>OX940862.1:10002500-15412500 GCA_954871525.1 Parietaria judaica
ACTAATGTGCATAAAATGTAGAATATGTAATAACAAACCTTTAAAGATTCCCATGGAGCTCGGAATTCGCTGACGGCTTTTTCAGCCTCGTCCTTCTTGACTGCCGGCGTATTCATGCGCTGTTCAGCGCAGAGAAGTGCCTGTTTCCAGGTGGTTGCTTGTTCAGCTAACTCGGCTAGTCTCTTCCCGAGCCTAGCCTTGTCAGCATTGTTTTCATCCAATAGTTTGTCAAGCCTGCATTTTTCACTTTCGGCAGCCTCTGCTTGCTTCCTCACAGGCATGAATTTGGAAGCCAATTGCTTCAGATTACTCTTCAATTCATCGACCGAGTATTCGTCCTCTTGAGCTTCACTCAAATCGCAACCTTGATCGAAGTTTTCTATGAACGTAGTGGTTTCGTCCACCATGGAGTCGGGAATTTCTTTGGCAGCTAGCAAGAGAGAAAGTGCATTCTTGAGCTCAAGAGCTCTCCCTGACCGGACGACGCTTATGAGATCCATATCAAGGCACTTTTCGTATATAATCTGAGCATCAACAACTTCGCTGGCGGTGATGTTAAAATATGTAGGTGTTTCATTTTGAATGTCCGAAAATAAGGTGTCAAACTTGGTAAATGATGGCGAACGCATAACCTGATACAGTATATAAAAAATGTAAGCATCTCTGAATTAATACTTGTAGCAAGATGCTCAATTTCTGTCACATGTTTATCACATCAATCAGTAATTAAATACAAATTTATAAACAAATGATAGCTACAAGAGAACCCAATACAAAACCAATGTACACTTATCAAAATTAACTATTAAATTGTTAAGCAATCCGAGATAGAAGATCAGATATGAAAAAAAGTTGAGAGTACCGATTTTAGATCAATGTTCGGTTCTTCTTTATCCTTTTCTTCATTAAACCACACCTGAAATTCATAACGTTAAATAGGATGATAATTCGCATTTTGCGTTGATAATTCTTAGCATTAAGCTGAGACTAGTTATCAGAAGAAAATCTAACCTCTGCTCTGACTGTGCAAGTGTCCCTGACGAGAAAACGTTGATCAACATCGTGCAATTTATTAAGAGCCATGAATGATGGGAAGCCCCAACCACAGTTTGATTTGAAGGTGTAATTGGATTCTGCAGAATGTAACCGATAAAAATACAATCATCGCCACAAATCCAAAAGGATGTTCACAGAAATAATTTTACCTATTTTAACAGTGTGATCATCCACTTCGCTGATAACCGATAAGCTAAACTTGACAGGTCTTAGCCACCCATCCGGCAACGTTGCCGTATCAACAGGATGAGGATATATGGAAAGATTATCACCGTTAGAGTCTCGGCCTTTGGGGTAGATTTGTATCTTCCTGTAGTTGAAGAATCAGCACTCCGCCACTGTAGTTGAATCCAACAGCAACAGACGAGACTAATTCACTTACCATTTGTGGTCTCCTCCTTTGAAAATATCAGAATCATGCCGCGCTTTAGTAATCGTCGAGAAGTTGTCAATCTTCCATGTGAACTTGATGGCGTATGAATACTCCATATTCCATTTCCCATTGTCCACTTCCTCTGCATCACCGGTTCCATTCTTAACTTGGGTGACATATAAAATTGAAGAAATAGTAGCCACAAATAATCAACCATGCATGTTAGGATCATACTTTCATCATATTTATTATCATCATCTTCTAAAATTTCATCACTACAGAACTATTTATTTATTACTGAAGAAGCATATATATCAGCATTACGCAAAATGAGCAGAAAGAAGAAAAGAAAAAAAAAGCGGAGCTCAGAATAACATAATGAAGATGTGTTCGAAATGGGATATAAAATGAGTAGAAAGATTACCTTCCATCAATATAGTGTGAAGACTTTCTTGATGAAAAGCACTGTGTACAACTCGTTTTATATGTACACGTTTTTTGTCTCTTGGAACTACAACAAACAATAAAATTGCATTTATTTTTGGCTGTTCGCATGCACATTAAAAGGCATTATTAAGATGAATTGGAAAGTGTGAGTACTTTATGCTGAAGAGAGAACGACACCATCAGAAAACTGAAAAGAGTTACTTATTCTCGTTGAGAAAATCATATATTCATTAGTCTCCTGTCGTTTTTCTTATTACCTGTCGTTTTTATTCGAAGTGCTTAGTTTTCGTTTTAGCATAGTTGTCGTTTCAGGAGAACATATTTGATGTTTCCTATCCCCTGTTATTACTATCCATACATCTATTCTTGTCGTTCATAACTCATATGTGATCCACTTTTTATCAACTTAGATGTCATTTCGAAATTCCAATTTACTGTAACGATTCGTACGGTACCGGCCATCGAAAAAATTGCATGAGAATTGAAAAGTCACTCAAAAGCTACAAAAACATATATAAGATTTTTTTTATTTTCCTCCATATACTTAATGAAGAGCAAGAAACTTAATAAAAAGGATCACAAAATCATAAACAAAATTGTTCAATTGATGATTGGCCAGTGTAGATTGTCGGCGTTACGCGCGCTGTTTAAGTGCAGATCCTAAAAACGTAAAGAAATCATAGTTAATGACCGTCTCATGGCAAGGACCTAATTAACTTGGAGTGTAATGTATTAAAACAAACCTTCAAAGACTCCCATGAAATTTGGAATTCACTGAGCACCTTATCTGCTTCACTTTTCTTGAACGTAGTTAGCTTCATGTGCTTTTCGGCGTTGACCAGTGCTTGTTTCGAAGTAGTTGCTTGCTCGGCCAACTCGTCCAGTCTCTTCCCGAGTCGTTCCCTCTTAGCTTTCCTTTCTTCCAATTGCTCTGCAAGCCTCTCTATTTCACTATCAATAGCTTCAGCTTGATTCCGCACAGGCATGAACTTGAAAGACAATTGTTTCAGAGTCGTCTGCAGTTCATCTACCGATTCTTCAGTGTCTTGAGCTTCACTCAGGTCTCGCTTTGCAGTTTCAAATTTCTTGCAACGCTGATCCAAATTGGCTACAAATTTTTCGGTTTCGTCTATCACAGAGTCGGGTAAAGCTTTGGCGGTTAGCAAGAGAGATAATGCCTTCTTAAGTTCCGGAGCTTTTCCTGACCGAATTAAACTTGTGAGATCCATATTGAGACATCTTTTCAAGATTGACTGAGCGTCGCCAATTTCGTTGTCTTTGAAGCAATTGTTCGCACTCTTTTCTTTCATCATACAATTCTGAATGTCCGTAAACAAGCTGTCAAACTTAGAGAACCATGAAGAATTCCGAACCTGAAACATAAATATTTCTCCTCGTTAAGACAAGATTAATATTATAGCTAATTCTGAGAGCAAAAACGCGATATATGAATTACGGGAAGCCTTTCATTGAAGGGCAGAGATACATAAATTGTTAAGCAAGCAGAGATAGAAGGGAAGATAAAAAAGTTATCAATACCGGTTTTAGATCAATGCTCGGTTCTTTATCCTTCTCTTCATTAAACCACACCTGAGATTCAAAGTGAATAGGATGATTTCACGCATGTCGCGTTAATAATTCTTATCACTAAGGGACTAGTTATCAGAAGAAAATCTAACCTCTGCTCTGACTGTGCAAGTGTCGCTGACGAGAAAACGTTGATCAACATCGTGCAATTTATTAAGAGCCATGAATGATGGGAAGCCCCAACCACTGTTTGATTTGAAGGTGTAATTGGATTCTGCAGAATGTAACCGATAAAAATACAATCATCGCCACAAATCCAAAAGGATGTTCACAGAAATAATTTTACCTATTCTAACAGTGTGATCATCCACTTCGCTGATAACCGAAAAGCTAAACTTGACAGGTCTTGTCCACCCATTCGGCAACGTCGCCGTATCAACAGGGTGAAGATATATGGAAGGTTTATCACCTTTCGCGTCTACGCCTTCGGGGTAGATTCGTACCTTCCTACACATGTCAACACAGGTGAATAATTAGCACTCCACTGTAGTTGAATCAAACGTGAAAGAAGAACAAATTAATTTACTCACCATTTGTGGTCTCCTCCTGTGAAAACATCTGAATCGATGAAGTTGGTTTTGATTGTCGAGAAGTTCTGAATCTTCCAAGTGAACTTGATGTAGTATGAACCATATTCAACATTCGTGATCCCCTTCTCTGCATCAAGAACTTGTCAAGGTTGATCAACAAAATTAAGAATATCAAGGCCGTTCCATTCCGGACTGAAGATCATTCGATTAACAAGGATACTTAACTTCGGAAAAAATATAAAATTGATCAAGAAATGATAGCTACAAGAATCAATCATGGTGTTAATATGATCATATGTATTTAAAATCATTCTCTTATTATAAGTCTTCTATTAATTGGAGAAATGGCATATGACACAGAGGCACATTGAATAGCTATATGTCAGTATTTCTTCGCAAAATGAACTCGAATCTTGACAAACTTGGTGTCAAAGAATACAATGGGAGCTGAAAAAAATAAAATGATGATGCATTAGAAACGGGACAAGGTTGCGAAAACGAGTAGCAAGATTACCTCCCATCACTATAATGTGAAGACAGTAGTTGATGAAAAGCACCGAGTACGAGTCCTTTGCGCAAGAAGTTTTCAGAACTTATACGAACACGTAATCTTCATCGTCTCTTTGGAACTACAAACGATTAAAATATAATAAATTGGAAAGTGTGAGTACACAACTTCATTAGTCTCTCGTCGTTTTTTGTTTGCCTGTCGTTTGGGTCCGAAGTACTTATATGT
Organism: Parietaria judaica; assembly: GCA_954871525.1. Taxonomy (NCBI): domain Eukaryota; kingdom Viridiplantae; phylum Streptophyta; class Magnoliopsida; order Rosales; family Urticaceae; genus Parietaria; species Parietaria judaica. The sequence goes on from OX940862.1 coordinate 10,007,230, forward strand.
CGTTTTTAGTATAGTTGTCGTTTGAGGAGAATATATTTGATTATTTCTATCTATCCCCAGCTATTACTATCCAATATCCATCCATATAACTCATATGTGATCCACTTTCATCAACTTAGATGTCATTTCAAAATTCCGATCTACTTTTTTTTTTGCCATATACATAATGGAGAGCAAGAAACTTAACAAAAAGGATCACAGAATCATAAACAAGATTGATTGTTCAACTGATGATTGGATCAGTGATAAATAGTGATGGTCTAATTGCAAGTTCTTAACGTGGTGGATGTATGCAAACAAACCTTCAAAACACTCCCTTGAAATTTGGAATTCGCTTAGGATCTCGTCGGCTTCGCCTTTCTTGATTGAGGCTTCCGAGCCGCTCCTCTTACCCAAGGCTTGTTATTTCGCTATCAATAGCCTCGGCTTGATTCCTCAGTCACACAGGCACGAACGTCAAAGACACTCGGTTTTCAATTCGTCTACCGAGTCTTCCTTCACTCCAAGAGAATGAAGAATCTGAGAAATCCCATCTCAAATGCCTATTGTTTGTGCGTGTGTAGATATATATACATACAGTATTTGACTCTCTTATTCTGTTCAAATACAATTGAAACGAATAATATTTATTGTTGCAATATAGTGGACTAATTATTCTCTTGAGTTTCGGATCTTCCTAGTATTGTTTGACTCGAGTGCGTAATCTCCAAAAGTAGTTTATAAAAAATACTTATAGTTTGGACTTTGGATCATTGGATGATACGCGTATATATATAAAAAAAAATTATTGAAGTCATATATCCAAAAGTAACTGAATGAAATATTTTTTAATTTTTATTATAAACTTGTGAAAAATAGAATCATTTACTTCTTTTATTATTAAGCACTAAAAATTAATTATATGTATATATATGAGGATCTTTGGATTTCACTCCTACCCCATGGTGACTCGAACTCAAGGCCTCTAATGTCTTAAGTGATGTACTCGTTACCACTAGACCAAGCACATCTTGTCAATTCTGAATTTTATATAGCTCGGCTTTTCTTTAAAATGAACGGCCATTTATTTGTCTTCACACTTTTCTATATTATAACTCTTTTTTATTATTATTATTATTATTATTATATATATATGAGGATCTTTGGATTTCACTCCTACTCCCATGGTGACTCGAACTCAAGACCTCTAATGTCTTAGGTGATGTACTTGTTACCACTAGACCAAGCACATCTTGTCACTAAAAATTAATTGAGGTGGAGTGAAGTAGAGAGAAAGCTATTTGTTGTGCAATCAATATATATAATATTTATACCATTCAAATATATATATATATATATATATATATAATATTTATACAGTGGACTAACCCTCTTCCTTAAAATGAATAATATTTTTTGTTGCAATATAGTGGGGTAAGTACTAACTATTCTAACCATTCTGCCTCAACAGAAAAGAAGAACGAAAAAAAAAAAAAAAAAAAAAAAAACTTTTTTTTTAAAACCATTCTTGAGTTTGGGAACTAGCAAGTACTGTTTACAACCGTGTTTGACTCGACCGCGTAATCCTCTGAATTAATTTCAAATTAATGTTTTATTAGCTAAAAACAAACTTAATTTTCAATGTCATTTTGTCATTTATCTGACGTGTTTTTCAAACGTTATCGTTTCTCAAACTCATTGTCGTTTATGAATCACATATTTGTCCAAACTTGTGTTCTTCAAACTTGGTTGTTGTTTCAGGATCCTGCTTACATAGTTGGATTCTGTTGCTTGGTATGTCAATTCCTCTTCTGTTTGTTAACCGAACTGCGATCCGATACTCGTGTCGTTTACTCGGATCGTTCCATTTAGGGATAAAAATCATTCATGATGAAAACGCCCCCAATTGGATTTTATTAAAGAAAATTATAAGGAACTAGCTCTTCATAGTGGAAGGAAGAGCTCACTACAATCACACTTCTAGAACCCAAGAATAGCATAAAATTTGATGGTCTCCGAGACCCGAGGGCGAGAAGCCGGCCTATCTTCTTCGGTGTACTACGACGTCGTCTATTGCATCCACCATAAAAAACGAACACAAAACAAAATGAGCACGAATTCGGTAATGAAAATAACGTCTTCACAGAACAAAAACCTTAAGGACTCCACTTTCACAGGTTCCCCATGGAAGAGCAAAATTGACCTTTTATCGGAAAGCCGTCGGGTATAAAAAGATAAAATTCAATGAAAGGATAGTAAAGTATATTCAAGCAAATGGTTTGTACTAAAAATAATGTACATCAGAAATGTATTATATACGATATTGTGTGCTCAATCTGAGGATTTGGCTAACAAGTGAGAACCTCCTGAGAAAATGTGTCCTCGATGGAACGGTAACCTGTTACCTGACACGTCTTTGTGGATGAGCGGCTCGGAAGGCCGGTTTACGTGAGGCACTATGCCGATAACCGCCTGTTTCTCTCTGAAAGATGCCCACGTCACTACGTAAAGACCCGCGATGATCAAAATACCGCCGATAACACTGCGCCCACACAGTTATAACGATGAGTTAGATTCATTGCCCTTGCCCATCAAAATGCAACCCGTAAACTATATTTCCAAATATAAGAATTGATCATACTATACCGACCTTCCCAAGTAAATCGGGCTTCCAAGGAAAACCGTTGATAATAAAGCGGAAGCTGCAGGTTGAAGCGGGTTATACATGGAAACCAAAGCAGGCCCCAATATCTTATTACACCACGTCACAAGCCCATAATTAAGGGCAGATGCTATGATACCCTGGAGATTAAGACACCGAAGAAGAAAAAAGTCAACTATGTTGGATGTTAAAAGAAGAACTAATACAAAATAAAATTAAGAATTTTCCATCTTCAAAATGAATGTCTTATAAGTGAGCCTCGGGTTCGGCCACATCAACTATGTTGGATGTTAAAAGAACTAATACAAAATAAAATTTAAGAATTTTCCATCTTCAAAATGAATGTCTTATAAGTGAGCCTCGGGTTTGGCCACATCACCATTTCTTTAGTAACATAGAGAGGGTGAAAACCAAAAATGATACACGAACACATATAAAAGGTGTGGAGATATAACTAGCACTTTTTTTAAAAAGCCAGATATCACTAGCACTTAAAGCCTAAAGAAGTCAGCTTGGGTTAAGCTTTATATTTATATTAATTTAATTACACATTATCAAGTTGTTTCAAGTTCAAATTTTGTTAAAAATGTCGTTTAATTAGGGTTTTTTCGCGTAAAATGGGAAAAAGACTCAGTTTTTTTTAGCTCACGGACTTGTTGTTGAAACTAGCTTTTAAGAGAGTTTCAAAAACTTTTAATTCATAAAATAACTCATTTTATAATAATACCACAATAATGAAGGTCTAGAAACTCAAAATTTATCAAGAACGAATCGTATTTCCTCTAAGGAGAAAAGCAATTTTTAAAACGTTTCGGTTATGATTTTAAGCAGTTAAAAGCTTGATATCGAAACTACGAGATAATGCTAAAGCCTAAAGGAGTCAGCTTGTGTTAAACTTTATATTTATATTAATTTAATTATATATTCAGGTGTTTTCATTAAGTAAGGGTATATGGGTATTTAACAGCAAATATTGGATTCCGGTTTCTAATCTTATATGTGGCTTAATCTAAGTTCAGCCTGTTATGTTTGACTTATATACGAGTGCCTAATCTTCTAAGTTTAACCGTCATGCTTGATTAGTTGATTTTTCCTATTGAATATCAATAAGAGTGTTCTCTAAGTATAATACTCGAATTGGAGACCAGAGTAACATTTATCAATAAAGTGTTTCTGTTTCTCTTAGAATTATATTCCGGGTCCTGTCAGCTTCACACAACTAGCATTTGTTAATACTAAATGCTTCTTTTGTGGTATAAAAAATGGTCGAAAAAGAGTAACTTATAGGACATCAAATGAACAGAATTACTGACTAAGAAGTGCAAATTACTAAGACAAACTAGAGAGAAAAGCGCAAGTTCATAAATATATACAGAACGATCGTAGAAAACTCACAGCATAGACAACAGCAAAAAACTCCGACTTTGTCAAAGTCCAGCTTGTTGATTTATCGGTCGCAAAGATTGCTGTTACCACCATCAACACAGCACCGAAGAAGTATGAATATGCAGTCACCGATATGCTAGCAGGATACTTTTTCAACACCGGAGCCTGAAAATATCAGATAAATCACTTAAAACTCGCGTATAAATAGGTCTGACGAGTTTCTCAATTTCAGAATGACACTTACCTGAATGGCCAAAAAAGCAGCCATGCAAATGCAATTCCCGATTAAGCATATAACTCCAAGGTGAAAATTGCCAATCCCGGCTTCCTGTAAGCCAGTCATTAACCATCCAGTCGGTTCCGGTTGACCTCTTGCAATTATTTCACTTTGTGATGATAATTCTGGTTCGGCAACTCCAATCAACGCCATTCCACGGTAAAATACCATGAATACTGCACCGGATACACAGACGAGTGTTCCTACCACCTTAGCCTGACCTTCCATTCTGAGCAAGTTCACACGTTCTGTTCTGCATGAACGACGTTTAGATCAGGATAAGTATTTTAACTCATGAACAATAGAGCTGAATGAGAATAAAGGTTGTAAGTATTCAAGCAAAAATTACAAACTGACCCCATTAAAACTGCTAAGATGAAAGTAAAAACCGGAATGGTAGGCTGTATGGCAGCAGCGTAAGTCGGATTTGTGTATCCAAGACCGATAAGAAACAGGAGCTGGTTTCCGAAGATCCTAACGGATCAAACACAAGGAGAAAACCGTTAGCGATGAAGTTCGTGTGAGGATAAATTATGAGGATGACTTATGAGATATCAGACTTACCCAGATAATCCAAGAAAGAAGAATGACATAAGAAGACGTTTATTCATCGGGGGTCGAGTCCGTCTACAAAAAAAATACACAAAAATTATATTCTCATTACATCAATTCCTTATTTGGCAAGCATAAACTGACCATAAACTTTGTAAGAACGAATAGAAAAAGTTCCAGGAAAGCGGCACCATCAATTAAGAAGAGAAATACTAATATGCAGAAGACACAAAATCAAGAAATCGAAACAGAATTCCCCTTTTAGAATTCTATTGTAAGTAACAAAAAATCATAAATTTGTCAAAAAAATAACAGCAATTGCTCAATTTCCAAAACCACAAAGTCAATGATGCATAGTCCACATCAAAGAAACTCCATGATTACTCGAGCTGTATGCACCAAAAGCTATCCTAGAACAGCACTATCACAGAGAACTAACAGTTGAAGCTTCAATTCACTAAATTCCTCAACAAAAGCTCGAATCGAAACCAGAATTAACCATCAAAAGCTCAAATCGAATTCAAACACGCATCGAGATCAAAGTCAAAGTCAGGAGGTTCACTTCTCTCTGAAGTAGGCGACCGGAGCGAGAATGGAGAGAGCAATGAGGTCTCGGTAAACGCAGAAAACGATCTGGTTGATCCCGACGTTCAACGCGACCTTGGTGATGACGTGGTAGCCGCCATTGAAGAGCTGCACCATCGCCATCGCCGCGTGCGCCTTCAGCGCGTCGCCGCCGGCGACTCCGCCGCCGATATCCGCCATCTCGCCGGAGCTCCGTTTGGTGGCTTTTGAGTGGTTGAAGAGTCGCCGATTTGGATGTCGTTTTTGCTTTGTCTGAAATCTTTGGGTATTTATAGGGGCTTTGATTGATATTCAAGGCAACAAAAATGTCCTTGCTTATCCCTATTGTCTTATTGTTTTCACCAACTTTTTCGGATTATTACCATAAATCGGCAAGGGTGTTTTGGGGAGTTACTAAAATACAATAAATAGAAGATACTTGTCACATGGACAAACAAACAAAAAAATAGGTACCGAGATGTAATAAATTGCTCTAAAATTATGAAGTATTTATGGTGTAAGTACTCAGATCTTATACCAAGTGTGTCCGTTGACCACAAAATAGTGGTATACTCAGATCTTATACCAATTGGTTATGAATCTTTTTAGAGTTTGACCGTATATATATATATATATATATTTGTTCCTCGTGTAATAGAATTTAATGGAGGATAGATGAAATACGAAAAATTGTGAATATGTTGGCACATTAAGTAGAAATTTTAGTACTTATCCGGAAAAATATCCCCAAAAGCTTATTTGAATATCTTTTATACACACTAATAATAGACTTTAATGGAAGATAGACGAAATACAAAAAAAAAAATTGTGAATATGTTGGCATATTAAGTAGAAATTTATATACTTTTCCCGCAAAATATCTCCAAAAAATTATTTCAATTTCTTTTATACACACTAGTAATAAAGTAGTGCTTAAAAGTATGAGATGTGACCTCGATAATCCTGAATTTGTTTAACTATTATACTAAAATGACATGTGATTACTTTAATTGATTCATATACATATGACCTCGAGATTAATAACTAAATTAATTATTATTTTTAATAGCTATTCAAATCTCTTTCTTATGACAAGATCTCGTAAATCATAAATCTTACATGTGCATGAAGGTTCACAATTTTTTGTTCTATTTTGCAGGCGATATTTCGTCGTAACTACTTGATCGTGCGAATTTACTTGTATTCTTATTACGTTAATGAATATAGAAAAAGAGTGAAATGAGACAAACACAAGAAAGAACACAAAAATTAATTTGAAAAATTATAGCGCATTACTATTAGAAAATTTGTAACATTTTAATTACTTTCGGATTTTACTTCCTGTAAACTGGTAATTTCTCTACGAGTTTTGATTGTGTGCAACGGTGGAGACGAGCGCTACCGGGGAATTGGAAGAAATTGTGTTATTTTTATGGGTTTTTTGTTCTTCGGTCCTCTCCATCGAGAAACATAGTGAAAAAAATGATGTTTACGCAAAAACAACTCAAAAAAACACGTGGATGAAAATGTGAGTTCGATGATCCGTGCTAGCATCTTCGAAGAAAAATAAATAAATAAATAAATAAATAAAAACCTCGATGAATTATTCAACCAAATGATGTCTTTGAAGTATCAAGACGATTAATCTGAACGAAATCGGCGGTGATGAATCGAAACTATGAATGAAGGCTTGAATACTTGCTAACGAAATATGAACGAAATCGGCGGTGATGAATCTTAACTTTGATTGTTGAGATACCAAAGTTGTGCCTTCGAAGTACTTTCCTCTTATCTTGCAAGAGACATTAGTTCACTATTGCTTAGTCCGAGTTCTGGATGAGGTGTGGAATAAAGAAATGAGATGTCAATCTCAAAAGTCTATTGTTTTTTTTTTTTGTTTTTTTTTTGAAAGAAACTGGAATTTATTAATGCCCAGTACGGGTTGCGGCGGAATCCGCTATAATGAGGTCAACAATACAACGAGGTGGAAAATCCAACCATATCTTAGGAATAAAAGATACAAGATTACTTCGAGCAAGAGAATGAGCCACCATAGTTCCACTCCTACGTATGAGTTGAAAAATCGAATTGGATCGAGAGGCCATCTCTTTTATATCCTTAATGGTGAATCCGTCTTCGTTCGCCATAGTCTCGGAACTGGCTAAAGAGTCGAAAGCCAGTTTGGAGTCTGACTCAATTTCACACGGAATGAAACCCCTATTGTACACAAATTTCAGTCCTTCCCGTATAGCCTCAAGTTCTGCTCCCAAAACCGACGCCGCCTTTGGTTTGGCCAATCCGAAGGCAGCGACAAATGTGCCTTGGTCATCTCGTATACAGCCACCAAGACCCATGAAGCTTCCATGCTTCGGAAAAGCAGCGTCGACGTTCACTTTCCATTTGCGGGTTGTTGGAGGAGACCAAATTGACGGGGTCTCACGTTGCTTAGGAGGTGTAGCCACATTTACTAGTCTCTCGAAGTCATTCAATGGAGTTATTGCTCGGATTAAAACTTTTTTGAAGTTGCTTCGACGGTCGTGCTTCTGTCTGTTTCTTTGATTCCAGACCTCCCATAACATGAAGGCGAGGAGAGAGAGATCGTGCTTCGATTTAGATTGTGCTTCATCCGTGAAGATATCGAGAAGACGCTTGCGAGGGTTAGCTTCTAGGATATGTTCAAAAGGAGAGTCTTTCCATGCTTCCTCAACTAGAGGACAAAATATGAGACTATGCGCAAAAGAATCAAACTCACCTCCACAAAAGATGCATCGCGATTCCACCGGAATATGTCTCTCAGCCAGGTTTCCCATCGTGGGAATAATTTCCTGACACGCTCTCCAGATGAAGACCTTAATTTTGGGAGGTATTTTAATAGATCACACCTTGTTCCAAGTATCCTCAGAAAAGCATCGAGATGGACCCTCAGAGTTGCGAGACGTGCAAAGCTCACGAGCTGTATGATATCCGCTTCGAACATAATGAAGACCATGCTGGCCAAAATGCCAAACCACATAATCATTTCTTCTATTATTGGGTCTAGCCATCGTCAAGATTTTTTCAGCCTCATACGGACGGAACGACTCACGAATGAGGCGAGTATTCCATTCCCCAGAGGCTAGAAGAAGGTCCCCCACTTTGGCATCAACACCCAGGACCGAAGGCGATTGAACTTTGAATGTCAATGGAGTCGGGATCCATCGGTCGTCATAAATAGAAATTTTAGTCCCGTCCCCAACCTTCCATCTCCAACCAATGTTGAGAAGTTCGAGGCCCCATAAGAGACTACGCCAGACATAGGAGCAGGCAACCTTTTCTTTTCCTTCCAATATTGATGACCCGGGGTAATATTTACCCGCCATGACTCTTGCTGCAAGAGATTGAGGGGCTCTTGCCAGTCACCAAAATTGTTTGGCAAGAAGCGCCTGGTTGAATTCCTAGAGACTACGGAACCCCATTCTTCCATCCTTCTTCGGCTTACATAGTCTTTCCCAACTCTGTCAATGGAGCCTTTTTTTCGCTGCATCACCACCCCACCAAAAATCAGAGCATATTTTTTCAATTTTCTTACAAAGACTTATCGGGATCTTGAAAGTGCTCATCGTATATGCCGGTACTGTAGTCCATATATATGTAGGAATAGATTGAAAGTGTTCAAAAGTCTATTGTTATGTGTTATTATTGTGTCTTTAAAGGTCATATCATGAAATACTTGTGGAACTTTTTGAGAAAACAAAATTAAGAAAAGACCAACAACAGCAATGATATGTCAATAAATAAGGTGACAATCGTGGATAGAATTTTGACATTATTGGCAATTTCTTTACGTTTTTGATGGTTGCGTATAAAATGTAAATTTGTCTTACAATTATATGAATTGAGTATGATAAAAAAAAAAAAAAAAAGTATTGTTTTTGTTTTTAAAATAAATTAAATTTTTTTCAGGTGTTTGGTAAAATTATTTTTTATAAAAAACACAAAAGCGAATTTATATTTTTTTGTACATGAGTCGTAAAAGACAGGATTCGTAACTTTTGGTTTTTCGTAACAGGTTTAGTCTATTTTTTCATTTTTTAGCCTAAATAGATTTTTCTTTTTACGAAACGCTAAATCAATTTTTGTTACCAATAATAATATTTTACCGAACACATGTTAGTTTTTTTTTTAACTGAAATTAAAAACAATGTTTTAAATTAAGTTCTGCCATATGGACCCAATAATGTTTGCATTTGCTATGATCCACATGTAATTAAAGCCAATCATTTTGGTGTCTTTGGTACGAGAAAGTAATCACACTATGGCCCAGTTTGGCATTGCTGTGTTGTTGCAAAAATTACTTTGTAAAAGTAATTTAACAGACTTTGTCAAGTAATTTAGTGTTTGGTTAGATAATTTACTAACGATCACTTTTTAAAAATAATGAAAAAAATACATTATTTAAAAATACATTAAAACTATATCTTCCAACCTATCATTGGATTCGTATCGTCGCAAGCTTTCCAGTGCTTATTTTTATAAGTCAATCGGGGTTATAAAATTAAAGTTACGGAGTTTTGAAATTTAATATAACAAGAAAATTAAATATTTAAATAGAAATAATAAAAAAACAAAAAAGAAAAGAAAGACACATAAAACCCTCAAAATAGCTTTCTCCAAAATCATCAAGATGTTTTTCATTTTTGCCTATTAAAAAACAAAAATTATTTAGAAAGTAATTTTATTTTAACTTACCAAATAAAATTTTCTCCTTAATTTTAAGGAAAAAACAAAAGCACCTAGAATCAATACCAAACTGGCCCTATATTAGTTCTAAAAGAGGAATTAAGAAATACTACATTCAAATAACATAGTCAACAATAATGAATAATTATTCAAAGTTTAAATCAATTCCAATATTGATCAATAACTGAAAGTAATATGCTCCCTACACACTCGGGTTTTAGGTTTTAATGCAAGATAATAAATAAATAAATAAATAAATAAATAAACAAATAAACATAGCTTAAATTGCACCTTGTAATTCACGGAAAGTGGTATAGACTTTCCAACCGAATATAATTGGTTTTCAAAATCATATATTCGAATATCGAATTCGTCAATTTTTCGGTTCATGAATCGGTTTGTGCGATTTATATTTCACACGTGAGACATAGAAAATGGATTTCTAATATGCACAATGCTTCCATTAAACCAATCACGTAACCCCAAATCGAATTCAAATTCATATCAAGATCAAAATCAAAATCAAAGTTAGAAGACTTACTTCTCTCGGAAGTAGGAAAGAGGGGCGAGAATGGCGAGAGCAATGAGGTCGCGGAAAACGCAGAAGACGAGCTGGTTGATTCCGACGTTCAACGCAACCTTCGTGATCACGTGGTATCCGCCGGTGAAGAGCTGCACCACCGCCATCGCCGTGTGCGCTTTCTGCGCGCATATGCCGGGGATGCCACCAACGACGATCCCAGCCATTTAGAATTTGATGTCGTTTTTCTCTGTCCTTACTTTGTCTTGAAATTTTCTGGTCTTTATAGAGGCTTTGATTGATGTTCGAGGTAGAAAAACATTGTAATGGTTTATTCTTCTTCTTCTTCCCTATTTTTGCTGATATATTTTTATTTTTCCACGTATTTTCTGTTTTTGGGATTATTGATATATTATTATAAAAATGATTAAAAACAATAAATTGAAGATTGTGCTAATATGTTATTACCAAATACGAAAAAGTAATAAACTGTAATTCAATTAAGAGCATGGATTTATTGTATTAGTAATGAAATAGATTGTTGTTTTTTTATTTTAAAGATTTTATGTATCAAACAATCATTTGATACATAATTGCACTTTTCTTATTCAACAAATGAAAAGTAAAAAAAAAAAAGAGAGAGAGATAGATTTTTTTAATTATTCTTTTTTCTATTTTTAGAAAATAATAATGTATAAGTATTATTATGGAAATATTATTATGAAAGTATGGTGTGCAATATACAATACTGAAACGACTTGTCGTATTCTCTTGTCCTTGGTAGTGGCCAACTGCATGATTCCTTGTCGTTTTTAGCAGCAAATATTTTGTTGTCGTATTTGATGCCACTAGCTTTGCCTAATTACAGAGTTAATTCATTATGCCTTTCAATCCTTTATTATTATAATATAAATAGTAAAATAAAACACTTGAAATGTGCCTAAAAATTAAACGCTTGATCATTGATTAATTGATATGGTTTAATCAATTGTATACTTTGAGAAAAAATAGAATAAAATTGAGTTTAATATCTAAATTAAGAATTAATTGCAAATTAATTTATTTTGAACATTATAACAATGATTGGTAATCAATTCACTAGCCGGCCTCTTGAGTTTGATATATTTGACACACCAATATATAGTTCAACGTCGTTGGACTTTAAAGTGTTACGGAATCCGCAATCATCCTATTATGTCATAGAGTAATAGAAAAGGCGGATCAAGTTTAAAAAAAGTGTATCGACACGTTTTGAGAACCCTTAAACATTCTAACGCTTATTAGATAACTAATATTCTTTCGACATTGGGTCGTGTTTCTCGTTTCTCGTAGTAATATAATTGTGACAAAATTATTTATTTATGGACTTTAGTACACGATTAACAGTATTAATGAACTCATTGAGCTATTAGTGACATCAAATGAGAGTTAAGACAACTTGACTTTGAATTTAAAGTACACTTTTGGTAAACCAAAAATACAATATTTGTGGGGCTAAATAATTGAGTGACTCAATATTTTAGGAATTAAAGAATTTAAGAGTAAAAATATTAAATTATGAATAAAATTTAAAATTTGACAAAGACTACAACACCCTCTGGGTTGCGGCCTTGATAATCGCTGCGAGGAAAAGACGGAGAGAAATAGTTTCGCTCAATGTGGAATGCTCGCCACGGTAAATTTGTGTTGCAATTTACGAGGCGTTTAAAAACAGCCGTGCAACGTCTTTAATTTTTGGCTTGCACGATACTGTTTCAAAATCGGCGTGAAATCTAAAAACCAATATAACTTTTTAAAACCGTCGCGCTAAATCCATTGTTTAATCCCAACTTTCTGTAAGTATATCCGATAACTGAAATTGGAATATTTACATATGTCTATAAATAAACAGTTTGTGTATTTTTCCTTCTAATGATAATATGTAGATGGATTCATATTAGGACTAAAGTCTAGGAAAATGCCTCGAATATGTTCTACGCCATGGCCCATGATCAATCTTGTAACACTTGACTTGAGTGATATATCAACTTTTTTCTCTAAAAATAAAAAAATACGGAATTTATTATGTTCCTATTTTGAAGCGACTAATTCCCACGCGGAATCGAGCCAACTCACACCACCATGGCTGCTAAATTCTATAGTAGAAATGGAAAATAATGGAATAATTGATAAATAATTAAGAGATAATATTTGATAATTTTTGGATAAAAATAATAAAAATATGAAGATGCCATGCATATTTGCATGCCTAACAACCACCTAATTTCGTGTATAATTAACCATTACGCGTATCCTACTATATAGCCACTAATATGCACGTCCATTATATAATTAATAATAACAAAAACTTTTCTTATAATTAATTAATATATTAGGTCCGATATATTTGATTACATGCAAATATATATATTACGAGGAACCTTCGCGTTACCATATTTAATAAAATAGTGAAAACTGGCCTGCTTCAACAAAGCTATAAATAATAAAAATTATATATATTCTAAAGAAAATTATAAGTGAAAATACACTATCCAATTTTGTATCAATGTGTGAATGTACTATGGTTCAACTACATCGTACATGTTCATATATATACGTTTATTTCCAAAAAAAAAAAGTGTCATATATATACGTTTAATGTGGTACAATTTGTACGAATAATTAATTTTTGTGTAAAAAAATATATATACGTTTAATGTGGTACAATTTTGTATTTTTTGTGTTTTATTTATTATCCATGTAATGTGGATTGATTATTATTATTATTGTTTAATTGCTTAACTATCTTGAAGTGAAGACTTATTTTTCTTCCACTTTGGCAAAACATGAATTTCAACGTAAAACAGAAAGGTCGAGTTTTTCAACAATACAAATTAATATATGATATTATGCAATTTTCCACTATCAAATATCAATTAGAAAGATAGTGGAAAATAAATTCATATGGTTTATAGCTTTGACTTAGTCTAAACCCCAAACATGTGTGAGTGTGAAACTTTATCTTTATTTATTTCCTTCTCTTTTCCAATGGTGGCTCAAGAAACATGTGAGACCTTAAATCAAGGAGATTACAAAGTCAAAGTAAATAGTTACAACCAAAAGTGCCAAAATATAAAGTGTACAAAATATATGATTATGCTTGTATTGTATATCTATAGTCAATTTAGGAAATTTCTTGATAAAGAATGTATATAATATATATGGACTATAGTACCGGCATTAGACGGCAAGAATTTTAGGAAATTGAATTTTATGCAAAAATAAATGTATAAAATATCGCATCATATTCAGTAAACTCCAAAATCAACTCATTTAAGTCCAAACATGGTTCATAAAAGTTTACGTATATCATGGATGCTTGATGACCAATCACGCCACTTATTAATAGTTTAATGTAAGATACAAATATTATTTCATAAATACAAAATGGCTACTTCGTAGTCTTTTAATTACCCTAGGGATTAGTACTATACATTTACCTAAACACACAAGAATATAATTTACATTACTTTCCCAAGAATATAAAGATATTGCTTTTTGCCTAAAACACAAGTTAAAGTACACTACTACCAACCGTCAAACGTGTGAAAGATAACAGCAGTGTGAGAAACGGGGAGGACAAAGAGGACCAGAAACAGATGGGGGACCCAAAATAATATCACAAACATATTTGTTGCCTAAATTGAAGTGAATTGATCTTAAAAGCATCATTGAATTGAACTTACCCGACCAAACACGTTTACTTCGCTTTGTGCTTATTCATAAAAGGAAAATTCAACTAATTTTAAGAAAAAGTTTAAAAATATTGATCAAAATTAAGTTTATTTTTCTCTTTTATCCAAGAATTTGAATGCCGTTTTTGCCGAAAAATCGTTTGCCGTTATCGACAGAGTAATCGTTTACCGATAGATTTATCGTTGGAAAACCTATAAAAATTATCGTTTGCCGTTATCGAACTTATCGATGGATTAATCGGTTATCGATGGATTTATCGATGGAAAACCTATAAAAAAATAAATTAAAATAACAATTATTATTTACAAATTATAAGTTGTAACTTGTAAGTCAAAATGCTCTCTTTACTTATTTACTATTAGATAAAATATGCTTATTTGATAAATTTTGGAAAGAGTCAAAGTCATATTTTACTAATATGAAGTATTTAAAAATCACCAATTGTTAATTATATAAAATATTCCCACTTGAAGATGTATCAAAAAAATTGAAGAACTAACTCAATTTAACCAATTTCTTAAAGATATATACTTTTTCCTTAATGGTTGGAAAACGTTAAATTACAAAAAAAATTATCCCAACCACACAATTTATGAATTATATACAATATTATAAGATTAAATTACACCAAAAAAGTCGATTAACTAGCTCAATTAACCAATTTTTTGAAACATATGTACTTTTGTCGCAATAATTGGACAATTCAGGAAAACGTCAAATTGCAAAAAAAAAATTATGTCAAACTCATAGTTTCCTAATTATATACATTGTTAAACAATGAAATTACATCAAAAATATTAAAAATATAGCTCAAGTTTAACAATTTCCGATAAATAAATACTTTTACCGCAATTATATAACAATTCGAACAAACACTAATTAAAAGCACCCCAATTCTTCAAAAAAAGACTATTATAATTCATCCATATTCCTTAATAAACCTAAAAAAATCAAATTAAACAATAACATTTGATTCAAAACCTAAAATGTACAATCAAAGTATCATGAAACTCAAACTTGAACTTTCATTTAACATAATAGCTTTTTATGTAACTATATGAAATATAGAATAAAATTGTGAAAAATTGACATGATTGACACATATACAACATTTAAACTTCAAAACATTCAAGATCCACTAAAAAAAAAAAAAAACCTAAAAATACCTTTAAATTCTAAAATTAAAAGAAATTGGAACTTTTGCCGCAAAAAAGAAAAAACTATACTGGGGTTGACTTATCGTTTTTGACCGAAAAGTAACAAGCTTTTCGAAAAAATACACTTGAAAACTTTGCTCGATAAGTGACTTGCTTTTCGAATCGAAAAATCGCGATAAGTATAAAACGACAACGATTAGAGGAGATAAGTTACCGAGAAGTGGTTTTTAGCGATTAATCGCTCGATTATCGCAAAATTTCGATCCTTGCTTATCCGACACCGATTATTTCAAACTTCGTCCTTTCTCTCTCGCTCATCCAAACACCAACACTCTCAGCCTCGAACATAACATCCGACTCACTTCTTTCTCAATTATTTTTTACTTAACACCACCGAATTCCTCATTTCAAATTTTTTTTTCATTTATGAAATTATATTTAGAGTTTCAATTTGGGGTACATTTGTGTTTGTCGTTTTGATTGCAGGGTCCTATTTTTATTTATATAATAGGCTTCAATTGTAGACTAAGAAGAGATTGAGAATTAAAGGTTTAGGGGTTCGAATCTAACAGACAATATGTGCTTGGTCTAGTGGTAACAAGTACATCACTTAAAACATTAGAGGTCTTGAGTTCGAGTCACCATGAGGGTAGGAGTGAAATCCAAAGATCCTCATATATATATATAATTATATATAATAAAAAAGGGTTCGAATCTAACGTAAGATGATATCTCAAGGTTGTTATCCCCAAAGTCGGCATTGCTATGTCCGAAGTAAGGGTTTACAATCACCGATTTCTAGACCAAGTAACCCGACGATGATTTTATGTCTGTCTTGTCTTCATGGATAACAATCCCTTAAGGGTTGTTGTCCTCGAAGTCAAGGTTACTATTCGAAGCCCGAAACATAGCAACTTCAAATTTTAACATAGTAACCCTGACGAAAATAGACGTTTGTGATTCTATGTCTGACCTCAGGGATAACAATCATGTGTACCCTCAGTTACATTGTCAGACTTCGGGGTTGCTATGTTCAAAGTGGGAGTTGCTATGGCTGACGTGGGAGAATATAAATCATCATCTCTTGCCCTGGGTCGTTTTCCCGGCCTCATGGTGGCTCACCGATAATAATCAATGCCTCTTCGCGCTCCTATGGTGTTTGTCATTGCCGCTCCTTTTAGCTCGATGTATTGAGCAGTTTGTTGAGTGAAGATCACTTAAAATGAAAAAAAAAACATTGACTCTAGTTCGTCATTGTTGCTTCTACCGAAGTCGTCGCTTCCACCACGTGCACCATCAGCTATGTTGTCATTGGGCCATTAAAACCCGCATCTCTATCAAATATTGCTTTGCATTGTCCTTATTATGATTGGCTCTAATACTAATATTAGAAATCAATTTTGCTTGGCCTATTTGTAACTCTACGTACATACTTATATAAGAGGTCACAGGGCCACGTGTGCATTGTACATACATCTACATACTGTAAACTCGGCGAATAGTGTTACATGTTCTTAAACTGAATATATCTAGTAATGCGAGAGTGCACTATAACATAACCAATAATGTCATCTCATTAAAAAAAAAAAAAAAACCTAAATTGATACAACCCAAAATCACTATCGAAATAGAAACATCACAATTTAATTGATTATATGGGTTAGTTTTAAGATATAAAACAAATTTAATAAAGTTTAATAATGAAATAACAAAACAAAATACTTTAAATTATTTAATTAAATAAGTCGCTTAATCCGATAATCCTAAATGATACAAATGTAACAGAAACCAAAGACAAGTTTTTGACACGGAAAACAATCCCACGAAATCCCCGTAATCTCTCTCTCCTCTTCTTCTTCTTCTTCTCTCTCTCCTATTCAAAGAACGAAGAAAAAAAATGGTAAAAGCTTTTGTCTTCTCAGATGCCCATGTTATGAATTCACCTTTTGTCTTAGTTTCTGTTTCTGTTTGTTGAATTGTTCAAGCTTGGTGACCCCTTGTGGTTGATTCGTTCATCATTGCTTCCTTGAGAGTTTTGGCTGTAATTTGTTGACTTTTTTGGGATCCGAATGATCAAAACAGGGAGCTTTGTTCGTGTCGGAGATTAAATTTGTTCATGTCTTAGATTCAATCTCTTTTTGTCGTGTCTTTTTGGCAGTTATGATTGATGATCCGAAGAGGGTTTGAGGTTCGACTCGAACATGTCAAGGATTAGATCTCGGTGTTGAGAGACTGGTCGAATCTGTTTGAGTTAGGGTTTCATGGGGAACACTTGTGTGGGTCCCACCATCTCCAAAAATGGGTTCTTGCAATCGGTCTCTGCCGCAATGTGGCGAACCCGGGTGCCGGAAGATTCCGCTTCCGAGCACACGAACGGGGATTCCGTCCGCACAGGCGGTGCCAAAGACCCAGAATCGCCTCTCCCAGTGCAAGATAAACCGCCGGAGCAAATGACGATGCCCAAATCCGTCCCGGCACCTGTACCTGTACCCGTACCCGTAACCGTACCCGCACCTGTACCGGAACCTGCACCTGTATCCGTACCGGAACCAGTATCGGAAAACCCAAAGACGAAGCGGCCCATGAAGCGGGTGTCGAGCGCGGGGCTCCGAGCCGGCTCTGTTCTGCAGACGAAGACTGGGAACTTCAAGGATTTCTACACTCTGGGGCGGAAACTAGGGCAGGGGCAGTTCGGGACGACGTTTCTGTGCCTGGAGAAGGGGTCAGGGCAGGAGTATGCGTGCAAGTCGATCGCGAAGCGGAAGCTGATCTCAGACGAGGACGTGGAGGACGTGCGGCGCGAGATTCAGATCATGCACCACTTGGCGGGCCACCCAAACGTGATCTCGATCAAGGGCGCGTACGAGGATGCGGCGGCCGTGCACGTTGTGATGGAGATTTGCGCGGGAGGCGAGCTCTTCGATCGGATCATCCAGCGCGGGCACTACACCGAGCGGAAAGCAGCCGCGCTGCTCAGGACAATTGTCGGGGTTTTGGAGGCGTGCCATTCGTTGGGGGTCATGCATCGCGATCTGAAGCCAGAGAATTTTCTGTTCGTCAACGAGCACGAGGATTCGCTGCTCAAGACCATTGACTTTGGGCTCTCTGTGTTCTTCAAGCCAGGTGCTTAATCTTCGGTTTTGTTTCAGCGAAGCGGAAATTACTAGATTTGATTGTTTCTTTACCGGAATGTAATTGAGTAATTCTTTTTTCTCACTACAGGGGAGAAATTTTGCGATGTGGTTGGAAGCCCGTACTATGTTGCACCGGAAGTTTTACGGAAGCGATATGGCCCGGAAGCCGACGTGTGGAGCGCGGGAGTGATTCTCTATATTCTTCTTAGCGGAGTTCCTCCGTTTTGGGCCGGTGGGTGTGCTCAAATTGCGTTCGCTTTGTAATTTCTGTCACCGTTTTGCTTTTATGTTCGTCTCTGTAATTTTTATCACTATACGATGTGCAGAGAACGAGCAGGGAATATTCGAAGAGGTCCTCCATGGCGAACTGGACTTTGAATCCGACCCGTGGCCGAGTATCTCCGAAGGCGCCAAGGATTTAGTGAGGAAAATGCTTCTACGGGATCCTCGAAAGCGGATATCTGCGCATGACGTTTTATGTGAGTCTCTTTCGTGTTGGTATCATCATCTGAAATATTCACAGTCGGAAATGGAGTTTGATAATCTAATACAAACTCCCTTTAAAGTGATGCCTTTTCGTGTTACGAAATGAAACACTCAATCCCTCTATCCAAGTCGTATCAGGTTTTAACTTAAGCAATTTTTTATTTTTTATTTTTTTATTGTGGGCCTTGATTCATGGTCCTTTCTTCCCAAAGAGCCGGGAGTCACTCATCTCGTAACACCATCCTAAATTTATTAATTAATCCCGATTCGTTCATACACAACATCTTGTTATTAATCTCGTGTTTTTTTAGGCATAAGATTTTGTTTTCACGGGAATCTTCTTCGAATATTTTGCAGGCCACCCGTGGGTTCAAGTTGAAGGTGTGGCTCCCGATAGACCTCTCGACTCTGCGGTATTGAGTCGATTGAAGCAGTTTTCTGCGATGAACAAGCTCAAGAAAATGGCTATTCGAGTAAGTATCTCGATGTTTCGGATAAGAACTCTTAAGTCTTAAGTACCCGGGTAGATGATCCGTATTCATTCCGTTTGTGCCTTTTCGTGTTTCTCTGCCAGGTAATTGCAGAAAGCTTATCTGAAGAAGAAATCGCCGGACTAAAAGAAATGTTCAAGATGATTGACGCCGACAACAGTGGACAAATCACTTTTGAAGAACTCAAGGACGGATTAAAAAAGTTCGGTGCTAATCTTAAGGAATCTGAAATTTACGATCTTATGCAAGCGGTGAGTTCAAACTTCAAAGTATTACTCGGAATTACGAGTTTTATTTCAAACATAAAAAAAAAACCGAGAGAACCATGAATGAGGAATCAGGACAAAGTATTCCTTCGGCTTAGATGAATCGGGATGAACTCACGAGGAATATGCACAAGATCACCGAAATGTGACATATAAAAAACATGACGGTTCATCAATCTTATAGCAAGTTCTGATATTGGCCTTCAATTTGAACGTGCAGGCAGACGTGGATAACAGTGGAACAATTGACTACAGTGAGTTTGTAGCAGCGACGTTGCACATGAACAAAATAGAGAGAGAAGATCATCTCTTCGCGGCGTTTTCGTACTTCGACAAGGACGGGAGCGGATACATCACTCAAGACGAGCTTCAGCAAGCTTGCGAGGAGTTCGGCTTGGAGGACGTCCGCTTGGACGACATGATGCAAGAAGTCGACCAAGACAATGTAAGCACTTCCGTCCCACATCTCGTAACCAACAATTGACGCAATATTGAGCCTAGGGGTAAAAATCGGTATTTTTGGTCTTTTTTTTCATATGATATATTTTCTTCAAAACTGGAATTGTTTTTTCCATAATGGATTTGGTTTTAAACTGAAATTTAAACTAGTTTCAGTTAAAAACCTGATAAATGTTTTTTTTTTCCCTTCAGAAAACCCCGATTATGCCGTTTTTAAGTTTCCACAGTTTCCTTTAATTAAACTGTATTACTCGTTGATATATAAAACTCATTATGTACTTATCTCGTATCGTGAGCTATAAACTTAAGAGTAGAACTCCTGAAATTCTTGGAGAGATCTCGAGTATCGCGAATAGATAGAAATATTAATATCGGGAACGAACCCTATCGCACGTTTACGCTCACCTCTGCTCCGTCAAATTATCTTTGTTGCAGGACGGGCGAATAGATTACAACGAATTCGTGGCAATGATGCAAAAAGGAACCATGGGTGGCAACCCTAAGAAGGGTCTACAAAGTACGTTCAGCATCGCCTTCAGAGAGGGGCGCAAACCCTAGTCTCGACTCCCGAAAAAGCGGTTAATCTGTGATTTTTTCTTCCTCTTCCCCCGATTTTTCTTCTATTTGTTTACTGAGGAATTGATAATGTACAGTAAGGAGCTTTGAAGCTCATCCTAAGATATATAGCCAAGCCTTATTTATGCCTTTTTGTATAACTTTAAAGACAATTGTGCTCTGTATTGTACAATTTGAGGCTAATTTCAGTTACTAGCTTATGAAACTTATCTTAATGATTTGATTTTTTTTTTAACAATGATAACTTGTCTCGGATAACAGAGTCGATCGAGCTTAAGAGTTGAGATTAATTTATTTTGTTTATCAACTTTGGAGTCGAGATTAATTTCACTAATAGAGATTTTCTTTTTCGATGAAAAAACTCGTCTAAACGGAATGATAAAATTACATAGAATTTATATGAACATGTCAATATTTTTATGAGATCAACTTTACTTGCATTAGTAAGAAAATCTGGAATGAATGGAAAAGAACAGAAAAAATGTCGACCATGAAAAACATAGCTTAGTGCTTGAACATTAAATTTATATAATTGACGAGAAAGTTAAGACTTTATGACACCAACAAAAAGAAACTATTTTGAGGATTACTTTCATTGCTTGTTGAGATCGGAAAAAGAAACAATGACATGTAAATTTTTAAATATGACAAGTACTACGTAACCAATATTTTCTCAATGCGGAGGGAGATTGTTGAGATCTGAAGGGCGGTGCTTCGTCTCGCGGGAAAGCTTTACAGCCGCGTTACTCGGTCTCGCCGGCGTTCTGCGATTCTTCGCCATTATATGACTTTATTAAGTTGGAAATAGCAAATTGTAGCTAAAATGAACGAGTAAATAGTTTGAAAAAGTGCCTCACCACAAGAAAAAGTTGGGCCGTTTTGCTATAACGAATTTCGTCTACTACGACGTTAAAAGTAGAAATTACAAATACTGAGTTCATAATTTACAAGCAGAACATGTTTATTTGTAAGCAAAAGCGTATATTCAACCGACCGTTGCACCAACGAAGAAGTGCTTGAAAGGGATAATGCCCTAAGACCGGGTTTGGGCCTTTAAGGGTCCATTAGAATTAATATGATTAATTATGGACTAACGAACTTTAATTAATAAAGCCCATGAACGTTAAACCTTTAGTCTATAACTACGAGGTTTATGCCTTAACCTCATTAACCTAATCACAAACGGAGAAACCCTGCTCTCCACCTCCCTCTCTCTAGACAACGCCTCTCTCCTCCTCGAGATTCGCGCCGACTTCTCCACTCGTGGAGACTCCGTTCCTCGTCCTATCTCCAGCGTTCAACTAGCATCGATCCGGAGATACTCCGGCCTTCGATGTAGACGCGTTCGTTGGTGTTCCGTTCGTGAGGTGGATACCAATAGAGGCTTTACTCGGTGATTAAGGCTTCGTGTTTAAGATCAAAGGACGAACAATACCGGCAATACCGCCAAGCACGCAACAAGAGGTACAATATTCTGCGCTACATGATTCATCGATTTAGAATTGGAATTCACTTTAAATTTCTGCTATTTAATTGACCCGAGAAGTCTAAAAAAAATTCCTACAGTGCTCTCTGTAAGGCATCTTTCTGAACGTTGAATCAACGGCGACATGATCCCCTTTTCGAATCACTCATTCCCATACCCTTTTTGAAACTCGTACTGGGACAAAAAAACATGTCCCGGTTTTTCAGGACAGAGACAAAAAAAAAATGTTAAATTCCCGGTTCCGGTTTCACCGCTAGTAATTTAGAATAGAATAACGAATGAAAGTTATCAAGAGTAAATTCCCGGTTCCGGTTTCAGCGCTGGCAATTTAGAATAGATTAACGAATGAAAGCTATCAAGAGAAAGTAAAGATTCCGAAGGCAACGTTTCTTGAGAGGCGAGATTCATGGATCCTGAGAATTTCTTGTGCCTTTGTCTTTAATAATTAACGAAATTCTGAGATTCATGTCATTCGTTATAGTTTCGCGGTTAAGAGCGGGATTCACATTGAACGACACGGGCCGAGTCGCAGACTAAAAACATTTTGTTTAATGACCTCTCAATCCAAAAGGAAGCTCTTTACGTTCAAGACCGCCATGTCGTTCCCGGTGGTTTCACGCTTAAGAGCGGGATTCACATTGAACGGCATGGTGGTCCTGAACATTAAGAACTCCTCTCGTACACTCCTAGATTCCTTCTCTCCTTTCGCTTTGACGGCCTCATTGAGCGACAAGGCGCTGACGAACAATAAGAACTCCCTCTCTTACACTTCAGAAATATATCACTCATACGTTTATAAAAATATATATATATAACATACTAATCATCGTAACTACTCCGTAAAATAAGCGCTTATTAATAGGAAAAAGGGTTTTAAAACTGAATATTCCATGTTTCACGAATCCACATTCGAACTTAGTTTGCCACGTGTTTAATTTTTAGGGAAATCTTTCCCGAATTAATAGTCCGTAATTTTCTGTATGTATTCTAAATACGAGCTTAATTGTAATTCAATATTTTTTTTAATGAGAATTGTATGTATACTTTGGGCCTTAATGGCCCACGAAGGCCCCACATAGGCCCGGCAAATACAAATATACAATTAAATTAATTATAGGGATATTTACGGTAGATGTAGCTATTATTTTTTCTTCGCTTTAATTAATCTTTTTTTTTTGCAGTAATACGAAATGATATTATATGTAGTACTACATTTAATCATTAGTTAAATAACAACATGTGCTAGATATAATATATAGCTCAGCCTTAACATTTAGGAAAATTGATTTTGATGGCACCACACAAATAGTTAAAATAAAATAAAAATCAGGGGGGGGGGGGAGGGGGGGGGGTGCTTCGTCTCGCGAGAAAGCTTTACAGCCGCATTGCTCGGTCTCGCCGGCATACTGCGATTCTTCGCAATTATATGACTTTATTAAGTTGGAAATAACAAATTGTAGCTAAAATGAACGAGTAAATAGTTTGAACAAGTGCCTCGCCGCAGGAAAAAGTTGGGCCGTTTTGCTATAACGAGTTTCGTCTGCTACGACGTTAAGGGTAGAAATTACAAATACTGAGTTCATAATTTACAAGCAGAACATGTTTATTTGTAAGCAAAAGCGTATATTCAACCGACCGTTGCATCAACGAAGAAGTGCTTGAAAGGGATAATGCCATAAGACCGGGTTTGGCCTTTACGGGTCCATTATAATTAATATGATTAATTATGGACTAACGAACTTTAATTAATAAAGCCCATGAACGTTAAACCTTTAGTCTATAACTACGAGGTTTATGCCTTAACCTCATTAACCTAATCACAAACGGAGAAACCCTGCTCTCCACCTCCCTCTCTCTAGCCGACGCCTCTCTCCTCCTCGAGATTCGCGCCGACACCTTATCTCCACTCGTGGAGACTCCGTTCGTCGTCATATCTTTGGCGTTCGACTAGCATCGATCCGGAGATACTCCGGCCTTCGATGTAGACGCGTTCGTTGGTGTTCCGTTCACGAGGTGGATACCGATAGAGGCTTTACTCGGTGATTAAGGCTTCGTGTTTAAGATCAAAGGATGAACAATACATGCAAAACCGTAAGCACGCAACAAGAGGTACAATATTCTACGCTACATGATTCATCGATTTAGAATTGGAATTCAATTTCTACTATTTAATTAACCCGAGAAATCGAGAAAATTCCTACAGTGCTCTCTGTAAGGCATCTTTCTGAACGTTGAATCAACGGTGACATGATCCCCTTTTCGAATCACTCACTCCCATACCCCTTTTAAAACTCATACCGGGACACACAAAAAAAATGTCCCAATTTTTCAGGACAGAGACAAAAAAAATGTTAAATTCCCGGTTCCGGTTTCAGCGCTAGTAATTTAGAATAGATTAACGAATGAGAGTTATCAAGAGAAAGTAAAGATTCCGAAGGCAACGTTTCTTGAGAGGAGAGATTCATGGATCCTGAGAATTTCTTGTGCCTGTCTTTAATAATTACCGAAATTCTGAGATTCATGTCATTCGTTATGGTTTCGAGGTTAAGAGCGGGATTTACATTGAACGACACGGGCCGAGTCGCGGACTAACAACATTTTGTTTAATGACCTCTCAATCCAAAAGGAAGCTCTTTACGTTCGGGACCGCCATGTCGTTCCCGGTGGTTTCACGCTTAAGAACGGGATTCACATTGAACGGCATGGTGGTCCTGAACATTAAGAACTCCTCTCGTACTCCTAGATTCCTTCTCTCCTTTCGCTTTGACGGCCTCATATATCCAAAAGGAAGCTCTTCGCATTGAACTCTCTCTCTTACACTTCAGAAAAATATAACTCATACGTTTATTAAAAAAAATTATATATATATATATAAACTTTATAACATACTAATTCATCATAAATACTCCGTAAAATAAGCGCTTATTAATAGGAAGAAGGGTTTTAAAACTGAATATTCCATGGTTTTATTTATTTATGAAGAAACCACATTCGAACTTAGTTTGCCACGTGTTTAATTTTTAGGGAAATCTTTCCCGAATTAATAGTCCGTAATTTTCTATTTGACTTCTAAATACGAGCTTAATTGTAATTCAATTTTTTTTTAATGAGAATTATATGTATAACTTTGGGCCTTAATGGCCCACGAAGGCCCCACATAGGCCCGGCAAATACAAATAAAAAAGTAAATTAATTATAGGGATATTTACGGTAGATGTACCACTAGCTATTATTTTTTCTTCGCTTAATTAATTTTTTATTTTTGCAGTAATACGAAATGATATTATATTTATATCTAGTACTACCATGTTGTTAATCAGCAGTTAACAGCATTTGTTGGAAATAATATACAGCTCAGCCTTAACATTTAGGAAAATTGATTTTGATGTCACCACAGAAATAGATAAAATAAAATAAAAATCAAAGTGGGGGGTTTTTATAGTAAATAAACGAATTCGTGGGGGGTTAGAGTAGCATATCCTTATGAAGCAGCATATCCTTATAAATAAATAAATAATTGAACATAGATGTTTTCTCTAAACAAATATATATTGAAAATAGATGGGCCATAATGTTCTTCACACAACGGTCATATTGTAATATATTAGAGACTAAGTTTTAAATATTAAAATTTTAATGTATAGTCGTTTAAAAAGTAATTGGAACATTATTATTAGAGTTATTAAATCCATGAATGATCATCTGCTGTTTAAGGTAGTAACACAAATAATTTTTTTATAAGAGATGACACAAGTAATTTACTCATTACAATTAGGTAAGGCAAATGGTCTTTATTTGTTAAAATGAATAGAAAAACGTTATAAAGTTGGAACTAATCATACTTAAAATGTATCAAATTATAAAATCACACTCAAAATTTAACTCAAAAATAATTTTTTATTTACTTTTATATTAATTTTTACAATCAAGGACCATTAGAAATATTTAACTTTATTATTATTATTATTATTATTGTTATTTCTTCGCTACTAATAATAATATATCTTCTTAACCTTATGAAGACCTTTGTGTGTATCTTCCAACATCATTTCGGTGGTTAAATAATAGTTTAATCATAAAAAAATATATGAAAATAAAAACAAGGATTTCTTTTTGCATTTTTTTATTATCTCATATAGTCATAGCCTATACATTGACTAGTATTAAATTTAACTTGTTCAAATTCCTGTTTTTAGATCATTTTAGGTGATGCGTACTAATGAATAAAATATTTAACTAGTAAAGGTCATGTGCTCAATTTGTGTCACACTATATTCATTTTTATATATATGAAAACTAACATGTAACCATTTTTCTCAATCAATTATGGCATTATGATTTGGTCCAATTCCAAACTTGTAACATTAATATAAAACCTTTTGTCTATTTTATTGAGATACATGTTGATGTTAAGTTGTAAACTACGGTATTAATTAACGGAAAATATTTTCTAAGAAATTACAAGATAGAATATATTTTGCATAAACTTTATTTTACCCACTAAGATATAAATTAAGGTGTAAACGTAAAGTGGTCATTTATACAAAATTTAGTGGAGATTTGAGGAAAGTACTGTACTTTATAGTTTATTCTTCTCATAGACAGAAAAGAAGCCACTTTCAAGTATCAAGCCACATTATATATTATATATATATATATATATTTCTGTATAGCACTTGAATTTCTTATTTTCAAAGTCCAATACTCAAATTACTCAATAATTCAATAAAATGAATTTTCTCAATAAATTTCTTATTTGTTGTTGTTGTATAACTATAAATAAACTATAAACTATTTTATCCACTAAATTAAATAATCCTTGAAAATAAGTGTGAATTTTAATAAATAAATAAAAAATTATCCTATACTCTCTATCTCCCTTACACACATACACATGTAATGTCTTTTGTTTTTAATTAATTAATTTATTTATTAATTTCCTTTTTCCTCTTCTCTGTAATTAAAAACCCTAATTTGCGATTGCCACACTTTCTCTCTCTTGTCAGTCTCTCTCTCTCTCTCTCTCCTTCACCGTTCTCTCTCTCCTCCTTCTCGGAACCAGGAAACCCTAGGCTCCACCGAACCCATCGCCATCGTTGCCTTCCTTCTCTCTCTCTCTCTCCCATGGCGTCGGCGCGTGACGACCAGCAGCCCTACGAAGGCGGCGGAGCGGGAGGCAAGTTCCGCAAGCGGCCGCTGAGGAAGAGCCTGCACGCCACGCCCTACGATCGCCGCCCTCCTACGCAGCTGCCGCCGCCGGAGCTCGGAAACCCTTACGGAGGGCGGCGGGCCTGGCTCTCGAAGCTCGTGGATCCGGCGCAGAGGCTCATCGCCTCCGGGGCCAACAAGCTCTTTGCCTCGGTGTTCCGCCGCCGTCTTCTTCCTCCCTCGCCACCGCCGCCGCCGCAGGCTCCGTCTTCTTCGCCAGGTTTGGATTTCTCCTGTGCCGAACTTTCTTTTTGGTTTTGCGTTGAGTTCTTTCGCTTTTTGTTCTGGTTCTGAATTTTTGTTCGGAAATGTTTGCGCTTTCTCTATTATTGGGGCTAAATTCGTTGTTTAGGTTTCAATTTTTGGGGAGATTAGGGATTTCTTCATCATCTTCGAATACAAAAATTTGAAGAATTTATAACTAGGGTTTATAATTTTTCTCTGGCTAAGAGCTAGGAATGTATAGTACAAATTTTTTGATTGTTCTCGAACTCTTCTTGTTACTCCTTGTGTTGATTGCAAGGCAATTTGATAGGGAAGCAACTAAATTTGAATCATTAAGAAGGGCTGAGAATTTGTGCTTTGCTTTGCTTAACTTCGCAATCAGACTTTCGAACCGTAGTGTAATTTAGTCGGGTCACTAACGTATATATATTAGAAAATGGATCCTGGGTTTTAATGTGTTCTTATATTGTCATATCCTAGCACAGAATGCTCTATCATTTCAAGTTTCTTATGTTCAGAAAATGGTTCTCTCATTGGAATAGATAATAAAAATGAAAATAACAAGCGGTGTAGTTTCGCCAAAAGACGAGGCTGATCCACTGTCATAGTTAGTTACATTGTAGGCGTACAAATGGTATACAACGAAGAGCTGGTTTCTTAAATCTTTGATACTTGGAGGTTACCCATTTTGTTTCATGCCTTCGTGTTCTAAAGAGAACTAGGGTTAAATGTTGTTCCGATTTTTATTGGACTAGTTAACAATACCTATCCTGAGGATATGTGGTTTGATTGAATAGTCTGTTACTAATGTGAAGTTAAAAATGCAATAACATTTGGTAGCCATGTCTCTATAGGCGCTCTATGAAAACGCTTTTCTAAGCATTTGTATGGTTTACAGAAATAAAGTGCCTCCAATCTCAATATGGTTTTCTTTGCTTGGCTTAAATAAATTATGTAATAGAATAGATTTTTTGGTTTATTTGTCATAGAAGTAATACTTTGGTGAGCTGTTGGGCTTGTACAGTTTATATTCAAGTAAGCTATATTTAACATCTCTTTATTGTTCAATTTTATTTTTTTTTAATTTTCAGAGATTGATTTGGAAGGAAGGAGTAATCGACTAGAAGTTGTTTCCACAGTAAGTACCATATACTAGCGTGTTCTTAGAACCTTGTAATTTTTCACTACCAGCTGTTATTTCCTGTTGATTCCTTTGAACTGTACTTATTCATTTGTCTGTCTTGTATGCAACTCTTACCTTGGAAGGATTCTCATGGAGTTCAAAAAGAGGTTCTTAAACAAAACGGTGGCCCTAGTAATGCCAGTGGGGAGTTGAACGAGCTCGAGCACCTTTTGCAGCAAAAAACATTTACAAGGCAAGTCTAGTATAATTTGATTTCTCGTAAGAAAATGATTGGATTTGGGAACCCTTTGGCTCTAGAACGCTGTTTTTTATATCAAGGTTCTTGGCACTTTACCACGAATATGTCGAGCTACTGAATGAAACTCGGACTATAATTCTTTTTCAAATCTAAAGATTCTTAATACTAAAGGTGTCCATGTTGTGATTTTGATGATTCAATTCTAACGACAATGCAGATTTGAGATAGATCGCTTAACAGCTATGCTGCATTCAAGAACTGTAGATTTAGAGACCGAGGAACAAAAAAGGGTTCCGGAAGTGACACCTTTGAGATTAACGCCATCGGTCGAAGGAAACAGAAAAGAGAGTGAAGTGCTTTCTCTGACTCCGGCTCCGGGAAATAACAGAGCAAAAAACCATCTTATCTCAACTCCTCTTGTCAATTCACCTGTATGCTAATCTACTTTGGCTTTATCTTGTATTTTGGTCCGTTCTTGGTTTTGTGCATTATTTTCTACCTTCCAATTAGGTGAAATTTTTACTTTAAAAAACCACGTAACCCTTTTTTTTACCGGTAAGGGTTACTACTCATTGCTATACCATATTACCATTTTCCTCACAGTTTGTGGTGATTATGATTAGGTACTTGAAGGGGATGTTGCTTCTCCTACGGAGCTTGTGGAGTTGGCTAAGTCCTACATGCACAAGAGGCCCATTTCCCCATCGAGGATGGGTTTTCGAAGTCAATCGACAATGGAGAATTCACCCGCTATTTTCACACGCAATCTGAATTCTCCCTCAAGATCACATTTTACACCGCTTGCGCCTAAGAAAAATCCTGGTGCTGTTGATGTTCGAGAAAATGGCTTAATTACACCGAGATCTACAGGCCGAACTGCTATATACAATATGGCCAGGACACCTTATTCTCGTGTTCATCCAATTGCTACGTCCAAGGTTTGTATTGTTTAAGTAATTTCTTTATTATACTTTCATAAAGTTAGTGGTGATAGTCTGATAATCAGCACTGGTATTGGTCGATTAGTTTGGTGATTAGTTCGTTTAACTTTTGGGATTTACCGGTGATTCCTCTTCATAAATTTTGTATAACTATTAGGTTGTAAAAATGTTTAAGATACATCAGAAATAACCAAATTTTTAATATCTCATTTTCTGTGATTTGATTCCTTACTCTTTCTCTATTACATGTCAGGGTATTGAGAGTGCACACGATGTCTATGGTGGAAACTCTTCATCTCAGAACAACACACCTGAGGGGGTATGTAAATCGTGCACCGTCAAATGCTGATTGTTCATTTTGTTGTTTGTTTACTTCAAGATTATGTCTGTAGTTTAATTTCTATTCCATATTTAGGGTATAAAGCGGAGAAGCTCGGTGTTCGATAATGACATCGGATCATACGGTGCTATACGCAGAACTCGCCAGAAATCCAACCTATCTTATCGAGGCTTGATTGGCGCTTCTGGTAGTAATATTTCATCTGCTTCGAAATTCAAGCCTCAGTCGTTTGTCAATTCCAAGTCATCGGCTGATAATGGTGATAATAATGGCATGCTTCGCACAACTGTTCCTTCCAAGTCCAGCGAGATGGCTACGAAAATATTGCAGCAGCTTGATACGTTTGTGTCACCCAAAGATAAATCATCCGAGTCCAGGACTCTTGCATTAACAGATAAATCATCTCCTAGTAAGCTCTCACCGTCTATGCTTCGTGGGCAAGCTCTGAAAAGTCTCGAGCATGCGGATTCATCGAAGTTTGCTGGGCATAGCGAAGTTGTAACCGGTTTGCCAAGTAAGATTATTAATTTTGAGGCATCCACTTCCGGAGAGCAACACAAGGTTAAAGAAAACGGTTCTGCTGTAGATTACAGGTCCACTTCAAAAATGAATGGTATCGCATTCCCGAGAATGAATGGGGAAGTTTCTACAGTGCCTGAAAAAGATGCTATTAAAACATCTGTTTTCAATGCATCAAACTTGGGTGCTCCTCCACAGAAAAAGCGGGCTTTTAAGATGAGCGCGTTCGAGGTATTGTCTTGTTTACCGAAACTAAGTTCAGTGGGCGAATGCACCACTGCACAAAAACTCACTGGATTACCATCAACTACTCTACTCTTAATCATTCTATTGTATGTGCACTTCCCCTGATATTCCTTTGGTGCAGAATCTCCCCTTTTTTCCATGGGTTATTCAGCACTAATTTGGAAGTTCAGGGGGGAAAATTGCACCATTAATAAAGATTGACGGGGCAAAGTGCATCAATACAACATTTGAGGGGCATTTTGCCAATTATTTTAATGTTTATTTTGCTTCCATTTCTGAAACAATTTTGAACTCGTAATTGTTGACTTTCAGGATTTTGTGGACTTGGACGAGGATATCCTTCCTAATGGAACTACTTCCGACTCAGTCTCTAAAGAGAAAGAAAAAGTGGACATCTCTCTGCCAGAGAGCAAGAGCGCTGGGAAAAGTGAATATGTTTTTCACGCGCGGCATGCTGCTCCAGCTATGCCAGAAGTCAATCCCGTGGCTGTGACGACTGAAGCCAACCGAAAAGCCGAGGCTGGAAATTGTTCTGTAGCTGTGGCTGCTGAAAAAAGCAGTAACGCTGCATTTCCTACAGTGTCTTTTCCCAGTGTCGTAAATTCCGACTCATCCTCATTAACTTTCGATAAAGGTACTTCGATGAAAGATTCGAATGCTTCTCCTGTATTTAATTTCGCTGGTAAAGTTCCTTCGGCAAAAGATACGAGTGTCGCTTCTACAATCTTCAACTATAGCCCGCAAAGCAGTGTCAAAGATTTGCACTCTGATCAAAGTGGCACTGTTTCAGACCCAAAGCCTGAAATCTCAAGCAGGTATGTCTTTTGTACATAAAAATCTGAATGCAAGTCCGTGTTTTGTGTATCGTAGGTATATATTATTTTGTATTCTTTCTTCATTTCTTTTTTTGTGCTTGCATTGAAGTAAAAGCTCATTAATTTCTTCTTCGGTTTTCTTGATTTATTAAAATCAGTAGAGGTTGCTTCTCTTGCATTTTCGATTTATGTACCGTGAAATAGTATAATACAGAGGCCCAAAAGTGGTTCATGCTTGTCGGAGGAGGGGTCACAATCCTGTTTTCTTGTAGAGATGCCCTTATTTTCAACTAAAACATGACAATGATATGTTTTTGTCTAGCTTTTTTTGTTAGAACTATGTAGTGAGAAACATGAATATTTGGTAGCAACTGACATATTTTCTTTGATATTGTCTGCTCCATCTTCAGCTTATCAACACCAACGGTGTCTTTCCGGAAGCTTCCCGAATCAAACAAAGCAGAAAGCAAGAGTAACACAGCTTTTGGAGTTCCCTTAACGACACCCGAACCTGCATCAGCGCCAAGTGCAAGCATATTCTCCACGTCACCGATGAATGTCAGTCCGAATAACGGTTCATCATCTCCTTCAATAGATTCCAGCAAAATGACAGCACAAAATCCAGCCACTGCCAGCCCGACACCTGTCCTCTCTCTCGCCTCACCTTCGACGCCTTCAGTCCCAGCTGCATCGCTATTCAAATTCGAATCCTCCGTGCCCTCGGAAACTCCTTCGAAATCAGTTCCACCTGCTCTCAGTTTTGCTTCCGTACCAACATCAGCTCCAGCGCCGCTTCCAGAAACTTCTCCGGCGCTGGTATTTAAATTCGGGCCATCAGCCACTTCAACAGCTGCCACACCAGCGTCCGAAAATTTGCCAGCTTCTTCTGCCCCGGTATTTAAGTTTGATTCGTCTGTGCCCTCAACGACGACTGCACCGGTTCCAGAGAAGTCTAACGTGGAGTCTGAACCTGTCAAGGTGAAGCAAGAAACGAGTTTCAGTAATTTAATTGCGCCTCCTGCCACCGCTACCACCTCAGCAACTCCTCTTTTTGGGTTCACTGCCAGCTTGGCTTCAACTTCCACCAACCAATCTCAGAACATTCCTGTCCAATTTAGCTCATCCACATCATTGCCGACATTTGGGATAAACGGAAATACGAATTCTTCCTTCAGTTCGTCTCACGATTTGAAGCCGGCTGGTTTTGGCTCTTCTTCATTGGAGAGCAATTTGGGTAGTAGCTCCAGCAGCGGAAACTCCACATCTAGTGCGTTTAATTCATCGTGGCAACCTCCAAAATCTCCCGTATTTAATGCAAACTCCTCGCCATCGCCTGGGTTTGCGTTTGGAGGATCTACCGCTCCAAGCTCATCATCGCCCGGGTTTTCGTTTGGAGGATCTACCGCTCCAAGCTCATCATCTACTGGGTTTTCTTTTGGAGCACCTTCTACAACGTCATCGTCTACTGGGTTTTCTTTCGGGGCAACTTCTTCCACCACTTCACCAGCGGCGGCGTTTCCCTTTGGCGCATCTACAAACACTTCACCGTCACCCGGTTTTGCTTTCGGAGCCTCTTCCGCTTCTCCGTTTGTATCATCCAATGGCGCGGCTTCCTCGAGTTCCGTCTTCAATTTCAACACGTCATCTCCGGCCACAGTCCCGACACAGCCCGTGTTTGGAAACCCTAATACCGGGTTTGCATTCGGAAACCCTAACCCTAACGAGCAGATGAGCATGGAAGACAGCATGGCAGAGGACACCGTTCAGGCTGCCGGATCCACGAACCCCCTGTTTGGTCAACCGCCCGTCGCCCAGCCACCATCAGGTTTTGCATTCGGGAGTCAACCTAATCCAGGGATAGTCAACCCGTTTCAGCTCGGAAGTCAACCGAATGCGGCGAGCCCGTCACCGTTTCAGGCTTCGGGTAGCTTTGGGAGCAACTTCTCAATGGGCAGCGGCGGAAGCGGTGTGGACAAGTCAAACCGGAAGTTCGTGAAAGTCAAGCACAAGCAGCGAAAGAAGTGAGGAACGATTTGGATTTCAAATTGGAATCGCTATTACGACATCTCAGGGGGCGGCAAGACACCTCTGCGAGAGTCGTGAAATTGCACGATCCGCTCAAAACCGAGGTATAATAATAAAGCATAAGCAGTGGTCTTGAAGAAGGTTCGGTGCATAGAAAGTATATTAGGTCCCCTAATTTTTGTTGCTACTTTGCGTTGGTGCTGTCGTATAATCGGTGTTGTAGTGAAGAAGGGGAGGATTAAGAAGGCATAAGTTTCCGCAAATTTTGCTTGTTTTGGTAGGGGTTTCTGTCGTGTTTTTTAGTAGTAAATGTAGGCGAGAGGTTGATGTACTAGTACGAGACTGTTTTGGTGTACTCTCTTGCTGTATTTGTAAACATATAAAAAACACAAGTCTTGCTTGTCAAATTTCAATGCCCATACAATATTACTTGCTATCAATATTATGATGATCAAATTTACTTAAATTATGTGCTTGAATCACTAGGGAAACAGAAGATGGTGTAAGTACGTTTTTTAGTCTCGGTTTTACTCTTGGAGCAATATCAACTTGATTTGAGTTTTAGAATTGAAAACCGAGGATTTCAACCGATTGTTACGAAGACTGTTTGCGATTGAACTCGCGTCTTAAAAATCGGGATTTGGGAATAGGCTTTGTGGTTGTGTGAAAAGTTCCATATGAAACTTTTAAGTTTTATCCCTTGGCCAGTTGGCCTATGTTTTTTTTTTCAATGATATTAGACTTTTTTTGCGTGCAAGAAAATGAGCTCATTTTTGCTTTGATTGTTTTGTCTTTTATGGATAATATACATAAACCTTAAAACTATAAGTTTAAATTAAATAAAACACTTTAGTAATGATCCTTAAAAAGCAATTAAGAATGCTCGTTTTTTTTTTTTTGTAAATTCGTACTTAATTAATCAGTTGTTATTTTTTATGGATTTTGGTAACAATTATGGATCTCGAATTCGGTTTTCCTTAAAAATCTTACTATTCAATAATCGACCGCGACGACTTTGAGGGTTTTTTTTTTTTTTTTTTCTTCTGTTTTGGGTGTTTTTGTTTCTTAAAACTTGCAGTTGTTGATGGAATTATATTCTAAAATTTCAATAAATAGCACATTTGTCCTTGGCTATCGCTGCTAAAAATTAGAATTAAAGGTGCGAAGTGTATAGCATGCAAAATTCAATGGCTAATTGACAATGTCACACGAGTTGACCCGACCCGTTTCGTGGACTCTCGGATCGTACCAAATCCATCGTCTTCCTAAAACCCCGAAAAGCCAGAGGGTTTAAGGGACAAGAGAGAACCAGAGATGTGGAAGAAGGCCTTAAACTACGCACTCCACAACCACCGATGGCGCACGATAGCTCTCCGCCGCTCTTCCTCCTTATCCAACGCCGTCGATTCCACCATTCTCCGCTCCCTCAAAGATCACTACCTCGAAGCCACCAAAACCTGCTCTCCTCCTGTCCGTACACACATATCCATGTACATATACATTCACAATCACATATATATGTATATATGTAACTTGATTAGGTTTTCGATTTTTGGTCGAGCAGAAGATGGATCCGCCGGAGCCGTTCGAGGTGGTGAAGGGAGCGATGGAGGGGAATTTGCCGGTGCTGCGGCGGAGCTACGGCGGCGAGGAGATCAGATTATCGGCGGCGAGGTCAGCCACCGGTTATGGCGATGACGGGGATGATATCGGCGAGGTGGTGGTTCGCGTCGAGATTTCGAAGCCCACGGAGGATGAGGCCCTGCATTTTCTCTGCGGATTGTACCCCGATGCCTTGGGGATTCACTCCGTCTTCACCCGCCCCAAGCTCGGGGATGGCGGGTTTTCGGAGTCTCCGGCGATGTGTACAACGGCTTACAATGGCCCGAATTTCAGGTACTGAATTTGCGAAAAATGGCTGATTTGAAATGATGGTTAATCATAGCTCGAATCATCCTTGTTCAATTAGGGGAATTCGGTATTTTTGCCTATCTGGTTGGAGATTTGGTGTTAAAATATGGATCCCGGAAAAACTTCTAGATCACTTTCATTTTACAGTTGGTGATCCGAATCCGTTTCACTAGCCCAATCAGTTCCGAAGCTTTGTTATGCGATATAAGTTTGTCGGATATTCGCGACAAAATACCACAAAGTACCTCCTACTCTTAGTGCGCGACGTATTTCAAATTTCATTTTATCGTGGCAAAAGGTCCAAAAAAACTAGAAAGGGTTTTACCATAAGAAACCGTTTGATTTTTTGGAACTTTTTCCACGACAAAATTAAATTTGGAACTTACGGCAATATCATTATTGGTTTTTGGGAAGATTTTCCACGAAAAAAATGGAAATTTGGACTACGCCCCGTACTATAAGGTACTTTGTGCTACTTTTGCCGCAAATATCCCTAAATTCATTTGATATTGTTGGGGGCTTGATGGTAAACTCGGAGGAATCGGGGTGTGGGGGCTAGGCCCGGTGGTATGTACCTTTCGGATTAAGGATCTTGGCATAGTGGTTAATTAGTCATAATCTTGGGTTGTTAGGTGTTATAATTGATTGGTCAATTTAAGTTCTGTTTAGTAATTTGCAAGAGATTTAAGAAAAAGTTAAGCTAACTTGTTGTTCGTGCGCTTATTTGCAGAGATCTCGACGAGAGAATGAGAGACATGTTCCACAAGTACGTCGAGGAGCGGGGCGTGAACGAGAGTCTCTTTCCGTTTCTTCAGGTATGGCTCTATGTTAAAGAACGTCGGAAAACCGTGCGCTGGTTCAAATCACTCGGAACGTTTATTCATGTAAAAAAGCCGGCTAAGGATGCCTGATGGTAAACTGGTTTGGCGGTTTGGAAAATAGACATTTCATACGAGCTATACAATATGTAGCGTGTGATTCGTAGAGTCTTGTTAATTTGCTGTTGTATTAAAATTTTGGAATCTCAATCTCGTACCGGTAGCCATGATTCCTCTTTCGGTCTTCCCGAACCCCACTCTCTCGCAATCCAAGTGAATCTTTTGTAGAGAGAAAGATGGAGTGAAAGATAGTGTTTGTAGAGAGATTCTGATAGCGATAGATTCCCAATCGTGTTGTAACAAGAAACAAGATTCGGATAGCGATGAATTCTCGGGTTCGGTTCTCAATTCTTTCTCCGATCTAATCCGAGATTCGATACCAAAGAAGACATCCTTAATATCATATTGCTATGTATCAGGCTCTCAGCATGAATGAGCAGAGTTGTATACTTGCTGTTGAAAATTTGATGTCAAAACAACATTAGGGTTCCTTTCTAAATTCCCATTTGTGCAAATGTTCAAAGCCCACCTCACGAGATTTTCAATGATTTAAAGTAACAATAATAAAAAAAAAAAAAAAACCAGAAAAATGGTTTGCTTATTTCTTAGAGTATTCAATATAATAGAAATTCAAGATCTTGAGTGATCTTCGTTGTGACAAGTCAAAAAACCACGTCCATCAGTTTTTTTTGACATTTTACAAATTCAAAAAAAAAAAAAAATCTATAAATGAGCCAAGTTGATCAAAAAGGCCCACACAAAGTGACTTTCATATTCATAACAAGCCCCATCAAAAACTTTACAGGCTTTCATACCAAAATTAAATAGATGACAATTATTTTTGGATGGTCCAAATTATCAGGGAAAAATAGATCTCAAAATTCGAATTCTAGAAGAATATAGAACCGGAGTTTCGAGTTCCATTTTCCGTGGATAAAAAATAATGAAAATTTGAATTTACAATTCCTTATATTTACGATATTAAAACTGTATACCTTAAAAATGTACAATATACCCGAAATACAAATTTATACAAAGCGGCAAACAGTACTGAAATCCTGTTTTTCAAATTGAAATACGGCAACTGATACTAAAACTCTAAAAAATCGCACCAAATTCGTTATAGTACAACCTTATGAATATACCTACATGTTTCTTATCTGTATTATCTAGCCATTTGCTTCTTTTGAATAATAAAAAATTACGAAATTTCTGAATTTACAAATCCTTATATCACGATAATAAATGTGTACAAAAATACCCGAAAACCAAATTTATTATTTAAAAGTGGTAAATAGTTCAAAAAATTGCATTTTCAAAAATTGAAAGACGGTAATTAGAATTAAAAATCTAAAAATTGCATCTAATTCGCAGTAGTACAACCTTATGAATATAGCTACATGTTTCTTATCTATATGATCTTGCCATTTGGTTCTTTTGAATGATCTTATGTAAGAGAATAAAAATTCAATAAATATATGTCAAACTACTATTGATAAATGTGACACGTGTTAAGCAATTTCAACACTTATACTATTACGTAATTCTTTCTACTTGGTATTGAAAATAACAAAAAAATGAGAAATTTTCTTGGTAACACGTAAGAATTTATTATTATTATTACACGAGTCCAAATTTTTCTGTTTTCATGAAAAAGAGGCATAAGTTAGGGTTTGACAAAATGCAAAAAGCTTTGAAAGAAAGTGGAAGAATGCACTCTTAGTCTTTGGGACCATCCTTGGTGACCCATTTCTTCAAGTTAGTGCCTTCGACTTTTCGTTTACTTATGAAGAAATTTGGACTCAAACATCGTCACAAATTTGATTTTTGAGATAGAATTAATGTGGTTCTTACGATTACATGTTCTTGATACTTTAGACTTAGTTTTAACATATTATAAATTTTTGTTATTTTAAATCTTGCCTAACTAGAAGAATCACCCTAAATTTGGGTAGTTTTACCTTAATTGTGGATAATTATTTGCATTCTTCTTAATTGGGTAGTATAACTGACTCATTTTTAATCAGAATAAATATTTTTTGAAAATTCGTTTAACGATAAGTCAAAGATGTTCGAACTTATATGTTTAGTACTACGAACAATATTTTTAAGTTCCGTCATATATTTTTTTTCTTTAGTGTTACTACCTCGACAAACTTCTAGTCGATAAATGAACCCTAAAGTAGACTAGGTTTACTCTCCTTTAACTATTTAGAGATTACACATTGGTTTATATTAATAATCTGCTTTCGGTTTGAAATAGCACTTCTATTATCTCATCACTATTGCAATTACATTGACTAGTGCTTGATAAATAAATAATTATAATGTTTAATGGAGAGTAAACCTAGTCTAATATTTATAAACTTCTTAGTGCTACCCTATGGCCAATATTAAATGATGACGAACTATTTGATCCTAAAGTAAAACCATGCAAAGATACATAATTAATTATTCAGTGGACCATAATAAACAGTGAGTAATTACATCACCAATAATGACATTAAATCCTTCACACCGTTCATTAATTTTATTCTGCAAGATTGAAATATAAAGTATAGGGAAATCAAAGAAATTAATTGTATAGAGAACTATGTCATAACTCAAAGTCGTTCCAAAAAATAGTGTACATAAAGATGGTATTTATCAATTAAGATTATATTTCATTTTCATGTCCATTTATTTATGATTTAACAAGAGGCAAAGTGGTGATGGTCGGTCACATCATCGTCATCAATATTTATCACAATTTTTTTTTCTCACTATTATATGATGATAGTTACCAAAATTCTAAAAAAGGAAATAAAAATTGAGCAATTTCTTTTCTGTGTGTCCAAATTTTAGGTAGCAATAGAGAACTATAATATGATCCTAGTGCTTTATTAACTATATTTCTGCTATATTATTCAATGGATATATAATATAATATATTTCTAACTCGTATGATGTGTAAATATCGAGCTCACTCCCAATTTACAATGAAACGATACGAAATAAATGGAATTCAATTTTGATTTTCTCATGTCAAATTCAAACATTGAGACAAATTCCGGCAATTGCAATGAGTACTGCTTAAGCATTCGACGTTCAAATCGCTCTACCCTCGTCCATATTTCATTTAATTAACTACAATTTTTTTGGCTTACGAATATGCAAAATCAATATCAGAGTCGTTATTACCTTTTTCATAGAAGGAAAAAAAAAAGAGTTGAATTAGTTAATAATACCTAATAGTTCCTTAATCACTTGATGCCAAATCAAAATCCACCTAACTTGCTTGTTTGTGTTGGTCAAATTATTTTTAGTTGTTTTGAATTTAGGTTAGATCACTTCTTGAGAATTGTTTTATCCAAGTCTTATCCAGTTGGATTGCCATTAACACTTATATAAAAAATAAATAAAAAATCAACTATCGTGATTGTTTTTGATATAGTTCAACTTCAAATTAATCATTTCAATATCCAGAAGAGTTAATGATAATTAGGAGAAGTGTTTATGCTATATACAAATTTGCTCATTTAATAATAGGGCCACCGGCCACGTAAGTATGTATGATTTAAAAATACTATAAAATGGCAACTACACAATATTGATAGGAATTAATGGTTTATTTAGTAGATGTGATCATGATAAAAACAAATAAATATATAAGTAGTATAAAATTGGTATATTTGGTGATTTTGTTGGGTTCTTCTTATTGGTATTTGTTGATTTTTCTTCTGGGACCAATTATAGTAAGCTATCAAAAGTAAAACCCTAATCAATTTTATTCTATAGCTTCAACTTTGTTTACTATTCATATCAGTGCCATATTTATTGTTTTACTATATTTTATTGCATACTTCACACATACTTCATTCATTGTTTATTGATTTTGATATATTGTACTTCACACTTAAGGTGATCGGAAATTCTCATGCTTAATTTCCATCGAATAAAAAATGTTAAAAGGGAGTTTTAGTATTTTATTGAAGAACACGATCACAATTACAATATCTAATAAATAATAATGGCCTTCAAAGTTTAAATAACAAACGCAAGATCATAGACCGTTTCTGAGGGAAAAAACTAACATTAATCCTGATAATAGACTCGGTCATAATATATATATATATATATATATATATATATATATATATATATATATATATATATATATATATATATAACTCTTAGGCTGATTTTTAATATATAAATGATCAAGGCTTTACAACTAATATTATTCTTTTTCAAAAAATGTTGTAACAACAATAGTCTGCATACAAGTTTACGAATAGTTGACGATAATAAGTTGTTGTACATTAATTTTTTTATAGTTCAGTTACACATAAAAGGTAATTAAACTATAAAATTACTTGAACCTCTCAATTTTATTACGACTGAAATTTAGAAAAATTGATCACTGATTTTAGTATGAAATAATAAATATACCTTCCTTCGAAAAATAAAAAAATAAATAAAAATAATAATTATTTGATACTTCTATATATTATTTTTTTGATGCGACAGTGATACAAAATTGTCTAAACAATAAATATATAACGTGCGTGTGCGTCTACATCAAAAAATATTTTAGCAACAATTTGGAGTAATGGACAATTTCAAAGCTAAAGAAAGATTGTGACACTATATTTAGCTTTTCACACAATAATATTATATTATTTTTACTTAGTAACTTTTCTCCAATAGTGGTTAATATTTGAGTTAAATATTATTGATTATGATTTGTAAATTAAATACAGAGAAAAAAAAAAACATACATGTACATATAACCTAATAGTACTGTTTTTTTATCTGATCGTGCATGAACCTTATTTTTATAATCACTCAAACGACAGTGTCACACCTTGTAATATTTTGTAGAAAGAAATACGCATTTGATTTTATATAAACCATCTAATGTATATTTATCTATATAAAATGTTTGTGTTTGGGCATATGCATTTTTCAAAAGCTGTCTTAATCGTCTAAGGTAATCATGCACGTAATTTTCGTTCGAGTTTATTGTTAATAATAAACTTAATAACAATTGAAATAAGAATGACATTTCAAGGGCAAGTCTTTGAATATTTCATTAAGTCTACCACGCAATTACAGTGACCTAATGCGTAGTACGTACTTTGTTTTACTACTCACAAAAATAATTTATAACAATCACACAATAACGCCGATGATGTTATGTTGTTTTATAGTTTTCAAATATATAGTATTTAGAGAAATATAATTTGAGCCCTGCATACTATATGACTATATCAACGCACTAAAAGCACCTATGGGAGACTGAGAGAGCGACCCAAATTAAGGTGCTTCCGTCATTGTTCACCGGGCCATAATATTATTAATGGACGTACACACTTTATAGTCTTAGCCTCTACTAAACATACCCCTCACTCTCTTTTTTTTTTCTTTTCGAAAATGTTTTGTTAAAAATGATAGCAAATTAAACTTCGAGGCAAAGTCTCACTCCCTAAAAAATTTCTTATAGTCTATTTTTTGTTGGATCACCTTAATTGTTATATAATAATTTCTCTTGCAAAAATGATACATTTACAATTTATTTTCAACACCCTTTTTCTCGCGAACTTCTCTTGCAAAAATGATACATTTACAATTTATTTTCAACACCCTTGTTCTCGCAAACTTCTCTCGCAAAACTGATCAAATTTTGAGGTTTTCACCTCGAATCTATTATCGTGACTCACATATGTTTTGGATAATGAAAAAGAGATTTTGACACTCGGT
Source organism: Parietaria judaica (assembly GCA_954871525.1). Classification (NCBI taxonomy): domain Eukaryota; kingdom Viridiplantae; phylum Streptophyta; class Magnoliopsida; order Rosales; family Urticaceae; genus Parietaria; species Parietaria judaica. The sequence goes on from OX940862.1 coordinate 10,049,911, forward strand.
GATGATTGTGCTTAGTGAGAATTTTGATTGCTAATAATTTGATTAACAATCTACCATTATATATTCCCGATTTTACGAATTAATATGCAATAATATTTAATCAAATTATAATTTAGGTTTAATTTAAGCTTAATTAGCTATTTAGTACTAATGATAATATAAATTAATTTACGCTTGAGCAATGTATATATACGATATGTGTCATTCATATATATTTTCCAATCAATATGTATATTTCAAGATCGAAGGGAATGATTTAGTTGAATAATTTATAATTTTTTTATATAAAATTGAAAGAAAAAAAAGTATTCTTTAGATTTTCTTTGATAATATAGGATAGCATTGGTGTTTAATGCACACACGTTTTAATTATTTTATTTTATTTAATGTGGAAATGTATGTGTTGTCAATGACAGATCTGTCACTTAGCATTCATAACAGCTCACCGTTATTAGTTTGCTTTTCCCAATATGATAATTTTGGATATTTTTGCACATGTTTTTCATTTTTATTTCAATTTTCCAAATTTTAAATGTGCCACTGAAATAAATAAAAAAACTGCTAATCCCCCTCCCCCCCATTGTTGTCAATCGTTTATTTTAGATAAGCCTTAATTTTTGATGTAGATCGGACTACGGATATTAACGAAGAACGCGTCTTAACGAGATAAAACTGGGTTCTCAAAGCAAAAGCTTCAATTTCTTTTCAATCAAATCTGTCCAATACAATAAATGACCTGCTCTTATATAGAGCTAGGGTTTAACAAGAAAAGAATAACTAATCCCTTAAATCTCTCTAACTAAAATGGAAGAAAATAACTAATTATTAAAATACAATCAATTTTGATAATATCCCTTTATATATATATATTCACGTCAATTTGACAAGATGTGCTTGGTCTAGTGGTAACAAGTACATCACTTAAGACAATAGAGGTCTTGAGTTCCAGTCACCATGAAAATAGGAGTGAAATCTAAAGATCCTCATATATATATATATATATAAATATATCCACATCAATTTTGAAACGTATTAATTGATCTTTGTGAAGTTTGAGGAATTATAAAATGTCTATTTATATTCTATTTTAGGTATTGTAATGGTAGATTAATTCGCTAATAATGAATTAGAAGAAATGGACAATTTGTAAAAAATAAAAAATAAAAAATTTAATGTCTTTATAAAATAAATAATAATAATTAGCAAATTTTTTTTTAATTATTTATTTATAATTTTAAAAGTAACAAATCAGAAACTTAGTTGTTGATGCCCATACTAAAATTATATTAGAAATTTGAGATATTATCGATGAGACACACATTTTATTTCATTTTTCTAATGGTGAATTTATATGAAAAATTAGTAGTTTACTGTTTATCTTTATGTTTGATGTTTTGTTATGTTCAAATTTTATTTTGTACTTAAACATTTTTTTGAGTCCTGACCGAATTATAATTTGGTATATTTTACACGAGGACCTCCGTCTATTACTTAAAAACATTATTCGATAAATTTTATTGTGAGATTCATATTCGAAATGAACATACATATTTTTTTTCTTTTGCAAATTTAAATATCAAGCACAATCCTCAAAATATTAACTCAAAATTTATGATGGACAATCATATGTATAATTATGCTACCACACAAAGTTAAGTTCTTTTCTTCAATAATTAATATTATGTTTTAGATTGGGGATAAGAAGCATAAAAATAACTATATGGACATAATTGTAAGGATATTGTTTTATTTCATCGTTGACAAAAGTATTAGTCAACTTTCTAGCGGTACATTCTTTTGCGCACGTGTGGAGCCTCCTGTCCACCCACCCAATTGATCCAATAATTTTTTGTTTTTTAGATGATAACATTTATAAATAGTATTCGTTTTTTATTTATTTATTATTATTTTCTTGAAATATCCCCATCAATGTGAAAATAGAAAATTTTAACACAACACGAAATTGTGCTATTTATTGAAGTCAACTTATATATTAATAGACTTTGTCCCTTACAAATGCACATTTATTGAATATATTAATACGAAGATATTCGTATAATATTTGAGCGCCTGAAGTAATATTCACGTGCTTTTCTGTCATTTTAATCATTTATTTATAGGTGTAATATCAACAGATATATAGAGTTGCATGATAATAAATACGTGGTATAAATAATATATACTTGATTTTTTTTTACAGAAAATTAGAAACTACTATTATTTTTCAAAAGCTGTCCATTTAATTAATATGAAGTTTATGTTCATAGCCTCGTAGGAAGAACTTCTTTTATGTTCATAGGAAAGACGAATGGTACTAATTATACATTAGAAACATAATTTAGACTAAAAAAATCTGTTATGATCATACTAAGACCTTTTATTTATGTTCATAGGAAAAACTTTCATCATTTTCATTTTTCATAAAAATCTTGTTGGATTGTGAAGTCCAATTGATTGAAATAGATATGAAGACCCGACACAAGGCAATCAAATAGTTTATTTGCATCTCTCGAGCTTTAATTTCGTGTATGGGCTTGACGGCTTGCGACCAACATTGCTCGATGTACTGCAGCTCAAAGAAGATAGAGAGATTGTTGGAATTTTCATTAAACTTTGATTGAGTGATATAGTGAAGAAGATTCGAAAACGACAAATGAACGCACTCCACATTGGAAACGATCGAAAACTGATAAAATTCTCGATATTGTTGATCAGCCCAATATTGTGATTTTTATTTTATTTTCGATTCGATGATATAAGTGAAAATTATCTATAAAAAAAATATGGTGCAAGGTTTTTTTTTTTTTTGAACCAAAGTCCTGTATATAAAAAATGGAATTTAGGTCATCTTTTATGGTGGTAGAGCTTTCAACTGCAAATAATAATTAAAAATGCACTTTAACAAAAGTATTAAATAAAACAATAAAAGTCCTAATTAGACTTCGCAAGCAAACCTAACCACCCTACACTGATCTTTTTTAAATGGCAATAAAAATATATTAATTACTTGAATTGAGGATAAGTATTAAATAAATGCTTAACAAAATACCAGAATTCCGTTTGTATTTTCAGGAAAAAATCAAACTCTCTTTAATTACTTGTTGAATGAATCGATCGAGTTTAATGCTTGATAAAGAATTTAATATCTGTAATGGGATTTGGGAAAATCCCTTTCTTCATTGTGATTTAATTTTCTTTATATGATGAGAGATGGGATTTTTTTATGTGATATGACAAAAATAGACCAGCAAGTAGCAACCATATTAATTTTCAGTTTTCTGTAATTAAATTATGTAAAAAACTATACGCGTACACTTTATAAAAAAAATTGATATTTAAACAAATAATAATAATAAAAAAGATACCTTCGAATAATCATCAATTTCATAATAAAACAGCAATTAGTTTTCGTTTTGCTATTTAGGGTTAAAGTAATTATAAGCAACGTTTACGCGTTAAATCTAATTTGATTCATTATATTAGGAGATGTTAACAAAAAAAACTAAAGGTAGTTGACAAATTTACTAACTTTGAATTAGTTTTTGTTAATGTTATAAAATTTAAGTTTTTCTCATATATATATATATATATATATATATTAATTGCTGTATTCAGTCAAGTCAAACACCTCAAACATAAAAAATACTATTCATCATGAAGCAATCATAAAAATGTTAGTTTACCATTTAATTAAAATATTACCTGCTTATCACAAAGCAAAATGAGAATTAGATAACATAATATATGATTTATAAAATCACTAGTTTGATAGGTTATTATGATGATAAATCGATAATTGCTTGTTGAATAAATATTATTGTTCGAATAAAATGATGGGTGAAGAACACAAGGAATAGATTACATAAAGAATCGCATAAGGAACTGAAAAAGGATAAGCATATTTTCGTATATGTATATACTCTTAATCACCAATTATTTTACCTAATCAAATGATTAATGCCAATCCAAATTCACAGGATTCCTTGAATCAATTCTATTCGTAAAATCAATACGCCCTTAAATAATATAAAATAAATCAATTATATTCCTAAAATCAATTCATAGGCATGACTATACTACCAAATTATAGTTGCTAGGGCCGAAACTTTTCTACCCGGTTTGAAGACTCGTTCCTTTACGGGATTAAAGATCTTTTTTTTGGAAATGATAAAATAGGAACTTATATTTACCGTGTTCAAGATTGGCTTTAACAATCAGTAAAGCGAAACAGTATATAGTGAGTCCACCAGGCCCCGCCCTGACATAGGCAAGTTAGCCTAGCGCTTCGGGATCTGAAATTTAAGGATTCTATTTTTTTACATATATTATGTTATATTAAATTAAATATGAAACACGACTAACTCAGGACTGGCCTTGAGTCCACCTTCTATGAGATTAAAGCTTTCTTTTTTAATGATGCTGGTCCTCGTTACCGAAGAGCCAGTTTTAGTTAAACTAGTTCAATCTCAATCACCAAAAAATTGCTTTACAGAAGTAATGATACCGTATTTTGATCGACATGGGCATCGAGACCAAAAATTAGGGTTGCGTCCCCTCCAATTGCTTAACATGTGCAACGGTCGGGATTCAGCTGCCACTGGCCTTATCCCGACTCATCGAGGATTTCTCGAGATTCAGGAACCCGAGCCCAAAGACTCCACCGAGAGGCCGAGACAAGTTTTTTTATTTTAATTTTATTTCTGTATAAATATAATTTCATTTATTTAATAGGGTAAACTGCGGCTAATGTACCCAATGTTTGATTTTCTACGGATTATATACCCAATGTTTATTTTTAGCGGCTAATGTACCCAATGTTTGATCCGTTAGATATTTTTGGGTTTTCCGTCAGTTGACCGTTAGAGAGTTATCCTCCTCTATATGTACACTTTTTGTATTTTTGACATAACTCACTCATTTGTTGTCCAAATTTTATGCACGACCTATGGTTGGAAAGATAAGAGATATATCTACAACTTTGATGTTTTAAGTTTTGTAAAATAAGTTGTAAACAAATACGAAATTTCAAATATAACGTAAAATTGGACATTAGTTTAATGCAAAATATTTGTTTCGAGCAAATTTTAATATACTTAATGAATTTTTATGATGAAACGTAAAAGAAAAAAATTGTAGATAAATGTTTTATCTTTCCAACGGGTGTTTATTTATAAATTTTTGACAAAAAATGAGTGAGTTATGCCAAAAATATAAAAGATGTGATGTGAAATAATATTTCATATTTTTGGCATAACTCACTCGTTTTTTATCCAAAATTTATAAATAAACACCCGTTGGAAAGATAAAACATTTATCTACAACTTTTTACTTTTACGTTTCATCATAAAAAGTCATTAAGTATATTAAAATTTGCTCGAAACAAATATTTTGCATTAAACTAATGTCCAGTTTTACGTTGTACTTGAAATTTCGTATTTTTTTAAAACTAATTTTACAAAACTTAAAACATTAAAGTTGTAGATCTATCTCTTATCTTTCCAACCATAGGTCGTGCATAAAATTTGGACAAAAAATGAGTGAGTTATGTCAAAAATACGAAAAGTGTACATATAACTCTCTAACGGTCAACTGACGGAAAACCCAAAAAATCTAACGGATCAAACATTGAGTACATTAGCCGTCGAAAAAAAACATTGAGTACATAATCCGCAGAAAATCAAACATTGGGTACATTAGCCGCAGTTTACCCTATTTAATATTTAAAATATACAGCCGGCCTCACTCTAGAAAAGTGCATTTTCTTTAATTTATTTTAATTGAATTTTGGGCTTATGATAAAACGGTATATCCAACAATATATATAGTTAAACACATGTCAACGTCTCCGTCTAATTCTCCAACGAATACAAGAAACCAACTCTCTCTCTCTCTTCGTCGTCTTCAATCTTTTCTTAAATCTCTCCAATCCCAGAAACGCCATACCCAATTCCGAAGAAACCAGAGAATTCTCTCTCTCTCTCTCTCTCTCTCTCTCTCTCTCTCAATGGTGGTGAAGAACATGAGATGGCCCGCGTGGCCGCCGAGCCCGTCGAGGAAGCTCGAAACGTTTCTCGCGATCAGGGGCGTCGACGGCTTGCCCTCGCGAAACGGCGGCGAAACGGCGAGGGCTCTCGCCGTGGAGGTCCAGTGGAAGGGCCAGCAAAAGGGTCTGGCTTTGGGGTCCCTGCGGCGATCGGCGAAGCGGAATCGGACCCAGGAGCGTTTCGCCGGCGAAGACGGCGTCGCGCGTTTCGAAACGGACGGCGAGTTTCGAAACGTCTGCGGTTTCGCTGGCCCCAAGGAGGGCCTGTTCTATCCGTGGGAGATTGCATTCACGGTTCACAACGTGAGTTAATTTTTTTTAATTAATTAAAATCAATCATAATTTATTATTTTTGAAATCTTTGACTTTCGTTAAATAATGATTTCGCGTAATATTTTTTTGGGGTTTTTGTGATCAAGGTGTGAATAATACATTGCTGGTAGAATCAATGCGGCGATTATGTATAATTTTTTTTATAATATATAAATATTTAATTTGTTACTATATATTTTCGCAACAGATTTCTGGGTTTGATTTGATTGTTCTTGATAATCACTTTAATTAATTTTATATGAAAAATATTTTTTTGCCAATGATAGAAGCTAAAGAGGGTTTGACTTTTTTTTCCTCTTTGGCTCCAGTTTTGACTGAAGATAATTAGCCTGAATTGGGTAAAGATTAATTTCATAAAATTACATGAATGGAAAAATATTAAATAAACATTAAATCTATGTGTAAAGCAAAAGAAGATGAAAATTAGAAATTTTGATAGTTTCAGCTCATATCTGAAATATTAATATTTACTACGAAGAATATGCTTTTGAATTTATTTTATTAAATTTGGCATATTCTTTGCCATATAATATTTTTCACTTTAATAATAATCAGCTTAAATTGATATTATTATTTCTAATTAGTGTAAACATTATTTGGATAATTTTGCTCATACATTTCTTTCTGAATTGATTAGGCTGTTCCTAAGGTTTCGAAGAACAAGGCTTCTGTTTTAGGAACCGCCTCGTTGGACCTTACGGAGTACGCTTCGGTTGCTGACGGGAAGGAGATTAGCGTTAAAATCCCGATTAACAGCCCTAATTACACGTCCGAATCTCACCCCTCGCTCGATGTAAGTGCCTTTGATTAGAAAAATAATTGAAATTAACGGACTGACCGCTTGCCCGATTCTTAGCTTGTTTCGATTCAATGCAGATTTTGATTAGCTTCGTGGAGATAAGAGCCGGTCAAGAGATCCCGGGGTCGGTGACAGAATCGGCGACAACGAGTCCTTTGACGTCCTGTTATTCGGGAACTCCGTCACCATCGAAAGATGAGGTCTCCGCTCTCAAGGCGGGTCTGAGAAAGGTGATGTCGTTCACGGATTTCATGTCTCGGAAAGGAAAGAGGGCGCTTGGTGAAGAGGACGGAAGCGATTCCGGTTATCCGCTGGACTCAGATTCTCCCGAAGAGTCGGGTCCGCCGATGTCGATCGACCGGTCAGTCAGCTACGAGAGCTTGGCGTTGGCGAACTGCGCTCAAGGACTGAACGGCGGGGACGAGTCTTTGATTTACTACAGTCACCGTCGTAGGTCTGACGAGAGTCCCTCACAAATGGAGAACCCTAACTCTACCGTCGTGGAGGAGGTGGAGAAGCCGAGCTTGAAACAGAGGCTCTTGCCATGGAGGAAGAGGAAGCTGAACTTCCGGAAATCTCCGAAACCCAAAGGGGAGCCTCTGCTCAAAAAGCATTACGGAGAAGAAGGTGGCGACGACATCGACTATGACCGGAGACAGCTCAGCTCGCCGGAAGAATCCAGTTTTTGGGTAATTTTCTTTCTCTTCATTGCGGCTTTCTAATTTAATTTAATTTTTGTAAAATAAATTCTGAGAAAGGTCATCTTTCTGGCAGTGGAATGGTTCGACCAACCGTTCGTCGTCGATCTCCGAGTTTGGAGACGATGGTTTCGTAGTTGGAAGTTGGGAGAACAAAGAGGTTACGAGCCGAGACGGGCTCATGAAGCTTCAGACGCAAGTCTTCTTCTCGGCCATTGACCAGAGAAGCGAACGCGCTGCTGGAGAGAGCGCGTGCACAGCCCTAGTCGCGGTCATCTCCGATTGGCTGCAACGCAACAGGCACGAAATGCCAGTCAGATCCGAGTTCGACGACCTAATCCGAGACGGGTCGTCGGAGTGGAGAAGTCTCTGCGACAACTCGGAGTACATAGTGCAGTTTCCTGACAAACACTTTGACCTCGAGACAGTCCTGCAAGCCCAAGTCCGTCCTCTCGCCGTCGTTCCAGAGAAGTCGTTCATCGGTTTCTTCCGGCCCGAAGGCCTACAAGAAGGGGAGCTGGATTTTCTCCACGGTGCAATGTCGTTCGACAACATATGGGACGAGATCAGCAAATCGGCATCGGAGTTGCCTTCTGGCAATGATGTTCCGACGACGGTCTATATCGTTAGCTGGAACGACCACTTTTTTGTTTTAAAAGTGGAAAACGACGCCTACTACATCATTGACACCTTGGGCGAGAGGCTCTTCGAGGGCTGCAATCAGGCCTACGTTTTGAAATTCGACAAGGGCACAAAAATCCAGAGAGTACCGCCAAAAGAGGACAAGAAAACAGACTCGAAGGAAACAAACGACCTCCGAGACGGCAGCGAGAAGGAAGCCGAAGCGGTGTGCGTTGGAAAAGAGTGTTGCCGAGAGTACATAAAGAGTTTCTTGGCTGCGATTCCTCTGAGGGAATTGCAGGTCGATCTCTCGAAGGGTAAAATGGCGACGTCGATCCATCACCGGTTGCAGATCGAGTTTCACTACACGGTGCCGGAGAAGGACGTCACCGAAGCTCCGGTGAAGGATGCCGGGGCTGCCGTTGCACCAATGGCATTGGCGGTTGCGTAGTTTGTTCGGGTTTTGTTGATAGAAGAAACTGATGTTAGGAGTGTACAGAGAGTTCACTAATCTCAGGTTGTAATACTAATTACATTAGAACCTAATTAAGATCTCACTAATGGCGGTCTTAAGTTTTCTTTTCTTAGGAAAGTTTTGTTATTTACGCCTTTATATGTTACCATTTCCCATTTCCAACTGAAATGGAAACTAAATTTGTAACTATATTGTTGCCAAATAAGATCAAATGTAAAGTATTTTCAGTTTATTTTTCTTATTATATAACCTTATTCTAAATATTCTTTTCATGTGTTTAGTATTTTATTAGTTGTTTTAAAACTGATTATCTTGTCTTGTTTATTTTCATGATTCTATGTTCAATAGATGAAGATAATGTATCGTTAATTAATTTAATTTCTTACATGATTTGTTCTATTAACTAAATTTAATGAGTCAAAATAAATTAATTTGTCAATTAAAAGTACCACAATTAATTAATTGAATAATTGAGTCATAAACAATAAACATGTGTAAAAATCGGGTCTTGATTAATGTAAAATACCAAAATTACTTACAAAATCGATTAAGACACGAAACAGGAATTACTTCGAGCACACAATGTAGTACCCGAGAATTATCTCTTTAGTACTTCATAGTTCATATGAAACAAAATAAATATAAATTTATATTCAATATAAGTATTGGCCGAACCTAACCAAATAATGACCATTTAAAAAAGAAAAAATAATAAGAAAATTAAAAAATTGGTCACTGCATGGCATTACTTGACCAGAGCTGAGAAACAAGCTTGACAAGCCCGGACATGGGTGCATCATTCTGCATAATATCACAAAATCTGAGTAAGAACACACATTCGTATCGAGATTTTAGTCGATTCAATTCCGAGATAATCATGTGTGCAAGCAACGCTTTTTGTGTTTTGTTTTGCGAGAACTAAAGTAGCATGTGAAATCATGCAGTATAATCACGGGATTTGAGTTAACTCACTAGGTAAACGATGTCAAAGGCGTCCCGGTAGCTCTCGAGAGAATTTTCAATGTCGTCGTTCCTGAAAGAATTTCACTTTGAATTGTTCAGTAGTTTAAGACCCAAGGAACAGTACTCGATAATACACTCGATTATGATATGGACCGACCAACATAAGAAATTACACTCACAGGAAACCGACAGAAATCCTGGTCTCGTATTTCAAACCATCGGACATCCGAAGATCACCGAGGTGATCGCCTAGGAGGATCACGTTGGTTCTCTCCTTCACTGATGTACTGCTATACCCCAGCTCGTCTTCAACACCGAATTGTTCGTGAAGAGGAACAGCCATCTCGAGAGCATGCTCGTTCTTATTAAGACTGTGAATCGTCTTCCCTGTTCAGAATAACGCGAGAGTTCACATGTGTTTGGACCAGAACTATATTTTATTTTGTGATGTATCTAGTTTTTACGTTCGAAAAACGGAAAAAATTACCATGATGTCATATGAATAGATACCTTTAAAAGCTATCAGTTTACCGCTCTCATCAAAAACCATCCGGTTCGAAACAATCCTCACGTTTCTGAAGGATCTGTGAAGCTTTTGCCTAAGGACCTGACACCGAGACCGAATAAGGGAAACTAAACAAAATTGCAAATCAAGATCCATGTATTTAAGTAAAGAGATGAATTATTAAGCAAACCTCCTCTATTACATCAGTGAGTCCCGCGGAAAATATAAGGATTGGAATGTCCTTTTCCTGTAAATATGGCATTTCATTATTCTAATCAGACAATCAAAATCGACAATTCAATGAAGTTTCATAGTGAATCCCCTTTATTAATCAACGAACACATTAGAAAAGAAAGTCTTTCCTTCGAGAACAAGACCAAAATGCCCTCAATGACATTCAATAGAAAGTTTTCACTAATTATAACTTATATCAACCCTAACAATGAGCGCCTTATACAGTCTTAGACACTCTTTGTTAAACCTTGACCTAAAATACCCCTAATCAAAGAAAGTACAGTTAACATACTCCCAACCGTATTTATTGACGGTAATTGCAACTAAACTAAATTTACCTCTAAGAGCTCGAAGAGTTCCTCAACACCTTCCCTTAAAGAAATTACCGAGTCAGCAACGGATTGCTTAATTGCATCATATGTTAGGCCTCCTTCTATCAGAAGATTGTGTGTTTTTTCCCACCTGCATTTACGCTATTCGTAAACCGGAATGTTCTAAATCCATGAATGAAAGGTAATTTACTTAAGCTTGATTAAGTTCATAATTTGATGAAGGCCATAGCTTGAAAGAGAAATCGATAACATACATACCACTCTTCCATGAGCTTTGTCTTCTCTTCAACCGGAATCGTGGGCGAAAACTCTAGCGGATGATAATGGTAATACAAGTCCCTTCTTTTATCATCATACTCCGGATTCCCCTGTCGCAAAATGCCATGACTACCTACGTTCGGAACGAGTCCGGCCGGTCAATTCATACATTTAGAATGACGCAAACAAGGATTTCGAGAGCTCACTAGATCCCCGACGTCCATTGACCCTGTACTTCGTCAGCGTGGCATCAAAATCCGCGATTACCTAGCCGCGATAAACGTAATTACAAACGATTAAAGGAAGAACCTTTCCTGTATTTTTCATTCTACAAGAGAACAATGTTGATGAAATGCGATCCCTTTTGTCATCAACAAGGAAAACTAAATCAAACCCACAAATTTGTTAGTCTTTTCAACAAATTTATCAAGTGAAATTCCAAAAAAAAAAAAAAAAAATCACAATCACAATCATAATCAAATTTACTTAACGCTGAACAGTGAATACCTAAAATGGAATGAGGCGAAAAGAAGAAGAGGAGGGCAAAATACCTGGAGTTTTTTGGGACCGGCCGTACGAAGAGAAGTGATTTTCTTGTCCAAAAGCTGAGGATCGGCGATTACGGCTTCGCATTGAGCACCAGAGACGCCATTCCTTGCCATTGCTCTACCATCAACATCGTTAATATTGATCAGGAACCAAACAGAAATGGGAGATTGAGGAGAAAGAAGAAACCTTGGAGTGGGAGAGTAATGGCGGTTGGTGAAGCTGAGGGATAGCGTTTTGGAGAAGAAGCTTTGGAGCTGCTTATTGCTCATCTCCCTCTCGCGCTCTATTATCATTTTTTATTATTATATTATATATATATATATATATATATATAAACGTTTAAAAGTTCGCATGGAAGATAAAGCGTGCAATGGATTTGTCGATGGAGTTTACGTAAGTGTTTTTAAAAATTATTCCGATAGGTAAATTACAAACCGATGAGTTTATTGTAAAACCATTGGATATAAAGAATTTTTGTAATAAAAATCAATATTTATTCAAATTTAAAAATAATATAACAATTTTATAAAAATATAATTAAAAGCAATTATGCCAATAATAGTTAACATACACCGGTTGCGCTCGTGAAAAAACATGTTTATCCATGGTATACCGTGGGCATGCAAAGGTTTCTAGAACTTTGTATATCTCTAACCGTGGAATGATTTATTAAGATGAAATGCGCGGAAATGGTAGAAGACAAACATGATATTTTGTTGACGCAATCTACGAGATTTGATAAGAATAATCTAACTTCATAGAACATTCAACCAGATTAAATATATTGTTTTTAAATACAGTAGAACCTCTATTAATTAATACCCGATAAATTAATAGTCGTGATTAAATAATATTTTTGTCCGATCCCGACTACACTAACGTAGTTCAATTTTTACCTCGATAATATAATAAATTTCTCTGGTCTCAACCTTATTAATTTATAGAGGTTCAACTGTAATACTCCCTCTCTAAAATCCTAAAAAATATTTAATAAACTGCCCATACGACAAATGACGCCTCGATTGAAAATGATTGTTGAGGTACTATTTTGTTTTTTTATATACAAAAACAACAATCCGATTCTTGACTTTTTGGGTTTGGTCAAAAGTCAATACATCAAAAAAGCCCGATCTAAGAAGAAAATCAACAGAAGTCCTTCAAGAGTCGAAGCCCAACAAGCCCATCGACGAGAATAAGGAGTCCCGTGAGCAGTCTCATTGTTCCTGGTTGATGAAGAACAAAGGATCTAGTAGACGAGGTAGGCGATGAAGAAGATAAGATCCTATCGATTATGCAGATAATGAGAGCACATGATTCCATCGATGAGACCATCAGATGCCGGAGGAGACGAAGAGTTGATTCTAGCGACCATAATATAGTCTCGCCGCCTCACCTCCACGTGGCGGTGAGCTACATACTGAACTTACATCATGAATTCTTTTTTTATAATTACCACAAAAATTGTATATTTAGTAGGGCTTTTCATATTCTCACGTTTACTTTCTCCGCAGCGCATTATTTACTAATATTAAAATAAATATTTCGAGGGTTTGAAATTCCACTGGCATGACAACCTCAGTTAAGATAAGATAACATGATAATCGATTAAAAGTAATATATATTACCAATCACACATGTGACATTCAATTATAGAGAAATTGTTCAATAAAACATGGCGTACGATAAAGTTGTTTATTCTAGTTCTAGAGAAGTTTATAACATGATGTTCGACAATAATTTAATAAGCTCCGACAAAAAAGTCAAGGGTTAATGACGGCCAAATAATTCAAAGTTTGGTCAAAGAACACTCTGTGTACACAAAATCTAAAAGTAGTTGTAAAAATACCTAAACTCACATTTGAGGAGTTGATCACTCCATTCTCGTAACTCAGTTAACTTATCCGTTAACTCTGGCCATGCGGACAAACGTAGATTGCTGACGTAATAATATTTTGCCACGTGGACGAGCCCACATCAGCCTCATTTACGACAAAACAACGCATTGAACCCTAAATTAGGCTCGTCCATGTGGCAAAAAATTGCTATGTCAGAAATGCAGGTTTGTCCTCGTGGCCAGAGTTCACGGGTAAGTTAATTGCGTTACGAGAATGAAGTGGTCAATGCCCCAAATGTGACTTTGAGTACTTTTACCACTACTTTTAAACTTTGAGTATACGGAGAGTTCTTCGACCAAATTTTAGGTATTTTTACCGTCAGTCAATAAATCAATAAATCAATAAGGGAGGATTGGCGCATTATATTAAAAGTCGTCATTAACCTTGAGAGTCTCCTAAGCATTGTTTAATAATAAACGTGGTGCGCAATGGAAATTTAATAAATATGAACACACATATTTGACTGTTTATACTAATTTATATGTGTATTGGTTAATTATTAATTTAATTTCCATTGAGCACCATGTTCAATCTTAAACTGAACATCTTCTTCTTTAAATTGAACACGATTCCCATTGAAAACACCAACAGAAAATATCGAAATTTTCTCTCCAAAATCTCCTCAACACTGACCATGAAACTGCTATTATTCCTTTCCCTTGTGATCATAAGCCAATGCGCTTTCGGAACACTAGCTCCGGAACCGACGGGACCGTACGATGCGATCTACAGCTTCGGCGACTCCATAAACGACATCGGAAATAGTATATATAATAATAAAGACTCTAACTTGCCAATGGCTAAGTACCCCTACGGGATGACCTTCTTCAATCAATCAACCGGCCGCGCCTCCGACGGACGCCTCATCGTCGATTTCCTCGGTACATTATTTCTCAAATATTCCGCGAATAATTTCAGAATTCCGTTTTTATTATTTCATGTTGGCCAATTGGCTATTGTTCTAATCTTTTTGGTTCATTATTATGGATTAATTAGTTGCGGAATTCGGGTTGCCTATTATGCTTCCCTCCTTGGTGCTGACGGGTCTAATCAAGCAAAATAACCGTGGCGCCTACACTAAACTGTCGGTAAATTTTGCCTTCTTCGGAGCGACCGCAATTGACAATCCGAGCTCTACTATTGCGTCAAACGCCTCGCTAGGCGTCCAACTTGGCTGGTTCAAGCAGCTCAAACCATATGTTTGTCCCCCCGAAGGTTTGTTTATTGCAAATTCGAACTTGTTATTTTATATAAAAAGAAAAAAACCGTTCTTATCATGAAATGATTTCTTCAACTTGCACACGAATATTGTTTCAGGCTGCGAGGGTTTCTTCTCGAAAACCTTGTTTCTCGTCGGCGAGATCGGCGTCAATGATTATAACTACCATATAATCGAGGGAAAATCCTTGAATGAGCTTCAGAGTTTGGTCCCGTTAGTTGTCGAGGCAATAACCAACGCAGTCAGTGTACGTCACCTATTTCCTCGGGTCAATTCGAAATTAATATTTATTTATGTTTCAAGATTTATATTCTGAAATGTATAGTACTAATTCATGTAATAATATTTTTGTAATTTTGTGGCGGGTGAATTAAAATACTGTAACAGGCGTTGATCAAAGAAGGGGCGACTGAGCTTGTGGTGCCGGGTATCTTTCCGATGGGTTGCATGCCGGTTTACCTAACGATATTTGAAAGCCAAAACAAGACTGATTACGACAATCTTGGGTGTTTGAAAGCTTACAATGCCTTTGCAAAAACTCATAATTCAGAGCTAAAATTTGCTCTGAAGGCGATGCGAAGCGAATACCCGAACGTCAGGATAATCTACGCCAACTTGTACGGTGCAGCGATGCAGTTCATCAACTCGCCCAAACGTTTCGGTAGACTAAACAAGAAATTTGAATATATAGTATTAATTATTTTAAATATTACATTATGAAAGCTTGATCATGGGTTAACCCATATGTTTTTTTTTTAATTGTTTTTTTATTAGGATTTAGTAAGGACACTCTGTTCACAGCGTGCTGCGGAGGGGGCGGAAAATACAACTTTAATGAACTTGTGAGGTGTGGAATGGAGAATAGCACGGTCTGCGAAGATCCGTCGATTTACCCAAACTACCCAAACTGGGACGGAGCTTACTTCACGGAAGCGGCATATCGAATTATTGCCAAGAGTCTGCTTTCAAACTTTACAACTCCACCTCTCGTCCCGAAGCCCGCTCCTCTAATTAGTGGCCGTGTTCCGGCGAAAGTTAACCTGAAGATAGAGTAGAACAAATTTCTCTCTTTATTTGGTTTGAGCTTTTCCTTTATAATCTATGGTCTGTGAATGAGATATTAATAATTAGGGCTCTTAAGGGTAATAGCCAAATTGAAACATAAGTTAGTAAAATAGCCAAATTTTGATTAATTTTGTAAACTAGCCAATTAACCATTTAAAAAATATTGGTTAATTTTGTAAACTAGCCAAATTAGAAATTCACTTAAATGGTTAATTGGCTAGTTTACAAAATTAACTAAAGTTTGGCTATTTTGCTAAACTTATGTTTCAATTTGGCTATTTGGTGCAATTTCTCTAATAATTATTGTAGTTTGATGGTAATATTTCTTTGGCAATAAGATCAGTTATGTCCATCCATATGACATAATGTACAGCTCGTGAAGAGCTGAAATAATAATAATAATAATAATTGGGGTTAATGATGGCAAGAATACTCAAAGTTTTAATTATGTCCATCCATATGACATAATGTACAGCTCGTGAAGAGCTGAAATAATAATAATAATAATAATAATAATAATAATTGGGGTTAATGACGGCAAGAATACTCAAAGTTTGGTAAAAGAACCCCTTGGGTACCCAAAGTTTAAAAATAGTGGTAAAAATACCCAAAGTTATATTTGAGGGGTTGACCACTCCAATCTAGTAACACTGTTAATCTACTAGTTAACTCTGACGACGCGGACAAACGTGGGTTGCCGACAAAGCAATTTTTCCACGTTGACGAGCCCACATCAGCCTCGTTTACGAGAAAATAGTGAACTAAACCCCTAAGTAATACTATTTAATACAACTAATTGAACCACTAATGATTACAATTAACGAAACAGATTTTTCCACGTGGCCATAGTTAATGGCGTTACAAGAATGAAGTGGTCAACTCCCCAAATGTAACTTTGGGTATTTTTGCCACTACTTTTAAACTTTGGGTACACGAGAGATTCTTTGACCAAACTTTGGGTATTTTTCGCCGTCATTAACCCTAATAATAATAATAATAATAATAAGATATGTTTACCTTCAAAAATTAAAACTACTAAAAACTTACCCGATTGGGACAATATAGCCTAATTTTTTTAGAGGCAAAAGTCTCACTGATATAAATTGGCATTTTTCAATTAGTCCAATGCAGCGCCGTTAATTTTATGAATTTTAACACATATCATATGATCACTTGAAAATTGGAGCCACACTGTCTCTATGGTAAACTTTAGGTACTTGTATGGCTATTTTTCGAAGCGCTGCGAAGCCGATACCCGCATGTCAAGATAGTCTATGCCAACTACTACGGTGCAACGATGCAATACATCAACTCGCCCAAAGACTTCGGTAGACTAAATGAGAAACCGTAATATCAAATTACTTATTTAATTACGAAGCCCCAAAAGTTTAATTATAGGAAATACCATTTTTTATTATTAGGATTTCGATAGAACACTCTATTTAAGGCGTGCTGCGGAGGAGGTGGAAAATTCAACTATAATTTAATAGCGGGGTGTGGAATGGCGAATAGTACGGTCTGCGAAGATCCGTCAACTTACCCGAACAGGGATGGAATTCACTTGACGGAGGCGGCATATCGAGTTATCTCCAAGAGTCTTCTTTCGAACTTTACAACTCCATCTCTCGTCCCGAAGCGCGCTCCTTTGATAAGTGGACGTGTTCCGGCGAGAGCCTACCTGAAAATAGAGTAGGAAAAATTACCAAAGACTTGAAGATTTGCGAGTGAATAATCACATCAGGCATTCATTTCCATCTTATTTGGCGTGAGCTTTACTTTAAAATCTATGGTCATTGCCTATTACACCAAATGTTAGTAATTATTATTTTGATGGTTATATTTCTTTCGCAATAAGATCCATGATGTCCACATGACATACTCATTTATAACTGTTGTAAAAATACACGAACAAGGCCCGGCCCAGTAATTTTTGAGACTTTGGGTAAAAAATGAAAATTAGGCTTGTTCAGTTTATTTTAGAGTTAAGAAAGAAATCTAAAATATGCGTTGATTTGAGGTTTATATGAAAGTATATAGATAATTAATTAGGTACCTAACCAATCTATTAGTATTAGATATGATATATTATGCACAAAAAGCTAGTTATTCAGGATTTGATGATTACATGATACATTTCAGCAAAATATATGCTTGAAAATATTTTTATCCTTGGTGGTTATACATGTGCTTCGGTTATTCACATTATAAACTCTAGAAAAATATGTTATCATTTAGGTATACTTTAATACTATTGTTGCGTGATTAGTTTCACTGATACGGACATGATCAATCATGGAAACTAATTCATTACTAATCACATATATGACATGCTTCCCGGAGAAATTAATAAAAAAGATGCTTAATAGTAGTAAAATTTCAAGCAATTAGCACTATGCCCCCTAAACTTAACCTTTCTAGCAATAGTACGCTCAAATATTTTAAAATGTGGCACATTGCCTCGCACGTATTACAAACAAAAAAAAAAAAAAACCTTTGTGCAACACCTGCTTATTATCATAATCTACTATATTGATCTTTTTTCTCAAAATCAATTGACAAATTATATAAATCTTCAATTAATTGTCATATGTTGCTAATCATTTAATAGGTTTTTTTTATGTTTATTTTATCATACAAGGACTTTCTGAGAGTAAAAAAAATAAAAAATAAAAAATAGTATAAAGGCAAAATACATCAACATAAATATTGTTAAAGGGTTATTCGGCCGATTACTCCAAAATTATAAGAATAAGTCCACAAAAAGTCAATAAACTAATAAGGGTAAAGGAGGAGCTAAAAAAGCAATTAGACTAACATAAACTATTCGTATATATTACAGTCATCAATATCACTAGTTATTTATAATGGATATAATAAAGTGTCCTAATTCCCAAACCAAATCCCAATTAGTTCTAAAGTCAATTATGTATGTGTATTTTGGTTATTATTTTAATTTCCATGAGCACCACCTTTAATCTTAAAAAACTAATTGAAATCTTTTTTCACTTTCAAAAAAGTCCTTCCTAATTAGTTTTTTAAGATTAAAGGTGGTGATCATGGAAATTAAAATAATAACCAAAACAAACATACATAATTGACTTTTTAGTTTAATTTCCATTTTCCATTGAGCGCCATGTTTAATCTTAAACAAGGCTTGGGATTTGGATTGGAGGTTAGGACATAAAAATGCTACAGATTATAAATAGGAATATGATTACAAATGTAAATACAAATAATACTTCGAAGTTCAAACAATATTTTCAAAATGATCAATATCTAACATGGATTACTAATATTAATACAGTATCTATTACTTTTATACACACTAGTGGACTGGCACCGCGCTTCGCGCGGTGGCGATATATTTAATGAAAAATAAATAATTTGATTAATTGTTGTTATTGAAAGATTTATATTAAAATTTGATAGAATATTGTATTGTCTCAAATTGTTAACCTGCTATTTTTGTTGTTATTTTTCAGTTTAGAACCTTGCTACTTCAGTTGATCACACTCTTGATATTTTCACTGCAATTATCTTTATTTAGAAAATATAATTATATACTTGTGACTGTTTGAATATAAAGAGTAAAATAATTACTTTCTTAAAATATTTATCACTGCTTAAAATATTTTTTCTACACTAATCATCATAATCACCGCATGAATATTTGTGACATAATTAATATTCAAAGCTTATTATAATATGCGTGGTGGTGGGGATAAATATTAGAATATGGGTAAAAAAAATATTCTTCTAAAATTTTATTATTTTATATCGCAAATGTCAAAACAATCCAAACATATTACGATATGATACACACTTTTTTTTTTGTATTCAATATTGTTTTGAATTATCAATAGATCCTTTATTTTGGAAATATTTTATCTCAATAATAACCTAAAACTTGTTAGGAAATTATTGGTTTTTAATAGTGCAATAGTTGTCGCTTATTTTAAAAAATACTCATTTTATGTCAAAGGTTTAAGAAAAATGCCAGTGTGTGTATTTTTTACTCTCACATATGGGCATTTTTCTTAAACCTTTGACACATGATGGGCATTTCTTACAATTTCTATTTAATAAATCAATCATTTTCGTAATTCAACTTAGTTTACCAAAAAAAAATATATATTGTCAATATCTGTAACAGTTTAACCAAAGCTAATATTCATAACGAAATCTTTGACCATTTA
The DNA here is from genome assembly GCA_954871525.1 of Parietaria judaica. NCBI lineage: Eukaryota > Viridiplantae > Streptophyta > Magnoliopsida > Rosales > Urticaceae > Parietaria > Parietaria judaica. The sequence continues at coordinate 10,070,096 of OX940862.1, forward strand.
TAGATTTAAACTTTATGAAGAGGAAAACTTGAAAGTCACTTGACATGGAAGCTTGCGAGATAATTAGGAAAAGCTAAATTCGCGAGTTTTCCTTTGAGAGTTTGATTTATTATTTTTTTTGGATAAATTTATTTATTTTTAGTATTTTAAATGAGAATTTTGTGTACGTTCAATGTTACTTGTCATCAGTAAAGATAATAAAAAAAATTATCAACTAACACTTCTAAAACAGTGAGGAATTACCACATATTAATCGAAATTCATATTTGTAGAAAGAAAACACCTTATATGGAGCTTCACTTCTTAAGAACACATTTAAAACGCAAATATAGTGAATTAAGAAAAGTGAATAATAAACATATATAAGTCTATAATTTGAGAGTTTCTGTTAACCATATCAAGATTTCCCCACTAAAAGTGATTGCCCTGTATATGTTAAGAAATTAAAGCTCTAAGCTCATTACACGATGACATAAATAAAGCCCCAAACTAAGTCTACTTTTTTTTACATAAAAGCTAAAGTGAAATCAAAACAAAATCCAGAGAAAAAGAATATTGCCCAATAAGCGACATAAATAAAAAGAGGAATTCTAAATAAACATATCTTACAAACCGAACTGTAAAAAACGAATTTCACTGAAAAAACGATATATAAATGAATAGCCATTGCAAGAGGAGCCCTGAAACAAAGGAATAAAAACATTGCGATGTACATAAGATCATTTAACGGGGAAAAAAAAAATAGAACAATCTAACCATTTAAATATAAACTATAGAACATATGTTATTTTATATAGAAAGAGAAATGTCTATACATACAAATATCAACTAAAGCTAGTGTTAAGAATGGGTTATGATCGAAGTAGAGAATCTGGTTAAATAACTAAATACAGAGGAGGGAACATATGCAAACTCAATACTCATTCATCAACTATGGCAACTTCAAGATACTGCATAATCTCAATATTAGAAAGCTGACAAATCATTGAAAAAATAAAAACACAAATAGATGAAAGAAAGAATTCAAAAGTCGCATAATTAATGAATTAATCCACATATGTACGTACCTTCAGCCATGACCTGATTAATGATTCCACCTTTTTCCTTCAAAGAGTATCACATTCCTTAGCAAGAACATAAACTTGAAAAATAAGACACCAAAAATAGGTAAGCAACTATCGAAGTAAAGATTTCAAGAGTTTTCTCGCTCGCAACAATTGTAAAAGGCAAGTCATGGTAGGAGGAGATCAAAATTGGCGGCTAAATTAGTCCAATACAAATCCAACTGAAAATCTCACACTGATTCATATAAACACAAATAACTACATATAAAATCCATCAAAAGATATAGAGATTGAGGAAGATAAAGTTTATTCTTGCAATGACCGTCACAAATATAATTATCCTGCATTATGAGAGCAATATGTAATTTTTAAATTAGTCTTGCAATGAGACTGCACCGTGTTTTAAAAGATTGTAAGGTATTATTTAAATCTAAATGTTCTAGATTGCAAATTAACTTCAGAATCTCGCCGGAGAAGGTAGGTTTCAATCGGAGAAGAAAATCGCCAGTTAAATTAATCCCAACACAAATTTTATATGATAAACAAAGAAAATATGTATTTAGAATAAAATAAAATAGTTACCGTGGATTATATCCGGAGAAGGCAGATTGCAATCGAACCGGAGAATTGCCGAGTCAATTAATCCAATACAAATTATATACTAAAGAACAAAGAATATATGAATTAACACAAAAAAAATATCATGAGATTCTCGCTACAGGATGCGGGTTGCAGCTAGATCAGTGATCAATCGCTGGTTTAAGAAGAATAGCGAATCCATGAATTGAAACTCAGAGAACTAACCTTAGATTCTCAAATGGTTTGCTTCAAAATACTTGAGTTATCGGAATACAAAATTAATCAAACCCAAAAACTCGACCAAATTTTAGCCAATACTAAGAATTGTCAAAAGGATTTACCTGAGGTCGTATACTGGCAACGGAGCCCAGACTACGAAACAGAGAACCGCTTATCTTCTTCCTAAGGAAAAGACCTGAAAAATCAGCAAATGCATATATAGTGCCCCAAAATAAACTATGTTCCATCCCACCGCGGCATGTAGACATCATCGAAGTATGCCGGAAAGTCACGGTAAATTATCAATTGGAAGAGCTTTGTCTGAAGAACGCTTTGCAGATATATGCCGGAACATTATCTGGATGAGCGAAGCACTTCAATCATTCCACCGTCACAACAACTTATACTTGATAGAAGTGCGTGTAGAGAGAAGACTGATGGGTTTAGCCATTGAGAGATTTGGTCATGCCGCTTCCAAAATTGGACAAACTCGAAGAAATACCGGCGAAGAAACCGCCACTTTGCTCTGGATCGTTGTACCCTGGAGTTTCTGAAGAAAAAAATAACTAATCATCAATCTCCGTTGAAAAAATTAATTGAAAAATGTCAGATAGAGTGAAAGGCATGTTGATGGAGATAATCGCAGCTTCGGTCTTTTCCCTATCGGCGAAGAATAACATATAAAAGAAGAATCACACTGGACCAAATAAGGGCATCAAAAAACCTTTTCGATCATGAGACTCGGCGAATGGCCTCGTCGTGGCAGAACAGCGGCGGCGCGTCGAAGGCGAGATCGGCGGTGACGGAGAAGCGCCGGAGGAGGAGCGATCTGGTGAGAAGGAAGGAGCGAGAGAGGGACATTTTTGGGAGGAGAGAAGAGAGACGATTTGGGAGGACATTCAAGCTGCCTGAATCATTGTTCTAAACCACTAATAATTAGGAAGTCGAAAGAGGTGTAATACTAACAAAGAGTGACAAACGTATGAGTTTGGAATATGAAGCAAAAAAATGAAGGAATTAATGACAACACTTCATTCACATTACTACAGATTAAGAGCACTTCATCGTTGTTTTTTGATAAAAAAAAATTATAATATGTTGAAAATTTAGAATTGTAGGATTCACAATTCCTGAGTTTTTTAGACTATCAATTTATTGTGGGTAGATTTTACTTTTATATATATATAGATTTAGTTTTGGGTCTTTAGCCTTTGGTACAAAAAAGAACAGATGACGCTGAAAACCGCACCTCATTCACAAAATATGGTATCTGTTTTCAACCAATCGATGCACCAAGTTATAAAGAGTATCGATTTTTTTTAAAGTTTTTAAATAATTAACCCTATCACTTCATAATAATATTAATAATATATAGAAAAAAAGATAGGATTCGTATATAAATGATAGGGTAAATTGCGGCAATAATGCACAACCTTTGGTCAATAGAGGTTTCAGATCCCCAACCTTCGAAAGTGTTAGCAGAAAAGCACAACGTGCGTTGACTGTGAAATTCGTTTGTCCTATCACGTGAAGAACTTGATAGTTTGTCCGAGAATTCTGACGCAGAAAGTTGTCTTGAAAAGGAGAGTTAGGAGGTTTATTCCTGAGAGGCCTTGGCCCGAGTTCAAATTCGATATCGACATGATATTTGCCAACTGAGAGCAGTTAGGAGTGGTGGTGGAAGAGGTTTTTTTTTTTTATCATCTACCTCCTGCCCAGTTGGCTATCCATTTGGAAATAATAAGATGCCACATCAATTCCAGTTAACGTCCCTTAATAGAACGACAAACAAATTTCATAGACAACACACGTTGTGCATTTTTGCCTTAACACTTTGAAATGTTGGGGACTTGAAACTCCTGTTGCTCAAAAGTTGTGCATTATTGCCACAAATTTACCCTAATAATATATCACCTTGGCCTTCAGCGTCCCATCAAGCATTGTTCTTCTGGTTCTGGATAATACTTCTATGAATTGTACTGGTTGATGGCGCTCTCTCTCTCTGAACATCCTCTTCTTTGAATTATTAAATACTTTCCATTGAAGACAAACACAAAATCTCCTTCATAGTATCAAAACATCCATTCATTGTATCTCCTCAACATATTTGACCATGAAACTGCTATTTTTCCTTTGCCTAGTGATCATAAGCCAGTGCGCTTTCGGAACACTAGCTCCGAAACCGACTGGTCCATACGATGCGATCTATAACTTCGGCGACTCCATAAGTGACACCGGAAATAGTCTCCTCTATGGAGACTCTTTGTACCCGTTAGACAAGCTTCCCTACGGGATGACCTTCTTCAAAAAAGCCACTGGCCGAGCGTCCGACGGGCGCCTCATTGTCGATTTCTTCGGTACGTTCGTAATTACTAAAATGGTTTTTCCGAGTGAATTCAGATTATTTTTCTTCTTCTTCATGATGACCATTGATATGATCTTCTGATCCATTATAAATTAGCTGAGGAATTTGGATTGACTTATCCAATCCCGTCCTTGGTGCTTTCGGGTATCATCAAGGAAAAAAACCACGGCTTCGACAAAATTTCGGTAAATTTTGCTGTCTTTGGAGCAACGGCACTTGATCGAAACAATTCGAGTGTGGGGACGAACGCCTCGCTAAGCGTCCAACTTGGTTGGTTCAAGCAGCTCAAACCATATCTTTGTGCCCCCCTACAAGGTAATTTGTTAATGGTGAATTTAGGATGCGTCAAGTCATTTCATTACAATATATCTTTGTCAAGCCTTATGACATTAAAAAAAACAAACAAACAAACGCTCATCTTACGGGAAAATAAAAATAAAAATTCAACCGCGCGCCTAGTCGCTTATTCATATTATATTGGCTTTCAATTCTGACACAAGTAAATTGATTTCAGACTGCAATAGTTTCTTCAAGAAATCCTTGTTTCTCGTTGGCGAAATCGGCGGAAACGATTATAACTACCCTCTATTCGATGGAAAATCCTTGAAAGAAGTTGAAGCTTTAGTTCCGCCAGTTGTTGAGGCAATAAGCAATGCAGTCAGTGTAAGTCACTTGTTTTCCTTATATCTATTCAAAAAGTTAATTATATGTCTAGATATCTGAAATACTGTACTAATTCATCTAATAATATTTTTTCGCAATTTTGTCGCGGGTGACTTTTGATCCTATAACAGACTTTGATCGAAGAAGGGGCAACTGAGCTGGTGGTGCCGGGAAATTTTCCGATCGGCTGCTCGGTGATTTACCTAACATTTTTTCAAAGCCAAAAAAAGTCTGATTACGACTATTTGGGGTGCTTAAAGGATTTCAACGCCTTCTAAAAAATTCATAATATAAAGCTAAAGATTGCTTTGAGGGCACTGCGAAACCGATACCCGCATGCCAAGATAGTCTATGCCAACTTGTACGGTGCAACGATGCAGTACCTCAACTCGCCCGAACGATATGGTAGGATAAACGAGAAATCACAATAATATATTACCTACTTTTATTATTGTTGTTAATTATGTGTACAACTCATATTTTCCATTAGGATTTCGTAAGGACGCTCTGCTTAAGGCGTGCTGCGGAAGGGGTGGAAAATACAACTACAACTTTTTCGCGAGGTGTGGAACGGTGAATAGCACTGTCTGCAAAGATCCGTCAACTTACCCAAACTGGGACGGACTTCACTTAACAGAGGCTGCATATCGAGCTATATCCAATGGTCTGCTTCACGGGGGTTATACAACTCCGCCTCTCCTCCTCGAGCACTCCTCTGCTTAGCGGCCGTGTTCTGGCGAGAACAAACTTAATATGAAGTAAAACTTAATATGAATAAACTTATGTGTAGATCCCGCAGTTTTATATGTCTCGCATTATTATTTAATTATCTCGCATTTCTTATACTCCAGAAAATGCCAGCCTAACCTGCAATGGTTAATATTTTTCCATGGCTTATTTGCCAGGGCCGGCCCTGGCTATAGGGAGTAATTAAGGCCCGCGCCTCGGCCCCCCAAAATTTAATTAAACATGAAAAATTATTTTTAAATACTTTAGAGGCCCAAAAAATTACTTTGCCTAAGGCTCTGACAAAATACGATTAACTCAGGGCCGGTCATGTGCTTCAGGTTTATTAATTATATTTTCTGCAGCTTTTAAAGTTCTCATACTATTAAATTCAATATATCATATTCTATCGACTAATTGACAACGCAAAAAACAAGTTACATGTAGTGGAATAGATGACAGATGATATTCTAATCCATCATCATTGATGTCACTTTGCTTTATGTGTTGTTTCCATGGATACATTTCTCTTGGATTTTTGAGTGTGTTAATCTGATCATGAAATTCCCGTGGCGTTAACGCGATAGACTGGCCGGGGTGCTCTTGTATCGTCTTCGTTACGTGCCTTTAATTATATTATTGTCTAATTTTGTATAGACCCAGGACCGTCGGGCAGTCACTTACCATGTTGCAAGAGCAGACGACTCACCGACATCAATTTTTTTTATATATAAACAAGCTTCGGGAAAATATTTTTATCAAAATACTATACCAATCTTTTGAAGAAAAAAAACTGTACGAATTTTCTTCAAAAGGAAAATCCGTTTCCAAACGCCCCTATATATTTGTAAGCCATAATCACGTAATAAACAATTGCGTATGGAATTACACCATATATATGTCAACATTTTTCGTCGGTGTGTCTAAAGTAAATGGGACTACGGTAGAACTTCTTTATACTTGATCTATGACTTCAATTAAATAATACTTATCATGTTTATTCCTCTAACTAACAATCACTAAATTATTATTCAATAAATTAATAAATCCGGTGACATGATAAATTCTCTGTCCCAAAAAGTATTGATTTAAACTATTGTATTTTTTTTTCTTATATATATATATATATATATATATATATATATGAGGATCTTTGGATTTCACTCCTACTCCCATGGTGACTCGAACTTAAGACCTCTAATATCTTAAGTGATGTACTTGTTACCACTAGATCAAGCACATCTTGTCAACTATTGTATATGAAAAAGAAGACAAAGAAGAAGAGAATACGATTAGGAAGTGATGAGATTTTGATAACTTTTTCTAACAGGGATTAAGTACTGCCACTAAATCAAAGTTCAAGAGTCGATTTGCCTATATTACAAATGTTGAGGGGATAACATGTTTTTCACTCCTTCAGGAACAAAAAAAAAAAAAGATTTTCACGCAGAATATTTATTACCAAAGTCCAAACATTTAAGGTCCAATGCATAAAGCATGTTTTGTGCATTAGAATTTTAAATCTATATTTGGAAATTCATGTAACTGCTTATGAATAAGTAGCTTATATTGGACGATTTTATTCTTCATTTGGACATATATATAATTTATTCGGAATGCGTGAATTTATGGTTGACTATATACTGTTGCGTGATTTGTGTCGCCTAATATCTGGATGTTTAGCTTTAAATGGTGAACAACAAAAATGAATTAAAAACCAATTGTACATGTATCAGGGTAAATTAAATATAAGATAAATTATTAGACTAACATATTATCAATCTCTATGAAAGATTTACACAAAAACCTAGAAAATTTTACAAAATATATTATACAATGAAATGAGTTATGATCACGATTTATGTATATTTTAAAATACTACCCTTGAGTGTCCGAAGCATTGTCTTGATGAACTGGCCACACACGTTGATGAAACTCTTCCAAGAATTCTCTTCTTTAAATAGTACAGAATACAGATCCCTTTTTTTATTTATCAAAAAGTCACAAACAGAACACTCTCCTTTCAAATCTTTGGCTGAGAATATTGAAACATCAATTCATAAACTCCAAAAATCATCTCACCAACTTTGACAATGAAAGGCCAATTACTATGCCTTTGCGTTGCGATCGTCAGCCAATGCGTTTACGGCGCAAAATTTGGTCCATACGATGCAATGTACAACTTCGGCGACTCCGTCAGTGACACCGGAAATTGTCTCATCTACGGTGTCCGTTTGCTCCAAAACTCAGGGGAGCCTCCCTACGGAATGACCCACTTTGGAAAACCCACTGGCCGATCTTGCGACGGACGCCTCATCGTCGATTTCTTCGGTAAATCATATAATTGGATTCTTCGTAACTCTATTTTGCCATGTTTTCTTTTATAGGGCGAATCAATTTGTAGTGTTACCAGAGTTCGAATCTTGTAACTCAACGATACAAGTTCAAATGCTCAACGGTTTTTAATTTTCTGTACATTTTTATTAATTATCTTTATTTGGTTTGCTGATTAGCTGAGGCATTTGGGTTGCCATATTACTTGGTTCCGTCCTTGGAGCTCACGAATCAGATCGGTAATGAAAACTTTCGCATCGGTCCACATTTTTCGGGAGCAAATTTTGCTGTCGCCGGAGCAACCGCACTTGATTTGACCAACTCGAGTGTGGGGACAAACGCCTCATTAAGCGTCCAGATAGCCTGGTTCAAGAAGCTCAAGCCATATCTTTGTGGCTCCCACCAAGGTTTGTTAATGGTGTTCTGTGAGTTGTATCTCATAACTAATTTCTTAATTAGCTTTTCAATATGAGTTCTTCGAGTCTCAAATCATAATCTTGTTTTCGACTTTAATACGATCCAATTAATTTCAGACTGCCGGAGATTCTTTAAGAAATCACTATTTCTCGTCGGCGAGATCGGCGGTAACGATTATAACTACCCTTTATTCGATGGAAAATCCATAAAGGAGGTTGGAGACATGGTCGCTCCGGTTGTTGACAAAATAAGCAATGCAATAATTGTGAGTAACTTATTATTTCCTTGTATATGTTCAACAAATTATTGAAGTTGGAAGAGACTATAAAATATTAACAATAATATATATTCTAATTTCACAACTTTATTGTGGGTGGATTAAAATTACTACGATAGACGTTGATTGAAGAAGGGGCGACCCAACTGTTGGTGCCGGGGAATTTTCCGACAGGTTGCTCGCCTATTTACTTAACAATGTTTCAAAGTCAAAACACGGCCAATTATGACTCGCTTGGGTGCTTGAAGGCTTACAATGCCTTCTCGGAGTTTCATAACTCAAAGCTAAAGAGTTCTCTGGAGAGGCTGCGACGCAAATACCGCCACGCCAAGATAATGTATGCCGACTATTACGGCGCAACAATGCAGTATATTAACGCGCCCGAACACTACGGTGGGTTAATCAAGAAATTACAATATCATGTTATTTATATCGAAAAATAATGCCATTAGGTTACAATAATTTATTTATACTATCATTTTTTATTCAGGATTTCACAGGGACACTGTTTTGAAGGCGTGCTGCGGAGGGGGTGGAAAATACAATTACAATTTTTTTGCAAGGTGTGGAACGGTGAATAGTACGATCTGCGAGGACCGCTCGTCTTACCAAAATTGGGACGGAGTTCACTTCACAGAGGCCGCATACAAGGTTATGTCCGACGGTCTGCTTTATCGCAAATTGACATATCCGCCATTAATCCCGTACTCATCTCTTAACTAGTGTCGTTTTCCCGTGAAAATTAAACTGATACAAGAAAAGAATATCAAAAAAAGAGTGAACATACAAGGATTGCATTGGATTTCCTTCTGTTTAAGTTACGTTCATTGAGTGTTATAGTTGATGTTAATAGTTTTTAGTTTTGATGATTATGTTTGATAATAAGATGTTATAAGACAAATTGTATATTATACTTATGCTCCAGTAAATATTTCTTTTGTATTTTTTTTTTTATTTCTCCATTTAATTTTTTACAATTATTATCAAAGTTCGGGGTCAAACCCGGAAGGGAGAATCAGGATTGTGACTCTATAAAAATAGCCAATGTAATCAACTAATTAAGTGTCGTTTGTACAAACTAAAGCGACATTCTCAATACTGCTTAAACCAATTTATATATTTATATATATAATATATATATATATATATATATATATTTTACTTTATCGAAAATTTCGGAGGTATATATTAATACTATTATTCTTTTAGTTTGTTTTTAGTGGGCCCTTTAAGGAACGAAGGGCCCATTTAACCACGATTAGTTTTCTTGCTCACTTATATAATTACGGCGCAAGTTAAGTTAGTTTTTTAATTAAATCATTTGAGAAATGGCCCAAACTTCTCAATGCACCAGGCTTTCATGCAAGCGAAGCGCAAATAATAAAAGTATGATTTAATTAATCTGCAAACAATAATATTAATGAATATGTACAAATTAAAATCTCAAACAAATTTAAGCATGTTTATTAATTTAGTACCGAATTTTCTGGTGATTCTTAAACATTGATTTGCTTATTTGAGACGTTTACAAAAAGTAGAGAATGAGGGAAGAATCCTTTCATTAGATATGGAGATCTAAAATTTCATTAATTTAACTCGACAAAGAAAATATACGATTAAGCTTTTGCTCAAAAAATTCCAGAAAAATTAATTAGATCTTCTTTTTCTCTTAACTTCATAACATTCTTACAACAAATGACCAGAATAATAATTACAAAAGTCAATGAAAAATCTTCTTAACATTGACTTGGCTTGTGTTCATATATTCAACAATTAATCAAGTTAATATTTCATAAAGAAAATTCAATAACTAGAACTAGAAAACGAGCCTATCGTGACAATATTTGTCGTTGACAATTTGCTTTGATCTTATTCATACTATTTTTTTTTACCTAAAAAAACTCATTTCTTCCGAAACTTTCAAATGATGAACGTTGTGAAAGGTTATTTATGTCAAATTTAGCTAGAAAACTCAATAATATTCCATCAAATTTTATGCTGGTGCTAATACGTGTGCTTCGTTTACATGCTCTGTTTGTTTGTGAATGATTGGAAAAGTGAATAGACTATGCTTATGTTGGAATACTTCATGAATGGTATGGTTTGGAAGTGAATACTAATTTATTTCGGAAGGAATCCGTATAATATATTGGGATAATAGCGGTATAAGTCCTCAACCTTTACTCAACTGGGGCGGCATAGCCCCAACCTCATTTAATAGCGGTATAAGTACCAAAATATAATTTCCGTCCATATTTGACTAACGGAAGTAGTCAACGTTTGCGCGGTCAGCTTCTCGTCAACGTGGACGCCACGTAATCCGACATGTCACCATACACGTCATCCTCGTGTCATCAAATTTAATGCAAAATTAAGGGTGATGGAGGGATTCAATTAATTTTGCATTAAATTTGATGAAGCGAGGATGACATGTATGATGACATGTCGGACTATGTGGCGTCCACGTTGACGAGAAGCTGACCACGCAAACGTTGACTACTTCCGTTAGTCAAATATGAACGGAGATCATCTTTTGGTACTTATACCGCTATTAAATGAGGTTGGGGCTATGCCGCCCCAATTGAGTAAAGATTGAGGACTTATGCCGCTATTATCCCTAATATATTTTGTTGCGTGATTCATTTCACTTAACATCTTGAGTCAGCGATTTCTGATGACCGTGTCGATGAGGAAGCAAGTGATGAACCATGGAAATTAATAATTAACTAAATATCCCATCATAACAAAATCAGTACGACAAAAAGTCAACGGTCAAGAAACCAATAAACTAAATTGAAAAATAGTGATTTTCAAGGAGGACAATTGTGTAAGCTTTTTTTTTTTTTAAAACAATATCTTTTTGTATTTTTCTGCATCATATTTCAAGGGTTCTTCGGTTTTTTTTTTTCAATTAATATTTCTACTTTGATTATTTTGTGGATTATTTTTTGAAATCAATATTTTTTGGATTCTGGATTTACCTAGTTGTTAGTCTAAACCAAATCAAACTCCGTATATTATTATTCTTTATTTCCACCACTAATTGGGATTGCGCAAATCCTCTTGATCTTGGACGCATGGCACAACTAAAACATAGAGAATAAATAAAATTGTCGTTTAGGGATAAAAACGACATTGTATTTCATTTAACAAAAAAGAATTTGATCAGTGCCAATCATACATAGACATATAAATTATATATATGATAAAGAAATTGATTATCCTAATATATATATATATATATATATATATATATATATATATATATACGAGTGTGACATAAAGTCAAGCCAATAAGGGTAAAGGAAGAACTAAAAAAAAAAAAAAAAAAAAAAAGAAGAAGAAGCAATTAGACGAATATAGAAGATTCCTACATAGGTAAGGTAAAGTGTCACCTATTTAAATTACAATATTATCCTCGGCTGCCGTAAGCATTGTAGGACTTTGTGAAGTGAGACAAAACACTTCTTTAAATATAACAACTTTTCATTGAAAACACAGAAGCAAAACTCAATTTCAATAAAGCTTCTCTCAGTTCAGCCATGAAAGGAAAATTATTCCTTATTTGCCTTGTGATCGGGATCAGCCAATACGTTCACGGGGCTTCTGCCCGGGAACCGTCTGGCTCGTACGATGCAATGTACAACTTTGGCGACTCCATAAGCGACACCGGAAATTGTCTCTTTTATGGTGACTCTATGTTCCAAAACACGGGAGAGCCTCCCTATGGAATGACTTTCTTCGGGAAACCCAACGGACGATCTTGCGATGGACGCCTCATCATCGATTTCCTTGGTAAATTTTTTCTATGAATTATTTCATCGGTCAAAGTTCAACCTTGTCAATTATTTAAGCTAGACTTATTGATTTTTTTTATTCATTAATGGTATTTGTTTGTAAATTATTAATTAGCTGAGGAATTTGGACTGCCTTATTTGGTCCCCGGCTTGGTGCTGAAGAGGCAAATCAGTGGAAAATACTATACTAGAGTAAATATTTCGGGAGCAAATTTTGCTGTCGCCGGAGCAACCGCACTTGATCAGACCAATTTCGTTGTGGAGACAAACGCCTCGTTAAGCGTCCAACTAGGTTGGTTCAAGCAGCTTAAGCCGCATCTTTGTGTGTCCCAACAAGGTTCGTTAATAGTGTTCTGCTAAGTATATCATGCGTCTTTTATATTATTATATTGGAGTAACTTATGACCTTGGTAACGTTGATAAATTATATCTTGTTTTTCAGATTGCCAAAAATACTTCAAGAAATCGCTATTTCTAGTCGGTGAGATCGGAGGTAACGATTATAACTACCCTTTATTGGATAGAAAACCTATGACGGAAGTTGAAGCTTTGGTCCCGACAGTCATTGAGGCAATAACCAATGCGATAACTGTACGTAACCTATTTATTCACGAAAGTATTATTGACGTTAAAAGAGATTCCAAAGTAAATTACTTAGTCATATAATTTTGCAATATTTTTGTCACGGGTGGCTTAATATTATACTATAACAGGTGTTGATCGAAGAAGGGGCCACCCATCTAATGGTACCAGGAAATTTTCCAATTGGTTGTGCGCCAATTTACCTTACACTGTTTGAAAGCCAAAACAAGACTGATTACGACAAGTTTGGATGCTTGAAAGCTTTTAATGCCTTCTCAAAATTTCACAATTTAATGCTGAAGAGATCTCTCGATACGTTGCGACGGAGATATCCGCACACCAAGATAGTCTATGCCGATTACTATGGCGCAGCAATGCAATACATCCACGTACCAAAGCGCTACGGTGGGTTTACCAAAAGTTCTATAATATATATTATATAACTTGCATTTTAACAGTTCAATAAGAAATAGCTCAGTGGTTGAGTATATAAAGTAATTATATGGTTGGGATACAAGCTTGTTCGAGCTCAAGATCACATGTTTTTTTTTAAATAAAAATGCTCAACTCCCAAAATTTATAATATATTACTTTAAGCTATAACGAGCTTAATATATATTTACATTAATAATTTTTCATTCAGGATTGACTAGGCGCACTCTCTTGAAGGCATGCTGCGGAGGGGGTGGAAGATACAACTATAATACTTTGGCGACTTGCGGGTCAGAGAATAGCTCGACCTGCGAGGATCCATCAACGTACCAGAGCTGGGACGGAGTTCATTTGACAGAGGCGGCGTATCGAGTTATCTCCAACGGTCTGCTTCACCGTGGTTTTACAGCTCCACCCTTAATCCCACACACCCTTGATCCTCTCATTCGTGGTCATGTAATTCCGGCAGAAACTAAGCTAATATAAAGTAGACAAAATCACAAAAAACGTGGAGATGTTGGAGTGTAAATAGATAAGAAGTGACAACAAACTCCCTTAATCAGAAGGGCATAATCTTCACTTTGCTTCAATAGACTGTTAAATAGTAGTTAATTTACTTTATATATTAGAAGCATCATCGAACAGTGAAATATATTGTTACTGTTGATTAATTACATAAATTTCACGCAAAATTTATGCTCGAAAGTATTTTAAATCGGTTAGTTTCTTTGTCTATTGACAATGAAAATATCATATATATAATATATATGTGTGTATCTATATATTGGTTTATCTGATTAGTTTGGAAGTATCCGATTTCTTGGGAACGAGCATTGGAGATCACTTAATAAGCAATTATACGCGTATGAGTTATGACATATACCAAACAAAATAATAATTATTTTGGCTTAAAAAAAATAATTATTAAAAGATATTCGATAATAAAAAATTGACTTGGACAAAAAGTCATCAAAAACGTATAAAGGGTAAACTGTAAAGGGGGAAATAATCTCATAGTTGGTAGACAAACATAAAATGTTCGTACATATAGTAGAAGTAGTAATCAATGGAACTTATTTAATAAGCAATCATACATATATAAACCAAGACAAAAAAAAAAAAAAATTGGTTTAAGAACGTAGACAAATTAGCAAAGATATATCCGATGATTATAATAGAGTGAGTTGAGGAGAAAGTCAAGAAACCAAAAGGGCTAAGGAAGAACTAAAAAAAATTCTATAACATTAAAGATTCCTGTGTAGATTTAAGATAATGTTTATAAATAAATGTCTCTGACCTTGAATGTCTCAAAGCCGGCCAATCATTTCGGCGTCTTGGCCGGCAAATAATCATAAGAACTTTTTTAAATATTTAGCAAATATTTTATGATGTTTCTTTTGTATTTTTCATATTGTAAGTTTGTTACCCTAATTAATTTAATACGGTACATTTTTCTTAGGTTCAAATATCCATTGAAGATTTTTTTTTTTTTTTTTTTACGTAAATACCACAATATCGCTTATAAAATTGAGATACTAATGATATAGTATGATTTAATAGAACTAAAAAGAGATAACAATATCAACCAAAACGCCGATGTCAATACCGAGATTGGTAATCTTTGCCTGTTTCTTATTTTTCATTGCCGATATAATGTTTAAGGGGTTAAGTTAAAAGGATCCTCGTTTCCGGAAGAATATTTTTATGATAATGAAAACCCTACAAATTGATATTTTAAAAAGAATTTATAAATATTAAATGCTAAAAAAAAGGTTTAACGTGTATAAGACTAGAAACTGAATTTTCTCAACAACTTTATGATGGCGCCTTTTATAGAAATGGGAATTAATTTATAAACCATCACACGCATGGTGCATGCCAATTGTAGGTATCGATATAATAAATTGTGTTCGACAAAAAATAATAAAATGTCAAACTATTAAGGGTAAAGGGAAACTAAAAATTAATTAGAATATTCGTACAGTTATTATAAGCATCTATATAAAAATTAAAACCTCTTGAGCATTTTATAGGATAAAGTAGTAATCACTGGAAATAAATTAATTAATAAATAACCCCAAATATCAACCTAGACAAAAATATTTTGGTAAAGGAACCTATAGTTTTGATTATTATAATAAAACGAATTGAAGTTTCACCAAACCAACAAGGGCGTAGTCTTGAGTCTTGACCTTGAGTGACCTAAGCAATATTGTTTTAGATAAATATATATTATATACTCACTCTTCTCTGACTTTAACACATAATTATTGAAAGGACTCTCTCTAGCTGAGAAACATATCAAACATAAACATCGATCGATTCATTTCCATAAATCTTCTCACCATTAATTGACCATGAAAGGGATAATATTACTTTGCCTTGTGATCATAAACCAATGCATTTTTGGGTCACTAGCTCGGAAACCGTATGGTCCGTACAATGCAATATTCAACTTCGGCGACTCAATCAGCGACACCGGAAATAGCCTCCTCTATGGAGACTCTTCCTTCCAGGTAGGGAAGCTTCCCTACGGAGAGACCTTCTTCCAAAAACCAACCGGCCGAGCCTCCAACGGACGCCTCATTGTTGATTTCCTAGGTACAATATAAATAGTCAAAAGAGTTTATTCTGAGATCACTAATTTTTCATAGTCCTTATAAATTTTGTTGTTTTTGGTCAACAATGGAGCAGCTGAGGCATTTGAGTTGCCTTATTTGCCCCCCTACTTGGCGCTGACTGGTCAAAACATTCAAAAGTACCGCACCGGAGTAAACTTTGCTGTCGTCGGAGCAACCGTACTTGATCGGAGGGACTCCAGCGAGGGGACAAATGCCTCGCTAAGCGTTCAGCTTGGTTGGTTCATGAAGATCAAGCCATCTCTTTGTGCCTCCGAACAAGGTTCTTAATTCTCATTAATGTGTTTTTTTTATTCTCCGAGTTGTTTGAAATCATCATTCTTTCACCTTTAAGTGCGTTAGACATATTATATATATACTTTTTATAAATATAATTCAATATAATTATAGACATTACATATAAATCTTATCATTTCAATAATTGGGATATCTCTCGCAAATACCTTGTAACTACCTTTATTTTATCTACTTCTATATATGTTAAAAAAATAGGGTAATCAATTTTGGAAGCACTCAACTTAACTTTTTTGTCTTTATTTAGAATCTTGTAAAATAATCATGTAACATAATTATACGACACCTTTAAATTTGTAAAAATAAAAAGGTCAATATTTAGCATCTCAATTTGATTTGTATAAATAAATCAGATATTTAGTCTTTCAGTTAGTTGACACAAGAATAATTTTTGTGTTGCTACCTACCCCTAGAGGCTAGAGCCAAATAAAGAACGAAATACGAAATCTGAGGATTTATTTGGGCGTCAAGGGTACCAACAGAGAAAAATATTTTTCCAACTAACAACAAAAGGGTTATATATAGACAAAATTATAAAGTTAAGGCTATAATATGGTCATTTTACAAAGTCGGGGGTAAATAAAGACAAAAAAGTAAATTAGAGGGCTTTCATAATTGATTGCCCAAAAAGAAATTTAATGTGTTCCCAATTCACTTTACTTATTTGCAAATAATTAGATCCCTGATATAGTCTTATTTAAATAACAGCTTATACGGAACACTTTATTTAATTATTTGATTAATTAACAAATATTTTTTTTTATTCGAAGCTCATCACAATTCTCAACCACTCTAGTTTCTTATCATATCCATATCCGATTTTCTTTACTTAAAAATACATTTCAATTGGTTTCAGAATGCAAGAGCTTCTTCAAGAAATCACTATTTCTCGTCGGCGAGATCGGAGGCAACGATTATAATTATCCTCTTTTCGAAGGAAAACCCATGCAGGAAGCTGAAGCTTTGGTCTCGCCGGTTGTTAAAGCAATAAGCAATGCCGTAATCGTATGTCACATATTTCTTTTGTATCTGTCACCAAATTTCAAAACACGAGGCGATTCTGAAATGTTTTATAAACTGACATTATAATTTCTAGACGTTGATCAATGAGGGGGCGACGCAACTGGTGGTGCCGGGGAATTTACCGATCGGTTGCTCGGTGATATACCTTTCAATATTTCAGAGCTCAAACGTGAACGACTACGACTCGTTTGGGTGTTTGAAAGCTCTCAATGCCTTCTCAGAGCTCCATAATTCAAAGCTAAAGAGTTCGCTGGAGACGCTGCGACAAAGATACCCGCACGCCACGATAGTCTATGCCGACTACTACGGTGCGAAGATGCAATACGTTCGTGCGCCCGAACTTTACGGTGGGTTGAACAACTATAACAATTTTAACATATCCTCTCCTATATTTGAATTTTTAAAACTTTTGTATGACCCTCTTTTGGCACGAGTGAGAGCGGTTTGCGATAATCCTCTTTTGTATAAAATTCGATGGTCGACTAAGAAACACCTCATAGTTTCTTAACTCACATCGCTCCTTACATAACTCTCTAATCTCTTTCAAAAACCTATCTTGATAACAAACTCAAATTTTTTTTCTTCTTGAAATCTATAATATTAATAATCTATATCTCTCAAATCTCTTTCAAACTTATCTTTCATATGTATTTTTTTTTAACGAAAATCACATCGGTAAGCTTATCGATTTTGTGATTTTTTAATGATGGAGCATAATAGGTAATAGTTTTTAAAATCTTACGAAAACTTCATATGTATACCCGTACCGCTCTTGGTGTACCCTTAAAATGAACTTGCGGGCGATTCGCGGACTTTGAAACATTGCTTATATTAATATGAAATAGTCTAGTTGTGAAACCAAGACAAATAATAGGAGGTTTTGGGTTTTTTTAAGCTCGGTCATGATTTTCCGAGATTCTCAAAACAGAGCCGGGTCCTCACCAATCCAAAAAATTTCACCCATAATTTAATAAAATCTAAATATACATAGTAACTGAAATAATGGTTGGTATTAAAAAAAAACTTAAAAATTAAGTTCTATATATTTTTATTTCTTTTTTCATTTTCCTTCAGGATTCCGTAAGGAAACTCTTTTCATGGCGTGCTGCGGAGGGGGTGGGCCTCACAACTACAATCGTTCGGCGACGTGTGGATCGGAGGAAATCTCGGCCTGTGAAGATCCGTCATCTTACCAGAATTGGGACGGAGTTCACCTCACGGAGGCGGCATATCGAGTTATCTCTCATGGCCTTCTTCATAGCGGTTTTACAGCTCCGCCTTTAACCCCCTACCTCTCTACTCTGGTCAATGGCGGTGTCCGGGCGAGGACTAAGCTAATTTAAAGTAAAAAAAAAAAGAAAATAAAAATTAAAGAAAACTTGGAGCAATATCCAAAATGGTAAATAAAATTCTTGTACATTGATGATGAATATATTCCGCAATAGGATCAAATCAATTATGTCATGTGACATACTCTTTTTTTTTTTTTTTGACATAGACCATGTGAGGTATGACATACTCAACCAATATACGAATGCACGTTTTTAAATGATAATATTCTAATTACAACATGTTGTCGAGCAAAAAAGGTAAAAAATAACCGAGATCACGTATTTACTTTCTGCGTTTAGTTGTGAATATTTTCAGCATTATTTCGATCATTTGCTCTTTCGATTTTCGAGCAAGCAGACACATCCTGAGTACGTACGGGAAGTACAACCTCCCAACATCATCACTGGCCCAATAAAATAGGTAAAAGCCCAATAAGAGTGAAAAGCCCAATTATAAAAAGACTAGTTGGTCCATTTAGAGTATAAGCACGTAATTGTTTCTTGAGTAGTCTTAATAATAAATATTGAAAGTATATCATGTGGAGACGATCATCTTGCACACTGTGTTGTATGAGCTATCCTCGAACATAACTAATTGTGCAGGAGCGAAGCCAGAAAACTTCAAGGGTAGGGGCGAAAAATAACGTAACGTAATTTTTTAAAATAAGATGGAATATTAAAACGGCGAAGCCAGAAAACTTCAGGAGTAGGGGCGAAAATTGCCCGTGACTGTGGGCAGGTAGAATATTTAACTTAAAAGGTAAAAAAATAAAATAAAAATGTAACTTGAAGCGGCATGCAAGCTAGCCGCCCATTAGATTCTGAATTGGGCCGCTAAAGGGCTTATTTCATGCAGTGGATTCATGTTTAAGGCTAGGGCCAAAGTTTAAGCTCCTAGGTAGCGACCTAAGGCTTTCATAATAAGAGAAAATTCAACCCTAAACATTCGGAACCATAAATTAAAATCAAGAAGTATCAAAATATAAAAATAAAAATAATTACACATATATAAATTTATTTGCGATATTTACTGATGGCTTTTCTAGATTAGGTTGTGTTACATTTACCTGCCATAGTGGGGGATGGTTCAAAGTCAAACCACCCCTCCAATTTATTGTTGTATAATAATATTTTATTTTTATTTTTCAGTATAAATTCATATAAAAATTTAGCTTACTCTAATATTTATTGAAATTTAAATTTAACCTCTAAAGTTAAATTTGTGATAAAAGAAAATAATTTCTGGCTCCATCATTACTTACCAAGATAATTGCTATGTAATATATGCATATAAAAATGTTCTTTGCTAACGTTTTATGAGAGATCTCATTTTCACATAATTAGCAGAATTCACATAATCATGTGTGATAATCATTTTTTGTTTCATTTTTTGTAATTTTATGTGGCGAAATATCTTGAAAGATTTCTTAAAAGATACTTCTGTTCTCTATATATCGTTTGTTCATTTATTTATTTACCCGGTAGTTGGTGCGGATTATCTAAATTGATCTAACGCATGAGTTTTCATTTTTATATTACAGAAAAAGCATGACAATGCAAATTGTCTCTTATATATAATGTAGCGTGTGCATGCATAGACTTTTTTTCATAGCCCGTGTATTAAGGTTAATATGTTATTATATTTTCGAGACATGAAGTTTAATAATGCAATTGGTCTTTTTTATATATAATATATAATGGCAGAAAATTTGACAGATATGAAAGGAAAAAAAAATAGCAAGCTCTCGTTTAATATAGAGAAGCAAGTTTAATTTATAATATTAATTTGGCAGTGGTCTGGTCACCTAAGCACCGATCAAAAAGAAGCTAATCTAATCTGATCAACACATGGCACATGCGTTAGTTCTCAATTATGGCTAACAACAATAATAATAATACTTTTACCGTAATTTGTATGTAAAAAAAAGTACAAATATTGTAAAAATAAGCTAACTAGGCTTTTCATGTGGATGTGGCCTTGTACATTAGTGATTCTGAAGATGCATAACTTTTGTATAGGGATAATTTTGCGTGATTATTATATTGTACACTTGCAGTGATCCTCTTTTAACATGAGTGCGGTAGATATTGTATAAGGTATAAGGTGGCGATTATTTTTCTAAAATTGCTAAGTTCAATTTTTAACTAAAAATCTAACTTTCTTTAAATTTTCACATCACTCGAAATCCTTCCAAAACTCCACCTCGGTAATAACTCATTTAAAAAAAAATTATGTCATTTTTTTTTTATTTTTTTAAGTAATATTTGATTTTTTTATTATACAAAACTATTATATATCAACCAGTTTTGCGATATATACCCATAAAATCGAATCTGTAATCTGTATCAATTCTTTAAAAAATTATGTAAACTTCGTCAATATACTCATAAATTAAACTTGTAGGCCGTTGGCAATTTGTCTAAAACATTGCCCATCGAAATATTATTAAGACGACTGTGAACTTTGTTGCACTTATAAATTCGTCGGTGAACAGAAACTTCTTGAATTAACTTTGTTAATTAAAGACTCAACAATAATAAACAATGAGAAACACATAAAAAAATAACAAGTTGCAAAATGAAAACCGAATAACCAATGAGTAAGAAAAGATTTAATTTTTATAATATATATTTTTTTAGTAACTACCCCAAATTTGTTTTATGTTCTAAGGACTACCCACCAAGTTTAAATATAAATAATCTCCTTTTCTATTCTAAACAATATTACATTTTCTTTATCATATCTAAATTTATTAGTCAATTAATGTAAAAGGTTTCATATTTGAATAAGCTTGACGTAGTCATAGCTCATAACACAAACGTTATTAAGTTTATGTATAGAATATCAAATCATCGCAAATCTGATCAGTATAGTTAGATTACTCCATTTAGATTTGTTATAAATGATATATTTTCGGTTTATGTGCCATCGAAGATGTTGTGCTCTAAGTTGGAAGATGGCCTATTGGAGTAATAAATTATAAACTAATTAAAACACTAATTTATCATTTTGTAGATAATGATTGTAATGGTTTCTTTAATAATCCGAAGCATAACTACTTTGAAACACCGTTATCGATTGACAACGCCTAATTAACGTAAGGATCAATTATGTGAAGAGGGCACAGTACGAAGGGATATATATATATATATATATATATATATATATATATATATATATATGTATATGCGCGCTAACTTAGGTACTTGGTGGTGGTGTGATACATCTGTGATTTAGATGATCACAATATATTCTTTTGATAATTTTATCAAATGTAAAATGTACTACATCTTATGTAAATGCACGGCATTAATCGAGAGGCGCAGCGCATGCAGGGAGGCCGACTTGCATCTAATCTTGTAAAAACAGTACTTAGAAATCCAGAATTCCGGTTTAAATCTGGAAAAAGTCTGGAACCAAAAATTTCTGGTTTTGGATTTTTGAAAATTTTGGATTCTGATTTTTCTTTTGTCTAATCTGAACCGTTGATATTTTTTATCCGATGATCAATTTTAAAAAGTAAAAATAAAATAAAATACGGAATGAAAATGGAACCATTTATTGAGTTCCAGATATAAACCGGAATCAAAATTTCTGGTTTCGAAAAAATCTGGAACCAAAAAAATTATGGTTCCTGTTCTTACCGGATTTATATAAAACATAATTAGAAACCATATTTACGGCATTTTGCATCCTCTTAAAATGTGTAAATACCGAACTCTTGACGAAAACGACTGATCATCGATCCCAATTATAAATTGAACTAAGGATAAAACATGTGCTACGTCTTGAAAAATTCTACCTCAACGTTTCTTTAAGGATATAATAGGGCGGAATAATTATAATTTAAAGTAAAATAATTTAAAATCTAATATAAAATTTAAGTTTAACATTCTTTAAGAAAAATAATGGTTTTGGGGGTAACTGTCCCTTTTGCTAGATTATATCCACCTCTTCATTGCATATATTATTCTAAATTGCCAATTGCCATGCATGCAATAGTACGTGCAAATAATTTAACATGTGGCCAGTTCATGATAAATTTGGAATATAATGCAATTACATGCATTAATTACTTATTTTCTTGGTTATGTTCTCTTCATGTGCAACCCCATAACATCACCACTATTAATAGTGTCTCACATGGACAAGATTATGATCTTTCAACGTCAATATATTTAAGCCGTCGTCGATCGTTTTAATATCTTGATTAATATCAGCTGACAATCTTGATTTTAATTATTTTTTTTATTGATGGTCTTATTATTTGGCTGACAAAGTCTTCGATAATCAGCTGTGTACACGTAAGCCACATACTACCAAGTACCAAGTTACAAATTGTTTTTTTTTTTTTTTTTTAATTTGAGAACGAGGCAACTCAAAGAAATATGTATAAACTATAACCCCTTGAGTTTCCTAAGCATTGTTCAAGATAAAACGTGCTGACTAATGGAAGTTAATAATAGCCAATCACATGGCATATAAACCTAGAGAAATTAATATTTGAAGATATTCGATCGATATAAGAAAATCAGAGCTCGACTGTCATCCAACTAATTATGATAACGAAGAACTAAAAAATTCGTTCAGATCAAACATAGAAAAATCGTGTATATATTATATATATAATAGATCAAGATTATCCATATAAATATCACCCTGCCTTTGAGTACGCATTAATATCGAAAAAGACAGAAACAAAACTCTCCTTAACTAGCAAATTTCTAGCTTAGATTATAGAAACCATTTTGACAATGAAAATTCACTTATTTTTTCTTGGCCTTACGATCGTTGTTGGCCAATGCATCTACGGGACACTTGCTGGCCCGTACAATGCAATGTACAACTTCGGTGACTCCATAAGCGACACTGGAAATTGTCTCATCTACCGCTCGTCCTTGTTCCAAAATGCGGGGCAGCTTCCCTACGGAATGACCTTTTTTAATAACGCTACCGGCCGATTTTGCAACGGGCGCCTCATTGTCGATTTCCTCTGTATGTAAATTATAGCTAAAGGCTTTCTCCGAATCAATTCATCATTCTATTCTATTTTATTTCATTTTATTTGTTCTTTATGTTTGGTCATTGATACTAATTTTTGGGCAATTTGGATATTAGCCGAGACATTTGGGTTGCCTTATCCAATCCCCTCCTTGGTGGTGCCTGGTCTTATTGAGGAAAAATATCCTGCCAATGAGTTATCATCGATAAATTTTGCTGTCGCCGGAGCAAACGCAATCGATGCCGGGAGCAACAAGGTGGTGACAAACGCCTCATTAGGCCTCCAGATTGATTGGTTCAGACAGCTCAAACCATATCTCTGTGACCGTAAACAAGGTTTGTTCAGCGGTCGAACATTTGAATCTGTATATTTGAGATCGATATAGTTATGTTCAAGCCGAAAGAAAAACTCTCGAACTTACATACGAGTAAATTGATTTCAGACGACTGCGAGAGCTTCTTCGCAAACGCGCTATTCATTGTCGGCGAGTTTGGCGGTAACGATTATAGCTCGCCTTTACTTGATGGAGTACCACTAAAGGAAATTGAAGCTTTGATCCCGCAAGTTGTGGAGGCAATAGGCAATGGAATAACTGTATGTGCTTCGAATGTTTTCACAAAGTTCTTGAATTTTGAAGGAATTCCAAAGTATAATATTATTTATTCATATGGTAACATTTTTGCAAATTTTCGCATTTGTGACTTAAAAATACTATAATATAGGCGTTGATCAGAGAAGGGGCGACCCAACTGGTGGTGCCGGGGGTTTTCCCGAACGGCTGCACGTCAATTTACCTATCAAAATTTCAAAGCGATAAGAAGACTGATTACGACCCGTTTGGGTGCTTGAAATCTCTCAATGCCTTCTCAAGAACTCATAATTCAATGCTAAAGAATTCTCTGGAGATGTTGCGACAACGATACCCGCACGCCAAGATAGTCTACGCCGACTACTACGGTGCAACAAGGCATTACATAAAAGCGCCCACACGCTACGGTAATGGTCGCGTATGTAAACTTGCATTCCTATTCGTTCAGACATAATTGGAAAATATTCTCTAATAACATTGAGTACGTACTTCTTATTCAGGATTTGCTAAGGAGACTCTCTTGAAAGCGTGCTGCGGAGGGGGTGGAAAATACAACTTCAATTATTTCGCGAGGTGCGGATCGGAGAAAAGCATGGTCTGCGAGGATCCGTCGACTTATCAGAACTGGGACGGAGCTCACTACACCGAGGCAGCGTATCGGGTTATCACCGATGGTTTACTTTACGACGGCTTTACAACTCCGCCGCTAATCCCGTACTCCTCTCCTCTGATTCGTGGTCGTGTTCCGGCGGAAGCTGAGATGATATAAAGCTGAAAACATCACCAAAAACTTGGAGATGTTGCTTATGCTTTCCTTTAAATTAAGTGATATTTCATTCATTGAATTAGTAATATTTTTGCGTTGATAAATATTATGTTTCGCAATAAGAACATAATCAATATCTATTCCATCGATTGTATTGTTGACGTGGTTTCCCACCTCAATCAGTCAAGTGTGACTTGTGAGCGTATGATAATTTTGGATGAAACAATTTGGTGGAATTCGATCTCTCGCGTTGCAAGCTCACGATTCACTCACGATATATATATATATATATATATATATGTATATAAGCGATATAAATGAGACGAGGGATTTTTTATAGAGGTTCGTCCCAAAGCGGTAGTTGACTACTTCCTCTGTTAGTTTATTGCGACAGTGAACATAGACGGATAGCTACAGGCAGCTAGATCTCGTCTGAGAATAGAAAAGAAAAGAAGAGAGAAGAAAGAACACAATGAGATCTTTAAGTGAACAAGAATGCCGGGTAGGATTTCTTCGGAGTATTCTCTCAAGGTTGTAAGTATGCGTGTCCCTTGATCTGAGCTTGAGCTTTGGCATTTATAGGCTTCAATTCTTCCCGTTGGACTTCCAGGAATCGAGGGGTCTTCACTCCGTGCTGACCGGGTTGAATGGACGATCTGGCTACACGTGTCCCATGACTTCGTTCTCGTCGTCGTGTTTGAATTTATGTCCGTTGGAGGTTGACTCCGTGCTCCTGGTCTTCCGTCTGAGTTTGAAATGGGATGCCGGGTAGAGTATATGACGTCTCTACCCTCGTCTTTCTGGACTGATGTCGAATGGATTTGGGCCTTTAGAACTCATTGGGCCGAGTAGCCTGTATCCGTAGGTTCTTGGTCTGATTGAGAATCTCATTGGGCTTCTCAAATAGGCTTTTACGAATACCAGTTTATTTCTTTAAAGCCTTTTATCATGGTTTGTAAATTTAATTAATTCACAACCTTAGCACTTTATGTCATATTAAATAATGACGAATTTGTACATCAACATGTATGAGTTCAGTTTTCACTCAACCAAAGTTAATTAATAAACCATCTGTTTTAATTATAATTTTAATATGATGGTAATTTAATTAGCTGATATCACCTTATTAATTTCAACAGATTTGTTCATGTGGCCATTATTTTACACGTCGGAGATTATTAATAAAATAATTAAATATAGTGAGACAGTTTGACGTATATGCAGGGACAGAACTACTGGTCCTTGGGGGTGGCAAATGTCACCCCCACCCCAATCTCAATTACTATGTATATACTATATATTAATGTTATATAATGGATATATATGAGTGTATATTGTTTCACAGAGAAGCATATCAAAATAAGTATCCAGCTATATATTACACACTTGTGAATCATTATGTAGTACGCTAGTGGATTGTTATAGTACAAAAAATGTATATTTGAATATCAATAATAATGAATTCATAATTTCATATTAAACTCTCTTGCTACTATTAAAATCTTATTACTACATTATCGAAACAGTTTTAAATAATATACTAGATATTAAAATTATGTATATATATAGCACGATGTTATTATGCTATATGTTCTAAAAAATTATGTAGGTAAAAAATTAGTTTTTCTGCTCACAAGATTCACGACCTAATCATTTATAACTATTGTAATGTTATTTGTTCTATTCATAAACTGTCACCCCCTTTAAAATTCTTGGGTCCGTCCCTGCGTATATGTAGGGGAAATAAACATTATATACTGTACTCATTTAATCTAAGAAATTTATATGTATATGGCACTTGTCACGGACGCTCGTAAAAATAATTATTTATCTCCATGTCACATCCACGTCTTCATGCTTATACATGCACGTCTTTAATATTATTTTTCTTAAGATAAGAATCTGAACTAGATCAAGATCCAAAACAACATGCTAATGAAAATGAAATAGGAATTGCAAGAACATGACGGACACACTCATAAAATAAGTATAGATGCACCGTGTGATCAGGAGCGGAGCCAGAACTTTGACTAAAAGAGAGCGGAAATTAATAGATCATAAATATGATGATGTGGCTTTAAATAAGTGGGTCCCATATGTGGATGTGGATGCTTATAAAGTCTAGCATTTTGATTTTATGAAGGGGAAGTGAAAGTGAGTGAGAATAGGGTGTGAGATCTTCTTGAGAGAAAATCATAAAGAGAAAAGAGAAAACTTTGAGTGCTTGTAATCTTTGTAATTCCGGATTGATTTGATTAGTGAAACCGCTCTCCAAGCAGGAAGTAGGACATTTGATTTGGTCCGAACCTGGGTAAATTCTTTTGTCTCCATCTTTTATTTTTCGTCGATTGATTGATTGGAATTTGAGATACGAAGGCTATATATACATATATGCTACTATACTATCTGTAGTCCATATGTATCCGACCCCGAAACATCACAACAATAAATTTCAAAATAAAACGAGACATTGAAACTATTATTATACAATGCATTATTACTATTTTTATGAACTTTCGGTTTATGAAAATAGTTCATTACGGTCTTTACACGAATATAATTCTACATGTTACGGTCTCAAATATTAATATAATTTTGTTCTCCAATATTTAAAACTTTGCATGTCTTAAATTATGGATTCGTGGTTTTTATTCTCAAGTTTTGTAAATTATAATCATTTTAGTATACTTATAATTAAGTAAAGTCCAAAAGACTACAAGATTTTAAAAATGTATCTCTAAAACCCAAGGCTATAAGTTGGAGGAGTAACTTTCAGAGTAAAAGTATTCCACTACACTGTAGTGACATTCAATTTACAAATGCTATGTTATAATTTATATAAACTTATAATAATATGAATAAATTTTAATCAAAATAACGAGTTCGGATCAAGTGGGGGCGGTCGCTCCCACTTCGCCCTTGTGTGTGATAGTGCCCTGAACATGGTGTGTGCGTGCATCAGACCATTGGGCCTGCTGCAAAGGCCCGTGCCTACAGTAAAGAAAGATAATTCTAAATTTAAGGGCCTTAAAAAACTCAAGTTAAGGGCCCTCATTAATTTAAAATAATATAAGTCGAGTGATTTACCTTGTCTGTCTAAAAATATATTAGTTGAGAAAATCAAATATATATATATATATATATATTTGATTAGTACTTTTGTTTTAAAAAATATTAGACTCGTAAAATTTGAAAGGGTTGTTACTTATATTATACAGATATCTTATATATTTTTGTATTAATTGCAGTTTTAGTAAAATTACTTGTTGCCTCGTTCGCTCCCCGAAAAATTTCAAGCACGGCCCTACATGCAACCATAAACCCCAATACACAGGCTTGTGTAGTGTGACAACTGACAAGTGTGCACGGGGACCTTTCAACGCGTCGGCTCAGCCACTCGCGTGGTCCAAGAAGCGTGCATGACGCAAAATAGCTGCACCGTGTTCGCAAACAGCCCAATGTCGGATGTCTCGCTCATAGGCCATGCCGTGCTCAGCCCGTGCATCGTGTGCGTGGGGCACAAGCATTTGTTAAGTCCTTATAGCACAATTCATGGTGAGATTTAATTCACATTCACAATATATATATATATATATATATATATATATATATATATATATATATTCGTGAGGTTAAAACTCGTCAGTGTTGACATTCAAATGCTCAACATGGTATCTTCATTACAATAATTTGTAACACACTAATTATAATATGACATTTAAATTATTATTTTCCTTTCAAAAAAAAAAAAAAAAAAATTATTATTTTCTACTAATTTTTCAATAGATTTGCTCATGTGTCATTATTGTCCATACATATAAGACGAGATATTTGACGGAAATGAAACTATTAAAAAAAATGCAAGCTGTCATTTAATCTGACACAGTTATTAAGAATAGGAGCTGTACATGTACTGTACCTACGCTCCAAAAGATACGACAGTTTATTTCTCCATATTTTACAAATTATAATAAAGTTTTCATATTATATCATTTACTAAGAAATTTCCAAATAAAGTCAACTAATATAATAATTAACAAGATAAAAACAAGTTCTTATTTGAAGATAACAGAAGATCTTCTATTCATTAATATTATCATAATCTCGTTCGGGTTTAATTTCCACAAAATTTAGGGTGGCTATTATATATATATTGTACATTTTTCGAAGTAAAAAATTTGTGTTTGCTGTCATGTTTTAATCATTTTTAGTTAGTTTTATACAAACTTATTTAGAATCGTCTTATACAAACCCGTCTTAAATCGATCATTCATACTTGTTAATCGTGAGTGATCGTAGAACAAAAGAAAAATTATAACTTTTTTATTTTAAATTCATTTAACAGCTTGTAATAATTAAACAATCTGTCACTTTTTGCTAGGGGTGAAAGCGGACCAGGTACTCGGTTTTTTGCCAAACCCAGTACCCGGATCCGATTCCGAGTTTCTCGATATTGAATTCCGGATTCGGATATTTTTTATATAAAAAAAACCCTGAAATCCGGTTTTCGTATTGAAAAATTGATTTTTAAAGCCGGATCCGGATTTCATGCAATTTCAATTTTTAAATAAAATTTTGGGTAATAACCTGGATTTGAACTTGAATTTATATTAAAAAAAACTTGAAATAATTATAATTAAAGCTCATATCTCATACTATATCTTAAACATCCACATTGCTACATATCAATAAACCTAATATCATCCAGTTTTCTAAACATAGTGAATCATCTTGCTATACGTACGGATTGCTACACATAGCACAAAAAACATCCGGATTGCTATACATAGCACAAAAATATTTAACGACATCATTTTGGGCTAAATAAAACGGCATCAGTTTGTACTAAAACACGACTAATCCACTTAGAGGAATAATGAGGTACTTTTTGGATAAAAAAATAATTATATATATATATATATATATATATATTTAAAGCGGGTTTTAGTAACCTACTATCTAGGTTCTGGGGTTTTTATTCTCTAGATCATCCGGGACCCGGATCCGGTTTAATTCGGATGCGATTTTTTAAAAAAACCAATTTTGGTTTTACCCGAATTAATACCGTTCCAGTTTTTTAAAATGTGATTACGGTCCGGATGTGTTTTGATACCCGTATTTCCGGTTTTATTTACACCCCTACTTTTTATTGCCAAATACTATTTCATATAATTCAAGTTGAAACTTCACTACTGCTTAAGACAATGGTCTCTATAGTGAGACCGGGATGAAGGCCATACTCATGAGGACGCCCCACTCCAACCCGTCAACCGGTGACTGTTGTGGCAGTGTCGAGGGCAAATATACATGCTCGCGCTCGCAGCACTTCTCAATAATCGTGCCACACCGAAATCATTATTCCAATATTCATCTCAAATTATTTATATTTTTTTTCTTAATGTTTGTCTCGTTTGTTCTTGCTTTTCTTTTCTGGCATATAATATAATTAAATCCAAAGAGTATATGTAGAAAAAGAAAAAGAAAATTATTATTATTATATTTTTTTTGCCAAGTAAAAAAAAATAAAAAAAAATACTTGATGTTTCAAGTTGTTGGAGTATGTCGGGAGATACGACACTATCCAGAGCCTATACATGTTCCCTCAACCTCAAGTAATTAGCTGGAGAAAAGACAAAGATTTATATTATTGCTACAACAAGTTTGATCCTCGAATTTCCTTTTTTGGCATAATAATGTGGTATATTTTGTGGAAGTGCGAAACTAACACTACTGCTAGTAACCTATGTTACCGACAGCGACTTATTTAGTACGGCTTGCAATGCTAGCACCTAGAGCTGTGATACGCGACGTCGCGACTCGTCGCGATGGACGTCGCCAAAATCGCGAGTTTGGGCGTCGCGACGGGTCGCGACTCGCGACGTCGCGAGAAATCGCGACCAAGGGAAGAGTGGCGAGAAATTGCACGGGTTCTTCGATTTTTCTACTTTGTGGCATATGTATCTAGTTTTTTCCAGTGTTAAACTTAGTTAGTTTTTACCCGAATTTTATTATCAAACTTTATCAATAATTTCAAAACTATATTTACATATTTTTATTATTTATAGTAATTAATTTATTTCAAAATTAATATTTAAATATGTTATATTATTATTTTGTAACATATTAATTTGTTTGATTTATATGTTCGTTTTTAATTTGTAACATATGTTAATAAATATTAATTTGTAACATATTAATAATTTGAACAAATTTAATCAACAAATATATAATTAAATACGATAAGACGAGATATTAAAAAAAAGAAGTTGTATTATTCATTGTGAATATTACAATAAGGTGGAAGAGAGCTGTAAATATTCAGTGTAAATATTACAAGATGCCTCACTAAAACCTCTCTTGTAAAACCCTTCTTAGGGACATAAAACCAAGAGAGGAAAGAGCACATCATTACTCGGGGAACATTGCGTTGAATCTTTCCGTCATTAGCTCCAGATCGCTTGGCTCGGAGCGTTCGGCAATCACGGGGGGGTTGAACAACAAATCATTCAACACCACAATCTGCTCGACGTGTGTGTTGGTGGTTGACGCCCGCCGGTCGTTGATGAGATATTGAGCCGTGCTAAAAACGCTCTCCGAAGCAACGCTGGAAATGGGGATGGACAGTATATCCCTCGCCATTCTCGCCAATATCAGAAATCTGTCCCGTTGAATCTTCCACCACCTTATCACATCGAACTCGTCGGAGTCTTCGTCGAATAGCAGGCCGTAGTAGCGCTTCAATTCTGTCGGTTGGCCGTCCGTGTCGCCCGCCAACGGCGTAGTGGATTCCCCGCGACTTACCCGTTGCTTGAGTCTCCGGCTGAAGTCGTATCCCGTCTTGGTTGGGCTTGCCATCACTGCCCTTTGCTCCTCCTGTGAGTTGAATTGAGGGAACCGTTTGTTGTATTCACTGTACAATTCATAAAAAGCTTCGTTAACAACATTAACATAATTACGATAATCCACCCCTATGTTTTCTCCGATCGCTATCATCATTGGCCCATATGCATCCGAAACATGAGGGTCTAGAATAGCACCGAAGCAAAACGAAAACGGGGGTGGATCCCAATACGACTTGAATTTTGCAACCATAGACTCAATAAGCGGCGAAATAATAGGGTCGTTTTCGAATTCTTTGAAAGCACACGAAATTTGATAAAGACCCGAAAGACCATGATTCAAAGAAGGTTTATTTTGGTTAGAAAAATTTAAAGTAACAGCATAAAAAGGTTTGAGGAAAGCGAGGAATTTCTTCGCGGTAGCCCATTCCGCCTCCGTGATCCGCGCCTCCGGAGGGAGTTCCTGTCCGAGGAAATGGTCCAAAGGAAGCCTCTGTCTACACACAACTGAAATCATTAAATACGTAGAGTTCCATCGCGTATTATTATCTAAACCAAACTTATTAGCTTTATGATTGTGGTCTTTACAAAATCGTCTCCACCTATTGGTGGTCTGAGGATGCCGGATCCAATCAACAATGCCGCGTAATTTTTCAACATGGTGTGCAATATGTCCCTCGCCCGTTCGTGCAATTAAATTAATTATGTGACAAGCACACCGTTGATGTAAAATATTTCGAAACGGAGAAGCGGGCAACATTGTTTCCAAGATCATAATCGCGGCGTTGTTGCTTGAGGCATTATCTAAGGTAATTGAAATAACACGATTTTGTAAACCCCAATCACCAAATAATTCAAATAATTTCTCGGCTATGTTTTTTCCGGTATGGCGACACTCGAAAGGCGATAAGTTTAAAAGTCGTTGACATGGATTCCACTCATCGTCGACGTAGTGGGCGGTCAAACTCATGTAATCATTTAAACTTGGACCGCTCCACAAGTCGGTGGTAAAAGCAACGTTTATGTTAGACATTTTGAAAAAATCGACTAAAAGGTTTTTTTTGCAAATCATAAGCGGTTTCCATGTCCCCGGTATAAGTGGTACGGGAAAACTGCTGGTACGACGGATTAATCCTTTTCATATATCGTGTGTGGTTGGGATTTTCGACAAAACTCAGCGGAACGCCCGTAGAAAGAATCCATTCGAGTGTCCATTTCCGTAAATTCACAGCAGAAAGAGCACTTACCTGTGCTGTGTTTACCTCATCGAGCTCCCCGGTTGGGAAGCATACATTAGCGTGTCGGTTTAAGTATCCGGTTCCCCGCTCCCCCATTCCGTCTAGAATTGTCCCGCACTTTTTGCATGTGGCATTTTTAACACGCTCGCCTCGATCGTTGATGTGCCGATCTTCGTGAAAAAATTTCCACACCGGGGCCATGTTTGGCCGTCCCCACGCCAAGCCATGAGGATTAACTCTATTAAAACAAAAGGAAAATCAAAAATTTAAATGTCATAAAGTTTATTATTCATCATATTGATTTAATTAAAAGTTAAATAAAAAAGTTAACAAAATTAAAATGGTATTTCTTATGTGTGAAAATAATTATCAAACTCTTTTGGACGGAACTCCCCGAGGTTCCACGGCCAGATCGACTGGAAAGGATGCTATGATCTCGCTTTAGGCCCAAGCTTTTCTAGACAGAACTCCCCGAGGTTCCCAGGCTAGCTTGGAGGAGATTGCAAAGCAAACCTTATTTAAAAACCAATCTTTCTAAGACACCGCGTAATCCAATAAGAACTTTATAATTATTATCACACATACAAATTACCTTTTTAATTTTTTTAACTTATTTAAGTAACCATTTAAAGTTTTATTAAATTAATATGATTAAATGATTATTAAATCTCAAGAAATTCGTTTCTGATGTGGAAGATCAGTCGGAACCGCAACCACAGAGCATACTAAGACTTTCAAGAGACGTGGCAAATTAATTAATTAAAATAAAATAATTAAATTAAATTGGAAGGTTTTTAACTTATTAAGTAACCATATAAAGTTTAATTAAATTAATAAGATTAAATGATTATTAAATCTCAAGAAATTCGTTTATGATGTGGAAGATCAGTCGGAACCGCAACCACAGAGCATACTAAGACTTTCAAGAGACGTGGCAAATTAATTATTTATTCTAAAATAATTATAATAATAAAAATAAAAATAATATTAAAATAATAATAATTAAAATAATTACCCCGTTTCCGGTCGCGGACGTCGAGCACGTCGAGGACGTTGGACGGAGCCTTCGCCTGTTTCGTTGATCGAGAGTGGAGAACCATCGTGGTACGAGCCAACAACAGAGGAATGGTGTGGGCCCTCCTCTTCGGCAAGATTGCGTCTTTGAGGCGGTTCCTCCGGCGGTTGAGATGGGCCCTCCATACGGTCGTCGGCGGGTCCTCCTTGAAACAAGAGTTCAAAAAATGGATCGGTGGTTCCTGCCTCCCCACATCGACGTAGCGTGCTGCTGTTGACCATTGATGCCGGAACGTGCGTCGGATAATTTGGATTTGGTTGGGAGGGAAGTGTTTCTACAACGGGAATGTAGCCCTCGGGCGTAGGTTGCGATTGCTCCCCGGCATTAAAATCAGGAAACAAATCCCTAGCCGCCCTACGACCCCCGGAACTACCACCGCTTCTTCGAGACATAATGGGAAATTTGAGAACTTGAGAGCTTTAGAGGGAAAAAACTTAGAGAGTTGAGAGAATTTGAGAGAGAGTTGGAAGATTGTTGGTGAGGAAATGAGGGTGGGAGAGGTGGTATTTATAGGATTTGAGAAGAGAGTTGGGTGGGTGAATAATTATTGAGGTGGGTGAAGTGGGTGAATAAAGTTGGGTGAAAAATATTGAAATTTGAAATTTTTGGGTTGGAATTCGAGTAAAGTGGGTAAAAATTATGGTTGAGTAATTAATTTCGGGTAAAATTCGGTTGAAGAGTGGGAATTAATGCCACAAAATAGCACACCACACGGATCGCTGACGTGGCGCGTTGTGGGCCGTCGATCGTCTCACGCGGATCAGCCCCTCCCACGTCGCGACGAACAGCCCACGTCGCGACCAGTCGCGACTTTCACCCCATAATCGCGACGAGTCGCGATGGCTCCAAATTCGCCGCGACGAGTCGCGACTGTCCCATAATCGTCGTGACTCGCAGCTCTACTAGCACCAAGGTTTTAAAAATTGCAAAAACTCGTGGGCATGTCGACAACGTGTCGTTTTTTGGCGTTTGCGGTGAGAAAACATTTGTTTGTCATTGATGTTATATGTAAAATTGAGATTTGTCGTTTGATTTGTGCCCCAACTTATCGTCTGTCGTTTTAGCCTTTAAAAGTGTAAAAATGTCTTTTTACCCACAAGTTCGTTTTACCACATTAACAATATTAAATTTATTTTGTTGTTTTGCTACCGACATGACATCAACACTTAGAATTATATATGATCGTCTAGTTTGACATTGTTGTGTTGCTTCAATAATTGTTTTTTGAAAAGAAAAGAAAAAGTTTAAGTTTCTTGGAAAAAATAATTACATGTTTGGTTAATTAAAAAGTTAAAATCAGTTGATTTTTAAGAAAGTTAAAATTTGGTAAAAAAAATTATTAAATTGATAAATCCTACATTAATAGTGAGTGATTGTAAAATTTAAATCCTTTAACTTTGATATGATGATTAAATCCTACATATGGTTCACGTTGAAACCTCACTGCGTAAGACAATGGTCTCCACAGTGAGACCGGGGCCGAAGGCCATGAGGACGCCCCACTCTAACCCGTCCCCTGTTGTCGCCTTCCCCTCCTTTTTTGCCATGTTTCTCACTTCGTCGAGTGCGAACAACACTGACGGACCCCACATGTTTCCGTACCCGCTCAGCACATGCCTGCTCGCTCTTAGCTTCTCGGCGCCTAGCCCCAAATTTTCCTCCACCTGATCCAGTACCGCCTTTCCTCCCGGATGAATTGCGTAAAAGAGGGTGTTCCAGTCGCTTATCCGGAGTGGCGCGAAAGCCTTCTCCATGATATTCCCGACACAGCTCCCAACTTGCGAGGGTATATGTCGCGATATCCAGTACAAAAAACCGGACTCGCTCAGCTCCCCATAAATGGACTCTTCCGTGTCGGGCTCAATGGTTTGCTCTGCCGAGACCATCTGGAAAAGAGGCCTCTCGACATTGCCGTTGCTACATAGTCCATGCTGTGCGCATAATTTATCAAGGATTAAGCTCATTATTTCATCTTTAACTAGTATATGCATTTACAATATATAGATTAATAATTTATCAGGACTAGCTGTTAATTAAACAAAATAATAATCTTACAAAAATGTAGGGTGCACCAGTGTTTAAGTTACCGTTGTCTTATCGATGGTTTGATTTTACCGGTTATCAATTGGTACCGCATTTATTAACAAATACTTCATAACTATTATGATTATTTATTGAAGGTTACCGATAAACCAGTTATTGACGAATTTATTGATGATTTTTTTATAAAATATTATAAGAATATCTACGTAACATAAATATACTATTATTATAACTATTCTTAAGTAATTTGTTATACAATTTATATTTTTCGTTTTATAGTATATACATAGATCAAAATTAAATTTAGACTTTAAGATATATGTATATATATTAATTATTCCGAGTTAGTTAAAATCAAGATGATTGACTATAATAAAAATATATATTTAAACATGCCAACCTTATTTTCAGCAAATGTAGTATAAGAAGATGTCGATTCGACAGCTCCGACGATGGCTGCAGCTGCGCCGTCCGCGAATAAGGCATGGCCAATTAGCATGCCTATCCTGGAATGGCATGGACCACAGAAGGATAAGGTCACGATGTCTACACACACAACAAGGACGCGAGCGCCAGCGTTGTTCTCGGCGAGGTCCTTGGAAAGGCGTAGGGCACCAGCACCGGCGAAGCAGCCTTGCATGTAGATCATGTGGCGGAGGACAGAGCGTCGGAGGCCGAGGAGCTTTGCTAGGTAGAAATCTGCGCTAGGGGTCTGGATTCGGTCTGACGATGTGGCAAATACAAGGTGGGTGATGTCCGAGATGGGTCGTCCCCACTCTTTGATCGCTTTCAGCGCTGCCACCTTTCCAATCTCCGGGATCTGTCCAATCAACATTTGCTGCCGCAGGTTAAGCGACGCGACTTTGTTGGAGTGAAGGCTCGGGTGTTTTTCCAGCATTTCTTCAGTCAAGAACATGTAACGTTTCTTTATGCCCGAATTGTCACCTACAAATATAAATGTAACATGGTCCTCGCAATAAATATGTAACATAATTGGAGTTACGGTTATGTAAAATTAGCTATTCTTACAAATGCGCTTAAACTTGTCTTTCAGGTCAGTCATGTGCTCGGACTTGGTAGCTCGGAAGTAGAAGTCTGGAAAGTCAGATTGGTGGAAGCAATTGGGCGGTGTGGCAGTGCCAAGGGCCAATATGCTCGCCATGCTTCGTGCTCGCCGCGCCTCTCGAAATTCGTGCAACGCCGAAATTGTCATTCCATTCATCTCTGTTTTTTTTTTTTTTTTTTCAGTTTTTCTGACGTTTGTTTATTGCTTTTCTCTTTCTGGCATATGATATAAAGCCATAGAGTATATGTGTTATGTAGTAAAAGAAAAAGGAAATAAAAAATTGTCTCAAACAAATTTAGATGTTGATATGTCAAGCTGTTCGAGTTTGTCCATCGGGCCTATAAATGTTTCCTCAAATAATGAGGACAAAAGTCATCTGCATTATTGCCCTTAATTTCTTCTCTTTTTTTTTTTTCATAAAGAAAGTGGTTAATTATTTTTTGGAAATATCAAAACTAGCACTATTGGTAGCAGGGCCAACCCCGGCTATAGGGATGCAAAGCCGGCCCTTTGCTCCCCAACTTTAAAGGCCTCAATTTTTTTATATTATATATACTGAATTAAATATGAAAAAAATCAATTCATAAATACTTTAAGGAGCCCTAAAAAGTTTGTTAGCCTAGGGCTTCAACAAAACGCGAAAAACTTAGGACCAACCTTGATGCTAGTAAAATTTGCTCCCGGTAATTCCATATTCATTGTGTTAAAAAGAGAATTAGTTTCCAAATCTCTAATAATGTTGTTGGAATATGAATATTACACTTCACTATGATATTCATATATCTCATGTTATTTTTATAGCCTATTTGTGGAAAGACATCATTGCATTTAATGTTATATCACATTGTTAAGTCTATTCACTCATGGATATCAAGACACACTAATTAAGAATTGTGTGCATCCTTAATCAAGGTTTGATTGAGTCGACATCCATGCATTGCCTTCTTAGGATCACGAGCCTAATTAGTGGACGTGATTTACATTCATGGGAGGGTCTCGAGGGCCGTATCAATTCATAAAGACGATGAAGGATTGCATCGCAATGGACCTATAAAACCCGGCCATCGAGGCCAAAATCAATAGCACTTATTTAGTTTTTCTTGAAAAAACTCCAAGAGAATGCAAGTGGCGAATTATAGTGACGTGAAGAAGAACGGAATGTTTGCAGCAAGTTGGAGCAAGGGGATCTAGTACATATCCAAGAGTTCAAGAGTCTGGTGTCAAAGCTGATGTTGTAATATTATGGGGAGCCTTTATGCTTTGAGTCTATTTGATGTACGGATTATAAACATCTCCCCCTTTATACTTTGAGTCTATATGATGTACCGATTGTCAACATCTCTTCATTCTTGTAATCATTGTTGATTGATTAGTATGGGTTAGTGGGCCGTGAAGTAAGTTACTACAAAGGATAGTCCAAACTGGATTAACGAAAAATATTAGTATAGTTCTCTTGCATGTTTTTTTTTTTTTTTTTACAACCATTCGTCTAACACTCAAATTCTTTATTTTATGCTAAACGCTAAAAAAATAACTTAATAAATGCATTTTTAACCCCTGGAATATAGCTTCACCCATGGGCAGGGGCGGACCCAGCCACGTTTAGGGTGGCTAACGTCACCCCGAGTTGTCCGGCGGAATATTTTTCGTTACATTTTTAAGACTAAAATTTTCAAATATTTTACTATTTATACTAAAGATGTCTTAGAAAGACAGCGGAATAACCTTGCTTCATCATTGCTGGTGTGGGTACGAGCTAGCTACTTCACATGCAACTTTTATTTTTGTTTTGCTTATGCCTTATAATACAACTATTCCAGTGACAACTTTTATTTGGGTAAACTGAAACTTTCTATTTATGTAACTAGAGCTACGCAACTAGGTTGTATATATATATATATAACAAACTGTGGTTTGTTTATTTTTTTATATTTATTGGATACCTAATTTGCTACATATTAATAAAAAATTATTTAAAAGCTCATTAATTTTTTTGTAAAAATAATAATGAATTAGTTGTTTTGTTTGCTATGTAATTAACAAAATCGCTATAGAATTTACGAGTTTTAATAATAAATTGTTTTTGTTTGCTATCTCGTAAAAAAAAACTTACATATCGTCACCCCTAACTCAGATTCCTGGGTCCGCCCCTGCCCATGGGTCCACACAACACACACAAGCTTTGTTAAGTCCTTATCATTAACTCCACGAGTCTATTAATATCTTGCAATCCAATATGTCTAATAGATGCGACTGATTATATGTCCATGTTAATTATTATTTCGCACATCAATCAACTAATGTTTGTAACAAGACAAAAACCATTTTCCACTTGAAGATGACAGACGATCTTCTATCCATCATCGTCATCAGCAATTTAGGACTTTTTTTTTTTATAAAAAAATACAATTCTCGTTTTCATCCCGTTAAGATCCCAGTCCCGGAAAAAATATTGGGATTTTTTTATACCTATATATGGATTAGAGTAACAATTTATGTGATTTGTCGTCGCGTTTTATTGCTTTTTACGATGTTTTGAATAACTTTTTTTAGAACCGCCCTTTGTAATAAACGTATTTGAAAAACGGATGGAGATCCCCGCCTAATTGATCCATAGAGCTAATCGTGAGTGATTGTTACATGATTAAAGACAAGTTGTAACTTTAAATTACTTTTTTTTATTATTTTTCTTTTAGCACTGTCACCTTCTTGTCTTATTTTAAGTAAGTCCATTTTCCATTTTAAATCGCTTCAGTCTTCGTGTAATTCTCTCTTATTTGTTCTTGCCGTTTAGTATTTAACTGTCGTTTTTCTGTAATTCCTCTTCATATCGTTTTTATATGATGTGTCGTTTCTGAAATATATGTTGGTTTTTAAATTTCAACTACAAAATGACAAAAATGTCATTTCAAGGTTTTTTTTAGAAAGAAAAAGAAAAGAAGAGAAACTAAACAAGTATATAGAGAGAATTTGAAAGAGAGAATGAGAGAATATATTTGATCTTAGGACTGTTAAATTCCTTTAAGCTTATATTTATCCAGTTTTGAGGCAAATCAAAATAAAAACTAAAATAAATGATATATTATGACATAGTTGACTTTGACTTCTAAAGTTGACATCCACAAAAACTCTTATATATAACACAATTACATAAATACAAAGCCTAATAACTTTTATTTAGCTCGGAATAACTTATTTCGCAAGAGACAAGACTATGGTCTCCACTGTGAGACCGGGACCGAAGGCGATCATGACTCCCCACTCCTCCGTTGAAGACTTCCTCATCTCGTCCAGCATGAAGAGCACCAACGGAGCCCACATGTTCCCGTACTCGCTAAGCACGTATCTGCTCGCTCTGAGCTTCTCGGGGCCGAACCCGAACTCCGCCTGCACCAGATCAAGCACGGCCTTGCCTCCCGGATGCATAGCATAGAACAGCGAGTTCCAATCGCTTATCCCGAGTGGCGCAAAGGCCTCTTCCAAGTTCTGCCTCACGGAGCCGGCGACTTGGGATGGAAGCTTCTTGGAAAGCCAATACAATGTGCCCGCCTCGCCCAGCTTCGTGAAAACAGCATCTTCGGGGTCGGGCACCACGGTTTGCGCTGCGACACCATCTGGAAAAGAGGCCTCTTCCCTTTATTATGAGTTCCATTCTGTACCCATTTATCAAGAGATATAAAGACTCATAATTAGTAATTCTAATTATCTATCAACCAATACAAAAAAAAAAAAAAAAAAAAAAAAAAACAGGTTATTTTATTGAATAATGAGTTATTAATATTATTTTGAATTGAGACCAAGTATTACAAGTTTATATTGTATCTTCAATCAACTGCATGTAACGTTTCTTCCCGACTTCGCACCTACGTACATAAAATGTAGCGAGTAATTATATATATATGTGTGTGTATGTGTGTGCGTGTGTGTTTGTATCGTGTGTGCAAGACTGCAAGTATAACATTCTATCACAGATATGTTGTGAACCAAATTAATAAGATGTTGATTATCAAGTAAAAAAACATGTGGAAAAACTAGGGTTTCTTACAAACTCGCTTGAATTTGTCTTCCGAGCCAGTCTTGTCCTCCGACTTGGTGGCTGCGAAGTAGAAATCCGGGAAGTCAGGTTGGTGGAGAAAAAAAAATTAGGGGGTTGGCGGCCCTGAGCGTATATATGGTAGGCCCAAGACTATAATAGATTTGTAAAATTAAGGACCACAAAGATGGAGAAAAAATTAGAGGGTATTAATGTGCTCACGTTTTAAAAATTATATACACCATTCATATTAAAAAAAAAATCATATTAAAAGGCTTGATATAAAAGTTCAATTGGGCCATGCACTCTTAAAATGCCTGATTTGTTAAATGGCGACGAAGATGCAAAAACAAAAAATTATGCGGAGACTCTTGCAGTTTACAATATTCAAAATTTTGAGTTTTTGTTGTCATTGGTAATTTGGCATGATTTGTTATTTGTTGTCAATATTGTTAGCAAAGTTCTTCAGAATAAGGATATGCAAATTGATGTTGGCGTTAGAGAATTAGGTAGTCTACTAAACTATCTTAAAGACTATAGGAAAATTGAATTCGATCAAGCTATGTTGGATGCTTCAGAGATAGCCAGATGGATGGAAATAGAACCAGAGTATTTGGAAAACCGGAAAGTTCAGAGAAAAAGGAAATTTGATGATAGTGTTGGTGAAGTAGCTAGCTTCACTTTCGGGGAAATAAATCTTCATAATAAACTAGTTTCTATATATTGTTGATCAAGCGATTTCTTCATTCAGTATCAGGTTAGAACATTTCTTATAATACTTTTACTTTCTTATACATAATTTTTTTTTTCATAATCTGATGCGATGCTTTTTTATTATTTCATTTAGGTTTGAACAATTTCGGAGTTTTGAAAAACAGTTTGGGCTTTGACTTGATTTGAAGAAACTAAATGTGGCAGATAGAGATAGTTTGAAGAGTTTTTGCACCAATCTTACAAAGTCAATGAGCACAATGAAATTTCAGATATTGATGCGGACGACCTCTTGAAGGAATTGGAAATGCTAAGTCGGAATGTGCCGAACACATGAAGAGAGCAATAGATGTTTTGAACTACATTCAAGAATTAGATTGTAGTTATCCAAATGTTTGGATTGCTTATCTGATTGTGCTAACCGTACCGGTCACTGTTGCGCACGCAGAAAGAAGCTTCTCAAAGTTGAAATTGATCAAGTCTTATCTTCGATCAACCATGGCTCAAGATAGATTGAACGGTTTAGCTTTATTGTCTATAGAACAAGATATGGTTCAAGATATGGTTTAGCTTCATTTGTACTTTTGCCTGTAAAAACACTAGACGTGTCATATTTAATTGAGTAATTTATTCTTCAAATATTTTTTATAATTTTTGTATTGGTATTTATTTTTATAATTACGATAGGAGACCCAAAATCAGTCTTCGTCTAGGGCCCCCGTGAAGTCAGGGCCGGCCCTGGCGGTGTGGCAGTGCCGATGGCCAATATGGTCGCCGTGCCTCGCGCTCGCTGCGCCTCCCGAATCTTGTGCAACCCCGAAACCATCATTCTTGTCGTCCCAGGTTTCTATTTTAACCCTGAATATTTTGTCACGTTTGTTGCTTTTCTATTCTGGCGAATAACAAACACAAATTGACCCAAGCAATCCCTACTATTGATCTCTTTATAGTGCATGCTTTGATATTAATAATTGCATGGGTGGTTTTGTTTCATTTTCAAGTTGTTCAAGTTTGTCCCAGTCCCAAGATACGACACTATCGGGCCTCAAATAATTACGTGGAGAAAAAGAAAGAAGGATAGATATTATTGCCCTCTGATCCTCAAATTTCCTTTTTTGGCATAATTAATGTGGTTAATAAATCTATGGAAGTGTGAAACTAGCCCTATTGCTTGTAAAATTTGCTACCTACAGCGACTTAGTACGGCTCGCAATGTATATATTTACTACATTTACCATATTTATTTAATTTTGTGGTGCTTTGTTATATGTATTAGATTTTAGAGGTTGGATCCTGTTTTGTAACGGTTTGCTTAAAGTAT
Organism: Parietaria judaica; assembly: GCA_954871525.1. Lineage (NCBI taxonomy): Eukaryota > Viridiplantae > Streptophyta > Magnoliopsida > Rosales > Urticaceae > Parietaria > Parietaria judaica. Next base: position 10,113,522 of record OX940862.1, read on the forward strand.
TATGGAGTTGATGTTAAAATTAATTTGGCAATAAGTTATGGAGTATCACTTTAAAATTAATTTGACAATGTGGTAAGTAATTCACAATCTTTCTATACATTGTTAGTCTTGATTACGTTTTTTTTTTAGGACTTGATATGTTTTCTCAAGATTGTGACTCTTGCAGGGCTCATTCATCTTTGATTGAATCCTTTTAAGTTTGGATTGGTGCTCATTTGAATTTAATAAGCTTTGATGATACCATATAAAGCATCAGGGGATTCCATCAAGTATAGCCCGAAGAGAAGCGGAGTAAGAGCGCCCACAATATATATTAAAGAAAAAATAACTTTTAGATTTAATAGCTATAATATTTTTTTTATTGTTTTTATCGAAAAAGATATGGTTGAGAAACTCAACTTCATAGATAATTGGTATGTTTGCCTTTAAAGATAATTTGATTTTAGTTTTGCAAAGAACAAGATCCTAACATTTACCGGAACAAAAAATCTTCATTGTGAGGGCCTAGACGTCGAAATTCTATTAAAATTCAAAAAGCTCATGTATTCAAGATCCCTGTGTGCACAACTTTTTCTTATTAATGACGATATCCGCTTCACAAAGTTTAGACCTCCCTTCTTTACTCGAGGCTTAGGTAGCGTGGTGAAAATTTTACTCTACCGTTCGTTAGTTCTCTACTCTTTCTTTGTTTTGCTTGTAAACTCTTATATTTTTATTTATATTATCATGAGCTCTATATCTTACTGTGCGTTTCCTGAGTATCAGTCTTTTTGAACTCAAGCTCGCACTGTAAGATTATGGACCTCCATCTTTTATTAAAAAAACATAAAATAAGTTAAAAGCAATTAAAGCATGCCACAAACATGAAGTGTCACCCCCTAAAGATCTCGATTAGCATGATATTTATATTTTTTTGCTTCAACATATTGCAATAAATTATTTAACTTTATTGGAAATATCACAAGGAAAAAGGGAATTAAATTACATGGATGAAGTTATTGAAATTAAAATTAATATTTCGAGGCTGGAGATTCCACTATATATCATGACAGCCTCACTTAGGATATCATAATGAATAATTAAATAAATATAAATCGAAAATGTGACATGCATCCTAGAGAAATTAATAAATCATGTCCAATATACAGTATAATAATTAACTCTTCGAGCCACTATTAAAAAAAGTCCGCAAAACGTCAACAAACCAATAATGGTAAAGGGGAACAAAAAGAAAATAGCTAGACCACAGATCTATATATATATTAAAAACCATGATCAATATTCTCATTATAATAGGGAAACTGTACTTTTTTTATTTTTTGAAAAAAATCTCAATTTTCAAAAAAGAGCTAAATTATGCTCTTGAAGTATAATTCGACAATAATACTTCTGTTTTTCAGCTCTTGGAATCATCTTATTAAAAAAAAAAAAAAAAAAACTCCTGAAACTCTCATCGACAAAATTTTGGCTTTCGAAAAACAGAGTAGATTTTTTATTTCACAAAATTGAAACTAGATGGTATGTAATTGCGAAATACCCTTTATAATTTACAGCCTTTGAGTTCCTCCACTTCCCAAATCCATAGAATTGTTTTAAGATTGAACGTGGTTCTCAATGGAAAATAGATAAATAACACCAATACACACACACAAACACACATATATATATATAGTTGGATTTTTACACCACGTTCAATCTTACACAATGCTTGAGATTTGAGAGTTTGGACCCTCTAAAAGACTAGAGATTATACGTTGATAGTTCTCTTTCTCAACATTCTCTTCCAAAATCTTCTCCACGTTTGACCATGAAACTGCTACTACTCCTTTTCCTTGTGATCATAAACCGATGCACATTCCGCGCACTAGCTCTCGAATCGGGTCCGTACGATGCGATCTACAACTTCGGTGACTCCATAAGCGACACCGGAAACAGTCTCCTCTACGGAGACTCGTTCTCCCAGTTATTAGGGAAGTTTCCCTATGGAATGACCTTCTTCAATAAATCCACCGGCCGAGCCTCCGACGGACGCCTCATCGTCGATTTCTTTGGTACATAACAACTCAAAGGGTTTCTCCAAATTTCTCTAGAGATCTATTGATCTAATCTTTTTGGTTCATTATTATGGATTAGCCGAAGAATTCGGGTTGCCATATCCGCTGCCCTCCTTGATGTTGTCGGGTCTAGTCAAGGAAAAAAATAACGGCTTTGATAAATTTTCGATAAACTTTGCTGTCTTCGGAGCAACCGCACTAGATCGGAGCGACTTCAGTGTGGTGACGAACGCCTCGTTAAGTGTCCAGCTTAATTGGTTCAAGCAGCTCAAACCATATCTTTGTCCGCCCGAACAAGGTTTGTTAACGGTATTTAGGACGCTCCGAGTCATTTCCAATTTAATCGGGACTAGCTCAACGATTTCGTATTTGAACTTTTTATTTGAGATAAGGGTTGAACTCCATCGACAAAAGAAAAGAAAAGAAAACTTTCAACCGATCTAGCTAGTAGATCTCTAATCAGAATCTGATTTTAGACTGCACGACTTTCTTCGAGAAGACCTTGTTTCTCGTTGGCGAGATCGGCGAGATCGGTGGTAACGACTATAACTACCCTCTACTCGCTCGAAAATCCTTGAAGGAAGTTGAAGCTTTGGTCCCTGCAGTTGTTGAGGCAATAAGCAATGCAGTCACTGTATGTAATTTCACCTATTTCTGTATATCTATTCGAACATAGATTATGTTTGAAATTATTCGAGAAAAATAATGCCACCCACATTTTCGCACTTTTGTGCCGGTGACTTAAAATACTACAATAGGTGTTGATCGAAGAGGGGGCGATGGAGCTTGTGGTGCCGGGGAATTTTCCAATTGGTTGCTTGCCGGTTTACCTAACATTGTTTCAAAGCCAAAACAAGTCGGATTACGACAATTTTGGGTGCCTGAAAGCTCTCAATGACTTCTCGAAAACTCATAATATAAAGCTGAAGATTGCTCTGAGGGCGCTGCAAAACCAATATCCGCACGCCAAGATAGTCTATGCCAACTACTACGGTGCAACGATGCTGTACATCAACTCGCCCAAACGCTACGGTAGGCTTAACGAGAAATCGCAATGTCACATTACTTACTTTAAATATGATACCCCGAAAGCTTAATCATGTGTACAACTTATATTTCTTTTAAGGATTTCGTAAGGACACTCTGTTGAAAGCGTGTTGCGGAGGGGGTGGAAAGTACAACTACGATTCTATTGCGATGTGTGGAACGGTGAATAGCACGGTTTGCGTAGATCCGTCGGCTTATCCAAACTGGGATGGACTTCACTTCACGGAGGCGGCATATCGAGCTATCTCCGATGGTCTCCTTCACGGGGGTTATACAACTCCGCCTCTTATCCCGGACCGATCTTCTCTGCTTAGTGGTCGTGTTCCTGCGAATACTAACTTCATATGAAGTAAGAAAAAAGGAAAAAAAAAAAAAAAAACTAGATATTGGTATGTTTGTTGAGTGTAATATCAGATTTTAATAATTCTTGAATTAATTATTTTGTTTTTCTTTTCCGACCTTTGGAAACAGGCCCGATCTTGGTTTCGAGAAGTGTTATTTTCGGGGCCAAATCCATTTGATCGCTTCAAACCGGAATTAGGACATTTTTGGCGTCCCAAATTTTCCCGGACCAGGACAACATAAGGCTAAAATCCCAATTCCCGGACCCAGTTTCACCCTAATTCATACTTAGAAATAGAAGAAGACTTTAAGACTCAAAAATTCTTATTGGTTCACTTGAATTATACACATTGAACGAATGAATAAATAACCTCATTTGAAATCACAAAACCAGTATAAATATCCTATTTAGAATACAAAAGAATCATAAGACATTGAAAGAATTCAAGAGCAAAGGGGACATAAAATCAACCCGTTTTCGTTACACTTCCGGCACACTCCTCTCTGGTCGTCTTCACTGATGACCTTGCGGCTCCCGTGGCAGCTGAAACACACCACGAACCTGATCCCGCCACAACCTTCGCAAGGGCAATCGGACATGACGATGGGGACGCCGTTGAAAAGCGGCCTGAGCTCACCTCGCTCGTGGAGCCCCAACACCTCCTCCGTGCCGCCGATGAAACGACCCTTCACAAAGAGCTTTGGTGGCAGGGCTGTGCCTCCGAGGACTCGCCGGAGCTCGTCCCTGAAGTCAGCATGCATCGAGACGTCCCGCTCGGAGTAGAGTACGCGAAAGCTCTCTAGCAGGAACCGCAGGCTCCGGCACCCCTCGAAGGTCTTCCGGATCCCACGCAGGGTCGTCGTGTAGAGGATCACCCTCGCTGAGCCTCCCGGCGGGCAATTCTCTGCGAATTCGAGTAATGGATCGCTGTAGTCTCCATCGTCTTCTTCGGTCTGCTCGATTCTGGGAGCTTTTGATGGCGGAAATTCATTTACTTCAATAGAATTTGCTTCGTCAACTCTGTTCCGTCTCGACGAGCTCTTTTTGGAGAATTCTTCTAGTAAAGTATCACCGTCGTTGTTTTCTTCGGTATGCTCGATTCGAGGAGCTTTCATTGGCGGATCTTCTTCATCTATAGGATTTCGCGGATTTTCTTCCGCGATTCTGTTCTCACTAAGCGGGCTCTTCTCGGATAACTCCTCTTCTTCTTCTTCATTATGCTCGATTTGGGGAGCTTTTGATGGCAGCTCTTCTTCTTTAATAGATTTCCGCAGATTTGCTTCCTCTATTCTGTTCCGGCAAGGCGAGAACTTCAAGTCATCGATTTCTTCTTCTTCTTCTTCTTCTTCTTCTTCTTCTTCTTCTTCTTCTTCTTCTTCTTCTTCTTCTTCTTCTTCTTCTTCTTCTTCTTCTTCGTTTTGGTCAATTCGCAGAGCTACTGATGGTTGCTCTTCTCCGTCTCCGTCTCCTTCTTCTTCCTCTTCCTTAGGATTTTGCAGATTTGCTTGCTCGATTCCTCCGTTATGCTCGATTCTAGGGGCTTGTGAAGGCGGCTCTTCACCTTCCTCAACTCCATTCTGTGTCGGCAGGCATTTGTCTGCGAATGCTAGTAAACTTTCGCCGTCCTCTTCTTCATTAAGCTCAATCCGAGAAGCTTCTTCTTCAATGTTTTGCAGATTCACTTCCTCGACTCTGTTCCGTCTCTCGGCCTCGCTCACCCTGAAATGCTCAGCGACCGCCCGGTAAAACAGTGCAAGAAGGTTCGGATCGAACAGGCTGTAGGAGTACATATCCGGCTTTCGGAAAGACGAGACATCAACCTCCGACAACCCCGGAGCAACCGGTTCGCCCTCTACTCTTCCCGAGACCTCCGCTTCCATCGCCCGCTCCGCCTTCTCCCCGTCCTTCGAATCCAGCTTCCGAAAAGACGAAACATCAATCTCTGGGAAATTCCCAATCTCCCTAAATTCCGTCTTTCTCTTCGACATCAAGAAGCTCGAGCTCTTCTCCGCCACTGGAGGACCAAGGTTTTCCTTGTCGTCTTCTGCTTCGTCTTCAACATCAGCAACATCTGGTTCTTGCTCTGCTTTTTCTCCATAACCCAGTTTACTTCTCCAAGAATTAAGAGCGAACCCATTTGAATCGCTCAGCTGAAGAACTCGATTCTCGAGCTTCAGATACCCGATGGGCTTCATCGACTTCATCTTCTTCAGCAGCTTCCCTTTCACGCCCTTCATCTTCGCTTCGCGACTGAGAAACAGAGCTTCGTTCGTTCGGTGTTCTTCTTCGTGGGAAGCTTGGATCTTCAACGGCTAGAAAGCTGTTGGCTTTATTTTTTTAATTAATAATGGCGTAGTCTCTCTGGGCAGAGGAATGATCCGCTGCATCTCGGATCACGATTCTTATCTGCACGTGCACTTACAAAAGTGCCACGTGTCTCTTATTCTAAATATGCGAATCTAGTGTAAAGAAAGTGACGAATGATTGCTTATATAATGGTGGGTAACGGTCATAATTCCTAGTGACAAGTTTTTTTTAACAGACCAGTCGGCCAAAGTCCGATTTTGATCCGATCCCACATCGATACTGGTTTTGGCCTGGCCGTTAATAATTTAATTTTTTTTTTTTTATGGAACCCAATCTGTGTAAACCACAACTTAACAAGTTTCTTTATCATTTAAATTCCAAGTTAATTAATTATCAATCTTTATCCAGTAATTGAGGTTTAGGGATAGTTTAAAAAAGTATAATCAATCCTGTGTAGAAACCCGAGTTGTTTTCTATGTTTTGAATGTGCAGTTTTGTACTTCAAGGCATCAATGGGAGAGTTTTCCAGTCTAACTCTCAAATTAGAGACCTGTGTATTGTTTATTAATAATAAAAATTTGTCGTTTTTCTTTGATTAGTGGTTTGAGTCTTATCATCCTACTCGAAGATAGTCAACGCGGACGCAGTTCATCAATCTAACATTGACAGAGTGACTTAGTAGAAAATCTACTAATATGACCTGAAGATGTTATTTAAGAAGTAAAGCAATATGGAACAACAACGAAGAAACCGAATGGAACCAAGAAGGCGTGTTAACTTGAAGCGTCTTTGAAGGTTGGTTTCTTGGGAAAATGAAGCTTGATCAATTCCGGGAGCTCAGCCAACTCGACCCGAGGCTTGCCCAGCAAAACTGTCTTCAGCTTGGCGTCGCAGTTGATCACGTTCTTGTTTCCCGGGTCCTAGCGAGAACAAAAAAATGTTACCGCAATGTCCCTCTCAAAGCAAAAATTCTAATGCATAGTGGAATGATCAAGCTTAAGAACAGAAACACAATCAACTTGTAACTGCTTTGTAACAACCCCGAAAAACATTCGAAGGTGGATATTTACAGCGAAATTAGAAATGCACTGCATTTAAATACGAGCAGGAACTGAATAACCTGAAGATTGTTCTCCTTGATATACGACCAAACGCGTATGAAGCACCCGAGCCGAGACGTCTGAGACTGGCCCATGAAGTCTCTGAGCGGGGTCGGAAGATTCACGATGTCAATCAGCCCGGCCAGCTTCTTCGGATTGTCCATGATCGTCTGCCTTAACCGGGGAACCGTCATTTTCTCAACCCCGTCTAATTCAAATTTCTACCTAAAAAAAGCTGCTTTCTGTTGGGAATTTCATCAAACATGTGGCATGCGAAAATAGGACACGTTTTTCTCAAAAGGGTCTATCATAGGAAATAAAAAATCCAGTAATGAAGAAGTATATATAAATGGTTAAGGTGATTACCAGAAGAAATCAAAAAATTTGAGGGAGTGTTTGACTTTCTGGACTGTCGTTTGACCGCAATTGGGACGAAGCTTTTTCCTTATGTACGAAATCTGAAACGTGCATATATAGATAATAGATCGACAATATCTTATATTATTTATGACGTCTACGGGTAGGATCATTTTGGAATTTTTACCGTGACAAAATAAAAATTAAATGCTTCATACAAGAAGATACTTTATGGAACTTTTGCGATAAATATCCTATAGTATAACGAAAACCCATTAAATAATTTTCAATATTGGCTAATATCAAGTTCTCCAGATTGGGCCATTCGCGATAGGCCTAATCTATACCATTGAGTGGCCCACTAAACCTATTTCTAAATATACCCAATATAATAATAAAACTGGATAATTTAGGTAAAAAGTATCTAAGTTGTAATCAATTAAGAAGGAGAGTACCCAAGTTCTTTTTGTGGTGAATTAAGTACCCAAATGAAATAAAAGTGTGTGACTGCACAGTTCCGTCCAACTTTCATCTCTTTTGCTAAGGGTCTTCCACTTGTAACTCCATCCTTTAGTTCTCACTTTACTTTTCGACCATGTGTATCTTAAAGATTTGAAATCAAACGGACCACACTGCCTAGTCGAAGAGACGGAAATTCGACAAAATTGTCTAATGGCGAACTTTTATTTTATTTTGGTACTTCGTCAACCACAAAAAGAACTTGGATATTCTCCTCTACGGTTGACTACAACTTGTGTACTTTTATTACCTCAATATCCCTAATAAAATATTTTTTTCTTAAAATTAACTATTAGAGTCCATTTATTATATATATATATATATATAATAAAAATAAAAAACGCATTAGATCTTGGTCATTTGTAGCTATTAACTTGTTAAGTATGAAATTAAGTAAAAACTGTAGTTAACGTATTAAACTAATTATTTAGACTTCTAGTAATAAAAAATATCCTATTACTTAAGATGAGTATGTAAAAACTATTGAGAATAGAGTAAAATTTCAAATGATATTTTTCGTTGTAGCGTCCAAAACCCAGTTTCCGTTCCAAACACTTCGTATTCTTTAACATTACTTTTTTTTTAAACATTTATTGTAATATCGTACTGGCAATAATTTCAAGGGTAATTGCGGTAAAATTGTTCAACTATTACTCTTTTTTTTTCTTCTTCTTTTAATTTCAATGTCAACTACATGACATCTCGTATACTACATGATCTTTGTAACCAGGGGCGGAGCCAAGATTTTGCCAAGAGGGGGCGAAAAAAATTAAGCCGGAATTTTTAGAATATAATATAATAAATAAAATATTTTTATAATTAATTTTTAATATCGATAAAATATTTAGTGATACAATTATACAATTACAAATATTATAGCGTAGTGTATAATAAAAGAATCTTAATATTAAGAGATGATTAATAATAAAGATCATAAATATTTAAAAAATGAAGTTTATGGAAATTGAAAATTGGTCTTCAAGGAGGGAGAGTTAAAAAATAGCCACTGCACCAGAGTATTAACTTTATTTTGTTATGATACATTTAATATATATATATATATTAATAAAACTGTATATATTTATTCATTAAAAGTCACGGATTTGAATCAAGTGGGGGCGGTCGTCCCCGCTCGGCCCTCAATAAATCCGCCCCTGTTTGTAACGTACTTGCAATTTATCATAAAACACATTTAAGTTAACAATTAACGGGCACCTCAAATTGCTCAAATTATTAATACTAGTTTGGACTAGGGTACTAAATCATATTACACATAAGTTTATATTATGTATAAATAATTCCAATCAAAATAAAAACTTTTTAAATAGTGTGCATCCGTAAATTTTCAGATGTATTATATCAGGTTGAAGAATTTGCCTTCTCGATGTGGTTTTTTCCTCTCTCTTTCTTTTTTATCAATGTTAAGTTATTTACATGTGCATGTCTCAAATTGAAGTATTTTATATGAAAAAGTCTTAAAATATTGAAAGAAAGAAAGAAAGAACAAAACAGTGTTAATTAGAGTTAAGTCTAGGTACTTTTTTCCGAAATTATCCTCATAGAAACCTTGACTGTCAAAACAAATAAAAATAACGTACATTAAATAGCCGAGTTAATGCTTCATCGTTTAATTAGTAACATATTTTTTCTAATTAATACATATTAATCCCTTCATTGCTCTGTAATTAAGACACGTACACGTTATTTCATGACATATTTCTCTCACGTTATATTCCTTTTTGAAGAAAGATAACTCCAAGCGTCTCTCTAGCTTCTGCGATGGCCAATTTGAAGAAAAACGGCATTGTGATGATCGTGTCCGGGCTGATAATGGCGGTTTCCGTCTTATCATCGTCGTCGGATTGCGCACCGTCACGGAATTTGGGAGTGCAATATTCCGTGGGAGACTCACTTTGGACCATTCCTCCGTACCCTTTTTACTTTTCCAATTGGTCGTCTTCACATTTCTTCAATATCGGTGACTCCCTCGGTAATTAATTAATTAATTTATATTATTTTTGTTTATATGCTCTTTGTAAATTAGTTTTGGTTACTTCGATTTTGTATCTATTCTCCACTTGTTTTTTATTTGAATATTTTTTAAATTATTTGAGAATTGAACAAGGCAATCTAGTGCATGATATACACTATATATATATAATTTGAGAAGGATCACAACTTTCTTAGGGTTTTATTATAAACTTACAGTATTATCTTAGCTATTGGATTTTTTTATTTAATTTTTTTTAGTGTGACGAGTCTTAAATCTAATATCTTAATATGATATAATCTCAAAGTATGAAATAGCTTTATTGAGAACATTATTGACATGCAGTTTTCGATTTCGAAACCGGGCGTTACGACGTGATCCAAGTTTCCCGGTTGGACTACAATCTGTGCACAGTTTGGAACCCTATCAAGGTCTTCTACGGCGGTCCCGCTATCATTCCGCTGACCGAACCCGGTGATCTTCACTTCATCTGCAATTTCTCCAACTATTGCGACCTTGGCATGAAGATCACCATCACCATTAACGATAATTGTCACAAACCCCATACACCATCTCCGTCGCCATCCCCTTCTCCGGCCAGCAACCATACCCTGCCAAACCCAAAATCCCCAGTGCCGGTGACCAACCCGACTCCGGAATCACCGGTAAAATCCAGTGCGACGACGAGGAGAATTGATGCAGAGGTGTTTGGATTTAATTATGCAATTAGGTCGATGATTTTTGGTGGTTTTAGCTTGGGATTTTGTTTGATGATGTTGTTTTGAATTGAGCTACTTGTCGTATTAAATTTGATGTCATTTAAATATATATGATATTACTTTTACATTTTGTGTCTCTTACACTTGATGTTGTTTCGTTATATATACGATATTTATTTACATTCAATAGTGATATCTAGTTTTTTTTGTTTTTTTTTTTAACACAGCTTTGCTGCCGTGGGGATCGAACCCACAACCTCTAAAGTGAAAGTGGTGTGGAATTACCACTAGGCTATCCTAACAGTCACTGCAGTGATAGCTAGTTATCTACTATATTTACCGTCATTCATTTGTATATGAATTCACTCTAGAAAGTATAATATATATATAGATATATATCATAAAAATATTAAAAAAAAAAGAAAAAGGGAGGCGACTTCCACGTATATATTATTATGAACGACGCACAAAGTTGTATTTACAGCAATTTCAAAGAAAGTCCCTCTAAATTTTAAAAATATATATATTAAATTTATCGAATTTTTATTTTATTTTTTACTCTTAAGTCTAAATTATACGTGCTCGTCCGAAATTCGTATGATAGGTCCCCTGCCTTTGATTACTTATGAATATAATATTTTAGTGATAAATTCCTTATCAAAGTATTAGAGATTTTATATTTTACTTTATATGTTTTTGTATGGAAGATGCTGCTAGTTGACTTCTAAATTTTAAGATCCAAAATAAAGGATTAAATTTCGCTTTCCTCTTGGTTGGTGAGTGACCTAATCAACCAATAAAAACAAAAAATATAAGCATTTATATATTATTATTTTGGACCATTTAAAGTTGTTATATATATATATATATATACATGGTTAAAAAAATAAAGTAATTGATCCCCTTTTATTATATATACATGTATAAAAAAAAATTGTACAATTTCCTATTAAATAAATAAATTCTAAACATATATACGTGATGACTACCTAAAATTATTTATATATTTATACAACAACAACAACAACAAAAAAAAAAAAAAAAAAAAAAAAAAAACAAGCTCACACTCTTAAATAAATGAAAGAATAACCTCTTGAACTTTATATTTACAGTAGTTATTGATTATGTCTAATATAGCAATATCAATGAATTAAACCATATTAAAAGCACACTAGAATAAAATAAAAATAAAATTCAATATACAACATATTTTGGTACTAAAATTTGCACAAAACATCTTAGCAAAATTTATACCAATTTCAATTGGTATAAATTTCCCCCAACCAATTGATTTTGAGATAAAATCTCAAAAAACTGAACACTATACACTAGCTAGGAGCCTTCGGTAATTGGCAAACGAAGCGTGGGTAACAACGTAGAATCCCGAATTGGGGAGTTCCGACACACCGGACACGTTGGGCGAACCCTAAGCCACGGTTCGACGCAGTTCAAGTGAAAGAAATGAGCACAATTCGGCAGAAACAAAAGCATCTCGTCGTCCTTGTAATCCCCTAAACATATGGAGCAACACGACGATCCGACGGTGGGCTCGCCACCGGAATTCCTTTGCTTCACTTGCGAATACAAAAGCTTCGGATAGCTCGCGAGAACTCTCTCGTCCAATCCCACCACACACTCCACTTCGCCGGACGTGACGACGGTTATCGGAGAAGCTCGCTGGCGACTTATGTCGTACGTGGTGGGAAGCGACAAGACGTGGGCCCGGAAAATATAACAAACAAAGGTGATCGTAAGGACGACGATTAGAACCGCGAGTAAGATTACAATGATATAAGCGGCTTCGTTGATTAGCCCTGAGTGTTCCGTTGTTGCAATGGTTGTGACATTGCTCATCTCTAAGGATCAAGTTCTGATCTTTGGATATTGTATAGACTATAGAGAGAGAAGGGAGAGGACAGAGAGAGACTAACGAGTAATGTTCAATTTTTTCGAGCTTGAGGGAGATGTGTTTTAGAAAGAAAAAGTCTTATGGAAATGATGTGATCTTAAGGGAGAGAGAAAGTCAAATGAATATATCATTAATAACTCGGTATTATTTCACATATCACATCTTTCATATTTTTAGCATAACTCACTTATTTTTTGTCCAAATTTTTTAAATAAACACCCGTTAAAAAGATAAAATATTTATTTACAACTTTTTAATTTTACGTTTCGTCAAAAAATAAAAGTCATTGAGTATATTAAAATTTGCTCGAAACAAATATTTTGCATTAAACTAATGTCCAGTTTCACGTTGTATTTGAAATTTCGTAGTTTTCTAAAACTTTTTTTACAAAACTTAAAACACCAAAGTTGTATATTTATCTCTTATGTTTCCAACCATAGGTCGTGCATAAAATGTGGACAAAAAATGAGTGAGTTATGTCAAAAATACAAAAAGTATACATATAGAGGAGAAATCACTCTATAACGGTCAAGTAACGGAAAACACGAAAATATCTAACAGATCAAACATTGGGTACATTAGCCGTCGAAAATAAACATTGGGTACATAATCCGCAGAAGATCAAATATTAGGTACATTAGCCGTAGTTTACCCTTAATTACATTGTGTTTTTTTAAGATGAAATATATATATAAGCTTATTAAGTATCTTATTTTTTACGTCAAAAGTCTCTAATGGATTCATTATTCACGACCTAAGTTCTCAATATTCACTATTTCTGATAAGTCTTCAAGATGTGTAGAGAGAGAGAAAAAGAGAGAGTTAAATCAATTGAAAAAGTTGAGAATTTTTAGTGAAAAACATAATAATAAACATCGAATAATTGAGTTTATACCACCAAAAAACATAATAACATTAGGTATTTATATCAATATGAATTAAACCTTATTATTATATGGCTATAGATTTATTTGACTTCTAAAACTAATAGTGACACAAAAAATAAATATGTGCGGAAATAGAGATCAGGCTCAACTTTTGTGTATTGTTTTTAATTTGAATTGCGTTGCGTGGAAGACTAAAACATCTATATGTTTATATTGTTTTCTTATAAATTGTTGTTTTATTTTGTGTTTTTTAAGGTTTTTTATTTATTCAATTCTGTAGAAAAGAAGACAGAAATAAAAATAAAAACAAAAACAGTAGGTAACATTTTTCGAGGAAAAATGACAAAACAATGAAACGACGAGAAGTAAATGTGTAGGAAATGGTGCACCTAAAAACGACAAGAAAAAATGAACAAATCCTATAGGGTGAAAACGACAATATATTGGTCGACAATGATGCAAAGCAGTAGAAAAACGAAATAGAAAAAAATACGACAGTATCATAATGGAAACGACTGTATATATTACAGAAAATCTATTGTATATATCAGTGCTAATATACATAAGATCCTCTTTTTATTTTCTTTTTCTTTTTTTCAGATCCGACCCGTATGCAAATCTATTTACCGAGACACTGCAAGTGCAATTGAAATTACACGGTATTTGATGATTGCTCGGAGACGAGCTCACTTGTCGAGCCCGGAAGTTTTGAATGTCAAGTGCCCATATTCATCCCGATGCGAAATTTTGGCCTTCCGATTTTCCGTCAGGTTTTTGGAACTGAAGCCGGAAAATGCGAGATGTAAAACAATTCGATCTAGACTCTAGTTAGATAGTAAAATATACAAACTTACTTTGACGGATCAATTTAGATAAATAAATGACCAAGAGACAAAGGGTAAAAATTCACTAACCCTATTACAATATATATATATATATACATATGTACGTATGTGATTCATTAAACATGTATTGTATAGATATATTTACCTTTTGCAACTATAGAAATCCGGAACTTTTGATAAGTTCAAAGAATTTTTTGCGGAGACAAGAAGGACAATTAGAAAGTCACGTCCATCATCACCCTGGTTGGAGTTCTCGGCCTTCCAAGTCCCCGTCTGGCGAAACAGAAGCCGGAAAATGCAAGCTCCGGCAAATCGGACACGTGGCGTGAACTCTAAGCCACGGATCCACACACTTGTCATGGAAAAAATGGCCACAATTGGGCAACAAAAGGACCATGTCAACTTCCCCGTACTCAGCTAAGCAGATCGAGCAGAAACTGTCACCGGGGAACTTCAGCTGAGAGTACACCATCTTGGGGTAGCCTCCGATGATTCGTTCATCGAGACCTCTCTTTCTCGCTTGGGGATCGGACACGTGGCGGGGCCTGAAGGCTCCGTAGCAAGCCACGGAGACGAGGAAGAGGAGCACAATCGATCCGACAGAGAACATTGTGGCATAAGCCGCCGTACTAATGTCGTCGCTCGGAAAACCAGGGCTCGCGCTCATGGAGGCCGGTGACGCCATGCCTGCTTGTTTGTGTCGTGGCTCTTGTTTTAGAGTGTTTGTTTGATTGGAATACTTGTGTGGATTGGAAAAAATTTCGTGTGGTTGAGCTGGGGAAAGGGTCCACCTTTTTTTTTTAAAATCTTTTTTAGGCTTATATATGATATGGACTTTAGTCGCTTCAAATTTTGTCTTCGAGTGTTGGGTCTACTCAATGGATATCTTATCTTAATATACTAGTTGGGTATCTTTTCTGTTCTATTAAAGAACGTGCTTATGCATTTCCGGGAAACCGGGACGAGCTAGCTCATTCCGGGCCACAAATCAAGAACGGGCAAAAGCAGGGGCAGGGGAACGGTAGTTTCCCCAAAGTCTTGGAAAATCTTTAAAATTTCTCACATAATTTCTATTTTCAATTTTTATGCTGAAATATTACCTTTAAATTATACTTATTTATATCAGTGCAGTAGGAACGGGCAAAACATGGGCAGGCTAGATCAATCCGGGCCACACAACTCAAGAACGGGCAAAAGCAGGTGCAGATCTATATTGAGCAGACTAAGGCAGCTCAAGTTTCTCACATATTTTTCGAAAACGTTCAAAATTTATTCAATATATGTGTGTATATTACTATATTTAAGGCTTATACCTCGGACTTTGTATCTTAGATCCCCTACTAGGGGCATCATAAAGGGTCTGGGTAAACTTGTGAAATCAACCTTCCAAGAAATAAGACGAGCAGTTGCACACTCGCGGTGAAAGCCGGGTGCGGGCTATGGTTGCAGGTCTGCCCGCCAGTACTCTAAATTTTATTTTGGGGGAGTTATCAGTTGAGGGAAGGAAAAACTTTTTTTTTCTTTCTTTCAATTTTCTTATTTTATTTTATCAAATATTGGAGTTCTCTTTGACGTACTTAATTATTTTATGATCAAATATAACTATATAAGCGATACGACATTATATTTTATGCGGCATTATTCAGATAAACACTCAATAACACGTCAAAGGTCAAACTATTAATATATTTGTGAGGTCTATAGTTTAATTTTATCAGGAGTTAAAAGAAAATGATCCTTATAAAAATGTGATATAAAAAAAAGAGGCTTATGAAGGTTAAAATCGATCATTATTGACAAATAAATCTGAAATCTCAGGGACACAAAAATTTTATGAGTTCTTTTAGTTAAAATATTCTGCAGAATTGGTCTAAATAATTAATATGTCGAGTAATTAAATCTCTTAAAATAATTATTAAAAAAAACATAAGGTAAGGAATTCTCAACTGGGATCAGATTAATTATATTATATAATAAGTATAAAGATTGTCACCAGTCACAGCTGGATTGTCCCAGTGTTAAATCAGGTGATATTTACATTACACCAAATTCTTACAGCCACTAAATAAATACTTTTATCTTATTAAATTTATATCAATTAAATAATAATTATTTTCAATTTGGTTTATTTAATTATAATTGATACAGTTATTTTATCAGCCTAATTCTAACTCCAAATGTCGTGCTTTTCGTCGATGATCGTGCTTCTGTTTAATTTATTTATTTATTTTCCATGCAGTTTTCTAATCAAATTCTTTCTACTTATTTGGTGGGATATTCGGTTCGACAGCATGAAATCTATATATATCCCAACTTGTATTTTAATTAATCAAAGGCTTAGTCATACAGTTATTTTAATCTATTGATTGTAATAATAATAAAAAAAAGGTTTAATAAACTTCAAAGGCATTATGTAATTAAATGTCTTTCTTTTAGAATTTCAAATGGTGTGGATATTATTTTACACCATAAAACCTTCATTGTTTTTCTTTTTACTTTCTTCTATAAGTTGTAATAAAACTGTAATCACAGTAATTCTATATAGTAAAAAAAATTATATATCTATTATTAAAAAATAACTTGTTATATGATACTTCATAATTTGTTTAGTATGCCTTTATGACTTAATAAACAGATTTTCGTAAATATTTGAGGCATTAGAAGAACATTTTGATATGATTAAATTTCGATAGCAATATGAGTCCTCAACGTGTTCTTGAATCTACACAGCTAAATCGTATTTCAATATTAACCCTAATATTAACCATTTTTTTGACTCGTTTTTCACCCAACTTAATTACGGATGAGATTAAGCTTTTCGATTTTTCTATTAAAAAATATTTTAAAAATAAAAAAAAAATATTAAAAAAACAGAGCACAAGACGCCGACCTTACTCGCTTATAAACATGGACCCCAGGCTCTTCCAACAGGGAGCTTTAAGTCCTTCATATAACGAAAGCAAGCTACGTAGTATTTCGATGGGGCTGTCGGAAGGTCATATTTTAGCCGTGCGTGTTGTCCTCCTTGTCGGGTATCGGGCACTCTACATGGTGGTCGAGCGAATTCGTTGCTTGACTACATCCGACCGATGCACCAGTGTGGGCCCCGTGGATAGGAGGAAGTGTCGCCTTCGGGTCGTGGCAGGCAGATTCTTGCGGGCTTTTCCGACTCGAAGTCCAAACGGGGCTCTAAGTGCAAATAGTGAATTCTTCCTTATGCGGAAGGGTGTAATGGTGAAGGGCAATTTTTTTTCCCTATGTTAATGATCATATAATAAAATAATATGATGATATATATATAAATTAATGTTCTGCTAAATAATATATGATACATTATTGATATAAACAATAAAATTTATTAATTTAATATTTATGTAGCTATTCGGTGTTCAACAATAGCAACTGGCGGCTGAATCGGTCTCTATGTGCTTGTCACCAATTCTTTCAATTCATTAACAAAATTGTATATATTATTTTTCTAACTCTTCTTTATATTTAGGGTAATTGCGGCAATAATGCACAACTTTTGATAAAGAGGAGTTTTAGGTCCTCAACCTTTCAAAGTGTGGAAAAAAATACACAACTTTTGTTAAATGTAAAATCCGTTGGTCCTTCCGTTAAGAATGTTAGATTCTGCTGATGTGGCATCGTTAAACTGTCAAATGGAATGCCAACATGTAATATTAGTTGTATAATTTAATTAATAAGAATAAATTTAAATCATATTTTAATTATGATTAAAAAAATTAATACTTTAAATTAAATAAATAACTTTTACCCCCCCTAAAAATCTAACAGGCTCTTCGTCAAACATGAATAATTTTTTTGAAAAACGACGGATTATTAAACACGATAAAATTTGCAAAGATTACATAACGACAGTTTATTAGAAACGACTAGAATTTTGAAATAACGACCGATTATTAAAAACAACTGTAATTTAAAAAACGACATAATAAAGATGTGAATAATATTGAACCACGAGTTCAATAATAAAAACTACCCGTTAAATAAGTATTGCTCGTTAATTTAAAGTTGTAATTTATTTTTTGAATCATAATTAAAATATTTTAATTTATTCTTATTAATTAGGTTATGTAATTAATATTACAAATTGGCAATCCATTTGGCAGTTAACCGATGCCACATCAGCAGAAGTTAACATCCCTAACGGAAGGACCAACGGATTTTACATTCAACAAACTTTGTGTATTTTTTTCCCACACTATGAAAGGTTGGGGACCTAAAATCTCTCTTGACCAAAGGTTGTACATTATTGCCGCAGTTAACCCTTATATTTATATATATATATATATATATATATATATATATATATAACTATGTATAATTATATATTATCTTCGTCCTTTTTTATATAGAAATTTGAGGCATTGACCAAATAATTATTGACAATTTATTTCCTCATAAAAATAATAATAATTTATGCTCTTTCAAAAGTCTATATTTTTCAGAAATGCGATGTGATTTGCCGATCGATATTCTATAAAATAATAATATTTACATAAGAATAAAAGTATCTTCCAATAAATACATTTTGATACCGGCAAAGTTATAATCATAGTTTGCCCACGGCAAGACGTGGCCAATCAGTGGCAAATTATTCATTATTTAAATTCAACCAGTATTTAGCATCTATGTGTCGTTTATGCCATAATCAGGTGGAAGACTCTGACTATATCTTTGTTCATTGCAATTTTGCTTGCTCGGTTTGGTCTGTTATTTTTGGTATTTTTCTTAAAACTGTTAATAGAGGAGAGTCCTTAGCCTCATTACTCTCCGACGCCGCTTCAGTTAATCTAAACCCCCAAGTTTTTGAGATTTGAAATACTACTATTATTTCAACAATTTGGTTAATTTGGCGAACTAGAAATGCATGTGTATTTCATGACGAGATCCTTAACATTCACACTTTTCTTAGACATGTTGGCGACTTATTAAGGAGGCGAATTTTTTCAAGTTGGGGACGGGAAGCACCTTGGAGGATCTCAGAGTTTTGAAGATTTTCGGCATTGACATTCAACCCAGAGAAGCTCCAAGAATTATTCTTGTTGTGTGGCGGTTCCCTCCTATAACGTGGTTGAAATGCAACCCGGACGGCTCTTCTATGGGCACCCCGGGAGTGGCGGGAGCTGGATGCATTTTTAGAACATGTCGTGGATTTCCTCATGGCTCGTTCTCTTTTCATATTGACTCCGCTTACGCGTATGAAGCTGAAGTGATGGCTGCAATATTTGCGGTGGAAAAGGCTATGGAATTTCACTTGGAAAACATATGGCTCGAGTGTGATTCTACATACGTCGTTCAACTTTTTCAGAAGAAATCGAGTTCGGTTCCATGGAAGTTACGGGCTCGCTGGTCCAAATGCATTCGATATGTGGAAGTCATCAATTTCAGAGTTTCTCATATCTTCCGAGAAGGAAATAGAGTAGCCGACGCATTAGCTAGTTTTGGTGCTTAAAATTTGGGTCATCATTCGTGGCCTTCGCACCCGGATTTTTCTTCGTATTTTGGGTTTAAGGTTTAAGTTTAGGGTAAATAAAGAAAAAAAATAAGTCAGGGAGCATCAAGAATTAATTGACCTTAGAAAGAATTACAATGCTGCATGAACATATTACTGTTAAATAAATAGTAGAGAAATTGCACCAAATAGCCAAATTGAAACTTTGATTTTGCAAAATAGCCAAACTATGGTTAAGTTTGTAAACTAGCCAATTAACATGAGTTGTCACATTTAATTCAAATTTTAATACTAAAATACCCTTTAATTAATCAATTTCGTTTATTATTTTCGTAATTAATTAAATTGGTAATTATCATTATCCCACAAATCATGGTATGATTAATTGTGCACAAATTTTGGAATTTAATTACAAATTTTGAATCATCTCTCTCTCTCTCTCTCTCTCATTATAATTTCTTCTCTGCAAACGACTATCAATCAGATACCCAAGAAACGCTTCGTTTCTCCATTCCAATGGCGATCAATCTCACCCACTCTCTCCTCCTCTTCGTCCTTCTCGTCGCCGCCATCTCCGCTTCCGCCGCGCCTTCCCCTTCTCCGGAGACGGCACCGGCCTCACCCGCGTCGCCGCCTTCTCTGCCGGAGTCACCACCGCACTCCGATTCACCTCGGCCCCGCCGCCGCCGGAGATCTTCTCCGGCTCCTGAGACAGAAACGCCTCCCTCGACGGAAACGGCTCCTGCGACGGAATCGGCACCTGCTCCCGTACCTGAAGAGGCGTCGGAGGAGCAGATGAACAACATAATCGACGCGCTGATCGGCTCGGAAACGGCTCCTGCGACGGAATCGGCACTTGCTCCGTTGTTAATTTACGTTAATTCGTTGTTAATTTACGAATTAACGTAAATTTGTTGTTAATTCATTGTAAATTAGTTGTTAATTTACGTAAATTAATGTAAATTCGTTGTTAATTCATTGTAAATTCGTTGTTAATTTACGTTAATTCGATGTTAATTTATTATGATTCGTTGTTGATTTACGTTAATTCGCGTCTTTAATTTGTTTATAATTTTTGAAAAAAAATAAATCCGAAAATTATATAATTTTTTTTAATTTAAAATTCGAATTATATAAAAAAAAATGTTTGGTTTTGGTTGTTACCATATTTATAGCTATTTCAATTAATAGCAATATTTTTAATTAATGAAAATAAATAAATTTTTAATTAATATAATTATTCATAATTAATGTCATTGATTTTTTCAGATTAATAACCCACAAATTACGTGGTTAATTTGTATTTATTTTTAATTTCGTTTTTAATTATTAAGGGTAATAATATAATTAGAAATTCACTTAAATGGTTAATTGGCTAGTTTACAAAATTAACCAAAGTTTGGCTATTTTGCTAAACCCACTTTCAAGATTGGCTATTACCCTTAAGAACCCTAAATAGTAACGTAACACTAAATTATAATTAACTTAAGTAATATTTTATTATGTCAATCCATGAAAATTGCTAATTTAGGAGTCTTAATTGGGTAATATTCCGAATGAAAAATTAAGAAGATTTTATGTGCTCATTTCTTCCTAATTAATTAGAATACCAAAAAAATTAAGAAATTGTAAAAAAAAAAAAATAGAAATCAAACATGTTTGAAGACAAAATCACCAAATTACTCCTTTCTCATTTACTGCCGAATCAATCAATTACACAAACAAACAATCTCACCGTCCCGCCGCAGCCAGCGGTGCAACCTCGGCGAGCGGCGTCGTAAGCGGCGTCGGGATTGGAGAGCTCCTACAGACTGGACACGTTGGCCGTCGCCGCAGCCACGCGTCGACACACTCGAGGTGGAAGAGGTGCCCGCACTCCGGCAAAAGCCTCAGCATGTCGGAGTCGGCGTAGTCGGCCAGGCATATGGCGCACGCCGAAGCCGAGCGGGCGCTCATGCCGTGGTGGCACCTCGCTTCAGAGTAGAGGAGCTTCGGGAAGCTGCGGAGATCGGCGTCGTCTAAGCCGGCGGGCGGACGTTCCTGCGACTCGCTGTCCCCGTCGATGTCGATCGCGACGGCCGAGACGTCCGCCCGGCTTGGGCCGCGGGCGCTGAGGCGCGCGCGCGTGCAGTAGTAGGAGACGAGCGTGGTGGCGAGGACGAGGCTGAGGACGCCGACGGAGACGCCGATCCCGTAGCGGAATCCGCCGCCGAGGTTGGGCACTCCGTCATCGTCGTCGTTGGAGCTCATCGGGTTGTCCATCCCATCTCTCTCTCTCTCTCTCTTGGCTATGGACTTTTGAGCATGAATATGATCTGTATAATTATTATAATATATGATCAAATGGGAAATGAATTAATATTAATACATCATAGTTTTGTCTGTTTAGGAATAATATTGATGTGATTAATTAGTTCGCGTATCAAACTAGATCTCTCCATTAATCAATTTTGGCCTTTTCTACTCGGAAACTTTGTAGCAAAGAGTATATATACATACACACATATATATATATATATTATCGTGACTGATGTAGTTATACGTATATAATTATAACCAGACAATATGTTAAGAGAAAAATGAGTGCATATTCTTCAGAGAAACGTATTTCAAAAAATGCAAAGAATAGTTAGTAGAGATATCTGATATACTACCATACAGCGATGATATGTATATTTTTTTAAATAAGATTACTTCATAATTTAATTATTTGATTAAGTTAATCGGTGCTCGTTAATAGATGACTTGAAATAACTGCAATATATTCTCATATAACACACCTATAAAAATATAGAATAATTTTAATCGATGACTTGAAAAGAAATAACTGCATTATATTCTCATATGTTTTCATTATTTTTTGGGTTAATGACGGCAAAAATATTTAAAGTTTAGTCAAAAAGCCGCTTGTGTACTTAAAGTTAAAAAATGATGGTAAAAATATCTAAAGTTACATTTGGGGAGTTGATCACTCCATTCTCGTAACGCCGTTAACTTACCTGTTAACTATGACCACATGGAAAAATCTATTTTTCAACAAATTCAATTTATTACAACCAAGATTTAAATGCCCGCAAACTGACCCCCAAGTGCAATTTACGAATATTCCGTGAGAACAATGGGAAGACCGATAGAGTTTCCGTAAGAATTTAAAAACTGCAATCAATTATTTGTAGAGCGCACACCAATGCAAACTTGGCGAATAAACAACAAATATTTCCGTAACGATAATAGTTTTTAGAAATATTAATGAGATGTTTAAAAAAAATGATAGCTAAATTTAATTAAAAAATTGTAAAATTTTGAAAGGGAAAATAGCGGTGAAAGTCCCTGACTATGCATATTTGTTGCAGTTAAGTCCTTAGACTTTAATTTTGGTGGTAGAAGTCCCTACTTTTAGAATCGTTAAGTGCCATGTTGGTTGCATACTTGTCATCCATGTCACCAAAAAATTAAGGCAAAAGTGCTAAAAGTAACAAATTAAAAAAAAAAAAAAAAAAAAACTATATACCGTTATATCGACATATCATAGTGAAATTAAGGCAAATTTTAATGATCCACCATTTCGAAAATTCTTGTCGATTTCTTATTTCTTTGCGAATTAGTTTTGTCATTTACATATATTTTCATTTTCTTTCTTAAAATTCTGTAATTAACGCTGGAATTAGATTATAGCTTACAATGGTTGATCCATAGAAAAATGTGACTTAATTTCACCGCGCTACGTGTATTTAACGGCTTAATTTTTTTTTAGTATTTTTTACTTTTGGTACTTCTACCCCTATTATTTGGTGACATGGATGACACAGGTATAGCGAGCGTGGCACATAACAATATGATAACGGTAAGAGGACAGATGCACAACAAGATTCTAATAGTAGGGACTTTTACCACTAAAATTTGAGTATATGAACTTAGCTGCAACAAATATACAGAGTTAAAGACTTTCGTCGCTATTTTCCCATTTTAAAATTATATAAAAAAAATTATGCAGTTTTACAAATTATTGTGGGGTTTTTGAGATCATTAACCCCTTCTCAAATCTTAGATTCTGATTCCTAGTCCAATTCATAGATTCTGATTCCTAGTCCAATTCATGATCGAAGATACCCGTTTAAAAATTTACAGACGATGCGGTGCTGACGGCTCTCGGAAAAGCTACCCTCAATTATTTTCCAAGAAAATGAAACAAAACAATAATCGTACTTTTTCACTATCGTCTTCATACTTTTCCCTCATCGATTCAAAATTGTTACCATTGGACTTAAGAAGCATAATTGCACAGCTTACAATTTAGCAATTCCCGATTCTTAAACCGGAATCAAGGCTAACTGCGTAATTAATGACCAGAAACTGAAAGCAGAAAAACTGAAGGCTATTGTATAAATAGACGAGAAAGAAAAAAGTTGAGAGAACAAAGGTTCAAAACTTACATGCATATATATTATAAGAGTACTAAGACTCCCAACACTCACCAAGAACCAAAAGCACTAAACATTCTCTAATAAACCCCTATTAAAATAGAATGAGATCGAACAATGTTAATAAGCAGCAGTTTATTTGCTCCCAATAATTCTTCTTCTGTTACCCCGCTCGCAGCAGCAGCTTATTGCTGGGCACACTGCACCCTCTGGGCCCCGCCTCCTCCCATGTCGTCATCCTCGTCGTAAGCCTCCTGTGCGGCCTGCGCCTGCTTGCGTCGCATCTCGTCCTCAATGTTGACGTCGTGGAGGGTCGTCTCCTCGCACTCGTCCACCTCCATGTCGGTTAGCTGGTGCCCACCCTTGGCGGGTAGAACCGCCTCTAGCGCCTTGCACTGCTCAGGGTTCAAGGAGTCGGGGAACTCCACGGTGAAGTGGATATACAGTTTGCCCTTCATGAAGGGCCTCGGGTACATCGGCATCCCCTCGTCGTTAACAGCCTTGAATTGATCTGAAATAACAGTAACAAGTATTAGTTGTAGATTCTAATGCGGGTCTAATCGACTCCAAACCCGTCCCCACAATTCTGAAGTCCCAGATCAATTACAGGTGTAGTGTAGAAGAACACAATCATAACTATAGATGGAGGAAACTTCAATATACTATTCAGTTGTAATATAATTTACGGTTACGGATCAAGAAAACAGTAAAAAACAGTCGGTCAACTATATTAACCCCTCGCATAATTATATCTAGCATGCTAACCGACTATGTTAATCAACAAATGCAAGTCAACTACAAAAAATCAAAAGATGTTATATGCTAAATTGGCGAGGTTATGAATACAGAGGTTTCTACATTGCACTACAACCCTTTAAGGTGACTGAATTTAATATTTGATTTTGACATATCAAGACCAAACCTGTCTCACGTTTTTAGGTCTGTAACTTACCAGGCTTGACAACCTCCCCTGGTTCAGACTTGATAAGAAGCTGTCTGCCATCTAGGTGCGTTAATCTGAACTGGAAGCCACACAGCGCCTCCGTAAGGCTCAAAGTGTGTTCGTAAAATATGTCATCACCCTTTCGCTTAAACTTAGGGTGCTCTTTCTGTTGTAAAACAAACACGATATCTCCAGTGACTGTATCAGGCTGGAACAGAAAAGAAGCCAAAGTCAGTCAACTATACAGATTGAACTGTAAAGACCGAACTCAAAACTACAATTACTTACCGCCTCATCAGCTTCTCCGGGGAAGGTAATCCTCTGTCCGTTTTGCATACCCTTCTCCACAACAACTTCGAGGACCTTCTTCTCCTGAACAACCTTCTCTCCTTTACATTGGTTGCAACGATCCTTGTCGGTGATAGTTTCACCAGTACCTTTGCACTCATTGCAAGGATGCTGCATTTGTTGGATCATAGATGGACCCAGCTGTCTGATGGAAATCTTCATGCCAGAACCTTGACAGGTAGGGCATTTCATCGAAGCACCCGACTTTGATCCCTTACTGCAAAATAACCACACATATAACGTCATGTATCCTTCACAATGTACAAGGATTATTAAAAAGCCAAGGTTCACACGAGATATACTAACCCCTTGCACTTGCCACAGACCACGTTTCGTGAAAGGGAGAGTTTCTTGGATGTTCCGTTGTAGAGATCTTCCAATGAGACCTTGAGGGGATGGACAACATCCTCTCCCCTTCTCTGTCTTCGGCCCCGGCTGCTCCCACCACCACCTTGTACCAACAAATTAATATTAAAACAACGAAATCGGTATATATTGTGGACTAAGTGCTGAGAGACCAAACTCGATTCTCATAATCACGCGCAAGACCCTTACCACCAAATGGGCTGCCACCAAAGAAGGATTGGAAAATATCGAATGGATCGTGGCCACCACCACCGCCCCCCATTCCTTCCTTAAGTGCATCTTCACCGTACTGATCGTAGATCTCACGCTTCTCTGGGTCACTGAGAACCTCATATGCTTGGGCCAACTCCTTAAACTGAAAAGGGAAGCAAAAACGATCCGTGAATAATCCAATCTTTGATTCAGAAAATCGAGTATAAGAAACCAAAGATCGTTCAACAACCGATTCTAGAGTCTAAAAAGCATCAGAATTGCACATCTCAGACCAGCGAAAACAAAATTCAACAACTAGAGAACCAAAGCAAATAATCAAAAAGCAGTGCTACCTTCTCGGGATCGCCACCTTTATCGGGGTGGTTTTTAATGGCGGCCTTCCTGTAAGCCTTCTTCAGATCATCCTGCGAAGCGTTCTTTGCCACACCGAGAACCTCATAGTACTTTGTGTTATCGCTTTTCTTCGGCGCTCTCCCAAACATCCTCTCTGCTATATCAAAACCCTAGATTGAAAAAGCACCCAAAATGAAAAATCAGAAACCAGGAAAACCAATTCAAATCGGAATCAAACATTGAAATCCGATTAGAGAACTCACCAATCGAATTCGCAAGGTCGATCAACCGATCGATCGATTCAAAGCCCAGTCGAAGGCAGGTAGAGAGAGAGAGTACAGAGAGAAAGTAAGCGAGCGAGACGGCTAGTTCTTGAAAGAGGGATGTGAAAGAGCTAGATCTGAGTTTATATGGAGAGAAAATGGACGGCCGAGATGTGTTGTTGATAGACGGTGGATGTGGCCGAGGGTAGTTTGGTCATTCACAGATGTTATACGTGTGGAAGAGGGAGATTGAATCGAAGGATCTAGAATGCTTCCTTTTCTTATTCGCACATGTTCAGGCTTTTCTTTTTTACTTGTATATTAAGGTTTGGAATTATAATTTAATTACTCTTGTGAATATTAAAAAATATAGAAAAATGAGTTTATAGATTGTACTCGCTTTATATACGAAAATTTAGACGTCTGGATTTGATTTAGATTTTAAATATGTTGGAACAAAAAAAAAATATTATATCGACGTTATTAATTTATTTAGATATAATTAAATGATGTTGATTAAAATCAAAATCGTAATAAAAAATCATTTCATCGAATAATAAAATTCTACTATAGCTCTATTAAATTTGAAAAATTAGTTTTAAATTTCTTAAATGAAAATATGTACCGTTTTATTTTAATTAACGACAGAAAATCAAACACTAAAAATACAATTATTAACTATTTAACTATAATAATAATAAATAAGTATATAATGAGTTAGAATGGCTAGGAAAGTTCGAGATCTCTCGAGTCAATAACTAAAATTGACAAATAAATAAACGAATAAAATATTGGAACATTCGCGACAAATACTCGTACAAAATTGGACATTGAAAAGATTGCCGTAAAACGTTGTCGTATTTATGGTCAAACATGAAGTTGAAGAAATTAAATACTACGGTCAATAAACACTATAAGAAATAGCTATTCATAAAAATCTTAAAAATAAAGACTATCAACAACAATTAACAATAAAATAAAGAATTTATATTTAAAAAAAACAATTACATTACGTTATATATTATAAATAAATTCAAGAGTCCAAATAATAAAATAAATTTATTAACTTTTTTTACATAAAAAGATTCAATATAATGTAATTACGTATTAATAAACAGGACTAAAATCTATTTAAAATCTAATTAACTTCTAAAATCTAGATATAAATTTACCTGAAATTAAAAGAAAAGGCAAATTAATTACCGTACAACATGAAAAGTGTTGCCAGTCTGTAATAAATATTCACATATACGCCCCCATATTTTTCTATATTTATTCACCGACCCTCTTGAGCTCATTATTTACTCTTCAGCCCCTCTCTCTCAGTCTCTTCTCTCTCTCTCCTTTCTCAGTGACAGAGTCCCGAGGAGAGTGGAGAGAGCCAAGCGAGAGAAAATCCAGGCGAAGAAGCGAAGAAGAAGGTAAGCAATGTGCTCGATTATTTCGCAAATTCAGCTTACTCTTCGTCTTCGGATTTTTTTTTTAGTTCTTTTGGAGTAAGAATCGTAGTGTTTCGTTCCTTCTCGCTTTCGTGCTCAATCCAAATGGAACATTGTGTTTTTCTTGAGGAATTCGCGGTGTAATCCGTGTTTGGTTCAATGATTGAGCTCGCATTTCGCTTTTCCCTGCAAATTTTTGCAATTCACTGTTGCATTGGTGTTCTTCTGCAATGAGCTTGGTTTTTGAGCAATGGCGATCGAGTTGCTGATTTGAGCTTTCGGATTTCGGAAGTTGTTCGAGCTCTGAGTCATACTCTTATGTTTGGTGGCTGAAAAGCTGGAATGATGAAGGTTTCAAATTAATGCGAACAAATATATTCCGTTTATGATCTTTATGCTTTCTGTTTACGGATTTTCTTCGGTGAAATCGCTTTCGATTAGTACATTTCTCTTGAATTCGATAAACGGAATAAAAACCGTCGAAGAGATCGAATATTCATGCTCTTGTTCTGTTTGTTCTTGCAGGATCATCAGAAAGGGACCCTGTTGAGTGGCTTATGGAAACTGTCCTTTAAGTTATCTCACAATGACGACAAGACACTCTCAAGCTCAAGCTAACCTTCCTCCGCGCTGCCCGGTCCAGCGAAAATCCTCTCACGGGCCGACTCCCGATTTTCCAATCCAACGTGTTTCTTCGCTGAATCCGACCGGGGAAAACCACCCATCTTGGTTTGATGATTTGCAGGCAGACAAGGAAGTGGAGTCCAAAGGAGGCTTGAGGCCGCTCCGTCGAGCGGTGAGCGACCCCGTCACTCTCTTGGACTCGTTTTCTGCTATGGGGCATCACTTCGACGAGGGGAATTCAGGCGGGGACCAGACTTGCGGCAGCTTTGAGTCGGATTCTTCCATGTACGGTCCGAACTCGCCTAGGCTGAGAAGCAGCTCGTCTTTGTCGGAGAGCGCTATAATATCGGCGCTATCCGAATGTGTTCCTCAAGAGCAGGGGGGCGATGATCATGTGATACTAGACTGTGAGCTCAATGCAGACGCAGGGGCCACAAAACGGTTTGGTTCTTTGTTTCCCCTCTAAGTTTAAAAAAGAAAAAGAAAAAAATCGGTTGTTTTTTCACGAGATCGTAGCTCTTCAAGTGCATTATTGTTCATACCGAGGCCGACAGGATGGGAAACCAGGATCGAATACGGTGAATAGGGATCATACGTGGGATCTTCCATGGCATTTAATGGATTACCGTTTTGGTGGTTTCGTTGCAGGCACCCAGGGCAGCGCTCGAGGATCCGTAAACTCCAGTACATTGCGGAACTGGAAAGAACTGTTAATTGTTTGATGGTAGTTACTGAAACAATATAAATTCTGTTTCTGATGCATTTCATGATTACCAGACATTGAAACTAGTTTTACGTATTTTGCAGAGTTTAGAGTCGGACTTGGCTGTTCGAGTTGCATCTCTGCTTCAGCGGCGTGTCGCCTTGTCCGTTGAAAACAGCAAACTTAAGCAACAGATGGCCAGAATGAGGAGGGAAAAGTTGATTGTGGACGGTAAGTTATCGTCTTCGGCTATTATTTCGGAACGCGAATTTGCCCTCCATTTTTTTCGATTTTCTCACAGTTTATATCATACTATTCAGGTGAGTATCAGATACTGAAGAAGGAAGTTAGGAGACTGCAAGGCAGTTTAACCAATGGTCAGATCCGGACGTGTTTCGTCCCGAATTCTGAAGCCGACGCGATGAAGATGATGTCGGAAATGGACAATCTTAATCTCTACTGAATCAAAGAAGGTAAAGGTGGAATCATCATGGTTTTTATTTAAGAGCTGATTCACCTTGAAAACGCCATAAAAACGACATGGAACATTTTTAGCTTAGTCGTGGATCGGCTTTGTAATCGGTATTCTGCTAACTAGTTTCTAGTGCAAAGGTTGACTCCTGTTCTATCCGAATTCGTTCTCTAAACAAGTTGACGTTCTAACTCCGTTACGTAAACGTCGTCTTTGCATTGTTCCGATTCGACACGCAAACCGTTGGGCAGATTGTGTAGGTGAATATAGAATTGGCACGGAGATACAAAAATCAAATAGTTCTCGTGAATCTTTCCTGACAATGATTGTTGAATGATAAAAATGACGACTCAATCGCCAAAAATGACTCCAACATGGATAATGAACAGTTGCTGTTCATGAAAAGCTTGTGGTACGATCATGAAAGACTTCTTTCATAGTCAAAAGATGAACTCCATCCAAGAAAATTCTGACACCGATGCTCGGTTTTGGCTTTGACCCTTATCCGATTTCGACTCAAAATTCATGTTTTTTTTATCATATTCGCCGGTGCTTGCTTTTGACCTGATCCGGGTCTGATTTCGAAGTAAAAAAAAAAAAAAACTTGTCCGACAAATCACGACTTTTTGAGCAATTACATATAAACCCACCCACAAACTTGCAAGAAAAGTCAACGAATTCTACTTAAAGTCGTCATAATAAGGGCACAAAATGGACTTTGTTACATATTGGAGAAACAATAATTGTCATTTTTTAAGAATACAAAACGACACATTTATTCATAATATCGTAGCTATTCATTGGACGACACAACCAATGAATATTCCCAGCTTTGCATCTGCACAATATGTTCACAATGAATGTTTCGCCAACAATGACATCGCTACATCCCGTTCTCTAGTCACGAATGGACGCTCGAGGAACAGCAGGTAAACCGAGCTCGTCGTCGGCCTGTCACGAACATCAAAATTTAAGTACCAAGACTCATGAAATGTTTGAACAAACTAAGTAACAGTAAGAATGGAACGTAACGAGAAACCAACGGATTGACTTTTTAAGCAGTTATGAACTAAAAAGGAGAATCGATGGCAACGTACATAGGGATTTGCTCTGCCGGGCTGTGCATGTCCTGAAGGAGCTGCAGGCAAGTTGAGCTCCGAATCCAAATCAGATTCCTTGTCGGGTTGGAGATACGAAGGCACTCCGTCACCTTCGAGCTCTGTTCCCATGTCTGCCTCCAAAGCATCGAGCTCTGCGATATGAATAGAAAAGATATACATGGATAAATATAAAATAACTTATTTGTTGCATTCTGAACGATTATTCTATTTGCTACTTTTCCTCTTATGATTTAACCGACAGTGTGGCGTTCGAGAGATACATTACAATTCATCGGGTAAGTAATGATGATTCACAAATATGGATAGCATTTTCACAAAGCAAGAGACTAATTATGGACATAAAGACAGAGTCGGGACTTCGCAGAATTGATTGACTTAATTCTTATTCCTGAAATACCGTGCATTTTACAGAATCATAGAATTGGCATATATTAAGAATGTCAGAACAAACCTACTTATTTGCAACAAATTTTGTATTAAGAAATAACTTACCACCCATTAGGTCATCCTCGTCAATATCATCGGGCACATTATAGCTTCGACCGAGGGTCTCTTGGATTTCGTTAATCACATCCATCAGATCCATCATCTCATCTTGCAAATTCTATATATAAAAAAAAAGGTTAAGAAATAAAGTAAATACCGGAAAATAACCAATTAAAACCAGAAAAAGCTGGGAGAGAAACTTCATACATCGATGTCTTGAATCTTGACGGTTTTCATCATCCCTTTCAACTCCTTGTTAGCAGATTTTAGGGCTGACATCTGCATCAGAATTAAATAAAAAAGAATTGCGACAAACCGTATCTTTTTTTTATACTATAAAAAGAGTTTTCTACATTGTGTTGCTACGAAGAAAAACATTTTCAAAGAAGCCATTTCCCCCGTTTGTTTAAATGTAAGCATAAAATTCATGCTTCAAATTCCGCAGATATATACATGTTCTGTTCAGAACTTCTGTACCTAATTACTTTATTTTATTTTGTTTTACTAATTTTGTTACGTTTAGCTACGAGTTCTGAGAATGTCAATTCTAGATGCTTTAATCAAAACAGGAAATGCGAAAACTTGCTCTATCGTGATTAAATTCCTTTGGTTAAACATCTTTAATCGAAACAGGAAATGCGAAAACTTGCTCTATCGTGATTTAATTCCTTTGGTTAAACATCCTAGATAAAAACAACAGTCTCGTTGCCCCAAATCGATTGTTCAATTCCAGATTGCAAATTAAGCTTTAATTGAATGCATAATGACAATATATGTGCAAAAAATATGCTTCAGAAATTGCAATAGTTGACGAAAGTTTTCATTAAATCACCATATGCATAAAATCCCATGGTATAAAATCAAAAGAATTGAGATATACCAAAACACACAACTCAGAAAAAGACTAGAACATTCTAATGAATATAAATTCAATTGGTTACTTAAAAAAAAGAAAAAAAAAAAGAAAAAAAGAAGACTTTTATTTACCAAAAAAAAATTGTTCAGCTCTGGATTGAAAATTGAGCTGAACACATTGCAGTACTTGATTAAATTGATCGTAAAATCACCATATGAACAAAATCCCACGGTAAAAACCGAGAACAATTGAGATATGGACAAATTGCACTGCATTTCTATCACGATCATCTATCGTAATACTCCGATCTCAAACGATCAACACGGACAAAGACTCGAACATCTTAACAGTCATTAGAAATCATTTTTCCTGCACCGCAATGCGCTTAAAAGGCTTACAGTTTGCTGAGCGTCTTTAATCCCTTCAGAAGCAAACGACACTTGATCGAGGTTGAACGTCTGATTATAGAGCATGTCACGTTGACCCTCATACCTGCCCAAAGGTTTAGCAAAACTGTGTAAATTTTGAACCGATTCAAAAGAAAAAAAAAATGCTATAGAAAAAAGAGACATAATGACTTAAAGAAGAGGTAAGCGGTACGCACATTCTCTTTTGCTTGAGAACCCTCAGGGCTCGAGATTTAACAGCTTCTTGAGCCGGGCCAGGCCTCGTTCTCTTGATCTGCTCCTTGTATCTACTAAGTTCGGCATCAAGCTTCTTGATCTTATCATCCACGGAGTCGCCTCTTTTATTGATCTGGACTCAACACATAATTAGTATCAAATCATCAATATAAACTAGAAAAAAGGATTAACACATCTAAGAAGGATGTGTTGAGCTTAAGACCTCAAACACAGAGAAATGTCCATTGCAGAGAAAATCTTCGAACGTGACATTCATATTGAATAGATTATGTTCGATGATACTATACAGCCACATGAAATTGTGATCACTATATAAGCAATTATATGATATTGTGATACGAACTAGTAGCGGCAGATGTACCTAAGTTTCAGTAAAATTTGAGGTCATGTATCCAAGTTTCATTTGTAAAGGCCGAAGTACCGTGTAAGATCTTTTCTTTTCCATTTCCCTTTTGTCTTTCCCGTAAGGTATTCTCAATTTTAGTGTTACTCACACGCCTTTTATTAACCTTGTGTAAATAGCACGTGGTAAACGAGGATCCGATGACACGTTACTATAAACTAACGGAATGGAGACCGAAAAACTCAAGCCTTACACTATTACTCAACTTGGGTACACGCTTAAACTAAGGTACATTTGCCACTAATTTCTCTTATGGAAACTCAGCCCAAATGCTTAACTTCCGGATGAAAGATCGAAAGCCTATTAAGAAGGTGATGTTGAGCTTAAGAGTTTGATTCTAGATCAGCTTCTATCAAAGGAACGAACAATTCGAATTATACACAACGATCAAGCAGAGAAAGAGGCTTCTTCAGATTGCCAAAAGCTCGACTCATCAAATCTCCACTGAGTGCGACGAACCCTAGCAAATTCCGAACAGAAAAGGAAAATCGAATCGAAGGATACCCGATCGGAGGCGTCTTGAATGGACGGAGGTGGCTCCTTGTCCTTCTTCACTCCGAAGACTCTCTTCATCTTTCTTTGTTCTGGGAAATTAGGGCTTCGAGAGGGACGATTTGGGTTTCTTAAGGATTAAGGAATTGGGGAAAAAGTCTGCGTCTTTGGCGAGTAAACCAACTGTAAGAAGAGGAGACTCGATTTGTTTGAAACTTTTGAATGTTAGATTTTGTGGAATTAGACAAGGATTAGTACTAATTAAATAATCCCCTTAATCCAAATAAGAAATGTTTCCAATTTCTACGCTGAAACTCAAAAACGGAAGTTTCCAAATTCCTACGTATTGTACTAATATTTTATTTTATTTTTATTTAAAAAAATACATATGGTAAACCAATAAAATTGATTCAGACCTACCGGTCCCGAAGCTTGGCTCAAGGGATCGGTCTTACTGCGGTCGTCACACTTGAAAGATGAAAGAGACGTGAGGTAAAAGAGGGCAGAAGGGTGAGAGGTTCGGTTTTCTCCTGTTTTTTTTTTTAAAATTGGGTTTTTCGTTTGCTTTTTTCGAGACTAAGCATTTTGAAGTCGTCTTCGATGATAGGATCTATGTGTTAGGTTTTATAGTGTCAAAGTTGATCGTGTTGTGACTATTCCGTGTCGGGACTGAGGCTTGTGCCTCTCAATGTTATGGTTATGTTGACTTTTTTAGTTGACTCTCCGAGTCACTGTCAGAGTTGACTTTTTAAGTTGGGATCAGTGTTAATTTTATGAGCAGAGGTCGGAGTTGACTTCTCCAATCGATCGGATCTCTAACCTTTGGCCAGACTCGGGTTGGGTTTTCCAAGCCGATGCTCTTGGATTTTTGAGCTTTCATGTCCTTTTTTGCGTAATTTTTACATCATCTAAAAATCCCCGTCGAACATTATAAAATTAGTCTCTTATTTCTAGAGTAGATCCCCATAAATAAATTTTGTCTGAACTTCTTTAAATTATATAAATAAATATAAAACGATGCGAAGCTTTACTAAAAACCGCCCAATATCAAAACGACAGTCTTAAAATCATACTACGACATACGAATCCACAAATTGCGACTTTTGTTGTCGTTCGAACTTTCTATACGTCATTGCTGATCCTTTATTTCTATACGTCATGGTTAACGTCACCGCACCAGCAAAGTAGAAACGATGATCTTTTGAGTTTTGACGATTAGTCA
Source organism: Parietaria judaica (assembly GCA_954871525.1). Classification (NCBI taxonomy): domain Eukaryota; kingdom Viridiplantae; phylum Streptophyta; class Magnoliopsida; order Rosales; family Urticaceae; genus Parietaria; species Parietaria judaica. The sequence goes on from OX940862.1 coordinate 10,148,427, forward strand.
AAGCCAGCCAAATATCCGAAATGAACGTGGACAGAATCTACGAGTCCTTCACCTGCAAATAGTTATTTCTTGTTAAGCAATCAATTATATATAATATGTATATATTCTTCATAGAACCTTCTCTGCTTAACGTGTATATATATATATATATATATATAGTGATTACAGATATCAATTCCTAAATCATTCACGCAAAGTATTCAATTCTTCATTGATTATTCACTTTGATTATCAGGATCTAGGGCATTTCCATTTCCGATTTGGGGCAAGATTTTTGCAGCTCTGTAAACCGTTCGACATCTGATTTTGTTGCTCTGAAAATGGCGAGTGGTGACCAGAAGAAGCGAGTGGTGATCGTCGGAGGTGGCGTCGCCGGTGCGACTCTCGCGCGATCTCTCCACTTCTGCTCCGACGTCGTTCTCGTCGATCAGTGAGCTTCCATTTCACTCCAATTTGTTCTTTTCTGGTTTAGATTTTGGTGTTTGATCGTGTTTACAGTTTAGCATTTCCAATTCTTGTCAATTGAAAGAATTTTTTTTGACACTTTGGGCCGATCCGTGTTGCATGAATCAGGAAGGAGTATTTCGAGATTCCATGGGGGAGCTTGAGGGCAATGGTGGAGCCGTCGTTCGCCGAAAGAATGGTGATTAAGCACTCCGAGTACCTCACGAACACGCAGATCGTGGCGTCCGCTGCGACTGATGTGACGGACACTGAAGTTCTCACGGCCGACGGCCGTTCTCTTGCGTATGACTACCTCGTCGTTGCCACCGGTCACAATGATTCTTTCCCCGCGACTCGGGCCGAGCGGCTCAGCCACTACAAGGCAGGTTAGTAGCCTCGATTTTTTACAAGTTGTTTATCGCAATCGATTCGAGTGTTTTTATTGAATGTCTTAGATGACAGTTCGAATATTGGAGCAAAATCTCTGGAATTACAGAGATGCGTCTCCTTTTACACTACGACTTTTCAATCGAGTTGTTGATGTTTCGGATCGGTTCAAAACCAGAACTGGGATTATGTTCTGTGGAAAGTGATGTACCAATCTTAGATACGTTGTAAACAATCGCATTTCGACGCGAAAACGGGAAAAATTGGAAGTTTAAGAACACATAAAACATACATTTTACCTTTGTTTGTTTCAATACGATCGACGTTCAGACGAGGAGATTTATTACATCTTTCTTTGGTAGATCAAGAACGATCAATCATTTATATAATTTTGCACGAACTCCTGGAGAGCCAAAATTGACCCATCTAAAGAAAGAAAACTCTCTCTCGAGTCCTTGCTTCCTCTTTGTCTTTCTCTCTCGTTTGATATCCGATCACGTATTAACCAAATAAAAAACTTTATTGTTCTGTTGATCACAGAGTTCGAAAAGATCAAATCCGCCGATTCTATTCTCATAGTGGGTGGTGGTCCCACTGGAGTTGAGCTTGCCGGAGAAATTGCTGTCGACTTTCCAACGAAGAAAGTTACACTGGTGCACCGGGGTCTCAGACTGCTCGAGTTTGTCGGCTCCAAGGCTTCCCAAAAGGCTCTTGATTGGTTAATAGCTAGAAGAGTCGAAGTACTTTTGGACCAGGCGGTTGATCTGAACTCGGTATCAGGCGACATTTACGTTACAACCAAGGGAGAGACCATAAAAGCCGATTGCCACTTTCTGTGCACTGGAAAACCGCTCGGCTCGGCGTGGCTCAAGGAGACTGTTCTCAAAGACAGCTTGGACACACGAGGAAGGTTGACGGTCGACGATCACTTGAGGGTCAGGGGTCGTAAGAACGTCTTCGCTATTGGAGATATCACCGATGTTAAGGTAACATCATACAATTTTTTTCATTTTTTTTTTTCGTGCATCAGCAAAAATTTCTGATCGCGATTGCATAAATCTATCAGGAAATGAAGCAAGGGTACTTAGCGCAAGGACACGCGAAAATGGTGGGCAAGAACTTGAAGCTCCTCCTAAACGGAGGAAATGAGGCGAAGATGACAAAATACAAGACGCCTTATGAGGTGGCGCTGGTTTCTCTGGGTAGGAAGGAGGGCGTGGCACAGTTCCCGTATATGACGATAAGCGGATGCATTCCCGGAAAGATCAAGTCCGGCGACCTGTTCGTCGGAAAAACCAGGAAAGATCTCGGGCTGCAGCCCAATTAATGACGCATTTCCAAATCAAGATATCTGTATCCCATGGTATATATATATATATATATATATATATATATATGTAACCTTTATTTATTGTTAGTATTGGTTTATTATTAAATTCAGTTATTGTATTTATGAAGCATTGAGGAATATATATAAGCTTTATTGGTTCTGTCGATATGTGCATACTATTATTTAGAGAGTATTTGCTGCAATAATATTTATATGAAAATATAACTTCAAAAGAAAATTCATGGCAAAAATCTTATTGTTATAAAAATAAAATTTCATGTAGTGGTATATTACTAGTTCACATTTTCGCTTCTTTAGATCACGCATGAACTACAAAAATTTGAAAAATTTCAAAACAAATTATTAAATTCTCGTATACCAGTCAAAATGTGTTTTCCAATAAAATAAATAAATCAATTAAAGCATGATAATAATGTCAAGTCGTCAGAAGTTGACCGAGTGAAGACAGGCGTTGACTACCGATTTGTAGGGACAAAAATGTAATTAGCGAAATATCATATTCAGCTCGTGGTACACGACACCGCTGTTTCATTGTCGTTTCTTATGAAACTCCGTCATAGCCTACCATTTAGCGTTTCAATCTTCAACGCGTGCATTCAAGGAAACACTTATAGGCCAACGGTGCGGCAACTCGCATCCGGTGCCGCCATATTTCACGAATAAGGCCATGTTACTGTTATTCTCAGAACAATACCGCATATCCGCGACTTCCCACGGAAGGAAGAGATGAAATGACTGCAAAGAAAATAGTTTGTGTGCCCTTATTTACTTACTAGTGCACTTTAAAAATAAAATTTTGAGAGAATCAACGAGCTTTTAAAGCAATCTATATATATATAAAAGGAGAATCTCAAGTAGATTACATGGCTTCATGAGATTCAAGAGATTGTGTAATCTTCTTTTTTTGAATTTTATCATTTTTTTCTTGAAAAATATACATGTTTGTTAGTGGGAGTTAAATGCAATTTATTAGTGAGAGTTAAAGCTTAATGGGAATATTTCATCACTTATTGAATATTTTTTTTATCTATAGTTTCTCTACTCTTAAAAAAAACATAAATAGTTATATTATATATTTTTGTTAATGTGATATGCAAAAGATGAAAGTATTGAAATATAAAAAGATGAAAGTATTGAAATATATTTAATATATATATATATATATATATTTGTTAATGTGAAAGTATTGCAAATTATGCAAATTATGACTTTATAAATATATTTACCTAAAACTTAAAATTATAGTAATAATAATAATCTATATATATGAGCAAAATATTTAGGATATAGACATGTCTCAATTACACATTTTTATTGCTTTTGATATATTTCCTTCTCTTTTGTTTTTATGCTATTTTTTTTCTTTGTTTATTCACATATATATTTTTTTATCTTTAGTTTCTCTACTCTTAAAAAAAACATAAATAGTGTGACATGCAAATTACTTCCACATAAATCACATTTGGAATCACATGAGACGGTGTTTCCTCTTTCTAATTAACTCTACCATAAAAATAAATCTGTCAAACATAAAACACACAACGTCTTTACTGAATAATTTGTATCATGCATTAACAAGTCATAAGTGAAATAATAATTACAATGAATTTATAAAGTCATATGAGCATAACCGGTGGCTTTTCAATCCATCACACACACATATGTTATTACCTTTGGCTTCTCAATGCCTCCTCATTAAAATTTCTTCCTCTTTATATATGGATATATATATCATATATATTCATGTCCTACACTTTGTTTCTGCCTCATTATCTTCCCACGAGAGTTTCATCTCTTCCGATTGCTTCGAAACACGCATTTTCCAACGAGAAAGTCAGGTGAATTATTTTGAGTTTTGATAATTTTACATTTTTACCAAATAAAATTTAAAATTGTGTATAGTTCAAGTTGTTTGTTGAGATCATCTAACCTTACTTTATTGGGTGTTTGAAGTAAAAATTACATGAGCCGTAATTGACGTGAATGCAGCCCAACAATTGAATCCAAGTGAGAAAATGGAAAAAGTATTCCAATAGATCACATTCAGAGTTTTACTAAGCTCCTTATGCATTTTTTTATTTACTTGTATAGTTTCTATTATATATTTTTAGTATTTTACAACTTACGAAAGTCTAAAATAAATTATTTTCTTTGTTACTTTTTCATCTTGGTTCTATTCGTTTACAGATAATTTTGCAAATTTGTTCTCTTCCAATATCTTCGGTCGCAATCTACCATTTGCGACGACAACATAATATCAGGTGAGTTATGAGTTTGGATATTTTAAGTTTTTTTTTTCTCAATATACTACGTGGATATGCAAGTCTTCTTATAACATAAAGCTTTTTTGTGTTGTTCGTAACTTCGTATCAACAAAATTTATATGAGATTAAGCTAAAAGATAAATATATGCGTTATTCAAGCTCACCTTATCAAAAGAACATTTTGTTTTACACTCTATATAAATGCTTCTGGCAGGTGTTATAATACCAACTTAATGCATGCTATATATAGCAATTCGGGATTAATGTTTCCTTTGGAGATAAAGGAATATTTTTTTGTTCTTTATTTTGGACTTTAATAAGTTTTAAATATATAATCTTGGCCTTTTCAGGGAGTGGTTTTATTTTAGCTTCTTTTGCATTTATTTTTTAAAGTGAACGTTCTAAAAGTTTATGTGATGTACAATGTTTGCACAAGGGAGGAAAATCTTATTATGTGATGTTTACTAAGTTTTAGGGATAATGTCCTTGAAATTTTTTGGTTTAAAAATATTCCGAAATAATATTTCTATAAAATTGTCAAAATGATTATGATTATTTACATGTTCATTTTCTAATTCTTATTGTAGATACAATCTCATTTATTAATATTTAAAATTCATTTGAGTTGAGTAACATTTGCAATAATTTAGTTATGTCGCATGGGCATTAAGTATTCTAGCAATAAAAAATAATATTTTGATGTATTATTTTTGTGTCTACCACGAGAATTACAAGATGGAAATAAAACGATTCAAATGGAAATTCTTAATGGAATAGTAACATAAGAGCTACTAACTATAAATAAAATAGGAAAAAAAAAAACAATTTCGTTTACATGTAATTCTTTCGATTATAACTCGGAATTTAAACAATAAGCCGCAAAAGAAAATTCTATCAATAAGCTACATAACCTATAACATATGTACGATCGCTGCAAATAACCTTTTTAAAAATAATATTCTCTCTTATAATTTGAGTGTTACAATAATAAATTTTCTGTAAAAATTGCTTGGATTTATGTAGACTTTTAAAAGGAAATAATCCTTAATTTAAGTTTTTCGGGATTTATAATAAACATTTGATAGAATTAAAGGAAATTTTTCTTCTTCTTTCAAAAAACATTTTAAGTGATAGATAATGATTTTCTAGAGATGTAAATCCTAAAAACGTTTATTTTTTTTATATGTTACATTTGTACACCAAAGAGTACAAATTGTCGCTTATCTATCATTTATAGATATCAAATTGATGTAATTTATTTGTCATATGTTAATATCTCATTTATTGATTATTTTATTTATATTTCACATTTGTAAACCAAGAGTCCAATATGACAACTGATGTTATGTTTATAGACTGAACAGTTCATCAAAGAAGTTAAGCACAAAAGTCGCAAAAATTTCTCTTTCAAAATTTGTTCTATAGAAGTCACAACGATAAACAGACGATTATCGGTGTTTTTATTTTCTCTTCTTTAAATTCTCTGGTATAAGAAATGGAGAACTCTAGCTAACTATTTATATTGAAAACTTTTTTCTTTTTCCAGTTAATATCTCTAGATTTTTTTGGACTTTGTATATTTACGCGGGTTGTTTTGTTAATGAAATATTTGCTCTTCCATGTTCAACATTGTGAAGTACATTTTCACAATATTCAATTAATCTCGGAGTCTTCTTCTCTATTTTCTTTTTTGATTAGTGATTGTTAAGGGTTGGTGTCTATCATCGATGCCCGTTATATATTGGGGAGGATCTTGAGAGAATGATTTAGCAAAATAGAAATCAAAGATTTTATGCTCATATTCTTCGGATTTTATTTTAATTTATACATGTCACATTGTCAAATGAGATTTATTTATGTGGTGATTCCTGAAACTTATAGATTAATTTTTGAATTTGGATGTTGTCTGAATTTATTCTTGATTTTTTTGTAATTTTATTTGGTCTTTTAACTAGGATCCTAATCGGTTTTTGTTTTGGGCAAGATCAGACGATAAGTGAGACCGTTGAGATACTTAAAACTTTCAAGAAGCTTGAAGTTATATATTTTTCTTTTTTTTTAATTTAAGACATACTCATCCATTCTTACAAGGGTGCAATAACTCCTGAGAATGACAAAATGGTACTAACTACAAAGAGGCTATGAATCGTGAATCCGGACTGTGACTTTTATTTATTATAATTTCACAAAACTCGGCCATAGACATGGGTTTCTTAGTTACTATTTTCAACTTCTATAATTTATATATTTTTCTTCATCAACTAAAAAACAATATTTACCAAACACCTGTCAAATTTTTTTTTAACAGTTTGTTTTTTAAACTAAAACTAAAATACAATTGTAAAAATTAAGTCATGCCAAACATGCACAATTTCTATCCACCGCGCGAAGCGCGGTGCCGTCCACTAGTATATTACTTAAAAGAAGCTTTGATCTTGCGAATTAAATTTTAAGAAAGTTACAGACCGTTGAATCTCTTTAAATTAATACTCGATCAGATAATATTTTTGTGCAGTTTTGAATCTAGGTAACATAACTAAATTATTTTTCTATAAATAAATAATTTCGATTACGTGACAAAATTCTCATGTCCAACAATATTAATTTATAGAAATCAAGTTAAAAAAAATGAGGCTGGGAGCACGCGCCCACGCGTAAGAAACAAGAGAGTGTGCGAGGTCATAACGGAAAGCAAGATTCCTTTCAGTCGAGAAACAAACTGATTCACGAAACTCTGGTGTTGATCGGAGATGGCGAAGCGAAGCGAAGGTCTGATCCTCCAGCAGAAGCACGGCAAGGCCAGAGTCAGAGTCGCCAGAGTATGGCGGAGCAGCGATGGCACGCAGTTCATCGCCGAGTGGAGCGTCTCCGTCAGCCTCCTCTCCGATTGCCTCGGCGCCTACGTTCGCGGCGACAACTCCGACATCGTCGCCACTGACACCATGAAGAACACGGTCTGATTTCTTCATCACTGAGCTTCGATTGTTGATTCTTTTCTGAAACTTAGCTCTACTTTCTTTCATCGAACCAACTTGGAATCTGGATCTGACAGAAGTACCAAGATTTTGATTCGTATATACACACACACACACACATAGAGTACACACCAGGATTGATTCTGTAACTCTGCACAGGAAGGCAAATCTATGAGCATTTGTTGAACGATCGCTCTGAATTCTGACTTTGCAGGTATACGCAAAAGCAAAGGAATGCACAGAGCAACTTTCAGCTGAACACTTCGCCATTGAACTGGCGAAGCATTTCACTTCGAATTACCGTCAGGTGACTGCGAATTGTTGATAATTCTGGGTTTATTTGTCATTGTGACTGTTTGGAAACGAGTACTTAGTATTATTGTGTTAATCAAATCAGATGGTTATATTTCTTAATCTTTCTGACTTGCTCCTACGATACCAAGGTCGAAAAGATTGAGAAAAATCAGTCATTCACAACCACTGATGAAGGATTCCTCGAAAAGTTAAGGATTAGTAATCCTTTTTAGAAATCAAATGGATTCGGTCTTATACATACATTTGTGAAATGAGTGTTATTGAACATTTGAAGTCGCGTCGTATGTGTGCTTTTATTATTTTGAATTGCGTCCTAAACTCGTAAACTTTGTGATTGAAGAAGCTGATACTCTTGAACTTCCGTCCCTTTGACGATCAACACCGTTTGAGGCTTGAATCGACGAATAACCGATGTGCCACTCAAGCTCTTATTACAGTTGATAATCTCTGATGATATATAATGCCAGATATGGTATTGGTTTTCAGGTGTATGCTGCAGTTGTAAAAATTGTCGAAAAGCCGTGGGAAAGAGTGGAAGTAGACGGGCAACCACATCGCCACGGTTAGTTTATTTTAAGCTATTTCGATAAAAATACAAAACTTTAAGAGTTCCTCCGAAAACGGATTAAAAATTATAAGAAATAATATCGGCAAGCTCCTCGTTTTTATTCCTCTTTGAAGGTTTCAAACTTGGATCGGAAAGGCATATAACAGAGGCTACACTACACGAATCCGGCATGCTGAAGTTGACCTCTGGTGTTGAAGGATTGGCCGTACTCAAGACAACTAAAGTAGGTTTTTGTATTGTTTTTAACGTTTCAGTTAAAAATTGTGTTACGTCTCAATGAAAGTATACAACATGATAGACCCGAGACACCAAAACTTAATACGAACTGACGGGAATTCACTGGATTACTGAATCCCCGTTAATCTTTATTGATAAAAGCAACCGAATAACAGCGATACGGTCGTTCTTCAAGACACAAGCGTTTAATAAGCAAACTAAAACATAGTCATTAACCCAAACCCAAAGTACCCTAATGCCTTAATTATATAAAACTTAAAAAAAAAAAAAAAAAAAAAAACTTAACTAAAATGAAAACTAAGTGACTTACTACTCATTTACTCTCCCAAACACAACACTAAACTATGATCCCGAATATTTTCGTTTCAATGAGCAGTCGGGTTTTGAGGGGTTTATTCGGGATAAGTACACTGCTCTTCCAGAAACGCGAGAGAGGATTCTTGCAACAGAAGTAACTGCATTATGGAGGTACGATATTTGATGTTCATTTCTTTGCTATATCACCCTATGAATGACTCAAATTCCTACATTAATTATTGCTCTTCTTTTTTCCCCTGAAAAATCACGACATATTGTGCAGGTACTCGTACGAATCGATCTCTAGCGTTCCACAGAATCTGCTTTACTTCACAGAAAAGTACTTGGAACTGAAGAAAGTGTTGTCCGATACTTTTTATGGCCCTCCCAATGAGGGAGTTTACAGCCCTTCCGTTCAAAGCACGCTTTATCAAATGGCAGAGGCAGTTCTCGACAGGTTCTCCGCCTCTCTCGTTGCATAAAGACAAATCGCGGGACTAATATTTTACGTTTGAATCTGATTTCAACGCTTGCGGTTTCAGGTTTCCCGATGTGAAAAACGTTCAACTTAAGATGCCGAATCTGCATTTCTTGCCGGCTAATCTGTCGAGCAAGGAGAGAACCATCGTGAAGGTAAGTCACTTTCTGCTCAATATTATAATTACAATTATGATCATGTTCGATCCGTCGTTACACTGATGTTTCGCGGGGAAACATTGGTGCAGTTTGAAGACGATGTTTATGTTCCGACGGATGAGCCACATGGATCGATCGAAGCCAGCTTGAGCCGCCTCCGCTCCAAAATGTGATCATCTTTCAGTGTATTCTGCAGATCAAGATTTCATGTTTTTAAGCATGTTATGTTGTAAAATGTGGACTCAAAATAAAAGAGCATAAGCATGTGGCTGAGTTAAGCTGATCCAACCTTCCAACAAGTTTATGAATATTTACTGTTTTTCCATAGCTTGATTTGCTGATTCGCAATTTCCTTCTGCTATTTATCACGGTTCAAAAGCCCGCAAAAACCTACTTAAACCCGATATTCTGGGGTTTCCGGGTTAAAACCGCTCACCACATCACCTGTTTTAAAGAAACGGTGGGCAGCCCAAGAAAAACAGTTCTTTTTTTGGTGGTAAGAAATCGGCAAAAACCGAGCTCGGAATAGGAAATTTTGAAGCTAACTGAGATCAACATTTTTTTTTTTTTTTGGTGATTAAATTCCGTTGATCTGTTGTCAAACAAGTCCTTAGTTTTCTTGTTATTATATTACATTAATTGGATTTTCCTTACTATACTGTGGTGACTACCTTAAAAGTATATAAGCAGTTGCCCTGTTTTATGTTTTCAATCATTACGAGAATAAAAATATAATGCAATATTGCTCGTAATGGTTAACTGTTAATACATCATTTCGGCATATATATCTAATCATATAAGTTTATAGTAGTATAAATTTATATTTCTCTTTTTCAATCAAAGTTATTAATATTCACTATTTTTCTTCTCTTAATTATTCCGCTTATCCATTTGACGGAAATTTAATCATATCATTACGTATTAGATTGTTTATATATATATATACATACCGATAGGATAGGACATTAACAAATGAACGAAAGAGAAAAGAAAGAAAAAGTTATGTTATGTTATGTCACTAAAAATTCAAAATATTATATATTTACGCCGTTATTAACTCACGAAAGAATATTCAGGGGTCGAATTGCAATTATCCTAAAAAATAGACAACCAAGCCAACTGTGAATCTCCGGTGACCTTCTCCGACAGTTTGAATGGATTCTCAGGAAAACCAGAGATCCGTTGACCAACAACCGCCTCTCCCTTTGACCTCCAAGCTCAGACCTTTCGCTTTCTACGCCATTTCCATCCTCGTTCTCTCTCTGGCAATCTCCTTCGCCAACAAATCCCATCTCCTTCGAAACCCTAAATCCCAAAAGCCCACTTCCGATTCTCCTCGCTTTTGCCTCCTATGGATGTCTCCGTTCCTCTCCAGCGGCGGCTACAGCTCCGAAGGCTGGTCCTACGTCTCGGCGCTTCACCGCCACCTCAGCAACCCTAACTTCAAGCTCGCCATCGATCACCACGGCGACTCCGAGTCCCTCGAGTTCTGGGAGGGTCTGCCCGGAGACCTCAAGAGCTTGGCCTTCGAGCTTCACGCCACGAGATGCGCGGCGGAGGACACCGTCGTCGTTTGCCACAGCGAGCCCGGGGCTTGGAACCCGCCGCTGTTCGAAACCCGGCCGTGCCCGCCGGGTGCTCGACGGGATTTCAAGGCCGTGATCGGAAGAACCATGTTCGAGACGGATAGAGTGAATGCTGAGCATGTGAAGAGGTTGAACAGGATGGACTTCGTCTGGGTTCCGACGGAGTTTCACGTCTCAACTTTTGCGAAAAGTGGGGTTGATCCGTCGAAGATTTTGAAGATCGTGCAGGCCATCGACGTGGGTTTCTTTGACCCGGGTTTGCACGACCCGTTGGAGCTCGACTCGATCGGGGAACTGGTGATCGGGGAGAAAACCCGGGACTTGGATTTGAGTTCGACATTCTTGTTATTGAGCGTGTTCAAGTGGGAATTCAGGAAAGGGTGGGATATTCTGTTGAGATCTTATTTGGAGGAATTCTCCGGCGATGATGACGTGGCTTTGTTCCTCCTGACGAATCCGTACCACTCCGAGCGAGACTTCGGGAACAAGATATCAGAATTCGTGGAGAATTCTGGGCTGAAGAAGCCGGTCAATGGCTGGGCTCGGATTCACGTCAGCGACCACCACATTGCTCAGACCGATTTGCCCCGACTCTACAAGGCGGCAGACGTTTTTGTCCTTCCGACAAGAGGCGAAGGGTGGGGTCGGCCAGTCGTGGAGGCCATGGCCATGGCGCTACCGGTCATCGTGACCAACTGGTCGGGACCGACAGAGTATTTGACTGCAGAAAACAGCTATCCTTTACCAGTGGAGAGGATGAGTGAGGTGAGGGAAGGGCCGTTCAAAGGGCATCTCTGGGCCGAACCGTCGGTCAGCGAGCTTCGCGTTCTGATGAGGCGTGTGATGGAAAATGTCGAGGAAGCCAAGGGTAAAGAACAGAAGGCAAGGGAAGACATGATACGGTGGTTCTCACCGGAGATAGTTGCGAATATCGTTGCCGGTCACGTACAAGATATACTAAAAATTCGAACCGATAGAGATTAAATTTGCAATTTCTGTTAAAAAGCAAGGTATAATTTACTTGTACTTAAGTGTAAGTTCGTTGCTTTCATACAGCTATTTTGCTCTTTGCTCGAAATTGAAATTTGGGGATAGATAATATTCAAAATCTACTCAAGGTTGTCGAAGAAACGGCGCAAAATCTTCTAGAACTTTCTGGTAAACGGGCCTCTTAAAATCAACCGCCTGCACAGATGACAAAAGCGGTAAGAGCGTGACGCAAACGATGAGATTTTCTTCCGAACTTCCATGGAATAGCAAATAATTTAGTAAAATATATTTACTCACAAGTTCAAGCACTTGGTCCGGCGAAATCCATGACCAGTTTCCGAACTCGGGTTTCTCAGTCCCGTCGCCTAAAAGGTTGATCTCCTCGTCCTTTCCCGTGAATTTAAAAAGCACCCTGTGCATATTAAACAATATTAAATCCAATTTCCGAAGCAGGAAAATTTTAGAAGCTCGGACATTTTACAGAAGATGTGATTTTGTCCTAAACAATTGCCGGTTTGAATTACTCTCGAAATTATAAATAAGCGAATAAGCTTACCATTTTTGTGCTTGGCCTTTCCAATCTGTTCCCCACTGGCGATTAAGTTTTTCTCGAACTTTTGGCGGGAAGTCGTACGTCACCCAATGAGGTGTCTATATAGTACAGCCAAGCCAACGATTCAAAAAATTAGAAAATAAAATTTGAGAACCCGAGGCAGATCTCAAATGAAGAAATATCCGACAAAGTGTTAAGCTAACAACTAAGTCAATCTCCTTCTGGCAAAGGAACAACGAAGAACAGAATATCCGACAAAAAGTTACTTTTAAAAACACGATTATCGTCCAAAACAATATCTTAAGTCTTCGGGAAACCGAATCATCCGCTTATAATCCTGATTTGAGCAGACCTAAAGTGGAGCACTGATGATGCAATAACTTGAACAATTCTCTACAGAAATGGATTTTCTCTCAAACATGTTTATGCAGAATCAAAACCATAAGAAATAAAGCTTAATAATTTTTCCCACATTGGTATTTTTGGTACTTTGTACAAAAACCGAACCCGATCATGTAAAACGACAACGCAAAACAGCTTGTTCCAAACAGAGGAAAATTGACACAAATGCTTACCTCTGCAAGAATTTCAGCAGAGCTCACTCCAGTCTCTTCCCTCAACTCCCGAAAAGCTGCGATTCTTAGATCTTCAGCTTCGTCGATACCGCCCTTCCGAAAAAGCATTCAAATTCAGAACCAAACTTCAATGGCCAATAAGATAATGCAATTGCAAAGAATGAAGCTTAATTCTTGAATCTAAACATGTCTACAAGCATTTCTTAATCAATTTCCAGCCAAAAAGAAACTCAATTCTCGCAGTCACCTGAGGCATTTGCCACGAATTCGGTAAATCCAAACGCGTCGCAGCGAAAATCTGCAAAAAAAAAAAAAAAAAAAAAACTTCAAATTCATATACAGACACATAAAATCATTACGCAATAGAGAGTTCCGGCGAGTGGCGACCTTTTTCTCGTCGTTGACGAGGCAGATTCCGACGTTCCTTCGGTAACCTTCCGGCGGAGCTTCCATGAAGTACGACGGAGAGGACCGGGCGACGCGAGCGGTGACCGGCTTGCGCCGAGCGAGGAGGCTCGTCGGGGCTGCGGATTCCGGTGACTTCCGGCGGTGGTTGGGAGAAGAGCGAGAGGGAATTCCGGCTATTCTCGCCGGAGACGAAGGAAGGGAGCGGTGGTGCAGAGCGATGGGCGAGAAAGTGAGGCTCGCCAAACGGCATAAACCCATTCAATTTCAGAATGTGTGGTTTCTATTCGATTTGGAAACTAAAGAATCTACTATATGCACTTGCAAAGGGCCAAGGACTGCCAGCGTGGTCGGAACATGGAATACGAAACGGTTTATACAACGACACTATCGTATTAAATAATAAAAAATATATATGTACTTTAGCATAGACTAACAGGCTGGTTTGGAAACGGTACACGAAGTTATTACGATATCGATACTAACAAGGACAATTACATATAAAATAAAAAAATTTACACTAGTTAGGAGTGACAGGCTAGTCTGGACACGGAACACGAAATAGTTACGAGACCGACTCTGAAACGATAAAATTTAAAAAATAATCTATTATGTATATATATATATATATATATTCTAGCAAGGAGTGGCAACTTGATCCCGATACGAAACGCGAAACGGTTATGAGATAGACTCTAACACGATTAAAGAAAAATCTACTATATATACTAGCGTAGACTGACATGCTGGTCTGGATAGGGAATACAAAATGGTTACGAGATTGACACTAACACGACTAAATGCAAATGCTACGATATATACTAGCATAGACTGGCCGCCTGCTCTTCACACATAATACGAAACGATGATTGACACACATACGATCAGATTGACACAGAACACTAAACGGTTGCGAAATCGACACTTAGCACGATTAGATAAGTGCCCAACACTAAAAAACGGAAGACCTAGCGGAATAAAATATTAAAATTGATTATGTGTCACATTTGTGTTTCGTTATTTTAGAATTACGATGTTCAATTGATTATGAATCTTACATTATTTAGTCCAAGTCTAAACAATTGAAATTAGTTTATAAGAATACCATGATCAATTAAATTAGTAAAAAAATGATTAAGACACGATACAAACACAAGAAAATACTTGAAATTGCTACATCTAATAATAACATATAGTACTCGTCGCGATGATTTATTAGAAAACTTTATCAAATATCTTTTTCTTGAAAAACTTAACAATCTTATAAAAGTTATGGTATCTTGGAAAAGAAAGTCTATCTTTGAAAATAATTTTGTTATTTAATATTTTATAGCTTCAATTTTCGTAATTGTACGTACAGTCAAAATCAACTAAAATATACTTCCGTAATTTGATACTATCTCGCTCCGTTTTTATTTTGTAAGATTTTTTATAAAATTGAAAGAATAGGTATTGAAATAATATTGAAATCCAATAGTTTTACTTTTCACACTCTTGCTTCCCTGTCTGTGGAGACTTGAAACTCCGGGCCGTTACCCGTTACTTATCTTTTTCACTGCGTGTCAAACTCGATGCTCCTCGATCGCCTAATTCTTACCATCGGTACTTGTCTCTCCTCGCCATTGCTGGTAAAACACACATCTCTTTCGCCGTCCTGCTCTTCGCAAGGTCACTCTCCTCGTCGAATCAGATAGTTTTGTGCTTTGATTTTACACTATATTTTGCTCGAAAAATAAATATATACAGCCATATACATTTTAAAATGTTTTTCATTTCATAAAAAAAAAACTCATTTAATTTTTGATGCATGCATGTCAATAGGTCAATGCTTCACTATTATGTTATATTCTCTCTCTTGTCATACACGAAAAAAAAGCTTCCATATGTAAGTCCAAACTCTAGTATAAATATACACCTTGACATACATTATATGTCATACACAGTCCTCTCTATGGTCTCCTCTGGTTTTAGAGTGAGCATAATCTTCTTGTGTTTGGTGAGCTTCTGTGTGGCAATGGCAGATCCTTCTCAAAACCTTGAAGATGGAGAGCTCTGGCTTCCCTCTGAGATCTTCTACAAAATCGACTCTCCCGAACGCGTAATCACGCCACCCAATCCCCCTCCCCGCCCCGCTAATCCCAAGCCTATTGGCCCTGCTAATGGTGTTGCGATGGTCGATCGCAACAAGCCGATGCGCCCCCCTCAAAACGTTCAGGTTTGTTTCCTCCGCCATAAGTGAGAGAATTTATCAGTAGATTCGAGTCAGAGATTTGATCTCCGCTTGATGTATCTCCTTCTTTTATTAAAGATAACTCAAGTATTTTCCTCGTGAGATAATTTATCAGTAGATTCGAGTCAGAGATTTGATCTCCGCTTGATGTATCTCTTTTCTTTTATTATTGAACAAGCCGCTCGTAACATTCAAGTTCGTTTCCTCCTCCGTAAGTGACATTTATCAATAGACTCTAGACGTTTTTATATATATATATATATATATATATATATATATATATATATATACCTCTTTGTTTTTCTTTTTTCTTTTTTTCATTCAATAAGCCGATATGCCCCATCGTGACGTTCAGATTTATTTCCTCCGCCATAAGTATGAGATCTATCAGTAGATTCTAGACGCGTTTTTATTTCCGTTTTCCTTTTTAATTTCGTCGTTGCATTAGCTTCTCAGCTTAATTGTTGAAACTGCAGAACTATCGACGCGTCTTTTCCGGCGATATAGCCCGGCCAAACATGAATAGTCCTGTCCAGAATTTCCAAGCACCTATGTACAATCCAATGCTTGATTACTCAGTGACTCCATCAATTCTTCAGGTATATATGTGTATATATTAATTGTTATATAATATATACTACTATGCTTATATATATATATATATTAAATAAACTTGTATACATATATACACTGTTTCAGGCCATTAGATCAAGCCAAGTAATGAGAGCTAGTAATTTGGGCAATACCAAGCGTGAAGGCACTGGTGTTTTTCTCCCTCCTCTTCCCAAACAGAACCAACCACTCCCTAAAAATTGTGGCAAAAATAAAAAGGGTACTTTTTTCTTCATCTTAATTATTTCATTTAGCGGAAGTGCGATAAATTTTTTTTTCACATAAAAAATTTCATCGAAAAGATTGACAGAGTCTTAACAATATTCCGTCGCGGCTCGTAGTTCAGTGATTGAGCATTCGAACTTGTATTGTTGAGGTGTAGAGTACGAGTCATACGACATGCAAAAAATCAAAGAACGCTAACCGTCACGATATATTAAATCGGTTACTTTTAATATTATTCAAACCTCTTTTCAGTCAATTGAATTTCTTGTAAAGAAGAGTTGTATATCACTGAGCATTAAATTCTGGGTTTTAGCTTTTTGGCCAAATGTTTTACATGCATACAATAATATTAATTTGATTAACTTGATGAAGAAAGGTTTGCTCTCGTGTTCTACATCTGTCTGCTCAGAAATGATTTGAAAATAAATAAATTTCATAGGAAGATATGAAACTTGGAGCAAAAGCTAGGCTCTTTTATATCATATAACAATTTAAATATTAAAATTTAAAATATGAATCCGTATAATGCTCGAAAAATCGAGGAAAAAGTAATACTATCTTACTATTTATAGAGATAAATGATTATTTCATGACTTTGGTAAAGAGATAAATTATCATTTCGTCTTGAAATTTATGACTCGTTGAACTTATCTTAACGTTTTCTTACCGTGTTAAAAAAGTTATTAGTACATTATAACGTTTTATAGGAAAATATATTCAACGCAGTTATTGCACAAAACGACGTTATCTTCAACTTTATTGTCTTAATTATGCGCTTACTTCCAAAATACCTTAATAATAATTTTAAATAATTTTTTTATTAAGTTATTGTATATATGGTCCCGATGTTATTAATTTATAAATATTTAACCGTCGGTAGTCGTTGGTTTTTACATTCGTGGTAATTACACTAGTAGCCAAAATCCCTACCAAGTGTAGAAATTTATCTTGAATTTAAATTAAATTATAGTCAACTATCTATTAAATGTGCTTCCCTTTTTTCGTTTTGTTTGGACGTTTCGTATGTAAACGATTGCATATTCTCTCGTTTATCGTATTTCAAACTCCGATCTTTGTGCTTCTTAGGCTAATCTAGTGAAAAATAGAATTCACTTTGCGAGATTTCAAACCTCCATCTTTTACTTAAGAAATAAAAATCAAATGATTTTACTGCACGGAAAATAGGTTTTTTTTTTAATACATTCCATCATAATATTCAAAGTTGCCGATATGAGGCAATTTATATTGATCTATTTTTTTGTTTTTTCAGGCTACAAAATGAATCAGAAGAGCGTTGTCCCAAAGAAGGATTGAGACGCATTGATCTCCGAGGCAATATTAGAATAAATTCACGAGACTCTGAAATTACAAAGAGATTCATATCAAGTATGAACAATATCAAATAATCAGTGGTTCTGATCTTTTTGGGAATGTTCTCCAATTTCAATAAAAAAGTATTGCCCTTTATATGATATTGGGCCCGTTTGGCACAACTTAATTTTTACAAAAAATGTTTTTAGTTTTAGTTTAAAAAATAAACTGTTTTTGAGAAAAACCGGCAGGTGTTTGGTAAATTGTTTATAAAACAGTTGTTGTTGGTAACAAAAACTGTTTTAGCGTTTGGTAAAAAAAATTATTTAGGCTAAAAAGACTAAAATAGACTATAACCGTATTTTTGTTTTTAGAAAAAACCAAAAGCTACGAATCCTAGCTTTTACAATTCATGTACAAAAATTCAACATCGATTTTGTGTTTTTTGGAAAAACAATTTTGCCAAACACCTAAATAGCGGTTAAGTTTATTTTATAAACAAAAACAAGGCTAAATAAGCTGTGCCAAACGCACCCATTATGAGAAAAGATGTGCTCTTTCAAAAAAAAAATTCCACGTAATTGTTATAGAGTAAAATACGATGCTACGAATCAAGTAAATCTGTTGTTGTCGGGACATTACTTATAGATTCGTCAAAGTATAATTAATAACTATTTTAAAAAAACTTATATAGTAAAAGTGAAGGAAAAAAAAACCGGATAAGCTTTAAACATTTTCGAGAAGTTTGGGTGAATCGCAACCTCCTTTGGAATCAACCGAGCTTTGCCCTTCCATGCATTTCATAAAAAATGATAAGAAAGAAAATGTCGTTTCTTGTAGAGACTCATATCTAAACTCTCATTGTTTTTTTTTCTTTTCATGTCGTCGTACTGAATGTTACTATGCTGTCGTTTTTCACGTGATTTGTCGTTGAATACAATTCCACCGATTTATTATATATCACCTTTTTTTAGACGGTGTGTTTCTGATTTAACAGTAGTAAAACTCTATGTCGAAACTGTAGTCGTTTACTTATTTATCATTATTTTTCTCAATCGTCGTTTTCACATTACTTTTGTTTATGATTATGTCATCATTACTTTTGCCTTTGGTCTGAACGCTGTCGTTTCTTCTGAAGTTGTTTTTTTGTTGTCGTTTTGGTTGTTTGATGTCATTTTCACATTGTTAGATCCTTTGTCATTTTCAAGCAGTTGTTTCTCATTTTATCTGATCATAATACTCTTTTTCAGGGGATTTTTTTCTTTTTTTTTGTATGGATAATATTAAAGAAGATTACACGCTCTTTTAAACATAAATGTCATGCACTGCGAAATAAATTGTCAATTGTATTGGTCTATAAACCGAGCATAATTTTGAGGAAATACACAAAAAAGACTAATAAATCTTTTTCTGTACATTATGTTTATGTTACTTATATTAAGCTATAACTACATTCTATATACATATATTTGTTCAAAAAAACTATATACATAAACCAAACTTTCGTATTATATACAATTCAATGCACAACCATAAAGTAAAAACAATATTCTAGCATAAAGTATTTTTTTCCCCCTCGATTGCGTATAATAATGGCAAAATTACTTAAGTTGCTATCAACTGCAACACCAAGTTCAGTAAAATAATAAAGAGATAAGTACTTGAGTTTAGTAAAATAATAATTTTATTCCATTTATTTATAAAAAATCAAATAAATAAAATACCTGTCATCAAACTATATTAAAAATAAAATAAAATAAAATCAGAAGAACATATATATATACCTCTATATATTGACATCTTTCACAAAAAATCAACGATTTTTATTATCATTTTTAATATAAGTTGAACTTGAATATTTTTTTCTCGTTAAAAAATCTACAAAGACAATTAAATGTAACCTTGGAACACTTTTATCACTATTTTCTTTATACAATAGAATCTTATTATACTAATAGTCAATAGACTAATAATTTTGATAAAATAACATTTTTTTATAATTTTAATTTTAATTTTTATATAAATAAATTAATAATACGATAATATAATAAATTTCTCCGATAATAACCGTAGTAATTTATAAAGCTTTTTCCGCATTTTATTAGAAG
Source organism: Parietaria judaica (assembly GCA_954871525.1). NCBI lineage: Eukaryota > Viridiplantae > Streptophyta > Magnoliopsida > Rosales > Urticaceae > Parietaria > Parietaria judaica. The sequence continues at coordinate 10,168,496 of OX940862.1, forward strand.
TTCGTTTATGTTAAGTTAAATGAGGATAAAAAATAAAATAAAATAAAATATTAGAGTCTAACAAACCCATTACAACCTGTAATCAACACAATAGTTGAAGAAAGACATTGGACTCTTGAAGAAGAAGAAGAAGAACTCCAACGAACAAGACGAAGACGACGAAGAAGAAGCGTCAAACCAGAGACTCTCTCTCTCCATTCTCAACCAACCACCATCGCCATCTCAAGCTCAAGCTCCGCAGCCATGGCGGTGACTGCGTCGCCCGCGGATCCGCTCAGCGACCGAGTAGCCCTAATGCGCGAGTCTCTCCTGAGGAGCCAGACCATCACCGACAACGTCGTCTCCATCCTCGGCTCCTTCGACCACCGCCTCTCCGCCCTCGAGACCGCCATGCGCCCCACCCAGGTCGGTCCCTTCCGTTTGTTTTCCGGGGAAATTCCCGGCAGATCTAGGCGTTGTTTGTGCTGAACTGGGTTGGTTTTGGGCAGTACAGATCAGGACTCATTCGATTCGCAAAGCGCACGCCAACATCGATAAGAGCTTGAAAGCTGCCGAGGTTATCTTGGCTCAATTTGATCTTGCTCGTCAGGTTCGTTATTCATGTGTGAATTTTTCTTGGGTTTCGCTTGACCTAATTGTATATGGGAATTTGGTAAACCGTACTTGAGAGTTTTATATCGATGAGAAATCTTAGGAGATGAGAAAAATGATATCTTTTGTGATTTTTCCCAACTGTTTTTAGTCAAACATTGGTCAATATTCAGCCTTTGGGGATGAACTGATCTGTGTCAGTTTCAGGATTTGAAGTTGAGCTAAAGCGAAAATACCGATTGTAGATTGTGAAAACGCAAATTTATAAAGCCCAAGTAGGGGTTCAGATGCTGATTTGGGTATTAGATAGTTACAGTTGGTTCGAATTTTTTACGGGAATTCCATGCGAAGAAAAGTTTCCAATTGCTATTTATAGAATTCAAGTTCTTTATGCGTTGTTATCAGGGTGTTTTTCGATTCCACTGAAATCTCTATTTTTTTTTACGCAAAGATGGTTCTTTATTTATTTTTGGTTTGTTAGTTTGTTTTTTGTTATTAAAACGCAAAATTGTCTTACTAGGTTGTGTTGATGTCGCTTATTCATTGATATTGCTTTAATGCTTCAATATTAAACAGGCGGAGACAAAGATACTGAAAGGGCCTCATGAAAACTTGGAAAATTATCTGGAAGCCATTGATCAGCTCAGAAGCAATATCCACTTTTTCAGTAACAGCAAAGGCTTCAAGAGCAGCGATGGGGTTCTCAACCATTCGAACGGCTTACTCACGAAAGCTATTTCAAAGCTTGAAGATGAGTTCAAGAATCAATTGACGTCTTATAGGTTTGTTTTTATATCACTTCTCTTACTCTTTCAGTTTGATTTTGTATAAAAAGCTATTAGTTTTATATAAGTTATCAGTTTCATATGATTGCATTTTTAATAGTTTTATGCATTTTTTAATCTTGGATTTTAGCAAGCCCGTGGAGCCTGAACGCCTTTTCGACTGCCTGCCAAACTCTCTCCGACCATCCGAATCTCCCGGAAACCATGGAGATCATCATCACCATAATCCTGAAGCGGAAACGGCTGTTTATACACCGCCCACTCTTATTCCGCCACGTGTCCTGCCTTTGCTTCATGATTTAGCTGTGCAGATGGTTCAAGCTGGTCAACGACAGCAGTTAGTCAAAATCTATAGGTAAAAGGGTTCTTTTGTCTTTTACTCATCTTAAGGACATGTCTGTTTATTTTGATGAATGTATGACAAATAAACTTTTTAGTATTATCCTTTTACACGCTACTCGTTTGCTTCATTTGAAATTTCTGATTCTGCTCAGGGATACTCGGTCTTCGGTTTTGGAAGAAAGTCTTCGGAAGTTGGGAGTTGAGAAGCTCAGCAAAGAAGATGTTCAGAAGATGCAATGGGAAGTTTTGGAGGCAAAAATTGGGAATTGGATTCACTTTATGCGCATTGCTGTAAGGAACTCATGATTTTTTACTAAATTCTAGTGTGTTTCATTTTTGGTCTTAAAAATTATTATTCTCGAACAGGTTAAATTGCTCTTTGCCGCAGAGAGGAGAGTTTGTGATGAACTCTTTGATGGGTTTGATTCTCTCAGTGACCAGTGTTTCTCTGAAGTCACAACGAGTAGTGTTTCCGTTCTGCTTAGCTTTGGGGAAGCAATAGCTCGAAGCAAGAGATCACCCGAAAAGTTGTTTGTGCTTCTTGACATGTATGAGATTATGCGAGAGCTTCACACAGAGGTAGAGATTATGTTGTTTTCGGGAATTTCTTAATATTTTATTCGTAATAATTAAATTGGTATTTACACCTAAAGAGTAACATGAAATATATTAAAACTAATCCCCTCTAAAATAGCGAAAATAGAGAACCTATTTATACTAATAGCACTATAATTAACTATTTCTAGATATTTTACACCTTATTTACGTATATTTTTACATATTATATATGTTAATGAGTCTGAAACAAGTAGAAAGGGATTTGAATATAAGTAAACACGAGGAACAACCAAAGAAAACACTCCTATTGCCTTCTGCAAGAACTGAGCTTTAATTAAAATCTTAGTTTATACAACACGCTAGTTGATCAATGATCCTTTAATTAATGCAGATTGAGACGATTTTCAAAGGAAAAACTTGCATTGAAATCCGAGAATCAGCAACTAGTTTGACCAAAAGGCTCGCTCAGACAGCTCAAGAAACATTCGGTGATTTTGAAGAGGCGGTTGAAAAGGATGCAACGAAAACTGCTGTATTGGATGGAACCGTACATCCGTTGACAAGCTATGTGATCAACTATGTCAAGTTTCTATTTGAGTAAGTTCGACATAACATGCTTTTGTTAATTTTTAATTATCAAAACAGGATATGAGCACATGAAGGATACAAAGATAATATGCATATGTGTTCATTCAATGGTTTTGTTGTACAGGACATTTGATTTTAAACATGACCATCGGGTTTATTTCCTTGCAATATTTGTTCGTTAATTCATTATTTATATGATATATTTCCCATATTTGCAGTTATCAATCGACATTAAAGCAACTTTTCCAAGAATTTGAAAACGAAGGCGAATCTGCTTCACAGTTGGCCTCAGTTACCATGCGGATTATGCAGGCTCTTCAAAATAACTTGGACGGAAAATCTAAACAGTACAAAGACCCTGCTTTGACTCATTTGTTTCTCATGAACAATATCCACTACATGGTCCGATCTGTGCGCAGGTTTGCCTCAAACGGGTTTCTTTTCAGTTACGACTTTTTTAAAGCTTGTACATGAGTATGTCGATGTTTCTTCTTCAGATCGGAAGCCAAGGATTTGTTGGGAGATGATTGGGTGCAAAGGCACCGAAGGATCGTTCAGCAACATGCAAATCAATACAAAAGAATTGGTTGGGGAAAGGTACAGTTCCTTCTGTTAGTCGATTCATCTGGTTTTGTTCTGGTTGCGATCTTATTCATCAACCAAGAGCTGAAACCAAGTTGGTTTGAGTTTCGTAACGCTTTCAATTTTTATTACTTGTTTTGTTTGGTTAAACAATTTAAAATTTGTTTTAAGTTTAAACCTGTTAAGCTTTCAGATAAAAACAGTTGTATTGGTTAAATTGGGTAATAACCCATATTTTTGCAAAATAACATAATATTGTCATGAAATTAATTTGTTAATAATAATAATAATAATAATAATAATAATAATAATTATATCAGATAAATAACACGAAAGCTATTATTTGTCATATATATTGTATTAAATTAACAAAAGTATTACAGTCAATAACTGATTATTTGGTTTTTCCTCTAATTGTAACCGATAACCTGTCCGTGTGTGATAAGCAGTTCCGGATAACCAGATTTAGCAAGATATTCCGTTATTATGGACAAATTGTCAAATTTCAATAAGTTTTTGTTCCAGTCGTCGTATTTTCTTCTTTCTTCAGCCTCATCAGCGAGGTCACTGTTAAAACTGACATGCTTTTCCCTGTACAGATTCTGCAGTGTCTTTCTATTCAAGGTCTGACCTCGTCCGGTGGAAGCTCGGTTGGTGGCGATGGAGGAAACAGTAGTGGAGTATCAAGAGCACTGGTCAAAGATAGGTAAAAGTCTGAGCCTTTTCCTTCATTAAATTCTCATTGGTGAGTTATTTTCTTCTAATTTGCATTGCGTATTGATTTCAGGTTCAAGATCTTCAATATGCAATTTGAGGAACTCCATCAGAAACAATCCCAATGGACGGTTCCTGACACCGAGCTTCGTGAGTCACTCAGGCTTGCCGTGGCCGAAGTCCTCTTGCCTGCCTACAGATCTTATGTTAAACGCTTCGGGCAAGTTCATAACTTCTACCTCATCTTGTTGTCCATAAAATCACATGCATGTGTTTGAACATACCATGGAAAACATTAGGGTGAATCCGGTTACGTCTTTTTGACATTTTTAAAACCAGAATCGGATACGGTTATTGTCTTTGCCATTATACATATATATTTTTATAATGAACAGGTTTTTCCGGAGATGAATTTTCAAATAAGAAAAAGAAAATAAAGAACCTTTTTTCTTTCTTTCAGGCCTCTCGTCGAGAACGGGAAGAACCCACAGAAGTATATAAGATATTCGGCAGAGGATCTTGAACGAATGCTTGGCGAGTTCTTCGAGGGAAAGAACATCAATGAGCCCAATAGGTAGATGAAAATCGATCGATTCGTAAATGTTAGTGTTTGCCGTTACTTTTCCAGGCTCAACGTTTCGGATTATCATTCCTTTGGCGGGTTTTGCTCTCGATTTCAAGCCGGGCATGGCACGGTTACTGCTGTTGAGGGCCATGCAGAAGAGAAATAAGATATAAGTTGGTTTGTGATGGTTTTGCTTCACTATCGAATAAATGCATTCATTTTTTGTTTAATTTTGGGCAATTCAGTATTGGCTCATGTGTATAATATTTGTGTCGATGTAAGTAAATACTCTTTTGATTTAATCAAGGTTCTGTATCTATGTATCATGCATGTCTTACTTTGCAATTATTTTTGAAGCTCTTGGTTATTAATAATAAAAATAGAATTGTTGAGTGTTTGTAAAGAATTTTCATAAGCTTATTTTTGTATTCATAAAAGTCGGTCCGATGTCACGTAGAATCTCATTAAATTAATACTCGATAAATTAAAATAAATTAATCGAAGGTATAATAAAATTTGCTAATTGGGATCTTACTAATTTATAGAATTTTACTGTATTTTCATTTTGTAATATTTTTGGCCCCCCGTCACGGAAGATTAGGAGAAAAAAAATGATATTTTCAAACCGGGGCCGGTTGCAATAGAGCTGAAAAAACCGAGATCGAGAAGAAGAAAAAATCCGGTACTCGGTTCTGGTTTTACCCTTATAATTGAGTATGGGAGTGAGTAAAAGATTAGATTTTTGTGGATGAATTATGTTAAGAATAGAATAGAATAGGAAAATATTTATAGCCCATCACATGCAAAGTAAAGAGAAGTCAACAATGGCTTGTAACGAGAACCATTCAAGCAAAGCTCTCGGTGTGAATGGCCGAGCATTGACCACGTCGCACATCTCCAGCCCATGCACTTCTCATATCCTCCTCCTCCATTTCTTCTTCTTCTTCGTCTTCCTCCGATAATCTCGTTCTGCGTATCGAAACCTGCGTGATAATAAGCGCACTCGAAGATCAGCATCATCGGAGTCTGGGCGGAATGGGAAACGAGTCAGAGGCCGAGAAGACTGGTTTGTCCCTTTGCCTTGTGGTTTACTTTTGGGTATTCACTGGCAACTCTTCCTTCTTCTTTCGCTCTCTTTTGTTGCCCTAATTCATCTTCATCACCATCACCATCTCCAGAGGAAGGAGGAGGAGGAGAAGCACAAGGATGCAAGTGCGAGAATGGGGTTTGCAAATTCGTCCCCAAAAAGCGTCTCAGTGATCACATAATCCCTCACATCCTCAATCTGTACGTTTTCGACCTCTTCATTATGTACTTTTAGAGATGCTAAAATAAAACTGAATTACCTACTTTCAGCAAACGACATAGTTTTGCAGAAACGACGGTTTATAGAAAGGAGACTAAATAGTTCTTAAGTTCTTATAAATGGGTCATTTCTATTTGCTCCGCCTATATGCTCGAAAATTAGCGCTACAACATATACATGTGAAATTCCCGAAACACCCGTCACTATATGCGTCGGGTTTTTATACCGATTTTAGAGAATTATTCTTCAAAACTATGTGAGTTTGGCCTAAATCCCCCAATCAAAGACGAAATAAAAAATGCAAAAAATAAAACGTGACATGGAGAAATATCGTTGTTCAACCCTAAGGACGAGGGGTTTACCACCTTCCTTTCAAGTTTCAACGCCCACGACCCATGTTTCTGGTTGACCAGCTTGACTTCTTTGCGTCGAGTCTTCGTAACAGTTGTGGTCAATTAGGCTTCACAGCTCAACATGTAGTAATTTTAACTTCTCGCGGGGTTCTGCCTATATAAAAAAGAGTCGAAGAGGGTCCAATACCGCAAAGTCAAAGTTGATTAAGATTTGAAGATGAATAAAAAAATCTACATCAGATTGTTTTGAGTTTTTACAAAATGATCTTCTGCTATAAGAATTCGAAAAACCGTGAAAAACACCGCAAATTAGAACTCGATTGACCCAAACGTGTAGTAACCAAGTGAAGTACTTGTGTGATTTTGGATTTCAAAGAAGTTCTGTTGCAAGTTTGCTACGTTTTACGGTAAAGAGGTTTAATTGTTTCCAAATATTTGACTCAGATATGCTTCCACTGCAACTCCTAAGGATTTCGAAATCTACGCTCCAGAAGCCTCGTTCGAGGATCCACTAATGTGCGCTCATGGGTACGTGGTGGCCATCCGATCACCTTATACATTAATTTGAAATTCGGTTTTTAAGATCCTTAGTAGGGTTTCAAAGTCTACTGATTGCTCTGAAACATGAAATATTATTGCAAGCTTATGCTTTTTCGATTTCTTTTCGACGATACCTTATCATAATTTGGCAGAAATTATGTCAATTGGTAGATATTGATGATCTTTTAGTTTATCATTAAGTTATGGGTACATTTCCATTGTCAGTGTCCTGGTATATAATTGAAGTTGGTATATTTTGTTGTATGTTCTATACGACGTAAAATCTAGTTAATATATATAGATTTTTTTCTATTTACATGTTTATTGTCTTGTGGAAGTGCACGGTTTTGACTCGTTTGAACTGAACTGTTGTTTCCACAGGGTGAAGCAGATCAAGTCCGCATTTTATTCGATTCCCAAGGTGTAGTTTCTATGATGAATTTTCGACAATTCAATCTTCATGAGATTAATAAGAAACATTCATTGTCATATTTTTGCTGAATCAAAAAACACACGAATAATTTCTCATGTTTCCGCTTTAATATATATTTTTATTTGTTTCTCATTTCTATCAGGTCTTTAGCAAATCACAAATTGTAGAATACACCGTCAAGGAGAAAATTACCTCACCGGGAAACGGCGAGGTTCGATAACAATTGTAGCACGATTAAGATATTATCAAGGGTTAATTAAAATTTTTATTATTATTTGTTTTGGTCTCATGGAAATTTAATTTATGATCAATCCAGGTGTTAATTGATAACAAGCAGTACTACAAGTTCTGGGGAAGAAACATAGACGTGATATCGCTCATCAAGCTGTCCGTTGCAGACGGAAAAGTCGTCCGTCACGAAGATTGGTACTTCTTCTTATTGAATTTTAATTATCAGTGTTGATTTAATCCACTTGATTATATTTAAATTTACATAATTTCAATTGACTAGATTGATTCTAAATTAAAGTTAATAGAACTCTTCTTGAATCGTATGACTCAGTAACTAGTGATTGCAGGTGGGACAAGAAGCCTCTTTTGAACAAAGAAACGGTGTGGGTCCCCCTTCTTGGTCGCCTCATCGAGATCACTCGTCGAGGTTCGATGCTCGCAACTCATGCAATGATGGGCTTCGGGAAGGATCCATCGGAGTGAAAACTGTCGATCCCGGCTGAATGTGTACAGAGAGCAAGTGAAATATAAAAGTGTGATATCAAATGTTGATTAGTTTTTTTTTGTTGTTAAAAAAAAACGGAACGGGGTTATTAATTAGCATGTTCGGATTAACAAGTTTGGAAAATTAAGCGAAAATGAATTTTTAGATCATGTTCGGAGTTATTGTATAACGATAACATACATTCTATACGGCAATAAATTTGGTATTCGGCACAAGATGGGAAGGATCCATCGGAGTGAAAACCGCCAGCAAAGACGGAAGACAGTGACGTGATCGTGGATCATGGTTGAAGAGTCACTGTGTGATTACGGTTTTTTGTTCACGAAAACCAAGCTTGGATGATTAGTTTGGTGTGTGATCAAAGGTTTTTCAAGAATTTATCCTATTAGATTAATTAGGAAAAATTTCTATTTAATTATGGATTTATGATCATAAGCTTGTAGAATATTTTGTATAATCATGCTATATATCTTTGACATGCACAGCAGATTGCAACGAATGATAAGAGAGAAAATGGATGATTAGTTGATCTCATATTTTTTCACTTGAATGATAAATTGGACCAAAAACTATATCCAAATTATTTATTTGTCATGGTCATATTAATATGGATAAAGAAAAAAGAAAAAAAAAAGGAGTAGGACAAAAATTAGAAGCAAAAAAAAAATCCATACTATTTATTTGTCAATTGTCATGTGATAAATTCATGGTAAAACATATTTTTAATATGGAAAATTATTGTTATATTTACTAAAAATAGTCTAACAAGGTTGTATAAAGATATATAACATAATCAAGCATGTAAATTATATTTATAGTAAGAAGTGGAGTATGTAGTAAAAGGCATTAAAATGACCACTTTGGATCCTCTCATCATATAAGAAAACAAATTTGCTTTGTTGCTTTGAATGCTTGGTTCCAAGCCGGTCAATGCAATATTGGTGTCTCATGCACATGAAGAATCTCTCGTATATGTGTGTGTCATATATGTATATATATATCGATAATATTACTTTTGAAGAAAAGAAAATGACCAAACAATGATTGAAAGCAACATGATAGCATGTAAATATGTTTTTATATATAAATAATTAATTCACCACATTCTCCTTAACCTTGAGGCCATATTCTCTTGTCTTTTTGACTAGTCATCTCAAAGCTTTAGCCTTTAAACTCTCTGAACAACCCACCGAGCAATGCCACAATCTCTCTCTCTCTCTCTCTCTCTCTCTCTCTCTCTCTCTCTCTCTCTCTCTCTCTTCAATAATTTAATAATATTGTTGATTATATAGCTTATATGTATGGAGCTCATGATCATGGATTACCAAAAAGTTTGATGAAGAGAGAGAATGAGTGAGAGTGAAGGTATTTCTTTCTTTCTTTCAATTATGGATTGATAATTCAAGAGAGTTTTGGGGATCTGAGCTTGAATTTCCCATACTTTCATGCAAAAAAAACCCTACTTTCTTTTTCTTTTTCGCTCTCATAAAAGAAGAGCTTTTTAAAGTTGATTCCTTTGTTGTTGTTGTTGTAACTCTCTCTCTCTCTCTCTCTCTCTCTTCCTTTATTTGCCTCTCTTTCCATAAAGACTGCAAAAGCCATACCTGTGGAAACTTTGTCTGCTTTGCCATCTTTTGATATTAATACCACAATTTTATTTATCTCACAACAATATTATTTTCTACATGAAATGAATATGATGAATGAATAGGGCGAGGCAGTTGCAATTAAATAGAAAAGTTGAAATGCCTTTACGAAAAGTATGTGATTATAGTAGTGAGTGATTTGAAAATACTTTATATATATATATATGTATATTGGCATAAAATGGATCCTAAAAAGAATAGATTTAAAGGGGTCCATATACTTTTTGCATTGGTGTTTCCTTTTTCCATTGCTTTCTTTTTCTTTTTGTCCTTTTTCTCAATCGTAATCATTTCTAGATCATGTTCCTAAGATCATATGTCGTGACGGCTAGATCGGCCCACATTTTCTTTACTAATCAAACAACCTTTGGATGTGTGTAGATCAGTCATAGGGGGTTTATATTAAGTTAATAGCGGCATATATACGCAAGTTGTTAAAAGTGCAATGATATAGTCATTTTTTTAGTTTTTTCTTATGACATATATTTTAAAGTTGAGTTTAAACTGCAGAGTATATATGTACCAAGGTTTATTTTATTGCAGATTTTGAGAAATTCATCTATGTTCTAAAAGCGTTAAGTTCTATATAAAAAAATATTAAATAAAAGTTCGAATGCTCTAAGATGCAATTTCCTGATCATAGAAAAATATAACAAATGTCGAACTAAGAAATTATGTCTAACAACACTCTGATTTATGATTCGAAGAAGAAGAAGAAGAAGAAGAAGAAGAAGAAGAAGAAGAAGAAGAAGAAGAAGAAGAAGAAGAAGAAGAAGAAGAAGAAGAAATGGTGGTAAAAGTACTTATATTTTAATAGCACTTAATGCCGTTAAAAAATAGATGAATTTTTCAAAATTTGGAGTAAAACACGAATTGGGTTTATAAGATCCGCAATAAAATCCAACTTAGGTATATGTCACTGAGAAAAAAATTGGTTCTAAATTGTTCTACTTTTGAATAACTTGAATATATATGCCGCTATAAATATAGTATATGTTTAAATATTATATATATACCAACAAAAGACAGCAAGCAGAATGTCTTAGATCAGAAAAGAAAAGGTTCATTAATCCATCTTTACATGTCATGATGGACCCTCCTTGTTGAGAATGTAAGAATTGAGCTTTAAGAGTAACATTTTAAAATCTAGGAAAAGCCAAAGGGATAAAGTATAGTAAATTATATAATGGATAAACATTAGGGAATCAAATAGAATAAATGAAAGAGTTATCGACTGTAACGTGTTTTTAAACTTTGTATGTTGGTGTAATTTTTGCATTGAATTTCAATTTATAGCTATTGTGATTCTATATATTCAGAATAGAGACGAAAAATGTTAATTTATGCTCTACATGTGACTTAGTTATGTTTTTGTCAATTATTTACCGCTCGAGATCAATATATTAGGTTATATGACTATTTTGAAGCAATTAGTGGATTCACTTACTCAACAACGGCTACGATTATACTCCCATAAGATATCGAAAAAAGAATTTAGTATTGGTGAAAATACTCTCGGACAACAAATTTAAGTATATGCACAAGTTGAAAGTTTCCATTATTTTTTTAACGGCTTAGGCGGCGATATGATTTAAAAAAATCAAATTAAAAAGGCATTATTGTAATAAAACTAAATTATATAACAAAATGCATTAACATGTAAAGTTTATAGCAAAAAGACTCCGAATTAATCTTAATAAAAAGGGGTAATATATGTAGAGCCAATTAAGGTGTATATAAAGTTAGTGAGGTTAGGTAGTTCGACTCAAAATTGAAACTCAAATTAAAAAATCAATTAAGATAATTAGCTATAAAATACTTTGGCATGCGACTTGTTACCTCCAATCATATACTATAGTGAATCTCCTTTAAGAAGGAAAGTTCTTGAATAAAAAATTTACTTAATTATATAATGTGATTGTTATATGATTATTAAACAAAGCGATCTTATTTTTTCAAATTTGATGGGAAAATATAGAGGATGAAGATTGAATTTAGTAGGCACTCTGAGTAGGTGAGCGCAGAACTACATGTTTAGCCTCATAATAAAATGCTTTGTTTAGTCATATATTACAAATATATTTATTTATGGAAGTTTCTGATAATCATATACATGACACATTATTACAGTATATAATTTTATTGGCTATACTATATATCAATCAATCCACGATAATGATTACAGGCCAATAATGGGAACTGAGCTCGAGGTTTTGTCTCATGCATGTCTGAGATGATGAGGCCACTTCTTATCGGATATTCATTAAAATTACGAACGAATAAAGAGAAAGCTTCAATAATTAGGGTTATTATTTTCTTAGAAAATAATTATAGGAGGACATTAAAGCTTAATTTGTTATGACTGGAATCAGTTATCCTATACATTAAACAAATATTCACATGCATAGCATAAATTCAGACTTGTATCGTATTTTATATGTAATCTTTTATATTTTCATTCATATTTTTTTGGATTATAATTTGCTAAAAAATCACATACATCACGACCAAACAATTAGGTAATTAGATTATGTAAAAATTGAAAGGAAAATAAATCATACTCCTCATTTTCCGTGAATTATTTTTTTAAAGTAAAATTTGACGATCATAAATTTCAGAAAATGAAGTCTAACTCTAACCCCAACTAAGGTAACATCCGAAAAAATAAAAGAAGATTTTCGTGAGATACTAATATCTCATCTTATAGTACTACATATTTCAACATATATATACATATTTAGTGACACGTACTAGTGCCAATACATAGAAATGATCACATAAATATTGGGGGTGTAATATGCTTTTTTAAAAAGATAAATGTATGCGAGAGAAATTATAATTAATATGATATCAATAGTCAATCTATTAGGCATATAGTTTGACATGTTGATGACATTATTTGATTAATTTTATACATAATATTTATATACAAATATTCATAATTTGTAATATATAGCCGTTATAGGTACACAGTGAGCTTAACCCTAAGCATAGTGGTTAGCTAAATTAGAGCACTCATGTTTCCATATCAAATGTGAGGTCCATATAATCTATAATTTAGAGAGATATTAATCTATAATCTATAATTGGGACCATGAAATTTTATTAATTTAGGGAGATATTAATTTATCGATAAATTAATATATTTTATTAATTTATAGAGGTATTTTATCATAATTCTAAAATTTAAATTTAATGAGATGAATTCAGTGAATTATATTCAATTGGTAAGGAACAGTGAGCATATTTATTGTTTGTTAACGATTAAATACAATTCATTATATATCCTTTATGACAATGGAATTGAAGATACGATACAATGGCGTTGGAACCAATTTTGCGTAAAGACGCACTCATTGCATCTAGGACTTGAAAACTTTTTGGTGCAGTTCAAGAACACGACTCCTCAACTTTTTGATGGGATCATAAAAATTAGAGATGCACTCCACCAAGATTTAAGTTTTAAGACAAAACAAGCAATGTTAAAAATGTATTTCTCTAAATCGTCTTAGATATTTATGTAATTTTCAAGTATTAGTAATTTATGATATTATTGGGACCATAGTTTTATATAGAGCTCTCAAAAAAAGTATTATTTTATTATCTTATCGAGATAGATCATTTTACACTAGCCCAAGTCGGAACCGGACAAAATTATTATCTTAGAGAGATTAATAATTTAACGAGTACTAATTTATAGAGGTTTTACTGTAGTGACATAAATATAGATAGGGATAAATTGATATTTGATTATTAATAATTTTGATTAAATATCATTTTTATCCAGTCTTGATTTAAAATAGCGTTATTGTTATCACAATTGATTCAACAAATTAATAACTTTAATAATAATATAATAAATTATCGGATCTCTAACTTATTAATCTCCAACTTTATCAACGTAGTTAGTAATGAATCATGCATTGCTTTTGAGAGGTTCTTAGTTATAACTTATAAGTACTTGTCTTCTGTTGTAGGCTATATCAATCATGATCACAAATGTGAAATCTCGATTTTTGAATTCGGATTTTGAAAATGCGACTCGGTTGGTTGTTATTTTTCCGATACCCAAAAAAAATACGACTCGACTGGTTGTTATTTTTCCGATTCCCAAAAATTTAGATATGGTTTCTGGATATATGAAAAAAAATCCGGATATTAACAAGGTATACAAACATGCATATTATTACATATATAATTGGTATAATATCATATATGTCATGACTCCACTATGCACTATCTGCTAGTAACCTATGGAAGTATTAGCATATGCATACCTTATTTGATGAATTAATTGTTAATTAATAATTAATACACATGTTTATGCCACAAAATATTATTTATACATTACCTGCTCTCACTAGAGAGAACAGCATGAAACTTTTGACAAATTAAATATAGTGATCTGTCAGCTTGTATATTTTAATTAGCATATAATATACAGTGATTGGATTTGTAGTACTAGATATAATTGTCAGCATAATTTGATTAGGTAGTAAAGTAAGATTTGGACTCTATTATGATAATTAACTAATTATTTGTACCGTTTGATCATAACATATTGTTAAACCCTAAAAGTTTTGCTTAACATTATATAACTTTAATTTACCTTCTTTAAGTAAGAAAATCCTAAAACATATCTTAATTTTCACATAATTTTTTTTCACAAGATTAATGTGATTGAAATTCATAATAAAATTTGATAACTCCACTCATTTCATTTGGAAATTTTCTTTTTATTTATTAAAATTTCAGTGAGAAAATTAGGGTTTCTTTCAGGTAGAGGAAGGTATATTTTTGGTAGCTTAAATTTCAATGACCAAGCTCTCTAAAATTGACCATGACCCTTTTTCCTTTTCGTGTACTTTCACTTTCCTTTTTTGCCTTTTTCTAAATTTTCATTTCCCTCTTTAATTATTATTTCAACTCTTTTTCAAGATATTATTTTTCATTTATATCTCCTCATTGAGTAAGAATATGGATTAAATGCTTCACATACAGATCATCATGTTTTCTGGCTTCAACACAATGAAGAGATAAACAGGACAATTACTCCTCTAATTATAAATCCCAAGCCTAACACGGTATTCGTCCGCCATAAATCAAATAAGTATGAGATATAGTCACGAGACAAATGCTTTTCATCTCATAACTGAGTTCAAAAAACTCAATATATAAGACACAAAGTTACAATTTCCATATATATATATATTATATATATATATGATGTTGTAAATATGGTATCTGCTTCCGGATCGGCCAATTCGGCAAAATTTTAGAATCAGGAATTTTAGGTCAAAAAAGTCTAGATTTGAAAATTTTAAAATCCGAATTTATCCGGAACCAAAAAATTTGGTCACGTGTTTCTATTTATTAGAATGTTCATAGTTTTAATAACTAAAGTAAAATTATTATAGTATATATACTATATTCGGATGAAATTCAGAATCTGAAGCTCTGGTTCCTGATTTTACCTTACCCGGAAAAAAAGTACTTTTTTTTTGGCACATTATAATTACAACATTATAATATATATATATATGTATAAATGTATGTATGTATACTGTATCTTTGAACTATACATAATTCACATAAGCTTATATATTTGTCTAATTGTAAATTATTATATTAATACAAAGCAATGCGGATGCCACAAAGGAGCCCACACACTAGTTTGATCAATCATATGCTTTAATAGCCACATTACAAAATCATAAATTATAGTTAAGATATGAAAACAAATTTCAAATATTACAAAGTAAGGAAGTCTTTATATGGTCTAAAGAGAGATGCTTGTCTTTACTTCTAATATACTTGCTCTTCTTTATGGCCTTTTATCCAATTCTTTTGAAAGATATATAGATCAGAAGCTACTATAAGATTTAAATTAAAACAAAGAATATATCAATGCAAAAGTAAAAAATCCAAATTTAATTCATGATATAAAAAGTGTCACACTTAGTTTCTAAAAATTCCCCATCGGATTTTTTCCTTTTTTTTCTTTCTTCTTTCACTTTACTTCTTTTAGAGTGTTCAAAGTTTAGAACTTCCTTTGCATAACTCTTACGTTTTGAATCGTACTTCATAAAAAATTCTGACTTCTTTTTTAACACACGACATATTCTACGTAATAATAATTTAAATAATTAAATAGCTATTTTTAGCTGTAACAAGAATAAATACATATATGTGCCTATGCTCAAACAAACACGTAATATTTTCACATTAGATATAAGAAAAAACACATTAACATAAAGTAAGAATCATGAACATGTACAATCATTTGATCATATATATATATTAGAAACTTATAATGTATTAATATATATATATTAATATATATATATGTGTGTATATATATTCCTTTTCTTTTTCTTTTTCTCTATTTTTTTTTGACGAGAAAGGTACATATCTCTAGCTGGACCAAAGCTCATTTTCGCTTTTAGGGAACATTTACAAGTTGAGAAGACTGTTTGCGGGTCACATATAATTACATGATTCGTAATGCCATTAATCACAAACGTTTGATCAATAAAAAATAAAATAAACCCAGTTATCATTTATAAATATTTTCAATTTATCCTCTGCTTTTGCACCATTGACGATCCATTAATTTTCGATTTGCCACCTTATCTAGAACATAATTTAGAGATACTAAAAAAAATGATATTTGACGTACAATAAGCCAAAACACATAACTATCTTTTAGATATATTGTCGAGAGTTAAAGAAGATAATTGTGGCTTGTATTACGTATAAAATACTTTTTTATACTAAAATATCTTGGAGGTCTACACACAAGATTAATACTAAAAAGAATACTATTAATACGAGTAGAAGTAATTAAGCAACAAAAGAGTGTAAACTTAGCAAATAGTTTGAGCTACTTAATTATGCTTGCTCCTATTTCTGGAAATACAGCAACAAAATCAGAGTCTGGTTCCGGATTTGGCATTTCTGCCGAAATCCTGAACCAGCATATTTAGAAATTCGGTTTTGGAAAAGAAAAGAATACCATAATTCAATATTTGGTTTCTATTTTTATAATATTTTTTTTATATTTCAAATTTAAAAGTGTAACTTTTACATAATAACATTAGGCCCTAATTTGTTACAAAAGTTTTTTTTTTAATAAAAAAAAAACCCCTCCATAAATAAAAAGTTATTAAAATAAGATAATAAAATTATTGAAATGGGATATTTTGTGATCGCTTTCGTCATCATAGTCATCATTATCTCTCAACATATATAACTCCATTCCACGGAATTGAAAGATCCATATAAGTAGCGAGATTGATATGTAAAGTAGATAGAATTTGTATAAGAGGAGCACCGAAACGTGAGTTAAATGAGTATATACGGATAAAATGATAAATTTTCAAAATTGTGGATCGAACCAGTAATATAACGGCAATGTGAGATACGATTTTTTCCTGATTCACCAGTGGCTTTTCGGATTTTATCCCGAAAATATAGCACTCCGGAGTGCTGCTTGCTACTTTAGTTGCAAAAACTAAGACTATATCTCTTTGTCTATTATATCTCTCTTATATCTAATAAACCACATATTAACACAATATAAGTCGAGGATCTCCATAAGTAGCAAGGAGAGCACGTTCGTGCTTTGTGAAAAAAAGAACACAAAACCATATATAGATCGATATAGATATGTATAATGAATGTATAGTCAGTGATAGTCCAACTTCAAAAGATGGAAACTTGGGGTTTGTGTACGTAGTGTTGCACTACAATGTATCTTTATCACCTGTGACTTTTGGTCCACAGTGGGATTTAAAGTGTGTGACCACTATAGATTTTCTTGGAATTAATGAAGCAACTATATTTATATATATAGTGTACTTCATAACATGTATACGTTCATATATACTACCTTATAACGTGTGTATTAAAGGGTCACCTATATATATAGCTAGCTACATCTCTATGCAATGCCACTCGAGATTCCATTATAAAATCCTAGAGAAAGGCAGTGCTTAACTTAAACTAATTAATAACTATGAATAGTGAAACTAAGTGATTAATAAAATATTGACAATGTTCATCACCACTTGCTTACCACATCATCATTGTTCTTTGAGCCAATAAAATTCCGATACGCTATCTTTTGGAGGAGATTAGGCGTGGAACCGAAAACTAATTAATTAATTATTTTGTTCTTCATAAAAAATATTTTTGAGTCATGACCGTGGTTAATTAAGTTGATAGCACATTAGTCGAATTGATGAAATTGCCTTACAAAATAACTAAACAAAATAGTACTCCTCAAGGCACAAACTAAGTTATTACTTACACCCTTAAATGCAATTCATATTAATTAAATAAAATGCATGCGGTCAAAACAAGTACCGTACGTGTGTATATATATATACATATATTAGATATAATATTCATGCAACCATCGTTAAATATATTTTAGTATTCAAGATTTATATGGTGACTTAAGCTAATTTAATTCAAATTATATTCTCTTTTCTTATTTGGTTGGTGTAAGATTTTGGACGTACGTACTCAACTTATTAAAGATCATATGTGACATATATCTATATAGCTAAAAAGACAACGAGTACGGAATTAATATATAAAGATACTTGAAAATTGAAATGCAAAATCGCTTCATAATTCTAAAAAAAACATAAACATAATTTACATGTCATTACAATTATATATATGTTGAAAAACAAAAACAAAAACAAAAACAAAAACCAAAGAAAATTACCACTGTTTACCCGATTAATATAACTTCTTACGTTACAACCCTTAAAACTATAACCCCATAATTATATAACAAAAAAAAACTACAACGTAATAATAAAAGTTAATTAACCAATCCCCCTCCACCAATCACAGTTAAGGATTAAACTTCGAAAACGAACTTCCTATCGACACATTCCAATATGGTCATGGAATCTGTATCTTCGTCACGTACTGCAATGTTCAGATCGAGTGATACGCCATGGTCTTCGTGCTCTTTCTCATGGCTGCTCGACGAGCTCGCTGTGCCGAAGCTCTCGCAGCTGAAGATGACAATGGCGTCCCTGAGATGAACGGTCTCGCCGCATGCGAGAGCTATCTTCCCGGTTTCAATGGCGTTTCGGATACCCTTTTGCGAGCTCTCGTCGACCTCCTCAAGATCTTCCATGTAGAACACGCGTCTAGGATTCTCGTTCACCGCCTCTCCGAGCCTCTGAACGTAGCTGATCCCTGGCTCATCTCTGGCTCTCTTACAGCCGTCTAGGGTTTTCGTGCACGAGGAGAATCGGCTGAGACCAATGGAGACGAAGCTGTCGTTCTGCGAGCCGAAGACCAGCTTGGCCAGTGTCCTCGCCACCTTCTCTTTCCCCTTAGCGTCGGCTCCGAGGAAGAAGAGCCAGCAGTTCTCGTCCTTGTGACCGTGTCGACCGAGGCATTTTGTGATATTGCTTTTCCGTTGGCTCATCCCCGACCGGCACTGAAGCATGGTCGTCGCTATCTCCGGGATGATCTCCTTCTGCCACGACACGTTTTTCTCCATCTCGTCACAAAGAATACGCAAGTTCTCGGCATTAAGCTCCTTGAAGGCTTGAACATCGTCGTCGATCACCACCTCACTCGAAGAAGCCGAGTTAGGGCTCGAGTTGGGGTTTGACAAGAGCTCCGGCTTCGCAGGCTCTTCGTCTTCGTCATCCGGCACGGCCCCGTTCTCCAATGCCCAGAACTGATACTCCTTCGGCGACTGCTTGAAGTCGTGCGAATTAGAGAACGAGTTCGAAGGAGACAATGAAGAGAAGTTGAAGGGCTTCTCCGCAAAATGAGGCTGCTTTTGGCCTGAACTGCAAAATGAAGTCCACTTCTTGCATAGATCCCCAACAGTGAAGCAAAATTCCTGATAAACATAAAGACGACAAAAAGAACGTATTATTAGAATCTTATAATATATATATAGTTATATATTCATGCATTCACAAACAAAAATGTCACGTAGTTTCTTTACCTGATGAGTACTATTCTTTTTATTCTCTTCATTGTACTTTTGCAGCCATGAGGGTAAGCTTGAATTAGGCTTGTGCTCAACATCTTTGGATGCCATTGTAGCACTGACATCACCTTCCAAATCACTGCAAAAAAAAAAATATATAATTCAATATATATATATATATAAAAGCTGAAGTATGTCACGTCTCAATAATTTAACATGGGTTTTCATTTATTTATTATTTTATACCTTTCGAACTTGAGACTGAGGCTCAAGCTTCCCACTGGAATGCTTAGTGGGCGAAGCTCCCAGATTGCCTCTAATGGAGGATTGCCTTGCTTGCACTTCGTGTAACTTTGGAAAGTTGAGATTCCCATGAGCCAAACTCTCGCACTGTTGTCTCCATATTGGCTTGACGAGACCAGTCTCTTGAGCTCCATGATGATGTGTTCCAAGCAGAAGTGGGAGCTTCTTCTCGTGCTTGACGATGATGATGATGACCAGTACTCGGAGACCCAAGCTAGGTCACCCAAGTACAGAACTACCCCTGCTCTTCCCACGCAGCTTTTGACCAGACACCTGAGCTCGATCAGCTTCCTCTCCACTTCTTCCTTGGAGATTGTCCTCAGAGAGAAGAGAGGAAAGTTGATGAACTGTAAGAACCTGAAGTTGACCGAACCGTGTTGGCTTCTCTCGAAGCTCTCCATCACGCCCTTGGCTACGCTCTCGGCCGCAGAAAGAGACTCTCCAAGGATGACGGTGTTCTTCCTCTTGTTCAGCATCACGCTCAGCACGCCGTTCACATCCTCGTGCCTCACGTGATCGAACGGCTTTTGCGTCGGTGACGCTAGAAAATGACCGGGACTTGGGTTATTGTTGTTATGATGAACGACGACGCTACTCTCCTTAGTCGACTCTACGGAGACAGACTGCTCGACGCGGCTTTTCACTTGGGGGCTCGAGAAACCGGCCTCTCTCATGACGCGGCTAACGCTTGGGTCATCCAGGATCGATATGATGAGCTGCTCGAGCTCGATCTTGAGCGCTAGGATCGGCTGCTGCTGATTCTCGACCGAGCCGCGACGCTGGTGAGCCTGCGCGCGCTTGAAGGCGGCGACGAGCGCGTTGGAGAACGCTGGGTGGGCGTAGTGCGGCGCGAGCAACGGGCTCGGGCTCGAGGCTGGGAGGCGGTTGAGCGCGACGTTGAAGCAGAGCTCGAGTGCCTTGCACTGCAGAGGATGGGAGTGGCACTGCAGGCACGCACGCCTCAGCAACCCGGCCGGAGTGGCGAGCATAGCGCTCGCCACGTGCAGCGGTGTCACCTGCGCGTGGCCCCGCCGCTTCGCAAGGCTCACCGCCTGCTTCACCATCCCTGCCGCCTCCGCGGTAAGCGCCTGCTGCACCGTACAAATCCCTCCTCTCATTGTGAAAATGTGTTTGATTATATATAACACCAAAAAGAAAACCACAAACTCTAGGGTTTAGACTTGATTCATTTGGATAAGTGAATGGAGAGAAGAGTGTTTGATGATGTAAGTGATGATAGTATTGACACTTGATTATTATACTAAGTGTTAATCACTTTGGATAAGTGAAAGAGATAGAAAGAGAGAGAGAAATGTGGAAGTTGGTAATGGAAGTGAAGTGGGATATGAGGGTATATATATATGATATGTATATGTATATATATAAAAATAAATTTGTTGGATTGTGATTGAGGAATGTGTAAGAGATATTATGGGATGTGGGTTTTGTTCCTTTCTTGTTAGTGAGGGAAATTTTGGCTTTAGTGTGTGAAAGTGGATGGCATGTGATGCAAACTTTGGCATGTCTTTATTTTAAGACACATTCTCTCTCTTGATGAAAAGGGTTTGTAGTAGGGTAATCAAAAGTTGGTCTTCTCAACATTGTGGAGAAACTATATAATATATATATATATATGTATATATGGATTGGGTAGTGAGCTTTAAACAAAATGTGTAGGAGAATAAACCACTTTTTTTTGTTTGCTAAATAAATGATGTTGAGTGATTAGTTTCGGAAGAATAAACTTCAAAGGGCAAAAAAGAGAGAAAAATAAAAAATAAAGGGGCAAGGAATGGTCATCCGCGAATTACGAGGACCTGACCAAAAAGAAGAAAGGAGCGAGTGCTGTCTGTTTGAAGAGATTGAGAAGAAGTGCTATATTTTTTTTTCTTTCTTTTCTTTATATTTTGGCTTTTTTGCTTTTTTTTTTTCTCTCTTCTCGAAGAAGAGGAATAATACCTTTGATGATTGATTGTTGATCTCTCTCTCTGATCTTGCTATGATCATCTATTCATCAACCACAAATTTGCATGAAATCAATGTAATAAAAAAGTTTCATTCTCTCTCTGATCTTTCCTTCCAAAAAGTTGGCTTTATTTCAAAATTATGATCTCTCATTCACCGTTGCAATCCTTCTTGTTGTTTTATTAATAAATTCTAGTTTCATCCAACTTTTGTTTGATTATGTAGTGCTTACAAAGTAAATTACATATGGAGATTTTTTTTCACTTGGCTATTCTATACCGCGCCACCTACTCTTACTATTTGTAGCCTCGCAATCGAAGTTAACAATTATTCACTTAATAGTTTTCGGCTACACGATAATACATACTAAATATTTCTCTAAAATCTACAAAGAACGATGTTTAAGAACGGTTCCTCGAGAGATATTTCCCGGATACTCTACCTAACCCACAAGACTTTTATGTTCTGATTTCACCGCTAACACCATCATATATATAGTAAGTCGTCAAGTGGTTAGAACTTAGATCATTACCGATTTCCCGCCAAAATTGAACTCATTAACTAGTTGGTTGTTGGTTATGCTACTAACAATACACATGAACATTTTAATTTGAAACATATAGTCATATATATACTACATATATTATTATAAGGATATAAATTCAACTTTCACTCTATAGTTCTACTCATATATCTGCTACACACTCGGATTTCATATATGTCAACAAACAATTGCTAATTAATAATGAACTTTGAAGAAAAATGCAACCAAATTCTGAGTCAATTTTAATTTTATATATAAATATAGTTGATTCATCCCACTTATAAAAATATATATTGGTAATGGGTTCACACACAATAATCTTGATAATTTGTAATGTGTAGCTCATGTCAAACGTTCGTCAATATTGTTATTGTTAAAACGTTAATTAATCAAATCACTATCACCTTTTCGGCTATCTTTGTTTCTTCTTTTGACCTTTTGGATCATTTATCATTTATGTGTAATCTAGATTATACACCAACTATCATATTTGTTTCAATATTCAATTCATGTACTTTATCAAATTAATTGATAATTACTGCACTAGAGAGTAGAGCCTCATGTTTTTTTTTTTTTTAAATAAACTCTGGTAGATCAGATTTCCAATTTTGCTAATAGCTCTCTGTATATACTTTTTTTTTCTTTTACAAGAAGTAGTTAAAGTTAAAACTATTGCATTCTTACCCCTAAAAATGTCATAATGTTCAATTTCCCTAAAAAAAAATATTACAATATGTCCCTTTAGAAATATTCCTAAATAAAGCCTCAAACAGCTATAGATAGATCTTTTATTTATTATTTATGGAAATAAATTAAAGACGATTCCTTTGGTTGCCATTTTACACGACTAAGTATGTCTTTTTGTAATTTGTTGCTCTAGTTTTATTGCATCAAAGTACATACTTTAATGATTTTGCTATTGGAGTGTCATATTTTGCTTATTAGTGTATTAAAAAAGATACTACCCTATTTATGGCAGTGCTTGAGATTTTCGGAGCCCAAGACGAAGAGTAATTTTTGGGCCTTTACCGAAATTATAAAATTTGATTTCAATGCCAAAGTATATAAGATATTTGTATAATAAATAACTACTCATTCAAATATGGCGCTTCTAGTATTTTCATAGACAAAAATACAAATTTGTATAGTCGATATTCTCTACCGTATCATTTTAGATAGACAATGTAGCTAAATTACTCAACCTATCTTGGGACATAGTTGACCGAAGATAAAACTTGATCATTTTTAATTTCAAAAAGTTTCTTTCTGCATGTGCAATTGTGATTGTTATGGTTAGCAATCCAAACATTTCGATAACTAAAAAAAAAAAAAGCAAAACATCAATTGCTTTCTTAAAAAAAAAAAAAAAAAGTGATATCAAAAACTTTAAATTCAGTTTTCCATGGCTCCAAAGTTTAAATTTATATTTTTATTGTGAGCGCGAGCCTACTCTGCCACCCCTTAAACACCGCCCTGACCAAATCGTTAGTAGTGTATTCTTAAACTTTACCTATTACTATATGATTTTGCGATTGGGTGTCATATTTTGCTTGTTATTCATGTCTCTTGCGAGTTACGACTCACATGTTACAGTTCAGCCCATTGGGCTTAATGGGCCTAAATTGTTGCCCACTGAACGCTTTGTAATCCGAATAAGTGTTCAAGTTTTTGTCTACAATATTAAGAAATACAATGTATGTTACTATTCAATATTTATTTTTGGCTTTCTCAAAAAGAGTTTACGATCATGGAGAATAAATACGGGGTTTGGTTAATTAGCCCAAAATCGCACATAACAAAAATTTATAGTTAATCTGAGTTCGGTCTAAAATAATCAACTCGAGTCCACCTTCAAAAAGTCAACTAAATACTCAGTCCTAGTCTCCCAGAGTATGCTTAAAGCAGGCTAGGGCGCTTTGCCGAGATGGAAAATAAATTAATAATTTATGCCGCAAATTAGTACACATTAAATTTTAGCACATGTGGCAAATAGTAAACGGCCATGTGGTAGGAGTTAACGGAGAATTAAACAAAGACACTAGTCAATTCTCTAAATTGTATTTCGCGTATTATTACCACCACTTTTCGAGGTTGGGCATTTTATATGCCGCAAACTTTAGATATTTTTGCCACGCTTAGCCGTTCTAATCATTAAAAAATCATTATTATAGTAATAATAATAGGCAGAGGGTACGTAGTGTGGGGTCCGAAACAGAGTGTCCTTGGGGGAGACCTTCCTTGTTGGGGTTAGCCCAGAATTGCAGCCTTCAAAACCCACTTTGTCCACTCCTCAAATTCCTTCCACAACGTTATTACCCACCTCACTTCTGACATTTCTTACATCTATGCCCCTCACCCCAATAATATGGTTCCTGCCATTTTCATTTTTACACCATTAAACGACCAACCACTTTCACTATTCACGTTTTGACAAGCAAATATTTAATCTTAGTTTATAAGCTCAATGACATTTTCTGTATTTTTTGCTTTAAAAAAAATTCATTTATCCTTGCTTCTCACTTACTCTAACCGGTTAAAAAAGTTTACTATACTATACATATTGTAGATATATTGGTGAAGAAAACAGTTAATGCTTAACATAAATGGGGTTGCTTGCTGTATACTACAAAATATTGTATGCATAATATGTTACTATTTATAGTTTGAACTCTATACTTAAGAAAATTGTAATTAGATTCCCGAAAAAATAAAAAATAAAAAAATTGCAGT
Source organism: Parietaria judaica (assembly GCA_954871525.1). NCBI lineage: Eukaryota > Viridiplantae > Streptophyta > Magnoliopsida > Rosales > Urticaceae > Parietaria > Parietaria judaica. The sequence continues at coordinate 10,193,753 of OX940862.1, forward strand.
TACATACTAACAATTTCGATCCAAAAGGCCTTTTCTTCAGTGACATATTTCAATCGATTTTTTCAGATATGTAAACAAACAAAAATCATAGACAATAATATTAAAGTGATTATTAAATATATAATTAAAAGATACTATTACCTTTCAAAGGATAGTAATATAGATTTATCGAGTCAAGAAGGGAGAGGCAATAAGAGTCGAATTAAATCCTGAATAATATTTTTTTGTTTGAAGTGAGCGTATGCACATATCCGTCACTGCTTTTCTAAGAGATGAATCGCTAAATGATTGAATTGTATCATCAAAAATAATATTTTATATGTACTAATAAAAAAATATAGTTATTATCAGCTATTATCAGAAAATAAAAACTCACGAATGGCAATTTTAATACCATGCATGTTAATAATTTATTTTACAAATTACCGAATTTTTCTCCTCAATTATCGTGAATATTTCAGACTTTCACCGTTAGTTAAATGCATCTTTATTTGACTCCTCCTTATCCCGTATATACTCCATCACATGCGGTGGCACATGCACCATAGTTGGTAGTTGATCAAATATTGAAAAAACACACCCTTATTTAATATTACTATTTTTTTTAATATATACTATTCCCTCATAATTGACTATAAGCATAATGTATATTCATGTATATATACACTCTTTTTGAGATCTTAAATTAATTGTGTCAAAGTCTATCCATGTGAGCTGGCTCGGGAAGGAAGTGTTTCATGCAACTTCGTCTTGAATTGTCAGTCTCAGCCAGCAACTATATGTACTGTATACATATACATATACATATACATATACATATACATATACATATACATATACATATACATATACATACATATATATATATATGTATATTTAGTGAAAATGAAATAATAATTATGGTTTAAAGAGATTACGTGAATCACCGCCAAAGAAGGAAGCAGAGTGTGATTCCTCTAAATTCGTGTCCATACTCGCTCACTCTTGCAAAAACGACCAACCTCTTTCCATAGCCATTAATATGCTCATCCTTCCTATTTATGAAAGATTAATCGCACGTGTGCGAGCTAATAGTGCAAACTTTTTGCTGGTTTATTTTCCGTATTTATATTCAGTATTCGAACGATGATATCTTCACTTTTCTCGGTTGCAATAATTTTGTAATTCAGTTGCAGAAACATCGGTAAATTTTATTTTTAGTTCAGTTTACTATATTATAAGAGAAAACAGAATCATAGAGTATTAAACTTCATATTCATGAGTGTAATAACTAATATCATAGTGTAAATCCACACACACACATATATACATTAATTTCGTGATGGTTACGTACGTGTATCATTAATTCATCACTAATCCCAAATCACGGAAACATTTACTTACATTAACACAATTCCCTATGTCGATCCTGATCTATCGTTAATCTACTCATATAAATATATATATATACACAAAAAAATAAAAATTAACAAAATTACCCTAATAAATCAAGTCTTCACTGTTAAAAATTCAGTAATTTGAACGTTGGACAAATCCCGGTAGTTTCTGAGAGCGCTCGAGTGTTAGATGCTTCGAATTTCTCGACGTTAAGCATCCAAGGACAACGTCATTACCGTGTCGAATTCCTCTCTTCCTCGTAAATCTCGCTCCGGCCTCGGTCGGTAGGGCTCGAAAACCGAGATACCGCCGACGAAAACGAGTCTCGCGTTGCCTTTTCTATAGCCATTGTTGTCGCCGTCGTCTTGTCATCGCTATCTTCGGAACAATTTGTCAAATTCCCGGAGAGCTCGACGAGAAGATCCACGAAAGCTCCGACGATGAAGCCGTGGTTGTCTTTGCCGTTCATCCTCAGATACCATCCCAAGAGCTCCTCTAAACCCTCCCACTCCCTCACGCCGTTGGTCTCCACCATCTCCGCCATCGACCGCCGGAAATCCCCGTAAGGGTCGTCGGACTCCATCGCCAGCGCCACGCCCTCTCCCAGCTTCCGGCACCCTCGGACGAGCTCCCCCGCGAGTAATTCTTTCCCCGAGACGGACAGTTTCTCGGCCACGATCGAGCTGCTTTTCCCGCCGGGCTCGAAGAACAGCCGGCGCTCAGACCGAGCTCCGGCCACGACCGTCTCGAGCGACTCGCCATCGACGAAGTCCTCCGACTCGGTGGAGAAGCTCGCGGACTCGGACGAGTTGGTGAACCACGACTCGGGAGTGTCGACGACGGTGGCAGCGGGGGCGGGGGCGGGAACGGGAGCGACGTCGCTGGGGTCGAAGAAGACGGAGTTAACGGTTTTGATCACGTCGTCGGAGTTGAAGCGGTAGGAGAGCGTTTTGGGGTGGTTGCAGGAGGGCCATTGGAGGAGCTTCATCTTCTTGCCCATTGAAAGTGTGGTTTGTTTGATTGATCAAAGAAAGTTGGAGAGAGAGAGGGTGTATTTAAAGGAAAGGAGAGAAGATGGGGAGGAAATGGGCGATTTTAATTGATGAGGGGCGTGTAATTAAATATTGGGTGGCTTTTTTATGTGATTCAATTAATGCCTCTTAGCACCACCACTTAACGTAGCATGACTTTTGTGCCCACATCAATTTTATTTTCTATTCGTTACGACCTTCCTTTTGTCGATTTCTTATTTATATATGCTTATGAGTTTGCATTAATTATTACTTAATGTGTGCTTATTATATAAGAATTCATTAGAGAAGAATCTCCTTAAATTTATATTTTATAATTTTAATTACAAAATATTTTAATAATATCGATAAATTAATATTCAATAAAAATTTTTTTTTGATGATATAATTAATTTTTAGTCCCTACGTTACTAGCATTACTTATCTTATTAAATAAGATGTAATTTCTCAAACAAGGGTCTGCTTTTATTTATACAATTATACAAATATATGGAACTACATTGAATTGGTCTTAATCGCATGCCCTATTGTGTCACATAAAATAAAGTTAGGGCCAAATATATATTGTTCAATTGAAAAATACAGATCGTTATTAAATGGCCTAATTGATGCTTGGTGTCGTTTATATAATTTATTTTAGAGGAGCAAATAAACAAAGGAATTAATATATCGTTTTAATATTGCTGACATTTTTCAAGTAATTTTAATGGCTCAATAATGAGATGTATTGAATATTATTTTTATTCAAGTCATAAGATCGAACTTCATTAATGTTTTTAATATTTGTCGTTGCGTATATATTACTGCTTGCACTGTGCTCGGCAATACAAACACCACACTCCCTTTACGCCCAGCTACCCAAGATGAAGATTCAAATTTAAACTATTTATTTATATTTGAGTAATTAATATAGTAGCACAATTAATATCTCCTTTCATTTCAAGAAATAATTAATGAACAAACAAATATATGGCGTCTACACTCTATATGTGCATATATATACACACACATGCTATTTTAATCCTTTAAGTATTAAACGAAACTACAAGAGATTTTATACATTACTTTACGTAATCTTAAAAAACACCTACAATCTCAAACCTTCATTATATTACAAGACGATTCTAGTGTATGTTTGGAATAGACATTCATATATATATAATATAATATAATATAATATAATAAATGTTAAGTTGTCATTTATATACTATATATCAAGAATATAGTAGAAGATTTTTATTAAAAAATACATATAGTTTACTTTCAAAGTCAGGTTCAGCTGTTATTATACGTACTTAGATAGTGATATATGCCTATATCTATTAATATATGGATAAAATATTGATCAATGATTCACATGTACGAGATTAACTTGATAACAAAGTTGACAATGATTCCTAACCGCCCAAGTGATCTATACATATACCTAAAACCTAAAACCAAGGTTCGCAGTTTCGAAGATGATCGTCGATTATCGCCGATTATCGGTCTTACCGATATTTACCGGTAAGTTGCCGCTTATAACAGTTATCGTTTTATAAGCTTTTCGACGATAATCGACCTTATCGATAAAACCTTCTCCAATCGATTATTAGAAATTGTAGTGTAAAAATGAGGGTCTTTTCGCTTGATCTTGTGCTTTTCATTGATAGTCGTTTATGTGACAAAAGTTTGCAAAGTTTTGTTTTAAGCATTTTTCACCGAATTTCTCCAAATTTTTTTGAACTTTTGGGTATATTTAGGAGTTATAATCATAGAGCTATATGTTTCTTGCAATTTTTATTTGATATTAACTGATTTTCACGATTTTGAGATGATTTGCATAAGTTACAAAAACAAAGAGTTAGTTGTTCATGAGTTATGTTTAGAGATGGATAAAGATTGGCACTTTTATGATTTTAAGTTTTTTTTTTTTTTTTTTTTTTTTGCATTTTTATGAATATATCTTGATGAAAACTCGTTTCCATTGACTTTATTTGTAATTATTTTGTTAGATTTAGATTAAATATATCAGAATTACAATATTTTATAGGTTTTTAAATTTAAAAAGTATAGAAATTTATATTTTTTTAAGTTTTATAGTTGTATAATCAATTTTTTTATGTATATAGTTGAATAATAAATTATTGAAATACTGGTCTGGCACTTCGGTCAATTTTTAGGCAGATTTGAGATATAATTTGGATTTCTTAATAATTATAGGAAAAGTATTCAAAGTTTACTTTTTGTGATTTGTGAAGTAATCTATTCATTTTTTGGGTTTTTTTTGTTTATTAAATATTTTTTGAAATATTAATTTGATTTGTTTTTGTAGTTTTTTTGCAGATTTGACGATAATTCGTTTTTTCTTATAACTGCGGCAAAAGTATTGTAAGTTTATCTTTCGTGTTTTGTGAGGTAATCTACTCATTTTTTGGGTGTTCTCTTTAATTAAATATTTTTTAAATATTAATGTGATTTTTTTCTGTAGTTTATTTTCAGATTTGAAGGTATTTCGGTTTTCGTCATAATTGCTACGAAAGTGTTTGAAGTTTCTCTTTCGTGATTTTTTAGGTAATGTACTCATTTTTTTAGGTTTTTTCATTTATTAAATATTTTTATTAATCTGATTTTTTGGGGTAATTTATTTGCAGATTTGACGATAGTTTGGTTTTTGTCATAATTGCGGCAAAAGTCCTCAAGTTTATCTGCTTGTGATTTCTCGGTAATCTACTATATTCGACTATGTATTTGATAGTTGAGACTTGTTAGACTATGTTATAAGTGTTTTAGATTTGTGATTTTTATGGAATTATATGTGTATGACTTTATGTATCTACCTATGTTTTGAATTTAAGGTATGATATTATAAAAATATTTTATAAGTTTTCCGTCGAAAAGTATCGAAAAGTATCGATAATCCGTCGATAATCATCGAAAAGTATCGGTAAGCTACAGTATTATAGGTTTTCCGTCGGTTAATCGGTAAGCTATCGATTAATCCGTCGAAAACGATAACCGATTTATCGGTAAGTTCGATAAGTTGAACCTTGCCTAAAATCACCTCGTAGTTTGTTTTGTCAAGGCAAAAGAACGATCAATTGTCCGCGTTTGCGTAGAAAGAAGGCGCCTGTACCCATAATAATAATAAAAAGAGGTATCGCCAGGCCGTTTTAAAATAGAAATAGAGGGGCCACGGGCATGTTTTGCTTGTCTTGTTCATCTCCTCGGTCCGGATAGGCAATCCATGCCACCCAAACGGTGGGGCGGGCAAATTCCTCCATAGTCTTGTCTAAATAAAATAATCAATATTAGAGATTTTAAGTTGTAGCTATATATGTACTTGGTTTTGGTGTAGCATAGAGGCCTAGACAATATTCGTGTATAACACAACAAAGGAAAAGCAACAAGAGCAATGATGGAGAGGCAAAATTCATGTGAAGTATTTAAGATTCGACGGTTGATTTTCACGAGTGCTCGTACCTTCTGCCTTCGCTTTCATTCATTCATTAAATCATTTCAAAGGCGAAAATTAATTATCTCAACGATCGAGTTTCCAATATTATTTATGAGATATGAAGTTTATACGATGAATCAATATTAATGTGAGCCATGAGAAAGTGGCACAAATATTAACTTGCTATAAGGGATTATTAGCGGGGAAGTATTACGAAGGTATTAATTTTTCCCTAAAATAATCTAAATCCAAAGTTATCGTGGAAATCAAAATTCTATTTTATGTCCTGTCATTATCATGCATAAAAACGTATTTTCTCTCTCTCCCTTTGTTAAACTCCATGTGGCACATAATTATTGGTCCACCACTTCATCCTCTTTTATTTGCGGCATAAGTAATCTCTCTTTTCCGCAACTAAAAAAGGATATTACGCGACATGTGGCACTAACGGAAGAGAGAGAAAAATGCATTTTGGAATATACGACAAGACATAAAATAGGAGTTTTAGTACTACTACCATGACAATTTTGGATTTGAATTATCCCGAGAAAAAAATGATATTTTGTAGTACTTCTGCCGCTAATAAACCTATTATGATAAATATAAAAACCAAGCAAATGGGTGTTAAACAAATCTATAAATTTAATAAACAAGTATCACTAATTTCCCACTTCACCATAAGAGGGATGTTGGTCATTGAACAAGATAATATTTATTATGGTGAATATTCCTATTTTTTTTAATAAGTAACATTATAATATTAACTTAGAATATATGTAACTTGATCAACCCATCAAAAGATATACGACTAAGAGCTTGATCATTTGGTTTTCGTATCTTCATAAAACGATTTATTCCAATTAAACAAATCTCTCTTGAAATTGATAAATCTGTTGATCAGATCCTTAGCAATAGTAATGGATCTTCCATATCTCTTAATCAGATCATAAGAAAAGCAATCTCTAAGCAAACCTTCAATCGTTGTAAATCGAACACCACAATCAACGAAAATAAAGAGATTTACAGACATAAATTTACGTCAAAATTCAATTAAAGAAAAATAGTGTAAAGAGAAAATTGTATGATTGAAAATATAGCTTCAGAGATGAAGAGCAATCGCCGGGAAAAAAATAACGGTAGAATAGCCCACAAAACTTCTAGCGGTGTGCTTCGGAGTTCGGCCTATCAGTTGGATCCCTCCAATCAATGACATTTCCAAGTTACACATTTTGAGGGACAAAATATTGCAGGACGTCATACTAAATAAGCATAATTAGAAATTTTTTAATTTGAGATTAAATGAAAGAAAAAATTAAAAAATAATAATTAAAACTTTAAATTCATTTTAAACGTCTAGATGTTCTACATCCATTTGGGGTTGCATGTGTGTTTCCGCCCCTGCCTCCAAATCTCTCTTAGAATTTTTTTTAAAATATCCGATAAATTTATGTCGCACCATAAAACTTCATAAGATTGAGAAAAAAAAAAGAAGAGAGAAACAAGATTATAAACTCAAACTGTCAAACATAAACAAAGAAAAAACATCAGAGTTTCTCTAGTTTCCTACATGTTATATATGTCTATTCATTAAGTTATGCGACTAGAGCTAACATATCTGTAGATTGGAAAGTCGACATTTTACACGCCAATGTACGATATTGAAGTATCCTTATTGAGTTCTGTGACCCTCTGGTAAAGCCTGTATTTACAAGGGAACAATGTTATTTTTATTTTATTATATTTAATTCTCTTTACTATCTTTATGGGAGTGGGGTCTCCATGACTGAATCTCATGAATAATATTTAATGTGATGGATAATATTTAATTGGCAAATGCTTCAGTTTTGCAGCATGAGGTTGAGTCATGCCTTTGTACTCCCAAAGGGTACATGTTGCCCCATGTGAAGAGTTGACAGCTTCTTCCAATTTCTTAATCCATAATTTATTTAATTTCAACTTAGTAATTGCTAATTTATGATTATTAGGTGGTGATCAATGATCATTATATTGATTATCACGTATAATGATTATTGCTGTAAATTAAATTGTTTGAATAGGACTTAATTAGCTAAAAAAAGACTCTATAATTATTATTAGTGTCAATTATATTTATAATCAATGACATATACATTGACATATTTTTTATATTTGTATCGATATATACAACTGAGTTTCTTGATCATGTAAAGTTGGCAATATCTTATAATTTTATTCAAATTACTTGCAAAGATAATGCCCTTTACTTTGTTAATCATACACAATTTTATATCTATACTATATTCTATAACATATAAAGAATTATAAAGCTTTCTCTTGTTATATATTATAATATACATAATGCATTTAGGTTAATCTATATTTTCTTTCAATTATTAAAAAATAATTTATATAGATAATTTTCTAACTTTGACGTTGTTTTGGAGAGAAGGTCTAAAATTCGATTAAAATATTAAAATTTAGGATGATGTATAATTTTGTAATAGATTTGATATACGAGGGTAAAAATTATATAATATTGATAAAACTTGGGGGCAAAGATGCAATATATTGAGGAATTCTTTGATGTATTATTAACAAGTCATTTTTTACATACCATGATTATTATAAGATCAACTTAAAATTTTATTTCCTAAATTGTAGGTCGTATATAACATAGTATTTCACTTAAATGATGGTCCTTCATAATACATGTCACATTACTATGAAATTCTAGCTAGTGTTTTTTTCATTGTTTATTTAATTAAAATTTATAGACAGCTTTAAAGTACTCCTGATATCAATCATAAATATATTATTAATTACAACTTATTAAGATAGCAAATGCCATTGGCATTACTTATTAATAATTACTACAATTTATTACACACTAATATATGATACACCACATTCATTTACCATCAACTTTATTAAAAACACCCATCATATCCACACACAAAAAAAAACACCCATCGTAACAAAACAATTAAGGACACAGACATTGCAGGTGGTTAAGTAACTGTCAGTTAATCCTATCAATTATTATTCCATGAATGTGGTGGCTTCAATAATAATAATAATAATAATAATAATAATAATAATAATAATAATAATAATAATGTGAAATAATAATTATGTTCTTCTTCTTGGGGTTGGGAATTGAGAGTACTACTATGGGACCATTGTCCTTCAATAAAGTTGCATGCAATTGCTAGTAGATGCCTCCGTTTTCTGTTGGGTGTCCATGGCTATTATCAATAATAATTTATATATATATATATATATATATATATAAATGTATGAAGTATGAATTAGTACATGGGTGTCATATCCATGTGGATTGGCTGTTCATGTTGTACCAAAGCAAAGCAAAGCAAAATACAAAAAGGAAATTAAATTAATTTTATTCACCAAGAGAAATTGGTTCCATAATTCCAAGAAGAACTTGGTGAAGGAAGCTTTCTGAGAAAAGCCAAAAAAATGGTGGAACCACCTCTTTATGTATTAGAGACAAATCTCACTTATGTTGTGGATCAAAAATGTTGGTTGATTAGGGTAACATGAATAGTTTTTGGGACTATAACTGTCAGTGCATGCACATAGAGCCACTCTTTCTATACATTATTATTTTATTAGATCTTAAGATACTTGAAAATAAGAGCATACTCGAAAAAAAGCTCGTGTTAACCTTATTTCGATCAATGGCAGAATCAAGATTTAGCCTTATCATTGGGAGTGAAAATGGAAGTTTAGCTCTTAATTTTTTAAAACTTGATACTAGAAAGGGGTTAAAAAAACGAAAGGTGTTAAAAACTGGAAAGGTTGGTGTTTTTTTTTTATAATTATTTTTAGTTAAAGATGGAGGCATGAAATCTCATTAAGCGAACTAGTATCCCAATTAGGTTGGCACCCAAGCAACGCAAAGTAAGAATCGGGGCTCGGAATAATATAAATGAAAATATCAAAGATGACAAAGAAAACCGAGAGAACTATCTAAACCTAAAGTTCTCTCTCGAACAAATGTCATCGTTTACAAAAGACGAAATAAAATCCGAATGTAAAGGTTGTGTATTTGTGAGTTTGATTGACAAAACTGATTGTCAATCATCCATTATTACTTTAAAATATTTGTTGAAGTGAGTAGACATCATTTATCTCAAGATTTCTTGTCACTCTCCAAGTCCATCAGTTCACCATTGTGGAATGAAGCCTCCATCAAGCAATGAAAGATTATTCATACCAAAACTTATTGATATTAAAGAGTCCACAATATTGTAATCAAAATATAAGAGACTGAGTGTTGGACAATTACAACTAAAGACAATATCTAGTGTTAATTTCACTAGACTTTTAGAGATCTTGGATTCAATACATATATAATTTTAGTCATTAGTGTCAATTTATCTTATATTTGAAATATAACTTGTAATTTTGATCAATAATACTACTTTAGTAAAAAAAAAAAATCACTAATTTACGAAGACCGTACTATATATACGCCCTCTAACGATTATAACATTGTGATTTTTTAGACCTTCAAGGTTACTTTCTTTCATCATTATTAAGTCCGATCCGCAAAGCATGCATGGTGATATAGTAAATAAAATTATACTCTATAGATCAGATATATAGAGCAAAAGTACATTTTCCACGTATGAGAAAAATGCCATCTCTTTTTACTATAGCAACATGTACACGCATTACTCGTTATAGAAATTAAAGAAAAATTTACTTGAAAATTAATTACTAAAATTTTCAGTTAAAAGTTTAACAGTTTACTCCTTGAAGAAAAGTAATAACTAAATATGTTTATTACTCGTTAAATTTCCACACAATTTACTTGCTATGAAATTTCCGAATTAAAAAGTTTATATTCTTTCGAGTTCATATTTTATCTCTTTAATCCATGGAAGGAATAAAATCATAAGAACAATCTAATCAATAATATATATATATATATATATATATATATATATATATCACTATAATTATGTGCTGGTGTGAGATTATCGACCAAATACGTAGTTACGTACTAATTATAGCTTTGATTTTTCTTTGTTTATATTTCCATGGATAAATAAACATCATGCTCAAGCAACTACGAGATCGCAAAGACATTATTGTCGGAATATATAGATCATTGTGTCATCCATATTATGAAGAGAATAATATTGATAGCTGTAACTCAAGTGTATTGTTTCGTCTCTTCTTCCCCAAACGCACATGCACTATTGACCCTCTCAATCATTGAAACCCTAAATTAATAATGTTATTTACTTTTAATAAATTAGTTTATTAAGTGATGTCTTCAAAAGATTTGATCTCCACACATTCTTAGAAAATTTATTGCCAAGTTTTCATATATCGAATATTTGACAAATTAAGGAGTTCAAGCTAATTTACCAAGGGCTAAATTAACTACTCATAATTGCCTCTAGAAGTTAAGTAGAAAAATCATTTGTGCAAAGTAATCATATGATAGTAACTAAATGCACATACGAAGGAGTACTATGTTATAAACTCAATAAAAAAATTAGCGTTATTTAAATCTTCTTAACTTAGGGAAAAAATGAACGTATAATAATACTTTGATAAGTTGAATTTATTAATAAGATTCCTATATATATATACATGCGCGTGAAAAATATTGAACCAAGATTAGAATATAATTCTACAATATTTTTTTTTTGGCTTACGTTTGTTCTATCTACCTACACGTGCGAAGTCAACTATATTGTAATTAACTTCCAATATCCAATTTTAATATGTATTAGTATTTTTGTCCTATCTAGATGTACATAATAATTCATAGATAGACGTTTATATATTAATATAAATTTCTACGTATTCACGCATGTGTTAACTATACATATAAAGATAGTCTAATTTGGAAAGAACGTGTAATATAATATGAATACTATGGTTACTAGACAATGAATTTAAAAGGTGTCAAAACTTACGTAAAAAATATTTTAAATGATATTTAGTAGAATTGTATTGGTCAACTATTGCAACCTTTATTATTTATATTATTATATAAATTTTTTTCCTGGGGGTCTATATATATATATGCAATTATAGTATAAATAACATTTACATTAAAATATTTAATTCATACATTTTATTAGTAAATGTGCATTGATCTCTCTCTCAGTCTTTTACTTTAAAATGGTCGCTTTTGGTATGGTGTCGTTTTGTGTGGAACGTTCGAATAAAAGCATTGTGTCGATCGCTAAGGGTAGTGATTAATTTGTTATTTTATTGTGTTTGTGTTATGTTTGGTCTTCAACCTTAACGGTTTATTAATTAAATATATGTGTTGTGTCGCTTCATCAGAACACAATTCATGTCGTTTTAGATATAAGGTATGTCTTATTTTAATTTGAAGTGTTTCATTCGATCGGTTCTATGGGCATTATATAATTATATAATTGTACGAAATGTCCATTATATAATTAGCATTAGTTAGGATTAGACTCCATTTTTATGATACAGTAGATAATCATAGTAAAAAGTGGTTATAAAAACACATCATAAACACGTACGGCACGAGATTATAAGAATAGCCGAAATTAATTACACGAAGATAACTTTTTATCAGTTTTAAGCTTGAAAATCATTGATTGACTGATGTGGAATTTAGTTCGATAATAAAGAACGGATCAAAGACAACTATGCGGTTTTGAGCGTGAAAATCGGTTGCAAGAATCGGCTTATGTGTTCGCTATATATGTAATATATGACTAATGATTACTGATTACAGATTGTGTGATTAATCGAGAAAATGTCGTTAAGACTATTGAAAAATTTATGACAGTGTTTAACCTGTGCTTGAAGATTCTAACACTTTCAACAAGACCAAAACGACACCGTTTTGGCAAATATGTGTACATCATACAGACGACAGAAAAATTGGAACAAAAACGACAAGTTCTAAAAATGATAGAATATGGAACTATCAAACCAAACGGAAATTTGAGAGTATAAATACGAAAAAGTACTATAGAAACTATAAATAAAAGCAAGAAAGAAGATAGAAAATTGAAACCATAAAAAACGACAGATGCTATCAGCATCTGAAGTAAAACCATGAAACGACAAAATTATAGAAACGACATAAAAATGAAACAAAAACAGAGAATTAAAGAGCATTAAGAAAAGTACATAAACTGATATAAGGAAGAAGAAAAGACAAAGAACAAAGGACGATTAAAACGACTAAAAGAATTTTGAAAGAAATGAAAAAAGAAAAACTCTTTAAAAGACGCATGCTCAAGCGAAAGAAAGAAAATTAAAAATTGGAAAATTGAAATTATAAAAATATTTTTAAAAAACGTCAAGTATCTGAATTACAAAATGATAAAACGACATAACTGAAAGGCGATAAACCGACAAAAGACTCTTGAAACGACAAGAAAAAACACAGCACGAGAAAATGTGTTGAAATGATAAACGAGATCTTTTTCCTCATGATCATAAAATATAAATTGAAATGATTCCTCAATGGCTCGATAATCTAATATGATGATTTTGTAAGGTGACCAATTAATTAACAAAACCTTCGATTAAGTTGTGTGTTCTGCATAAACTAACATCTCTTGTCATTTTTAATGTGTACGAGGCGCTATCCAAAGCAAAACGGTTACGAGAACTTGTACAGGAAACTAAAGTTCAAGAGGTAAAAGTGAACGGAATAACAAATTTCAGGGAGCTATGCTGCAATTATAATAATTTTGTTGGATATTTTTCAGTGGACTAAAATTAACATTTTTTAAAATATTTTATGTATTTTTGTTATATTTCAGAGACACTACCCAAAGCAAAACGTTAATGGGCATTTCTACTAGGTACAAACGTTCAAGAGGTAATAGTGAACCGAAGAGCAAAGTTCAAGGGCGATTCCGGAAATTAACCTTTTGCCAAAAATTAAATTATGATAAATTACTCTATGTCTCAAGAAAAATTTCTAAGTTTAATGTATAGTATCACATGTTCTCAAACTACGAAATGGAAATATATATACAGTGACGAAGTCACTAAGGCCAACAGGGGGCAATTGTCCCTACTTGATAGCTCTAGCCCATTTTAGCTTCCTACTTTAACTATATTTATTGGAAAATATCGTAGTTAAATTAAAATTGAGATAACATTGAGTGGGTCAAAATGTCGAACACTCGAGATGAACGCTCTATCCAATTATCGGAATTTGTTCCGACGTTTGAACGTTATTTAAAACAGTCATATTGATTATGTCCGTTATCAAATATTGAATTTAACTTATTACGTTTCGAATTAATTGCAATTCATTATTAGCTGTTATAGAATTAATTGAATATTAATTCTTTGTCTCCCTTCCGTATCTATAAATTGAGGTGACCACGACCCTAATCGACACACCGATTGCAAAACCGTCTTCTGAAAACTCTCTAGATACTTTGAATCCGCTTCTCATTTTTTTTGTTCCGCGGATTCGATCTTTTATGCTTTCCAATGTTTTCTTGTCGTGAGTCTTTCGGTAACGGAGTTCAAGAATTTTCAGTTCGCCGGTGGACTTCGAAGTGCTACGAAGTACTCCGCGGTTATCCGTTATATCCTGGGAAGCTATCGTCTAGCGAACCTCAAACACGTAGAGGGGGCAAATCAAGCTTTAAGGAAAGCGTTCAACGCGTCTCGCGAACCGCTAACAGTTTTCTCTTTTACAGGATATCAAGAACATTTTCCGAATCAAAACGACAAGCCGATACTCGTCGATCCAAGAACACATCGATATGTAACATCGAATTTTTTCACGACTAATTTATTATTATTCGTTTCTCATGTATTATCATCATCTATAGAAATTATATCTAACAATATTTTTATTCTAAAAAGACAGGTATTTTTCTATCTCTTCGATTCCTCTCACAGATTCTCTCTCTTAAACGCATCGCATTAAACTTTCTCTCAATTATATATACCCCTTGTTTTTGCCTTGAATTACAGGCTAGGTATTCTTATTAAGTTTTAAATTATTTAAAAAGTGTTATTTTTTTTCCCTTCTATTTTTCTCTAATTTCACTTGAATGTTCCACGCCATTTTATTTTCTTCTATCTTGTTTACTTAGGACTTTGGAGGATAAAGCATTTTAAAAACCGGTAATACGAGTGTATTCTTGACCAATGGTAATCTTCTGAAAAATAAAATAAAATTGAGACATAATAAAAAGAACTACAAAATAAAAGTAATAAACCATATCAAAGGTACATAAATATATAGTTTGAGCAATAAATAGCTTGATCTTGCTCTTAAATAAGTTCCTCATATCTCTAATCAAGCTCTTGTGCTTCCTCGAAATCTATCAATCAAAATAGAGGTATGGCATTTCGGGCACTTTGGTTCCCTCTCCGACACCATTACATATAAGTAGCAATTAGCACACCCCATAAGCACTAATGATGCCACTCCCCGCAGGTCGCCAGCTTCGCAGAACACCGTGCAATCGGGCTCCCGGCACTTCGAGTTCGCATCCAACGGTGGACATGAAGCCGGGTTCTCCGATGATATCGTTGTCGTCGAAGAGTTTGACTGACTTTCTTGTGGTGAGGAGTTGTAATATTGCTTGGGATTTGGCAGTGTTGACAATCTAAGCTCCAAATCTAACCCTTGATTAGTGAGAGATAATTCTTCGCTAAGTGCCATCTTCTTTAGGGTTTGATTCCCTGTGTCACCTTGACATCTCTTACCAAACTTCAACATGGATTTGAAAAGAAAAATAATTAATTAGGTCACTATGATATGAGTTGGTGTGTAAAAAAACAATAACAATATCACATGTATCTTATATCTTCAAGTACTCCAAAGTTCGAGCCTCGTGACAATCAATAATAAACATCAATATTGAATAAGCATTAAACATAACTAAACAAGCTCAATGGAACACTACATATATATATATATATATATAAGAGCCGGAATCCGCTAACTAATCGACAAAAATCCAAAATCGCACACCGGATTCGCAATTACGCCTCCCGTCGTTACTTATGTAACCGAACAATAAATTGAATTAATATCATTCATTGTACACTTGATGGCCTTTTTATCACCAATTAAATTCATAATTTATTTGTTAATAAATAAATAAGATTTCCATTATATTGAAAGCTAGCCAAACTTCAACTAGGATATGAAGAAAAATAAGTCGTTGAAATTAAACGAATAATAATTTTCACTTGCCTTGTTAATGATTGGAAGATGAAGAATCTGACTGGGATTATCAGTCTCTGGAATCACACTCCTATTAAGATCGAACGATTTGTGCAATTCTCTGCGAAATAATCGTTCCATTTCTACTCGAAATTTCATGTTTAGCTCTTCACTCTCCACTGATTTTGGTGAGTGTTGATGAGACGCCATGGAAGCTGCGCTAAGTTGCTGATGAACCCTAGTGAAGATACAGATCATATATATACAGATATATATGTGCATATATGTAAATATGTATATATGGAATTCGTCGCATATAGACTATACAGTCCACGCGTTTAACGTTCGAAGAAGTGTAGTAACGCTGATAATTATGATACACTTTTTTTTTTTTTTATAATTATAAATACATGAATTATCAGTGTTTAAAACTTTTAAGCAGAAATAATACGATCAATGATATATTAAAAGGTTTAACAACAACGGCATAAGTATTCAAAATTTTGGTTTTCGTTGGGGTATCGAGTCAATATTCTTTTTCATGGTCAAAGTTCATAATTTTTGCTGTCTTGTTTCGATCACCATAATTCCGTCTACTTTTATTTATTTAACAAAACTATATCTCTCTCGAAACTGACACATTTCCAAGACTTAAATATACATCCGGAATTTCGGTTGAATCATAAAAAAAAATGGACATAAATTTACCGAGAATTAAGAAAAATAGTAAACATTAAAAGTTTTGACCGTTTAAAAATTAGGTTTATGCTAAAAAGATAGAATCATTAGGTACTTATGTTACTATTAACCCTAAATAAATAATTAGTACAGGATTGGAGCTCCACGTATAAGGCCATGCATGAACAATGAGACATTTGATAAAATGGTTTTTGAATACAAGTGTCTCTATTGTTTTTATTTATTTTTTATGGAAATAAATGTATATTTAGTAACTGTTGTTATTAAATGGGCAAATAGAAATGCAACGAATCGGTTTGAAGAGTCTTTGGATTTATTGAGAAAACGAGGAAGAATAAAACTGACTGGTCATAAATTGTTTGAACAGATTTGAATTAATCATGTATATATTAATATGTGTGAATAAATAAGGCATTAATTATTTGGATGTTTATTAATGAATTCAAACGATAAGGCACGCTATAAATGTGTCATTTATGTGGGAAACGACAAACAATTTGGACACGAGAAACTTTCAAGACTGATAAAAGCTTATAAACAAATGATAATCATCGGAAATATATAATCTGATATACACACATATTATGTGTTTATTTAGGGTGAATTAACGAATTCAACTTATGAACTATAAATACTAGATTATTGTAAAATTTAACAATGTCTCAAAACATATAGTTACATTAAAATAGAGAACAACGACGAACAACATCACACGGACACACTCACGCTCAGTCAAAACTCGAAAGAGAAGGATTCGTTTCGCTCTTTCTCTTTCTTATTAATTTTTAAATATTTTTTATTAAAATATTAAATTATAATTATAATGTAATAAGCCGCTCCCAAATAATGTTGAAATCACAAAAAACTTATTAAATTATAGAAAAATCATTAATTTAATAAGTCGACCTTGAATTGAAATAAATAAAAGAAAATATATAATATTATTAAAATGATTCATTTATCAACTTCTGCAGTATATTTTATCTCCCAATTACCAACGATTGTCGTCACATTACTGGTTCTGATATTGGTGTCGTATGACGCAAATACGTCGTTTTCCAAGGAATTAGATCGTTAGCCTTGCTTAAATTTCTATACGAGTCAAGTGACCATGCTAATTCTCTTCATAGAATTTGAGTTAGAATTTAAAAAGAACTGTTTCATTTTGTTTTGTCTTGCTTAAGAACCACGTTATCGATTTGCTATACAGGATACACCATAAAAATCAATAATATAATTAATTAGAGCCTCTTAAAACCACGTGGTGTGGTTCGTATCGTCATCTTCGTCATCATTCTCGCCATTGCTAATGGAAGAATCAGTGGGATAAATCTCGCCGTCATCGGCGTCGATATCACTATCATCTTCGCTATCTGTATCTAAATTTACCTCCGAATTATGCGATATATTCCAATCAGGAGGGAACGTCTTTTGCAGGGCTTCAGTGAGCTCGCCACCGCCCCTCTCGATCTTCCGCAAACACTTCGACCAGTGGACGGCGGTGCCCATATCGATGGTGAGACCCGACTCGATCATCTCCCGGCAGATCGAAACGATTCCGGTGTATATGTACGCTTCTGCAACTTGAGCTCTAGACAGGAGTGACGTCATCAAGCAATGGTACACGGCTTTGTCTGGCTTCAGTCCTGCCAGCTTCATCTCGTCAAAGCATTTCAGAGCCTTCTCCGGGAGAGAAGCACGCGCCCAGCCATTAATTAGTGTCGTGTACGTTTTCACGTTCGGCTTCACGCCCAGAGCTTGCATTTCTCTTATCGTTTGGGTAGCTCTCTGCAATGCGTCAGAAGTTATTGAAGAAATTAGAAAGAATTTTCAAGCTAAATTGAGGAGCACAACAAGAAGACGAACATAAGCGCTTCCGTTGGTACCATAAGCGAGCAATTTTTTTATTTTTTTTTTCAAATACAAAATACTTTAATCTCGTCCATCTTCAAGCACGTCAAAAAAGAAATTTTCTAAAATGCCGTCGGTGTAAGGTAAGTTCATCCGACATTCGCAACTTGTTAGGATATTCGAATCAAGTTATGAATTCCGAGTCTGTATCGGCTATGTAAACTGAAATTCATCGATTAAGAACGGTACCATCATATCTCCGGCTCTGCTACAAGCATTGATGAAAGATGTGTAAGTATGGATATCGGGTTGAACACCTTCCTGCTTCATCTGTTGCATCAAATCGGCCGCTTCCCAGACATCGCCTCTTCGAGCCCATCTACAAAAGAAAAAGAAAATATCTAAGTGACCAGATCAGAGAGTTTGAATGTAAAATCCTGATCATACCCGTCGATCAATATATTGTAGACGAAGGTGTTCCTGGGAATTTTGTGATTGCTCATCTCTTTGGTCACTGCCAAAGCGCTCTGCATTCGGCCGGCCTTACAGCACGCCTTCAACAAGGCCTCGTATGTAAAGACGTCGAGCTCCATACCCTCTTCCCTCATTTTTGTGAAATACTCGAAGGCCTTCCCGGTATCGCCCACTGATGCGTAACCATGCATTATATTTGTGTAAGTATGTTCATCGGGACTCATACCTGCAAGTGCCATCTCGTCTAGAATTTCAACCGCCTTCTCCATCTGCAACAAAGTTACACAAAGTGTGTGACCAAGACAATCGCTCAAAGCTTAAAGGTATTCTGGGGTTTGGGTACCAGTACCTAACACCCTCTTTAATATCCTATTTTATATTTTAAATTCAACCCGATTGTGAATTATTATAGATTGCGTTTTTTGGTTTTAAAGCGCCATAATGTTTTATACACAGAACCAAAATTCGATTTATACTGTATTCGGAACGTTCGGGTTCGTAGATTGAAATGCGAAAATTTGTTTCCAAGTACTTTTGACTCTAAATCGAAACTAAAGACCTTGTTTTGCTGGCTAACCTGGCGCTTCTCTACAAGACCAACAATCAAAGCATTGAAAGTATGAACGGTCGGGATGCAACCACTCATCCTCATCATATCGAAAATTTCTAGGGCCCTTCTCATTTCTCCAGTTTTTGCAAATCCGTGTATGATTGGCATGAACGTTCGTGTGGTGGGCCTATGTCGGGCCTTCTGCATTTCCGTAACCGTACGAATGGCTCGTTCCATGTTTCCCATCCCGCAGAACGCTCTTATGATGTTATTGTATAGGATCACGTCAGGCTTTAGACCGTCTTTAATCACATCTTCAAAAACCGCAAACGCATTGGCCCAATCCTTAAGTTTCAGAAACCCGTTGATCAGCATGGAATAAGTCTTCAAGTTGTGCTTTATCCCGGCTGATTTCATCAGTTTGCTGATTCTCAAAGCTTGGGAAACCTTTCCCATCTGAAATAATAGACAAACGGTTTTTCTTTTATTAGGTAAAAGCGAAAAAAACGTTAAAATGAGAAGAAATGAAAACGGCAAAAACGAGTACCTTGGTATAATGATTGATGAGACATCCATAACTAATAATCGAAGGGGTAAAGCCACATTCCTAAAATATAATGGTCAGATAGTTCATGCGACCGAGTAGAATTTAATCATTTATAATTTGTCAAAAATTCCGTTTGTAACCTTGAGTCGATCAAACACGACCATGCATTTGTCTTCATCTCCGATCATTGTGTAGCCATCCATCATCGTATGATAAATGTCGATCGAGGCATCAATACCCGCTTCTTCCATTTCCCGCACTAATGCCTCGGCTCTTTCCATGTTACATGTTTGACTAAAGTTTTATGAGACAGAGAGAGAGAGAGATTCAAACATATCATAAAACCAGAAAATGTTTGAGAACTTTCTTCTGTAAATTTTAAAAAAAGTTTAATAGTTACCAATGAGCGTATATGATGCTTCCGTAAATGATCGCGTTTAAGGTTATGTGTTTCTCTTTCGCTTCACGAAACCAGAACTCTGCAGCTCTTTCAAATAAAGCGTTCACGCAACGTCAAATATGACAATTATACTGGAATTTGTGAATATGAGGTCATTATTTTGAGATGTATATATAGTTCACTTACTCGGCATTGGCCATTTTTGCGAACCCACTGACAATTATACCGTAAGTCACCAAGCTCATGTCGATCCCTTCGTCTTTCATTCTTCTCGCGCAAGATAACGCCTCTTCCATATCTCTTCCAACTGCATAAGCGTGAATAAGGCTGCATGTAATATAGGCTTTTAAATGTCGGGAAAAAGTAAAGTCTCAACGACAATCTGCAACACTGCCAAGTACGATGGTTTCTTCGGTGTGTTTGCTACCTGGAATAGACGTGCGATGACGGCTCGATACCCCTGGCTCGCATGCTCTCGAAAGTCTCTCGTGCACGATGCATGTCTCCTCGCCTCGCGTAGTACTTTACCATCAACCCGTATTCCTTCCTCGAAGGCTGAGACAATCGATAAACTCTATCATAAGCTCTTTGCTAGACCCGCATATTTGACATAAATTGTAATTTTCTTTCGTTAAGGGTATTTTAGGGAATTTCCCGGAATAACTCTCGAATTAGAGGCCGGGGATCATTTATCAATAAAGCGTTCTTGTTTCGGTTTGATTATTTGCTCGGGTCCTAGCGCTTTCTTCTCCAGTCAAACCGAGCACAAACCAGAACTGAATTGAAGCTCAGCCAATGTAAAGCCTCCTATTTTACACAATTTTTTAATATCTTTTGCTTTAAATTGTGATCAAAATTGTTCATTAAAATTCTAAAACAATAACCTTTAACACAGTATGCCATACAACTATGATCTTTCTGCTTTCAGTGATGATAATCAAGCTCTTCATACCTTCTTGATCCTCTGAAATGCCTGCACAACCGCCTGCCAATTATCCGGCTCGGTCTCCACGACTCGCCGGAACTCATTCCTTGATCCGTCTCTGTCCTCGTGCCACTTCGAGCGGTGCTCAACGCTGTCGCCGCCTCCTACCCACCTCGCCCGCTCCTCGATTTTCCCCTTCGTTCTCCTCCCGTCATCCAGCTTCACCGTCAGAATCCGGCCGTGAAACTCCACGCCGTCGAACTCCACCGCCTTCATCGCCGACTTCTCCGCCGCCGAGCCACCAAAGATCACGAACCCAAACCCCGCGTTCCTCTCCACGCTCTCGTGGGCCTTGATCAGGATGACGCTCTTCACCGGCCCGAATTGCCGGAAGAATTCGTCGACGTCGGGTTTCTTGATCCAGCTCGGCAGGTTTCCGACGAAGATCTTCCCTTCCTGCCGAAACTCGACGCTCTTCTTCGCGTCCACTTCCTCGAGTTCAATCTCTTCTTCGTAGCTCTCGACGGAGGTTTCCGGCGCAGGAGGAGGCGGCATCGGGGGAGGCGGAGGCGGAGAGAGCTTGCTGGTGAGCCAGAGCTTCCTGGTAAGCGACTGGGAGTCGGGTTTCGCAAGGGTTTTGGGGGGGTTTGATTTGGGTTTGGGGAGAGGAGAAGCGGAGGTGGCTTTGAGGGTTTTGGGGCGGCGAAGATGGCGGGAAACCGGAGGTGGCGGCGGAGATGGGTCGGAAGGAGGTGGCTTCGGCGACGGAGAGTTGAGTGATAAAGGGAGGAACTTTGGGGGTCTCCCGGCGCCGGGGCGGCGGTTTCCGGCGACGGAGGAGAGGAGGGTCGATGGGTGAGGGGTAGTGAGAGAAACCTCCATTATCCGTTTACTCCACAGAAAGGAGTGAAGTGGAAATTAGTAAGGTTAAGGTACGTAATTGTAATTCTGATTTTTTTAATTAATTAAGTGAAAAATAAATTAATGTTTTTTTTTTCTTTTTATTCAAAACAAATTTTGTGGTGCATCATATTTTTTTAAGAAAAATTAACAGGGGTGTGACATTATTATCGGCTAAAGTTACAATGTATTCTCGCATTTTTAGATATATTCGGTGTAATAACACGTGACACTATTGGCCAAGTTTACATATATATATGGGGCTCATTTGAGTCTCATGCATTTTGAACTCGTAAACTCTTAAATAAGTATGTAATAGTGGAGTTAACACTAGGTCAAGCAAGCTTCGTTTCATAAATATTTTTATTTAGATTGTACATGAAGAAGTGTATAACCAAGTATCAGTTTATCGTTTTTACCTATAAATCAATTACCGTTATGGACGGAGCTATCTTTTGATAACGAATAAGATATAAATATTTTTTAAAGAATATACACTAAATTTATATATAGTGTCAGAAATATAAAATATAATATCATGTTATAATAATAATAATAATAATAATAATAATAATAATAAGTGCTTAATAAATAATCTCATCCACATAATATTATGTTACAATGTCAATAATTTCAAGACAAAATAATCAACATCATCAAAACAGGAGGATCTGCGGGGGCTGGTTCGGCCCAATGGCTTTGGAGGTAAGTAATGGTAATCCACTCCATAAGTTGGCTAAATGGTGGTCATTTTGTGGGTAAATGCTCCACGAGCGAGATTTAGCGAATGAGTCTAGATGCCGCTACTACTTTCAATTTCAAATCACATTGTCTCAAAATGTGATGACAACAATGTTATCATTTGGATAACCACGTGAATAGGATCAAATGCAGAAGATGCATCATCGTCTAGACTGTCGGGAGATTAGTTAGGGAAACTTGTCAACATGCCTTAAAAATTAAAATTACCTTTTTAATCTCAAATCCAAAAACTATAAAATTTTAAACTTTCACCTTTTTTTCGGCATCATTTTACCCTAAGTATCTTGTATTATCAAGGACGGGCATCATTGACTGTCAAGAGATTGCCTTGGATAACAAAAAAAACTCTTCTCAGTAACAAAAGAAACTTAGGGTAAAAAGTGGTCCAAAAAACAGTGGAAGTTTTAGAATTTTATAGCTTTTAAATTTAGGTTAAAAAATTTACTTAAGTGTTTTTTAAATCATTAGGGCAAGTTTCCCATTGGCATATCGGGAATCCACAATGTATCCCTTGTCCCCTTGCTATCAAGGTCCTGAAAGTAGCCGGAACGGGATATATTACTCGTTCTCTATTGTCCTGCGCCACACGAGTCCCACCCAACCCCTCTCATCCGCCACCCCACCCACCCTGCTCGATAACACCTCGTCCGCTACCCCCAACCCAGCATGCAGAGGGCTATTGGGAGGAGAAGTTCAACCGGTACTTGCACGATCCGTGGAGTGCCTAGAGCCAACATCAGAAGCGTCCATTGGGGCTCTGGCGGTGGACTGAGTCCTGTTCTCGTAGAACTCTGCTAATCACTAATCCAACCTGTTCAGCCTTCTCACCGATCTTAGGGTCTGTATTTTCTTGGTCGTCGTCAAGGTGGACTGTAGAATGCGCTCGACAATCGCATTGTCTGCAGTTATTACCAATGATTGTTGAAAAAAATAGTAGGGATTATAGTCTTATCCGCCAGCTTATGCTATAAATTTACAATCTAAAGTTTCATATTTTGTATACTATACTTTTAAGGATATTCAAAATGAGAGGCTTAACATAATTTATTTGGTGGAAAATCAAACCACAAAGATGATATCATAATATGAGTTAAGTTCGAGGATGAAATCATATACAGGCTGCTTAATATAATTTAAACAATGAGTATTTTTTGGTAACATTTATATTTTCCGATTTTAGAGTATAATATTTGGGAGGAGCGTTAGTATTTTTAGTGTAGTTAGTGATTTTTTTTCTTTCTGAAATAATTAATATTGACTGATTGTAAGGTGACGATCGGATAGAAAATTATAAATGCAAAAGAGAAAAAGAAAAGGTAAGCACAGTAAGCACCCTCATGCGCCCTCAGGGGCAAGCGCATCGCGTCAAGGACGCGGCAAACGGAGTAAGCTTTGTACTCGTAGCCGCATTTCTCTCTCTTTATTTTCCCGCGGCCTCACTCGCATCCATCTCCCCTTCAAGTTGCAACTCGTGACTTTCATATTCCATTGACTTAATTTTATAATTTCATTGATTTTTATAATACCAAGTGAATTTGATATTTCATTGACTTTATTATAATATATATACCAAACATTAGCTTCTAATTAGTCATTTAAGGTAATTAGTTATGATTTGAATTTTCTTATATATTTGTAAACATAAATGTGTCGGAGAGATTAGTGGAGAATGAATAAAAAAAAGTCGGTGTTATACTTGCAACTTGTGTTTATCATTTTTCTTATAAAGTGGATCGACATTAGAAAGTATAGTTTAAATTTAATGGGTCTATTTAATTAATTATTTTTATGCAACAAAATCATTTTAATCCTAACATTCATCTCGCAAGTAGTTTTGAAGTTCTACGACGACAAGTTTAAGAAGGTGGTCGAATCAGTTTTAAAGAAAGCGATTGACGCGCCTCAATGTTTTTCTGTTGATATTTATTCTTTCAGATTTTTTCAATAAAGCTGGAGAGGTTTCTCAAACTACAAAATGCCGTTCGTCTGATCATGTGGAGTAGATACCGATGAACGCTCAATCACGTTAGAGAGGCGTATCAATTTTTTAAAAAATGTCTTGCCATTTCTACTGAATTTAATTTTGAAATTTTGTCAATAAAACATGAGATTTTCTTAACTAATCGCGATGACGATAACGTTGGAGATAGCTATATTTGAGTCGCTGGATATTCTCTGTACACTGATCTATCTCTTTTGTGTACCCATTTAGGTATATTCAAATATTTCATTAAAAAAAAAGGTATATATTCAAATATTTATATAACAAAACATACAATTATAATTTATATGTACCAGAGTGTCACTCACGATCGTCACGAGCTGTTGAGTCGTGATGCCTAATTAATTACCATCATTGGTATGAAGGGTTCAAGATTATTTAAGCAAGAGTATTTTAGGTATTTATATGTTATTGTAGTCTTAATTTTCGTGTAAGACTTTCAGTCGATAGTTGCCGTGCTTGTATCACAAAGGGAGAGTGACATAGTATTATAATACCGTGAATTCTCGGATTGAATTGTAGTAAAGAAGATTTGCAAACGGTAAGTTGACATGTCCCTTATTTTAAAAGTGAAATTATTATAATTTTCTCTACGGCACCATCATACGGTCTGTTCTCTTCTTTCGATCTGAGAATTCAGGGCCAAAATCCTAACGCGTCTTTGGTCAACTATAGTTCATCACAAAATTGACGATTTCAGAAAGATTCGAAATATCATAATATAGAGTGAAAGTCTACTGCAACTTGCAAGAAGAAAAATATAATCTAAGAGTAAGTGCAAATTTCATTTTGTTATTTTATTACAATTTTGTGACAATATTAAAATAAAAGTAGTCGGCAGGGTTGATCCATTGTTTCTGTAATTTGTTTGTTTAAATATTACCAGTATATTGATTGCTTAATTTTTCTTTTCTTCAAATATCAAGCTGAATCCTGATTCAAAATACATAATACGTCATTCTCGTTATATACCAAGGTTATTAGCACTTTGTTTCAATATTGCCTGTTTGTTCTCAAAATCTACCATCCAGATCAACACGTTAATATGTCCTTGGTCGGAGATGACATCTACAATGACTTTTTCCCGGCAGTCCGCGCCAACGATCAAGGTCTTGTGGCAGCGTTTCTCAGAAGGCATCCCGAGTCGGTGAGAGCAACGATTCCCCATAGTGGCAGGACACCCCTCCACGTCGCGGTCCTTTCCGGACATCTCGATATGGTGAAGCTCCTCTTGCAGAACATGAATTCCGACGACCTTGAGATAGCAGCCAGCGGGTTCACGGCTTTTGCGGAAGCTGTCTGTCAAGGGATGCGGAAAGATATACTAGTTAAAATGGTTGAGATGAACCCTAAAATCCTGGAAATACTCGACGAAGACGGAATGTTTCCAGTCGCCAGGGCTTTTGTTTTGAATTATTCGACCGTAGGAGCTTATTTGTACAGCAAAACACCGACGGAAGCACTTCTAGATCCACAGCTACAGGGAAGCTTAATTAATGGGGCCACAGTCCTTACTAGCGTCATAAGAATCCAACGTTTTGGTGAGTTCTTTAAACGTTTTCAGAATGTTTTTTTTAGAGAATTTAATTTAGAAGTTGAAAAATGTATCATGACTTTAGGTATCGCAGCCAAATTGCTTGACGCCCAACGAACTTTGGCTTTGGCACGAGATTTTGAAGGCAAAACTCCTTTTTTCGCAATAGCTTGCTCACCCTTCGCGTTTCTTAGTGGAAGCCGTCTTTCCCTTTTCCAAAAACTTATATATCCAGGTAATGTTTAGCAACCAATCGATCTAATAATGTTACAATATGCAAATGGAAAGTTGAATATATATATATATAACAGTATAACTCGATATATTAAAAAATGACTGGCAATGTCATGTTGCGGTCAATTGGATGCCACGTGGCATTGACTAAGGTCATCCAACAGAAAAGAAGTGAAAGTGACAAAATAAGAGTTTGATACTTTTACCCGCCGAAAAAAGAAAAAAAAAAGATTTCATACTTAACATTATAGTTTGTGACATTTTTAAAGTGTGATTGTTTACATTAAGATCCATACGTGTGAATTTGAATTCACATACAAATAATAAGATGGGACACAAGAATTTGAATGACAGAATATTAAACCAAATATGACAGAATATTAAATCTAGGGTAAACTGCGGCTAATGTATCTAATGTTTGATCTTCTGCGGATTATGTACTCAATGTTTATTTTCGGCGACTAATGTACCCAATGTTTGATCCGTTAGATATTTTTGTGTTTTCCGTCACTTGACTGTTAGAGAGTGATTCTTACTCTATAAGTACAATTTTCAAATTTTTGACATAACTCACTCATTTTTTGTCCAAATTTTAAGCACGACCTATGGTTGGAAAGATTATTTCACATTACATATTTTATATTTTTGGCATAACTCACTCATTTTTTGTCCAAAATTTATAAATAAACACCCGTTAGAAAGATAAATATTTATCTACAACTTTTTACTTTTATGTTTCATCATAAAAAATCATTAAGTAAATTAAAATTTGCTCTTATCAAATATTTTGCATTAAACTAGCTAATGTCCAATTTTACGTTGTATTTCAAATTTTGTATTTTTATGAAACTTTTTTTACAAAAAAAATATTAAAGTTGTAGATCTATCTCTTATCTTTCCAACCATAGTTCGTGCATAAAATTTGGAAAGAAAATGAGTGAGTTATGTAGAAAAATACAAAAAGTGTACATACAGAGGAGGAATCCCCTCTAACGGTCAAGTGACGGAAAACACAAAAATATCTAACGGATTAAACATTGGGTACACTAGCCGCGAAAATAAACATTGGGTACACAATCCACGGAAGATCAAACATTGGGTACATTAGTCGTAGTTTACCCTTAAATCTATTTGTTTTTTGAGATCTGTATACATATTTGAATGTAATTTTAATTTTTAATTGAGTTTTTATATATAATATGGAGTACAAATTGATCATATTTATTATAAATATGGAAAATAATTATCATAAAAAAATATTTAAGATTTTACCAATTATTATGAAATATAAAATATTCCTCATGGTACTGATTAAAATAATCAAAATATTTACGATATTATTCATGAAATTAAATAGTGTTATATATAAATTTTAATTAATTTTAATTTTATTAAAAAATAATTAGTATAAATTATTTAATTAAGAAAATAATTCACTATTTTGATAAGTTATTTTATAAAATTGTATTCGTAGAAAAAAAAAACTACAAATAAATTAATTTTATGATTTAGCTAATTATTTAACATAAATGAATTATTAACATTAATTTTTTTTTAAACGCAATTAAAATTACATAGTATTATTTCAAATCATCAAAACTAAATCTTCTCACGTATCATTGGATTCTTTTGTTGGAAGCTTCCCAATGATATATTTTATGAGTAAATCAGATGCTTGGTAAAAAAAATTGTGGAATTTTGAAGGTTTGAGGAGGAGAGAGAGAAATATGATAAAAAGAAACTGTAAATTAACCATTACAATATGTGAGAAAGAAAAAGAAGATGACATATTGATAATTAAGAAGAAAAGAGGAAAATAATAGGTATTAATGTTATTCATACTTGAACTTAAATCTTACTAAATAAAAAGTGATTCAGACCCATTAAGAGGTTTTAAAATAAAAGGAAAAAAAACAAATGCATTAAATTGTATCTACATCTGACTCATTAAAATTCAGATGTCTATTAAGTGTAAAAAAAATACAGTCTTAGTAGTAATATGTATGACGCTAGTGTTCCTTCATTAATATATTAATTACTAACTTGATTATATATATAAAAAAAATGGTTCTTCCAAATATATCAATTTATAGAGGTCATAGTAAATGATTCATGGTTGCTAGGCACAAAACAATTTCAGTATAAAAAATGTTGTATATATAGATTATAACTATATATTTATTATATATGATTCATTGGTTCTCTTTGTCAATTATTATTGTATCTTCCTCTTTTTATGCTAATAGCTTCCTCTCTCCTTTGTTCATAGGCATAACACTTGTTGACTTCGATGAATTTCATTTTGACTTTCACCTAGTGAACGCATCCACATTCATCAGCGTAGGTAAGCAATGTGCTTTGCTTAATACACGAGGGGTTATATCTGCCTTTATCAAAGTTTCAAATTTGCTTAATATTGAGATCAACCTTTGTTTTTCAAATTTGTTTTTTTTTTATTATTACTTTAATTTTAGGTATAGAAAACATCATAAAAATATTTGTTTATTTTATATAGAAAATAAATTCAATTTTTTTCTTTAAAATTTAAATACAAATAAAATGTGTTTTTAGTCGTGAAACTCACTTCTTTTGCACCTATTATTGTAAACTGTGGTAAAAACTAAAAAATAATGAAGGTAGGTGTATGAATGAGATGTGATTTGCATGAAGATGAAATAGTAAAGTAAATAATTAAAGAGATCGTGGAGAGCATAGATAGATAATCGGTGAAGGTAAAATGTAAGAAATGAAGGGTAAAGTGAGGAATGAGAGTGTCTTAATTCTTTCTTTAAAGGAGATTATTTATTTAGGAGCAGCTAGGTAACTCGTAATTACACATTGTAAGTGTATAGTGAAACAAAAAGTAACTTAATATGGTAATGAGTATGTTATTATACGTAACATTTTCTAATTTATTCCAACTTATTTCTTCTTTTGTATTTGCTGATATAACTATTTTAATATATATATATATTTCACATTAAAAATTTAAAGCTCTGTAATTTTTTTTACGAACTTCGGATGGACTCATAATATGACTATATAGTACTTTAATTTCATTACAAAATGTTCTATAGAATATTTTTAGTTTAGGTAGAAAAGTGAAATGATCGAGTTTGCACAATTGCCCGCCCCCTTTTTATTTTACCAGGTAGGGATCTCTGGGTTTCTCTTTGTTTCATGACGCGAATAAGATATATACTAACGGCATAAATGTGTAATATTATGGGGTAATATTGGCAAAAGTAGCTAACTTGTTGTGTTTGTTTCATTTATATGGCCAATGCGATTTAATCCTGGCAATAGTATTTAAAGTTTGCTAAATCATCTCAATTGTAAATTTCCATCCACTTAATAGTATTTAAAGTCTGCTCGAGCATTGTGAGAATAAAGAGGGACAAGGGAGTGGGTCCTACGCATTAAAGAAAAAAAATATATTAAGTAATAAATTAAGTATTTTAATAAAAAAAAAAGAGAAAAAATAATTAAAAATAACGTGGTTGTCCACTTGGAACCCCACGTGGCAGTTAACGCAGCCACGTCACCATTTGACTAACAGAGTTAAAGTTAAGTGGATGAAAATTTGTGATTGAAACGATTTAGCAAACTTTGAATACTATTGCCAGGATTAAATCACATTGGCCATATAAATGATACAAACACAACAAGTTGGCTACTTTTGCCAATATTACCCCTAATATTATTACTTATTGTAGAGAATTAACTTAAAATATCTATATATAGCACTTATTATTAATATGTATAATTGTGTATACCGCATGTATGTAAATATGGTTAATAACGACCCAAGTATCCAATATTTAATCTTTTTTTATACCAGAAATTGTTTATGATCGAAGTTTTTAAAATTAATTATTTAGTTTCTATCTACAATCAAGTCGACTTTTCAAAGTTACAAAACGCACACAAGAGACATGAAACGACAAGTTTTAAAATAAAGTAGACAAGAAAATAAACATTAAACATGAAATTACTTTTCTTTTTTTTTTTAATGGGGGTAACATGAAGTTACTAAATAGTCTAACTTTTACACATTCTGGTCTTTATCATTGTCCTTCCAGCTTATTTTTATAACTGTCTCTTTTCAGAATTTATCTTGCAATTACTAAAGGTCCTCATAGGAAGAGCCCCGACCATCATGCGTGTTTATCAAGCAAAGAGAACGCATCAACAGAGTATGCCGCTCTTAAGTCAGATGTGCGATGTCGTGAGAACATTAAACGACGGCGATGAGAAGATTGGTCTGATTCACGAAGCGATCTTGGAAGCGACGGACAGGGGCCTCGTCGAGTTCATAGAAGCGATTGCCAAAGCAAACCCGGATCTCTTGGCGTCTTGTGTAGACCGTAGAACTGGAATGAACGTCTTACAACACGCGATTAGGTCTCGGCATGCACATATTTACGGTCTTCTACTTAGTCTCCCCTCAAAAGAAGCGATGCTTTCTCACCGGGATAATTCTGGGAATCACGCTTTACACATTGCGGGAATGATTGCTCCTTCACACCGGCTAAGCCACATTCCAGGAGCTGCGCTGCGAATGCAAAGAGAAATGCAATGGTTCAAGGTACACAAATAATAGATGACGCGATTTAACAATTGTTTATTATACGGTCGGGTCGTGGACTATATATCCTTAAATTGCATATATTAAATTTTACGATATATAAAATAGTATTAGAGCCCATTAAGTTCAAACGGACATTAGGTCGAAAAATGAGAGGGTCCGGTCCTAATGAGTAGACATAAGTATATATATCGGCCATACTAAACATAATTATATATATATATATATAATTATATATATGTGTTATTAAATAGCCACCTCATCAATTTGCTTTTTTGTAAAGAAAACGGAAAAATTAGCTATTTGACTAATCATTTCAATTTGGCTATTAAGAGATATTTCTCTATATATAACTATTTGCGGCTAATTTTAGAAAGTAAGTTAGTCAGAAATAATTCACTATAGAGTCGCTTTTAACCTTATGGTTTCAGTATTAATAACTGTGACTAATCTTTAATCATTTAAGCAATATATAAAAAAAAATGTGTTTTTTTTTTTGCTTGAGTAATCTGAAATTTGAACTGAAATTTTCTCATGTATTTGGTTATTTTTAAGTCAACTTTTTCCTAGAGGGTAAATTTTAGAGTTAGATTATTATAGTGCCACTGTATATATATATATATATAGTACGTAATATAATTTTTTTTCTTTTACCTATTACATTTTCCATATTCTTATGTAATACTGCTTGTAATTGATCAATTCAGAAAGTAGAGAAAACAGTTCCGAGGTATCTGTTTGAAAGCAAGAATAAGAAACATATGACACCCGGTGAATTGTTCACAACTACACACAAAGGCTTGATTCGAGAAGGAGAAACTTGGATCAAGGAAACATCCTCGTTCTGCGTCCTATCAGGCTCCCTCATCATCACGATCATGTTCGCCGCAGCGATCACCGTCCCAGGAGCAACAGACCAGAAAACCGGCTTTCCAATGTTCCGGGACAAGAAAATGTTCAGAATATTCATGGTATCGGATATCTTGTCGGTCTTCTTAGCCACAACTTCGTTGTTCGAGTTTCTTGGAGTCAACGGGGCGTGTTATGCAGAAGAGGACTTCCTTTCGGGCCTGCTCACCAAAATCACGCTGGGCGTTGCACTCCTCCTCTTCTCTATACTCACGATGGTCATCTCCTTCTGTTCCGTTGTTTTGATGATGTTCGAGAAAGATATGGTCATGCTCGCTTTGGTCGGCGTTGGTGCGTCTATCTTGTCGATATCGTTTATATCACGTGTGTTTCCTCTTCTTGCTTATATTTTCGTTTCTACCTATGGACCAATCGTCTCCAAATCCAAAACTAGCAGAAGCTAGCTCGGTTGGAAAAATGGACACTTCTGTTATTTGAGGGACATACTCGTACCTCCCTCAGAATGTAAATTAGACTTGCGGGCGTTTTGCTGTTAGCGATCTTAAGGTTGGTTTATCAAATATGATTATTAACTTCACAGAAAATAAACGGGATGCTTCCAGTCGCCAAGGCTTTCGTGCGGAAACTTTTTTGTACTCGAACACACCAATCCTCTTGTTGCGTGGTGATTATGATGTTCAAGAGATGATGGCATTTATGTTCCAAGTAATTCCTCTTCTTATTTATATCACCGAAGGACAAAGATTCTCGGGGAAAAAAAGCTAGAAAAAAAAGTATCAAGGTGACAAATTATAAAAGGAGTGATCAAGGGTATAAAATGAACTGATTTCTGGTATTTTGGTTTCTCGATTCTTTCTATATAGATTCAACATATGTCAAGGACAATCTATGAATCTAATTAAATGAGTATACGAGCACTCTCTCAAAAAGTGAACAAGCCAACTTCACCAAAATTCCCTACAAGAACAAAACCCATCCCGAAAATGGTGAAACCGATTTGTGTCCCGCACAACGATCTCCCTCCCCGTGAAACCTGACGCGGCCTTCATGAACGCGTGGCAGTCACCGCATATCCGAAGGTTCTTCATGATTCGAATCGGCACATTCTTTGGCAAACACATCAGTCCGAACACGAGCGCAAGCTTCTCGCTGTGATGCCGCAGCAGCTCACTCTTCCGACTCTCTTCCACGTCGTGAAGATCGTTTTCAACCCTAGCAACGTACCCAAGCTTCTCCAGTTCCTCGATCAACTCCTCGAGCTTGGCATAGATCTCGACCGTCCTTGGATGATTCCTCTCGCCAACCATGAACCAGTGAACCTTGTTCTTGATCTCGATCCAGCTCTTACCTCTCTCCTTCTTCGCATCACTCTCCTTCAGAAGCTTCCTCGTTTCAGCGACTTCTGCCCACTTCTCGCTCGCTGCATATGCGTTCGAAAGCAGTACATGATTGCCGGCATTTTCCGGCTCCAACAGGAATAACTGCTTGGCAGCGATCTCTGCCTCCTTGATATTCTTGTAGACGCGGCACGAAGCGAGAAGTGAGCCCCACATTGGAGCCGTGGCTTTGAATGGCATCGTCTCTATCAGAGACCGAGCCTCATTGATTCGCCCGGCACGAGCGAGTATATCCACCATCGCCGAGTAATGAATCACAGTGGGTGAGACGTTGTGGACCCGGCCCATGAGGTCGAAATATTTCTTTCCGTTTTCGACCAGCCCCATGTGGCTGCAAGCTGATAGGACAAGAATGTAGGTTATTTCATTAGGGTACACACCCGCCTGTTGCATCTTCTCAAACAGGACCATCGCCTCGAGAGACCGAGCGTGTTTAGCGAATCCACAGAGCATCGCGTTCCACAGCACGACATTCTTTCCTTCGGCAGACCGGAACACGGCGTACGCTTCTCCGATGCAGCCGCACTTTGCGTACATGTCGATAAGCGTGGAGGCGACGAACACATTGGAGCCGAATCCAGCTTTGCAAGCGATGGCGTGGACCTGATTATAACTATTAAATAAAATTATAATACTAATAAGATTATACAACGACTAAATTTGTTCCCGGAAAAAGACCGCTCAGACCTGATCGCCTTGGACCGTCGAGGAAATCCCCGCACAGGCGCAGACCATTGAAGAGATCAAAAAAGCGTCCGTCTCGAGCCCCGTACTTCTCGCCCTACGGAAAAGCGCCAGGGCCTCCTCGTAGGCCCCGCCCTGCACATACCCCGCCACCATGGAGCTCCACGTCACGACGTTCCGCTCGGGCATGCGCTCAAACACGACGCTCGCCTCGTTCACAAAGCCGGACTTAGCGTAGACATCGAGCAGCGCAGTGCCGACAAATACGTTCGAAGCCGCCGCCATCTTGACGGCGACGGCGTGCAGCTGCCGGCATTCGGCCACCGCGGCCTTCCCGGCGCAGGCGCAGAGCACGCTCGAAACAGTGAACTCGCTCACCGCGCTCTTCCCTTCCCTCTTCATCCGCAGGAACAGCATAAGAGCCTCCCGATCCTCGCCGCACCGGGTGAGCGTGCCAATCATGGTGTTCCAAGTGACGAGGCTTCTGGCGGGCATTTCGTCGAAAACCTTCCGGGCTAGCCCGACGGAGCCGCATTTCGAGTACATGTTGATGATCATGTTCGACGTGACGGTGTCGGAGCTCAACCCGGCGGTGATGATCCGGGCGTGGCAGGCTTCTCCGGTCGTGATCCGACCCGACTCGGCGCATCGTTGGAGGGTCTCGTGGAGGAGGGGAATCGGGTTGGGAGTGTGGCCGAGCCAAGTGATGAACTTTGAAGGTGGGCCATGGAGCTCGGCGATGGGTGTTGCAGAGAGGCTTCTGGTTTGGAGGCGTTGAAGTGTGGCTTTGCATTGACAAATCATATGTTATGTCGGACATGGAAGAGAAGAGAATCACACAAGCTTCTTTCAAGATCAACGAGAGACAGTGGCACTTCAAAGTTCAAACAAGTTAAAGAAATTTACATTGATGCCCCTCAACTTTGCATGTTGCTGTAGTTTCATTATATTCTTGAAAAAATAGCACATCTATGGATTAAAAAGGATTAAAAAGTAATTAAATTTAAGGTAAATGAAAGAAATGCCCATTTATAACACAACGTTTAAGAAAAATGCCCATTTTTATTTTGGTAAAAATAACCGCCAACAAAATAAATTGTAGACCAATACACCCTCTTAATATTTGGCGTGTTTTTTTTAATGAAGTGTAAAAAAATGACGTGTTTTATTTAATTAATTATAATTAAATAAATATTCTATTTAACTACGTTGAATTTGAATCAAAACACCTAAAAAGTAGCAAATAATAACTGACTATATTTATCCATCCATAATTAAAATACAAATAAAAATCCCTACTATTTAGCATTTGAAACGATTAAAATTTTGTTTAAAATTTTGATTAAAATTTTAATCATGTTTAATCTTAAATTCGTTTTTTTAATTAAAAATAAATAAAAAATTTCCTTAAATATAGCAGACTGAATAAATTAAAAACAAATATCCCCT
The DNA here is from genome assembly GCA_954871525.1 of Parietaria judaica. Taxonomy (NCBI): domain Eukaryota; kingdom Viridiplantae; phylum Streptophyta; class Magnoliopsida; order Rosales; family Urticaceae; genus Parietaria; species Parietaria judaica. Next base: position 10,229,625 of record OX940862.1, read on the forward strand.
ATTAATCATGTTATTTTCAAATCACGTTTAATCCACCCTATTTTACTATTCAAAACAAAATCTTATTTTCACGATATTTTATTTGTTAATCAAATTTTCAAAAATAGAAATCCTATTATTTCAGCCTTTTTTTTACTTAATTGAATTTACGAATCTGTAATTATATTTACGATTTTGTATTTTTATGTAAATATATTTACGATTCTAAATTTACGATTCTGTATTTTTACGTAACTATATTTACTATTCATCATCCCATATTTACATAAATAGTCCAATATCAACCTGTAATTTTAATTACCAAAATTGTATATTATTTACCAATACTTAGTACGGAGAATGTTTGTGCAAGTCTTAAATATCAACATGAATTCGGTATATATATATACCAATATCAAACTGTAAATTAAATTACCAAAAATTATATACATATATACCAATACTTAAATTACGTAAATTATGATTTGTTTACTGTACTTAATGGTAAATATATATACAATTGATATTATCATATCCTAACATCATAAGAAATTCGTTTTTACTGTACTTAAAAAACGAATTTCTTTCCTTAAAAATAGCTAAATACATAAAATCGTTTAGTTTCCTTATAAATAGCTAAATATCGTAGAGTGAGAGAGAGATAGAGAGAGAGAGAGAGACGTGTGTGTGATAGAGAGAGAAAGTGGTTTTAAATTTGAATTAATTATAAAATATTTTTAAAATTAAACATGATAATTAATGGCTGAGTCAACCGTCATAATTGTTATTTTAAAATTTTCGAATTAAAATATTAATAAATAAATAAAACGAACATTAAAAACTGTAATTAGGGATAAAATGGTCCAAAATAATTTATTAATGGGTATAAAATAGTTTTTTGAAAGTATGAGCATTTTTCATAAACCTTACGTGTTTTTTGAGCATTATGTGAGTTTTCTATTAAATTTATGCTCTAAAAATATTTCAAATTAATTACCGGACTCTCAGTCCACAAGATTATATAACAAGGATCAAGGTATCATTTTTTTTATCAATAAGCATATCGTTTGATAACGAGTTTATTGATTAATACGATATAAACGTTCAGGTTACCCTTATCGATAATTATTGACATATTAATTATTTATTAATAGACTTATCGATGGATAAGATATAACATATTTTTAAGAATACATATACTCTATTTATATATAATTTCTAAAATACTAAATATCAAATAATATCATAATAATAACTTAATAAGCACTCAATCAATAATCTCATACACAAATAGATGTCAATAAATATGTCTCAGAACTCTTAGTTTCACCATAAATAAATAATCTCATAAACAAAAGTATGTAAACCTTAGATAATTTTGCTTTTATTTTTATAGAATCATGCAGTTTTAGTTTATCAAAATCTAAATACTTTTATTACTATTATCTTTTATAAAAGTTTCTTTGAAGTATTTATACTTAAAGGCTCGTGTATCATAGAGCGGCCCAAATGAGGCCCAAAAATTGTTGCCCAGGCCATGGCTGAATCCAATGTTGTATTTTGATCACTATCCTAAGCAACACCAAATATAACTATAATATTTTATCTCCTATATTCTTTGTGAATCACAAAGGAAATCAAAAGCATTCATTTTTTATTATTATAGTATTGCTAGTATTTTTAAACGTAAAAACTTACAATTGTATAATTTGATTCAACGTCTGGCACACGCTCGAAGTGTGAAAAGTGACGTACAATGACTCATGCAATCGCACCGGCTGCGCAGGCCGCGCAGGCCGCGCGGGCCGCGCAGACAATATATTAATTGCTCGAGGGCCCAACAATATAATTATTAATTACTCAAAGGTCCTTGCACCCTCCTATAAATAGGAGCTCCATTTCAATCAAACGGTAAGTCGTTCAAACACGAAACAATTCACTCAAACGCTCTCTAAAGCGATAAAACCTCCCTTTTCCGTTCTATTAAATATCCCGACTTAAATACCCGACTAATGTTGAGCGTCGGAGGTGAATAGGGAGGTACCCCCTCCCGTTCCCCTGACCGGGTTTTTTCTATTTCTACAGAGGGATAAGCTAGCTAGAGCGGAAGCGCTGCCTGGTTGTTGACCTGCCCTACGGAGGTTCCCGTTCTCTGCGGTCGTCGACCTATATCCCGAGTCTTAGGACTTTGCGGTAACAGGTTGGAGGACCCGGTTCCGATCCGACGATAAGCGGAGGGTCCGACCTACAGGATTCCAGAGTCCAAGCTCCAAGCCCACAAAAGTTTAACCAATGGCATTGGGCCCGGTCCAAATTCAATACTTGGACCGCTTTAGTGTTGATCCATTTTTCGGCATTAACGTATAGAAAAAAAGTTTTCAAACTGATTCATGAAATAAAATTGTCTTGATCAAACAACAACGTGACAAACAGCAAAAAGATTAGTAAATTGACATCTATTAATATGCTTGACCATGTTAAATAAGTCTAGAAATATGTGATTTCCTGATAAACGATCTAAAATCTACTTGTTTCGCTTATGTTCTAAGTAAATCACGCGGCGAATGTGATTTCCAAAAGATAAAAATCTCTAAATCCATTTTTTTTGGTAGAAAATTATAATTACAAAAAAAAAAAAATCCACAAAGCATAGGCTCGCAAGTCATGGCATTTATAGGGTTCCGCGTGAAATTTGTGGCATCGTGTAAATTTTTGCAAAATATTTTTTCTTTTTACAAATATTTTGAAATTTTTATATTTCTTCTTGAATTTTTTTTCATCGTCCATATTAAGCTCGTTTGACACAGCTTAATTTTTACAAAAATTGTTTTTAGTTTTAGTTTAAGAAACGAACTGTTTATAAAAATAAAAAAAATAAAAAAATAAAAAAATAAAAACTGACACGTGTTTGGTAAATTGTTTATAAAACAGTTGTTGCTGGTAACAAAAACTAATTTAGCGTTTGGTAAAAAAATTAGGCTAAAGTAGACTAAAACCGTATATTTGTTTTTAGAAAAAACCAAAAGCTATGAATTCTAGCTTTTACGATTCATGTACAAAAAATTAAAATCAATTTTGTGTTTTTTGGAAAAACAATTTAGCCAAACACCTAAAAAGCGGTTAAGTTTATTTTAAAAACAAAAATAAGACTAAATAAGATGTGTCAAATGCACCCATTATTTTCCAGTGTGGATTGCTATAGAAATATGACCGTTTACGTGGATTTTCGAGGTTACTACTTTATGAAAATAAATAAAAAGTTGTACTTGGGGTATAAATTTTTTTATTTCTTGGAATTTTAATTCTAAGATGCACTTGTGATCTTAAATAAAGTCTTATTAGTGGCCTTAACTATCTATATCTATCAAGATCATCATTGATAAAAGCATTATTATATAGTATCCGAATAAATGTTATTAATTGATGTTTTATTTTTGTCAACGTATGAGTCTAATGGAAAGTGGTAGAAACTTGAATGTTTTAAAATAATAAAGTAATCAATCAATTAATATGAAGATTATATTAATCACACTAACATATTAGAGACAAATTGATAAATTTGCATAGATAATCCACTCTGTCTTCATCAACCCTTTTCAATGTCGTTTCTTTTCGTTGATGTACTTTTCAATTTCATGGCTCCCAATGATGTGATCGTTGTGGTGGGTAAATTTGGTGGTGCATTTCATGGGAAATAAAATAAGAAAAAGGTAATTAATGAAAACGACAACATTTGTAGGTCCAATGCTAGATCAACTTGGTTTTCCAATATGTCGCTCACAAATCACAGATATTGGCCGAACTAGAAGCATCGTGATCCCTAGCACTATAGTTGAGTACTTTTTGTTCTTCTTTTTGTCATGAAAAGAGAAAGACAAAGAAGAAGAAAATACTTGACAATGCATATATGAAAAAATGATTTTTTTTTTTTAAATGAGAGTAGTACAAGCTATGATTGACCTTGCTCAATAGCAATTTGAGCACATTATCAATAAGTCAATAGCCATTTTGCGCCACCGCCGCCACGAGAGTTGTGGAGGGCCTACCGCGATGCTTTTTGCTATCCTTTTCATTCTCACTTTAGATTTACACTAGTTTCCTTTTTCGCTTATTCTCTCTCAAATTCTTCAATTTTTTTATGCAATCAGTTACTAGCAGAGTTCTTAAGAAAAAAATAAGTAAAAGACGACTCGACTCGGAATTGTAAAATATTCCAGCAATTGGTATTTTAACCACTATCGTTCCTCAATGTCGGATCTACGATACAAATTTCAAGAGTGTAAGTATTTTGGGGGGAAGGGATAATTAAGTATAACTACGATAAGAAAATGATGAGAAAATTTAAAGATAAGATTAAAAAATTAAATAAAATTTTAAGATGCTTCAAAAATTTACGGAGAAAACATTATCTATCGGCGGAAAGTAAATTCAATCTTGGAGTTTTAATTGATCGTCCATTGGTCCCAAATATATACGAGGAGTGGTTCTTTTCAACACATATCTAGTTTGCCAAAGGAATATACACCTAAAGGCTTTGTCACAATTGAGTAAATGAGTATTGACTTTATATTGCAATCAATTTCAAGAGGTATTGTACAATAAAAGAATTATTGTAGCAATATATCTTTTATTTATATTCCTTTGCTATTTTACTTACCCATCAATGGAATTTAGAGGTGCTAGTTTGGTAGTCCAATACCAAATAGAATCCAAATATATTTGAACCCATCCACTTGGTTTTGTTGGGACCCAATCTTTTGTACAATAATTAATAACTATAGCATAACATTAAAATTAAATGATTAACTGCTAAAAACATATTTCCTACATTTCCGTTTTTAAAAAATTAAGATCCTATAATTCATTTTTTTTTATATATAAAACATTTGGATCTAAAGACATTATACTCGACATGCCAAATCGCCAACAACTAGATAAAATTATACCAAATGAAAATTGCAAGTATATTTCTTTATTGATTCTCGTAACATTTAGGTTCTTAAAGGTTAAACTTAGCATTTATTCCTCTGTATTTTAAAATGTCAAAATTGAAATTAAATATGTTGGTATTTTCATTCGTGATTAAGATTGTTTGACTTAGAATCTGAAGAGTTGGACATGACCAATAAAGTGTGTTGTTTTCAAGATGCTTAATGGCTATGGAGAATCGTTTCAACGATTTGGGTACATAATATTTTCACCCATCACTCCAAAATTGAAATTCCACTTCAACTTTTTTCTTCTTTTTTAGCGCAACACTAGGCTTTCTAGTTTCTAGTTCACCTTAAAAATGATCAAGAAAAAGTTTCAAGTATTTTTCCTATAAATAAACGACGTTAAATGTTTCTTGTTCCTAATTTCTCAGCTAAAATAGGACCATACATGCAAAGTATTACTTCCGTGTCATGACAAAATAAAAATCATATGAAATACCAATCGAGTTTATATTAATAAGTATTCATTCAAATTCACATAATCAATTGATAAGTAGCTTCACCTTTTTTATACAAAATTGATTGAAATATTTTTTAGGGATAATAGCGGCATAAGTCCTCAACCTTTACTCAACTGGGGCGGCATAACCCCAACCTCATTTAATAGCGGTATAAGTACCAAAAGATGATTTCCGTCCATATTTGACTAACGGAAGTAGTCAACGTTTGCGTGGTCAGCTTCTCGTCAACGTGGACGCCACGTAATCGACATGTCACCATACATGTCATCCTCAATCACCATTAATTTTGCATTAAATTTGAATCCCTCCATCACCACATGCGAGGGCAATGGTTCGAATCCCTCCATCACCATTAATTTTGCATTAAATTTGATGACACGAGGATGACGTGTGTGGTGACATGTCTGATTACGTGGCGTCCACGTTGACGAGAAGCTGACCACGCAAACGTTGACTACTTCCGTTAGTCACATATGGACGAAAATCATCTTTTGGTACTTATACCGCTATTAAATGAGGTTGAGGTTATGCCACCCCAGTTGAGTAAAGGTTGAGGACTTATGCCGCTATTATCCCTATTTTTTATCAATCTTAATTTTTTAAATACTTTTTTTGCACTAGAAACATCATATGATCCAAGAAGACTTCCGAACAAAACGAGAATACAAACAACCTTCTTTCGAAAACGTGAGCTAGGTGATAGCACTTATATGGTGATGCTCAACATCAAAATATGATGGAAATACCGATATATCTTCTAACGACTAAATGACTAAAAAATCCCAACAATATATATAAGTTAAACGATATCAACAATTATAACTAACGGACTCAAACTATATATCATTTTTCCTTTCATGCGGTGATATGTGAGTACTAGTCTATAAAAACACTCAATTAACATAATCTCATAAATAATCGAGGCATTTAAAAAGTTGTAATCCACTTTTTTCTATAATTCAAAATATCGTTGGCCCCTTAAACCTTTCATAAAATCAGCAAATTTAATATTTAGACGTGGATAGTGCAATAAGATAGACGACACGATTTATCATTTATGTTATCACATCATTGAACTTACGTAGATGACAAATAATATTTTTGTGAACACAAACAATATATTATTAATAACAATAAGGAACAATCATTTAGGCAATTGACTAGTGCAATCGACAAAATGAAATTCGATTAAGATTAGAGGCAAAGATGGAACAAATAAATATGACTATATGGACCATTATATTTTGTCCCCTTTTATTATTTAGCATGATGGTTATCAATATTCTTTTTTATCTTCTTAAAGCCATTAGATTGCTACTTTTTCAGATTCTACTTTTTATCATTTGTATTTTGTTTCTTTTGGTTGATAAAATTTGATTCGAATTATCCCTCTTAAAGGGATATTTATGACAAAATCAGTAAGTAAATCGGTCTAATATTGCATTACGGGTGTTTGGGAATCGTTGCTGATATGAAGACTTAGGAGTCGCATCTTGCTATCCGAATCAGTCAAAATTGTTATAATAATAATAATTTTAATATAAACAGTCAAGAATAAGATCCGTAGTAAAGGTGAATAATCCATTCTATATCAAACCAATAATTAAAATATCTCAACTAACTCCAATCAAAGTGTATAAAATTTTGTTAAGTGTTTAGGGTCTAGTTCTTTTTGAGATCTAATAAAAAAATTGTTTGATCAGTAAGACGGGTATTTATATGTTATGTATTTCACAACGGTTTATAAAAAAAATAAAAATAAAAATTGATAAATGTTTTATTCTAACCACTTGCTTTTTTTTTTCATTTTACTTCCATCATAAGTGAGAGATATATTAATAACGACTACTCGGAATAATTTTTTTTTTAATTTTTTTTAAAGGAGTTGTATACTTGTTAGAATGCATAAAATACGTGATGGGTGGTTCTCGGAGCTTCGAGTTACCTGTGGACTTTTTAAAATAAATTATTGGTCGAACAAGTTTATTTAACCGGATAACCCTCTAACACGGGTTACTCACGGTTTTTTGCTGGTGTTAAAACCCTGTGTGTGTATATATATATATACGTATATACTTTGTGTTATACGTCATAGTTCATACTCAAACGCAAGTTAGATACCAGATTTTGTCGGCAGCAATAAGATTTTCTAATTAAAACGAGTGATATATATATATATATATATATATTTAACTTTACAATAAAACATATAAATGTTGATAAAGGCGACCCATTTTAGAAATTTGAGGAAAATGTTGGCCACAAAATAAAAATATACTCACAAATTAACCAGCCACCAAAATCTAGAGACAAGAATTTATCCCTTACGATTCTATAGTTATCACTTTCCATCAAATCTTTCATATGCATCTCCAACTTTTGCCGAAAGGTTTAGAATAGAAAAAACTCTTGTTATCTAAAATATTATGAACAAATTAATGAGCAATATCAACCACAAAATTATAGATTTTAACCTCTCTCTCTTTTTTCTTCTTCTCATTCCTTAAGCTTATCTTCTCTAGCCCAATAGAGATTGTTGGAAATATGCAATCCAATCCTAATAGTGGCACAATCACAATGGATCAAACATTAAGATATATAGCCTAAGAAAATATAATCTCTAATAATCTAAACAGAAAATTGATGAATAATCATTATAATATTATTTTTTTCTATAAATACAAGATGAACTGGCTTCAATGTTGGTACTATTATTATTATTATTTAATGATTCTTACATAAATTTAATTATGAAACAAACAAACAAAAAAAAAAATAAGTCTAAAGAAGATAAATATGAGTATATATCATTTATACACAAAAGACCACTAAGTTAGAGACATGGTAAAATAGAAACGACCCAAAAAGCTTAGCTTGGAGTTCTGAGTGTAGCATCTCAAGAATATTTAAATCTTGAATTCAACCGTTGATTGTCGTGAAATCAGAAAACACATTCCTGTTATATAGAGGTACTTTTTGAGCGATGGAGAGGTACTTTTTGAACGATGGAGACGGACTAATACGATATCCGGTTAAGTCGGGTAGAAGTAAATTACCATTGCTCTTTTATGACTAAAGAGTGGGTGGCTATTGAATTTGTCACATGTGATAAACTCAAGGAAAATAAGAATACCATAAAGAAAGGTGAATAGCTCATGTTGTGCATTTCTTTACTCTTTTTCAATTGACTACAAAGCAAGGGTCAAAATGACCCAAATGTACACCACAACATCATTCCAATTGAGCCTTGCTATACAATTTCCCACTCTTGCAAAAAAGAAGAGCACTCTATTCCCTACCCTACTCATTTCTCATTTCTCTTTTCTCTTTTTTCTTTTTTCTCATCTACCCACACAGTCAAAATCCCATGAAGTTAAAGAAAAGGAAAAAGAAAAACTAAGCCATAATACTACACTTTAAGACTATTATCATCAATAATGCTCTCTCTTGGCTCCATGTGAATCTCACCATTCTTCACACCCAAACACCCTTCTCCCTCAGCATCAAAGCTAGCATGCACACTATACAAAACATACACAAGAACCGTGAGAGCCGAGAAAAACCCGAATCGCACGTAAGAGGGCCGGTCCAACGAGCCCAGCAGAAAGATGTTCAAGAAGATCGACACGGACGGGATCCACGGCATGAATGGCACCCCCCAAAACTCGGGCTTCCGCACTTGGGGAACGACGCAGTGAAAGATCTGAAGCAGCGCGACCGCGATCAACGCACACACACCGAGCACGACGTATTTCGGCTTCCCCGGCGGGGCCAAGTGCCATATAAGGGCAAATATCACGGATGTCAAGGAAAACGCGCAGAGGAATGACAGAGTGGGCCATGGGTTCGTGGTCCCCACGGTGACGTAGCGGCGGTAGATCACGGCGTTCGCCACCATGTAAAACACGAAGAGCGTGCCGATGGAGACAAGGTTGAGGAGGACGTTTAGGTCCGTGAAAAGGGCTAACAGAGCCGTGAAGATTCCTGAAATAAAAGGGGAAAAAAAGTAAGATATAAAATCTTAGAATGTTATGTTTGTTCAAGTGCATGAATAATTGTACTTAAGAAAGTAACATCACCAATATGTAAATAATTAACTCAAGTACATGAAAAGATGTATGTGATCATATAATTGGTTCAAGTGCATGAAAATATGATAATATTTAAGTAAATATTTAGTTTTATGTTAAGGTTTTGGCCTCAATCCCTAAATTTTAAACAAAATAAAAAGTAGAAAAAAAAAGTAGTTCGTTCTTATACGTCCACAAATCGGCCACACACTACCAATAAGTAGAACATTATTTCACTCTTTATTTGTGTCACTAACACCAAAAAATATCGGCCACACAAACTTATATACACGAAAACTAGGATAACACCCAACACAAAGGAAATATCAGCTTGACTACAGTGTGTCGAGTTTTCATAGCATTCCGGTGAATTAAGTTCCAAAACTCAATATTATAGTGCATATCTAAGTAAAGGACAATATAATATGGGAAACTATGAGGATAAATGTCGTTTGTTTTATTCCGAAAGAAGCGTGCAAATATTGTTTGGGCAGCAAGAAAACAAGAAATGGTGGGAATTGAAGAGCACCTCACAAAACAAAAAGCACAAAAGGAATGAAAATAGGTAAAAGCTACAATCACACACAAATGATGTATCAATCGATTAGTAATTGGAATTGTGAGTGGAACAAAACAATCCAATTTACACACACGTAGTGGCCGTGCCATTTATTTGGATTTGGACACATGACATTTTGAGGTAAGGTCACTCTCGATAATGCCTTCAATATGATTGGACCACTCCACTCTATAATAAGATTGCCACTTTTCATTCATGAAATCTTCACATTATTGACGTCTCAAGCATGGAGAAAAGGCGATGACGACACCACGGCCTGATTTTATCTTATATATATATTTCCGACTTGGCCTTTTTGGACATTAAAAATTGGCAAAAGATCAAATCTTTTTGGCTTAGATTAGAATGAATGAATACACCCACAAGAAACCAAAGGCCAAGGCCAAAACATGTGAATCTCTCACTTTTGCCATTTTTTGTGCCCTTTTCGAGTTTCGTACACAAGTTGAAAGCACCCAAATCCTTATCCTAAGCATGCATAAAAAATGCTTATCCTAAGCTAATAAGCTATAATACACAAAATAAAGGTTTATATCCTAACTAGTACGCAGATGAGCCTACTTGTTCTACGTCTTTGGCGGTTGTGGGCATAGGCAACCCGTGCTCCAATCGCCTATTCCAACAATTAAAATTAGACAAGCAAAACCCGCCTTCTCGGTATGAGAACATGTAACTTGTCCTTAGTTTTTTTTTTTTTATAAATATTTTTTAATAGGCAAGAAAAACCTGTCTATGAATAGTTCTGAATGGGTAATGGGTGAGGACAACTCGCACCCGCACCTAACCTCCGTACTAGTGAGGTAAATACGATAAATTTGGTATTACTTATATTTTTAAATTTCAGAAAACATTAAAATGAGAATGGTACATCCGTTTTTTTCATCTCCGAAATCCCGATTAGGGATAGTTCAAGTTGGGGAATACTAAATCCGGAATTCGGTGTTCCGGATTCCTGATTGGTGTATTTACTTACAGGAGTACCCTTGACCTTGAGTAGAATAGAAGAAGTGTGCGAGACAAAGAAAGAGCCCACAAACTAAACTCTCAACAGAAAAACAAATCAGTTGGTGTGGGTCCCTTGGTTTTGAGCTAACACCCAGCCCCAAACGAAACGACATAAAAAGGACAAGGACAATTCCATCACAAAAGACAATATATGTATGTCAAACACATATCACTGCTTTTTATCATTTATTATTTTCTCCCCCAAACACTATTTTAAAGCTCACGCCATTACCGTGTAAACATACAATATTATTGGAGTAAATACCCTCAACTCTTTTCTTTGTGTGGTTTAACCCCCAATTTTTTTAGTTTGTGATCACAATGTTTCCCATGTTTCAAAACTCAACATATTAGTTATTACCAAGCATAATAACAAGCACAGGAGTCGAAAAGGACAGATATCATCAATTCATATAATTCGATGAAGGGAAACGGGAAGAGAGAGTTTAGGCGGTTTCTAGCGTACCGAGGAAAGCCGAGGCGTTGACCGGCGTCGATGTCTTTGGGTGCACCCGGGCGAACCACGGCGGGACCACTCTCGACCGTCCGATGACACACATGTATCTCGCCTGCCCCAGCATCGCCACCAGCAGCGACGTCAGGATCCCGAAGCTCGCCCCGACTCCGATCACGTTCGACGCCCACTTCATCCCGTGCTCCCCTCCACGGAACGCCGCCGAGAACGGCGCTTCCTCGTCGATCTGCCACCCACAATTCCGTCAATTCCCCGCTAAATTCCGCTAAGAATTAATGCGTGAGACTGTTATCCTACCATGTCGTAGGGGAGGAGTTTGGACATGGAGGCGGCCATGAGGCAGTAGAGCACGGTGACGATGGCGACCGAGCCGGAGACACCGATAGGGATGTCCTTCACCGGGTTCCGAACCTCCTCCGCCATCGTCGAGACCGCGTCGTAGCCGATGTAGCTCAGGTACACCATGGCGGCACCATTGAAGACCCCGGCGGCCCCGAACGGTGCGAACCCGGACGGGTGTGCTGCCGGGTCTGCCGGCGTCGTGAAGTTCTTCCACTCGCCTTTCCAGAACCCGATGGCGATCACGAAGGCGATGAACAGAATGTGCAGCGCCGTCAACACCATGTTCACCACCGAGCTCTCTCGCGTACTGATGGATTAGCCGAGGAGTTAACTGAGTGTGCAAATGTCGGAAAAAATAAAGTCAATTGGCGATGAGCGGAGTAAGAACGAACCTGTAGCAGATTATGAAAGTTACGATGAGGACGACGAGAACGGCGAGGACGTCGATCTCGTTGAAGCCGTCGGGGAGTCCGGCGACGGTGATCCGCCATTTCGCGGTGGGAACGCCGATTGCCGAGCCTAAGTATGCCGTGAAGCCTCTCGCCACGGCGGCGTTCGACATCACGTAGTCCATTACGAGGTTCGCTCCGGTAAGAAACGCCGCAAACTCGCCTGAAAAAAAAAACACACACACACAAAACAGAGTCAATGTTATATATATATGTACATACACGTAATATATATACGTTTGTTTGTTTGTATGTATGTACCGAAGGTGACGCGGAGGTAGCTGAAGGCGCCGCCGGCGACGGGGAGGTCGACGGCGAACTCGGTGTAGCAGAAGGCGGAGAGGAGGGCGCAGAAGCCGGCAATGGCGTAGGAGAGGACGACGGCGGGGCCGGCGCAGAGGCGGCTGGCGCGGCCAGTAGTGACAAAGACGCCGGCTCCGACCATCCCGCCGATGCCGAATCCGACGAGGTCGTACCACCGCAGCGTGCGCAGCATGTCGGGCCCGGAGCGGGCGCGCGCGCGGCTCATCTCGTCGAAGGACGTGGTGACGGAGCCGGCGCGGCGCGCCAGCCGCGCCGGCGTCTGCGCGAGGGCGCGGAGGTAGGCGCGGGGGCTGGAGAAGGAGGAGTGGGGTTGAGGCTGATGAGACTCCATCACTCTCTCTCTCTCGCTCGCTCTGTTTTGATTGTGGAGAAGCCAATTGGGTGGGCTTTTATAAGGAAAGGAAGGAGATATGTATGTATGTAGGTGAAAAGATTATTTACTTTTCGGAGAGAAGAAAGAAGCTCTAGTTATTTTATTTTATTTTTGAGGTCCCCAAGAGAGAGTATAGACTGTGGATATAGTAGCTATGAAATTAAAAAAAAAAAAAAAGAGCCGATTTTGATTAGGAGAGAAAGAGCAGTTTTCAGAAATCAGAAATGGGATTTCATTGACAACGGCATGGCTGTCAGTCTCTCTCTCTCGTCTGTTTGGGGCGTTAGGCATTGCCAATGTCAGTCAAACTCGTGACTGCGTTTTTCAGTTGGAACGTTAAGAGATAGAGATGACTGAGTTCATATGGCAGTCAACTGTATTCATGGAGAGATTATTATGAATGAATGATTATCACCTTTGTTAACACCTTCCTTTTTATGATGAAAAATAAGTTATTTACAGTATTGATCCTTGAATTTTGAAAGTTGACCAGTTTGTCCTCTTCATTTTACTTTGTGATCTCCAACAAAATAGATTACTTAAAAATACTCCCATATCTTAATCTTATTCGATATTTAATTGAAAAATATTTACTTTTGAATAAGTCGCTTGTTGTGCACTTAAAACATTTGAGACATGTAAAGGGACTGATTTAACATTTGTCAGTTACCAAGCATTAGTATCAACTTTCAAAAAAATTTACACAATACTCGTGACGAGTGAGACGTGTTCGTGCAATTGACTATGCATGGTTTTATACAAATAAATCCACATTTATTATACGTGCCCATATTACTGTATTTGTAGGTGATTTAATCTAGCCATTATAAATTTTGGTTAATTGTGACATAAATCCTAATTCCTAAATACATACAATGTTTTTTCATCGTGATAGTGATTTACAACAAATTATGTTTGTTTTATGCTTATTTATGTTAATTACTTTATATTAGGAGACCTACAAGTTATATTTTTTCCATAATAGAAATATATTCTTAACTCCTCTTAGTGCTCTATGTTTTTGGCATAATTCTTTCACATTTTAGCCCAACTTAATTATTTGCTTGAACAATTAGCAGTTGGCACGTCTGATTTAAAAACCAAAAAAATACAAAATGTAGCTTTCTTTTAAGCTCTTGAATACAAGTTTGATTAACAATGATAGAATATTTAATTTTATATGTCCTGAATTTGTGCTATGATGTTAACATTATCACTTAAAGTCATTCATTTGTTAGGTTTAGTGATTGCTTGTAATTTGATTAATACAATATTTGTCCTTTATTAGTGTAAATTTCAAAGTTCTACATTTGAAAAGAAATTAATTCTTATTCAAAGTACAAATTTATTTAGGCCATAACGTTTAATTATGTCACAATTAGATTACTATTACTTGCATTTATACCATTATGCGATCGAGTACAAATTTATTGAGGCCATAACAATTAATTTCATGTCACTATTATATTTTTATTGACGTAAGAGAAACAATTATGTTAAGTTTTCTTATCTCTCCATCCAATTTGATAGTAAAAGACTATTGTTCATGGAGCTCGCTCAATATCACTTAAAAATGGTATTTGAAACTAATTATGTAGTTTCTAAAACCTAAAACTCGGTCGGGAACGAGTAATAAAGGCTGATTTCATAAGCATATGATAGTCTTATATATAGTAGAATCTCGTTAAATTAATACTCGATAAAATAATATTTTTATAAAATTAATTATTAAGTTCATCAAGGTACTTCACACTTAAGTGTTTTTCCTAAGAAAATATATAATATGAAAACGTACAGATTATTTATGACTATTGAAATCAATAACCTTTATTTAATTATTCACATCATATTTTTACTCGATTTCCTAATTATTCCTCGAATCACCGGTCTTGCGAAGAAGCTTCATCATAGTGATGCCTCTTTCGTCGTAATTAAGGCATATCGAATTAATTAGCACAAAATGTTAACCAAATACGAGGCACCATGATACTCGTAAAGACTTTCGAGAATCACACTTTTTAATGATTATTTAATCTCCAATTAATATATATACTCATCCCTCTGTGGTCCATGATACTTACTTATACACTCATCTCCTTCTGTATACTCTGATTATTTTATGTGTATTTGATATGTATTAAAACCAAATCGTTAACCATCTCAAGATATTCTCTCTTCCACGCACTATATATATACATTGCTTTCTTCTCAAGCTTTGCTCTTTCTTTTATTATTTTATGTCAAATTGATTACATTTAAAAAAAAAAAAAAAAAAAAAACAGGTTGACAAACAATAATCCAAAGTTTGTTTCTCGTCGATATCACCGAGGTGTTTTTCTAGATAAAAATATGTATAGATTAATGATACGAAAGGACATCAATGTTTTTCTTTGAATACAATATGAGAAGGGCCTAACATTGTTGAAGATGTTTCTCGATCAGTTGCTATACTCAAACACTATTATATAATTATATTCGTTGATTCACTTATAAAGAAAGAACATGAGAGAAAGTTCTCATATATATATGTATATAATATATATGGTTGTAGACTATATAGAGTAGAGATTAGAACCCCAAATTCAAATATATGTTTCGTATACAAACACCAATTTTATAAGTTGCATTTACCATGAACCTTGAAGCCTAATATATGCGCGATTGTCGGTTTAGTTTTTGGTAGATTCGGCATTCAGGGTCAAAACGAGCGTGTGGAAATGGTTTATTCGTTAGAATTTAGAAAGAGATTTATATAACTCGTCTACTATGAACTCGGTGTGATTAGAGTGATTCGATATATAATTACACATTTGGTTTAAAAACAACCCTTCATCCAAAATTAAATAGCGATAACAGCTCGCGTGTTATAGATTCGGTACAAAACTAACCATTCACACATCAAAGATTCCATGTACACAGTAAAATAACGATAACGACTCGTCTATTATATAGTTTTAATGCAAAAACAAACAAAAAACTATATTATAGCGATAACGACATGTCGTTTTAATAAATTTGATTTAAAATAATGCTTTGATTATAAACTAATTAAGATAGCAAAAGGGCTCTTCGTCCATCATAAATCCATCGTAACAATGGCCGGATTACTACAGATTTGGTGCGAAGTGACCTATTTTTGTCAAGACGATAGTATTAGATAACAAACTAAACATGTATATAGATTTTATGCAATTGTATTGTAAAGATTACGCTCTCATCTCAAATTAAAAGAGAAAGTATGATAAAATAAAAAAATAAATTATGACACAAAGATTATATTGTTAAGATTAAGCTCTAATCTCAAATTAAAAGAAAAATTGAAATAAAATAAAAACAAATGATGACACAAAGATTATGACCGTTTTATTTTTAATGTAAGAAATATGTCAACTTGCCACTTGCCGCTTATAAATTTTATAAATTTTATTCTCTATAATCAAATCAAGACATTTTTAATTATATTATAACACTCTTTCACTCTATTTAAACACTATAAATATTGTTACGAGTCAATGGTGTACTCAAAATTTAAGAATGCGGCAACAATACGTAAAATACTTAAAATACACTCAGCTAAATCTACGTTTGGTCTTCGTAGTATTTTCGGTAGATAAAAACCCGAACGCTACATTCATTCATATAATCACATAAAGTCTAATATGTAGTATTAATTTAATTTATTTTAATTTATCTAGAGCACGAAAAAAGGGAGACCGCAGATAAAATTCACGAGAGCAATCGAATGAAAATGGGAAAATACGAACACTGTGTTGTCGCATACTTTCTCAGAGAATCTGTCATAAAACACTATGACTCCGTTGACAATGGGGTCAACACTCATCACTACACAAAGCTGAACTTGAAATCGAACTAAAAAGAGTCGAAACCAAGTTGGAAAGTGCCTGCCAAACAAACCCAAAGGAAAGGGTACACATTACACGATGCAAAGCTTTGTAATTGAATTTGTAGGGCATGCATGAATCCATGTATATGTTATAAATACATGTCCATTTCAGTGTACGTGTGTGTCACGCATGTGTGTTAATATTGCATGCAAACTTGCAAAGTGACATCGTTATTATACATCTGTGTCCTGAAACGACACGTGGATGAAGGGAGCTTTTTGTGACATATATAAATCTATTTATTTATTTATTGTTAGTGGAGAGAAGGAGGGGAACGACACGTCGCATAAGAGGGGTCTTGTGATCAGTGATTGTGGCGCCAATATCCAAGTGAATGCAACAAAACAACACACACTAGTTCAGGCCACCACCGCCAAAAGAAAAATCTTTGAGCACTAATAACTTTTTATATATAGGTTAATATGTATTTATCGGAAAAATGGTAGAAAACTAGTACAAAAAAAGTAATATAAAAATAAAATAAAACAAAGAACAACTATTTTAGTAGTACGCGCCTTTTGTGGGAGATATAGTGATATTTAGAAGATCATACTAAATACAAAATATAATAAATTATTGTATTAATATTTTGTTGCAAGGTCAAATACTGTGCTAATCAGAATGTGAACTTTTCTTTTATATCGAAAGGTATATATGTCGATTGATAAACTTTACGTAACATGTTTACGATATAAGAGTATTCATATTCATGAAACTTAATATATCAACTTTATCAAATTAGAATTTGGATAAAATACGCTTGCTTGAAGCACCAATAATATTTGTGATTAAATAAAATATTTGTTGGAGAACAATATTATATTGTTTAGATAATTATGTTGATACACTTTATACGAAGCATGTTTATGATAAGATATACCCGTATTCATGAGGATGAGATAATATTAAATGAAATGCAAATATATATATATGAAAACTGAAAGTGGGTTGGAATTGGATTACGCACTCGTGATTCAACTCTTTGTGTGCCTTACGCTGTTTTGTTGTCTCTGTACAGTCCTCAATGCCCAACTTGTTTCTCATGATCGTATATTATCTATGTATTTGTCAATTGTGATAAAAACATTTTCTTAATGTACCATATTCATGACGCATCTAGTGTCCTCATTCATATATATCTTTCACACAGTACGGTAAAATATTCTAATCGCTACGCATATAATTTGTGTGTATCAACAAGTCTTCGAGTGAAAATGTAACTATATTCGATGACACATGTATAGTGCGACCAATGTTAAAAGATCAGTACTCTTCATCACAAAAATTAATCCCTACGTTTAATTTACCAATATACTAAAGGTGGTATACTGATTAAAAAAAATGATATTGTCGATTTAATTTTATGGATATACCTTAAAACCGATAAATTATATAAAAAAAAAAATCTACAAATTTCTAGATCAAATATACGATTTTGTGATGGGTGCGATATATTTTCGCCCGCATAGGGAGTCCTTCAAACACCGAGTGTGACATTTTTAGACTATATATATATTGATTTGATTTCCACAAAAAAGTATTTGCAAGTGATACGCATATTTATAATGGCATAAATAAAAATGTTATGTGTTGCAATAACTCAAATGTATAGTTGTTATAGAACAAATGGGAGTCAATACTCAACATCCATATTGCTGCAGAGTAGAGATAAAACATATGGGCATACATGTGTCACCCATATTCTTATATATATAGATCTATATAATATGAATTAGGGATAATAGCGGCATAAGTCCTCAACCTTTACTCAATTGGGCGACATAGTCCCAACCTCATTTAATAGCGGTATAAGTACCAAAAGATGATTTCCGTCCATATTTGACTAACGGAAGTAGTCAACGTTTGCGTGGTCAGCTTCTCGTCAACGTGGACGCCACGTAATCCGACATGGCACCATACATGTCATCCTCGTGTCATCAAATTTAATGCAAAATTAATAGCGATTGCATTAAATTTGATGACGCGAGGATGACATGTATGGTGCCATGTCGGATTACGTGGCGTCCATGTTGATGAGAAGCTGACCACGCAAACGTTGACTACTTCCGTTAGTCAAATATGGACGGAAATCATCTTTTGATACTTATACCGCTATTAAATGGGGTTGGGGCTATGCCGCTCTAGTTGAGTAAAGGTTGAGGACTTATGCCACTATTATCCCTACGAAGAATTATGAAGAAGAAGAAAATAACTAGCCAATTAATAATATATTAATTAGATGGAGAAGAAGAGATTCCATGATATGAACAAACAAGATTCTAAAGAGCCATCTTTGGTTCAAAGCCTTCTTATTGGCCACTCATTATTGTTCTCTCTCTCTTTCTTTTTAGCATAGTCCTACTACTCCTATGTAGTATCTACCGTATAACTTATTGGTGTTACATTATTTTACAATATTTAGGGTGTAAATATATATATATATATAATATAGTTTGCTTGTGTGGTCTCAATCGGTCCTATCCAAAATGGATAAAATTGTCTGCCAAAACAACACTGTTCCCACCAAATGGAATTACTAATTACTCTGATTTTGCAGCTTAGTATGGGCACTCTCTTATCACTCCATTCCCAATCAAATACACAATATTCATTCATATTTATTTTTTGTAAGATCTTGGGCCCACTT
This sequence comes from Parietaria judaica, assembly GCA_954871525.1. NCBI lineage: Eukaryota > Viridiplantae > Streptophyta > Magnoliopsida > Rosales > Urticaceae > Parietaria > Parietaria judaica. Next base: position 10,249,229 of record OX940862.1, read on the forward strand.
TTGGGTTCCCAAAATCTTAAAATGGTTTCTTTTTAGGCCCCCAATGCTGCTGTACATATCATATACATATACTATATGATATATCTATCAAATTCAAGTGTGATTATGAACTGATCAATCTGAATCTATTCCTTTGGTTCGAAAGACAAAAGTTGAAAAGTAAAAGAGAAAATTAATAAATAAATTTTTGTTCCTTTTTTGCTGGAATTGGATCGAACCCTTCTTTTACTGGGTCGGTGCAGAAGATGACTCAGTTTTATTTATTTATTTATTTATTTATTTAATTTACGATTTTTTTGGACAAATATCATTCCAGCCTACTTTACATTTGTGTCCTTATCTTATATACAGTCATATTAGTTATTATAACCAAGGTTCAACTTACCGATGTTACCGATAAACCGATTACCGTTTTCGACGGATTAATCGATAGCTTACTGATTAACCGACAAAAAACCTATAACACTGTAGCTTACCGATTACCGATACTTTTCGATGATTATCGACGGATTATCGATACTTTTCGATACTTTTTGACAGAAAACTTTTAAAATATTTTGATAATATCATACCACAAAACATATGTTAAATTATTAAGTGTATAATTATAATATTAATATTAGTTGAAGTGTATAATATTAAATGAATATACATATTAAGTGTATATGTATGTTAGGTGAAGTTAATATGTATGTTAAGTGTATAATATTATTTGAAGTGTGTAATATTAAGTTAAATTATTAAGTGAAAGTGTATGTGTATGTTAAGTTGTGTAATATAAGTTGAATAGCAAAAAGTCCCACATTGATAGATGACAAGAGTTTGGTGATGTTTATATACCAAATATTAGGGACAAGGGCTTGGGCCCTTTGGGTCATAGGATTTTGTAGATGGGGGAGGACTCACACAAATGTTACACCACCACACGCGCGCGCCGCCGCCGCCGTCCGGACGTGGCGAGGTGGGGTGGGGTGGGGTGCTCTTGTGCAAATATAATTATTATTACAGCCGAAAAATCGACGATTATCGTCGAAAATTCGAATATATCTAAGTCATACGAGAGTGTATTGTAACTTTGGCCGATATCGCCACCCCATTAAAAAAAAACACCCCTTATTTTATATATTTTTTACAATATGTAGTTGATTAATAATATTCAAGTCTTGTTTATATGTATAATGTAGCTTTTTATATATATTACCATTAGATTTTATATAAAAAATAAATAAATTTTTGACATGATAGAAAAAAATACAAGTTATGGGAAAATAGGGAGTGAAATTTATATGGTCGAGAAGGAGTATACATACAAAATCACAATTTAGATAAGGAGACAAATACAATTCTAAAGAAAGATCCTAAGCACTCATAAAAAGACAAATTTACCAAGGCAAAATTTTAAATTTACTTATCTGTTAAAAAAATTGATGAAAAAATGTCACATAAAAATAAAAATATAAAACTAAGAGTATGATATAGTCATGTTATCAATTAAGAGAACTTCATACAAAATTCGGAGTTTTCTTTTTCCTCCTCAAATTTTAAGGAAAATTCCTTTGAAATTTCATCTAAAAAAGTGCATATACTTGGGCAATGGGGTGAGTGAAGAATAAAAGAAAATGCAGTGATTTAGTTGGATAGAGAAAATAAACAAAACTTGATAGTGCTTTGCTTTGTGTGGTGACCAAATATTCTGTGAAATCTGAACACCTATTATTTATTTTCACTTTTAATTATTCTGTCAAACATGATATTCTGTAAAACCTGGTTGCACATAATAAATATTTTCTTCCTTAAGATTGTTTCAACTTTCACATGATTTGCCTATATTTTAGATGAAATGATCCCCTTTTATTGGTTGCAACTTGCAAGTGCCTAAAATGAGCATTTGCTTCATTCTCTCACTTTTTCTCTTCATAGCTTCAAAGCTAAATGCTAATCTTTATCTTTTACTTTGCACTATCTAATATGATATTGATGAAGAAAATCGTGATTGAATAAATATAGATAATTGTCATGATATAAGTAGATTATGGACCATTTTCTATAAACTGTAATTTTTTATTATAATGAAAAAAATAATCTAAATACAATGTCCAAATTTAAGATCATTTATGAAAAGTAAAGGGTTTGATTTACTTGAACCAAATATCTTACCTAAGATTTTATAGATTTCTAATTGATTTGCATTACAACAAAATGAGACTAAGTAGAGGATATGAATTAGATAATGAAGGCAAAAAAATAAAAAATATTGTGAGAGTTCAAATCAAAATTCAAGTCTCAAGACATACATACCAACCACACCAATCAAAAGCAAAACATGAAAAGGCAATTTGATCCACGTTTTTAGTCCAAATGTGTGTTTTGGCCTCCTCGTGTGACTACACTCCTAACCCCATCACCTATCCAAACCAAAAGCTAATGAAAATCAAGCAATACCATCACTTTCTTTTATCTTTTATTTTGTCAATTGACTACATTACACCTAAGATGTTGTATCTTGGTCCTTATATTTTTTCATTTTTAAGAAAATCTTGATTATAACTTCTTCTTTTTTTAATCTTTTTGAAGATAAATATTTGATTGAGGCCTTCTCTTTCTATTTTTTTTAAAGTACATTCAATTTAGTTTATGTAATAACTATGTATCACACATCTAATTTTATAATTTGGCCTTATATTGTTTTTTCATCAATGTTTAACAAACTCTTTTATTAACTTTTATCCAGATATACGAGGGTAAAACTTGTATGCAAATCAATAAAAAAAATTAGCTTATAATTTATTTATTTTTAAAAAATATTGAAACCACCAATATGTATCCCTTTAAAACCTTTAAAATTTAATATGTTCTTATGTAATTTTGTCATGCTTTGTTTTCTATCTTTATTTGAACCCCTTAATGTACGACATCAACTTAAGAGAAGAATTAGCACGAAAAATAATACAAAGTGAAGAATTACATAAACGATAAAATATAAAATTTAGAAAATCCAAAATGGTGTCTATTAATAAATTTATATTTATAATATATATATATATATATATATATATATATATATATAAGTTCATCCTTTAAATCTAGCTTTGGCTGTATGTAATGTATGTCACAGGGTCTCCATCAAATTGACTGCCAAAATCTTAAATTAGATACTCTTAAACTATGAGGTCAAACTTTGACCTTTCTAGCATCCCATGTTTTGCCAAGTGGATCCTTGACTTCAATTATTCTGACATAATCACCTTTCTAAAGCATAAATTCAAAGCCATTATTAAGTTTAATACCATTTAATTATGCGCGTCCCTATGTCATGGTCGTAGAGTCAAGCTACAAGATTAGTGGGTTCTTGCGTTAAGGGAAGGATTAGTGGCAATTAACTAATGTTTAAAAGCCTAATCATCCTCTTTACAAACGGAGGGTTGGAAATTAATATTAATCTACTTTTGAAATTAATATAATGAGTATTATATTAATGCTGATCATTCATCCGAACCAGACATTTTGATCCCAAATGCATCAATGGTTGTTGCCAAATTATGTGTTACATTGAGCAAGTACAAATCTTCATATTAAGAATTCCCAAGGGCCACAATAGAAGTGTATTATCTTATATAATAAATATATTAATAATAGATTAATCACAATGATCATTAACTTTCTATGTGCTTTATTATAAACTTTGGTCTTACTTTTTGAAGCAGATTATGGCTATTGAGAGCTTGCCGTTTTACCAGCTAGGTAAATAGTAAATAAAATATTACAGTCTTTGTATTATGGTATATTTTAATAATTTAATTACTAATTTATAAAGGCATCAAAATAGTAGAATCATAATAAAAAGATCGTCTGTGAGTGAGTTGGTCAATTTCTTTGTGGTGATAAGAGTCATATGTATGGGAATCGATTTCTAAAAGAGGTAGTTTCAGTATTCTTATTGCTATTTTTATAAGTAGCTAGTTGCGAAAATAGAATATGCTACCAATATCAATATGTGTATATTTATATAAAAAAGAACAAATATTATTTTTCTTTTCTTTTTTCATTTGAATAATATTCTTTGGATATGTATATAACTAAGAATATTTCTACAGAAAACCTAACTTTCCAGGTACAGAACTTGACTTCTTTTTCAAAAACTAGACTAAAAAATTATTTATGTAAATTCCAAGCCCGGCTCTGAATTGCGGCAGATGTTAGAAATCCAGAAAACTGGAACGGTCATGATATAAGGCCAAAAGCCCAATACCCCGTCTTAGTTTCACGGTTTTCACCCACAGTTCATCTTTAATTTTTTACAAAACCATATATAAGATTACATATTAGAATATTTCCAATTTTCCATGGTGCTAAGTAATTTTACTGTTTTAATACATCATCAAAGAAATACTCTCAACCAAGTTCAACCCTTCACAGAGAGACATTCCAAACATAAGTTTTAACGTACATCCATAGAATTGCTATCAATGGCATTACCCATATATTAGTAGAAATTCATGAAGAAAAAAAAAATAGAATTGGGCCATTTGGTAAAGAAAAGCCTCAAAGGGGTTCCAGAATCAAATTATACACGAAATTGGAAAAAAAAAAAATTGGTCATTTTTTACCGGGTTTTAAAACCGGATTTCTGGGTTTGAATTTCAACCCTAGCTAGCTCGGATACATCCTCGTTGCAGGGAAAAAATGTGATTGCAGGCAGGGATTCTTGGGAATTAATTACAGATTGCAAACTCAAGAGCATGCAAATAGTGAAGCAAAATAAGTAGTTAATTGTATGCATCATCTTGAAAGTACGTAGAAAATTGTATCAAATTATAAATTTCTGTGAGGAAATAGAAAAATCTTCACTTCTGATTGCATTCGAACGAAAATGATGCATCCCGGGATTTTGATCTTGTACAATTACTGAAAGTAAATAATCTGGCTTGTTCTTCCCGTGCCCATACCGGGTTCCTTCTTTGGTAATATCTTACCATACAAGGCACAATACTTCTTCCTAAAACTACATTTTGGATGCAATGTTCTTATAATCAGAGTTAAATCCGTGAACAGATAAACAGAGACTTAAAGCACAATTACATTCAAACAACTGGTTTGAAACAAGTACCAGATTCATGATATACAAATCACAGTCTTCACTGATTGCCCAATGCAAGATCATGCCAAACATCCCCACCAACTTGTTGAGTCTCCTGATCTACAAAAAAAAAAAAAACATGAATGTTAAAAAGCTTAGAACTTTCTCTTGCCGTTCTCTTCTCAAGTCAATGCAGAATTAGTGATCAAAAGTACCCTCCCGGATATGTTTATTTGAGATCCGGAACACAAACACCGGATCCTTGAAGAAACAATATCCTAACTCCGAGTTCCATTTTTTTTCTATTATTTAAAGATATGGAAACCAAATTCCTTATCTACCGGAACGAAAAATCCGGATCCAGGAAGAAATACAATCCAAAACTCCAATTTCTGTTGTCTGAAAATTCAAAATACAGAAATCAAATTTCATATACGAAAGCATATACTCCGGATCCCCGAAGAAACACGTTTCAAAACTCCAATTTCAAGACGGGATCCGAACTCCGACATCCTTATTTTTTTCTTGTTCGGGAATTTTAGAATACGGAAACCGGATTCAATATATTCCATTTCAGGACTCTAATTCGATCCAATAACCCCAAATTGCCGAATCCAACAACACTACATATATAAACAGAATTCGTGTTTAGCCACTCAAATGAACAGACATACTCGATTCCTCGGTTTCGTCGGTCCGAACAACCATGACTGGAGGTAACAGAAGATCTGCAACATCAAAATCGGAATCTTTAAACACTTGCCCAGAAGAATCAGAGCAAAGAGTGACTACTAATCGAACAATCATTCCAAAAACTGACCATCATCAGGAAGAGTGTCTCTCATCCATTCTTCGTCGACGATGTCGATGAGAATTCCCAGGCTCAGCTCCGCCATTTTCCCACTGTACTAGCTTCAACAAAGCAACAATTCTGATCACAACGAACACAACGCTTACGATCAACGATATGCAAGCATGAATTACGATTTGAAACAAGATTTTTTTGCTCGAATTCGGAGGGAAAATTCGCTCAATCGTTCGTCAGTTAGGGTTCGAGCTGAGAAGAATTACCAGTTTTCAATCGCTGCTTGTTGCCACGCGAAACAAAATTCAAATAAAAAATAAATAATTAAATAAAACGATGCATAAGTTTGGGCTTGTGGGCTCTTGAAAATGGGCCTCAACATATGTCGTTTAGAACGCTGTTTATTTATTTTGAAATTAAGAACTTATTTATAGTATATGTCTATGCTTTCTAAAAGTCTTAATATAAAAACTATTATAATAATCTATTCACTCAATTCAATTAGAGCTCATTTGCTTCTCAGTTATCTGACATCCACCGTATATTCCTGAAATTAGTTAACGTTTATTTTGGAACAGGAGCGGATCCAGAAAATTTAATTAGACGGGGCAACAATTTTTTGTTTTTTTAAGAACTAAATCGCAACGGGCTCGGTCCCATTTTTTTCTATCTAAAAACTCTGATATTTTGGGCCAGGGCCAGGTCGAAAACGCGGTGGATCTTCCAATTTATTTCTCGCTAGCTCTTAAATCTTAAGCTTCATGTATCTTGAGCATCATACATCATTTAAATTAAAACCAAAATTATAGTTCTAACTAACACCCCCAAACTTAATTTTTTTTAAAAATCCAACACAAGCTGCAGAACCCAAACCAAATTCAACATCTAAATCCAAACCAAATATTAAACTAAGCATTGCTAATCAGTCGCCGAATCCGTGGAATACACCTTAAATTAGATTCGTGGCGGTCCGACGAAAATACCGTCACAAATATGCTCATTCTCGAAGCCGTGGCCGATCCGTCGAGAAGTCGAATACATCAAAAAGACACAAACTACCACAATATGATATAGATAAATAACCGGTGACTCAAGTGTTAAAAAGTACTCAGGCCTGGGTTGAATGTCCTAACCCACAATCTATTTATTATTTTATAAGTAGACCGTAAAATTGATAAATATATTTATAGAATTGTTTAAATAATGATATTTAAAAACAATACATGATAAATAAGACACGTGTAGGGTTGCCTTTGTTATCGTTTATTATAATACTAATAGTATGCGTCATTGTAAAAATGTAACATATATAGTGATCTCCATAATTCTGGTCATAAGCATAAGCTTTATTTTAATGACACTCTCGGTGGGTAGTACGTGTAAAAGTTTTAGATTGCATAGAATCCATAGTTGTTTTAACTTTAGCAACATGCAATAAGACAAAAATAAAACGTGGCTTAAGTAGTTAACTACTAGCTAATCCCATTTTAATATCAAGACTGTATCTTGTTTACATTATGGCTTTATTTTGTTTCTGTCTTTTTAACATGTATTATCGCAGCTTGGTCTAAATTTTATATTTTTAATTTATTGTCTGTGTCTGTGACCACTGCATTCTGGACACACGTTTATGATTAAATATTTATAATTCACACAAGAATGTGGAGTTTCGTTACTTTCTATGCAAATTTAAATAATTAAATCATTTAAATTCATGCTTGATGTACGTGTCTCTGCATGTGCAAGAGAATAGACATCTTAATGATTAAATTGGTTGATATTCAAATCAATATTTTCCCCATATTGTTATTGATGTTATCTAATTTTATTTCGTCTGTGCTTTGAAAAATAAACGAGGATCGAATATATTTTAATATCCACCATTCTTTCTTTATACAGATAGGATTGGAATTTGGAATCATGATTGATGTCAATGAAGATTATAATACATCACGAGGCTCTGGAAAATTAATTATGAAAGCTCGTATATATGTAATTTATATATATACATATATAGTAAATCTAAGTAGTAATTCTAACATTGAAAAAAAAAATATTTATTAAAATACCCACTTTGATTTCGCTAAAGAAAAGAAAACATGACCTCAAAATAAAATAAATTCACTCTAAATATGATCACAATGTTCTTTGACCCGCGCCGCCTCTCGGATGAAATCGAGTTAAGCTCACGCCTACAGTTGAAAAGATAATTATGAATACAAGGACTTCGATGATTTTGATTTTGTTTATTAAAAATATATTATTGAATAATTCAATTATATAAATGTGATTATTACTTTTGATTAACATTAAACATATTATATTTAAATGAATAGTCATTATACAAAAATATTTCGCACTTCCATTTTGAATTTAATTTTCCAATATAAAAAAAGCTCTTAAAATTATTTTTTGTCCAAAATTCAGATCGATTTAAGACCGACCCTGTAACTAAAGGAAATTAAGTTAATCCACAAAGTAAATTATAATAAATATCTCGTAAATCTCAAATCGATAATATTCCCACATTCAACAAAAATGACGGTGAAGTCAACCGTAATAATAAACAGCTGACCACACCAAAGGTAAGGTAATAATTTTTTTAAATAAAATGGGAAATAAAAATAAAAGCTGCGGTGACGTGGCCGATTTCATCTTATCCAAAACATGTACTTTTACCACGAGGCGGCCGAGAAGAGAGAGAATGGGGAGGACACGTGGCGAAAGCGTGACACGAGGCACGCGTGTTCGATTTCTAGATGGAAGAGTGCCTTGTTGGCGGGGTCCACCGTTTGGCAATGGGCCTCACTAGGTCATTGACACGTCAGCTTCTTGCCGACTTGCGTAATCCCCAACCTTTCACACCGGAAACTCCGTACTGTAGTAAAATGTACCGTTAGACTGCCCACCAAATTGACCAGTCAAACTTGACTGGTGGGACCCACACCCACTGGTGTTTTATTATTATTTTAGTTTGTTTTAGGAGGTTAAGTTAAGTTCGTCACCTTCTTATAGTTCTTACTAGCGTGTAATTAGATATATTATATATACTCCTTAAAAAAAATAAAAAAAAATATATATATATATATATTATATATACATTATAAATATAATACAAAAATTTAGATGTATACATAGGTTAGGGTACTTGTGTGTATTTATATTTGTATTTGTGTGTACTGTATACAAAGACGAAGCTGTGTTAGCTTGAGAGGGGTCACGTGCTCACTGTCATTTTTATATATTTATATATATATATATATATTTATAATTGGGTTTCTAAAAATTTATGATTTAACATGATATATTAAATTTTGTACTTTGTAGAGTCCTAGCAGTGCTCTTACTCTTTACTTTTACAATTCTGGTAACATTTGGTCCAATTACCAATGGCTACGAGTCTCCAATCAATGGTCACTAATATTATTTTCAAGTAACGTAATATTGTATCATAATAAAAATATTATTTATATTCTTTTTTATATTAGTCAATCAACGGATATGTTTTTGATCTAGTAAAATTTAAGAAACTGGTGTAATATGCCCGGAGCCTCAGTAATATTTTTTTATAATATTGTATGTGAATGTGGTGCTTAAATAGTTGAGCATTTTATAAAAATATTTATGGGTGAAAACTGAAAACTATTAAAACTAATATATTAAAAAATTAATCATTTATGATTTATTTTTTGCTTTTGCTAAGTCATTGTACCAAATCGGTAGTGTGCCCCTCTTGAATCGAAGAGCTATCTTCGCCACTGACTGTATATCTCGTAGGTGTGGCAATTAGGCGGGGCTCGCTCTACCCGAGCTCGAGAAGGTAGAGGCGGCAGGCTCGCTCTCCGTGCGCTCGCAAAATTTATTTTCTGGTGTATTCAACGGTGCTTCGATGATAAAAATAGCATGAAAAGTTTCATACCAAAATAACAAAATTATACTGTTAGTATTATTATTGAATTAAATGAGCGATCATCTGATTCAATTCAAGTCGTATTAGATAATCTTTTAATTTTTAATTAACTAATCAATCTAACTCAACCTCCCTTATCATGTTTTGAGAAACAAGTAAACATTACGGCTCTGACAGCCCACCAAATATATTTGTGTCATAGACTATAATATTAGAGGATAAGAATATTCTTTAATCATTATATATTTATGTACAAAGATATATATTTTATTTTGCTCAATTTCGAATAAATTGGTTGGCGCAATAATATATAATACCAATAACAGTATTTTATCATCGTTTGGAAGGCGACTGTAATATGATCACCGTACGTTATTATATTTTCTCAACATGACATAAAATATCATAGTACGTATAACTCGTGATTGATTAATATATAGTTTTGTTTTTATACAAGTATACGATATTAATTTATTATTTGCGTATATTTTTCTCACAAAATTGGACATAGTCAGAACTTAAAACACGATATGAATAGCGCCGCCTAGTGACTTTACTATCAAAATTCAATTTTAAAAAAAAAAAATGAAGTTAATTTTATATATTCGAAAAATAGATTTTGGAGCCTAACGTAAAAAATATAATTGCGGGGAATTCAACCAATGAAAACAATATATTATAGAAAACTCAATATACTCGGGGAGAGTCGGAGGGAAGATTAATAATAGTAAAAACATAATTGTACAGACCAATATTATTTATTTACCATCATTGCATCAAGAAAATTAAAAACCATATGAGGGTAATTAGTATTGTTCATCTTTATATAATAATATCAGAAGCTATAATATTTTTATAATTTATTCTTCATAAATGATTATTTTATAAGATCCTACGTGGTTGATGTTTCATAAACATCATCTTCTTAAGAGATTTGTTATTATAATAATAATAATTTGAAATTGGACATATATATATGCGACAAATAAGATGACATTGATAATTCACAGACCCTATAATTTATATTTAGCATTGAGGTTAAGTATAACTAAGTAGGTCACCTGTATAATACCCAACAATCAATTAAGGGGCAATTTCTCAAATATTATCTAAAAACATCTCCTTGTATATACATGAAATAAAAATAAACACTTTTATAGTTGACTAGATATATGGTTGAAAATTCAAATCATCATTATCGTGCTGTTGAGTTTGTGAAACCTAAAATTTACCAAACTATAATAAAAATTTGATGCATAACACTCAAGTATGAGTTAGTCGATCCTAACTCATACTGAAAATGAACTATTATAATACTTTATATCATAATTGTTTGATCACCCATCGGTGACCCAAGATCATCATAATTGTTGATCACCCATCGGTGACCCAAGATCATGTGTGTCACAGTCACTTAAAGATAAGGAGCCTATCGGGCGATGACATTCAGTCACCATCCGGGGACGATAACGATGAGCCAACGGCTATATAAGCAAAGCTCATACAGCGGTTATAAGTAACCAGACCATACAGTAAAGAGAGAGAGAATCAAGAAGAGAGAGTTCTTGAGAGACAGAGCTTCTCAGGCGAGTCAGATGGTGGTTACGATGACGAAGGTGACGACGGAGTACGGAGAGGGAAGGCTTGGGAACGACAGACAGAGGAGCACACTCTGGGGATCTGTCGGAGCTTCTTCGCGGCGTCAAAGGGGTTCGTTCGCACCGGGGTTCTGATAGCCGGCGTTCTCTGGGTCTGGTTCATCTCCAATCACCGTGAAGAGCGCTGGAAGACGAAGGTCATCTCGACATCGTATAGCGTAAGGTGGAGTCATCGGAGGGAGCTGTGAAGGGAGCTGTGAGTTTGAATTCAACGGGAAGATCATCTTCTGGAGAAGATCGAATCTTTTGTAACCGGTTGTGTAATTCAAACATCATCGTGATCAATAAAGCGTTAGTCTTTGTCGTCCAATTCAATCGTGTTATTCCGCATTTGTTCGTGGTAATCGATATTCGTATCGGGTTGCTGGGTGAAATCCCCAACAAGTGGTATCAGAGCTCCTTCCCTCGGTGAATCAAGGAAGGGTTCATCGGAGAATCAAGATCCGAGTTCAAGAACCGAACAAGAAAGTAAAGGAGTTCAAGATTCTGAATCTTGACGAAGATCGTCAGAGTCACTCCTGCCAGACGCGATAAGGAATAATGGGACCAGACAAGACAGATATCGCGAAGTTCACCGGCGATGGTGACTTCAACATCTGGAAGATCAAGATGCACGCACAGCTGTGCCAGATGCGCCTCGATAAGGCGCTCAAGGGCGATGAGGCATTCTCGGAGAAGCTGAGTGAGGAGGACAAGGAAGACATCATGACGAGGGCGAGAAGCACCATTATTCTCGCTCTCAGCGATGATGTCATCAGAGACATCCAAGACGAGACGACAGCGGCAGGAATCTGGAAGCGTCTCGATGAGACGTACAACAGGAAGTCCTGGGCGAACGAGTTGTTTCTCAAACAACGGATGTATACCCTCAAGATGGCTCCGGGATCATCGCTGAAGCAACACTTTATCGAATTCAAGAAGATCATCACAGATCTGAAGACGATAAATGCGGAAGTCCCGTCAAAGGATCAAGCACTCCTCCTACTGAATTCGGTATCGGGGATGTACGACAGGATCCAGGACATTCTGCTATTTAGTGGCAGGGAGACCCTCACCGTCGACGATGTCAAGACGGCCGTGCTAGCCAAGGAGGTTCAGCGCAAGCAGGAGGGCAAGTTCTATGGAAGATCAGGTGGAGCGGAGAGCCTCGTCGTTAACCGTGAAAGACCGGCTAAGCGAGAGAAGTTCAGGAGAGGCTCACCGAGGCGATCTTCATCGAGGCCGAGGAGCGGCAAGTGTTACAACTGTAACAAGGAAGGACATTTCAAGAGAGATTGTCCCGAGAAGAGATGTGCACTGTCGAGGGGATTGGGTCGATATCATTAAGACTCAAGGATGGTACACGGAGAACCCTGAACCAAGTAAGGTATGTCCCTGGACTCAAACGAAATCTTATTTCTTTGGGTGTCCTCGAAGAGCAGGGATACTCATGGAAGTCATGCAAGGGTGGCTTAAAAGTCACAAAGGGTGCGATGACATTCATGAGGGCTTATCGGTACAATGGCATATACATCCTGGAGGGTGAGACTGCCATTGGGGAAGCAGCAAATATCTCAGCAACAGTGTCGAAAACCACTCTATGGCACGATAGACTGGGGCATGTCAGCGAGAAGGGGCTTGATATACTCAAGCGAGGAGGCTGCTTCGGGAACGATAAGGTGGAGAAGCTCGACTTCTGCGAACACTGTGTGTTTGGGAAGCAGCATCGGGTGAAATTCGGCAAGGGGTCTCACACGAGCAAGTCAGTTCTTGACTATGTTCACTCTGACTTGTGGGGACCGGCACGAGTAGATTCGCATGGAGGAAATAGATATTTTATCTCTTTCATCGACGACTACTCGAGGAAGCTCTGGGTTTATATGATCAGATCAAAGGACAATGCCTTCGAAGCCTTTGTCAACTGGCGCGCACTTGTTGAGAATCAGTGCGGGAAGAGGCTCTTACATCTCCGCACGGACAATGGATTGGAGTATCTGTCCGAGGAGTTCAATGATCACTGCCGAAAGGCAGGCATCCGACGATCCAAGACTGTGAGGCACACGCCTCAACAGAACGGTCTCGCTGAAAGGATGAACCGAACCATCATGGAACGAGTAAGGTGTATGCTCTCGAGGGCAAATTTGTCATCACGGTTCTGGGGAGAAGCTGTCCATACAGCGGCCTATCTGATCAATAGGTTGCCATCGTCTGCGATAGACTTTGAAGTTCCTCAGAAGCGATGGACAAATCGACCAGAGCACACCGACTACTCCAAACTCAAAGTCTTTGGCTGTGCAGCTTACTATCATGTAAACGATGGTAAACTTGTACCGAGGGCCAAGAAAGGACTGTTCATGGGGTACCCCGACGGGGTTAAAGGGTACCGGATTTGGTGTTCGGAGTCACGAAAGTGCATCATCAGTCGAGACGTCACTTTCAATGAAGAAAGTTTCTTGGAAGGCAAGGCAACCCCGACAAGCCCTGAAGATCTCTACGAATGAGACGGATTTCAGCTTGAGGTGGAGCTTTGCGATGAGCCAGGACGAAAAGAGGCTCATCGGGAGTATTTTACCCGAGGAACTCTTATCGGAAACCCAGAGGAAAATGGCCGAAGAGGTGATCGCGAAGAGAATTTGCGACAAGGAATTCCCGACGAGCATACCCGACAAGGTATGCGAGAAGAGCTATCGCGACGAGAATTCCGCGATGAGGAACTATCGCGACGAGAATCCCGCGATGAAGAACTTCCGAAGTTCCGACAAGGTACCTGCGATGAAGCTTCGTCGAGCGGCAGTAAAGGAAGCCCGATAAGAAGAGATCGAGCAGAATCCAGCCGACAAGATCATCGGGAGCAGGTCTCATCGAACAACGATGAGGTGTCCAGCGAAGAGGACAGCGAGGAAGAGGCTCTAGGAGCCGAAGAGGAGAATCCCGACGAGGGATACCTACTTTCTCGGGATAGGCCCCGACGGGCTATCAGGAAGCCGATAAGATACGCCCACGCTGAGATGGTGGCTTATGCTTTCAACACTGCAGGTGTCGAAATCGACAACGAGCCTCGCTCGTTCAGTGAAGCCATCAGGTCCAGCGACGAGAAGAAGTGGCGAGCGGCAATGGACGAAGAGATGAACTCTCTTCACCAGAACAATACTTGGGTCCTTGTTCCGAAGCCGAAGAACTGCAAGATTGTCGGCTGTCGGTGGCTATACAAGGTGAAGCCAAGTGCACCAGGAGGCGAGCCGGCGAGGTTCAAAGCCAGGTTTGTGGCGAAGGGATTCACACAGCGAGAAGGTATAGACTTTAATGAAGTCTTCTCGCCAGTGGTAAAGCATACATCGATAAGGGTACTACTTTCGATGGTTGCAAAGTTCAACTGGGAGCTTGAACAGATGGATGTGAAGACAGCCTTCCTACATGGAGAACTCGAGGAGAAAATCCTCATGCAACAACCCGAGGGGTTCGTGCAGAAGGGAAAAGAGGATTGGGTTTGCTCTCTCAAGAAGTCCTTGTACGGACTTAAGCAATCTCCTCGACAATGGTATAAGAGGTTTGACACATTCATGCAGAAGAATTCCTATCGGAGGAGCAGACACGACAACTGTGTCTACTTCAGAACGACGAGCAGCGGTGTGAGTATTTACTTACTCCTATATGTTGACGATATGCTCATCATTTCCAGCAGTACTGGAGAAATCAGGAAGCTTAAGGACTCATTGAAGTCAGAGTTCGAGATGAAGGACTTGGGGCCAGCGAGAAGGATTCTCGGGATGGACATCCGAAGAGACCGCGCGAGAGGCTACCTCAGCGTCTCGCAAACGGACTACTTCAGGAAGGTCGTCGAGAAGTTCCAAATGGAGAAGGCCAAGCCTTCGAAACAGCCCCTCGCACCTCACTTCAAACTCTGTAATGAGTTAAGCCCGACGACAGAGGCTGAGGAGAAGAGGATGAGACTTGTGCCATACACAAGTGCCGTCGGAAGCCTCATGTACGGGATGATCTGCACGAGACCAGATTTGGCCTATGCAGTAAGCTTGGTAAGCCGGTACATGGCTAACCCGGGGCAAGAGCATTGGAATGCCGTCAAGTGGATCCTCCGATACTTGGCAGACAGTTCCGACAAGGGCCTGATTTACTCCAGCGATGAGACAAAGGAATCAGTGATTCAAGGCTTCGTTGACTCAGATTATGCAGGAGACCTCGACAAGCGAAGATCTCTCACCGGATACAACTTCAAGGTGTTCGGGAATCTAGTCAGCTGGAAGGCATCGCTTCAGCACATCGTGGCCTTATCGACCACCGAGGCTGAATACGTGGCGATCACTGAGGCTGCTAAGGAAGGGCTCTGGCTGAAAGGGCTTCTTACAGAGCTAGGATTCGAGCAAAGGTCCTTCGACCTTTACTGCGACAGCAAGTCCGCGATACACTTATGTAAGAATCAGATGTATCACGAGAGGACCAAGCATATCGACATTAGGCTGCACTTCGTCAAGGACATCGTAGAGTTGAATACGATGAAGGTTCTCAAGATCGGAACCGATGAGAACCCGGCGGACATGATCACTAAGGTGATTCCGGTAGGCAAGTTCGAACAGAGCTTGGTTCAGCTCGGGGTTGGTGATACCCAACCAGAGCCGAAGGATAAGGGTGGATCGAGCGCCTAAGCTCGAGGACAGGGGCAAATTATCAATAAGCGACGATGACACAAGGTGGAGATTGTTGATCACCCATCGGTGACCCAAGATCATGTGTGTCACAGTCACTTAAAGATAAGGAGCCTATCGGGCGATGACATTCAGTCACCATCCGGGGACGATAACGATGAGCCAACGGCTATATAAGCAAAGCTCATACAGCGGTTAGAAGTAACCAGACCATACAGTAAAGAGAGAGAGAATCAATAAGAGAGAGTTCTTGAGAGACAGAGCTTCTCAGGCGAGTCAGACGGTGGTTACGACGACGAAGGTGACGACGGAGTACGGAGAGGGAAGGCTTGGGAACGACAGACAGAGGAGCACACTCTGGGGATCTGTCGGAGCTTCTTCGCGGCGTCAAAGGGGTTCGTTCGCACCGGGGTTCTGATAGCCGGCGTTCTCTGGGTCTGGTTCATCTCCGATCACCGTGAAGAGCGCTGGAAGATGAAGGTCATCTCGACATCGTATAGCGTAAGGTGGAGTCATCGGAGGGAGCTGTGAAGGGAGCTGTGAGTTTGAATTCAACGGGAAGATCATCTTCTGGAGAAGATCGAATCTTTTGTAACCGGTTGTGTAATTCAAACATCATCGTGATCAATAAAGCGTTAGTCTTTGTCGTCCAATTCAATCGTGTTATTCCGCATTTGTTCGTGGTAATCGATATTCGTATCGGGTTGCTGGGTGAAATCCCCAACAATAATTTATTTATCGCGTTTTTGTTTTCTATGTGGAGTTGAAATCCTAATGCATATGAATTATGATATAATAGTTACTAATAGCATTTCAAACAAAGATGACGAAGATATAAGTATTTTTTTTTAGATGGTGACATCTTCAGGAAAAGGTGTACGTGGTATTTAAATTTAGAAAAACGACGCATTAATGTCACATTCTGGATTATTATGTTGAATAAAGAAAAGTCTCCCTCGATGGCCTTATGAAAACCAGACACTGAAAATACTTTGCATTTAATAGTCCCTATCTTTGTAATCATAAGTTGGTAAGCTTGATAGAAAATATATGAAAGGACCAAAATCCAATCTTGTTGTGTCACATCTACCTAGTCTTCCACTATCTCATACCTGTTATTTTTCATATATACAAATAAATAATTATGATAATGTATTAGTTATGTTGAGGTTTTAATTTAACAGACTCAAAAATATCATTCTTTCATTTATCTCCAAAAAAACATCTTTAAGATCGACCTCGTCTTCGTCTCGGTCTTCTGTTCTAAAATTTCCTTACATGCTTTCTTTCTATACGAGATACACTCCTTCTTCACACGAAATGCGAAAATTCCGCGACCGGGGACGATATATTTGTGATGCTTGATCTTATATTTTCTTTATTATGTTCAAGATAATACCAACTCTCCATTGAATGTGGAATTGGATTCTGTTAACTACCACTTGTATATTATTGGCTTATAGTGGTGCTTTTTTCTCCTTTTCCCTTATAAAGTTTGGTCGGTTTTCAACCTTTACTACAAAATCTATACCACATTGCTCTCAAGTCTTATCCACTTTTCATCACAAATTGATACTTTAATTAATCAGAAAGATAGTGAGTGACATGGATTTTGGTCTCCATAGTGATTTGCTCTTGAAAAAGTACCAATTCATAGTTTTCCTGGTCCAAGTCATCACTAGTACTACTCATCTGAGTCATGCTATTGTGTAAAGCACACAATTATTTGTGATCAAATGCATATTAATATTCCCAAACGTATATACCCTCAATGTGAAAAAAGTTAGTGTTATATAGTTTACTTTTTTTTTTAATTAAGCTTCGCATGTTTTATTTCAACTTAATCAACGGCTAACAATCTTCTTTTGCAAAATGTCGAGAAGGTCGCGAACTATGGGCCACTTTGGTTTGCATTAAATATATTTTCAATAACTTTGAACTAAAAACGATCTCTGAGCGTGCAATCTTGAATGTTATTAAGGGTAGATTCCTGTCTCTTGTAATGTTATATAGATATAAATATAAACATACATGTATATATACACACTAATATTTATTAATTGTGTTTGAATATGAGACTCGAACCCATATAATAATTAATAATCATGATATCTAATCCATTTAATAGCATTGTATTGCTGAAAGTAAACATTTTAGACTTCTTTAGTTCAATCAATAATATATTCATTAATATAACACATTGTTCAAATTTGTTATAATCATCACTAAGACACTTAATAACTACTATATGTATTAAATACATTTATATTTTATTCGTTACTTCTGTCTAAATAAGTCACACTTTGTTATCGTGTTCAATGCTCAACTTCAATCTCATTTATATCTTTGTTTTTTTAATGAGGTGACTATATCGATCAAGGTTATAATCCACTCTTGCATTACTAAATATATATTCAATATAAAAACAGGTACCACCTCATTTATAAGTTATCGTAAATATGTCATGTCTCGAAACCGGTCTGATTGCCAGCCTAACCATTGCGATTATAAAAAATATATATAAAAAAAGGCCGTGATCAATTTTAATGGCCAATGCCTAATAAGCCATATCTAAATTTACCATCTTAATTTTTTGAAAATATTCACTCAACTTGTGACATATGCCGACATCGTATAAAACACATGTGCAAATCCAAGTTGTATGTAAAATGTTTTTTAATAATTAATAAATCAAGAGTGACATGTGTCTTCTATATCGTCATCATTTTTTCATTTCAAATTATATAATAATTTAACATGCATAGTATTCACCTACCAACGTAAAAATATTTGGTATCTATTTAATACGATTGGATTCATTGTAATCCATAGTTGACTCTTTTATCAAAATTAATTTTGGGATAGGGATGACAGTAAATTTTTAATTTTAGGATAACATTTGTTTCTAAAAAGTTTTTTAGGCAAGTAATAACGTTTGGTAATTAATAATTATTGAATCGAAAAATAATTTATTTGACAAGCCAACAAAATTTGCAAGCTATTTGACAGATAGTCACAAAAACAACTCATAATTTTTATTTTTGGCATTTTATGATACACGCGTTTCCCACCTTTAATTTTACAATAACGTATAAGTTGAAATGATAAGACCAGATAAATATATTTTTTTATAAAGCAAAAGAAAAATAATTTTTACTTATTTTAGAAATAAAGTTTTATAAATTTTGAATTTTTGTTTGAATTTCCACAATTACTCTAGTGCTTTACTGTTCGACTAATTTACTTCAATTAGCCTCGAAAAAAAATAGCAAATATCAAAGGGTATTATTAAAAAAAATTAATTAACGAGGATGCCCCTCAAAGTTTACATCCTAGTATATTTTTCCCTTAAAACTTTAATTTTTTACAGTCTTTATCCGTTCGAAAGTAGCATGTTACTGACTACAAACACGTGCTCAAAAATAGTACGTTACTAACTACACATGTTAAAAAATAGTATAAAGTTTTAACTCGTAACTGATACATATTAATGTAAGAGTATCTTTATCACCAGTTTCATTATTTTACTCTGATCTTGTCTGTCCGTGTCATATCAATACTTGATAACCGTCAATTCCACAACAATCTTATAATCAAATCAAATGTGATTATGTAGTAGTTGCTAAGATAGCCTAGTGGTAATTCCATACCACCATTAGAGTGGAAGTTGTGGGTTCGATCCACACGGCAACAAAGCTGCCTTTAAAAAAAGGTGATTATGTGCATTTACCCGTGTATGGAAAATAAACATCTGAGTAAGTAACGTTCGCATCCTAGTATATTTTCTCCTTTAACTTTTTTTTTATACTGTCTATATCCTTTCAAAAGTAGCACGTTATAGCTACACGTGTTCACAAATGGTAGAAAATTTTAGATTGCCACCAATACGACCAAAAGTACACATTTGAGTAAGTATCGTTAAACACACAAATTCTTTTTTATTATTATTTTTAATAATATGCAAGAGTCCGTGTACGACCTTTTCGATATGAGAGGGTACCGTTGAAAAATAAATAAATTTCAAAAGACAAACAGCACAAATACTTAAAGCTTAGGGACCAATGCTAAATGCTAATCACAAAAAAGTTAAATAGTGAAAATAAGAGAAAATAAAAGTGAAATCTCCAATTAAAGCAAAAACGTGTTGAATTGGGACTCTTTCTTGTTTTGATTTTTCTAATAATTAAAAATAAATAAATAAATAATAATAAAAAAGAATACGTCATTTTCTCAAACAACTCTGTCGCTTTCTCTCTCCTTGATGTGTATATATACACCGATAGATACACGCATTCGCTCATCAGACAATCGAAGCCTCCCACCAAACCCGCGAAACCCCCGAGAAGAAGACGACGAAGACGAACCAGAGCAAACCCTAATGTTTCAGGAAGATCCGAGCTGGTTGACTCAGTGGACTCGCGAGGAGGACCTAGTCTTCGAGCAGGCGCTCGCGGAGGGCGTCGCCGACTGGGACCTCCTCGCGGCGCGCCTGCCGGGGAAGACGCCGGCGGCGGTGGCGGCGCACTACAGCGACCTCGTCCACGACGTGGCGGAGATCGACGCCGGCAACGTGGAGCTCCCCGAGTACGCCGACGACGTCTCGGCCGCGGCGTGGGAGGCGGCGGCGGAGCAGCAGATCTCGTTCGGCGGCGGGAAAGGCGGGACCAAGCACGATCAGGACCGGAAGAAGGGGACGCCATGGACTGAGGAAGAGCACAGGTGAGAGACGAGGCTCGAATTCTTTGTTTCTTCATCGAATTTTCCTTTCCCTGTTTGGCTATGGCGGAAATTAGCTTCGAATTGACTGGATTTTCAGTGATTTTCCCGTGAATTCGTTTATGAAATTTGGGGGTTTTGAGTATATGAAATGATGAACTTGAAAGGTTACGAATTTGGGGAAATTTTATTTATATAAAAATTACTCCTGAATTTGAATCTGTGTTGATCAGGCTGTTCCTGAAGGGGCTGGACATGTACGGCAAGGGCGACTGGCGGAGCATATCTCGGAACGTGGTGGTGACGAGGACCCCGACGCAGGTGGCGAGCCACGCCCAGAAGTACTACCTCCGGCAGGGCTCGGGCAAGAAGGAGCGCAAGCGGTCGAGCATTCACGACATCACCACTCCCGACACCGCCGCAGCCCGCCGTGCCAGCACCGCAGCCGACGCTCCGCTCCGGCAGCCGCCGCACCAGCAGAGCCTGGCGGCGCCGTTTCATCAGGCGCCGCCGCAGAGCAACCAGCCCAGATACCCGGTGCCTTTTAGCTATGGCTTTCCGATGTGAAGGCAGCGTGGTGACTTTGTATATAGCCATAGACTAGTTGGTTTAGTTTACATAGATTTAGATGGTATATGGTGTTATTGGGTCATTGGTCAAAGTATTGGGTTCTTATGATACAATTAATTGTTGGTTTATTTGCTGTGAGACCCTCATATAATTGCCTAATTTTATAGAAAATATAGTTTCTTCGGTCTAACCCTTGTGCATTTCTTATACCTTTAGGCATATGTCAGAAGGGTAATGGCCGCATAAATACCTGAAATTGTTTAAACCGAATCGTACACAAACGTCCGATGGTTGCGTTTTAACGGGACAATTTTCTTTAGCTTTCAATTGTGCTAAATTAACATATAAAGATTGAATAATTGCGTTTAAGATTTGTTCCGTCTCGTTTACTGTGCTAACGTTAAGCACGTTCAAATTCTATTGTGTTTTGTCGGGAATGATCTCGAATGTACACGTATCCAACATAATTATGCCGCACTTGTTTAAACATTGAGTACTTATGCCGCTTCATAGCTCATACTCTGCTACTTGGTTCTTAGTAAGGCTACACGTGTTATTATCATGATTTATCTACTCTTAATCCTATAAAAAATAATTATATTTTTATACTTAGGTAATCTGCTAACTGCTTCATTGTAATATTTTGTTTAATAAGGGTAATTAAGTAAAATAAACATAGTGGAATAAGAGTAAGAGAATATTCTAGTATATGCGATACGGTAAAGAAGAGATTGAAAGGGAGTTTTAACTTGACCAAAATATCACATCATGAAAAAACCTTTTCAATTTGTCACCGTATAAGAGGTTATAAAAAGTTATAGCGTGTGTCAATTATTTAAGATTAAGAGTATGTTTAATCTATTCTTTCACTTTGAATTTTTATATTATGCTCTTTTGATCATTTTAATGGATTTGTTTTTACCCTTTTTGTTACTATAAATGTTTCTTCTTCTTCTTCTGTATTTTAGTAGAACGTGATAGGACTCGATGTCGAAAACGAGGGTAAACGAACTACACGAGTAAGCCGATGGGAGTTCACCGGTGCGATACACATCCAAATATTTTATTGCAATGATCGATAATAACAAATGGCACATTTCTTTGACAACGTGACATGATATTTTGTGAAGAGCTAAATAGTGACAAAAATAAAATCATTTGTCTAAGTTAAGTACAAAATAAAAATTTAAGGGTTAATATTGGTAGGCCCTCTAAAACTAACACTTTTTGGCGATAGGGCTACTTAAAAATACAAATACAAAAATAAAGTAAAATTTTACTAATTTTTTTTATATTTAAATATTATGTGGTAGAGAGACGATTTTATTTTATAGTTAGCTACTTGTCGTTTTTAGTTTGTTTGATATTTTAACTCGGATATATTTCATTTGTATTATTTTGAGGTGCTTTTTTTTAAAAAATTTATTTATTTATGATTCTTAAGTGTTGAACAATGAACTAGTTGAAACTCGGAATAACTTTGCTTGTTGTCGGACATTATTTATTATCTACAAAATTACTCATATACAGTAGAACCTCTATAAATTAATACTCGATAAATTAATAACTCGATTAATTAATAATTTTTTCCAGTCCCGACTATACTAACTTAGTTCAATTTTTACCTCGATAATATAATGAATTTCTCTGGTCCCAGTCTTATTAATTTATAAAAGTTCAACTGTACTAAAGTTAGAGAGGCCATCAGTATTTGTCTTATATATATTAATATATAGTTTGGTCTTTTGTAGAATCTCTATTAAGTCAACAATCTTGGGATGGATAAGCATCTTCCGAAGCCAACTCAATTAGAAAAATATAGACTCGGCCAAAACAAAGGCATCATGTTTAATACAAAAAACAATTGACTTGAATAATATATATTTCCTAACATGCTTAAATCCATAATTTATTTTGCTCTAATGAAAGAAACAATCTTTTACTCGAGAAATCAATCGAGCAACGTCATTTAATCATGGAACGAAACAAATGAATAACTTTATTAACAAACGACATGTTTTACTGATGAAACGATACAACAAACGACATGTTTTTCTCATGCTGCTAACCAAACGACATTGTTTACTAATGAAAGGAATCAAACGACATTGTTTCTACTAGTCTCGCAAAAGCCACTAAATATTTCACTATTAAAAATTTATAGTCTATCCGGTTCTTGGAAAATAATGTAATTGGGAATTCGATGGTTCGGTTCAATGGCCGGCTTAGCTATTTCAAGGGGTTCGGACGAAAAAAACAGATAAGGCTTTCATTTTTTCAAATGTATATATATATATATATATATGACAATATTAAATATTCTAAATATAAATGTATGCATTTTGCAGAGAGTATATTATCTTTTGAACATGTATTACGTCTTTCATTTTTGGATCAATTTTCTAATGCCTAATTTAATATAAAAAAAAAACAAAGCCTAAATTCAAATATAATTATAGCCTACTTGCTAGTATCCTTTATGAAATGAAGGAAAATAAACGACGTCTTCTTTTCATTGAGCATATCAAACGACATTGTTTCACATGTGAAACAAAATAAACGACGTCGTTTGTTCTGGATACATATCAAACGGCATCTAATTGGAATTCTGCTTTCAGAGTTGGACGACGTCTTGACGAGCTATGCATGCAATTATGACGAGCTTCTTCATCGCTGCTAGCCTGCTACAAAGTTAACATTTGGGTTCAATTCACACATGCAACAAAGTTGTCTTAAAAAAATTAAAAAAATATATTATAGTTTGGCTCAGCCAATTTGCGGCAAAAGTATTATTTCTACAAAGTAAATATTTGGGTCAGACTAATTTATGGAGGAAAAAATATTAACATTTCTATTATTGCCACAAAATATTAGTTTTAAACTATGTCGAGGAAAAAGTAATAATTCGTGGTACTTCTAAAGTAAACATCCCACCAAGGCCCAAATTATATATATATATATATATATATATATATATATATATATAATCTTAACATATTTTTTAAATAATAAAAAAAATTTGATCCAAAATTAAGCTCGCATTTAGAGTTCATAGACTAAAATGATTTTTTTTAATTAATTTATCTTTTTAAGCCCTAGAGAAAATAATTAAGAGTATTAAAATATTTTTACATAACTGAAAGTAAGGGAAAAATAAATAAAAAATTGTGTGTGTAATTCCTTCATGTGATGTGGCCATATTCCGCAGTCTTTTCTCGCTATAATTATTCGTGTTTTCTTTAAAAATATTTTCATGGAACTAGTGTAATATTTTTTTTTTGTGCTAGATATAAATTAGGTCATTTTTTTATCCGTGCATTATTTTATTTTTTGGGCTGTAATATTTGTTCTCATGATCCTGACTAATCTCGTGTTTTTCGGAGTTTAGAGATATTTGGAACTGAATAATTATAAGTATATAAACGATCAATTTTTTTTTTATAAATAAATGAACACAGAGTATTATTCATCTGACTAAAGATTAAGCTCGCAGACTATTCAAAGTTCTTGGAGAAAACGACTTGAATGAAGCTTGCAAGTAATTTTAATCGTAAGTGTTTTGATATATTTGTATAAATATATATATATACATACTACAAATATATCATATCATCTTATTTCTCACAGTCCACTTACTCAAAACAATAGAGAGTAGTAAAATATTTATTCCTAAATATATAATAATTAGGGTTTAGGTGTGTGTAACTTAAAAATATATATATGAGTGGTAAAATATTTATTCCTAAAGGAAAATTAAAAAGTAAGAAGAAAATATGCGTGTAATGTTTTCTATGTGGTCATGTTCTCAATGCGTAATGTCTTTTTATTCTTTTTTCTTTTTATCGAATTACAGTAATATTTATTTATGCTAGAGTTATATTAGGTCATTTTTTTAATCGCATTTTTTAGGAGTTTGGATATATTTTGGATAACTAGTGTATATATATATATATATCTAAAAGATATGTGTATGTCGTTAATTATAATAAACTATGCCAGTAAGTCACGTTGATAAATAAAAACGTGTGGTATATACTATATTAAGTCTTATAACACTTGTGACTATTAATTAGCTCGACGTTTTCAAACTGAAATAAAATAATTAAAATAATAAAAAATCTGGTAAAGATAATTGTATCTCCTTTTCTCTTCCGAAATACACTCTAACTGACATATATATTTCCCTTTTTATATTATAAATATCATGCGTATTCTTTTTTATATTCATGAATATATTTCTCAGAGTCTGAAGCATCACGAAAGAAAGTAAGAAAGCTCCGGACAGCAACGAAATATTATTTCAAGCTCGGAGTTCGAGCGGAAGACACCGCCGCCGCTGCCGGGGACGACGTCGGAAGCTAGAAGCTTGCAAGTCGATAGGTATAATAACTTAAAAATAAAAATATACTTCATATATATGATATATATCATTATCAGTTATTCGTATTTAGCATGAAGTTTTCTCATTTAATTAGAAATTAACAAATCGTACGTATAAACAAATAGTAATATAGTATGTTCTATACCATTCGCCAACGTATTCAATTCTCTTTCTCTTTTTTTTTTCTTTCTTTCTCATTCTGACAGAAAAGCGAAAGACGAGATCCCGGAACATGAAAAATCCGGGAACGAGAGAGAGAATGGTTCTAAAGTTGGAGCGTAAGTGGAAGGAACAGTCGGCATTGCTACCGGGAAAGACGCCCGGAGAGGTTTGGGGGCACCTTATCACCGTGTTTCCTAAGATGTCTGCGGAAGAGTATAGCTACTGCTTGGAGCGATCCTTGAACGATAGGTATGCCGTATAGACATGAAAAAATAATCTTTCTTTACTTATAGAATCTCAGGGACAATTTCTTAATCTTTCGTCTCTCTGTTTACAGTGAGGAAATTTCCGATGGTGAGCACGGGCCGCTAGCCAGAGGGGAAGCAGAACAAGCAAGTCAACAGCGAGTCAGCGAGGAAGTCAAAACCCTCGAAGCCGAGAAGGTCAACAACGAGGATGATTGGAACTTCGAGGAAATCATGGATCTTGATGTGCTCCTTGGCTTAGAACCAGCCTCGTAAGTATGACAGTGATCAAGAGTTTAATACGTAATCAAGATTTGGTTATCGATGATTACTTAATCTTGCTGTATTATTACTCTTAATAATCTTTCTTTTTGCAAACTTTTACACTTTTCAAACTTATTATACATTTTTTTCTGAAAAATAAAATCTGAACAATCAGTTTGCCTTGTCGTCTTCGATTTCTCCAAAGGATCCCTCCATTTTATTTGCTTAATCCTTACATCTTTCTTTATGTTGTGCAGCAAGGAAATCTCCAATGATGAGCCGGAGCCGGTAGCGAGAGAAGAAGAAGAGCAACAAAGAGAGAAGTCAACCAAACAAGACGAAAGTCAAAACCCTAAGAAAATAAGTCAAGAACGAGTCAGCGAGGAAGTCAAAACCCTCGAACCCGAGAAGGTCAACAACAAGGATGATTGGAGCTTGGAGGAAATCATGGACCTTGATGTGCTCCTCGGTGAGGATGAAGAACAAGCATGTCAAGAACGAGTCAGCGAGGAAGTCAAAACCCTCGAAGCCGAGAAGGTCAACAACAAGGATGATTGGAGCTTGGAGGAAATCATGGACCTTGATGTGCTCCTTGGTGAGGATGAAGAACAAGTATGTCAAGAACGCGAGGAAGTCAAAACCCTCGAAGCCGAGAAGGTCAACAACGAGGATGATTGGAGCTTGGAGGAAATCATGGACCTTGATGTGCTCCTTGGTGAGGATGAAGAACAAGTATGTCAACAACGAGTCAGCGAGGAAGTCAAAACCCTCGAAGCCGAGAAGGTCAACAACAAGGATGATTGGAGCTTGGAGGAAATCATGGACCTCGAAGCCGAAGAGTTCGATTCGTTACTGCGGGATTTCATCGAGTATAAATCACTAATTATCCAATCTTATTTCGTTCTTCCTTTTTTCTTATTAACTCTCAAAAAAATCTTATAAACTTAGCATACCATGTTTCAGCGAGGACGCCTCCGGTGCTAATAAGAACGATAAGCCATCAACGCAGTTGGAGGACGAAGTGCACTGCCAGCCGGAACTCTTCGACCGGTGCAACATTGATAGTAATTGGTATGCGCCGATACCAATCTACTTGTGCTTCTTTTTCTTAACTTGCCATAAACTCCAAGCAATGCAATATATTTTTTAAATCGTTTTTTTTTTCCTCGTTATTACCAGAAATTTGCTCTATATATTTACTTTAATAATAATCCGTGCTATTTTTTTAGGAATATCTTGCCTGGCCTCACCGATGTCTTGGATACTTCCCCCATCATCGTCAGGTACACAAGTGAAGAGTTTGTTTATTTCTTAATCATTGAATTATTATTTCTGAATCTATTATATTTACAAATCCAATCTTCGTGCTTATTTTTCTTCAATTTTTTTAGTTAAGAATGACTATAAACGTCACCCAACACATTAATATTTTCAATCAAATTTTAAACTTTGTTTGCTTTGGTAATAATTGGTATATCTCAATACTAAAACACTCAAATACCCTAATCCTGGGATGTGCCCGGGGCAAATTTACCGGGAATTTACGAATATTTCATCATAGATAATCCTGGGTATGTATCTCCGTAATAGTAAAAAAAAACTCAAATCTACTCTTTGGACTTCTTTTCTTGTCTATTCATAAAAAAATGCCAAAAGATAAAATAAGACTATAAAGAGCACAATATACCACATAGATAACAAATTACACTCTTTTGAGTTTATACAAATATTAATTTTATTGTCTGTTCAGTAGAAATTTTGAATTTAATTTTACCTATTTATTGTTTGTTAGCAATTTTTTTAGTATTTTTTTGCATTGGATTTCAGTTACATCGCATATAATATGCTTGTGATTTACACATCTCTCTCTTTCTTTCTTTTTTTGCTTTTTGATTTTAAAATTTATGTATTTGTAACATCTCAGTTCATTTTTTTTTTCAGCGACGATTTGAACATCGACTTTGATAGTATCATTGAAATATCTCCAATCTCTGCTGGTGAAATCATCGGTTTCCCCGCTGACTCTGCCCCCACAAGTTCTATACCTGACAGTTCCGCAACCGCTTATTCCTTAGATGACAACTACACTCTTGCCCCCACAAGCTCTATACCCGACAGTTCCGCAACCGCTTATTCCTTAGGCGACAACTTCACTCTTGCCCCCACAAGTTCTATACCCGACAGTTCCGCAACCGCTTATTCCTTAGGCGACAACTTCACTCTTGCCCCCACAAGTTCTATACCCGACAGTTCCGCAACCGCTTATTCCTTAGGCGACAACTTCACTCTTGCCCCCACAAGTTCTATACCCGACAGTTCCGCAACCGCTTATTCCTTAGGCGACAACTACACGCTTGCCCCCGCCAACGGCTTCCTCGACCTTTTGACTTCTGACGATCCACTCCTATCAAGCAACAGTGTTTTACTGCCACAACATGATAATAGGCAATCACCCCAAGCATTGGAAAGACATGTGTTTGAGGGGTACTTTACCGAACAAGGCAGATCGGTGGAGCAACAGAGCCAAAGAGAGCACCGGTGATTATAAATTTTCTCTTTACTCATTTATTATTATTATATTATTATAGATATCTAACTATGATAAACAAACTTTATAATATTATCTTTTTTTTTTTTTTTCTCTCTTAAAAGAGTTAAAAACATGTCTCTAATTCTTAGAACTTTATTTTAATACAGTGAGGATATCTTCGGGATGACGAGCCAGAATGCCGTAACAAGAGAGAAGCATATGAGCACAGGAAAATGGACTATGGAAGAACAACGGTAATTCTCACTTTTTTCGTCTCTTATATATATATATATATTATAATCTTTCCACGTCACTTCAGTAAATTTTATGATTCTCAGTATACTATATTTATCTTTATTCCCCTCTCAACTAAAGTTTGCTTTTAAATATTTATGCATCAGCTTGTTTCTAGAGGGAATTGAGAAGCACGGCAAGGGTAATTGGAAGAAAATCGCAATTATGGTGGGTACAAGGACACGGGCGCAGGTTGCAAGCCATGCCCAGAAGCATTTCGAGGCCATGAAAGTATCAAAAACGAATGCGATCAACTCCGACATCCACAATAGAGTCCCGAAAGACTTTCCTCAAGACAATGAGACACTCTTACAAGACTTCAAGAGACGAAGGATATGTGAGGGCGAGTCGAGCGGACCGGTACAGACAAGCTACAAACCCAACAATGATGGTTCGATAATGTTCAATAACTTCCAGCAATCCGTACACACCTCCGCTGCTCAGAATGATGGCGGAGCGACAGCAGAGCAACACCCTCTGGTTGGCACTGAGCAACATCGGTCCGGGAAGAAAACAACACGCTGGACCTCAGAAGAGCACGAGTAAATAAATTTAGAACTTTGATACATTTGTACCGTCTAATCTGAATTTTTGTTTATTTATATGAAGCACTAACTTTTTTTATATATAATATTTGTCTATCAGACGGTTCTTGGATGGACTGAATAAGTACGGCGAAGGCAATTGGAAAAAGATTGTACAACATGTCAAGACGAGGTCATATTTCCAGGTGACAACTCACGCTCAGAAATACTTAAAACGCAAAAGACAACCGGAGAACGAGCGCAAGAGATGGAGCATCAACGACGATTTCAAGCTGGTCCATGACGGACAGCTTCATCAACCGCAGGATCACCAAACCGTGGCGCCCCTGCAACCCCCCGCACCGTTTGATAATCTGTCACACGAGCAACCCGTGATGTTGTTTAATCCACCTGGTCAAGGGCAGCCTGTGGCGCCGTCTTATTTGCGGCCATTTCAGCAACCCTTGGCGCTGTTTAGTCTTCTGCCATAGGATCAGCAACCCCCGGAGTCCTTATCCACCGCCGCAGGAGCAACATCCGTTTAATCTGCCGCCTTAGTCCAAATTTTGAAAGAACCCTTTGAATTTTGTATTTCATGCTACTATGTACCAGATATGACTACTATTCTTTGATGTCATTGTATACTCTTTTGATTTGAAATTGTACGTATAAGCAACTATTGTATAATGTATTTAAATATTTCTTGACTATTGTATATCTACCTCACTAATATTTATTACATCGTCAATATGGATAACGAACGGATCGGTTTAATATTTCTATTCACATTTTAATGGCTTGCAGTTATAGAGTTATTGATAAATAAAATATTGTGTCTCACAAATACTTCTTCAGCGTGTTTATTTATAGGATAAAATTGGAATGAAAAATCAAAATACTGAGGGTTTTTCCATCATTTTGTCGTTTTAATTCAAGAATTTAATATAAAAATTATTAACCTGGTTTCTATGAGTTTTGAGAATGGAATCAGGATATGTAAAATACCCGTAGAAAATTTAAAATGTAGGTGATAAAGGGTGAACAACCGAGTCTTTTACGTTGTATATTTACGAATAGTAGATCGACTACCGTGTTTTATTGCCGATTTTTTACGAATAGCACTGACTTTTTTATATTTAATATTTGTCTATCAATCGGTTCTTGGATGGGCTGGATAAGTACGGCGAAGGCAATCGGAAAAAGATTGTACAACATGACATGTCAAGACGAAGTCATATTTCCAGGTGACAACTCACGCTCAGAAATACTTCAAACGCAAAAGACAACCGGAGAATTAGCGTAATAGATGGAGCATCAACGACGATAACAAGCTGGTCCATGACTGCCAGCTTCTTCAACCGCAAGGTCACCAAACTGAGGCGCCCCTGCCTCATCAGCAACCCGTTGCACCGTTTAATAATCTGCCTCATCAGCACCCCGTGGCATCGTCTCAGATCCAAGTGGTTCCATTCGACCATTTTCCGCAAGACGTGGCCCCGTTTAATCCAACACTACTGCAGCATCAACCCATGGCACCGTTTTCTCTATGGCTACACATCAAGAATCCGTTGCGTCGAACAGTGCCACATCAGCAAGAAGTGGCCCCGTTTAATACACGACTACTGCAGCATCAACCCGTGGCGCTGTTTTCCCCATGGATACACACCGTGGCGTCGAACACTGCCACATTAGCAACATACAATGCTGTTTAATTTTCCGCCGCCGTAGTCACCACCCGAAGTCATTGTCGAATGTGGTATTGCTGACAAAGTCGTGCTAGTTTTTACGGCATGCATGTTTCTAATTGTGACAATTTACAAATGTTATTTAATGATACAGATATTTAATAACTATGTATTTAAGTATTTATTTTCTCTCACAGACTATTACATGAACCTCACTAATTTTATTTCATCATCAATTTGTATGCATAAAATATCCCGACTCACAAATACTTCTTCACGTGGCTTTTATAGGATAAAATTGGAATGAAAAATCGAGATATTGAAAGTTTTTCAATCATTTCTCGTTTTGTTCTAGAATTTCATTTAGTGACTAACACCGGTTTTATAAAAACAAATTATCAGAGAACCAGTAAGAAGTGGTTTTCTATGAGTTTTAAGCATACAACCGGGATATGTAAAACACCGGTAGAAAATTCAATGTTCGATCGAGATCCAGACTTCCGGTTCCATAAAAGCCGTTTTTTTTCCAGTATTAGGTTCAACCCTACCAAAGTCATCATAAAACAATTTAAACGAAATAATGTGATTTAAACGCTTGCTTTCTAATTTACAGCGTTACTCATCAAGGAAACCTTAGTTCTCTTCGTCTTCACTCTTCAAAAAGCTTAAAATCTTCACATGATTATTATTTGTACATTATACTTTCTAATAATATTAAGAACAATTAAGATGAATGCAATGATGCTAAACTGAAATTAAATCAAAATTTTGGTGCCACGGCAAAAGAAAGACCTCTTTTGTAGATCAAATATATTCAAAAGGACAAACGTGAGTTTTTTTTGGACATGGTATCACACAATCCACAAGCTATACAATACACCCGTTTTAGCCCCTTCGTCGGAGAAACCGAGTCGAATTTATTCTTCATCATCACTTTGAGCCGAGAGATCTCAAACTTGCGCACATGATTGTATCAGCTTTAATTTCCAGGTTTCTGCACAACCAGCCAAAGACATAAATAAGCAATCTGTAAATTACAAATGTTGAGAAAAAAATATGAAATGACGATGGAAATTGGGTTCACTTTTTATCTTTATGAGGCTGTCCATCGTACCTATATGGGTATATAACGGACATGGTATCCAGAGATCATCGAAAATTGGAACTATTGCGAAAGACCTTGTGGCTTTGATGAATAAATTCTACTCTAAAGATAGCATATAAGAATCAGGAAACACTTAAAGCTTCATCTATGTCCTGATACTCAGATTACTTAAAATTTTAGTTCCCAAAAACAATCGTGAACAATAAGATGCAAAACGACACACACATACACACAGCACATCAGATCACGCACCTCCTCGGAAGAACTTGGTATCCACTCTGCATAGATCATTCAAAATACAAAGTATGGCGAACGAACTTGTCTCTTTGAGATATAACTCTAAAGAAAGCTTCTTTTATGTCATAATCCTTCCGATACCCAGATCATATGATCCGGTTTTGTCTTTTGGTTAGCTAAGTTTTGGGACGAACACACAAAAACACATTAACTTTACCCATCAGTTTAAAATTTAGGCGCTTTGACAAGTTAAGCTCCCGAAAACAATCGTGAACCACAAGATACAAAACAAAACACACTCAACCTCATTCAAAATAACAAGTATGGCGAAAGAACTTTACTCTAAAAAGAGCATGCCTGAAACACTAAAAGCTTCAGCTATGTCCTCCTTCCAATACCCAAATCATATATACTCACTCTCTACATTAAATCTCAACATAAATACGAGTTCGAGATTCTGCCTTTGCTTTGCTAAGGTTTAGAACGAACCCACACACACAGAAACACACTAGTTTCAATTAAGGAACTTCGAGCATGTTTGAAACCGTTAAAGCTTCATCTACGTCCCTCCGATCAAAGCTCAACATGACCTGTGAGATCATGGCCTTTGCGCTACTAAATTCCTAAACAAACCCACAAACACAGAAACAAACTACCATGTCCTTTTCAGTAACAGCCATGATCAGTAAGATCATTCACAGAGCTTGTGTTGAAACATTCAAGGCTTCATACCTTCATCAAAGCTCAACATAAACTATGAATCTATGAGACCTAGGTTTCGGTTTTGCTTCGCTAAGCTTAAAATTTAGGCACTCTGATCAATCAGATACAACACAGCCGATCGAAAGATCATTCAAATGGCGAATCGTACCTTCTCCGCGGCTTCCTTCTCCTTCTGCGCCTTCTCTTTCTCAGCCTTCTGCCTCTGCTTCTCCAGCTTCTCCTTCTCCATTTTCTTCACGAAAAGACGTTCAACGAACAATCAAGCGACGATCTAAGGCACAAATCGAAGAGAAAACAGTCCGAACAGGAACGAACCTTGATGTAGATGTTCTCGGCGGCGCGCTCCTCCTCGCCGAGGACTCGGCCGCTCTTGCCGTCGCTGAAGTAGCGAGTGACGCCGCGAGTCGCATCCATGGAGCGAGTGAGAGGAGAAGCTCGGTTGAACACTGATCTCATCGCCATTGCTGGACTTCAGACTGAGCTCTGTGTCACTATCGGCGGGTCAACGTGCCCTAGAAACTTCTGGTTCGGGTCAATATAACATGTTTCCAATTAATTTTGTAATAATAATAGTATTTATTTACTATTTAAAATAATAATATAAATTGATTTAGAAATAAATAAATAAAAATGGTACAGGAATACTAGTTCGAAAGAAAAAAAAAGCCGGAATATCTTTATGTTGAATACTTTCACTTTTCGTTGGTATCACTCTAATGATAATATTTGACGTGAAACCGTCGGATCTAGTTACTATAGTTTAAGTTAATTTATAATTTAATGAAATTTTCAATTAAAAATAAGTATTATGACTTTAGAGAAAAAAAAAACTAAAAATTAAAATTTCGGATTATTAATAATCAAAATTCGGTGATTAATTCCTCCCCGGATGGCTTATCAAATTTGAAAATAGAAGAATTGGATTGTAACATTAAATTTGGTGGGGTTGTCGTTTAAGTGAGGTCTCCAAACGACAAGAGTAGTATAGTTTTTGGTCTAATCTTTTAGTAGTACTCGACAGGAGTTCCAAAACCAATCTTCGCCTAGGACCAACCCTAAACTCAGGCCCGGCCCTGGATGAAAGGGCGCACTGTGGGAATGTTTGTTGTGCGGCAGAGGGCGGGAGCCGCCCGTGTCGAGGGCCAGTACTCATCAAAATTCATGCATCATTTTACTATCCCGGCTTGGTCATAGGCCTACTATTTGGACTCGGCGATATCCACTTGAATCCTTCGTCCTTATAAAGTCTCCTATCTCTTCGGATTCATATTTGATAGATGTGGGACTCTAACACAATAGTTAATCCACAAAACCTTTTCACTTGCTTTTTTGTATTTCAAACAAATCATATTCTTTTTTGGTATTTTAAAACAACCTCAATTTTCTATTCTCACAAAACTATTTCAGTTATTAAAAAGAAAATTAAACCTACGTAATAAAAGGAGTGAGCAATCGGGTCTCTGGTGCAATAATTTTACACTTTATTGATTGAACATCACATTCGATATAGAAAAATGAAACTTTCTTTTAAGCATATAAGAATCATATTTATTGCCTATTTTGTATTTGATATTTGATCGCGGTAATATCGTTTATTTACCACTTCAAAGAATAGGATCAAAATTGAGTAAAATATTAATCAATTTATATTGTAAAGCTTCAATCACATTATCATAAAGTAATGAAATAATTATAAAGATATACTTAAAATTAGTTACCTTTATAACCATAATATAAATAGAAGTTGATACGCTATGCAACATAAAATCTAAATCATGTATTAAACTTTGGTCATATGTAGTAAATGGGGTTTACGGTTAAGCTTATTATAATAAATGTATAGCTATGGATTCATATATAAGTATCTAATTTTATTCAATGCATTTGATATTATCGCTAAATTCGATATCAATTACCCGGTTTTTGGTTTATAGTTTGATTTAATAATACTAGGCTTAGGTTATTTTATAGTATTAGCAACAAAAGATTTTACTATATTCGTAAATAGCAATAAATAATTAAATACTTGTATATAATATAAATATATCGTGTAAATATTATTATAATCAATACAATTTAAAAACAAAAACTTCATAAAATATCCTCAAATACACCAAAAACTCTAAAATTATCCCTCAAATTTTCATAATTCTCAAAACATCATTTTTAAATTTCATGTACCAAAATATCTTATAAAATGGACAAATTGTGTCCTGAAAAATAGACATATCGCGTCTTGAAAAATGGACCAGTTAGGAGTATTTTGGTAACATGAAATTTGAAAAAGATGTTTTAAGAAGGAAAACTTCATAAAATAACCATAAATACACCACAAATTCTATTACTAACCCCTAAGTTTCTATAATTCTCAAAACTACATTTTCAAATTTTATGTACCAAAATATCTCTAACTTGTCAAATTTTCAGGACGCGATATGTTCATTTTTTTCAAGATACGATATGTCCATTTTGTAAGTGTATTTAATACAAGATATTCGAAAAAGTTGTTTTAAAAATAATTAAAATTCGAGGATTAATAATAAAATTTAAAGAAATTGATGGTTATTCATAAGTTTCCTTTTAAGAATTATGGAAAATTGGGAAAGAATTTTAGAATATTATGATTTATGAATACATAATGATGTTTCCCTTTATTCACAGCGCGTTCTCCGTCGTTCTCGCTCGCCGCGTTCCTTCCTTGGGCGCGTTGGAGTTGCTGGTTTCCCCACTCTTTCGGGATCATTCCTTCTTATATTCGATTTCAGATTCTGGGTTTTCCTTGTCTTTAGATCATTATTGATTCTGGGTAATCGTTCGAGACAGAGAAGCTAAACAAAAATGGGAGGTTTTTTCTTCGTTCTGATTTTCTCGCTATCATGCGTGCTTGTGCTATCATCTTCTTCATCGTCTCTTCAACAAGACGCTTTGCTTTCAGGTACTCTTTCTGTAAATTATGTTCTCAATCGGTGCCGGAACTCGGAATTACATTAATATTTTTTTGCCAAAAAAATGATTTGGAGTGTTATGTTTAAGTTTTAGTGAAGCTTATGGGGTTAAAGTGTAATATTTTAAAAATATAAGGCGGGTTTGAGCCCCATTATGCGCTATGCTTCGAATCCCATAATTTTTTCATCCGGAAAAGAACGGAACCGGAAACTCTGATTTCTGCTTTATTTTTCCGGTATCGATATTCTTTTCCCGGTATTAAAAAGTTCAACGGTCAGATTTACTTCCCGTTAAATAATTTGAATACGAAGGTCAGTGAAAACTGAACCCGAGACTCCGGTTCGGGGGAAAAGAGCGAACCGGTATGTCGCCATATCAACGGGGCTGCTTACTGGTTACACTTAGAGCAAGTAAATCGGTTACAGCGTGAGATCATCATACACATTTTCTTTAGTAAAAGCTCCTCTAACGATTAAATTCTACAAAGATGTCAAGCAGGGCGACGGCTCGCGAAGCAGAATCGGAGAAAACAATGACAGAGGCGGTGAAATCACGGCAAAAGAGAGGGTCAAGCTTCACTACACGATCGCACGCGGCGCTAGCGGAGGCGGACGTGGAAGCATAGGTGGAGTCAGAGGTGGCGGCAGCAGAAGCGGGTCCAGGAGCTCTTACATTCCCGTCTACGCAGGACACAGCCATCATAAGGGAGCGGCCGCCAGCTGGCAAGCAGAAGCAGGCTCGTGCGTGCTTATCGCCGCCGTGACGCTCGCCTTTCTTCGGCGAGGCTAGAAGAACACGTTTCCACAACCCTTTTCACTAGTGCAATTGAGTAGATTGTGCAGCTGATTTTAGACTACGATTTTCATAATAACAAACTTATAATCCATTATATATAAAAGCACACACATATATATATATATTTAATTAATGTTAATGTAAAAAAAATACCTTTCCATTAGCATATATTTCAAAATTGTTAAAGGAATAAAACTGAAATTGCTCTTTATTTTATTTTATTCTATTGAATCCACAATAGTTTCAGGCAAGGTTCGACATTTCTACGATTATCTTCGATATCTTGCCAGTAGTTATCGGTAAGACAGCCATGCCAGTACTTTTTCATGATTTTTGCCGATTTTAACATCTTAAAAAATAATAAAAATATGTATTTTTCAAGAAATTTTGCATTTTTCGATGATTTTGTTTACATATGTGAGAGTGAGACTATATTTTATTTACCTATGTTTAAGTATGAAAGAATTTTATTTTTGGCATTTTTAATGTTTTATCAACATTATAAACTTAGTAAATATATTCTTAAAAATATTTTAGTGATTTTTCATCAATAATCCTCGATAAGTGTCGATAATCCGTCGATAATCATCGAAAAGATCGGTAATCGGTAAGCTACAATATTATTAGTTTTCCGTCGATAATCCGGTAAGTTATCGATTAATCCGTCGATAATGGCAAGCGATTTATCGGCAAGTTCGGTAAGTTGAACCTTGGTTTCAGGCAAGGTATTAAATTTCTCGAATATCCATCGGCGTGCCCATCGAAAATCTTTTTTCAAAGATATGCGAAACGATATATCCACCGCCATACCCATCGATTTACCTATGAGATACCCATCGACAAGCGATATATCCGTAAAACAAAAAGTGCGAAACGACATCGGCAAGCGGTATTTAAAACCTTGGTTTCAGGTACCCTTTCAATTTCATTATCGATAATATATTTTTCAAGTTTTTTGTTAATATTATTATAATATCTCATTATCCGAATTCCTTACCTACAAAAAATTATAAAAGTGGTGGTCTTGTGATGAAGAGCACAAACTAAGATCATACCCACCGAACGCGCTCTCACGAGGGTCCCGGTCTGTCATGGAACCTGAGACATCTCTGAATCAAATCCTGTTTTCCTAGTTTAAGGCTCATCATCGGATCCGCACCACTGTATTGCCCCGCTTGGTTACAGGTCCACGCAACTTGGCCTGGCAATTATCGTTCCAACATTCTATCTTATAAACGTTATTATTTTTATGTGGGACTTTTTTTAATATTCTTTAATCTTTTTAATTGCCTCACATCTTAACGATCTTGTATGTATATATATATATATATATATATATATATATATGAACATAAGACCATGCAAAACATAAAGGCTTGCTCTTTCTTTTAACCCTCTCTGCAAGAGTTATAACTGCTTGAGAAATCAGACTCAATTCTTTGCCGTCTCCGGCTTCCGTCAATTATTATTGGCCACTTTGGCTTTAGATTGTTCGAGCAAGGACCGGTTGTAGCAGGCCACGTGGCTGCCAGCGTTTGGTTTGTGAAACCCGTTGTTTCGAGGAAAAATTGCGATGCTTCGCCGACAAGTGCGAGAGTCAGATCGTTCTTTACGACATTTATCCAAACAACGCACTTACCGACAAAAAATGTGTTGCGAAGATTGCGGGTTTTGGGCTAGCAAAGATGATAAAGCCCAAGGAATTAGAGCCCGAAAAGCTTGCGAAGATTGGAAAGAACCGCATAGGGACAAAATTACAATAGCTGATTCATTAATCTCTTTTTGACGATGTAATTTTTTTTTTATATTATTATATTATTTCAAAATAACCTCAATGCTCCATTCTCCTGAAACTATTTATTTATTTATCGACGATGTTCCATTCACAAACCCGCTTCTTATAGAATTTATCCATACCCAAAACACAGTTACCAAACAGTTAGTCTGGTCTCACGATAACAAAATATATATGGATTTAATAAAAAATTACAAAAGTGGTGGTTTGTAATTGATGAGCGGGAACTAGGCATATATAGCAAACGCCTCTCACGAGGGTCTTGGACATTCCGTCCCTACTACTTAATGTCGGTATAGCCCTAGTTCATTCCGGGAAGTGAACTAGGCATATGTATAGCAAGCGTCGGTATGGTAGGATCCCTACCGACCCTAGTTCAGGATCATGGTATAACATTCTCAGCACTTTATTGCCCCGCTTGGTCACAGGCCCACGCTACATGTGGCCCGGCAATTACGATGCCTTTTCTTAGTCTTTATATACTTTATTACTTCTTGCTCTTTTACCGATGTGGGACATTTAAATACTAATATTAAGCTCACTTGTATATATTTAACATATTCATCGTCTTTTATCTTAAGCGAATCATCATTGCTTTGTTATGATTGTTAAACATAGATGGATCATCAACCTAGCTTTCTTTCTCGATATTCCCGAGAGATTCTGATTTTATTCTTCTTGCGATACGAACTTGATTTTTCAGGTAAGATAACGTGATTATAATTAAAGCGTTGGATCTTCACGTGATCAATCATCAGTCAGAGACATGTGCTTCAATTCAAATATTAGTTTGATTTTCGTTGG
This sequence comes from Parietaria judaica, assembly GCA_954871525.1. Lineage (NCBI taxonomy): Eukaryota > Viridiplantae > Streptophyta > Magnoliopsida > Rosales > Urticaceae > Parietaria > Parietaria judaica. The sequence continues at coordinate 10,289,095 of OX940862.1, forward strand.
GCCACGTGGAGGAGCTCGCTCGGAGAAACACGAACAATCTTTGATTGCTGATTCATCTATGAATCCAGAAACAAAATTCTTTCGTAACTTATTGATTCGAAGCCTATCTAAAATAGAGTTGGGGAAAAGAAAAAAACAGAAACAAAAACTTGAACAAATCTGCTTACAGTAATATCCACGATAAGTGTTTAGTAGTCTAGCCAACGAAAGCCAGAGAATTTAAAAGTGCCGAAATTAACGGTTCTCAAGCTTCGAAAATCGATATCGAATTGGGTGGAAGTTTTATGACATAGGTGTCATCGAGATCTTTGTTTCGGTACAATGTACACCTAAATCTCTTGCGCCAACATCTCTAAATTTTTTTAGGGCTGAATTTTTTACACGGTTCCGGAACCGGCCACAGATCGTTTGTAGAAAGAAAAAAAAAAGAGAGAGAGAAATTTAGTTTTAAATCGGGAGCCCGAACGACACCTCAAATTCAAGGGTTTTTTTTTTGTCCCGGTTCCTGTTTTAAATATAGATTTATATAACTTTTAATTTCTACTACATTATAATTATGTTGTCTATGTCTTGATAATATCTTATAAGGTTGTGTTTTCGTGTTTTATTTTCTAGAATTTAAATTTATTTTTTTATTTTAGTAATCCGAACTTGGTATTTTTGTCCTTTTGACTCGACTTTCTCCCGGTCCCGGTTCTCGGTTTGAAAGAAAGAAAAAAAACGAGATTTTAATAACCAGAAAAGGGACAAAAAAAATGTTAAATTCCCAATTCCAATTTCAACCCTACTCAAAATCATTTTTGTCTTCAATTAATGACTTTAATTCTAAGGTATTTTCCATGTATACGTTTTTAAAAATATTTACTCCTAAATTAGCACTTTATAGTTTATGATATATAGAAAATATATATTATGGCGATGGAAAAGACGTCCTCCATCAAAACGCTATTCCATTAAGATGTGGAATAGGTACGTCGGGTTCGCATGATCTTACCTATAAAACCTTTCTTCAGTTTCCAAAGAAAACGACATGCAATATCTATTGTGACTTTTGCCCCTATTTTTTGCGTTCATCTAAATGGCAACGAATATTGAGGTTTGACTTGCCTATAATTGCAATGATAGAGTTGAACTTGAATATAATGTCACAACTCACAATAATGTTGCACACGTCAGCACTCAGCCATGAAATTGCAAGAGGAGACGCACATAAATTGGCAGAAATTTAATATATTACTTAGCCATTTATATTCCATTCTATTACGTAGTTGATTCTTCAAAAAAAAAAAAAAGTTGAACAATCGATATCAAAATCAATAATTCTCACAAAAAATACTACGGAGAGGGTTGTATAGGTCGAAAATGGTGGAAAAGATCGGATCAACCTAATCAAGTCCATAATTTTTCCTAACATCAGTATTTTTCTTTACGAGGATGATATATACATTAATTTACAATGACATAAAAAATTGGTTTGAAAATAAAAAGTTAGTCTTATGAAGTACCAAGATAATAGCTGATAATATGAAAAGAAAAGGCAGAGAATGTACGTGAAAAATCTATATTTATGGAAATAATATTACATGTAAAATACATATATCTGTGAATCGTATTTTTTTCACTCTTCATCAATTGATATATCATCAAAATAAGTGTCTGCAAGAAATCTTTTAAAAAAATGATTATTCAATGTGTAAAAAATTAATTTCTAAAGATCACCCGGTGACGCATTTAGTTGTTTCTTTGAAATTCAACTCGTACGTATTTTAATTCAACTTTAAGATCAAACTCGTATTTAATTTTGATGGGGATTTTGCTTTTTTGGGCCCAGAAGAATAATGTTGTCTCAACTTCAAGTTTTTTGACACCCAAAATATAAAGCTAAAACAATGCACATAATTTACCAAATAATAATAATATATATCAAGGACTTTAAAGATTCCTTCTAAATAAACTGAAAAAAATATTTGCTTTTTTCTTTTTTTATAAATATATGGCCATTTGGCAAAGGTCTCAGGAATCAGGATAAGCACAAACATCATCGTCTTCTCTTTGAATTCTCTCTCTCTCTCTCTCTCTCTATATATATATATATATATATATATAATCCTTCTACACACTTATTATGTCTGCATGTTTATGCTTGAGTTTGTGTGATCAGAGAGAGAGATCACTAACCCCAGCTATAAGAAAGGAGTAATATATATATTTATCTATACACAAGGACTATATATACAGAATATATTTCTGTATATATATCATAGTAAGTACCTTTGGAGAGAAGCAAAGAAATGGGAAGATTTGTGTTCATGCTTATAATTCTCTCACAATTCTGTGTGCTTGCTTTGGCTTCATCTTCTCTTGAACAAGACACCTTGCTTTCAGGTATATTTACTCTAATTTTACTGATTAATATATTATTAAGACTCGTGCGTGTGCGCGTGTGCGGGGCTTGTCCGTGCCCGTGGTGGGCGGCGCTGGTGGGTTCTGCAGACCCTCGGCCAACAACTCACTACAAACCCTAGTTATATATATATATATGGCCCTATAGCTTATAAGTTTTTCTCAGTGATCTTTAGCTCATGAATTTCATGGCTTCGTGTTAATATACAAGTTTAATCATTGATAACACAAGTTACAAATTATTTTGAAACAAACATATATAAGTAACCTAATTAATTAAGAAATTGTAAGCATACAAATATAATAATCGGAATTCTATGGAAAGCAAGATAAAGTAAAGGTATTTTAAGATTATCTGCAGCAGAAAATTATTAATATTTACGTGACATTAAAGTTGAGATCGATAATACTTTGATATAAAGAAATATTGGCTTTAGACACGTATCAAGCTTCTCTTATATAATATAATGCTTAAATAATTTATTTATTTTTTCTAGTTTGTTTAGCTTGAAATACAGTTTTAGCTTTTAAGCATAGTCTGTGTTTACTATAATAGTACAAACAATCATTACTTGATCCTCAAAATGCGTTGCACATAGAGTTTATAAATTAAAAATCCCATGCATCTTCCGATATTTATTTGGATAATATCATTGATCTTAAAGGAATATTGATCAGGCTCAGCCAAGTTCACTTTCTATAATGGTATTCTTTTTCCTTTGACAATGACATATCTTCGAGTAAGATATTTTTTATAGGGTTAACATATTTAGCGAAATAATCCCAACTGAGCGGCTAAAATTGATGTCCTTCACTTTTTTACTGGCGTATTTTGTGAAGCGCGCGACTTAGTTCATAAAATTCACATTTTGTCGTGGCATAATTTTTCGTTTTCACTGTCGAAGTTCTTAATATTCACTATTTTGTTTGACCTTCAAAGTTTCATCCACTTTTTTAAATGGTTTAACAAAATTCTAAATGTATTTTTAAATATTGAACGCATGTCTCTTCCAAGAGAGAAAGAGTGTTAACAACATATCTAAAATTTAGTTTAATCAACTGAAAAACTAGATGGAATTTTGGTGAGAAAAAAAAAAATAACAAGAATTTTGATGGTGAAAAAAAATGTTTATGCCACTAAAGAATCAAAATATTAATTATTTTTCATATTAACTCTTTATTATAAATTTATAAGGGATAATAGCGGCATAAGTCCTCAACCTTTACTCAACTGGGGCGGCATAGCCCCAACCTCATTTAATAGCGGTATAAGTACCAAAAGATGATTTCCGTCCATATTTGACTAACGGAAGTAGTCAACGTTTGCGTGGTCAGCTTCTCGTCAACGTGGACGCCACATAGTCCGACATGTCACCATACATGTCATCCTCGCGTCATCAAATTTAATGCAAAATTAATTGAATCCCTCCATCACCCTTAATTTTGCATTAAATTTGATGACATGAGGATGACGTGTATGGTGACATGTCGGATTACGTGGCGTCCACGTTGACGAGAAGCTGACTGCGCAAACGTTGACTATTTCCGTTAGTCAAATATGGCCGGAAATCATCTTTTGGTACTTATACCGCTATTAAATGGGATTGGGGCTATGCCGCCCCAGTTGAGTAAAGGTTGAGGATTTATGCCACTATTATCCAAGACGATATATATATATATATATATATATATATATATATATATATATATATATATATATATATATATATATATATATTACAGCTTTTGGCCCACTTTCCAACCAAGATACCTTACTGGCAGTGGCTAGTACAGTTCAATTGGGGTATCAAGTTTGAGCTTCGAATCTATAGAGTTAAACTTTATTAGGTAATAGCTAAGAACTTGTTGATATATATTTTTGTCTCCCACATTATAAGGTCACAATATTATGATTTTATAAAGTTTTGATTCTTTTGCACAACTTGTATTAATGCTTAAGGTCACAATAATTTTTATTTAACTACATTTTTTTTCCTGCAGGCACGACGAAAGGAAGTGTTAGTCTTCGCCATGCGTTTGCCCATGCGAGCGGAGGCAGAGGCGGCCGGCCCGGCGAGAGTGGCGGCAGCAGCGGGACCCGTACGCCTTACGCACAAGGAGGGACCACTTTGATCCCTGTCTATGCTGCCGGAGCTGCAAACAATCACCGTCCTTCCCACCGCGGAGCAGCCACCAGCAGCCGTGCAGATGCGCCCTCGTGCGCGATGATTGCCGCTGCGACGCTCATTTTCCTTCGGCTCAGTGCGGTGTTAGGGCTCGGCTAGATTTCACCCTTTTCTTCTCGTGTTGTGTGTTCGTTACCAGCTTGTAAAATAACTTTTATATATTTTCTGAATTAATTTTGATAGCAAGACACCTTGCACTCAGGTACTTTTAATCATTACGATAACACCTAATGTGCCTTGTCAAATACATAAATACACGTTGAATAGCATATCACACGTCTATTAGTTGACAATATCATTCTCTTTCTTAAGTGATTTGACTATTATAAGTCAACGGTTCATGTTCTACCGGTATTTCTTGAAATGAACTTTCAGAGATTTGGCATTTGAGTGTACAAAAAGTACAGCTCATAGCCATGGATCCATGAGTTTTAAAAATATCCAAATTTTGCCTTGTCAGCAACTTTTTCAAGTAACGGTTTACCAATTAAAAAAAAAACTGAAAACAAAGAAAAATAATGGAAGAAGAAAAGAGAGAGGAAGAGGCGGAAAATCGAGAAAATTAAAAAGAGAAAGAGAGAAAAAAAAAAAAAAAAAAGAGGAATCGAAAAAGTAGAGAGAAGGAAAGAGTAGAGCGAAAAAAAACACGCATTGGTTAACGGTTTACCCGTAAAATTTGATCAATAACTTTGGTTGTCAGCATACCTTTTTTTTTGTTGAAAAAAATATCGGTAAACCCGTTTCCGTTGGTATCAGTACAATGGAGATTTAAGTTTTCCATCAGTACGGCTCTTTTAAGACCTTTGAAATATTACCAATATAATTAGGAAAATTCATCTCCATGATTTAGAATTTTAGACTATTCAGTCTTTGACCCAAGAACCTGGACATAGGGGTGTGCATGGGTTGGATTGGGTCGACCCGAGATAAAACATGAACCCGACCCGATTTTATTGGGTTTTGGAAAAGCAACCCAATCCGACTCAAAATTTTTGAAGGCCCAATCCAACCCAACCCGACAAACTCTGGGTTGGGTTGGATTGGGTTGGGTCATTGGCCTGAACTAAAATTAAAAAATAATATATATTGTCACTTTTTATTAAGTTTTCTTTCTTACGCGGTTCCTGCAACGACCAACCAATCTCAGTCTCAGACGACCAAAGGTTTTCAAGGGCTTGCACGATATTATCATTCTCTCTTTGTCTCATATGATATATATACATATACATATATATACACACCTTCAAGTTTCAAGGGTCTATTATTATAGCATTTGCATATAAGAAAGAAAGTGAAGAAATTATTACAGAAATGGGACGTTTTCTTTTGATGATGCTCGTCTTTTCAAGCCTATGCGTGGAATTATATTCATCGCCTTCAGGTACTCCTTGCTTCCCAAACTTTTAAGTATTTGTAATAACACACCGATATTCCAATATTTTAGTTACGCCTTCATCGAACAATCGCAGGCTATTCCGAACTTATGCAGCCCCGAAGCGCGCAAGAACAACAATTTGGCATAGATTCGATTAAAAGCGCGATAAAACACAGCACCAAGATTCAACATGTGATCATACACAGATCAAGTAGCAGCAGCAGCAGCAGCGGCAGTGGCGGTGGCCGTAGCAGCAGCAGCTCCGGCGGAAAAACTTCAAGCTCCGGTGGCAAAACTTCCAGCTCCGGTGGCAAAACTCCCAGGTCTGGTGGGAATACTAAGACCTCCGGCGGGAATTCTGAAAGCTCTGGAAACACAGGAACAACTCCGTCAACTGTTATCGTGGCCGGAAATGCTGGAAGTAGCCACACCCAAAACTTTCCCCGAAGTGGAGCGACTCGCTGCAACCAAGTAGGAACTTATGTGCTTACTGTAACTGCACTGGCTTCTCTTTTACATGCTTTCGTGACGTTTGGGTGATGGAAGCGAAAAAGTCGTGTGGTTTGCTGCATTTTCATCTCACTGTGAAGTCGATTTATTTGATTAATTGATATTTTTTCTTGCCATGTTTTTTTTCTGGATGTTTAAATTGGAAGTGTAATTATATTCAGAAAGATTCAGTTTGTTCTTATTATTATCTACTTTCTCTTCATTTAGTTTCCGGCGATATAGAATCACTTCTGTTTTCTTGTAGTACACGTCACATTGGTAACTAAAAAAAAAATCTAAATTGGTAACAGAATCAAAGCAGCGTGAATTTGATAGAAACCGAAGCAAAACCAAACAGCAGGGAATTTACCGGAACGGAGATTACCGAACACTTCATAATTGGATAACAATATGAACGTCTTTCCTTCGGTAGCAAAACACATTCATCAAGATGTCTCGATAGAGTTAACAAAACATAACTCTACTTAACGAGAGTAAGCCCAAAATACCCCTCTTAATACAGCAAAACGACAAATGAGGACGTAACAAAAGAATCCAAGAGAAGAACTTAGGCCTTATTTATCAGAAATGAGTGAGTTGTTCGAGTTTACGAGCCTGGAAGAATTTGCAGCGACCATTGCCACTTGACTCGATTTCTTCACTCTTTCGCTTCGATGATTTAATTCCAAAGTTGCTCAGCTTTAGCTGCTGCTTCCCGTCGCCGTTTTCTTCATCTATGTCGGATTCCCTATGACACAAATATATAACATGAACAATCCATTATTCTACGAATAAACTTCAAAAGCCATGAATTAATATAGCCCATATAGTGAGTATTCCAAGAGAACACAGACTAACCACAAGACTTCAACGAGTTTTTTCGTATACGCATTGCACGTGCCCCAGCTGAATCGGACGAGCGTCGGAAATCCAAATATGGAATGCTTGTGATTTTCTAACCACACCTTTGTTTCAGGATCTTAGAATTTCACAAACCGAAAGGCAGATTAGTCACCATAATTCTTTATATAATATATATACATATACATAGTCAATAGCTTTTTACCTCCGGGGTATCCAGAGCCAAAGTTTCGGTTAATGTTTTCAGCTGTTTCATCGAGCACCCATTCTCGCAAGGCTCGATCTCTTGTAACCTAATTAAGTAAACGAAATACTATGACAAGATCGATCTTGAAACAAGATACGATTACGATGAAAATATCATTCTCAGAAACATGAGTAAGAGAGAGTTTATTACTTTTGCAACTATGCTTGCGCCACTAACAACGGGATAAAGACTGTCGGCCTTCTTCGAGACAACGAATTTGATAGCAGGAAATCTTTGGGATAATTTATCTTTGTACTTGTCCGGGTCTCCAACTGTATCTAGGAAAACCTGAAACACAAGTTTATTTGTGAATTTTGCGGAGCATTTGTATCACTAATTGGATGTTTCTCGGGGCTATGCGTCAAACTTCTTGAAATCTACGTTTGATGTCCCAAAACATAATAAAATGTAGAGTAGTACTCGAGATTATGTCGATGTACCTCAGTTAAAAGGACTCCCAAATTCAGAACTCTAGTTATAAGTCCCATCGCAGATTCATGTGATATTTCATTCAGATTTATCTTATTCCTGATATAGAAAGAAGAAACCGAGAAGTCAGGAAAACAGAGGGATAGTTACGATAAGAAGGGAACGATAAATAGTTCAAATTCGAAACTAACTTCCTGAGCATTTTATCGGAGAGCTCTTTCGGGTCGATTACGTCAACAGCCCATCCGATCGACTCTTCGGCTTTTAAACTTTCAAACAACTCCTCTCTCTTATCTTCTTTCAAAGTCTTGGAATCTAAAGCATCAAACATTAACAATTTATTCCCATGACCCTAATGAATCAAACATCGGTAAAGACGAACGATATAAATTCATCGACTTTGGAGCCAAGAGATTTTCTTTCCCTCATACCGATGGCCATCGAATGAACTCGTCCAGAAGATGTTCATAGTCCAACATTCGCATTTTCCGAAAAGGCGTAAGCTTGGCCATGATCAAGCCTCGGCAATAAATCGAAACGCTTGATAATAAATCCCCAATCGAACCCGAATGTTTCCAATTCCACACTCAACTTTTAAGTTAATTACACTGAAATACATAGTTATGTCCTACTTCACAGACCCACCAAAATCCCCAACTTTCTGAATCAAAAGGTCCAAGCTTTATCTATGTCTGAACCTAGAGATAAACCCTAAATGTGAATCCTGAGTAGAGCGAAAGATGAAAATGGGAACCTGCGAAGTGCAAAGAGGCGAGAGTGGTCTGGTAGGAGCGAGCGCAGTACAAGCACCCGTACACCATCGGGCCTGAAACAAGGAAGAGAGAAATGAGAGAGCAGAATAAAGAAGCAAGCTTTGTTGAAACCCAGAAGAGGAATTTGACCTAGAACAGGTCCGCGACCAGCTTCGTCGATGCCCATTATGCAAGCCTCCGATGCCCACTTCGGCACGCCCGTCTCCGACCCCATCTCTCTCTCTCTCTCTCTCTCTCAAACCAAACACTCGCTTCTCTCTCTGTTTCCCGCCAAAGATAGAGAGAGGAAAAGAATCAGAGAAACGAAGAACCAATCACGCCTTGCCACGTCAAGGGGTTAAACTCTCTTCAATAAATTGCAAATTAATTTTTCAAAAATAAAGGTTGGGTATTTTTGCCGCTAACGGTCACATGGCGGATGTTAACGAAAAAATAAACGTTTTCATGTCAAAGTCACGGTCAACGCACGTTGGGTATTTTTGTCGGCAGTTTTAAAAATTAGGTACACGGGATGCAAGTTGACCAAAGGTTGAGTGTTTTTGCCGTAATTTTCACTAAGATCATTAGAAATTGTTCACTTAGATAGTTAGATTTACTAAGTTGCAGTCAAAGGTTTCCATAAGGCAGGTGGCGGAGCCCACGCCCACGGCCCGTTTGGACCGCATTGTGCAGCCTGTGGGCAGCCCGCGCCCTCGCTAAGCAGGTTTTGCCCACTCGTCCAAAAAATAATAATTAAAGAAAAACATCTATAAACTAAGTAGGCGGGTTTGCCGGTCCAGTCTTCATCGTGGGTCGGGTAACTTTGGCACGGTAGATATTTTTTAGAGTATCAGTAAGTAAATGCTATAGAAACACTCCAAGTATCTTCAAAGTCCATGGTAACATGAATTGAGCTAGTCTTTTGATGATTGAAAGTTAGAAACTAATCTTAGACAAAGATATCATATGATTAACTGGTGTTAGAATTGAAATCTAAGCAAAATACAAATAGTTGATTCTCTTTTGTGATGAACACAAAGAAAGGCGTGAGTGAATGGACCACTTCACTTCACATTCTCATCATGTGTATTAGGTAGCCTCTATGTCACTCTTCATATATGTACACCTTTTTCTTACCCTCTTTATCCCTTTTCTCTTTTCAGGAAAGTCTTTACAATACGGAAAAATATATGTATATAGCAAAAAATTACTGAGTTGTTGGAATGGACTAATCCTAATTCCCAACATGTTCTCGTCTAGCTATATATTGCTTTAGCATGGCGTAATACACACTTCTAAGTCTAATCCTCTAATTGTGGTAGTCCGGATTATGGTCTATGGACTCTCCCGTTTATCCGGGATAAATCCGGATCGATAAGTTCTATGACACTTCACCAATGGTAAGAGTAACTAGTTGGTGTAAAAAAATGGAACCCCAGATTCCCAGAGCCCATATTTCATTTTTACGAAACCGGAATCGTAAGAATAACTAGTTTCATTCTTATTGAGACTGTTAATCCACTTTTCAACAGAATTGGTGAGGAAACCCGAATCGCAGTTCCTCGTCTATTTGCAGCATTACCAAGCTTTGTTTGCAAATATCCAAGTTCTGTGGAGAGAATCTGGCATAAAATTTTACAAAGCAAGATCTTTGAAGCAAGATTTTATTATTTTACAGGTTGAAAGGATTCTGAATGTTAAGCAAGCACATCAATTTGGCCCACGAGAGCTCTGATGATACCAATTTTATCTCATGATTTCTGTCACATTATATCTGACAATTGCATAGCATGTGGACCTATACGCCATATTTGTTAATGTGGACCAAGTCCAATACAATATGTCAGATTCATGAATGAAACCCTTAACAGAATTCTATCAAAAAGCAGACTATGACCTTACTGTAAATCCTACTATGCTTCTTTTTTTCACATTTATTGCAACTTTTTGCTTCTATTTCTACTATTTTCTCTTCTACTTCCGAGCCCGTTCAGTTAGATCGATCCGAAATTCAATGCTCAACTATTGGAACTACATCTTCGCTCGGTTGCTCTATTATCCTTCTAGTGTCATTGAACCGTTTTCTTGTGGACGCCTTTTTTCGTTAGCATTTTAGTATTACTTTCTGAGCTCAACTATTGGAACTATATCCCCACTCGGTCGCTCTATTATTTTCCGAGACCATTTAACCGGAAATTCAATGTTGAAAACTATATCTTCGCTCTATTATTTTAGTGTGATTGAACCATTTTCTTTTGGACCCTCTTCTTCTTGGCATTTTAGTATTATTTTCTCTTGGGCCCTTGCATTATTATAAAGGCAATGAAATAGGTTAAAAACATCTGTCAAAGCATATAATTTTGCACAATTTAGTCCAACCATTAGTCATTATCTCTTATTTTATGTACTTTTTGGATCGCACACCGGTTGTTGTGACACTTCACACCCTCTCTCTCTGTCTCTGCAGCCCCCATGTGAATGTTTTGCATCTTATCTTCTCTTTCACAAATGCCCTTTGCTTTATCTCTCACTCCCCTTTATATATTCCCAAGGATAAAACAGATCAATAACGGTTTCACATATTACTTTTCTTGAGGAATTGCCCTCCATTTTGTATGTTGGTGCAGCTATATCCCTTGAATTATGATTATTGGCAAAAATGCCATCTGAACTCTCAAACAATAGCATATACCCATGTCTAGTTAAGATGATAGTTATCAAATGAGATCAATTTACAATAATATGAAACTATTGTGAAAAAAAAAGAGTCAATTTTTCAAATAAAACTTAAGGATGACCTAGAATAACAATAACTTATAGAATAAGTCGTGTGGGTTGTGTGCTATTTTTTTTTTAAAGAATTTACGGGTTTGTTAAAAACTAAAGTTCAAGGGGCAAAGTGTACCAACGAACAAAACTCAGGGCCAATACTGCAAGTTCTTGTAAAACATTCAAAAGATTCTGAATTGCTTGTGTGACAAGAAAGTTGAGTATTCAAGAACACACCAAACCACTATCACAATGGACCCATAAACATGTCGGAATGTGTACAACAAGCAACAGAAAAGCACGGCAAAAGTCCCATCTTTCTTCCTTATTTCTCTTAAAAATCTCAAAGGTAACATATATCCAATCCAACCACACAAACTTTGGGTACAAGTTTATCCAAGTAGAAATATATACACACTTCAATACTAAGCTAAAAACAAGAAATAGTCCTCATCACTCTATCCTATAAACACAAAGGTTAACTGTAATCTTCGAAGATTTTTATCACCGATCTGAAACGGATTACTCGTCGATCATTTGCAGCATTGAAGAGAGTCGTTCTTCGTCGTGACATGTGGCGACCAAATCGAGATAGTGCATTGCGTCGACAGGAAGCAAGCCTTCGAGGAAGAAGTTGAAGAGACGAGAGTGAGTGGCTTGCATGGAGTCCAGAGATTGCTCCAAAACCTTGCGTTGCCTCGGCTTGCTCAACTCGGTCGCCTCTATGTATGGCAACACTTGAATTTCCTCCTCAACAAAGTGTTCCTTGCAATGCTCCTGTTAAAAAAAAAAAAAAAAAAAAAAAAGATATGTAAAAAATCCGGTTAAATAACCAGTATGAACCCGAATTTGGTACGTGCTAAAATATTAAGGACAAAAATGTCATTTTCCATGATCCATGAGATGTAAATGTTTTCATTTAACGACCCCACAAAGAAAATGTCAATTTGTTCCATAAATTTCAACAACTGATAAATTTTCTTTTTTTATTATTATCAGTAAACCGCAAGCAATGGTGTCCGTCTAATGACCCTAAGCACTCACGAAAAGCACACATTTTATCATTATATTATACGATGTGTACAGCGTAAAGCGGGAATATAGAAGAAGATTTACGAGCAACGCTTTGAGGCGTTTGGAGAGGTTGGCGAAGGCCTCCTGGTAGTTGGGGCTTCCGCTGTCCATAACTCCGATGGATTTGATGACTTCTTTGATGCCATTCATTATGGGCAAGTGCCTTCCATGCTCCTCATTCGCTGCTTTGCAAATTCCTGCATTGCATTCATGCTCTCATTCTCAGCTTTCTACATTCTAAAGGAAGAAAAAAAAAGTTGTTGCTTTGCTTCACAGAGAGGCAATCACATGAACAAACATGATTCATCATCGTCACAACCATTCTTATTTCACCGCAACTCAAACTTTATGATGTAAAAAGCAGTTTTAATTAAACTAATGTGTGCCCCATATATTTATATACCCATAGCGCACCATGAACTCTATGAACTAGGGAAAAAACCGGGACCAAGACCCGGAAATTTGTCGATTATTCTGAAAAACTCTTATTATTTATTAGATGCCAGTTCAGTACAATTGCCGATTTAAACCAAGAATCAGGACCGGAAAAATCATATTTAAACCGGTAAATGCCGGTCATAATTTGGAATTCTACCCATTCTCACAAAAGAAATATATTATTGTAATAAACTAATTGATATTTCAAAACAAAATATATAGCTGGGCCGGTCCTGATTTGTGAAAAATAGGTAAAATTACCATGGCATCTGAACATCACTATACAAATGCCGATTTTTAAACCCGTAACCGGTAACAAAAAATTTTAACCCCTACTAGCTACTAGGAATTATAAACATCATGGATCTGCATAAATTCAATCAAACATCAGTCTGTAAATGTCTTTATCAGCACACCCATATATATATATATATTCCCAAACATGAGTTTTCTTGTGATCATTAAATTCCATGGCAACATTAATTACAGGCAAATAAAAACAGAAACAAACGTGCCCAAAAAGCACAAGATTATGGGCACACAAAAAAAAAACCATAATTACACCAAAATCACACAAATCAACCAAAAGTAACTCTTTCACTCTTCACCAAAGTTTTTCCCTTTGCAACAATAACCCCACCTCCGATAATTATTGCATGAAAAGGACACCCAAAAAGATTTCATTTTAAATATACAATTCATTAGACGATAAAAGTACCTAGATTTTAGTTGCATTTAACGAGTATATTAAAAAACTAAATTAAATTAGGTACATATGCCACCATTAACCCATAAATAAGAAGAAGAACCTGGATCGGCGGAATTGAGGATCGGAAACAGGATCTTCTCCTCCATCTGCGCGTGCTCCAGCATCAGCTCCAGCAGCTGCGAGTAGCTCCGGCTGAACTTCTTCACCTCCATCTTCGGCGTCCCCACGCTCGGGTCGATCCCCGCGCTCCGCCGCTTCCCGCCGCCCCCGCGCGCCGAGAGGTCCTCCGACCAGCGCACCAGCCTCTCCACGTGCCACGTCATGCTCCGGTGCTGCAGCGCCGTCAGGCTCACCACCCACGGCTTCTCGTCCGCCGCGCCCACGCGCCGCTTCAGCGGCGCCTGCGGGAAGCGCGCGTCGATGTACTCGATGAGCGAGTCGCGCGACCCGGAGACGCGCTCCGACCCGATCTCGATCAGCGGCGGGTCGGAGATCGACGGCGTGAACTTTACCGGCACGCCCTTGTGCCGCAGCGCGAACCGCACGTACGCCGTGTGCGGGCTGATCGGCGAGCCGTAGAGCCGCACCGTGGTCGACGCCGCGTGGTCGTGCGGGACGATCTCCGCCGTCGATTTCGACGACTTCTTCGGCTTCGGCGGCGGCGTGGTCAGTATTTCCGCCACTGATTTGGCCGGAGCCGCCGGGGTTTTGCTGGGCTTGTAGAGACAGTTCCCCATTGGTGATGAGTTGATCCGAAGCAAGCCCTTATCAATGGAGTTTCAGGAGCTTCCTCTCTGAGCTGAAACAGCGAAAGCTTTGAGCTTTCTTTCTCTCCGGTTGGGGATGGTACGGTGAGTGCGGTTCACCGGCGAGTCCACGGTCGCTGGGTGGTTGGGTTTCGGCGAGAACGATGAGAGAGAGAGAGAGAGAGAGTATGGAGAATTTTGCAGGTTTATATAAGAGAGAAAAGAGTAGAGTATTGCTGTACTGTAACGGAAGAGATAATTAAAAATAAATACAAATAAATAATTGGTCTTTCTTTTGTGGGGAATAATTCAGTGGAGACGAGCACAGACTAATTCACTGGTCTTGTATTCTCTTAATTTTATGATTTGCAGTAAGATATATAGTATATAGTAAGTTGGGCATGAAATGTCACGTTGCTTGAACTATAATATAATGACACAGCTTATCTAAATCTTAAATCTAAATAATTATTTCTTAAGTAAGTGAAGGTTGGTCAATTGGATCGCAATCTGATGAGATATTTCAACATTTCCGATTTATTCTTACAGAAAAAATATATTAAAAAAACAAGGTAATGAATCTTCCCACTATTTTCACATGATTCTGTCTCTGTGGTGTGATCTTTGCAATTTTCATCCATGGTAAGATAAATCATTTTTACCATTAGTGTATTTTAGAAACGTTATTGTATATTTATGCAAAATTCATTATTTTTTCATGACCATTTTTTTGGGAGAAATAGAAGAATTATGGGTGATATTCCAACCAACGGTAACATAATGGTGTGTGTGGGCGAGTGTGAAAAACTAGATTTTCGAAGAGTGCTAAACTAGCCGTTGTTAAGCTAAATAAGTGGCAAAAAAGCGCTCCTTGACGGAAACATTACACGTAGGACCAAACAGAACAAGACTTTTTTCACTTAATCTGACACGTCATTATCATTATTTATCCATCAAAATATTTGGGGACAACAAAACAAATTGTAATTATCTTGTTCAAGTGGCAAGAGTGAGGAGCGTCTTGCAAATTATCCAATAAACTTATAATAATTTATAACAATAGCGATCAAAGTATTTAAATTTAAAAGAAAAGATGGAGATCAACAAACTCAATTGTTGTAATATATATATATATATTGTCTTTGAGATGGTAAATAATATATGGTTAATATATTGAGTTTATAGCTGCCGAATATTTGGTACTCAGTAAATGCAATTTAAAATTATAGATTCGGTATTTGGTCTGTTAATACTACACTCTAATGCAGTACATTAAAATAAACGCTAAAAGACGATCTCTTTCTTTTGTGTTTTCGGTTTTGGCTATTTTTCAATCCAATATTTTGGATAAAGACCGAGGGAATTCAGGGCAAGCATAAGAGAGTTGAAATTATGTAGATTTTGAGGCAAACTTTATCCATGTACACGATCACCATCACTGTCTACACCAAAAATTTAAAAAATAGAGTACTTAAAAGGTTCATACTTTCGATATCATTCGATTTCAAACTTTTCCGCGGTTCAAATCAGCACGAGAAACCCCCGCAAGCGATGAGCCACAGAACGATGATCAAGACGAGCACTGCTCCAGCGACAATGAGCTTCATCCGAAGATTTTGAAGCCACATTTTCCGGCGCAGCTGCCTTCCTTGCCTTTGGAAGCTATCGGCCTGAGTTCAAACAAAAGCAGTTAACAAAGAGCTTAAACAATAATTAGCTGAAAATCATCATCTTGTTCGGTTTAAGTTTCTAATTTGAGAATGGAAAATAGCCGGAACTGAACCACTAAATTCACCCCTTCAAAAAAGTGTCCATAAATACCTGGAACTGCAAGTTTTCGGTCTTGTCCACCAGAAGCTCGATCCTTTCTCCACGGTCCAAAACCTGCAATGGAGCATTGATTAGGCTAATGTCGTAATAAGATGACGGAGTACACAATAAATCCCTAAAAGAGCAATTTCGCATTTTATGAATACTTGAATCACACACAACATCATTGCAGAGACAAAAACAATAATTAACCTAACGAGAAACCACGATCCACTAAAACTAGTAAGATCGCAATAAGATGTTTTCATTATCTAAAGTCAATGAAAAGCGAAGCGAGAGACTACCTTCTCGATGTTGTCCATCATGATTCCCTTGACCTCGGTGATTTGGGCCTTCAATTTGGAAAGCTTGCTCATTTCTTCGGGGTGCTCCATACAATATTGCATATGATCCTTCAGCTTTGGCCTGTTTGAAACAAACCACAACGTGAGCTAATAGAGTTGCATGACTAAATTATATGCACATTCAAATAAGTACACACCCAAATTCCCTATCCAGATTGTACGCGATGCTAAACCGGTCCTCAAACAAGTCATCGTCATCACTGTCATCCGCAAGCGGATGCTGTCCTTCATCTTTCATACTCGCACCATACCGCTCTTTGAAATCGTCTTTCACTCTCTCAAGAAACACAAACGGCACACTCCTCCCGGTCGATTCATCCGCGACCACAAGAAAAACTGCAAGCTGGAAAACCATCACTACATATACAAATCCAAAACTAAATAACGAAAACGGGAGTTAAGACGATCAATACCGAACCCATTGTCGATGAGGAAGTTAAAGGTGTACCCATCGCACGAGTAGGTGTACTTGCTGCTATTCGACGGAAGCTTCTGCAAGCACTGCACTGCAATGGTGCTAAAGTTCCCGGAGAAAGACGTGTGCTCCGCCAAGACAACGCTCCCTTTCGCGACGAAGCTGTAAATCAACCCTTTCTGACTCATCCTTCGACGTCGAGGCAAACAGAGACTCTATGCCCTAATTACAACAATAATTCGTCAAATTAATGGACCAATCGCTTTCAGATTCAAGCGAATCTACCGATGATGAACTTGCAGAGTACTAATCCTTTTAAATTCTAAGACGAGCGAAACAAAACGCAAAAGAAAAAGATCAAAGTTAAGCAGCAAATCGCCATCAATGTTCTCGATTCTCTCAGTTCCAATTTCTGCTTAGACCATGCAAATTCGAGAAATAAAAGAGAAGGATCGGAGGAAAGACGAGACGAAGGGCTGACCTTGAGGATTGGGCGATGGAACCGAGGCGATCGGAAAGCAATTGGGAAGTGAAGACGACAAATTCAGCAACCAGAAGAGAGGAGAGAAATGGAATCAAGGATCTAGGGCTTGCGATTTGGGGAAGTGAGGAAGAGACAGATTGCTTAGCATGTAAGACTTGTTGGTGAGTTATTTTATGATGTTGACGTCATTTATGAGTTGTTTAATTAATTAATTTGTTTTTATTTTCTACTTATCTTTTGTTATAAACAAAAATAATAAAAAATTATGTAAGTAAGACGACAGGTAACGATTTTCTTGTACTGACGTCGTTTTTCTTTTCATTGAGATTGCAGAAATTTACAATTGTTTTTCATTCCCAATAAATTTATTATTATTTCTTAATCAGTGCGGCAAAAATATTTATAAACTATTTAAAATATGCCCGTTCTTATTTTTTATCGTGACAAAAGTATATAGTATACAAAAAATATTTTTTATCGGTAGCCAATTTTTCTACCATTATTTTATAAGTTTTTTCCCGGCATTTTTATGTCCGAACTTTCCCGGTTAGTCGAAAAATGTAATGTGTGATATTTTAGTAAGTTAGGCTCTTATGAAGCCTCGAGGGAGCCCAAAAATAATAATTTACGCAGTTTAAGAAATGAAGAAAGTTAACGACGAGGTAAAGACCTCTAAAACAATGATAAGAAAAAGTAGTGCCAAGACACTTTTTAAAGATCGCATACTTTGGCCACGATAAAAAAGAATAAAATTACTAGTCAGATTTTAAATAACATTTATCCCTTAATCTAATAATAAACTAGAGACATTGAGCACTCTCTACTCTCTTGTCTAGATATTATTCTTCTACGAAAAATAACATCAAGAAAATACAATAATTGGTATTGAATATTTTACAATGATAATAAAATTAACTTAAACCACAATCCACAGGCCTAAAAAGCTTAATAACCATTTGTTTTCATGACATAGATATAAAAATAAAAAATAAAAAATAAAATAAACACAAAACTTACTATAATTTCTTAGAAGATTATAGTAAGTTTATTTTTACTATAAACCGAATATGAAAATTGATTTTGGCTAAGACCAACACCGTAAAGAAAAGATTATAAACAAGCAATGCAAATAGATAGATAACGAAAGATAGGCATGAGTCATAATTCAACAATGTTTCCGTGAATCTGAAGAGCCACATAAATAGGTTTTGCTAAATCCAATCGGAGCCGGAACAATTCGCAGATTCCGTTCCCACCTAGATAACTTCTTCCTTGCTTGTTTTTCTTTTAAATTAAAATAAATGTTCTGAGGTTTCTCAGATAGTTTAATGGTTGCCGCCGGGCTTGCTCGTTCCGTTAATGCGCGGAGCATCGCCTCTGGTGGCCTTGACATACTTAACGTAATCGCTATATTTCATAGTGTATAACGTGCTCTGGTAGCGTGTCAGCTTTATCTTCCTACGCAGCGACTCTGTGATGACGCCATTATATCCAGATTTGCGTATCAGCGAGTCAATCGCCTCTATCTTAGTCCAACCTATACGTATCCAAGTACAGTAGAACATCAATAAATTAATAACTTTGATTAAATTCAATAAATTGAAAACTTCAATTAAATAATTCTTATCGATATTATTTCGTACTCGATAGTTTAATAACCTCGATACTATGATAAAATTCTCTAGTCCCAACCTAATTAATTTATGGAGGTTATAATTAAAATCAAGTGCACAAATTCACGATAGATAGTATAGAACATTCTAGTACAACTATACGAATACCCCCAATCTGATCAAGTAGAGCTTAAAACCCCAATATCTTACGTTTTTGCTCAATTCGCTCTTGATATTTTCACGAGTATTTTTTTTTTCATTTTTAACCTTAATTCACTTGTTACAATGTCCATATATTTACAAGAGAAAGGTCATGAAAATCAGAAAGATTAACCTTCATGTGCCGCTATCTCGGGTAAATATGTGGCGCTATGCCTTGTGTTAGAATCAGGATCGATGAACTCGATAATCATACCATGCTTTCCAACCTGAAGAACATAGTCTCTACATTAAGATAACAAATTGTGTGCACGTCATATTATACAAGCATTTTTCGAACCAAGTATTGTATAGATATGTCTAAGACACTAAAAGTATCGAAACACATATGATACCTCCCAATCAAGATAATTTTTATCAGTCTCGTAATCAGTCAGAACGGAAACTGTACACTCCAACGAAGGTAGTTCTTTGAGCTGTATTGGGGGAAACCGGCGATCTCTCAACGCACTGCAATAAGTTATCAAGAAACGGGAATGTATAAAGAATTAAACTGTGTCAAAAATAAATTTATACAGAATCAATAACAAATTTTGTTTTAGACTAATAGACAAATGAACGAACCAAACCTGATAATAGCGTATTCTTTGAAGCCATTAACCAAAGCCCGAGGCTCGAGTGTTCCAATACATCCACGCAGACGAGGTTCCCCACCATTCACGACTTTTTTCCAAGTAACAAACAACGGGCTAGTAATATCAAACCATACACATATCGTCAAGAACAAAAGTCAACTATCATTGGCAAAACGCCAAGCTCATGTGATGCTTTCTAAACAATTTCTTTCATGCATTCCCTACTAATTAACCATGGCAAAACATACACAAACTCCATCGAAGATAATACGCAAGGACACATATATTTCCGATGTATGGCGGGTTTAAGATATAGCCACGCGATAAAGCAAATCTAATTATCAGCTCAAACATAACACCTCATAGAAGCAAAGGCAATTATTTACGATAATAGATTAAACTCTCCTACTTTTGCCACACAAAAAACTCACACACACACACAAACTCATTAGTAATATCAAATATCTATACAATGATGACCTAAGTACTAAAATCAACTACAAAAGTCTCAAATGCAAGACCAAATCGCCATATTTAGCAATATGGTAATTCGCGTCACAAGGACCGATTCTCTTCCGAAAAGTACCATTAAGTTCAAATTCTTTTTTTAGACGGACAAACTACCTATACTCTAATATAATATATGTTATATAAGACAGGTACCTATTTATCGGGTTTTTAATACCTGTCTTGTATAATATCAGAACTCTTGTACTTTATCCTGGTAAAAAATTGAACTTATTGTTACTATTTTGGACGAGAATCAGTTATTGGTACTTGCGCCGCGAATACCCCTCATCAATATCCATAATCCGAAGCTGATAATTCAAGCCGATCGATCACATGTAAAGATCCCAAATCATTCAATAAATTTCCAAGAAAACTTTCCCGAAACCGAAACCCCCAAAAGATACCGATCATCCAAAATCAATCCTAAAAATCCAAAATCCGATACATGCAAACACTTCATCATCACTACCGATGAAAATCGCGAGAAAATTCAACGAAGAGAGAGAGAGAGATTCTTACTGTTGACCGTCTTCGAAGGCCGGAGGAGGAGCTTCATCGCTGCCATAGTGAGCGACGAGCGTGTCGAAGCAGAAGACTGCCATTTCCTGATTCGCTGACACCATTCTGCAGAAGAACTTCTCCGACGTTAAAGGCTGCCAAAACTTGCTCGTTTTCCGATCGATTTGATCGGAATCTGGATTCCGATCGGCGAATTTGAGCTCCGATGAAGGTAATCGAACAGGAAAACGTAAAGTTGTGGTCTTGAGAGAAGTGGAGAAGAACAATGAGCTTTGCGTTTTCCAGTACTCCTCCTCTTTAAGCTCTACTTTTGTTTCCAATTTTGCCCTTCACTTTCATTACTATAGACTTGGCGAACGCACTCACTAAACTGTCTTTTTCCTTTTTAGGGTGGGGACCTCCTTGGGAATCTTGATGCGTCATGTAAATTAATTTTTAGGGTTAATCTCGCCAAAATTATCAATATTTTAAGATAGACCGCGGCCAATGTATTTAATGTTTTACCGATTTATCTGTTTAATGTATATTTTTGCTGGCTAATGTTCTTAAATTTGCTTTTATTAGATATTTTCTTGCGCCTCATCATGTGACTGTCAACCCACGGCACGTATTTGTCACCTAAGTTATCGTGTCACTCAGAATTAAGTGCGGCTAATGTACCTAATATTTTATCGATTATGATTTATGTGTCTAATGTTTATTTTTGCTTACTAATGTACTCAAACCCGCTTGTGTTAGATATTCCAGTGTGTCCCGTCATGTGACCGTCAACCCACACGTTATTTAATCAAAAATATTAATCTATTAATTTAGCTAAATAAGCTGGAGTTAGACAAAATATTATTTAATCAATTAATTTATCGAAATTCTACCGTATATAAAAAATATATTTTCATAAAAAAAAAAAATTCTAACGGCCTTCTTAGTACCTGTCTGCTATAATACCAGAATAATTAATTCTTTGTCTAGATAAACTAAAAAAATAAAAAAATATCGTGGTATTATATGAAGGAAAAAAAATATACTTTTGTCCATATTAACCTTAATTTTTTTCTTTGGTATACTACATTGTAACTATTGACTTTATTGGCACTTCTTTTACTAGGGATGTGCAGATTTACCCTCTTTCTTCCGAAACTGGCCGAACTAGCCGCTATAATATAACGAACGTGTGGATTCCACCCTCCTTTCTAATAATGATTGAGTTGACATAATAACGCCTTTTTATTTTATTATAAAACTAGTATACTTGCACTGCGCTTCGCGCGGTAGCAATAAAATATATCAATAAATTTTGATGAAAATATTTACCATTAATTTATTGTGTATTTTTAATTTTTTTAATGTAATTTTTTTCTATTTTTATTAATAATATTGTACATTTTAATAGAAAAATCGACATTCATATCGAATTTATCGTTTGCTGAAAAAAGTTATCATTGATTCATGTTTTTGTTATCGATTCATGTTGTTGTTATAATTGTTGTCGATGCATAATTAAATTAGAAAAATTGTGAATAGGCAAATAATAAAATGAAAATAAAACTTATTGTTTATAAGCTTAGATAAAATGATTGGTTTACTATTTAAGTTAATTAGTAACTAAATAATGTAACAAAAAGATATTAAAAAAAAGTAAAAGCGTAACTTCCACACACGCCAAAAAAAAAAAAACTTAGCTTACATGCAATTTTTTTCGTTTATAGCAAATATTTTTTAAATACGACCAAAATAATTATATATGCATACGACTTCACTAAAAAAAATGTTTAAGTGTGGAAACACAATCATAGTTGAAAACCAAGTTGACGCTTATTCATTTTATGCCCTCAGTCTTTTTAAATATACATATTTCCAGAGAAATTACGATAGATATCTTACTTATGTAAAAAATCATAAGACAATAACAAAAGATGGGCGCATCAAAATATGAACACACCTACATGTGTGATTGAAGACTTTTACCATCAAAAGTGCCCTCAAGCTTTTTAAATATACATATTTCAAGAGTAATTACGATAGATACCTTATTATATAAAAAATCATAAGACAATAACGAAATATGGACGCATCAAAAGATGAACACACATGCATGTGTGATTGAAGACTTGTACCATCAAAAGTGATTAGCCTTTAAAAGTGTAGTTTTTTTTTTTATATGTAGAAAGTGGATTTGTAAATAAAATTTGTAATTTGCTTTCATTTTTTTAATCCAAATCTTGAATAAATTACAAACAATGTGATGGGCTAATCACCACTTATTTACTATTTTGTAACCTTAAAAAATGAATAAGCTAATTCCTAAGAACCAAAAGTCTCGATAACACTTTAATAATCCAAATTTGATAACTTGAACTAAATCGGGAACGACATAAGGTTTAACGTTTTAAATGCAAGGAAAATAACATACTTAATCATATTTGACCAAATTAATCCAAAACTTGAATGATATTGACCAAATTAATCCAAAACCATTCTATTGATATGACTTTTTTTTACATATTTAATGTTTTAGTTTTTTTTATCACTTAAACCTATTAATTAAATTATGTATTTGAGTTAATCAAATGTGAAGGTTTTCACTGAGCACTTAAATTAATACAAACAAAAATAAATAAATCTTAAGGAGACAAACCAAGATCATCTAATTCAAACTATGCTACAATTTTGCTAAGTTAGTTGTACAACCCATTCAACGAAACTAAGAGTGTAGTACATAATAATAGTTAAATATAGGATATAAATATTGATAGTCTAACATATTACGGATAAATATTTAAGAACAACCTACATTGGAAGGCGGGAAAACAAACTATACTCAAAGAAATTATAATCCACTACGGATAATTTTGAATCTTGTTGGGACACATTCTCCACAAGCAAGCACATTCATAAAAATCGCAAGTTTATATGTATGTTTTATTTATAGCGTTTTGTAGAATGCAAAGAGTATTCTTTTTTTTTTCTTTTTTTTTTTCCCGGGTAAATGAAACTATCAATGGGCTTATAATAAAATAACCGTTTGAAAGGCATGAACGCTTCCGATATCACATCAAGACGTCGGATTTCCAAGCATTTAAGTTATGTCATAAAGCTAACATACCTAATATTAACATAGCATTAATAATATATAACAATTCCATGCATAGAAATATAAATACATTAAATGGGTGATTATCTTTTATAGAACACATGAAAAAACTTGAGAAGAAAAAAAAAAAGCAACTGCATATATATAATAAAGCTTGCATAAAACAGCCAATAAACTAAAAATATATCTTAAAGATTTAACTTGTCTATCTTTTTTTTTAATGGTGCTTTTCTATCTCTAAAAACCTCTATTATCGAAAATTGAATTTCAAATTTCCTCCATTTAACACACTCTCTGTCCAGGCCAAAATTTATTGGCGTATCCCTTGCTTCGGACTCAGTTGAAAGGGAGTCAGAATAAGTAATTGACACTTAAATCTCAAACAACTCAACTTGACTGCATAAGGTACTATTGCGTTGTATCATCATAACCCAAAGATGACAAAAATCAAACTTTTAAATTCATATCGTTTATATATATAAATATATAAATATATATATATATATTTATTCATACAATATCTAAATTCTAAAGCTGTAACAAAATAAATTTTTTATAAGTCAAAATTCATTACGTAAACGTTCTGTTTTCTAAATTCATGTCATTTCTATATATTTATTTATTCATAGTCTTCTAAATTCTAATGCTATAACAAAATCAATTTTCTTTAAGTAAAAAATCAGTACCTAAACGTTTCTTTACAAAATCGACTTTCAAAAATGTGTTGCCCACCTCTTCCTAAGGTACCACATAAATATTGTTGTAAACAAAAAAAAAAAAACAAATTAATGATTGTTATATACATATAAAAAAATAGGAGCAGAAGTCTTTTATATACACTAACACACAAAATAGTCGTATCCCTGACCTGCAAAATATTTTTCCGATGACGAAGTGTTCTGAGATTCATCAAAAAAAGCCATAAGAATTTACACTGCAAAATTCATTTGAAAAAACAAAAACACATGTAAGACTCTTCGTTACTGCGACAATAAATCACAAATACAGGGAGACAATTATTTTGTTAAAAATGAGAATAATATACAACTGATAATAGAAGCAAATAAAAATATGAAAGAAGTTACGTGAATATGACACACTATTGAAGACGCTCAGCCAAGCTACCCCACTCTCTGAAAAGAAAAAGAAACAAAAAACGTCGATTAGTTGAATGAATATGTTAAGAGAATAAAATTGTGATCCATATATAATATCCATGAGTATCTTATTTCTCATAATTAAGTTGGGACTCTTCATTTTCCTCAAGGCGCATTGAAGAACCCCCATTAGTAAGACTTAATAAAACTTAAATTGGTGACTTTCTATTTTCCTTTCCGCACATTGATATGCCTACTGCTGCGCTTGGCATTATATAGTATTATGTAAGACTAATCAATACAATAATATGAATGTTACTCAGATTATCAATGCGAATATACATAAATGTGATATCAAATATTTGTGTAAAAAATAAAATAAAAATTTTTCCTCAAGGCGCATTGAAGAACCCCCATTAGTAAGACTTAATAAAACTTAAATTGGTGACTTTCTATTTTCCTTTCCGCACATTGATATGCCTACTGCTGCGCTTGGCATTATATAGTATTATGTAAGACTAATCAATACAATAATATGAATGTTACTCAGATTATCAATGCGAATATACATAAATGTGATATCAAATATTTGTGTAAAAAATAAAATAAAAATCTGAAAAAATAGGAATAGAGAATCTCTTGTTTTTCATTGTGACATGTCATCAACTTGAGATTTTTGCTTTTATATATATATAGATTTACTCATTAACAACCAATTAACTAGAAATTTAATTATCCTAATTAAAAAAATAGAAATTATTGAATTTTCAGTTAATTGACGGTCAATTCTATTATTTAAACAAACAAGTCAACGTACTTATACCAAAATTATATATAGAAAGACCTTTTCCGTATTTTTAAACGCAAAGGCTAATCCCGCACATTCCGACAAAGGCCCGGCCTAAAAGCGCAAATAACTCTTTTTCTAAATATAACGTGAATAAATAATAAAGTGGGTCGTTTTCTTAGGTTTCTAATTAGGTTAGGTTCGTTAGATAAATTTAGGTTCAAAAGGATTTATGTTTAAGCAACTCTTAATACTTGTTTAAATATTTTTAATCGTCAAATGAATTATTAAGTGTAAAACAAGTAGATTTCTCTAACACTTGAAGTATTACAAAGGATTAATGTGATAATTTACTTGCATTAATATAATTATATGAATGATACTAAATACAATTTTGAGTTCATTTCAGTCAGAGACGGAATTTGAGGAATGGCGCCTTTCATCCTTTTTTTGTCATGCTTATCGTGCCTTTCATGTCTCTCTTTCTTCTCGTGTTTCTGATTCTAGACTGTGTCCTTTTTATGATTAATTTTAAGAAATTCGAGGCATGATTACGCCGCGAATTATAATCTAGCTTTCCAATTAAAAAAATGTATTATCGTACTATGAAGAAACCCTAGTTTTCGCAGCTGTCTCCGAGTTCTGCAATAGCTTTGGTCCGCTGATCGGGATCACCGGAGTTTCGGAGAGAGAAATGAATGACTGTGACTTGGAGGATTTCATCTGTTTTACTGTAATCGTCCTTTCTCGGTGAATGTATTATCGTAAGTAATTCTGATAATTGTTTAGACAAAGTGATCTTATCATCTTTCACATATATACATATTTATCTTTTACAAGTGTCTAAACATATTCAAAATCTGTATCATTGATTATATAACATCTGTAAATTGTCACAATTGGAAACATGCATGCCGTAATAAAAAGTAGCACGACTTTGTCAACAATAAAACATTCTACAACGACTTCGGGTGGTGACTACGGCGGCGCGGTTCGGTGATCTTGCGGTTGATAAAGCTGGCCGTCGGAGACCGGAATGATCTCGTCGTTGGTGCTCCGTCTCTTGCGTTTATTCTTCGGGGTTTCCTTACGTAGGTAGTATTTTTGAGCGTGACTCGCCACCTGCGTCGAATCCCGCGTCCCGATGAATTGTGCAATTTCTTTCCAATTTCCTTTGCCAAACTTTTCCAGTCCATCCTTGAACCGTCTGGTAGAAAAATGTTAAATATAAAAAAGTTAGCGCTTCATATAAAATAAAATAAAAATAAATCTAAGAGAGTACAAATTAATATTGTATTAAATTTATAAATTTTCTTACTTTTGCTCTTCTAGAGTCCACCGTTTTGTTTTCTTCCCGAACCGATGTTGCTCGGTGCCAACAAGAGGGTGCTGCTCTTCCGTCACTCCTCCATCGTTCTGAGCAGCCGGGGTGTGAACGAATTGACGGAAGCTATCGAACATCGAACCATCATCGTAAGCTTCGTAGCATGTTCTGCTCGGCTCGCCCTCACATATCCTTCGTCTCTTGAAGTCTTGTAAGAGTGTCTCATTGTCTTGAGGAAAGTCTTTCGGGACTCTATTGTGGATGTCGGAGGTGATCGCATTCGTTTGTGGTACTTTCATGGCCCCGAAATGCTTCTGGGCATGGCTCGCAACTTGCGCCCGTGTCCTTGTACCCACCATAATTGCGATTTTCTTCCAATTACCCTTGCCGTGTTTCTCAAGCCCCTCTACAAACAATCTGATCATAAATAATTAAAAGCAAATTTTAGTTGAGAGGGGAACTAAGATATAAACATAGTATAACTGAGAATCATAAAATTTATTGAAGTCACGTGGAAAGATTATATAATATATATATATAAACATATAAAAGAGAAGAAAAAAAATAAGATTTACCGGTGTTCTTCCGTAGTCCATGTTCCTTGGTTCAGATGATTCTCTCTTGCTACGGCATTCTGGCTCGTCTTCACGAAAATACCCTCGCTGTATTGAAAAAAGGTATGAGATTTAGTGACATCTTTTTAACTCTTTAAGAGAGAGAGAAAAAAATAGTATTACTAAGTTTTTTTTTATCATAATGAGATTTCTATAATAATAATAATAATAATAATAATAATAATAAATAATGAATAAACAGAAAACTTAAAATCACCTGTGCTCTCTTTGACTCTGTTGCGCTACCGATCCGCCTTGTTCGATGTAGTACCCCTCAAACACATGTTGTCCGGCCAATGCTTGGGATGATTGCCTATTATCATATTGTTGTGGCAGTAAAACACCGTTGCTTGATAGGAGTGGATCGTCAGAAGTCAAAAGGTCAAGGAAGCCGTTGGCGGGGGCAAGAGTGTAGTTGTCGCCTAAGGAATAAGCGGCTGCGGAACTGTCGGGTATAGAGCTTGTGGGGGCAGAGATAGCGGGGACGTCGTTGGTGATTTCACCGGCAGTTGGAGATAAGTTATCAAAGTCGATCATATCGATCAAATTGTCCCTGAAAAAATTGATTTGAGATGTTACACATACATATATTTAAAATTGAAAGAGCAAAAAAAGAATGAAAGAGAGAGCTACGTAAATTACAAGCATATTATATGCGATGTAATTGAAATCCAATGTGAAAAATTACTAAAAACTGCTAACAAACAATAAATAGATCAAATTTAATTCAAAATTTATACTGAAGAAACGAAAAATTAATATTTGTAAAAACTATATATAAAGACTGTAATTTGTTATTTACGTGCTATGTGCTCTTTATAACTAAGTAAATTAAGACAAAATTTCTTCTATAACTAACGACTAATAATAAATGAATAAATAAGAAAACAGAGTATTGTGTTGCGTAAAATTATGGCATGAACGTTCGTAACTCTTGCATAAAAGAATAAAATTACAAACGTGAAGTTTATCATAATTCTTGTGAATTGACAAAAAAGAATGCTCTATGATTAGGGTATTTGAGTGTTTCATTATTATCAAAGAAAACAAAATATAAAATTGGATTTAAAAAATATAACGCGTTGCTTGGAGTTTATGGACGCATACCAATTATTATCAATGTTGCACACGTCAAAGAGTTCCGGCTGGCCGTGCACGTCCCCATTTTGCGCATCATATGCAACTCCGGCCGTTTCCTTCCTGTTTAAACAAAATAATAATACAAAGATTAAGAAATCCTTCATCAACAAAACTGTTTGGTGTTTAAAATAAACAAAGATGTTCACTACCGCACCTGTTGTAAACTCCGCCGTTGAACTCGGCTCGTTCCAATGGATCCTCCGACCTCTCCTCCAACTGTAGCGATGGCTTATTATTCTCATTAGCTCCGGAGGCATCCTCGCTGAATCATGGTATGTTAAGTTTATAAGTTTTTCAGAGAGTTAATAATAAGAAAAAAGGAAGAACAAATTAAGATTGGATAATTAGTGATTTATACATAATGAGATCCCGCAGTAACGAAACGAGCTCTTCGGACTCATACGGCCGCTCATCATTCATAGCTCCCACTTCCCAGCTGTTCAAACAATATAACACAGAGATTAAGAGTAATAATACAACAAGATTAAGTAATCATCGATAACCAAATCTTGATTACGTATTAAACTCTTGATCACTGTCATACTTACGAGGCTGGTTCTAAGCCAAGCAGCACATCAAGGTCCATGATCTCCTCCAAGCCCTTCTCTGCTTCGAGGGTTTTGACTTCCTCGCTGACTCGGTGTTGACATACTTGTTCTTCATCCTCACCAAGGAGCACATCAAGGTCCATGATTTCCTCCAAGCTCCAATCATCCTCGTTGTTGACCTTCTCGGCTTCGAGGGTTTTGACTTCCTCGCTGACTCGTTCTTGACATACTTGTTCTTCATCCTCACCAAGGAGCACATCAAGGTCTATGATTTCCTCCAAGCTCCAATCATCCTCGTTGTTGACCTTCTCGGCTTCGAGGGTTTTGACTTCCTCGCTTTCTTGACATACTTGTTCTTCATCCTCACCAAGGAGCACATCAAGGTCCATGATTTCCTCCAAGCTCCAATCATCCTTGTTGTTGACCTTCTCGGCTTCGAGGGTTTTGACTTCCTCGCTGACTCGTTCTTGACATGCTTGTTCTTCATCCTCACCGACACCGTCGGGAATTTCCTGGCTGTAAACAGAGAGACAAAAGATTAAGAAATTGTCCTTGAGATATTCTATAGTTAAAGAAAGATTATTTGTTCGCGTCTATTATTACGGCACGTGCCTATCGTTCAAGTATCGCTCCATGCAGTAGTTAAACGCCCAGCCGGAGAAGGGAAGCACGAGCATGTGCCCCCAAACCTCTTTGCGGGTCTTTCCCGGTAGCAATGCCGACTGTTCCTTCCACTTACGCTCCATCTCTTGAGCCACTCTCTCTCTCGTTTCAGGATAATTCATATTCGCGGATATCCTCTTTCGCTTTTCCGTCAGACTACTGGGAAAGAAAAAAAGAGAGAATATGAATACGTTGGGGAATGGTATAGAAAATACTGTAGTATAGCTGATATATATATGTATACACATGAAGTATATATTTTCTTTTTAAGTTATTATACGTATAGACTTGAAAGCTTCCAGTTTCCGACGTCGTCCACGGCAGCGGCGGCGGTCTCTTCGCTTGAACTCCGATCTTGAAATTATATTTCGTTGCTGTCCGGCGCTTTCTTACTTTCTTTCGTGATGCTTAGAGTGTGAGAAATATATATTTATGAATATAAAAGAAATCCGCAATCCGCATGATATTTAAAATATAAAAATGGAAATATATATGTCACTTAGAGTGTAATTCGGAAGAGAAAAGTAGTTACAATTATCTTTACCGTATTTTTAGTATTTTAATCAGTGTGTATTTATTTTAGTTCGAAAAAGTCGAGCTAATTAATAGTAAGAAGTGTTTTAAAACTGAATATGCCACGTTTTTATTTACATTGTCACATTGCCACATGACAACGTTACATGTGTATTTTATTTTATTTTTTAACGAGAAAGACATTATTGGCCAAGGTTACAATGCACTCCCATTATTAGATACATTAATTTAAGAACATATGTAACTATTAGTCAAGTTTACAATATGTAAAGGAGGCACGCATTTGCATCTCATGGGGTTTGAACCCGTGACCTTTTGAAGAGGTGTGTACTATTAGGCCAATTATGAATAATATTTTTCTACTCGTAATTGATTTTTTCTTGTGGTGAACAATCGTGTTTTCGGTTCGTTTTCATCATTATTTACACAAATTATTGTATTTTTTGGTTTTTTTTTTTTTCACTTTTAAAACTAAAAGCCACGCCATTGAGAATAAAAAAATAAATTTGACCCATTATCAATAGTTCGGTTTTAGATCCAATTTTTCGCATTTTGGCCGAATACAGCATAGTCATCATATTTTTTTTTAATACTAATTTATTACTGGATAATCTAAAATAAAACAATAACAACTAAAATCGATATATGAAATAATTCAAATGAAACTGATCATCTAGCTGCCTTTATTTACATAAAATTATTACAAACGATTATTTTTTAGTCAAATGGAAAGAAATAAAGTAATAACAATACAAATTGTTCAAAATAAAATAAATTACGGCATTTATGATATATTAATAAAAAAATTACCCCTCCAAATGGATTATTATGTACATATATTAGGCGTCAAAATGCTAGTATCTATCTACTTTTTCCAAAATCTCCTCCCCAACACACACACATATACAACATGTATTACTAATATTATATCGGGATAATAACGGTAAATATACTTAACTTCGACTAAATTTGTACTTTAATACTTAAGATAAGAAAAAAAAAACAGCAAAAAATACTGGGCTTCGACTAAAGCTGCAATTGGATAAGTTTAATAATTAACGATAATAGACAACCCACCATGATAATTTTTTTTGAAAAACATAAAGAAATCTGCCTTTTCTAGTTAGTAATTTTACAATAAATATCGAACTAACGTAAAATATGGTATTTTTGTGAGCTAAGTTTTTGTCGTCAATTTTTTAGATAGGTACTGAGTGCAACTATGCTCAAACTTATGTATTTTTACCGGTAATTTGTTAGCTTAGGTATTAAATTGCAAATTTAGTAGAAGTCGTGTATTTTGCCACCAATTTATGAACTCAGGTATTAAGTTCAACATTAGTCAAAGTTATGTATTTTGACGATATTATCCTTATTATATATTTTCTTAGTATATGTATGTTGACCAACTCTTAATCTACGTCTGTAAGAATTTCAATCGGCAAATAAATTATAAAGTGTAAAACAAGTAAGTGCCAATAATAAATATACATCAATATGACACATGAAGTAATACGTCAATTATAGAAAATGATTAATGTGATATTTTACTTGAAGTATTATTTAATACAATTTCTATTTTTTGTAGCACAAGACTCAGATGCGAATGTGATGAAGTGATGGACTAGCTTTATCCCAAACCGAAGCTTACAAAACCCGGCATCCGAAAAATTCTGCAAACAGAACTAAGTGGTTCGAAATAGAACACATCAGAAACAGAACCATACTTTCAATCGGAACCGGAATCGTGCCTTCGCCTCTCCTTGTCTTTCCTGTGCTTCCTCTTCTCATCCGAGGAATGGCGCTTTTCACGCTTCTCACGCCTTTCTCGCTTCTCATGTCTATCTTTCTTATCTTCACGCGTCCTTTTCTTTTGACGCCTTTCGCCCTCTGATTCTTCTTCTTCTTCTTCCTTTGACATTTTATTAGTCAACGGAGTAGGCGGCATGGGTGCCCTTGGAATCTGAGACGGAACATCTGATACGGCCCCGAAATATCAAGCTTTGTGTCGTTAATAAATTAGAGTCGTTTATTTATATGTTGTCGTTTTTAATTGGGTCTTAGGATATTTAAGTGAGTTTGTCGTTTATTTAATTATGTTATTAGGTTAAATAATTATGTTTAGGGGTTTTATTATTCGGGCCCGGTCCGGCCCATTAGGTTGTAATTCCTCTCTCTATTTAAGAGAGCTTGAGTTAATGAAAAAGATAGCCAAGAAAATTCAGAAACTTGATCCTAAGAGATCGGGTTTTTGAGTGTTGGCCGAAATTCTCAATTTTCCCGTTTCGAGTTTACGATCTCTTGGGCACGTATCAAATTGGTATCAGAGCCGCTCGAAATGGGAGGTCTTTCGAAAAGTTTCATGGAGGAATTCCGAGAATTCGTGGCGGAACAAGAAGCCGCGACGCAGCGGTTAGAGACGGCAATAGCAGCTCTGACGGGGACGATGGAAACCCTGACAACGGTGCAGGAGGTTGCGGTGGAGGAGGCCACGACGGAGGCTGATTTGGGGAAACCCGTGAAGATTGGCGCATCATCGGATCTGAAAGTTCCAGATCTGGTCACGGACGGCGGGAACACCGTGAAAGGAGTACTGCTGCTCCAGAGCAAGTTCGCCGGCGACGACGAAGGAGTGGGGGTGAGCAACGAAACGCACGGCGGAGCAACCGTGGGTCGCACAAACCCAGATCTGGAAAATATGAAACCAAATCGGGAGCTGCCACGCGCAAAGGAGGCCCTGGGTTGCGGGGGAGGCGCGCTCCTCGGCGAAGGAACTGACCGGCGAGAGTGGCGCGTCGATGATGGCGTGGATTTCGGCGGAACTCGCGCGCATAAGGGCTGTTTGGTTGTGAAAAGCGACCGTCAACGGAGTGGCCGCGACTCGGGGCTGAAACACCGCAATGATGTATCGGTGGAGGTCGCCGGAGAGTTCGCCGGCGACTGGATTGGCGGCGGGGGCAAGCGTAGTGGCGGTGGCCCCAAGGAGAGTGATGGCAGAGGGAAGGGAGATGACGGCAGAGTTCGTCGAGGAGAAAGAGTGACAAAATTAGGGTTTGATGATATTGCGGCAGAAGTACCTAAAGCTGGACAGAAGAGTGTGTCTTTCAAAAACCCTAATTCAGAAAGCAGCAAGGAAAAGAGAGGAGGCGGGCTAGTTGGCGTTGACGGTCTTTTGGCAAAAGTACTTAAAAATGAAGAAGATTGGTTAGCGGCAAAAGTAACTAAAGAAGAATTGAGCCAAAAGGAAGTCGGAGGAGGTGGTGGCAGCCCGCAAACAATCTGGAGCAGTGGTGGGTCAGCAGCTGGCCAAGGAGGCATTGTCGACTGGGGAGGAACGACGACGGCTGCGGGAAGAGGCTTGTCTATGGTGACTCGAACGAGCTACAAGATACCGTGGCAAAACCATTGTTTGTGGAGTCCCTTGGCGAACTCATTTCAGAGCGTCCTTTGTCGTGTTTGAGCTTGAGGACAAGCTCAAAGTGGAGAAGGGGAGTAATGATACAGCCCCGGAATTTAGGATTAGTATCGTTTATTTAATTATCGTCATTTTATTTTATGTCGTCGTATTTAAATACGGTCTTAGGATATTTAAGTGAGTTTGTCGTTTTATTTTGTCGTTTAATTATTTAATTATGTTATTAGGTTAATTAATTAAGTTAGAGGCTTTATTTAGTCGGGCCCGGTCCGGCCCATTAGGGTTGTAATTCGATGCTCTATTTAAGAGAGCTTTCATGAATGAAAAAAAGCAGCCAAGAAAATTCAGAAACTTGATCCTAAGAGATCGGGTTTTTGAGTGTTGGCCGAAATTCTCAATTTTCCCGTTTCGAGTTTACGATCTCTTGGGCACGTATCAAATTGGTATCAGAGCCGCTCGAAATGGGAGATTTCCCGAAAAGTTACATGGTGGAGCTATTGGAAATCCAAGCTGAACGGAGAGAACTTTGCAAGGCAATTATGGCCGAGTTAGAAGCCATGCCGGCAAGATGGGAGGCAGAATCGAAGAAGTATTTGGCGGATCGCCGGGCGGAACAGGAGGCAGAATCGGAGAAGTTCTGGGCCGAATTCTGGGCGAAAAAGGATGAAGAAGCAAAGAAGACGGCTGATTCAGAAGCATTAGAACAGACCGAGAAGGCTTTGTCCGGTGGGGGAATACAGCCACCGGAAGGAGTGGTGATTTCGCCGGAAGTTGTGGTGGAATCGACTGTTGAAGGAGAGTCAAATCTGGTCGACAAAACAAGAGGATCAGATCTGAAAATTCAGATTTTGGTCGTGGAAGGAGGTGTCGAAGTCGCCGGAGAATGTGGCGGCAGAGGGACGACCGGAGCTGTGCCGGCGGCGGTGGACGTCAGAGGTCAACTTGGCGGCTTGGCGGCTGGTGAGAAGGGAGCTGCAGGAGAGAAACCCAGGGCTAAAAATGCCCTAATGGGTCAGGAAAATTTGATGGGCTGTTGGGATCTGGTGGGCCCTACAGGGCTGTACACTTCAAGCCCAGAAAGGCAGCAACGAGGGGACATGGGAGGAACTTGGGAGAGCGTAAGGGCTCGCGCTGGTGACCGTGAAGCTTCGGCGGGGGACGACAAAAGCCGAGGTGGGTGCGGCGGCGGTCGGGGCGGAGCTCCGGTCGATGATGACTCGAGTGGGGGAGGCGGCATTCCATCGCCAAATCTAGGTTGTGTGGGTCCAATTCGCAAACACCAGGGAAATAATTGCGAAGCAGCATGGCTGCTCGGCGACGCATCGTCGGAGGGAGTAGCCGGCGAGTTCGCCGACGAAGTTTCCGGCGACTGGAAGGGCGGCGGCATGACTGAACGAGGAGAAGGTTTGACAAAATTAGGATTTGATGTCATTTTGGCAGAAATACCTAAAGTTGATATAGGCCGATTGCCGGCAAAAGTACCTGAATTTGAAAAGGGGTGTTTGTTTTCTGAAAACCCTAAATCAGAAAAAGGATTTCATGGTGGAGGAGGCATAGGGTTCGGCAGCAAGGAGGAGAGCTGTTTGGCTAAAGTACCTAAAGATAAAATGGGTTATTTGACGGTAAAAGTACCTAAAGTGGTAAAGAGGTGTTTGCTTTCTAAAGAACCCAATCTTGGTTCAGAGAGCGGTATAGGGAAACAAGGAGGCAGCTGGAACTACAAACTGAGGTTCATGAATAGTGGGAAAATACGCGGTCAGATCAGGTGCATGGCTAGAAGCTTGGCTGGAACCGGGAGAGCTTGGAGGGATCAGACTCGTGGCATATACAACTTCGACTCAAGAGCAAGCGCCGAGGCGAACCAGTATCGTGTTTTGAGCTTGAGGACAAGCTCAAAGTGGAGAAGAGGAGTAATGATACGGCCCCGAAATATCAAGCTTTGTGTCGTTAATAAATTAGAGTCGTTTATTTATATGTTGTCGTTTTTAATTGGGTCTTAGGATATTTAAGTGAGTTTGTCGTTTATTTAATTATGTTATTAGGTTAAATAATTATGTTTAGGGGTTTTATTATTCGGGCCCGGTCCGGCCCATTAGGTTGTAATTCCTCTCTCTATTTAAGAGAGCTTGAGTTAATGAAAAAGATAGCCAAGAAAATTCAGAAACTTGATCCTAAGAGATCGGGTTTTTGAGTGTTGGCCGAAATTCTCAATTTTCCCGTTTCGAGTTTACGATCTCTTGGGCACGTATCAACATCTTGCTTCATAGTGGGTTCAATGGAACCGGATTCTACATGCGGACGATTTGGCCTGCAGAACGTCAGAAACACCCGAAATAAGAAAACCAATCAGATAATAATACAGTGTATTTATATGTAAATTATGACGAGAAAACTATAATGAACAACTAATGTAATAGCCTATATAATCATTTGTGCTGAAATGATTAGAGAACAACATCAGTTTATAATTAATTGTACTTCACTTGTGTGATATTATATGTAATTTTTTTACAGTCAACTTGAATATAATGCCTCGAGCTACCCGAATTACAGAAGAACTTCGAATCATTGAACCGAGCATCACTAAGAAATTTCCAGCAATGGATTACCTGAAGCCACAACCTCGGCTTTATGCCAAATCAGAGTACACAGTGTGACATCTATAGTTTACAGCAAGAATGAATCAAGTACTTACTTTGCGAAACCGAGACCCTGAACATGGGCTGCCTCAGCATGGCCTTCACCAACGTCCTCAGAGGTGGATCCTCGCTTCACCAGCTCGGAAAACTCATGCTTATCAAGCCGGTTCCCTTGAGGGCGGGTTGCACGTTTTGGAGCTAAGCCAAGAGCCTCTCTCATAGCCTGCTCTTCCTCTTCCTTGATTCTTCTGATCTCTTCTTTGGCAGCCTCCGCATCGGCGCTCGAAGACCCCTTTCCCCTCGCATACCAGTGCAGATCCTTCCCTGTTCAACGATTTAAACCCTTTAGAAGCCGAAAAATTTAATGAATAATTGACAATTATAACACAACCCAAGACCAATGTACATTATACTTAAGTGTGTCTGTTGGAGAGCTCTGACCGTGTTCTCGAAAGATTGGGATATCATCTCATTGCTGATGGCTTATGTATTTGGGATTTGTGCTTTACTTGTTTGGTTTAGTTAAAAATGCGAAAACGAAAAATACAAAACCGAAAAACAGGCTCTAAGTAACGCGATTATTGTTAATTTAATCGGGATCGGTCAATCAGCTTCTATAGTTTAAATTGAGAGAAATTGGTCACCTTTTTGCCATCTTCCAACAGGGGCCTTAAGGCTGTGCCCGAGATAGTTCTCGCGATGCTTGTCGACCTTCACATCGTCCCAACTGAACTCTGCGCATCGCAATCGATACAAATAAACTCCATTGCACACAGCTCACGTCAAACAATTTAAGAAACCTGTAGAACAAGCAGACTCATACGAAGAAATCTCAAAACCCCTCTAACTTTTCAGAAATTCCATAAATTATTCTCAATGAAACCTCAAATTAGTAATTCGATCCTCACAGACTTATCAATTGGTGAAGAAAGAGCTGCGATTCTTCACAGTTCCGAAATCAAAACAGAAAAAAGCACAAATCTAAATTCGATTAAACCCTAATTGAAGCAGAGAAAGAGAGAAACTTACGATCTCGACCACCACGAACACCGCCTCTGGTAGGATGATACATTTAGGGTTTCTCAATTTCCCCCAAATTCTTCTCTTCACAATCAACCTCGCCGATCTTCCTTCGATTGGTTATGTTTTTCACTCGTCCTATACTTTCAGCTTATGTCAACATTATACCTCTATTTTTTAAAAAACATAAAATAATACCCCAATATTGATTGAGTATTTGACAATTATCCTTACTTTTTTAAAATTAATTTTAAACGTCTCCCTCCTTCGCCCTCATCCAGCTTCATCACCTCGGCCTCGGCCTCGGCGTCGGCTTGTAGCCCCCAAAACCGTTTATCCTCCTCGGAGTTTCTCGTTAATTTGATAGTAATGTTGGTGCATACTTTAGTATTACTAATTATTCTATTTACAACTTATGAAATAAATATACAATGAAAAGTTAATATAATTTATCATCTCCCACATAATAATTATTAACAATGACACTAATTAAATGTTCAATCATTGATCTGGATAACATGAACAAAGTAATTGCTACATTACAAGTGTGTAACGATAAACAAAATACGTACAGTTAATTACATAACATTCGTAAATACTCACAATCGGACACATGCTGTAAAAAGTAGCACGACTTTGTCAACAATAATACACTGCACAACGACCGACGACTACAGTGGCCGGCGTCGGATTAAACGACATCGTCTGTTGCTGATGCGGTGGTGTTCGACGCCACGGATTCTTGATGTGTTGCCACTGAGAAAACGGTGCCACGTCGACTTGCTGATGTGGTGGTGTTCGACGCCACGGATTCTCGACGTGTTGCCACTGGGAAAATGGCGCCACACCCACAGGTTGATGCTGCAATGGTGGATTAAACGGCGCCGCGTCTTGGTGATGCGGGAAATGGTCAGACGGAACCACGTGGTTCTGAGACGGTGCCACGGGATGCTGATGAGGCAGGGGCGCCGCAGTTCGGTGATCTTGCGGTTGGTGAAGCTGGCTGTTGGAGTCCGGTATGATATCGTCGTTGGTGCTCCGTCGCTTGCGTTTATTCTTCGGGGTTTCTTTGCGTTTGGAGTACTTCTGAGCGTGACTAGCCACCTGCTTAGAATCCCTCGTCCCGATAAATTCTGCAATTTCTTTCCATCTGCCTTCACCGTACATATCTAATCCTTCCTTGAACCGTCTGATAGACAAATATTAAATATGCAAAAAGTTAGTGATTCATATATAAAATAAAAGAATCAGATCAGACAGAACAATTATATTAAAGTTCTTAGTGTAATTACTTTTGCTCGTCTGCAGACCACCGTTTTATTTTCTTCCCAGCCCGCTGGTGCTCGGTGCCAGCCAGAGGGGGTTGTTCTGCCGGCATTCCTTCATCCATGCGTTGATCTACTGTCATGGCACTCTCGCTCGCCGCCATGAAATCATTCTCGGTGCCGACCAGAGGGGGTTGTTCTGCCGGCATTTCTTCATCCATGCGTTGATCTGCTGTCATGGCACTCTCGCTCGCCGCCATGACAACATTCTCGGTGCCAGCCAGAGGGGGTTCTTCTGCCGGCATTTCTTCGTCCATGCGTTGATCTGCTGTCATGGCACTCTCGCTCGCCGCCATGAAAACATTCTCGGTGCCTGTCAGAGGGGGTTGTTCTGCCAGCATTTCTTCGTTCATGCGTTGATCTGCTGTCATGGCACTTTCGCTCACCGCCATGAGAACATTCTCGCTGTGATGGCATCAGAGAACAAAACAAGAATTATAGTACACTGAAAGTGTTTATATGAAGAAAGAAAAATAAAAAAAGTCATAGGGAAAGATCAAAAACTGAAAATAACCTTTGTTCTTTTTCAGTCTGCGTTCCCTCGTCCGTCTCTTGCTCTACCGCCTCGGGAGTGTCGGGAATGACGATGACATCGTTGGATTTCGTAATATCAATGGAATCGTTGACAGTGACATTGAGGTTGTCAGCTGGGATGACGCTGATGTCGCCAGTGGGGATGTTTCCGTCGGAGATGAGGGAAGTTTCCGCGATGTCAGTATGACCATCCAAGATGTAACTACAGAATTGCATTGAGATGTAAGCAATACATAAATTTAAAAATCAATTAAAGCAAAACTAAACAAAATTATATGAGAGATATATAATTGAATACGTAACAAAAATCAGAGACCAAATTTTTTGGGTGAGAAACCAAATTAGAAAAGAAAAAAAAGAGAGCAAGGTTTTAGTTTAATACCAATCATTGTCATCATCAGTGTGGTTCCAGTTGAGAAGTTTCGGCACTTTAGGCGCTCCAAGCATGTCGGAATTAAACCTGGAGTGTTCGAACACTATGCCGTCGTTGAACTGTGACGGCGGCTCGTCGTTTTGAACTCCCGCATTCATGCTGTTTGAACAAATAGATAAGAAAGTCATTGACAAATAGTTTTTTTGTTTATTCTACGTTCATACATATTAAACTTTTGATCACTGTCATACTTACAGAGCTTGTTCCAAGCCAAGCAGCGCATCACGCTTCGGGTTGTCCTCCAACCTCCGCTCAAACTCTTCGTTGACAGCTTCGAGGGTTTGGATTTCCTCGTTGGTTCTCTTAGAGTTTTGAATTTCGTCTTCTCCGGTAGACCTTTTTGTTCTCTTTCGTTGACTTACTTCTTCTTCTTCCCCTCCGGCTAGCGGCTCCACCTCATCATCGGAAATTTCCAGACTGTAAACAGAGAGACGTAAAAGTTATTACAAT
Organism: Parietaria judaica; assembly: GCA_954871525.1. Taxonomy (NCBI): domain Eukaryota; kingdom Viridiplantae; phylum Streptophyta; class Magnoliopsida; order Rosales; family Urticaceae; genus Parietaria; species Parietaria judaica. The sequence continues at coordinate 10,329,696 of OX940862.1, forward strand.
GTTACAGTACCTACAGGCTACATATATAGTATATATATCCGTATCAACTAAAGCAAATCTAAACAAAATTATATGAGAGACATTGATTATTTCTTGTGTAACAAACAAAACAAGAAGAAAATATTGATTAAAAAAATTTAAGTATTAATGTTCTAGTTTTATACCAATGATTGTTAAGTTCCCACATTACGTGCGCTCCAAGATCAGGCCAAGGGACCAAATCGGACTCATCAAACTTCAACCCGTCAAATTGCGACAGCGGCTCGTCGATCGTAACTCCCGTATCCTCGCTGTAGAGACAAATAGATTAGAAAATCATTGATATAAACAAAACTTTTTTAATTCTACATATTAAACTCTTCACTATCATACTTGTTGCAAACTCCTTTGATCAACAAGGCTTTTTCCAAATCTCGGTCAAACTCCAGCTTCTTCAAGTTCTCTCGACATTCTTTTTGGACCTCGGCCTCGATATTCCCGACTTCCCGACTTCTTTTCTTAGGGTTTTGACTTTTGTCTTGTTTGGTTGACTTCTTTCTTTGTTGTCGAGTTTGACTTTCTTGTTCTTCTTCCTCTATCGCCACCGGCTCCGATTCATCATCGGAGATTTCCTTGCTGTAGAGGAAGACATGAAGATTAAGCAAATAAAATGGAGGGATCGTTTGGAGAAATCGAAGACGACAAGCCGAACTTTTTGTTCGGATTTTATTTTTCAGAATAAAGGTATAACAAGTTTGAAAATTTTAAATTTTGCATAAAGAAAGATTAAAAAAGACTATTTGTTCGCATCTATTACGGCACGTACCTATCGGTCAAGGATCGCTCCAAGCAGTAGCTATACTCCTCGTCGGACAAGTGAAGTGAGGCGAGAATGTGCCCCCAAACCTCCTCGGGCGTCTTTCCCGGTAGCAACGCCGACTGTTTCTTCCACTCACGCTCCAACCTTCTCTCCATCTTTCCTTGCGTCGAACTGCGACAAAGTAAAGAGAGAGAGATTACTACGTTGAATGCCATGATACGAACTTATCACTCGCTGTACATATACATATTGATATTGTAATTAATTTTATAGTCTTATATTTACCTGTTGCGATCATCTTTTTTCGGCTTGTTCGACCTTGCAATATTTCGTCTTGTACCAAGCTTTTTCGCTTTCCGGGATCTCGTCTCTCGCTTTTCCGTCAGAGTCAGACTGAGAAAGAAAGAAAGAAATCGGTTGGCGAATGTCAGAAAATAATATGTTACTATATTTGTTTATACGGACGTGCAAACTACGAATATCTATGCAGTGTGTATTTCTTTTTAAGTGATTATTATACCTGTTGTGGTCATCGACTTGCAAGTTTCTGATTCCCGACCTCGGCAGCGGCACCGCCGGTTTCTTCTGCTCGGACTTGGACCTTGAACTCATTGTTTCGTACTCACTTTCGTAAGTTGCTTCAGACTGTGACGATGTAGTAAGAAAGAGTTCCAGAGACTGAGTTACGAATTGCTTCAGATTGTGTTTTTAGAGATATATCCTCGTTATATGGACTATTATAGTGATATATGTTCTAGAAAATCTTTATATATAGATTATATATATTTATGAATTTAAAAAAAGAAGATTTAAAATATAAAAATGGAAATATATATGTCAGTTAGAGTGTAATTCGGAAGAGAAAAGTAGTTACAATTATCTTTACCATATTTTTTATTATTTTAATTAGTGTTTATTTAGTTCAATTCGAAAACGTCGAGCTAATTAGTAATTTAGTAGTCACAAACAAGTGTTATAAGACTGAACTGAATATACCACACTTTTTATTTATCAACGTGACTTAGTTGCATTGTTTATTATAACGACATACACAGTCTTTTAGATATATATATATATATATATATATATATATATATATATATATATATATATAAAAAGTTACACCTTAACCCTATTTATTATTATGACAAATAAATCGTTTCTTGATTTTTAAGCTAAAAAATATATAACCCACATATGGTTTTAATTTCTATTTGATTACACTTATATTCGGAATACTCATATGCTCTAATTTTCGCAACATATGTCTTAAAATATCATCTTCGTCAAGTTATATGCTGCTAATAACCTTATATGTAACTCTTACGTGCCCCAAAATAAAATTTTTGTAACATATTATTATAATCTCTTATACATTTTGTAACTAATGTTGTTAATTCAGATAAATTTGGAAATCCATAGTTAATTATGAAAAAAAATTTCCTGAATCCGCACGTTCTGAACCCAGATTCTGTTCGGATTCAGAATTTCTGGTTCTGGTTTCCCCAGATCCGAAATTCTCTGATTTCTTTGTACAACGGCTCAGATTTTAAGTATTTTAAAAATTAAATAAAAAACAAAAATTTAACGGCCTTTGATTAACCTATTAAAGTGGTATGAAATCCAAAACCGGATACTAAAATCCAGGTAAAAACCGTTCTGGTTCCGAAGGAAAAAAAGAAAAGAACCATGAACCAGAAAATTCTGGTTCCGTTTTTACCCTATTCGAGTTATTCTGAACCGGATACCACTTTCGCTCCCATAGTTACAGGTGTGACAGTAACTTCATTCAAGTCGATCTTTGTGGTTGAGTAAGCCGATTGTGAGATGAGATGATATGATATATCATATATTTATATAACTAGAAACTAGTCTTATCTTACTATAACAAACATCAAAACACTTACGATTACAAATTACTTGCAAGTTTCGTTCAAGTTGATTTCCCAATTAAGGGCTTCGAATAGTTTGCGAGTTTAATCTTTGGTTAGATTAATAATATTGTGTTTATTTATTTATCAAAATTATACATAAAAATGCGTCTAGTTCTATCTACCTGTGTGTGTCGTCTCTCGCTTTTCCGTTAGAGTCTGGAGTAAGAGAAGTTGAGAACCAGAGACTAAGTTGGTGATTGTTTATTCGTCTAATGAGAAACAAACATATATAAATATATATATACACACACTAATAATCCAAAATAAATCCAAACTCCTAAAAACACGAGATTAGGCATTAGGGTATTACATCCCAAGAAATAGAAAACGCGGTTAAAAAATTGACCAAATATATCTCTAGCATAAATAAGTATTAACTATTATTATTTTAATTAGTGTGTATTTATTTCAGCTCGAAAAAGTCGATCTAATTAATAGTAAGAAGTGTTTTAGAACTGAATATGCCACGTTTTTATTTATCAACGTGACATTATTTATTATTATGACCGAATTTTTTTTATACTCATATATATATATATATATATAAAGTTACATTATGCTATTAAACCTAAACCGTGATTAATTTATTACTATTATGACAAACAAATATCTGATATATATATATAGTAGAACTTCCTATTTAATATTGTTGGGACCAACAAAAAATATTATATTATCGGATTATTAATTAACATTAAATTAGTAATTTATTAATTTATACATTAATAATGAAAAAAATTCTTAATCAGCTATAATTATATAAAATCTTTATCAGCAAAAAAATATTTAAATTTATTATATCGAGAATATTGAAATATAAATATTAAAAATATCAAGAGATTCTATTATAATTTAAAAAGATTTTATTAGAGTACCGATGTAAAAAATATTAATCAGCACAATGATATTAAAGATGAATAACAATAGTTTCTTGTAGTAGTGATAAGTAAAGCTATAAAAAGTATTATAGAATCATATTTTAAGAATACTACATGACTAGTGATGTAATGTTATCTTTTTAATTATTGTGATTTTATAGTTATTTATGTTATATTTTATTTATAGTGATTTTATATTTATTTTATGTAATTTTTTTATGTTGAATTATTAATTTATATATCACTTGGGACCTATCTACTTTAAAAAATTGTTATCTTATAAATTTAAGAAATTATTATCTTAGGTAGTTATAAGGCCCGAGTCGGGACCGGACAAAAATACTATTTAATCGCGACTATTAATTTATCGAGTATTAATTTATTGACACTTATTTTACTAGGGATGTGCAGATTTACCCTCTTTCTTCCAAAACTGGCCGAACTAGCCGCTATAATATAACGAACGTGTGGATTCCACCCTCCTTTCTAATGATTGAGTGGACATAATAACGCCTTTTTATTTTATTATAAAATTTACTCATTAACACCCAATTAACTAGAAATTTAATTATCATAATTAAAAAAATAAAAATTATTGAATTTTCAGTTAATTGACGGTCAATTCTATTATTTAAACAAACAAGTCAACGTACTTATATCAAAATTATATATAGAAAGACCTTTTCCGTATTTTTAAAACGCAAAGGCTAATCCCGCACATTCCGACAAAGGCCCGGCCTAAAAGCGCAAATAACTCTTTTTCTAAATATAACGTGAATAAATAATAAAGTGGGTCGTTTTCTTAGGTTTCTGATTAGGTTAGGTTCATTAGATAAATTTAGGTTCAAAAGGATTTATGTTTAAGCAACTCTTAATACTTGTTTAAATATTTTTAATCGTCAAATGAATTATTAAGTGTAAAACAAGTAGATTTCTCTAACACTTGAAGTATTACAAAGGATTAATGTGATAATTTACTTGCATTAATATAATTATATGAATGATACTAAATACAATTTTGATTTCATTTCAGTCAGAGACGGAATTTGAGGAATGGCGCCTTTCATCTTTTTTTTGTCATGCTTATCGTGCCTTTCATGTCTATCTTTCTTCTCGTGTTTCTGATTCTAGACTGTGTCCTTTTTATGATTAATTTTAAGAAATTCGAGGCATGATTACGCCGCGAATTATAATCTAGCTTTCCAATTAAAAAAATGTATTATCGTACTATGAAGAAACCCTAGTTTTCGCAGCTGTCTCCGAGTTCTGCAATAGCTTTGGTCCGCTGATCGGGATCACCGGAGTTTCGGAGAGAGAAATGAATGACTGTGACTTGGAGGATTTCATCTGTTTTACTGTAATCGTCCTTTCTCGGTGAATGTATTATCGTAAGTAGTTCTGATAATTGTTTAGACAAAGTGATCTTATCATCTTTCACATATATACATATTTATCTTTTACAAGTGTCTAAACATATTCAAAATCTGTATCATTGATTAAATAACATCTGTAAATTGTCACAATTGGAAACATGCATGCCGTAATAAAAAGTAGCACGACTTTGTCAACAATAAAACATTCTACAACGACTTCGGGTGGTGACTACGGCGGCGCGGTTCGGTGATCTTGCGGTTGATAAAGCTGGCCGTCGGAGACCGGAATGATCTCGTCGTTGGTGCTCCGTCTCTTGCGTTTATTCTTCGGGGTTTCCTTACGTAGGTAGTATTTTTGAGCGTGACTCGCCACCTGCGTCGAATCCCGCGTCCCGATGAATTGTGCAATTTCTTTCCAATTTCCTTTGCCAAACTTTTCCAGTCCATCCTTGAACCTTCTGGTAGAAAAATGTTAAATATAAAAAAGTTAGCGCTTCATATAAAATAAAATAAAAATAAATCTAAGAGAGTACAAATTAATATTGTATTAAATTTATAAATTTTCTTACTTTTGCTCTTCTAGAGTCCACCGTTTTGTTTTCTTCCCGAACCGATGTTGCTCGGTGCCAACAAGAGGGTGCTGCTCTTCCGTCACTCCTCCATCGTTCTGAGCAGCCGGGGTGTGAACGAATTGACGGAAGCTATCGAACATCGAACCATCATCGTAAGCTTCGTAGCATGTTCTGCTCGGCTCGCCCTCACATATCCTTCGTCTCTTGAAGTCTTGTAAGAGTGTCTCATTGTCTTGAGGAAAGTCTTTCGGGACTCTATTGTGGATGTCGGAGGTGATCGCATTCGTTTGTGGTACTTTCATGGCCCCGAAATGCTTCTGGGCATGGCTCGCAACTTGCGCCCGTGTCCTTGTACCCACCATAATTGCGATTTTCTTCCAATTACCCTTGCCGTGTTTCTCAAGCCCCTCTACAAACAATCTGATCATAAATAATTAAAAGCAAATTTTAGTTGAGAGGGGAACTAAGATATAAACATAGTATAACTGAGAATCATAAAATTTATTGAAGTCACGTGGAAAGATTATATAATATATATATATAAATATATAAAAGAGAAGAAAAAAAATAAGATTTACCGGTGTTCTTCCGTAGTCCATGTTCCTTGGTTCAGATGATTCTCTCTTGCTACGGCATTCTGGCTCGTCTTCGCGAAAATACCCTCGCTGTATTGAAAAAAGGTATGAGATTTAGTGACATCTTTTTAACTCTTTAAGAGAGAGAAAAAAAAATAGTATTACTAAGTTTTTTTTTTTATCATAATGAGATTTCTATAATAAGAATAATAATAATAATAATAATAAATAATGAATAAACAGAAAACTTAAAATCACCTGTGCTCTCTTTGACTCTGTTGCGCTACCGATCCGCCTTGTTCGATGTAGTACCCCTCAAACACATGTTGTCCGGCCAATGCTTGGGATGATTGCCTATTATCATATTGTTGTGGCAGTAAAACACCGTTGCTTGATAGGAGTGGATCGTCAGAAGTCAAAAGGTCAAGGAAGCCGTTGGCGGGGGCAAGAGTGTAGTTGTCGCCTAAGGAATAAGCGGCTGCGGAACTGTCGGGTATAGAGCTTGTGGGGGCAGAGATAGCGGGGACGTCGTTGGTGATTTCACCGGCAGTTGGAGATAAGTTATCAAAGTCGATCATATCGATCAAATTGTCCCTGAAAAAATTGATTTGAGATGTTACACATACATATATTTAAAATTGAAAGAGCAAAAAAAGAATGAAAGAGAGAGCTACGTAAATTACAAGCATATTATATGCGATGTAATTGAAATCCAATGTGAAAAATTACTAAAAACTGCTAACAAACAATAAATAGATCAAATTTAATTCAAAATTTATACTGAAGAAACGAAAAATTAATATTTGTAAAAACTATATATAAAGACTGTAATTTGTTATTTACGTGCTATGTGCTCTTTATAACTAAGTAAATTAAGACAAAATTTCTTCTATAACTAACGACTAATAATAAATGAATAAATAAGAAAACAGAGTATTGTGTTGCGTAAAATTATGGCATGAACGTTCGTAACTCTTGCATAAAAGAATAAAATTACAAACGTGAAGTTTATCATAATTCTTGTGAATTGACAAAAAAGAATGCTCTATGATTAGGGTATTTGAGTGTTTCATTATTATCAAAGAAAACAAAATATAAAATTGGATTTAAAAAATATAACGCGTTGCTTGGAGTTTATGGACGCATACCAATTATTATCAATGTTGCACACGTCAAAGAGTTCCGGCTGGCCGTGCACGTCCCCATTTTGCGCATCATATGCAACTCCGGCCGTTTCCTTCCTGTTTAAACAAAATAATAATACAAAGATTAAGAAATCCTTCATCAACAAAACTGTTTGGTGTTTAAAATAAACAAAGATGTTCACTACCGCACCTGTTGTAAACTCCGCCGTTGAACTCGGCTCGTTCCAATGGATCCTCCGACCTCTCCTCCAACTGTAGCGATGGCTTATTATTCTCATTAGCTCCGGAGGCATCCTCGCTGAATCATGGTATGTTAAGTTTATAAGTTTTTCAGAGAGTTAATAATAAGAAAAAAGGAAGAACAAATTAAGATTGGATAATTAGTGATTTATACATAATGAGATCCCGCAGTAACGAAACGAGCTCTTCGGACTCATACGGCCGCTCATCATTCATAGCTCCCACTTCCCAGCTGTTCAAACAATATAACACAGAGATTAAGAGTAATAATACAACAAGATTAAGTAATCATCGATAACCAAATCTTGATTACGTATTAAACTCTTGATCACTGTCATACTTACGAGGCTGGTTCTAAGCCAAGCAGCACATCAAGGTCCATGATCTCCTCCAAGCCCTTCTCTGCTTCGAGGGTTTTGACTTCCTCGCTGACTCGGTGTTGACATACTTGTTCTTCATCCTCACCAAGGAGCACATCAAGGTCCATGATTTCCTCCAAGCTCCAATCATCCTCGTTGTTGACCTTCTCGGCTTCGAGGGTTTTGACTTCCTCGCTGACTCGTTCTTGACATACTTGTTCTTCATCCTCACCAAGGAGCACATCAAGGTCTATGATTTCCTCCAAGCTCCAATCATCCTCGTTGTTGACCTTCTCGGCTTCGAGGGTTTTGACTTCCTCGCTTTCTTGACATACTTGTTCTTCATCCTCACCAAGGAGCACATCAAGGTCCATGATTTCCTCCAAGCTCCAATCATCCTTGTTGTTGACCTTCTCGGCTTCGAGGGTTTTGACTTCCTCGCTGACTCGTTCTTGACATGCTTGTTCTTCATCCTCACCGACACCGTCGGGAATTTCCTGGCTGTAAACAGAGAGACAAAAGATTAAGAAATTGTCCTTGAGATATTCTATAGTTAAAGAAAGATTATTTGTTCGCGTCTATTATTACGGCACGTGCCTATCGTTCAAGTATCGCTCCATGCAGTAGTTAAACGCCCAGCCGGAGAAGGGAAGCACGAGCATGTGCCCCCAAACCTCTTTGCGGGTCTTTCCCGGTAGCAATGCCGACTGTTCCTTCCACTTACGCTCCATCTCTTGAGCCACTCTCTCTCTCGTTTCAGGATAATTCATATTCGCGGATATCCTCTTTCGCTTTTCCGTCAGACTACTGGGAAAGAAAAAAAGAGAGAATATGAATACGTTGGGGAATGGTATAGAAAATGCTGTAGTATAGCTGATATATATATGTATACACATGAAGTATATATTTTCTTTTTAAGTTATTATACGTATAGACTTGAAAGCTTCCAGTTTCCGACGTCGTCCACGGCAGCGGCGGCGGTCTCTTCGCTTGAACTCCGATCTTGAAATTATATTTCGTTGCTGTCCGGCGCTTTCTTACTTTCTTTCGTGATGCTTAGAGTGTGAGAAATATATATTTATGAATATAAAAGAAATCCGCAATCCGCATGATATTTAAAATATAAAAATGGAAATATATATGTCACTTAGAGTGTAATTCGGAAGAGAAAAGTAGTTACAATTATCTTTACCGTATTTTTAGTATTTTAATCAGTGTGTATTTATTTTAGTTCGAAAAAGTCGAGCTAATTAATAGTAAGAAGTGTTTTAAAACTGAATATGCCACGTTTTTATTTACATTGTCACATTGCCACATGACAACGTTACATGTGTATTTTATTTTATTTTTTAACGAGAAAGACATTATTGGCCAAGGTTACAATGCACTCCCATTATTAGATACATTAATTTAAGAACATATGTAACTATTAGTCAAGTTTACAATATGTAAAGGAGGCACGCATTTGCATCTCATGGGGTTTGAACCCGTGACCTTTTGAAGAGGTGTGTACTATTAGGCCAATTATGAATAATATTTTTCTACTCGTAATTGATTTTTTCTTGTGGTGAACAATCGTGTTTTCGGTTCGTTTTCATCATTATTTACACAAATTATTGTATTTTTTGGTTTTTTTTTTCACTTTTAAAACTAAAAGCCACGCCATTGAGAATAAAAAAATAAATTTGACCCATTATCAATAGTTCGGTTTTAGATCCAATTTTTCGCATTTTGGCCGAATACAGCATAGTCATCATATTTTTTTTTAATACTAATTTATTACTGGATAATCTAAAATAAAACAATAACAACTAAAATCGATATATGAAATAATTCAAATGAAACTGATCATCTAGCTGCCTTTATTTACATAAAATTATTACAAACGATTATTTTTTAGTCAAATGGAAAGAAATAAAGTAATAACAATACAAATTGTTCAAAATAAAATAAATTACGGCATTTATGATATATTAATAAAAAAATTACCCCTCCAAATGGATTATTATGTACATATATTAGGCGTCAAAATGCTAGTATCTATCTACTTTTTCCAAAATCTCCTCCCCAACACACACACATATACAACATGTATTACTAATATTATATCGGGATAATAACGGTAAATATACTTAACTTCGACTAAATTTGTACTTTAATACTTAAGATAAGAAAAAAAAAAACAGCAAAAAATACTGGGCTTCGACTAAAGCTGCAATTGGATAAGTTTAATAATTAACGATAATAGACAACCCACCATGATAATTTTTTTTGAAAAACATAAAGAAATCTGCCTTTTCTAGTTAGTAATTTTACAATAAATATCGAACTAACGTAAAATATGGTATTTTTGTGAGCTAAGTTTTTGTCGTCAATTTTTTAGATAGGTACTGAGTGCAACTATGCTCAAACTTATGTATTTTTACCGGTAATTTGTTAGCTTAGGTATTAAATTGCAAATTTAGTAGAAGTCGTGTATTTTGCCACCAATTTATGAACTCAGGTATTAAGTTCAACATTAGTCAAAGTTATGTATTTTGACGATATTATCCTTATTATATATTTTCTTAGTATATGTATGTTGACCAACTCTTAATCTACGTCTGTAAGAATTTCAATCGGCAAATAAATTATAAAGTGTAAAACAAGTAAGTGCCAATAATAAATATACATCAATATGACACATGAAGTAATACGTCAATTATAGAAAATGATTAATGTGATATTTTACTTGAAGTATTATTTAATACAATTTCTATTTTTTGTAGCACAAGACTCAGATGCGAATGTGATGAAGTGATGGACTAGCTTTATCCCAAACCGAAGCTTACAAAACCCGGCATCCGAAAAATTCTGCAAACAGAACTAAGTGGTTCGAAATAGAACACATCAGAAACAGAACCATACTTTCAATCGGAACCGGAATCGTGCCTTCGCCTCTCCTTGTCTTTCCTGTGCTTCCTCTTCTCATCCGAGGAATGGCGCTTTTCACGCTTCTCACGCCTTTCTCGCTTCTCATGTCTATCTTTCTTATCTTCACGCGTCCTTTTCTTTTGACGCCTTTCGCCCTCTGATTCTTCTTCTTCTTCTTCCTTTGACATTTTATTAGTCAACGGAGTAGGCGGCATGGGTGCCCTTGGAATCTGAGACGGAACATCTTGCTTCATAGTGGGTTCAATGGAACCGGATTCTACATGCGGACGATTTGGCCTGCAGAACGTCAGAAACACCCGAAATAAGAAAACCAATCAGATAATAATACAGTGTATTTATATGTAAATTATGACGAGAAAACTATAATGAACAACTAATGTAATAGCCTATATAATCATTTGTGCTGAAATGATTAGAGAACAACATCAGTTTATAATTAATTGTACTTCACTTGTGTGATATTATATGTAATTTTTTTACAGTCAACTTGAATATAATGCCTCGAGCTACCCGAATTACAGAAGAACTTCGAATCATTGAACCGAGCATCACTAAGAAATTTCCAGCAATGGATTACCTGAAGCCACAACCTCGGCTTTATGCCAAATCAGAGTACACAGTGTGACATCTATAGTTTACAGCAAGAATGAATCAAGTACTTACTTTGCGAAACCGAGACCCTGAACATGGGCTGCCTCAGCATGGCCTTCACCAACGTCCTCAGAGGTGGATCCTCGCTTCACCAGCTCGGAAAACTCATGCTTATCAAGCCGGTTCCCTTGAGGGCGGGTTGCACGTTTTGGAGCTAAGCCAAGAGCCTCTCTCATAGCCTGCTCTTCCTCTTCCTTGATTCTTCTGATCTCTTCTTTGGCAGCCTCCGCATCGGCGCTCGAAGACCCCTTTCCCCTCGCATACCAGTGCAGATCCTTCCCTGTTCAACGATTTAAACCCTTTAGAAGCCGAAAAATTTAATGAATAATTGACAATTATAACACAACCCAAGACCAATGTACATTATACTTAAGTGTGTCTGTTGGAGAGCTCTGACCGTGTTCTCGAAAGATTGGGATATCATCTCATTGCTGATGGCTTATGTATTTGGGATTTGTGCTTTACTTGTTTGGTTTAGTTAAAAATGCGAAAACGAAAGATACAAAACCGAAAAACAGGCTCTAAGTAACGCGATTATTGTTAATTTAATCGGGATCGGTCAATCAGCTTCTATAGTTTAAATTGAGAGAAATTGGTCACCTTTTTGCCATCTTCCAACAGGGGCCTTAAGGCTGTGCCCGAGATAGTTCTCGCGATGCTTGTCGACCTTCACATCGTCCCAACTGAACTCTGCGCATCGCAATCGATACAAATAAACTCCATTGCACACAGCTCACGTCAAACAATTTAAGAAACCTGTAGAACAAGCAGACTCATACGAAGAAATCTCAAAACCCCTCTAACTTTTCAGAAATTCCATACATTATTCTCAATGAAACCTCAAATTAGTAATTCGATCCTCACAGACTTATCAATTGGTGAAGAAAGAGCTGCGATTCTTCACAGTTCCGAAATCAAAACAGAAAAAAGCACAAATCTAAATTCGATTAAACCCTAATTGAAGCAGAGAAAGAGAGAAACTTACGATCTCGACCACCACGAACACCGCCTCTGGTAGGATGATACATTTAGGGTTTCTCAATTTCCCCCAAATTCTTCTCTTCACAATCAACCTCGCCGATCTTCCTTCGATTGGTTATGTTTTTCACTCGTCCTATACTTTCAGCTTATGTCAACATTATACCTCTATTTTTTAAAAAACATAAAATAATACCCCAATATTGATTGAGTATTTGACAATTATCCTTACTTTTTTAAAATTAATTTTAAACGTCTCCCTCCTTCGCCCTCATCGAGCTTCATCACCTCGGCCTCGGCCTCGGCCTCGGCGTCGGCTTGTAGCCCCCAAAACCGTTTATCCTCCTCGGAGTTTCTCGTTAATTTGATAGTAATGTTGGTGCATACTTTAGTATTACTAATTATTCTATTTACAACTTATGAAATAAATATACAATGAAAAGTTAATATAATTTATCATCTCCCACATAATAATTATTAACAATGACACTAATTAAATGTTCAATCATTGATCTGGATAACATGAACAAAGTAATTGCTACATTACAAGTGTGTAACGATAAACAAAATACGTACAGTTAATTACATAACATTCGTAAATACTCACAATCGGACACATGCTGTAAAAAGTAGCACGACTTTGTCAACAATAATACACTGCACAACGACCGACGACTACAGTGGCCGGCGTCGGATTAAACGACATCGTCTGTTGCTGATGCGGTGGTGTTCGACGCCACGGATTCTTGATGTGTTGCCACTGAGAAAACGGTGCCACGTCGACTTGCTGATGTGGTGGTGTTCGACGCCACGGATTCTCGACGTGTTGCCACTGGGAAAATGGCGCCACACCCACAGGTTGATGCTGCAATGGTGGATTAAACGGCGCCGCGTCTTGGTGATGCGGGAAATGGTCAGACGGAACCACGTGGTTCTGAGACGGTGCCACGGGATGCTGATGAGGCAGGGGCGCCGCAGTTCGGTGATCTTGCGGTTGGTGAAGCTGGCTGTTGGAGTCCGGTATGATATCGTCGTTGGTGCTCCGTCGCTTGCGTTTATTCTTCGGGGTTTCTTTGCGTTTGGAGTACTTCTGAGCGTGACTAGCCACCTGCTTAGAATCCCTCGTCCCGATAAATTCTGCAATTTCTTTCCATCTGCCTTCACCGTACATATCTAATCCTTCCTTGAACCGTCTGATAGACAAATATTAAATATGCAAAAAGTTAGTGATTCATATATAAAATAAAAGAATCAGATCAGACAGAACAATTATATTAAAGTTCTTAGTGTAATTACTTTTGCTCGTCTGCAGACCACCGTTTTATTTTCTTCCCAGCCCGCTGGTGCTCGGTGCCAGCCAGAGGGGGTTGTTCTGCCGGCATTCCTTCATCCATGCGTTGATCTACTGTCATGGCACTCTCGCTCGCCGCCATGAAATCATTCTCGGTGCCGACCAGAGGGGGTTGTTCTGCCGACATTTCTTCATCCATGCGTTGATCTGCTGTCATGGCACTCTCGCTCGCCGCCATGACAACATTCTCGGTGCCAGCCAGAGGGGGTTCTTCTGCCGGCATTTCTTCGTCCATGCGTTGATCTGCTGTCATGGCACTCTCGCTCGCCGCCATGAAAACATTCTCGGTGCCTGCCAGAGGGGGGTTGTTCTGCCAGCATTTCTTCGTTCATGCGTTGATCTGCTGTCATGGCACTTTCGCTCACCGCCATGAGAACATTCTCGCTGTGATGGCATCAGAGAACAAAACAAGAATTATAGTACACTGAAAGTGTTTATATGAAGAAAGAAAAATAAAAAAAGTCATAGGGAAAGATCAAAAACTGAAAATAACCTTTGTTCTTTTTCAGTCTGCGTTCCCTCGTCCGTCTCTTGCTCTACCGCCTCGGGAGTGTCGGGAATGACGATGACATCGTTGGATTTCGTAATATCAATGGAATCGTTGACAGTGACATTGAGGTTGTCAGCTGGGATGACGCTGATGTCGCCAGTGGGGATGTTTCCGTCGGAGATGAGGGAAGTTTCCGCGATGTCAGTATGACCATCCAAGATGTAACTACAGAATTGCATTGAGATGTAAGCAATACATAAATTTAAAAATCAATTAAAGCAAAACTAAACAAAATTATATGAGAGATATATAATTGAATACGTAACAAAAATCAGAGACCAAATTTTTTGGGTGAGAAACCAAATTAGAAAAGAAAAAAAAGAGAGCAAGGTTTTAGTTTAATACCAATCATTGTCATCATCAGTGTGGTTCCAGTTGAGAAGTTTCGGCACTTTAGGCGCTCCAAGCATGTCGGAATTAAACCTGGAGTGTTCGAACACTATGCCGTCGTTGAACTGTGACGGCGGCTCGTCGTTTTGAACTCCCGCATTCATGCTGTTTGAACAAATAGATAAGAAAGTCATTGACAAATAGTTTTTTTTGTTTATTCTACGTTCATACATATTAAACTTTTGATCACTGTCATACTTACAGAGCTTGTTCCAAGCCAAGCAGCGCATCACGCTTCGGGTTGTCCTCCAACCTCCGCTCAAACTCTTCGTTGACAGCTTCGAGGGTTTGGATTTCCTCGTTGGTTCTCTTAGAGTTTTGAATTTCGTCTTCTCCGGTAGACCTTTTTGTTCTCTTTCGTTGACTTACTTCTTCTTCTTCCCCTCCGGCTAGCGGCTCCACCTCATCATCGGAAATTTCCAGACTGTAAACAGAGAGACGTAAAAGTTATTACAATGTTACAGTACCTACAGGCTACATATATAGTATATATATTCCGTATCAACTAAAGCAAATCTAAACAAAATTATATGAGAGACATTGATTATTTCTTGTGTAACAAACAAAACAAGAAGAAAATATTGATTAAAAAAATTTAAGTATTAATGTTCTAGTTTTATACCAATGATTGTTAAGTTCCCACATTACGTGCGCTCCAAGATCAGGCCAAGGGACCAAATCGGACTCATCAAACTTCAACCCGTCAAATTGCGGACAGCGGCTCGTCGATCGTAACTCCCGTATCCTCGCTGTAGAGACAAATAGATTAGAAAATCATTGATATAAACAAAACTTTTTTAATTCTACATATTAAACTCTTCACTATCATACTTGTTGCAAACTCCTTTGATCAACAAGGCTTTTTCCAAATCTCGGTCAAACTCCAGCTTCTTCAAGTTCTCTCGACATTCTTTTTGGACCTCGGCCTCGATATTCCCGACTTCCCGACTTCTTTTCTTAGGGTTTTGACTTTTGTCTTGTTTGGTTGACTTCTTTCTTTGTTGTCGAGTTTGACTTTCTTGTTCTTCTTCCTCTATCGCCACCGGCTCCGATTCATCATCGGAGATTTCCTTGCTGTAGAGGAAGACATGAAGATTAAGCAAATAAAATGGAGGGATCGTTTGGAGAAATCGAAGACGACAAGCCGAACTTTTTGTTCGGATTTTATTTTTCAGAATAAAGGTATAACAAGTTTGAAAATTTTAAATTTTGCATAAAGAAAGATTAAAAAAGACTATTTGTTCGCATCTATTACGGCACGTACCTATCGGTCAAGGATCGCTCCAAGCAGTAGCTATACTCCTCGTCGGACAAGTGAAGTGAGGCGAGAATGTGCCCCCAAACCTCCTCGGGCGTCTTTCCCGGTAGCAACGCCGACTGTTTCTTCCACTCACGCTCCAACCTTCTCTCCATCTTTCCTTGCGTCGAACTGCGACAAAGTAAAGAGAGAGAGATTACTACGTTGAATGCCATGATACGAACTTATCACTCGCTGTACATATACATATTGATATTGTAATTAATTTTATAGTCTTATATTTACCTGTTGCGATCATCTTTTTTCGGCTTGTTCGACCTTGCAATATTTCGTCTTGTACCAAGCTTTTTCGCTTTCCGGGATCTCGTCTCTCGCTTTTCCGTCAGAGTCAGACTGAGAAAGAAAGAAAGAAATCGGTTGGCGAATGTCAGAAAATAATATGTTACTATATTTGTTTATACGGACGTGCAAACTACGAATATCTATGCAGTGTGTATTTCTTTTTAAGTGATTATTATACCTGTTGTGGTCATCGACTTGCAAGTTTCTGATTCCCGACCTCGGCAGCGGCACCGCCGGTTTCTTCTGCTCGGACTTGGACCTTGAACTCATTGTTTCGTACTCACTTTCGTAAGTTGCTTCAGACTGTGACGATGTAGTAAGAAAGAGTTCCAGAGACTGAGTTACGAATTGCTTCAGATTGTGTTTTTAGAGATATATCCTCGTTATATGGACTATTATAGTGATATATGTTCTAGAAAATCTTTATATATAGATTATATATATTTATGAATTTAAAAAAAGAAGATTTAAAATATAAAAATGGAAATATATATGTCAGTTAGAGTGTAATTCGGAAGAGAAAAGTAGTTACAATTATCTTTACCATATTTTTTATTATTTTAATTAGTGTTTATTTAGTTCAAAAAACGTCGAGCTAATTAGTAATTTAGTAGTCACAAACAAGTGTTATAAGACTGAACTGAATATACCACACTTTTTATTTATCAACGTGACTTAGTTGCATTGTTTATTATAACGACATACACAGTCTTTTAGATATATATATATATATATATATATATATATATATATATATATATATATATAGTTACACCTTAACCCTATTTATTATTATGACAAATAAATCGTTTCTTGATTTTTAAGCTAAAAAATATATAACCCACATATGGTTTTAATTTCTATTTGATTACACTTATATTCGGAATACTCATATGCTCTAATTTTCGCAACATATGTCTTAAAATATCATCTTCGTCAAGTTATATGCTGCTAATAACCTTATATGTAACTCTTACGTGCCCCAAAATAAAATTTTTGTAACATATTATTATAATCTCTTATACATTTTGTAACTAATGTTGTTAATTCAGATAAATTTGGAAATCCATAGTTAATTATGAAAAAAAATTTCCTGAATCCGCACGTTCTGAACCCAGATTCTGTTCGGATTCAGAATTTCTGGTTCTGGTTTCCCCAGATCCGAAATTCTCTGATTTCTTTGTACAACGGCTCAGATTTTAAGTATTTTAAAAATTAAATAAAAAACAAAAATTTAACGGCCTTTGATTAACCTATTAAAGTGGTATGAAATCCAAAACCGGATACTAAAATCCAGGTAAAAACCGTTCTGGTTCCGAAGGAAAAAAAGAAAAGAACCATGAACCAGAAAATTCTGGTTCCGTTTTTACCCTATTCGAGTTATTCTGAACCGGATACCACTTTCGCTCCCATAGTTACAGGTGTGACAGTAACTTCATTCAAGTCGATCTTTGTGGTTGAGTAAGCCGATTGTGAGATGAGATGATATGATATATCATATATTTATATAACTAGAAACTAGTCTTATCTTACTATAACAAACATCAAAACACTTACGATTACAAATTACTTGCAAGTTTCGTTCAAGTTGATTTCCCAATTAAGGGCTTCGAATAGTTTGCGAGTTTAATCTTTGGTTAGATTAATAATATTGTGTTTATTTATTTATCAAAATTATACATAAAAATGCGTCTAGTTCTATCTACCTGTGTGTGTCGTCTCTCGCTTTTCCGTTAGAGTCTGGAGTAAGAGAAGTTGAGAACCAGAGACTAAGTTGGTGATTGTTTATTCGTCTAATGAGAAACAAACATATATAAATATATATATACACACACTAATAATCCAAAATAAATCCAAACTCCTAAAAACACGAGATTAGGCATTAGGGTATTACATCCCAAGAAATAGAAAACGCGGTTAAAAAATTGACCAAATATATCTCTAGCATAAATAAGTATTAACTATTATTATTTTAATTAGTGTGTATTTATTTCAGCTCGAAAAAGTGGATCTAATTAATAGTAAGAAGTGTTTTAGAACTGAATATGCCACGTTTTTATTTATCAACGTGACATTATTTATTATTATGACCGAATTTTTTTTATACTCATATATATATATATATATATATAAAGTTACATTATGCTATTAAACCTAAACCGTGATTAATTTATTACTATTATGACAAACAAATATCTGATATATATATATAGTAGAACTTCCTATTTAATATTGTTGGGACCAACAAAAAATATTATATTATCGGATTATTAATTAACATTAAATTAGTAATTTATTAATTTATACATTAATAATGAAAAAAATTCTTAATCAGCTATAATTATATAAAATCTTTATCAGCAAAAAAATATTTAAATTTATTATATCGAGAATATTGAAATATAAATATTAAAAATATCAAGAGATTCTATTATAATTTAAAAAGATTTTATTAGAGTACCGATGTAAAAAATATTAATCAGCACAATGATATTAAAGATGAATAACAATAGTTTCTTGTAGTAGTGATAAGTAAAGCTATAAAAAGTATTATAGAATCATATTTTAAGAATACTACATGACTAGTGATGTAATGTTATCTTTTTAATTATTGTGATTTTATAGTTATTTATGTTATATTTTATTTATAGTGATTTTATATTTATTTTATGTAATTTTTTTATGTTGAATTATTAATTTATATATCACTTGGGACCTATCTACTTTAAAAAATTGTTATCTTATAAATTTAAGAAATTATTATCTTAGGTAGTTATAAGGCCCGAGTCGGGACCGGACAAAAATACTATTTAATCGCGACTATTAATTTATCGAGTATTAATTTATTGACACTTATTTTACTAGGGATGTGCAGATTTACCCTCTTTCTTCCAAAACTGGCCGAACTAGCCGCTATAATATAACGAACGTGTGGATTCCACCCTCCTTTCTAATGATTGAGTGGACATAATAACGCCTTTTTATTTTATTATAAAATTTACTCATTAACACCCAATTAACTAGAAATTTAATTATCATAATTAAAAAAATAAAAATTATTGAATTTTCAGTTAATTGACGGTCAATTCTATTATTTAAACAAACAAGTCAACGTACTTATATCAAAATTATATATAGAAAGACCTTTTCCGTATTTTTAAAACGCAAAGGCTAATCCCGCACATTCCGACAAAGGCCCGGCCTAAAAGCGCAAATAACTCTTTTTCTAAATATAACGTGAATAAATAATAAAGTGGGTCGTTTTCTTAGGTTTCTGATTAGGTTAGGTTCATTAGATAAATTTAGGTTCAAAAGGATTTATGTTTAAGCAACTCTTAATACTTGTTTAAATATTTTTAATCGTCAAATGAATTATTAAGTGTAAAACAAGTAGATTTCTCTAACACTTGAAGTATTACAAAGGATTAATGTGATAATTTACTTGCATTAATATAATTATATGAATGATACTAAATACAATTTTGATTTCATTTCAGTCAGAGACGGAATTTGAGGAATGGCGCCTTTCATCTTTTTTTTGTCATGCTTATCGTGCCTTTCATGTCTATCTTTCTTCTCGTGTTTCTGATTCTAGACTGTGTCCTTTTTATGATTAATTTTAAGAAATTCGAGGCATGATTACGCCGCGAATTATAATCTAGCTTTCCAATTAAAAAAATGTATTATCGTACTATGAAGAAACCCTAGTTTTCGCAGCTGTCTCCGAGTTCTGCAATAGCTTTGGTCCGCTGATCGGGATCACCGGAGTTTCGGAGAGAGAAATGAATGACTGTGACTTGGAGGATTTCATCTGTTTTACTGTAATCGTCCTTTCTCGGTGAATGTATTATCGTAAGTAGTTCTGATAATTGTTTAGACAAAGTGATCTTATCATCTTTCACATATATACATATTTATCTTTTACAAGTGTCTAAACATATTCAAAATCTGTATCATTGATTAAATAACATCTGTAAATTGTCACAATTGGAAACATGCATGCCGTAATAAAAAGTAGCACGACTTTGTCAACAATAAAACATTCTACAACGACTTCGGGTGGTGACTACGGCGGCGCGGTTCGGTGATCTTGCGGTTGATAAAGCTGGCCGTCGGAGACCGGAATGATCTCGTCGTTGGTGCTCCGTCTCTTGCGTTTATTCTTCGGGGTTTCCTTACGTAGGTAGTATTTTTGAGCGTGACTCGCCACCTGCGTCGAATCCCGCGTCCCGATGAATTGTGCAATTTCTTTCCAATTTCCTTTGCCAAACTTTTCCAGTCCATCCTTGAACCTTCTGGTAGAAAAATGTTAAATATAAAAAAGTTAGCGCTTCATATAAAATAAAATAAAAATAAATCTAAGAGAGTACAAATTAATATTGTATTAAATTTATAAATTTTCTTACTTTTGCTCTTCTAGAGTCCACCGTTTTGTTTTCTTCCCGAACCGATGTTGCTCGGTGCCAACAAGAGGGTGCTGCTCTTCCGTCACTCCTCCATCGTTCTGAGCAGCCGGGGTGTGAACGAATTGACGGAAGCTATCGAACATCGAACCATCATCGTAAGCTTCGTAGCATGTTCTGCTCGGCTCGCCCTCACATATCCTTCGTCTCTTGAAGTCTTGTAAGAGTGTCTCATTGTCTTGAGGAAAGTCTTTCGGGACTCTATTGTGGATGTCGGAGGTGATCGCATTCGTTTGTGGTACTTTCATGGCCCCGAAATGCTTCTGGGCATGGCTCGCAACTTGCGCCCGTGTCCTTGTACCCACCATAATTGCGATTTTCTTCCAATTACCCTTGCCGTGTTTCTCAAGCCCCTCTACAAACAATCTGATCATAAATAATTAAAAGCAAATTTTAGTTGAGAGGGGAACTAAGATATAAACATAGTATAACTGAGAATCATAAAATTTATTGAAGTCACGTGGAAAGATTATATAATATATATATATAAATATATAAAAGAGAAGAAAAAAAATAAGATTTACCGGTGTTCTTCCGTAGTCCATGTTCCTTGGTTCAGATGATTCTCTCTTGCTACGGCATTCTGGCTCGTCTTCGCGAAAATACCCTCGCTGTATTGAAAAAAGGTATGAGATTTAGTGACATCTTTTTAACTCTTTAAGAGAGAGAAAAAAAAATAGTATTACTAAGTTTTTTTTTTTTATCATAATGAGATTTCTATAATAAGAATAATAATAATAATAATAATAAATAATGAATAAACAGAAAACTTAAAATCACCTGTGCTCTCTTTGACTCTGTTGCGCTACCGATCCGCCTTGTTCGATGTAGTACCCCTCAAACACATGTTGTCCGGCCAATGCTTGGGATGATTGCCTATTATCATATTGTTGTGGCAGTAAAACACCGTTGCTTGATAGGAGTGGATCGTCAGAAGTCAAAAGGTCAAGGAAGCCGTTGGCGGGGGCAAGAGTGTAGTTGTCGCCTAAGGAATAAGCGGCTGCGGAACTGTCGGGTATAGAGCTTGTGGGGGCAGAGATAGCGGGGACGTCGTTGGTGATTTCACCGGCAGTTGGAGATAAGTTATCAAAGTCGATCATATCGATCAAATTGTCCCTGAAAAAATTGATTTGAGATGTTACACATACATATATTTAAAATTGAAAGAGCAAAAAAAAGAATGAAAGAGAGAGCTACGTAAATTACAAGCATATTATATGCGATGTAATTGAAATCCAATGTGAAAAATTACTAAAAACTGCTAACAAACAATAAATAGATCAAATTTAATTCAAAATTTATACTGAAGAAACGAAAAATTAATATTTGTAAAAACTATATATAAAGACTGTAATTTGTTATTTACGTGCTATGTGCTCTTTATAACTAAGTAAATTAAGACAAAATTTCTTCTATAACTAACGACTAATAATAAATGAATAAATAAGAAAACAGAGTATTGTGTTGCGTAAAATTATGGCATGAACGTTCGTAACTCTTGCATAAAAGAATAAAATTACAAACGTGAAGTTTATCATAATTCTTGTGAATTGACAAAAAAGAATGCTCTATGATTAGGGTATTTGAGTGTTTCATTATTATCAAAGAAAACAAAATATAAAATTGGATTTAAAAAATATAACGCGTTGCTTGGAGTTTATGGACGCATACCAATTATTATCAATGTTGCACACGTCAAAGAGTTCCGGCTGGCCGTGCACGTCCCCATTTTGCGCATCATATGCAACTCCGGCCGTTTCCTTCCTGTTTAAACAAAATAATAATACAAAGATTAAGAAATCCTTCATCAACAAAACTGTTTGGTGTTTAAAATAAACAAAGATGTTCACTACCGCACCTGTTGTAAACTCCGCCGTTGAACTCGGCTCGTTCCAATGGATCCTCCGACCTCTCCTCCAACTGTAGCGATGGCTTATTATTCTCATTAGCTCCGGAGGCATCCTCGCTGAATCATGGTATGTTAAGTTTATAAGTTTTTCAGAGAGTTAATAATAAGAAAAAAGGAAGAACAAATTAAGATTGGATAATTAGTGATTTATACATAATGAGATCCCGCAGTAACGAAACGAGCTCTTCGGACTCATACGGCCGCTCATCATTCATAGCTCCCACTTCCCAGCTGTTCAAACAATATAACACAGAGATTAAGAGTAATAATACAACAAGATTAAGTAATCATCGATAACCAAATCTTGATTACGTATTAAACTCTTGATCACTGTCATACTTACGAGGCTGGTTCTAAGCCAAGCAGCACATCAAGGTCCATGATCTCCTCCAAGCCCTTCTCTGCTTCGAGGGTTTTGACTTCCTCGCTGACTCGGTGTTGACATACTTGTTCTTCATCCTCACCAAGGAGCACATCAAGGTCCATGATTTCCTCCAAGCTCCAATCATCCTCGTTGTTGACCTTCTCGGCTTCGAGGGTTTTGACTTCCTCGCTGACTCGTTCTTGACATACTTGTTCTTCATCCTCACCAAGGAGCACATCAAGGTCTATGATTTCCTCCAAGCTCCAATCATCCTCGTTGTTGACCTTCTCGGCTTCGAGGGTTTTGACTTCCTCGCTTTCTTGACATACTTGTTCTTCATCCTCACCAAGGAGCACATCAAGGTCCATGATTTCCTCCAAGCTCCAATCATCCTTGTTGTTGACCTTCTCGGCTTCGAGGGTTTTGACTTCCTCGCTGACTCGTTCTTGACATGCTTGTTCTTCATCCTCACCGACACCGTCGGGAATTTCCTGGCTGTAAACAGAGAGACAAAAGATTAAGAAATTGTCCTTGAGATATTCTATAGTTAAAGAAAGATTATTTGTTCGCGTCTATTATTACGGCACGTGCCTATCGTTCAAGTATCGCTCCATGCAGTAGTTAAACGCCCAGCCGGAGAAGGGAAGCACGAGCATGTGCCCCCAAACCTCTTTGCGGGTCTTTCCCGGTAGCAATGCCGACTGTTCCTTCCACTTACGCTCCATCTCTTGAGCCACTCTCTCTCTCGTTTCAGGATAATTCATATTCGCGGATATCCTCTTTCGCTTTTCCGTCAGACTACTGGGAAAGAAAAAAAGAGAGAATATGAATACGTTGGGGAATGGTATAGAAAATGCTGTAGTATAGCTGATATATATATGTATACACATGAAGTATATATTTTCTTTTTAAGTTATTATACGTATAGACTTGAAAGCTTCCAGTTTCCGACGTCGTCCACGGCAGCGGCGGCGGTCTCTTCGCTTGAACTCCGATCTTGAAATTATATTTCGTTGCTGTCCGGCGCTTTCTTACTTTCTTTCGTGATGCTTAGAGTGTGAGAAATATATATTTATGAATATAAAAGAAATCCGCAATCCGCATGATATTTAAAATATAAAAATGGAAATATATATGTCACTTAGAGTGTAATTCGGAAGAGAAAAGTAGTTACAATTATCTTTACCGTATTTTTAGTATTTTAATCAGTGTGTATTTATTTTAGTTCGAAAAAGTCGAGCTAATTAATAGTAAGAAGTGTTTTAAAACTGAATATGCCACGTTTTTATTTACATTGTCACATTGCCACATGACAACGTTACATGTGTATTTTATTTTATTTTTTAACGAGAAAGACATTATTGGCCAAGGTTACAATGCACTCCCATTATTAGATACATTAATTTAAGAACATATGTAACTATTAGTCAAGTTTACAATATGTAAAGGAGGCACGCATTTGCATCTCATGGGGTTTGAACCCGTGACCTTTTGAAGAGGTGTGTACTATTAGGCCAATTATGAATAATATTTTTCTACTCGTAATTGATTTTTTCTTGTGGTGAACAATCGTGTTTTCGGTTCGTTTTCATCATTATTTACACAAATTATTGTATTTTTTGGTTTTTTTTTTTTTCACTTTTAAAACTAAAAGCCACGCCATTGAGAATAAAAAAAAATAAATTTGACCCATTATCAATAGTTCGGTTTTAGATCCAATTTTTCGCATTTTGGCCGAATACAGCATAGTCATCATATTTTTTTTTAATACTAATTTATTACTGGATAATCTAAAATAAAACAATAACAACTAAAATCGATATATGAAATAATTCAAATGAAACTGATCATCTAGCTGCCTTTATTTACATAAAATTATTACAAACGATTATTTTTTAGTCAAATGGAAAGAAATAAAGTAATAACAATACAAATTGTTCAAAATAAAATAAATTACGGCATTTATGATATATTAATAAAAAAATTACCCCTCCAAATGGATTATTATGTACATATATTAGGCGTCAAAATGCTAGTATCTATCTACTTTTTCCAAAATCTCCTCCCCAACACACACACATATACAACATGTATTACTAATATTATATCGGGATAATAACGGTAAATATACTTAACTTCGACTAAATTTGTACTTTAATACTTAAGATAAGAAAAAAAAAACAGCAAAAAATACTGGGCTTCGACTAAAGCTGCAATTTGATAAGTTTAATAATTAACGATAATAGACAACCCACCATGATAATTTTTTTTGAAAAACATAAAGAAATCTGCCTTTTCTAGTTAGTAATTTTACAATAAATATCGAACTAACGTAAAATATGGTATTTTTGTGAGCTAAGTTTTTGTCGTCAATTTTTTAGATAGGTACTGAGTGCAACTATGCTCAAACTTATGTATTTTTACCGGTAATTTGTTAGCTTAGGTATTAAATTGCAAATTTAGTAGAAGTCGTGTATTTTGCCACCAATTTATGAACTCGGGTATTAAGTTCAACATTAGTCAAAGTTATGTATTTTGACGATATTATCCTTATTATATATTTTCTTAGTATATGTATGTTGACCAACTCTTAATCTACGTCTGTAAGAATTTCAATCGGCAAATAAATTATAAAGTGTAAAACAAGTAAGTGCCAATAATAAATATACATCAATATGACACATGAAGTAATACGTCAATTATAGAAAATGATTAATGTGATATTTTACTTGAAGTATTATTTAATACAATTTCTATTTTTTGTAGCACAAGACTCAGATGCGAATGTGATGAAGTGATGGACTAGCTTTATCCCAAACCGAAGCTTACAAAACCCGGCATCCGAAAAATTCTGCAAACAGAACTAAGTGGTTCGAAATAGAACACATCAGAAACAGAACCATACTTTCAATCGGAACCGGAATCGTGCCTTCGCCTCTCCTTGTCTTTCCTGTGCTTCCTCTTCTCATCCGAGGAATGGCGCTTTTCACGCTTCTCACGCCTTTCTCGCTTCTCATGTCTATCTTTCTTATCTTCACGCGTCCTTTTCTTTTGACGCCTTTCGCCCTCTGATTCTTCTTCTTCTTCTTCCTTTGACATTTTATTAGTCAACGGAGTAGGCGGCATGGGTGCCCTTGGAATCTGAGACGGAACATCTTGCTTCATAGTGGGTTCAATGGAACCGGATTCTACATGCGGACGATTTGGCCTGCAGAACGTCAGAAACACCCGAAATAAGAAAACCAATCAGATAATAATACAGTGTATTTATATGTAAATTATGACGAGAAAACTATAATGAACAACTAATGTAATAGCCTATATAATCATTTGTGCTGAAATGATTAGAGAACAACATCAGTTTATAATTAATTGTACTTCACTTGTGTGATATTATATGTAATTTTTTTACAGTCAATTTGAATATAATGCCTCGAGCTACCCGAATTACAGAAGAACTTCGAATCATTGAACCGAGCATCACTAAGAAATTTCCAGCAATGGATTACCTGAAGCCACAACCTCGGCTTTATGCCAAATCAGAGTACACAGTGTGACATCTATAGTTTACAGCAAGAATGAATCAAGTACTTACTTTGCGAAACCGAGACCCTGAACATGGGCTGCCTCAGCATGGCCTTCACCAACGTCCTCAGAGGTGGATCCTCGCTTCACCAGCTCGGAAAACTCATGCTTATCAAGCCGGTTCCCTTGAGGGCGGGTTGCACGTTTTGGAGCTAAGCCAAGAGCCTCTCTCATAGCCTGCTCTTCCTCTTCCTTGATTCTTCTGATCTCTTCTTTGGCAGCCTCCGCATCGGCGCTCGAAGACCCCTTTCCCCTCGCATACCAGTGCAGATCCTTCCCTGTTCAACGATTTAAACCCTTTAGAAGCCGAAAAATTTAATGAATAATTGACAATTATAACACAACCCAAGACCAATGTACATTATACTTAAGTGTGTCTGTTGGAGAGCTCTGACCGTGTTCTCGAAAGATTGGGATATCATCTCATTGCTGATGGCTTATGTATTTGGGATTTGTGCTTTACTTGTTTGGTTTAGTTAAAAATGCGAAAACGAAAAATACAAAACCGAAAAACAGGCTCTAAGTAACGCGATTATTGTTAATTTAATCGGGATCGGTCAATCAGCTTCTATAGTTTAAATTGAGAGAAATTGGTCACCTTTTTGCCATCTTCCAACAGGGGCCTTAAGGCTGTGCCCGAGATAGTTCTCGCGATGCTTGTCGACCTTCACATCGTCCCAACTGAACTCTGCGCATCGCAATCGATACAAATAAACTCCATTGCACACAGCTCACGTCAAACAATTTAAGAAACCTGTAGAACAAGCAGACTCATACGAAGAAATCTCAAAACCCCTCTAACTTTTCAGAAATTCCATAAATTATTCTCAATGAAACCTCAAATTAGTAATTCGATCCTCACAGACTTATCAATTGGTGAAGAAAGAGCTGCGATTCTTCACAGTTCCGAAATCAAAACAGAAAAAAGCACAAATCTAAATTCGATTAAACCCTAATTGAAGCAGAGAAAGAGAGAAACTTACGATCTCGACCACCACGAACACCGCCTCTGGTAGGATGATACATTTAGGGTTTCTCAATTTCCCCCAAATTCTTCTCTTCACAATCAACCTCGCCGATCTTCCTTCGATTGGTTATGTTTTTCACTCGTCCTATACTTTCAGCTTATGTCAACATTATACCTCTATTTTTTAAAAAACATAAAATAATACCCCAATATTGATTGAGTATTTGACAATTATCCTTACTTTTTTAAAATTAATTTTAAACGTCTCCCTCCTTCGCCCTCATCCAGCTTCATCACCTCGGCCTCGGCCTCGGCGTCGGCTTGTAGCCCCCAAAACCGTTTATCCTCCTCGGAGTTTCTCGTTAATTTGATAGTAATGTTGGTGCATACTTTAGTATTACTAATTATTCTATTTACAACTTATGAAATAAATATACAATGAAAAGTTAATATAATTTATCATCTCCCACATAATAATTATTAACAATGACACTAATTAAATGTTCAATCATTGATCTGGATAACATGAACAAAGTAATTGCTACATTACAAGTGTGTAACGATAAACAAAATACGTACAGTTAATTACATAACATTCGTAAATACTCACAATCGGACACATGCTGTAAAAAGTAGCACGACTTTGTCAACAATAATACACTGCACAACGACCGACGACTACAGTGGCCGGCGTCGGATTAAACGACATCGTCTGTTGCTGATGCGGTGGTGTTCGACGCCACGGATTCTTGATGTGTTGCCACTGAGAAAACGGTGCCACGTCGACTTGCTGATGTGGTGGTGTTCGACGCCACGGATTCTCGACGTGTTGCCACTGGGAAAATGGCGCCACACCCACAGGTTGATGCTGCAATGGTGGATTAAACGGCGCCGCGTCTTGGTGATGCGGGAAATGGTCAGACGGAACCACGTGGTTCTGAGACGGTGCCACGGGATGCTGATGAGGCAGGGGCGCCGCAGTTCGGTGATCTTGCGGTTGGTGAAGCTGGCTGTTGGAGTCCGGTATGATATCGTCGTTGGTGCTCCGTCGCTTGCGTTTATTCTTCGGGGTTTCTTTGCGTTTGGAGTACTTCTGAGCGTGACTAGCCACCTGCTTAGAATCCCTCGTCCCGATAAATTCTGCAATTTCTTTCCATCTGCCTTCACCGTACATATCTAATCCTTCCTTGAACCGTCTGATAGACAAATATTAAATATGCAAAAAGTTAGTGATTCATATATAAAATAAAAGAATCAGATCAGACAGAACAATTATATTAAAGTTCTTAGTGTAATTACTTTTGCTCGTCTGCAGACCACCGTTTTATTTTCTTCCCAGCCCGCTGGTGCTCGGTGCCAGCCAGAGGGGGTTGTTCTGCCGGCATTCCTTCATCCATGCGTTGATCTACTGTCATGGCACTCTCGCTCGCCGCCATGAAATCATTCTCGGTGCCGACCAGAGGGGGTTGTTCTGCCGGCATTTCTTCATCCATGCGTTGATCTGCTGTCATGGCACTCTCGCTCGCCGCCATGACAACATTCTCGGTGCCAGCCAGAGGGGGTTCTTCTGCCGGCATTTCTTCGTCCATGCGTTGATCTGCTGTCATGGCACTCTCGCTCGCCGCCATGAAAACATTCTCGGTGCCTGCCAGAGGGGGTTGTTCTGCCAGCATTTCTTCGTTCATGCGTTGATCTGCTGTCATGGCACTTTCGCTCACCGCCATGAGAACATTCTCGCTGTGATGGCATCAGAGAACAAAACAAGAATTATAGTACACTGAAAGTGTTTATATGAAGAAAGAAAAATAAAAAAAGTCATAGGGAAAGATCAAAAACTGAAAATAACCTTTGTTCTTTTTCAGTCTGCGTTCCCTCGTCCGTCTCTTGCTCTACCGCCTCGGGAGTGTCGGGAATGACGATGACATCGTTGGATTTCGTAATATCAATGGAATCGTTGACAGTGACATTGAGGTTGTCAGCTGGGATGACGCTGATGTCGCCAGTGGGGATGTTTCCGTCGGAGATGAGGGAAGTTTCCGCGATGTCAGTATGACCATCCAAGATGTAACTACAGAATTGCATTGAGATGTAAGCAATACATAAATTTAAAAATCAATTAAAGCAAAACTAAACAAAATTATATGAGAGATATATAATTGAATACGTAACAAAAATCAGAGACCAAATTTTTTGGGTGAGAAACCAAATTAGAAAAGAAAAAAAAGAGAGCAAGGTTTTAGTTTAATACCAATCATTGTCATCATCAGTGTGGTTCCAGTTGAGAAGTTTCGGCACTTTAGGCGCTCCAAGCATGTCGGAATTAAACCTGGAGTGTTCGAACACTATGCCGTCGTTGAACTGTGACGGCGGCTCGTCGTTTTGAACTCCCGCATTCATGCTGTTTGAACAAATAGATAAGAAAGTCATTGACAAATAGTTTTTTTGTTTATTCTACGTTCATACATATTAAACTTTTGATCACTGTCATACTTACAGAGCTTGTTCCAAGCCAAGCAGCGCATCACGCTTCGGGTTGTCCTCCAACCTCCGCTCAAACTCTTCGTTGACAGCTTCGAGGGTTTGGATTTCCTCGTTGGTTCTCTTAGAGTTTTGAATTTCGTCTTCTCCGGTAGACCTTTTTGTTCTCTTTCGTTGACTTACTTCTTCTTCTTCCCCTCCGGCTAGCGGCTCCACCTCATCATCGGAAATTTCCAGACTGTAAACAGAGAGACGTAAAAGTTATTACAATGTTACAGTACCTACAGGCTACATATATAGTATATATATCCGTATCAACTAAAGCAAATCTAAACAAAATTATATGAGAGACATTGATTATTTCTTGTGTAACAAACAAAACAAGAAGAAAATATTGATTAAAAAAATTTAAGTATTAATGTTCTAGTTTTATACCAATGATTGTTAAGTTCCCACATTACGTGCGCTCCAAGATCAGGCCAAGGGACCAAATCGGACTCATCAAACTTCAACCCGTCAAATTGCGACAGCGGCTCGTCGATCGTAACTCCCGTATCCTCGCTGTAGAGACAAATAGATTAGAAAATCATTGATATTAACAAAACTTTTTTAATTCTACATATTAAACTCTTCACTATCATACTTGTTGCAAACTCCTTTGATCAACAAGGCTTTTTCCAAATCTCGGTCAAACTCCAGCTTCTTCAAGTTCTCTCGACATTCTTTTTGGACCTCGGCCTCGATATTCCCGACTTCCCGACTTCTTTTCTTAGGGTTTTGACTTTTGTCTTGTTTGGTTGACTTCTTTCTTTGTTGTCGAGTTTGACTTTCTTGTTCTTCTTCCTCTATCGCCACCGGCTCCGATTCATCATCGGAGATTTCCTTGCTGTAGAGGAAGACATGAAGATTAAGCAAATAAAATGGAGGGATCGTTTGGAGAAATCGAAGACGACAAGCCGAACTTTTTGTTCGGATTTTATTTTTCAGAATAAAGGTATAACAAGTTTGAAAATTTTAAATTTTGCATAAAGAAAGATTAAAAAAGACTATTTGTTCGCATCTATTACGGCACGTACCTATCGGTCAAGGATCGCTCCAAGCAGTAGCTATACTCCTCGTCGGACAAGTGAAGTGAGGCGAGAATGTGCCCCCAAACCTCCTCGGGCGTCTTTCCCGGTAGCAACGCCGACTGTTTCTTCCACTCACGCTCCAACCTTCTCTCCATCTTTCCTTGCGTCGAACTGCGACAAAGTAAAGAGAGAGAGATTACTACGTTGAATGCCATGATACGAACTTATCACTCGCTGTACATATACATATTGATATTGTAATTAATTTTATAGTCTTATATTTACCTGTTGCGATCATCTTTTTTCGGCTTGTTCGACCTTGCAATATTTCGTCTTGTACCAAGCTTTTTCGCTTTCCGGGATCTCGTCTCTCGCTTTTCCGTCAGAGTCAGACTGAGAAAGAAAGAAAGAAATCGGTTGGCGAATGTCAGAAAATAATATGTTACTATATTTGTTTATACGGACGTGCAAACTACGAATATCTATGCAGTGTGTATTTCTTTTTAAGTGATTATTATACCTGTTGTGGTCATCGACTTGCAAGTTTCTGATTCCCGACCTCGGCAGCGGCACCGCCGGTTTCTTCTGCTCGGACTTGGACCTTGAACTCATTGTTTCGTACTCACTTTCGTAAGTTGCTTCAGACTGTGACGATGTAGTAAGAAAGAGTTCCAGAGACTGAGTTACGAATTGCTTCAGATTGTGTTTTTAGAGATATATCCTCGTTATATGGACTATTATAGTGATATATGTTCTAGAAAATCTTTATATATAGATTATATATATTTATGAATTTAAAAAAAGAAGATTTAAAATATAAAAATGGAAATATATATGTCAGTTAGAGTGTAATTCGGAAGAGAAAAGTAGTTACAATTATCTTTACCATATTTTTTATTATTTTAATTAGTGTTTATTTAGTTCAATTCGAAAACGTCGAGCTAATTAGTAATTTAGTAGTCACAAACAAGTGTTATAAGACTGAACTGAATATACCACACTTTTTATTTATCAACGTGACTTAGTTGCATTGTTTATTATAACGACATACACAGTCTTTTAGATATATATATATATATATATATATATATATATATATATATATATATATATATATATATAAAGTTACACCTTAACCCTATTTATTATTATGACAAATAAATCGTTTCTTGATTTTTAAGCTAAAAAATATATAACCCACATATGGTTTTAATTTCTATTTGATTACACTTATATTCGGAATACTCATATGCTCTAATTTTCGCAACATATGTCTTAAAATATCATCTTCGTCAAGTTATATGCTGCTAATAACCTTATATGTAACTCTTACGTGCCCCAAAATAAAATTTTTGTAACATATTATTATAATCTCTTATACATTTTGTAACTAATGTTGTTAATTCAGATAAATTTGGAAATCCATAGTTAATTATGAAAAAAAATTTCCTAAATCCGCACGTTCTGAACCCAGATTCTGTTCGGATTCAGAATTTCTGGTTCTGGTTTCCCCAGATCCGAAATTCTCTGATTTCTTTGTACAACGGCTCAGATTTTAAGTATTTTAAAAATTAAATAAAAAACAAAAATTTAACGGCCTTTGATTAACCTATTAAAGTGGTATGAAATCCAAAACCGGATACTAAAATCCAGGTAAAAACCGTTCTGGTTCCGAAGGAAAAAAAAGAAAAGAACCATGAACCAGAAAATTCTGGTTCCGTTTTTACCCTATTCGAGTTATTCTGAACCGGATACCACTTTCGCTCCCATAGTTACAGGTGTGACAGTAACTTCATTCAAGTCGATCTTTGTGGTTGAGTAAGCCGATTGTGAGATGAGATGATATGATATATCATATATTTATATAACTAGAAACTAGTCTTATCTTACTATAACAAACATCAAAACACTTACGATTACAAATTACTTGCAAGTTTCGTTCAAGTTGATTTCCCAATTAAGGGCTTCGAATAGTTTGCGAGTTTAATCTTTGGTTAGATTAATAATATTGTGTTTATTTATTTATCAAAATTATACATAAAAATGCGTCTAGTTCTATCTACCTGTGTGTGTCGTCTCTCGCTTTTCCGTTAGAGTCTGGAGTAAGAGAAGTTGAGAACCAGAGACTAAGTTGGTGATTGTTTATTCGTCTAATGAGAAACAAACATATATAAATATATATATACACACACTAATAATCCAAAATAAATCCAAACTCCTAAAAACACGAGATTAGGCATTAGGGTATTACATCCCAAGAAATAGAAAACGCGGTTAAAAAATTGACCAAATATATCTCTAGCATAAATAAGTATTAACTATTATTATTTTAATTAGTGTGTATTTATTTCAGCTCGAAAAAGTGGATCTAATTAATAGTAAGAAGTGTTTTAGAACTGAATATGCCACGTTTTTATTTATCAACGTGACATTATTTATTATTATGACCGAATTTTTTTTATACTCATATATATATATATATATATATAAAGTTACATTATGCTATTAAACCTAAACCGTGATTAATTTATTACTATTATGACAAACAAATATCTGATATATATATATAGTAGAACTTCCTATTTAATATTGTTGGGACCAACAAAAAATATTATATTATCGGATTATTAATTAACATTAAATTAGTAATTTATTAATTTATACATTAATAATGAAAAAAATTCTTAATCAGCTATAATTATATAAAATCTTTATCAGCAAAAAAATATTTAAATTTATTATATCGAGAATATTGAAATATAAATATTAAAAATATCAAGAGATTCTATTATAATTTAAAAAGATTTTATTAGAGTACCGATGTAAAAAATATTAATCAGCACAATGATATTAAAGATGAATAACAATAGTTTCTTGTAGTAGTGATAAGTAAAGCTATAAAAAGTATTATAGAATCATATTTTAAGAATACTACATGACTAGTGATGTAATGTTATCTTTTTAATTATTGTGATTTTATAGTTATTTATGTTATATTTTATTTATAGTGATTTTATATTTATTTTATGTAATTTTTTTATGTTGAATTATTAATTTATATATCACTTGGGACCTATCTACTTTAAAAAATTGTTATCTTATAAATTTAAGAAATTATTATCTTAGGTAGTTATAAGGCCCGAGTCGGGACCGGACAAAAATACTATTTAATCGCGACTATTAATTTATCGAGTATTAATTTATTGACACTTATTTTACTAGGGATGTGCAGATTTACCCTCTTTCTTCCAAAACTGGCCGAACTAGCCGCTATAATATAACGAACGTGTGGATTCCACCCTCCTTTCTAATGATTGAGTGGACATAATAACGCCTTTTTATTTTATTATAAAATTTACTCATTAACACCCAATTAACTAGAAATTTAATTATCATAATTAAAAAAATAAAAATTATTGAATTTTCAGTTAATTGACGGTCAATTCTATTATTTAAACAAACAAGTCAACGTACTTATATCAAAATTATATATAGAAAGACCTTTTCCGTATTTTTAAAACGCAAAGGCTAATCCCGCACATTCCGACAAAGGCCCGGCCTAAAAGCGCAAATAACTCTTTTTCTAAATATAACGTGAATAAATAATAAAGTGGGTCGTTTTCTTAGGTTTCTGATTAGGTTAGGTTCATTAGATAAATTTAGGTTCAAAAGGATTTATGTTTAAGCAACTCTTAATACTTGTTTAAATATTTTTAATCGTCAAATGAATTATTAAGTGTAAAACAAGTAGATTTCTCTAACACTTGAAGTATTACAAAGGATTAATGTGATAATTTACTTGCATTAATATAATTATATGAATGATACTAAATACAATTTTGATTTCATTTCAGTCAGAGACGGAATTTGAGGAATGGCGCCTTTCATCTTTTTTTTGTCATGCTTATCGTGCCTTTCATGTCTATCTTTCTTCTCGTGTTTCTGATTCTAGACTGTGTCCTTTTTATGATTAATTTTAAGAAATTCGAGGCATGATTACGCCGCGAATTATAATCTAGCTTTCCAATTAAAAAAATGTATTATCGTACTATGAAGAAACCCTAGTTTTCGCAGCTGTCTCCGAGTTCTGCAATAGCTTTGGTCCGCTGATCGGGATCACCGGAGTTTCGGAGAGAGAAATGAATGACTGTGACTTGGAGGATTTCATCTGTTTTACTGTAATCGTCCTTTCTCGGTGAATGTATTATCGTAAGTAGTTCTGATAATTGTTTAGACAAAGTGATCTTATCATCTTTCACATATATACATATTTATCTTTTACAAGTGTCTAAACATATTCAAAATCTGTATCATTGATTAAATAACATCTGTAAATTGTCACAATTGGAAACATGCATGCCGTAATAAAAAGTAGCACGACTTTGTCAACAATAAAACATTCTACAACGACTTCGGGTGGTGACTACGGCGGCGCGGTTCGGTGATCTTGCGGTTGATAAAGCTGGCCGTCGGAGACCGGAATGATCTCGTCGTTGGTGCTCCGTCTCTTGCGTTTATTCTTCGGGGTTTCCTTACGTAGGTAGTATTTTTGAGCGTGACTCGCCACCTGCGTCGAATCCCGCGTCCCGATGAATTGTGCAATTTCTTTCCAATTTCCTTTGCCAAACTTTTCCAGTCCATCCTTGAACCTTCTGGTAGAAAAATGTTAAATATAAAAAAGTTAGCGCTTCATATAAAATAAAATAAAAATAAATCTAAGAGAGTACAAATTAATATTGTATTAAATTTATAAATTTTCTTACTTTTGCTCTTCTAGAGTCCACCGTTTTGTTTTCTTCCCGAACCGATGTTGCTCGGTGCCAACAAGAGGGTGCTGCTCTTCCGTCACTCCTCCATCGTTCTGAGCAGCCGGGGTGTGAACGAATTGACGGAAGCTATCGAACATCGAACCATCATCGTAAGCTTCGTAGCATGTTCTGCTCGGCTCGCCCTCACATATCCTTCGTCTCTTGAAGTCTTGTAAGAGTGTCTCATTGTCTTGAGGAAAGTCTTTCGGGACTCTATTGTGGATGTCGGAGGTGATCGCATTCGTTTGTGGTACTTTCATGGCCCCGAAATGCTTCTGGGCATGGCTCGCAACTTGCGCCCGTGTCCTTGTACCCACCATAATTGCGATTTTCTTCCAATTACCCTTGCCGTGTTTCTCAAGCCCCTCTACAAACAATCTGATCATAAATAATTAAAAGCAAATTTTAGTTGAGAGGGGAACTAAGATATAAACATAGTATAACTGAGAATCATAAAATTTATTGAAGTCACGTGGAAAGATTATATAATATATATATATAAATATATAAAAGAGAAGAAAAAAAATAAGATTTACCGGTGTTCTTCCGTAGTCCATGTTCCTTGGTTCAGATGATTCTCTCTTGCTACGGCATTCTGGCTCGTCTTCGCGAAAATACCCTCGCTGTATTGAAAAAAGGTATGAGATTTAGTGACATCTTTTTAACTCTTTAAGAGAGAGAAAAAAAAATAGTATTACTAAGTTTTTTTTTTATCATAATGAGATTTCTATAATAAGAATAATAATAATAATAATAATAAATAATGAATAAACAGAAAACTTAAAATCACCTGTGCTCTCTTTGACTCTGTTGCGCTACCGATCCGCCTTGTTCGATGTAGTACCCCTCAAACACATGTTGTCCGGCCAATGCTTGGGATGATTGCCTATTATCATATTGTTGTGGCAGTAAAACACCGTTGCTTGATAGGAGTGGATCGTCAGAAGTCAAAAGGTCAAGGAAGCCGTTGGCGGGGGCAAGAGTGTAGTTGTCGCCTAAGGAATAAGCGGCTGCGGAACTGTCGGGTATAGAGCTTGTGGGGGCAGAGATAGCGGGGACGTCGTTGGTGATTTCACCGGCAGTTGGAGATAAGTTATCAAAGTCGATCATATCGATCAAATTGTCCCTGAAAAAATTGATTTGAGATGTTACACATACATATATTTAAAATTGAAAGAGCAAAAAAAGAATGAAAGAGAGAGCTACGTAAATTACAAGCATATTATATGCGATGTAATTGAAATCCAATGTGAAAAATTACTAAAAACTGCTAACAAACAATAAATAGATCAAATTTAATTCAAAATTTATACTGAAGAAACGAAAAATTAATATTTGTAAAAACTATATATAAAGACTGTAATTTGTTATTTACGTGCTATGTGCTCTTTATAACTAAGTAAATTTAGACAAAATTTCTTCTATAACTAACGACTAATAAT
The DNA here is from genome assembly GCA_954871525.1 of Parietaria judaica. NCBI lineage: Eukaryota > Viridiplantae > Streptophyta > Magnoliopsida > Rosales > Urticaceae > Parietaria > Parietaria judaica. The sequence continues at coordinate 10,367,111 of OX940862.1, forward strand.
AAATGAATAAATAAGAAAACAGAGTATTGTGTTGCGTAAAATTATGGCATGAACGTTCGTAACTCTTGCATAAAAGAATAAAATTACAAACGTGAAGTTTATCATAATTCTTGTGAATTGACAAAAAAGAATGCTCTATGATTAGGGTATTTGAGTGTTTCATTATTATCAAAGAAAACAAAATATAAAATTGGATTTAAAAAATATAACGCGTTGCTTGGAGTTTATGGACGCATACCAATTATTATCAATGTTGCACACGTCAAAGAGTTCCGGCTGGCCGTGCACGTCCCCATTTTGCGCATCATATGCAACTCCGGCCGTTTCCTTCCTGTTTAAACAAAATAATAATACAAAGATTAAGAAATCCTTCATCAACAAAACTGTTTGGTGTTTAAAATAAACAAAGATGTTCACTACCGCACCTGTTGTAAACTCCGCCGTTGAACTCGGCTCGTTCCAATGGATCCTCCGACCTCTCCTCCAACTGTAGCGATGGCTTATTATTCTCATTAGCTCCGGAGGCATCCTCGCTGAATCATGGTATGTTAAGTTTATAAGTTTTTCAGAGAGTTAATAATAAGAAAAAAGGAAGAACAAATTAAGATTGGATAATTAGTGATTTATACATAATGAGATCCCGCAGTAACGAAACGAGCTCTTCGGACTCATACGGCCGCTCATCATTCATAGCTCCCACTTCCCAGCTGTTCAAACAATATAACACAGAGATTAAGAGTAATAATACAACAAGATTAAGTAATCATCGATAACCAAATCTTGATTACGTATTAAACTCTTGATCACTGTCATACTTACGAGGCTGGTTCTAAGCCAAGCAGCACATCAAGGTCCATGATCTCCTCCAAGCCCTTCTCTGCTTCGAGGGTTTTGACTTCCTCGCTGACTCGGTGTTGACATACTTGTTCTTCATCCTCACCAAGGAGCACATCAAGGTCCATGATTTCCTCCAAGCTCCAATCATCCTCGTTGTTGACCTTCTCGGCTTCGAGGGTTTTGACTTCCTCGCTGACTCGTTCTTGACATACTTGTTCTTCATCCTCACCAAGGAGCACATCAAGGTCTATGATTTCCTCCAAGCTCCAATCATCCTCGTTGTTGACCTTCTCGGCTTCGAGGGTTTTGACTTCCTCGCTTTCTTGACATACTTGTTCTTCATCCTCACCAAGGAGCACATCAAGGTCCATGATTTCCTCCAAGCTCCAATCATCCTTGTTGTTGACCTTCTCGGCTTCGAGGGTTTTGACTTCCTCGCTGACTCGTTCTTGACATGCTTGTTCTTCATCCTCACCGACACCGTCGGGAATTTCCTGGCTGTAAACAGAGAGACAAAAGATTAAGAAATTGTCCTTGAGATATTCTATAGTTAAAGAAAGATTATTTGTTCGCGTCTATTATTACGGCACGTGCCTGTCGTTCAAGTATCGCTCCATGCAGTAGTTAAACGCCCAGCCGGAGAAGGGAAGCACGAGCATGTGCCCCCAAACCTCTTTGCGGGTCTTTCCCGGTAGCAATGCCGACTGTTCCTTCCACTTACGCTCCATCTCTTGAGCCACTCTCTCTCTCGTTTCAGGATAATTCATATTCGCGGATATCCTCTTTCGCTTTTCCGTCAGACTACTGGGAAAGAAAAAAAGAGAGAATATGAATACGTTGGGGAATGGTATAGAAAATACTGTAGTATAGCTGATATATATATGTATACACATGAAGTATATATTTTCTTTTTAAGTTATTATACGTATAGACTTGAAAGCTTCCAGTTTCCGACGTCGTCCACGGCAGCGGCGGCGGTCTCTTCGCTTGAACTCCGATCTTGAAATTATATTTCGTTGCTGTCCGGCGCTTTCTTACTTTCTTTCGTGATGCTTAGAGTGTGAGAAATATATATTTATGAATATAAAAGAAATCCGCAATCCGCATGATATTTAAAATATAAAAATGGAAATATATATGTCACTTAGAGTGTAATTCGGAAGAGAAAAGTAGTTACAATTATCTTTACCGTATTTTTAGTATTTTAATCAGTGTGTATTTATTTTAGTTCGAAAAAGTCGAGCTAATTAATAGTAAGAAGTGTTTTAAAACTGAATATGCCACGTTTTTATTTACATTGTCACATTGCCACATGACAACGTTACATGTGTATTTTATTTTATTTTTTAACGAGAAAGACATTATTGGCCAAGGTTACAATGCACTCCCATTATTAGATACATTAATTTAAGAACATATGTAACTATTAGTCAAGTTTACAATATGTAAAGGAGGCACGCATTTGCATCTCATGGGGTTTGAACCCGTGACCTTTTGAAGAGGTGTGTACTATTAGGCCAATTATGAATAATATTTTTCTACTCGTAATTGATTTTTTCTTGTGGTGAACAATCGTGTTTTCGGTTCGTTTTCATCATTATTTACACAAATTATTGTATTTTTTGGTTTTTTTTTTCACTTTTAAAACTAAAAGCCACGCCATTGAGAATAAAAAAATAAATTTGACCCATTATCAATAGTTCGGTTTTAGATCCAATTTTTCGCATTTTGGCCGAATACAGCATAGTCATCATATTTTTTTTTAATACTAATTTATTACTGGATAATCTAAAATAAAACAATAACAACTAAAATCGATATATGAAATAATTCAAATGAAACTGATCATCTAGCTGCCTTTATTTACATAAAATTATTACAAACGATTATTTTTTAGTCAAATGGAAAGAAATAAAGTAATAACAATACAAATTGTTCAAAATAAAATAAATTACGGCATTTATGATATATTAATAAAAAAATTACCCCTCCAAATGGATTATTATGTACATATATTAGGCGTCAAAATGCTAGTATCTATCTACTTTTTCCAAAATCTCCTCCCCAACACACACACATATACAACATGTATTACTAATATTATATCGGGATAATAACGGTAAATATACTTAACTTCGACTAAATTTGTACTTTAATACTTAAGATAAGAAAAAAAAAACAGCAAAAAATACTGGGCTTCGACTAAAGCTGCAATTTGATAAGTTTAATAATTAACGATAATAGACAACCCACCATGATAATTTTTTTTGAAAAACATAAAGAAATCTGCCTTTTCTAGTTAGTAATTTTACAATAAATATCGAACTAACGTAAAATATGGTATTTTTGTGAGCTAAGTTTTTGTCGTCAATTTTTTAGATAGGTACTGAGTGCAACTATGCTCAAACTTATGTATTTTTACCGGTAATTTGTTAGCTTAGGTATTAAATTGCAAATTTAGTAGAAGTCGTGTATTTTGCCACCAATTTATGAACTCGGGTATTAAGTTCAACATTAGTCAAAGTTATGTATTTTGACGATATTATCCTTATTATATATTTTCTTAGTATATGTATGTTGACCAACTCTTAATCTACGTCTGTAAGAATTTCAATCGGCAAATAAATTATAAAGTGTAAAACAAGTAAGTGCCAATAATAAATATACATCAATATGACACATGAAGTAATACGTCAATTATAGAAAATGATTAATGTGATATTTTACTTGAAGTATTATTTAATACAATTTCTATTTTTTGTAGCACAAGACTCAGATGCGAATGTGATGAAGTGATGGACTAGCTTTATCCCAAACCGAAGCTTACAAAACCCGGCATCCGAAAAATTCTGCAAACAGAACTAAGTGGTTCGAAATAGAACACATCAGAAACAGAACCATACTTTCAATCGGAACCGGAATCGTGCCTTCGCCTCTCCTTGTCTTTCCTGTGCTTCCTCTTCTCATCCGAGGAATGGCGCTTTTCACGCTTCTCACGCCTTTCTCGCTTCTCATGTCTATCTTTCTTATCTTCACGCGTCCTTTTCTTTTGACGCCTTTCGCCCTCTGATTCTTCTTCTTCTTCTTCCTTTGACATTTTATTAGTCAACGGAGTAGGCGGCATGGGTGCCCTTGGAATCTGAGACGGAACATCTTGCTTCATAGTGGGTTCAATGGAACCGGATTCTACATGCGGACGATTTGGCCTGCAGAACGTCAGAAACACCCGAAATAAGAAAACCAATCAGATAATAATACAGTGTATTTATATGTAAATTATGACGAGAAAACTATAATGAACAACTAATGTAATAGCCTATATAATCATTTGTGCTGAAATGATTAGAGAACAACATCAGTTTATAATTAATTGTACTTCACTTGTGTGATATTATATGTAATTTTTTTACAGTCAACTTGAATATAATGCCTCGAGCTACCCGAATTACAGAAGAACTTCGAATCATTGAACCGAGCATCACTAAGAAATTTCCAGCAATGGATTACCTGAAGCCACAACCTCGGCTTTATGCCAAATCAGAGTACACAGTGTGACATCTATAGTTTACAGCAAGAATGAATCAAGTACTTACTTTGCGAAACCGAGACCCTGAACATGGGCTGCCTCAGCATGGCCTTCACCAACGTCCTCAGAGGTGGATCCTCGCTTCACCAGCTCGGAAAACTCATGCTTATCAAGCCGGTTCCCTTGAGGGCGGGTTGCACGTTTTGGAGCTAAGCCAAGAGCCTCTCTCATAGCCTGCTCTTCCTCTTCCTTGATTCTTCTGATCTCTTCTTTGGCAGCCTCCGCATCGGCGCTCGAAGACCCCTTTCCCCTCGCATACCAGTGCAGATCCTTCCCTGTTCAACGATTTAAACCCTTTAGAAGCCGAAAAATTTAATGAATAATTGACAATTATAACACAACCCAAGACCAATGTACATTATACTTAAGTGTGTCTGTTGGAGAGCTCTGACCGTGTTCTCGAAAGATTGGGATATCATCTCATTGCTGATGGCTTATGTATTTGGGATTTGTGCTTTACTTGTTTGGTTTAGTTAAAAATGCGAAAACGAAAAATACAAAACCGAAAAACAGGCTCTAAGTAACGCGATTATTGTTAATTTAATCGGGATCGGTCAATCAGCTTCTATAGTTTAAATTGAGAGAAATTGGTCACCTTTTTGCCATCTTCCAACAGGGGCCTTAAGGCTGTGCCCGAGATAGTTCTCGCGATGCTTGTCGACCTTCACATCGTCCCAACTGAACTCTGCGCATCGCAATCGATACAAATAAACTCCATTGCACACAGCTCACGTCAAACAATTTAAGAAACCTGTAGAACAAGCAGACTCATACGAAGAAATCTCAAAACCCCTCTAACTTTTCAGAAATTCCATAAATTATTCTCAATGAAACCTCAAATTAGTAATTCGATCCTCACAGACTTATCAATTGGTGAAGAAAGAGCTGCGATTCTTCACAGTTCCGAAATCAAAACAGAAAAAAGCACAAATCTAAATTCGATTAAACCCTAATTGAAGCAGAGAAAGAGAGAAACTTACGATCTCGACCACCACGAACACCGCCTCTGGTAGGATGATACATTTAGGGTTTCTCAATTTCCCCCAAATTCTTCTCTTCACAATCAACCTCGCCGATCTTCCTTCGATTGGTTATGTTTTTCACTCGTCCTATACTTTCAGCTTATGTCAACATTATACCTCTATTTTTTAAAAAACATAAAATAATACCCCAATATTGATTGAGTATTTGACAATTATCCTTACTTTTTTAAAATTAATTTTAAACGTCTCCCTCCTTCGCCCTCATCCAGCTTCATCACCTCGGCCTCGGCCTCGGCGTCGGCTTGTAGCCCCCAAAACCGTTTATCCTCCTCGGAGTTTCTCGTTAATTTGATAGTAATGTTGGTGCATACTTTAGTATTACTAATTATTCTATTTACAACTTATGAAATAAATATACAATGAAAAGTTAATATAATTTATCATCTCCCACATAATAATTATTAACAATGACACTAATTAAATGTTCAATCATTGATCTGGATAACATGAACAAAGTAATTGCTACATTACAAGTGTGTAACGATAAACAAAATACGTACAGTTAATTACATAACATTCGTAAATACTCACAATCGGACACATGCTGTAAAAAGTAGCACGACTTTGTCAACAATAATACACTGCACAACGACCGACGACTACAGTGGCCGGCGTCGGATTAAACGACATCGTCTGTTGCTGATGCGGTGGTGTTCGACGCCACGGATTCTTGATGTGTTGCCACTGAGAAAACGGTGCCACGTCGACTTGCTGATGTGGTGGTGTTCGACGCCACGGATTCTCGACGTGTTGCCACTGGGAAAATGGCGCCACACCCACAGGTTGATGCTGCAATGGTGGATTAAACGGCGCCGCGTCTTGGTGATGCGGGAAATGGTCAGACGGAACCACGTGGTTCTGAGACGGTGCCACGGGATGCTGATGAGGCAGGGGCGCCGCAGTTCGGTGATCTTGCGGTTGGTGAAGCTGGCTGTTGGAGTCCGGTATGATATCGTCGTTGGTGCTCCGTCGCTTGCGTTTATTCTTCGGGGTTTCTTTGCGTTTGGAGTACTTCTGAGCGTGACTAGCCACCTGCTTAGAATCCCTCGTCCCGATAAATTCTGCAATTTCTTTCCATCTGCCTTCACCGTACATATCTAATCCTTCCTTGAACCGTCTGATAGACAAATATTAAATATGCAAAAAGTTAGTGATTCATATATAAAATAAAAGAATCAGATCAGACAGAACAATTATATTAAAGTTCTTAGTGTAATTACTTTTGCTCGTCTGCAGACCACCGTTTTATTTTCTTCCCAGCCCGCTGGTGCTCGGTGCCAGCCAGAGGGGGTTGTTCTGCCGGCATTCCTTCATCCATGCGTTGATCTACTGTCATGGCACTCTCGCTCGCCGCCATGAAATCATTCTCGGTGCCGACCAGAGGGGGTTGTTCTGCCGGCATTTCTTCATCCATGCGTTGATCTGCTGTCATGGCACTCTCGCTCGCCGCCATGACAACATTCTCGGTGCCAGCCAGAGGGGGTTCTTCTGCCGGCATTTCTTCGTCCATGCGTTGATCTGCTGTCATGGCACTCTCGCTCGCCGCCATGAAAACATTCTCGGTGCCTGCCAGAGGGGGTTGTTCTGCCAGCATTTCTTCGTTCATGCGTTGATCTGCTGTCATGGCACTTTCGCTCACCGCCATGAGAACATTCTCGCTGTGATGGCATCAGAGAACAAAACAAGAATTATAGTACACTGAAAGTGTTTATATGAAGAAAGAAAAATAAAAAAAGTCATAGGGAAAGATCAAAAACTGAAAATAACCTTTGTTCTTTTTCAGTCTGCGTTCCCTCGTCCGTCTCTTGCTCTACCGCCTCGGGAGTGTCGGGAATGACGATGACATCGTTGGATTTCGTAATATCAATGGAATCGTTGACAGTGACATTGAGGTTGTCAGCTGGGATGACGCTGATGTCGCCAGTGGGGATGTTTCCGTCGGAGATGAGGGAAGTTTCCGCGATGTCAGTATGACCATCCAAGATGTAACTACAGAATTGCATTGAGATGTAAGCAATACATAAATTTAAAAATCAATTAAAGCAAAACTAAACAAAATTATATGAGAGATATATAATTGAATACGTAACAAAAATCAGAGACCAAATTTTTTGGGTGAGAAACCAAATTAGAAAAGAAAAAAAAGAGAGCAAGGTTTTAGTTTAATACCAATCATTGTCATCATCAGTGTGGTTCCAGTTGAGAAGTTTCGGCACTTCAGGCGCTCCAAGCATGTCGGAATTAAACCTGGAGTGTTCGAACACTATGCCGTCGTTGAACTGTGACGGCGGCTCGTCGTTTTGAACTCCCGCATTCATGCTGTTTGAACAAATAGATAAGAAAGTCATTGACAAATAGTTTTTTTGTTTATTCTACGTTCATACATATTAAACTTTTGATCACTGTCATACTTACAGAGCTTGTTCCAAGCCAAGCAGCGCATCACGCTTCGGGTTGTCCTCCAACCTCCGCTCAAACTCTTCGTTGACAGCTTCGAGGGTTTGGATTTCCTCGTTGGTTCTCTTAGAGTTTTGAATTTCGTCTTCTCCGGTAGACCTTTTTGTTCTCTTTCGTTGACTTACTTCTTCTTCTTCCCCTCCGGCTAGCGGCTCCACCTCATCATCGGAAATTTCCAGACTGTAAACAGAGAGACGTAAAAGTTATTACAATGTTACAGTACCTACAGGCTACATATATAGTATATATATCCGTATCAACTAAAGCAAATCTAAACAAAATTATATGAGAGACATTGATTATTTCTTGTGTAACAAACAAAACAAGAAGAAAATATTGATTAAAAAAATTTAAGTATTAATGTTCTAGTTTTATACCAATGATTGTTAAGTTCCCACATTACGTGCGCTCCAAGATCAGGCCAAGGGACCAAATCGGACTCATCAAACTTCAACCCGTCAAATTGCGACAGCGGCTCGTCGATCGTAACTCCCGTATCCTCGCTGTAGAGACAAATAGATTAGAAAATCATTGATATAAACAAAACTTTTTTAATTCTACATATTAAACTCTTCACTATCATACTTGTTGCAAACTCCTTTGATCAACAAGGCTTTTTCCAAATCTCGGTCAAACTCCAGCTTCTTCAAGTTCTCTCGACATTCTTTTTGGACCTCGGCCTCGATATTCCCGACTTCCCGACTTCTTTTCTTAGGGTTTTGACTTTTGTCTTGTTTGGTTGACTTCTTTCTTTGTTGTCGAGTTTGACTTTCTTGTTCTTCTTCCTCTATCGCCACCGGCTCCGATTCATCATCGGAGATTTCCTTGCTGTAGAGGAAGACATGAAGATTAAGCAAATAAAATGGAGGGATCGTTTGGAGAAATCGAAGACGACAAGCCGAACTTTTTGTTCGGATTTTATTTTTCAGAATAAAGGTATAACAAGTTTGAAAATTTTAAATTTTGCATAAAGAAAGATTAAAAAAGACTATTTGTTCGCATCTATTACGGCACGTACCTATCGGTCAAGGATCGCTCCAAGCAGTAGCTATACTCCTCGTCGGACAAGTGAAGTGAGGCGAGAATGTGCCCCCAAACCTCCTCGGGCGTCTTTCCCGGTAGCAACGCCGACTGTTTCTTCCACTCACGCTCCAACCTTCTCTCCATCTTTCCTTGCGTCGAACTGCGACAAAGTAAAGAGAGAGAGATTACTACGTTGAATGCCATGATACGAACTTATCACTCGCTGTACATATACATATTGATATTGTAATTAATTTTATAGTCTTATATTTACCTGTTGCGATCATCTTTTTTCGGCTTGTTCGACCTTGCAATATTTCGTCTTGTACCAAGCTTTTTCGCTTTCCGGGATCTCGTCTCTCGCTTTTCCGTCAGAGTCAGACTGAGAAAGAAAGAAAGAAATCGGTTGGCGAATGTCAGAAAATAATATGTTACTATATTTGTTTATACGGACGTGCAAACTACGAATATCTATGCAGTGTGTATTTCTTTTTAAGTGATTATTATACCTGTTGTGGTCATCGACTTGCAAGTTTCTGATTCCCGACCTCGGCAGCGGCACCGCCGGTTTCTTCTGCTCGGACTTGGACCTTGAACTCATTGTTTCGTACTCACTTTCGTAAGTTGCTTCAGACTGTGACGATGTAGTAAGAAAGAGTTCCAGAGACTGAGTTACGAATTGCTTCAGATTGTGTTTTTAGAGATATATCCTCGTTATATGGACTATTATAGTGATATATGTTCTAGAAAATCTTTATATATAGATTATATATATTTATGAATTTAAAAAAAGAAGATTTAAAATATAAAAATGGAAATATATATGTCAGTTAGAGTGTAATTCGGAAGAGAAAAGTAGTTACAATTATCTTTACCATATTTTTTATTATTTTAATTAGTGTTTATTTAGTTCAATTCGAAAACGTCGAGCTAATTAGTAATTTAGTAGTCACAAACAAGTGTTATAAGACTGAACTGAATATACCACACTTTTTATTTATCAACGTGACTTAGTTGCATTGTTTATTATAACGACATACACAGTCTTTTAGATATATATATATATATATATATATATATATATATATATATATATATATATATATATATATAAAGTTACACCTTAACCCTATTTATTATTATGACAAATAAATCGTTTCTTGATTTTTAAGCTAAAAAATATATAACCCACATATGGTTTTAATTTCTATTTGATTACACTTATATTCGGAATACTCATATGCTCTAATTTTCGCAACATATGTCTTAAAATATCATCTTCGTCAAGTTATATGCTGCTAATAACCTTATATGTAACTCTTACGTGCCCCAAAATAAAATTTTTGTAACATATTATTATAATCTCTTATACATTTTGTAACTAATGTTGTTAATTCAGATAAATTTGGAAATCCATAGTTAATTATGAAAAAAAATTTCCTAAATCCGCACGTTCTGAACCCAGATTCTGTTCGGATTCAGAATTTCTGGTTCTGGTTTCCCCAGATCCGAAATTCTCTGATTTCTTTGTACAACGGCTCAGATTTTAAGTATTTTAAAAATTAAATAAAAAACAAAAATTTAACGGCCTTTGATTAACCTATTAAAGTGGTATGAAATCCAAAACCGGATACTAAAATCCAGGTAAAAACCGTTCTGGTTCCGAAGGAAAAAAAAGAAAAGAACCATGAACCAGAAAATTCTGGTTCCGTTTTTACCCTATTCGAGTTATTCTGAACCGGATACCACTTTCGCTCCCATAGTTACAGGTGTGACAGTAACTTCATTCAAGTCGATCTTTGTGGTTGAGTAAGCCGATTGTGAGATGAGATGATATGATATATCATATATTTATATAACTAGAAACTAGTCTTATCTTACTATAACAAACATCAAAACACTTACGATTACAAATTACTTGCAAGTTTCGTTCAAGTTGATTTCCCAATTAAGGGCTTCGAATAGTTTGCGAGTTTAATCTTTGGTTAGATTAATAATATTGTGTTTATTTATTTATCAAAATTATACATAAAAATGCGTCTAGTTCTATCTACCTGTGTGTGTCGTCTCTCGCTTTTCCGTTAGAGTCTGGAGTAAGAGAAGTTGAGAACCAGAGACTAAGTTGGTGATTGTTTATTCGTCTAATGAGAAACAAACATATATAAATATATATATACACACACTAATAATCCAAAATAAATCCAAACTCCTAAAAACACGAGATTAGGCATTAGGGTATTACATCCCAAGAAATAGAAAACGCGGTTAAAAAATTGACCAAATATATCTCTAGCATAAATAAGTATTAACTATTATTATTTTAATTAGTGTGTATTTATTTCAGCTCGAAAAAGTCGATCTAATTAATAGTAAGAAGTGTTTTAGAACTGAATATGCCACGTTTTTATTTATCAACGTGACATTATTTATTATTATGACCGAATTTTTTTTATACTCAGATATATATATATATATAAAGTTACATTATGCTATTAAACCTAAACCGTGATTAATTTATTACTATTATGACAAACAAATATCTGATATATATATATAGTAGAACTTCCTATTTAATATTGTTGGGACCAACAAAAAATATTATATTATCGGATTATTAATTAACATTAAATTAGTAATTTATTAATTTATACATTAATAATGAAAAAAATTCTTAATCAGCTATAATTATATAAAATCTTTATCAGCAAAAAAATATTTAAATTTATTATATCGAGAATATTGAAATATAAATATTAAAAATATCAAGAGATTCTATTATAATTTAAAAAGATTTTATTAGAGTACCGATGTAAAAAATATTAATCAGCACAATGATATTAAAGATGAATAACAATAGTTTCTTGTAGTAGTGATAAGTAAAGCTATAAAAAGTATTATCGAATCATATTTTAAGAATACTACATGACTAGTGATGTAATGTTATCTTTTTAATTATTGTGATTTTATAGTTATTTATGTTATATTTTATTTATAGTGATTTTATATTTATTTTATGTAATTTTTTTATGTTGAATTATTAATTTATATATCACTTGGGACCTATCTACTTTAAAAAATTGTTATCTTATAAATTTAAGAAATTATTATCTTAGGTAGTTATAAGGCCCGAGTCGGGACCGGACAAAAATACTATTTAATCGCGACTATTAATTTATCGAGTATTAATTTATTGACACTTATTTTACTAGGGATGTGCAGATTTACCCTCTTTCTTCCAAAACTGGCCGAACTAGCCGCTATAATATAACGAACGTGTGGATTCCACCCTCCTTTCTAATGATTGAGTGGACATAATAACGCCTTTTTATTTTATTATAAAATTTACTCATTAACACCCAATTAACTAGAAATTTAATTATCATAATTAAAAAAATAAAAATTATTGAATTTTCAGTTAATTGACGGTCAATTCTATTATTTAAACAAACAAGTCAACGTACTTATATCAAAATTATATATAGAAAGACCTTTTCCGTATTTTTAAAACGCAAAGGCTAATCCCGCACATTCCGACAAAGGCCCGGCCTAAAAGCGCAAATAACTCTTTTTCTAAATATAACGTGAATAAATAATAAAGTGGGTCGTTTTCTTAGGTTTCTGATTAGGTTAGGTTCATTAGATAAATTTAGGTTCAAAAGGATTTATGTTTAAGCAACTCTTAATACTTGTTTAAATATTTTTAATCGTCAAATGAATTATTAAGTGTAAAACAAGTAGATTTCTCTAACACTTGAAGTATTACAAAGGATTAATGTGATAATTTACTTGCATTAATATAATTATATGAATGATACTAAATACAATTTTGATTTCATTTCAGTCAGAGACGGAATTTGAGGAATGGCGCCTTTCATCTTTTTTTTGTCATGCTTATCGTGCCTTTCATGTCTATCTTTCTTCTCGTGTTTCTGATTCTAGACTGTGTCCTTTTTATGATTAATTTTAAGAAATTCGAGGCATGATTACGCCGCGAATTATAATCTAGCTTTCCAATTAAAAAAATGTATTATCGTACTATGAAGAAACCCTAGTTTTCGCAGCTGTCTCCGAGTTCTGCAATAGCTTTGGTCCGCTGATCGGGATCACCGGAGTTTCGGAGAGAGAAATGAATGACTGTGACTTGGAGGATTTCATCTGTTTTACTGTAATCGTCCTTTCTCGGTGAATGTATTATCGTAAGTAGTTCTGATAATTGTTTAGACAAAGTGATCTTATCATCTTTCACATATATACATATTTATCTTTTACAAGTGTCTAAACATATTCAAAATCTGTATCATTGATTAAATAACATCCGTAAATTGTCACAATTGGAAACATGCATGCCGTAATAAAAAGTAGCACGACTTTGTCAACAATAAAACATTCTACAACGACTTCGGGTGGTGACTACGGCGGCGCGGTTCGGTGATCTTGCGGTTGATAAAGCTGGCCGTCGGAGACCGGAATGATCTCGTCGTTGGTGCTCCGTCTCTTGCGTTTATTCTTCGGGGTTTCCTTACGTAGGTAGTATTTTTGAGCGTGACTCGCCACCTGCGTCGAATCCCGCGTCCCGATGAATTGTGCAATTTCTTTCCAATTTCCTTTGCCAAACTTTTCCAGTCCATCCTTGAACCGTCTGGTAGAAAAATGTTAAATATAAAAAAGTTAGCGCTTCATATAAAATAAAATAAAAATAAATCTAAGAGAGTACAAATTAATATTGTATTAAATTTATAAATTTTCTTACTTTTGCTCTTCTAGAGTCCACCGTTTTGTTTTCTTCCCGAACCGATGTTGCTCGGTGCCAACAAGAGGGTGCTGCTCTTCCGTCACTCCTCCATCGTTCTGAGCAGCCGGGGTGTGAACGAATTGACGGAAGCTATCGAACATCGAACCATCATCGTAAGCTTCGTAGCATGTTCTGCTCGGCTCGCCCTCACATATCCTTCGTCTCTTGAAGTCTTGTAAGAGTGTCTCATTGTGTTGAGGAAAGTCTTTCGGGACTCTATTGTGGATGTCGGAGGTGATCGCATTCGTTTGTGGTACTTTCATAGCCCCGAAATGCTTCTGGGCATGGCTCGCAACTTGCGCCCGTGTCCTTGTACCCACCATAATTGCGATTTTCTTCCAATTACCCTTGCCGTGTTTCTCAAGCCCCTCTACAAACAATCTGATCATAAATAATTAAAAGCAAATTTTAGTTGAGAGGGGAACTAAGATATAAACATAGTATAACTGAGAATCATAAAATTTATTGAAGTCACGTGGAAAGATTATATAATATATATATATAAACATATAAAAGAGAAGAAAAAAAATAAGATTTACCGGTGTTCTTCCGTAGTCCATGTTCCTTGGTTCAGATGATTCTCTCTTGCTACGGCATTCTGGCTCGTCTTCACGAAAATACCCTCGCTGTATTGAAAAAAGGTATGAGATTTAGTGACATCTTTTTAACTCTTTAAGAGAGAGAAAAAAAAATAGTATTACTAAGTTTTTTTTTATCATAATGAGATTTCTATAATAAGAATAATAATAATAATAATAATAAATAATGAATAAACAGAAAACTTAAAATCACCTGTGCTCTCTTTGACTCTGTTGCGCTACCGATCCGCCTTGTTCGATGTAGTACCCCTCAAACACATGTTGTCCGGCCAATGCTTGGGATGATTGCCTATTATCATATTGTTGTGGCAGTAAAACACCGTTGCTTGATAGGAGTGGATCGTCAGAAGTCAAAAGGTCAAGGAAGCCGTTGGCGGGGGCAAGAGTGTAGTTGTCGCCTAAGGAATAAGCGGCTGCGGAACTGTCGGGTATAGAGCTTGTGGGGGCAGAGATAGCGGGGACGTCGTTGGTGATTTCACCGGCAGTTGGAGATAAGTTATCAAAGTCGATCATATCGATCAAATTGTCCCTGAAAAAATTGATTTGAGATGTTACACATACATATATTTAAAATTGAAAGAGCAAAAAAAGAATGAAAGAGAGAGCTACGTAAATTACAAGCATATTATATGCGATGTAATTGAAATCCAATGTGAAAAATTACTAAAAACTGCTAACAAACAATAAATAGATCAAATTTAATTCAAAATTTATACTGAAGAAACGAAAAATTAATATTTGTAAAAACTATATATAAAGACTGTAATTTGTTATTTACGTGCTATGTGCTCTTTATAACTAAGTAAATTAAGACAAAATTTCTTCTATAACTAGCGACTAATAATAAATGAATAAATAAGAAAACAGAGTATTGTGTTGCGTAAAATTATGGCATGAACGTTCGTAACTCTTGCATAAAAGAATAAAATTACAAACGTGAAGTTTATCATAATTCTTGTGAATTGACAAAAAAGAATGCTCTATGATTAGGGTATTTGAGTGTTTCATTATTATCAAAGAAAACAAAATATAAAATTGGATTTAAAAAATATAACGCGTTGCTTGGAGTTTATGGACGCATACCAATTATTATCAATGTTGCACACGTCAAAGAGTTCCGGCTGGCCGTGCACGTCCCCATTTTGCGCATCATATGCAACTCCGGCCGTTTCCTTCCTGTTTAAACAAAATAATAATACAAAGATTAAGAAATCCTTCATCAACAAAACTGTTTGGTGTTTAAAATAAACAAAGATGTTCACTACCGCACCTGTTGTAAACTCCGCCGTTGAACTCGGCTCGTTCCAATGGATCCTCCGACCTCTCCTCCAACTGTAGCGATGGCTTATTATTCTCATTAGCTCCGGAGGCATCCTCGCTGAATCATGGTATGTTAAGTTTATAAGTTTTTCAGAGAGTTAATAATAAGAAAAAAGGAAGAACAAATTAAGATTGGATAATTAGTGATTTATACATAATGAGATCCCGCAGTAACGAAACGAGCTCTTCGGACTCATACGGCCGCTCATCATTCATAGCTCCCACTTCCCAGCTGTTCAAACAATATAACACAGAGATTAAGAGTAATAATACAACAAGATTAAGTAATCATCGATAACCAAATCTTGATTACGTATTAAACTCTTGATCACTGTCATACTTACGAGGCTGGTTCTAAGCCAAGCAGCACATCAAGGTCCATGATCTCCTCCAAGCCCTTCTCTGCTTCGAGGGTTTTGACTTCCTCGCTGACTCGGTGTTGACATACTTGTTCTTCATCCTCACCAAGGAGCACATCAAGGTCCATGATTTCCTCCAAGCTCCAATCATCCTCGTTGTTGACCTTCTCGGCTTCGAGGGTTTTGACTTCCTCGCTGACTCGTTCTTGACATACTTGTTCTTCATCCTCACCAAGGAGCACATCAAGGTCTATGATTTCCTCCAAGCTCCAATCATCCTCGTTGTTGACCTTCTCGGCTTCGAGGGTTTTGACTTCCTCGCTTTCTTGACATACTTGTTCTTCATCCTCACCAAGGAGCACATCAAGGTCCATGATTTCCTCCAAGCTCCAATCATCCTTGTTGTTGACCTTCTCGGCTTCGAGGGTTTTGACTTCCTCGCTGACTCGTTCTTGACATGCTTGTTCTTCATCCTCACCGACACCGTCGGGAATTTCCTGGCTGTAAACAGAGAGACAAAAGATTAAGAAATTGTCCTTGAGATATTCTATAGTTAAAGAAAGATTATTTGTTCGCGTCTATTATTACGGCACGTGCCTGTCGTTCAAGTATCGCTCCATGCAGTAGTTAAACGCCCAGCCGGAGAAGGGAAGCACGAGCATGTGCCCCCAAACCTCTTTGCGGGTCTTTCCCGGTAGCAATGCCGACTGTTCCTTCCACTTACGCTCCATCTCTTGAGCCACTCTCTCTCTCGTTTCAGGATAATTCATATTCGCGGATATCCTCTTTCGCTTTTCCGTCAGACTACTGGGAAAGAAAAAAAGAGAGAATATGAATACGTTGGGGAATGGTATAGAAAATACTATAGTATAGCTGATATATATATGTATACACATGAAGTATATATTTTCTTTTTAAGTTATTATACGTATAGACTTGAAAGCTTCCAGTTTCCGACGTCGTCCACGGCAGCGGCGGCGGTCTCTTCGCTTGAACTCCGATCTTGAAATTATATTTCGTTGCTGTCCGGCGCTTTCTTACTTTCTTTCGTGATGCTTAGAGTGTGAGAAATATATATTTATGAATATAAAAGAAATCCGCAATCCGCATGATATTTAAAATATAAAAATGGAAATATATATGTCACTTAGAGTGTAATTCGGAAGAGAAAAGTAGTTACAATTATCTTTACCGTATTTTTAGTATTTTAATCAGTGTGTATTTATTTTAGTTCGAAAAAGTCGAGCTAATTAATAGTAAGAAGTGTTTTAAAACTGAATATGCCACGTTTTTATTTACATTGTCACATTGCCACATGACAACGTTACATGTGTATTTTATTTTATTTTTTAACGAGAAAGACATTATTGGCCAAGGTTACAATGCACTCCCATTATTAGATACATTAATTTAAGAACATATGTAACTATTAGTCAAGTTTACAATATGTAAAGGAGGCACGCATTTGCATCTCATGGGGTTTGAACCCGTGACCTTTTGAAGAGGTGTGTACTATTAGGCCAATTATGAATAATATTTTTCTACTCGTAATTGATTTTTTCTTGTGGTGAACAATCGTGTTTTCGGTTCGTTTTCATCATTATTTACACAAATTATTGTATTTTTTGGTTTTTTTTTTTCACTTTTAAAACTAAAAGCCACGCCATTGAGAATAAAAAAATAAATTTGACCCATTATCAATAGTTCGGTTTTAGATCCAATTTTTCGCATTTTGGCCGAATACAGCATAGTCATCATATTTTTTTTTAATACTAATTTATTACTGGATAATCTAAAATAAAACAATAACAACTAAAATCGATATATGAAATAATTCAAATGAAACTGATCATCTAGCTGCCTTTATTTACATAAAATTATTACAAACGATTATTTTTTAGTCAAATGGAAAGAAATAAAGTAATAACAATACAAATTGTTCAAAATAAAATAAATTACGGCATTTATGATATATTAATAAAAAAATTACCCCTCCAAATGGATTATTATGTACATATATTAGGCGTCAAAATGCTAGTATCTATCTACTTTTTCCAAAATCTCCTCCCCAACACACACACATATACAACATGTATTACTAATATTATATCGGGATAATAACGGTAAATATACTTAACTTCGACTAAATTTGTACTTTAATACTTAAGATAAGAAAAAAAAAACAGCAAAAAATACTGGGCTTCGACTAAAGCTGCAATTTGATAAGTTTAATAATTAACGATAATAGACAACCCACCATGATAATTTTTTTTGAAAAACATAAAGAAATCTGCCTTTTCTAGTTAGTAATTTTACAATAAATATCGAACTAACGTAAAATATGGTATTTTTGTGAGCTAAGTTTTTGTCGTCAATTTTTTAGATAGGTACTGAGTGCAACTATGCTCAAACTTATGTATTTTTACCGGTAATTTGTTAGCTTAGGTATTAAATTGCAAATTTAGTAGAAGTCGTGTATTTTGCCACCAATTTATGAACTCGGGTATTAAGTTCAACATTAGTCAAAGTTATGTATTTTGACGATATTATCCTTATTATATATTTTCTTAGTATATGTATGTTGACCAACTCTTAATCTACGTCTGTAAGAATTTCAATCGGCAAATAAATTATAAAGTGTAAAACAAGTAAGTGCCAATAATAAATATACATCAATATGACACATGAAGTAATACGTCAATTATAGAAAATGATTAATGTGATATTTTACTTGAAGTATTATTTAATACAATTTCTATTTTTTGTAGCACAAGACTCAGATGCGAATGTGATGAAGTGATGGACTAGCTTTATCCCAAACCGAAGCTTACAAAACCCGGCATCCGAAAAATTCTGCAAACAGAACTAAGTGGTTCGAAATAGAACACATCAGAAACAGAACCATACTTTCAATCGGAACCGGAATCGTGCCTTCGCCTCTCCTTGTCTTTCCTGTGCTTCCTCTTCTCATCCGAGGAATGGCGCTTTTCACGCTTCTCACGCCTTTCTCGCTTCTCATGTCTATCTTTCTTATCTTCACGCGTCCTTTTCTTTTGACGCCTTTCGCCCTCTGATTCTTCTTCTTCTTCTTCTTCCTTTGACATTTTATTAGTCAACGGAGTAGGCGGCATGGGTGCCCTTGGAATCTGAGACGGAACATCTTGCTTCATAGTGGGTTCAATGGAACCGGATTCTACATGCGGACGATTTGGCCTGCAGAACGTCAGAAACACCCGAAATAAGAAAACCAATCAGATAATAATACAGTGTATTTATATGTAAATTATGACGAGAAAACTATAATGAACAACTAATGTAATAGCCTATATAATCATTTGTGCTGAAATGATTAGAGAACAACATCAGTTTATAATTAATTGTACTTCACTTGTGTGATATTATATGTAATTTTTTTACAGTCAACTTGAATATAATGCCTCGAGCTACCCGAATTACAGAAGAACTTCGAATCATTGAACCGAGCATCACTAAGAAATTTCCAGCAATGGATTACCTGAAGCCACAACCTCGGCTTTATGCCAAATCAGAGTACACAGTGTGACATCTATAGTTTACAGCAAGAATGAATCAAGTACTTACTTTGCGAAACCGAGACCCTGAACATGGGCTGCCTCAGCATGGCCTTCACCAACGTCCTCAGAGGTGGATCCTCGCTTCACCAGCTCGGAAAACTCATGCTTATCAAGCCGGTTCCCTTGAGGGCGGGTTGCACGTTTTGGAGCTAAGCCAAGAGCCTCTCTCATAGCCTGCTCTTCCTCTTCCTTGATTCTTCTGATCTCTTCTTTGGCAGCCTCCGCATCGGCGCTCGAAGACCCCTTTCCCCTCGCATACCAGTGCAGATCCTTCCCTGTTCAACGATTTAAACCCTTTAGAAGCCGAAAAATTTAATGAATAATTGACAATTATAACACAACCCAAGACCAATGTACATTATACTTAAGTGTGTCTGTTGGAGAGCTCTGACCGTGTTCTCGAAAGATTGGGATATCATCTCATTGCTGATGGCTTATGTATTTGGGATTTGTGCTTTACTTGTTTGGTTTAGTTAAAAATGCGAAAACGAAAAATACAAAACCGAAAAACAGGCTCTAAGTAACGCGATTATTGTTAATTTAATCGGGATCGGTCAATCAGCTTCTATAGTTTAAATTGAGAGAAATTGGTCACCTTTTTGCCATCTTCCAACAGGGGCCTTAAGGCTGTGCCCGAGATAGTTCTCGCGATGCTTGTCGACCTTCACATCGTCCCAACTGAACTCTGCGCATCGCAATCGATACAAATAAACTCCATTGCACACAGCTCACGTCAAACAATTTAAGAAACCTGTAGAACAAGCAGACTCATACGAAGAAATCTCAAAACCCCTCTAACTTTTCAGAAATTCCATAAATTATTCTCAATGAAACCTCAAATTAGTAATTCGATCCTCACAGACTTATCAATTGGTGAAGAAAGAGCTGCGATTCTTCACAGTTCCGAAATCAAAACAGAAAAAAGCACAAATCTAAATTCGATTAAACCCTAATTGAAGCAGAGAAAGAGAGAAACTTACGATCTCGACCACCACGAACACCGCCTCTGGTAGGATGATACATTTAGGGTTTCTCAATTTCCCCCAAATTCTTCTCTTCACAATCAACCTCGCCGATCTTCCTTCGATTGGTTATGTTTTTCACTCGTCCTATACTTTCAGCTTATGTCAACATTATACCTCTATTTTTTAAAAAACATAAAATAATACCCCAATATTGATTGAGTATTTGACAATTATCCTTACTTTTTTAAAATTAATTTTAAACGTCTCCCTCCTTCGCCCTCATCCAGCTTCATCACCTCGGCCTCGGCCTCGGCGTCGGCTTGTAGCCCCCAAAACCGTTTATCCTCCTCGGAGTTTCTCGTTAATTTGATAGTAATGTTGGTGCATACTTTAGTATTACTAATTATTCTATTTACAACTTATGAAATAAATATACAATGAAAAGTTAATATAATTTATCATCTCCCACATAATAATTATTAACAATGACACTAATTAAATGTTCAATCATTGATCTGGATAACATGAACAAAGTAATTGCTACATTACAAGTGTGTAACGATAAACAAAATACGTACAGTTAATTACATAACATTCGTAAATACTCACAATCGGACACATGCTGTAAAAAGTAGCACGACTTTGTCAACAATAATACACTGCACAACGACCGACGACTACAGTGGCCGGCGTCGGATTAAACGACATCGTCTGTTGCTGATGCGGTGGTGTTCGACGCCACGGATTCTTGATGTGTTGCCACTGAGAAAACGGTGCCACGTCGACTTGCTGATGTGGTGGTGTTCGACGCCACGGATTCTCGACGTGTTGCCACTGGGAAAATGGCGCCACACCCACAGGTTGATGCTGCAATGGTGGATTAAACGACGCCGCGTCTTGGTGATGCGGGAAATGGTCAGACGGAACCACGTGGTTCTGAGACGCTGCCACGGGATGCTGATGAGGCAGGGGCGCCGCAGTTCGGTGATCTTGCGGTTGGTGAAGCTGGCTGTTGGAGTCCGGTATGATATCGTCGTTGGTGCTCCGTCGCTTGCGTTTATTCTTCGGGGTTTCTTTGCGTTTGGAGTACTTCTGAGCGTGACTAGCCACCTGCTTAGAATCCCTCGTCCCGATAAATTCTGCAATTTCTTTCCATCTGCCTTCACCGTACATATCTAATCCTTCCTTGAACCGTCTGATAGACAAATATTAAATATGCAAAAAGTTAGTGATTCATATATAAAATAAAAGAATCAGATCAGACAGAACAATTATATTAAAGTTCTTAGTGTAATTACTTTTGCTCGTCTGCAGACCACCGTTTTATTTTCTTCCCAGCCCGCTGGTGCTCGGTGCCAGCCAGAGGGGGTTGTTCTGCCGGCATTCCTTCATCCATGCGTTGATCTACTGTCATGGCACTCTCGCTCGCCGCCATGAAATCATTCTCGGTGCCGACCAGAGGGGGTTGTTCTGCCGGCATTTCTTCATCCATGCGTTGATCTGCTGTCATGGCACTCTCGCTCGCCGCCATGACAACATTCTCGGTGCCAGCCAGAGGGGGTTGTTCTGCCGGCATTTCTTCGTCCATGCGTTGATCTGCTGTCATGGCACTCTCGCTCGCCGCCATGAAAACATTCTCGGTGCCTGCCAGAGGGGGTTGTTCTGCCAGCATTTCTTCGTTCATGCGTTGATCTGCTGTCATGGCACTTTCACTCACCGCCATGAGAACATTCTCGCTGTGATGGCATCAGAGAACAAAACTAGAATTATAGTACACTGAAAGTGTTTATATGAAGAAAGAAAAATAAAAAAAGTCATAGGGAAAGATCAAAAACTGAAAATAACCTTTGTTCTTTTTCAGTCTGCGTTCCCTCGTCCGTCTCTTGCTCTACCGCCTCGGGAGTGTCGGGAATGACGATGACATCGTTGGATTTCGTAATATCAATGGAATCGTTGACAGTGACATTGAGGTTGTCAGCTGGGATGACGCTGATGTCGCCAGTGGGGATGTTTCCGTCGGAGATGAGGGAAGTTTCCGCGATGTCAGTATGACCATCCAAGATGTAACTACAGAATTGCATTGAGATGTAAGCAATACATAAATTTAAAAATCAATTAAAGCAAAACTAAACAAAATTATATGAGAGATATATAATTGAATACGTAACAAAAATCAGAGACCAAATTTTTTGGGTGAGAAACCAAATTAGAAAAGAAAAAAAAGAGAGCAAGGTTTTAGTTTAATACCAATCATTGTCATCATCAGTGTGGTTCCAGTTGAGAAGTTTCGGCACTTCAGGCGCTCCAAGCATGTCGGAATTAAACCTGGAGTGTTCGAACACTATGCCGTCGTTGAACTGTGACGGCGGCTCGTCGTTTTGAACTCCCGCATCCATGCTGTTTGAACAAATAGATAAGAAAGTCATTGACAAATAGTTTTTTTGTTTATTCTACGTTCATACATATTAAACTTTTGATCACTGTCATACTTACAGAGCTTGTTCCAAGCCAAGCAGCGCATCACGCTTCGGGTTGTCCTCCAACCTCCGCTCAAACTCTTCGTTGACAGCTTCGAGGGTTTGGATTTCCTCGTTGGTTCTCTTAGAGTTTTGAATTTCGTCTTCTCCGGTTGACCTTTTTGTTCTCTTTCGTTGACTTACTTCTTCTTCTTCCCCTCCGGCTAGCGGCTCCACCTCATCATCGGAAATTTCCAGACTGTAAACAGAGAGACGTAAAAGTTATTACAATGTTACAGTACCTACAGGCTACATATATAGTATATATATCCGTATCAACTAAAGCAAATCTAAACAAAATTATATGAGAGACATTGATTATTTCTTGTGTAACAAACAAAACAAGAAGAAAATATTGATTAAAAAAATTTAAGTATTAATGTTCTAGTTTTATACCAATGATTGTTAAGTTCCCACATTACGTGCGCTCCAAGATCAGGCCAAGGGACCAAATCGGACTCATCAAACTTCAACCCGTCAAATTGCGACAGCGGCTCGTCGATCGTAACTCCCGTATCCTCGCTGTAGAGACAAATAGATTAGAAAATCATTGATATAAACAAAACTTTTTTAATTCTACATATTAAACTCTTCACTATCATACTTGTTGCAAACTCCTTTGATCAACAAGGCTTTTTCCAAATCTCGGTCAAACTCCAGCTTCTTCAAGTTCTCTCGACATTCTTTTTGGACCTCGGCCTCGATATTCCCGACTTCCCGACTTCTTTTCTTAGGGTTTTGACTTTTGTCTTGTTTGGTTGACTTCTTTCTTTGTTGTCGAGTTTGACTTTCTTGTTCTTCTTCCTCTATCGCCACCGGCTCCGATTCATCATCGGAGATTTCCTTGCTGTAGAGGAAGACATGAAGATTAAGCAAATAAAATGGAGGGATCGTTTGGAGAAATCGAAGACGACAAGCCGAACTTTTTGTTCGGATTTTATTTTTCAGAATAAAGGTATAACAAGTTTGAAAATTTTAAATTTTGCATAAAGAAAGATTAAAAAAGACTATTTGTTCGCATCTATTACGGCACGTACCTATCGGTCAAGGATCGCTCCAAGCAGTAGCTATACTCCTCGTCGGACAAGTGAAGTGAGGCGAGAATGTGCCCCCAAACCTCCTCGGGCGTCTTTCCCGGTAGCAACGCCGACTGTTTCTTCCACTCACGCTCCAACCTTCTCTCCATCTTTCCTTGCGTCGAACTGCGACAAAGTAAAGAGAGAGAGATTACTACGTTGAATGCCATGATACGAACTTATCACTCGCTGTACATATACATATTGATATTGTAATTAATTTTATAGTCTTATATTTACCTGTTGCGATCATCTTTTTTCGGCTTGTTCGACCTTGCAATATTTCGTCTTGTACCAAGCTTTTTCGCTTTCCGGGATCTCGTCTCTCGCTTTTCCGTCAGAGTCAGACTGAGAAAGAAAGAAAGAAATCGGTTGGCGAATGTCAGAAAATAATATGTTACTATATTTGTTTATACGGACGTGCAAACTACGAATATCTATGCAGTGTGTATTTCTTTTTAAGTGATTATTATACCTGTTGTGGTCATCGACTTGCAAGTTTCTGATTCCCGACCTCGGCAGCGGCACCGCCGGTTTCTTCTGCTCGGACTTGGACCTTGAACTCATTGTTTCGTACTCACTTTCGTAAGTTGCTTCAGACTGTGACGATGTAGTAAGAAAGAGTTCCAGAGACTGAGTTACGAATTGCTTCAGATTGTGTTTTTAGAGATATATCCTCGTTATATGGACTATTATAGTGATATATGTTCTAGAAAATCTTTATATATAGATTATATATATTTATGAATTTAAAAAAAGAAGATTTAAAATATAAAAATGGAAATATATATGTCAGTTAGAGTGTAATTCGGAAGAGAAAAGTAGTTACAATTATCTTTACCATATTTTTTATTATTTTAATTAGTGTTTATTTAGTTCAATTCGAAAACGTCGAGCTAATTAGTAATTTAGTAGTCACAAACAAGTGTTATAAGACTGAATTGAATATACCACACTTTTTATTTATCAACGTGACTTAGTTGCATTGTTTATTATAACGACATACACAGTCTTTTAGATATATATATATATATATATATATATATATATATATATATAAAAAGTTACACCTTAACCCTATTTATTATTATGACAAATAAATCGTTTCTTGATTTTTAAGCTAAAAAATATATAACCCACATATGGTTTTAATTTCTATTTGATTACACTTATATTCGGAATACTCATATGCTCTAATTTCCGCAACATATGTCTTAAAATATCATCTTCGTCAAGTTATATGCTGCTAATAACCTTATATGTAACTCTTACGTGCCCCAAAATAAAAATTTTGTAACATATTATTATAATCTCTTATACATTTTGTAACTAATGTTGTTAATTCAGATAAATTTGGAAATCCATAGTTAATTATGAAAAAAAATTTCCTGAATCCGCACGTTCTGAACCCAGATTCTGTTCGGATTCAGAATTTCTGGTTCTGGTTTCCCCAGATCCGAAATTCTCTGATTTCTTTGTACAACGGCTCAGATTTTAAGTATTTTAAAAATTAAATAAAAAACAAAAATTTAACGGCCTTTGATTAACCTATTAAAGTGGTATGAAATCCAAAACCGGATACTAAAATCCAGGTAAAAACCGTTCTGGTTCCGAAGGAAAAAAAGAAAAGAACCATGAACCAGAAAATTCTGGTTCCGTTTTTACCCTATTCGAGTTATTCTGAACCGGATACCACTTTCGCTCCCATAGTTACAGGTGTGACAGTAACTTCATTCAAGTCGATCTTTGTGGTTGAGTAAGCCGATTGTGAGATGAGATGATATGATATATCATATATTTATATAACTAGAAACTAGTCTTATCTTACTATAACAAACATCAAAACACTTACGATTACAAATTACTTGCAAGTTTCGTTCAAGTTGATTTCCCAATTAAGGGCTTCGAATAGTTTGCGAGTTTAATCTTTGGTTAGATTAATAATATTGTGTTTATTTATTTATCAAAATTATACATAAAAATGCGTCTAGTTCTATCTACCTGTGTGTGTCGTCTCTCGCTTTTCCGTTAGAGTCTGGAGTAAGAGAAGTTGAGAACCAGAGACTAAGTTGGTGATTGTTTATTCGTCTAATGAGAAACAAACATATATAAATATATATATACACACACTAATAATCCAAAATAAATCCAAACTCCTAAAAACACGAGATTAGGCATTAGGGTATTACATCCCAAGAAATAGAAAACGCGGTTAAAAAATTGACCAAATATATCTCTAGCATAAATAAGTATTAACTATTATTATTTTAATTAGTGTGTATTTATTTCAGCTCGAAAAAGTCGATCTAATTAATAGTAAGAAGTGTTTTAGAACTGAATATGCCACGTTTTTATTTATCAACGTGACATTATTTATTATTATGACCGAATTTTTTTTATACTCATATATATATATATATATATATATAAAGTTACATTATGTTATTAAACCTAAACCGTGATTAATTTATTACTATTATGACAAACAAATATCTGATATATATATATAGTAGAACTTCCTATTTAATATTGTTGGGACCAACAAAAAATATTATATTATCGGATTATTAATTAACATTAAATTAGTAATTTATTAATTTATACATTAATAATGAAAAAAATTCTTAATCAGCTATAATTATATAAAATCTTTATCAGCAAAAAAATATTTAAATTTATTATATCGAGAATATTGAAATATAAATATTAAAAATATCAAGAGATTCTATTATAATTTAAAAAGATTTTATTAGAGTACCGATGTAAAAAATATTAATCAGCACAATGATATTAAAGATGAATAACAATAGTTTCTTGTAGTAGTGATAAGTAAAGCTATAAAAAGTATTATAGAATCATATTTTAAGAATACTACATGACTAGTGATGTAATGTTATCTTTTTAATTATTGTGATTTTATAGTTATTTATGTTATATTTTATTTATAGTGATTTTATATTTATTTTATGTAATTTTTTTATGTTGAATTATTAATTTATATATCACTTGGGACCTATCTACTTTAAAAAATTGTTATCTTATAAATTTAAGAAATTATTATCTTAGGTAGTTATAAGGCCCGAGTCGGGACCGGACAAAAATACTATTTAATCGCGACTATTAATTTATCGAGTATTAATTTATTGACACTTATTTTACTAGGGATGTGCAGATTTACCCTCTTTCTTCCAAAACTGGCCGAACTAGCCGCTATAATATAACGAACGTGTGGATTCCACCCTCCTTTCTAATGATTGAGTGGACATAATAACGCCTTTTTATTTTATTATAAAATTTACTCATTAACACCCAATTAACTAGAAATTTAATTATCATAATTAAAAAAATAAAAATTATTGAATTTTCAGTTAATTGACGGTCAATTCTATTATTTAAACAAACAAGTCAACGTACTTATATCAAAATTATATATAGAAAGACCTTTTCCGTATTTTTAAAACGCAAAGGCTAATCCCGCACATTCCGACAAAGGCCCGGCCTAAAAGCGCAAATAACTCTTTTTCTAAATATAACGTGAATAAATAATAAAGTGGGTCGTTTTCTTAGGTTTCTGATTAGGTTAGGTTCATTAGATAAATTTAGGTTCAAAAGGATTTATGTTTAAGCAACTCTTAATACTTGTTTAAATATTTTTAATCGTCAAATGAATTATTAAGTGTAAAACAAGTAGATTTCTCTAACACTTGAAGTATTACAAAGGATTAATGTGAT
Organism: Parietaria judaica; assembly: GCA_954871525.1. Taxonomy (NCBI): domain Eukaryota; kingdom Viridiplantae; phylum Streptophyta; class Magnoliopsida; order Rosales; family Urticaceae; genus Parietaria; species Parietaria judaica. Next base: position 10,395,009 of record OX940862.1, read on the forward strand.
AATTTACTTGCATTAATATAATTATATGAATGATACTAAATACAATTTTGATTTCATTTCAGTCAGAGACGGAATTTGAGGAATGGCGCCTTTCATCTTTTTTTTGTCATGCTTATCGTGCCTTTCATGTCTATCTTTCTTCTCGTGTTTCTGATTCTAGACTGTGTCCTTTTTATGATTAATTTTAAGAAATTCGAGGCATGATTACGCCGCGAATTATAATCTAGCTTTCCAATTAAAAAAATGTATTATCGTACTATGAAGAAACCCTAGTTTTCGCAGCTGTCTCCGAGTTCTGCAATAGCTTTGGTCCGCTGATCGGGATCACCGGAGTTTCGGAGAGAGAAATGAATGACTGTGACTTGGAGGATTTCATCTGTTTTACTGTAATCGTCCTTTCTCGGTGAATGTATTATCGTAAGTAGTTCTGATAATTGTTTAGACAAAGTGATCTTATCATCTTTCACATATATACATATTTATCTTTTACAAGTGTCTAAACATATTCAAAATCTGTATCATTGATTAAATAACATCTGTAAATTGTCACAATTGGAAACATGCATGCCGTAATAAAAAGTAGCACGACTTTGTCAACAATAAAACATTCTACAACGACTTCGGGTGGTGACTACGGCGGCGCGGTTCGGTGATCTTGCGGTTGATAAAGCTGGCCGTCGGAGACCGGAATGATCTCGTCGTTGGTGCTCCGTCTCTTGCGTTTATTCTTCGGGGTTTCCTTACGTAGGTAGTATTTTTGAGCGTGACTCGCCACCTGCGTCGAATCCCGCGTCCCGATGAATTGTGCAATTTCTTTCCAATTTCCTTTGCCAAACTTTTCCAGTCCATCCTTGAACCGTCTGGTAGAAAAATGTTAAATATAATAAAGTTAGCGCTTCATATAAAATAAAATAAAAATAAATCTAAGAGAGTACAAATTAATATTGTATTAAATTTATAAATTTTCTTACTTTTGCTCTTCTAGAGTCCACCGTTTTGTTTTCTTCCCGAACCGATGTTGCTCGGTGCCAACAAGAGGGTGCTGCTCTTCCGTCACTCCTCCATCGTTCTGAGCAGCCGGGGTGTGAACGAATTGACGGAAGCTATCGAACATCGAACCATCATCGTAAGCTTCGTAGCATGTTCTGCTCGGCTCGCCCTCACATATCCTTCGTCTCTTGAAGTCTTGTAAGAGTGTCTCATTGTCTTGAGGAAAGTCTTTCGGGACTCTATTGTGGATGTCGGAGGTGATCGCATTCGTTTGTGGTACTTTCATGGCCCCGAAATGCTTCTGGGCATGGCTCGCAACCTGCGCCCGTGTCCTTGTACCCACCATAATTGCGATTTTCTTCCAATTACCCTTGCCGTGTTTCTCAAGCCCCTCTACAAACAATCTGATCATAAATAATGAAAAGCAAATTTTAGTTGAGAGGGGAATTAAGATATAAACATAGTATAAATGAGAATCATAAAATTTATTGAAGTCACGAGGAAAGATTATATAATACATATAATATATATATAAATATATATAAAAGAGATGAAAAAAATAAGATTTACCGGTTTTCTTCCGTAGTCCATGTTCCTTGGTTCAGATGATTCTCTCTTGCCACGGCATTCTGGCTCGTCTTCGCGAAAATACCCTCGCTGTATTGAAAAAAGTTATGAGATTTAGTGACATCTTTTTAACTCTTTAAGAGAGAGAAAAAAAAATAGTATTACTAAGTTTTTTTTTTTATCATAATGAGATTTCTATAATAATAATAATAATAATAATAATAAATAATAAAATAAAATAATGAATAAACAGAAAACTTATAATCACCTGTGCTCTCTTTGACTCTGTTGCGCTACCGATCCGCCTTGTTCGATGTAATACCCCTCAAACACATGTTGTCCGGCCAATGATTGGGGTGATTGCCTATTATCATATTGTTGTGGCAGTAAAACACCGTTGCTTGATAGGAGTGGATCGTCAGAAGTCAAAAGGTCAAGGAAGCCGTTGGCGGGGGCAAGAGTGTAGTTGTTGCCTAAGGAATAAGCGGCTGCGGAACTGTCGGGTATAGAGCTTGTGGGGGCAGAGATAGCGGGGACGTCGTTGGTGATTTCACCGGCAGTTGGAGATAAGTTATCAAAGTCGATCATATCGATCAAATTGTCCCTGAAAAAATTGAATTGAGATGTTACAATACATATATTTAAAATTGAAAGAGCAAAAAAAGAATGAAAGAGAGAGCTGCGTAAATTACAAGCATATTATATGCGATGTAATTGAAATCCAATGCGAAAAATTACTAAAAACTGCTAACAAACAATAAATAGGTCAAATTAAATTCAAATTTTCTACTGAAGAAACGAAAAATTAATATTTGTAAAAACTATATATAAAGACTGTAATTTGTTATTTACGTGCTATGTGCTCTTTATAACTAAGTAAATTAAGACAAAATTTCTTCTATAACTAGCGACTAATAATAAATGAATAAATAAGAAAACAGAGTATTGTGTTGCGTAAAATTATGGCATGAACGTTCGTAACTCTTGCATAAAAGAATAAAATTACAAACGTGAAGTTTATCATAATTCTTGTGAATTGACAAAAAAGAATGCTCTATGATTAGGGTATTTGAGTGTTTCATTATTATCAAAGAAAACAAAATATAAAATTGGATTTAAAAAATATAACGCGTTGCTTGGAGTTTATGGACGCATACCAATTATTATCAATGTTGCACACGTCAAAGAGTTCCGGCTGGCCGTGCACGTCCCCATTTTGCGCATCATATGCAACTCCGGCCGTTTCCTTCCTGTTTAAACAAAATAATAATACAAAGATTAAGAAATCCTTCATCAACAAAACTGTTTGGTGTTTAAAATAAACAAAGATGTTCACTACCGCACCTGTTGTAAACTCCGCCGTTGAACTCGGCTCGTTCCAATGGATCCTCCGACCTCTCCTCCAACTGTAGCGATGGCTTATTATTCTCATTAGCTCCGGAGGCATCCTCGCTGAATCATGGTATGTTAAGTTTATAAGTTTTTCAGAGAGTTAATAATAAGAAAAAAGGAAGAACAAATTAAGATTGGATAATTAGTGATTTATACATAATGAGATCCCGCAGTAACGAAACGAGCTCTTCGGACTCATACGGCCGCTCATCATTCATAGCTCCCACTTCCCAGCTGTTCAAACAATATAACACAGAGATTAAGAGTAATAATACAACAAGATTAAGTAATCATCGATAACCAAATCTTGATTACGTATTAAACTCTTGATCACTGTCATACTTACGAGGCTGGTTCTAAGCCAAGCAGCACATCAAGGTCCATGATCTCCTCCAAGCCCTTCTCTGCTTCGAGGGTTTTGACTTCCTCGCTGACTCGGTGTTGACATACTTGTTCTTCATCCTCACCAAGGAGCACATCAAGGTCCATGATTTCCTCCAAGCTCCAATCATCCTCGTTGTTGACCTTCTCGGCTTCGAGGGTTTTGACTTCCTCGCTGACTCGTTCTTGACATACTTGTTCTTCATCCTCACCAAGGAGCACATCAAGGTCTATGATTTCCTCCAAGCTCCAATCATCCTCGTTGTTGACCTTCTCGGCTTCGAGGGTTTTGACTTCCTCGCTTTCTTGACATACTTGTTCTTCATCCTCACCAAGGAGCACATCAAGGTCCATGATTTCCTCCAAGCTCCAATCATCCTTGTTGTTGACCTTCTCGGCTTCGAGGGTTTTGACTTCCTCGCTGACTCGTTCTTGACATGCTTGTTCTTCATCCTCACCGACACCGTCGGGAATTTCCTGGCTGTAAACAGAGAGACAAAAGATTAAGAAATTGTCCTTGAGATATTCTATAGTTAAAGAAAGATTATTTGTTCGCGTCTATTATTACGGCACGTGCCTATCGTTCAAGTATCGCTCCATGCAGTAGTTAAACGCCCAGCCGGAGAAGGGAAGCACGAGCATGTGCCCCCAAACCTCTTTGCGGGTCTTTCCCGGTAGCAATGCCGACTGTTCCTTCCACTTACGCTCCATCTCTTGAGCCACTCTCTCTCTCGTTTCAGGATAATTCATATTCGCGGATATCCTCTTTCGCTTTTCCGTCAGACTACTGGGAAAGAAAAAAAGAGAGAATATGAATACGTTGGGGAATGGTATAGAAAATACTATAGTATAGCTGATATATATATGTATACACATGAAGTATATATTTTCTTTTTAAGTTATTATACGTATAGACTTGAAAGCTTCCAGTTTCCGACGTCGTCCACGGCAGCGGCGGCGGTCTCTTCGCTTGAACTCCGATCTTGAAATTATATTTCGTTGCTGTCCGGCGCTTTCTTACTTTCTTTCGTGATGCTTAGAGTGTGAGAAATATATATTTATGAATATAAAAGAAATCCGCAATCCGCATGATATTTAAAATATAAAAATGGAAATATATATGTCACTTAGAGTGTAATTCGGAAGAGAAAAGTATTTACAATTATCTTTACCGTATTTTTAGTATTTTAATCAGTGTGTATTTATTTTAGTTCGAAAAAGTCGAGCTAATTAATAGTAAGAAGTGTTTTAAAACTGAATATGCCACGTTTTTATTTACATTGTCACATTGCCACATGACAACGTTACATGTGTATTTTATTTTATTTTTTAACGAGAAAGACATTATTGGCCAAGGTTACAATGCACTCCCATTATTAGATACATTAATTTAAGAACATATGTAACTATTAGTCATGTTTACAATATGTAAAGGAGGCACGCATTTGCATCTCATGGGGTTTGAACCCGTGACCTTTTGAAGAGGTGTGTACTATTAGGCCAATTATGAATAATATTTTTCTACTCGTAATTGATTTTTTCTTGTGGTGAACAATCGTGTTTTCGGTTCGTTTTCATCATTATTTACACAAATTATTGTATTTTTTGGTTTTTTTTTTCACTTTTAAAACTAAAAGCCACGCTATTGAGAATAAAAAAATAAATTTGACCCATTATCAATAGTTCGGTTTTAGATCCAATTTTTCGCATTTTGGCCGAATACAGCATAGTCATCATATTTTTTTTAATACTAATTTATTACTGGATAATCTAAAATAAAACAATAACAATTAAAATCGATATATGAAATAATTCAAATGAAACTGATCATCTAGCTGCCTTTATTTACATAAAATTATTACAAACGATTATTTTTTAGTCAAATGGAAAGAAATAAAGTAATAACAATACAAATTGTTCAAAATAAAATAAATTACGGCATTTATGATATATTAATAAAAAAATTACCCCTCCAAATGGATTATTATGTACATATATTAGGCGTCAAAATGCTAGTATCTATCTACTTTTTCCAAAATCTCCTCCCCAACACACACACATATACAACATGTATTACTAATATTATATCGGGATAATAACGGTAAATATACTTAACTTCGACTAAATTTGTACTTTAATACTTAAGATAAGAAAAAAAAAACAGCAAAAAATACTGGGCTTCGACTAAAGCTGCAATTTGATAAGTTTAATAATTAACGATAATAGACAACCCACCATGATAATTTTTTTTGAAAAACATAAAGAAATCTGCCTTTTCTAGTTAGTAATTTTACAATAAATATCGAACTAACGTAAAATATGGTATTTTTGTGAGCTAAGTTTTTGTCGTCAATTTTTTAGATAGGTACTGAGTGCAACTATGCTCAAACTTATGTATTTTTACCGGTAATTTGTTAGCTTAGGTATTAAATTGCAAATTTAGTAGAAGTCGTGTATTTTGGCACCAATTTATGAACTCGGGTATTAAGTTCAACATTAGTCAAAGTTATGTATTTTGACGATATTATCCTTATTATATATTTTCTTAGTATATGTATGTTGACCAACTCTTAATCTACGTCTGTAAGAATTTCAATCGGCAAATAAATTATAAAGTGTAAAACAAGTAAGTGCCAATAATAAATATACATCAATATGACACATGAAGTAATACGTCAATTATAGAAAATGATTAATGTGATATTTTACTTGAAGTATTATTTAATACAATTTCTATTTTTTGTAGCACAAGACTCAGATGCGAATGTGATGAAGTGATGGACTAGCTTTATCCCAAACCGAAGCTTACAAAACCCGGCATCCGAAAAATTCTGCAAACAGAACTAAGTGGTTCGAAATAGAACACATCAGAAACAGAACCATACTTTCAATCGGAACCGGAATCGTGCCTTCGCCTCTCCTTGTCTTTCCTGTGCTTCCTCTTCTCATCCGAGGAATGGCGCTTTTCACGCTTCTCACGCCTTTCTCGCTTCTCATGTCTATCTTTCTTATCTTCACGCGTCCTTTTCTTTTGACGCCTTTCGCCCTCTGATTCTTCTTCTTCTTCTTCCTTTGACATTTTATTAGTCAACGGAGTAGGCGGCATGGGTGCCCTTGGAATCTGAGACGGAACATCTTGCTTCATAGTGGGTTCAATGGAACCGGATTCTACATGCGGACGATTTGGCCTGCAGAACGTCAGAAACACCCGAAATAAGAAAACCAATCAGATAATAATACAGTGTATTTATATGTAAATTATGACGAGAAAACTATAATGAACAACTAATGTAATAGCCTATATAATCATTTGTGCTGAAATGATTAGAGAACAACATCAGTTTATAATTAATTGTACTTCACTTGTGTGATATTATATGTAATTTTTTTACAGTCAATTTGAATATAATGCCTCGAGCTACCCGAATTACAGAAGAACTTCGAATCATTGAACCGAGCATCACTAAGAAATTTCCAGCAATGGATTACCTGAAGCCACAACCTCGGCTTTATGCCAAATCAGAGTACACAGTGTGACATCTATAGTTTACAGCAAGAATGAATCAAGTACTTACTTTGCGAAACCGAGACCCTGAACATGGGCTGCCTCAGCATGGCCTTCACCAACGTCCTCAGAGGTGGATCCTCGCTTCACCAGCTCGGAAAACTCATGCTTATCAAGCCGGTTTCCTTGAGGGCGGGTTGCACGTTTTGGAGCTAAGCCAAGAGCCTCTCTCATAGCCTGCTCTTCCTCTTCCTTGATTCTTCTGATCTCTTCTTTGGCAGCCTCCGCATCGGCGCTCGAAGACCCCTTTCCCCTCGCATACCAGTGCAGATCCTTCCCTGTTCAACGATTTAAACCCTTTAGAAGCCGAAAAATTTAATGAATAATTGACAATTATAACACAACCCAAGACCAATGTACATTATACTTAAGTGTGTCTGTTGGAGAGCTCTGACCGTGTTCTCGAAAGATTGGGATATCATCTCATTGCTGATGGCTTATGTATTTGGGATTTGTGCTTTACTTGTTTGGTTTAGTTAAAAATGCGAAAACGAAAGATACAAAACCGAAAAACAGGCTCTAAGTAACGCGATTATTGTTAATTTAATCGGGATCGGTCAATCAGCTTCTATAGTTTAAATTGAGAGAAATTGGTCACCTTTTTGCCATCTTCCAACAGGGGCCTTAAGGCTGTGCCCGAGATAGTTCTCGCGATGCTTGTCGACCTTCACATCGTCCCAACTGAACTCTGCGCATCGCAATCGATACAAATAAACTCCATTGCACACAGCTCACGTCAAACAATTTAAGAAACCTGTAGAACAAGCAGACTCATACGAAGAAATCTCAAAACCCCTCTAACTTTTCAGAAATTCCATACATTATTCTCAATGAAACCTCAAATTAGTAATTCGATCCTCACAGACTTATCAATTGGTGAAGAAAGAGCTGCGATTCTTCACAGTTCCGAAATCAAAACAGAAAAAAGCACAAATCTAAATTCGATTAAACCCTAATTGAAGCAGAGAAAGAGAGAAACTTACGATCTCGACCACCACGAACACCGCCTCTGGTAGGATGATACATTTAGGGTTTCTCAATTTCCCCCAAATTCTTCTCTTCACAATCAACCTCGCCGATCTTCCTTCGATTGGTTATGTTTTTCACTCGTCCTATACTTTCAGCTTATGTCAACATTATACCTCTATTTTTTAAAAAACATAAAATAATACCCCAATATTGATTGAGTATTTGACAATTATCCTTACTTTTTTAAAATTAATTTTAAACGTCTCCCTCCTTCGCCCTCATCCAGCTTCATCACCTCGGCCTCGGCCTCGGCGTCGGCTTGTAGCCCCCAAAACCGTTTATCCTCCTCGGAGTTTCTCGTTAATTTGATAGTAATGTTGGTGCATACTTTAGTATTACTAATTATTCTATTTACAACTTATGAAATAAATATACAATGAAAAGTTAATATAATTTATCATCTCCCGCATAATAATTATTAACAATGACACTAATTAAATGTTCAATCATTGATCTGGATAACATGAACAAAGTAATTGCTACATTACAAGTGTGTAACGATAAACAAAATACGTACAGTTAATTACATAACATTCGTAAATACTCACAATCGGACACATGCTGTAAAAAGTAGCACGACTTTGTCAACAATAATACACTGCACAACGACCGACGACTACAGTGGCCGGCGTCGGATTAAACGACATCGTCTGTTGCTGATGCGGTGGTGTTCGACGCCACGGATTCTTGATGTGTTGCCACTGAGAAAACGGTGCCACGTCGACTTGCTGATGTGGTGGTGTTCGACGCCACGGATTCTCGACGTGTTGCCACTGGGAAAATGGCGCCACACCCACAGGTTGATGCTGCAATGGTGGATTAAACGACGCCGCGTCTTGGTGATGCGGGAAATGGTCAGACGGAACCACGTGGTTCTGAGACGGTGCCACGGGATGCTGATGAGGCAGGGGCGCCGCAGTTCGGTGATCTTGCGGTTGGTGAAGCTGGCTGTTGGAGTCCGGTATGATATCGTCGTTGGTGCTCCGTCGCTTGCGTTTATTCTTCGGGGTTTCTTTGCGTTTGGAGTACTTCTGAGCGTGACTAGCCACCTGCTTAGAATCCCTCGTCCCGATAAATTCTGCAATTTCTTTCCATCTGCCTTCACCGTACATATCTAATCCTTCCTTGAACCGTCTGATAGACAAATATTAAATATGCAAAAAGTTAGTGATTCATATATAAAATAAAAGAATCAGATCAGACAGAACAATTATATTAAAGTTCTTAGTGTAATTACTTTTGCTCGTCTGCAGACCACCGTTTTATTTTCTTCCCAGCCCGCTGGTGCTCGGTGCCAGCCAGAGGGGGTTGTTCTGCCGGCATTCCTTCATCCATGCGTTGATCTACTGTCATGGCACTCTCGCTCGCCGCCATGAAATCATTCTCGGTGCCGACCAGAGGGGGTTGTTCTGCCGGCATTTCTTCATCCATGCGTTGATCTGCTGTCATGGCACTCTCGCTCGCCGCCATGACAACATTCTCGGTGCCAGCCAGAGGGGGTTGTTCTGCCGGCATTTCTTCGTCCATGCGTTGATCTGCTGTCATGGCACTCTCGCTCGCCGCCATGAAAACATTCTCGGTGCCTGCCAGAGGGGGTTGTTCTGCCAGCATTTCTTCGTTCATGCGTTGATCTGCTGTCATGGCACTTTCGCTCACCGCCATGAGAACATTCTCGCTGTGATGGCATCAGAGAACAAAACAAGAATTATAGTACACTGAAAGTGTTTATATGAAGAAAGAAAAATAAAAAAAGTCATAGGGAAAGATCAAAAACTGAAAATAACCTTTGTTCTTTTTCAGTCTGCGTTCCCTCGTCCGTCTCTTGCTCTACCGCCTCGGGAGTGTCGGGAATGACGATGACATCGTTGGATTTCGTAATATCAATGGAATCGTTGACAGTGACATTGAGGTTGTCAGCTGGGATGACGCTGATGTCGCCAGTGGGGATGTTTCCGTCGGAGATGAGCGAAGTTTCCGCGATGTCAGTATGACCATCCAAGATGTAACTACAGAATTGCATTGAGATGTAAGCAATACATAAATTTAAAAATCAATTAAAGCAAAACTAAACAAAATTATATGAGAGATATATAATTGAATACGTAACAAAAATCAGAGACCAAATTTTTTGGGTGAGAAACCAAATTAGAAAAGAAAAAAAAGAGAGCAAGGTTTTAGTTTAATACCAATCATTGTCATCATCAGTGTGGTTCCAGTTGAGAAGTTTCGGCACTTCAGGCGCTCCAAGCATGTCGGAATTAAACCTGGAGTGTTCGAACACTATGCCGTCGTTGAACTGTGACGGCGGCTCGTCGTTTTGAACTCCCGCATTCATGCTGTTTGAACAAATAGATAAGAAAGTCATTGACAAATAGTTTTTTTGTTTATTCTACGTTCATACATATTAAACTTTTGATCACTGTCATACTTACAGAGCTTGTTCCAAGCCAAGCAGCGCATCACGCTTCGGGTTGTCCTCCAACCTCCGCTCAAACTCTTCGTTGACAGCTTCGAGGGTTTGGATTTCCTCGTTGGTTCTCTTAGAGTTTTGAATTTCGTCTTCTCCGGTAGACCTTTTTGTTCTCTTTCGTTGACTTACTTCTTCTTCTTCCCCTCCGGCTAGCGGCTCCACCTCATCATCGGAAATTTCCAGACTGTAAACAGAGAGACGTAAAAGTTATTACAACGTTACAGTACCTACAGGCTACATATATAGTATATATATCCGTATCAACTAAAGCAAATCTAAACAAAATTATATGAGAGACATTGATTATTTCTTGTGTAACAAACAAAACAAGAAGAAAATATTGATTAAAAAAATTTAAGTATTAATGTTCTAGTTTTATACCAATGATTGTTAAGTTCCCACATTACGTGCGCTCCAAGATCAGGCCAAGGGACCAAATCGGACTCATCAAACTTCAACCCGTCAAATTGCGACAGCGGCTCGTCGATCGTAACTCCCGTATCCTCGCTATAGAGACAAATAGATTAGAAAATCATTGATATAAACAAAACTTTTTTAATTCTACATATTAAACTCTTCACTATCATACTTGTTGCAAACTCCTTTGATCAACAAGGCTTTTTCCAAATCTCGGTCAAACTCCAGCTTCTTCAAGTTCTCTCGACATTCTTTTTGGACCTCGGCCTCGATATTCCCGACTTCCCGACTTCTTTTCTTAGGGTTTTGACTTTTGTCTTGTTTGGTTGACTTCTTTCTTTGTTGTCGAGTTTGACTTTCTTGTTCTTCTTCCTCTATCGCCACCGGCTCCGATTCATCATCGGAGATTTCCTTGCTGTAGAGGAAGACATGAAGATTAAGCAAATAAAATGGAGGGATCGTTTGGAGAAATCGAAGACGACAAGCCGAACTTTTTGTTCGGATTTTATTTTTCAGAATAAAGGTATAACAAGTTTGAAAATTTTAAATTTTGCATAAAGAAAGATTAAAAAAGACTATTTGTTCGCATCTATTACGGCACGTACCTATCGGTCAAGGATCGCTCCAAGCAGTAGCTATACTCCTCGTCGGACAAGTGAAGTGAGGCGAGAATGTGCCCCCAAACCTCCTCGGGCGTCTTTCCCGGTAGCAACGCCGACTGTTTCTTCCACTCACGCTCCAACCTTCTCTCCATCTTTCCTTGCGTCGAACTGCGACAAAGTAAAAAGAGAGAGATTACTACGTTGAATGCCATGATACGAACTTATCACTCGCTGTACATATACATATTGATATTGTAATTAATTTTATAGTCTTATATTTACCTGTTGCGATCATCTTTTTTCGGCTTGTTCGACCTTGCAATATTTCGTCTTGTACCAAGCTTTTTCGCTTTCCGGGATCTCGTCTCTCGCTTTTCCGTCAGAGTCAGACTGAGAAAGAAAGAAAGAAATCGGTTGGCGAATGTCAGAAAATAATATGTTACTATATTTGTTTATACGGACGTGCAAACTACGAATATCTATGCAGTGTGTATTTCTTTTTAAGTGATTATTATACCTGTTGTGGTCATCGACTTGCAAGTTTCTGATTCCCGACCTCGGCAGCGGCACCGCCGGTTTCTTCTGCTCGGACTTGGACCTTGAACTCATTGTTTCGTACTCACTTTCGTAAGTTGCTTCAGACTGTGACGATGTAGTAAGAAAGAGTTCCAGAGACTGAGTTACGAATTGCTTCAGATTGTGTTTTTAGAGATATATCCTCGTTATATGGACTATTATAGTGATATATGTTCTAGAAAATCTTTATATATAGATTATATATATTTATGAATTTAAAAAAAGAAGATTTAAAATATAAAAATGGAAATATATATGTCAGTTAGAGTGTAATTCGGAAGAGAAAAGTAGTTACAATTATCTTTACCATATTTTTTATTATTTTAATTAGTGTTTATTTAGTTCAATTCGAAAACGTCGAGCTAATTAGTAATTTAGTAGTCACAAACAAGTGTTATAAGACTGAATTGAATATACCACACTTTTTATTTATCAACGTGACTTAGTTGCATTGTTTATTATAACGACATACACAGTCTTTTAGATATATATATATATATATATATATATATATAAAAAGTTACACCTTAACCCTATTTATTATAATGACAAATAAATCGTTTCTTGATTTTTAAGCTAAAAAATATATAACCCACATATGGTTTTAATTTCTATTTGATTACACTTATATTCGGAATACTCATATGCTCTAATTTCCGCAACATATGTCTTAAAATATCATCTTCGTCAAGTTATATGCTGCTAATAACCTTATATGTAACTCTTACGTGCCCCAAAATAAAATTTTTGTAACATATTATTATAATCTCTTATACATTTTGTAACTAATGTTGTTAATTCAGATAAATTTGGAAATCCATAGTTAATTATGAAAAAAAATTTCCTGAATCCGCACGTTCTGAACCCAGATTCTGTTCGGATTCAGAATTTCTGGTTCTGGTTTCCCCAGATCCGAAATTCTCTGATTTCTTTGTACAACGGCTCAGATTTTAAGTATTTTAAAAATTAAATAAAAAACAAAAATTTAACGGCCTTTGATTAACCTATTAAAGTGGTATGAAATCCAAAACCGGATACTAAAATCCAGGTAAAAACCGTTCTGGTTCCGAAGGAAAAAAAGAAAAGAACCATGAACCAGAAAATTCTGGTTCCGTTTTTACCCTATTCGAGTTATTCTGAACCGGATACCACTTTCGCTCCCATAGTTACAGGTGTGACAGTAACTTCATTCAAGTCGATCTTTGTGGTTGAGTAAGCCGATTGTGAGATGAGATGATATGATATATCATATATTTATATAACTAGAAACTAGTCTTATCTTACTATAACAAACATCAAAACACTTACGATTACAAATTACTTGCAAGTTTCGTTCAAGTTGATTTCCCAATTAAGGGCTTCGAATAGTTTGCGAGTTTAATCTTTGGTTAGATTAATAATATTGTGTTTATTTATTTATCAAAATTATACATAAAAATGCGTCTAGTTCTATCTACCTGTGTGTGTCGTCTCTCGCTTTTCCGTTAGAGTCTGGAGTAAGAGAAGTTGAGAACCAGAGACTAAGTTGGTGATTGTTTATTCGTCTAATGAGAAACAAACATATATAAATATATATATACACACACTAATAATCCAAAATAAATCCAAACTCCTAAAAACACGAGATTAGGCATTAGGGTATTACATCCCAAGAAATAGAAAACGCGGTTAAAAAATTGACCAAATATATCTCTAGCATAAATAAGTATTAACTATTATTATTTTAATTAGTGTGTATTTATTTCAGCTCGAAAAAGTCGATCTAATTAATAGTAAGAAGTGTTTTAGAACTGAATATGCCACGTTTTTATTTATCAACGTGACATTATTTATTATTATGACCGAATTTTTTTTATACTCATATATATATATATATATATATATAAAGTTACATTATGTTATTAAACCTAAACCGTGATTAATTTATTACTATTATGACAAACAAATATCTGATATATATACATAGTAGAACTTCCTATTTAATATTGTTGGGACCAACAAAAAATATTATATTATCGGATTATTAATTAACATTAAATTAGTAATTTATTAATTTATACATTAATAATGAAAAAAATTCTTAATCAGCTATAATTATATAAAATCTTTATCAGCAAAAAAATATTTAAATTTATTATATCGAGAATATTGAAATATAAATATTAAAAATATCAAGAGATTCTATTATAATTTAAAAAGATTTTATTAGAGTACCGATGTAAAAAATATTAATCAGCACAATGATATTAAAGATGAATAACAATAGTTTCTTGTAGTAGTGATAAGTAAAGCTATAAAAAGTATTATAGAATCATATTTTAAGAATACTACATGACTAGTGATGTAATGTTATCTTTTTAATTATTGTGATTTTATAGTTATTTATGTTATATTTTATTTATAGTGATTTTATATTTATTTTATGTAATTTTTTTATGTTGAATTATTAATTTATATATCACTTGGGACCTATCTACTTTAAAAAATTGTTATCTTATAAATTTAAGAAATTATTATCTTAGGTAGTTATAAGGCCCGAGTCGGGACCGGACAAAAATACTATTTAATCGCGACTATTAATTTATCGAGTATTAATTTATTGACACTTATTTTACTAGGGATGTGCAGATTTACCCTCTTTCTTCCAAAACTGGCCGAACTAGCCGCTATAATATAACGAACGTGTGGATTCCACCCTCCTTTCTAATGATTGAGTGGACATAATAACGCCTTTTTATTTTATTATAAAATTTACTCATTAACACCCAATTAACTAGAAATTTAATTATCATAATTAAAAAAATAAAAATTATTGAATTTTCAGTTAATTGACGGTCAATTCTATTATTTAAACAAACAAGTCAACGTACTTATATCAAAATTATATATAGAAAGACCTTTTCCGTATTTTTAAAACGCAAAGGCTAATCCCGCACATTCCGACAAAGGCCCGGCCTAAAAGCGCAAATAACTCTTTTTCTAAATATAACGTGAATAAATAATAAAGTGGGTCGTTTTCTTAGGTTTCTGATTAGGTTAGGTTCATTAGATAAATTTAGGTTCAAAAGGATTTATGTTTAAGCAACTCTTAATACTTGTTTAAATATTTTTAATCGTCAAATGAATTATTAAGTGTAAAACAAGTAGATTTCTCTAACACTTGAAGTATTACAAAGGATTCATGTGATAATTTACTTGCATTAATATAATTATATGAATGATACTAAATACAATTTTGATTTCATTTCAGTCAGAGACGGAATTTGAGGAATGGCGCCTTTCATCTTTTTTTTGTCATGCTTATCGTGCCTTTCATGTCTATCTTTCTTCTCGTGTTTCTGATTCTAGACTGTGTCCTTTTTATGATTAATTTTAAGAAATTCGAGGCATGATTACGCCGCGAATTATAATCTAGCTTTCCAATTAAAAAAATGTATTATCGTACTATGAAGAAACCCTAGTTTTCGCAGCTGTCTCCGAGTTCTGCAATAGCTTTGGTCCGCTGATCGGGATCACCGGAGTTTCGGAGAGAGAAATGAATGACTGTGACTTGGAGGATTTCATCTGTTTTACTGTAATCGTCCTTTCTCGGTGAATGTATTATCGTAAGTAGTTCTGATAATTGTTTAGACAAAGTGATCTTATCATCTTTCACATATATACATATTTATCTTTTACAAGTGTCTAAACATATTCAAAATCTGTATCATTGATTAAATAACATCTGTAAATTGTCACAATTGGAAACATGCATGCCGTAATAAAAAGTAGCACGACTTTGTCAACAATAAAACATTCTACAACGACTTCGGGTGGTGACTACGGCGGCGCGGTTCGGTGATCTTGCGGTTGATAAAGCTGGCCGTCGGAGACCGGAATGATCTCGTCGTTGGTGCTCCGTCTCTTGCGTTTATTCTTCGGGGTTTCCTTACGTAGGTAGTATTTTTGAGCGTGACTCGCCACCTGCGTCGAATCCCGCGTCCCGATGAATTGTGCAATTTCTTTCCAATTTCCTTTGCCAAACTTTTCCAGTCCATCCTTGAACCGTCTGGTAGAAAAATGTTAAATATAAAAAAGTTAGCGCTTCATATAAAATAAAATAAAAATAAATCTAAGAGAGTACAAATTAATATTGTATTAAATTTATAAATTTTCTTACTTTTGCTCTTCTAGAGTCCACCGTTTTGTTTTCTTCCCGAACCGATGTTGCTCGGTGCCAACAAGAGGGTGCTGCTCTTCCGTCACTCCTCCATCGTTCTGAGCAGCCGGGGTGTGAACGAATTGACGGAAGCTATCGAACATCGAACCATCATCGTAAGCTTCGTAGCATGTTCTGCTCGGCTCGCCCTCACATATCCTTCGTCTCTTGAAGTCTTGTAAGAGTGTCTCATTGTCTTGAGGAAAGTCTTTCGGGACTCTATTGTGGATGTCGGAGGTGATCGCATTCGTTTGTGGTACTTTCATGGCCCCGAAATGCTTCTGGGCATGGCTCGCAACTTGCGCCCGTGTCCTTGTACCCACCATAATTGCGATTTTCTTCCAATTACCCTTGCCGTGTTTCTCAAGCCCCTCTACAAACAATCTGATCATAAATAATTAAAAGCAAATTTTAGTTGAGAGGGGAACTAAGATATAAACATAGTATAACTGAGAATCATAAAATTTATTGAAGTCACGTGGAAAGATTATATAATATATATATATAAACATATAAAAGAGAAGAAAAAAAATAAGATTTACCGGTGTTCTTCCGTAGTCCATGTTCCTTGGTTCAGATGATTCTCTCTTGCTACGGCATTCTGGCTCGTCTTCACGAAAATACCCTCGCTGTATTGAAAAAAGGTATGAGATTTAGTGACATCTTTTTAACTCTTTAAGAGAGAGAAAAAAAAATAGTATTACTAAGTTTTTTTTTTATCATAATGAGATTTCTATAATAGGAATAATAATAATAATAATAATAAATAATGAATAAACAGAAAACTTAAAATCACCTGTGCTCTCTTTGACTCTGTTGCGCTACCGATCCGCCTTGTTCGATGTAGTACCCCTCAAACACATGTTGTCCGGCCAATGCTTGGGATGATTGCCTATTATCATATTGTTGTGGCAGTAAAACACCGTTGCTTGATAGGAGTGGATCGTCAGAAGTCAAAAGGTCAAGGAAGCCGTTGGCGGGGGCAAGAGTGTAGTTGTCGCCTAAGGAATAAGCGGCTGCGGAACTGTCGGGTATAGAGCTTGTGGGGGCAGAGATAGCGGGGACGTCGTTGGTGATTTCACCGGCAGTTGGAGATAAGTTATCAAAGTCGATCATATCGATCAAATTGTCCCTGAAAAAATTGATTTGAGATGTTACACATACATATATTTAAAATTGAAAGAGCAAAAAAAGAATGAAAGAGAGAGCTACGTAAATTACAAGCATATTATATGCGATGTAATTGAAATCCAATGCGAAAAATTACTAAAAACTGCTAACAAACAATAAATAGATCAAATTTAATTCAAAATTTATACTGAAGAAACGAAAAATTAATATTTGTAAAAACTATATATAAAGACTGTAATTTGTTATTTACGTGCTATGTGCTCTTTATAACTAAGTAAGTTAAGACAAAATTTCTTCTATAACTAGCGACTAATAATAAATGAATAAATAAGAAAACAGAGTATTGTGTTGCGTAAAATTATGGCATGAACGTTCGTAACTCTTGCATAAAAGAATAAAATTACAAACGTGAAGTTTATCATAATTCTTGTGAATTGACAAAAAAGAATGCTCTATGATTAGGGTATTTGAGTGTTTCATTATTATCAAAGAAAACAAAATATAAAATTGGATTTAAAAAATATAACGCGTTGCTTGGAGTTTATGGACGCATACCAATTATTATCAATGTTGCACACGTCAAAGAGTTCCGGCTGGCCGTGCACGTCCCCATTTTGCGCATCATATGCAACTCCGGCCGTTTCCTTCCTGTTTAAACAAAATAATAATACAAAGATTAAGAAATCCTTCATCAACAAAACTGTTTGGTGTTTAAAATAAACAAAGATGTTCACTACCGCACCTGTTGTAAACTCCGCCGTTGAACTCGGCTCGTTCCAATGGATCCTCCGACCTCTCCTCCAACTGTAGCGATGGCTTATTATTCTCATTAGCTCCGGAGGCATCCTCGCTGAATCATGGTATGTTAAGTTTATAAGTTTTTCAGAGAGTTAATAATAAGAAAAAAGGAAGAACAAATTAAGATTGGATAATTAGTGATTTATACATAATGAGATCCCGCAGTAACGAAACGAGCTCTTCGGACTCATACGGCCGCTCATCATTCATAGCTCCCACTTCCCAGCTGTTCAAACAATATAACACAGAGATTAAGAGTAATAATACAACAAGATTAAGTAATCATCGATAACCAAATCTTGATTACGTATTAAACTCTTGATCACTGTCATACTTACGAGGCTGGTTCTAAGCCAAGCAGCACATCAAGGTCCATGATCTCCTCCAAGCCCTTCTCTGCTTCGAGGGTTTTGACTTCCTCGCTGACTCGGTGTTGACATACTTGTTCTTCATCCTCACCAAGGAGCACATCAAGGTCCATGATTTCCTCCAAGCTCCAATCATCCTCGTTGTTGACCTTCTCGGCTTCGAGGGTTTTGACTTCCTCGCTGACTCGTTCTTGACATACTTGTTCTTCATCCTCACCAAGGAGCACATCAAGGTCTATGATTTCCTCCAAGCTCCAATCATCCTCGTTGTTGACCTTCTCGGCTTCGAGGGTTTTGACTTCCTCGCTTTCTTGACATACTTGTTCTTCATCCTCACCAAGGAGCACATCAAGGTCCATGATTTCCTCCAAGCTCCAATCATCCTTGTTGTTGACCTTCTCGGCTTCGAGGGTTTTGACTTCCTCGCTGACTCGTTCTTGACATGCTTGTTCTTCATCCTCACCGACACCGTCGGGAATTTCCTGGCTGTAAACAGAGAGACAAAAGATTAAGAAATTGTCCTTGAGATATTCTATAGTTAAAGAAAGATTATTTGTTCGCGTCTATTATTACGGCACGTGCCTATCGTTCAAGTATCGCTCCATGCAGTAGTTAAACGCCCAGCCGGAGAAGGGAAGCACGAGCATGTGCCCCCAAACCTCTTTGCGGGTCTTTCCCGGTAGCAATGCCGACTGTTCCTTCCACTTACGCTCCATCTCTTGAGCCACTCTCTCTCTCGTTTCAGGATAATTCATATTCGCGGATATCCTCTTTCGCTTTTCCGTCAGACTACTGGGAAAGAAAAAAAGAGAGAATATGAATACGTTGGGGAATGGTATAG
This sequence comes from Parietaria judaica, assembly GCA_954871525.1. Classification (NCBI taxonomy): domain Eukaryota; kingdom Viridiplantae; phylum Streptophyta; class Magnoliopsida; order Rosales; family Urticaceae; genus Parietaria; species Parietaria judaica. The sequence continues at coordinate 10,414,334 of OX940862.1, forward strand.
AAAATACTATAGTATAGCTGATATATATATGTATACACATGAAGTATATATTTTCTTTTTAAGTTATTATACGTATAGACTTGAAAGCTTCCAGTTTCCGACGTCGTCCACGGCAGCGGCGGCGGTCTCTTCGCTTGAACTCCGATCTTGAAATTATATTTCGTTGCTGTCCGGCGCTTTCTTACTTTCTTTCGTGATGCTTAGAGTGTGAGAAATATATATTTATGAATATAAAAGAAATCCGCAATCCGCATGATATTTAAAATATAAAAATGGAAATATATATGTCACTTAGAGTGTAATTCGGAAGAGAAAAGTAGTTACAATTATCTTTACCGTATTTTTAGTATTTTAATCAGTGTGTATTTATTTTAGTTCGAAAAAGTCGAGCTAATTAATAGTAAGAAGTGTTTTAAAACTGAATATGCCACGTTTTTATTTACATTGTCACATTGCCACATGACAACGTTACATGTGTATTTTATTTTATTTTTTAACGAGAAAGACATTATTGGCCAAGGTTACAATGCACTCCCATTATTAGATACATTAATTTAAGAACATATGTAACTATTAGTCAAGTTTACAATATGTAAAGGAGGCACGCATTTGCATCTCATGGGGTTTGAACCCGTGACCTTTTGAAGAGGTGTGTACTATTAGGCCAATTATGAATAATATTTTTCTACTCGTAATTGATTTTTTCTTGTGGTGAACAATCGTGTTTTCGGTTCGTTTTCATCATTATTTACACAAATTATTGTATTTTTTGGTTTTTTTTTTTCACTTTTAAAACTAAAAGCCACGCTATTGAGAATAAAAAAATAAATTTGACCCATTATCAATAGTTCGGTTTTAGATCCAATTTTTCGCATTTTGGCCGAATACAGCATAGTCATCATATTTTTTTTAATACTAATTTATTACTGGATAATCTAAAATAAAACAATAACAATTAAAATCGATATATGAAATAATTCAAATGAAACTGATCATCTAGCTGCCTTTATTTACATAAAATTATTACAAACGATTATTTTTTAGTCAAATGGAAAGAAATAAAGTAATAACAATACAAATTGTTCAAAATAAAATAAATTACGGCATTTATGATATATTAATAAAAAAATTACCCCTCCAAATGGATTATTATGTACATATATTAGGCGTCAAAATGCTAGTATCTATCTACTTTTTCCAAAATCTCCTCCCCAACACACACACATATACAACATGTATTACTAATATTATATCGGGATAATAACGGTAAATATACTTAACTTCGACTAAATTTGTACTTTAATACTTAAGATAAGAAAAAAAAAACAGCAAAAAATACTGGGCTTCGACTAAAGCTGCAATTTGATAAGTTTAATAATTAACGATAATAGACAACCCACCATGATAATTTTTTTTGAAAAACATAAAGAAATCTGCCTTTTCTAGTTAGTAATTTTACAATAAATATCGAACTAACGTAAAATATGGTATTTTTGTGAGCTAAGTTTTTGTCGTCAATTTTTTAGATAGGTACTGAGTGCAACTATGCTCAAACTTATGTATTTTTACCGGTAATTTGTTAGCTTAGGTATTAAATTGCAAATTTAGTAGAAGTCGTGTATTTTGCCACCAATTTATGAACTCGGGTATTAAGTTCAACATTAGTCAAAGTTATGTATTTTGACGATATTATCCTTATTATATATTTTCTTAGTATATGTATGTTGACCAACTCTTAATCTACGTCTGTAAGAATTTCAATCGGCAAATAAATTATAAAGTGTAAAACAAGTAAGTGCCAATAATAAATATACATCAATATGACACATGAAGTAATACGTCAATTATAGAAAATGATTAATGTGATATTTTACTTGAAGTATTATTTAATACAATTTCTATTTTTTGTAGCACAAGACTCAGATGCGAATGTGATGAAGTGATGGACTAGCTTTATCCCAAACCGAAGCTTACAAAACCCGGCATCCGAAAAATTCTGCAAACAGAACTAAGTGGTTCGAAATAGAACACATCAGAAACAGAACCATACTTTCAATCGGAACCGGAATCGTGCCTTCGCCTCTCCTTGTCTTTCCTGTGCTTCCTCTTCTCATCCGAGGAATGGCGCTTTTCACGCTTCTCACGCCTTTCTCGCTTCTCATGTCTATCTTTCTTATCTTCACGCGTCCTTTTCTTTTGACGCCTTTCGCCCTCTGATTCTTCTTCTTCTTCTTCCTTTGACATTTTATTAGTCAACGGAGTAGGCGGCATGGGTGCCCTTGGAATCTGAGACGGAACATCTTGCTTCATAGTGGGTTCAATGGAACCGGATTCTACATGCGGACGATTTGGCCTGCAGAACGTCAGAAACACCCGAAATAAGAAAACCAATCAGATAATAATACAGTGTATTTATATGTAAATTATGACGAGAAAACTATAATGAACAACTAATGTAATAGCCTATATAATCATTTGTGCTGAAATGATTAGAGAACAACATCAGTTTATAATTAATTGTACTTCACTTGTGTGATATTATATGTAATTTTTTTACAGTCAATTTGAATATAATGCCTCGAGCTACCCGAATTACAGAAGAACTTCGAATCATTGAACCGAGCATCACTAAGAAATTTCCAGCAATGGATTACCTGAAGCCACAACCTCGGCTTTATGCCAAATCAGAGTACACAGTGTGACATCTATAGTTTACAGCAAGAATGAATCAAGTACTTACTTTGCGAAACCGAGACCCTGAACATGGGCTGCCTCAGCATGGCCTTCACCAACGTCCTCAGAGGTGGATCCTCGCTTCACCAGCTCGGAAAACTCATGCTTATCAAGCCGGTTTCCTTGAGGGCGGGTTGCACGTTTTGGAGCTAAGCCAAGAGCCTCTCTCATAGCCTGCTCTTCCTCTTCCTTGATTCTTCTGATCTCTTCTTTGGCAGCCTCCGCATCGGCGCTCGAAGACCCCTTTCCCCTCGCATACCAGTGCAGATCCTTCCCTGTTCAACGATTTAAACCCTTTAGAAGCCGAAAAATTTAATGAATAATTGACAATTATAACACAACCCAAGACCAATGTACATTATACTTAAGTGTGTCTGTTGGAGAGCTCTGACCGTGTTCTCGAAAGATTGGGATATCATCTCATTGCTGATGGCTTATGTATTTGGGATTTGTGCTTTACTTGTTTGGTTTAGTTAAAAATGCGAAAACGAAAGATACAAAACCGAAAAACAGGCTCTAAGTAACGCGATTATTGTTAATTTAATCGGGATCGGTCAATCAGCTTCTATAGTTTAAATTGAGAGAAATTGGTCACCTTTTTGCCATCTTCCAACAGGGGCCTTAAGGCTGTGCCCGAGATAGTTCTCGCGATGCTTGTCGACCTTCACATCGTCCCAACTGAACTCTGCGCATCGCAATCGATACAAATAAACTCCATTGCACACAGCTCACGTCAAACAATTTAAGAAACCTGTAGAACAAGCAGACTCATACGAAGAAATCTCAAAACCCCTCTAACTTTTCAGAAATTCCATACATTATTCTCAATGAAACCTCAAATTAGTAATTCGATCCTCACAGACTTATCAATTGGTGAAGAAAGAGCTGCGATTCTTCACAGTTCCGAAATCAAAACAGAAAAAAGCACAAATCTAAATTCGATTAAACCCTAATTGAAGCAGAGAAAGAGAGAAACTTACGATCTCGACCACCACGAACACCGCCTCTGGTAGGATGATACATTTAGGGTTTCTCAATTTCCCCCAAATTCTTCTCTTCACAATCAACCTCGCCGATCTTCCTTCGATTGGTTATTTTTTTCACTCGTCCTATACTTTCAGCTTATGTCAACATTATACCTCTATTTTTTTAAAAACATAAAATAATACCCCAATATTGATTGAGTATTTGACAATTATCCTTACTTTTTTAAAATTAATTTTAAACGTCTCCCTCCTTCGCCCTCATCGAGCTTCATCACCTCGGCCTCGGCCTCGGCCTCGGCGTCGGCTTGTAGCCCCCAAAACCGTTTATCCTCCTCGGAGTTTCTCGTTAATTTGATAGTAATGTTGGTGCATACTTTAGTATTACTAATTATTCTATTTACAACTTATGAAATAAATATACAATGAAAAGTTAATATAATTTATCATCTCCCGCATAATAATTATTAACAATGACACTAATTAAATGTTCAATCATTGATCTGGATAACATGAACAAAGTAATTGCTACATTACAAGTGTGTAACGATAAACAAAATACGTACAGTTAATTACATAACATTCGTAAATACTCACAATCGGACACATGCTGTAAAAAGTAGCACGACTTTGTCAACAATAATACACTGCACAACGACCGACGACTACAGTGGCCGGCGTCGGATTAAACGACATCGTCTGTTGCTGATGCGGTGGTGTTCGACGCCACGGATTCTTGATGTGTTGCCACTGAGAAAACGGTGCCACGTCGACTTGCTGATGTGGTGGTGTTCGACGCCACGGATTCTCGACGTGTTGCCACTGGGAAAATGGCGCCACACCCACAGGTTGATGCTGCAATGGTGGATTAAACGACGCCGCGTCTTGGTGATGCGGGAAATGGTCAGACGGAACCACGTGGTTCTGAGACGCTGCCACGGGATGCTGATGAGGCAGGGGCGCCGCAGTTCGGTGATCTTGCGGTTGGTGAAGCTGGCTGTTGGAGTCCGGTATGATATCGTCGTTGGTGCTCCGTCGCTTGCGTTTATTCTTCGGGGTTTCTTTGCGTTTGGAGTACTTCTGAGCGTGACTAGCCACCTGCTTAGAATCCCTCGTCCCGATAAATTCTGCAATTTCTTTCCATCTGCCTTCACCGTACATATCTAATCCTTCCTTGAACCGTCTGATAGACAAATATTAAATATGCAAAAAGTTAGTGATTCATATATAAAATAAAAGAATCAGATCAGACAGAACAATTATATTAAAGTTCTTAGTGTAATTACTTTTGCTCGTCTGCAGACCACCGTTTTATTTTCTTCCCAGCCCGCTGGTGCTCGGTGCCAGCCAGAGGGGGTTGTTCTGCCGGCATTCCTTCATCCATGCGTTGATCTACTGTCATGGCACTCTCGCTCGCCGCCATGAAATCATTCTCGGTGCCGACCAGAGGGGGTTGTTCTGCCGGCATTTCTTCATCCATGCGTTGATCTGCTGTCATGGCACTCTCGCTCGCCGCCATGACAACATTCTCGGTGCCAGCCAGAGGGGGTTGTTCTGCCGGCATTTCTTCGTCCATGCGTTGATCTGCTGTCATGGCACTCTCGCTCGCCGCCATGAAAACATTCTCGGTGCCTGCCAGAGGGGGTTGTTCTGCCAGCATTTCTTCGTTCATGCGTTGATCTGCTGTCATGGCACTTTCGCTCACCGCCATGAGAACATTCTCGCTGTGATGGCATCAGAGAACAAAACTAGAATTATAGTACACTGAAAGTGTTTATATGAAGAAAGAAAAATAAAAAAAGTCATAGGGAAAGATCAAAAACTGAAAATAACCTTTGTTCTTTTTCAGTCTGCGTTCCCTCGTCCGTCTCTTGCTCTACCGCCTCGGGAGTGTCGGGAATGACGATGACATCGTTGGATTTCGTAATATCAATGGAATCGTTGACAGTGACATTGAGGTTGTCAGCTGGGATGACGCTGATGTCGCCAGTGGGGATGTTTCCGTCGGAGATGAGGGAAGTTTCCGCGATGTCAGTATGACCATCCAAGATGTAACTACAGAATTGCATTGAGATGTAAGCAATACATAAATTTAAAAATCAATTAAAGCAAAACTAAACAAAATTATATGAGAGATATATAATTGAATACGTAACAAAAATCAGAGACCAAATTTTTTGGGTGAGAAACCAAATTAGAAAAGAAAAAAAAGAGAGCAAGGTTTTAGTTTAATACCAATCATTGTCATCATCAGTGTGGTTCCAGTTGAGAAGTTTCGGCACTTCAGGCGCTCCAAGCATGTCGGAATTAAACCTGGAGTGTTCGAACACTATGCCGTCGTTGAACTGTGACGGCGGCTCGTCGTTTTGAACTCCCGCATCCATGCTGTTTGAACAAATAGATAAGAAAGTCATTGACAAATAGTTTTTTTGTTTATTCTACGTTCATACATATTAAACTTTTGATCACTGTCATACTTACAGAGCTTGTTCCAAGCCAAGCAGCGCATCACGCTTCGGGTTGTCCTCCAACCTCCGCTCAAACTCTTCGTTGACAGCTTCGAGGGTTTGGATTTCCTCGTTGGTTCTCTTAGAGTTTTGAATTTCGTCTTCTCCGGTTGACCTTTTTGTTCTCTTTCGTTGACTTACTTCTTCTTCTTCCCCTCCGGCTAGCGGCTCCACCTCATCATCGGAAATTTCCAGACTGTAAACAGAGAGACGTAAAAGTTATTACAATGTTACAGTACCTACAGGCTACATATATAGTATATATATCCGTATCAACTAAAGCAAATCTAAACAAAATTATATGAGAGACATTGATTATTTCTTGTGTAACAAACAAAACAAGAAGAAAATATTGATTAAAAAAATTTAAGTATTAATGTTCTAGTTTTATACCAATGATTGTTAAGTTCCCACATTACGTGCGCTCCAAGATCAGGCCAAGGGACCAAATCGGACTCATCAAACTTCAACCCGTCAAATTGCGACAGCGGCTCGTCGATCGTAACTCCCGTATCCTCGCTGTAGAGACAAATAGATTAGAAAATCATTGATATAAACAAAACTTTTTTAATTCTACATATTAAACTCTTCACTATCATACTTGTTGCAAACTCCTTTGATCAACAAGGCTTTTTCCAAATCTCGGTCAAACTCCAGCTTCTTCAAGTTCTCTCGACATTCTTTTTGGACCTCGGCCTCGATATTCCCGACTTCCCGACTTCTTTTCTTAGGGTTTTGACTTTTGTCTTGTTTGGTTGACTTCTTTCTTTGTTGTCGAGTTTGACTTTCTTGTTCTTCTTCCTCTATCGCCACCGGCTCCGATTCATCATCGGAGATTTCCTTGCTGTAGAGGAAGACATGAAGATTAAGAAAATAAAATGGAGGGATCGTTTGGAGAAATCGAAGACGACAAGCCGAACTTTTTGTTCGGATTTTATTTTTCAGAATAAAGGTATAACAAGTTTGAAAATTTTAAATTTTGCATAAAGAAAGATTAAAAAAGACTATTTGTTCGCATCTATTACGGCACGTACCTATCGGTCAAGGATCGCTCCAAGCAGTAGCTATACTCCTCGTCGGACAAGTGAAGTGAGGCGAGAATGTGCCCCCAAACCTCCTCGGGCGTCTTTCCCGGTAGCAACGCCGACTGTTTCTTCCACTCACGCTCCAACCTTCTCTCCATCTTTCCTTGCGTCGAACTGCGACAAAGTAAAGAGAGAGAGATTACTACGTTGAATGCCATGATACGAACTTATCACTCGCTGTACATATACATATTGATATTGTAATTAATTTTATAGTCTTATATTTACCTGTTGCGATCATCTTTTTTCGGCTTGTTCGACCTTGCAATATTTCGTCTTGTACCAAGCTTTTTCGCTTTCCGGGATCTCGTCTCTCGCTTTTCCGTCAGAGTCAGACTGAGAAAGAAAGAAAGAAATCGGTTGGCGAATGTCAGAAAATAATATGTTACTATATTTGTTTATACGGACGTGCAAACTACGAATATCTATGCAGTGTGTATTTCTTTTTAAGTGATTATTATACCTGTTGTGGTCATCGACTTGCAAGTTTCTGATTCCCGACCTCGGCAGCGGCACCGCCGGTTTCTTCTGCTCGGACTTGGACCTTGAACTCATTGTTTCGTACTCACTTTCGTAAGTTGCTTCAGACTGTGACGATGTAGTAAGAAAGAGTTCCAGAGACTGAGTTACGAATTGCTTCAGATTGTGTTTTTAGAGATATATCCTCGTTATATGGACTATTATAGTGATATATGTTCTAGAAAATCTTTATATATAGATTATATATATTTATGAATTTAAAAAAAGAAGATTTAAAATATAAAAATGGAAATATATATGTCAGTTAGAGTGTAATTCGGAAGAGAAAAGTAGTTACAATTATCTTTACCATATTTTTTATTATTTTAATTAGTGTTTATTTAGTTCAATTCGAAAACGTCGAGCTAATTAGTAATTTAGTAGTCACAAACAAGTGTTATAAGACTGAACTGAATATACCACACTTTTTATTTATCAACGTGACTTAGTTGCATTGTTTATTATAACGACATACACAGTCTTTTAGATATATATATATATATATATATATATATATATATATATATATATATATAAAGTTACACCTTAACCCTATTTATTATTATGACAAATAAATCGTTTCTTGATTTTTAAGCTAAAAAATATATAACCCACATATGGTTTTAATTTCTATTTGATTACACTTATATTCGGAATACTCATATGCTCTAATTTTCGCAACATATGTCTTAAAATATCATCTTCGTCAAGTTATATGCTGCTAATAACCTTATATGTAACTCTTACGTGCCCCAAAATAAAATTTTTGTAACATATTATTATAATCTCTTATACATTTTGTAACTAATGTTGTTAATTCAGATAAATTTGGAAATCCATAGTTAATTATGAAAAAAAATTTCCTGAATCCGCACGTTCTGAACCCAGATTCTGTTCGGATTCAGAATTTCTGGTTCTGGTTTCCCCAGATCCGAAATTCTCTGATTTCTTTGTACAACGGCTCAGATTTTAAGTATTTTAAAAATTAAATAAAAAACAAAAATTTAACGGCCTTTGATTAACCTATTAAAGTGGTATGAAATCCAAAACCGGATACTAAAATCCAGGTAAAAACCGTTCTGGTTCCGAAGGAAAAAAAGAAAAGAACCATGAACCAGAAAATTCTGGTTCCGTTTTTACCCTATTCGAGTTATTCTGAACCGGATACCACTTTCGCTCCCATAGTTACAGGTGTGACAGTAACTTCATTCAAGTCGATCTTTGTGGTTGAGTAAGCCGATTGTGAGATGAGATGATATGATATATCATATATTTATATAACTAGAAACTAGTCTTATCTTACTATAACAAACATCAAAACACTTACGATTACAAATTACTTGCAAGTTTCGTTCAAGTTGATTTCCCAATTAAGGGCTTCGAATAGTTTGCGAGTTTAATCTTTGGTTAGATTAATAATATTGTGTTTATTTATTTATCAAAATTATACATAAAAATGCGTCTAGTTCTATCTACCTGTGTGTGTCGTCTCTCGCTTTTCCGTTAGAGTCTGGAGTAAGAGAAGTTGAGAACCAGAGACTAAGTTGGTGATTGTTTATTCGTCTAATGAGAAACAAACATATATAAATATATATATACACACACTAATAATCCAAAATAAATCCAAACTCCTAAAAACACGAGATTAGGCATTAGGGTATTACATCCCAAGAAATAGAAAACGCGGTTAAAAAATTGACCAAATATATCTCTAGCATAAATAAGTATTAACTATTATTATTTTAATTAGTGTGTATTTATTTCAGCTCGAAAAAGTCGATCTAATTAATAGTAAGAAGTGTTTTAGAACTGAATATGCCACGTTTTTATTTATCAACGTGACATTATTTATTATTATGACCGAATTTTTTTTATACTCATATATATATATATATATATATATAAAGTTACATTATGTTATTAAACCTAAACCGTGATTAATTTATTACTATTATGACAAACAAATATCTGATATATATACATAGTAGAACTTCCTATTTAATATTGTTGGGACCAACAAAAAATATTATATTATCGGATTATTAATTAACATTAAATTAGTAATTTATTAATTTATACATTAATAATGAAAAAAATTCTTAATCAGCTATAATTATATAAAATCTTTATCAGCAAAAAAATATTTAAATTTATTATATCGAGAATATTGAAATATAAATATTAAAAATATCAAGAGATTCTATTATAATTTAAAAAGATTTTATTAGAGTACCGATGTAAAAAATATTAATCAGCACAATGATATTAAAGATGAATAACAATAGTTTCTTGTAGTAGTGATAAGTAAAGCTATAAAAAGTATTATAGAATCATATTTTAAGAATACTACATGACTAGTGATGTAATGTTATCTTTTTAATTATTGTGATTTTATAGTTATTTATGTTATATTTTATTTATAGTGATTTTATATTTATTTTATGTAATTTTTTTATGTTGAATTATTAATTTATATATCACTTGGGACCTATCTACTTTAAAAAATTGTTATCTTATAAATTTAAGAAATTATTATCTTAGGTAGTTATAAGGCCCGAGTCGGGACCGGACAAAAATACTATTTAATCGCGACTATTAATTTATCGAGTATTAATTTATTGACACTTATTTTACTAGGGATGTGCAGATTTACCCTCTTTCTTCCAAAACTGGCCGAACTAGCCGCTATAATATAACGAACGTGTGGATTCCACCCTCCTTTCTAATGATTGAGTGGACATAATAACGCCTTTTTATTTTATTATAAAATTTACTCATTAACACCCAATTAACTAGAAATTTAATTATCATAATTAAAAAAATAAAAATTATTGAATTTTCAGTTAATTGACGGTCAATTCTATTATTTAAACAAACAAGTCAACGTACTTATATCAAAATTATATATAGAAAGACCTTTTCCGTATTTTTAAAACGCAAAGGCTAATCCCGCACATTCCGACAAAGGCCCGGCCTAAAAGCGCAAATAACTCTTTTTCTAAATATAACGTGAATAAATAATAAAGTGGGTCGTTTTCTTAGGTTTCTGATTAGGTTAGGTTCATTAGATAAATTTAGGTTCAAAAGGATTTATGTTTAAGCAACTCTTAATACTTGTTTAAATATTTTTAATCGTCAAATGAATTATTAAGTGTAAAACAAGTAGATTTCTCTAACACTTGAAGTATTACAAAGGATTCATGTGATAATTTACTTGCATTAATATAATTATATGAATGATACTAAATACAATTTTGATTTCATTTCAGTCAGAGACGGAATTTGAGAAATGGCGCCTTTCATCTTTTTTTTGTCATGCTTATCGTGCCTTTCATGTCTATCTTTCTTCTCGTGTTTCTGATTCTAGACTGTGTCCTTTTTATGATTAATTTTAAGAAATTCGAGGCATGATTACGCCGCGAATTATAATCTAGCTTTCCAATTAAAAAAATGTATTATCGTACTATGAAGAAACCCTAGTTTTCGCAGCTGTCTCCGAGTTCTGCAATAGCTTTGGTCCGCTGATCGGGATCACCGGAGTTTCGGAGAGAGAAATGAATGACTGTGACTTGGAGGATTTCATCTGTTTTACTGTAATCGTCCTTTCTCGGTGAATGTATTATCGTAAGTAGTTCTGATAATTGTTTAGACAAAGTGATCTTATCATCTTTCACATATATACATATTTATCTTTTACAAGTGTCTAAACATATTCAAAATCTGTATCATTGATTAAATAACATCTGTAAATTGTCACAATTGGAAACATGCATGCCGTAATAAAAAGTAGCACGACTTTGTCAACAATAAAACATTCTACAACGACTTCGGGTGGTGACTACGGCGGCGCGGTTCGGTGATCTTGCGGTTGATAAAGCTGGCCGTCGGAGACCGGAATGATCTCGTCGTTGGTGCTCCGTCTCTTGCGTTTATTCTTCGGGGTTTCCTTACGTAGGTAGTATTTTTGAGCGTGACTCGCCACCTGCGTCGAATCCCGCGTCCCGATGAATTGTGCAATTTCTTTCCAATTTCCTTTGCCAAACTTTTCCAGTCCATCCTTGAACCGTCTGGTAGAAAAATGTTAAATATAAAAAAGTTAGCGCTTCATATAAAATAAAATAAAAATAAATCTAAGAGAGTACAAATTAATATTGTATTAAATTTATAAATTTTCTTACTTTTGCTCTTCTAGAGTCCACCGTTTTGTTTTCTTCCCGAACCGATGTTGCTCGGTGCCAACAAGAGGGTGCTGCTCTTCCGTCACTCCTCCATCGTTCTGAGCAGCCGGGGTGTGAACGAATTGACGGAAGCTATCGAACATCGAACCATCATCGTAAGCTTCGTAGCATGTTCTGCTCGGCTCGCCCTCACATATCCTTCGTCTCTTGAAGTCTTGTAAGAGTGTCTCATTGTCTTGAGGAAAGTCTTTCGGGACTCTATTGTGGATGTCGGAGGTGATCGCATTCGTTTGTGGTACTTTCATGGCCCCGAAATGCTTCTGGGCATGGCTCGCAACTTGCGCCCGTGTCCTTGTACCCACCATAATTGCGATTTTCTTCCAATTACCCTTGCCGTGTTTCTCAAGCCCCTCTACAAACAATCTGATCATAAATAATGAAAAGCAAATTTTAGTTGAGAGGGGAACTAAGATATAAACATAGTATAACTGAGAATCATAAAATTTATTGAAGTCACGTGGAAAGATTATATAATATATATATATAAATATATAAAAGAGAAGAAAAAAAATAAGATTTACCGGTGTTCTTCCGTAGTCCATGTTCCTTGGTTCAGATGATTCTCTCTTGCTACGGCATTCTGGCTCGTCTTCGCGAAAATACCCTCGCTGTATTGAAAAAAGGTATGAGATTTAGTGACATCTTTTTAACTCTTTAAGAGAGAGAAAAAAAAATAGTATTACTAAGTTTTTTTTTATCATAATGAGATTTCTATAATAAGAATAATAATAATAATAATAATAAATAATGAATAAACAGAAAACTTAAAATCACCTGTGCTCTCTTTGACTCTGTTGCGCTACCGATCCGCCTTGTTCGATGTAGTACCCCTCAAACACATGTTGTCCGGCCAATGCTTGGGATGATTGCCTATTATCATATTGTTGTGGCAGTAAAACACCGTTGCTTGATAGGAGTGGATCGTCAGAAGTCAAAAGGTCAAGGAAGCCGTTGGCGGGGGCAAGAGTGTAGTTGTCGCCTAAGGAATAAGCGGCTGCGGAACTGTCGGGTATAGAGCTTGTGGGGGCAGAGATAGCGGGGACGTCGTTGGTGATTTCACCGGCAGTTGGAGATAAGTTATCAAAGTCGATCATATCGATCAAATTGTCCCTGAAAAAATTGATTTGAGATGTTACACATACATATATTTAAAATTGAAAGAGCAAAAAAAGAATGAAAGAGAGAGCTACGTAAATTACAAGCATATTATATGCGATGTAATTGAAATCCAATGCGAAAAATTACTAAAAACTGCTAACAAACAATAAATAGATCAAATTTAATTCAAAATTTATACTGAAGAAACGAAAAATTAATATTTGTAAAAACTATATATAAAGACTGTAATTTGTTATTTACGTGCTATGTGCTCTTTATAACTAAGTAAGTTAAGACAAAATTTCTTCTATAACTAGCGACTAATAATAAATGAATAAATAAGAAAACAGAGTATTGTGTTGCGTAAAATTATGGCATGAACGTTCGTAACTCTTGCATAAAAGAATAAAATTACAAACGTGAAGTTTATCATAATTCTTGTGAATTGACAAAAAAGAATGCTCTATGATTAGGGTATTTGAGTGTTTCATTATTATCAAAGAAAACAAAATATAAAATTGGATTTAAAAAATATAACGCGTTGCTTGGAGTTTATGGACGCATACCAATTATTATCAATGTTGCACACGTCAAAGAGTTCCGGCTGGCCGTGCACGTCCCCATTTTGCGCATCATATGCAACTCCGGCCGTTTCCTTCCTGTTTAAACAAAATAATAATACAAAGATTAAGAAATCCTTCATCAACAAAACTGTTTGGTGTTTAAAATAAACAAAGATGTTCACTACCGCACCTGTTGTAAACTCCGCCGTTGAACTCGGCTCGTTCCAATGGATCCTCCGACCTCTCCTCCAACTGTAGCGATGGCTTATTATTCTCATTAGCTCCGGAGGCATCCTCGCTGAATCATGGTATGTTAAGTTTATAAGTTTTTCAGAGAGTTAATAATAAGAAAAAAGGAAGAACAAATTAAGATTGGATAATTAGTGATTTATACATAATGAGATCCCGCAGTAACGAAACGAGCTCTTCGGACTCATACGGCCGCTCATCATTCATAGCTCCCACTTCCCAGCTGTTCAAACAATATAACACAGAGATTAAGAGTAATAATACAACAAGATTAAGTAATCATCGATAACCAAATCTTGATTACGTATTAAACTCTTGATCACTGTCATACTTACGAGGCTGGTTCTAAGCCAAGCAGCACATCAAGGTCCATGATCTCCTCCAAGCCCTTCTCTGCTTCGAGGGTTTTGACTTCCTCGCTGACTCGGTGTTGACATACTTGTTCTTCATCCTCACCAAGGAGCACATCAAGGTCCATGATTTCCTCCAAGCTCCAATCATCCTCGTTGTTGACCTTCTCGGCTTCGAGGGTTTTGACTTCCTCGCTGACTCGTTCTTGACATACTTGTTCTTCATCCTCACCAAGGAGCACATCAAGGTCTATGATTTCCTCCAAGCTCCAATCATCCTCGTTGTTGACCTTCTCGGCTTCGAGGGTTTTGACTTCCTCGCTTTCTTGACATACTTGTTCTTCATCCTCACCAAGGAGCACATCAAGGTCCATGATTTCCTCCAAGCTCCAATCATCCTCGTTGTTGACCTTCTCGGCTTCGAGGGTTTTGACTTCCTCGCTGACTCGTTCTTGACATGCTTGTTCTTCATCCTCACCGACACCGTCGGGAATTTCCTGGCTGTAAACAGAGAGACAAAAGATTAAGAAATTGTCCTTGAGATATTCTATAGTTAAAGAAAGATTATTTGTTCGCGTCTATTATTACGGCACGTGCCTATCGTTCAAGTATCGCTCCATGCAGTAGTTAAACGCCCAGCCGGAGAAGGGAAGCACGAGCATGTGCCCCCAAACCTCTTTGCGGGTCTTTCCCGGTAGCAATGCCGACTGTTCCTTCCACTTACGCTCCATCTCTTGAGCCACTCTCTCTCTCGTTTCAGGATAATTCATATTCGCGGATATCCTCTTTCGCTTTTCCGTCAGACTACTGGGAAAGAAAAAAAGAGAGAATATGAATACGTTGGGGAATGGTATAGAAAATACTATAGTATAGCTGATATATATATGTATACACATGAAGTATATATTTTCTTTTTAAGTTATTATACGTATAGACTTGAAAGCTTCCAGTTTCCGACGTCGTCCACGGCAGCGGCGGCGGTCTCTTCGCTTGAACTCCGATCTTGAAATTATATTTCGTTGCTGTCCGGCGCTTTCTTACTTTCTTTCGTGATGCTTAGAGTGTGAGAAATATATATTTATGAATATAAAAGAAATCCGCAATCCGCATGATATTTAAAATATAAAAATGGAAATATATATGTCACTTAGAGTGTAATTCGGAAGAGAAAAGTAGTTACAATTATCTTTACCGTATTTTTAGTATTTTAATCAGTGTGTATTTATTTTAGTTCGAAAAAGTCGAGCTAATTAATAGTAAGAAGTGTTTTAAAACTGAATATGCCACGTTTTTATTTACATTGTCACATTGCCACATGACAACGTTACATGTGTATTTTATTTTATTTTTTAACGAGAAAGACATTATTGGCCAAGGTTACAATGCACTCCCATTATTAGATACATTAATTTAAGAACATATGTAACTATTAGTCAAGTTTACAATATGTAAAGGAGGCACGCATTTGCATCTCATGGGGTTTGAACCCGTGACCTTTTGAAGAGGTGTGTACTATTAGGCCAATTATGAATAATATTTTTCTACTCGTAATTGATTTTTTCTTGTGGTGAACAATCGTGTTTTCGGTTCGTTTTCATCATTATTTACACAAATTATTGTATTTTTTGGTTTTTTTTTTCACTTTTAAAACTAAAAGCCACGCTATTGAGAATAAAAAAATAAATTTGACCCATTATCAATAGTTCGGTTTTAGATCCAATTTTTCGCATTTTGGCCGAATACAGCATAGTCATCATATTTTTTTTAATACTAATTTATTACTGGATAATCTAAAATAAAACAATAACAATTAAAATCGATATATGAAATAATTCAAATGAAACTGATCATCTAGCTGCCTTTATTTACATAAAATTATTACAAACGATTATTTTTTAGTCAAATGGAAAGAAATAAAGTAATAACAATACAAATTGTTCAAAATAAAATAAATTACGGCATTTATGATATATTAATAAAAAAATTACCCCTCCAAATGGATTATTATGTACATATATTAGGCGTCAAAATGCTAGTATCTATCTACTTTTTCCAAAATCTCCTCCCCAACACACACACATATACAACATGTATTACTAATATTATATCGGGATAATAACGGTAAATATACTTAACTTCGACTAAATTTGTACTTTAATACTTAAGATAAGAAAAAAAAAACAGCAAAAAATACTGGGCTTCGACTAAAGCTGCAATTTGATAAGTTTAATAATTAACGATAATAGACAACCCACCATGATAATTTTTTTTGAAAAACATAAAGAAATCTGCCTTTTCTAGTTAGTAATTTTACAATAAATATCGAACTAACGTAAAATATGGTATTTTTGTGAGCTAAGTTTTTGTCGTCAATTTTTTAGATAGGTACTGAGTGCAACTATGCTCAAACTTATGTATTTTTACCGGTAATTTGTTAGCTTAGGTATTAAATTGCAAATTTAGTAGAAGTCGTGTATTTTGGCACCAATTTATGAACTCGGGTATTAAGTTCAACATTAGTCAAAGTTATGTATTTTGACGATATTATCCTTATTATATATTTTCTTAGTATATGTATGTTGACCAACTCTTAATCTACGTCTGTAAGAATTTCAATCGGCAAATAAATTATAAAGTGTAAAACAAGTAAGTGCCAATAATAAATATACATCAATATGACACATGAAGTAATACGTCAATTATAGAAAATGATTAATGTGATATTTTACTTGAAGTATTATTTAATACAATTTCTATTTTTTGTAGCACAAGACTCAGATGCGAATGTGATGAAGTGATGGACTAGCTTTATCCCAAACCGAAGCTTACAAAACCCGGCATCCGAAAAATTCTGCAAACAGAACTAAGTGGTTCGAAATAGAACACATCAGAAACAGAACCATACTTTCAATCGGAACCGGAATCGTGCCTTCGCCTCTCCTTGTCTTTCCTGTGCTTCCTCTTCTCATCCGAGGAATGGCGCTTTTCACGCTTCTCACGCCTTTCTCGCTTCTCATGTCTATCTTTCTTATCTTCACGCGTCCTTTTCTTTTGACGCCTTTCGCCCTCTGATTCTTCTTCTTCTTCTTCCTTTGACATTTTATTAGTCAACGGAGTAGGCGGCATGGGTGCCCTTGGAATCTGAGACGGAACATCTTGCTTCATAGTGGGTTCAATGGAACCGGATTCTACATGCGGACGATTTGGCCTGCAGAACGTCAGAAACACCCGAAATAAGAAAACCAATCAGATAATAATACAGTGTATTTATATGTAAATTATGACGAGAAAACTATAATGAACAACTAATGTAATAGCCTATATAATCATTTGTGCTGAAATGATTAGAGAACAACATCAGTTTATAATTAATTGTACTTCACTTGTGTGATATTATATGTAATTTTTTTACAGTCAATTTGAATATAATGCCTCGAGCTACCCGAATTACAGAAGAACTTCGAATCATTGAACCGAGCATCACTAAGAAATTTCCAGCAATGGATTACCTGAAGCCACAACCTCGGCTTTATGCCAAATCAGAGTACACAGTGTGACATCTATAGTTTACAGCAAGAATGAATCAAGTACTTACTTTGCGAAACCGAGACCCTGAACATGGGCTGCCTCAGCATGGCCTTCACCAACGTCCTCAGAGGTGGATCCTCGCTTCACCAGCTCGGAAAACTCATGCTTATCAAGCCGGTTTCCTTGAGGGCGGGTTGCACGTTTTGGAGCTAAGCCAAGAGCCTCTCTCATAGCCTGCTCTTCCTCTTCCTTGATTCTTCTGATCTCTTCTTTGGCAGCCTCCGCATCGGCGCTCGAAGACCCCTTTCCCCTCGCATACCAGTGCAGATCCTTCCCTGTTCAACGATTTAAACCCTTTAGAAGCCGAAAAATTTAATGAATAATTGACAATTATAACACAACCCAAGACCAATGTACATTATACTTAAGTGTGTCTGTTGGAGAGCTCTGACCGTGTTCTCGAAAGATTGGGATATCATCTCATTGCTGATGGCTTATGTATTTGGGATTTGTGCTTTACTTGTTTGGTTTAGTTAAAAATGCGAAAACGAAAGATACAAAACCGAAAAACAGGCTCTAAGTAACGCGATTATTGTTAATTTAATCGGGATCGGTCAATCAGCTTCTATAGTTTAAATTGAGAGAAATTGGTCACCTTTTTGCCATCTTCCAACAGGGGCCTTAAGGCTGTGCCCGAGATAGTTCTCGCGATGCTTGTCGACCTTCACATCGTCCCAACTGAACTCTGCGCATCGCAATCGATACAAATAAACTCCATTGCACACAGCTCACGTCAAACAATTTAAGAAACCTGTAGAACAAGCAGACTCATACGAAGAAATCTCAAAACCCCTCTAACTTTTCAGAAATTCCATACATTATTCTCAATGAAACCTCAAATTAGTAATTCGATCCTCACAGACTTATCAATTGGTGAAGAAAGAGCTGCGATTCTTCACAGTTCCGAAATCAAAACAGAAAAAAGCACAAATCTAAATTCGATTAAACCCTAATTGAAGCAGAGAAAGAGAGAAACTTACGATCTCGACCACCACGAACACCGCCTCTGGTAGGATGATACATTTAGGGTTTCTCAATTTCCCCCAAATTCTTCTCTTCACAATCAACCTCGCCGATCTTCCTTCGATTGGTTATTTTTTTCACTCGTCCTATACTTTCAGCTTATGTCAACATTATACCTCTATTTTTTAAAAAACATAAAATAATACCCCAATATTGATTGAGTATTTGACAATTATCCTTACTTTTTTAAAATTAATTTTAAACGTCTCCCTCCTTCGCCCTCATCCAGCTTCATCACCTCGGCCTCGGCCTCGGCCTCGGCGTCGGCTTGTAGCCCCCAAAACCGTTTATCCTCCTCGGAGTTTCTCGTTAATTTGATAGTAATGTTGGTGCATACTTTAGTATTACTAATTATTCTATTTACAACTTATGAAATAAATATACAATGAAAAGTTAATATAATTTATCATCTCCCACATAATAATTATTAACAATGACACTAATTAAATGTTCAATCATTGATCTGGATAACATGAACAAAGTAATTGCTACATTACAAGTGTGTAACGATAAACAAAATACGTACAGTTAATTACATAACATTCGTAAATACTCACAATCGGACACATGCTGTAAAAAGTAGCACGACTTTGTCAACAATAATACACTGCACAACGACCGACGACTACAGTGGCCGACGTCGGATTAAACGACATCGTCTGTTGCTGATGCGGTGGTGTTCGACGCCACGGATTCTTGATGTGTTGCCACTGAGAAAACGGTGCCACGTCGACTTGCTGATGTGGTGGTGTTCGACGCCACGGATTCTCGACGTGTTGCCACTGGGAAAATGGCGCCACACCCACAGGTTGATGCTGCAATGGTGGATTAAACGGCGCCGCGTCTTGGTGATGCGGGAAATGGTCAGACGGAACCACGTGGTTCTGAGACGGTGCCACGGGATGCTGATGAGGCAGGGGCGCCGCAGTTCGGTGATCTTGCGGTTGGTGAAGCTGGCTGTTGGAGTCCGGTATGATATCGTCGTTGGTGCTCCGTCGCTTGCGTTTATTCTTCGGGGTTTCTTTGCGTTTGGAGTACTTCTGAGCGTGACTAGCCACCTGCTTAGAATCCCTCGTCCCGATAAATTCTGCAATTTCTTTCCATCTGCCTTCACCGTACATATCTAATCCTTCCTTGAACCGTCTGATAGACAAATATTAAATATGCAAAAAGTTAGTGATTCATATATAAAATAAAAGAATCAGATCAGACAGAACAATTATATTAAAGTTCTTAGTGTAATTACTTTTGCTCGTCTGCAGACCACCGTTTTATTTTCTTCCCAGCCCGCTGGTGCTCGGTGCCAGCCAGAGGGGGTTGTTCTGCCGGCATTCCTTCATCCATGCGTTGATCTACTGTCATGGCACTCTCGCTCGCCGCCATGAAATCATTCTCGGTGCCGACCAGAGGGGGTTGTTCTGCCGGCATTTCTTCATCCATGCGTTGATCTGCTGTCATGGCACTCTCGCTCGCCGCCATGACAACATTCTCGGTGCCAGCCAGAGGGGGTTGTTCTGCCGGCATTTCTTCGTCCATGCGTTGATCTGCTGTCATGGCACTCTCGCTCGCCGCCATGAAAACATTCTCGGTGCCTGCCAGAGGGGGTTGTTCTGCCAGCATTTCTTCGTTCATGCGTTGATCTGCTGTCATGGCACTTTCGCTCACCGCCATGAGAACATTCTCGCTGTGATGGCATCAGAGAACAAAACTAGAATTATAGTACACTGAAAGTGTTTATATGAAGAAAGAAAAATAAAAAAAGTCATAGGGAAAGATCAAAAACTGAAAATAACCTTTGTTCTTTTTCAGTCTGCGTTCCCTCGTCCGTCTCTTGCTCTACCGCCTCGGGAGTGTCGGGAATGACGATGACATCGTTGGATTTCGTAATATCAATGGAATCGTTGACAGTGACATTGAGGTTGTCAGCTGGGATGACGCTGATGTCGCCAGTGGGGATGTTTCCGTCGGAGATGAGGGAAGTTTCCGCGATGTCAGTATGACCATCCAAGATGTAACTACAGAATTGCATTGAGATGTAAGCAATACATAAATTTAAAAATCAATTAAAGCAAAACTAAACAAAATTATATGAGAGATATATAATTGAATACGTAACAAAAATCAGAGACCAAATTTTTTGGGTGAGAAACCAAATTAGAAAAGAAAAAAAAGAGAGCAAGGTTTTAGTTTAATACCAATCATTGTCATCATCAGTGTGGTTCCAGTTGAGAAGTTTCGGCACTTCAGGCGCTCCAAGCATGTCGGAATTAAACCTGGAGTGTTCGAACACTATGCCGTCGTTGAACTGTGACGGCGGCTCGTCGTTTTGAACTCCCGCATCCATGCTGTTTGAACAAATAGATAAGAAAGTCATTGACAAATAGTTTTTTTGTTTATTCTACGTTCATACATATTAAACTTTTGATCACTGTCATACTTACAGAGCTTGTTCCAAGCCAAGCAGCGCATCACGCTTCGGGTTGTCCTCCAACCTCCGCTCAAACTCTTCGTTGACAGCTTCGAGGGTTTGGATTTCCTCGTTGGTTCTCTTAGAGTTTTGAATTTCGTCTTCTCCGGTTGACCTTTTTGTTCTCTTTCGTTGACTTACTTCTTCGTCCCCTCCGGCTAGCGGCTCCACCTCATCATCGGAAATGTCCAGACTGTAAACAGAGAGACGTAAAAGTTATTTTTACAATGTTACAGTACCTACAGGCTACATATATAGTATATATATCCGTATCAACTAAAGCAAATCTAAACAAAATTATATGAGAGGCATTTATTATTTCTTGTGTAACAAACAAAACAAGAAGAAAATATTGATTAAAAAATTGAAGTATTAATGTTCTAGTTTTATACCAATGATTGTCAAGTTCCCACATTACGTGCGCTCCAAGATCAGGCCAATGGACCAAATCGGACTCATCAAACTTCAACCCGTCAAATTGCGACAGCGGCTCGTCGATCGTAACTCCCGTATCCTCACTGTAGAGACAAATAGATTAGAAAATCATTGATATAAACAAAACTTTTTTAATTCTACATATTAAACTCTTCACTATCATACTTGTCGCAAACTCCTTTGATCAACAAGGCTTTTTCCAAATCTCGGTCAAACTCCAGCTTCTTCAAGTTCTCTCGACATTCTTTTTGGACCTCGGCCTCGATATTACTGACTTCCCGACTTCTTTTCTTAGGGTTTTGACTTTTGTCTTGTTTGGTTGACTTCTTTCTTTGTTGTAGAGGTTGACTTTCTTGTTCTTCTTCCTCTCTCGCCAGCGGCTCCAATTCATCATCGGAGATTTCCTTGCTGTAGAGAAAGACATGAAGATTAAGCAAATAAAATGGAGGGATCGTTTGGAGAAATCGAAGACGACAAGCCGAACTTTTTGTTCGGATTTTATTTTTCAGAATAAAGGTATAACAAGTTTGAAAATTTTAAATTTTGCATAAAGAAAGATTAAAAAAGACTCTTTGTTCGCATCTATTACGGCACGTACCTATCGGTCAAGGATCGCTCCAAGCAGTAGCTATACTCCTCGTCGGACAAGTGAAGTGAGGCGAGAATGTGCCCCCAAACCTCCTCGGGCGTCTTTCCCGGTAGCAACGCCGACTGTTTCTTCCACTCACGCTCCAACCTTCTCTCCATCTTTCCTTGCGTCGAACTGCGACAAAGTAAAAAGAGAGAAATTACTACGTTGAATGCCATGATACGAACTTATCACTCGCTGTATACATATACATATACCTATTGATATTGTAATTAATTTTATAGTCTTATATTTACCTGTTGCGATCATCTTTTTTCGGCTTGTTCGACCTTGCAATATTTCGTCTTGTACCAAGCTTTTTCGCTTTCCGGGATCTCGTCTCTCGCTTTTCCGTCAGAGTCAGACTGAGAAAGAAAGAAAGAAATCGGTTGGCGAATGTCAGAAAATAATATGTTACTATATTTGTTTATACGGACGTGCAAACTACGAATATCTATGAAGTGTGTATTTCTTTTTAAGTGATTATTATACCTGTTGTGGTCATCGACTTGCAAGTTTCTGATTCCCGACCTCGGCAGCGGCACCGCCGGTTTCTTCCGCTCGGACTTGGACCTTGAACTCATTGTTTCGTACTCTCTTTCGTGAGTTTGCTTCAGACTGTGAGGATGTAGTAAGAAAGAGTTCCAGAGACTGAGTTACGAATTGCTTCAGATTGTGTTTTTAGAGATATATCCTCGTTATATGGACTATTATAGTGATATATGTTCTAGAATATCTTTATATATAGATTATATATATTTATGAATTTAAAAAAGAAGATTTAAAATATAAAAATGGAAATATATATGTCAGTTAGAGTGTAATTCGGAAGAGAAAAGGAGTTACAATTATCTTTACCAGATTTTTTATTATTTTAATTAGTGTTTATTTAGTGCAGTTCGAAAACGTCGAGCTAATTAGTAGTCACAAGTGTTATAAGACTGAACTGAATATACCACACGTTTTTATTTATCAACGTGACTTAGTTGCATTGTTTATTATAACGACATACACAGTCTTTTAGATATATATATATATATATATATATATATATATATATATATATAAAAAGTTACACCTTAACCCTATTTATTATTATGACAAATAAATCGTTTCTTGATTTTTAAGCTAAAATATATATAACCCACATATGGTTTTAATTTCTATTTGATTACACTTATATTCGGAATACTCATATGCTCTAATTTTCGCAACATATGTCTTAAAATATCATCTTCGTCAAGTTATATGCTGCTAATAACCTTATATGTAACTCTTACGTGCCCCAAAATAAAAATTTTGTAACATATTATTATAATCTCTTATACATTTTGTAACTAATGTTGTTAATTCAGATAAATTTGGAAATCCATAGTTAATTATGAAAAAAAAATTCCTGAATCCGCACGTTCTGAACCCAGATTTTGTTCGGATTCAGAATTTCTGGTTCCGGTTTCCCCAGATCCGGAATTCTCTGATTTCTTTGTACAACGGCTCAGATTTTAAGTATTTTAAAAATTAAATAAAAAACAAAAATTTAACGGCCTTTGATTAACCTATTAAAGTGGTATGAAATCCAAAACCGGATACTAAAATCCAGGTAAAAACCGTTCTGGTTCCGAAGGAAAAAAAATAACCATGAACCAGAAAATTCTGGTTCCGTTTTTACCCGATTCGAGTTATTCTGAACCGGATACCACTTTCGCTCCCATAGTTACAGGTGTGGTTGTAACTTCATTCAAGTCGATCTTTGTGGTTGAGTAAGCCGATTGTGAGATGAGATGATATGATATATCATATATTTATATAACTAGAAACTAGTCTTATCTTACTATAACAAACATCAAAACACTTACGATTACAAATTACTTGCAAGTTTCGTTCAAGTTGATTTTCCAATTAAGGGCTTCGAATAGTTTGCGAGTTTAATCTTTAGTTAGATTAATAATATTGTGTTTATTTATTTATGAAAACAATCGTGTATATATTATACATTAAAATGCGTCTAGTTCTATCTACCTGTGTGTGTCGTGTCTCGCTTTTCCGTTAGAGTCTGGAGTAAGAGAAGTTGAGAACCAGAGACTAAGTTGGTGATTGTTTATTCCTCTAATGAGAAACAAACATATATAAATATATATATACACACTAATAATCCAAAATATATCCAAACTCCTAAAAACACGAGATTAGTCATTAGGGTATTACATCCCAAGAAATAAAAAACGCGGTTAAAAAAATGACCAAATATATCTCTAGCATAAATAAGTATAACTATTATTATTTTAATTAGTGTGTATTTATTTCAGCTCAAAGTCGAGCTAATTAATAGTAAGAAGTGTTTTAAAACTGAATATGCCACTTTTTATTTATCAACGTGACTTCCTTGCGATTATTTATTATTATGACCGAAATTTTTTCTGATACTCATATATATAATATATATATATATGTTACATTATGTTATTAAACCTAAACCGTGATTAATTAATTACTATTATAACAAACAAATATATGATATACAGTAAAACCTCTATAAATTAATACTCGATAAATTAATAATCTCTCTAAGATGATAATTTTGTTCAGTCCCGACTTGAGCCAGTGTAAAAAATGATCTATCTCGATACGATAATAAGATACTATATTTTACGAGAACTCTATATAAATATAGGGTCCTATTAATATCGTAAATTAATAATTCTTGAAAATTATATTTATAACAAATATGATTTAGGTAAATATAGTTATAATGTTGCAAAATTTTCTTAGAACTTTAATCATGTTGGAGCTAGCCTCAAATTTTTCTTATCACATAAAAATTATGGTATTGTGTTTTTAAACTCCACCAAAATTTATCTAATCAAGTCAATTTTTTTGGAATCTTGAAAATACACTTTTATCCATAAATTAATATCTCTCTAAATTAATAAAATTTCACGGTCCCAGCATTATTAATTTATAGAGGTTTTATTATATATACACTAGAACCTCTATAAATTAATATTGTTGGGACCAACAAAAAATATTATCTTATCGGATTATTAATTAACATGTAAATTAATAATTTATTAATTTATACATTAATAATGAAAAAATTCTTAATCAGCTATAATTATATAAAAATCTTTATCAGCAAAAAAATATTTCAATTTATTATATCGAGAATATTGAAATATAAATATTAAAAATATCAAGAGATTCTATTATAATTTAAAAAGATTTTATTAGAGTACCGATGTAAAAAATATTAATGAGCACAATTATATTAAAGATGATTAACAATAGTTTCTTATAGTAGTGATAAGTAAAGTTATAAAAAGTATTATAGAATCATATTTTAAGAATACTACATGACTAGTGATGTAATGTTATCTTTTTAATTATTGTGATTTTATAGTTATTTATGTTATATTTTATTTATAGTGATTTTATAATTATTTATGTAATTTTTTTTATGTTGAATTATTAATTTATATATCACTTGGGACCTATCTACTTTTGAAAAATTGTTATCTTATAAATTTAAGAAATTATTATCTTAGGTAGTTAGGCACGAGTCGGGACCAGACAAAAATACTATTTAATCGCGACTATTAATTTATCGAGTATTAACTTATTGGCACTTCTTTTACTAAGGATGTGCAGATTTACCCTCTTTCTTCCGAAACTGGCTGAACTAGCCGCTATAATATAACGAACGTGTGGATTCCACCCTCCATTCTAATGATTGAGTGGACAAAATAACGCCTTTTTATTTTATTATAAAATTTACTCATTAACAACCAATTAACTAGAAATTTAATAAATATCCTAATTAAAAAATAGAAATTATTGAATTTTCAGTTAATTGACGCGGTCAATTCCATTATTTAAACAAACAAGTCAGCGTACTTATACCAAAATTATATATAGAAAGACCTTTTCCGTATTTTTTAAACGCAAAGGCTAATCCCGCACATTCCGACAAAGGCCCGGCCTAAAAGCGCAAATAACTCTTTTTCTAAATATAACGTGAATAAATGATAAAGTGGGTCGTTTTCTTAGGTTTCTAATTAGGTTAGGTTCGTTAGATAAATTTAGGTTCAAAAGGATTTATGTTTAAGCAACTCTTAATACTTGTTTAAATATTTTTAATCGTCAAATGAATTATTAAGTGTAAAACAAGTAGATTTCTCTAACACTTGAAGTATTACAAAGGATTAATGTGATAATTTACTTGCATTAATATAATTATATGAATGATACTAAATACAATTTTGAGTTCATTTCAGTCAGAGACGGAATTTGAGGAATGGCGCCTTTCATCCTTTTTTTGTCATGCTTATCGCGCCTTTCATGTCTATCTTTCTTCTCGTGTTTCTGATTCTAGAATGTGTCCTTTTTATGATTAATTTTAAGAAATTCGAGGCATGATTACGCCGCGAATTATAATCTAGCTTTCCAATTAAAAAAATGTATTATCGTACTATGAAGAAACCCTAGTTTTCGCAGCTGTCTCCGAGTTCTGCAATAACTTTGGTCCGCTGATCGGGATCACCGGAGTTTCGGAGAGAGAAATGAATGACTGTGACTTGGAGGATTTCATCTTTTTTACTGTAATCGTCCTTTCTCGGTTAATGAATTGTAGCCACAGATATATACATATAAGTAGTTCTGATAATTGTTTAGACAAAGTGATCTTATCATCTTTCACATATATACATATTTATCTTTTACAAGTGTCTAAACATAAACAAAATCTGTATCATTGATTAAATAACATCTGTAAATTGTCACAATTGGAAACATGCATGCCGTAATAAAAAGTAGCACGACTTTGTCAACAATAAAACATTCTACAACGACTTCGGGTGGTGACTACGGCGGCGCGGTTCGGTGATCTTGCGGTTGATAAAGCTGGCCGTCGGAGACCGGAATGATGTCGTCGTTGGTGCTCCGTCTCTTGCGTTTATTCTTCGGGGTTTCCTTACGTTGGAAGTATTTTTGAGCGTGACTCGCCACCTGCGTCGAATCCCGCGTCCCGATGAATTGTGCAATTTCTTTCCAATTGCCTTTGCCAAACTTTTCCAGTCCATCCTTGAACCGTCTGGTAGAAAAATGTTAAATATAAAAAAGTTAGCGCTTCATATAAAATAAAATAAAATAAAAATAAATCTAAGAGAGTACAAATTAATATTGTATTGAATTTATAAGTTTTCTTACTTTTGCTCTTCTAGAGTCCACCGTTTTGTTTTCTTCCCGAACCGATGTTGCTCGGTGCCAACAAGAGGGCGCTGCTCTTCCGTCACTCCTCCATCGTTCTGAGCAGCCGGGGTGTGAACGAATTGACGGAAGCTATCGAACATCGAACCATCATCGTAAGCTTCGTAGCATGTTCTGCTCGGCTCGCCCTCACATATCCTTCGTCTCTTGAAGTCTTGTAAGAGTGTCTCATTGTCTTGAGGAAAGTCTTTCGGGACTCTATTGTGGATGTCGGAGGTGATCGCATTCGTTTGTGGTACTTTCATGGCCCCGAAATGCTTCTGGGCATGGCTCGCAACCTGCGCCCGTGTCCTTGTACCCACCATAATTGCGATTTTCTTCCAATTACCCTTGCCGTGTTTCTCAAGCCCCTCTACAAACAATCTGATCATAAATAATGAAAAGCAAATTTTAGTTGAGAGGGGAATTAAGATATAAACATAGTATAAATGAGAATCATAAAATTTATTGAAGTCACGTGGAAAGATTATATAATACATATAATATATATATAAATATATATAAAAGAGATGAAAAAAATAAGATTTACCGGTTTTCTTCCGTAGTCCATGTTCCTTGGTTCAGATGATTCTCTCTTGCCACGGCATTCTGGCTCGTCTTCGCGAAAATACCCTCGCTGTATTGAAAAAAGTTATGAGATTTAGTGACATCTTTTTAACTCTTTAAGAGAGAGAAAAAAAAATAGTATTACTAAGTTTTTTTTTTTTATCATAATGAGATTTCTATAATAATAATAATAATAAAAAAAATAAATAATAAAAATAAATAATGAATAAACAGAAAACTTATAATCACCTGTGCTCTCTTTGACTCTGTTGCGCTACCGATCCGCCTTGTTCGATGTAATACCCCTCAAACACATGTTGTCCGGCCAATGATTGGGGTGATTGCCTATTATCATATTGTTGTGGCAGTAAAACACCGTTGCTTGATAGGAGTGGATCGTCAGAAGTCAAAAGGTCAAGGAAGCCGTTGGCGGGGGCAAGAGTGTAGTTGTTGCCTAAGGAATAAGCGGCTGCGGAACTGTCGGGTATAGAGCTTGTGAGGGCAGAGATAGCGGGGACGTCGTTGGTGATTTCACCGGCAGTTGGAGATAAGTTATCAAAGTCGATCATATCGATCAAATTGTCCCTGAAAAAATTGAATTGAGATGTTACAATACATATATTTAAAATTGAAAGAGCAAAAAAAGAATGAAAGAGAGAGCTGCGTAAATTACAAGCATATTATATGCGATGTAATTGAAATCCAATGCGAAAAATTACTAAAAACTGCTAACAAACAATAAATAGGTCAAATTAAATTCAAATTTTCTACTGAAGAAACGAAAAATTAATATTTGTAAAAACTATATATAAAGACTGTAATTTGTTATTTACGTGCTATGTGCTCTTTATAACTAAGTAAATTAAGACAAAATTTCTTCTATAACTAGCGACTAATAATAAATGAATAAATAAGAAAACAGAGTATTGTGTTGCGTAAAATTATGGCATGAACGTTCGTAACTCTTGCATAAAAGAATAAAATTACAAACGTGAAGTTTATCATAATTCTTGTGAATTGACAAAAAAGAATGCTCTATGATTAGGGTATTTGAGTGTTTCATTATTATCAAAGAAAACAAAATATAAAATTGGATTTAAAAAATATAACGCGTTGCTTGGAGTTTATGGACGCATACCAATTATTATCAATGTTGCACACGTCAAAGAGTTCCGGCTGGCCGTGCACGTCCCCATTTTGCGCATCATATGCAACTCCGGCCGTTTCCTTCCTGTTTAAACAAAATAATAATACAAAGATTAAGAAATCCTTCATCAACAAAACTGTTTGGTGTTTAAAATAAACAAAGATGTTCACTACCGCACCTGTTGTAAACTCCGCCGTTGAACTCGGCTCGTTCCAATGGATCCTCCGACCTCTCCTCCAACTGTAGCGATGGCTTATTATTCTCATTAGCTCCGGAGGCATCCTCGCTGAATCATGGTATGTTAAGTTTATAAGTTTTTCAGAGAGTTAATAATAAGAAAAAAGGAAGAACAAATTAAGATTGGATAATTAGTGATTTATACATAATGAGATCCCGCAGTAACGAAACGAGCTCTTCGGACTCATACGGCCGCTCATCATTCATAGCTCCCACTTCCCAGCTGTTCAAACAATATAACACAGAGATTAAGAGTAATAATACAACAAGATTAAGTAATCATCGATAACCAAATCTTGATTACGTATTAAACTCTTGATCACTGTCATACTTACGAGGCTGGTTCTAAGCCAAGCAGCACATCAAGGTCCATGATCTCCTCCAAGCCCTTCTCTGCTTCGAGGGTTTTGACTTCCTCGCTGACTCGGTGTTGACATACTTGTTCTTCATCCTCACCAAGGAGCACATCAAGGTCCATGATTTCCTCCAAGCTCCAATCATCCTCGTTGTTGACCTTCTCGGCTTCGAGGGTTTTGACTTCCTCGCTGACTCGTTCTTGACATACTTGTTCTTCATCCTCACCAAGGAGCACATCAAGGTCTATGATTTCCTCCAAGCTCCAATCATCCTCGTTGTTGACCTTCTCGGCTTCGAGGGTTTTGACTTCCTCGCTTTCTTGACATACTTGTTCTTCATCCTCACCAAGGAGCACATCAAGGTCCATGATTTCCTCCACGCTCCAATCATCCTTGTTGTTGACCTTCTCGGCTTCGAGGGTTTTGACTTCCTCGCTGACTCGTTCTTGACATGCTTGTTCTTCATCCTCACCGACACCGTCGGGAATTTCCTGGCTGTAAACAGAGAGAAAAAGATTAAGAAATTGTCCTTGAGATATTCTATAGTTAAAGAAAGATTATTTGTTCGCGTCTATTATTACGGCACGTGCCTATCGTTCAAGTATCGCTCCATGCAGTAGTTAAACGCCCAGCCGGACAAGGGAAGCACGAGCATGTGCCCCCAAACCTCTTTGCGCGTCTTTCCCGGTAGCAATGCCGACTGTTCCTTCCACTTACGCTCCATCTCTTGAGCCACTCTCTCTCTCGTTTCAGGATAATTCATATTCGCGGATATCCTCTTTCGCTTTTCCGTCAGACTACTGGGAAAGAAAAAAAGAGAGAATATGAATACGTTGGGGAATGGTATAGAAAATACTATAGTATAACTGATATATATATATATACACATGAAGTATATATTTTCTTTTTAAGTTATTATACGTATAGACTTGAAAGCTTCTAGTTTCCGACGTCGTCCACGGCCGCGGCGGCGGTCTCTTCGCTTGAACTCCGATCTTGAAATTATATTTCGTTGCTGTCCGGCGCTTTCTTACTTTCTTTCGTGATGCTTAGAGTGTGAGAAATATATATTTATGAATATAAAAGAAATCCGCAATCCGCATGATATTTAAAATATAAAAATGGAAATATATATGTCACTTAGAGTGTAATTCGGAAGAGAAAAGTAGTTACAATTATCTTTACCGTATTTTTAGTATTTTAATCAGTGTGTATTTTTTTTAGTTCGAAAATGTCGAGCTAATTAATAGTAAGAAGTGTTTTAAAACTGAATATGCCACGTTTTTATTTATCAACTTGCGATTTTTTGAAAAACATAAAAGAAATCTGCCTTTTCTAGTTAGTAAATTTACAATAAATATCGAACTAACGTAAAATATGGTATTTTTGTGAGCTAAGTTTTTTGTCGTCAATTTTTTAGATAGGTACTGAGTGCAACTATGCTCAAACTTATGTATTTTTACCGGTAATTTGTTAGCTTAGGTATTAAATTGCAAATTTAGTAGAAGTCGTGTATTTTGCCACCAATTTATGAACTTAGGTATTAAGTTCAACATTAGTCAAAGTTATGTATTTTGACGATATTATCCTTATTATATATTTTCGGGAAATTTGCGGCGAAAATCATCGAACTCGTCAAATTCTTGCAAATAAGTCACTAACGTTAAATCTTTGCGGCGAAACTCACCGACGTTACTCTTTTTTTACAAATTCTATCTGAGACTGTTAAATGACATGTGGCTTTGCCACGTGGATGCCATGTCATGACTTAAACATACGTGGCACTCGCCACTTGTATCAAACAATGACAATTTTTTTTAAAATGGGAATTTAATTAGCAATTAAATAAACTTCATACTAATATTTGATATTTGATAATGCTTTATTTATATTGCAGCAAACAAAATTGATGATTTCTTCCTATTCACTACTGTATTTCATCATGGGGGTTTATATAGCTTAATTAATGGACTACATTCATACGATGGAGGGACAGTGAATAAATGGGGCGGGTTTGGGTTTCGTCTTCTAACACGATTAATAAATGGGGCGGGTCTGGGTCTAGATAAAATAAGTAAAAAATGATTAACACCTGGCACGAACACAACACGCAACCCGAATTGCCACCCCTAGATTATATTATCGAAAAAATGGAACATTACCAAAAAAATGGAATCAACAATAGTGAATTTAAAAAATGTTATTTTTGCCCAAAAATATTGTATTTTTGCCATTAGTATAATGTTTGCAGTATTTTTGCCGCAAAATGTGGTATTTTGGCCATGTTTGTTTGAGTCATGACGTGGCGTCCACGTGGCAAAGCCACATGTCATTTAACAGTCTCAGATTGAATTTGTAAAAAAAGAGTAACATCGATGAGTTTCGCCGCAAAGATTTAACGTTAGTGACTTATTTGCAAGAATTTGACGAGTTCGATGACTTTCGCCGCAAATTTCCCTATAGTTTCTTAGTATATGTATATTGACCAACTCTTAATCTACGTCTGTAAGAATTTCAATCGGCAAATAAATTATTAAGTGTAAAACAAGTAAGTGCCAATTATAAATATACATCAATATGACACATGAAGTAATACGTCAATTATAGAAAATGATTAATGTGATATTTTACTTGAAGTATTATTTAATACAATTTCTATTTTTTTAGCACAAGACTCGTATGCAAATGTGATGAAGTGATGGACTAGCTTTATCCCAAACCGAAGCTTACAAAACCCGGCATCCGAAAAATTCTGCAAACAGAAACTAAGTGGTTCGAAATAGAACACATCAGAAACAGAACCATACTTTCAATCGGAACCGGAATCGTGCCTTCGCCTCTCCTTGTCTTTCCTGTGCTTCCTCTTCTCATCCGAGGAATGGCGCTTTTCACGCTTCTCACGCCTTTCTCGCTTCTCATGTCTATCTTTCTTATCTTCACGCGTCCTTTTCTTTTGACGCCTTTCGCCCTCTGATTCTTCTTCTTCTTCTTCCTTTGACATTTTATTAGTCAACGGAGTAGGCGGCATGGGTGCCCTTGGAATCTGAGACGGAACATCTTGCTTCATAGTGGGTTCAATGGAACCGGATTCTACATGCGGACGATTTGGCCTGCAGAACGTCAGAAACACCCGAAATAAGAAAACCAATCAGATAATAATACAGTGTATTTATATGTAAATTATGACGAGAAAACTATAATGAACAACTAATGTAATAGCCTATATAATCATTTGTGCTGAAATGATTAGAGAACAACATCAGTTTATAATTAATTGTACTTCACTTGTGTGATATTATATGTAATTTTTTTACAGTCAATTTGAATATAATGCCTCGAGCTACCCGAATTACAGAAGAACTTCGAATCATTGAACCGAGCATCACTAAGAAATTTCCAGCAATGGATTACCTGAAGCCACAACCTCGGCTTTATGCCAAATCAGAGTACACAGTGTGACATCTATAGTTTACAGCAAGAATGAATCAAGTACTTACTTTGCGAAACCGAGACCCTGAACATGGGCTGCCTCAGCATGGCCTTCACCAACGTCCTCAGAGGTGGATCCTCGCTTCACCAGCTCGGAAAACTCATGCTTATCAAGCCGGTTTCCTTGAGGGCGGGTTGCACGTTTTGGAGCTAAGCCAAGAGCCTCTCTCATAGCCTGCTCTTCCTCTTCCTTGATTCTTCTGATCTCTTCTTTGGCAGCCTCCGCATCGGCGCTCGAAGACCCCTTTCCCCTCGCATACCAGTGCAGATCCTTCCCTGTTCAACGATTTAAACCCTTTAGAAGCCGAAAAATTTAATGAATAATTGACAATTATAACACAACCCAAGACCAATGTACATTATACTTAAGTGTGTCTGTTGGAGAGCTCTGACCGTGTTCTCGAAAGATTGGGATATCATCTCATTGCTGATGGCTTATGTATTTGGGATTTGTGCTTTACTTGTTTGGTTTAGTTAAAAATGCGAAAACGAAAGATACAAAACCGAAAAACAGGCTCTAAGTAACGCGATTATTGTTAATTTAATCGGGATCGGTCAATCAGCTTCTATAGTTTAAATTGAGAGAAATTGGTCACCTTTTTGCCATCTTCCAACAGGGGCCTTAAGGCTGTGCCCGAGATAGTTCTCGCGATGCTTGTCGACCTTCACATCGTCCCAACTGAACTCTGCGCATCGCAATCGATACAAATAAACTCCATTGCACACAGCTCACGTCAAACAATTTAAGAAACCTGTAGAACAAGCAGACTCATACGAAGAAATCTCAAAACCCCTCTAACTTTTCAGAAATTCCATACATTATTCTCAATGAAACCTCAAATTAGTAATTCGATCCTCACAGACTTATCAATTGGTGAAGAAAGAGCTGCGATTCTTCACAGTTCCGAAATCAAAACAGAAAAAAGCACAAATCTAAATTCGATTAAACCCTAATTGAAGCAGAGAAAGAGAGAAACTTACGATCTCGACCACCACGAACACCGCCTCTGGTAGGATGATACATTTAGGGTTTCTCAATTTCCCCCAAATTCTTCTCTTCACAATCAACCTCGCCGATCTTCCTTCGATTGGTTATGTTTTTCACTCGTCCTATACTTTCAGCTTATGTCAACATTATACCTCTATTTTTTAAAAAACATAAAATAATACCCCAATATTGATTGAGTATTTGACAATTATCCTTACTTTTTTAAAATTAATTTTAAACGTCTCCCTCCTTCGCCCTCATCGAGCTTCATCACCTCGGCCTCGGCCTCGGCCTCGGCGTCGGCTTGTAGCCCCCAAAACCGTTTATCCTCCTCGGAGTTTCTCGTTAATTTGATAGTAATGTTGGTGCATACTTTAGTATTACTAATTATTCTATTTACAACTTATGAAATAAATATACAATGAAAAGTTAATATAATTTATCATCTCCCACATAATAATTATTAACAATGACACTAATTAAATGTTCAATCATTGATCTGGATAACATGAACAAAGTAATTGCTACATTACAAGTGTGTAACGATAAACAAAATACGTACAGTTAATTACATAACATTCGTAAATACTCACAATCGGACACATGCTGTAAAAAGTAGCACGACTTTGTCAACAATAATACACTGCACAACGACCGACGACTACAGTGGACGGCGTCGGATTAAACGACATCGTCTGTTGCTGATGCGGTGGTGTTCGACGCCACGGATTCTTGATGTGTTGCCACTGAGAAAACGGTGCCACGTCGACTTGCTGATGTGGTGGTGTTCGACGCCACGGATTCTCGACGTGTTGCCACTGGGAAAATGGCGCCACACCCACAGGTTGATGCTGCAATGGTGGATTAAACGGCGCCGCGTCTTGGTGATGCGGGAAATGGTCAGACGGAACCACGTGGTTCTGAGACGGTGCCACGGGATGCTGATGAGGCAGGGGCGCCGCAGTTCGGTGATCTTGCGGTTGGTGAAGCTGGCTGTTGGAGTCCGGTATGATATCGTCGTTGGTGCTCCGTCGCTTGCGTTTATTCTTCGGGGTTTCTTTGCGTTTGGAGTACTTCTGAGCGTGACTAGCCACCTGCTTAGAATCCCTCGTCCCGATAAATTCTGCAATTTCTTTCCATCTGCCTTCACCGTACATATCTAATCCTTCCTTGAACCGTCTGATAGACAAATATTAAATATGCAAAAAGTTAGTGATTCATATATAAAATAAAAGAATCAGATCAGACAGAACAATTATATTAAAGTTCTTAGTGTAATTACTTTTGCTCGTCTGCAGACCACCGTTTTATTTTCTTCCCAGCCCGCTGGTGCTCGGTGCCAGCCAGAGGGGGTTGTTCTGCCGGCATTCCTTCATCCATGCGTTGATCTACTGTCATGGCACTCTCGCTCGCCGCCATGAAATCATTCTCGGTGCCGACCAGAGGGGGTTGTTCTGCCGGCATTTCTTCATCCATGCGTTGATCTGCTGTCATGGCACTCTCGCTCGCCGCCATGACAACATTCTCGGTGCCAGTCAGAGGGGGTTGTTCTGCCGGCATTTCTTCGTCCATGCGTTGATCTGCTGTCATGGCACTCTCGCTCGCCGCCATGAAAACATTCTCGGTGCCTGCCAGAGGGGGTTGTTCTGCCAGCATTTCTTCGTTCATGCGTTGATCTGCTGTCATGGCACTTTCGCTCACCGCCATGAGAACATTCTCGCTGTGATGGCATCAGAGAACAAAACAAGAATTATAGTACACTGAAAGTGTTTATATGAAGAAAGAAAAATAAAAAAAGTCATAGGGAAAGATCAAAAACTGAAAATAACCTTTGTTCTTTTTCAGTCTGCGTTCCCTCGTCCGTCTCTTGCTCTACCGCCTCGGGAGTGTCGGGAATGACGATGACATCGTTGGATTTCGTAATATCAATGGAATCGTTGACAGTGACATTGAGGTTGTCAGCTGGGATGACGCTGATGTCGCCAGTGGGGATGTTTCCGTCGGAGATGAGGGAAGTTTCCGCGATGTCAGTATGACCATCCAAGATGTAACTACAGAATTGCATTGAGATGTAAGCAATACATAAATTTAAAAATCAATTAAAGCAAAACTAAACAAAATTATATGAGAGATATATAATTGAATACGTAACAAAAATCAGAGACCAAATTTTTTGGGTGAGAAACCAAATTAGAAAAGAAAAAAAAGAGAGCAAGGTTTTAGTTTAATACCAATCATTGTCATCATCAGTGTGGTTCCAGTTGAGAAGTTTCGGCACTTCAGGCGCTCCAAGCATGTCGGAATTAAACCTGGAGTGTTCGAACACTTTGCCTTCGTTGAACTGTGACGGCGGCTCGTCGTTTTGAACTCCCGCATCCATGCTGTTTGAACAAATAGATAAGAAAGTCATTGACAAATAGTTTTTTTGTTTATTCTATGTTCATACATATTAAACTTTTGATCACTGTCATACTTACAGAGCTTGTTCCAAGCCAAGCAGCGCATCACGCTTCGGGTTGTCCTCCAACCTCCGCTCAAACTCTTCGTTGACAGCTTCGAGGGTTTGGATTTCCTCGTTGGTTCTCTTAGAGTTTTGAATTTCGTCTTCTCCGGTTGACCTTTTTGTTCTCTTTCGTTGACTTACTTCTTCGTCCCCTCCGGCTAGCGGCTCCACCTCATCATCGGAAATGTCCAGACTGTAAACAGAGAGACGTAAAAGTTATTTTTACAATGTTACAGTACCTACAGGCTACATATATAGTATATATATCCGTATCAACTAAAGCAAATCTAAACAAAATTATATGAGAGGCATTTATTATTTCTTGTGTAACAAACAAAACAAGAAGAAAATATTGATTAAAAAATTGAAGTATTAATGTTCTAGTTTTATACCAATGATTGTCAAGTTCCCACATTACGTGCGCTCCAAGATCAGGCCAATGGACCAAATCGGACTCATCAAACTTCAACCCGTCAAATTGCGACAGCGGCTCGTCGATCGTAACTCCCGTATCCTCACTGTAGAGACAAATAGATTAGAAAATCATTGATATAAACAAAACTTTTTTAATTCTACATATTAAACTCTTCACTATCATACTTGTCGCAAACTCCTTTGATCAACAAGGCTTTTTCCAAATCTCGGTCAAACTCCAGCTTCTTCAAGTTCTCTCGACATTCTTTTTGGACCTCGGCCTCGATATTACTGACTTCCCGACTTCTTTTCTTAGGGTTTTGACTTTTGTCTTGTTTGGTTGACTTCTTTCTTTGTTGTAGAGGTTGACTTTCTTGTTCTTCTTCCTCTCTCGCCAGCGGCTCCAATTCATCATCGGAGATTTCCTTGCTGTAGAGAAAGACATGAAGATTAAGCAAATAAAATGGAGGGATCGTTTGGAGAAATCGAAGACGACAAGCCGAACTTTTTGTTCGGATTTTATTTTTCAGAATAAAGGTATAACAAGTTTGAAAATTTTAAATTTTGCATAAAGAAAGATTAAAAAAGACTCTTTGTTCGCATCTATTACGGCACGTACCTATCGGTCAAGGATCGCTCCAAGCAGTAGCTATACTCCTCGTCGGACAAGTGAAGTGAGGCGAGAATGTGCCCCCAAACCTCCTCGGGCGTCTTTCCCGGTAGCAACGCCGACTGTTTCTTCCACTCACGCTCCAACCTTCTCTCCATCTTTCCTTGCGTCGAACTGCGACAAAGTAAAAAGAGAGAAATTACTACGTTGAATGCCATGATACGAACTTATCACTCGCTGTATACATATACATATACCTATTGATATTGTAATTAATTTTATAGTCTTATATTTACCTGTTGCGATCATCTTTTTTCGGCTTGTTCGACCTTGCAATATTTCGTCTTGTACCAAGCTTTTTCGCTTTCCGGGATCTCGTCTCTCGCTTTTCCGTCAGAGTCAGACTGAGAAAGAAAGAAAGAAATCGGTTGGCGAATGTCAGAAAATAATATGTTACTATATTTGTTTATACGGACGTGCAAACTACGAATATCTATGAAGTGTGTATTTCTTTTTAAGTGATTATTATACCTGTTGTGGTCATCGACTTGCAAGTTTCTGATTCCCGACCTCGGCAGCGGCACCGCCGGTTTCTTCCGCTCGGACTTGGACCTTGAACTCATTGTTTCGTACTCTCTTTCGTGAGTTTGCTTCAGACTGTGAGGATGTAGTAAGAAAGAGTTCCAGAGACTGAGTTACGAATTGCTTCAGATTGTGTTTTTAGAGATATATCCTCGTTATATGGACTATTATAGTGATATATGTTCTAGAATATCTTTATATATAGATTATATATATTTATGAATTTAAAAAAGAAGATTTAAAATATAAAAATGGAAATATATATGTCAGTTAGAGTGTAATTCGGAAGAGAAAAGGAGTTACAATTATCTTTACCAGATTTTTTATTATTTTAATTAGTGTTTATTTAGTGCAGTTCGAAAACGTCGAGCTAATTAGTAGTCACAAGTGTTATAAGACTGAACTGAATATACCACACGTTTTTATTTATCAACGTGACTTAGTTGCATTGTTTATTATAACGACATACACAGTCTTTTAGATATATATATATATATATATATATATATATATATATATATATATATATATATAAAGTTACACCTTAACCCTATTTATTATTATGACAAATAAATCGTTTCTTGATTTTTAAGCTAAAATATATATAACCCACATATGGTTTTAATTTCTATTTGATTACACTTATATTCGGAATACTCATATGCTCTAATTTTCGCAACATATGTCTTAAAATATCATCTTCGTCAAGTTATATGCTGCTAATAACCTTATATGTAACTCTTACGTGCCCCAAAATAAAAATTTTGTAACATATTAT
This sequence comes from Parietaria judaica, assembly GCA_954871525.1. Classification (NCBI taxonomy): domain Eukaryota; kingdom Viridiplantae; phylum Streptophyta; class Magnoliopsida; order Rosales; family Urticaceae; genus Parietaria; species Parietaria judaica. The sequence goes on from OX940862.1 coordinate 10,453,712, forward strand.
TATAATCTCTTATACATTTTGTAACTAATGTTGTTAATTCAGATAAATTTGGAAATCCATAGTTAATTATGAAAAAAAAATTCCTGAATCCGCACGTTCTGAACCCAGATTTTGTTCGGATTCAGAATTTCTGGTTCCGGTTTCCCCAGATCCGGAATTCTCTGATTTCTTTGTACAACGGCTCAGATTTTAAGTATTTTAAAAATTAAATAAAAAACAAAAATTTAACGGCCTTTGATTAACCTATTAAAGTGGTATGAAATCCAAAACCGGATACTAAAATCCAGGTAAAAACCGTTCTGGTTCCGAAGGAAAAAAAATAACCATGAACCAGAAAATTCTGGTTCCGTTTTTACCCGATTCGAGTTATTCTGAACCGGATACCACTTTCGCTCCCATAGTTACAGGTGTGGTTGTAACTTCATTCAAGTCGATCTTTGTGGTTGAGTAAGCCGATTGTGAGATGAGATGATATGATATATCATATATTTATATAACTAGAAACTAGTCTTATCTTACTATAACAAACATCAAAACACTTACGATTACAAATTACTTGCAAGTTTCGTTCAAGTTGATTTTCCAATTAAGGGCTTCGAATAGTTTGCGAGTTTAATCTTTAGTTAGATTAATAATATTGTGTTTATTTATTTATGAAAACAATCGTGTATATATTATACATTAAAATGCGTCTAGTTCTATCTACCTGTGTGTGTCGTGTCTCGCTTTTCCGTTAGAGTCTGGAGTAAGAGAAGTTGAGAACCAGAGACTAAGTTGGTGATTGTTTATTCGTCTAATGAGAAACAAACATATATAAATATATATATACACACTAATAATCCAAAATATATCCAAACTCCTAAAAACACGAGATTAGTCATTAGGGTATTACATCCCAAGAAATAAAAAACGCGGTTAAAAAAATGACCAAATATATCTCTAGCATAAATAAGTATAACTATTATTATTTTAATTAGTGTGTATTTATTTCAGCTCAAAGTCGAGCTAATTAATAGTAAGAAGTGTTTTAAAACTGAATATGCCACTTTTTATTTATCAACGTGACTTCCTTGCGATTATTTATTATTATGACCGAAATTTTTTCTGATACTCATATATATAATATATATATATATATGTTACATTATGTTATTAAACCTAAACCGTGATTAATTAATTACTATTATAACAAACAAATATATGATATACAGTAAAACCTCTATAAATTAATACTCGATAAATTAATAATCTCTCTAAGATGATAATTTTGTTCAGTCCCGACTTGAGCCAGTGTAAAAAATGATCTATCTCGATACGATAATAAGATACTATATTTTACGAGAACTCTATATAAATATAGGGTCCTATTAATATCGTAAATTAATAATTCTTGAAAATTATATTTATAACAAATATGATTTAGGTAAATATAGTTATAATGTTGCAAAATTTTCTTAGAACTTTAATCATGTTGGAGCTAGCCTCAAATTTTTCTTATCACATAAAAATTATGGTATTGTGTTTTTAAACTCCACCAAAATTTATCTAATCAAGTCAATTTTTTTGGAATCTTGAAAATACACTTTTATCCATAAATTAATATCTCTCTAAATTAATAAAATTTCACGGTCCCAGCATTATTAATTTATAGAGGTTTTATTATATATACACTAGAACCTCTATAAATTAATATTGTTGGGACCAACAAAAAATATTATCTTATCGGATTATTAATTAACATGTAAATTAATAATTTATTAATTTATACATTAATAATGAAAAAATTCTTAATCAGCTATAATTATATAAAAATCTTTATCGGCAAAAAAATATTTCAATTTATTATATCGAGAATATTGAAATATAAATATTAAAAATATCAAGAGATTCTATTATAATTTAAAAAGATTTTATTAGAGTACCGATGTAAAAAATATTAATGAGCACAATTATATTAAAGATGATTAACAATAGTTTCTTATAGTAGTGATAAGTAAAGTTATAAAAAGTATTATAGAATCATATTTTAAGAATACTACATGACTAGTGATGTAATGTTATCTTTTTAATTATTGTGATTTTATAGTTATTTATGTTATATTTTATTTATAGTGATTTTATAATTATTTATGTAATTTTTTTTATGTTGAATTATTAATTTATATATCACTTGGGACCTATCTACTTTTGAAAAATTGTTATCTTATAAATTTAAGAAATTATTATCTTAGGTAGTTAGGCACGAGTCGGGACCAGACAAAAATACTATTTAATCGCGACTATTAATTTATCGAGTATTAACTTATTGGCACTTCTTTTACTAAGGATGTGCAGATTTACCCTCTTTCTTCCGAAACTGGCTGAACTAGCCGCTATAATATAACGAACGTGTGGATTCCACCCTCCATTCTAATGATTGAGTGGACAAAATAACGCCTTTTTATTTTATTATAAAATTTACTCATTAACAACCAATTAACTAGAAATTTAATAAATATCCTAATTAAAAAATAGAAATTATTGAATTTTCAGTTAATTGACGCGGTCAATTCCATTATTTAAACAAACAAGTCAACGTACTTATACCAAAATTATATATAGAAAGACCTTTTCCGTATTTTTTAAACGCAAAGGCTAATCCCGCACATTCCGACAAAGGCCCGGCCTAAAAGCGCAAATAACTCTTTTTCTAAATATAACGTGAATAAATGATAAAGTGGGTCGTTTTCTTAGGTTTCTAATTAGGTTAGGTTCGTTAGATAAATTTAGGTTCAAAAGGATTTATGTTTAAGCAACTCTTAATACTTGTTTAAATATTTTTAATCGTCAAATGAATTATTAAGTGTAAAACAAGTAGATTTCTCTAACACTTGAAGTATTACAAAGGATTAATGTGATAATTTACTTGCATTAATATAATTATATGAATGATACTAAATACAATTTTGAGTTCATTTCAGTCAGAGACGGAATTTGAGGAATGGCGCCTTTCATCCTTTTTTTGTCATGCTTATCGCGCCTTTCATGTCTATCTTTCTTCTCGTGTTTCTGATTCTAGAATGTGTCCTTTTTATGATTAATTTTAAGAAATTCGAGGCATGATTACGCCGCGAATTATAATCTAGCTTTCCAATTAAAAAAATGTATTATCGTACTATGAAGAAACCCTAGTTTTCGCAGCTGTCTCCGAGTTCTGCAATAACTTTGGTCCGCTGATCGGGATCACCGGAGTTTCGGAGAGAGAAATGAATGACTGTGACTTGGAGGATTTCATCTTTTTTACTGTAATCGTCCTTTCTCGGTTAATGAATTGTAGCCACAGATATATACATATAAGTAGTTCTGATAATTGTTTAGACAAAGTGATCTTATCATCTTTCACATATATACATATTTATCTTTTACAAGTGTCTAAACATAAACAAAATCTGTATCATTGATTAAATAACATCTGTAAATTGTCACAATTGGAAACATGCATGCCGTAATAAAAAGTAGCACGACTTTGTCAACAATAAAACATTCTACAACGACTTCGGGTGGTGACTACGGCGGCGCGGTTCGGTGATCTTGCGGTTGATAAAGCTGGCCGTCGGAGACCGGAATGATGTCGTCGTTGGTGCTCCGTCTCTTGCGTTTATTCTTCGGGGTTTCCTTACGTTGGAAGTATTTTTGAGCGTGACTCGCCACCTGCGTCGAATCCCGCGTCCCGATGAATTGTGCAATTTCTTTCCAATTGCCTTTGCCAAACTTTTCCAGTCCATCCTTGAACCGTCTGGTAGAAAAATGTTAAATATAAAAAAGTTAGCGCTTCATATAAAATAAAATAAAATAAAAATAAATCTAAGAGAGTACAAATTAATATTGTATTGAATTTATAAGTTTTCTTACTTTTGCTCTTCTAGAGTCCACCGTTTTGTTTTCTTCCCGAACCGATGTTGCTCGGTGCCAACAAGAGGGCGCTGCTCTTCCGTCACTCCTCCATCGTTCTGAGCAGCCGGGGTGTGAACGAATTGACGGAAGCTATCGAACATCGAACCATCATCGTAAGCTTCGTAGCATGTTCTGCTCGGCTCGCCCTCACATATCCTTCGTCTCTTGAAGTCTTGTAAGAGTGTCTCATTGTCTTGAGGAAAGTCTTTCGGGACTCTATTGTGGATGTCGGAGGTGATCGCATTCGTTTGTGGTACTTTCATGGCCCCGAAATGCTTCTGGGCATGGCTCGCAACCTGCGCCCGTGTCCTTGTACCCACCATAATTGCGATTTTCTTCCAATTACCCTTGCCGTGTTTCTCAAGCCCCTCTACAAACAATCTGATCATAAATAATGAAAAGCAAATTTTAGTTGAGAGGGGAATTAAGATATAAACATAGTATAAATGAGAATCATAAAATTTATTGAAGTCACGTGGAAAGATTATATAATACATATAATATATATATAAATATATATAAAAGAGATGAAAAAAATAAGATTTACCGGTTTTCTTCCGTAGTCCATGTTCCTTGGTTCAGATGATTCTCTCTTGCCACGGCATTCTGGCTCGTCTTCGCGAAAATACCCTCGCTGTATTGAAAAAAGTTATGAGATTTAGTGACATCTTTTTAACTCTTTAAGAGAGAGAAAAAAAAATAGTATTACTAAGTTTTTTTTTTTTATCATAATGAGATTTCTATAATAATAATAATAATAATAAAAATAAATAATAAAAATAAATAATGAATAAACAGAAAACTTATAATCACCTGTGCTCTCTTTGACTCTGTTGCGCTACCGATCCGCCTTGTTCGATGTAATACCCCTCAAACACATGTTGTCCGGCCAATGATTGGGGTGATTGCCTATTATCATATTGTTGTGGCAGTAAAACACCGTTGCTTGATAGGAGTGGATCGTCAGAAGTCAAAAGGTCAAGGAAGCCGTTGGCGGGGGCAAGAGTGTAGTTGTTGCCTAAGGAATAAGCGGCTGCGGAACTGTCGGGTATAGAGCTTGTGAGGGCAGAGATAGCGGGGACGTCGTTGGTGATTTCACCGGCAGTTGGAGATAAGTTATCAAAGTCGATCATATCGATCAAATTGTCCCTGAAAAAATTGAATTGAGATGTTACAATACATATATTTAAAATTGAAAGAGCAAAAAAAGAATGAAAGAGAGAGCTGCGTAAATTACAAGCATATTATATGCGATGTAATTGAAATCCAATGCGAAAAATTACTAAAAACTGCTAACAAACAATAAATAGGTCAAATTAAATTCAAATTTTCTACTGAAGAAACGAAAAATTAATATTTGTAAAAACTATATATAAAGACTGTAATTTGTTATTTACGTGCTATGTGCTCTTTATAACTAAGTAAATTAAGACAAAATTTCTTCTATAACTAGCGACTAATAATAAATGAATAAATAAGAAAACAGAGTATTGTGTTGCGTAAAATTATGGCATGAACGTTCGTAACTCTTGCATAAAAGAATAAAATTACAAACGTGAAGTTTATCATAATTCTTGTGAATTGACAAAAAAGAATGCTCTATGATTAGGGTATTTGAGTGTTTCATTATTATCAAAGAAAACAAAATATAAAATTGGATTTAAAAAATATAACGCGTTGCTTGGAGTTTATGGACGCATACCAATTATTATCAATGTTGCACACGTCAAAGAGTTCCGGCTGGCCGTGCACGTCCCCATTTTGCGCATCATATGCAACTCCGGCCGTTTCCTTCCTGTTTAAACAAAATAATAATACAAAGATTAAGAAATCCTTCATCAACAAAACTGTTTGGTGTTTAAAATAAACAAAGATGTTCACTACCGCACCTGTTGTAAACTCCGCCGTTGAACTCGGCTCGTTCCAATGGATCCTCCGACCTCTCCTCCAACTGTAGCGATGGCTTATTATTCTCATTAGCTCCGGAGGCATCCTCGCTGAATCATGGTATGTTAAGTTTATAAGTTTTTCAGAGAGTTAATAATAAGAAAAAAGGAAGAACAAATTAAGATTGGATAATTAGTGATTTATACATAATGAGATCCCGCAGTAACGAAACGAGCTCTTCGGACTCGTACGGCCGCTCATCATTCATAGCTCCCACTTCCCAGCTGTTCAAACAATATAACACAGAGATTAAGAGTAATAATACAACAAGATTAAGTAATCATCGATAACCAAATCTTGATTACGTATTAAACTCTTGATCACTGTCATACTTACGAGGCTGGTTCTAAGCCAAGCAGCACATCAAGGTCCATGATCTCCTCCAAGCCCTTCTCTGCTTCGAGGGTTTTGACTTCCTCGCTGACTCGGTGTTGACATACTTGTTCTTCATCCTCACCAAGGAGCACATCAAGGTCCATGATTTCCTCCAAGCTCCAATCATCCTCGTTGTTGACCTTCTCGGCTTCGAGGGTTTTGACTTCCTCGCTGACTCGTTCTTGACATACTTGTTCTTCATCCTCACCAAGGAGCACATCAAGGTCTATGATTTCCTCCAAGCTCCAATCATCCTCGTTGTTGACCTTCTCGGCTTCGAGGGTTTTGACTTCCTCGCTTTCTTGACATACTTGTTCTTCATCCTCACCAAGGAGCACATCAAGGTCCATGATTTCCTCCACGCTCCAATCATCCTTGTTGTTGACCTTCTCGGCTTCGAGGGTTTTGACTTCCTCGCTGACTCGTTCTTGACATGCTTGTTCTTCATCCTCACCGACACCGTCGGGAATTTCCTGGCTGTAAACAGAGAGAAAAAGATTAAGAAATTGTCCTTGAGATATTCTATAGTTAAAGAAAGATTATTTGTTCGCGTCTATTATTACGGCACGTGCCTATCGTTCAAGTATCGCTCCATGCAGTAGTTAAACGCCCAGCCGGACAAGGGAAGCACGAGCATGTGCCCCCAAACCTCTTTGCGCGTCTTTCCCGGTAGCAATGCCGACTGTTCCTTCCACTTACGCTCCATCTCTTGAGCCACTCTCTCTCTCGTTTCAGGATAATTCATATTCGCGGATATCCTCTTTCGCTTTTCCGTCAGACTACTGGGAAAGAAAAAAAGAGAGAATATGAATACGTTGGGGAATGGTATAGAAAATACTATAGTATAACTGATATATATATATATACACATGAAGTATATATTTTCTTTTTAAGTTATTATACGTATAGACTTGAAAGCTTCTAGTTTCCGACGTCGTCCACGGCCGCGGCGGCGGTCTCTTCGCTTGAACTCCGATCTTGAAATTATATTTCGTTGCTGTCCGGCGCTTTCTTACTTTCTTTCGTGATGCTTAGAGTGTGAGAAATATATATTTATGAATATAAAAGAAATCCGCAATCCGCATGATATTTAAAATATAAAAATGGAAATATATATGTCACTTAGAGTGTAATTCGGAAGAGAAAAGTAGTTACAATTATCTTTACCGTATTTTTAGTATTTTAATCAGTGTGTATTTTTTTTAGTTCGAAAATGTCGAGCTAATTAATAGTAAGAAGTGTTTTAAAACTGAATATGCCACGTTTTTATTTATCAACTTGCGATTTTTTGAAAAACATAAAAGAAATCTGCCTTTTCTAGTTAGTAAATTTACAATAAATATCGAACTAACGTAAAATATGGTATTTTTGTGAGCTAAGTTTTTTGTCGTCAATTTTTTAGATAGGTACTGAGTGCAACTATGCTCAAACTTATGTATTTTTGCCGGTAATTTGTTAGCTTAGGTATTAAATTGCAAATTTAGTAGAAGTCGTGTATTTTGCCACCAATTTATGAACTTAGGTATTAAGTTCAACATTAGTCAAAGTTATGTATTTTGACGATATTATCCTTATTATATATTTTCGGGAAATTTGCGGCGAAAATCATCGAACTCGTCAAATTCTTGCAAATAAGTCACTAACGTTAAATCTTTGCGGCGAAACTCACCGACGTTACTCTTTTTTTACAAATTCTATCTGAGACTGTTAAATGACATGTGGCTTTGCCACGTGGATGCCATGTCATGACTTAAACATACGTGGCACTCGCCACTTGTATCAAACAATGACAATTTTTTTTAAAATGGGAATTTAATTAGCAATTAAATAAACTTCATACTAATATTTGATATTTGATAATGCTTTATTTATATTGCAGCAAACAAAATTGATGATTTCTTCCTATTCACTACTGTATTTCATCATGGGGGTTTATATAGCTTAATTAATGGACTACATTCATACGATGGAGGGACAGTGAATAAATGGGGCGGGTTTGGGTTTCGTCTTCTAACACGATTAATAAATGGGGCGGGTCTGGGTCTAGATAAAATAAGTAAAAAATGATTAACACCTGGCACGAACACAACACGCAACCCGAATTGCCACCCCTAGATTATATTATCGAAAAAATGGAACATTACCAAAAAAATGGAATCAACAATAGTGAATTTAAAAAATGTTATTTTTGCCCAAAAATATTGTATTTTTGCCATTAGTATAATGTTTGCAGTATTTTTGCCGCAAAATGTGGTATTTTGGCCATGTTTGTTTGAGTCATGACGTGGCGTCCACGTGGCAAAGCCACATGTCATTTAACAGTCTCAGATTGAATTTGTAAAAAAAGAGTAACATCGATGAGTTTCGCCGCAAAGATTTAACGTTAGTGACTTATTTGCAAGAATTTGACGAGTTCGATGACTTTCGCCGCAAATTTCCCTATAGTTTCTTAGTATATGTATATTGACCAACTCTTAATCTACGTCTGTAAGAATTTCAATCGGCAAATAAATTATTAAGTGTAAAACAAGTAAGTGCCAATTATAAATATACATCAATATGACACATGAAGTAATACGTCAATTATAGAAAATGATTAATGTGATATTTTACTTGAAGTATTATTTAATACAATTTCTATTTTTTTAGCACAAGACTCGTATGCAAATGTGATGAAGTGATGGACTAGCTTTATCCCAAACCGAAGCTTACAAAACCCGGCATCCGAAAAATTCTGCAAACAGAAACTAAGTGGTTCGAAATAGAACACATCAGAAACAGAACCATACTTTCAATCGGAACCGGAATCGTGCCTTCGCCTCTCCTTGTCTTTCCTGTGCTTCCTCTTCTCATCCGAGGAATGGCGCTTTTCACGCTTCTCACGCCTTTCTCGCTTCTCATGTCTATCTTTCTTATCTTCACGCGTCCTTTTCTTTTGACGCCTTTCGCCCTCTGATTCTTCTTCTTCTTCTTCCTTTGACATTTTATTAGTCAACGGAGTAGGCGGCATGGGTGCCCTTGGAATCTGAGACGGAACATCTTGCTTCATAGTGGGTTCAATGGAACCGGATTCTACATGCGGACGATTTGGCCTGCAGAACGTCAGAAACACCCGAAATAAGAAAACCAATCAGATAATAATACAGTGTATTTATATGTAAATTATGACGAGAAAACTATAATGAACAACTAATGTAATAGCCTATATAATCATTTGTGCTGAAATGATTAGAGAACAACATCAGTTTATAATTAATTGTACTTCACTTGTGTGATATTATATGTAATTTTTTTACAGTCAATTTGAATATAATGCCTCGAGCTACCCGAATTACAGAAGAACTTCGAATCATTGAACCGAGCATCACTAAGAAATTTCCAGCAATGGATTACCTGAAGCCACAACCTCGGCTTTATGCCAAATCAGAGTACACAGTGTGACATCTATAGTTTACAGCAAGAATGAATCAAGTACTTACTTTGCGAAACCGAGACCCTGAACATGGGCTGCCTCAGCATGGCCTTCACCAACGTCCTCAGAGGTGGATCCTCGCTTCACCAGCTCGGAAAACTCATGCTTATCAAGCCGGTTTCCTTGAGGGCGGGTTGCACGTTTTGGAGCTAAGCCAAGAGCCTCTCTCATAGCCTGCTCTTCCTCTTCCTTGATTCTTCTGATCTCTTCTTTGGCAGCCTCCGCATCGGCGCTCGAAGACCCCTTTCCCCTCGCATACCAGTGCAGATCCTTCCCTGTTCAACGATTTAAACCCTTTAGAAGCCGAAAAATTTAATGAATAATTGACAATTATAACACAACCCAAGACCAATGTACATTATACTTAAGTGTGTCTGTTGGAGAGCTCTGACCGTGTTCTCGAAAGATTGGGATATCATCTCATTGCTGATGGCTTATGTATTTGGGATTTGTGCTTTACTTGTTTGGTTTAGTTAAAAATGCGAAAACGAAAGATACAAAACCGAAAAACAGGCTCTAAGTAACGCGATTATTGTTAATTTAATCGGGATCGGTCAATCAGCTTCTATAGTTTAAATTGAGAGAAATTGGTCACCTTTTTGCCATCTTCCAACAGGGGCCTTAAGGCTGTGCCCGAGATAGTTCTCGCGATGCTTGTCGACCTTCACATCGTCCCAACTGAACTCTGCGCATCGCAATCGATACAAATAAACTCCATTGCACACAGCTCACGTCAAACAATTTAAGAAACCTGTAGAACAAGCAGACTCATACGAAGAAATCTCAAAACCCCTCTAACTTTTCAGAAATTCCATACATTATTCTCAATGAAACCTCAAATTAGTAATTCGATCCTCACAGACTTATCAATTGGTGAAGAAAGAGCTGCGATTCTTCACAGTTCCGAAATCAAAACAGAAAAAAGCACAAATCTAAATTCGATTAAACCCTAATTGAAGCAGAGAAAGAGAGAAACTTACGATCTCGACCACCACGAACACCGCCTCTGGTAGGATGATACATTTAGGGTTTCTCAATTTCCCCCAAATTCTTCTCTTCACAATCAACCTCGCCGATCTTCCTTCGATTGGTTATTTTTTTCACTCGTCCTATACTTTCAGCTTATGTCAACATTATACCTCTATTTTTTAAAAAACATAAAATAATACCCCAATATTGATTGAGTATTTGACAATTATCCTTACTTTTTTAAAATTAATTTTAAACGTCTCCCTCCTTCGCCCTCATCGAGCTTCATCACCTCGGCCTCGGCCTCGGCCTCGGCGTCGGCTTGTAGCCCCCAAAACCGTTTATCCTCCTCGGAGTTTCTCGTTAATTTGATAGTAATGTTGGTGCATACTTTAGTATTACTAATTATTCTATTTACAACTTATGAAATAAATATACAATGAAAAGTTAATATAATTTATCATCTCCCGCATAATAATTATTAACAATGACACTAATTAAATGTTCAATCATTGATCTGGATAACATGAACAAAGTAATTGCTACATTACAAGTGTGTAACGATAAACAAAATACGTACAGTTAATTACATAACATTCGTAAATACTCACAATCGGACACATGCTGTAAAAAGTAGCACGACTTTGTCAACAATAATACACTGCACAACGACCGACGACTACAGTGGCCGGCGTCGGATTAAACGACATCGTCTGTTGCTGATGCGGTGGTGTTCGACGCCACGGATTCTTGATGTGTTGCCACTGAGAAAACGGTGCCACGTCGACTTGCTGATGTGGTGGTGTTCGACGCCACGGATTCTCGACGTGTTGCCACTGGGAAAATGGCGCCACACCCACAGGTTGATGCTGCAATGGTGGATTAAACGGCGCCGCGTCTTGGTGATGCGGGAAATGGTCAGACGGAACCACGTGGTTCTGAGACGGTGCCACGGGATGCTGATGAGGCAGGGGCGCCGCAGTTCGGTGATCTTGCGGTTGGTGAAGCTGGCTGTTGGAGTCCGGTATGATATCGTCGTTGGTGCTCCGTCGCTTGCGTTTATTCTTCGGGGTTTCTTTGCGTTTGGAGTACTTCTGAGCGTGACTAGCCACCTGCTTAGAATCCCTCGTCCCGATAAATTCTGCAATTTCTTTCCATCTGCCTTCACCGTACATATCTAATCCTTCCTTGAACCGTCTGATAGACAAATATTAAATATGCAAAAAGTTAGTGATTCATATATAAAATAAAAGAATCAGATCAGACAGAACAATTATATTAAAGTTCTTAGTGTAATTACTTTTGCTCGTCTGCAGACCACCGTTTTATTTTCTTCCCAGCCCGCTGGTGCTCGGTGCCAGCCAGAGGGGGTTGTTCTGCCGGCATTCCTTCATCCATGCGTTGATCTACTGTCATGGCACTCTCGCTCGCCGCCATGAAATCATTCTCGGTGCCGACCAGAGGGGGTTGTTCTGCCGGCATTTCTTCATCCATGCGTTGATCTGCTGTCATGGCACTCTCGCTCGCCGCCATGACAACATTCTCGGTGCCAGTCAGAGGGGGTTGTTCTGCCGGCATTTCTTCGTCCATGCGTTGATCTGCTGTCATGGCACTCTCGCTCGCCGCCATGAAAACATTCTCGGTGCCTGCCAGAGGGGGTTGTTCTGCCAGCATTTCTTCGTTCATGCGTTGATCTGCTGTCATGGCACTTTCGCTCACCGCCATGAGAACATTCTCGCTGTGATGGCATCAGAGAACAAAACAAGAATTATAGTACACTGAAAGTGTTTATATGAAGAAAGAAAAATAAAAAAAGTCATAGGGAAAGATCAAAAACTGAAAATAACCTTTGTTCTTTTTCAGTCTGCGTTCCCTCGTCCGTCTCTTGCTCTACCGCCTCGGGAGTGTCGGGAATGACGATGACATCGTTGGATTTCGTAATATCAATGGAATCGTTGACAGTGACATTGAGGTTGTCAGCTGGGATGACGCTGATGTCGCCAGTGGGGATGTTTCCGTCGGAGATGAGGGAAGTTTCCGCGATGTCAGTATGACCATCCAAGATGTAACTACAGAATTGCATTGAGATGTAAGCAATACATAAATTTAAAAATCAATTAAAGCAAAACTAAACAAAATTATATGAGAGATATATAATTGAATACGTAACAAAAATCAGAGACCAAATTTTTTGGGTGAGAAACCAAATTAGAAAAGAAAAAAAAGAGAGCAAGGTTTTAGTTTAATACCAATCATTGTCATCATCAGTGTGGTTCCAGTTGAGAAGTTTCGGCACTTCAGGCGCTCCAAGCATGTCGGAATTAAACCTGGAGTGTTCGAACACTATGCCTTCGTTGAACTGTGACGGCGGCTCGTCGTTTTGAACTCCCGCATCCATGCTGTTTGAACAAATAGATAAGAAAGTCATTGACAAATAGTTTTTTTGTTTATTCTACGTTCATACATATTAAACTTTTGATCACTGTCATACTTACAGAGCTTGTTCCAAGCCAAGCAGCGCATCACGCTTCGGGTTGTCCTCCAACCTCCGCTCAAACTCTTCGTTGACAGCTTCGAGGGTTTGGATTTCCTCGTTGGTTCTCTTAGAGTTTTGAATTTCGTCTTCTCCGGTTGACCTTTTTGTTCTCTTTCGTTGACTTACTTCTTCGTCCCCTCCGGCTAGCGGCTCCACCTCATCATCGGAAATGTCCAGACTGTAAACAGAGAGACGTAAAAGTTATTTTTACAATGTTACAGTACCTACAGGCTACATATATAGTATATATATCCGTATCAACTAAAGCAAATCTAAACAAAATTATATGAGAGGCATTTATTATTTCTTGTGTAACAAACAAAACAAGAAGAAAATATTGATTAAAAAATTGAAGTATTAATGTTCTAGTTTTATACCAATGATTGTCAAGTTCCCACATTAAGTGCGCTCCAAGATCAGGCCAATGGACCAAATCGGACTCATCAAACTTCAACCCGTCAAATTGCGACAGCGGCTCGTCGATCGTAACTCCCGTATCCTCACTGTAGAGACAAATAGATTAGAAAATCATTGATATAAACAAAACTTTTTTAATTCTACATATTAAACTCTTCACTATCATACTTGTCGCAAACTCCTTTGATCAACAAGGCTTTTTCCAAATCTCGGTCAAACTCCAGCTTCTTCAAGTTCTCTCGACATTCTTTTTGGACCTCGGCCTCGATATTACTGACTTCCCGACTTCTTTTCTTAGGGTTTTGACTTTTGTCTTGTTTGGTTGACTTCTTTCTTTGTTGTAGAGGTTGACTTTCTTGTTCTTCTTCCTCTCTCGCCAGCGGCTCCAATTCATCATCGGAGATTTCCTTGCTGTAGAGAAAGACATGAAGATTAAGCAAATAAAATGGAGGGATCGTTTGGAGAAATCGAAGACGACAAGCCGAACTTTTTGTTCGGATTTTATTTTTCAGAATAAAGGTATAACAAGTTTGAAAATTTTAAATTTTGCATAAAGAAAGATTAAAAAAGACTCTTTGTTCGCATCTATTACGGCACGTACCTATCGGTCAAGGATCGCTCCAAGCAGTAGCTATACTCCTCGTCGGACAAGTGAAGTGAGGCGAGAATGTGCCCCCAAACCTCCTCGGGCGTCTTTCCCGGTAGCAACGCCGACTGTTTCTTCCACTCACGCTCCAACCTTCTCTCCATCTTTCCTTGCGTCGAACTGCGACAAAGTAAAAAGAGAGAAATTACTACGTTGAATGCCATGATACGAACTTATCACTCGCTGTATACATATACATATACCTATTGATATTGTAATTAATTTTATAGTCTTATATTTACCTGTTGCGATCATCTTTTTTCGGCTTGTTCGACCTTGCAATATTTCGTCTTGTACCAAGCTTTTTCGCTTTCCGGGATCTCGTCTCTCGCTTTTCCGTCAGAGTCAGACTGAGAAAGAAAGAAAGAAATCGGTTGGCGAATGTCAGAAAATAATATGTTACTATATTTGTTTATACGGACGTGCAAACTACGAATATCTATGAAGTGTGTATTTCTTTTTAAGTGATTATTATACCTGTTGTGGTCATCGACTTGCAAGTTTCTGATTCCCGACCTCGGCAGCGGCACCGCCGGTTTCTTCCGCTCGGACTTGGACCTTGAACTCATTGTTTCGTACTCTCTTTCGTGAGTTTGCTTCAGACTGTGAGGATGTAGTAAGAAAGAGTTCCAGAGACTGAGTTACGAATTGCTTCAGATTGTGTTTTTAGAGATATATCCTCGTTATATGGACTATTATAGTGATATATGTTCTAGAATATCTTTATATATAGATTATATATATTTATGAATTTAAAAAAGAAGATTTAAAATATAAAAATGGAAATATATATGTCAGTTAGAGTGTAATTCGGAAGAGAAAAGGAGTTACAATTATCTTTACCAGATTTTTTATTATTTTAATTAGTGTTTATTTAGTGCAGTTCGAAAACGTCGAGCTAATTAGTAGTCACAAGTGTTATAAGACTGAACTGAATATACCACACGTTTTTATTTATCAACGTGACTTAGTTGCATTGTTTATTATAACGACATACACAGTCTTTTAGATATATATATATATATATATATATATATATATATATATATATATAAAGTTACACCTTAACCCTATTTATTATTATGACAAATAAATCGTTTCTTGATTTTTAAGCTAAAATATATATAACCCACATATGGTTTTAATTTCTATTTGATTACACTTATATTCGGAATACTCATATGCTCTAATTTTCGCAACATATGTCTTAAAATATCATCTTCGTCAAGTTATATGCTGCTAATAACCTTATATGTAACTCTTACGTGCCCCAAAATAAAAATTTTGTAACATATTATTATAATCTCTTATACATTTTGTAACTAATGTTGTTAATTCAGATAAATTTGGAAATCCATAGTTAATTATGAAAAAAAAATTCCTGAATCCGCACGTTCTGAACCCAGATTTTGTTCGGATTCAGAATTTCTGGTTCCGGTTTCCCCAGATCCGGAATTCTCTGATTTCTTTGTACAACGGCTCAAATTTTAAGTATTTTAAAAATTAAATAAAAAAACAAAAATTTAACGGCCTTTGATTAACCTATTAAAGTGGTATGAAATCCAAAACCGGATACTAAAATCCAGGTAAAAACCGTTCTGGTTCCGAAGGAAAAACAATAACCATGAACCAGAAAATTCTGGTTCCGTTTTTACCCGATTCGAGTTATTCTGAACCGGATACCACTTTCGCTCCCATAGTTACAGGTGTGGTTGTAACTTCATTCAAGTCGATCTTTGTGGTTGAGTAAGCCGATTGTGAGATGAGATGATATGATATATCATATATTTATATAACTAGAAACTAGTCTTATCTTACTATAACAAACATCAAAACACTTACGATTACAAATTACTTGCAAGTTTCGTTCAAGTTGATTTTCCAATTAAGGGCTTCGAATAGTTTGCGAGTTTAATCTTTAGTTAGATTAATAATATTGTGTTTATTTATTTATGAAAACAATCGTGTATATATTATACATTAAAATGCGTCTAGTTCTATCTACCTGTGTGTGTCGTGTCTCGCTTTTCCGTTAGAGTCTGGAGTAAGAGAAGTTGAGAACCAGAGACTAAGTTGGTGATTGTTTATTCGTCTAATGAGAAACAAACATATATAAATATATATATACACACTAATAATCCAAAATATATCCAAACTCCTAAAAACACGAGATTAGTCATTAGGGTATTACATCCCAAGAAATAAAAAACGCGGTTAAAAAAATGACCAAATATATCTCTAGCATAAATAAGTATAACTATTATTATTTTAATTAGTGTGTATTTATTTCAGCTCAAAGTCGAGCTAATTAATAGTAAGAAGTGTTTTAAAACTGAATATGCCACTTTTTATTTATCAACGTGACTTCCTTGCGATTATTTATTATTATGACCGAAATTTTTTCTGATACTCATATATATAATATATATATATATATGTTACATTATGTTATTAAACCTAAACCGTGATTAATTAATTACTATTATAACAAACAAATATATGATATACAGTAAAACCTCTATAAATTAATACTCGATAAATTAATAATCTCTCTAAGATGATAATTTTGTTCAGTCCCGACTTGAGCCAGTGTAAAAAATGATCTATCTCGATACGATAATAAGATACTATATTTTACGAGAACTCTATATAAATATAGGGTCCTATTAATATCGTAAATTAATAATTCTTGAAAATTATATTTATAACAAATATGATTTAGGTAAATATAGTTATAATGTTGCAAAATTTTCTTAGAACTTTAATCATGTTGGAGCTAGCCTCAAATTTTTCTTATCACATAAAAATTATGGTATTGTGTTTTTAAACTCCACCAAAATTTATCTAATCAAGTCAATTTTTTTGGAATCTTGAAAATACACTTTTATCCATAAATTAATATCTCTCTAAATTAATAAAATTTCACGGTCCCAGCATTATTAATTTATAGAGGTTTTATTATATATACACTAGAACCTCTATAAATTAATATTGTTGGGACCAACAAAAAATATTATCTTATCGGATTATTAATTAACATGTAAATTAATAATTTATTAATTTATACATTAATAATGAAAAAATTCTTAATCAGCTATAATTATATAAAAATCTTTATCAGCAAAAAAATATTTCAATTTATTATATCGAGAATATTGAAATATAAATATTAAAAATATCAAGAGATTCTATTATAATTTAAAAAGATTTTATTAGAGTACCGATGTAAAAAATATTAATGAGCACAATTATATTAAAGATGAATAACAATAGTTTCTTATAGTAGTGATAAGTAAAGTTATAAAAAGTATTATAGAATCATATTTTAAGAATACTACATGACTAGTGATGTAATGTTATCTTTTTAACTATTGTGATTTTATAGTTATTTATGTTATATTTTATTTATAGTGATTTTATAATTATTTATGTAATTTTTTTTATGTTGAATTATTAATTTATATATCACTTGGGACCTATCTACTTTTGAAAAATTGTTATCTTATAAATTTAAGAAATTATTATCTTAGGTAGTTAGGCACGAGTCGGGACCAGACAAAAATACTATTTAATCGCGACTATTAATTTATCGAGTATTAACTTATTGGCACTTCTTTTACTAAGGATGTGCAGATTTACCCTCTTTCTTCCGAAACTGGCTGAACTAGCCGCTATAATATAACGAACGTGTGGATTCCACCCTCCATTCTAATGATTGAGTGGACAAAATAACGCCTTTTTATTTTATTATAAAATTTACTCATTAACAACCAATTAACTAGAAATTTAATAAATATCCTAATTAAAAAATAGAAATTATTGAATTTTCAGTTAATTGACGCGGTCAATTCCATTATTTAAACAAACAAGTCAACGTACTTATACCAAAATTATATATAGAAAGACCTTTTCCGTATTTTTTAAACGCAAAGGCTAATCCCGCACATTCCGACAAAGGCCCGGCCTAAAAGCGCAAATAACTCTTTTTCTAAATATAACGTGAATAAATGATAAAGTGGGTCGTTTTCTTAGGTTTCTAATTAGGTTAGGTTCGTTAGATAAATTTAGGTTCAAAAGGATTTATGTTTAAGCAACTCTTAATACTTGTTTAAATATTTTTAATCGTCAAATGAATTATTAAGTGTAAAACAAGTAGATTTCTCTAACACTTGAAGTATTACAAAGGATTAATGTGATAATTTACTTGCATTAATATAATTATATGAATGATACTAAATACAATTTTGAGTTCATTTCAGTCAGAGACGGAATTTGAGGAATGGCGCCTTTCATCCTTTTTTTGTCATGCTTATCGCGCCTTTCATGTCTATCTTTCTTCTCGTGTTTCTGATTCTAGAATGTGTCCTTTTTATGATTAATTTTAAGAAATTCGAGGCATGATTACGCCGCGAATTATAATCTAGCTTTCCAATTAAAAAAATGTATTATCGTACTATGAAGAAACCCTAGTTTTCGCAGCTGTCTCCGAGTTCTGCAATAACTTTGGTCCGCTGATCGGGATCACCGGAGTTTCGGAGAGAGAAATGAATGACTGTGACTTGGAGGATTTCATCTTTTTTACTGTAATCGTCCTTTCTCGGTTAATGAATTGTAGCCACAGATATATACATATAAGTAGTTCTGATAATTGTTTAGACAAAGTGATCTTATCATCTTTCACATATATACATATTTATCTTTTACAAGTGTCTAAACATAAACAAAATCTGTATCATTGATTAAATAACATCTGTAAATTGTCACAATTGGAAACATGCATGCCGTAATAAAAAGTAGCACGACTTTGTCAACAATAAAACATTCTACAACGACTTCGGGTGGTGACTACGGCGGCGCGGTTCGGTGATCTTGCGGTTGATAAAGCTGGCCGTCGGAGACCGGAATGATGTCGTCGTTGGTGCTCCGTCTCTTGCGTTTATTCTTCGGGGTTTCCTTACGTTGGAAGTATTTTTGAGCGTGACTCGCCACCTGCGTCGAATCCCGCGTCCCGATGAATTGTGCAATTTCTTTCCAATTGCCTTTGCCAAACTTTTCCAGTCCATCCTTGAACCGTCTGGTAGAAAAATGTTAAATATAAAAAAGTTAGCGCTTCATATAAAATAAAATAAAATAAAAATAAATCTAAGAGAGTACAAATTAATATTGTATTGAATTTATAAATTTTCTTACTTTTGCTCTTCTAGAGTCCACCGTTTTGTTTTCTTCCCGAACCGATGTTGCTCGGTGCCAACAAGAGGGCGCTGCTCTTCCGTCACTCCTCCATCGTTCTGAGCAGCCGGGGTGTGAACGAATTGACGGAAGCTATCGAACATCGAACCATCATCGTAAGCTTCGTAGCATGTTCTGCTCGGCTCGCCCTCACATATCCTTCGTCTCTTGAAGTCTTGTAAGAGTGTCTCATTGTCTTGAGGAAAGTCTTTCGGGACTCTATTGTGGATGTCGGAGGTGATCGCATTCGTTTGTGGTACTTTCATGGCCCCGAAATGCTTCTGGGCATGGCTCGCAACCTGCGCCCGTGTCCTTGTACCCACCATAATTGCGATTTTCTTCCAATTACCCTTGCCGTGTTTCTCAAGCCCCTCTACAAACAATCTGATCATAAATAATGAAAAGCAAATTTTAGTTGAGAGGGGAATTAAGATATAAACATAGTATAAATGAGAATCATAAAATTTATTGAAGTCACGTGGAAAGATTATATAATACATATAATATATATATAAATATATATAAAAGAGATGAAAAAAATAAGATTTACCGGTTTTCTTCCGTAGTCCATGTTCCTTGGTTCAGATGATTCTCTCTTGCCACGGCATTCTGGCTCGTCTTCGCGAAAATACCCTCGCTGTATTGAAAAAAGTTATGAGATTTAGTGACATCTTTTTAACTCTTTAAGAGAGAGAAAAAAAAATAGTATTACTAAGTTTTTTTTTTTTTATCATAATGAGATTTCTATAATAATAATAATAATAATAAAAATAAATAATAAAAATAAATAATGAATAAACAGAAAACTTATAATCACCTGTGCTCTCTTTGACTCTGTTGCGCTACCGATCCGCCTTGTTCGATGTAATACCCCTCAAACACATGTTGTCCGGCCAATGATTGGGGTGATTGCCTATTATCATATTGTTGTGGCAGTAAAACACCGTTGCTTGATAGGAGTGGATCGTCAGAAGTCAAAAGGTCAAGGAAGCCGTTGGCGGGGGCAAGAGTGTAGTTGTTGCCTAAGGAATAAGCGGCTGCGGAACTGTCGGGTATAGAGCTTGTGAGGGCAGAGATAGCGGGGACGTCGTTGGTGATTTCACCGGCAGTTGGAGATAAGTTATCAAAGTCGATCATATCGATCAAATTGTCCCTGAAAAAATTGAATTGAGATGTTACAATACATATATTTAAAATTGAAAGAGCAAAAAAAGAATGAAAGAGAGAGCTGCGTAAATTACAAGCATATTATATGCGATGTAATTGAAATCCAATGCGAAAAATTACTAAAAACTGCTAACAAACAATAAATAGGTCAAATTAAATTCAAATTTTCTACTGAAGAAACGAAAAATTAATATTTGTAAAAACTATATATAAAGACTGTAATTTGTTATTTACGTGCTATGTGCTCTTTATAACTAAGTAAATTAAGACAAAATTTCTTCTATAACTAGCGACTAATAATAAATGAATAAATAAGAAAACAGAGTATTGTGTTGCGTAAAATTATGGCATGAACGTTCGTAACTCTTGCATAAAAGAATAAAATTACAAACGTGAAGTTTATCATAATTCTTGTGAATTGACAAAAAAGAATGCTCTATGATTAGGGTATTTGAGTGTTTCATTATTATCAAAGAAAACAAAATATAAAATTGGATTTAAAAAATATAACGCGTTGCTTGGAGTTTATGGACGCATACCAATTATTATCAATGTTGCACACGTCAAAGAGTTCCGGCTGGCCGTGCACGTCCCCATTTTGCGCATCATATGCAACTCCGGCCGTTTCCTTCCTGTTTAAACAAAATAATAATACAAAGATTAAGAAATCCTTCATCAACAAAACTGTTTGGTGTTTAAAATAAACAAAGATGTTCACTACCGCACCTGTTGTAAACTCCGCCGTTGAACTCGGCTCGTTCCAATGGATCCTCCGACCTCTCCTCCAACTGTAGCGATGGCTTATTATTCTCATTAGCTCCGGAGGCATCCTCGCTGAATCATGGTATGTTAAGTTTATAAGTTTTTCAGAGAGTTAATAATAAGAAAAAAGGAAGAACAAATTAAGATTGGATAATTAGTGATTTATACATAATGAGATCCCGCAGTAACGAAACGAGCTCTTCGGACTCGTACGGCCGCTCATCATTCATAGCTCCCACTTCCCAGCTGTTCAAACAATATAACACAGAGATTAAGAGTAATAATACAACAAGATTAAGTAATCATCGATAACCAAATCTTGATTACGTATTAAACTCTTGATCACTGTCATACTTACGAGGCTGGTTCTAAGCCAAGCAGCACATCAAGGTCCATGATCTCCTCCAAGCCCTTCTCTGCTTCGAGGGTTTTGACTTCCTCGCTGACTCGGTGTTGACATACTTGTTCTTCATCCTCACCAAGGAGCACATCAAGGTCCATGATTTCCTCCAAGCTCCAATCATCCTCGTTGTTGACCTTCTCGGCTTCGAGGGTTTTGACTTCCTCGCTGACTCGTTCTTGACATACTTGTTCTTCATCCTCACCAAGGAGCACATCAAGGTCTATGATTTCCTCCAAGCTCCAATCATCCTCGTTGTTGACCTTCTCGGCTTCGAGGGTTTTGACTTCCTCGCTTTCTTGACATACTTGTTCTTCATCCTCACCAAGGAGCACATCAAGGTCCATGATTTCCTCCACGCTCCAATCATCCTTGTTGTTGACCTTCTCGGCTTCGAGGGTTTTGACTTCCTCGCTGACTCGTTCTTGACATGCTTGTTCTTCATCCTCACCGACACCGTCGGGAATTTCCTGGCTGTAAACAGAGAGAAAAAGATTAAGAAATTGTCCTTGAGATATTCTATAGTTAAAGAAAGATTATTTGTTCGCGTCTATTATTACGGCACGTGCCTATCGTTCAAGTATCGCTCCATGCAGTAGTTAAACGCCCAGCCGGACAAGGGAAGCACGAGCATGTGCCCCCAAACCTCTTTGCGCGTCTTTCCCGGTAGCAATGCCGACTGTTCCTTCCACTTACGCTCCATCTCTTGAGCCACTCTCTCTCTCGTTTCAGGATAATTCATATTCGCGGATATCCTCTTTCGCTTTTCCGTCAGACTACTGGGAAAGAAAAAAAGAGAGAATATGAATACGTTGGGGAATGGTATAGAAAATACTATAGTATAACTGATATATATATATATACACATGAAGTATATATTTTCTTTTTAAGTTATTATACGTATAGACTTGAAAGCTTCTAGTTTCCGACGTCGTCCACGGCCGCGGCGGCGGTCTCTTCGCTTGAACTCCGATCTTGAAATTATATTTCGTTGCTGTCCGGCGCTTTCTTACTTTCTTTCGTGATGCTTAGAGTGTGAGAAATATATATTTATGAATATAAAAGAAATCCGCAATCCGCATGATATTTAAAATATAAAAATGGAAATATATATGTCACTTAGAGTGTAATTCGGAAGAGAAAAGTAGTTACAATTATCTTTACCGTATTTTTAGTATTTTAATCAGTGTGTATTTTTTTTAGTTCGAAAATGTCGAGCTAATTAATAGTAAGAAGTGTTTTAAAACTGAATATGCCACGTTTTTATTTATCAACTTGCGATTTTTTGAAAAACATAAAAGAAATCTGCCTTTTCTAGTTAGTAAATTTACAATAAATATCGAACTAACGTAAAATATGGTATTTTTGTGAGCTAAGTTTTTTGTCGTCAATTTTTTAGATAGGTACTGAGTGCAACTATGCTCAAACTTATGTATTTTTGCCGGTAATTTGTTAGCTTAGGTATTAAATTGCAAATTTAGTAGAAGTCGTGTATTTTGCCACCAATTTATGAACTTAGGTATTAAGTTCAACATTAGTCAAAGTTATGTATTTTGACGATATTATCCTTATTATATATTTTCGGGAAATTTGCGGCGAAAATCATCGAACTCGTCAAATTCTTGCAAATAAGTCACTAACGTTAAATCTTTGCGGCGAAACTCACCGACGTTACTCTTTTTTTACAAATTCTATCTGAGACTGTTAAATGACATGTGGCTTTGCCACGTGGATGCCATGTCATGACTTAAACATACGTGGCACTCGCCACTTGTATCAAACAATGACAATTTTTTTTAAAATGGGAATTTAATTTGCAATTAAATAAACTTCATACTAATATTTGATATTTGATAATGCTTTATTTATATTGCAGCAAACAAAATTGATGATTTCTTCCTATTCACTACTGTATTTCATCATGGGGGTTTATATAGCTTAATTAATGGACTACATTCATACGATGGAGGGACAGTGAATAAATGGGGCGGGTTTGGATTTCGTCTTCTAACACGATTAATAAATGGGGCGGGTCTGGGTCTAGATAAAATAAGTAAAAAATGATTAACACCTGGCACGAACACAACACGCAACCCGAATTGCCACCCCTAGATTATATTATCGAAAAAATGGAACATTACCGAAAAAATGGAATCAACAATAGTGAATTTAAAAAATGTTATTTTTGCCCAAAAATATTGTATTTTTGCCATTAGTATAATGTTTGCAGTATTTTTGCCGCAAAATGTGGTATTTTGGCCATGTTTGTTTGAGTCATGACGTGGCGTCCACGTGGCAAAGCCACATGTCATTTAACAGTCTCAGATTGAATTTGTAAAAAAAGAGTAACATCGATGAGTTTCGCCGCAAAGATTTAACGTTAGTGACTTATTTGCAAGAATTTGACGAGTTCGATGACTTTCGCCGCAAATTTCCCTATATTTTCTTAGTATATGTATATTGACCAACTCTTAATCTACGTCTGTAAGAATTTCAATCGGCAAATAAATTATTAAGTGTAAAACAAGTAAGTGCCAATTATAAATATACATCAATATGACACATGAAGTAATACGTCAATTATAGAAAATGATTAATGTGATATTTTACTTGAAGTATTATTTAATACAATTTCTATTTTTTGTAGCACAAGACTCGTATGCAAATGTGATGAAGTGATGGACTAGCTTTATCCCAAACCGAAGCTTACAAAACCCGGCATCCGAAAAATTCTGCAAACAGAACTAAGTGGTTCGAAATAGAACACATCAGAAACAGAACCATACTTTCAATCGGAACCGGAATCGTGCCTTCGCCTCTCCTTGTCTTTCCTGTGCTTCCTCTTCTCATCCGAGGAATGGCGCTTTTCACGCTTCTCACGCCTTTCTCGCTTCTCATGTCTATCTTTCTTATCTTCACGCGTCCTTTTCTTTTGACGCCTTTCGCCCTCTGATTCTTCTTCTTCTTCTTCCTTTGACATTTTATTAGTCAACGGAGTAGGCGGCATGGGTGCCCTTGGAATCTGAGACGGAACATCTTGCTTCATAGTGGGTTCAATGGAACCGGATTCTACATGCGGACGATTTGGCCTGCAGAACGTCAGAAACACCCGAAATAAGAAAACCAATCAGATAATAATACAGTGTATTTATATGTAAATTATGACGAGAAAACTATAATGAACAACTAATGTAATAGCCTATATAATCATTTGTGCTGAAATGATTAGAGAACAACATCAGTTTATAATTAATTGTACTTCACTTGTGTGATATTATATGTAATTTTTTTACAGTCAATTTGAATATAATGCCTCGAGCTACCCGAATTACAGAAGAACTTCGAATCATTGAACCGAGCATCACTAAGAAATTTCCAGCAATGGATTACCTGAAGCCACAACCTCGGCTTTATGCCAAATCAGAGTACACAGTGTGACATCTATAGTTTACAGCAAGAATGAATCAAGTACTTACTTTGCGAAACCGAGACCCTGAACATGGGCTGCCTCAGCATGGCCTTCACCAACGTCCTCAGAGGTGGATCCTCGCTTCACCAGCTCGGAAAACTCATGCTTATCAAGCCGGTTTCCTTGAGGGCGGGTTGCACGTTTTGGAGCTAAGCCAAGAGCCTCTCTCATAGCCTGCTCTTCCTCTTCCTTGATTCTTCTGATCTCTTCTTTGGCAGCCTCCGCATCGGCGCTCGAAGACCCCTTTCCCCTCGCATACCAGTGCAGATCCTTCCCTGTTCAACGATTTAAACCCTTTAGAAGCCGAAAAATTTAATGAATAATTGACAATTATAACACAACCCAAGACCAATGTACATTATACTTAAGTGTGTCTGTTGGAGAGCTCTGACCGTGTTCTCGAAAGATTGGGATATCATCTCATTGCTGATGGCTTATGTATTTGGGATTTGTGCTTTACTTGTTTGGTTTAGTTAAAAATGCGAAAACGAAAAATACAAAACCGAAAAACAGGCTCTAAGTAACGCGATTATTGTTAATTTAATCGGGATCGGTCAATCAGCTTCTATAGTTTAAATTGAGAGAAATTGGTCACCTTTTTGCCATCTTCCAACAGGGGCCTTAAGGCTGTGCCCGAGATAGTTCTCGCGATGCTTGTCGACCTTCACATCGTCCCAACTGAACTCTGCGCATCGCAATCGATACAAATAAACTCCATTGCACACAGCTCACGTCAAACAATTTAAGAAACCTGTAGAACAAGCAGACTCATACGAAGAAATCTCAAAACCCCTCTAACTTTTCAGAAATTCCATACATTATTCTCAATGAAACCTCAAATTAGTAATTCGATCCTCACAGACTTATCAATTGGTGAAGAAAGAGCTGCGATTCTTCACAGTTCCGAAATCAAAACAGAAAAAAGCACAAATCTAAATTCGATTAAACCCTAATTGAAGCAGAGAAAGAGAGAAACTTACGATCTCGACCACCACGAACACCGCCTCTGGTAGGATGATACATTTAGGGTTTCTCAATTTCCCCCAAATTCTTCTCTTCACAATCAACCTCGCCGATCTTCCTTCGATTGGTTATTTTTTTCACTCGTCCTATACTTTCAGCTTATGTCAACATTATACCTCTATTTTTTAAAAAACATAAAATAATACCCCAATATTGATTGAGTATTTGACAATTATCCTTACTTTTTTAAAATTAATTTCAAACGTCTCCCTCCTTCGCCCTCATCAAGCTTCATCGCCTCGTCGTCGGCGTCGGCTTGTAGCCCCCAAAACCGTTTATCCTCCTCGGAGTTTCTCGTTAATTTGATAGTAATGTTGGTGCATAGTTTAGTATTACTAATTATTCGATTTACAACTTATGAAATAAATATACAATGAAAAGTTAATATAATTTATCATCTCCCACATAATAATTATTAACAATGACACTAATTAAATGTTCAATCATTGATCTGGATAACATGAACAAAGTAATTGCTACATTACAAGAGTGTAACGATAAACAAAATACGTACAGTTAATTACATAACATTCGTAAATACTCACAATCGGACACATGCATGCATGCTGTAAAAAGTAGCACGACTTTGTCAACAATAATACTCTGCACAACGACCGACGACTACAGTGGCGTCGGATTAAACGACATCGTATGTTGCTGATGCGGTGGTGTTCGACGCCACGGATTCTTGATGTGTTGCCACAGAGAAAACGGCGCCACGTCGACTTGCTGATGTGGTGGTGTTCGACGCCACGGATTCTCGACGTGTTGCCACTGGGAAAATGGTGCCACACCCACAGGTTGATGCTGCAATGGTGGATTAAACGGCGCCGCGTCTTGGTGATGCAGGAAACGGTCAGACGGAACCACGTGGTTCTGAGACGGTGCCACGGGATGCTGATGAGGCAGGGGCACTGCAGTTCGGTGATCTTGCGGTTGGTGAAGCTGGCTGTTGGAGTCCGGTATGATATCGTCGTTGGTGCTCCGTCGCTTGCGTTTATTCTTCGGGGTTTCTTTGCGTTTGAAGTACTTCTGAGCGTGACTAGCCACCTGCTTAGAATCCCTCGTCCCGATAAATTCTACAATTTCTTTCCATCTGCCTTCACCGTACATATCTAATCCTTCCTTGAACCGTCTGATAGACAAATATTAAATATACAAAAAGTTAGTGATTCATATATAAAATAAAAGAATCAGATCAGACAGAACAATTATATTAAAGTTCTTAGTGTAATTACTTTTGCTCGTCTGCAGACCACCGTTTTATTTTCTTCCCAGCCCGATGGTGCTCGGTGCCAGCCAGAGGGGGTTGTTCTGCCGGCATTCCTTCATCCATGCATTGATCTAGTGTCATGGCACTCTCGCTCGCCGCCATGAAATCATTCTCGGTGCCGACCATAGGGGGTTATTCTGCCGGCATTTCTTCATCCATGCGTTGATCTGCTGTCATGGCACTCTCGCTCACCGCCATGACAACATTCACGGTGCCGACCAGTGGGGGTTGTTCTGCCGGCATTTCTTCGTCCATGCGTTGATCTGTTGTCATGGCACTCTCGCTCGCCGCCATGAGAACATTCTCGGTGCCAGCCAGAGGGGGTTGTTCTGCCGGCATTTCTTCGTCCATGCGTTGATCTGCTGTCATGGCACTCTCGCTCACCGCCATGAAAACATTCTCGGTGCCAGCCATAGGGGGTTGTTCTGCCGGCATTTCTTCGTCCATGCGTTGATCTGCTGTCATGGCACTCTCACTCGCCGTCATGAGAACATTCTCGCTGTGATGGCATCAGTAAACAAAACAAGAATTATAAAACCGTGTATATTATTACTTGGTTACATGTATATCCGGAATACTCATGTTAAATATATGAGTTATTAGCGGCATATGCTCCAAATCTTTTTTAAATCTCTAACTTATGTTTATTTTTTTCACGGCTTATGTTCCAAATGTCTTAAAACTTACTCGTAATCATCTACCGTTTTTTCGTCTATGCCCGAAGATTTAATCGGGACACTCATCGGTTTGAGGTTTATCCATTGAAATTATTGATTTAAAAAAAAAAAAAAAACCATTGTTATACCCCTAATTGAGTTTGGGCTCGGTTTGTGATTTACGGGCATTTGAACCTTACGTGCACTTATGTCAATAACTTTTAGATACTCATGCTGCAATTATCTTTTTTTTTTTTTTTTTTTATCGTATTAACAAAATAGTAAGTAAGAAAATGAACCTAATTCTTAATGGGCCTGATAGACCCAACTACTTCCAATGGGCTCATCCTCAAAGCCCTAATTCAAAAACCCTAATCACAGAAAGATACACAATTCATATATATTCGTTCGATACTGTCACTTCGTAGCCTCCTCGAGCCTTCTTCGTTGCCGATTCTGAGATTACTCTCTTCAGGAGCTTGAGAACTCGATCGATTTACAATGGTGAGTCTTCGACTTTCCCGTTCGGTTTTCGCGAATCGTGTGTAATTTAGGAATTTTGGGGAGAAAATTTCACCGGAGCGATGGAGAATCTGATCTTTTATGTGTGTTTGTTTTGGGATTTCAGGCGCCGAAGAAGGATAAGGCTCCGCCACCGTCGTCGAAGCCCGCCAAGTCCGGCGGCGGCAAGCAAAAGAAGAAGGTATGTTTGAGTCGAGCTAGGGTTTTGGATTTGCACTGGTTTGGTCGAGCTAGGGTTTGATATAGTTACAAAATCTATGAGCAATTTGATGAATGTTGAACCATGCTTACCTATATAAGATTTTGTTTGGTTGATTTACTATTACTCTAGTGCTTTCCAAAATTAAATGAATGTGAAGATTGATTTGGATAACAATTCGAAATCACGCTCTCAAGTTCATGCGTTTGTGGCAATCTATGCCTGTCGGGTTTTAGTTCAGTTCAATTATTATAAAGTCTTGATTGGATTTCCGAGAAGCATGGTTCGGTAATTTTGTTTTGTTTGTGGTTGCCGTTTGGGAAACTTTTTGTAACATTGCTTTTTGGGTATGCAGAAATGGAGCAAGGGCAAGCAAAAGGAGAAGGTTAACAACATGGTTCTCTTCGACCAGGCGACTTACGACAAGCTCCTGACCGAGGCTCCCAAGTTCAAGCTCGTGACTCCGTCGATCTTGTCCGACAGGATGAGGGTATGTATCTACAAACTTCTGGTATAATCCTTCTGTAACGTTTCCATAAAATAACCCTTTGGTTTTTCCTTTTTCAGATTAGTGGTTCATTGGCTCGTCGTGCCATCAAGGATTTGATGGCGAGGGGCGCCATCAGGATGGTCGCAGCTCACTCGAGCCAGCAGATCTACACCAGGGCCACCAACACCTAATCACCCGAACCATCTTCGACAGGCCTGGACCTCGTAGTTCTTCATTTTTAGTTTGTACTCTGTTCTGTTATGGAGGAATATACCTAGAGATTTTATGATGTTCAACTGAGTGCTTAAATTCGACTCTGGCATTGTTTCTTTTCAATTTTGATTGACCAAGGTATTTTCTGCGTTGCAATTTTGAAGTTTCTACGTTTGATAGCCCAATGTTACTCGTATTATTCAAGCATGTTCGCTTTTTGGATTTGAGAAGTTCTCGTTTTTAGTAGCCATTATTTCGGTAATCTCGGTTGATCGAAAGGTAAATATAGAGTTGATAGGAACTAGTCAAGGCAGTATGTAGCGGCTTGACAGTCAATTTGGATGCCCGTCCTGCATTTTTTGGCACGCTCAAGTGCACGGGTGTCAAGGCAGTACGAACCTCATGTCATGCAATGAACAAGTTTCGATTGTATGATATAACACACATCGTCAGTTTTTTATCGTTTACGGATTCGGAAACCGGGCATGAATAAACGTTGTTAGATATGTAGACAAGAAATAGTATTGAATTCATCACAAGACAAACACTTCTATAGTAACGTGCAAATTAAGAAAAAGAACAGAGCTTTATTAATATACAACACAGTAGTCTCTCTTTACTGAAGTTCAGATTCCTTGTGTGAGTAAATCACACAGTCTGATTTCGGATACGCAACGCAAGTCAAAACATAGCCTTTCTCAATCTGCTCCTCATCCAGGAATGACCCCTCCGACTGGTCCACCGTCCCTGACGCCATGAGCCCCGCGCACGTCGAGCACGAGCCAGCCCTGCATGAGCACGGCAGTTCCAGCCCAGCGGCCTCGGCCGAGTCGAGGATGTAAGCGTCCTCCGGCGCGTCGAACTCGCTCTCTTCACCCTCGGGGCCGATGAGCTTGACGCGGTGAACGGCCGTCGCCGAAGCCCTGAACGACAGCAACGTCCTCCGGTTAGGACCGAGCAGTTTAGAAGCTATGCTCGGACAATTCAAGCTGTGGATTGGAGGCATGGAAAAGAGTGCTGATCCGATCGGCGGTGAAGTGGTGAACGAGCACTTGGTTGCTGACAAACTGATCGTATTCATGTTTGTACCTGAAATGATAGAGACTTCAAACACAGAAGAAATATTAGAAGATTATAGAGAGATGTTACACAAAGAGTATTATATAATATATATAATATAGGAATGGAAGGTGGTGGAACAAAGCAAAGCATTACTATTATTAGGGCTCTGGAATGTACGAGAAGTGCATACTCAACGAAGTGATTTATTTACACGTCATGAAATAAAAATAAAAATAATAATAATTTTCTTTCATTACAAATTACGAAATATATCTCCATAAATTTTCTTAATTTTTAAGAAAAATGCAAATGCGCCCGGTGGAACTCAAATCTTTCGTGTGATAGCTAATACCGCTAGGGTTGCAAACGAGTTCCTTACCCGGTATTTCTTTCATTACCTTGTACCTGAATCGGACTCCAGATATTGAGATTTTTGTACCTAGAATTAGAACCGGAAAACTAGGTACTAGGACTTCAAGTATCCAATTTTTTTGAGTATTGTGAAACTTTAGATTTGAATTCGGAACCAGAATCGGTTTTTCAACTATATCCGGTTCTACAATCCATATTCAAGACCCGATTAACATTTTTTTAAAAATTATTTGTTTTTAGAATTCACGAGTCACAATTTAAATACATGCTCCAAATATTTAAAAGAGAACTTAAAAAGTATAAAATGGAACCGTAAGTTAAAATCCCTAATCAAGCTTAATGTTAAGGTTTGAAGCTACTTATTCGTCATTACATTACTGATATATTATATTTTTACTATACTATATAATATATATAGATCCTTTTTTTTTTTTTTGAAAACCGAATGTAAAAAATTACGATCCAGAATCAGATTTCAAACCAGTACTAAATACCAAAAATCAAAATCATAGTACTAATTTTGCGTATTTCAATCCGAGTAATTTTCAGTTACGGGAAAAAAATTCAGGTCTAGATATTTGTAGTACGATCTTTGTAAATGAATATTATCATAAATTAGTACCAAAAAATGTATTATATCAAAAAATGATTAACTAATCGAGTAATAAATTAATGTGTTAGTTATAGATGAAATCATGAAATTACAAAAATATTATCAAATCAAATATATCAATATAACAAGTATTAATTTAATTAAATTTAAAATATTATCAAATACATAAATATTCTTATTTAAATAATAAGTCCCATATTAATATTTCGCCCAAAATCTTTAAAATAGTTTGAGATGTACCAACTTTTTGTTGCATGGAGATGACATTTTGCACTATTTATAAAAAGTGATCCTTTACGAATTTTCAATACGTTGCTCAAAATTACGGAAATATTATAATCAAATTTTATTTCAATGAAAAAATAATTTTTCTCAAGGGCTGTTAATAAAGAATCATCAAGACATTATCATTTGAAAATGACCCATGTGTGTCGCAATTAATATAACAAACTGAAAAAGAAAAAAAAAATCGCAAAATTTTGGGAAAATCTTATAACAAATTGAACAAAAAAACTGATTTATTTTTTTATTTTTTATAATCTCTTATTATTATTATTATTATTATTATTATTATTATTATTATTAATAATAATCCAAGATACGTATATTAAAGAAAATTTTAAATTCCAGTCGTATAACCCATCGAAAAAAATTAAATCCTGATATTAAAGATATGTATATTACCGGATAATTTAGCTATAATCTTTAAGTCTACTATATATATATACTATATAGAAGTATACTTGTACGATAAAATTACACTAAGCGCATCGACTTCAAGCTCTCTCTCTCTCTCTCTATTATTATTCAGCTCAAAGTTGAAGAACAACCTTTGATAGATGTTCATGGAGAATCTCACAAACTCTCATCAACCAACGGAAGATCCTTCAGAAAATCCCATGGCGATCTCGGAAAGAAATTCCGACGCTTCAGAGACTGCCGGTGGCAACAATGGCGTCACGAACTCCGAGGCTTCAACTTTAAAGAATTACGATTGCGACAATGGAGTCACAAACTCTCAGGTTAATTATCGTTTATATATGGCTTAAAAATTGTCTTCTATGTACTTTTTATTTATGAGAAAGTCAATGCTCTACGATTTGATTATGTGATTTATGAAGTAAAAAAACAAGAGAACAAATTGTGATATTTGAGTAAAATTAAAAGATATATATCAACGCAACATTGTAGGTGCTAGTAGTTTAACTACCGGGTTGTGTTTAGTTGATGGCTTCGACGTTTTCACCGTTTAAATTTGGTACTGGTATATTAGGTTTTCAGTTTAGATTCGGTTTAAAGTTATTTTTTTGTTCACCGCTACTTTTAGTATGTTACGTGGACGGTACATTCTATCCTTTGTAAATATGGTACTCCGGTATCGGAATACTATCTTTTCAATCTGGAACTGAAAGTCCGGTATTCTATATTTCTATTACAATTCTTGTTCTGATTTTCTAGAAGATATATACTATCTGTATATTGATTATTTAACTGCGATTAATTAGTCTAGGCAATCGATAAATTTTGGTCTTGGATTTTACTTCTCCGAACAAAAGAGAATAAACTTGGTTTAGGATTGGATTTTCTTGGAATTTAATTGGTTTTCTTAATTTGTTGGATTATGAGTATAAACTGGTGAAGTTCAATTTATATTTTCCATGCATATTTTGTATATTTAGGAAACAAAATTTTAACTTATATGCTAAAACAAAATTTAACATATTATATTAACTTCTTTAACAGGACTACGGGAATATTACTGTTGGGGTCAGTGTGAAGAACTTGAAAACAAGCTCCGAAGACGCCACAAACGAAGATCATCAAACAGAAACTGGAATTTTCGAAGTCGCCGGAAATCTCGAGGTTTATATGTTATCTCATTATTAATTTGTTTATTTCATATAAATTTTTCATTAATCGGTGCTAACATGTTAAGATAGTTATCTGGCATTTTTGGATTACAAAGTCACACTTTATTAGACGTGGTTTTATATATATATATATATATATATATATATAATTTACAAAAAAAATTAGTACTTACAGATTAGATATTCATTGTTATAAAACTTATAACGATTAGATTTTATAAACTTATGGCACCAAAAATTTAAGAAAATTTATAAAGTCAAACTATTATTAACTATTTATAATCGTCAAATTAGGGGTGATATAAGAGCGTGCTTTTTTACACTTTAATTCGTCCCGGTCCCGATTTTCCAATCCCAATTTTGGAGAAGTCCGTGAACCTGAGCAGAATAACCTGAAAACCGGGCATATATAATTCAAAATATCTAATAAAATAATATTTTCCAGGAAGTTCTAGATACACCTGATCAACCAACGGTGTCAAACAACTTGGGAGACACCACAAGCGAAGATCAACAAACTGAAACAGAGACGACGGTCGCCCAAAATCTCGAGGTTATTATAATATCTCATTATTAATTTGTTTATTTCACATAAATGTTTCATACATCGGTGCTAACTAGGGTGTAAATAAAACCTGGAATCCGGGTTAAAATCCGAACCGTATCCGTACTTACAGATTAGATAAATTCAATGATATAACGATTAGATTTTATAAACTTATGCTACCAAAAATTTATGAGAATTTATAAAGTCAAACTTTTAAATTATTTATAATCATCAAATTAGGGGTGATATAAGAGCGTGCTTTTTTACCTTTTAATTTCGTCCCGCTCCATTTTTCAATCCCAATTTTGGAGGAGTCCGCGAACCTGAGCAGGATAACCTGAAAACCGAGCATATATATTTCAAAATATCTAATAGAATAATCTTTTCCAGGAAGTTCTAGATACACCTCAACCAACTGTGTCAAACAACTCGGGAGACACCACAAACGAAGATCATCAAACTGAAACAGAGACGACGGTCTCCCAAAATCTCGAGGTTGTTATACTATCTCATGGCTTAGTTAGTTTATTTTTTTCCACAAAGTTTTTCGAAAAAAATTAATAATTCGTCACATCAAATTTATACGGTATTTTTGGATTATATATAAAGCCACACTTTAGAATTATTAGAAGTGTTATATAATATTGTTTAGTAGTCTTACATTAGATATTCAATAAGATCTGATATTATAAATTCACGCTGAAAAAAAGTTTTTGTATGTAATGTAGTTATAAAGTTTGTCATTCGCCTTTTTTTCTTTCCTTCCAAGTTCATGTTTCGGAAAAGCTCGAGAACAAGGGCATGCTAGATCGAAAAAACCGAGCACATATATTTAAAATATCTAACAAAATAATATTTTTCAGGAAGTGCTAGATACACCTAAACCAACGGTGTCAAACAACACCAGTGAGTACAGCAAGATCTTCGTGGGAGGTTTGGAAGACGGCATCACCGACGAGGAGTTCTTCTCGTATTTCGAACAGTTCGGCCGGCTCGTCGATAAAGTGGTAATCTACGACTATGCAACGAAGAAACGCCGAGGCTTCGGGTTCGTGACGTACGACAACAAGCAGTCCGCCTTAAATGTTTTGGAAGATCAATATCACGAAGTCAAGACTGGCGCGCGGAAGGTAGAGGTGAAGCGTGTTTTGCCGAAGCCGCCCCTGGCACCAATCGTAACCGCGCAACAGCATAACACGACCGGTCATAACTATACCAATCAGCATTCGATCAACCGTGATGACTTGGGATCTTCAAGTTACTATCCCTCTTACGTGCCATTGGGCCACTGTGCCCCTCCGTATTATATCTATATGCCATATAACGATATGTCATATAGCTATACGCCAATGCCATACAACCATTATGGTAAAGGTTACCAAAGCTTTCAATTTGGTCCTTGGTACATGTGATGATGATCTTTATTTTAGCAACTACTGTTTGAAAGTATTTGAACCTTTCTATATGGGATTTATTTAAAAACATTTGTGTTTGTCAGTTTATTAAAAAAGCTGAATTTTCATTATGTTATTTGCTGAATTTATCCCTTACTATTGTGTGAATTCCCTTTAAGCTGTTAATTTTTTTACTAGCGCGAAAAACCGCAAAAAAAGGTTTAGTTTTGAGATGCAAAAATGTTCAGTTATTACTAATCGGTAATTTGAATAATGTAATAATCAATGTCACAAGTTATAACTGGTCTGGAATATTTAAATCATTCAATTTAATTTCATGTTACAAAAAACCCGATTCGAGATGTAAAACACTTAATCATAGACAGTTAAATGCTTATTTTTACGGGTGCAAAAAGTAGAAATCGGCGTTTTTCTGATGTAATAAACGTGCAAAAGAAATAGGCGGTTTTTCCTCATTTTTTTACTAGTGTATACAAACGTGCAATATGTTACGTATTGTAATCCCGGTCTATTCAAGAGACCTTAAGTTAATAGACAACTCCTGTTAAGAGAACGATTTTGGATCGCAAATTGACATACTAAAAACCCGAAAAACACGAAAAACATACAAACTGATCCTCAATATCCGATCGAAGTCGATCCCAACACATTTTTCCAGATTATTTGTAAGCAAAAGGCACAAAGAAGATTCAGAAGAGCTCTTCTTCCTTGTGGGTGTGAATGACAGTCTGATTTCGGGAACGAGACGCACGTGAGCGCGTACCCCTTCTCCATCTGTTCGTCGCTGAGGAACGACCCGTCGGACTGGTCCACCTCCCCGGACACGACCTGCCCCGCGCACGTGGAGCACGAACCCGCCCGGCACGAGTACGGAAGGTCAATGCCGGCCTCCTCCGCGGACTCGAGGATGGACATGTCGCAAGGGCAGTTGAACTCAAACTCCTTGTCGTCTTCCCCGACCAGCTTTATCTTGTACACCGTCGCTGCCGCGGAGGCTCTGAACGACGATGACGAGCTCTTTAGGCTGACGCTTCCGGGAGATCTCCGCCCGAAGCCGAACGAGGCCGCGGAGCCCGAGAATCTGGCTGGCGTTTTCGGATTGAACGAGGAGACTGCTTGGAGATTCGGTGACACGATGTTGGTTGAAGCCATGGTTTATGCCTGAGACTATAACCCAAACATCAATAACAGAAGATCAAACAAAAACACCCAGATCTTGAACAACAGAGCACCGAAAGAAGAGATTGACAGATCTGAACTTAAAAAAATTCACATGCCCAGAAGCTAAAAACGACAGAGTTTGAGGATGAGATCAAAACCTTGCGATGGATCGGATCGAAGGAAGCCTCGGGCGATGAGAGAGTATGAAAAAAGGTGCGATCTTTATAGGAATGGAAAGTGACCCTTGTGTGAGTCGAATTCGCAATTCATATGATACACGTCGCTGCCAAATAATGAAATATAATAATGTCAGGTTGACCGTCTTTTTTGAGTTTTTTATTGTCGTTTTTTGCAGGGTTTGATGGGGCAGGTGCGTTGTTCCTTCGCCGCATCCAATTAAAACAAATACCCTTTACTTCCACTTGAAGAAAAACTATATAATATATTTCAAAAAAGTTTATCAAATGTCACTAGCAATTTTAGAGTGTTCATCAAGAATATTATAGTTTATGTTTATATTTATTAGAGCATGTCTTAAGGTATAAGTATTTTTATGATAATATTGAGAGAAATGTATAATTTTGCAAACTGAGAGTATAAATAAACATTTCCACACTCTGATTAAAGCTATGCTCTTCAAATTGATTAAAACATCAAAGAAAAACATGATTTTGAAAGATAATTTGCAAGTTAACTTTTTTAAAATATAAGACATTACATATATACATGCACTTTTTTTTTTTTTTTGTATATATTGGTATAAAATGTCAACTCAACTCTTTAAATTTTCATTTAAAATTTTAAAAATAGCCTTCCCTTGAATGGGATTCGGGATTCCTATGAACTAAAATCCCAATAATATGTGAAAATAAATCAAATTAAATGTTGTGACTATTGCTACACTTCAGTATTGGGCCATAGAATAGAAGGCCCACTTTGATTAAAGCCCAATACAGTGATAAAACGACACCGTTTGAATCTGATCAACCATTACCAATTCGCACATACCACCGTTTCTAGCTCGAGAAAGGAGGTGAAGGGACAACAATGGCAGCGACGATGTCGAAAGTGGGACCCGCCATGCGCCGGCAAGTTCTGAGCTTGACGGAGACCGCCGCCGAGCGGATACGGAAGCTCCTCCTCCAGCGCCAGAGGCCCTTTCTCCGGCTCGGCGTCAAGGCTCGCGGCTGCAACGGCCTCTCCTACACTCTCAATTACGCCGGTACCGTTTCTGTTCGTCGTGACCTAGATTGAATCGTGCTTAGTTTCCATTTCTGAGATTCGGTTTTGGATCGTCTTTTTTTCATCTTGTTTGGTGAAATTGTTCTTGCTGTTGATCGAGATTTGGTTTTTCCTTTCGACGATAAGGAGTGAATTGATGTTCAGATTGGAACCGAGAATCAAATTAAAAATAAAAAATATAATCAAAGTTTGTGGATGTAGGATCAGGGACGGAACCAAGAACACAACTAAGGGGTGACGAAAAAAAATAATTACTAGAATTAATAGTTAATTATTGTTCAAAAGATATGATTACATCAAAATAGACATTTTTTACTTGTCGGGTCACATTTTATTTTTATTAATCATAAACCCGAGTCACATTCTAATTTGTCGATATTAAAATCAACATCAACTTAGACTCTTCGTAATTTTGAAGCCTTATTGTCTTTAAATTTCAGCACTTTTATTGACATGTCAACATTTTTTAAAAATGAATCAATAGTTTATGTTTTAATCTGCAATATTGTTAATTTAATTTTTTTAATTCCATAGTTAATATATCACATCTAACTAAATCGATTTCTAATCAAATTTATAAAAGTATACAATTTATCATATCTACCATATCAGTTTCTATATAAAAAAATCTAATAAAAGCTACTATCTTATAACTTTAATCAAGTAATATAAATGTATATTGGAGGTTAATTTAACATCTGTCCAATTATTTGCTTCTCGTGTGTTAGTTTATTGGTATCACACTTACATTAAGTATTTCATTATTACTTTAAAAATAATTTTAAACATAAAAAAAAATGTTTTCTAAAAAGTTGGGGGTGACATTTGTCACCCCCATCAACATACTGTTCCGTCCCTGTGTAGGATTCAAAATTGAGCATTTCGCTATGGA
This sequence comes from Parietaria judaica, assembly GCA_954871525.1. Taxonomy (NCBI): domain Eukaryota; kingdom Viridiplantae; phylum Streptophyta; class Magnoliopsida; order Rosales; family Urticaceae; genus Parietaria; species Parietaria judaica. The sequence continues at coordinate 10,492,585 of OX940862.1, forward strand.
AAAACGAGGATTTTGATGGGGGAATATCAAGAGATATTTGCGGCAAAAATACCCCTATGTTACTAGTTATCTAATTTATATTCCTATTCTTTTTTCACGGCAAAAATTCTCAATGAGCAAAAGGTTTACAAAGTGCATTCCGTTAAGTGCCACTTGGCGTGCTTTAAGTGGTTCATGTGACACTTAACGGAGAGAAATTGGGCACCAATGGTTTCGCCACGAAAAAAGGGTAGCTTAAGTCAGAATATTAGTAAGATTTGAATAATTTTTCCGCAATTATCCTTCGCTCGTAACGATTACAATACGGTAGAATTATGAAGAAAGCGCGAAGGATTTGTTCATGGTTAATTTTTTTCAGCCGTTGCTTTCTTTAATTTACGCATATATAAAGAAAGAGAACTTATTGTGCTCGAATTATCCTTTTGAGTTTCGGTCTGAATGTTGGTACAGATGAGAAAGGGAAGTTCGACGAATTGGTTGAAGACAAAGGCGTGAAAATATTGATCGAACCCAAGGCCCTGATGCACGTCATAGGAACGAAAATGGATTTCGTTGATGATAAACTCAGGTAAACACCAACTAATTGATGTCAACTTTGTTGTCAATCATCGTTGTTCGTCTTTCCATGATAATTTTTTCTTATGTTTTTGTAAACAGATCTGAGTTCATTTTCGTGAATCCAAACTCGAAAGGGCAATGCGGTTGCGGAGAGTCATTTATGACAACAAGCACCGCAGATGCAGCTAAGCGAGGTTAAACAAGGTCAAACTCTCGAGGCCTCGCCTTTGGATGTGTACGTTTTTTTTGAAGATTGTGTACTCACTAGTGTGTAAAAGATAAATAAAAATTCACCAGCATGGCGACACAAAGCAGTGTGTACAATTTTTTTATCTGGTCAAAGTATCATGTTTTAGTGTAATTAATACGAAAGTTTTTCTCTTAAAACATTGGTCTGCCTCATAATTTACTGTAAATACCATTTTGAAGATTTTATTTTAGTTCTGCTCGATTAGTTCAAGTGCAATTACTGAAGATTTCTGTATTGTTATGTGGAGGGATATTCTTTGTTTTTTGTCGGACAAAGAATCATGGTTTTTCTAACTCATCGATAGTATTGACGATGAATTTCTGTTTTACTTGGGATTTCATGAACATCGAACAAAATCCAGACTTTGGTTAAAAATAACATTTTTTTTTCTTTCAAATATCGACTCTGGATCAAATTCTTATAAAAATAGTAGTCTGTATTTATAGGTGGTTTGCATATAACACCAAGAGATACATCTTAATCTACAACATTAATCTTAAAAATGTGATGAGTAAATAGTAATATGCAATAACAGAAATATTTATGTGAGCTAAATCTAATGAGAAAGATTATTTTCTCGCAAAAACACAGAAGTCGAAACATAATACGCAAATGACCAAGTAAAATCATGCTCATATTATTCTTTGAATTTTAGAGAAATAACGAATTATTTTGATTATTCTATAATCCTATATGATTTGATCTTGAGCCGTTCAAATAATTTAACTATTTGATCTTAAACTGTTCGAAATCTAAAACTGGGATAATAATTAGTAGATAAATGTAAAAACAAAACAAAAAAATCGATATTACAGAATTAAAAAAAAAAGATAAATGTAAAAATATTGACATAAAAAACATCATCACATATTTTTACATCATTGATCATTTTTGCCAAAAAAAAAAAAGGAAAGAAAGAAAGAAAAAGAAATCAAGAATATAAATCATATCTTGTAATATATTGGTATTTTTGCCGCAAATATAACTACCTTTAATACAGGGATTGCTTTTTGCGGTTGGTTATTTTTCTATGATATTAATAGATAAATAATTGAAGTATTTTAAAATTCAATAATCTTATAACATATGAGCTTTAACCGTTCTATTTGATTATTTTACCATAATAATCGCATAATTTAAAAAATTTATATCTTAGAAACTAATCGCGAGGTAATCCTATCTTTAATATTAATAGATAAATGTAAAACAAATATAGATATTATTGAATCCAAAACGAATAATGATTAATAGAATTATTTGACGTGCCTATAAAACCAAAGCATAGTAAGAGTCGAATAGATTTTCATGCAAAGACTCCCACGACTTAATTCAAGCACCAAACAAACTCCTTTTCGCTCTTCTCCGATGGCCGTTTCCGTCGCCGACGATGTCCCGCAACAGAGTCAGAGCAGTACTACTACTGTCTCTTCCAAGGTACACACATATCTATTCTTATACATGGGTTTAGAGTTGGTCTTCTGTAAATATATTATATTGTACTTCGTCTCCGATATCCGGAATATCGTTTTCTTTATACCCCGGAACTTGAATTCCGGTCTTCTGGTTCAATCTACATATTGTATTAACTTCTTTACTTGTGCATGGCAGGAGTATGGGAGCATTGCTCTTGAGATTCATGCGGAGAACTTGAAAACAAGCTCGGAAGACGCCACAAACGAAGATCAACAAATGGAAACAGAGACGGTGATCGACCAAAACCCCGAGGTTATTATATTATCTCATTATTTATTTATTTATTTCGCAAGATTTGTCAAGAACTTAAAAAAGTTTTGTTGCGTATATCAATCGGTGCTAATACATGTTAAAGATAGTTTTCTGGTGTTTTTGGATTACAAAGTCATCTTTAGATTGAATTATTAAAAGTGTGATATACTCATTGTTATAACGATTAGATTTTATAAACTTATTATGGCGCCACCAAAAAATATGAGGATAGAAAGTCAAACTTATTAATTATTTAAGATTGGGGGTGAAATTGGAGCGCACTTTTGCCCTTTAATTCTTCGCGGTCCCGATTCGTCAATCCGAGTTTCGGAAAAGTCTGGGAACCTGGTAACCTGAAAACCGAGCACATATATTTAAAATATCTGATAAAATACTCTTTTTCAGGAAGTGCTCGATACACCTCAACCAACGGTGTCAAACAACACCAGTGAGTACAGCAAGATCTTCGTGGGAGGTTTGGAAGACGGCATCAGCGACGAGGAGTTCTTCTCGTATTTCGAACAGTTCGGCCGGCTCGTCGATAAAGTGGTAATCTACGACTACGCAACGAAAAAACGCCGAGGCTTCGGGTTCGTGACGTACGACAACAAGCAGTCCGCCTTAAATGTTTTGGAAGATCAATATCACGAAGTCAAGACCGGCGCGCGGAAGGTAGAGGTCAAGCGTGTTTTGCCGAAGCTGCCCCTGGCACCAATTGTTCCCGCGCAACAGCAAAACACGACCGGTCATAACTGTACCAATCAGCATTCGATCAACCATGATGACTTATCTTCAAGTTATAATTCCTCGTACGTGCCATTGAGCTACTGTGCCCCTCCGTATTATCCATATCAACATGGTTATAACTATATCTATGTGCCATATAACCATATGGCATATAACTCTATGGCTATGCCATATAACGATATGTCATATAACCATATGCCATGTAATTATATGCCCATGCAGTATAACCATATGTCATATATTCCCTACAATTATACGCCCATGCCGTACAACCATTTGCCCTTGCCATATAACCACGAATACGATGATCAGCAGAGCGGATCCTCGTCGTAGGCCGTGCTTAGGCCCACCAGAGATTACAACCCGGTCCTTTGTACTAGAATCATTTGAGTGTTTTTACTATTATATGAATTTTGTTTCATTCATTGGATTTAATTATTTGAATAAAGATACATACATTGCTATTATAGAAAGTGTTGCTTGTTACTAAGCTTTTTACTGTCTCTTTACTGCTAAATTTTCTACAGCATTTGAGATTTTTATTTCATAATTATATTAGCGTTCTATTATCTTTATTGAAAAACTTTACTAGTTTAGTAGTGTTTGAATTAACTATAGTTGTGATACAACCCGCTTTTTGTTAACTAGTGAAGACCGGCTTATAATGTCGAATAAAGATGTACTGAAATTCCAACACGAAATTGCGTTTTTCTTTCTTTCTCACTTTACTAGCTTATATCAACGATCATTATATTAGTTTATAAAAAAAAAATTATAAAACTTGACAAACGTACACTATACATACTGCAAAACGTTAATGTGATTAGAGTTCGTTTATGGAACAAGCGAAGCAGCTAAGCAAGGATAACACGGGGTCAAACTCTTGATTTCTCGCTTTTAATGTGTACGCCTTCTCGAATCTTATCAGTCCTCTATGTTTGACGAAGGTTTGAATTCGACTTCTTTAGTACAGCAAAGAGGCTACAACCAACACGACAAATCACTTTCTTCTAGCGGGATCACGGCTAAGACCGTGCTTCTTCAGCGATCCAATGTACTTCCTCATGAGGCCGTACTTCTTGCTACCCAGATGATAGAAATAGTCCCACGAATATATTCCCGTTTTGTGTAAATCATCGAATATTATCCTAAACAACACCCGGATTACGTCTTTGATCATTCAAAACTAAATCAGATAAATAAACGGTAAGCTCTAAAATAATATTTTGAATGAAAAAACAAAAGATTTTAAATAATACCTTACCCCATAGTTCCCAACAGGCTCAGCCGACATGATTCCGACGTGACGACGACCAGATATCACCTGTTCAGTTATTAAATACGACATAGTAGTTATGAATTTTGTATCTTTATTTTTCTCAATACCTATTACTAAAAAGTTAATATAGCTCTTTTATAAGCTTTTGATCAATTTGAAATGAAAAAAAAAACTCAGCAAAATATATATGCGGTGAGAATCAAAGAACGAATCCGTTTTCTTGGCTACCTTTTCGTTTCCCATCGACTTTAGCCTGCCATCAGCAGCTGGGCTGTGAACTCGTAGGAACTCTGACGAAAGCTTGAACGCCTCGCCATTAGAAAATTCCACTTCAACCTGAAACGAAACCACCACTTAAGAGTATATTGACTCACTGGATTTGTAAAAATGGAATATGAAATCGTCAAAGTATATTGAGGAAAGAAACGAAGAGTATACGAATTTCGAGGCTTGATGAGAGAATTTAACAAGACGAGGAATCGCCGACATATCTTCTTCTTCTTCGGCGGAGAGATGGTCGTTCCTTCCTATTCCTTTCCGCGCCGTTCGTTCCTACTGTGAATATACTGTTAATTTTCTTAATGAAAAAAAAAAGCTGACTAATTTTAATGTTTGGTAGGCTAATAAAATTACTAACTGAAGTTCTAATTTCTTAATATAACCTTCTTTGAAGCTGCATGAAATATACAACTACAAAGTTACTTGGGAGTAGTTTATGAAATCATACAACTAACTATACATATAGTCAGATATTCTCTCGAACAATTGGTGTTCATAGCTTCAATTTTTCTCCAATTATTTACTATATATATATATACACACAAATAATTCACAATTTAAACACTAATAAAATAGGAATCCCATCAAGATAACCTTGAGAATGGGCAGAGTCCCAAGGTGCAAGCTTAAATGTCTTGGCCTTAATGGTGTCAACGATGGAACGATGAAAATCAGCTCAAATCGTGGACCCATATGTGTTTATAATATATATAATTCGATAAATTAATAATTTTGATTAGATAATATTTTTATACTATTCGAATCTTTTTTAGCTAACATTAGTAAATTGTAACTAAAAAATATAATAAAAACTGTGTCCAAATTTAATATATATATATTCTATTTTTATAGTGCATAGCATGGAGAAGAAATGGTTAGTCAAAAACAAGAGTTTATAAATGATTTAGATGTATATATTATGATTAGTTCATCTTAATATAACACTTGAATATTTATGAAAGACAAAATCTTGTATTGGATTTGTAGAGAAAATGTTACGCAGTCTAAAACTTTAGATGAATAATCCTACATTGATTATATAAAAATATTACGAATAGTTCTGTTAAAAATGAAAAACAATGCGCCTTATATTGGAATGTATTTTTAGACTTCAAATATATGTGGGTTTTTCTTTACCGTTCATCGCGTTACATAGAGAGGCGGGCGCGGTGACGTTGACTGTTATTTTTGAAATACTACGAATACTCAAACACATCAAAACGAGTTGATTCGTATCTTGAAGTCAATCCCGGCACATCCAGTTGCGAACTGCAAAATAATATATAACGACAAAATCCAAATGTATTCTACTTCCAAGGAACAAATACATCATCGGAAGCTTACAATCCAAACAAATGTATACGAAAACGTATGTCAAACTTGAAGTGCTACATATAAATCATTGTAAAAACTAGCTGTTTTGACATTTGCTTCTCATTTCTTAGGCGTCGACAATCGATTCTTTGACCACTCTTCCAGAGCACTACGGTGAAGGGCGTTCATGCGAATATACGGCCGTTTTTGTTTGATTAGCTTCTCGGCATCTTTCCAATTCTCCACCACTCCGAGGTATACGAGTAACGCGCACATAAGAGCGACACTTCTTCCATGTCCTGCGAAAATATTGTACATTGAAGCATCAATCAAAGTGGTAAAAGACCGACAAATTTCACGGGACTCGAATCGATTTATGTGATTAACGTTGTGATCAACGCTCGAAAAGCTGAAATATCAAAATGAAAAAGTTAATGCTGACAACTTTAAATACCATAGCCTAAGCAGATTTTAACTTTTACCGTGTTCATCAGGTATCTTTCTTATACGTAAATCAGTCCGATAATACTAAATTAAACGAACTCCAGAGTCGGATTTTACGAGAACAAGTTTCCCGGACAAGCATTGTTCAGCGCATACATAATTCATAACATCAATCACAGCAAGAATCAAGCATTTGAGATCACGTACCGTACGCACAGTGGACGAACACCGGAACGTTCAACTCCCTCTTCCGCGAAGCCCACTTCACCGCCGATTCGATCTCGTTCGGCTGAGGCGACCGCGTATCCCACGTCGGAACGCACAAATACGCATTCCTCGAGAACTCGGGCATTCTCGGAAACTCGCACGTGCAGTCCACGATGGCAGGGTTCCCGGGCGGCATTTTCGCCGGCGAGTGAGGCCAACCGCCGACATACAGCCCCTCGGAAACCTCTGAATACGGAGCTTCCCCGCTGAAGAATCGCCTGAGCGCCGAGAAGCCCCGAACGAAGTACAGGTAAGGGCTGAAGATGATCAGAGACCAGATCGGGAAGCTTCCATCCCTGTTCTTGGCCAACAAGAATGGAAGATTCACGTACGGATGCGAAGCGATGGAGACTAGAGCGGAGACCAGAGAGGCGTAGAGAAATGGGAGCGAGGAGAGTCTGAATCCCAAGCCTAGAATGTAAACGAAAGAACAGAACAAGATCGCAGCTTTCAAGCCTATCAAGCCCGAAATTCCCACACCCATCTGGAGAATCAAACTCCTAACCCTAGAAATCAGAAATACCCAAATCAGAAGAGATTTTCAAAATTCTGGGTTTCTTAGAGACGAAGATTCGTCGGTTTGAAACCTAAAGCGATCACGTAAATCGGTATGACACAAAGAATCTGCAAATCAAAGCACCAACACTGAAAACTATCCGATCAAAGGGGTTTTTCGAATTTGGTGGAATTTCCGAGATTATTGGAATCTGGGCTCACGAAGAACACGATGATTTTGAAGTTGAAAGAGCGACTATATATGCATACATATATATGTATGATTGTATAACGCAAGGATGAAGAAGTTAGAGAGATTTACAGCGAAATTATTGGATGAATCCGAGTTAGAACCGTGTTTCTTCTTCTTCAATGGTCGTAATCAGAGCTCAGAACTCAGAAGTGAGTAGATTCATATATATCTTTACAATTTGAGTAATCGACAGAAATACCCATCAAGTTTTCTTTTTGGTGCATTTTGCCTCTGGATTTTAATTCTTTTGCAGGGAGGTCACGTTTATACTTTTAGAAGTAGCACGTTAAAAATGGCGAGTAACATATTAAGACGCAAGCATTACACGCCTCACTCCAACGCATTTTTTGTTAATAAATTACTTAACGAGATTAATACGGTTTATTGGATTCAAGAGCGGTTGGACGTATGCACGGCTTTAGTCCCCCTAAACTCTTAAACAATCAAAATTTATGAATTTTTTAGATCGTATCTTGACTCCGCTCTTGACAGATTCAAAAGCGGAATTATGCGGAAGGCCTAGTTGTTAAAAATTTAATACATGAAAAATATATCCCTGTAATTACAACAACGTATCACTCAAATTTCATCTCCATGACTCAATCTACACATCAGACAAATAATCCTAGAGATATTATACATACATATATATGTACATATCCTTGGAGTGAGAAAGTTACAGAATGACAAGAGTCTAAAGCTTTTAACAGACAGAGAAAGTACAATCTCAAACATACACGACAATTTCCGGCCTGCAGGATTTTTCCCGGCGATCATTTGGTCGGAGAAACCCGGACGGGCAAAGGCGAAGACAAAGGCGACTGCGTCTGGGCTTGCGGCTGGACCTTCCTCGCCATCACCACCTTCTCTATCGTCTCCGCGAGGCTCATCCTTGCCGGCGCCACGTCGTCCTCGGCTCGCTCCACTACCTCCTTCGCTGAACTCTCTGAATAATTGTGCACCGAGGACGACGAATCGTCCTCGTCGAGCTTGCACTTTTGCAGCTTCACGTACCTTCTCGTCAACCTCTTCATCATTTTTGCTCGATTGATTGGTGTTTGCTCTTCCTGTTTTGAGTGAGAGGTTTCTTTTAATGGCGTGGATTAGGTATTTGATGGATAATAATAACTAACAAACAAACATCCTAAACTGTGTTTGTTAATTGCTGATCCTTTCTTTTTACTATTTTTGTGTCACGTCCTTGCATCTTTGCTTGCGTTTTAAGTTACACCAATTTACTATATTAAAGTATTTAATTTATTTTCTTGTTTCTTATTTCTTAATATGGTATTTTTCTAGATTAAAGATTGAGGCTTTGGCCACCTAATTATTGGCTTACTTAAGATGTTAATATGATCACAAACTATTGTCTTACTGTCCTTGACTTAATTAGTAGCGTACAAGTTTAAATTCTTAATTAGGTTTGAATCTAAGCTCTTAATTTGTTGTACTCATTTATTTTCTTTTGGAATTGAAGGTATTTCCAATGTCTATGTATGTACTTTTGTGTGAAAGAAAACTATGATTTTATTTTGGTTTTGGTACCTTTTTTTTTTAATAATGATTAGGCTCAATGGTCTCGTGACCGCGTCTCGATTTTATTAATAAACACCTCACTTATGGCAAAGAAAAAATGTAGTAACACGAAGATACGAGAGATTTAAACAAATTGTAACATAAATAATCCAAAATGTTCAAACAATCAGATATGTTTTGACATAAATGCAAGTGTGTTGAAGTAGGATATTTTTGCCGTAAATAATCCATACTATAACATCATTTATGATGAGCTAACATTTTTAATTTCTTGTAAATAAATATAATTTCTTTAAGCAAAAGATTTTGTTGTTTCTGATCACTTGTTAATTGCACAAGAAAAGCATAAGAAGTGATACCAATTAGATTATTAAAACCCACATTTGTTTTATATCATCCACCACATTTTCAACCAGTGGCGGAACCAGAAATTATATTCGGGGGTGGCTAAGATTAAATTTTAGTGAAATTTAAGGATAAAATAATAATAAAAAATAAAACTAGGGCAAAAAAGTACAAAAAAAGAAATTAAGGGGGTGGTTTCAACACCCCTGCCCACCCCCCTGCTTCCGCCACTGTTTTCAACGTCTTATTAATTCTCAAGCGATGTTTCAAAATATATATATATATATATATATATATATATATATATCAAGCTTAAGAAATGTCGTATTTAATAATATTTAAGAAAAACGACATGTTCTATGTTCTAGAAGCTAATCGTTGACTTTTACAGTAAAACGGCATTAAACTTTTTGTCTGTTTGAGCAGTATAACAAGTGTTTTTTTTTCTGGTGATTATCAGATATGGAGAGAGGAGTTCGGAGATGGGCCGTTGACTTATCTAGCTGGGATCCATCTCCCGTTGACTTTTCCTCTGCAATCTCTGTCCTTCCCATCCACGAGCACAGCTCCATAACCAGGTGGGTAATTAGCTAAAATTTTCGAACCGAAACAAGAACGCTTTATTGATTAACGAAACCCCGGTCGCTAATTCGAGAATTACGACCGCGTTTTTTTATCGTAGATTTGTGAGAATGGAAGATCGAAAACGAGCACTTGTGAGTCGCTTGCTTCAGTACGCGCTTGTACACCACGTGCTTGAGGTTCCTCGCCATGAAATCATCATTAAGCGCACGTGCCAAGGAAAACCCTATCTGGTATTCATTTCATTAGTTGCTTGCTTTGCAAGTAATATTGCAAAAAATGGTATTTTGTTTGACTTGCTTGATAAAAAAAAAAAAAATAGGAAGGTGATGGGGTGTGCACGGAGTTCCCGAATTTCAACTTCAACGTGTCGCATCACGGCGACTATGTCGCCATAGCTTCGGAACCGTTGTGCCTTGTTGGTGTAGACATTGTCTCTTGTGAAATTCCTGGGGAAGAGACGGTTGTGGATTTCGTTCAACATTTCTCAGCCTATTTCTCGGGTTTAGAGTGGGATAACATCGTTTCAGCCGGAACTTGCGATGAGATTTTGGTTGAGTTTTACCGGTACGGAATTTTCTTTTGTTTGAAGTGATCATGAGAATCGAACGGTGACTTTTGTTCGCGGTTCTCGTAGGTACTGGTCTCTGAAAGAAGCTTATGTCAAAGCGATTGGGAGCGGAATAGCAGTAGAACAGGGCTTGGAAAAAGTCGAGTTTCACCACAGAAACTGGACCGAGATTTCGGTGAAATTCGCCGGGAAGTCCATGCCGGAGTGGAGATTTTGGCTCTATGAACTAGGCAAAGGACACTTGGTGAAGCACTCTAAACCCTAGATCATCATCCAAAGCCTCGGTTACATTCGTCCGTTTTTTATGGTTGCTTCTCATGCAGTAATATCAGTGGTTTTCTGATTGCGTTGACGTAGGTATCAATCGGAAAGGGACACCCGAGGTTGGCAGTTGAGAACTACAAGGCGACGCTAAAACAAACGGAGGTTGACGATGAAGAATATCAGAGACATCTTGATCTTCCAAATGTGGAGTTCGTCTTTCGAACTGTTGAAGACTTAGTCCAAGAATTAAGCCCGTCACGACTAGGATAGATAGGGATGAGCGTTAAGTTTGGTGCGGTATTTTGATAATGTAAGACTGAACAAAGCGTTTTGAGATCCTTGAAGAAAAATCGAGTACCCGATTTTAAAAGACGAGAATCCTTTTTACTAGATATTTGTTGTTTAGTATTTGGTAACGGTTAACCGCATTTACCCGATCAAATATTAAGTGTGTTTGGTTCAGCTTAAAAAGACATATTTTTATTTTTAAAATAAACTAAACTGCTTTTTCAGGCATTTGGTAAAACTATTTTTACAACAAACCAAAAAGTGGTTTTAGAATTTTGTACATGAGTAAAAATTAGGATTAGTAGCTTTTAATTTTTTAAAAAATAAAAAATACGATTTTTGGTTTATTTGTAATCTAAATAATTTTTTTACGAATCACTAAATTATTTTTGGTTATCGACAACAATTATTTTAAATAATTTACCAAACCCCTGGCAAATTTTGTTTAAAAATAATTTTTTTAAAATTAAAATTAAAAATAATTATATTTTAAATTTAACTGTGCTAATATATGATGGACTTGTAAACATCGAATACTGTTATCGAGTAGAATGATAAATCAATTCAATTTTTATCGCTCGAGTTTGATAGTTAAATTGAATTTTAGTTCAACATAGTTAATTGCAAGTAGAAAGGGTGTGTAACAAAGAGAAAATGATGTAAATCATTGAGATTTGATGTTCGATGATTATACAAAAAAGAATGGCCATAATTACACGGCATAACTTATATCCTTATCGCTATCTATTTAATTTGTGATCTCAAAATCCATAAACCATATATACAATTTAATCAGGTCCAAAAATAAAATCAGATAATCATACAAAGGTCATCCATGGGAACCGGGAGCCCCTCCAAATCATCTTGCGCCCCGAAATCCATGTTCAACCAGTCATCGTCCAGCCCGGTGCCCTCGATCCCGTCCAACTCGGGCAGCGGAAGGCTCGAAAGGTCAAGTGGCTCCTCGAGATCAGGATCCTCCAAGTTATTCCCGTTCGAAACCAGCCCCAGTTCCCTCTTCGGTGGCGGCAAGCTGTTTGCGGAAACGTTTCCGGAAGTCGCTTTTGGTTTGGGCTTCGTTTTTGCTTTCCGGTCGCCCTTTTGGCTTGTGAGGTGTCCGGGTTTTCCATTTCTAGAGGAGATGTCTTTCTCCCGGTCTCGCTCGCTTCTCTTACCCTTGGCTCCGGCCGAGAGATTATTACCGAAACCCGGTGTGATTTTCAAGGGCAAACCGCCACCGACATCATCCAATAGAAGTTCCTTCTTTTTCCCTCGGTTCAAATTCGGTCCCATTTCCTTCTCGGAAGAATGGCTGAGATTTCCAAACCCGTTAGAAGAAATCCGGCCTACTCTGTCGCCTTGATTGTCACGCCTTTCGGCCCAATTAGGTACCGAGCCTGCAAGGATACTCATCGTTAGTCTGGTAAAATGATTTACGGAAATATAGAAAGTTGTGGACTATTGAGTAAATATCAATTATGTTTAGTTAATTTAATTAATAATCATAGTTAAGTGGCTCATGTCTTAACGTACAAGGAATTAAGGATTAGTGAGTAAAGTAATTAGTATGACAAACCTGAGATTCTGACACCTGGCTGAAGATTCTTGGTTCCAGACGAAGGCTTGTTCAGCAACGAGCCTTCGCAATTTGTTGATTCCAGATTCTCACGAGGATACGTCGCATAGATAACTTCACGAAGTGCAGGATCGCTGAAGCAGCTTTTTCCCGTTTCTTCAAATCTGCGACACCTGTCGAGAGTCCTCCTCATAAAAGCCATGGCGACTGGTTTTGGAACCTTCACCAGTCCATGTTTTGAAGCATAACTTCCACGCGTAGCCTACACATTTATACCACGTCAATGGCAGGAAGATTTACTAAAAACGAAAACTTTCCTGTTTATTAGTAGATAACTCGAGACTTAAGCCAGGAGGAGGAAAAAGACACTACCAGCAATTTTATATAAGACAGCTCAACGAGTTTGTCCAAAGCAACCTTCTCGAGACACCTGATGAAAAATTTACACATTAAAATTCAACAAAGTTGAAGAAGATTATTATAAATTAACAAATATTTCAGGCTACTGTGATTATATAAAATAACGCGTCATGTATGATCATGGAACTTGTACCTTTCTTCTTTATCTTTGCTTTCTTCGGCTAGTTTAATTATAGTTTTCAGCTTCCCCGCCGATTCACTGACCTAAAGAATCAGAAGCAAAAGAAGTAATGTCAGGAAGATGGAAGTCACACTATGAGCGAAAAAAACTGAGCGAGATTCCAAAGTGATTGCTTATTGGAAGCAATCAAACCTTATTGGAATATTCTTTTTGTAAATCAAGTATCTCATGAGTGATTGCTTCATCTTCTACGTTAGTCAGATTGGGCTGCACAAGAAACCATAAATATATTTGTTATTTGAAGAAAAGAAAAAAAATACACTAAAACTAGCCAGAGAGATGGTCCAATAAACCAAAAACTTGTTTTAGTTGAAGTGTTTGGTAGCGTTTTTATAACCAATCTTCTTGTTGTTGGTTTTCAAGTTTTAAAATCACAACTAAAAACAAGTTTTCGGTCTTAAGCTCACCAGTATCTCGGGATATATGCCGACACTCTGTAATTCCAGCAAGATTTTATCGTCCATGCACAGCTGCTCATAAGGGCAATCCGAGGAATAAACTCCGATAGCATTTGTGCATATAGATAAAGGCCCGTCAAGCCCATTATCGGTATACCCTGCAAATATTCCATCATCCAAATGAGAAACTCCTGAGACTCTCATTTCATATGAATAATAATTTGAAATTTGTAATAATCTTGATAAATATTCAATAAAAAAATTGATGTGGTTTGTGAAATTACGGTAATTACCAGTATCACTATAGGAAAACTCGTCAATTACATGTTGCAGATTTTGCGGACCCCTAATCATCGTGCTCCTTTGCCCAAATCCACCATCAAACGAAGTTTCGAAACTACCGTAGAAACTCATAGCTCTTGTGCCACTTTCTTCCTCAAATTCTTCCATTTCATCATCCATAATCAGAGCTGATAATACTCTTTGGTAAAGCGGAATTACCGGCTTCCGTCCTTCAGACTCCGGCCTCCTGCCTTGAGTATCAAAGTCTCCAACTTGGTCTTTTAGACATTTCTCATTGCCTCCAGAAACAAGAGACCGAGAGACAAAATCTTCATGCGCGTGAAGATTCTGGAAAATGGAAAAATAAAGTCCGATATTAACAGCAATCTCAAATTGCAAAAATAAAGGCGCTAACACTTCACAATTTAAGACTAAATGTGGGAAAACGCAGCAATTAACTCTTAAAAAATTATAACTAGGCGGTTAATTAAGAAAAATATATTTAGTCCTCAACGTACCGAAATAGCACCAAGAAAGGAAACCATATTAGAGGAGGTCTCCACATTGATCTCCATGATCTTCAACTGAATAAAATAGCAGAAATATGGTAAAAAACTGAGTAAGAGTGCCAATAACTTCAAATAATAATAATATAAAAATATGAGAACAATTCAATCATCAGTTAAGTCCCCACCTGCTCTCTACAGAAGGATATATCCTCCGAGGTTATGGGCGCAAATATTTTATCCAATCTCTTCCAAAATGAATTAGAACTCGATTGATCTGGAAGAAGAAAAAAAATTAGAGCATATACATATATTAATATCAACAGAAAAAATAAATTATATTGATTCCATCAACATACTCTTATGGACGTGGGCAAAATTAGCTGCTTCTAAGAGTTCTTCATGGTCATCACCTTGTTCAGCTGACAAATCAAGACAAACGTATATACTTAAATATTTAATAACTATCAAATAAGAGATCCAGACAAAAAGTATATATTTAATACATCACAGAAAAAAAAAAACTAAAGGATATTTTACTAACTATTACTCATAGTGCTGCTTGTACTTATTATTATTTTTACCAATGTCCTAGAATAATATAATCATCTTAATACAGATGTAAGAAAACATGATTTCAACTTTTAAGATCATTATTCCAAATACAGTTATAAGCAAGTATGAAATTTTTATATTAGTGTTTTTTTTTTAAGAGATCTTAGTATTTGACTGAGAAATACCTGAAAAATCAGGCGAACCAAGAGCATTTACATGCGCAATACGAGCAACAGATTTCCGCTCCGACATTTTCTTTAGAGGAGGACGGCCCGTCTTACTGAAAAAAATACAGACCAATAATGTCATTAAACAAACACAAAACATTAGTGTCATTATTCGTGTGGGAGTGCAGCTTTACCTGCCACTTCTATCAGAACCGAGCCTTGCACTTTTAATCTGCTTTCCCAAGGCCCCACTCTCTGACTTTTCCTTCACGGGTGAAGTGTTGACCCGAGAAAATGATGAGCCTCGACCGCTCCTTCCTTGCCTCCGAATGCTATCTCCGAAATCTTCTTTAACACTCATTTTGACTTTCTTATGCAAAGGAGACATATTAGGAGACACATATATGCCATTGCCCTCTAGCTCACCACTTGATGGTCCTTTCTCCATCAACCTACTATCCCGGGTTTCACAGGCTGTGGATTCTTCACCTTCAGATAATTTGGCTGGAGATGAAACTTTTTCAATCTTTACTCTGAATTGCTGGGCCCCACTAACAGATAATCTAGTTCCAAAATCAGAGGGAGAGAAGCTTTCTGGTGATTTGTGCGGTTCATCTTGATTAGGGACAGGTGGCACTAAATTAGCTCTTCTTGTGCGAGCCATTTTTTGTGGTCTCTGACCGACCCATCCGGCCATTGGAGTAGCCGGAGATCCGGCGGATATGGTCCGGACCCGATTAGCAACGCCGTTCACGGACTGTATTTTGTTCAGATTATGTGCAGATTGTTCCCATCCTTCAAGCGATTGAGATGAGCGAGGAAAACTAGGAGATGGACTTCCTGGGATCACGGGCCCGGTTCGTGGGCCCCTTGAAGCCTTCCCTTTTATAACTAGATTGGGGCCGGCGGTTTTACTATCCTCATGAGAATGTATCCTAGACAACTCATACAAAAGTTAGTTGCTAATAAAAACTCGTGTGAAATGCCCATAATTCAATCATACATGTACAATCAACATGGTGAGTTATAAATTCTCACTCACAGGGTACCAAGAAGAAGATAAATAATTCTTAGGAGTTACATAAAAAACAAATGATATTAAACAAGTTTTTCCAAAAAAATTGTTATAATCGGTTAATAACACGTAAACAAAACCATAATTTATATAAATTTTACCTTCACCAGATATATTCCCAGAAAAAGCACAAAATAAATCTAAGAAGTATGACGTACTTATTGTTTCCCTTGAATCGCTCCTTAATTAAGCCAGACGTTGAATCCCGTGAGAGAGTGACCTTCTCCTGTTCATTCTTAGAAATAGCCCGGCCATTTGAGCAAGCAAGCTGGGAAGGACCATCGAACTTGCTGTTGCCATTTAACAGCCCTGACCTAAAAAATCATCGATATATGTCACTTTTTATACCATGAAAAACAAAAACAAATTAAATGGTCAGAGATTAAAGCATAAAAAATTGGCCACACTAAGGGAGCATAAGAAGATTGGTAAATGAGCATCAGGATTTAGTTACAGATCCTCATAAGTTTAGAAAGTAATAACATTTCAATTCTTCGTTATCTGAGTTTAAACAAAAAATGGTTGTTCTAAAAGCGGTATCAGAGGTATATAATTAGTAGTTTCGATAATCCCATCCATGCTATCTTAGGTGTTAAATAACTTTGATCTAATTAACTTAAATTAGATCAATATTAAGCTCAAAGAATAATTGGCTTTTAAAACTGTAAAAAGGGAAAAGTATTAGATATACATACCTAAACGCTTGGGCATCACAAGATTTTGAACCAATATCATTGTTAGGCTTGTGATGCATAGCTCTTTTGGGCTCTCCATCATCCGATGCTCGGCCCATAAGAGGCCCAACAGAGCGTTTCCTTTTCATTTTCCGGTCCCACGTCTCTCCTCCAACAGGCAATCTTCGTATCTTTTCATCAACAATATCAGAGCCTTCACCACTATCTCTGAGTGCGTCCCTATCTCTTCCTATATTTACAGTCCGCTTTGTAAGGCTATTAATTTGGCCTTCAGCCTACGAGAAAAAATAAAGCAGAGAATTACTTTAAATCGAGAATGTCAACTTCAGCTTGAAGTCCAATACATCTTTGGATCCGTAAATAAGTGGTATAGTATCAGTAAATGATCAACATTTTCGGCAAAGCATAGTGATAGAGAAAGAAATGAATTAAAAGAACAAACCCTGATTTCTGCAACTGATGATCGAACTCGCTTATTAAGAACACCATTCCTAGGCCTGTCATCCACCTTTTGATTCATGAGATCTGCAGGGTTACGAGAACTCTGGGTTCCTGACTTCAGCGAATTCATCCCACCTGACCTTTCATTCGTCGCTATGTCATTACGTTGCTTCTTTAAGCTCAAAACGTCATAATACTTGTTCACTTTATGCAACGACTCGTCAAACATTTTCTTCCTACACCTAGGGCAAAATAAAAATAAAAATGTGGCACTGTTAGAAAAAATAAAATTATGAAAACACCTCTAAGACAAAATACAATACATGCACAATTACATTTGATTTTACCCTTTGTCCCAACACCAGTTACACAAGACGTACCCATGACTAAATTTTGACCAGACAAGGACACCTTTCGGTTGTAAGATAGAGCATTACAAACAAACATATAGCACTAAGTATCATATAGAACTATGATATTTACTTAGCCTTGTCAGAGGCGTTTAGCACAGTTGCTTTAAACCGTCTGAGTTCCTCTGTAGCCACAGCAGGCACGGGCTTCGAATGAGCAGCCCCAAATGAATTGTCTTCCGCGGTGCTCCCAAAAGATTTAATTCCCAAAGCACTCCTCAACTCACCTAACCGAGTGTATTTCTGATTTTCTATTTTAACAGGATCTAAATCCACGTACTCAGTAATTGGAGGCAAACTTCCCGCCACTCCAGAACTCAGCTCGAATCTCCCATTTCCCGCCATTCCTCACATAGTCAACAATACATACTTTGACACTTCCAATAACTTCTTCCTACGATCAAACTCCTTCAATTCTCTATAGAATTAACACAATAAACCCAATGGAAGACAACCCACACTCATACACAAGACCGATCAGTCATATCTGCAATAGTAAGCATAAGCTAGAATTAGAATGAAACCGAATTATTGTTTCATCCAAGCTAATCTTTCTCTTGCAATCTAACCAATATAGTACAACATATCACCTACTCTACGAGCTTGCTAACAGATTGAGAGAGATACAATATAGTATACACGCAATCCCACTATGAATTACGGTTCAAAAAAAAGCCACTTTGAAGCCTCGTTCACTAGCTTGAGAAGAAGAAAAAAAAAACTTAGAATTTACAAAAATAGAGACCCAAATCAATTTAGATGCCAAAATCAAGTGACAAGCCTCTCCAACTCGAAAAGAAACAAACAAGCTCATAAAGACAGCGAAATTCGTCGCGAAACTGATAAAATTGAGAAGAAACCCCAAAATTGAACGAAACCCCCCAGATTCGAAGAGGCCTCAGACAGAAAAACAAAAGGCTAGGGTTTTGAAGTTGGAAGGCGAAAAACCCTGGGAATGCGCGAAATTGAAGAGCGAAATCGGTAGAACGGAGAAGCTCGATCAGAATCGTACCGGCATTGATCGATCGGTAGGGACGATCGGCGGAGCAGAGGTGTAGAGAGAGAAAGCTGGGTTTGGGGTTTGTAGAGAGAGAAAGCTCGAATCGGTGGATGGATTGGAGACAGAAGCTGTCGTCTGGAGATTCTGTACGAAAGAGCTCTGGTGGGCCCCACACCAGCGTTTAGGACCCTTCGTGTGGGCCTGGTGGGCCCAAAGGTGTGCTTGAGCTCTCTTCCATGGAATGGAATATTCTCTACCCTCTTCGCCAATGTTTTTTTAAGACACGTTTTGAAGATCTATGTGATGTTATATCATATATATATGTATTGAGAGACTATAATAATATGAGTAAGTTTTTAATTTTGATGTTGAATTATATAATCCAAAACATTATGGTTCATGTGTTTCGTCGCGTGGAACGAAAGTTTTAGAGATTGCTTACCGCAATCCGTGATGTAAGTTTATTGTACAAGTGTATTGAGGACGGTACATGACTTTGATGGGATTTTTGTTAAATTTTATTAAAATCAATGAGTGTACCAATATGATATTTTTGTAAAAAGATAACATTAAACAAATGTTTAAAAGAATATGATATATTCTAAGAGAGAAAAAATGAATTTCTTGCGTTTACGAGATTTTTGAAGGATTTGTGAAATTATGTTATGGTTGATGTAAAAAAGTTGAAAAATGATGGTTTTTTTTTTCTATTAAATATTGAACTTGCTGACCAAGAAAAAACGATGGTTATGTGAAAAGAGGGTTACTAGAGCCCGTTTGCTCAATCTAAGTCTAACTAGCTCATGCCTCATATAAAATATCTTAGCAAGAGGTCAATCTTTTTAAATCAAATCCGTATTAAAGTCTTAATATTTAAGACGTCAACATAAGTGTAACACGCTGACAACTTTTCAATTGAATTAGTATAACTCGTGCGTGCGAAATGTTGCTGTTTGCAAGCTTAAACTAGGGGTGAGTATTTTAGACCCAATCTGATAGTCCAACCCAATCGGTTATAGACTCGATCCCAATCTAATCCGTTCTAAATTGGGTCGGATTGGGACGGACCCTGCTATTATTTGGGTCAGGTCCAAAACCTTGGGTTGGGTCGGGGTCTCCGACCCGACCAATATAATTAATATATATTTCATATTAATTTTTAATCAAGTAAGCAATCTTTTAGTCTTTTAAAATTTCTCATTCTCAATTTTATTTACATTCAACGACCGTTCACTCTCTCATTTTCATGTTTTACATTGTTTAGTGTATGTTTGTTTGATTAAATTTATTTGGGGTATTTTTTACTTGAATTTTGAGTTACATTGATGCATTTTTTTCATATTATTTTTTGTTATATAAGAGTAAATTTTAATTAATCGGGCCATGACGACCAAAACCAACCCAACCCGATTCTTTATCGGGTCGGTTTGATTCGGGCATTAAATATTTTTGGGTCGGATCATACTTCTTTTTAGGAACCCAAAATGATCAGGTAGGATCCATAAAAAGTATCGGGACGGCCCAATCCAACCCAACCCATACTCACCCCTAACTTAAAGCCTTAAACTACAATTTTCCTTAGGCTTATAAAAAAAAACATATTTTTGGATGGCATATTTAATATATAGAATCAGATCTCTCAATAATAAAACTTTAAGTTCAATCATGAACAAGTTTCATATACAAATAATATTGACTTCAAGATTCCACATTATTTCAAACTCTATAATGTAAAAATTGAAAAGGAATCCAAGAAATCCATCCAATAGTGAATGGATACGTATATTTTGGCGTGCAATCCGACGTGGCATCCAACCCAGAAGCAGGTAAGATCAGGTCCCACAATGACGTAACAATAATCATATAAATATAAATAAAACAAAATATATATATAAGTATAATTACGTATATATAAATGCCACTCTCTCTCTGAGCTTAGTTCATCATCTGATAAAGATTCGAGCTAATTCTCTCTCTCTCTCCCCGTACGAAGCGATTTCCCGAAGCTCGAAACCCTAGCGATCGACCATGGCGTTCGCCAACACGGCCTCCTTCGCTCCGTCGATCCCCGCCGCTCGCCGCCCCAGAATCGCCGGCTCCGACGTCGCCGTGCACGTTCAGTACGGCTTCTCTCAACCCTCGCGCGCTTTCTCCGGAATCAGGTGATTCTTCGGACCTTTTCTCTTCTCGAACTTTGTTTCTTCGATCTCGGTCTGTGAATTCGTGCTGTGTGGAATTGTTCTGAGCAGGACCGTGTTGCATGCGTCTAGCGATGGTCCGAATGCTTTTGGCTCAACCTCGCTGGTCAGTGACAAGCTTATTCATCGTTGAAGCTTTGATGAACTATGGCATGTGATAACTGATAACCAATTTTGTGCTCTTATTGCAGACATCTGAGCAGGATGCTGATCAAATTCCCATGCCTATAGTGATGATCGATCAAGATTCAGATGCTGAGGCAACGATTGTACAGCTTAGCTTCGGGGATCGCCTTGGAGCTTTGATTGACACGGTAAAGTGCTTACATAGAAACTTTTTTTTAAATATTTTCTCAGCTGGCCTCGATTGAAATTTCGAAACTCGGGATTCGAAATATGTCAATTTCCGAGCTTGATATTGCTTGTATTTAGAATTTTACAATTTGGTGTCATGAGATGTTCAAGAGTCAAGACCATTGTGTTGACTGAATTGGAGAGATTGAATTGAAATCTGAATATTCGGCTATTGGTTAGAACTTGGAAGATAACATTTCAATAAGATTTGGCCAAAGATATATGACCTTATGTGGTTCTGAGATTTCAAATATTAAGTGTATAAAATTGAAATCACTGAAAATAATCTGTATAGTTATCCAAATAACAGTCCTTTCCAATTGTCGTCTCTGTTTGGCAGATGAGAGCCCTGAAGGATTTGGGATTGGACGTGTCAAAGGGAACCGTTACCACTGAGGGTTCCGTAAAGCAAACAAAACTTTTCATCACCATATTGTAAGCAGTATTCTGATTTTTATTTTATTTTTTTTGCGTAGTTTTTGGTTCCTTGGGTAAGATTTTCTTATATGGTGCTTAGTGATCTTTTTTTCTCTAGCGTGACATAGTGGAAGGAAGTGTATATTTTTTTTGAGGTATACCAGACTTGACCAATAAACATGAAGTGAGATACGTAAAGTTGAGATCAATACCTATAACATTGTGTTTTTTTATTTAAATTCTCAACAATTGTTAATCTAGATCAAAGGGTGTAGCCTAATCTTACTATTACTCTTCTTTTCTGAATCTATAGCTGGAAAAATAAAACAAATAATTCCTTAATTCTTGTTTTCCTTCTTCCTTCTATCCCTCCTGTTCAATTCTGGATAAGTTGCATAATTTAACTATTTTGTGTATGTGCTAACCTCAGTGGTCACTTTGTGGTTTCATGTTCAGCCAGTCAAACTTTCTTTCTGTTTTTAAGTGAATCTCTTTTGACCTGGATGCTGTTCACTTCTATGTTGGTAGGTTATATTATATGTATATGTGTATTTAAACAATGAGTGCAATTTCTTGATATAATACCAGAGCCAGTGGGAGGAAAGTTGAAGATTTCGATATGCTCGAGAGAATTCGACTCACCATCATCAACAATCTGTTGAAGTATCATCCTGTAAACATCCTTACTTTATCTTCAACCTCTGTTCTCAACCTTCACCCTTTTCACAACTTAATTTCATTCCGAATTTCTCTCGTTTACGCAGGAATCTAGTCAGCAGCTTGCAATGGGCGAGGCGTTTGGAATCAAAGCCCCAGGGAAGAAGGTGAGTCTCATGTTTTTATTTTCCTTGCGCATTTTTCTCCTCGAAAAGAGCTCATTATCTGATTTGCATGCGTCTGTTGATTGCAGCTTGATGTGGATATTGCCACTCACGTACGAATAAAGGAAGACGGACCCAAGAGAAGGTTTCACAGCTTGTTATCGGAACTAATCAGTTAATTATATTTCTTAATTTGATTTATCCATAGTTAACTTAACACCATCTTATGCATATGACCAGCTTGCTGTGTATAGAGACGGCAGATAGACCAGGATTGCTCGTTGAAATCATCAAAGTCATTGCTGATGTCAACATTGAAGTGGAATCGGCCGAGATTGACACCGAAGTACCGATCTATCCCTCTATTTATATATGTGTATATATATATATGTATGACACATTTTTTGGGGCTGACTTTGAATACAATTACAGGGTCTGGTAGCGAAAGACAAATTCCACGTCAGCTACAGAGGGGCTGCATTAACAAGTTCCATGTCTCAGGTATTCTCTCCTGTTTCTTTATGTTTCCGAGTTGCTTTGTTCTTTTTACTGGATTTCGGAAAAGAACGCAAAAATGTTTGAAATCTCACATCCATTCTCCAACACCCGATTTGCTGATATTAGTGTTTTTTTTTCCCTCAATGTGAAGGTTTTGGTGAACTGCTTGCGTTATTACCTTCGGAGGCCCGAAACGGACATCGATAGTTATTGATACAGGGGAAGTATTGTCATTGCTCAGTTATATCAAGATTTAATCCAAAGCTCGAACTGACTAGGTAAATTGATGTTGGGTTGTTCTTGGCGGTGACATGGCTCCCTCGGTTTATCGAATATATTTGCAACTTTGATTGAATTTCTATCCTGCAAACTATGTAAATTATTCGGCTTCTTTTTAATATTTTTAGGTTTATTCTTATTTTTTATTTTGAGTTCTATTATAAATTGAAGAAATATCAAATGAAAAGCTTAGCATAAATTATTAATTAAATTTCAAAGTTGAGCTGTTTCAAGTTTCAAAAATTGAAAAGACGTGGAATGTAATGAACAAAGTAGAAACTGAGTGTGTGTTATGGTACTTTAGCCACTAACAGCCCTTTGTGAAAGAAAAAAAAAACAAATTTAATTGCTAATCTCAGGATCTTTTTACGTATATTTTTCAATACATCAAAAATGAAAGTCAGATATAACTTAGGAATGTGAAAAGAGATTGCAAAGTAATTCGTAAATATAACCAGAGAAAATATCAAGGTCAAATCAAGTAGATCTCGATCATCCACAATCCTAATTACTTGAAGGAGAAAACATTAGTCAAACTCGAATCAGAGAATTACGTTACGTAAAAATGAGCTCTGCTTGTGGCGAAACGCGCTTTAAGAATAGCAGATTCATCAGCGTTTGGTTTTCTCTTTTCCGTTCGTCGCTCATGATTTTTCCTCGATACTCGACCGTCATTTTCTCGAGACCAGGCGAAGATAGTAACAATAAATAGACAAAATCAATTTGAGCTTGAAGTACCGTGCATATACTTAGTTCGACTCGTCGAAGACGGGTGAAGGGCCAGCGCCATTGGCTAACTTGCCAAATGTTGTCGCTTGGTTCGTCGATATCCATGAAGCTCTGTTGATGCAATAGTTTATTTGAAAACAAAAATTCAAAGTAAGATTCTTGATTAAAAATAACACTGTGATCTTTAACAAGGTACAAATAGAAGAAAGCTCACGGCAATATCTAGTACTTGAAGATTAGGAGCACATCTTAAAAGGCAAAGAAGTGTAGAAGTCGCTTTCAAACCAGAAAAATCGACAGTCATACACAAGTAACGGAGATTATGAAAAGAGGCCGGGAGCGATCTCTGTATGACACCCGAATCTAGATCCTGGAGACGTAAAGTGCTCAATTAGCAAAATCATAACTTGAAAAATCTTACCGACCCTTGAAATAATACACGTTTACGTCGGCAATATACGATAATTGTAATATACTCTTACCCTGCAAGCATTATTAATATGAAGTCGTTCAAGTTGGGGCATTTTACCAATGAGCTTTGATAACTTCTCGTCGTCTCCGGGATGAAACTGCTCGACAAATATGAAGAACATCGCTACGCGAGAAGTATTTTTGAAACTAAGCTTAGATATTGAACCTGTGAAGTCGAATTGATGCAAATTTGGCGCGTTGATACGAAGACTCTCAAGTCCAGAAAGGCGAATTAGAGATAATTTCTCTAGCATACAACTGGACACCAGAATTTCACACACTTCTTGCTGCACAAACACGCGACGGAGTTCTAGTCTCTTCAAACATTTGAAACCCTTGAATGTCGACGGAGGCTTCAACGAACAACATTGTAACATTAAGTGTGTCAAGTTTCGGCAAGAAAAGAAGCAAGATGTCATCTTGTACTCAGGCATGGAATATCCGAACCCAAGCACAAACTTTTTTACCGGCTGTTTTGAAATATGAAGAATCCATTTGTCGAGATCCTCTCCGGGGAGCTCGTAACCGACATAGAATAATTCAAACTTGCATATTAAGCCGTAGTGAAGCAAGAGAATACGATCGACGTAATTGACAAACTTGAGCATTGATCCTTCTTTATCTTTATCTATGAGAGGGGCGAGATTATGCTCAAACACGAGGCACGAAACAATTTTCCATTTGTACCTCCAATTCCTCGACAAAATACTAGTCTTTCCCGTCTCCTTTATCGGCAAGAAAGAAAAAATATGATCGATAACGCTGTCGGGCAGGTTGCTTATTTTATCCTCACCCGTGTCTCTTTCGCTGAGTGACTCGGACAATTTTCCTGACATCTTTAATAGCGAAGAAGCTGCGAAGAGCACAAGAAAATAAGTAAGCACATTCCGAATTCCGAGATCAGAAACAGAAAGAAATACACCAAACGGATGAGATTAATTTCGACGATCAAGAGCTTCACACTAACATAATAACGAAATTAAAGGTAACATCAACTCAACAATGGCTTACGTAAGAGACACCATTAAAAATCAAACGAAGTTTTACAAGAAAAACCAAATAAAAATACCTAACGAGAATCATAAGCCTCTGAAGAGTGTGGACGGCGAATTTATTTTCTAACTCTTTTCGTTTTTCGAAAATCGCTTCTAACAATTTTGTCGTTTTGCTTTTCAATATATTTCTTACGAAGTTTACATTGCTGCCTTTCTCTGCGTTACTTTCTTGTTTTACGATTTTGTCGTTTATAGTGATGTTTATCGTTTTTGAGGCTCTTCGGTTTTCTAGTTACATGGATTTTTGTCGTTTCTTGATGATAGTTTCAGTCGGTTTGTTATCCATGTCGTTTTCTGATATGTGTCGTTTCTCTAAAGTGGAGTCATTAATTATGTTTGGTTTTGTTTCTTTATAAGAAAGTAATAAATATGGAAGAAAGAAATGTCAACAAAGCTTTCAATCCAAGCTTCACGCCAAACACTGATCAACTGCAGAAATCAGAGGTTTGCTCAGCTCGGTTTAACTTCTGCTGATTGGCGTTGACGAATCAACGGCGTAATCTTGAAGGTATGAATACTGGCTAGCTTTAGTTTAAAACTGCTGCGATCTGTTACTACGTTCAGTCTTGAGATCCTCTCGGTGTTTGTGTTCGTGTTTCCTCTAAATACATGTTTTGTAAAAAAACAAAAAACAAAAAATCATTTCTTTTAATAGTCAGTGTTTATGTTACTTTGAGTATTGCCACAGCAGGTACCATATGGAGCATATACAGAGATTGGTAGGCCCCGACGTGGTTGCCGTGAAAATGCACGAGCTCAAGAGGAAATTTGAGCTTTTGGATGCCCGAAAAGAGGATATCGAAAAAGAGAAACCGGGAGGTCATGTCATAAGAGACCGAGGAAGGAAGTCGAAAACTGGATCGCTAATGTCCGGAGAGCAAAACCTCAAGTCGAAGAGCTGGAGAGACGAGTTTCCACAGATGGATTTCTCAAACGCTTCTTGTTAGAAGGAAGAGTGGGTACCCTCGCGAGACAATTTCACGAGCTTAGGGAGGAAAGCAAGTTCGAAATGGGACTCACACTCGAAACCTACGACAATGAAGGAGTTGCTTTCCTGACCAAGAAGTTAATCGGTGAAGCGTTTGAAAAAAATAAGAAAACGATTTTGGATCGCTTACTGGGCGGAGAAGACTCCATTGTTGGTGTGTATGGTATGGGCGGTGTCGGCAAAACAACTCTCATTACGCATATCCACAACGAGCAAACCTTAATGTATCGTGGGTCACAGTGTCACAGAGCTGCAGCATCCAGAAATTGCAAGACGACATTGCAAAAACAGTTCATTTAGATATCTCGGGAGAGGACGATATGAGGAAAAGAGCTGCAATACTAGCCGAATCTTTAAAGAAAAGAAAGAATCTGATTTTGATTTTGGATGATGTGTTGGAATATTTCTCACTGGTGGACGTCGGAATCTGCATTGGCGAGATTGTGTGGAAGCTGGTTTTGACAACTCGATCTTTGACCATCTGTCGGAAGTTCGTTTGTGAAAGGCCAATGAAGGTAGAGCCTCTTTTAGAAGGAGAAGCTTGGACATTATTTGTTGAGACACTCAGCAATGAGGCTTTACTCACCGATCGTGGAATCAATGAGATTGCAAAGTCACTGGTTCGAGAGTGCGGTGGCTTGCCGCTTGGGATTGCTGTAATGGCGGGGAGTGGACGATACCTGTGAGTGGAGCAACGCTTTGAAAGAGATAAGGGAAGCAAAATAGTGGGAGAGGATGAGGAAGAGAACACTATCACCTTGCTCAATCTAAGAAGTCTGTATCTATGAATTAGAGAGGTTATGCAGCACCAGTAGTCTAAAAGTCTCTGTTTCTTTGAGCTTAATTGGGATTACAAAGTGTCCGAAGCTGAAGAGAGTCACTCTTACGTGGGAAGAAGAACCACATTCTCCCACTTGTAGACAGAGAGTGGTGGGATTGTTTGGAGTGGAAGCATCCCCAAACCAAACATGTTCTTCAACTTCTACGATAAGGTCATATTTCTTCAACTCCTTGACTTTTCTATCTAGTAATGCGAGAGTTTTAACCATGACTAACAGTGCCACCCTTTACAAAATTTGAGCATCTTGTTACAGCTCTTTCCGCCCGACTCCGAGGATGCATATTGAGTTGCATGGATCTTTGGAATTGATTTTCAGCGACGGGAGTGGGAATCTCATGTTGTCGCTTCCTTCCTTTCTTCTACTTTGAAACTTCAAGTTCTTCGGTTATGCGGAAAATAACGACAAATAAACGTACGCGAAAATAAAGAGACACACGCGATGTTTTGTTAACGCAGTTCGATACCTATCTACTCTGCGGGGCCCTCACCCAGATTAATCAACATTGATATTTACAAGATGGACGTTACACAATCGATTTGTTCACCGAACAACAAACTGGAAAATACACTCTAACCAGTGCGACCAGCGATGTAACCAGCCCTGTAACCTGTTGATTATGACGACGACACGACGACTCGGCAAGCGGGTAAGACGACTTCCGGCGAGTGTCGATGTGTGCAAGCATGCACAACTCCGTTGACGATAATGAAGTGCTTCAGACCTCTTCAAACTTCTTCTCGGGAAGAATACGCCAACGAACGATCCACGGAGATTGTGAGAAAATAGCCTAGAAAACTCTCTGTAAGCTTGGACGATTTTCTCTGAAGTTTTTGATGAATGGATACACGATTTGGGAGCCCTAGATCAGTTTAAATAGATCCCCAAAAGCTCTCAACAAGATAACAACTTCTTCCACATTTTAAGGCTTTTTACTTAGTCTTTCCTAGACTAAGTTTTTCCTCCATAATTCGAATTTAAAAAGCTCATTCAACTCTGATATTTGACCAGCAGATAAGGGAGAACGAATTCCTTAAATATCTCAACCAAAACGGACCAATTCCGCTTTATGGATAAGGAGATCGTAGGTATGACCGCGCGTATGATCAACAATACTGCCAAACGTGTAACTGCACTAAACTGTCAAATAAAGACAGTTTTTCAAACTCCCCCTTTGGCATTTTTGTTGAGCTGATAATTCGGTGACTAGATAAAATATGTAGACAGTAGCGACGAACAAACGATCAAGAAATAAACTTGATCTTCTGATAAACCCAATTTAGTGACCAATGTTCCGACAACCAACAAAAGTTTAACAATAGAAAAATGGTTGGTCACTCATGGCAATGCTCCCCCTGTTGTCGATGTCTCCCCCTGTCACCTTTCTCCCCCTCTGCTGACGGAAAATGTCAAAGACTAGTCGGAGTGAGGACGAAGATCCCGATGAATGGCAAGAACTGTCTCTTGAAGAAGAGTAATCTGGTCTGAGAGAGCGTGAACCTGTGCCATAGAAGACTATGTAGTATGAACTACCAACGCTTGAGCTTTATGAACATTGACCAACTCGTACACGCGCGAAGAGATGCTCCCCCTGACTATCTGATATTCCTTATGTGATACTCTGAGACTGAATCTGCACTATTCTGAGACTGATTCTGTGAAGCTCCCCCTGACTCGGTGATAACGAAGAGATGCTCCCCCTGACTATCTGATAACTGAATCTGTACAATTCTGAGGCTAACTCTGTAAAGCTCCCCCTGACTATGGGATAATTCTCCTGAATTTGCACAATTCTCCCCCGATGCGAAGCAAGATGCCAAAGACTCTTCTGATGATTGATTCACAAGATTGCATTTTGGTTCTTTAGTACCCCTAGCGGTAAGAGATTCTCTTGAACCGAGATACTATTTTTGAGCGCAAATTCATCAGCCTCTGTAATTTGATTTTCTTGAAGGCTTACATCAACTCTTGAGTCTTCCATCTTGTGGCATCTTCAGGATTGAGTATGTCTCTAGTTACATCTTTTGGAGAAGTAACAAGTACAGTTGTGTCCACATATTTGTAGTTGGCTATCACTCCATTTACCATGGCTTCTTGTCTGGTTGTGTTTTGCATGAGAGACATTGTTGGTGGATCTTGTTATCGTTGGATCAACGGCTGCATCTATGAGAGGAACTGTGTTAATGGTTGTTCCATAAGATAAACTATTCTTAGGAACCCAAGCAAGTTTTGATTTTGGAACCTTGAAGAGAAGAGACTTAGCCACCCATACTGAACGACTTTTCTTGGTCTTGGTTGCATATTTGCGAAGCGGCGTCTTTTGAAGATTTTCAGAGAATTGCTTGTACATATTTCTGCACCTACCATCGTTGTGAAAAATAGACTTGCATAATTCACATCTCTTGGTTACTTGGCTAGCAATACTGATGGTACCTTTGGTGGTTGTGATGATTTCACTTTCGGTAATATTCTGACTGTCTGACTCTTTTCTGAAAATACGGTTGTAACTTGTACGGTCATATTCATTCTGGCTACTTTCACTAATTAATCTTTGTCCTTTTAAAAATCCAAGACCGGTACGATTTCCCGACTGATGTCCTTGTTCAAGTATGTCATCGAGTTTGGATTTTCCAGAATTGAACTTCACAACAGCGTTTTCCATTGAGGTTATTTTCTTGTCTTTTTCAACGGCGAGACAGTTCACTTTTGAAAGAGACTCTTTCAGTTCTAGCACTTGGTCACTGAGAACCTTGTTCTGTTGTCTTAGTTCTTCTACAACCGTGGATAAGACTTGCTTTTCAGAAATAAACTTCTCTTTTTCAGACTTAGCTTGGTCATTGAGAGTCTGATTTTTCTTCATCAGTTTCTCTATAGTTGTTGAGAGAGCTTGCTTTTCACCAATCAACTTTTCCTTATCAGAATTAAGGTTCTTGCTCAGGTTGCATAAAGATAGCCATTTTTCAAAGAGATATTTGAATGATGTTTGAAAGTCTTTTTCAGAAAAATCTCCATCTGAATCATCACTTGAATAATTGTTCTGATCAAGAGAGTGGTGTGATGCAGGGAACGCAACATAGTGGCTAAAAATTCCTCCGCCATCTTCTTCATCTGAGTCTTTATCACTGGAAGAAATTTCGTAGGATCTAGTCTTTAGTTTCTTGATAGTGTTAGCACATTCTGACTGTATATGACCATATCCGTCACACTCTCGGCACTTGATTCCACTTTTTTTGACTTTATCCTCTGTAGTACGACCATCATTATGACCACGATTGTTGTTAGTAGATCTGTATTTACTGCTCGAGTTACTGTGTGAAGAACCATTTCCTCCTTCATTGAAAGGTGGTCTCTGAGTGTTAAATTTCTTCAACATTCTACCAAAATTTTTAGTAAGAAGACAAATATCATCCATGGTTACATTACTTGTACCATCGCTAGCTACATCATTGGTAAGATCACTGGTTGCATCGTCTCTGTGATCACGTTTGGTATAACTTTTGAATGCTACTCCTTTTTCTCTTTTTGCTTGAGACATATTCATCTCAAAAGTTTGAAGAGATCCTATGAGTTCATCCAAATTCAACGTGGTTATATCCTTGGCCTCTTCGATGGCTGCAACCTTGGCACTGAAGCGTTCTGGTAATGACCGAAGCGTTTTTCTAACCAATTTTATATTAGAATACACTTTTCCAAGTTGAAAAGCTTGATTTGAAATTTCACGAAGCTTTCCATTGAAATCTGCAATGGTTTCATCTTCGGTCATACGTAGTTCTTCAAATTTTGATGCAAGCATTTGGAGTTTTGAGGTTCGAACGGCTGAGGTTCCTTCATGGAGATTTTGCAATGCTTCCCATACTTGTTTGGCAGTACCACATGTAGATATGAGTCTAAATTGTCTTTCGTTAACAGCAGATACGATCACATTTAAAGCACGACAATTCGCAAGAGATGCGGTCTCATCTTCGGTACTCCATTCACTGAGCGGTTTTTCAACAAATTCTCCTTTTGTATTTTTCTTCATGGGAGAACTCCAGCCATGTTTCACAGTACTCCAAGCTTTTGTGTCAATCGATTGGATGTAGATAGTCATTCGAGCTTTCCAATACGAATAGTTTGTACCGTCTAACACCGGTGGTCTTATAAGAACAATATTTTCGCGCGAACCCATCGTGATTCGAAGAACACTTAGATCTTTCCGCTGCCTTTGAAATCAAAGAAACACTATTGCAGCGACAAGCTCTGATACCAATTGAAACTTCAAGTTCTTCGGTTATGCGGAAAATAACGACAAATAAACGTACGCGAAAATAAAGAGACACACGCGATGTTTTGTTAACGCAGTTCGATACCTATCTACTCTGCGGGGCCCTCACCCAGATTAATCAACATTGATATTTACAAGATGGACGTTACACAATCGATTTGTTCACCGAACAACAAACTGGAAAATACACTCTAACCAGTGCGACCAGCGATGTAACCAGCCCTGTAACCTGTTGATTATGACGACGACACGACGACTCGGCAAGCGGGTAAGACGACTTCCGGCGAGTGTCGATGTGTGCAAGCATGCACAACTCCGTTGACGATAATGAAGTGCTTCAGACCTCTTCAAACTTCTTCTCGGGAAGAATACGCCAACGAACGATCCACGGAGATTGTGAGAAAATAGCCTAGAAAACTCTCTGTAAGCTTGGACGATTTTCTCTGAAGTTTTTGATGAATGGATACACGATTTGGGAGCCCTAGATCAGTTTAAATAGATCCCCAAAAGCTCTCAACAAGATAACAACTTCTTCCACATTTTAAGGCTTTTTACTTAGTCTTTCCTAGACTAAGTTTTTCCTCCATAATTCGAATTTAAAAAGCTCATTAAACTCTGATATTTGACCAGCAGATAAGGGAGAACGAATTCCTTAAATATCTCAACCAAAACGGACCAATTCCGCTTTATGGATAAGGAGATCGTAGGTATGACCGCGCGTATGATCAACAATACTGCCAAACGTGTAACTGCACTAAACTGTCAAATAAAGACAGTTTTTCATACTTAAATTGTGATGTACCGTGTTTCTCTGGCTTCACTTTACTCAGTTTCTGACGGAGCTTGAACAACCGTAACTGTCTGTATCAATATTTTAATCCAAGAAACAATCTTTGGATGGATAAACAATAAGCTTGAGCGGCTTTGGAAATTAATATTGTAAGAAATTGGGAGATAAGTACACAAAGTTCAATCCGAATTTAATGATCATTTTCCCAAATAATCTAAACATTAAAACAACCATGTGCGATATTTCTGCTAGTCTTGATGTTTTATTATTGTTTTTATCATTTTGATTAACTTGTATTTATAAGTTCTACCATATTACCGCAATTTTTTATTTATCATAAATGAGGGATATATTAATAAAATTTAGCCTGTGTTACAACACAAATCATTTCCGGCTATTTTACAAAAAAAAAAAAAAAAAAAAACATGTGCGAAGAAGTTTCTCCCCTGTTTATGCAAGCAGGGGGAATTGGACCGGGCCTCCTAAAAGTGGGCATAGTCTCGGTTAGAGGAACAAAAGCCATTTTATCAAAATTGGACCGGGCCTCCCATAAACTCAGGGCCGGACGCCGCGTGTATTCTGTGCCGTTTCTGGTTGTTTAGCAAAGGCGGAGAGACAGAGACGTTGCGGTTTGGATCGTCCTCAGACATAAAAATGCAATCACGACCGTTGACTTTGACTAAGAAAAGCAATACGACTGACTTAATATGTGCAGGTACGTGACACTTATGTGCTTTGTAATTGGCACATAGCACTTCCAAACCCACGAATTTCGCTGATCTTATTTCTCTCTTTATTAGCTGATGAATTGGGTTTTTTACTACGACGATCTTCAAACACTCCAAAGCCCTGCATACATGTAATTGTATTTGTATAAATTTTTATTAATCCTATTATATCGTTTCTTTCTTGATCTCTGTTTACAGGTAGAGTAAAAACTGGTTAGGTTACGGAATATGTGATCTTAACAGGAAGTCCATTTGCAGATAGAAAATATTCATTATTTAGCATAGTATAAGATTACAAAAATGTTGTTGTTGTTGTTTTTTTTTTTAAATCAAAGTTTTTCGATATTAAATATTCATTGGTATTTATCTTTTTTATTGTAGGTTTGATATATTATGGAGCATTGTAGGGCTTGCTGAAAGAGGAAATTCGAGCTGTTGGAGGCCAAGAAAGACGACATCGAAGGAGAGCTTCGATATGAAACAGAGAGCTCATGCCGAGGCAGGAAGTTGAAAAGTGGATAGCCAATGTCCGGAGCGACGAGTTTCTCTCAAACGGCTATCGTTGGAAGTTAAAATGGACAGTCTGACAAGAGATGTTGAAGAGCTCAAGGAACAAAGCAAATTCGAAAGTGGACTCAAGGCGTTGCATTTCTGACAAAAACGTCAATCGGATCTTGGATAGCTTAGTAGGAGGAGAAGACTCCATTGTTGGTGTGTATGGAAAAACAACTCTCCTTACGCATATACACAACGACCTGTCACAGAACTCCAATATTCAAAGCAGTTCGTTTAGATTTCTCGGGGGAGGACGATAGAAGGAATACTAGCGAATGCCTTGAAGAAAAGAAACAACTTCATTTTGTTTTTGGATGATGTGTGGGACCACTCGAAGATGTCGGAACCTGTGTCGGTGTAAATGTGCGGAAGCTGGTTTTGACAACTCGATCGTTGACCGTTTGTCGAATGCTGAAGTGCGGAAGGCTCTTCAAAGTTGAGCCTCTTTCCGATGGAGAAGCGTGGACATTGTTTGCGGAGACACTGGGTGATGATAACATACTCTCCGACCATCAAATCAAGAGAATTGCAGAGTCTCTAGTTAAATAGTGTGATGGTTTACCTCTGGGGATTTCTGTAATGGCAGGAAGTATGAGAGGCGTGGACGACATCCACGAGTGGAGCAACGCACTGAAAGATATAAAAGACGCAAAAATATGAAAGTGAGGACATGGGGTTTTATGACAGAGTGCTCCTTGTTTTGAAATACAGCTACGACAGACTGAAAGATCCGACTGTGAAAGAGTGCTTTCTATACTGCTGTTTATGTCTCGAAGACTGGGTAATTGATAGATACAAGTTGATAGACTATTTAATTGATGAAAATTTGATCGATTGAAGTAACGGGAGAGCATCGGCATTTGAAAAAGGGCACACGATACTGAATAAACTAGAGAATGTTTGCTTGTTAATGGAGGCTCGAGTGGGAGCGAGACGCAAGGCAAGGAGCGTGAAACTTCATGACTTGGTGAGGGACATGGTCATCAGAATTGCCAGTGACAGTCCTTTCAGATTTTGGGTGCAAACGGGCTCAGGATTAAAAGAATTCCCTGACGAACAAATGTGGTCAAAAGATCTTTTGAGAGTCTCTTTAGCAGATAATAAAATCTCTCACATTCCCTTAAACGCATCACCCGAATGCCCCTGCCTCAAAACTTTGCTGCTCGGATACAATCAGGATTTGCGTGGCCTCCCAATCAATTTTTTCGTTCACATGACGAAGCTTACCGTTCTAAATCTTTCATATACGAAAATAGTAAGTCTTCCCGCATCAATAATGCACTTAAAAAGTCTCACCGCATTGTTGCTGGGAGGTTGTCGGATGTTGAAATGTGTGCCGTCTTTGGAAAATCTCACAGCTTTAAGGAGGCTGGACTTGTTTGGGACATCAATCGATGAGGTACCGAGAGGTGTGGGAAATTTAATCAACTTGAAACATCTGGATTTCAGAGAATGTACGAATCTGAAGACGATACCGCAAGGGATTTTACCCCAACTTTCTCAATTGGAGTGGTTTAATTCGGGTTTTCCGCTCTGTCTGAGAGGAGGAGACGTGGGGAGCTTGAAAAACTTAGAAACTTTTCTTGGTGAGTTTTCCGACATGTGTGAGTTAGCTACGTGTCTCATGGCGTGGGGAGAGAGACGACCCAAAGACTATGCCATTTCCGTGGGATGCAGCGATTATGAAGTGGATGATTACTCGGATTCCGACAAAAGAGTGCGTGTCTTGTACACTACAGAAGAAACATTTGTCTTACCTTCAGACACTCAATCTCTCAAAGTTACGAGTTGCAGCGGAGTAACGAGCTTAATTCACGCTGCGAGTTCAGCTGGTTTGATGCAAAGCCTTGAAAAGCTAGAACTTCGATATCTGCCGAAGTTAACTGATATAGTGGAGAGAGGTACCATGAACTCGTATTCGGACACATTTTCCTCCCTAAAAATATTGAAGATAAACTCGTGTGGCGGATTGGAGAGGCTTTTCGGTCCTCGGACGCTTAAAAGCTTAGAGGAATTGGTGGTGAAGGATTGTATAGAGTTGGTGGAAATAGTGAGAGACGACGAGGAAGCGATCAATACCGTCTTCCCCAACTTAAAACTTCTGGATCTCGACAGACTTCCGAAACTGCGGAGCTTTTGCAACAGCAGCCTCACTCTCTCGAAAGTATTCGGATAACAAAATGTCCAGAGATGAAGAGACTCACTCTGCTGTGGGACGGACCGAATCCGCCCATTTCTCTTAAAAAAATCTCAGTAGAGAGAGATTGGTGGGATTCCGTGGAGTGGAGATTTCCGCAGACCAAAGACGCGCTTCTACCTGCCGTCAGATTCTGCGATTGAACCGAGATGACGTTCGAGAGAGATAAATCAAGTTATTCTTTTGCTGTCGTTAAGTTTATCACATATGTACACTTGTATATATAAAAACAGACACTTCCTTTCAAGAATTACAAGTCTGGAATATATTAATTGAACTTCAGGTCCAATTAGATCATGATGATCAAATCACTAAATAGTTCATAATCAAATTAGAAAGTGCAACGACTTTTAGTGTTCATGAAGTCCAGTACTAAATATAATTTACAATATAAATAAATAGTGCAACTATCTTGTTGGCTGAGTAATAGTGCAACTATCTTGTTGACTGTTTTAACATATGGATTAGAGCAATTTAGAGGAGTTTTGTTTAGTAATTTTAAAAAATAATAGATTATTATAATAATATGCGGCCCGCTCGTCAAATCCACGCCACTTTAGGCCCGGAAAGTAGCATTGCAATACTCGACCCTTATAAACATGGCAAACTGTTTCTTTTGTAGGACTCTAGAGATACGGTAAATTGATACTCGATAAAATAATATTTTTGTATGAGTAAATTTTACCTCAAAATTTACCGATCCCAACAATATTAATTTATAGCAGTCACTTCTCAATCGTTTACAGTAGTTTTTGTCAGTTCCATATCATTGTCTTTTTCCTCTTTTTTTTTTTCCCGATTCTTGTCGTTTCTAATCGCTTTTAATGATTTTTTGTCGTTTTAGTTAAATGTCGTTTCTAGTGTACATTAAAGTGACCCGTCGTCGTCTTCCTCCGACCGTCGCGTTATGAATTTGTCAACTGGTTCAGTCGAGAATCTTCTCTGTCTGGCCGAGCGAATCTCCGATGTTGAAGATACTCGCAATTTCTGACTTGTTTCTTTTGATTTTAAGTATTTAACACCGTTGAGTTTTGCAATTTCGTTCTTCTGAAACCCTAGACAAGCTCGATTGTTTCAGAGCTTTAGATCGCTGGTTTGAATGTCGAAAAAGGTGTAAGAAATACTAGTTATTGCTAGCTCCAAGCAATCACAATTCACAAAGTTTGTTGTTTATAGATTGATTTTGGGGGTCAAAGTCGAGATATAGAGAACAGAGCAGTTTTCGTCTAGCTAGTGCAGTGTTTGAACAAATGGATTAGTGCTAATTGAAATGAATATTAATGTACGCAGAAAAAATAACGGTGCCCTTTGAGTAATACCGTTCATATCCCCATCCATCCTTTTGAAGATATAATTTAAATACAAACAAAAAAGCAGGCACCGGCTGTTTTGTTTATAATATGACATAACTAACGAACTCTCCCGTTGACTTGAAATTACAAACATTCACTCATCTGATTTCTCTCGGACTACAACCTCAGGTACATACTAATAGTTTCTCTGCAAAACATCTGTTACTTTAGTAATGCCAATATACCCATGAGTTCTGATATTTTATATGTATATGAATAATACATCAATGAACAAAGAGTGTTAATGACTTCTATAATATCTCTGCTTTACAACTTTAACCCGCAAGATCTTGAATATGGCATTCAAACCGAGAGGACTAGAACAGAATTATACTAATTAAATACCAATTATCGAGAGATAGCTTCTGTGTGATTTTAGTAAAAATACAGAATTATAAAACTGCTGTTATTATTTACATTTCTGGTAAATTCGGTCAATCAAACTGCAGGGGTAGAATCCTCTAAATCTTCTCATCCATCGATTATTGTCATTTTTTCAAACACCATTAATGATATGATACTATAGGAAGCTAAGAGATCAAACGTTCATATATGAAGCTATATATGATGTATCTTTATGTATCCAACTTAAAGAGTTGTGTGTAATAACTTTGTGGACAATTGCTTATATGTTATAACCACAGGTATCACATGGAGCATATACAAAGAATGGTAGGCTCAGATGTGGTTGCCGTGAAAATGCACGAGCTGAAAAGGAAATTCGAGCTTTTGGATGCAAAAAAAGAGGATATCGAAAAAGAGCTTGAATATGAAACCAGGAAGTCGTACCATAAGAAACCGAGGAAGGAAGTCGAAAACTGGATTGCTAATGTCCGGAGAGCAAAACCTCAAGTAGAAGAGTTGGAGCAGCAAGTTTCCACAGAAAGGTTTCTCAAACGATTCTTGTTAGAAGGAAGAGTGGATAATCTCGCAAGAGAAGTTTACGAGCTCAGGGAGGAAAGCAAGTTCGAAAGAGGACTCACACTTGAAACCTACGACAATGAAGGAGTTGCTTTCCTGACCAGGAAGTTAATCGGTGAAGCATTCGAAAAGAATAAGAAAATGATTTTGGATCGCTTACTGGGCGGAGAAGACTCAGTTATTGGTGTGTATGGTATGGGTGGTGTCGGAAAAACAACTCTCATTACGCATATCCACAACGAGCTTCTGTATCGTCGAGACCTTAATGTTTCTTGGGTTACGGTGTCACAGAACTCCAACATCCAGAAATTGCAAGACGACATTGCAAAAACAGTTTGTTTGGATCTCTCGAAGGAGGACGATATAAAGAAAAGAGCTGCAATACTAGCTAATTACTTGGAGAAAAGAAAGAATTTGATTTTGATTTTGGATGATGTGTGGGAAGATATCTCACTTGTGGACGTCGGAATCTGCGTCGGTGAGAATGTGTGGAAGTTGGTTCTGACAACTCGATCATTGACGATTTGTCGAAAGATCAACTGTGAAAGACCAATGAAGGTGGAGCCTCTTTTAGAAGGAGAAGCTTGGACATTATTTGTTGAGACTCTCAATAATGATGATTTACTCTCTAACCATGGAATCAAGGAATTCGCAAAGTCAATAGTTAAGGAGTGTGATGGCTTGCCGCTTGGGATTGTTGTAATGGCGGGGAGTATGAGAGGCGTGGACGATATCTGTGAGTGGAGCAACGTGTTGAAAGAGATAAAGGAAGCAAAATGGAGCGACGAGATGGAGTTTTATGACAGGGTATTCCTTGTTTTGAGACACAGCTATGATAGGTTGAAAGATTCAACGGTGAAAGAATGCTTCTTATACTGCTGTTTGTTTCCCGAAGATTGGAAGATTGATCGAGATGATTTGATTGAACATTTGATTGATGAAAATCTGATTGATGGAAGGAACGGCAGAAGATCAGCGTTTGAGAAAGGTCACACGATACTTAATAAATTAGAAAATGTTTGCTTGTTGGAAGCTCCGAAGCATAAGTGGGGGATGAGGTACGTGAAGATGCATGACTTAGTGAGAGACATGGCAATCGAAATGACAAGAGGCAGATTTCTGGTGCGAGCTCGAATGCGATTACGGGACTTCCCTCGTGAAGAAGAGTGGACTGAGGATCTTTTGAGGGTCTCTTTAGCTTATAATGAAATCGATCAAATTCCTCTGAACACATTACCCGATTGCCCTAAACTCACAACGTTGCTTCTACAGGCCAACATCACTTTGGGTACTCTTCCTGACAACCTTTTTGCTCATACAAAGAAGCTTACCGTTCTTAATCTTTCTTGCACCAAAATAGAGTATCTTCCAACATCAATAGCTAACTTAACGAGTCTCACTGCCTTGTTGCTCGGAGGTTGTCAGTCACTGGAATGTGTGCGGTCTTTGGAAAATCTCACGGCCCTAAGGAGGTTAGAGTTGTCAAGTACACCAATTGATGAGGTACCGAGAGGCATGATGAACTTAACTAACCTGAGACATCTCGATCTCAGAGAATGCAAGAAACTAAAGACAATGTCCAACGGGGTCTTACTCCAACTTGCTCAGCTGGAATGTTTTCTGTCAAGTATTCCACTCGCGCTGAGAGGGGGGGAGGTGGGACAGTTGAAGAAATTAGAAAAATTCTGTGGCTATTTCAATGACATTAGTGAATTGAATACGTGTCTCAGGGTCTGGGGAGAGAGACGACCCAACTACTATGATATCCTCATGACTCTAGGTTCTGATGCTTTTGAGGCTTATGATTCTCTTGAGCGACGACTACGTTTGTACAGTGAAAATGAATGAGAAGAAGATACATGTGTGTTACCTTCAGACGTTGAGACGATACTACTTAAATATTGCGGTAATATAACGAGCTTAAGTCACTTTGCCAAGACAGATGGTTTGCTGATACACTGCAGTGTTTGTGATAGCATGAGACGGGAGATTTGCTCGTGTCGTGGAGATGTTCCTTTTTCGCAAAGCCTTGGACTATTTGAGCGCCGACCAATGTTATCAGATATTGCAGAGAGAGATACCCGAATCTCCCCTTCACACACATTTTCAGCTTTAAAGACTTTGGTTATAAAGAAGTGTGACAGACTAAAGAGGTTGTTTGCTGCTTGTATGTTGCCGGCGCTCCGGCGCCTCGAGAGATTGGAAGTATGCTATTGTATGGAGTTGGTGGAGATAGTGAGAGACGATGTGGAAGAGAACGCTATCACCTTCCCCAATTTAAGAAGTCTGATACTTCTCCGTCTTCCGAAATTAGAGAGCATCTCCGGCAACAGTAGCCTAAGACTCTCTGTTTCTCTGGAAACGCTTGTGATAGAGGAGTGTCCGGAGGTGAAGAGAGTGACTCTGCTGTGGGACGAACCGCGTGCTCCCACTTCTCTCAAAGGAATTTGGGTAACGAGGGAGTGGTGGGATTCTGTGGAGTGGAAGCATCCCCAAACCAAACATGTCCTTCAACATTGCTTGAGTGGATGATCAGGCAATATTTCTTTATCTTAAAATATCTGTGTTAGTTTACATGTTCAACTTCACATATCTAAAAAGATAGAGAGAGCTGATATATGCTACTTCTAAACTGGTTTTGAAATGGGTTTTTACAAACTATGAGCATCTCGGAATCCGTTTCCTTGTTACAGGCACAGGATAATAGAGTGTTACGATTTAATATTTTTTAATCAATTAATTCAACTCCCAGGATTTAATTTCAGCAATCAGGTATCTTTAAGTTAAATTCGATTAGGAGGTTCTTATTTTTCGTATTGTTAAGCAAGGAAAAAGATTGACTATCTAACCAGTTTTCAAATTAATGAAAAACAATTTCACTCATAAAGTATTCTAGTTGTTAATTACTATTAGAGTTTGAGGAAATATTCTAATTGTTACTTTTGTCTCTGCAGTTCGACCCCTTCAAAGTTGAAACTGTTCGACTTGCAGTCACGGGTCGGTCTCCCCCTCCGCTCACTTGGGCCAGATCTCGGGTCGTATCATCATAGAAATTTATAGGAGTATGCAAAATCAGATTCAGATTAATTTTCAGCGACCAAAGTGAGAATCTAATCTTTTCATTTTTTTTTTTGTGTTAGTGTATTGGTCCAATCCAAAAGATTGTTTGAGCCTTTTTTAAGTCTTAAGAAATACGTGTGTTGCAATAATTGAATTCATTAGCTTAAAAAGCACTATGTTTTATTAATATATAGTATAGTCCATGTTCTGTACAACCACTTCTCCACTACGAAACCTACCAAGACCAATCCTCAAGACAAATCTGTAACATACATTGATATCCTATTACTTTCTCTTATTTATTTATTCTTGCATATTTATTTTAGTATACTTAAGTCTCTTGAGTCTAGAGTACTTCTTGTGGTGTGTCAAATAAATTTAATAGTGTAAAATGTAGGGGTTAAAGGTTTGGCCCCGAGGCCCGGTTTTGATTAGGTCCCGTCCTAAGGCTTTTTTTTTTTTTTTTAACTTGATTTTGGCCCGGCCAGATTCTCAGTTTTAAGAAAAATTGGTCTTTTATCTAATCTGCTCCCGATTTTAAATGGCTCGAGAAACCGGAACGGGACAAAGAAAATGCCAAACTGCTTCACTATGATGGGTTTGACTTTGTGTTGGCAATTTTACCGTTGACTTGTGGTCCATGACCACCTTATATGTATTTACTCGCTTCATGCTGAAAGCTCGAGCCATTTCAATACCATTGTTTCTCTCTGAAAAAAACCTCTTCTCTGTTCTTTCATATTTTGCTTCCAAAGAGCTTCTGACGAGTGCAACAATGGCGTCCATGATTATTACACCACTACTTATCTTCTTCCTTACAATCAATTTCAACAACGACTGTCTGACAATGGCTTCTGATCCAGATCCAATCCAAGACTTCTGTGTAGCCAACGCGACGCAATGCAAGAATCCGTCCGAAGTGACCGTCGACGATTTCATTTACTTGGGCATCAAGTCACCTCCAAAGAAGTTCACTCCAGCGGGAATCGCTGCCACTCCAGTGAACTCAAACAACTTTCCGGCGCTCAACACGCTTGGTTTGTCGTTCGTGAGAGCTGATCTCGAAGTTGGCGGGATCAACGCGCCTCATTTCCACCCTCGGGCTACGGAAGTGGCGATCGTGCTCCGAGGAAGGGTATATTCAGGATTTGTTGACACGAACGACAGGATTTTCGCGAAGGTGATTGAGGAAGGCGAGGTAATGGTGTTTCCAAGGGGCATGGTGCACTTTCAGATGAACGTTGGAGACTCTCCGGCCACCATATTCGGGAGCTTCAACAGCCAGAATCCCGGGTTGATGAAGATTCCGAACGCGGTGTTCGGATCCGGGATCAGAGAGGAGCTTTTGGAGAAAGCGTTCGGGCTGAGCTCGAAGGAGGTTTCGAGGTTGAAGAAAAGGTTTTCATCTCTGAGTCGATGATTTCGGTTTTGATTTAT
Source organism: Parietaria judaica (assembly GCA_954871525.1). NCBI lineage: Eukaryota > Viridiplantae > Streptophyta > Magnoliopsida > Rosales > Urticaceae > Parietaria > Parietaria judaica. The sequence continues at coordinate 10,535,441 of OX940862.1, forward strand.
AATAATCAAGAGATTAGTTTTCCTTATGAGTTAGATAAGAAATTCATGTTTGGGATTGATGGAAACATTATTGAATGGAATATTATGTCTGGTTTTAGATATCTGTCTTCTTATTTTGTTGCTTGCAAAGTGATGAAAGAGTACAATAACCCCCACACAATTTGATAAATTACAAACGTCACTAAAATGTGGTTCCTTCGAGAGCAAGGCAAGCACTCTCCAATCGTGATTGCCCCATTCAGAGCCGGCCAGTTGAGCTATCGCTAAGGCCATACAATAAAATAAATGTACATACAAAATTTCTCAATAAAAAGCCTTGTAAAAATTTAAGTAAGCCTAAATTTTATCTTTGCTTAAAGCTTAAAAAATTACTAGGCCGGGCTATGGCACGTTAAATGGGATTGGGCCGAGACCGTCGTCTCTCAACACGCGAAATATCTCTAACAAAGCCGAAAGACAAATAAGGACATGAATATCTAGACCAAATTACAGTTTTGCCCTCACTGGGTCTAACACAATGATTTCTCACAGTGAAAAAAGGTAAAGTGAAGAGCACTCTTATTCTTTTTGGGAAGCATGGTGAGCTTGGTGGTTCAAACTAATGAATACCCATCATGTCCTCTTCCATTGGAAGTCAAATTTCATATGGTGAAACAAAAAAAGAAATAAAAAAAGAAAACTTCTGATCAACATGTCTGATAGCATCAAACGACATCGGTTACAAAACATTCATCAAAGCAGAACTAACTCTTTACTTTTACATTCTGAGAATGGACATTCTCATCATTACCTACATTTTTTGTTTCAAAGGAGGGCGCTCAAGAGCTCGTTCCACGTATCAGGCACCCCGGGCAGGCACCAGTGGCTGCAGTCAGAGGAAGCGCCTCTCTGGCGCTGCCGCTCTTCCTGCCCCATTGCGCGTCGGTACACCGAAGGATGACCGTCCCTTCTGAAGGCTGACATCGTGGTAACGTCTTGCAGATAAACCGGGAACCTCATCTTCCTCAACACGCCTCGCAGGACCACCGATTCTTCGGGGACGTGCGAGTGGCTGAAAGCGGGCAGAGGCGTCTTCTGGTTGTGGCATTTCCAACCGTTTTCCCTGGCACATGAAAACCGGGGCATGAGAACTCTATAGATGATCGATACGAAGCTGATCTTTTCGGTCCGTTTGGGCGTACCTGTTGTGCCTCGGTGACATGCTCCTGAAGAAGACTCGGGTTCTCCGGGGGTCGAGGTTTAAGTCGATCCATTTGGCCCATGTCGTGAGCCCTTTCTGGTAGGCGATCATCGGATTCATGGTTTTGATGAGAGATTGGCCTTCCATGAAATAGTCCCACCTTAATATATGGTAAAAAAAATCAAGTTAATCGGAGAATTGTTGCGTTCCCGGTACATGCTTTTACGTGAACAAAACGGATCAAAATAATCATAAAACATGAACAAAGTTTGGAATAATTACTGAACGGAAGAAAGACGATACGAAAAGAACGAATTTATTACGAGCTCCACTTGTCGGAATGAGTCCACCAATGAGCAGAGTCGAACACCAGAACGTCAACGCCACGCCAGTACTTTGCGTTTTCTTCGATGGAATCCAAATGCAGGATTCTCTTGTTCTGTGATCCCTTCTTCAGCTCTACCAGGAGCGGAGCCCACGTGAACTCGATCGATGTCTCAAAATCCTGCACTCGGAAATACAAAAAGGATAAACATACTAGCGCGGTTTGTTACTCGTTCAGTTATGACGGAAAGAAAACGGAAAAGTTTTTTACCATGGCGTGGAAAGCCATCGACGGGCCGTTATAAACGAGCTTCTTTCTACCGGTCGGTATGACACCTTGAACAAGGCAGACCAGAGATTCCCATTGATTTCTCATTATAGAATCTCCCACCAGCATTATCCTCTTCTTCCTCGTTTTTGCCAGAAACTTCAACGCGTTAAACCTATTTCGACACACGGTTTTTTAGACAAAATTAACAGAAAATTACAAAACACTCTTACTGACATACTAGACCGAAACACTCCTAATATTTTTTACAAGAAAATACATAAGAGAACTAGTTGCGGAGGACTAAATGACCGTCTTGCCCTTGTTCTAACGGTAAGTAATAATAGGCGAGAAAATAGAGTGTCACCTAGGAACGGAGCAACCGTTTGGCTTCCAGCGCCACTGCTGGTAGTCTGAATCGGGCCTCCCGTTCTTCTGACACGAAACGGCTTCGCTCAGGTACGCACAGCCAGCGTCATAGAGAGGATACGACTTGTCCAAAATCCATTTTCCCGAAGAGAAGTCACATATTTTCTTCTGATTCTGGCCATTCTGAACCATGACAGCCTCATCTTCTTCATTGAGCCAAGAGAGAGCGTCGTCGTCGTCATCGTCTTCATCAACCTCGAACTCCGAGGCCGTCGTCCTGCGAGAGAGACACAGCACAATGCTCAGCAAGAGCAGGAGATGGAGCTTGTGCTGAGCCATTGTAACTCTTTGAGGTGTTGTATAGGAGGAAAGAAGCATTTTTGTAAGTGAGGGTTTAATGCTAATTACGGCATGGATTAGGGTGAAAAGTGGGACATGTTGTCTTCATTGCCATTGTTATATGGACCATGTTTTGAAGCTCCCCTTTCATCATGGTATGCACATTCTCCTCCTGAGAGAGAGAGCAGTGCTTTGGGCACCGTGACATGCGGTGTGTAGGCCATGCAATATACTATGCTCTCTTTTTGAATGTCAAAAAGGTGTTGACATTTCTTAGCAATGGTAAATTTTATTAATTTTGGAACATTTTACAAATTATGATCTTAACTGAAGTTTATAATGACATATATAGTAGGATAATATCTTATTTATCTACTGCTTTTACGTACTCTAATAGCATGAGAGGAGGGCAATTCTAGTTGTAAAACTTGTGTTCCAATTCATGTGTGACATCAATTTCTCTCTTTGGAGTCAAAGAATATTTGTATAGCCAATGCTTTAATTATCATTTCACTTAAACCATGTTTTATTGTGTTGACAACTTTTTCATCTAGTCTTTAGAATCCTAGGTACCATTAATAAAAGACATTACTTTCTTACAAGAAAATAGTTATGTCCTATTGTGGTGGTACATAAATAAATTCTAACAATTCAAGTGAAAACTTAGTAGGATATTCGATACCGGTTCTAGTAATAGAAATCGGCGATTTTGTTATGCCATTTGATTTAGGGTATTTGGTCCATCATTTTTTGTTTTTTCCCTGATAGAAATAACTTACAATTTTGCTCTATACTTATTCATAATTTGTTTTTTTAAAAGAATTCACAATTTTAATTTAATGGTGCAAAACAAAAAATTAAAAAATATCAATGGGCCATTGGGCCCAAATGCTCAGATTAGAGAACTAGGGTTTAAGCTTAAAAATAAATAAATAAAATAAAAATAATAAAGCCCTTAAACCCTAAAAGAACACTCTCCTGAGAGAGAGCTGTGCCTGTGAGAGGGAAAGCTCGAAGCTTGGTCTCCAATGGCGGCCTTCGACCACGTCAGGGACATCAACGACGTCGCTCTGCGGCCTCGCCTCCTCCGAACGGTTCTCAGAGAGCACCTCCCCGACGACAAACGCCCTCTCGGAAGCCCCTCGCAGCTCTCCAAGGCCATTTCCGTCGTCAAAACCCACTCTCTGCTCTCCGAGAACATCGCCGGAGATAGGACGGACCAGAAGCTTCTCGATGCTTCGAAATCCGCCGTCGATGCCTGGCTCGAGCGAGTGTCGCAGCTCGCCTCGAATGATATGGTGTGTACGGACTGATCGAACGATTTTGTATTCAATTTCATTGATTTGGGATTTAGGGTTCGCTCATTTCGTTAATAATTAAGCTTCATTTCCGAGCTTATGGACACCTTGAATGAATTGATGATTGTGCTTAGTGATCACCGAGAGGAGAAATTTTAGTTAGATTTTGGGATTGCTTAAATTAATAACAACAAATGGGATTTCATGTGTTTGTTGTTGTTCCTGTGCCGGTTTCTCGAAGATCGAATGAGCGTTAACTAAGTGAGGTACGTGTTTCTGTTCTAGCCAGATAAATGCTGGGCGGGCATTTGTTTGCTCGGTGTAACTTTTCAAGAATGCAGCTCGGAACGCTTCGTGGCGTCGTATTCGGTTTGGTTCCAGAACCTACTATCGCATATTCAGGTACGCTGTGCTTTCCCGTCTTTCGAATTTTCAGTTGTGTAGCACAAGTTTCGTCGTGAATCCTACTGTTGAGTTTCTTGCTTAGCTTTTTGAGAGCTTGCGGATTCTTTAAGGCTATATGTATTAAAGTTTCGTAATGGAATGCTCGGTTTTGGGTTTGAAACAGTCACCGGCAGCTTCTCATTTTGTGAAGGTAGCAGCATGTGCCTCCATATCAGACCTCATTGCAAGGTTTTACCATATTTCTTTCAGTATCGATGCAGCTTTGGAATGATTGTTTGTTGTTTTCAATGATAAGGTCGTCATTGTAGATTTAAGAAATTGAAGTACTTTGTTTTGTCAATTAGGTTGAGTAGGTTTCCAAGTCTAAAGAAAGACGGGACTGCCCTTGCTGGTAGAGTCGTTCAACCAGTTTTGAAGCTATTAAATGATAATCAGTCAGAGGCCATTTGGGTTAGTTGCAAGCTCATTAATATTTTCCATGGCTTTATATATGCGGAATAACAACGCCAGGAATAATTTGATCATTACTCAGAGACCAATTTTTGTACTTTTTTTCAAGAAAATTCTATGAATATTCTACTCACTCATTCATTTGAATATATATAAGTTCCTTTTGATTTATTTAGTTTCTAGTAAGTATTTCTTATAAAGAATATTTTAATTTAATTTTGTTGCATTATATGCAGGATGGAGCGGTTGATTTAATATGCAACATTATAACTTTCTTTTCATATGCCATCAGCCGTCATTACGACAGTGTAAATTCTTGTTTTTAACTTTTTAGGTTTTTTTTTTTCTTCTGCATTCTGGAAACCAAAATTCTAGATATAGATGTTTCTAATCTATGCTAAAATTATGTGGCCTAATTTTACATTTCAAATTTTCATATTTGAGAAAATAATCGGGTCTGCAAATGCACTTATGGTCTAATTTGCAGGTTGAAGCTGCTATTGCGACTAAATTATTGCCCGGAAACTGCAGTTTTACTATGCTGAAGGTATTTTTTATTCCCCTGATTTCACGTTTTATTTAATCCATTCTTACGCTAAGGAAATCCATGGCAATAGTCATGACTTCTTATGGGTTGAAATCTCAGAAACTTGCTCATTGTCTAGCATTGCTTCCGAAAACTCGAGGAGACGAAGAGAGTTGGTCTCTGATGATACAGAGAATTTTGATACGGGTCAATGTGCACCTGAATGACGCCTTCCAAGGTTTTGAAGAAGGTAAATTTCTGTGCTGATTTTTACTGTGTGGGTAGTAGGCAGTTTATTACATTTATGTATTTAATTATTATTGCATCTGCAGAAAATAAATCATGGGAAGTCATAAGGTTATTGGTTCCGCCAGGAAAAGACCTCCCTTCTCCTTTCGGAGAGCTTCCATCGTCAGGAGATCAAGCTAATTCAAGCCGTAAGAAGAGATCCGAGCGTCTTTCGACTTCTACTGTATCGGCATTGATGCTTTGTTGTTGTACAATGCTCACAAGTTCATACCCTGTGCAGGTGCTTCTGCTTTCTTTTCTTTTTTTGCATTAACCCTTTTTAAATTGTTAATATGTAACTCCTCATTATGTTTATCAACACATTATGTCATCATCCAAGATGACCCGGTATGTCTACTTTGTAAATTAAGTGTTTATGTGATCCTAACAGGTGACTGTACCGGTTCGTTCTATACTAGCACTTGTCGAAAGAGTGCTTATGGTGGATGGCTCTTTACCGAAATCCATGCAGTCTTTTGTGACGGCCATGCAGCAAGAGCTCCTTTCTTCGGAACTTCCAGCTTTGCATCAGAACAGCCTTGAATTACTCACTGCTGTCATAAAGGGTGTGCGCAGGTAATCAGTAGTCCAGTCACTTTCCTCGGGATTTGCTAGCAAAGGGAGTCAACACTAAGTCTTATTTTTTGTATTCCTACAGTCAACTTTTACCACACGCTGCGTCTATCGTCCGCCTCATGTCGGACTACTTTAAGCATTGCGCATTACCAGAATTGAGGGTGAAGATCTACTCAATCTCAAAGATCTTGCTGATATCCATGGGTGTCGGTATGTAATTTTTTTATGTGTATTTTCTCTTATATTCCGGTTTCTTCAACCTTGATAGCATTCCATTTTTGAGTCACTGCTGTTGAAAAAAAAAAAAAGAGGAATTCGATGAAAAGGGAGGGGAAAAAAAAACCTTCGTCTAAAAGAAATACGGAATATTGATTTCCTTCTATAAAATTTCTTTCAGAGTTTTTTTTCTTTCTTTCTTTTCTTCTCCTTTTTCTAAGTTCCGAACATCCCCTTAGTGATATATTGCCATCTCTTTATCAGGAATGGCTCTGTGTCTTGCGAAAGAGGTTGTGAACAACGCATTAGTGGATTTGAGTCCCGTTGTTAATGAGAGCAATGGAATATCTTCGAATGCAAACATGAATCCTGCTTTCGAAGCATTGACCAACACAAGCCGTAAGAAACGGAAACATAACGCTACAATTGAATCTCATGAAAATGGCCGCGAAATTAGCGGCTTTGATGTCGCAGCTTTGAAGAATAGTAATAATACAAGTCTGATATCTCTGAGAGTAGCAGCACTCGAGGCATTAGAAGCACTTCTCTCTGTGGTACGTGTATTTCTCATATATGCCTTCACATTTCTCGTGATTATACATTTGTGTTTATAGAGTGACAAGTTTTTGCCTCCATTGACCCCTTGGCCTCTATGTACAAAATATTATAAGAATAGTCCTTGTGAATCGTGATCGTGTTTTGGTGCGCCAATGGCACTGGCGAACTAAAACATTAGCACAGGGGCAGTTCGGGTATTATTCTAACATCGAGGATTTTGGATCAATATATCACCTTATCATCAGCCAACCGAAATGTTTTATGTGTTTTTCGTTGATGCATTTACATCTTTGTTTCCTTGGTAAATAATCTCTATAAAGTAAGAATATCTGTGATATACAGGGTGGTGCACTGAAATCAGAGGGCTGGCGTTCAAATCTTGATATTTTTCTAATAAATATGGCAAAGAATTGTACAAAAGGAGGATGGGCCAATGAGGAAAGGAACATTTGGCACGCCAATGAAGCCACTGAAGTTTGGGCAAACGTGCAACTTGCGGCGTTACGTGCATTATTGGCTTCTTTTCTCTCCTCTCGTGTCCGCTCACCATATTTAGCACAGGGCCTTGAGCTTTTCCGTGAAGGTATTTAACGAAAAACTTGTATAAAACATTTTTTTCAGATGATTTTTTAAGTTCGTTTTGGTCATATTGTGCTATACTGATTTCTGCAGGGAAGAACGAAACCGGAACAAAAATTGCCGAGTTCTGTGCTCATGCCCTTTTGGCGTTGGAAGTCCTCTTACATCCCAGAGTTCTTTCAGTGGATGATTTCCCCACTGCAAACTGTACTTCCGACGGCCACAAATTTCCCGATAATATTTTCTCGGAAAATGCCAACATTTTCCCAGGAAATGTCAACCACAGTACCCCAATAATGGGGCACACTGTTCTTGACTCGGATATTGATGAACTGTGTGAAAGTTGGCTACAGAACGGAAAAGAAAAGGAAGAAGCTGTTGATAACCCCGTTGAGACAATAAGTTTCAATGAAAACCCAACTGAACCTGAGCCGGTTCATCAGGCCTCGGTGGTAGTTGGAGAGATAGACAAAGACGAAGATGAAATTATGGCCGTGTCACACCAATTTGCTGAATCAATTCCAGAAAATGAGGACACTGTTCCGGAAAAAGTTTTGTTAGATCGTGAAGATTCGAGGGACATTCAGATGTCCCCTGAGAGGATCACTTCTGACAAAGAATCGGACTCGGAAGAATTTCCTGATATCGTGGAAGCAGATCCGGATTCTGATTCCGAATAATCTCGGTTCTGTTTACTTGTATGAGTTATGAAATTGTGAGGAATTGTACATTAATTTTTGGCCCAAACTACATTAAGAGGGAAAATAGTTTTAAATTGTTCAAAAAAAAAAAGAGAAGGAAAATAGTTTTAAATCAAGTTTTGATCCTTCATATATATATATATATATATATCTATATATATATATATATCAGTGTATGTGTATATATATATATCTTTAAGCTGATCATTTATGAAGACCATTTTAAGCTCATGAATGTTTGAAGCAAGTAACATATTTAATGGCGAATTATCATTATAACATATTTTTATAATAATGCTCGTGCATTTATGGAGGAAAAAGTTAATATGATATGGATTTATGCTGATGGATATTTTTCTAATTTAATGGTTATAGGTGGTCTATTTTGACTGAGGATGCTTTCATTTATATTTATTTGACTTTTGCATTTTTCCGGCATATATAAATAAGTACTTGAATTTCTAACTTAAAGAGATTTTTTTTATAGCTCTCTCATCACTTGAACTATAAATTATGCTAAAAATTTGTGAGCGTTTTCAATTTTTTTTTAAAGAAAAATTCATGAAATTCCATTTATACTCATTTTTTTTAAAAAAATGTTCATAGTTTGATTAAATTAGTTTTTGCCCAAAACATTTGTTTTTGTTCCCAAATAACCCTAATACTTATTTATTAATTTAATATTAAAATAATAGGCAGATTTGACCAAACTAATTAATACCAATTTAAAATTTATTGATACATGGTAGATTTGACCAACCTAATTAATAGGTAGACAAATTTATTCAAATATTTTCATTTAATCGGGCAATACTCTCTCTTTCTCTCTCTCTTAACCAAAACCCTCTGTTCGTTGTTGTTGTTGCACATCGCCGATCGACTCTCCGTTCGCTGCACATCTCCGTTCGCTGCACTTTCCGTTGTTCAGAACGCCGTCAACGACTCCGGCCTTTCGGCACTCCTTCTTCGAGTGTGTTCACCGTTAAAGATGGCTTCGAATCGATGCAAGTTAATCCGTTGAGTGGCGATTTTGGTTTTGCGTGTTCTTTCGCGGTGCCGGCCATCGCAAGTGATTATGTAATTACGATTACGTAATTGTAGTTATTTTACGTAACTACGGTTACGTATATGTAATTACGATTACAAGTGTAATTTTTGTTACACTTGCGTAACTGTAGTTACGGTTACGTAATAATAGTTACGATTATGTTACTGTAGTTACAATTTTGTAATTGTAGTTACGATTAAAAGTACAAATGTAATATTTTATTACAATTACGTATATGTAGTTACGATTAAAAGTACAAATGTAATATTTTATTACAATTACGTATATGTAATGTAATTTTTGTTACACTTACGTAAATGTAGCTACGATTAAGTAATTGTAATTACTTCACGTAATTACAATTACGTATATGTACTTACGTTATCGATGGTGGATTGGAATAGAGAGCAATCCATCTATATCAACTAGGGGTGTACAAAAAAGACCCTAAACTGAATCTAAAACCGATAACATTAATTTACCGATTTTTTCATTATAAAAAATTTATGCTTTTTTTGAAATACCAAAAGATGCGGTTTAAACCGCTACCGCTTTTTGCTAAATGGTAGCGGTTACGAGTTTCACGGTAAAAACCGCTAGCGATTACCGATTAACCCGATAATAAATTTGTATATTTAAAAATAGATAAATGTAAGACTTTTAGCATTCGATATCTATATAACAATGTTTTGGCATGAATTTTCTCATTCATTGATTCATTCAATCTTATTTTATTTTGAACAATTTTTGTTGTAAGTACAATTATTTCTTCCGTTTGAATAAGAATAAGTAAATGTCAAGAGAAATTGACTCTAATTAAATTATTCCATCAATTAGTTCTTTTTTTTTATACTTTAGATTATGTAGTACTAATTTGACTTTTAAAAAATATGATGATTATATTGCGTTCCATAAAAATGCGGGAAAAACCGAATTTAAAATCGATATATCGGTAATTGGTAAAATTGGTTTTAAACTTCAATAGCGCGGCTTTCGGTTCTAAAATTTAAAAAACCAAAAATGCGGTTATCTATATATATAAGTATGAAAACCGAACCGAAGACTCGTTTGTTCACCCCTAATATCAACTGGTGGATTAGGGTATCACAATAATAGTTGACGCCCGGTATCACAATAAAATAGGAAGAATTTATATTACTCAAACCAATCACGTTCAAAACTTCCTAAAAAATAGGTTGATTTAAATTATTATTATAATAAATGAATATTATATAAGAAAAAAAATAGAAAACATAATAAAAATCTAAGGTTAATAAGGTCTAGAAATTACAATTTGAGTAATATTTAATGATAATAATTTTGTGGGCAGTTTTTTTAAAAGGTTTGGGTTTTTCCTTATTTACCTTTTTATTTGTTTATTTATTACGACGGACTAGACTACCCTTTAATCTCATCGTTGAAATACCCACTTACTTTAATTAGCTCTTTGTCTTTTTTATTTATTTATTATTTCAACATAAACTGTCATTACTCATTAATTTACATTTTACAATACATAGCCACATAGGTATACTTTTTATATAGAGACGTATATAATTCTTAATTTTTCCTTTTAACGAAAATGAATTTGAATCCTCATTGTTGATTCATGTAAAATAAATATAATTAGTGCCAAAACTACTGTAAGAATATAATGGGTTTGTTTGGGTGTGTAAGTTTGAATCAATGAAATCGTTAAATATACACTTTCTATAATATTATAAATATATATTATATGGACCAATCACGGTCAAGCATGCGGCATACTCACATTGACTGTCCTCAATTTGACTTCCATATTTCCAATTATTAATTTTTAATGGAATTATTATTATTATTATTTACCAAATAGCTAACTATTGAATTGGAACTAGCTACTATTAATATTACTTTTTTAATACATTAAAAGTATATATTGATATCCACTCGTCATGTTGATTGGTATAATACATATTAAGTTGTATTTACGTGATATTAAAATAGGCCAACTAATTAAACCTTATATTACGAATATTGAGCATGAGTTAGAATGAACTACGAAACTAATAAGATAGTAATATAAAGTAAAACTTGGTACCATAAATTACGGCTTGTATCAGGTGGTTATAGTTTTACGTGTGAACATGGCCGGTCTTAAATTTGTCGTTTTTAGTCGGGCTTAGGCTAAGTCAATTTTTGAAGCTCCTGAAGTATTAAAGAATTACTATTTTTATATTTAATCAAATACATAATAATATATTTGATAAAAATAGAACCCCTTAATCTAAGTGGCTTGCCTTCGCCTATAATCAAAGATTAGCCCTGCAGGGCAAATATTTCATTATAACTTATAAGCGAAGATTAGTTAAACTATATATATTGGAAGTTTTACAACATTGGTAATAATTGATTGGTGTATGGTATGTGTCACGTTGTCGTATCTTATGCTTGAAAAAATTAGGTTGATATCCAAAATCATTATTCACTAACGTGGACATGTTTGTACACGTTCCACTAGAAATAAATAAAAGTATATATAGTTATTGCCTCCCACTCTCTCTATTACATACATATATATTATTTACATAGAATAAATTTCAAAATGAGAGTCATGGAATCCAAAAAATAGTGCCAAATTATTAAATTGTTATTTCAATGATCAATTTAGTATTGGCATATAATAACGTGGACAATTAATATCTTGTTTCATGGTTTTCCTACTTTTGGAGTATTGACTTTTTCTTTGTAACGCACATGAATTTTATTGGATTATCACCTAATATCTTTCTTAAATCTATATATTCTTCTTATTGTTTTTCTTATGGATTGATATAAATATAAAATTGATGAAACTTTAAAGACCATTTCTCATGATCAACTATACATGACCTCGATGCAATTGCACGGGATCCCGTTGTAGTCTTGGAGATAAAGCGTGTTTAAATGAGAGTAGTATTGAAATAAAGAAGTTTTCGCGTTGCACCATCTGTTTCAAATAAATAAAAGAGAATAAAGATTGAGACTATAATATTTATTTTATGTACTTTAAAAATGACAAAGAAATATTTACTTGAAAGTGAATTTCATGTACATTAAATGATTAACATTTTTGTGCTCGATGAAAATATTTTTGACAATAAAAAGTATAATATTCGAAGAGCTAGTATAAATGATACTTTTTTTTAAAAAAGATATAGAAAAACAGAACTACAATCTAAGGGTAAAATGAACCAATAAACAAAAATTAGGGGCCATTTGTTCAAAATTCTATAAATGTTCTCTTTTCTTTTTTAAATTAAAAAACCCTACGAAATGAGAATTTGCAAAAGTGGGACCCACCACTTCTTCTCCAACTATGAACCTACAACAACAAATCAACGCCAAATATATATACACAAATGGTGCGCTATATATGCGTGTGTATATAATACATATATATATATATATATATACACATACAAACTCCACATTCAAGCTCTCAGATCCATTTCCCACATTTTCTCATTCACTTTCCGGGAAAATCCGCAACTTTCTCGGGTGACTCCGCAATCGAGAGAAGAGGAGACCTCCGATTCCGAGCTCTCCGAGAGCCAAAATGGCGGTCGACTCCAAAAGCTGGATTCTGATGGCGACGGCTCGGACTCCGACCAACATCGCCGTGATCAAGTACTGGGGAAAGCGCGACGAGAAGCTGATCCTGCCGGTCAACGACAGCATCAGCGTCACGCTCGATCCCGATCACCTCTGCACCACCACCACCGTCGCCGTCAGCCCCTCCTTCGAACACGACCGGATGTGGCTCAACGGCAAGGTACGGCTTTTCTCTCTATGTTTGTTTCTCGGCAAAGTTCGCGGAAATGGAAATCGCACTGTGTCTGAGCTGATTCCGTTGGTCAACGCAGTGATGATATACTCGAGGTTTTGCATTTTGAAATTTATGCTGAATTTTTACATCTATCTAATTTGTCGAGGATGTATATACATACACATATATGATATATATATACACACACACACATCAAAGAATGGAAGATCAATTGTATATGCATGATCATCAAGCTCAAGCTGAGATTGGAATGATTTTCTGTTAGTTTCTGTGTAAATTTCTCTGGAAATATCATGATCATAAGCTAATTCTTGTTTCTTTCGCTTCTTTTTTCGGTAATATAGGAAATTTCACTCTCGGGAGGCCGGTTCCAGAGCTGTCTGAAGGAGCTCCGAAGCCGTGCCGGTGATGTTGAAGATGAGGAAAAGGGGATCAAGATTGCGAAGGAAGATTGGGGAAAATTGAATGTGCACATTGCTTCCTACAACAATTTCCCCACCGCTGCGGGATTGGCTTCTTCCGCTGCCGGTTTAGCTTGTTTCGGTAATACGCGAATGTCATAGTAATTGTGATATACTTTTGATGGATTGGTTAAATAAAAATTCTAGTTGATCATATGATTTTTTTTTTCAGCATTTTTTCCGTCATTATAGGACAATTTTTTGCTTCATATTCATAAAATTTGGTTCTTGAGTTCTTCTACCCACATATACATTTATGATATATAAACTGCTCAATAGATAATAATGCTTAAATTCTTGGTGAGGTATACTGATATGATTTATCGCCGGGTATGAACGAAACTATTCTCCGTTTTGCAGTTTTTTCACTTGCCAAGTTGATGAACGTGAATGAAGACCAGAGCAAGCTTTCGGCTATAGCGAGGTCCTTCCTAAGTCCAATTCTTCGTTATTTTTTCTCGTTAATTATGATTTATGTGTTAAAACGAATTTCTGTATTCTTTACAGGCAAGGTTCAGGCAGCGCCTGCCGTAGCCTGTACGGTGGATTTGTCAAGTGGTGCATGGGAAAGGTAAATCGATTTTCTTTACGCTTTTCATTTTTCGTAATTAACTCAAACTCGGGAATTAGATATATTGAAACACTATATCTCCAATATTCTCAGGAGGAGAACGGAAGCGACAGTATCGCTGTGCAACTTACCGATGAGAAACACTGGGACGATCTTGTCATTCTTGTTGCTGTGGTATGCATCGTCCTCATATTCGTATTTTTTTTTATCATTTGAAACTAGTTATATCAAAATTATATAAGAACTTTGTGATGTCGGATGAACACTTGGTAATCCCATTTTGACTTTGTTTTTGCAGGTAAGTGCGAAGCAAAAGGAAACAAGTAGCACTTCGGGAATGCGTGACACGGTAGAAACGAGTTTGCTTCTGCAACATAGAGCAAAGGTATTTCTCAATCTCTTAGTATTTCACATAAGCCGCTTTCTACCGGGTAATTAAGGGTAATTCTAGTCACGGGGATTTTCATAGGTATGTTATATTTTTGTAACATGCTCGTTATTCTAATGTAGGAAGTTGTGCCAAAACGTATTGTGCAAATGGAAGAAGCGATCCAAAAGCGTGATTTTGCTTCGTTTGCACAATTGACATGCAACGACAGCAACCAGTTTCACGCGGTTTGCCTGGACACAAGTCCACCCATTTTCTACATGAACGACACATCCCACAGGCAAATCCTTTTTTCATATTACATTTATTAAAATTGAAGACTCAGCTCTTCAACTATGCTGATAAAGCTACGTCGTTTCAGGATAATTAGCCTCGTTGAGAAGTGGAATCGTTCTGAAGGGACTCCACAGGTATTTTTGCTTCCCTTCTCAATTAAGTAAGGACATAAGTTTTGAATCCCCCATAATTTCTCTTTTCGTCCCTAAATGGTTCTCCACTTTGTCAAATTTATCATCACTCTCAATTTTTTTTTCTTTTTCTTTTTCTTTCTCTATGTATGTTTGTCATTTTGCCGTTAGTTTTCCTTGTAATCGGCTAATTCATGACTATGAAATCAACAGGTGGCTTATACTTTTGATGCCGGTCCGAATGCAGTTATGATTGCTCGCAACAGAAAAGTTGCTTCGGAATTGCTTCAAAGGCTGCTTTACTACTTCCCTCCAAACTCAGACGATGATCTCAGCAGGTAGATTTATCTTCACCATATAGATAGTGTTCTCTTCATAGATTGTTTATTAGTTTCATTTATCTTTCATCAATTTTGTAGTTATGTCATTGGTGACAAGTCGATTCTAAAAGACGCTGGAATCGAGAGTTTGAAGGATGTTGAAGCTTTGCCACCGCCTGTGGAAGCCAAAGTGAGCGTGCCTTCAGCGAAATCACCAGGTGATGTCAGCTACTTTATCTGCACCAGACCCGGGAAAGGTCCGGTTTATCTTTCGGACGAATGCCACGCCCTTCTCAACCCGGAAACTGGTCTGCCAAAGTAAGCTGAGAAGGGCCGTTTCGTCATTGTTGAGTTGTGAAGTGCGTCATTGTAGGTGTTTCTTCAAGGCTTTTGCAGAGAACTGTAGCAAAATGCTCATCCGAGTCCTCCGCAATTAGTTTGTGTTCTTTGTTGTTGTGTATTTTTTTTGTAACTTTCACTTTTTTCCCCTACTTTTGTTTGTTACGGTTTCGAATTTAGACTCTTTTGTTTGATCCATCAATGAATAAATTATTTGTTCCTGTAATTGAGCAATTCTCTGCTGTCAACTTCTATTCTAACTTAAAGTAGTTCGCTCAATGTTTTACACATATTCCAGTTCAGGCAGTGGTGTCTCGGAGAAATCGGGTGTTTTTGGGATTAATTAATCTAGTCATAGCGCTCCCTTTCTCCGTCGTTGTAACTCTAATTTTCGATCGTATGTGTTCTTCTCTTTGCTCGTGATTATCTTCTAAATTGGGGTTCGATGTAAAAAATCACGTGTGCAGGTCAATTTATTTTTCGTCGCTTATGATATCTCTCTCTCTCTCTGCCGTTATAACTAGTCGATCATAGTGGTTTCTTCTCCTTTGCCCGTAATTTTCGTTCCAAATTGGATTTCGACCTAAAATTTATGTGTGCATATCTCTCTATGTTTGGTTGCTTATAGTGTTTGATGTATAACAGGTTTGTATTATACAAGCACACTTGTCAAGAAAAGAGAGAGAAACCAAAGGTTCTTATAAATAATCAAACATCTGAAACTTGCTTTCACAAGCTCAACTGTGACCAATTATTTCACTACTCCAAAGAAAATCGACCGCGTAAGAGCAGGCTACTTCTTGCCGGTCAGAAACTCTTTCATCACAGATTCGCACGCCTCCTTCACCAACGCAAACAAGTGTCCCGCACCAGGAAGCTCGTGGTACTGAATCCATGGAAGCTTATGAGCAATGAACCGTTGGAGCGTGACCGGGATAAGCCTATCCTCATCGCCCTGCCATATATGAACAGACCCTTCGTAGCTCGGAAAAGGGTTCTTCATCTCCATTGGATCGAACTCCCAGTTCCCAAATCCAACAATCATGTCCCGGTGAAGGGACTCGAATTCTCCTTGCTGTTTCGCCTGTTTCTGCAGAGAGAACACGACTCAAAAAACTTCAGGTACCGTTCAAGAATCGGGTAAAAACCGGAACAATAAATATCGTTTGTGTACCATGTATTTTAGTGTCTCTGGATTACAAGCTGAGATTCTGCTCATCATGATCTTCAAATCCGACGGAGAGAAAATATCGGTTTTCATGGCTATAACGCTGCTGCTGGGTAACAGTTTCTGAGTGTTCCACCAGTAGGTTAGCCATGGAGCGTAGTGAGCAACTCGGAGCGTCCACTGATCACCCTGCGGTTGTTTCCGATAGATCTCGGTTGACAGATTTCTTGGAAAACTCGGCCACCAATAGTTGATCACTGGAGCGATCAGTCCCGCTCCGGCAAGCCTGTGAGGAATATACTGTAGGCAAGACCATATGACTTGGCCTCCCATGGAGTAACCGATGACATGGAATTTGGATCCAAGTCCCAACTGATCACCAAGCTCTTCTATGTCCAAAGCCAAACTCTTCGGAGTCCGGTTCGGATCCGGGTCACTCTCTCCGTACCCGGGTCGGTCGAACCCCACCACATAAATTCCAAGTTCTTCAACAAATTCCTGAAAAAATAAAATAAAATCATGCCTATAAACAATCCCTAAACAAAAAAACAAGGCACAATACACATTTTGAATATACTACCAAAATAAATTGGTCAAAATTGAGCTAAGTTGACGAAATCCGTCGATTTTTTTAACAAGTTCATGACAAGTTCAGGATAAATCTGATATCCAGCGAGCAACTTGGCACCTGAGAGAGGGCTGTGGAGAACACAGCGTCGTGTCGAGAGGAAGAGAAGCCATGGACGGAGATGATCTTATACTGAGCCGTTTCTCTAGGCACGCCATGTTCCTTGTACGCCAAGTTTCTCCCGTCTCTGAGCCTTATTCTCGGTGCCGTGACGGGCGGTCCACCGTGGGACCCGCAGATTCTCGGCGGAGGTGGTTGCGTTGCCTTATACGCCCATGAAATCAAGACAAGGAACAAGAGTGTAACGACCCTCTTCGTAGCCATTCCTGAAACACAAACAAGAAATAATGAAAACTATCGTCACAATGGCCATATAATGAGAACAAAAAACTCACAAGAACTCCAAATAACTTTTATAATGGATTTTGTTAAATCTTTGGTGCATTGAAGTGGGATTTCTAACAAAATATGATCAAGAGATTTATTTCTTAAGACTCAAGCTATACGCTTCTAGAATCTGTCATTGTATAGCTCAGACAAGAAGTTATTATATAAAAAATGCTAACACATGAGTTAATAGGCAAGTGGAGATAATTTTATGTTACAAAGCAAAGTTCCGAAACGGGTCCGGCCTTCAAACCCGTTCGGGTCAAATTATTTCGTTACGTTTTATATTCTATCGGTGAATGCCAGTTCAAGTGCTTAAAACCACTGTATCAAGCTACTCCTCTTCGTCGAAATCGCTAACTCTGAAATAAATAAATAAATAAATACATTTGCTTTAAACGATGAAAATATAACCTATAAACTGAAATCCCAACTCTCTTTTTTTTTTCTTATGGAATCCAAACTTTTTTTTTCCCTTCTTTTTGCTCAAAAATGCTGTCAAGATCTTAACTTCTTTTTTCTTCTCTTTCCATTGGAAATCAAAAGAAGAAAAAACACCTTCGTTAATGCAGGGACAAAAGAAAACAAACTCACGCATGGAAAATCAGAGGAAGAACTCACAAACCTTATGAGAGAGAGAGAACTCTTCTTCTACTTAGACTGTAGTACAGTTTGGAGAGAATTATATATATATATATATATAAAAATATATAATAGAAGCATTGTTTTTTCAGTTATGGACATGCTTGTAAGGTTGTAAAGTTGGTAACTTTAATGCAATAAAACATGGGACAAATCACATTCTTGCATGTCCGTTTATTTTTGTTTTTTTATTTTGCGAGACGAGAGAGTCAGTACTTTTGTGCTGGCGTCTGTGGCTGTGAATTTCTGACGTAAATTTATTACATTTTAAAATTTAAATACAATTTATTATACATTATCACGGTAAAAGTATTCAAATTTCACCAATTGAAAGTGATATCTGACATGGTTTACGAGTAAAAAATAGTGATATAAGTACCTAAAATTCAACTAATGTGAGACAAAATATTTTTCTGTCCTATTTTCGTGAAAGATATTTGTCAATTTTTTAGGATAGTGCTATTAATTCATACCTATAGCTACAACACACATGTTTGTGTTCATCCAATTATCTAGCATTTTTTTTAAATTCGACCGAGAAAATGTGTTGTGATTTTGATATTTTTACTGCCATTTTTTTTCACTTTAACTCCTGCTGCCTACCAGTGGCGAATGTATGAACAATGTGGGTCGGGTTGAAACCACTTCCCATAGTTTTTACTAATATGACCCTATTTTTTAAAACTTATTCAAATAAACCCACCTCCTAAGTCAATCTCAACCACCCCAAAGCCTAAAACTCTTGAAAACTTGTAACCAACCCCCATTTTTGTATTTAACTTTATATTTACTATATAATTTTAGAGATATAAAATTTGAACCCCCTTGCCTCGGAATCCTGATTTCGTCACTGTTGCCTAGTTTGTCAATACTTAGGTATTTTTGCCACGGTTATCCCTTTAAATTTAAAAGAAAAAATTGAAAAAATATATGTTACGACTTTGGATATATTTACCTGTTTTAATTTGTCAAAGTTTAGGTACTTTTGCTGCAAATATCACATTAATAATTTTTTCCTCTTTTCCAAATTTTTTTAACGAATTTATAAAAAAGCAAGTACTAGCTGAGTGGGACGTGGCTGTAAGATACTGGTATAGTGGTACGTAAAGAAGCCTTGATTTGCACAAATGTCCCTCAATTTTTTGCGGGTAAAATCTGACCCCTTAGGTTTAGTTTTTGGTAGAAATACCTTTAAACTTTGCTTGTTTATGCACTTTGGCTCTTGAATTTTAATTTTAAGAGAAATACTTCATTTATAAAATATTGGACAACATTAACTCTCTGTTTCTCCTATATTTAATCAATAGCCTAATTTTGAGATAGCTACAAAAGCGTACATAATTAATTAAAAATATAAAAGGAAAAAAATAAGAAGCAAAAATCATATTTGTTTACTACAACAAACAATGTGCAAAATTTATAATTGTTTTCCTATAGCTAAAAAACTGTTATATTACAGCTTAAAAATAAGTCGAAAAATATAAACAATAAGGGCAAAAAAACAAGTGAATAATAACAACTTATTTTATGTATCTATATAAAGTATAGATAAATAGGAAAATAAAAAAATACTAATATTAATTTTTTACAAATACTAGTTTAATTAATAATTTAAGTATCTATTATTAATTTATTACAATCTTACATTATACAATATAAAAAAAATAGAAAACCCACAAACTGCCCAAAAATTACTCAAGGTTTATGAAAAATGCCCATAATTTTAAAAAGGGAAAATTACGGCAAAAATACCTAACCTTTGGTCAAACTGCCTCTTGGGTACCTAACCTTTAAAACTGGCGGCAAAAATACCCAACCTGCGTTGACCGTGACTTTGGCATGAAAACGTTAATTTTTCCGTTAACAACACTCATGTGGCCGTTAGCGGCAAAAATACCCAACCTTTTAAAAATTAATTTATTAAATTTTTTAAAAAAGTTTATTTATTTTTTCTTTACTTGATTAGTGATAATTACTTGAATTCCAAATACATGGCATAACACAAAAGTTAGTAAAAACATCTATTGATTTCTTAATGTGCTTGTATAAGCTACATTTGGTGATAAAGATCTTATTACTATGAGAGATTTTAAACATAATGTTACGGGTATTTTAAGTAATTGAACAGGGTTTTGAAAATAGGTATCTGGTTTTCCGAGTATCCGGATTACTAATCAAGCATATTGATTATTGATAATATTTCTTTTACTGGCATATATTCTTAAGCCATTTCTTTTCAATACAGAGACAATAATTGGTTGTATTAATTCGATCTAAAACGGTCAATTACCAATTAAAAGGGTAATTAGGACTGTAACCAGAGCGGTTATCCGATTTTTTTGAACTACCCGTATCCGGATCCGGGTGTCCAAATATCTCTACCCGTATCCGGATCCGGAAATCCAAATATCCAAAAATCTGGATATCTATTATCAAAACCATGTTCAATTACTTAAAATACCCGTAACATTATGTTTAAAATTTCTCATAATAATAAAATTTTTATCACCAAATGTAGCTTATACAAGCACATTAAGAAATCAATAGATGTTTTGACTAAATTTTGTGTCATTCCATGTATTTGGAATTCAAGTAATTATCACTAATCAATAAAAGAAAAAGAAAAAAATAAATTAAAAAAATTAAAAATTATTTTTTTCAAAAAAAAAGGTTGGGTATTTTTGCCGCTAACGGCCACATGATGAATTTTAACGGAAAAATTAACGTTTTCATGCCAAAGTCACGGTCAACGGAGGTTGGGTATTTTTGCCGCCAGTTTTAAAGGTTGGGTACCCGGGAGGCAGTTTGACTAAAGGTTGGGTATTTTTGCCGCAATTTTCCCTTTTAAAAAACTATTTTATACCCATTAATAAATTATATTGGACCATTTTATCCCTAATTACAGTTTCTAATTTTTGTTTTATTTATTTATTATTTTTTAATTCAAAATTTGTTAATTATCATGTTTAATTTTAACAAAAATTGTTTAATTATTTTATATTCAAATATTTATTCTCATTAAACCATTGCCATTGAAATACTTCGATCTTCACCTTCGACCATCACCATGTTCCCTCTCGTCGTCGCCTCTCCATCGCTTCTCCGTCGCATTGTCACGTCGCCTCTCCATCGCTTCTCTGCCGCACCGTTGCGTTGCGTTGCCTCTGTCTCTCCGTCGGGCCGTCGTGTCGCCTCTCCGTTACGTTATTCCGTCGCGAAGGTTCTCGGTCGTCGTCTTCCGTCGCGTCGTCTCCTTCATCCATTGTGCCGTGGCGTCGCCTCTCCGTTGCGTCGTCACAAAATCACCTCCATGAAGCAGACCTTCAAGGCCTTCAACATCGTCGGCAACTCGGTCAGCCACGTCAGGATCGGAGTGAAGTGCGGCAAGGAGGTGACGACTGCGATTCGCGGCGCTATAATCCTCGCCAAACTGTCTCTTGTAATTGTAATTTTTTTTTTTATAGTTTTTGTACATATATTTACGATTTTGTTATTAGTATATATATTTACAGTTTGGTATTGGTTTATATGTATACATGATTCGTATATCAATTTACCAACAATCCCCGTAAAAAAAATCGTATATACATATAGAAGATTCGTATATTAATTTACAGTTTGAAATTGGTTTATATGTATACATGATTCGTATATTAATTTACCAACGGGAACTGTACAAAAATATTCGTATATACATATACAAGATTCGTTATTTAATTTACAGTTTCAGATTGGTATATTTAAATGAATTCTTGATAAAAAAATCTACAAATAAGAATAAGATTGAACCAGAGATAAAGTTTTGGTAAAAAAATGGCGGAAATAACTAATTATTATAGAATATATTTTGAATTTTCGTTTTAAATTTTGGTCGTTAAAATGCTGAATATTAGGGGATTTTATTTTGAATATTAATTATGGTTGGATAAATAGATTCAGTTATTTTTACTACTTTTTAGGATATATTCAGTTTTTAATTCAAATCCAACGATCATTAAACTGAATATCTATTTAATATTAATTAATTAATTTTAAACACAACAAATAATTACACGTCATTGGAAAAAAAATGCCAAAATTCACAAGGGCATATTAGTCTACATTTTATTTTGTTGGTGGTTTCTTTTACCAAAAATAAAAATGGGCATTTTTTTGAAACGTTGTGTTACAAATGGGCATTTTCTTCATTTGTCTTAAAAAAAATTACCTTTTTTAAAATAAAAAAACAAAAATAAAAATTTCCAAATGCCACTAAAAGACTGCGCGATCGTCTGGATCGCGAAACCCTGAAAGCTTCTCGTCAAACTTCGCTTCCTTCTCACCAAACCCTTGTATCTTCGCTTCCGATTTCCTTTTGGGAGTGCGAAAATGGCCTCAAGGATCATCGGCCATTCCAGAAAGGTACCCGGCGATGCCATCGATTCACTTGCCTCCTTTGAATCTTCAACTTTTTTTTTGGTGGAATTTGGTTTTGTTCAACTGGTAATTCGATTTGAATCTGTATTGAATAAGTATTCGTGTGAGCTTCTGGTATTGGCTTCGTGGTTTGGTGTTGAAGAAGAGATAATAGTAGAATCGGAATCCCATTTTCGGATCCGTTTTTGGTCGACAATGATGAAGTTTGAGCCGTTCTGTTGAATTTCACTAGCTTCGATAATGGCGAGATGGATTTCGGGCGAATTCAGTGATGTGTATTACTATTCATATTCGATTGGTTGTGGATTTTGCCTCTGACGAATTTGCTCTGAATTGGGGTTTTTTTTTTTCGGTCGATGAGTGATTAGAGAAGGCACTAGCTGAGTGTTGATGTCGTTTAAGTGATTCGGTATCGCAATTTTTTTAAGTGTTTTCTTCTTATTGTATTTTGACGTAAGCTTTTGTCGCTTTTCTTAGCTGAAAAATGCTTCGAGTTTGCTGCGAAGCGACCATGCCCTCCTTGTTCGCTGGCTCTCCTTCAGCGGCCAACCGCCTGCCGGTAAAAGACCTATTATTTTCGGTTTTTCATTTCTTCTGAGATTTTTTTCGGTGTCTTGCTTTTGCATAGTTAAAATGTTTGTTTTCTTTGAATTCAGAGATATCTCGCCTTCACGGTCGCGGTGTATTGCCCTCGGAAAGATCCGGAGTTCTCAAGTCCGCCGTTAGTAACACTGTGAGTGATATTTAGTGAGAAATTGTTTTTGGCGACTGAACCTTTTTCACGAATGTGATACTTCTTTATTCGATGTTCTTAAATCTTCCATCATAATGTTTGATTCATGATTGTATAGAATCAGTTTTTTGACTGAATGACCGACATCTTTCTTGCAGAAGTCGTTGTCTGGCTCACAGAAGAAGAGTATCTCAACAACAACATTGAATGGCGGTTTCAGTTTAAACAAAGAGATTTCAGGGTATGTAATGGTTGATCGTTTTTTTTTTTCATATTTATTTACGAAGTGGGTATTGAGTTAACAATACTTTCACCATGTATCAGCTCAAATGTTTCGATGCAGAGAGGATTTTCATCTGCTTCAGGTACTTATTTGTGATTATAGATTATTTTTGTTTTAAAAAGTATTGTGGCGGCATTATAAGAGCCGGAGTCAATAGTAAAACTTAAAATGTGATGACAATGTTCTATATGTTGGTAAACTTCGTCTTGTTATGTTATTTTTCTAAAAAATAAAAATAATAATTCCACACTGTCATTCACTATGCAATTATTAATCTCAAGCTAGGTTTTGCTATTTTTTAATATTTGTGCTAAATTTACTCATAAAGCTTCATCTTCCATGTCTTTTAGACCTTCCTCCCCATCAAGAAATTGGAATGCCGTCTCTTTCACCTACAATGACTGAGGTATACCTTTTTTCATTTGCTGGGTCAACTACTAATTATTTCCACGTTATCAACTTATGGAGTGTATTTTCTTTTTCTTTTATGAAGGGCAATATTGCAAAGTGGATGAAGAAGGAAGGGGACAAAATCTCTCCTGGTGAAGTCCTTTGTGAAGTTGAAACTGTAAGTTGCTTAACTTTCTTTATTTGTTTTTTTAGGCAATTGATTTCTTTATCATGTCCCAACTGTGCTTTTGTGCTACAAAACTGTTTTAGGATAAAGCCACTGTTGAGATGGAATGCATGGAGGAAGGTTATCTCGCAAAGATTGTATGTGGAGACGGGGCCAAAGAAATTAAAGTTGGAGAGGTAAACGCTCATATATTTTGTGATTCTTAGAAATCGAAGAGGTAAACGCGCATATAAATCACTAAGTTAAGAGAAAGATGGTCATTTGGCATTTGTACACAAACACAACCAATTATAACTAAATTTAGAGCGAAAAAAAAAACAAATATTATTAAAAATGTCTTCCACTAAACTCTTCATTCTCATAGGTTATCGCCATTACTGTAGAAGAGGAGGAGGACATTAAAAAATTCAGTGATTACACACCTTTACCTTCAGCATCAGATGCTGGTGGTGCGGCAGAGGAAGCACCACCGGTTGCCACTTCGCCGGAAAAAGAAGCACCTAAAGCAGCAGCTCCTTCTCCCACTCCAAAAGTTTCACAGCCTACCACACAATCTTCTGCAGATCGCATCTTTGCTAGTCCCCTTGCAAGAACTTTGGCCGAGGAAAACAATGTAAGTCAAATCTTATGACTATTTTGAGTAGTTTTGAGACCTGTAAGTTGTTCCTTTTTTTTTACATCTTCAAACTCGGAATAGGGTTTCCGATTTCTCAAGCAGTTTCCAGGTTCCACTAGTGTGAACTGAGCCGGTTCCGGTAAAATCATCTACACATTTTGTCCTCGAAAACCGGAGTTTCAAGTCGATTGCAAACTCTGATTGTTACAAAGGCGCTTATTATGCTGCATTGTGATTTGTGAATATAGGTGAAACTTTCAAGTGTTAAAGGAACAGGTCCCGACGGGCGCATTGTGAAGGCTGATGTTGAGGACTATTTGGGTATTGTTTCTGCAGAGATTCCACTTTTTTCTTTCAAAATAAAATATGAAATTATTGATTTTTCTTAATACCTGTATGAATGTTCGTTTTCTCTGTTCTGTTAACTTTAGTTCAATTTACACGTTTGATCTAATTTTATTGGATCTTTTTGTCATGATTTTTTTTGCCATATAGCTTCTCGCAGCAAGGAAGCTCCCGCAACAGCTGCCCCGGCTAAACATGCAGGATTGGATTACACCGATGTCCCTATTTCTCAGATACGAAAGGTTCTTCTTCTCATCCTTTAATTTAATTATTTATGAGGAGTATGAATAATTTAATTTCATAGTTTTTAGCTTCTATATTGTTTGTAATTCTGAAGCCATTACTCTGATGAAATTTTGACAGATCACAGCTTCACGCTTGCTATTCTCGAAGCAAACAATTCCTCACTATTACTTGACAGTAGATTCGTGTGTTGACAAACTTATGGAGTGAGTATATATTTGTTGCTTATAAAGAAGTCATATTTTCTTTCAATAACTTTATACTCATTAAACTACATTGCATACAGATTACGGGGTCAGCTAAATGCATTGCAAGAAGCTTCTGGTGGAAAGCGAATCTCTGTTAATGACCTTGTAATTAAGGTATGTCATTTTTCTAAACCCGTAGAAAACCAACGCAGTTTTACACCTTTTATATGCTTTGAGTGCCAAATAAATATCTTTATTTTTCCTAATTATTTTTTGCAATCACCACAGGCTGCTGCTTTGGCGCTAAAAAAAGTCCCTCAGTGCAACAGCTCATGGACCGATGAATATATCCGCCAGTAAGTGTACAATCAAATGATTTTATTTTATCCCAGTTTTTACTAGAATAGCTTATTATTTATTTATTTATATTATTATTGCTCAATTGTTTGTATTAGTGCTTTATCATGAATCGGCAACTATGAGGTGTAGTTAGGGCTTATTGTTCAGTTATGAAATTATCAGAAAATAATTCCCCTATAATCAATTGAGAACTTAATATTTGCCTTTATTGTTGAAGGTATCACAACGTGAATATCAACGTTGCAGTGCAGACAGAGCACGGGCTTTTTGTTCCTGTCGTTCGGGTTAGTTGGCTCTGTTCATAAGGTTGAAAAATATAATAATCTTGCTTCAATATTCATGAATTTCACATGTTATCATTTTGCAGGACGCGGACAAGAAAGGTCTGTCCACGATATCTGACGAGGTCAAGCGTTTGGCTCAAAAGGCAAAAGAAGGCAGCTTAAAACCCGAAGATCATGAGGTAAGACAATAATTCTTTTTTAAACTGTGTTTGCAGTGATCTTTTGAGTAATTTGCAGCTATACGCCTGAACTTGTCGAGCTATAGTTTTCCTCTTGAACTTATAAACGGTATTATATTATAATCAATAATTTCAGTCAAATTTAATGGGTTCGTGTGATGCATGTGCTAATACATATATGATCGATTTCATCCCTTAACATGAGTAAGTGCATTACACGTGGTTTAAAATTTGATGGAAATCGCCGGTTGTCTACCGACATAGGAGACACTGAAATAAATAAAGTTTAAAGGGAAAAACTCCAGCAACACGAAAAATTCAGAGGGTCTGTTTTTTCTTTTCACGGTACCAAGTTAACATATTTTGGGATTTTATATTTTTTCAGGGAGGCACTTTCACGGTGTCTAATTTGGGAGGCCCTTTTGGCATCAAGCAATTTTGCGCCATCATAAACCCTCCTCAAGCGGGCATTCTCGCAATTGGATCTGGTAAGTGACGAGAACCATTCTGCAAATCATTGGAATTGAGGGTCTTATAATTACCCAATCTAATCATACCCATAAGTCTAATCTGCCCCTGTTGTTTTGATTATCAACTTTCCCCTTATTGCGTTTTACTTGTGCAGCGGAGAAGAGGGTTGTACCTAGCTCTGGGCCCGAGCAGTACAAGTTCGCTTCCTTCATGTCGTCGACATTGAGCTGTGATCATCGTGTTATTGATGGTAAGTTCTATAAAAATGGTTATAGTATTGATTAATGTGGAGGTTAATTTGCTAATGTTCGTGTCGGTTCCTATATACCAGGTGCCATTGGCGCGGAATGGTTGAAGGCATTCAAGGGCTATATTGAGAACCCGGAGTCGATGCTGCTCTAAATTAAGGATAATCCCGTTTTACATTTCCCTAACCATGCCTCATGAATTGTTGAGATAAAATCTCAGGTATTTAAGGCTCAATTGATGGGTCCGGTGATATTTTCGCCTTTTTTTATTCTTTTAGTTGTCTTTTTAATTAGAATAAAGGGGTTGAATTGATTGAAGGCTTGGAATTTTTGCTCATGTAGAGTGCTGAAAACCCCTTGATTATGAGCACATATTTGTCTCCATTCCATCAATGTGAATATTTGGAAAATTGTTAATTTCCAATTTTTTGCTCTTTGATGAATTCAAACAAAATTTATGAAAATAAAGTATCTGTTTTTTCTTTGAATCTAATACAATCCCATAGATTTATTTGCAATTATGATAGCAAATGAGAGATCTTATTATTGAGCTATGACATGAACATCAATGTATATCACTTGAGATGTCTATAGAGTTCAATTTCTCATTACATGTATCTAGTAAATTGACCACCAAAAAATGAGTGATTTAATATGATATAAAAAAAACAAATATTACTAAGCTAAAACATTAATAGGATTTTATAAAATTAATACTCGATAGAAAAAAATTTGATCCCGTAGTTGAGATCAAAATTGACCATCGAAAGTGAGTAACTCAATGATTACTTAGTGTGAGAGATTTCAAAATTCAAATTATTAGTTTCTTTTACATATTTAGTAAATTGACCACAAAATTAAATAAACAATTATATAAAAACAAACTGAAGTTATTATCTTAGAACATCGAAGTATGTGAGAGGTCCTATTTTGCATTACCTATCTGGTAAATTGATCACCAAAAAGTTACAAATTCAATGATATCAAATCAGAAGAGTTAAGCTAAAAATCCCAAGTTAATGTTTTATTGCTTCCCAGTTAGCAATTCCTTCATAATAGCTTCTCCCATTCCTTCAGCATATGGAAAGAAGTGCCCTGAACCGGAGAGCTCGTGATACCGAATCCATGGAAGCTTGTTCACAATAAAGCGTTGCAAAGAAACCGGGACGAGTCTGTCGTCATCGCCCTGCCAGAGATGGACCGACCCTTCATTGTTGGGAAACGGGTTTTGGAGATTCATGGGGTCGAACTCCCATTTCCCGAATCCGAGCATCATGGCTCGGTGGAGCGACTCGAATTCTCCTTGCTGTGTAGCGTACCTCTGCAGGGAGAAAAGCAAGCAGGATCGTGAACATTATGTCATGACGGCAACGGGAAATGAAAGGCTAAATAGATCACGTGTGTGAATCAGCATGTGTGTGAAGAGTAACTTAAACGAATTCTCCGTGAACTTTGCTCATTGATGCACTTTGCCTGTCCGGTTCACTTTGTCCCATAAATTTTATATTTGTGAATAATAATCTCTCACTAAATTGTAAAAACTACGATAATATTACCAAGTACCTTCTTTTTTCTTCTATCTTTATCTGTGGAAAACTTGGTTTTGACGATTTCCATATCCTGAGCAGAGTAGATTTCCGGATTATTAGCTATGACACTTGACGAAGGAAACAGTTTTTGCGTGTTCCACCAGTAGGTAAGCGAGGGCACATAGTGTGCCACACCGAGCGCCCATTGATCTTCTAACGGCTGTTGTTGATACGCATCTCTGGCAAGCGTGTTCGGAAATGACGGCCACCAATAGTTGACTACCGGAGCCAGGAGTCCCACGCCTTTAAGCCTGTCAACGTCGCAAAAACACCCATTTTCAAAACAAACCTCTAAGAAGTTCTCAGAGGGATAGTAATAATGATAGGAAAACTTCATAAAACATCCCTCAAAACATCATAAATTATTTTACTACACCTCAAAACATCATAATTGGAAATACATCCTTTTTAAATTTTATGTACCAAAATACCCTTATTTGTGTCCATTTTTTCGGACGCGACTCGTCCATTTTTTAGGACGCAATATGTCCATTTTTCAGGACACAATATGTAATTTTGAAAGGGTATTTTTGTATTACAAATTTGAAAAGGATCTATTTCCAATTATGATGTTTTGAGGTGTAGTAAAATAATTTATGGTGTTTTGAGGGATGTTTTATGAAGTTCCCTAGTGATATATATACATATACATATACATATACATATACGTATAGTGGTTCAAGCAAATGAGGATTTAATCCCAATTCAGTTTCGCTACGAACAGTATTTACAGAAACCGAGCTTGAAGATCAGAATATACAAATTTTGAAGCACATACATTGCCCCATCTGATTATCTTCTCGAAATAGATCACGCATTTTCACTTTGTACGTCGATACGGTTCTCCGTTTTCGAATTGGGATTTCACGAAGTCAAAAACATTCTATAACCGTCACTACAGCGTGCTTTCAGCTCCCCAAAACCCAGATTCATATGCAGAAACAGTGTCACAGAACACGAAGAAAAAAAAACACACACAAAATTCGCAATTTTTTCAGCATTACACACGAGATTGTAGTATTTGTTACCTGTTGGGAATATACTTGAGACAACCCCAAGTTGTGAGACCTCCCATGGAGTTTCCGACGACATAGAATCTGGATCCGAGCTCCAACTGATCTCCGAGCTCCTCCACATCGAAAGCCAAGCACCGAATCGTCTGACGGGGATCCGGATCGCTCTCCCCATACCCTGGTTTGTCAAATCCCACAACATAAATCCCTAGATCTCGGATAAACTCCTGAGATGATCGTACATCAGAAACCATATCCAGAAAGCTCGGAGGCAAATCGAATCGGAGTAAGCTAGGTACGTACCGGGGAGAGGTTCTTCGCGACGACGGCGTCGTTTCTAGAGGAAGCGAAGCCGTGGACGAAGATGATCTTGTGGCTGGCCTCTTCTCTGGGCACGCCGTATTCCTTGTACGCCAAGCTTCTGCCGTCCCGGAGCTTGATCCTCGGCGCCGTCACCGGAGGTCCGCCGGGGGAGCCGCAGATTCGCGGCGGAGGAGGGCGCACGGCGAGGCTCGGCCATGAGAGGGCGTTGATCGGAGCCATTCTCTTCAACATCGCATCAAGGCCAATCAACGGTTTCGTATTTTAACGGATTTATTAACGGTTTTTTGTTTATAAATAATGGATTTATCGATAAAAAAATATTACTATTTTATGGGTTAATCACTAATTGACGAGTTAAACAATGTAATTATTTAATTTATTTTAATTGAGTTATTCTGTAATTGTGATTAATATCGTTAACAGAGATTAAGATAGAACTGTTATTAGGGTTATTAATGTGATGATACTTTTGAATTACGATTGATTAATCTTGTTTCGATTCGTGAAGTGTCCAAAACGATAATTTTTCTGATAGCCAAGTCGAAGAGTAAGTCTCAAGAAAGCTCTCTTCGGATTAATTAAAATAATTATTGTCGGAACGTGATTCCCGAGTATTTATTTACATTCCACTTTCCGTTATTGACTCGTCAAACTTTTATGTTTTAATTTCGGAATAATATTTTTTTCCCCACATTTCTTCGATGTAAGTTTTGATTTTGTTTCGAGATCTGCGAACTCGGTTCTTTTAATGAGTTGGTATGAATCCCATTTGTATTGGGATTTCTCTGGGCTGATGTCTAATATATATATCACTGTAAACAATATTAACAAAACTTGCAAATATAAGTGAACCATTTCAAAAATGTACTATAGATTTGCAGCTTTCAAGCTCTAAACACCAAATTGTACGGATCGACACTAGCGAAAACACGAGCCTTGCTTTCGACCTCGCTAAGAACCTTTGAGTTTTACTGACGAGCTTTCTTTCCGAAGCCAGAAGTTAACCAAAAGAGAATCCAAGATTATCTGCACACGTATAAATATACATTTTTTTGGTCAATTATAACCACACACAAACGAAAGAGTGTAATCGGAATTAGGAACATTAAATAACCTGATTCAGATGAGCTGCAATGCAAGGAAGAACAAGCAAACCGGATTCACCAAACGCGCCGCCGAGCTTCTCCACAACAGCCACCATTACAGGCAAAGTTTTCTACACAAACATTTCACTAAACATTTAGTATTACCACAAACATAATTAAATGATTTCCATTTTGTAAGTTCAAGAAGTCTTCGTAAGTATCGACAAGCATACCTGACTAGCGACGAGTACAAACGCATCGGAGTTCTCTTTCTTCGAAAACACCGATTGATGGCCACCAGAGAGAGCCGAGAGGCTCTTGATAGCCAGAATATTAAACCCTAATAGTACAATATGCAAAATTCTGCAATACGAGTAAAAATATATTTTTCTTTACGACCAAAATTTCAAAGAATCAAGACAACTTAGGATATTATCTATTATAATTATTATATATTTTTCTCTTCCAAATATTCTTTATATAATCAATTTTTGTAATCTTGTGCGAGCACACACAAAATGCATGCATAATTTATTATGTCCAATTGTTCATATAATTAAGCATAGAATAATTATTTGGGACAAAAAGAAGTGAAAATAGCAGCAATGAATTGAACTTACGCCCCGGCTCCGATAGCTGCAAGAAAAACCGACGGCTTAACCATCAACAGCAGCGACCTTGACTTGCTAATTTGCATCCACGGCATCTGAATAACCGTTATTGTTACATATATTACATAAATACATTTTTTCCGGGATTTAACAATTTTAAAAATGGATTAGGTCAAATATGAAAGGTCATGGGTCTTACTAGACTAAGTAGAATTGCGCTGATTTTAGAAAAAAGCTTACGGTTTTGGTCAACGAAGTCCGCAACACCTGCAATGCATAAAGAAGCTTAGTAGAAAACATTTTGCAACCTTTCTTTCTGGTCAAGCATTTTTATTTCTTCTGCTCATCCTCTTATTTAACGTTTGAAAAGCCGAAATTAGAAGCATACCTTTGAAGGATTCTCTCAAAACCTATTAAAAAATAAAGAAAAAATTAACTATAACTTGCTAAAGCAACATATATCAGGATTTGCTGGTGTTAAAAACTTTCTATTTTCAATAACCGCGACAAGATTAGTACCGGCCCTGAGGGAAGCCATGGTAGTCTTGGGCCTATAATAGATTTTCAATTTGTAGCGACGGGGGGTCATCGTGACAAAAATTTTCTTTTCATACTTTTTGCATTGATTTTTTTTTTTTTTTTTGCAATTACGATAGGGCCCCAAAATCGGTCTTCGCCTAGGGCCCCGACAAACTCAGGGCCGGCCGTGGACAAGATATCGGCTTTACCTTTCCCAACACCAACGGGATCAATAATGTGATCACCAGACTTTTTAAAAGTTGCTTAGTCGGAACACCAACACCGACCCCTGAAGCTATAAATCTCGTAATGGAAAAAGGGATCTGTAAAACGAGATTTATTAGCACATCATTCTGATTCCACAAACTACATGTCGATGAAAATTAATATGTGAAAAAGGAATACGGAAAATAAGTGATATGAGATGGGAAATTTCCCCAACACCATACATGCGTAAAGTTCTGAGCATATGTTCTACTTCTACACAAGGCAATAATTGTGGACAAAGTAACAATCAAACTCACAATTAAAATTCCTAAGAGGTTCGAGATCACTGTCATTGCAAGAGCGAGGGCCGAATTTCCTCCGGCGAGCTGCGTTTAAGGATCACAGACCATTTCTTAAAGTCCATGTACATGTCAAATGAGTTTATAAGGAGAAAAATTGGAACATTTAGAGTCAGGGATTGGCATACCTGAGTAAGTGCAACACCGCTTGACAATGTAGTTGGCATACAACAAAATAAAGCCAATCCTGAAGATCAAGAGCAAGAGCAACAGAATCATGATTAGATCGTTACGAAAAATCTGCTTAACCATCTACGAACAATAATAGTCGAGTCTGATAAGAAAAAACCTGTAACGAATTCTTGAGGTTGGAGCTGAAGACTCAGTATTATCTTTGAAAAGTATGGAGTAATAAAAAGAATGGAGACCTGTAATTTAAATCATGTTAATACCCCAATTGAAATCTTCATGCCGGTAAAACAGAGGCAAAAGGCGTCCGCAAGCGGATTGACTAAACAAATCACGATTGAAGATCATACTAGGCCAAGAACCGCCACGGGCCATGCTTCAGCAGCCTCACCGATATCTCCGCTACGCAACGTCAACCCTTCAAGAAACCCAGAAAAGCTAATCAAATTCCTACTCGTGTGAACGAAAAATCCACGGGCTTGCATCGATGGAATCAAAGCTCGGGGCGAAATTCAGACCTGACACAACGAAAATCCCGAACGTGCTGAATTTCGACAGCGAATAGCTATCGGCGAGGCAACCTAAGGACGGATTCCCAAGTCCTAGAACTACTCCAACCACCAGAGCTGCAAAGAAGATCCAGAAAACAATGAGCAGAGGAATTCGAAATCTAGTAAGAACAAACATGGAGTATTGTTACCTAATGGAAGAAAATTATCGGAAGCGAAGCTCATCAATGGCTTCGTCCAAAGCAAGCCCTGCGATGAGCTCGATTCTCCTCCATTACCTTCAATCTGAAAGCATAGGAAGGAAGGCTCGTTTCTCCTCACTCGCCGATCGAAAGACGAGACTAGAGTGAAGAGAAGTAACCTGATTGGAGGAGGAGCAGGCTCGGATGGCTGCTCTTGAGGTGGAAATGCTGCGACGACCGGCGACGGCGAGTTTAGAGCGGAGTTCCGTGAATCTGCGACGGAAAAGGGGATGCTTAGCCGGCGACGGCGAGAGAATGAGGGCTTGAAGCGTTCCCGCCATGGGAGAGTAGCGAAGCTGGTAGTTGGTACAGCAAAAACGGTGTCTTTCTCTTAACTTGAGAATCATGAAATTTGACCTTAAATTAGAACAAAGAGGACTATGACCCAAAATTTTGATATAAAAATAAAAGGGTAAGATATAATTACGGTAAAAGTCCTCAAGTTTATTATATTATCGTTGCATATTATCGACTCCAGTAGTCCAGTTGCGTTAAATAAATAGTCAAAGTCAACAAAATTTGTGGTATGGAATAGTTACGCTCTATGTGGCTATTAGCCTATTACCGATGCATACTTTTTTTTTCTTTCTTTTTTCATGTGTTGAAAATGTCTATTTTTTACTCTTCCCAAAAGGTGAAATTTGTAAAGAAATTATTTTCTAAAGAGAAATTTTCATTATGTTATAAATTTTATTACTAACTTTTAAAATTTTATAATTCTTAAAAAAATCTTTTTAAATTTCATGTACTCAAGTATTTCTGTAAAATGGACATATCGCGTCTTGAAAAATAAATTAATTAGAAATACTTTGGTACATGAAATTTGAATATTTTATTTTGAGAATTATAAAAATTTGAAGATTGGTAATAATTTTTTTTGGGTACTTAAAATTATCTTATTAAGTTCTCCTTTCTAAAATGCTCTCTAGGGGTAATTTTGGCCTTCCTCGAAAAATAGGCTATTTTTCTAAATGAAAATTCGCACGTGTGAAAAAATAGGCCAAACAAACCAGTCATCACTCGGCTGAGCTGAGTTGAGAGTAACGCCACCACACAAATGGCAACGACGATGACGCGCCTCCATCTCCGATTCCACCTCCTCCACCGGCCAACCCTGCCTCCTCCGGCGACGAAGCTCCGTCCCTCGCCGAGGCCTCGCCGCTTCTCCACCAGGCCTCTCCTCTGCTCCGTCTCCGATCACCTCCCCGAGGTCCTCTCTCTCACTATATTTATGAATTCTCTCCCGTTTCTACTATGAAATCTCCGATCTTGAGTTGGAATCTGTGGTTTTGGTGTTAGAGTTCGGCTTCTGGATCGATCGTCGGCGATTTGCTGGACTATCTCAACGAGTCGTGGACTCAGTTTCATGCCACTGGTACGAGTACGACGAGTTGTGGACTCAGCTTCGTGTCATGGAATCTACGCCATTGTTGTGTTTTAGAATGAAGAGCATGTTTCTTTTGCGAAAATGTGTTTGCCTTACAACTCTGCTGTGATTATTCTTGATTTGTTTAACTGCAGCTGAGGCGAAGCGGCAGCTTATCGACGCCGGTTTCCATTTACTAAACGAGAACGACGAATGGAACCTGAAACCTGGCGGACGCTATCTTTTCACACGAAACATGTCGTGCTTGGTTGCGTTTTCCGTGGGAGAAAAGTGAGTACAACACTCTTTGCTTTGTTAGCATTTTGAATGGATATGAATCGGTTCTTTAAAGTATGATTCTTTACGCACCGTACCGTACTCTATAGACTTAGTACCAAAGTTTCTTCTGTCGTGTTCGTTGTGTTCTTTTATATGTTACTCGTTGTATTTATGAAGGGCTTTCCCTTGTTTCTTAGATACGAGGTTGGCAATGGGTTTCACGTGATTGCGGCGCATACTGATAGCCCGTGTTTGAAATTGAAGCCGAAATCTGCATCATCCAAAGCGGGTTATCTTATGATCAACGTGCAGACTTATGGAGGAGGTCTGTGGTATACTTGGTTTGACCGAGACTTGACTGTAGCAGGAAGAGTTATAGTGAGAAACTCCGATGGCTCTTTTTCTCATAGGCTTGTGAAAGTAAAGAAACCTTTGTTGCGAATTCCGACTCTCGCCATTCATCTTGACCGGTTTGCTTCTGAGTCCTTGAATTTATTGCTTTGAAATTTACCCATTTTTATATTTCGAATTTTAACTTGGAAATTTGTGTTGACATTGAATTTAGAGTTTGTAGCTTTGATTGGATATGGTGAATTCTATTTTAAATCTTGTTTCTCCGTGTGCTGCTGTCGGAGATAAATTAGTACTGAAAAGATATGTACTGCGAATCGGCACTTGCGACCCGCATTTTCTGGTTTTTACTCTAATATTCTGATTTTAAATTCCTCGTTCTTATGTTTCATTTTAATTTATTTGTGTAGCACAGTGAACACAGATGGATTTAAACCAAATATAGAGACTCACCTTATTCCTTTGCTAGCATCGAAGTTAGACGAAACGTCCCCTGAGTCGAAAGATAAAAGTTCGAATATGTCTTCTAAAGATGTTCACCATCCAATGCTCATGCAGGTAAAATATATATAGACCAGTTTGGTTTTCTTTTGGCTCATTATTGACAAACCAAAGAACTTATATGGGCTTACAAAATAAATTATTGAAACCTTCGTCATTTCTTGTACTCAGGTTTTGGCAGAGGAGCTTAGTTGTGACATTAACGACATTGTAGATATCGAATTGAATATCTGCGATACTCAACCGAGCTGCCTTGGAGGCGGAAACGATGAATTTATTTTCTCGGGAAGATTGGATAATCTTGCTTCAAGCTATTGTGCACTGAGGGCTCTCATCGATACCTGTAAATCCGGTAGTGATTTATCAAGTGAACATGCTATCCGAATGGTTGCTTTATTTGATAACGAAGAGGTAATTGCCTCAATTCAAGTTCATATTAAGTCGTGTTTTCTTGTTTGGTTATGTTTTCAGGTGAACATGTCAAGTTATGTTAAGTACATGTTAAAAATTTAGCTTGTACCCCGTTAGGTCTCAAAAAGTGCTGTTATACTCTGGAACTGTCATTTATATTATTTTAGTATTGATATAAACAGTATGAACTGGTTTTATCAACTTAAAATGTTATCTTCTTCTGTGTAGGTTGGATCAAACTCAGTTCAAGGGGCTGGTGCTCCGACGATGTTTCAGGCCATCAAACGCATTAGCAGTTGTCTAGCTGATAAGTATGCCGGTGAAGGTGCTTTTGAACGGGCAATTCGCCGATCATTCCTTGGTATGATTAAGTTTATATTTTAAGTTTCAACGCTATTAAAACGTGGTTTTGTTCCGAGTCTGTCTGCAGATTCTGATTTGGCATACTACAGATTTTGTGAATATAGTTTCCATCTTCACTTTTGTATATTTAAATATCTGGATGTCGTTTTCATAGTTTCTGCGGACATGGCACACGGGGTTCACCCAAATTTTATGGATAAGCATGAAGAACATCACCGACCCGTGATGCAAAAAGGACTAGTTATCAAGTACAATGCAAATCAACGCTATGCGACTAGTGGAGTCACGTCCTTTCTCTTCAAAGAAGTCGCAAAAATTCACAACATTCCGACTCAGGTACATTATAATCTTCTTTTATTATTATTATTGTGCTTGTCTGTCAGTTTGGCTTATTTAATCATTCTGAACTTAAATTAATTATTAAGAAAGTGTACTTGTTAGAATAAAGTGGTAAATAACTTTACGTATGTGAACAAGTAGTTTATCTCTCTCTTAGTGTTTAGATGAGCCATGACTGTACTTACAAAATCTGGAAATATCTTAATTAGAATTTCTTTTGTTTACTTTTAAGTATCTCACTTTTTGTTTACAGGACTTTGTTGTCCGAAACGATATGGGATGTGGATCAACAATAGGTCCTATTCTTGCTTCTGGGGTCGGCATCCGTACCGTTGATTGTGGCATTCCACAACTTTCTATGCACAGGTATCATTTTTATTATCTTTCCCTATAGTTCAAGACAACATTTTTTTTATACCTAAGTCATTTGTTTCGCGTTGTTGGTTTATCGAACATTCCAAAACCTTTTCTATGTATCATTAATTCTCTATTATCTATATAACATATAGCATGGCTAGATTATCTCTCTGATATTTGCCTAATATACCACATTTCATCATCCTTGCGAATTTCTATCAGAAAAATATATACCATTGAACAGTTAAATTAGCCTAGCACCAGTGACAATAACAGTCGTTAATTTGTACGCTTTACTGCAGTGTGAGAGAAGTATGCGGAAAAGAAGATATTGATATCGCTTACCAGCACTTCAAGGCGTTCTACAAATCCTTCTCGATTGTTGACAAGAAGCTGATCATCGACTCGTGAGCTTCCTTGAACCCTAAGTTTCCATCATTACACTATTTTCTTATACTGTATATCTTTAGTCAGCTTTCCCCACAAGATAAATATTCACATATGAGACATAGAGAGGGCTGTTATTCATGTTCCCATTGAAGTTTGGACAATGTTGAATATATAACGATTCACAAAATTATCGATTTGCCTCTGGAACCACTAATTTTCTTGTATGGCCCGGATAAATCTGGCTATAGGTAAAACGAACAACAGTAGAAGAGAAAAGAAGAGCAATCACTCCTTCATGTGGAGACATTTCTTGTCAAGATATGCAGATTTAGACAAGGTAAAATTTCTTCTGTGTGATCAACGTTTGCTTGAACTGGTTAAACCCGAGGACGAAGTTGAACTAGCGTCACTTTCGGTATTTGGGTTTTGACCGGAGCTTTCTCTGGAGAGTTTCCGCTTCAGCTCGGCCAATAAAGCTTGATTCTCTTTGTTAAGCCTTTGAGCTTTCTTCCTTAGCTTTTCATTTTGTTGGATTATGTAGCAGTTCTTCAAATACAGCTCCGAATTTATCTTCTCCATCTCGGAAGTCTTGTTTCTGCACCGGAATTTTCGGAGAGAACAATGATGTGAGAGAAAACAAATATCATTACATTTATAGTAGTTTATATACTATTTATTCTTAGAGAAATTAGCACCAGTCCCTTAAATTTTGTATAATGGTGAACGTTTCCTCTGGATCTTAATTTATGGTGCAATTTGCTTCATAAACTTTTGTTCTGGTGCATCAAGTGCGTAATATATCGGGAGTATTTAGCACCAAAATAAAAAGTTCAGGGGCGAAGTTCACCGTTAATAATAACTCATAGGGAAAAAGTGCACTACAACTAAAAATTCAAGGGGTAAAAAATACTAAAATAAAATTTTGAAGACAGATTGCACTTTTGGGTGATATAACCGAATAGTGAATAGCGAATTTAAACGGTAAAAGCTAAATACACCGAATATAAACCAAATACCCACATCATTCGGTAGCATTATTCGATTATCATGAAATAGTATAAAAAAACGGCAACGCCCGTGGTTTCATATGATGATGTCACGGGGAAGAGATAGTTGAAGAGAAACAAACCTTGTTATCTCCCTAGTGGCGTATAGGAAAGAGGCAGTTCTTAAACCTCATTAAGAGATGTTTTATCGGTTTTTCTTGAGCCAAAAATAATACAATCCAATATACATATATAGACACAAGAAGGAAGCCTAAACAACATGATGTATCAAAAGCCACCTTGTCTCCCTTTTTCCTGCACACCAAGCCTCTTTGCTTTAACCGTTAAAACTAAAAAGATAAGAGCATTTCTCATCATTAGGTTTAGGATTCCCAAAAACGAAAGAAAAGTGACTCGATATACATACAGGCATGCACGTAGAAGTGGTGGGAGGATTTGCACGAAGGAGTGGGCATTTTGTGCACATAAAAAGGTGTCTAACAAAACCCCAAAAAAGAGAAGTGTTGGCTTAGGGGACAAGAAGAAGAAGAAGAAAGAAATTTGGGAGAGAAAAAAGAGGTACGAAAGTAGAATACTCGTGTTGATGTTCATGCTTTCGGATATGGTGGCCAAAGTAATGATTGTTGCCAAGCAGAGTTCCAGGGATTTGTTATTCCTTATTTTGTCAGATAACATGCTTTATGCTCCTCTTTAATCTTTGAAATTGTATCTTGTAATTCCAACGTGAAACATCATTGTCATCGGCGTATAAAATGATAGGTCCCACACAAACAGGCAATTGTCGTTTTTATTTTTGTTTTGGGGTTTATCATGTGATGCCAATTCAAATATATGTCACAGCACAGCAGTTAAATCTTCAATTAGTGAAAAAAAAATAAACATAGAAATATGTCAGCCAAAATATTAATTTGATCAACAATTATTTCACCAATATATAGGCAATTTGTCCCATATACAGCCATTTTCATCATTAGCTCTTGAATTTGCTTCATCATTAACTCGTCCAAATAAAATTGTCCACAGTGATGGTTCAATAGTATTCTAACAGAAGAAAGAAAAGAAAAAGCCAATATGGTACAATTTGCGGTTTTTGCCTGTTTCATTTCGGAGCTCGAAAAGCAGTAACGTGCAATTCAAACCCGGATCTTCTTGCCAATCGTCGACATAACTGCGACGCTTCCGATAGCCCATTTCAATCAACGGCTTTTTGGGATGACCTTCCTAATCAACTGCTTTCTTTGTGCCTGTATCCACAATATTCTGTCGTTTTATTTATACAAGAATAATAAGAACAAAAAAAAGATGAGAAAAAAAAAGATGAGAAAAAAAAGTTACCTTCGTTCAGGCTGAGCCCAGGCTTCCTGACTGACGCTGAATACATCTGTTCTATCATGTTCGTCAATATCACTGGCAAAACAAATCCGAAAAGACGATACCCAGAAATGCTTTGCCAAACTTCTGCATCATTATATCCTTCAGAGATGCACGAAGCTTCCTGTGGAACCGAGAGTGATGGAGCAAGAACTGCTTGTTTCCTTTTTGCTTGAGCATCCATTCCACCCCTCGGTTCTATGCCTGCACGCCTGCCAGCTAGGGCCACATGGCTGGGCTCGATAGCCAACTGGCAGGGTGCAGGCATGGGCCCTGCCCCTCACCGGGGCCGGGCTAATCCAAAACTCGCATCAGATTGTTGATGAGGCTGCGAAACCAATGGTCACACACCTTAGAAATCAAGACGAGCAAAAAAGAGCCAGATTCATTGAAGATACGGCACTTTATCTTCTGTAAATTATATGTAATTATGTATATAACTGGGTATTACGCTTCATAGCTTTTTGGTTATTTAATCACAAATTAAGTCGAGAATTTAGGAGGCTTTAGGAAGAGAAAAGATGACAAAAATAGAGAAATCGATACTAGCAAACAACTGTTACTGGTATGAAAATCAAGATGAAAACATCTGAGCTGAATGCAAGGACTGAGGGTAGTCTAATATGAGCAGGCTCACTAATTCTATAACGGTTATGGTTATGATTATGATTATAACTAGTTTCGTAAAGACAATAGCATGACGGTTCCTTTATTTATTTATTAATTTATTATGAAAAATATTTACATGAATGAAAATTTTGATACCTGAGAGAAAGGTTGGTGAGCATGTTCATGAGATATAAAAGATACTCCAGGACGTTGAGATGGAAACTGAGACGAATGCAGATACATGCCAGCTGTAGAGCGAGCGCCAACGTGGTTTGGATTAAACGGCGCCATAAGAGGATCGTGATGGGCATAAGCAACTCCGGTAGATGCTGAAGTGGCAGTCCATTGCCCAGGAAGATGTTGAGAAAGTTCTGCTGGCATCTGAGGTCTATGAGCAGCACCGAGCTGAGGAAATTCTGTGTTGTAGTTTATTGCAGGCGAATACATAGGTTGGATGGCGTACTGTCCTCCATTAAACCCAAATCCAGGATCAAATCTTTGCATATACCTGAAAAAAAAAATCCCATATAACTCTACCCTGACTTATAATTCATGTATTTTGTGTTCATTTTGTTTGAAGAAACCTTGACAAATTAAACCCACTATCACCCCTTTCCACACAAAAAGCAAAACAAGAACAAAACATAAAAATGTACCTGTCGTAGTTTCTATCATAGTCAGGATCCTTGCGGTCAACTTCACGATCACGAAAGATCGCTATTCTGTTATTTGGTCTGTAGTTGTTGTACCTACCAATCGGCTCTTTTTCTATCCGGTTTCTACCCATTCTACCACTGGTCGAAGAATCCATCAGTCCCCTATTAGAGCTCATATCAGAAATCCCATATCCAGAATGTTCATCCATCTTCGGATTCACCGACGGAACATGCTGGGAGTTATCCTGCAACCTAGGTTCACTTTCTGATCTCCCAATAGCACCACTGCCTGTGCTATTGCCAGAGAATATCCGAGCACGAGCCTTGTTATACTCGTCTTTCCTTTCTTCAACGCTCTTAGAGCTATTGCCCTTTAATGAATTTGAGTTTCCACTGTTTGCATGGGAAGATCTCTTCTGAGGTCTCTGTTTAATTGCAACCTTGATGACACCGGATTCTTCCGACGGTAAATTTGCAGGAATGTCAGCGAGGCGAATCAGGGGAAGCCGGCACTCAGCTGTTTTACGAACAATGATTCTTGAACCGGAGCCATCGGGGTTGTTATTGTCCAACAAAACCATTGACTGAAGCAAGTAATGTTGTGCCACACGGTGTGCAGCCAATCGCAAGTAAGACGTGGGCAATTGCGGAAATTCAAATTGCTGCTGGGTAGGATCTCGAATAAACCTCTCAACTTCTTGTTCCATCCTCAAAACTGCACAGGAATATAACACAGCAACAAAATATTATCACAATGTTGGTCATGGAAATGATTTCAATCAGTTATATGAATATCTACAAGGCGACACACTGTTAGCATGAAACTATCCAGCTCGGTATGCTCGACGTATCTCTTGCATGGTAACTCATCGAAGATCAAGAAGTCAAGAACAAACTACATGCACAAAGCCGAAAATATTATCCAAAACCAACTTAATCAGGCTCAATTCCGATACTGAAAACCAGCTAATTCTTCATCGAATATCAAGAAGTCAAGAACCAACTACATGCACAAAGCCAAAAATATTATCCACAAACCAACTAAATCAGGCTCAATTCCGATACTGAAAACCAGCTAATTCTTCACAATTAACTCATAATCGATGTAGATAGCTATCAAAGACGCAGACTTCGCATGAAAAAGCATAAAATTTAATAGATTTCCACATCAATTACAAAGCACTTACTCGACAATCGCTCCCTAGGGTTTTGCAGCGCCTCGCGAAGAAACTGGTCGACCTGACTCAGCGCGTCCTCGGAATCCTTCTCGCCCAGACCGACATGCAAAGAAGACGAGAGAGAAGATTCCGTCGGCGCCGGAGCTAACTCCGCAGCGTCGCGGGATTCCTTCTTGGTGTCAAGCATCAAGCGGCTCACGGACGCGTCCAAATCGGCGAGCTCCCAGGACTCGGGCGCTCCGCTATCCTCCGCCGCCGCAGAGCCGCTCTCCATTGCCGATCGCCGAATCTCCTTTTTTGTTCCTTTCTGGGTCTCAGGAATCGCGAAGAGCGGTGGCTAGGGTTCCGAGCAGGGAGAAAGAAACCATCAAAGAGGTCGCCGGTCGCCGGAAGTGGTGTGCTAGGGTTTCGGGGTCGGATTTCATGTGAATTTGGGGAAGAACGAGGATTAGGTTTCGAATATCAGAGAGAATTGGGTGCGACTTTGAGCCGTGAGCTTGAGATATTCTCTGCCACGTGGCGTCTGTTTCTGCCTTCTTCTGTAACTTAAATCTTTTTTAATATTTATTTTCCACCTCGGTAACTTAAACCATAAACTTAAACAACACCGTATAAATTTACTTCAGAAAGAAAAAAAAACCCGTAGATATAGGCTTTTTATATATTCATAAAATAGACATACGGTTTAAGGCTTGTTAAGGTCGGATTTGGTCAAATCCCCTCTCCGCTTTACACTTGTCGTTTTCCCATGAAACGACGAAGGTCAGGTTGGGCAAAATGGCGATGGGCCCTCGGCCCATCGGTAGCGAATAGTGACCAAGAGGGAGAGCCCGTGTTCCTCGAGGCTGGTCAGATTGCAACGGGCCCCCGGGCCATCGGAAGAAGCAATGACCGAAGAGGAGCCTCAAGCCCATTAAGGTCTATGGTTTCTCTCCATAATGCGACAAGAAGTACGGCTCGAGGGGGGACCACTGCTGGGCAGTGCGCTCAGGATATGGCAGGGGGACATCGTTAGTGGAGACGAGCTCCTTTGGCAGCCGCCGAGGATGTCAGAGAGAAGGACCACAGAATATTTGAAGGGGGGACCACTGGGAGATCA
Organism: Parietaria judaica; assembly: GCA_954871525.1. Classification (NCBI taxonomy): domain Eukaryota; kingdom Viridiplantae; phylum Streptophyta; class Magnoliopsida; order Rosales; family Urticaceae; genus Parietaria; species Parietaria judaica. The sequence goes on from OX940862.1 coordinate 10,579,489, forward strand.
TCCAGGGGATTCGAGCCGGAGGGATCCGAGCGTCGCTATAAATAGAGAGGGAGCTCCCATTTGAAGGGGTTGGTCGATACCGAGAGAAAAGAGAGAATCAGTGTCATCGCATAGCCTTGAGAGAGCCTTTATTTAACCCACTCGATATCGTTAATCTTAGTTCAATCGCGTTCTTCTTCGAGGTTCCAAGCTATAAACGGAAGAGACCGATCCCCTTTGTAATCATAATCAATCAAAGATACCCCATCATTCGTATTACTCGTGTGTTTGAATAGTGTATTTTTGTGACTGTAAGGCGGTGCGAATCGCCCTCTACAGTTTGGCGCCCACCGAGGGGCTATAGTTTCTTCCTATCGCACAGCCAGGAACGAGAAGAGGGAAAGCGAAAGATGTCTCAAGACGAAGAGCGGAGCGACCAGAGCGAGGTGCTGGACGAGATGCGGCGACAGATGACTCAGATCATGCAGAGGATGGAGGCGGCCGACCGGAGGGCGGAAGAAGCCACGAGGAGAGCAGAGGAGCAAGCCGCGGAGAGTCGGAAGCTCGCCGACCTGCTCGCTCAGGCGGAGGGCAGGAACGCGACGAACAGGTCTGCTGACTCCCCCGTCGCAGCGAGTGGAGGGGCCCTGACCCGAGACGCGGCGAATAACGAGGCGCCCGACGCCTCGCGGGACCTCTTGGTCAGAAACCTGTTCCAGACGCCAGCAGCGACCTCACAGCCGACGACGACGGCGAGCACGCCCCTGAGCGTGTCAGCGCTGGCCCCGGCGGGCGATCCTACGGCGACTGGAGAGATCATGAAGGCCATGGCGGCCATGGCAGCGGCCCTGGAGGCAAAGATAGGGCAGGTGGCGTCGCGAGTGCACCAGGCGACGAGCGCCGGCCCGGAGATCGACAAGCTGGTGAGAGACGCCAGAGTGACCCCCTTCACCCCCAGGATCCGCGGAGTCGAGGTAGACGAGCTGCCAAAGATCAAACTCGCGCCGTACAAAGGAGGTACCGATCCTACGACCCATGTGAAATCCTACAGGATAGCGACGGACCACATCGTCGGCGAGGAGACCAGAAGGGAGGCTATCCTATGCCGTCTCTTTATTTACCATTTGCAGGGCCCGGCTAGCGACTGGTTCGCGCGGCTCGCGCCAGGGATTATCGATAATTCCGACCAGCTCGTCGCCATGTTCCTGAAACATTATTCCATCCACGCCCAGAGCGAGGCGACGCTGGCGTCTCTGTTTGATCTCAAGCAGGGGAAGGACGAGACGCTGCGCCAGTTCGTGGAGCGGTTCAAGGGGTGATGATTCGGGTGCCGAATCTCGAAGACGCCGTCGCCGTCCAAGCCCTGAGACACGGCCTGCATTGCACTTCCGATTTCTGCAAAGAGATCACGAGGACTGTGCCGCTCACAATCGAGGACGCACTCCATCGAGCGACCATCGACATGAACATCGAGGAGAGTATCCTCGGCAAGAAAAGGAGCGACGACAGGGGCGAGGCCAAGGCCAAACCCGAGAAGAACAGGGACGGATGAGACGGCTCGTCGTCAAGAGCAAGGAGAGAAGACCGGGGAGCACATAATGAGCGACGCGCCCCAGAGGCTCCGAGACACAAAGTCTACCAGGTAGACGAGAAGAGGAGCGACAACACCGCCCGCGAGAGCCAGCCGCGGGCGGATTATCACGACAGCAGGCCCCCGGGCCAGCAGGGAGGATACTCCCGAGGAGAACCCGACGGAGGCCAGCAAGGACACTCCGGGGGACGCGGTGGGTTCTCCGGAGGAAGAGGAAGTTTCGGCGGCGGCCGAGGAGGGCGCTCAGGTGGCCGAGGAGGCTACGAGAGGACTCCGTGGCCGAGGGACATGAACAAATTATGTTCGTTCCACGGCTACTGGGGCCATTCGTCCAAGGATTGCGCCGCGTACAAAAGGTTCATCCAGAAGGGGATTGAGCGCGGGGATTACGGGGAGGCCACGCGAGAGCGTGCGCAACCCTGGAACAACGAGAACCGGGCGTTCCCCAACCAGCAGGCGGCTCCGCCGCAGAGCTCCGGAGGGGGACAGGGCGCCCAGAAGCGAAGTTTCGCCATCGAGGCGGAGCCATCGACCCGCGACGAGGCCGCCCGTCCCGCAAGCAGACCGAGGATCGACGTGATCATGGGGGGATCACGATTCTGCGACGACACGGTTAACAGCATCAAAGCCTACCAGAGGCGGGGGCGAGAGCCTAACCGAGGAGACTCAACGCACGAGACATCGGGAGCGACGATCGAGTTTGTCGAGGACGACAACTGCGCGGATTCGCACGTCGACGCCCTGGTGCTCGAGCTCAACATCGGGGGGTACGACATAGCGCGCGTTCTCGTCGACAACGGCAGCTCGGTGGACATGATCACCCACGAGTGCCTTCGGCGCATGAAGATCGATGACCTCACCATCGGGGGCCGCCCCCGAAAGGTGTCAGGGTTCAACGGTGACATCACCACCTCGCTGGGGACGGTTCAGCTAGCCGTATACGCCGGGAGCGTTAGGAGGATGACCGAATTCATGGTCCTCGACGTGGAATCGCACTTCAACGTGATCCTCGGGAGGCCGTGGATTCATGCGATGAGAGCCGTGCCCTCTACCTACCATCAGTGCATCAAGTTCCCTGGAAAGGACGTGGGGACCATCGAGGAGCTCCAAGGCTGCCGAGAGGCCTACCGCATCTGTTACATGATGCATCATCGAGCGGCAAGCAGCGGGAAGAGACCCGAGAAGGCTCTCGAAAGCCGCAAGGATGGCTTATAGCAATTAGCCATCGCTGCCCCGCCTCCCCCGACGACAAAGCGAAGGAAGCGGCGCAAGAAGAAGGGGAAAGGAGGAGATCCCGGAATTCCAAGGATCCTTAGCGCCGAGGACGTGGAGGACCCGGCGACAGAAGAGCGGAGCGGCGGGCCACAGGTCGAGGAGGTCGAGCAGGTCTGCATCGACGAGATCGATCCGACAAGGACCGTCGGAGTAGGCGCGAGACTCGACCCAGAGATGAAAGCCCAGCTGGTGGAGTTCCTGAAGAGGAACAAGGGAAGCTTCGCGTGGACCAACGACGACATGCCAGGGATCGACCCTGCGGTAATCACCCACCGGCTCAACACCGACCCCAATCATCGACCGGTCATACAGAAGAGGAGGAAAATGGCGGCCGACAGAAACAAGATCATCAACGACGAGGTGGACAGATTGCTGGCGATGGGAACTATCCGGGAAGTCAAGTACCCCGAATGGCTGGCCAATACCGTCGTCATACGGAAGAAGAACGGCAAGTGGAGGGTCTGCGTGGACTACGTCGATCTCAACAAGGCGTGTCCGAAGGATAGCTTTCCAATGCCCCACATCGACCGCCTAGTCGAGGCGACCATCGAGTACGAGCTTATGAGCTTCATGGACGCCTATTCCGGATATCACCAGATCAGGATGCACCCCGATGACGAGGAGAAGACCGCCTTCATCAGCGAGCGAGGAGGCGGCCCCATGATGTTACAAAGGCGGTAAATACCCGAGTTCACGATCCGGGCGGCATTGAAGTCGAGGAGCCAATCGCGGCGGTCGCTAGCAAGAAGCGCGTTGCGCATGCTCGTGAAGCGGGCCACGACGCCCTTGTCGGTCGATGGCGAGAACTTGGGAAGATCATTGTCGCCGATCCAGGCGCGAGGCAGCTCCGCGTGATTGGGTCCGAATGTCGACGCGCTCACGCGCGTGAAGTAGTAGCGATTCTCCCACATCGCCTCCTTGTTGGGGGGGTTCAGAAGGATGTGAGGGTTGTGGCGGTGCGCCAGCGAGAGGCGCCCAATGTTTTTGGGGTTCCTCGAGAAGTAATACAGAGTCATGAGGTCCTCCAGAGTGACCTCGACCCCTTGCTCCAGGCCCAGCACGAGGGTGCACAAGAGGAGCCGGGGAGAGTTGGGGCTCACCTGGGTTATCGGCACTTTGAAAGCCACCAGGAAGGCCACGATGAGGTTGGGCACAGGAAGGTGAAGGCCGACGTCGGTGAAGAAGTGCTCGTAGATGGCTATGCAGTCATCTTGAGGCTCGTCGGCGCGCTCGCCTGGATACGGTAGCCGGAGGAGGTATTTTTCGCTATCAATGTAGTTCTTGATGAAGTGGTCCCGGTGCGCCTCCGTCAAGATAGACAGAGGGGACCTGGTCTGGAAGATTTTTCCGGCCATTGCCATGTTTGGATGAGGGCTGAAAGGGGGAGAGACTGACAGGGAGAGGAAGGGAGCGTAGAGAGAGCGAAGAAGTGCGAATGAGAAGTTGAGAGTAAATGGAAGAGGGAGAGAGAATTTCGAGTATAAGGAAGGGGACGAAAGAAGCCGAAGGGGCGCGATTCGATCGGACGGCCCAGGATAGAGGCGTGCGTAGGCTGTCGACGGTCGAGATGAAGGAACCGTTGGGAATCCCATAAAGTAGGTACTCGAGTGCCTGGGGAACCCCGCATTAAATGCGGGTGGGATTCGAGGCGTCGCTGCATGCGTAGTGATAGGGCGCCGACACGTCGACTCGGTGAGTTGATTCCTCGTCGCGAGGGTACTGTCGTCGAGCGGAGGTCCCCCAGATGCCTAGCCTTGTCGCCCGATGATAGCCGTCGCGCGACGAGTCTCCTGGGCATTTTCTCATCGCGAGGAGTCTGTCGGCGATCGATGGCCCTCGACAGGGCGATCTTGTCGCCCGATGGGGATCGCCGCGCGGGATTCCTTCTTCTTACATTTTCCCAAGTGTTCACACTTGGCAAAATGGGGGACTGACTGTTAAGGTCGGATTTGGTCAAATCCCCTCTCCGCTTTACACTTGTCGTTTTCCCATGAAACGACGAAGGTCAGGTTGGGCAAAATGGCGATGGGCCCTCGGCCCATCGGTAGCGAATAGTGACCAAAAGGGAGAGCCCGTGTTCCTCGAGGCTGGTCAGATTGCAACGGGCCCCCGGGCCATCGGAAGAAGCAATGACCGAAGAGGAGCCTCAAGCCCATTAAGGTCTATGGTTTCTCTCCATAATGCGACAAGAAGTACGGCTCGAGGGGGGACCACTGCTGGGCAGTGCGCTCAGGATATGGCAGGGGGACATCGTTAGTGGAGACGAGCTCCTTTGGCAGCCGCCGAGGATGTCAGAGAGAAGGACCACAGAATATTTGAAGGGGGGACCACTGGGAGATCATCCAGGGGATTCGAGCCGGAGGGATCCGAGCGTCGCTATAAATAGAGAGGGAGCTCCCATTTGAAGGGGTTGGTCGATACCGAGAGAAAAGAGAGAATCAGTGTCATCGCATAGCCTTGAGAGAGCCTTTAAACGGAAGAGACCGATCCCCTTTGTAATCATAATCAATCAAAGATACCCCATCATTCGTATTACTCGTGTGTTTGAATAGTGTATTTTTGTGTCTGTAAGGCGGTGCGAATCGCCCTCTACAAGGCTCTATTTTTCTGGGCTCTGAGTTTCATTTTTCACTTGAGTTGTTTGTTTTTGAATGTTTTCGTTGATTTTAGGAACGTTTTACAGCGAATTTTGATTCATCTATCTATTTTGTTTAGTCAGCGTGTGTTGGTTGATATCACCATTGAAGACCATCCTCTACGTTGGTGCTCGAGACGTTTATTATAGTATTATGTTTTTGATTATATTTACTTAGCCAAATATAAATTTGCTCCATTTCATTTCAATAGATTTAGACATAAGAATTAAGGCTAATTACAACAATTTTTTATTCATATATTGATTTCCGCATTCGAGTTTGATTTTACATTTAGGTTGTTTTTTTTTATCTACCGACTTTTAGTTGATTTTAAGACCGTGTTACAATCATTTTTATTCATTAATTATTGTGTTTCATCTTTGTCAGTGCGCTTTGATTGTCTTAACCTTTAAAGAAAATACGTGCGCCTTGTCGTCATCTTTGCTTACAAATTGTGGTTGCCTTTATTATTCTTCTCAAACCCATTTCATAATTTTAATATATTTAAATTTTGTTCATTCTTCTGTATGTCCTTCTTTTTCTTAATATGGGTTTTTTCTTGATAAACCAAACGAACGTTTCCTTATTCACAACCTATCACTATATAACTAAAGTCATTTGTTTTTAAGTACAATCCTTTTCTATCTAAATAATTTTACAAAATGTTAAAATTTAATCATTTGTATTGATACCTATTCTTTATTTTGTAAACCTTAACTAATAAATAAATTAACATTTGACTCACCCTGACTCAAAAATATTTTTTGTATAAACAATTGCTTATGCATGACATATGACTTTTAATGTATACAATCCTTAATAATTAAATTTTTTTCATTCTTTTTATTATTATTATTAGGGTTTTAAGGATAAAATTATTTTGTGCCTATATTTATAAGAGGCTATAAGATGATCATATACCAGTTAATATTTTTCTTTATCAAAATTAATTATTCATTTATTCTTACAAAGATAATTAATTGAAGGACACTAATAATGATAAAAATTTATTTTTTAAAATTATGATCATGTTTACTATAAAAATAATATTATAACAAAGAAAATTGATCAATTGTTTAGTTATGTCAATGTATAGCTTTTAATTACAATATACAATCAAGCTAGCGGCGTCTACTCTTTTTTAGACTAATCACTCTACTAGTATATTTTATATAGTAAATTGTCATACCGATTTCCTCCTCAATATGTTTTTTCTCTTTCACGGCCAAGAAATGCAATATTTGCTTTTTGTATTTTCGGTGAAGTATACGACACATTTTCCGGAACTTTCTCCAAAACATCTTCTATATCAACATTTAAAGTGGTATTGTATTCCAACAATTTTAAGAAATTTTCCAGATTTATTGAGGTAGCAGACATGGATTATACAAACTAAATAGTTCACGAAACCTCCATACATATATTTAATACCAATTTATGTTCGAAAAAAAATACTATATTTATTTTATTTTTCCAATAACGTGTACTGAATATATCCCTTGCGAGGAGATTACTAAACAACCCTAGCTTAGAGAAGCAGGAATGTTTTATACTGATAATTTTTTTCTTCTAATTTATACATATAAAGTTAAATATCAAACATTTGGTGTTTCAGTAAGGAGTGAGGCGAGATGTGGAGAAGAGCATATGATTTCGGAGACGGCCCAGAGGCGAGCTGCTTCAGCCGAGTTGGAACCACTTTTTGACGGCAACGTTTCGTTGCAGTCCGCAAAGTACTTACCTGAAACGCTGGCAAGTCTAGGGTTCGTCGCTACGTAGCAAGTTGTCGCCGCAGCCTAATTAAGAAATTACATGTTTAGTACATCTTAATTACACCCAAGAAAAATAATAAAAAATTAAATCAAACATAGACTTCGCATTCCTTGCCAACAAGATACACATGTTTTCATGTAGTCAATAGTCTTATTCGGTGACCGCAGTAAATATACATATATTTAGTAGCTGCCATAATGATTATTTTTATTTTAGGTTAATAACGGCAAAAATAATTAAAGTTTTTTCAAAAACTCTTTGTGTATCTAAAGTTTAAAAATAGTAGTAAAAGTACCTAAAGTCGCACTTGAGGCATTGATCCCTTCATTATCGTAACGCAATTAACTTACCCGCAAACTCTGGTCACGTGAACAAACGTCGGTTGCTGAATAGCAAATTTTTGCCACGTGGACGAGTCCAAGTCAGCCTCATTTACAACAAAACAATGAATTAAGCTCCTATGTGGGCTCGTTCACATGACAAAAAGTTGTTATATCAGCAACTCACTTTTGTCCACGTAGCCAGAGTTAACGAGAATGCAGTGGTCAACTCCCAAAAATACAACTTTAAATACTTTTACCACCACTTTTAAACTTTGAGTACACGAATGGTTCTTTGACCAAGCTTTGAGTATATTTGCCGTCATTAAACCTTTTATTTACCATGATATATATCTATATTCTATCGGGATTCACAAGTCAACTATTCAAAATAAAATAAAACCGGTCAAAACTCATCGATGCAAGACAAAATTAACATTAAATTCGGAATAAACAATATTTTAAGGAATTGATTTTTATTATTTCTTTTTTCAAAAAGTAAAATATTTAAATGAATATTGAAATTTTTATTTTTTATACTCTCAACTTCTATTTTCAGTAAATATATCCTCGAGTTTCAAAAGCAACTCCATGATACCCTCAAAGTTTTTTTTAATATATATATATACTATGTAATAAATATAATTTTTTTTATATACTACTTATTAACAATTTTCAAAATTTTTGTATTTCGTTACTTTTTCAAAATTTTTGTATTACATCAACGTATATAGTTGAATTGTTTTTTAAACTTTAGGGTATAATTTTGTCAAAAATAAAATAAAAAAACAAATTTCGGATAGGTACATACATGGGTAAGAGTAAGAATGCAAAAATGAGCAATAACAGTAACACGATTACGAATACATTTACTACCTGAGGAATTGTCTTTAAGAGCTTGGAAGTCAAGAAGAAGACCAAATCTGCATGTTGAAAGATTCGAATATATAAAATATAGATTTAATGAGAAAATAATAAATAAATAAATAAATAAACCTGTGAAAAAGCCTTCTCGTTCCCTGGTGAGCCTGGTCCGAACAATCCCGGGATGAACGCAGTTGACACTCACGTTGGCATCGGTTTCCTAGTAACAACAACAACCCGCGGTCAATAATTATTAGATTATTATAATAATAATATTATTATTATTCAGAAATGAAAGCTCTGTCTCTCTCTCTCTCACCTGGAGTCTACGAGCGAGCTCCTTGGTGTGCAGAACATTGGCCAACTTGGAGACCGCATATGCGCGTGTCGCGTCGTAAGAGCTACTAACGGAATCAAGTTTGAGTGCATTATTAGCCGTCGAAAATAAACATTGTACGTGTACATAATTTGCAGTAAATCAAATATCAGCCGCAGTTTATATATCTAATCTAACCATTTGATTCGGCTGATTTCGCTAATATAACAGAGCATGTTGCCCGTGAACCACTCGTGAACCATCGACGAAACGTTTACGATCCGGCCTCGGATTCCCGTACTATTTGCCGTGTGCACCATCTTCTTGAGCAGCAGCTTCGTCAGCAAGAAATGGCCTGCCATAACAAATAAAATAAGCAAAACAATATTCTTAAGGAATATTCATATGATCAGCAGCGCGCGGTTACCTTAATTACCTAAGTAATTAGTGGCGAAGGTCGTCTCCACCCCGTCATCCGTGACCGCGTGCTCGTGAGCAAACTTCCCGGCGTTGTTTCTGCAGAGAAAACAAGAAATAATGAGTGTTTCTCGGCAGCCAAACATGCACACCGTCGAGAGTTTTAGTACATGAGGAGGTGGAGAGGCAAGCCGAGAGCCTCAAACTCCGAAACGAAGCGTCGGACCGAGGCCAGCGAGCTCAGATCGAGCGCCATCACCAGGATCTCCGCGTCTCGAAACTCGGCCAAGATTCGCGCCTTGGATTCCTCCGCCGCTTTTAGGTTCCGAGCGGGCAGGACGAGCCTCGCGCCTCGCCGAGCCAGGACCCGAGCCGTCTCGGCACCGATCCCGGACGTAGCTCCTGAGCAAAACAGAAGATCAATAATAAAACTCAAGTCAAGTCGAACGAGATTAATGAAACACCTACTGAACTGACCTGTGATGATCGCCGTCATGAATCGGAGGTCGGCCTTCTCCGTGACCTCCTCCGCCGTGGATTTGGAGCCGAAGCCGCTGGCGCCGACCGCGCCGATCAAGTAGTTGAGTGAGTCCAGCATCTGCGTGTCCTTTCACTTTCCTTCTTTGACAACGTTGACTAGGGATTACAATGGCGAAAGGAGAACGAGAAATACGTGTGTTTCAGTTTAATATTGATTTATTTTCACGAGGGAGGGATAAAGTCATGCTTTTTTCAGAAAGTAAAGTGCAAAACCACTAATTTAGTGGAGAAGAAGGAAGACTACATATTTGTCAGCTTGATTTAATTAATTAATTAATTAATTTATATATGATTGGGTTATGATGAGTTATGCCCACTAAACTAATTATTGCCATTAAAATAAAAGAAGATTCGAAGGAGGCTTGTTTTGTTTAGGTGTGATTGATTGGGACATGGATCGTAAAAGACGGTACTTCTCCTGAATATGTATTAACAATTTATTAATTACATTATACTATAAGTTGATGCATATGTTTGTTTTAATAATAATATGAATCGGTGGGTGATGATGCAGCAAGCAAGCAAGCAACCACCACATCATTGGTTTCCAAAACAACTATTTTATGCAACATTTGCATCCTCATTTTTCTAAGCAAATTAGATTAATCTCACCTATACCTACCGTTATAAACAAATATTCTGTAAAAAAAATGTTGATACTTATATCTAAACCATTAAAAAAAAAAAACTCAACCGTATTAAACGGGAACCAAGGTTAATTAAAAACCGGTTTCCGGTCCCCGAGTTTAGGGGTTAGAAAACCCGGAATCCCTAACATATTACTCAAATATGATTGACATTTTTTTTTTCTTCGTGAACTTTTCTCTTATTTATAGAGTTTAATATTATCATACTACTTTCGTGTATTTGTAACTTAATACATAGATTTAGTAAGAGATTTAACATAAGAAAATATGTTTCTATTATAAAATAAGTTTTGTTTTTTTTATAAGTATTATTATGATTTTATATTAATTAATCCCGATCGAAGTTTTAAATCCGAAATCAAATTCGCATCCGGAAATCAGGATTTTAAACATTTATAATCCAGATGCGGGTTTTGATTTTCCCAGAATCCAGAATCCGAGTCAGGTTTGGGGAAGCTTTTCCTACAATCAAGGAAAAACGACACCTTCACCAACAAGAACACAAAAACGACAACAGTCTCCACCAACAAACATAAAACGACCAAAGTTTAGGGTTTGGTGCAGAGCAGAGGTGAAGAAGACTGAGAATTTTCCGAAATTCCAAAACCAGAGATCGAAAGCTCAGAGAGATGAACGGCATTGGGAGACTGGTTCGACGAGGCTTCGAAGCTCGAAGGCACTTTGTATCTCCTTCATCTTCTTCCTCTGCGCCGACGATGTCGCTTCTGAGCCGCTCTGGTCTAGCTTCCTTGACGAAACCCACCTCGTCGATCTCGAACTCGCCTTTCGGGAAATGTGGATTTCTAGAAGGTAATCGGTACTTCTGTTGGTATTGGGTCATCGAAATGAAGCTTGGATCACTGAATTTGGGGTTATCGTGTTTTTGCAGGGCAAAGGCGAGGTCTGAAAAGTCTCTGCAAATTCAAAGGTGAGATTTCTTCTTTCATTTCCATGTCGCTCACTAGGATAGTACTGAAGATAATCATCCATAGCTTCAAAAGCATTAAGCTTCGCTGCCAATATGATACCATTCGTGGAGATTACAGACTTGTTATCGATTCAAATTCTCGTTTTCAAGTAAAAAAATCCCGTTTTCTCCGATGAAGTAAATGGGAGTTCTGATCGTGAATTGTCTTTTGCCAATCAGTGCTTGCTCCTAGATATATTGGGGTCTTTTTGCCGTTCCCATCAGCTGAAATGTGTTAAAAATCTTTCTCTAAATTTAGGAAAATCGGCTGGCCGGAATTCCCAGGGACGAATCACGATCTTCCACCGAGGCGGCGGAGCAAAGAGGCTGCAACGGAGAATCGATCTGAAGCGAAGCACTGTTTCCATGGGAGTTGTGGAAAGGGTAGAGTATGATCCGAACCGATCTGCTCGGATTGCACTAGTGAGATGGACCGCAGAAATGCAGACTCCTAGGAAGAAGAAAACCGATATGGCAGAGAGTTACACTCCGCTCAGTAAGACTGTGGACCCTACCGCATCTGATCTCCGTGGGGTTTTTTCATTCTCGACTCTCCCCGGAATGAGAAGATTCGATGAGCAAACAAAGACGACACAAGCAAAGGATGTGTTTCTCTCCACCTTCTCCTCGAACAAGGACAGTGCAGATATTACGCCTCTGCCCTTGCCGAGAATAGCAATTGCTGGGGCGAATCCGGCTTTTCTCGCTTCGCGAATGATAGAGAAGCTTGGAGGAAAAGACGCTCCTACCCTCTGCGAGGTTCAAAAGTGCAGACCGAGTAGCAGTGTTATATGGGCTCATAAGATGAAACGTAAAGCAGCGATCTCTTGGCACAGTTCGAAACAGAAATTGGCGTTAGGGAATTTCACGCGTCAAAAAACCGTTACAGCCAAGAAAACAGCTTTTTAACCAAGTAGGGACTCGTACTTTTCTCTAGATTTAAATATGATTTCGATATAGTTGACTGTTTTATATTTTGAAATGGAAAATTGACTATTTGCCTTAAATTCTTTACATTCTTAGAACTTTCCGAAACCTGTCAATTATTTCCGCGTCGAACTTAGAGCTTAGAAGTTATCACTTGTAGTCTAGATGTATTTTATGATGGAGTAGCAATAATCGGTTTTAAAGTTCGTTCATCTCATGCTTTTCTGTGGGTTTTCTCATGCACCTTTTCTTTTACAGATCTGAAGTTTATAGAGAGCAAGAATCAGATTTCGCCATTCAAAAAAAAAAAAAGAATCAGATTTCGAGGACGAGAATTCAGCAGCCATCGATCGGATAGAGCAGGCTAATAAAATACTTTGTAAGAAGGAAGTTTTGGATTCGACTTCTTTTTTTTTGTAGCATTACTTTGATTCAGAGCTAAGCTTTATGGATTTTGTTTCACATGAATGCTGGCTTGGCTTATGCTTCATTTTTCATCCAAGTTTTTATGTCTTTTCAAATGGCAAATGTTGCTTCCTTTTTTGAACTTGCGGCTCAAGGACAACCATTCTATCATTACTGTCGTGAGATTGAATAGAGAAACGGAATAAACTAACTGAAAACGACGCGTCATGAGATAGTATCAACAACAGACAAAAACAGAGAACCGACAATAAACATGACTGAAAATGAGGCGTCGTTAAAGCGATGCGAGAAACGATACCGAACGAATTGAAGACGACACACCGCGAGAGAAAAGTAACACAACTGGAAAACGACACATTGCGAGAGAAGAGAGAAACGACATCAGATCAACTGAAAATGACACATCATGAGAGAAAACAGACAGAAACGACGTAGTACGTACTAAAAAACGACACATCAGAAAATAAAACGACAATATGAGAAAAAACTGCAAACTGAAAAACGACATATCGGAGACAGAGAAGAGCGGGAAAAATGACAAGAAGCTAACTGGAAACGACACACGGTGAGAGAGAGAGAGAGAGAGAGAGAGAGTTGTCTTCTTCAAGCTTGAGCTCGCCGATGCGCAGAGAGAGAGAGAAGAAGGAGAAAGATGAAAGGCTTTGGGAGATTGGTCCAGCGATATCGCATGTCCCAAGCTCTTCGCAGCCACACAAATCCCCGGAAAATCTTCTCTGCAACCTCTTCTTCTCCGACCACCTCCAATTTCTCCTCCTTCGCTGCCCTCAAATCTTCCCCAAAATGGGGCTTCCTCTCCGGTTCGTCTCTTCCCAAAAGGATAAACTCTCAATAATTTCTATCTCCAGTGTTGAACTGACCACTTTTTGCTTCCTTCGTTCCGATCCTGGTAGGGTTTCAGAAGAGGACGATGTTCATTCAGACTCAGTCGACGCCCAATCCCTCGTCGCTGATGTTCTATCCTGGGAAAGCAGTCATGGATGTCGGAAGCGCTGACTTTCCGAACGCGCGCTCGGCGATGACCTCGCCGTTGGCGAAAGCGCTCTACGGAGTTGATGGTAACTTCTGCTTTCACGTATCTACGCCATTTTTGTTCGCTTGTCATCTTAGAGAAGATGACCATGTTGTTGGAGCTGTTCTAGTTGAGACTTGAGGTTGGATCATGCTGAACATGTTTGTTTGTGTCATTTAAGGTTTAGCAATGGCAAGTTGAATGATTATCTGTTGATTGACTTTCTTGAATTATGCCTCCGCAATCGGTGATGTAGTAAGGTCGTGTATTTTTGTCGTTTCTCGGTTTCTCTGTTGTCGTTTCGATACAATGTAATGCTTGTTATTTGGATTTTTTGATCGGGATTTGATCAGATGATCGTGTACAATAAGCTTTGTTTCTCAGTCCATCCGCTAGTGAAGCTAGTTTGATCTTCCTCTTCGTCTCGTTATGTCTTTCGATAAACATTTCGTTTGCGATCCAGGTGTTACACGTGTGTTCTACGGGTCGGATTTTGTGACTGTAACAAAGTCGGAAGAAGCTTCGTGGGATTTGTTGAAGCCTGAAATCTTCGCTGCAATTATGGACTTTTACTCTTCTGGAGAGCCGCTCTTTTTGGACTCGGAAACGGCAGCAGCAAAGGACACTGCGATTCATGATGTAAGTATATTTCTTAATTTTGCTTAATCTGCATAAAGTTTGAACAATGACGTGACATGGATTTTCACATGCTTTACTCTTGCCGATTTAATACCTAAATCGGCAATAATGGAATACGTGAAGTTCTAGCAATTTGTTACTTTCTATGCAAGCATTAGGCGGATTTGCTACTTGCATAGACTGGCATTTAGTGAGCTGTGGTTGGAAAAACGGAACATTGAATTACGATGTCTTATTTTTATTAGTTTACAGCCCTCTATTATGTACATAGGACTGAGCTACCAGAACTCCTTTTATGATTGATGATTAATGAATGAGAATTCCTGAATTCCTCAAACATGGAATCTGTGAAGCGAAACATTAGATTTGAATGTTATGATCTGGTTTTGCAGGATGATTCAGAAACGGTAGCGATGATCAAGGAATTGCTGGAAACTCGGATCAGACCAGCAGTACAAGACGACGGTGGGGATATTGAATACCGAGGATTTGATCCGTACGTTTTCCTTTTTTAATGATAGAGAATATTGCGTATGCATTTTTCCGTCTTTTACTCCCGCCCATTTTCTCTTACTCTTGTTCGTCTCTAAACATTATCCGTTTCTTGCTTCATGTAGAGAGACGGGAATAGTAAAGTTGATAATGCAAGGAGCGTGTAGTGGATGTCCGAGCTCCTCAGTCACCCTGAAATCCGGCATAGAAAATATGCTGATGCACTACGTACCTGAGGTAATATAACATGTTAAAGCTTTTCTTATAGACATTCGTATGACGCATGCTTAGATAAATTAACGGTTTTGATGACTTCAGGCTACACAAATCTAGTTTAAGATTCCACATACTAACATAACATCTGAAACAAGAATTTTGCTCAAGGCCATAGTTCGAATCGTGTTTAAACTCTTTTCTCATTATTTATTCAGTTTTTTTTATCGATGCATTTACAGGTGAAAGGTGTAGAGCAAGAATTCGATGACGATGATGATGATGAGAACGCTGCTGTGACTGGTCAGGTGGATTAGGCAAATCGAATAATTTCTTTCGGTGACGCTAAAAATCAGGGTAATACACTTTCCTGTACAGACAGAAATAAAGTTACTTGTTGTGGATGAATTTTGTTTAATTATCTCATAATTTATCATGCTCTATGGTATATTATCTACCAATTTTTTTGATGGGTTATTGAATTTTGTTTCTCCAAGAATTGTCATGTCGTTGATACAGAATTATTGATAAATTTGAGACCTTTTTGTTATATAATAATAATAAAATATTAGTAACATTAATTTGTTATTTGTCTTCTGTATTTCAAAATGGAAATAGTTTTATAGAGAGTCTACAAATCATTACAAATTATGAAATTGTTACTTGCTTTTGGCAATATTGCTATGTCTTGTATGAGTCCCATCAGTGTACATAATGCAAAGTTAATGACCATTTTGACCATACAAATTGGCTTTAGGGGCCTATATGGTAAAATCTTGTGGTTTTGATTTTTATTGGTAAAGTCAAGCCCACTTGGTCGAATTTGTCATTATTTTTATTGTGGGTTTATTGATTGTTCCCCTTTTTTTTTAATTGATTGATTGGTCGCTTTCTCAATGGTGCTTTTTTCTTGGCTTCACTCTTCATAATTTATAAGATCCAAATAAATAATTATCCTTTTGAGAAATGCAAAACTTAATTATTAATATTTGGACTTTTTGCATGGTCTGAAATAGGCTTACTAAATGTTATGAATAATGCCGTGAGCTGAAAACATGTTGATGAATAATTGGATTTGTGAAATGAAATTAAATATAAAAAAGGGGTTTGTCATACATGTTTTTTTTTTTTGAATGGATTTTCATACATGCTTTACAACATGGATATTTTCATTAATTAATGTTAATATAATATCTTCCTTAATATATATAATCTTGAAGCACACTAATCAAGTAATAAATAAATAAACCGATCTAAGCATGTGATGATAAAATCGTGATAAAATAACTTGCATGTGATATGTTGCAACATCTCTCTCTATCTAGATATATAATTATACACACATTACATATACATCATTGTGATCAAGACCATGAATCTGCCTTTTTGTGATTCTTTAATTTGAGTAACCAAGTATGACAAGGAGAAAAACATAAGAGTAAAAAAAGAAAGAAAAAGGGAAAGCAAACAAGCATGACTAAATGTTTTGGAAAGAAAACTCATTACAAGTCACAACAATACATTTGTGAAGTGTAACAGAATATACCTCTAACATTAAAATAGTATTGAAACCGGTCCCATTTTTTGGTAGTCCAAAAATCGGTATAGTTTATTTCCTACTGTTTTTTAATAACCGGTAAAAACCAATATTTAATCCGGTTACAGGCAAAACCACTAAATCTTGGTATCTAACGGTGAAAGAAAAATACAATATAAAATAATTAAATCCCGGTTTTGAACTGTTATAGCGACTTTGGATCAATAATAACATATAAGAAAAAGGGTATACTATAGTAATTTTCTTACTAATTTTAATTTTAAGTACAACTCTAAAATAAAATATATATAAATCAATATAGTAAAATCGGTAATCGGTAAATATAGGTAAGGATTAACCTGTACAAAAATTTCCTTACGTACAATCGCAGAACCACCCTTTTATGACAAAATTTTAACTCTAATCCTCGAAAAATAAATCCGCCACGGCCTAGCCGTTTTTTACCTCATAATACACGATTTTCTTTTACCTCATAGTACACTTAAATACTACCATTTTATTATAACCAATTCACCAAATTCACTCATTTTTCTTTATAGTGTATGGAAATGAGCTCCACGAGCTTTCATGTCGCACACCACACTACCCCCAACGCTCTCCACGCGCCTCCTCACGCCCACACCTCTCTCTCTCTCTCCATATATATATATATATATATATATATATATATATATATATATATATGTATTTATATAGATAGATACACATCATTGGGTCGCCACCACCATAAGCAATAATATCTGCTCTTTTGGGTCGTTGAAAGCATCAATCTTTAGTGATGGGTTTGAAGGATTGGAGAGAGCTGAGGCCTCTGCTGCACTTGTTGCTGCCTCTCTGCGTCCACTGGATCGCCGAGGAAATGACCGTCTCTGTCCTCGTCGATGTCACCACCACAGCTCTCTGCGAAGACCAGTCCACTTGCTCGGAAGCCATTTACATCAACGGGATTCAACAAACAGTATGTTACTATATATATATATATATATCATCATGAGCAGCTATACATGGGGATCATTACTTCTCTTCTTCTTCTTCGTTGACATAAAAAATGGTGTTTTGTTCTTACAAGGCAAGCAATTTGTGACGTGTGAGTGAAGCAGACTTGCATTATTTTAGGAAAACATTCAATAATGGGGTGTTTGTTGGAGTCTCTTAATTAGTCATTATCCATAGTATCCAAAAGTTTTTTTTTTTTTTTGGTGTTGATTATCTTGAAAAATCTTGTGGCACAAATAGTTTTCAATTTTTTAAATTTATAAATTATGTACGATTAGCCGTAAATTAGACTATCGGTTGGTTCGTTTGACCTTGATCCATGTTGGCCTGGATTTGGTTTACCACGGGTTTTGAAAGAAAAAAAAAAGGAGTGGGGTAGGGAGAAAGAAAGCCGGATAACCCTTCAAAATCGGGTTAATCACGGATTTTTGCGGGTTTTGAACACCGGAGGAAAGGTGTATGTGATTTTCACTTTGCAATTTGTTATATGATCTGATGATCTAGTATTATCTATAATGTGTGTCACTATCACTTGCTTTGGTTTTGCCTTTAAAAGGGTCATTTCATTATGGCTTTTAATGTTTTTGGACCAATGTAGTGATAATGAATAATAGATAGGATAAGCCAAGAAAGAGATGTTTTAACAAACGATTTATTTGTCCAAAATATGGTCTACTATACATTCATTACCTTTTAGAAAATGACGCATATCTTTTATTATTTTATATATATTTCCACCAGTACGGTTGAGTTGCCGCTTTTGGCATCTTTGACAATAATATATGGGATAAACTATAAATATTTGGTAGTTATATCTAGCGTTTCAGCACCCATAATTATAGTTTTATAAATACATATGCATGCAATAATTGATTAAATATTTATAGACCTTATAATTGGCATGGAATTAGCAATAGATGCTTGTCAAATGATGTTGGCAAAGCTCTTATCCATGTTTATGTATGTTCTATCTACTATGTATGTGCTATGTAAATGTGAGGACGTGTATATATATATATATATAAAGCATACAATAATTATATAAAAAAAAACTTACAGCTTACTTATATATAAGAAATAAACATTCCTTCAAAAAAAGAAAAAAAACATAACCACTCTTTTTTTTTTTTAATAATTTCTTTGTTATGTTTTGTTTATAGATTGTTGGAGTTTTCAAAATGGTGGTGCTTCCACTTCTTGGTCAGCTTGCTGATGAGTATGGACGAAAGCCATTGTTGCTTATTACTGTTTCCACAACAATAATACCATTTGGTACTTATTCAATTAACATTTCTTCATTATAATCTTATATAAAGATATTAATTAAGAGAATTATAGTATTTTCTGGTGAATATTTTACAATGTTGATGTTGCAGCATTACTTGCCTGGAATAAATCCAAGGAATTCGTTTACGCTTACTACGTGCTCCGAACGATTTCTTACATCATAAGTCAAGGGAGCATCTTCTGCATCGCAGTTGCTTACACTGTAAGTTACTCTGTAAATTCAAACCGAACGGCCTAAATTTTGAAATGAATTTGGCATTGAAGTTTTTTTCCTTGTGCATAAACGCTAGGCTGACGTGATTAGTGAAAGTAAAAGAGCTGCGGTGTTTAGCTGGATCACGGGTCTCTTCTCTGCGTCACATGTTCTTGGGAACGCTTTGGCCCGTATCCTTCCCGAGAGCTACATTTTCATGGTAAGATTAGAAGAAGAAAAAAATCTCATACTGTTTTGTATTACTTGTTCCTCAAGAAACGTCTGATCGTTTTTTCATTACTTGTCTGTTTCTCAACAAACTTCTGAACGTTTCGTTTTACTTGCTCCACAAGAAACTCCCCTCATTTTTTATTTTTATTTGTATTTTGTGATCCTCAAGAAACACCTGATTAATATTTCGTGTTACTTATTCCTCAAGAAACTCCCGTCATCCTCTAAGAAACTCCTGATCCTAGGCCTTTGTTTCAGGTTTCGATAGCTCTGTTGATCTTCTGTCCGGTTTATATGCAACTGTTTCTGGCTGAGACGGTTAAACCGTCTCCAAGGAGCGACACTGACACAGCTTGTCTTTCATGGACGCTTAAGGTCGTTCGAAACCGGTTTAAATCGATGAAAAATGCTGCAACACTAGTTTTTAGCAGGTAACGTGTTTCTTAATTATCGAGGTCTTCATCTTCTTGTTACTAATACCTTATTCTTCATGGATTAATTTCGGAAATGCAGTCAATCTCTGAGGACTATTTCTCTGGTAACCTTCTTCTACGAGTTGGGAATGTCCGGCATTAGCAGTGTTCTTCTGGTACATGCTCTCTCAGTTTTTTGTACGAATAAAAAACCTAAACCAAAAAACCCAAATTTTCACAACCATGTTTTTTATTTAACCGATAAATGCAGAAAAACCGCAACCTTTTTTTTGTTAAACTTTACCGGTTGGTAACTAATCTTACCGTTTGGAGGATATATATATATATTACCGCTTAGATTATACGTTGTGCTCGGTTTGATACAATGTTCATTACTTATAAATTGCATTACTACCTTTGCAGTACTATCTGAAGGCAGCTTTTGGTTTTGACAAAAACCAATTCTCAGAGATTCTGATGATGGTTGGAGTTGGTTCAATTGCTTCTCAGGCAAGTTTCCCAAAATATCTTTGAACGAATCGTTTTTATTTTATTTATTTAAATAATACATTATTTCGAACGGAACATCTTCTAAACGGACCCTTTGTGCCTGCAGTTGGTGCTGCTTCCGCTGCTGAACCCGCTGGTTGGAGAGAAAATCATATTATGCATCGCGTTACTCTCTTCCATAGCTTACGTAAGTGAACCGTATAGGTTAACTCTCGTCTTCTCCGGCGCGAACAAAATGAAAAAGAAAAAAAATATAATGGTACTTTTTATTTGCAGGCATTGTTCTATGGCTTTGCATGGGCTTCATGGGTAAGTACTCTTCTCTACTTTGTTCACGGATTTGATAAAATTTTCACTTCGAATCGAAACTCAAGTTAAATTTCGCAATGCAGGTTCCGTATTTAAGCGCCTCGTTCGGAGTTATCTATGTTCTTGTGAAACCTTCCGTAAGTGATCAAGGTCATTGAACCATGTATTTTTTCTTCCTTTCTTTTAAAACCTTTGTTGCTAAAATCGCTCTTCTACAGACATACGCGATTATCTCGAGAGCTTCGAGCTCAACCAATCAGGTCAGTACAGAGATCTTTATCATCTCTCAAAGCACATCAAAAACCTGAGAAAAAGGATTAAAATGATTGTTCTGTTTTTAAATTTTGCAGGGAAAAGCGCAAGGGTTCGTCGCGGGTGTGCAGGCAATAGCAAGCCTTCTATCACCGCTCGCGATGAGTCCACTGACGTGTGAGTACTTCCGGATCAAATCCTTTACGTTTTTCGTCGATCCAATCTTTAGCGACTGCTTGATCTGATTTTCGTGTGTCATATGTCAGCGTGGTTCCTATCAAACGATGCCCCTTTCGACTGCAAAGGATTTAGCATTGTCGTTGCATCGCTGTGCATGGTAAGTTAACTCACATTTTTCTCTAAAACATTAAGGCAAAATCTAATGAGTCAACTCACATTTTTCACAATGTCATTCAGGTGATATCTTTCTATTACGCGTGCACGCTAAAACCCGATGCGGTCTCAGCTAAAGAATTGAATGATCATGACGATGACGATGATGCTGAAACGCCTCTTCTAATTTAGCAAAGGCTAAATTTTTTGTGTAATACTGGTAGAGAAAGATAGCAAAAAAAGAAAGAATGAATGAGAATTATGCTATGGAAATGGAAATTATTTATTGGCAAGTTCGGAAAATACTCAAGTATGTTTTGGTTTCACATTTATTAGATACACGTCATCAAAAAGTAAATTAGTAAATAAGTGAAGGTTGACACGTAACAAAACCTCCACGGAAGAGACACGGGATTTGTCTAGTCGTACACTTTTATTTCAACGGAGTACTTTGTTCACCATTAAAAGAATTTGGGTACTCTCTTCCTCATTTGACTATAATTTAGCACTTTTACCTCAATTATCTCATTATTATACAGCAGTTTGAAAAGCATCAAACACCAGGTGGTGCCACGTGGTCAATGGGTGGGCGTTGCTTGTGATGATCGGTCACTGATTGGTAAGCCATGGCCAGCGCCAGAGCCTGCAAAGTAATAAGCATCAGTAATTTATGAGATATTATCCTATCGGGCGAAAACCGGAAACGGGCACCCGGCAATGGTCTTTTCTCGGCCAGATCCCCTTTTTCCGATTTCTAAGAAAAGGCTATTTTTTTCTTTATTTGAAACTGTGATCCGGGCCGAGGCTGTCAGAACGGGCCGGTTTTCCTTTCAAGAACATTAATAGTAATTAGTTAGTTAACTAAAGGTATAAACCCGGCATAAAATATGACTAGGATAAAACTAAAAATGTTAGTTAAGATTATACTAAATCGAGAACCAGACTGGGAAGAGTTTTTACTTCCTCGGTCCAGTCCCGGTTCCCAGTTTTTAGTGCCTCGGTCCAATTCCGAAATCGGGCTGGGACCGGGACAAGACCGACACAGATGCGTGAGGGGCATAGAAGAACAGCTTACAATGTGATCGTGCTCGGGAGGAGCGAAAATGCCGGTAGTGACGGTGGTTTTCCGACGAGTATCACCACCTTCTTTGCCGCTCGGAACGTTCTTAAACCCCGTTGGAACCACAACAAGAGGCATACCCACCAGATTCCCGATGCAAACTTTCTCCCAGTCCGTGGCATTCCCGATGAACGCATCGATTCTGCTAACGGTAAATGCTTTCCGCACTTCTCCGATCAATCTCCCCCGAGCTCTCTGTGCCTGCACATGGAGCATTCTCCGGTCAGTTCACCAAACTGCGATCAAGTGCACTTTTTTTTGCAGATTAGTCTCACCTGAACATAATCCACAGCCGGAATTAGCCGCGCGCGGGCGAGCTCTGTCGGCCATTGATCCTGAGCTTCATAGCTCCGATCGGCCCCCGAGCGCTGCCACTGATCGAAGTGAGCTAACATGTCGACGTCCATTGTGAAGTTGAGGATCCCCTGCGCGCTCTGGACTGTGTAATTGAGCTCGAAAGGGACCATCTTGATGCCGACCGAGGCAAGCACTCTGACCGCCACCTTGTCTGCATCGGCTAGATATCCGACCCTGAGCTTCGTGACATTGATGGAGAACGGATCTTCCATGGCAGTGTCTCGCGACGACGCGTCGTTTGGATCCTTTCCTCTCATTGCGTCGAAGATTATCGCGCAATCAACGGCGCTTCTGCAAAATGGGCCTAGCTTGTCCTGCATTTTGAGAACACGGTCAAATCGGAACTATTGTGTTTGATGTATACTAAGAGAAAGCGTACCAAGCTCTCCGATATGCTCATGACGCCAGTCCGGCCAATGGCTCCAAACGTTGGCCGTAATGCAGTGACCCCACATCGCGCAGCCGGGAAGGAGATGGAGCCGGCTGTCTCTGATCCAATGGCAAAGGGGACCATGCCTGCTGCAGTGGAAGCAGCAGGCCCGGCGGAGGATCCAGTGGAGAATTCCCGAGTGTTCCACGGGTTCCTTGTCCTGCCTCCGAACCAGATGTCATCGTACGCCAGCGACCCCGTGACCAGCTTAGCCACTAGCACGGCCCCGGCCGAACGCAGCTTTCGGTAGACCCATGCTTCGGTGTCAAGCGTTTGGTTTCTGAACGTTGTCGAACCCCATGTTGTTTTGTACCCCGGGACCGAGATTATGTCCTTTAGGCCGTATGGAATCCCGTGGAGAGGACCTTTTCGAGACACGAAATAGTTGTTAATCTCGGGTAATGCTCACTTCATGTGACCGGCTCGGAATTCAGGTTGAGGATTTACCCAAATACACGCCTCTGCGAAGCAGATCGTCGGCTTTTTTCGCCTGCTTCCGAGCTAGTTCATCAGTATAGGTGATCACAGCTTCAAGAACACCATTGTACTTCTTCAGCCTCCGAAGGAAAATGTTGGTGAGCTCGAGCGAAGTGATTTGCTTAGTCTTTACAAGCTTTCCCAGTTCGACGATCTGTTCGTTCCGGAGAACACATAATCACATTACTGCAATATAAACTGATCGAATTAGGCGATGAACTCACCGTCATGAAGGCGATATCTTCCTCGTTCCGAGGCCTCGACACTGCACTGGAGGAAGGATACTTAAACCTCTTTGAAGAATGTTTAGCAGCAGAGCTCCACTGTGAATTAAACACCAGAACCGACGGATCTCGCAGTCCTCCATTAACGGAGGCGACGAGCTTCCTGTTGGCCTCGATGATGGGAAGGTTCAATTCTCGTGCACCTTTTGCAATCTCTTGCATCTAAAATCCCGCCATAAAAACGCATGAACCAAAATAAATTGTGCATAGTATTATGAAAATCAACGTCGCCTTCTGTTTTATTTACTCGATTCGGTTTAATCCGGATCCCGGTTTTGTGCAAGACCGACGTAAATTCATAACATTTTGCAACTAAAAACTGCGAAACTGGAAAGGAAATTTACCCGAGTTCCGTCGAAGAACGAGGCATCAAATAGCGCAACTGCACATTTGACTGATGAGTACCCGCCATTGTCCACCTGAAGTTCCATCCCCGAGCTCAGATTTCCCGCATACTCCGTATCGTAAAAATTAAAGAAATAGAAAATTAAATACCTTTTGTTGGGCAATTACAGAGCTCCAATTGCAGCTGCAGAAAACCGCCACTAATAATATGTAGCAGCTTATGAAAGCTGAAATATATCCTCTCATTTAAACAAGAAAGATGATCAAACTAAATAAATTAACTGTTTGTGTATTACAGTTGCTTCATATAGAGAGTGTTTTAGTGATCATGAGACGATGAAAGTTGAATACTTTGACAGTCAAAGTTTGACTTTTTAGCAAGGTGAATCGGGTCCAAAAAAGAAAAAAACATGTTAATGTATTCATGCACACGAAGACTTTGACTGATAAGAAAGAAAGAAGATTAGTTAAAGTCAATATTGGTTTTTTAATCCTATTAATTGAATACGAGGATATTGAAAAAGAAAGACTTGAAGCTTACGATGTTGTTTTTAATGTTTGTATATATATAGCATAGGATTAAAGATGTAACAGAAGAGCTTATTTATTTGAATACTTGTAAAAATTAAAATAATCATTTAAAAAAAAATTAATATGTTGGCTCTAAGGCTAGCGCTTGAGGGCCTGAATGGAGGCGAACCGGTGAAGTAGACCCACGACTATAATAAAAAAAAAGTGATTCTAAACTTACGGGCTCAAAAAACCTAAGTTGAAAGGTCTCAAAATATATGTTTAGCGATATGATATGACTACGTTGACTTGCCTGTCGAAAAAGATATTATTGAGAAAGAGAAACTCGAAAATATAGATTTTGATTAGTATTTTTGCCTCTAAAAATGTTATACGGATTATATTTGAATGTGTAGTTATTTTTATTATCTAAAATTTATATTATTGAACTCCATAGGGTGAATTAGCAAACTGTTAGTCTGTTAGATTTTAAAGCTTCTTTGTTATGATTGTAAAGCTGGCTATATAAGCCGCTCTTTGTAATCTTCTTTCATTTAATTCAATTGACGTAATTTTCGAAAAGTGTTTCTTTTTCCCTTTCGTTTACTCTCAAAAATCGTAATATATATACTTTTGCATCGCAATTTACAATTTCAATTCGGACCCTAGAATTACTCTTCGCCTCGGGCCCCAAAACTTACCGGAACGGCGTCGTTTGCTCCCGATCTAAGTTAGTTTAAAATATCATTAAATAAATTAATTAACCGTATATGAAATATGTAACAAATTAAGCATTATTTAAAATTATAAATATAACAAAAAAAAAATCAATTTATAAAAAATTACCGTATTTTATTTTCTCATCTATTTGATTGTCGTATCTTAGAGTGAGCTAGAAATATCGTTATGAATCAACACATGTCGTTTGACGAAAAATCTGAGAAAAAAATTTAAAATTAAAAAATCTTTGAACAATAATCTGGAAACGAGAAGCCATAGTAGAAGAAGAGTAGCCATGGAAGCTCTGTCGAGCTCGACTTCACTCATCATCTCCAATGACTTGATATCATTCAAATCTCAAAACCCCCGAATACCCATTTCAGTAAATCTCAGATTATCCACCTCCAAAACGAAGCACAGTCCATGGAATCTCTTCTCTTCTTCATCTCCTTCGTCCTCTTTCACCTATGGCGTCGCTCTCTCTTCCACGGCTTCGACATCGACGACTCATTCGAGCCATGGGTCTTCGGAGCGACGCCATTGGATTGTTCTCATGGAGGCTCCGAAGCCGGGGCTGAGCTCGAAGCAAGAGGTCGTGGATTACTATGTCAGGACACTCGAGAGAGTTCTTCCCAGGTGGGTTCCTTTTTCCTCCATCTCCATTGAAACGGTTTCGGAAGAGGTCTGAGCTCTTGCTGTCTTGTGTTGTGGCAGTGACAAGGAAGCTCAAATGTGCATATACGATGCTTCTTTTGGGAACCACTTCGGGTTTTGCTGCGACATTGATGAACTGGCGTCGCTTCAGCTCTCTGGTATGTGCTCTTCTCTTTTAAGAAGTGTCATTTAGGTTGCTAAAAATTCTTGCTTTTGAGTAAATGAAGGGAAAAAAGGCAAAAAGAAGTTGGATTTAAGCGAAAATCTCAGATACATAGATCGGTAATGAAATCATGTTCCGGTTTGAATTATCGCGGTGTTAATCTACTCCTTCGAAGGGCCGGAACCAGTATGTTTATTTGGGGGACGACGAATTTCGAGGGGGTGGTTTTGCAAGTTTCTTATAAGGGAAGAAAGGTTCTTTAGATTGCTGAAAGTTCTTGCTTTTGAGTAAATGGAGGCGAAAAAAAGGGGATTGAAGGGGAAACTCTCAGATATATTGTTTATGGGTAACGATATCATGTTCCGGGTTTGAATCATCGTGGCGTTAATCTAAGCCTCTGAATGGACGGAACTGGAATATGTTCATTGGGGGCCCGACAAATTTCGAGGGGGACGGTTTTATAAGTTTTTTACGAATTTTTTTTAAACCCGAGGGAGCATGGCACATTCTAGTAGTTATGAAGGTCCGTGTATGTTACCGCTTTTTATGGTGGATACCGATTTCTGCATCTCATCAACCAAGAAAAAATAAATTTAAATGAATTATTTTCCCCAATTTTGAGAGGATTTTAATTTATTTATTTTCTCATTGATTATGTCTCGATAGAATGTTTGATCCTTAATCTCATCTATCTGAAGTTGGTGTATGTTTATTTTTGCTGAAGGTTTACCCGGTGTATTGTCTGTAAAGCCCGACCCGGATTTCGAATCTGCAGAAAAGAATTATGACCCTGCAAATGCTCAAATGAATCAACGGTCCGATCAAGAATTGATACCTAATTTTTTATTCCCGCCAGGGACGACAAAACACTGGCTTGTTCAGATGGACAAGCCGGGAATCGGGGTCATCACGAAGGCTCAGATGGTTGATTTCTACTCACAGATTTTAGCAAAAGTTTTGGGGAAGTAAGTTTTCCGAGTCTCTGGCTCTTCTCAATCAACTTTGTTTGTCGTTCTTACGCCAAAAGTCAAGTAATCAATTGCTTTAGTGAAAAGGATGCGCAAATGTGTATATACCATATTTCTTGGCAAAACAACTTCGGCTTTTGCTGCGAACTCGATGAAGACTGTGCTAAGGAACTTGCAGGTTCGTGCTCCGTTTATTATGATATTTATTATTTATCATAAATTTACCGGTAGTGAGAATAGATTGCAGCTTTTCGACAAATTCTCCACATTTTGCAGGTGTGCCCGGTGTCCTATCCGTTCAATT
Organism: Parietaria judaica; assembly: GCA_954871525.1. Classification (NCBI taxonomy): domain Eukaryota; kingdom Viridiplantae; phylum Streptophyta; class Magnoliopsida; order Rosales; family Urticaceae; genus Parietaria; species Parietaria judaica. Next base: position 10,606,955 of record OX940862.1, read on the forward strand.
GGATAAAAACTTCGATTCTAAAAATAAAGATTACGGGGGTAAGAATTACTTTAATTAAAGATTATGTTTATTATGGTAGACGTAGTATTTGATCAAACATGACATTTATAGTAAAAGAACTGGAATGACCTTCCTTACTTGAATTCTTTTTTTAGTATAACTTGCATTTATTTTCGTCTTTAATTCGATTTTTTTTTTCAGGTAGTTTACAAAGTTCAACAGATCAATCATATTCTTCATCAGAAGCAAAAGAAACAACCCCTATAAAGACCAGGAAGCTGTTTATAACCGGTAATTTTTTTTATATCTTTTTTAAATATTTTGAAAAAAAATCTTATCTTCTTGTATTATATGCTACTAATTAGAGATGTTTCCACAGGCTTATCTTTCTATACATCCGAGAAAACGTTACGCGCCGCATTCGAAGGCTTCGGCAAGCTCGTTGAAGGTCTTCTTTTTTCCCTTCCTATAAACTTCGGAAATGCGGACATCACGCAGATTAACTTCGTTTATACTTTTATACAGTGAAAATAATCATGGACAAGATTTCCAAAAGGTCAAAAGGCTATGCGTTCATAGAATACGCAACCGAGGAGGCAGCGAGTGAAGCGCTTAAAGAAATGAACGGCAAGGCAAGTTTTCAAGAACTTAAGAACAAGTTCTCATCAACTTTTGATTTCACTTTATAACTATTGATTAAGATTTTTGTTGTTGTTATTTATAGATCATCAACGGGTGGATGATCGTCGTTGACGTGGCGAAGCCTAGTAGCCGCCCTTCCAAAAGGACTCAATCCTAAATTGTTGAAGTTTTCTTTTAAAAAAAAAAAAAAAAACCGAGCCTATTCATGTCTGATTTATCGGAGGCACTGTAGGATTCTATTGAGCTACCAAATTTCAGGTTCTCCGATTTATAAATATATCAATCATTATATATTAAATAATTGGCAGTTCTGTCAAATTTTAAGTTGCGAGATAATTAAATACTAGTATGTGCATTGCACGGGTCTTAATATTTGACGGGAAACGTCGATTGTTTAACTGCAGAGTTGACTCAAAATCCGCCCTACCTGGTCCCGTGACCTTGTGGTCATGGCTTATGGACCGGGTTCAGCTTCGAGTGGTTCTTAAATAGTCCGTCCCACTGACCCCCGAATCGGACTTGTCATTTTTAACATCATAAAATATATTTTCGGCTTACGGTAACCTAATAATTTACTCATCTGTCATTTTATTCCATTGTTGTTGTTTCCATTGTCACTTGTCGTTTCTTAAAAGTATGTCGTTTTTCATCTATTCTGTTGTGAAAGACTATTTATCATTCAGTTAGGAATAGGATTCAGTAATTATGTAATATCAATATTTCTTTTACATTTATCTTTTAAAAATTAAATTATGTGATTAACTCACAATAACAAATAGAACGTTTAAAGATCAAATCTTATAAGATTATTGAATAATCAAATGCTTCGTTCATTTATCTTATTGAATTATAGAAAAATAATAAAACCGATAAAAACACTCCCGGTAAGTTAGAAATATTTGCAGCAAATATTTTATACATTACAAAATATAAATTAAATTCTCAATCTCTCTTCTTTTTCTTTTTTCTTTTGGCCAAAATTTCAATGATATAAAAAATATTTGATGATGGTTTATTATGTTGTCAAATATAGTTTATTGAACCAACCAACTAGTAAAGTCCAGGGAGTTGCTCTGCAAATTACTCAATAATCTATGTTGATATATTAAAAGGTAATCAAAGATTGAAAATAATTGTATTGATATATTAAGAAAATCTAGGTTATATAGTAACATAAGAATCACTATCCAATGATTTTCACTACTAATAAAAACATAGTAATTACAATTCTTTATAATAAAATACTTCAAAAAAGAATGACTAAATTCTAAATACTCTACTTCGATAAAATCTACACAAGAAGATTTTTCACTAGCTACGCCATTTGAATTCCGTTCGTCGTCAGAGTCGGACAAACACTAGTTCTAGCCAGTTTTCGAGCCAGTGTCCGGAAAACACTCGTTCGAGCCAGAGTCGGATGAACTGTTATCGTTGGAGCTAGAGCCGGAAAAGCACTCGTTCGTCGAGCCAGAGTCAGACAAACACACGTTTGAGCCAGAGTAGGACAAACACTCGTTCGAGCCAACATACTCTGAAGGACACTCGTTCGAACCAGACTCGGAAAGACACTTGTTCGAGCCAGACTCGGACAAACACTCGTTCGAGCCAGACTGGGACAAGCGCTCGTTCAAGTGCTTCCTTTCGATCCACCGAAACCAAGCCCACTTCGCAATAAGATATCCCGAAAAAGCATAAGCCTGCAAAAGTTTTTTAAAAAGACGCAAATATTATCGCTAGGATTCTCTTAGGAATTCGACCAACGTAAGAAGAAGAAGAAGAAGAAGAAGAAGAAGAAGAAGAAGAAGAAGAAGAAAACGGACTCAGAATTTACCTGCCAGAGATTCGAAGTCCTGTAAGTCATCATCCCAAATGGAAGAACAATTCGCGGCGTCGGTCTCTGCGATTCTCCGGCCATTGGAGTTTTTGTGGTGCTTGAAGTCGAGAGTCTTTGAGTTTTTTTAGCGAAGAGAAATCTGCATGAAAATAATGTCTTCGACTCTTGCTATGCTTTGCTTTTATAGGGAAGTCGAAGATTCTACTAATCATTATTCGTTTTGGATTAAGTAATATCTATATTTATTTATCTTTACATTATCTTTTAATAATTCTCAAAAAGATAGGATTACCTCGCAAGTAATTTTAGTTATTATGTTAATTTATTATGCGATTATCATAAAATAATTAAATAAAACGGTTAAAGATAAAATCTTATAAGATTATTGGATAATCAGTTACTTCAATGATTTATCTTAATTAAATCAGAGACTGTAATAAAACCGATAAAAACACTCCCCGCATTAAAGTTAGGGATATCTAGGGCAAAAGTACCTATATATAACAAAATATGACTTATATTCCCAATTCTTTTTTTGGCGAAAAATAAAATACTCAATGATGTAAAAATTTGTGATTTTGTTTATTATGTCATTGGTGCGATGCTCAAACTATCTAGCTTTTTGGGTGTATTATGTATACAGTATACACACACATATTACTAATAAGAATATTTATATATATATCTATGTATTTGACTTTATAAAATATTTTTTTACTTTTGAAATTTATATGGCCTATTTTTTCTACAGCTTTATCCCAAGGGAGGTCTTTCAGCCAACTAAGTTTCAAACAACAAACTTTTGATAATTATATGTAGATTTTGTTCAAATTTAATCGAATGAATGAAACAAAATCCATACAGTAAAATAAATTCATATTTCAGGCCCTGATCATCCAATATAGTAGTACCAATAAGGACCTTGTTGAAATATTTGGGAATGATCTTCAAAATAGCTATATGGCATTGCCATATGGCTGTATTGCATGGGCATATGGTCATATGGCATGGCCATTGGCGTATGATCATATGACATCGGCATATGGTAATATGGCATCGGCATCGGCATATGGTTATACGGATAATGACCGATTGTGTATTGCTGTTGCGCGGCAACGTTCGTTGCCAGGGCCGGCTTCGGCGTAACAACCTTGACTTCTACTTGCCGCTTGCCTGTCTTAATTTCATGATAGGGATTTCTTAAAACCTTTTCGGCTGACTGCCTGTTGTCGTACGTCACGAACCCGAAGCCTCGGCGTCTTTTCGTCGTGTTGTCGTAGATCACCACTTTATCGACGAGCCGGCCAAACTGTTCGAAATACGAGAAGAACTCGTCGTCGCTGATGCCGTCTTCCAACCCTCCCACGAAGATCTTGGCATAGTCATTGCTGTTGTTTGACACCGTTGGTTGAGGCACTTCTGGCACTTCCTGAAAAAATATTATATATTTAGAAACATATATGCTCGGTTTTCAGGCTACCCCGTTCAGGTTCCCAGACTTTTCCGGAACTCGGATTGACAAATCGGGACCGAGAAGAATTAAAAGGTAAAAGTGCGCTCCAATTTCAGCCCCAATTTAACGATTATAACGCTTTAAATAATTAATAAGTTTGACATTTTATCCTCATAATCTAATCTGTCATAACAATGAATATCTAACCTAAAAGTAGTAAGCAACTATTATATAACACTTCTAATAACTCAATCGTTATAACAATGAATATGAGATAAATTTAATAACCTCGAGGTTTTGGTCGATCAAAGTCTCTGTTTCCGTTTGCTGATCTTCGTTTGTGGCGTCTTCCGAGCTTGTTTTCAAGTTCTCCGCATGAATCTCAAGAGCAATGCTCCCATACTCCTGCCATGCACAAGTAAAGAAGTTAATACAATATATAGATTGAATCAGAAGACCGGAATTCAAGTCCCGGGGACGATATTCCGGATATCGGAGACGAAGTACAATATAATATATTTACAGAAGACCAACTCTAAACCCATGTATAAGAATAGATACGTGTGTACCTTGGAAGAGACAGTAGTAGTACTGCTCTGACTCTGTTGCGGGACTTCGTCGGTGACGGAAACGGCCATCGGAGAAGAGCGAAAGGAGTTTGTGTGGTGCTTGAATTAAGTCGTGGGAGTCTTTGCATGAAAATCTATTCGACTCTTGCTATGCTTTGGTTTTATAGGCACGGCAAATAATTCTATTAATCATTATTCGTTTTGGATTCAATAATATCTTTTACTTTTTTATTTATTTTTTACATTAATCTATTAGTATTAATAAGTAAAGATAACAAATAAGTAGGAACTTTAGGTTCAGTTTATTTTCCAATTTTAGTTTTCGAACGGTAAAGATCAAATAGTTCAATTATTGGAACGGTTAAAGATCACTCACATAGGATTATAGAATAATGGGAAATTTACTATTTTTTACCCTCAAATTTTTTCCTTGAATTTTTTTTACATCAAGTTTCAAAAACACAGCTAAAATATACCCTTAGTGTATGATGTGATAATTCCCCCCTTCATTTTCATATATTTTTTAAATTAATTATTTAAACAGTTCAAAAAAAAAAACACTCAATAGAAGGTATATTTTGGTGAAAACGAAACTAGGTGAAATACAAAAATTTCAAAAATTCTAGTAAGGGGTAATTTTGATTTTTTTAAAAGTAAGTTTATTAGAGGGTATATGAAAGAACTAAACTTTGAAGGTATACTTGCGTTGTTTTAAAACCCGAGGGCATACTTTTGCTAAAAACAAAAATTGAAAGGGTATAAAAAAGCAACTTACCCTAGAATAATTAAATAGTTCAATAATTTGAACGGTTAAAGTTAAAGATCAAATCCTATAAGATAGAATAATTAAATGGTTCATTATTTTCTAAAATTCAAAGATAAGTCGTAATCTAATAAGTTTATGAGATGTCCACAAGATTTGTCGTTCCTAATATAAGGTGTCGTTTGTGATTTAAAAGGATAGTAGATATAAAATGAGCCAAATGTTCAATCGCTTTTACTTAGTCGTTGAGTCGGAGATATTCTTAGTCAAAACAAGACGTAATGAATCATAATCGGACATGCATTGCGTATTATGTTTCGGCTTTCGTATTTTTGCGAGAAAAAATGGTGTCTCATAAGGTTTAGGTCACGAAAATGTTTTTGTTCGTACTATCGGAAACTATGGATATTATCGAAAATTACTCGTCGCTATTGAGTACTGTACAAAATTCAGGAGATTACTTTCATCTCCTTCATGCTAAGCAAGATGGAATCTGTAACTTGTAAGTTAAGATGAGTCTCTCGGTATTACATATGCATAAATACAGACTTATTGCCGAATCTTGTATCACAAGCAATCAACCTTCTTCCCCGAACTCCTTTGTGAACCTCTCGTGCACGTCGAGATCGTCTTTGCTCACAGTCGGCTTTTGCCTCGAAAGTACCTTATCAAAGTCGCTTCTTTTGATGCGGGGTGGCATGACCTACGATCGTGAATAAATACAGTAAAACCTCTATAAATTAATATTGTTGAGACCACAAAATTTTATTATATTATCGAGATTATTAAGTTATCGAGGTAAAATTTAGTCATCCTAGTTAGAGTCAGGACTTTACAAAAGTATTATTTTATCGAGTATTAATTTAACGAAGCTCTACTTATAAGGCGTTCATGAACCATTAGTTTGCTTATTAGGCCGTGAACTCTAAATATAAAAATGACTAGATAATTTCTTCAATAAAAAGTGTAAAACTCAGAATAATCTTCTGATTAACAGAAACAAGTATGTGATTGGTTAATTAACAAGATAACTTTTCTCATTTAGTAATATTAAACAGAAATTACATATACCTGTGAAGCATTGCCTTGAGCATCAAGCTCCTGAAGTGTAATCTTGGTTGCTCCTCGTCTTGTAGGTTTGCAAGGAGCCCAATAACCGTTTGACCGCTTCCTAAAGAATTTAGAATCCCGGGTTTTACGAACAGGTTCAAATAACACGTCCTTAACCTAAAAATAAAAAGAAAGTCAATTTTGTGAATACAGGTAGTCACGTTCGTCAAACTTTTGGCTTTTCGCTCCTTCTGCAGGAAGAACTTACACAGACGGATATGTCAGAACCAGAGAAACCTTCTGTCTTTTGAGCCAAATGCTCAAAATGACTTTCACTTAGTCTATGAGGAGTATCTCCAAGATGTACCTGCTCTGAAATACTAAATTACTTACCAGATATAAAAAATAAAAAATAAAAAATAAGATTATTTACAGAGATAATCACAATCGAGAACTATAATCGTACCTTAAACATATGTTGCCTAGCCTTTGAATCAGGTAGGGGAATATAAATCCGCTTGTCGAATCGTCGCCGAATTGCCTAATTTTATTTGTTCCGCATAAGCCTCTATTTGAAAGGAAGTTTATCATAATTGTGTTCAGTGTACCTGATCCAGAGAATAAGGAGTGTTCGTCGCTGCAAGAATCAGAACCTTTTGATCGTCGTTACCAACGCCCTGAAATGAAGAAAAATGAATGCCAATAAATGATGAGGAAATAAATAATTAGATTAGAAAACCGATTTGTTCCGTTTATTGTACAAATACCTGCATTTGTACAAGAAGTTCTGTTTTGATTCGCCGAGATGCTTCGCTCTCGTTGCCTTCGCCTCGTTGACCACAAATGGAATCTATTTCGTCGATAAATATTATAGATGGAGCACTATTACGTGCCATTTGGAACAGATTCGAAACAAGCTTTTCGCTTTCTCCCATCCATTTCGAAACAAGGTCCGACGAAGAAACGCTGGCGGTACCACAGTTCAAGTCATAACACTTGAGTTAATACATACGCAACAGACCTGATTAAAGGCAAAAACCAATTACCTGAAGAAGGTTGAGTCTGCTTCAGTTGCAACCGCCTTTGCCAAATAAGACTTCCCGGTTCCGGGCGGACCGTACAACAGAAAAGCCCTCCACGGTCTTCTTTTCCCTAAACGAGCGAAAGAGCACGATCGATCCGGTACTTCCAAATATGAAGGTAACGACATTACGAGATCGGAATACAAGATCACGTGAACTAACCAGTGAAGAACTGGGGGAACTTAACCGGCAATATAACCGCCTCTTTCAACGCCTGCTTAGCGCTCTCGAGCCCCGCCACGTCATCCCACTTCACATTGGGCTTTTCCCTAATTATGACCGAATCGAGCCCGGCCCGCAGCTTCTCCACCTCAGCGTCCTCCCCGCTGTTCTCCCTCTTCACACTCCGGCCACTTCCGCCGCTATCGAGGACGAGCTTAAGCTCCTCGGCCCTCCTCAAGTACTCGCCAAACTTCTGGGTGATCGTCTCCTTGATCTTCGGGTTCTTCTCGTACTTGAGATGCGCCTTGAAGTACTCCAAGGCGCTCATATACAAGGGAAACGCCTTGCTGTAATGTCCATCGTTGTCCTCCTTCACAGCTTGCTTAACATACTCAACTGCTTTCTCCTTGAAACTATTATCCATCTTATGATCACACGAATTGCATATAAATCAAATTCATACACAGATATAGTTCATCATAACCTGCAATCACAAGAGAATTGTTGAAATACCTAAGTATACAACCTAAGGTGTGATTTCAAGCTGTGAAAAGCTCGAACTTCGAAGCGAAGCACCAAATTGCCAACAGAGATAGTCACAGACTGAATTCTGATGTCAATCGAATCGGAAGGATGAGAAAACGGAGCTTTCGTTAGGATGATCGAGAGCGAGAGAGAAAAGGAAAGACTTGGCTTCTGATGAAAGCTCCATGACTGAAAGCTCCATTAGAGCTTGACTCCGTGGAAAATTAGAGCAATTTTTTTATGAGATAATCACGGTAAAAGTACTTAATTTTAACTAACTACGACAGTAAAGTATTAAGTAAATATAAGGCGTTTTTTTTTTAATCTTCGAGGCTCGCAACAAGCCCCAAAGGCATGTCTTTTAGAATAGACACGAGCAAGCTTGACTTTTTTTCTGCGAGCGGGCTAAGTTGACTTTTTAGACTAATTCGAGTTGACTTTTCCGAGAAGGTCAAGTCGATTTTGTTGGCTTTCACTTTTCAGTCGTCTCTTGTGTGAGTACTTTGAGTTGAGCCTTAGTTTTTTTAAAGCTCCGAAAAATACTAGTAATTATTTTTCTTAGCTCCTAAGCAAACATTTTAAAAAGAATGAGATCATCTATTTGTTTTATAGTAATCTTTTCAATTATTCCACGAAAGAGTACAAGTGCATGACACACATTCTTATTACTTATACTTTATTCTTTAATCTTTTTAGTTACATTACAATGATTCGTTCTATTTAATTGTTCATTTATATAAACAAATAGTAGGCATGCGTGCTATTTTTCATTCATCTCCATGTTTTTTGTTCATTACTTCTCAACTTCTAAAAGGAAAATGCTCAAGACTGAGCATTTGATTGAATTGATTGTCATTGATATTCTTCCTATAAAGATTGTTTATGAAGTTTGCCTCATGATCGTGAGTAATTTTTTTATTTTTTTTTGCGTGAAGAGTGTTCTACGACAATTGGAAGGTTAGTTGTGGGCTTTGCATTATGCTAATGCCGTTTTATTTTTCGTATTATGTTCTCAATCTTTCAAATTCAAGTTCCAAGTAAAGAAAAAAACGAGCATCGCTGTACAAATACATCTAAGCATATTTATTAGATCTAGAAGCGTTCGAGTCGAGACTATGTGAACATGTAAATTGGAAGCAAAAAGATCATAAGTTTTAAAGTTATTATTGACATAAGTTATTATCATTTATGTTATTTTTGTAATTTTATCCACCAATTCTACATATTCTATGTACATGATAATAACTCAAGTAATTATGTCGCTTATAGATGATAATAACCTAAGTACTTACGCCGTCACTAATAACTTATATACTTATGCCGCAATACATATTTTGTGAAACTTACCGGTCTGGTACTAACAACATAAACAATTTTTAAAATTTAATACTTTTGTGTCTAAAAAAAATAAGATTCGAAATGTGCCGTGCACTTTACGATACTTTATAGTTTATACTACTTTTGCATGTAATTTTCCTTAAATAAATCATATAGGATAGTCAAAACGACATCTGATGTAGGTGAAAGCTAGGTTAAACGACAGTGAGATAGCAATTTACAGAAAAAAATGAAAACGACATCTTTTAGAAACGACATCCAAGCTGAGCAAAAACTGGAGTAAACGACAATACGTTACGCTCATTAGGGTTTCGGATTATCCCCTTTTGCCATTTCTCTGCAGAGCTCGAAGAATTCGAAGATCGACCATGGTGAGTGCTCGTATTTTCCTCTTTATCTGAATCGTTGTTTGGATTCGCCAAGTTCTTGAAAATTCATGGCACAATTTGGTTGATGATTGAAATAAGTTTCGTTATTTTTGTTTGGATTATGATCGGATGAATTTTGATGCGTTTTCAGGTGAAGTACTCGAGAGATCCCAATAACGCTACTAAGTGTAAGCATTGGTCGACTCTGTGATTTTGATTTTAGCTGAGAATTAGGTCAAACTGCTCTGCATCCTTAATGAGGATCTCCGAATAATATATGTGTGTCAGTGTGTGTATATATATGTATATTTGCTAATTGATCGGAAGTATAAAATTCTCATGTCTATAATTTTGTTGAATTGGTAAAAAAATAGCCTGCAAGTCCAGGGGATCAGATCTTCGAGTTCATTTCAAGGTACGCCTTCACCGCGCTTATGTCTTAACCGAATGTGCAAAGCCCGGTGATTATCCGGAATAGCGTGAATAGCCCGATGATTATTGTATTACGCAAGAGTATGATATCTGATAGGATTTTGCTTCGGCTTTTTTTTTAAAGGGTCGAAGATTATTGCATCAAATTTACGGCTTGGTCGTCCATTGAGTATAATAAGGTTATAGAAAGCGGGCTGGAAACATTTAGGGATTGATGAATGATTGTTTGTTACTTATTCAAGTTCGAGCTTTTCTTACTACACGTAATTGTATCTTCAGAACACGAGGGAGACCGCTTTTGCGATCCGGAAGCTGCCTCTCGTTAAGGCAAAGAGGTATTTGGAGGATGTGTTGGCTAGGGGTGGCAATTCGGGTTGCGTGTCGTGTTCGTGCCGGGTCTTAATCGTTTTTTACTTATTTTATCTAGACCCAGACCCGCCCCATTTATTAACCGTGTTAGAAGACGAGACCCAGACCCGCCCCGTTTAAATAACGTGTTTATCGTGTCGACCCGTTTAACCCAATTAGTAGATACATTTATTTATAAATGATAAATTAATTCAATTTATACTAAGATAACTTAATTTATTTAACTATAATATCGAAGATTTTAAAATTTTACTAGCAAACTTTTATGTTCATCAATTGTAAGACATAATTAATTTAATAAAAACATAAATTTCATATATAATAAGTATTAAAACACTTAATAACATATATAAAATGTAGAAAATGTAACTTTTTGCTCTTTAATCGTGTCTAATTGGGTCCTATCGTGTTATCGTGTTCGTGCCGTGTTTACCCGTTATTTAATCGTGTTAATCGTGTTCGACACGGTTGGACCCAGATCCATTTATGGTAGACCCAGACCCGTTTAAATCGTGTCGTAACCGTTTCGTGTTTCGTGTCCGGCTCCAAATTGCCACCCCTAGTGTTGGCCCACAAGCAAGCCATTCCGCTCCGTCGCTTTTGCCGCGGAGTCGGGAGAACTGCACAGGCCAAGAACCGCCACTCTAATGGACAAGGACGATGGCCCGTCAAGTCCGCAAAGTTCATACTCGACCTTTTGAAGAACGCCGAGAGTAATGCTGAGGTATTGTTTTGTTTCTTTTTCTTCCTAAAGTGACGCATTTGGTTATATTATATAATAAGGAAGACTATTCCACAGCCTTCCACTCTCATTGACTACAATTCACACTTCGCTCGGGATTACTATCTCGAACTGACTCTAATTTCGGGCCTTATCAATTTTCTGCAGGTGAAAGGTTTGGATGTCGATTCTCTTTACGTGTCCCACATCCAAGTGAACCAGGCCCCGAGGCAAAGGCGCCGCACCTACCGAGCTCATGGAAGAATCAATCGTGAGTTCTCGTTTCTTACTGAATCGTTACTTCCATCCCCTCTCTTTTTTGAACTCTAATGATAATTTTACATTATTTGTCAGCTTACATGTCATCCCCGTGCCATATCGAGTTGATTTTGTCAGAAAAGGAAGAGCCCGTCAAGAAAGAGGTATTTTGACGCCGAACCGATTAGGCTTTTGCTATTTTCAATCTCAAGTTAGTTTCAGTCTAGAGCAGAAAGAACGAATATATATGAGATTGGAGAATAAATTAATTGCCAAAAATACCCTGAAGTACCAATATTTTCTGTAACTGCATTTATTTGTTTTGATGTCGGTGCAGGCCGAGAGTCAGTTGGCGCTGAGGAAGTCAGGAAAAGGTCAAGCTCGGCAGAGCGGTGCTTCCTCTTAAGCGTTGATCATCCGTCACTTCCAGTTTGATGAGTCTCCTTCGCTTCAATTTTGTACTCGTTTGAATCTCTAGCTAGTTTTTCCGAACTCTTTTTTTCGTTTCCCCCGTTGGAGCTTATGATTCTGCCGAGATCTTCGACGTTAGTTTGTGAGATTACCCTTAAGAAAAAAAGCATTAAATGTTATATTTAACTTTTTGTTTCTTCTCTCTTTCTTTGTTTTTCTCTTGCAAATATAAGCAATATTATTACTCTATTAACATCATTAAGGGCCTATTTCACTTTTCTGTATCAAGATTCCTTATGATACATGTAATATGTTTATATATATAATATATATATATATGTACATGTGTGTGTGTATCACGAATCATTAAGCATATCTGGATAAAGCAAATTGGCTTTGAAGTGATTGTGGACGTGTTTTGCATATAAAGGAAACACTTCCTTATAAGTGGACTTGCATGAAGAACCATCTAATCGAATTAGTGGGCAAACATATACTTATAATTGAATTACTTGTATAATATAATACGTTCATATTAATCTAATTAAGCTTTAAGAAACTCTCCGAATAATGCAAAATTCATAGGTAGGTGCAACTGTTCTGTCGTTTGAGGACTTAAGCTCCAAGTCACAGTAATGATTTTTCTCATGATTTATTTGCATCCCAAAGTAAATAAAAAATCATTATCTCATTATATATATATATATATATTAAAACATTATACGAACTTTGGATAGTACTTGTATTTTATTTTATTTTATTTTATTTTAGGGAGTACATGTTGTACTACATGTTGAGTAATAATAAAAGGAAATCCAACAGAACAAACTTTCAGTTGAGTGGGTTATACTTTACCTAAACCAATAAGATTAAGTCTTATATATATAAATATAAATATATATATATATATTGACATTGTATACATATATAATATAAATATATAATTGCAGTATCAAACTATTTGGTGTTTGTTTGGCCACCTAAGAAGCGTTCGTATCCTAACCAATGTAGTAAATCCGGATTTTCGGTCCCGGTCGGTGCTTACCCAGGAAAATAAAATCACCGGATTCCGGGTTAACATTAAGTACAGATCAAAACCGGACTTTGTTTCTGCATTTCTTTTTGTAATAAATTTTAATAATATTCATTTAACTTTGATCGTATATAAATTTTAATGGTGCATCTTAATATATTTTACTATAAAAAATAAAAATTTCGGAGCGCAAATTTACACGGAAAATCGAAACCATAAATCTCCATTTAAAAAAAAATAAAAAAATCTATTCCTAATAAATTTATTATAAAAATAAATAACGTAATTGACTATGAACTGACCGAGCTTTAACAACCGACCTAACCTGTCGTTTCATTATCCTTAAAAATATTTTTTTATTTTTTTATGACAAAATAACTGTTTTTCTTCGTCAACCTCTATAAATACCTTCGCATTTCAATTCTCTTCAATCACGCACTCAATCGCAAACTCCATTCATCTTCTCCTTGATTCTCTCTCTAAGCTCTCGCGAAGCCATGTCTCAGGTACTTCACTCCGTTTTCAATTTCCGTTTCCGTTGAGTTTTCAGTCATCTGAGATCTGAATTATCATGCAATTGAGTTCGTTTTTTAAATCGAGATGATTTATGGATGATATTTCAGGGGTATTCGGATTTTCTGAGCTCGAATTTGGGGTTTGTGTTTAGGGATTTCGGATTTTCGGGAGAGAGATTAGGAATCTAAAAATCGATGCTTGTTCTTGTGAAGATATGAAATTCGTGGTGTAAAAGCTATGTGAAACCGAATATTCTCATGTGTGGACGCCACTTTTTTGTTTTCAACTGCTATTCTTATCAACTTATCATCAAATCTTACTCGGGTTTCCGAAAATGGTGTAAGATTGTGAATGAGAACATAAGTTTTGTGTTTGATACTTGAAGTTTGTGTAAGATTTAGCTCTTGTGTATTCGTACGATAATTAAGATACTTGTGGATTCATTATATGTCGGTTATAACTGTGAATCGGTTTGTTTTTACACAGACCGTAGAGCTCAAGGTTGGCATGTCATGCCAAGGCTGCGTCGGGGCCGTGAAGAGAGTTCTGGGGAAATTGGAAGGTTCGTTGTGGACTTTGCGGCCTTTGAATCTTTCTTATTATACTGCCGTTTTATTTTCGAATTTACGCCAGATTTAGACACTAGAGAGCTCTTTTTATTTCATTTTCAATGTTTTTCTTTATTTAATGATGAGTAATTTTGAAGCTCTTTCCTTTATGCTATTGTCGTTTGTTGTTGGGCAATAGACCGGATCCTAGCGGGTGTGCACCGAGATATATTTTCCATGCTTCTTTAAGTACCCTATTCGAGATTAATCCCGTTTATATAACGTTTTTTGCGAAATGAAGGTTATCTCTGAGATAGTTACTGATTATGGCAATAAAGAGAATTCATGGCTTCTGTTTGATTACCTATTTTGATATCGGTTCGTAACTATCATGAATGATTTGTATCGGAACTTCAGGTGTGGAATCGTACGATATCGACATTGATCAGCAGAAGGTGACGGTGAAAGGCACTGCGCCGCGGGACACTGTTTTCCAAACCGTTTCCAAAACCGGAAAGAAGACTGAGTACTGGGTAACAGAAGCTGAATCCGAAGCCAAGCCAGCGGAGGCTGAAAGTGAAACCAAACCTGTCGAAGCCGAGTCGAAGCCTGCAGAGACTGTCGCGGCAGCTTAAATTCTCTCACCGCTTTTGGTTTCCCGGAAGTAGATCCTTTTCCGTTATCTCATGATGATCTGTTCTGCTTTTGGTAATTTAAATGAATTTGGAATTGTACGAGTGGGCTCTCTTGTAATTTACAATATATCCATATCTGTATGAATAAAGCCTAAAAAACCATATCCACTTTTCATTTTTGTTTCACTGTTCTATATTCATTTTACAATTTCTCAATCCAATTTTTAAGAAGCAAAATTAAATGTTGAAATTTCCCATGTTTTCATATATTCATAAAACCGGACTTGGAATGAATGCAGCCACGGGAAATATATATATATAAACCGAGATGTGCTGACAAAGAAGAAAAAATTGGTCCCAGCCCGGATATTGGTTCCTAAAAAATTGGAATGAATGCAGCCACGGGAAATATATATATAAGAGAAGTAATGCAATGAGACAATTCTATATCTTGGAATCATTATCGATGAACCCGAGACCATGCCTTTCTTTGACCCGGTCCGGATTTTAGTGTTTTTTTTTTAATAGATTTAGTATCAAAACTCATTGTAAATTCTTTTCAAAAGAGCTCATTCAGAAAGCTTCATACACTAAAAATCCGAAGAATCTAAAGATATCTATGATTCTACTTGACTCGAGAGTGAATAAATAATGCCAAACATAACAAGAGAATGAAGAAAAGAAATGCATTTTGATAAGAGAAACGGTAGTTTAAGAGTTTCCACGACTCTTTTCGATCCCTCAAACAACACAAACGAAAAGTACCGAGTTTGATCTCTAAACAGAAAACCCATAAAAGCAGAAACTACTAAAAGATTCCGGTCATTACGCTTCCGAGCCCCTCGCAAGATAGTTGTTCTTCGAACGCAGCTACTCAAACTCAACAGAGAGGAGCCTCCTCTCAAGCTGCAAGAACATGAAGCAAATTTGTATTAGCTAAGCTAGAAAGAAAGAAAGCAAGAAAGAAAGAAAGAAAGAAAGAAAGAAAGAAAGAAAGAAAGAAAGAAAGAAAGAAAGAAAAACACAGAAATGAACATTGGAAAAGGCGGTGCAGATCGGTCGACGGTTGAGGCGTGATATTAGATACCCGATTAATTCTCTACTCGGGAGTTTAAGCTGTAATTTGGAGTGTGGAAGCTAAAGGCGTAAATTACAAGAAACTGAGTATACTGAGTACGAACGTATAAACTCAATAAAAAACGAATTAAAAAAACATGAGATCAAATAAACCAGAAGATAGAAAAAGGCTTCGCTACAGATAAACACGAATTAAAGAACCGACGCAACTGACTGACGAAGCAAGTAAGAGAGCATGGCATGACTTAAAACTAGAAGTTGAAATACGTAAACTGATCGTATCTCGGAGAATTAAGGAATGGGAATGCACGTTATCTTACCTGAGAAATAAGATCGAATTTGTCTTGCATAACCTGGAATTCTTGCCTGATCCGACCCAACGCCAATACGCAACTACAAAAGCAAGTTAACATAAGGAAATAGTATACAAAGATTGATTAAATAAGCACTTTTGGTCTTTTTATGTAAGGCAAGATACATATATACTCGGAATGATGCAAATCCCCGATACCAAAATACTTTCTCAAACAATCAACTCCTGGCTATTTCTATGGATTCGCTCTGAACTATAATGAATACAAAAAGAAAGCGTACTCTTCTTTGGATCGGTTAGTGATGCCCTGCGTAAGATCACCACATGCAAGCGTCATGCGACGAGCACCGATGCTGCAACACCAGAGTCAAAATTTAAAACTCTGTGAGATTCACATTGATAAGAAATCAACAAGAAGTCAAAGGCGTTAGAATAGTGCGTTGACCGAAGGTTATGGTAAAGAAGAACGAGTAAGGAAATTGAAGAAAGCGACTGTATATGAGCATGGATCGAGTTGTATAGACTCAAAAAAACAAGTAGTGAATTTCAAAACCTCATTATATAAAGAAGCGACCATATAATAGCTTCTTTTTACTATGAATATACTGAAAATAAAATCCAAACTGTTCTGCAATATATCCCCTGCATAAATAAACCGTACGATCTAACAGTACGAACTCCAACAAACTTTGTTAAGGCACTAGCTTCGGACGGTTTTCTAGTTCCTATCGATGCAAACAAAATTCATTATATTCTGTATTTATGAAGCTGGTATCTGAAATGCCGTTATAACCCGACGACAAAAAATTAATTAGATTATCTTGGAGGCTTGCACCACGTATGAAACGCATGAATTTATAACAATAGGCGACAAAAACCCCCCAAGATCTTTCTCCAATCTATGTTTAACGAGCCACGTGCGATGAATTAACTTGAAGATCTAGATTCTAAGGAGATTTGATATGGATAAATCATTATAAATAACGGTTTTCATTACCACGAGGAACTGCCTTTGATTTTCATGCCGTGCAAATACATGTCCTCATAATCCACCATCGGTTGCTCCCTGCAAAATTACATATAAACTATAAGAATCTTCCGATAGGTGAGTGGAAATATCGATACCGAGGTTTGGCCCGTACAGTTCTTCGGTCAGCGTTCTTATGGTGGCTTGGCTCTCAGAGCGGAACCTGGAAATGAGCTCAAGAAACGCAAACGCCCCACCAACTTTCTTCACCGACTGAGACAGAACAAAGTTCCCGTCCAATAACCCCTGCAATTCAAAGAAGAAAAAGAAATCGGTTTTGAGCATAATCGTAACAAAAAAAAATATAGATCTTATAACTTAATATCCTCCAAGATCCAGCATTAATCTTTAAGATCTCCGAAAAATTCTCGAGAAATCGAACCCAGAGATGGCGTAAAGGCCGAATCTCCCAATCGATAACTACGATACGACATCTTTAAAACCTAATTTCGAATACTCTTTACACAAAATCCCATTACTCTCGCAGATTCCAAAATCTTTTTCATAATTCGTAGCAGTAATTACTCAATTTCAAGCTGTCAATGAACTAAAAAGAACACTCAATTACATATACACATATATCTACACTCAATTGAGTTTGAAAGGAGAGAACACTACTTCTTCATCCAAAGAGGAGAGAAGCTGAGAGATCTCCTTCTCCACAGACTCTTTCTTAGCCATTACGCAAAACCCAGAAATGTTCAGGTGTTTGATAATTGATACATATGTGAGTGTATGAGTGTCTCTCTATATATATACACACTTCGATTTTTTAAAATTATTTTTTCATTTTTCCAAATATTATTTAAAAAACGCCACAAGGGTTTTGGCGATCGATGATCCCAGAGCGAAAAGGCGGAGTCTTTACGAACAGAAACGAAGCAACGCTCATCTTTCGATCGCTAAAAAACAAGCGAAATTGAAACGGTTTCAGGAAAAATTACCTCTTTATGCGTGACGAAACGATC
Source organism: Parietaria judaica (assembly GCA_954871525.1). NCBI lineage: Eukaryota > Viridiplantae > Streptophyta > Magnoliopsida > Rosales > Urticaceae > Parietaria > Parietaria judaica. Next base: position 10,625,049 of record OX940862.1, read on the forward strand.
GTCTCAGGTTGACGAGAGTCTGAATATGTGGTGGCTTCTGAATTCTCTCTCTCTCTCTCTCTCTCTGTGTGAGAAAGCTGGCAAATTTGGCACGGAACGAGACTCTTGTGAGGTTCATTCATTGTAACGTTTGAGTATGACTCTGTTCTTCATTCATAATTCATATATTCAAAAATAATAATAAAATTATAAAATTTCCCACCAAATTTTGAGGTTTTTTTTTTTTTTTTTTCAAAATATTGAGGCTGGTATTGTAGTAAACTATATAATATATATATATAGCGGGGCTCAAAATGTCGATATCGTAAAATATCGACGGTCCAATTTTGAGACGAGGATTAGTTTTTTTATGAGTAATTGTCGTGGGAATTTCCAACATAGGATACAGTTTTCGGAACTTTAAATTTACGGATAACTATCATTAATAGTCTTTTACTCTTTTTAATTTATTACTTTTCTGTTCATAAATTTACATTTTAAAAGTATCATTACTCTTTATATTCCTCTTTCATTTTCTTAATACTCTAATTTTGTCTTCTTAATCCTCACATAATAAATGACTTAATGAATTTAAATTGTTAATAAAATATATAATAAAACTTTGATAAATTAGTAAACCTCGATAAGATAATACTTGACTCCAACTAACATTATTGAATTTTTCCTCAATAAAAGAATAAAAATTCTTTAGTCCCAACAAAATTTATTTATAAAAAATATAGTGTAATATTATTGCACTTGATTAAAAACTTGAAGTTATAACACTACACTATAAAAAAGAAAGTGTATGTGCCAATTATGTTTTCCTTTAGTCGGAAACCTTCATAAATGAAAGGTCGTTCGTCTACAGCTAAAGCCGGCGTTGCATGTGTTTTCAATCTATTCTAAAATTTGAGTTGCAACACTAATATAAGAGGAATTTATTCTAGTATTTCGAATCATGCACTCTTAATCTTAACGATATTGATTACACTTATAGATTTAGGAATCAGAACTTCGAATTTTAAAAAAAATAAAAAATAAAAAATCGTATGGAGTAAGTGGATCGTGTATGCTTGGGGCATTTGGGCCATTGTTATATTTTCGTGGGCATTGAAATAGGCCCAACTTTTATGGGCTTGTATAAGCCCAACATCTCTCGAGATTTGGTATTAGTTTGATGGAGAAATAAAATGAGAGGAATTTTAGACATATAATAATAAATAAACTAATAAAATTATATATTTTTTATTATAAGATAAAGATGCGCATGGAACTTACTATATTTTTAGATTTATAATATAAGGCTCTATATATTGCTACACTGTTTATTCCTTGTTCCAATCATCATGAAGTTGAAAGATCAGACGATGCCTATATATAAATAAATAATAAAAAAGCTCTCGCTCAGAAATGCTACACTATATAGTATAATATTATGTGTTTACATAAATATCATATTCGAAATTAAACAAAATAAGAGATTAATTAACACAAACACATATTATATATATATATATAATAATTACAGTCCTTCAAAAATATCATCACCAAAAATAACTTTGGATAAAATAAAATATAAAAAAATATGTTGTAGACCATACATATTACATATAAACAAACTTTATACTTTTCTTGTGTCTCAAAATAATAGAAGAAGAAGAAAAATGTAACAGCGACGTATCACAGGCTGTTATAGTTGTAGTCTTGTAGATACTCAATTATTGGACTAACATACTCAATCATATATATACATACATATATATATATATTATGAGTAGTTGACAAATGGATGAGTTTGTTTCCGTGACCATTGTCGAGTAAATATACATGTAAATGATTGAATCATCATCAACTTATTATGTCAGCACGGCATGCACGCTACGGTTTCTGTTATCTGCGAACCCTAACACTAGTACGTACGTTCACAACACAAATATCTTTTACGGCCGGGCCAAATCGATATATACATACCACACAAAAACCAAGCGCGCACATATATATATATATATATATATATATATATATATATATATCCCACACATGATACCTATCATTATATCAAAGGCGGACCTAGTACACAAACTCCAAGGGTATAACTATCGAAACGATTAAGTCTTAACTGATTAATTCCTATAAAAAAAAACGAAGCAAAATGAAATTAGTGAAGTAGATAATTAAAATAGAGGTTTGCCCTTAGTGTGAGATGTAAGTTCACTTGTCACTTGCAAATCGTCTTGGCTATAATCGATCAGAGTTTCAATATAAACACCTTTCCTGTGTCTTTTGTGGTACAAATGTTGCAATAGCATTTCTATTAAATTAGACTTCACAACTCTACAGAGGCATTATTGGTAGACTTAGCTCTACATAGGTCTATCCCCGCATTCATGCACCTGCTATTTATTCGAGTCGGGAGACAAACACTTAAAAAAATTTATTTATCAAATTTTGTAGAAGAGAAAATATTTTAACCAAATAAAAATTTAAAGAATCATCACATCAATAATCTAGTATTTATCAGGTCATGCTAAATATTCTAATAGATTTTTTATTTTTATCAATGTTCACGAGTTAGATAATTTAATTAAAATTCAAGGTCAAGTAATAAATTAAAAATTAATAACAAATTATTTCACGACGTTTAAGAACAGCGGTGATATCAAAACTTTATTAGCACTACTAATATCGGTTTTCCATTTTCGGAAAGACGTTTGTCTTATATTGAAACGACATATACAAAACATAAATAAGATTATAAAATCAGAACTCACAAGTTAATTCTCTTATCTAAATGGAATTTCATTATACTTAACATACGTATAAACACGGTAATAAGTATATATATGCTAATTATAATTCGAAACCGGTGTGAAGATACTCATAATTAAAAATAGAAAAGAAAAAAAAAATACCTTGCCCACCATGTCTCTCTGTATGTATGTGTGTCTGCATAATAATGAAAAAAAAAAAAAAAAACATTATCGCGAAATCCCTGATGTCCATCTTCTTCTTCTTCCGATTCTTCTGTTTGGGATATTTGTGAATTTAAAACAAATAAAACTTGTTGACAAGTTGGTTTGTGTGGTTCAAGTTTCTGCGTTTCGTTGTGTCTTGTTTGATAGCGAATATCATCGATCTCGTCTGTGTTGTGTTTTGTTTTGAGTGCTTGTTCCTTTGTCTGCTGTTCCACTCTACGTACTCATGTTTCTGTCGCCTCTGACTTTTATATACATTTATATCTATTTGCTTCCTAACTATCTAATCTTTTACTAAGTCTCTTTTTTTGAGTCAATAGTACTCACATGTGTTGAGGTCTAATTTCGTCTATGTTCGTCTATGTAACACAAACACATTTCTACGATTGAACTTTGATAACATCCTTATTCAATTTTTTTATTAAGTTAATTAGCGAGTGACGTAAGTGTGTCTCAAGATAAACATACGAAAAAACTCGATATTGATGAAATTGGACCTTTAATACTATTCATGCCGCCAAAAAAACTTATGAATAGAGCGATACATTTGGTACAAGATTCGATACTTATGCTGCAAATATTCCATATACCTATTTATCTCATTGGGAATTTTGATTTCTTTTATATTTTGTGCTTGTCTTGTACCAACTTTATCCATCCATGAAAGAGAAAAATCATATTTTTTTGTGTGTACGTGAAGATAATTTTCATGCTCATATTATTTTACTTTGCATTTTTTTTCTCTTCCTTCTATGCATGTGTCTTTGTCACTTTCAATGTCTCAATCTAATGGTTCGCCAAAGCCAAACGTACAGTCTTTAGATTTAGTTTTACTTTATTATATTCAAGTAAGAATAAAAATATATATATGATCAATATTAAATAGTGTGATTTATACGTAGATATCAAGTTTATCACACAAGTAGAAGCAATTGTTTATGGGTAATTTCATTTTCATTTTCATTTTCATTTTTATTTTGTTAAGTCACAATACGAGAAATATTATTTCAATAAATATTTCGAGGGAATTTGCAGTGAAAGTAGAAAGATCGGATTATGACTCTATTGTATTTATAATAAGCTTTTTATGATTGATTATTACCCGGCCCGTCATTTGAATCTCGCTCTATCTTTCGCCGGAACACTTATTTTATTATTTTATTGGATCCATCTCATTTTGGTAAAAGCAAGATCTAGGCTCTGAGAGATTTGACATGATTTTACATTAAAGAGTATCCTTGCAATTTACATTAAAAACACTTCAATATGTCTCAGATCTGTGGTTTCCGGTCCACGTAAATATTCATATATCATTTTTTGTCATTTTCGTTGCGAATTTTAGAAGAAGAAAAAAAAGTTTCATTTTCGATACCCCGTACGCGAATCACTTGAGGTACGAAAATGAAACATGGGTCCCAGGAGAAACATCATGGTACATTTTTAACCCAAGTTGTTGAACACACATATATAGATGAATTAATATGCTTTCATTATTATTTTTATTATTATTTAAATATATATGGTGTGGACGTAATATATATATATATATATATATATATATATATATATATGCATGTGGGTGTGGGGCACGAGATGTTGAAAATGAAGAAGAGGGAACATCTAATCTCAATTGAAGCCTAATTATTTGGGTCAACCACCCTCTTTTCCATGTGCCTTGTTTCCTTCCAAATCAATATTAATTACTTTTGATACCCAAATTAATCAATTTCTACAACATGTTTTGATATATACTCTTCCCTAAAACTCGTGTTCCACACTTACTAATCCAAACATTAAGCATTTCTTAACTCTTAGTTATGTTAGCCATTGAGAGTCGTAATTAGAAGTGGCAATTCGTGTCTTGTTAATTATGATAAATACTGTCGATCGATATCTATTTCAATTCATTTGAAATTGTTGTGTGTTTTGTTCCGGACCCTCATTTGGTTCATGTCCTGACCCTGATTGTCACTTTTACCCTGTGTTGAAAACATTGGTATTATTACATTTAAAACGGTTAATGATGGCAAAAATACCCAAAATTTGATCAAAGAACCCCTTAGGTACCCAAAGTTTAAAAATGGTGGTAAAAATACCCAAAGTCATATTTGGGGAGTTGACCACTCCAATCTCGTAACACCGTTAATTTACCTGTTAACTCTGACCACGCGGACAAACATGGGTTGCCGACAGAACAATTTTTTCCACGTTGACGAGCCCACATCAGCCTCGTATACGAAAAAACAGCTAATGAAACCCCTAAGTAATACTATTTAATACAGCTAATTGAACCCTTAATGATTACACTTAACGAAACAGATTTTTCCACGTGGCCAGATTTAATGGGTAAGTTAATGGCGTTACAAGAATGAAGTGGTCAACTCCCCGAATATGACTTTGGGTATTTTTGCCACCACTTTTAAACTTTAGGTACTCAAGGGGTCCTTTGACCAAACTTTGGGTATTTTCGCCGTCATTAACCCAATTTAAAATAAAATGTTGTAGTCCTATTAGAATTTTAGAATTTTAACTTTTTTAAGGCACAATCCATGCTCGATGCTGGATCCTAGCAGAACTCGGATCGCAAGGGGTAGAGTCCCGGTGAGCCCGTCTAACGGTTCACCACATTTCCCGTTGTGCCTGACGAGATATTTCACCCGTGCCAGTAGTCTTAAGGTGTGGTTTGGTGCCAAATTTTCTTTGCTTAACATTTTAATGAGTGTTTCAACCACTTTTAATCATATTACAAAAGAATATCCATTTATTAACAAAATTTATTGGTAGTGACTAATTGAAAGTTTTAAGAAAGTCACTACGAATAAATTTTATTTTCATGCACTACAAAAAACCAAATAATTTAATAGCTATTATTCGTCACAAAATGAAAAATGTTATCACTAACTTCTCTCTCATTTATGTAATTAAGGTGGAAAGAATTAAAATTAAGATTAATCACAAGTGATCGTATTAGCGAGCCTTAATTACGTACGACCACATCATTAATTTCCCTTGCCACCACTAATTAAGCTAGTAATACTCTACTGAATTATCCGCCGCCTCGTCGGGCGGCTGCAAAATGACATCAGCATAGCTGACCGGGCGCGGCACGTGCGGTGGTGGCGTGCACCGAAGCAGCGCCCAATTGACTCCCGCGAAGAACGGGTGCCGCTTCACCGCGGCGGCCCCCACGGTGGACCCCATCCTCCTCGCCGGGTCCTTCACCAACAGCTGCGCCATCAAATCTTTGGCGGCGGCCGGGACGCCCCGGTCCGGCTCCTTGGGGAACTCGAGCGCGCGCGCCACAATGTTCGCCAGCGTCATTTCGTGGTCGAACCCTTTGAAGGGCGTGGCGCCGTAGAAGAGCTCGTAGATGAAGACTCCGAGCGTCCACCAGTCAACGGCGCTCCCGTGGCCCTCGCCGGAGACGATCTCCGGCGCAAGGTACTCGTGCGTCCCGACGAACGACATCGACCGCACGTCGAGCGGCTCCGCCACGATCTCGGGCGGGCCTTTTGGCCCGCCTGAGCCGGTCCCGCCGGAGTGCTTCTTCTTGCGGCGGCTGCGTGGGCGGAAGCAGGAGACAGCGGGAACGATGCAATTGGGGAGGATGCAGGAGGTGCCGGAGAAGGGGGGCGGGTCCGAGGGGTAGAAGCAGCGGTCGGGAGCGGCGGAGGCGGGGTTGTCGGGGTCGGCGACGATCTGGGTGGCGGTGGCAGGGGAGGAGCCGTCGGATTTGAGGGAGAGGTCGAAGTCGGTGAGCATAATGTGGCCGTCGGATCGGACGAGGACGTTTTCCGGCTTGAGATCACGGTAGATTATGCCCATTATGTGCAGGTACTCTAGTGCCACTATCACCTCCGATGCATAAAATCTACACAAAACATAATAAATTAATAACAGTTCCATTACAATAGTTGATTTAGCTGTGAATATAATCACGCAAATCATCACTATTATATTTATCGATTATGTATATAATATGAATATGTAAATCTGAGAACTGTCTCTTAATCAGATACGTTGATATTCAACGTTTTATGGAGGATATAATAGAAGGCAATGAAGGCAGTCACATGCAGAACAGGCGAATGATTAATGCACATAATTTTATCAGGTAGACTTCTTGTGTCACTATATTATTTTCGGGGCCTTGCTTGCCTTTTTCTTTTGATTCAAAACTCTGACACTTCGGTCCTACACAGTTGGCCCAACTGGACTCTACGCAATTTTTACTTACTTTCGACGGAGCTCATCATCATTCAATAAGCTAAAGGAGACATTATTAAAGAGTTCAATGCCCCCTAACTTTATACGATGATTGAAATTTCCCTTCAATTGTATTTTTTTGACAAAAAAGCCCTTTTTGAAAAAGTATCATATTGTTGCATACACGTAAAAAGAAAAATATCGTAAATTTTGTATAGCAACATACTTTGTAATTATATAGGATTATTGTTTAGTTATCGAAGATACTGTTAAAGGCAAAACTCTCTCAAAATACCATAAAAGTCTTAAATTACTGAAATTGATGAAACTATGTATGAATTTCTAATAAAAATATAGGAGTAATGCTGTTAAAAATTAAATTTACGGGGGCAAATTGCAAGAACATACCTGGTGAGGTAAAGATTTGAAAAAAATATATATTCTTTTAATAATAATAATAAAAAAATCCCACAATTCCAGGATTCTTGCTAAAGTCAAGATATTGGATTGAATATAATTGGGAAAAGAAAGAAATGGGCGAATTTGTGCTTCCTATTTTGGCTGATTTTCCGGTAATGAACTTTATAACTTGATAGATAAGATTTAATTGATTTCAGACAAACCTTCCCGAAAGCTGGCGATTGAAAAGACCCCCGACTTTCGAATTTCGTGTCATAAATACCCCCAACTAATTTTTTATTTTTTTTAGAAGACCCAAATATCCCGTGAAACTTGTGTTGGTAAACCAAGCAAACGACGACAAAAGAGTGAAGGAAAAGGCAAACCAATACGTACGACAATACTCCGATGCACGGGAGTCACACGCTAAGAGGGTGGGCTCGAGGGATAGGACGCCGCCACGTGGCAGATTAGTCTAATCTGAACCAAATCTAGACCGTTCTAGTGGGCCCCATGCCCAACCAATAGAGCTTATAAAAGTCGCCGAAACCCCACACACACTACGATGCATCATTCTCAATCACACACTTTTGTATCTTATTATATAGCTTATTATATTTATAAATTATAACTATAGAGTTATATGCAAATGAGATATTTACGGTATAAGTCCTCTTATTTATTGAAAAGTTATCGGTACATTCTTTAACTCTTTTTTTTTTACCAAACCAAGAATAATTCGTCTATGTTTTCTTAACAGAAAAACACGTTGTTAACTTGATGACATGTCAACGAGAAAACATACCAGTAAGGATACTTATTCCGATTTTGAAAAGTCGAGAACATGTTAGGAGACTAGTTAATCTGTTATGAAAATAAAGGTGGAAAACTTAAACGGAATCCATAAAAAGTAAGGGTACTTATTCCTGTAAAAAAAGTTAAGGTAAATGGCGGTAACTTTTCAATAAGTTAGGGAACTTATGTGGCAATATCCCTATATAAATAAACAAATACGTCATTTTTTAATGTATATATTATTATATATACTTAAAAAACAAAAACTATGGGATATAATAAAAAGAATTGCAGTGATGTCCTCAAGCTTATTTTAATTTTGGCAAAAAACTTTATAAGCTTTTCAACTTATAAATACCAACCCATGTCATCACTATTTATTCCAATTGGTCTTTCCCTAGTTTAATCCTATTTGTTGAGATATTTTTTTTATAAGTAATTGGTACAAATGGCCACTAATTTGTTATTGTTCGTGCAATTAGCCCATTAAAGTTTACTTTTTTCATCAACGCCTTTCATTTTATTAAAAACTAAAAAGCAATACGTAAAAGGTAAAATAAAAAATTAACGTATATCCAACAAATAATTTATTAATTTATATCCAATAAAATATGTGTATACATATTTTCTACTATATTTCAATTTTCAACGCATAATGGACCATTTTTGTAAAAAACGGAAAGAAAAAAAAAAATGAGAATGAGGGTACGGATGAAAAAGTTAAAACTTACAGGGACAAAACGAACCAAATAAAAAAGTTTAGGCGTTGCTACAAATTATTCAATATTTTCCGACGAAAAATAACTAGGTGAAAATACAGTTAGTTTTTATTTATTTTTTAGTTTAGAGGTTAAGTAGTGCAGATTAGTCTATAATAAACTACACTCGATCACTCTGACTCTGACTCTATCAAATAACAATAAAAATAAATTATTAATTAATTAATAATTAGATATTTACCGTACGGCAGCTTCGTCGAAGCGCTTCTCCGGCCGTCGCTGCCGGAGAACGTGGAGGTCGCCGCCGGGACAGAACTCCGTGAGCAGGCACGACCACCGCGACGTCTCGATCACCGCCGTGAGAGTCGGCAGAAACGGATGATCCAGCATCTCCAGAATCTCCCGCTCGATCATCGCCCTCGTCTCCTTGTTCCGGCTCGCGAGCTCCTTCCGATCCATCACCTTCGCGGCGTACAGGCGCCCCGGCGACTTCTCGCCGGAGGAGGATTTGAGGTCGACGAGGTAGACGCTGCCGATGTCGCCGCTGCCGAGGCGGTGGACGAACCGGAGGTCCGCGAAGGTGAGATCGGCGCCGGCGTCGGCGCCTTCTCGTCGCGGCGGCGCGAGAGGCCTGAGCGCGACGGAGGAGGCCGACGAGGCGGTGCGCGTGGTGACGGAGTCGGAGCCGGAGCTGGTGCTGCGCTTGGCGGCGTCTACGGCGGTGGTGTTCGTGGTGGTGGTGGAGTTGAAGCTGATGCTCTCGAAGTCGTCGGCGAGGTCGTCGCCGGCTTTGCAACTCATCGCCGGCGATAATGGCGGTGGCTGATCGGAATCCTAGAGAGGGAAAATGGGGTGGAGAGAGAGAGAGAGCGAGGAAAGAGAAATGAGTAGTGAGAGAGGTTTAAAAGGGTGGTTTGGGCCACGTGGATGGTTTGCGTTTGATTTGGGCCCACGGAATTTGGGCCCAGTTAGATTGGGCCCAATTGCCTTCTTCAATTTACCTTATCCTTTCTCTAGGCATTTCATTTCATAATTAACATTAATCGTAATACATCTTCTATTTATTGATTTAAGTGTGAGACAACTATCAATATAGTATAGTATAGTATTTAAATTATACTATGTATTTACAAAAAAAAAAAAAAAAAGTATGTACCCAATTTTATAATCTTTTATTTAACGTGATATTATGGATGCATGTTATAAAATGAAGTATATGCTATTATATTTAAATAATATATTTGCTATAATCTTAAGCATCGGACACTCTAATTTGGTCATATTCAGCGAACATAAACATCCCGAATGGTATTAATAAATAAATATCATAAATGAAATTGAATGTTTTATATATTGTTCAATGTATTTTAGACATTTGCTAAAACTTTTTTTTTTTAGCATACTCTTATTTATTAAGAATTTAAGAACATATTGGGCAGGTGGGCATTGCTTATTTTGGTACAGACGTGATTTTTTTTTTTCTTACAAATTTTAAAATTATTATTAATTTATTGTTATTAAGAATATAAAGATAGCAATGTTGATCATGGTTTCCTATCTATTAAGCATGACATTCCTTTAATTCAATAATAAGCCAATTTGATAACCCTTCTTGTCTCTTAATTATTCCTTAATTAATGGTTAGCCTGTCATTTAAGGGAATCACGTGATTACCTGGAAATTTAGAGAAACGTTATTATTATTAATTGAATATAAATTGCAGTTTCAGGTTGTCAAAAAAGATTGAGTTTTTGTTTCTGAAAATAATTAAATATGAGTTCCAAAAACTGGTAAGTCAACCACTATTATAAGTATCAGTATTCAATATACATATGTAATTAAACTATAAAAAAAAAACTATATTTTTAATTAATCATTATGATGATTAGAACACTCACACTAATTATAACATGTCGGCATAAACCAATAAGATGAAGAAAAAAAAAAACTATGAAGACAATTGACTCACAATTTGTATCTTGACTTTTCAACACATATATTGCTCATAATTTAATTAAATATAATGATTTTTTCTATCACTTATTGTGTTTGTATTTTTTTTTTTTTGGGATTTATCATGCTAAGTAACAATAATAATAACTTCATGTCTACGACTATAATTAATTTGGAATTTGATCTATCTGCATGGTATTTTTAAACAAAACAATGCTTTAATACGCGAGCCATACGTATAATCTCGTTAATTAATTAATTAAATACGCGAACCACAAGATAACGGATACTATAATTATCTAATAATTAGTATCTACAAGTTTATAATTCCTTTGCATGTCTCTCTTGTGTTTTGGCAATGAATATGGAAAAATTAAACTTGTTGGTTTTGGTTGGTTTAAGAGTCTGCCATTGATGGGGTGACTGTGACGAGCTTTGATTGAAGAAGACAGAGAGGTTTTGCCATTTAGGGTTGATGACTCATGAGCTGTTCATTCTGTAACTCAGAAAGAAGACTCAGATTTTTACTGTGTTTGGTGTCTCACTGAGATCACTATTTATTTGCCTCAAAACCTACCACTCGACCTCATGAAGTATTTTTTCACAATTTAATTTATTAATTTTGTACCATTTTGGCATGGTTGATTTCCATATTAAGAAAGGAAGAGAAGATCCCTGAAATATTAACAGTTTTAGATGGGAATTCAATGCTTAAGGAGCTATATATTTTGTGAATGATTCAGTCAGAGTAACTGAAATCTCTTGGACAATAGTGTGTTTGTGTACTGTTTTGCATGAGAGAATATAGTTTATCTGAATTCTGTTGTTCATTAGGGCTTATTGCAACTAGAAATATAAAATCAAAACGACAAAATAGTAGAGCTTCTTGAAAAAACTACAAAAGAGTTTTGTTGTGCCAACAATAATAAATTCCTAAAATCAACATTTCTATTGGATATTTACAATATAATTAATTACTAAATCTTGCACTAGTGCGCGGTATATTTCCAATCTATTCTTTCGGCGGCGGTAATGCGCTCAGATATCACAAGGTCCAATTCTATTCATGTCTCGTTAAACACTAAGATAGAGACTTGCACGAGTCTTTAGCTTAATAGACGTTAATTCAGCATAGACATAATCAAACTTTGACATAGTTTTTGTGATATATGAGCACTATTACCGCTAAAAAAGAAATTTTGAATATGCTAGTACAATTGGTATAAAATTGAACACTCTACAACAATATTTTTTTTTATTACATCTTAGCGTTCTTTTTTGTTCTGCTCAGGTGCGAGTAGTCCGTATAAGATTTCAGATAAATTTTATAAGGAAGCAAGTTGGATGCGGGTTGCCAACGCTCAAGAAAAACCGAGGATGGGTTAGAACTTAGAACATCTTTAGTCGGAGTTCGTAATTATGATGATAGTAAATCAATAATCTTTTCCAACTTTATCCATGCAAACCCTTTTCAAGTAATTAAAAGATAACACTAAAAACTTTTCACTTTTCATTCAAAACTAGTTGAATTACTATGATAATACTCATTAGGTTGAGCTAATAATCTCATTGTGGTATGTTTGTTGTGTCCCACTAAAATGTAACCCTATTCTTTCTTCCTCATAATTGAAAAAAGTTAAAAGGAAAATACAAAAGATTATAGCCAAAAAGTTGGAATCCTAGCATTTCATAAAATCATTGTTGATGGCTTCACTAACAAGAAAAAGTTGCTAACATTAAGCATTTCATTAAGGGTTGATTATCAAGTAAAAAGAAAGATTAGAGAAGGCAATTGAGTGTTAATAGGAAGATTAGGTCACAAGTCAACATCAATTTATTATAAAAGATGTTGTGGTACACTCAAAATCTTTGAAATATTAATTACTTAAAAAGGAAAAAAATAGCTGTCAAATTTTAATAATTTCAATTTAAAATTTAGAATTACATAGACAAACTTGTACTTTTAGCTTCTTTCTATTGTTCCTATTGATTCTAACATATTACTAGGACATGTTTTTTGACAATTAAGGAAATTTTGACTTCTATTAATTTTATATGTAGTCCAACAAGTTGATATTAAGTAAATAGTCTTATCATCTCAAAATCTTTGTGTTTGTCATGTTATTTGAAAATTTACTGCTTTTAGCTCTTTTGCTTATCACAGCATATCTTACTTCCTTTTCGTGTTTTATTTATTTATAAAAAAAATGTGTTTTTATTAATTTTGGGAGGTTGGAAAGGAGGATAGAATGATGGAAGTATTTAAAGAACTATCAATACAATTATGTTTTTTAATGATACTATGAGAATGACAAATACCTAACTCTTAAAGTAGAGGGGTATTGTGGTGACTAAGAAGATTTGGACCGGACGAAAACTATCATTTTGCGATAAAAAACCCGGAATCGGAATATCTTGATAAGAAAAAATGGACAGTCGATCTTTATCAAACAGTGTAGATAACAATACAGTCTTTAAAAAATGAAAAAAGAAGTTATTATACGTTTTAAGGAATCCGGAGTTTTAGTTTTTTTTTTTTTTTTTTTTTTTATAAATATATTCGAAACGGAAAAAAAAAAAGAATCCGGTGTAAAAACCACGATGAACAGAGTGAATCACAGCTTTTAAACCAAATTCTTAAACTCGTTTTTAATCTGAATCCACAAATGAATCACAACGGACCGGTAATGTATAGGAAAAACGACATGAGATTTAAGGTACGGGACGAACGGCGATGGCGATGACAAAGTAGACGGAGATGAAGATCCATTATTTCAGAAATTGTGTCCATTATGTCCCAACTAAATTCTCAGAAATTGTATCCATTATTTCATTTACATGTATGTATAACGATCATATGTCATTTGCTATAAGAAATTCCACTCTAATTAGAGTAGATTACTTCTGTACACAAACAATCATCCAAATAAATGTAAAGTAGCACAAATTGCTTCTTGAATTGGAATATTATTTCACTAACTAAAATGCCAAATCAGGAGATTAATACGTACCCTGATTAGTGATTGACCGAAATAAACGAATAGAACTCAGACAATGTAGTTCTTCTTGCTTCGGTTTCGTTTCGGATTAGAGCTTATCATGCAAGAGAAAGCATTGGTGAGCTCAGTATCCTCTTCGGTTATGAGCATGTTAGCTTTGCTGGGATCCTCGAGCAATAGCTTCGAGACCAGATACCCCGCGATTGACCAAGTTTGGTTCAGATGCGCTTGCTTCCCGATAAACCTCGCTCTCTTGGTGTCGTAATATTCCGGCCACTTGTCGTGCGATATCCGTTTCTCGGCTGTTTCCACCGCTTTTGCAGCGATATCCGGTCGGTTCATCTTTATGCACGCCACTGTGAGCTGTATAAAAATAGAAAAAACGGGATAATAAGTTGTGGCTAAATTTTAACTCATTGGTCTCAAATTAATAAACTCCAATATTAAAACAGAATCATTCTTATATGAAAATAGTAAACACTAAACAGAATATTATAATGACTAACCTGCCATAGCAGAGTTGGCCAAGAACCTCCATTGTGGTACGACCAAGGCCTACATTGGAACAAGAGAAAATAATAAGAGTAATTGACAGTAATGTCCTTTCAAGACAGAGCAATTTGCCCCCTGTACCGATATTGTTTAGTAAATCTGGGCCAATCCGTGACACTTTCAAAGTATAGGGGTATTGTTAAGGCCATGTGCTACAAAAATTTAAGTACATGGGGTATTGTCGCCACAAATTAAAGATCAGTGGACAAACCGATCTGTCTCAGAAAGTTCAGTAAGCAATTATGCACTGATATAGAAAACAATGAGTAATTGGCGGTTTTGTCCTTTCGGGACAAGCACAATTTTCCCCTTTTACCGTTATTTAACAATCCGCGACATTTTCAAAGTATATGGGGTTATTCTTTCTACATAACAAAGATACAGGTAAACTTTGCTACAATGTTTAAAGCAAATGGAGAATTGTTGCGGGCAAATTGCTCTATTTAAAAAAGTTCAGGGACATTATAGGACTTCTAAAACATAAAGATACATTTAGGAGACGAGAATAATTTTATTGAATTTAGAGCGTTACGTGTTTTTCGGGTCACTGCCTGTGATGATCTGCCACTCCATACCTTCAAGAGCCGGATAACAAATCTTCAGAGGCATATCAGCCACCAAATCCGACCATTTCGCTTCGATTAAATCCAGAATAGCATGAGACTGATCTACCGTGGCAAGGCTGCTAACCACTGACCATAAGTTTCCCAACGAAAAGAATCTGAAATCCATGTGAGCGGGTTGTAAGTTTCCGATCAAATAACCACCTTTTTTGGGCATCCACTCAACCAACCACGGAGAGATCTGGTCCGGGTAAATGTTGAACTTATTCACGGCATCGAACGAGTACTCCTCGGTTTTGTAGCGGTAGATCTCATTTAACTTGTTCATGTCGATCCAATAGTACTCTCTGATGTGGAAGGAGAGGGCTAAGAGACGATTGTTTAAGGCACGGAGAAGATCAGCCGATCCGTCCTCTGGAGCTAGCATCTCACGTGCAGAAAGGAGCGCCGAATAGAAAAGTGACTGCGAAAAACCCGCATAGGTTAATCGGTTATACCAGTTAGGAATTCGATTCAAACGGGTTCACTATCCGGTTAAAGTTGTTAATCTTTAGAGCAACCTATTTTGATCTTAAATCATGTCTTCAAAGCAATATCATGAAAACAACATGATTACGTTTATAAAAAAAAATGCATTTCACCTGAATTTCCAATGGGTGCCCGTGAATGCCCATGCGGCGATCTATCATGCAAGAACCGTCCGTGACGAGTAACGTAGGGAACATATCAAAACCATCTGCAAGACAAAGCTTCAGGATCATCTTAATGCCTGTTTGTACATCAATCCTCTCTTGAACTGAAAGATCGCCTGAGCATTTTCCGTACGCACGTAATAAAATAATCCACCATAAACCTGCAACATTCGCAACATGAATCCAATTGAACCTCTAAATGACGAGAAGAAAAAAAATTGAACGAGAATTGATAGAATAAAGACTAAGATTTCCTAAGAACAATTTCATCGACATTGTTTTTGCCCTCTCCATAAATTACTATACTTTTTTATAGAAATTTTCTGTACGTTTCAAACACAGCAAGCAATTTCAATTTTATCTTTTCTCTTATTTTACTAAAATATATTTTATATATATATTTTTTTTTTCGCAAGCATGTAACTCCACTTCAACTATATAAAAATAATAATTACCGGAATCAACTGGCGCAACGCGGCCTATTGCTGCCTCCCCGAAATCCGGATCAAGAACTTCCTCGGTCACGGATTCATCATTATCCAAAGGAACTGTACGGACCTTAAAGCTAGCCGGCATCAGTCCTTGACCCGGACTGTAACAGTCCATTGTCTTTTCCCAACTCTATAAGTAAGAAAACAATAATAAGCACATTATAAGCCAATTATAACAAATAATTAACTATTTGTTTAATTTCAGTATTTTAATCTTATCTAATTTCAGTGCTTTAATCATTTTCTGTACTTTATAAGTATTTTCGAGTACGTACTTCATTCAAAAATTCACCCTATCAATCAATTCGACATTTTCATTAATGAAATCAATAGTCCCGTGAAAACGATTTCAACAGTACTCGCGATAATCTAACAAATATTATAGTGATAAACAGGAATTCATTACACATCATAAGAAACTACCTGCAACTGAAGTGTGTGAAGGATGAAGTTGCGAACAATGTCATACTCGCCCTTCAATAAGAACGCTATACCAGAAGGAATAAAGTCGCGAATGAAGACCTGATCGTAATTCAACACGTTCGAACTGGTCGGATCGTTCGCAGCGATTGTCCCGATCGGACTTCCACAGTAGTAAACTACAGATTCCCGTAGCAGATCCCACGCTTCATCTTCCACTGAATCAACGCTAGTCTTCTTACGAAAGTCGTTGCTTGATAAATCTTGTTCCTGTTTCGACTGTTGAACGTCTTCAAAGTCCAGCGTGTATGGCCCGTTCATCACACTGTTCATCGAATCTGAATTCTCGGATCCGTCTTTCAACCACGATCCATTCACGTTTTCGGTAGTCACGCCACTGTTACTCTCAGATTGCTGGCACTTGCAATTATGAAGCCACGAGCGTCGAATTGGCGTACTACTTGGTGAACCGATCCCAAAGCGGTTTTCCGGCGAGCTTAAAGAACCTGTCGTTTGCATACGTTTAAACCTTTTCCTTGAATATCTTTCTTCATACCGAAAGGGAGATATCGAATCGGGCTTGCTAAAACACGAATTGGCACGAAAATGAGGAGCTATATTTCCGGGAAAAACTTGTAGAACTGCTTCAGAAGAACCCATCACTGCCATCAGCAACGAAGCCTTAAGCTCGAAAGTACAAATTTGTCCAATAATTCCAAATCTTCGGACCGAAATGAACTCGGAAGCTTCCCGAAACCTTAAAAAAAAACCTAAAAATCAAAGAAACCAGAATTCAAGTACATTCACACAATTCATGAGATCGTAATCTACATCAAAATTCTCAAACGATAGATCCTAAAAGGATCTCAAACTTTGAATTCTTAGAACCAAAGAACTTAGCATTTTCAAGAGAAAATCCAAGCAAAAAAGAGCACAAATATGAAAATCAAAGCTAAGAGAAGCAAGAATCGAAAACCTAGGCAAATGGCGATTCATGCTTGCTTAAACAAACGAATCAGAAAGCAAGCTCATACGATGTAAAGCAAGCATCAAAGCTAACAAAAAAACTTCTCACTGAACTGGAAACGAGGATCCGATCAAGCGAAGCAGCGAGCTGCGAGGAAGAAGAAGAAGACTGCTCTTTCTTCACAATGTTACGCAAGAATGGAACGGAGCTGGAAATGGAGAAAATCGACGCCGAGTATGTATATATGTATATATATATGTAAGGATTGTTTGTTCGGACAAGAAGACGTATCAGAGACGACAAGAAAGCGTGACTTTTGCCATTTCCGCCATTGCTGATTGGTTTTCCATTCTTCTCTTCCAGTTTTCTTTCTTTTTTTAAGGTCCACATTTTTTCGCACCAATTATTACCTTTTATATTTTTAATTCATTAAGTATTGATATTATTTATTGGGTTATTACCGGCATATGTTCCTGTGTTTTTGCAAACATCCGACTTATGTTCCTGTTCTTTTTTTCGCGGCATATATTCCGTAAGTCTTAAAACGTACTCAAAGTCAAGCTCCGTTAACACTTCCGTCTATGTTCGTTAGTTTTTGCCATGGGTCACGCCCTTAAGATTGACATATGTTCCCGTTCTTTTGCAATATCCGACTTATGTTCCTGTTCTTTTTTTGTCTAGCGGCATATATTCCATTAGTCTTAAAACACACTCAAATTCAACCTCTATTAATACTTCCGTCTGTATCCGTTTGTTTTTGCCAAGTGTCATGTACACCTCGACAAACTTCATCATCTTCACTGATTGGTTCGAGCAGAGCCCGAGTTTCACAGCCTTGCAACGCTAGGTATATTTTTTAGAGATGATAATATATGAGAATAAATTATAAAAAATATTAGCGAGTAAATTCAAAATACATATCGATGTGTTGTTGAATTTGACGAGCATCGGCTTATCTCTTTTGTCCAAATTTTGTTCTTGATATCCTTTAAATATAAAATGTTAGTAATTCTCGAGGCGCATTGAAATCTCTCCTTAAAGCTTGATTCGCCCCATCTACGTGCTTGTGTTTTTATTGCTTCTGCCCGATGCCAATTTTCCTCGGCACCAAACCCTCCCACGACGGAAGCTCGCGGGTGTCGGTGAGAAACGTGGTTTTGTGGCAATTCGATTGGTTGGTTCTTTGGTTAGGGTTGGTAATTAAAGATTTGAGAGCTTGTTAGAAACGGAGATCAAAGACTTTCACGACGAAAGAGGATTTCAAGTTTAAAAAAGAAGATCAATTCTACATCGATAAGAGAATGAAGATTTTTTTTAAAATGAGTAATTTTATTTTTTAAAATAATTAGTATCATCTAAAATGGTACTTTAATCATCTAAAAAAATATTATTAAGAAAATAAAAAATGAAAAAAAATTGAACTTTTTTTATATGATAAAAAAATCATAAAAAGAAAGAACGGGAACATAAGTAGGATATTTGCAAAAGAACGGGAACATATGGCGGTATTAAGGGCGTGACAAACTAACGGACATAGAAGGAAGTGTTAACGGAGGTTGACTTTGAGTACGTTTTAAGACTTATGGAATATATGCCGCAAAAAAAAAACAGGAACATAAGTCGAATGTTTGCAAAACAACAAGAACATATGCCGGTAATAATCCTTAATCAATTAAATATCTAAAAGAATACTGTCGTTTATTTCTTTTCTTTATTTTATAGTTTTTCATCATTTTACATCGTCTTTTGTTGTCGTTTTACTCAAAGGTGATTCACTGTCGTTTAACAGCTTTATGCACGTATTTTCATTTCCAATGTCGTTTTTTTGGCGTTAATTAAAAACTGTTCCAGAAAACATGTCGTTTCCTTGATAACATTAACGATAGCCTTTTTTTCTTCTTCTCAAAATTCGTGTCGTTTATAATTTAGGTCATTTTACTCAATTTTTTAATATTATTTATATGTATTATGTTTTTTGCTAGATTACAAAACTCAGGCACGTCGGGCAAACACAAGATTCATGTCACTATATGCACATTTATTAATAATCAATAATAAAATAATAATAAAAATTATAGTCATACAATTTATGAAATTGAGGAAGTTGACTTTGTGAAACATATTTACAAAGATTCTATGTGTGCTTATGTAGTTACTTTATATTAATCTCCAACCAACTTATTTATGTATACTTTAATATTGTATATAAAAAATACTTTAATAGTGTTATATACTATGTATGATATTTGCAAATTGCAACACAAATCGGTCGTTTATGGTCAACGCCGTTAAGTAGCCACCAAAGTCACTCAAAAAGTGGAGAAGTTATTAAATTTAAATAGTTATTGAGAGTCAAAACGACGATTTCGTGGCTAAAAACATGAGGGACACGATTGCTCTTATGACGTAATCTATTTAAATAAAATACTTAAAATAATAAAAATTGATAAATAAAAAGTCCCATGAAAATGCATGGAACGACCAAAAATATTTGTATTTTATTTTTATTTGTATTTTATTTTTGGCTATGTAGTTATTCTGACTTTTTAAGCTTTTGATTCGATCCACACACTAATCTCTCATATTATCATTATTAATTTAAATTTTAATATCAATTTAAGCTTTATCTTTTTGCTCTAAAAAAAATAACGCTTGTAACTATAATAAACCCCAATTAGATTATGTTGTAGATTATATTTATATACATGTTTATTTAGACATTAAGTCCAATTGAAGGCACTGTGATAACTTTAATATATATATATATATATTTATATTGGTGAAGACTGATCCGTGATGTGTAGATAAGCATGGCACCAATAATAAATGAAAACAAAAGTATATAGTTGGAATTGGAAAATCAGTAATTATTTTTCTTCGATGTGACAAGAGATCTTTCCACTCATGGCTTGTTGCGTATCATACTATAAGTTTCAATAAATTTAATTATTTTATTTCTTTACTTATAAGTTCCAAGTTTTATTAAGTTACTGAAAATACATTATCTAATTATACGAATAATATATTATTTTAAAATTAGATAGTTTTTACTTTTTTACAAGGGCAATGTTAATTAATTTATGGCAAATATACAATTAGTTTTTTTAACGAGCAGTATACAATTAAATTATATGAGCATATATAATACATTGTATTCACCAAAAAAGTCGAACTCATAATAATATTAAAATTAAAATAAAATTAGTTTTTACAATAATGTAACCGGTAACACCCACCACCACCACTATAAAATCACACATTACATAAATTCCTCGTCATTTAAAACCAATACTTTAGACTTTAGAGCATTAAATTTAAATATTATTTCCGTTAGAAAATAAAAAGAGAATTCGAGAAGTTGGTGACCCTTTTGAATTCTGAATTTATGGAATTAACTAATTAATTAATAGTTAATTACCCGTGTTCCTATTTTTACCCCTAAATTACCGCGATATTTCACGTTTTGACCGTTTCAAAATCTCGCCGTTTTATTCATCGACCCGTTTGAACCGCTCCGAAATTACCCAAACACCCCCGAGTCTTCCTTCCCCTCCACGGTTCTCGATCGTGCCCTTTCTTGTCTTTTCCCCTCAGTCACCTTGTTCCCCACACCGAATAAAAAAATATCAGTCACTCTCTCTCTCTCATCATTTCTGAAACGCCTCTCTTTCTCTCTCCTCCATTTTTGCCTTTTCCTCAAGGCCAGATCTGAGCCGTCCATCTGTGCATCCGACGGTCCACGTCAGTCGGCGAGTGGTTCTCTCTCTCCTCTGTGGTTTTTTATCATAAACCCTAGCCGCGCGTCTCACAGTCTGTTTCTTTTTCCCTCCATTTTTCTTTTCATCCAAACGCCTCTCATCGTAAGCGCTTCTTGCTCGCCGATCTACTCTCTATATCGCTGTATTTATCTCCGTATGTATGGCTTCTTCTCCGATCTTCGGTCTCTCTCGTCTCCTGTAGATTTTTTTGGGGTTTTTCCCTGTATTTTTGTTTGAATCATAGCGTTTCTTGGTCTATGTGTATCGAATAGGTTTTCCTTTGTATTGTTTGTAATATATACTCACAAAGATAAAAAAAAATCCTTTTTATTTGATATAATTCATATAAGAAAAGTTGTGTTCGATTCCGAGTTCTGGGTATTTTGGGTCCGAGTCGTAGTGGTTATGGCCTGGTTGGTTTCGCGTTTGAACGATGAGGTCGGTTCGTGCTGAGCTGTTGTCGTCGACGGGGTGGTTCGGGTCCGTCCACGCGTCGGAGTTCGAGGCTGAGTTGACTCGGAGGTCAGCTTTGCGACTCGGGGAGCCGAGGGAGAAGGCGAGCCCACGGATCTTGGCGGCCGCGGCAATGCCGTCGGTGGGCATGCGTCGCACGACGAGGGTTTTTGGAGTGGTGAAAGGCGCGGATGGAGCTCGGGTGTTGCGCTCGGGGCGACGGCTGTGGCCGGACTCCACTGAGGGCAAGCTCAGGAAGCATGGGGCTGGGGATGACTGGATTAATATGGTCAAGAACGGTGGCGGAGGCGGGGGCAGAGACAGCGAGATTATCGGCGGAGGTTTTGAGGCCCACGGATGGAGCCACCGGTCGGAAATTGAGCCCAAGAAAAGCTTGCCTGCTCCGGTGTTGCAGATCGAGGTGCCCAAACCGGAGGCGAGAAGCAGCGAGCTGTTCCGGATCGTGTACACCCGGAAACGGAAGAATTCGAGGGTGGATTCTGATGTCAGGAGGTTTGGGCGTCAGTTCAGTAGGAGGAAGCTGAATTCTGGCGAGAGCGTTGCGGTGGTTCCTGACAATGTTCCGAAACAGAGCGAGGTTGTTAATGTCGTCGCTGGCTCTTCTCCAGCGAGGAATTACTTTCTTGCCCAGTTTTTGTGGGTGGTTTTGGTGTACATGACGAGGGCAAAGATGAGACTTTCTGATCTTTTCGCTTTCCTCGCCTCTGAGCCTCTTCGCCGTGCCAATTCTTCGTCCGGCATTGACATATTTCTAGTAAGTAATTCTCTTCCCTTCTGTTTCCGCGCAATGAACTTTACGTTTTTGCTAAGAATTCTCTGAAATGAGTGAGTTCTAATCTAGGAGTATATTATTTATCATATATCTTTTTTAGATTTTGTCATGGGGTAAATGTTATGATACCGGTTCGCCCTGGTCTCTGTTTTTCGAAATTGGTCTATAGTGACAGCAACTCTGTTATCCTGTTTGATGTTCCGGATTAGATGAATTTTGATATAACCAATGATATTCTTCAAACAGGATCATCCTTCGACTCGGCGATCGTCAAGTTGCAAGATTTTTGGCTCCGTGAAGTTTGTGCCGCTATTTTCTGTGGACTTCCCTGCAGTTCCGTTGTGTTTCATGAATATGTATCTGGACCTGTTTTTCCAACCCAGGCGTCAGCTTCGTCTGCAAACCAACTCAACCCAGATCAGCGGCGACTCCGATGATGAGGCTCTGGTATCGTTATCCACAAATAAAGCTGATGCTAGTCCCTTTCACAGAGGATCAAAGCTTTCCGGTCGAATCACTCAGTATAGGGCTGGTTTACTCTCTCGTGGGATTCAGAAGAGGCGAAGTTTTAGAAGAAGGCGAGCTAGAAATCTGTCTCTGAGACCTAATGGATTAGCTTCTGATTTAATTAGCTTTAGGAAAAACGCAGGTTCTTTGTCTACGGCATCTAGTAATAAGGTTAGAAGATCTCTTCGCAGTAGCTCGGCTAAAAACGTGAAAGAAATTAGCTCGAGAACAGAGGGGTTAGCGCAAAACAGGGGTCCGGCTTCCTGCTCGGCGAATGTGTTGGTCACTGAGTCAGAGAAGTGTTACAGAGAAGAAGCAGTTATCTTGTTAGAAATGTCTCCTTCGGGAGAGTGGTTTATTGCCGTAAAGAAAGACGGGATTACGAAGTTTACCCATAAAGCAGAGAAGGTTATGACACCCAACTTTACAAACCGATTCACGCACGCCACAACATGGAGCGGTGATAACGAATTAAAGTTGGAGTTTCCTGACAAAAAAGATTGGATGATTTTCAAGGATCTTTACAAGGAGTGTTTCGATCGTAATGTGCCGATTCCCAGGGTTAAGAGCATCCCTATTCCGGGGGTAAATGAGGTGTCGGAAACAGGGCAGAGACAAAACGACGAATTTCAAAGACCGGATTCGTACATTTCCGTGAAGGATGACGAGTTGCAGAGAATGATG
Source organism: Parietaria judaica (assembly GCA_954871525.1). Lineage (NCBI taxonomy): Eukaryota > Viridiplantae > Streptophyta > Magnoliopsida > Rosales > Urticaceae > Parietaria > Parietaria judaica. Next base: position 10,648,957 of record OX940862.1, read on the forward strand.
ACGAGGAAAGCTCCGAGCTATGATTTGGATTCTGAAGATGAGCTGTGGCTCGAGAAGTTCAACGCCAATTCTTCTGCGGAGAACGAGACGTGTGTCCTCGAGTACGATTTTGAGCTGATGATTGATACGTTTGAGAAAGTGGCGTATTGTGGTCAGTATCATCTGTCTGAGGAGAAACCGCCGACTGAATTGGCTCTCCACTTGGGTAGTCGAAAGGCGATAGATGGTGTTTATAGTTACTGGATGAAGAAACGGAAGCAGAAACCGTCATCCTTCCTCCTCAGGGTTTTTCGGGTAACCATTAATTACTTTTTAATTTACTCATTTATCCTAAACATATTTAGCTTGTTTACTTGCATTGGTTGTTCTATTGCTCGCACTCGTCACTTTGTGCCACACACGTCGATTTAGTTATGCTTGGCTTGGATTCTAAGTAGTTTTATATTTTTGCTCGAAACAGTCTCTTCCGGAAAGGAGAGCTCCAGTAGTTCCGATACCATATTTTCGCAAGAAAAGATCTGTCAAACGGCCGAGCCAAGTCAAAAGACCCAAACAGTACGGTTTATTCCAAGGTATTAATTTTATACTTTACCATTGTTTTATGTTATTTATATATATGCGCTTTTATTTGTTTTTTTTTTTGTTGTTTTTTATGGAAACCTAGACAGATAACCAAATTGAATATTGAATTTCTGGATACTTTATTCCAATAATAACCGAAGAGGGAAACAGACTTTCTTCGTGAGCTAGAGGAAACCTGATTTTGCATAATTAAAGGTCTAATGACTAGTATACCCTTATCTAAGAAATGAAGTTCCGTAATTAAAAAAGATTATCAATATGCAATTTTGTCATTTGAATATCAAATTTAGTGAATAGCCTTCTTCAATTTATTATACCGATCAATTTTTTTCGTTTTCGGTAAAATCTGGGAACATAAGTTTATGTTGCTTGGTTACAATATCATCCTTGGTGTGCAGGGTTCACAGCTGATCGAGAAGCCGTCGAAGAACAGAGATCGCAGCTCAAACTGGAAGAAGCTAAAGCCTCGGCCCAGAAAGCAACGGAGTTAGCTCTTCACAAGCGTCAGTTTGCGCAACAGCTTATGAATAATGCTGATCTGGCAACTTATAAAGCCGGTGTGGCGCTCAGAATCGCGGAAGGGGCAGAATCGTCAGTTGCGGCCGAACATTTCCTTGATTGAGTTGAATTGGATTTACTTGAAAATGACCCATTTTTAATTAGAAGGGGATGAATTTACTTGTAATACTCTCTGTGGCTTTGTTTAAAAGAAAAAGAAAAAAGCCTTTTGTATAGGTCCTTTCGAAATTGGTATTGTATATTCTGTACTAGTTATAAATAACCCTATAGTGACATGACATGAGAAAAAAAAAAATCCAAAAATGAAAAAATACATGAAAATTTTGGCCATATTAGTTAGTCTCTTTTATTGATATCATTTCCTTCACTGATTTATTATGTCAGTGTCAGACATTAAGTGAATATGATTAAGATAGTCTAAAAATTAATATATATATATATATATATATATATATATATGTATATAAGCATTCCATTTACCAGCAAATTATAATAAGTTCAGTACAATTACGTGTGTGTACTCAAATTTATTTGGTTCATTTCATTTTTTTTAAAATCAAAACTCTAGTACCCAAATCATAAACCTTGACCAAACTGTATAGGATAATAGCGGCACAAGTCCTCAATCTTTACTCAAGTGGGTGGCATAGCCCCAATCTCATTTAATAGCGGTATAAGTATCAAAATATGATTTTCGTCCATATTTGATTAACGGAAGTAGTCAACGTTTGCGTGGTCATTTTCTCGTCAAAGTGGACGCCACGTAATCCGACATGTCACCACACACGTCATCAAATTTAATGCAAAATTAATAGTGATGGAGGATGACAAGTATGGTGACATGTCGATTACGTGGCGTCAACATTGACGAGAAGCTGACCATGCAAACGTTGACTACTTCCGTTAGTCAAATATGGACGGAAATCATCTTTTAGTACTTATACCGCTATTAAATGAGGTTGGGACTATGCCGCCCCAATTGAGTAAAAGTTGAGGACTTATGCCGCTATTATCCCAACTGTATATAATCAAAAACACAAAATTATAATTGTTCACTTTCGTTAATTATAATCGATATTAAGTTTGGTATTTTTTTGTGTGTGTGGAAAGTTACTCTCTGTGAAAGAAAGATATATAAATTTAAGAATTAGCCTTTGGACCGAACACATGTTAATCAGCTAGTGTACTCACTTTGCGTCTTCATAACAGTTTTGGTAAATTACGTTTTCACAACTCTACAATACATTCGGTTTACGGTTTTTTATTTATTTATTTTCCCCGAGTTAGTTTTTTTCATTAGTACTTTGGATTTTGCCAAGATCTTTAATGTAATACAATGAAATCATATAAGCCACAATCATTTAACAGGCAAACTCAGACTAATTAGCAATTTTGTCAAGCTAAGCCAAACAAGCAAAACATATATTCGCAGTGCAAAGTCAACCTTAAACAAACCAAAAACATTTATTCAACTTAAAACAAAAAAAAAACAAAAAAACATAAGCAGCTTATGTCTTTAGTACGAGCATAACTATAGTAAAACCAAAAGCTTGATAATCAAGATACCTCTCTCTGTATCTCACTCCAATGCTTCTATCTACAAAACATTAATGCCGCTGGTCTTCATTCCGGACCGTAATCTAGCAAGTATAACATTACAATAATTAGATAACGCGTTTCCTAGAACAAGACTTTAATATCCTCGATAAAATTATTACCGTAACGAAGCTTCACTGCTATGTCTCCTCCGGTTTGACCGGCGCATTTGCCAATTCCTGAATCTCGATCTTGCTCTTAACCAAACCCGTGTTCTTTGTACTATAATCCACTTTGCCCAAGTCCTCCGAGATCCCCAAATACCCATACAAGATTTTCTCTTCCGCATTTTTCTCTTCCTTGCTGATACCCATTGTGCCCTTTCTCGAAATCGCCAGCTCAAAATCGGTTCGCCCGTGGCTTTGCTCTAAGAAATACTTGTGAAGCTTTTCTGCATCTCCTAACCCGGTAAACGTGCCCAGAAACTTCACTACCATGATACTTTGGTCAGCGAATTTTCCCACGCAAACTTTGACTCTTCCCTTGGTCAAACCTTTGCCTGTCATTTCATAAAAAAAATAAACATTTGAGGCGAAACTGCAACAACACGACAAGCTAATAATATATTTAATTTAGTATGAATGTAAATAATCCTAATAATGATATTTTAAAAAGGCGGATTAAGACACTCACTTCTTATGAAGGCCTCAAGAGCTTCCGCGGTTACAACATTCCATTTTTCAGGATTAGTGTCTGAAAAAGAAATGTTGTGAACGACAACCACGGGTGGCCAAAGAATCAAATCCTCCTTCTGAGCCAAAGCTCGAGCTTTTGACAATATTTGGGGAACCCACATCACCGTGCCTTCGGGGACAATCGTGTTCCATCCCATCAGAACACATATAGCCTTGTGAAGACCCAAATGATCGGTTCTCAGCCCCGCCTTGCGAGACATGAACGCATGTGTCCCGAGTCGCCGAGTGTCCATGAACTCCTTCGATAGACTGTAGCCAAACAGATAAGCAAAACCGGGGGCGTGTTAATGACATTACAGAATTAGATAATATCGATGATAAGAAAGAGAAAAGAAACTTTCAAATTTAAGATAATATCAATTTGAGCTGAATAATCAAACAAAGCATGACTCTGTCCGAGCATATGGAAGCGAGAGGCACATCCATACAGACAGGCTGACAAATGGGATGTGCTACAAAGCTCGTACCGAGCTTAGGAGATGGGCCAAACAAATAGTCTCTTTCAACACATTATATGTTCTGATCAAGGAAGAAAACGTAAGATAACGGCTCATCCACATAGAACTCCCACACGGTAATGGCCTCATGACACATTAAATTACTAGGATCGGAAATAGAACAGAGTCTCTGATACCTAAACTGACTGTAACAACAACGTATTTAGCACATCTAACCAAGTCACCGATACCGAGAGAGAGAGATAGCTCAAACTGTCGATATTTAGCACCTCGACTGCACAGTTACTTTTATAATACCCACTGTTATGTATGCTTGTGTCGGAGTTGTCATGTTCGAACACCTTCGCAGTGTATTCAGAGCAAATTCATAACATACACGGAAAGGCTTTAGATATGAATCGATTCCAAATTCCTTCACTGTTTTTATCAGCATCAGCAAGGAAGTCCCGAAATATGAAAACTCATATTTCCGCGCATTTTTATTTATGCACATAACACTAGAGACTCGTAAATATATGTTAGACCCGATAATCAAACCTGTAGGATAGTCTTAACTTACTAAGCCCAACATTGAATACCGATAAAAATCCACAATAGAACATGAAAAAACTAGACCATTTTAAGAACGAGCATCAAAGGAAAGAAAACCGACCTTCTTCCACAAACATTGCAGAACAAACTACCAGCTCTCCCTTCTTCCTTGTACCTTCTCTGAACAGCTGGATTCACATTCAAAATTCTTGAGTATTTCAGGAAAGCTTCTTGAACAAGTTGCCTGAATTCTTCAGAATCTTCAGACGGATCGCTGCCATTAATTCCACCTTCTGGAAGCAAATCTTCACAATTATCTTCATTATTATTCCAAACCCTTTGTTGCTGGTTGTTGAAATGGTTTTTTCTATCGAAATAATTGCGATTTCTGTAGAGATTATTTTTCCGATCAAACGGGTTTTGTTGCCTGTGAAAGTGATCCTTTCTATCGTAATGGTTCTGGTTTTGATGATAGTTCACATAACCAGGTTTTCTATTTCCCTTAAACTGCTGATTATAAGGTTTTTGAAATCGAACCGTCTGTTTCCGTCCATGTGGCAACTCCTGAGACGAGAACCACTCATCAGACCGTCCATGTGGCAGCTCCTGAGATGAGAACCACTCATCAGACCGTCCATGTGGCAACTCCTGAGGTGAGAGCCACTCATCAGACTGAAGATCTTCCTGATCGCCCATCCCATCATAATTGTTCTCTCTCCTCCTATATCCAGCGTGCTCGAATCCCATCTTACTTCTCTCCCCGTTGATCCAATCTTCATCGGTTTTCATACTATTGTAAGGTCTTGTGTGATTTTCCTGTACAATGTATTTTCCTCTCATCACCCTATCTTGTGGTGTATATATCCGATTGTCATTCCTCATATCCCGCGTTCTTACATCGTGTCTAATCATTTCATTCTCATACGTATGAAACTGTGGCCCAGCATCGCCTTCAAAACCATAATCTGCTTCCATACCCGATCTTCGGTGATTGTTGAGAGCAACCACACGCTGTGTATCATGATTGCGGGAAACTTGCCTTCTGCTCTCGTGCTGAGAAAATCCGGGACCCAAATACTCATCATCGTGTTTCGGTACATTATGCGGTCCTCTTCTCATACCAACATAGTCTGAATCTGCCGCGTCGTGTATATCGTGTTGTGCTCTTCTCATATCTATGTAGTCTGAATCTTCTCCTTCGTGCTTCGATATATTGTGCGGTGCTCTTCTCATACTAAAGTAGTCCGAATCTGCCCCATTGTGTTTCGATATATTGTGCGGTGCTCTTCTCATATCAATGTAGTCTGAATTCGCTTGTTTCTCTAACTCAGGTTGGTAGTAAGCAGTTCCTTGTCTTGAAATCCCACCAGAACCATTCATATGATCATTCCTCGACACATCTTTGCGGTCATAAATAATTTGAGTACGATCATGCTCATGTTGAGCCTTGGAAGCTACCATTTTATGATATTCATCAGCTGAATTTCCACAATCATCAAAGCGCGATGAAGGGTAACTATAATTCTCCAACTCACCTCTATCGGGACTGTATTTCCTTACTAGGTAAGAGCGTGAATTTCTCTGGTCACCTTCTGGGTCTCTGACTGAATCACGAAACATCCGCTCATTATACTCATTTGAATCATCGAATTCATTGCGATTGAAACCGCCTTTAAACTCATTTGCATGAGGTAAATGTGGGTTATCTTGATAAGACATATTCTCATGCCTCAACATTTCCAAAGAGGAATTTGTCTTGGACTCTGGTCCGGACATCATGCGGTACGCGACATCCCTTGAACGAATCACGGGCTGATCTCCGTCTCTATAAGAACGATTCCCCGGTAAACTATCCAACGTCAAAGCTTCCTGGTATTGTGTTCTTCCTTGTTCAAAATGTTGAGTACTCATAGCTCGAGTCTCTTTCATAGCCACCGTGTTTTGACCTAATTCAGGGTGTTTACCACCACCTGCCGATAAGCTCAGTTCATCGTATTCTTCCTTACTTATCCTAGAACTGTTACGGTCAAATTCATAAGCATTCGAAGTACGGAAACCCGCATCATAATTCACGAATTGTAAATTCTTCCCTTCACCCGATTCGTGCCTCTGAGTCTGCCTCAACTCAACAACCGGGGTCGGCGAAAAGTTACGTGGTTGAGTCCCGACCCCATTATCATAATGAGGCCTTTTGCCAGAATCACCCAGATCAGTAGTCGCCGGCGACCGGGAACGAACCCGACCCGCTCTACGATCAAGAGACCAACCATACTCTCTCGTCTCGACGGAGCCCATCGTTTGACGCACATCGGGCTCCTGCGCCGGCCTGTTAGGGCTCACGCTCCTCTGCACAGAGCGTTGCGACGCCTCGAGCCGATCAACGTTCTGGTAAGGATCGCGCAACCTTAAAGAGGAAGATTGCCTGATAAAACCCTCGTTCCTTCGATAATCCATTCACCGCCGAATTCGCCGCTACGAAAAGCTTTAATTTTTCTTCGAATTCAAGAAAAAACCGATTCAGCAGCCTTCAGATAGACGATCCAGAGAAGTCGAATCCTAGAAAAACGAGAAAAGATGGACAAAAGCGAAGACTTTTAAGAGCTTAGAAACCTAATACATAGATCCAAGGACAGATTCAAGCTGAAAGCGGCTCAAACCCTAACCCTAGCGATAATCGAAGCAGATCAGGTATGAAAGGCAATTGGAATCCTTGGGAGATGAAAGAGTTACTGAGGAAACGGAAAGTTCAAACCTTTCGGTGGGAATCCATGGACATTGATGTCTGGAAGTGAAATCATCACCATCGCCATTACGATTGTGAACGAATCAGAGTAGGTTTTCGTGCAATTGGACAACCGATTTGGGGGAATTCTCTCTCTCTCTCTCTCTTTCAAATTCGATAGTTTTACAATGTAATTGTGGACACAAAGAGACATTAAATCTAAATAAATGTGGTATATAAATATATTTACGTTATTAAATCGAAACTTTTTGTTAGAGTAACCTATTAATTATTAAAATATTTTTAAGAGGTTATAGCAATAATTAATTATTAATATATGGAGTACTTTTAAGCAAAGTATAATTTTCCTCTTTTTTGAGCATTAGAAAATACAGGTATTAAACAAAAGTACTAAACTTTTGACACATATAATATGTTACTGCTTACGTAGAGATATGATATTTCACAATATAAAAAATTAAAATTAAAATTACATACGACATAGACTTTAGTTTCAATAGTTATTAAGAAAGAGATTATATTAAATGACCATTATAATTATTAAGTATAAGCTTCAGTGCTTCACCATACATTTTGGTTATGCACAAAATAATTGGGCCAAGGCCAACATTCTCCAAAAGTAATTTTTTCACTTATTACTTAATCTTTTCACCTTTTTATTTTTATTTTTTCGTCTACTCTAAATATTTAGCTTAAATATGCAAAATATTTGGGCAACGTATGGCGTGAAATTACACGTTAATGTTTGTGTGGCGTTTAACGGTGTATACACTACCGCGATGTTGCTATAAATGTGTATACATAATAATCTTTACTTGTCAAATTTGAGTGTAAGGTATTTATATATGGCATTTCGACGAATATAAGTGTTCTCGCCGGAAGAACGACAACTGAAACATTCATACGAAGAAGAATCCTCTTCTCAAGTATTTAGAGTTTTATCGCGATCACAATAAGCAGTGTTACAGTTTCGATTTCCGAATCCCGAAAAATGACAAAGTTTCAGTAGACCTTCCTGATGAGAAGGAAGATCCTCTGATCGAGCTCGTACTTCTTGAAGTACGACGGGTCACCCTTGAGCATCATCAGAAGGCCGCCGAAGGAGGCGGTAATGTCGGCCTTGGGGTGGTGCCCCGAGCCCTCCGTAATGCGGTAGAGCTTGCCCTGCATCACGTACTCGTAGCTGTCAGCGAGCACCTTGCGGTTCCCGGGAGTGAAGTATCCCGTGTCGGGCGTCCCGTCGTCGTTCAGCGTGGAGCTCAGCGCCATCGAGAACTTCTCGCCCTCCCTCAGCGGGTACACGTCCGTGTTGACGTCCAGGTGCATGAACATGTCGAACTTCTCGCTCCGAGCTTCGATCCGAGTCACCTTTTCGAACTTCTTCCCGTCAGGGTTCAGCTTGTCGACCTTGAAGACGTCTTCGAAGAGGAACTCCGCCATTGTTGCTCGCAATATAGCTTACCTGTGATGACAATTATAACACTTATAAGCTATGCCCTCTAAACTTGTCATATTGTTGCGGTTTCTCCCATGAACTTGTAAAATTTAGCAATTCCCGTGTGATTATTAAAAAATCAACGATTTCTGTATGCACGTAGTTGTGTCTAGAGACAAAATTAACGATGTTGGTAGCTTGAAATTTGACGAAAAACCATCGAGAAACCGATAAAAAACCGTCAATGAATGCCGTGGTCTTAGACATCATCGGACGGGGTTCAATGTATGCGACGATCCGCTAGCCGAAATTTCAAACCCAAGAAACCATCTAAGCTTCACGATAACACAACAAACGGGCGAGGAAATAAAACGAAACCGGACCTCAAAAGAAAAAGCAAACTATAAACTCTTTTAGGATATGCATATAACTTGTTCGGCTAGGCATAACATCGAACAGATTGCTTGCAAAGAATCCCAACTCAAAACAACACTTCAAACGATCAAAAACACCATTGATTAGATCTTTGCTCTAGCCTAATCAAACATGGATAATCACAGAGAGATTCCCAGAATTTGCACGATTGAAATCATATGACATATCGAACAACCACAGAAAATCAGAGAATTCAAACCATGATCGAGAAATCGAAAACTGGAATTCCGAGTACCTGAGGTACTAAACGAAAATGAAAACGATGATAGAATTTTCGTTGAGAATCAATGATGGAACTCGAATCATCCAAACAGAGAGAGAGAGAGAAGAAGACGAACCTTGAGCTAGTAGCAGGCAGAGTGGAGAATCGAAGCGAGTCAGCAGTGAAGACTGGATTTATTACCATCATACCCCTGATCTCAGCGACACCCCTGATGTTTTCTAAAGTTACACTTCAACCTCGCTCTCTAAATTTATTACCATCGTACCCCTGGGTTTGAATCGGTTATTACTCATTAGCTGTCATGCTAAAACCGGGGTTTTTCTGTATTTTCAGTTTTTCTTTTTACGAATCGATTTTTTTAATAAAGGCTAGTTAATTCTTACGTCCAAGTCAATTACCGGAACTAAAAAATATCCGGTTCCAGAAATAAAATAGAACTGAAGTTCCGGGTTCCGATGGCACAAAAAGAGGTATATTCCACTTTGTAAAAAATTAGAAAATTGTCAGATAAAATTCTATGTAAAATCCACATGATTTGTATCAGTCTACATCAGTTATAATACATATACTAAAACTGGAAAATAGATATTCTTTCTTTTTCTGATGTTCAATATTTCAAGTTGTTCTGGGAATGGCATAAATGGATAATTCTCCGTCAATTTGAAGTGTGAGGAGGGACTTGTATGTCAAATTTTTAGTTTCGTCGGCTAATTTGAAGCAAAAAAATCGAAGCAGGGCAATAGATGCTATCTTCATCTGACGGTACGCAAAGTTCTTTCCCAAGCAAATCCTTGGACCTGCCTGCAATTCATGCAAATAATTCACTTCCTAATTAGCAAAACAATATATGTGATATATATGATTTAGTTGGTGACATGGGATTTTTTATTTTTTATTTTGAACCCATGATCAATGTGTACATACATGAAATGAAACGAATTTGAAGGGAGATTCGGGCTGGAAAACGCTGTTGCTGAGCCAGCGCTCGGGTCGGAACTCGGCCGCATCGTGTCCCCAAAGGTAAGGCATCCTGGCCATGGAATATGCCATGTAGAACACTTCATCTCCCTTTCTTATTCTAAACCCATTTGGAAGGATGTCTTCAACATCTGCACATCTCCCATCCTACACACACACACATATATATTCACAAAGAATTCATATAAAAATTTATATATTTGGAAATCAAATGTCTTACTTTATGGTATATAAACGTGTGCAATTAATACATTTGATTTCCAAATATAGAAAAAAAATTCCAAAAAAATAAGCTTTTAAATCTAGTTAGAAAAATAATACCATCAAACAGATATTGATTAATTTATTCTTGCTTACCATAGGAAGCGCAGGGTAGAGCCTTAGGGTTTCAGTTAAGGCAGCATGAAGGTAATGCATTTTCTCAAGGGCTTCTTCGCTTATGTTCTCTACGAAGTCGTCCATATCGTCATCGTCGACGCCAGAGACGACAACGTTTCTGATTTCATGCACGACTCTTTGTTGCACGGACGGGTGCTTGCAGAGCATGTAGAGGAACCACGAGAGAGTGGCGGCCGTCGTATCTTTTCCGGCGATCATGAAGTTCAGAATCGTGTCTTTTAGAAATTTGTCGTTCATGGTTTCCGGGTCCTTTTCGCTCTCCGCCATAAACCTCGAGAGTAAGTCCTCTTTCTCATTCATATCTTTTGCCTACAAAAATATAAATATTACGTAAAATCCAGCAAACAAAGGAATATATAGCTAGATATATATATTTTTATATATGACTTAGCGTCTAATTTTAATTCTCAATCATACAAGCTTAAATAACCAAGTACGTACGTATACGTTTGCGAAAATGTATATACTCACATGATGATGATCTCCTTTAAGTGCTAGCAAGGCCCTCTTGTTGACCAAAAGTTGGTTGACGAATTGGTCAACGACTTTGAGCTGCTTCTTGAGTGAGCGTTCAGAGCCAATGTGAAGAAACCTCTTCAACTTCCAAAAGGGATCAAGAAAGCGCCAAAAAACGTAAGCATGCAAATGATCGAAGGCATGCATGAATTCGGTGGTTTCTTCACTCGACTCCTCCAAGCAATTCATCTCCATCCCGAACCCTACTTCGAATATCGAGTCGAAAGTGAACCTCATCAGCAAACCCTACATTATTATTACAATATCATAAGAAATATAGGGTATTAATTAGTACCATATATATTAATTAATTATATTACGTATATACATATTCTTGAAATTGTAGTATTTCATCATATTCTTTCATAATACCAACATATATGCACTTGATCCATGGAAAACAATGGACTACCAATTTTTTTAATGAAAATCTATATTTTCTGATTAAGTTTTTAGAAAAGTGGTCTAATGATTTGAAGTATAGAGGAATATTCGATCTAATTATATAAGAGGTCATTTAAACGACAAACCCTTACATGTGTAAATAATAATATATATTTTTTCTTTGCCCTCCAATAAAAAATAAGATATTTTTATTGGATAATTTTCAAATCTTGTCAAATATATAGATTACCAATGACAATCCATTATATATATATATATATATATATATATATATTTCATAAGCAACTACAATTATATAAAATCCTTCAAAAGAAAAAACTACAATTATATAATTAGGAAGCGACAACTCAGCTTAGGATATTTTCAATATATAATGATATATGTCAAGTAGTGAGAGAGCTATATAGCACCACGTCCACAAATCACACACCACGCATTCAATAAAAATTCTCACTTGAAAAAATCTCAAACCTCAAATCTAATAATAAGATTCAATCAACAGGTCATACATGTAATTAATTATACATAAAGTTTGTGCTCTATACATATAATATAATTCTTATGAGTATGTGAATCCGAATACCTGCATGAAGGCAATTAAAAATGATTTTAGTTAGTCATACCTGCATGTCGAAAGCCCGAGATGAGTCCGAAAACTCAGAGACGACACGGACCAACTTTACGGCATTCTTCCGGAAAACCGAGCAGCTGAAGTCTCTAAGAACTCTTGTGGAGAACTCGATGGCAGCGAGCCTCCGCTGGTGGCGCCACGGCTCTCCATCGGACAAAAATATTGCATCCCCAAACAGATCTGCTAGTATTCCCCGGGTGTGCTCTCCCTTGGAATACTTGCTGAAATTCTCCTTGAGAACGTGCTCGATGTTCGCCGGCTCCGCCGTGTAAATGTAGCTCTCCGCCGCCGGGAGGAGGATCCGGAAGGTTGGCGTCTCCATCGCTATGTCGGAGAAGTAGTCGTAGAGGTCACGAGTGCGGATGGCGAGGTTAAAGACCGTGCCTTTCACGGGTGGGAAATTAGGGTTTCCCATGGACTTGCATGTGAAGATTCTTAGTGTCACGAGAATTAGGGTTAGGAAGAGAAAGAGTATTGGAGTTGCGATGATGAACAAGAGAATAGTACTGTAGAGAGTAATTTCCATTTTTTTTTTTTACTTTTTCTTTTGGATCTTGTTTTGAATATAGATTTAGCATATAGGCCAATTATTCTAATCGATATATATATATATATATATATATAGCTGTCATTATAAATATTCTGGCCACATAAAATGCTATGCAAGTAGCAAACAATGAGGGTGAAGTATGACTATATTATTATTATATAGCAATATATAATGTTAAGAAATAGATTCACATTTGAAAACACTCAAGAAAAAAAAGTGTGAGTTGAGTCAAGTGTAAAATTACTTATTTTTTAATAGTATTTCGAGCCAAACTTATATATCAATCGTCCCAATAGTACCACTCAAGTGCGCCAATAAGATGCCGTAACCGTTGACACCGTTGACATTACGAGCGAATCAAGTGTGCCTACAAGATGCCGTTGACGCTATGAGCGAAGACGGAAAATAGTGAGACTTTCACATTGTTTGAGCTCACTCGGTAATGCAATGTTTATGTAACTTTGAGATATTTTTTTCCCATTATCCTACTCCACACAAAATATGTTTTTCTCTAATTAATTAAAGAGATTATTATTCAATAAATAATATTATTGATATTTGTTGTTGATGACTTGTGTGGTGGATAATAAGTACAAACCAATGCATGTGAAAGGTATAGCTACATATAACCGTATATGATATACGTAAATTTAACCCAGGTGTTTGAGTTGTGCGTTCTTAATTTCAAATGTAAGCTCGAGATCATAAATATAAACATTGTCGAGATTTTCCATTTCATATTTAGTGTTTTAGTTTTTATTTTATTTTTTCTTTCTGTGATTCAACACAATCATATTTTCATACTTGTTATTGAATTTAGTTATCTGAGTCTTATTGAAGACTACGACTCTTATCACAGACATAGTATAAGATCTTGAAATAAATAATCTTTTACATATATCGTATTGTATATAAATTAATTATATATATGATATATGTAGTTTTCCACTCCCCTACTCTATTAGGCTTGTCATTAAAACTAAAAATACGGGTTTTTAATCGAAATCGGACCGAATCTGATTTTAAGAAACCAAAACCGAGTTAAAATCAAGTTAAACTGAACCCGAATTTTGGAAAATCCACAGCTGGATTAAACCAATTCCATTTTTGGGTTTAGAGTTATAAAACCCCAAACCCGGTTAGTAGGTTACTAAAACTTGGAGTTTTAAAAAATATTAATTTTATTTTTATAACGTTGATTATGATGTGATTATGCATTAAAATATGATTTTAAGTTTTTTAATATATATTTTAATTACAATCCGGTTTAAAATCCGGGTAAAAACCCGGACGGATTAAAATTCCAAATACGAATTAAATTAGGGTTTGGGTTTAAATTTTGGATTTTCAAATAAAATATGGGTAAAAATCCTAACCCGGATTTTTTAGTTCGCCTTTGAAAAACCGGATTCGGGTTTGAAAAATAAAAACCAAAAAGTTCGGGTTCAAGTTTCAGGTAGTGAAAATTCGGGTTTTTTACCGGGTTTCCGCCCTCCTACTCCCCCAATGGATGAAGATATATCGTTGATTGAGATATTAATACGCGAATAACCCTCCAAGATTGATGTTGAACTTGCTACATTAATTAGTAACACAGCAACATTACTGTCCTACTCATATTATTGGTGGATACATACACACTTATCTCTTGCTTCAAGCAAATGTTCGGATATATATAGTCTCTCTCAACTTCTTATCAACAGAACAGCTTGTCAATCCAACTACTTTTCCCAATTAAGGAATAAAAAAAAAAACACTTTTAACTCCATATAGTACATGTCCCATGCTTCAGTTATAATATTAGACAAATTATTTGAATGAATTTTGTGATGTTATATTCAAGAATGAGAAAAATAATGTCTAGAAGAAAAAAAAAATGAAGTGATACAATTTTGTTTTTCTTATCCATTGATATATATATATATATATTATATTTTTTCAATTTATTTTAGTGTCACGAGGATTTCAATGATGTAACAACGTTGTAAACTAAATCATATTCGATAGCAAGAATTATAAAAATGACTTCTTTAATAACATTTTCTTCTCTTAATATTCCCTTTTGCTTAATTTGGGAGCTTGCTTTCCAAACATGTATACCAAATAGTAAAGCAAAAGCAATACTGTATAGAGTTTAAAAAATAAATGGATTGAGTCCTAGAAGAGTAATTTTAAAGGTGGTCTTTTTGTGAGACAAGTCATATATCAACCTTTGTGGCAATATTGTGTGAGTGGGAATCATACACAATGCAGAAAACGAAAATGGGGAGTGCAACGGATCCGAGCGACGACGACGATCATCGTGAACCAACACGGTTGACGATTTCGGCATTTCAGGCAAGAGAGGAAGAGATCGAGAGAAAGAAGATGGAAGTGAAGGAAAAGGTTGAACTTCAGTTAGGCCGAGCCGAGGAAGTAACAAAACGCTTATCGCATATTTGGGAAGTAAGTTGTCCTACGATTTTTTATTTTTTTTTATACCCTAATTTCGTATTTCAAAAAATATTCAAATCCGTTTATACATAGATTTCTGATTCCACCACATTTAAGTTCTTTTAGCAACTTGGGTCAGTTTAGTATACGTTCAACCACATGTTTATTATATATAGTTTTTAATTAATTTTATTTGAAAATGTACATTATGTACATAAAATGGTACGTAGGAGCTCGAAGAAATGGCAGATCCGCTGAGGAAAGAAGTTGCAAATGTGAGGAAGAAGATCGACATTGCCAATCGTGAGCTTAAGCCGCTGGGAATCACTTGCCAAAAGAAGGTAATAGAAACGCTATCTAGATTAATTATAAACGGTACTTAAAAAAAAAACTGATTTCATCCTAATAATCTGTTTAAACGGTTAGGTAAATCCGTTTATTTATTTATTTATTTGCTCATTGACAATAAATAATTAGAGTAATATTTAAAGATAAAATCAAATAGAGAGTTTGTCAGTAGCTTGAGGACAAACTAAGTTATTTTTTTTGTCAGAACAATGTGTATATTTTGGAACGTCTTTATTTTGCATAATTGAGTTATAATCTAAGTTAAGAATAAACTTATAACTTATAATAATAATAATAAAAATAATAATAATAATAATAATAGTAATTGTAATCAAATTAACAGGAGAAAGAGTACAAGGAGTTGCTGGAAATGTTCAACGAAAAATCCAAAGAGAAAGCTCAACTTGTCACAGCACTCGTAGAGGTAAATTTCTCAATAACAGTTCTAGATTTAATAAATCGGGTTTCGCAAAAATGAAAAGAAAAGAAAAGAAAAAGAGTACCCGGGTCATCCTTTTTATTCAATATATTGAATTAAAAAAAATGTCTTTGAAATTAGATTTCCTTCTAACAATTCTTCTTTCTTTCTATTCTTCTTGTTGAAATCAGTTAATGGGCGAGAGTGAGAAGATGAGGATGCAAAAACTGGAAGAGCTGACCAAGCATATGGAAAAAAATGCACTAATATAATATATATATATATATACATATATATATTATATATTTTAACCTTTCTGAGGCTTCACTTTATCAAGTCTTTCTGAGGCTTCACTATATCAAGTCACTATATAAGTTCTAATGAGTACAAACTTGAAATATAAAACAAGATTAACAGCTCATTTTGTAATAATTATACAGTGATCAATTTCCAGTTGTATTATTATGAAAAATTCCCACTCTTTCCAAACCCTTTTATAAATTAACATGTAAAAAATCAAAGGGTTATGTGACAGAAAATCCACCTTACAAAAAATTTATACGAATTAATACATATAGTAAGGTGTTAACTAGTGGCATTAAATCACGTTGAAGAAGTAATTTGTAAAACCGTTAATTAATTAGTATCAATAAAATATTTTAATATATTTTTCATAGAAATTGTTTTCATGATTAATCTTTTGAATGTAAAATGGATTTTGTTGGTGAAAATCAGAGGGTTATATCTACATATGCACAAATTATATTTTGAAGGGTAACACAATAAAAATAAAAAAGTTAAATACAAGCAAAAGTATCTTGAAAATTATAAAATTTAAGACATATTCTTAATTTTATTTTATCGTGATAGAAGTACCAAAATTAATTTGTCTCATGTCCTCGTAAGTTTTAAGTGGCTTATTACCGCCATTTAATTTTAACAACATCAGTCAAATGGTGATGTGACATCGTTAAATAAATTACATACATATAATACACGTACGAGAGGTCTTAAAGTGAAGAATAAGAAATATGCAAGCGACAAGGCCAAGCATGACCATTCTAATGTTCCCATGGCTAGCTCACGGCCACATTTCTCCATACCTAGAGCTCGCCAAGAGACTCCTCCAATCATTCCCTAACCAAGCCCTACGCATTCACCTCTGCTCCACCGCCGCCAATCTCGCCGCTGTCCGAGCCAAAACCCTAGCAAACCCTACCCTCTCGCCCTCCGTTGCGCTCGTCGAGCTCCGGCTGCCCGTGCAGCCGGACCTCCCGCCATGTTACCACACCACCGACCGCTTCCCCCCGCACCTCATGCCGGCCCTGAAAGCCGCCTTCGACGCCTCGGAGCCGAACTTCACGGAGATATTCGACGACGTGGCGCCCGACCTGCTGATCTACGACTTCCTCCAGCCGTGGGCTCCCGCGGTGGCCGCCGAGAGGGGCGTCCCCGCCTTGCTCTTCGTGAGCTGCGGGGCTGCCTCGCTATCGTTCATTATTCGCTTCTCCGGCGATCAGTACTCGGCCTCGGACTCGGAGTTTCCGTTTCCGGAGATCTTTCTGCGGGACCACGAGGCGGAGGGGTTCGGGAGGATGGCCGGGGCGTCGGCGAGGGGCGCGAGGGACTTGGACAAGGTGAGGCTTTGCTTCGAGCGGTCGAGCGACGTCGTTTTGGTGAAGACTTTCGAGGAGATTGAAGGGAAGTATATTGACTATCTCACGGGCTTGGTGGGGAAGAAGATCCTGGCCGTTGGTCCTCTCGTTGATGAGGACGACGACGACGATGATTCGCATGACTCTCAAGGTATGTTAAATATATGGATTTATATGATTTATTTAACTTGTAATTGCACAACAAATCATGCCCTTAATCTCTCAAATAAACTATTATTATTAAAATTAGAGTGAGTTACGGTAATAATATTGATTTTTTATTATTAAATATTACATTATAATCTCAAAACCTAAAAAAGTGAGTGTTTACTTAAATTCCTCGCGGGTAAAAATCTTAACACTAGATAAGTCGACTCATAAATGATCAAACACAAATTCATGGTTTCTTAGATATTAATTAATCAGAACATTTTTTTTATTTACTAATATAATTCTTCATTTTTATATTGTTTTTCTAATGATCTTGCATATTATGTAGTATCATTTTTTGTTAATACACATAGTTTTTTTTTTAATAAAAAATAAAAATAGGACAATTAATTCTGAAAACCCTTAAATTCTTTTTTAATTACTATTTCACTTTGAAAAATGATCATAATGACATCTTAATTTTACAATTTTGTCTATATTTAACTTCTTTGATAAATTTTTGTTAATTTTTTACGAAAAAATATAATTTTTGTGCGTGTTGGTAGATTTAGAATCAAATAAAGAACTAACTACGTTATTTGAAATCAGAAGATTTTTTTTAATTAAGAGATACTTAATACAAAAAATATTCTTCTAAAAAACTAATCATTGCCCTAGAATTAAATTCACACATTTTACTTGAAATAAATTACGCGTACATGCATGCTCTTACGTGACTTGTTACTATTGAAATTGAAGTGATGAAGTGGCTGAACCAAAGGGATATGGCTTCGGTGGTGCTCATCTCTTTCGGCAGCGAGTGCTTCCTTTCCTTGCCCGACATCGCCGAGATTGCCGGCGCGCTTGAGACCAGCGACCTCAGTGCTGGGTGCTCCGCTTCCCTGTGGACGCCACCGCCCCCGCCCGCGAAGCCACACCCCCGGGCTTCACCGACTGGACCCGTCATCGGGGCCTGGTGGTGGAAGGGTGGGCCCCGCAGCGGGCGGCGCTGCGGAGCGGGCGGGTGGGGGCGTTTGTGAGCCACTGTGGGTGGGGCTCGGTGGTGGAGAGCCTGCGGTTCGGCGTCCCCGTGGTGGCGGTCCCCGCGCAGCTGGACCAACCGATGAATGCGCGGTTGGTGGCGGCGCTTGGGGCGGGGGTGGAGGTCGCGAGGGGGCCCGGGGGGAAGGTGGCGGGGGATGAGCTGGCGGCGGCGGCGCGTTGGGTGGTGGCAGAGAGCGGCGGGGAGGGGGTGAGGAGGAGGGCGGCAGAGCTCGGGGCGGTGATGGAGCGGAACGGAAACCGGGAGATGAAGGAGGTGGTCAAGATTATTCAACGAAAAGCGAAAATGGAATTTAATTAAGGAGAATTACTTCACAATTAGAGTACTTAATTATATGGTTTTTTTTTTTAGTGGTAGTACTTATATGTTTAATGTTGATTATGGAGTATACAATTTAAATGTATATCTCTTTTCAACATAAATTTTAAGTTGTATTATTATATCAAACTATATTTAAATGATTTTCAAACCAGGTTGAGTTTATATTTCAAGCTAAATTATTTTATTTTGACAAATAATGAATAATTCTAATTTATGCGAGTAATATACAAATTAATATAGTATTATAAAGATGAGATTATATTACAATCATAAGCTTAACATATAAAGTTATAAACTCTATAATGGACTGTAATTAATTGAACTTGTTAACTATTAGTATACATACTTGAATGTTATATTTTATAATAATAAATAAACTGTACTAAGTATTAACCTATAGCTGCCACGTGGAGAATAATCCACTTGCATACATGGTTATATTAACAGCATATGTTCTCTTTTTCTCAGTATATGTTTCTAATGTCTTAAAATTTACTTCAATTTAGCTTCCGTCATATTTTCGTCTTTGTCCACTATTTTTTTCCACGTTTCTCAAAATGGGAATACAAGCAGTTGACTTGGAATATATTTTAAATTTTTTGGAACATATACCGAAAAAGTAAAAACATAAATTGAATAGTTGAAAAATAATTGTACATATGCCGTTAAAACCCTGATTACAAATAAAAACGTTAACGACTTTAGCCGGAAATAAGGTGTAGTTTCGGGGAAGAAGAAACTGGATCGGTGAGACAGAAGAATCGTGGTAGGTTCGGAGAAGATCAGTGGTTGAGTCAACGATGCATTTCTGGGTCAGAGCCAACTCCGACGACTTCGCCGGAAACCTCCCTCAACCTCGCAGGCAACTCTCCGATCCTTGATTATTCTCACGCATCTCCTGAATCGGACTCTGATCTTCTCTCGTCTTCTTTTGAGCTCACAGTGGCCACACGGCTGTTAATATCGGGAAATCGAAGGTGGTTGTGTTCGGCGGATTCTTCGAGAAGAAGTTCCTCAACAACATCGTCGTCTACGACATAGGTATGCCTGCTCGTCTTCCTCGATTCGATTTTGATCGGAATTGTTCGCGTGATGTTCTTCAACCCGTCCGTTGCGTTGATCATTGATGGTCATTTGCATTGTAAGGGTTTGATTCGTAGGCATTGCATTGCGATTTTGGATGCGAATTGGTCCAGTTTCGATAAACGTAGGCAAATGGAGCTTTGAAATAACTTGACAATAAATTTTGTAGAGCTGAAATCGGTTCATGCAGTTTTGGTTTTCATCGGAACAATATTATCGAAAATCGATTATCGGTTTTTTCCCGTAACAGAAAAGTGAATCTGTGATACTTTTCATGGCGGGAGTTTGAGTTTGCGTGCAGCCTAGGCGTTGCGTCGCAGAAAGAATGCTCATCAATTTGGTTTTTTAACTTGAATCTTTCGATTTTGTCAGAGAAAGGTTTATGGTTTCAGCCAGAGTGCACCGGTAGTGGCACCGATGGACAAGTTGGGCCGAGCCCGCGTGCGTTTCACATTGCCGTTTCCATAGATTGTCATATGTTCATTTTTGGTGGACGGTTGGGTAACAACAGGTTTGCTCGTTTCGTCTAAGTTTTATATTCGAACTTTATTAAATACTTTTCTTCCTAATTCCGCTTAAGTGACCGTAAACAACTTTGATGTTCAGATTGGGCGACTTTTGGGTCTTGGATACCGGTAAGAGTATATCTAAGCTTTACTTCCATTTGAATCCATCGTTCAATAATTGATGAAATGATTTCATCTTTCTTCTAACTTCTAGATATATGGCAATGGTCGGAGTTGACAAGCTATGGCGACTTACCATCGCCGCGAGACTTCGCATCAGCTTCGGCTATTGCAAACAGAAAAATTGTTATGTGCGTTTTCTTTTGTTATATGATTTTTTTATCTAGTTGACGTAATATATGTTATTTATCGAGCGGATTTGAATTCAATTTAGGTATGGAGGATGGGATGGAAAAAAATGGTTGTCGGATGTATTTGTCTTGGATACAAGTAATTCTTCTCTTCCGCTTTTTTCATGCAAAACCACAATGTCTTCTGACATCAGGTCATTATTTAATTTGCTTCTTGATGTTTTTTCTTAAACAGTATCGTGTGAATGGACGGAATTGCCTGTGACTGGAACATTACCGCCACCCAGATGCGGCCATACGGCTACCATGGTGGAGAAAAGGCTATTGGTCTATGGTGGCAGAGGTGAGGACACACGATTACGTCCCATGATCTTCATAGTAATTACGCGAATTGCCATAAACCGTGAATCATATTTCCCTGTTGCAGGCGGTGGAGGTCCGATCATGGGTGATTTATGGGCTTTGAAGGGTCTTATTGAAGAAGGTATTAGTTAAACTCACCAATGTCTTATTGATTCTTTCTCATGTTTGAGTAGTCACAGCCGGTTAAATTCGTGTTTGCGGTTTGTTGTGGAAGGAAGAGAATGAAACACCTGCGTGGACACAATTAAAGCTCCCGGGTCAAGCTCCTTCGGCTCGCTGTGGACACACAGTCACCTCCGGAGGGCATATCGTAATTTCACTCTAGATGATCCAGTCATTTCAATTTTATGATATCTTTTATCTTCATATAAATTTATTTCTCTATAAAAGCAACTTGTATGTTGTGACAAGATTAGCTTTACCTTTAAATAAAATTATCACTAGAATCTTGAAACTCGTATAAAATAAATCACGACTCTCTTCTATTCTCGCTCTGCAATTTTTTATGCCTGATTACGGTTACTTCTTGCAGCTGCTGTTATTTGGGGGCCACGGGACCGGTGGTTGGTTGAGTCGATATGACATATATTACAATGACTGCACTGTTTTAGATCGAGGTGAGTTCATAGATTATATGATCCTTTAACAGAATTTATTATTTTGTGTTTTTTTAATAAAAGAAATAAGGATTAGTTCAATAAACTTTGTCAGTAATTCTCATCTCTTGTAATTTTCTTTTCTTTTCCTCAAACGCCGATTCATCCTTTTTGTTCTCTGTCTGTCCTTTTTATTTTCGGGCACTCAGTTTCTGCACAATGGAAGCGGTTACCTACGGGAAACGAACCTCCTGCTGCTCGAGCATACCATTCTTTGACGTCCATAGGTTCCCGCTATCTTTTGTTTGGCGGCTTTGATGGCAAAACGACATTTGGTGATCTATGGTGGCTTGTTCCTCAAGGTACAAATTTCTGCCTTCAACTCAAGACCCGCCAATAAACTTTACTATCAATGTATCCTTCGTTTATGTTTTGAGAATTTAAACATGTTTTTATTCTTTAATCTTGGTTTTTTGTTATTCAAACTAGAGGACCCTATTTCCAAGAGATGGACTGATGTACCTCAAGATAAACACCCAGCCTCGGGAAACGACGATGCATCATCGAGAATGAAGGTAACTATGAACTCATAGTTGCTTCAGTCTGATTATCTTCGATGAATTGAAACGCCGGTTTATTATATAAACGCTCTGTTTCTTAGCGTTCTCCAATCAATTGACAGAACCGCCAGCAAGAACAATCTGCCGTCTCGGAGTTACAGAAAAAATTAGGGATTTCGATTTCACTTTCCGGGAATAGGGCTCCAATCGCGGAAGAATCCCAAGATAAAGAATTTATTGAACTAGCATATACAGTAATTGGCGATAAAGTTTCTAGCAGGGATCAGCTTATTCAGGTATGTTGAGTATTATATTACACACTATATTCATATATCAATATGGAAGCTTCACCATGGTAATGCAGGGACTACGCAACTATTGGAGAATGGCTACGCCCGATTCTGTACGGCTCAAAGAGCTGGGCCCGCTAATTCGTGATTACCAGCGACTAATTACCCGTCACTACTTGTATGAACTGTTTACTCTGCATAATTATATACATTTATATATAAATTGACCGATTCTTTTCTTATTCAGTCACCCTGACCGGCTGAACAGCGCCTCCGATACTCAGTCCACGTTTGATTTTCATTTCTACCACGTTAGAAATGTTCGTGAGGTACATGCATTTCCGTTACTAGTGATGTTATTTATTCCGTCTTTCGCCGTTATACAGATCACTTCATTGATTTATTTTGTTTTTTCAGTTGCGAATGAACGACATTCCGAAGCTTCTGGAAGAGTACAAACAACTTCCAATGGATTGAAGGGTGGCAAAGAATTATAATTAGTTATTACTTTTAATTTTCATGAAAGTTGTAATTGTAATTCTATATTTAAAATTATAATTAACTTATAAATATTGGTATAAATATTATTTAACTTTAAAACATTCATAATTAAGTTCCGAAAAACCCGTCGGTAAATTAATTAGTAATTACCCGTCAGCGTACTAGTAAAATAAAAGTTGCGGTAATTATTTTTTTGTAGAAGAATAATAAATAAAGATATCAGCATCGGAAAAAGTTGGGGCTAGCAGCTGGTCCACAGACAGACATCACGTGCGAGACAAAACTCACGTGCTTTAGCTATGAAAATTGTGTCATTTTGTTCTTTATTTATATATCAAATCAATTATCCTTCAAAAAAAAAAATCAAATTAATTAGTACTACTATACAGCTTAACTCTGTTAAACGACATACAGTTTAAGCCATTCTCAAATAACGACAATATCTCATTCAAAAAAGATATTCTGAATAGAATTCAAATAAACGACAATATGTTTGACAATAGAATGTGAATGAAAATATAAATTATTCAAGGTTTTTATTGAATTAGGGTATGTTTGTTTGCTCTTAATGAGCATCTGGATGTTAATCTTGATCTTAATGGATAAGATTTAGATACATTAAGTGCATTTGTTTTTTCATACTAAAGATCTTAATGGTCAGACCTGCCGTCAAGTCTTAACCATTAAGAGCTACAATATTGGTTCTCACGTTCTCCACTTATTTTCTCTCTCGTATTTTATTTTTTTTTCCTCCTCAAAACTTCAAACTCCATAACTCTTTAACCGAACATCGGATTTACGTAAATAATATACCGTTGGAAAGCTTGCGACGAGATGAATCCAATGACAGGTGGAAAGATATAGTTTTATTTTTTTTAATATACGAATTTATTAATGAAATAAAACAAAAACTAAATAAATTAATGTAAAATATAAATAACGAACATATTTTTATTAAATCATTCAAAATTTAATTAAAATAAATTAATAAATTAAAATAATAATTAATTAAATTATCAAATTAATTCATTCGTAATAACATTTATACAAATACATGTATTGATTTTTTAAAATCAAATTAGTGAATTAATTTATTCATAAATTGATTTATATTAATTATATTAATGAAATAGACTTAAATTTAATTAAAATTTATATATAATATTATTTGATGTTATGAAAACATTGAAATTTAATTAGTTTAAGAGTTATTACTATATAAATGTTGTATTTCGTAATATTTATTAAATTAGCTTAAATATTTATTTTATGATATATATTGTCTCAATTTTTAATAAATCTAATTAATTTTATTTAATAATGTATAGTTAAACTCAATTAAAAAATAAAACCACATACAAATTTTCATTCAGATCTTTAAAAACAAACACACTTAATTATCTGTCATTCAGATTCAGATGTCACATCTTATTATTCAGATGTGCATTCAGATTCAAATGTCTTAATCTTAATATAAACAAACGGACCCTAAGAGACATGCTCACTTTTATTAAACTTAAAACATATTCATGTCTCTCTACCTCAACAAATAATAGCTCGACATGAACGAAATGAAATCTGGATATTATTTTAGAGTCTTTAGAGCACCGTTGCCACTAAGAATGGAGATTGAGAGCATACCAACACACTTAGTAAAAGACTGGACACTTATACCCCAAAATCCAAATATCTATATTTCTATCAAAAGGTGCACATTAGGAAGAAAATAAAATAAAGGGGGAAAACCTGCCAAATTGTAGAAGTCAAAGGTCATTGATGCAATTAATAAAAACAATAAATAAAAAGAAAAGAAAAATAGAAATATGAAAATGGGAAACTGTTAGTTGGCTTTAATCAAGTTTCAACTGGCCTCATACTCAGAAGCTTCTCTGCGCTCTCTCTCTCTCCACAGTGAAAAGCAGCAAAGAAATGGTCAGCGTTAGGGTTTAGTCTCGAATTTCCTCTTCCTTGTCTTCCAAGTTCCGAACCTTCCACCACTTCTTCGAGCTCGAACCACCTCCTAGGTTCTGTTTGAAGCTCGGACTTTCTGATTCTCAGTCGCCGAAGCTTTGGGGGGTTTGTCTCGCTCTGGCAATGGCGGATTTCAATCAGGAAAAGCAGGATCAGAAGTAAGAGTCTCAATCGCTTTTGGTGACATCTCGTTCTTAGCTGCTCTTGATCAGTGATTTTTGTGTTCTTGGTGATTGATTAATGCTTTAGTTTACTGAAAATGTTGAGTTTATGCTGTTCTTTGCTTGCTTTTTGGGCATTTCGATGCTTTAGATTTAGCAACTTCGAGTGATCGTTTGAATTGGAGTCGAAATCAAGTTGGTTTTTAAAGTTGTATCTTTTGTTTATGGTGAAGGGGTTCGAGTCTGGAAGATTCCACTGCGATGACCATCGAATTTCTGCGAGCGCGGTTGCTATCCGAGAGATCTGTCTCTAAAAGCGCGAGGCAGCGAGCTGACGAACTCGATAAAAGGGTATGTCTAGTGTTGCAAACTTGCAACCCCTCCTCAATTTTACTCATTTGTGCACTTTGTCTCCTTGTTCTTTCATTTTGGTACAGAATCCCTCTAATTATCCGGGGTATTCTGCACTAAAATGAAAGTTTAGTGGGCAAGGAAAATTGCCAACTTGCACCGTAATTGAAGATTCAGGGGGAAACAGGCCCAAAAACAAAATTCTGGGGGTAACTGCACAATTAGTAAAGTTTGAGGGGGGATTAGTACCGTCTAGTTTTCTTGAAATTCAGTTTAGTCACCATGCGTATTTCGTTTTCTTTTCTTTGTGATGCGTAAGTTAGGTAGCGGAACTGGAAGAGCAACTAAGAATCGTTTCTCTTCAACGGAAGTTGGCTGAGAAGGCCACGGTGGATGTTCTCTCCATATTGGATGGCCGAGGGATGGGTGACGCTTTTGAGACATTCGACTCTGAGTCTGATCATGATACGAATCGGGAATCAAATGAGGGTAACGATTACCAAAATGGAGAGGACCATTCTGTCGTTTCCAAACGAAGAAGCGGGTTGGAAGAATTATCAGGCTCGGATCTTGATTCTTCTCCGATTGATGGTAGAAGCTTGTCTTGGAAGGGCCGTAATGACAGCTCACGTTCGCGTGAATCGTTTAGGGACCCAACTAGGCGAAGGCGTATTTCATCAGTCGGTTCATCGTCCCCAAGACATCATCTTGGAAAGTCGTGCCGCCAGATACGACGCAGAGAAACAAAGTTAGTTTTCTTTTTTGCCCCTGATTTAATCCTTCGATGCATTCAAATAAAAGATGTTATTTATTTATTTATTTATTTATTTCAGAGTGGTGGTCGAGGAGCGTAAAACGGAGGCCGTATACATAGATTCTCAAGAAAATAAATGTGTTCTTGATTGTTCTGATTCTGCTCAAGTGACTTCAAGAGGAGGCTCGGAAAGTACCGAAAAGGATGTCAATGGCCATTTGCAAGAGCAAGACATGGAGAAAGCACTCGAAGATCAAGCGCAACTTATCGGA
This sequence comes from Parietaria judaica, assembly GCA_954871525.1. Lineage (NCBI taxonomy): Eukaryota > Viridiplantae > Streptophyta > Magnoliopsida > Rosales > Urticaceae > Parietaria > Parietaria judaica. Next base: position 10,675,760 of record OX940862.1, read on the forward strand.
AAATATGAGGAGATGGAACAGGCCCAAAGAGAATGGGAAGAGAAGTTTAGAGAAAACAACAGTACCCCGGTACGCCATTTTAGAATCTATGCGTTACAGGTTCTATTAAATTCGTGAGGGGAATCGATATAAGCTAAAAAGTCTGAGTTAGCACGACTACCTGAAATAGATAAAGGAAGGGTATTCGGCATCGGAATGAAAGTTTAGGAGAGCTAAGTGCACTATCGGAGGTCTTTTCTACCAAAATAATATTGGGGTCGCAGGGCCTGTAAGAGTAAAATTGAGGGGGGATTGCTGCCACTTAGATATATATATATATATTTATTTATTTTAAGTAAATTTATCCTTTATCCATGTTTCCTTATTACAAGCTTGTTTTGTAATTGCTGTGGATGACACAGGATTCTTACGACCCTGGGAACCAGTCCGACGTAACTGAAGAACGAGACGAAGTCAAGGCTCAGACACCATTCCAAACGGGGATGGACATCTCACAACCCGAAGAACCGAAACCAGGGGTAGTTGAAGTAAATATCCCAGAAGAATCGCTCAAATCAAAGCCAAACGTGGTTCTGCCACATTTGCATGTCGATACAGAAGGCACAAATGGCCAGTCGAGAAGCAAAGGAAAAGAACACAGCCAGGACTTGACATTCCCCATAGAAAACGAAGCTCAAGCTCGACCGGAAAACATTCAACACGACCTGCCTTTGCATGTAGCATCAGCTTCCTCGGAAACTGGCAGTAGTTCGCACAAAACCAATCTCTATGCGGTGGTGCCTCATAATCCGGGCCCTGCTTGCGTTTTGGACGCGCTCAAACAGGCCAAGCTACAACTACAACACAAGATGAACAATTTGCCACTAGAACTCGGCTCCAATTCTAGCCACAGAGCCATTCAACCCGCTCGACCCACTTCAAGAACCAGCGAGAGAGCCGGGATTCCGTCGGGAAGCCCCGGGCTTTTCCGGCTGCCGACTGATTTCGCCGTCGAGGAAGCCGATTCTCGAGCCGACTTCCTCGCATATCGATCCTCTTCCGCCATGGCAGCTCCGTATTATCCGAACATCGGGTTCGATAGAAGAATGGGATTCCCCTCAGACGATCACTTCCTGACGAGCAGCTCTACGGTGACAGGGTCAAGAGCAATCTCTTGGGATTCACGCTCCGATCGGTACTTCGACACGGGCCCACCGTCGGTCAATAGATACGTTGGGTACAGTCCTAATCGAACTTTTGCTGTTTCACCGGACTTAATGCCTCGGATTCCCTCCAGCCAGGGATTCTCGAGAACCTTTCCAGGGGATTTCGGAGCTCAATTGGATCGACCTTCGTTCCGTGGCGATCATGGTACGCCCGATAATATGTATAGGTAGCTTTACACTAAACTTATAGTCCTAATAATAGAGCAGTGATTAGATTAGAGAGAGGGGTATTGCATTAATTAATTATAGTAATTGTCATTATATTATACGGATAGATAATGATAACATGTATTTAAATACCAGTGTCTCATTTTTCATTCGTTGGTGCCTATATACATAGTGAGACTCTGCATATTTAGAACCCATTCCTGTCTTTTGATTATATTATTTTAATTTTGTGACGGTATAATTTTCGGTTTTTACAACTAATTTTTTATAATGTCTGATATCTTGTTTCTTAAAGCTTTGTTAGTATTTTAAAAGAGAAAAATATAAAAGATAATTAGACGGACACGCGTTAATAGCTTAATATCTTATTCGAAATTTTGTTTCATCGATTGAAAAAATAAGTAATATAATAAATATTGAGAATTAAAACTAAACTGAGTTTATATTATCATAGAAAAATAAAGGGTAAACAACTAATGAACCTAATGTTTGATATTTTTCGGATTATGTACCCAATGTTTATTTTCAGCGGCTAATGAAGCCAATGTTTGAATCGTTAGATGTTTTCGTGTTTTCCGTCATTTGACCGGTAGAGAGTTATCCTCCTCTATATGTACACTTTTTGTATTTTTGTTATAACTCACTCATTTTTTGTCCAAATTTTATGCACGACCTATGGTTGAGAAGATAAGCGATAGATCTACAACTTTGGTCTTTTAAGTTTTGTAAAATAAGTTATAGAAAAACACGAAATTTAACGTACAACAAGACATTAGTTTAATGTAAAATATTTATTTCGAGCAAATTTTAATATATTTAATGACTTTTATGATGAAACATAAAAGTAAAATGTTATAGATAAATATTTTATTTCTAACGGGTGTTTATTTATAAATTTTGAGCAAAAAATGAGTGAGTTATGCTAAAATATGAAAGATGTGATGTGAAATAATCTTTCATATTTTTGGCATAACTCACTCATTTTTTGTCTAAAATTTATAAATAAACACCCGTTGAAAAAATAAAAAAATTTATCTACAACTTTTTAGTTTTACGTTTGTTCATTAAGTATATTAATTCATAAAATTTTTTCTACAACTGTTTTTACAAAACTTAAAACACCAAAGTTGTAGATCTATCTCTTATCTTTCCAACAATAGGTCGTGCATAAAATTTGGACAAAAAAATGAGTGAGTTATGTCAAAAATACGAAAAGTATACATATAGAGGAAGACAACTCTCTAACGGTCAACTGACGGAAAACTCAAAAATATCTAACGGATCAAACATTGGGTACATTAGCCGCCGAAAATAAATATTGGGTGCATAATCCGCAAAAAAATCAAACATTAGGTACATTAACCGCAGTTTACCAAAAAATAAATATTGATATTTATGTCGCTATTAGCAATTCACAAGTAGATAAAAATATCGAACCAAGCAAGAAAAACCTACGTCTGATCATTTTTTTTTTATTGAAGAATTTTTTTTGGATAATACTCACAATAATTTTATTGAAAAATCAATATTCAAAGGAGGCATAGGATAACAGAGTAAAAAAAGCTCTTTAGATTTTATTTCTCAAGAAAGTAAGTTAAAATATACGTTGATCCATGCACTTCATACACACTATTATTCATGGAGATCGAACCATAAGTCAACATTTCCAAATTCCAGTACAGCCCACAAAATTACAAATAATAATATAAAAAGCCTAATACCCGAAAACTATTCAATAATAATAATAATAATATTTCGATATTTATTTTCTGATCCTTCTACTTCTGCTTCTGCTTCCATTGAATAGAGAAAACTAGCGAGAGAAAACGTAGTCGTTTGGTGTAAGAAGCTTGAGACAGAGCAAAACGACAAGAGTGGCCATCACAAGGAACACCACCAAAGAGCACAGCACAAAGCCACACACCAACACACTTTCCTTGTCTTTGTCCTTTCCTTTTAGAGAAGGGCACAACCTGTCCACCTGTACAAATATATTAGACTCTGTCACGAAATCCGTTTTCCTGACCCGACCCGTTTTTGTAGCCTTATACGGTGCAAGTGCAGCATAATTTAATTGGACTTCTAGGGAATTTTGTAACGGAGACGAAGGGATTGGACCGATTAATCGGGCCGTCACTTCACTGTTGTGGTTTATGTGTCCAAATCTTTTTTCTTTTTTTTCGCGATTATCATGACGTCATATATAAATACATAGGAGGAACTACCACCACTAGGGGCGGGGTTCGAATCCCTCCGCTCAATTTTTTGTTAATAATTATGTTACAATAATTTTTGTAGTGTAAATTCATTTATAATATTAGTTTAACCGTTTTTTAATTTTTACTAATTTACATATAACTCCCGAAAATATAATTCCTGTTCTGGCACTGTATATATTATATATAGACACGTATATTTGTAGTTATGTTGATGAGATGAGATGATGAAGTTTGGTATTTACCAAAAAGCCAAAGACCTTTTTCTGATAGCTATGAGCAGCCCAAGATGAGATCTCTGTGTCTTCTTCTTCAATGTGATTGTACACACTGATTTTTGTTTCTGGTTTTTCATTCTGCATAATGAAAATAATGTCAGCAAAAAGTATACTTATCTATATATATATAGGGTTAATATTTATGTATATGCTATATATATTCCTGTTTTTAGTTGACGCATTAAGGAGATGAAGCACAGAATATCCAGAAAATCTTATGAAATCACGAGTTTTACCGTTTTCTTCCCGGAAGGTCCGCTGCAGATTAGGCATGAATAATCGGGACTCGATTTGCAGCCCTGCAATCCGCGTTAAACATGTCAATTTTTATAATCACTTTGACATTGAACATGTTAATCCTAGTTGTTTGATCCCCTAATATGTTAAACACATAACGTTTTCCGTTAAATTCTAAGGGAAAAATCATCGTTTCGCGTATATTAAGTGATGAAATTTCGCAATTATGCCTTGTGGAAACGCCCAACCAGTTGTCGAATAATTTTATCCTTAAATTAAGCAGAAACCGCGGATAATGTGACGGGTTTTATCATTACCTTGAAGCACTCGGAATGGATAAAGTGGCCACAAGGAAGAGCTTGGACCGGTTTGGTCGACGTGAACATGAACTCGTCGCAGACGGGACAGCTGGCTTCGAGGCAGTTCGGCTTGCACGTGTGATCCACGAGCTTTACGGACATACAGCAGTTGCACGACATGCAGTGAAAATAGTCAACCCCGAGGCCCTTCCCGACGCGACAAACGTTGCAGAACGGGCAATGGTAAATGTTCCTGAAGTGTTCCAAAGATAAGAGCTTAATATAATCTCAAGAACATAAACCATTGATCGTTTTCGACGTTGAAAGGTATGTACCTCTCGTCGTCAAATACTTTGCATATCTCACACGCGTATTTCGCCATTGGATAGCCATTGCACGAAGGCGTCGTGCAGATCAGCCCGACTGGCTGCACGACGAGGCATTGCATACACATCATCTCCGTCGTCGCTTTCCTGCAAATATCACACATTCAAAACCGGCCCGAATCCGATGCTCATTCAAGTTTACGCAAAGGGCGCTTCTTACCGGTCCATGGAATGGTTACACGCGCTGTCGTGGCACTTGTTGCAAGTGAACAAGTCGCCGCAGCAAGTGGCTCGAAGTTTGCAGTTTCTCTTGAAGTGCTCGCACCCGAACACCTTCTCCTCGAGATCTCTGTACGAAGGCGATCGTCCAAACACGTTCTCGCTGAGCTGGGGAAGACTTGGCTGAGAACTCATCCAGTGGCTGAAGCGAAATAAGTTAGCAAATTTTTACAGTGAGAGAAAAGACTAAGTAAAAATGGTTGAGATGTTGAGTCAACCAACCTCGTCATGTAACGACGCAGAAGATTCTTCCTCCTCTTTCCGTCAAACGAAACTGATGTAAAATTCTGCGACGTTGCAGCCGGATTTCCCTTCGAGCATTCGCCTAGCCAGTCCCCAAACATCGTGTTTTTCGTTACGTGTTTCAACGTGTCCATCGTTTTCTTCCGTTCATCTTGAGAAAGCGCAGAAGTTAGCCACGGCAGAAGAAGCCGGAGCGCGTTGGCCCCGGTGGTTCCCAGCACGAACCCGACCATCTTGTTCTGTTCTTCCTCGGAAAACCGGCTTCTTAATAATGGCCATAGCTCATGCTCTTCCCTAAACATATGTTGATCCACTCTCATCCTTATTGAATTGCACATCATTTGAATCTTAGCAGATAGATCGACGGTACTATCAGCCGTTTTCCGGATTTCGAGGGCACGGGAAATTTCCTCAAACATGGTTTCTTCGCACTGGTGATCGAGTGAGTAAGAGCGAGTAAAGTCCTGAACCGATTTTCGGGAATCAAGTGCAGGGTATATAATGTTATCCTCAAAGCTGCAGTGAGCCTTGTGCAAGCCTCGAAACAAAAGGAATCTTTCAGTGAATCGGCGAAGAAAAGCCTCGTCACCGTCCCCGATCTTCCCCGATTCGACGCTAAGATATTCCAAGTCTCGGCGGATTGCTTTATGGAATTCGAAGACGACGTCTATCGGGTGATCTGCACATCCAACTGATATAACATGTGAAATGTTCAGATTGGTTCCTTTAGTTTCCAAAGCCGGGAAAAGGAAATTCTGCCCGATCGTAAAGTTCTTCGACGGGATGAAATCGAGATTCGTAGGTTGAGGAGAGGTTTCTTTGTCGAAACCGAAGGATCTTTCGCTTGACGATTTGCTAGCCCAGCTATGGAAGAGTAGTATAAGGCCCGTTTCCGACGCGGGAGCTGCATAATGACGAGATTTATTAGGACTTAGACATTGGATTAATTAAGTGTTGAACTATGAAAAATAGTATTAGGACCTGCTAATTGTATATTATGCAGAAATCTCTCAACTTCATCGGCGTCCATCATTCCCGCGAGCCATGGTAATACGCGCTCGATCAGCCTCAACGGCATCACCAACAAGCTTTGGTACAAAATTTCCCGTTGTTTTTCGACGTTGAACATCTCTCGAGTGTGTGTAAGTACCTAAACAGGAACAAGAATGATCAAAGGAGTGTTGCTAATAATTTCTTTACTTATATGCGCCAAATTTGTATTTTCAAAGGAATTCTAACCTCGGACTCTTCGATGTACAAGTGCCGGTTTATAGTTCCGGTTATTTCGTCACAGCAAGAGCACAACTTGGAGTAGAGCTCACGAGAGTAATTATGAGAGGCTTCTCTCGCAGTTTGAAGCAAAAGCCGAAGCTCGTTGAACTTGATTTCTTCTTCGTTGCGTTGACGGAACGAAAAAGCTTCTCCGTAAACAGCCGGGAAAACGACAGTGTCCTTGGCAATACTACAAACGAAGAAGCACATGAAGTTAAATTCAATAAGCCAAAGCAAAACAGAAAAGCAAAAGCGGAAAAGAGTACCTGTGAAAGATGCAGATTTCGGCTATAAACTTCAACTTCTCGTCAAAAGCCGATCCGCTAGTGAAATCGCCTGAACGTTTGACCATCTCGAACGTCTCGTTCAGCTCGTTCCTGATCGCATTATGCCAGAGCAGAATATCATCTATCGGGTGCGATGCAGCTCGTTGGGTTTCGCATTTTACGCGCTCCATATTCAAAGTGCAATCGCCGTTCCTTTCAATCATGTTGAAAATGGCCTGAAGATAATTAAACTTAATTACCTCTTCTCTTTGAAAGAAAAAAGTAATGACTTATAGGAATTGAGCCTACCTGTTGAAGGAGTGCCTCGTTCGGGATTACCGTGCCTAAGCAATCGAGAAGATCCCGATATTCACGAGGCAAAAGAGAACTCGACAGCCACGGTAGTAACTTGGACAACACGTAAACCGGAAAACTGCGGAGATACTGCCAGACCAAATGGGCTTGCTCCTTGAGGTTGAAATGCTGGAGGAGCAAGGTAAGTACCTGATACGTCGATCGAGAAACGTGTTATGGTCCGTTCCGGGATGTTCAGTTACGGTTATACAGGTATGGCGAACTAGTTTCTGGTTTCGGTTTACAGTATTAAAAATCGATTTATCGAACCGCGGTTTTGGTTTTAGTTAGTAATGCAACAAATAGAAAATAAATTTTGTTTTTGGTAATTTCACATGCAATAATACAAAAAATGTACATAAAAATTTAACCATATGAAATATAATATTAATATGATATATATTTGTATAATTATATCAATCATACGATGATAAAATAACATTGTAATTATATGACTCAAACAGTTATTTATAAATGTATGTGTGAAATTAATTAGTTATGTAAATCAAATGCAATAAAATATTGTGTAATTACATAAGAAGACGAAAAAAAGTCTCTTTCAAATTAATGGATCAAATGAAGTGATTTAAAATGAACTAGCAGTTATGATGTTTTTTCCTCAAAAACTAATAGAGAAATTAATGAGAATAAAACTGTATTATATGATTAAGGTTTTCACAGAGAGAGAAGTGTGTGTTCATCACGTTCTTTCATGACTTTTTTTTTTTTTCTGAGTCAATGACGGATAAGAGAGTCGTTGATTCAGTTAGATATTTCAACATACATAACATATATATAAATATAATATCATATAAAGTTAGTTAAATATAAATGAACTGCCTCAGAAGAATCTATAACCTTCACCTAATATAATGTACTATTATTAATATCAAACTATAAAATAGGTTTTTTTTTTTTTTTTTTTTTTTTTTTTTTTTGAAGACACAACTATAAAATAGGCTACTGTCACGCACATGCTAGTTCTTTAATGTGGTTGACATCATAACTTAGAAGTCAACTCAAATTTAGTATTTATCTAAGTTAATTACAAATAAATATAATTCTAGGAGGAACCCATATCAAGTTTTTCTTCTCTAATAATAATAATAATAATAATAATAATAATAATAATAATAATAATAATAATAATAATAATAATAATAATGTACCTCTTCCTTAGCCATGTTCTGAGAAACCAATTGCTTCAAAGACTCTACCGAGGATACAAACTCTCTTTGACACCCAATTTCAAAGCTATCATCTTCCCATTTCCGTTGAATATTTATATAATTTTGGACTGAATTATTCTTCATCCTTTCATCAAGAGCTGAATAAATAACCTGCACCAAATATTGTTCTTTAACATATATTATATATATATATATATATCACACATTTGATGAGCTTTACGTTGAGTTCAATGTATTTTCTTACCTCGTTCTTAGCATTGAGATCGTGCATGTAAAGTAGCCCCAGAAAGCGGTACTGATCAGCCATTGAGCGGTCAACAGAGTCAACGTTTTGACTGATATTGACACGTGTCGTTGCCCAGCGATGGAGGTCGCCAAGCTGGCCGCGAATGGCCTTGTTGAATATGAAGAAGAGCTTGAGTGGAAGAACATGGCTTAATTCTGGATGCATATTCTCGCTAGGGTTTACAAAGTTTCTGCAGTGAGTGAGTTTATTTGCCCATTAGATAGGGTGATGATCCATGTATATATAGTATATAGTATAAGGGTTTGTATTTTTGTAATAATATATGTAAATAGTACGTGTCTTGTTCTTTTGACAATTATATGTATGTAGTTGGTGCATCTTCCATGCACGCTGATTTCACGCAAAAGAAATAAGTAGAAAAATAATAATAATAAAAAAGAAATAAAAACTTAGCAAAGTGACAACATAATGGGGAAATGAATGAGGACATTATATATTTATATTTATATATATATGACCTACCCTGCATGGTTCTTGCGATCATCTCATAACCGGCCGAAGAAATATTTAGGTCATTTGAGAAAAAGTAAAGACATGTTTTCTTTTTAATATAAATATACGTGTATATATATACATATAGTTGTATTAATTGTTTACGTTACATATATACCCCATATTAGTCCAAATTTATATTTGGATGAGTTTAGCATCTTATGATGCTATCTCTACATAGTACATACATCTGCATGTCCATGAGTGTACCGAGACTATATCGCTGGTTTGATTTTACGGGTATTTTATGAATATACTTATATCGGTTACGGTAAGAACATGTATTGTTTAAAATACAAATATTTGCATTATTTTATTATTTTTATAATATTGATAAGTAGAATACAATAATTTTATTATATTTAAATAAATTTATTTAACACAATAGTATAGTAGTATAATAGTACCAATATTCTTCTTTTTTTGATTTTTTTTTTTTGTGGTATTTTATAAGATTATTTATAAAAGAGATATCGATATTCTCGATTTTCGTATAGTGTGAGTATATCATCGGTACTCATCCGGTTTATGATAAACTATCAGTATAGTATAAGAGAAAAACTTAAACTCAAATTACCTTGATTATTTGTTTTACTATATATATAATATCGTTGAATACATGATCTGATTCGACCAAATATCGATATGATTTTGTGTGTGAACCGAATATAACTACTACTCATGCATGGAATTACAGTCTTAATCTATCACGATCAATTTTTTTTAGTATCCGCTAATTAATATTCTTTTTTGTCCCATATATATGCGTGTGTTTCGCTGAGTCACTCTCACACACGTATGTATATATATATATATATATATATATATATATAGGATTTAGGGTGTTAAATATATTATACATGGAATTACAGGCTTAATCTGTCACGTTGATCCACTTTTTAAATATCTGCTAATCTGATTTGTCTCATATGATTAGGAAGATTTCACGAATAAATTAGTATTCACTATAAGAAAAGTCACTCACTAACACACGCAAACACACGCAGACACATGCATGCACACGCGCAAATATACTATGCATATAATATATAATTGTTATATAAATGTAGGGTTTGGCCATGTTATTCATTTTCTTTGCGAGTCTTTAGTTTGGTCGTAATTATTATGTAATTAATTATCATATAATGATACAAATTAAGAGTCAAAGTGTCGTGGTCGGCTAGCTTCTTAATTCCAAGATTAGTCACACAGCATCTTAAATTGAATATCGTTGTCTTAGATTTACTTTATTTCCTCTTTTGGATTTGTTTTTCACCGCAGAAAGGTTTGATTTTTAGTTTGGTAGATCTATGATCATGATCCCTTCTATGACTAAAAAATTCATTGTGTATTATATATAGGATTTCACTTAAAAATTACATAGGATAAAATGTTGGAGCTACGTAAGCCCAAGAGAGATACCGGACCGAAAATTGGGTCGTTACAGAATTCGTTTTTGACATTTTGGTTATTAGTACCGTAAAAAAATGTGAATATAAATAATATACTATAATAATAAAATACTTTTGCCGCAAAATCTTTAAGAATGTAAAAGCCAATTGTGACCAAGCTAGTGGTGATAATATAATCTTCTTAATCTTATTGAAGTTGGTATATATGTATTTTATTTAGTTTATTTAAGTCAAAATTAAAATTCCCATCTGTTTTCTTTGTCCATTTTAATAAAAATGTATATGATTAAACTAAATTTATATAATTACGTATGTATATATATATGGGTAAAATACGGCTAATGTACCCAATGTTTGATCTTTTTCGAATTATGTACGCTATGTTTATTTTTGGTGGCTAATATACCCAATGTTTGATCTGTTAGATATTTTCGTGTTTTCCGTTAGTTGACCGTTAGAGAGTTATCCTCCTCTATATGCACACTTTTTGTATTTTTGACATAACTCACTCATTTTTTGTCCAAATTTTATGCATGACCTATGGTTGGAAAGAAAAGAGATATATCTACTACTTTTATGTTTTATGTTTTGTAAAATAAGTTTTATAAAAATACGAAATTTCAAATACAACGTAAAATTGGACGTAAGTTTAATGCAAAATATTTGTTTCGAGAAATTTTTACCATACTTAATGACTTTTATGATGAAACGTAAAACTAAAAGTTTTAGATAAATATTTTATATTTCCAACGGATGTTTATTAATAAATTTTGGACAAAAGATGAGTAAGTTATGCCAAAAATATGAAAGATTATTTCACATCACATATTTCATATTTTTGGCATAACTAACTCATTCTTTATCCAAAATTTATAAATAAACACCCGTTAGAAAGATAAAATATTTATCTACAAATTTTTAGTTTTACATTTCACCATATAAAGTCATTAAATAAATTAAAATTTGCTCGAAACAAATATTTTGTATTAAACTAACGTCTAATTTTACGTTGTATTTGAAATTTCGTATTTTTCTAGAACTTATTTTACAAATCTTAAAACAACAAAGTTGTAGATATATCTCTTATCTTTATAACCATAGGTCGTGCATAAAACATGGACAAAAAATGAGTGAGTTATGTCAAAAATACAAAAAGTGTACGTGTAGAGGATGATAACTCTCTAACGGTCAACTAACGGAAAATACGAAAATATCTAACAGATCAAACATTGGGTACATTAGCCACCAAAAAGAAACATTGAGTACATAATTCGCAAAAGATCAAACATTGAGTACATTAGTCGCAGTTTACCATATATATTTAGTCAAGACTTTGTGGTTATTTGTTAAATGAAGAAAGCAAAATTGTGTTTTACAAAGCTAGTATTAAAAAAAATCCACTATTATTCTAATTAATTTTCTTGGGCACGCACGTAATATCCGAGTCAGCAATATGCATGTATACGTATATTTTCTCTTTTTATACGATGGGTTCAATGTATCTGAAATGTACATTACCTCTCTCTATCTTTACTTTAGTTTAGTTCTTTCCTCAATTTTCAAATATTAATTATATTTTGAAGATTAATAAACTCGTTTTGGACGTGTAATACTACATACTATATCTCTAATTTTCCACTAACAAAAAAAAAAACTAAAAATATCTACTTCATAAATTCACACAAACTTTTTCATTTAACTTTCCTAAATATGCTACAATAGACTATTTAAGTAAGATGCTCATACAAATTTGATATATATCATATTAATTAATTAAAATACTTAGTGATATTATAACGTGTTTAATTAGATTTATTATAAATTACATAATTAATGTTCGACTTACTAATCATGTACACGGTTCCATGTTTTTCTTTTCAAAAATCTCTCTCAAAGACATGATCTGATCCGTTACTATAAATATAAGTATACACGATGAAATTTGCACGGCAGTTTTCAAACCGCCGTGCAAACTTGTGCTAAACGTTGATTATCGTCAGATCACCGTTGTCTCTAAACAAGTTATAAATTGATAAAATAATATTAAAATTTCGGTCAATATCTCTTCACTCATGTGTAGACTAATTTTCATCATCTCTATATATTTTTGTAAATTGTTAAAATTGATCTATCTTGCATTGTCAATATGGTCCTACTTGGAATCAGATGACACATAAATTTCAAGAGTGGCCAAACTTATCACTTGAAAACAAAAGAACACAAATTTATTAAATGACATTTTTATTTATTATTATTGAATCTGAGTCACTATCTGATCATTTGACAGCTAGATCACATTAAAATGTGTTCTACATAAATAAAAAAATAAAAAAAAATTCCAATCAGATTTTATTGCTAAGAAATTGACATTAAACCCCAAAACTTGGCATGTTGCATTTTACCCCTAAACTTTCTTTTTTCTTTCTTTTTTGCACTAATGCCAAGTAATTCTAAAAATAGCATATTGCCTCTTAAACATTAAGAAATAACAGAAAAAGAAATGTTAACTTGTGCACGACACGACGCCGGTACATTTAGCCAATTACTATATTAAATGTAATCAATTATATATGGGTATATGAGATATTATGAAGTAGAATAGAAAAATACGCAATCGATGATATTTCTTTCTTGAATAACCTATCAACCATTGTTGTGGGGCTGTTTCAGGATAATTGTGTATTATGAAGTATATATATAGTGTTAAAAGAGCAAATTCCACCAACATATTCTAAGTTTGTTCATAAACATAAATTACATGCAATGAATAACGAACAATGAAGAGAAATATGGGTCCAATTATGGGCCTAATATTGGGCTTAGTAGTATATTTTATAGTTCTGGCTTAATAATATTACAAATTCATCTTAGCATCCACAAATTATTTTAATTAAGACTCAAAATGTTTCTTAGATTACCACATAAGAACATTATATATATATATATAGATTTAATAATCAATAAATTAAATAATCCAAAGTTGAAGTAGTGTTTATTATAAGTTTGAGTAGTCAATAAGCAAATTCAAAAACACAATGTACGAGTCATCATCTTAGCGAAATGAATGTTACCTCAAACTTTTCCGCTTAATGTAAAATAGTTAGCTTTTCCTAAAGTCATATTAGCTTCTATCTATTACAGGCTTGGATCGTTCTAATTTTGAAATAATTATCATACTAGAGTTAATATTTTATCATGAAATTATAATTGATATTTTTGTTTAATGTTGAGATAAATCATATTGATCTTCTTTATAGATTTTTGAAATTTTGGTTTCAATATTCTCGCCGTTAAAAACATGATATATCAATATTAAATAGGAATTTAAATCTACTTGGATCAGTGTAAAAAATAATAATTATATATTCAATTACATTCTCCATCATCACCACCTCACGATAATGGATAATACCAACCAATTACATAACGTGCCAAGCAATAAAAAAGCTAAAATATATTTTCCATGACTTGATATCTTTTTTTTTTCTCACTCATATGACTCATAGCGTCTCATATATGTACTCATGTTATAATTCACAAAAAAAAAAAAAAACAGAAAAAGAAAGAGGATAATTAATTATAATCGGACAGCATTCCGCTTTATAACTAGATAAGGACATTATGAGACGGAAAGACCACGGTGCATCAGCGGTGATCAGCCCGTTCCGTGAATCTCTCAGGTTGTATCATGCACATACGAACAAAATCCGGTGCAGGCGCTCTGCCACAAGCCAAACGAGCAACGGGCACATCAAACCCGTGCCCACTCGTCCGGTGATGACTAATTATCACCAAAATAAGGAAGTTTATACATTATCTTATACTCACAATATAACAGCTATTTAAAAAAAATCTTTAAATATTATGAATTTAGAATTGAAGTTTGCAAGCTTGTATTATATGTTCCTCTCACGTCGCTTAACTCTCAAAATATATTTTTATTTATTATTTTATGTGGCGTATATACGGAGTTTATTTTATAAAAATAGAAGTTATTACACAATTTCCCCTGAAGACATAACAAGCGTGTCCTATATAGAAGCCCTCAGTCGATCACATCAATAAATAATTATTATAAAAATTCCTATTTACGTGGGTCACAAGTCTCAGACTAAGTCAAGTGACCTCCTTCCACAAGAAATGAAATACTACACTGTCAAACCATCACAATCATACACGTGTCCTCCAACTTTCAGCCGCGCCAGTTGGACGGTTCCGATTGAATCTTATGCTTCCGAATCTGTATTGAATATCTAGAAACCCTTCACTGATCATTCAACTACGCGTATATTATTCCTTCAAAGTTGACCATTTAAGTTATTTAATTTCTTCGAAATCTCATAGAGTGTATTCCAGGATATATACATGACGTTCAACTCATATATATATAGATGTAGATATAGACTTATACACAATACAGACAACTCCAACGATATATTTTATAGAAGAAGCAATCACAGTTGTGATCAACATAAACACACAAAACCCTAGAAACAAGATACAAACCCTAGATTATATATACATATATACAAATATGACGATGGAGAAGCCAAAAGGGTATCCAGAAATAGGTCAAGCCGTGCCGTGGCCGAGCTTCAAAAACGACATGTCGCTGCTGGAAAGCGGAGTAACACTTGGAAGCTATTACAGTGGATCTTATGGTCGGCGGGAATCCGACGATCAAGACTGTTACTACAATTTTGAAGATTTCAAGTCCAGCGAATCATCCAATCGGAAATTGCTGGCTTTGGTTGAATTCTCCAGAGAGCTTTACTTCCGGAGGAAGGAGCTGTTCAAGGAACTGTTTCCGCGCCTTCAAGGTCGATTTAACAAGGCGTTGAGGAAGTCGGGCACGAAGCTGTGGCGGGTCAAGTCAGGCAGCAACCGGACACGGTTCGCCACCATGCAGCGCAGCCTCAGCATGGGATCCGACCCGTCGCTGAGGGACGAGTGGATTAAGGTCCGGACGGTCGATAGAGGCGGTGGCGGGGTGGACACGTCCTTGAAGAATGAGTGGATCAAAATCCGGACAATCCAAACGGGCAGTGGCGGAGTTGGAGGTGATCAACAAGGTCAAGGTGGTAGCGGAGGTGACAAATAGTCGGGCCGTGACTCATTTGTTTGTACAGATACGGCGATCGTCCGGGATCGTGACTTAAATTTGTATAGATACCAAGAACACAAACTCTTTGTTTTAAAAAAAAATAAAAAAATTTGTCTTCAAATTGTCAAAAAATAATTGGTTGAAGAAAAGGGACATAATAATAATATCATCAATGCTTGATAGTTCGTGTCACGTTGTTGGACAAAATTGCCATGACATAACATGGATTCTTTGGTTGTGATTTATGTACAGTTTGTGTATATACGTGGAATTTTTCATTTCTGATTTTTGTTTGTTTGTATTTTCTGTTTATTTCAATGAAAAATATTGTGATTGTGGTTTAATTTTGTTGATATTTATTATATGTTCAATGGCAGAACCATGAATCATGTACCAGGAGGGATAGATTTATGTTTTTTTGCCTAAGTTTTAACTCGAGGAGGTTATATATTCTATATATGTAATTTCGTTAAAATTAAATGGGGTTAAACTGAATTTTATATGAATTTACACTTATGATTTTGGAAATTGTGGTTTGAACCCCAACCACTCTCCAGTGCATCCGCCCATGGGAAGATTAATTCATTTTTTGAGTGATTTTTTTCCGTCTTTGCGCGTGGGCGTCTATCTTTTGAGTGATTTTTTCATCTTTCTATTAAAGATATGAACCATATAGTAAGTTTATGTCATCATCCAGTTATTCAATAAGATGGGAAATCATAAACAAACTCGTGATTATTTAATTTATAGTTTTTCCAATCTAGTTCTAGTTATTAGTGTTATATAACGAATCGGCACCGAAATGCATGGAGTTACAAAGGGATTAAAATCGATTGAATTAAAACATGCAATAAAAATAAAATCGATATAAGAATCGCTAGAATTAACTTCAAAAGTAGTTTAGTCGAAGATCGAATTATGATCTTTTGCTCCACGGAAAAAAGAATGATGAACTATAGATATTGTCTTTCTTGTACGCTCTCAATCTCTCACAATCAATCGATTAATTTACAAACCATTCAGAGAAGATAAGAGAAAGAGAGAGGAACAAAAAATAGGCTGTTGATATCCAACAAGAAGAGTGTTGATAGCCAATCTTTGAGCTTCGTGATCAATGCGATTCAACGGTTCAGATTCGTTTAGCATAAGTCTCAAACTACATGTCGTTTTACCCTTCTTGTCGTTTGGGCCGTGGGAGTGTTGATACCTACTTTTCTGAAGCCCTAAGGACTAACTAACTAAAAACTTGTGTATATTGTAGCTATGTTTTGCTGACTACTTCTGAGTCAATACACCACCATCATATGAAAAAGCTTATGGCTTTTACTACATTAATAATTGCTTTAATATCATACAATTTTGAACACAGTCACACTATTTTCTTTATGTCGTATCACAAAGATCTTTTGCTACAAACCAAATGGGATTTCCACCAAGAGGGTTAGGATAATCACGATGATATAAACTTTACATTTATATATATATATATATATAGTTGCTGGCATATATTTATATTAATTGGGTCCTTTGTAAGGGTTTAATTCTTTTAGATAATATCGTAGATTATAAATTTTCGGGCATTTATTGTTTAGAGAAGAGAATACTCTTTATAATTTGTAATTAACATAAATAAAATTATTATCCAGTTAAAGTGTGTATAATTATATATTAATCATCTTGGATTACCAAGCAGAGTCGTGTTGAGTCCCACATGGAAATGACATGGGGACTTAGCAATGTTTAAAAGGTCATGGGTTACTCCCCTCATTGCCAATTGGTTTTGAGGTGGAACCTCATGATACTTCACAAGTCGTGCCTGAGGGAGGCAGTGTAGGCGCCTGCCTTTAATAAAAAAAAATATTGAATTTAGGGGCCCCAAAAAATCAAATCTAAGAGTCCCAAAATCACTTAAATCAATTTTTTTATATATTAAAATCACTTAAATTAAATTTTTAGGTCATAAAGAAATATAATCAAAACCACTTAATTTTAATATTTGGAACCTGATTCCCAAATAATTTAGAGCTCCTATTTTTTTTAATTAAAATCAATTAACTATAATATTCGGGGGGCCCAATTCTCAAATTATTTAGGGCCCCTAATTTTTGTTATTAATTAAAATCACTTCAATATAACATTTGGGCCCCTAATTCTCAAATTAATTAGGTCCCCTTATTCCCACTTATAATTTTCTCATGCCATTTATTCTCATAATCCCAAAATTATTTTCACTTTGTATTAAGTGTGCCAACAGCCAACCGACAAGAATTAAGTGATCGATGTTTTAAATTACATACAAGAATGAGATTGCAGTGAATTATGCTAACCATATCAGTCACAATTGCACATGCACAAAGAAGCTTCTCGAAGTTAAAATTGTCAACTCTTATCGTCAGTCAACCATGTCTCAAGATAAGTTGAGTGTTTAGTTACATTGTCTATCGATAAAGACATAGTCGAGAAACTCTATTATGCAGAGTTGATTAGTACTTTTGCTTCTAAAATTGCTAGACATGTTTTTTTTTAATGATAATTTATTTATATATAAATGTTGTATATAATTTTGCATAAAAATGAAGTTCAATTACGATAGGGGGTCCCAAAAAAAATTTCTTACCTAGGGCCCCAAAAATTTCAGACACGCATCTGTTACTTAGTATAAAAAAATACACAATACTTGTTTTAGATGATAATTAACACCGAACTAGAGTAATATAAATGATAAGAATATATGAATCTGTATCTGAAAGTTATATCAAAGTAATTAAGGAGTTTTGAAAATATTTAAAAATATAGAGGCAAAATGATTATATATATAACTATCTATATATATTCGAGTTGGTACTTAAGTATAAAACATCTATATGACAAAGCCCCACTTCTAAAGAACAAGACATGCACGTTGTTTTCGAATATGGTGACACTTGTTGGGTTCACTTTATGATTATTATTATTTTAGAGTATCCAATGATACTATATATCTTCTTCTATATATTTTAGTCTAAAGATTCACACATTTATTAATACTATATAGTGGTGAACGATAGTGCATATATTGCATCAGTGCATTATGCATAAGAGCCAAATATAAAGATTCACATAATTATTAACATATAAGTGAATGTATACTTTGTAACATTTCACACACTTTTACTCTTCAATGAGATTGTATACTTTTCTCAGGCACGTACGGGGTGAAAATTTCGGTCCGGAAATTCGAATTTCTTAATCTCTGCCTAATTTCTTAATAACAATTGAATATGGGGAGACATGCCCTCAGGCGAAAATACAAAGTTTATTTATTCATAGTTAATTTATTACGGTTTTGTGATTTCAAGTTTATTTTAACCTTATTTTATAAATTATAATATGTTTATTATTTTACGAAAATATTTCTAAAATCAAATTAGTTGGCTTCCTGATTTCTAAAAGTATCGGATTTTTTAAAGAAAAAAATTGAGTTCGATACGGACGATTTTGAAAAGTCCAAAAATTAAATCCGGCCGGATTAAAAGGCCTAACCCTTCCTATTGTTGACAAAAAGTTTACACACTTAAGATTAATTAATGATGTTGATACATCATATGCTATGATATATTCTCTATATAAATTTGTATATATTGATGCATAATTTATATACTACTTGCCATACGCCTTAAACGTTTTTTTTAGCTTAAATACTACATATGATGTTTTTTTAGAGATTTATATACTACATGATTATTCAATATAGTTAGTAGTTCATGGTTTTTAATTATTGGTATTAATTCTATACATCTGTGATGGTGGTGGGCTATGAAAGTAGCTCCTGATATCATGTATCATAAATTCATAATAATGTTTTCTTATCTACTTTTAGAGTATGAGTCTTGATGCCATACCAACATTAATTAATGGGGCCTAACAATAATATTAAAATGTCCTTTTTGATTGGATAAAAAGAGAGGATTTTACGTTAGGAAAAAAACAAGATTAAACGCACTGTTTTGATTGAAGAAAATATATTCGAAGGGACAAGAGAGGAACATAATTTGGACCGTACCAACTAAAAAAAATCATGTGAATATTATTAGGTTTCGAGGTTAGTCTCACTCAATCGAATATCTTTATTTTGTGCTTAGTTTTTTTGGTAATTTTACTGTTGAGCATATTATTAGAAAGTGACGTTCAATAATAAGTCTTAATTCAAAAGAAAGCAAATTGATTACAACATAAATAAAAAGTAGCCCAAAAGAACATAAATAAAAAGCATTTAAATCTACAAACCAAATCATGAAAGAAGAACGCGCTTTCAACTTAAATTCTTTTCTCAAACATGTAATATTACTACACATAAGGAACTAACAAAATTTAGATTGATTTCTCTCGTACATATATCATTAATTATAAAAGTAAAATTTAAAATAAATATCATCAACAATGACTCAAATTCTTAAATTCGGAGCATCGAATTTAACAAGAGCGTTATGTTACTCTTTAATGTTAAGGATATACATATCATTCTTACAACAACGATACGCATATTTTGAGATATTAAAGTAAGATATTTCTCTATAAATATGACAAAAGAGCTAAAGAAAAAAAAAACAAATTGATTCTTTAAAAAATGTTGGTAAAGTTGAAGAAGTACAGATATTTAGCACTTATCTCCAAAATTTAAAGTTATAAAGTAAGCATATTAGATTTGAGTTGATTCTCACTCAACTAAATCTTGAATTGTTCTCAATTTTGTTACAACGTGCTTACTTCAAATGAGAACATTAAAAAATATTTTCGATTAATATAATAAACATGATAATTACCGCATCACCTTATAAATCATTAATCTAGAATTGTATGTCCATGTTACCGGTTACATGAAAATGCATAAATTATAGGTTCTTTAGGGTAATAGCCAAACTTAAAAGTGTGTTTAGCGAAATAGCCAAACTTTAGTTAATTTTGTAAACTAGCCAATTAACCTTTTAAACAAAACTCCAATTACATTGTTAATTTTGGTTAATTTTGGCTAGTTTAAGTGATTAATTGGCTAGTTTACAAAATTAACCAAAGTTTGACTCTTTTGCAAATCTTATGTTTCAGTTTGACTATTTAGAGCAATTTCTCATAAATTATTATGTTTTTGCTCTTTTAACTCGGATCGTGTAAAATAGAAGCATCACATTCATTATAACAATATATATATATATATATTATATATATAACTTTAGTAAATGTTATATATATCCTTTATATATGTGTGGATTGAGCAAAGAAATAACATAATAGCACGTTAGGTATAATTTATTAAAATAATTAAAGTGTGCTTATTCATCAAACTCTTTATTGAAAAGTTCTTAAGTTAATGCATTTATCAAGAGGAATATAAAAACATTTGAGGAAATTGGTTTAGAAAATCTTGTTGCATTAGATTGTACAATACACTAATCTTCTATTAATTATACAATATTAGCGAAAATTAAAGTTTAAACGTACTTAAGGATGTTCATGGTTGGTAAAAGTAGCTAAAGCCACCAAGAAAGATTGGAAGTAAGGCACTTCTTTGTTTTTATTTATAAACCATTCATAATTTTTCTCAAAAATTAATAATTTATCAATACACAAAATATTAAATTTAATCCCAAATAAAATTTTATGTGGCTCAAATTTTATTTAGATATTGTTGTGACTATTGTCTGATTGTCCATGATTTGTTAAAACGACACATATCTTCTACAGATTTTATATTTATTATATTTTCTTTGACTAAAATAAAATTATTCCCGACATTATTTCCATAAGACCGATACTATTGCTCCTCCTAACTATATAATTGATAGTAATAAATGATTCATTGAGGATCTTCTATTCTGAAATATTACCGGCATAAATATGTAATGTATACTAAAATAAGGCTTTTTATTCAATATAATTTTTCAAGGCAAATGTTTCAAAAAATTTAAAGTATTCCCCATTAGTCACTTATATATATATATATATATAATTCTATATATATATTACCGTTTAATTGATAAGTGCCACGCGATTTCATTTGATTAGAATACCATAATCACTCAATAGTCAATTTTTATATCAGACGGAGCAAGTCACAACTTCGATAGAGCTCTTGGAATTTTTCAAGCTTTTCTTTCTTAAACGGATGCTTAACGCGGTTTGAATTGTTGAGACACGATGATGTTGGAATTTAAGGGAATCGAAATAAACTAATGTCCAATAAAATAAAACCAAATACTTAACAAATTACGACTAACCGATAACACTTTTTAGATTTGGGAACATTTACGTCGATTCATTGGGAAATACATCACTGATTTTGATATACATTTAAGTATTTATGCCGTTAATATATTTTTATTAATTAATAATTAAGATGAATAATAACCATGTGGATCTGAGAATCTGACCAATAAGATCGCTCCATATCGCTTTTCCCTTTCCTTGTCTCTCTCTCTCTCTCTTGTCTCACTCTCGCCATTTCCATGGCTTCTTCGAGCTTCTTCTTCTCTAGGGCTTCCCTTTCCTCTGCAACTCCTTCGCCTTCCGCCACGTAGCGATTGCGAAAGGGAAAGCCGCCATTAATGCCGTTCTCGAGCCTTCTTCACGGGAAAAGAAGAGAGCGAAACCACCCCTCTAACACTGACTGTCACTCTCATTTCCTCTAAATTATCGTCGAACTCGGGAAGAGAAGATGATATCTTCGGGGATAAACCTGGTGATGACAGTGATAGGCTTCGCTGTGAGCACTCTCTTCATAGTGTTCGTGTGCACCAGGCTCATCTGCGCTCGGATTCACCTCAACGCCTCGAGAAGATCCTTCCCCATTGCTACCAGATCCGATCTCAGCATCGTAAGCTTCTCTCCCTTTCTCTATCCCTAATTTAGACGATTTAGGGATTTCTCGTTCGTCATTACCAAAGCGAGATTGAGATTGCAGAAACCGATTACTTCGTCGAATTCGAGAGGAAAAACGTATTGCCAACCATTATCATCAATAACCTAATCTACTTTCCTCTCAGAAATCCAGTTCAGAATCAAAACTCTGTATTTTCAGCAGAGAATTGGGATTTTTTTATACACCTCTGAGCTGTTTATATATATATATATTATGTTAGTCGTGCAATTTTCAATTCGACTCAACCGAAGAAACAGTCAAC
The DNA here is from genome assembly GCA_954871525.1 of Parietaria judaica. Lineage (NCBI taxonomy): Eukaryota > Viridiplantae > Streptophyta > Magnoliopsida > Rosales > Urticaceae > Parietaria > Parietaria judaica. Next base: position 10,698,562 of record OX940862.1, read on the forward strand.
TTATGAATAAATTACTCCATATTTGTGTCTTCTTATGATTACCAGTTTCCACATCTGGTCAACGCAATGGCCACTCTGTTGGTCAACGGGTTTGCAGGGTTTCTTTTGTATGAATTTTGGCTCTGACTATAAGCTAATGGCTTTTTATTTCGTCTTTCGTACAGCTGGAACGGGGCTTACATGGGCTCGAGCCTTTAGTCATAGCGAGCTTTCCTACGAAGAAGTTCAGCGATGCTTTTTTCTCGTCTTCGGAAGATGCTCAGTATGTTCTTTAATCAGAACCTTATTATCGTTTTTTCGTCAATGCTGTTAGTTGTCACGCTGATTGCATTTCAGACTACTTGTTTACCCGTTCGAGATCATCGATGCAAATTGATTTTGTCGAAACGACGAATTTCGATCTTGCTCTTGTTTAAGCGTTGTCGTAAAGCGACCGAGTAAGTGTTCGAGGTGCTTGTACAGAGCGTGAGTGAGCTATATGAAAGAACTTAATGGCAAGGTAATAATAAGCGAGGGATGGATTCGGATTCCTATAACAAATACCAGGAATTCTTCATTCCCAATGTATTCAAATTGGAATTGCATCAACTTCACCTCACTGAATTCGATTTGGGTCGAATAAATCTGTACTTTCTGAGAGACGAGTACATCAACTTTGGTTTTAAATTTTAATGTGCTTGATCAGAATATAACTGTAGTTTAAGCTATATATATATGTAGAGCAATATTTTCCTGTTTGGGACAAAGTTACGGGACTGGGTCGTTGTTGATACGACTATTCAATAAGAACGCAATACTTCGGAGCATTGATTTACCGATTTTGAGCTGACGAAACGTAATCTGCCACGTTTTGCAGGTGCACGGCTTGCCTAGAGGAGTACGACGACAGCGACACGCTGCGGATCCTGCCCTACTGCGGGCACTCCTTTCACATGGTGTGCATAGACACGTGGCTGCAGCAGCACTCCACGTGCCCCATCTGCAGAACGTCGCTCCGGGAGTGCCCCGATGGTAAACGCCTCATGCAGCCCATGTTCAGCTCCGCCATCCGCTCCCGCGACGGGACTGAATCGCTCGCCCCGCACACCTGCCACTACGTCCCGAGTGCGGCCCATCAAGATTGCCCAGTGGACGACTTGAGCCCCAAAGACACGGCAAATAAGCACGCAGAGAGCCCATCTAATCCCTGAGTGCCGGTGATTAATGTGAGAAGGGCTTTTCCGGTCATTGAAGGACTCGGTTTGACATGCTCTGTCAAGGCTGCTTCCATGGAAGCTGAGAGTTGCTTGTACATTGTAGAGTTATAGTTGTTTTTATTTTTATTTTCCAAAGTCATTTTTGATGGATGAAAGGTACAAAAAGAATTTGTTCTATAAATTCTTTTGGCCCTACTCAAAGGAAATCAATGTACACTGTTCCGACTAGTATTTTTATTTTTATTTTTATTTTTTCACCATAAATCGAACCCAACTATTATTGACCTGAAGATAGGGGGTAAATCGAGATTGAATACGGGATTTCAGGCTGTTTTAAATCAATCTCGGATTTTGGGCCTCCCGAACAAACTTACTTATTTTGAATTTTTCGACAACCAAACCGGCTTTTACGATTACTTATCTGTAAGTAAAAATCTAATTTTGCTGAAAGTTTTACTTTGATTTTGATTTTATTTATTTATGTTACATAAAGGCCCCACTTAAAATGGAATCCGACTGCGTGGTAGTTTCTATACCGGACTCAATTTATGTTCTTTTAGCGTAATTATTTAATTTTTGTATGACAATATCTTAGCACCATTTTTATAATTTAAGAGATGATTTTCACGTCTTATTTTTTTATGTGGATATGTATCTTCAATGTAGTTTGAACTTTGAAAAACTTTGAACAACATATGTGATGTTAAGTGATTTTGGAGTTACTTTTTCAATTTGCAGTCATTTATAAAACCGATACAAAATTGGTTTTGTAATAAGAAAAACCAGCAATCTACTGTAATAAGAAAGTTATATAAAAAAAAGTTATAAACAAAAAAATACAGAAAAACAAAAAATCTTCGTCAATTCCGATCCCGTTTTCACCCCTAACTTTACACATTTTTGGTACATGAAAAGTATATTTTTATTCATGAGATATAATGATCCTCCAAACTAATATAATATAAAGCATTGTAGCTAAGATTACACACTAGATTAGGTACTAAAAAGTGATTAAGTATTCGTTTTTTATTAACATTATTTTAGCAATTTGGATCTTGTTTTCACCACACAGCATATAGATCAAGAAAGTTAATACCACAAATAATTTGACCATGAAATATTTAGCCATAATAACCAGGTGAGAAGCTCAAGCAAGGAAGCTTTGAACAGAAAGCTATGAAATGTTAGGAAGAATCTTGAATTTGAACCCAAAAAATTCTCTATTTAAATATTTATCTTTTGCTTTTGTTTATCTTAAATAGAGAATTCCTTGCTTTATTTTCTTCTTTTATTCATGTATCAACCTTATTTACTTTAGTGTACTTTTGTGTCAAATTTAGCAATTAAGCCAACTTCTCTTTATTTATTGCAATGAGCTGTAAAGCAATTACTATATATATTAATTTATAATTTATTTTCATATATATATATATATATATATATATATATATATATATTGGTTCAAATAAATAAATAAATAAAGAGTGCCTAATTTTCGTAGCAAAAATCATATTTCAATGAATGCACCTAATCAAAATATCTTCTTAATTCTTCTTACAATGTCATTTTGGCTAAAAATGGTCGGTTGAACTTGCAGTCCCGGGAAGTGTGGTTAGGCAAGCTCGGGTGAACAAATCCGTTCGTTCCAGCCATGTATTTGAATTTTATTTTTATTTATGAGTGTAACGGTTGTTCAAATAAATTCAATCTATATTTTTTTTTCTTTTTAAAATTTTGTTACTATTGGATCTTCATATGTTATTAGGACTAGCTTAAAAATATTTTTGAAAGAGCAGAAGCCCAAATCTAGTTTGTTTTGAGGGCTCGGGCGGGCCAACGTGGCCGAAGCTCGAGCTCGGCCTGTACGGCCCGCCCAAGTGCTCAAGAGCACATGTTATTGAATGTCAAACTTTATAGTTCAAAGGTTATCAATTTACTATTAGTCAAAATCTTGGGGTTAAAGGAAAGTTATTGCTCAAACTTTGGTAATTAATTAGATATTTATATTTTATAATGTTTATACTTAAATACATATAATTATTTTCTCTACCATCTTTCTTATGTTTGCACTTCTATAAAATACAGCATTAAATATGCGAATATGACACATAATATATAGTAGCTAGGTACTCGTCTCTCCGACCAACTTATATTAATGACTTTGACCTTATAGTTATTCTTCTATTTTTATTCCCTATTTATTTATTTGATTATTTATCACGAAACTAATTACGAACTATATGTAGCTGATGTAATACATCTAAAATTCTGAAAATGATGTACAAATTACAGAGGTGACCCTCTTTTATAATTTGAATTAATAATTACAAACTTTCACTCTCCAAATTACTATGGACTATAGCCAGGTAAATAAATATATGAATTATTTAGTTCGACCATGCTATTATATTTTAATTTTGTTTAATATATACAACACAAGAGTGCTTAAAATATATTGCTAAGGGATTTAGCTATTAAAATTTATTTACAGTTTGGAAACATATATAATCCATTATGTGAAGATTTGGGTGATTATAAATAGTTTTATAAATAACAATGATGTGTCAATTATTGTGTATGTTTATGGACATTTGATTTGATTTCTGAAGATGTCAACTTAGAGATAATATTATGAGAATCAAACAAATCTCACCATCACAACCGTTTCCTCCTTCATAGCTGTCCACAACGATGAAATTATGAGCCTCAAAATTCAGGTGGTCATTATGAATATTGTCACATATAATAAAGTTAATCTTTGTTATAATAAAAGCCATTTAATTATGTATAAGGTACTATTACTATTATCGTTGCCTATGGTATAGACCTCACATTATTAATGAGGATCCCATGTTGTGCAAGGAATGAAAGTAATTTATATATCAATTTTTATTATTATTTATTAACCCTTTTGTTTGACGTTATTTTATTTTTACTATCCGATCGAGCTGATTTTAATTAAAAACTTAGAGATTAGATAACGCTAATAATATTAACACAAAAATTGATGAACTACCTGTAGAGTCTGTTTTCTTTGAGATCGGCCACTGAGAGCCGGTAAACCCGCAATAACCCTTTTTAGCATGCGTGTTGACGAAAATCGTATAGTGTAGCGACCGTTTTTTTCTAAATTATCTTTTAGTCATTAAAATTGATTTTTCCACATCAATCTTTACATATTCTATCAAAATCCGTCCAAAATTTCTTCTTAATAAGAAAATTAAATGTTATCTTTGAATTTATGATGTTGTTTTGAATTTGCCCATAAAATCATATAGCGGTACAATTGATATCAGTCTTTGAAAAAAATTACGATCGGTATAACCCGTACCGCCATTGCTATATCCATAAATTAAACTTGCATGCGGTTTTCGGTAAGTGGGATCTCTTAAACATTGCTTGAGATAATAATTAACATTGACAATCTCTGAGAGTACAATCTAATTAAATGTTAGGTAATGTTAGTTTGAGTTAAATTGAATTGAAATGAAATGGAAATTGATAGTCAAATAATGCTATTATTAGTTTGATATATATATAAACATACATAGATGATATATGTATAATTTAAGTATTGAATTTGAACCACTCAAATTCTTCATGGAATTGAATAAGCATCTCAACTAAAAGTAGACAAGATTAAGTTCGGTCTTGAATGCGTGTTAAGTACCATATATAAAATAAGTCACACTATTTAATGATAAAAATATATTCATATATACTACTTTGACTTAATTAATACATATAATTAACATCATAAATCATCTATCTGCGCGATATAATTGGTGGAGACTTCGTGTTTTGAAAGTATAAAATCTTATACTTGTCGTGTCATTTTTTTTGGAGTCAACGACACGAATTCTACTTGAATTTGTTGTCGTTTTAGCCCAGGTAAGTGATAAGTTTGGTAGTCATTGCCTTGCCTTTGTACCTTCCTTGGTTCCATAATTTTTCATACGAATATTATTATTTTTTATATATATATTAAAAAAATCAAATTAGTTTAAGTAAGAACTATGTCTAGTTGAATATTTTTTGAACCTATATACTCAATATTGTTTTTTGATTTTTTGTCGGCATCCGGCATGCCTATGAAATTTATGCGACATAATTTGCGGCATGCTGCATGCTCTTTTTCTCTGACTTTTCGGTCAAAATTTTTGTTGACATGCGACATGCCTATAAAATAGTACAATTTACAATTACATAATATTTTTCTTTTACAAATTTTGAATAACGTGAAATTTTACAATAGTACAATGTACAATTAAATGAAGACCAATGTACATTTACACGCGCTTTAAAATTTAACAAAACTCGTAATTTTTTAACAAAGACGAGAAATTACCGCGTTTTTTGTAAATTCAACGAGATATAAAGGTTTAGTCAATTTTGAAAAAGAATTTTGTTTTTTGAAAAAAATCAAAATTGAAAATTATGACCTCTGAATCTGATCTCATAAAAACTGATCTCATAAAAATATTCAAAAGCCTATGCTGTTAAATTACTACAAATTATGAGTACGTCACGTGATTGGGACCACGAGTACGTAAACCACTATCAATGCTATAGTTTGCATGTGCATGAAATTTTTAATAAAGTTTATTAAAAAAAATTAAATGTACACAAAAGTACAGTTTGTCACTACTCACTTCTATAAATTTGAGATTACACCACAGAATTTAATCTACGTAAGATGAAAATTGTAGTCTAATCATAATTTAGACAACAGTTAAAATTATACGTGGTCTGAACATTAAAAAAAAATCATGTCTGATCGTCGAAAGAGTTTTTTACGTCGTTGATTTTTTTTTTTACGTCACAACTAATCTTATTCTTGCCGCGGCTAACCGCGCATGTTCGATGTCGGAACGTGAAAACATGTTCAACCAATTAGCAAACACCATTGGAACTCAGTAATATTTACATGCTTTAGTTTAACGTCAATGGTCAACTATTGACTGTGGTCTGTGAAAAACAGAGACGTGTTTCAAAAATTTAGACGATACAATATTTTTTACCAAAATAAATAGCTTTCACATAGGTCAAATATATATACATAATCATAAAAGGAAAAATTCACTTTATAATAATTACCATTTCTCCTTGAAACCCTAATTAATAATTTCAACTGTATGTTCATGCCCATATCCTACTTTATATATATCTTCATTCATCATCACATCCTTCAACACTCTCATGCATCAAACCTTAGTTTAGCAATGTCTCTTCTCTCAGCAATGGCCACCTTCTCGCTCCCCTCCCTCGTCATTACCCTCCTCGCCTTTTCGATCCCGACCTTAACCCTCATTCTCCTTGCCCGTCACCACCGGCGAGTCCACCTTAACCTACCACCGGGACCTCCAGGTTGGCCGGTGGTCGGAAACCTCTTCCAGGCTGTATGCTCGGGGAAACCATTCTTCGAGTATGTCGCTGATCTCCGAAGGAGGTACGGCCCGATTATGACTCTCCAAATGGGAACAAGGACAATGATCATCCTCTCCGGCGCTGAGCTCGTCCACGAGGCCCTTGTCGAGCGTGGCGCCCTCTTTGCTTCTCGGCCGAGGGAGAATCCAACGCGCAACATCTTCAGTGCCAACAAGTTCACCGTCAATGCTGCCGTGTATGGCCCCGTTTGGCGCTCGTTGAGAAAGAACATGGTGCAGAACATGCTCACCTCGTCCCGCATCAAGGAGTTTCGCAGCGTCCGGGAAAGGGCAATGGATCGATTTATTGAGAAACTCCGCTCCGAGGCTAAAGCTGAGAACGGCGTCATCTGGGTCCTCAAGAACGTGCGTTTTGCTGTGTTTGTCATCCTAGTTACAATGTGCTTTGGGATCGAGATGGACGAAGAGACGGTGGAGAAGATGGACTTAACCATGAAGGCGGTGTTGATCACTCTTGACCCGAGAATCGACGATTTTCTCCCAATTCTCAGCCCATTTTTTTATAAACAAAGGAGGAGAGCTCTCGAGGTGAGACGTCAACAGATTGAGTTTATATACCCTTTCATCGAGCAGCGAAAAAGAGCGCTCCAGAATCCGGGATCGGACGAGAGAGCGACGTCTTTTTCGTACCTCGACACACTCTTCAAGCTGAAGACTGAGGGTCAGGATGCCGAACCCACTAAAGAAGAGCTTGTGTCACTCTGCTCAGAGTTTATCAATGGCGGTACAGACACCACGGGCACGGTGTTAGAGTGGGCCGTAGCGGAGCTGATCGCTAACCCGGAGATTCAGGAAAAACTCTACAATGAGGTGCAAAGCGTTGCCGATTTACATGGGAAGTTTGACGAGAAGGATGTGACAGAGAATATGCCTTACCTTGTGGCCTTCGTTAAGGAGCTTTTCCGAAAACACCCCCCGACACCGTGTTTGCTCACTCACGCCGCCACTGAAACGACAAAGTTGGCGGGTTACGACATACCTAAGGACGCTAACGTTGATATCTACTTCTCAGGGATCTCTGACAGCCCATCATTGTGGCCCGAGCCAAACAGATTCGACCCGAGCCGATTTTCGGACGGGAAAGGAGATCTAGGTGGAAACGACATCCGGATGTTGCCTTTTGGCATGGGGCGGCGGATCTGCCCGGGGCTGATGATGGCGACAGTGCACATCCACCTCATGGTGGCGCGAATGGTGCAAGCTTTCGAGTGGAGCGCGTACCCACCGGGTAGCACTCTTGATTTCTCGGGCAAGTTCGAGTTCACCGTCGTCATGAAGAACACTCTACGCACCGTGGTTAAGCGCCGCACTTAAGTATTAATAACGATCTTATCAATTAATCGTGTTTGTTAATTTGCTTCTGCTTAATAGTTTCATTACATTCAAGTAGTTAATACACGTACAAGTAATGATTAGTTGGTGCCATAATTTGGTATGTACGTACGTACGAGATGAAATTAATAACTATGTTCTGTTTCATGGGCACTCTATTTATTATCAAAATTCACATTAAATTTTAGCTTATATAATAAAAGCCAAATTGTTATTCTATATATTTATACATTAGATACTAGTATTAAGAATTAACACGCTAACTACCTTGTAGCTTGGGAAACAAGGTATCTGTAACGGCTATATTACTTAGATTGAAATCTTGAATTGTCTTATTCATATTCATTAGACTCGATTTAGCTTGTGTTAAAATATTTTATAACCCACTTAATTGAATTTCCTAAATGATCTATTCTAGGGTTACTTAAACATCTCTATGAAGTGTAAATTTGGAGACGTAATATGTGAACGCTTAAATACCAACATTTAAAAAGACGGTTTTTAGGCACGCCTCGGTGTGAGGTGGCAATAATTCGCCTGTGAGTGTACCCGTCTGGTAAAAATAGGCACACGCCTCGTAAGGCTAAAGCATGCTTCAAATGCACGTCTCGCTGTGTTTTTGAGGCTTAAAGGTGATGAGGAGTCTAACCGATGATTCAATTGAATTCTAAAGTTTATGAGATGTTCGAATTACATGAGAAAAGCTTTAAAGATTATTTATAGGGGGTTATGCCTCAATAAGGCTTGAGTTCCAAATTTTAAATCACGTCAAAATATTCACTTCACTTGTGGCGAATATACATATTTCAGGTGGTTTCATTGGTAAAAGTAACTATTTTAACTAAAAAAAAAAAGAGAGACGAATTATTATTACGATTTTGAACTTTCTTGCTAGAAGACGCTACAACAGTACATTAGTGGGAGCCACGTGTACGTGTTTGCTATGATGGTATTGTAATTTTCATCTGCATGCACAAATCAATAATGGCAAGTTATAATGCCTAATTCACCAAAATGGTATTAGGTAGACCTAATACGAAGTAATTTGATTGACATTTTAGATATTTTACATCTACTCATCGGTGGTTTTAATTTTTCGAGTTTACATGCTTGTGAACGGCTTTTAAGCTAATAGTAAACATAAAAGTCATAATAACCATCTAAAATTCCGGCAATCGGACATACGTCTCATACTATAAGCGGAACTAGGATTTAAACTTCGGGGTGGTTGGTTTAAATTTGTAGTGCACTAAAAAAGATTTATTTGTAAAAAAATTTAAACATTAATATTAAAAAAGATCAATTTTTTTTTGGTGGTTCTAACCCCACTACCCACAAGGGTAGTTCCGCCCATATCTCATACTGATAACTAGCCGCGTGCTACTATAGTATATTGCGTTTAATTTCGTTGTGATCGATTTTATTTTCTTAAATTGACCGAATAACAAACTAAAATTATTGAATTTTAAATATTTTACATCTACTAGCTGGTGTAGTTTTATTTTTGCGAGTTTGTATATGTTTGTGAACGGCCTTTTAAGTTAGTAACGCAAGAGAGAACATGAAAGCTATAATAACTATCTAAAATTTTGATGTTAAATTATACCGGAAATAACTTGTAAGCGGCAATCGGACTTACCTCTCGTAATAAAAACTAACTGCTACTTGCATTGTAACATTTAATTTTTGTTTTGATCGATTTTGTTTTCTTATTCGGGGAATGTTCCGGAAAACCTCGAAGACATGCAACAAGAGCTCGTGACGTGTGTCTAAGGCTGAATAAATTAGGTTTCACATTAGGTCAAAGGCATATAGATAGATATAGTCACAAAAGGTGGTACACTCCATTAATAATTACCATTCCCTCCTCGATTGGTCTCGCCTCTTCCAAACCCTAATTAATAATCCCAACTACATTTTCCTGCCCATTTCCTCTTTTTATACCCTCGTCGATAACAATATTCTTCTACGGACAAACCCTAATACGTTCCTCATAATTCTCTCAACGATGACAATCTTCTCGCTCCCTTCTCTCTTCACCCTCCTCGCCTTTTCGATCCCGACTCTAACGCTCGTCTTCCTCGCCCGCCGCCACCAAAATACACGTCTGAACCTGCCACCCGGCCCACCGGGGTGGCCTGTGGTCGGAAACCTCTTCCAAGTCGTCCGCTCGGGAAAACCGCTCTTCGAGTATGTAAACGATCTCCGGCAAAAATACGGCCCGATCATGACTCTCCGCATGGGGACGAGGACGATGATCATCCTGTCCGATGCTGGACTCGTCCATGAGGCCCTCGTTGAGCGTGGTGCAGCCTTTGCTTCCCGGCCGAGGGAGAATCCAACACGCAACATCTTCAGCGCCAACAAGTTCACGGTCAACGCGGCCGTGTATGGCCCTGTGTGGCGCTCGTTGAGGAAGAACATGGTGCAGAATATGCTCGCCTCGTCACGACTCAAGGGGTTTCGTAGCGTCAGGGAGAGGGCGATGGAACGCTTCGTCGACAAGCTCCGTGCTGAAGCTAAGGCGGAGGACGGGGTTGTTTGGGTTCTGAAGAATGCGCGTTTCGCGGTGTTTGACATCCTCGTGACGATCTGCTTCGGGATTTTGATGGATGAAGAGACGGTGGAGAAGATGGACTTCGTGATGAAGAAGGTGTTGATAACTCTTGACCCGAGAATTGACGATTTTCTTCCAATCTTGAGTCCGTTTTTTTATAAAGAGAGGAAGAAAGCTCTCGAGGTGAGACATCAGCAGATTGACTTTCTATACCCTTTCATCGAGCAGCGAAAGAGAGCGCTCCAGAATCCGGGGTCGGATGAGAGAGCGACATCGTTCTCGTACCTTGACACGCTCTTTGAGCTGAAAATCGAGGGCCGAGACGCAGGGCCGACTAAGGAGGAGCTCGTCACGCTCTGCTCAGAGTTTCTCAATGGCGGTACGGATACCACTGCCACCGCATTGGAGTGGGCCATCGCGCAGCTAATCGCGAACCCGGACATTCAGGAGAAGCTCTACGAGGAGGTCCGAAGCGTCGTCGGTTTAAACGGAATGGTCAGCGAGAAGGATGTAATGGAGAAGATGCCGTACCTTGAGTGTTTTGTGAAAGAGCTTTTCCGAAAGCACCCTCCAACGCCATTTTCGCTGACGCATGCCGCTATCGAAACAACAAAGTTGGCGGGGTACGATATTCCTGCGGACGCCAACTTGGAGATTTTCTTGTCAGGGATATCGGACGATTCAGCTTTGTGGCCTGACCCAGGCCGGTTTGATCCAAGCCGGTTTTCGTACGGGAAGGGGGATTTGGGGGGAAACGACATTAGGATGATTCCGTTTGGCGTGGGGCGGCGGGTCTGCCCGGGGCTGACCATGGCAACGGTGCATGTCCACCTCATGGTGGCGCGCATGGTGCAAGCGTTCGAGTGGAGCGCGTACCCGCCGGGCAGCAAGCTCGATTTCTCGGGCAAGGCAGAGTTCACCGTCGTCATGAAGAACACTCTACGTGCCGTCGTCAAAAGCCGCATTTAAGTTATGATTTGAGTAATAATTCTGTCGTTTTCCATTTTGCTTCTGTTTTTCTTTTCTTTTTCTTTTCTTTTTTTTTTTCGCACATTCACAACGTTGTTCGAACTTTTGGCTTTAATACGTGTTAAATAACTTCTTATATATAGTGTATGTATGAATTGTGTTTTCTATAAGTTGTGGTTTTAATCTTTAATCGTGCAATTAGCATTTTAATTAGTTTGCTTTAATTGTAGAATTTTCAGCCAATATATATACCAATTGGCAAAAACAATTAAACATATGTTTTATTATATAATATGCTTCTTAATTCATAAAAAGAAAGGTTCTATATATTGGATTTGACCTCGTCGACTCGCACATATATATGTATTATATATATATATATATATATATATATATACTGTGCATTAATAAAACGTTGCACTATATATCATGATATTTTTAATTTTGTGCTTCCTGACAATGAATCACGGTTCTCAACTTTCAGGCTTTCATCAACTTTTTAGAATATATATATGTATGTATATATTATTAATTGTACATATTTAATGTCATGCACATAGTGACATAAGTAAGTATATCATGGAAACCCTAAATGTGCATGCAGGAATAAATATTCACGCGGCCCACGTACTCAATTCATGCCCTTGACGTTTCATAATTTAATTCAAGAAGAAATTAATAGGAGAAGAACACACTCCTAGGAGTATTTTATGGCTCACTGTTCAAAGTCACAACAAATTAAGGAAATAATTCGTAAAAAAAAATATATATAAAAGAATTAGTAGCTGCATATATAATAGATATTATTGGGATCGTATACTGAAACTGAACTACGTACTCGTACGAAGGAAATGTCGTATTCTGTCGGTTGTTAGAATTATAAATGTTACGTTGACATAGCTCCTCAAGTGAAAAGTACCATTATTACATATATATACATATACGTATATATATATATGACGTATATCTTTTGATCGTTCAAGTTTAATTTCTCTTTCTAATGGAACTGATGTCTATATAAAATCTAATTTACTGGAATCGTTACGGAGACGAGACACAACAATTAAGGTATGATCGCTCGACTTGTATATATGAGCCTGGCTATAGCCTCGAGATTTTCACATCTTTACTCTAGTTTTTGTGCGTTCTAGTAAATTAAATAGAGTGAGCAAGAGAATTGTAATGAGAAATTCAAATTGGATTATAATGGGTCAAATTTTGCAAGCGTCATATATACGTACAACAAACAATATATATTCATGTCAAGAATATTCATGTTCTTGACGTTCATTTAGTGTTTTTAATGCTCATATAGTGTTCTTGAGGTTCATATAGTGTCTTTAATGTTAATTTGATTTTGGTGTTCTTGATGTTCAAATTTTGTTAATGTGCTCTAAAATATTGCCTTTAAAATTTTGTTGATGTTAATGTGCTCTAAAATATTGCCTTTAAAATTTTCAACCAATTCAAAAAGTAACTATTTTGGAGCTTATACATTGAAATTTGAATATAAAAGAATATCATGGAATAATATGTAAGAATTAAATTGCGGACGATAAATGCTACAGGAAATGCTAAAACATATAATGTAACATTTATTTATTCTACATGATTTACAATTGTTAAAACATCAAGAGTACTATAAATTAATAAAAAGTTCTTTTGAGACATGTGTTATATTCGTATTGAGCGTCATAGTCTCCAATGAGACCCATAACTAAATTCAAATTTGTAATAAACGATTGCTTGTCTTTTATTGACGACATTGAATAACCTTAATAATCCAAGTGAAAATCAAATTCTACGAACATTCAAATCCCGAACATCATAAAAAAAATACGTAATAAAACAAATGTCTAGAAATAAAATTAATTTGCAGTGGAAGTTACCTTATTTTTCTATAAATTTATCTAAAATAAAAACTAATAATTAAATAAGAAATCTTCGGTACAAATTGGTCTGGTACTAGTTCTCAAAATTAAAAATGAATTTTAAAGATCCAATGCATATTTAGACAGAAGACATTGTTTCATGAACCCCAACCTTAATTACAGATAGGTTCGTTGTTGCTCGTATTTTTAGAAAGAAAGCTGATCCATAGAAATTGCCTATTCTATTCATATAATAAGAGTTTTTTTTTTTTTTTTTTTAAGGAATGTAATAAGAGTTAGTGGGCACATTAATTGCTGTACATATATATAGATATATATCATAAAATAAACTTGCGAGGAATAGTTGCAATCAGTGGATTTAACGTTCGCCAAGTGCCGTAGAAACACTGAATTGTTGGTGAGCGTTGAGATCAAATTGAATTGAATTCAACCAAAGGACTATTTGCAGCTCACCTGTCTCGTATCTCCTCATAATTAATATCAACCTTATTAAACAGCTCTCATTTTAAGAGCTAATTATATGTGCATTATCATGATAACTACAAAAATTTAAGCGATCGCCCAAGGCTCCGATAATAAAATAAAAATATTATATTCAAATATATTGATTATTTGACTAATTAGAAAAGGTAACTATATAATATCGGAAAATTATTGTCCTACCTATGATTGTGTCTAGTATTTGCTCACATTCTTTATTATATTTAGGAGTATTAAAATTATTTTTATAGTTATTTGAGCTGAACAAACATAGGTTAATAAGTAAAAAAAATATGATACAATTATGATAATTATAGCCATATCATAATAGTCCGTGTATTTTCCCCAACTTTTGGCTCTAAGTACTTAAAATCATAAATTAATTCGATGGAATGTGATCATTTATATTTAAATGTCTTGAAAACTCACAGTTGTCGAATTTAGGATTGGGTCCCTATGAGTTGTATGTTATAAGCGGCCTAAAAATAGCGAAATAAATGGGCTGTGTTTTCGAGTCCATTTCACTTCTTTAAAGATGCTCCAATTTCAGTTGAATTCTTTGTAAAATATATTTGTTCTTACAAAGAAAGATTTACTCAATGTAGCAAGTGACACAATGAAAGTTTTTTACTTAATGTTTGTGGTGATCTCGAGATAATGTAACTCGTCTCTCTCACGTTGTTGCGGGTGTTGCCACCGGCTCGGGATTGGGGATTTGGGCATTAAGGCACAGTTCAGGCATGCGAAATAATTTATAGTTTCATGTCTAAAAAAATGTTAACGCCTGTACTTTTGCGTGTAGACCTCGAAAAAAAATATAATCCGGAGGTTTTCGAAGATACTATAAAGATGGTATGTTTCGATCTTTAAAAAATTTAAAACTAGATTGCGAATATATTTACACACTTGGTACAAAATTGAATATGTATGTCCCATGTATCATAAAACATAACCTGTTTTTTCGAATAAACGGTTAGGTAACTGAATTTGGGCTTCATTTTGATGATTCCTCTATGTCTCCAAACTAAATGATAAATGGAAGTGCTTACTTTTTTAAATAACTTGCAAGTATCTGTACTAGGTGCTGCAAAATTAGCCCAACTCAATCTAGATTCCGACCCAACTCAATAATAATAATAAAAAAAGAATTGTCGGGTTGGTCCACCTTTACGATGGGCGGATCAGAATAGGGTTGAAGGGTCCGGCCGGTTTGACCGATCCAAAAAAAAAAATACATTTTTCTTATTCACCTAATCGGTCTTTCATAAGACAATACTAACTAGTTAAATCTTTATGTTTATGAAAATCATAGAATGCATCGGACCGATCCCTAAGTTTGGGCAGCGGTTCAGTCGGAGAAACAGTTCATTATATGTGAGATGGATTGGAGAGTGTATTCATGATCTTTTTCTCCTGATTACTTGAAGAAGGTTTGTGAACGTATAATATCTCTCACACCACACTGAGAGCAAAAGTCAGTATAATTTCTGACGTCATTTTTTATTTTTTGCTCACTAATTTTGTTTTTTATTTGAGAATTCAGTTGGATAGTCGGACTCGGACTAGGCATCTGATATTAATCCTTGTTGAGTTGCTCAGTGGAATAGTACGTCGTATTAGAGCACGTGACATGTCGTTTATCAATATAGTAAAACAAAAAGAACTGCCTTCATCGAAACACAAGAAATGATGTACGAAAAAATGGTGTAAGCATGAATTCCTTCGAAGGAGTTTTCTAAAAGCGTCAAATCAAATCCAAAGAGTTTTGCATGCATGTGATTGTATAATAATTCAGCTGAATATACATTTTCAGGTAAATATAATACAGCTTTTCTCAGTATAGGTATTAGCCTATTAGGTACTAAAATGGCAAGCCCGAATTCCAAGAGAAAGAAAAATTTTATTTTATTCTATACGTGTACTGATCTTTTTTTTTTCTTTTCATTTTAAATAAACTAAAGGCATAAATATTTTTAAATCATCCAAAGTTTCATATTCCCAGAACTTATAAAATAATGATAAAAATACTTTAAGTGTTAAAAATATAGAAATATGTTGGTTCTTTTTTATTTATTTTTACATCGTCACCGGCAAGTGTGGAACACTAATTTTGCCACGTCGTTATTCATTTTAGTCAAAATTTCACGTTTTGTCATCGTGCACTAGTCTTTTCCTTCACAACATGTATCTATATCTTTTTCTTCACAATTTTGTAATGATTTAAAACGTAAAAAAAATAGATGAAATGATGGTACACGTTGGCAAAACATAATTTGACTAAAATAAAATAATAATGTGGCATAAGTACACTACGCATGTCATTTAACGTTTGACGTAAAAGAAGAACCCCTAGATTTTTTTATTTTTAATACTTGAAAAAATTGTCATTTTATTTCGTTGTAAGTAATTTATCTTGTTTTTGCATCGACACGTGCATGTATTTTGTACATATCGAAATAATAGTCTAATCATTTATGACTTTACTTTGCCGTGTTCATTTAGCTTATTGTTGTTGTAGGCCTGTCTTCCTACTCCGAAACACCAACAAAATTGTGCAGGTCTCTCTACCTGCACACTACTTATTATATATTTATATATATATATATATATGAATGAATGATATTGGTCTTCGAATTCATGCATTTTACTATTCATAATAACGTACAAAAAAGAAGCATCAATAATACAAGAATCACTGTTTAAGCTACGTACCTCTTCTGTATCCACCAATTAAACAATTCTCATTGCTCGCATCATCACCACGTCATTGTAATGCTATGAATGAGCTCAAATTCAACTCAAAAGTCAAACTCTCGAAAAGATAATTTGTTTCAAGTTTAGTTCAAGTTACCGAAAAAGAAAAACCCGAGAGAAAAACGGAAACAAGGGGTCGAAAATGGATCTGAATTATAATAGGATTTCTGCGAAATAAAGATGAAAAAAGTGCGATAGGAACCGGTTCTTCCAGTTACTTGGAAAAAAGGTGATGGCTATATGTGCTTTTCAATAAGCGGCTACATCCCGTTAATTCGCTAACTCGAAAGCCTGGTTTGAACTTTAGAGATACCCCAACACAAAACCTAGATTTTCTTCTTGTATAGTTGAACAAGATATATAGTAAAATAATTTGCATGCATAACCACATTATATATATATAATTTATATATATTAATTAAAATCAAAATTGTTAAACTATTATGTACGAAGTTATTGAAATCTGAGATATGGTGAAAGCATCAAGAAACCTCATCAAACCTGCGATAAATAGTCTTTAATCACCATGCATATTGACCTAATCCCAGACAAACTATCTAGACCGATCAATCACAATGATAGAGAGAGAGAGATCAGATTGTAATTAATAATGATAAGAGTATAGTTACAAATTAATGAATTTATCATTTGCTAGTTATTACACACACCTTATTCTGGGTCGATATTCTTATCTTTACCGAGCCGCAAAGTACCGTACTTTTCCCAAAGATTCTCCCCTTCCCCGAACAAAAGATGAAAGAAGTTATTCTGATGCATTTGTGTTGCGACGTTAGAGCTTGACGGTGAATTATCAAGCCCTAAAGCGTTACCGCTTTGATGATGATGATGATGTTTCTCTGGCTTCGGATCCAAGTAATAGCCACTCGTCTTATAGTAATCTTCTTTCCTCTTCTTCTTAACCTCACTTGTCATTGTGAAGTAAACGCTCACGCTCTCCCATTTCTCTTTGCACTCACTTGCGCTTCTCATAAATCCCGAACAAGCCATTTTTGAAGCTATGTCATCCCAAATAGCCCCAACATATGCACTTGGTTCCAAGCCATTTCTTAGCTCTATCAAGCTTGATATCTCTTCTTCACTCCATCGATTGTAACAAGAAGCGCTATAATCAACCCTAGCGTCATTGCTTATCCGATCTCTACCAATCATCCTCTCCGGAAACGACGGGAGTTCTAGTTGCGTATGATCATTTCCTCTTAGCTTCCTCAAGGCGCCAATTAAAGCGGCATCTCTCGCCTCGATCCACGCCTTCTCTTTGGTCCAAAACTCGCTGACCTCTCTGTCGAACCTCGCAGCATCATTCCTCCGCCGCTCGTCTTCCCTCTCCAACTTCTCCTCCTCCCTCTCCACCATGCTCTTCACTATCTTCTCCATCCAACTCTCCTGCGTCGCTATGACCTTCTTCATCTGCGAGTCCACAAAGTGCTCAACTTTTGCTTTCCACGAAGCCGACGAACCCTTTCCTTTCATTTTACTCCGTTCGTTCTTAGTCTTGAACGCGATGGCCGAGAGGTCATCGTCGTTGTTGTTGTTCTCTGACGATGAGGTTTCAAACTCGGTGGAGTTGATTGAGAAGCTGAGGCTTTCGTGATTAATGGCATTGCTTGGCCGGTTCATATTAGAGCATTGGTGGTCGTACAAGAGAGAGTTTGATCTTACAGGGTATTGCGTATCCATGAGGGTCGATGAGGATTGAACGTTGATGCTCTGATCGCCATAAATCGCTTCGAGTTGGCGGAAGAATCGGTAGTGCTTCCCGTCTTGTCTACCGGCTTTTCCTTCCTTGGTCTTCTTGTAGTATTTGTACAAGTTCTCGAACTTCTCTTTGCACTTCTTTCCACTTCTTTGGTATCCATGTTCCTCGGCCATTATCCTGTTAATTAAACATGGTTAATCTTAATTAGTTTAGTTCATTAAAATGTAAAAGCAGTCATTAAGAGTAAAATTAATGTAATATAACTATAAAAGTCTCTCATGTAGAAAAATTGATAAGGTTAAACATATTATTCATGTGTGAATAATTTCATTTGGACAAAAACTTATCTTCAAACATCAGAAAGAGTAGTATATAATTTAACATAAATCTGACCAAGAAGTACCATATATATATATATATATATATATTTATTTATTTAAATGGAAGGGGTTTTCTCAACATAAGTTAATCAAATAGTCAGTGTATAGGAACTTAAGGAAATTAGAGGTTTTTCTAGCTCTCATTACAAAGTTTTCCAATCTCCATAGAGTTCTTAATTAGACCACTTAAATGTCACATTTTGCATGAAAAATAAACATTAACAACCGAATAGACCAAAAATGAAGCAAAAAGAGAGTTGAAAAGAAGAAGAAATATGAATGAAAAAAATCATAATCACACAAATCCACTCAACATTTGACTCGATTCATACACACACACAATATGAATATGTATAAGAATGACACAAGTGACTTAACAGTTTACAAATGTTTGAAAATAATCATATATATATATATATATATATATATATATATATATATATATATATGTTCCTTCTTTTTGTCTTTTTAAGACACCAGCTTTAATAAAGCAACTAGTTGTTAAGTAACACACCATTAATTCCCTTCCCTATTCTAATAATAACGACAAGAACAAGATGAAGATCAAACGGAAAAATACCAAGTAATAGCCAAGTATTTTAAATGTTTTTGAACACTATTACAAAACATTTTCCCACTTTTCTTCTAGAGCAGTTAGGGTTTCGGTTGATACGAGTGTTTCTTCAATTTTTTGTGTGTAGTGAAATTCGAACTTGATATATATGAGAAATAATAGTATCATATATTACAAACCTAGAGACTTCATCCCATAGAGGGGCTTTCTGATTGGTGTCTTTGAACCTCGAATTGAGCCGAGATCTAATCTCCAGAAGCGTTAGGGTTTCCTGCCTCGGCCACCGGCTGTTGTTGCTGGCTTCCCCGTAATTCATATCCGTGTTTCCGACGATACCGTTCCACACGTGATGAGGACCCCCGCTAACCTCCCCCGTCTGATCGTGGAAGCTCGCGTGGCCAGCCCCGCCAAGGCCGTACCCCATCAACGCACTGCCATCGACTAACCCCCCGCCAGATGCTAGAGGGAACTGGTGGGGCCCCGCCGGGGAGGGACAGGTTGAAGTCATGATCCGGTGGTGCATGACCGGGAACATCGGCTGCGCCGCAGCCGCCAGCTGGCGGTAGTGATCTCCCGGGAGGCCGTACTGCTCTTCCATTTTGACAAAGAGAGAGAAGGGTAATGGAGAGAGAAAGAGAGCAATGAAGTGAAGTGAAGCAGTGATAGAGAGAGAGATGTTAAATTTTTTTCAATATTATATTTTCTTCTTTCTTGCTTTGTTTGAATGATTATGAATTTATTTAATTTTGGTGAAAAGTTTATTGTGCGTTGGAGACAGGATCCGAGTCTACCGCAACAATCGTCATTGTTTCATCACAAGCATAAAGTGAGAGAGAGAAAAGGGGGGTCTTGAAGAGCAACGATTTTCTGTCCCAAATTTAAATTTAAATCTAATTTTGTTATATGAATAAAGCTCCAATCACATATTAGAAAACAAAACTGACAAACAAAAATAGAGTGTTCCCTTACACTCCACGAGGTTTATTCACTAGTGCCACTTGTAAATTTGATCCACTGTATTTCAGTTATAGTTCTTTAATCATAATCATGTTCTTCCCGATCTCTCTTTGTGCTACTAAGCAATACGTACAATGTCGCCTATAAGGCGATATATATAACTAAGAAAATAGGGTTACTTTATAAAATTCTCTCACTACATAAGTCGGGTCTTCATAGTGGTTCCGATGAATTAGGCGCTTACTCGACATATTTATTGAGACGGAAATCGATCATGCTTTGACTAATAAGTACGGTGGTAATGATATTATGATACCGATAAGTTATTTGCAATTTTTAGACATTTTTGGAGTTCAAGAAAGAGAGGAAAACAAAATGTTAAAATGAGTTATACATTGAACACCTTATGTTACACATTCTTAGCCTACTCTTTGGTATATATGTGTTGCTCCTCTTAGTTTCTTGTTGGTTTGTTTTCTTTTTAATTAGTTTGTCTTGAGACAATGTTCTTTTAGTTTATGTTTATATATAAACTTCATGTGTCGTTTTTAATGAGAATATATATATATATATATATATATATATTTTTATATATGTGTGTGTGCATAAATTAATGTTTAATACGTACGTTTCAGTATTCATCGGGATAATCACAGATCATCACGTACTATGTCGTGTATACAAGTGTTAATGAGTAGCGAATTGTATTGGACGAGACATGAAAGAGGGTCAAAGAGAATATTAATGATTCTCTTAATTTATATATATATATATATATTATACTATATAGTGTGGTGGGTTTATTTTATTTTATTATATTTTGGTAGGGGACTGAGCAAGGCTCAGTTTTTCATTTATATCGTCTCATGCAAGTACTGATTTGATATGCCAAATTTGTTTCCTAATGGAATTCCATTAATAATCAATTTATTTGTTTATTTTTACCTGCTGTTAGAGAGCACAGTGTTTAATTATATCTATATATAGACCTACTAAGACTAAACTAACATGTAACAAATATGTTTATGTACTTGAAGCCCTAGATTTTTTGGAAACCAAAAATCTTGAATTTGTTTATGTTTATGTTAGAATGAAAGAAAAAAAATGGTACCTTTGAGTAGTTTGTTTGCTTGTATTTGTAAATCAGAGGTTTAATTTAATTCAAATTAGAGGCTAATCATGGAAGGGAGCACGTGTGGGATGAGAGGAAAAAAATATTTTTATAAAAAAATTGATGATTTTAATATGATAACCTCTAATTAAGTCGATATAACAAAAATTATTAAAAAGAAAATTCCATATACGACAAAAATAGATGGGAAAAAAACTTACACACTCGCGTGCACACTTTCACTCAAGAGGAGAAAAACAAAGACATATATATATATATATATATATATATATATATATATAGAAAGTGCTATAAAATTCCTTTGTATATATATGTATTTGTATGTATAATATCATGTTATTCGTTATTGGTGTAGTGATATACGTTGCCGAATTGGATATAGAATCTAAATTTCAACGTATTAAATCAAATATAGTATTACATTACATCATGCTAAAAGTGAGACGACATGTACTAATTATAAATAGAATTTGACTGATTAAACCGTTGAAAACCATAAAATTATTCAAGATTTACTATTTACGTATATACCCTGAAACTAGATATTTTTATCCCAAGTTAAAGAATAGTAAAAACTAAGAAGTAGAAGAAAAGAAAATGTAATGAAGATCGTAATGTTGCCCTACTTTTTACCAAACATAAGTCAACTCTCCATATATATCTTTCTCTAAACACACACAAATATCTCTATACCGACTATACCGACTATGAAGTCATTTTCAATCGATCACTCTACTTTTTACTTTATTTTTCACTTTATTTTGCAGTAAACTTACGGTATTTTCTCTCTAATCGAACTCCATATATATCTCTCAGTATATTTTTCACTATACTTTTTTTTATCTCTTATTTAAACTTATACCCGTACATTTATTTATTGATTATTAATTAGATCACTCAATAGTTTACTTATTAATATAAATACACATTTATTAAAACAAATATTTATTTAATGAAAATTAAAACATAAATAAAATAAAATTACATTGAATTGTGTTTTGTATTAATTCGTAATGAATTGTTTTATGTGCAAATTGTAATAGTTTTATTTTTAAATGTTGTCTTTTAAATTATGTGAGATGATAAATATTTATAAGTTGATACTTTTTCCCACTATAAATATTTTTTGGGTTAAATATTAAATAATTTTATAAATTGTAGACATTTGTGTAAGTTATCAAATATAGTTTCCTGGTTCTTTATTTGTTTTGCTCTGAATTCAAGTTCTAATTGATTCGATTAATTAATATTTTATTATGTAATATGAAGAAACTAATATAATGAAGATTTGGAAGAAGATCTGACGTAGCTGCATGTCAGTGAACTAGCACCGTCGAGCTGATGCCCGATTTCCCGAGTATGTGCATCGTTGTTCGGCCTTGACTAGACCACCCGTGAAAAATTCATACCCGAACACTATCCGTAATAGACTACCTTGTGACCGGTTACAAAATTAATGCAACAATGGCTATCCGTAACGTATATTGTTCCGAAATGGTCAAATATTTTGTTTGTTTGGTTTGACCGCGTCGGTTTTCATTCTAGGTTCCCGGCCAATTATTTCGGCTAGCCTGTCCACAGTACTATCAACGTGTCCACAATAAAGTGATAGCAGTGACCACAAATATTCATTTAATTAACAATACCACTGTTCATACTTCATATATCAATTTCATTGTAATCACTGTAGCTCATTAATAATAATTTCTTTTTTTAGTACCATCAAAAAATTATTAATATGTTCTTTTAAATTCACTTGCTAATGAAATGAACAGACCACGCTTAGTACACTGGTTCACTCACATCTATATTATATATGACATCATAGATGTCCTCTGTGTCTAAGGCTTAATCAGCAGACGACACGTGGACCTACTGTACCAAACCTACTAATACATAGATTACGTGCATTGTGGATTAATTAAGGTAGTTATTGAGATCAGACAGCTAAATTACATATATATAGGTTAGCTATCTGATACACAACTATATATAGCTATATATATTCTCATCTTTACGCGCGTACAGTCTTTGCCTATAGTAATTACTATAATTATCATGCACGTTAAACAGAAATACGTAATAATAATCAGAACATAATTTATACTTATATATATATTAAACCCTATATAGTATCAATTAATATATATAAATAGCGTATTGCAACACGACACGAGTCATATATATACAATACATGGTACGTTGGGTTAGAACTTAGAAGCAAAAGCTTCGAAAGTCTCAAACTTAGACATAGGCACATCACATACAGTGATGTATGAAATTATCAGAAGGAAAAAGTGTGATGAATGATTATGATGATATATAATTCCAAAATCGTCCTATTATATATATATATATATAATATAGATTTTGTTCTTGAGCTTTTCTTCTCCAAATAATCCAAAATGTTGAAGGGTCATGCATGTGGGGGTGAAAATAAAAAAGACCTGAGACTCTGAGTTCTCTGAACCCTGAAGAACTGATGCACTACGTACTGGGAATACTTTTGTCAGATATATACATATATATAATAATAATATATATATATATAT
This sequence comes from Parietaria judaica, assembly GCA_954871525.1. NCBI lineage: Eukaryota > Viridiplantae > Streptophyta > Magnoliopsida > Rosales > Urticaceae > Parietaria > Parietaria judaica. The sequence continues at coordinate 10,722,501 of OX940862.1, forward strand.
ATGATCTGATTGCTTATATCACACGCTCCCTGATCATGGCACTGTTTGTCTGAGTGATGACCAAATACTTTCCAATATCCATCACCTGCAAACCCCGACGTAAGTGATTCCTCAATGCATGATATCTCTTTAATTTATTTCATTCACTAAATATAATGATATATGTATATATAGTTGTATATATATCGATCGATAATATTTTAATGCGCACGAGTCAGGAGAGCATATACACATATACATACATATATATAGCAAGGATGAGTTACCGGGATTTACCGGTGATTATACCGGTAAAAACTCATTATATATTGTAACGTTGCGTGTTGCTGCTTTATGATCGATCAAGTTGCCAAGGGTTAGTTGTTGGGTAACCAAAATTCGAGAAAATGCCAATATAACCGATGACAAACAAGTGAATGCTAAAAAAAATTACAATATACTTAACAAAGAAAACAAATATATACACACATATAAAAAACCGATTATATTATCTATTTAGAGTTATCTTAACACCATTTAAGGTAAATACAGGCAAAAGTACTTAAGAGTATATAAAATTTCATCACTGACATATCTAATCATATTCGTCTTGGTAATAGTACCAAAATTAATAACTTTTTTCGTATCACCGTAAGATTTAAGTGGTTTCCGTTATGACTCATTGTCATAACTAAAACAATATATAGATTATAGGGTGTTAGAAAGTCTTTTTATATTAAAATATATATCAACGTTAAGGAATTAAAATATAAAAGTAATGAAATTAATGGACCTGAAATAAATATATTTATAGGTCTGATCAACATGACGCATTAATTTGGATGTGATATAACTCGACATGTTTTTAAATATAAGGACAATCAGTAGCATAGAGTTTCTTTGGTAATACAAAAAAAAAAAAAAACATATGTAATATATTAATAATAAAAATCATATTTATTTCACTTAGGTGATCTCAAGGTTTTAAATGCCGCTTGCCGATTTCATTTCGCATTTTACGTTTTACGGATATATCACTTGCCGATGGGTATGCCGATGGAAAAATTGTAAAAAAAAGAAATACCGCATGCCGCATATACCGCACTTTTCGCATGGGCATACCGCATGCCGATGGGTTTTCGACGGATATTCTGTAAAAAAAAATTGAGTATTTTAGCAAGATATTTATATAAGTTCAAAACTACATATTTAATAAATACAAGATATTCGTAAATTAAATATGTAGGTGACATGTATAATATTAAGTCACTTTATTAGTTGAAGTGTATAATATTAAGTCAAATTATTAGTTGAAGTGTATAATATATGTATGTTAACAAATTTAATATTAGTTGAAGTGTATATTATTAAATGAATATGTATATTGAGCGTATATGTATTTTAGGTGAAGTAAATATGTATTCTAAGTGTATAATATTATTTGAGGTGTATAATATTAAGTTAAATTATTAGGTGAAGTGTATGTGTATGTTAAGTGTGAATGTGTGATATTAGTTGAATGAATAACAAAAAGTCCCACATTGATAGATGACAAGAGTTTAGTGATGTTTATATACCAAATATTAGGGACAAGGGTTTGGGCCCCCTGGGTCATAGGATTTTGTGGATGGGGGAGGACTCACACAAATGTTCTAATCTACCACACGCGCGCGCCGCCGTCCGTCCGGCCGAGCCGAGGTGGAGTGGGGTCTTGAACAAGTATAAATAGTTACCAATGAAAATAATTCAAAGCATATGTCACAATGAATCATGATAAAGAGTGCATGTAGTATAATAAATTAATAAACTCTTGATTGACACTTTATAATATCACTTATTCACTTACAAGACTCAATTTTTTTTGTATGTTATAATCATATAGACAACGAAATATGAATCATCTCAAAATACTATGATTAGAGTTAATTTATATATATATATATATATATATATATATGTATTCACGTAAATTCCACTTTTTTGTTGTTGTAAACATGACAGATTAACAAATGCTAGCCCTACATATGTATATGAAATGATCATGCGGCAACTATTTTATAAGCTACGTGGCACTTAACGGAGTCTTTTAAATATTATAAAAAATAATAATATTAGGGACTTTTGTTTAAAAAATTATGCTGAAAGACTTATTTGTATAGATGAACGAGTTTAATGACTCATTAGTCGTAAGTACTAAGTAATAACTCTATATTCCAATTATTTGTTAAACTTGATTGTTAACTACAATTAATATACTAATCTTGAACTCTTGCATATAAATTAAGGGTTATATTAGTGATAAAAGTACCTAAGGTGTTTAGAAATACACAGAGCTAAATTAAAAAAAATTATAGTAAAAGTATCCAACGTCATATTTTTCAGCAGATCTGTAGACCTCACTCACTTTTTTGTAAGTGTTTTTAGTACTATTTCTGTCAGTTATGACGTCAACAACGCAATTCGCGATATTATTGAGGAGATGAATAGAGATTTCAAGAGAGAAAGCAAGAAGAAAAATAAGAATTTGCGTTGTTGATTTTCCAAGAATCTGGGATTACTTTCAGGTTTATGTTGATGTTCGCGAGTTTGTTAGTTTGAGTTTACTTGTTTATTTATTGGTGATGTCATCATTTATGAAAATAGTATAAAAAGACTTAATAAAAAGTGGACGAGATCTACCGATCTGCTAAAAAAAGTTAAACTTGAGTAGTTTTCTCATATATATTTAAAATTAACTCTAATACTGCCATTTAAAAAAAATAGGTACTTTTACAGTTAAAAATCCATAAATTTATAATTCATATGATCATCACATGGAGATGTGCCCTCAGGGAACATCTTGGTGCAAATTGCAAACTGTCATTACTTTGGAGTTGCATTGGGAGGGGAATTAATAGGTGTGGCCTTTTTGTCTATGCCTAAAAAGGAATGTGGGTCCCTTCTTATTATTAAACAGCTGTAATTAAATTAAATATAAATGTGCCATTATATTTTATTTCTAAATTATGGAATAAGCAATGACCATATTTATATTGGATTCCAAGAAAGAAAAGCCCATTACTTTATATAATCATCATTGAGATTTGGGTAATTCTCATAATTAAAATAGAGAAAGTGGCTTTCTGTTAAATCTTTTCAACTTAGTTTTTTTTTTCTTTCTTTTTTCCATTTATTATCAAATGCGAATATGGTTTTTAAACTGATTTCGAGTATTGTTTTTACGCCTAACTTATACCATTATAATTCTCCATGAGTCCATCTTATAAAGATTTATCATATTCCCACTATCATTTAAATTGAAGAAAAAATAATGAAAATAAAGAAAATAAAATCGTAACGAAACCCTAATCACTTTGGAGATGAAATGATGTGTACCTTAATATAATTGCATGCAGGAGACTTGTATTTTGAATTTTCCATAAAGAATGTTAATTCACAATCAATAAAGCTTAATCGTATAAGCTAATAATTAGTTTAATAGTAATAGCAATAATTATCACATCTAAATATCAAGTCACAAAGAACTTTCTTCAACTCGTTTTCTTTCCATATTAGTGTTTAAATCATTCAAAACTAAGCTGAATTAATTAGAATAATTATGTCCCAAAGATGCTTTATAAATCACACTAACCCTCGAGAACAATGCGAAAGCTCCTCACTAAAAGTGTGATTAGGGTATAGGGATAATATTCAAATCACAAAACAACCTGTATTTCTAATGATTTAGGATCTTAATTAGATTGTTGGGCTTTACATTAATTAGTCCAAATTATGCTTTTAATCGATTATATTAACATTGATACCACAATTTATACTATAATTCAATTTGGTGTTAATGAACTAATATGTAAAGTCACTTCGTGATTATTTGGATTATAAATCAAGATGCCAAGACAAGCACAAAAAGATAAAAGAGAGACACGCGATATTTTGATTACGCAGTTCAGGAATATCTTTGTGGATATATACCTTACTCTGTGGGATCACAAAAATTTACTAATCAAATATTTACAAAACACAAATTACAATAACATGTACAATAGAATAAACAAAGGACTTCCTCTTAAGTTATAACTGGTAGACCAACTTGATATTGGAACTGGTGGTGATGGTCCGACTATAACTTCTTTGTAGACGGTCGTTGCTCTTGCAAGTATCAGCCGTAGCAAGATCTAGTCGACTAGGCCTGAAGCCCTTCAACCTTGTTTTGAAAACGTTGTCGACAACTTTTCCTGAAGATTTAAGCAATCGTTAAAATAACAAAACACTATGAGAAATTGATAACCTAGAATGAGTGTGGCTAAGTTAAACTCTTAATTAAATGGACGACATGAAAGTGATATGTATGCCTTATGTAGCGTCCTGTAAATCTTCAAGAACAACAAACTTGATCTTATTGATGGCGTGAAAACCGCAAAGGCGCAAACTTAATTTTTTGAGTATTTTATGAAGAGCAATTCCGTTGAGCTTTTAATTTTTTTTTTCGAATTTTAACTTGTAAATAGGTCAAATTCATAGATCTTCTTCCTTTGCAAATAACATCGTAGCTCATAACAAGATTTTAGGAGTAATGATATAGGTATTAATCAGGGGCGGAGCCACGTGTACACGACCGCGTGCACGGGCTGTACGTGAAATTCCGTCAAAAATAAAATATTTTTGCTTAAAAATTAATATATGGGTATTATATATATTTTACCTTATTGTACACTACTCGGCATTATAAAACTTGCAGCATAGGGGCAAAACACTTTTTGCTGAGTCCCAGTGGACAGTGTTCGAATCCTAGCTTTGCCAACTTCATTTTCTTTTTTTCTTTTTAAACGATTAACATGCAGACAGATCTTATGTGTTATACTTGATTTTTTTTTAAATGTTACAGTATATATAATTATGTATTTCAGACTTCACCTGAATTAAAATCCTGGCTCCGCCATTGGTATTAATATTGTGAACAAATAAACCGTTGTTCGAGTCAATCAAGAAGAACATAGTCCATGAAATTCCACAAATTTATTGAAGAAAAATATATAAAATTTTCATGAAACTCTTATCATACTGAAACCATTATATATACTATATAGTCATACATAATTATTATTATATATATAGTCGACTCCACCAACAGCCACCGACTTGGTGAAAATGTGGGTGAAATGAAATGAGTCGCATCAAATGTTTCATCAACACTCTTATATTTAACAACTTTTAATTAAATGTCATGTGATTTAACATCTAATTACTCTTCTACATATGCCTAACATATTATTGAGATGATAAAAGTTTTGAATGTAGCTCTTATTTATCGACTAGTTTTAATAATAATTTGGGATTTCTTGAAGAATTTATTTATATTATTGCATATCATAAATTACGTAAAATGATGCTTAGATTTTTTGCTCTTTCCCGTGTAAATAGTATTTTTTTGGTTTACTAATTCTAATCATCTATCGATTTTTCTTATTGATTTGTTAATATCACATATTATTATCGATTCTGAATCAACACATTTTATCGATTTTGATTCCGGTTGATAGTGATAGCAATTCATTTTTACATGTGTCGGATAGAAGTTACTAGTTTTCCGTTCCTTGAAAAAAAAGGGACATTGTATATACCGATCCCAAAACCAGTTACTAATTTGCAAAACCGGTCAGATAAAGAAAATTCATCAAAATTTCTGGCTTCTTGAAAGAATTCCGAAAAACATATAGAAATAAAGAAAACAATTAATATTAAATTAAATTTATAAATCAATTAATTTATTTTTAATATGTTTGAATGCTCATTCATATATACATGCAGGTGAATCTGTATAGTAGAGAACGCAGTGTTCGTATTTGAATTTGAATTTGAAAACGCAGTGTTTCTTGCGTTACACTCTCCGCATTGAATCCCATCAGCGATCTCTCGAGGGTTTTCGAATTCGAAGCGACTCTCAGAATCCAATCTTGTTCGCACGATGATTGGCCCACCGATTGTCCTCTCCGACGAGGACGACGACGGCGACACCCTCTTGACCCCAATCCGGTTCCTCACCAGACCCAAGAAGCAGAGAACCGAGTCCGACCCGGACCCGATCCCGACGGTCGTGCTCATCGACGACGACCCGACGCCGCAGAAGTCGGGGCACGCGTCGTGCCCGGAGTTCGTGCCCGAGACGCCAATGTCCGACCCGGTGACTGCGAAGCCCGCAAGCTCCCCCGTGGATTTTCGGTTTCGACGAGGTTTGTGCGCTTCAGATGTTTGCGGAAATGTCTCTGTGTGCATTGTTATTAATAAGCTGTTTTGTTCCTTTGTATTTCTTCTATGTTTGAATCTTCAATGTGTTTTTCTGATTAACTCGAAGGATTGTGTTTATAGATTCGTGTTCCGGGAATTAACTCGAAAAGATCCGTGCCGGTCACGAATCTATGATGGAACTCAGGAAATTTCTTTCTGTATTATACTTGTCTTTTTGGAACTAGGCTTCAATTTCGGAACATATATGATGAGTACTATGTGGCATTGGCTTCAGGGTTTTACGTTAAAGCTGATGCGTTGGTGTCGGTATTTTCTAGATCAAGGAGTCAGCAAGTTCATATGTCTAGACTCGGACAATGAAGACAATCTTGAAAGGGAGAATCGTAAGGAGAATGAGAGTTCGGATTCTTTTTTCGATATGACTAAGGACTCGGATCGGAGTACGTTTATCGGGTCAACCTCTACATGTTTTGGTAAGTTAATAATATACTCTGCAAGTTAAGAAACAGTGTGAGTAATTTCTCAAGTTGGATTTCAAATTTTCATGTTAAAATATTCATCTTCTAGGGTTATTATTATATATTTTGCCAGGTGATGTTGATGCTAATGAAATGTCCGAAGATGACTTCACATTTCGGTCGACGTCTTTTCGAGATGACATTCCTCAGGTATTTTGATTAACAGTTGTGTTAATCCTTGCATTTATAATGCGTTTCAACGTAGTTGTATTTGTTAAAAGCATGTATATGGATTTTATTTGGCTAAATGTGTCATTTTTCTGTCTTTTATATGTGGATTTTATTTGTTCTCAGTGTTTCAAATTATCTTGCGAATTTTGAATTTTCATTCTATTTAAAAACTCTTTATTTTCTTCATTTTCTGAATACGGCCTTCCGTGAAAAAGTATAGGAACACCTTATCATAAAAAAATTTAATCATGCGATGAAAATTTCCCAGATTCGTGATAGTTCTGAAAAAGAAAACGCAAGCATCGAAGATATTGAGGACACTACGGCTAAGGAAACAGGCAATCGAAATAAGAGGAAAAAGAATACGAGTGACGGAACAAAAAGAACGAGGATGACGGATGAGGAAAAGATTCGCCTTAAAGAGGAGAAACTTGTAAGTTTTTTATATCGTTTATTCCTTTTGTTTTTAATTATATTAAGTAATAATTCTAATCCATGACGCAGCAAGAAAAACTGCGAAAGCAAGCACTCAAAGCCGAGGCTGTGAAGTTGAGAAAAGCCGAAATAGAAAAAAAGAAATGGGGAAATGGCAAATCTGCCCTCAAGTCCATAGTAGCCGAGATCGATAGAAAAGTCATTGAAATGGGTTTGGTTGGAGGTTGGTTTTCCGAGAACTTCTGGTATTCATTAAGCATTGGGTACCGTAACATCATCGGGACCGTTGTCGGGTTTAAACCAAAACATCGAACCGCTTCCCATTAAAGCCGGGAATAGTGGCTCATTTATGATTATGCAAAGCTTATAAACTATCACTTTATATTCTTTCAGGAAATTTATTAACGAAGTTTGGAGAAAAGGGTATAAAATACCGTATAACATCTAATCCGATCGAAAGATCAATTTTATGGAACATGACAATTCCAGAAGATATGCCTGAGGTGACTAACAGCGAACTTCGGAATTCAAATGTATATAGATCTTGGTACTTATTAGCACATTAATTTTGGTTATTTCAGATTTCTCAAGACGGGCTTGAGATTCGATATATACTGCTTGTGTACGAGGCTGAAGAATTCTGTAACCTCCTTATAAACGACTCTCTTTTTGACCACGTGTCTCGGGTTCAAAGCCTCTATCCGTCGCATACAGTGTGTTACCTCACAAATAGATTAATGTCTTATGTAAATAAAAGGTTAGAGATCTCATATAATAAGCTCAACAATATGCAAAGAAAATATTAATTATTAACCGAAAACGTGTTTCGTGTATTAATGATTTTCTTATTATCATAGGGAACAAGAGCGGTACAAAAATTCAACAAATAGTTACAATTGGCGGCGTCCACCGATTGAGGAGGTAAACAATAACGCAAGTTTTTTTAAAAAAATTATAGATGTTTATACTATTTGATTTTATTATTTGATGACGTTTTTTTTTTTTTTCTCAAATATTTTACAGGCTTTGGCGAAATTGATTACGCAATTTCACAAAGTCCACTCCAGGCAGTGTATAGACGAGGCCGAACTAGCTGACCATATCGCGGGTTTGACCTTAAGTCTAGCCTCTTGCCTATTTAGGTATTCAAGAATCATCATATTCAGTGTTGATTAATATTAGGGTTTAGAATTTCCGAAACCGTGTATAATTGCACATTTGGGCTGATCGATGCTGAATTTTTTTCCCTTCAATTTGCAGGAAGAAGTTATCACGTTTATCTGTAAATGCGAACGGCTCTCTTGTTCCGAAGGATTGTACTGACAAGAATTTGATCAAAAATAACTTGTGGTGAGTTTTATATAGTGACATGAATTTGAAATAAATTTCGTCTATTTTCAAAGGTCGTAAAATTTTTGGTACTGGGTATACGAGTTCAGGTTAAAAGTTTTGGTCGCGATACCGAAGGTTCAGCCACGATTTGCAGTTGCAATATGGAAGAAGTACCCGACCATGAAATCGCTTCTGAAAGTGTACTTGGACCCGACGAAATCGGTAAGGATCCGAAAAGAAGACCATGTTTCGGTTGAACTCAGGTTTCAGTGATTCTGAAGGATTGATTATGAAAAAACTAGTTTATATAGCGATTCTTTGGGTTTAGTCGGAAACGTGAGGTTTGTTTAAACTGAATTATGTTTTTATTCTTCTGAAAAGGTTCATGAAAAGGAATTTCTACTGAAAGACTTGAAAATCGAAGGGCTGGTCGGAGAGGACCGTAGGCTCGGCGAGGTTTGCTCGAAGAGGTTGTACAGAATTCTGATGGCGAAAAGCGGATCCATCAAAACCGACGATGTCGAGAATGGAGCTGACTTCTTCCAAGGTCAACCATCATGAACCGATTCATGATCGTCACTCTTGAACTAAGAGCTATGAACTGTGTAAAGCCATTTCAAATTCATGTTATATCGGCTTATTTGGTGGATCTTCGTTGTCAAGGCAATAAGAGCTATTCTTCTATACACACATATATATAATACATAAATAGCTCACAATAAATACAGTATGGGTTTGTAATCTTAATGTAAACGCACACGAATAGTACCGTTAACCGTATAACCTCCGTAAATCCATATTCTAATAACGTCAAGATCAGATTAGAGAATTTTATGATACTCGAAATTATTTATTTACTTAGTATTAAATTAATAGTATTCTCTAAAATTACAACTGGCAAAATATAATTCTGTCGAGATTGTTAACTTTTATCTGAGTATTAATTTAACGATATTTTAGTATGATTCTCTTTTAGATTAAAGAATTAAGAAACGATTTGTCATTCCCCGTATATATAACAAATGGGTCTATATATTTCCCAATTTTAATGTTCTGATATCGGAAATATCGGTTTCAATTCGGGATTATACCAATTTTTACTATGATTGAAAAATCGTACCTGAAAAAAGTTAACTGGCCCCGGTTTCTTATCTTTTAAATAGAAATTGTAAGAAATGCCCATTATGTGTCAAAAGTTTAAGAAAAATGTCCATACGTGAGAGTAAATAATACACACAGTCGGCATTTTCGTTAAACCTTTGACACAAAATGAACATTTTTTAAAATAACTCTATTTTAAAACCGGAGCCGGTAATCGGGAATTGGTAAAATCCCCAGGGAGATTTCTCCAAGGTGCGTCATTAGAAGGGAATCACTACCGCTTTCAAAAAAGAAAAAAGAAAAAAAAAGGGACTCAGTTTCACTACCATTCTGAGATTCCCCAGAAAATCTCGTCACTTTCTCATCGTTTTCCCGAGAAAATCCCATTTCAGAAGGAGGAAAATGCTAGGGCTCACTGCTCGCTTCAACTTGATCCCTACACCGTCGTCCTCGTCTGCGAGACCTCTCTCCGGCACCAGAAGAGCTCAGCTCACCTTCTCTTCTCCGATTCCGAAATCGCGAGCGCGATTGGTGGTGGCGTTGGCGGAGAAAAACGACGGCGAATCGCCGAAGGCTGCGGCGGCGGAGGAGGGGCGGTGGAGATTGCCGGAGGGGTTCCGGTGGAGGGATCTGGTGGCGAGCGGGGATCCGGACAACATCGTGGCGGTGGGATTGACGGGGGTGCTGACGTGGGCGAGCGTGCAGGTGCTGTGGCAGCTGGTGGCCATCTCCGTCGCCATCGTCGTCGCGGCGGTGAAGTACTCGTTCATCGCGGCTCTGCTCATCTTCATCCTCATCACTCTCTTGTGACCTCTTCTTGTATTCAATTCAGTGCAGAATCGCTGGACTCTGTTTCTTGTGATCAATCATACTGTATTTTTACGATATACATGTGCCCGTTCCGGGTTCCGGGTTCCGAGTTTTTAGTTTCTCCGGCTATGTTAAATATTTTCAGGCTTTCTGAATCCGGATCCAATTGCTGCTGTGTAAAAGTTGCTTTTTTTTTACCGGGACGAGAACAAGATTGGGGTAAAGCTTAAGTTTTTACCGCTAGTCGACGGAATGGGGATTAGAAATCTGAAAACAGAATCGAAATTTTAAAGATTTTCATATTATTGAGGTAGAAAGAAACGACTTCATTGCTTGTTAATGTTTTATAATCGTACGGATATACCGATTTTTACGTGTATATATCCACAGTAATAAGGTATAAAGAATTATTTTAATGCTTCGGAAATATATATAGAATGTGAAGCCAAGGAACAAAATTGGATCGCATCGTAATGATAAGCATTCATGTCTGTGAGTGATAATAATAAGCTTGTTGTAGATTACATTACAGAGGTAAAGAGCTCATAAAACTCAAAAACACTACAAACTCTGATCATCATTTTAACTTTTTCCCTTCATCATCAACCTAGCCAAGTACAAAAATTACCAAGCTTTAATTAGTAAAAAAAAGAAAAAAAAGGTAAAACAAGCCACGGGGGGTTAAACTAAAATGTTGCTTACCGGCTCTTTACTCGAATCTAATTTTCTTTGGAGCAGAACAAACGTTGCCAACCTGAAGAACCACGGAAAAAAAACAATAATTAGAAAATGGTATACTATAAGTAGAAACTATGTATAACTTTCTTACGATCTCTGGGCATTCGTATTCGATTCCGGCAGCAGCTATTCTCTTCCGGCGGGCCTCGTCTTTCTTCATGATTTTCTCCACCATTTTCTGGTGTTCATCCAATGTTCTTTCCTGGACATTTTAGTCATAGCTTGTCAAGACGTGTTCCGTAAGCGAAAACAATAAATACCAAAAATTATCATTTTACGAATAGTTTACCTTGTCGTGATTCTTTCGCTGAATTTGTAGTCTGTCGAATGGCCTGAACCGAAAATTGGAAACTTTCCACCTGTGGATAAGACGGTCAGAGATATAGTAGCAACAAAATTGAATCTGGTGCATAATGTTTAAACTTAAAACACAATTCCGACATAATATAGTCGATCACTTACAGTCTAGGATGAATACGGTCGGAAGGGACGAGGTGGACTTGCAATAGGTGCTCAAATAGCAAATAGTTATGCATCGTCTCCGCTACAATTTTTGCTACCTGAACAACAAAATAATATGCCCATTAAGAAAACGTAACATAGCCAAAGACAGCAAGATAATGTACACGAAAAAGGGAGAAGATTCTAACCCCGGGATCAACGAATTCGATGAAGCCATAATGTTTCGACCTTCCCGTCTGTTTAACATGAGAAAATGTAGAAAGAAAATAATAATTAGCATCAAGAAATTGAGAGTTGGGAATTACTTGAGACAAACATGGAACTTGGGTACAATCATAAAGGCTATGATATCGCATAAATAAAGCATGCATTATTTTAGCATTTCTAATTTGCTAAATGGAAACGCTATTCGGCATCGAGAACCTGGTTTCCGGTTTAATTGAACATGGGCGTTCGATTTGATCGAAAAAGAAGCCGATACGATAAGCAAAGTATTAAACTAAAATCTAATTGCATAAAGCCAGACCTTTTTATTCCTTGCAATTCTCAATCTCTTGGTTGCCCCAAATTGTAGGAAAAAGCCTGAAAATCACACAGAGAAATCCAAAATAATCAATAAACAATTCAACAAAAAGCATGTTGCTAACGAGAAATCAAATTTACAGAAACCGAAAATCCCACCTTCCATCTCCTTCTCGTAGAATCCATGAGGAATTCGACCAACGTAGACAACTTTAGAACCTTCCTCCAATGCAGGCCCGGCCCAAGCACTGGGCCAACGCCCTAGTGAGAAATAAAACAAGTCAGTTCCATTCGTAACGACATACATCATAGAATCTTCTTCGAATTAAACTGGAACAGTTCCAATCCAAAGAGAGCAAAATCTCAGACCTTTGGACTTGTCGACGAGCAAGACTTCTTCGGTCGGGACGGCAGAGAGAGCGTCTTTGGTCGACTTCTCGTCAATGTCTTCGGTGCTGATATTGGCCCGCCACGCCTTCTTCCCCTTTCGCGAGGTCTTCGCCTTCTTTCCCATCTATTCTCCTCACTGCTCAAACCCTAATTCGAGCTTGCAGATGTCTGTCAGTTAATCTGTTTCAATGGGCAACAATGGAGTGTTAAGTTACGATAACCCAGGCCCGGCCCAACCACTGGGCACTTAGTGAGAAATAATTGGACAATTAGGCCTTGCGACATCGTATTTTAGGCCCATATAAAAAAAAAAAAGACTCACTAAAGAATATCTACAAATTCTGAAAAGTGGGCCCTCTCTCATATTTTATTGCTTAATTTCTCTTGTTCTGCTATATTATACAATTTTTTAATTTAATATTCATTATTTAGTTCCATACCTTAATTCTCTTATTCCCTACATTATTAGTGAATAGTTAAAAAAAAAAACTTAAAACATAAACACTATCTTGTTCGAAAAAGAAGTCTGTATGATTTAGATCAAATAAAAGAATTTTACATTATCGATTTAAAAAAAAAAGTATTTCTCATAAATATATATACAAATATATACATACACATGCATTATTCTATTAATAAGACTTGGGCATATATTTATAAAGTGTTATACTTTGTTTGGTTGACTTTTGTTGCTGCAAAATCAAATTCATATAGCTCTTATAAGTATCACTGATTGATCAAATTATATATGTTTGTAAACAATTTAATGCAGTATTGTATGTAATAGTATACTTAAAAAAAAGATTGTCAAATGAGATTGTCAAACAGTATACTAGCAAATGTGCTATGCACATCCGTTCTTTTGCGCCTATTTAATAAGTAACAACAATGAATAATAATCATTGTTTATGTTGTTTTATTTATTTTCTACTACTTTATATACTCAAGTGAGATTATCAAACAATATATGAAACAAATATATTTCATATCGTTGTTTATATCGCTGAGATTATCAGTTAATAGAATAGTAAGAGGAAATTGATAACTAAAATGTTTATATTTCATTGAGTGATTTTATCAAACAGTATAGTTTCATCAATTCCAAAATTAAAAAATAATACACTTTGTCATATTTCCATCTCATTAACCACAATAAAACAGTGTAAAAGTCAATTAATCTCAAACACTAACAATTCAAGCAAAGAATGCGAAATGAATAATCTCACATAACCATCAACACAGAAGAAGAGATAGAAACCAAAAAAAAACTACGCTTGAAAGCTTTAAGGATAAGATCAACAAATGGATTGAGAAACAGAGACTTACGTACCTCCGCCGGTGGAAATTCAAGTGTGCGTTTTGAAACTGATAATCTGAGTTTTTTTTTTCAGTTAACCTCAACGTACATCGTCGATCGAATTTCGGCGAGAAAGAGAGTGTGTGAGAGGTCAAGAAAATAGTTGAGATAAGCAAAGAAAAAAGTATATGAAATGGAAAGAGTAGTCTATTAATGTGTTGTATAAGTTTTGTTATATCGTATAGCTCCTGCAATTCTGTAATCCAATAGCTCCTGCAATACTGTATTACAGACTCTCACAAAAAGTCTCATATTAATGATTCGCCCAAGGCCCCGAAAAAGGTTGGGTCGGCCCTGCTCCAATGGCTTCCCTACCGGAAGCTTTTTCTCAGCTCCTCCTTTCCATGGCTGCCATAACAATTATTCAATACTATATATATAATAATAATAAGTGTAAAACCTTCGTTGAACCGCCATCGAGCGACGTACCAAGAAATCCGCAGCTTCCTTCTTCTGAAGAGTGAGCGAGAGTTGGGAAGAAGAGGAGACTTTGTTCATCTTCTTCTTCAGAGATTTCTTCGCCTTCGCACCCATAGCTCCTTCAAATCAAGTTAAGCTGGAGACACCGATGAAGATCAGTATTTTCTCGGTGAGAGAGGGTGTTTGGATGTCGAGAAACTGGTAGCTAGGGTTTAAGGGAAGCGCCAACGAAGAGAGACAAGAAGACGAGATTTGATAATGGGCTTCATTAGTTGGGTCTGTTTACGGAAAAAGCTTTTACCTAAAAAAAGGCCTCTTTATTAAATAGTAATACATTTTTAGGCACGATAAGTGTAGTAGTAATCGCCTTCGCACCCATAGCTCCTTCAAATCAAGTTAAGCTAGAGACACCGATGAAGATCAGTATTTTCTCGGTGAGATAGGGTTTTGTGATGCCGAGAAACTGGTAGCTAGGGTTTAAGGGAAGCGCCAACGAAGAGAGACAAGAAGACGAGATTTGATAATGGGCTTCATTAGTTGGGCCTGTTTACGGAAAAGGCTTTTACATAAAAAAAAAAAAAAAGGCCTCTTTATTAAATAGAAATACATTTTTAGGCACGATAAGTGTAGTAGTAATCGCCTTCGCACGCATAGCTCCTTCAAATCAAGTTAAGCTGGAGACACCGATGAAGATCAGTATTTTCTCGGTGAGAGAGGGTGTTTGGATGCCGAGAAACTGGTAGCTAGGGTTTAAGGGAAGCGCCAACGAAGAGAGACAAGAAGACGAGATTTGATAATGGGCTTCATTAGTTGGGCCTGTTTACGGAAAAGGCTTTTACATAAAAAAAAAAAAAAGGCCTCTTTATTAAATAGCAATACATTTTTAGGCACGATAAGTGTAGTAGTAATCGCCTTCGCACCCATAGCTCCTTCAAATCAAGTTAAGCTGGAGACACCGATGAAGATCAGTATTTTCTCGGTGAGATAGGGTTTTTTTGATGCCGAGAAACTGGTAGCTAGGGTTTAAGGGAAGCGCCAACGAAGAGAGACAAGAAGACGAGATTTGATAATGGGCTTCATTAGTTGGGTCTGTTTACGGAAAAGGCTTTTACATAAAAAAAAAAGGCATCTTTATTAAATAGTAATACATTTTTAGGCACGATAAGTGTAGTAGTAATCGCCTTCGCACCCATAGCTCCTTCAAATCAAGTTAAGCTGGAGACACCGATGAAGATCAGTATTTTCTCGGTGAGAGAGGGTATTTGGATGCCGAGAAACTGGTAGTTAGGGTTTAAGGGAAGCGCCAACGAAGAGAGACAAGAAGACGAGATTTGATAATGGGCTTCATTAGTTGGGCCTGTTTACGGAAACGGCTTTTACATAAAAAAAAGGCCTCTTTATTATATAGTAATACATTTTTAGGCACGATAAGTGTAGTAGTAATGTATGTCAGTATTGCCTAATTGATAAATCTGTATAGTAATATATAAATTATTATTATTTCGGGGATTTTTTAAAAAGTAGCAATTTTCCCCTTATATTGGAAGCCACGCTTCTTAAATGTAAACGACCAAATACATTTTTACCGATCGAGATGGAATGGAGCTGTTCAAAAAGTATTTAGATAAAATAACAAGAAATAAACTATAATAAAAAAAAAGTGTTCACGTCATAAATAGTGAATGTATATATATTATATATAGGTGGCTCAAAATACACATTTAAAGTGTATCGTGCTCAAACACATATATTTCTTTTTAACTTATATAGTCGGTCTATAGACTCATTGTAAAAGCTAAAAGCGACATCCAAAGAGCTATATTTTACTATACAAAGATCACAATTCATAAGATTGCCGATGCTTTTTACATCTCATTGCTATTCTTCTTCTTCCTTGGCTGACAAGTTACCTAGCGTCATCTTCATCGTAACACGAGCAATTGCTTATCAACTGTTGCAGAGCTTCCATGATATACGAGAACGAAGGGCGTCGCGACGGTTCACTGTTCGGATACAGATGTCATTTCATAAGTTTAGTAGAGCATTTAACTGGGTTCAAAGGGCTTTCGAGAATGCTTACTTTTCCCAGCAGATCTCGATCAAGGCGGCAATTTGCGGGTTCACGTTGGTCGGAATCTCGAGTCTCATGTTCTTGAATCCGACTGCTGCTACAACCTGCGGAATCGGAAAAATGTAGATATGAAGAAATTGAATTCACCCGGAAATATGTTTTTAAAATGTCGTTTTTCAAATTTAATTTTCGATCATTACTTAGAGGGCGACGACGGAGATTTATTGATAAACTGACCTGAGCGGAGCTTAAATTGCTCCAAGGAAGCCGAAGGGTCATCAGTTCCCACAAAATCACGCCAAAGCTGTAAACATCGGCTTTCTCATTTGACAGCTCGTCACGGAGTACTTCCGGCGCCATCCATTCAGGCTATCGGGGAATAATAGTTAAAAAAATATGTTAAAAAAAGATGATGGGATTTTAGAATCTTAATGAAATTTTAATAAAAACTCACTGTTCCCGCGGCCGTTTTGGACGAAAGGAACGTGTTTGCCTTGGAACGAGAAAGTCCAAAATCACACACCTGAAAAATCCAATTCGTTATCATATAAACAAGTAAATAAATTATATTTACGAATTTTTGAAATACCCAATTGACTTGCAAATAGTTTCTTAAAATTCGCTTATCACAGAGAAACAGATGATAAAATGCACAAGTAAAAAAGCGACTAATATTTGTATGTGTTATCCAAATACGTACTTTTACAGTGAATTTACTGTCAACCAAAAGATTTGGAGACTTCAGATCTCTATGAACTATTGGAGGTTGAAGCTGATGGAGATAATTCATCCCCTTTGCCTGTATGATTAATCCCGGTCAGATCACTCATATCATAATCTAATTAAAACAGGTTGTGCAACATAATCAAGTACAAAATCAGAAAAAACACGGTCTATATATGTACCACATCGTAAGCCATATTTAACCGAAGCCTCTCATCGAGTATGGCTCCGGCATCGGGCCTACGAAGAAGCTTATACAAGCAGCCGCTGCAGATTATAAGTAAATAATTAATTTTCCAGAACAAAAATCTCATGCAAAAATATGGTTAATACACGATTTGCAGTTGCAATATGGAAGAAGTACCCGACCATGAAATCGCTTCTGAAAGTGTACTTGGACCCGACGAAATCGGTAAGGATCCGAAAAGAAGACCATGTTTCGGTTGAACTCAGGTTTCAGTGATTCTGAAGGATTGATTATGAAAAAACTAGTTTATATAGCGATTCTTTGGGTTTAGTCGGAAACGTGAGGTTTGTTTAAACTGAATTATGTTTTTATTCTTCTGAAAAGGTTCATGAAAAGGAATTTCTACTGAAAGACTTGAAAATCGAAGGGCTGGTCGGAGAGGACCGTAGGCTCGGCGAGGTTTGCTCGAAGAGGTTGTACAGAATTCTGATGGCGAAAAGCGGATCCATCAAAACCGACGATGTCGAGAATGGAGCTGACTTCTTCCAAGGTCAACCATCATGAACCGATTCATGATCGTCACTCTTGAACTAAGAGCTATGAACTATGTAAAGCCATTTCAAATTCATGTTATATCGGCTTATTTGGTGGATCTTCCTTGTCAAGGCAATAAGAGCTATTCTTCTATACACACATATATATAATACATAAATAGCTCACAATAAATACAGTATGGGTTTGTAATCTTAATGTAAACGCACACGAATAGTACCGTTAACCGTATAACCTCCGTAAATCCATATTCTAATAACGTCAAGATCAGATTAGAGAATTTTATGATACTCGAAATTATTTATTTACTTAGTATTAAATTAATAGTATTCTCTAAAATTACAACTGGCAAAATATAATTCTGTCGAGATTGTTAACTTTTATCTGAGTATTAATTTAACGATATTTTAGTATGATTCTCTTTTAGATTAAAGAATTAAGAAACGATTTGTCATTCCCCGTATATATAACAAATGGGTCTATATATTTCCCAATTTTAATGTTCTGATATCGGAAATATCGGTTTCAATTCGGGATTATACCAATTTTTACTATGATTGAAAAATCGTACCTGAAAAAAGTTAACTGGCCCCGGTTTCTTATCTTTTAAATAGAAATTGTAAGAAATGCCCATTATGTGTCAAAAGTTTAAGAAAAATGTCCATACGTGAGAGTAAATAATACACACAGTCGGCATTTTCGTTAAACCTTTGACACAAAATGAACATTTTTTAAAATAACTCTATTTTAAAACCGGAGCCGGTAATCGGGAATTGGTAAAATCCCCAGGGAGATTTCTCCAAGGTGCGTCATTAGAAGGGAATCACTACCGCTTTCAAAAAAGAAAAAAGAAAAAAAAAGGGACTCAGTTTCACTACCATTCTGAGATTCCCCAGAAAATCTCGTCACTTTCTCATCGTTTTCCCGAGAAAATCCCATTTCAGAAGGAGGAAAATGCTAGGGCTCACTGCTCGCTTCAACTTGATCCCTACACCGTCGTCCTCGTCTGCGAGACCTCTCTCCGGCACCAGAAGAGCTCAGCTCACCTTCTCTTCTCCGATTCCGAAATCGCGAGCGCGATTGGTGGTGGCGTTGGCGGAGAAAAACGACGGCGAATCGCCGAAGGCTGCGGCGGCGGAGGAGGGGCGGTGGAGATTGCCGGAGGGGTTCCGGTGGAGGGATCTGGTGGCGAGCGGGGATCCGGACAACATCGTGGCGGTGGGATTGACGGGGGTGCTGACGTGGGCGAGCGTGCAGGTGCTGTGGCAGCTGGTGGCCATCTCCGTCGCCATCGTCGTCGCGGCGGTGAAGTACTCGTTCATCGCGGCTCTGCTCATCTTCATCCTCATCACTCTCTTGTGACCTCTTCTTGTATTCAATTCAGTGCAGAATCGCTGGACTCTGTTTCTTGTGATCAATCATACTGTATTTTTACGATATACATGTGCCCGTTCCGGGTTCCGGGTTCCGAGTTTTTAGTTTCTCCGGCTATGTTAAATATTTTCAGGCTTTCTGAATCCGGATCCAATTGCTGCTGTGTAAAAGTTGCTTTTTTTTTACCGGGACGAGAACAAGATTGGGGTAAAGCTTAAGTTTTTACCGCTAGTCGACGGAATGGGGATTAGAAATCTGAAAACAGAATCGAAATTTTAAAGATTTTCATATTATTGAGGTAGAAAGAAACGACTTCATTGCTTGTTAATGTTTTATAATCGTACGGATATACCGATTTTTACGTGTATATATCCACAGTAATAAGGTATAAAGAATTATTTTAATGCTTCGGAAATATATATAGAATGTGAAGCCAAGGAACAAAATTGGATCGCATCGTAATGATAAGCATTCATGTCTGTGAGTGATAATAATAAGCTTGTTGTAGATTACATTACAGAGGTAAAGAGCTCATAAAACTCAAAAACACTACAAACTCTGATCATCATTTTAACTTTTTCCCTTCATCATCAACCTAGCCAAGTACAAAAATTACCAAGCTTTAATTAGTAAAAAAAAGAAAAAAAAGGTAAAACAAGCCACGGGGGGTTAAACTAAAATGTTGCTTACCGGCTCTTTACTCGAATCTAATTTTCTTTGGAGCAGAACAAACGTTGCCAACCTGAAGAACCACGGAAAAAAAACAATAATTAGAAAATGGTATACTATAAGTAGAAACTATGTATAACTTTCTTACGATCTCTGGGCATTCGTATTCGATTCCGGCAGCAGCTATTCTCTTCCGGCGGGCCTCGTCTTTCTTCATGATTTTCTCCACCATTTTCTGGTGTTCATCCAATGTTCTTTCCTGGACATTTTAGTCATAGCTTGTCAAGACGTGTTCCGTAAGCGAAAACAATAAATACCAAAAATTATCATTTTACGAATAGTTTACCTTGTCGTGATTCTTTCGCTGAATTTGTAGTCTGTCGAATGGCCTGAACCGAAAATTGGAAACTTTCCACCTGTGGATAAGACGGTCAGAGATATAGTAGCAACAAAATTGAATCTGGTGCATAATGTTTAAACTTAAAACACAATTCCGACATAATATAGTCGATCACTTACAGTCTAGGATGAATACGGTCGGAAGGGACGAGGTGGACTTGCAATAGGTGCTCAAATAGCAAATAGTTATGCATCGTCTCCGCTACAATTTTTGCTACCTGAACAACAAAATAATATGCCCATTAAGAAAACGTAACATAGCCAAAGACAGCAAGATAATGTACACGAAAAAGGGAGAAGATTCTAACCCCGGGATCAACGAATTCGATGAAGCCATAATGTTTCGACCTTCCCGTCTGTTTAACATGAGAAAATGTAGAAAGAAAATAATAATTAGCATCAAGAAATTGAGAGTTGGGAATTACTTGAGACAAACATGGAACTTGGGTACAATCATAAAGGCTATGATATCGCATAAATAAAGCATGCATTATTTTAGCATTTCTAATTTGCTAAATGGAAACGCTATTCGGCATCGAGAACCTGGTTTCCGGTTTAATTGAACATGGGCGTTCGATTTGATCGAAAAAGAAGCCGATACGATAAGCAAAGTATTAAACTAAAATCTAATTGCATAAAGCCAGACCTTTTTATTCCTTGCAATTCTCAATCTCTTGGTTGCCCCAAATTGTAGGAAAAAGCCTGAAAATCACACAGAGAAATCCAAAATAATCAATAAACAATTCAACAAAAAGCATGTTGCTAACGAGAAATCAAATTTACAGAAACCGAAAATCCCACCTTCCATCTCCTTCTCGTAGAATCCATGAGGAATTCGACCAACGTAGACAACTTTAGAACCTTCCTCCAATGCAGGCCCGGCCCAAGCACTGGGCCAACGCCCTAGTGAGAAATAAAACAAGTCAGTTCCATTCGTAACGACATACATCATAGAATCTTCTTCGAATTAAACTGGAACAGTTCCAATCCAAAGAGAGCAAAATCTCAGACCTTTGGACTTGTCGACGAGCAAGACTTCTTCGGTCGGGACGGCAGAGAGAGCGTCTTTGGTCGACTTCTCGTCAATGTCTTCGGTGCTGATATTGGCCCGCCACGCCTTCTTCCCCTTTCGCGAGGTCTTCGCCTTCTTTCCCATCTATTCTCCTCACTGCTCAAACCCTAATTCGAGCTTGCAGATGTCTGTCAGTTAATCTGTTTCAATGGGCAACAATGGAGTGTTAAGTTACGATAACCCAGGCCCGGCCCAACCACTGGGCACTTAGTGAGAAATAATTGGACAATTAGGCCTTGCGACATCGTATTTTAGGCCCATATAAAAAAAAAAAAGACTCACTAAAGAATATCTACAAATTCTGAAAAGTGGGCCCTCTCTCATATTTTATTGCTTAATTTCTCTTGTTCTGCTATATTATACAATTTTTTAATTTAATATTCATTATTTAGTTCCATACCTTAATTCTCTTATTCCCTACATTATTAGTGAATAGTTAAAAAAAAAAACTTAAAACATAAACACTATCTTGTTCGAAAAAGAAGTCTGTATGATTTAGATCAAATAAAAGAATTTTACATTATCGATTTAAAAAAAAAGTATTTCTCATAAATATATATACAAATATATACATACACATGCATTATTCTATTAATAAGACTTGGGCATATATTTATAAAGTGTTATACTTTGTTTGGTTGACTTTTGTTGCTGCAAAATCAAATTCATATAGCTCTTATAAGTATCACTGATTGATCAAATTATATATGTTTGTAAACAATTTAATGCAGTATTGTATGTAATAGTATACTTAAAAAAAAGATTGTCAAATGAGATTGTCAAACAGTATACTAGCAAATGTGCTATGCACATCCGTTCTTTTGCGCCTATTTAATAAGTAACAACAATGAATAATAATCATTGTTTATGTTGTTTTATTTATTTTCTACTACTTTATATACTCAAGTGAGATTATCAAACAATATATGAAACAAATATATTTCATATCGTTGTTTATATCGCTGAGATTATCAGTTAATAGAATAGTAAGAGGAAATTGATAACTAAAATGTTTATATTTCATTGAGTGATTTTATCAAACAGTATAGTTTCATCAATTCCAAAATTAAAAAATAATACACTTTGTCATATTTCCATCTCATTAACCACAATAAAACAGTGTAAAAGTCAATTAATCTCAAACACTAACAATTCAAGCAAAGAATGCGAAATGAATAATCTCACATAACCATCAACACAGAAGAAGAGATAGAAACCAAAAAAAAACTACGCTTGAAAGCTTTAAGGATAAGATCAACAAATGGATTGAGAAACAGAGACTTACGTACCTCCGCCGGTGGAAATTCAAGTGTGCGTTTTGAAACTGATAATCTGAGTTTTTTTTTTCAGTTAACCTCAACGTACATCGTCGATCGAATTTCGGCGAGAAAGAGAGTGTGTGAGAGGTCAAGAAAATAGTTGAGATAAGCAAAGAAAAAAGTATATGAAATGGAAAGAGTAGTCTATTAATGTGTTGTATAAGTTTTGTTATATCGTATAGCTCCTGCAATTCTGTAATCCAATAGCTCCTGCAATACTGTATTACAGACTCTCACAAAAAGTCTCATATTAATGATTCGCCCAAGGCCCCGAAAAAGGTTGGGTCGGCCCTGCTCCAATGGCTTCCCTACCGGAAGCTTTTTCTCAGCTCCTCCTTTCCATGGCTGCCATAACAATTATTCAATACTATATATATAATAATAATAAGTGTAAAACCTTCGTTGAACCGCCATCGAGCGACGTACCAAGAAATCCGCAGCTTCCTTCTTCTGAAGAGTGAGCGAGAGTTGGGAAGAAGAGGAGACTTTGTTCATCTTCTTCTTCAGAGATTTCTTCGCCTTCGCACCCATAGCTCCTTCAAATCAAGTTAAGCTGGAGACACCGATGAAGATCAGTATTTTCTCGGTGAGAGAGGGTGTTTGGATGTCGAGAAACTGGTAGCTAGGGTTTAAGGGAAGCGCCAACGAAGAGAGACAAGAAGACGAGATTTGATAATGGGCTTCATTAGTTGGGTCTGTTTACGGAAAAAGCTTTTACCTAAAAAAAGGCCTCTTTATTAAATAGTAATACATTTTTAGGCACGATAAGTGTAGTAGTAATCGCCTTCGCACCCATAGCTCCTTCAAATCAAGTTAAGCTAGAGACACCGATGAAGATCAGTATTTTCTCGGTGAGATAGGGTTTTGTGATGCCGAGAAACTGGTAGCTAGGGTTTAAGGGAAGCGCCAACGAAGAGAGACAAGAAGACGAGATTTGATAATGGGCTTCATTAGTTGGGCCTGTTTACGGAAAAGGCTTTTACATAAAAAAAAAAAAAAAGGCCTCTTTCTTAAATAGTAATACATTTTTAGGCACGATAAGTGTAGTAGTAATCGCCTTCGCACGCATAGCTCCTTCAAATCAAGTTAAGCTGGAGACACCGATGAAGATCAGTATTTTCTCGGTGAGAGAGGGTGTTTGGATGCCGAGAAACTGGTAGCTAGGGTTTAAGGGAAGCGCCAACGAAGAGAGACAAGAAGACGAGATTTGATAATGGGCTTCATTAGTTGGGCCTGTTTACGGAAAAGGCTTTTACATAAAAAAAAAAAGGCCTCTTTATTAAATAGCAATACATTTTTAGGCACGATAAGTGTAGTAGTAATCGCCTTCGCACCCATAGCTCCTTCAAATCAAGTTAAGCTGGAGACACCGATGAAGATCAGTATTTTCTCGGTGAGATAGGGTTTTTTGATGCCGAGAAACTGGTAGCTAGGGTTTAAGGGAAGCGCCAACGAAGAGAGACAAGAAGACGAGATTTGATAATGGGCTTCATTAGTTGGGTCTGTTTACGGAAAAGGCTTTTACATAAAAAAAAAAAAGGCATCTTTATTAAATAGTAATACATTTTTAGGCACGATAAGTGTAGTAGTAATCGCCTTCGCACCCATAGCTCCTTCAAATCAAGTTAAGCTGGAGACACCGATGAAGATCAGTATTTTCTCGGTGAGAGAGGGTATTTGGATGCCGAGAAACTGGTAGTTAGGGTTTAAGGGAAGCGCCAACGAAGAGAGACAAGAAGACGAGATTTGATAATGGGCTTCATTAGTTGGGCCTGTTTACGGAAACGGCTTTTACATAAAAAAAAGGCCTCTTTATTATATAGTAATACATTTTTAGGCACGATAAGTGTAGTAGTAATGTATGTCAGTATTGCCTAATTGATAAATCTGTATAGTAATATATAAATTATTATTATTTCGGGGATTTTTTAAAAAGTAGCAATTTTCCCCTTATATTGGAAGCCACGCTTCTTAAATGTAAACGACCAAATACATTTTTACCGATCGAGATGGAATGGAGCTGTTCAAAAAGTATTTAGATAAAATAACAAGAAATAAACTATAATAAAAAAAAAGTGTTCACGTCATAAATAGTGAATGTATATATATTATATATAGGTGGCTCAAAATACACATTTAAAGTGTATCGTGCTCAAACACATATATTTCTTTTTAACTTATATAGTCGGTCTATAGACTCATTGTAAAAGCTAAAAGCGACATCCAAAGAGCTATATTTTACTATACAAAGATCACAATTCATAAGATTGCCGATGCTTTTTACATCTCATTGCTATTCTTCTTCTTCCTTGGCTGACAAGTTACCTAGCGTCATCTTCATCGTAACACGAGCAATTGCTTATCAACTGTTGCAGAGCTTCCATGATATACGAGAACGAAGGGCGTCGCGACGGTTCACTGTTCGGATACAGATGTCATTTCATAAGTTTAGTAGAGCATTTAACTGGGTTCAAAGGGCTTTCGAGAATGCTTACTTTTCCCAGCAGATCTCGATCAAGGCGGCAATTTGCGGGTTCACGTTGGTCGGAATCTCGAGTCTCATGTTCTTGAATCCGACTGCTGCTACAACCTGCGGAATCGGAAAAATGTAGATATGAAGAAATTGAATTCACCCGGAAATATGTTTTTAAAATGTCGTTTTTCAAATTTAATTTTCGATCATTACTTAGAGGGCGACGACGGAGATTTATTGATAAACTGACCTGAGCGGAGCTTAAATTGCTCCAAGGAAGCCGAAGGGTCATCAGTTCCCACAAAATCACGCCAAAGCTGTAAACATCGGCTTTCTCATTTGACAGCTCGTCACGGAGTACTTCCGGCGCCATCCATTCAGGCTATCGGGGAATAATAGTTAAAAAAATATGTTAAAAAAAGATGATGGGATTTTAGAATCTTAATGAAATTTTAATAAAAACTCACTGTTCCCGCGGCCGTTTTGGACGAAAGGAACGTGTTTGCCTTGGAACGAGAAAGTCCAAAATCACACACCTGAAAAATCCAATTCGTTATCATATAAACAAGTAAATAAATTATATTTACGAATTTTTGAAATACCCAATTGACTTGCAAATAGTTTCTTAAAATTCGCTTATCACAGAGAAACAGATGATAAAATGCACAAGTAAAAAAGCGACTAATATTTGTATGTGTTATCCAAATACGTACTTTTACAGTGAATTTACTGTCAACCAAAAGATTTGGAGACTTCAGATCTCTATGAACTATTGGAGGTTGAAGCTGATGGAGATAATTCATCCCCTTTGCCTGTATGATTAATCCCGGTCAGATCACTCATATCATAATCTAATTAAAACAGGTTGTGCAACATAATCAAGTACAAAATCAGAAAAAACACGGTCTATATATGTACCACATCGTAAGCCATATTTAACCGAAGCCTCTCATCGAGTATGGCTCCGGCATCGGGCCTACGAAGAAGCTTATACAAGCAGCCGCTGCAGATTATAAGTAAATAATTAATTTTCCAGAACAAAAATCTCATGCAAAAATATGGTTAATACACGATTTGCAGTTGCAATATGGAAGAAGTACCCGACCATGAAATCGCTTCTGAAAGTGTACTTGGACCCGACGAAATCGGTAAGGATCCGAAAAGAAGACCATGTTTCGGTTGAACTCAGGTTTCAGTGATTCTGAAGGATTGATTATGAAAAAACTAGTTTATATAGCGATTCTTTGGGTTTAGTCGGAAACGTGAGGTTTGTTTAAACTGAATTATGTTTTTATTCTTCTGAAAAGGTTCATGAAAAGGAATTTCTACTGAAAGACTTGAAAATCGAAGGGCTGGTCGGAGAGGACCGTAGGCTCGGCGAGGTTTGCTCGAAGAGGTTGTACAGAATTCTGATGGCGAAAAGCGGATCCATCAAAACCGACGATGTCGAGAATGGAGCTGACTTCTTCCAAGGTCAACCATCATGAACCGATTCATGATCGTCACTCTTGAACTAAGAGCTATGAACTGTGTAAAGCCATTTCAAATTCATGTTATATCGGCTTATTTGGTGGATCTTCGTTGTCAAGGCAATAAGAGCTATTCTTCTATACACACATATATATAATACATAAATAGCTCACAATAAATACAGTATGGGTTTGTAATCTTAATGTAAACGCACACGAATAGTACCGTATAACCTCCGTAAATCCATATTCTAATAACGTCAAGATCAGATTAGAGAATTTTATGATACTCGAAATTATTTATTTACTATGATTGAAAAATCGTTCCTGAAAAAAGTTAACTGGCCCCGGTTTCTTATCTTTTAAATAAAAATTGTAAAAAATGCACATTATGTGTCAAAAGTTTAAGAAAAAATGTCCTTACGTGAGAGTAAATAATACACACAGTCGGCATTTTCGTTAAACCTTTGACACAAAATGAACATTTTTTAAAATAACTCTATTTTAAAACCGGAGCCGGTAATCGGGAATTGGTAAAATCCCCAGGGAGATTTCTCCAAGGTGCGTCATTAGAAGGGAATCACTACCGCTTTCAAAAAAGAAAAAAGAAAAAAAAAGGGACTCAGTTTCACTACCATTCTGAGATTCCCCAGAAAATCTCGTCACTTTCTCATCGTTTTCCCGAGAAAATCCCATTTCAGAAGGAGGAAAATGCTAGGGCTCACTGCTCGCTTCAACTTGATCCCTACACCGTCGTCCTCGTCTGCGAGACCTCTCTCCGGCACCAGAAGAGCTCAGCTCACCTTCTCTTCTCCGATTCCGAAATCGCGAGCGCGATTGGTGGTGGCGTTGGCGGAGAAAAACGACGGCGAATCGCCGAAGGCTGCGGCGGCGGAGGAGGGGCGGTGGAGATTGCCGGAGGGGTTCCGGTGGAGGGATCTGGTGGCGAGCGGGGATCCGGACAACATCGTGGCGGTGGGATTGACGGGGGTGCTGACGTGGGCGAGCGTGCAGGTGCTGTGGCAGCTGGTGGCCATCTCCGTCGCCATCGTCGTCGCGGCGGTGAAGTACTCGTTCATCGCGGCTCTGCTCATCTTCATCCTCATCACTCTCTTGTGACCTCTTCTTGTATTCAATTCAGTGCAGAATCGCTGGACTCTGTTTCTTGTGATCAATCATACTGTATTTTTACGATATACATGTGCCCGTTCCGGGTTCCGGGTTCCGAGTTTTTAGTTTCTCCGGCTATGTTAAATATTTTCAGGCTTTCTGAATCCGGATCCAATTGCTGCTGTGTAAAAGTTGCTTTTTTTTTACCGGGACGAGAACAAGATTGGGGTAAAGCTTAAGTTTTTACCGCTAGTCGACGGAATGGGGATTAGAAATCTGAAAACAGAATCGAAATTTTAAAGATTTTCATATTATTGAGGTAGAAAGAAACGACTTCATTGCTTGTTAATGTTTTATAATCGTACGGATATACCGATTTTTACGTGTATATATCCACAGTAATAAGGTATAAAGAATTATTTTAATGCTTCGGAAATATATATAGAATGTGAAGCCAAGGAACAAAATTGGATCGCATCGTAATGATAAGCATTCATGTCTGTGAGTGATAATAATAAGCTTGTTGTAGATTACATTACAGAGGTAAAGAGCTCATAAAACTCAAAAACACTACAAACTCTGATCATCATTTTAACTTTTTCCCTTCATCATCAACCTAGCCAAGTACAAAAATTACCAAGCTTTAATTAGTAAAAAAAAGAAAAAAAAGGTAAAACAAGCCACGGGGGGTTAAACTAAAATGTTGCTTACCGGCTCTTTACTCGAATCTAATTTTCTTTGGAGCAGAACAAACGTTGCCAACCTGAAGAACCACGGAAAAAAAACAATAATTAGAAAATGGTATACTATAAGTAGAAACTATGTATAACTTTCTTACGATCTCTGGGCATTCGTATTCGATTCCGGCAGCAGCTATTCTCTTCCGGCGGGCCTCGTCTTTCTTCATGATTTTCTCCACCATTTTCTGGTGTTCATCCAATGTTCTTTCCTGGACATTTTAGTCATAGCTTGTCAAGACGTGTTCCGTAAGCGAAAACAATAAATACCAAAAATTATCATTTTACGAATAGTTTACCTTGTCGTGATTCTTTCGCTGAATTTGTAGTCTGTCGAATGGCCTGAACCGAAAATTGGAAACTTTCCACCTGTGGATAAGACGGTCAGAGATATAGTAGCAACAAAATTGAATCTGGTGCATAATGTTTAAACTTAAAACACAATTCCGACATAATATAGTCGATCACTTACAGTCTAGGATGAATACGGTCGGAAGGGACGAGGTGGACTTGCAATAGGTGCTCAAATAGCAAATAGTTATGCATCGTCTCCGCTACAATTTTTGCTACCTGAACAACAAAATAATATGCCCATTAAGAAAACGTAACATAGCCAAAGACAGCAAGATAATGTACACGAAAAAGGGAGAAGATTCTAACCCCGGGATCAACGAATTCGATGAAGCCATAATGTTTCGACCTTCCCGTCTGTTTAACATGAGAAAATGTAGAAAGAAAATAATAATTAGCATCAAGAAATTGAGAGTTGGGAATTACTTGAGACAAACATGGAACTTGGGTACAATCATAAAGGCTATGATATCGCATAAATAAAGCATGCATTATTTTAGCATTTCTAATTTGCTAAATGGAAACGCTATTCGGCATCGAGAACCTGGTTTCCGGTTTAATTGAACATGGGCGTTCGATTTGATCGAAAAAGAAGCCGATACGATAAGCAAAGTATTAAACTAAAATCTAATTGCATAAAGCCAGACCTTTTTATTCCTTGCAATTCTCAATCTCTTGGTTGCCCCAAATTGTAGGAAAAAGCCTGAAAATCACACAGAGAAATCCAAAATAATCAATAAACAATTCAACAAAAAGCATGTTGCTAACGAGAAATCAAATTTACAGAAACCGAAAATCCCACCTTCCATCTCCTTCTCGTAGAATCCATGAGGAATTCGACCAACGTAGACAACTTTAGAACCTTCCTCCAATGCAGGCCCGGCCCAAGCACTGGGCCAACGCCCTAGTGAGAAATAAAACAAGTCAGTTCCATTCGTAACGACATACATCATAGAATCTTCTTCGAATTAAACTGGAACAGTTCCAATCCAAAGAGAGCAAAATCTCAGACCTTTGGACTTGTCGACGAGCAAGACTTCTTCGGTCGGGACGGCAGAGAGAGCGTCTTTGGTCGACTTCTCGTCAATGTCTTCGGTGCTGATATTGGCCCGCCACGCCTTCTTCCCCTTTCGCGAGGTCTTCGCCTTCTTTCCCATCTATTCTCCTCACTGCTCAAACCCTAATTCGAGCTTGCAGATGTCTGTCAGTTAATCTGTTTCAATGGGCAACAATGGAGTGTTAAGTTACGATAACCCAGGCCCGGCCCAACCACTGGGCACTTAGTGAGAAATAATTGGACAATTAGGCCTTGCGACATCGTATTTTAGGCCCATATAAAAAAAAAAAGACTCACTAAAGAATATCTACAAATTCTGAAAAGTGGGCCCTCTCTCATATTTTATTGCTTAATTTCTCTTGTTCTGCTATATTATACAATTTTTTAATTTAATATTCATTATTTAGTTCCATACCTTAATTCTCTTATTCCCTACATTATTAGTGAATAGTTAAAAAAAAAAACTTAAAACATAAACACTATCTTGTTCGAAAAAGAAGTCTGTATGATTTAGATCAAATAAAAGAATTTTACATTATCGATTTAAAAAAAAAGTATTTCTCATAAATATATATACAAATATATACATACACATGCATTATTCTATTAATAAGACTTGGGCATATATTTATAAAGTGTTATACTTTGTTTGGTTGACTTTTGTTGCTGCAAAATCAAATTCATATAGCTCTTATAAGTATCACTGATTGATCAAATTATATATGTTTGTAAACAATTTAATGCAGTATTGTATGTAATAGTATACTTAAAAAAAAGATTGTCAAATGAGATTGTCAAACAGTATACTAGCAAATGTGCTATGCACATCCGTTCTTTTGCGCCTATTTAATAAGTAACAACAATGAATAATAATCATTGTTTATGTTGTTTTATTTATTTTCTACTACTTTATATACTCAAGTGAGATTATCAAACAATATATGAAACAAATATATTTCATATCGTTGTTTATATCGCTGAGATTATCAGTTAATAGAATAGTAAGAGGAAATTGATAACTAAAATGTTTATATTTCATTGAGTGATTTTATCAAACAGTATAGTTTCATCAATTCCAAAATTAAAAAATAATACACTTTGTCATATTTCCATCTCATTAACCACAATAAAACAGTGTAAAAGTCAATTAATCTCAAACACTAACAATTCAAGCAAAGAATGCGAAATGAATAATCTCACATAACCATCAACACAGAAGAAGAGATAGAAACCAAAAAAAAACTACGCTTGAAAGCTTTAAGGATAAGATCAACAAATGGATTGAGAAACAGAGACTTACGTACCTCCGCCGGTGGAAATTCAAGTGTGCGTTTTGAAACTGATAATCTGAGTTTTTTTTTTTCAGTTAACCTCAACGTACATCGTCGATCGAATTTCGGCGAGAAAGAGAGTGTGTGAGAGGTCAAGAAAATAGTTGAGATAAGCAAAGAAAAAAGTATATGAAATGGAAAGAGTAGTCTATTAATGTGTTGTATAAGTTTTGTTATATCGTATAGCTCCTGCAATTCTGTAATCCAATAGCTCCTGCAATACTGTATTACAGACTCTCACAAAAAGTCTCATATTAATGATTCGCCCAAGGCCCCGAAAAAGGTTGGGTCGGCCCTGCTCCAATGGCTTCCCTACCGGAAGCTTTTTCTCAGCTCCTCCTTTCCATGGCTGCCATAACAATTATTCAATACTATATATATAATAATAATAAGTGTAAAACCTTCGTTGAACCGCCATCGAGCGACGTACCAAGAAATCCGCAGCTTCCTTCTTCTGAAGAGTGAGCGAGAGTTGGGAAGAAGAGGAGACTTTGTTCATCATCTTCTTCAGAGATTTCTTCGCCTTCGCACCCATAGCTCCTTCAAATCAAGTTAAGCTGGAGACACCGATGAAGATCAGTATTTTCTCGGTGAGAGAGGGTGTTTGGATGTCGAGAAACTGGTAGCTAGGGTTTAAGGGAAGCGCCAACGAAGAGAGACAAGAAGACGAGATTTGATAATGGGCTTCATTAGTTGGGTCTGTTTACGGAAAAGGCTTTTACCTAAAAAAAGGCCTCTTTATTAAATAGTAATACATTTTTAGGCACGATAAGTGTAGTAGTAATCGCCTTCGCACCCATAGCTCCTTCAAATCAAGTTAAGCTAGAGACACCGATGAAGATCAGTATTTTCTCGGTGAGATAGGGTTTTGTGATGCCGAGAAACTGGTAGCTAGGGTTTAAGGGAAGCGCCAACGAAGAGAGACAAGAAGACGAGATTTGATAATGGGCTTCATTAGTTGGGCCTGTTTACGGAAAAGGCTTTTACATAAAAAAAAAAAAGGCCTCTTTCTTAAATAGTAATACATTTTTAGGCACGATAAGTGTAGTAGTAATCGCCTTCGCACGCATAGCTCCTTCAAATCAAGTTAAGCTGGAGACACCGATGAAGATCAGTATTTTCTCGGTGAGAGAGGGTGTTTGGATGCCGAGAAACTGGTAGCTAGGGTTTAAGGGAAGCGCCAACGAAGAGAGACAAGAAGACGAGATTTGATAATGGGCTTCATTAGTTGGGCCTGTTTACGGAAAAGGCTTTTACATAAAAAAAAAAAAAGGCCTCTTTATTAAATAGCAATACATTTTTAGGCACGATAAGTGTAGTAGTAATCGCCTTCGCACCCATAGCTCCTTCAAATCAAGTTAAGCTGGAGACACCGATGAAGATCAGTATTTTCTCGGTGAGATAGGGTTTTTTGATGCCGAGATACTGGTAGCTAGGGTTTAAGGGAAGCGCCAACGAAGAGAGACAAGAAGACGAGATTTGATAATGGGCTTCATTAGTTGGGTCTGTTTACGGAAAAGGCTTTTACATAAAAAAAAAAAAAGGCATCTTTATTAAATAATAATACATTTTTAGGCACGATAAGTGTAGTAGTAATCGCCTTCGCACCCATAGCTCCTTCAAATCAAGTTAAGCTGGAGACACCGATGAAGATCAGTATTTTCTCGGTGAGAGAGGGTATTTGGATGCCGAGAAACTGGTAGTTAGGGTTTAAGGGAAGCGCCAACGAAGAGAGACAAGAAGACGAGATTTGATAATGGGCTTCATTAGTTGGGCCTGTTTACGGAAACGGCTTTTACATAAAAAAAAGGCCTCTTTATTATATAGTAATACATTTTTAGGCACGATAAGTGTAGTAGTAATGTATGTCAGTATTGCCTAATTGATAAATCTGTATAGTAATATATAAATTATTATTATTTCGGGGATTTTTTAAAAAGTAGCAATTTTCCCCTTATATTGGAAGCCACGCTTCTTAAATGTAAACGACCAAATACATTTTTACCGATCGAGATGGAATGGAGCTGTTCAAAAAGTATTTAGATAAAATAACAAGAAATAAACTATAATAAAAAAAAAGTGTTCACGTCATAAATAGTGAATGTATATATATTATATATAGGTGGCTCAAAATACACATTTAAAGTGTATCGTGCTCAAACACATATATTTCTTTTTAACTTATATAGTCGGTCTATAGACTCATTGTAAAAGCTAAAAGCGACATCCAAAGAGCTATATTTTACTATACAAAGATCACAATTCATAAGATTGCCGATGCTTTTTACATCTCATTGCTATTCTTCTTCTTCCTTGGCTGACAAGTTACCTAGCGTCATCTTCATCGTAACACGAGCAATTGCTTATCAACTGTTGCAGAGCTTCCATGATATACGAGAACGAAGGGCGTCGCGACGGTTCACTGTTCGGATACAGATGTCATTTCATAAGTTTAGTAGAGCATTTAACTGGGTTCAAAGGGCTTTCGAGAATGCTTACTTTTCCCAGCAGATCTCGATCAAGGCGGCAATTTGCGGGTTCACGTTGGTCGGAATCTCGAGTCTCATGTTCTTGAATCCGACTGCTGCTACAACCTGCGGAATCGGAAAAATGTAGATATGAAGAAATTGAATTCACCCGGAAATATGTTTTTAAAATGTCGTTTTTCAAATTTAATTTTCGATCATTACTTAGAGGGCGACGACGGAGATTTATTGATAAACTGACCTGAGCGGAGCTTAAATTGCTCCAAGGAAGCCGAAGGGTCATCAGTTCCCACAAAATCACGCCAAAGCTGTAAACATCGGCTTTCTCATTTGACAGCTCGTCACGGAGTACTTCCGGCGCCATCCATTCAGGCTATCGGGGAATAATAGTTAAAAAAATATGTTAAAAAAAGATGATGGGATTTTAGAATCTTAATGAAATTTTAATAAAAACTCACTGTTCCCGCGGCCGTTTTGGACGAAAGGAACGTGTTTGCCTTGGAACGAGAAAGTCCAAAATCACACACCTGAAAAATCCAATTCGTTATCATATAAACAAGTAAATAAATTATATTTACGAATTTTTGAAATACCCAATTGACTTGCAAATAGTTTCTTAAAATTCGCTTATCACAGAGAAACAGATGATAAAATGCACAAGTAAAAAAGCGACTAATATTTGTATGTGTTATCCAAATACGTACTTTTACAGTGAATTTACTGTCAACCAAAAGATTTGGAGACTTCAGATCTCTATGAACTATTGGAGGTTGAAGCTGATGGAGATAATTCATCCCCTTTGCCTGTATGATTAATCCCGGTCAGATCACTCATATCATAATCTAATTAAAACAGGTTGTGCAACATAATCAAGTACAAAATCAGAAAAAACACGGTCTATATATGTACCACATCGTAAGCCATATTTAACCGAAGCCTCTCATCGAGTATGGCTCCGGCATCGGGCCTACGAAGAAGCTTATACAAGCAGCCGCTGCAGATTATAAGTAAATAATTAATTTTCCAGAACAAAAATCTCAATCGAAAACGAGATAGTCAAATGAAGATTAAACAATCAAAATGAGAGATTGTTATTACTTTGATAGGTATTCTGTGACTATGGACAAATTTGGGGGCTGAGTGATGGCACCAAGAAAGCTCACGATGTTTGGATGCCTTAAGCGCTTCATGATAGTAACCTACAAATGACGAGCACGATAAAGCTTTATATTATCCTCTAAGTTGATTTTTGAATATTTTTTAAATGGCTTGAATGAAATAAACATACCTCTTTCAGAAAATCTTGAAAGTTGTTTGCAACAAAGTCTTGTTCCTTGAGAATTTTGACCGCGACTTCCTAAGATCAGAGGAAGAAAATAGGTTAGTTTACGAAGATACACGAGCAAGTAAAACAATGATCCAAAGGTAAGCAACAAAAACACATAATTTATCCAAAAGTACGGAAAAATGCAAAGATAACTAAAACAGTCCTGAATTTTTCATTTTTCATTTTTTTTAATGAAGAAACTGGATTTTAAAGTATAGAAAAATTTAACCTTAAGAAAAACCTTTTATAAAAATATTCAAAAAGGTATTAAAACCGGTAACTGGTTTTAGATGCGGACCGAATTACCCGATACCTTGAGAAAATCCATTAACTGATTCACGTAGTCAAGTTTGATCTTTTAGAACTATAAGGACCTTGATTTAAAGGCCAACTAAATTTATCACAAATTATTGATATAATATAATATATATATATATATATATATATATATATGCTCATACTAATAAATTTCATAAGAGCAGAGAGAAGAAGGCCAAAGAAGAATTCTTACCGAACCGCACCAACTAGCATGATAGACAGTTCCAAAAGAGCCTGAAAGGACATCATGCCAACATAAAAATTCACTTAAGACTGTTCTTTACAAACAATTAAAAAAACGATTTCTATGAAGAAAAAAATAATACCTGATCCAATTTTCTTAATTAATAGAAGTTCATTCCATTGGATGTCAGATTCCTCCATGGCAAGATAGAAATCATGGCTTGGTCTATCCATTTCTAAATGATACCGGTTCGATGACGACAGAGAACTAGTAGTGTCAGGCACTCTATTAGAAAAACCTGGAGGGGCAGCTTTGTAATAAACGGGCTGCTGAAGGGTGTCGTTGGCCAAAAGTGTGGAGTTCAGAGTATTAGGAGATGGATCAGAGAAGGCAAGTCGTCGGTGATCTGTGGATATGGAGTTCCGTCCAGCTCTATGGTGGAAAGGCGCTGCTGATGATTCGTGCCTTCTGAAATTCTTACCGAAAATTTCAGCCACCCTTGGACCTTCCTTCTCGTCGGGATTTTTACCAGCGCCTATATAGTAATTAGGGTAAAAAAGGAACCCCGCATGTTATTATCATAATTTTAAAACCATGTTTGTATCCACCATTTTTTTTTTCTAAAAAGAATCCCATATTTGAAAGAAAAAAAAAAGGAATAATTAAAAAGTTTCAAGCCCAGTTTGCAACAAGTTTAACATCCAATACCGTGAAGAGTTCTTTTTTCTAACAAAAATTTCTCGTTTGAATTTACCTTTCTTAGAAGCATCAATTGTGTGGAAACAACTCTACTGTGCTAGGCAATAGCACTACAATTCTCAAAGTAGACCAGATAAAAGAAATAAAGATGTGTAGACTCGTATGACTATACGTTCAATCATGCAAGTACTTAGGTTTGATATGAAATCAGGGAAGAGAATCACCCAAAGAAATGTCGTCAAACGCAAGAGCGAGTGATTGGCAGTCAACAAAATAAAGTTGGGCTAACGTTCGGAAGTCCTGAACAGTCTTTCTCTGACCAGATTTGAATTTTGGATGGCATAGTGGCGAAGAAACCAATATGGACAATGAGCTGTTAAACGAAGAATCGGGTTGGCTTAAAACTCCTGGTGACCCGAGCAAATCAACCAAATATTCCCTGGAAGAGTACACAAAATTTCACTTCTATTTTTATGGTAAAGGTACTCAATACTGCTCGGCAGTCATACATATATAACTTGGCAATAACACAGACTAGCCTCTCACAGAAACCTCACGAATTATTAAACAATTACATTTTTCACTCTTAAGGCAATGAATAAGCTATTAAATTATACCTTTCGGAACCAAATTGAACGAGGCAGGAAGCCCCTACATCCTTGTTGCAGTATTTGCATCCCTTCACTATTCGGCAAGGCAAGTTAACTAAGTCCGCCAAAATCTGGAAAAGTTATAAAAAAAACTCTCAGTCAAAGTGATGATCAAAATCTATATCTTCTGCATAAATTTGCAATATCAGCTTTGAGTACTAATATAAAATAGCATTTTGCATTAGAAAATAAAAGTTATTAGATTTACTTTGAATAGTAGAGCCCGATGAACACAGAGTCCAATAGATAAGTAACCGATCGGAATGACAATAGAGCTCAAACAGTCCCTGAGAATATCAGTGCCCTGCTTCCAGCGTGTAGTGAGCTCTTCTTCGTTCGAACACGGACCGCTTTTGGGAACAAAAAGTTCTCATTAGAAGAAACAAGAAACATAACTAGGACGGAAGGTGGGAATTTTGAGATTGGGGAAATTCATCTGAATTTTTCTATAACACAGTAAATCCGGATAATATTGTGATAGATCCGTGATTACCTATCATCAGAGGAAGGCCAAGACGGTCATTTATGTCCTTTCGTTTATGTATGTTTCTAGGAGTATTTCGGTCAAATATGTTATGATAAGAATTTCGATTTCTGGTGTTAAATTCGGCTTCCGGAGTGAAATCTTCACCCTAGTTCTAAAAATGAATGGTTTGAGTAAATATAACTCACCCCATGCGACTACACACAAGATTTGCGAGTTGTTGAATCACGTCGATCGTGCCTCCCCAACTTCCGGACAGACATTGAACCCAATTCTGAACTTCATTCAAGCCAGGATCCTTCGATTTATCAACCAAAACGACTACCACAAAGGATTCCTTACTCGCCTCAATAGCCTTCAACGATTCCAAAGAAGGAACTCGACCAGAAGATCCCTGATCAGTGCTTATGTTCCACGCGTATGGATCCAATCCATGGATTAGGTAAAACCCGTCGAAGATCTTGTCGCAGTACGATAAACAGCCATTCACCTGGTGAAAAACGCAAATGCATAACATTAATTCCCCCAAATCAGAAGAGATCAAATTTACAGAACTTCAAAAGGATCGATCAAACTGAAAACCTAAACAAACAGCATTCTGAACCATTTTTATGGTCCAATTGTTTCATACATGTATGTAATTAGCTAAAACAACAGTTAGAGTTCATTTATACAGACAAAGAAAACCCAGAAAAAGCTAAACTGAGGTGCGATCACTGTTCATAAACATGGATTCGTCACAATATCGACCTAGAAAGACCATCAAGAGCTCCGTCTCAGCTGATACTCAAGGATCAAAGCAAAACCTTACCCAAAATCGGTGAGAGAGCGATTCAGAATCGAATCGGAGCTGATTGGAGCTAGTCAAGTTGAAGTCGAGAAAGTTGGGATCGTCGGCGGAGGCGGCCTGAGAGGAGAGCCGGAGCGCCAGAGCGAGCTGGAGCTGGTAGCTCTCCTGCGCCTGGAGCGCCCAGCTCTTGAGCGACGCCGGTTCGCCGTTCGCCGCCTCCAGGGCACCGGAAACCGCCATGAGAGAAGAGCTCCGATGGAAGGGATTGAGGAGGAGAATCTGGATTGGAGAGAGAAGGAAGGAAGGAGATTGTTTGGTTGGTTTTGGCGGTGTGAGTTTGAAAGGAAGAAAATGAATTGACGATGTTCATGCATCAACGCACTCGCTTTTTGGATTTTTTATTTACTTCATACTGCCATGCCATGTCATGTCATGTATATACATATATATATATATATATATAATTGAATCACTTAAGTTACATATTCATTAAATTCAATTAAATAAAACATATATATATACACTAGCGTAATTTGTATTGGCTGATGTCTTTGGATTTGAGTCTTTGGATTCGAGTCACCGTCAAAGCAGGAGTGAAATTTAAAGATCCGCATATATATAACATGCGGGAAGCCGGAAATAGTTGAAAAAAGAACTTCGATTTCGATTTTGGTGCGGGAACATCAGAAACGAATGGAATTGGTCATTGACTCATCGGTTATGGCCCGACGAGAAACTCGCATCCTGTAGCACTTCGAAACCCCCAGTGATCGCCATTGTGCTACCCGGCGATGCATAAGACCGAAGACTAACCATGATGAGAGGCAAAATCGCGAATCCGCAAGCAAATTCAATAGAAAACGGTGTCAAAAAACGACCACAGTGCTTGATTTGTATTTTATATTTTCCAACATAATAAACTGCTGTTTGTAGAACGTTACTGGAATAACGGTCATACTTATCATAAATTTATTTATTGATCTATTTATTTGCGGGTGTATTATTGGTTGAGCCGATTACAGATTACGATAACGCCAATAAAAAAGAGATTCAAAGTACGTGTTACATAGATATCATTTCTCATTATAGTGGACCTGTCCCAATCATTCTCATACAATTGTGGACTATTAACACTAATTATTAAAGGATTTATTTGCCCAAATTAAAATATTGGGGGACCTTATATCACTACAAATTATAATTCTAGCAAGAAACCATTCAAATTGGAAGTGATTAAAAAAAAGAAAAAAAAAAGCCTTTTTCGTCAATACAATAACCTCGGAATTGGATGAAGTAAAATTGTAACAAAATTGCAGCCAAAGTGTTGAAATCTTGAATCCGAAATGAAATTATTCGACCATGCTCGAGACGGAGCTCTTCGACTGTTAACGGCCGATAAATCTGCGAGGGAATGAAGTACAGTTGCAGAGTTAGCAGTGTCGAGTGAGAAAGTATGCTCAATTTTATATTGTTTCTTATTACTAAAGCTTTCAACAATTACGGAAAAACTTACGATAATTGAATCGGGAAGATAATGTTTATCACAAATGTGCAATTTAAGATACAATATAACTTAGCCTTCCCAAGCAACAAGCATAGGAAAGGTTTAACATTCCACTAGATTTACCATCAATCATTCCGATATAAATCCAACGAGAGGTCAAGAACACAAATTAGTCCGGGTTCCGGGTATTCCCATCCAGGTATTTTGAGCAAGCCTCCTAAATATAACCTATCTCTCTAACTAGTCCCGAATCCTCTATACACTAACAATCATCCAATAACACTTGTAAAACTCTCATCAATCTTCTCAGTGAACTAAGTTCATACTTTGCTCTCAAAATGCCACCCATTTCTAGACCTTAAGACTAGCATTTCCCGCGTTTCAACACGAACTTTCAGTCGACATGGAAGCTCTCGCTGATTGAAACTACTCGATTTCGTAGCCGTTTCTCAACGAATATGGACAAAGCAACTAAAAATTTAAGCAATTTATTTGCCTATCGTAATATATAGCAAGCTGTGACTTCACATAGAAAAGCATCACATCTCCATGTTCTTACAATACGAAACCCTAGTCGATTCCTCTGACCGATCCATGTTCTACTCAAAGAAATTACAATTGGCTTTGTAACAGCATGAAGATTCCACTCACAAGCCTAGGTGATTCACCGAAACCCTACCCGATACTCGAAAAACGAAAGAAGTTCGAAATCGGATTCTCACCTGGATGCTCGCCGGATCTTGGTCTACCAGGAGGACTTCTGGACGCCGGGGAGGGCGCCCTTGCGCGCGAGGTCCCGGAAGACGATGCGGGACATGCGGAAGAGCGTTACGATGCCGCGCGCGCGGCCGGTGAAGACGCAGCGGTTGCGGAGGCGCGTGAGCGAGCTGTTGCGCGGCAGGCGCGAGAGGCGCATGCGGTTCTCCTCGCGCACCTCGCCGGGGAGCGTGGTGTCGTTGGCCATGGCCTTGTAGAGCCTCCGCCGGAGCTCCAGGTCGGCGCAGAGCTGCCGCCGGTGGTCGTCCCTGATCTTCGAGTTCTCTCGCTCGATCGCCCTCCCCAAGTGCACTCCGATTCCCTCCATTTGCGCACTGAGATGAGCTCCGCGTCTTCTTCTCGACTCTGAAACCTCTCTGCTTCTGGTTTTGGGGGTTTTAGGCGTTGATTTCTATATTTTTTTTATTTGCAATGGAGGCCCCTGAAGATCTAGTTAATAGTAAACTTGGGATGGATTTCTCCTTTTCTTACAATTTTGAGCCCGAGACTTACAAATGACATAATCCAAAAAAATGATGTCGTTTTAGTTTATTTTCCTTTTATAGTTCAGAATTTGTCTAAGTTTAGGGATTATTCACTAATTTGGATAACTTATAAACTTGAATTTCATCAAATTATATGGAAAATATATAGCTTAATTTTGTTAAAACCAATATTTTTATTTGTAATTATGCACATCACAGTTTTTCCTAAGCCCATAGCCATAACTAGTTATTTTCACTATTTGTAATTTTACTAGTTGATATTTTATTTGCATTGGAGGCCCTTGAAAATCTAGTTATTTGGTAAACAATTTTGAGCCCTAAACTTACAAACTTAATCCAAAAATGATGTCGTTTTGGTAGAAAGGAATTAGCATGATTGTAGTTCAAAATTTGTGTAATTTAAGGATTATTTACTAATTTGGTAACTTATAGACTTGGTTTACAACAATTATTATATAAAAATATGTAACTTGATTATTTAAATCAATTTTTCGCCCAAATAATTGATGGTATTTTGATTAATACTTGAACATGCTGTTTCTAAGCATTAAAACCCTAATGTTTAAAAGGGTGTAGGGTCGTTCTTCGTCGCCCGTAAATTGTTGCAGCACCGGGTTCGTGCAAAGTTCAGGGAAATCGCAATTTTGCACGTTTTTTCCCTTGCATTGCCTGTTAAATTTTCCTTATTGAATCCACAAATGCTTCCGAAACAACCTTCCTAAGTTTTCTAACAAAGGCGTTCTCGCAGCTGCATAAAGACGAAGAACCGAACAGCTTCGAGGCAATCAGAACGAAATTTTCTTCATTCCCGACATCAATCTCATATAAATCGCTGAAAACCTCACGGAATTCGCTCTTTACCGCCTCGTATGCAGCCGGACTCTGAGGAATAACGTTAACGACCATAAATCCTTCATCAGACAGAACCGATTTCATGTCGAGAAGAACACGCTTCCTCCTAAACTCCAATGGCGGAGCGCAAACCCCGTTTCCGAGGTCACTGGAATCTAAGTCAACCATCACAACATCAAATTCACCTTCTGGCCGGAGGCCATTGAAACTCTCTCCCCGAGCAGCGCCCCGAACAAATTCTATGGCGTCCCCGACCAGAAGCGTGACGGATTTGCCCTCCTCCAATCCGAAAAACTCTCTCCCGACCCGCAAGACCTGCTCATCCTCCTCGACACCCAGAACCTCAAACTCTAAACGGTCCGCGAGAAACATGGCCAACGCCCCACCTCCGACCCCGAGGCATAACGCTCTTGGCCGAACCCCAGCGAGAATTCTCCCGCTGACGAGCCTCAAGCTCGCTGCCAGGGGAGCTAGGTAAGGGTGCACCAAAACTGTGAGATCGAGCCTAAACCCGGCCTCGCCGATCTCTGCAAACCCTAATTTCTCAGGAACGATCCTAATCTGAGTCTGAACCAAATTGGGCATTCTCTTAAACCTAAGCCTCCTCCTGAATTCTCCGCCGATCTCGACATCTTCGACGACCATTTCTCCGACCGAAGAACCGGCAAAAACCCCCAAAATTACACTCGAAACGACGCCGTCTTCGTACCTCAACACCGGGATCTCCGGAACACCTCGCTCGAAGCAGGACCTCGGCGAGAGGGCGAGGAGGAGGGGTCGCAGGCTCGCCTCGGACGCGCCGAACGGCGCATCGTCTTCCCGCCGGAACCGACCGCGAGGGGCGTCGCCGTCCGGGAGGTTCCCCACAAGAACGAGGCGCGAGGGCCGCGGCGCCGGCGTAGCGAGGAGAAGCTGGCGGTGGCCGGGCTCTCCGGAGAAGAGCCAGTCCGACTCGCGGCCGGGCGGGACGAGCATGGCGGCGACTCGGGGCGGCGAGGCGGGTTGGTCCGGCGAGTCGAGCACGGCGACTCGGAGGAGCGAAGAGGGATTGTCGGGGTTTGGGAAGGTGAGAGTGGTGAATTGTGATGGGTTTATGGTCTCGAACGCCATGGATTTGTCAGTCGCCATGGAAGCTCTGTGAAGCTTGGATTGGATATCCAACTTGAACGATAAAGGTAAGTTATTTTATTTGCTGTGGAGGCCCCTGATCATCTAGTTATTAGCTAAATTGGGTTTGATTTCTCCTTTCTTACAATTTTGAGCCCAAAGCATACAAACGACATAATCCAAAAACTATGTCGTTTTTAGTAATTATTTCTTTATAGAATGATGGTCCAGAATTTGTGTGATTTTTTATTTGTAATTATGCACATCACAGTTTCACTTTTTCCCATGCCCACAGGCCATAACAACTAGTTATTTGCCTAAAAAAAAAAACCATAACTAGTTATTTTCACTAATTGTAATTTTATTAGTTGATATTTTATTTGCAGTGGAGGCCCCTGAAAATATAGTCATTCGGTAAATAGGGAATGTATCTCTCCTTTCTTACAATTTGGAGCCCAAAACTTACAAACTTAATCCAAAAAATGATGTCGTTTTAGTAAAAAAAGAACTAGCACAATTGGAATAGTGATTAAATTATACTGTCCGAATTTTCTTTACGGTAACAGTATTATTAAAACTTTAATTTTGACGATTGATTAGTAATAATTTTTTTTTTCTAAAAAAATATATTTTACTTATTGTGATTATAATATACGAATGGGATATTTTATAAATGAACATTGCTTTACGGCATTTCCCAAAAGTTATGGATCGGTTTGGGAATATCAAGACAGGACACGTGGCAAGGCCATGTGACTCCACGTGGCTCTCCATGTTCGTTGCAGCTTCTTGAGTTCGTTTTGTCGAGCTGAGAACTCAAACGCAAGGAAGAAGAAGAAAGCAGCCATGGCCGCTGCGAGCTGTGCCATCACCGGCCTTCTCTTCAACCCCGACAATGGCCATCACCGCCGGAGAGTGACGACGACTCTCTCGTCGTCGCTTTCCTTCGTCACCTTCCGCACGAGGACGAGGAGTGTAATCCACGCGCCGATCCGACATCAGAGCCATCTCCGCCTCCTCCGACGGCCGCCGTGCTGCGTGGGCTCGCCGTCGTCTTCCTCGCCGCAGCTTTCGCCGGATCAGCAGCAATGGGACTCGCTGACGGCGCAGTTCTCCGCCGCGGCGAACGTCCCTTTCCTGCTGCTGCAGATGCCGCAGATAGTGCTGAACGCGCGGAACCTGATGGCCGGCAACAAGGCGGCGCTGCTGGCCGTGCCGTGGCTGGCGATGCTGACGGGGCTGCTCGGGA
Organism: Parietaria judaica; assembly: GCA_954871525.1. Classification (NCBI taxonomy): domain Eukaryota; kingdom Viridiplantae; phylum Streptophyta; class Magnoliopsida; order Rosales; family Urticaceae; genus Parietaria; species Parietaria judaica. Next base: position 10,766,785 of record OX940862.1, read on the forward strand.
ACCTCTCGCTCCTCTCCTACTTCGCCAAGAAGAGGGAGAAGGAGGTGATCGTGGTGCAGACCCTCGGGGTTCTCTCGCAGTACGCAGTGTTCACGCAGCTGGCCATGGCCGATGCCATGCCCGTCCCCTTCTTCGTGCTCACCACCGCGGTCGTGGCCGCCGGGCTTCTTCTCAATTTCCTGAACTACTTCCGCCTGCTTCGCCCGCCTTCGCTCTGGCTCTTCTGGGAGGATTTCATCACTGTCGGAGGCCTCTCGGTGCTTCCTCAGGTAAGCTGCCATGGCTGGTTCTTGTTTATGTGATCAAAATATGAGCAAATTTCCATGAATTTTTCCTTGGAGATTAGATAAAACCTTGATTTAAAAGAGTTCAACTATACTTAATGCAACACAATTCCTTCAACTCTGTACATTTCGAATTCGTTTCGATTTCGTAATTCTATGGCCATGGCTGATTCTTATCCCGTGTTATCGCAGGTTATGTGGTCGACTTTCGTTCCGTATCTCCCCAACACGATCTTGCCCGGTGCACTTTCGTTTGCTCTCGCTCTCACCGCTGTTGTTCTGGTAATCATCGTATCATCTCTGATTTACTAGTCCCGCTTCATGGCAATCTTTTCCCTAAGTAATCGTCACATCTTGGTGATCTAGTTCTGCTTCAGGACGTAGTTGCTTGGTTAGATTTAGTGTTGTATAAGTGAGATGGGCAGCCCACGTGTGGGCCTGCCCGTCCCGGGTTCCAGAAGGCGTTTGGCAGCCCATGCCCGGGTTGAACCCGGGTACAGGTTGCCCAACTCGTGATGGATTAGTGGACGGGAAAACCATCCCAGTATTAGGTGGGATGCCCAGACGGGTCACGGGCGCGAGCAACCTGCGCTCACCTGTTTGGACAACACTATTTGCTATCTCTTCCTTAAAAAAATGTTTCCTTGATTTAACATGATAGACACCATCAAGACGTTCTTGTAGGAAGCTAGTTCCACTCTTCATCCTTTTGAATATACTTTTATTTGCAGGCACGGACCGGGAAATTATCACAAGAAGGCATCAAATTTGTAGGAGCAATATCTGGATGGACGGCAACACTTCTGTTCATGTGGATGCCGGTGTCGCAAATGGTAATGTGACGGCATTTTCAAGCCGGTTTCCATTGCCTATGAATCTATCTAACTGTGCCCGGTTGGTGCTTTTTTTCTTTTCTTTCAGTGGACGAATTTTCTGAATCCGGACAACATTAAAGGATTATCGGCTATCTCAATGTTGCTTGCAATGATTGGCAATGGACTCATGATCCCCCGCGCTCTCTTTACTCGTGACTTGATGTGGTAATTTATTTGTTTTGGATGATGTTTTGGTTGCTTTCATTGATCAATAAGTGATAAAGTTTGTCTTTCTTATGATGCTGTTCAGGTTCGTTGGCTCTTCGTGGGCTTCTTTCTTTTATGGATACGGGAATCTTGTATGCTTGTACTGGTAAGAAAATCGAGTAAAATGCGCATCCTCGATATGTTTGATCCTAACTCCTTACACTAATTGTAGAATGACTTGAAGTGAAAGAAACTTGTGGATGAATTTCAGGTTCAAGAGTATCAGCAGAGAATTCTTCCTGGCAGCGACAGTCGGTTTATTTTCGTGGATAGGAATGGGGCTATGGAGAGACACCGTAATTCACGGATACAGCTCGCCCTTTGTATCGCTGGGTGAATTAGTTTCCGGTAAAGTTTTGAAGAGCCAAAGTTCACCATGATTCCCTATTGAAGATACGAAATAAAAAACCGTTCGCTCCTCAACCGACGGTGATAGCGAGCTGCTGCTCTCTCTTTCCGCTCTCGTCTACATTGCAACGGGTTGTCCATTGAGGGATACCGAAATCGCCGTGTAATCTCGTTTCCTTTCTTGAAATCAATAACAAAGTTTAGAATTTCTTGGCTGAAACTCAACTATAGGCTTAAATTAAGGCATGAAAACATAGCTTGTAGAATACGTTTCCCTTCACTAGCTGTAGCTTTCAGTAGCAAGTACGAGAAATCGATTAAAAGGACTCAAATTGGAGATGGTCGAGCTAACAATTTATTTAAAAATAAAAATATAAAAAAAAGTTTCGGTACTTTCGGACTCTTACGTGCCCGAGATTGAGCTCCCATGGCTGCTGGAGCCGTGTTACTGTGAGACGAGTTGTTATCCCTCCTTGTTCAGTTACAATTGCTATTACGATTCCATTAAATTGCAATTACGATTATCGTATTTTTAGTTTAGATACAATTTTAATCGCATTAAGGTTGTTTGTCTCCCCTTTAAAATTGTGTACTTCCTCATGCACGGCTTGGATCGACTAAGTTTATAAAGTAAAAATAAAAAACAATGTCCTACACGATGAAATCGGATATCGATGATGAATTTTAGATGAAAATCGAAAGCGGTACTACCATCCAGCAAGAACCAGTATCGATATAAACCGCGTTTATCGATTTCTATAAGAGAACATTGGTATACGGTATTGTACTAACAGAAGATGATTGAAATCTTTTTTCATCATCAATTTTTTTTTCTTCTCTTTTCTTGATGAATCAAGTGTTGATATATTGCAAGTATCGCGCCTTTTTTTGTATTTTAAAACACTTTATTCATCACTTTATATTCAATCAAATGGATTAGTTACAAACTATCTCCTCCTTATTACTGGACCTTTCTCCTTGTTAGTCATCTCTTCTCTTCCTGTTTGTTCTTCGCCAACTTGCTCGCCGGGAAATGCAGCCTCGCCTTCAACGGCCGAGGCGCTCTCGTTTCCCTCTCGAATCCTCGAACACAAACAAATCCTGTAATAAAACAGTTAGATACGGTTTTAATTGCTTTTTACTTGTTACTGATTTAAATACGTTTGAAGCATACCTTTCCAGAAGCAGTATTGAATTCCTTCCGTTGTTAATCCTGGAAAACTCAGATCGGGAAACGTGTCAGTGACTTTTGCCGTCTCAATAGTAATAACAAACATCTTTGTTAGTTGCACTGTCTCAGTTACCTTTGAAGATCGACGACACCGAGGTTCCGAAGTACACCATTCGCCTCGGCAAGTTCCATATCCACCCTCGGGGAACGTTGATGGGGCTGAGGCTAGACTCGTGATCGGCAAATACCTGCAAGTAGTCGAAATCTCACCGGGTTAAATCGTCAACCTCGGACGTACACGTACTCTTATCGAACGAGGACGACAAAGACTGACCTCGTTGACTTGGAAGTACGTGCCGTTAAGTGGAAAGCTTCCTCTCATCGCCGTTCTACAAGGTATCTGATTGACCCGAAAAAGATCTCTACTTAGTAATCTGAATATATTTTTCTGTATGCACATCATTCAATCGCGGTTTTTTCCTCACCAGAATCGTCCCTCGGACCGTTTGGGAATTCGCTTCTCTCACACTATTACATGAAAAACATGTCGAGTCATCGCACACTTTGCCTGGTTCGGAGCCACAACTTTTCTCCGGTGGTTGAATCGAATTAGCAGTTTCGCCTATATGCCAAAAATTAAAACACACAAGAATATTTTGTTCTTATTAATATTTAATTTCACGAGTATTTTACGCTTTTGTTTACCTGGTGTCCATATGGCGAGAAGATACGGGCTCGGGTCATCGGGTTCTCTTCTTTCCATCTGTAAATTTTCAGTGCTGCGGATTAGAAAAGAATAATGACTGATACGACTCGGGTAATTATCCAAGAAAGTTTACTAACCCGTTCTAGTAGAGGATGTGAATCCGGAAGTTCGTACCTACATTCCATCAGAAGGTGAGGCATTAAGATCATAAGGTTTAGAACGGTTTAACAGATTCGTAAAACATGTTTGATGCACTTACACTTGGTGCTCGGTTCGAAGCCGGTTGACGTACTTCAACTTAGGTAAAGGGAGAGAGGCGACATCGGGCGTCAGCGCAACCAACGCCTTCGACATATCATCTTCTCGGAGCTCCATGTTATTCTGCATGTAGCTCTGCAAGCTTTCCCTCAGCTCTCCCATGTCGAGTTTGATGGTGGGTATTTCGTCGGGATCCTCGTAAAACGCATCCTCGAGGTCGCTCTCTGAGATTTCCGTGTGTTCTTGCTCCGGTGTTGCAGGCTCTTCGACGATGGGTTCACAGTTTCTTCCGTTTACGGAGCCGGTTTCTATGATCGAGCCATGCTGTGGTGCAGGCAGTGCCGCCATGGGATGGATAACGACGCTGGGGGTTCTATCCGATGTTTGAGGTACGGCTGAACTTACGATACGTCTCTCTTCGGGCCCCGGTAGGGCTAGTCTTGCACTGAATTTATTATTAATGTTAGAATCGAGTTGAAATCTTTTAAATCAAGGTTTTATGATCTAATCTCCAAGGAAAAATTCATGGAAATTTGTTCATAGTTTTGTCATATAAACAAGAATCAGCCAGGGCAGACTAAAATTATTATTTTTTTTTTTTTTTTGTAAGATGTGTCATTTTCGGCTTCAATTTTTGTTTGCTTTTCTTCGAACCGAGACAAAATGTATGTACCTCGCGAAAGCGCTAGCGAAGTGCCTGCACTCTCCCCTCATCGGACACGCATTGCAATTCGGTTTACTCTTCGTGCAGAAAACCTGCACCGAAACGCCGTTAAAAATTTTCTTACCCTTCTCGTTAGGACTTATTCCAAATCAATATTATGCATGAAAAATATAACTTACTTTCCCAAATGTAATCATCTGATAGTGTAGTTCGTATCTGCAGCAAGCAAGGAAGTTCAACAGTCAATAATAGCCACGGCGAAATTACGTTACATTAGATTGTTGAATGAAATAAGCAGTTACAGTGTTCTTTGATCGAGATTGCAGAGCCTCGGCCAAAGAAACTTCTGAACTGACTCCAGGATCGGATACCTAAAGACGACGAATTATGATCAGAATCATCCGACAAGCGTTGACCCTCACGGTTTAATGAGGTCTTTAACACTTACAGTTCGAGAAGATGTAATTGAAGGGACTCGGGAAGTGGCCGGAGCGGCACCCAGCCTAGTCGAACTGCTATTCTTCCGACGTTCGTATCAACCTTCGTGAAAATTGAAACACATTTCAAATTAAAATAACAGAAAAAACAGAATACAGTTTCTTTTTCCGCCTTCCGTTCGGAGATCTTTACCGGGAAAGCAAGGTGGTGGAGAGTTAAAAGCCGCACACACTCCACACTTTTCAACCCTAATCCCCGTATGCTCAACAGGTAATCCCTGCAGAAGTCGGGAACATATGTTTGAGGATGAACGGTTATAACTAAAAAAACGGTTACCTGGAAATCACTTACTTTGCTTTATCCGGGGGAACGTCTCTCAGCCATTCTAGGTCGATGCTTCCGTGATCTTTGACTACCCGATTCAGAAATTCCTGCAGCAACGTACAATATCAATATATAACCGTTGAACTGTTAGCTTGTCTTCCAAGTATCAGAAAATCAAAGCGAAGAATATACCTTCATTCTCTCTGCCAACATGTTGTTCATTCCTCTTTCTTTAATAGCATCGGAGATTTCCTTCACGTCAGCGTTTCTCACAGCTTCGTAGTCCAACGAGTCCATTGCGTCTTTTCTTCTTTCTTTTTTCGTGCCGTTGGCCTCCGCCTGCTTTCTTAAGTCGTCCCAATCGGTTTCACTCTTTTTCGCACTTCCGGGATTTCCTTTCCTTGCTTTAGGATTTTTTGTATTTGTCAGGATCGGAGATTGATTGGAAGAACCAATTTGATCCTTCGAATTCGGCTCAACAGTTTTCCCTCCGAGCTTGGTAGACGAGGAATCCGGGGATCGCCAAGAGGATATACTTTCTTCACTGAAGGTTTCACGCCACCATTGTTCCGATCTCGTGGAGTTCGTTAACACGTTACTTTCTCCGAAAGGTTGAAATTGTATATACTCGGGATTTTTTCGTACAGTGGACAAAGAATAACCGACATTATCCTGGCTGTGAACTTCTTGAAAAGAAGATTTCTCGGTCCATAGAATATCCGGTGAAGTCGAAGCTAGCCTGTTTCTGGGTTTGTACCCGTTAGAAGGATCTTCCGTTTCTGAATTGGAGCCCGAGCAGGATCTTATTCCTCCACCAACTTGGGTGATCGAAGAATCATTAGATTCCTGGGACAAGATCAATTCCTCCTCGGGAGGAGTGATGTTCGGTCTGTTGCTGGGTTCGCTCGATAGTTCGTACCATCGGAGAGTGTCGTTCAGAGTTTCTACAGCTATTGGCGATTCTAGATCGATAATGTTTGCGGTTTCCTCTTGCGTGTTGCTGCTCGGTTTCAGAGGAAATCTCGCTGCCATTGACATGAAGGCCGAGCTGCACAAAATCAGAGAAAGACGAGTGATTAGTGTTAACGGTCGCAAGCCTTACGATTCAGAACTTGAAAATACTTCTTGATGTGGAGTTTACCTTGAAAGGTGGTCCGAGACATTTTGCGTTAGAAAAACTCCGATCACCGAGTCAACAACCGACCCTTTCCATCGCGAGAAACCTCTATCTCCTGCAAATTGTATGATTGTGTAAGCTCAGAAACTTCATGATTATATATATAATAAACTGAAGTACAAGGCAACAAAAGCACGAGAAAAACGCACCTTGAACGAGGTGCATACGAGCGATGAAGGAATCAACTCGCCCTCTGAACACCTTCCGTTCCTCTTCCCACCACTTCTCCTTCTTCTCGTCGCTCTTTTCCGTCTCGTCACTATCTTCCTTGCCCATTAAAAGATTCCAGATTCTGTTGGATTCCGGATCCAAGTCCACTTTCGGACGTTGTTTACGCTTCTTGATGAGATCATCCTCGTATGGAACAAGCGATCCATTCCCTTTGAAAAGAACGAGTGCGCTCTCATCACGCTTCTGCAACCCGTGTCCGTTTGCACCGATGTCAAGAATTTGAAACCGGTCTACGATATCATCTATAATGCTCGCATATGTCGGTTTCTTTGCTCTACCTGCACCAAATATAATAGCATAATCAGCGAGCATTGTAAGAATTTACGAAAGTAATTCTCAACAAGAAACTTACCTTTTCTTTTTGGTACTCGTTCAAGTATACTTTCAGGTCCGGAGGGAGCTGGCTTTGGTCGGGATGCTCCGAGTTTCTTATTCATTATCGGCCTAGTATTGCACATGTCGAGAATCGGGCTATTGGGTACGGGAGGGTTCAGGATTTTAGTAGAATTATGGGTTGATGGAACGATCTGCAATGTTGAATGATGCGCCGAAGCAACAGACCGACCATAAAGATCACTGGTGAAAAGAATTCCGTTATCTTTTTCCCCTTTTGAAACTCTGCAACGGTTTTGAGAGTTCAGCGTTGCGTCGGAAATCGGGATCGACTTTATTGGAAATCGGTCGACTAAGAGCATATCTTGCTGTACATCTCTATAGTACTCATCCGTTGTTTTCATTTTCTTACCTGTCTGCGGAATTCCCGAGTGCAGGTTATGCCCATTTCTCGGACATTTCTCCACCGTAGAAGCCTTTCTGTGTAGCGTCGAGGCCACATAATTCGTGGTGTAGAGGTTTCCACATTGGATGCTTTGATCGTAGTCTCTTTTCGATCCCCTTTGTTCGTAGGATTTGAAGGGTGTATTCGGTATCGGTTGCATCACGCTCTGCATCAGTTTTTTCACGTTCTCAAGATCCATCTCGTTGAAATTCTCCACAACCGCGCTCGAGCCTTTAGTTTTTCCATGAATCCCATTTCCCGTGTCTGTTTGTTGCCGATCGGCAGAGCAGTTAGTTTTCGATCCACTGGCTGCACGAGAATTCAAAACTCGCACGTCAGTTTCTGAAGCCACGGGGCGGCGAGCTTCTTGCCTGTTGAGTAGATCAACAAATCCGTTTGGTATTTCCTCACTTCCAATCTGGTTTTCTCGGGAAAATCTCTTACGGTTTCCAATTGGCACAGACAGCATCGTTCCTAACCCGCTCTGGTTTTCATCCTCCAAATCGAATACCAAGACTCTCTTGCAAGACTTCTGGGCCTTTTCGGCATTGAGTTCCTCTGATTCCTTGATAATATCTACTTCCTCTTGAGCCGTTGAATCCTCGGGAACGTTTTTGCGCACGTATTTCCGCTTTACTTTTGGCTCGTTGCTCTTGGGAGCCGTGTTCTTTGGAGTCCTTTTGGGCTTGCCTTCAACAACCACCTTAGGCCTGTGTTTCCTGCGTTTGGACGTTTTCTGCTGAGGCGTCTCGTTCAGATCGATGCCCAGATCAGTTATCTTGCCGGACGACGATAAGTCCACAATGTTCTGTGAGGCTTCACCACAATGCAGTTGACTTTCTGTTGACTTTTGAACTAGATTCCCGGATTGATGCTTCTCCGTGGTTAGATCCTTACACGGAGTTACTGGCGTGAAGTGGGCCGAGCTGGCACTTGTAAGAGGCTGAGACTCCATTGCCGGCGGAGCGTTCAGGTCGTAATTTATCATCGAAGTTCCGGGAAAATCATCTGCCGAGAAAGATTTGTCAACAATTAAGCAACATACTATACAAACTCAAATCCGTTCGATACGAATTTATCACGCACTTACACTACTGCTATGATCGAAAAATTGCTAGAAATATAAACTCGCTTTCGTACCAGCAGTTTTCCGTCTTCAATAAAAATTGACAGAAAATCTACTAAAAATCATTGCTTTGCAACACCCAAGTAAACCGAAAAAATCGAGGCTCTAGCCGAAAAGCCAGATACAAATTCACGAGAGAAAAAATAAATAAAAAATTCACTACAAGAAACTGTAAATGTTCTTCTAACTAATTTAGTTTTCTTACTTCCACATTTCGTAGACTAACAAATATTACTTAAATGTTTTTTATTTTGTCAAAGAATTAATAAATAAATAAATAAAAAGCATTGTAATTAAACAAATGGTAATGTAAGAGAGATACCGATCGAACTAATAGCTAAGCTCTTACCTTGTACTGTCTGGTGTAAGCTTCTGCTGCTGAAACCCAAATCGAAACCATTGCGATTCCCGAGTAAGCCGCTCGTCCGAGGCTGAAAATCCGGCACCGGAGCTCCGGCGAATGAACCATCTGCGGAGCCCACTATCCCAGAATCATCTTGAAGCAGCAACTGCAAAAGCGGAATGTTGTTCCACTCTGCAGAAACTTCTCCGGGAAGAGACTGCCAGTGGTTACAGACAGTCGGGTTTCGCTCCGACACGCCTGGAACCCGTGTATTCTGATCAAACACCGAGGCAAAGAAATCGTAGCTCGGTGCCTGAGGCCAATGATCCATCCCAAAGTGATTCACTTCCAGGTTTTCAGCTACTGGGTTCGGTCTCCCCGAGCCCCGCGGATTCCCGGGAGTCGCCGGAATCCAACCGCCATTGAACTGGAACTCGTCGGGCTGCGGAACTCGTAACCCGTTTCCGAAATTCATCCCCAAGTGATTCACTTCCGGGTTTCCCGCCACCGGATTCGACCTTCCCGAGCCCGGCAGGTTCCCCCGAGTCGCCGGAATCCACCGGAATCCATCTTCGAAACTCATCCTCCCCAATTTCTCTCTCTTCCTCGACTCTCTATCTCGGCTTCTTCATCTCAATCTTCTTCTAAAGAAGAATCAAAGCAAAACCCAGAAATGGAATTGCAATTAAACACTTGAATGCTGAGAATTATTCCTGTGATCGAGCTTTATGCAAAATCCAACCCATCATGAATCATCATCAGCATTCACAAAAAGGAAGAGCAATAATGCAAATAATAATAAAAGAATCTTGATTTGGGTTCAAATAATAAACTCTTGATTTGGGTCTCGAGGGATGAGCTCAGCTCACCGATTCGAACAGAGAGAGAGAGAGGTAGGTAGGAGAGAGAAAATGAAACAGACCGAACTAGTTAGATTAAACATGCTTTCTTTATTTAATGTATGATGATTCAATTCGAGCGAACTGAGTGTTTGACTTTTTTATGTCACTCTTTGAAAATCAATCTCATCTTTTAAGAAATTCGTTATTTACAGTTAAGGTCACATCTTACACTGTGTTTGTCAGCGTTTCGAATGAGGAGAGAGAAAAATAAATTATTATTTTAAAAAATAAAAGTTTCTCAATTTAATTTGATTTTGGAAATCAGTTTGATAATTTTATTTTAGAGATTTTCTTTTAGTGAATTACTTTTAAAGAATCGTTTAATTTTTTTTGTTTAATTGAAAATATTTAGTGAATAAATTAGGCGATATAAATGATAAATTTATGTTACTAATAAAATTAATTATATTTTATTTTAAAATTGTAATTTTCATTTATGACCACTTTAATTTCGTTGACCTCGTAGCGGTTATAAATTGTATTATTATATGAATCACTTGACACGACATACTGTAATTTCTTTTTATTTATTTTTTTCAAAATTGAATAAATTACAAGTGGTAAACATGCCGCAGTCTCTGACCTTTATTAAGATTCGTCTGCAAACGTAGTTGTCGTAGGGTGCATGTGCATTCATCTCGTGACCGAGGCTGTCAGAAACCGTCGGTTGCGTGAAATCCGTGAGTTAATTACTAGAGGGTAGTATTTATTGCTTAAAAAACGATTTTATTTTTTAAAGTGAGAAAGCATTTACTTGTTCTATAAGAAATTATCAATGCATTTACCTCGATTCAATCTCAGTGAAATGTAAAAATTACATATATGTAATCTTGGCTAATAACGGCTGTAGTCAATAGTATCAGTTATTTTTACACTGTAAATATATATTTTATTATACGAATGCATGTAATTTTTGTCAAAAGTGTCACTCTATTAGAAACATATGTTCTTCCTCTATTTAATAAATATATATATATATCTTATGTCTTAATGTGTGAAATTATATATTATTATGCCCAAATTATAATGCAAAACATTTGCTCATAATATTAGTATAATCCAAAATATATTGCATTAATTTCTTTCAATATCTGGATTTAGTGCACTATTTGTGTTGTGTCACCGTCACATAGAGATACATAATTCATATTTGTGATTTATTGTCTTGCCTTGTAAATAAAAAGATTTGCTTTGCTTGTTTATCTATTTCCGTTATGTCTATTTATTTGAGGGATATTTGTAGCATAAGTTTCAATATCTTGTAAAGAGTGTGACTATATATTATCTATCTCTTTTGTACTGTAAATGTAATAGTACACGATGATTACAAAACAATATCGACATCCGATTATGTCCATGTCGAGTTAAAGTGTGTTAAGTTAGAGTTACGTACGCCTTTAGTTTAATAGTATTAAATATTAATTGATATTTTTTTGAGTTAAATCGTATACATACAAGTTGAGACATAACAACTTTAAAGGAACATAGACGAAATTAATGGTTGATATTGTTCTTGGGCCTGTGGGTATTATTGTTGCTAAAAAGTTTGAGTATGTATCGGCGCACTTAGGAAAATATTGATACTTATGTCGAAAATATTATTTGTTTATTGACATGATTATTATTATATGGTCATATACGCCGATATATTTTCCCATTTAGTGTTATATGTAACTTGTGAATCAAGTGGTTTAAATTAGTAATAATATCTTTAATGTATGATAAAAAGTAACACCATCATAGATTTGTAGCTATTAATTGGAACAGCTAATGTTGATCATTCTTGAGACAATAATATCCCTTTAATGTGTAATATATTACTTAATAAATGAATTGTAAAAATATTTAATTACTATTAATGTGCTAAGTTTCACTGATTACCATAAATCATTTGTAATGGGAAATAACTATTTTTAATTTGGAAACTTTATAAGCCGAGCCTATAGGGTCTAAAAAGTTGTAGGTCTAACATTTGATTCCACGTGTCTATAGAATAATTCGTCATGCTCTTTTTCGTTTTCTCGAATATTTTTGCCACTTGTGTGAAGTGAAGTATAAGCCCATATTTTATAGTAAATTAAAATAATAGCGGTAAGAGTACTTAAAAAGGTATAGTCAATTGTGTCATGAATAATCTAATTTTTGTTAGGAAAAAAATATTTCCACATAAATTTACTTTGAATTTCATCTTTGTATTTTATTTCTTTTATTTATGCGTGTCCTTTCTCTATTAATAATTTTATTAAAATAAATAACCCGCGTACTCAATGGCGCAAGTGACTATGATTTAGGTACTTTTACTACTATATCCCCAATACATATTATTTTTTTTTAGAAAAAAAATGATAACTTTTTTTGCTCAATAAAAAAAATGCCCAATAAAGTGACCATTATTTTGTTTCCAATTGATTAGCAAACATCTCTTATTTGTAAAGAACATAAATGCTAATTGAAATAGAATAAAAATAGGTGATTTTTAATGGCCGGTAAATATTATTTTCTCATTTCTTCAGATGCCACCTTATTGCGTTAAATACTCGTCTACTCTATAAATGAATGAAAAGAAAAGAAAAAATGTATTATGTTTTTTTTTTTTGCCATGAAAGCTCCAACATTTTCATATATACAAGTATGAAGTAACATATAATCTTCTTCATAAAATCCCAAATTCACTCCATAAGTTTATCAGTGTAATTTATTTCATTGATAAACTCTCTTTTAAAGCAATTGAAGAAACTAATGAATTCCTAAAGCACACTACGCAATAAATACATTATTATAAGATATTAAATATTTATATATCCTAAGAGAATATATGTATGTACATATTAAATAAAGCATTAAAAAATAAAGTAGAATAATTCAAATGGGATTGGGCCTCTAAACTTGTGTGCCTGTGGGCCTTGAGATCGGTTAATAGAAAAGGAATGGCTAGCTACTTTCTTAAGGACAAAAAGTGACCTAAAGAAGGAAATATGTACATTGAACTTTGGATTTGACTATATGAAAAAACCAGTAACTTACTAACTTATATGTAATTTTATAGATTTTTTCCTTCTTTCCTAGAATACGATATAATGGATTAATGTACCGTTTCAACGAATATGCGTCTAATCGAAACAAGACCTAATTCGATTAAGCGAGTTACACACCTAGTTCAATTAAGTGATATGCTACACGACAAGAGCACAATGATAAATTTACACGATATAAGAGTACGTGTCTAATCGAAGCGGACACACCTAGCTCTATTAACTGATACACTACACTACACGACAAGAGTAAACAATAAACTTATACTAAATTTACACAATATATGAATATGTTTATAAACGAACCAGACACACTTAATTCGATTGAGTGATACGCTACCCGACAAAGCACAATAATAAATTTATACTAAATTTACACGATATAAGAATAAGTGTCTAATTGAAGCGGACACACCTAAACCTGTAAATATATAACAGAACCCGGATCCGAGTTCTGTTTTTCACGTTTCCGGAAAAATCCGGAACCGGATTTTCTGGTTCTGGTAAAATCCGGAACCGGATTTTCTGGTTCCGGATTTTTTCCGGAAAGCAAAATCCGGTTCCGGATTTGTTCTGTTTTTTTTTTAATATATAAATTATAAAGTATAAACCGGTTTGATATATAAATTATAAAGTATATGTTTTCTTTTTCTTTTTTTCTTTTTAAAAATAAAAAAACGGATTCCGGAAAATATAGAAAATCCGGTTCCGGATTTTAAAAAAAAAAATTCCGGAAATCCGGTTTTCCGATTACTGTATTTACAGGTTTAGACACACCTAGTTCAATTTAGTGATATGCTACACGACAAGAGCACGTGTCTAATCGAAGCGGACACACATAATCTATTAACTGATACACTACACGACAAGAGTATGACAATAAACTTATACTAAATTTACACAATATATTAATATGTTGATAATCGAACCGGAAACACTAAATTCGATTAAGTGATACGCTACCTGACAAGAGCACGATAATAAATTTATACTAAATTTGCACGATATAAGAATAAGTGTCTAATCGAAGCGGACACACCTATTTCAATTAGTAACTGATATGCTACACAACAAAAGCACGATGATAAGTTTTCACGATATAAGAATACGTGCTTAATCGAAGCGGACACACCTAGTTCTATTAACTGATACACTACACGACAAGAGTATGACAATAAACTTATACTAAATTTACACAATATATGAATATGTTGATAATTGAACCGGAAACACTTAATTCGATTAAGTGATACGCTACCTGACAAGAGCACGATAATAAATTTATACTAAATTTACACGATATAAGACTAAGTGTCTAATCGAAGCGGGCACACATAGTTCAATTAAGTGATATGCTACACGACAAAAGCACGATGATAAATTTAAACGATATAAGAATATGTGTTTAATCGAAGCGGACACACCTAGTTCTATTAACTAAACTACATGACAAGAGTATGACAATAAATTTATACTAAATTTACTCGATATAAGAATATGTTTATAATCGAAGCGGACACACGTAGTTCGATTAAGTGATACGCTACACGACAAGAGCACGGCAACAAATTAATACTAAATACGATATAAGAATGTGCATCTAATCGAAGTATACACACTGAGTTCAATTAAGTGATAAATTTACGTGAAAAATACTATATACTAAATTACACACGACATAAGTTAATAATTGATCTTGGACATGTAGATGAACAAAACCGATAACCGCGTCATGCAGGCCGACACATTCGCATCATTTATAAAGAGTATACGATTCTAGTCTATTAAGACACAATTAAACCGAGTTAACTCATTAATATATTTTTGGATATATCGTTAAGTGATCAGACGTCGGAAGAACTACCTTAAAGACAAGCGGGCTTCAACTCCATTAAACGAACTCTTACATTAATTCCAAGCTAACCGCATAATTTCAAGGTCTAGTCCCGCGAATAAAGCACACATGTTAGATGCGATTTCGACTCATCAAACGCATTTATTATGCTGAATTTACAAATCCAAATGAGTTTGTAACTCGACTTAATAAAAAAAAACTAATAAATGAAGGAAAATGTGAAACGTATGGTACGTAATAAATAACAATCCTAAGTTTATTTTCTATATATAAAGAACTTTTTCAAAATTTTAAAGAGCCGGGAATTACTCTTTTCGCGACTCCGTCTTATGTTTATGTAAGTAATCTTCACTTATAGTGGAACGATATCGTGAACATTACTAAAAACACTTCAGACTCATAAATAACAAACAATCTATCTCATGCCGATTTAAATGCAATATGTTAAAGTTTTAAATTTCTTTGAAAAAAAATTTGTAGAAAATTTGCTACGGATTTGCCTAAAGAGCATAAAAATACGACGAAACGACATACTAACCAGTCAAAACGACCAGAAAAATAGCGAATCTAATCACCCTTTCTATAAATTCAATCATTCGAAGAAAACACTACAAAATTTTGAAACAAGCCAATGTAGCTTGAAACATTGTCACTGAAGAAAATTTTGATTTATTCTAAAACCCTCAATCTGTTATAACTAAGCTTTTATTTTGTTCATCGGAGTCTCCAAGATGTCATAGTGACCGTACCCGTGAAACAGCACATTGATTGGATCGTTCTCTTCGTCCTCATTCCCATACTCCTCCCCGTACTTCGCTATGTTCGTCAACGCGCCTGTGCTTCGATCCCTCATGAAGACGTAAATCTGTGTTCTGTGGAAATCAGGAGCATGAAGTCGTGTCGGAACATATATTATGCAGAAATAAACACGAATATTGGTGAAGTACTCACTTGAGGACATGAGAAGCCATGATCAACTCCGGTTCTCCGCCCCAAACACACGGCTTTCGGATTCGATCCACGTACGCGTCGAAATCGCCTTCGATAAACCTAGTACCGCGTTTCGAGATTCATTTCGCGGATCAACTAAAAAAAAGGCGTTTCGCAAATCCAATTTGTGTATAAAAACTTACCATTCGGACTCCTCACGCCTCTTCAAAAGCTCATCCACGACCTGGAACAGCGTTTTGGTCGATTGATAAGGGCAATCTAGTGAGCTGATGCATTAAAGACGAAGGACAGAGAGACAAAATTACCTGAGCTCTTAGTTCATCGGCGAGTTCTCTCTGTCGAGTCTCGTCGGGAGCTTCCTCTCCGTTCCTCAAGCTAGCCACGTGAGCGATCGCTCTGAACAGGCATCGCCCATCGGCAAGCACCCCTGAAACACGTCAATCAGACCTCAGACAATCGCTACTGAAAATATGTTACGAGCTCAAAAAGCGATATGAACTTTCGTCAAATCCGGTTGATAAAACGCGTAAAACAAGTTATGAGAAAACCAAAAGCGATACAAACTTTCCATCTACACTTTCACACTCAAATTCAGATCGATAATACACTGTGAACTCGAAAGAGTAGAAACGGATAAATACTCAATTTGATGACTTTACCGAGCAAAGCAGGTATCAATGGCGGATTTAAGAACACGATTTGATGAGCTAACATACAAAATCAAGAATCGGCGGAGTCATCGGTGTCCTCACCGGAGAGAGAGCTCCGAGCTTGAACAACCGCCGATTCCTGACGCCTCATCCATCGGAGACTCTTTGAATTCTCAATGCACAATATCAATAATCAAAGCACTGAAGAACGCAAGAAGAACAGTAGAACAATCCCCGGAAGAAATTCAAAAATTTCTGAGAAGAAAACGAAAGGAAATGGAAATATGTGCATATAGTATAAGAGACCTGTAACTGTATAATCGGCGGATTCATCGAAGTCCTCATCGGAGAGAGGGAGCTCCTCCTCGCCGGAATTGAGCTCCGGTTGAGGCGCCTCCTCAATCGGCGCCGGCACGAGGCAGGCGCAGGCACAGACCCCGAAGAGGAGCCACGCGGAGTCGGCGCGGTGGAGCCAGCGCGCCGGGCGAGCATCGAGCGACGCGTTCCACGAGCCCTCGCCTTTCTTCACCAGCTCAAATCGGCGGCGGCTGCGGCAACCGGCGCTCGTCGACGACGACGGGACAATCGCGTGCCAGATTGACGCAGCTCCCCCGTCGCACGACAGGAAGGCGCTGCGGCACGCCGCCGAGTGGAGGCGGCGGGTTCCGGTCGGCGCCGGAACCGCTGCGGAGACGAAGCGACCGTACTGGTGGTGGTGGAGCGCGGAGCCGTGGGCGCAGAAGGAGGAGAGGAAGGAGGCGACGATCTTCGGCTTCGGGCGGGGGCAGAGAGCCGCAGCGAGCATCACCGAAGATTTTGCTGCGGTCGTCAATGGCGGAGGCGGCTAACGTGCGCGGGGTCGAGAGGGGTGGCGTAGGCTATTACCCTACGCACCCGTTGGTGTGAGTTCCGTACTGTAGAAAAAGATCGCGAGAAACAAAACAAACTTTCTTTTGCAGAGTTTGTCTCGTGGCGGCCAAATAAATAAATAAAAAATGTGTGGGGTCCACATCGGAATATGTGACAAAAATGTCTTGTTTCTACATATATTGCATCGACACCCCTCTATTTAGAGAAAGTTTAATATTTTCACCTCAAAAAGAGGGTGCACCGTGCACTTGGAGAAAGCTAAGTATTTAATTGGTATCCTTGTATTTTCCAATGTTAAATAATTTTAGTGTGTCGTTTTTCACGATATAAGACGGAGACGGGCGATGCTTCAGAACACGCTTATTTATCAATATCTTAATTTAGAATGAATACCCGTGTATTGCGCAGAATCTTGTTGCAAATGCCCGCATCAATTAGGCCACGGAAGCCGGTAACACCTTATTTATATCTTACAATGTGTATTTGACTAATACTGTATTTTATGTTTTTGTCTATTTTTTCTATAGACTCTTCCTAAAATGAAATCTAGTAAAAATGGCCCTAACCTTGTAAATAGTAAATACTAAATTCTAGATTGAGTGTTACTATCTTGCCTTGTTTTCTTAAAATACCAAATAAATATAAATCTTATCATTTACACGACATTAAATTTGTATTATTTATCTTTTATTTCCATAACATGATTTATTTTGGTGAATCTTTAGTTACTTTACATATATTTTCATAATTTCTATAAGGCGATTCTATTGTCACCAATGAAAGTTGGCCGTGTCATTTTCAAGTCAAATTTTTAGGGCCAATACTGACGATTACAGCAAAACAAGGGGTCATAAGGGAAAATTTCCATTTCTTATGGTAAATGAGAATTTTTTGGTATATGCGGAGAGAGATTCTAAATTCTAATGATGCCAATTACGGTATCAGCCTCGTAATCGCTTTGCGAGTGAGGGTAAATATGTCATTTCCGAAGCGGTGGGAGTGAGTGGACTGGTGCCACGCAATCTCACTGTATTCGATATCACTGCATTTATAGCCGTTGGATGAGAAAACAACGGTTCTGATGATGCGTTGGTGTTATGGAATTTGTTTTATCGGTAAAGGCTTCGTCCACGTCCTACCATTGACCTTTGGCTTTTGAACCTTTTTAAGGACCACGATGACGTGTGATGACGGCTTTTGCCTTTTTGCAATGAAGCTCCTGTAGCTTTTTATGTTGTATACTTTTGTCTCGAAAGAAGTTATTATTTTGTTTTAACAAGAATAGTCAATACCATCATTTTAAAAGGTCGCGAGTTGTTAGTTCCGCATAAAAAAAAGTTATATTAGCGGAACTACAATAAAAGTTGCGGGGTTCGGGGTTCGATCGGTGTAAAAGTTGCGGGCTAAGTCGAGTTGAATCCCACTTGTCTTTAAAGTAGTTTTGTACTTTTGTTTACGTATGATCACTTGACGAAAGTTTCTAAATAAAATCGATGTATACACTTTTTTATAGCTAGTACGAATACGTACGTGTAATGAAAATTCTTGCAAAAGAGCATTTCACGAGTGATTACGAGGCGACTTTCCATATGATCGTTAAATGCCATTAATACTTAAATAACAATAACACCATCAAGAGGTGAACAATCAAATCTCCAGTTTAGCTTTTATCTGTTGTTCGACAAAAAATAACCGTAGATAAAATAATTGTTCGAACGTAAACGACTACTTGAAAAGAAGCCGTGATCATGGTCGTGCATCGGAAGAATCTTAAATGTCTCATTGGTTAAATCCCTAACATGTTCGACAAGGATTTGTTCTATATAACTTCATAAATGAGATCCTAATTAGCATGACCAAATTGCAATCCAAGATTAATATGATATAATTTTCAAGAGGTTTATCAAGATTGTTGTTTTGCTTTTTTAGATACTTAATGCATTGACCAGAAACATATGAATTTAATGCCTTGTTTATGTTACACATTTTTATTATAAAATATTATATTGTTTCTATATATTTTTGATAATAGCTGTCAGACTGACATATCGCTAATCATTTTAAGTACCTTAATAAGATTAGAATCCTCTTAAACAAAACGATATTCACATGGCTAGTTGTTATATTTGAAGCAATCCTTTTGCTTATGTCAACGATAATAAATGACGTTTAAACAAGATAAGCTTAGTGTTGAGAATGGAAGAAACAATAATCTGAAAAGAAAAAAAAATCATGATAATAATTACAGATAATTACAGGGTGTAATTTTTCCTAACTAGTGTGTATATTGTTTTAATCATAGTTTATATCACTTAAAAAACTCTTTAACAGTCAAAGAATTTGAATAATTACTTTGTTGATGGTCATAGTTTATATCACGAAATGAAGTAAATAAATTTGACTCGATTGTATATGGACATACGACTATATCAGCTTAATCGCGACACGATCACGATTGTATATATAAAAGGGAACATAACACGAACATAATAATACAATTATAAGATCCGATTAGACATAAGATTACGCAACACGATCACGATTGTATAAATAAAAGGATTGTATAAATAAAAGGGGACATAACACGAATATGAAAATACAGTTATAAGAACTAGTTAGACATACGATTAGGAATGGAATACGAATATTATATATGTAACGTACGCTATAAATTATTTTGAGACGAACAATGCGAAATTATGTTAAATATATTTATGATTCACATTGTTAAATTGATGATAATATAAATGGTAACCCGTTTCAAAATCTTACTTTATTTATATTTTATAAATAAGCTAGGCGAATAAAAAATCAATTTATTTGTTTGATTACGATCATTCTAATGAGTTAAAAGAACTGTTAATAAATAAGTAGATCTATGTCTTCTTTTCAAACAGGATTAATAAATTACACATTTATTAAATCAATAAAATAAACTACGACTAAAACACGAATAATAGAAGGGTACACCAAGTAGTTGCATGTTCAAATACTCGATCGGTAGCGATTTTTAAAAATCTTAATGAAATTCTTATTGGTATAGTCATTCCACTTTTGGTATGCCAACAATTCAACTTTTGGACATTTTGTGAAGATTAAAAGTGATTCTACTTTAGATTGTGTGTCTGTAATAAATATATATATGTTATTTATAGATTGGTGACATTTTTATCAACTTAAGAAGTTATATATATCATTCGATTCACTGGCCGAGCCAGGTTTTTGGTTCAGCCGAAGCACTATATATTATTATAAATTTTACCAAATTAATTTAAACGACATCCAACTTTTTATATTTTGTTTATGTGTTTATATCTTTATTAGTGGGACAAAACCCATAACTTTAGTGAGGAGATGTGCGATCAATTTTTTTATCTCATTAAATAGTTTAAACGTTACGAATCTTTTTCTGCAATATATCAAGAAAAATAAAAGAGCAACAAAATCCTAACTAAGCTTTCTATATTAGTTTAAAAAATAAGAAAATAAAGGCTAATATATAATATTAAGAGTATATGTGACCAAGTAAAATAAAAGGAGATAAATCTTAATATCACATGCATAAAACAAAGGAATTAATGTCTTCATTATTTTTTTTTAATTATTATTTTGATATTTGAGTGTAAGCACGTGCATACGCTCGTGCATACGTAGCTCCGCCACTGATTCGATTAGTAATATATTACAATAAAGTAAAAAGTATAAAACTGTCATGCGAGTTGTGCGAGGATTATATAGCTTAAACCCAAAATAATTTAATAAACCATTTAGAAGAGAATCAATAGTTCAATTTTACGAGTTTACTTTTTGATAATTTTATTAATAAATATATACAATGTGTTATAAACTATAAAGATTCGAACCTAATATACATGCACGAGTGATAAATCCAGCATAGTGGGACTCAGTCTCAGCTACTAGGCCACATGCTGACTTTTTAAAACAATAAGCACGCAAAAGTCAACTCACTGATTTAGGTTAACGCCACTTTCTAGCACGACTCATGTTGTGTCCCGAACTTTGTGGCCATCGCACGTTAATCAGAAGCTATTCAAACCCTTATATATATAGTCGAGTCGTGTCTTGTCTTTCTATATACATATATAACGGTAATTAGGACCAAGCAAACGACAAGGTAATGGAGCTGACGCTGGGTCTGGTTGTGAAAATCGCGGCAACGGCCGTTCTCCTGCGGTTCGTGCGGTTCCTGGCCCGAGCCTGCGAAGCTCTGGTTCTGAAGCCGCGACGGCTGCGATTGGAGCTGCGGAAGCAGGGGATCCGAGGGCCCGCAACGCCGTTTTTGGTTGGCAACATTGTGGAGATGAGGAGGGCAGTGTCTCAAGTCCCCAAGGCAAGGCAAGGAGAGGAGGGAATCGTTCACAACGTTTGTTCTTTCTTGTACCCTTCCTTGGACAAATGGACTAAGGAATACGGTACGTACTCGTTTATGTTGTTCATCGGAGGTTGTGAGCTCAGAGGTCAATGTTTTTTTCCGATCCTAGAGATTGTGTATAGTTTAGATTAAGCCATATCTAGACTACTATCTATGGAGAGAGTACTATTAGAGTGGTTGATCCTCTAGCTAAATATGGTGTTCACGGCTCGGATCATAATTAGTGGCATTCTCACCTATAGAACTTTCGGTTTCGTGAATTATCTTCTCTTCTTCTCCTAATTTTGTTTGTAGACTTATATATTTTTCATTAATATTATTACGAGCTCTGTAGTCTATTTTGTGTTCTATAGACGTCAATTTCTTTGGGATTCAAATTCGCTTTGTGAGAGTTAAATTCATTTTAGTTGTTGAATAACCAACCAAAATCATTGTTTTTTTCAAAAATTCGGCCGAGAGGGGCCCTTGAGATCGTCTAATATCTCATAGAGACGTTCCAAGGATTCCTCCCCACTAGCCGTTTTAGATGTCCACGACCAACCAAAATCATTGTTTTTTTCTTCCTTTTTTGCCCCTATCCATGGATAAATGGACTCAACGTATTATAATATTTCATGAAGATAAGAAGTAATGTGAAGTCGAATTATATAATAGGGAAAATATTCATGTTCTCGCACGGGAACATACAATACTTGCACGTGAACGAGGTTGAGGTGGTGAAGGAAGTGATAAAGTGCACATCTATGGAGTTTGGAAAGCCGGGGTATCATCAGAAACTGCTCGGTCCTCTTCTTGGCCAAGGAATTTTGACCTCTAATGGCGCCATTTGGTCCCACAAAAGAAAAACCCTAGCTCCTATGTTTACCCTAGACAGTGTCAAGGTATATCCTACACAAATATTTCAAAATACAAATTTTAGACCGCAACGGTAAATCTGAATTAATCGGATCCGATTTTCAAAAATCACCTAGATTAAAAACTGGATCCGGGTTTCGGATTTAGGCTTCAACCCAGTTTTTAAAATATTTGTTTCTCTATTTTTTTTTAATGAATTTACTTCTTCGTAAAATTTAATTTTCTTATCATTCTTTAAATATTTTTGTAACTAAATACATTGACTTTACTCGAAAATTAAGTTTTCCCATTATATTTTTATTGAATCCTGACCCAAGTATAGTTTTGTTATCAAATCCGAGTTTAAAATTCAGATTTTAATTTTCCAAAATCCAGAATATTAATCCAAGATCTCAGTTTATGAGGACTGCCCTCACATGTCAATTAAATAACAAAATAAAGAACAAATAATTATAATCTAAGAAGATGAGTACATGCATGCAGGGGATGATGGATCTGATGGTTGAGTCAGCGTTGACGCTGGTGGACACGTGGAGGGCTGAGATTGAAAGAGAGGGAGGTGTTGCTGAGATTACAGTGGACGAGCACCTGATCAGGTTCACGACAGATGTGATGTCCAAGGCATGTTTTGGAAGAGACAAGTCGGAGATGGGGAATCAAGTGTTCTTCAAGATCAGGGATCTCTTCGACAATGTCGCCAAGAGGATTATCTACAATGGAGTCCCTCTTTTAAGGTCTGCTATTTTATATATTTATATATATTATTTAATGATTAGTGACGAAATTGTGATACAAATGTATAAATCAGTTTTTTAGAGTAAGCGAACCACAAAATGCCCGCAAGTTTTATTTACGGATATATCGATAGAATTTTTGTAAAAATTTTCAACATTAATTTGGGCTAAGCCGATTCAATTTTATAAGTAAGTAGTGCAAAATTGATAGGAGTTTTCGAAAAGAAAAGAAAAACTCAATAAAATGATATCATGGATTTAAATATATATATATATATATATATATGTATTAATTTCGAAATGTTTTGAAGGATTATATAAGAGATGATGTTAAAAAATTGAAAATATATAAAATAAAAAAAAATGTCAAGGAAGGAATTTAAAGACCAAAATACAACTAATGAAAATTAATCTTAAGCGTACATATTCAAATACTAACTCATTTGCTAATATAAAATATAAATACAGAGATGATAAGGAAGGAATGTGTCTGACAATATGGACATATATAGGAACATCAAAACACGTGTGTGTATATATATATATATATATATTTATATATATAACATGTTTGATACTTGATCATCATATTCAGATATCTTCCCACGAAGAGCAATAGAGAAACATACAAGTTGGAAAACGATGTACGAAGGTGTATTCTGCAAGCGGTGCAAGAGAGAAAGCAAGCTGGGACTCAACACCATGACATACTCGAGACGATTCTCCGAGGCGCCGAGAACCCGAGCGAGTTGCACGGAGAATCGGTGGAGCGGTTCATTGTCGACAACTTCAAGAACATTTACCTGGCCGGCTACGAGACGGCCGCCATTTCGTCGGCATGGACACTCATGTTGTTGGCCATCAATCCCGAGTGGCAGGACCGGGCTCGGGCCGAGGTGTTGGAGATCTGTGGAGGCCAAATACCTGATCACGAGGCAGTTCGGAAGATGAGAACGGTAAGTCTCGCTTCTTCCACAATATAGTACAAGAAAAAGTTTACACAACGATTAAAATCTGACGTTATAAACTCCTGAAAAATTAAGTTTTTCGCAGTAACAATAAGTTAACCGCGGTGACTCATGTTTTCAGGAGTTTAGATGACGGTTTTCCAACAGCCGTTGTGGAAACCTCCCGAATTTCAATTTGCATAGCGGTTTGGCCTAAAGTTGTGCAAAGTCCGTAGTGTGTAATCCATGATTTGTAGTAGTGACGTATGTAAAAAAGAAAACAGAAATATAGACATCGGAGGTACATTTTGTGTAAAATGATGAAAAAGAACGCTTTTTTTTTTCTTTTTAAAATTAAATTTACAAAGTTTATAAAAAGAAAATTCTCCTTCTAATTGTATTTTTTTTCAATCACTTGCAATCTTAGATTAATTAGAAGGATTGCAATCGGGACTAGTTCTGAGGGGTTTTCCTCCCGGTATCGGTATACTTGACAACAATCGATGGTACACTTATGATCTCGAAATATACTTGGCAGCTAACAATGGTGCTTCACGAGTCGTTGCGGCTGTACCCCCCAGCGCCGTCGCTCTCAAGAGAGGCGCTACAAGACTTGAAGTTCGGCGACATCACCGTGCCCAAAGGGTTCCACACGTGGGTGAGCGTGGCGAAGCTGCACCAAGACCCCGACATATGGGGTCCCGACGCTCAGGAATTCAACCCTCAGCGGTTCGCCAACGGTGTGAGCGGATCGTGCAAGCATCCGTACGCGTTCGTGCCGTTCGGGATCGGGCCTCGGAACTGCCTTGGGCAGAACTTTGCCCTGGCTGAGATGAAGATCCTATTTGCTCTCATTTTGTCGAACTTTTCCTTCTCTTTGTCGCCTAACTATAAGCACTCGCCTGTTCAGAAGATTGTGCTAAAGTCCGAGCATGGTGTGAGCCTCCTCATCAAGAAGCTTTGAGCTCTCACTCTCACCATATTATTATCATAATTATAAGTAGAGCCGTTATTAATTCGCTCGTTACCGGCTCGCAAGTCGGTATTTATTGTCATATTTTATTTATTATATACTTAGTATTATGGAAATAATATTATTTTATAGAATACCCGTTGGATCAGCTGATATACCATCACAATCTAACTAGTAAAATCGACATTGGTTTTGAATATACTCATCGGTATTAAATCGGTGTCGGCTTTTGAACCTTGGTTTACGGCTCTTAATAGATGGCATGCTTGTTTTTGCTAAAAATAGAGAGAGAGGAAAATCATCAGACAATAAAAAGACATACCAACTTATCGTAGTTTGGCCAGAGATCAAAAAACCTATCTCCGACGTAGATCCACGTTGCTGAAGCGAAAACCCTGAAAGTCAAATCCTCATTTTTCTCACGTTTACAGAACCGTACGAAATCGTGCAAGAACTATACCGCTCTTGCAAAACTGAGGCTTGCAAGATTAAACACGCATATTGGTGACTTCATTAGAGGCTCAACATCTCTTTCAGAACTTTAAAAAAAAAAAGTCAACTTTCTGGCCACAGACAGGTTAGCGGTTTCCCTTTTCGACAGCTGATGACGCAGTCTGCGACCACATTCTGTAGCTGCTTCTCGAGATCTTCTACCGATTGGCAGGCGTCTATGATCTGCAGTCAATCGAAGAGAAAGAAATCAGCACGTTAGTTCGACTTAAGTGTCCATGTCTTTGTGGCCAATGAATACTTCGACGTGAACGGAAGACCCTCAACAGAACACGGCTGTTTTTATGCATCTTCTTCTGTTATCGCGTTTTAAAGGGCCATACCCAAGAATTATTGACCGCAGTTTTACGTAAGAACATAAAACTACCGAGTCTTACCTTCCAAGAAGAGTCATGGAGAGCTTGATAGTGTTCTCTGACTTTCCTCTGAAATTCTAGCTGCTCGTACCGTTCTCCTCCATAGCCTCCTCTTTCGGCGGCTTTCTGTATATAAATATATATACATATATATATATATATATATATAAAACTGATTAAGTGCTTGTAAAAGAGAACGTCCGACGAATTATAGCTCTAAAATTCAAATTGACAAAACTCGTGTAAAAAGGAATCTATTAGAATCTGTGAGTCCACTAAACCGATTACCTCAGGCGGTATATCAAGGAATAGCACAAGATCCGGAGCCAATAGCCCAACTTCTGGAGCCTAATGACCATCAAAATCATCGATTAGAAACCGTGCATGAATAAGAATTTCTAACTCAGAAACTTGAATATGTCACCTTGCACCAATCAAAATCTAGTCCTTTGGCAGCAGAGAAAGCCACGCCGGAATAAGAATAGCGGTCAACGATGATCGTGGTTCCTGATTGCAACTTTGTTTCCATTAGTGACCTGCATATATGTATTCACGATCAATCAGTCTTCGTCCTCTCCACAATCGAATTTTTATTCTTAAGTTTAGGGCGATACGGCAAACCTCTTCTCCCAACGGTTAGCGCTGAAAAGAAGATGAATAGCGCGATCGTCTAACTGAGACTCATTCGAAAGATACGAAGATATCATTTGCCCGACGCCCGTGCTTCGGTTTGGGAATCGCCACAGTTCAGCATTATGACCCAATCCTTCCAAATACTTGTGTAACCTACCAGACTGTGTCGTTTTGCCACACCGATCCAAGCCTTCCAGAACTACCAATCCGCCACGTGACTCACCATTCCCGCCGCTTGAATTAGGCTTTTGGGTATTGGCCATTTGAGCAAAACGACGGAACGGACGTTTCTGAGAAAAGTTCAACTGAAGAAGCAGTGATCTTTGAGTTAGTGTCTTCCCGAAACTCCTGAAAAATCAGCCGTATCAATTTAAAAATCTCCCAAAAGAGAAATATTGAAACTCTTATTGCAACATGTTTTCGAGGGATAAAAAAGTCAAACAGAAGATCGTAACGAGCCTAAAAAATTTAAATCAATCCATTAAGAGAGAAGATAGCAGGAAATCATACAAAGTCTTATAAATAGTGAGAGAAGAAGCATGGACCATCTATCTTCCAGTTTCATGAACTGCAAACAACAAAAATAACGAGCATCTAAGACGGTAGATCAGACTGGAAATCACGAGCATATATCGATGTCTTCGCAGAGTTGCTCTATCATGTTATTTCTTACAAAAACGACAGATCGCATAATTGCCGTGCAACGGAAGAAGAAAGCTGTATCCTTCTCACGTCTTTACTCAATGTTTTTACGTTAGAATCGTTATAACACTGTGGCGATATAACAAAAAATAAGATTCAGAAACATATCAGTATAGTTCTTTATACAAATATCAGGCATCAGTTATCACAGTTCAGCATAGAAGAAGATATCGTTGAGACATTTCATCGAACAACCCATGTGCAGTTTTACAGGTCACAACCCTCTATCGCGATTTCCATCCAAAACCCAGAAAGAAAAATGTCAAAATTCAGATTAAAATCGGACAAAAATATCGAATGCTAGCATATTCATACGCAACGCTTTCCATTACAGTCATACTTGCGTAT
Source organism: Parietaria judaica (assembly GCA_954871525.1). NCBI lineage: Eukaryota > Viridiplantae > Streptophyta > Magnoliopsida > Rosales > Urticaceae > Parietaria > Parietaria judaica. The sequence continues at coordinate 10,794,426 of OX940862.1, forward strand.
GAACATCCGAATCGCGAATTCATCGACCAACAGAACCAAATTTCTGAGATTTGACGATGATGATCCAATCACTGACATACCTTTGGATTTGGTTGAGTGTGAGTCGGAGATTCGAAGGCCGCAAATTCCAGACTCGGCTTCAACAAGTCAGAGGAAAGCTCTCTTAAGCTTTGTAGCTGAAATATTGAATCAAAACGACATGTCGTTTTGGCTGATTAGCGTCTAGTTATATATTCCTATGTTAATTGGTATATAAAATAAAAATATTAATATACGCATAATTTATAACATAATTTAATTGACATATAAATTATTTAAATCGATTGTCTTAAAAACTGAAATGTGATAAATAAATCAAGAAAATCTGAGATCTTTCAACTTAATAAATAAGGTTGATGACGATGTGACTTTGTTTTATTGACCGTTGATTCTAGCTTTGCCAGTAATAAAAAAGTTGTATTTCATTTAATATTGCCTTCTTCGGTTTTCCGTCGATTAAGAATTGATTCACCTGAGAACCGTTATAACGGTTTTCTTTTTATGTTCATTAATCGTTATCTAAATATTTTAATCTGTCACGAGAGATATTTTTTTATTTTTTTACATGTTTTCTTCTTATTTTAGATTCAGAAGATGCCACAAGATAATGAAACTCCATGTTATTTTTTCTCAAAAATCCTTTCACTATATAAAAAAAAAGTGCATTTTAAATTGGCCATCTCTGTATACTCTCTCCTAACACTCTTATCAACAACAAATAATTTAAATGTGAAAAAATAAAAAATAAAAAGACCGAGTTTGGTCGAAAGCGCTATAAACACAAACGTCGTCGTTGTATGAAGGAAATCAAATTTCCTTTACATCTTTTGCCCCGACCAGACGTGTTCCGTTACGCGTTGGGGACGAACGTTCCTACGTATCCGACTCCGGCTATGAAGAAAGCGATGGATTGGAGGAAGAGGAAGATGCAGTAGCCGTTGCTCCCGAACGACAGGTCGTAGCAACCCACGAAGAAGAGGTACGCGCCGACCGCGAGCTCGAACATGTGAAATCTGTTGAGAAAACCCAAAAAAAAATCGACAAAGCATATCAAAATTTCAGCTAGGTTGAGCGTAAAATTCGGTTGCTTGTGCTGCAAGTAAAAGTATCTTTTGAGGATATTCGAAACGGAACTTACCGTTCTCCGACCCCGAAACGAGGCTTCTTGAACGATTTCGACGCCGATTTGACCTTCATAGCGTCTCCCAATTTGTCAGTGACGATCCATTCGTTCACGGTCCCAACCTCTAAGAGACCGATGAAAGTCGCCTTCGTGCGGTGCAACGACATGACGTTCTCGAACAGAATCCAGAATATCAGCAGGTGGAATGATCTGCAACCCGAAAAATATTAGGAAATACATAAGAAAATGGTATGCGAATTATGGCCGGAATAAACGAGAGAGTACCTCGGAGTTCCAACAGCGTTGAGGAGAGTGATTATGGAAGGAATGTATACAGAGCCCCACTTAGGCACTTGCACTTCGGGGACCAACACCGTCGCCGGCATCACAATGCAGTAGAACACGAATGTCACGATGTGAGCCACGATCTTCCGTACAAAGAAGAAGCTGTAGATCACGTGGAACTTCTTCAACGCGGTAACTTTCTGCATTAGAAACGTGCCCGGAAATGTCAATTTTACGTTTGCTCGAGCATATTGATCGCTAGGAACGGGATTGAACCTTGTTTCTTATGATCTCCATGGCCATTTTCCGGAAGAGATTTGCAGGGCCGCAGGACCACCGGTGCTGCTGATAACGGTAGGCCTTGAAAGTGCTCGGAAGCTCGCTTTTCACCTGAATTTGCACGCTCATTCGTCAATAACGGCTGCTTTTTTCACATATACGTTTTTATATGGCGAGCGTTTTCTGACTTTTATGTCGCAGGGCTTGAACCGTGTATTTCAAGGATGGTTGAATGCTCTATCAAATGAAATTATGTTCTTTTAGGCCATTTCGTCGTTACGAGGCTCGAATTTTACCCTGAGATCGGAAAGATAGACGAACTTCCAGCCGCCAAGGCTTGCTCGGACGGCCAAGTCCATGTCTTCCACGGTAGTGCGGTGATTCCATCCGCCCGCCTCGTTCAACGCGGAAAGTCTCCAAATACCCGCCGTGCCTGCGCAGACACGTTTTTTTTACGCAATCAAATACTATATATACCTAAACAGGGTGAGAATTTAGAAAAGATGCATCAAACATATATATATATATTTGCTTACCGTTGAAGCCAAAGAAGGCGTAGGCCATGGAGCCCACTTCTTGCTCAACTGTAAAGTGATAGTCCAAAGACATTTCTTGCATTCTTGTCATCAAACATTCATCCGAATTCACTGAAATAAATTATGCGGGAAGAATTAAGTACTTGTATAATTTAAAAGTAATAAATAAAAAGTAAAGATAAATATATAAGATAAACTATATTAAAAAAAATTACTTTTTTTACTCTTTATGTTTCTAAATATTCTATATTAAATTCTTTTTAAAATACCTACAATTGACTATCGATAAAATATGAAATATTTATGTCAAAATAAATTTAGAGAGTAATTTGGGTTTTTGAGAAATTAAATTGGTTGGTGGAGAGTATAGAAATGAAACTAAAGTATACTTTAAGGGTATATTTTATCTGTTTATAAAATAAAGAGTAATTAAAAAACATATTTAAAATCAAAATTCCCAACTAAATAAGATGTCACCTCTTCACCTAATCACTAAGAATGTTGATTAGCCACTAAAAGTGAGCACAAATGATGATGTGGATGGTTTAACATAAACATGAAACTCAAAACGACATAAACATGAAATATATTCAAAGCTACCGACACCTTCCTTTAGTCTTAGATTTTAATCACACGTGCTTTATTTATAGTTTAATTTAGAAAACATGGACCATAAATTAGATAGTAATTAGTAAATATAATTTTTATTTTGTGAAGAAAGCAATACCGAATTTCCACCGTGCTTGGACAAGAGCAATCTTGGGATTATCAATGAGGAAGGGGACGGTCCGCCAGAGGAAGTCGGGCTCGGGTTGGAAATCGGCGTCGAAGATGGCGACGTAGTCGCACTGCTTGACATAGCTGTGCTTCATTCCTTCCTTTAATGCCCCTGCTTTGTATCCATTTCTGTTGTCCCTAATCTCATACTTAATGTTGATTCCTTTGCTTGCCCATCTTTGGCATTCCATTTCCACCAAATTCTGTTTCATTTAAAATGGCAATAAACCAAAATTAGTGAATTTTGGAAAATCAAATGTATTGATGTAACATTAAAAGAATTTTGACCAATAATCTCATATTGTTTTGTTTTGGAACAAATACTGACATGGGATATCTCACAAAAAGGGAATGTTGAAAGTTGAAACATTAAGCTAATTTGGAGGAGGCAGTGAGATGGTTAATTGTGGCAAAACTACTTAATTTTTTCAAAATAATACAATAAATTTTTATTTTTAGTTACGTTGATTAAATAGTACTTAAGATCGCAAATTTTATTATTATTATTATTGAGTTTCAATTTGAGAAATACACGTATGAATGACTTACATTTAACATAACACATGTGCGACGAAAAAACCGAAAGAATATGCAGCGTTAAATTTTTAATAGATTTGAGTACTTTTAATGCATTTAACCTTAATTGTAGGGTCCGTTGAATCATCAAGAATTTGGATGATGATCCTATCGGACGGCCAGGAAAGCCCACACGCTGCTCCAATGGAAAGCTGATAAACCTGCGCATCACATTAATTTAATTATTATATATAAAAAAAGAGTGTGAACTGTGAAATCTATATAGGGATTGTAAGCATTAATCATTGTCATCTGACAGCAACCAATCACTAATATGACGTCTATATTAATTTTGGAAGAAAAAGAGAATTTCACTTCTCATAATTATTAAATTCATTTTATCATAAATATATATCATTTAATTCTGAAATCAAAACTTCATACCTTAATTATCAAATGCCCTTTAATTTAAGAGTAATTTATTTTGCATTAAAACCCAATTGAAGCAAAATTGGAAATAAGGGTATTTTTATAATATCCAAAGGAAGGTACATAAATGTAAACCTTTCCAAAATAACTAGGGGAATTACTCACGCTTGGCACATTTATTAAAAAAACCATTAAAGTTTTATATGTTTATTATTTTATTTAAATAATTTGTTTTTTTAAATAATTAATCTAGCAAAATTTTTGTAAATGACATTAATAAAATTCATCCTTAAACCCTAAAGAAAAAAAGTTTTTCCTTGGGTACCTCTTTTTCATTGTACATGGGGACTTGGACCAAGACCATGGGGTACGAGGAATTTCCGAGCTCGAGATCGTCGTTGATGGGCTCGCACTTGTACTTCTTCTTCGGAGTTTGTCGGAGCAGCTTTACCACGCTTATCACCACTCCCATGTACACCTTCTCCACGAACAGCATCACCGACATCACCAGACACACCCCGACCAGCCACCTCAGCACCGGCACCACCACCGGCGACCTCGCCTCCGCCCACACCATCCCCACCGAATCCATATATCTGTCTATATATCTAATATCTGTCTATAGAGAGACTTTCTTTTATATATGTGTATATACGGATGGTTTTGCTTCTGTGTTACGTGAGATTCTGATGACACCCCACGTGAAAGATTGTGTATATATATGTATGTATATGTTACAGTACTTGCACTCCAAGAAGCTTGTGGGACTAGAGAGACAGAGATTTCTCTCTTCTTCTTCTCTAGAAAAACTTGTCAGAATGATGATCAGTGGCTTCTCTCTCTCTCTCGCTTCTCGAGAGAGTGTGTATGGTACTGTTAGAGAGATACAAGAAGATGAAGCTCGTGTGAGTGTATATATATACATACACGAACATGTATATGTAAGAAGATATGTATGTGGTCAAAGGTGGAGAGAGACAGTTGACCGAATAAACAATGAATGAACGTTTGAGTTTGGAAAGAAGACAACTAGACCAGACTGGTTTCTTTCATCACTATTAATTACCATAAAGCTATTTAATTAATTATTTTCATATTTATTGCTTCATTATTTTTCTTGTTATCAATCAATGATTTGGTTGCTTTATTCTCCTCATTTAATCAATTAATTAATTTTATTTCTTTTGGTTCATCAAAAGTTTATTGATCATGATCATCAACTGATTGCAGATGGTTTGGCTTTCGTTGTCTGAGATGGTGGCAACACATATTTAAATGTTAATTAAATTATTGAATTTTAACTAATGAAATTAATTGAGTCAAGACACAAATATTAATTTATGATTACTACCTAGAATTTGATTAAAATATTAAGTTACGCATATATTATATTTATTATAAGAGAATATTATATAGCATATTGTAACTAAGTCAGTACATAAGATTCTTCACAAATATAGTGATGGTTATAGGTAGTATCGCCGAAACTTGATTTCACGTTTTTATTTTATATTTGTGTGTATTGCATGCAGATAAATAAATGCTGAAATATATTATTGGAATAATCATTTTTGGTTTAAAAAAGAGATCTAAAATACGAGCCAATCGATCTGACAAAAATTAAACACATACAATCATATATAATAAGTGCTTTTATTGAATTTATAGTTTGCTAATTAGTCATCGATTTCAGGTATATATATAAATAATGGAGGGCTCAAGCTTCGTCTTTTTTTAGTTCTCATTCAAGGTATGCTTTTAGCTTAAAAAACGTGTTCTTGATAATATATATATATATATATAGCTGATATATTACAATAACGTTTAAGTATTATGACTAGTGGCATTAAATATTTTAATATCAATTAAATTGAGGCATGAGCACCATATATAATAATTAATAATACCGAATTTATAAGAACTTATAAGTTATAACCAAAACTAAATAATGACTTTCTATGCAACAAGGACGTAATCTATTAACTTTTTCTTTTAATGTTTTATAAAACTTATACGAGTTTTTTTTTTTTAATTATTCTTACGTGCTAAGCCCTTCTTGCATTAATACTAAGCCTCGGGATTTGTATTATAACAAGAGTACTCAAGCTACATCCAAGGTCATGCCTCAAATTTTAGGGATCCTCTACGAGCATTTTTGGAGCGCCCCACGAAAATTGCAAAATAAATTTTGATGCAAAAGTATATAAGATATTTATATAATAAATAATTAATCATTCAAATAATGACGCGACTAGCATTTTTAGAGGCAAAAGTACTAGTCAAATGTAATTTAAAGTAATTGCGGGGCTCTCCAATTGAATTTTTAAAGCCCTTAAAGGTTAAATTATTTTATCACTATAAGGGCGGCCTACTCCGCCTCTCCTCAAGCACGACCTACGTCATGGCAAGTTTTATAAGCTTGTACATTATCTTAATTTCCCTGAATTAGGTAAACTAGGCCGATCAAAAATGTCTTGCATGTTTGATTAATTAAATGATACTTTAAATTAGTGCAAAAAACTTAGACGTAAAAGAGCACGCCAATTTGGATCGATGATAATTTAATCCATATATTGATATATACATATATATACAATAAGATATATAATAATAGTCGTTGATTAAATAATTAAATGAATGGTGAATAGCAAAGCAAAAATGATTGGGCTCCAAAAAATAAACGAGTTATTCGATGCTTTACTTTAGTTGTGGGAATAAGTTCCAAAAGTTGTTATGAGATTTGAAAGTGAGTCTAAAACTCATTATGCAGGTTGTTTCTTTCTAGATAATTAATTAAAAGCATAATTACAACCAGAATTATTTTGTATATAATATATACCATATACCCAATTGAAGTTGTTGAACATGTCCTTCAACAAGATTGGCTTGCATGTCAACCTTATGCAATTAATATGTGTACAACTTCTATATATAATAGCCAAAAAGAAAAGTTTGCGACATAAGTACTTTTAAATCAGCAATATTTTGCAACATTTTTTTTAAATCATAAAATTGTGGCAAAAATACCCAAAATCTTTATTTTTTTGTTGGTACCGAATTTATAGCGTAACGTGTCAAATTTTAAATGACACACGTAAGGTTATACAAGGCTCAAATGCTCTCTCGTACATAACATTTGACACGTGACGGTACAAATTGGCGTACAAACAAAATTTCGATTTTATTGGACTTTAGACATCTTGTTGTGACCTTTTAAGTTTTGATAATATGTGGCTAACTTTTCTTGACTCAGGGTTACATATGTCGCAAATTTCTCAGCCAATAATCATATATATATATATATATATATATATATATTATAGGATAAAAAGTTGGATAATCAATCCTTTATATCAAGCTTGTTAAATGAAATTATAGTTTTATATGACATTAATTCAAAATTAAGAAAAATTAGCTACCGTAATATTGCAGGACGCTTTGCACAAAGGTTTTATTTATTGTACAATCCACCGTCATGCAACGTGGGTGAACGACGATTTTTAAATTGTCGTTCAGAGGCCACAGCTTGCACAACGGTTTTCAAAACCGTCATGCAAAGTGCATTTCTGAAGCCGGGTTTCGTAGTAGTAGAAACCGAGCTCTAAATTAGACTAAAATTGTTCATTATCGTATTAATATGGAATCCAATGTCTTATTAGGCTAATCCGAGGTTGAATAATAATTAGTAGCTTGTTAAGTATCATTTTATTCATATATATATATAGATAATTTGGATATTATTGACTTGCTTTTTCTCTGAGAGCATTTATAAATGAAACAAATGCGAATGATTTTCCATTTTATTCAACTATGGTTCACCATGGAAAACTAATTATTAGACTTCTTTCACTTCTTTTTTTTTTCTTTTTCTTTTTGTAAACGCGCGCATTCCTTACAAAATCTACATACCACAATTAAATCTATATTTTTTATTGAATATGTATGTATTGAATTAATTAGTGGATGGTTTTTCTGTATTTTTATAATTATTTCGAAGATTAGGAGAAAGATTAACATTAAGCATCATTAAACCTACCGACTAAACTTGGTTGATTAATATTTTAGGGTTCAGAAATCACCCGTCATGGTTCGATGGAACATCATTTTAATGGCATTAGTAGTCAAACTATTGCTCACCAACCAAAGTATATGTAGCTATAATCATGATATTAGTCTAAGAAAATCTTATTTGTAATATATCTATATATATAATTGTATATCTTACTTGAATAAAGACAGTATCTATTTGTTGAATGACTTTATATTGTTGTTAATTAGTAGTAATCTGTATAAATATTATGGATATTAGAGGCACATATAATATAAGTATCAATTTTTTTTCAAATAAGTAATAATAAATATTTTTTTTTATCGGACAAAATTATGAAACTCTAATACTAATTTCCGAGCACGAAAAAAATAGTATTTATCTTTTTCTTTATAATGATACTTGTGTCGCTAATAATTTTAAATATTATTTTTACTCATTTGTAACACACATGATCACGGAGCTAACAGAGAGTTCTGCTCATTGTCATGTATTGGATTTTTTTTCCTTCTATTTAATTTATTCTCAACTAATTAAATACTAATAATAATGAATATAACTCATAAACGCACGTGTCGAATGATATACGTGTATCTGAATTGCAGCTGGTAATGTACAGAATAATAAGGCCAAAATCCCTTATACATTATAAATTATATTATTAATTACATAACAACCAATAATAATACTTTCGGTTGTCTATTTATAATGCATTTTAAATATTTATTTATTTATTTATTTATTATTATTTTTATTATTATTATTATTATTATTATTATTATTATTAGCAATGGAGTACGTAGTTTCAAATAAGGTATACTAACATTAAAAGAAAAATACAATTCATGCATGACTTGTTAAGTTTTTGCTTCTTATTATATTGACAAGCTGGTCCTAACTGCAACGCGATACACAATGCAACACATTCGAATATCATATAATTATTTATTTGTTAATCAGAGAGTTCTGATATTTGAGATATATATTATTACAATTTTTTTCTTTTATCAATGATTTTTTTAGATAAATTAAAGACGGAGTCCCATGATCACGAGTGATATAATAATAATAATAGTTAATAATAATAATAATAATAATCCAATAAAAAATTAACGTACAAATACAATATATATACTAGTCAAAAGTTCAAGAGAAAATGTAGAAAGAAAAAAATTATTGAAAAAAGCCACACACACATATATGTTTGTGTAAAGGTTTTTTCAGTTAAAATGCAAGCAAATTAATTAAGAGAGTAGTATTGCCGACAAACAGTTGGTTACAATGAGAAGCAACGCCATAAACTTACCAAGTACCAACATTTTGTATGACCATCCCAAATCACTACTTCTAGAATTTACATGCATCTTAATTCAATAATAATAAATAAGTAAATAAAAATAGCTATATACATCCCAACTCCTCTAGAATAGAGCATATAATTGCAGTAAACTTTTCCTTGCCCAACAATTTTGATGCCATGTTGTTTTTTTTTTTTTTTTAATTTTCAAGATCCTAGGTGGCTAAGTAAATTTTTCGTTAAATTATACACTTTTAGTAAATTAAGCTTTCTTCATCTATTTTAATACGGAAAATAAAGAATATTTAAATAATATGAAATAGATTATACTTTTATTCCTTATGATTTTAAATACTAGTCTTTGCATCACCTTGCCACCTTATTGAACATGCCGACAAATATGTGAAATGAGATAGGAATGTGCATTATTGTATAAAATTGGAGTAAAATAAAAGTTAGTCATGAATTTAAGAAAACTAAATATTTTATATATTATTTTCCCAAAGAAATATTATGATAAGTCCATAAGTTTTGCCATTGAGTTAAAAGATCAACAATAATCTTTCCCTTTAAGACTTTTTCTTTATTTCTTGTATATTATAAGTTGTAGAAATTGTTGAATTAAACATCTCAACGGCTTTGTGAGGTGATCAATCGGTGAGAAGTCCCCCAAAGCCCTCCAATTAGTGTGTACTATTTCTACTCAATTTAACGACCAAAATCTTCACAGCTTCATAAGCAAGGTGGTTTACTAATAAGTTGCTTTCAATTCAAATTTCCCATTTCACAAAATAAAATTTTCGGTATAGAAGACAGCCTTAATTTTGATATAAAAATAAATAAAAGCAGAACTTATCATGTGAAAAAATATTGAGCACTAATTATAATCTAAGATGATGCTAATACTATTAACATATCATCATCAATTCTCATTCTTTGACTGGTCAATCACTTATCACTGTCATAGTCTGTAACTTATTGGAGAATATATATACAATATTTATAGAACTGTTAATTATAATTAAGGTACATATTCTTGTACTGAGGAAATGTGGTATAGCTATAAAGTAAAAGGAAGAAATAAAAGAAGGTGATAGTTGAGACCAAAAATGTTGAATCAAAAGCAAATCACACCCACATTGAGTAGTTTACAAGAAAGAAACACTTCATGTTTGTTGCATCATTGCCTCAATTACTAAGCCTGTCAATTACTTCACTACAGTCCTTTTCTCAACCAGTTAACCTTCTAGAGCAAGTCACGCAGAATATCGGGTCAGAGTTTGAGATTCAAATCCGTATTTCTCGAACTTCGAGTTCGTATTTTGTATGAACTTTTATGTAATTTGGAGCTTGGGATTAATTAAACCTAGTCATCAATCATCTCGGAAATGCTTTTTCTCTCTTCTGTTGTAACGCTTTTCGATCATACTGAATTTTTTTCCGTCTTTTGTCCGTAGTTATCTTCCTAAATTGGATTTTTCATTTGATATTTTTGTCGATTTATGTTTGTGTTCATTGTTATTTTGTGTTCGGTCTATAACATATTTGACCCAAATGAAAACTATGGACTTAAAAGCAGGTGATAATCATTATTAAGATATAAGAAAGTTTTCAAGCAAACATTGGTCAAAAAAATTATCGCACCTAACTTCTTCATTTGAGAGTGAAATTCGATTACTTTTACCGTGCCAGAAATTTCAGTCCAATGTAAGAATAATAAGAGAAATTGCTTTTAAGGGAAAGAAAACTGGAGATTAACAACTTTAAAAGCAACTTATATTAGAAAAGAGTAGAATAGTACAGAATACATCTTTCATGTATTGTAATTCTAATAAAAAAACAGAAATCAATCTTCCTTGGGTACTAAACAACGATAAACACGTTGAAAGCGCAAAGAGCTACCTCATTACGAGTGTTTGATGAAAGCGTCCTCTGCGAAAACGAGAACACATGCAGATTCAAATTTATCCGCTTCGATGGTTCCCATGTCATATTCAACTGTACAAGTGAACATAAAACACAAGTGTGAGCTAGAAAATCTAAAATCACGAGAAACAACAATACGATCCGTGCCAGAAAGAAAGAAAGAAAAAAATCGCGTTTCAAGATACCTTAGCTAGTCTTTTTTCCAGCAGACTTGATCTTATGAGTGGTATGAGATTCATTTACTGATAATTTATGTATCGGTCCCGTTAAAATGGATTGCAAAATTGGCACACTCGATGCACGAAGGCAATCATTGAAGACCAGGCGACGAGTCTCTCCAGATAGAGACTTTGTAATGGTTTTTAGGCAATCCGTATAACCATTTTTCTGATGAGCTTCCAAACCATCTATGACCTGTTTTAGTGAAAATGTAATTAGAAAAATAAACGGATAAACGAGCAAGGTCCCATATTTTTCATTTCAGCAAGATAACAAGTTCAAGAAATTACCAGTAAAGAGACACCAGATATGTCGATAGCCTTCAACGCAATCAATTCCAAAAGTCTCTCCGGCGTTGAAATCAGGAACTCGGGTTCACAATTCTTCAAACTATTGATTATAAAACATAATCAGCAACAGAGATAGGTATAACCGAAATTAACGTAAAACGCCAAGCCTGTCTAATGGGCAAACAATAACAAAGTACACAGTACATATGAGACACAATCATACTAAACCGCATCGTTTAACAGCGACATAGTCTTTCATTCTTCAAAAGCATCAATACTTATTATTAAGACATGAATTACCCTTGAATCTGGTGATCTAAGGAAGCCCCAGGATGAATGCTCACTGTATGTACGCCATGAACTTTCAAAGCTTTGCATACTGATCGTACCTGACGAGTCACAAAATACAACGGATATTCATGATTTTAGACTCCGTGATGCTTAATGGGTAGACAAGGAAAGAGACTTATTTTGCTCCCATGAAAAATCGGAGCAATGAGAATATGGCACAAATGTACCAACGGACCTACCAATTTCCACGATAGAACTAGATCTTAAATTAATTTTGATGAACATGAGAATAAATAACCCAGTTCTTGCTAATAGATACACAAGAAATATATAAGATTTATATTCGAGGAATATAAATAACAATATTTATGACTTGATAGACCCTTTCTCAGTTATGAGTAATCTATGACCGATTTGTTCTATAATAAATTTAGCTAGAACTCTGACGACTGTATCCGAAGTATTTCAATAAACCAATGAGTGTGTGAAGAATAATTGAGCTTAAAATAAACTAAATTAAAAGGTTCCAAATTAAAAAATATATATCTAAAAAAAATAAAAGCACAAACCTTCATAGCCTTATCTTGGGACGGAACAAGGAACAAGAGAAACGGGCTAGAACAAGATAGACCTTCTTCATCTTTTCTAGATATGGTGTCGGCAGCGCTGCAAACAATCCATGCGATTTGGTCAACATTCGAAGGCGTTCCACTCGAATCCAACATATCTTTTCCGGAGGAGTAGCATTTCCAAAACTCGATTCCCCACGGACTAACGAACAACGGCTTATTCTCCTTCTCACTGAAGCTTCCACCGACACGGAGTGAATTCTCTATTTCATTCAAGCACATAATAAGATACTTCGAAGGGAAATCTGAGCTCTGTATCAACCGGTTCTTCAGACTTTCCGCTTTTCCATTCAAATCCTTTAAACTTGCGTCCCCATTTTCTTTTGCAAGTGATTTCTTCTCCTTTTTGTCAGGAAAAGCTTTCTTGGAATCCCCCGCCTTCGGGTCCTTTTTCCCGTGTCTGTCATTGAAGGGATCATCCGGCGTCGGAAGGGTAAAACACATCCCCTGTGATTTCAGGAACGAAAAACATTAACCAATAAATTCTATAGCTTTTTTGATTGAACTGAAGTACTATAGAAACGGGTTTACGAAACCAAGACTCTGGAAACGAACAGAATCTTCAAACAAAACCATCTACATTTATTAATCTATGCAAATGAAGGCCATATACACATACAATATATGCAGAAACGGAACAAATTGAAACATAAGTGAATACTGGACTGCGAAAAACACCACATTGATGCCAATTCATACCAAAAATCTCACACGTAATCAGTATATAAGGCAATACAATACGCACGAAATGTACTCGAAATAATAATTAGCAGCAAAAAAAGAACATCACAGAACACCATTTCCAACAGCAGGAAGAAAAATCGGAGCTTCATCGGAGAAGCGAGCGGAAAGAGAGAGCAGCGACGAACCTGGCATTGGCGGCGAACGCCGGATTTGCGGCGCTTTTTGGCGGCGATGAGAGCGGCGACGCGCGCGGAGACGGCGGATTTGGAGGACTCGGCCTTGGCGTTGAGCTTCTTCCTGAGGGTTTTGTTCTTCTTCTTCCTCACTGCGTCGTCGCCTTTCGCCATTGGAGACACACAGAGGGTTTCGGCGAGGTTTAGTGGAGAGAGAGAGAGAGAGAGAGAGAGAGAGAGGTTTAACGGCGGGTTTTTCTGTTATTTCTCGGTGCTTTCAAGGGCAAATCGGTCACTTGACTGGAATTGTTCAGTTGAGTTGGGCCTAGTGTATTAAGGGCCAATGTTCGGTTTTGAAATTTGTTGGGCCTCATGGCCCACTTATTGATATTTTTGAAGAGGTTATTAACTATCCGCGAACGGGTCTGAATGGCACGCTTGTGGAAATCTATTGTGTCGTCGGGTTCGGGTCGAGTAAATGTAATGTTCAATCACTTTAATTATAAATCATTTGAGAAAAATACACGTGTTTTAAACCGTGTAATCTAGGAGTGTAAAAAAAGTATTAAAAAAAAAAACTACATGAATTCGATATTTATTGATAAGTGGTAGATTTTCTGCAAATTTGATACTAAAAATTAGTATTTTTGGCGGTCTACTAGCATGTGACATGTAGATAAGGTACTCTATTGCAAGCAGTATTTGGCAACTAAAACATCAATTGTGAAGACAAATGATTTTATTTTAATCACACAGTTTACATTTTCCTATAGTATATTTCCACTAAAATAAAACCAAGTACACACTCCCATACAATCTGAATTTTAGGGATTTTTACCGGAAATATCTCATAAAATGCCAAATGAATGACCATGTACATTTCGATATATTAATGAAATTTCCAACATATATATATACTAATGTGTGTGTATATATATATATAAATATAATAGGTGATGGAAAGCCATTACACAAAACAAAATTGTCTATCTTGCTTTGTTGGCCTTCGTTGGAAGACCATTTTTTTTTCATGAATTTTGCCAGCCTACTCACATTTGTGTCGTTTTGGAATTACTATACCATTTTGGAATCTATATCACTGTGGACAATTAATAAATATATTAATATAGCCTAAGCAATTAAATAAAAACTACGTGTCACATAAATTAATTTTTAAATGTATATACGTGCATGTGGTATTTCTATATTATATAAGACCTATAATCAGGGGTGATTTTACATTGGGTCGAGCGGGATCGGCCGCCCCCACTCAATCCGAGATTTTCGAGTCAATTTTTTTAAAATATTTTTTAAATATTTATAAATGATTAATATTAAAATATTACTCATTACATTGTCAATTTTGCATTGTGGTGTAGTGGAAAAAGAAGTACAACATAATTTTACTTTTTGATTAGAGGTCCAAGGTTCAATTCTCACCATAGACATAAATATGCATTCTTTTCCTTCTTCATTATTTTTTATTTTCAATGGCAAATCTATATAAAATTACTAAAAAGTTAAAAAAAAATATTCGTCACAACTAATATATATATATTTAATAAATCACGCACATTTTATTTAAGTCTATTATTAAAAATTATTTTAACACATACATCATTAAACTATCTCATATATTCATGTTATTCAAATATTAATTTATCATACAATGACTGAATATTTGACAGTCTTTTTTAAAATTATCTTTCATAAAAAAAAATTAAGAATTAAGTAAAAGAATCGAAGAAAAATATATTTTATTGTATCGATAAAGAGATTATAATAAATTATTTTAGTTGATAACAATTTTTATAAATGACAATTTTAATGCAATATATGTTATTATATCTCGCGTTTTAATATTCCATCTTATTTTAAAAATTACGTTATGTTATTTTTTGCCCTCACTCATGAAGTTTTCTGGCTTCCCCCTGCCTATAATGTCTAATTTGATTTACCCTAGTCATCATAGGTGTGTAGTGCCATGCATTATAATAAATGTTTACGTGTTTTATTTATAATAAAATATATTTCAAACGACTCTTAATTAAGTTACATATTCAACAAATGTATTTTCTACTATTTTTAATTAAAGACGGACCCTAATATTATACGCTATATTAAAAATATAATTCGTGATCGTCTCGTTAGAACTTAATTATAGTTTTAGTTTTGTTGACCTATTCGCTTTTTATTTTTTTCCTTTCTAAATCTACACGGGCCATCAGTTGTAAAAATAAAATAAAAATTGAGTTTGAATCACCACTGTCGTTTGTGGTTCCGGCGACATTGATGATTTGTTGTTGGAACTAGAATCGTTTGATTTGACGAATCAAAACCATCGTGCGGTTTGAAACCGTCATTTGAACGAAGCTCGTCGCGCGGTGAGACGGGCTTCAAACTGCAATTTCAGTTCGTCGTTGAATCTTCAAAACTGATTTAAATATAAAAATAATTTTTTTTTTTTACAAAACATCAAAATCAAACACTTAAGAACTTGAAACACATATTCATAATTTGTAAACAAAACATGAAACAACACTCATACAATGATAATTTTTGTAATTCCTAGTAGTGTAAACTCGGTGGTGTATTTCATAATTAATAATTATGTAACAGTGCATGCAATATCTATTTTTCAAAGCAAATTACATTACATTTAACGTTCAAGGGGATATAATAGCGGAACAATTATCGAAATTAATTTCTTCAAAAAAACATCACATCATTAATGACCATATATAATTAACAAAATATAATTATTTATTAATGATACGTTAAAGTTACAGGCTTAAACCCAATAATGTGCATGGCAGTGTGATAATATTCACTTATTTATTGTAGTGTTATTTAATTCCTTACCGAGATCATGATCAATAATTCAATATCTTAATTTACAAAACTTTGTCTAAATATGTCTGGAATAAAAAATAAAAAACTAAATTAATATTGTGATAAACTCCGCGTAGATTCCACCTACTTGAGTCAAACATAATTAGTCGATGATTAATTAATTTTAATCTATCAATTTTAATTAATTATATTATTAGTTGCCCGACAATTTCAAGGAATAGATTGACATTATCCTTAAGCAATATAATATAATGTCATTATAAATTTATAATCATTTGAAAACTTATTGGGACGCCACCACCAAAATTAGCACCATTAAATCAGATAATATATACAACTTTCGGACATGTAAATTATGGATAATGATCTATAGTATAGAATTAAATTATGTGTAATTTACCCGAAAAAACTTTAAGTTTATATAGTTTTTTGACACGTTTTATATGGTATAGCCTTATTAAATAGCAGACATTAAACATAATACGATTATTAAATACTATTAGACACATTTCCATTTCCCTGATTATGATTAAAAGCTAACCCTTACATCAAGTAATAAAAAAGAAAAGGTGATTAAAATACCAAACTTACCTGTTTGTGTTTCTAGTGAATAAGTCTATGAATTCGATTTCTGACTGCTATACATCTTCGTCAATCTTTTGCTGCAAAAGGACGAAGTTGACCGTTAAGTACCACGTAACACTTAACCAACAAGTTCCGTCTATTTGCAACAAAAATTCGATCTTACAAAATTTTAGCCGCTATAAATTAAATTCATATACTAATATATAAGATACGAACAAGTTTGATAACTTTAACGGTAATATTTTAAATTTGTAAACAAAACCTCCATCATCCTAGTACAAATATTCAAAAATATCTTTTATTTTGTATATGACCCATCACTTTGTAAAAAAATATATCACATTCATTATATATAGTAGCAAAAAAATAAATATATTATTTACAAAATAAATACAAAAAAGTGATTACATAAAGATTAGAGAAAGCACTCGATAACATCATTATCGAAAGTCTCGGGTTGACCGCTTTTGGTGTTTTTATTCATTATTATCATTTTTCGACTTCCACGTAACTTTTTAATTATAATATCATAAAAAAACTAAGTGCATGGAAATTAAAAAAAAATGGATTATTTTATTACAAATAAATAAACCATATCTATGTCAGAGAATTTACTATTTCTATGTAATTAATCGTATAAGCAGGTTCGACCCGATCCGACCCGGAAATATTGGTATAGTTCAGGGTCAAAATAGTAAAACGGCTACTTTCCGCGTGGTCGCCATTAATGATTGCGATGTATCTCCCATTTTGCCGTATTTGCAATCAAGTGCTCCAAATTAGGCATTATTATAAATTTAAACCATTTAAATTAATTATCACAGCCTAGAGGGATATTGATTAATATATTAAATGAGTAAGGAAAATTTAAAACTAATTATCTCTCCAATTGCAATAAAGCTATTAAAATTGCATGCTAGTGGGTCACGGGTCATTTGAGAATATTGGACTAAGATGTGAAAAAAATATTATAATCCTTGTATATAAAATGCAAAAACAAATTTGACAATGACCAATAATAGTTTCTTTTAATGGGCAATAATAATATTGCGACAGCCCATGGTTTAAACTTTAAACTATAGTGGGTCAATTATATTTAAACTTTTTGGTCACACAATTTTTTATTAAATTTAATCAACCATGATATTGAAAATAAGTTGTTTCTATGGGTTATAATGGTAGTATTTTTCTTTTTCTTTTAGAGGTCAAAAAAGGTGGACAAAAGGCAACTACTCTTACCCAATTTTACTTATATACAATGAATTTGATGTGGATTTGCATAAAGAAATCCATGTAAACAAGTAAAATGTAGAAAAAAGGAATATCTTATGACACTTGGGATTTTCATTTGTGTATTGCATCACTTCCTTATTGTTTTGGAAATTTCCATTTTAAAAACATATTTGTTAGTTGGATTAAAATGTATAGCAAATCTAAAAAAATTCCACTTATTGCCATATTGTATAACAAGTTTTGGAGAAATTTTATTTTATTTTCTTTTCAATGTCTTCAATTTTTGCTTCATATAAAGGTTAGCCATAAGATCGATCGATGTAAATGTAATCTTTAAAAATAAATAACACATTGAGTGTTCAAGGTTTATGGCTTATGTTGAAAGGGTTAAATTTGTAGCTTCACCTAAATTGTTCTTTATTAGAAATATACATTTGCTATAAAAGTACCGAAACATTTCCCATGTTTATTCGTAAAATTCGAATAATGCAATGTTAATATGTTATCATGAACCAAGCTTGCTTTACCTAGCGGTGAACCCATCACATGATTCCACGATATGTCTTGAGTTCGATCCCAATATGACACAAAAATTACGTACGTATATGATTGCAGTCAATAGCATTGGCTATTCTTAATTTGCAAATAAATGTGCATATAATATTGACCGATAGTATAACTCCAGTAAAAAAAAAAAACTTACCGTGAAATGTGGCAAAATTACAAGACGTTAACAAAATTAAAACCTAGCAACTTCAGTAGGAGTATGAGATTATGTGCATTAGGGCAAAACAGAAAAATAGCTAAGAAAAGGGGGCGTCATAGGCAATATAAGAAAAATAGGTAGTTAAAGTGCAATACCAAACAATAAGTAACTGAGCATATCTCATTAATTTCACTCGCTTTTCGAGTCTTAGCTATTTCTTCTCTCTCTCTCTCTCTCATGCGGTTCGAAGTCTCCACTGCAACTTCCCAGCTACTTCCTCTCTCTCTTCGAGCTCGCTTCCTCCATTTTCGTGCTCAAGAGATTCCCAGGTCGTTGCGGTTCTTCTGATCGGTGAGTCCTCGACCGCTTCGCTTCCACTTTTCCCCAATTCGACGACTCAGCTTCGTGCTTTGTCTTTCATTACGCTTACCGTGCTTGAATTCGCAAGGATTATCGTCTTTGTAGCTCGTCGACTTGTCTGATTCTGATTTAGCCTGTAGCTAATTTGGGAACTATAGCTGTTTGGGTTTCAAAGAAGTTTATTTTTCCTTTATTTTTGTTTTCTTTTTCTGTCAATTTCTTGCTCTGTTTCACCAGTAGTTGTTGAGCTTTTGTTTTAGTTTAGAAGCTCAGATTCTGTTGTTGTTTTTGGCTTTTTGTTCATATGTTTGAATTGATAAGAGAGAAAAGGAATAAAATTTGTTTTCCGTTTGATATATCATTATGATAGAGGCGTGAATCGGTATGAATTGTTTGATATATCATTTAATTCTTTCAGAAATTTAATTTATATGATTATAGTATAGTCGTATTTTTCGGGTAATTTTTATATTTTCCCCGTTTTCAGTGTGAACGGAGCTTTTGTCCGAGGAAATCTTACTCTTACTTTGCCGTGTTCGGTTTCTCGAGTATAGATGACGAATTTGGCTTAGAGGTCATCTTCTGGGACGAACGAGATGGTTGCAGAGTCGTGGTTCCGCAACCTTTGGAAGACTCCCAAGAAGAATGAGCCTGCGTATGAAAAGGCTTTCATCGGAGTTTTGACCTTCGAGGTTGCGAGTTTGATGTCCAAGCTGATCCACTTGTGGCACTCGTTGACCGAGAAGCAGATTAGTAGGCTGAGAGAAGAGATCGCGAACTCTGCCGGTATTAAGAAGCTCGTGTCCGACGACGATGAATATATCGGGAAGCTGATATGGGGTGAGATGATCGACAACATGGTCCACGTTGCGAGCTCGGTGGCGAGACTCGGTAAGAAGTGCAGTGATCCGAGCCTGAAGAGTTTCGAGCAGGCTTTCGAAGAGTGGGTGAAGTTTGGGATTGACCCGAATGGGTGGTTGTTCACGGGGAAGAAGATGGAAAGGAAATCGAAGAAAATGGAAAAGTTCATATTGCTTAATGCAAATTTGTATCAAGAAATGGAGGTACTCACAGATCTTGAGCAGACATTGAGGAGAATGAAGGACAGCGACCAAAATGACGGCGCCACTTTGCTTGAGTTTCAGAGGAAAGTCACTTGGAAGCAACACGAAGTGAAAAATCTAAAAGACCACGCTTTGTGGAATCGGACTTACGACTACACCGTTCTTCTCTTGGCACGATCTCTCTTCACAATATTCAACAGGATCAAGCAAGTGTTTGGCATTCCAAAGACGATTGGGGTCGGTGAAAGTGACGATTCTGGCGCTATAAACACGGATCAGATTTATCGTAGCCAATCAGTTTCCACACTTCTGCAGTCAGCAGTTCATCAACCCGAGAGAAGTCTTCCTCGATTTTCATCTGGGCCCCTTGGTAATTTCACTGGAAAACCGTCAACAACTTCAAAAGTTTCCAAAGCCAACAATTTCTTCTCCGGTCCTCTCAATGTCGGTGCTTCACACACGAAGTCTGACCCCGTTTCCGGGAAAACCAGAAACGTATTTTATTCCGGTCCTATTGGGATGTCAGCTGCAAAATCAGGCCCGTTTTCTGGGCTGAGTAAATACGGCAAAAAAATGTGGTCAAACCATGATCATCACTCACATGGCAATCAGAAGAAATCTCAAACGAAATCAAATCGTTTGACCCAAGTTGGACCTTTTAAAGGATGCATAATCCCAGGGAATGGCTCCCCCGTCACGAATTGTCTCTTGAGCTCAACTGATGTCCATTCAAGAATGTTCAACAATGCCCTCGATGCCAATATGGACGTTCTAAAGCTCGGAAACTTTATGCAACTTAATCCATCAAGCTCTATTTCCAAGTGCAAATTATCCACTGCGCCGCCTGAAACCCTAGGTTTTGCTGCTTTGGCGCTTCACTATGCAAATGTTGTCATCGTAATAGAAAAATTAGCTGCCTCGCCCCATTTGATAGGGATCGACGCTCGTGATGATCTGTACAACATGTTGCCCGTTAGCGTCAGAACGTCCCTGAGAGAAAAGCTGAAGCCTTTCAGCAAGAGTTTGACAGCTGGAAGTTACGATACTGCCCTTGCACGGGAATGGAGCAGCGCAATCGCAGGGATATTGGAATGGCTAGGCCCACTTGCTCATAACACGATCAGGTGGCAATCGGAACGGAGTTTTGAGCAGCAAAACTTGGTTTCGAAGGCTCATGTTCTTTTGGTACAAACCCTTTATTATGCTAATCAACATAAGACCGAGGCAACGATCACCGAGCTCCTTCTCGGTTTGAATTATATATGGCGATTCGGGAGAGAGCTCAACGGGAAAGCTATGGTGGAATGTGCTAGCAGTAGAAATTACGATGAATATTTGGAAATTGATGGGTGATGTTTTTCTTTCCTTTTGGTTTGGCAATTTACCGAAGAACGTAAAATCTTTGCGCAAAGGCCCCTGCCTCTGTGGCTACGCAGAGAAGATAACCGTCTTCCGAGTTCAAGGGAACTGCTCACTCTGGGCGTTTTGAAAGGTACCTTCCGCAATTCCGATTATTCGTTCTAGTGCAGACCCAGTCGCCAAAAAGTTGGTTCTTGTCTCATAAAATCGGTGTTCTCGATTTCGAGTTAAGTTGTTGTAGCTTCATAGGTGTATTATTTAGCTATACTCTTCTGTAATAGTTGTAAAGTTGTCGTATAAAAGTTGTTATATTCATAGATAGAAGGCTTCTTGCTTGGTCTTTCCGAGTCTTGTAATCTCTCGACTCTTGAGCTTGATGAGCTCTAAGCCATGTCTCAACTCAAGTGTAAGCGTTTAATACTTTTATCACATTCAACTTTTCGCCAAATTAGACCAATTAAGTGATCTTTGAGGAGTATAACGTCCCTAGTTTGGATATTATGACAATTTGCTTGTCAAAAACCCCATTTTGGCCCGTTCCGGCCCGAAACGGGCTTTTTGTCAAAAAAAAGAAGAGAAGAACCGGGCATGTATCGTTCTTAAGTTAGGATGTCTATGATGCTCTTTTGCTTACCTGGCTCATTCCCCGCCCGAAATTTCTTGTCATTTAATCAGGGGCCGGCTTATACCGTGCCCAAGATCGCAAATTTTGCTTGTCATTCGAAAAGTCAGGCTTTAATATATTTTTTTTTCAAAGGAACCGAAAGCGGGACCAGGCCAAAGAGAAAAATCGCTTTTCGCCCTGTTTCAGTTATATAATATTTTTTGTATAAGTTAGCAAAATGTTCAGCGGAGCTCGTGAGAAAAAAAGATTTATTACTGCAAATTTACAATCCTATGTTTTTGACGACTTTGTATGAATATGTGCCAATCTTTTTTAATCCCATAAATTAATGGCTTTATTTTACTGGTAGTAACCTGGGATTCAATTAAATGTATGTCCAATCTAATAATTGAAAAACAAAATCAGAATCTGCTTCAAATCTAGAGGAAACAATGACACTGTCGTTTGTCTGAAAAATTGTCGTTCAGCAGAATAGAGAGCAATGGCTTAATTAAGGAAAGACGTGGACAATGTTGGTTAAAATAAGGGTAATTTGCGGCAAAAGTAGCCAACTTATTGCCATTTAGACAGTTATATAGCCAATGCGATTTAATGTTGGCAATAGTATCCAATGTTTCTTAAGTATGTTTCGAAATAAAATCCATCCAATTAATCTTAACACCGTTAGTCAACGGATGAACTGGCACGTTTGACCACCACACGGACGCCAACGTGGCATGCCACATATTTTTTCTTTAATTTTTTTATTTTTTTTGGACCCTCTGTCTCTATACTGCCACGTCGTCGGACCCTCT
Source organism: Parietaria judaica (assembly GCA_954871525.1). NCBI lineage: Eukaryota > Viridiplantae > Streptophyta > Magnoliopsida > Rosales > Urticaceae > Parietaria > Parietaria judaica. Next base: position 10,817,546 of record OX940862.1, read on the forward strand.
GTCTCTATACTGCCATGTCGCATGCAGGAAGCAACACAAAAATAAATGGCGGCAAGACTAGGTTTCGAACACTCGCCCTCTCAATACAATCTTATTTTATATTTTAAAATTTTTGTAGTATGGCTAATTTATATGTTACATTTTGTAATTCTATTTTATATGTCCTAATATGATTACATTTTATAAATAATTTAGCATTCTTCTTTTTATTTTTTTAAAAATAAAATAACATTTATACAATCACAGTTAATATGGATAATTTATATCTAATGTAATTTTATTACATTTTACCTGTTACATTGTGTAAGTTAATTACATGTCCATTAAAAAAAATCACATGTTATTAGTAACAATTTTGAATGTTACATTTAAAAATTAAAGATTAATTACGTGGCATGCCACGTTGGCGTCTGGGTGGTGGTCAACCGTGCCACATCAGCCGTTGACTAACGGAGTTAAGATTAATTGGATGGAATTTATTTCGAAACATACTTAAGGAACATTGGATACTATTGCCAACATTAAATCGCATTGGCTATATAACTGTCCAATTAATGGCAATAAGTTGGCCACTTTTGCCGCAAATTACCCTTAAAATAAATAAATAAATGTGAAAATCTAGTTAAAGAAGAACTATAAACATTAGATTTGGTCAGTAAAAATAACTTTTATTATTGATGTTTTTCAGTAATACAAAACAATATAGGAAAGCTTGGAGTATATCCTTTTTTGTAGGGATTATTACCTACGTTTTTTTAACTCTTATTTTCTATTTTTAATAGTATTTTTATAAACCTGCAAAATACCTTAAGGGTAATTTAAACAGCAAACTTTATTTATCGAACCCTGGCTAGACGAACTAGATGAGTTCGGTTTGACTAAGATAAACATAATTACAATAATCATATAATTAAATAACTTAAGGGTAATTTAAACAGCAAACTTATTTATCGAATTATATCAAATCCATAGCAAACTTAAAAAGATTTTTCACAAGGTGATTCAACTTATTTCTGATCGTCATCGGAGTCGTCTGAATGCTCGTTCCGGCCGGAGCGGCGACGGTCGATAAGCGTTTGGTTGATCCATCTCGTCCAAATCCATCCCCCAATAGCAAGTCCCGCAATAGCATAAACCTGCAAAATGTTAAAAGAGTTATTTAAATGAGCGTCCAATACATTATTATTATTATTATTATTATTATTATTATTATACATAAATGCCGACTAACGAGATGGATGATAAGGTTAAAAGTGTGAACAAATCATGCGTCGTCACATGAAATTTCACGGTAGAAAGTTAACAAAATACTTCATTATTTTTGACAAAAAATTACTTCATTGAGAATTTTACCACTAAATAGAGAGATTGTGAATATAAGTTATATTGTTTAGTATCATATAGGTATTTTTGTCACAAATATCTCTTTTTATTGTTATTATTATTAAGTATTTAAATACTGAGGAATGCCGTCGATTGAGCGCTGAAACGACGGGTGCGGTTATAAAACTAACTGCAAGTCAGAGCAAAGAAAAAAAAAAAAAACACAAATATTTTTTCATCATTCTCTTCTAAGGAATTCGACCAACTGAAAACAAACAAAAAAATTAGGAATCGAATTTACCATCCAGTGATTCGTATTCGCCTCCTCCATCATAAACGACGGAAAAACGATTTGCTGCTTTGGGCAACTGACAATCGTTGGGACTATTCTCTCAATCTGCGATTCTCCGGTGCCAGCCTCGCTGATCTGAGTTGGTTGCGGGACTTCATCGGCGGCGGAAACGGGTTCGTAGGTGATTTCTGACATCGAGAGAAATTTTCTTGAAAACTTGTTGCGACAATTGATTATTCTTGTTTCTATGCTTTTAGTTCGACCATCTGCTTCTTTATTTATAGGAACTCAAAGATCCTATTAATCATTATTCCTTTTGGATTCAACAATATCTATCTATATTATGCAGCTTTTACATCATCTTTTATCACCAAAAAGCTATCTATGATTACCTCGCTAGTAATTTTCTCGATTAATATCTAAGCGACATTAATATGTTTAATATTTATGCGATTATAATAATATAATCAAATAGAACGGTTAAAGATATAATCTTTAAGATTATTGGATAATCAAAGACTTAAATTTTTTATCTTATTAAATCAAAGAAAAAATTAATAACGCCGCTTAAAGACTAAATTACACCCACATTAAAGATATTTGCGGCAAAAATACCTATGTATATTACAAAATATGACTTATATTTTGTATTTATTTTCACTAAAATTTTCTATGACTGAAAACATGCGACGATGATTTATTATGTCAATGGTTCGATGCTCAAATTGTTTAATTTTCTGGGTATGTACGCACAAATAATAGTATGTATGTATTTATGTATGTATGAAGGGCCGGCGCTAACTTCGCGGGGGCCTTAGATGAAACAATATTTGGTCCCCGTAACGATTATCTAATATTTTTTCTTCATAAGTACGTATATTTATTAATAAATCATATTAATATTATAGTATATTTTACTATTTATCTAAAGTTTTGATTTTAAGTGGAACATTTATTATCTACCGATAGCTTTGCTCTAAATTCGAGAGTTGGTGATGAATGTACTAAAATTCCAAATCTAGTGATGTTCATTGTTTTCTTACCATTTGGCCCCCGAGATCGAGTATAAAGAGAGAAGAAAGAAAAAAAAATCAAATGGTACGTCGTTTTTAAGATTGCAATAATATTTTAACAAGTATGAAATATGCGTTATTTTAGGAGAATGCGGATATTGTTGTCAATTAGAAAAAAAAAATCAAGGACAATGTGCAGTAATTGATAAAGCTCGTGGGGTTTTTTGTGTGCAAATTACTCAATAATTAATGTTGATATTAAATGGTAATCTAAGATTGAAAATAATTTTTGTTACGTAAAAAATACATAGAAAAAACAAAGCTGAATGAGATACTTGACTAAGATAAACATAATTACAATAATCATATAATTAAATAATTTAAGGGTAATTTAAACAGCAAACTTATTTATCGAATTATATCAAATCCATAGCAAACTTAAAAAGATTTTTCACAAGGTGATTCAATTGCTTGTCATGAATCATACCAGTAATATCCCTAGTTTGGATATTATGTCAATTTGCTTGTCAAAAACCCCATTTTGGCCCGTTCCCGGCCCGAAACGGGCTTTTTGTCAAAAAAAGAAGAAGAGAAGAACCGGGCATGTATCGTTCTTAAGTTAGGATGTCTATGATGCTTTGCTTACCTGGCTCATTCCCCGCCCGAAATTTCTTGTCATTTAATCAGGGACCGGCCTATACCGTGCCCAAGTTCGCATAATTTTGCTTGTCATTCGAAAAGTCAGGCTTTAATATATTTTTTTTCAAAGGAACCGAAAGCGGGACCAGGCCAAAGAGAAAAATCGCTTTTCGCCCTGTTTCAGTTATATAATATTTTTGGTATAAGTTGGCAAAATGGTCAGCGGAGCTCGTGAGAAAAAAAGATTTATTACTGCAAACTTACAATCCTATGTTTTTGACGACTTTGTATGAGACATGATAATATGTGCCAATCTTTTTTAATCCCATAAATTAATGGCTTTATTTTATTGGTAGTAACCTGGGATTCAATTAAATGTATGTCCAATCTAATAATTGAAAAACAAAATCAGATTCTGCTTCAAATCTAGAGGAAACAATGACACTGTCGTTTGTCTGAAAAATTGTCGTTCAGCAGAATAGAGAGCAATGGCTTAATTAAGGAAAGACGTGGACAATGTTGGTTAAAATAAATAAATAAATGTGAAATCTAGTTAAAGAAGAACTAGAAACATTAGATTTGGTCAGTAAAAATAACTTTATCATTGATGTTTTTCAGTAATACAAAACAATATAGGAAAGCTTGGAGTATATCCTTTTTTGTAGGGATTATTAGCGGTAGTTATTAGGCAGGTATCAACCTTCCCTATTGCTATTACCTACGTTTTTTTAACTCTTATTTTCTATTTTTAATAGTATTTTTATAAAAGGATTTAATACATTTCATATATTGTATTCAATTTCAGTAGTACTAGTAACTATATTGATATTTCCCTAAAAAAAAAAAACTATATTGATATTCACTTTCACAAATTTTAGAAATTTATTTCGTCTCCAAAAAGAGTATTTTTTTTTATTCAAATCAAGTAAACATGAAAATACATTGTCCAAATAAAAATAAAATAAAAATACAAGCAATATTTTATAATAAAATAAATTACATTGTTCACATATTTTGGAATTGGGACCTATCTTCATTAAATTAAGATTAAAAATTTGGCATAGGGTCACTTCTAATGCAAAATGCAATATATATATATATATAGAGAGAGAGAGAGATTTAATATTAGACAAATTAATTATTAGAATTTATAATTGATTATAAATGTATCATAATAATAATAATTAAATGTAGCAGTTAAAAAGGAAAAGAGGCGGTCTACGTGCCGCGACAAAGAGTTAACAGATCGCGTGAGAATCCGTTTCTCTCTCTCTCTCCTCTCTCTCTGAGTTTCATCGGAGCTCCGTCGTGGCGCCGAAATGGCGTCGGAAAGGTCCCGCTCCGGCCGATCCACGCCTCTCAGGGACTCCTCCTCCGAGAGCAGCTGGGACGCCCTCGAGTGGACCAAGATCGAGGTTTGTGCCTTTTTTTCCCATCTCTTCTTCAATCTCTCTTCTTCAATTCGATGATATTCGGTGTTGTTCGGTGTTTGCGTCCAGCCAGTTTCGCGGTCGATTTCGCATACGAATTTGGAGTTCTTGATTGAGGCCGAGCAAGTGTTGGTCGAGGTAATTGGATGATTCTATCTCAGAGCTTCAATTTGCTTCACGTCGATTTTGTTCAGAATTCAACGGTTTTGCAATTCGTATTGATTGGATTATGAATTGCATTGTTGACTATGAATGAAATCAGTTTGTTCAGCTATATATATGTGTGTATATGATTTACAACTGGAACATCAAGAGTTACTATTCGAATGGTTTTTCATATTACCTTAGTTGTCACTGGAGAGAAACAAATTAGTGTTGGAATTTTTTTCCCTTCTTAACAATTTTGATTTAGCTTATTGTCGAGAATCGAGATTCAAGAAAACCGAATTGGTTTGGTTGCATTTTATCATGTTCCCTTCTAGAGTGTCTTCTGTGTAGTTTTCCATTGGTTGAACAGTGTCTTTGTATTTTACTTTCAGGGTTATGGTGTTGTTCTTGTTAACACCGACGAGGCTGGCACATTGCTTGTAACCAATTTCCGGCTTCTGTTTTTGGTAAGTGATAAAGGTTTTCTATCTAGTGTACATGTCTTCACTGTCTTTAAACATAGTAAAGTCACCCATGTATCTTGCTTTGCATAGCAAATTCTGTTTATATTCCAAGAGACGAATACTAAGCATGGAAAGAGGATTAGAATAGAGTCGACAGTGTTTTATGACCGACCTTTTTTTGCTTTCTATTAGCTTTAGTCTAGAATTAAGTAGTTTTCCGCAGTGGGTTCCTGCCTCACACAAACACATGGGCACACCAAAAAACTGTAAAGACACTGCATCATAGTAATGATATATCGGATACATTTTCTTCAATCTGGTTATATGTTTTTGCTCAACAAAGTATATATGATTTAACTTTCATTTCGTTAACTTGTTATTTGTATTTTTTTTTCCAAGACTGAGGGAACTAGGAATATCATTCCCCTTGGCACCATTCCATTGATGACAATTGAGAAGTTCAACAAGCTGGTAAGTTATAACACCAAACTTTCCCCCTTTTCTATTGTTGGATAGAAATGAAATCTGCAATTTTTTTTACCTAAGTTAATTAATTCTACTTGCTTAATCTTTGGTTTGAAGTAAGATACTTCTAATGTTTCTCTACTCAGACATAGTATGGACTTTAATATATTGCTTTAAGGGTTTTAGGTTGTGAGGAAAGAATCAAGTGCTCGGCAGTCTGACAAGAGGCCACCTCTACGACTTCTGCAGGTTACTGGTATGATTCATGGCTTATATATAACGCGGCCCCCTTATTTGGTTGTATTATCTGCTATAGTAGGGGTAAAAGTATATACTGGATACTGCTTTCGACTTTGAAAACCGAAAAAATCTTCTTTTTTTTTTGGGTAAAAAACCCGTGTTAAACTATTTTTACCGGTTCCAGTTGCCAGTTTAAGGTATTTAATATTTTTAATTACTTTATTAAGGTTTATCTACATTTTTAAAATGTTGCAAAGGGAATGTAGATTCAAATCATTCGTTCAAGGATATGTTGCTTTTGTTTCAGACACGGTTGTAGAACATTTAGATTCCTTAGTAAACTATATGGTCTTTGCAAGCTACATAGCAAATATGAGGTTATCTATTACTCCTGAGAATCTTACCTTTATCACTAAAAAATACATGGTGTTTTGTCATTTCAGGAAAAGACATGAGAATTATTGTATTTGGATTTCAGCCACGAACAAAACAGGTTCGTGTACACCTTAACTATCCTTTATTTTGTTATGAAGCTCAGGTGAAAAACTTCACCAACTTAAATTTTTTATGCTATTTTTTTTCTTTTTCTTCTTGTGCTATTCTTGTTGAGGTAATAAGTTAAAAGTTCGTTCTCATTAATTTTTACTTCTAATTCATTTTGGGATTCTCAGAGGCGTGCAATTTTCGATGCACTGTTGAAGTATACAAGGCCAACAGGAGTATGGGATCTTTATGCTTTGGTGTGTGGCCCTTCCAAATTTGGTAACAAAAACCCTCAAGTCCGATTGTTGAATGAGTATTTTCGGCTTCTTGGAAAAGGAGTTTCCCATGCATCAATGAGAATGACTGAAGATGGTTCTTATAAATTCTCCAATGACTTGTGGAGAATAAGTAGTCTAAATTCTAGCTATGCACTTTGCCACACATACCCTTTTGCCCTAATTGTCCCAAAGTCCATGAAGTAAGACTTCAGGACCTTTATATATCAATTTTTCTTTCGTGTGAATTTCTTATATCTTAATTTTGATTATGCTAAACATTTTGTTTTCCTCTAATGGTAGTGACGATGAACTGCAATCAGCTTCTAACTTCCGTGCAAAGTGCCGATTGCCTGTAGTCACATGGTGTGATCCGGGTATGCAATTTGAGTCTTGTTTTTTTGTCATTTATCTCTTAATATGATTCTTATTTCTTAGCATTATATATACGACTGATTTTCAGATTCCGGAGCTGTTCTTGCACGGTCGTCACAACCTATGGTTGGTCTCATGATGAACATGAGAAGGTAAATAATACTACAATGTATCGATTTCTGGAATTGGACCTGCAACAAGCTGAGTATTATTCTTTTTTTTTTCTTTTTTTTTTCTTCTGTTAGCAACACTGATGAGAAGCTTGTCGCTGCCCTATGTGCTCTATCTGGTGCTGCAGGCGGGAAAAGGCGGTAAGGATGTGATTTATTTATTTTAACTTAGGGCGTAATACAAATTTGTCACAAAATGTGGGAGCTCTCTATTTAAGTTAATTATTTAGAATTTATTTGTAACTGCTAAAGAGTCTTTCAAATCGTTATGTTCAAATGATTTGCATCCAATGGTTATTCGCATATCCATATTCATATAAATATAGAGGACGCTTTTTAAGGGGGGGACCGCTTCGTGTAATACATACTTTGGTATATTTTTCTAATTTTTTTAAGGCTCTGTTGCTAATTTTTATCTCCATAAATAGGAAACTATACATAGCTGATGCAAGACCAAGAAAAAATGCTTTGGCTAACAGTGCTATGGGAGGTGGGTCCGAGTCATCTGCAAATTATTTCCAGTCTGAGGTCCGTCTCAGGTTTGAGTTTATTGGTGCACATATAAAGGTTGAAAGTCGGAATTATTTTTGCTAATTTCACCTTCTTCTGTTGTATCTTGACCAGATAGTGTTCTTTGGGATTGATAACATCCACGGGATGCGAGAGAGTTTCGCTCGGCTTAGAGACTACTTAGATACACATGGCTCAACCTCATCTGATGGGATGTCATCATTCTTGGTCAGTATTAAGTATTAATATTTAAGTCTCACATTATCAATTAATACACTTTAAGCTTTAATTTGATATACGAAAAATAATTATTCTTGCTGTTCTCTTTACAATTTGTATAGATTAACACTGGAAAATTGGACCAGGAGATTAAAACTTAGTCTTCTATAGTTTATTCATTTGTTCATCTTACGCTGTAGTTTTACCAAATTGCCTTTGTTTTGGCAGAGGCATGGTGGATCGAGCTGGGGTGGAGGTAATCTGAGCAGTATGTCTGCTTCTGTGTCAACTCTTGGAGACAGTGGGTGGTTAAATCACGTGCAAACTGTATTAGCTGGTTCAGCTTGGATTGCTGCACGTGTTGCTTTAGAATCCGCATCCGTGCTTGTACATTGCAGGTGAGTCTTTTAATATCATTCTGCTCATGGGTAAATCTGTAAATATATTCCTACAATGATTCATGCCAGTATATTGTAATTGCAAATTTTAGTAATTATTTAAGTTTTCTCCTTAGTATAAATTAAGGCATTTGATCTTTCAAAAATAAAAATAAAAATTAAGGCATTTGTATAATGAAATAAATCAATGATAATATGAAAATCCAACCCTTAAGTTCTCTAATTGTTTTGGTTTCTAATACTCACTTCTTCCATTTTTGTAGTGATGGTTGGGATAGAACAACTCAACTTGTTTCACTCGCTAGCTTACTACTTGATCCGTACTACCGGACATTCGCCGGGTTTCAGGTATCATCTGGCTACTTATAAAGTTATAAGTAAATATCATAAGCTTCCCCTGAACTTATGGTTCTCTGTTAGTTTACCCCGTCAAGTTTTTTCTTTATCATATTGCATCTCTGCTAATTGTTATTAATAAAAAACTGTCATTATTTTCTAATATAATGAGTTTAAAGTGAGATTCTTAAAGAGAACAAAAAAATTGCCCGTAATTTTTTACCGATCTTGTGAAGTACTCGTAACAATTCTGAAGAATTCATATTAACTTAAAGTATATTTTTAGATTTTCATGGCGCACTTTGTACGATGTTTTTCATTTAATTTCTTGTTTTCCTTTATATATTATTCTATATTTCAATTTTGAGCAGGCACTTGTTGAAAAAGACTGGCTTGCATTTGGTCATCCATTTTCAGACCGTGTGGCGATGCCAGCTGTGTCCGGCGGTGGCAACATAGCTTTCGAATTATCTAGGCAGTCTTCTGCTGGTGGCATCCCCACAGGATCCCCTGCACCTCAAAACCCTAATTCTTCACATGCTCAGACTTCAGGCAACTATTCCCCTATATTTTTGCAGGTCCGTGCAGTATCTAATTGCGGGATTTTCAAATCGGGTTGATTAAACTAGTAATGGTGTTCCATTTTCTTTATTATTGACATTTTCGTTGTTAATTGCAGTGGGTAGATTGTGTTTCACAGTTATTACGAATGTACCCTTTTGCTTTCGAGTTCTCCTCGGTACGTAATAACCTTCTTTCATTTTCTGGAGCTGAATTAAATAAACCTTGTCGTATATTGTATAAGCTTTTCTTTTGGTGATGTAGGCTTTCTTGGTCGATCTCGTGGATTGCTTGCTTTCCTGCCGCTTCGGAAACTTCTTGTGTAATAGGTAATCCTTTTTTAAATTATTTTTATAGGTAAAATACCAATCCTTGGAGAGGTGTTTTAGTATAGGTCTGTTTACTGACCATATTACCCTTCATTGCTGGTTTTAGTGAGAGGGAGAGGCAGCAATGCGGTATAGCGGAAGCTTCCGGATGCTTGTGGCTATATCTGGCGGATTTACGTGCGACAGAAGGGCCTTCTCACGTCCACTATAACCTCTTCTACGATCTGTCACGACACAACGGTCCCATATTGCCTCCGGCGGCGGCTTTGGCGCCGATCTTGTGGCCTCAATTCCATCTGCGGTGGTCGTGTCCCGCCGAAGCACAAGCCGGGGAGGTGGAAGCCAAGTGCCGCAAGATGGCCTTTAAGTTCTCGGAATTGCAAAGGGTAATTTTGTCAACTTTGGTTATAACTACTGTGATCATTGTAGTTTAAAAGACTTAGCTTCCTCTTTATAAATTCAAACAGGCAAAAGAGATAGCCGAAAAGAAAGCGAGGGAAGTGACCGCCGCCGTGGAATCCCTAAGCACAGAGCTTCGAAACGAGAAGAACGTAAGCAGCTCGGCTCTGAGCCTGGCCAAGAAGGCTGGCAAGGAGAGCGAAGCCATAAAACGAGCAGTGCGGTCGCTCGGGTGCAAGGTCCAGTTCTCGAGGAGCGGCGACTGCACCGTCGACATCGAGAACAGCTCGATCGACAACCCCCACAAATTTAACGATTCGCCCTCGAAGAGGCGGCCTGAAGGTGTTTCACAGAACGAGGAGAAATCCGATCTCTCGGTTTCGATTACGGTGATGTCGAACGACGCGGCGTCCGGAAACCCGATCAGCCGCGCATGCGACGCTCTATGCCCGCTGCGCACCGGCGAGGGCGGCTGCCGGTGGCCGGACACTGGGTGTGCTCAGCTCGGGAGTCAGTTCGTAGGGTTGAAGGCGAATTTCGATGCTTTCGACCGGCTTTCTATATATGACGGGTACTTCGAGAAACCCGGGTCAAGTTGACTTGTTCTCGGTAGGAAGTCAAACCATTTTTCCTGCACAGTAGATCATCCATTGGGTTAGGATAGCTTGCGGAGTGATTGCAGAAAAACCCGCCATTCGGGCGGGTCTCGGAATACTGTACAGAGAGAGTAGAGCTTAATTTAAATCATAATGAAAATGGTCTAAGAGCTATATAGAAATTCGTGATTGTAGATGATTCGATATAATACGATCAGTTTAGTGCTCTAAATAAAGCTGATAATACATGACTTCCATGTTTCAGCTTTTTGCCTAATAAAATTATCTATTTTTCTTTGAATTGTTTTGCATCTTTCATTTAGTGATATATCTGGGCAACCCCCGGAATCCGGCAAGGCAAAAACGAGAATAAAAGAAAACGACATGAAACGGCAAAAGGATATCTTCAACCGCATACTTATTATGCTAATTAAGTCTCTTAACATATTAAAATACAAAGATTTACGGATTATATATAAAATTCAACAGTTATTTTAGTTAAATATAAAATTGTTTGTTGTAATGCTGAGATCATCCTTATACAAACTAAAAACAAATAAATGAATTGCGCAAAAAAGGAACCAATCCATCCTTATATATTAAAATCGTTTTAGTGGCTAAAGTCTAAACTAACATTACAGATTTTTCACAAGCTAAAACCGAAGAGTTTATTCAGCTGAGTTGCCATCGTCGTCCGAGCCGGCGGGACGCTCATCCGAGCCCTTCCTTTCGTTCCACCTCGCCCAAACCCACCTCAAAACAAGAAAGCCCCCGAGCGCATAAACCTGTAAAACGCAAACCATCTTCTCTATAAGAAGAATCACCTCATTGCAGGCAAAATTAGAGGTCTTATTAAATATCCTGGTTTTACGAAAGTTTTTATGAATAAAATCAATAGAATTCTTAGTATTTCGTCGGTTTATCCTTCATCATCTTCTCTCCGTTATTGGAGTTTTCGCTCACTCGAAGAGCGTTTATTCGATACTTCCTCTTCCAGGCAATGGCAGAGCTACTTTGGAGGTGGGTGGGGTTCACTCGAAGAGCGTTTATCCGATACATCGGTCGCTATTATCTCATTATTTATACTCAAAGTCAAGTATTGCCTAATAATACACTATAAGCAAGGAAAGAGATCATATATTTATTTCCTCCACGGTTATGGAGTACAAGTATATGCATGGAACCGAGTAACAAGATCATACATCAAACATCAAATTCTTCTTGAATACATTTTTTTTTACTAAACTTGGACACATTTGCCAATATATCTTTGTTGTCTAGTGCACTATAACCAAGCAACGAGATCATATCATACATCAAATTCTTCTTGAATACATTTGGACTAAACTTGGACACATTTGCCGCTATTATCTGTATTGCCTAAAACACTATAACCAAGCAACGAGATCAAACATCCAACTCTTCTTCTAAACCCTAAACAACTTAGCAGCTGAAAATTAATCGCAATTCAGAATAAACAATCGCCAAATATAATCCTAGGATTCTCCGAGGAATCAAATTGAGGATCGAATTTACCTGCCAGAGAACGATAGGGTTCGAAGTCTTGCCGGTCTCCTCGTTCTCCACCGCCAACGGAGGCGGAGGAGCAACTTGCGCCTTCGGAAACCTAACGATGGTTGGCTTCGGAATCTCCGATTCTCCGGCGACGATTTCGGTCGGAGTCTGTTGCCGGGCTTCTTCGGCGACGGGCTTCTCCGGCGGCGAAAACGGCCATTGAAGCTTGAGCTTGGGGAAGAGCGAAAAGGGGTTTCTGGGTTCCTTCAAGTCGGAGGCTTTCTGGGTGGTTCCTGCCATTTTTGTGGGCGGAGAGAAATTTGCATGAAAGCAAGCGTGTTCGATTCTTCCTCTTGTTCTTGTTGCTCTGTTTTAACTTTTATACGAACTCAAAAGATTCTTTTTTTATTATTATAATTTTATATTGCAGTAATTTTAATAGGAAAACTTCATAAAACATCCCTCAAAACATCATAAATTATTTTAGTACACCTCAAAACATTATAATTGGAAATACATCTTTTTTAAATTTTATGTACCAAAATACCCTTATTTGTGTCCATTTTTTCGGACGCGACTTGTCCATTTTTCAGGACACAATATGTAATTTTGAAAGGGTATTTTTGTATTACAAATTTGAAAATGATCTATTTCCAATTATGATGTTTTGAGGTATAGTAAAATAATTTATGGTGTTTTGAGGGATATTTTATGAAGTTTTTCTTTTAATAAATGTTATTTGTTTTATATTTTATCTATTACTAATTGAAGTAGCAGGCAACATTCAAATATAAGCAGAAAGTTCAATTTACGGATATGCGAAATTCAAAAAGCATAACGGTTGGATCGATAAGGTTTCCGTAATATTTTTAAAAATCAAAGAGTAGATCGCAAAATCGATCAACTCATCGTAAATATTTTCGTAACAATAATAGTATATACAAATATCAGTGAGATATATAATTTTTTTGAAACTGAATTTAATTTAAAATACGGTGGAGTTTTAAGAGTTATATAAGTTTATATGCCTTTTTAGGGTTATTATGCGGTTTATCTGCGATTTTTAGTAAAACAATAGTTGGGTGTATCGAATTTAAACCACATATCTATAATTTGTGGTCCACCCGCAGCGTGCCTCGATTTTTAAAATTTTAACAGTAAGTTTGGTTTGTGAAAAAAGAAGAAGAAAAAAAAACTTACGTGCTAATATTGTAAGTTTTTGTTTGTTTTTGAAAACTAATATTGAGAATTAATTGATAAGCGAGATTTAACATGTTAAATTATGCGATATTTGTAAAACAGTAAATGAAATTATTAAAACATTTACGATTAAATCGTACAAGTAAAAGGAAAAAAGAAAACTCAAATGATACGTCGTTTGTAACATTCCAAACATATTTTAACACGTATCGAAATATGCGTTATTTTTAAGAGAATGCGGATATTATAGTCAAATACAAAAAAATCAAGGACAATGTGCACTAATTGACAAAGCTCGTGGGGTTTTTGTGCAAATTACTCAATAATTTATGTTGATATTAAAAGGTAATCTAAGATTGAAAATAATTGTTGTTAACTAAAAAATGCATAGAAGAAACAAAGCTGAAATGAGATACTTGACTACACTAAACATAATTAAAATAACAATAATATAATTAAATAATTTAAACAGCAAACGTAGTTATCGACTTAATACCAAATTCAAATCCATAGCAAAGTTAAAAAGATTTTTCACAAGGTGATTCAGCTTATTTCTGATTGTGCTCGGAGTCGTGTGATTGCTCGTTCCGGCCGGAGTGGCGCCGGTCGATAAGCATTTGGTTCCATCTCCCCCAAATCCAGCCCCCAATAGCAAGTCCCCCAATAGCATAAACCTGCAAAATGTTAAAAAATTATTTAAAAGAGCTCTCCCATACATTATTATTATTATTATTATTATTATTATTATTATTATTATTATAAAGGCCGACTAAGGAGATGGATGATATGGTTAAAAACGTGAACAAATCATGTGTCTTGACATAAAATTTCACGGTAGAAAATTAACAAAAACACTTAATTATTTTTGTCAAATAATTACATCATTGAGAATTTTATCACTAAAAAGTGAGATTGTGAATATAAATTATATTATTTAGTATCATATAGGTATTTTTGTCACAAATATCTCTTATTATTGTTATTATTATTATTAAGGATTTAAATACCGAGGAATGCCGTCGATTGGGCGCTAAAACAACGGGTGCGGTTACAAAACTAATTGCAATTCAGATAAAGAAAAAACATAAGAACTTAACGCAAATATTTTCTCATCATTCTCTTAGGAATTCAACCAACGGAAAACAAACAAAAAAAAAGTTGGAATCGAATTTACCATCCAGAGATTCGTATCCGCCACCTCTATCCTATACAACGGAAGAGCGATTTGCTCCATCGAAAAACTAACAATCGGTGGGACTATTCTCTCAATCTGCGATTCTCCGGTGCCGGCCTCGCTGATCTGAGTCGGTTGCGGGACTTCATGGGCGGCGGAAACGGGTTCGTAGGTGATTTCTGACATCTTTTGGGCTGAGAGAAATTTGCTTGAAAACTTGTTGCGACTATTGATTCTTCTTGTTTCGATGCTTTTAGTTCGACCATAATAAGCTTCTATATTCATAGGAAGTCAAGGATCATACTAATCATTATTCGTTTTGGATTCAACAATATCTATATATGTTTTTACATTATCTTTTAAAAGTTCCAGATAACAAAAAGCTATGATTACCTCGCTAGTAATTTTCTCAATTAGTTTCTAAGCGACATTAATTTGTCAAATTATGCGATTATTATAATATAATCAAATACAACGGTTAAAGATAAAATCTTTAAGATTATTGGATAATCAAATACTTCAGTTTTTTATCTTATTAAATCATAGAAAAACTAATTACACCGTTTAAACTTTAAAGTACCCCCACATTAAAGATATTTGTGGCAAAAATACCTCTATATATTTCAAAATATGACTTATATTTCGTATTTTTTTTAGTATTTAATGTCTTTTTCTCTGATTTAGATTTGTACGACTAAAGACGTTTTGTTCGTGATAATATAATTATTCGATGATTTGCACAAAACGGGAATATATTCGTGCGACTATTTGTACCAACACGGTATTTCCTAAGTACAACCTTATGAGGATTCACTGCAACCCCGCTCGAACAAGCTCTTATTATTATCATTATCCGAGATCATATGTATAATTGCATTTTGTGTCATGTAATACATATTAAAAGTTCAATCATGAGTTTTTTTTTTTTGTTTTTTTTTTTTTTAAATTATAAGAATATAAAACGAAGTTCTATGCGGTAACAACTTTTTTTTTAAGAAGACAGAAATATAAAGGTGTGCATTTTAATGAACAAAGAATTGATTTTTATTCTTCATTCTTAATGTTGTCTTCTTTCTTTTCTTATCTTTTAATGGATTCTTAAATATTACATATAATCATAATTGAATGTCATATTTAGATTAACTATAAAATTCCAAATACATGTTCGATTATATTTAATAAAAAAATATCAAATACTTTACAGAAAAAATTGATGTTATTGAAATTATATATAATGAACGCGGAGCCAGGATCCACTAATGTTCTTCGTTATAATATATATATATATATATTCACGTCCATTATTATGAATTTTTTTCTTCAGTCAAATCATTCACGAATCAAAATCTATTTTTTTAAGATCCAGTGATAATCATTAATATAAACAAATCAATATTAGAATATATTGAAAAACAAAAACTGGTATTGTTGATGAAGAGAATTGAAAAGGTCTGATACAAAAGAAATAAAAGTTGGAAATATAATTGATCAAATAAATGTTATTAAAATTCAATAATTAAAAAATAAAAAACGACAAACTTAATGCATAAACTTGCTCTAAATTACTCGTTCAAGCTGACTTGGAAGATTTCTCACCTTTTTCACAAGGTGAAAGATCTTCACAAGGCGGTTCAGCTGAATTTTGATCTTCGTCTTCGTCGTCGTCGTCGAGTTCGGGCGAACGGACGTTGGGAGGAGGCACACGGCGAAAACCATTGGGACTCCTTTCCTCCCATTTATACGCAACCCACGACAGAGTCGCGAATCCTACTCCGAGAAGAAGAACCTTCAAAAATACAAACCAACTTAATTAGTTGCTTGCGAAACTTAAGCAATTAATTAAGAAAGAAACTTTAATCGAACTAACCTCCCAGATATTCATGAACGGGCCTGACTCCACCGGCGGCTGTTCGCGGTAATACAAATCTTCTTCGGACGGTTTTCGGTTGGATTTGGACATGTCGCTTGAGAACTTGATTGAAAGCTTGTTGCGAGTACTAATGATCTTCTTCTTGTTGGTATGCTTTTAGCTTGACCTCGACTATGCTTTTATAGGAAAGTCAAGATCGAATCTGTTTAGTATTCAATTCGGATTAGGATTATGTAATTAATTATCTATATTTGTATGATTACATTTATCTTTTATTAATGGATAATCAAACACTTCAATCACTTATCTTATTAAATCAAAGAAAAAACTAATAACACCGTTTAAAGTACTTCTACATTAAAGATATTTGCGGCAAAAAAATATTATAAAATATGACTTATATTTCGTATCTTTTTTTTTTTTTTACTAAAGTTTTCTACGACTAAATATGCGACGATGATTTGTCCACTGTTCGATGCTCAAATTGTTTAGCTTTTTTTGGTATATACGCATGCACAATTAATACTAACAAAAAGTATATATATTATGTATGTATGTGTGTGTATGTTTGTGTTGCTACTACTTTAATAAAAGAAAAACTAAAACATGGTGTGTTGCTGCATATGATACTTACAAACGACATCTACGAATAAACGACATCGGAAGCAACATTTTTTTTTTAATATTTAAAGTTCAAAACAGCAGTACTTTACTTGAATAACAGCACCCGAAATAGGAAAACGACCATAGTACTGTACTTAAAAGATTAAGACGTTTGAATCTTAATGCATATCTCAATATTAGAACAACAAATTGAAATAATGTTTCTGATAAACAATGGTTGAAATGTTTTTTGTTCATTCAAAATATTATTTAGTATTTATTGTCGTTTTCTCTGATCAAGATTTGTATGATCAATGACGTTATCCGGGTGTTGTTCGTGATAATATACTTTCTCGATGATTTACACAACGTGAATATATTCGTGGGACTATTTTTTTTTTTCCATCATAGTATTTCCTACGACAAGTACAACCTCTCGAACAAGCTCTTATTATTATTCGAGATCATATGTATATTCAAAGTTCAATCAAAAGTATTTTTTGAAAAAAGATATATGAATAAAAAAGGAAGTTGTGTTCCGTAACAACTTTTTGAAAGAAGATAGACAAATATAAAAGGTCTGCAATTTAATGAACAAATAAATTTTCATTCTTCGTTGTTGTCTTCTTTCTTTTCTTTTGTTTGATTGGATTTTTTATATTACTTATATATTTTATACTTATTTAAGGGATACACATATAATCATATATTAACAATGTCAATAATTTTAATTTAGATTAAATATAAAATTCCAAATACATATTATATTTAATAAAAAAAAATGTCAAATGCTTTACACAATAAAATTAATATTATTGAAATTATTATGAAACGCGGCGCCAATCTACTAACATATTGTCCCCCGTGGTAAGATATATATTCACGTCCATTATTCTGGTTTTTTTTTTTTCTTCAGTCAATCATTCACGAATCAATATTTTTATTAGATCCAGTGATAACTATTAATATACAAATATTGATATCAGAATATATCTATTGAAAAACAAAAATTGGGTATTAATATTGATCAAGAAAATTGAATAGATCTGATACAAAAGAATTAAACTTAAAAATATAATTGATCAAACTAAATGTTATTAAAATACAATTAAGTAAAAAATAAAAGATGACAAATTTAATGTAAAAACTTGCTCTAAATTACTCGTTCAAGACTTGGAAAATTTTTCACGTTTTTCACAAAGTGAAAAATCTTCACAGGGCGGTTCAGCTGAATTTTGATTTTCGTCTTCGTCGTCGTCGTCGAGTTCGGGCGAACGGACGTACGGAGGAGGCACACGGCGAAGACCATTGTGACTCCTTTCCTCCCATTTATACACAACCCACGTCAGAGCCGCGACTCCTCCGAGAAGAAGAACCTTCAAAAATACAAACCAACTTAATTAGTTGCTTGCGAAACTTAAGCAATTAATTAAGAAAGAAACTTTAATCGAACTAACCTCCCAGATATTCATGAACGGGCCGGACACCACCGGCGGCTGTTCGCGGTAATACAAATCTTCTTCGGACGGGTTTCGGTCGGATTTGGACAAGTCGCTTGAGAACTTGATTGAAAGCTTGTTGCGAGAACTAATGATCTTCTTCTTGTTGGTATGCTTTTAGCTTGACCTCGACTATGCTTTTATAGGAAAGTCAAGATCGAATCTGTTTAGTATTCAATTAGGATTAGGATTTAGGATTATATATTATCTATATTTTTTTTACATTTATCTTTTATTGGATAATCAAATACTTCAATTACTTATCTTATTAAATCATAGAAAAAACTAATAACGCCGTTTAATAAAGTACTCCCACATTTAAGATATTTGTGGCAAAAAAACCTATATATATTACAAAATATGACTTATATTTCGTATTTTTTTTTACTAAAATTTTCGATGAATTAAACATGCGACGATAGTTTATTATGTCAATGGTTCGATGCTCAAATGGTTTAGCTTTTTTGGTGTATACGAAGTACGAACGCACAAATAGTACTAACAATATATCTATAGATATATTATATATGTATGTATGTGCTACTACATTAATAAAAGAAAAACTAAAACATAGTGTGTTGCTGCATATGATACAATTACAAAGTTACAAACTACATCTACGAATAAACGACCTCAAAGGAATGGAAGCAACATTTTTTTTTTAATGTTTAAAGTTCAAAACGGCGGAACTGTACTTGAATAACAGCACCCGAAGTAGGAAAACGACAAGAATACTTGGGCTTTGTTTTAATAAAATAAAACGTCTGAATCTTAATGTATATCCGAATACTAGAACAACAGATTGAAATAATGTTTCTGATAAATGATTGTTGATTTTTTTTTTGCTCATTCAAAATATTATTTAGTACTTATGGTCTTTTTCTCTAATCTTGATTTGTACGATCTAAGACGTCATCCTGATGTTGTTCGTGATAATATCATGGGTTAATTGCGGCAATAATGCACAATCTTTGGTCAATAGAGGTTTTATGTCCCCAACCTTTCAAAGTGACAAAAATACACAACGTTTGTAGAATGTAAAATCCGTTAGTCCTTCCGTTAGGGATGTTAAATTCTGCCGAAATGGCATGGTTAAACTGCCAAATGGACTGCCAACTTGTAATATTAATTACATAACTTAATTAATAATTATAAATTAAATCATATTATAATTATGATTAAAAAAATGAATACTTTAAATTAAATAAATAATTATTACTCCTTCTAAAAATCTAACAGACTCTTCGTCGAACATGATTAAAATTTTAAAAAATGACGGATTATTAAACACAACTAAAATTTGCAAAGCTTACATAACGACAGTTTATTAGAAACGACTAAAATTTTGGAAAAAAATAACCGATTATTAAAAACAACTGTAATTTAAAAAACGAAATAATAAAGATGTGAATATTATTGAAGCACGAGTTTAAAAATAGGAACTACGCGTTAAATAAGTATTGCTCGTTAATTTAAAATTTTAATTTATTTTTTAATCATAATTAAAATATGATTTAATTTATTCTTATTAATTAACTTATGTAATTAGTATTACAAGTTGGCAGTCCATTTGACAGTTTAACGATGCCACATCAACCGAATTTAACATCCCTAACAAAAGGACCAACAAATTTACATTCAATAAATGTTATCTATTTTTTCCCACACTTTAAAAGGTTGGGGACCTAAAACCCCTATTGACCAAATGTTATGCATTATTGTCGCAATTAACCATAATATAATTATTTGATGATTTGCCCAAAACGGGAATATATTCATGGGACTATTTTTACCGACTTAGTAAATCCTACAACATGGTACAACCTTACGAAGATTCAATGCGATCCCGCTCGAACAAGCTCTTATTATTATTCGAGATCATATGTATAATTTCATTTTGCGTCAAGTAATAAATTTTAAACGTTTAATCAAACGTTTTTTTATTTATATATAAATATATGAATAAAAAATGAAGTTCTATTCCGAACAACTTTTTAAAAGAAGATAGAAAAATAAAGAAGGTGGGCAATTTAATGAACAAAGAATTAATTTTAATTCTTTGTTCTTCAGTGTTGTCTTCTTTCTTTTCTTTTGTCTGATTGGATTCTTTAATATTACTTATATACTTTATATGTATGTGAGGGATACACATATAATCATTAATTGAATGTCAATAATTAGAATTTATATTTAACTATAAAATTCCAAATACATATTCGATTATATTTAATAATAAAATGTCAAATACTTTACACAATAAAATTGATATAATTGTAATTTTTATGAAACGCGATGCCAATCCACTACATATTAACATATTGTTGTCCGTACTAAGATATATATTCACGTTCATTATTTTTTTTTCAGTCAACCATTCACGAATCAAGATTTTTATAGATCCAGTAATAATCATTGATATAAAAAAAAAATATAACAAATATTGATATCAGAATATATCTATTGAAAAACAAAATTGGGTATTACTGATGAAGAAAATTGAAACCGTCAGGAATTATACTTAGAAATATAATTTATCAAACTAAATGTAACAAAATAACATAACTAAAAAATAAACTTTGAATTTTCGAGTCAAATCATGGGATAGTAGTGAAATCCAAAGATCCTCATATATATATATAATATAAGGAAAAAAAAAAGAGAGAAACTTAATGTGAAGACTTTAAATTACTTGTTTAAGCTGATTTTGAAGATTTTTCGCCTTTCTTACAAGGTGAAAAATCTTCACAAGGCGGCTCAGCAAAGTTTTGATCTTCGTCTTCGTCGTCAAGTTCGGGCGAACGGACATACGGAGGAGGCACACGGCGAAGACCCCTTTTTTCATGACATTTATACCCGTACGGACGAGGCACACGCCGAAGACCATTGTGACTCCTTTTCTCCCGTTTATACGCAACCCACGACAGAGCCGCGATTCCTCCGAGAAAAAGAACCTGCAAAAATACAAACCAACTTAATTAGTTGCTTGCGAAACTTAAGCAATTAATTAAGAAAGAAACTTTAATCGAACTAACCTCCCAGATATTCATGAACGGGCCGGACACCACCGGCGGCTGTTCGCGGTAATACAAATCTTCTTCGGACGGGTTTCGGTCGGATTTGGACATGTCGCTTGAGAACTTGATTGAAAGCTTGTTGCGAGTACTAATGATCTTCTTCTTGTTGGTATGCTTTTAGCTTGACCTCGACTATGCTTTTATAGGAAAGTCAAGATCGAATCTGTTTAGTATGTTAAATAGATTTGTTTACTTTTATCTTTTAATATTTAAATTCGTTGATTTAGTTATAAAAAAGATACGATTATCTCGCTAGTAGTTTTCTCGTGTAATTAGTTTTTAAGCCACGTTAATATGTTAAACAATAAAATAGAACGGTTAAAGATAAAATCTTATAAGATTATTGGATAACTGTGGCAGACATATGTTACAAAAAGGATGATGTAAAAAAGTTTGGCATAAGTAATTAAGTTATTTCATCAACTCTTTATCATGAAGTTTCATTGTGACTATATATGATTCGTCCATATTTTCACTTTTTTTTCCCACGTTTTTGTCTGTTTTTATCACATAATAATAGTATATACTTTTATAATGTTATAAATATCCAGTTCCAAAAGTAGTTCCATAAAAAACCGGTTCTTAAAAATTAAGAACCGAAATCGAATTTCATTTGGTTCCGGGTACTTGGAATCGAAATCCGAATCTTACCTAGTTCCAGGTATTTCACTCAGAATAATTTTGTAACCCAAGTAAAAAAATTCGATTTCAGATACTTTGTTGTACATGCCTAGTTCTAGTCCAATGTTCTTGAAGTAATTTATGTATGAACTTAGGTGAACTTTATTCTCTTTGATAATAATGCTCAATATTTACTCAAAAACTAAGCACATTCTCTTTAAATATAAGAGCTTCTTGTCGCTTGGTTTTACTGAAACACAATAATGACAATGAAACAGAAAAAACTATACTATATCCGTTGATACAATCAAAATCTGATTTTCAACTTTTCTGTTTAAATTCAACACATTCATGAAGTAATCATAGTGAAACATCAAGTTCAAACTGTTAGTTCTGACTTGTAAATCATCCGTGTAGGAAAAGAAAAATCCATAGGTAGGGCGTTAAAAGTCTAAAACGATGCGTTTATTCAGCCGTATCGTCATCAGAGCTGGCCGGACGCTGATTCGGGCTCTTCCTTTCGCTCCATCTTGCGAAGACCCACCTCAGCACAAGATACCCTGCAAGAAGATAAACCTGCAAAATGCAAACGAGAATAATCACCTCATTCCATGGCTATTATATAATCATGAAATTATTTGCCTAAACTTAGAATACATTAGCCGCTATTTAATCAAAACCAGGTATACTATTTCCTAATACATTCTTCTTAACCCTAAAGAACTTGGCAGAGCACCATCTACATCAGTGACACAATTTCATGTTTTTGGCGTTAAATTTAGGGATGAAACCAAGAAACAAGATCATTAAAACCTTCGCTTAAACTCGGGATATTTGTGGTGAAAATACTCGTATGTTCCAATAGTATGACTTACAATTTCAATTTGAGTTTTTGGTGGCAAAAATCCTCAATGATGTCAAAACGTTTGGCATGAGTAATTAAGTTTTTCTATTAACTCTCCGGTGTGAAAGTCTTATGTGACTATGCGTGATTTGACCAGGTTTTCACTCTTCTATATATTGACCACGTTTTTGTTTGTTTTGACCACGTGGAGACAAAATTGATGTATATTGCCTTAGTTTTTTTTGCATAGTAGAACATGTTTTGGTTACTACGACATAACTTAGTGTTCACTATATGTGGTGAAAACGGCCAAAACTGGCCAAATCATATAGTGCCAAGTAAAATTTCACAGTAGGGAGTTAATAGAAGACTTAATTACTTATACCAATTTTTTTACATCATTAATAACTTTTGCCACCAAAAAACAAGATTGGAAATATAAGTCATACTTTTGCTGCGAATATCCCCCTAAACATGGATACATTTGCCACTATTATATTCAAGCCCAACGATTGTTGCCTAATACATACACCAAATTCCTCTTAACCCTAGCAGAGCAAACTCTACATCAGTGACACAATTTCCTTTTTAGTGTAAAATTTAGGGATGAAACCAAGCAACGAGATCATGAAATTCTTCTCTAAAACTTGGATACATTTGCCGCTATCATAATCAAATTACCAGGTATTGCCTAGTGCATAAATCAAGTTCTTCTTTAACCCTAATTCCTAAAGAACCAAGTAACAAGATTATGCATCCATGGCTATTTATGGAGCCAAGTCACAAGATCATTAAACTTGGACACATTTGCCGCTAAATCTACATCAGTGACAGTGACTGAAAAGTAATTGCAAGTATCGTCCCTAGGATTCTCTACATAGTGAAATTACCCCGGGGCCGAGAGAGAAACAAAAAGCCCCGTCTCGTTCTCCACCGCCAAGTCCAACGGAGAAGGAGGACCAACTTGCTGAGCATTCGGAAACCTAGCCATCATCGGCTACGGAGATTCGCCGGCGATGTCTTCTTCCTCGGCGGTGGTCTGGACTTCTTCTCCGACGGGCTTCTCCGGCGACGGCCATTGGAGGGTGAGCTTGAGCTTGGGGAAGAGCCAAAAGGGGTTTCCGGGTTGCTTCGAATCCGCCATTTTCGTGAGTGGAGAGAAATTTGCATGGCCGACTCTTGCGCTGCACTGCCTTTATATAGTACGACGTACGTACGAACCTTTATTTTTATTTTATTCTTTATTTAAAAAAATGGTTTATTTGTTTTACATATACGACCTTAAATCGATTTTTGTACAATAGAAAATCTAACCTTTTTTTATAAAACCAAAAAATACTGTTTAAACCGCTGCTGTTTTTTACTAAATGTTTAAGGTTATGATTTTCACGGAAAAAATTGCTACCGATTACCGATTTTAATTATTGTATTTTCTTAGATTATTTAGTAATAACTTGATTTACTAGAAAAAAAAAAAGAAAAAAAAAAGATAATGTTGTACTCGGTCCAAATGCGGTTGAATCGAATTTATTAAATATTGGTAAAATGAGTTTTTAACCTCGTCTTTTTATTTAAAATTAAAAAACTCAAAAATACGATAATATGTTCAAATACTACTATAATAAAATCGAACATTTATCTTCTTGAATAATTGGATATTTGCTAGGAAAAGCATAACATTTAGTCTCATTTTTTTAGTGGTAAAACAGTGTAAGTTATTACTTTTTTTTTCTTTCAAATTTAGTTATTTGAATTGTTAAAGATTGCTTACATAAAATTGTAAAAAAAAAAAAACCTCAAATATTAATATAGCCAGACATTATTTTCTAACACGTTATAATATGTTATTTTTAAGAGAATGCGGATATGTATGTGCACTAATTAATAAAGTTATGGGTTTTTTTTTTTTGCAAATTACTGAATATATAATTTTGATATTAAAAAGTAATTTAAGATTGAATATAATTGTTCTTAGCTGAGAAAATGTATTTAACATAATTGAGAGAATAGATTCAAATTCCGGAGCTGGTTTCTTTCACCCAAGATCGAATAATTTT
The DNA here is from genome assembly GCA_954871525.1 of Parietaria judaica. Taxonomy (NCBI): domain Eukaryota; kingdom Viridiplantae; phylum Streptophyta; class Magnoliopsida; order Rosales; family Urticaceae; genus Parietaria; species Parietaria judaica. The sequence continues at coordinate 10,842,667 of OX940862.1, forward strand.
CGTACAAAATTATAAAAAGTACGTTTTTCTTGAGAGATTGAAACACGAGAATTAAGATAAAAATATTAATGATTTTCGGATCGAGAGACTTAAGAACAAGGCAAACGTTATTCATAAAAAATTAGACGATCGTCTAACGACCCCAGAACAAAATAACAAATTCATGTATTAAATTTTCAACAAAAAGTCTTATATTATAATTTTATCAAGTTAATCGTAGGTTATTTTCAATAACACTCCGAAAGAAGGCTTTTGCTACGTTAAAGTTAACATTGTTACTCGCCAATAAAATTTAATGGGTTATCTTCTTTGTGCAAATTACGTTGCTATTTAAAAGTTTGATTATCTTTTTTTTAATGGTAAAAAATTGAATATCTGCGGGCTCAAATGTCAATTATTTTCTCTTTAAAAATAATAATAATAAGTTAATTTTTTCGAGCACTTATGCCGTTATTCTCACGAAGTTTAATCGAGATTGAAAATAATTAAAAAATAAATATATAGAAGAAAGTAGAAACAAAGCAGATTTATTTATTGTCTTGTAGCAGAATCATTATTCAATGATGACTTCATTACTCATTATCTAACAAGGATGACGAAGTGACAAACATAATAATAATAATAATAATAATAATAATAATAATAATAATAATAATAACAACTAATAAATGATGTCGTTACACGTGTCAGACGACAAAGAGTGTCCTTCTCTCTTCCTTATCAGTCTCTCTCACCAAACCAGCTCACACCATTCACCACCAACACTCGATTCCTCGCTTCTCACTCCTCTCTCTCTCTCTCTCCTCTTTCTCTCTCTAGATCGGCTCCGAAATGCACGGGAACAGCTTGCTCCTCGAGGAGCCTGTACGAATGGCTTCCGTCTTGGAGCCTTCCAAGCTCGTCAGTCACTCCTCTCTCTCTCTCTCTCTCTCTCGCGCGCGCGTTTTTTTTTTTTTTTTTGAGGTTTGGTTCAGTGTAGGCTGTGTTTGAGTTTTGGTTATGGCGTTTCTTGAGCTCTGTGCTTGCTTGATCGGAAGTGCCTTTGACTTCGAGTATCGTAGTTTACGATCTAGAATTTGTTGAATTGAGCTCATACAGCTGATGAATCTGGAAATTTATGCTCTGTGTTTCATAATTGATCGGTGTCTGATGCTGAGTGAGTTGACTGTGCAGGGTGTATTCGCAGCAATGACGAAGATCGTCGGGACGCTCGGCCCGAAATCGAGGTCGGTGGAGATCATTTCCGACTGTCTCAAGTCAGGGATGTCTGGTAATTCAGTGCTCATCATTTTTTGTTCTGTTACTGCAGGATCATCTGACATTTTTTAGAAGATCAAGCTTTAGAAAAGTACTACAATGCAAAAATCAATCAGAGTGACATTTCGACTGACAATTTTTGTTATGTTGTTTGTTAGTAAAATTGTATCATTGTAAGAACACTAAGCTGTTCCTAATTCTCTGTTCTAATCATTCGCGGAATCAATCAGAATGTCACTGTTAGTAATAAACGTTTCGGGTAATTCTCGAAGAAAAAAAGAACGGCTTTACTTCTCTTACTCAGTTACTTATCTAGTTTTTCATGTTTTTTCTTGGTTTTGGCTTCTTATTAATTTTTTTTTTGTCAATTGATATTCGGAGATGTTTCGAATTCTCGGTTTTCCGTTCTCTGATCTCTTTTTTTTTTCCTTTTTCTTTTTCTTTTTTCTTTTAACTTTCTGTTTGCGTTCCTCTGTATTTCTCGAAAATGTTAGTGGCACGGTTTGATTTCTCGTGGGGCGATAATGAGTTTCACCAAGAGACGCTCGATAATTTGAAGAAGGCAATCAGAGCTACAAAGAAGCTATGTGCAGTAAGTCTGTTAGCCACATTTGAATTAGGAATTTAATTTTCAAGAAGTCATTTCATGGTTCTTATCCTTTTTTCTTCTTCTTCAGGTTATGCTAGACACAATAGGTCCGGAGTTGCAGGTAGTTAATAAAACCGAACAACCAATTTCCCTCGAAGCCGATACTTTGGTCGTTCTAACACCAGATCAAGATAAAGAGGCTACTTCGAACCTCTTGCCTATAAATTTCACAGGTTTAGCAAAGGTGCGTTCAAAAACGTAAATTTCGTCGACGAGATATATTTGATGTTGTGAGTGACTGATGTTATGAGTAACTGATGCGGTTGACATTCGATTGGCATTTTCAGGCAGTGAAGAAGGGCGACGAGATATTCATCGGGCAATACCTTTTCACTGGAAGTGAAACCACTTCAGTATGGGTTGAGGTGAGTAAAATTCAATTACGAGTTTTCACTGCGAAATTCTATTATCATATGCCTGAAGCATTTTCTTTCATCATCTATTCATAATTAGTTAACATTTACTAGAATCACGATATACCGGGACTCTACTTCAGACAGACCAATATTGAAAAAATATATATTTTGGTGGTTTTTTTTTCCATAAATGGGATTAAGTTGAATGGTTTTTTAGAAGCCTTGACAATATGATATGCGGTAAAATATTATAACTTCAATTTCATGATAGAAATCATGGTGTTTTCTTTTCAATGCAGGTTGCTGAGATGAACGGTGATGACGTGGTTTGTCACGTAAAAAACTCGGCTACTTTGGCTGGATCGTTGTTTACTATGCATGTTTCAAAAATTCATATTGATCTTCCAACTCTTACCGATAATGATAAGAAGGTCCGTGGTTTCTTCTTCAGGTTATCTCATAATATCAGAAAGCAAAATCACAACAACGTAAAAAAACTTTTATCTAAAAGGTGGTTTTGGTAGAATACACATGTTTTATTCCTAATGTTGTTCTGTGATGATGACTATATGTACTCTAATGTATGTAATTATGTATACATTTTATTTGTTTATTTACAGGTTATAAGCTCATGGGGTGTGAGAAACAATATAGACTTCCTCTCGTTGTCATATACTCGGCACGCTGAAGATGTTCGCGAAGTGAGAACTATTCCGATGTCTTATATATGTAGTAAATCATTTGAAATTTGTTTATTTTTGGTCATTCTCTCCGTTTTCTGATTAGGTTTCCATCTTTTTTGCATCAAGTTATTCTTTCATTATAATTGCATGTGTATCTGTTCGTCTTGCAGGCTCGTCGGTTTATCTCTAAGCTGGGCGACCTGAACCAAACCCAAATTTTTGCGAAGATTGACAATATAGAGGTGAGGCACAAATAGCAATATGCATGTTTCGTGGCTGTCATGTTTAATTAGTTTATCTTCTGAATTTTTGCAGGGCTTAAACCATTTTGATGAGATTCTGCAAGAAGCAGATGGAATTATTCTATCCCGTGGAAATTTGGGAATTGATCTGCCTCCGGAGAAGGTCGGCTAAACTTGATATTATTCGCTATTCTAACATGGAACAGGAAAATGTGTCATATATATATACTATATTAATATAATGTAAATGTACCAACAGTTTCAGTGCAATTGCAGGTGTTTTTATTTCAAAAAGCTGCTGTCTACAAATGCAACATGGCAGGAAAGCCGGCGGTGGTGACACGTGTTGTGGACAGTATGACCGAGAATCTAAGGCCAACCCGTGCGGAAGCAACGGATGTTGCAAATGCAGTGTTGGATGGTAAATAAAATACTAATTCTGTTTTTATTATCCGTAAGGTGCTTCTCCTCGTATTTGCTTGCTTTCAAATTGTTTGAAACTTAAAATTGCTTGTACGATTTGTTATTGCTTTCTTGATATCATTCTAAGTAGTTAATATTTGTTTCGGTTTAGGAAGTGATGCAATTCTTTTAGGAGCAGAAACTCTCAGGGGACTGTACCCGGTTGAGACTATTTCCACCGTCGGAAAAATTTGTTCCGAGGTAAAACTAACCTTGTTTTACCGCCATTCTTTTTGTTTCTGTTGATGCATTGCTCGCGTGTAGACGTAGACGCAAGGTACTTGGGAATTTAACCCTTTGTTTATGTCCCTATAAGTCTTTACGTTGTATTAAGGGTATCTTGGGCAGTTCAGGCTTACAATTTGCCCTGTTAGATCTTGGAGAGTGTTCATCTTGCTCTGAAGAAAAAACGTTTTGTGCTGTTTGGTATAAAGAGTGTTCGGGAATCTCTGTTTTGGTAGATTCATGTTGGCGTCTGTTTGGTTTTGCTTTGGGTTCTATCAAAGAGCGACAATGTTTAAGTTATCGTTTATGTCGGTGAAAATATTTCCGCAACCCCTTTATCTTACTCTTCTTTGTTAGCGGACATGGGATTCAGATACCGAATCTGATGTTGCTCTAAAAGCCGGAGTCGTTTTGTTTATTTACTTTTGCAGGCAGAGAAAGTTTATAATCAAGATCTGTTCTTCAAGAAGGCTTAAAAATATGTCGGCGAACCGATGAGTCATTTAGAGGCTATTGCATCCTCCGCGGTACGCTTTTAAACCCGCTATTTGTTTACCAAGTTATGTATTGTCCTGGTAAGTAATGAAATCGGGGTTTTCTTGCTTTCTAGGTACGTGCAGCAATCAAGGTAAAGGCGTCCATAATTATTTGCCTCACCTCGTCAGGACGGGCCGCTAGGTTTTTCTCTTCAGACTTCCGAAAGCTTGAACGACTATCGTTCTAATTATTATTTTCAACGACATGAGATATTAACAAGAGATTCTTCTTTCTTTTCTTCTCGGGATTGTTGTAGATTGATCGCTAAGTACAGACCGACAATGCCAGTGATTTCCGTCGTCATCCCCCGTGTAAAGACAAACCAACTCCGTTGGTCTTTCACCGGTGCTTTTGAGGTATGTGGCCGATTACTTTTCAATACTTTTTCTCAATACTAACATTTTATCATATCTTCTTTTCTTTTCACAGGCGAGGCAATCACTAATCGTGAGAGGCCTCTTCCCCATGCTTGCGGACCCCCGACATCCCGTAAGCTTTTTCGGTGTCATCTAAGCATCGATGCACTTACATGGCGATTCTTCTCCACTTAAGGGGATTAAACCGAAAATTACTTGTATTTTTGCAGGCCGAGTCACGGAACGGGTCGAATGAGTCGATCCTGAAAGTTGCCATGGATCATGGCAAGGCCTTGGGGCTTATAATGCCGCACGATCGCGTCGTCGTCTGTCAAAAAGTCGGCGACTCGGCTGTCGTGAAGATCATCGAGCTCGAAAATTAGAAAGCAAAGCTTTCTCTTCTTGTGTATGTGTAACAATAATGCATGAATTAATCTATGTAATTCAAAACTGTGTAAAGAGGGCATAAACTAGATACTCGCAGCTCTCGCATTGAAACCACTCCGGATTTGAAAGAAAACCAGGTTATTTTGAACCGGGTTTAAAACCGGATTCCGGGTATTACTTTCACGAATAACCGAAACTAATTCTTCTAGTCTCTTAGAATCATTTTCACGAATATAGTTCAACGTTAGAAATGCTACAAAGTAGTTAAAAATATATATAACCATCACATTAAAGTGCTTCGGTGAAGCGCAGATCGGCAGGCCCAGGACCCAGAATCCCCTTCTGCTCGCTGATGTTGCCGAGTCCAGCTGGCGGTGCTGGAGGCGGGCCCGGCACCGTCAAGGCTGATGGCGGCAGAGGTGGCGGCTCTACATGTCCGGTCATCGCATCTTCATTCCAGGCACTCCCTTGCCACTCCATCTGCACCACTAAATCCGTTTCACCATTTCCGAAACGATTCACTGAGTTATTATGATTTTATTTTTTAAAATTAAATTTCGGATTTTCTTGTAGGAATATATCTTCTCAAGTTTTTCTATTTGCTTGCCTTTCTTGCATGTTTATAAACAAGTGTTCTACAATTTGTACAGGCTGTCGAATGATTGATAAAGAAACCGAGTTTTGTTTGCGTTTTACAAATTTTTGCTTCTGCTAAACTACATCAGACTCGAAAAGTGCAACAACCCGATGAACTGTGAAAAATTTTCCCCTAAAGGCTGAGATATAAGATTTATATAAGCATAATATTAACCGGAAGTACTTGCCTCGTCCTGGCTGTAACTCGCGTCATGCAACAATGGCGTCATTACGGGCGGAGTAACGTCCGGATCGTGCTTCTGAAATATAAATGTGCTATACAGACCTGTGCAGTTTAAGAAGAAAAAAAAGATATTAGCGGATTAGAACGCGATAATAATAAATAAACAGAAAACAAAAAAAATGCATCACCGAGTACGTCGTATGATCGAGCAAGAAGCTTCCCTCGTGGGTCTACAAGGTTCGCACAAGAGTTCAGCACCATACTCATGAATTGCGGTCTTTCCTCGTGAAAAAAAAAAAAAAAAAGTAAAACTATGAAGCGGAAGAAAAAACTAGATTGAGATGCGAAGAGAAATGTTGTTGACAGACCTATTGTCGTCGTAAAACTCGGTTAGGTTCTGAATCTCGACGTACTCGAGACCAGCTTCTCTGGCTAATCTGAGTGAGCAAACATATCATAGCATGTATGTAAGCCATTTGATAAACCTGTTAGAATTTATGATTGGTCATTTAAGGCAGAGATAAACCTGATGAAGCTCGGAAAATGAACCAAGCAATGAGTTTCCGGAGTAACGTCACTGGCGAATTTCAGCTGATATTTCTTCCCAAAACACGGGAATCTGGAAACAGACGCAGGTGAAATTGGAATTATATGTATAAATCAACAATTATATGAGAAATATGAGAGCATATAATTAGAATTGCAAGATAAGAATCAATACTTTTCCTCTTCGACCTCGAAGGTAATCGTATAATTTTCCGAGCGAATGCAATTAGGAACAATGTTGAGCTTCATGCTGCTTCCCCTGTTGTGATATGCTTCAACATTTTTTTGGTACTTTGCCCTGTCACAGAAACAAATAAATATACTAATGTATTGTATAATCACGAAGCTTTCACTTTACTTTGTTTTCCTTTATCAACATGGAAAATGCTTACTGAGAGACCCGCCGCTATCATTAGCTATCGTCAAAGAAAGGGCAAAACTGTCTTATTTTAATCTTGCGTATTTTAGCCGTTTGTGTCTTTAGAGTTATATCATTTAAGGCATTTCAGTTGGTTCCTCGTTTTCTCATTAGTGTCTTCGAGTAGCCTATAGGAGCCTCGCATTTATTCGGATTATTTTCTCTTGGTAAATTCCCGTTTTCCGGTTATTTACAATCTTTCACGGACCCTAAAGCATAATGTCATGATTAAATATTCTTATCTAATTACGAACAAGTTAAAATAAAACTAATTAGCTTTGTTGAAGCAATTCTCTGACAAGCCTAATGTCATACCATATTGTAGATGAGTCAGGAGTAATACCGAAAAAATAACCCCCCGGTTTCAACAACGACGACACATTATGCAGGAGCCTCCTCGCCCTCTCCTCGGTTTGAAAGCAACCCTGTATCAAATTTATGCTCTAAAAATTCAAAATCCGCAACTTTACTAGAAAGCAAACCGCAATTCAATGAAATCAAAGGAAAAACCGTCCGTAAATAAACCTGCAGGTGCTGCAAACAGCAAACGAAATCGACCGAGCTGTTCTTCTCCTGCAAATGCACTTCTATGTTCTCCTGCCAAGAAATAATTCCGTTATAACATAAACCCGAAATGCACAACTATCGAAACGAGCTACGGGCTCGAAAATAATTTTCTTAATCAGTAGTACAATGTAAAATTACAAAATTTTAATGAACTACTACCTACATATAACTATTCGTATCATGTATATTATATTGGATTCATAACAGCAAAAGTACTTAAGTTGTACTCTATATAACTAGTAGAATCATGTGTACTGTATTGGGTTAATGGAGGGAAAAGTATCATGCTCGATTTTGAGTGGTCGTCAAAGTACCCAAGTTCAAGTTTATTGCGGCATCACGTAAACCCGTCTTCGATCCATCAATACCGTTAAGTTCCAGCCACAACTCGGGTACCGATAAGCACAAAATGGCGGCAAAAGTATCTAAGTTGGCCTGGCACTTAATGTTACCGACAAACTGAAGACGGATTTATGTCATGAACTTAGGTACTTTCACCAGTGATATACAATCTGAGCTTACTGACTCACCACGCAAGGGTCGAGCTCGAAGAACTCAGCAGTGTAGACCTTCCTTTGGCTCTCCCACGCCTCTCTTCTCTGGCTAATCCCTGAAGACGAAACATCTGTCCACAAAAACCCATGTCAATTCCCAAAAAGCTCGAGTTTTTTACAGACAGAAACCGAAGCAAGCTTGATCATCACCGATTCCGACGTAATGGCCGATCTGGGCTTCGTCCCATTTCTCAGCGTCTTGTCCTCCTCCACAGTACAAATCGCATACCTGAAATTACCATAATGCCACTGTCAACTCTACAGCACAGCGATATATATATTTATATATATGTGTGTGTATATATGTATAGAGAGAGAGAGAGGGTACAGTGGCGTAGGGATGGACGAAGATCTTGAGGAGGGCAGACTTGGCGAACTCGTAGAGGCGGTGGTGAGTTGACTCGGAGCGGGAGTGACTCATCTCCGAGTCGGCGTTAACTCGGTGACTCGCCGGAGTCCTTTGAGCTGAGAGTTATTGGAAAGCCGAGAAAAAGGGTCCTCTTTCTTGGGCCTCGGACTATGAGACATTATGGGCCTCGTATGGGCTTTTCATACTACCCTTTTGGGCTTCGGGTTAGTACGGTTACGAATGTCATTTCGTAACGGTGCAATATGGGTCAGAGACGAGACCCGATGCATTTACGAATATCATTTTGTAAGGGTACAATATGGGTTAGACACGAAACACAACAATTATTTAAGTCATTTTGCGAGGGTTCAATGTGGGCCAGACACGAGACACGATACAATTACGAATAAGTCATTAAGGGTGCAATATGGGCCAGGCATTAGACCTGATATAGTTACGAATAAATCATTTTGTAAGGGTGCAATATGGGCCAGAAATGACACTTGTTACAATTACGAATACTTTACTATGTAAGGGTACCGTACGGGCCAACACGAGACTCAATACAGTCACAAATAAGTCATTTTGTAAGGGTGCAACATGGGCCAGACACGAGACCCGATACAATTACAAATGTCATTTTGGTAAGGTGCAATATGGGTCGAACACGAAACCCGATACAATTATGAAAGTCGTCTTGTAAAGGTGCAATATAAGCCAGACATGAAACCCAATACAATACGAATTTTGAGAGATGAGTATGACGATATGATGTCGGACGCAAGACTTGATAGTGTTTTGACATTATACCAACGAGTTTAAGCCTATTTTAAATAAACATGGGTCTAATCGTGCAGACACATGTATGCACACGACAACAAGCCAAAACCCAATTAGATTTGATTAAAGGATTGAAATATTCATTTTATACTTTTTATACATGTCATTTGGAGTTTTAATATTAATCTAAGTAAAATTTAGGTTTTCTTATATGCATTACATTGTTTAATGTTCTAAGTAAATTTTAAAATCTCATGCTAATTGCTATGTAATTATATTATCAATATAAATTTGTCAGACAGATCTGAATCCATCACTTTCACCCCTCTTGACATTCATCCTTAGACAAGTCAACGTTTCTCTCTTCTTCTTTTTTTCTTATTTAACTTGTGTAATTATAGACTAGTATATAACGATTTACTACTTGTATAAAAATATATGGGATATTAATGCTAACAATTATAATCCAGAGAGAAAAATGAACTAAACGGGAAGTTCCGAGGCCAAATACTCCATTTGAACTTTGAAGATCGTTGACTTTCGAGAGAGACAAAGAGATGGCGGCGAGAGAGGGAGAGGAGGAGGAGACGCTGGTGGAAGCGGCGCTGCGCATCCTCAACACGCCGGACTCTGTCGAAAAGGCAAAGCTCGGCGACATCGTCGCTTCCCGATGGCTCACCGGAGCCATTTCTCGGCCCTACCGTCCCTCCCTGGACCTCCCGGTGCCGGATCGCCCCGCCCGGCTCGACAACGTACCCTCCTAAACAAAATAGCTCGCTTGAAATTGCCGATCCACGGTGTATTCATAATTGTAATTAGTTGTATATCACATGTTTGACGAAATGCCTGCATGAATTTTGTTGAAATGGCAGGTGAAATTGGTGTCGCCAAGCCTGATGCCGAAGCTGGGAAGAGCGGGGAGCTTGCAGAGCAGACGGGCCATCGTTCACAGCCTCGTCCACACCGAAAGCTGGGCTATCGACTTGTCTTGGGTGCGTTTTTAGTTCGGTTACTCGTGTCGTTACCAAATGGTTTTGAGATACTTAACAAATATGGAAAATGGTTTTCAAAACTCTGAGAATATTATACTAGAAATTCAGTAAGTGTTTTTTGGAGTAAAAGGGTCGTTTTCTATACCCGATTGAGGATTTTGCATTTGATGCTTGGCAGGATATCATCGCTCGTTTCGGGAAGCAAGAGGCGATGCCGAGAGAGTTCTTCACGGATTTTGTGACAGTGGCCCAGGACGAAGCCAGGCACTTCACTCTTCTCGCGGCGAGGCTTGAAGAGTTAGGCTCTTTCTATGGCGCTTTGCCAGCTCACGACGGCCTTTGGGACTCTGCCATGGCAACTTCTCAGGACTTGCTAGCTCGTCTAGCCGTCGAGCACTGCGTTCACGAGGTAACCCATTGATGTTCGTTTCTCGTTCTCGCCAATCAGGAACGCGGATTGTCATCTACATGCATGATCATGATCACTGAATATCGAAGTATGACATGTTATTGCATAATTCGACGAATATAGGCGAGGGGGCTCGATGTTTTGCCAACAACTATCTCTCGGTTTCGCAACGGCGGTGATGACAAAACTGCCGATCTACTGGAGAGCGTGATTTATCCGGAGGAGATCACCCACTGCGCCGCCGGAGTCAAATGGTTCAGATACCTTTGCTTGCGTTCTTCGCAGAATGAGTCAACCCCGACAACTTCAGAAGCTCAAGAAGGCGAGAAAGAAGAAGAAGTGATTAGAAAGTTTCACGATGTGGTTCGAACACACTTCAGGGGACCGTTGAAGCCTCCGTTCAACGAAGCTGCTAGAAAAGCTGCCGGCTTTGGACCCGAATGGTACGAACGCCTGGCCTTCAAATAGTCTGTATCCGAAACTCTTGGTTCGCCTCTAATGGAGGTATTGTATTCTAGTTCTCAAGGGGAAAATCTAAAATTCCCCTATAGATTTTGTTCCATTTTTCTTTTCAGTAAAACTCGCGAAGATCTTTCATGTTTCAATTTATTTTAAGTACTAAGTCGGAAACCATGACAATAAATTTCAAGAGACTGTTAGAGCCTTTCAGAAGAATATATATATGTCAAATTACTACATAAAAGAGGGGTGTTGGGACAATTTGAGCCGCCTCCGAGCGCTTCGTTATTTCGACATTATGAAGCACGAGTTTGTACAAAACTTGCACCAATTGGCATTTGAATGGTTATGTTGTTGGGGGAGTTTGAATTTGATGCACCAAAACCTAGAAACAGTAACAGAGGATGGCACAACAAAAACAAACGTGGTTGAAAACAATGGAAACAACACGGAAATGGGGAAAAATAATATCGTCTTCTCCGAAGTGGCGAGTTGGTTCTGAAGAAGACTCGCGTTATTGCTCTTTCGCCAAAATTAAATCAGCTGAATGATACTCTCGAGTTTTTAATTACAAAAGCAGCCTTCGAATGTCGCTGAAATTCAAATTCAAAGCCGAGAGGAATGCACCTGTAACGTGAATCAGAATGACCTAGTTAGCAGAGTCGAAATAAATATAACAAATATCATGTAGCGAAAATCTAACGGGATCGATATAACTTTCCGTCTAAATATTCAGCTTCTAGCAGCTTCCAAAATTAAATAATACAGGAAGCGAGTTTCAAACCCTTATCATGTATACCTCCGACTTTGCCGTCAAAAACACGATGATCGGCGGAGAGGGTTAAGTTCATTTTGGTGATAGCTGCAGCTCGCTCGACCCCTAAAAAAAAAAAGTCATTTTCTTTTTCTTTAGTTCTTGATGTACCGAAAATATAGTATTGAAAATATTAAGAGGAAAGATTTGTTGATCTTACCGTCACTACCAACGACTGGTTCAATGACTTTGTTGCCTCTGCCAACTGCAAGAATTCCCGCCTACAAAATTTAAAAGAATTAACACATGGAAATCTAACAGATATGAACTAATTCGTTGACTGAACTCGGCACATGTCTGAGGAAATCGAGTCTTGAGACGTACCTGCGGAGGGTTGATGATTGCGCAAAATTGATCCACTGGAAACATCCCCAGGTTTGAAATGCTGCAAAGTGATTGGTAAGACTCTTAATTGCGCTTAAAGTACAGGAAAGTACGACATGGCACGAGAACAAATCAGGGATAGCATGGTAATTTCACCTGAAAGTTCCTCCCTGGAATTCATTTGGCTTAAGCTTTCCTACCCTAGCTTTCTCAGCTAGTTCTTTGACCTGAGATCATATGCCATAAAACATCGTAACCTTGCTACCGTATTGATGTATTTACGACCATAAATATTAATACAAGTAAATTTTGCCACGCATCCCTGAACTGAAATTGTTGTGTTGTTAGTTTTCCCCTAACTTTTTTTTTTTACAGTTTCCCCTAATTAAAGTTTGTTACGGTACACACGAACCTGTGCACTTTATCCCTTTCTCACCTATTAGTTAGAATGTAACCAAACATAATTTATAATTATACAAAGATCCTTAACTTCCTACACTTCTTCTATACTTCTAAAGCAGAAAGATTAAGTCGAGGATGGATTATACCTCCGCGGAGATGGCTGATAAAGTCTTCTGGTCAGCATTCCTTATTATCGGAGTCATCAAACCCTGTAGCGATACACTTAGATGCAGTGTATATAAACCGGAATAATATGTTATGGTTTAATAATAGTATTTGTGAAAGATTACCTTCTCAGTGGCAACTGCAATGGATATATCAACAGATTCGCACAGAACGGTCTCTCCCTTCTCCACGTCCCAGTAAGCTACCATATAGTTGGGTTACAAAATGTCAAAAACCATTAACTGATTTGTTTAGAGATTTTCTTGGTCAAATTAGGGAACAGAAATTATAAAATATTGACCAAATCTTAAGATGGTGAATAATTACACATAACAATGTGGGCAGCTGATACTGAATGCTGGTTCAGACAGAAGAAAGAAAGAAAAAATAACCACGATATGTTTGTTATCTAGTCATATTATGAGAAGTTGGCACGAGGATGAGTTATTACCGTTAGCTTCTGGCACATTTCTCAATGCAATGGCTACAGCTTTAATCACAATATCGTTCACCGAAACTTTAACGTTATGCTGCTCTGTAGTGGCGGAAACAATTAAATACGTTATCCACAAGGCTGATAGTATCGCACGGAAAAACTGTAAAAAACAGAATTTTGATCCATACCCTTAAGGTCCTTTCTGAGTGAAAGAAGAGGGTCCAATATGACATCTGATGTGCAAAATTCATAAGTTATAAATAAATTAATTTACAGTCAACATATTTGTAAACATAGAGCCCTGAGTTTATTTATACCTGATGATAAATATAGGTGAGGTGTATTCTGTTTTGACTCCAACAACCTTCTAGCAATCACCTAATGAGAGAGATCATAGATGCTTAAGTTTTCAGTATTTTTTTATAAAATAAAAGGCATAAGCTTATAAATAGTAAGTTGATTACGAAAGGTACCCTTTAATTCCGTACGGTACATTAATTCGATAGATTTCCCAATATCGATATCTAAATGTAAACGGCTTAAACTACCTTTCGTATTTGAGTGTTAGGAAAATCTTCAAATGAATCTAGCTTCTTTGCCGGAGATTTTGAATCTGCTGAAGTTGTTTTTTGATGGCTTTGAGGAGACGGGGCTGACTTTTGTTGCGATGAAGATGCTTTCAAAGACCCTGTTCCCGACTTAATTGCAGCTAAAACATCTCCTTTTAGTAATGTACCATGAGGACCCGATGCCTTGAGTAATGACGAGTCAATTCCATGTTCTGAGATCAGTATTTTTGCCGCTGGACTGATTCTTTTTACCGGGCCTTTCTGTGATCCGGTTTCGTGTTTCACATCATGATTGACCGGCTTTTCTTCCTTCACAGATGATCCACTCAGCACGGCATTTTTTACAGTTTCCAAATCAGTTAGTTCCTCTACCTGTAGACAAACCCCAGGGTTAATGGTAAATATTTAGTTCATCAGGATTTAATTTAGTAACAACTTTTTTTTCTTCTTCTCTCTCTCTAGATATTCTAAATATTCTCATTAGCTCTAGATAGTGTGGATAATTATCATCGATGATAGGTATCTTCTCAACTAGGTTGTACGCTCTACATATATAGATTTATGTTATTGCGAAGTAAGCAAATGAGATTATTTTATTCCTATTTTTACACTTTCTTATTCAAAAAGCCAGTGCATGAAGAAACGTAAAAGGCTTTGACTCCGTATAGTCGTCGCTTTAGTTCCATTACGTGAGAACAAGTACATTGATCTGGTAAGAGTAATCAAGTAAAGAATAAATAGAAGCCTCGTTAACTTACAGTTATTGCAATTGGCTGACCAACGAGAATATCTTTTGCACCCTCGACGGCTATTATCTTAGCCAAGTACCTGAAAGAATAATAATAATAAATTAACTCAGCATCACCCAAATAAGCTCCTAAAAGGAGCACCAATCAAATCATCATAAGGAAGAAAGAAAGATATCTATATTCTATACTGATTGATAAGTTAAGCGTGCTTTCAAATAAACGAGTTTGTATATGAAAAGAGCATTACCCTTCTTCCATGCTTTCAAATTCAAGGGTAGCCTTGTCAGTCTCTATCTCACACAAAATATCACCCACTTCAATCTGTTGGATTGTGCAATAAAAAATTAATAATTTAATATTGATATGATAGAGATAAATACTGTTAAGGACAAGGATACATAAATATCATAAGCAAAGGCATATGGTAAACCAATACATGGAAGAGTTCCTACAGAACCTAAGACTTCTTTCTGATTTACGCAATAGATGAAAAAAATACAAGGATACTCATTACTCTTCAGCAGTTCCATATCCAGAATTCCAGATATACTGTTACTTTGATAGTAAAATAAATACATAAACATGATTAGAGAAACTAACCTTGTCTCCTTCTTTCTTTCTCCATTTAGCAATGTTCCCTTGGTTCTGTTCCATAAAATAGGCCCGTTGAGGTTGTATAGGTAGAATCGAAGTCCAATATTAACATAGTGGTGAAGCTATATCGTTACCATTGTTGGGGATAAAGCTGGCATTTCAAGGACCATATGCGGAGGAAGATCAGATGTGTCTATAGTTGTAGAGCTTGTTTCTTGTACTGGCTCCTCAGTTTTGACATCTGCATGTTGTGAAATCTCTCCTTTACCCTCAGAACCTCCTGCTACAGAATCAGGGACATTTTTTATATCATCTTCCTCCTCAACCTAATGAATGTACATATGTTAGTATTAGCACAAAATTGGTCATAATAAATAATGAATCACAACTCAAACCCAGATTGATAATGAAAAATATTAGTTGAGAAAATAATAGTGGGAACATGGCTTTATCACACATTACCATCACTGCAATAGGTTGTCCCACAGGCACGTCTTTTGAACCACCGGGTACCAATATCTTTGCCAAGAACCTACACAGTTTAGTCAAGTACAAATTCAATCATAATTTTGGAGAGGATCATAGTTTAAATGACCTGCAAATAGAATTTATATGAATCATTTGCAAAGTCAATGTGGCCGGGAATGCATCGAGAAACTTATATCAACTGTTAAACGAAGAATATTGAAGGAATGAGTGAATTCTGCTAATTCCAATTACCCTTCTTCTAGACTTTCATACTCTAGAGTAGCTTTGTCAGTTTCGATTTCGCATAGCACATCACCCACTTCGATCTGTAACATCGAACTGGCACAATTTAGCTAAAAATAATTAACCCGGTTAACCATATCTTATACAAATACAAGAACCATAGAGTTACTAACCTTGTCACCTTCCTTCTTTCGCCACGTCGTAATGTTTCCTTGATTCTGTATTACAGCAAGAAGTATTCAATTACACTGATAGGAACTAAAAAAAAAAGTCAATGAAGACTTCGTTACGGTGTTTAACTATTTATAGCATTCTTTACCATAGTAGGAGATAATGCAGGCATCCCAAGGACTTGATGTGAATCTGCACAAGAAATGTAGTATTTTCAAGGTTAAGATAAAGTTTATAGAAGATATCATTTCCACTTGACTAGCCTTACCTGAAGTTGAGAAGTATCTGACACCAATACGTGGCTGAAAATCGAAACACAGTCAGAGGAGGATCAAACACGAGAATATATCTAAGAAATTATACCAATAACTTGATGTACTAACCTTGTTGTATAAATATTTATCATGATCTTTGCCAAGCCTGGGCATAGATGTAGGCCTGAAAAATCCGAGCATTAGCAAACAGTCCACGCTATGTTCCGCCCGGATAAAGTTGCATGTACAAAACGGAAAATGAGATTCACAAACCTCGGTACGGTGTCCGAATCGCGCACGAAAGAATACAGTGCATTGTAACTTCTGCGCAGAGAGGTGAAAGTAATTAACTTAGCTAGTACATCCAAACAATTGAGCTTAATCAACAAACACCATTGATGCACCAACAGTTAGTTCAATTGAAGATGGTGATCGAGAATCCAAACCATCTACTATACATTCATATAAACCAAGGCACCAATTGAATCACCACACTCTAATACGATTTTGCAATAACGATTGCAAAATTCAAACAAATCATCACTATCCCAATACAGACTCGATTCTTAAGCAAAATTCAAATCGAGAGATCACAAACTGAATTGGAAGAACAGCCGAAATGAATACATGAAAGAGAAGAGTACCGAGAGGAGAAGGATCTGGAGGAGGAGAGAAGGCGAGCTCTGAAGAGAGACGAAGCGCGAGAGACCACTGGCTCGCGAAGCCTGGAAAGCGCCATTTTTGCTGACCTCGAAGAACAAGCGAAACGTTTCTTCTCTTTTCTCTTCAGAGAGATTTATCAGGTAATTAGTAATTAGTTAATTGCTAATATTAATTTAGACTCTTTAATTATTCGATTTAATTAATGTAATTATGTTCGTGAAAGTAAGTATGATTTTGTGTAATTAATCTCATGGGCTTGTCATGTTTGACTTTCTTGAGGAATGTCAGATCGCAATACGACGTGTTAAACGAGGCCGTTTTGTCCACCCACTACCAAACTTTTGTTATTTACATTGTGGCCCTTATATTTACACTTTTGTTTGCTAAGGTTTTTCTCTTGACATTTTTTTTATATATATTTAAAAGTTTAATTACTAATTAAGTAGAAAATGCCTTTTTATTATTTTTCCTCGATAGAATTTTATTAGAATTTCAACGTCATTTTCCACCTTTAAGAAGTGTAACTTTCACTGTCATTTATATATAGGGTAAACTAGGGGTGCAAGCGGACCGGGTACCCGGATTTATCCGTTTTCGTTTTAAAATCCGGTTCCGGGTTATAATACGGATTAGAACCTAAATTTTATATTTAAAAGAAAAAACTTGGAGTAATTATAGCCAAAATTAAAAAATTAAACTATATCATAAACATAACATATATACTTACAAAAAATATTATGTAATTAACATAATAAATACATGTAATGTTTTATACTATTAGTATTATGAGAGAAAACAAATTGTATCAATTCGGACTAGAAGAAACAAATGATTAATGATTAATCTACAACATTAGTTTGTAGTTAGATGAGAAACAAATAAATGAATATTTCTTTTGATAGAAATTCAATATGTATTTTTTGGTATGAAAATTCTAAATATCTTTATGTATATATTTAATAACCGGGTTTTAGTAAGCTACTATGCGAGTTCCGGGTTTTTTATTCTCTAAATCCGGTACCCGGAACCGGTTTAATCCGGATGCGGTTTTTTTAACAAATCGGTTTCCGGTTTAATCCGGATTAATACGGTTCCGGTTTATTTTAAATACGGTTCCGGTCCGGATGCGGTTTAAAACCCGTATTTCCGGGTTTTATTTGCACCCCTAGGGTAAACTGCGGTTAATGTACCTAATGTTTGATTTTCGGCGGATTATGTACCCAATGTTTATTTTCGCCGGCTAATGTACTCAATGTTTTATTCGTGTTTTCGTGTTTTCCGTCACTTGACCGTTAGAGAGTGATTCCTCCTCTATATAACTTTGATGTTTTATGCACAACCAATGGTTGGAAAGATAAGAGATAGATCCACAACTTTGGTGTTTTAAGTTTTGTAAAATAAGTTTTAGAAAAAATACAAAATTTCAAATACAACGTAAAACTGACATTAGTTTAATGCAAAATATTTATTTTGAGCAAATTTTAATATACTTAATGACTTTTTATGATGCAACGTAAAAGTAAAAATTTATAGATAAATCTTCTATCTTCTAACGGGTGTTTATTTATAAACTTTGGATAAAAAACGAGTGAGTTATGCCAAAAATATGAAAGATGTGATGTGAAATAATTTTTCTTATTTTTGGCATAACTCACTCATTTTTTGTCCAAAATTTATAAAAAAAATACCTGTTGGAAAGATAAAAAATTTATCTATAACTTTTTAATTTTACATTTCATTATAAAAAGTCTTTAAGTATATTAAAATTTGCGCTAAATAAATGTTTTGTAAACTAATGTCCAGTTTTACGTTGTAACTAAAATTTCATATTTTGAAAGAATTGTTTTTACAAAACTTAAAACACCAAAGTTGTATATCTATCTCTTATTTTTACAACAATAGGTCGAGCATAAAATTTGGACAGAAAATGAGTACTTATGTCAAAAATACGAAAAGTGTACATGTATTGGAGGAATCACTCACTAACGGTCAAGTGACGGAAAACACGAAAATACCTAACGGATCAAACATTGGGTACATTAGCCGCCGAAAATAAACATTGGGTACATAATCCTCAGAAAATAAAACATTAGGTACATTAGCCACAGTTTACCCGTATAATATATATATGTGACGTTTAAAGTTCATCCATCTAGCTGTAACGTGTCGTTTTTATGATAGAGCCGTTTTGATTCATTCATGTCGTTTCTAGTACACTGTCGTTCGATAAAGATGTCGCATTATTTGTTTTAGTTTTCCTATAAGTTCTGTTTTTTTTTCTCGCCCAATAGGAACGTGGATATTTTGTCTTCTTTTGTAGACTTTGACCAGCATGGCATTACTTTTTATCGGCGTCATTGAACCGTCAAGTCGTCAACCGTGTATGAGTATGACTATTCCTTTGAACAATCCAAAGATTACAAAAACTAAATCACTAAATGTTGCCTCATAAATTTCTGATTGATACATGTCCTATACGTACAACTCACGCATATACATAGATTCTAAAATTAATCCAACAAATAATAATGAGTTATATAGGTGCCTTTATAAGTAATTAATTATAAGTTCGGCATGAAAAATATGCCCATCGGCGCGTTTATGTCGCTCGAGAAGCCACAAAAAGCCTAAGGCTTCCCCGAGAAGCCGCAAACCAATTTATAGAGACCACTCCCGGCTAAAAAATTCAACGTTTTTCCCCTTTATCAAAAATGAAGGCGGAGACGAGCTTTTCATAAAATAATATATTTTAAATGTCACGCGCACGTTTTAATTTTAGTTCAAAAATATATATAAATGCCAAGTGGACATCAAGTGATTTAGCAATGATACGTGGACGTTTGATTAACAGTCGCTAGTTTAAGATGGTCCCACCAATCTTTTAGTACTTTTACCCCCTATTAATTTAATTTGGGGCCATGTCGCTCAAATTAACTTAAAGTTGGGGACTTATGCCGTAATTTACCTAAGAAAGAAAAATAAGACATTGTACGTGACATTAGGGCAAGACTTAATGCAATCAGAAATAAGCACGAAAGACTCTATAGCTCAAATTTCTTCGGTCAAACAAGGAGAATATTAGTACGTAATATAGCATGCATGACTTTCTGAAATTGTGTTATAAATAGAGACCAAGCCATGCAAAGAGTTCATTAACAAACTCTCACTTTCTTTAGAAAATTATACACAACAATGGCGGCAAAGATCTCACTTCTGGTGGCATTGCTAGCAACTCTGAGCGCTTTTGACGCAGTACAATCGAAACACACTATGCACAACGCCTTCGAATTCATCGGAAACCTGCGAGGCTGCCACAAGGGCCAGAACATTTCCGGCCTCCACCACCTCAAGCGATACCTCCAAAAGTTCGGCTACTCGCGCTACGACAAGAATGAGGACGTAGAGAGCCTTTCTCACCGAAATGACGACGAGTTCGATGATCATTTGGAGTCTGCCGTAAAGTCTTACCAGAGGAACTTCCACCTCGAGATCACCGGAACCTTAGACGATCCGACCGTGAAGCAAATGATGACGCCAAGATGCGGCAACGTGGACAAGGTCAAGAAGTCTAGTGAAAACCCAAGGAAAGGAAACAAAAACCGGAAGCTGCTTCTCAACTCGGTCTCTCGCTTCTCGTTCTTCCCCGGAAACCACAGGTGGCAGAAAACCCACCTGACTTATCGGTTCCAGTCGAGCGTGGCGGTCAGTGTCAACGGGGATGTGCGGTCGGTCTGCTCGCGTGCATTCCAGAGATGGGCGAGTGTCAGCCACTTCACATTCGAAGAGGTAGGGTTAAATATTCATAGAATATAAAGATCTTTTTGCTTGTAAATACATTTAAATTATAATTAATAACAAATGCGTAAACTTAGCACAATAAATTCTTAAGGATTGTTTACACTAAACGATATGATTAGTTGTCCGTGTTAGGGAACGAGCACATTTATATATTATTTTAAAAAAGTGTACGAAACTCATTTTTATATCAACCTCTTAAATTTTTTACCCATGTGTATTAAAATGCACTAACATAATTATTTTAAAAAAAAATTGTACAAAATGGATATTCTGTTCATTTATACAATTATTTTATTCAAACAATGATATATATATACCATTAAGATATATATGGAATTCATATAAAATGCTAATACAACAGGTGGCGGACGGAGCAGCGGCCGATATCGAGATCGGGTTTCACAAAGGCAGCCACGGAGACGGTCTTGATTTCGACGGGCACTCGGGCGTTCTGGCCCATGCATTCCGACCGTCCATCGGGTGGCTCCACTTCGACGCAGCCGAGGTCTGGAGCACGAATCCCGGGCCCAACCAGGTGGACCTTGAGTCTGTGGCGGTGCATGAGATCGGTCATGTGCTCGGCCTCGGTCACGAGCCCGGCATCTCGGAAGCGATCATGTACCCGTACTTCGCTTACGGGATGATCAAGAGGGAATTGCAGGACGATGATGTTGCAGGAATACGTACCTTGTATGGCTTGGCTTAAATATTGGAGTTTATAAATTAACGCAACAAGTAATTGTGGCATTAAAAATTATAATGTAATTTTGAGAAATAAGTAGCCTATGTCATGGGCTACATAAATTATTGAATTTACTAGCTTCAATGAATTCTATATATAATTCGTGTATAAGAATAATTAGGCGTTCTTTTTTAAGTTAGGGTTGTGTTCCAATTTATATAATCGTATATAAGCATATAATTATTAACAATTTATTTCAAGGCAATATAGTTCAAACTCTAAAGTAACAAAAGACATTGCGTAAGATTAATACTGAGTTTGAGATATCGTAGTGAAATTTCTCTGAACCCATATATTTGTTTTATAAACTAACGAATAATAATTTACATCGAATAGCATAGATTTTCTGGAAGTCGATCATAAGACTAATATAAGTCTTCTAAATTTTTATGATATCTCTATATATGATATGTGACCAGATCAATAATACTTTGACACCAGATATATATTTTGGCTAATTTTGATATTTAACCAAAATAGTAGTGGACCACAAAATAAGATGTATATATATATATATTCTATATGAAACTTTTTTGCATTAATTTGTACCTTATTTTTTTAAGGTGTATAAAATTCTGTCGTTCTCTAAAATATTTCGACATTACCGTGAGAAAAAGAAATATGGAGAGGGGATTCCGACTTCCGAGAGTGAGAGACATGACATTTGTAACCGATGAAGAAGAAACAAATAATTTGTATTCAAATTTCTACACTGGCGAACTTAAAAAGGAAGCATACTTTCTTTAACATATTAATAAGTTCAAGGAGTTTATAACCTATATAAAAAACAAAGTTGTGTGGGGCTATAAACAGATAACTGACGGGACAAAATAGGATGAACAACATGGACATGACAAGAAGTGGATACGTTTTCAGATTAAAATAAATATATATGGGTTATAAATTATTAATTTGGGTTATTCGCGTAGTAATAAGTATTATTAATTTTTTTTCTACAAAGTAATAACAAATTTTATTTTATTTTAATCGTATAATGTACTTTATATAAGACTTAGACAAGTACCGTTTTATCGAGTTTTTGGCACTTGTCTTATATAAGACAAGTACCGTTTTATCGAGTTTTTGGTACTTGTCTTATATATAATATCAAAATTTTGATACTTTTCCCAGCTAAAAATAAAAGAATTAAAATTATTGTTTTAAGGAGAATCGGTAAATATTGTGCCTTGAATATCCCTAATAATTTTTTCATGTATATTATCGTTTGCCGCATTAAAATATTATAATGTTTTGAGAAATAAGTAGCTTATGGGCTACATGATTAAATGAATTACTAGTTTTTATTATATTTAACTATTATAATCAAGTAGTTTGAACGACAATGTATAGAAACTGATACGAATGTTTATTTAATTGTCGTTTTCTAGTAAAAAAACAAAACTTATTTTGTTGAGTAGAGTTATTTTACAGAATGTTTATTTAATTGTCGTTTTCTAGTAAAAAAACAAAACTTATTTTGTTGAGTAGAGTTATTTTACAACAAATGTATACTCGTTTATTTAAATGTCGTTTTCCTATAAGTTTTGGTTTTTTCTTTTCTTGCCCAATAGGGACATACATTTCTACGTTATTTTGTCTTCTTTTGTTGACTTTGACCAAGATGGTTTGACTTTCTGTTAACGTCAATGAACCTCTTCTTTAACTATATTTCCTTGGACGAAAGATACAAATAACTAAATCACTTATATCTACCCTCATAAATTTCTGAGCAATATTCTTATTGTTGATTATGTTCATACACTGATTATGTTCATACACTTACAATTATTTTTCAAATTTGGGCACGTAATTCCAAATTCAATTCAACTGTGTGGATTAAGTACTCCCAGATTTAAAATTTGCATTCAGGATTCTCCATTCCAACTTTAGTGAACGTTATATATAGTATTCATGTAGAGTTGAGATTAAACATATTTTTCTTAAAAACTTGTCTAATAATTTCCTCGATATAGCATTAAAAAATGGAGCATTCTCAAATATATTAACTCGTAAATACTCATGCTCATAAAACTCATGCAATTAACATCGGCGAACAGAGGCAACGCCAACATCGACAAGAAACAACACTGACGAACGTCAATGGCCAACCGATCTCAGCCCTACACGAGTATCATATATAATATTCAAAAATTCTATATTGTTGTCCTCCAAGCTAATTCAAATTTTTGAGTCTTTGGATACTTAATTCGTACCGTTGAAAAATTAAAACTACGATGCTCAAATTATATAAAAAAAAATTAATTGTCTTGTCATTTATATAATAATGTGTATGGTGACGCTTCAAATAAACTACATATAAATAAATAATATTCGATATAAATTTATATGGTGCCTTAAAATAGTATAATAACACGATTGATACATTATAGACTGGTTCTTGATCTAAATGAATTAATAATAAAAAAGTTAAAACGTGGAATTTTTCACCCATAAAAAGTAAGATGACTGACTCGATCTTGGAGTTTTTTATGAATTGAAATTGTCATCCAGTCCACCGATATATATATATATATATGTATTTATAGTATATAATATTATTAACTACGTGATATGTAGGCCAAGACCGGAATTTTAAATGGATTTCTTAACTTGTGCTATATATAGACCGAGGAAGCAAGGAGTTCATTAAGATCAAGCTCTCATTTCTTATAGAAATACACAACAATGGCGACAAAAATCTCTCTCTTTGTGGCATTGCTAGCAACTCTGAGCGCTTTTAATGCAGTACAATCAAAACACAATAACCACAGGGCCTTCGAATTCATCGGAAACTTGCGAGGCTGCCACAAGGGCCAGAACGTTTCCGGCCTCCATCACCTCAAACAGTACCTCGAAAAGTTCGGCTACTTGAGCTACAAGGATGTAGCGAGTCTCGATCACCGAAACGAAGACGAATTTGACGACCATTTGGAGTCCGCCGTCAAGTCCTACCAGAGGAACTTCCGTCTCGAGGTCACCGGAACCCTAGACGCCCAAACGGTGAAACAGATGATGATGCCAAGGTGCGGCAACGCGGACGAAGTCAAGAAGTCCAGTGAAAACCCCAGGAAAGGAAACAAAAACCGGAAGCTGCTGGTCAATTCAGTTTCCCGCTATGCATTCCTCCCGGGCAACTACAAGTGGCAGAAAGCCCGCCTGCTCTACCGGTTCCGGTCAACCGCGGAGTTCAGTGTCAGCGGGGATATACGGTCGGCTTGCGCGAGTGCATTCCAAAGATGGGCGCGTGTGAGCCACTTCACATTCCAAGAGGTATAGGGAATATGATTTCTTTTAACATGACGGTCTTTATAAATTAATGTTGTTAAAATCAGAAAAAATTGATTACATTATTATGGTGACGCATATATCAAATAATAATGTAATAATTTTAATTTGAATCAGGATCATACACAATATTATTTAATGGGAAATTTACCTTTTTATACCCTCATCTTTGAATTTTCACTAAAATATACCACCAAGTTTCATAAACAACTAAAGTATACCCTCAAAGTCTATTTTAATTTCTTTTATATACCCTGTCATATATTTAGTTTTGAAAAAACCCAAAATTACCCTTACTAACAATTTTTGAAATATCTTTTATATGCCTTCTAGTTTCATTTTCTTACAAAAATATACCCCTACTTCTAAAAAAAAAGTCAAAATATACCCTCAAACATAAATTGATGAATAATTTATTTTCCAAACAACCAAAATATATCATCAAGCATCTACTAAAGGTTCTTTAAAGATTAAAGACCAACAAAAAACAAAAATTATATCTTACACAAAAGAAAAACTTTCTAAAAGCAGGGGTTAGAATGAGGTAGACACATCCTCTACGTAGCTAATCAAATGAGGTAGAATCTCAAAGTTTAAGTCAATCGCTACCTCCTCGTCCAAATGGCAAGCAAATGCTTCAAATAAGAAGGAAGACAAATAACGATGTTCATTTGCATGAAGAGCTCATGTTCTGATTATACTTTTCCTTTTTTTGCACAAGACAATTTTGTAATAACTCTTTTTTTTAACAGCTTTTCTTTTGTGCAAGAGATAATTTTTGTTTTTTGTTGGTCTTTAATCTTGAAAGAACCTTTAGTAGATGCTTGATGATATATTTTGGTTGTTTGGAAAATAAATTAATCATCAGTTTAGGTTTGAAGTATATTTTGACTTTTTTAGAATAGAGGTATATTTAAAAAAAAATGAACTAGAGGGTATATGAAAGCTATTTTCGAAAATCGTTAGTTAGGGTAATTTTGGATTTTTAAAAACTAAATATATGACAGGCATGGTATATAAAAGAAACTAATATAGACTTTGAGGGTATACTTTGATTGTTTATGAACTTGAGGGTATATTTTAGGGAAAAAATTCAAAGTTGAGGGTATAAAAAAGTAAATTTCCCTTATTTAATTAAAATTATTAATTTTCCGAGTATTAACGAGTTCTAGTGTATAAATTCTTAAAAAATAAATAGAAAAGTACACTAAAAGGATTGTATAAGATATAATTAGTTCATTCGAAAGAATTAAGCAACTCAGATTAATCAACTCAACTCAACTAATAAAAGCGCGTACAATTTATTTAATTATGAAATATATATTTATATAATTGTTATTTATATAAAATGTTAATCCAACAGGCGCCGGAAGGAGCAAGGGCGGATATCGATATCGGGTTCCACAGTGGTGACCACGGAGACAATACGCGGTTCGACGGGCCTTTGGGCATTCTGGCTCACGCATCCCGGCCAACAATCGGGGTGCTCCACTTTGATGCTGCCGAGGCCTGGAGCACTAACCCCGGGCCCAACCAGGTGGACCTTGAGTCAATCGCGTTGCACGAGATCGGTCACGTGCTCGGGCTAGACCACGAGCCTGACATCCCGGAGGCGGTCATGTTCCCATCGTACCGTTCCGGGAGTATTAGGAGGGAATTGCACGACGATGATATTAGAGGAATACGTGCCTTGTATACCGGGGCTTGAATATTGGAGTTTATATACAACGAAACGTAATAATCTCTACATATTAATTTAATATTGTTTGTGGCATTAAAATATTATATGTTTTGAGAAATGAGTAGCTTTTTAGCTACAAAAATAATCATTGAATTATTTCACTAAATTCCACTCGTAATATATTCGCGTAATTCTTTTATAAGAATAATAAAATTAGGTTATCTGTAAGTTAGGTTTGTGCTCCAATTTATATAATCATATATATAACAATTTATTTCTGGCAGTATAGTTCAAAGTAGAAAAGAAAATATGCATAATTTATAGTTCAAAGTAGAAAAGAAAATATGCATAATTAAGATATTAATATTGAAACACTAGTGAAATTTCTCTGAACACCATTTATTAATTCTTTATAAATTGAACAATATTCATCTAATATAGATACTTAGATAAAGTGTTCTAGATTCTTATGATCAGAATAATACTTAGAATAGAAGAAACCATCGTATCTATATAATGTAACCCATAAATAGCTACGGTTATGTATTTAAATA
Source organism: Parietaria judaica (assembly GCA_954871525.1). Classification (NCBI taxonomy): domain Eukaryota; kingdom Viridiplantae; phylum Streptophyta; class Magnoliopsida; order Rosales; family Urticaceae; genus Parietaria; species Parietaria judaica. The sequence goes on from OX940862.1 coordinate 10,869,627, forward strand.
CTTAGAAGAAACCATCATATCTATTTAAATATGTAGCTACAAGTCAAGAAGCGGGAAAGGACCGCGCACAGAACCGGACCTCTCTTCAAGGCCCGGCAACGATTCAGCCAAGGCACGGGGAGACATCCACCCCGATCGTATCCATGCCTCCCTCGTTAAAAAGGAGGCGAAGCGCCCGGGAATGGCGGACCCCGTCAGAAAGAAACTGACGAAGCCCCGATCCTCACTAGAAACCATATGCAGTCGAGGGATCCCAAAACCCCGAGGGATGGATCCCAAATAGGCGCTCGGGACCCAAACCCACCGGCAATGCCAGTTCGGATCCAATTCCGGACCCAAATCTCCGACCCGAAAACCCCAGACGGGCCGGGGAAAAACCCAGTTGTTAATCCCCTGGTCGTCCTGGGAGACAATGATGGGCAGGAGCCTTCGGAATTGGGTGGGCGTGACGTCTCGGCCTCGCCCTTCACGCCACATCGAGAAGATCCCGGCAGCAAACCACCAAGCGTCCGGGCGGACCTGGAGCGGATGCAAGTCCAGCGACGCTAAAAGCTGCTCCACCAGAGGGGGAATTGGCAGGGAAAAACCTAGCCGAAGACTTTCTAAAGGAATCGCCACCATTCCGTCGCGGGGATATCCGGGAAGCTCTCCCGCCCCCGGGGCACATACCCCTGGAAAGACGAGACGCTCAACTCTAAAAAAGGCCTCAAGCTCCACCGGACTAACAGTACTTGGAATGTTAACGTCCGGAAAGAGCGCAAGGGATCGCGGCAAGAAAGGGCCGCGTGGGCCCAGGGCGGTCCCAGTCCTCCTTCTAACTACCCTATCAAAATTTGAGCATGACCCGCCTGCTATGTCGGCACCATGACGTGGTCCCTCCACGTCATAGGCCCCATAAGCGGTACCTGCGGCGGTCCCAACACTAGCTACATCTACACCGGGGGGACTCAGACCCGCTCCCGAATCCACGAACAAATTACGCTCGAGATCCGTTACAGAGGCACTCACCTCGGCCGGCATATACCTCGGCAGCCCGAACGTCGGACGAGACACCGCTCGGAGGGCTCGTTGAAATTCCGGCATACCCGGGAAGCCCGCTGGAAACCATCGCCCGTCGGCGTCGGCCGTTAACGTCACCGAAAAGGTCACCGAGCGCCCTCGAATACCGCGGGTTCTTCCTCGAGACGGCCCGCGGGAACCAAAGTTTGAGCGATCCTGGCTGGAGCTCCCCCCTCGGACGCGGAGCACGTCCGGACCCGCCGGAGCCTCCACCGCTACTACGGGAAGCCCGCCAACGCCACGAGGCGGGCTCCCGCCGTTCAAGGAGCCAGCAGGCTCGCCCGAAAAGGACGAGCCCGACCAGGCGCCGGCCACGGGGAGCTGGCCCTCGCCGGGGTCGCGCAACCCAAGTCTGCGCACCCGTGAGCTCGCCCGAGCTCCTCCGCCCTCACCAACGCGCGCCACCGGCCCAGACCTGCTCGCCCGGACCTCGCCAACTCTCCGCAGTCCGTCGCCGTCGTCGGCGACCCCCGCATCACCGACCCCGGGGAATAGGCCCTCGCCGAAACCCCACGAACCGAGCTCGCACACATGCGAGCTCGACGGACCTCCTCTGCCCCCGCCTGCGCGTCCCGTTGGTCCAGATCCGGCCACACACGAACCCGGATCCTCCTGCGACCATCCCTCGCCGGCGAAGGAGCCTACAGCGCCGCCACGGGCGAGCTCGAGCTCGCCCGACCCACGTGAAGGCGGGCGCGAGATCCCGCGCTCCACCACCTCGACGGCGGCCGTCCCTAACCTTCCCGAGCTCGCCTCGCCGAGCTGGTCACGGTGGTGTTCTTCTCCGGCGACGGCGGACTCCGGCGAGGTAGAAACGACGAGTTTCGTCATTCGGGCTCGCTACAAGATAAGAGATTAATGTATATATAATATATATATATGTTACATAAATATATAAATATATAGGGTAAACTGCGGCTAATGTATTTAATGTTTGATTTTTTTGAGAATTATATACTCAATGTTTATTTTTGGTGGCTAATATACTCAATGTTTGATCTGTTAGATATTTTCGAATTTTCCGTTAGTTGACCGTTAGAGAGTTATCCTCCTCTATATGCATACTTTTTGTATTTGTGACGTAATTCACTCATTTTTTGTCCAAATTTTATGAATGACCTATGGTTGGAAAGAAAAGAGGTATATCTACAACTTTTATCTTTTAAGTTTTGTAAAATAAGTTTTCTAAAAATACGAAATTTCAAATACAACGTAAAATTGGACGTAAGTTCAATGCAAAATATTTGTTTCGAGAAAGTTTTACTATACTTAATGACTTTTTATGATGAAACGTAAAACGAAAAAGTTGTAGATAAATATTTTATCTTTCCATCGGATGTTTATTTATAAATTTTGGACAAAAGAAGAGTAAGTTATGCAAAAAATATGAAAGATTATTTCACATCACATATTTCATATTTTTGGCATAACTCACTCAATTTTTATCCAAAATTAATAAATAAATACCCGTTAGAAAGATAAAATATATATCTAAAATTTTTTAGTTTTACGTTTCACCATATAAAGTCATTAAATATATTATAATTTGCTCGAAACAAATATTTTGTATTAAACTAACGTCTAATTTTACGTTGTATTTGAAATTTCGTATTTTTCTGAAACTTATTTTACAAAACTTAAAACATAAAAGTTGTAGATCTATCTATTATCTTTCTATCCATAGGTCGGGCATAAAATTTGGACAAAAAAGGAGTGAGTTATGTAAGAAATACAAAAAGTGTACATGAAGACGAGGATAACTTTTTAACGGTCAACTAACGGAAAACACGAAAATATCAAAAGATCAAACATTGGGTATATTAGCCACCAAAAATAAACATTGGGTACATACTTCGCAAAAGATCAAACATTAGGTACATTAGCCGCAGTTTACCCAAATATATATTATTTTACACCAAATTGATGGTTTGGATTAGGGGTAAGCATTTTAGACCTAACTAGATGGCCCAACTTAGGGCTAGTTTGGTATTGCTTCTAAAGAGGTGCTTTTGCTTCTTTCTTAATTTTAGGGAGAAAATTTTGTTTGGTAAGTTAAAATAAAATTACTTCCTAAATAATTTTTGTTTTTTAATAGGTAAAAATAAAAAGCATCTCATTGATGCTTTTGGAGAAAGCTATTTTGAAGGTTTTACGTGTCTTTCTCTTTCTTTTTGTTTTTTTATTATTTTTATTTAAATATTTTATTTTCTTGTTATATTAAATTTCAAAATTCCGTAACTTTAATTTTATAACCCCGATTGACTTATAAAAATAAGCACTGGAAAGCTTGCGACGAGACGAATCCAATGATAGGTTGGAAGATATAGTTTTAATGTATTTTTAAATATTGTATTTTTTTCATTATTTTTAAGAAGTGATTGTTAGTAATTATCTAACCAAACACTAAATTACTTGACCAAGTAGCACTTTCTGTTAAATTACTTTTACAAAGTAATTTTTGCAACAACACAGCAATGCCAAACCCGACCCTAATCTAACCCACTCAAAATTGGGTCAGATCGGGCCGGACCCGACTATTATTCGGGTCGGGTCGGGTCGGGGTCTCCGACCCGACCAATATAATTAATATATATTTTATATTAATTTTTATTCAAGTAGTGCAATCTTTAGTCTTTAAAAATTTCTCATTCTCAATTTTATTTACATTTAAAGACCGTTCAATCTCTCATTTTCATGTTTTACATTGTTTAGAGTATGTTTGTTTGATTAAATTTGTTTGGGGTATTTTTACTTGAATTTTGAGTTACATTGATGTATTTTTTTCATATTATTTTTTGTTATATAAGAGTTAATTTTAATTAATCGGGCCATGGCGACCCAAACTAACCCAACCCGATTTTTATCGGGTCGGTTTGGTTCGGACATTAAAAAAAATTTGGTCGGATCAGGCGTTTTTTTTAGGAACCCGAAGTGATCGGATCGGGTCCATAAAAAGCGTCGGGGCGGCCCAACCCAACCCATGCTCACCCCTAGTTTGGATGTGATCACTATGCTTATAATAAAAGCCTTTGGAGAATATTGGCGCTAGTACGTTTGAGCTAGCAACAAATTTAAATGATATTTTCTTGATAAAATGCTGTGAGTTCTAATTTAATTGATTTATATTAAGGATCATAGATTGACATTGGATTTCTATATATTTCCTTCAATACTATTATTTCCTATATATATATACTACATTATCAAATTGAATATCAGCCACGTATATCTTCGAAGAGCTCTCAGAGGACAGCCGAGAAAACCGGCTTCGCAGCCCTCCGGCGTCGAGCTTACATATTCGAGGCCGTCAATTAACCGGTCGTACTCGTCAGCACACTTTCGACGCCCGCGTGCGCCCAAGCATAGTTGTTTGACCTTTTGGTCCTCTCTTACATTTTTCTTTTGGTGAAGACTCTTCTTCATCCTCCGTTGATGGGACGAACAATTGGGCGATAATCATCCGAAGGCTGCGATGAGGCCCTGCCCGAGAATAGAACGAGGAAGACGATCACCATGAGAAGCCGAGAAGAAATCGTTGAGGACATGATATTATGCTAAGAAGTATGGTGATCACTCGAAGAGCATATAAATGGAAGCTTTTATTATATAGTTTGAACTTGAAGATATTGATGTGTAAAGCTTTTATACATATTAATGTTTTTATTTGGATTCAGCCTTATTTTAATTTGCCTTGTTTGTCACGGCTCATGACTTATAGTTTCAGTGGAAGATTTCAACTAAAAAGTTGATTTTTATTCTTAGTTTTATTTTTATTTTTATTTGTAAGTCTTCGATTTATTAGCCGTACTTGGACATGATGACGAATGTGGGTGTCTAGGAAAATTGGCAGTTTGGCACTAATATTCTACTAAGCAAGTTTGGAGGATTCTCCTGTGCACAGATACACTCATATTTTTTAAGGCAATATTATACTTTCAATAAGATTGTCCTTATAAGTTATTGAAAAAAAAGAGACATAATTTGTTTATTTATTCGCAACATATAACTTAATTGAACATTTTTTTTGTCTCTAATTACAAAACGAGATCAGCATATAATAAATTATGAGACTATTATAAAATATTTTCAATGGGTGTAGTTTTTAAAATAATATCTAGCAAGGTTAGAGATAAATAATGAAACTGATGAAATTATTTTCAAATAAATAAATTGTTATACGCAATTGAAAAAAAGTATCATTGTGAAACGCATAAGGGGCAACGTGTTGGTTTTTAAAGTACATGGGACATAATTGTTAAAAACTATAAATTTCGAGGGGCAAACTGAATCGATATGCAAAATTTAAGAGTCGTTATTAGTATTTAGTATCACTACCACTTAATCTAAGAAAAAATTGGGTATTCTTTGGAGTTAAGTTAACTTCTTTCTAAGTATTCTTATATATTTGGATATCCCCCCATTTTCCCTAGAATGAAAAAGCTTCAAAGTAGACTCATTCAATTGATTATGTTTCCATTTGGAGAACATTCTCATAAAATATAATAATTCTCTCTCTCTCTCTATATATATATATATATATATATATAAAAATCTATATTTTAGAGGTCTATCCGCGTGTAATAATGGAGGAACTAGATGTGACCATATTTTCAAAGTTCTAGAGTCACACTAATTTTTTTCCACAATACTAACGACGCATGTAAATCAACGTTGAAGAAGACTTGAAGAAGTCTCCCGCAATTGTAGGTCTTTTGACTCTTTCAATGCGCTCTAATTAATTTCAGTCTTGTCAATTTAACTACAAGGATTTCATTTGGTTTATTACTAGTGCAAATTAGGCAGAATGCACGGCAATTCTATCAACAACGACACTTAATTATAGCAACGACAAAATGTGTCCTTGGTTATTGACAAAAGAGCTTATCAAACTAAGTAAATCTCTTTTAATCAGTTATTAGACACTACTATAATTACTCAGCACATTACGAATATATTTTTAATCAGTCATATATGCATAAAATTATAAATGATAAGTGCTATGTTTTTTTTTCTTTCAAATTATCAAAAAGCAAATACATTTTATATCAAAAAAACACAAAACCACACACAACAATGGTTAACGAAACCTTCTTCAAAGCATTTTCCTTCGATCGAAACAAAGTAATACCAATTATCATATCCAACTGATTATGATAATTGTTATTTTAAATATTGGCCATATATTACGTACGATGATCAATAATATTGTGAAGGTGGCAAGAGCTTCAAGAAACGAATAACAGAATTAGCAGTGTTGAGAGCTGCGAGAGATCCATAGATTTCAATGGCGTTCGTTCCTTCTTGCTTCCCAGCTATGTCCGAAAGCCCTCGAATCACTATGACTGGATAACCATTTGACAAGCTTATCTGAAAACAACATCATCACACGTGCATGCATGCATGAGTATCACGTACGACGTAACGTACGTACATGGAAAACATCTAATAATATAATGATTAGACATAGTTTCACTTTCTATACATATTCTTTATACATACATATATTCACTAAATTAGTTATTTTACATCAATTATTCGTGTTTTGGATGAAAAAAAAAAGAAGAAAAGGAACAGTCTCTTAGCCGTGATTTATGTTAACCCATTTAGATGTATTTAATGTATATTAAATTAAAATTTAAACCGACTCCCCCTATAAGTCTTGGCTATTCCGCTCTTGAAAATTTGCTTACTCACAAGACCTCACAATTTAAGTGTTCATCAACATATGATGCATTTGAAGACTAACCGAAGCTTGTATTTTTTATTTTTTTTCTGTGTGTCTGTGGCTCAAATTAGTGACCGTCCAAACACGTACGTAGGATATACACACACACATATATGTATATATATATATATATATATATATGTGTGTGTGTGTGTATGTGTGTGTTTAATAAGAAGAAATTATCAATGAAGAAAATGTAAATGGTATGAAACTTGCCATGACTACGGCTGAGCTTTCCATGTCTGCTGAAGAGACCTTGAAAGTGTTGAAAAGGAAATCCCTGAAAGCCGCGTTGTCAACGAAGATGTTCGCCGATGAGCCGCTTAGACCAACCACAACCTTTGGTTTCTCTTCCAAACAGAAGCTCGAATTCACGCATTGTCGTAGTTCCATTCCCTGCGTAGTTGAAATTCATCACACACACACACACACACACACACATATATATATATATATATATATATATATATAAGAAAATGTTGTAATTGTTTCCGAGTATGATATTGGACATGTTTAATGTAATTCAGAGGCTAAAATAGGTGAATGAGAGAATTTGTGAGCTAGCTTGAATGTATTTGATGATACAATTACAAAAATAAAATCAATTAATAGACGAAAGTCTCGAGATCAACCAATATCCAACGAGATTGGAACCCAAGAAGCACGCAGAGGAAGAGACATCACTCGTATGAAAGAGTTCCACACAAAATAACAAATGAGAGGATTCTCCCCTCATTAAATATGAAATTAACCAAATAATATGGTTGAAAATGTAATTTTGTAAAACCTAGCTATGATCCTATGATAAATAAAGAGGCTTACTTAATATGAAATCCAATATTTTAAATTTCTAGCTTGCAATCAAAAGATCACACTCAACCTCTATAAATTAATACTATTGAATTTCAGAATTTTATTAATTTATCAAGGTATAATTTAGTTATGTTAGTTAAAATTGAGACCATACCAAATTATTATTTAATCGATCGAGTATTAATTTAACAAAATTCTACTTTACCTCTAGTTTTTTGGCAATATTAAGCCAGGTCGGATCGACCTTAGCCCAAGTTAGGGTTTGGGCCGTGTTAGGCTCGCCGGAAACGGAGTAAAGTCGCTCAAAGTTGAAGCCAATGTGCCCCAACAAGTTGTCTCCTTTCTTTGGTGTGTTGTAATCCTTCACATCCAACCCTGCAATGTCACTCGTGTCCACTGTCCCATTCGGGTTCTGCATGCATGCTCTCACCAAAATTAATATCACTGATAAAAATATCTAAATTTGTTTGTAATAATATAAATTGTGTTAAAAAGAAACAATGATCTTGCCTTTTGATTAATTTGATCAATGGTTTTGAGCTGGTACTTTTATTTTCTCAAATTGTAAAATGAGTCCTATATATATGTTGAATTGCATATTAACAATCGCTACGTTCACTAAATTATGTAACGTTTGAAATTTATTTATGCGTGTGCGTGTGCACACATCATATATGTGACATTTTATAATAACGCGCACATGCATGCATCTATATCTATTCACTAATTAGCTAATTAATTTTATGATTTTTATCTCTCGAGAATATCTTAATTGTAGGTGACAGTATCTTCAAGGCCATTAAACTATTCATAAGGATAAGGGTACATATAGATATACATATATATGCTGCATTTGTCTATCCTAAAAAGTTTATAATTGTTTAGTACGCAATTAATATTAATCACCCAAGGTTCATATACATATTTATTAAAAAATAATAGTAATTGGTACAAATTAATAAAAATATTCTTCTTCTCCATATAGACATATTGATAGATATAGGCAAGGTTTTAAATATCGCATGTTGATGTCGTTTCGCACTTTTTATTTTACGGATATATCGCTTGTCGATGGGTATCTCAATAAGTATGTCGATGGATATACTGTTTCGCATGTCCTCGGGAAATTTAGTACCTTTATATATATATATATATATATATATATATATATATATATATATATGAGTATGAGTGGTTACTGATTACCAGCAAATCCCAGATGCCATAGTGAACGAAGTGTTGAGGAATGGTAACATCACCAATGGACATGGAATCGTTGATATTGCCAGCTATTCCGAAATGGATTATTCCTCGAATCTCGAATCGATCTACCATTTGTTGTGTTGTTCCAGCTGCATTGATCTACAAATACATATTATATAAGTATATTCAACTAATCTATATATATATTACATTAATTAATTATATATGAACTATCTTTGAGCATCCCCTTAAGATTATAAGAGATATTTTCTTTGAAAAAACTACAAAACCCACCAATTTATAAGTGAAATTATATATATATATATATATATGTAGTTTGAAAGAAGAACATTTTTCTAAAATACGTATAATATGGTTTTAAGACATAATAATAATAATAACCCCTTATTGAGAATTTATTAATATTTTTACTTATTTGCTCAATATTGCTTTATAATACTATTTGCGCATCATATCACATGTACTATATTATAGGCTCGGTAAAAAAAAAAGTGTAAAAGGAGTGCTCTATAGTCCACATATATATAATACATAGAAAACACGTGTATTATAATATATATATATAAACATACCAATCCAACCCCACATTTAACGTAGATGACTCTCTTATCGTGTACTTTCCCCACCCGGTATCTCCTTCCTGCAAAACCAGCGCTTCAAAACGCAACGCGCGCACGTGTGGACTACGGGTTATCTCACTCCGTTTACTATTCAAAATCGCAACGACAGACGAGCCCGGTATCTCCGTTTATTATATATAGATTATATATAATGACCTGAGAGATCAAGAAAAGGGTTGATAGGATCAGGCTTGAAGAGCCCGGTGGAGAAGAAGGCATCTTCTTCCGGTGGATACACGGTGATGAGCCCGATGTACGGTCCTTTCTGGTTGACCTGTCTCACTTTCCGGGCAATCTCCGTCAATCTCTGGCCCTTCAGAGCTAAACCCGAGCATTCAAATAAGCTACAAGCCAGCCAAAACGACACCGAAACCACTACACCGAGCCGTTTCATCGCCATTTATTTCGACCTTCTTATTCCCTTTCAGACATATATGATATATTTATACTCAGATTCAAATTTATTGGGCAATCAATTATATATATATTGTTATTGTTATTTTAATAATAATAATATATTAATATTTAATATATATATATAGAAAACAGTCAAACACAATTATTATTACTGGGGTGATGTATATAAAAATATGTACATTAAACACGTGAAAAATGCGCTGGCCGACAGTGATGTGCAATTACTTAATCAATTATTATCTTTTTGAAAGTAGAGTAAGAAATATATAATTTACACTTAATAATCTAATTCTAATATATAGCTTAGTTAAAAAATAAAATCAAAAATTAAATGAAAGTGCCGAAATTGCAAAGAGCGAACTCGAATCTCAAGTTGACACTCGAGACATGTAGAAAAAAACGGAACTCATAATAATGCAAGTGCAAATTAGAATTTACGTATTGAAGCCAAAGGAGAGAAATTAAATAACTAGCAAAACTCAAAGTTTTCTCTCGAATAAATATTTCGTTAAAAAATAACGACATATAATCAGAATTGAATCGAATAGAGAAGCAACATTCCTAGGGTCCCAAAGGCTTTAACGAACTTTCGGAGCCGCCCACCTTGTACATGCCGGAGTAAGCAACGACCCTCATGGTGTTTCCTTACTCTGCTCCGGTTTGGTATGATTGCACACCCGTCCCTATATATGTGGATGTCGGAAAAGAATAAAGTTCCATCGTTAGTCATGGACGCCAATAGAAAGTGTTTTTTAAGAACTCGAACATTTCCTACTGCTTTACTCGCTTTCAGTTCACCATTAGTGGTAACAGAAATACATAAATAAGTGAGCATAAACAAGTGACAACTATATATAATCAGTGTCGCTAGGCACGGGCGAGCCGGGACACATATGTTTTTGAGGTCCTCGCAGCGATTCTCACCTTAGTTCATTTGGAGACTATATACTATATGATTCGCGAAGATTTCATATTGAACGAACAAGAAACTATTATTTAAATTTTTTGGTGAAATGTACGACAAAATTATATTAGTATTTCGACTCTCGCGTACTTTTATCTTGATAAATCGGGTAAAATAAAAACAATACATCTATGTTATTTAAGTTTTTAAATTGTTGTAACTCCTTTGGTTAGCTTTGGGGTTCGATCCGTCCGTCGTTGATTGCTTAGAATACATAAAAATATTTCGGGATACACACTAATTCAGACATATATGATATATTTAGTGCAATTTCTCATATATTTATACAGATTCAAATTGATTGAGCAATCAATTATATACATATATACTGTTATTTTAATAATAATAATAATATATTAATACATATAGAAAACAGTCAAACACACTTATTATTACTGGGGTGATGTATATAAAAATATGTACATTAAACACGTGAAAAATGCGCTGGCCGACAGTGATGTGCAATTACTTAATCAATTATTATCTTTTTGCAAGTAGAGTAAGAAATATATAATTTACATTTGATAATCTAATTCTAATATATAGCTTCGTTAAAAAATAAAAAGTAAATGGAAGTGCTGAAATCGCAAAGAGCGAACTCGAATACCAAGTTGACACCCCAGACATATAGAAAAGAAAATAATGGAAGTGCAAACTAGAATTTACATATTGAAGCCAAAGAAGATAAATTAAATAACTAGCAAAACTTAAAAGTTTTCTCTCGAATAAATATTTCGTTAAAAAGCGACGACATAAAATCATAACTGAATGCGCACCTCAAAGAGAAGAGCAACACTCCTAGGGTCCCAAAGGCTTAACGAACCTTCGGAGCCTCCACCATGGACACGCCGGAGCAAGCAACGAGACTCATAGCGTTTCCTTGCTCTGCTCCTTTTGGAAAATAATAAAGTTCTATTGCTAGTCATGGACGCCAACAGAAAGTTTTCTTTCAAGAACTCGAACACTTACTACTGGTTTACTCTCGCTTTCAGTTCACCGTTAGTGGTAACATAAAAAAAGATACATAAATAAATGAGCTTAAACAAGTGACAACGATATATAATCAATGTCGCTAGGCACGGGCGAGCGGGGACACGTATGTTTTTGAGTTCCTCGCAACGATTCTCACCTTAATTAGTTCATTTGGCGACTATTATATATGATTCACGAAGATATCATTTTGAACGGACAAGAATCTATTTTAAAAAATTGGTGAAATGTACGACAAAATAATTTTAGTATTCCACGTGTCTCGCGTATTTTAATCTTGATAAATCGAGTAAAATCTAAAAACAATACATCTAAGTTATTTCAAGTTTTTAAACTGTTGTAACTTCTTCGGTTAGCTTTGGGGTTCGACCCGTCCGGCGTTGATCGCTTAGATTACATAAAAATATACTCTAATTCGGTGATGAAAAATTTTTTAAAAAAAACAACAAATTCCCGAGATGAAACTATTATCCTTCACATACCGTATTTATAAACAAACAATTAGACATAATATATATATATATGTATATATATATATACATATATATATATATGTATATATATATATATATATATGTATATATATATATATATATATATATATATATATATGCAAGTACTTAAAGCGAGAAATACTTAAATTCTATTTCATTTGATAAATAATGGTTTGGGGTCATCAACGGTTTGTGATGAGAATTCCCCAAGTATTTCTACAAGATGATGTTTGAGTATTGACCAAAGAATATGGTGTCCAAAAAACAATGCAAGATTTCACCGGTTCTGAAGCGCCTCGATTGCCTTCTTCCATTGCCACGCTCTTTGCTTCGCGTCTTGCAACGACAACACCTTCTTTGGCTGAAACATAAAACCCGAGTCAGAGAAGGTAATAGCTATGATTTATAAGTTCGTGATAGCGACACCAGATCGTACCGTCCAGACTTTGAAATTTGACGGACTCGATACTTGGATGTTGAGATCACTAGGGTTGTCGGACCATATTATGTTCCCCTTCACGATGAGTTTTGAGGGGTCCACGTATATCAACTTTGGCTTGTTTGTCAGGATAAGCTGTACTTTCTTGCTCGATAGCTTCTGAAGTTTCTTCACCATCGAGATCATTATAACTGATTCCCCGGGTTCAAGAAATTGTTGCCTTCAAAGAAACCCGGCAAAAATTCAGATTAGACATATATTCATATTCGGTCATAGTGACAACAGATCTCGCTGAATCGTACTTTCTGTCTGAATCCTATGCCGAGTTTAGCGAAGGTGAAAAAACACAAATACCATTTTGAATCGAAAGAATCGATTGAGGCGAGTCTAGTTACATGCGCCGTTGCTTCAGAGGACAGCATGGCACCGGAATTACCCTCGCTTTGCCTTACTCCAACATCTCCGACGTGTGAAGGGTTCCATGAAGAATCATGGCCGTCATCGCTTTCGCTTGAATGAGCCTAACGAAAGAAAAAAGAAATACAAACGCATTTAGAAGTATTACTCTCCAGTATTACCAAGAAAGGACAAGAGATAAGAAAGATCTCGTATTTAGAGGAATCCACATAATAAGAGTTCTGTAAGCTACCTCTAAGGCGAGTTTTGGGGGTTTTTTGTCTCGTAAGTTTGACCAGTCAATGCCTTTAAAGAAAGGGTGCCTCTTAAGAGCTGCATAGCCACCAGAGCCAGCACCTGGCCTCCTATGAGGATCTAAATCCTGCAAATATTGCAGCTCGGTGGAATGAAATCTCTTGAAAAATTCATGAATGTAATTCTACGTCAAGGAAATCTCGGTGGAATTTCATTTACATACCTTTTTGTGTAAAGGAATTGAGATGGAATGAAGAGAAGTATTTTGCAAGACAATATATTAACGCTATCTTACCAATAACCGGTCGATGAGATCTCTAGCTTCGTCAGAAAAGTAATCCGGGAATCTGATATCCCGGGCTATTATTCGTTGAAAAATAAGCCACTCACTTGCATCTTTGAAAGGAGAAGTTCCCGACAACATTTGGTACAATGTGCAACCAAGTGCCCATAGATCATTGCTGATAAACAAAACAGAGCATACAAGTGAGAGAGATTTAAAAACAAACGTTAAGTATCAAAACCGGCATTTCATTCACATCTCAAAATTTTATGGATTTAGAAAGTGCGGCTAACGCGTCAGTGCTAGAGCTTAAATCAATAATCTCAAGAAGTATTCAATTACATTGATAGGAACTAAAAAAAAAAAGTCAATGAAGACTTCGTTACGGTGTTTAATTATTTATAGCATTCTTTACCATCGTAGGAGATAATGCAGGCATCCCAAGGACTTGATGTGAATCTGCACAAGAAATGTAGTATTTTCAAGGTTAAGATAAAGTTTATAGAAGATATCATTTCCACTTGACTAGCCTTACCTGAAGTTGAGAAGTATCTGACACCAATACGTGGCTGAAAATCGAAACACAGTCAGAGGAGGATCAAACACGAGAATATATCTAAGAAATTATACCAATAACTTGATGTACTAACCTTGTTGTATAAATATTTATCATGATCTTTGCCAAGCCTGGGCATAGATGTAGGCCTGAAAAATCCGAGCATTAGCAAACAGTCCACGCTATGTTCCGCCCGGATAAAGTTGCATGTACAAAACGGAAAATGAGATTCACAAACCTCGGTACGGTGTCCGAATCGCGCACGAAAGAATACAGTGCATTGTAACTTCTGCGCAGAGAGGTGAAAGTAATTAACTTAGCTAGTACATCCAAACAATTGAGCTTAATCAACAAACACCATTGATGCACCAACAGTTAGTTCAATTGAAGATGGTGATCGAGAATCCAAACCATCTACTATACATTCATATAAACCAAGGCACCAATTGAATCACCACACTCTAATACGATTTTGCAATAACGATTGCAAAATTCAAACAAATCATCACTATCCCAATACAGACTCGATTCTTAAGCAAAATTCAAATCGAGAGATCACAAACTGAATTGGAAGAACAGCCGAAATGAATACATGAAAGAGAAGAGTACCGAGAGGAGAAGGATCTGGAGGAGGAGAGAAGGCGAGCTCTGAAGAGAGACGAAGCGCGAGAGACCACTGGCTCGCGAAGCCTGGAAAGCGCCATTTTTGCTGACCTCGAAGAACAAGCGAAACGTTTCTTCTCTTTTCTCTTCAGAGAGATTTATCAGGTAATTAGTAATTAGTTAATTGCTAATATTAATTTAGACTCTTTAATTATTCGATTTAATTAATGTAATTATGTTCGTGAAAGTAAGTATGATTTTGTGTAATTAATCTCATGGGCTTGTCATGTTTGACTTTCTTGAGGAATGTCAGATCGCAATACGACGTGTTAAACGAGGCCGTTTCGTCCACCCACTTCCAAACTTTGGTTATTTACAATGTGGCCCTTATATTTACACTTTTGTTTGCTAAGGTTTTTCTCTTGACATTTTTTTATATATATTTAAAGTTTAATTACTAATTAAGTAGAAAATGCCTTTTTATTATTTTTCCTCGTTAGAATATTATGAGAATTTCAACGTTGTTTTCCACCTTTAAGAAATGTAACTTTCACTGTAATTTATATATAGGGTAAATTGCGGTTAATGTACCTAATGTTTAATTTTCTGCGGATTATGTACCCAATGTTTATTTTCAGCGAAGTACTCAATGTTTGATCTGTTAAATATTTTTGTGTTTTTCGTCACTTGACCGTTAGAGAGTGATTCCTCCTCTATAACTTTGGTGTTTTATGCACGACCTATTGTTGGAAAGATAAGAGATAGATCTACAACTTTGATGTTTTAAGTATTGTAAAATAAGTTTTAGAAAAATACGAAATTTCAAATACAACGTAAAAGTGACATTAGTTTAATGCAAAATATTTGTTTCGAGCAAATTTTAATATACTTAATGACTTTTTATGATGCAACGTAAAAGTAAAAAGTTGTAGATAAATCTTTTATCTTCTAACGGGTGTTTATTTATAAACTTTGGATAAAAAATGAGTGAGTTATGCCAAAAATATGAAAGATGTGATGTGAAATAATCTTTTTTATTTTTGGCATAACTCACTCATTTTTTGTCCAAAATTTATAAATAAACACCTGTTGGAAAGATACAAAATTTATCTATAACTTTTTAATTTTACATTTCATTATAAAAAGTCTTTACGTATATTAAAATTTGCTCTAAATAAATATTTTGTATTAAACTAATGTCCAGCTTTACGTTGTAACTAAAATTTCATATTTTGAAGGAATTGTTTTTACAAAACTTAAAACACCAAAGTTGTATATCTATCTCTTATCTTTACAACAATAGGTCGAGCATAAAATTTGGACAAAAAATGAGTGAGTTATGTCAAAAATACGAAAAGTGTACATATATTGGAGGAATCACTCACTAACGGTCAAGTGACGGAAAACACGAAAATATCTAACGGATCAAACATTGGGTACATAATCCGCAGAAAATCAAACATTGGGTACATTAGCCGCAGTTTACCCTTATATATATATATATGTATGACGTTTAAAATTCATCTGTCTAGCTGTAACGTGTCGTTTTTATGATAGAGTCGTTTTGATTCATTCATGTCGTTTCTAGTACACTGTCGTTCGATAAAGATGTCGCATTATTTGTTTTAGTTTTCCTATAAGTTCTGTTTTCTTTTCTCGCCCAATAGGAACGTGGATATTTTGTCTTCTTTTGTAGACTTTGACCAACATGGCATTACTTTTTATTGGCGTCATTGAACCGTCAAGTCGTCAACCGTGTATGAGTATGACTATTCCTTTGAACAATCCAAAGATTACAAAAACTAAATCACTAAATGTTGCCTCATAAATTTCTGATTGATACATGTCCTATACGTACAACTCACGTATATACATAGATTCTAAAATTAACCCAACAAATAATCATGAGTTATATAGTTGCCTTTATAAGTAATTAATTATAGAGAAATTGCTCTAAATAGTCAAATTGAAACATAAGATTTGCAAAATAGTCAAACTTTGGTTAATTTTGTAAACTAGCCAATTAACCACTTAAACTAGTCAAAATTAACCAAAATTAACAATCTAATTGGTGTTCTGTTTAAGTGGTTAATGGGCTAGTTTACAAAATTAACTAAAGTTTGGCTATTTTGCTAAACACACTTTTAAGTTTGGCTATTACCCTAAAGAACCCTTAATTATAAGTTCGGCATGAAAAATATGCCCATCGGCGCGTTTATGTCACTCGAGAAGCCACAAAAAGCCTAAGTCTTCCCCGAGAAGCCGCAAACCAATTTATAGAGACCACTCCCGGCTAAAAAAATCGATGTTTTTCCCCTTTTTTAAAAATGAAGACGGAGACGAGCTTTTCATAAAATAATATATTTTAAATGTCACGCGCACATTTTAATTTTAGTTCAAAATATATCAAAATGCCACGTGGACATCAAGTGATTTAGCAATGACACGTGGACGTTTGATTAATTAACAGTCGCCAGTTTAACATGGTCCCACCAATCTTTTAGTACTTTTACCCCCTATTAATTTAATTTGGGGCCATGTCGCTCAAATTAACTTAAAGTTGGGGATTTATGCCGTAATTAACCTAAGAAAGAAAAAAAACATTGTACGTGATATTAGGGCAAGACTTAATGCAATCAGAAATAAGCACGAAAGACTCTATAGCTCAAATTTCTTCGGTCAAACAAGGAGAATATTAGTACGTAATATAGCATGCATGACTTTCTGAAATTGTGTTATAAATAGAGACCAAGCCATGCAAAGAGTTCATTAACAAACTCTCACTTTCCTTAGAAAATTATACACAACAATGGCGGCAAAGATCTCACTTTTGGTGGCATTGCTAGCAACTCTGAGCGCTGTTGACGCAGTACAATCGAAACACACTATGCACAACGCCTTCGAATTCATCGGAAACCTGCGAGGCTGCCACAAGGGCCAGAACATTTCCGGCCTCCACCACCTCAAGCGATACCTCCAAAAGTTCGGCTACTCGCGCTACGACAAGAATGAGGACGTAGCGAGCCTTTCTCACAGAAACGACGACGAGTTCGATGATCATTTGGAGTCCGCCGTAAAGTCCTACCAGAGGAACTTCCACCTCGAGATCACCGGAACCTTAGACGATCCAACGGTGAAGCAAATGATGACACCAAGATGCGGCAACGTGGACAAGGTCAAGAAGTCTAGTGAAAACCCAAGGAAAGGAAACAAAAACCGGAAGCTGCTTCTCAACTCGGTCTCTCGCTTCTCGTTCTTCCCGGGAAACCACAGGTGGCAGAAAACCCACCTGACTTATCGGTTCCAGTCGAGCGTGGCGGTCAGTGTCAACGGGGATGTGCGGTCGGTCTGCTCGCGTGCATTCCAGAGATGGGCGAGTGTCAGCCACTTCACATTCGAAGAGGTAGGGTTAAATATTCATAGAATATAAGATCTTTTTGCTCGTAAATAAATTTAAATTATAATTAATAACAAATGCGTAAACTTAGCACAATAAATTCTTAAGGATTGTTTACACTAAACAATATGATTAGTTGTCCGTGTTAGGGAACGAGCACATTTATATATTATTTTAAAAAAGTGTACGAAAAACTCATTTTTATATCAACCTCTTAAATTTTTTACAATTGTGTGTATTAAAATGCACTAACATAATTATTTTTAAAAAAATTTGTACAAAATGGATATTCTGTTCATTTATACAATTATATAATTCAAACAGTGATATATATATATATACCATTAAGATATATATGGAATTCATATAAAATGCTAATACAACAGGTGGCGGACGGAGCAGCGGCCGATATCGAGATCGGGTTTCACAAAGGCAGCCACGGAGACGGTCTTGATTTCGACGGGCACTCGGGCGTTCTGGCCCATGCATTCCGACCGTCCATCGGGTGGCTCCACTTCGACGCAGCCGAGGTCTGGAGCACGAATCCCGGGCCCAACCAGGTGGACCTTGAGTCTGTGGCGGTGCATGAGATCGGTCATGTGCTCGGCCTCGGTCACGAGCCCGGCATCTCGGAAGCGATCATGTACCCGTACTTCGCTTACGGGATGATCAAGAGGGAATTGCAGGACGATGATGTTGCAGGAATACGTACCTTGTATGGCTTGGCTTAAATATTGGAGTTTATAAATTAACGCAACAAGTAATTGTGGCATTAAAAATTATAATGTAATTTTGAGAAATAAGTAGCCTATGTCATGGGCTACATAAATTATTGAATTTACTAGCTTCAATGAATTCTATATATAATTCGTGTATAAGAATAATTAGGCGTTCTTTTTTAAGTTAGGGTTGTGTTCCAATTTATATAATCGTATATAAGCATATAATTATTAACAATTTATTTCAAGGCAATATAGTTCAAACTCTAAAGTAACAAAAGACATTGCGTAAGATTAATACTGAGTTTGAGATATCGTAGTGAAATTTCTCTGAACCCATATATTTGTTTTATAAACTAACGAATAATAATTTACATCGAATAGCATAGATTTTCTGGAAGTCGATCATAAGACTAATATAAGTCTTCTAAATTTTTATGATATCTCTATATATGATATGTGACCAGATCAATAATACTTTGACACCAGATATATATTTTGGCTAATTTTGATATTTAACCAAAATAGTAGTGGACCACAAAATAAGATGTATATATATATATATTCTATATGAAACTTTTTTGCATTAATTTGTACCTTATTTTTTTAAGGTGTATAAAATTCTGTCGTTCTCTAAAATATTTCGACATTACCGTGAGAAAAAGAAATATGGAGAGGGGATTCCGACTTCCGAGAGTGAGAGACATGACATTTGTAACCGATGAAGAAGAAACAAATAATTTGTATTCAAATTTCTACACTGGCGAACTTAAAAAGGAAGCATACTTTCTTTAACATATTAATAAGTTCAAGGAGTTTATAACCTATATAAAAAACAAAGTTGTGTGGGGCTATAAACAGATAACTGACGGGACAAAATAGGATGAACAACATGGACATGACAAGAAGTGGATACGTTTTCAGATTAAAATAAATATATATGGGTTATAAATTATTAATTTGGGTTATTCGCGTAGTAATAAGTATTATTAATTTTTTTTCTACAAAGTAATAACAAATTTTATTTTATTTTAATCGTATAATGTACTTTATATAAGACTTAGACAAGTACCGTTTTATCGAGTTTTTGGCACTTGTCTTATATAAGACAAGTACCGTTTTATCGAGTTTTTGGTACTTGTCTTATATATAATATCAAAATTTTGATACTTTTCCCAGCTAAAAATAAAAGAATTAAAATTATTGTTTTAAGGAGAATCGGTAAATATTGTGCCTTGAATATCCCTAATAATTTTTTCATGTATATTATCGTTTGCCGCATTAAAATATTATAATGTTTTGAGAAATAAGTAGCTTATGGGCTACATGATTAAATGAATTACTAGTTTTTATTATATTTAACTATTATAATCAAGTAGTTTGAACGACAATGTATAGAAACTGATACGAATGTTTATTTAATTGTCGTTTTCTAGTAAAAAAACAAAACTTATTTTGTTGAGTAGAGTTATTTTACAGAATGTTTATTTAATTGTCGTTTTCTAGTAAAAAAACAAAACTTATTTTGTTGAGTAGAGTTATTTTACAACAAATGTATACTCGTTTATTTAAATGTCGTTTTCCTATAAGTTTTGGTTTTTTCTTTTCTTGCCCAATAGGGACATACATTTCTACGTTATTTTGTCTTCTTTTGTTGACTTTGACCAAGATGGTTTGACTTTCTGTTAACGTCAATGAACCTCTTCTTTAACTATATTTCCTTGGACGAAAGATACAAATAACTAAATCACTTATATCTACCCTCATAAATTTCTGAGCAATATTCTTATTGTTGATTATGTTCATACACTGATTATGTTCATACACTTACAATTATTTTTCAAATTTGGGCACGTAATTCCAAATTCAATTCAACTGTGTGGATTAAGTACTCCCAGATTTAAAATTTGCATTCAGGATTCTCCATTCCAACTTTAGTGAACGTTATATATACTATATAGTATTCATGTAGAGTTGAGATTAAACATATTTTTCTTAAAAACTTGTCTAATAATTTCCTCGATATAGCATTAAAAAATGGAGCATTCTCAAATATATTAACTCGTAAATACTCATGCTCATAAAACTCATGCAATTAACATCGGCGAACAGAGGCAACGCCAACATCGACAAGAAACAACACTGACGAACGTCAATGGCCAACCGATCTCAGCCCTACACGAGTATCATATATAATATTCAAAAATTCTATATTGTTGTCCTCCAAGCTAATTCAAATTTTTGAGTCTTTGGATACTTAATTCGTACCGTTGAAAAATTAAAACTACGATGCTCAAATTATATAAAAAAAATTAATTGTCTTGTCATTTATATAATAATGTGTATGGTGACGCTTCAAATAAACTACATATAAATAAATAATATTCGATATAAATTTATATGGTGCCTTAAAATAGTATAATAACACGATTGATACATTATAGACTGGTTCTTGATCTAAATGAATTAATAATAAAAAAGTTAAAACGTGGAATTTTTCACCCATAAAAAGTAAGATGACTGACTCGATCTTGGAGTTTTTTATGAATTGAAATTGTCATCCAGTCCACCGATATATATATATATGTATTTATAGTATATAATATTATTAACTACGTGATATGTAGGCCAAGACCGGAATTTTAAATGGATTTCTTAACTTGTGCTATATATAGACCGAGGAAGCAAGGAGTTCATTAAGATCAAGCTCTCATTTCTTATAGAAATACACAACAATGGCGACAAAAATCTCTCTCTTCGTGGCATTGCTAGCAACTCTGAGCGCTTTTAATGCAGTACAATCAAAACACAATAACCACAGGGCCTTCGAATTCATCGGAAACTTGCGAGGCTGCCACAAGGGCCAGAACGTTTCCGGCCTCCATCACCTCAAACAGTACCTCGAAAAGTTCGGCTACTTGAGCTACAAGGATGTAGCGAGTCTCGATCACCGAAACGAAGACGAATTTGACGACCATATGGAGTCCGCCGTCAAGTCCTACCAGAGGAACTTCCGTCTCGAGGTCACCGGAACCCTAGACGCCCAAACGGTGAAACAGATGATGATGCCAAGGTGCGGCAACGCGGACGAAGTCAAGAAGTCCAGTGAAAACCCCAGGAAAGGAAACAAAAACCGGAAGCTGCTGGTCAATTCAGTTTCCCGCTATGCATTCCTCCCGGGGAACTACAAGTGGCAGAAAGCCCACCTGCTCTACCGGTTCCGGTCAACCGCGGAGTTCAGTGTCAGCGGGGATATACGGTCGGCTTGCGCGAGTGCATTCCAAAGATGGGCGCGTGTGAGCCACTTCACATTCCAAGAGGTATAGGAGAAACTAATATAGACTTTGAGGGTATACTTTGATTGTTTATGAAACTTGAGGGTATATTTTAGGGAAAATTCAAAGTTGAGAGTATAAAAAAGTAAATTTCTCTTATTTAATTAAAATTATTAATTTTCCGAGTATTAACAAGTTCTAGTGTATAAATTCTTAAAAAATAAATAGAAAAGTACACTAAAAGGATTGTATAAGATATAATTAGTTCATTCGAAAGAATTAAGCAACTCAGATTAATCAACTCAACTCAACTAATGAAAGCGCGTACAATTTATTTAATTATGAAATATATATTTATATAATTGTTATTTATATAAAATGTTAATCCAACAGGCGCCGGAAGGAGCAAGGGCGGATATCGATATCGGGTTCCACAGTGGTGACCACGGAGACAATACGCGGTTCGACGGGCCTTTGGGCATTCTGGCTCACGCATCCCGGCCAAGAATCGGGGTGCTCCACTTTGATGCTGCCGAGGCCTGGAGCACTAACCCCGGGCCCAACCAGGTGGACCTTGAGTCAATCGCGTTGCACGAGATCGGTCACGTGCTCGGGCTAGACCACGAGCCTGACATCCCGGAGGCGGTCATGTTCCCATCGTACCGTTCCGGGAGTATTAGGAGGGAATTGCACGACGATGATATTAGAGGAATACGTGCCTTGTATACCGGGGCTTGAATATTGGAGTTTATATACAACGAAACGTAATAATCTCTACATATTAATATTGTTTGTGGCATTAAAATATTACATGTTTTGAGAAATGAGTAGCTTATTAGCTACAAAAATAATCATTGAATTATTTCACTAAATTCCAGTAGTAATATATTCGCGTAATTCTTTTATAAGAATAATAAAATTAGGTTATCTATAAGTGGGGTTTGTGCTCCAATTTATATAATCATATATAAGCATATATATAACAATTTATTTCTGGCAGTATAGTTCAAAGTAGAAAAGAAAATATGCATAATTAAGATATTAATATTGAAACACTAGTGAAATTTCTCTGAACACCATTTATTAATTCTTTATAAATTGAACAATATTCATCTAATATAGATACTTAGATAAAGTGTTCTAGATTCTTATGATCAGAATAATACTTAGAATAGAAGAAACCATCGTATCTATATAATGTAACCCATAAATAGCTACGGTTATGTATTTAAATACTTAGAAGAAACCATCATATCTATTTAAATATGTAGCTACAAGTCAAGAAGCGGGAAAGGACCGCGCACAGAACCGGACCTCTCTTCAAGGCCCGGCAACGATTCAGCCAAGGCACGGGGAGACATCCACCCCGATCGTATCCATGCCTCCCTCGTTAAAAAGGAGGCGAAGCGCCCGGGAACGGCGGACCCCGTCAGAAAGAAACTGACGAAGCCCCGATCCTCATTAGAAACCATACACAGTCGAGGGATCCCGAAACCCCGAGGGATGGATCCCAAATAGACGCTCGGGACCCAAACCCACCGGCAATGCCAGTTCGGATCCAATTCCGGGCCCAAATCTCCGACCCGAAAACCCCAGACGGGCCGGGGAAAAACCCAGTTGTTGATCCCCTGGTCGTCCTGGGAGACAATGATGGGCAGGAGCCTTCGGAATTGGGTGGGCGTGACGTCTCGGCCTCGCCCTTCACGCCACATCGAGAAGATCCCGGCAGCAAACCACCAAGCGTCCGGGCGGACCTGGAGCGGATGCAAGTCCAGCGACGCTAAAAGCTGCTCCACCAGAGGGGGAATTGGCAGGGAAAAACCTAGCCGAAGACTTTCTAAAGGAATCGCCACCATTCCGTCGCGGGGATATCCGGGAAGCTCTCCCGCCCCCGGGGCACATACCCCTGGAAAGACGAGACGCTCAACTCTAAAAAAGGCCTCAAGCTCCACCGGACTAACAGTACTTGGAATGTTAACGTCCGGAAAGAGCGCAAGGGATCGCGGCAAGAAAGGGCCGCGTGGGCCCAGGGCGGGCCCAGTCCTCCTTCTAACTACCCTATCAAAATTTGAGCATGACCCGCCTGCTATGTCGGCACCATGACGTGGTCCTTCCACGTCATAGGCCCCGTAAGCGGTACCTGCGGCGGTCCCAATACTAGCTACATCTACACCGGGGGGACTCAGACCCGCTCCCGAATCCACGAACAAATTACGCTCGAGATCTGTTACAGAGGCACTCACCTCGGCCGGCATATACCTCGGCAGCCCGAACGTCGGACGAGACACCGCTCGGAGGGCTCGTTGAAATTCCGGCATACCCGGGAAGCCCGCTGAAAACCATCGCCCGTCGGCGTCCGCCGTTAACGTCACCGAAAAGGTCACCGAGCGCCCCCGAATACCGCGGGTTCTTCCTCGAGACGGCCCGCGGGAACCAAAGTTTGAGCGATCCCGGCTGGAGCTCCCCCCTCGGACGCGGAGCACGTTCGGACCCGCCGGAGCCTCCACCGCTACTAAGGGAAGCCCGCCAACGCCACGAGGCGGGCTCCCGCCGTTCAAGGAGCCAGCAGGCTCGCCCGAAAAGGACGAGCCCGACCAGGCGCCGGCCACGGGGAGCTGGCCCTCGCCGGGGTCGCGCAACCCAGGTCTTCGCACCCGGGAGCTCGCCCGAGCTCCTCCGCCCTCACCAACGCGCGCCGCTGGCCCAGACCTGCTCGCCCGGACCTCGCCGACTCTCCGCCGTCCGTCGCCGTCGTCGGCGACCCCCGCATCACCGACCCCGGGGAATAGGCCCTCGCCGAAACCCCACGAACCGAGCTCGCACACATGCGAGCTCGCCGGACCTCCTCTGCCCCCGCCTGCGCGTCCCGTTGGTCACGATCCGGCCACACACGAACCCGGATCCTCCTGCGACCATCCCTCGCCGGCGAAGGAGCCTACAGCGCCGCCACGGGCGAGCTCGAGCTCGCCCGACCCACGTGAAGGCGGGCGCGAGATCCCGCGCTCCACCACCTCGACGGCGGCCGTCCCTAACCTTCCCGAGCTCGCCTCGCCGAGCTGGTCACGGTGGTGGTCTTCTACGGCGACGGCGGACTCCGGTGAGGAAGAAACGACGAGTTTCGTCATTCGGGCTCGCTACAAAATAAGAGATTTATGTATATATATAATATATATATGTATATGTTACATAAATATAAATTATAATATTATTTTACACCAAATTGATGGTTTTGGATTAGGGGTGAGCATTTTAGACCCAATTTGATGGCCCAACTCAGTCTGTTGGAGACCCGACCTCAATTTAACCTGCTCAAAATTGGGTCGGATCAGGCCGGACCCGACTATTATTCGGGTCGGGTCGGGGCTGGGGTTTCCGACCCGACCAATATAATTAATATATATTTTATATTAATTTTTATTCAAGTAATGCAATCTTTAGTCTTTAAAAATTTCTCATTCTCAATTTTATTTACATTCAAAGACCGTTCAATCTCTCATTTTCATATTTTACATTGTTTAGAGTATGTTTGTTTGATTAAATTTGTTTGGGATATTTTTACTTGAATTTTGAGTTATATTGATGTATTTTTTTCATATTATTTTTTGTTATATAAGAGTTAATTTTAATTAATCGAGCTATGGCCACCCAAACCAACCCAACCCGATTTTTATCGGGTCGGTTTGGTTCGGACATTAAAAATTTTTGGGTCGAATCGGGCTTTTTTTTAGGAACCCAAAGCGATCGGATCGGGTCTATAAAAAGCGTCGGGGCGGCCCAACCCAACCCATGCTCACCCCTAGTTTGGATGTGATCAATATGCTTATAATAAAAGGCTTTGGAGAATATTGGCATTTGGCGCTAGTACGTTTGAGCTAGCAACAAATTTAAATGATATTTTCTTGATAAAATGCTGTGAGTTCTAATTCAATTGATTTATATTAAGGATCATAGATTGACATTGGATTTCTATATATTTCCTTCAATACTATTATTTCCTATATATATATACTACATTATCAAATTGAATATCAGCCACGTATATCTTCGAAGAGCTCTCAGAGGACAGCCGAGAAAACCGTATTCGAGGCCGTCAATTAACCGGTCGTACTCGTCAGCACACTTTCGACGCCCGCGTGCGCCCAAGCATAGTTGTTTGACCTTTTGGTCCTCTCTTACATTTTTCTTTTGGTGAAGACTCTTCTTCATCCTCCGTTGATGGGACGAACAATTGGGCCGATAATCATCCGAAGGCTGCGATGAGGCCCTGCCCGAGAATAGAACGAGGAAGACGATCACCATGAGAAGCCGAGAAGAAATCGTTGAGGACATGATATTATGCTAAGAAGTATGGTGATCACTCGAAGAGCATATAAATGGAAGCTTTTATTATATAGTTTGAACTTGAAGATATTGATGTGTAAAGCTTTTATACATATTAATGTTTTTATTTGGATTCAGCCTTATTTTAATTTGCCTTGTTTGTCACGGCTCATGACTTATAGTTTCAGTGGAAGATTTCAACTAAAAAGTTGATTTTTATTCTTAGTTTTATTTTTATTTTTATTTGTAAGTCTTCGATTTATTAGCCGTACTTGGACATGATGACTAGAGCTGCAGTTGACGACGACCTCACGCCGTTCGCAACGCATCGCGGCGTTTTCGCGGAATCGCGACGCATCGCGATTCGGAGGATGAAATCGCGATCAATCGCGAACCTGGAGCTCGTCGCAGCCTCGCTGCCTCTCTCTCTCTCTCTCTCTCTCTCTCTCTCTCTCTCTCTCTCTCTCTCTCAGCTCCATCGCGACGTGCACCATCGCGACGCATCGCGACGTGCACTTTGGCGATCTCCGGCGATTTCACCGCGACCGGTCGCGACGCCGTGAAATTCAGCTCTAATGATGACGAATGTGGGTGTCTAGGAAAATTGGCAGTTTGGCACAAATATTCTACTAAGCAAGTTTGGAGAATTCTCCTGTGCACAGATACACTCATATTTTTTAAGGCAATATTTTACTTTCAATAAGATTGTCCTTATAAGTTATTGACAAAAAAGAGACATAATTTGTTTAATTATTCGCAACATATAACTTAATTGAACATTTTTTTTTGTCTCTAATTACAAAACGAGATCAGCATATAATAAATTATGAGACTATTATAAAATATTTTCAATGGGTGTAGTTTTTAAAATAATATCTAGCAAGGTTAGAGATAAATAATGAAACTGATGAAATTATTTTCAAATAAATAAATTGTTATACGCAATTGAAAAAAATTATCATTGTGAAACGCATAAGGGGCAACGTGTTGGTTTTTAAAGTACATGGGACATAATTGCTAAAAACTATAAATTTCGAGGGGCAAACTGAATCGATATGCAAAATTTAAGAGTCGTTATTAGTATTTAGTATCACTACTAGAGCTGCACATCGCGTAGCCGCGGCACGTCGCGACTCGGTCGCCAAAATCGCGAGAAGACACGTCGCGACGCGTCGCGATTTGGTCGCGATCTGAGGTGGCGAGATCGTGGCCGTCGGATCAAGTGATCGTGACCCATCGCGACTTTGTCCTCCACGTCGCGACGCGTCGCGACTTTCGCCCTCCACGTCGCGAACTCCAGGCGTGCGTCGCGACGAGTCGCGGTTGCGTCTCACGGTGAAAATGTGCAGCTCTAATCACTACCACTTAATCTAAGAAAAAAATGGGTATTCTTTGGAGTTAAGTTAACTTCTTTCTAAGTGTTCTTATATATTTGGATATCCCCCCATTTTCCCTAGAATGAAAAAGCTTCAAAGTAGACTCATTCAATTGATTATGTTTCCATTTGAAGAACATTCTCATAAAATGTAATAATTCTCTCTTTATATATATATATAAAAAGTCTATATTTTAGAAGTCTATCCGCGTGTAATAATGGAGGTACTAGATGTGACCATATTTTCAAAGTTCTAGAGTCACACTAATTTTTTTCCACAATACTAACGACGCATGTAAATCAACGTTGAAGAAGACTTGAAGAAGTCTCCCGCAATTGTAGGTCTTTTGACTCTTTCAATGCGCTCTAATTAATTTCAGTCTTGTCAATTTAACTACAAGGATTTCATTTGGTTTATTACTAGTGCAAATTAGGCAGAATGCACGGCAATTCTATCAACAACGACACTTAATTATAGCAACGACAAAATGTGTCCTTGGTTATTGACAAAAGAGCTTATCAAACTAAGTAAATCTCTTTTAATCAGTTATTAGACACTACTATAATTACTCAGCACATTACGAATATATTTTTAATCAGTCATATATGCATAAAATTATAAATGATAAGTGCTATGTTTTTTTTTCTTTCAAATTATCAAAAAGCAAATACATTTTATATCAAAAAAACACAAAACCACACACAACAATGGTTAACGAAACCTTCTTCAAAGCATTTTCCTTCGATCGAAACAAAGTAATACCAATTATCATATCCAACTGATTATGATAATTGTTATTTTAAATATTGGCCATATATTACGTACGATGATCAATAATATTGTGAAGGTGGCAAGAGCTTCAAGAAACGAATAACAGAATTAGCAGTGTTGAGAGCTGCGAGAGATCCATAGATTTCAATGGCGTTCGTTCCTTCTTGCTTCCCAGCTATGTCCGAAAGCCCTCGAATCACTATGACTGGATAACCATTTGACAAGCTTATCTGAAAACAACATCATCACACGTGCATGCATGCATGAGTATCACGTACGACGTAACGTACGTACATGGAAAACATCTAATAATATAATGATTAGACATAGTTTCACTTTCTATACATATTCTTTATACATACATATATTCACTAAATTAGTTATTTTACATCAATTATTCGTGTTTTGGATGAAAAAAAAAAAAAGAACAGTCTCTTAGCCGTGATTTATGTTAACCCATTTAGATCTATTTAATGTATATTAAATTAAGACGATATATAGCTAAGCAATGTTTGGTACAACTTTGTTTGAAAAAAATTTGCCTTTAGTTCCAGTTTTTGAAAGAAAAAAAAAACTATTTTACAAAAAATAGTTTGGTGTTTAGTAAACCGTTTATAAAATAGTTGTTTTTGGAAACAAAAGTTGTATAGTGTTTCGTAAAATAAATATAGTTAAGAGTAGAAAGACTAAAATAAATTTTTTATTTTGATTTATAGAAAAAATCAAAAGCTCAAATTCAGTTTTGTGTTTTTTTTTTTAAATAGTTTTGCCAAACACATGAAATCAATTTATTTATTATAAAATAAATAAATAAATAAAACAAATCTAAATAAAAGTCAATATTTTCATCTATTTATAAAAGCCATCAACAACATAAATAACAAAAGTTTATAACATAATATGTTATACGCATAATTAATGGCAAAACTACCTTCCAAATAAAACAAAATCTACTTCTTTCTCGTGTTAATTTTTTAAATTGCAAATTAAACACCATCTAATTTCACTAAAAATTTAAACCGACTCCCCCTATAAGTCTTGGCTATTCCGCTCTGGAAATTTGCTTACTCACAAGACCTCACAATTTTAGTGTTCATCAACATATGATGCATTTGAAGACTAACCGAAGCTTGTATTTTTTTATTTTTTTCTGTGTGTCTGTGGCTCAAATTAATGACCGTCCAAACACGTACGTAGGATATATACACACACACACATATATATATATATATATATGTGTGTGTGTGTGTGTGTGTTTAATAAGAAGAAATTATCAAATGTAAATGGTATGAAACTTGCCATGACTACGGCTGAGCTTTCCATGTCTGCTGAAGAGACCTTGAAAGTGTTGAAAAGGAAATCCCTGAAAGCCGCGTTGTCAACGAAGATGTTCGCCGATGAGCCGCTTAGACCAACCACAACCTTTGGCTTCTCTTCCAAACAGAAGCTCGAATTCACGCATTGTCGTAGTTCCATTCCCTGCGTAGTTGAAATTCATCATATATATATATATATATAAGAAAATGTTGTAATTGTTTCCGAGTATGATATTGGACATGTTTAATGTAATTCAGAGGCTAAAATAGGTGAATGAGAGAATTTGTGAGCTAGCTTGAATGTATATGATGATACAATTACAAAAATAAAATCAATTAATAGACGAAAGTCTCGAGATCAACCAAATCCAACGAGATTGGAACCCAAGAAGCACGCAGAGGAAGAGACATCACTCGTATGAAAGAGTTCCACAAAAACTAACAAATGAGAGGATTCTCCCCTCATTAAATATGAAATTAACCAAATAATATGGTTGAAATTGTAATTTTGTAAAACCTAGCTATGATCCTATGATAAATAAAGAGGCTTACTTAATATGAAATCCAATATTTTAAATGCTAGCTTGCAATTAAAAGATCACACTCAACCTCTATAAAATAATATTATTGAATTTCATAATTTTATTAATTTATCGAGGTATAATTTAGCTATATTAGTTAAAATTGAGACCATACCAAAATATTATTTAATCGATCGAGTATTAATTTAATGAAGCTCTACTTTACCTCTAGTTTTTTGGCAATATTAAGCCAGGTCGGATCGACCTTAGCCCAAGTTAGGGTTTGGGCCGTGTTAGGCTCGCCGGAAACGGAGTAAAGCCGCTCAAAGTTGAAGCCAATGTGTCCCAACAAGTTGTCTCCTTTCTTAGGTGTGTTGTAATTCTTCACATCCAACCCTGCAATGTCACTCGTGTCCACTGTCCCATTCGGGTTCTGCATGCATGTTCTCACCAAAATTAATATCGCTAATAAAAAATATCTAAATTTGTTTGTAATAATATAAATTGTGTTAAAAACAGACAATATTATCTTGCTTTTTGATTAATTTGATCAATGTTTTTCAGTAGGTACTTATATTTTCTCAAATTGTAAAATGAGTCCCTATACATATGTTACTACATTCACTAAATTATGTAATGTTTGAAATTTATTTATGCGTGTGCGTGTGCACACATCACATATGTGACATTTTATAATAACGCGCACATGCATGCATCTATGATCTATTGACTAATTTAGCTAATTAATTAAATGATTTTTGTCTCTCAAGAATATCTTAAGTAGGTGACAATATCGTCAAGGCCATTAAACTATTCATAAGGATAAGGGTACAGTAACATATACATATAAATATATACACATATATGCTGCATTTATCTATCCTAAAAAGTTTATAATTTTTACTACGCAATTAATAATATTGATCACCCAAGGTTCATAATTTCATATATACATATTTATTAAAAAAATAATAGTAATTGGTACGAATTAATAAAATTATTCTTCTTCTCCATAAAGACATATAGATATAGGTAGTGTCTAGTGTGTGTAGAGCTGCACATTTTCACCGCGAGACGCAACCGCGACTCGTCGCGACGCACGCCTGGAGTTCGCGACGTTCGCGACGTGGAGGGCGAAAGTCGCGACGCGTCGCGACGTGGAGGGCAAAGTCGCGATGGGTCACGATCACTTGATCCGACGGCCACGATCTCGCCACCTCAGGTCGCGACCAAATCGCGACGCGCCGCGACCGCACACGCCACGACGCATCGCGACGTGTCTTCTCGCGGTTTTGGCGACTGAGTCTCGATGCGCCGCGACGGCTGTTATGTGCAGCTCTATGTGTGTGTATATGAGTGGTTAGTGATTACCAGCAAATCCCAGATGCCATAGTGAACGAAGTGTTGAGGAATGGTAACATCACCAATGGACATGGAATCATTGATATTGCCAGCTATTCCGAAATGGATTATTCCTCCAATCTCGAATCGATCTACCATTTGCTGTGTTGTTGCAGCTGCATTGATCTACATATACATATTATATCATTATATTCAACTAATTTATATATATACATATATTACATTAATTAATTATATATGAACTAGCGTTGAATATCCCCTTAAGATTATAAGAGATATTTTCTTTGAAAAAACTACAAAACCCACCAATTAATAATAAGTGAAAGAAATTATATGTGTAGTTTGAAAGAAGAACATTTTACTAACATACGTATAATATGGTTTTAAAAAAAATATCAACATCTTCTAGACAAAATAATAATAACCCCTTATTGAGAATTTATTAATATTTTTACTAATTTGCTCAATATTGCTTTATAATACTATTTGCGCATCATATCACATGTACTATATTATAGGCTCGGTAAAAAAAAAGTGTAAAAGGAGTGCTCTATAGTCCACATATATATAATACATAGAAAACACGTGTATTATAATATATATATATAAACATACCAATCCAACCCCACATTTAACGTAGATGACTCTCTTATCGTGTACTTTCCCCACCCGGTATCTCCTTCCTGCAAAACCAGCGCTTTAAAACGCAACGCGCGCACGTGTGGACTACGGGTTATCTCACTCCGTTTACTATTCAAAATCGCAACGACAGACGAGCCCGGTATCTCCGTTTATTATATATAGATTATATATAATGACCTGAGAGATCAAGAAAAGGGTTGATAGGATCAGGCTTGAAGAGCCCGGTGGAGAAGAAGGCATCTTCTTCCGGTGGATACACGGTGATGAGCCCGATGTACGGTCCTTTCCGGTTGACCTGTCTCACTTTCCAGGCAATCTCCGTCAATCTCTGGCCCTTCAGAGCTAAACCCGAGCATTCAAATAAGCTACAAGCCAGCCAAAACGACACCGAAACCACTACACCGAGCCGTTTCATCGCCATTTATTTCGACCTTCTTATTCCCTTTCAGACATATATGATATATTTATACACAGATTCAAATTGATTGGGCAATCAATTATATATATATATTGTTATTTAATAATAATATATTAATATATAGAAAACAGTCAAACACAATTATTATTACTGAGGTGATGTATATAAAAATATGTACATTAAACACGTGAAAAATGCGCTGGCCGACAGTGATGTGCAATTACTTAATCAATTATTATCTTTTTGAAAGTAGAGTAAGAAATATACAATTTACACTTTATAATCTAATTCTAATATATAGCTTAGTTAAAAAATAAAAATAAAAATTAAATGAAAGTGCAAAAATTGCAAAGAGCGAACTCGAATCTTGACACTCGAGACATGTAGAAAAGAACGGAACTCATAATAATGCAAGTGCAAATTAGAATTTACGTATCGAAGCCAAAGGAGAGAAATTAAATAACCTAGCAAAACTCAAAGTTGGTGAAATGTACGACAAAATTATACTAGTTTTCCGTTTCTCGCGTATTTTTTATCTTGATAAATCGGGTTACATAAAAACAATGCATCTATGTTATTTCAAGTTTTTAAATTGTTTTAACTCCTTTGGTTAGCTTTGGGGTTCGATCCATCCGTCGTTGATTGCTTAGAATACATAAAAATATTTCGGGATACACACTAATTCAGACATATATGATATATTTATACACAGATTCAAATTGATTGAGCAATCAATTATATATATTGTTATTTCTTAATAATAATAATAGTAATATATTAATATATATATAGAAAACAGTCAAACACAATTATTATTACTGGGGTGATGTATATAAAAATACGTACTAAACACGTGAAAAATGCGCTGGCCGACAGTGATGTGAAATTACTTAATCAATTATTATCTTTTTGCAAGTAGAGTAAGAAATATATAATTTACATTTGATAATCTAATTCTAATATATAGCTTCGTTAAAAAATAAAAATAAAAAGTAAATGGAAGTGCCGAAATCGCAAAGAGCGAACTCGAATACCAAGTTGACACCCCAGACATGTAGAAAAGAAAATAATGGAAGTGCAAACTAGAGTTTACATATTGAAGCCAAAGGAGAGAAATTAAATAACTAGCAAAACTTAAAAGTTTTCTCTCGAATAAATATTTCGTTAAAAAGCGACGACATAAAATCATAACTGAATGCGCACCTCAAAGAGAAGAGCAACACTCCTAGGGTCCCAAAGGCTTAACGAACCTTCGGAGCCCCCACCATGGACACGCCGGAGCAAGCAACGAGACTCATAGCGTTTCCTTGCTCTGCTCCTGTTCGGTATGATCGCACACCTTTTGGAAAATAATAAAGTTCTATTGCTAGTCATGGAAACCAACAGAAAGTTTTCTTTCAAGAACTCGAACACTTACTACTGGTTTACTCTCGCTTTCAGTTCACCGTTAGTGGTAACATAAAAAAAGATACATAAATAAATGAGCTTAAACAAGTGACAACGATATATAATCAATGTCGCTAGGCACGGTTCCTCGCAACGATTCTCACCTTAATTAGTTCATTTGGCGACTATTATATATGATTCACGAAGATATCATTTTGTACGGACAAGAATCTATTTTAAAAAATTGGTGAATGTACGACAAAATAATTTTAGTATTCCACGTGTCTCGCGTATTTTAATCTTGATAAATCGAGTAAAATCTAAAAAACAGTACATCTAAGTTATTTCAAGTTTTTAAATTGTTGTAACTTCTTCGGTTAGCTTTGGGGTTCGACCCGTCCGGCGTTGATAGCTTAGATTACATAAAAATATACACTCTAATTCGGTGATAAAAAAAATATAAAAAAAAAAAACAACAAATTCCCGGGATGAAACTATTAATCCTTCACATACCGTATTTATAAACAAACAATTAGACATTATATATATATATATATATATATGCAAGTACTTAAAGCGAGAAATACTTAAATTCTATTTCATTTGATAAATAATGGTTTGGGGTCATCAACGGTTTGTGATGAGAATTCCCCAAGTATTTCTACAAGATGATGTTTGAGTATTGACCAAAGAATATGGTGTCCAAAACAATGCAAGATTTCACCGGTTCTGAAGCGCCTCGATTGCCTTCTTCCATTGCCACGCTCTTTGCTTCGCGTCTTGCAACGACAACACCTTCTTTGGCTGAAACATAAAACCCGAGTCAGAGAAGGTAATAGCTATGATTTATAAGTTCGTGATAGCGACACCAGATCGTACCGTCCAGACTTTGAAATTTGACGGACTCGATACTTGGATGTTGAGATCACTAGGGTTGTCGGACCATATTATGTTCCCCTTCACGATGAGTTTTGAGGGGTCCACGTATATCAACTTTGGCTTGTTTGTCAGGATAAGCTGTACTTTCTTGCTCGATAGCTTCTGAAGTTTCTTCACCATCGAGATCATTATAACCGATTCCCCGGGTTCAAGAAATTGTTGCCTTCAAAGAAACCCGGCAAAAATTCAGATTAGACATATATTCATATTCGGTCATAGTGACAACAGATATCGCTGAATCGTACTTTCTGTCTGAATCCAATGCCGAGTTTAGCGAAGGTGAAAAAACACAAATACCATTTTGAATCGAAAGAATCGATTGAGGCGAGTCTAGTTACATGCGCCGTTGCTTCAGAGGACAGCATGGCACCGGAATTACCCTCGCTTTGCCTTACTCCAACATCTCCGACGTGTGAAGGGTTCCATGAAGAATCATGGCCGTCATCGCTTTCGCTTGAATGAGCCTAACGAAAGAAAAAAGAAATACAAACGCATTTAGAAGTATTACTCTCCAGTATTACCAAGAAAGGACAAGAGATAAGAAAGTATCTCGTATTTAGAGGAATCCACA
Source organism: Parietaria judaica (assembly GCA_954871525.1). Lineage (NCBI taxonomy): Eukaryota > Viridiplantae > Streptophyta > Magnoliopsida > Rosales > Urticaceae > Parietaria > Parietaria judaica. Next base: position 10,905,478 of record OX940862.1, read on the forward strand.
TAATAAGAGTTCTGTAAGCTACCTCTAAGGCGAGTTTTGGGGGTTTTTTGTCTCGTAAGTTTGACCAGTCAATGCCTTTAAAGAAAGGGTGCCTCTTAAGAGCTGCATAGCCACCAGAGCCAGCACCTGGCCTCCTATGAGGATCTAAATCCTGCAAATATTGCAGCTCGGTGGAATGAAATCTCTTGAAAAATTCATGAATGTAATTCTACGTCAAGGAAATCTCGGTGGAATTTCATTTACATACTTTTTTGTGTAAAGGAATTGAGATGGAATGAAGAGAAGTATTTTGCAAGACAATATATTAACGCTATCTTACCAATAACCGGTCGATGAGATCTCTAGCTTCGTCAGAAAAGTAATCCGGGAATCTGATATCCCGGGCTATTATTCGTTGAAAAATAAGCCACTCACTTGCATCTTTGAAAGGAGAAGTTCCCGACAACATTTGGTACAATGTGCAACCAAGTGCCCATAGATCATTGCTGATAAACAAAACAGAGCATACAAGTGAGACAGATTTAAAAACAAACGTTGAGTATCAAAACCGGCATTTCATTCACATCTCAAAATTTTATGGATTTAGAAAGTGCGGCTAACGCGTCAGTGCTAGAGCTTAAATCAATAATCTCAAGAATGTTGATTGATAATGGAGAAGAGTTAAAAAAAGTAAGAACTACCCCAATCCATCCATTTCACTAGTTTACATAGGCTTCACTCTACCAAAGACTAAACTGCCCTCAGTGAGCCTGAACGAAGGGTAAAACTTACTTACCCAAATGTTGCAGGGGAAGAATTCAATACTTCCGGAGGAACATATGCAGCGGTCCCAACAAACGTGCAGGCCTTATCGTCTGAAAAAGTTACACAGGATTTCATATATCAGAAAATTACATTGAAACATCATTTATCAGATAGGATCATAATTATACCCGACGCTGCATTAGGAAGGACTGTGATTTGACTATCTTGCATGGGTTTCACGCTTCCAAAATCAGCAATTTTGATATGGCCATCCCCGGTGAGTAGCAAATTCTCGGGCTGTATTTTATAATTTTTAGTATTTTTCACATATTATTCAAGTAAAAAAAATAAAATAAAAATAAAAAAATTAAGCATATATATACCTTGATATCTCGGTGTATCAACCCCATACCATGTATGTATTCAAGTGCATCTACAACTTCTGCTGCATAAAAGCAAGCTTCGTCTTCGGATAATCGACCTTTCTGCACCGATTATATATATAAGCGGGATCAGTACAATGAATCAACACTAACTTTAAGTAAAATTACATATTAGTAATGAAGTTCTGTAGTGTTATCAATTATTAGAAATGGGTTTTGGATCAAAATATATATATTATTTTGTAACACTTACTCTCGTTATTTGGTCAAACAGTTCTCCCCCCTCGCAGGATTCGAGAGCCATGTCTTCACAAAAAGACCAAATGGAAAGAATCAATAAGGAAATGAATGGTGTTTAAGAAACCCGAACAGAAACAAAAATATGGAATTTAACCCAGACGGGAAAACAAAAATTCATTAGATCGCCATAAAAAAATACCTACATAGGGAAAAAGTATCCTGAAACGTAAAAAATAGCCGCACGATGCCGGGATGATCCAACTGATCAAGAACGATCCGTTCCAGCTTCACGTAAGCAGTTTTGTTTTCTTTGGTGATAAACTTCTTATCCATTATCTTCAATGCATATACAATTCCGGAATCCTTCTTCTTCGCCCGCACAACCTAAACCGTTACCATTTATTTTCGCAGAAAACAGATTCAGAACATGAACTCCTTACTTGTAATAATTCACAATTCATTACCTGAGCTTTATTAATTGTTCTTTCAAAGAAACTATAAACATATATGCATTTCAACATAATCAAATTTCCCATAAGCAAATTTACAATAATAATACAACCATGAATTTCCCATATGAACAGAAGAGAACTACAGTAACTACCGCCTACCTCACAAGCAAATTACCAAAACAAAACAAAAAAAGCACGGCAAAAGTAACAGACTTGAACCGGAAGATATAGGTACAATGTTGGAAATTTTGATTGTTCTTTCATAGAAACTATATGCATTTGAACATAATCAAATTTCCCATATGAGCAGAAGAAAACTACAATAACTATTGCCTCCCTCAAAAGCAAACTACCAGAGAAAGAAAAAAAACGGACGGCAAAAGTATCAGAGTTGAACCAGAAGATTGATGGCAGAGCATGGCTACCTTGGAGTAGGAACCGACGCCATAGATCTTCCCCAATTCGAAGTCGTGAACTGTGAAACTCTCCTGCGGAGCTCTGAAAGCGAAGCTCTTGGATCTCTGAACGTTCGCGGCGGCGGCGGCGCCATTGGAGGAGGAAGAGTTCGCCTGGATCCTCAGCTTGGCGTCAAAATCCTTCTCCATCGCCAACATCTCTGTCTCTAGAATGGCATTGAATGATAAAGGGAAAAGCGGATTCCAATCTCAGGTCTGGGGAAAGCGAGAGCTGGCTTTAGGCTCGGCTCCGAAACCCTAGAAAGTGGAGCGGAATGGATGGAGGAGAGAGAGGCGAGGAGAGAGAAAGAAGGGGATCTTCTTCTTCCATGGATGGGATGGGATGGGGTTTCTCTCTCCTTGGAAGGAAGGAAGGAAGAGAGAGAAGGCTCGTTGTGATGTGATGATTGTTGTTGTGGGAGATTGAGCTTCTTTCTTTCTTTCTTTTACTTTGCTTTACTTTCACCACCTCATCAAAATAAGAGCACATCATTTATTCTAAATAAAAAAAATCACTTTAAATAAATAGTTAATTTTACATAAAGTACTTGCTTTGCTATTTTTTGAAAGAAAAAAAGAAGAAGAGAAATTTACCAAATAAATTTTTTATTTATTCAATTTTTAATAAAAATAAAATATGTATCAAATAATTATTTGAAAACAACTACAATAATTTATTATATTATAATTATAAAGATCTCAAAAATGAAGAATATTTTTTTTTAGTTGATAACCAAATTTACCAAATATTGCTACAGACACTCATATCGTATGTCTACAGTTTATATCAAAAAGTGTTATATAATTATAAATGTATATTTATATTACATTTTTTAATAAAAATATAAATATAATTAGACTTCGATATTACTTTTATATTTTCGAGCATTACTATTGCCAAAATGGGATTAAAATATACCGATACACTTGTTATTAAATTGGATTCTTAATTGTAATATTTTCCATTTGTTGATTTCAAGCGACATAGAGTATATTTGACACGAGATTTTGTATTTTTAGATCAATAATAATTATGGTGAAAGAATCACCTAGGTATATATGGTAGGAATCTAAAATATAAATAGTTGCTAAGTAAGCTTCACTAATAGAAGCTTCTTTTTAGAATTAGAAACTTTAGTGCATAGCATAGCGCCAAAATAGTATTCAAAAGTAGAGCTTTGCTTTTACAAAAATACATAAATAAGTGTTGGTAAAGTAAAACATTAGAATTGAGGAGGGTGTTCATTAAGAAAGCTAAGGATTTAATGGTTAAACTACATAATTTTAGCCTTTTTCACCACAAATCAAGAAGAGATAGATTATTGTACATTTGTACTTGCAATACCTTCAATTAATCATTATCAAATTAGAGTTAATATTTTTAACTCTTCTTATGGTATGTTCAAATAGTAATTTATCAAAGTACATCTAACATTATATTGACAAATTAACAAAGTGCAATTATTTAATATTATATTACCAAACTCATCTAACAGTAAAAAAAAAAATTATGATTTTAAATTACTGAAAAATTCCTATGTAAATTTTGTGTTGATAAAATTGCAATTAAAAGCTCTATGTCAATTATCTGAGCCTCAGAAATTAATGGGCCTAACAGACCACGTGCCATGTAAGAAAAGCACGTGCGTAGTATTAAATTACCGTTGTGGGCTGATACAAGGTGAAGAGATTGATTGGCCCATATAATGTTCGTTGAGAGTCCAAGACTTGAAATATGAGGATAAGGATAAGCCAAGACAATGATAGGGGTTGTCTTGTAAAGTTCACTTCCCTCACATGCATCAGACGTGGACGACACGTACAGATTTACATATATATGGGTGTATCTATCTATCTATCTATAGTTCATGCAAACGACACGCTCTATTGTTTCAAACATGCTACGTGAAGTAGTCTATCAAACATTCGATTCTCCAAGGGCTTATCAAATATCAACCATATAAATATGTCGCATTAGATATAGGTGTATTGAATGTTTCAGAGGCGGTTCAACTCAACTGAATCAAACTCTAATGTAGTCAAATTCAATGAATATCGAGATCGGTCCGGGTTGGGTCGGCCCAATTAACCCAACTAATCTTTTATTTCTAGTAAAAATTTGTTAAATATATTTGAGTGTATTCTAAGTAAGGAATAAAGGAAACATAAAAATAAAAACAAGAAATTAAAATAATAACTAAAGTTTCGTACTTCACTTATTGAATGTGTAAGACTTAATAACGTTTGGTTTTTTGTAAATAGGATGCTTAAAATATTATATTAAATTAAAATTTATTGATTGACGGTTTAAATTTAAGTATTATTCGGTAAAAAAAAATAAAAAATTAGATTAGTTCAATGACCTAACCCAGAGTTTTTCGGGTTGAGTTGGATCGGACCTTAAAAAATAGAGTTGGTTTTTCAAAACCCAATAAGATCATCAGGTCGGAGTATTATTTTAGCTTGGGTCGACACAATCCAACTCATTCACATCCCTACTGCGTCCGCGCTGTGAATGTTTACTTTTCGGGCATTCAGAAACATGCAATATATAGATACATTATACATATAAACTTCAGTTTGTATTCCCGGTATAGCATGTGTTTGCGGAAAAGTACCCGAGTTAATGATATTACAAAAATATGCCCCAAGTGAGTTAACTTAACCCATTGTAAAAAAAAAAAATTCGAAAAAACCCTTATTCACTCTCTCTCTCTCTGATTTTGAAGAAAAGCTCCCGACCCCTGGTTTAGGGTTTCACGACGAAGCCAAGCTCCACCCTTTGCTCAGTTCCCCATTCTCATTCCCGCGACCAAGGCGTCCCCACCTCTGCCTCACCTACGCACGCTCTCTCTCGCTCTCCTCTCGCCGATCACGGCGCTGTCCGTCGCGCCGACCACGGAGTTGTCCCTCGCGCCGACCACTCTCTCTCTCGCTCCTTCTCGCCGACGAAACCCACGAGATACCTCGTTGAAACAGGGGTGAACCGAGACGAGCGTGAAACTTTCCCTTTCTCGCTGCAATGAAAGACCCAAGGTATGTTCTTTTTTGGTTGATTTTCGCTCAGATTCGGTTCAGGTATTTTGTTCCTAGGGTTTTATTTTAGGTTAGAAATTATGGTTTGATGTTATGGGTTAGTTCGGCATGATATTCGGGTTGATGTTTGGGCGATTTCTCTGTATTTTTCTGATTGAATTTGTATAGCGATATGTGGCTGACCATACTTGCTGCAATGTGTGGTACTGGCAGGAACGACGGACGAAACTTGGTTAGATTTGATTCCCACGTTTGATTCTGATTGCGACGATGATTATCAAAGTGTTCCAGACGGTATTGTTTTCTTTTCCGCGTTAGATCTCGTTCTTGTTATCTTTTTCGGTTTGGTTTGTGATTGATTTGAGCTTCCGTTGTCCACAGATGCTGCGTCTCTCCATGATTCTGAATGTACGTCGGTGTCAGGTAATTCCGGACGCAACTCTGTTAGCGATGCTCTACCGAAATCTGATGGGTCTTTGATGAACGAAGCGAACAAGCCTGTGTTCTTAGACGAGATCTCTGTGGACGAGAACTCTGGAAAAGAGGAAGGGAGTTTGGATAACTGTGGGATGATTCCAATGAACTGTTTGCCTTGTGAAATTTGTATTTGTGAAATTTGTATTTTTGATTTCAGTTTCCTCCAAGAGTCTTTTGCATCATCCATTAGCTGGTCGATACTGTTTGGACAATTTTGCAGCTCCATTGACAGAGATGTTCCGTAAAACCGCTTCTCTGATCGATACTGATGTTGCTTCGGGCGGTGCAACGGCGATGAATATGAGACCTTTGTTTGAGTCCCCGAGGCTGTGTTGTAGGGTTTAGCATGATTTCTGGTTTAGATAGTTCATTTTAGAGTTTATGTTTTATTGAGTGTATTAGTTTTTGAATGCTCACAAATTATTTGTTTATATGTCTTAATTAAATTCTTGTTTTTCTTGTATTTGTTTATGGACTTGTGCTTGGACATATTTTCATTTTTTTTACTCAAGGACTAAACCATTTGTCTTCATTGATATTTTGTTTGTTTTTTAGACTTCAAGAAAATATATGGGTGATACGAAATTTAGTATGACATGATTTTTGAGATTATTTTTTAGACTTTGAAAAAATATTATGGATTTAAATCATGTGGTCTCATGGGTGAAACAGTTTTTGCCTAAACATAAACAGTTTTGTTCTTCATTCCATAGTTTTTTAGAACCGAAAATAAAATAAATTAACATAAACATTTTTTGCCTAAACATAAACAGTTTTTGCTAAACCGGAAATAAAATAAATCAACATAAACACTTTTTGCCTAAACATAAACACTTTTTGCTAAACCGAAAATCAACATAAATACTTTTTGCCTAAACATAAACACTTTTTGCCTAACAATTTTTAAAACCGAAAATAAAATCAATCAACATAAACATTTTTTGCCTAAACATAAACAATTTTTGCCTAAACATAAATAGTTTTTGCTAAACCGAAAATAAAATAAATCAACATAAACACTTTTTGCCTAAACATAAACAATTTTAGCTTAAACATAAACAGTTTTTGCTAAACCGAAAATCAACATAAATATTTTTTGTCAAAACATAAACACTTTTTGCGTAAACATAAACACTTTTTTAAACAGTTTTTTTAAACCGAAAATAAAATAAATCAACATAAAAACTTTTTGCCAAAACATAAACAATTTTTGCCTAAACATAAATAGTTTTTGCTAAACCGAAAATAAAATAAATCAACATAAAACCTATTGCCTAAACATAAACAATTTTTTAAACAGTTTTTTAAAACCGAAAATAAAATAAATCAACATAAACACTTTTTGCCTAAACATAAACAGTTTTTGCCTAAACATAAACAATTTTTGCTAAACCGAAAATAAAAAAATCAACATAAACACTTTTTGCCTAAACATAAACAGTTTTTGCCTAAACATAAACATTTTTTGCAACAGTTTTTTTAAACCAAAAAATAAAATAAATCAACATAAACATTTTTTGCCTAAACATAAACACTTTTTTAAACAATTTTTTTAATCCGAAAATAAAATAAATCAACATAAACACTTTTTTGCCTAAACATAAACAGTTTTTGCCTAAACATTATTTTAGATTTATTTTATTTTCGGTTTAAAAAAATGTTTAAAAAAATGTTTATCTTTAGGCAAAAACTGTTTATGTTTGGGCAAAAATTGTTTATGTTGATTTATTTTATATTCGGGTTTAGCAGAAAGTGTTTATGTTTAGGCAAAAACTGTTTATGTTTAGGCAAAAAGTGTTTATGTTGATTTATTTTATTTTCGGTCTAGCAAAAACTATTATGTCTAGGCAAAAACTATTTATATTTATGCAAAAAGTGTTTATGATGACATATTTTATTTTCGGTTTCACAAAAACCCTATGGGGTGAATGAATGTGCTCAAAATAGACTACGGATTTTATTTTATTTTAAATTGCTATTGTATTGATTTATTTTCATCATTGTGTCGTCGTTTCTAGCATAATAATAAAATCACCAGCGATTCATTTTTTTATAGTTCAACATAAAAATCCAAATAAAATAAACAATATCATAAAATTTCAGTCAAAAGGGTACACCAGAATCAAACTAATCCACATCTAATTTTCTTTTTCTCCCACCCATCAAGTTCAGTTCCACATTCAATAAATTGCCAAGCTTTTGATGAGGAAAACAAGCTACCACGCCAAGTGTGCCTGCAGAACTTATCTACACAAGCATAAAGAAGCGTCTCCGGCTCATCAGCAGACCGAATCTGCATCGTCTGGTATGCAGCCAAGCCGTGACCGCATTTCGGGCACGTCACTGCTCAAACAACAAACACAAAGTCAACGGAGAAGAACCGTAATGGTAACCTAAAAAATAAGCTTGAGACTAGGATCAACGAGAAGATAAAGAAACATTAGTTTTGTGGGTTTTGTCCGTCGAAAGTTTTGTGGCCGGTGGATATCTTGTTGCTGTCAAAAGTTCCATCGAACGAGAGAGCAAGATCGTGGAACTGGTCGTCGTCTTCGGCGCTCTCGATCTGCACACCTAGGTCGGAGCTCTCAAACCCAAAGCCAAATTGTGCCCTAATAGTGCCCTACTCAAACGCAACCCCTAAGCGATAACAAAATCCAACTATAATCGTGCCCTAATCAAACCCGATAAGCATGGAAAACAGAAACTCACCGAAGGTTTTGGTCTAGGGTTTTGGCAGAGCTCGATGGGTTTCAGCAACGGAGGATGCCCGCTCGGCAACACCGAATCCTTCTTCCTCCTCCCGACTGAGGGCGACGCAGCTATTCAGCGACTGATGGCGAGAGAGAGGCTGAGCGGCTGATGGCGAGAGAGAGAGAGCGGTAGAGATGGTGGCTGAGGGCGACACAGAGAGGGGGGAGAAATCGCCGTTGAGGGGGTTCTTGAGCGAGGCAGAGGGTCGGGAACTAAGCGAGGGCGAGAAGAAGACGAAAAGGGCTTCGAACCCACTTTTTTTAAAATCGAAATTGTTCTTTTTTTCTTTTTCAGCAAAGGTTAAAGTTAACTCAAGTGGTGATTTCGGGCATATTTTTGTAATATTATTAACTCGGGTATTTTTCCGCAAACACATGCTAAACCGAGAATAGTTTCCCTATGTATATTTGAAAGAAGATACATTATATTATATAAATAGTCAGACTCGTCAACTTCTAAATACAACTATATAACCAACCAAATATACATCCCGAACATCATTTCTTCAAACAAAACCATCCATAACTAAAAAGCCCTAATTAACTCATATGTATCCACCACTATGTATCCCACCCGTCCTTCCGGGCAGCAAACTCCGACTTCCTCCCTGCCAAATCCGCGTACATCCCCGTGAACTCGAGCAAGCAGTTGCTCCGCCGCCGGTAATGCTCTTGTGTGTTGCGGCTGATCGCCGCCCCGGAAAGTTTCGACGTGTCGATCGCCCACGCCGGCTTAACGTAATCCACTGTCTTGGCTTCGCTTGCATTTGCATACAAGAAGTTCATGAGAACATCCTCGCAATTAAACCCTTTGTCCACAATCTCCCTACCTATCTTGGCGTCCTCGGCCCAATACCGCTCGAATGCCGCCTTCCCGTCCATGAAGGCAGCACCGGTGAGGATCATGTTGTAGCCGTGGTGGGCCCGGGCGTGGGCCTCGCCCTGGTATTTCAATGGGTGCCCTTTAACGAGCCGCGGGTAGAACCCGACGATCCGGTCAGGGTGCTCCCGCCACACCTTGAATCCTCTCTCCACGTCATCACATCCCATCATGATGTCATCGTCCAGCTCGAGCACAGCCCGAGTTTTTATCATCGGGTCCGGATTGAACCGGTTGTTCAGTGAGTTCCGTTTTTCGACCCGAATCCGCACGGGAACCGCTGAGTCAAAGTCTTTTGGATCCGGCGGTGTGCCCTTGTTCCAGATCACGACGATTTCTTGGACGGAGGAGCATCGAGAGTAGTGCTTTATGTAGAGCTTCAGGTTCCATAGCCGGGCTTCGTAGGTCATCGTCAAGAGAGAGAATTGCGAGTAATGACCGGCGACAAGGTAAGCCTCCCTAGCACCGGTCCCTCCGTAGAGGAACATAACGCCGACACACATTGCCGCAACTGCAGCAACCGAGACCAAGACAAGAGTGAACGTTCCAGCGCATGACCCGAGCTTAATCTTGCAGCGCAGCCACGTGGCAGCCCGGTTCAACCGGCTGCAAAACCGCCAAACTTTAGCTGATATCAAGTACGGCCTCTCCCAATACTCGTAGCTTCTCTTCCCTGCGCCAGGAGCGCACAAGCTGAGTGGAACGATGCACTTCACCACACCAACTAGCAAACCGAGCAATGCCACAAGCAGAAGCGACGCCACGACCCAAGAGCAACCAATCACGAGCCGCCGAGCTAAGTCACCAGAAGGGACTCGGTCGCCGTCGATGACAGCGACCCACCGGCCATTACTCAGCCGCTGAACATCAACGTGGTGGTGCCTGGCCCCGTTCCACGTGTTCCGTCCCTTGGTCGGCTCCGGCAAGCCCAACGGCACTTCCACCTCCTTGTACTCATCTTCAGTAAGAGTATCAACTCGGAAGACCTTCAAGCGCCGACCGTACGTCTCACCGCAATCTTGCCCGACGCGATAGAGGCTTCCTTCGTGGACAAACGGCCTACCGGCGTTGCGAGCGCCGGCACTCTTGTCGCCATTGTAGATCGGATTCTTCGCATGAGGCCTCCATGGGCCGAGGATCGAGGAGCTGTGCCAGATCTCGAGTTGACCGTTGTTCTTTGTTCCGAAGCCGCTGTGATCCGAGCCAAAGAGCCAGTATCTTCCGTGATGCTTGGTGATGAACGAGTCGGCGAGGGGTTTCTTCACGAGGACTCTCTCGAGCGCCCATTGCAGCGGGAATTCAACTGCTCGATAAAGACGGAGCTCGCCTTTCTCGGTGCTCTCCGGCATCATGTATATCTGTTAGAAAGACGGTAACTTAATTTTACAAAAGTATTCGGGTGTAATTAGTAGATTTCATGGTAAACGAAGCGATCGCTCACATTGCCACTGTCCTCGAAAACGAAAGGAAACGAAAGATGCCATTGTTCGTCCAAGGCAATGCCGAGATGTTGCCATGTGGCGCCTTTGTCAGTGCTCTTCGCCACTCCGATATCTCCTTGCATTGTAATTGAGTTCTTTGTCTCATAGAACATGAAAAATGTATCACCCTGCAAAAAAAATAAAAATATATATTTAAAATAAAATAAAAAAATCTATAGTATAAAAATCTTTCCGATTACAGGACAATCCTAGATAAAGCATCACATGTGACATGAGTTTCTAGTTCTACTATATAACATTAATGTGTCTTGTCAACTGATAAACAACTTTGCTATAAATAATAATTAGTTTCTTTCTGAGTCCTCCAAGTTACAAAATAAGCAAAAATAAACCTCACAAATTCAAATTTCTATCTAAATGAGTATGTATTCTTCCGCAGATCAACCTACCCCCTACCCCGCTTGGAAGATACCTATTTAGGGCAACAATAAATTGCTCGTCATAAACATCAAAATAAAAAGCATTAAAGAAAAATGGGATATTTTCAAATTTAATTATTTTCACATGAATTTCAAGTTCAAGAGATAAAAAATAATCAAGATTTGTCATAGGTTTGATTGATAATCCGGAAAAGAGAATTTAGAAGCTTGGTTAAGCAAACTTTTCTCTTTATCAAGTCATATTTGGTAAGGCTTTATTCTCCCTCACAACGAAAAATCGAATGAGGCAAAAACAAACAAAACCGCATTATTCAATTTCAAGATCATAGTAAACATAAAATCAGACCATAAAACAGCTGTTTGTAACGAAATTAACCATAATTATAAGAAGCATGAAACTTCCTATTCTCCCAAAAATCACCCAAAATGAGTTCGCCTTTTTCGCTTTTAAGATTCGTCTTCGAGTCATATCATATGTCCAAAATGAAAAGAACTTTCCTAGGAATATAACACACTCCATGTCCATGACACAACAAGCATAAAGTAGCTAGTTTTGTCCATCATGAATGTACACTCACAAACTTGGTTTCTTATTTATTTATTTATCTACATTCTACACCCTCAAATCCCACTCTTCTTCGTGGAAATTGGGATCCAACTATGATCTATTTAATTTATAAAATATATATAAAAAAAAAACCATAAAAACCATGTCTCCTTTTAGTTTTACATGAATCATACCTTTTCTGGTTTAATTAAATTGAATAAAAACAAAGGGCATGTTACCAGAACCACTCACTAACTATGAATCTACTTTAATCTTGATCATTACCCAAACTAAACCACTATTTTTAATCCTCAACCATTTCATAACCACTATGTATCATGCTAATTATATTAATAAAACAATTGATAATTAAATTAATAAAAAATCAAACCTGGATGTGAAGGAAAGGGTCAGCAACGAAGTTGCTCGGAAAACCCGCCTCCGACACCGTCGCGCACGTCACTACCGGGTTCGCCACCGGCCACGCCGCGCTCTCGTCCCTCCAGATGTTCTCCTGCACAATCATATATATATATATATATATATATTTAATTGGGCATAATTGCTTCTCTTGAGTTCAATCGGGCATAGCTATACTAAAGGATCTAATCACATGTATGACTAAACAAAGAAGAAAAGAGAATCAACATATGTGTATATAAATATATATATATATATATATAACTTCACAAATAAGCAAATTTTGATCCTTTTTTAGATGATGTTCTTCGTTACTATACCCAATTGAGCTCAAGTTACACTTCTTTCTCTAATCCTCTTAGTAAAAGAAAAAAAAATTATATAAGCATGCATATATAAATATAAATATATATATATATATATATAATAACGTACGGTCTCGATGGGTTTGAGAGAGAAGGGAGAGTCGCCGGAGAACACGCCGACGGACCACGACCCCTCGTTGTCGGGGCGGCACCCGGCGAGCGACTCCGCCATCCCCGCGGCCGCGCGTGGGGAGGGGCCCGCCGGGGCCACGCGCGCGTAGAGCGCCGCGAACGCGCAGCAGAGCGCCACGCTCGCCACGAAGAACGCCGGCCCCGGCGAGCGCGTTCGCTTCCCGCCGCCGCCACCGGAGGAGGAGCTCGCTGGGCCCACTAGAGGGCTCGACCCCATTGCTTCTTCACTCTCTCTCTATATGTGTGAGTGACGACGCCGTTTTGAGCTCTCTCTCTCTCCGGTTCGATTTTGTGAATGAGAAGAGAAATAGAAGGAAAACGTTACGCCCAATGTGAGTGTAGATGTGTATATATATAGATATAGATATAGATATATAATGTGCATGTAAATATATATAAATATATGAATATGAATATGATGATGCAATAGCAATGAGGTGGCTGGATTTCCCTTTCTCTGCATTGCCATATATGCATGAGTTACGCGGGGGTTTGATAAAGCCACCCCAGCTCATGCTCGGACCACTCGCGGAAGGTCTTCGTGGTAGGCACGCGCGGCTGAGGGAGAGAAAGGTGGCGCGTACTGACTCGTGGCAGCTTCCAGGAGACAGTGAAGATCACGGAGCGTGTGGATTCTCTTGCCTTGTTTTTGTGGATTTGTTTGGAAAGATTTATTTTTACGGCCAAAATACCTCATGAAGGTGAAAGCCGGTTCAAAACACGAATTTTTTTTTTTTTTTTTTTTTTTTCAAATTCGGAACTGGATTCATATTTTTAAAAGTTTGATATAAGGAGTTTTGGATTCGAGTTTAAACTCGATTTTTAAATTAAAATTTGGATTAAATGATTGAAATAAATATAATTTATTTATAATGGAGAATAGTATGTTTTATTAACTTAATGCATGAAATTATTAGGAAGATTAAATTTGATAACATATAACCTATATTTTAGGCTCTGAAATTTTGAATCCCCGAAACACCTAATCTGATGTCAATTGATATGCCATTGTTTTAGAAGCGGATCCTGATTACAGTTTTTGAGTGCTTTGTTAGTTTTTAGCACTTATGAGTTCGTAAATAAAGGTTCATAGATATTGATTACTCGTTATACGAACGAAAAGATCATTGGGGCATCTATAACATGAATCATATAGAACGGTTTAAACAATTTCAAATACGTTTCATTTCCTGCATCAACATTTCAATAAAGTTCAACGAACTTCTCATGAAAAGTAAGTATGTTTAATGTTATCATTAGCGAAGCTATTTAAAAAAAAAAAAGGATGGTTATCTCAATTTAGCTGAACCAGAATTTTACAAAAAAAACATATAGAAGGATGCTAAAGTAGCCAAATTACACTCCCCTACTATCATGTTATGCTTCTTTATTATATGAATACCGCTAGTCCGAGAGGCAAAGCTATGAAAGACTAAGGAGGGACACGTGCCCACCCTCCATTTTTAATTTTTAATTTTTTTTTATTGATATATAAATACTTAAACTTGATTGGCGTAGCTCATGTCACCCATAAAAATAGGTTAAGGATGCGTTGCTTAACTCATAGCAATAGAAATAATATTAAATTATAAACAATATATATAAATACTAAATTTTAAGTACGTGTAAATAATGCCCAAAATGTTGAACCGGGTTAAACCCGGATTCGACAAAAAAAAATAAAAAACCCGGATACCGAAATATCCGGGTCCGACTTTTTCCGGAACCGGATATTTCGGTATCCGGGATAATTAAAACCCGGATATACAAATATCCGGGTTTTTTAATAAAAAAAATAAAAAGCCCAACGGCTCTTTAATCTGAGCCGTTGGATCGTAGATCCAACGGCTCAGATTAAAGAGCCGTTGGGGGGCGGCAGAAGTAACGGTCAAAAATAGATCCGTTGGAGGCAACGGATTTATTTGCAGACTGGCCCCTGAAAATAGCCGTTGGACCTCGAAAAACACCACTTTACTCGAATTCCTTCACATTTTTCCCTATAAATATCCCACTTCAACCTCATTTTTTTCACACAACTCCTTCTCTTCATCTCCAATTCTCTCAAACTCTCTCAAGCTCTCATATTTCCGAATTTACTCTATAGTTTAGCTACTTTATAATTATATAAATACTCTCTATTGTTAGTTTAATATATTGTCGTTAATATGTCGAGTGGCAACAACCGTTCTCGAGGACGTCCCGATGTCCGAGGAAAAGGACGGTCCACTATTCCGTCGCCGCGATCGGTTAATAGCGGGACGGGTTTTAGTCAACATAATTATAATGTCGGAGTTATGAATCAACACAATGTTCCCGGTTCCTCTAGCCAACCGTTACCGGTTCATGGTCAATATGGTACCGGTGGCGTCGGGCCGAACCAACAATTACTAATTTCTCAAGGTCAAGGCGGTATGTTTACTAACTTACTCAATTTTCAAGGTACAACTATTCCGGAATGGAGCCTTAGCAACGAGCAACAACAACAACAACAATATGTTAACCACGACGCCGAGGTACGTTTAGTTTAATTATTTTGTTTACACATACTTTAATTATTTTAGTTTAATTATTTTAGTTTAATTATTATAATTATTTTAGTTTAACTAATTAATTTAGTTTAATTAATTTAATTATTTTAGTTTAATTAATTAATTTAATTATTTTAGTTTAATTATTTTAGTTTAATTAAATAATTTGTCACGTCTCTTGAAAGTCTTAGTATGCTCTGTGGTTGCGGTTCCGACCGATCTTCCACATCAGAAACGAATTTCTTGAGATTTAATAATCATTTAATCTTATTAATTTAATTAAACTTTATATGGTTACTTAATAAGTTAAAAACCTTCAAATTTAATTTAATTCATTTATTTTAATTAATTAATTTGCCACGTCTCTTGAAAGTCTTAGTATGCTCTGTGGTTGCGGTTCCGACTGATCTTCCACATCAGAAACGAATTTCTTGAGATTTAATAATAATTTAATCATATTAATTTAATTTAACTTTATATGGTTACTTAATAAGTTAAAAAAATTAAAAAAGGTAATTTGTATGTGTAGTAATAGTTATAAAGTTCTTATTGGATTATGGTGTCTTAGAAAGATTGGTTTTTAAATAAGGTTTGCTTTGCAATCTCCTCCAAGCTAGCCTGGGAACCTCGGGGAGTTCTGTCTAGAAAAGCTTGGGCCTAAAGCGAGATCATAGTATCCTTTCCAGTCGATCTGGCCGTGGAACCTCGGGGAGTTCCGTCTACAAGAGCTTGATAATTATTTCCACACATAAGAAATACCATTTTTAATTTTGTTAACTCCGCGAAGACATCACTCCGGACGATTGGCTCACCGCCATCCAATTCCAGGCTTTTATACAACTTTTTAATCAAATTACTATTGATTTATCTCATGTTTACTCACCCACGTCGCAGAGAGCTTTGCCCGCTATTTTTGATATACTTTGTCATTTTGAAACCGCTAAACGTAATGCTTTATTTACCGATGTACTAACCCCCATGATTGCAAAGTTTCAGAGTTATTGGAATCCTGAAAACCTCCCATTTCTATACTGTGCCGCTGTGATCGTGGATCCGACACTTAAGCTTTCCAGGCTGCAGGAGGTCTTAAATTGCATGCAAGAAATCACGGGGGAGGCCTACATGACGCACAATTACTTCGATGCGGATCAGAAGATGAAGGCTCTTTACCAAGAGTACGAGCAAAAATATAACGACATCGAAGATCAGTGGGAGGAAACGAATCAACAACAACCACAAACTCAAGTAATTTTTTAACTTTATTTCTTAAGATTAATTATTTTTATTTCCTAACATTACTCTAAACTTTAATATTTTTGGTTCAATATAGGGCGGACGCGGGGGCGGTGGTTCACAATCACCATACGTGTACAATCACCGTTTATTCTACAACCTTACGGCTATTGGGCGCGGAAATGCATCGACTTCTTCACCGTCTTCACAAGGAAGTGGCGGTTCGGGATCTCGAGTTCTTGGTCGACGTCAACGACGACACAACATCGACGAGTACGCCCGTTTCTGCAACCTTCCTCCGACACCGTGCCCAAATGAAGGCCTCGACATTCTTCAATGGTGGCAAGCAAATCGATCGGAGTATCCGGTCTTATCCTTGTTGGCTCGTGACATTCTCACCATCCCGGTCTCAACGGTATCATTGGAGGCGGCATTCTCAATGGCCGGAAGGATGTTAGAGCCTCGCCGCAAGTCTACAAAATCATTGATGGTCGAGATCCTTATGCTTTCGAGAGATTGGATTATGGCCAAGAAACGACAACAAGAAAACGATATGTACGACCGAGAATTGGCGAATTACTTTTCACAGATTCAAATGTAATTCGTTTTCAATTGTTCGTTTTCTTATTGTACTTTGAATTTGTAACTTCGTTTGCCGTTGTAGTTGTACTTTCCCGTACCTTTGAGTTTGTTGAATAAAGACACATATTTATTTTCTTTTGTTTTGTTGTTGTATGTTTTATTGTTTTATTTATCTCATAATTATTTTTTAAATATTTCAAACACTTAAAATAATTTTAAAATTTTACTTTTTCAAAACCGAACTTAATTACCAAATGTTTAGATTTAACCAAGTAAACGAAACGAGGACTAAACAATAAATAACAATAAATAACACAATTAAAAATAAAAAAAAAAGATACAATACCCGGAACCGGATATATCCGGGTTTTTTTTTTTCCCGGACCCGGATATATCCGGTTCCGGGTTTTACTAAAAAAAAAAATAATTTCCGACCGGATGCCCAAAACCCCTACATTTTGGGGACTACGTGTAAATTGTGTATACTGTATACTAACCAACCCATAGAAATAGCTAGGAACCAACATGCAACGTTGATTATATATATACATTATAAATATATATATATATATATATATATTAAGTGCATATATATTAAAGGATTTTAATTTACCAATAGATATAAAACTAAATAAGCTAAAAAATAGATATACTCTTAATATCGTTGCTAATGGAAAAAAATGTTGTTGAATATGGATTAAGCATACAAATTATGTGTAATATATTATAAAATATTATTATTTTATTTTAGAAATTTGATATATAACATAATAAATTTTTAGGAAATATAAATTAATAAAAATTTGAACAATGAGAGAGAAATTATGTTTAATATATATTAGTGCCTCTCTCGGTTGAAAAAGCTAGCTTCGCCACTGCCGCTAGTGTTATTAATGTGTGGAATGTAGAAGTGCTTAAGTTATCGGTCATTTCATAACAACGCGTTGGATATCAAGGGCCAAGAGTTGTCTAGCAATTACAATCTATGATGAGACTCATTCTTCTTCATTTATAAGAAGATTATTCATAATATTTTTCTTTTAACTTAATTGGGACTTTTTGCATTTCATTATTTTCCATAACATTTTATCTACCAACTTAATGTGGGATTTTTTTCTTCTAAAAGTCAAATTTTACTTTCAAGAATCAATAATTTAATAGTAAAAAAAACTATTACTATTATAAATTAATTATTATTGCGTAAAACTTGTGATATATATATATATATATTGTTGGATTTTTTTCTTCTAGGATCTCACATCTTCCGGATGCAAAACATTGGGATTCCTAGAAACTAATAATAATTTAGACAACTACGCTTAATCAAAACATACCGGTTGAGAATAAATTCTATACATAACGCTTCCTTATCTTAAATCACGAACGGATCTCCACATCTTTGTCGGAGATGATGCGCCTAGCCTTTTCTTCACTCCACGTCGATCACGAGCCGCTCAAATGTTCGGCCTCTACGTAGTTCACCACGTCGACAAATGGAACGCTTTTAAGACTGAAAATTGCCTTCTAGGAATAATGGCAGTCGATTTCTAGGTTTAGGGAAGCTTAAATAAACACATGGATGTTTATGTTAGTTTCCCTTTATAACTGATCACATCTATGTATATAAAAGAAATAGGATAATATGTAATTAATGTGTATTATTATCATATAAGTCAAACCTCATTAATTACATGATTCTCTAATTAACTCATTTAACTCATTTAAGCTCAATTTCAAAACTTCGAACACTTATACCGCAAGGTTTTAAGTTCGAATGAGGATTTGAATGATATAATTTCACAGCGAGCTCAAAAATACTAGAAATATAGGGTAGATTCAATATATTGAAATAATTATAGTTTCGAACATCATCAATATCGGCCTCTTTTTTTTTTTTTTTAATTCGACAAAGTAAATTAAACTTTTGTCACACGCAAAAATATTGTTGCGTCATTTTTTAAGAATACGAGTAATACTAATTAGGTCGGTTCAGATAGAACATAATCTCCGTACATTTTTTTTAATTCTTATGTCTTAGTCTATATAATATAGATTAGATCAACAAATCTTACGTACGAATGTTCATTTTTAATTTGGTAAGATATTTTTTATGATTGGTGAGCGGTTTTTGTTGTTTTCCTATTTATATTTTATAAATGTCATAAATATCATTTTATTTCTCTTATATATGGCTTTAACTTTTGTGTATATTATACGAATATATACGAGTTACGTTAGTAAAGGACAAATAGTGATTAAAAAAAAAAGTGACACAATTCTGAATTCTCATTTTAATATACACACAAATTTTAAATATTATTAATGTTGATTTTAAAAAAATATATTTTTGACATTTATGCTTGAATATCTCTATTGATTAATTTCAATAATACAAATAATAATTTAAAAAAGTTGGTAAATTAATCTGGCCAAACAGACGAGAGATAATTAATATTCGATTAGATTGAAGAGATTAGGAAACAAAGACCATTTTTTTTATCATATAATACTTCTTCTTGGAGTAAATAGCTCTTGTTTCTATTAAATAATACTTCTCTCTCGATCAAAATTTTTCCATTTCTACCATACAAAAACTCAAACATGGAAATATCACGGAACTGAACCTTGCAGCACAAGTCACTCCGTGGAGCTCTTTTTGGCAAACCGTTGCAACGAAATGGGCAGCTCGACGCTTTCCACCGTTTTTGGCTTCTTTCGAGAACGCTCTTCTTTTTTATTCTGATCCACGAAAGGCCTCTTGGCGTTGGAGACAATCTCCTCCTTCTTCTTCGCCCGCTTGCTCGGCTTGTTCCGACCCTTTGTCTTTCTCTTGACGTCGACGCCCTTGGCAACCTCGACGGCCTCCTCCATCTTCGCCTCCCTCTCTCTTCTCGTCTGTTTCCCTGTCCTCCCCGCGGACAGCACCGTCCCAATCTTCGTCGAGTCGAGCCCGATCGTCTCAGGCGGGAGTTTGTCCAGTAGCAACCGGATCTCCTTCTCTCTCTTCTGCTTATTCGTCTCATACGGGTTCGCCACAAATGAGTCGAAGTTAGGCTCGCCAGATCCTGGGACCACCATGCCCGAAAAGCCCATCGAATGGCCCATGCACAAACTGTCCTCGTAAGGCCGGAAACAGACCTTTCCAATCTGGTACCCTTTAACCATCGAGTGGACCATGTAATTTTCGTACTTTTGGTCGCTGAGTCTGTCGTAGAAGACCTGTGCACACGAGCCGGCCGCACGAGCGAGGTACCCCTTCTGGCTGAATTC
Source organism: Parietaria judaica (assembly GCA_954871525.1). Taxonomy (NCBI): domain Eukaryota; kingdom Viridiplantae; phylum Streptophyta; class Magnoliopsida; order Rosales; family Urticaceae; genus Parietaria; species Parietaria judaica. Next base: position 10,925,854 of record OX940862.1, read on the forward strand.
CAGGGTGTTGGCGTGTCCCGGCATTGTTTGGAGCGGTTGGTCGAGTGTCCTTAGGTCCCAGAGTTTGATTTTCTTCTCTTTACCAGCTGTGGCCATGAGGTGGCCGTTTGGGTGGAACGCTAGGGCCGAGACTGGCCCTCGGTGGCAGAGCATCTTGAGGACCGGAACGGTCTTTGTCGACGTCCAAAAGGTCACTGACCCGCCAGAGTGGCCTAAAGCACACACATTGTCGGCATACTTGTTGACCTGCATCACGTCCGTTTTGCCTAAGTTTGTTCTGTAGTTGTTACTCGTTTTCCCGGTTGATACGTCGGTGTAACGGAGCAGCCCGAAATCGTTGACCGATATCAGGTGCAAGTGTTTCATCAAAAATTGAAGCCTCCGCACACCGTGCTCCTGTGGAAACAGAAACAAATTGGATAATTTATGTTGAATAATGAAACGACATAGGAAAGACGAACTTGAATGAGCAAATTATCAGAATTTTACCTCTAAGCAATGTAGTTCTGTGCCAACATTGTCGTAAATGTATGTATACCTGTCGACGACAGACGTGAATCAAATTATTCAAAATAAAGATCTTTTGAGTTAAATATAATTGTATTTAAGACACAAATCCATCACAGTAGAAACAAACACTGGGAAGATTTCTCTGATTTTTTTTTATTCAAAAAAGAAGTTACATATTATATATATATATAAGAAGAGTATATAAGAAGAATACACCCAACCTGCTCATTAAGGAGAGAATACATATATAAAGCGAAGAGTATCAAGACCAAGTTCTACGAGTCTCATCGTACTGATAAATATAAAGAGAAAGTGACATCTAATTTCCTATTTTTAAGTTGATATAGTGATTACTAGGTCATCAATGGAGAGTAAAAGTAAATTCAAGGTTTATTCGTCTTATTAGTAGATTATTCATCGCTTGACCATAAAGACAGATCAGCGTTTGGAAATTCTAAATATGTATGTTGACATGCATAACATTGAAAAAGCCAAGTTCTAGCCCGCAAAGCATAACATTTCGTACTTTTTCTGTGCTGCAGCGAAGTACGAATTGTTGTGTAAGAACACCACATCACGCACTGTTTCCCTCACCTGAAAACACGAGCGATTGATGCATAATTCAAGCCTAAGTTGATTTAAACAAATAAATAACAGAAACACAAGAACTGAAGATATCGATCTTGAACGAATTACCTAGTAATTCCTTCTATGGCTTTGCTAGGGAATTAGAAATTTATTCTCTTACATTTTCATTTTCATTAAGAATTTCTTTCATTTACAGTAATAAACCTATTAAATACAGTAAGTTTACTTAGAGTAGTTTACTTATGAGATAAAGAAAATAGAAAAAACACTAGTTTGATGCAAGATAGGCACTTGGCGAGTTCTTCCCGTGAAATGAAAGAGAAATATCATGTTCTTCAATACTCTTAGATAATTCAGATCTCGTAGAAAGCCGGTGAATTTTATTGAGATGTCTCGTGTGCATGCGGAAATCAAACACTTAATAAAGGCAATGAGTTTGTGAGTGTGTTGTGATCCAACTTTGAAATCAAACAGCCAGATCCTATCCTCTCGCTCTATTGATTTAAAAGATCACAGCCGTACCTGAAATTCCTTAACCGGTTTCTTAACCCGACCATTAACCTGATCAAAGTCGTGCATATCAAAAATTCCCAGATGACCCTTCCTTCCACCACACACCATATAACGACCATTATCGGTGAAATCCATTGTGTATGGACCTAGACCTGCAAAAAAGAAATATGGTTAAGCACCTCGAAGGTCTTGGCAAATCACTGTACTCAGTAAATTTAGAAATATCTAAGTTTTAATGTTTTATTTCTTCATGCTAGCTATCAACCTTCCGTGTTTGGCGGAGTTGAAACAAATATAAGTGCAGAAGCAAGAACGTTTTACGAACCAATAAGTGAAAGCTACGCATTTCCCGCCCCAATAAACTTTTTTTTACACAGATCCAAGAGACTAGAAGGAACAAAATATTAGTTCCCACCGAGCATAGTTACACATTTGTTTTATAAACAAGAATGTGACCCAAACATCAGGCATGAAATATCACGTGTTCGAGTCGAGATACCGTTACCGATGAAAAACTGATGATTATATTTTACGGGTTTACCAATGGGTAAGTATTACCAGTGGGTTTTACGGGAAAAAATGGGTTTACAGGTTACCGATTTATAAACTTACTGATCTTATTCTTAAGCCCCGATAGGTAAAACTTAAGGGTTTACTACGTATATTATTATTGTCTACGATTTTCGAAGCCCTGAGAATTTCTTATGCGGACACTTATTGGATTGATATTCTGCTTAAACTTAAGCCTATGATAATATAGATAAAGAAGCCAAATTTTACAAGCAAACATACAAATTTTCAATGAAATCGTGATTTACAGTAAAACAAATAGAGAATCACCTAATTTATGGTCAAATATCATCCTTGCGCTTTTTATGCCTACTTCACGCGCAATCGTCTCTTGTTTGATCCTATACGTTTTCTCTATGCCTTCGGTTTCCAAATACCCTCCTTCGCTCGGCATAAGCCACTGCATTGATACAACAAAAAGACCATTTACATACTAAAATACCAATTTCAAACGTTGAAATTCAAGAGAAAAAAGATAAATTCTCACCTTCTCCACCATGGCGGCAGTTTTCGCAGATTTTCCATATAAGCCTTCGCGGAAGGTAAGTTGGCCCTTCAATTTTCTGTCTTGCAAGGCCTACAAACACAAACACGGACGATCGAGAAAGACCGAAAAAAATGAACCAAAACACACGAAACGCTCGACTCTCTCGCACGTACCTCCAGATTCGGGCCATCTCCTCGGAGAAACTTCTTCGCGTTCTCATCTACTTCCTCAGCCATCTGGTAAATTTTAACGAACATTAATCAAATATATGCTGAAACTATAGACATATAGAAATAAATTGACACAAACTAACACCAGAACCAGCTCCGAATCCTTCTAATATCGCAGCACAAATCAGATAAAACTGAAGCTTATTAAAAATTAAGCAAAAACAAATAGCACTGAGAGCCGAGCTTCCATCAATGGCGTCCAACAGAACAACACAGCAATAACTCCAAAAAAAAAACAAAAAAAAAAGCTTCCAAGTTCGTTATGAATACCAGTCAAACATCACTGGAAAAACATCAAATTAAGACTAAAGTTCAAGTCTTTACCTTCGAGTTCAGTACGGGGAGAGAGAGAGAGAGAGAGAGTAGCAGACAGGCCCGGCCCAAGCACTGGGCAGCTTGGGGCAACGCCCAAGGCCTCCTCCTAGTGAGAAATAAAACAAGTGAGTTCCATTCGTAACGACATACATCATAGAAACACCCCTAAAGCAATGCATCACTACGATATCCTAACACGCATCACCATGCTTGAAACTTAAACTGGAACACTTCCAATCCAAAGAGGGCAAAATCTCAGACCTTTGGACTTGTCCACGAACAAGACTTCTTCGGTCGGGACGGCAGAGAGAGAGCCGCCGGAGAGAGCGTCGTCGTCGATGTCTTGGATCTCCTCCTCGCTGGTCAAACCCTAATTCGAGCTTGCAGATGTTAATCTGTTTCAATGGGCAACGATGGAGTGTTAAGATACGATAACCCAGGCCCGGCCCAACCACTGGGTTGGCCCAGTGAGAAATAATTGAACAATTAGGCCTTGCGACATCGTATTTTAGGCCCATATAAAAAAAAGAACTCACTAAAGAATATCTACAAGTTGTGATACAAGTTCTGGAAAGTGGACCCTCTCTCGTATTTTATTGGTTAACTTCTCTTGTTCTGCTATATTATACAATTTTTTAATTTAATATTCCTTATTCAGTTTCATACCTTAATTCTCTTATTCCCTAAATTATTAGTGAATAGTTTAAAAAAAAACTTAAAACATAAACACTATCTTTTCGGTTTTACATTAGATAATTTACTTATTCATAGAAAATTTATTTTCATTTTTCTATAGTAAATATTCTTTTGTTATGTATATATATATAAATATACATAAACAATTAAAATTATTCTCTTATAGTGTACACGAGGTATATAACCCGCGCGTTGCGGGTTTTATTTTTCTTAGCAAAGAGAAATTTTGATAGTTTGAAGTCTGTATGGTTTAGATCAAATAAAAGATTTTTTACATTATCGATTTAAAAAAAAAAAGTATTTCTCATAAATATATATACAAATATATACATACACATGCATTATTCTATTAATAAGACTTGGGCATATATTTAAAAAGTGTTATACTTTGTTTGGTTGACTTCTGTTGCTGCAAAATCAAATTCATATAGCTCTTATAAGTATCACTGATTTATCAAATTATATATGTTTGTAAACAATTTAATGCAGTATTGTAGGTAATAGTATACTTAAAAAAAAGATTGTCAAATGAGATTGTCAAACAATATACTAGCAAATGTGTTATGCACATCCGTTCTTTTGCGCCTATTTAATAAGTAACAGCAATGAATAATAATCATTGTTTATGTTGTTTTATTTATTTTCTACTACTTTATATATTCAAGTGAGATTGTCAAACAATATATGAAACAAATATATTTCAAACAAATATAGCTCCTGCAATATTGTATTGCAGACTCTAAAAAAAAGTCTCATATTAATGATTCGCCCAAGGCCTCGAAAAGGGTTGGGCCGGCCCTGGTTGCAGAGACGGAGAGAAGCGATGGCGAGAGCAGACCTAACCCGACTCGAAGGTCTTGCCTAGCTTGTTAATGTGCCGACCGACCCGTAAACCCGACTCAAACATCTTTGTCATTGACCCGGCCCAATTCTTTATTACAAGCCCAAGACCAACTCATAATATATTGGGTTTGAATGATATTTATTAGCTCAAATATTGAAATATCAATCATTATAAAAATTCAAAGTTAATATTTTTTTTGTTTAAAAAGAATATATCGTGATAAAAGTTTTAAGAACTTAAAAACTTTGGGATAAAGTTTTAATTTATTTGAAACTTTTGTAACGATAAAATTATAATTTGAAACTTACGGTAAAAGATAATTAAATTTTTAAAACTTTATCACGACAAAATAAAATTAAAAATATACAAAATAAAATGAGGTACTTTATAGTACTTTTGTCACAAAATTTCGATTAAAATATTATTATTATTTTTAGCAAGATTAATTTTTTAATAATGAATGGTTAATAATTTCGTATGTATAGTTACCAGTTTCGATTTCGTTCTTGGTTTCGCCCCCTACTTGGAAAGTTGATATAACTTGATTTTAGAAATTCTAATTTTCGGATATAAGCCTAGTTTTAAAGGTGGAGGTTCCTTGAGAAAATATGAATTGATAAGGGAAACTTCATAAAACATCCCTCAAAACACCATAAATTATTTTATTATACCTCAAAATATCATAATTGGAAATACATCCTTTTTAAATTTTATGTACCAAAATACCCTTAGTTGTGTCTATTTTTTCGGACGCGACTTGTCCATTTTTCAGGAGGCAATATGTCAATTTTTCAGGACACAATATGTATATTTTGAAAGGATATTTTGGTACATGAAATTTAAAAAGGATGTATTTCCAATTATGATATTTTGAGGTGTAATAAAATAATTTATGGTGTTTTTGAGGATGTTTTACGAAGTTTCCCATTGATAATCCGTAACACTCGAGGGACTTGTGCGGCAATATAGGCAAATAGTCCTGATTTAACGATCACGAAAAGGCCATGTGCTTTATAACAGTTTTAAACAATTATTATTTAATTATTATTAATATATTGTCACTGAAGTTTGAAGTATAAATATCTGGAAGAACTCACTCACTTCCATTCTTCACAAGATATTTCTTCGCTCGATTGCTCTGTTCTTCGCTGCGAAACGAATCCGACGCCATGAATTGCCTGCAGATCCTTCCGAGGTCTGCATTCTCTTCTCTTGCTTCGTACTGATTAGCTTCGATTCTCGTTGGTGATTTCGTTGTTTCAGATTCTCGGCTCTGTCTCTGCGAAGCTCCGATTCTCATCGGAGGAGCTCCTACGAATCTCAGGTAACAGCTTCGTAGAAATGCTGATTGATATCTTCATGTTTTTTATGGAATTTGGCGCCGCAATTGTCAATTAGAGCTGATTCAGCTGTTTGATCCATTGTCGTGTGGTAGTTTCGAAGAGATTGGGGTACAGAGCTGACGAATAAAGCTGATCGCCATCGAAGCATGTCTATCAAGGTAAGAGTTTCGCGAGAGGAAGATGAAAGATTGTACCTGAAATGCGGCACTTATGACTTGTTTTCGTCAGTTTGATTTCGCATTGTGATCGACGGAAACTCCGCACTCTGAAAAACCATTGAAAAGACGGCAGAAAATCATGTGGTTTTTTTTAGCAATATTACTGGAGTCTAGCTTCTAATTTCAGTTCTGAGGTTCCTGGTTCAAGCTTTTTTTTTTTACGAAGGTTCCTGGTTCAAGCTAAATCATCCAAATAAGCAAAAATCTTGCTGATCTAACTGAACATTATGTAATTGTAAAGCCAAGAAAGCTTGAATTGTCCATTCATTTCTCAGATAACTATCTAGGAAAGCGAAATGCAAAACCGAAAGGAGTCACGAAAACTCTTTGCATTTCGTAAATCTGAAAGATCCGAACTTGTATATATTCTCGCGGAATATTATCCTTTAAATTATAAGTTTCTGCTGTTTTTGCTGGATTGAAACTGTAAAAAGTTTCTGAATGAGTTATTTAATTTCCAGTCACACAAGTAATATAATAGAAGGTTTTTTAATTTTTTCTTTAGGCATCTTCTGCGCCTGATAATATTGACGGAAAAACGTCTGAGACTTACAGCAATAACATGACAGAAGCTATGGGTGCAGGTAACAATAGTTTCATAGTCTTTCAGTCTACTGTTTGTCGGATTTTTCATATATAACATTCTGTTATTTTGTATATATCGAATGCAGTTTTGACCTATAAACACGAAAACGGAATAAATTGGAACTTCATTCGTGAAGATTTGATTGTCGGATCATGCCTACAGGTGCTCATTGTTTCAGAAATTTACTTTTATCGGACTTTCAAAAGGAACTGCCTGATATTTTTCCCGAAATTGCAGACACCGGCCGATGTTGACAAGCTTCGTGAGATCGGAGTGAAAACTATATATTGCCTGCAACAAGATCCAGATCTGGAGTATCCTATAAGCAATCTTGTTAATTATTCATATCTATTTAATTTTTTTTCTGTCATAACAAACAATTTTATGTGGATCCTTTACTGTGAGTTTTAGATATTTTGGAGTGGACATTGGAGCAATCCAAAGATATGCAGAGAAATGCGATGACATTGAACACTTGCGAGCGGAGATAAGGTCAAAGTTTGTCAATGAAATTGTATATAATTTCGTGGAAAACCCAGCAGGAGGGAAATTAATTAAGTAGAAAACTCGAAACAAGGGTAAGTAATAAGTCTTTAGAGAAAGGATAAAAAAAAGTACTCTTTTATTCTAATGACAGAAGACTATATATACACGCATTTAGATGTATAGATAGGCTAGGAAATCATTAGCTTTACAGTTGATCACCATAAGTATGTCGCTTAACTATGAACAGAGTATGACATGATTTAATTTCATTCAAGCTCGGGTTTGAATTTCGAATCACTAAGCTATGATATAGTTATAGTTAGTCTGAATTTTGATTTAGCAGGGACTTTGACATGCACGATTTACGAGTTAGACTACCAGCTGTGATCAGCAAATTAGACAAGGCCATAGGGAGAAACGGAGGCGTGACTTACATACACTGTACTGCTGGATTAGGAAGAGCTCCTGCTGTTGCGGTATCTTGTCCTCTTGTGTCTTTTAATCGTCTTTAAAATTTGCGTACCATCTGAGCCAAGTTTCGCGTGTTCAATTAGTAATAATTACGCTGGTATTTCAGTTGGCATATATGTTCTGGGTTAGCGGCTATCGTCTGAGCGAAGCGCATAGCATGATTCTGGTACATTTTTTTTTTCTCAAATGCTCGCACTGATGCAAGTACGGCTCTTTTAGTATAAAAACCATTGGAACAAATCTGAGTTTCTAATCGTATGAAAATGAGGACTAAAATCTTCAATTTCATGATCAAAATCAACTTATCATTTAGTAGTATCTACATTGAAAAGCGAAAATTTGTTGTTTGAATACTTCAGCTACGAACGACGTGCTAAGTTCTAGATCCTCATTGCTATTTGCTAATATATATTGACTGTTTTACATATATGTATGTATATATGTATCTGTATAATAAATAAACGGTGTGTCTGTGTGTCAGTACATAATATTCTTCCACTGCAAATACTTTAAGTAAACGTGTTGATTCTGCGGTTTACTATTATCAGAGTAAGCGAGCCTGCTTTCCAAAGGTTGATGCCATAAAAGCCGCAACTGCGGATATCGTGAGTCCCTCTTGTCCTCTCTATACTTTTACGTAAATTATTCAAAATCCCGGAATTACAGTGTTATTTTCGTCTTCACAACCTCAACAATCTGCTGATTCCAAGCTCATACTCTTTCTCATTGTAGCTCATTGGGATGAAAAAGGAGACCGTTAAATTGACCTGGAAAGACACCGGCTGCTCTTCCGTGGCGGTAGCCGGACTCGACGTAGGATGTGGTCAGGTAATTATCTTTCATTAAAATTGAATTAATGAAATAGACGAGTGTTTAACATATTTGTCCTCACTAATTTCAGAGTATACCACTGCAATTGGATGGTACACGTGGCATCTGGATTGCTAAGAGGGAACTCCTGGTACATTGACCTCCTCTTTCTAATTTATTGATTTGAATTAGCATCTTTGTGCTGAGCAGCCTTGGCCGAACAGGAAGGACGGTATGAGTATAAGTACGTGGTCGATGGTGACTGGGTGTGCAGCGAGGACAAGCCTATGACGCAGCCCAACAAGGACGGACATGTCAACAACTACGTCGACGTAAGTTTTTTTAATGAATTCGGGTCCGTCACGAGCATCGGAAATTTTCCCTTTCACCATCAACTAAAAAATAATTTAAGCACTTTCACTACAATAATTTAACATTAGTACTTAATTGCACCAAATTCAGTAACTCAAGTACTTTCAATGATACATGAAAATCTGGAGAATTTTACAAATCTTTGCTCCGGCGTGTTCATTGCGTGCAGGTCGTTGACGTGGACGATATTGAGAGGGCGTCCATACGAAGGAGGATGTTCGACGATGACGTGGACCTTTTACCGGAAGAAAGGCGGACTATAAAGCAATTCTTGCAATCTTATCATCCCGAAAATTGATCATCATCACTGGTACCAATACCGAAACATAATATTATATTCACAATATAGGCTTATGAAAAATGATTCTGTAAATACCATTACATAATAATGCTTTTTCTCGAAAAGAAAAAGAATAAACTCGGGTTTATTCATCTTATGATTCCTTAGAAATGTGGCAATTTGTAATGACGATTTCGATTGAGGTTAGTAACAAAGTTACATGTTTTAGTCAAGGATTTATTGGTAAAACGTAACGTCGGTCTCTAATTCAAGAGTTAGAATGGGAAAACTCGAAGACGTTATTAATCAAATATCGCGTTTTATATCAATCAAATAGGAGTGTACATCCATAATATATTCATGCATTAACTTAATTTAATTTTGGGCACATTTGTTTCTTATTTGAAAACCGACGTATTATTTCTTACACATTAACATAATATCAGCTGCTTAATCGAAAGTATTTTTATCAATTAATTGTCAAATAGATTCAATATAATAAATTACACGACTATTAAGAAAAAATCAAATATCCCAAGTTATTAAATTTTATTTTGATAAATTAATAATCTCATTAATATAATATAATTATCTGGTCACAACAATTATGGAATTGAGCGTGTATCTTGCACACATAAACTAATATTTTTCATATAAATTTATAGGTGTAACTTGTAAGTGTAACAATCGCAATCCAGCTTTCTGCAGATAAAAGAATCGTGTTATTTTTGTAAAATTTGCAACTCAACCCTGTAGTTCTCATCGAAATTCCAAATCAACCCCTCAGTCTTGATTCCTGGCTCCACAAATAGTAACAAGGCTAATTTTCGAAGAAAAAAGAAGAAGCAAGTATTGTTGTTAAGAAAATCAAAATTCAAGGGGGCACAGTGCACCAAAAACGTTTACGAGGGACATTCATCCTAATTACTCTAAAAATTTAGTAGAGCACTAATATATGCTCTTTTTTTCTTTACAAGCCATTAATTAATTAAGTGACATAAGTACTTGTAAATTAATATTTTTAGAGCATTAATTCTTGTTATCTGTATTTCACTGATTAAACATCTAATGTGGCCATTTATTTGGCAACTTTTAGTTTGCTTAAATATTCAAATTTAGTACACCTAACACAAAATATTTCGTAACTTTGAATACTCAACTCGTGACAAACACAGAACGAGATATATTTGCCCTATAACATTATCTTATAAATAATAATATGATATATGCAGTATTAATTTATCGACATAAATTTTAATAATATTAGTTAGAGTTGAGATTATATAAAAATATTTTTAATTGATGTTATTATTATTATTATTTTAGAAAATTGTTGTATTAATTTAGCTGTAATTTTCAATAATTACAAACTTTGTTTAATGGTCAAACTCAGCACACGAGAGACACATCTATCATACTGTTGAATACTTAGCTCGTGATAAACAACTAATTAAATTATATCGTCTCATATTAATATTTTTAAAGGTACTTATACCGCAAATATCTCTTAATAATATTAATATTATTATGAAATAAATAAAATAAAGTGAGGCCTGAGAGTGTTCCCACTTCCCAAACCATTCGCAACGAAGGAGATCGTCGGTGTCTCTCTCTCACTCTTCACTCTCCAACAATGGCGCCACTCTCTCTCCCATGAGAGACAAACCTCTCTCTCTTCTCTCTGCTCTCGCCGGAACCCAACCATGGGCCGAACCTCGCTCCCTTCTCCCGACACCTCCTTCGACGCCAATGGCGCCTCCGCCGATCTCGGCTTCCCCTCGATCCGCGACCGCCTCCGCTTCAAGCGAAACCCTAACCCTACCTCCGCGCCCACCCACGACCCCGACCCGCGGGACCGCGCCGGCAAGGCGCGCGGCGGCCGATCGCAGAGGCTCGCGCGCCGGGGGCTCCAGCTGTGGCCGTCGGCCGCGGCGAAGGGGAATAAGCGGTTCTACCTGGCGGTGATCTCGGCCGTGTTCCTGTTCGCCATGGCGTCGATGGTGCTGCAGAGCTCGATCGCGTCGGTGTTCAGGCAGGGGGGCGATCGTGGAGGTAGGCTGTCGAGGCAGGGGCTGAAGTTCGGGACGACGCTGAGGTTCGTCCCCGGGAGGATCGCGAGGCGGTTCTCCGAGGGGAACGGGCTTGATCGGTGGCGGGACGAGCAGCGTATCGCTGTACGGAAGCCGAGGATTGCTTTGGTAAGTGTACTCTTTGACAAAATTTGAACTGTACGTTACGTAAATTGGGATAGTATAGTTCATTATGGGTGCTAATCGATGTGTGGGAAGGGTTTGGTGTAGATTTTGGTAATGTTGGTGGAGATTGTGGCAATGTGAGTGACTTGAATGAAGAAAACTGGGTCTGCACACTTGAAGAAGTGATCTTTGTTTGGGCTTGTGAATCAATAGGATTTTTCTAGGTGTTCTAGGCCTGAGATTTAGCTTCATATCTTTACACATCGGATTAATTTTCTATGTTATCAGACTTATTGAACTGAATTCGTCTCGGTTTATGGATTTCAGGTCTTAGGAAACATGAAGAAGAACCCACAATCTTTGTTGCTATTTACAGTCGTAAAGAATGTACGAGACCTTGGCTATGATTTTGAGGTAAGTTCTTGGTTAATTTTAGTTTTTAGTGCATGCATGTCTTCATTTATGTTATTGGAGGGTCAAATTATTGCCCATGAGAAGAAGAAAAAAGGCCGAAGTAGTTCATAACGTTGTGTTATGTGCCAAGATCGACACTCTCGGAATCAAGAACACGATTGAACACACAAGGCCAACCTTCACAAACCCGAATCCCCTCTTTGAGAGACTCAAGTTTGTGATTGGTTTATTGGCTACCTTTCTCATTACATGAACTCCCTTTATATAGGGAAAGAGCTTACAACCTAATGGACTCAATTAACGACATTGACTTGACTCGACTCGACTAACTCCTAAACAACGCTTAACAACAACTAAAAGACAAGACCTATTTATGCTCGGGTTACATCACGTTGATAATTTGATGCTGAAGTCCCAATACTCAATGATGTGCATTTTCTTGTCGACGATTCTTTCGGAATATGGTTAAAAAGTTATGTGAATTCTGGGATTTATAAGCTTGTGAATATCGTAAAACTTGTTTGACAGATTTTTGCTGTGGAGAATGGAAACGCACGTATAATGTGGGAGCAAATTGATGACCGGATTTCAATTTTAAGTTCACGGAATCCCAGCCGTATAGATTGGTCAATGTACGCTTGCTTCTTCCGTTTATTTATATGAAGTGCTTTGCCTTAGTTTCCTTACTCTTTTGCAAATTGATTGTGTCCAATTATTTTTAACTTTGCTTTGTCTGATGATTGAAAACGTTGTTCGTCTGCAGCTTTGAAGGGGTTATAGTTGAATCTCTTGAAGCAAAAGAGGCAATTTCAAGGTTAGTTATTTGATTGAAAACACACCAAATTTTAGGTTGAAAAAAGTTTTTTCTTGATTTACTGGCTGATTCGATGTTCATTTATTTTGTGAGTTATTTAGGAAAGATAAGTTTATCTGCTATCTTGTTATATTGATAGCTCAATAGCAATTCATAGACCATCATTATATATATTTTTAATTTTATTTTTTAATTTACACTGAAAGCTAGGTGATCATTACCACTGATCTATGGTAAATGTGATATTGTCGAAAATATATATTAATCAGTGAATATTATATATTTCAGCCTTATGTCATTACCACTGATCTATGATATATGTGTTATCCTCGAAATAAGATATTAATCAGTGAATATTTATATTATATATTTCAGCCTTATGCAAGAACCTTTTTGTTCAATACCATTGATATGGATCATTCAAGACGATACTCTTGCAAAACGTCTTCCTCTTTATGAGGACATGGGCTGGGACCACCTTCTTTCTCATTGGAAAAGCACTTTCAGCCGAGCTAATACTATCGTCTTTCCTGATTTCAGTCTGCCGGTAGATTTTATTTCTTATTTAATTTAAATTTGTTTCTGTAATTGTTCTAGTCGTCTAAATTAATAAACTCTCAAAAATTATATTTGTTTCTGTACCAGATGCTATACGGTATGCTTGACTCTGGAAACTTCTTGGTCATTCCTGGGTCGCCGATTGATGTTTGGGCTGCAGAAACCTATGCCAAAAGTCACTCTAAAATTCAGTTAAGAGAGAAGTACGGGTTCGGTGACGATGACTTATTAGTTCTTGTTATTGGAAGTTCAACCTTTTACAATGAGCTGTCATGGGATTATGCTGTCGCAATGCATACTGTCGGACCTTTGCTGATAAAATATGCTACGAGGAAAGATCAAGGAGGGTCGTTTAAATTCGTTTTCTTGTGCGGAAACTCCACCGATGGATATAATGATGTTTTAAAGGTATAAAGTATTCAAATATACTTACACATGGTCATGTTTTGGCTCACTATACTGATTTTTGTGTGATTAATTATCTAGATTGCAGAAAAGTAATAATTAAAAAATCTTCTGATTTCCGAATCATTGATATCTTACATCGTATGTAGGAAGTTGCTTCACATTTAGGACTACAAGACGATTCTTTGAGGCATTATGGTTTGAACGATGATGTGAAGAGTGTATTATTAATGGCTGACATCGTTCTATATGATCCGTCCCAAGATGTTCAAAGTTTTCCTTCATTACTTGTTCAAGCTATGACGTTTGAAATAACGGTTATAGCTCCTGAATTCCCAGTCTTGAAGAAATATGTGAGTATACTTCATTCCCGCTCATTTGTATCCCTAATTGCTGTACTATAATATTCATTTTCCTTACTAAGCGTTTGTGAATTTCAGGCAGTTGACGGGGTCCACATGATTTTCTTTCCAAAACAAAATCCCGATGCTTTAGTGAAGGCTTTCTCTCTCCTCGTTAGTGATGGAAAGCTTTCGAGATTCGCTCAGACAGTTGCTTCCTCTGGGAGACGGCTTGCGAAGAACGTGATGGCATCAGAATGCGTATCCGGGTATGCAGGACTTCTGGAGAACGTTGTCAATTTTCCTTCTGAAGCTTCGCTGCCGGGTCCCATTTCTAAGCTTAATCTAGGGTCTTGGGAGTGGAATCTGATCCAGAATCAAATAGTGTTGTCAAATGTGGCAGAAAGTGGAACAAGTATTAGAAACTCAGATGTTGTCTACACCCTTGAAGAAGAATTCAAAGATTATGCTGATTCAAAAAATGTCTCTGAGGATGGAACCCGAATTCTGGAAGACGATGCCCCGAGTCAACAAGATTGGGATGTTTTGGAGGAAATTGAAAATTCTGAAGAATACGAGAGGGTAGAAACAGAGGAGGTATGTTGCTCTGTTTATTGAGCAATAGAATGAGAATTCTATGAATAATTATTCCATATGCTAAATGCGTTCGATAAAAACTCATTCCTAATAATATCTGTAATCTAGGAAAATAATATTTCTAATAATTACATAATAATAATAGGCTTATTTTCTACAAATTGTTAGTTGTGTTTTTCTTACCTTTTCTTTCTTCGGTTTTATGTTATATATGGAATTTGGAACCGTAGCTCGAAGAAAGGATGGAAAGAAACTTGGATGGATGGGATGAAGTGTACCGAAATGCTAGGAAATCCGATAAACTTAAATTCGAGCCTAATGAGAGAGACGAAGGAGAGCTCGAGAGAACAGGCCAACCAGTTTGTATATACGAGATATACAGTGGAACTGCAGCATGGCCATTCTTGCACCATGGTTCTTTATACCGTGGACTCAGTCTCGTGAGTACATTTCACCATGTTTTTCATCTTATTTCTCTTTAAATATTTCCAGTCTAATAATCGGCACTAATGACCCTTCTAATACGCGTGGTCGCCCATTCTGACACTGCACTCATATGCACTTGAATATTTCCTCTCTTTTTTATTATAAATTATCTTACGTGGATATGGCAGTCAGCAGAAGCACGGAGATTGAGATCGGATGATGTGAATGCAGTTGGTCGTCTCCCCATTCTAAATGATACCTATTATCGTGACCTTCTCTGTGAAATTGGAGGAATGTTTTCAATTGCAAAAAAGATTGATAACATTCATGGAAGACCTTGGATCGGGTTTCAGTCATGGCATGCTGCCGGCAGAACGGTACTTATTTTTAGTTTTCTATTTTTGGCATCTAGGACAACGCCCTGAACTACTGAATTTAGTTCTGTTTCTTCTTGGTGTATGTAAGTTTATACTTTCTTGTAAACTTAATTTAGGTTAAAATCTCTTACAGACACAGAAGTGTGAACAACATATTTAATCTTTCTTTATTTTATTTTCATGTTATTTTGAGAATTCAGGTCTCGTTGTCAATGAGAGCTGAAAAAGTCTTGGAAGAAACAATACTAGAGAACACTAGAGGAGATGCGATGTATTTTTGGGCTCGTTTGAAAATGAATGGAGACGCGGGAACCGAGAATGCGCTTACGTTTTGGTCCATGTGTGACGTCTTGAACGGAGGGAACTGCAGGTTCTTTTTTTTTATTGCTTTTGCTTCTAATTTGACGCAATATAATTATTTATTAGCAACATCAAGCATTATTTTCTTTCAAATTGTGTAATAATTGGAAACTGATTCAAACGCTGGAAAAAATATGTTTTTTGAGGATAAAAATGTCTTAATTGGTTAGTAGTTCTCTTACTTTTTTATTTTTAACTTTTTCTTAAGGGTATTTAGTTTTTTTTTAATTATTTGAAAACCGGCTGATGTAACAGATATCCACTGTGCGGGCTAAAAACCATAATAAAATTTTTTGTTACCGGATTTGGTACCAGTTTCACCACTAGATTATGCCTTTATGAAATTGTTTTTTGTTTTCAATGCATGCAGAACGGCTTTCGAAAAGGCATTCCGGAATATGTACGAGTTGCCCTCGAATATCTCGGCGCTTCCCCCAATGCCTGAAGACGGAGGTCTCTGGTCTGCATTGCACAGCTGGATTATGCCGACGCCTTCTTTCCTTGAATTTATCATGTTTGCCCGGTATGTTCAACTTCAAACACATCATCTTACGTTTCTTCACTAAATTTGGTTTGCGAAACATCATCGTTGAGATTTCGAAACTGAATCGCAGGATGTTCACCGATTCGCTTGATGCCGTGCACAGTGACACTACTTCTAGAGATATGTGCTTGTTCGGTTCATCTGAAATTGAGGTAAGCCACTGATATAGGAATAACGAAGTTATATAATCGGAAAAGTTTTTTACTTTCCGGGTCTTTTCCATCGAGCAGAGAAAGCATTGCTACTGTAGAATTCTGGAGATTCTCGTCAATGTTTGGGCTTATCACAGTGGACGGAAGATGGTGTACGTAAACCCGCACTCTGGTGTGCCGGAGGAGCAACACCCGGTGGAGCAGCGAATTGAGTTTATGCGGGCAAAGTACTTCAATGCCACTTTGTTGAAGAAAATGGACGAAGATCTCGCCGAAGCGGCCGACGACGGTGACCATCCGACCGACACGTGGCTGTGGCCTTTGACCGGCGAAGTGCACTGGCTTGGCATTTATGAGCGCGAGAGAGAACAACGCTACCGGTTCAAGATGGACAAGAAGAGAAAAACCAAGGAGAAGTTGCTCGAAAGGATGAAATTTGGGTACAAACAAAAAACACTCGGAAGTTAACATTCCGAACAATTAAACATTCGAGTTTTGTACAGATTCCTGAGACCTAAGGTTTCTCAGCTCGGGAATCCGGAAGCGGTTTGAGATTTTGGAACACAGATTTTCCCCTTCTCTTTCAAACATACACACGGTAATTAGGTCGGACCGAGAAGAAAAAAAAAAAAGACGAAGCTTTAGGGTTTATCAGCTCATTGGCAGAGGCTATACTAGTAGAAATTCTTTGGCTACTCACAAATTAGTGAGCGAGTAGAGTCGTGTATTCTTTTATTTGTACATTCTTTGGTTTATATTAATAAAAGCTAATCATACTATCTTCTTCAAACACTTATGTCCCAATTTTTTTTAGGGTACAAATTCTTGATATAATTTTTTTGGCAAAAGTGATAAGTTTTTTTACCAACTCTCTACTGTGACGTTTCATATAGCACGTAAAATTTGTGTTTAAATTTTTGCACTTGGCAGTCGCGCTACTCGTTGTTCTATCCGGACCAAGTTTGTGCTCTTTTTTCTTTTGTACGTTACGACTATTATAGGACTAATTTTTGTTGTCAATTCTTTAAAGTTCTAAAAGTTCATACACGGTTAATATGGCAAAAACGTTTCTGACAAATCATATGTTCCCTCCCACATGAAGCTTCACTATACGAAGTCAACGAAAAAAAATGTAATTATTTACGTCGGAATTGAGAGTATTATTATCTTTTTGTAACATATGTCGCAAATATCTCTAGTGTCTTTGATTAAAGAATAAAACGACAGCGAACTATGTTGAAGGGACTGCAAAATAGTATTGTCGTTTGTATGGAATAAAACGACAGAGAAGCTTGTTTGGAATTTGCAACACTTTCCCTCCCAAGAATCTAAAATAAATTTATGAGAAATAGCATTAGATAGCTAAATTGAAATGTTTGATTAGTCAAATAGCCAACCTTTTATTTTTCTTTGTGAAATAGCCAAATAGTTATTTAATAACATATTTTATACCTATAATACCCTTTTAACATATTAACGGTATTAACGTGGTTAATTTATTTTTTTTTTAAATATTTTTTTTGTTAAAATTTTAATCAAGGTTTTTTATTTTTAAACAAATTAACTACGTTAATACGTTTATTAATGTGTATTAACGGAGTTAATTTGTTTAAAAAATAAAAAATCGTGATTAAAATTTTAACAAAAAATTTATTTTTTTTTTAAAAAAATTTATTTATTTTATTTGAAATTTATTTATTTATTTTTAAACAAATTAACCACGTTAATACGTTAATAAACGTATTAATGTGTATTAACGGAGTTAATTTGTTTAAAAATAAAAAATCGTGATTAAAATTTTAACAAAAAATTTATTTTTTTTTTCAAAAAAAAAATAATTTTTTTTTTTAAAAAATAATTATTATTTTTAAACAAATTAACCACGTTAATACACGTTAATACAAGGGTAATCAGGTCTTTCGTGATTTATTAACATAGTTAATTGGCTATTTGACAATATTAGTAAAAACATTGGCTATTTGGCTAATTAGAGTTTGAAGTTTGGCTATTTGACTATTTACCCCTAAATTTATTACATCACCACCGCTAATAAAAACAGACCCAATGAAAATAAAAATAAAAATAAAAAGATGTGAAATTTATTACACCAAAATTCAATGTCGTTTGTCTGCTTCACCCAAGAGAGAGAGTAGTGCTCTAGCAGATTCAGCAGTAGGGTTTTAGCCAAAAACCCAGAAAGCCTAATCCTCTCGCTCGCTCCTTGAGCTTCAGGTACTCTAATGGCATTGGCATCAAGTTCAGATTTTGCTTACTGGGTCATTCGCGTTGCTTCTGAATTGTCTTGTCTTTCTTCATTTTGATTGCTCACTTACTCTGATCTGTTCGAATCTCTGATGGGTCTTGAATCTTGATTCTGCTCTTCGGTTTGTTTGTCGGTCTATGGACTTCATGGCTTAACATTCAGATGTATCTTTTATTGAATTCGAGTTTAGATTTCTGTTCGGAACTAGCTCGAGGTCGTTTGTGCGTAATTTGGCTCTCTAACCGGCTTTTTGTTCCGAAGTTCAGGGGGAGGTTCGGAATCGAGAGGCGGTCGTCTTTCTCAAGGCGATGCACGCCATAAAAAGAGGTTGGTTCGGGCAGACTTTTGCCCTAGCCAAAACCAATGACTCCGAGGGGAAGAAATCCCGGATTCGGCGTTCCAAGGAGGAGAGGAAGGCCATGGTTGAATCCTTCATAAAGAAGTACTTTCCTTTGCTTCCCCCTAAAAATAATATACATTTATATGCTGAGTTCATTAGATTGCACGTTTTTCGGCTAATTTTCACTCGTGTATTAGGTATCAGACATTAAACAATGGGAGCTTCCCGTCGCTTAACCTCACGCACAAAGAAGTCGGTGGATCGTTCTACACGGTGCGGGAAATAGTCCGAGACGTAATTCAAGAGAACAGAGTGCTCGGTCCTGCGAAATTTAATCAAGAGGACCAAGTCAACCTTCAGTTCGAACAAGGACCGTTGGGCTCAATTGCTTTAGATCCTCAGTATCTTTCAACAGCGGCATCGAACGGCTCGCATTTTGTAAGTGATGAATTTCAGAGTAGTGAAGAGCTCGGTTTTGCTTCTGACGGGCATCAGAAATTCGATGACTGGAACGTCGTCAATGGAGCTAATGTCGATACAAGAAATGAAGAATCTTTTGATCTAAAAGATCCGACGATTCCAGAAGTTGTAGAAGTTAAGCAATATACTGTTGATGAAGAACCGGGAAAGGATGAAGAATTGTTTTCTGATGGGATTTTCGTAAGTGTGAAAACCGAAGACTCTCACGTGGTAAACAATGAATTCTACGAACCGATTCAAGAAGAGCAGAAATTGAACAAAGCATCCGAAACCGAGAACTACATAGAATATTCAACGCCGATAACAGAAAATGTAAAAGTTGAGATGTTTCCGGTGAGGCCTCTCGATAGGGAAAATGATTTAGACGGAAATTTGCTTGAAGTAGCAGATATGGCCAATACGTTCAGCGAACAAGGATCGGAGAAGGTGGAATTATTTACAGGCGTTTCTGTTTCTGAGGCGGATGGTGTAAATTCATCTCATAACACGAAAATCGTGACAAAAATTCCCGATCCGCCGTTGGATATCCCTTCTGGATTAGTGGATGAGGAAGTAGGAAGCTCAAAAAAAGCCATGGAATACGACGTTCAAGATTTGGCAGACGTCAATACCGAAGTACCTTATAACAATCTTACGCCAAAGACCGACGAACAAAGTGTGGCAATTTCTGGATCGAAGGTCAGTTCATTTTTGGATTTGTTTTATTGGATTTTGAGATTTTGTGTCCTTGCTTCGGATTTAATATTTTGTCGGTCCAATAAGATTACGCTTTCCTTAAATTACTATTTGAAAATATTGATTATGAACGTTGATATACACGGAAAATCTTACAACTGCGGACGCTTTTTTATATACCTTTGTTGATTATTATTTTTTTCTCTTCGAAAAATGTAATTATGTTACGGGTTAATTTATGCATTAAGAGTATCTATGTCATTTCTACGCCTAAGGTGTAATATTAGGCTTATGTTTAAGCTAGTTTAGGATAGACATCGTAAGGAAAGAGTTTTTTTACCGGCTTTAGACTTGTGCCGTGATACATGAATCGGGATCAGAAATAACTTTGGAATCGTTGTTACTGCTCTTACAGACGGCGAACTCTCCGAACGACATGAAAGCAAATTACGCAGGCCATAGTAACGGCACAAACGGGCAATTGAAAACCGAAGAGGAGCCCATGAAGAAGGAAAATGCTGTTCCACCCAGAGGCAAGCCCCGGAAAGAAGTCGATGCTACGTTAGATCGAATTAATCTGTAAGTGTGTCGTGTCGGAATGAAATATATTTCAACATTCTATTTGGAACTTGGGATTTTGAATGTTGCTTTGTTCGGCTTCGGTGTGTTTTTCTTTCAGCAGTGAAGCATGGGAATCATCGGAAAAAACCGGGAGCGCACAAGGTAACCCGTTTTTTGCCGCTTTCAAGGCGTTGATAAAGGCGTTTGTGAAGTTTTGGACGGAATGACTCTTTAAGTGTTTTACGCTGTGAGATCTTTTTGTTATTGTTTGTAATAGTAGATAGAAAGTGAGTGTACTTGATTAGTAGAGTAATGCAAATCCTTGATTTCTGAGATCTATCTTTCGGGTGTATTTACCGCCCTTTTTTTAACCGATTTTTGACCGATCTTTATCATTTTGTGATGTTCTCGACCGAAAAATTCATAATTTTCGGGGAAAAACTAATCTATAATCCGTAATGTATATGTTTTATTAAATTAAATTGCTAGTAAATTAACAATCCAAATTACGGATAAAATATTTCATGATGTATAAGTCTTTACAAACTCAACAAATTCAATATTGACGACAATTTAGATAAAAATAACATTTGGTATGAATTAATAAGTACCCAATGTTACTAGAAAATGTGTCTCAAATGTTACTACATACATATATCGTAATATTAGATACTAATGCCGATTTCGCCATCTCACATGTGATGGCTTGCCCTTTTGTAGAAAGTGTCACGTGATCGTTATGCTTTTCTTGGCCAAGTTTAGTGTTATTGTCGTTTGTAGTCACATGCATTATATATATATATATATATATATATATATATATATAAGTTTACGTACGTCAATACATGTATTTATACATATATATATATATATATATAGTATATACTTGTATATGATTAAGTGAAGATTCGAGTACCGTATGGCAAGCCCATGTCCCATGAGCATAGGCCACATACAGTGTCTCCTTTCGTAGAAGATGACAAACTCTTCAATCATCAAATAATAAATCACTAAATTATAAAAACGACATCTCAATTGAGTAGATATAATATTTTAATTTATTTGCCGACTTCTACGAAAATGGCAATTTTCTTGTGAAAAGTGCACAACTTATCATCATGTGACGTGTTGTGGTGAAGGTTTTATTTTATAGATCTATGTATTTATTTAATTCTTTTTTGTGTTAGGGTAATTATTGTCGTTAATTAATTACAGTAAAATCTGGCGGTATGATCTTTTATTCAGAATTTTTTTCTCCAATTTTTTTTTGTTTGTTTCAGTAATTCTAATTAAAAATATAATTTAGTGCTAATTTTATAAGATGGTTACTACTAAATCTGCATGGTTCACGACTTCATGTTTCCCAACTATGAGCCAAAAACACTAATTACTATTTTAAACTCAAGATCTCTTTAGAAATTATATTCTTAAATAAATAATAAATAAAGTTGGCCTTTTTTCTTTCTACAATAAATTTTTAATATATTTACGAATTTTAATTAGAAAATAAGTATATTATTAAATTTTGAAAGGAATGCATGAATGTTGCATGGGTTCTAAGTTCTAACTTCTATATCAGCTTAGTTATTGTTGTAAATATATTTTTAGGATATTTAAAGCATTTTTTAGATTCTTAAATAAAAGCATCTTTTAGAAGTTCTATTCAAATATAGATATTGAAACTTAGGTAAATTTACAGATAAAAAATTATATTGGATGTATATAAGTACAGAGATTGCATTAACTTATCAGGTATAATTATCTTGAATAATCCAATATTTATATCCGTTGAGTAATTAATTATTGTTCTTTCCATTTGGTAGTTCGTACCTACTCGCTGATCATTTATTTTCCCTTTGTTTCTGGATATTTTTATTCAATAATGTTAAAAAAAAAGGCTTCTATATTTTTCATATATCATCGTGTTATTTTATTTTTATTATTTCACCATTTTTTTGTGTTCTCTATTTATTTATTTCACCGTTTCTTTAAGTTGTTAGATACACTATTTACACACAATTACTAATGCATTAAACGTCTGTTAAATTTGGTACGCGAAGTAAATGAGCTTTATTTCTATAAACTTCACTACTCACTAGTTCGTACTTGTTCATATATATATATATATAATTCATTTAAATATTATTTATAGTAAATATAAATCTAACTTTAAATGTAGTTGAATGTCATTTATGTATAACTCAAATCTCTACGGTTATAAAGAAGACACGAATTAAACAATACTCACTTTACCTTCAAGAATATTTTATATCGTTATAATTTTTTAATCTATGCCTATGTATTTATGATGTTACATCTCTTTCTTTATTGATAAATAAACTCCACAGCTAAATAGTTTATTTTTTATTTTATGTAAGATTATTATGCCAAGTTCGTTTAGTATTGTGCATGTATCGTATGAATAAGGCGATGGCGCGATGCCCATATATTATTTACACTATATATGAGGAAAAAAATATTATTGACACTAAAAAAAAAATATATATATATATATACATATATCAGGAAAGCATATAAGTATTTTTAGAAAACTTGAACAATTATATACGGATAAAATAATTTGAAAGAATTTGAAATAAATAGCGGCAAAGTCAGTATTTTATAATGAGTGAGCATGGTCGATCGACTCGATCCGCTAAAAGAATATTATTTTATTAATCTTAGCTCATAATTTATGATAGTATATCATACAATTATGTCATATATAATAAACTAATAGCCTCTTTCTAAAAAATAAATAAAAACAAATAAAAACAGAACCTCTTTTTGTCTTTTATATATATATATATATATGAAAACGGAATCGGTCGTTTCAAATTCAATGGATACCCTACCAACCAAGTAAGTTGATTCTTGATTAAATGATTATATATATATATATATGGATATTTGTATTATAAGTAATTAAATTTGTATCAATGTATTCGGTATATTTTCTATCTTTATATTTAAAGACAATAACGTATACAAAACAATGTCGAACTTCAATGCCGCCAATACCGAATTAAAGTCCATTAAGATAGAGACAATAGCTCGTACGTCTCTATTTTATTTTAATAAAATTGTTTGAATAAATTACGTTTCCAAATCTATCTAATTGTGATCGTAAATGTGTATCCCGTGTAGCAGATCTTAACAAAACATGGACAAAATTTGAACGAATACTACTATAAGTGCCGCTAAATAAATAGAGATTATTTTATATGTACTTAGCAAATATCCTTATTATATTTGATAGTTGTCACATATTTAGGAGAAAATCTGAATAGGTCAGAAAATAGTCGTTCCATGTTACTACCTATTAGGTGTTTAATTTTATAATAATCACATAAACATACACGTGATAAATATATATATATACATATGTATGTGTATATACAATATATTTATATATAGTATATACAACCGGTATTAAATATATTTAACGTGTAAATATGTACAAGTTATATGAGATATATATATATAGTCCCTACTCTAGCTACATGAGCGGTTGATATGTCTATTGTTTATAGGGTGAGTACTGATCAGTATATATATAAGTAACGTGAATATATGTTTAAATGATTAAATACACGTAACGATAATGGAAGTTAAGTCACTTTTGCCAGTGGTCCATTTTTGTACGTATTTAGTTATCCGGTTCCAATTTTCTGATCAAACACAACACTGCTCAAGTTCTTTTTCATGACTATTATTGATGAGAAAGGTTCTGAGCCACCAACTTTACACACACACATCTATTACATATATATACATGATGATGATACTATGTTCATAACTGTTACAGGCTTGTCAGTTTGAAGTTCATATATATATATATATATATATATATGACACACAATTACACATGCACACTAGTACATATAAAACAAGGTTCAGATACCTAAATGGGATATGGCTATATGTTAATCTTTTTATCAATCCTATTTTATGGTTATATCAGTACTGATGGGTATTTTATAATATTTGTAATGTAAAAGTAATTATATAATATAGCACTAGCATTAAGCACGTGCATATAGTGATTAATTTGTAAAAATTATCATTAAATACTAAGTTTAGCTTATGGTTGCTGTGATTTATAGTTGATGTTACATATATTATTATTTTATATTGTGATTTGTGTCATAATTAATTATCTATTATTGAAATACACTCGGCGGAATATTCGACAGTGTCGGCAACACACTCGTTATTTTCGATGGTGTCAGTGACGTACTCGACGATAGCAGCGATGAATTCGACTTTTTTGACGTACTCACGGTGCTGCCAACCCACTTGGAGCTCTCGAGTGTGTCGATGATGTATACTTGCGAGTGCGTCGCCGACACTGCCAAGTACGTCACTGACACCGCCAAGATTATCGAGTGCGTCACCGACACCACCAAATATGTCGCATAAGCTTATCATTAACTTTAGTTTAGTGACAGAGCTCAAAGTTATACCGAAACTAAAACATTGGATAAAAACAAGTATTGAAATGTATTTTTTACGAAGTGTAAAAATCTCGATTTTTTATAAAATGCATCCCTTGAAATACAAAGCTAGCTCCGATACTGAATGTATTATATAGTTATTGATATATAATATATGCATAGCTTACACTCACAAACATGATATATTGTAGAATATGAAGGATGAGAATGAATTTATAGTTTGGGTGAGTAGAGTGTTAAAGTGTATTTGTTTGCCATAAAATGTGCTCTGATATCTCCTCCAAGTCCAAACTCCGTTCCCTTTTCTGCTCTTTTATATTTTCATATTTATTTTTCAACCACTTTCTCCAAAACCTAATTTTGCACTCTAACACTTGCTTTTATATATTACATTATATATATTGTCGATTGAAAGTCACGAGAAATAAAACGATATTTTATGACAAAAAAGAGATACTATATGCCGTGGTCTTAATATTATTATATAAAAAATATATGTCAATCAATTTTTTTTTTTGAATATTACATATAATAATTATTTTAGAATGGATATTAATGTAAATGTTATTATTTTATTAGATACTCGTCAGTAATTAGTCCCCAAAATGTAGGGGTTTTACCCCACCGGTCGGAATTTTTTTTTTTTTTTAGTAAAACCCGGAACCGGATATATCCGGGTCCGGGAAAAAAAATCCCGGATATATCCGGTTCCGGGTTTTGTATCTTTTTTTTTTAATTTTTAATTGTGTTATTTATTGTTAGTTATTTTTTAGTCCTCGTTTCGTTTACTTGGTTAAATCTAAACATTTGGTAATTAAGTTCGGTTTTGAAAAAATAAAATTTTAAAATTATTTTAAGTGTTTGAAATATTTAAAAAATAATTATGAGATAAATAAAACATACAACAACAAAACAAAAGAAAATAAATATGTGTCTTTATTCAACAAACTCGAAGGTACGGGAAAGTACAACTACAACGGCAAACGAAGTTACAAGTTCAAAGTACAATAAGAAAAATAACAATTGAAAACGAATTACATTTGAATCTGTGAAAAGTAATTCG
Organism: Parietaria judaica; assembly: GCA_954871525.1. NCBI lineage: Eukaryota > Viridiplantae > Streptophyta > Magnoliopsida > Rosales > Urticaceae > Parietaria > Parietaria judaica. Next base: position 10,952,195 of record OX940862.1, read on the forward strand.
CCAATTCTCGGTCGTACATATCGTTTTCTTGTTGTCGTTTCTTGGCCATAATCCAATCTCTCGAAAGCATAAGGATCTCGACCATCAATGATTTTGTAGACTTGCGGCGAGGCTCTAACATCCTTCCGGCCATTGAGAATGCCGCCTCCGATGATACCGTTGAGACCGGGATGGTGAGAATGTCACGAGCCAACAAGGATAAGACCGGATACTCCGATCGATTTGCGTGCCACCATTGAAGAATGTCGAGGCCTTCATTTGGGCACGGTGTCGGAGGAAGGTTGCAGAATCGGGCGTACTCGTCGATGTTGTGTCGTCGTTGACGTCGACCAAGAACTCGAGATCCCGAACCGCCACTTCCTTGTGAAGTCGGTGAAGAAGTCGATGCATTGCCGCGCCCAATAGCCGTAAGGTTGTAGAATAAACGGTGATTGTACACGTATGGTGATTGTGAACCACCGCCCCCGCGTCCGCCCTATATTGAACCAAAAATATTAAAGTTTAGAGTAATGTTAGGAAATAAAAATAATTAATCTTAAGAAATAAAGTTAAAAAATTACTTGAGTTTGTGGTTGTTGTTGATTCGTTTCCTCCCACTGATCTTCGATGTCGTTATATTTTTGCTCGTACTCTTGGTAAAGAGCCTTCATCTTCTGATCCGCATCGAAGTAATTGTGCGTCATGTAGGCCTCCCCCATGATTTCTTGCATGCAATTTAAGACCTCCTGCAGCAGATTGTTGGAACATTTCTTGTAAAACGGCCCTTTGCTCGTTATAAAATTTGATAATTGTCTCGTGGTTTATATAATACGAGATTTCCCTATAGTTTATCGGCGCCACCTTCATCATCAATTCGTTAAAACCTTCTCCCTCGGGCGCCGATATAGGCAAACCATCGCGTATAACCCACTGAGCAACATACATTCTATAAAGATCATCGGGTAAGCGACTTACCTCCTCCGCCCGCTTTTTCTTCAAGCAATTCTTGACGTGGGCTTCTAGGCGGCTGTTGCCGTCGTGCTTCGGGTGAGCACTAAACTCCGCATTGCAGTGTCGGCAAATCCCCCACCTATCTTCCAAGCCGGTTTCGTAGTTGTATCTGTAGTCGGGTATGAAGTCGTTCTGCCAAACCGCTCCCGTTAATTTCTTTCGCTTCCTCGCCGGCGGATGGGGGGGCCGACCGTCCTCACCCTGAACCAAGGGTTGTTGTTGGGCCCGTCCACGTCCACGACCACGTCTAGCTGGCGGTGGCGGCGTTGGTAGAACTTCGTCAACTTCCTCCTCCTCGCCTTGAACGTAGTTCGGGTCCTCTGCATCATCATCATCATCGTACTGGGCATCGGGGTCGTTGGGTAGGTTCCTCGACCTCGTTTCCTAAAAAAACATATTAAGAAATATTACAATTACATTTATTAAATTTTCAAGAAAATGAAGAAATATTACAATTAAATTAATATTAATCATATTAATTTAATTAAATTTGATATAGTTAAATAAAAAAGTTAACAAAATTAAAAATGGTATTTCTTATGTGTGGAAATAATTATCAAGCTCTTTTAGACGGAAATCCCCGAGGTTCCACGGCCAGATCGACTGGAAAGGATACTATGATCTCGCTTTAGGCCCAAGCTTTTCTAGACAGAACTCCCCGAGGTTCCCAGGCTAGCTTGGAGGAGATTGCAAAGCAAACCTTATTTAAAAACCAATCTTTCTAAGACACCATAATCCAATAAGAACTTTATAACTATTACTACACATACAAATTACATTTTTTAATTTTTTTAACTTATTAAGTAACCATATAAAGTTAAATTAAATTAATATGATTAAATTATTATTAAATCTCAAGAAATTCGTTTCTGATGTGGAAGATCAGTCGGAACCGCAACCACAGAGCATACTAAGACTTTCAAGAGACGTGGCAAATTAATTAATTAAAATAAATGAATTAAATTAAATTTGAAGGTTTTTAACTTATTAAGTAACCATATAAAGTTTAATTAAATTAATAAGATTAAATGATTATTAAATCTCAAGAAATTCGTTTCTGATGTGGAAGATCGGTCGGAACCGCAACCACAGAGCATACTAAGACTTTCAAGAGACGTGACAAATTATTTAATTAAACTAAAATAATTAAACTAAAATAATTAAATTAATTAATTAAACTAAAATAATTAAATTAATTAAACTAAATTAATTAGTTAAACTAAAATAATTAGTTAAACTAAAATAATTATAATAATTAAACTAAAATAATTAAACTAAAATAATTAAAGTATGTGTAAACAAAATAATTAAACTAAACGTACCTCGGCGTCGTGGTTAACATATTGTTGTTGTTATTGCTCGTTGCTAAGGCTATTCCATTCCGGAATAGTTGTTCCTTGAAAATTGAGTAAGTTAGTAAACATACCGCCTTGACCTTGAGAAATTAGTAATTGTTGGTTCGGCCCGACGCCACCGGTACCATATTGACCATGAACCGGTAACGGTTGGCTAGAGGAACCGGGAACATTGTGTTGATTCATAACTCCGACATTATAATTATGTTGACTAAAACCCGTCCCGTTATTAACCGATCGCGGCGACGGAATAGTGGACCGTCCTTTTCCTCGGACATCGGGACGTCCTCGAGAACGGTTGTTGCCACTCGACATATTAACGACAATATATTAAACTAACAATAGAGAGTATTTATATAATTATAAAGTAGCTAAACTATAGAGTAAATTCGGAAATATGAGAGCTTGAGAGAGTTTGGGAGAATTAGAGATGAAGAGAAGGAGTTGTGTGAAAAAAATGAGGTTGAAGTGGGATATTTATAGGGAAAAATGTGAAGGAATTCGAGTAAAGTGGTGTTTTTCGAGGTCCAACGGCTATTTTCAGGGGCCAGTCTGCAATTTTGACCGTTGCCTCCAACGGCTCTATTTTTGACCGTTACTTTTGCCGCCCCCCAACGGCTCTTTAATCTGAGCCGTTGGATCTCAGATTAAAGAGTCGTTGGGGGGTTAATTTTTTTTATTAAAAAACCCGGATATTTGTATATCCGGGTTTTAATTATCCCGGATACCGAAATATCCGGTTCCGGAAAAACTCGGACCCGGATATTTCGGTATCCGGGTTTTTTATTTTTTTTTGTCGAATCCGGGTTTAACCCGGTTCAACATTTTGGCCATTATCAGTAATACACGGTAGCAACTTATATATACAAGTATAAAATATATGTTCAAATTCTCGTAAAATCATAGCATCGTGAATTTCTCGGTATCGGCCACTTAAACCTTAGTCGTTACAGCCCCATAAAAATATTTTCTGATGAGTTTCGTTCCATAATTTTAAGTCCATTAACGTACATTTATATAATGGGTACTGCGGCTAATGTACCCAATGTTTTATTTTCTGCGGATTATGTACTCAATGTTTATTTTCGACGGCTAATGTACTCAATGTTTGATCCGTTAGATTTTTTGGGTTTTCCGTCAGTTGACCGTTAGAGAGTTATATGTACACTTTTCGTATTTTTGACATAACTCACTCATTTTTTGTCCAAATTTTATGTACGACCTATGGTTGGAAAGATAAGAGATAGATCTACAACTTTAATGTTTTAAGTTTTGTAAAATCAGTTTTAAAAAAATACGAAATTTCAAGTACAACGTAAAACTGGACATTAGTTTAATGCAAAATATTTGTTTCGAGCAAATTTTAATATACTTAATGACTTTTTATGATGAAACGTAAAAGTAAAAAGTGGTAGATAAATGTTTTATCTTTCCAACGGGTGTTTATTTATAAATTTTGGATAAAAAACGAGTGAGTTATGCCAAAAATATGAAATATTATTTCACATCACATCTTTTATATTTTTGGCATAACTCACTCATTTTTTGTCAACAATTTATAAATAAACACCCGTTGGAAAGATAAAACATTTATCTACAACTTTTTTCTTTTACGTTTCATCATAAAAAGTCATTAAGTATATTAAAATTTGCTCGAAACAAATATTTTGCATTAAACTAATGTCCAGTTTTATGTTGTACTTGAAATTTCGTATTTTTTTAAAACTGATTTTACAAAACTTAAAACATTAAAGTTGTAGGTCTATCTCTTATCTTTCCAACCATAGGTCGTACATAAAATTTGGACAAAAAATGAGTGAGTTATGTCAAAAATACGAAAAGTGTACATATAGAGGAGGATAACTCTCTAACGGTCAACTGACGGAAAACCCAAAAATATCTAACGGATCAAACATTGGGTACATTAGCCGCCAAAAATAAACATTGGGTATATAATCCGCAGAAAATCAAACATTGGGTACATTAGCCGCAGTTTACCCTTATATAATTGATTAAAGCTCTTTATTCGAGTCTACCTAAACGGCAAATTGTTACGGTACATTACAACAATACTGGAAGGTTCAACCATTTGTCAGACCATAATATATATATAGTTAAAAGTTAATAAATAGACTGTAAAAGTTAGCACAGAATATTTACGTACCCTTCAGCTGGTGGTTATATATTATATAATTATAATGTGCACTTAATGTTAGACATTCATGGAAAATCAGTTGGACCAATTTGGAGTTAATTACATAAATGCATATAGATATAGAAGTTGAGAGAAAATAATCTTAGAAAAAGGAAGCTTTTCTATGGATTTATCGGAATTAAATATATATGAGACTGATCTCATCTTAATGATAAATATCGTTGTCACTTGTCAAAATATTATATACAGAAAGCTTTATCATTCACGTGAAAATATATACGTAATATTTCAATCATATAGGCTATGCTACCTATATTTTTCCTAACATTCACCACCATCTTCATGTTTTAATATAGATTATAAATATTTTGGTACGTACGTAGGCAAGGTCGGTATATAGCTACGTAAAAAATAAGTGGAGCAAATAAATACTCGATTTAATCAATAACTTAGGTTTATTATATTTTTGTCCAATCTTCCCGGGGGACTACAAATATGAAGACCCGGCAAAAATATAATAATTTATCGAGGTTTAATTAACCACGATCGATACGGGATTTTCCTCGTAATTTCATAAGTTTGTATTGTACCCCCAATAAATTACTCAGAGTTCACTGCATGTTAAGCTAGCTAGTGAACGTATAATTTGTACAAAGTTATAAAAAAAGTATATGTATAGAGTTTCCACATATAGACAATGATTGTTTTTATTTGCTCTCTAATAACACTTTTTAACTAACCATGTTATGTCATACATATACCCTTATAATATTACTATTGAATAAAATTAAAATATATATGATATGGTCTTCCATTTAATGTTGAGTCATCAATAATTAAGCAAAGCTTCAATAAATTAAATTAAATTTATTATAGTAAACAAAAAAAAAATATCAAGGAAGCAACGAGTCTCCTACTTTTGCTCCGAACTTTGTTGACTTGTCTTATCTTTAAAAAAAATACTCTCAAAACGATAAATAGAAAAAAGAGCACAAATCTGGTGAAACATATAAAAAAAATACACAAATCTTCTTACAAGGCTCGTGATATATTCTTTTCTTTATATCTTTGGATCTGAGTTTCTTCTCGTTGCAAGCATTCAAAAAGGTCCCTACATATATGTGTGTGTATATACAAATATAGAGAGAATATGAAAAAGAAAAGTCGAAAAAGAGACATGAATAATATTAAATAAAAATGTGACGCAAGGAATAAAGTCGAAGGTGGTTAAGAAGGTATTAAGATCTGGACTCTTGTAATTGTCTCCTGCTTTTAGCACACCAAAAACTTGGCTTACGAGCTTCTATACATATATATATATATATATATATATATATTATGTTATTTCACTTTGGGATTATCATCCCATTATCCTATGTAATTCTACATTAATTGTATTGTTTTGCATGCATATATTATATGTACTAATATTATATTATAGTCACTGTCATGACGAGTACTATATAGTGATTGCCATGCACTAATTGAATAGTGTCTTTTTTTAAGGTTTTATGTAATAAATAATAGGGTTAATTGCGGCAAAAATACCCAACCTTTGTAAATATTCTCCGATAGGTACCCAACCTCAATAAACGTAGGCAAAAGTACCCAACGTCACACTTTTGTCGCCGACCAACTAACGCCGTTAGACACTGCCTACGTGGCCGTTAGGGTGTCTCGTGTGGAATGCCACGTGGCCAAAGGTTGGGTATTTTCGCCGCCACATGATCAAAGGTTGGGTACTTTCGCCGCCACGTGGCATTTAAAAAATAATTTTTTTAATTTTTTCTTTCTCATTAGCCAGTATGTTTTTATTCTTTTACGTATATCAAACATGATCAAATAATTTCATAAAATATGTACTTATAAAAAATTATGTTATTTTTTAAATAATCAAATAATTCCTTAAATTTATTAGTTTTAATTTATTTAAAAAAAAAATATTTCCCGTGACTCATATTTTTATTTTTTTACATATGTTAAATCTAAAAAAAATAATTTTATAAAATATTTTTATAAAAAATATTTTTTCTTATAGGGATAATTTATAATTTTTTAATAGATTATATTAAAATTTTGAAACTAAAACATTATTGTATATAATAACACGAGCATTTTAATATTAATATTAAGGCATGATATGATTTTTGCAGACATATAACATATTTGAAACTAAGGCATGATTAAAACAAATAGTTGTATCAAATACAGTTCAAGCTTAATTTAAACTGAAAGTTTGGTGATTGGTAAAAATTATGTTTAACCTTATTATTTTTTGTTTTAAAGTGAAAAAAGAAAAGTAACATTTTTTTGGTTTTTCTTTAACATTTTTTTTATAAGTACATTGTTTATAAAATTATTTGATCATGTTTGATGTACATAAAAAAAATAAAAACATATTGGCTAACGGGAAAGAAAAAATTATAAAAAAAATTTGTTTTTTTAATGCCACATGGCGGCGAAAGTACCCAACCTTTGATCATGTGGCGGCGAAAATACTCAACCTTTGGCCACGTGGCATTCCACACGAGACACCCTAACGGCCACGTAGGCAGTGTCTAACGGCGTTAGTTGGTCGGCGACAAAAGTGTGACGTTGGGTACTTTTGCCTACGTTTATTGAGGTTGGGTACCTATCGGAGAATATTTACAAAGGTTGGGTATTTTTGCCGCAATTAACCCTAAATAATAAATCAATGTTGATATTTTTGTTTTGTCAAGTCATGTAAGTGACTATAGTGATTGCCGTGCACTACTTAAATAATGTCACATTTAAAGGTTTTAGTTAGTAAATAATATTTTTGTTTTTGATAAAGTCATGCTTTATTTTTACCGGCCGGATAAACGGATCCTTATTGAGAATTATGGAACCGGGATTTTTGTGTTGTTACTTACAATATATTAATTCTTGGATCATTGGAATAACTCTATATTTAAATCAAACGAAACGTGGAATTCCGGCTTTTTTATTTAATCCGGAATTCAATAAATTACTTGTATTTATAGGATTAATTGTGGATAAATAAGAAGATAATTTAGACAAGAAAAGGAATATATATATAGGGAGTTGTTTATGTATGAGGTAATGATTAATGGTGAAAAAGAAGAAGATCAAGGAAGGTTTTTAATTGATAATATAATAAGGCTAGGGTTTGTTTATTGATTTATGAGGAGACAAATCACGTGGAAAGATTCATTATGATTTTGGGTTTGGTTTATATATTTGGCAAAACCTCTCATTTTCTTCAACTTTGTGTGTTTCTATATCTCCGGTAGATATGCATATTCAACGCTACTTCATGGAATCCTATGCCCAGAGAGAGAGGTGGTGTCAAAGCTACTTGCCACATTGGGAGAGTTACAACACGCGCTATACATATAGTAGAATAGTTAATTGACAATAATACCCTGGAGTTTATTTTTTTCGCGGTAATACTCCTTATAGTTTTTAAAAATAGAGCACTCGTTAGCTCACATTGAAAATATTGTATATTTTTTGTGATTGTAAACAGGATTAATATGCTAATGCTAATATGAAAAATTATTTTGAGTCTTTATTTAACCATGAGCTATATAACAAAGAAAATCTCATGTAATAAAGAAATAATAATAATAATAATAATAATAATAATAAAAATAAAAATACTGTCAAATTAATATCATGAGCATTATAAAATTAAAATTTCCTTCTTTTGTTCAAGACTCGTAACTAATAATGTTTTTTTTAATATAAATTGAAATATTAACGATAAAAGTTCCAAATTTCTTCTAAAATGTAACCGTAAAAACTTATTTTTTTCAAACAAATTTTCTCTTATAATAAAAAGAACAAAGAGTTAGGTGTCACCTATCGAAGTAAAAGGGATATATTGAAATTTGGAAATGTAGTAGATGAATTGTTTGGTGAAAATCCCACTAAACGACGCCATTCTGTACCTTCTTTATTAGTTTTTAATGAAGTTTTAATTAAACGTGGAAATAATATGCATACACCTATTTCTTTTGGAGCTTTGATGGATCGTTGACATGTATATTTATATCCCAGTTTTCTATGTCTTTGAAATTACTTTTGAATTCAATAATATATTTGCATATATATAAGTTAACTATAAGATCAGGTCCCTATCATCTCATAATAGGACAGATATTATTTATTGTCACATATTTTCTATACAAGAAAGCCGCAATATTTTTTATGGGAGATAAATAATAATAATAATAATAATAATAATAATAATAATAATAATAAGCTTGATTATTATTTTGGACCATGCCCATATTGCAACTAACCAATTATTTGACATGAAAAAAGGGAAAACAAATTTTTTGATATTATTCATCTAGCAAATAATTGTAACGCGATACATATCTCTCTCAAGCAAATAAAATGTAACGCCTCGAGTGATTTATCTAATTCATATTTGTACTCACAAGCGAGGTTTAAAATGTCGCTTGCCGATGTCATTTCGCATTTTTCATTTTATGGATATATCGCTTGCCGATGGGTATGTCAATGGGCAAATTGTAAAAAAAATGCATGCCGCATATACCGCATTTTTCGCATGGGCATACCGCATGCCGATGGGGTTTTCGACGGATATTTTGTAAAAAATATTTGAGTATTTAAGCAAGATATTTAAATAGGTTCAAAACTACATATTTAATAAATACAAGACATAATTATATACAACAAAACACATTTGTAACTTAAATTTGTAGGTGAAATGTATAATATTAAGTCACTTTATTACTTGAAGTGTATAATATTAAGTCAATTATTATGTGAAGTAAATATATGTATGTTAATTAAGTGTGTAATATTAAGTGAATATGCATGTTAATTGTATATATGTATGTTAACAAATTTAATATTAGTTGAAGTGTATAATATTAAATGAATATGTATATTAAGTGTATATGTATGTTAGATGAATTTACTATGTATGTTAAGTGTATAATATTAAGTTAATTATTTTTGCCAAAAGTTTAATTGGTATTTTTGCCGAAATTTATCAAAAATATGATTTTTTGCGAAATTCCAACCATTTTTTGCAATTTTTACTCACAAAAACGAAAAACTATATTCCATCCACATGCCCATGCGAATTTCGCGAAAAATGGTAAAAAACCAGCGAAACGAAAAGGTTTTCCTTTCGCATATCCTCGAAAAACGAAAATCGGTCAAAATTTCTATGGAAAATCGCGAAATTTAACACCTTGCTCACAAGTCGTTATTGGTATATATCTCTATCGTGTTTGCTTCACTCGCGCGATTTTTGAAAAACTTCTAAAAACGTCAATCATTCTATGATTGTCCCAAACTAATCACACTTAACTATACAGGTTCATACTTGTACATTTGTACTATCTCATATACGTACAATCTCATATGATGGACTTATATAATCTCGAGAACGTCCTATAAGTACTCTTGTCTCAAGAAATGTATGAAAGTAAAAACTCAATAGCGTAGCCAGACTTTCATTTCATGCGAAACACAAAAGTATATTTTTGACCTTTTTTTATTAGTACGCAGATAATTACAAAGATCATAAACAACCGTTTTAAACCAAATAGTTATTAGAAACATAAATAAATAATATTATTTTTGGAAGTATTGTATTATAGATTAATCGGGTCAATAATGGATAAAAGTTTAAAAAAGCTCGATTTCCGTCATTTTTCACTCTAAAATACCACACAATATCTATTTTTTTGCCTTGAGATCCACAATTAATGAACAACATAATGCAATCCCTAAAAATGCTAACTTAAAATCTCTAATTTGGGAGGAAAGAAAGAGGGTCGAATCAACCCTGAATATTTTATTTTTCTTTTCAAGTGAGCTTATTGTGCACATGCAAATACTCGTGGTGCATGTTTACCTCCGGGCCTCCGCCTATAAGTTACAGTAAACATATTAATTTATGCATATATATATATATCAATACATATTTGAATGTTGTGTATGATACAATAATAAAAAAAATAATGGAAATGTTACGAGATGCCTATTTTTATGTCAATTTTTTTTATAAAAAAATTACTCGTCTGTGAGAGTAAAAAATATACATAATAGATAGTTTTTAAGAAAATTTAACACGAAATGAACATTTCGTTCATTAACTCAACAAATAATAATGGAGTTATACTTATCAATCTGTTGAATGTTGATGTGAGAATTACAAAAACAAAAATAGACGTAAGAATGACACTCGCGTCTCACGCTCGTTAGCGCGTGAGATTGAAGAGAATCACTTACGATCCAACAGTTACCACCTTTTCACTCTACCGTAAGATTTACGTTACTCTTTTTCTCAACTAACAAACGGTCAGACCCACTTTTATCCCCTACAGCAACACAAGAAAATTTCACCAATAGGATATCGACATGTGGAAAAAGCAGGGGTATCTTCGACATATCACTGACAGTTCACACGGCTAGTACTCGACGCGCCATAATATGATTCGTTGCAGCTAAGTTAGTTAAAACACAGAAATAGATGGTATCTTTTTTTAATAATTTAATATATTTATTTATTTATTATAAAATACCCAAGTCTTTTGCCTTTTCTTTTACGTAATTACCCAAAAAAATTATTATCGGAAATTGGAATTTAGGAATATATTCTCCTTTGTATAGTAAATTAGAGAGAATACTTATAAGCACGTGACTTGCGAGGATAGCGATATATATTACTCTATAAATGCTCTTCATTTTTATTTACTGAAGTTTACCCCTTGAATTTAAATTTGTAGCACCCATGCTCCTTAATCCTCATGTTTTTAATGAGTAACAACTTGCCGCATTCATTAATTTTTTTAATTTTTTTTTGATAATTTGTACACAACATGTAATTACTTAATGATATTTTTGTCATTTATTTATTTACCTAATTAACAAGGCTAATATAGTAAATTATGAGTATTATAATAGTCTTTACACATGTTATTTCTGTTATAAAATCTAAAAAACTATTTTAGTTATTAAGTTTGAGAAAAGTGCAGCCATTTAAAAATATATAGGTCCTTGCTTTCAAAAATATAATTATATCTCTCCGTTGAATCACCAATGAAATAATACAATTGAATCAATCAACAATCTATATCTCTCTATTTTCCTCTTTACACCTTTCTATCTCTCTAATCCGACTTTACAAATACAAGTTATTTTACACACCTATTTATAGAGATAAGAAATTGTCAAATTTGCCTTGATTTTTATAACAATAAACAGAACAACAAGCTAATTTTCCTTCAGCTTTCTTGGCTTAGACCCGAGTTGTAGCTATAATGATAAATCTAACCGCAACTATGATGGTCAACCACTAACATTTGAAATACAATATAAATTTTTCTTATTTTTTATATGTGAGAAAAAAATTACCGCTTTTAAAAATAGATAGGTCGTTGCTTTCATAAATTAAAACTATTATCGTCACTCTATATTATATATCCAAATCAATACAAGGAAACTAGCATTTTCATTAAAATGGGATTTTGAACATGAATGTGGAAGATCGCATTTGCGCATCTATTAATCACGTTGGGTGTGACACCACCATGTGATTTATTATTAACCCAATACAATAGCTAGTTTTTATCAATTTTGGAAACTATATAAGTAGCTAGATCATTTTTATGGGAAATTGGGTTTTCCAAAAGAAGGTAAAAATAAAATAATTATAATAAAGTTTTCAACTATAAAGTCGACCCAAAAAAATCCCAGCTCGGTGACAAGCAACTTTCTAAGTTTTTTCATTTTAATGAGCTTTTATGGCACTTATTTATTTACATTAAAAATTGATATTAATATAAAAACAAAAAGGAAATGAACCCACAAATCTAACCTCTGAGCTCAGGCACAGCTCACACAGTACTTAGAATTTGGAAACTTTCCGACTTTGGGTGAATTTAACATAATTTGCAATAATGCCCCTTTCTTTAATATGCGGTATCAATCCTTCCCAAACCTTCAGAAAGTGACACATTTGTCCGACATCTAACTAGCAAGCAACACAAGAACCAACTTGTTACCGATTTGGATTACAAAACTATATAATAAAGCACTTAGAAGTCTAGTTTTTAAAGAATAAAATAAGAATGATAATCACCCCTTGAAAAAGATAAAAATTGTTAGACTTGTTTAAATCATTTTAAAGATTTTTTATTAGAATATTATATTCTTGGAGTCTTTTATTTAAATTATTTGATCGCTTAAAACTTTTGTGAATAGGGTCGGTCCTAATATATAATCACATAAAAATAGAGAAAAAAAAAACTCTAAAATGTATGTGTTAGCGCATATGTCAATAATATGTTCCGTTATTTTTTAATATCCAGATAGACAAAATGTAGTTAAGAGGGTATTTTTACCAAGAGTTAAAATTTAGGGGCAAAATGAACCAGCTAATAAACTTGAGGGGGCGTTACGGGCCATAAATGAAAAGGACAAGGAGACAAAAACCTCCCTGAAAATTATATATATGTATGTATGTATATATATACACTTGAAAATAACAGGATAGCATAGAATAAAGAAGAAGAAGAAGAAGAAGAGCCCATCAAAATACACTTCTCTCTCTCTCTCATCATCTCTTTCTCTCTCCTCTCGATTACCTTCCAACGCACGCCTTCTTCAACCACTCCCACCATACAAATATAGCTCAAGATCGAGATTTATATATATTTATATTTATATATATATAGTTATACGGCTATATCTACACACATAGATATATACTCACGCGCAATCGCACACCCACAATGTCTCACACGGATCTGGAATTCTGCCTCGACCTCCCGAAGATCCGGATCCCGCAGCTCTCGCCGGCGATCAAGCCCATTCAGACGCCGGAGCCGTCCGACGCCGCGCCGGCGATCAGAGCCAGGCCAGCCGCTCGCCGGCGAGACTCCGACGCCGGAGAAGACGCCGGGGAAGACCAGTGCCGGACGCCGACCGCGGCGGAGCACAGGATCCCGCCGATCCTGACGTGTCCGCCGGCTCCCAAGAAGCCGGCCAGGGCGCCGGCGTGCAAGCGGAAGCTCGCGGCCGAGCTCGACTTCTTCGAGGCGACGGGCCGCGACGACGTGGAGGAGTTCTTCCGGTCGAGCTTCGCCGCCAACGCCGCTAAGAGGAGTCGCTGTCCCTGTAAATGATCCAATCCCTAATCCTCGATCTTCATCACCTTCACTTGTTGATTTCATACCAAATTTTTTTCTTCGTTGTTTTTTTTCATTAATTTTCTTCATATATATATATATATGATTCGTGAGGTTCAACTCGAACCTTCAGAGCTTCGTGCTTCCATGGATTCCATAACTGTATTACACTAGCTATATAGTATATAGCTACATATCATCAGTACTATGAACAGATCTGTTGTTAACTGCAGATATATTATATATCAAAAATTCAAATCGGTATTCGGATACGGATAATTCATCCATCGGTATACCCGTAAAATCGGATTTGGTATTATGACGATGATCATGTGGTGGTTATTGATTAACAATTAGATTAATCTTGGTTGGTTGTTGGTTTAGATGGTTGATCTGTCTTGTTTGAGTGATCCACACGGCTTTGCCTCGGATAATATCGATTATATTTATATAATTATATGTAAATTATATATATATATATATGAATGAATGTGTATGAATTGTACTTTTTTGATGATCCCAAAATTGATGCAATGTGGAGTGTCACGGCTCACAAACGACCCCAAATTCAATGTGATAGCCTTTTGTCTATTTTTCAAATTCATTATTATTTTTCAATTAATAAATAGACTAGTCTATTTTGACAACTTTTATTTTGTCATTTTCCAGCAATTTTATTTTTTTAAATATAGCACGATTATATGAGTTTTGGGCGTTATAATGGTGGTAATGATATATGACTAAATATTTAAATATATAAGAACTTCAAACATTGGATTCTCTAATTTTTATTACATATTTGTGGCATAAGTATTCTTAAGTTATGCGAATGTAACAGTATATTTATAAAATAAAAATAAAAAAAATGATGAAAGTTCTAAAAGTATATGAAATGGTGATTTTCACTCAATTATTTTGTTAATCGTTAACTACCACGTCTCTCTCTCTCTCTCTCTCTCTCTCTCTCTCTCTCTCTCTCTCTCTAAGAAAGAAAATCCGAGCCTTCCACATGACAACTTACGGCGCAAAACTTATAACAAAAAAGGTTACCTATTGAATCATATTTCGTTCACTTTGCAAATTTCCACCGAGACTTAATGGTACTTATGCCACAAATATGTGTTCATATATACACATTGTCTGTATTATATACCTTGCAATTTAAGCACATATTTCTTAAATGTTACCCTAAGCATCTTTATATCTAATAAAGATAAATAATTCGATTAATAATGGTAGTGGAAACAGAAAATATTAATTGCTTGAAGTAACATTAACTTGGAAAAAGTAGATCGTTGAAATCCTTTCCTTTGAATCATTAATAGATATTAAAAAACCTTTCATTTATTTTATTTTAAATTGATACATGATTCTACTTAAAGAAAATACAAAATCCCCTAAAATGTGAAATTCCATGAAGTTCATCACTAAGGTAAATTAATTTAGATAAATTAACGATAATTGCACATCAATTCAGAATAGTAGACATTGCTTGCATATCTCTGAATTGAAAATTCACATTGTCATAGTTTATTTTTTATTTTATAGCGAGACAATGCATATGATTAGGGACTTTTATTTAATGACTTCTTTAATTTGTCGACAAGCTCTGATTATTCCACGTTATTATTTAAATTACTTGAGAGAAAATATTATATAGTGTCGCATTGTCTTGAATGAATGTGGAATTAGTCATTACTTTTGATCAACCTAGAAATACTAATTATTTATTTACTCTTATTTAAATTGTATAAATATATATGAATAAGACGAGATCGAGAATTTATCAATATATAAAAGCTAGATCGAAGTTTTTAATTACAAGGCATTTATAATTTCCAATCCCAATTTACCACCCATAAAAAGGAAATTAAATAGTCGGTTAAATTTCAATTAATTATTTTATAATAAATGCATAATTTCATGGACCATCGTTCATTTAATAGCCACTCCCATGTGCCAATAAAACTATACACATGTTGGTATATATATAAAATTATATATACACATTACAAAAACCTATATAGTCTCAATAATGCACGTCCTAGATATCAAATGTTAATGGCTACAAGACAAAGAGCATATATATTATTTTGTTTACAACAAATTAAATTGTCTATGGACCCATCTACGAAAAAATAGGGCCACAAAATAATTACCAATTAGTTAATAATTAAATTGTAAATTTGTAATTAGTATGTCTCTAGGTAGTACTAAGAGAGTGGAATATTATGAGAAATAATTATAATCATCACATACAAGGACTAGCTCAACTAGAGAAATATAAGCTTAAACTATAAGCTACTATAATTGTGTACGCCTTGGTTTCGGTGGAATAATAAAAAGAGCAGTACTTGTCAATCATCATCATGCATATGAGAGAGAGAGAGAGAGAGAGAGAGAGAGAGAGAGAGAGAGAGAGAGAGAGAGAGAGAGAGAGAGAGAGAGAGAGGGGTGGCTTGGGAATGAAGAGAAGAGAGAAGAGTGTTGGAAAAGGGTCCAAAAGGGTAGAGAGTCATGGGAGGCATAAGATTAAAAAGAGGGACAATGCTACTTTGTGTGCTTCCAAAAGTGTTGGAAATATTACACATATTTCACTCACTACCATGCTACGAAGCGTCACCATCAAGGATTTTCGAAAGTTCATATACAAAAGCAATATATGTATCTATAGCTATATCATATATGTGTATATAGATATATCAGAAAGATGGCAATTAAACTAAGCAAAATATCATTTTGTTACTCTCTAAGTAAAAGAGTAGTATAAAATCAAAAGCCAGCTCGATAACCTAACTCACACTCTTCGAGAGATAGTGAGTTTAATTCCAATTAGACACAAAAAATGCGTGACATACATATATAATCTCGATCGATAGTACTATCAATTTTTTGTAGTTTTACACTATATATATAACTTGTAATACGAGTACACCGTACAATCATAGTACGACTTCACTAAAAAAAATTATCAGATGTAGTGACGTAATTAACATAGAGTTATTCTATCGTATTTGGTGTAGATTTTTTAGATTTTGGTGTGGATTATTTAGTGGTGATTTACTAAAATACGGTAGTAAAATCGGTAATGAATTTTATTATTATCGTATTTAGCGATATAATCGTACTTAGCAATACTATATATCGAACAAACAAAAAATAAAGAAATTAGAATATGTATATAATTTTCAAAAGATGAAGTTTAGTATCAAGCAAACAAAGTATCTTTAAAGTTCGAAGTCCAAATGCATATATAGTCAGATTAATTGTTTAATGTGAAAATATAGTTAAGATAAGATCATAGTACAAGTATATATAATATTCTGAAATATATGCTTACTGTTTCACTAAGTACTTACAAGTTCTGTTACTGATTGATGTTCATTGCTATAATTATGTAAGAAACGACCGAATATTAATCAAATAAACATTAATCACGGGACTATATAATATAATAAAATACGTCTTAGTATGACGAGTTTCCTAAACTACCCTTTATTATTCCCATTTTAATAATTCAACTCACTATATTCTCAATGGTATTTATGATCATATGAGAAAAGTGCTGATACCAAGATGTGTGTGAGGCCATGCATATTTCAAATTATAATATAAAAAATATAGTTTATGTATAGTAATTCGTGAAGGTCCAATCTTATCCTTGGCGTTATTGAATACTTAATCATATTGTAATATTCAAATTTATTAAGGTCTCTGATTGCCTTGGATCAGACAAAATTAATCGAATAATTGTTACGTGTTGGCGATAATCTCTCAGTTTTGCACGCATTTTGTACCCTCTGAAATCAATTATAAAATCATATATATATACGTCATTATTTTTAATTTATTTTTGTATGGATAATGTGACTGCTCAAAATGTGACGGCTCTTGAATCTAATCAAATGCAGTCAAAACTCAAGACAAAATTCAAAATTTTATCAATCTCTAGAGTCAATCATCATACAGAAACACATAAATAGTGTCTTTCTTGCTTATATCATGAATATCTAATCTAGGGTTGGTCACTTGGGACCACCATGGAAAGCATCAGTCCGTCCGTCCGGTTCTTTGCTGCGCACAGAGCCACAGACAATCTATATTGGGGTTTATACCGGCATAGCGATTGCGGCCTCTGACAGAATATCCGAGTAAGCGCGTCCATGTCCCAACGGCCAAGACGGGCCAAGCGGCAAACGGGCAACTACACACTCCACGGATGTACATACAATGGCGGATCTATATATATATATATATATGCAAGGGGCTGTTTGAAAAATATTTAAGATTAACTCGAATTTTTTTATATTTTAATCTTTGCTCTTAAATATTTTAACCCTTAATTAATTATATTTAAGAAATCTTACCGTAATTTTTATCGCCCCGAAATTTATACCTTAGATTCACCACTCTGTACGTGTGCATATATATATATATATCTAAATTTACTACTACATATAATTTTTAAAATCAATTTAACTTCTTCTCAATTTAATAAATACACATGTACAAATTGCTACTTACCTTACGTATTCAACAATAATGAAAACCTCTTAATTAATTGTGAATATATTGATCCAATTTACACCAATTATGTTATTATTATAAATTTTATAAATAAAAAAATATATGGCTTATATATGAAAATGTATTTCATGGTAAGCAAGAATCACATGTTTGAAGCCAGCTTTAACAGTAAACAAAAGCAAGTCTTAGGCTGTCCAAAATGCTTGACGCTAAAGCCATGTCAAATATATATTTTTATAAATAACAAAAAGCGTACCACAAACTATATAATATACAAATTAATATATAAAATTTAATGAACTAGGTGGTGATCTTCCTTAAATGGATCACCCTCCTCGTTACATCTTCTGCTTCTTTATTGCCGAAAAGAATATATAAAGGAGACCGAAATCTCATTCTCTTGGATGATAAAACAAAAGGGAATATTATTTATTTGTTTATTTATTTGTGAGAAAAAGAATAAAGAGCAAATGAGAAGAGAAAGTGAAAGAAAAGGCATCCCAAGAGGGCAATAGAGGTCCCACCTAATGCAAGGCAATCATCTATAATTCTATTTCTATCTATATAGCCTTTGGAGAGATAGATTATAGATAAGTGTACTATTGATTGGACGTATGATCTAACAATTTACATAAATATTTATTTATATATTATAATTTATAATAAAAAAAATTAATATAAGAATATCATTCTTGTTGGAGCCGCTGAGGACCAATATAAAGGTGGGCAGAAAAAAAAAATTATATATAGAAATCTTCAAATACTAATCAATTATTCGTTACTATTTTATTAATCTCCCAATCTTTATATTTTTAAAGCATTAATCATATATGGCAATCTATGACAACATAAACTGTCATAAACAAATTATTCTAAATTTATAAAACTTAAGGGATTAAAAAAAGAAATAGTGATAAATAAAGGAGTAGAAAGTGAAAATTATATTTTAGTACAATTATATTTTTTGCGTTAAAGATTGTTGTTATTTATGTGCTTGAAAAATTATAATTAAATATTTATTTTAAAAAAATTATTAAAAATTTACGTTAAGCACCGCCTGAATTGAAATCCTAGCTCCGCCACCATATCATCCTAGTGTTGCTGAATTATAAATAAAATAAATAAAAATAAGCCAATAAAGGACTCGTCAATCAAATTGTAGAAGCTAGGAGGCCAGTTTGAATAATGTTGGGCTTTTGAGAACTGACTCAAGGCCCAATTCGTAGAGGAGGCCCAAGCCTCAAGATCATGCACAAGTAAGTGTGTCTCTATATATACATTAATATCCATCAACAATTTAATTATTTTTTTTATAAAAAATTTAATTATTTTGTTCCTACAAAAATTAATTATTATTTTGAACTGTTTATATATATTTCTTGCAATACTAACTTTACATATAATTTAAAATAATTTGTTTTGTTCCAAATGAAGAACATTATTATTATTATTATTATTATTATTATTATTATTATTATTATTATTATTATTATTATTATTATTATCTCTTTATTTATAGCCGCTTGTGGGTTATCTTATATATACTCTCTGACAAAGCTGGTGACAATATTCCAAAAGTCTCATCTATAAATATATATATATACAAACACAAAACTCGGCTATTATATTGTTTTATAATTTATAAACATAATGGTTTTTGGGGAGAAAGAAGAACGCTTAGTGAAGGAATCATGGGAGCAAATACTGAAGCTCGACTTAGCTGAAATCAGCCTTCGCTTCTTCTCACTGTGAGTAGTACTACACACATACATATCATTATATATATATCGTTGACCCTTTATAATTGCAAATAACTTATGAAGGATTCTTGAGATTGCACCGCCTGCGAAGGACATGTTCTCATTTCTGAGAGACTCTGATGAATTGCCTCAGAACAATCCGAAGCTCAAGGCTCATGCTCTTAAGGTTTTCAAGATGGTAAGAATATCGTTAAAAACGCTTAACACTAGGCAACGGAACTAGCATGTTTATAATTGCATAAGCCAAAAATTCAAATAACAAAGAGGGGTATTTTTTGATTAACTATTTAGTCTCCGGTACTTGTAAATAGACTGATTTTCTTAGTCTCGGGCTAGTCTCGGATACTACGATCGAGGAACGAAACGTAGTCTCGGACACACGTGAGTGTCGAGAATTAATAACAACTACTCACTGATATGTGTACTACAATATATATATATATATATATATGTTGATTAGTAATATTTTAGTTATTTCCTAAATACATAGAATAGGGTAATAAAGCTCAATATAAAATATTTATTTATATAAACATATATATATATATAATATAACTATAGAACTCTCATCTTGATGATTACGTACGTATATCTCTAAGCTACTATATATAGTAATCACACCTCATAATCGACATATATAATAAAATATAATGTTGGTATGCCACGGCCGTCCTCACTAATAAAAATGGTAAATTCTATAAGATAAAAAAAATTCAAGTTTTACATCTAATTTATCTCTGACAGAGTTAGAATGCGATATTAGCTTGTCTTTTTGTATTGTTCTCAAGCTTGATATGTACGACAATTTCATTTAGGGTGCACACCTTGTTTTATCGATCTTAAAATTGTAGTATTTGAATTTATTATTGAATAATATTGTTATATTATTAGACTTGCGAGTCAGCAATTCAGCTGGGAGAGCAATGTGAAGTTGTCGTGCCGAATTCGAGCTTAAAGCATTTAGGATCCGTTCATCTTAAGAACGGTGTCATTGCAGTCCATTTCGAGGTAATTCTACTCACATATACTTCGCTTCTTTTGTAAGTATCAACTCGTCCCTTAATTTCCTTTTTATCATCAGTTTACACATTAGACTTTTAACTTTTACTACAACCACAATTATGGAATTAATAAATAATTGGGAAAATTACGGCGAAATACTCAACCTTTGGTCAACTTGCCTCCCGTGTACCTAAGTTCTAAAACTGCACGTTGGGTATTTTTGCCGCCAGTTTTAAAAGCTGGGTACACAGGAGGCACGTTGACCAACGGTTGGGTATTTTTGCAGTAATTTTCCCTAAAATTGAATGAGTGTATATATATATATATATATAGGTGGTGAAAGAGGCATTGGTGAGAACCCTGAAAGAAGGCATTGGAGAGAAATGGAGTGATGAGATTGGGTGTGCTTGGGGAGAAGCTTATGATCACTTGGCTCAAGCTATTCTCAATGAGATGAAACAAGAATCTACTTGATATTTCCAAATTAGTTTTCATTTGGGTGGTAAGTATTACCTAAAAAATAGCATTGTCCTTGAGTTTGGCTTGTTGGTGCATTTGACCTCTTGAAATTTACTTTGTGGCATCAATACCTTATTTGGGGACGTTAATCTTAATGGTTGTTTTCGTAAACTGAAGTCTTTCAAATGGTTTACTTTTGGAGACTGATTTTTTAGTTTTGTCAATTGCTTAAAGCACGAATGACAACTAAAAAATTTCAGTTGCAAAATGTACTTTTAAAATTTTAGTCACTAGGTATTAGCTACTAGAAAGTGATTTTTTGTGTAAAATTTTTTTAGCAACTGATTTGAATTTATACCAACTGATTTAACATTTAATAAAAACGTAATTTCTAGTAGTGGTTCACAATAGTTTCATTCATGATCTAATATGTCGAAGTGTTTGATCGATGATTTACATGAACTCTCAAGTAAGTGTCACTATTGCTAGACAATTAATATTTCGTCATTTAACTGTCTAGTTATAAAGAATATGAAGTAATAGTTGTGTCGCAAGTTAAACTTTAAAAGTAAAAAGTACACTAAAAAAAGTTTAGGGACCTTTTACACAAAATTACTTTCAAAATAAACTGAAAGTAATTGGTACATATTTTTTTCTTTTTCTTTCCACGATGATTCCATGTGATGTAACGGTTTTACCTGTATAATTCGCATAAAATGGAAACGTGACACGTGAGAGTTTTGTGTAATACAAAAAAAGTTGACAAGAGGAAGTGTTCCAACCTGATAAATTGAGGGGGCTCAAACGTCAACAATATTATCTCTAATCATCATGTATTTTTTTCTTCTTCTTTCTTTTCATAAAATATAGTACTTAATGGAAGCACATGTATAATGTATTGGATGCATGGCACTAAAAAAAGCAAAATGTATTATTAATATTATTATTATTATTATTATTATTATTATTATTATTATTATTATTATTATTATTATTATTATTATTATTATTATTATTATTATTATTATTATTATTATTATTATTATTATTATTATTATTATTATTATTATACCAATAAATGCTTGTAGCGTAGTCCAAAGATGACCATAGACTAAAGTTATAATGAGGTAAAAAATATTATTAAATAGAAATCCAAGCCATTAATTAGTACGTACAGTACAATTAATAAATATGGTCATCCCAAGATGGCTAACACTTTGTTTTACTTTATTTTATTTTATTTTATTTTATTTTATTACGTTCATGCATGTTAAGCCCACTTTATACAACGGAAGAATAATACTCGATCATATGTATCGTTATTTTACTACCAGCAATGTGGAAGAAGGTCGATGGATATTTACGGCACTACACTTGGCTAAACATGATAGTTTTAGCCGATGAAAGTAAACAATGGGAATTAAGCTTCTATGTTTGACCGAATATGTAGTATTTTTATCGCAATTTATCTAATTAAAAGATTAGGTACTTATGCCGCTTTAATAATTTATTTTAATTATTATGATTTATTCCCTCAAATTTCTTGAGAGACAATGGACAAGAAGAATATCTAATTTGCAATATGTGATGTTCTCTTGATTTTATTTACTTTTTACTAAAAGCAAAAAGGCAATATGACTTACAAAATATTTATTAGTTATTTATGTCAACTTTAACTCTCTTTTTTTTTAGCAATATGGAAGGAATATAATGGGAATTAATGACATTGGGAGTATTCACTGCGAAAAAGAGTACTTTTGCCTGATGATATAAAGAATAGTTAGCTTCATCATATTTAGTCTATACTAAAGATAAAAACATGTTTTATATTAAGCTAATGAGTAACTATATGAATGATTCAATGAATATCAGTATATTAGTTTATATGAAAAATACAATTTCTGAGAAAATTAAAACCTGTACAATTAATGAATCAATGAATACCAGTCATGTTACATTGACCTTTTGTTACCAATTCAACAATTTATTGAATTGATTATTTTCATATCAGATATATGATGGGAAATATATGATGTAATCTACTTGTATACATATTCAATTATGTAATTACTACTAGAGCTGGCCAGCTGCAGGCAAGCCCTTTTTGCAGCCAGTTTTCGTAAATTCCACGGAACAGCCGTTCGGTCAGAATTTTCCGGTGGCTAATGTATATTCCTTCTATAAAATAGTTATAATTTTTTAGAATTTTATAATCTAAGTATATCTTAAATATTAATGCAGAAGAGTTCTACTCAAAAGGTTTTCTGAGTGACACACAACCATACCAAGCTTCATGTCACTAGTTTGTATCTATGAAAACCGTGGCCATTATGGCAGTCATTTTTTACTATTAATTAATATTTTAAAAACGAATATTTTTTAGGTAAGTTTTTAACTTTTATAGTAGGTTAGTTCGACTAGAGTTTCTGGTGGCTAGTGTATATCCTTTAAATGAAATAGTTGTAAGTTTTTAGAGCTTTATAATATAAGTATGTTTTTTAAAAATTAAAGAAGAAAGGTCCTACATAATATGTTTTATGAGTGACACAGGACCAAAACAAGCTACGTGTACTATTTTGTGTCTACAAAAACCGTGACCGCGTGGTCCCGTGATAATCAGTTTTGTAGCCCTTTTGGGGCCAATATGATAGTTGTACTTATTACTACCTAATATTTTTAAAATGGAATAATTTTTTTTATAATTTTTAATTTTAAGGATTTTACAGCCTATATTTACTATAAGATTGTAGTCTTGGCGGACCCGCTTTGTACAAAGATTGTAGTCTTCGTACCGCAGGTGTTCCTTTCTAGAATTAGAGAGCAACACGTGGCCTCTTTTCATTTGGCTGGAAAAGGGGCATCATAGATAGGGGTGTACAGAACAGCCACCAGAACAGCGCCAATTAGTTTGACTAAAGCAAAGTCAAGTCTTCTCTGCATGGTTCGGAATAAGTCCCTTATTTGAATTCGAATATTATTATTATTATTGGCTAATTAATTAGCCATATTATTAATTAATTATTGTCAACTTTGAGAGCCTCAACTACTATCAAAGTCTTGATCTTGACCATATACCCATGCAAACTATATATAAGTGTTTCACCACTTCTCCTATCTTCTCATCATTCAAACAAATAAATTCTCTCTCTCTCTCTCTCTCCCTCTAATTAGGTAAGGCTTCCTCAATTTTGCTCCAAATTTTATTAATATAATTTACTTTTAATTAGTGAAGCATTTCAGCATGTGACACTATTACAAAGTCGTTATGCGACAACATTATAGCCAAGTCTATATATTTACACGTATAATTATAAACAATGAAAGAGTAAGACACGCGCATGATTTCTTAATATATATATATATATATATATATATATAATTTAATTGTTTGCCCCTTAAATATTTTTATTGTACACAGAATAATTCTTATTTTCATTTTAACAATCAAAGTTATATGTATTTTCCTTCTCTTTTTTTTTTTCGTAATCTGCGTACTCATACCCTCAAGGTTAGTATCCAGGTTTCGCTCGTCAATACTTTGCTTATAGAGAATACATATATACATATATATATATATATATATATATATATATACCGTATAGCTCAATTATATGTTATTCTAGTTTTTATAGCTGATAACTCAACGATGTATATAATATATATCATGGATTTTGCAGACGAGTATATATTATGGGAGCAATGGAGGAAGAAGGTGAGCAGTACCAGGCAGGAGTGAAAAGACTGTGCGAGAAAGGGATCACCAGAGTTCCACTCAAATACATTTTGCCTGAGTCTGAACGTCCCTGCATCGTTCATCATGCAAACCCTAACAATCTTAACTTGCCGATAATCGATCTTGCTCAGCTTCAAGGGCCCGACAGAGGCCACGTCATAGCCTCGCTCGCTCAAGCCTGCCAAGAATATGGCTTCTTTCAGGTTCAAATATATGTTATTAATTCTAAATAACGTAATGAACACGCATGTGTGGCTCGATGTTATATAATATAGTGGCGTATCTAGAGTTGAATCTCATGTAAGATACAAACATAAACACACGTGTACGCGTTAACTAAACTACCAATATTCATGCATGATATATATGCAGTTGATCAACCACGGTATTGGCGGTGACGTCATCGATCGAATGTGCGAAGTGAGTAAGGAGTTCTTTGAGCTCTCGTTCGAGGAGAGATCGAAATACATGTCGAGTGATATGTATAGTCGTGTCAGGTATGGCACGAGCTTCAACCAGAACAATGACAAAGTCTTTTGCTGGAGAGACTTCTTGAAGCTCAGTTGCTATCCTTTGTCTCAAGCTCTTCCTCATTGGCCTTCTTCTCCTTCTCATCTAAGGTCTCTCTCTCTCTCTTCGAAAAACAGTTAAACAGACAACATGGATTTTGACGTTAAAATATCTTAAGGTATTGAGTTTTCTGTTTTATAGGGAAGCTGGGGTTAGATTCTCAAAGGAGACTAGAAGCTTGTACCTCGTACTTATGGAGGCTATCATGGAGAGTTTAGGGTTGGATCAAGAAACAAAAGAGCATGAGAGTAGTGATGACTCGATAAGATTCGAAGACGGAAGTCAACTGATGATAATGAATTACTATCCACCATGTCCCCAACCGGAGCTAACCCTAGGAATGCCCGCTCATTCGGACTACGGCTTTCTGACTCTTTTACTTCAAGATGAAGTGGAGGGTCTTCAGATTCAGCGCGGAGGGAGATGGCTCACCGTTCAGCCACTTGCAGGTTCATTCGTGGTCAACGTCGGTGATCATCTTGAGGTGATTAAAGCATTCTCGCATTTTCTCGTATGTATATATAATATTTATCAACATCATTCAATTATGTTAGTGTCACGAGAGCTCAAATATTGTATCTCGAGCATACAAAGTACAAATACTCAACCACGTGAGCTAGTTATATTGATCGTATAGACCGTTTTTCTTCTGATGCCCTTTTGTTCTTTGGAGTAATTTGGAGTTTCATTTGTTGTGTTTTCACATAAACGTTTAGTATGGTACAAAATACCTCTTCAAATTAAGGAGCTACTCTACATTTAATGAAAAAGTTGAGAGTTAATATTTAAAACATTTTTTTAAAGGAAAGTTTCATATAATATAACGTTCATAATAACAAAGTTAATTATATACACTAATTAATCATTACTCTGTATATTTGACATTTTTATCAAGCTTATATTTCAGGGTTGACATTGAACTATAAAGAGTTTATTGCTAGTTATATTTATTTTATATATATACTACGAAACAAACAGAAACGTCTCCTATTAAATGAACTCTATGCATGCGCATGCATGCATACGACAACTTCTACAAGCTCATAGA
The DNA here is from genome assembly GCA_954871525.1 of Parietaria judaica. Classification (NCBI taxonomy): domain Eukaryota; kingdom Viridiplantae; phylum Streptophyta; class Magnoliopsida; order Rosales; family Urticaceae; genus Parietaria; species Parietaria judaica. Next base: position 10,978,955 of record OX940862.1, read on the forward strand.
ATACGTCAACAATTCCTTCCTATTAGTTACATTTTGACTTTGCAGTCTTATTTTATACATATATGTGGTTGATATTGTCAATATCTATGTGTATCTAGATATTCAGCAACGGAAAATACAAGAGCGTTGTCCATCGAGTGACAGTGAATCCATCAAAGTCAAGAATCTCAATTGCTTCACTGCATAGCTTGCCGTTTGAGTGCATGGTAAGGCCATCGAAGAAGCTGATTGACGAAGCCAATCCGAGGCGGTACAAAGACACCGACTTCTCGAGCTTTCTCGAGCACATCGCTTCTAGCGAGCACAAGAACAAGAATTTCTTGGAGTCTAGGAAACTGACGTTTTGATGCGCTTCCTCTAAAGTCTCAAATTGGGACAAAAAATTATAATGTTTTGCTTGACTTTTTCATATGAATCGGATCTATATATCTTGCTCAAATCATTGGAAAGGGAGATATCATGGGTTGACTTCTTTGTAGGGTTAGAGAGGTCGTTGACTTGAGTACGATTGGAGGGTATTATCTGTGACGTATGAGTTAATTATAACTCGCCTTGTTCATTACTTTGGAAAGTAATAAGAAATGTATAATTTATAATACAAGTACTAGTTCAAGCCAATACAGCAAGTTGACTTCGTGGCAATAATATATTTTTCTTGGTGCAATTGTTGAGGAATTGTTATGTTGGTTATTAGATGAAGCTTTAAGATGTAAGAGTCACGTACTCACATAATAATGCTAATACATAAAAATAGATTTCATATATATATATATATATATATGCAGAGCCGGCCCAATATTTTCGGGGGCCTTGGGCGAAAAGTTAAAACGAGGCCTTTTTTTAATTCCTTAATAATAAAATACTTGACACAACGTACTATGCTTAAATACAAATATTTATTGTTGCTCCACGAAATATATTTTTTTTCTTGATTTTTCTATTAAGTATGTTATTGTTCTTGATTTTTCAAGTTGCATTACTTACAACACATACAAGGAGGTCTCTTTCATCTGATCTTATAAGCATTCTTCTAAATTATATAATATTTGGGGCCTTTAAATATTGGGGTCCTTGGGCGGTCGCCCAACTCGCCCACCTATCGGGCCGGCTCTGTATATATGTATATATGCAGCGCAGCAGCGGTAGAATCAGAAATTATATTCAGGGGTGCTAGATTGATATTTTAGTTAGAAATTACACTTAAGTGTTATATTTAAATTGTGTATATATATTGGCAAATAAAGGCGTTGGACGAACCAAATTGAGCCTAAAATCAAAGACATGATTTTAATTAGGTTAAAGTATATACGTTACCGTTCATTCATAGTGCATAAATCATTTATAAATTTTATTTGCATCATTGCCACCTCAATGACACGTCATTTTAAAGTTACTTTTAATAATTGATTTATTTGGATATTTTATATGTCGAACTATTTTTTTGCTTGGGAATTACTACCAACCTTAAACTTTTGTCTCACGTTTACATGCGATGCAAATATAGTTTTGACTTTTGAAACAAAAGAGAAATGAAATGATCATGAAAATCAATCAATATATTCAACTTAAAGAATAAGCAATACCACGAGTTAGACTATCTCTAATACATTTGATTTAGCTTTATGATATCAAATAAAAACCAATATTAACTAGTGAAACGATATGTGTGTATATATATTATAGCAAGATATAATGATCAATGGCCATGAAATATGAATAGACGTGGAAGACTGTTTGGCTACGGTCATTCGTGGAAACTTCACGTTCATGAGTTATAATCGTAGACTTTATATTCATGTCTTGATTGGTTGGACTCGATCGATGAAATAATAAAATATATATACATTCAAAAGTACAATTTATACTTTATATTATTAGTGTCAACGATATTGTATTTATGATGTGTAGCTTTCGACAACTTTTCATGTTGATGATCATGGACCAAAACCAGAATAGACAATGAATAGCTACGGATTCCATTCAATTTCAGTGAAAGGGGCCAATCAACAGAAATTTAAACGGACAACAAATTTATAATGCAAGCCCCGGAGCCCATTCGGGGCCGGGATCGGGATCGGGATCGTTATTTTTATAAAGATTTTGATCCATATTACCACTAAATAATTAGTTAAATTGACAATAAAAAAAAAAAAAAACAAAGAGTGTACTTTTTTTTAATTATTTTATCAGAGATCATGATCTTTATGCTGTCTTTCCTTGAATTAATAATTTTCATACTAATCTTCTTTTCTTTCTTAGACTTCTTAACTTACTTTTTTTTCTCTTTTTTTTCATGTGTTTTTCTTAAATACCAAACTGCGAGCCAAAAAAATAATAAAATAGAAATAATTGCATTGAAACAATCCTTCAATGCTCTTACTTCTCGTTTTGATAGTTGACTTCTTCTAACAAACCATTTTTCAGATCAGAGTTGAATATTTCTATAAATTTTATTTTTAGCATATATTGCCCATAATCAGAATTTTATTTTATTGCATGTATTATTAATAATATATCAGTGGTGTAACCCAAAACAATCCAATTTTTGGGAAGAAAAACGAAAAGAATGAAGTGAAGAATATTATTATTATTTATGGACGAAGGATGAGGCATTGTTATTCCAATTATACAACGCAAGTCAATATATAATCAGAAAAACACACCCATTTCTCTCTCTCCTCTCTACAATTCTCAATGTCGTTTTCTTTTCAATTTTAGCTTGTCTTTTTTACAGTATGGAATATGCACGGATCACCTCGACGATGGGCGCTCGGCACAAAGGGCACTTCCCGCCGCTCCGAACCAGCTCGTTTGCGCATTTTGAGCATGTGCACATGTGTCCGCATCTGCAAATATGGTCTCAATGGTTGAGCAAAAAGAAACAACATATATAATGCCATTTGGCTCGGACGCTATCTATTTAGTTACGTTAGATTTATAACTGAATCAAAATCATGTTGATTATGAACTAAACGGAAAAGGATAAATTCGCATAAAAAATAATAATCGAGGGAATTTATGGAAATATTTGAAACCAGGAGGGGGTATTAATGTACTATAGCCTACTAGATTGGCGGTGTTTGTGCAAAAAAGAAAGTACCTATACAAAAGAGAATCAATATGGCTATCGCAGCACACACAGCAAGTTCCTTTCTTGACATGGCCCCACTTCGACCCATCCTCTGATGTCTCCGGACCTGACCCTGCAAGAAAAGCACCGTCGTTTACGAGAGGGAAAATAATCATCCAGTAGAGCCGAGTTGACTTATAGCAGAGTCAATGACATCCGGTTCTAAATTGAGAAGAGTTGACTTCGCAGCGGAGAGTCAAACATGTTCGTACCCTTTTCACCTGCTGACCGATTCAGGGCTGCAGAGACTTCTTGCCTGACAGAACGTTGCAGCTCGAGCTGCATATCCATGCACGCCTCCAACATCCTTTGCATGTGGCTCATGCCCTGCTGAAGCCTCGCCATGTCCGCCCTCAGATCATTTACCATCTCCCATTCCTGTCCCCGTAACAAATATTAATACAAATTTATTACGAAAAATGTCGGATTTATAGACAAAAGATTAATAATTTCTACCAGATTAAATCCTTTAAAAGCACACTTGGACTTGGGATTTCGAAGTAAGGTTCCCATGTTCATATTAAATTCCGTAATTTTACTTTTTTATCAAGAAATTTTACTCACGATTTCTGGACGGTGAATACTGTGTCTGGGCCATCCGGTGTGATGCAAGTCCTGATGATGCCAGATTGGCTGCGGCGGAGGAACGGGCGGAGATGGCAGTACCAGGGACGGTCTATTGACGGCATCATGCTGATCTGCATTTTGGTCGTCCCTTTGATTCTCCTCGTCTCGCTCTGGCGAGGTAGGGGTTGAAACCGGCAAATTCCTATGTATATCCCAATCAATTGGAGCGTGACTTTGCCTTACGACATACGATTGTATCAACTGGTCCAGGCTTTCTCGGAAACCGCTATGAAGAAGATTGGAAACACTCCTCCTACAATGTTAGAATTTATTGTTAAACAAGTCTGTAAAAACACAAATCTCAGTACCATTTCTACTAGGCGTGAAACCCCCGGATTTAAAACCGAAAAGCCCAGATATTAAAAATTAGGGTGAAATTTGGGTAACCCAAACCGGTATTCAGGTGGAACCGAAACCTAATTAATTTCCGTTTGGGTATATGAAAAATCTCAAATATTAAGCTAATTAAAAATTAATTTTTACAAGGCAAAGAGGCGTTCTTCTGGGATATTCTCAATCACACTAAAATAATAAAAATAAAAAATCAGCTTTTGAAAAAAATTTGATTTTCACTTAACCAATTCGGGTGCGAGATTCTAATATTGGAAATACACTTGTAACCAGAATCTTGGATATCATAACCCGTTTTCAGCCTACTTTCTGCAGTTATTTGTTTACCTGCTTAAAAGTTCCCTTAGCTCCATGCTATACACATTGTCATCATCAGGTGGGTGAAATCTGTTCAATCTTCTAACCGGAACAGAGCGCCGACTTCTCACCGGAATGGAAGGAGCTTCTGACCAATTCCCGGCACTTTCCCGGGAGCTGTCCCTCTGCCAAGCACCCTGGTCTTCTAGTGCAAGGCTCTCTTCTCCATCGGTGTTCCTTGCCGTCTCCTCCGGCCAATTCCCGGCCATATCTTCTGTGTTCTCATCTCTCCATTCATTAAACTGACTATAAGATTCTGTTTGATTTTCGGCTTCCTCAGAATCCATACGCCCAACATCTGTGTTGCTTTCTGGGCTTTCTGCTTGATCAATAGATTGATGAATAGCATTTTCCTCGATAGGAAGCTGTGACTGTTCGTGAATATCATTCTGGAGATCCTGAGAATCGTTCGTTTGAATTCCGTCGTTTCTAGGTTCACTGATAATATTGTTAGGTGAGGAATCTGAATGGTTATCAACCTGACCACGAACTATGTTTTCTAATCTTGAGCGGAACCCTTCCCTGAAAAAAAAAAAATATTTTGCTATCAAGATAATCACTAAAGAAGAGATAAATTAAAATAAAAAGTAAGTTACCCTTTGGTCACTTTTTTTCTAGTAATAAAGTAAGAATTTCATTAAAAGAGTCCAAACAAAACCAACCATAAGAAATACCTAGTAATAGTTATATCTAGTACCCTTGACCATATGAAGACAAAAAAAAATGAAAATATGGAGCGTGAACCGGCCAGAGTTGAAAAATTCTTCAAAGCGCAGAACGCCGGTTCATGGAAACAAAGAAGCTGAATTCCACAATGAAAACTTTCTCCAGACGTAGATTCAACATCTATTTTAGTATTCAATATTATTTAATCACACAATACCACCAAAAAGCCTACAAGGAAGACACTTACAAAAGAAACCTAAAATTTGCAGATGTACAACAATCGAATAAACGACTAAGAAATTTGCATTTACGTGGTCAGTAATCGATCCGATAGAAATAAGAGACACCAATGATGTCTTCCTTACAATATTAAATTGCTTAAATTAAACTTATAAAGAAGAAAGCAATGATGAAAGTGCACTGTACCTTAAGCCAGAGACCGTGTGTCGCTGTCTTAACTGAACCAGCTCGCCTGCTGCCATAGAAGGTGGTCTTTCTTCTTCAACAGGCCTTTCATTTCTCAAAAACCTACCTCTTAATAATGACTAAAAGAAAAGTTCTGAATTACAATTTATATCCACGAAGTACAGGAAAGAAAACTATATACAATTACTTACACATTAACTTCGATGAAAATCCATTATAATTTGAGCTTTATTAAAGAATATTGATGGTTACTTTAAAAACTGTAGAAAACGAACCTGAATTCGATTTCGATGAGCAAAATCAGATACTGCCCGATGCTCGACTAAATGTTGAAGTTCCCGCCGTCTTTCCCTTTCAATTCTCACGAGCAAATCCATCAGAGCTTGTCTTCCACGCAGTCGAAGCATGTCTCTTCTGACATGCTCTGGTTGACCATCATCGTGTTCCTGAGCCACCGAATCAGTAGTCACTTGCTCGGCTTGAGCACTCGGAGCACTCGCTTGCTCCCTTCTGCCACCACGAGATCCTCTCTGCTGGCTCGTCATCTGCACCCACTCCCTGACAATCCTCACCCTTTCCCTCTCCGTTTCACCGAGCCACTCTGCTCGACGGTTATTGTTCCTCTGGCCAACTGTTGAGGAGTGCTCACTAATTCCGCTCTCCATCCACCCACGCACAATCTGTCTGACTCTTTCCCTCTCAACGTCACCGAGATCAGGAGACTGCTCCCGGCTGGAACTATCATCCCGTCGTTGATTCTGCAAACCAGTCTGATCGTGAGACCAAGCGCCATACTCGTTCTCGCTCTCGCTCACATCATCACGCAAACTCTCTTGATTCTCACTCTCACGCATCTCCGACATGGTTGTGCTCGACTCATTCGTCATTGTCGATTCAACACTCCTCTGCTGCCTCAGCCTCTCTCGTGCTCTATTCAGCACGTGTTCGTCCTCCAATTCCCTCCACATCTGAAGGATCGACGAAGCCTGTGTGCTCGCAGGCCGTTCCGCCGCCCCCTGCCGTCTAGAATTCGGAGACTGAGACTCACTCAAGAACGAAGAGTCCAGCATCGAGACGGTGTGGAGGCCGGCTAGAGCCATCAGCTCGGATTCCCGGTTCCTCCTTTCAATGGTGGTGATCATTTCTTGCGCCTGCCTCGCAGCCCAGCGGCTCAGAATCCGGGAGTGGCGCCGCCGTGCCGCCGAAGACTCCGCTAGATCATCGCCCTCCATATCGGACCTCCGTCTCCTCCGGACAAGCTGATCGGACTCATCGTCCTCATCCTCGGCGTTGCGGGTCGAGCTACAAGAGGCGAACGACATACAATCGTCCAAGTGGCCACGCATCATCAGCTCCTCCAATCCACGCTCAAAGTCAGAGCAAGCGTCGGTGGATTCTGGCTTCTGTTGCAAAGGCTCGAATTCGGCCATTCTCTGATGATCCAATCAAACACTCAAAACCAGTCTTCAAGGGCCACAACTCAGAAGCTATATCTATATATGTGTGTGTGTATGTAAAGAAAGATAATAAAAACTTGGTCTAAAGTCTAAACCACCATTTACAATCTTCACCAGCGAAACACGTAACCCTAGAACACCCCCCAATCAGTATCAGACAACGACGCAGTGCCCTAATCAGATTGAAATCGCGTCCAGACTCGCGCGAACACCGCGAATCGAATTCGCACTCGCAATTCCGACCGAAATCGCGAATCGAACCACCAGGCCGACGAAGAGCAGAAAATTGAAACCGGAATCAGATCGGTCGGCGATCATCTTGCGCTCCGGCGAGAAAGAGATTGAATTCCCAAGAGTGAGGGATTGCGTTTCGGGGGAATTACCTCTGAAGCTTCTTGGCACTGTGTTTGTATCTATAGGCGTATCGATACATACAAAAATATACATACACACGCGTCTTCCGAAGTGGCGCGACTCGGAGGGAGCTTCTTCGTCGTCTTCTCTGGCGCGATGAAACCCTAAAAGTGGTTGCAGAGAAGAGAATGTGGAGTGAGGAAATCGCTGAAGCAATGCGCGAATGCGAAGAAGAGAGAGTGAATTCAGAGGAATATATATACCACCATTTCTGATGGAGAAGAGAGAGAAAGCAGACCAGGCTATTATATATTTATTATTAATTTATATATATTTTTCATTCCATGGAAAATGGATAATTTTTTATTTATTTTTTTATTTAAGGATAAATATTCCTACACGGTACTCACTTTGTATTTTTGTGTTCATGTGACCTGTTTTTTTCGCAAAATGACTATATTATACCCTATGTTTTGTATGTTTGTTAGTGTGTATCCCTCTTGTTCTTCTTCTCTTTTCATTAGAGAATTGTGCGTTAACATTTTAGTAAATGGACACAAATTTTAACCTCTCGTTAATATGGGTATAAATAAAAAATTTCACTTAGAACGGATAGATTATAAGTGAACTTTATGCACTGTCATTTTGTTGAGCGCAAAATGACTCGCGCGCGCATGAATTGTTTGGCTTGTGGTATAATTATGAGCAAATAAAACTCGCTCGTTTAGATTCTAGGCGACTACCTACTTAATTATAGTCCAGAAGTGCAATGGGCACGGGCAACCCACGAACAGCCATCTGGCCCTCTTTAGTTAAAAGCTAAAATTTAAAAAGAAAATTAAGAAAATGATAAGGGGTTATATATGAATGAAAATGCGAAGTTGAGAATGTAGTATAGCTATTTTACAATTGAGGGGGTAATCGGGTAAAAGTTGTAAATCGAAGGGCATCTAGTAATATGTATCCTTTATTTAATGAGGGAGAGAAGGAGCGGCAATCTATTAGGTGTGCCACGTAGTAATCAAGTATTTAATAAATTAACATATAATGCTTTGTTCTATTGGTCCAATGAAAATTTGACACGTATGAAATCCTGATTTCTCCACTTGTGTAGGATATTAGATTATGATATATGTGTGTTATGAACTTCTTCGTTTTTTTTTTTGGTGTTTTTGAGCCATGCAATTAATTAAAAATCCAAATCCAATACGTGTTAATTTAATTATAAAATAAGAAAAAATGGATTTTGTTAAACTAAATTTCGTGTAAATTTTATTTTTTTATTGCGTATCTCATAATTCCTTTTAAGGCGAGTATGACTCGAATAGAAGGAAAATAAGAAAAGATTACTTGTTTTATAATAAGGTGACGTAATAGATAGTTATAAAAAAATCAAAATTAAGAAGGGTTCATTTCTATGTGTTGAATTAAGTAATTAATAATAAAAGACGTGTCTATTTGTGTTTCAATTGCTAACTAAGTAGGTTTGGATAACATCACAAATTTTTATGATTATGATTATAATTATGAAAAAGTGATGTGTTGTTAAAAGGAGTAATTTGTGTGAATAAAATTAGTGAAAAAGTAGGTGAAATTAGGCGTTACATAATCTAATTAAATAAAGGTTGAATGTTGGAAGCAATCATTGGTTCTTTGTTCAAAGAACAATTCCTAAGGAAAGTATCTTAATTAGTCAAATCGAAACCATGATTTTGAAACATTTATATTTATATAAAACAATTTAATATGACAAAGGGTTTGCCACTACAACTACAAGAGATGATAATAGGTTACTTCTCAATTCCCATGCTTCAAACTAATAATAATAGCTTATGTTGTTTAATAAAACTTCAAATTATTGTCTTAACAATAATTAATAGCTTAAAGTTCAACTTTTTGTAATTTACATTAATCTACTTAGATTAGTGATATTGATTGTGAATTTTTGGTGTAGATTAAGTCAAGACGTGCCGTTTGCTTATAAATGTCCATGATAACATGTCTATTATATCTAAAAAGAAAACTCGGTAAGTCGCCTAAAGAAGACCTACCGAGAGGCGAGAGAGGCACAATTACAAAGATATTTTCATTTACATATAAAAGGTTGTTCGATATTTATTTTCACTATACACTTATAATGATAGTCTCGTTAATGATACATCATCGTAGTATCTCACTAATAATACCGCTTACGAAGTATTAATAAGATAGCCGAGCAATGCAGCACGATCTCAATGAGGTAATTGTTTATGAAGTTGTGAATTTATTTATTGAGTTCTTAAGTACCTTTATACTTGGAGTTCAATATTATTAAAGTGTATGAATTGACAATATATATGTATATGAATTTATATGTCAAAATCATAGTTATGATTGTGGGTGAGAAGTAGACTTCCAAGTTATGAATAAGATGTATCTCCTCATGATTAATTACATGCCTAGATCTGTCAATAATCTTAATTACTTAACTAAATATTGATTTGGAACTTACTACATATATAGGGGGGGAAATGCAAACATCAATAGAATTGGAAGAAAATAATTATGGCTATATTTATGCTTGGTCAATGGGTCCACTTTTTAGTTCTTAGATTATTTACTTATTAATATTGTCGTAATCTCAACATGCAAAAATGGTAAGTCATAGACTAAAAATGTGTCAACTATTTTGTGTGAAAATGAATGATGCTTGTTTGTTCGATGACTGTTTTGTCGAAGTCGTTCAATTCTTCAAAAACGACATGTTTGTGGATAATGCAAAATAAAAATAAAAATAAAAATTTAAAGTAATTGAGATAAAATAATAATAATTACAAGTACAATTTAGGAATACAAGTAAAAAAGAGAATTACCACTAACTATATTCAAAACATAAAAACAAAAGAAAGTTAATAGCTAGTCTATAATGTACTATAATTCACGTAAACAATTTCTTCAATTTTTATTTACATGATTTTTGTTGATCATGTTTACTAATCAATAAATATTTACATGGTCATTTAGCAAGATTGGCATCCAAGCAATACATATAAACAAATAAAGCTTGAATAATATATATATATATATATATATATATATAAAGAACCAGTAGAATCTACTTTAAGAAATAAAAGAACGAAGTAAAATTCAAAAATGACGACTTTATTATAAACATCAAATCTACTCAGGATATAAGTTATTATTTTTATAAATATTAATATAAAAAATTAATAACCTCAATAATATATATACATTTACATCAAAGTGCTCACAATATCGAACCAGATATGATCGAAACGGGAGATCTAAACAAAATAAATAGTCATATTGATCGAAATTGACAGATTCTTCTGATGAAATGTGTTAGCCTTTTCGATGTTCAATAATTAAAATAATTGAAAAAATTCCTTAACTCCTAAACCTTAGGTTCAAGATTATATATTTGATAAATAAATAAAAACGTAATTTCCGAAATGGGATATTTATGAAATGGGAAAGACGATTGAGGGGCTTGTCTTACTCTTATTGGGAGTTGGGTGAGAGTGATCACTCATGTACGTTGTCTTGCCTTTTTCAATGCCTTTTGATGTTGAACTTTTAACTCCAATATCATATATATATATATAATCATATATATAATAATAATAATAATATTTCCCATATCTCAAAAATGAAATAAACAAAAGGCCATGTTTCGGGGTAGACCAGCAATGTCCTAGAGAATCTACCTTTTTTCATATCAATAAGTACATAAGCCGTTTTGGGAACTTAATTTATAAACATTTCTAGCCATCTTTAAATATAGGGCTTATTAGCAAAAGCCTCAATAAAATTCAAACTATTTAAAAAAGTACTCAAAGTTTCAATAATCTAAATTATACTCATTTTAAACTTTGTTTTCCATAATTACCCTCAAATCACTTTTCTCCCTCTTCTCCCTCTTCTCCCTCGAGCTTTGCCCTAACTTTCTCTCCTCTGCGTTTTCTGTCTCGCCATTCCTGCCTTCTCTCCAAATCGCGAGCTCCTTCTCCCTCGAGCTCTCCTCTCGTACCCTAACTATTCCTTCTCCCTCGAGCTCTGCCCTAGTTCCTCTTCTCCCTCGAGCTCTGCCCTAGTTCCTCTTCTCCCTCGAGCTCGAGCTCTGCCCTAGTTCTGGATATTTAGCAACGCAAAAACCCCCATTTCCGATCGATTTCCCTCTCTGCCAGGAGCTCCACCAAACCCTAGCTGCCACTGGTTAGTCTCGATCGAGTTGCGTGGAAGCCTGCGCGATCGTCTCCGTCACTGGTTAGTCTCGATCTCTGTACCATTATTGGGTTTGATTCGCCTGTACCATTCTTGGGCCTCTAATGATTTCCATTCTTGCTTGATTCGCATGTTATGACTTCATATTAGGTTAGTTTTGATTGATTCTCGATTTCTATCTATGGTTGAAATTCAAAAGAGTAAACAAGCACGAGAGAGACATTATTTTATCAGATTCATATTACCAGAGAAATCAAACATTGTTTGATCAGATTCATTGACTTTGACTTGTTGTACGTGGGACTTCCATAGCCTCGGGTCTTGGCACAATCTGCATATTCAAGTTTAAGTTTGGAATTAAAAAAAAAAGATTGATTTGATCGAAATCAAACTTGCAGTTTGTTTTAAGTAAAAACAAGAAGAGTGTTGGCTTGGCCATGGCCGCTAATTAAACTCGGTTCATATGTTTACCTTCTATCTATGGTTGAGGTTGCTTAGATTGAAATATATAGACAGATATATATATATACATATACATATATGTGTCACAGGTGATAAACCAGATTGGATTGTTGATTAACTAGAAATTAATCTGTGGGTCATGGAAAGCCACTCAAACGGATGTTGGATGTGTTTTAAATACGTGGCGAAAGTACAATTTAACATACAAATATCTATGTTTAGCGCCCCGGTAGTTATTTGTTAACAGAACGGCAAACATATATACCCCAACAATTTAAGTTATTAGGTTGTAATCCCGCAATCTATTGATCAATAATCAATCTATTAAGCTCGGTGAAGATTAAAAGAAGTTTTTGTTTGCAAATTGTGCCCTAACCTAAGACTTGATCAATTATTGTGCAAAGTACAGTGTAAAGATGGTAAAAATCAAGGCAACAAGTGCGGCGCTAGAAACCGGGGCAACAAGTGCAGCGCTAGAAACCGGGGCAACAATTGCGGCTCAGCCGCAGGGAGCGGCCACAGATTCATGCAAAATTGTGGAGCGCAAGCGCAAATCGGCAGGTAATTATATCCCTTTATAATTCCATTTACTTTATGTCAATTAAGTAACTTACATACCTCTATATTTGTAGGAAGAAGCTGAGAAGGTTGAAACATCTATGAAGACATTTAAAAGAAAAGTTACAAGGGCTTCGAAGAAAGCAAATGTGTGATTTAGTTTTAGTCATTATAATTTTCGAACATATGGTCTGTGACCAATTTGTCTGCTTTATTTTTTCTTCCTTTTAAACTCTTATGACTATTACCTTTACTTATTGGATTACATGTGTTTAATCAGAATTAATGTTACATAGTTAATTAATGTTTACCTTTACTTTCAGTTACATAAATATAACTTATGTAACAACTAGAATTTAAATTGTGTAGTTACATAAGTTACACTTTTGTAACTTATGTAACTTCAGTTACGAAAATGTAACTTTGGTTACCATATTGTAACTTTGGTTACGATAATGTAACTTCGGTTACAAAAATTTAAAATAAATTAAATTAGTGTACCTTCAGTTACGATAATATAACTTTGGTTACCATAATTTAACTTTGGTTACGATAATGTAACACCGGTTACAAAAATTATTTTAATACTTCCAAATTAAATCGAAAAGCACTAAATTATTATATGAACAAATATATTGAAATTGTAACTCCGGTTACAAAAGTGTAACTACAGTTACAACAATGTAACTCCAGTTACAAAGTGTAACTGGAGTTACATAAATGTAACTTCAGTTACGATAATGTAACTTTGGTTACCATAATGTAACTTTGATTACGATAATGTAACTTCGGTTACAAAAATTTAATTCCAATTAAATTAGTGTACCTTCAGTTACGGTAATGTAACTTTGGTTAACATGATGTAACTTCGGTTACAAAAATTTAATTCAAATTAAATTATTGTAACTTCAGTTACGATACTGTAACTTTGGTTACCATAATGTAACTTTGGTTACGATAATGTAACTTCGGTTACAAAAATTTAATTCCAATTAAATTAGTGTAACTTCAGTTACGATAATGTAACTTTAGTTACCATAATGTAACTTTGGTTACGATAATGTAACTTCGGTTACAAAAATTTAATTCCAATTAAATTAGTGTAACTTTAGTTACGTTAATGTAACTTTGGTTACCATAATGTAACTTTGGTTACGATAATGTAACTTCGGTTACAAAAATTTAATTCCAATTAAATTAGTGTAACTTCAGTTACGATAATGTAACTTTGGTTACCATAATGTAACTTTGGTTACGATAATGTAACTTTGGTTACCATAATGTAACTTTGGTTACGATAATGTAACTTCGGTTACAAAAATTTAATTCCAATTAAATTAGTGTAACTTCAGTTACGATAGTGTAACTTTAGTTACCATAATGTAACTTTGGTTACGATAATGTAACTTCGGTTACAAAAATTTAATTCCAATTAAATTAGTGTAACTTCAGTTACGATAATGTAACTTTGGAATCTCTTATGTAGAATCTCTTACTATGTAACATAAGTGTAATTATATATGACTAGAATTACGAAATTGTAACTCCAATTACAAAAGTGTAACCCCAGTTACACAAGTGTAACTCCAGTTACATAAGTGTAACTTCGGTTACAAAAATTGTTTTAATACTTCCAAAATAATTCCAATAAAGAAAAACCACTAAATTATTTTTTTAAGAAATATATTGAAATTTGATTCCATAATAAATACACTTTTAATATCGTTTTGTTTTATCGCTAAAATAGCAAAAACACATTGTTTCTCTGACTTACAAACTTGCATCATTTCTTATGTAGAATCTATTAATATGTAACATAAATGTAGTTATATGCGACTAGAATTACGATATTGTAGCTCCAGTTACAAAAGTGTAACTCCAGTTACATAAGGGTAACTTCACTTACACAATTGTAACTCGAGTTACAAAAGTTTAACTCCAGTTACATAAGTGTAACTTCGGTTACAAAAATTTAATTCCAGTTACAACAGTGTAACTCCATTTACATAAGTGTAACTTCAGTTACAAAAGTGTAACTTCGCTTACAAAAGTGTAACTTCACTTATATAGTGTAGCTCTGAAAACATAGTCCCTCAATGCATGGCCGTGCCTCCACCACTGCATGAGGCCGGGGAAACCCCCTCACGTCACGCATCAGCAGAAGACAGAAGAAAAACTGTTCAACTGCATTCTCGAGCTACCGGACGTGCAAGAAAAAGCTTTAGCAGCATATCAAGGAAATCTGGGTACGACATGCCCCTCGAAAACCGGTTGAGAAAAATTTATACGCAAAGTCGATCACGTGATTTTCTCGTGACTTTTATTTTACTTCAATCTATCACCACATTGTTCACCAATAATTAATGAAATAATTTAACAGAAGGGAGATACAATTTGAAAAAACACAAGGTAATTGTAGAAAGAAAAAAAAATTGATATCTCCCAATGTTTAACTTACAGTATGTCCAATTTGCCCTTGAACTCTATATACCCCATATACAATCCTACCTAGGTCAACCATTTGATCGCTCCAACAACTCTTCCTAACCGAAACTATAATTATTAACTAACTCCGGCTCATATGGACACGCTGTTTGGTACCCCTCTGCACGTGACGCCCGGCTCCGAGCTTGGTGCGAGGAGCTCGTACGGAAGCACGCCTGCCCCGCAACGGCTCTTGCGTGACGGGTCGGCGTTCCTCCGGTCGATCTCCTTCTCGATGCGCCCCACCTCCGCCGCGAATGCGTAGAACGCCTCCACCACCTCCACATCCCCGGACCATGTGGACGGGTGGTTCCGCTCGCCCAGGTACTCCTCGTCCGGTGAGTGCGTCGAGAGCGTGTCAACCACCGCCATGAACTTTGTCGCCTGCAGCACGCTGGGCAGCGCCGAGAGGAAGTAGCGCTGCGGGTCGCGGAGGAAGCAGGCGTGCTCGGGGTCGCCCTCCTCCGGGATGAGGCGCCGCATCAGCGGTGGCCGGTTCGGGACGTACATAGAAGATATAGTTCCACTTGTATGATAAGGCATATGCTTTTTTACATTTCATTTGAACTCAAGACCTTCGAGGTGACAGTAACAACAATAGAAAACTCTGAAGCAGAATTTGATGGACGATTTTTTATTATTAATCAAGTATATGGAGCTTGTATTGAGAAGCCCAATCTGAGAAACAATGGAATCAAACAAAGAATGAACGAATCAATCGTATACCTCAACCTCTGAAAAGGGAAGCCTCTCTCTCTCTCATCTCTAAACAACAATTTTCCTACCATTTGTGGACCAACTTCTCTCTTTTCATGGATCAAAACTGAACCCTTTTATCATGTATCGGAGCCGACGCGCTTTCCGAAGCCCGTCCAAGCCCCCCACCATGTTGTCTCCCTCCTCCATCAGATCCTCGAGCTCGTCGCAGACCTAAAACCGAATTTGATTTGATGAATCGTACCAGAGAGAGAGAGAATGTGCGCAAAAAAGTTAGGGTTTGGAGACGAACGAGGTCTTCGTTGATGACGTAACAGTCGAGCTCGTCATCCCAGCCATCGTGGAGGCTCTTCTCCTTGACCAGGTCGCGGATGTTGACGTGGCGGGGGTCGGCGTTCTCCGTCAGGGCCGTGGCCGTGGTAGTCTTGCCCGTCCCCAGAGTTCCGGTGATGAGGATGTTGGGCTTGGTTCTCGCGGTGCGTCCTTCCGCCATTGTTGTTGGCTTTGCGAAGCTTCTCTGGTCTGATGTGTGAGTCTAGGGTTTCGAGAAGAAGAGTCGAGCGTGAAGGAGACGATGAAGACGAGGGTATATTTGTACATAAAAGGCCAAATGAGTACATTTTTAATTTTATCAAACTTTTGAGTATTTTTTAAAATAGTATAGCTCTAATTGAGTATTTTGCTAATAAGCCCTTAAATATATTATAAACTAACATATACGCCCTTTATCCTATCTATGTTTGAAAAAATAAATAATTTTGTCGGCAAAAGCATAATATAGTAAATAAAATTTGGTCTGATAATAAGAAAGCTCAAAAGAGCATTTACATACAAGACAGAGAAATGTTGAAGTGTTGAAACAAAATTACAATCATATCAAAACGTTAATATAATAAACATTTATAAGTTTACAAAAAGCGTTTACAACTTTACAGAGCTGTAATGCTCAAACGTTAAAAAATGTCATTGAAGATGGTTGAACGTTTTTATGAAACTCTGCAATTCAAGGTTCTTCTTCTTCTCTCACTCAAAAACACATAATCTCATTCTCTTCTTTACATATCGCAACAATGGAAAAGTATTTTCGTCACAAACCTTTTTGTTTAACACATAATTCAAAAATAGGAAAAAATAATCGATCGGCATTTGATGATAATAATCATAATAATCAATACCCGAAATGTTAAAAATGAGGACAATTTTCTTGAAAAAATTATAAGTTTGTGCTTCTTCTTTATTCAATTGACTTAACTCTATATAATGAGTATATATCATATACTAGATTAATTAACTGTATGGCCTCTCAGTATTTCTATACAATATGAATATACATATACATATACATATACATATACATATACATATACATGTACATATATAGATATGATATTATAAGTAGTCATAAATTCTCAAGTATACATATTGGTTTGGAATTTGGACTTCAGAGAAAAAGCATAACAATAATATCATTAAAATGAGGCCACAAAACAGGACCAACAGTGTACTAAATAATAATATTATGATTAAAAGTATACGAATTTGAAGTAATAAACCTTCAGAAAAGGACCAACACCAACCATGAGAGTGAGACCCATGAACATATTCGTACTGCGTAGTACTTCTTCTGCTCTCTCTCTCTCTCTGATGAAAACAGTTGGTAATAATGCGGAGTGAAAGTAGCTAGTGAAGTGGGGAAATATTAATGGAGGAAAGGGGACGATGCATGCATGCATGGAGCCCAAAAGATGCGAAATATATACACATCGCGTGGCCATATACATGCAGTCTTGTCATTCTCATCTCATGCTCATATATATGTACAATATTATTCTATATATGATACTGATTTTTAATGCTAATTTTACGAAAATGGTATCACTAATCAACTAATATTATTCATGAACTATTTTTTATTTTCTCTCATAGGTGTAGCTTCTCTAGAATTTTCAATAATTCAAGAGAGTTATTAATTATGACTAATGGAATCACTTTCATAGAACCATTTGGTTCCACATATTGTATAATTTCAGCAATTATTTTGCAAGTTAATCATGTGTATACATATAATAAATATAACGCTAAATGAATTTATTAAAAGAATTTACTAGTATATTAGATAAATTAAACTTTTGACCAGTTCCGATTTGAGATCAACATGTTAAATTAATACTCGATAACATGATAACAGTGGCGGAACCAGGATTCGGAGACCGGGGGGGTTCAATTTTTTTTTTCCATTAAAATTTAATTTTGGAGGTGGTTTATGTAAATAAGTTTATAGTATTTTGGTCCTATTAGTGTAATTTTCAAAACTTTGGGAGTGGTTTCAACCACACCAACCCATAACGTACCTCCGCCAGTGCATGATAAGAACTTGTACTATGACCATGATAAAAAAAATAGAAACAAAAATTAATAGTAGATTAATATATTTAATAAATCATGCTTAAAGCTCACAATTATGGGAACTTTTCCTCTCCTTTATATGTGTTTTGTTGAAACCCTAATGAAGGGTATCTCATCAAAATTTCCAATTAATTAGTAATTTGCGCTAATCATTAATGAGGTTGATTATTTTTTGGACTTAGTCCATAAAACTCAACAAGAAAAATGGAACTAATTACAAACCAAATTTACACGTTTCTAGAGGTACATAGAATATATATATATATATATATGATTAATTAGAAATGTCCATAAGCATATAGACAAGGACATTGGGATGAGTAAGGAAACAGCGTATGATGTGTAGTGTTAGGTAATGTGTCCAACTTTCCTACATGATCTCCAATATGGGATTTGTCCCCTATTCTATTTGTTTAGGCCTTTTTGTTTTTCTCACTTGATTCAATCTTCATATATTTTCCTCTTTTATTACGAGCCTTTCATTTTTTTTTTAGGGATTTACGAGCCTTTCATTACCAAAGCAGATATCGTTGAAAATATTTTACCGGCACTTTTGGGAAAGGTACGGCCGGAAAAAATTATGAATCGGACTTGTCGGTGACGATTCTTAATTTAGATCGGCACATAGTTATTGGTGCATTTGCCGCTGCTCTTGCTCGTTTTGCTGGCAAATCATAATTTACTGATGACTTCTTACGGGCGAAGTTGGCGGGTGCAAAACCGCACCGGCAACTGTTTTACTACTATATAATTAAACAATCCATTACAAATATGCCCCTTTCAAAAATAATGATTGATATTCGTTACAAGAGATTAAAAAACAATACTGAACGCACAAAATAGTGGACGTGAAAACTTTGGTCGTGAAAAATAAAATTAATACTCGTTTAGAATAAAATAAAATAATTTTGGACGTGAAAACTTTTGTTTCTCTATAAAATTCTATCAATTTATTGTTAGAATATTCTCGCTAGTACCACAAATGATAAAAAAAATAATCTAAAATTGACATGTGTAATAAGATCTAATGGCACGTCTAACATTTTGTTAAATCGATTAGAAAAAATAAGAAAATTTCAATTAGTAGCAAAATGGTGGACGTAAAAACTTTGGTCTTGAAAAATATAATAAAATTAATACTGCTACAAAAATAAATATTAGCTATTTATGCCATCAACCCAAATTTATATTGCAAATATAAACTTCCACCCTAACTAAGAATATTATATTTACATGTATATATATATATATATATATATTAATATTACACAATTAAGAGCTCTATATTTTACGTAAACTATGTTTTGTCTACCACATGATCATGCATTAGAACGTAGCGTGTCTCAGAAAATTGCTTTGCTTTTTCTAACTTGGAAACAAAACCACGTCGTTTTGCTATTGTTTTTGTTTCTTCTCATTATTATCATCGGAATCCTAAGTTATTGATAGTGTTTGGGACGCGAGAAAATGAAAAAGAAAGTGTTAATAATGGGGTCCATAAATTTTGCATGTTTCTGCGAGAGCGTTTGCTGATATATATTTCTGCTTGGAAATGGTATATCATAACGTGACATTTCTAGTTAAATATATAATTTTATGTGCCAATAATTTCAGTAGTGACTTTTTATTTCATTTTCATATTTCCGTTTCAAGCAGAGAATGATGAAAATAAAAATAAAGTGTGGCTTGGTTTTTAGTGAAAAGCTACACATGCTCTTGTTTTATTAGCCATTCAACTTGGAAAATATACATAGGGGAAGGAATATTGTTTACTTGTTTGTATTGATATATGCATTTTGGTAATTTATATATTTTATAACACTTTAAAAAAATATTTGTTTCATATATTTATTTGATAATTAAAAATTAAAAAAAAAACTTACATTGAAGTGAATTTATAATTATTTTGATGTACATATTCTAATATATTAACAATTTTATACTACAATTATTCTTTAATAGACAAGACTCGAGTCAAATGAGAAAGTATGCCAAATAGTATACAATTAGTAATCGATTAATAAAAGCAAAATATATTTGTGGCTCACAATTACACTATTTCTTATTTTTCTTGTGAATTATTTTTTTTTCCCATAAAGAAAGATATATGGATCTAATGCCATAACTTTGGGTGCAATTTTAATGGTTATAGTCTGATATAGAATTAAGTACACAACGTATTATTTAGTTGAAAATTCATAGCAATATGTTGTCCCATGTGCTAAAAGTGATTATGAAATTTTACTAATCGATTGCTTAATTGTTAATTCCTATTCATTAATCCTTCCCTTAAACTAGAAGATACTAATTTAATGTTGTGAATAAGAGGAGAATTTGGTAAAATGGCACGTGCTTAATTGCATGGTTTTTGCACTTGAATAGTCCCTTAACTTTCAATGAGCCACAATTTGACCATCAAAAGTCTTTTTCCTACACTCCCTCCTTGAATAGTAAAACATTTTATATGTTCAATGTAATCTCCGGCCAAACCAGTCTCCAAAAACGACCGTGTTGTCTCCGTTGTTTTCGTTATATGTTTGATTCAGTCGCGGTTCAATGTTTTTCAAGAATCGGAGGAGAACGTAGCAATATAGCTTACTGATATTAATCAGCTAGATTTCTCGAGACGAAATACGGTTAATAACAAACTTCCATTAACACCATAATTTCAAGAACTAGCGTGAGCAAACTAAGTTTCAAAAATAATAAGTTGGTGTGAGAAAAATGTGCACGACAACGATTGCTTCATTTTTTAAGCACGAAATGGTTCACGTAACCGCTATTAAATCTCACCGGTTCCTAAAGGCTGCCTTGAGGTATCCCCAGACGCCCAGGCCTTGTAGTCCTTCACAAGCTGCAAAATAATAATATCAGTTCAACTTATTTTTAATTTGAGTTGCCCGAAATAGCGACATCAAAAAACCAAGGACTGCATTATAATTGTAGGCAAATAAAATTTAATCCACCAACCTGCGACATAAAGCGCGGAAGCATGAGCTTCA
The DNA here is from genome assembly GCA_954871525.1 of Parietaria judaica. Taxonomy (NCBI): domain Eukaryota; kingdom Viridiplantae; phylum Streptophyta; class Magnoliopsida; order Rosales; family Urticaceae; genus Parietaria; species Parietaria judaica. The sequence continues at coordinate 11,000,176 of OX940862.1, forward strand.
AGATCTGTTCAAGGACTTGAGAGCCAGTTGATTCAACGGCTTGCACGGGAATTGGCCGAAACGCAAAAGGAATTTCAATGCTGACCTGAATTTTATCAAATGCGTAGCAAGTTATCAAAAGCACGTAAAAATTCTGTTGTGAGTTGCAACATGTCGGAATCTGGGAATCAAATTTCTGATATTTCATTAATGACGAAAAAAGGCTTAAAATACAATGACTTATTAACACATATTGTTACATAAAATAAAAAGAACTACCTCAATCACGGCCTCTGACGTGAGCGATTGCTCTGACAAGTCTCTTCCATGGCTATCGCACGATATTTTGTTCTCCATAAAAGCTGCATGCCCACACCAAATCAATGTCAAAGCATTCCTGAAAAAGTAATAAACCAAATGACTACTAAAAATACTTGAAAACACATATTCTTCTTCCGCGCAAAAGAAATTCTCTTTAAGAAACAGCCATTTTCAGCTATTTTAAAACTCATCGATTTCATTCATCGTGTCATTGATGATTGAACTGATTTACTATATTCAGTCTCTGTTCTACAACTCATGCCCAAGACCGGCTTTCAAGGGATATATTACGTGTACAAACATCGGGAAACTATCTCATAACGCTGTAAAGTTCTCATCGATCTAACATCAAGATTGTCGGAAATAAATGACGTCGTACATGGTCGAGAAACTATTGTGTTCATTATGATTGCCTAGTTTGTGTTTATGCCACAATGTTGTGCAAATCTCACGACGATTTTAAGTAACCGGATCATTATTTCTGCGTGTATACGTTGGACCGGTTTCATATGATCTTCGAGATTGGTCATCTCTCCGCAATTTACAAAGACTACTCACACGCTACATGATCAAAAACAGCCATTGACATAGTATTCTACAAACCTTACCGTCAAACTTGTCGTTCTGCGCAACCACAATCGGCGAGCCTTCAAGCTGTTACAACATCCAAATCAAGAACTCCATTATTATGCTATAACAATGGCGATCAGCTATCAACAAACGAATCAACAATGGCTTCAGAGAGAGGGAAAAGGCGAAAACCTTGCACGACAAGAGCTTGATGCAGCATCCTCTAGGCTGTTCTTCAACCCTGACAAGCAAGACTGGGCAAACCTCGAAGGCGAAGAACTTGAATCTGTAAACATAGCACCTGAAAGTGCTCTCGTCGACTCTCTCGATCCTCTCCGCGTCCAGCACCGAGTACTGACTCGCCGGCAAGCTCATGTACTCACCTGCAAAACCTCCGATTCAGCCCCAAATCCATGGAATCGAGCTCGAATTTCACATCCGGACATTACTTAGAGGCCGATCGAGCTGCAGAACCGGCACGGACTCCTTTCGCCGCGCCGAGAATCGAGCTCTCGGACTGTCCAGGCTCGCCGAGACGCGAAGCGAAGAAGAAGAAGAAGACCTAGGGTTTCCGTACCGGCACGAAATCGGAAGCGAGCTCAGCGAGGACGAAGAAGACGAAGCGGCGATGAGCTTCGATGCCATCTTCGATGGAGTTTATTGCATTGAAGTTCAGGAGAGGGACGAAATTGAAAGAATATTAACAGAGCGGGGTGGTTTTGTCAAGTTCGGAAAGTTGAGTTTGGTCGGAGAGAGAGAAAGAAGGGATTGGAATTGGAAGGTGGTACTTGAGAGACTGTGAGAGAACTCAGCTCTAGCTGACGAGCTGCACGCGCACAATAGATTCATGCAGTTTTCTTTTGCTAACCTGCGCGGGGAAGATATAGTGCTTCAGATTGTCGTTTTCTTTAGCTATAATATACATAAAAAATGATGTCGTTTCCTTTTGCTTGCATATCTGTAAAAATGATTTCCTTTACTTTAGCTAGCTTATAAAAAAATATTGTCGTTTTTTTTAAAAGAGAATTGGGCTTTTCACTATAATGGAGATTACCAAAAAAAGAAAAACTTGTTGTTTGAGAGTTGGAAATGTGAATTATGATGTTTTCTTTTGCTAGTTTTTATAAAATAATAACATTCACTATAGCCGGGCTGGAAATTATGTCGTTTATTTTGCTAAAAACGAATACAAAAATAAAATATAAAAAAATGATGTCGATTTTCCAAGAGAATTGGCTTCTAATTATAATGAAGATTACCACTTAATGGGCCCGTATACTGCAATTGGGCCGTCTGCTTAAGAAAGGAAAGGGTATTATTAGAATTTGGAACCAAAGTTAATTTTATACCATTAAAAAAATAAACCTATATATATTTATATTTTCATGGCTAGTGAAATGAAAGTAGACTATTATTATTATACCATTCCCACGTGGTTGTTTATTGACCAATCCCTATTTAGTAATTTAAAATTCTAGATCCAATTTGATGCCTTACTTATAAATAATCAATAAAATACCCAGCTTGTATTTTCTATCACCCAAAAATTAGGCGTTAAAATAAATAAATAAGTAAATGCTTGGCTGGCCTTGCGATCCAAGTCGTGTGAGAAAATGACCAAACCATTATAATATATATTTTTCAGTCAATTATTAATAAATCATTTGTACTATAATTCTATGAAGAAAAATCGTGTCGTTTGCATTAAAATCCGTACGACAAAGGACGTGGAAGAAAGTGGAGGGCAATAGCTTGGCGCGTGGGACGGTGAACATGCAAATCCAGCGTAACTTGTGACTTGTGTACGTGTTCACATACTTGTACGACGTATATCAAGGACGTGTCGTTTTTTATCACTTAATATATCTAGATTATTATTTATTATTATTATTATTATTATTAAATAAAGAGATATTTACACATCTAAGTATTTAATTTTACAAAGTGTGGCGTATTCTCAATCTTTTCTTCGGCGATAATAATCTTATAAGTTGTAAATAGTGTTAAAGTTCAATACATCGGTTACCCGAAATATTTTTTTTGAATGTGGTGGCACTATCGCTAAATTTACAATACATTCTCGCATTACTAGATATATTCAATGTAAGAACATGTAATATTATTGACAAAGTTTATATATGTAAAGAGGGCACTCATTTGAATTTTATAGGGTTTAAACCCGTGACATCTTGAATAAAGGTGCAGTGGAGTTACCACTAGGCCAGACTTAATTGGTTACGAAAAAGGTATGTTTAAGATTACGATAGAACTTCTTAATTATTCAAAATATATATTTTTTATTAAACCAGACACGTAGTCGTTAGCACAACATAGACGGAATTGAACTTTGACGCTATTTGTAACTTTTATATACTATTGTGCTAATATATATATTTTTAACCAAGTAGGCAAGTATATTAACTATTACTTGGTATCAAATTAATATGATATGCCACAAATATAGGTACATTTTTCATTATTTTGTCTAAAAATATTGTTTCTTCCTTGTGAAACACATATTAATACTCCATCAAAAGTAGGCCTAATTTGTTTCCAAAATATGTCTAGCTTATGCATATGTGTATAAACTATAAACGACATTAATTATTAATCAATGCAAGTATAAGTATTAGATTAGATTAGTCCTTTTGATGATGTGTTCGATCAACAGCCAGATTTACAGAGCTCCGTAGGGTTGACCGCAGGCAATCATTTCCCCTCAAGTACCAAAAGAAATAGCGATTCTCGCGGCAGAGAGTTCCACACGCACGCCCACGCGCGCACGTGCCACGCGCTTGGAAATATGGATGGGGATAGATAGGCAACAGAAAATCAAACCTCTCTCTCTCTCTACCTCTCTCTTCTCTCTCTCTCTCTTCGCTCGCCAGTTCGTTCTCTGTAAGCTAAATCTGAAGCTCAAATCTCTTCGTAATTCGTGTTGCAGGAATTCCTCTAATGGCGTTTGCTTCTGTATATTGTCTGTGATTTTCGTACGCAAATGGTGTTTTTATGGTTCGTTTCGTGAGTTTTTTTTTTCATTGTTTGTGTAGAAAGAGGAGTTGAGGAATGGAGTCGACGGAATCATCCTACGTGTCTTCGCCGGAGGCGCCGAGGAAGCGGTCGCCGCCGCCGCCGTCGTCGCAGCCGAAGTCGCCGAACGAGTCAGGTATCCGATCTGTTCATTTTCCTTCTGTGAAACTTTGATTTGTATCGCTTTCGCTCTCTTTTTGTCGAGGATTTGTGTGTGGTTTGGGTGATTTTGGTTACGGGTTGTGTTTTCTGATCGCTGGATTGGAATTGAAGGACGGTGTTTCGCTTGTTTGTAATGTTGTTGATGTTTTGTGCGAGTCTGAAACCCTAGGCATAGCCATTTCAAGGATGCATTTGGGGTTTTTCTTTGGTCGATGGCTTGTGTTCATCTTTGATAAATTCATGAGATGATAAGACGGAGATATTTTCTGTATTGGAGCTTCTTCATGAGATTTAGAATTTTACGGCATCGATTCGAGACATGGATCGATCTGCTGCATTTTGCGCAATGATTAGATATTAGGATGGTCCGTACGGCCTGTTCTGTTTTGGGGAATTTTTCTGCGTAATCGTATTTTCTTCCTTTTGTTAAATATTTTGAAATGTAAGCTTGATACTGATTTGTGTTTCAATTTCTTATTCGTCACGGTCAAGATCCATCCATTAGATCTTTATGAGGATATTAAATTTATCTTCAAAATAGATATGTTTTTATAGGGTTATATTCTGATATTTAACTTCAAAATTCCGAATGCACTCATACCATCAATTAACTACGAAGTGTAACTACACATAATAACATCTTTATTGAAATGCCCGTCAAGATATGATGGATCTTGATTCATTCGACATGGATCTGTGTAAAAATAGAGTAATGGAATGACTCTATTATACTTGTTGATTACTTTATTTCATAATACCATGTCTTATATGTATATAGAGTACAACCTAGCTCAGAGGATATCTAGCATTAATGTGGACCTTCTAGAATATCTAGGAAAAATCCTATTACGATGATTAAACATTTAAAATTAAACCTACGCGTCGTCTACAATTTGTTATAAGGTGTTCTTTTTTTTTTTGGTTGCAGACTCTGTGGAGCGGCCCACATACATGAAGTTTCTTGTATCAAATGCTGCGGCTGGCTCTGTTATTGGAAAGGGTGGAGCAACCATCACCGATTTCCAAACACAATCCGGAGCACGTATTCAGTTGTCACGTAATCTTGAATTTTTCCCCGGTACAACTGATCGGATCATCATGATATCTGGCGGAATAAATGAAATCATCAAGGCGATGGATCTTGTGCTTGACAAATTGCTGAGTGAGGTATATTTTTAATAAAGGGGTTCTATAACTAATGGTACTTTGGAGATGCGTTGGTGTTTCTTATGCTTTTTTGCCTTTTTCTTAGCTTCAAACTGAAGAGGAGAATGAAGCTAATCCACGGTCAAAAGTGAGACTAATTGTACCAAATAGTTCTTGTGGAGGCATTATTGGGAAGGGTGGATCCACCATTAAGTAAGTCCTCGATCTCTATTTTTAATACAAATGATCTATCTAAACTTCTTATATCCTTCCACCCTTTCCAATTTGGGATCTTCTTATTACCCCTCCAATAAAATCAGAAACGCTTTGTCACTAAAAATTTAGGTTTGCTTTGGATCAGGTCATTTATCGAAGAGTCACAAGCGGGCATCAAGATATCTCCCCAGGATAACAATTATCACGGTTTAAGCGACAGGCTTGTTACCGTGACAGGAACCCTAGAGGAGCAGATGCGAGCAATTGACTTGATTCTCTCGAAGTTGGTTGAAGATCCTCATTATTCCCAGTCTATCAATGCCCCTTTTTCATACCCAGGTTTGTCTCTTCAAATGATTTTGGGTTGGCTATGCTCGTTAAGTTCTGGCATGTCTTGCACTTCTCAAAATGCATCGACAAATTATGATTTTATGAGCTTCGTATTGGAAAATGATTATAGATTTGATTATGAGTGATGGAAAATGTGGATTGAGGCTGCGATCGTACTAATTAACACAGTTTAAAACATGTTACATGAATAGGCATAAGGCATATAAGCTTCGAACATCAAATAAAACTATTTCCCTGTGGTGTAAGCTGTTTAGTTTTGTAGAAGTCAAATATTGTTACTTATAAATTGTTGCACATGGCTGGCGAGTAGAAAATGATATCATGCTGGTGATACACATAATTTTTCCGCTTTTTTGCACAGACTATATCTCACTAAAATGTGATATTTTGGTTCCATAAATTTTAATGAACTTTACTGCCATTTTCTTATCGGGCTTTTACTTGGTGATATAGACATTTAATTTTTTTGTTTTGTCTCAGCAGCTTACAATTCAAACTATCCAGCAAACTACGGACCACCAAACGGTGGTGGAGGGAAGTTTGTGAACAATAAGGTTTGTATTCTTCAACAATTGCTAAGTTGATCACTTTTTTTCAGTGAATTTTATTCGTCTAGAAAATGGGTAAAATAATTTTCCCTCATATATGCTATTATGTTTTGAACAGACGTTGAACCTCTAAAGTCTGAACTTGTTGATAACACTAAGCTCTCCTTTGGGAAAAACCGAGCATGGAATGGACATGTTCGTAGTTTAAACAGTTTAGGTGGTGTGTAGCTGAGTTTCATAAATAAATTTTGCCGCCAATGAATCAAAACTCTGATCTGTTTCCAGCTAGGATAACACATAAATAGAAGAAGCATACTTAATTTTGTTATATGATAATGGAGATAACGGAGTGTCGTAATACATTGATTTATTTACAGGAGGAGCGGAGTAACTCAATGACCATTGGCGTTGCAGATGGCCACATCGGATTCGTTGTGGGCCGTGGTGGACGCAATATCATGGAGATTAGTCAGGTTTGTAGAATAATTGGTAACTATATTCAATGGCTTGATATATATAGATAAAATATATTTATAATTTTAAAAATTTATTATTTGTGCAGGCAAGCGGAGCCAGGATAAAGATATCAGATAGAGGCGATTTCTTGACCGGAACCAATGATAGGTATGTTTTAGCGTTGACCTCTTATCATACTCTTTTGATTTGCACAAATTCACCCGAATCTGGTCCGGTAGTGCCCAAATACCTCTGTTCTCAAATTTTTATTTTTGTGTATGATGTCGATTCCGATGGAATTGAATAGAAATTAGCGGAGAGGGGTAAGTAAATGCACACCGAAAAATGAGATACCACTGCCTGACCAGATCTGAATGCATCTGCAATTAGCTCGATACTTTCTCGTTTCTCCATCGGCTGGGTTCCAAAACATTTCCAATTGTTTTTTCAGGAAAGTGACGATTACGGGATCGCAGAGGGCAATCCAAGCGGCGGAGTCGATGATAATGCAGAAAGTGAATTACGCCGCCGATAGGATCGCCGAGGAAGAGTGATTCTTGACTATTTGCAATTAATTCATTTTGGGAATCTCGTGCTGGACACGTTTGCAACATTTTATACGCTTTGGGTCGTTTTAGTCCGTCCACTTTATTTTCTCAGATGAAGATAACGGGGGCGATTTCTTCTCGGCGAACGAGGAGCGATCTTATAGAGTTTGTATGAGGTCAGAAACTTTGTTATTTTTATTAGAAAGGGGAGTTGTTAGATGACCAAATAGAATGATTTTAGCTTCATTTATTTATTTATAAAGTTGTAACTTTTTTTTGTCTGTTCCGTTGAGTTTTACATTTTGACTTCTGAGGATGCTAAAGGAACAAACTTTAGTGATTATTTACTTGGATTTTGATGCTCTTTCTTATTTACATTATTGGTAATTAGTTTTTTTAATCTTAATATTATAAAGAGTGTCGTATGATTTATCCATCTAATAATTTGTATAGGTTGTTTCTATATGGTTAAATTTTAATCGAAGATTAAAATGTCTGTTTATGTCGTTTTTGGGTGTACTATTATCATGTCGTCTTATTAAAACGACATATGTGTGACTGAAAACTGATTATTAAAACGACAGAAAATCACAAAACAAGCTAAGACTCGTCATATTTTCCATGAAAATATATTTTTAATTGAAATATTAAAATTTATATATCAAAGTACGGTTTTAAAACCCCGAAAAGCTGTCGGCAAGCATGCTTTTAGAGAGTTACGGTTCGTTATAAACTTTTGTAGTTTTTGCATGTGGAATCAATATATGGATTCTTACAATCTCACCCTCTCTCTTTAACAATAAGATTGTATTTAATTGTTATAAAAATTATAATTGCAACCTTATATTTATAATAAGTTACTAGTGTGACTTATTTTTATATAAATATTTGATCTATAAATATGATGCCTTATTAATAAGTAAGTGAGCTAGCCTTTTAATTTAAAAGGGGCACCAAGTAAATTTTTTTTAAAAATGAAATAACTTAAGCGGCGAGAAAAAAATTCGATGAAATAAATATCAAAGAACTAGAATTTGCAAAGTTAAGCCATCATTCATTATCGAGACGGAGGACTGAGAGCCCAAGATGCTTTCCGAGTTATTGAGACGGCGAATAAAACAACTGAAACTATTTGAGAGGAACGGAATAAAATTGCAGATTAGAGAGAGAGAGAGGAATGACATTAGAGTAGATTTAAAGAAAATAAAAGTGAAAGTTGATGTCTTCGTGGGTTAAGATGTGAGACACTTAGGGCAGACGGTTGGTTATACGAGAGATTTATATGATAGATTGAAAGAGCGAGTAGGAGAGGAGAGAAGATTAATAGTAAAAAAAAGCATGATTAATATTTTAATTTTTCAAATAAATAATATAAATATATAATTAAATACCATATAATTTCTTATTCTTCATTGGACCGAGAGAGAGCACATGTCATTTACGGGTCATTCCTCTTTACGTCCCTTCAGTTATTATGAGTGTTGTTTTATGGTGATAAATAAGTCATTTTGAATTTATATAAAAACATTATCGAAATACGCAACTTTTTTTGTCGGTAAACACATTGGTATGCGACATGCCCATAAAATTTCATCGGTAAGCCTGGCACGCGGCTTGTTTTTTTGTTTTTTTTTTCCGGCTTTTTTAATCAATAAAACCCTGTTATCTATCGGAATGCCCGTAAATAAAAGTTGCGGTTTCTCCTCGGTACCGGTACTTGAAACCAAGGTTTAAAATGCCGCTTGCCGATGTCGTTATGTATTTTTGTTTTACGGATATATCGCTTGCCGATGGGTATGTCGATGGGCAAAAGGAAAAAAAAAAGGGCATGCCGCATACCGCTGGGGCATACCGCTGGGGCATACCGCATGCCGATGGGGTTTTCGACGGATATTTTGTAAAAAATATTTGAGTATTTAAGCATGATATTTATATAGGTTCAAAACTACATATTTAATAAATACAAGATATAATTGTATATAACAAAACACATTTGTAACTTAAATATGTAGGTGAAATGTATAATGTAAAGTCACATTATTAGTTGAAGTGTATAATATTAAGTCAAATTATTATGTGAAGTGAATATGTTAAGTGTGTTATAATAAGTGAATATGCATGTATATTGTGTATGTATGTTAACAAATTTATTATTAGTTGAAGAATATAATATTAAATGAATATCTATATATATATATATATATATATATATTAAGTGTATATGTATGTTAAGTGTATAATATTATTTGAAGTGTATAATATTAAGTTAATTTATTAGGTGAAGTGTATGTTAAGTGTGAATGTGTGATATTAGTTGAATAACAAAAGTCCCACATTGATAGATGATAAGAGTTTGGTGATGTTTATATACCAAGTATTAGGGGACAAGGGCTTGGGCCCTTAGGGTCATAGGATTTTGTGGATGGGGGAGGACTCACACAAATATTCTACCACATGCGTGCGCCGCCGCTGTTCGACTGGCCGAGCCGAGGTGGGGTGGAGTCTTGGGCAAGTATAAATATTTTTGCAAAAGTTTAAGTTGTATTTTTGCCGAAATCTACCAAGAGTTTAATTTTTGCGAAATTCCAATAAAAAAATAAAAAACGATATTCCATCCACGTGCCCATGCGAAATTTAGTAAAACGATAGCAAAACAAAAAAATGCCGTTTCGGTGTTTCTCAGAAAACAAAAATCGCCGCAAATTTCGCGACATTTGATACCCTGCTTGAAACCATAATCAAACTATAACAGAATATGATCAATATATATGCTGCATATAAACACAATTTTCAGTCTATTTATCTATCTATCAATCAATCTATTTATTTATTTATTTATTATTTTTTTACGGGACATTCTCCCACTATTGTATAGACTATATAGACTATAATCGTAGGGTGCATTTCTAGGTGGGAAGAGATCATGAAGTAGCATTGAATTGTTTAATGATTACTGTTTATTTGATCGGTATAAAAAAAATTATTTGATCCTATCTCCTATGCTATATTTAGCATAAAAACTAGATGATGTGAAAATAAAAATATATTCTCTGAAAAACTAGCTCCGTGTGGCTGGGGTAACTTATCACTTCCTAAAAGGTAAACCATTATACATGTCCCATTCCACCTCATATAATTTCATGCCCTTTTTACTAAATTGACTATATTGTAGAATTCTCTTGTAGTGGACCAATTGTATTCATCAATATCATCATATCAATACATGCTAACTTTACCAAGGGTCAAATGCTATATTACAAAGTATTAAATGCTCGTAAATTATAAACCGACCGCAAGTTAAATTTATAAGTATACCGCAAACCACTGGTGGAGGTACTATTGCATGAGCATACGCAAGTGAAGCCCCTCAATTGCTAATAAATAAATAAATAAATATTTGTGTATAATATGAAAGCTTTTTCTAGTGCTTCATTTCAACCGAGAAATTAGCTCCGTCACTGCCGCACACACAAGTGTATCAGTGGAGTTTTCGAAAGATTTTTACAACCAATAAATAGACCGTAAATATTTTTGTCATAATAATTAATAGTATTTAATAACATTAGTGAGATATATAATTTTTTATAGCTAAATTTAATTAAAAAATATAAATTTTTATAATTTATATAAAGTTTTTATGCGATTTTCGTTTTGAAGGATTTTATGTGATTTACTTGCAGTTTATTTGCGGTTCAATTTGTTTCTTTAATTTTAAGTATCACGTCGTACGCAGTAACTAATTGTGGGTTTCATTTCACAGTGTAAATAATATAATTGATAGTTGAATTGTAATTTATATTCGTACAGAACTAGAGATATATATAAAATTTCATAACAGATATATTCGAAGAGATATTATATATAAAAGGGTAAACTGCGGCTAATGTACTCAATGCTTAATCTTTGCGAATGATGTACCTAATGTTTATTTTTGGTGGCTAATGTACCCAATGTTTAATCTGTTAGATATTTTCATGTTTTCCGTTAGTTGACCGTTAGAGAGTTATCCACCTCTACATGTATACTTTTTGTATTTTTGACATAACTCACTCAAATTTTTATGCATAAAATTTGGACAAAAAATGAGTGAGTTATGTCAAAAATACAAAAAATGCGCATATAGAGGTGGATAACTCTCTAACGGTCAACTAACGGAAAACACGAAAATATCTAAGAGATCAAACATTAAGTACATTAGTCACTAAAAATAAATATTGAGTACATAATTCGCAGAAGATCAAACATTGAGTACATTAACCGTAGTTTACCTATATAAAACAAAACATGTGATACTCTGCAAATATATAAACTCGCTATTTATGAATTTAATAAAGAGTAGAAGAGTAACAATTTTCTGGAATACCAGAACACAACCATTCACGTACACATCGAACATGCATGCAAGTGACATCACCACCATGCATATATAACACGATGGTGAATTAGTCACCGCAACTTATTGCTAGGTTGAATCATATATATATATATGCCCTTGTACATCATAATTTTCACTTTTTAATATTCTTATTTAAGGAGAATAATAATCACCATTTCCGGATCCATACCCCTCCCCGTAACCCGACCCGCTGCCATAACCCGACCCATTTCTGCCCCCACCACCACCTCCTCCTCCTCCTCCGCCGCCACCGCCTCCTCCACCACCGCCACCTCGACTGCCTCCACTTCCATATCCGCTACCGCTCCCATATCCCGATCCATACCCCGACCCATTTCCCCCGGATCCTCCTCCGCCACCACCTCCTCTACCACCACCGCCACCTCCCCCACCCCCGTCGTTCCCAGCTCCTGACCCGTAACCAGACCCGGACCCACTTCCATAACCCGAACCATAACCATTAATTCCGCCTCCTCCTCCACCTCCACCTCCACCGCCACCACCACCTCCTCCTCCTCCTCCCCCTCCCCCTCCCCCTCCACTTCTTCCTCCCCCGCTACCGTACCCGGAGCCGCTGCCAGAACCGTAGCCCGAGCCTGAACCGGCTCCGAGGGAGTTACCGCCTCGTCCGCCTCTAGTGGCCTTCAAAGACCTAGCGGCGAAGGATAGGTCAAGAAGAAGCAAAACCAAGAATGAAACAGCAGTCACCTTCACAATACTTGTCATTTCTTAATGACTTGGTTGTGATGAATATAAGTGTGTGTAACGGAAGATAAGTATGCGAATATGATCCAATGATGTATTCTTATTCTTGATGTGGGAGATGTTGTGTTTTTGAGGTCTCTATTTATAGGCAACTCGGATATACATTAAAAGAATAAAAATACTATATTTATTTATTTCAAGTGTATTTTCACACTTTATTTGAGCTATTTCACTCTAATTCAACGTGAATTAATAAAGACATATATAAATATCAATTATATTTAATTGTATTGTAGCGTAACTTTTTTTTTTCTTCTTCTTTCTATGGATGTCTTTCAATATCCAAATTCCATTCCCTAAAAAAATAATCCAAAACTCAGTTACACTAATAAAGAAAAATAGAGAAAATAACGAACGATTTGAAACTTCAGTTGTGATTTTTTTTTTTTTAAATTATGTCACGATAAAAATTAATTAAATACTTATATATTTATTAACCTTAATTCTGTTTCTGACTCTGTTTCTAATAAAAAGATGTTGATCATGAACGAGGGTTCTAATTCAATTCACAAATAATTTGGAATAAGTGACATATATATAGATAAATAAATTGATCATGCATCAAATACATTTAGAGCATATATAGTATAGTGCGTTGAGTCGTTGAAGGAAGTTTTAGAATGATCTACACATGCTAAATAAAATAGAAAGAATTATATATATTGTTAATTAGAAAACGACATGTGTATGGTTAGTGGTGAGCATAGTGCGTTGACGGTGGTGCTACTATTATTATTATTCATGGGTGTTCATCACTAATGATGTGATTCTTCAATTCCATTTATCTTATATAAAAAATATGTAGCACTTTGCATTTAAATGATTTTTCTTAATGTAGTACCGTTTGTTTACGTTTAAAAAAAAAGATTTTATGTTTTTGTTTAGTCAATTTTAATAAAATATTTAATATTTTTTTACTATTAAATTTTTATTAAAAAAATAATATATCTGTTTAAAGTGAAACTCATCATCTTTATTTATCTACATTTTATGATTTTTTTTTTAATGTTTACATTTATTGATATCGTTTTCTTTCTCTATCTAGCTAGTTTCAAGAATATGAAACATAAAATCTAACCAAACCTCTTTTGAAAATATATTTTCAAATGATTTATAAAATTAAAAATTAATATAAAAACAAAATAAAAATACAAAAACTCAAACGAACGCTACTATATAATATCATTTTTTTTATGTGAGTTTATATATTAGAATACTTGAGGGTTAGGGTATTCTTCTGTTATATTCATGTGAGATGATATATTATTAAATGGTCTAAAATTATACATTCTTCATATATATTGATGTATTATATATATATACTGTACCAAGATTCTGCCAGTGACATGTTTTCACATATATGCTTGAAAGTTGAAAGTTAAATTTTTTTTAATATCTAATAATACGAACGGTTTCATATTTTCCATGCCACAAATAGATTATAATTTCCTCTCTTTGTGGCTATAGGAATAGGAGTATAGCATCTTTGAACTCCACTAAGCCATGAAAAGCTAAAATGTCTAATCTTGAGGAAGAGTTTTGGACTCTATAAATTATTAAATACAATACGTAGTGGAAAAATTTTGTTTATCCACTTATTATCAGAGACAGATAGATTTTTTTTCTTCGATTGTGTTGAAGAGCAACCGATCGTTTTTCCCTTAGTCGTCGTGGATCCCGAGCTGACGGTAGAAGAATTCTGAACCAATAATCAGTATTTCATAATATCTTAATAGTTAATAAGAAATGTATATAGCTAATGGTTTTACTTTTAACCAATCATATGACGATCACATATTAATTGATGAATGTTGCATCATGTTCATCCACTCCCATACTTTTTGACCCAAGTTAGGACCTTTTACCTAATATTAGAGCAGAATCTGCCGACGTTGCGATGGGTCGCGACGAAGTCATCGGAAATTGTGAACCCCGGCGTCGCGACGGGTCGTGGTTCCGAGAGTCGCGATCGTCGCGACGTTGAGCGAGCGAGAGAGAGAGACACAGACTGAGAGAGAGAGAGGGACGTCGCCACGGCTCGAACTCATCGCGTCGCATCGCGATCTCCAGCCTTCCCGTCGCGACGTCCTCGTCGGCTGTTTCAGCTCTACCTAATATGTATTCATTATCACCTATTTAGTTAATATCTTTTAAATCATTAGTCAATTACTTCATAAGCAAAATGTACAAATAATTAGTGATGTGACTGATGTCGAATTCTATTCTTGGTGCACAGGAAAGAGTTATATCCTCATTGATTACTATATCTTGATACATGTTCATTATAATTTAATTAATTAAGTATATAAGTAAGTATTTGCATTTTGGGCTTAACCATAAATCTTTAAGTGATCCAAGTCCACTTAATTTAAGTCACATTTCATGATTTAATTATAATCGATCTTTAATTAATTAACTATAGGAGTTGCATATTTGAACTCCACTAAATAATGAGAAAGCATCTTATTCAATAGCTAAAATGGTGGAATTAGTTGCCTATTCTTGAGGTACAGTTTTGTTCTCTATAAATATAGCACTTATTCATCCACTTATCATCAGATAGAGAGATTTTTTCTTGAGTGTTATGTTGCATAGTTACAAGTCGTATTTTTCTCTTAGTCGTCGTGGATTCATAGTCAACGATTTTTCTCGAGAAGAAGTCTGAAGAAGTTTGCGCTTCAACCGTCGTCAGTTGTGTTACGCGTGTTCCCATTTATCGACGCTCGTAGGAGGTCGTCTTACCTGCTTGCTGAGCCGCAGTGTCGACCTCTTAATTAACCAGTTACAAGTCTACATAGATAGCTCGC
Source organism: Parietaria judaica (assembly GCA_954871525.1). Taxonomy (NCBI): domain Eukaryota; kingdom Viridiplantae; phylum Streptophyta; class Magnoliopsida; order Rosales; family Urticaceae; genus Parietaria; species Parietaria judaica. The sequence continues at coordinate 11,015,471 of OX940862.1, forward strand.
TGGTAACATTGTCTATAAAGTGTGTTTCAATTTTTTGTGTGATAGACAAATTGATCGTGTAACTTTCAACTTATATATATCCTTGTTAATTAATTTGGATGAGGACCCCGCGAAAATCGATTTATATCAAATTACATTAACAATACATTATTTGTGTCATTTTACTTTTGCATATGTTTTACTTCATCGTTATATTCTGTAGAACCGTAGAACATACGCAGTAACAAATTTCATATGAATCTGTGGTTTACAAGTGTTACCAAGCAAGGTAGGGGTGCAAATAATACCCGGAAACCGGGTAATTACCCGGAACCGAATCTGTATCCGGATTTAAAAACCGGAACCGGAACCGTATCCGAATTCCGGTTCCGGGTACCCGTATCCGGATTCAAAACCGGCTCCGGGTACCGGGTAGTAACATTGAAATAACCGGGTACCCGGTACCCGGTTTATTACCCTGTTTTTTTTATAATAAAATTAATTTACGTTTTAGGGTTAGTTTTAGGGCTCGACATCTCATTCTCCTCGCATCTCGCTCCCGCCTCCCTCGCATCTCGCCGACGCTGCCTTCCCCGACTTCAAGTTCTCGCCCTACCTTGACCTTCTCTCCCTTAACCCTTTTTTCTCGTACTTCTCCAATACATGAATCATAAATTTCTGGGTTGCTCTTAGGCGGAGCGCGAGAGGCTGAAGAGGGATTCGTTGTCTCCTTCGCCGGACCGGTCTGCAACAAGGACTATCTTCTCTCAGTTCTCGACACAACGGTGCGTGTTTTCTCGATTCTCTATCTTTTCAAGTTCTTATCTTTCAGTACTTCATGGCAAAAATTATAAGTGTTTTGGGGTTTAAACAAGAACAGAATAAATTATGCCCTGAGTTTATTAAAAGTTCTTCTTGAAAGTGCAAAAATCCATTTCAGAGTGCTTCGTATTGAAAAAAAAGGTTCTTGAATTAGTCGTTTGTTGCTTAAACAGATATGAATTTGATACTTGTGTTCTTGTCTCTATAATGATCCATTTCAAAGTGCTTTGTACTGTGTAGTGTTGCTATTTTATTTTTAAGGTAAACAAGGATCTGGCTAGACTTAAATGTAATGTTGTTATTTTATTTTTCAGGTAAATAAGGATCAAGCCGAAATGGGGAATTTCTCGATTCAAAGCAATGAAGAAGACGACTCGGATTTTTTTTTATGGACTATTTTTTATGGCATTTCGGATTGTTTTTTCTTTTCTTTTTTAAGTTGAATGTATGTTTTTATCCAGTTTTTTTATGCAGTTTTTATCCAGATTTTTAAGCAAAACCGGGTACCGGGTAAAATCCGGGTACCGGTACCGGGTACCAAAATATAGATACCCGGATTTCCGGGTACCCGGATTTCGGGTACCGGTTCCGGGTATCAATTTTTGGATACCCGGATTCCGGTACCGGGTACCTCGAAAAAACCGGGTACCCTACCCGGTTGCACCCCTAAAGCAAGGTATTTAATTTCTCGAATATCCATCGACATGCACATCAAAAAAAAAAATCGAGGATATGCGAAACGATATATCCATCGACATATCCATCGATTTACCTATGAGATACCAATCAACAAGCGATATATCTATAAATGAAAAATGCAAAACGAAATCGACAAGCGGTATTTAAAACCTCGTTACCAAGTATCCATGCATTTTTCTTAAAAAAAAAAAAAAAAGTATCCATGCATTTCAATGACAAGTATTTATCTGCAATCATAACTATATACATATTCTGAACCTTTAAATACGCTAAGCAATTTTGTTCTTTCTCTCCCTCTTTATTTCGTGCTATAATTTACAAATGTCATAAAAGCGAAAAGACTAAGACAAGACACCAACATAAATTATATAAAACTTCTTACTTTATTACATCGATCAATTTTGATTCTCAGTTCTCAGCCATGTGTACACTTGACCACACCATTATGTTATTATTATATGTACACTACACACTTAGACTTGACCTCACCAATATTATATGTAAATGTGTAGTCTAGGAGCCCTAAAGAGCTACAAGTATGATTTAAGCACAATGATGATAATGATTTCTGGAAGACTCTAAACTCCACTAACTATATATATATATATATATATGTATATCACTCACCATTCACCAAACCCCAAAAGTGTATCGTCGAGATTGATAGTGGAGAGAGTTGAGGTTTCTTGGAGCGTACGTCAATAGTGTAAAAATGGGATAGGCCATGGGTTTGCAGAGATTAGCTTGCATGCACTTCGCTTTGCGCATGCTTTCTTTGACTTTTCCTGCATCCATTTCTTCTTTTTTTGATCGAATTTTATTCATTTATATTCATACAATTGTATCATGTGATTATCTAACTTTGCTCTCGATTTTATTATTTTATTAGACAATAACTCGTTTAATTAACTATGTCACTCATAAATTACTAAGTTACGTATCGTACGTGATTTTTCTTCAACGTGAGATCGTATAATCCCCACGTTATTATATAATGTGATAATATTGAGATAAGTATATATATATGATGTGCGTGTTACTAAGTGCCATGTGTAGTAGTATATTTGGTTTTATGATTTTTTCCATTAAAATAGAATGATCGGATTATGTTGATAGTGAAAACACCATTTTACAATAACACGTGGAAATTTTTACTTTATTATTTATTTGAAGTGTTTAGGTGATTATCGGCTCGGAAATTTAGCTCGGTGTGAATATAATCGAGTAAGAGCGGCATGTGAAACGGCACAAATATATTTTTTAAACAATTCATCCTGAATTTGCTATCTATTACGTATTCTTGCTATTGATATTTAAGTATAATCGAGCAGATTAATACAATACAAAAATTGAATCTTGTTATGGATGTAATTTCGTATGCATTTTGTTGCTCTTTTGTCTTTATTCATACATTCTTCTAATTCTTGCCTTGTAAATTGCTTGATGAGTCAGGTTCATTGGGCTTTTGTTTAGAGTGTAAGCGTTAAGAACTAAACGACTTTTCATTTATATTTATTTATAAACGATAAAATTGTACACGAACAAATTGTAATATTTGAATTTCGAAAATGAATTGCAGCAAAACACAAGTTGTAGGTTTAAATGGTATAATTGGGCTTTTATGTAATATAAACAACTTTTGGGCCTTTTTTCATGTATGTTCAGCTTTGGGCTTTTATTCCTTCAATTTTTGGGTCTAATCAAGCTAGCGTATTTGAATATAATTCATTCAAATTTAACTTATAAACGACTCTTTTTAAGTTTTACCATAGGATAAAGATTTTTGTTGGGGGGAATTTTTCGGAATTAACAAAAATTAATTTTGGTCCAAAAAGTTCCCCGGATGCCCGTATATAAAAATTGAAAAGTCCAAAAAAATACAAAAATATTTTTTACTATCAAAATAAAAATTAAATAATAAAACGCACCGTCCGCATCCCTTAACGGGGGCCCGGATCGAGCCTATGCCCTTGGATCCTAAAATAATAATAATTTTTCACGCCAAGGTCCCTGGACCCTCCTATAAATACAACCTCATTTGTATCAAACGGTAACTCGTTCAAATGCTCTATACAGTTATAAAACTTTGTACTCTCTATTATATATATATATATCGATTTAAATGCCCGACGAAAATTGGAGCGAAGGAGCTAGCTAGAGAGAAGGCATCGGAGGAATCCCCGATTCTCTAGAGAGCCAGCTAAAATTAAGGCACCCAATGAAGGTCCTATTGTCGACTGACTCCTGTCTCCTCTATTAGCTCTCAGCCTGTCCAGAAATGCTCAGGTTCGCATTTCTTAATTCCAACTTTGAACTATGTGATGACATGATCCCAGTAAAATGAGTTCGTAGGTAGCCTCGCTATAAGTGACGTGGTGCGGCATCATATATCATCAAACATCTTGAGAGATCGAAAATTCAAATTCCAAGCGTTGACCTGCCCTATGGAGGTCCCAAATCCATATCTCGAGTCCGATCCGATCGCCTAGGCGAAGGTTCTGGGACTTTGCGGTAACGAGTCGGAGGGCCCCATTTTGGTCTGTCTTGTTAGCGATCTACAAGATTTCAGAATCAAGCCTCTAGCCAAGAAAAGTCAACAAAACGATGGACTTGGACCAACATCAAAACTTCGGTTGCTACATTGTTTTTTTTTTTTTTTTTTTTTTGCATCTAACACTTTTCAATTCAAATTAAAATAAATTTATATTACATGAATTGTAACGTTTTTTTATATATAAAAATAAATAAGATAAGTGTGCGTCTAGCAACTCAACATCATTCGGATACATATAAACAAAACAGAACCCAAAGCTTAAAATGACATATCGTTTTCATTTGTACGACAACAACACCATGAGAAATGTAGTTAAAAAAAGGTGTATGACCAAAGCAAAACGACATGTACAACATGCTATCGAGGTCAGGGACGGCACCAGGAACAATATTAAGGGGTGACGAAAAAAAAGACATAAGATACTACAATTAATAGTTAATTATATATCAAAGAATATGATTACATCAAAATACATTTTTAGTTATCGGGTCAAATTCTATATTCTTTAATCGTAAACCCGAGTCACATTGTAGTTTGTCGATGTCAACATCAACATCAACTTAGACTCTTCGTAATTTTAAAAAATGATTGTCTTTAATTTTCGACAAATTCATTGACATATCAACATTTTTTTTAAAATGCAATAATATTAATTTAATATTTACATTCTATAGTTAATATAATTACATCTAATTAAATCAATTTTTAAATCAATTTAATAAAAAAATATACAATTTATTATCTATCCATATCAATTTCTATATATATAGATATATATACATATATAGATAAACTAATAAAAGTTATTGTCTAATCACTCTAAATCTAATCAAGTAATATACATGCATATTTTGACAATTGTGAAATTATCTGCCGTTCTCTTATACTATGTATTGACATCACACACTTACATTAATAATTTGATTATTGTTTTTTAATAAAAATAATTTGAAACATAAAAAAAAAATATCTTCTAAGAAGTTGGGGTTGACATCACTACATCATTCCGTCCCTGATCGAGGTGTTAACATGAAAGAATCAATAATAAACGAAAGTATCAATAACGTAACTTCGTACGATTAGTACTTGATAAATTAAAAAAAATTAGATTAAATAATGTCTTTGTACAATCTCGATTCTCAGTAATATTATTGAATTATTTTGTAATAAATTAATAACTTTAATATTTATATTTGTTCCGAAATTTCACTGTATTTATATTATCAAATTAAATTCTATGATGAGTGATTTTTTTTTTAATATAAAATCATATTTATCATCTATTCATTAAATTATAAGGGTTAATTGCAGCAATAATCCACAACCTTTGATCAACATGGGTTTTAGGTCCTCAACCTTTCAAAGTGTGGGCTAAAATACACAACCTTTGTTGACTGTAAAATCCGTTGGTCCTTCCGTTAGGAATTGTAAATTCTACAGATGTGGCATCGTTAAACTGCCAAATTGTAATTATTTATTTATTTAATTTAAAACGGACTCTAATAAAAATTATTTATTTAATTTAAGTGTTAATCTATTTTTGACTCATAATTAAAATCTGATTTAATTTATTCTTATTAATTAGGTTATGTAATTAATATTACAAATTAGCAGTACATTTGACAGTTTAACAATGCCCATCAGCAGAATTTAACATTCTTAACAGAAGGACCAACGAAATTAACAGTCAACAAACGTCGTGTAATTTTGCTCACATTTTAAAAAGTTGGGGCCTAAAATTCCGTTGACGAAAAGTCGCAATTAACCCAAATTATAATGTAGAATATACTATTAGATCCCTTCCTACCAAAGCCTCTCTTACTCAACGGTCAAACCGACTTCTTCGAGATCTCGAGAGTCAGTCAGATCGACGGTGGATATCCACTCTCCTCCGGTTTCAGTCTCTCACCGCCGTCCGATCACCACTCTCACTGTCCTCCAGATCCAACGCCATTTCTCTGAGCTCCGATCTCAACGCTCATTGGGGAAGATCTCCATCGACCAATCGTGAGTTCTTCACTTCGATTTTCGATTCGCATTGTTCCTCGCGATTGCGACAATGGCGAAGTCTTGTCCTTGAATTTTCGATCTTGTCGAAGCAGAAATCGCCATGGGAGCAGACGAGATCAAGCGCGAAGTTGACCTCAGCAATTGGCGATCGGAGCTTGGGTTTGACCGGTGGCTTGGTCTTCCCGTGTCCGGTCCACGCCCATCGGCTCGCTACAAGGTGATTTGCGAGAATCTGAATTGTAGTTCGAATCGACATGCACAATCTGTTGTATTTTGAGAATTCATGGTTTTGCGGTACAGCATTCGGCGGCCATCCATGGCGAGAAGCTTTACATCGCCGGTGGGAGTCGGAACGGGCGTTACCTGTCGGATGTTCAGGTACTGGATTCGGTTTCGCTTTCGAGCGTTTCGGAATGTAGTGTAATCTGTGCCATTGATAAGGCTGTGATCTCTGCAGGTGTTTGACTTCGGGAATTTGGAATGGTCTAGCGTGAAGCTCAAGCCAAATGCTGATGATCTTCAAGATGGTACTCTTCCGCCCATCTCCGGGCACAATATGGTGTGAATTCGAGCGTTCGATCGCCTTATGTTTTTTTCCGATTTGCTTTGTGCATAGCTGGTTATGAAGTATTGAGCTTTTTGTCAGATAAAATGGGGAAACAGGCTTCTTCTCCTTGGTGGGCATTCGAGGAACTTGTCCGATGAAGTCATAGGTTTGTCACTGAGATTTTTTGTTGCTGCATTTCAAACCGTTTTGTTTTGAATTTTAGCAGTGTGTCAATTTGAATCTGATATATGTGAATGTCTTGTAGTTTGGTTCATTGATTTGGAGACACAAATTTGCGGCATCGTTGCGACCTCGGGAAAAGTTCCGGTAACTGACCGACTTTGTTCATGATTAACATTGCTTGTTTATGCTGGTTTCGTTTCTTTACACATAATGTTTCAGGTCGCTCGTGGAGGACAATCAACTACGCTGGTTGGTTCTAAGCTTATTATGTTTGGTGGCGAAGATCGGAGCAGGAGGTTGTTGAATGACGTCAATGTCCTTGATCTCGAGACGATGAACTGGGATGTGGTGGAAACAACGTAAGTTCCTTGAACACTATTAATCAAGAATATTTGCGTTTTTGGGAAGAGTACTGGATCACTTTCTTGTGTAATGATAGGCAGACATCTCCAGCTCCTCGATTCGACCATTCAGCTGCACTACATAATGAACGTTATCTTTTGATTTTTGGCGGTTGCTCTCACGCCAATTTCTTCAATGATCTTTATCTGCTCGATTTGCAGTCGGTAAGCCTCATTTTTTCATGATATTTTCTTTTCTTTTTGTTCCCCTGTATGGCTGTATCGCTTCTTAAAGTAGACTCTGTTTTACTCGTACGAATTAGTCTGGATAATTTAAATTTGAGTGCTCTCCGTGTCGACATTCCGTGTTGCAGATGGAATGGTCCCAACCCCAAGTTCTAGGGGACTTGGTGAATCCGAGGGCAGGTCATGCCGGTATGACTATTGGTGAAAATTGGTATATAGTTGGCGGTGGAGACAATCGTAATGGTAGGTACAATAGTTATAGATTATTCTGTTTCATCTTCTACTTTATATGATCTGAAATTGCGGTTTGTACAGGCTGTCCAGAAACTCTGGTCCTCGATATGTCTAAACTCGTCTGGTCAGCGTTGACAAGCGTGAAGCCACGGGATCCTCTCGCTAGTGAGGTGACAAATTTTCGCGTTCTTATTATCACCTTTTGTATATATCTTGATGTTTCTGGAATTATGTTAACTTTATTTTAATATCGATTTGACAAAAAAATTGTAGTAAGTTAATTTATAATTTTTTATTGTTATTTGATGTGCAAATTGAATTATGAAAACAGGGTGTCAGCATCTGCTCGGTGCTAATCCAAGGAGAGCAGCATCTGGTTGCCTTCGGTGGCTACAACGGGAAATACAGCAACGAGGTAATGCACTTAAACCACGAATCCTTCTACAAATTCAAGTGATAAATTCGATTTATATGCTGATTATTACTTGTATAATTAATTTGCTTTACTTTTTGCTAGGTCTTTGTTTTGAGGCCGAAACCGGCGGACTCGTCAGGTCCAAAGATCTTGCAGTCGCCGGCTGCAGCTGCAGCCGCAGCGTCTGTGACTGCCGCGTATGCGTTTAGCCACTCCCAGAAGACGGGTCCCACATCAAATCTCAATGGACTCGAACAGTCTCTCTCTGAAAAGGACGTTTCTCTCGAGATCGACGCGATAAAAGAAGCGAAAAGCGCGTTGGAGGCATCACTTGCACGAGTTGCAGCTGAAAACGCAACACTGAAAGCGGCCATTGAAGACCGCAATACTTCTCGGACCGAGTTGGGGAAGGTATTATGCATTCGCTATAAATCTCTTCCGAAATGAACCATTTTCCCTATTTCCCAGTCCAAACGTATGGATATATTTTTCTATTACACGTAGCCGGAAATCACGAGTCGTATGCTTCCGGAAATTTATTAATATATCATATTGGTTATGTTGTTTTAGGAACTCCATTCCGTACAGGGGCAACTGATAGCCGAAAGATCCCGATGCTTCAAATTGGAGGTAGCTATTTTCTTTCTTAACCGATTAATCTCTTTCGTTGTGTATCTAATACGACCCGGATGGTTTTTATTTTATTTTATTTTATTTATTTCTATAAATTTTGATTTTTCTTACACAAAGATGCACAGAATGATCGTCCGTGACAAGTTGATCAAACTTTTTTCCGGAATCTTTTAACTTTTGCTACCGATATATGAACATTGTAGGCGCAAATCGCGGAACTGCAAAAGATGCTGGAATCTATGCACTCCATAGAGGAAGAAGTTGAGGCGCTTCGGACCCAGAAATCCGCATTGGAAGAAGATTTGGACCTCGGTTCGGCTCCTCAGAGGCAAGGCTCGGGTGGCGTTTGGCGATGGATCGGCGGGGCCAATGCCTAAACACGAATTAGGCACAAGCGTCGAGCGATTGTTTAATATCTCGATCTCTCAACAGCGCGAAATGTAATATTGGAAACACGGGTTCCGGTGAGGCGGATTTCCGAGGGGAGTAAATCGAGTAAGCGGCTATTTTTCATTATGTGTGTCACTCAAAAGAAGTAGAAAAACATAACTATATTATATTCTATTGGGAAATTCCATTACTTATTATATTGCATTTTGATTGGCTTTGGACAAACATTTTCTATTTGTTGTATGATTATTATATTTAAAGATAAATATCAAGGTATTATGTTGAACAATTATTTTCTGATTTAAAGAGTCAATAAATTCAATTATTGGAAAAAATAATAGATCAATTTTTTTACCATTACTTACATATACTACATATTAAAGAGTTGTGTAAAGACTAAAATACAAACCAAAATAAGTGATATAATAGTTTTACAAAATATGTGATTAAAGAGTTGTGTCGAAAATCATTAGAAAAACTCACAAAATGCTAAAAAACACTTAAAGTTTTAAAAAAATGCCTATAGTTTCATAAAACTAATTTATACCCACTAATATTTTTATTTTGACCATATTACCCTTAATATTAGTTATTAATATTAATTTTCGTTTAATTATTATTAATTATATATATTAATTTCGAAATTATGTTTCCTAAAATTGTGATTGACAATTTCTTTAATTACCCTATTATGTATTTATTTAATAATGAAAAAAAAATTAAAAATTTATAAAGGGGGTTTTGTGAGCTTTGTCACTAGAGATAAACCCTGACACAACTTTCCCATGGAAAAAGCTTCGACCTTCTCCTTCTTCCAAATCGCTTCTTCCAGTTTCGTCGCAATTTAAAGGTAAGAACTCCATTGTTGTTCTCTTCAAGCTCTTCACTATAAAGTTATTGCTGATTCTAGATATAGAGACCAAGCTTTTGGCTTCTTCGACAAAACCTTACGATGTTTTTCGTCTTCTCACCATTACTCTTCTTCCTCTCGTGCAAAACCCCCAAACTTTCCGTGAAACCCCATTTCATTTTCGTAAAGAGATTTACTACTATGAATTCGTAACTTAAACTACAATTACATTTTCAGTAATTTAATTTTATAAATTTGTAACTTAAACTACAATTACATGTATAATTATTTACTGCTATGAATTCGTAACTTAAATTACAGTTACATGTATAGTGATTTAATTTTATAAATTCGTAACTTAAATTACAATTACTATACAGTTATAAATTCGTAACCTATAACTTACTTTTATAAATTCGTAGTTCAAATTACGAATACAGACATAGTCATTTACTATTACAAATTCTTAACTTAAATTACAATTACATGTATATTGATTTACTTTTATAATTTTGTAACTTAAATTACAATTACTATACATTATAAATTCGTAACCTATAACTTACTATTATAAATTCGTAGATTAAATTACGAATACAGACATAGTCATTTACTAATACAAATTCGTAACTTAAATTACAATTACATGTATATTAATTTACTTTTATAATTTTGTAACATAAATTACAATTATTATTTGTAACTTAACTTCAAATAACACTATAAGTAATTCGTACCTTAAATTACAAATTAATATATACATCTTATAAGTATCTTACTAACATCAAATACAAGTTTAAAACATAAATCGTTAAAGTGATTTAATTTTTTTAATTTTCCAAATAAAATCATTTGAATTTTGAATACTGATTAATAGGAAGAATTTTAAATCGTTATTATATTTACCTATATTTAAGGAAAGAGTTGTGTTTTATTTTAATTAATTCAAATAATTATTTGATCTGTATACAATTAATTCAAATATACACACGTTAAACAATAAATAGGAAACCTATATTTAAGGAAATAAATTTATTTTGTTATAAATTAATTAGATTATTTTTTTTTTTGTTATTTAACTTACTCACACGTATAAAAAAGGAAGGGCATATTTGTCTATATTGCAATTAATAGGTAGTTTTAATTACCAAAAATAAGTTTGAACATTTTTTTGAAACATTGAGTCACAAATGGGCATTTTTTCATTTACCCAAAATTATTTGTGCTATGTATGTATACTAAAATTTTGGACCAGTTTTTTGCTTGATTTGGAAGATGACCTTCCTCAGATTATTCCGGCAGTTGACCTCGTAATGGCGTTGACAAATGCGACTCCTTATTTTCTTGTAAGGAGCCACCTGAAATACATATTTATTTATTATCAGATATTAGTTCCATTTCAAGGGAAAATTAAATTAAAAGAAAACGTTATCTAGCTTTTATAATTACACTCTCCTTATTTTCCTGGGCAATCAAAGTGCTGGCGCGTATTGGTTCACCGGATCGTGGTGGGCGAGCAGCCGAGCAGCTCCATGAAACGGGTAAGTACAATGGAATACGGTCTCCGACGTTCATGTACATGGCATAATTTAAAAATGCTTGCACCATAACATCCGATTCTACTAGCGCAGAAAATTTTGTATTCGATTCCTGATTTTGTCCCCGTTCCAGCCATATGCTAGCTAAAAACTGATAATTTTACATTTTAGACCAAGAAATGGAATGTCCTCGGGAACCGTGTCCCGGGAAAGAGCCTTAAATCTCTGTCATGATTCCTGGCTTTAAAAATTATCTCTTTTCTATATGATTTTACCAAGTATACTTGGATAGTTGGATTTATCCAATCAAATTAGAGTATGAATCTTACCAAATATTTGCTATTTAAAAACAGAGTGGAAAATCTATTTGATACATCTATCAGAACTCTTAAATGTATTGGGGACAGATATATATATATATATATATATATATATATCTCAAAAACTATTACTTTTGATTCAAGTGAATTTCCATATGAAGCATTTTTTTCTTCTAAAAAACACGATTTTTCATATTCAAATCAAATTTCTATTACCATCCTTTGTTGTTCCTAAACAAAAAACAGTCAACAAATTTGGACCAAAATGCCCATCCATGGCACTCTTTCAATAAATAAGGAATCCAGTACATATAGAAATGTTCTTCACCTAATTCATTCAAATTTGGATAAATATAGTAGTGTTTATCACACTGATCCTATTGAATTTCGCAATCGTTTAAAAATACAGAATTCATGATCGAAACTTATAACAATTCTAATAATTCTGAATTCACAACTGAAAATTTATTCTACCTTTTGTCATCCTAATACTACTGAAACAAGAAACTTACAATCCATAATTTGTTGTTGTGTCACATCATCCCACAAACAAGCTCATCACTGGTTCGCTTTTTCTTCAGCCGTCCTCTTGCGAATTTCATGAGCCGTGTTGAATATCCCGAGCGTAGGCGCGTTGCAAACAAAGCACTTCTTTTTCTTCGAGTGATGCTGCAAAGGAATATATAAACACGTCAAACAACGAACAGAAGAACACTAAAGCGCTTGTGTAACAATGCTAAAATCGCGCAATATTGACCTTTAAGGCGCAATGCTCGCAGAAGAAGTGTTTGCATTTGGTGACAACAGGGTCCACAAAAGGCTGACGACAGATGAAACAAGCAAAGGGCAGCCCCTCGTCATCTTCGTCGTCGCCCGATTCTCCACTCCCACTATCGCCCTCGGCTCCCAGAGCCAATTTGCGCTTTCTAATCTTCTCAGCCTCGTCCCAGTCCCTCTCTAACTGCCACCCTGACTTGTAATCGCCGCGATCGTGCATGAACTTGCACGAGTCTCCGTAGCCACAGTAGCCCGTCTGTTTGTAGTCCGTGCATATGTCGGGCTGGTAATCGAATCTAGCCGTGGCTCTTATATGGGCCGAGGCACGCAATGGCCCGTGAGAGCCTCCGGCCTTCTCACTGGCAACGGTATGCTCTCTCCGGAACCCAGCCTTGTGATCGGTGTAGCCGTGGATGCCTTTGTAGAGCTTCTCGTCACCCCCGCCCGGCTTTTTCCCCTTCAGAGCGGCTTTGGCTTGCTTCAGAACCCTCTCGCGGATTGCCCGTGCATCTCTAGAGAAGTCGGTCTCAGTTTCAAGCGTAGCGGTCGCTCTGCTGTCGTTTTGGACTTGAATTTCCCTCGAGGATTCGAACTGGAAAACGGTGTCAGGTGTTTCATTCGATTCGGCGGTTCTGGTGTTTTTGGAAGACGCGGTCGAGAAAGAGAGCTTGTTGTCGGGTTTCGGGGTCTTTTTCTTGGTGTGGAACGAGGTATTCAAGTCTTCGTCGTCGTCGTCTTCGTCAACAACTGCTCGTTTCCTGATATTTTTGTTCTTCAATGGCTTCCGAAAGAAGTTGCAGACTGAAAATTCAGACGATGGCGAAAAATCAGTGACGGAAACATAAATCAAAACAAAAACAAAAACAAGAAAATGTGTACCTTGTTCAGTGTCAGGTTTATCATCGGAATCTGCCATGTAGGCAGGCCCGGCCAAAGCACTAGGCAGCTTGGGGCAACGCCCTAGTGAGAAATAAAACAAGTCAGTTCCATTCTACAACTCACGAAAACTATAAAACCGAGCGAATGTAACGACATACACCATCATAGAAACACCCCTAAAGCAGAGCATGCATCACTACGATATCCTAACACGCATCACCATGCTTGAAACTTAAACTGGAACACTTCCAATCCAAAGAGAGCAAAATCTCAGACCTTTGGACTTGTCCACGAACAAGACTTCTTCCGTCGGGACGGCAGAGAGAGAGCCGCCGGAGAGAGCGTCGTCGTCGATGTCTTCGGTGCTGATATTGGCCCGCCACGCCTTCTTTCCCAAACCCTAATTCGAGCTTGCAGATGTCTGTCAGTTAATCTGTTTCAATGGAGTGTTAAGATACGATAAGCCAGGCCCGGCCCAACCACTGGGTTGCCCCAAGGCCTCTTACTGAGGAATAATTGAACAATTCGTATTTTAGGCCCATATAAAAAAAAAAAAAACTCACTAAAGAATATCTACAAGTTCTGAAAAGTGGGCCCTCTCTCATATTTCATTAGTTAACTTCTCTTGTTCTGATATATTATACAATTTTTTAATTTAATATTCCTTATTCAGTTCCATAGCTTAAAAAAAAATTTAAAACATAAACATTATCTTTTCGATTTTACATTAGATAATTTACTTATTCATAGAAAATTTATTTTCATTTTTCTATAGTAAATATTCTCTTTGTTATATATATATATATGATAAGCTAAACAATGCAAATAAAATATTAATTATCAACCGAAAACGTGTTTCGTGTATTAATGATTTTCTTATAATTAAAGGGAACAAGAGCGGTACAAAAATTCAACAAATAGTTACAATTGGCGGCGTCCACCGATTGAGGAGGTAAACAATAACGCAAGTTTTTTTTAAAAAAAATTATAGATGTTTATACTATTTGATTTTATTATTTAATGACGTTTTTTTTTTTCTCAAATATTTTACAGGCTTTGGCGAAATTGATTACGCAATTTCACAAAGTCCACTCCAGGCAGTGTATAGACGAGGCCGAACTAGCTGACCATATCGCGGGTTTGACCTTAAGTCTAGCCTCTTGCCTATTTAGGTATTCAAGAATCATCATATTCAGTGTTGATTAATATTAGGGTTTAGAATTTCCGAAACCGTGTATAATTGCACATTTGGGCTGATCGATACTGAATTTTTTTCCCTTCAATTTGCAGGAAGAAGTTATCACGTTTATCTGTAAATGCGAACGGCTCTCTTGTTCCGAAGGATTGTACTGACAAGAATTTGATCAAAAATAACTTGTGGTGAGTTTTATATAGTGACATGAGTTTGAAATAAATTTCGTCTATTTTCAAAGGTCGTAAATTTTTTGGTACTGGGTATACGAGTTCAGGTTAAAAGTTTTGGTCGCGATACCGAAGGTTCAGCCACGATTTGCAGTTGCAATATGAAAGAAGTACCCGACCATGAAATTGTTGGATCGATATTAAAGTTTTTAATATAAATAATGAACGTAACGAGTTACGGCGGAATTTCAAAATTTCTTTTTAATATGAAAACAGATTTTCGACATATTAAAATAACCATAACGTTAAAACGATTATCATACATGCAAAATAAATTTATTACGTAAACAATGATGGGATAAAATTCCGGAAAATCATATAACAGTTATAGGATTAAGAAGACTTACAAATCCGGAATTTATTCACGGTTTTCGTCGTCGATCTTCGCGAGTCGTCCCTCCGTCTTCAATCAAACAACCACGATGGATTCGATGCTATGACTTTCGGATATTTTTGAGATGAAGAGTGTGGGCTCTTTATGAACAAAGAGATAAGAATGAAGAACTTTTTCCTCAATCTTTCTCTTAAAATTTGCGCATATATTTAGAGAGCAAAACCCAAAAAAAACTTATTCTCTCTGACTTTTGGTAAACAACGCACAGTCGCACAAAAAAGAGTATTCCTTTTTGCTATCTAATAGCAACTATATATAGGAGTAGGTTAGGGTTTTATTTTAAAACTAAAATCCCTATTTTCTCTCCTATCTTTTAAATCTGATTCATCTTTCTAGCTTTAAATATATATATCAATATATATATATATATATATATATATATCAATGCTACAAATCGTTGGATTTGGTAAAGACCAAGTCCATTGACCAAATCTCCCCTTTATTATTATGCACATATTGATTTGGCAAAAATATCTAAAGATTAATTTTCCCTTTTTTTATTTATTTATTAAATTCGCATAAATGTGTAATTATCAATATAATTATACAACTTATGATATTTAATAAAGGTGATTAAAATAAAATAACTATTTATTTATTTTATCATGAGAAAATAATTACCATAGTATAAATCGCAATTTATACATAAGAGAAAATTATCAAACCAATGTTGTACTTAAAAATATTTCAATTCAATAATTGAACTTAAAGTGAGATTTCAATAAATCAACTTTACATATTTTTAATACTTATTATGTTCATCAAAATCTCGTCCGAAAGTCTAACATTGAGACCTCATGGACCCACATGAACGAAGCTTTAGAATAAAGTCCGGACACAAAAGTTCACAAACTTTTCCCGAACTTTTAATTCTTAATATTGGTCGATTCCACTAAAGGACCAATACTGACAATCTATAAGTTCATATGCGTTCTTATTTCCGTTTGATGTGATACAAATATTCTTCACACGGTCCACGGTGTATTTACGATGTTACCCTTTGTGTGTATCATTAAGTAAGAGGAATGTAAAATTACCGTTTTACCCCTTAGTTATCATTTCATCAACTCCTTTGTTGTTTGTGAATGAGAAAAACATAAAGTGAGATGTCACAACATGTCACATGTTTAATCCAGAGAATATATTATTCAATGAGTACCAGGCCCGGTTTGTTCATTCACACTTCAAAGAACAAAGCATGATGTGATACTAATGTCGTAGCATTCTTATAACACAAATTTCATATCTATGAATCACATAATTCAACGAGACAGTATTATGACACCAACCGTCGGGTCTTTGATCCATCATTTGGATCTTGCCCATTAACTAGTCAAGTGTCACAAAGTGTCACAAGAAATTATGTACCCACTTCAGGATTTAGGTAATTACGAAAATACCCCTCGTTTGTGATTTTGAAGCTTCGAGTAATGAAACGGTTTTGCCTCGAACTTCAAAGTGTCACAGGTCTAGTTCAATGTCTTCATTAAGACATCAAGAATAAACTCCAGAGTCACAACTCTCAATATCACAAGATCCGATATCAGTAGTTTATTCGAACAATCATTAATCGGATTCGATTGCCCCATCGGATCCTAAGATTGCGAACTGTTTATTTTAAACTTATCAAGAAGAGGTCTCTTGTTAAGTCTGTACTTAAGTCTTCTTTCGTTGATGATAGTTTCAGGGCGTAGACATATATGCATAAACACAAACTTAAATAAATAAGAATGAATACTTAATCTTTATTTAATTCTCAGCAAAAGAACATAATCGTATTATTACATCGAGTACTTTATTAATAAACTTAATTATTTACTAAAAGGTCCTTCATGTCTCCTTTGTGGGCATAAATCCCAACAGAAATCGCTTCTGAAAGTGTACTTGGACCCGACGAAATCGGTAAGGATCCGAAAAGAAGACCATGTTTCGGTTGAACTCAGGTTTCAGTGATTCTGAAGGATTGATTATGAAAAAACTAGTTTATATAGCGATTCTTTGGGTTTAGTCGGAAACGTGAGGTTTGTTTAAACTGAATTATGTTTTTATTCTTCTGAAAAGGTTCATGAAAAGGAATTTCTACTGAAAGACTTGAAAATCGAAGGGCTGGTCGGAGAGGACCGTAGGCTCGGCGAGGTTTGCTCGAAGAGGTTGTACAGAATTCTGATGGCGAAAAGCGGATCCATCAAAACCGACGATGTCGAGAATGGAGCTGACTTCTTCCAAGGTCAACCATCATGAACCGATTCATGATCGTCACTCTTGAACTAAGAGCTATGAACTATGTAAAGCCATTTCAAATTCATGTTATATCGGCTTATTTGGTGGATCTTCCTTGTCAAGGAATAAGAGCTATTCTTCTATACACACACACACACATATATATATATAATACATAAATAGCTCACAATAAATACAGTATGGGTTTGTAATCTTAATGTAAACGCACACGAATAGTACCGTTAACCGTATAACCTCCGTAAATCCATATTCTAATAACGTCAAGATCATATTAGAGAATTTTATGATACTCGAAACTATTTATTTACTTAGTATTAAATTAATAGTATTCTCTAAAATTACAACTGGCAAAATATAATTCAGTCGAGATTGTTAACTTTTATCTGAGTATTAATTTAACGATATTCTAGTATGATTCTCTTTTAGATTAAAGAATTAAGAAACGATTTGTCATTCCCCGTATATATAACAAATGGGTCTATATATTTCCCAATTTTAATGTTCTTATATCGGAAATATCGGTTTCAATTCGGGATTATACCAATTTTTACTATGATTGAAAAATCGTTCCTCAAAAAAGTTAACTGGCCCCGGTTTCTCATCTTTTAAATAGAAATTGTAAGAAATGCCCATTATGTATCAAAAGTTTAAGAAAAATGCTCATACGTGAGAGTAAAAATTACACACAATGGACATTTTTGTTAAACCTTTGACACAAAATGAACATTTTTTAAAATAACTCTATTTTAAAACCGGAGCCGGTAATCGGGAATTGGTAAAATACCCAGGGAGATTTCTCCAAGGTGCGTTATTAGAAGGGAATCACTACCGCTTTCAAAAAAAAAAAAAAAAAAGGGAATCAGTTTCACTACCATTCTGAGATTCCCCAGAAAATCTCGTCACTTAATTTTTAGTTTCTCCGGCTATGTTAAATATTTTCAGGCTTTCTGAATCCGGATCCAATTGCTGCTGCGTAAAAGTTGCTTTTTTTTACCGGGACGAGAACAAGATTGGGGTAAAGCTTAAGTTTTTACCGCTAGTCGACGGTGGTATTGAATGGGGATTAGAAATCTGAAAACAGAATCGAAATTTTAAAGATTTTCATATTATTGAGGTAGAAAGAAACGACTTCATTGCTTGTTAATGTTTTATAATCGTACGGATATACCGATTTTTACGTGTATATATCCACAGTAATAAGGTATAAAGAATTATTTTAATGCTTCGGAAATATATATAGATATATACAACATCATCAAAATATGAATGTGAAGCCAAGGAACAAAATTGGATCGCATCGTAATGATAAGCATTCATGTCTGTGAGTGATAATAATAAGCTTGTAGATTACAGAGGTAAAGGGCTCATAAAACTCAAAAACACTACAAACTCTGATCATCATTTTAACTTTTTCCCTTCATCATCAACCTAGCCAAGTACAAAAATTACCAAGCTTTAATTAGTAAAAAAAAGAAAAAAAGGTAAAACAAGCCACGGGGGGTTAAACTAAAACGTTGCTTACCGGCTCTTTACTCGAATCTAATCTTCTTTGGAGCAGAACAAACGTTGCCAACCTGAAGAACCACGGGAAAAAAACAATAATTAGAAAATGGTATACTATAAGAAGAAACTATGTATAACTTTCTTACGATCTCTGGGCATTCGTATTCGATTCCGGCAGCAGCTATTCTCTTCCGGCGGGCCTCGTCTTTCTTCATGATTTTCTCCACCATTTTCTGGTGTTCATCCAATGTTCTTTCCTGGACATTTTAGTCATAGCTTGTCAAGACGTGTTCCGTAAACAAAAACAATAAATACCAAAAATTATCATTTTACGAATAGTTTACCTTGTCGTGATTCTTTCGCTGAATTTGTAGTCTGTCGAATGGCCTGAACCGAAAATTGGAAACTTTCCACCTGTGGATAAGACGGTCAGAGATATAGTAGCAACAAAATTGAATCTGGTGCATAATGTTTAAACTTAAAACACAATTCCGACATAATATAGTCGATCACTTACAGTCTAGGATGAATACGGTCGGAAGGGACGAGGTGGACTTGCAATAGGTGCTCAAATAGCAAATAGTTATGCATCGTCTCCGCTACAATTTTTGCTACCTGAACAACAAAATAATATGCCCATTAAGAAAACGTAACATAGCCAAAGACAGCAAGATAATGTACACGAAAAAGGGAGAAGATTCTAACCCCGGGATCAACGAATTCGATGAAGCCATAATGTTTCGACCTTCCCGTCTGTTTAACATGAGAAAATGTAGAAAGAAAATAATAATTAGCATCAAGAAATTGAGAGTTGGGAATTACTTGAGACAAACATGGAACTTGGGTACAATCATAAAGGCTATGATATCGCATAAATAAAGCATGCATTATTTTAGCATTTCTAATTTGCTAAATGGAAACGCTATTCGGCATCGAGAACCTGGTTTCCGGTTTAATTGAACATGGGCGTTCGATTTGATCGAAAAAGAAGCCGATACGATAAGCAAAGTATTAAACTAAAATCTAATTGCATAAAGCCAGACCTTTTTATTCCTTGCAATTCTCAATCTCTTGGTTGCCCCAAATTGTAGGAAAAAGCCTGAAAATCACACAGAGAAATCCAAAATAATCAATAAACAATTCAACAAAAAGCATGTTGCTAACGAGAAATCAAATTTACAGAAACCGAAAATCCCACCTTCCATCTCCTTCTCGTAGAATCCATGAGGAATTCGACCAACGTAGACAACTTTAGAACCTTCCTCCAATGCAGGCCCGGCCCAAGCACTGGGCCAACGCCCTAGTGAGAAATAAAACAAGTCAGTTCCATTCGTAACGACATACATCATAGAATCTTCTTCGAATTAAACTGGAACAGTTCCAATCCAAAGAGAGCAAAATCTCAGACCTTTGGACTTGTCGACGAGCAAGACTTCTTCGGTCGGGACGGCAGAGAGAGCGTCTTTGGTCGACTTCTCGTCAATGTCTTCGGTGCTGATATTGGCCCGCCACGCCTTCTTCCCCTTTCGCGAGGTCTTCGCCTTCTTTCCCATCTATTCTCCTCACTGCTCAAACCCTAATTCGAGCTTGCAGATGTCTGTCAGTTAATCTGTTTCAATGGGCAACAATGGAGTGTTAAGTTACGATAACCCAGGCCCGGCCCAACCACTGGGCACTTAGTGAGAAATAATTGGACAATTAGGCCTTGCGACATCGTATTTTAGGCCCATATAAAAAAAAAAAAGACTCACTAAAGAATATCTACAAATTCTGAAAAGTGGGCCCTCTCTCATATTTTATTGCTTAATTTCTCTTGTTCTGCTATATTATACAATTTTTTAATTTAATATTCCTTATTCAGTTCCGTACCTTAATTCTCTTATTCCCTACATTATTAGTGAAGAGTTTAAAAACAAAATTTAAAACATAAACACTATCTTTTCGGTTTTACATTATATAATTTACTTATTCATAGAAAATTTATTTCATTTTTCTATAGTAAATATTCTCTTTGTTATGTATATATATATATATATATAAATATATATATAAACAATTAAAATTATTCTCTTATAGTGTACACGAGGTATATAACCCGCGCGTAACGGTTTTTTTTTTCTTAGCAAAGAGAAATTTTGATAGTTTAATATTTTTTTATGCGTATGGTATTAAAGCTATTTGATTTTTATTTTATGTTGTTATTCAATCTTTTTTAAGTTTAACTACATGTATATGTAATTAGACACAAAGAGTAGTATACGTAATCAAGTATCATTTCTTAAAGAAATACATTATTTACATCTGGTAAAAGATTATTACAATATTCCTTTCGAAAAAGAAGTCTGTATGATTTAGATCAAATAAAAGAATTTTACATTATCGATTTTAAAAAAAAAGTATTTCTCATAAATATATATACAAATATATACATACACATGCATTATTCTATTAATAAGACTTGGGCATATATTTAAAAAGTGTTATACTTTGTTTGGTTGACTTCTGTTGCTGCAAAATTAAATTCATATAGCTCTTATAAGTATCACTGATTAATCAAATTATATATGTTTGTAAACAATTTAATGCAGTATTGTATGTAATAGTATACTTAAAAAAAAGATTGTCAAATGAGATTGTCAAACAGTATACTAGCAAATGTGCTATGCACATCCGTTCTTTTGCGCCTATTTAATAAGTAACAACAATGAATAATAATCATTGTTTATGTTGTTTTATTTATTTTCTACTACTTTATATACTCAAGTGAGATTATCAAACAATATATGAAACAAATATATTTCATATCGTTGTTTATATCGTTGAGATTATCAGTTAATAGAATAGTAAGAGGAAATTGATAACTAAAATGTTTATATTTCATTGAGTGATTTTATCAAACAGTATAGTTTCATCAATTCCAAAATTAAAAAATAATACACTTTGTCATATTTTCATCTCATTAACCACAACAAAATAGTGTAAAAGTCAATTAATCTCAAACACTAACAATTCAAGCAAAGAATACGAAATGAATAATCTCACATAACCATCAACACAGAGGAAGAGATAGAAACCAAAAAAAAAAAAAAAATCGCTTGAAAGCTTTAAGGATAAGATCAACAAATAGATTGAGAAACAAAGACCTATGTACCTCCGCCGGTGGAGATTCAAGTGTGCGTCTTGAACTGATAATCTGAGTTTTTTTTTTTCAGTTAACCTCAACGTACATCGTCGATCGAAGTTCGGCGAGAAAGAGAGTGTGTGAGAGGTGAAGAAAATAGTCGAGACAAGCAAAGAAAAAAGTATATGAAATGCAAAGAGTAGTCTATTAATGTGTTGTATAAGTTTTGTTATATCGTATAGCTCCTGCAATACTGTAATCCAATAGCTCCTGCAATATGACTCTCAAAAAAAGTCTCATATTAATGATTCGCCCAAGGCCCCGAAAAGGGTTGGGCCGGCCCTGCATGTAGGGATTCACAATTTGAGCTCAAACAGGCACGGACTCCTGAACCCTAGATAAGTAACGAGCATGAATTATATGATAGGATTTTCAGTCGGAAGCTAAAGAAAAGCAAATCGCCATTAAGGAGCTCGAGTATTCCTGAGCTTGCAGCTTCTGGCGAAGGAAGATCAGCTCCGTCGCGGTGAGTGGGACGAGAAGACAAATCTAGGGTTTCCTTTTCGCGCAATTCATTTCAATTCTCCACGTGGAAAGATATCTGCCGTCGGATTGGGCGACTATTTGACCGACCAAAGATCTAAAAATTGTGAAAAACCGGCGGTTCATTCACCTGCCTTGATAAATACGAAGGACACCGCCGCCGACATTATTAAGAAGAAACGCACTACGGTATAAAACGGTTAATTGCCCGTTTCAGATGTGAATCATCGGTGAAAGATCGGTTAACTCGATTTTAGTTGTATGATAAGACGCTTTTGAATAAAAAAATAATATATATCATGTCAATGAAGTGTGCAATCTCGAGTTTATAAATAAAAAAAACTCTGAGGTTAATGAATTGATGTTCATTGGTTAAGTGTATGAAGTCCATAGTCTTCGGGATAAATGTGGAAAGAAAATATTTTACATTAAAATATATATTAAACCTCGAAGAGAATTAAAAACAAAACCAAATCAATAATAAACTCAACCAAATCAACCACCAACTCAGACCTAAAAATTGTCCTAAAGCACGACCAAAAAGTGTTTTAAACGAATAAAAATTCCAAAACTAAACTTTAACCCATAATTTGTGTATATATAAGAAGAAAAAAAGTCTCTGAAATTGAATTCAACCCTAAAATAAATATTCCTCAATCAAATCATGCCTTAAAAAATCCCTAAAATCAAACATAACATAAGCTCAAAATCAACGAAACCATAAATCTGCCCTAAATCAACTACATTGTAACCTAAATCAACAATAAAATACACAATTTATGACCACATATAAAGAGAAAAATTAACATATTAAAGAAAAAGAAAAAAACATATTGAAGAGTTACATAAAGACTAAAATACAAAGAAAAAGATGTGATATGATCGTTTTACAAAATAAGAAGCTAGATAGAGACAAAAGTACAAAACCCGAAGAATGTCGCCGATTATTTATCCTACGAATAAATAAATGTATATTATAATTTTGCGGCAGTCTTTTGCTTTGTTTGCAAGATGAGGTCCTTCCTCAAGATTTTTCCGGCAGTTGACCTCGGAATGGCGTTGACAAATGCCACTCTTCTTATTTTCTTATAAGGAGCCACCTGAAATACGTATTTGTTTATTTTTTAATCAGAAATTAATTCCATTTAAAGAGAAAATTAAATTAAAAAAAGAAATTGTTGCTTACAGTAATCTAGTTATTATAACTAAGATATACATATCAAATCTGCAACAATCATTAGACGTATAGCTATACTACTACAGCTATGTGTATATTGATTACGGGTGAACTAGATTTTTGTACATTACTGGGTTATTTGTGCATTCTAGAGATCTTGGATCATCGATGTCCGCCTTCATTTTTTGAGGCGATCGGGCCTCGGAACGAAGGTAATATACATAACTTATGGATAATCGCGAGTTATTGTTGTGCGATCGAATCAGTAGATTGTTTTGAGTGAATGAGAAAAACTATACACAAGTTATATCAATGTATATATACCTGTCTAGAAACGAATTTAATGACTTGTTGGTGAGTGAGTTTCGCCCCAGAAACCCTGACAACATAAGCCATCGGAATCTCTCCCGTTTCGTCGTCTTCAACCCTACCACACATAATTTCAATTTTCACTTCAATGGCTTTATAATATTTTATATACATATTTTTCTACCATAATATTATTAAGAATTAATGGGAATATCTGTCAATTACTCTCTCTCTCTCTCTCTATATATATATATATATTACGCACGGTACGACTGCTGTGTCGAGAATATCTGGGTGTCCGAGAAGTATAGCCTCCAATTCTGCCGGAGCAACCTAAAAATAATAGTGAAAAAAGAATGAGACATATATATTAATCAAAGTAAATAATTATAATAGGGTTAATTGTGATAAATATACATAAGTTATTCTAAAATTAGACGGCATAGTTGTAAGTTTTTTTTCTTCTTCAGAGATAAATGTAAGAGTTTACTTTACAAGGATTTTTTGTATTTTTTTTTTACATATTGGGTACTTTTAAGCCACAGTGAAGTTGAACTAGGGTATGTGCATTATTCATACCGTGATAAAGTGAAATTTGAGTACATTTACGATTTATCAATAAATAAAAAACTTGAGTCCCAGAGTACAACTTGAATACATTTGCCATCACATTGATCCTAATAATAATATGCTGTATCATATTACTTATTTGAGAAATAATCTAATAAGTATACAAAGCACTGAATAGATACAAGAAGTATACATATTACATATATATATATACCTGATATCCATTGTGCTTGATGAGCTCCTTAATCCGATCAACGACATAGAGGAACCCTTCATCGTCAAAACGACAAAGATCCCCAGTTCTCAGCCACCCGCCGTCGGCAATAGTCTCGGCCGTGGCTTCTCGGTTCCCGAGATACTCTTTCATGATCGTGGGGCTCCTCAGCCACAATTCTCCTTCCTTGTTAGGTGAGAGCGGTTTTCCGGTTTCCACGTCAACTATTTTTGCACTGAATCCCGGGACCAAGATCCCGCATGAAGCCGGCCGAGCCTTCCCATCTTCGCTGGAGATGATGAGTGTCGCTGCGCCGGAGCTTTCGGTCAAGCCATAGCCGGGTCTCATCTCTATCCATGGAAATCTATTGGTATGTACTTAATGAGAAATACGTAAGATCGCCACGAATATATTAAAATTAAACTATAATTAGGAGATAATAAAAATAGGAATGACAAATTAGTTATTAATGTGTCATGTTAAGTAAATATTTGGATATTTAGTGGCATATTCCTCATAAATTTACGTTTTCGATTTATTTTGTCTCAAAGTTTCTTTATTAATGTTTTCCGGCCGTTATTTGACACATTAATTAGACAAAGAATTATATTCATTTTAACATTATTTTTTTGTGTTAATCTATCAACAATCTATGTATTACATCAATTTGACTTCCAAAAATTAAAATTTTATCAATATGATCTTCATAAAATAGTTTAGATTAGATAAATATTTATTTGGATTTACGCTACGTACAAAGATTTAAACATTCCTAATTAAACACTAAAATGTAGCCCTAAACACATTAGTAGAACTCTTTATACATTAACACGGTTAGAGAATTTATTTTTTATTATAACGATTATAAATATACGGAGTAATAATAAGTTAGTCGTGTACCAGTTATAATTAATTGAGATATATTTAATTAAAGTTGTTAAATTATTGAGTATTAATTTAAAAAATCATTAGATAATCACCTTTGCGTGAACTCGTCCATAACATCTTTGCTCAGCGGCGCAGCCCCAGAGCCCATCCTCCTCACCCCCTTCCACTCGGCTCCGCCGCCTCTCGCCGCACGCTTCACCATCGCTAGAATCACCGGCGGCACAGCCGGAATATTCGTCACCGCGTAAGCCTCCACTGCCGCCAACATCGCTCCAAGCTCGAACCGTCGCATCACCACCGTCGTTATCGTCCCGCCGCAGAACAACCCCAGCCCGAAGAACACCAGCCCGTACACGTGGAACATCGGGATGAAGCATAGGAACACGTCGTTCCCTGATCCAGTGGCGTCCACGCTCCACCGGAGGAGTGTCACTACTGACACCAAGTTGGCGTGAGTCAGCACCACACCCTTGCTCGCTCCGGTGGTCCCCGATGAGTAGAGGATTGCCGCGGTGTCCGCCGGAGCCGGGCTCTCCCTGGCGTCCGGCTTATTGAAAGGTTTGCAGCTGGAGATTAGCTCCTCGACGGAAAGGTGCCCGGAAGTAGGGTTAGCTTCAGTGACGATGATCGGGATGCGGGCGATCAACACTTTTTGAAGCTCTTCCGGGTCGGAGACAACTAGTTTCGGGGCCGAGTCGGAAAGCTGCTTGGCAATCTCGGAGGCGGTGTTGAGCGGGTTAGCTGTGGTGAGGACGGCCCCGACATAGAGCACGGCGAGGCAGATCACAGGGTAGAGGACAGAGTTGGGCGCGAGCACAAAGACGACATCACCATTTTGGATGCCGAGCGTATCTCGCAGACCGGCAGCGAGGGAAAAGACGGAGCGCTGGACCTCCGCATAGGTCACACGCCGCCCCGTGGACGCATCAACGAGAGCAACGCGCGACTCCGCTTGGTGCGGGGGCGGGAACTGCGAGAGGACGAAGCCGGCCACATCGACCGGAGTGTTAGGCTTTGGGCCGGGTAGAGTTTCGTAAGCCGAGCAGTAAATTCCGGTGCTCTCGTCAAATGTGCTGGTCACGACCGGTAGGTGCTGATCGCCGGCGTATTTTCCCGGGGACGCCATGGAAGCCGGAGTCCGTGATTGCTGGGCGGACCCTGTGAATGATAATTTCTCAGTTTAGTTTGTTAGGACTAATTAAGAGTGATTAACAAAGTTGCAGTGTAAGATTAGAAGACTAATCATAAGATTAATGAGATAATTTACGATTAATATAGAGAATATCTCTAATTCTCTTCGGTAAGTACGTCAAGCTTGGGAGATTCGGTATCAAAATTAAATAAGAACGTCTGATAAATGCCATTATATATATATATTAATTATATTTGGTGCTTAGTTTTCGCGCCGGCTAGACTATATCAACCGGTGGTTAGTTAATACTGAAATAATTATAATAATAACATTAATTATGATGCAGACATTAATGACACAATCTAATTATTGTTTAAGAATAATTTGTCGAATTAAGATAATAAATTAGGAAGGAAGAGACACAAATCAACTTAAAAATAAATATGTTGTATTTGCCGTCCTAACTATATGATGATTTAATGATGTAAATATTATTTTTTCTTATATTTTTATGACCAGGAAAATATAAATATGATATTTGAGATTGAAAGTAGAATAATTCGTCATGTTCTGTAGAAAGTTTTCTGTTATTGTTACTAGAAATATTGGACGAACCACAATATTTGGAGGAGATCACATGTATAGAAAAACTATCATCTAATAATATTGTTTCTATATGTATAGCTTTAATTGCCGGGTTGAAAATTTTGGTAAAAATTTCAAACCCGAATCTCGATTCGACATGATCGATTCCCGACCCGATTTCAACCCAAACCCAAACTCTAGCTCGAGCTTTAGTTTAAAAAAAAGAAAAGAAAAAGCAAATCGAGTCTAAAAAACCCGATCCCAGCACGATTTCTGATATAAGTATTAAGTACAACATATTTCCTTTTTACTTGATTTCTTACAATTTTACCCTTTGAAATTATATTTTTATTTTTTTTCCCGAATGGGGTGGCATTGTCGGCCAATGTTACAATGCACTCTCGCATGACTTAAATATACTCAGTGTAAGAACAAGTGGCACAAATGACCAAGTTTATATATACAGGAGACACTCATTTGAGTCTCATAAGGGTTTGAACCCATGACCTCTTGGATAGAGGAGTAGTGGAGTTACCACTAGACCAAACAAGGTTGATTTTTTAATTTTTTTTATTGAAAGTTCAAATTATTATAATTTGAAAAATCAGTGCAGAAAGTTACTTTTTCATTTAATATTTCAATTTCTTCGGCCCAATCCCGACCAAATTCCTGACCGAGAGTGAGGCAAGGCCCCAGTTTTGAAAACCTAAATAAAACGAGGAGCCGAGCCGAAAAAGGCCGGAACCGGTCCCATCCCAGCCTTAGCTAACTCAGGCGTTTGTTTCCATTATATACAGTCTGCATCTCTGTAATATCTAGGGGAAATTAGCACGAGTTCAACATTCAAAATTGTATTTGACTTGTTTTTTAAGAGCTGATTTTCTACTATGAAAACGCCCCTTGGAGACTCTGAACGTTTATATATATATGTACTCAAAATCTCATGCGGCTTTTAGGTTGAGCATTTATATTCATACGAAAAAAATATCAAACAAACAAACAAACTAGACAGTAGTGATCTTCAAAAAGATATATAATATATCCAAAATTGATGTAAAAATAATCGTGGGGTGTAGGATAAAATAGGGATATTTGCGCCAAAAATAACATGTTACAAGATATTACTTGTATTTATTTTTTGCATAAATTTGAATTTTGAAAGATCTAGTTTGGTGTAAGTAATTAAGTTGTTTTCTTTAGTTTCTTACTGCGAAATTTCATGTGGCGACATATGATCATTTGTCCATGCTTTTGTTACTATGACCATATTATCGTCTATTTTGACCACGCCGCAACATGCATGACTTACTTGTAGTACTTTAATTTTTGTATTATATATCATGTTCTGGCTATTATGCGAGAACATAAAATTCGTTGCTAACTTTTTGAAGTTCTTGTAGCTTGTACGTACTCAAAAGGGTAGAGCTTATATGTGATCAAAGGAGACAAAAACGGAGACAAGTTATACGTTCTTACTTGGAGCGTTCCTCGAGGAAGTTGACAGAAAAGATTAATCACTATGCTAAAAAAAATTATAACTATGGAAAGTTGTACCACCGCTAAGTCTTTTTTGTTGTAAAATATGAGTATTTTTACCGTAAATGTCCCAATAAAATACAAAAGAAACATTATTGCGATAAGAGACAATGACCAAATTAAATGGGATAGGGACTTTCTTGGAATATTCGAGTACAAATTGAGATGCAAAATCAGGTAATATTAGCTCGTATTATTGCATATTGTGATATTGATAGGGTTTTGTATCTCACTGAACTATCATATATAATATATAATATATATAGACCACACATTATTATATACATATAAATATTGTCAAAGTGTTGGATTTTGGCTGTTCGAACTTGGAATAATAATAATAAGCTTTTAATGGAAGGTTAATTAATATCCGTCCACAGATTTACATTTAAACCGTTGTAAGAACTAAGAATTAGCGGAAAATAAAAGAACGCGTTTAAATAATACTAGTCAATTCTCTTACGTAAACCAATGCTTTGAATAATTATGTATTTTCATGTCATGAATATATTCCATTTGTTTATTAAAAAAAGTACGTTCGTTTTTTAAATTTTTTATGTAAAAATAATGATGACTAATAAAAAAAAAAGGAACTATTGCTTTGCAGTAATGTAATATGATAGAACTTTTTTATTATTATTGTAATTAAATAATAAAAATGATTTACTAATCAGTCTGTAACGTAACACAAACACTGATCCGTACTGTTTTAGATGATCTTGTGTAATGTGTAGTGTTCCTTCAGTAGAGAGAGGATGAGATTCCAGTGACACGTGTCACCTGCATGGCCTCATGATCATCCTTCTTCTTCTTCTTCGTCTTCCTCAAACAAACCAGTCTTTTTCTTCTTCGCATCTCCATATCTAAACCCCTGTTTTCTTCTCACAGTCAACTCTCTCTCTCAATCTGTATATATATACATACAGATACAGAGTATATCAGAGTGCTCTCAACATGGCTTGCTCTTCGGCCATGGCGGTGGCGGAGCTCTCCTCCGCCTCCTACGCCGACAAGTCGCGCCTCCTCACCTCACCTCAGCTCTCGCATCTCCACACTCACCGCCGTCAAGCTTCCTTCAGGCCTATCTCCAGGCCTCGCTCCATCTCCTGCTCCGTCGCTCCAAAGTAACTACACACACATATATATATATATATACACGTTTTCTTGTTCGGTTTTTGAAAAAGTTGGAACTTTTGCCGTCCGACAGCGAAGTTCAGGCCCCGATTCCCGGAAAAGCCGAAGAACCGAAGAGCGAGTGCTATGGCGTCTTTTGCCTCACTTACGATCTCAAAGCGGTGAGTCGTTTCATGATTAGTGATCAGTAATTGTGGTTAGGGGCTTAATCCATGGTGATTAGTGAGCTTTGAATTGCTTTGATTGAATGTGGCGATGATCAGGAAGAAGAGACCAAGCTGTGGAAGAAGCTGATCAACGTCGCCGTCTCGGGCGCGGCCGGGATGATATCGAACCACCTTCTCTTCAAAGTCAGTGCTTGATTTGTTCGAATTGGAATCGTTAGACTTAATTACTTAATTTCCGAGTAATCTCGAGCTGAAGTTCCGGCTATTTACGTCTTTACTAGCTTGCATCGGGGGAGGTGTTTGGCCCGGACCAACCGATAGCGTTGAAGCTACTCGGATCCGAGAAGTCGTTCCAAGCGCTTGAAGGTACAGTTTTTGAACTGTAAATTAGTGTGGTTTAGCTTGATAAACGCCAATTTGAAAAAGCGATCAATTAACAAGGCGGGAAATGGACGTGAACAAATTACAGAATAAGTATCACTGATCCGTTAATCTTGCAGGAGTCGCTATGGAACTGGAAGATTCTCTGTTTCCGTTACTGAGAGAGGTCCGAATAGGCATTGATCCGTACGATGTATTCAAAGACGCCGAATGGGCCCTTCTGATCGGAGCAAAGCCTCGAGGGCCCGGATTGGAGCGGGCGGACTTATTAGACATAAACGGTCAGATCTTCGCTGCGCAGGTCAGCTTCTTCTCACTAGAATAACTTGCCACACAAGTTTCCATTCTAACCTGTTTTTATCGACCATTTTCTCAGGGAAAAGCGCTGAACGCCGTTGCATCTCGTAACGTTAAAGTTATTGTGGTCGGAAACCCCTGTAATACAAAGTATGGGAGATCGTGAGAAAATTTTTTATCAAGTTTTTATTTCTGAAGTTAAGTTCATTCTAATTTATTTATTTTTTTCTTTGTGTCAAGTGCTCTAATTTGTCTGAAAAATGCTCCGAACATTCCCGCGAAAAACTTTCATGCTTTGACACGGTTAGATGAGAACCGAGCAAAATGTCAGGTAAGAAATCGATATGTGCCCTTTTGCTGTCTTCAATTTTTTTAAAGAGGACTTAAGTGTAATTTTTTTGCAGCTAGCGCTTAAAGCTGGAGTATTTTACGATAAAGTGTCGAATATGACGATTTGGGGGAACCACTCAACTACTCAGGTCGTGAAAGCGATAGATCGTGGATGCTTATCTATGAATAGAATATAATTTCTATATGTTTTTGGACTAAAAAATGGAAGAAAAAAAAATCGCAGGTTCCGGATTTTTTGAACGCTAGAATAGACGGCGTGCCCGTGAAAGATGTCATCAAGGACCACAAGTGGTTGGAGGAGGAGTTTACGAATATAGTTCAGAAGGTAAGAACCGTAAAAAAACGTAATCTAGTACTAATAAATATAAACATACTCAATATTCTAACACTAAATATGTTCAATTTTGCAGAGAGGCGGTGTGCTCATCCAGAAATGGGGAAGATCTTCTGCTGCATCCACTTCCGTTTCGATTGTTGACGCGATCAAGTCTCTCGTCACTCCGACCCCCGAGGGCGATTGGTTTTCTTCCGGGGCAAGTGCATTATATACGTGTTAAGAGAGAATGAAAACATGATTAGATTGATCTTCGAGGTTTGTTTCTCACCGTGGAATTGGTATTTACAGGTTTACACGAAGGGGAATCCGTACGGTATAGAAGAGGATATAGTTTTCAGTATGCCATGTAGATCGACAGTAAGTTTATCTTGGTTTTGTTGTCCGTTTCTCGGTTCTGTTGCTCCGATTTCAGCTATATTTAGTTATTTTGTACTGAGCAGGGAGACGGTGACTACGAACTTGTTAAGGATATAATTTTTGACGACTATCTCCGCAACCGAATAGCCAAGGTACTTCTTGTTCTTTGATGAGTAATTCTCATTTTACACCTAGAAAATCTAATATTCCGATGGTGTGCTTCGATATTTACAGAGCGAAGCCGAGCTGGTAGCCGAGAAGCGATGTGTTGCTCACCTTATCGGCGAGGTAAGAGCCGAAAATTACTTCGCACCATAATGCTATTTTCCTAAGCCACTCTATTTTGATTTTGAATTGTTTTAACACTATTCGTAGGGTATCGGTTTCTGTGATCTTCCGGAGGACACTATGCTTCCCGGGGAGATGTAACCCTAAACACGTGATTCCGTCTCAGCAGTTCAAGTGACCAAATGAGAAATAGAGCAAATTTTGCCAGTGGATCATCATCTTGGTTTGTGTAGAATTATAAAGTGACGAACATGAAAAGGAAATGTGAAAGCCATTTTCCAGAATTTATTAGATTATCGTGTAAGATTTTGGTCCTCTATTTTATTTCTACATGAATAGTTTTGTTTTATTGATTTTCAAACTATTGCTTGTCTTCACTCTTCAATGATATTCCATATTATTTGTTACCTATTTATATTATTGTGAAAGTATGAATCCCTGAAAAGCCCCTCTATCTTAGACATAGAAACAATATGGTAAAACTTAAAACTAGAGGTGAAAATTTTAGCCCGAGGTTCGATCCCCATTCCGCTTCGTCCCGAAAAATTTGAGTTTTTATGTGAAGCCTAAACGGGGCAAAGTAAATCCGGTTCAGTTTTAAAATTACCTAATGTTCTTAAAACAAATTTTACTTTGAACCCGATAACTCTAGATGAGACTGAAAAAGTGCCAAAAGCCCGGTACCGGGTTTCACCTTAGTTAAAAATGTGTACCAAAGCCGTTGAAGGAAAAGAAACACAGCAAACACAAATTAAATGTCTAGAATACGTTTAAATGTCTATCCAAATTCTAGTTATAAAAGCAACTAATAATAATAAAAAAATAAGAATATAAAGAGCTTTAGAACTTAACAGTATTTTTTTTTGTTCTAATAAAAGATAAGATGTATATGAATAAGCTTACAATGAGCTAATGTAAGGTATAAATAAGACTCCTCTCCACTACAAAAACAACACACCACAAACACCAGAATCAGTTCAGTTATTAGTGCCAATAAAACTGCTTATTGATTCACTACACAATGTTTCCCAAGAAATCACCGGTCCGGTCTGACAGACTAGCTGTCGAAACACGACTTGGTGTATATGAAGCTACCGACTTTGAAACTGAGAGACATGATGAGAACCCAGATGAACATGAACATGAACCACCCTTTCGCCACCACACTGCCCGTTTTGCTGCTGCCCTCTGTGTCGGCTTCCGGGAGGCCGTAGTAGGAGAGGACGAGATCAACGTTTCCGTTCTTGCCGAAGGTCCAGTCAGTCTCATTGCCGTATCGGTTCAGGTTTCTGATGGTGATCATGCCAGCTGTCACGTGAACGGAGCTGGAAGAGGCTTGCGAGGCGGAGTTCAGGCGGAGCAGTGCTTCCTTTGACGGGAACTCCAACGCAATCGCCGGAGGAGCAGGAATACTTCCTAACATTTGGTTAGCGTGTTTGACCAATGGGCTCTTGAAATCTGCAGAACGCAACAACGGGGACTTGGTGAGCTTTATTTAGAACATAGGGGTAAACCCAGTAATATGTTACGCTTTTTCAAACATCTTCAACACAGAGTTAGGTTTCCAATTTTTTAGATTTACAATCCTGTTATATAAAAATATTTTTCCGAGAACATAAAGGAAAACCTAATAATAAGTTTCACCAAAAAAACAGAAGGAAAAAAAAAAGGTAACAGAACTGGTAATTGGTTTCCCGTGTAACTCACTAAACTGGTAGGGTAAAATAATTATTTGTTTTCAACGAATTACTTAATGTATTAAACACAATATACCTGAATCCAAGAGTGTGAGATCAGCATTCTGGTTTAAGGAAGAAGCTGAATTGTTGATGTCGTGCGCTTCAACCACTTGCTGGGTTCCAATGGGTACAGCTAACTCGGCTTCACCGCTTGCAAACTATATAATAAGGAATGTTGAATAAGAAAAACTAATAAATAAGAATTAAATTTGAATAAAAATGAAATTTTAGGTGACAAGGAAAATGAGCAACAAAACCCATACGTTTTCTGCATTTTGTGTCTCGGGAAACTCAATGTTGCCATCCTCAGCTTCGAAGTAAGTAAGATACTGATCGAGAAGGTCGAAATCTGTACTATCCTGGTCAATGGGCTTCGAGAGATCATTAGTCTCCAAATATAATCCATCGCCAAACGAAGCACCATCAAAAGCATCAAGGAACTGTTCGCCAACTTCATTGCTTGACTGAACAAAGTACTCCTCTTTCACTGGCTGAGGATCCATCACGTTTAATGGTGACTCAAAGAGTGTCTGTCCATTACCAAGATCCGAAGCTTCACCACCAATCACGGGTTTCAGATCAGCTTCCGAAAATTCTTCAGAAGGTTCAACATAGTTGCTTGTTTCACCGCGGTAGAAATTTATTGGAATGGGCTGCTCAGGTTCGGTAAAGTTTCCAAACTGGTCCACATAGATGCCACCATTATCCACGTTATAGAAGTCTGAAGGAACAGCTCCTTCTGCTGGAATGGCTGTACCAAAACCCTGAAGCAAAATAGAGATATTTAGATTTTTTCGAAAGAAACCTACGCCTAGAAATAATAAAAGGAAAATACTATGCAAAGAGGCATGATATTACAAGTTTAGCATAAGAGATACCCAAGTACTCAAGGCAACTTATTATGCCGAAAATGCATCACCCGAGTACTTAATGCATACATATGGACTAGCCAAGGCAAAATATTAAAGAGTTCGCAGTCACTTCATATTTGTACAAATCGTCTTTTTAATCAACTCTCAAGGTTTCACTCTGTCTTCATATATGTGCCATGTCCTAATCAAATGCCTAGTGGCATGATCAAACCCACATTTATCCTCCTAAATCAATGTGCATGGCACCATAACTTCCAACATCCATCCCTCTTAGCTAAAGTTCCGAGCTTCATAATATCGCACTCATCATATTCCATCCCAAATTTCTAACCGAATCAAGCCTAAACAATCACAAATATCTAACTGAATGGACACCAAGAACAAATGGAAAACAAAAAGCGGCAAGAAATTTCTAAAGTCGATATGTTAAATCCAAAATGGGAAAATTCGTACGAACCTGTTCAAACTCATTCCCGTCAGTAAATGCTCCATCCTCGACTAGACCTTCACCATAGGGCAGCTCTTCACCGGGCACGATAGCCATCACATTATCCTCCCACTCCTCCTCGATAAAAGGGGCTCCATACTGCTCGCCATTCTTTGGCCCGGTGCCACTCTTCTGGAATATCCTACAAAGCACATAGGAATCCTACTCCCAAGAAAAACACAAACAAAGAAGCAATGGACTTATCAATAAACTTTAATTTACAAGCTGAAATTCCAAAAGTAGCAACTATAAAATATCCTAACCTGTGCAACTCCCGCCTTCACCAGCTCCTCGTCCTCGAGGCGGTACTCGTGCATAACCCAGTTGCTCCGAGCGCCCTTCGGTGCCCGCCCACTGTGGTAAACGAGCGTCTTCTTCATCCCGACGGTCAGCGCGCCTTTGCGGATTGGGCGGTCCTTCCCGGTCGTCTTCCAGTACCCCTGCTCAGTCGCCCGGTTGGTCCTCGAGCCATTTCCGTACTTCTTGTCCAAGCCACTGAAGAAGTACCACTCCAAGTCCCCAGTCTTTAGCTTCGACTTCTCTAAACCCCCAAAAAGCGGATACATGGACCCAAATCAAAAACAACAAATGGCGAGAATCAAAACAAGAAACAGGAAAGAGGCGATAATTTGTACCAGGAAGCTCCCACGGCTCGCACTTGTAGATATCGACGACGGTGATGGGGTCGACAAGAAGAGGCTTTTCGCAGACCTTGCGCTTCAGATAGTAGCGAACCAGCTCCTCATCGGTCGGGTGGAATCGGAATCCCGGAGCGAGCGAGTTACGGCCCATCGGAATCCAAGATCAGCGAATCGAGGTCAAACGAAATCGGAAAGAGAAAGGGGGAGAAAGAATCCAGAATCTTCGATTCGAGCTCGGTCAACTGGTTGACTGGTGGATTGGAGATGTGCAGAGAGGAAGGAATTGAAGAATTTGAATTGGGGGTTAGGGTTAGGGTTTATCTTGCTCGCAATTGCAGAAGACGAGAGAGAGAGAGAGAGATCAGAGAGAAGCCATTGAGAGAGAGAGAAAGTGTGATTCGAGCCAAAACCCGCGAGGCTTTTGTTGGGTGCTGCTTGCATTGCAGAAATGCCCCCGGTAATTTCAGTAAGTATAAAATGGTGACGAATTTTAAAAGCCTTTCCAATTTTATCCCTTGAACTTAGAAGTGACAATCTGGCCTGTGTCCGGACGCGAGACATTAAGTTATTCACGAGTTTGTTCGACACAAAATATAAATAGTGGTTAAAAACGAAACGAATACATGAATGCAATGGGTACGGTTAAAGAATAAAATATGTTTCGGGAGCGGTTCTTTATAATCTATACGATGGTAGTAAAAAATAATTAACACTTCACAAGATATGGATTTTAAATGGGTCAAAATAATCAAATTGAAGAGTTTAAATGAAGAATTGGCAGATGGGGGTGCGAAATGAAAGTTATTTAATAACTTAGGGGTAAAAGTGTAACTCTAGCTTGAGCTGAAGTCGCTTGGCAGGATCGCAAGAATGTAGCGAGGTAGTTTACTCTCACATGTCGGTGATCTAGTGAGAAATACGTTGCCACGTGGCAGCTAACGAGGAGTTTTCCTGGCTCCTTAGCACTTACACAATTACACTATCCAGTCAATTAGAGCTGCACATTTCCACCGCGACACGCACCCGCGACGAGTCGCGACGCCTTCCTGGAGTTTGCGACGTTCGCGACGCGTCGCGACGTGAGGCAAAAGTCGCGACTCCTGAGGCTCGATCCGCGCACTTGATCCGACGGCCACGATCTCGCCACGTCAGCGATCCGATGGGTGTGAATTTTTGTGTTTGTTTTGGGCGTAAATCCCTAAATTTTTACCCGAATTTCAAGGAATGGTTGAAAAATTCAAAAGTTATTGGGATCCACCCCCTTTTTCGTATTGCTTCGGTTCTATATTAGACCCTCGTATTATGTTTACGTTCGGTCCGTTAATGTTAGCAATCGGGCAAAACATAGGGGTGGACTACTCTGATTACATTAAGGTTGTTAATGAAGCTTTTTATGAATTGTACAGGGAATACGACCGGCGGTTCCCACAGTTCAACGTCGAGGCGGAGCGGAGGACAGTGATGGAAAGCCCAACCAAGTCCGCTTTAGAGTTTAGCCGGAGACTCAAGCAAAGATTGGATCGTGGGGAAGCATCGGGATCCGGTACGCCACCGGCACGGACGGACGACACGGACGGCGCACCAGACGAAGTGAAGCGGTACTACGGCCTTCGGATCGACGATCAATCAACTGAGTTCGATGTCATCAGGTGGTGGAAGAATGAACGGGAAAGATTCCCGATATTGGCAAGAATGGCGAGGGACATCCTGTCCATCCCCATTTCAAGCGTTGCATCGGAGAGCGCATTCAGTACAGCTCAGAACATCATCGACGATCGGAGGTCGTCAATAACCAACACACACCTCGAGCAAGCCGTGGTGTTGAACGATTGGATGTTCCGCAACCCCGTAATTGGCCAACGTTCCGAACCAACCGAGCTTGAGCTTATGACTGAAAGGTTCCTGGTTCCCGGAGTGATGCAAAGTTAGCGCCAATAATGATGTGCTCTTTCCTCTCTTGGTTTTTAGTCCCTAAGGAGGGTTTTACAAGAGAGGTTTTAGTGAGGCATCTTGTAATGTTTACACTGAATATTACAGCTTTCTTCCACCTTATTGTAATATTCACAATGAATAATACAACTCTTTTTTTTAATATCTCGTTTTGTTATATTTATTTATTTGTTATTAAATATTTAAAAATAATATTATTTAACAAATTTACATTTTTAACATTTAAATTCGGTTAAAAACTAACAATTAATAAAGTTAAACATCAGAACCAAATATACAACTTTTGCCGCAACCCAAAAAACCTCGCTGCCTCTCTCTTTCCCTCAATTCGCGACCAACTCGCGACGCGCCGCGACCGCACACGCCACGACGCGTCGCGACGTGTCAACTCGCGGTTTTGGCGACCGAGTCGCGACGTGCCGCGAGAACGCAATGTGCAGCTCTACAGTCAATACAAGAATAGGAATGTACATATAATTAATACGAGCTACACATAAACATAAAGAGAAATAGATAATGTTAATAAAAATATAAATATGTTTTGGTATATATATAATTCTAATATTGTAATTATAATTTATAAAAATACGAAATTTAAGTAGCTCCGTCGTTTTAACTTTGGTACGTGACTAGAATTTGAGTGCCGATAAAATGCAAATTTGGTCGACTTTCGCCGCGAATGCTAAATTTTGAGAATATGCCGGTACCATATGGCAAATTTCTCTTTTAACAACTAACAAGATAGTTGTTTGTAGTGTGAGTAGAGCAATTGGTGTACAGTTTGTATAATCTTGTATTGATACCTCTCGGCATTGCATCGGACGGCAATGGATCCGCCCGGGCATAACCATGTGCGTGCAATAACTCGTAATCAAGACGATCTAGGCAATACAGAAGACAAAATGCACGAAGTGACCTTGCTTGAAGCAATCTGAAAAGGCCGTTACGTTGGACCCGAGAACTTGTATCGGAAACTCCAACTCCAGAAAAGATTTCCCCGACTTTATAGACACCGAATAACATTCTATTAAATGACATTATGGTCTTACGCTACATAAGTTCTCGGAAAATAAAGATTAATAACATCCCGCATTATCCAGGGTTTAACAACAGCCGATTGACTCATAAACACGAAACGGTAATCTCATACTCGATTACAAAGCTCATAAGGAGCTTAACACGGTCTACAAAGCGGCAGATCACGGCTTCCCTTTCACCTCGTGTAGCTCCTTGGTGAGGACATCGATTCGGGACTGAAGAATGTTGATCATCGCTTGAGCGCTCATCATTTCGAATTTCAACGTGTCCCGTTCAATCGAAACCTGGTGAATCTCGCCCTGAAGATCTTGTATAAACTTCACACAGCTTGGAGGCAGAGCCGAGGCCGTATCGAGCTCCGGGGGTACTGGCGTAACTTCCTTGGCCTCAATCGTCTCCAAGAGAGAATACTCCACCAGAGCCGAGAGAAAATTTCTCGTCGTCGGCGGTTTCGCCGATGTCATCGTCGACATCGTCGTCGCCGCCGTGGTTATGGAGGAGCTGCGATCCTGCGTGGTCGAGTTCTCTGAAGCATTGCAGTTGGTTGAGGTGGTGTCATTGTGGCGCCTCCGTTTGTAGATCAGAAGTGGTGATGACAAACGATCACCGCTTTGAGGTATATTCTGCCGATCTTCGATCTTTTCCTCGCGATTGACGACACACGGCACACGATAATCATCGCGTCGCTCGACCTTGCACAATGATAAATTTTTTGAATCGTCTCGGGGGAGATGATTCTCTGTCGAATCAGGAGCGGTCTTTTTATTGGTGGGTTCGGTTTCCTGAAGTAGAAATAAGAACCGTGTCAGTTACACTAATATGTTTCTGTTAGCTAATTGGCTATAATATTCGTTTATTGAAAACCTAAGATATGTTTAATGATTCATTCTCAAACAAACCTACTGCCAATTTGCTATAAGTCTGTTGATTTATTCACGTTGCATAAAACGAAAAAATAAGCACGAACAAACCTGATTAAAAGCATTTTCTTCCCCGCATTTCTCACGGCAATCTCTTTCAACGCAAGTGCTGTTCTTGTTTCCAATTGAATACGAACACTGACTCTTCGATACAAGGGCTAAATTGTCCATACCAGGCACGACAACGGAACAGTCATCTTCGTCCCATTCTTCTTCAATAAAAGGTGCATATCGTTGCCCACTTGGTGGGCCTATATTGCTCTTGTGAAATATCCTACACAGCACAAACGCGTCCTTCTCGATCCACAAGGAAATGAACCCGGAAATAAGATTATAAAATATATAAATAACCAATAAACAATACTCAATCTATGGTCAGCTGATTCGAATAAAAAAAAATCGATACCCAAAAAATAAGATACGTAATAGATAACCGATCAAATAATGGACTTAACTTCGGCTACCCGGAACAAAAACAAACTCAACTATCACTTATCCTTGACAAGCAAGCTACACAATGAAAATCAATAAATATCACACCCAACACTTAGTTAAAATCAAGTGACTACAACCCAGCAATCTAGAGAAGCTACTCTCCCTTTATCAGCAAGCAACGGTACAAACCCTAAAGTACAAGCAACCGAAAGCTTACAACGTTCTCAGAAAATCCATCACGATAACACAGTAAAACCTTCTCTACCCACAAGAAAAAACATACCCTCCTCACTCATGTCACGACGCTCAATAAACTCGAGAATGCCTTTCGATATCAAGAAAATAGCAGAGACAATCAAAATCTTTCATGGAGAATTCCGCTTCCATTGCCGAGCCTCTAATGAGCTCGTTGCTGAACCCAAATATGGCTATGAATAATCAAAATCTTTCATGGAGAATTCTGTTTGCATTGCCGAGACTCTGAATGAGCTCGTCGCTGGACCCAAATAAGGCTATGACACCGTGGGCAAGAGGATGAATACGCGACCAGAGAATGAGATGTGCGGTGATAGAATCTTCGGATCGTTAGCCAAAACGCCGTCCTTTTCTTTAACACTTTTTTTTTACATTTCAGATACGTTGCTCAACTTGCGCCTCGGAGGTTCATCAAACCTTGGTTAAATCCAAGTGACCAACCCCAGCAATCCAGAACAGTAACTCTGCCTTTACCAGCAAGCAACAGTACAAACCCTAAACTACAAGCAAGCGAAAAACTAACTACATTCTCAGGTTATCTTCCCGAAATCGATAAATCAGTTCGAAAAAGCCCCAAAAATATGCATCAAGTCTCGGGCTTTACCTGCGCTGCGCCGACACCGGCTTTCTCCAACTCCTCATCAACGATCCTGTACTCGTGCATAACCCAGTTGGTGCGCTTCCCGTCGGGAGCTCGCCCGCTGTGGAAGACGAGTGTCTTCTTCAATCCGACCGTGCGCGAGTTGTGCCGAACCGGACGGTCATTCCCGGTCGCTTTCCAGTACCCCTGGTTCGTGGCCCGGTTCATCCTCGCCCCATTCCCGTACTTCCTGTCCAAGGCACTGAAGAAGTAGAACTCCTGGTCTCTACTCTTCAAGCTCGACTTACCTGCAACAACGATTTCCCACACTCAGAAACCCCCAAATGCAAAGGACTCTAGGGTTTTTCGGGCTCGAACCTGAGAGATCCCAAGGCTCGCACTTGTAGACATCGACCTCGGTAATCGCGTTGAATCGGAACGATTTGCCGCAGACCTTGCGCTTGAGGTAGTAGATGACGAGCTCCTCGTCGGTGGGGTGGAAGCGGAAGCCGGGCGCGAGGGCGGTCGGCGCGGTGGTCGGCGCCGGCGAGGAGACGGAGAGGGACATCGGCGGCGGCGAGAGGCGCGAGGAGGAGGCTTCGCGTCCCATGGGGGGGCTAGGGTTTGGAGAGGGGGAGATTTAGGGCTTTGATTGGGGAGGAAGGAAGAGGAAGGTACCTTCAATGGCAAGAAACCCTCGTTGGACACAAACTCCCCCAAAATGAAAATGAAAATGAAAAATCCAACAAACCAATTTTCCCAAAGTTTTTTTCTTTTTCAATACTTTTTCTCTCTTATCTCGGATTCTCTTTTTTTTTTTATTATTATTTCAAAATCTTATAATATACATAGATGTTATATTATTGATGGCATAAGTACTCTGATTTTGACTCAAAACGGTAACAATTCCTAAAGTAGATAAATTTGATGCAACATATATCTTTTCGTCTTTTATTTCATATAAAGATTTGGTCAAATGCCACTTGGCGTCAAGTTGATTGAAACATGTGTTGTTTTAGTTTTGTCTTACGTCAATCATAACACGTGGCATTTGATACACGTCCGTAAAAAAAAAAAACAAATAAAAAAAAACAAACAGTGAACCGAGATATACGTCGCCTCAGTTTTGTCGACTTTGAGTATCGTCCTTGTTTTTCGTTTTAAACTTATATTGTCTTGATCGGACAAATATTCTGTACTTACGCCACTAATTACCCATATAGAAAATTCATTTTATATATAATACAAATTTATATATTATAAATTTTGTGTATGACAGGCGAAAACGACAGTGCATAAAAGGAGTGAGCTTGTTTTGGTGAGATGAAAAAAAAATGTTGACTTTTTTCTTTGTTTGAAATATTTGTTGATCATAGGTTAAATGACACGTGGAAAATATATCATTTTGTTTGGGTGATTAGGGTAAAATAAAAGAAAAAAAAGTGTGCATTTAATGGTTAGGGTGTAAATGCTCGAAAATCCAAGAAGAAGAAGAAGGTAAGGAAAGTTAATGCAAGTATTTTGGTTCAAACAAAAATTACAAAGATTTTATTTATTTATTTTTATGTTTTAGAATATAGAGTATATGTATGTATAATAATAAAGTGAAAATCAAAGATAGAGACAATAACAGATAACACGCGAAACAGTGTTCGTTTGAGTTTTGCATTTTTATTTTGGTGTTTGCGTTTATAAATTTTTAAAAATTATTTTACTTACATGTGTGTGAAAACGTGTTTGGTAATAAGACTATGTCTTAATTTGAAAATTGGAAAAAGGAAGAAAAAGACTTCAATAAATGTAATAAATGTGAATAAGATGAGAGAAAAGTCATTTAAATATTGAAAATTAAGACTAAAATTTATATTTTATAGTGAAAAAAGTTGAAAAAACATATACGTTGTTTTTTTTATTATTTTCTTACGGAAAATATATCGAGTAGTTTGCGGAACGGTTGAAGGAGCTCACTGGTGTCCTTGAAACCGACGCCGAGTGTGGAATCTGTGGTGAGGACGGGGAATTTGAGCCGAGGAAGAGCATGTTTGGCGCGAACGAGTACCGTGGCCCACCAGGGAAGAGCTTTTTGTGTTTCGTGTCTCTCTTTTCACGTTGTAGTGGGAATCTTCATTTGGCTCAAGATTTGCGATCGAGTCCCGACCAACATGTTGTTTTTTTTTCCTTCCTTCTGCAATGACATTCGTTAAAGTATAGCAACTAGCATCCGCTCCAGCTAGTTGGAGCCTCAACCGAAACTAGAGCCTCAATGTTCACTTCCACTTCGAGTTTTTCATTATTCGCGAAATGTGATATGAGAAAGAATTCAATTTGTAGGTATAATTCAATTCGGTACCGCAAGTTATTGTCCACTAGCATTCATTT
The DNA here is from genome assembly GCA_954871525.1 of Parietaria judaica. Taxonomy (NCBI): domain Eukaryota; kingdom Viridiplantae; phylum Streptophyta; class Magnoliopsida; order Rosales; family Urticaceae; genus Parietaria; species Parietaria judaica. The sequence goes on from OX940862.1 coordinate 11,059,131, forward strand.
TTTTTTTTCCGACAATGACTTGCAACTGGGCGTCCATAAGTGGTTAATTGCTTAATATAATTACTTTATTGTGTTTAAAATATATATAGAAAAGTTATTAGTAAAATTTAGGCATAACTTTTTTTAAAAAGGTTTTAATAAATTAAAAAAAATATTTTTATTTTTAAGCTTAAATCGCTTTCTTTACTCATGAATGTAACTAATTTGGCTTCTAAATAGACAAATTTAGATCCAATGATTATAATTTCTATTGTGTAGTCCACATTTGAAAAATTAAATATTGGAGCCATGATTATAATAAAATGCACGGGGCGTATTTACGTTGCAGATTTTATGAATTTATTGTTTGTTCATTCTTGACTTCTTCCTCAAGAAACGCCTGTATCTGTTTCTTCATTTTTTTATATATTTATATTCAGAAAATAGAAAAAAATGTATTTGTAAATAAATTATAGGAATGTGATATATGTATAGGTTTTATTAACTCGCACTTATTTTAGCAGAAAGTGGATCCTTTTGTGTTATTATTAATTAGTTTACCACACGGATCCACTTTTAACTAACCAACCCAACCATCAAGATCATGATTTTTTTAATTATTTTTAATTTGTAGTAATTACTAACTACATGATTTACACCAAATAAAAAAGTACAAATATATTCGTAGGAATAGATTTATAATTGTATTGATATAACTTACATGCCATGACATAAAAAAATATTGAAGAAAATAATTGTGATTTTAAATTGAGTATTGATTTAAACACTCTTAATCGTTATTTTAGTGATAAATTCAGTTCACGACTCTTTCAGAGATTGCAGGTTCAATCATATGAAAATGTTTTGCATTACGATTATTTCTTACAATACGAGTACCCGCAATTTTAATCGATTGTAACACTCGGATAAAAATAAAAAATAAAAATGCTATCATTAGAAAAAATAAAATAAAAAGTTGGAGAAGACAAATAAATGCAACGGTATTGTAGTTAGAGTAAGCAATGAGTAAACGACACGTTAGTGTCATGCTTATCCCATAAGGCAAGTAACCTTCCCGTGGAGCGTGGGACCCACCACCATTACCAAGATACCCCATTTATTTTGTCTTTTTTGCTACTTGGGTTGGGCCTATTTATTTTTATATTCTATTGAATATTTTAAACCAGAGATATGTTTTTGAGACCAAAAGTTGACCACAGAAATGGTCAGAGAGAGAGAGAGCATTAAGGTCCAAAAGCAGCGTCTTTTATAGCTAAAATCTTTCCCCCTGACCCTTTTCTTTATTCATTAGATTCTCTTTCAGATCCACATCAATACATGTTTTTTATTTTTATTTTTATTGCAAGTTATATAAAAAAGACTTGACAGTTGACACCCAATACTTAGCATATGAATTGAGCACATGAGTAAGTTAATAAATATGCGCAAACAATATAAAACACGTGATATTTGTTAACACGATTCGCAATATTTAGTAAAATAACTTATTTTACGAGCTCTTATCTTGACATTTTATTTCACGATATAAACTCAATTGTAAAGACAAAGTGCATGGTGTTTGATGAGTTTCACAAGAAGTGACATAAACAGTAGACACCGTAAGATTAAAGTCCAACTTGTTTGTGAAATGAAGCTTTTCTCCTACAACCACCCAATCTTTAGACTGGCTGCTAATCGCTAGTATGTGATTAACAAAGCTTCAGCTCGAGTCCAAGTTCAGAACATAGAAAGCAAATCATGAGTAAATTTTCACAATGTACCTTTTCGATCAATTTCCCGTCATCTGGACACGGAAGGACCAAATCCACCACGCCCGCATATAACTGCAGCGTTAGAGCAAATATCCAGCTTTTTCAAACAATCCATAAGTTCGAAAATCGATATTAGAATCCATATCCAGAAATATATTTAAAAAAAAAAAAACTGAATTTAATACCCGAATTCGGCTTTAGAATTGGATCCGGGTTTTTCACCAGATCTAGATTTTTTTTTACTCGGATCCGAATTAATAATTTTTTTTTTTATAAAAAACGTTACACTGTCTCAATAGTTGTAAAAAACTTCACAAATCTAAAACGCATCAATTTTTTATTTTTTTTTGCATCAAAACGGATAATGAAAAATCTATACCACTGTCTCAAAAGTATGAAACCGTGAATATTTAGAGAAAAATATGAAACCCATAATAATTAAAAAGAAAAAGTAATAAGAAATAAAAACCGGGTTTGGAGACCGGATACCGGATCCAAAGTTCTAATAAATAAATAAAACCCAGTATCCGAATTCAATTCTAATCCGTATCCATGACCGATTTTACGGATTCGGGTTTTATTTTCACCCAGCCTGAAACTCAAGAATTACACAAAGAAGCCATTATTGGGCCTCCACGTTTTAGGTGGGCCCAAATTCCTCAAGTCAGGCCCACCTACTCTCTGATTCAGAAGCCCTCACTCACCACTTCTCTCTCTCTCTCTCTCTCTCTCTCTCCGCGACGAACCTCGTGGCTCGTCTCTCTCTCTGCTCCTACGACGGCGAATCTCACCGACCGACATCGCAAGCTCGCTCCTCGGCCCGGTAAGCTTCGCATGAACTGTTTCTGTCTGAGTTCGAACTGGACTTGTTAAGAGTTTAGAAGTGAGGATTCTAGGTCAGAGACTCTGTCTCCTCTTGTGATCGGATTTTGATGTTTCAGTATGATTTCGATTCACTTCGTCTGAATCCACATGTCAACCTAGAGCATCTGACAATCGACAACAATCTCACTGAAATTTGTACGATTAGAAGTGATATTTAGCTGGAGATTGAATCAGTGCTTGAATCTAACTTATAATTGTCAGTGATTTGAAGGTTGTAAGTTCATTTCTTTCGATGTGAATCTGTTCGTTGATGTTCGGTTCGAGTTCTGGTTATGCATAATCTATGATAACTGTGTTTCGATTAATGCGTAGTTGTTGGTGTTGCAGAGATTGCTTGGTTGCTCTTCATGCAGTTGAAACTTTTGCTATCCAGAAACACTTCTTGGAAAAAACACTGAGCAATGGAGAAAGAGAAGACGGCAACAGGAACGAAACGCTCACGAGACGAGAGTGACCACAGGAAGCACCGTTCCCGTGAATCTGACGAGAAGCGCTCTTCCAGGGACCACTCCTCGGACCATCAACGTCGGTCGGACCGTGAGGAGCGCTATCGTGATGCTCACCGCCACGATGATCGTGATACAAGGAATAAGGACCGATCGTCGACCCATAAGAGAAAGGAGAGGAGAGGAGAGAGTGAGGACAGCGGCGACGATGGTGGAGAGAAGAGGGTTAGGGTTTCGGAAGAGGGAAGGAAGGAGAGGCGTCGGTTTGGGGATAAGGCTTCGGTGGAGGATGGGAACGGGAGGTCTGAGGATCGCCGGGTGAAGGATGACGGAACTGCCGCTGGAAGCGAGAGTCTCGATAATTCTCGGGACGGTGACATTGGCAAAGAAAATGGGAGTGGCTTCAGGGGAAATGTGAGTTTGTTTGTCCTGCTTTTAAATATAGCTCTTTGACAATGATATTATTTTTTACTTTTTACTGTTGAATGTTGGCTTTTAACTGTTTTTTGATTTGTTTTCTTAGGGTTCTGCTTTGGAACCACTTTCCACGGAATCGGGAGGTGTGCCCGAGACCCCTGTGGCCCCCAATAATCCCGTTCCTATCAAGGTATCTTCAATTACTACAACACATGAAAATAAGGGAGTCGATAGTACCAGATCTCATGAGGTTCTCGGAAAATCTAGTACAGATGGGGCTTCTTCAACCGCTGGAAAAACTGGAACTCTCTCACTTGATGCTTTAGCAAAGGCTAAGAAAGCCTTACAGATGCGCAAGGAATTGGCAGAGAAAATGAAAAAAATTCCCATCGTAAGTCGCTCACTCACAATATATTTAAATGTAGTCATCATCTAGTGATCTCTTCTAATGTACCCATTAATGTTGTCGCTCTTGTGCTATAGTTGAATAAGGACCCGAAACCGAGTCCAACAAACTTGAAATCAGAGCCGAAAGAGGTGATGAAGCCGGGACCTCTCCCTTCGGCTTCCTCAATCGTATCTCCATCCGCCGGTGGCACGGCAATTCCGAATATCGATGCTGTGAAACGAGCACAAGAACTGGCTTCAAGGATGGGATTTCGTCACGACCCGGAGTTTGCTCCGCTTATTAACATGTTTCCCGGTCAGAGTGGAGCAGAAACGGCTCTTCCTCAGAGGCCCACCAAGGCCCCGGTTCTCCGTTTGGACGCCCTTGGTCGAGAGATTGATGAGCATGGGAACGTAGTGAATGTGGCAAAACCGAGCAGCCTTACCACCCTTAAGGTTTGCGAAACTATGACCGTTGGTCGTTCTGTGATTACTAAAATCTTCTAATCCTGAAACTATGCAGGTTAACATCAATAAACAAAAGAAAGAAGCCTTTCAGATTATTCAACCCAATCTTGACGTGGATCCTGCTTCGAATCCTTTTTACGATGAAGGCATGGGGCTTAATAAAAATAAACTTTTGCGGCCTAAGAGGATGAATTTCCTGTTTGTGGAGGAAGGAAAATGGAGTAAAGACGCCGAGCATATAAAATTAAAGGTACGCATTATGGTGCTGATGCGCTTTTGTGTTCTCGTCAAGTTCTCTATCTCCTGTTTACAATTGTTTCGGATGATGCTTACAGAGTCAATTTGGAGAAGCTCAAGCCAAAGAGCACAAGGCAAAGCAAGCGCAGTTAGCAAAGGCAAAGGGAGCGTTCGATATAAATCCGAACTTGATAGAAGTTTCCGAGAGAGTTGTCAAAGAAAAGACAAAGGAACCGATCCCGGAGGTCGAGTGGTGGTAAGTCGATAATGCCGATCCGAAGCTACCTCATTTTTTGGTGTTAGTTATACTATTAGTCGAAGCATATCATATCAAATCTCTGTGTAGGTTCATATTAAACCGGAATATTAGGTCAATCCATCTTAATATAGCTCGTGCTGCATTTTCCGGGAAATTTAATACCAGTTGACTTATTATTAACGGCCACTAATTTTCAGGGACGTACCCCTTTTGCGTTCCGGTAATTACGGAGACACTGGCGATGAAGGCATTGTATCTCAAGAAGCCATAAAGTTGGAAAGCATCAATATATACATTCAACACCCACGTCCGATCGAGCCTCCTGCAGAACCGGCCCCGCCGCCACCTCAGCCCCTGAAGGTCACAAAGAAGGAGCAGAAGAAGCTCCGAACGCAAAAGCGATTGGCGAGGGAGAGAGAGAGGCAGGAGATGATCAGACAGGGACTTCTGGAGCCGCCGAAGGCGAAGGTCAAGATGAGCAACCTGATGAAAGTCCTGGGGGCAGAAGCGACGCAGGACCCGACGCGGCTCGAGAAGGAGATCCGCAGCGCAGCGGCCGAGCGCGAGCAGGCCCACATCGACCGCAACGCAGCCCGGAAACTCACCCCCGCTGAGCGCCGCGAGAAGAAAGAACGAAAACTCTTCGACGAGCCGAACGCCTCGGCGGAGACCACGGTCTCGGTATACAAGATCAACCAGCTGTCCCACCCGCAGACCCGGTTCAAAGTCGACATATTCGCGCGGGAGAATCGCCTCTCGGGGTGCGCGGCGATCACCGACAATCTCGCCGTGGTGGTGGTGGAGGGCGGGAACAAGTCGATCAAGCGGTACGGGAAGGTGATGCTGAGGCGCATAAACTGGGCCAGCGCCGTGAGAGAGGACGAGGACTCAGATGATCAGGATGACAAGCCGCCCAACAAGTGCGTCCTGGTCTGGCAAGGGAGCGTTGCCAGGCCCGCCTTCAACAACCGATTCTACGTTCACGATTGCATGACCGAAGCCGCTGCGCGGAAAATTTTCTCCGACGCCGGAGTCGTGCACTACTGGGATCTCGCCGCCAACTTTACCGAGGACGGGGCGTGACCGACTTTATCTCTCCCGGAGATGTTTGTCTCAACCTGATCTGTTTTCAGTTTTGGTGAAGAATTTTGTATTGTAGACTTGAAATTCCAGTTGAACCCTCGTGTTATATCATCACCACTCTATATTCTATCGTACTATTCGAATTGTGGACGTATAATCACTCTCATTTTAAGCTTAGCTGGTATGTTGATTGATCACTGAGGATATTTTAGTAAATATGCCGATAATTCGTGTTTGATTTTGCTGCGGTTAGTGGTTAATTATTTCACTCGTGAAAAATAAAATACTATATATTTTAGGGATAATAGCGGTAAAAGTAGTCAAAGTTAGGCCAAGTGTGCAAATAAGTAGCTAAACTGATTTAATATCGGCATAAGTAGCCAAAGTTTACCAAACCGTGGACACTACAAATTCTATCCATTTCAATTCAACGCCGTTTGCCGCGTCATTTCCACAAGTGTTGAGCTTTGGCCACTTATTTGCACACTCGGCCTAACTTTAACCACTTCTGCCGCTATTATCCCTTATTTTTTTACGTTCCAAAGTATTTTTAGCGTTTATCTAGATTTTTTTTTTCTTTTTTCTTTTTCTTAAGATTTGACTAAAACTTGATTTCCGAAAGAACTGATTTCATTTCTTAAATTTAGAACGCTGAATATCACTCTCAATTTTCAAAACATTAAAATGTGTTATCGGTTTCACATGTAATTTAGGATCATAGTATTTGACATAAAACCTCTATATACTTAATTGTTAGGGACCATTAGATTATTTTAAAGGAATTGGTACGATATACCCATTTAGCCACAAGTTTTTTGTTTTTTGTTTTAATTACTCATTGTGTGTATTAAAATGTACTAAAATATGTATGTTTTAATAAGTTTGTACAAAATAAAAATTGCGTTAATAATGTTGGCCTAACATTGTTAGTTAGAGCCGAGACTAAAATCGATACTTTTTTACATTATTTTATTAAGATTATTAACTTTATGAAATTTCGTTAAATACAATAAAATTTCCTAACATGGTACAGTAAAATTTCATAAAATTAATAATCTTAATAAAATAATGTAAAAGACTCTCGATTTTAGTCTGCTCTAACTAACAATGTTAGGCCAACATTATTAACGAAATTTTTATTTTGTACAAAGTTTTTAAAACATACCTACTTTAGTACATTTTAAAAAACACAATGAGTAATTTGAATTAAAAAAACTTGTGGCTAAATGGGTATTTCGTACCAATTCCTTTAAAAAAAATATAATGGTCCCTAACAATTAAATATATAGAGGTTTTATGTCAAATCCTATGATCGTAAATTACATGTGAAACCGATAACACATTTTAATGTTTTCAAAATTGAGAGTGATATTCAGCGTTCTAAATATAAAAAAACAGAATCAGTTCTTTCGAAAATTAAGTTTTAGTCAAATCTTAAGAAAAAAAAAATAACAAAAAAAATATAGATAAACCCTAAAAAATACTTTGGAACGTAAACAAATAAGGGATAATAGCGGCTAAAGTGGCTAAAGTTAGGCCGAGTGTGCAAATAAGTGGCCAAAGCTCAACACTTGTGGAAATGACGTGGCAAACGGCGTTGACATGAAATGGATGGAATTTGTACTGTCCACGGTTTGGTAAACTTTAGCTACTTATACCGATATTAAATCGGTTTGGCCACTTATTTGCACACTTGGCTTAACTTTGGCCACTTTTGCCGCTATTATCCCTATATTTTAAACATGTTTAAGGTTTTAATGCTGATTATGCACTTGGTAGTGGATATACGATATTGTAATTTCTCGGGAAATTCTCGGCTAAAGTTTCTATAGTTGGGCTCTCATTTAAAAAAAAAAAATGAAGCGCAAGTTTTCAAATCTTTCGGTCATTTCTCTTTTTATTATTTTGAAGACTTACGCTTTTAAAAGAAAAAACGTGGATCACATATATAATATTAATATATACGTAACGTGACACACATGTATATAAGTCTCAAATTATATGATTATGGTTCAACACATGAATTCAAATAATTTGAAAGCATGGTCTAAAGTTTCCTCTAATAATCAGTTTTTTTAGCATAAAAGAAAAGAAGTATATCATGGTAATAAGAAAGAGATACGTGGCCAAATATAATGCGAGTGTGCGCATGTTCAACACGTGTTCACCTTATTTATTATACATACGTATTGTAGTCTGTAGATTGATTCATCGTCATATATTATTAAATGCTTTTTCTAAATATTGCACATTAATTGCTCCATTTTACACACATTATAATACTTGCCTTATCATAAAAGATAAAAACAAAGCGTCGGTCACTTGAAGATAAGCCATCATTTTTCTACAGAGCAAAATAGCGTCGTTTTTATGATTATATATTACACTTGCAAAAACCAACGACAGTAATTTTTTCTGTCGTCTGTCCACTTTATCTAGAGAACGTGTTTTTATTATATTATGCTCAAGTTTTATTGAATGTTATATATATATTTTTTAAATTTTTATAATCGGCCGAATTATTCGGATTTAATTAGTACGTGACAATTTATTAAATGCCAAAAAGTTAAACTACTTGAAAAGAAAAAAAATCCAAAAAATACGGCAAAAAGAACAAATGCCTGCAAAAGCGCGTGGAAGTTACATAATATTATATCGTACGACACGTTGAAAAAAATAGGACATTTGTCGTAACAAGATTTACCTGGCTTGTGGCTTATTCTATTTTTCTTAATCAATCAAAGTATTATAATAGTATTCAAATCAACTTGATTATCCATCCAACATTTGCCTACTAATTTTTCATTAATGTCTCTTTCAATTACGTACCATCAAATCACACGTTCAATCCTACACGCGAAACCCACTTAGCCAAAAAATAAAAGGAAGGAAATTTCCCGATACACATTTTTATAATCGTGTTCATTATAACTTTTTTAAAATTTTATCTATTACAAAAGTAAATTTTGATTCTCACATAATTTCTAAAAAAGTATATCATTTATCACATTTATTTTGCTCTATTATATTCAATAAAACTTGGCTTGAGCCCAATAAATTTTCAATTTTGATAGCATTTATCTAATTAATTAAAAAATTACACGAAGCATGAATTCTCATATAACTGCAAAATATATGATTTATTTTAATAAAATAATGGACGTAATAGGGTTTTCCTTAAAATAGTGAAAAACATATAAGAACTGTTTCTCCATTAAAAAAATCAGAGGAAAAAGTGTTGCATGAGGAATTGGAAGCAGAAGAGAAAGGTGAAATGGGTTCTTCAGCAAAATTAGTAAACACTAATCATATTCTTAATCATGATTACTCCTTTAAGATACTCTTGATCGGAGATTCTGGTGTCGGGAAAAGTAGTCTTTTGCTCAGCTTCATCTCTAACTCTGTTCATCATGATCTCTCTCCCACTGTTGGTACCTTCTCTTCAACTCTCATATATATACATTTATGTGTGTGTAATATATATAGTTCTAAGCTCCAAGTATCTGCAGAGTGAATTAGAGAGACCTTGCACGGTTGATTGTGATTTTTGTAGAAGTATTTTTCTGTTCTGTTTTTTAGTATTTTATTTTCCAATCAAAACGAAAAGAAAAAACAATTTTTATGAGAATGTTTGGGTTTTTGTTGAATAGTTCTGTGAATCTCATTCAATCAGTTAGTTATAAGTGTTTAGAAATTAATATAAATATGATGTTTTTGCAATGTTTATATTTACTTTCTCAACTATTGAATTTAATTTGATTTGATTGGGAATTCCGTGATTGGTATATTTCAGGCGTCGATTTCAAGATCAAGCTGTTATCGGTCGGGGGAAAGAAGTTGAAGCTTACGATCTGGGACACGGGTCTGTAGAGAGCCGATTTCGATCTTTGCGTGTTTTCTTGTTCTTTGTTGTATTTATAGGTTAATAGATAAGAGATATATAATCATATGAATTGTTGCTACAACTATGTTATAGTTGATTAGTGTTGCGTTTGGTATGTTTCGGTGTCTAAATTGGGTGTTTTTGGTTTCATTTGCAGCGGGGCAGGAGAGGTTCGGCACAGTGATCAGCTCGTATTACCGAGGCGCACATGGAATCATTCTCGGTACTAGTTTGATTAGCGATACTTATTAATTTTCTTTAAGACGTTCTTACTTGTTTGCTTTATTAATTGGCGATGCTCTAAAAATTTAGTTTATGACGTGACACGGCGAGAGACTTTCACAGACTTATTGGATATATGGTCGAAGGAGGTCGAGCTCTACTCGACGAATCCTGAGTGCGTCAAAATCCTCATCGGAAACAAAGTCGATAAGGTTAGTTGAAAGATATATTGGTCATTTAATTGTTAAGAAAGTCTGCAAAGATAATTCTTACCTTTTTTATGTTCAGAATTGATATACGCCTTTTTCTGTTTTTGGTTTTCGGTTGAAGGACACGGAAAGGGCAGTGACGAGAGAAGAGGGGATTGCTCTCGCTGAGGAGCATAAATGCTTGTTCCTCGAATGCAGCGCTAAAACAAAGGAGAATGTTCAACAGTGCTTCAAAGATCTTGTACTAAAGGTACATACGTGATAGGACACGAAAAAAAAATCCAAGCGAAAACCGTAAACCCTGTCTCTAATTCGAGAGTTAGACCGGAAGAACTCTCCTAATAATGTTCAACTAATCAAACATGATCACGGAGCCCAGATTAGGTGCCTCTAGATAGGATTAGAGACCCTAGTTGGCCCAACTTTTTTCGGGGTCGTGGACGGATCATTGATATAGGTTTTGAGAATTTGTTGGTTGGGAACTTCTACTTTGATTTCTTCTTAGGCAAGTAATTATTAGTTGTCATACAGTCCATTGGCTTATATGGTTGTCTCAGGTAACAAAATTTGATTAGTACTCCTAATTACAGGTATTGGAAGTTCCGAGTTTACTCGAAAACGGATCGGCGATAGTGAAGAAACAAACAATGAAGCAGAAGGAAGCGTGCCATTCGTCTCGGGGTGGCCGTTGCTGCCTCAACTAAAATGTCAACATGAATAGAAATCAAATATACATATGTTTCATGTGTCAAAGGTTTGGTACAAATTAGAAGTCTTGTAGATATATATGTTTTATATCTGATATCAAGTGTAATAATGTTGTCTGTCTATATATTCGTTTTTTTCTTCTTCTTTTTCAAATGGTTTTAAAGGGAGAATTAGACTGGATCGGCATATTTTCCAATCTAATAATCAAAAAGTAGTTGTTTGTGACATTGAAATAAAATCGTATGTTTAGTTAGTCTTTTGTTGGTTGTTGCGAGACAAGCCCAACGTCAAATTTGTTATAGAAATTGAAAACGAGTTTAAAATAAAAGCGAAAATTAGCAGTGAGGTCGTGATTTTTCTCGATACGTCTACTTGTTGCTTTTAACTAGGGGCGAGCAGCCCAAATATTTTATAATTAATCAAATATATATGAAAAATAAAATTAAAAAAATTAGATGCTTTAGGCACCACAAATTTCATTAGTCTATAATCTTATAAATTCATAGTCGGTCTTGTATTTCACTTCTACAGTCGGTCCTGAATTTATGGCGCGTGAAAACTCTTAAGGAAACTACAATAATTTATACTCTGTAGGAGCTTATGTATATATAGATAACTATATCTATATGACTAGTATAAAATATGTATACATATAACATATATAATATGTATAAGCATATAAATTCTTGTACAGTTTACACTCTAGATGGCCGACATTACCGAAGTGTGGTTTGACTTATATATATATATGTTTTTAATGTCGCTTATAATTATTAAATCGTCCGAAATAATAAATCAGATAAATAATTTCCTTTTTTAAATATTTAAAATTTACATCCATAAAACTATATATGATATATCCTTGTACGTGTTTTAAGCTAAGTAGTTATAATATTTCAATATAATTAAAGGACCGGTTATATATATATAAACATTATATTCATTTCTGTATATATTATATATGTTAACATATACTAAACCCTATTCAAACGAAGGGTTTCGCTGCTTTCGTTTTCGCATATAGAGGTAGTATTTCTTGTTTTGACTTTTTAGAAAGTCTCGTTTCGTAAATTCTCTCTCTGTACTCCTCACTATGATCACCTGTTAATCCTGTACTAATCACAGTTAATTAACGATAATCTCAGGCGCAACACAAGCCATGGATTTCCACAGCACTCGCCCGAAGCTTTTGGCAATAATTTTCAGTGTGTTGACATGCTTGGCGAGCACTGCAACCGCCGCGGATTTGTTCCACGATTGGCACGTCGCGTTCGATCACAATATCAAACCGATATCCGTCGATCAACCGGTAAAATTACAGAATTTATATGCATGTTAATTTATGCTATTTATATATATGTATATATATATTGTGTTTCTAGGTTATGACCATTAATGGAGCGTTCCCTGGGCCACTGTTGAATACGACAACCAACGACGTTGTTCATCTCAATGTGTTCAACGACATCGACGAACCGCTTCTAATCACATGGTTTGGTTTACGATCATTAATTTCTGATTAATGCATGTTAATCGTAGTACCTATATACTAGTAGTAAAATTCATGCATGTCAAATAGAGCTACGTGAAAAATGCTTCGTAAGTACTAAGACTCATATATCAATTAGGGTTTTGGGGACTGGATATTATGACCGGATACCCAGTTTCGAGAAGAAGATAAAAAAAGGCTCTTCGCCGGCTGGCTCGGTTTGGAAGGATTAGGGTTTTTCCAAACTGGGAACCAAGCATGGTTTTGGAAGGCCCGAATTAACCCCGGACTGTTCTCATCTATTAATTAGGGTTTAGGAGCGAATATTTTGACCCAATACCCGGTTTCGGCCAGTCCCGACTTGGTTATCAAAATCGGACTCTTCATGGTTCTTACCCAATTTTAAAGGATTAGGGTTTTTCCAAATTGGGACCAGCTGCAGTTTTGAAAGGCGTGAATAACCAGGATTTGGCCATATAAGTGCTAAAATAAGTCCGGTACTCGGTCCGGGTACTAAGCAGTAGTATATATTTTTTTCTTGACTAGGAACGGCATACAACAGAGGCTGGACTCGTGGCAAGACGGAGTTTCGGGCACTAATTGCCCTATCCCGCCCGGGAAAAACTACACGTACGTCTTTCAAATGAAGGACCAAATCGGCACTTTCTTCTACTTTCCCTCCATAAACTTCCAAAAGGCCGCCGGAGGCTTCGGTCCGATCCGAGTCAACCACCGAGACGTCATTGCCATCCCGTTCCCGAAACCGGAGGCCGAGTTCGACCTCCTCATCGGCGATTGGTACGGCGCAAGTTACAAGGTGCGTAATCATCATGACTTGTCAATAAAATTATAAATTATATTATTATATATGACAATGTTGACGTGTTATATATTAATATGTAACGCAGGACATTAGGGATACGATGACAAGTTCAAAATTGATGCATTATGATATATTGCCTGATAGAATTCTCATGAATGGAAAAGCTTCGTACATGAATGTTCACTCCAGCGATTACGAGTCTTTCACTGTGAAGCAAGGTACGTACGGATAGAGATTCGAGTTTATAGTGCCTGATTAAAAAACAAAAAAAACCCTGTTTTGTTTGCCTAGAAATGGACTTTCTGGTCCGTTTTCCTTTAAAACAGTGGCGGATCTAAGGTACAAATTCTGGAGGCTACGTATGCTAAGTAAAAAATAAAAAAATATAAGGGTCATAATTGAAAAATAAACAATTTCAAGTAAATTTTGAGCATTTTTCGTATGATACAGCCTAAGTAAATAAAAATAAAGTAAAAAAATAAAAAAATATAAGGGTAATATTGAAAAATAAACAATTTCAAGTAAATTTTGAGCATTTTTCATAAGTTTGTGGGAGACAGGCCGTTAGGAACATAAATAGATCCGCCCTGCTTGATTAACGGCTAGTTAATTATATGGAGATCTGACGGTCCGGCGGTTAATAATCTATCTTGTTATACATTGTCCCATTAATTCTTATACCAGTCTATTTTATTCGGAACCAGAAAAAAAAAAAAAAAAAACGGTTCTTGTTTTTCTGGCACCGGACTTTCTGTTCCGGTTTTCTTCAAAATATAAACATCTAATTTTTTAATAATGGTCCATATTTTTTGAGCGATAGAGTTAAAAGATGGAGAGCTAATGGTCCATATATATTTTTCTTTAATTCCGGTTTTTGCAGGCTTTCGGATGTAAACTGGTATGTGTGCAAATGAATATATTTGTTAAATAATTGGTGCAGGTAAAACTTATATGATAAGGATATCAAATGTGGGAATAGCGATGAGCCTCAATTTCAGGATCCAAGGGCACTACATGGTGCTCGTGGAGACCGAGGGCTCGTACACGCGTCAGACGACGATTGACAACCTCGACGTCCACGTCGGCCAGTCTTACACTGTGCTTGTCACAGCGGATGGCGACCCCGCTGCGTACTTCATGGTGGCGTCCCCAAAGATGCACTGCGACCGCGACACCAGCCGATTCGGGGTCGGAGTGATCCGCTACAAAGGCTCCTCCACCGCCCCTGCTGGGCCCCTCCCGCCCGGCCCTGATGCTTTTGATATCGAGAACTCCATCGCTCAAGCCCGAGCAATCAGGTAAAAAAGTAAAAAAATTGGGCTCTCAAAATCTCTCTTAAAAAAAAACGGTTTAAAACGAAACATGAAGTCAGCTCTTATTTTCGTTGACTTTTAATATTGGAAGAAAAAATATTATATGATCCGATCACAAATATCGGCGTTTATCTTCCAATCTCAACTAATTTAACTAACAAAGCGTATAAAAATAAACTGTCACCATTTTTTTAATTAAATTTTTTCGAGTATTAAATAATAAATATGTATTTCACAGCACAAATTATATGAATGTGATACCACGTTACTTTTATATACCATGTATAATTATAACATATGGTCTTTAATATCAAATATTAAATTCCAAAACGGCAAAGTTGATTCATAATAGTAAGTATTTTTTATTATGAAATGGTTATGACATAAAAGGTGGAACATGACTGCCGGAGCGGCGAGGCCGAACCCGCAAGGGACGTTCAACGTGCACAACATCACGCTGTCGCAGAGTTTCCTCCTCCGCGCTTCCACGGCTGTCATTGGCGGCCTCCCGCGCTACACTGTCAACAACGTGTCGTACTACACGCCCCCAACGCCCCTCAAGCTGGCCGACCAGCTCAGCGGAGGCATCGGCACTTATAACCTCGACGTGTACCCCACCAACACCTCGCACCGAGGAGCTGTCCAAGGCGCCTTCGTGGCGTCCGGGATCCACAAGGGCTGGATCGAGCTAGTCTTCAAGAACGACCTTGACCTCATTGATTCTTGGCACTTGGATGGATTTGGCTTCTTCGTTGTCGGGTAAGTGATGATTATGTTAGGTTTGTGTTTGTCGACCTAACTTTCCAAATTAAAAAAAATGGCAAAATAAAAAACGAAATTGACACAAAAAATTATGGAAAGGTTACACCCTTAATCTTGTTTTTTTTTCTTCTTCTTCACACAATATCTGCTCAAGGCCAAATATATGAGCTAATATATACTCGTGTGAAAAAGTCCAAAACACTCTTTACATAACTCTTTAATTAAAATTTACTATTGATTGCTCTGCATCGGGTCTCCATAACAATTCCATGTAGATTAAGCTTCACACTCAATAGATTCGGCTTTATTCGTTTCCGACTTTTTCTACGAATCACTAAATTGTTGCATTTTCGTGTGTGATATAGTTTCGGCACGGGCGAGTGGACGCCGGACCAACGATTGACGTACAATATCATAGATCCGGTGGTGCGGTCGACGGTGCAAGTGTACCCGGGGCGGTGGACAGCGGTTTATGCGTTCTTGGACAACCCGGGAATGTGGAATTTGAGATCACAACACTTGAAGAATTGGTATTTAGGAGAAGAGCTCTACTTGAGAGTGTATGATGCTGACAATAACGCTGCCAAGGAGAAGCCTATCCCACACAACGTCTTGCTTTGTGGTTAGTCATTCTTCTTTTTTAATCTTTAGCGGCAAAAGTCCCCTACTTTGCATGTTTTTTTTTTTTGTATTTTAATAAGTCCATATAGACGAATTTTGATGGTAAAAGTCTTTAACTATACAACTTTGTTGCAAAATGACGGGGTTCGTCGTTATGTGCCACATGGCCTCCACGTGTTAGATAAGTCAGCACAAATTATTAATATTTTCAAATTAATGATACACTACATTTTGTTGATGTTAAATAACAGGGGAGATAAATGTTTAAATTGTTGTTACTCTTTCGATTTGGTGGGAAGAAATAAAGAAAATTCACAAACTAGTGCAATTTTAGGAGATGTATAAACATAAGTATTTGTATTGACTATTTGGGTCATGGATTATTTATATGATTAGAAACTAGTTTGAAGATAATCATGTGTGATTATGTAATTAATTATGATTATAAATTTGTGCAGGAAAAGCGGTGCCTGTAACCCCAGTCCAAGCCCCTCCTCCTAAGCCTAAAGCATTATCATCTAGTGCCTCATCATACCTCAAGACTTCATTATGGTATTATTATTATTAAATCATATCAAATTAATGGTCATTTTCTTTACATTCTGCTAATTAATTGAAATTTCTTGATTTGTTTTTGTAGGTCTCAGATTTGTTCCATCTTCGTTGCGGCGATTTTCTTTCTTTTCCATTAGTTAGTTAGTTATACGAGCCTCGATAGGCTCTTTCGTGTTCATATTGAAGGCCTTTTTCTTTTCTTTTTTTACTCATTATTAATCTAGAGATACAACTTTCTGAGTCTTTTAATATTACAACTCCTTATACTATACAAGTATTGAATTATCAGACCCAAAACAACAAGGCATTATTATAAGAAGTACATAGTAATTTGCGCATTAACCCCCAAACTTGTTTCCGGGTGCGCAATTGCCCTCAAACTCCTCATTTTTTTTTGTTTGCCCTGAACTTTTAGTTATAGCGCACTGAATTCAATCAAATCAGAAGGTAATCGTGTATACTTACCGTTTAAAGTCTGCAAACCAAAAGGCGGTATGAGTATACCGGTGGAGTTTCTCTAAGATTTTCAAAAAATGTTATGCCGATTTGATTTTATGAGCATAATACAAAACCAATATAGAGTTTTTCTATATAAAAAAATTACTCAAAACGTATAAATAATATCATAAATTTTAAGAACAAAATTGAATTTCGTACCAAGATCGGATTTGAGATGGTTAATGCGAAAAAGTTGAAGAAAAATTATATATATATAATATCAAAGATAGAATTTGAAGATCAAAAAGTAATTTTAGAAAAACAATCCCGCACGGGTCGACAAGTTCGGAAGGCGAACAAAAGACAAAGCGTTAAATTAGGAGCACGAAATCAGCTGAAAATAATGTATTAAAGTTATAGAGGAACACAAGCCCCTTCTACATCCAACAAAACCAAACGAATTCTTCTCTTCGTTAATTTAAGTTCACCTCTTCTGCTCGTCTTTCTCGAAACCGAAACAAAAAACGAAGCCGAAAACGAATCATTTTACCTCACCTCGCTCCTCCCTTCCTCTCCTTTGCCTTCTCGATCAGCGGCCTCAGCTGCTTCTTCTCCGCAAGAATCTTCAAGAAGTTGAACAAAAACGGAATGTAGTTATGTTTCCTCCGGACATTCTCCGTCCTCCACTTCCGGAACTTCTCCTCTTCGATCAGAATCTTGTCCGTCACGGCCTCTATCGCCAAATTCACCTCCGCGAGATCGTCTTCCCCAGGAATATCCCGCTGCAGAATCCTCTCCCTCTTCCTCTGCAGCTCCTTGAGCTCAGCCGTGTAGATCTCCCTCCGGTCCTTGATCATCGCGAGCAGATTGAACCGGATCTCGCTTTGCGCGTACCGATCGATCCGTTGCTGGATCGCAGGCTGCACCAGCGGCAGCCAGTCCTGGCCCTCCGGGCACGGGCCCAGGGAGATGGGCCCGCCCTTGAGCCCGTCAAGCTCATAGAGCTCACCCTCGAAGGGGATGTAGCTGATGAAGTGGTACACGTCGTCGTCTTTCCCGGCGGTCCTCTGCTCGTCTGGAACAAACGGCTCGGGCCGAGCGAAGCTGTTGTGGGCCGTCCTTATAGGCTCGCTGTTGTTTATCGCCAGGCCTTTGAGCTCCGCGGGGAAGTTCCTGGAGAAATCTTTGAGAGCCGATAACTCGGGGCCGATTTCTACTTCCGGGGAGTTTAACAGGATCGATAAGATCGCCTGAGTCGCGCAGGCATTGTTGATAACCTAAAAGGCACAATAAAATAAGCCACGGATAGAAACACGAACGTCAAAATCTCCAATAGGTGAGAGCTGCGAATTAACCTGGCTTGCAAAGAACAAGTTCGGGTTTGGTTCGTCGATTACAGGGCGGTCGTCCTTTTCCCCAACTTGATATTTGAAGAGGAAGATTAACCCGTACACAGGCCTGTTAAACGGAAATGAAAGAAATAAAATACGGCCGGGTACTCCTGGCAACAAGAAATAACAACCGAAAATATCATCACCGGCTCACCTTAGATTGTTCAGAGCATCAAGGTCTAGCGAATACAACTCCTCCACCTAAAACACACACCGAGTTCAAAAAAATTTCACGAACGCCATCATCTAAGTTTAAGGAAAAAAAAAAAAATCTAAAACCTTCGTATCATTGAAGTCGAACAACTTACTTGCACCCCTTTTACTTGCATCTGCTGGATAAGCTCCGTAAACACACCTGAAGTACACGAAAAAACGTAATCATTGGTTCAGTTCGCAAACACGAAGTTATGTCCGAAACTCGTCCCACAAACACAGAAATCCGCCTTTAAGTATAGTAATCAAGAAGCACGGCTCCACTGCGTTAATCAACGCCTAATTGCACGGCGAAACGTAACAAATCACAATTGACAATACGTATTTACGACGAACAAGAGCGCTAATTCCGTACCCGGGTCCGATTCGATTGTGCACCAAGACATCTTGAGAAACCTTCAATCACCTACTAACAACACACAAATTGGATTTATTCTCTAAACAGAATCGAAGCTTGCAAATTCAAAGTGAATATCAGTGAAACCACAACTAAAAACTTGACCTAAAACCCAGAAGAAAAACAGAAAGCCAGTAACACAATCGAAGTGAAGTCAATGCAAATGAAGATTCGCTAAACAGACTCTGAAATCACACTTCAACATGCGATTCAAAACCTCTATCAAATTAGCTTCCCCTAATTTTTCAGCAAAAATAAATAAATATATGGTCTTTTAAAAAAAAATAAAAATTGGGGATGATTTTGCAAAACGAATAATATACGAGCAAAGCCATTGAAGTGAAGCTATATGTATAAATATATATATATATATATATGTGTGTGTGTGTGTGTGTGTGTGTGTATAGATGTAGAGAAGTAGAAGAAGAGACCAGAAAAGGTGATAACGAGTCTCTGAGCTTCTTCTTCTTTCTTCTTCTTCCTCTTCGGCTTCTCTGCTCTGGTTTCTTCTTCTCAATGACAAGAATTTATATATTAATATCTTATATATATATATATATTTTCGTGACTATTATTAATTTATGATTAATTATGAGTATAAATAAACTTTCTATTAGTTAATTAATTTATCTGTTTTTACCAGTGATTGTTGTTTTAAGAGAATAATGTCGTTTCCACTTTGATTGATTTTTCAGATAATATTGTCGTTTACAAGGAACTGTCGTTTAATAAATTATTGTCGTTTCCCATTATTCTTGTTTCATAGAGTATTTTCGTTTTTTTTTTCTTTATATATATTTTAGGGTTATTTTAAAAAATGTCCATTTTGTAAAAAATTTTTAAAAAATGCCCACCGTGTGTATTTTTTACTCTCACATATAGACATTTTTCTTAAACCTTTTACACAAAATAGACATTTATTACAATTTCTATATATTTTATACTGTTTCGGATAATGTTGTCGTTTCCAGCCTCCAGGTAATTGTTAATTCACTTATACTATATATATAAATACATTTTTGAGCTTTTTTTTTTTGAATGGGAGTTCCACAGAGCATTGTTGATGTGTCAGTTTGTTTGTTGTTCTCTCAATAAATCGTAGTCGTTTGTATAAAACATGTCGTTTTTTGAAATTAACTGATAAACTTGTCGTTTTACCAATTTAGTACCATTTTGCACATCGTTTCTATTCGGATTTTTTTTTACTTTCCGAGACGAGTCAATGCCATCCAAGGTAGCTTATTAGCTTCCGATAGTTGCACATGCCCTATAGACTATAGAGCATGACTCGGATCTACGATCACAAATATGAAAGTATCCAATCAATATATACTCCAATTGCTTAATTCCTGGTTCAATCGATACACGGAATTTGAAACTATTAATTATAGTATTTTATGTCATTTTTTTTCACCCCTAATTTAATTCCTGCTTCGTTCGTGTAAACATTAGATAATTAATTTATCATATTCTTTGAGTATTATTACACAAATTTTACTTCGTTTCTCTTCATTATTTGTCCATTGGTCCCATTTTGCGTTATAGTCTTCTTTGAGTTGTTCTTGCACAATATTTAAGTTAAACGTGAAGGAAAAAAAAAACTTATTTTTATAATCAATATTATGCCTTTTAACTTTTCCTCTTGTCTAGATTTTAACGTATATCAAGTACCATCACCGTAGAACAACTCATTAAAAATATCAAGTACCATCAACATTATATTCATTAAAAATATGTTGATGAATAATGGAAGATTCAAGACAAATTTAAATTCACAAAACAATTTGTTGATAAATAATAGAAGATTGAAGACTTGAGGACTTGAAGTTTTATTTGTGAATCACTACAAACAAATTTAAGTCAATCACTATAAAAATTCCTAACTGGTATATAATGTACAAGCTATACATTGTGATCTAAAGCTGGCAACATTTATTGGTAATACTCACAAGTTGACTGTTATTTAATCTACATAAATTAAGTAACTTTAATTTGAACAAGCCGTTCAAGTTTTTTCTTAATTATATTTAATTAATAACCCCTCTCTCTAATAAAATCCGCTACTACGAGGACTTTGACGCAAAATAATCAAACTAATCAAGGGTATTTTGGGTATATCCATAATTTTCAAGTTTATGTCTTATTGCCTATATTATAGTATTTCTAGCACAAAAAGAGAGTACGAAACTGTTATTCCGTGAACTCCAATTGAACTATATAGAAGATTTGCAATCAGTAAGTGAACTTAACACTAAAAGTGAGTTTTTGCGTCAACGTTATTTTTTACCGTGTTTGTTTTCACGAATCATACTTGTTTTGAGGCAGAAAGACACCTAAGAGCCTCTCCAATCGAGCTGTATAACTTGCACAATAATAGAGTAGACACTCCACTCGTACT
Organism: Parietaria judaica; assembly: GCA_954871525.1. NCBI lineage: Eukaryota > Viridiplantae > Streptophyta > Magnoliopsida > Rosales > Urticaceae > Parietaria > Parietaria judaica. The sequence goes on from OX940862.1 coordinate 11,080,486, forward strand.
CTATTCCCCACGCTATTATAGCGTGGGATGATTTATCCCAACAGTGCAGCGCTATTTGTAGCGCTGCACTGTTCACTGCTCCATTAATTTTTTTAATTTTTTTTAGTCCTCTTAAGTTCTAAAATTTTATTCAAATACCTATATTATATAATTATGTCATATTTATCCTTTAAATTATTTAAGTTATATAAAATTTATTAATTTGTATATTTTAAAAGACAATAATAATAAAAGACAAATAAGAGATAAAGATGCACACATCGAATTTCGGAATGCATTGATTGAACACTTTTGGGAACAATATAGTCATTCCGATGCATAATTGTGTTTTGTTGTAATTTTATATTATTTGTGCTGTGTCTTTTATTTTGTGTTTGTGTTTGTATTGTATTTTTATTCTATTTGTGTTGTAATTTTATTTTATTTGTGATGTGTTGTAATTTTTATTTTAATAAATGTGAGTGGTTTTTATTTTTATGAATAAGTTGTTCTAATTATGAATCAGGAAATAAATATAAGGGTATGTGTGTAAATATGATATAAAGAGAATGAAAATAGAGTGAGAAATAGAGTGGGAAATAGAGTTCGGTTGGAGATGATTTACTGTTCACTGAGAAATAGAGTGAGAAATAGAGTGAAAAATAGAGTGGTCGGTTGGAGATGGCCTAAGTCTTACTAAAAACCAGCTAATGAAGGTTAAACTGTTAAAGTACCTTAACACAAAGATAGAAAAAAAAAAAAAACTCAATATGCCTTATTATATCCATGTGATCATCGCCAACTTTGTGCTACGTCTGATCTGTCACATGCTAATCAAATACACTATTTATATAGTTGTATATATATATATATATATTTATTTATTTACGTTTGATGAAAGTAGGATCTAATACGTTATGATTAAACCAAGTTTAACTAATTAACATGGCTCTACTTTGGATTTTGAGAAACGAACAATGCTTCAAAACTCAGGACATGTCTGATCATAGATGTCATTTGCTCATTAATATTCTAACAAACCGATCACTGATTTTTAATATATAATGTGTAACGTGTGCTAGCTAATTACAGATAATATATATAACCACATCGTGCCACTAATGGAGTCAATGCAATTAAAATAATATGATAAATGATGGGGTTTCAAGTATATATATAGGATATTTAGATGTTACTTAGGTGTAACTGGCTAGTAGTAACTAACAAATTAATTAGAGGTGGACCAACCAAGCAAAGCAAATGACTAATAAAAAAGGATATTTGTGGTATAAATACCAATTTTCTTGAAAAAATAACGATAAGTTCTAATTACTCTGATATTTATAAGACAAACAAAACAAAAAAAAAACCGTTGAAAAGGTATGTCTTATGTAATATTTGGGTATTGGTATTTTGTCAGGTTAAAAAGATTAAAACTTATTGTTACAAAAAAGGTACTTGTGCCGCGAATAACTCATAAAAATAAAATAAAGAGAGACTTAAGTAGATGCAATTTAATGTTGTTTTTGAGTGTTATCAAAAAGAGAAAAAAGACAAGAGGTGGATTCATGTGGGAATTGCATACTTTTATAATTGAATATAATTATATTATTCTTGTCATTCACATCATCACCAAGCTTTCTTGTAATCCAAACAATGGAACTTTCTTGCTTTCTTTTTCCTCTCATTAGAAATTATTCTTTTCTTTTTTGCTAAAAAAACCCTAATTGAAAAGAAGAAGAAAAAGCATACCCATCATGCCCTTTTCATGAACTTGCAAGAACACTCGAACTCTCAAACACAATTGACAAAAAATAAATGCCCTTTTGTAACAACTCTCATCAACAAAAAGAATATATAAAGAATCTCATAATTAACTACTTGGAACTTGTATACATATCCATATATATATTTATATATTTAATTAAAAAATGGTAGTAGCATTAATTCACATCAATTTGTGAAGAAATCAATAGTGGGACATAAACAATGTTAGGATTTAAATAAAAAAAATAAAAAATAAAAATAAAAAAGTTGTAACCTCTCTTCTCAGTAATGACAATCCACCAAAGCCGGAGCTGAGAACACAAGAGAAGACTGCTTCTGTTGTTGTGGTTGCTTGGAGCTCACGCCACCACCGAATTTCGATTCCCGGTGATCGTCTTCCGGCGCCGGGAGATTGAGATCCAAGTCCAGTGACAACACGTGGCTCCTCGCCCTCTTCCCATGCCGGACGTCGTGCTCGTCCCGATCGTCCGGAATTATATCATCCGATCTCGGCCTCGTGGCCGTTAAAGGAGTACTCAGCGTCAACGCTGTAGCCGTCGGGGCCGACCTGTGCCGTCTCATGTGGCCGCCGAGTGCCTGCCCGGACGTGAACTCCGCCCCGCAAATCGAGCACTCGTGGACCTTACCGTTGCCGTTACTGGACTTGTAATTAGGGTTTGTTCCGTACGGATTATTCCTGAGCTGGAGAGAGAGAGCTGTTGATGATGAAACGGTGTTGATAGGCTTCACTACTTGAGATTGTACTTGACGCTCTTGAAGTTGATCGCGGTGCTCATGGTGATCTTCGTCGGAATTTGCCGCCTGAGCCTTCGGCTTCTTGTGGCTGGCGCGGTGGCCGCCGAGGGCTTGGAAAGAAGGGAACGTCCGGTTACACGTCTTGCATTCGTAAACATAATACCCACCTTTGCCCGTCGTCGGAGCTGAAGACTCCAAGAATCTCCGGCTCGTGTACTTATACGCGCTTGACCCAACACCAACGTCCTCGCTGGGACTCGCCGGAGGCTGACGAGTCAACGGCCGTACATGTCTCACAACCGGAGACGGGCCCTGAGCGAGGAGGATGAGGCAGTTGGCCATGTCCTGATCCTCTTCCGCGGTATTAGTCTCGGCCGAAGTCTCCGGGGACGGGGAAGAGTCGGACTTCGCGAGAGTGTCGACGGAGACGACGGGCATCGGGGAGTGCGGCCTCACGCGCTTCGTCCTCTTGCCCTTGACGACGAGCATCACGGCCTGATCCTTGGTGGCAACCTCCTCTTCATGATTTGCAGGCTCCATGGATGGCAGGATAGAGAGAGAGAGGATTGATGGTAGAGAGAGAGAGAGAGAGGAAGCAACGAGGGTCACTATGGTTTTGTTGCCCTATATATATATATGTGTGTGTATATATATATACTTAGTTTAGATTGTGGAGTCAATAGCATGAACCAATGGAACAGTATGAGAAGTGAGAATTAGTTTCTACCACTGAAAAATGTGTGTATATTTATAGTGCTAGTTGTAAAGAAGTGATGTATTTTTAGTAGAAAATGTGTGATTAATTAGTAAATGTGGTTAGGGACACACAAAACAAAAGAGAATTAGTGGGGCTAAAAACAAACAAGAGCGTAACCGAAAAGTTACAAAATTAGGAAGCAATTAAGGGGTGATTAATGGGGTAATTAATTGATTTAATTTATTAATTAAGTAAGTAATTAGAGAGGTTGTTAATAGGTGTGTGTGTCCGTTTCACACTCTCTTTCTCACACTTTGCCAACGCACTTCACCATATATCATCAAAACAGATTGCTATGGTGCGCCTTGGGGTGCACGTTAACGTACGCCGGGCTACCTTGCTTTTCATTTGCCACTTCAACCTTGCTCAAGCCCTAGTATATAATCATCATTATTAGGGCTAATTAACGCCATAGTTACTTGTGAATCTTACTTCTTTCACTCAATTTCACAGTTTGTGATCGACTATATATTATATTCTATTAATTCAATAGTGTTCTATAATTATGACGCTAGAGGGTCGACGTCTCGAATCTTAAAGAACACAAACGAAAAAACGGGGATAAGAATGATACAATTAATGAAGAATATTTCAATTTACATACACAATAAACAAAAAAGACAGGAACTAACAAACTTGAATTCCGTCTCAAACATATAACATCTAAATTTACTATATATGATGTGGATATTTGCTTTATAAGTAATTTTGATAATATTGTTTGTCTTTGATGCCGTGTACATATGCAACGAATGTATGTAAATCGTGTGATTATAATTCATATAGCTTAGACATTTAACACTGTAATTATTAGGGTTTAAAAGGCAAGAGAGAAAGAAAGTAATTTTATGTCTATACACAATGTATATGAGCTCTTTAATTTTCTAGTACTCCCTCCCTTGCAAGTCACAACTATCACCACTATATTGGATGTATTATTGTTTGATAATTGATGTGCAATAATTCGGCAAAAGGGGTTATAATTACTTGCGAGAATTCCGGTTTAAGTATTAGTTTTCTTGTATTATACAAGTCACACTATTATTATTCTTGTATATATTGTACAAGTGGCAATACCATAATCGCGGTAAAAACATTCAAATATCGCTGCATGTTCCCAACCGAATTTTAATCGAAATAATAGTCAAATTTGTAAAATTTATGTATTTCGATTGACTAGGCCTCATACGTATTATAATTAATGTACGCCTCATATCAAGTATCAACAATATTTTTCTTACGTTTTGAATTTAATGTTAAGATGCGGCGTACGCGTGAAAAAGATAAGTATTAATTAGTTTAAAGTGTACATGTATAAATGACTTGACGTTATTGAAGACATATGAGATGAAATTAATAACTAAAAAAATAATATAATTTTGAGTATTTATTTCGCGTAATTAAAGTTTTAAAATATAACACGCTATTTATCAATTATTATCGATATTATATGTGCAACATTGTAAAGGAGTTGAGAAGAAGCTATGAAGCATGTTCTTTCTTGTGATGGTTAGACTATCTTTTTTTTTTGTAGTGGCGCGTGGCGGTTACACTCTCTTATTGAACCAACACGTCTTGTTCTTCAAGAAAACACACACATACACTGTAGTGCACATGTTATATATCTATACTTATGATGCAATAATGTTATTATATTCTAGAGAAAGAGAGAGAGATTATTATGTGTATGGGATGTGAAGGCAAGCAAGCGAGCAACAAAAAGGCCATAACTTTGCCTCAACGATTTGTGTAGGAGAGATGATTGGAGTGCAAGCCTGGAACCACGGAATCTGCGGTGCTCCTCTCACTTCCCACTCCTCTCATATACCATTCTCTCTCTCTTAAAATACCATTTTTTATATCTTCTTCTCTCTCCAATGCATACTACTATTTTCTCTCTCTACAACACTCGTATGATAATTCATGTTGTGTATCATGCTTGCATGACTAGTGGTACTACACATTACATGCAAATCTTGTGTCATCACTTTTCTAATTCTCCCATCAAACCAACTTACTGCAAGTATCTAAAACCTAATCACAACTTGTCACACTAGAAGAAGTTACCGGACTTCGTAAGCGCACCGAGGGTACTGAAAGCGGAGACAACCTTTTAGTCACCGTGGCCGGCTTGACATCTCCTTATAATATTTCTGCTAACTAATTACAGATTTTATTTTGATAATTAAACAATCCCACGAAATTCAACGAGACCGTACGAAATTGTTAGATTGGTGTGTAATTAGGTTTAATTATGTATCACAAGATTAATATATAGCCACGTTTTATTTGACATGTAAACAATTCAAATAAAATCATCAACGTCAACTATATAATCTTTGGGCTGATAATTATTTATGTGCATATTGTCACGGCACCAAATTCTCACACATGCAATGACTTAATTTACTTTTTAATTGATCATGAATTTGGTGATAGAAATGCACATATATATGTATTAATCAGTTACTTTAATCATGTTTCTGTATGGACTTTCAAGTGATGACTATGTATTTGTTCACTTCATTTTTTCTTTGCCCTAATTTTTTCTTGAATCCCTTTTGTTAATATTATTTTTCAATGCAATATTTCTTGCCAAACCCTTGAGACTTGAGAGCATTTAATTCCTGTTTAGTTAATTACAGTCTACATAGAATGTGACCAACCCTAGAATATTAGATCATTATATGTATCCATTATAACTAAATATAATATTGTGATGAAAAAAATATTCCTGCTAAGATGTGTAATGATATATATTATATACTCATCATATACATATAAATCCAAAAGAGAGTAGTGCTTATTGTTGCCCTTCATAATCATCACTCTACTCAGTAAATCAGAAAAATGTACTTCAACTTTGGGAGAGCACGTGAGAAAGGAGGATAAAGTTTCCATACACATGTACCTTCTAATCCATTTTTGTTTTTGTTTTTGTTTTTGTTTTTGTTTTTGTTTTTTTTTTTTTTTTTTTTTTTTTTTATATAGGCCAATTTAGGAAAGCATATGAAAATATGTCAATATAATATATATTTTTGTCCTAGGAGATACAGAAAAAATAAATGATTAATTTGAAAGATTTCAACTATTTTCTTTTCCACTAAACAAACTAACAAAAAAACTGATTTTTCCCTTAAAAAATGAGAACTATACTTTTTTTCCCATTGAAATTAAAAACTTTGATATATCCCCTTTAGCACACCTTTTTATTTATTGCCTTTCCATGATACATACATCTATTTTTAGCAATTTCATATATTTATTTTTTTGTTTTTCACAATTTTTTTATTCTCATATATTAGTTTTTTCACTCTCCTTTTGATTTCTTATATTAATTGTACTAAGATTACTATTCCAATAATGAATTCATGGGCCCCCATAAACTACCAATTAGCTTTCCTAGTGAATTTACAAAATAAATTTAATCATATACTTTAATTTGTTGTGATTTTTAATTATATAAAATTAGATAAGTATCTTTGTGAATGTAACATATTGTATACAATGGATTATTATGTGCCTCTAATCATCCACTTGACCATGTGGCGTTGACCTGCCAATACTAATAATCACATTAAATTAATTAATGACATATGTGAAATCTAGCTAATTAATTCATGCTTAATCACAATTAACAACATTTTCTAGTGGAAATTGATCCAAAGTGTGTGGATTAAGCTCTTTCCAATCATTGCCACTACTACTTGTTGTTGGAGGGCTGTGATCCAAGACAAATGTCACCCTTAAATTGGACAAAATTATTTTAATTATAATCTATAGATTAATCTACAAATTAGTTATATGGTATTACTTTGAAATGAGACAATAAGTTGTTCAAAAGGGTAATTTTTTATATGAGTAAAAAATTGTGAGCATAGTATATATGAACATTTTGACTATACATATATATATATATATTAATAATTATGTCGTTTGTAAGGTTGTTGTTTACTTTTTTGGGTGTTTTTGAGTGGTTCGGTTGGAGAAAAGAGGTGGAAAAGTGAATAAAACATCAACTGCCATACACACTTTGTATGTAGTAAGCTATTTAATACTATAAGCTAAGGTTGTTGCTCTTGCATATCATTCCTATATCTTATCTACTATTCAGTGCTTCTGTTGGAAATTAAATACCAGAATATATACGGAACTAAGATACAAATTTCGGAAGAGTTTAGTACTGCGAGATATATATATATATATATATATATATATATATATATATATATATAAGGTAAAAAATTCCGAGAAAATACATAAATTTCTTGAGTAAATTTGAACATATATCCACCCAAGCCCCAATTATGAGAGCTTAAAAGAAAATGAAAAGGCAAACAAAAAGAAGACAAAAAAGGGTATAAGCCAGCTTGAGCTTGCTGAATTCGGTAAATCATGTGTATATATTCGGGATTAACATATATAATGGCTAATTATTGATTGAGTCGTGCTATATATATTGAAAAAGTTGACTTAAAGCGCTTAGGATTAATCACCAATCGAAGTCCACCACTACTTACACACTCACAAGATCCAAAATCAATTAAATTTGTTAATAATGAGTTAGTAAAATTAGTTATCAATGGCTAATATCATGATCCAATCATACTCAAATACGATATAGCTTTTAAATATATATATATATATATATATATATATATATATATAATTACTTGTAATGTGTATTTGTTTTGATAGAGATATCTCTTTTTGGTTGATATACACTTAAGGTTTGATTTGATCATATATATGCGTAGCGTGATACATGCAAGGATGTTAATTATCATTATCTCAATGGTTTCATATTTAATTTAATTAATGAATTAATTGGGTCAATGAATAAACACAAGGTCTTAGCGTGATGAATTATTATTGGTTGGGAGTTTGTGTGCGGCACGTAAGTTCCCATTAGAAGTTAAATTATCAAGTGTACCCTTGGCTTAAACAAATAAATAATTAGGGCAAAAAATAATTTATAATTAAAGCATATTGAGATTTGAGAAGCAAAGTATATCTTTCTCTTTGGAGCCATGGCTTCCTCTTGCTTTGGTCCACCTCTCTCTAGACTCTACCTATACGTATGACATCACAACGTCCATATTATATGTAACACACACATATACGATATATATGTACTCGTATATTTTGAGGTGTTATATAGACGATTTGTTTAAATTGGATCAAATAATTAAGTACCGTTTATGTTCGGTTTATGTTTAGCGTTGTGTTTGTTTGTTACGGAACTTTTACTTTAATAGTTAGATATGATTTTTGACACTTTACTTGTGATATTCGTACTGTTTTACAAGAGATATATCAATGTATTTTAGACGGAATCACGAGACAAGCCGACTTTGATGAACTCCTAGAACTTTGGTATACGCAAGTATGAGAGCAAGTATATATATGTGCAAGTGTGCATTAGGGTTTATATAATAAAGTGTTGATATATTCGTTTGATAACAAGTCATAGGAATGAGGTAGAGAGAAGACAGATAGGTTTTGTAGCTTCTCAGCCACTCAAGAGAGCATGTTTGTTGCAAGTACTAAGCAACCCCAACACTGAAATAAACTATTATACTATATATACATGGTATATGTACACATCTAAATTATATATATATATATATATAAATATATCTCTTCGAAATATGTAGTATTTTCTTTTTATCAACAAAAACGACTCAATAGTTACTATTCGTGTGGCTCCCTCTTAAACTTATTAATTTATCAAATATTATCTAAGTTTATTGAAGAAATTAGTTTTGCTCGATTACATAAAATTTATATAAAATGTGGTCGATTAATTAGTGTTGAAGTGAAAGCAAAATCTGAGTGATGGTTTGGATCCAACCAATTCTTGATACAGCTAAATATTTGTATGTAATTAATATATATGATATCGATCCCAATGTAGATTTATAATAAATAAAAAATGTTCATATGTCAATTTCTCACGTCACTCTCACATAGTCCTATGCATGATGTCCATTCCCACACTAATAATCACCAAAAAAAAAACTCTCTCTCCTCAATCGAGTGAGGAGAGAGAAAGAGTGCATATTAACACTCTCTCTCAGTCTCATCTCACTAACTCTAAAATACTATTAAGTCTCTAGGTTTATATTAGAAAGGGTTAATTGCGGCGAAAGTATCCAATATTTGGTCAAATTCTCTTCTGTGTAGGGGTGAGCATGGGTTGGGTTGGGCCGCCCCGATGCTTTTTATGGACCCGACCCGATCACTTCGGGTTCTCAAAGAAAAGCCCGATCCGACCCAAACTTTTTGAATGCCCGAACCAAACCGACCCGATAAAAATCGGGTTGGGTTGGTTTGGGTCGCTATGGCCCGATTATTCAAAATTTACTATTATATAACAGAAAATATTATGAAAAAAATGCTTCAATGTAACTCAAAATTCAAGTAAAAATATCTCAAACAAATTTAATCAAACAAACATACACCAAACAATAGAAAACATGAAAATGAGAGATTGAACGGTCTTTGAATGTAAATAAAATTGAGCATTAGAAGTTTTAAAACACTAAAGATTGCACTACTTGAAATAAATATTAATATGAAATATATATTAATTATATTGGTCGGGTCGGAGACTCCGACCCGACCCAAGGTTTTGGACCCGACCCCGACCCGAATAATAATCGGGTCCGGCCCGATCCGACCCAATTTGAGCGGGTTAGATTGGGCGGGTTAGATTGGGGTCGGGTCCTTAACGGATTGGGTTGGGCCATCGGGTTGGGTCTAAAATGCTCACCCCTACTTCTGTGTATACAACCTCCGTAAATGACGACAAACGTACCCAAACTTGACATTTAGGAGTTGACCGAGAAAAGCCACCTATGTGGCAATCAGCCTTTGCCACATGGCACTTGGCCGGTATGTGGCATGCCACGTAATCAATATTTTTTAAATATATATTTTAAAAAATATTTATATTTTTTTAAAACAAACTTATTTTTTATTTTTATTTTTAATAAAAAATATTTTTTTCCAATAATAACAAATAATGAATATTTAAATTTAAATATTCATTACTGGTTATAATTATTCATTTTTAAAAAAGTGGGTAGAACGAAATAAAAATCACCGCTCACGGTTCACTTGAACTCCGTTTCCAATCTGGTTCACGTGTCGAATAAAATTATTTAATATGTTTAATAATAATAACTAATAAACACATACAAATTGTTTAAAAAGTCAAGACATTATTAAATACACACCACTTGTTCAAAAACAAAAAATAGTAGTCATATTTATATTTAACAAAAAAATATTTTTATTTGTTTGCATGATATTTTTTTGTGTTTGCATGCATTTTACAGTTATAATAATTGTTTAATATGTTTTTGATTTATATATTATTCTTTTTTTGAAAGTTGTCGTTAAATAATTATATGATTATAACTGGTTATTATTAAACATATTAAGCGATTTCGTTTTACCCGTGAACCGGATCGAAGGTGGAGCTTGAGTGAACCGTGAACGGCGATTTTTTTTCTTTATTTATTTTATTTGATCCACTTTTCTAAAATGAATAATTATATTTAATAATAAAACTAATAATGAATATTTAAATTTTAATATTCATTATTGATTATTATGAAAAAATATTTTTTAAAAACAATTAATTATTTTTAAAAATATTTTTTTAAATCATTTAGTAAAATAATAATTACATGGCATGCCATGTGGCGGCCAAGTGCCATGTGGCAAAGGTTGATTGCCACATAGGAAGGTTTTCTCGGTCAACTCTGCCAAATGCCAAGTTTGGGTACTTTTGCTGCCATTTATGGAGGTTGTATACACAACAGAGAATTTGACCAAAAGTTTGGTATTTTTTCCGCAATTAACCCTATTAGAAATATAGAAATTACTTTTAATGATAGCCTTTTGGTTTTAAACTTTTAAAGAATTCAAAAACCCATAACCCATAATTTTTTTTTTGAATGTAAGCTGTCGCGAGTTATCGGGTATTTTCTTCATTCTTTTGTTTTTCGCGATTGTAAATCGCCTCATATTATAGAAGCTTGAAGATGAAACTTTCGGGCATATCTCGATTTCGGACTCTAAAAATTTGGTGTCAATTAGGATGAATTTCAGTCTCCATGCTTCTGATTCTGAATCTTATACATTCATAATACATTTTTCCACACACATTAGATTTACAAACATGGTTAAAGTCTTATTTTGTATTTAAATTTAAATCCTAATTATACCAATTCAGATTAACCTAGTAAGAAATTTAAATATCTTGAAGTGAAATCGCATTTGTCAGAGTGTGCAGTGAAGTAAGAGCACTTGAATAATTTTATTTTATTTAAATTTAAATAATGATTAAAAACAGAAATGCTATGATGGCATCATTCTGGGGACCAATCCAAATAAAGGCCAAAGTCATGAATTTGAATTAATAAATAAGCAAATTTTAAAGCACGTTAAATAGTTAATTTAATTAAATTAAATTTCTTATGTACCTTCGTACAAGTTGACATCTAATTTCAACTATGGAGAATAACATAAACCAATAAATTCAGTCATCTAATTTTCAAATCTGAATTTTCAGAGAAGTACTAGTACATTAACGTTCAAAGAGAAAAGGAAAATAACTTGATTAAGAATTACTCTACATAACAACTGATATTAATTTGATCGCATGATCTGTGAACTAATTGTTGACTTTTACATTTCAGTGTTCTGTTTTCAATTTATTTCGGCCCCAATCCTGTTTTGGACCCGAAAACCATACTTAAAAAACCGAGAATCAGACGGAGAAAAAAAGGGGAGCGGTTGCAACCGGATTCCCAATACAATTTATTTTATAAATTTAGCCTTAGATATCTATTTTAACCTTATTTCATATATAAATTTAATGTATTTTTTTTGTTTCTAACAAATATTAAATTCAGGTTTTTACCTTTAGTAATACAATCAATAACAATATTTTTCAGAGTTGGTCGATTTTGGATTCGGTTAAAATTTGGTCGCATGTCCCACGCTGGTTTTCAACAAAAAGACAATACGCCAGACTTTTTCAAGTAGGGAGCGGGACGGTTCCCGGTTTTGAAAAGCTCGAGAAACCGGGAAGAGGCCCGAAATAGTCGAAATTGTAGTTCTATATCGGCAATCCAGACTTGCTACTCTAGGTTCCATAAAAAAAAAAAAAAAAACAGACTTGCTACTCTAGACTTGAAGAGTGGTTTGGTATGTGGTAGTGACAACAAATGAAATTGAAATATTTTTTTCTTAATTGATTTTTCATTATCTCTCAACATCATACCTAATCTTATACAACTTGGTTAATTTCAACCTCTAACATGCTCGCTGAAGTTTATTAATTACAATTTGTTGTGTGTATATAAAAATAATATAAAAAAAAATTGTTTTGGGTTAACTGATTAAGTATAGTAGTGACTCAATATTTTCTAAAAGGCCATTAACACAAGAAGTCAGCTATATATAGCTCACTAGAAGTATGGCCGATTATATATATTTGTATATATATGTGTATATATAAATTGTTCTAGAGTGGCTAACCAATTTTAAGAAGTAACCTTGTAAATTATTCTTGGAATAAAATAGTAGCAATCTAGATTTGAATGCTTAAAAGTCTTACCTGATCTGGGATAGAATATTAAATTCATTTTATAAAGTGAACTAGATTATAAATTATAAATGTAGTATTACACAGTGGTCCGTCACTGATGTGAATCCAATACAGAAAAATAGAGTACAGTTTTGAAATTATTTGGAGAACATATATTTTCCATGACTGCCTGACGTCATTGCTGATCTCTCAAAAACATAGATAGTTTTGAAATTATTTTCTTAGATAACATAAAAAAAAACTCGTGAAAATTCGGACGACGGGAATGTGATGAATCCCCTTCTCTTTATTATGATGCAGAGAACGATAAACATTCCCGACCTTTCGCTCATACGGTCGATGACACGAAACCTAGGGACAGAAAGCGAGTAAAAGACTAGAACACCCTTAATGACATAATTGACTGAAATGCCCTTAATGACAAGGGATAATTCATATAAGGACTACACTCACAAGACTAAATGACCATCTTGCCCTTCCTCCGACGATAGGTATGAACTAATTTTAGTAATAGTAGAGTGGTGGTGCATGAGAGAACATCATGACTTTCGTGAAGATTAAGAAGTAAAGAGCAGAGATGACTCACCATCTCAAGCCTTTCGGGGCTCGACATAAACGGCCGTTGTTCGGGACGGCACCGTGAAGCAGCCGGTCGATGCTTCGTAAGTAGAGCTCTTGACCACTTCATCGGTTGATGACAACTAAAACCAATTTTTTTTTTTATGAGGAAAAATGCATTACTACAAGGAAGACCAGATCTACAAGAAAATGGCTAAGACTGTTAAGGGTAGTTTAGTCATTTAGAGTTTGATTAGGAGTTTATTTGTACGCTCAGAAGTTCTCATTAGGGATTATTAAAGTTAAGTTTTAAATTTAAGATACGTTTTGTTGTTCTCTTTCCCGTTGATTCAATAAACGTATCTTATTTATGAAGACATCGGTTTGGTTCCTAAGAATAATCCACATTATTCGACGAAAAGCGAGTTCGAAAGCAAAGTGGTGCATAAGAATTTACAGAGGCAAATTGAGATTTCGAGTTCGAAACTTTTTTGGCATAAATTCAATATAATTACCTGAATAGGGTGTAATTGAAGAGTTCTATGCATTAGCGCCGGAGTAGTGAATGATACCTCAGCCGGCCGTGCATTGAAGATTACCACAATGTACGAGTAGCTGTGACAAAGGGTAATGTCGGAACTATAAAACCTATCAATAACATCATATAGAGAAAGATGGAAGTTTCCGATTATACCCACATTGGATCAAGCTGCGGTGAGCCAGGCAATCCGTCCTCAATGGTCATTACAATGACGCCGGGGATTGATGAAGAACCGCCATTGTGGAAACGTACTCGCTCCTAGAAAAGCAATTGTTTGATTTTTCACATTAATTATGGTGCCTATTTACGATAATATACAACTAGCACGCTTAAATATAGTTCTCACCCGAATGTCATTTTCTGTTTTCAAATGGAAAAGCGGTGAAGAGTATCGAATACGTAACAAGTTTGAGAAATTTTCAATGGCGGCAAGAATATGCTTTCTCTGAGGTTTGAATGAAGGATTGGCCAATCTAGGTTGAATTCTGAACAAAGGAACAAACTAAAACATCGGAAAACGGCATAAAATTGAGTGATAAAATGCATAATCGAGTTCATACAAAGGCCAACTCTTCTCGTTCTTTTCTTTAGGGGGTAAGCCGATGCCCCAATTGTTTGAATTGTACGTAAAGTCAATCCTGAGTAAACAAAAGTAAAAAGTCAATCGGTGTGTGAAAATTTAAAATCAGGGTTGAAAATTTCATACGGTCGATGACCTGTTAAACCAATCACCCGAGTTGTATGAATCGCGATCGAGCGACTTTGAGCGGAGTATTTCATCCCCAGCGTGGAAGAACGGTATTCCCTGAAATCAGAATAATGAAAAGGAATTATCAGTATAATTATAATTGTAACAAAATATGTATTTTTTTTTATGACATTTAAAGAAATCACACCTGTGAAAGTGCTATAATACTTGTAGCTAAATGATTTATCCTGCATCTCTCATCCACGGATATTTCCATCGGCGTCTACAATTTAAAATCTATGTGAGTTCAGTACCTTCATACTTAGTAAAGAAAACATTAAAAATGTAGATCATACCTTCAGGCTTATAATGTCAAATAGCGTTTCGTTGTCGTGAGCAGAAACATAATTAATCTGGAACAGAAGAACGCCATTAGCGAGGAATTGTGTAATTTTGATATCATGCATTTTTCAATAATTTCTGCTTAAAAAGAAAATTAAAAAAAAGAGTAGAAAAACATGGAAAGGAACACTAGCAAAGCACATAAACACGTTTCGAGAAATAATTGCCAAATTTGTTCTCTAAGAATTTTCCATCCTAAGTTTTGATCTACATCAAGAGTTAAATACTCCTTAGAGTATGAAACTAGATTATTACCCTAATGTGACTGATTCCACATCCTTTATCAAACCAGTTCGAGTGTGTGTATATTATATATATATATATATATATATATATATATATATATATATATATATATATTAAAGTAGTATAAATTTGCAAAAATTGAGATTGCATTCTTACTGTTTCTGTAGGGCATGATGAATAAGCAACAGGTGACCCATCGTGAGTTAAAATTTCGGAACCTTTTACCTAAGCATACCATAGAATAAAAAGACAAGTCAAACTATTTCATATTTCGAAAATTAATTCAAGAAAAGCACTAATAAAATTAGATATTTCATACAGTTCAAGATATATAATTATATATATCTACAACTTTACATGATAAAACTTGATGGACTACTGCACTACCTCCTTTCCTTCACAATTAGTCAGCACAAAGTCCCTCAAATTTGCAGCGAGCCCGATCTGAAAACGAGTAACACTATTTAACTAAAAAATCCTAAGGATATTGAAACACTAAATTCGATGCCGCTTTGGTGAATTATACCTGGATGTGATCCGTCGATACTGCTAACATTTCTCCAGCAGCTGTGCCATGGTTGTGATTGTTAGGCTGCAGAAGATGAAAAAAGTACCATCATCAATTAAACAAAATCTTATTCACACACAAAACTAAACATGTGTGGTAATAATTTTTTTTACAATTTTCAACTGGTCAGTCTCATTTGGCGGGCTATTTGATGGAATGAAATTTCTAAGTCCCATTTAAATGGTGACAGGTTTGTGAAAAATATAATTATGGTACTCTGTTTTACATTATAAAAATACCTGCAGTAGGAGGCCAGTCACAAATCCTTGCTGAAGAGGATGCCCAAATGGAGATCCGCCGAGTACCGCGTCCCGAATTCGATCGTTAAAGCTGATTGCAATTAAGATACACCCGTATAATAAAGATTTTTATGAAACCTTAAATTAATAAAATTGGCAATTTTCATATTTTATAGATCATGCCAAAGTGAGCACTGCTACATATATTCACATTGCATTTGATTCTTGCATAAATAGCGGTTTGATATCTGTAAAAAAATACCTCCCTATTCCAGTTCCGTGAAGATTGAACTGTGACGCATTTATTCCACGTCCATTCCTAGCAACTTCACCGAAATCCCATCCTTCGCCGTATCTAAATATTGACAATTTTTGTAATGAGATAATATAAAATTATTAATGGATGGTAAAATAAAAGAAAATAGTAGCCGGTGAAACCTACATGTAAACACTTGAACCATCAACACCATCCTTTTCCTTTGTTAGGCTGCAGATTGACTGCTTTGCTTGTACCTAAAGAAAGAATATTATATATATTTACTCAACTCTTCTATGATCATACCATTCACCATACATTGAACCAAACAATTTCTTACCATTGTTCTTTTCATTATATGACCCATGAGGTCGAACCGGAAACCATCAACCTGACAAGAAGTCACGATGAAACCCGTCAAGCACATATTCAAAATGAGCCATAACAATCGTAAACCTTGAAAGTGACTAAGTAATACGACTAAGAAAGATCATATTCACTTTAACTTTTGTGAATTTGGCGAGAAATAATTTTTTTTTTTATTGCTTAATGAAAAATGCAATTCAACCAACTTATACAAATTCAGTAAAATAAAGACCTTAAATTAATAAATTAAAGAACAAAACTAACCCTAACTATAATAAAGCATGAATAAAATTATTATACACCTTATAATCGACAACCCAGTGAAGAAGATCATCAAGAATCAAACGCTGAACCATAAAATGCTCGCTGGCAGTGTTGTTGACACACGTGCTATTCTCAATAAAACCGTCGGTGTTTCTTCTCAAATAATAACCTGGCACAATCTGTAGCATGTCACATCTCTCATGATAAGTAATAGAGAGGGTAATAACTATTAACATAAAGTAGAAAATTTTACTCAGGATTTAAGTTTATTTTCCGGTGCAGGATTATATACATACAACCAACCTTATCAAGAACTGAATTCTTATCAGTTGGCCCGCTCCCATGCAAATGATTATAGACAACATCCAATACGACACGCAATCCAATTTGGTTAAGTGCCTGCACCAAATTTTGTGTCTTTAATCAGTAAAGGGATATCAATAAACATTAAGATTGGTAATTATTTTTTTTCCTCAAAGAAATTGTTGATTTCAGAAAACAAACTGACGATATAGATAATCACGAGACCTGAACCATCCTTCTAAACTCGATGATGCGACATGAACCGTTTGGATTACTTGCATAGCTTCCTTTAGGAACTCCCCAAAGCACTGGATTATAACTACATAGAAATTAAGATTGATGAAATTTGAGAGAATGCTGGAATGACTGAAAGTAGAACCTCAAGTAATCTTAGGATGTCGAATAAAAATAAACGACATTCTAATAAGGAATCTTATAAGTCCTACATTGACTAAGTACAACGATGTCAACAAACAAGCAGATCACACAAATGCTGATATTTCTGTCAAACAAAGTTTCTAAAGCATACCCCCAATTATAACCATCTTCATTTTGAATAGCTGTAATCAAAGCTTGTTGCTCAGCTGAATCCGGGGCAAACTTCTCAAGTATTTTGGTGTCTGCAGTGAACAACAGACGAGTCGTTTTTTAACAGGTAAAGTTGTGAAGGAAAAAAATCAGTGTTGTGAAAAACGACATTGAGGCGCGCCTCTCAGTGAGGGGCATGGCATTTTCGCAACGAGGCTTACGCCTCGGAAGGGAAGATTGAGGCGTGCGCCTCGGCATGCGCCTCGGTTGTTATTTTGTCGCCTCGAGGCGACGCCTCGAGGCTTTAAATAATATTCTTGTGATTTTTTTCCAAATCTTTCCAAATCTTCGAGTTAATTTTTAATATATTATTAGTATTTCATATCTTTTTTTTTTATTAACCTAATATTCAGGAATCAAAATATTGTTACCTATTTTAAAGCTAATAATTAATACGTATGATATCAATTTAAAAACAAAACCCTACTATATAATATATGATATCAATACCATCCTCTGCTATTGCCTGTCCTCATTCCTCTGCATTCTAAAACCTCATTCCTCTGCGCACGGCTGCTTTGGATTAGGCTTTATTTTAAAAAAATTATTTTATCTATCTTATTTAATATATATATTATTTATATAATATTTATTAAGGCTTACGCCTCGAACGCCTCGAGGGTATACGCCTCGAGGCAAGGCGAGAAAACGCCTCGAGGCTTAAATACGTTATTCACAACATTGAAAAAAATGTCCGACAAAGAAGAAAAAATTACCAACTGATTTCCACTTCTCCTTCTCATCGTCCACATCGGCAAACTGGTAGGTCGGTAGCAGGTGGATGTGAGTTAAGCCAGCATCTGACAATTTCTTTAGATGGGAAACACCCGCCGAGTCCTTCAAACAGTTAACGTGCAGTGTTAATCATATTTTAAAAATATATATTTTCAGGAAATTTTGTCCAATCTTCAAATTTAGAGATATACTTATCAAAATGGATAAAAAGAAATATACTTGGAAAGTGAATGCCAAATAACCACCACAAAGTTCATGATTTACAGTCTCATCACTGGCACTGCAAGAGAAACAATCCACATCAGAAAAATTGGAAGAGTATAAAACTAATAGAGATTTTATTACTACCTGAAATCTCTTATATGCAACTCGTATATGCTTGTATCTGAGAATGATCGTATCGCAGGCTTTTCTTGTGCCAATTTATTCCATCCTTCGGGTTTTAGATCATCACTATCTATATCAACAAACAACGTCCTGCATCCATCTCCTGAAAGCCTTCCATACAATGGTGATAATATCAACTCAATTAATGAAGAAAAAGGTTATACAAAAATTCATAAATCGACAGTCAAAATCAGTAGAAGAAGAATTACAAATTTACCCTCTAGCGTAAGGGTCATTTGCACGGCATTTTTCAATTTGCGATGTACTAGGATGGTACACAGACACGTCATACACATAATAGCAACCGTCCCAACTCAACGGTCCTTTAGTGCTCCAAACGCCATTACTCTCCTCAAGCTGGACAATCTCAAGAGAATCTCCACCGTACGGATCGTCATATACAGAAACCGCAACAGCCTGTTCCAATACAGAAGAAAATCGTGATTGGGACAAAAGGAGTAAGGGTGAAATCGGAAACAGTTTTTTCTTAATGAAACACTGGACACTTAAAACCGTTATCGGTGAAAGAAAACAGACGTTTTTTTTTTTCCGGAAAAAACCAAATGTTTCGGTTATTCAGTTTCCGGTGAACCGGATTTCAGTGCATTAGCCGACTTCACGTGTAAAAGTTTCACCACTAGCCATGTGAAGCATCTATGCCTAATTATACCTGAGCAGTAGGTGCCCAGAGAAAAAGCGATATAGCTTCTCCGGAATAAACCGCACCAAGAGGACCACTGTAAGAGAACAGTTCGTCCAAAACGCCAGGTAACTGCAAACCAGTAATGTTGGTACATGTTCCATTTGCTGCAAGGCACACAAGAACAAAAAACATTTATCACTATGTTTAGATGAACAACCCTAGTTTAGTACATCGATTTCAGAGTTATTAACACCGAAGAAGAAAAACGCTTACCATTGAACGCAGCGACTGCAAGTTGAGACTTCAGAAGAGACTTGACATCCAAACCAGGAGGCAATCTGAAAGCTCTGTAACCTCGAATATGAGGAAACTTTTCAATTACCTATGAGAACAAACAAACGAATCGGATCGCCTTCTTCGCTTTCGGTTTCCATTTTCAGAAAATCATTTCTAAAAACAGCTCAAGAAACGATCATGAATTCTTACAGCTTGGGGAAGCCCGTGGCTATCCTCTTCAAGCTTCACTTCCACGTCCTGACCTGCATCAATCCTCACAGAAATCAAACGAGTATCAACAAAAATACAGATTCGCAGATCAAGACCGCAAACCTCGAACACCGCCGTCTTCCGAAACCGACAAATCGGCGACCGCGCTGGCGAGCAGACAGCACGAGCCACCTCCAACGTCCACATTCCACGCAATAATCGACTCGCTGATCCAAAACGCTCGCGAGCAGAGCAGATCGTCACGAAGCTGATCACAACCTCAAATTCTCATCAATACCGGTTTATTCGGATCTCGAAAAGAACAGAGAGAGATGGACGTACCACAGAGGTGTGCGGAGAAGCGTCGACGGACATGGACGCGGTGGCGGTGAATCGGAGAAGCGGCGATCGCCGGCGGCGGTGGTGGAGGGGTTTGGGTATGGCGGTGGTGAAACGACGTCGTTTTGGAGGGGAGGTCGTTAAGAATGGGTGTGGCGGGAAACGGAGAAGAGGACGAGTAAAGGGGAGGAGTTGCGACACCACCATTTCTTTTTTTGGAGGCTTTCACTCAGTCACTAGTCCACACTCACTAACTATATATCTTTTAGAATATAAAATTAAAAAATAGCATAAATAATAATAATTTAAGTATTTATGTGTCAATACTCAATAGTAACTAAAGAACTTTGGATATTTTTGTAATTTTATTCATTAATTTTTATATTTTATATATAAGATTGTATATCTACTAAATGATAATTACTTAAGTATTTATGTTAATAATAATTAAGAATTTATATTGTAATAAAGATTGATATTTTGTGAATTTAATAATTTAGTACAAACTAAATTAACAATTTTTAACAAATTGATACTTTTACTTATACAAAATAAAATTTAAAATACGTCGTAATAATATTGGAATTTAAGTATTTTTGCTGTGTTATCCCTCTTAATAATATTGGTTTTTTTTATTATTATTATTCATATGGAAAGTTCATAATTTATTCTCGGTAATATTAATCTTTTTTTTTGGGGGCCGATTATCGCAAATTTCGCGCAAATTTAATTTATGACTGTATTAGAGATGGTATGAGTGTATTTAATTTAGGTTTTTGTAATATTTTTAAAATTATACCGTGTGTCGCAGAAGCGATGGGAATAGCCATGGAGTTTTTTTGTAAGGAAAATATTTTACTTAAAATTAACCAAAAAAACGTGAAACGCCATCTAAATGAAAGAGAACAAAAATTTGATAGTGTGCTGTAATAAAAACGACATAAGATTAACATGAAGTACAAACGACGATAAAATGAGAGACTTTCTGACATTGATAAAAAAAAAGATACAGAGTACGGATAGATCGTGGTACTGTAGAAAACGACAATCAAGATGAAAAACAACATAGTAAATCTTGCTGAGACGACATGAAAAAATAAGAAGAGAATTTGAAGACGACTGCACAAAACGACAACGCTGCCTTTACATTCCAACTAATAACATATTTAGGGAGTTAGCGGCATAAGTTCCAATTTTCTAACTATAAGTATTTTTTTTGGTCGGATAAATTGCCAAATCATAGGCGTAAAAGCAAGCTACATCTACCACTTTAACGGCTATTTTAGTATCTGTGGCATGCTCTTATAAGAGTTTGGCAATATTGCCTACAAAGTATTTATCATTATTTTTTGAAAGAAAATTGATACTTGTGCCTACATACGACTGAAGAAAAGGTACTATATATATAATTATATATATAAGGGGTATTATTAGCAAAAGTAGTCAACTTATTTAGTTTGAATCAATTATATAGCCAATGCGATTTAATGTTGGCAATAGTATCTAAAGTTTGTTAATCGTCTTTAATGCAAATTTTCATCCACTTATTTTTTAGCACAGTCAATCAAACGGTGATGTGGCATTGTTGACCGCCACATGGACAATCACGTGGCACGCCACATCATTTTTAATTTTTGATTTTTTATTTAATTTAGGTTATTTAATTTACTTAGTTTATTTTTCGTCAAAAAATTAATACTTAGTTTATTTAATTACTTATTCATATAGTTTATTTAATTACTTATTTCTAAAGCGCGGGTCCCACTCATTCATGTCATGCTATAAGAAACATAGTTATAGCTCGGTTTGACTTTTTTTTTTTTTTTTTTCAGGTTTTGGTTCACTTTTTCGGTACGAGCTCGGGTTGAATTTTTTCATCCGGGTTCAGTTTAACTTTTTTTTTATCCGAGGTCGCCTTGATTTTTATCCAGGTTACGTTGGACTCAATTTGAATTTTCTTGGCAGAGCTCGGGTTAACTTTTACAGTTTGTGGTTATGGATTAGTAAATTATACAAGATTTTTCCCTAGTATGATGTATACTATTATATTATTCTTAGTTTTAATTTTTTTAAACTTTACTCTTTCAAACAAAAAACCTCACTGAATTATGAAATAAATACGTCTCTAGATTAATCACAATAACACAAGAATAGTTAAAAAAAACAATATTCCCATTAAGATAGAATATAATATATTCAATCCGAATCCGGTCTAAAAAAGTCAACCCTGCCTGGATGGGAAAAGTCAATATGAGCTTGAACTAAAAAGTCAATAAACCCGACCCAAAAAAATTAAACCGAGTTTGGTGATAAGATATCTTTTGTTGTAACAAATATAAAATAAAATCCTTATGCTCGTGTGAAAAATTCATAGTGATGTAAGATTCTTGAAAATTCATTTTTAAAGCATGGAACAAATCATTTTTATCTATCAAATGCTATATTATGGTATACATGTTCTTCAAATATTTGGCTATAGAATTTAATTGAAGTTTACTTGATGAAGCTGAGAGGTTAATTCTGTTGATTATTATTACATATTGTATATTGTAAAGTTTATTAATGAAATACCCAATTACTTGCTGGAATTGCTTGGGCAGCAAGAAAACTTTGAGATCACTGAGTGACGATAGTGCTAAAAAAGCCAACAACATGCCATAATTAGCAATAATAAGAAATATTTTGGCCACAAGTTTATTATAATGAAAATATATTGTGGTTAAAAAGTTCAAGTTATTAATATTATATGCACATGCAATACAACGATGAAGGCTACAACTTACGTAAAATATAAGAAACTATGTTTCAAAATCATATATATGCAGATTTTCACTTTCTTTTAATGATAAAATCACGAGTTCTTATTTTTGGGGGTTATTCTGAATTTTAAAAAGCTAAAAATTAATTTCAATTTTTTTTTTTTTTTTACGATCGAGATTCCAGAATTACTTGTAAAAAATAATTTATAGGAATCATTAAATCTGTACCTGATGGGACAGTTTAAATTAATGAACGTTATTATTAATAAAATAATATCAGAATTATTCTAAAAAATAAATATAAAAGCGGAATTCCACAGTCCTATTTAATCTAATTGTTCCGTGTGAGGAAGATAACAAAATAAATATTTGAAATATCGACCAAAATAAAAGCATTTTTTTAAGTCATTGTCGCATATATAATAGGTGTTATCTGAATAATTTATCGTAAAATAGGATTACTAACCGTCCAGAAACTATATAATAATATTAAACAAGAATGAGGGTAGTTAGATGCACATATTTTAAACGTATACTTATTATTTTGGACTCGTTGACTCTAGAAGGTTTAAATATTCAATAAATAAACTATATGATTTTGAAGTGATAATTAGGACAAAGAAGGTAAGGTCTTTATTTACGTAGATAAATAATAAAAGAGTATATGTTATATATATATATATATACATATATAAATACATGTATTTAAGAGAGTACAAAACCAGATTTGATATCTTAACAAAGTCTTAGACTGTGTTTGTTTATATTAATATTAAGACGTCTTAATATGAATGCACATGTGATTAATAAGATCTTGTATCTAAGTCTAAATGACTAATAATTAACATTGTTTGTTTTTTAAGATCTGAACGCAAAGCTAAACGTAGTTTTGTATTGAATTTAAAGTATATCATACAATTATTACTTTTTATTATAAAACTACTATAAGTATATTGATTTTATTATATAAATCTATAATAATTACAATATTTATAATATTTAACCATAATATTTCATTAATATATATGCAAAAAAAATATTTAATAGAATTTAATAAATAAATAAAAAATCACTTAATGAACTTAAATTATTCAGATTAAGAGTTTTATTGCAAACAGACCCTTTGGGTCTGTTTGGTTAGCTATTTAGAAACCCGTTTTTAATGTTTTGGTTTGAATTTTTTATTTGGAAAATCGGTTTGATAAACCATGTTTTTGAATTTTGTTTGGTTAAGTTCTCTACTTAACATGTTTTTAGAAACAAAAACTGAAATCATATTTGGTTAAGTTTTTAGATTTTAATCTGTTTTTAAAATAATAAAATATAACAAATTCAATTAATATATATATAATATCTACAATATTATATTTGTTATCGTATCACTAATAAATGTAAATAAATAAAATCGTGCAGAGCTTAAGTTTTACATTTAAATACAAAATTATAACATAATCAATTTACATGTTCCTATTCAGACGATATTAAAAAAAAATAAAGAACATAATTTATATAGGAAGTTTATTGAGGAGGTAGATTTAGTAGCTAATAAATAGAAGATAGTGGCAAGGAAATATGAATCGTGGTCAAAAGTGATAGAGAAAAAAAAGGAGAGGGAAGTGAAAGTAGTTACAGAGAAAAAGTTCCAAAAAATTAGGAAACATAACTGGGAAAACAGCATAGACCTGTTTTCCACATTCCTTTGTTAATTTTTCAAACCAAAAATTAATTTTTTAAAATCAATTTTAAAAAACTTAACCAAACGTGGATTATCAAACTAATTTAACACTTTTTGAGACCAAAACACAAAAACAGGTTTTTCAAAAGCTAACCAAACAGGCCCAAACGGTTCCGAACCCTGAAGAGAATCTCTGGCTTTCAATTTTTTTTTTTTTAAAGAATATAAATATAAGGTCGAGTTCCTTTTTAGTTTTTGTTTTTTGTAATAAATATAATCGAGACTGGAAACTTTTTGTTTAAATGCTGGTTCAGTGACAATTACGCTTTTAAAACACGTCAAGCTATCAAAATCTATCAACATTAACAAGAGAGACAAAATTTATATTGAAACAAAAGAAGCTTCCAAGAAATAACTTAGAAAATGCTAAAATAATATATTAAAAATATAGTTTTTTGCACATTAAGTTACTAACAATTGACAAGTGAAGCATCCAGGAAAACTCACCATCAAAACCAAGACCAAGCAAAAATAAATAAAAAACAATTCTTTCAAATTTACTTAAGAACTAACAAAAATAAAAGAAATTCAGAAAAAAAAATATATATCCCTACAAGACAAACAAAGCTTTTAGATTCCTATAAAATATATTTTTTAGTCATGAAAAAATTATCCTTTAACTATATTTAATAAAATTTAGCTTGATGGTTGCCTTCAAATCTTTAAAAATTCATTATGATTAAGCGACTATACCTAAAACATAATTATTTATGAATCTTACTTAATTAATTGTATTAAAAGATAATCACTATCATAATCATTAATCAAATTTATGTGTGCCTATTCAACACACAAAGATGTGTGCTGTTTCATTGACCTAAGAAATTAATTAAAAGGCGAATTTTGTTTAGTCACCGAACTTCTAATATGAGTTAGGGTAAATTACGGCTAATGTACCTAATGTTTGATTTTTTTGTGAGTTATGTACTCAATGTTTATTTTTGGTGGCCAGTGTACCCAATGTTTGATCTGTTAGATATTTTCGTGTTTTCCGTTAGTTGACCGTTAGAGAGTTATCCTTCTCTATATGCACACTTTTTATATTTTTGACATGACTCACTCATTTTTTGTCCAAATTTTATACATGACCTATGGTTGGAAAGACAAGAGATAGATATACAACTTTTATGTTTTAAGTTTTGTAAAATAAGTTTTAGAAAAATACGAAATTTCAAATATAACGTAACTATTGGACGTAAGTTTAATGCAAAATATTTGTTTCGAGAAAATTTTACCATACTTAATGACTTTTATGATTAAAAATAAAACTAATAAGTTGTAGATAAATATTTTATCTTTCCAGCGGATGTTTATTTATAAATTTTGGACAAAAGATGAGTAAGTTATGCCAAAAATATGAAAGATTATTTCACATCACATGCACCATATTTTTGGCATAACTCACTCGTTTTTTATATAAAATTTATAAATAAACACCCGTTAGAAAGATAAAATATTTATCTAAAAATTTTTAGTTTTACGTTTCACCATATAAAGTCATTAAATATATTAAAATTTGCTCGAAACAAATATTTTGTATTAAACTAACGTCTAATTTTACGTTGTATTTGAAATTTTGTATTTTTCTATAACTTATTTTACAAATCTTAAAACAACAAAGTTGTAGATCTATCGCTTATCTTTCTAACCATAGGTCGGGCATAAATTTTAGACAAAAAATGAGTGAGTTATGTCAAAAATACGAAAAGTGTACATGTAGAGGATGATAACTCTCTAACGGTCAACTAACGGAAAACACGAAAATATCTAACAGATCAAATATTGGGTACATTAGCCACCAAAAATATACATTGGGTACATAATTTGCAAAAGATTAAATATTGAGTACATTAGCCACAATTTACCTATTAGTTATAAACAAGACAATTCCAAAATTTTGTAGCCCTCCACAAACACCAATTTATCATATGATTTTTTTTATTATTATTATTGCATACCATATTATTATCGTAAATTTTGATGGAAGTAATTCCAAGTTAAAATAAGCACAAATAAATATCTCAATACCCCAATTTTATTATTATACATAAAAGCTGAAAAATGACAATAAACATGAAATTCGACAACAAACGTGCACAAAAACTAAAACGCAGCGACTCAGGCAAAAAGAAGTTCCTAGGCCCTGAAAGTGGCGGAATCCGGATGCGAGAAACCATTCTCGATGTAGCTACCATCTCGAGCTATGCTCAAATCAGACACTCGAGTAAAAAATATTTATGATCTCCGAAAACCAACGTGAGCGCTTCTCGTATATCGCTTTTCGGTGGTAAGAAGTATAAGTCCATCAAATTCTTTATCACTAAGATATTATTGAAAGAAACAATACACGTTAATTAGTGTAGTATATATAATATATTGTCTCGTCGAATAATAGTACTAATAATAGCCACCAAACTCTTCATCACAAAGATATTGTTGAGAAAATTCAAACTCTATCTCTCTCCTTCTCGCTTTCAAGTTTCAATAGACAAACACAAACACGACTCTCTCTCCCCAACAGCGATGGCCGAGGTGGTTCTGTCTTCCCTGGCGGAGGCGGTGGTGTCGCACGCTATCGGCCGAATCTCCGACCTCCTCACCCACGAGGCCCCGTCTCTCTCGTCGGTGACCACCGAGGTGGAGATCCTGCGGGGTGAGCTTGAGCGTATCCAATCCTTCTTGCGAAGCCCCATGGGCAACCACGACTGCCAGGACGACCGACTCCGCAACTGGGTGTCGGAGATCCGACACGTGGCGAACGACATCGAGGACGTACTTGACATCTTCATCGTCAAAAGCGAGACTTCCTTTGCCAATCCCTTCCGCCTCCGCAGTCTCCGCCGCCAGATAGAGTCGATCAAGCGCAGGATCAAGAGTATATTCGAGAGCAGGACGAACTACGGGATAAATAACGTATCACCAGCTCCGGCGCCCGAGGGGGTGCAGCTTAGGAGGTCGTATCTCGGCGATGACGATCAGGACGTCGAGGACAGCGTCGTAGGTCAAGAAGTCAGTGTCGCGGCGTTGAAGAGCCGGGTTTTGGAGGAGAGAGAGTGGCTTTGCGCGATCCCTATTGTAGGGATGGGCGGGCTGGGGAAGACGACACTAGCAAAAAATGTGTTTAACGACTTTGACGTGAAAAGACAATTTGATTGCCGCGCTTGGGTTCTGATATCGAAGGAGTTTGTGGCCCGAGATGTGTTCGCGGAGATTTTATTGCAGGCAGGATCAACTTTTTTAATAGTTTTGGAGCTCGAACTCCGTATTCGAAAGATATAAATTCAAATACTCAGTCCGTGAAATAGTTCTTACTGGGTGCAGGTAGGGTCACGCGTGGATGAGGAGTACTCGGAGGAGATTGCGGAGGAAATGAAAAGGAAGAGAGAGAGGCTGAAGAGCAAGGAGGAGTGTGAGCTGATTCGGATGATCAAGAGCAAACTCCGAGGGAAACGGTGCGTCGTTGTTTTTGACGACGTTTGGAGGGTCGACGACATGGTTTCAGTCATAAGGTGTTAGTCCTAATTACAAGATCTCTAAACATGTTTAATTATTTACAAATTCATGCATAAATATCTAGCAATTACATATTCTTTCTTAACTAGAGGGATAGAATTTATTACATATTTGACAATTACAAATTCTGCATCTTTAAGACATATGAGGAAATAAATTTACACAGTATTCTCATGACAAATATACATTGAGGCCACTTTATTATTTACTACAAATTAATTTAATATTTTGTGTTTCTTGTATGTCTGAAATTTTAAGCCTCTATCGTCTAATTAAATAAAATTAATTTATGTGAGTGATCTTCGACTATTTATTATAAAAAAAAAAAAAAAACTATTGTGATTAAAACTAAAATTTATCCGATGGAAGGATCTTCCCGAAGGACAAAGTGGGAAGCAAGATCGTCTTCACCACCCGAAGGATGGAAGTGGCAACGTCGGTGGACCCGAACAGCTTGCCGATCCAACCACCATTCTTGACGCCCGAAGAGAGTTGGGAGCTTCTCCACAGCAAAGCGTTTCCAAATGATGTCTTCGGCGAACGACGCTGTCCGCCGGAGTTCGCGCTAATGGGGAAGGAGATAGTGAAGCGATGCGGAGGATTACCTCTCGCCATCGTCGTGCTTGGAGGCCTCTTGAGAACGAAGAATTCCGAAGACGAGTGGAAAAAGGTCGAGAAGGATGTGAACTCCCATTTAAGCAGGCACCGATTCGGACATCAATACGGCGTCGTTGAGATGCTAGCCCTGAGTTACTACGACTTGCCGTACTACCTGAAACCGTGCTTTCTCTACTTGGGGAACTTCCCCGAGGATACGGAGATCCCAAGGCAAAACCTAATCCAGCTATGGATCGCGGAAGGGCTCGTGATCGTGCCGGAGAAGAGACGAGGCACTACTTTGGAAGAGATCGGAGAAGAGTACTTGCGGGAGCTCATCGACCGGTGCATGGTGCAAGCGGGAAATAGGGACCACACCATCGTAGGCGTAAAGACGTGCCGTGTTCACCACCTCCTGCGCGATTTCTGTGTGTCGAAAGCACGAGACGATGGCTTCTCCGAGGTGGTTCAACGACACGAGGTCAAGCACGTTCTATCGACGATCTCCCTTGCACCGGTGAAGGCACGGAGGATCGCGATCCACTCGGGCTGCAGCCTCCACCCGTGCCAAATGCACCCCTATCTCCGGTCCCTCTCGTGCTTCGACGTGACCTCGTCTTCTCTCTTGGGACAGTATGTGAGGAGCCGGAGCATGAGGCTTCTAAGAGTGCTCGATTTCGGGTTCAACACGAGCGCTGTTCAGAAGTGCATGGTACCGGCGGAAATCGGCGGTCTCATCCATTTAAGGTACCATTACCTTTAATTTTATTGGCACCATTGTAATATTTTCATTCTGTTTTAATTTTATTAATATCCTATCGAATATTTATGGGTAGATCGAGTTTCAAAATTAACTTCTTAATTAAATACCGGTGTTTTGGTCATCGATTTGATATCTCTTCGGGATCCTGTCAGGTACTTAGGGATACGCGGCGGGATAAAAGTCAAGCTTCCGAGCTCCGTCGGGAATTTACGGAGTTTGAGAACTCTCAACCTTCGACACAACAACAAAGTATCACTGCCCGTCGAGATTCTGCGTCTGAAGCGCCTGAAGCATCTCCTACTTCCCTTGTTCGGGACAAATTTTCCTCGTGGATTCAGCTGGGGAACGTACCTCCTATCCGACATGACATATCTCCAGACTCTCAAATACATAGGGTTCGGCCCATTTCTGCAGCGCAACAAGGCGATTCAGACGGAGTTTGCGAATCTCCGCAACTTGGGCGTCGATTTCAAGAGCAACGAGGACGTCAAATCATTCCTCGCATACCCGAATTTCGACTCCGGGATGCTGCATTCATTGCACATGACGTTCCTCTCGAGCGTTGGAGTGTCGGGGCTGCAGCCACTCGTCAGATTCGCTGCACTCTCCAAGCTCTTCCTAAACGGGAAGATATTCCACGACTCTCACGGCCTCAACTTCTTACCAGCGAGCTTGACGAAGCTAATCTTGCGAGATTCGGGGCTCCGCGAAGATCCGATGGCAGTTCTAGAGAAGCTCCCAAACCTGAGGCTGCTCCGGCTGCAGAATGCTTACATCGGAACCCTAATGGTGTGCAATGCCGGAGGATTTCCGAAGCTCGAGACACTAGAGATTCTCGCTCTCGAGGAGCTCACAGAGTGGCGGGTTTCCGAGAATGCTATGCCGATTCTGAAGAAACTGTACTTCAGTATGCCTATGTTGATGAAGATTCCAGAGAGAGTGAAAGATTTGCATCCTGAAGAAATTGAAATACGGTGACTAATTTTCACTGGATTAACATACTTGTAATTCTTCTTTTGGAAAATTTCTATGGCCTTGTCTCTTGTGTATATCATATGCTTGTTTCTCAAGAAATGCATTTCGAAATTACATGCCTAATAAAAGTAATTTAACCTAGTCATAATAAGTGAAGAATATTTATAATATCTAGAATTCCGACTTTTCAAAAAATTAACCTTCTATAATCATGATAGTGTACTTCATGCTACAAATTAGTAAGTTCAAAAAATCGTTACCGATGAAAAACAGATAGCTTGATCTTACGGTTTTATTGACGGGTAACGGTTACGACTTTAAGGCTCGTTTTTTTACGTACCAATAGATGTGTCATTTACCGGCTAACCGCCAACTACTAATACTATATAGTATATATCATTATATATTTATTTCTATCCGTTTGAATTGTGAATCGGTCTTCCTTTTCATTAAATGCATAATTTGACAAAGAATATAGGGTCGTGTATGGCTTGACTTTTCACCACATTGATATGACAATATTATATTTCCTCTGACTATATATATATATATATTTAATATTAATATTCAAATATGTATAAATGTACTTGATTTGCATATACGTATAAGGTAAAAAAAAAAACTCTGCAAATATATATTCAATATTCAACATGCATGCATATGGTCGTTAATTAAATCACGTTAGCACGCTTTAGCTTAATTATTATTCCGCAGAATTTGGAATAAGTGCACATAAATTAAACAAAAAATTAATATCACTAACTATATGGTTCTAGTACTAGATATATTGGAATCATTCCCACATTGATAATTTCTTATGTAATAATTACAACACAGAAGAAAAAAAAAAGTTACTTACTTCTGCTGGAAGGACAGTTTCACATTCACAGGCATAATATTAATATATATATATATACATAAATTTACAATAGAGTTTTTCTTACTCGAATCCGTTTTTTATGGCCAGCCTGGTATGTTTCACAGCTTCGTGGTGAGATATAAGATTATTCAAAGTTTCATCTCAGCAGGAGACGGGGGAAGCTTTTCGTTAACGAATTTGAGGCGCTCGTATCCCGACGATGATGATCATGACGTGGTTGGTTTGGAAAAATATGTGAAGGCTTTGAAGGCCGAGCTGATGAAGGAGGAAGATCAGCGGCGTGTCGTCTCTGTGGTGGGGATGGGCGGTTTGGGCAAGACTACACTTTTCAAGAGAGTGCATAACAACGTTGAGGTGAGGAGGCATTTCGACTGCTGCGCTTGGGCATTTGTCTCGCAGCAGTACACGCCGAGGGAGATTCTTTCGGAGATTTTGTTACAAGTTGGTTTCCCGGATCGAAAAGAAGAGAGGAGTATGGAAGGCCGGAAGAATGGCACAAAAGAGATCGCCGAAGACAAGGGAAACAAAAGGGAGATTCTAAGAAGATTGGTAGATCACGACTTAGTGAATCTGCTCAAAGATGAGCTGCGTGAAAAGCGATATCTTGTTGTTCTTGATGACATTTGGAGCCTTGACGCTTGGTACAGCGTCCATAACGCGTTTCCCAAAGGAATGAAGGGAAGCAAAGTGGTTTTCACAACGCGCAATAAGGAAGTGGCGGTCTCCGCTGACCCGCACAGCTGCCCTATTGAGCCTCCACTGTTGATGCCTGCAGAGAGTTGGGAGCTTCTCCAGCGAAAAGTGTTCCCGGGAGAGAGTTTCACGATGTGTGAGTCTCCTCAGGAGTTCAAGCAACTTGGGAAAGAGATGGTAGAAAGATGCAGCGGGTCGCCTCTTGCGGCTGTCGTGCTCGGCGGTTTATTGAGAGCGAAATCATCCTTAGATGAGTGGAGACAAGTGCATAAGAACGTGAAATCGCACGTTGGTCAGCTCCGTTCGGAGCAACAATATGCAGTGGAAAATATTCTTGAGCTCAGCTTCCAAGATTTACCTTATTACCTCAGACCATGCTTTCTTTATTTGGGTATATTTCCCGAAGATATCGAGATACCAAAAGGAACGTTAATACGGCTGTGGATTGCAGAAGGTTTTTTAGCCGATTTCGAAAGAGAAGAGGCATTAATCGAAGATTTGGCTGAAAGATGTTTAGAAGATTTGGTCGATCGGTGTATGCTTCAGGGCGTCCAACGGAACTACACGAGGAAAGGCAT
The DNA here is from genome assembly GCA_954871525.1 of Parietaria judaica. Lineage (NCBI taxonomy): Eukaryota > Viridiplantae > Streptophyta > Magnoliopsida > Rosales > Urticaceae > Parietaria > Parietaria judaica. The sequence continues at coordinate 11,113,472 of OX940862.1, forward strand.
CAAAACATGTCGATTGCATGATTTGATGAGGGATTTTGGCATTTCCAAGTCCAAAGCGGAGAACTTGTTTGACACGAGGAACACGACATTCTTTGTTGGATCACGCAGAATTGCTATTCACGGTATCATCGACTCGAACACTTTTTGGACTAAACAACCAAATCCTCGCATTCGCTCACTTCTTGTCTCTGGTATGGATTCCCTTACCTTTTCTTCACTTCCAAGGAAGAGGAATTTAGCCTTGTTGAGGGTGTTGGAGCTTAATTTTGTTGAAGCAAATAGGCGTGGGGTTTCCAAGCTGCCCGTTAGAATCAGTGATTTGATTCATTTAAAGCACCTAAGGTATTGGATTGGATATGAAGGGACAGTGGAACTACCACATTCCATTGGAAACTTAATGAGTTAAGACCTGAAGAGAAACGGGAAAGTGGTTCTACCTAGCACTATGTTCGGGCTCATAAGTCTTAGACATTTGTTACTATCTCCTTATACTTATTCACATGCTTGGTTGGTGGATGATGCGAAGTGTCAGTTTATTTAGAAACATGCCTCTCACAAATTTAGTAACTCTGCAATGGATATATGCCAGGGATTTGATCAGCTCTAAGGCTTCCCTAGTTACCCTAAAAAACATAAGATCTTTGGGAATCAAATTCATATCCCATCAAGAGTATAACACTCTCGTCCCTTTACTAAGCTCTCAGCTGCTCCACCTCCCGTCCTTGGAGATAAACTCGGATGATGGCGAGTTGCCGAATCTTGATTTAATTTCTCAGTGCGAAGCTCTTTCTAAACTTCGCGTTAGTCTTTTCAGACTTGCCAAGAACTCTGTCCAAACTCCAACTCTGGTCCTTTGAGTTAAATCACGACAATTTGGCGATAGTAGAGAAGCTACCGTCTTTGAGAATGCTCGAGCTGGCATACGCTCGTGGGGACAAGACAATGGTGTTCTCTTCTGAGGGTTTCCAAAAGCTGGAGGACCTTTTGCTTGGTGAGCTGTATCTAGTTGAGGAGTTGGAAGTGGAGAAAGGCGCAATGCCGAAGCTCGAGAGGCTATGTGGAAGCTTGTTATGCTTCCGGAAGGGCTGAAATACATGAGCAGACTCCGGGAGTTGAATATCAGCAAGATGAAAAAATCATTCGGAGACCGAGTCAGAGTTAACGAAGACGGATTCGAAGGGGCTGATTTCCACAAGGTGAAACACATTCCCGTCATCTCCATCTCCAATGAGTACGAGGTTTGACGCATAAGAAGAAAAGTGAGATTAAAATACAATTGTAATCATATATTTAATAAGTGAGTTTTCATTTAATGCAGAGTTTTGATGCAAATACTTTGTTTGACTTTCTCAATGTGATATTTTTAAGCTAACTTTGGTTTTATATATCTTTGATTAATTCATGTTTAAAATTAGATGCCATATTTGAAGGGAAAATGGACATATAGGTAAAAGAAAAAGAAAAAAAAAATGAAAACATAGGACATTATTTGTTTAAAAATGGAAATTAAAAGGTTAGATAATAATAATAATGTAGACTTTATTGTATTCGTGAGATGAATACGAAGGACAAGGACAAATGGTCTTAATTGGATTATCATATTGGTTGTTTTTCAATTGGATGGCTTGTTATTATATAATTATTTTTGTTAGACAAATGTTACTTATTGCTTGTTGGTAACAAATATAAACGTTAATTTCCAGGGCAAGAATGAAGAGCAAATATTTAAGATCCATATTTTAAAAACATTAAATCGAATAAGACGTCGGTCGTATCTTCTCCAACAACACCAATAATTTCTTTTAAAGACGAAAAAAATAAAACTACCAAAAAAATGAGCTGATTTACGAGGTTGTAGAGGAATTTATTCAATAAATTCATTGGCGGATCTGGATCGGACAAGTCGGGGAGGTGAAAGCTTTAATTTTAGGCAAAGTGAAATTGTTCTTAGAGCTTTTGATGAGTAAAAGCGGCAATCGACTTGAATCATACTACATGCATCACAATCGTCAATAATACACATAAATTAATTTAACTTTTTTTTTACTAGATCAACCGAATGGTGTGTTGACGCTTTGACCAAATTAGAGGATGTTTGACAAGTTTAAGGATTAATCTGAAATCAACAAGGACTAAGAATTAAGTAATTAACTAAATACTGAGTTTTTTTTTTTAATGGGGTGGTGCTGTTGGTCAAGGTTACAATGCACTCTCGCATGACTTAGATATATTCAGTGTAAGAACAGGTGGCACTATTGACCAAGTTTACAATAATGTAAGGGTTTGAACCCATGACCTATTGAATAGAGGAGTAGTGGAGTTACCACTTGGCCAAGTAAACTTAGTTACTAAATACTGAGATTTGGAAGACAAAATGTTAATATAATAAGAAAAACTCATCAAATGCCCAAAAAACACTGAATGTTTAAGAGAAATGCTCATAGTTTCAAACAATTTATTTTTATGTCCATTAATTATTATTTTTTTTTACCAAATTAACCCTGATAATTATTAATATATTTAATATTAATTTCGAAATATTATATTATTTCATATTATTAATGACGACCAACTATTTATTCTCCCTCATTTATTTCATTTTTCAAATTAAAAATTTTCCTTTATTTATTATACCTAAATTAATTTCTCACCTCCTTCATCACACTCCCTTTGCTTCCATCCTCACCGAAATTGTTCCTCGCCGCTTCAGCCATCCAATCTCTTTCTATCATTACAAAATAAGTAGTACGATAAAGACAAGTCTCAGTTCGGTATCAAATCACTCAGTAGATATCACTTCCCTTCATCACTCGCACTCCTTCTATTGTTGTCGCATGCACTGGCTCGTCGACTTTTCTGCTTCTCCGTCGCCCAATAGCTTGTTCGCCTCCTTCCGTCGCGTCGTATCCTTCTTCCGTCGCGCCGTCACTTTCGCCGCGAAGGCTGTCATTTTGTTCGCCGTCTCTCGATCGCCGCATACAACACCGTAAGGTTTAGGTAGTTACGTAAAAATACAAATTCGTAAAAATAATTACGTAAATATAATTACAGAGTCGTATAATTGCAAAATCGTAAATATAATTACGTAAATAATGTTTAAGCAAAAAAAAATGTTCGAAACATAACAATTGTTTCAAATTTTTGAATTTAACAATAAAATAAAACTTACGTAAATATATTTACCATAATCATTGATTAATAAAAAAATAAAACTAACGCAACTATATTTACCATAATCGTTGATTAACAAGTAAATAACAACTTCCGTAATTATAATCACCATAATCACTGATTACCAAGAAAATAATAAATTACGTAATTATATTTACCATAATAACTGATTAACAAGAAAATAACAACTTATGTAATTATATTTACGTAATTATAATAACAATTACGTAACTATGGTTACAATTAAGTGATTATGAACTTATGTAGATGTAGTTGTAGTTACGTAGATGTAGTTATGAACTTATGATAACGTAATTGTAGTTACGATCACGTAATTGTAGTTATTTTACGTCATTATAGTTATGTATATATAGTTACGAATATTACCTACATAATGATTATGAAAGAGGTTGACGGCGACAAGCGATATGCAAATCTGATTGCATGAGATTTTATTTTTTTTTGGACAGAAATAATTTATTCGACCTTAAAAATTGAATTTTGAAGTAGGATGGAAATAGGTGATATATTAGTTAGTATGGCTAGAAAATAGGAATTATATTTGGTATTTGAAATTATATTTTGAATTCCTATTAAAAAAGATTAGTTATCTGGAAATTAAAAGTTATTCTCATTAATTCTTATAATATCGATTATAAATTAGCTAGATATTATTAATTAAAATATTTTGAGTCATTAAACGTAATTAAGTAATGAAGATATAATTATCCATAATTGTTATTTATAAATTTGTGTATTTTTTTGAAAGGTTAGATAAAAATTAGGCATTAGGCTCATTAACCCAACATAATATATGGAAGTTGGATAATAATTTATATCAGAAAAGCACTAAAAAAATAGTTTTTTTTATTAAATACAAGTAATAAATAGTATTTATTAAATACAAGTAAGTTGGATAATAAGTTATGCCGTAGCCCGTTGGATAAAGATAAACTCTTCCTTGAGCGAGACGTAGCTATGGCGGAGCTAGTGGCGACCAAGCTGGCGGAGGCACTCGTGAGCGAAGCTGTCACGAGAATCGCCGGGCTTCTCATCTCCGAAGCGGAGGCGTTAGCCGGCGTGAAGGACCAAGTGGAGAGCCTGCGCGTGGAGCTCACCCGCATCCAGTGCTTTCTGGAGGACGCCGACCGCAAGCAGGAGCGAGACAAGCGCGTGCACAACTGGCTCCTCGAAGTCAAAGCCGTCGCCGCCGAGATCGAGGACGCAATCGACACCTACGTCTACCACGTCAACTCTTCGCCAATCAGGTTTCTTCTGCTCTCGATCAGATCTTCTTATTTATCGATGGAAACCAGTTTGGATCTTCCCACATACTATATCCTATGCAAGATGCTAGTAAAGTCACTCTCGGATTTTATATATATGTTCCATTTTCGGAAAACCACAGCAGGTTTTTCCTTATGCGCAAACTCCGTGCGGAGATCGGCTCCGTCAAAGGCAAGCTGACGAGCATTCGCGAGAGCCGCCAGACTTACCAGATCGAGTTCAGCTCCACCAGCGACAGACGATTCTCTTCGCTGACAAGTCTCAGGCGCTCGTATCCCGACGATGAGGACCGAGATGTGGTCGTGGTCGGCTTTGAGGCTTATGCGAGGGCTTTGAAATCCGAGCTAATGAAGGAAGAAGATCGGCGGTGTGTCGTCTCCGTGGTCGGGATGGGCGGTTTGGGGAAGACTACGCTTGCCAAGAGTGTGTACGTCGACGTCGACGTGAAGAGGCATTTTGACTGCTGCGCTTGGGCGTTTGTCTCACAACAGTATGCACCGAGGGAGATTATTTCAGAGATTTTGTTGCAAGTTGGTTTCCGGGATCCAAATGAAGATAAAAGTACGGAAGAGAAGAAGAGCACAAAAGAGATCGCGGAAGACATGGGATACAAAAGGGATATTTTGAGAAAATTACTAGACCGTGAACTGGTTACTCTGCTTAGAAATGAGCTGCATGAAAAGCGGTATCTCGTTGTGCTTGATGATATTTGGAGCCTTGACGCTTGGTACAGCGTTCAGAGTGCTTTTCCCGAAGGAAATAAGGGAAGCAAAGTCGTTTTCACAACACGTAAAAAAGAAGTAGCAGTCTCCGCTGACCATCACAGCTCCCCTGTTGAACCTCAATTGTTAACCACTGCAGAGAGTTGGGAGCTTCTTCGGCGAACAGTGTTTCCCGGAGAAAGTTTCACGATCTGTGACTCTCGTCTTGAATTTGAGCAACTTGGGAAGGCTATGGTGGAAAGATGCAGTGGATTGCCACTTGCGGTTGTCGTGCTCGGTGGTTTTTTGAGAACGAAATCCTCAATAGAGGAATGGAGACAGGTGTTGGGTAATGTGAAATCGCACGTTACTAAGCTCCGATTGGAGCAGCAATATGCAGTGGAAAATATCCTTGATCTCAGCTTCCGTGATTTACCTTATTACCTCAGACCGTGCTTTCTTTATATGGGTATGTTTCCCGAAGATAGCATGATACGGAAAGGATTGTTGATACGGCTCTGGATTGCAGAAGGTTTTTTAGCCGATTTGGAAAGAGAGGGTGAATTAATCGAAGATGTGGCTGAAAGATGTTTAGAAGATTTGGTCGATCGGTGTATGGTTCAGGTCACCCAATGGAACAGCACGAGGAAACGCATCAACACATGCCGATTGCATGATCTGGTGAGGGATTTCTGCATTTCCAAGTCCAAAGAGGAGAACTTTTTTGACACGGGGAACCCGCCATTTTGTGCGGGATCACGTAGAATTGTTATTCACGGTATTATCGACTCAAACACTCTTTGGACTAGACAACAAAATCCTTGCCTTCGCTCACTTCTTGTGATCTCTGGTATGGATCCTCTAACCTTTTCACCTCCGAGAAAGAATAATTTGGCTCTATTAAGGGTATTGGACCTTAATTTTCTTGATGCCAAGTGTGGGGGTTCCAAGCTGCCCGTTAGAATTGGTGATTTGATTCACTTAAAGTACTTACGGTATTGGAACTCCTATGATGGACAGACATTGAAACTACCACATTCCATTGGAAACCTGAGAAACTTAACGACTTTAGACTTGGCTGAAAATAAAAGTGTAGTTCTACCCAGAACAATGTCTGGGCTGATAAATCTTAGACATTTGTTATTACCTCTTCGTTTTGGTTTATTTCATGCTCGGTGGATGCCACGAAGTGTCGGTCTCTTTGGAAATATGGCGCTCACAAACATAGTAACTCTGAAAGGGATATATGCCACGGATTTGATCAGGTCTAAGGCTTCCCTAACTACCCTGACAAACATAAGATCTTTGGGAATCACATTCATATCCCATCAAGAGTACTACACTCTGGTCCCTTTACTAAGCTCTCAGTTGCTCCACCTGCGGTCCTTGACGACGATAATATTGGATGATGGCGAGCTGCCAAATCTTGACTTAATTTCTCAGTGCGAAGCTCTTTCTAAACTTTGTGTAATTGGGGAATTGTCTATACAAGCCTTTTCAGAGTTGCCAAGAACTCTGTCCAAGCTCGTACTCAGCCACTCTAAGATAAATAAAGACAATTTGGCGTTATTAGAGAAGCTACCATCTTTGAGATTCCTCGGGCTGGCAAACGGTCAACATGGGGACAAAACAGTACTGGTGTTCTCTTCTGATGGTTTCCAAAAGCTGGAGATCCTTTTACTTTGGGGGCTGAATGGAGTTGAGGAGTTGGAAGTGGAGAAAGGCGCAATGCCGAAGCTCGAGAAGATATGTGTTGTTGGCATGCGGGAGCTTGTTATGCTTCCGGAAGGGCTGAAATACATGAGCAGCCTCCGGGAGTTGGAAATCACGAAGATGAGAAAAGCATTCGGAGATCGAGTCAAAGTTAACGAAGACGGAGTCAAAGGGGCTGATTTCCACAAGGTGAGACACATTCCCCTCATCTCCTTCTCCATGTCCATGGAGGATGAGGATTGATTAGAATTACAATTGTAATCATATATTTAATTTAAGCGAGTATTCAATCAATGCAGAGCTTGACACAAATACAGGGTCAATTTAAGCAAAGGGAAATGAAAAGTTATAATGTTAATCATTGCGTCGCAATCGTCGGTAATACATATTAATTAATATATTCCGTTTTTTTTACTACTTGATTAACCGTGTGGTGTTGACGCTTTGACCAAATTAGAGGATGTTTGAAAAGTTTAAGGACTAATCTAAAATCAACCAGGGATATTTTTTTAATTTTTTTTTAAGAAAAAAAACATATATCCCTTGCTAAATACTGAGATTTGGAAGGCAAAGTCTGCTTCTATTGAAATTAGATTGGTGGACTATTATCTATCTTGGGTGTAAATCGGCTCTTGTCTTCCCCAACGACCGACCATAATACCGAGTCATGCGGAAGTTAACGAATTTTTTTAAAAATAACTAAAATGGTTATTTTTCGTATCATCTCCGATAACAAAACAAAACAAAACAAAACCCCTAAAATATGTTGCTATACTTTTAATAAATTAAGTACTTATGCCGCAAATATTTCTTAGAGTTACGACACATATATTTGTTGAATGTTCAAATACGACACTATATCGTAGTTGTGTTGCATCTTGCATGTTTCAACGAATCAGGAGTTGTAGGGCTCACTTTTCAAGCACATTAATATGCTTTGCATTTGATTTGGAGCAGATAAATTTGATATTTATTAATCTTATGCACAGTTTTCCTTGGTCTTTTTGTTTTGAGTAGAGTTTTTTTTCTTAATAAATAAATTTAAGATAGAGTCACTATAAAAGTGGCGAAATCTATCAATTATAAAGAAGAACTACAAGATGAGTTGTCACGATAGAATCAAGTTATTGAGAATTCTTTTTTTTTTTTTTTTTTATGACTAGATCAGCCGAGTGGTGTTTTGACGTTTTGACCAAATTAGAGGATGTTTGACGAGTTTAAGGACTAATCTAAAATCAACAAGGGATATTGGTTGAAATTAAATTGGTGTGCCTAGTTCGCCTACCCCGGGATCGGCTACGATTAAATTATTTAGTTTATGACTGTTATGGTGATCTTATATAGAGATAAAACATAACAAATTTATGCAAATAGAAAATTCAAGGCAGTAATACCACAAGTACCCCACGTTAATGCAAGTTGTTATAAACGATCTCTCTCAATGCAAGTTGGCATACTCGCAATTACTTTCAATCAACTTCAGTTGCTCCACAAGAATTTATTTTTAAAATGCTTTGTTTGTTTTTAATTCTGAACTAGTGGACATGCAGCGCGGTGGCGTACTATATTCTTATAAACTCGAGCTGTATATTAAAGTTTTGAATAATTTCATGCGCCAAAATGGAATTTAACTAATTCGGCCATTGACGCGCTTATCTTATTACAACGACGTTTTGATAAATGCCACAACAAATTATTTTGTTTATCTTGTCCCGGTTTGCGAATGTAATAAATAACTATTTATTTTCAAAGTGATAACTGGACAGAGATAAGTTTTGAAAAACCCCTAAAAAAAAGGGACAGGCCGGTTGCCCCTGATGATAATATGAGGTCGAAGTTAAATGTTTGGAAGTAGATACCATTTTGAGGTTATTCTAAAGCCGTGCTTCAATAATTTCGTAATTGTTAATAAAAATTTAACCATATAATTTATTGTGTTAATATATCTCTTTAAGAAAAAATATATAAAGTTTAATATACATAAAAAAATATAATCAAGTTCTTTAGACTTTAGAGTACAGTTATTTCTAGTTTTTTTTTTAAAGGAAGAAAATCATACATGATATAACTGTTGCGTCTCGTCATAAATTTTTTGTCGCAAAAAGCTCCAAGTAGATTGCAGACTTGGAACAACTTGATGAAGGAAAACAAAGCAGAGTTCGAAAAGTGTTTATACATCCATTATCATCAGATTTTTGAAGATCCTAATCATAAAATTACAATAAGTTTTTGAAAAAATTGTATCCTCATGTGAAAAAAAACATGAATGATCTATTTTTCATCTTGCAATAAAAGAGAGAAAAAAATTGTACGCTTAATCAGACTGCATTCAAATGAAAAACATAGCGAATACAAAGAATCACACAAATGTTTTGTTGCGATGTGAGGAGCCGTCGCCAACGATTTTGGAGAGTTATTCTTAGCCTCTCAGTGAAAGTAGGGTTTTTCTCCGGAGAGAAAGGCGAGGAAGAGCATCAAGAAAGGAAGTTACAACCTAAAAAAATAGGTTGGTGCCTAGTGTTCACGAGTAAATCCATATGCAAAATAAAAAAAGGGTTTTCAATCGAATATTCGTGCACAGTGTGTCGAATCAACGATCCCATAGTTAGAGTTTCTGTTTTCTACAAATAAATGTGCATCCCCAGTTTATAAAGTCACTGGGAATGGATTCGGTTTTTGGTAGCCCAATTTAACCATGACAAAGCCGAAATTGCTAAAATTCCGGTTCTCGGGTACATCCGACAAAAAAGCTTAATTAATCCTTGTTACTCTATCACATTATATTTATGCTTTTGCTTATGCACATAAAATGAACCGTGCGAAAAGGATATAGAAAACAAGATTCCTTTTATTAGTACAAAATTCTTAAACAATGAAGAATATCCATGGCCATCTTAAGATGAACTTTTTCATTTACATTTCATCGCCAGGAAATGATGACGTGGATTTAAGCAAAGCTAAATTTTGACTTCTGAGCTAAATTGCAAAGAAAACAAGCCAATGCAAAATACCCAATTCACAATTCGATGCTTATTAATCCTTGGGATGGCTCATTGCATGACACTGATAAAAGAATATTGGCTTCCTAAAAATGCTTCAAAACCACTTGAGATAGTCTTATCGTGTCGGCTCGTATTTTTTGACTTTTTACCGGCCACGAGAGCTTAAATTACTTTGTATCTCATTGATACAAGTTCAAATACTCAATAAACTGCCCTAGATAGCTTTATTAATTACTCTTATGACACTTCATGTCGGAGAAAAAATCGGAGTCCTCTAGGCTTCTCTGGCGGCCCAATAAGCAAGAGATCACGTTCTCGTTGCGGGAGACGATTACCGGCGGAATCTGGCCGGCGTCGAGTCGTGGCGGCGGGTGGTCCCACTGAGGAAGCGGTCCGGCAATCAGAAGCGTCTGCAGGAGCGGCCCCGCCTCCATCACTGCCCGCAGAAGCTTCCCTTTCTCCGGGAGCGCCTTCTCCGGCACCGGCGGGTCAGCAAAAGACTGGTCAACAGGGTCGATTCGTGTCTGCTTTGTAAGCTGTACTCGCTGGAGAGCAACGATGTCGAGCATTACACTTCGGCATTTGGACTCCGCTTCGTCTTTCTCTCTCACCGCTCTGCTCAGGAGGTTCTTCAGATGAGCGAGCTCGTCGTCTTTCTTCTCGAGCTCCTCCTTCGCTGAAGCGACACGTTTCTCGAACTCTAACGTCTTGTGCACAAGAGAATGCCACAAGTACTCTTCCATTCTCTGAAAATCACCCATCAAAAATCAACCTTTTTTTTATATCAAGAGTTCTATTTTTAAGTATCACGAGAGTTTGAATCTTATACTTCACGATAAGTTCAAATACTCGACAACTTAGGCTACACTTTACCGATAAAATCTCTCACGTGTTTTTTCACGAGACTTAACCTTGTACTACTATAAGAAAAGTTCAAATACTCAACCATACGAGCTATGTCGACGAGACCCGTAATTCAAACGAAAAACCGTCACTAGACGGAAATGTTTTGAGTATACCTCTTCTTCAAGGAAGAAATCCCAGTTGAGAGGAGTGCACTGATCCTCCATTGGGTGACAAGAAAGAGTGAGAGAGAATGACTTCTTTATATTATTATGGTGTCATTTTGTTTGAATGAAAAAGAAAAGTAAAGGGCAAAAGTATATATATATGTAGAAAAGGCCAAAATGTTGAGCGGTTATCTTTAGAGAAAGGAGTTTTGCGTACACATGCATATCTAAAGAAGAATAAGAAGAGACCAATATGTTTTCACTATTCCTTGCGGCGCATCGCGGCACGTGCGAGCTTCAGCTTCTACGTGAATCTGGGTCACGTGCGGGGATGATATATTATTATCATTGTCTTTTAGGTTATGTTTGTTTGTTATGACTTGACAATAAGAAAATTTATACTTAGGGTTTGATATAACTGAGTGTCGGTGCTGAGTTTGTCGAAGTCGTAGGCAAAAAGTAATTTTGAGACTTCTGTCGAAGTTGCAAGATATGTTCTAATGTAATAGTTAGTAGTATAAATGATAACTACTCACTCAAATATTGACGCGTGTAACGTTTTTAGAAGTGAAACTACTAATCAAAATTTTCTAATCGATTTTATCGTTTATATTTTTTAATAGGAATCATAAAAAATATTATATTAAAGTTGCTTCTAGTTTACTAAAGATTTGGACCTATCCGTCTACGATCAAGCATGGCCCTATAAGCTATAACAGTTCTTTAACTACTTTTGCATGGAACTGTTTAGAAATTTGTTCAAATTTTGTTCTAATAAGAAAAAATCGTATGGGTAAAGAAATGAGAGCGAATTTCACGGGGAAAATATAAAGATATTTGAACGTCTGAAATATAATGCATCAATGAGATAGCTCAAACAAGTTACGTCGGAACATGCTTTCATATGCCACATTTGCGGTTGCTACTGACGATGACACTAGCTTTTGCGCTCAGGGCTCGGGGTCGCGGGAATTAAATCTTGGATTTAAGATTTCCTGTAATTACATTCCTTTTCAAAATATATCACAAGAACTTTGCTTTATGTATTTAAGAAACTAATAACGCGCATACATGTTTCTCTTTGAATATATCTTCCAAGAAATACATAATCTATTACTATATTAGTCAATCAAATTATCCACTAAGATTCACTCTTGTCTTGATATTTGCATACATTATATAATTTGATATTAAATTTTGTTTTAATGTGCCTTATAAATTATAAATTAAAGGAAATAATGAAAGAGATTAAAAAGCTATAACGACATTTTATAATTTAAGACATATACTTAGTCAGAGAAGGAAGAAAAAGTCTAATTTCAGAAATGATTAAAGCCACCATATTTAGATAAAGCACTATTTTTCTCTCTCTCTCTCTCTTTTTTCTTTCTCTCTTTTTTCTTTCTCATTCTCTTTAGACACATGTTTTGGGTATTTTTTTTTTTCGGACTGTTGAAAGATAATTAAGTAAAGTGATGGCTAATTATGCATAAATTATATATACTTTGTTATACTAAGAATTAGCCACAAATTCATTGAATGTCCATGTACAATGTATAGTTAAGAAACGTATACACATAAATCTTATAAAATTTATAAAACCAAGAAGTGTAAATAGACATGACAATATAACGTTCATAAATTACTTTATGTAAGTTTTTTTTTTTTTTTTTTGTCGTTTTGACTTGTTTTTGCAGAAATTTTTTATCATGGTATGAACATAAGTAAAAATCGGAGACTTTTCATTTATAATAATTAGTGTTATTAGAAACTTTGATGAAAAAGCTTCAAGGTTTTCTTAAAGAGAATGTGACATTTTTTGCTTAAAAAATTATTAGAAAATATTTTTTTTTCTTGTAATTTTTCTGAATGAAATACAAGATATTTTTCCCGATTAAATTATATAGTTCATATATATTAGCTACATGATTATAATTACGTTCGTATCTGCTTTTATATTTTTCTTATTTTTTTAATACTAATTTACTACGAGAAAATATCAATCACATTATCATTTTTTAAACAATAATTAACACAGTTCAATTAATTAATGGTAGGGTATCTGAGAACCCTACGTAGGGTACAAATTAAAGATCTCTAATCGTTTGAGATTGCAACAAACAAAGCAGAAATTTGTGTTTTGACTCTATAAAGATCATAAATTTATAATTATAATGGCTAGAAAACGTTCTAAAAAAACAAACAAACAAATAAACATTGAAATATATATTATTCGGTTTGCGTGTGGGTCCTTGGATCTTCTGGTTAGTCGCACTCGCGTAGATTAATTCAATACATATTCACATGCAGATCGACTTCTATATATATATACACACACATATACTGAATATGTAGGTTTCATTCACGACATATTCACATGCAGACTTCTATATATGATATACACACACAATAAGTTAGGTTTTTATTTTTATTTTATTTTTCTGTTCTTCAAGTTGGATAATAGTATTAATATTATAGGTAATAAATATGTCGCATATGATCAAGGGAAAAAAAATACACATACTATATTAGTAGAAAATAAAAACGGAAACTAATAGTGCAGCATACGTATAACATCATGTATATACAGACATATAAGTACATGAACAATATATCGAAATTCGAAATAGATACGAATAACAGTTCCTAACGTGACGTGAGTGATATCAAGTGTTACAAAATATGTATATGTCCTTATATTGTAAATACGAGGATTAAAAGTGCATCTATATAAGTTGAATAACCGAGAAAATGACGATATAAGCTCGGTTTTGAGAGAAGTTAGGTAAATATGGTCATTTGTGAAGATGTTCCACGAGGGAGACAAAGTGGCATAGATAATTTGTTAACAAGCTTAGTGATTTGATTTGTAAAGATTTTCCAAGCTAAGTGATGTATATTTTATTAGAATTAGATTGTACCTGTATTTAGATTTTATGTGTTATTTGATGGTTTTGGCACATGTAATATAGTGTAGTTTATTTTGAACCTTGATTTTTATTTTTATTTTAAATCAACAAATCACATTGATGTGCCTAAACTTTGACTAAACTGCATGATCATTGAATAATCTACTCATCATAGATGATTTTTTTTAAGTAAAAGATGAAGGCCCGACATCTCGCAATGTGATCTCGAATTCCAACTAGGTTGGCACCCAAAAACACAAAGTAAAAAACGGGGCTCTAGATCTCTTTCTATATCTTTGTAAAGTGTGATGTTTTTTATTTATCTTATCTAGTACTCATCATAGATGATAGAATCATAGAAGTAAGCAAAATAAATTTAAAATGTGTTAATAGTGAACGCGCAAACGGTTAACAAACATTTTATCCATAGCTCCTAATAAACAAGTATATTCCGTAATAATGACAAACTATTATAAGTTATAACATATATATATTCCCTTTTTTTTTCCACAAGTTAGTCATATTATTCCTTTCACTTTTTTTTTCTTTGATTTGATTTTTGAGCATTCGTGCTCTCACGCGGCTTTGAGATTACAACTTTTGCATGTGAAAATGGGCCCAACACTAACACATAAATTATATTTTATACTAGTTGAAGACATTGAGTTTTAATTATAATTAATTATTATCACAATATTGTTTTAATATGAAATAGATTAAATACATTAATAATATGGTATTTACTACAGTTATACGTACGTATAAATATCCACACTATTGGTGTGCATATATATGTATATGTACACTTTGGAGACGATGTATATGTTGGTTTGAATATATCACTGCATTATATCACAGCTAAACTGATTTGAAAGACTAGCAATTAGTGAAATCGCAAGTACTCTGAAAGTTTTAGCAACGGCTATAACATCTAAGTTTTAAGCCTAATACTTGACCTAACTTGTTCTACAAGATACATTAATCACAAGTAACCCAGACACACTAAGAATCACATGGACTGGGTTCTCTCTTATATTGGAAAATTGCGGGACGACTGAGAATAGGACTCACTTAATCTCTTCGAAGCTTCACGAGGATCGATCTTTCTTTGTACGACTGAACCTTCTCGGCCGCTCGGCGTGACGGCCTTCCGGTGGAGGAGCGCCGAGAATTCAGAGCATCGCAGCTGGTGCTTCCTCTCTCTTCTTCTTTGAAAGAATCTTTAAACTTGGCATCGTCATTGTCAAACAAGTCTTCACTTGCTTCTTCCTTCGAGCTTTCAAATCTTGAAGATTTCCTTCTTGAAGCCCTGTAAAAGTAACCCGAAATACGAGGTTTATTCTTACTTCGTTCATAGATTCTAAAAAGAATGTTCAAACAGTGTAACAAATGTACGAAACCTCTTTTTGTTGGTCAAATTGGGAACATGGTCGGAGTTAGCTTCGTATCCGGGGTCACCAGTTTCTTCATCTTCCTTTTTGGCAGATAACGGCATTGAATGTTGACCTTCTAAGTCAACTGGATCACCTTCGGCATTGTGTAATGAGTCTTCTGTTGATTCTGATTCATTGACTTTCAACCTGGCGGATTGTCTTCTTAAAGAACGCCTGTCGAAAACCAAAAATAATGGCTTAGGGTTCCTTCTGGTACGAGAAAACGTAATTAAGATAAGAGTCAAAGAACAAGAAACCTTTTCCTATTAGTCTCCAAATCATCGGGTTTGAGGTCAACATTTTCTTCACCTTCTTTCTCGGTAAACAACTCAGCCGATGGTTGACCATTTGCGTCGTGCAGAGAAGAAGGAAACTCAGCAGTCTCTACCTCAAATGAATCTTCGGTTGCATCAGATTCTTTGACCTTCAACCTTCTAGAACAACGCCTGTCAGAAAATCATGACAACATTGCTTATCCGTGCCTTTTTTTACTGATTTTAAGCGAATTGAAACAGGGTATTCTGCATAATAAACCTTTTCTTGTTAGCTTCTTCATTGGCTTCGACTGCTTTACCGTGAAGACGGCCTAGAGCTGCATAGATGAAATCGAAAGCGGTTACAAAAAAGGCGTAAGAGTTGTTTGTAAACAATTTTTAGTGTGTATATAATTACATTGCTTTCTCGATTGCTTTCCCTGATTTTCATCGGCAAATTTATCCTCATTTTGTGCTTGAGAGGACTTCCCTAATTCTTCACACTGACCGGCACCCATCGGAAGAATGTAATCAAACTTCGATGAGCAACAATATAGAAAGCAGTTAAGTATCAAACATCATTAGCATATTTTCATTTTGCAAAGTACCTTCTGTTTTTTGTGTGCTGCATTTCTTTTTCTAATTTCCTACAAGATACGATGCATTAAGTTAGCAAGAAAAAGGGGCATGAACCGGTAGATTGATAAGCTAAAATAATACGGCATTTACTCATTTACACTTACCCCAGCCTCCTGATTTCTTGCTTTAAGTAGTCCATTTGCGCATCCAAGCTCGTGATGGAGTAATTTTAACTGAAAATATAAACAAACAAACCTCTATATTATTCATCTAATAAAAATTATATAACGGTTTTTAAAAACTTTATGTACTAAAACATACCCTATCTTTACCATTATTGAGCTCCTGTAACATCAAAGCAAACAAAACAGCTCAAATACACGTTTCATAATACTTCATATAACTAAAATTAAAACAGTAATATATATATATAATATATATCGTATTATTACTGCTAGCATTCGGCTGTTTTCTTGCGCGAGCTGCGAGTTCTGTATCTGCACTTTCTGAAGGTTTAATCTCAGTTTCCGTAGCTCCGTCACGCTCAATTCGATAAATTTGCTGCAACGCTACCATTATAAAAAGCCGAACACACAAAAACAGCATTCAATTGAACATGGTGAAAGTTATTCTAGAGCATACTCTCTTTCCACGACATGCTTCGCCAGCTCCGCGTTATCCTGAAACGCCACTCGCCTAAGTTAACCTAACTACCGACGAAAAAACACCCATCTTTCGTTACGCACGAGCACGAATTGTACCTTTTGCAGCTTCTCTATGTACTCTTTCGGGCCAAGCGCAATAGACTTCTTCCTTAGATCCGGGTCTGTCGGCTTCGAACGGTCTTGCA
Source organism: Parietaria judaica (assembly GCA_954871525.1). Taxonomy (NCBI): domain Eukaryota; kingdom Viridiplantae; phylum Streptophyta; class Magnoliopsida; order Rosales; family Urticaceae; genus Parietaria; species Parietaria judaica. The sequence continues at coordinate 11,130,381 of OX940862.1, forward strand.
AGTTGCTTATGTCCGATAGCTTTTTCCGATCATTACCCCCCAATTTCACCCCTTTTCTGACATCTGCTATCATCCCAATTTCTAGACAATCCCAACAACATTAACAAAACTAATCAAATTCACTGGGTGAGTGAAACCAAAACCTAATTCGCATACCCAAAAAAAAAATATTGATCTCGTGGAACATGTATAGCCACATTTTCCGGCAGAAATTGGGCAAGAATCACCGTAAGATCTTCGTGAGAACAATTCGAAAAACTCAAGATCGTCTGAGAAAGCAAGAAAGGTAGAAAAAAGCTAGGGAAAGAGAAATTCACCTCCGACTAGGGTGTTTTCGGGATCGACGAGCACGAGATTTTCCATGGTTGAGATTCGAAGCTCAAACCCTAATCTCTCTCTCTCTCTCTCTCCCCCTGTCTTCTTCTTCGTCGTGTTCGAGTTGCAGAGAAGAAGATGAAAATTTTGAATGAAGAGGGAAAATTGGAGATCCAAACGAGGGTAAATTCGTAAAAGCGCAACGAAGAAGACTAAACGACAATAGTGAAAGAAAACGACATGAAACTGAGGACTCATATTTGGCTATTTGCAATAGAAGTAATTAAAAACTTGTTTCACCTAATTTTTTTTATTTTATTTTAATAGAAATAAATATTTGCTTTTGACCTCTCAAATCCAAAGACAAATACTTTCCCTACATATTTTTCCCACGTTTGTAATTGAGCCCCAAATTTTTTTCCGCCTAAGGTCCCTACAAAGTCGGACCGGCCTTGATTAAATATATAGTCTAATACTGTCTAGAATGGATAATTAAATTTAAATCGAATAAGTAGATTAATCATTCAAATCTTAATTTATTTAGATTCTTCTCTTTTGAAAAAGAAAAAAAAATTGGTCGAGAAGCACCTCCCTTGTGCTTAAACCTGTAAATCCTGAACAAAAACCGGTATCCGGTTCTGTTTTTTAATTTTCCGGATCCGGATTTTTTTGTTCCGGATTTTTTCCGCAAAGCAGAATCCGGTTCCGGATTTTGTTCTGTTTTTTTTAAGTACGTTGAAATGGATATAAACCGGTTTATAAAAAAAAAAAACTACACCTTTACACAAAACCGGATTCCGGAAAACACATAAAATCCGGAACCGGATTTTCTGATTCCGAAAAAATCCGGAACCGGATTTTATGGTTCCGGATTTTTAAAAAAAAATCCGGAAATCCGGTTTTCTGGTTTCTGTATTTACAGCAGTGCTAAAACAAAAACAAAGGAGTAGCTCTCAATTTAAAAGGGCATAATAATTTTGTTGATCTATGGTAATGGTATATACTATATTGTATATAATATATATATATATATAATAGTAATACACATTAAAATTTGTGACCTGGAATTAGTATATCATATCCGTAACATTGTCGTGCAACATTTTATCGAATATTTTGGGAATTTGTATAATTAGTATTCTATGGTTAATTATGCATGCTCGTGCTTTTCTTTCCAAATCCAAATTCCTACTAAAATAATTATGTCACATTTTCTTTAATTCGTTGCTAATTTACGTACGATAATTATGTCAAGTATATATAGCGGGCCATAGCCACATGAGCAATCTTGAAGCTTTTGACCTCCGTGCCGTAAATTGAATAAAGTAGCCATGTCATATGTCGGGTCCATATAAGCAAGCATTTCTTATCATATGGCTTAGAATCTCTTTCTCTCACTACAAATAAAGCTATAAAACATTGCAATTACTCTTCGCATAATAAATAAATAAATTAACACTCGATATTAGTCTCTCTCTCCAATATTTTCACACTAAATACGTTGCTTATTAACGTGGATTTTCACAAACACAAGTATCAGAAAGGAAAGTCTTTTTATTCTCTCTTTTTCAACCTTTTATTGTAAACACAAGGGCATTTTTCTTTTTTATATCTCTATATATATAGTCTAGCTACGCAACGGATAAATCTATCCACATAATGAATAGCTTTTGTATATCCACGTAGATTTATCACTATATATTTGTCATTGTCCCTTATTACGTACCCAGATCGCGGAAATAAATATTTTAGTATTACGATGAAGATTGTTAGTCTTAATTTGTGACAAGAATGGATTCTTTGAATACTTTCAGACGATGGATCGATCGAGCTTATATGAATGGACCTTTCGGATTATGACTTTACGTATTTGAAGTTTTAGAGGTTAATTTTATTTGTTTATCTTGCACTCTTTCTTTACTATTGAAACGACATTGTTTTCATCATTGTGAACTTTTCTTCTCCTGTAGTCAGTTTTCATGTAAAATAATCATCTCATTTCTCGTTCCTTATAGAAAGTAAATTACTATATAGTAATAATTGAGAGCAGCAATGAGCTAGTATATATTTTTTCCTGATGTATTAAACTTCAATTCACAAAACTTTTGGTGTATACATTTCATGAAGAATTTTAAAAGGTAAAACATAAGCAATTATAACATTCTAATGAAACATGGCATTGGAAACAAAAATAAATATTAAATTTGCAATTTGGTACACTGCACAAAGCAACATCATATATAGTGACATACTTTCACCGCTAAAACTGTCCTCTCAGTCTCAGCTGCGGAAATCAGAAAATGACATGATTGGAATTTATATATATATATATATATATACTATTAGAGCCTAGAGTATGATCTTATTAACAGAGTGTGCAACCAAACATCACAACTCATTGCATATTTGTCGTTTGAAGAGAGTGTGCTTGTGAGTAGGGTCGATTTATAGGAAATATAGTTAGTAATTATTCAGTTTGGACATTATAGTTGTTTGTGGCCAAAGATACCCTAATTAATTCAAGTGTGACTTTTTGGCCCCGTAATTGATTCTTTCAATTACCTATTTTTGTGACACAACACAAAGCATCTATGGAAATTTAGAGGTCCAAATTGAAGTAGAAAGTCTACGTGTAGAGTGCTTTTTATCCGAACGAGAGTGACAAATATATGCAACACATGAAAAACAAATAATGTATACACTATAACTTTACTATATACCACATGCAATGCTTTTTCTACGTACCTTTTTGGCCTAGTCACAAATTATAATGAAAACTTTCACTCTATTGTTTTGGTCGTATTTGAAAATAAATTCATGTCAATTTGTAACGCGTATATAATTGGATTTTACATAGCACGAGTGAAAAAGTAATACTTATGTAGCACATTGTAGATATTGTCTATCGTTTAGCAACAAATTTTTTTTAATCAATTTACCCTCTAATTAAATTATACACAATTGTATTGTGTTGGCGATGGAATCTCAAGCTGAGGCTTTTAATAAGTTAACCACTGACGACGCTTGAAGGAAAGTTCCTTTGCTTGATGAAGACTTGAAGAAAGGTGAGCTTCCAGCTAGCTGCCTGAAGTACAGTGTCGATAAACACAGTGTTCCCGTATCACACGTCGGAGATCGAAGACGATGTTGAATGAGCTCAGAAGAAAAGCCAAGGATATGTAGATTCTGGACTTGTTTTTTTTTCCTTCAAAATATATAGGAATACAGATGCGTTTGCTCTAGGAACATTGCTCTTTTCAACTGTGTACATTATATCTATACTAAAATTGACTTGTTGATTTCCATATTAAAAATGTTTTATTATATATGTGATAGTTTAGACTGTGAAAGATTATTAATATATAGATAGATATGATATGAGTAATTGTGATGTATTATATATCAATATATAAGCTCCAAATTAATAATTTCACGAGAGAAATTCATGCACAAACTTAACGCTCAACTGTACAAATAATACTAGCAATTGAGTAATGTTATTAACACTTGTTTAGATTATGTCTCTGATTTGAGTCAATATCTCATTGATTAAGATCACGTTGTATAACATGATAATTATAGAATGAATTAGCTAGGGCACACCAACCTCCATTTTTTAACTTGAAATTCTCTCAACAAAAGCAAGCACTGATACAGTACTAAACACATTGAGCTTTATACCGCAACTAAAGTATCAACAATAATACCCCCGAACTTATCAATCTATATCATTAATAGTCAATACTCCCGAACTTATCAATTATGTACACCTTGCCCTTCCATCAATGAATAGAGATAAATCATAAGATATTAGCTATATATATTCACACAAAAGTCAAATTATATGTTGAATTGTCCACTTCAGCCTATATAATTGACAAAAAGGATTAATATATACTTATTTTCTTCTTTCTATTATATATTGTGATTAATAAAAAAAATAGCTACTCAAATTCTGATGGGACCCACTAAATTACCTTAAAATAAAGCGCGTACCAAGTCACGTCAATTTTTACCACACGACATTAATTGTTCGAGTATATTATCAACTATTAACATCAAATGTTTCTCTTAACTATTCTTAATGAAGATTTATTGTTTATACATCTGTGAGTAATAAATTTAAAAAGAAAAACTTGTTTCATAATAGCATATATGGTGTATATAGGTCCCCACTTAAACCGGTAGTAATACACACACAAAAACAAAAACAAAAAAAAATACCTGTAATATTAACATGGGTGAGTTTGCGAATTGATGATGATTATTTGGAATGTAGATTGATAAATGCCATGGTACACATGATTTGATTCCAAATGTTCTAAAAAGAAATCAAGAAAAGTAAATCAAATAAGCAAAAGTTTGTCTTTTGGTCATTCATTATAATTTATATCAATGTATGTCCAATACATAGCTTTCTAAATTATTTAAATGAGTGAAAAGCTTGTAATTATAAACTACAAGATACAGCAAGTTTACGTATGATTTTGACACCGCTTATATGCCCTGTCAAGCAATGAGGGGACACACCATCTTCAAAGGATCAAAAACAATTTCATAACAACAACAAAAACTCAAAAAACGGGATGGGAAATTTCAGATTTTTAAATTTAAATGGCTAATTAATTTGGATCAAGATCAAGTCCGGTAGTAACACAAAAATGAAGGTGATTTAAAAAAAAAATCGAAAATCTTGAATTTTTGTTCTAGAAAAGAAATATTGAACATTTCTCATAACTAGAATTTTAGCATTGATTTTTTTTTTTCTTTTTTCTCATATTTCCGAAATATGTCATACTAACTAACAACAGTGTTAGCTAAATCTCTTAAAACATCGTGCATATACATAGATTTTTTGTAAGTTTGAACGACGGTGCAAACCTTAAACTTAATTTGTACGTTTTGCTGATGCAAACAACTTTTTTTTACTTAACCGCCGTGATACTTCCGAGTTCCGAGTTTTCACTTTTGTATGACGATTTTTCAAAAACCGTCTATGGAAAGCTTGCAGACTAGCACTAATTAATTTTACATATCTGCATATAAATCATAAAATATATGATTTGTTCATTTCAAATAATGTGATTTGACTACGTCACACTTTTCTATATTGTAATCTATTGATTTGTTTGGTGCATAATTAGGGTGATTAATATCGATGATAAAACTCTAATTAAGGGTTGTCCATGCATAGCTATCACCACAATCTGTCATGGTGGGTGACTTCGAATCAAGTGTCTTCATTAACAACTAAAATTAGGGTTAGACTTTTAATTAAAATTATTTTGCTTATTGAATATTTTCTTAATAACATTTCATAATAAGTAATTTAATGTAACTATTAAACTGAAAGTTGCTATATATACATAATAATTAATACTACCATATATATACTGGTTATTGATATTTGATAGTAATATTTATGTTAGATGCTACAATAAGAGTATCATATATATATATATATATATATATATATATATATATATATATATCAATGAGCTAATCGTGGCATAAGTAATTAACTTTAGATCAATTGAGGTGGCATGATTAAATTTCATTTAGATCAACTTAGGCGGATGATGTGGCACCACGTGGAGTTAAAACTCGCCACGTCAATGTTGTATCAACCATTTGTTGAGTGTGAAGCCTAATCTACACGGAAGCGCTACCGAGACCCGACGCAGAGCAATCAAGCTACGCATTATGTAGCGATGGTATTTTAGACTTTTCACACGGGTTATTTGCCTTAGGTTTATTTTTCGCTTATAAGGCTTGTAGCCGTCATTAGTGCGTTTTGTAGCACAAACTGAGAGAGGCGAGATTGATGGTGTAACCAGAAATTCCGATTGAGAGATTGATAGTGGATCAAGATTTACAAGCAGCAAGTGGACGTACCTCTTACACTGAGAGCGAACCACTATAATTATGGTGTCGATTTCAATTTTGTTTATCGCTTTTATCGTGTTTTGCCCTAACACCATTAACTATGGATATAATCTAACTTTTAGTACTTCCACTGCTATTAAATATAAATTTTAGGCCATGTCGCTCTGGTCTGAAATTGCGTACTTATGCTGCAATTAACTATATATTAATTGATATAGTACCAAAATATATAACAAACCAATAAACTTGATAGATAAGGTCGGTTCCAAAAGAATTACTATATAATTCTGTATTTAAAATTATGATTGGAGCATGGGAAATAAATATATTACCATAAGAGTATATGCCTATGTGTTTTCTTTTTTTATCCTTTTGTGGACTATATAGTATAAATTTATTTTAATATTTTTGTGTAATTTTATAAGGAAATTGTACAAAATATTCATTTTGTGTCAAATTTTTTAAAAAACTACCCATTGTGTGTGTAAAAAATTACCCATAATGGATAATTTTTTTAAAAATTTGCACAAAATGGGCATTTCGTTAATTTCACTTGTACACTACATATTACTAGGTCTTTAAAATAATGTCAGTTTTTAATATACTCAGTGTGTCAGTGTATATCTGTAAGATTTTTTTTTTCCTTTCTATAAATAATCTTTTTTTATTTTATATTATCGCAATTTTAAGGATGCTACTAAATCGCGATCAACACCACGTTAATCGTCTAGCTATTTTTAATATTTATTCAACAAAAATAATTAAAGTTTAGGATTTCTAAGGACGACACGACGAGATACATATTAACCGCGGCATTCACCTACCGGTGAATGGCTCTTAAATAGTACTTTGGCCCGGTATGTTTATGTAATTTTTAGCAATAAATTTTTCTCACCAGTGTCATAACTAGAAAACTATAATATGTGGCTTAAAACTTTAATTTAAAGTATATATAATATAAATATTCCTTAAATATATTATACATGTATACTTTTCTTTAATGATTTAGCCAAGAGGGAAATAAGATAAATTTATATTTTTCAAAATTTATGTTTTTAACGTATATTATTTTTATCTAACATTTCATCCGTTTATTGTTACAAATGGCGTAGAAAAAAGTGTTTGAAACTTTTTATATATGACATATATCATATATATATGTAGACTTAACCGTATATCTAATATTCTTTCAAATTAATTAAAAGATTAAAACAAAATTTTATATATAAAAAAGTAAATAATAAAGATTCATATTACTTCGACCATAAAAAGAGCAGATAAAAAATTATAACACTACAAAATATAGAATTTTAACTATTTGTTTTGTTATTAACCTATTTATTTATGCTCGTGGTCCGCGGACTGTTGTGTGTTATTTTATAAGTTTGTTGAATACATATACATGCATGCTAACTTCATAATAATTTAGGATGTGATGAATAAATATCGAATAAGATATGAACTATAAATAGTATCAAATAGTTTATAGTGCAAGTTGATTGTTAATTAATACATAGTTAAGACTGAAATTAGTTTATATTAGTCCTACGTTGATTCACATATGGTTTTCTTACATTACAATTTTGGCATATATTATATTTCTTTCTTTGTTCTCAACTTGTCGTTTTTATAACCAATTAAGCGCCTAATCCATGTAGTTAATTACATGATAATTGCTTCTTTTCTTCATCAAAAAGCGACTTTATGAGATTAATCACCGCAGATTATTAGATAATAATAATATTAAAAATTAGAAGGATGAATCTTTTTTGGAAGCAAAAAGAGACTTTGTCTACACTCGGAACTTGGAATAATAATACTTCCTTTTCTTTCCGCAAAGAATCTTTTGCTATTAATCTTGGACAGAATTTTCACCAAAAGAAAGGATAATTTAAATCAAAATTATAAATCCCACTTGCAAATTGTCAATGATAATAGAGAATTTGGCACAAATACCCCTCAATTTTACCTATTGGTGCACTTTTTTCATTAAATTTTAAGATACTTTTAGTATATTTTATCTTGTGACATTTTTCTCGTAAGCGATTTTGGATAAGGAGATTGTTAATCTAATATACTGATCTTATTCGATAGTTAGGTTGAGAAGTAACATTTAAAAATCACGTGTTACCGTTGGCGGAATAAGAATTCACGAGCGAGGGAACCAACTATATTGTCCCGACTTTGTGTTTGTGCACATATTAATATTTCTTGTCATTTTGGAACTCATGTGTAAGAGTACTCAATTTTACAAAGGTCGATGTTTAAGAGTCTCGAAATCGATAACCGCTCGAAACTCTTATTTTGTTTAATTTTAATGAATTTTGAACATATCAGCTCCCCAAACTCTTAATCCCAACTCAATCCCCCTAAACAAAAATCTAGTTCCGCCAATGAGTACGAATATTGATAAAGTTTCTTTAAATTGTAAAATTCGCTAACCGATTTAACAAGCAGACATTGATATCCAACATTTTTACATTGAAAATTAAAAAGAAGTACAACCACGAAAACTAAGTTCCGAGAGAAAAATGCACCCGCATGCAAAGTTCAAGGGTATTACGGTCAATTACGCAAATGAAAAAGAAAAAAAAAGAAGAAAAAAAAAGTGTTCTTTGAATTTTGGATAAGCAGCCTCTTTGTATTGTATCTGTGTAAGATATTTTTTAAAAACTTTTTCTCGAATAATTAACATGCAAGCTAGGAATGACATAGTTTGTTTGCAACCAAGAGAGAGAGAGACAGAGATTTAGAGAGAGAGAGATAGAGAGGGACATTCTTCTCTCGAGCTTCTCTCTATCTCTCCAATGGCGTCTCCATCATAGCCTCCCTCTCTTCCTCTGAAACCACCAAAAACCCACTTCCCATTTCACACTTCTGATCTGGGTTTTTTATAATGCGGCGATTCTTCCATAAAATCGCATCACATTGAAGGAGGAGAAGACAAAGAAGGAAGCTTTGAAGAACCGAAGAAGACCATGTTTCTGCTGAAATGTCTGGTTCTTCTGGTGTCTCTGTCTCTCTCCGCCACTGCCACCAACCTCACTCTCCCTCATCAACACCCATTTCCTGAACTGGTCGTTCAAGAGCTTCAGAGGTAAGAGCGAGCTCTCTTTAATGGCGCTGAGAAAATCCCTTCAGGGTTTAAATGGGTTTTCATTGAATGCTCCATTTTCGAAGTAATGGGTTCTTCGAAACCCCCCCATTTTTGCTTAGAATCTTTGAAGCAAAGACTCGTTTTCTGTTTACTGTCTGGTTTTGCAGGAGCGTGAACGCCTCCGTCTCGCGGCGGCTCCTCCTCTCGGCCCACCGGCGGGACCAGCAATGCCTCTCCGGAAACCCGATCGACGACTGCTGGCGCTGCGACCCGTCCGGTCTCGACTGGGCCACCAACCGGCAGCGCCTTGCCGACTGCGGCATCGGCTTTGGCCGTGACGCCCTGGGCGGGAAAGGTGGGCAGATCTACATTGTGATTGACTCGTCCGACCGGGACCCCGCCCGCCCCGTCCCTGGCACGCTCCGCCACGCAGCCATCCAGACCGAGCCGCTCTGGATTATCTTCGCCGCCGACATGACCATCAACCTCCGCCACGAGCTCATCGTCAACAGCTTCAAGACGATCGACGGCCGGGGCGCCAACGTGCACATCACCGGCCACGGCTGCATCACCATTCAGTACGTCTCGAACGTCATCGTCCACAACATCCACGTGCATCACTGCAAGCCCTCCGGCGGGGGCGCCATTGCCTCCTCCCCGACCCACGTGGGCGTCCGGGGGCGGTCGGACGGGGATGGGATCTCAATCTATGGCTCGCGGAAGGTGTGGATTGACCATGTGGCGCTGTCGTACTGCGCGGACGGGCTCGTGGACGCCATCATGGGGTCTACGGCGATCACGATCACGAACAGCCACTTCTCGCACCACGACGAGGTGATGCTGCTCGGCCACAGCGACAAGCACTTGCCGGACTCGGGAATGCAGGTGACGATCGCGTTCAACCACTTCGGGCAGGGGCTCGTGCAGCGGATGCCCCGGTGCCGGCGCGGCTACATCCACGTCGTCAACAACGACTTCACGCAGTGGCAGATGTACGCCATCGGCGGCAGCGCAAACCCGACGATCAACAGTCAGGGGAATCGCTACATTGCTCCGGGGAACCAGAACGCCAAGGAGGTGAGTCAAAAGTTTGGGTCTTTTTCTTGATCTCCAAAATTGAATTTGAATTGCTTTAGAAAATCTGAAATAGGAATTATCGTTTTTTCGTTGATCAGTCTTTCATTTTAATTCTCGATTTTCTATAAACAAGCGGTTAATTTTACCGCTCTGTGAAATAATCTTGAGTTGACAACGATGGAGAGAGAGAGATCGTAGGAGAGACAGACATGATGTGGGGTTGGATTCTCTTGTCCGTTAGGACTTATGTCCACTCACCCACGCGCTAGAGGTGGCGCGTGTGGTTGATTCAACGAGCTAACGAGCTCATTGTCGTACCGAACACAGGTGACGAAGAGAGTGGAGACCGATGAGAGGGACTGGAACGACTGGAACTGGCGGACAGAGGGGGACATAATGGTGAACGGGGCGTTCTTTGTGCCCTCGGGGGCGGGGATGAGCACACAGTACGCAAAGGCGTCGAGTGTCGAGCCCAAATCCGTGGCGCTCATCGAGCAGCTCACCGCCAACGCAGGCGTCTTCGGCGACCCCAGGTGCGTCTCCTTGCCTCGGACTCGGAGGCTATAATTGTCTTTTTCCACATTCTTGAACTTGTTTAGCAATTATTTAGGAAGAGAAAATTGACTTTCTATACACCATTAACAACCCGGGATTTCGAAATCGAAAAATCTATGCACGTTTTTTCCGTCGCGGACAAGAATACCCTTTTGGTGTATAGAGTCAAAAATTAAACTGGAATGGGTTTAATATGATATAATGACTCAAATTTGGTAAAGATAGGATTTTTGTTTTTCCTTTTTCTGTACGATGTTGTTGGGTGTTCTTTGAAGTTTAACCGTTGCATGTTGTGATTTACCAAAATGACCTTGGAAGATAAAAGTATTAGAAGAGAGAGAGAGAGAGAGAGAGAGAGGTGCACGTGATGATGTTTTCATTGAGTAATGTTATTGGCTCTCTCTACTCACAGACCAGCCTCACACTTCAGTATCTGTGTCTTGACTTTTAACTCTTTCTCCACCCTTTTCCCATTGATACCCTTATGAAAGTTACATATATTTATAGATTGGCCTTGGGATTGTAGAATAGTGTATAATATAATATGTCCACGACTCCATTGACTGTTGTTTGATGAACTGGGTTCTTGGCTTGGCTTGACATGCTTTTGTGGCGTCTCAAAACTTTAAAGGATTCCTGTTTCTTTTTCCTATTTTTTTTCTTTTTCTTTTTTAATTAGATTTTTGACAAAAATTTAAATTGAGTACATAAATAGCAGTAGACAAAATCGGAAATCGACGCTAACAATTATAATAATTCGCTATCAGTATAAGAGTTATATCCTCTCAAATTTCGATCTATTATAATCTCAAGAGTTCGTTGGTTACAACCTTCGAATTCTTTCTCTTTCCATTTTAAGATATAAATGCAAAAAAAAATAAAAATCTAAGACAACATAAATAATATGAAAAGTAATTAACTTTCACTGTTTTGTATCGGATCTCTCGGCAGCGATTCCGTGTAAGTTATAAGAGTGAAAAGTGATTGAAAGCATGTGGGTGCATAGAGATTAGTGCAAGTGGGGCTTGCTTCTCTTCTCTTGGAGAGTTAAAGAGAAAAAGCGAAAATCCAAAAAATACAGTAAACAATAAAATTGTATAGGGAATGTGACTGCGATTATTCTCTCTCTCTGCTATATGCTTTCCAGCCATATAAATTGGTATAAATAAATATTATTGGGTCCCACTTTCTGATCCTGAAATGAACTGGACCTCATTCACATCGAGCCTACAACTACAAGTATAGGAAACGGTGCTTCACTAAGTCCCATTTTCACTTCTTTCAATTCCAATTCTGCCCTCTTCCAAATTCCACTCGGGTTAATCTCGGTTTCCGAAGGTTTAAAATGCCGGGATATACCGTGGGCATGTCGTAGATTTACCGTTTTATGATTTATCAAGGGTATGCTGATTAGTAACAGAAAACCGAGAAAAAACCGACGAAACCATACTAGATGATCTAACTCTACCATGATGGTTCTTGATCAATTATGCCTCCTGCAATTCTTTTGTCATGTGATCATTCTTGTTTGCCATTTACAAAATTACCCTTTTCTTTGTTGTGCTTGGATTCTCTGAAACCCTAACATGTTGCCATAATAGGAATAGCTGGTCCCACAAGTCTATCTTCTTTGTTTTGAGGCACCATTTTCTTCGCAACTATTATTAGTTTAGCCATTCTTTCATGTTGGTCCTACAATCTTATGTATGTTTGTGTCTCTTCAGCTTATGCATAAACGGATTCTATGATGCTATGTCCTTATAATATATGTGTGTGTGTGTGTGTGTGTGTGTGTGTGTGTGGGTGTGTGTATGTATTGTACACCTTTTCCTCTTATAAAATGATGATGTTAGCAATTTCTTGCTTTTTATTAGTCACGTGTCACATTTCATGAATGTTAACACAAAGTCAACAATGGTGAAATGTTGTAGGGACAAGGAAGTGTCATTTCCGGGCATGAACGGTGGCGGGACCTTCACCGGAGCCTCCAGCACGGGCGGACGGACCTCCTCCGGCGATGACGGGGACTACTTCGGCATGATCTTTGGGGGAGGTGGTTCGTATTCGGCCGCCCCGTCGCAGTCGCCGGATTTTGCAGCCATTCTTCTCTCTGTTTTAATTGTTTCCACTGTAATCCACACTCTATTATCATCATCGTTGTTATTAGGCTTGGTATAGTGAGATTGGGGTATGAGGAAAATTGGTGAAATTGCTTAGTTATTAGGTAAAGGAAATGAAAAAAAAAAAAAAAACCTCTATTTATTGGTTTAGATTTTGGTGGGGCCTTTGTGATATATTTGCAATTATTGTGGTTTGAAAGGGCATCAAAGAACATGGAGTGTTAACAACCCAAAATTTATTGCCCATTTTGTGGGGCCTTGAGGGCATTTTTTTTCTCTCACTTTTTTGCTACTATGAAAGAGTTGGGGTCCTTTCAGTCAAAATTGAAAGAATTGGGGGTATCAATTAGGAGCCTAAAAGGAGCTATGCAAAATAATAACAAAGAAATAATTTATGGGTTGAAAAAGACAGGAGAGGATATGATATATGTGGCTGAGGTGGCTGGTTACTCATTGCCACGTAAGATTTAGTTTTCTTTTTGGCAATTTCGTATAGTTTTAGAATTTTCAATAGTGAGATGAAAAAACAAGTTTGCTTGGTCTAGTGGTGGTAATTCTACTATACTTCTATTCTAGAAATCACGGGTTCAAATCTCTATGAGACTGCCCCCGATTTTATTACTCCGTATTAAATAATCCCTCGAACTCTTTTGTTTACTTAGATCCGACTTATCACTACGAATCAAATTACTCTTTCAATTATTTTGATAATCACTTTGTTCTCTAAACTCATCACTTGCTCACATATTCATTAAATATTTGAATTTTTTAAATATTGACCGGTTTTTAGTCAAACAAGATTAAAGAGGTGTTTATAGGTTGCGTAAGATGTTAAACTAACACACAGTGATAAGTTTAGAGGTATTAACGAATTACTAATCAAGAAATAAACCGATGGAGTTACGTGTTCCGTTCGGATTGATTAATATGTAATTTACTTCCGAATTGTTTTAAATTTAGAGGCGTTATCAAAAACCTATTCACAAAAAATAATTTAAATTTATATATAGTTTTTCAGATATTTTTATGTCGCGGAGGTCAAACACTGCTTCAAGCTTCAAGATACAAGTTCAATTGCTCAACCACTGTAACTAGTCCTTATGGAGTCCTAGACCCGTTTCGTAGCTTTAAGACATAATGAGTCCGAAAAACGAGGTACGAGTAGCTTGAAGCACAAGAAAAGCAAGAAATGAATAATGTTACCTATATTAAAAAAGAGGAAGAGAGTTCCTTGTTACAAAAACAACACATATATTCATTCATTCATTCATCTTCTTTCTATATTAAGTCAGTCATAACCTTTAAGACCAAAGAACAAAAAGAATAGCCACTTTCCCAAGTGGAACCAAAATATTTAACAAAAAAAGACAATACAAAATCAAAGGAAAATAATCAGCTAACCAGCACCATCTCGTCGCCCATCTGAGCCTGCGCCGCCACCGCTTCCAGCTTCTGCCACGTCATCTCTCTCTGGGCTGACAGATCCCGCGCCCGGTTTTCTTTGTCCGTGTACTGCCTTTCGCACTCTTCGAACAACTCTGAGTCCATTTCCTGAAACATCCTTTGGACGTTTGCGGTCAAACCGTTAATGGTTTGGTTCCAGTGGCCTCGGATGTTCTTTTCCAAGGCTTCGTAGATCAATGGAAGAATCACGTCTCGGTGCTGCGCAATTAGGCCGACGATGTGTTCATTGTTCCAGAAATAGAGCGCTCGTTCCGCAACCTGTTGGGGAAACATATTTTGTGTGAGAACCATAATCCAGATTTATTAGATAAAATTGGTCAACACTCTAATCATCGAAAAACAATAAAATATGGAGAAGAGATAATCTGAAAATTACTAAAGTTACTTTGATTGAGCATTCTTGCCTATTCCTATTATATGTTTATGTTGACATGTTGTTATTAGAACTCATCAGCGATATCATAATCAACGAGTGAAAATCGAAAGATTATATTTTTAATTAAGTGCGTGCAAAAACAACTGCAGTTACTTTGATTAATACTCGGAGAACTGTGAGCATAAGCGTTATACACTCCGATAAGATCCGGGATTGAAATACAATACAATTCGACTGACGGGAATTCCCTAGAAACATAATTTTCTTCTGGCAATTTGGCTAACCTAAGCATGGTCCGGCCCATCAGGTCGTAACCCTTTGTTATACTCAAGAGATCTTCAGCTAATGAAAGAGTAAGCTAATAATCATTCACAAAGTTTAATCTCTCGCTCCTGTTATAAAAACTCCTATGTTACGAAGTCGATTTTGGGATCATAGTTCGTACCAAGAAATGAAGTAGTAACTTAAGTTTTAAGCAAAAAGACATGAACTTGGTAATACTGAACATATCCAAACTATCACCACTCAAATTCTCAAGCATTCACACACAAACTTTTAAGTAAATTTTGCATATTTAACGGAAAAGACATGAGCTTGTTAATGAACCTGGAAGTGTGGGCTGTTGAGACATCTCCCGATCTGTCGGAAAAGCGGAATCATGCATCGTTGGAATTCTGCGGGCTGGGTTCCTTCCAAAACCTCTTCCAACTCCCCCAGAAACAGGATCTCCTTCTGGCAATTCGTGACCGGCCAATACTTTAACAATCCCCGGATCACCGTATCCGCCAATTTGTAATCTTTCTCGACGAACTGCGTGATGCAGTACGACAACGGCTGGTGGTACACCGCGATCGACTTCGGCTTGTGGAGCGGGATAAGCGCCCGGCAGAGGAACAGCTTGTGCTCCTCCTTCATCGGCAACGCGAAACCGTTGATCACACTCCCTAAGATCTCCAGCAACTCCGCAACCCCGCAGTGCCGCTCGGTCTCAAAGATAAACCGATAGAATATGTTGTTGATCGCCTTTCTAATAAACGGCCTGTGCACCATGAACTTTCCGTAAACCCGGTGCAGAATCGTCTTCAGATACTCGCGCTCCCGCAGATCCTCGGAGTCGAAGAGCTCGAGCAACCTCAGGACGAAGACGTGATCAATGTACTTCTTGGCGATTCTAGTGTCGGTCTCGGAGGAGACGAGGTACCTGAGGAGGAGCTCGTAGACGATTTGCAGGTGCGGCCAGGAGGGCTCGAGGTAGGGCTCGTCGTCCTCGGGATCGGCCCCGTCGGAGCCGGTGTTCTCGTGCGCGGCCGGGGGGAGGCACCGGAAGACGTTGGCGGAGACCATCCGCACGAGCTCCTCCTGCATCGCCTCGTTGAGCTTGCACGATCCGGCCTGGATGAAATCGACGAGCTCCAGCAGCGTCTGGCGCTTGATCTCCTTCTCCCTCACGCCCTTGAGCGTGTCGGAGAAGTCGCACTGGAAGCAGCACACCAGGAGCTTGCGCATGAACAGCACCGGCCGCTCCGCCACCGCCACGTCGCGCAGGAACGGCAGGATCTCGATGGCGCCCGTCGGCGCCGGCGCGGGCGCCGCCGCTGCAGCCGCGGAGAGCGACTCCGGCGAGCCGGCGCCGCGCGAGGCGTGGTTGACGGTGACGGTGTTGAAGGGCTGGCCGTACGCCGAATCGCCGGATTCGGCCTTCGATTTGCGGTTGCCCCGCTTCATGAATTTGTTCAGCATCGCGTAACCCTAATTAGAAATACTCAGATATATCTATATATGTGTATACGTATATATCTATACGTTCGTGTACAGATACAGAGAGAGGAGGGGTTGATTGTTGGATTGGTTAGGTCACATTTGAGGGGATGATCGGCGAGGGAAAAGGGTGTTTGGGAGGCGAGAAAATGGATGGGAAAATGGGGAATCTGGGGAAAGTGAGAATGGATTGGGATGAAGAATCGTCGAGTGTTAAGTAGAAAGAAGAAGAAGAAGAAGAAGAACGAGAAAGAAAGAAAGCTACAATTTTTATTTTTGTTTTGTCCGAAAATATAAATAAATAAAAAAAGATTAATTACAATATTATGTGTCTAATGATCTCGTTTTCAACCTTAACTTTATGTGATTTGTTGTAATGAAACTAAATTAATTTGCTCCGACTCAACACGTGGAGTGCAATTCGTGTGGTTATTTGTTGATAAGTTATCAAATTTAAGAGATTATGTTTCATTAATTATTTATCTATTTATATGATCTAGTATTTATTCAATGCTCCTGAAATATTATTATTATTATATACTACGATTATATTTGTTTAATTTAAATCCCAATGCAACATCGAGATCTCTTTCAATCTCAAATTAACTTTATAAATTAAATACAGCAAGAACAAAAAAAAGTAATTTAAAATTCTTGGGAGTTTGAGATAACCACAATTTAGGGTAGAAATGAGATAAGTTTATTATTGATTATTAGAATAATAGTTAAAGGATATTTGATGAAAAACAAGGGACACAAAAACCTTATCTATGAAAAGCTTATCATCATCAAGGTTGATTGTTTGTTAAATGTCTCAACACAAAAAACATTTACATAACTTGAGGTGTTTCAGGTTTCTACATCAAACGACGCAAAACGCAAATTCTAGTTTTAGCTTTGACCCGAAGCCACATCCTCACTCGGAGACGACATCATCAACCGGAACCCTATCCACGGCTTACCATCCTCCTGTGGAGCCGCCAGATTTGTCTGTTCCCTTACCCCACGGGTCGCTCGGTCCGCTTTCAGAGGCACTCGCTTTGGAAGCTGCACCGGAGTTCCCAGCATTTCCCCAGCCTCCGCTTTCTCCGGCGCTCGGGGCACCAGTATCACTTCCCCCCCCAACCACCTGCTTGTGCGGTCTGTCCTTTAGTGTCTGCTGAGTCAGTATTGTTTCCCCAACCGCTGGTTCCCGAGGATTTAGCACTATTTCCCCAGCCTCCACTACCCTGATCGGCCGCTGTCTGGCTTGCCTTTTGGGACCCACCCGCTGAGTCAGCATTGCTGCCCCAACCACCGCCTCCAGAGGATTTGGTGTTGTTTCCCCAGCCTCCTGCGGCGCTCGGGCTGTCGGTTTCTTTTCCCCAACCGCCAGCTTGCGAAGTTTGTCCTCCTTTAAAGCCAGCTATCGGGCTCGCCCAGTCGGACCCACCGGAAGCACCGGCTGAGTCAGCATTGTTGTTGCCCCAACCACCGGATCCCAAGGATTTGGCATTGTTTCCCCACCCTCCTCCACCGCTTGAACCCGCTTCTCCTTTAGAGCCACCGGAAGCACCCGCTGAGCCAGCATTGGTGCCCCAACCACCGCCTCCAGAACTCGAGTCGGTTCCTTTGCCCCACCCACCGGACTGCGTGGTTGAACTCGATCCCCAGCCTCCAGAATTCGGGGCGGCTACTTCGTCTTTGCCCACCATCGAGCTTTTCCAACCCGAGTCTTGGCTTCGCCAGCCTCCACCGGAACCCGAGCCATTCCCTTTGCTCCAACCCCCGCCATTATCATTGTTTCCATCTTTGTTCCCCCATGAACTCCCACCGGAACCCCGACCACTCCAACCCCCACCTTCTCCATCCCTTCTTCCTCCTCCATAACCCCCTCGGTCTGATCCACCTCTACCGCCAAAACCGCCTCGGTCTGATCGGCCTCGACCACGGAAGCCACCTCTGTCCCCACCGCGGCCGCCAAAGCCGCCTCTGTCCCCTCCCCGGCCGCCAAATCCGCCTCTTTCGCCACCTCGATCACCATAGTCCCGACCACCTCTACCTCGAAAACTGCCTCTGTCACCACCCCTGCCTCTATAATTCCCTGAACCTCCTCCCCAGCTGGGGGTATCATCTGTACTACCAGAGTTCCAATTACCTTTGTTGCCCCCCCAAGAAGATTCTCGATTTCCGCCACTGTTGCTTTTGTTTCCCCAAGCAGAACCTTGGGCGTCATCACCGCCTCCGGATCCAGAGTTCCAGTCGCTTTTCTTTCCCCAATTTGAACCCTGATCAGCGCCGGCGCCGCCCGAATCAGAATTAAAATTGTTCTTCTTTCCCCAAGCGGAGTTTCGATCAGCGCCGGAGCCACCCGAGTCGGAGTTCCAGCTGCTTTTCTTTCCCCAACCTAAATTCTGATCCACACTGGCACCACCCGAATCAGAATTAAAATTGCTCTTCTTTCCCCAAGCTTCATCAGCGCCAGAGTCGGAATTCTGATTGCTTTTCTTTCCCCAAGCAGAATTTTGCTCAGCTCCCGAGCCACCAGATTCCATATTCTGATTGCTTTTAGCACCCCAAGCAGAATCTTGATTTCCGTCAGAGGCACCGGATCCCAAGTTCTGATTACTTTTTTTGCCCCACGCAGAATCTTGGTTCTCATCAGAGCCACCGGCACCTAAGTTCAAATTACTTTTTTTGCCCCAAGCTGAATCTCGGTTTTCATCAAAGCCACTAGATCCTGAATTTTGATTACTTTTATCACCCCAAGCTGAATCTTGTTTTTCATCAGAGCCACCAAATCCCGCATTTTGATTACTTTTTTTGCCCCAAGCGGAATCTTGATTTTCATCAGAGCCACCAGATCCTGAGTTCTGATTACTTTTTTTGCCCCAAGCTGAGTCTTGCTTTTCATCAGACCAAGCAGATCCCGAGTTTTGATTACTTTTTTTACCCCAAACTGAATCTTGATTTCCATCCGAGTTACAGGGTTCCAAGTTTTGATTACTTTTTTTGCCCCAAGCAGTAGTTTGATCACCACCAAAGCCGCCTGATCCCGAGTTCGGGTTACTTTTAGTCCCCCAACCAGAATCTTGATCGCCACTGGAGCCACCAAATCCCGGATTCTGATTACTTTTATTTCCCCAAGCGGAATCCTGACTTCCACCAGCGTCACCGGCCTCAGAACCCATGTTACTTTTCTTGCCCCAACCTGAATCTTTCTTTTCATCCGTGCCCCAACTATCCACTTTGTTGTCGGCAACATTCTTTCCTTTGCCCCAGGCATCATCTGACGGTTTCTCAGACCCAATTTTTGAACTGTTTCCCCACGCGTCTTCAGCATTTTCAACAGACCCTTTCTGAGCGACTTTGCTTCCCCAACCATCTGCCACATCTGTACATGAGTTAAAACTTAAAAGTTATAACAATCAATCAAATATATCTAAATATATATTGCATCGTATCAATACCCGCTTCAGCACCGCTACTAGAACCAAAAGGATTTGAACCGGAATCTGGTTGAGCCTGCGATAGAAAATAACTTTACGTTTTTAAGACAGCATTTAAAGAGCTGGCAATATGTAAACCTTCTAAATGCGAGCATTAAATTCCTGCAGACAAAGTAGATGGTACAAGTTCAGGACAAACCGAGAAGCCAGCGGCAGGCGTATTGCCCCATGAGCTCCTACAAGAATAACCATTCCAGTATTTACATTCGATAAAGCATATATTAGCTCTAGATTTCGAGGCAAGATCCTTTATGTTTTCCTATTATCAATAAAATTTCACTAGAGAAAAAACAAATTTTTTTATGATAGTAAAAATTCCAATCCTAGAGAATTTCAAATTAAATTTTACCCTTCTGTGGATACGCCCACCGCATTCCAACCATCACTGTCGCCAGATTTAACGGCTCCAGCAGCCCAGTCTTAAAGAAAAAAAGACGAAAAAGTATGTCAAATTCCATGAACAATCGAACTGCAAAAAAATATTTATTATTTTGCATTAGACTCGTTAAACAAGAAGAAAGTGAACGGATTAACCTGTAGAGCCTCCATCATTCCCAAGCAAGTCAAATGGTTTAAAAGAACTGGATTCAGGATCGTCGCTTTAGAAGGAAATAAAAAGCGCTTCAGAGAAGTTATTTCCAACAGGAAACAAAAGCTAGTTTTCAGAGAACTACTTTTATTAGGGAGATTACCTTGATGATGTGATGGGAATTCGCTTTTGAACCTCAGACAAGTGCTCGTTTTTAACTGCATAGTACAACATGTTAAGGTGCTAAACATGAACTGTAATTGACTTCATTTGAAAACCGATTTTAATGAAAAACTGAAGTAATGAGCAGATTAATTATATATTTCGAAGAAGAAAAAATACCGAATATTCTGGTTGTCAAACTTGCGGTGAACCGGTTTTTAGTTTCCAATAATATTTCATTACTATGGTAAAATAAACAAACCTGTAAGGACCTTCTGCTTTGAATCAAGTTTGACTGTAACTTCAGAGCGCCGTATAGCTAATACACGGCAGAGGTAGCCTTTCAAAGGTCCCACTCGGATTCTCAACATTTGACCAATGGAATATATACTATCATCAGCTTGATTAACTGCGATCAAGGCACATAATCAGAAACCTAAATGTGAGATTTGTGCAAATATCAATGATCATAATTCAAAGGCATACATACAATTACGTGTACTCCCCCTTTCTTCAAACTGTTTTTCAGGTGATAGAGGGGTTTTCGGTGATGAGGGAGTTTCATCGAAAGCCGCAAAACCTGATTCGCCACCCTGAAACAAAGAGAAAATATTAACGCGTACATATAAAAGAATAAATTCATTGACCAAGATGAACATTAGATCCCCACCTTTTCCTTACTAATCTCGAGAGAAATCTTAACTTTCTCACATATTACAGATCTACAGCAGAAATAACCCCCATATTCTTCTTCTTCACTCCCATCATAAAAGAAAACTGTCCCTCGATAGATAAATTTAACAATTCCTTGCTTGCCCTGTGAAATACGAGAGACGAGAGTATAAACTTCTCACATCTCTATATGATAAGTCAACTGCTTTCACAAGAAATGGGCGCCAAATGTCACACCTCAAACGGTCCTTCTTTAACCTTGACAGTATCATTGACATATATGGCATTCGATCGGTGATCTGAGGCAGTAAATTTCAAGTTGGACGGTCCAGGTTTTAACTCTTTTTCTGTTAAGAACACCACTAGAGGACCTTCTGGTCCCTTCTTCAAAATCTAAAATGACACAAAGGGGTAGATATGTAAATGAGCATGATCATGATCAAATCTAAGGGAATCTAAGAACATTAATAAAATGAATACCTTGTAAGTATCACCTTTCTCTTTCTCCATGCCTATAATAACTCCAAAATCTGCTCGGCTGCAGCACAAAAACAATGAAATTAAAAAATAAAAATAAAAAGTAATTGGCATCGATACCCCGTGCATTTTGTTAAATTATGCATTTTGAACTTTTGATTAGGTCACTTTTCCCACGGCGCAATTGTGACCTTAACTTTTAATCTTTTATTTCGGTGTAAGAATCCTCCTACGAATGAAATTTAAGAGGGGTTGATGCCGACATAAAAAAACCAATTAGATCAACGTTCAGTACTTGTACTTGCCACATAAAAGTAGGAAAACTCACCCAAAACACACAAGATCATGAACTTGGAAACGATTTTCCAAAGCAGGCCCCGAGGAACTTTCTCCTTTCTCAAGCGCATTAGCTTGCTTGGTGACCTGACTTTTCTTTTTTTGATCACCGTAGAGCTGAGAAAGCCACTCTCTATTCTCTGATTCATCGGTCTCAGATGCCTCAAACTTGAGCAACTCATCCTCTGATGGCTTAACTCCCCAGCAAATTAACGAATCAATGGGTATTCTCTTGTACAAAAATCCGTTCTTGAACATCATACCACCAAGAAACTCAACCGCCTTCTGCGTTTCACGATCAAGCTTCTTCGAAATAAGAGGGCGGAATTCTCTACAGACATTATTAGCATGTAGGTTAACAATATTAGAGTTTCTTTCTTTTAAGAAAAAAAAAAGGTAAATTAGAAAATTACTCAAGTTCACTTGCACTAATCAATCGTGCTGGTGGAGGAGTGGATGTTCTCTTAGCAGTAGCTCCATCACCCTACAAAGCATTTCAAACTCAAATCGAGAAAAATTTCGAGGTGTTGTATCACAATGACAAAGATAAAGTTCTCAATCCAACATACTTAACTGCAGTTAAAATTAGCTAGGTAATGAAAGACACATTTTCAGTGATAAACATGATATTCAATTGCAGTTATTCTTCACTAGAAAAAGAAAAGGGGGGATGATGAGTACAAATTTTTCGGCAAGCGCTGAGAGATCAATTCTTGGTATCAGCTTTACTGTTGCTCTTTTCATTTTTTTGTTCACACCCACGATCTGCAAATGTAAAATCCCAATAAACATAATACCCTTATAATTTTCGCTCTTCAAAAATAAAATTTCAACTCTTCACAAAATACCTGTCCAAGGTCACCCTTGTAAGTTCCACTCTTCACACGGACCCACGTGCCTTCAGCAACCTCTTTGTACTCAGTTCGAAAAGAGAGCAAGCTAGAAACTTCATCCCTTGGAACCACCATTACTCGGGTAGCATATATACCACTCAGCCCAGTACATGCCTGAAATATGTAGAAATATCAAAATTTAGGGATTTTTTTTTTTTTTTTTATAACAACAGCCAATTCTGTATAAGATGTAATTCATAATTAATCAATGATATTCAGAAATCGTCATCACAAGAAATACAAAAATATTCTCACTTCCTCGGTGATTGAAAAGAGTTATATTCGCTGCTAAATCCACAACATTATCAGCCTCATAAAAAATGGAAATAAAATAAAAAAAGATGAATAAGAAAAGATACCTCATTAATGTCGGATTGTTTGTCGGCTTCTATAAATATAAAACCTTTAACCTGCTCAACAAAAAATGCAGATACTATCTGCATTTTGGCTCCTATCAATTTCAAGTCAACACACTTCTGCATCAGACAGAACGTTAAATACTTCTCACGTCCAACCTACAAAAAAGAACGAATTTCGTTTCAACGACAGAGAGAATATTTAGCTCAAGAAGTGAGAATTATCATTAAAAATCCAAAAGAAGTTCACATACCCCACATTTGACTTTCCAGATTGTTGGGTCGCTCTCTTTTGGCATAGCTAAACTTCTTTTCAAGTTTTTGTTCTCACAATCTTCAGCATATGCAGCTAATCCAGGACGGCTTTTGAATTTCTCTTCCATCATTCTATCAAACTCTGCCTCGCTTATTTCCTCCTCCTTGGGAATAAACGGAGTGCTAAAGGACTTCCCTGATTCACTCGCGATGTGTGGTTCCGGCTCATTGTTGATAAAATCTACCAACAGTTAAAAAAAAAATAAGACACAAGCTTCGAGTCGATTTCACACAGCAGCTCAAGTAAATGATGAGCCCATATCAAATAAACGCATTTACGCAGGATCTAACAGGTTCATAAAACGCAATGCAGCACAAGATTCTAGCGTATACCGATTTGCTTCTTTAAAATGTTAACAAGGTTGTCAAAATCAGTGCATCACTACATCAACATGCATGCACGAGCTTTCTTCTCATTCATACACATTGCAGTGAAGAAACATATCAAATAGCTCACTCAAGCCAACTCTTACAGCTCCATGAAAGCCATACATTAGCTTGTATTTGAGCTTTGTCACCAATAAATTCGCACCTTGTACGAAACCTCCAATCAAGCATGCTATCTCAAAACTAAAATCGAAACGACACTTCAAAAATTCCACAAAATGATACCTAAAACCTAGCATTTTCAGACACGAACTTTGCCATTTCCGTGAAATTCGAAGCTCGAAAACCCTGAACCGGAAGGGAAATCCGAAACGAAACGGAACAAAAAAGATCAAGCGAGAGCACGAAGGAGGACAATCGCGTACCATCACCAGACTCGTACTCATCGGAGCCAGCTTCAGCGGCGGAGTCGTCGAAGAACCTCAAAACCCTAGGGTCGGTCTTCCTTCGGCCACCGGCGCCTGAGGAGTCCTTCCCGGAGGAATCTCGCTTCCGCTTGCTACCGGCGGAAGAGTCATCTCCGGCGACGGCTTTTCCCTTGCCCTTGTGGGCCACTCCTTTGAGCCCCATTGCAATGCGCGAGGTTTTCTCAAGCAACCATGGAAACGAGAGAGAGAGAGAGAGAGAGAGAGAGGGTTTCTTGTTTCAATTTCTGGAATCAGAAATGGTTTTTGGGAGTAGTGGCAACGAAAGGTCACTGATCACAACAATTTGTAATTTGACAGTTCTACCCTTTCTGTTTCGTAATTTTTAATTGCAT
Source organism: Parietaria judaica (assembly GCA_954871525.1). Taxonomy (NCBI): domain Eukaryota; kingdom Viridiplantae; phylum Streptophyta; class Magnoliopsida; order Rosales; family Urticaceae; genus Parietaria; species Parietaria judaica. Next base: position 11,155,404 of record OX940862.1, read on the forward strand.
TATAATTTATAAATTTATTTTTTTATATAAATTCTAATTTTGTAAAATATGTTTTTTATTATAAACAGAAAAAGATACTTTATTATTAAAATGAGTGAAAAATCAATAAGTTGGGAGGATGTAAAAAAAAAAACTTCAAAAGTAAGTGTTTGTTTTAGCTTCAACGGTATTTTTGTTTAAAATTAAAAATCGAGAGTATGAAAGTAAAATTCTCTAAAATCATTTTCTAAAATATATATCTTATTAGATTCAAGCAAATGAGATTACGTACGTCACTGTAATCATTTTCCATACTTCTATTCTAACACTTATGATTAACATAAGTTAAAGGAATACAAGAACAAATCATATCCATAATCAACCAAGTAAATTACATGAGAAATTTATTAGGATTAAAATGAAAAGAATGTAACAAGTGCTTCGGTCCAAGTAATCTGAAACGCGACGTAACAGAAATCTCACGGCCTCCGAAACGGGACGGCCCTTAAGTGCAAACCGTTTTTCATCATAACGCTCACCCCGAAGAGCTCCGTCATGTCGAGATCCGCGCCGGCCGCTAGACGCCTAGAGGAGCTGTGCGAGGACGAGCTCGACCTGGGCCAAGGCGAACGACATTCCCGGGCACATCCTCCACCCGGCCCCGAAAGGCGTGAACTCGAAGTCGCCTCCCTTGAAGTCAACCGGGCTGTCCGCAAACCTCTCCGGGACGAAACTCTGGGCGTCGTCCCAATAATAAATTTAAAATTATAAAATTACATATTAAGTGAGCATCTACTAATTATAACTCTAGTACTAAACATTTAATCTCAAATATGCAAATATATTAGTTATCATATGGTCTTTTAATCTCTATACGTCTTTATCTAATTATGAAAATCCCGACGCCGCACGAGTTCCTTCCTTCCATCATGGCTGAAATCAACGCCTTGGTGCTGAACGCTGATCTGGATAACGCCGAGCTCGTGAACTCCACCGATTGGGACGACGCGACGAGGATTCGCGCCTCGTCTTCACGGATGGACGAGATCCTGGGGACGCTGAGCAACTCGTTGACGCTTATTTTCCGCATCTTCTTCCCGTACGGGGCGAAGGCGATGTCTAGATTGCCGACTTGAAATGAGGCCTCTGCGCGAAAGCGAGGTCGTGCGTCTTCATGATTTCTCTCGCCATGTCCGGGGACGAGACGACGAGAGTGGAGACTTCGCCCAATTTGAGGTGCATCAGAGGCCCATATTTACGCGAAAGATCTCGGAGAGTTCGGTGCGGTAATGATCCGATCAAGTTTCCGATAATCGGAAGCTGCATCGGACCCGGCGGTAGCTTGGAAGATGACCTTCTTTTCAAATAAAGAGAGAAAAGCATCGAAAGGAGGATGATGGGGATGAGAATGATCGAGGAAAGTTGGAGCTCCATTGTTAAGCTCAGGATTGGAATAAAAACTAAGTTTTGTTCACGGAGATGTATATGTATATGTATATAGTTGTTGCATTCGCCTTTCGGCAAGTTGAATTTGTTTATATATATATATATATATATATATTGTTCTACATCAACTAGTTTCACAAGTTATATAATCAAGCAATAAATTTGTATTTCGTTAATATCACGATCCGTTTACAAAATCGTAAAAATAAGAAGTACTATGTGGTAATGACGTAAAATCATGTCTATACATACTCATTATGTAGGGAATTTTGTTTCTACATACCCTCTATTTTTAATTCTTTGCAAAAATATCCCTCTATTTAAAAAAAAAAAAATAAACTAATTATACCATCGAAGTGTACTTTAGTTTTATTTTTATACCGGTGGTATTATCGGCCAATGTTATAATGCATTATCGTACAACTATATATATTCAGTGTAAGAACACGTGACATCATTCAGTGGCGGAACCAAGATTCGGAGACAGGGGGTTCAACCACACCCATTGACAACGTACGTCTGCTCCTGACACCATTGACCAAGTTTACATGTGTAAAGGGGCAAACAAGCATTTGATTCCTATGGAGTTTGAATATGTAACCTCTTGTAGAGGTATGTAGTAAGTTACTACTAGGCCAAACAAGTTTGATTACATCATTTCAAATTTTAAAACTCAAAATTGCCCCTCAGTCAAAAAGTTTAGATTATATATCATTAAGTTTAATTTTTGGCAAAAATGTGCCATACATTTTCAAAATTACCAAAGTATGACTAACCGTCAAAGAACTTTGATTTTTTTAAGGAAATTTATTTAAAATAAGAACAGAGGATAGTATTGCCAAATTACATTCAGATGGTATATTTTTAGCAATTTTTTAAAAATTAGAGGGTATGAAAATGAAAATTACCTAAAATTAACTATAGAGCTTGGCTTTTAAAATGAGCCAAGAGGGTTTTAGGTAGGGGTGAAAGCGGACCGAGTACCCGGATTTTTTTCCATACTCGGTACCCGGATCCGGATTCCGGGTTTCTTAATATTGAAACCCGGATCCGGATATTTTTCAAAACAAACCCTAATATACGGATCCGGATTTCATGCAATTTCAATTTTAAAATAAAATTTCGCATAATAACCGGGATTTGAACTTGAATTTATATTAAAAAAGAAACTTGAAATAATTATAAACAAAGTATATATATCATACTATATCTTAAACATCTATTGCTACGTATTAATAAGCATTATATCATCCGATTTGCTAAATATAGTTAATTATCTTGCTAGGATTGCTACACAGAGCACAAAAAAATATCCGGGATTGCTATGGATTGCTTTACATAGTACAAAAACATTTAACATCATTTTGTGCCAAGTAAAACGACATCATTTTGTACAAAACATGACTAATCCAATTAGATAAATAATGAGGTACTTTTTGGGTTAAAAAATTCTAAATATTTATATATATATATATATATCTATATATCTATATCTATATCTATATATATCTTTAGTAAGCGGGTTTTAGTAACCTACTATCCGGGTTCCGGGGTTTTTATCCTCTAAATTCGGGACCCGGATCCGGTTTAATCCGGATGCGGTTTTTTTAATAAACTGGTTCAGGTTTAACCCGGATTAATGCGGTTCCGGTATTTTTATAATGCAGTTACGGTCCGGATGCGGTTTAAAACCCGCATTTCCGGTTTTTATTTACACCCCTAGTTTTAGGGATTGAGAATCCCACATGGATAATCTAATATATATTCTTTTATTAAATTAATTATTGATTGATTATTACTTATTATCGTATCTAATTAAAAGATCCGAATATCAATTCTAAAGATATTATCTTCGATTACAAGTAACTTTTTAAGTATTTCTCGTTTAAGGAAACTTTTAAGTATTTTAACTATAGAGTGGAAAGCTTGCATACTTGTAATAAAACATATAGTATTTTTGTAACAAGAGGGTCGTGCTAGGACTATCATAATAGCACTAATGCACCGGATTGATTAGACTTGTTGGAAAAAGATTAATAGGACGAATAGCCTCTTAAGAAGTAGTCTTTGTGTTGCGCACTTTTAATATTCTATTTTTTGTTCGTTGTTCGCTCTTTCATCATTTTTTAACATATATTTTTAATTTAAATTTCTTTAGCTTTCTACCACCCCATATATAAAAGGGCTAAAATATATTTAATCTATTAAAATTTTAATTTAATAAAACTATATCAAAACAACATTCAAAAATTAAAACGACATGATAATACAACGACAATCTTATGAAAAACGACATGATCCTTCAACTTGCAAATGTACGGCCGACAAGAGCAAGTTATGTTTCCTTCCAACTTTTGCTTCGGCGACCTCCGTCGTGTCCACATCTTCCGGTCCCTTCCCGTCCGGGAGATTCCATTCAAAGTGGTAAAGAAGCTGCGAGAGCGCAAGCTCGACGTTAGCCAATCCAAATGAGATCCCGGGGCAGATTCTCGTCCCGGTCCCGAACGGCACGTACTCGAAGTTTGCTCCTTTGTAATCAACCAAGCTCTCAGCAAACCGCTCCGGGTTGAAGCTCTCGGCATCCGGGCCCCAGTGCTCGGGATCCCTCCCAATGGCCCACGCATTGATAACGACACTCGTTTGCACCGGGATGTCGTATCCGGCGATCACACATTGCCATCGGGATTCCCGGGGGAGCAACAAGGGAACAGGAGGGTGAAGCCTGAGAGTCTCGTTGATGAGCATGTGGAGATACTTCATTGCTTTGGTGTCTGATTCATTTATTGTCGTTTTTCCTCGGAGAAGTTGTCGTATTTCAGATTGCGCCTTATTCATCACCCTCGGATTCTTCATCATTTGGGCCATCGCCCATTCCACTGTTTTTGCTGAGTTCTCAATCCCTCCACACAATATTGCCTAACTAACATATTATGAATGGTTCGTTCGTATTAAAAAAATACTTTGGTACATATTGGGATTAATCAAATTGCCAAAATTCAAGGTCACATGTAAAGCTCATAGTAGGTAACTACTAAGCATAAAAAGATTAAAAGAAAATTTTCAAAAAGGTAAAAATTGTAAAAATAAATTTCGGAGAACTAAAAAAAAAAAAGCAGACAATCCTCTGATTTTGTAATTAAATTTCATATATGTATTTTTGTGCTTATCTCAAATATTTTTTTATAAAAAATAATTCTTTTATATAGAAACTTAACATGCCCCTTCAAGATGATGGTTCTTTTTTTGAGCTCACTCATCTCGAAGCGAATCATTTTATTTTTATTTTTGAACCAGTGCTCATTTTAACTCGATGGCCTCTGATACTATGTGAAATATAATAGGGTTACACATGAAACTAGTTGACTATGAGCGAAGTAACCCTAAACCGTGCTAAGTCTATATTTTTCCGTGTGGGACTTAACACTTCTCGACTAGCTAGGTTCCAAATTTCGTCCTAGGACCGATCATCGAAGAGGTTTCTCGCGCCCGATAGATACATATCAAACCCTCTGGTCGTTCAGAAGCTCAACGCCAATTGATTTCAAAGTAGAACCCTATATGGTACTTCTTGTTGGAGCGATAGAGCGGTAGCACATTCTCGTGAATTCTCTAGCTCATATCAGGGGACGAGATAACAAATTGAATTTGTTTATATGTAATATTGTTCTACATCAATTAGCCTTTCAAACTTATAATCAAAGCAATATATATATAAATATATATATATATATATATATATATATATATATTACAATCTATCCTGGTTTTGAAAAGAAAAATCCCGGACCGATTTCACCCTTAGCTAAATCTCTGTCCTTAGGAACCCTCGATAGATTTAGTTACCGAGGAAATTATTGTGGTTTTTATGTAATAGGAACGAAAATAAATATGGAATAATCACAGCAATATAAATTTATAATCAAATAACATCCTCACAAACACAATTTAAGGTTAACTTGCCCTTGTTGAAACACAATTTAAGGTTACTTGCCCTTTATTTCAACAATCTTGCAAGAAGCACAACGTAATGAAAATCTTAGGGCCTCTCAAACGGGACGGCCTTTAAGCGCAAACCGTATTTCATCATAGTGTTTGCTCCGAAGACCTCCGTCATGTCGAGATCCTTGTCGTTGTCAGGGAGATGCCAGTCGAAGTGGTAGAGGAGCTGGGCGAGGACGAGCTCGACCTGGGCCAAGCCAAACGCCATGCCCGGGCACATCCTCCGCCCGGCCCCGAAAGGCGTGAACTCAAAGTCGGCCCCCTTGAAGTCAACCGGGCTGTCTGCAAACCTCTCTGGCACGAAACTCTCGGCATCCTCCCAGTACTTGGGATCTCGTCCGATCGTCCAAGCGTTGACAAACACCCTTGTTTTCGTTGGGATTTCGTAGCCGCCGATCGTGCACGCCTCGCGACACTCCCGGGGGAGCAGCAAGGGGACTGTGGGGTGGAGCCTGAGGGACTCCTTGATCACCAGCTTCAGATAGGTCAGCTCACGGAGGTCCGAGTCTTCGATCGTTGACTTTTCTCCGAGATGTCGTCTGATCTCGGCTTGTGCCTTGCTCATTACTCTCGGGTTCTTCATAAGCTCCGCCATTGTCCACTCCATTGTTGTTGATGTAGTCTCAGTCCCAGCAGAAAATAAGTCCTGCCAATTAATTAAGTTATTCATTCACATTCAATATACTCTAAAAAAAAAGACAATAGAAGGTTTATTTAAATAAAACAAGATGAGTACAGACATGTCTAAGATATTAAGATATATTATGTTAGTCTTGTTGATTTATGATTGTTTTGTGATGTCTACCATGTTACTATTTTTCTCCGCTATAAGCGAGTGTTATATTAATAAATTTTAGACGGGGTCACGACACAAGTGATTACCGGCTATTTTTTTTAAGGTAAAATTACAATAGTTTAGTTCTTCTCTCCTAGTAAGAGGGTATCCTTGAGTTTTAACTCTATTACTGCTTATTCTATTTCAAAACAGTTACATAAATGAGATATTACATCTAGTTACTTTTTACTAGTGTTTATCTCAAATAAAATAGTATGCGAATATATTACAGTCAGTTATCACATGGTCCTTATACTTTATTTAAATATGACCACAAATTATTGAAAAATATATTTTATTTTTTATTTTTTTTCTGCTTGCGCAAACTTCAGGCTTCGCCTCTGCATATATATAAAAGTTAAGGATAATAGCGGCAAAAGTGGCTAAAGTTAGGCCAAGTGTGCAAATAAGTGGCCAAACCGATTTAATATCGGCATAAGTAGCCAAAGTTTACCAAACCGTGGACAGTACAAATTCCATCCATTTCATGTCAACACCGTTAGTCCCGGCTCTAACTAACAATGAGGCCAAAATTATTAACGAGATTATCACTTTTTTTACAAAGTTTTTAAAACACTACCCATTTTGGTACATTTTAATACACAAAATGAGTAATATTTTTAAAAATATATTGTGGCTAAATGGGTATTTCCTTAAACAAAATTTCGGGTCTCTAACAATTAAATATATCTCAATAAAATAATATTACAAAGTCTCGATTTTAGCCTCGACTCTAACTAACAATGTTAGGCCAACATTATTAACGAAATTTTTATTTTGTACAAACGTATTAAAACATACATATTTTAGTTCATTTTAATACACACAATGAGTAATTAAAAAAAAAAACTTGTGGCTAAATGGGTATTTTTGCTTATGGCAATATTTTTATATTTATTAGAGAAGTTTTTTGTGCTATTGATGTTGATATATTGTTTTTATTGTTCATGTAACATTTTTGAAGTTCATATAGTGTTCTTGATATTCATATATTATTTTTAATGTTGATTTTAGTATTAGTCTTCTTGATGTTCATATCATGTTTTCATATATTGACCTAAAATCTCAAACCAATTGAAAAAATAACGATTTTAGCGCTGACGTGGCTAACGGCGTTGACATGAAATGGATGGAATTTGTACTGTCCACGGTTTGGTAAACTTTGGCTACTTATGCCGATATTAAATCGGTTTGGCCACTTATTTGCACACTTGGCCTAACTTTGGCCACTTTTGCCGCTATTATCCCTAAAAGTTATAATACTAACCGCAATGACAGCTAGTATGTTGTCGAGTGTGATCGGAACGGTGAGGTTATCGCTTTTTTGGAGCCGGAGAAGAACGTCAACGAGGTCCTCCTTTGTGTCCGCGCATTCTTGCTCGATATGCGTGTTGACGATGGCGCGAAGAATTCCATTAGTCTTGAAAAATACCTTCTCTAATTTAGCCCTAATTGGGCTGATAGCGTGCAGGAATTTCTTCGAAGGGTACATGTCCGCCATTTCAAATCCCGACGCCGCACGAGTTCCTTCCATCATGCCCGAAATCATAGCCTTGGCGTCTTCCTTGCCGACCTTGTTGCCGAACGCTGATCTGGATAACACCGAGCTCGTGAACTCCAAGAACATTTCACCGACATTGACTGTTAAGGGCGACACGGAGCGAACGTTCTCGACGAGGATTCGAGCCTCGTCTTCTCGGATGGACGAGAATGACTTGATCCTGGGGACGCTGAGCAGCTCACTGACGCATATTTTCCGCATTTGCTTCCAGTATTCGCCGTACGGGGCGAACGCCATGTCTAGATTGCCAGTGTTGCCCACTTGAACGGCCAAGAAATGAGGCCTCTGTGCGAAAGCGAGGTCGTGCGTCTTCATGAACTCTCACGCCATGTCCGGGGATGAGACGACGAGAGTGGAGACTTCACCCAACTTGAGGTGCATGAGAGGCCCGTATTTATGCGAAAGATCTCGGAGAGTTCGATGCGGCAATGATCCGATCAAGTTGTGTAAGTTTCCGATGATCGGAAGCTGCATCGGACCCGGTGGTAGCCTCGGTGATGACCTTCTTTTCAAATGAAGAGAGAGCATCAATGAAAAGAGGACGATAGGAATGAGAATGATTGAGGAAAGCTGGAGCTCCATGGTTAGACTAGGGATAATTGGATTGAAAACTAATCTAGTTCACCGAGTTATACACACATATATATACACATTTTGTATTTCGTTTACTTTCTCTCAATTAGCTCTTAAAAAAAGTCTTACATCGTGCATATTAGTTAGTGATTAGCCTCCTAAAACGTTATGGTGTTGCACACTTCTAATTTCTTATTTTTGTTCTCCTCATTTTTTTAACATAAAGTTAAAACTAAAATTTTAAGTTTCTACATCATGTATGAGGGGTAATTTTAATTTAATAAAACTATGGAGTTGGGTGCGGGTAATCCGATCAACTCGGTGGCAAGTTATCAATAAGTTTCACATGTTATCATTAACCAATCATTATTATCATATAAAAATAAGATATCGTGCTTATAAAATGAACACTTGTATCTAATTCTACTTAATAATATATTCACGATAGGATGTTCCTTGCACGAAGTAAATATATTCTCATTAACTAATAAGTATAATGCATGATAAATTCAAAACCAAATAAATGAAAAATAAAAAATATTTGTTGTTGTCAGTTGTAAGATGAAACGATATTTAGTTTTCTCTTATGTCTGCTTCATTTATTGTCGCTTTTTCTTCCAAAAGTTGTCGTATCGGAGTTTGTGCCTTTTGCATCACTCTTGGATTTTATGGTTCATATTTCATGAAATCTTTAGTATTAAAATTTAAAGATACTTTAAACGAAAATCTTGGTCAAGTGTAAACAAGTTAGACAAGATCTATCAATATTATCAGTTCCGTGTCATTCAAAACAACATTCCAAAGTGAAACGACAATTTACTGACAAACGACATGTTTCTTCAACTAGCAAATGGTATGGCCAACAAGAGCAGCTTGTGTTTCCTTCCAACGCTTGCTCCGGCGACCTCACTCACGTCCACATCTTCCGGTTCCATCCCGGCTGGGAGGTTCCAGTCGAAGTGGTAAAGTAGCTGCGAGAGCGCAAGCTCGATGTTAGCCAATCCGAACGAGATTCCCGGGCAGGTTCTCATCCCGGCCCCGAACGGAATGTATTCAAAGTTTGCTCCTTTGTAATTATAATTGACCAAGCCCTCAGCAAACCGTTCCGGGTTGAAGCTCTCGGCATCCGGGCCCCAGTGCTCGGGATCCCTCCCAATGGCCCAAGCGTTGACAACGACCCTAGTTTGCGCTGGGATATCGTATCCGGCTATCACACATTGCGATCGGGATTCCCGGGGGAGCAACAAGGGAACAGGAGGGTGAAGCCGGAGAGTCTCGTTGATGAGCATGTGGAGATACTTCATCGCTTTGATGTCTGATTCGTTTATTGCCGTTTTTCCTCGGAGAAGTTGTCGTATTTCAGATTGCGCCTTTTGCATTAATCTCGGATTCTTCATCATTTCGGCCATCGCCCATTCCACTGTTTTTGCCGAGTTCTCAATCCCTCCACACAATATTGCCTAACATATTATGAATGGTTCGTTAGTATTAAAAAAAATACTTTGGTACATATTGGGATTAATCAAATTGCCAAAAATCAAGGTCACTTGTAAAGCTCATAGACCATAGTAGGTAACTATTAAGCATAAAAAGAGTAAAGAAAGTTTTAAAGAAGGTGAAAATTGTAAAAATAAATTTAGGAGAATTAAAAAAAATTAATTAGGCGGACAATCGCTCTAATTTTGTAATTAACTTGTCGCGTAATCGACTATTATTCGCGATATGTTATAATACATTGGTATATAACAAACATAAAGTTATTTTGGAAATATGAAGCTACCCGAAAAGGAATATGTTAGTATTTATTTAATTCCGATAGGTCTAGTAATTTCTGAATACTAAAAAAACGTAAGTTGGCGACTAAAATCGTTGCGACTAGTAATTTCGACGTCTAACGAGCGGATATTTCAGTCGCTAATATTTTAGCTATTCGGTCGCCAACATTAAATAAATAAAGAAACTAATTTATATGAAATATAAAATTATTATGAACTTACCATAATAACATCTTTGACATCGTCGTTTGTTAGAGGAATATCGAAGTCGTTAATCTTCTTAATTTTCAGAACAAGATCAACAAGATCTTCACTTCCAAATACTTTTGACACGTGCTTATTGATTATACTTTGCAAAGCCTGGTCGCTTTCGTCTTCCATTCCCGAACGCAACGCCGCCAAATCCCTCTCCCAATCGTCACCAAACGCAGATCTCGACATTATCGCGCTCATCAACTCGTGAAGCCTCTGCGAGAGGTTGATCATCGGAGTTGACACCGATAAGGATCGAATCTTCTCAACTAGGTTCCGGATTTCATCCTCTCGAACACGAGAGAAAGATCGGACCCTCTCGTCGTTCAGAAGCTCAAGCATGCAGATTTTTTTCGTTGGAGCGGAAGAGAAGTGGTCGTGAGTTCTCGTGAACTCTCTTGCCATGTCGGAAGACGAGATAACGAGAGTGGAGGCTCGCCCCATTTTGAGGTGCATGAGAGGTCCGTATCTTCGTGAAAGATCTCGGAGGGCTAGGTGTGGTGACGAGCCGATCAAGTTGTGTAGGTTTCCGATGATCGGAAGCTTCGTCGGACCCGGTGGTAGCTTTCGATGAGACGGCGAAAGTTGAATTTTCAATCTTTGGAAGAAACGGAAGGCATAAACAATGACGAAAATGGCAATTTTGAGTGATGGGTGAAAAGAGAAGCCCATTGTGTAATAATAATAAGTTTATGAAGAAGCTTCTTATTATTATGAAACCTTTTAGGTTTTATGCAATCTTGAACAATATTTTAAAAACATGACAAAATAACCCTTTAAAATTCACTATTTGTCATTTAAACCCCTAAGTTTTAATAATTAGAAATTTTAATTATTTCAATTGTCGGAAATTGTCCGAAAGTGTTTGAAATTTCGGAGAGTTTAAAATTGAAATAGCTTTTAACTGTTAAAATTTTGGAACTTATTTTGATAAATGGTAAAGCATGAGGGGCTACTTTGTTAAATTTTCTACTAGAATTAATAATTGTATTGTATGTTTTCACGTTATGCCCATATTTCTTCAAACAATCTTACAAAAAACAGCACGATCTAGATTGTTTGACAATTTCAACTAGAATATTTTGGAGCAATTTATATAAATATATAATATATAGTAAAAGCTGTCATATAATATGGCTTGAGTTATTTAATGAAAAGCGATTGTATATACAATTTTTAATCAGCTTTTATCATGATTAGATAGCTAATTGATATTTGTAATTCCTGAGCCCACGTTGATAAATATTTTATCCGAAGTCCCTCTATCATGCTAGAAATATGTCTTTTAGGATATATAATATACAGCATAAGTTCGGAAATTATCCAAATCGAAGAAATATATAATCAAAAGATGGAAGCCTGACATGTTGCATGTAAGTATGACATATTTAATGATGATCACCAATGATATGTTAAGAGTTTTTTTTTTTTCCTTTTTCCCCGCAAATCCTTGCGCCATATTCGGAGACAAGACGGTGAGAATGGAGGCTACGCCCAATTTGCGGCCCGTATTTTCGTGAAAGATCTCGGTTTGTAAAGTTATGGTCCCAATCGACCAAGTTGTAAGACTGTAAGTTTCCGTTGATCCGACCGGACCCGAGATGCAGAGATAGTAAGTTGAATTTGTTCATATGTAAGTCTTCATCAATAAATTTTACAACTTGTCACCAATAGTTTTGTACTTGGTTTCCCTATCCTCTCTGAATAAACATAGATTAAATGTTAAGTGTAGTCTTACATCATGTGATGATCATCTAAGATAATTATAAGCATATCAAAATGTGATTAACATTGTATTTAATTCTACTTAATGTATGCTAAGATATTCATTGTATGATACTCTTGAGAGAGGTTAGGGAAGTGTGGTGCTATAAAAACAATTTTTATAGTTAGGATGTTCCTTGAGCCAACATTATGTACGATAAATTCAGATCCGAAAAAATGAAATATTAAAGATTTCTCAAAAAAACTTTAACTCAGATGACACGTTTAACTTTAAAGTTCTTGCCAATTCTCTTTCTTACCGATCGGAATGGTGACATATCCATACACCGGCGAGTGGGACGCCGGAGACAACAGGAATGAATGTCAGTCCAGTACGATAATTTAAGGTTACCGGTGATCGGTTGAATTGAGAAAGTGATTTATATTATCTCTGAAAATCAGCATTACGATATGAGAATTAGAAATGTGAATACAATCATATAGGACCATATTCCTAAGCAAAATTGGATAAAATATAAGTAGACTATTTTTTGGATAGCAATGCATCAGGAACAACTTTCAGGAGCTTCTTCTGCCTCTTCGACTTTGCGATCTTCTTCAGAGTCTTCGGGTTCGTAATCTTCTGCAGCTTTGTCCCGGACCTCAATATGTTCTCCTGCTTCTTCTTCTCCCGCTCTTCCCGGAGCCGCTTCTTCTCCAATTTGTTCTTCCGAATCGTCTCCTTCAGCTCCTCTTTCCGCTCCCTGTACGCCTTCTTGATCTCCTTTTGCCTTGCTCTCTCCTCAAAGTCGGTCCCCTTCCGCACGGAGAGCGCCGAGGATCGCCTCTTCCTGGCCTGCTTCCAATTCCGGCCCGAGACTCGGCCGGCGATGACGCCATCGTACGTCGGCTTCCCGAAAACGGGTGCGTCGGGATTCTCCGCCGAAGCTACCGCCGATCGCTTTGCTGCTGGAGGAAGCGACTCCGCGTCGATCTCCATGGCAGCTCCATCGGCTTGGGTGTTGCTTTCGGCCTGTTGTTGTCTTTTGCGTTTGTAGGTTTTGCCTCCGAAGCCTTCGTCGAGGCACCGGAAATCGATCATGCAAGCCATTGCTAATCACAGAATTGAACTCTGCAGCCACAAACAAAATATGCACATAAACATCCGAATAATCTTCATGGTGTTCACACACATCTATAAATATATATACTAGAAGAGCCAAATACACCCAAAAATCCTAATTTACTATATTTTAAGTAAAAAATACACACATATATACATATTTTGACACTAATCGTTCCAATGAGGGTTGACTTGGGTCAAACTTGTATCCATTTCCATGGCCATAGAAACTCCAAGCTCAACTTTTTCTATTATCTCCTATGCAATATCAATTAAATCGGCTTACTAATTGATAGCACTATCAAATTCTATCACCCAATTACTTAAAAAGCAACAAACCCTAATTTTGAATAAGCTTAGTAATATGGTTAGCAAAAAAAACAAAAAAAGCACAAATATTTCAAAATTCTGAGGAGAAAGCCCCACGATTAGCATCTCTAATCCATCTATACCACCATTTCTATGAATAAATTCACAAAAACTTGTGTGATTAAGGTCGATTAACGATTGATTATTCACTAGAAGTACAGACATATTTCTAATTATATTTCTTTCTGAAAGCAATCAAAGAAGACGATGAAGCAGTGAGTATGATAAAAAGGAGGCTTCGGATTCGAAGGAGAAGCAAACCTGCGTCGATGAGATTAGCGAGACAGAGACGGTTCGCGAAACAGAGAAAGGAAGGAGAAAGCTAAGCTGTGATATGAACTGTGAAGAAGTATAAAGCTAAACCTAGTTTGACCCAAATTCGACGGGTCCTACTCATGGGCCGGGCTTCACTTACTGGGCCGGGTTTATATTTGCCTGTGCTTTTATCTGAATTTTAGAAAGAAAAAAAAAATAACGAACGAAACTAATTTATCTAAATTAAATCGACTTAACATTACTGTTATTATTCCCCATCTCATTATTTATTAATTTCTAATAATTAGCTCCGGTAGCAACTGATTTTTTAGCTCGATTCTAAACTAGAAAATATATTTAAGAAAATAAATATGCTGAAATCGGTACGCATATAAACATCTAATATTAAAATAAGGTGCCCGGAACCGGTAAAAAAAACTCCGCTCTAAGTTTTTATAGTTTCGCCTTCGTAGATCGTTGATTTTTAGTTCATTGTGTAAATTACTGTTACCAAAACTATTACGAGCCTCGTAAGCGGAAATTTTGGCCCGTTCTCAAACCGTTTTTTTACGATCTATCATAACCGTCTCCTTCAGTAACTGATTTTGTATTAAAGTATAGTTATTATTACAGTTAGAAATAAGCTCATAAAGAATGAATTTATTACACAAATGCCAAGCAAGTGCATTTTATTCATTCTATAAATACCCAAGTTGTTACCTATAGGATCAGTATTCAACCCCTGTGTTGTTGTGAATTTAACTGTTGACTACCGGTAATTAGCGATCAATTATCGGGATAATGAGATTGCAATAATTGCTTTATACTCAGCCTTTCTGCCGGTAAAAGGTCCACCTCAGCGTCGAACATTCTCCTCCGAATCGACGCCCTCTCGCTATCCTCATTATCAACAACCTGCAAATAGAGACACTTTTCAATCAGGAACGATAGTCAAAACCAGAACTCCGGTCTTTCATTCGAGAAAACCAAAACTCTCCCATTGACGTATTTTGGATTGTTCACACGATTAGCGTAATGAACAGAATCCGATGTTGGCGCCTATTAACTGTAAAATTCCTCTAATACCCCTAAATAATGATAAGACGATAGAGGAAGCAAAGTTATTGGTTACCTATTTAAATTGATTTTTATATCTTATTTATATAAGGATAATTAAAAACTTACGTCGATATAGTTGTTTACGTTTCCGTCCTTGTTAGGATGAGTCCTTGGCTTGTCTTCACTGCACACCCAGTTACCGTCGACCACGTATTTATACTCGTATCGTCCTTCCTGTTCGATCAAAGCCATAAAATATAAGATCTCCATTGAAAATTTTTTAATAGAAGAAAAATCTCATGGTCCCAACTCCCAAGTTAAGGATCTCGTCACGATTCTATATCCGGTAAAACTCTTTGGGATGTACCTTAACCTCTAGAGCTATTTGAACGCGCAAAAAAATTAAACTTAGAGAGTCGGGCCCGTGGCAATCTACTTACCATAAGTTCCCTCTGCGCAACCCAGCTACCCCGGCCGCCATCAAATCTCAGTGGTATACTCTGAAAAAATAGTCAGAAGAAAAACATATGTAGCTCTTTTAAACATACGCCAAATTTAATTTATTATTTTAATTCGTGAAATATAATTACCTGCCCCCATCCGACGTCAAGTCCCGCTACAGCCACGGATGAGCAATTTCTGCCATTCCAGGTCAGCTCAACAGTCTCCTTTTTCAGCCCAATAAGCTGCAAGAAGAAGAAACGTGAGCTTGGTAATCAGCATGTGGCCAGTAATTCAGTGTTTACATGAAAGTATTATTCCGCATTTTCGTGAGAAAAACTTTGAAGGAAATAGTCTTGAATAAAACAAAAATACTAGGGAAGGGAACGGAGGAACTCACGATATCGGCAGTTGCAGCTTTTATGGCTTCTACTTTCGGGAAGCAGGGACGCTTACTCTACAGGAGTTTAAAACAATGTCTGATTCAGACATTTTAACTCTGGAACCACATAGCTTATTTAATATTAAGATACATGGGATACATGTGAAACAATCAATAAATAATTAGCAATGAGGATGAATAAATAGCAGTCAATTCACACATTCTGGTAATTATACAGCTAATTTGGCAAGCAGAACTGAGACAAGTTTTATCTTTCCAATGTAGATACTCCTAAGGATGAGTTTATTTTGAATATTCTATATTCGAGTTCTTCTTTTCATACGAAAACAATGAGTTTATTTTGAATATTCTACATTCGAGTTCTTCTTTTCATACGAAAACAATTGGGTATTGTGATTACGGTTCTTGGAGTAAAAAATGCCAAACTTGCATCAGACTTTTTGGGAAAAAAAGATATACCAGAATCATGCCATGTGCTTCCTTCAGCTGATAGCCGCTAACCCAGAACATGTATGCCAACTGAAATAAGAACACATTCAGCTGGTCAAAGAGCTCATATTTTCAAGTGGTTAAAGAAATAAAAGCTCCTATGAATAAGGAATTGGCAGCAAACCCCCGTAAATTTGCTAAATTGGAGCACTTGTCCCCATCAAAGTCGTTAATTGGTGCAGTTAACCTCTTGAAATCCTATATGTGGTGCCTTTTGTCCCCCCTAAAGTTCTATTTGGTATAAAATGAAAGTTCAAAAGGCTAAGGGCACCAAAACAAAATTCAAGTAGGTAAAGTGCTCCGATTCGCAAAATTGAGAGGTGATTGCTACCAACTACTCTAAAAAACCACGCAACGGATTAGAATTTTGGGTCAGATGGTGAACGAGAGAAAAGGGAGTGATCCATAAACAAAGCAAACTAGAGGGGTGAAAAAAAAAAGACATGACAGAAGAGATACCGCAACAGCAGGAGCTCTCCCCAATCCAGCGGTACAGTGTATATACGTCACGCCTCCGTTTCTCGCTATGGCCTTGTCTAATTTGCTGATCACAGCCGGTAGTCTAACTCGCAAATCGTGCATGTCAAAGTCTCTGCAAAGTCAAAATTAGCAGGCTGTCAAAGCAAAAGATCACAAACATGGAGGACTAATTATCAAAATCGAAACATGTCATCATATACGCCTTCATCAGGCCGGCCCTGAGTTTGTCGAGGTCCTAGGCGAAGACTGATTTTGGAGCCCTTATCGTAATTATAAAAATAAATATCACGCCCACTAATTTTGGGGCACCAATCTTATATCAAGCCCACTTTTATTATGATTTTTTTTAATATGAATTGTGTCTATTATATGTTCTCACAACCGCAATACACTATTATTTTTTTTCTTTTATTGTGGGCCCCCTAAATTACAAATCTATTATAGTCTTGAGCCTATCATGTATATCCTCAGGGCCGGTACTGGCCTTCATTAACAAACTAACCTTATCTCCGCACGCAAGTGTTCAATATCATGGAATCTCTCTGCATATCTTTGAATTGCTCCAATGTCCACTCCAAAATATCTAAAAAGTTTCAGTGAAGGATCAACAGAGAATATTTCTCATGGCTGTTGCTGCCAAAATACAAAGTAATTGCAGTTTAGGATACTCCAGGTCCGAATCTTGTTGCAGACAATATATAGTTTTCACTCCGATCTCACGGAGCTTGTCGACATCGGCCGGGGTCTACGGTTAAGAAAAAATATCAGGCAATTGCTTTAAAAGATCTGATGAAGTAAATTTCTGAAACAACTAACACCTGTAGGCACGATCCGACGATCAAATCTTGACGGATTATGTTGTAGTTCATTCCATTTTCGTGTTTATAGGTCAAAACTGCATCCGATTATCGAACATAACTGAATGTTAAAAACGCGAACAAATCCACATATAGTAGATCAAAAGAACTAACTGTACCTGCACCCATAGCTTCTGTCATGTTATTGCTATATATCTCCGACGTTCTTCCGCCATCATTAGCGGACACCGAAGATGCCTAAACGAGAAATCCGAAACAGTTCAACAACGCGATTTCAGATTCAATTTCCAGATTTTCGTCTTCCTTTCGTGAATCTCTTACCTTGATAGCCATGCTTCGACGACGATCAGCTTTATTCATCACTCGCTGTGTAAAATTCCATATAAATTTATTAAAACTCAGCTCAATACGCCGATCGCTTCGTAAACCAGCACACAAATCAAAACAAAAACAAAACAAAACAAAAAATAGAGAAAAAAAATCAGAAACAGATTTGTGAATCAGCTCTATACGTCGATCTCTTAGCAAGGTTGCACGAGTACAAGAAAAAACAACAAAACAAAATCGACTGTTATCGCTAATCTGGCGAAAAATCCATCAAAAGACCAAAATAACAGATCACAGCAATAGATTCTTACCAGAGACTCGCGAGAGCTGAAGATGTTCATCCGATGAGAATCAGAGCTTGGCAGAGGCAAAGCCGAGAATCTGAAACAATGAAATCACTACCACGAATGAATCGACCGACGCAACAAGATCGAAGCTAGTCAGGGAAGAAGAGAGGAGAATGTGGACCTTGGAAGATTCTGCAGGCAATTCATCATCATCGTCTTTAAATTCGTCGAACGAGAGACGAAATAATATCTTGAGCTTGTCAGAACTGAGAATGAAAATGGTGAAGGTGACGGGAGTGAGTATTTATAGGGTGACGTGGACGCCTTTGGGATAAATTAAAAAAACAAAAGCACATGGCTTTTTCGTGATCGTTAAATTAGGACTATTTGGCGCCTTTATAATTATTAATTACAGAAAAACGTGTAGCTGATTAAACGCAGAACCCCAAACTTTCAAATGTATCGTATATTTCCCCGGGATTCGGAACTTTATTTCAAATTTGTCTTCCAAGAATTGAAATCAAGCTATAACTAGAGGGTTTGTTACTGGGATTTTTCGTAAATATCGATCGGTATATACTGATGAGATTTTCATACAAAAATTAGATATTATTCAAGAAAAAAATCAAAATTTTATTTTTGAACCGGCTTTGAGAGATTATGTATAAATTTGTTTTAAAAAATAAAGTGAAACTACCAATCAAGAATACAATGCACTTACGCATTACTAGATAAATTACGTGTAAGAACAAGTGACATTATTGGTCAAGTTTATATGTGTAAATGAGACACGCATCTACGTCCCATGAAATATAGATCCAGAACCTCTTCGAGAGACACGTAATGAAATTACCACTAAATCAAACAAGCTTAGTCTCGAGAGTTTTTCTTACACCTTGTTCAGTTCATCGATATTGGAGGTTAATTAATATGACATCTTGCTTAAAGCGTACTATGTTTGTAGTTTGGTGAATAAATGACGCAAGCATAATTTAAGTAGTCGATCAATCATTAACATGGCCTGATTGGAATACTTTTAGCGACAGTTATAAACAACTCATTACTGTAATTCAATTAAAGTGATCATCATAGTACAAAAAAATCATTACAGAAGTAAAAAACTCACACAGATATATTTAAAGAATTTGCAAAAGAAAGAGATGTTCAGGTTAGAAGAGGCAAGGGCCTTAATTTATAAAGGACATGCTATAAATAGGACCGACTTGGTGACTAAAAACCCGCAAAATCCTGACGGATAAAGTTGAGAGAGAGCAAGCACCGGAAGTCGTCACATATCTACCGGCCCGAAAGGGTTGAAGCTATTTTGCTCATCGGACGGCCTTGAATCGCCGAAGAAAGCCTTGATCCTCTGCGCTCCGGGCTGGTTGATCGGGAAGTTCCAAAAGGAGTCCGAGTTTTCCATGAAATAGTAGAATCCAATGGCCGACACCAGAAATAGCGTGAAGAGCAGTGTGTAGATCTGCCATTCTGCACAGTTTCCGGCAATTTTTTTCTTTCTTTCAGAAATCGCACATAAAAAGAAATATAATATATATATATAACGGGGGAAAGAGGGACCTTTCCAATCGGCCGGGACGGTCAGCTTCTTCACTACAGCTCCCCATTCTCTAGAAGTGGTCAGAACAACTCTGCAAACAAAACAGACATTAAGAGAATGAGCTACTAAAAGAACGGTATTTGGTTTATGCTTACACGCTTCTACTTTGCGGAAAAAAGAAAAAAGAATCTATTTTTTACTATGTAGATGTGACCGAGCTCTTTCAATGTACAAAAATATCTGTTCAGCGAAACGGCTAATATCACAACTGCGTCAATTAAATTCCTCTCTAAAGTCAGTAATGGTACACACAGTTCTTCACTGCTACATGTAACCGAATCTTTTGTGTGAGAATATGTAAGACCCATTATAACTTGTAGGACGGTAAAGTTGTAACTTATTCTTTATGCTTTATTAGGGGTATTTTGGGTGTTGTGCACATAAGTTAGGTTTTAATGGTTTTAAATTTCCTTTCAAAACACCTTGCAAAGAGTTATCGCCCTATTCTTGAAGGAAAGCCGTTATGTGACATTTGGTTGATTATAAAGTGTTTGGGGAATTACCGTTTTGGTGAATTCCCGTTGAGCGGTTATTTCGTGTTTGATTTTATTCGGTTCCTATGAGAATATAGGTGAATTACCTCTCACTGGGACAAAACTCCAGTGTATCGATGCAAGTACCAAGGTGAAGCCTTTTACTATAATGCAATATCTCCATTTTCTTCACATCAACTACACATATATCCCCGTCTTTGCTCCCGCTACAGAAAAAAGCCCGAAAAAAGGTGAGATGATAGAGTTCACCGAAAAATATTAATTGTATGACTACTCAGCCAAATCAAGCTTAAACTTTGTAGTTTCAATTGCTTACAGAGCAAGATATTTCCCATCCTTGCTCATAGACATAATGGAAGCCGGTTTTTTAAGCAGCCTCTTGTGCCCGATTCTGTTCCACGTGCTCAGATCCCAAACTGCCGTTACCACACTATCACCTGTTTAAACGGTAAAATATATGTTGATGAGGAGGAAAGCAATAACAAAATAATAATAATAAGTGGGCAATGAATCATTAATGTTCTACAATTACCTTTCTGAACAGTACAAAACAGAAACGGTTTGGTCCCGTCCTTGGAGAAGCGACATAGTTGAATATTTTCATCCTGAAATGTACAAAAAGACAAGATTATTTATATACATGGAATTAGATCATGAATTTTATCATATAGTGGATAAACATACCGGTTTGCGCGTCAGAGTTGTCAAGGGGAAACCATCTTCTGTCTTCCACACTCTAGCGGAACCGTCGGTAGAAGTTGAAACCAAGAACTCGGAGTCTAGGCTGGAGAATAGAAACACAAATGATGTCAATATACAAACTGTTTTGTTTCACTTAAAGACACAGTTCACCAAAAAAGATTCACAGGGATTGACGGGTTTATAAATTCAAGCTAAATGCTTATTTGCACAAAAAAATTACGGAAAAAGGATTCTCTACCTAAAGTCCATGTCGCGAACGGACTTATGCGCCTTAGGCTCGTCTAAAATGACTCTAAGACTAGGCCATTCCAAGATTCTAATATGCCCATCCTGTAGACGTTTGAATCAGGCTTGAATTATTAAATTGGAAAAAAAATTACTAATAAGTTAAATACAACAATTATAACTCCTTACCTCGCCTCCCATAGCGAGTTTAGAACCGTCAACACTGAATACTATACATTTCTGCGGGCCGACACTATGGAGAGGCGCTAGAGTTTTTCCCAGGAGTTTCGTGCTCGATTCTACTACGTGCAACTCAAACAATCTGCATATCCACAAAAATGAAACGAATTACTTGTCGAAATCCGGGCCTGGGCCAAGATTAGCATAGAAAAGAGGAGCCTACATCAATGTACTCCATGTCTGAACTTCATAATTGATATGTATCGACAATACATTACAAAATCCAACATTACTACAATTACTACTAATATCCAATAATTTACCAAACAAGAGTATATAGCTATATATACTACTATATATAAACAGCATAAGTTACCAAAAAAGAACTTCACAAGTATCACAGACACCTGTATATACAACAACAAGAAAACAATCGAAAAAAATCGCCTACAATTACTACTAATAACCAATAATTCAGTATATAGCTATATGTAACACTGTATTAACAGCGTAATTTACCAAAAATGAACTTCACAAGTATCAATTCACAAACACCTGTATATCGAGAGAAAAAAACCGCACATATATTGAAGTAATTGATCAAATATCGAAAGAAAAATCCAAGAACATCAACCATAACTCACTTGCAGCCACCGTTGGTGGTGGAGCAAACGACGTCGTCTCCGCTGGGGTGCACCGCGAGCGAAACTGGATCGCCTTCCACTTCCTCGAGCACATACGAAGCCTGCTCACACACCAATTCGATCAAGAAAAGCATCGATTTCGAGAATCTTCAAGTGAGAGAGAGAGAGAGACGTACCAGAGGCGACGAGGAGAGAGAAGTGGCGACGGAATCGTAGGAGAAGAGCTCCACCACCGCCGGTCCGCCGCGCGGCCTGGCCCTCCCCAGAACGACGACGTTCGCGTTCTCCGTTCGCCGGATCCACGAACCGCACGCCACCGGACCCGACTCCGAACCCGACCCGGCTCCGTCGCTTCTCTGATTATCCATGTCGAAGGGAAAATTTCGAAGAAGTTCCGAAATCCTCCAATTTAACGAAGCTGAGAGAGAGGGCAGAAAGGTCTTTTCGGCAAGGTGGGTCCCACGTGGGCAACAAGGGGGTGATCGATCGTGGAGCGAGGGAGGGGTTTACTATGATAAAAGTCAAAGGTCAACGCTTCGGAGGGTTTAAGATCGTCGTTTTTAAAGGGATCAAGGGATATTCGTAAAGAATCACGTGTTAAATAATGCCGTTTGTGGGACCCACTGAGAAAGTCAAAAGTGATGTTACGTTTGGGAGTTTAGACTTTAGACGTTGACAGATTTGACTTTTGGGCAATTTGGATCCTGCCCGTTTGTAGTAATGGGCCGTCCTGGCGGGCCAATCAGATCTAACAAGTTTGGGTAGATTTTTCGACGGATTTTTGCTGATATTTTGGAAAGTCGAGCTTATCGGTTAAATTTTATTTGTCAATCATTATCGTTTATTATTCTAATATTATCTATCTTCGTCGTGTATATGCAGAAGTCGGTGGAGGCGTGGTTGTTAGTTAAAACTTAAAAGTGATACGCTTCAAGCACTTTTTAAATACTTATAATTATCCGGCACTTAAATACACTATCGATATTTTTAATGTTGATCTTAAGAAAGTATGTCTTTTTTTCTTCAAAGCTTTTTAAAAAGACAGGACCGAATACCGTATTTAGTAAAATAAACACCCTATATGGCATGACGGTGAAAAGTGTCATATTGGAAAGGTTTGTTTCCGACCTTACAGTTGAATTATGGTGTCCATGCAAATGCAAGTGTGGTCTCCAAAATATTAATTATCAATATTTTTTGTGTTTTTATAAGGTGGAAAAATCATTGGAAGACTTTATTTTAGAGAAGAGTACAAACAAGACGTGTGTGTTTATTTTCGGTGATTTTCCCCTTTTTTCTGGAACATTATCGCTTTGTAGATATTTATTGATATTGTTCGGAAACGAGTCGTATTATAGTGATTGAAATCGAAAGTGATAGATTTGTATGTTATGAATAAAGTAAAGATATTCAATGTAATATTGTATATGTGTGGAGAGAAAATCTAATCATCGCAGTAATGATAAGCTACGCAAAACTCGATAAATACGTCTCTTTCCATTTAAATAGACCGTACATTAACACGGGATATTTATCTTGTACATAAAATAAAATAAAGGGTTATTATTGATAAAAGTACTCAAGCTATTTAGAATTAAAGCGGTATAGAGTTAATTTAAAAAAAACAGTGGTAAAAACTACCCAAGTTCATATTTTTTTAGTGAATTGGTAGATCTCGTCTATTTTTCCGTAAGTTTTTTTTTACTATTTCCGTTAGCTATGGACGTCAACGCAAATCAAGCAAATAAATTCGAACGATAAAAAATCCACGAATATCAAATTAAAACAGCATGTAAACACAAATTCTTTGAACACCAACAACGCATATTCTTATATTTATTCTCACTTTATGTCTCTAATTACCAGTTCATATCCTCAATGGCATTGCGATTAGCATTGTTGACGTTATCATTGATGTAAATAATAAAAGAACTAATGAAAAATGGATGAGGTCTACCAATTTTTCAAAAAATATGAACTTTGATACTCTTATCACTGTTGTTTTAAGTTGGTTATATGCTACCATATTTCTAAACAACTTAGGTACTTATGCCAGCAATAATTCTAAAATACATTATGAACTTTAGAAGTTCAAGTACAAAATTTTCCTCACAGGTATCTAATGAAATTGCACATGGTCTAGATAAACTCGCCAATCACCATTAAGACTAGAGGGAATTTTGATTGATTGGATTATGTTCTCGACTCGTAGACACATTATTTTTAAACGATTCAAATAGTAAAATGGGAGTCATGATCCTTGTTCAGGACGTTCACTTTACTGTCGCCAATGATCATAGGCGGAAGCATGCCTATCACTAAGGGGACTCTAGCCCCCCCAAAACCCTAAATAATTAATCCTTCTAATATATATTTTTAATCTTGTTAATTATTTTTTAAAAATCTGTATATTAATACGCACACATTTTACCTTCCAATTTCCAACTGTGCACGTTTTGCACAATGCACCTACAAATATTCTCCAACCTCAACAAAAATATATTAAAGGTTAGTCATAGTATTATATTCTTATTATTTTTCTCAACCAATTTTATAAAATTGACGGTATAAATACCAAAGTTACTATCACTTGTGTAATCGAGTAAATAAGTTGTATGCGATAAAAATATTTAAATTTTATTTTATGTCCATTCGTCTATTTGTGTTCATTAATTTTATCAATTTTTAAAATTTTGATACTCTTCAAATTGCAAACAAAATAGTAAAAAAATATATATATTTAAATACCAAACTGCACTTAATGTTGTAAAATTCATAAGTCCAAAAATACAAATTTTTAGTTTTTTCCAAATAAAATTCAGATTTGTATACCCAATAAAGCCTCGTTAAATTAATACTCGATAAATTAATAACTTCAATAAATCAATACTTTTGTATGATCCCGACTCTAACTAATCTGATTAAATTTTACCTCGATAAATTAATAACCTCGATAATATAACAAAAAATTTTGGTCTAACAGTATAAATTATAGAAGTTTTACTCTATTGTGAAATAGGATCTTAAAATAATGACTGTTGGATTTAAGAAGACCCAAAGGTCTTACTTTAAAAAATCAAATTTCATTTTTCGATATTGTATTTTACAACATTATTTACATTTTGCACCGCTTAAATACTTAGGCCACTAATTCTTGATTGCAATATTGTAGATAACTAGATATATACATATATTTTTATTTATAGGAAATTACTAGCAAGTTATAATTACAGAAAGTAAAAAAGGGTAAAAAAATTAAATTTGCCATTTTGAAGCATGCAAACTAGTGTAGACATAGATCTCCCCGATTTAGTACACTGTTGTCAGTCTTTCATAACCAACCAATCACAGAGCACCTCTTCTATTACTCATACTCATACCCAACTGTACTAACCAAATCTACTCTCCAATGCGCCACTTCCGCTAAAATGAGCCTCCTCCTCTCCTCCTCCTCGCTGCTACTCTCCGCCTCCCTCCCTCGCCGCCGCGCTACCGTGCGCCGCCCCTTCCTCGGCGACTCCGCCGACCTTCTCTCCCCGCCGCTCTATCGTGCGCCGCCCCTTCCTCGGTCCAGCGTTCTCCCGGTCACCGGAGATCTGGCGCGCGACGCCGGAGCCGCCGCCGCGATTCTCGCCGGCGCGTACGGCCTCGTCTTCTCCTTCGATGGCCTCACCAAGCGAGATCTCATCTCTCAGGTCCGTCTCTCTAAGTTAGTTCAGTATGAACGATTGATGATTCTCTGAAGAGATCAGATTGCATGTAGATTCTGTGTGTATCTATAGATGTATACCTATTCCTTTTGCTGAATCGACGAACATGCATGCTTCATGACTTTCAAACAGAGCTTGAGCAGAAAGCTGGTTCACATACTCTCTGGTCTTCTGTTCATGCTCTCATGGCCGATCTTCAGGTACCATATCTCTCTGCAACTGCAAAGCTCTTGAGATTGAAATCGACCATTTCTCTTGACCACTTCCTTCAATGATCTGAATGTTAGAATAGCACGTCACTGAACGCGCGCTATTTCGCGTTACTCGTCCCTCTGGTGAATTGCTCGAGGCTCCTTGTCCACGGCTTCCGGCTAGCTTCCGATGAAGGGCTCATCAAGTCCGTGACCCGCGATGGGAACCCCGAGTAATTTCCCGTCCCCCGTGAAGCCGTGTTTTCATTTTCTTCATATGAAACAGAGGTTCCAGTTTAGCTGAATGTTTTATTCACTTGCAGGGAGTTGCTGAGAGGTCCTCTGTATTACGTTCTTGCGCTGATCGTGTGCGCGCTTTTCTTCTGGCGTGAGAGTCCGGTTGGGGTGATCGCCTTGTCAATGATGTGCGGTGGTGACGGTAAAACCTCTGAAGTAGATTCTTAACGGGCTGTATTTTAACACCTTGCCCATTCTTAATTCTCCGTAATTTGTGGATTTTTCAGGCGTCGCTGACATAATGGGTCGAAATTTTGGGTCCACGAAGCTTCCTTATAACCGAAAGAAGAGCTGGGCTGGTAGTATATCCATGTTTCTAGTCGGATTCCTGGTTTCCTTGGGGTGAGCCTTCGAACATGTACTCGTCCGATCACGAGGTTTCGAAAACGTTTAAAAAAGCCGACAGTATCTCAATCACACATGACATGGTTAATTGCAGGATGTTGCACTACTTTTCAGCTCTGGGGTACTTCCAACTGGACTGGTCCTTGACGCTGCAAAGGGTCGCTCTAGTTTCGTTAGCGGCGACAGTGGTTGAGTCGCTTCCGATTACCGGGACATTAGACGACAACATCTCCGTCCCGTTGGTGAGCATCATCGTGGCTTGTTTGAGCTTCAATTCTTAGCTCTGACCTGGTTTTGCTTCCAGTTTAGTGTATATATTTGTGTGCTTCTGTTCTCTCTGTGTTTATTGAACCAAATAAACAAATGCCAAATGTGATATCTCAAAAAAAATTAACTTAATTCTTAGCATTCAATTTTGCATTTGTTGTTTCTTTTTCTTCTAGTTCTGGTATTTGTGCCGGAATTTTTTGTTCTTCTATATAATATCGGGACTTCAAGGATACAAGTTCGTCAATCAACTTGATCTTGCAACTTTTGAATAGTAAGAAATATATAATATGGGCTAGCTTTTTTTTTTTTTTTTAAATTAATTTTTTAGTGATTGTGATTTAAAATCCATAATTTTACGATCAAAACGAGCCAATAAGCGAAAAGAAAATACGAAAGAACAAAAAATTATCAACATTCATATAATCATTTCATGATCGAAGACCAACAAGCGAAAACAAAATACAAAAAAAAATATAAACATGTCTAAGATAAAAGGTACAATTTTTATTTATTTAATCCACACAAATCTTGTATACGATTCGAAAGATGACTAGAAAATGGAAACATCTTATTTTCATCATGAGCCAAAGCATCACAACAGTTATTTCGTTCTCAGTAAAAATGCTAGATATAGTAATCCAAAATAACATTTCACGTCGGTCGCGTTACGCGTCGGCTGGCTGAAAGGGGACCGCCCTCAAGCGCAAATGGTGTTTCATTATGACACTCGCTCCAAAGAGCTCGGTCATATCCAGATCCCCAACGCCGTCAGGGAGATGCCAGTCGAAATGGTACAAAAGTTGTGCAAGAACCATCTCGACGTTGGCCAAGCCGAACGACATTCCCGGGCACATCCTCCGTCCGGCCCCGAAGGGCGTGAACTCGAAGTTGGCCCCTTTGTAGTCAACTGACCTGTCCTCGAATCTCTCTGGCACAAAGCTCTCGGCATCTTTCCAGTACTTGGGGTCTCTTCCGATCGCCCAAGCGTTGACAAACACTCGGGTTTTGGTTGGGATTTCGTATCCATCGATTGTGCACGCCTCCCGGCATTCTCTTGGGACCAACAAGGGGACCACAGTGTGGAGCCTGAGAGACTCCTTGATCACCAACTTCAGGTAGCTCAGCTCGCGGATTTCTGATTCTCCGAACGTCGATTTTTCTCCGAGAAGTTGTCTGATCTCAGCTTGTGCCTTGTTCATCACTCTCGGGTTTTTCATCAGTTCTGCCATAGTCCACTCCATTACTGTCGATGTTGTCTCGGTCCCACCGGAGAATAAATCCTGCATGACATTACAAAATTGTTCAGCAATGCATGGGTATGTTGCATTTGTAATATTTAGGAATAGTTTCGGTTAACTAATTACGTTATTTAAGAATTTAATTATGTCTTATTATTTCGAGATGATAGAAGTTATATATTTGAAATTGACGATAGAAGTTACTGACCGCAATGACAGCTTGTATGTGGTCGATTGTGATCGGAACAGCGAGGTTACCGCTTTTCTGGAGCCGGAGAAGTACGTCGACAAGGTCTTCCAACGTGTCTGCACATCCCTGGTCTATATGCGCGTCGACAATGGCTCGAAGAACTCTACTCACCTTGGCATGAATCTTCTCTAGTTTAGCTCTCATTGGGCTGATAGTTTGCAGGAATTTCTTTGAAGGGTACAAATCGGCGAGATCAAAACCCGACGCCAGGCGATTCGCTTCCTTAAGAGCCGAAATCAATGTCTTGGCGTCTTGGCTGTCGACCTTGTTGCCGAACGCTGATCTGCATAACATCGAGTTCGTGTACTCAAGGAACTTTTCACTGAGATCGATTGTTACGGACGACACCGAGCGAATCGACTCGACAAGGGTTCGGGCCTCGTCTTCCCGGATGGACGAGAAAGACTTGATCCTGTGGCTGCTGAGCAGCTCGTTCATGCATACTCTTCGCATCTGCTTCCAATACTCCCCGTAAGGAGCAAAAGCGATGTCCAGACTCCCCGTATTGCCCACTTGAACAGCGAGCAGTTGAGGCCTCTGCGCGAAAGCGAGGTCGTGAGTCATCATGAACTCTCGTGCCATGTCCGGAGACGAGACGACGAGAGTGGAGACTTCGCCCATTTTGAGGTGCATGAGAGGCCCGTATTTTCGCGAAAGATCTCGGAGAGTTCGGTGCGGTAACGGTCCGACCAAGTTGTGTAGGTTTCCGATGATCGGAAGCTTCATCGGACCCGGTGGTAGCCTCCGAGATGACCTCCTTTTGAGAAGTAGAGACAGAAGAAGTGGAAAGATGATGATGAAAATGAATGAGAAATAGTAGTGAAGCTCCATATTTCAAATGACAACTCTTGATCAGGAAGGAGGCAAGTATATTGATGGTGAATCTCCCTTTACGTGTAACTCAAGTAAGCTATCTTACTTGCTTGGAGTTCGTCAACGGCATCATTTAACTCGATTGAGAATCCCAAAAAATCATGATACAATAATAATGAATATCTGAAGGTGTTTCTGGTCAGCAGATCCCAGAAAATCAATATATGAAATATGCAGTAGTGTCTTGTACACTACTTCCCATACGAGATGGGTGATTCCTTGTACTACAAGTTATGTTATTTTGTATTAGTTAACTTAGAAAGAGCTTATACTCTATCGTTTTATTTGTCACGTATCGTCTCTCAGGTGACATACTGTCCCGTTTTCCCGTCATTGATGGCTGATATGCAGAACGAACCAGAACAAGAGTCCACAGCCGGCGACAGAGCAGGTTAGATTATGGTTTAAAACCTCAAAAATTCCCAATTACCGAAAATTCCACTAACATAATCATGATCCGAAAACTAATAAGAAGCCTCCATCATATGAATCACAGCATCAAACATGTTTTTTAAGTATTGAAAACACTGATGAGGTATCAAGTACGTGCAGAAATGGAGCGAAATGAAGCAAATTCGACATGCCTCGAGGCTCGAGCAAAAAGCGGAGAATCGAGTCCTTCAACTGCTACTAATGTATAGTTCCTAAAGCACAAATGACCAATTTTTTTTTACATAGATATATCTTTTACTCATAGCGGCACATTCAAGAGAACAGAAAATTAGATTTCACGAGCTCATTTTCAATTTGTTAAGGAAAGGTGTGGGCATCATGTCCCGCCAATCAACCATAGCGATTCAGGATTCCGAGTATTTGTAGCTTGACAAACAGATACAGACTTTCGTATTTACAGAGCTTGCGGCTATGGCAATGGCCAAAACTGACGGCTATACGATTCCCATACAGTGAGTAGCCTACTAAGATTTCCCCTTTTTTTGTTTAAACTAGTGATGCAATTGAAAACTATAGCAAAGGCACCTACCGAACGTCAACCCCGTCACTAAACCCTAAACCTATGCAAAGACCTACTCCGTGAAACTCAGCTGACATAGTGGCCCGTTTTCCTTCTGAAGCAAAGACCAATTCCAAGAAATTCAGCTCACATAGTGGCCCGTTTTCCTTCTGTGGCGACTGAAGTCAGACACGAACCTGAAGGAGAGGCCGCACCCGTCGATGGTGCAAGTGTAGGGCCGCTCTCCGGTGTGGACTCGAATGTGCTCGGTGCGGGCCCAGGACCACTTGAACGACATAGAGCACCCCTTCCACGGGCACTTCAACGGCCTCTGGTCGCTGTGAACGCGGTCGTGGATCATCGCGTATTTGTGTGAGCTGAATCGCTTTCCGCACCCTTTGTAAGGGCAGCGGTTGCGCTTGTGCTGACTCAGCTCCGCCTTCTTCTCGAAGCTCATGCGACACCCTTCAATGTCGCATTTGTGAGGTTTGACCGAGTTTTCTTCAATCCCATCATCTTTTGCAGGGGCGTTTGCAGGTTTTCTTCTTTTTTTGGTTAAAGGCTTCTCTTTGACAATTAGGTGAGCGTCAGCTCCGGCACTTGTTGTTGCCCTTGGCCTTAACCCCTCGCACGGACTCCTCGTGTAGCCACTGCTCATGAAGTTGTTTTCAGTTAGTAGCTCGGCTTCTCGCTTCCTTTTTCCAACTTTCTTGGTGCTCGAATCTGCAATTATGACATCGCAAACTGTGGTTCCGTTGCTCGAGTTATCTGAGGGACGGGAATCTCTTTTGACTCTTGAATATTTTTGGAATGTAATTGCAATTTTAGTGTTTGCATGAAATTCTCCATCAAGAACTTCAGAATCTCCCTCATGGTCTGGTTGTTTTCCTATATCGGTGATATCAGTAGAGACCGATCCTGGCTCTCGAATCGCATCATTGCCCATATCTTCTTCAGGCAATTTTTCCCTCAGAATAATAGTACAGTCAATCTGCGTTGAAGAGCTTAAGGAAAGTTCCTCAGGAAGAGAGCCAACTTTTTGCTGCATTTCTATGTCCAAACTCGAACCCTCACATCTCATAGAGGTCGGAACTAGGGAATCTTCTTCCATTGTAATAGTAGTAATAGGCTCGGTTTCTTGATGTGCTTCACGCGATAAACATGTGCTCTTGCTATGGTCTTCTATTGAACAAGTTTCTTTCGGAACCTCCATAGCTTCTCTGTTGCTGGATTCTTCCGTTCTAATCTGCTCGGGATTTACCGCTAAATTTTTTTCATAGCTGGAGCATTCTGGCCCTTCACATATTTCATCTGTTGAGGCCATAGTACATGAAACTGGCCTCTCGGTATCTTCATTGTTCCCTGTAAAAGGATGACTAACTTGACCATTTGGACAGTCGTTCTCCATTTCCGCGATAGAAACCCGTTCTTCAGAGAGTTGATGAGAAGAATTAGCACGTGAGCCAACCAAAAAATCCTCATCAGCTTCGATGTTAGAATGCATTTCCGAGGCAAGAACTTCAAAGCTCTTCTCAGTGCCTTCATTATTGCTAGCCGCTAAGCGGATTTCATCCATTTTAATTTCACAAATCTCGTTTTCGCTCTGCACTGCTGACATTCTATCAGAAGGAGAGAAGCCAAGGCTTGAGAAATTTCCCACTTTTTCGGACTCTATTTCACTTCGATCAAGATCTTCCAAAGTAGCATGGCTTTCACACCTCTTGCCTTTTCTCTTAAAGTTCCTCCTTGTGTACTGAATCAGCTTTACTTCCTTTTTAATAGAGCAAGAGATTTCTGCCATTACTGTGTTCTTCGATTCGCTGATATCATGGGCCTTCAAGTCGGTTGAATAATAAAGCTTTTTCGAACGAGACTTTCTCGACTTCCATTTGATCGCTGAGTAATCTGAGGTTTGAGGTTTACTAGAGAACAACCCGCCCAGCGTTAGGGCGTGCTGAACTTGCTTAGAGGGAGAGTTCTTCCTGATCTTGACACAGTGCCGTAAATTTATCCCCAATTTCGATGTCCAGTCTTCGCTATTACCGTGACATTCTCCGTTATCAATTGCGAGATCTATCAAGCTCAGATCTTCCTTTGAAGCTTTATCTAGTGGCACCTCTTTGTACTTGAAAGGGCTACCAGTTTCCTCAGAAATGGTGGTGGCGTGCGCCTTTATTTTCTGATAATCTGAAAAAGATTAAAGGAGAAACATGAAAACAACAAAAACATCGAGACGGCAAATTTACATATAGAGATAAATCCACAAGAAGAATTTAACCAACTGTAAGAACATATATTCATGACTTGCGATATATATTGCAAAAAAAAAAAAAAAAAAAAAAAAAAACGCATTTCTTACCGGAATGGCAAATTACAAGCACATTCGCACCACCTTTACCCAGCAACAGATCTGCAATTTCAACAGCGTGCTCCAGGCAAAAGCTACGAGGTCTTAAAAATTTATTATGAGCATTCCAACGATCATTAGACATGAGATCTGCCTCAAATCCGCTAGGAAGAAGCTTTACTGCACGGTAATAGGAAACCAGAAAATCAACTTAACTTAAAAAAAAGGCTATATTTAGGCTTGTGGTACGTTTTAGAATCTGAAAGATTATAGCATACATGAACCTTATTACCCATGTGCCCCATGAAAGAAATGTGAAAAAAAAAGAGCACAAGAAGGGTATGGCGACACAAATCACATACCTTTCAAAGAACCATTACTACAGGAGTCAAGGTTATTCTTTGTATATCCGGACGTTTCATGGCGATCGTGGTGAAGAAATTCAAGAGAAGCTTTTTCAGATGGCTGCACGACAGACATAAATGGAAAACCGAGAATTCCACAAGCTACACATGCCAACGTCCCAGAATCAACTTGAAAGTCGCATGACAAATCATCGCTGCCCAAATACAAATCATCCAAATTCTCCATATACAAACTCATGTCGTCGCCAAAATATTTATGCTCGTCGTCGTGTTTTTTGGAATCCATATGTGACAGAGTCTCCTTGCTTGGATATGTAAGTAAATCAGGATTCCATAATACGGCCCGATAACCTGAATCTTTTGAAAGGAGAACAGATAATACACTGTTTTCCTGCAAAATATCTTCAATAAACGCTTTCTTCACTAATAACTCCCTCTCTTCTTTTTGCCGATCCCTCAATCGAGAACTCCGCACCCCTGGTAATAAGGATCTCGGCACTCTAGACTCAAAAATATTTGAGCAAAATTAAAATCTATGAAAAGAAATATAAAGAAAATGGGAGATAACACAGACATGTAGAAGATTGTTCAAATGAAATATCACCGACCTTGATACGAACGACATAGTCAAGAGGTATAGTAACTGCTGATGCGAGAGCATAGGAAGATAATTCATTGCGGCTCTTCGCACCGCCGCTTCTTTAGCCACTTTCAGCCATTGTGGTGTACCGAAATTTGCAGCCTCTCCACAATTAAAACCTACGTTCCAAAAAGATATTAAAAAAAATTAACTTTTATCTTAGCAAAGAAGCAATAATTTTTTGAAACACAATTGATTCTTTTAGTCTAAAAAGTGAATTACCGTGGCTGAATCCAACATGGTAAGCCCTTGGAAAAGTGACAACAAATTCGCCAGGGTTCTGTACTAACCTAGAGGAGCAAAAAGATTAGTAACTACTTGAACGTCAAATTCGAAACATCATAAAGTAAACTCGGTAGAAACCCCCAAATCTTTTCAATACAATATCTTTGTATCTATCTTACCTGCAACACGGTATCCCTGATGCAATAACTACTTCAGGAGACATCAGAGTAGTCTTCTCACCCAATAGTGCAAGCGCAGCTGGCAATAAGAGAAACTGGATCGTGTTTACAAAGATGTCACCAAATTATAGATAAAACGCCATATAAAAGTGACACAGCTAAGACTGCCTATAAATGATAAGAAATTTTATGTCAAATTTAAAATGACAAGTACTTAAAAGAAAAGAAAAAATGTTCATACCTATGCGGTCGAATTTACCACCATATGCCTCAGAGCGCACAAGTTCCTCAAAAGCAAATGCATAATCTCCTGGGACAGAATACCAAGTCTTTGAAGATCCAGTGTGAAGGAAATTCATGCTGTGAAGTTCGTGATCTTCGACGTGCCATGCAAACCAACTGAATAGCATGCCAATATATACCATAGGTGAAGTGACACCTGGAATATCATCTGGCATGAAACGAGTCAGTGAGCCGGCTGAGCGTGAAATGACCTGCAAGTTCCAAGGACTGTTCGATATCTTCCAACCGACACTTCCTTCCTTATCATAACAAGAGCTTTGACTTTTTTTCTTCGATGGTACTGAAGTTGACTCTTTTTCATTTGCGGGAAATGTTGACTCAGAAGTAGGTGATCTGGGCCCATTTATACTAGACGTAGCATTTCCAGAATCATCTTGTGGCGCATCTATTCTATCATTGACAATGTCATTTGTCTTGCCTTCTCCAACTCTCGTGAAAAAGTTCCTCTTTCTCCTCCGTCTATGGAAATGGCAGCGTTGACCATCCGGTTCTCCAAATCCCGACCCAGGCACATCATTCGCATATTCCAAATAGATTGGCTTCTCTGAAGCGGCTGTCCAAAACATTGCCTCTACAACCAACGGAGAAGCCTCCTTAACCGTACCCAATTGGTTCTTAGCAAAAACTTTTGACTTAGCCTCGAACTGCTCCAAAGTATAAATCTCCCCACTTTGCCACACTTGCTTATGAACAACCGAAGGCAGGTTTTGTACAGCCCCGGCCTTTGACTTCTTTGCATTCTGGCCCAACTCTTGTTGTCTAGTGGTAAACACCGCTCTGATTTCCCCATCATTACCGCCATTGGAAGAGCCAATTTCTGAAGTTGAATTACGATCACTTGAAGTGTTCCTACGAGACCCCAATTCAGGGCACTTCGATAGAGACTTATTCAAATTACTGAAGACGTATTTCTTCGAGGGCTTCGGCAACGGCGGAATGACCTTGCAAATACCAAAAGGACCGACTTCTTTCTCGATTTTTGATATGTAAGCAATCGGGTCGGCAAACTCGGTATCTGTGGGCCGAAACTCCGGGGCCAATGGCATCCCTTCTAGCCAACTGGGTATGTCAAAAGTACCCATTCCTCACTGAAAAAAAAATATATAAAAAAAAATCCATAACTCTGACAAGCTAGGATTTCTTAACCGATGACTTGTTCAAACTAATTAAACAACCACTAATAACCACAATCTACGAATAAAAATAAGCGAGCGAAAACAACCCGACCTTCATGGTACTTCGGATTTAGAACCCTAATTGCATTACATGTCTGCAGAGATACTACTCTATCAGGCATTAAACCGAGAGTTTGATTCCGATGAGGACCTGATCAAACTCTATTGACTGTAAATTTGATTCCGACAGTTTCTCCATTTGATAACACTATCAAATTCAATGCGAATTACATAAAAGTAAAACCCTAAAGTACGAAAAGAACTGAATTATATGGTTAGGAAAAAGAAAGTCAGCAACAGGGATGCAAGGAAGTAGCACAAGAACCATATCACCTGATCCTCCTAGACAATGTCCTATCTACGAGAACTAGGCAATTCGAGAATCGAAAATTGAACGATAAATTCCGCGGGAAGATTGGGAAATGGAATCCAATACGAATGATGGGCAAAAAGAGCTCGAATTTCATGCCTTCCCGGGAGCATTGGAGCATGGAAACAGAGAAGGAAGAGGAGCGACACCATTAGAGAGAGAAGAGCGAACCTGAGTCGATAAGGTTGGGTGGTCGCTCGGAACAGAGCCCTCGAAGGTCGGTGTTGCGAGACAGAGACGACGATTCTGGAGAGAGAAAACCTAACTCTCAACCCGAACTTCGCGGGTCGAATTTGTAGCCCGTGTTTGCGACCCGATTAGAGCAACTTGCAATCGTGCTTTATCGTTTCTCGATCTCCCTGTCTAGAGATTAGAGAATACCCGAATCCGAATTTACCGATTCGCTTCTTTCTAATTAAATGCGGCACACACCGTTTTACCAAAAGTACTATGGATTTTTAATATTTTTAGGAGATATTACCCGTTTAGTACCGTATTGGGGTACAACCGCAAATGCGCTAAACTATACTAAAATTTCGGTATGAACAATCGGGTATTATGTGCTGTTTTATCAAAATAATAGACCGAATATCGCATTTTGATATTTTTATTAAAAAAAATCTAATAACATATTTAAAAAGATAAGAACCGCATTTACGGCATATTCGGTATGGTATCGATTGTGGTAAAATCGGTATTTCAACCGCATTTACCACTTCGAGGAGTACGACGAAAATCATCTAAAAATATCAATGAATATATATAACTCCAATAACGTAGTCATTAAGTAAGAAAATGATGTGAAATATAGATGTGTAACTAATCAGTGACGGAACTAAGAATTTCAAATCACGGGGGCTAATTTTTTTTTAATATCAAATTTAATCCAAAAATAGATTATGCACATTCAAATATTGGTGGGGGCCATTTGGGCCTCTTATTAAAAAAAATATTAAAATATATGAGCTTAGCCTTATACTCTATAAAAAAAATTTCTTACAGGGGCCTTGGCCTTATTTGGGCTTAACTTAGTTCCGTTGTTGAAACTAGTATACTCGGTAAGTATTATATAAGTAGAGGTTAATATATTTTGCAATATAAAATATAAAATTGTATACTAACTTTTGTCATATGCGTAAATTTAGTTTTCGGTTCGGTTCATTTTATAATTACCGAATACCACAACCGAATCATATATCGGTTTTCAATTTCTATTCGGGTACATTCGGTTTTAACCATTTAACTTCGGTATTCGGTACGGTATCAGTATATCCAGTTTTCGATCTAAAATTCAGCTTACAGTCTATTTTGTTCACCCCTACTAAAGTCCATAAAATGGTATAAATGTGGTAACCAGCACTAAAAAATATTGCACCGGAGTTTTTGTAGTATACACCTAATCGTGGTCTCTTTGGGATTGGAAATTGAGATCGAAAACCGTGGCTATGAGCTTTTTCTTTTCTTCCCATTTGCATATGTTTGGACTTGAAAAAATAAAACACAATCTTGATTTTGGTGTCGGAAAAAGTTCAATTTCTTTTTTTAAGGAAAAAAAATAGATGGTCCCAAACTGATGAAGCATGACATGAAAGTATTTAATAATACTTTAATTAGTTTTTTTTTTAGGGAAATACTTTAATTAGTTAAATAAGCATAAAAAAATCATAAAGTTTAAAGTTATATTAATATGGGCTTTTTAGCAAAATACTCAATTTGAGTGGAACTTTTTTAAAAAACCCTCAAAAGTTTACTATAATAAAAGAAACCCTCATTTGATGTTATTTGGACAATTATACCCTTAATATATCGAAACCATCTTCGTTCTCCTGCCTTCGTCGTCGAACAGAGCTTCGAAACCATCTTCGTCGGCGAACAGAGCTCGAAACCATTCTTCCTTCTTCGACAGAGCTCGAAACCATCCTTCCTTCTTCGACAGAGCTCGAAACCATCTTCTCCTTCGCCAAGCCTTCGTCGACTGTGATCTCCATTCTTCTTCACCATTCTTCTTCGGCGAAGCTCGAAACGACCTCGAAAGACCCTTTTCCCTTCTGTCAGCGATTCGGGGAGATTCGCTTGAACCCTAATTCTGGAGCTCAATTTCGCCCCCAAATCCGGTTTTGACATCGCTTTGACCGTCTGCTGATCCGTCTGGCCATGGCTTCCGCGAAGAGGGCTCGGTCGCGAGGCACGCTGGTCAAAGAGAACGGCACCAAGCTCAAGGAAGGCCTCAGCGTCTTCAAGTCTAACAAGTTCGATGCCCAAGTCTTCCGTGCAGTCTCGTTGCGCCCTCAACGAAAAGGTCAGTTTTGGTTCACGATGAAAGCTTCATTGAAATCGGTGGAGAAGATTGATGTTGCTCGAGTGATGATGACTAGAACTTAGCCGATTTAGCTATAGAGCAGTGTAGGTGTTGGTCAAACACAAGCAATCGATATCAGCATTGCATTGTTATGGACAAGCTTATTCTAATCTGATTTTCCCAATTTAAGATTTTTGTTAAAGATGATGGTCTTCCATTGGAGAGAGATTGAATTATAGGAAGAGAAGATCGACAATAAGCAAGCAACGTGCATTTTTATTTGATTTGTTTTGTTTTACAATAATTTACTGTTATTTTATTTACAGAATCACATGGAAATCATTTTTATAACTTGGATTCTAAATAACTTGGTTTCGGTTCCGCTAGAGCAAGTCGTGGTCAGGTTTCAGCACATCGCCAAATCAAACCTCCAGCGGGTCACCGTACGATCTGTATACATCATTTCCGCGATCCCAATGGGACTCCTCGTCGGAATACCGGCAGATCTCGAACGACGATAAATGGTGTATCCCCTTATTAATCTTCCGATTTGCGAGTACCAACTGCTTGATTTTTTTGCCTAGAGAGTAAAAGCTTTGAACCTTATTTATCATTTGTATTGTGTAGGCTAATGATATACGAAGCATTAAGGGTTGTGCTATCAATAATCTTGTGAAAATAGCTTGATTTGGTTAACGGTTTTTTTTTTCTCCGATTTATAGATCACTCGTTACAAAAGTGTAAGTCCAGGCTTAGTCATATACTCCTTCTTTTGTTGGTCTTGGTCCTATACTCCTTTTGTTTTTTTTCGGGACCTTTGTTGTCACATTTGTAAATGTGATTATAAAAGTGTATATGTCGTTACAAAAGTATATCTGCCGTTACAAAAGTATAACTTCGGTTACTAAAGTGTAAGTTCAGTTACAAATATTATTTTCATACTTCCAAATTAATTCCAATAAAGAAAAATACTAAATTATTATTTTAAGAAATATATTGAATTATTAAATTTTTGTAACCGAAGTTACACTTTTCAAACCGAAGTTACACTTATGTAACTGGAGTTAAACTTTTGTAACTCGAGTTACAATTGTGTAAGTGAAGTTACCCTTATGTAACTGGAGTTACACTTTTGTAACTGGAGCTACAATATCGTAATTCTAGTCGTATATAACTACATTTATGTTACATATTAAGAGATTCTACATAAGAAATGATGCAAGTTTGTAAGTCAGAGAAACAATGTGTTTTTGCTCTTTTAGCGATAAAACAAAACGATATTAAAAGTGTATTTATTATGGAATCAAATTTCAATATATTTCTTAAAAAAATAATTTAGTGGTTTTTCTTTATTGGAATTATTTTGGAAGTATTAAAACAATTTTTGTAGCCGAAGTTACACTTATGTAACTGGAGTTACACTTGTGTAACTGGAGTTACACTTGTGTAACTGGAGTTACACTTTTGTAACTGGAGTTACACTTTTGTAACTGGGGTTACACTTTTGTAATTGGAGTTACAATTTCGTAATTCTAGTCATATATAATTACACTTATGTTACATAGTAAGAGATTCTACATAAGAGATTCCAAAGTTACATTATCGTAACTGAAGTTACACTAATTTAATTGGAATTAATTTTTTGTAACCGAAGTTACATTATCGTAACCAAAGTTACATTATGGTAACTAAAGTTACATTATCGTAACTGAAGTTACACTAATTTAATTGGAATTAAATTTTTGTAACCGAAGTTACATTATCGTAACCAAAGTTACATTATGGTAACCAAAGTTACATTATCGTAACTGAAGTTACACTAATTTAATTGGAATTAAATTTTTGTAACCGAAGTTACATTATCGTAACCGAAGTTACATTATCGTAACCAAAGTTACATTATGGTAACCAAAGTTACATTATCGTAACTGAAGTTACACTAATTTAATTGGAATTAAATTTTTGTAACCGAAGTTACATTATCGTAACCAAAGTTACATTATGGTAACTAAAGTTACATTATCGTAACTGAAGTTACACTAATTTAATTGGAATTAAATTTTTGTAACCGAAGTTACATTATCGTAACCAAAGTTACATTATGGTAACCAAAGTTACATTATCGTAACTGAAGTTACACTAATTTAATTGGAATTAAATTCTTGTAACCAAAGTTACATTATCGTAACTGGAGTTACATTATTGTAACTGGAGTTACATTATCGTAACTGGAGTTACACTTTTGTAACTGGAGTTACAATTTCAATATATTTGTTCAACTAATAATTTAGTGCTTTGGGAGTTAATTTGGAAGTATTAAAATAATTTTTGTAACTGAAGTTACACTTTTGTAACTCAAGTTACATAAGCGTAACTGGTGCTACACTTTTGTAATAGGAGTTACACTTTCATAATTCTAGTCATATATGGTTATGTAATAGTATGATCACAATTATAATGACCACAATCATTAGAGTTACACTAATGTAAATGTGGTTACACTAATTTAATTGGAATTAAAGTTTTGTAACCGAAGTTACATTATCGTAACCGAAGTTACATTATCGTAACTAAAGTTACACTTATGTAACTGGAGTTACAATTTCAATATATTTGTTCAAATAATAATTTAGTGCTTTGGGAGTTAATTTGGAAGTATTAAAATAATTTTTGTAACTGAAGTTACACTTTTGTAACTCAAGTTACATAAGTGTAACCGGTGTTACACTTTTGTAACACCGGTTATTAATCCAGTCTAAATCTAAAGGTATGTAGCAATAATTTCACATAAATTGAGTTACAAAATAAAATTTAAATTGAAATATTGTCAAAAAATAGTGACGTACAATTATGTAATAGTATGACCACAATTATGTAATACTATGACAACAATCATTAGACTTACACTAATGTAAATGTGCTTACACTAATTTAATTGGAATATAATTTTTGTAACCGAAGTTACACTTTTGTAACCTAAGTTACATTATCGTAACAGAAGTTACATTATCGTAACTGAAGTTACACTTATGTAACTGTAGTTACACTTTTGTAACCAAAGTTACAATTTCAATATATTTGTTCAAATAATAATTTAGTGCTTTGGGAGTTAACTTGGACGTATTAAAATAATTTTTGTAACTGAAGTTACACTTTTGTAACTCTAGTTACATAAGTGTAACCGGTGTTTCACTTTTGTAATAGGAGTTACACTTTCGTAATTCTAGTCATATATGGTTATGTAATAGTATGACTACAATTATGTAATACTATGACCACAATCATTAGAGTTACACTAATGTAAATGTGGTTACACTAATTTAATTGGAATTAAAGTTTTGCAACCGAAGTTACAGATTCCATGATTCTCTCGCTGTCCATATCACTCGGACCCGTGCTATTAATACACATTGTATGATAAATTTACATTGTATAGTCAAGCAATTAATACACAAGGAGGTTGTAACATCAGAAATGAACCATTTTGAGCATTAGGCATGAATCAATTATTCCTTGTCAAACATACATTCCAATCATACCATGACCACCACATAACTCATACAGCTATACAAATTCATATAAATTATTAACTCTCTCTATATGTAAATATATATATACACACACACACGTATATAGATACATAGAAAAACTCTAAATCCTAAGAAAATGAGAAAGCTCTGTCCTTCATTTGTTACGTTGTGAAGTTAGAATCTTTTGTATCGAACATGGTCGAAGCTGTCTACGCAGGCGGAGGCGGGGCCGGCCTCCGAGCGTTCGCCCGGCACGTGCTTCTCGGCCGGTGGCTCACGTTCTTCGCGTCGATGCTTATCATGTCGGTGTCGGGAGCGACGTACATGTTCGGACTCTACTCCAGTTACACTTATGTAACTGGAGTTACACTTTGTATATAAAGTTACAATTTCGTAATTCTAGTCATATATAATTACACTTATGTTACATATTAAGAGATTCTACATAAGAAATGGTGCAAGTTTGTAAGTCAGAGAAACGGTGTGTTTTCACTCTTTTAGCGATAAAACAAAACGATATTAAAAGTGTATTTATTATGGAATCAAATTTCAATATATTTCTTAAAATAATAATTTAATGTTTTTTCTTTATTGGACGTAATTTGGAAGTATTAAAACAATTCTCGTAACCGAAGTTACACTATTGTAACAGAATTTACACACTTGTAACAAAAGTTACACTCTTGTAACAAAAGTTACACTCTTGTATTGTAACTGGAGTTCGGCGTTCCGATCGCCGGCGTTCGGCGTGGTTGCGCGACCCTAGGGTTTCTCTGATCTTCCACTGACGTGCAATATTGGGGCTGTTTGGCTCACCCATCTGGTTGGCGATCTTCTCGTGCTTCTCTTCTATGGCTGCGAAACAAACTCAGACTTCAATTCTGCCCCAGGCTTGCGAATCTCCAGATCCGGTGTCCGAGCCGTTTTCTTCCGCCTCTGACCTAGGGTTCCGATCGCCGTGGTGATGCGACTCAGTTCTCCGGCGATCGGTGCCGTCGCGCGACCCTAGGGCTGGTTCTCCTCCCTCTTTGCTCGATCTTGAGGGGCTGTTTGGCTGTCTTCTTCTGGCTACAATTTTGGGACTATTTGGCTTCGTTCTTTGTCGAGCGATTTTCTCAGCCATCTGTGCGAATCGATCGTCCAGGAGCTTCCTCATCATTGCTTCCATGGCGTCGATGTCTGGTCACCGGAGTGGCGACTGCCATCGCCAGAGATTCTTCCATCACGAGAGGAGGTCGGTGTGCAGAAAGTGAGAAAGGGAAATTAAGGTGGAAGGGTAAAGTGGGAAGATTAAGTTTAGAATAAGTAGATAATGGATTAATCAAACTTTGAGTATTTTTTTAAAAAGTTTAACCTTAAACGAGTATTATGCTAATAAGCCCTATTAATATTACAATACAATAAATTTACAGATATATAAATTAATTATGATTGCGAGGAAATCGAGTCGGGACCATACTTCTTTTGCCTCAGTATGGTCTCAAGTCTCAACCCCTAATTGTTTGATTCAAAAGTCCAATTTTTAGATGAAATTGTTCTTGATTCATGTAAAGGAAAACTTCACTCTTTATTCTTTTATTTTTTATCTTAACCTATTAAGTTTTATAATTCTAATTAATTTTTGTATATCATAAAAGAATAGTTTTAGAATTATAAAGAATAAAAAATTGTGATACATAAATGAATAACTTTTTAAGTTTCTTCACGTAAATTAATCAGTCAGTATTTGTCGTTACTCGTATGTTTTAGGCTTTCTTTAGCTGAGTGTAAGAACACAACAAATTACAAGACCACAAAATCTAAAGTAAATCGATTCAAATTTACGCATACCACGTTTAGATTCTCCTCTAATTAGTATGCTTTAATTATTATAATAAAAGGTGCTCCACACACAAAAGATCTACTTCAGTTTTCAGATATTCATTTATAACTTAATCAAATAGAAGCTTCAAAAGAAAAGCAATTGTTAGGCGGTAACTAATGTACGATAAATCGTTCGTAAATTTAATTTACGAGCATATCGAGGATGATACGTTTCTTCAATGAGATTTTTAAATATATATATATATATATATAATTTTTTATTTTTATGAAACAAGAGTCACAAAATTAATGAGTATACAATTAAAATTTGACATGAAGACTACATAAAAATAAAAATAAAGTGAGCGGGTCCATAAAAATAAACATACAAATTAAAAGTAAAGTATATAGTTAT
Source organism: Parietaria judaica (assembly GCA_954871525.1). Classification (NCBI taxonomy): domain Eukaryota; kingdom Viridiplantae; phylum Streptophyta; class Magnoliopsida; order Rosales; family Urticaceae; genus Parietaria; species Parietaria judaica. The sequence continues at coordinate 11,199,219 of OX940862.1, forward strand.
TTTACAAGACTCACGAAAAAAATTCAAAATAGAAGTATTTATAGTAATACTTGATTTGTAACACAAGAAGATATGTACAAGTATACCACGTATGAGGCCAAAGTATTTTTTGTCATATAGAATATTTTTGGTGATCAAATTGGTTAAAGGATTGAGTAACAACTAAAATCAAAGAATATAGGCTATTTGGTGATCAAATTGGTTAAAGGATTGATTAACAATTAAACTCAAGGAATATAGGCTATATAATTCCTAAGTAATATATCAACTCTTTAGCAAATACGAAAGTTCTGTATGGTACGACCAAAAATAAACGTATTTTATAGTGTGATCGATACCTTATATCTATTAAAATAGTTTACTATAGTTTTTTATTAAATAATTTTAGCCATATTTTATGACACCTTTTAGTATATATATTGCTCCAAATATATTCTAGTTGAAACTGTTAAGCAATCTGGATCACGCCGATTTTATTATATTATTTTAATAGAAATGTGTGCCTGATCAGCTGATATAATATCAGGATGAGTATAGCGTGAGAGAATATATATAGTTTTATATTGAGATATATAATCAATCCTTACAATAATGAGATATAGCTATATATAATTTATTGCAAGTAAACTATAGTTCAAGAATTTTTGAAATTAAATTATGAGTTGAAAACTAACCATATCACTTTCCCAAAAGTTTGAGTATAGAATTGTAACATCTTATTAATTAATCTTAAATTAGGAAAAAAATAATTTATAAAATAAATAGGATTAATTTCTTCCTTTCAAATCAAAAGTAGTGATCTTGTGATTGCTTGCAATTAATTAAGAATTATTGGTTAATATTAAGACTCTAGATAATCAAATTATTGTTGAAACTTAATTCAATATATTATTATAGTGTGTGTATATATATCATAATAACTAAAGCTTCTTCATTAACTTATTATTACACAATGGGATTCTCTTTTCAATCATCACTCAAAATCTCCATAATATTCCTCATCGCACATGTTTGCCGTTTCATTCTAACATTGACAGGTAAACTTTCACGGTCTCATGGAAAGCTACCACCGGGTCCGATGAAGCTTCCGATCATCGGAAACTTACACAACTTGATCGGATCGTCACCGCACCGAATCCTACGAGATCTTTCGCGAAGATACGGGCCTCTCATGCACCTCAAAGTGGAGCGAGCCTCCACTCTCGTTATCTCGTCTTCCGATATGGCAAGAGAGTTCACGAGAACTTGCGACCGGTCTTCCGCCCCGACGAGAAAACTTTGCATGGTTGAGCTTCTGAACGACGAGAGGGTCCGGTCTTTCTCTAGGGTCCGAGAGAAAGAAATTCAAAACCTAGTCGAGAAGATTCGGTCCTTATCCTCGTCATCGTCTCCGATGATCAACCTCTTGGAGAGGCTTCACGAGTCGATGAATGCGATAATGTCGAGATCTGCGTTTGGCAGCGATTGGGAGAGGGATTCGGCGGCGTTGCAGTCGGGAATAAAAGACGGAAGCGATGAGGCTTTGCAAGATATTATCAACAAGCACGTGTCGAAAGTTTTTGTGAGTGAAGATCTTGTTGATCTTCTTCTGAAAATTAAGAAGACTAACGACTTCGATGTTCCTCTAACAAACGACGATGTCAAAGATGTTCTCATGGTAAGTTCATAATAATATTATTATTCATATGATTTTAGTTTTTTTATTATTATTAATTAAAAGGGTAAGTTATTCCGTTTTATTGGTATAAATATAATATTTATACCAATATTATACCTTAATTGACAAGAAATGACGCAATATTACCTTCATATTAAAAGGGAAGAAAAATTTGCAAGAAATTACAATTTTTATACCTTAATTGATATCGGGTATCCTTTGATAGAGAGCGTTAATAAATATTGAGAATTTAGAAAAATGTAAGAGAATGTCCATACCGACGTAGACGGAGTTATATATGGCCCAAAAGAAGCGATAATCCGCCTATTTTTTTATCAAGAAAAATTACAGAATTTTTTCCTTTCAATTTTTACCCTTCAGAACTTTCTTGTACTCTTTATAATTATATCACTTACTCTTAGCCATGCCTCTATACATGTGCCAAAGTTTTTCTTAAAAATTAATTCTAATGGATTGTATATAATGTTAGGCAATATTTTGTGGAGGGGTTGAGAACTCAGCAAAAACAGTGGAATGGGCAATGGCTGAAATGATGAAGAATCCGAGAGTGATGCAAAAGGCGCAATCTGAAATACGACAACTTCTCCGAGGAAAAACGACAATAAACGAATCAGACACCAAAGCAATGAAGTATCTCCACATGCTCATCAACGAGACTCTCCGGCTTCACCCTCCTGTTCCCTTGTTGCTCCCCCGGGAATCCCGATGGCAATGCGTGATCGCCGAATACGATATTCCGGCGCAAACGAGCGTCGTTATCAACGCGTGGGCCATTGGGAGGGATCCCGAGCACTGGGGCCCGGATGCCGAGTGCTTCAACCCGGAGCGGTTTGCTGAGAGATCGGTCAATTACAATTACGAAGGAGCAAACTTCGAGTACGTTCCGTTTGGGGCTGGGTCGAGAACCTGCCCGGGAATCTCGTTTGGGTTGGCTAACGTTGAGCTTGCGCTCACGCAGCTTCTTTACCACTTCGACTGGAACCTCCCGGCCGGGACGGGACCAGAAGACGTGGACGTGAGTGAGGTCGCCGGAGCAAGCGTTGGAAGGAAACACAAGTTGCTCTTGTCGGCCGTACCATTTGCAAGTTGAAGGAACACGTCGTTTTCCCATCAAATTTGTCGTAGTATAATCATGTCGTTTAGCATTTAGAATGTCGCTTATCGGGTGTAACCTCTATTATCTCTAGTGTGAAACATGACTAATACGTACTACAAGGTCATGTTTGGTATTTCATGAGATTTAAATGAGTTATACATATTTAATATGACTAGGGAGTCTTATGATAGAGACAACATTTAATTAACTATTTTAAGTGATTGGTCCATCCATTGAGTAAACTAGCTAATAGTACTAATAAGTCATAACTTCTCATGTTATACACACACACATATATATATAGGGAAACTTCAGTTTGTATGCCCGGTAGAACATGTGTTTTCAAAAAAGTACCCGAGTTTGTTAAATTACAAAACTATGCCCCCAACACACTTTTTGTCTTTACATAAACAGTTTTAAACACTTTTGAACACTTTAAAATATGCTCCAAAAACTGTTAATGTATACATTAACACTTTTTGTCTTTACATAAACACTTTTGGGGCATAGTTTTGTAATTTAATAAATTCGGGTACTTTTCTAAAAACACATGCTGTCCGGGCATACAAACTGAAGTTTCCCTATATATATATATATATATATATATATATATATATATATAAAATAACCCATGAATGCACGTTGTCTCTGGACCACACTCAAAGAAGAATCAAGAAGACAAAAGATTAATTAGAATGTGGGATATTTGCGAGGAAAGTACCACAAAGTACATTTTTCACGTGGTATATATTAAATTACATTTGTTGTAACAAAAGTTTAAGAAAAAAAAAAGTCATGTCGAAAGATCTAAATTTTATTTTATCACGACAAAAGGTCCAAAAAAGGTCTTGCAGTAAGTTTCAAAGTTTGTATCAAGAAAAACTTTATGGTACTTTGCCGGAAATATCCCTTATTATTAACAGAAAACAATAGACTTTTTTGGCTAATCAAAGATCAATTATGCATGCAAATTGACTAGTCAAGCCATGCTTAATATAATTTTGAAACTCAAATAGTCTTTGCTCTTACGTACTTATCCATGATTCATGTAATTCTAATCTACCTCATGCAATTAGTATTAATTACACTCTAAGAAACCGAAATTCCGGTTTAAAAAAAATATTCTGGATTTAGGTTGTCAATGAATTTCAATAATTATTATTAAAATCGGAATGCCGTCACTAAAAACTTATTTTCTTGTAGCGCATGCAAAAATTTCAGAAGAAACAAATAAATACAAAACAAGGCGTACATATGTTGAAAATCCAAGTATGAACACTGTATAAAAGCTGTAATTTGCATTCGTTTTGTAAATTGAGATCATATCATAATTGTTTGAGAGTTATTAATCTAACATATTCTCATTAAATCTCCTTCGTTTGGGAAGGTCTAATTCCGTTCTCCGCTAAAGCCATCTCCGCTTCGTTGGCCTTCGCCAAATCCCGGAACTTCTTGTAAATGTCGCTCTGGTAAAACTTCTTTGTCCGCATGACGAGCACGAGCGAGACACAAGCCCCGAAGAACGTTGCGGCAGCGATGATGATAAACGACAACTGAAAGCACTTGACGCCGACGCATTTCAACTGCTCGTCTGCTTGCCTCGTGAGCCCCTTGAGCGCCATTTGCTTTAGCCCCTCCTTGTCGTAGAGATGCCCTGTCAGCCTCACGTTGAGCGCGTATAGCCCGATCGGGCTCGCCACGGCCCCGAAGTTATAAAGCGTGGCGTAGTACTTGAGGCCGAAGAGCTCGGAGATGATGGCAAAGAGGAGGGGCCATTGAGCACCGAAGCAAAAGCCGATAATTATCGAGGCTATATAGAGCCCGCTCGGGACGTTGAAGGCGATCAAGATGTGGCCCACGCACGAGAGGAACATAATTAGGGTCAGCATGAGCGGGCGGGGGAATTTGTAGCGGACAAGGACGATCTCCGACACGAAGCCGGCGACCACTCGGCCGAGGTAGTTCCAGATGCTAACGAGGGAGACAAAGGTGCTTATGCTCCGCTTCGGGTAGCCGAGGGAGCTGCCGATTTGGCTGAGATTGTCGATAGCCGTCAGCGTCCCACCGACACCGCAGATGCACGCAAAGAAGAGGACGAGCATGTCGACACTGAAGAGTGCTTGCAGGATGGTGAAGTCCTCTCCTCTCTTCGGTGGCTGGAACACCGTCGTCCAACACGACCGCTCGGGGGTGACATCAGGAGTGACATCAGCCGACACTGGAGCCAAGGGCTCGGGATCACGGGCGACGGTCCCACTACAAAAAAGCAGGGTATTAGAGACTAATTACACAGAACTCCGAAGAAGTCCTTACTATACATACTTTAGTCACTAATATTACTCACCTTTCTTGTACTGCGGCGAGGTTCTTGGCCTGTTTGATCTTGAGCTCTTCAATGACGACGATGGCGATGGGGAGGAGGAGGAGGAAGACGACCATGGCAGCGCTCGAGACGTACTCGGGCCGGGAAAAGTGGGCCTGCTTCTGGGCGATGATCATGATCATGAGGAAGCCGGCAAGGCCGAGGGAGATGTAGAGGAGGTTGTAGAAGACGCGGAGCTCGTTGGGCTGGCGGATGACCTTCATGTACCGGATGGTGCGGAGGAAGAAGAAAGAGATGGCTGCCGGGAGCCATCCGATGAGGAGGATGAGGGCCTTGCTGTCGTCGCCGCCGTAGATGGCAAAGTAGAGTTGCGTGATGATGGCGCCACTCAGCCCCACGTAGCCCTTCAGCAGCCCCAACACCACTCCCCGGCTCTCCGGGAAGTTCTTCACGCACGTCACCAACGATCCTGTCGATCAACATTGCGCGACAACTCAGTATACCGTTATAATTTTCGTAAAATCGGTTGAAACTTGTTAAGGATCCGACGTTGAAAAAATAAAAAATATTGACTTACATATTGTTCATACAGTTTATACTTCATAAAATTACGAGTTACTTCTCTTATTTTTCATCGCCAATAAAATTTTAAAATGAAAATCCGTAATCATTAACAAAATTTAGTCCTTTTTTGTCAGTAAAATAAATTATAAAATTTATATTTGGGGATTATTTTTGTTTAGAGATTTGGACTACTTGGACCGCCTAGACAGTGAGAACAACTTGGGAAAATCAATTAAGAATTTGTTTTCGACTTTATTTAATGACGATTTTTTATTAAGATTAAGAAGAAAGCGCCATAAAGTATAAGACATAGAAATTGATATGATTATTAATTGACATCAATATCTACGGATAGAAGAAAACAATAGATAATAACGGAGTTAATGTTGATTTTATTAAATATTGTATCTTCTTTTTTCCCCTTCTTCGAAGTGTACAAAATAGTGTCAATTTTGACTACTATATGAGACAAAATTGTCATTGGCCAAAAAAAAAAAAAACAAGAGTATATATATATATATATAAATCGAAACCAGAAACTCTATTTTAAATTAAGGTACAATATTTTGTATATATATATATATGTTCTCGTTTATTGCGAGAAATATTGATTAGTATTTACTATTTACTATTTAGTATTGCCATTATCAACTTCGATGAAGATAAATTAATAAGATAATAGAAAGAAAAAAATTGTGCACGATGTTCAATAGATAGAGCAATTCGGACGGTCGATAAATAAATAAATAAAAATTAATTAAATTATTTTCTTAAAAAGAAATATATTCACACTCATCTATCATCGTAATCAATACGATGAGCCAAAACCAGCACGATTCAAAAGAAACCTCTAACAAACACCCCAAAATTAACATGATCCAAAACAATACTCAACTCTAAAACAAAACAAAAGATAGATATATTGAGGCAATATATAGTATATTTAATGATAAAAAAATATTTTAATAAATTTGAGACTGAGTCACAAACCGGTATTAGCGAACGATTGCGAGTTTGCTCCGATGCAGATGTAGAGGCACATGTGCCACACCTTGGGCGTGGCGATGCGCTTGGTGACGGCGAGCCATATCATGAAGTAGCCGAAGAAGTTGAGCACGGCCCCGACCGAGAGCACCACCCACGGCGGTGTCACCTCGTTGAGCAGCCCCGCCAGGATCCCTACGTTCGACCCCAAGTCCTTGAAGAAACTCAGGAGGTTCAGCGTCGTCTGGTCATACCCCAAGACGTCCTTTATGTCTCCCGAGTAGAGCGCGAACATGTACGTGGCCCCCGCAGCCGCCATCACCAGCAGCGACGCGAACACCACGAACCACCGGCTCGCTATCACCTGCACCGGGAAGGCCATCGACCCCCCGCCCGGGGCCGCGCTTCCCACTCCGGCAACTACCATCTTTGCTATATCCTCTTAATAGGGTTTGGCCTTTATATGTAGAGATATAGTACGTGTGCGTGTGTAGATTGAAAAGGCACTGTCTTTCTTTGTGTAAAATGTGGTGTGTTCTTTATATAGAGGAATGAGAAATAGGAAAACACAACTGGACTTTGGAGTTGACTTGATGAAGAGAGAGAGAGAGAGAGAGAGAGAGAGAGAGAGAGAGAGAGAGAGAGAGAGAGAGAGAGAGAGAGAGAGATGATAGGATTACACAAAGAACGTGGAACGGAGTAGATTAAAGAGTGGTATAATAATTTGCGTGATCTTGAGCTCTAATTTCAAGGGTTAACTTGGAATATTATTATATTTAATATATTAATTTGTTTTATATATACTACGTGTGACCAAGACTTATACGTATCTTTCGAAACTTTTCTTGTATTATATATTATTGTGTATATATATATGATATATCGTCTCGTATTTTGAGATACTATTTTCATGGAAGTCAATAGTCACAGATATCTTAGGATTTATCTGAATGAAATGGATACCATGTTTAGATATTTAATTATTTAAAATTTACATCCAAGTTATGGGCAGACATATTGATATCTCAATCGTGCCGATTTGTATTAAACTAACATTTAAATACTAAAAAAATAAATATATAGAAACAGATTAATAAGTTGTGAGTTGTATAAATTTCAACTCTTTATATTAGAATAATCTTTCACCTGATATTATATTAATCCAAAATTTTGATTTTGTAAGGGGATTATTTCCATATATACATTTTAACAAAAATATTATGAAATTTCCGTATTTTGATCAAGCAAATAACACTAGTTAATAATTATCTATTATAATATGATACATCCAATAATGAATAAATGGTTTTAATTGACCATAATACATTACAAGTTACAAGGAAGCAAGTGTTGATAACATGATTTTAGGGTTATTTGGTCGTCAAAATCTAGAAATTACAAGTTGATAAGTATCCATGTGAAAAGGATTTTCTTGATACTCTTTTTTAATTTAATTATTTCATTTATATACTCTAGATTCAGTGCTCCTTATTTATGTTTATATAGGCAAGTTGAGAAAAAGAGATCCCTAGAAAGCAGGCAACACAAATATTGAAATTATTTCTTGATCCTTTATCTTTTCTTTTTTTAAATTTGATCAAATATTAACTTGTATATTGTATATATTTATGTAGCATCTATAGTTTGGTGGTTGCTTACTGTTTTAGATAATATCGTCATAAAGTTCCCAAATTAACCCAAACATTCTTCCTAATTTGGCTCTCTCTAGATAATTATCACAATAGTATGTTCACAAACACATTAATTTGTACACTTTTAGTAGTTCTTAATTAGTTTAGCTAAGCGTTTGATAAAATGAAAAGTCCATAAGGAGTCCTTAAGTTCCTATAAATGGCTCCAAATTCTACTGAAAAATTCTATATGCTTAGGCCACAGTTATTATTATTCATAATTTGGAAGGTTGTATTGAAAACTTATCAATTTTCTTTTATTTTACATATAATTGAATACTACGATAGCGGACATTTCCATCCCGTATTTTTGCTAAGCGCGGGCAACCTGCGTTTGGATGAACATTGACACAAGATGCGGGCCCTGATAATGGGATTTTGTTATTCTTTATTTGTTGTTGTTAGTTTTTGTCTTTTAACTTCTATTTCAGATAATTATTGGGATACAAGAAAAAAAAACGGGCAGATTTGCCTACCTGTCTTTTTTGAGGGGGTAGGTGCATGCTACCCGAGAGCAACCACGGGTTAGACGAGCATGTTCGACGCCGGTCGGACCTTTTCACTAGTTCTATATGTAAGTAAGAATTGTCACTAATAAGCTAGTTTTCAAATTTATTTCCTCTAGTTAGATGGAGTATTTTTTTTGCCTAAAACATGAACTCTTTCTTCTTACTTTTCCGAAAATTTGTATCTCGAAGAGAAGATGATCTTATTCTATATATTGATAACAAAAAAATGTAGTGATTACTTGACCTTTACTATTAGTGTGTGGAATGCTTTGGTCAAAATAAACCTTATATGTATTAATATAAACATATATCATTATATAACATGTATTTTGAAGAGTACAATATTTGCAAATTATATAATGGATTATGTATACTTATGCCGACAAGAAAATAATAAGATGCTGAAAATAAGTGTAAGATGGTTGCGAGTAGAGTAGTCCAAGCATGAACAAGTTGGTGATGATATTACAAGAGCATGTCAATTTATGTAGTATTGTTGACTATTATACTATTGACTTCTTAGGCCCACGTGACATTGACAACAAAGGAAAATAATAAAAGTATCGATAGGGATTTGAGAAGGACATTTTCAATATTTGTGGGAATAAAATCATATTTAATAATGCATATAAGCGTGAGAAAAATAAAAATAAAAAGCTCTAAAAAAATACTATACGTATTTAATGAACATATTTCGCTCCTTAATGGATTTTCCAACGTAGAGACAATAATGATGAAAAGCATGTTATATCATGAGGGTTGTAATGATTTTGATGCTAAATATAGTTTATATGACGTGGTGTTGATGTAGATGTATAACTTAAAATTGTGTATAAAATAAATTAATAACATCGTGGCAAACTTAAAATTATGTATAACATTGTGTATAACTTTTCATCTTACCTATCAATTTAACGAAGTTTTACTATAATAATAATATAAATTTTCTAATAATATATTGAGTGTGGCTATATAAGTATATATAAATTTATAATTAGGGCCGGCCCTGAACTTGTCATTTTTAGTTAGGGCACTAGGTTATGTAAAATTTGGGCCCTCAAAGTATTTAAAAATTAAATTTTACTTATATTTAATTAAGTATACAACAATATATCTAAGAAAATTTGGGCCCTTAAAGTTTTGGGGCCCTAGGCGGGCGCTTTGTTCGCCTATAGCCAGGGCCGACCCTGTTTATAACATTATAAAATATTTCTTTGACTTTAAATATCTTAATTTATTTATATAAGCTTTTTTTTTTTTGTGGTACTTGATAGTTCATTGATTAGGTGTGAACTTAAATTTTTCTTTAGTTGCTAGTGTATATTGTTAAGTTAAAAATACATATATGTATATATATATAACAATATATTTAAAATATTGTATCATTGTGAAGTACCATAGTTTCACTTAAAACCATAACAATATGAGGAGTAACTCATAAACTTTTAAACTGTGTTAAGTAGTCACTGCTAGTGTCTTTTTCATGTGAAACTTCTTTGGCTCACTCATCTGGTCTGAATCTTTTTTGTTTTTTTTAGACACACTCTCATTTGAGTTTAATGAGCTCTGGTACCATGTGAAGTATCATGAAGTTGCACCATAAAATCAATTGACAATAAAGAGAGTAACTCATGATCTCTGATAAGTCTTCGTGACTTTTTCATGCGAGACTTTAACATTTCTAGCTTCTGATTATATCTTCAACCCGTAGAATTTAGACATATAAATAATTTAGATTAATTAATAAATAGCTAGCTAGACAAGCTATTTATAGTTGGTCTATGCATATATAAAAATAAGGCGTTGAATTGCTTAAGAGAGACAAAGCAGGAAAACCCGCAACTTTCTTAATTGTTTAATGTGGACACACACAATAACCAACTTGTTATTTTAATCCCTCGAAAATGGTAAGAAAAAAAAAACCATTATAAGTTTAAAACCATGTGAAAGTAGGATATGTTCCCAGAATATCCCAGCTATTAATTTGGATCTTTATGTCATTTAATTACACTGACCCGTCAAATTAATTAGCTGTGCCCAAAATCGTATATATATATATACATATAATATAAAGGTTGGTCCAATCCAATTATCAGATTATTTTAGAAAATCGGCGAGAATATTATATCATATAATGTGTACGAGAAGACGAAAAAAGAAAAATAGCTGTTGGTCAGGTTCTTGGAAAGTGAGGTTCATACAGGTACGTCAAAACATAAAATTCACGACTGAGAATTAATATTATGAATTTATATTAAAAAAAAAAGATCAGTGAAAGAACTTATATATATATGTTCGTCAAATTTTTTCACATTCGAGCCGACATATCATTTGGCATTTATGATTGAGACTATTGTTACGTAAGTGTTAAGGATCGAAAATTGAACGGTAATAGGTTTCGTCCATCTTAAAATTTTATCCAGTATTTAAAAATAAAACTTTTTTACATTTGAAAAAAATATATCAAAATACAAAAAATTGAATATGATTTGTTTGAATTAACACTTGAATACTTATCTAAGATATGCTTAAACTAATTATTTTAGTTTATTTGCCGGTTTTATTCATACATAAGATGGTATACTTTTCTACCATTAATATGATTTGTTTGAATTAACACTTGAATACTTATCTAAGATATGCTTAAACTAATTATTTTAGTTTATTTGCCGGTTTTATTCATACATAAGATGGTATACTTTTCTACCATTAGTGTATTTTTTGTCAACACGGAATTTATTCGCCATAAGCGGCATGATATTCATAAAATATGGGACGGAAGGGTGAGTAATGAGTTTTTTTGTTTTTAAATTAATCCATGTGCATGGAATTATGCAAGTAAAAACTTGACTCATATATCACTATATATGTATATTCAGTGATAACCTAACAATATGTGCATGCATGAATCTGCAATTACAAAATACAAGAATACGTATATATGGAACAAATGCGCGCATGACACATACATACAACAAAATTATATATATATATATATATATATAATATAGCTGTATAATTTGTTATGCGTTTGTCTATATATATATCCAAATAGATATATGACTGTAGTATTTGCTTTTGGAAAACCTATAAAATTTTACTGGAATAATTTATGACTGGCCAGTACGATTCAACATATGTTTGCTCAACTTTTTTAGAAAGAAATCGAGTTTGTTTCTTTGAAGGTTAATTACGAGCTCCAGTTGATTTAAATGAATCTGTTTCGTGGAAGATTTATTTTAAAATATCTCATAATGATCGTGGTAGAAGCAGAGTCGTTGATGTATTGGTGCGTGGCAGAAAAATATAAGTTTAGCTAAGTCTCTTCTAGTTTAATCTATTAGGGAAATTTTGATTTTTTTTTTTTATATTATTTCGAATTTGGTGTGTTTTTATTTTTATTTTTTATTTCTTGGGTGTTATCTTACTTGATTTCAAGTATATTAAAAATTACATTTTGATCTTTTTATTATGTACTTAATACTTATTTATTAGCTTAATTAATAAATATTTACCAATAAAAATAAGCATTTAACGGTTAGTGCTAACTAAATTAATCTTACAAATATAATTTGCCTTCCTTCATAATTAATTAACTGCTTAAACATAGTCATCAGTACAGCCCATGTTATTAGGGTATAATTAATAATTTACACACACACACATATATATATATATATACATTTTTAGTATGTGTAAAAACACATTGACATTGAAAAAGAGACCTTCCTGGGTGTTTCTTTGATAAACAAATGAGATCATCTAACGTAACATAAATCATAAGTACTCAAATTCAAAGATTAACACACCTTTTCTTTTATTATATTGATATAGTAATAATAAAAAGCTGAATAAAAAATTCAAAAATTGACCAAATAACTAAAAAAAGTGAGAAAAGATTCCACCACCTGGATCTTGTCATGATATATGATATATAGTTATATAATTATATAATAAAAGACTTAAGAGTCAAATATATGATATGATAGTAAGCCAAATAATTATTATGATTTATTTATTATATGGTACATTACATACACATTTTACGAGGTCAATGCCGCAATTACAACGGAGCTTTATATATATACATTATTTTGTATTAATCATTAATGTGTCGAATATATTATTTTTCTTCCTATCTCTAAATTTATATACTTGATTTCAATAGAGCTTGCTGTCATGTTTGAAAGTTGAATTTTCTTGAATGAGACCGTTGAAGCTTTTTTTTTTCTTAAATTACTTGTAGTTCATGGGAAGTCTTATTGGCCACTTGCAAAATTATAACATGTTTAAATTATATATACATATATATATTTATGCATGTATAAATTAAAATATTTTAACCTTTATTTTGCAACATATACCATAATCATGAGAATAAATTTGAGGCTACCGCGTGTTCAAAGTTGAAATTGCCAAATTTTATATGTTAACAAATTACCTAGTACAAGTGTAACAACATTGATGTAAAGCCATAATTGGATACATAAATTAAATATTAAAAATATCATGTCTCATTATATTTAATATAATAAGCATGTTGCTATAGCTTATAGTGAGGGGTGTATAGGTTAAGGACCAATAATAGATTGGTAATTAGAGGAAAGGGTTATTATTTTATATAGTATATGCCAAAAAGATTGATGTGTAAATGAAGACTTTGCCAAACATATCTTTCTAAGAAAATTCTAAAGAAAGGATGGCTTAACCACCCATCCAATGATCCAAAGCAATCTCTTTCTCAGTCTTCCTATCTCCTATCCTAAGTCAGCCAATACACACACACACATATGTATGTATGTATGTATGTATATATATATATATATAATATTTGTTTCGATTCGATAGTAATAGCAAAAATAGAAGAAAAGGTTAGACAAGAAAACTAAAACACTTGAATGAAATATCTAAGAAGGATTTCCTTGATGCATAGTGATGCAAAAATGAAATGAAAAAAAAAAGCCTATTTTTTAATCGAAAATTTTGGTTTCGAAGAAACAAGAACCATAGTTCAGGCTCTGAATATTTTCATAACCTAAAATATCGGAGCCAAAATTCTGATTCAACCATATACATACACACTTAGATATAATTATCAATTTTTATTCTTATTATGATAACTTATTTTTAAATTTTGCTTTTCCAAATCTTTACTTAAACAACCTTCATACATTTATTTTTTTCACAAGTTATTTTCGACACAAATCAAGGTTATTCGCTTGCTTTTGCATATGGGTGTGCACGGGTTAGATTGAACTACTCTACCTCAATCCTACCCGCTCATTTTAGGCTAATTCAAACCGGTCCAATAAATTCAAACATAAGTTCCCTAAATTTTTTTCTTTTAGGATCTAATTTGAAGCATGTTTATATAAGGGTCATTAAAAGATAGACATGAAATAATATGATAATTTGCACGCAAATATCACATTGACAAATACTATTACACAAAATTATTTTGTGTGCAACTTTCTCAAAAAGTAATATCACTTTTGAGTTTTGGACTTTTGGTATCTTAAATCTTAATAGTCAACTGCCAGAAGTATCTTGCACTGTTAATTTGTAAAGACTGCTTTTGGAGGATTGAAAAAAAGTGACATACATTACGTACATATTGATAGCAATTAGCAAATCAAGCTCTTCTAGAGTCTAAGGAAAAAGAAAAAGAAAATTAGTATTATAAAATTAGTAGTGGCATAAGTATCCGAGGTTTTAATTTTGGAGGGGACATAAATTCTCCTTTTTAACGATTAAAATTCTCACACTATTTACTATTATGCTTTCTCTCAATTTATGTCTATTTTCCGAATCTATTTAATAGAGTCGGATGCGCCAAAAAATATTGGACACGTCACTTTAAAAAAAAATCAGTTTTTTTTTTTTTTGCTCTCTTTTCTGGTACTAACAAGATTTTACGAACAAGCGGATGAAATTTTAGGAAGAAGCAAAATAATGATTAATGAGAAATTTAGCCGTGATTTTAAAAAAAAAAAATTGATGTCTCAACAAATATAAAATACTTAGTTCTTAAGCCGCTATTAAAAATTAAATCCCAAACTCAGCTAAACCAAGTCAATGCGTTTACACAGAGACAGTGATACAAAGAAAAGAATATTGGAAAGATGATTATAATATCAATGAGATCGCTTGATAAGAAAACTAGTCAGAGATTTTGAAGTTTAATTAACAATAAGTACACTAAGCTAAGCTTACTTGCACGCCTTATAATGTTGTGTAGATCAAAACAATTATATTCAACTTTTAAAGTCAATAATTGCTACTTGTGATATTACCATAGTCTTGAGTGGTTATTGAATCAAATTTGTTAAAATAATTGACTAGACAATGTGTGGAAGATTTCCTATGATGTGACTAAGATATTCTTTAATTAATAGATAGACGTTCGAACTTTTGCAAAGCGAACCAAAATCCCAACATAATTGGCATCCAGAAACGGAAAAGCAAAAAATGGAAAGAATAATGAACTTTGCAAAGGTGGTTCACAAAAGAAAGAATAATGAGAATATCTTATTGCTAAAATTAGATTATGTTTCTAGCTTTCAATAACCCAAGTTAGAATGTTCAAGAAAATTGGCATAAACAATGAATAAGTACATCACTAACAAATTAGCTGACAAGTCTTTTGGTAAAAAGTAAATCTTACCATTTTAGATTTATTGGAAGACTCCCCCGTCTTACCATTTTCGAAATGAAACTCTGTTTTTATAGAAAAACAGTTCCGAGAGTAAACCAACAAAGCTGCGAAATTCCCGTGTTTTTGCTTTAGTTGCACAAATCAACAAGGAAAACATAAAAACACATTCATTAGATTAACGTGCTCAAAAAACCGAACAAAATAGCAAACGGTTAAAAGCAACACACAAATTCATAAACATCCATCAAAACTCGAGATTCATTAGTCACTAGCAAAAACGAACAAGCGCCCTAACATACTAACGCAAGTAGTTACAAGCTCCGAGAGAGAAACAAAGCCAATCCCACATCAGTAGCGGTCAAAAGAAGATTGACGCACTCTGGGGGCAGGACGGTCATATGGCGCCGGCCTACTGCTCCGGTAGCTTCGTCCCTCAGCACGAGCGGGCCCGCCACTGGAGTAGCGGTCTCCTCCACCACCACGTGGACCACTGTCCCTGTCAAAGCCTCCCTTCTCGTAACCGTTCTGTGGGTACCGATCAGGAGCGCTGTACCTGTCACTTCCGAATCGATCACTCGGTTGGTACCTGCACACCAATGCACAAAACATGGAAAGATCAACCGATTCTGTAAATAATAGGACCGGGCACTGAATGCTTCAACAATATTAACCATTCTCTCGTACCTGTCACTAGCATAGCGGTCTCTATCCCCGTATTTGCTGTCTCTACTCTCATACCGACTCCGCTCCCCATAGCGTGGAGGGTCATAACGGTCATCGATGTACCGATCACGATCTCCACCAAAGCGGTCCCCCCGGCCACCGCCACCTCCGAAGCGGTCAGGGAAACGGTCACCGAAACGGCCACCGCCAGACGACGGACAGTCTCGGGCCCAGTGTCCAGGTCGCCCACACTTGAAGCAATCATCCTGCCCAACTGATCTGTCTCCTCCACCATAGCTTTTCCGGGCACCAGATGAAAACCCGCCTTTGTAACCATGGTCTCCTCCATCATCATCACCCAATTTGGGCTGGGCCTTGTTCACGGAGATCACACGATCACCAAACTCTCTCCCATGCATCTCTCTGATCGAATCTTCCATCCCCCGACGATCGGAGAATGTTATGAATCCAAACCCGCGCGGTCTGCCTGAATCTCTTTCCATCATGATCTGCATACATAGGCGTATAAATTTATGCAAGGAAATAAAAGATAATGCAGAAAACAAAAAAACAAAACTTGAATTTGAGTTTACCATTCATCCAATATTTTAGATGAAAAGAGCATGAGACGTTCAATGAAACTATTTTCACAATTAATTTGGAGAGTAATTCATCGACTCAATGTGAAAATAAGTGGAACTTGCAGTCAATATTTGCAGTTAATCAAGATTTTCGCTGAAAGTTTTACCTGCCTTTGGTTATAATGGATAGTTTTATATGTTTCCTAATTGTAGATTCCGACTAAGAACCAGAAGAGTCTGGCAGAATGTTATACACGACTTCTGACTTCATTCCCAACACGATGCCTTTCGGTCTATTTGATACCAAGAAAAAAAAAGTGACTCAGCTGTTACCGGTGCTATTAAGGTGAACAGACCGAGCAAAAACTCATCGCTGAATGAGAGATGAATTTCAAATTTCTTCTTATTCTGTTGTTGCCTTTGCAGATATTAGAAAAACAAGCAAAGTGGCTGGTAATTTTTCAATTCTGGCGAAAGTAACAGCTCACTGTTGGAAAAAGGATGAGGATTCTGACTCGTTCAAACATGAAAAATCAAAACAGAGAGAAGTTACGATGAAGATCTGTTAGTCAGCAAATACTTGAACCATTCATGTTCCACTTTGTACCCTTTTCTTAGCACACGAACAGCAGGCATGTAAATGCTGCTGGACCCGACTTGCAACTCCAGAAGATTTTGAAATAGAGCAAAGCAAATACCGATTCCTTCACGGTCAAGCAATTTTCCCAAGCCATAAAACAAAGATTATCCACTACACAAAGAAGAGTGATCTTCTCCCAAAAACAAAGCAGATGGAATAAAATCAAAGCTGAAATCGAACTCCATTCTTGCTCTGATCGCCCTGCTATCAATTCATTCTGGCTGCTTGTAAAAAAGGTCTGTCGTCTTCAGGAATCAAATAGACTTACCCAAGAGTCTTCAAACAAATAACCTTGCCATCTTAACCGGAGAAAATAAACTTACTGGGAATGGTTGAAATCAGCCATGACATTAATAAGGCACGAGAATAGACCTCTCACAATAAATATATCTAATTCCTAAAGAGACACCAGAAGTCCACTTGATAAGCATAAAAAAAAAAAAGAGCATGAAAATCGTTTGAAAAATAAGTCGTTACGAACAAATAAAAAGATACTCAAGTAAATGAAACAAGTATGAATTCCGATTTAGCAGAAAAGTATAGAACAGACCCATAAACGACAAATCTAGCATGATTAGAATGTCTCTAACTATACTACATGTAACCTAACTTGATACCCTGTCAAAAAAGTCTGGTCCCAATCAACTTCCATTGTTCGAATCAAAGATCATAGACATCAGCACTGGCCTAATCGTAGGTCACAGAAAAAAACCCATCGGTTTCTGAGACACTGCCAACTTTTTCTGGATGCCTCGAAAGAAAACGTAGTAACATTGCAGAACCCACTGAAATAGACTGTAGGCAGCCAGCTAGTGAATCCTCTAAATGTAGCCGCACTAAACCTCCGCTGTCATGTGTAACTCCGATCAATTCAGAAGCTAACGAGCAAATGCAATACGCCTTTTCCCACAATCACTAATCATTCTAAATTCTGCAGTTCCTCGGCCGCGATACTCAAATCAAACAACGTTTCCTAAAGTACAAATACACGGCTCTTAACTTTGGCATTTCCCTGAAATTTTACAGCTGGGCACTTCTGGAAAAGACAAACCAAAGCTTCATTCACAATCAAACGGCTAAACCCAAATGATTTTACTGCTTTCCCTGAATCGTATTCCGCATCTCCGGTCACAGGAACCGACTGCGCACGCAAACGGCTCGCCGACACAATTAAAAACAATCAAACATTCAGAAATAATCTGCGGTCATCCCGACTGAAACTGAAACACAAACAATCCATCTACAGCCTCAGTAGATCATACACAGCAATCCAGCAAGTCACAAAAAGAACAAAAGAGAAACACAAAATCAGTAACATACAAATCAGAGTCAAATTCGGAACTGAATAGCTACTACTACTTCTAGGCAATTAACGAGATTTCGATGATTCTGTGAAAGTAGTCACCGGATTCTCGGGAACCAAACAAGGATAAAGGAGGAAACCTGAGCGTCGATGACTTTCCCGAATCGAGCGAAGGCATTCTCGAGCTGACGCTCGGTGACGTTCCACGACAGACCTCCGACGAATATACGGTAATCTTCCTTCGCCGCCATGACTCGCTCGATCTCCCGAAGAATCGAAGAGAAAGCTTCTTCACCCGTGCGCTGCCAAGACCTAGGGTTTTGAATTTCAGCGAAACCCTAGCAATGAGCTGTTTACTCTTTCGGAAATGAAAGCGTTCCCATTTATATTTGATAATTGATTATCCGAAATAATATTTCGGCAAAACTACCACGAAATTTCTCGTGATATAATTCAAATTTCAAATTTGGTATGGCAAAAAATTTAAGAAACTTTAAAATAATTATGTCACAACACATTTGAAACTTGCTACAGTTTTTTTGTTGTCTTAGAACTTTTGTCGAGATAAATAAAATTTGAAACATATGACAATTTTTTTTTTTTATATAATTTATGCCACTACAATATAAAACTTGCAATATGTTGCGTGTAAAGAGATAGTCCGTGATATTTTTACCGCGAATATCTCTTATATTAGGGATTTTTGCAATAGTAACCTTAAAAATGTTTGGATTTTGTTTAGAACAATATTAATATTTTTTGTTTCTTAAGAGAGGGTATCCGGAGAATATGTTTCTAAAATGAAATCCAAACGAAGTCGGTTTGGAATTTAATTCTATATTTTTGAAGGTGATTGTCCTTCGAGTGTTTGTTAGAGAAAAACAACATGAAATTTGTCTTTAAAAGTTGTTGTCGTTTACATGCTCCTAAAGATAAATGACATGCAGTTTGGGTTTGGAAGTATGCTTCTTCACGACATTGCTGTCGTTTTTATTTTTATATAAGATTACAGAAGAATTGACATAGTATATTGATGATTGAATTAATTACAAGTAATTTAAGATAATTAATATACACAACTGTACATTAACACCGCTAATACAAGATTAATTATTCAGGCAGAAGGGGAAGCCGAGCCCCGCCGCTACTGGCTACCGTTTTCGAGTTAGTAATTTTGTGCAAACTCAAACCCTTCTTGTTTAGCCTCATGGGCAGAATCTGCAGCCTCGGGTTCTGCTCGGTTCCCGAGTTTTCTACCATTAGCTGGTAGCTTTCCACGAGCTCCAGCTGCCGGGCGATGATATCCGAGCGCCTGGGGAGAAGCTCCACCGGCTCTCCGCCCGGGATCACGATGTACTCGATCGCAAGACGAACCTCCTGTTGGGAAAAGAAAGGGTATTTTTATGGGTGAATATGTTCATCACGAATGATCGGAACTTGTAAATTGTTACAATTTTTCGCTGATTGAAAAACGTGAAGAAAGAAAGAGAATGAACGAACCTCCAAAGCGTCAATCTCCTCTAGAGACGATTTTCGTTCTGGCGCGTCGTCTTCGATTTCCAAGTCAATCGATTTCTTCAGAGGCTTCTTTTTCCAAGATTCGTTCGAGTCCATTTTGAGAATCATGCGAATCGCTTTCACCATTTGTGCCATTGTGTCCGACTGCAAGAAAACATGAGTTTCATAACAGAACATACACAATTATAGACACGACCTAATGCAGTACTAGAGGCGGAAATTATACCTTCATTACAAATACCGGCAATTGGTGGAATTTGGCCACGCTATGGATCCATGGATTCAGCTTCATTTCCGAGCTGCAAGCTAGAATCGCATGAGCGGTTCCTATATCTTCGGTCACTTCAATTTGATTCTCGGTCCCCATAACCGTTGCTACTTGTAGTAAATCGGCCTCGAGTATCTGCAAGTTGGTATGTATATGATTCGGAATTCGAACACGTTGCGAGATAAGATAAACGGTATGAGAAAATATAGAATTTACCTTGTACGTATAAATGCGGACTGGTGGACTTTTAATGTTCGATGTTCTACCGCTCTTTGATTTCGTCGACTTGCTCAGAAAGTTCACTTCATCTTCCACGTCGGAATCCTTGTCAGAAGCCGTGTCTTTGCTCATACTTAAATCAGATTTTTCGTAGGGTATCTTCTTAACTACCGTATTATTCTCCTTCTGAGAATCGTTAGCGTCCGGGTCCAATTTCCGGATCTCGAACAACGGAGATTTACCTGGAACGTGCATATTTTGGAACTGTCAATACTCTATTAATGCCGTCTTACCGATGGATAGACATTCATGAAATGAAGAACTTAGGTACCAGCTAAAATAGCGTCAACAGTTGCATCTAGTCGGTGATGAACGCGACATTCGGTTTTCGATATCAACTCAACGGCACAAGTAAACGTCGACGGCCCTTTTCTTTCAAGAATCGTCTTTTGTACTTTCCTTTTCTTCGCTTCTTCGTCACCGAGCGTAACGCTCTGTTTTGCACATTACTTCGTGTTATAATTTCGATAAACGTCTAACATGATTATCCTTGTTAAATTAGAATATTCTAGATTTATTTAGTATATTATAGATTAAAGTTTATCTAGAACAATCTAAGTTATATTTAATTAGAATCACCTAGAATAAGAATTATCTAGAAAGTATTTATTACTCTTAGAATAATGTAGAAGTAGAATAATCTAGAACTCTTGTACATGTATAAATAGCCTTTCAACCTCAATGAAATCTACAACATTTCTCTCCATTTTCTTTGTTAACAATCCTAAATATCTCCAATTAAAACATGAATACGAATTCCATTGCACCTCGATGCCACCGACGAGGATCTGCAGAGACGGGTTCTTCATTATGTTATCGATGGTCATTCCGTGAGCCGTTCCGACGAGCTGAACTCCTCTTTGCGCGATCGTACTCGCAGCCAAAGCTTCGAGCTCAGTTCCGATTTCATCGATGATAATCGCTTGTGGCATATGATTCTCGACAGCCTCGATCATAACCTACATAAAAGTTCATAACTTAAACGAAAAACAAGATTTAAAGATCAACCACAAAGCCAAAAATTGTTTCTAAGCGCTTACATCGTGCTGCAGATTCACGTTAGGTACTTGCATCCTCCTCGCCCGGCCAATCCCTTCGTGTGGAATATCCCCGTCACCGCCAATTTCGTTCGACGTGTCCACGATGACGACGCGTTTCATGTGGTCGTCCGCTAGCATTCTCGCAATCTCTCTGAGAAAAAAAAAAACATAAAGTCAAAACATTTGCCCTAAACGAGTTCACGAGTCTAACATCGGAGTACCTTATTAAAGTTGTCTTGCCAACTCCGGGAGGTCCGATCACCAAGATCGAGCCTCCGCTCTCGACCAAGTCGCGGATGATCTCGGCACTGCCGGAGACGGCTCTGCCCACGCGGCAAGTCAGACCGATGATTTGCGTTTTTCGGTTCCGAATGGCGCTTATTCGATGCAGAGAGTTGTTGATTCCGGAACGGTTATCGTCGGAGAAATCGCCAACCTAAATTCCCCAAATATAAAATCGAAATCTCAGCTTCCTAGAAAACATTTAGAGGCCAATTAATGAACATCCAATCCATGAAATTAGACCAGTATTATATGAATACATATATATATATATATATCGATGATTTGAGCTTGATCACCTTGGATATGGCGTGATTGAGGTCATCGTCCTTGATAAGCTCCTCGGAGATGATCCAATCTCCAGAAGGAAACCTCGCGATAGGCTTCCTCCCCAAATCCATGACCACCTCGATCAGCTCTCCAATCTCATCGTGACCGTTCAGTTCCCTCCGCATCTTCCCCGGTAAGAGCTCCAGAAACATCCCCAGCTCCGTCGACGCCGACGTCGTCGTCGCCGGCGCGGCGCTCGCCGGGGCCCATAGAGACCCGACGCCGGCGAAGAACCGCTCCGCCGGGCGTCGAATCTCCGGCGAGAGCCCCGCGGCGACGTAGGCTCGGCGCGCGCGAGGGAGGAGCCTCGGCGCGGCGGCGGCGCGGCAGGGCGAGAGGCGCGCGCCGGGGAGGTCGATGAGGACGAGGCGCGAGTTGATAGCCCTCATCTCGAGTACTCCGAGTTCCGAGGTCTGGTAATGGCGATCGGAGAAAGGAGAGAGAAGGTGAGATATGAAGAGGGAGAAGATTCGCGGGGAATCTTCTGTGAGAGAGAGAGAGAGAGTTTAAGACGAAAGAGGTTCAACCACGTGGCGGCTTCTGAGGGCTCACCATTAGATCAGTATCCAAATAGTACTTCTTCGGATCTATCCGTTGATTCCATTCTTTTAAGGACATTCCCAATATGCCATCAAGCCACGCAATTTATTTGTCTGCTACATCTTAGACCTTTAATTTTATTTTTTGACAATAATGTCCCCAGTTCTTTTACAATGTAGCATAATTCTCTCTTCGTATTCAAAATAACAGAACATATTTGCTTGTGCAGAGGTAATAATAATATTATAAGAGAATCAAATTTTGGGACTTTCTCGTATTAATTCTTAAAAATTAAACTCGTTGATTGCTTCTTAATATTTGTATGATAGTCTAATCGGATTTCAAAATTAAGTGACAAAGAAGCCTTCAAGTAAGTCATAAGTTGCATGCATTTTCATCATTTTGTAATGTTTTGGACAATTTGCTTACTCGCCAAGAAATAAGGGGTGTTATTGTAAAAAAAACAAATTCAAGGGATAAATCCCTTAATATTCAAAGCTTAAGGGCATCAGTGCCGATTAACTCTTTTTTTCCATTTCTTTTGGGTTTTATGAACTAATTCCAATTTTCTCAACGTGTTATTTTATATATTATATATATGTATATATATAATTAAATATCATAATATCTTAAAGCTACTTCGATAATATTAATGAAATACGTCAGTGAATCCTAGTTAAGTGTTTTGGCGTTTTGTGATTAGCAATCTTGATGGTGGTTGTTTACTTGTTTAATCAAGATATTGTCTTATTATAATCCTAATCGTTAGTTAACTAAAACTAGTCATAGTTGCACGTTGAATCTTCAAAGCAAACTTTGAAAACTTGATCGTGACCGTTAATCTATTTTTCCTTCTTTTCTTAACGAACCTACCAAACTAGTGAAAATGGCTCAGAAATACTTTTCTTAGACGACACGTCACCTCTAATGTCTCTGCCTATTCTCATCCACTTGTTCTATGAGATCAATGAAACATTGAATTCGGATTCTAAGCTTTTGAATTAGCATATATGTGCATTTGCAATTAGTCCTTAATTCGGGGTTAATCGAGTTCACGAAACTCCCCCTGCTGTACATTCATTTACCGTGATCCCAACCCATCAAGATGTTTCTAACACATGCTTCAATCTTGTTACTCGGCACCGGAAAACCGACCCCTTCGTCGAGAAGAACTCGGTAAACCTCCCACTCTCGGCCTCTCACCATATATCGAGCGATCTCGACCTGCCGAACCAAAAGGAAGAAAGATTCAATGACATTTGACTTGCGTAAATAACGAGGACAAGTGTTTTGCGATTAGGAAAATCACCGAGAATATTCGTATCCGGAGAAGTTTGAGCGCGAGAGTGATGTCGTGGAAGACGAGGGGGCGTCCCCGGCCGGAGAGCTCGACCGGATTGGCCACGAGCAGCTCGGTGTCGGGCCCGCGGCTCACCGCGGCCACCCTCAGAGGGCGGGTGAGCTCCATCTTCATGCGGGAGCACAACGCGACTCTCTTGCTCGGGTCCATGATCTTTTTCCCGTCTGTTTGCGTGATGAACAAATCGAGCTCGCAATTCCCTTTTGGCTTTGCAAAGAATCGTCCGTATGAGACCTGATGACACCAATCATTTTTATTTTATTTTTTGTAACGGTTATTTCTTTGAACTTGTAAATTGTAGTGATACCATCGAACTTCTTTTTGTTATATACCTGTATATTATAATCTTTCAGGGTTCTCATGATATCGTAGACGAGGCCTTTATGATCCCGACAGAGGATTTGCACGAGTGTGTGAGACTGGCTGAGCTTATTGTCCATCGTCACCGACACCGGAACAGAGGCCAGAGATCCATTGATTAAGTGCATGGTTGGGAGCTCTAAGCTGAACATTTCTTCGCCAATTGCACAAGGAAGGTGAGGAGAGCCGTGTGAACACGCTGTGATTTCCGGACCGGCCACGTCGATCTCACAGCTTATCAAGGACGATCCTAGGACGACTCTCAGATGATCGATCGTTTCGTCCTTTCTCCTTTTCGTGCCAAGAAGCTCTCTGTCATTTCAGAAAAATTAAAAATAAAAATAAAAAATCATCTAGTTAGTTCTAAACCGGTATTCATCGTTTCACTTCACCAGTCCCTTTTTAATAGAAAAAATGGCACACTGTTAGATCGAACACTCGCTACACATCACAAACGTCACATAAGCGCCTTTCCTTCGAGAGCAAGGCGGACACTCTCCACAGAACATAATACAGCACAAGGTCTATGTGTCACAAGAGAGATTGCTGTTTCCTAATTTTTCCCTTTTGCTAATAAACCCACATTAAGACATAGATATCATATAAATAAATAAATTAAACCTATCAGTGTTTAAGCAGAAGTACCGTGAGTTACGACAAACCTGGTGTCGGTAATGAAGAAAAGGTCCATAATCCTTCCGTCAGGAGCCGTTGAAACCTTCACTCTTCGAATGGTTAGCTCCAGCTGGCACAGAACCTCGGTGACATCTACACAATGAGCATAACGATCAGACACAGCCACAGCCACAGCCACAGCCACAGCCACAGCCACGGGATCTCAATCTCGTGACGAAACACGCGATGACAGTAATTCAAGAACTCGGCCCCTTCTCAACGTGAGAGAGGACCCAATTATAGCTAGGTACATGGCTAACAACGTATAATACTAGCCACTTGGCACGCCCGTCCTCTACTCGGCCACTTCGGTCTGGCGTTCGCGGTATGTCTTACCAAAATACGGATCCGTAAATGCATTTCCTCAAAAACGTGCTACGAAATCAAGTCAGCAAATACGCTAAATATCTATGCAAATCGAGAACTGAGCGCAATGCACGTACTTACCGTGCAGTAGGCCCTCGCGCTCGTAAGAACACCAGAACTTGAGGAGAAACACCTCGTGCGTCCTCGGCTGCAGATTCTCCTGGCGGTAGTAGTCGATTCCGGAAGTGGAGAAGTACGACGGACACGCCTCGAGAAGCCTCTTCTTCATCAAGCCCCACCGCGTGCTCGGGGTTCCGACCACCCACAGCACCACGAAGCACCATTTCCCGTCCGTCGACACATCTGCTCTTTCCATCAAACTCTTAAGCTAAGAATTCGAAATCAACACTCAATTCCGAGCAATATTGAGAGAAATCATCGAGAACCCTAATTTCGCTCTTTACCCAAAAACTCCATAGAATCTAAAAAAAAGCTCAAAATTGAGAAGAAGAAGAAGGAGAAGCGAGATTACCAGCTCTGGAGATGCTCAAGCCGAAAAGGAGAACGATGCGACACAAATCACAGCCCAAACCAGTTTTGTCTGGGCAATTCACAGAGATCACAGTGGGATCTCCAGGTCTCGCTCCTTCGCTTATCACCACCATATCTTCGAGCAGAATCCCCATCTTTTCTCTCTGGTTTTCGCTCTATCCTTGAATGAAAATCGGAGGTTTCATGTCCTTGGCATTCGCTGGAATCAGAGAAAGCTAGGACTTCGAATCGCCATTTTCTTTCAACACTTTGAACTTGAAGGTTGACTTTTATCCCGAGGCCTCTTATCCGTTGACTTCTCTCGCCTACCGATTTCTCATGATTTTTCTCAAAACTATTAAAAAGGGAACAGTCGTGGTGAAAGTAAGGTTCAAAGTGAAGTATAGTAAAATATTCGGATTTAACAAAAATGAGGCTCTATAATTTATTATCGTTTTTTTACAAACATTTGTCAACATTTTAGTATGATATTATTAAATTATACATAAAATATATATTTACGATGAAAAAAGAAAAAAATATATCACTTTATATTTGTTAATTTTTAAATATTTTTATCGTTTTTTTCTTCTTCTTTAAACTCTTATTATTATCAAAAGGGATAATAGCGGCAAAAGTGGTCAAAGTTAGGCCAAATATGCAAATAAGTGGCCAAACCGATTTAATATCGGCATAAATAGCCAAAGTTTACCAAACCGTGGAAAGTAAAAATTTCATCCATTTCATTTCAACGCCGTTAGCCACGTCATTTCCACAAGTGTTGAGCTTTGGCCACTTATTTGCACACTCGGCCTACCCATTTTGGTACATTTTAATACACATAATGATTAATTTTTTTTAAAAAAATATTGTGGCTAAATGGGTATTTCCTTAAACAAAATTTCGGGTCTCTAACAATTAAAAATATCTCAATAAAATAATATTACAAAGTCTCGATTTTATCCTCGACTCTAAGTAACAATGTTAGGCAAACATTATTAACTAAATTTTTATTTTGTACAAACGTATTAAAACATACATATTTTAGTTCATTTTAATACACACAATGAGTAATTAAAAAAAAGACTTGTGGCTAAATGGGTATTTCGTACTTATTCCTTTAAAAAAATCTAATGGTCCCTAACAATTAAGTATATAGACGTTTTATGTCAAATCCTATGTTCGTAAATTACATGTGAAACCGATAACACATTTTAATGTTTTCAAAATTGAGAGTGATATTCAGCGTTCTAAATTTTAAAAACGGAATCAGTTCTTTCGGAAAAAGTTTTAGTCAAATCTTAAGAAAAAGAAAAAAAAGAAAAAAAAAATTTAGATAAACCCTAAAAAATACTTTGGAACGTAAAAAATAATGGATAATAGCGGCAAAAGTGGCTAAAATTAGGCTGAGTGTGCAAGTAAGTGGCCAAAGCTCAACACTTGTGGAAATGACGTGGCTAACGGCGTTGACCTGAAATGGATGGAATTTGTACTGTCCACGGTTTGGTAAACTTTGGCTACTTATGCCGATATTAAATCAGTTTGGCCACTTATTTGCACACTTAGCCTAACTTTAGCCACTTTTGCCGCTATTATCCCTTATCAAAAGACAAGTACCTTTTCTATATATGAATACAATGAATAATTCTGTTGAGGAAATTTAAGTTTTCTTAAACGATTTTATCATGTCCGGAGGATTTTAAATTGAAGACGAGAAAACGACCACAAGTCAACGAAATATTAGGTAAGTGTTTGATCACCTACAGCCACGTCAGCGTGGATTCTTGACTTTATGAAAGCTAACATAATCCTGTCGACTGAATTATTGAGTTTTTGTTGGATTTTATAATAATAATACAAATGCATAAATTAAAACTAAGAGAAAAACATCTCACGCCATAATCAAATTCAAAATGCCTTACAATTTTTATTTTTAATTTTTTTATCATCTCATTGAATTTGCCATTTGATTTGTCTCGACAAAAATCACGCTTCCATACTTCCACAATTCATATTGGGTGCGTTTGACACAGTTTATTTAGCTTTGTTTTTGTTTATAAAATAAACTTAATCGCTATTCAGGTGTTTAGCAATATTGTTTTTCCAAAAATCACAAAATTGATTTTGAATTTTTGTACATGAATTATAAAAGCTAGGATTCGTAGCTTTTGGTTTTTTCTAAAAACAAAATACGGTTTTAGTCTTTTTAGCCTAAATATTTTTTTTACCAAACGCTAAAACAATTTTTGTTACCAACAACAACTGTTTTATAAACAATTTACCAAACACCTGTCGGTTTTTCTCAAAAACAGTTTATTTTCTAAACTAAAACTAAAAATAATTTTGAAAAAATTAAGCTTTGCCAAACGGACCCATTATCGTTGAGTTTTGTGGAGTAACGGAGTTAAATAAATGATAAATCGTTGACAATAATATTACAAAAGTTGGCATCCTTTCCTTTCCACTATTTTCTAATAAATTATCAAAAAATAAATCTCAAAAACACGTGAGGGCAGTGAATCAAGCTTTGGTAAAAGTGTCTTAAACTGTTTAATTGAAATACTATCAATTTTTAAATACAAATAAGTAAATTAACAAATTTGCGTGTTTTTTTTTCTAATATATATTAGGGCAATTAATTAAGAACTCATCAAACTTATCATTTTATCCTTATTTAACTCTTCACTTTATAAAATGATCATATGTAACTTTTAATTGTGTAATTTTATATACATTTAAATTTTATGTTAAAATTCTATTAGTTTTTACGGTATAATATTTTTGTTGGTACTTCTGAACAAAATATATCTTCAGATTTTATATTTTGTACTTCGTTCTTTATTTAGTTTTGAGGTACCAATAAAAAAAATTGTAAAAAAAAGTTGAAAATTTTCAAGTTTAGAGATGTCATAAATTATTGTATAAAATGAGAGTATGTGCTTGGTCTAGTGGTAACAAGCACATCACTTAAGACATTAAAGGTCTTGAGTTCGAGTCACAATAGAGGTAGGAGTGAAATCTAAAGATCCTTATATATATATATATATAAAAAGAAAAAGAAATGGACAAATTAATATGTTCGAGTCACGTTGAAAACTTTGTTAGTTTTTTTTTTATAAATTTTTTGTAAAAATGGATATTTAAAATTATGCAAAATACTTAAATTATAAAATTAGCGAATTTATTAATCTTCCTCCTGAAATTTTGAAATTTCTAAAATTAATATGCTCAACAAACAATCATGAATCTGAATTCTTCAAAATTTAAAATTTAATAGCAGGATTGGCATGAAATTTAATAGGAGAATCAACCAAAGAACAATGAGACCATAACTTAAATATTGACACTCGTTTCAAGACTTGTAGTAACACTTCTTTAATTGTTTAAAAAAATAATTTTCGTTATACTACTAATAAATGCATATCACAGCGCTCTATATAAATTATAAATTACTTTCATTTCTTTATATCGATAGATATTAATAATAAGATATACATGTCTGATCTGGTCTGCCATTTGCCATCAAACTCGAAAATAATAATGTGGCGCACTTCTCAACACAAGTAATTCGAAAATAATATATATTATCAAATAGATAGTTTTGTAATATGTTATGTAGATAATTTAATAATAAATACAATTTAAAAAATAAAAGGACAAAAAAATAGGTCGCTCTAAGTTAAATAGTCGTTATTTTTCAGTAGAATTAAAAGTTAAAAATCTCCTAAAACAAATTCTGAATTTCAATTAAATTAAAATTTCGCGATACAAATTATAAATTTGTATTATTCATTCAATAAACTTCAATTTGTTAACAAATTGGTTGTTTCAAACTAGACCTTCCAACCATAACACTCAAGAACACACGAAAAACAAAGAGAGAAACGAACACACAAAGAACAAAGAGAGAAACGAACATATATTGTTTTCAAGAAAATACGTTATGTATTGAATGTTGTTGTAAAGTTACAGTAGAAGAAAGAGGAAAAAAAGTCCTTGTTATTCACAAATAATGCATCCATATTTATGTTATACAAGCAAATCAATAAAATCCCTATAAGAAACTATACTTTCCTAACTAATATGTACACACGTATAGAGGTATTGACATTCTCTCATGTCTAATCCTAAAATCTCTCTATCTCCACGCTTGAGACTTCTGAACCACGTAACTTGGTTCTCCTTGTCATGGCTTGCTTGTCCTGACCTGTTCTCCTGAACAAGGCCGTGTAAACTGTGTTGTCGTGTCCTGGTCAACTGGTGCATGCTACATCCACTTTCCTGGTCGCTGGAACCTGCTCGTCGTGACCTGCGCGTCGCGACCTGCTGATCAACCTTTATGAGACAAGGATGTGCGCGACCAGGTCTTCCTGACATGATTGGTTGGTTCTTGCCTTTCTAGTCTCTCCTTAACTCAACGAGTTGAATCCTGGTCCAATGTATCTTCAACCATCCGACTTCCTGGTCTTTGGCTCCTGCCCGTCAGTATGTCTAGTTCCTTTATGAACCCGGATAACTGGTTTTTGGTCGGCGTGGCCTATCCACCAGAACCTTGACAAATCTTTCTGCGACTATCCCCCTAAGTTTATCGACTTTGTCTTGATGCCCTGGTCGCTCGTTGACTCTACGAGTCGAACCAAGTCAAACTTAAATTCACACAAATTATAATAATATAAGTCAAAATACATAAATTTGCATTAGTCATTCTTAATTTATATCTTCGATAATAATATCGATGCAATATATTTTAACTTGAGCAATGAGGATAAAACATCCTTACTTGTAATGATAAATTTTGAATATTTCAAATAAGGATGATAATGTTGTGATATAATTGAGAGATCAAATACCATTAGATTCTAGATTGTCGTTTGTGTATTAACCGACTAAAGTATCTAATTTTATGGATGAACTTAGATGAGCGGTTGATGTTTTCTTTCATCAATTCTCTTAAATGTTTATGGCTTCGAATTATGTAGTTAATGTTTATTTTCGACGGTTAATGTACTTAAATTTGATTTCGTAAGATTTTTTTTGTATTTTTCGTCACTTGACCGTCAACGAGTGATTCCTTCTATATATGTACAATTTTCGTATTTTTTTTGGCATAACTCGCTTATTTTTTGTCCAAATTTTATGCATGTACTATGATTAGAAAGATAAAGCGATAGATCTACAACTTTGATGTTTTAAGTTTTGTAAAAAAAAAAGTTAAAAAAATATGAGATTTCAATTACAACGTAAAACTGGACATTTGTGTAATGCAAATTATTTGTTTCGAGCAAATTTTAATATACTTAATGACTTTTCCTGATGAAAATGTAAAACTATAAAGTTGTAGATAAATCTTTTATCTTCGTAGTTTATTTATAAATTTTGGACAAAACTCAAGCGAGTTATGCTAAAATATGAAAGATGTGATGCACAATTTTTTTTTCTTCATATTTTTGGGATAACTCACTCATTCTTTTTTTTTCCAAAATTTATAGATAAAATACCTTTGGAAAGACAAAATATTTATCTACAACTATTTAATTTTAAGTTTCATCAGAAAAAGTCATTAAGTATATTAAAATTTGCTTGAAACAAATATTTTGCATTACACTAATGTCTAATTTTACGCCGTGGTTGAAATTTCGTATTATTTTTTTAACTTTTTTTACAAAACTTAAAACATCAACGTTTTAGATTTATCTTTTAGCTTTTCAACAATAGTTTATTCATGAAATTTTGACGAAAATGAGTGAGTAATGCCAAAAATACAAACATTGTACATAGAGGAGGAATCACTCGCTGGCGGTCAAGTGACGGGAAACACAAAAAAATCTAACGAAATCAAATTTGGGTACATTAGCCGTTGAAAATTAACGTTGAGTACATAATTCGCAGCCGGTCAAACATTAAGTACATTAGCCACGATTTTTTTTTTTTTACTATATATAACCTATATAAATGTGTGTGTTGGACCACGTTATTGCTTAATGCAAATTTGATATTCCCATCTTCGAAGCCGCGCCAAATTACCAGAAACATCATGGAAGTGACGATCCTCTCTCGAGACACTATCAAACCATTTCTCTCACAAAGCGAACTTGACTCTCTGAAGCCCCACACTCTGTGCGTCTTTGACCAGCTAACCCCCACCACTTACCCTGCAGTAATCCTCTTCTACTCCATAACCAACCCACACTTCGACCTCTCCCAAACCCTCGCTCGCATCAAGGACTCCCTCTCCAAAACCCTAGCCCTATTCTACACTTTCTCCGGCCGAGTCAACGACAACCTCCACATCGACGACTTCTCCGCCGGAGTGCCCTTCATCGAAGCACGAGTCAACCGCCGCATGTTGGACTACTTCGCCGAGCTGAACGGAGACGCAGTCCACGTGGAGTCGCTGAGCGAGCTCATGCCGTGCGAGCCTTTTCGCCGAGAGACCGACTCATCCGGCCCGCTAATCGCTTTTCAAGTGACCGTCTTTGAGAGCAGCGGATTCTCCCTCGGCTCTTCCGTGTCCCACAAGGTATCCGACGCCAAGTCTCTCGGCCACTTTCTCGACACGTGGGCCGCGATATGTTCTGGAGCCAAGCACATGATTGCCCCTCCGAACCTCTCGGACGCGGCGAGGATCTTCCCTCCGTTGCGAGAGATGCCGGAGAACGCGCTTTCGCTGATGGACCGGCTCTGGTTCGAGCGACAGAGGTGCGCCACGAGGAGATTCTTCTTTGACGAAAAGGCGGTCAACGAGCTGAAATCCCTAGCTCGGAGCGAGACTGTTCCGATGCCAACGCGGAACGAGGCTGTGAGTTGCTTCATATGGAAGCACGCCATGTCAGCATCGACGACCGTGTCGGCTAAACCGAGAACCTCTGTTTTGACTCACGCGGTGAACGTTCGGTCACGGTTGAAGCCGCAACACGCGGTGGCGCTGGAGCGGTGCACAGGGAACCTCTTCTGGTGGGCTAGTGTTGCAGCAAACCCTAGCGAAGAGGTATGCAACTAACAGGGATAAAATCGGAACTAGTATCCTTAATTATTATTATTATTTTTTACCGGGCCGGGGTTTTCAATTTTTTCAAAGTAAATAAAATGCACGGGAAAGTTCAAATAAATAACTTTAATCCAAACAAAAAATTCAATTTTTAAAGTTAAAATAGAATTTCAATATTTCGCAAAACGAATTTAAATCTCAACTAGATTGATATATTTAAAAAAATATAAAAAATAATTCTCGAAATAATCTCGTAATAAGTAAGCCGTTTTTTTTACTGCTATTTATTAATTTTATGATTCATCTAACATTGTCGTTGTTACAATTGCATTATTTTTTTCTCTTAAATTAATTTATTTATGTAGCGTTAATAATATTTTTCTTATTTGGTACCCTCCTTCACAAAAGGGCGAGACGGGACTGGCTGAGCTTGTGGCGCTGACGAGGGAAGTCCTGAACACGTTCGACAGCGAATACCTCGAGACGATGGTAGGGGAAGGCGGGTTCGAGCCGCTATCGGAATTCTTGAGCCAGCTCGGTGTGATGCTGTCGGAGGAGGCGGAGAAGCCGGACATCTTCGCCTTCACAAACTGGAAAGGCTTCTTCAATGGGGTTGATTTCGGGTGGGGCAAGCCCGTTTGGGTCGGGGCACAAGGTGCGGTAGGGGCCGAGTTTCGGAATCTGATCGTTTTGGCGGATAAGCAAGGGAGTGAGAAGGAGATTGAGGCTTTTCTTACGTTGGAAGAGAAGATTATGGCTGTGTTGGAGAAAGATGACAAGTTCTTGGCGTTCGCTTCTCCGAGAAACCTAGTGCATGTTTTTCCAGGCGTTATCACTTCCAGGATGTAATAGGAATTATATATATATATAATATATATATATATATAGATATATACACGTAATATTTGCATGCATGTGTGTGTTTCTGATCTTCTCTTGGATTCAGTAATATCAAATGATCAATCTTATTAATTTGGTATACTAAAGTTATAAACCAATCTATAGGATTTATATTAGTATAAACTGTACAATGCATTTATCGTTTTTTTTTCTTTCCTCTTTTGATGGTTTCAATTCATATATGAGAATTAAGTTGATATGTAGATAATGTTATATGGATTATGGAGCACTTGCTTCAATTCCTTGTACTTTAAGCCTCAATACTCATGAACTTTTTCTTTTTGTAGAAATCCTCAAGTGTATATAGAAAAATACAAAATTCAAATTCAATTTAAACTTTCAATTTCCAACACAAATTTTAAGACCTAATTTTTGGATCAAACATTAGAAATGAAATAACCCAACACAATTGCATTGACAAAAGTATGAATCAATCCCAATTGTCTAACAATTCCATACAAATTAATATCTAATGAAGCACAAAAAATCAGTGGCCGAAACCGTCGAATATAACATAATCATTAGGTCGGTAGTCCGCCACAAAATCTACTAATTAGCAAATATGTAGTTTAGGGTAGTAGATTAATATTTCCGGTTCAATTTTTGTAAATTCCTTTGATCGTTTGTTACCATGGTTCTCCTCTGTCATAAATGAGGGCTATATTAATAAATTTGAGACGGAATCACGGTTCACGTCGTAATTTTCGGCTAATAAAAAAAATACATAGTTCAAATACGTCGGATATGTACACTCCAATTTGTCAAATTCACTTGAATTATAAACTCGCAAACTATTGCAATGGGAGATAGATAAACAACACAAATATTCAATAATCGATCGAACTGATCTGATCAATTTTGAAAATACCTAGGGTTAGGATGGGGCAGACAATTTTGTATATTTACAGCTTTAGTTGAGAGAAAGAGGTCATCACTAAAGAAGTACCCAAGGAGTTAATAAAAAAGTAAATGAGCTTCCATAATCCACACAAAATGTAAAGTTATAAAAACTTTTGCCATGGATAAAAAAGACTTGGGTCTATGCCACCCTAATTTGAGACAACTTAGGTATTTTTGCTTCTATTAATCTTTAACCTTTATAACTTTGCGAGAGAGGTGGTCGAAATGTCTCGAGAGAGACGAGGAGACTATACTTGCTGTTCCCGAGAGAGAGAAAGTCGAGATATATGCAACCGCGACTTTGCGAGAGAGGTGGTCGAGATTGATCGTGAATGTGCTAGACCCGGCTGGGGCCGGGGCTTGAGTGGGTTTGCTAAGAAGGACTAGAATTAGGCTCGGGCTCGGGCTCGGACTATTTTCATTTGGGCTTGTTGGCAGCCACAAAGGCACTCATACTATTCCAAGCTATTTATTTATGGTTTAGATTGAGAATTGGTATAAACTTAAATATCTGACTAAATGTGAGATCAACTAAATGAGACACTAAATTAATTATACGTATATAAAACATATATACCTATAGATATACTGACGTGGCTCAGTTATAAAACAGAAAATAATTAAATATGGGAACCCATATCTATTAATTATAGATATTTATAATATATTCAGTTGTGAAACAGCTAAAATATGGATGAGTGATTGACATGTATAGATGCAAAACATTAATTTCTCTGCCCGAATCACTTATCTTCTTATACTGTCGGTTTATATTATTAAAGAAGATAATTCTATAGGTATTGGTGCTTCGAGATAATAATATTAATATAGGTGAAGAGCTGCAGTTGACGACGGATGAACGCCAATCGCGATGCATCGCGACGTTTTTGGGGAATCGCGACGCATCGCGATTCGGAGGATGAAATCGCGATCAATCGCGAATGTGGGGCATCGTGGCGACGTGATGCCTCTCCCTCTCTCTCCGTCTCACAGTCTCTCTCTCTCTCTCTCTCTCTCAACTCCATCGCGATGCATCGCGACGTGCACCATCGCGACGCATCGCGACGTGCACTTTGGCGATCTCCGACGATTTCACCGCGACGGGTCGCGACGCCGTGAAATTCAGCTCTATAGGTGATAGGTTTTTAAAGTGAAATAATTGAGGTATATCTTCTTCAATTTTTTTTTTTTTTAAATGGTTCATGTTTTTTGCTTAATTTTTTTAGAATGACTGAAATGCTTTTTTTTTTTTTAATATCTACAACTTTTCAGTCTAAGGATTTGGATTTTTTTTGAGATGATCAATAGTTCAGAACATAATTTTTTTTTTCTTCTTCTAAGAAATACACATTAATTTTAATCTTTCGATCTTCTTTTCTTTCTCTTAAAATATTTTTTTTTAAAAATCTTACAGTTATAAAACGTAGATACTTTCTTTATTTTTAAAATTGAATTATAAAGTTTAAAATGAGCGAGTTATTATCAAAATTAAAATAAATATCATAATTCACGACTCTACCTTTTTCGATAAGTATAGTTCTGCTATACTGCATAATAGAATAACTCAATTAAGACACTGATTTTTTTTTTTTTGAATAAAATATTAATCATTTCTATTATCTGCCATTAAAGCCGGTAGTTCTTAACTTAATTTCAAAATTTTCTTTTTAAGTCCCAGTTAGTGTGTATATTCATTGAGTAATTATTCAAAATAATCGTGTATTGATTGACTTAGTAGTGTCTACTATATATTCAAAGTGTCTTGTTATATATATATATATATATATATGCATTAATTAGTTAATCTGCCATATACTACTATATATATATAGTATATACTCTATATAGAAATCATCATATATATATATATAGTAAGATAGTAACAAAGAGACCTGCTCAATCAATATAGAATCATGGAAGTGACGATCCTCTCTCGAGACACTATTAAACCGTCTCTCTCACAAAGCGATCTTCAGTCTCTGAAACCCCACAATCTCTGCGTCTTTGACCAGCTCACCCCCACCACTTACCCTGCAACAGTCCTATTCTACCCCATAACCAAACCAGGCTTCGATCTCTCCCAAACCCTAGCTCGCATGAAGGACTCCCTGTCCGAAACCCTAGCCCTTTTCTACACTTTCTCCGGCAGGGTCAAGGGCAACCTCTACGTCGACGACTTCTCCGCCGGGGTCCCCTTCGTCGAGGCACGAGTCAACCGCCGCATGTTGGACTACTTCGTCGAACTGAACAGAGACGCGGCCCACGTGGAGTCGCTGAGCGAGTTCGTCGCATGCAAGCCTTTTCGGCGAGAGACCGAGACTTTAGGCCCTCAAGTTGCCTTTCAAGTCACTGTTTTCGAGTGCAACGGATTTTCCCTCGGAGCTTCCGTGTCCCACAAGGTATCCGACGCCAAGTCTCTCGGCCACTTCCTCGACACGTGGGCCGCGATATCTTCCGGAGCCAAGCACAAGATTGCCCCTCCGAACCTCTCGGACGCGGCGAGGATCTTCCCTCCATTGCGAGAAATGCCGGAGAATGCGCTTTCGTTGATGGACAGGCTCTGGTTCGAGCGGAATAATAAGTGTGCCACGAGGAGGTTCTTCTTCAGCGAGAAGGCGATCGATGCGCTGAAAGCCCTGGCTCGGAGCGAAAGCGTTCCGATGCCGACGCGCAACGAGGCTGTGAGCTGCTTCATATGGAAGCATGCCATGTCGGCATCAAGGGCGGTGTCGGCTAAACCGAGAACTTCTGTGGTGACGCACGCTGTGAATTTCCGGCAGCGGATGAATCCCCATCGGGCGGCGGCACTTGAGTGGTGCACGGGGAACCTCTTCTGGTGGGCCGGCGTTGCAGCCGATCCCGGTACTGAGGTATCTAATTCTTGAAGAGCCTTATTTATTTTTAAGAGTTTTCGATTTAACTATATACGATTAACCGGTTATATATACATACGCACACTAAAGAAAGAGACCGAGCTGGCCGAGCTGGTGGCACAGACGAGGGACGTTTTGAGCACGTTCGACGGCGACTACCTCGAGACGATGGCAGGGGAAGGCGGGTTCGAGCCACTATCGGAATTCTTGAGCCAGCTCGAAGTGATGCTTTCGGAGGAAGCGGAGAAACCGGACATCTTCGCCTTCACCAACTGGAAGGGCTTCTGCGATGGGGTCGATTTCGGGTGGGGAAAACCCGTCTGGGTCGGGTCCCACGGTGAGGTCGGGGCCGAGTTTCGGAACTTGATCGTTTTGGCCAATAAACAAGGCAGTGACAAAGAAATTGAGGCCTTTCTAACGTTGGAAGAGAAGCTAATGAGTGTTTTGGAGAAAGATAACAACTTCTTGGCTTTCGCTTCCACAACAGAGCTTGTGCTACCTTCTCCAAGCCTCATCACTTCCAAGATATGAATAATTTAATACTATTTCCGTTCTTAATATATATATATATATATATATGTTGATATCACACGAACGTAATATTTGCATGTGGATGTGGTCAATAAGGTATTTGACTTGTATTCTCTGTATTAATGTTGTGGAATTTGGTTAATTATAAAGTTCATTCACGGATTTAATACAGTCTAGTGTTTTTTTTTTCTTCGCAATATTCTTGTACTTATTATATGCCTATGTCGCACCAAGTTTAATGCAATAATGTAGCAGTAAATCAACCAAAAAGGTATTTAATATTTATGCCACTCCAATATATTGAAGTTGGTGGTGTACTTGACATGATAACCCTCAACAAAAACAAATGAAGTTAAACCACTCTCAGCTAGGTTATAGGAAAGAGGAGAAACACCATTAGGCAGAGGCAGTGTTTGAGATTTTAAGGCCTAATTAGGCGAAGTGTAATTTTGGGAGCCTATTGGTATTGAAAATATAATTTTTTATGCAAAAGTATATAATAATAATAATAATTAGAAATTAAATATGACGCATCAAATTCGAAAGTACAAATAAAAATTCCAAATTAAAGTACCTTCAAATTGAAATAAATCAAACATTTACAAGAAAATCTATATCTAAATTCCAAGTTCAAAACGGAAACAAATGAACGCAATAACATCAGTAATATAATGCCGCGGAACTCTACGCTAACTGCCTAACCACTAAAACCAACTGCGAATTCCTCTGCGTGGTATGATCACAAAAACACACAGACTTGAGTTGAGTCAAAGAAAATAAATAAATTTAAGAGATATTCCTTCTCTTATTGAATTCATTTGCTTTGAGAATACAGCTTCCATTTTTGCAATTGCAATGAATGATATTGGTAACTTATGAGCTTCTGACAATAATAACCTTGCTTCAAATCTTATACACTTAACAAATTTAGATCATTTTCACATTTAACACTTAATATCTCAACTCAAATTATTAACTTATAATAGCCATAAACAAATACATAATTAATTTTAAAAAACTAGTATATATTCTGTATTCATATCCTAGAGCTGATAACATGACCTTGCACTAGGTTTGTTGTGGAAGCAAAAGCCAAGAACTTGTCATCTCTCTCCAACACAGCCATAATCTTCTCTTCCAACGCAACAAAAGCTTCAATCTCTTTTTCACTCCCTTGTTTATCCACCAAAACAATCAGATTCCGAAACTCGGCCCCAAGCGCACCTTGCGTCCCGACCCAAACGGGTTTGCCCCATCCAAAATCGACCCCGTTGAAGAAGCCTTTCCAGTTTGTGAAGGCGAAGATGTCTGGCTTCTCTGCCTCCTCCGACAGCATCACCACGAACCATGGCTCACGAACTCTGATATCGGCTCGAACCCGTTATCACCAACCATCGTCTCGAGATACTCGCCGTTGAATGCGCTCAGCATTTCCCTCGTTTGTCTCACAAGCTCGGCGAGCCCTGTCCCCACCTCGCAGCTTGGATCGGCTGCAACAAAGGCCCACCAAAAGAGATTCCCCGTGCACCATTCCAGCTCAGCCACACGGTGTGGCTTCATCCGCTTCTGGAAGTTGACCGCGTGCGCCACGACAAACGTCCTCGGTTTAGCCGACACTTCCATCGCTAGGCGTGCTTCCATATGAAGCAACTCACCGTCTCAATGCGTGTCGGCTCCGGAACACTCTCTCTTAGAGCTAGGGCTTTCAGTGCTTCCACCTCCTTCTCGCCAAAGAAGAATCTTCTCGTGGTACACTTCCGTCGCTCGAACCAGAGACGGTCCAGCAGTGCAATCGCGTTCTCCGGCACCTCTTGAAGCAGTGGGAAGAGCCTCGCAGCGTCTGAGAGGTTCGGAGGGATAATCTTGTGTTTGGCTCCGGAAGTTATCGCAGTACTTGTCAAGGAAGTGGCAAGAGTCTTGCCGTCGCACACCTTGTGGCACAAGGAACTCCCGACGGTGAAACTATTGCACTCGAAATAAGTGACTTGGAAGGCGATTAGTGGGCCTGACGAGTCGGTCTCTCGGCGAAAAGGCTTGCACGGCACGAGCTCGCTCAGCGACTCCACGCGGGCTACGTCTCTGTTCAGCTCGGCGATATAGTCCGACATGCGATGGTCGACTCGTGCCTCGACGAAGGGCGCGCACTCCGGCGGAGAAGTCGTCGATGTGGAGGTTGTCCTTGACTCGGCCGGAGAAAGTGTAGAATAGGGCTAGGGTTTCGGAGAGGGAGTCCTTCATGCGAGCTAGGGTTTGGGAGAGGTCGAAGTGTGGGTTTGTTATGGAGTAGAAGAGGATTATTGCAGGGTAAGTGGTGGGAGTGAGCTGGTCAAAGACGCAGAGATTGTGGGGTTTCAGAGAGTCAATGTCTCTTGGAGAGAGAGAGGGTTTGATTGTCTTCTCTCGAGAGAGGATTGTCACTTCCATGATGATGACGGTGTTGCTTCGAAGATTAAAACCAGTGTTTATAACTTTATACATAACAAACAAACATCGATCGAGATGACATGTGATGTACTGAGTTCGATAGTACTGAAACAGATGTTGATGTTGAAACGAAGATGTATGGTTAATGTCACTTACTATATATATGTAATATGTACACAGGGCCGGCCCTCAAGGCCCTAGGCGAAAAATAATTTTGAGGCCCGTATTAAAGTTGAGAAATTAAATTCTAGTGCATATTATAATTCTAAATTGAGATTCCTCTAAAGCTTCTTTTTTCGTTTTTTATTTTCTCTTTGCGGCACCAGGCTTGAATTTTCTAAATGAACTCATGAAATTTGATCCTCAATAACATAAAATTCAGAAATATACATATTAGTTCATTTCTTTATAATTTAACTGAATAATAAAAAAACAAGAAATTAAATGTTTCAATACCTAATAATCGAACTAAAATACTCCATATTAGACCTTGAATATTTTATTAATCAATTGAATTCCAATCCAGTTTAATATAATATAATATTATATATATATATATAAAGATTTAAGAACTCTTGCCAAACTAAGAGCAACAAGCCAACAACAACATAATATTATATTATATATTATATATACAAATCAAATGTAACCGAAATTATAATGTCTTGATGTTGTTTTTCTATAGTGGCATTAGGGCATATTTAATTTTTTTTATTTTTTTTGAAAGAGGGCATATTCAATTCAGAGTAGACATAAATGATCCATGATTCATCATTTGTTTTTTAGGTTTAAAAATTATTTTTCTTTAGGCTCTTTATCACACATTTGGATGCCCCTTAGTGTTATTTTTGCCCTCAAAAGTGAGGCCTTAGGCCCATGCCTAGTCCACGTACCCACAAGGCCGGCTCTGTATGTACACGGAGTAACGCAGACACTTCTTTGATGATACAGCGAATATCACGTATATAGGTTATTAGCGGCAAAAGTTCCAAGTTTTTTCAAAAATAACAGTAAGTATTCAATTTTTTTTTACTTTTTTTTTTTGAAAGAGGGCATATTCAATTCAGGGTAGACATAAATGATTCATGATTCATCATTGTTATTTAGGTTTAAATATTAATTTTCTTTGGGCTCTTTATCACACATTGCCCCTTAATGTTATTTTTGCCCTCAAAAGTGAGGCCCTAGGCCCATGCCTAGTCCAAGTACCCACAAGGCCGGCTCTGTATGTACAACGAATATCACGTATATAGGTTATTAGCGGCAAAAGTTCCAAGTTTTTTTAAAAATAACAATAAGTACTCAATGTTTTACCCGAATAAAGTTGTCAAACTCTTATAATATATAACACACATGTTCCAAGGTAGCTGGTAAGGACGTACTTGTGACATGCTATATTAAAAATTGGAAATTTCGTCCAATTAAAAAAAGATACATATCATTATTTTTATTTGGAAGATCAGAATTGGTACTTTTACCGCTAATATGTTTATTATTGATACACTATTTTTCCAAACGCTATATATAATAGGACAAATAAACCAAATGCCCATTTGTGACTCAAGGTTTAAAAAAATGCCCATTCTTATTTTTGGCAATCAAAATCACCAACTAATTGAAATATGGACTAATTTACCCTTAGAATTAATTAATTAATATTTGGAATTTAAATT
This sequence comes from Parietaria judaica, assembly GCA_954871525.1. Classification (NCBI taxonomy): domain Eukaryota; kingdom Viridiplantae; phylum Streptophyta; class Magnoliopsida; order Rosales; family Urticaceae; genus Parietaria; species Parietaria judaica. The sequence goes on from OX940862.1 coordinate 11,241,684, forward strand.
ACATTTAAAACTAATTAATAATTAGAATTTATTAATAAAATAAAAATAACAATATTTCCTTAAATATAGTTAAATACAATAATTGACTAATATAAATCATTTCTTAATTATTTTCGAATATTCTCTCCTTATTGATTAACATTCTAACGATTTAAACTTTAAAATCAAAATTTCAAAATTCCTAAAACCGTAGGAAATAATGAGCAAAAATTAATATAAAATCTACAAACATTATATATCAATATATTTAAACTGTAAATATATATACAAAATTTAAACTGTAATTAGATATGCAAAATTTAAACAGTAAATATAATCACAAAATATATTCAAACTGTAAGTATATATACGAAATTTAAAGTGTAATTATAATTACAAGGCTGTAAATATATATACCAATACCAAAACTGTAAATATATTTAAACTGTAAAAACTGTAAATATATATTTAAACTGTAAATATATATACGAAAAATTTATTAACCTGTAAAAACTGCATATATTTTTACGAAAATATTACCACTGCAAAATCGTGTAAAACCCCTATAAAATTGTGTAAATCCATTTACAAAATTCGGTAAATGCATTTACAAATCGTGTAAATCCTTTACAATATCGTGTAAATTCATTTAACACTCCAAGAAATATACCACTCCAAGATCTTGTGAAATGATTTACAAAAATAAAAAATCTTACCGTGTTTGATCCGGCAACCGAGAGACGGAAAAACAAAGGAGAATGACGGAGGGCGACCGCGACGGAGAGTGATGTAGGAAGGATGCGCGACGGAGGTCGACGACCGCGACGAAGAGCGACTAAAAAAGAGGCGCGACGAAGGGCGACGGAGGAAGGAGGCGCGATGGAGGGCGACCGCGACGGAGGCAACGGTCACCTCCTCGGCCGTCGAAGCCACGCCCGGAGAGAGAGAAAGGGAGGGGGGGGGGGGAGAATCGAGCAGACTTTTGAGAGAGAGAGAGAGAGAAAGAGGGGAGAAGAGAGCAGGCGTGAAAAAGAGAGAGAGGGGGGGATGGAGAGAGAGAGAACGTGAGAGAAAGAGGGAAATAGGAAGAAAAATGATTTGATTTTTGAATTAAAGTAACAAAATTAAATGATAATTTAATTAATAAGGGAAATTTTTCAACCAAAATTTTAGGATAATTTAATTTCGATAATTAAAATATATAATAAATAATTAAATATGAAAATAAATAAATATAATTAAAACCATGGTTAATATGGTCCAAAATATTTTTAAAAAGGATATAACTAAATTGTTTGAAAGTATGTGCATTTTCCTCAAACCTTTAGTGTTTTTTGAGCATGAACATTTCATGTGATTTTCTTATATAATATCATTCTGCTAGTAAACTCAATAATGATAGTGTATTTGGGGTATTGATTTTGAAGTAGTGCTTGAAGTGAAGTTTTCAAATAAATGCATTACTATTTGACGAAAAGTATTAAGCATAACACATATTTATAGCTAGGCAAACTCAATAAATTTTAGCAGTACATACTCATAAGCTAACATATAGCTATAGGTACTTGTGCTGTTATTAATTTGTTAGCAAGTACCCTATTCTTTTAATAGAACAAATTCAATTTTCTAACTAACCATGTTCTATCATATCACTATAAGTCTTTATCTTCACTTGTGAATTTTTTAAGAGATCACCCAATCGAAGTTTTTTTCCTTTTTTCCTTTTCGAATGAGCTACCGAACTACATTTTAACTTTCTTTAATCCATAATCTCATACTTATGTATGATCTCGATGACCATGCAATACCTGCACGCTCTCAAAAATGTCCCATAAATGCATCTCTAAATTGTTAATATATAAAATGAAATAGATCAGCACAATTTAATCTTTCTCGATCTCTAGGTTTACAGAATTGATCGAGTGTCAAAGTGGAGTTACATTGAAGTTGTTGCAATAGCCAATAAGTTTATAGGGTTTAATAAATCTCTACATAAAATATATAGTTGATGGTGACTGCTTTTCAAATGAATTGGTTCTCTGTCTCTCCTAATCAATTTTGGGTTGAATTCGTTAGAAATCTTTTCGAGTTTTGTTGACGTCGGAACGTGAATCATGCATCAATCTTTCTAGTATCTCAAGCACTCTAAATCTACACTAGAGTATTAAACGCAAAGATAATCTGAATAAGATAAGTCTTTGTGTTCAGAAGTCGGAATATGCAAGAGGAAGTGACATCCGAACTGTGGGCAAAATTCAGATTTTCTAGAAAAATGTTTTAAAAAAAAATTTAGAGCGAGATCAGAGGGAAAAATTAGATTTCGTGTTATAATCTTATGAACTCTCACGGGTTTATTGAGAAATAGTTGTGTTTTATTGAGTAATAACCTTTAACAAAGTCATTTGTTATCTTCCAAGTGATGCCATTCTTAATGAATGACGACATCAATATATACGTCGAAACAATGCGTTTCTTAAGCATTAAAATTAGTAAAAAAAAATATTAAAAGATAATAAAAAGAAACTTTCTCATTTATCTTAAATATTTTCAACTTCATTCTAATATTAAAGTAACGTCTTATTTTCTATTATTTTTCAAACTTTTGTTCTACTTGAATTAATTTATCTCTCTTTAATGTACTTCTTTGGCTTTCCTTGGACCAAACACAATCATCATCGTTCTGGGATTGAACATTTTGATCGTAAACGAACAATCAAAAGTAATCGCAAAATATGGTCACCGATGGCCAAATCTAGAACTTTCCCGAGTCAATCGACATTCAGAAAACTGTAAAAAATATAATTGATTCTCATGATTACCTTCTTATATATATGTAGACAAGTTGATAGCACCATCTATCTGTCAGATTTTTGACCGGTGAAATAAATAAATGATCGAGTTAAAAACTGAACAAACCATGTGGACCATGAATGCTGTGACCTACACGCAATATATTCCTTTTAAAACACAAATCCCATTGATTTATTTAAGAGCTAGCTAATCTTTACATAGAAGAAGTATGACTGAAAATTTACTACTTTTGCAATGAGCTTTCATTTGGGTCAGATATATTCACCAAGAATGTAGTTCTTATCTTACTCATCAATTTGTCAGAACTTGGTAGGTGTATCGATCAATGCCATCAACAGTCACTCTTTTAATATATATATATATGCGCATGCAAATAATAATCTTAATTATCAAAATTCAAATGGAACAGGAAAATCGTGAGTCATTCTAAACGGGTGATCACGCCTCAAATTTATCAAAATTCAAATCGAGATATGAACTCAGTAGTACATTAAGACAATATAATATATATATGCATCGAGTAATACATAAATAATATTAGTTTATAAAAGTGACGAGGATCATTAATACCGCGGTGATCCTATTTCGAATTTATTACTTTATTTCTCATGGTATAATTAGAATACAACATTAAAACAACAGAACATGGGTTTTATCTTAACAAATCTATATATTATTTTAAAATACATAAGCATGATGCATAAATTATTAATATTTATGCAAATATAGTTTTTATTAGTATATTATAAGCTGCATTAATAGCATCTTTTATTAATTTTTGCTATATATATAACTTTCTTTATATATAAATATATATTTATGAAGACTTCTTTATTTATATATATATATATATATGATTGATACATGACTACTTTTTATATATTTTCCCCTTACACTTTTCTCTCAATTGAATATACTTTTATGGTTTTTATTAGTATATTATACGCTGCATTAATAGCATCTTTTATTAATTTTTGCTATATATATAGCTTTCTTTATATATAAATATATATTTTTGAAGACTTCTTTGTTTATATATATATATATATATATATATATATATATATATATGATTGATACATGACTACTTTTTATATATTTTTCCCTTACACTTTTCTCTCAATTGAATATACTTTTATAGTTGTATTGTCCATATATCACCATTTTTGTTCAAAATATATAGCACATATATACATATTAGGAAGTATTATTGCATTTTTTGCTTTAATGATTTAATTCTTAGAAGATAAACTAATATAGCATTTGCTTGAACCAGCTAAATGACTTGATCATGAATACATGATAATAAAGATATAATTACTGATAACTGAATAAAAATAATCATTTATAGTAACGGACAGTTATGAGCTTAACAGACCTAACAATGATTATGAGGTTGGTAGACATGGTAGAAAGTAACAAGTTTTTTTCCTCATTATGATTTAACGATATTATACGCATTTCGAAAGAAATTTAAAACAATTTCTACGAGGTTTTGCATGTAGTATGTGGAATCACACACAAACACACACACATATATATATATATATATATATAATGTTCCAGTGTTGGCCATATAATATATATCATATTGCTTATTGCAGTTCCTCAAAGCTCTTACTAGGGTGAAGAAGCTCTTGTCATGGAGGTCACCGTCGTTTCAAGAGAAAACATTAAACCGATTCCTAACTCAACGAAGCACCTGAAACCTCAAAAGCTATGCCTCTTTGACCAGTTGACTCCGATGACCTACATCATCGGAGCCATCTTTTACCCGATCTTCGATCCCAACTTCGATCACGCCCAGGAGTTCGCTCACATGAAGAAGTGCCTGTCCCAAATCCTCTCCATTTACTATCCGTATTCCGGCCGAAATGATGGCTCTAATCTCTATGTTGGGAACTTTGATGCCGGTGTCCCCTTCGTCGAAACCCGCGTCAACTGCCGGCTGTCGGAGTACTTAAATCGCAAGGACGTCAACGAGATCAACAAGTTTGTCCCGTTTGCTCCCTTCCGGCGGGAGACGGCTGACCCCTCGGAAATCCCTCTCATTTCCTTTCAGGTCAACATTTTTTTAGTTTTCCATTTTTTATATAGTTTAAATATGACCAATCAAGTGATATTATTTTGTATTATTATTTTACCATACGAATTTAAATACTCAACCACGTGAACTATATAGTTTTTATTTGACATTTAACAGGTGAACGTGTTTTTGTGTGGCGGAGTGGCCTTTGGTACATCCGTGTGCCACAAGAACAGTGATGGGAGTACGGCTTGTTTTCTTATCAACTCGTGGGCCGCGCTATGCAATGGGAGCTCGGAAAAAGTGATAAACCCTAGTTTCTCTGACGCAATCAAGGTGTGTTAGAATTTTCATTTTTAACATTTTTTGTGAGAAAAATTAGTATGGTCTAATAAACGAGTTTTTTACTTTAAATAATTATAAATTACTAACATGTATTTTTTTCATTTTAAAAAATAACTATAATGTATAACTTGTATTAATAAAATTAAGATTATAAAATTTTCTTATATTATAGAGATTATTAATTTATAAAAAATTAAATCTAATAGTAATATAGTATTAGTTCAACTCTAAACTAAAAAAATAAAATTAATTTATTAAAATTTTATTATGTAGATCGACACTCTCATAAATTATATATAATACATATGCTTTAATATTTAAGAGTAGAGAATGTTATTATGTTGTTGAGGTTCTTAATTAATTTATCGACTATTGATAACGTGACTTCGAGTTGACCGAATAAAAAGACTATTTAATTAAAATTATTAATTTTGAGCTATTGCATATAAATCCACACTCTCATAATTAAATTAAATTATAATATATATATATGCTTTAATATTATTCAATCATATATAATTTCAATTCACACTTGATCACAAATGTAAACTGAATATTGGACTATTAAGTAATTTTTAAATCTTTCAAAATTAAGGTTTTCCCGCCGCACGAGTCGGGCTTGCCGGAGAGGTATTCATCGCTGCTGGAGCGGGTATGGTTCACCGAGGGGAGCTATGTCTCGAGGAGGTTTGTCTTCAGCGCCGAATCAATCAAAGCCCTGCAGGCCAAAGCAAGGAGCGAGCGCGTCCCCTCTCCGTCGCGCAACGACGCCGTCTCTTGCCTGATATGGAAGCACGCGACCGAGGCTTCACGGACGGTGACGGGTCGGGCGAGGACGTCCGTGGCAGGCCCCGCGGTGAATGTCAGGCCGGGGATGCAGTCTCCCACCGCAGCCAACTCCGTGGGGAACCTCTTCTGGTGGGGCGTGGCGGTCGCGCACCCGAACGAGGACGGGACCGGCCCCGAGCTGAGCGAGCTGGTGGCGCAGATGAGGGACGCGTTGGAAGGGTTCGACGAGGATATCTTAAAGGAGGTGAAGCAAGGGCGGGACGGGACGCCGGAGATCGTGAACCGAATGGAGCTCATGCTCGCTGTTGAAACCGAAGACCCGTTTATAATCGGGTTTACCAACTGGAAAGGGTTCTTCAACGAGGTTGACTTCGGGTGGGGAAAGCCGTACTGGGTCGGAGCCATGGGGAAAGTGGGACCCGGTTTCAGGAACCTGGTCGTGCTCGTTGAGACTCAGTGGGGACGTGGCATCGAAGCTTTCATTTGCTTGAACGACAAGGAAATGGCTGCGTTGGAGAAAGATGCCAACTTCTTGTCGTTTGCCTCTCCCAATGCAGCTCACTCGAGCCTCTAAAACTCTCTTCGATCGATTTTAATAATGTGAACTTTTTTTTATTTGATATTCAATTTATCATGCATAAATATATCTTCTATATTTGTACTTTGTATTAAGTGATTTATGCGCAGTGATAAAGTTTTTTCATTTGGACCAGTTTTTTTAATCACGAATTAAACCTTTTTTTGTGTGTTTTTTGTATGTGTCGGTAGGTTTATGGGATTTATCAAAATATCCCAATTTTGTAACGGGATCGGGAATCGGGATTCAAACCGGGACTCCGGTCCAATAAGATACCCATGTTAAGTTCATTATTTAACCTCTCCCCGGTTTATATGTTATGAACGTAACTTTTGAATTAATGTTGACAGGAGTTGTAGTGATTTAACATATGCATTAAGTCATTAACTGCTTGCCGACTAAGTACTACCTACAGATATATTATATTTATCCTAGACATATATATATATATATATATATATATATATATATATATAACAGCTTGTAAAATGTGTTATACCATTTTTACATGTTAGTACGTAATAAGGTGCAGTTTTGTTATGTTGGTGAACTAGTAATCTAGTATTTCTGTAACGAATTGTTCTTTTATTTCGCTATATGGAAGAATATGCAACCAATTGGATATGTACAATTCGCTTATCATGCATGAGTAATTAGATTAATAGCGGCATAAATGTTTCACCGAAAATCTACCAAGAAAAGTCATTTTCGACACTTTAATCCAGCGAAAAAAATATATTGAAGGAGACCAACATAGGAGAAAGGAAGAAAAATAAAGTCAGGAGATATGAGAAAAATACTAAGTTAAATGAAAGAAAAACGCAAAATAAACTTTAACAACCCTTCGCGTCCATTCATTTATGATCCTTCTTAGTATTTACAAGTCTTTAATATTTTGATATACATAGATACAAAATTGTATGAGCACATTCTTTAAAATTGGTATTACACCTAAAACTCCAAAAAAGCAATGTGGCTATAAAAAAACTAAATAAAAATATCAATAAAAATAAAAAATTAAATAAAAAACTTTGTGTGTGACACGTGGCTACTTGATGAGGCAAGTTGGAGGGATGAAATGGCGCCACATAGGACGAGACTAACGGTGAAAATTGACGGAGAAGATCTCATTACATAATGAATTTAGGATATATTAGCCACCAAAAAAGCTTGGGTACATAATTCAAAAATATTCAAACTTTAGGTACTTTAGCCGATGTTTACCAAAGTATATATATCAAGATCCCGAAAGAAAAAAACCCGGTTCAAAAAATAAAGACTTATAAGGAGTTAATTATATTTAAGCTTTTATTCATCAATAAGAAACTCCGGATATATTAGATTGTTATACTTTCGGTACTTTTTTCCTGGATTCTTATGGAATTTATGTATATATGTTGTGTAAATGTTCAACTCATGACTGAAAACATAACTTGTCCTAAATTCTACAATTTTTATTGGCTGTCTCAATAACAAAAAGAATGATTTTGAGCATCTATGATTATAATATTTTGAGTTTGTGTATAAATAAATATGTTTATTAGACTCTAAGAAACTTCTCAATAATTCCTCAAGCTTAAGTTTCGACTACGACGTTTTCACCAAGTAGCCTTTATTACTTGAAGTTTATTATGATTCTCGTTTTAGTTATTTATTTGGCTTTTTAAGTCACGTGTTTTAACGTGTGGTACCAATTATTAGGTCTAAAAATCATAGTTACAAAATTGTGCTAATAGTAATAAGTGTTTTTGTAAGTACTCTTGCATGTGTGGCTATAAATCAACTTTATTTGTATTGTACTATACTCACGGCCGTGCCTGAGAGTTTTAAGACCCTAGGCAAAATATAATTTCGCAGCCCCTGCTAAAATTATAAATTAAATTTTCTATACAAAAGTAGTATAGATATTTGTAAAATAAATAGACATTCAATCAAATATTACGCATCTAGCCTTTTTGAAATCAAAACTATTAGTCAAATATAATTTACATCAATTTTTGGATCTTAAAGTTGAGTTTTCTTAAGGCCTCTATATATCGAATTATTTTTATATTATAGGCGCGAGCCTACTCCGCCCCTCCTCAAATACGACTTGTACTATAAGTCCATCAGGGTTTTCTAATTAAATGAGGGATAATAGCGGCATAAGTCCTCAACCTTTACTCAATTGGGGCGGCATAGCCCCAACCTCATTTAATAGCGGTATAAGTACCAAAAGATGATATCCGTCCATATTTGACTAACGGAAGTAGTCAACGTTTGCGTGGTCAGCTTCTCGTCAATGTGGACGCCACGTATGGTGACATGTCGGATTACGTGGCGTCCATGTTGATGAGAAGCTGACCACGCAAACGTTGACTACTTCCGTTAGTCAAATATGGACGGATATCATCTTTTGGTACTTATACCGCTATTAAATGGGGTTGGGGCTATGCCGCCCCAGTTGAGTAAAGTTTGAGGACTTATGCCGCTATTATCCCATTAAATAAAGAAAAAGCTGTCACAAATTGAATGATATTTGATAGACTATTATTAGGAGTTTTTTTTAATCAGTGAGCGCTGCATTTTTACTTTCTTGGTTATTTCAGCCACTGAAATTTAGCACCTTCGCGTACTTAGGCCGCTACATGTGGCACATGAGTACATGAGCCTGTCCTTAGGGCGAGCAAGGCAGCGGCTGCCTGAAAAAAAGAAAGAAAAAAAGTTTGAACGCTAGAGGATAAGCTTAAGTATACAAGTATGTGACTAATAATGGATCATGGAATTATATAGAGCTGCGTTTGGCGACTCTGCGACGCGTCGCGATAGAATTCGCCAAAATCGCGAGGAGGTGCGTCGCGATGCGTCGCGGCGAGTGGAGTCGCGATTTCTCGCGCGACGTTGATCCAGAGAGAGAGAGAGAAAGCGACTGTGAGTGTGAGAGAGCGAGAGAGATAGGGAGAGAGCGGGATCGTGGTGACGGAGAAAAATCGCAATTCGTCGCGACGGTGACCCCAGCATCGCGACTCGTCGCGATCGCGTGTTTTCCGCCGTGACATGCAGCTAGAGCTGCACAAACGTGCATCGCGACCAGTCGCGAACATAGTCGCCAAAATCGCGACTGTTCACGGTCGCGACGCGTCGCGAGAATCACGGTCGCGATGCATCGCGATGAATCACGAGAGAGAGAGAGAGAGAGAGAGAGAGAGAGAGAGAGAGAGATGCCCTGTTGTGAGACGGAGAGGGAGGGAGAGGGAGGGAGGGAGAGAGAGAGAGAGAAATTGCGACTTTTGCCCATGTTCGCGATGAATCGCGATTGTTCACATCTCCCAAAAACAAGTCGCGACGAGTCAGAATCGTGAGTGGCGACTCACATGTGCAGCTCTACATGCAGCTCTAGAATTATATCCTTTAAGTGGGGCCCACGGTTAACTTTTATATTAATCATTTGAAAAAAAAAGTTATTATCTTCATAAGTATTTTGTACGTTTTGGTTGGATCAAAAAGAAATAGTGGGACCCAGTGCCCCACTATATTATATTTTTAGTAATTGTTTATTTTCTTTTCAAAAAACTATACAATATACATACATACATAATTAAGTAGAATTTAGAAAATAAAATAAAATTTATACATACTGTACTTCTCTTAGTTCTTTATACGAGCATAATGTATTTGTTTCAAATTAAAACTTTCGAACGTTAAAATTAATCTCATAAATTTATATTAATCAATTAAATAGTTATTTCAATTTAAAAATTAAATATATGAAAACTAATTTATAATGTGATACTAATTTATACTTTTTCTACTCTAATAATTTTATTTACCATCTGAATTTACTAGTAGTATAATTAGCACCGGTTTTTCTCGGTATTGGTTTATACTTTTACGTGCGAGTAATAAATTTTTCAAGATTGATCACATCTTAAAAATTTAAAATCTAAATTTTAGATAAAAATATATAACATATTATTAATGATTAGTTTATTAACAAATTTTTGGTTTATCAAAAAAAAAATATTTAACGGGCCCTCAAGTACGTTTTTTCCGCCTAGGCCGATGTTGGGTCAGGGCCGGCCCTGAGTACATGACATGTAAACTTTTATTCAACTTCGGTACCTTTGCCCCTAGATTTAGCACCCGAATACATGAGTACTAATTTTTTTTATATCTTTCAATTTTTATTTTTTTTTTATGTGGTTAAGTGTTAACTTAGGACTTAGGACTTAGGACAGAATAGGTACATACGTGGAGGACAGTCCTGCAAATGTGGGAGGGCACGAATATCCGTGCCCTCTATTTTTTTTATTTTTTTTTTGTCGGAGTCGGATTAATCCGAGTCCGGATTTTCTCGGACCCGGATTAATCCGACTCCGTGTTTTTTTTTAATATATTATTTTAAAAATTGCGTTATAGTCCTTTTATTTAAAAAAAATGTTGTAGAGTTCTTTGTTGTACACACGGGTTTAGAGTTCGAAATTCAAATTATAGTTTACGGTTTTTACGGTTTTGAGATTCAAATTTCAAATTTCATATAGGATATAAACATAGAGATATATAAATAACGGGCCTCGTTAAAACCTCTCCAAGTCCCCCAAAAGGGTGCGGCTCGGGCGAGGAAAGAGCGCCCTAAGGTTTTTATTTATATTATAAAATAAAGCAAATACAAATGTCATAAAATTACAAAGTACAAACCGATTACTCCGGGTTTGCCACATTAAGCTCGTTGAATTAGTCTAACAACTCGTTGTCTACCATTTGATTATCTTGCGTTCGCTTTTCGGCCAAAATCCAATCCTTGGAAAGCATAAGGATTTCGACCAAAAACGCCTTCGTTGACTTGCGTCGAGCCTCCAATAGGCGTCCCGCCAATGAGAAAGCCGCTTCCGATGACACCGTGGAGACCGGAACGGTGAGGATGTCGCGAGCCACCAATGATAAAATCGGGTACTCAAGACGATTTACGCGCCACCATTCAAGTATGTCGAGGCCTTCGTCGGGACACGGTGCCGGTGGAAGGTTGCAAAAGACGTCGTACTCGTTGATTCTTCGGCGGTTTGTTCTTCGGGGACGACGACCTCCGGAACTCCCGCTATGTTGTGACGTTGACGCCGGACTTGAAACCGTTGATGATCCTCCGTGCCCGCCGGTATGAGTTAGGTTGTAAAACACCCGATGCGTCGAAACATAGGGCGCTCCGGGTGCGTTGGTCGGCGGCGGCGTCGGGACGTGTTCCGTGTCTCCTTCTTGCTCCATGTCGTCGTAATACTTCGTCTCGTACTCCTTGTAAAGAAGCCTCATCTTCAATTCCGCGTCGGGATAGTCTTCGTCAAGTTATGGATCTCCCGTCAATTGTTGCATCATAGCCAAGATCGCCTGCAATTTACCGAGCTTTAGTGTAGGATCTATGATAATAGCCGCGCAAAACAAAAATGGAATATGTTTCCAATAAACCCTAAATTTTTCAATCATCGGTGTCAAAACATTTGCAAATAAAGGGTTTTGTTTTGCTTTATCAAAATGAACAATAATATCAAAAATGCAAGCTAAAGCTAAATGAGATGTGGGTTTGTAAACATGAGATAAAGTAACGGTAATAGTGTAAAAAAGGGATAGAAAAGCCTGGAATTGGATAGCCATCATCCAATCGGATTCGTCGAGGTAGTCGTCCACGTGTCTGAACTCTTGTCCGTTGATCCAGTTCGTCACTAGCTCCTTGTACGGTATGACCGCCTCCAACATCAAGTAGGTAGAGTTCCACCGGATAGGCATATCCGGGGAGAACACTCGCTCCGCTTTGTGGTATTCCCTGCAATATGCTAACCAAGATTCCGTGCGCATAGTAGATGATCGTATGTACATAATGGCACTCCTAATTCTATCTATGCTCGGAGAAATAATATTTAACCCCGCTTGAACTATCAAATTGATAATATGGCATGCACATCTTTGATGGAAATAATCGGCCCTAAAATTGTCAAGACTATCCTTTAACACATCAACGGTAATGTTGTGGGGGCTAGCATTATCTAATGTGATTGAAACTACCCTATTGCTAAGGTTCCAAAATGTCAACACATTCAATATAGCCTCGGCAATGTTAACCCCGGTATGCCTAACACGCATGGGTTTAAATCCTAAAATACGCTTTTCTAATTTCCAATCATCGTTAATAAAATGAGCTACAACGGAAATATAATCATCGTTAGCGTGACCTTTCCAACAATCCGATGTTAAAGCAAACTTGTACGACGCTTGTTGAAATAATTTGTCTAGCTCAACTCTTTGTTCATCATAATATTGAATTATTGTCTCTCTAGTTACATGACGCGAGACGTACCGGTAGTTTATCGGGGCGATGAATGCTAAAAACTCGTTCAAACCATCACCCTCGGAAAACGATATCGGTAAACCATCGCGTATGATAAATCTAGCGAGAGCTTTCCTATAAATGAGATCGGATAAGCGACTTACCTCCTCCACTTTCTTACGCTTTCGGCATAGCTCGGCGTGATCTCGGAGGTACGATGTGCCTTGAGTTTTTGGATCGGCCGGCTTTATTTCTCCGCAAGTTCGACATTTTCCGAATCTTTCCTCCTTTCCTGTAGTAGGATTAAGAATATAAAGTGGGAAAAAGTCATTTCTCCATACCGGAGATGTTAGGTTCTTCCTCTTCCTCGGTTTTGGCGGTGGCGGGTTTGCCGGCGGCGGAATAGGAGGCCGACTAGAACCACGAGGCCGACCACGAGCTCGGACCGGCGGCGGCGGTGGAAGAATTTCGTCCTCCTCTTCGACGTCGTCCTCCTCTTCGTCGTCGTCCTCATCGTCGTCGTCGTCGTCCCCGCCTGCAAGACCTTCGTAATTCGGATCGTCGTCTCTTCCGTCGTTCATGTTCATCGATCCCGAAACTTCTCGGTTTTGGGCATCGTACGCCTCTTGCTCGCTCGACCATTCCGGAATATTTCCTGTAGCATTTTGAAGCAAGTTAGTAAAACCACCAAATTGTTGACCATAAATTACCGGAACCATGGCATGAGGTTGAATATGTGGCGATGGTAGACTAGAGGAACCCGGAGCATTTTGTTGGTAAACACCGCCATAATATGTATGTTGTATTTGTTGTTGTTGTACCGGCGGAGTTGGATGCGAGATACTATTAACCGACCCGGTTTCGGAACCGGCCCGTCCTTTTCCTCGGCGATCATTTCGGCCTCGAGAACGGTTATCGGAACTCGACATTATAACTAAAATAAACTATAATATAACTAAACTAAAATAAGTGTATTAATATAACTATAAGATAAGAAAACTATAGCTTAAAATCGGATTTTTTGAGAGCTTGGGCGAGTTGAGAGAGTAAGAGAAGAAGAGAGTGAGTTGTGTGAAAAAAATGAGGGAGAAGTGTGATTTTTATAGGGAAATTTTGGAGAGAATCGAGTAAGTGGTGTATTAATCACCAACGGATTTATTTGCAGGGTCCTTTCTGCAAAATCAGAAAGCTTTTTGGGAAAATAAAAAAAGAGCCGTTGCCCCAACGGTCGACTCATCTGGGCCGTCCACGCCCTTCATCCAACGGCTGGGAAAAAAGAGCCGTTACACGAATTTTTTTTTTTTTAAATTGTCGGAGCCGGATTAATCCGGCTCCGTGTTTTGTCGGAGGCGGAGCTCCGACTCCGTAAAAAAAAAAAAAATGGAGGGTCCGATGGATCCGACCCTCCATATTCGCAGGATTAGTGGAGGATTAAACTTCATAGAATTAGAATCGACTGTCAAAAACAAACAAAAAACTAAAAAAAAACTTCATTGAACCTTTTTAATAAATCAAACACCAATAAAAGCGACAACACGTTCTTTATTTATCGTACACAAGAGAACAAACTGAAACTAATTATACCAGCGTTAAAAACACAAAAATAAACATGATTAAAAAAACACACAAAAAAAACATGATTAAAAAAAAACAGAATAAACATGATTAAAAAAACACGCTTTAAGTTTAACCTAGGCTAGCTAGTACAACTTTGGATTCGCGAAAGCAAGAAAGTCGGGATCTTTCTCGAGAAAAGCCATGTGTGTCTCTTCCAACGTCACGAAAGCTTCCATGCCTTTGCTTCCATCTTGTGCGTCCACGAATAATATCTGGTTTACGAACTCGGGACCAACTTGCCCATGAGCGCTCACCCAAACCGGCTTTCCCCAACCGAAGTTGACTTCGTTGAAGAACACGTTCCAGTTCGAGAAGAAGTAGAGCTCCGGCGCGTTCTCCTCCGACGAGAAGATCCCTCGGAGAGCGTCGATGAGATCGGACGCTGCCGCGAAACCGACATGGCCAGCTTCCCCGCTCTCCGAGAAATCCTTGTTGAAGTTCACAAAGGATTCCCTCACAATTCTGGTGAGCTCGGGGAGTGTCTCTCCAGCAGAGTCGTTGGACATTGCTCTCGCCCACCAGAAGACGTTTCCTACCGTGGCGTTCAAATCCCGGGACTTCATTCTCGTTCGAAGGTTTGCAGCTTGACCGATAACGGAAGCCCTAGGGTTCCGATCGCCCTTTGCGGCCTGCGAGGCTGCGTTGGCTCGTTTCCAGATGAAACTCGTCAACACCTCGTTGCGTGAGGGCTTCAGGGCGCGCTCACTCGACGCGGCGCATCGGAGGTCGGCTATGGTGTCGGCGTCGAACTTGAATATGCGGGTTGCGAAGCTCCCGCGCTTGTAGAACCACGTCTTTCTCATTAAGGTTGGGAAGTGCTGTGGGAGATCGTCTCTCGGTGGGAACACCACCGAAGCATTGATGAGATTAGGTTTCACGATCTTCTGCGGCTCGCCACGGAATGCAGCGGCCCAGGACGTGAGTAGGTGACTCAAGGTTCCTCCGTCGGCAATCTTGTGGCCCAATGAAGTCCCGATCGCCATTCCGCCACATGAAAAGAGGTTTATTTGGAAGCCGAACTGAGGTTTCGACGTGTCCGTTTCGTTGCAGAAAGCAAGGAAAGGCGCGAGCTGATTGAGCGGCTCAGTCCTCCGGAGCTTGAAGTATTCATCCAAAGTGCAGTTTACTCTGGCCTCCATGTAGGTAACACCGGCCTCGAAATCATCGATATAGAGGTTATTCTTAGTCCTTCCGGACAAAGGATAGAATAGAGCTAGGGTTTCCGAGAGGGACTTCTTCAGTCGGGCTAGGGTTTCTGGGACTTTGAGGCCGGTCTCGGCCTCACCGGCGCGGTAGAAAACGATAACGGAGACATAGGTGGAGGGTGTGATCTGGTCAAAGAGGCAGAGTTTGTAGGGTTTTATAAGGTGAATATCAATCGGAAGAAAAGACGGTTTAACGGTTTCCGATGAAATCAGACTAACCGCCATGGCTTGAAAATAAAGAAAGAGAAGCTTATTATATAAAACTACTTGTTCTAAAGACTCAGAGGTTTTTGTTGTGTGAGTTCAAAGCATATAAGCGATGAAGGATTATATAGTAATAGTGGTCGTATAGTTTTTACACTATTGGTAAAATATATTTCACCTTTTTGGCAATAAATTAATGCATTGAATTATCACAGCCATGCAAATATTAGTCGTTAAATGAACACCGATTGATATGGTACGAGTGAACAGCACAAAGTTGTGTTTATAATCTGCATGATGAATTATTGGTTGTAGAGAAAGAAAAGTTTATCTGCATGATTAATACTTGCAATGTAATGAATAATAATATTATTCGATCGTAATTCTATTTGTGTGTGTGTTTTTTTTTAATAATTATTTTTACGTTACTTTGTGTTATTATATGTTGTACTTAAGTTTATCTACTACCACTTGTGAGAAGCCACCTTTGAATGATAGAAACATGTAACTACAATAATTATTAGAAAAGATAAATCATATTATTAATAGAAAATATAATAGACTAAATTAGTGACGTTTAGTCTTATATTTTTAAGTTATTATAGTATCACTTCATTATATTGTTATAAATGATATTTGTATGATATATTTTTCGATTGCATTAGTTATCGATTCATTTTTTTTTCTGTTTTGTTATTTTTTTTCTTTTTATTTATTCTATGGAACTATCTTTTACTTTGTGTTTCGCTATCTAAGATTTTGGACTCTTATCTTTCACTATGAAAAGTTAGTTTCTATTCCGTTGAATCTTGTACACGACAATCAGTGGCGGAGCCAGGATTTCAATTCAGGTGGTGCCTTATAAATTTTTTTATAAAATAATCAAGCATACAATTAACAACCATCAATAATAACATTGTAACTTATATATATAAAGAAAATTTTTATCTATATTTTTATGTATAATAATGTATCCATATAATAAAATAGTAAATATAATATTTTTAATAATATAATAAGCAAGTATAAAAATGCATCTATATATTTTAATAACTGAAAAGAAATAAACAAAAAGAAGCTTAAAACTTGGAAAGAAAAATAAACAAAAACTATGACTAGTCAAAGAGTTGAACTCAAAGGCGGAACTATGTGGGATTTCAATTTGGTTTTGGCAAGCAATTAATGCGTTAATTAGTCACAGCCAAACATATATTAGTCAAGAATAGTCAATATATCAATATCGATTGATAAAGGTAGTTATATATCTAGGTACGTGTGTGAACCAGGAAAATCAAGTTTTATATATGTGAAGCACGTTTAATATTTGTAATGAATAATATTATATTCATAACTCTATTTATGTCATGTTATTGATGCTTGTTTTTAGGAGCAACTTGTATTATTTCACGTTGCTCATTAAAATACAATAATTATGTTCTGTAAATGCTTGCCGATAAGAAGAAAATTTTGTTATAGAACAATTGAATGGTCTAAATTCATTCTATCTTGTAAGAAGTATACATGATCAATCAATTCAATCAGTTTCATCAACTACAAAGCTTGGATCCTAGTGATATTTTAACAAGTGACACTCACACACACGTATATATTTTCATTATATAATAAAATGTAAAATGAAAATATATAATAACATTCAAATATTCGATATACCCTACTTAACTTTAAGCCTTAACGGTTAACGCACGTTTATAATATTCATGCAAAACTCTACCTAATTAATTCGATATAACAACCTTTGCCATCCATATTGATAATAACAACCTTATCGTCATGCTAATCGAACTCACAAAAATCCCCAAGTGTTGAGAGCTTTCCAAGTCTTGTATAAGCTTCTGCCATGGAGGTTAGCCTGATTTCAACGGAAATTGTCAAACCATCTTCTCTTCCTCTCGATTTTCACTTGAAACCCTACAAACTCTGCCTCTTTGACCAGATCAATCCCCTCACCTATGGTTCAGTCATCGTCTTTTACCATGCCAGCGCGACCGACACGGGCCTCGATGTCTCGGAAACCCTAGCTCGTCTGAAAACATCCCTCTCAGAAACTCTATCTTTGTTCTACCCTTTATCTGGGAGGCCGAAAGACAACCTCTACGTGGATGACTTTGAGGCCGGCGTGGCCTACCTGGAGGCCAATGTCAACTGGAGTTTGGCTGAATACTTCAAGCTCCGGCGGACTGAGCTGCTCAATCGATTCGTTCCTTTCCCTCCTTTGTGCAACGAAACGGACATCTCGAAACCCCAACTTGGTCTCCAAATCAACCTATTCGCTTGTGGCGGAATGGCTATCGGAACTTCCTTCGGCCACAAAATAGCCGACGCAGGGACCCTGAGCCACCTTCTTACGACTTGGGCCGCCATGTTCCGTGGCGCACCGCACAAGATCATGAAACCTAATCTCACCGATGCCTCGGTGGCGTTCCCGCCGAGAAACTATCTCCCGCTGCACTTCCATACCCTATCGACCAAAATGTGGTTCTACGAATCCGGGAGCTTCGTGACGCGGAGGTTTGTGTTCGGCCCTGACGCTGTCGATGCTATGCTACTTGCGGCGTCGAGCAAGGGCGTCCCAAAACCCTCCCGCAATGAGGCTATGACGAGTTTCATCTGGAAACGCGCCAACGCCGCTTCCCAAGCTGCCAAGGGAGAACCAAAGCCTCGGGCTTCCGTTATCATGCAAGCCACGAGCATGAGGCCGAGAATGAAGTCCAGAGTGCTGAACACCACTGTCGGAAATCTCTTTTGCTGGGTGACAGCGGCTTCTGACAACGCCGCCGATGAGACATTGCCCGAGCTTACAGGAATTATCCAGAAATCCTTCGCTGAATTTAATAACAATTACTTGGGGAGAAAGAAAGAAGACGCCGGTTTCGCTGTAGCGTCCGAGTTCTTCGATGTGCTTGGAGGAGTCCTCTTCTCAGAGGAGGAGAACGGTCCTGAGATCTACTTCTTCTCGAACTGGAAAGGCTTCTTCAACAGGATCGATTTCGGTTGGGGAAACCCCGTTTGGGTGAGCTCCCCTGGGAAAGTCGGTAACGAGCTCATGAATATGGTAATTTTGCTGGACGCACAAGACGGTAAGAAGGGAATTGAGGCCTTGGTGATGTTGAAGGAGAAACACATGGCTGCATTGGAGAAAGATCCTCACTTTCTCGCTTTCGCCACTCCAAATTCTGAAGAACACAGACGTTTTTCCAAGTGTTAATGTAATTTTCTACGTTCGATTAATATGTTTCCCGGTAATTACTAGTTGAAGTGTATGTTTTTTTTTTTTACCATGTTCGAGTGCTATATATATATATATATGTATCTTGGACAAACTAGCTAGGTCAAAAATATAGCGATACTCTTGCATGTGTGTGGCTATAAGTAGTCTATGAACTATGTATACTACTTAGACTCAATGAACTTCGTTATTTTAATAATATCATTTCAGTTATATTTTTGTCCGGTAATATTTCATGTTATTCATTTTATTAAATGGACAAGTTCAATAAAAGTACTAAAAATGGTTAAAAATATGACTTGTGTTCCCTATCTTTCTCTTTCTTATTGCTGCAAAAGTATACAATATCTTCCGCACCGCAAATACCCAAATCTCAACAACACACATAATATATAAATATATATAGTTTTCAAAAATATATATTGTAATAAAGGTAATAAATATTAATAAACATACACACAACTGACAACACATTAATTTACACTATATACAGTTTATAATAATAATAATAATAAATATATACACTGTCAATTAATTAAAATAAATAATTATAAATATCCGCCCTCGAGGCGTTTAATCTCCATCAACGAAGCGTAATTATCAAGGCGAATCGAGGCATAAACTTCAATAATAACAAAAATAAATTTATAAAGTTAAATTTATTTAATGAAATTAATAACAAATCACACATAATTTAATAATAAACAACTTAATTTTTCACATAAAGCTCGCAAAGTCACTAATTATAAGTCTTATAACTGTAAATATCATTATTTATTTAAATAGGCGGGTCGAACGACTTAAATAAGGGGTGGAGGCGTGTTCAATAGCTGGATTTTTTTATAAAATAATTATATATTATATCAAACAATTTACAATATATATTATTATTATTTAAAAATTAGACCATTTTTAACAATAAAAAATTGACATTAATCGTGATTATTATTAAATATTTATTTGATGTGTGTGTTTTCATATTGAGTGCGTGTAGGAGTGGCAATTCCGGTTTCGTGTCGTGTTCGTGCCGGTTCTTATTTTTTATTTTTTTTGCTAATTCTATATAGACCCATACCCACCACATTTATTAATCGTGATAGAAAATGAGACCCAAACCCGACCCATTTAAAATACCGTATATATCGTGTCTAGTCGTTTAGTCCATTTACACATATTCATGTGTTTTACAATGATAAATTAATTCAATTTATACCATTTAACTTAATTTATTTCATTACATTATCTAAGATTTCAAAATTTAGTAATAATTTGTTATGTTCATCAATTATACGACGTAATAAATAAGTAGAAACATAAATGTCATACATAATAAGTATTTAGACACTTGATAACATATATAAAATGTAACTTTTTGCTCCTTAATCGTGTCTAATTGAAACCCACCATATTATCGTGTTAGTGCCGTGCTTACTTATTATTAAATCTTGTTAATCCTATTCGACATAGTTTGATACAGATCCATTAATTATAATAGACCAAACCTATTTAAATCGTGCTGTAACCGTTTTGTGTTATTTGTGTGACTCCAACTGCCACCCCTAATTATATGTACTTGTCAATATTAATTGTGATTATTATTCCTTGGTTGTGAGTACACATGGACCAGTAAAAAACCTCCACGTGGTACATAACGGAATACTTGTTGATAA
The DNA here is from genome assembly GCA_954871525.1 of Parietaria judaica. Classification (NCBI taxonomy): domain Eukaryota; kingdom Viridiplantae; phylum Streptophyta; class Magnoliopsida; order Rosales; family Urticaceae; genus Parietaria; species Parietaria judaica. The sequence goes on from OX940862.1 coordinate 11,262,446, forward strand.
GACTACTGAAAGTTATTGCAGAACAATTGAATGGTCTAAAATAATTACATGTTCAATTAGTTCCCTCATTTTCATCAACTTCAAGTCTTGGTCCCTACGTCCTAGTTATATTCGCGTACACACATATAAGTATAAATATCCGACTTTCGCACATGGTTTAAATTGTTTTCTTAGAAAAAGCAAAATTGTATGGTAAAACAGAAAACAAAGGTATATACTCTACATAGTATGAAAATAATATGCTAACTAGTTTGTCGTGTTTTCTGGGAGTACTTATAAACAAGAAGTGTATTTGATAAGAGCGCATCCTTTAAATAATCTGATTTACGATTTGTAAAATGATCTTTAAAAATTATATTGTATTATTATTGAAAAAAATATATATACTTTCACCGACATATTTTATGTATCGCACATCTGAAACTATTAGGCATTTAGCAACTCTTATTCGATAAAGGGTCGATGACAGTTTGATAAAAAAAACTTTTTCGTGTACTCAAAAATTTAAAAGTAGTGGTAAATTATTTAAAGATATTTTTGGGCGTTGACCACTCCATTCTCGTGACGCTGTTAAACTATCCGTTAACTCTGGCTACGTAGACAAACGTTGGTTGCTGACTTAACATTTTTTTCCTCATTGACGAGCCTAGGCTCGTTTAGAACAAAACAACGAATTAAATTCACGTTTGTCTACGTAGCCAGAATTAACAAGTAGTTAGTTAACTGCGTCATAAAAATGATGTGGTCAACGCCCAATTTTTTTATCACCACTTTTTCACTTTAACTTTAAGTCCACGAATTTATCAAAATTTTGAGTACTTTTTTTTTGTCACTGACCCTTAATAAATTACACTATAAAAAGTCAAGTACGATTATTTTGAGCCGCTACTTTTTGTAATTACTTTTTAGCGGTCAAATTCGTGCGTTGAATTTTTTTGGCTTTCAGTAGCATAAGTGTACACTTTCAGTGGCTGAAAGTTATTTTTTTATTTATTTAAATCGATCACATTTTTTAAACTAATAGCATACTATGCCAGGGATCCAAATATCTATCAACTATAATAAATAAAAGGGTTAATTACGGTAATAATGTATAATCTTTGGTCAATATAAATTTTAGGTCTTCAATATTTTAAAGTATTGACAAAAATACACAATGTACGTTAATTGTGAAATCCGTTGGTCCTTCTCTTAATGAACGTTAACTGGAACTGATTTGGCATCATAAGTTTGCCATGTAGCCATCCACGTGGGACAGAAGTTGCGGCATAAGTATTATTTTTTTATTTTACATGTATACAAGTAATATATATTATCATTACGGCTAAAATACCAATAAATTTAGGGTTATTAGCGACAAAAGTACAAAAAGTATCAATTTTTATCAGGGATAATCCAAATAGAAAAGCATCATGGCAAAAGTACCAACAGTTTTGTTTATCTTGCCTTAGGTTCCAAAATGGTTTTTTCTTTCAAAATGACATGTGGCGCTTCACATGCATACAAACAATATAGTATAATTACGGTTAAATTACTAAATTATTTTTACACTAAAAGTACCAAATTATTTATTCTTAATTTAGAATGCTAATCCCTTAATTCCTCATCCTCGGAAAAGCCTTTTGAGTTTAGTTTGAAGATTTCTGGTAGTAAAAAAATTGATGAATATACGTTCCGTAATCAAACAAGAGTATCAAGTATACCAAAGGGAAAAAATGAAACATTATTCTCCATTTTTTTATATATTCAGAACATCAAAGCAAAATTGATACGAATCTAATGTCAAAACTAAACTGAAAAGTCTTTTGCAATATGGCATGAATTACCCAAAAAAAAAATCAAAATATTGAACTTAATCAAAGGTTTTCCACTTTCTGCATTTCTTCAGGAGCCAAAATCGAGCCCTTATATTCAGAGAGAATTAAAACTAATCCCCCAAAAATAAGCAGTTTTTTTAATAGAAGAACAAATAGAACTAAAATAAACTAAGAAACAATGAAATCGAAAGGAAACTTTCGACGATCTTGCAAAGGTTCCTGCAAAGAATTGAGATTGTTTTGCAAAGAGAGCTTCTGCGAAGTTCTGTGGGCTTCTACGGGCTGGCTTAATGCTGGGATTTATGTCATAGTTGAGTTTGCTTATTTTTCTGGGTTTATCGAGTTTTTTTTTTTTTTTTTAAGTAACGCTACTTTTGCCGTAAAATGAAATTGGTATTTTTGAGCGTGACAATCTAAAAAATTGGTACTTTTACCACTAAAAAGAATAAGCGTCATTTATAAAAATGGTACATTTACCGTTCACTAATCAGTACTTTTACTGTTTAAAAAATTGATACTTTAACCGTAATCATAATACACTATTTGTGTGCATGTAAAGAGAAAAATAATACTATGCCGCAAAACTAAGATGCCAAATCAGCACCAATTAACGTCCATTGCGGAAGGACCAACGGATTTCACAGTCAATGCATGTTGTGCATTTTTGCCAACACTTTGAAAGATTAGAGACCTGAAACCATGTTGATCAAAGGTTGTGTATTATTATCGCAATTAACCCTAAATAAAAAAATATATAATATATATATTTCAATACTTCAATCATTTAACGACAATAATTTTTTTGACAGAATCCAACGACAAGAAGTAGATGTACGCATACGGCATATCCATACAAAAAATAAAAAATAAAAAATAAAAAAATTGATAATAATCTATACATGGTCAAACTTTTGTATGAAAATATTACGTGTCGAGTAAAAAACAGTCCAACTTCTACGTGTTGCATGGATGGACAAGATCATTTGCATGCGATCCACGTCCTTTCCTAAAATGACCATTATGGCCATCGAAATCATCAACTTTTGACCTTCTTTAGGGGCTAATATTGTAATATAGCACCGTCGAAGGCTCCAGCCTCCAAACCCAGCATTTGCTACACAAGAGAGGAGATCATCAAACCATAAATTAAAAAAAAAAAATCCAATACACTCGTGTTGAATAGCCGGAGAAAATGGCGAGGCTAAAGTGCGCCGTGGTGTGGGCCGTCTTAACCTGCGCACTGGTCGCCTCTCTCGGCGTCGAAGACGAGCCCGTCATACACCAAGTCACTGACGACATGCTTATGAAGAAGCACGCGAACGCCGTTCTCGGCGCCGAGAGGAAGTTCGAGGTGTTCGTCGCCAAGTACGGGAAGACGTACGGCAGTCGAGAGGAGTACCTGCGGCGCCTCGCGATCTTTGCGCGAAACCTGGCGAGAGCCGCCGAACACCAGGCGCTGGACCCAAGCGCCGTGCACGGCGTCACGCCCTTCTCCGACCTCACCGAGGACGAGTTCAACCGCATGTACACCGGACTGCGCGGGGGCAGCGCTAGCGGAGTAATTGTCGGCCGCAACGAAGACGGTGCAGAATTGGCGGAGACGGAAGGCGGAGGCGGCCGGTTGCCGGAGAGTTTCGATTGGAGGGAGAAGGGGGCTGTTACTGAGGTCAAGATGCAGGTGACCCAATTTATTTATATTCAGATAGTCCTCAAATTGTTTTGCTTTTTGTACAAACTGCCCCTCGTTAGTTTTTGTGTTACTAATTTGTTAAGTGAGTTGTGTTTAATTCGGTCATAAATTTGTGTTCTTTTTTACAATTCGATAAGTGGCAAGTTGTGCATTTAACTTTCCTTGGAATATTCAAATTTTGTGAGTTATTTATGCTATATAGTATACTTTATTTTTTAATCTTGCAAGAGCTGGCATGATATGTTGGAATATTTTTGTATCAATAATATATTTTTATAAATATCGTATCTCTATCTATATGTGTGTACGTGAATATATATATATATAGGGATAATTGCGGTTAAAGTACCCAATTTTTTGTCAACTGATTCATGCGTTAAAAAAGTACCAAATCAATCGATGGTGAACAACATTTCCGTCTATTTTTTAACAGATGCGGAGCTTAAAAAAATCGGGTGGAAATCTTGGTCAACCGTCTTTGAACGAATTTGGTTACTTTCACCACTATTGTTTAGGTTAATTAGCACATGTCGCCCCCCTAAACCAATGAAATTAATGTTATGGTCTAATCTTGTGCGGTAGTTTTAGTTATAATTTGTTAAACTGGCCATCTATAAGCTAGCTTTTTTTTTTGGAATTTGGACAGATTAATTAAATAATATTTAACGCTATATCCTGATTAATTAGGGCACATGTGGATCATGCTGGGCATTCAGCACCACGGGTGCTATCGAAGGAGCCAATTTCGTTGCAACTGGCAAGCTTCTCAATCTAAGCGAGCAACAGCTCGTGGACTGCGACCACGAGGTAATTTATATCAATAAAGATCTTTTTTACCGTATATACAGTGTTCAATAATATTTCTCCTTGTATTAATGGCATGTCGTAATGAAGTGCGATGCGAAGAAAAAAAATGAATGCGACAACGGCTGTGGCGGAGGGCTGATGACGAACGCTTACAAGTATTTGATGGATGCGGGCGGGCTCCAGGAGGAGAGTACATATCCGTACACTGGAAAGAAGGGAGAATGCAAATTCGATAAGCGGAAGGTGGCCGTGAGTTTGGTCAATTTCACCACCATTCCCATCGACGAGAATCTGATAGCTTCCACTCTCGTCCGACACGGTCCTCTCGCCGGTAAGTGCTTTCTTGTGGACTCGGCTCCAAGGGAAATCGCAGTTTAAGCTCCAAGTGAAATTGCAATTTAAGAGCAGTTATAATTGGTAGAGAGTACTGTCATCTAGACGGCATGATTAGCAAGTAAAATATGTGGTGTAATTAGCGTTTTCTAAATGCGGATATCGAGTAATCTGGCCGCACATTGCCGAGTCTGCCAATTGTGATTATGTGGATCGATTAGTTTTTACACAATTTCAGAGGTTACGTGTTGAGTCCCACATGGAAAAGACATGGGGACTTAGTAAGGTTTAAAAGGTCATGGGTTACTCCCCTCATTGCCAACATGGTTTTGAGGTGGAACCTCATGATACTTCACATTACGAATTTCGTTTATGATTACCAAAAGCTGATGATTTTGAATTCTACTTTTTTATTATACCACGCAGTGGGGTTGAATGCCGTGTTCATGCAAACATACATTGGCGGCGTGTCGTGCCCGTTGATCTGCGGGAAGCGATGGCTGAACCACGGCGTGTTGCTGGTCGGGTACGGGTCACATGGCTACTCGATCTTACGGTTCGGTTACAAACTGTACTGGCTCATCAAGAACTCGTGGGGGAAGCAGTGGGGCGAGGATGGGTACTACAAGCTCTGCCGCGGGCATGGTATGTGCGGTATGAACACCATGGTCTCTGCCGTCTCTGCTCACCTTATATCCCCCTAGCCGCTAGCTCGTTGGATTTATCATTCATCAAATAAAATGGGGAGATTCGTTTTCATGGCCATTTGTGTATATATATTTACATATATAATATTTAGCTTATTTGGTACATGTGTGAGTTTTCCAATTTCAGGTTTATTATTTTCTTATTTGTGCTATTGAATTTATGTGTGTTAAGTATTAGCTAGGTACCTAAACTTGTCATAGTTAGTTGCTTAATTATAGATTACAAAATGAAAAAAAAAAAAAAAAACTATATCTATTGAGCACAAGAAAAAGCTTCCGCTACTTTTTAATATTTGTTTGAAATTAAAAAAAAAATTGTTACCATATATTTCTTAATTGTCCTTGATTATGTCGTCTCTTGTTGATCTGTCGTTTTCTGTAAGCAGTGGGTATCTTTTGTTACCACTGTCGTTTACTAATGCATTTATATATTTAGAAAATAGATGCATTCCAAAATATATATAGATAATATGATTTTATATTGAGAGAGATAATAGATATGTTTGTAGGCATGCATGAAGAGATCAAGATGAATGAATGAATTTTTAACCATATAATTTGTTCTTCTGATCCGTCACCACCAAGGCCAGTTATATGTGTGTGTATTTTATTTTATGTATGGATAGTACGAATAGATAAGAATCAATAAATGCGTCAATGTCGTTTGAGAAAAGCCTTCCAATATTGGACAAGCACCATTGTAATGTCTTAAAAAGTAGTCATCTGATCTTGCAGTTGAAGATTTAAAGAAGCAATATAATGAGCGAACACGTACCGCATTTACATTGGTGACAACAAAAATAAATTAGTAAATTAACGGATTTCTAGTCGCAAATAAATTAGGGAAAAAATTAATATGTTGTGTTTGATCATTAATTAGTGTAAGATGTGTTTAAGTTTGTAATCATTCATTATATAATTAGTTCGTAATCCACGTAACTAAGATCATGAATACTATTGTGAAGAATGAATTGGCATTTAAGTTTAATTAATATAAGCTGATTTGAAGTGACATGAAGCTAGCCCTCTGCCCTACACAGTTTAATAATGTTTTAGTTATGAAATTATGAACTTTTTAAAGTAAAAAATCTTACCTATTCGAATCACTCATTAACTATCGGTTGATGAGTTCAATTTAATTCTCACCTAGCTTCACTTGATTATTCTTGATCAATATTAGCTACTATTGGGAGATATACTATAAACTATAAAAGTATAAGGCAAACTATGACATATTATATATAACAGGTGTCACTTGAAAGAACACATTTGAACGTTGGGTACTTTCCATGTATTTAAGACAACAACCATACAACAACGAACCTTTAATTGTTTATATAAAATGCCCTTTGCCTATTAATTCTTAATTTAATTATTCTTCATATATATATATATGTCATAATTTTCTCTTCTTCCAGAAGGTCAATACACAAAAAAAGAAAAGAAGAATGGTTATTTTCATATATATAGTTATTTATTAATTACATCAGAAACTTGTTTTCTTAAGTACTTTTGAATGTCTTTTTTCCAATATATAAATGTTATATTTACTCTTAAAATGACGCTGCTCTTCCATTTTTAACTATTTCTCCTTCGTTAGTTAAAAGTACACAAAATCAAGTATTGTCAACTTGTTATAGAAGTTCTTTTTCTATTAACTTGATTTTTTTTCTCCTCATAATGATCTTATAACCTTCATCCACAGACTACAGTAGTATTCATATATAGTTATAAAAACGTTAAATTAAGAATGGTACAAAACAGAAACTCGTCTTCCTTTAAGTTTTTTTTTTTCAATATTTAAAGCGTAATTAACTAAAATTATATATTACTAAATATTACCATATATATAAGATTGAAGAGATATAGGTGTACATTTTAAAAGTACATGATATCATGTTGACATTAATTTTTCAGATCCGTACAATAATGAATTGGTGGCCAATAGTTCATTGTATTTTTGTGTAGTTAGGGTTTCATTAAAAGCCTAGAAAGAAGCAATAAATTCTTTTCATCTAACCATATTCAAACCCTAGCACCATATATTATAGTTATATGATCTCATCTCAAAACCAAAGCAAGATCACTCTGAAGAACATTGTTGAAGAAGCCATGGAAGTCACCATTATGTCGAGAGATTACGTGAAGCCATCGAAGCTCGTGAAGAGCTCTCTCAAGCTCAAACCCTACACGCTTTGTCTCTTTGACCAGCTCACTCCCATGACCTACCCTTCCGGGGTTATTTTCTACACCAATGCCATCAAACGTCAAGATCGCGATCATGAGCAACGTAGCTCGAACCTCATGCATACCCTAGCTCGCCTGAAGGAGGCTCTCTCGAGAGCCCTCGATCTGTATTACCCGTTTGCCGGGAGGCTTAGAGACAACATGTACGTCGATGACTTCGGCACTGGGCTTCTGTACATGGAAGCCCAAGTCAACCGTCGCATGTCGGAGTATTTCAAGCTCAGAAACACCGAGTCGCTAACTGAGTTCGTCCCGTTTCACCCCTTCGTCAAGGAGAAGGATGTCGAATCCCTTCCCCAAGTTGCATTTCAGGTACACGTGCATTTTTTTACTAGTAAATCAAAGTATCAAACACCGTGTGGTGCGTGAGAGAGACAATTCTTTCCTGTGAATTGTGATCTTATGGTCAGTAAAGTTTGACCATATCCTATGGTCAAACTTGTGAAAATAAGTACTACTGATTGTTTTTGTAGGTGAATGTCTTCTTGTGCGGTGGAGTAAGTCTCGGACTTTCGCTGGGCCATAAGTTCGCCGATGGAGTGACCATCACTTATCTGCTAAAAACTTGGGCCGCGGAGTTCTCGAACTCTCCCGATAAGGTGATCCGCCCTAACCTCAACGGCGGTTCATTGGCGTTCCCACCGAGAAAAGAGTTGCCCCAGAGCCACCACGACTTGATGGACGAGATGTGGTTCAAGCAAGCCAATTGCGTTACGAGGAGATTCGTGTTCGATGCCAAAGCCATTGCAGCTCTGCGGGCGAAAGCCCGGAGTGACCATGTCCCTAAGCCGTCGCGTAACGAGGCGCTCTCTGCCTTCATTTGGCAACACGTCACCGCTGCTTCCTTGGCGGTTTCAGGTATAAATCAACGATCGCTATCACCAAAAACATATAGTTTTATAGATAAAATATACTAACTTTTAATTATGATGATCACTAACATGAACTCTATTTTTGTTCTTCATTTACTATTAGAAGTGTTTCTTATAGTCTATATATTTTATATCTATAAGCATTTTCTTGAAATATTTACACATTTTTAACAAATATGTACCAAACGTTAAAAAGTATGGTTTTTTTTAGCGACTCGAAAATCAAAGTTGACAAAAAATACTTAGAAACTGAATTTTGAGTTGCGAGATCAAAGATCAGGTTGTATCATCGACTTAGCTCTAAAAAATATTTATTAATGGAGGTTATTAATTTTTTGAGTATTAATTTAACGAGGTTCTAATGTAATCAATTGCTACGTCTTTTATTTTAATATATAGTTTTTATATAATATATACTTAATAACTCAAGTCTGAAACCTTTATCTATTAAATTAAAACATACATATATATGTTCATGTAAGGAAACATAGCTAATTGACAAGCTTGCAGACACTCCGAGGCTCTCCATAGCAGCGCACGCGGTGAACTTAAGGCCGAGAACGCGGAAACCCTTCCCGCTCGATGGCTCGACAGGGAACCTTTTCTGGTGGGCCTTCGCTGCGGCAAACCCTGCAAGTGACGTCGAGAGTGAGTTGTCCCAGTTGACAGCGCAACTGAAAGACGCACTCGATGGCTTCGACAACGAGTTTTTGGAGTCGCTACGTGGCGAGCAGGGATTTGATGCCGTATCAGAGCTCTTGGCGCAGATAGAGAACATGTTCGACCTGGAAGCCGTGAAGCCCCATATCCTAGCCTTCACCGGCTGGAACGGCCTTTTCAATGACATCGACTTCGGCTGGGGCAAGCCCTTCTGGATGGCGGTCATGGGCAAGGTGGGACCCGCCTTCCGCAACCTCGTGGTCTTCGTCGACTCTTCGTGGGGCCGGGGGATCGAGGCATGGATCACTCTAGAGGAGAAGGAGATGAGGGTTTTGGAGAGCAACAAGGAGTTCTTAGCCTTCGGTTGCTTCAATCCCGGCGTCTCAAGCCTATGATACATCGTGTATACTCTTTAATTTAATTATATGCGATTTTGCTTTTATTTAAACTCTTTAATTATATCTTTTAAAACAGCTAAAATATATCTTCATTGTCTACTTTAATGTTCATTTTATACTATCTCGTCGTATATCTTATTATAAACATGTATTATATGTATGGTTTTCAATGTGATTTTTCCTTGAAGTAATAGTGTATGTGAGAGTGAGAAATCACACAGTAATGCAAGTTAATTATACATTAATTATTATGCCCAAAAAACTAAATCCTTAGAGTATATAAAATTAAAAATCAGTACTTAATATATATCTGTCAAAATATTATACGTAGTACTCGAATTACAGTATATATATGCAGCGTAAAAATAGTTGAAACTGTTGACTGTAATTACATACCTACACAATTTTCACGTCTTTACGAGATTGAACAAAGAGCTTCTCATGGATTCCCACTCATGAGTGTCATTTTTCAGCTTTTCTCTGTTGTATGTCGTCACTTGCTGTGTATTGTTTGGTTGGAACTTGGAACAACCAAAAGTAATATCCAATAAATGTCGAATAATTTATTATGTGAGCTATTTCTAAACAACAATAATAATTTCTTGCACCTACACCATTGGAGGGTTGTTGTAGTTTTAAATACTGAAGTCAATGGAGAATAGTACATGTACAATTCAGTTAATGCATGTGATATGAGAGTCAGGGGCGGATTTAGTTAGGGCCGAGCGGGGACGGCCGCCCCCACTTGATTCAAATCCGTGATTTTTAATAAATAAATATATACATTTTTATCAATATATATTAAAGGTACTAATATAATACAAACTTAATACTCTGGTGTAGTGGTTATTTGAGAACAATTATAACTCTCTCCCCTAGAAGACCAAGGTTCAATTCTCATGGACTCCATTTTTTTTTAATATTTATGAGCTCCATTATTACTCATCTCTTAACATAAAGATTCTTTTATTATACATTAAGTTATAATCTTTGTATAATTGTATCACTAAATATTTTATCGATTATTAAAAATTAATTATAAAAATATTTTATTTAGCATATTATATTCTAAAATTCTTAATTTTTTTCGCCCCCTCTTGGCAAAATCCTGGCTCCTTGAGAGTGACACCCAGGAAAAGAAAAATACATAAATATACTAATTATTTACATGTTTTATCATCTTTCTTAGGACATAAATAGCACAATAACCTAACTTTCATGTACAAATACATATATTCTATTTAGGTTGATTGTAAGGAAAGATTGCTGTATCAGTTATATAAGAAAACAGAATAGTTTCATGTTTTGCAAATAAATAAAAAATAATAATAATCTCAATAAGTTTTAAATTCATGTCGTTTTCTTGTCTATATGATATTTCACATTTTGGTCTACTAAAATAGTGTCGTTTGCAAGAAATATTAAAAATAAAAAAGTAAATTTCCGACCTGCCGGATTCGAACCAGCGACCTAAGGATTACTTTGGCTATTTACCACTACAGTCCTCCGCTCTACCAACTGAGCTAAGGTCGGATACGATGTACATTCCCAAAGAAAATTACTAAAAAGAATAGCGCGTGGATGACTGGCGCGTGGAAGAACTGGACATTAGGCCACGTGCCACGTGGGACTCCGTGGTTCGGCATTTAGCAAGATTCGCGCAGAAACGGTGCGTTTTGGTGAAATCCGTCGCGTTATTTCTCTAGAATCTCCACTCTCGATGCTTATAGATTCACGCCCCTGGAAATGACGAATATACCCCGTACCGTCGAATTAATGAGCCCTCTTATTGCAGTAGGTGGAGAGTACGATCGTCATTTACCACGTCACCAAAAACTATGGCCTATCCACTCCACGTCAGAGAATAAAAAATAAAAATAAAAATAGAAATAGAAATAAAGAAATGAATGAATAATCAGTGTTCATAAGAAAACGACGTTCTTAGTTTCCTCGTGTTTCTTTAAAGTTTAAACCCACAAGTTGTTTGGCTTCTTCTTCTTCCTCCATTGTTGATCTTCTTCAAGCTCGGTGACGAAGCTCCCAGATGCTCAACCAGGTCAGTCTCTCTCTCTGTGTCAATGCTTGATCGATAATGCCGAACTTTGTTTTTTGTTTTTTTTTTCTGAATGATTTTGCGTTGGAAATTACTCAGATTTTGGTTTCTTTTTTCTGGATTTATCGAATTTTTGCGGGGTGATTGGTGTTAAGCTTCTCTTTAAGCGAAATTCTGTGGATCAAACTTCGGTGAATCTTGCTTTCTGGATTAGCGATTGCACTTAGCTCACCTAATCAAGCGATTTTAATGATGGTTAATGCATCGAATTCAGTGAAATGCATTGTGCATTTTGAGAATCTGGAATGGTTTGTCAATTTTTTTTTAATTGATAAGGTCAGTTTATGCCCTTTCAAGTCTGAGAAGATGAACTATTGTGAATGCAATTTGAATTTCGGAGAGCACTCTCATGTCTTCATTTTCTGTTGGCGCGTGTTTGACCTTTGAATTACCGGGAATTTGATGCATTTCCAAGTCTGAAACTAGGCAGTATGACTGTTTGGTTTGTCATGTTTCTCATATGATCTTCTTCGTCCTGTTTCGGTTGTTGAGTCAGACATTCTTCGAGTCTTTGATCATGTAAGATGGAAGAAAGAGCTTAAATGTGTGTGTGTGTGTATATAATAGGAACCCATTTAAATGGAGTAATTGGGTGATTTTTGAATGCTTTGAGCTTAAATCTCTGCCTGAGAGTTATATCCACATAGATGCATCGAATTAAAGTGAGTCTTAAAGAATCTGTCTTGAATGCTTTTAAATGGAAATCAGTTCTTTGCATAAAAAATTTGATGTGTTCAATGCTTTTAATCGAAAATCAGAGAAGGCGGGCTTCATCGTTTTCCTTAATATTTTCCTACGGATTGGAATTTGGACGACTACTAATTGATATAATATGCAGGATTAGGTCTTATATCACTGTAATTAAGGACAAGGCCATAACAAGGAGGTTTGATTAGCAGCTTAAGCAAGTTACTTATTTAATTGATGAGTTGAAATTATATTTGGTGAAAGTGTCAATGGTGGTATGTGATGATGGAGATACCACCTAAGTTCCCTTTTCTTATTATGAAATTATATTGGGTAAAAGTGTCAAATTACTTTTTAATTATTTAATTATTTATGAAATTATAATCTGATTTAATAAAATAAATGGTGTAAATTTATCACAAGAATCATTTGCGGAGCTCTAGTGCTCATTCTTCTTTATGCATTAGGTGGAATTTTCATGATTTACATTAGGGATTTATAAAATGTAATGCTGGTCTGATTCGAGATTGTATGAATGGAAACAAATGCATTTTTATTTAGAGCATGATTTATAAATATTTTGAGAAAATCTAATGCATGTAATTCTTGGTAACATTTATATTTAGATTCAGGTAACAATCTGCTACAAGATTCTAAGAAAGCGTGACTGAAAGGAATAGAAGACTTGTTTATTTTTCGCGCCCTTGCTCGGAGCAGCGGAATGAATGGTGAATCGCCCTGATAATGGAGGCGAATACGAAGAACTCACTTTCTGGTGCAAAGAAACCCTCTGAGAATGCCAAATCCACTAATCACGATAACAAACCTGCAGAAAAGGAGATGAAGACTCTCGACTTTGTCAATTATGGTTAGTATAGTCTTATAGTTCATACCGGTTTAGAGAAGTCATACAACGGAAACGAAATCTATTGATATATATATGTAGATGATTCTATCAAATCTACTTGTAAATATCTTGTTGCAAATGCTTATTTTTCGATATTACAGAATCTGGATTAGTTCATAATAATATTATGGTATTAAACATTGCAGGTGCTGCTACGTGGGACGAGAACAGAAGAAAGTGGCTCGGAGATCAATCACACCGCAAAAAACGAACTGAAAAGGATCCGATCATAAGGTATAAATGAAATCTGCTGCTCGATAAACAAATCCACACTTAGGTTAATGAAATTAAAGTGAATATCACTTTGCAGCTGGTCAACGCCGTACGAAGATCTTCTGTTGACCCATGATCCGTTCGATGAGCCAATCCCTTTACCGGTAAGTTCTCATAACCCTATAAGAACTTTAATTACAACTCGAATATGCGAGTGACGTGAAATTCAAGTGGTTATTGGATGAATCTTGCAGGAAATGGTGGACTACTTAGTTGACATTTGGCACGACGAAGGACTTTACGATTAGATTAGGCGTATTTTCGATGGCTCGATTTCGTAGATATTCTAATTCTCGAGGGAAGTTGTAAATTTGTGTCCAGGGTTTTCTATGGCGTAATAATAACTGAAGTGAGCTCGTAGAATCCTTAGTAGAGTCGATCAATAAAAACGGCCAATTCTATTGTGATATTACGTCAAAGATGTTGCATTTTCTCATACTTTTTCCCTCTATTATTAGGGTTTAGATAATCATAATTAAAATCCCCGCATGTATTTTCACTAGTCAAGTCTTACAAAATGATTTAAAAAGTAAGTTTTAAGATCCATTATTTAAGTGGCTAAGATTAAAAAAATAATAGCGATGGAATTGCAGTTACGTGCCTATAGAAATCGGTGATTGCATTTTTCGTATTATTTTAACGGAATCCAACAACGGATGAGTGTATATGCAGTTATGCACGTAACTGCAACAACCGAACAAAGTTTTTCTTGAAAAATAATTTCAAATATTCGAGGAGCACACTCGTAAAAATAAATTTATTAATAATTTAAATTTGTCAAATGAAAGATCAAAATTAATAAAAATTTTCAAAGCCATTTTTAGTTATTAATTTGCTATTATACTTCATTTGACAAATATTTTAGCCATTTTTAGCTCAAAATTAATATTTTATAGCCATTTTTAGTTATTAATTTGCTAAGCAATAGATTAGACGTCTTCTTGCTTTTTCAAGGCAGTTATTTCTTGTTTCCAAAACAACAAACTGCGATATAAAACGACATATATCGCACTCACCAACAAAAACGACAAAGAAATTCAAACGACAAATCTCTCCCGATATCAACGGTCCAGATCATCGATAATGCGCTGATACGCTGCAACCGGCCGTAGCTGATGAATTCCTCGGTCTTCTTCTTCTTCTTCACTCTTCGTTACATTTATTCCAAAATATCCAGACCTTACAGCCCATTGCATGCGCCTCATCATAGACCGTTAGGTGCTGCCACGTGTCCCTTCGCCTATATATATATCTTTATCTTCTTTGTCAAACAAAAAAAAAATACAGAGAAGAAATGTATCGGACGGTTTCTCTCTCCGCTGCCATTTTCTCTCTCCTGATCGTCGCTCTTCTCTCGCCTCTCTCGTCGGCGAACTTGAGCGATGATCTCGGCCTCGCGCGGCCGAGTTTCCCGGCGGCTCAGGCCGAGAAGTTCATCAGAGCTCTGAATCTGTTCCCCGACCGTGAGGTCAACATCGTCAGCGCCGATGCTGAAGATTCGCTTGCTGTGACTGAGAAGAGGCTCGTGGAGAAGCGGCTCGAGCTCCCGAGCCTCGGCGAGTCCGGCGTCACCGTGGAGGACCTCGGCCACCACGCCGGGTACTACAAGATCGAGCACTCCCATGCCGCGAGGTCAGTTCTGCTATGAGATTATTCCATGTGTTTGTCAGCTTGATCTGTAGGGTTTAGGATTTGATAGTCAGGTTTATGTTGACTAAACTTGGAATCGTTTCGTTTTTGAGATTAGAGAACGTAAGTGCATCAGAATCAACGAGGTTGATGTTACCTACCTTCAGATGTTACTACTTTTGGCTGCTTGACTTGATTTGATTTGATTTGATTTGATTAGGGTATATGTATGAGTAGAACATTGTGTACCTATGTTTCCGATGTTCTTATCGCTGTGTGTATTGCACTATACATATAGGATGTTCTATCTTTTCTTTGAGTCGCGGACCAGCAAGAAGGACCCTCTGGTGATCTGGTTGACTGGAGGTCCGGGGTGCAGCAGCGAGTTGGCCGTGTTCTACGAGAATGGTCCTTTCAAAATCGCTGACAACTTGTCTCTTGTTTGGAATCCGTATGGCTGGGACAAGGTTTTCCTTTGAGCTCCTTCAGTCTTTTGATTGTCTCATTGCTTATTTGGATTGGTGTTTGTTCACAATGTTATTCGACTCCCATTCCGGTGCTGCTAAATAGTATTGTAATTGCGATACTTGCTCGTATCTCTAAATTCGTGTTTGGCTGTATTTGAGTTAACATTATTTCTTAATGAACTTGTTGTTACAGCTTTGGTTTTTTGCATGTCTCGAAAAATTGATTCAATTGATTTGATGATGTCGATGAGAACCCTTTATAGTTTTGTTCTTGTGTACTACAATCATTGTGTTGTGCAATTAATCTTTCTCTGCTCGTTCCTAAAAGAGGTTCATGTGTTTCCTTGTTTATTTTTATTTTTCAGGCATCTAACCTTCTGTATGTTGACCAACCTACTGGAACCGGATTCAGTTACAGTTCTGACCGCCGGGATATCCGTCACAATGAAGACAGTGTCAGTAATGACTTGTATGACTTTTTACAGGTATAGTTCCTCATTGTTACCACTTGAAACTAAAATAATTGGAAAGTCTATCCAATTCTCTCTGACATTTTTACTTTTTATTGCTCGGACGTTGGTGAATAATTTGAAAGTTGCCAGAATAGAAAGTTTATACTTAAAGTTAATACAATATGGAGTATGATTGTCACTACGATAGTGTTACGGCATCGAATTAACTAAATTTGTATAATCTCAGGCTTTTTTTGCTGATCATCCGCATTTAGCTGAGAATGACTTCTTCATAACTGGAGAATCATATGCTGGGCACTACATACCCGCTTTCGCTGCTCGAGTCCACCAAGGAAACAAAGCTAAAGAAGGAATTCATATTAACTTAAAGGTATGAATAATCACAATCTCATGTTTCCGAGTATAAAATACGTCTCAGAATATTTCTCGTCTTCTTGTACTACGCTCCTAATGACCCAAAAATATTCGAGCAGGGATTTGCTATTGGAAACGGGCTCACAGACCCTGCTATTCAGTATCAAGCCTACACAGATTATGCGCTGGATATGGGCATCATAACAGAGACGGATTATAAGCGTATAAACAAGATTGTTCCCGCTTGTGAACTAGCGATAAAGCTGTGTGGTAATCAATCTTTTAGATTAATGGAATTTGGCTAACCTCTTTGTTAGTGTTTTTCATTATTTAATTTTCTGAATCTTTGGCACGATTTTTCAGGCGCTGATGGTACAATCACGTGCTTGGCTTCTTATTTAGTTTGCAACACGATCTTCTCTAGCATCATATCACATGCTGATAATATAAACGTAAGAAAGTATTTCCTTACACTCTGCCTCTGAATTAAGACACTAAAGTCTCGAATTTGACAAATGATTCTTCCCATTACAGTACTACGACGTGAGGAAGAAATGTGAGGGAAGCCTTTGCTACGACTTCTCGAACATGGAGAAGTTCTTGAACCAGAAATCTGTAAGAACTGCCCTCGGAGTCGGTGACATAGATTTCGTGTCGTGTAGCCCCACGGTGTACCAGGCTATGCTGGTGGACTGGATGCGCAACCTTGAAGTTGGAATTCCTGCTCTTCTTGAAGATGGAATTAAGTTGCTTGTATACGCCGGTGAATATGATCTCATTTGCAACTGGCTCGGTAAGCTTTCAGGCTCTGTATTTGATAGAACTTAAATTGATTGTAACATAAATAATCTTCACCCTATATAATGATAAAAGTGCCCTTAGTAAGCCTAAACTAAGATTACAAGCTCAGATTTACCTTTCCTCGGGCAACACCTTGAACAGTCGAACAGGTAGTAGAACCGGAAACTGGTTATTGTTAATAGGAGTTGATTTGTAAAACCTGGTTATTGTTAATAGGAGTTGATTTGTAAAACGTATCGGTTAACAGTTACGGACTATATAACTTGTCCTCCTAAAATGTTGGTGAGTGACAATGAGCACATGTGAAAACAGGGAACTCGAGATGGGTTCACGCCATGGAATGGTCGGGTCAGAAAGACTTTAAGGCGTCCCCGGAAGTTTCCTTTCTCGTCAATGGCACCGAGGCTGGAGTTCTCAAAACCCAGGGACCTCTCAGTTTCCTCAAGGTCTCTCTCTCTCTATATATATATATAATATAAATATACAAGTATATTTTTAAACGAATAACTAATTAATCAGAGGAAAAACAGGTCCACGATGCGGGTCACATGGTACCAATGGACCAACCTAAGGCAGCGCTAGAGATGCTGAAGAGGTGGACTCAAGGCAGTCTCTCCGAAACCGAAACCGAGTCAGAACCCGAATCAGAGGATTTGGTGGCTGCGATGTGAGATGTTTTATCGTCTCAGTCGTGTTTAAGGACATATAAATGGATGCTTAAAGCTTTTAACCTTTTGTTTTAGCTTCTGGTGCATGGTTGTAAATATAAGTCCAAACTTGGTTGTGTTCGATAACATTTTACTCATATTATCAATGAAATGGAATTCAAATACGACTACATGTATACTTTGAGAAGGAAAAATTGGTGCGAATTTGGTCATTTCCATTTGTGAAACATAATAAATATCCACTTAGTTTTAGTTACGTGGACAAATTGGGGGAAGTAGATAATAAGAAAAGAGCAATTCACGTGAAAACTTGTCAAGTCACAACTCACGGCAAAATCAAGTTAATTTAAGTTCCAATTTTTTTTTTTTGCGGTATGAGCTTGTATTTTGGGATTTTGGAGGCGTATGTTCTTAAAGTCTACACGGAATATTCGAGCGGGGACTTGCCATTGGAAAGGGACTCACGGACCCTGCAATGCAGTATCGGGCCAATACGGATTATGCATTGATTATGGGCTTAATAACAAATACGGATTATGAGCGTATCAACAAATTTGTCCCTGTTTGTGAACTCACAGCAGATTAACGGAACTCTTCTCTCCTTTTCATTAGCATTTTTCTTTGTTTCCTTACTTCCAAATCCGTGCATATGATCTTTTAGGTGTCTGACAGTATAATCACTTGCTTGGCATCTCATTTTATCTGCGGTAAAATCTTGTCGAGCATCATATCCCGTGCAGATAACTTACATAACACGTAACGTACAACTTGTATTCCGCCTTTAAATTACAACACCGAAGTCTTGAATTTGACGAATGATTCCTCTCTTTGCAGTGCGTGGGAATCCATTGCTACGACTATTTAACATGGAGAGATTCTTGAAGCAAAAATCGGTCAAAGGCGCCCTTGGAGTCGGGGACATAGATTTCGTGACGTGCAGCCCATGCTGGTGGATTGGATGCGGAACCTTGAACTTGGAACACCCGCTCTTCTTGAAGACGGGATTCAAATACTCTTATATGCCGGAGAATACGATCTCACCTGAAACTGGATCGGTAAGCTTTCAGGCTCACAATCGCCTACTTTGGAAATGCTATATTTTATGAGGAAAGGAAAATGGAACATGAAAGGCTAAACTGCCCTTAGTAAGCTTAATAATGGCGAGTGACAACGATGAGTTTCTTACGGGGAAACAGGGACATCGAGATGGGTTCATGCGATGGAATGGTCGGGCCGGAAAGAGTTCATAGCATCTCCTGAACTTCCGTTCCTGGTCGATGGCTCCGAGGCCGGAGTGCTAAAAAGCTATGGACCTCTGAGTTTCCTCAAGGTTTTCTGTTCCTTATTCTATATATAACGCTTTATGAATTATGTAAAAACAGGTGCACGACGCGGGTCACATGGTTCCGATGGACCAACCAAAGGCGGCGTTGGAGATGCTGAAGAGGTGGACTGAGGGCAGTCTTTCCAAAAACCGAAACTGAAGCCAAAGCCGAAGCCGAAGCCGAGGATATGGAAGTTTCCAAGTTGGAGCTATGCCAAAAATTGAGTAGTTTAAATTTTGATACGACAATCTTGTTCTACTGCCAAAAAAATAAAATTCAGAGGTCAAAGTGCAGAACATACAAAATTAAGGGGCCAAAAAGATCACACAAAAAAACGACAGGATTAATGGGAGACGACAGTAAAGAAGAACTCCAGTGGACTTTATCTGAGTTTGGGCTGAGTCTGTGGAGAGCTCTAACGCTGACGATGGCTTTCGCTCTTCACACTCCTCTCAACTCCTTCTCGCTTTCCTTTCCTTCAAAGCTCCAAACACTCTCTTCTTCTTCTTCTTCATGGACGAGCATGAACACTGCTCATCTTCATCGCTTGAAGCTCGCCAGATCATCTTCAGGAGGTGAATCTCTTCTTCCGTTCATCGTTTTCGAAATCATTTTCATCATCAGATTCGTTTTTGTTCTTGCGCGATCACGTTCTAGTCGTTTCTCCATTGTCTGAACTAGCGATTGTGCAGTAAGGAAGAGAGGAAACAGATTTGAATAACCTGTGTAGTTGTATTTATATATATATATATATATATATATATATATATGTATCTCTATATGATCGAGCTTCATTTAGCATTATGTAACTACGGTTCAAGATACAGGACTAGCTATTAGAATTTAACAACGGTTTCAAGAAGATACAAGGACTTGTTAATTAAGACATATTATTAACTAACTAAACCTGATTACAGAAGCTCGTGTCGAGCTCGACGAGGAATCGAAGTTTGTACCGTTGAATGCGGAGGATCCTCGATTCGGTCCACCTGTAAGTTCTGGTTAGTTTCACTCGAAGAACAATCAATTGCTTCCTTTGAACTTATGCTTGAACAAATCATCGATACTTTCCTTGTTTTACAGGCACTGTTGGTTCTGGGCTTCGAATTGGACGAAATCGCAAAGGTGCCTATTCATTCTCTTTCATTGATTTTTTCTTGACTTTGTTCAAACAAATACTTGAATATGTTTGATGGTGTGTTGCAGATACAACTTCTGTTGAAGGACTTGGATGGTGAATTCATACAGGTCCCACAATTATATATTGTTGTTCAATTGAAATCTATTTATTTCGCGCTTTCTGAGCTTGCTCTCGTTGATTTAGATCGTTTGCTGTACTGAAGACATGATTCCCCGATCGCTTTGGGACGCAGTTACGACCAAGCAACCCAATTTGCAAGAAGTCAAGGTTAAATATTTTCTTAATGCTGAATTTTATGCATGGTTTTATGCTTATATGTACATGTGCAATCCAAAAATCGGTTTTCGAGTGATCTAATTGAATTCGATATGCTGGTTTGTTCTGCAGATTGCAAAGTCGCTGCCACGAATCTGTTTCCTTTCCGGTCTTAGTGGGGAGGAGATGATGATGTTCATCGACGCGTTTCCGGAAACCGGTATTCCAAATTAGTCAAAAATATCCTCAAAGCTCTGTGTTTACGAGTCTTATTGGATTATTCGTCTCTGTTTGCTTCTTGTGAGAGGCAGACATGCAATTTACAAGCCAACACTGGTTCTGAATTTTAATGTTCGACTTTTTGCAGGGCTAAAACCGGCCGTTTTCGCTGCACTTGTTCCGAACAGTGCGGACAAACCCGTAGCGGAGCTGATAGAAGAAATAATGGGAGACCATGAAATGCTTGTGAGTCCTCTGTTTGTGTATGTCTCTTGCTCTACTTTCCCTGTCTCATTGCCTTGTGGTTTCCATTGCAGACTGCAAAATGAATGCAGAGGAGCAGTAGATTTCCGGATTGCTGTTATTCCGATCCCGATTCCGTGCTAAGCAATGCTTGATTGTAAATCATGGTGTCTGATTTATGCAATGATTCTCATCTCAAATGAAATCATCCAACAAAAACTTCCAAATTCGAAGTGCAACACAATTAGAAACACAAAATTAAATGTTAATTTACATGGCAATTACTACAAGATGATTCTACACGTTTTTCCGAGCAGATTAGCCGCCCGAAAGCTTCAGCCAGTCGTCGCCGCTCCGGAAGACACTATCAATCCTCTTCGTCGCCGCTCTCGTCGCTGAAATAGCTCGCCTTCTTCGCCCGCTTCTTCTCCGGCCCACCGTCCCCTTCGCCACCGCCTTTCAGCAACCTCTGGTCTGCGCTGTTATCCACCACCGACGCCCAATTCTCCTCCTCGAACCTCTCGCCTTCGTCGCCCTCGCCATTCTCCTCGTCGACCTCTTCCCTCTCCTTCCTCCGGTTCCCTCTCCTCTCCCTCCGCTCCGGCGGCCGCTCCCTCGGCCCAAGCCGGTTCCGCGGGCACTCATACGAGAGGTGTCCCCCCTCGCCGCACTCATAGCAGCGGCTCTTGTCCTGGTACACTCGCCGCCGGATGAACTCCGTCGCGCGGCCGTTGTCGGCGGCGATCGAAGCCGACAGCGTCCGGCCATTGAGGACCTTGCCGTGGAACAGCGCCGCGGCGGAGGCGGCGTCGTCGCGCGAGACGAACTGGACGAAGGCGACGCCGCGGCTGAGGCGCGTGAGGCGGTCCTTGAGGACGGTCACGCGCGCGATCTTGCCGGCGGTGGAGAAGAGCGTGTGGAGGTCGGAGTTGGTCAGCGAGAAGTCCAGGTTCGATACGTAGACCGTCGACTTCGACGGCGCTAGGGCTCCGGAGCCGCCTCTCCGGCCGTCGGATTTGGCGGCGGGATTGGGAGGATTGGAAGAGGACGACGAAGGGACTGAGGCGTATCTGTAGTAGAAGGTATCGTCTTCATCGTCTTCTTCGCTGAGATTGTTCCTCTTTTTCTTGTTCTTCGCCATTGGAGCTTCTCCACAGAAGTGAGAGAGTTTCGTTCGAGAAATAAAAATAAGTAATTTGCAAAATGGTCCCCTTAGATTTTGGGTTCGAGTAATTGGCCCAAATTTTCTAAGAGCTTTTATTTATATGTTTATTTATTCGTTTGGCTACAACAAAAAAAAATCATTAAAATATAACACGTACTACTCTTTTCATTACATTTATTATGCATTATTTGTATGAATTCAGATTAATTTTATAACATCA
The DNA here is from genome assembly GCA_954871525.1 of Parietaria judaica. Lineage (NCBI taxonomy): Eukaryota > Viridiplantae > Streptophyta > Magnoliopsida > Rosales > Urticaceae > Parietaria > Parietaria judaica. The sequence goes on from OX940862.1 coordinate 11,284,917, forward strand.
AAATTACTTGAAAAATAAAATAAAAAATGATATAGTTCAAAAGAGCTCACTAGCTTCTGATCGGGGCAAAAACTCTCGTTAAGACGATGGATTTTGCATCTGAAAACAACCCGCAATTTTCTTCGTGGTGTGCTTTTTGTTTGGTTATAAGCCATTTTCAAGACTTTGAATTTCATTGCATGAGTCGATTCTCTTCGAGAATTTGCTAGTAATAACTTTGTCCGGGTTTCTAGATAGTGATGCAATGTCGCTTAAGCCTAAAAATGAAAGTAATAGACTAAAATTTAGTAAACAAAATCTACACATGGATGGAAGTAATGGACTAAAATCTAGTAAACGAAACATTATGAGATGAATATCGTATAATATATTAATCGAATAAAAAACATATTTTATAATTATATTACTAAACGTGAAATCACAAACAACATTGCAAGAAGACAAGGTTGCAATTGGTACACACAATCTAAACACAAGGCAATCATGAGAAAAGTAAATCCCAAAGTAAAAAGAAGGAAATCGCTCACACACTCTCAAACCAAACTAAAAACACAAACATACAAGGGAGGTGTTTGAATCAGAAGATCATTCGAATCGGGTCGGAGAAAGGTCGAAGACAAGGGCGACGAAGAATCTCAACCAGGAAGGTTTCATTTGTTGGATGGCGGGGGAGAGAGGAAGGGAAGGCCGGGAATGGCAGGCATTGTCGTCGGGAGAGTCGGCAGGGAAACCGGTGGCAATGTCTTCGGCAAGTTTGTGGGAAGTGTCGGCAATGTCGGAATGTTTGAGGGCAAAGGTGGCATAACTGCGCTGGGTTTAGGCAGTGCAGGAATGTTTGTGGGCAAAGGTGGCACAACCGCGCTAGGTTTAGGCAGTGCCGGAATGTTCGAGGGCAAAGGCGGCATATTCGCGCTAGGTTTAGGCAGTGTCGGAATGTTCGAAGGCAAAGGCGGCAATGTTGGTAGTTTCGGAACCGGCAGAGACGGCAACGCGGGAGGCGGAGCAGCAGGGGTATCCAACAACTGGCGAGCCGCTGAGCTTGAGCCGATGAGCGACAAGACAGCGATCATCGCCGAAAGAACAAGCAAATTCTTGGGAGATAATGCCATGTGAGTCTTGTGTGTTTGAGAATTGAGAGTAGTCTAAAAGAAGAGTACTTTGTGTTAGGGTTGTGAGTTAAGAGAATAGGTTTGTTGCGTGATTTATAGATAAAAGAGGTTCAAGACTTTGCATGCATGGCTTTGGGTTGGTATACGGTTGTTGTTTGTAACTTGTTACAACGAGTCAAGAATATTTGTGCACAAAAAACCCTGTTTGTTCAGCTTCCTTCACCAATATATGCATGTTTTCAAATCACCAAAAACCCTTTTTCTTAACCATTAAATTGAAATTATATGTAGTATGTACACATGAATAATTAATAATATCATAGGGTAAGTGATGAACCTGTGAGGCCTTAAAAGAAAATGAGTCTCATTAAACCTTTCGAGTTCCTCAAACGAACACGGCTCAGGAGAGAAGAGTACTCCATGTCAAATTATCATTGGCAACAACCAAATAAGCATTCCGAACAAGGGCCCAGACTCCCTTTTTACCAATAATTAATCAGAATGTTTTTATCATTTAATATTATTATTGCTAATATTTCTTCTTCTTCTTTTAAACTATAGTCAGCTCAATCGAATAGTAAAATTAAGTTAATTTTTGTGTAAATTTGTGTAATTAATTATCATCAAGATGAGTTATATATGTTTGCATTAAAAAATTTGTTTGTAACATATTTTAGGTTAATTTTATTTAGTAATATAAATTCCATCTTAAACTAGCTTCTGAACATACAAATATGTATATATAGCTCTAATTTGAATCTCCTTTGAATGTTGACTAATAATAGATAAATATTTGGATTTATTTCAACCTCTAGATCGGTAATAATAAAATTGCCACTAAATATGCCTTTGAATCCCCTCCACATTTTCTTCTATAAATTACAATTATAATTCACACAGCACGAAATTAGGCTAATTACCCTATACAACTTGAAATCTTTTTCTCACAAAGTAACCATGGCTTTTCCCAAGAGTTTCTTCATCTTATTATTATCAATGGTCATAGCTTTATCATCACTCTCATCTCACCGGAGCTTGGCGGCACGACAACTACTACACAAAACCACCTCACCACCGCCAAGATCACCGCCAGCGAGAAGTAGATCGTATCGCTCCGGTCCCACCATGCCCAAGTTACCGCCGAGAAGTAGACCATATCACTCCGACCCCACGATTCCCAAATTACCGCCATTTCCCAAGCCTCCACCGATGCCGAAAATCAGCCCATTTCCACCAATGCCTAGAACAAGCCCATTACCACCACTGCCAAGACGCAATTGAATTGAGTGTCACTTTGCCTGATAATTTATCATCACATACACACATATTACACACATATATATATATATAGCCTTATAGCGTGTATATACAGGGTAAGTTTTTCTCAAAAACAAAAATAATATCCCGGAGTTTGAATCTCGAATTCAAGTATATAAGCTCAAAATGATAGTTCGAGAGTGTAACTCGTCGTTTTTAGATACACTTCTTTGGTTACTATGTAAAACATTCATAGTTTATTGCTGTAATCTTGCTATTTACATAATCGATAATTGATCCTTCACATTAATTGCTTAATTGGAGAGAAAAATAAGGACCATAAAAATGTTAAACTTGTACTTATGTATGTATGTATGGATTAGGGCTTGACTTTAACGTTAATGACGTTTATTCGAAAATACAGGGTTATAGCATGTAGGCATTTCGCGTATACATTTAACACCATATAAATGATACTATCAAAATTTTAACATATATATTGAATTGCTCGAGTACTTTCACGCTAATATATTGATTAATTTCGACATGAAACTCATAGTAATCCTGTAAATTATTCTCTTGAGTTGGAACTCCACAAATTATTTAGATATATTTTGTTTGAGACAGATAAATCAACATTATTCTCTTTCGGAAAGCTACATCCATCAAAAAGACAAATTAAAAATTTCATGTTTATTTTAACACCCTATTTATAATTCTTAGATGTTTATCACTCAAGCTTATAAAATGGTTGACATACATATTCATACTTCAAACAAATTTAATAATGAAATCTTATACTTCAAACAAATTTAATAAGACAATTAAAATTTCATGTCTATTGTAACACCCTATTTATAATTCTTAGATGTTTATCACTCCAGCTTATAAAATGGTGACATATTCATACTTTGATCAGAGCAATGTAAACGAACTATTCAATTTTGATCTGTGTCATGCGAAAATAAAATATATTACGCAACCAAATTCGGGTTTCACTATCAACTTAATTGTTAGATCGTCTTTCTATGAGCTTCTTATTTCGTTTGAATTCATCATATACTATGCTAATTTTATTTTTTTATTATTTCTTCTTATTGTACTCTTGGGACAGATGGGAAAATGTATGGGAGTTACTTGATTTTTTTGCAAATTTTGGTGAAGAAGCTGAACAAGCCATGACTCTTGCAACAAAAACCTAACCTACTCAAAGCCATTCATGCAAATTATTGTCTATAAATCACTCAGCAAATCCAATCTCTAACTCATAATTAAACACAACAACATTTCACCATGGCCTTATCTCCCAATACTTCCCTCCTTCTATCTGCGATGATCGTTGTGTTGTCTCTCGCCGGCACAAGCTCGGCGGCTCGCCACTTGTTGGACACCCCGGCTGCTCCGCCTCCAGCGTTGCCTTCTCTGCCAGTTCCGAAACTCCCAACACTTCCACCTTTGCCCTCGACCATTCCCGCGTTGCCTAAACCGAACGCAGTTACGCCACCTTTTCCCTCAAGCATTCCCGCGTTGCCTAAACCTAACGTTGTTATGCCGCCTTTGCCCTCAACCATTCCGACATTGCCGACTCTTCCAACAAACTTACCGACGGCATTGCCACCTCTTTCTCTGCCGACTCTTCCAACGGCGATGCCTTCAATTCCCGGCCTTCCCTTCCTCTCTCCGCCGCCATCCCGCAAATGAATCGTCCCTTTAGTTGAGATTCTTCGTCGCCGTCAGCCGTTTTTCGCGGGATCTTCCGAAATATTTTCCTATTGTAGGCTTGTGCTTTTGATTTGATTGTGTCGTTTTACATCTTTTACGTTTGTTTTGTCCTCTCGTTTGGTTCGGAATACATATAGATTACTATCATTTATTGTTGGAGATTTCATGAATAATAAAGATTATTGATTCGATAATATTTTGACTACATTAGTAATTTGACCTTCATGCTGCGGATAAATATCCTAGAGAAAACTTTCATTGAAAGTTATTCTTCTAAGGATTAATGACGGCAAAAATACTTAAAATTTGATTAAAGAACTCTTCGTGTACTTAAAATTTAAAAAGTGGTGGTAAAAATCTCTAAAATCGCATTTGGGGAGTCGACCACTCCATTTTTGTAATGCCGTTAAACTTACCTATTAATTCTAGTCACGCGGACAAACGTGAGTTACTGGCATATCAATTTTTTCCACGTGGACGAGCCTACATCAGTCTCGTTTACGACAAAACAACGAATTAAACTCATAATTAATATCATTTAATACAACTAATTGAACCTTTAATGATTACACCTAACAAAACAAATTTGTCCAAGTGGCCAAAGTTAACGGGTAATTAAGTTAACGACGTTACGAGAATGGAGAGGTCAACTCCCTAAATACGACTTTGGATACTACCACTTTTAAACTTTGAGTACACGAAGAATTCTTTGACCAAACTTTTGATATTTTTACCGTCATTAACCTTTCTTTTAATCAATATTGCCTTTATTTTGTCAACTCCATCATTTTCCTTGTAAAAGATTATACATTTCCAAAATAAATATATAAATAAAAATAAAACTAAAAAATGAGTTTTAGTTTATTTTTACGTAAAATAAATTAATCAACTTTAATTTGAAAGTGATTGACATGGACAATTAATTGGACATAAACGCCTCTGAATTTTACATATTGATGCAAATTATCTCGTATATTATAGTTTTTGACAGCAATGGTAAAATAACGTATTGTATGCATAATTAAATAGAAAACCCACAAACTGCCCAAAAAGTATCAAAGGTTTATGAAAAATGCTCATAGTTTCAAAATACTATTTTATACCCATTAATGAATTTTTTTGGACTATTCTATCCCTAAAAGTAAATTCAATTATATTTTCATTTTATTATTTTTAATTTTTATTTCAAAATTATTTGAATCGTTTGACTCAGTAATTCTTTAATTTCTTTTTAATTTTTTAATGTTCTGTAATTAATTCAAATATGAAAAGTTAATATTTCTACAACCACCTTCATTCCCCACTCCCCCTCTCACTTTCTTTTCACTCGATCATCTATTCTCGTGTGTGTTTATCTCTTGCTCGAATTTGCCGTTGCCACGTTTTCCACCGTCGTCCACGAGTTTCGCCGTCGTTCACGAGTTCCGCCGTCTTCCAAGCGTTATCGCCCTCGTCCACCATTTCCACCGTTGTCCACGAGTTTCTGCGTCCACGCTTTCTCGCCATTGCATATAATTACGGTTTTGTTGTAGATATTGATATTATTATTATTATTATTAGTATATATTTACAGTTTTTATATTGTTATTGGTATATATATTTACAGTTTTGGTAAATATCACAATATTTTAAACATAGTTACGAAACCTAACTCTGGTATGGTGATTTAATATTAAAAATTCGTAGCTTAATTTACAGTTTACCATTACATAAAGGTAAATAACAGTATTGTAAACACTGTTACGGAATTGATATGGTGATTTACTATTAAAATTTCGTAACTTAAATTATAATTATAGAATTAGTCATATTAAAAGTCTTTTTGTAACATCTTATACATGATTACACTTTTTTTAATATAAATTTCAAATTTTAAATCGTATATAAATTTACGAAACTTTGTGTAATGTGTAATATTGTATTTGTGTAATCGTATGTAAATTTACGATTATATCTGAACCAAAGATAATGCTTCAGCACAAAACTGATCTTTACCTAAATTACAATTAAGTTTTTATATTAGTTTACCATTAGTATAATAAACATATCAATACGATGTATAACCAGTCAGTATAATCGTTTTACAATATAAACTCACAAATAAGAACTTATCTTTTTATTATAATTGTTTAACATATCAGTATCTTCAAAACAGATTTTTTCTTCTAACAGTTGTTTTTCAAAATCGATTTGATCTATTTCATTTGAACCAAAATTACATATACGTAAATATACTTACCACTTGAGAATTAAGCTTCGTTCCATATGCTCTTGATCGTATTCCTGGTTGTAATGGTTCTTTGACTATACTTGAAAATGGATATTGTACGTAGTGTGATGAATTTTGGGATAAAAATGGTGTTATATTTGAATTTATCGTTAAAAGCCTAAATTGTAGGGTTTTTTATTTAAATTTTATTATAGTGAATAAATATGCAGTTATATGTACTACTTTTTAGTTCTTTCAATTTAATTAATTAAAAAAAACACGTCATTTTTAACTGTTTTTTAAAAAAATTAACGCAAGATATATTGAGGGTATTTTGGTCTTCAATTAATTTTGTTGGTGGTTTTTTTTACCTAAACTAATAATGGGCATTTTTTTTGAAACGTAGTGTTACTTTTGGGCATTTTTTACATTTATCCTAAATTAAAAAATGAGTAAATAGATTTTATCTCAATAACTTTTAATAATTAGACTAATTAATTATCACTAAATATATATCAAGTAAGCATTTTCCTTTTTTTCTTTTTAATTAATATTTTTTTCTTTTTTAAATATTAATTATAAATATTTTTTACAAAATATTTAAATCGATGTATTGGGTTGGGCCTCGTTTGAGGACAAAGAGAGAAGATGATCGACCCTTAACTCCACCATCTCCGTCTGGTACGATTCCTTCTCTAATCTCCCTCGAATCGCCATGAAATTTCTTCATTTTCTTACAATCCCTAAGTTGTCGTTTGCGAGCCGCATGCGAAAACTGGTATTATTGAACGCGTTCGATTGATTCCTGTTCAATTTTGTATAATTTTATCAGAAATGTGCAATCCCGTTTCGTATTATGTTAGGTCAGGGCCGGCCCAACCCTTTTCAGGGCCTTGGGCGAATCATTAATATGAGACTTTTTTTGAGAGTCTGCAATACAATATTGCAGGAGCTATACGATATAACAAAACTTATACAACACATTAATAGACTACTCTTTGCATTTCATATACTTTTTTCTTTGCTTATCTCGACTATTTTCTTCACCTCTCACACACGCTCTTTCTCGCCGAACTTCGATCGACGATGTACGTTGAGGTTAACTGAAAAAAAAAAACTCAGATTATCAGTAATGTAAAAATCGATAATGTAAAAATCTTTTATTTGATCTAAATCATACAGACTTCTTTTTCGAAAGGAATATTGTAATAATCTTTTACCAGATGTAAATAATGCATTACTTTAAGAAATGATACTTTTATTACGTATACTACTCTTTGTGTCTAATTACATATAAATACCATGTAGTTAAACTTAAAAAAGATTGAATAACAACATAAAATAAAAATCAAATAGCTTTAATACCATACGCATAAAAAAAAATTAAACTATCAAAATTTCTCTTTGCTAAGAACAAAAAAAATCCGCAACGCGTGGGTTATATACCTCGTGTACACTATAAGAGAATAATTTTAATTGTTTATATATATATATATATATATATATATATAACAAAGAGAATATTTACTATAGAAAAATGAAAAATAAATTTTCTATGAATAAGTAAATTATCTAATGTAAAACTGAAAAGATAGTGTTTATGTTTTAAGTTATTTTTTAAACTCTTCACTAATAATTTAGGGAATAAGAGAATTAAAGTATGGAACTGAATAAGGAATATTAAATTAAAAAATTGTATAATATAGCAGAACAAGAGAAGTTAACCAATAAAATATGAGAGAGGGCCCACTTTCCAGAACTTATAGATATTCTTTAGTGAATTCTTTTTTTTATATGGGTCTAAAATATGATGTCGCAAGGCCTAATTGTTCAATTATTTCTCACAAAGAGGCCTTTGGGTTCCCAGTGGTTGGGCCGGGCCTGGGTTATCGTATCTTAACACTCCATTGTTGCCCATTGAAACAGATTAACATCTGCAAGCTCGAATTAGGGTTTGACCAGCGAGGAGGAGATCCAAGACATCGACGACGACGCTCTCTCCGGCGGCTCTCTCTCTGCCGTCCCGACCGAAGAAGTCTTGTTCGTGGACAAGTCCAAAGGTCTGAGATTTTGGTCTCTTTGGATTGGAACTGTTCCAGTTTAAGTTAATTCGAAGAAGAAAGCATGGTGATGCGTGTTAGGATATCTTAGTGATGCATTGCTTTAGGGGTGTTTCTATGATGATGTATGTCGTTACGAATGGAACTCACTTGTTTTATTTCTCACTAGGGCGTTGGCCCAGTGCTTGGGCCGGGCCTGTGTTAGGTGTTGAAACGTAGAGTTTGGTGTAAAAAAAATAAAAAAATTAGACTGTATTTCAAGGTTTGGTTGCTATTTGTTCCGGATACCGGTTTTAAAAAGGGAATTTTTGTGAAATACCGGGTGGGAACCGCGAATTTCCTGTCCCGGTTTTGAGAACTTGCACCTGTCCGGTGTTTACAAATCGGAACTGGGAAATTCCAATCCCGGTTTTGATTTTGTTATACTATTATACCATGGAAACCGGTATTTCCCGGTTTGAAACTAGCATTTTGACCCGTGCAAGTTACTACTGTTTCCCTTTTTTTAGTTTATAACATTTTATAAAACCGGTACCATGAGGAGTTGTTTGGTTCCTGGGAACCTGGAGCTGGATTAAAAAAAAAAGTCAGATTCCCGATCCCGGTTTCACCCTTCATAGAGAATTATTGTTTTGCTAGTTAAAGCGCCCTTTTTATGATTTATCTTGTACTCTTGTCAAGAACCAGTGATGCAATTCCCGAAAGATGCACAAGTTCTCCACTGTTGACGGCTTTTTGGAAATAACCGAGTGCATGGCAGAGATGATCAAATACTTGGCGAACGAGCCGTCGTTAGGCCTTTTCTATGTTCAGCAACACACACAAAGTGCAGTGCCCAACATGATCCGTCTGAGGAACAACATTGCCAGTAAGTCCCACGAAACGATGCTGCACACTGAAGATTCTGAGGACTCGATCGCAATGGTGCGGTCGATGAAGGAATGCGGGTTTCCCATTGCCGATGAAATGATCAGGGACATTAAAAAGTCGCTGCTGATCATGTCCACGAAGCAACCCAAGAGAGGGTTGATCCAGAACCCTAGATCCGATCACTCGACGGAGGCACGAGCCAGCTCGTGGGGTCCGCACGGCGAATCGAGTGGTTACTTCTCCACAGTTTTCAAGACGGCCAAGAAAAAGGCGGGTAACTTGAAGTGGCCTCAGCTGGATTCAGTTGCTTCTGATGCAAGCCCGAGTTTGTTTCTGCAAGACGTGGAAGCAGACGAACTGCCATTGTCGAGCCGGATGATCACGGACGAGCCACGGGAAGAAGCCGTTGGTGCAGACTTGAGTTCTTCGGAGGATTACGAGGAGTTCAAGGCGGATAAAGAAGTTAAACTAGAGGAATGGTTAGAAGGAAATCGCAGTTGTGAGAAGGAATCAGGAGATACTTAAAAGACTGAAATGGCTGAACAATTTTCCTGTATAATTGATGTTCTTACTTCTTACCAAGAATTAAGATTATGTGTTATCTCTTATGTATTACAACAAATTATGACAAATATGCCCCTATTCATTGGTTCCTTCTCTTATTTCGTTGGTGCATTGTTACCATAGTGAATTAACTAGGCGTTCCATAACCGGACTGAGCCCAGTTATGGAACGCCTAGAAAAGTTGGGGCCGGACCGAAAAAATGACCAAAAATGTCTGGCGTCCGGTTCCGGCTCCCCTAGTATATTAAAGAGTAGCTCCTCTGAGTGAGTGTGAATTGTCTTTTATGGCTAATAGAGAGTAAATAGGTGATTATATATGTGTGTATATATATATATATATGTGTGTATATATATATATGTGTGTGTATGACGGCACAAGCAATAATACAGTATCAATGAAACCAAGAGTAGCATGTTATCAGCATAGTTTTATTGCTACAATTATATACACAAAGAATCCCCAAAACAAGGAAGATTCTTTTCAACATATCAGAATCTGTTTATTTCCTTGGAGGACAAACTTGGAAAACAATTTAAGGGTAGACAAAATCGGCTCGAAAAGGAGTTAAGAGAAATTTTGCAATATATAAGTTGGGCACATTATTTCAAAGGTGATCGCAGATGGCCTTTGTGAAATCGGTGGTGGAAGATTTTCCGCCTAGATCAGCCGTTCGGAATTCTCCCTCGGAGATGGTGTTGAGAATCGCGTTTTGAATTCGCTCTGCTTTGTCGTGGAACTCGAGATGGCGAAGCATTGTCACCGCGCTCAAAAGCAAAGCGGTTGGGTTTGCTAAATTCTGAGGAGAAAACAAACGTATAAGCATGCAAGTACACTTAATGTCTAAAAAGAACGACATATTCTATCTAAATATGGAAGAAGAAGAAAGTTAGATTGGCTAACCTTTCCGGCAATATCAGGCGCTGACCCGTGAACGGCCTCGGCAAGAGCAATGCCTCCTTCACCAATGTTACAACTGTCGGAAAAAATAATGTCAGATTACTCAAAATTCCATCACAATATCAAATTGACATTCAAGAGAGTTACGAGAATCAATGGGATAATCCGACCCCGATTCCAAACCCGTAACCCCCCCAAACCCGGTAAGGAGAATGTGAAGGTACCTTGGTGTTAATCCCAAACCCCCAATTAAACCGGCACAAAGGTCACTGATGATGTCGCCGTAGAGATTAGGCATCACTAATACATCGAAAAGAGCAGGATTCTTCACAAGCTGCACAATACAAAAACCAAGATTTCAATGTTTCCTTGATTTCACAGCATTTCTAATCAAGTGTATCCGAACGGGGATTCATACCATCATGCAGGCATTGTCAATAACAACTTCCTCGTACTTAATCTCGGGGCATTTCTCCGCAACCTCGCGGCAACACTAGATCATGAAGAAAAACCGATATGAATACAAAGATGTTGGGGAAAATGTATAGTAGTTAGTATAATCCGAGTAGAATACATTCGGCATCATGAAAATCAGCACACCGTGAGGAAAAGGCCATCGGTTTTCTGCATAATGTTTGCTTTGTGTATCGCGGACACTTTCTCTCTCCCGTGTGCCTTGGCATATTGGAAAGCGTACTCAGCAACCCTTAAGCTCGCCTGACGAGTGATGATCTTGATACTTTCCACAACACCTCTCACCACCTTGCAATATAAACACAACATTGGGATCATTCAATCTATATACCTCGAAAACTACCGTTAAATAAAATAATATTATCAGTTATTGCTCGTGATTTCGATCACATTGTCTCAGTTTTTCTGCTCTGCGTCAAGTATATGATCGGTTTCCTTCAACTTCAAGCCAATGAAACATACAGTGAACGGGAAAGCAACTTACTTGGTGTTCGAGGCCACTGTATTCTCCTTCAGTGTTCTCCCGGATAGTGACGAGGTCGACGTCATCGTAACGTGTCTTATAGCCAGGGAGACTGTAGCAAGGCCGAACGTTGGCGTACAAATTAAGCTCCTTCCTCAAAGTAAGGTTCAAAGAGCGATGCCCTTTCCCGATAGGAGTCGCCATCGGACCTTTCAGTCCCACCTTATTCCTACGCACCGATTCCAAACTCTCCCATGTCAGAAAACTCTGCGTCCTCGGGTCGATCTCGTCTCCTACGTAGTGCTCTTCCCATTCAATCGGCACTTCAGCTTCTCTAAACACCTTCATCGGTCAAATAGATGAATTCAATGGACATGACATTTGAAGGTTCGCTGGAAATATTATAATAAACTCGGACTTCCGAAACCGCGGAATCTACAAAATCTGATGCCAGGCCCATAAAACTCGTGTCTCAGCCGAAAGCCGAATGGCTTGATCCGAGGCTATCGAAACGCAGAAAATGCTTACACCACAAAATTTCAGGGAGGTGAAAAGCATGGAAGCTTTTGGATTTCAATTCATTTGGAATCTGTAAGACGTTCTTTTCATTTCTGTATTTCTTCCCAGTCTTTCTGCTCTGATTCTTTCATGATGGAGTTTAATTACCCGACAAGCGATCTTACTTGTTCGATTGCAAAGCAAAACACTAACGTTCAAAACCTAAGAATTCAAACCGAGCGGAGGAGGAGAAGAAGAGATGAAGAAAGGAGGGACCTGTTTGACGGAGTCGGCGATCTCGGGACCGATGCCGTCGCCGGGGAAGAGAGTGGCGACAATCGGCTCAGCGGCGGCAGAGAAGGATCTCGCCGGCGAGGAGGTAGGGTTGAAGGTGGTTCGGAGAGCTCGCCTGAATAGCTGGAAAGAAGCCATGACTGATTCTTCGCACGCCCGACAAATGGTAATATGATATATGAGAAATCCCACATCGATTTGCGACAAAAGGTTTTGAGATTTATAAGACATACGTCCACTGCCGGATCCAGGATTTCTCCATAGGGGCCGAAAAATTTTCACTAACACATAAATTTATAATTTTTTGATATTATATTTTTTCTGTTTTATATATATAAATCAGTTGTCATTTTATTTAGTTTTCTTTTTTTCATTGCGAATCAAAAACTACCCATAAATATTATTTTAGAAATTTTATCGAGGACTTAATGAGTTTTTTATTTAACATTTCTTATCATTATAAGTATTATATTAAAAATACTTTATGATGAGTAAAAAAATTATTAAGATACTAAAGATATTTTGTACAGATATTTTGTCGCAGGAAGCCGTGGATCCGCCACTGCATACATCACATGTATATATAAATATATAATGTTATTATAAAAATAGACGGAAAAAAATAGAAAAAAAAAATTTACAAGATATTTATAAAAAATAATATATATGAAAATATATAATGTTATTACATCGTGGTATATTTACAAGACGGAAAAAAAAAATCAGAAACTGATCTACTGGGAATGAAAAAAAATCGCGGGCTTTCTTGAAAGAAACAGTGTCGCAATCTCCAAGACCTATAATGGTGCAGCTTTGTAAAGCGTCGAAAGCGCAGATTCTCAGCGACAAAGTATCAAGAATGAATTGTCGAGAGGTCACTGCTTTACAAGGGCATCCTCGTTTTTCCCTAATATAAAACGAATGAATTGGACGATAGATTATGAGAAAAAAGCCGACTCTGGAAAAATACGACGAAAATCACAATAAGGGCTTGATTTCTTTACCCGACTCGGGAGCGGCTGAAGATGGTTGGTATATGGTCCTGATTTCCACTGATTCATTCCCGGCTATGACATTCGAACCGGGAGGAGGTGCCATGCCATTGCTGCTCCGAACTATTTTAGCCGTTCTGACAAATGTAAAAAAATTACAACATAAATAACAGTGTATTATTCAACCAACGGAATAAGCCTTATAAGATCTAAAACATGTACCTGACCAATTTCCTTTTTATATTTCCTGCCTTCAGCTTCGACATACCTTTACAAAGAAAAAAATCGAGTATAATTACAAGTCACTATACAAAGTCTTGATTTTAGTTTCATTTGAACCCAACTCACTAGTTTTAAGAGCCGAAGACGTCGTAGCAGGTTTCCTATTTCCCCTCTGAGCTTTAATGGACGCGATAACGGTGTCAGCAATGGATCCCAAGCCTTTTCTTCCGACTAGTTTTGCTCCAATTTTCTCACAGAGATAGTTTAATCTCATCTCATCACCGCCTCTCACTTCTCTCAGCTCGAACGCTTGTTGCCGTGTCAAAAAACTGTAAACGTGAATCTGTTGCTGCTGATTAAAATGCGTCTGAAGCTGCTGAAAAAGCAGCTTACTCGAATGTTGTTGATCGTTCTTCAAACCTTCGTGATTCTTCTTTCCATACGGCTCGTTAAACGTCACTCTTAATATCACCGTTGATTTTGGGTCAGTGTTCTTTCGGCCATAAATAACGGAAAAGCTCCCAAATTCCAGATCCGGCTCTCGGAATAAATCTGCTAAAAGAGAAGCACATGTGTAGGCGTTCTTTGGCAGGTTTTTACCAACTTTTATCCTTTGACAGCGAGCTTTAGCGTATTGGGCCATTTTTGCAGCTTCTCTAAGCCCAGTAAGAAAAGCTCCATGCATGGTCGCAGGGTACCTTCTGGTGGTCGCCTCGCCGGCGAAGAATAATCTTCCGTCTCCCACACTTTCTGCTAAAATGTCGTAATCATCCCCTGATGCCCCAACGGCCACATTAGAATAAGATCCAAGGCTAAATGTGTCACTTCCCCATCTGGTACAGACCGTCTGGATCGGCTCTGGGACGTGTATTCCCTGTGGTTCGTAGATGCCTGTTTGTACAAGCAATAATCTTAATTATAAGCAGTAATCAATAATCATACTCCTGATTCTAAGGTCCGTAATCTCCATGAAAAATTCGGCGTATTTACCTTTAAGGATTTGAAGAACACTTGTGACCGCATCTGTCGGAGGCATTATCTCGAATTTATGTGCCGCTTCTCCTGCCACGAGAGCAATCAAGAGCGGACCGCCGGCGACTGTTGCGTAGCTGTAAAATAAGAAGAACTCGCCTCGACGGCTCGGATCGTCCGCAAGATGGCCAAACGTATCAAGATCTGTACCCCAAAACACATTTGGGAAAAGCATCGCAACCTTGTTGAGAAGCCCAAACCCTAATCTCTTTATCCCGTCGAGCTTTCTCTGAGGCAACTCGGGAACAAATTTGATGGAGCCGCTCTTCAAAACCCCGAGAGGCACGGTGCACAATGCCATGTCGCACTCAAAAACTTGGTTGCCAGAAATCACTTGCACACCATCGTTACCATACCTAATTGTGTTAACAGTTTTCTCATACAAAATTGGAACATTCTCGGTCAATGCCTGAACGAGCCGCCCGTTGCCTCCGGGCAAAAAGCAGTGGTCTCCTCCCATATCGTACGGGTCATCTTGGTCCCAAAACGCAAGCGAAAGCTTTGATATTAAGCCTGCATTTGCGTATTCCAAATTTGCAAAATGCCAATTGAATAAACTTCTCTCTTCATCGGAGACTTCTTCCCCTTTAACCTGGCTAAATGTTTCTAAAGCCGCCCCGAGTGAAACGTCAACCGATACGTCCCCCATCAAGTGTCTAAGCCTATTTGCTCTGTCTAAAAGACGATTGAAATCAGCTTCCACCTTCATATCCATATTCGGGTCTACAGGCTTCCCGTCCAAACTATAAAGCGGGCATTTATCCCGTACCTTATGCATCGTGGAACCCAATTGCTTTGCAACGATCCCGAGTGGATTCCCGAGCGTGCCCGTCAAAACGCTACCACCCAAATCCGCTGCTGCAAACATTTTATTCCCTCCCTCCATTTTGCAGGTATAAACCCGACCACCGGCTCGTTTTCGACCCTCCAAAACCGTCACTTTGAACCCCAATCTCATCATCTGCCTCGCAGCAGCTAGACCGGAGAGTCCCGCACCGATCACAACTATGTTTGGCTTGTTTGGTTCTGAAGGAATCTTCTCTTTAATTGCCGGAGCAACTCCGAAGTTGATGAATCCGTTCGTGACAAGGTAATCATAAGCAGAGTCCAGAAGGGCGTGACAATGGTTCGGTATAGCGTCAACGAACATCTCCTTGGTAATCCAATTCGTAAAATTCTCACGCCATTTTGCTATAATGTGGTTCCTAATCAAAATGTAATTGACCTGTTCGATTCCGCCTACTACAGGGACAACTCGAGCCGCAATCTCCTCTTCAGTGAGGGAATCAGCCGGGAAACCAGCCGTAAGCGCGAGGACGGCCTCGGAAGTGGACTCCCTGTTGATCACGATGATCTCGTCGGAAATATCGGGACCCTCACGGGGCAAAGAGCTAGGGTTCCCTGCACTGTCCCTAATCGAATCAACCGATGCCGAAATACTACTAGAAGTGGAAGCCAAGCCATTACCGTTGGGAAACTGAGCTACGCCGAACGAGGCCGGAACGCGCTGAGACCGGCCTCGCCTTCGCTTCTTCGGGACCGAGAATGAGAGGAATTGGCTTGAACTGGGCTCGTTGGGAAGCTGAATCGAGCTCTGGTTAGGGTTAGGGTCGAGAATTGGAGGAGAAGTGTCAGAGTTGGAGATTTCTTGGGAATCAAGGAGAGAGAAGGGAATCGGAGGGAACATAGAGAGCTGGTCGGCGATATCGTCCGTTGGATTCATCGTCTTCGAAACCTGCGATTGGCGGGAAGGAATTGCCAGAAAGAACTGACGACGGAGACGGAAATCGACTGTTTGTTTCCCGAGAAAATCAACACAGCTTTGGTTAATCTCATTTCTGGCCCAACTTTATTGCTCTATTCCATCTTTGGCCCTATATTTATTAAAGAAGTCTAAACGTGCCCCTCATTTTAAGATGATGCTTCTATGCCCCAAAAAATCCAATGTGTCGTAACGGCAATTCCATTTAATTCTCGTCTGCATACCCATTAACCAGTTAAATCAGATCAGCAAAACCGATGTTGGCTTTAAGAATTTTAATTTACTTGTTGATGTACTTGTAATTCATCGGTGCACCCGTAAAATTAGACCATCGAAGTACCCTTCGTTAACATTTATTGGATCTACAACTACCGAGTCATCAAATTCACACGTCGAGGACGAAGGCCTAATTCCGGAGGGTTTCGACTCGGACAATTCCCGGGTTCGAGTCGCTGAGCTCAACCTTCATGGGGTTTAAAGTGAATTACGACATAGCACAATCCAATCTACAAGGAAAACGACATACAATTAAACGGGTTAAAAAAACTTCACATTTGGGTGTTCTTCGGGTCGGGTGACCCGACCCGATCGTACAGCCCAAAATCGAAATAATTCGCTTCCAGATTCACTCTTTATTTTTTTTTGTTAAAATAAAAATAAATAAAAAAGAAAAGCCAAGGAAGAAGCGATCAACGACGGCATAGCTCAGTCCAAAGCTTTTTCAGGTACGCCTCTTCCTTCCAACTCATTCGTCTTCTTCCTCATCGCCATTGTAGCTTCTCTGCGAAGCTCGTGATCCGTTCCCGCGAGGCTTCGATTATCTCGCCGCCCAATGCGATTCTCTGGATTGCCGATCCGTGAGTGGTTCAGAGTTCGAGAATTTTCGATTCTCTGTTGCTCAACTTTCCAATCGCTCAATCGCCTATCCGATTTTTTCTTTTTTGTGGCGACGATTATCTCCATTTCTTTCTCAATTGGTGTGGATGTGTCTGGTTTTGTTTTTTTCTGGAATTTTGGTTGAACTTGTGTGTCTGATAATCAGGGTTTTGGAAGCCTAGCTGAGTGGTTTGGTGGATTTCTTGGTGCGAGTTGGAGCTAAGAGCCCTGGATCTAGAGGTTTGATAATTTTCCCCATTGAGATGTCTAGTATTTTGGTTGCTGAAATAGGAAATTGAATGGAATTTAAATCAACTTGAATATTTAGCTATAGAACTTAGACTTAGTGAAGTTGAGCTCATTAAATAGCTCATGATCATTAAAAAAATGCTGATTTGTTTTGGAATTCGGCATTTTTTTTTTCAATTGAAGAAAAGAAATGGAAGCCCTTTTATGCAAATTTCAATTTGGTTTGAATATAGGATTTCATTACTCTGGTTTGAATATAGGATTTCAGTAGGTTCATTAATCTGGTTTGATGAAAGTAGCTCAAAGAGTACTAATATAGGATTTCATTCACCATTAAAAGCATGAACTTTTGTCCTATCGAATGGAAATTGTTTTTCTTTGAAGGGGCTAATATATTTTCGATATTTTTTGTATGAAAAGAGTTCCATGTTATCCTTTCCCAATATGTCCATTCAGTAATGCGTTTGTACTCGAATAGGTGTTTCGTTTTGTTGGGATAAAGACAACAAGCGGAAGGTGAACGACACAAGATGGGGCTTTTTGATGGGTTACCCATCGCTCCGGATAAACAAGTAAGTCTAACTAGTCAGAGGAATACGAGATATGACCACGGTAATGAATTTAATTATCTGTATACCGTATACAAACTCTGAATTATGTCACGGTCAATGCAGTATCTAAGGGAAGAACTTCAACAAATTGATGAAAGCTGGGCTGCCGCGCGTTTTGATTCCTTACCTCACGTTGTCCATATATTAACGTCGAAAGACCGTGAAGGTGAAGTTCAAATCCTGAAGGAGCAGAGCGAGGTTATTGAGGAGGTTGTGGATGAAGTAGTGCATGCTTATCATAGCGGCTTCAACAAAGCCATTCAAAATTACTCACAGGTTTGTCAATGATTCTATGCTAACTCGATATGTATAATGTTTGCCTCAAAAAGAATTTCAGCTTTGACTTCTTCTTCGAGTGCTATCTGTATCACTTTTTCTTTTGGAATAAAGGAGAGATTTCTTACATTTTGCTTGTTTCAATTTGAATTCGATCCTTTTCAGATCCTGCGTTTGTTCAGCGAATCTACAGAAAGTGTTTCTGTCTTGAAGGTTGATTTGGCGGATGCAAAGAAGCATCTTAGTGCTCGTAACAAACAACTTCACCAGTTATGGTATCGATCAGTCACATTACGTCACATAATTGCCCTATTAGATCAAATTGAGGGCATAGCTAAGGTTGGTTTGTTCACTACCCTTAAGATTTGCTTGACTATATCTTTCATAATTGGCGTCATTGCACTTTGTAGTTTGTAATGACTACGACTGCATCATACTTGCAACATTACGCTTTATCAGCAGTCATCTGTTTTCATTTACTTAAAAAATAGAGTTTAATTATCAAGTAAGATGTTGAACATTTAACTCTGTTATCTGATGAAATTTGATCAATTTTGTCGCTAAACCTAGATATATAGTAATTTATATTTATCTTTGCTCACTTTTTATCTCAGGTTCCAGCTCGTATGGAGAAACTTATAGCTGAAAAGCAGTATTATGCTGCAGTTCAATTGAATATCCAATCAACCTTGATGCTTGAGCGTGAAGGACTTCAGACGGTAAGTAGTTTTTTTTAGTTTTTCTGGTATATCTCTTAAAAAAAAATAACCCCAAGTAAGTGGAAGTTATGCACTGATATATGCTCCTAAAATTTAATAATAAGTACGAAGAGGCTTACGATTTTCTGTTATGGTTTACTTGAATCTGTAATGCTCGATTTCGATATTAAATTTTGCTACTTTTTTATTTTCTGTTTTTGTTTAGAGGATTTTTCTCCTTGTGTAAATTTTTCGTAATTGAGCTTCTGATTAGAATCGTGTGTGGACTCTCTACCATGCCACTAATAATGATGATAAAATTAAAATGTATGCCTTATAATTATAATATGAAGTTCTGTAACATTTTGGAGTTTGAAGTGTCTCATGTGTCGCTAGGGTGACGATGTCACTTTTTATTCATCTTCATTATCAAACTTGTCAAGTTCTAGACCTATTTAGAAAAGTATAGAAATTTCATTTTTGTATATTTCAGTTAGTTACTAGCTTACCGCTGTAAATATTTATAATATTCTACTGAAATGGGTGGTATTAAATAAGGTTAGTTAGTTAAAAGCTTGATGCTTTTGCAAGTGAACATTCACAAGAAATATAAAAATTAAAACTGTCAACTATGATGTGATACTGATATTCATAATAATATATTTATCTGAAATCCATTGTTCCAAAAAGAAAAAGTAGTTCAGGAAATCAATTTGTGTCCAGGTTGGTGCTCTTCAAGACGTTCGAACCGAGTTGACGAAGTTAAGAGGAGTTTTGTTCTATAAAGTCTTAGAGGATTTACATGCACATCTCTATAACAAGGGTGATTATAGGTAGTAATCTCTCTCCAGTTTCTGGTATTTCTGTACTTACGTGCAGTTCTCTATTACCTACTGATAAAGATGTTAATTTGTTTTTTCTGAATCTATATGGAAATATATTGAATATAAAGCAGATATTAGTTTTTGATGTGGTAGATTTCTTTATTCTTGTTCCAAGATTATCCTGAGATGATTCTTTTTGCAGTTCAGCTTCCTCAAGCATCCATGAAAAGGACGACGAGGTTCCAACCACCACGGCCGTTGCATTAATGAGTAACTCCCAAAGCCTATCTCGAAGAACCAGGTTATTGAAGGGTGACAGTCCTGGTGATGGATCGTTTAGAGCTGCTTCGGTTGACGGGTAAGTTCGTCATTTCACCCCATGTATAGTTGATCCTCTTCAAGGAAGATTAGAAATAAAAACATCTCACATATGATGCGCTACTTAAAAATAATCAAGGAATCTGGGTACGTGCAACAAATTGAAATTAGGACCTCCATACATTGGTTATTGTTTTTTTTTTTTTTTTCTTATGAGTTTTGAATTGGAAAATTATTTTTATCAGCTCGTCTCTTGATGGGCACGATGAGGAGGGTGCTTCAGAAGTCCATGCTAATGGCGGTGACGGTTACGCAAAGGATATGAAAAGTATTTACCGACAGCTCCCGATATGGCTTTCAAACTCCACTCCAGATGAATTTCTTGTATGAATACTGCCCTTGTCATGTCGTGATGTGATGTAAAAAAAAAGTTAATTACAACTAACTCCTAATATACACAAAGATAGTATTACTAGCTACTTATTTACATATATTTTTTTCCACATTCTATATAGGAAACAATGAAAAAGAGTGATGCTCCGATGCATGTGAAGTATTTGCAGACCATGGTGGAGTGTCTTTACATCCTTGGCAAAGTGGCTGCTGCTGGTGCCATTATCTGGTTTGTCTTCACACTGCTTCTTTATTTATTATTGATATTTATATATATTATAATCTCTTTTGTTATAATGATCATCATCTTCTTTTTTTCTTGACTCCATAGCCAAAGATTGCGACCCACAATCCACGAGACTATTACATCCAAGATCAAAGCTCATGCAAAACATTCAAATTCTCTGAAGTATAGTGTTGACCAGACTGTACAAAGTCTACACTTTATGAAGGGGCAGCTGGAAAATTATCAATCGTTAAAGCAGAAACGGCAAAACGGGGTATCACTCACAGGGGCACTTTTGGCAGTAAGCCCTGTCTCACCTGTGATGGCTCCAATGGGACGAGCTCAGGCTATGGCAAAGGAACTTCTGGATTCGATCTTGGACTCTATCATTAGAATTTTCGGTAGGATCAAAGTAGTAGTTTAACACCCTGCCGTTTATGTTATCCAATTCTTACATGGTGCTTATATGCTTGTTCAGAGAATCATGTTGTTGTTGGAGAGATCTTGGAATCAAAATCTGCTCAATTTGACACGAGCTCATCAAAGTCATTACCAGTGGATGTAAACTGGAATCCCGATTCTGAAGTCTCACAAATTACCGGAGGCTACAGCATTGGATTTTCATTGACAGTATTGCAGGTGGGTCTATTGTTCTACAACTAATTACTGGAATTAATCTGTTCATAATATATTCTCAAGTGATCTTATTGATTTTTTTCTTCGGAAAAACAAATAATATGCATATGAAAGAGTGAGTGCCAACAACTCATTTGTGAGATTCTGCGAGCAACTCCAGAAGCTGCATCGGCTGATGCTTCTGTGCAAACAGCTAGACTTGCAAGCAAGGCTCCTTCGAAAGAGAAGAGGTAAAGACGAATTTTCCTAGCTGCTTCTGAATTATTTTCTCCCCTCATCCAATCATAGACCTATAATCGTTTAATAATCTGCTTAAAAGTTAACATATTATTTGATGCTAATTATAATAATTTTTTAAAGGGATGGGACAGAAGAGGGTCTCACCTTTGCTTTTCGCTTCACCGATGCTGCATCCATTTCGAATGAGGGTATGCTTCTCTTCGCTCTCAGAACGATAATCAATCGGAAGAAATAAAAACGAATTGGTATAATATATTACGTTAGTGATACATAATAATTGAGATCAAAATGGAAATTTCCTCATATTTTTTTATACATGTATTTTCCAGGTGCTGATATAATTCGGCAAGGCTGGAATAGGAAAGGCGGTAATGTACTGCCAGAAGGTTATGGTTCGGCTTCTGTATTGCCGGAGCTAGGCATGTATCTTGCAGCATCTGTATATCGTCCCGTGCTTCAGGTTGTTATAACTGTCATAATTATTATTTTTACGTGATTCTAAATTCTAATAATACATTTCTTAATTATCTTTTGAGTGCTCATTTTCTGATTTTATGTGCTGCAGTTTACCGATAAAGTTGCTTCATTACTACCTAAGAAATATACACAGCAAGGGTACTGAAATTATATAACCTTGTTCTTGTTATGTAATTAATCATATATTTATTTATATTCATTAAGTTTGTGTCGGATACTGTAGGAATGATGGGTTATTAGCTTTTGTGGAGAAGTTTGTGAAGGACCATTTTCTACCAACAATGTTTGTAGACTACAGAAAGAGTGTACAGCAAGCAATATCAAGCAAGTTCAATTAGTACATTATTTACATCTCTGCCCTTAGATTTTAGAATCCGACGCTATCTACCATATAAAATGATCTTAGCATTCAAAACAATCTGAACATATCTGTTATCTGCACACTTGATATATACTTGTTTATGCTATAATTGTTCCATATATGCTCTCCTTTAGGTCCTGCTGCGTTCCGGCCTAGAGCACATACTGCTGTGGTTTACACCCCGTCGGTTGATAAGGGTCGACCCGTCTTACACGGACTTCTTGCTATAGATTTCTTAGCAAAAGAGGCATGTTTGTCTTCTTTTTTTTTAACTATTGTTTGAAGTATCTTGTTTACGTGTATGTGTTGCTTACTTTTTATGAATAAAATTCTCTAATACTTTATATAATATCATTAATATGGATACCTAATCCTCTAATTAGCAAAGATTAATGCAGAAATTAATCCCTATAAATCAGGAAATCAGTAGATATAAAACCTGCACTAAATACTAAAAACTAATGTACAACTAACTTCCTATAGCTCTACTGGTTGATTAATCATAAGATTTTGGCCTCTTTTTCTCTGTGCAAAGTACGTTTATGTTTTCTAATTTATAGTGGTCCTATAATTTAGGTGCTTGGCTGGGCTCAAGCAATGCCGAAATTCGCTGGTGATCTTGTGAACTATGTTCAAACTTTCTTGGAGCGAACATACGAAAGATGTCGAACATCTTACATGGAGGTATGAATGTTTGTTTTTCCCTTCTCCAATACGATCCCATGTTTTTACTGCACTAATTTACCTGTCCAAGCGTGTTATCTATTTACATTATGTAAGGTTATTTATCTTTTGCGTTACATGATGAAGAAACTGATATGCAGTTCGCATTTGTTTATCATTACTTTCATTTACCAGCTATATAACTATCATTCTGATTTGGGTCACTTTTTCAGGCAGTTCTTGAGAAGCAGAGCTATATGCTTATTGGGCGGCACGATATTGAGAAGCTGATGCGACTAGACCCCGCAAGTTCGTGTTTACCAAATGCAGTTGGACACTCAAATTTTGTTAATAATGCCAATGATGCGGAAACTGTTGAGGTTGAATTAGAACTGTGCGACTTATTATTGAATTTGCGGCCTATTAAGCAGGTAAGTTTGCATTGTGATCTTTTCTTAATAAGGTCCAAAAGCGTAGATTACTTCACAAAATATTCTATATATTTATAATATTAAGTTATGCTATAACTTCTTTTGCCTTTTCTGTTGTGTAGGAGAATCTGATTCGTGATGATAACAAACTTATTTTACTCGCTTCCCTCAGCGACTCGTTAGAGTTTGTTGCAGACTCGATTGAAAGGCAAGTTCTGTTTAAGACCCTTGTATCATTTTTACTGCCATCCCTTATGAGTATTTATGAGTCTTCTCTTTAATCTAAATTTTTATAAAAAATAAAAAAATCAGGCTTGGACATGCAACCTCAAGATCACCGAACCAAGTAGAAGATAGCGCGAAGAACCAGTCATCGAGGGATCTGGCATCATTTGCAGAGGAGTATAGGAAATTGGCAATCGATTGCCTTAAAGTTTTACGCATTGAGATGCAACTAGAGACACTTTTCCATATGCAGGTAAAAAATACATTATTGTAGATAATCTATGATCTAGTCAGCCCCTAATTTCAGTAAATCGGAGCTAATTACAATCAATCAGGGGGTGATTACAATCAATATTAATTAATCTTCGGGATGGTTCTTATCATTTGGACTTCAGCAATAAATTAAATTTCATAATTATTATACAGGAAATGAGTACTCGAGAGTACATGGAGGACCAAGATGCAGAAGAGCCCGACGACTTCATTATTTCACTGACTGCGCAGGTTCGTAAAGTCTCTTATCAAACATGGAGTATAGTGTCTTCAAGTTCCGTTTCGAATCATTTGACCGAATTTTAGCTTGATATTTACCTAAATTTTAGTATTTAACTCTTTAATTAAATTGAATTTAGGTAATGCTTAGTACTATGTTTAGTTTTATAAATAACATATGGCAATCAATAAATTTAGTATTTGATACATAAACAATATGTTAAATGTCCAATAGTTTGAACTCTTGTGTTATTGTAGATAATGCGGAGGGATGAGGAAATGGCACCTTTCGTTGCGGGAGTGAAACGGAATTACATTTTTGGTGGAATTTGCAGCATTGCAGCACATTCATCTATCAAGGTTTGTATATGTGTGTGTGGATATATACATATATATATATATATTATTGTATTAGGATTTTCTGCTGCTTCATTTCGGAATTGAGCTTGACTTGATATTTTCATTAGCACTGGACCCTTTTAAATATTTCGACTCTTACCTTTGGACATGTTATTTCTGACTAGGCTTTGGCGGATATGAAATCGATCAATCTTTTTGGGGTTCAGCAGATATGTCGGAATTCAATTGCATTGGAACAGGTAGGTTTTGCTCCAGATCCATCCATTTCTGGTTTAAAAAGCGTAAAACTGCAATAATCAAGTTTGTATATCTCAAAACTCTGTCGATATAATATAAATAGTGAATTTTTTTAATAAGCAAATTGAAAATGTGATTACTGGCATTTTTATTTTGTATTTGGGTCAGGCATTGGCGGCTATACCATCAATTAACAGCGAAGCAGTGCAGCAGAGATTAGATCATGTCAGGACTTACTATGAACTTCTAAACATGCCTTACGAGGCAAGTCACTAAAAACCCTAACCTTCGTTTCCGTTAGTATACCATATATTCATGTGTTCATCGTATGCATTCGTTTGTGCAGGCTTTGCTTGCATTCGTCACAGATCACGAGCACTTGTTCACAGCCACAGAGTAAGCCGATACAGCCGTTTTTATCTCTCTTTAGCCGTAAAAATATTGTTGGGTCGTTATTAGAATAACGGGTTGAATTCTTATTTCCAGGTATGCCAATCTTCTAAAGGTCGTAGTCCCTGGACGGGACATCCCGGCCGATGCACAAGATCGCATATCGGAGATTTTTGCCCGTTAGCTTAAGCGTATCCAAGGATAGTGTCATCTATCAAGTACGTATGGCCCTCCTTCCCTCGGAAGTATTTGATGCAACAGGCACCGTACCATACTGTTGCGTCGTGCACATTCCCGTAGCAGATCGCATTGTGCCGAGATTTTCATTTATTATTTATTTTTTGTGTGGCAAGTCTAGAGTAGTTCATGGTAGTGGTGTTGATTGTAATATGTTATTGTGCAGTCCGGTATCAATTTTGAGAAGCCTGGTTTTGAGATTAAAATAAACTTGTAATTTAAAGTCTGTAAATTATTTATATTGATCCTTCACTTTTGATTTCATGTATTATTTTTTGCTGCAAGAGTTTGAAGCTTTCTTATTTGGGTGTATTAACATTATAATTCTTGTTACTTTTCCAATAATAGTATCATTATTGGAAATCAATTATCGTTTCTGCCTTTTCCTGTCGTTTATAAATATTGTTTCTTCTCGCATAGAAAATCAATCGTCGTTTCTATCTTTTTCTGTCGTTTTTAAAAATGGTAAAGCCTAAATTTTTTTGGCCGTTTCTACCTTTTCTTGTCGTTCGCAAAGTATGTGCTCCTTAAAAAAATGGCTTGTCGTTTCTGTGCTTTCTTATCTCATCCTTCAAAAATATTAATGGTCATTCCTATAACTTATTTTGTCGTTCATAAAAATATAGTCATCACTGAACAAATACTGTCATTTTGTCGATTGATATAAGCAAAGCATATCTGGACTAAAATAAATAATAAATGAAGAAAATACATATATATAATAATTAATTCATCAACTATAAAGTTCATACATAAACTAATATTTTGCTAGATTTCAGACCATTAAACTTCATATGTAGAAATACTATACATACATATATTACAGCTGATTATGCAGTATAAAGTTGTCAAAAATTAATTGAATATCGTTTCACTTAACTTGTGAATTTGGATATGATACAGCAATATTATATATATATATATATATATATATATATATATATGCTGAGAAACCTGTATTCACTTTCTGGTTTGAATTTCAGTTTGGAAGGTCGGATTTCGGAGCGTCTTCTTGGCCAAGTTGCGTATATCTTCCTTGGTAGACTCCGTTGATATTCGAATGAGCTCTCTCACTCCTCCGCTGGATATGAAATCTCTCGCATTCTCCTCTGCATATTCAGCCACACAATGTTTGTTATATCATCAAAAGATCCTAACATTTTTCCCCGTCTTGAGAAAACATACCGTTTTGTGCTAAATGGCAAAGAGCGAGTTCAATGTGACGCTTGGTTGAGGCCGAGGTTGTCGTTATATTAGCAAGCAACCAAGTAAGAGCTCCGTCGTCGATCAACATTGAACGACCGCTCCAATGACCTGCATTTACAGTAATATCCGCACTTTATAGCATGTATGTTACACTTGTAACTAAATCGTGTTGACGCAATTTTCCTCTAAATTTGTAAATCATCGCAATTTTTCACTTGATTATTAAAAAATCGACGGCTTTTTTCTATCAAGCCATTTGGATGGAAATTGTCGATTTTTTCAATAATCTGAGAGAGATTTCTACAATTTACAAGTTCGGGAAAAAATTACAAAAACATTTACGACAAGACAATAGTAGTATAATTTAAATATATTCTATATTAGAGTGCCACAACATTTACTAACCTTGAATTACTCCCCGAGTTTCGCATTTTGCAAAGTTAGCGATTCCACGCGCAATCTGCGCAATCACGTCACCACTCTTGCATCGATCCATTCCCAAGAGCGCCTTTATTCCTCCATCGTCTACTATAACCGCGTGCAAGCTCTCTGTCAAAAGCCCAAACCTCTTGGTGAGAAATGAGTGATTAACCTACTACTTAAAAACATTGAAGGACAGAATTTTTTTACCGTTTCCACATAAATTGGCAAGTGCACCAGCGACCATCCGAAGAGTTTGCGAGTCGTTCGTCTTGGATGCTGTCATTGCTAATAGATGAGCTCCACCTTTGCTGATTATTAATCCTTGATTCATCTCTGAAAATTAAAAACAAGAAGATTTATTTTCTTTATGATTTAAGGTTATAATTCACCCATAGGATTGGTCAGCAGAAACTAGAGATTTAGGTTTCATAAAACTGAATGAGTTGGAATCACCGTTCATTGCCAAATTCGCAACCGCCCCGGAAGTGACTCTGAGTACAGTCGTATTTTGAGATGATTGTAACAGCGTTAGCAAAGCATCTAAACCACCTTCCTCTACGATCCTTTCTTGGTTAACATCTGAAATTTGATATTGCACAACATTTTATATGCCTATGATTATGTGTATATGTATACTAGTTATTTTTCTGAATCGAATACACACAAAAGAAGGGGGAATAAAACTTCACCTTCAGCTGCAAGATTCGCGACCACCTTAACAGCGTGAATTTGGACATCTTGGTCTTCAGAAGTCAGCAGCTGAAGTATCCTTTGAAGCCCGACTGAATCACGTGAAGCCAAAACGACATCGGTTTTTATATAGTCTTCACAAGTCGAAGCAAAAAAGAATGAAAATTTTCAATATATTCTCTTATTTTCCAACATAAATTGCATACCTTCTTCACATATTTTTGCAATTGTGGCTCTCTGACCGGAAAAGTTGTCGCGTGCCGAAAGTGGCTTTTCTAACCTTGTTGGACTCCCAAATGCAGGGGACCCGCTTTTGCTCTCTTTTCTATACAGTTTTTTTTCCTAAATATGTCAAAAGATAATATCTTGGATTAACAAAAAAACACGCCCAAGACAAGCAAAATTCGGAAAAACATGTATTCAAATGCAGAAAGAAGTTACCTGAAAATCATTCTCCTTTTCAGATAGAGCCTTTGTTAGCTTCGCTAGTTCATTTTCTACTGATTTCCGTTGCATCTCTTCGAGTAAAAGTTGTTGCCTCATGGTTACAAGTTCTTCGGAAAGTGATGCCTTTTCCCAAAGATGATTTTCAATATATCGTTAAAATATGAAAACAATATCACTGATTAAAGCTATCATGCCCTTAGTGTTGCGTACCTCCTTATCTAATAGATCTTTATGCTGGGATATCAAGGATCGAAGATCATCGAGAGTTTGCTCGTGAAGCTGGTTCGTTCTTTGCAGCTTCTCACGCAGTTCTTCCATTTCCTTCCGCTGTAAGATGCGAAAAAATAATAAGCAAAACACTATATGTATGATGTCACCGAAGCAAAATATACAGCATGGGAAAACTATAACCTGCATTTGCATGGAACTCTGGGTATCACTAAGCTTCTTTGAAGCTGAATCCAATTGTTCTTCAAGACCTTCACAACAAGTTTTCTCAACCTTCAATTGCTTGCTCAATTCTGTTACTTTGTTCTCATACATCTTGGTAGCATCGGCTAGTGCTTTCTGATATCTCGAATTCTCCATCTCCTGTTGCTGTTATATCAAACCACTTTTCTCAGTGTTTGTGCAAAAAATAGTTTCTATAAAATTACGAGTATATATTTTTATACATCTACGTAATAACTTGCCTTAATTGTCTTTTGGTCCTCGTTCAGAAGTTTCTGAATTGCATCTTTTTCTTCCTCTGCAATTTTCGCTCTTGCGTGCTCGTCTTTTTTCTGTTGAATCAGTTCAGCTATCCTCTTCTCGTACATTTGAGTGGTGTCAGCCAATACTTTTTGATATGTGGAACTCTCAAGCTGGATTTGCTATTAGCAAGTAAATATCAAAATTAATAAAAGACTCTGAGAAGCAAAAATAAAAATTAAAAAAACTTCTTAAACAGAAATGTAAAAGATAATTTAGAGAAGTGCTACGACCCAAAATCTTTCTCGTACCGGAAATTGTGTCTTGTCTTCACCGAGCCCAATCTCCCCACTTAATGAGAATTATAATTATCTCTTAACTAATTCTAATACATGAGGAAACTACCTATTTAGCTATAACTATTTAAATATAATATCTAATTACAATATACTCCCTGACTTTCTACAATAGAAAGAGCAACAATCGTTACCGAGCTAGAGAGAGAAGAGAAGTACCTTGCTACGACTCAAGCTCAGTTCTAGCTGTTCAATCTTCTCGATCATCAGTTCGTTTTCATCTTGTTGATGGTTCAAATCTTTTAATATATCTTTGACTTCAAACTCTAAGCGAGTATTTTCCGTCTGTAACAGCTGAAGGCACGGGGAACGTAATTTAAAGGCGAGCTCATATCCGTGCCGTTCAATAAGAAGTCAGTAAAAGAAAGAACAGTACTTTACCAATTGAATAGAAAACGATAAATGAAACGACAACTACCTCCGACCTTGTAATTAGATTCTTTTTTGCTTCAGCAAAATTGTCACTGCACTCTCTAAGCTGCTTTTCCAGGTGACGCTTCTCGTCATTTCTCAATTTCTGTTGCCTTTCAATTTCTGCTGTGAGAGAATCTACTTGATTTTCGAGCTTTCGGCATAAGCTTTCGTAGTCAAAATCTTCCTTTACCTTTACCATATTCACTATTCTTATTGCCTGTGGATATAGCGTAATGAGCAGAATGAGAACAAATAATTAAGAAGGTTGTTACAAGGTATATTGTAATGTGTATATTTTGTAATACTAGACTAGATTATACGTGCCACAACTTAAATGTAGATTTATAAGTAGGATTAGTCAATCGCCGTATAATTAGGCTCCATAACTGCAGGAAATTTTCTAATTTTTCTCTACCGCTATTCTACTATTATCTAAAGAAATATTTAGATTTTTGAATAGCTGACCCGTTGACCGAACATTATCGTGCTAATGGTCTCCGCCTGATGTTGTGCTGAAGGACCAATTGTAGTTATAAGCGAAGTTCTTGCGGAGCCTATTAAAATAAAGAAGAAGAATTTACAAAAATAATACACATTATCTATCTAACATTTAGAAGAGTACAATGAAAAAAAACGCAATTAACCTCCAAATGAATCGCGAAGCAACCTCGTCAGCTTCGACTCTCTAAAAGGTATATGCGGGCTGTTTTCGGCCAATGCATTTATACATTTGCCCAGAGAAGTGAGAGAGAGATTTATAAATTTAGCTTCTTCAAGCATGTGGCCTTCACTTCCTGCAAAGTGCGAAAAATTCAAAGATTTAATTTTTTTAAGTAAAGCAGCAACACATATGGCGAAAACCAAGAGATCGGAGCTAAAAACATGAGTTCACTTTGACAATAAACCAATTTAAGTACGCGTATTGCACCAAAAAAACAGAGTTTTCGGAAATACAATTCATCGAAGAATGAACGTTCGAGTCTTGACTTCATATATCGGGTATCATGAAAATGTATAGTTATAAAAGAAACACACCAGATTTATCTATTCTTTCAGATCCTGCAAGGTCAACCAGCAGTAACTTGCTTTTCCGAACCATAGGTATGCCGTTTCCTTCACAGACAGGTCTTCGAACATAAATCTACAGAACAAATAAGAATTGAAATTCCATTGAGATCAAATTAAAGTTTTATAAGAAAATGATCCATTCGTATACTATAACACACCATGAGAATCGCATGGCTACGTGAAGACTCGGTATTCAGCTTCGTATTAGCTGCATATCGATTTGCTTCACCGATTTGGAGAAGCTGTAGAAAGTGGTCCAGATCTTCAATTTTCATCACTGAAGCTCCGGCCAATGACACCTCACCGGTCTTGGGATCGTCGTTGATTGGGATATTGATCTTTTCCGGGGCAAGAAGATCTTGAACAGACTCCATATACAACTGGTGCATTAAATATGATTTCTAGTAAGAACAATCACTATCATAAGCAAGTAAAAATTCCCATCATAAGCTTTTAAAACACGTGAAGAGAAAATGAAAGCTAAATAAGAAGATAAAAGGGAAGAGTTTGCGGGGAATCATAGTAAAAAAATAAATAGCTTTATACCACGATACCTGCAAGTACGAAATTTCAACACTATCAACGATCGGAGTGATATTAGAGAGTAAGTCCTCCATAGCTCTGGCCATTATACCGCGCTCGGAAGAATCATCATAGCCCAATCTTCCAAGTGTGTAGGTTTTACCCGTACCAGTTTGCCCGTAAGCCATAACAGTGCCGTTAAATCCATTCAATACGCTCTACAAGAGCAAATCAAAACATTTTACTCGACTCTCAGATTGTTCCGATAAGAAACCTTACAGAGAAGATTAAATAAAATAGCTACCTCAACAACAGGTTTTGCAACTGCTTCGTAAACGCGCTTTTGCGAAGCAAATTCTGTGAAAATCTCGTCGAACCTGTATCCCTCGGTACTCCAGTTGTTCTTCTTCAGCTTAAGCCGGTTAAGCTGCAACGAAAATGCAAAACCCCGAGGTGTTAGTCGAATATTTATCGATAATAGATTCCATTTGGCGACGGGCAATTCGATTACCTCCGGCTGTAACTCGATATAATCGACGAAATTAGAATCCGGAAGAAGTTCCTCGGCATTCCTCGGTCGCACTCTGACCGCAACTCTCACCCTTTCGGAATCTGTACAAGTTCAAACTACCATCAGAAACACTTAAAAGCTAATCAAAGCACAGTTGAAGATCAAAACTCACTTGCATTATCATCGCACAAATTCTCTAAACTATCAGAACACGATAACACCAGAGAGAATGCAATACGAAGAATCTTTCAGCATTACCTCCATCGAAGTCGAAGCTCGAGCGACTTCTGGAATTCGGAGTGACAGAGCGTCTCGCGGGAGGAACTTTGGGACGAGCGTTCGCGTGAGTGGCACTCGGTCCTCCTCGCGAGGGAGAAGGAATCTGCTGCTTGTCGAACCGAGCGCTGGTACTGAGGCCTGAGCTCGCCGGAACCGTCGACGAGGAAGACGAAGACCTCGGAGCGGACGCCATTGATGCCTCTGCGAATGAGGATCACCGAAACTCCAGCATGCGAGGAGAGAGAAAATGAATTTATTGCAGAAAAGAGAGAGAGAGAGAGAGAGAGGCCGGCACGACTGGGAAAATGGTTCCCGCGTTCGCATGTCACGTTTTTTCTCTAATTTCATTCTAAAAATATTTATTTATATATTAAATACGGGATAATAAATAAATATTGATTATAGTTAGATTTCACGATGTAAATATTAAAATAGTACTCTACTTAGCACAATTGTTGTCATTTTTACTTTTTAGGTATAATGTGTAGTAAAGGTTTATTCGAATAATTTTTTTGTGTGGCAGATGTACTTGAAAATGCCTTAAATTTACCAATTGAAATGGCATATGCACCAAGAAAGATAGAATGTGGCGATATTTTTTTTAAAATTATTTTAGGTATTTTTGCCGGGAATATTGTTGATGGCTCGCTTTTGAGTTTCACCATTCATGCAGCTTTGGGACTTTGCATTTATCTCTTTCTTGAAAAAGGTTTCAATTATTCAAAAGCACTTTTTCAATGTATCATTTTGTTTTATATTGTGTAAGTAATGATTCTATATATATTGCTTTAAAATAAACTTTGTAGATGTTTATTTATTCAGCACAATCTTTAGTTTTTTTGTTTGTTTTTATAGGATCCAATTATTGGCATAAGTTCTTGTAGTTGTAGGCCCTTTAGAGTTTTCTAATTTCAGTGTCGCTTTATTTTTGGACCATACTACAAAAATCCAATAATGTGCTCTTAGACAAATATCACATGCATGGTCATATTTGTTTTTATATAAAAATTCTATACTAAAATAAAAACGGAAACCGTACCGAAACGGGTTTTCTTGGCTCCATGAATTTTCAGTTTATGCATCACGGTCAATTAATTTATAAGCTATCTATTTCAACTCTATTTGGTTGGATTATACAATCAATCATGTCAATTGTGATGTAATTTGTTGCTCGTACAAAAATAAAAGAAATTATAATATTATTATTAGCATGCTAAAATGGTATTATTTTCCAAAGAAGATGTACTAATAGTAATCAGAAATAATTGTGACAAATGGACATACTTGTACAAGAAAAAGCTAGCTGTCAAATTGGCATATTTTTGTCTTTGCCCCTTCAAGTCTCTATCTCATCAATTTCCCACCTTGTCGCAATAAAAATTATGTTATTAACATTCAATTATCCGTGTGTGTATATATAGGAAATTGTACTATTTATATATAAATAAACGAGATGAAGAAAAATATGGTAATGCTTGACTAAAATGAATTTCATTTATTGAAAAAAATTTAAGCATTTCAAATTTTAGTACTCAATTTGTGGAAGAGTTTTAATAAATAAAATAAAAAATTATTGACAATCCAAAAATATCCATGTATTATTCCCTTCATTAAGTGTGTTTGTGACAAACACTTGGAGAAAGTTGTGCGATGTTCCATTTTCAAAGCTTTTAAAGATGTTTGACCTCTTAAATGCTTTTTGTAATTGTACCTAACACTTGAAGATAGAAGATACCTTAAGCACCAATTATAATTATATATATATATATTATTCATTGGATGGCTTGACCAATAATTCATAGTTATTGCAAAAATAATAGATACATTACATGGTACTGCAATTATGCCAGGGGGTTAAAACCTTTTTGTATGAGGACTTTGAGTTGTTGTATTATATTATTATTGCATAACAAACTTATAATTGTTTAAATTAAAACATGATTAAAATATAAAGATATTTATATATCAGTATAGTAGCAAGTCATCATGGATTCACGAGCAATAATATAATATAATGAAGTGTGCGTGTCACATTACAATAGTAAGTGGTAACCATGAATCACATATTATACATGTCATTCGTGACCAAAAATTATAAAAATTCTTCACAAATTTTATGAAATACCAGAAACAATAAACCATAATACCAAAACAACCGACGATAAATCAATAAAGTTATGTTATAAAATGGATATTGAAGTGTAATAATATATACTTGTATAATGTAATATTGATACGCCCGTAAAAACCTTGTTAATAATTTCACTGCTTATGAAATACATATCGGTAAACCTACTTATTCCCTCGGTATAGTCGACTCGGACCTTCAGCGAAACAAGTTATTTAACCGTTTGATTGCGATAGAGAGGTGAAATGGGTTGGAAATGGTATTGTTGACAGATTTTATAATGTGTTTGTCTTAAGAGAGCCGACAATTCCAACTGCCACAAGCTGTTCTTTTCCCATTTGGCTTCACTTCATCGATTCTTCTGCAGTTGCTTGCTGTACACTTTTTCTCTACTCACAAACCTTAATTTTTTTTTAGTGAGACGACGACTATATTGATAAAAGTAAATTTACAAGGCCAAGGTCCGAGAATAGTTTACGATCAGCCAGCCAGCCCGTAAACCGGTCTAGTTATATAAACCAAACTCTACCACAAAAAAGATAGAAAAACAAGGACTACTCGTTAAAGAGACGAAAGGTCGGCAAGAGAGTACATCAAAAACTCGTTGATATTGTCTATCAACCCGTTCAGATGTAGTCAAAAACATTGTTGGTGGCTTCTCCACAAAACCCATCATTCCTACAGAATCACACACAAACTTCATTAATTACATAACAAGAACAAGAACGAAAATAAGGTAATATAATTCCAGGTTTGCCCTTGCTCAATGAAGCAACGTTATCAGTAAAGTGCAGCGCATGAAATCAGAAAATGGGCACTCCAAACATAATTATAACAACCTGAAGAAGGGGACGATGCTGCAAGATACGCACCTTGCTCGGGCGATACAGAACAGGAGCCATAACCTTCTGCTGCCAATACGCTATACAGCTCTATGAATGATACCAATTCGTTTTAATTTCGTCCGATTATACCCTTTTGCGAGCAAAGAGAAGCGTACTCTCGTTCGAGATCGATGCTGCAGCGTGCTGAAGCGAGAAAGCAAAGTTGTGAATAAGGCCACTCACACTTACTCAAGTTGGTGTCGGTATCACAAATCTCGGCTCATTGTTAGATTCGGAAGTTTGATCCTTGACGAAGATCAGCTTTCTCGAGCTGTCGCGTAACTTGTCGAGAATCCGCCACGTCACTGCATCCGGGTCCAACCCGTTCCTTCGCATTTCTCTCACGATTTGATACGCTTTGTCTTTCGAGCCAATCTTGCAGGCACTGTCGATCAGAATGTTGTAGCTGAAGATGTTCGGAGAGACCCCACAATCCACAAGTTCGTACAGGAAATGGCAAGCCTCGTCGAGCTTGCCCGAACGGCAAAGCCCTTTAATGATTGCGGCGTACACAAAGTCGTCGTGGATCTCTGAGGGCCAGACGATATCGTCCCAAAACCGCTTAGCCTCTTCTATCTGATCACACGCGCACAGCCCATCGATCACGATGCTGTATGTCGTACTATCCGCTTTCACGTCTCGGCTCACCATGGCATTGTAGATCTCCATCGCTTCGTTTCCGCGTCGGAGCTTGAACAGTCCGCGAACGACGGCATTGAACGTCACCACGCCAGGCTTCAGGCTCGTGTCAGCCATTAATCGTTGGAACAAATCGAAGGCGTCTTCTGGTTTTCCAAAGCTCAAAAGACCAAATATGGCAGTGGTGAAAGTAACAACGTCGGGGGCAGCGAACTTGCCGGATATCATGTCGTCGAGTATCTTCATTGCTTCATCCACTCTCCCCATGTTGCAGAGCCCTTTGATGACGGTGTTGAGCGTTATCACATCGGGCTGACACCTGTTTTGGAGCATTGAAACGAGCACGTTCAGAAGCTCGGTCGCGTTATTCACGAGACACAGAGCTCTCAGATATATGTTGTAGATTCTAGTTCTGTCACCGTCTTTCTTGTCGAGCATAACTCGGAGGACTTCTTTCGCTTTGCAAATGTCGGATTCGCGACACAAACATTCGACTAAAACCTTGTATGTATGCTCCGACGGGGAATACCCGAATCTGATTCCTTCTTCCAACAGCTGATAAGCTCTCATACAACCGCCCTCATTGCACAGCCCGTGAACAATGGAGTTAAACGAAACTATACTCGGAAAAAGCCCTCGTTTCTTCATAATATACACGACCCTCGAAGCCCCGTGAAACCGACCGGCTTTACAGAGCGAGTCAATCATCTGAGAGTACGCGAACGCCTCATCCACGCTCTTCCCCTGAGGCATACTTTCTGCAATCTCAAACAACTCCCCGAAGAACCCTTCCCTACACAACCCTTCAACAAGATTTGAAAAAGCTGCATTGTTCACAGGAGATTCATCCTCGCTCATCCTCTCCCACAGCTCGCCCATCAATACCTTTCCGCGCTCGAGGTCTCGCATCCGCAAAACCCCGCGAAGCAACACACTGTGCGTGAGTGAATTACGAACTATGTCGTTGTCGGGCATTTCATCGAACACCTTCCGAGCAGAGCTGAGATCGCCAATTCTACAGTACCCACCGATCAAGGTCGTGTACGAAACCGTATTCGGAAAATGCCCTTTGCTCCGAAGATCAAACAAAAGCCGGTGAGCCTCGACGACCCTCGACGACGAGCAGAGAAGATCGATCAGACGGTTGTAATTCACCAACGACAGAACGAAGTCGGGCTTTGCGGAGGCCAGTGCGCAGACCAGCCTGCGCGTGGAGTCGGGGCACCGCGCGTCGAGCAAGCGCGCGACGAGGACGTTGCAGGCGCGCGCGTCGGGGATGCAGCGGGAGTCGAGGAAGAGGGCGAAGCGGCGGTGCGCCTCGTCGTAGCGACCGGCGCGGCAGAGCGCGTGGACGAGGCTGCAGAGGTTGAGCGCGTCGGGGCGGTAGCCGCGGAGGGCGAGGCGGTCGAGGAGGCGGAGAGCGGCGTCGACGTCGCGGCGCTCGGCGCAGAGCGCGTGGATGGTACGCGTCCAGTACGGCCGGTCGTCGACGGCGACTTCTTGGACGGAACTGTGGAAGAAAACGATCGCCGGAGAAGGGTTCGGAAGAGGAGAGAGTTTGGGTTGTCGGACGAGGAACATTCTTGTTGTCGTTTTTCCACTTCAGATTTCACACAATACTAACGTTTAACTTTAGAGGGTAATGACGGTAAAAGTACCCAAATTCATCTATATTTGCCTGAGTGAAGTTTTTAACGTGTGGATTAAGTACTTAATTATTTAAATTTTGTGTTGGTCGGTGTCATCGTTACAATAAAGTTATCAAACTTTATATACTTACGACAAATTTGAACAGTATTTGTACTAATTAATATATATATATTATATAAGGTGCAGCGAGATTTGTTTCGTACGACCAAAATATTATGACGTCGTTGTTTGCATGTAATTTGATCCACTAAAAAGACTTCATATAAAAAATTAAAAAAAGGGGTCTGTTTCTAATATAATAAAATCAAATAATCTTATTGTTAGCATTCCACCAAAGAAGTAATTAATTGAGAGAAACCAGGGGTTCATGGGAACTTCTTCCAAGTTTTAAATAAAATTCACATGAAATTTGAAAGTGAAATAGTAAAAAAAAAAGTACTAATAAAAACTTGATAGAGTTTGATTTCTGAACTCAAACGACGTTTTTTTTTTCCAGAAAATCCCCAACAAAAAATACACATTATTCCTTCTTTTATATCGAATCGATTTTATTTGTCGTTTTTATTTTATTTTATTTTTCTCAAGTGCATGTCCGTCGCGAAGAAAGCCTCGGTCGTTGCAGCAAAAATTGCGGGGTTCTTTTTTGTCATTTATAAACGAAGCTCGCTGCAGCGAAAACACACACATACACACTTATGTTAGTCCCATTTTGTCGTTTTTCAGCGTTACTCGATTTCTCTCTCCTTCACGTTCGCCCTCGGTTTGTTTATACTTATTCATTTAAGTAGTAACTTGTATTAACATAATAATGATGATATGATCAGAAGAGAGAGAAAGCAACAAGCATCCTCGAGAAAACGATATATCGGGTTTATTTATAACATTATTCTTCTAAAAAAAATTGCATTTATCTTTAACGCACGCCTTGTTTTCTGCGATTTTCCAGTCGCATGAGGGTAAGCAATTGGGATCTTCCTGTCCCGCATCGTAGACGGTCACGCCATGATCGTGATCACCCGGGGTCATGCGGAAATTACAGAAAAAGAGTGTGGTGCCGAAGACTTTGTTTTTGAACGAGAACTGGTAGGTCTTGCCCTTGAGAACAGAGTGGACTCCCAAATCGTCGTCTCCGGATTTGCAGTGAACTTGAAGCGGGTAATTACCTCTCATCGCGTTTGTGATCCTCACCGTCCTCTTGGGATCTATTTCCCAGCCGAGTACTCCATTGCAAAGCGAGCTCGCGAAAAGTAACACGGCAAACACGCCAATGAAACGAGAGCTTTTCATGTTGATTTTTTCTCTTTCTTTTCTTCTAATTCTTGTGGCTGTGTGTTAGTAACTCGGTTTCTCTTTTATAGTGTTTTCATGGTGAGGAGCAATTAATATGAGATTCTTTAACAATTAATGCAACTAAATCCCTACATTTATATCATTATTATGAGATTCTTTATAATTTAATGCAACTAAATCCCTACATTTATATCATTATTATGAGATTCTTTATAATTTAATGCAACTAAATCCCTACATTTATATCCACTAATATGTAATAAAGCACATGCATTGTTACATTTAAGGTCGTGGTCGCTTTTGAGGGCCGTCTCGATCCGGCCGTAAGTTTTGCGAGACGCTAAGCGAAGATTGATTTTGGGGCCCCTATCATAATTATAATAATTAATATCAAGCCACTAATACTACACTAGTTGATTGCCCGCGCGTTGCGCGGTTGTTGAAAACATACTTTATAATTTAGATATAAATATATATTAAATAAATTTATCATTCATATTTTAAAATAAAAATAAAAATCTGACCTTAATTATAGAAAGAAAGAAAAAACGCTTAATTTTATTGAATAATACAGGATTGATAATATATTTTTGATATCAATTAAACTTGCATTTATTATAGCTACTTTAATAATATATTCAAATCTTGAATCTTAGTTTCATGTCTAACGTATTCGTATTGTAAATAAATAAACAATCTTATTATATAAATTAAAAAATTATTAAAAATTATCTAAATATTGTATAGATTAAAGCATAATAATAATTGATATGTATATTCAATGAATATATTATTTACGGTTTTGTTTCATTACACTTTTCTAAAAATACTAACATTTTAAGAATATATATATATATATTCCGAGTATCTCTATTACTACACATTTTACTTTTAATGAAAACCGGAGCAATAGTCGCTCGCAAATATCTTGTTCTATGAAATAATGAATTTACAATGTGCTCCTATATGAGCTGTAATACAAATTTATTAACAATTGAATGTCCCCTGCTAAAGTCTCTCTATATTCTTCCTGATATTCCATTGGATGATATTTATTAGAATAAAAAGGCAGCTTAACATGTATGATAATTACCTAATTGGTAAGGAATATGAGTGGTCATAGAATAAATGAATTAAAAATAAGTATGTGTAATCTAATGAGAATATTGGCCTTAATCAATACGTGAATGAACAATATTCATTAAATAATATCGGCATTTCAATTTTCAATTAACTATCATGTGAATAAACAATATGTGGCAATATTAGTACGTGTACGTGGTTTTGAAGAGTTAGTTATTGTTAATACAATTAATTGATATGTGAATAAACAATAGGCATTTATCGAGCAAAATTGATGTGTGAATTTTGAAAAGTGAGTAATTGCGGCTAATACAGTGAAAAAAAAAAATATTTGGCACTTATGATTGCATCAATCTTAAAGAAGTACATTAAATGTGTATTTTTAATGGCATATATAGTATATTGATGGTTACAACATTTACCATGTGTGATACGCCCATACCAACAGCATATGCCTATGTAGCCACAAACTCATTCCATATAAATGTAATGTGATTTGAGATTCAATGTTTATTAATAATATAATTAAATTTTAAACATATATGTATGCCTATAAATATAGCATTAGGCATTAGTCTATTGACTTTTTAACTTCATGTTCGACTATCTCTCGTACCATTTTATATAGATGTTACTTCTTTTTTTTTGAGCTTTTGCGATTTAGGCTCTTTATGTTTTAAGATATAATTTATAAGTAAAACAACGCCCTAATATTAAACACCATGATTAACAAACAGTTTTTATTAACACCAAAATGAAGTCTTATGTAGTACTTGTTTGTTTCCTAACAAAATGAGCGAGACCAACAAATAAATAAGACTACAGAATTTTGAAGTAAAAAATAGATGATATAAACAAACTCTAACAAATATTGGGAAAAGAAAAAATCAAAAGTTTGACACGCACACTTTATATATTTACTATGTGTAGTTGTACGTATACTTATATACATTTGTTATCGGTAGCGAGTTCTTTGTAGGAAGAGAATAGTGTGGGTTCAAGAGGGCGAAGGCGAGACCCGAGGCCTTCCAACAAATGGGTCGTTCTGAATTCTAATGAATCGTCAAACGTAAATACACACTTTTCTCCCGACACATTTTTGCCCCCGCACCGATCCGCGTTTCTAAAAAAATTCAGATTAATCACAAATCATCATATTCAATATAGAAACAAACACTCCCTATCAATACCAACAAAATTATGTAGCAATATCGTTATTCAGCTATTGTATACTATAAATCACACACATATGAAATGGTAGCTATATCAGTAGTAGAAAATATGAAATGGTGCATACGTAACATGTTGAAGCCATAAAAAATGGTAGAAATATGAGATTAAAGTGGCATGAGACATATGTTATCGAATGAAAACCAGCTTAAATCTTTTTTTATTTTATATTTTTTGAAGGAAACCAACTTATATCTAACATATGGTAAAGTGAAGAATAATCTATATATATATGCTATAACACAGTCTAATAAGCTCTAAAATGGATCTATAAGAGTTTTTTTACCTGGTTGAAGTTGTTTGATGAAGTACTTTCACTCGCTGAAAAATAAAACAAAACAAATTGTTAGAATAGAGATGATAACATTGTTACTTTGTTAGTGCATCATCTTAGCATAACCTCTATTTATAGGTTAATAAAAGTATAATAAAAGACATAAATTTAGTACATATACATTAATACACATAAATGAATTTAACATTAAATGAGAGAACTAAACATCTCTATGGAATATGAAAGATAAAAAATCACCCAATCAATAACTATTATTCTTATAAAAAATACAAAATTTCTACTCATGTGTGTATGTATATACATAGTATATATATAGGGTACATGGTGTTTTTTTTTTGTTAATACAAAATATCCGTGTGCTATTAAAAGGCATTGAATAAACCAAAAAAAAAAAACTATTTTCCTGTTGGATAACGATGGTAAAAGGTATATACATAATATATATATATATATATATATATATATTTAATTCATTCTAAGGTATAACCCAATCATTTTTATAATAAAAATCTATTTTCCTGTTGGATAACGATGGTAAATTTGATTCATGTTACTTTTGTCATTTTTATAGATGTAAAATTTGGATTTAAAAACACATTAAAAATCTTCTAAAATTTAAAGTGGGCTATATAATTTTTTGGAGTAATAGTGATGTAATCATAAAACATAAAAGTGGGAAACAAATTTTTTGTTTGAAATGATAAAAACGTAAGAAAAAATAAATTTGTAAACTATATATATATATATATATATATATATATATATGTGACACTTAAGATTCCATACAATAATCACTATTGAAAACTGATATTATTATTCCACACTTAATTAATTATATTAAAAACTACATTAAATTCATATTTAAAAAAAATTGTAAATTCTTAGAAAAAAGGATTTCTCAATCCTTTGTTGGGGTTGTTCCTCATCTTCATATTGAGTTGTGAAAATTAAAATTCTTAATACTTTGATAACATCATGCCATGTCACTTGTGAGTTCCTCCTTTTATAATATATAGATTACACAAGTTGTCTCATTATGTCTACTATATATCCTCACAACAGTAAATGAGCACAAATACACTCAATATTTTTTTCTTCCATCGTGCGGGCGCTAATTTACAAATCTATTATAGTCTTTGGCTTACCATGTATACCCTCAGAGACGGTCATATGGACTTAGGGAGAGTTTAGTTAATGTTATTGGGTCATGTTTTGACCATTAGTTAAGGAGAGTTTTCAAATAAAAAAAATCAACCATTCCGGCATATCGCGAGATGTCATTTGGCACTTCGCGAGAGGTCCGCGGTTCGATCTGGTTGCACGCATGGACGACTCACTACAAATTGTTGAATTACACACTAGTTATATTACACAAAGAGCGGTTGCTCAACGATTTTAAGTTAAAGGTCGTTTTATATTTAAAAATGGTTGTGTGTTAGTAAATTTGCTCGAAACAAATATTTTGCATTACACTAATGTTCAGTTTGATGTTGTAATTGAAATTTTGCATTTTTTTTAACTTTTTTTTTAAAACAAAACTTAAAACACCAAAGTTGTAGATATATCTCTTATCTTTTCATCCGTAGGTCGTGCATAAAATATGGACAAAAAAATGATGAGTTATGCCAAAAAACGAAAACTGCACATACAAATGAGGAATCACTTGCTACGGTCAAGTGACATAAAACATAAAAAAAATCTAACGAATCAAGTTTAGATACATTAGCCGTCGAAAATAAACATTGAGTACATTATCCGTAGCCGATCAAACATTCGATACATTAACCGCAGTTTATCTTTTAAAAAATTATGTGCGCTGGCGAGCCTTATTTGAGCTACAGCGAGACTAGTTTCGTACGATTAAATTATTTTGACGTCGTTTATTGCATGCAGTTTGACTTTGATCCTTTAAAACGATGATGATTTTTATCCGTCGTTTTTTTTTTTTTTTTTTGCAATGCACGTCCATAGCTACAAAAACCTCGGTCGCTGCAGCGAAAAATTGTTGTTTTAGTCCATCAAACGACAGAATGTTTTGTCCTTTTGTAATCTTCTAAACATTTTCTCCTACTTTTGTATTAAGTAGTAATTATAAGATTATGATAGAGAAAGCAACAATTTCGATAAACTCTCAGCAAAAACGACAGTGAAACGTGAGCTCTTCATGTCGATTTTTTGGTATTACATAGTGATAAGAAAGACATGTCGTTTCTAGCTTAGGCAGACAAAATAAAAATGGAAATATACAAATAATAATGTTATAAGACATAAGCTCTTCATGAAATTTTTGGATATATAGTAATTCAGTTCCTGGGTAAAACTTTACACGGTAAATATGATCCTGTAAATTTCTTTTACTCTCTGCAACAACCTTCTGTTACCGGCTCCGGCGTCATATGATCTTGTTTGACAATATTAAATCCATCATAGCTATGATCGATTCACCGTGTTCTCGTCTTCGAATATCGAAAAGAGGCGACGTAAGTTTCTCTAACTCTTCCAGCCAAGAGTTGATAGATCACCTTGCCTTAATTCGATGTGCTTCCCGAGCCTGAATGACGGGATCATTATTAAGAATTTAACAAATTCAATATATTTCCAATATACTTGAAAACAGTAAAGCGATAAATATTGAAAGGCATAGAAGATGAAAAAAATGAGAAAGGTCTGTCTGAAGGATGGCTCACCCGAGATCTGTTGGAAGCCGATAACCACCGATTCGCACACGCTTAAGAGCATAAATCTGAATCACAGAAAAATTAGCAAGCCTAAAAACCCGCTTCTAGACATAAATTAAAAAAAAAAAAAAAACATAAAATGGGAAGATGTGATTGTGTATGAATAATATAGATAAAACCTAACCTCGAGTCCGGCATTTTTCACAAGTTCTCGTACTTCGTGGTTCCTCCCATCATGGACCTGACAGAATTCCAAAACGAAATGAAAAATACATGGGGTCTGCTTAATATACATCAAGCTTAAATCTGATTTGTGAAGCTTTATTTACTACAATCTAATCCATTCAATATTTCCTCAAACACGTGAAAATCCAACACAAACAACGGGATTCGTCCTAGGACATACAAAGACCACAGAGATATTGTCCTTTCTTTTTTCAGAAATTGAGCGGTACGTTCCTTACCACAATTCTTAGACGAGATCTAGGCTTTTCTGGCTGTGAAGGTAGTAGTTCTACAGAATCCGGTACACAACGGATACCATCTATGACCGTTCCTTCGCTAATTGCTATGAGATGCTTCTTGCCTACTGAACCTTCTATAGTTGCAATATATCTGCAATGAGAGATACAGAAGAAAAGATTATATATTTTACTCTTTATTTTCCTGTGCATAATATAATAATAGAGGATTTCACGACTCTTACTCTTTCGTCATGTTCGAGGAAGGATGAGACAGCTTTTGAGCAAATTCTCCTAAAAAGGTCAAATTAAGAATAAGGTAGAACTT
This sequence comes from Parietaria judaica, assembly GCA_954871525.1. Lineage (NCBI taxonomy): Eukaryota > Viridiplantae > Streptophyta > Magnoliopsida > Rosales > Urticaceae > Parietaria > Parietaria judaica. Next base: position 11,329,835 of record OX940862.1, read on the forward strand.
AGAAGGATGAATTAGACTTCAGAAATGCAGATAATATTGGCATAAGCTTACCGTCATTAGTCACGATAATCAATCCAGTAGTGGCAACATCAAGCCGCCCAACAGTAAACAATCGCGGTTTCTGTTGCCCCGGATTTCTTTTATCCTGAAAATGCAAACAAAAAAAAAAACTTCCGCTGATTGAAAACTACAACTACAAAAATCATGGATCTTTTAAGTTTACAAGCCTAAATTGATAAATCTGTGACGGAAACAGGTCAGGCGTTTAAATTTCGCATACCCAAGATTTCATGTACTCGTCAAATAAACACAACACAGACTTTTTCTCCCCGGCTGAGCATATATACCTGCATAAAGGGACTGCCTTAGTTTAAAGCCTAAACATTTTGGTTCAGAAAAAAGGAACACCGGGAGTCATACCCTTTGGGCTTGTTGAGGGCAAGGTAAACTTTAGGGGGCAGTTTCTTCGGGAGCCGGTTCCCGTTCACATAGATAATATCCCTTCCAGGATCAACTCGTGTCTGCTAACCACAAAAACCATAACATCAAGAACGTTTCTAGTCACCGCAACGATCCCAAAAACAGAACAAAGGAAAATAAACTCAAATCGAGCACGAAGCTTTTAAAGCCGAGATGACCTGAGGAGTGTTGCAAACCGTGCCATTAACGGTTACTTTGCCGTCAAAGATAAGCGCTTCGCTACTTCTTCTCGATGCCACTGTAACAAAAGTTGCATAATCGAAAGACGCACTAGATGCGACATTTAGTAATGTGTTGATGATGTAAAGTTTACACGCCATTTCCAATCTACAATTATGTTTCAAAGCTTCAAATATTCTTCTGATGTTTTCACTGATTCATGTGATACTACAAATGCTTTATTTGATTTCAAAACTCTTATCATTTTCATCAATTTGATCTCAAATATATGTATATATATATATTCACACTTGATATTTGAAAGCTTTGAATTTCATGTGAGAGTAGAAATGCTTCAACAAAATTAAAATTGTTAAAGAAGAATACACACACATATATATAGATATATATGTAGGATGAATTACCTCCGGCGGCTGCGAGAACCTTGCTCAGCCGCTGATCTTCGTCCCTGAAATTCTCGTTGTAGAACCGCCGCGCCGCCTTGGAGTGCTTGGGCTCCGACGCGGCGGTCTTCTCCACGACGTTCTTCTTCCTGTCCTTGCTCTTCTTGGCGTTCTTCGTGTCGGCGAGGGCCAGCCTATGGAGCACGTGCGCCGGCGGCTGCGACTGCAGCCGGAGGTTGCCGTCCTCTCCGCGCACGATCCACGGGATGAAGAGTTGACCTCCGCCGTCTGAGCCGGCGCCGGAGAGGGTATCGATCGGCTCGCCGGGCACGGATTGGGGCTTGGGCTTTGGGGGAGCGAAGGTGATGTTGAACTCGGAGATTGAGGCGGAGACGCGGCGGAGAGAGAGTCGGACGGGGAGGCGGAGAGAGAGGGGAGGGAAGGAGAGGAGAGAGGAGGAGATGCGGTGGAGAGAGGAGAGAGAAGAGCAGCTTGAAGCTGTCGCCATTGTTGCTCGAAAGCTTCGAGTCTGTTAATGGAGATTTGAGGATGGTTTTTATGGTTACTTCGGATATTTGGGATTTTATTTTTATTTTTATTTAATTATTTATGAGGTTTTGTATGGGTTTAAGCGTTCTACGACAATATTGAATTGAGAGTTAAGCTGTCGTTTTCTCTTAGTGGGTTGAAACCGGGGCCGGAAATTAGAATCTTGAGGTTTTTGGTCTTTTCCGGTTCTTCTATTTTTTTAATTCCGTATTGATTCTGAAGAATCGGTCTTTTTCTTTAACTGGTTTTGAGAATGATAAAAGAAAAAGAAGATAAAAAAAAAACGGGTATTATTTCTCGAAATTTAGATTGGTGTTTTTTTGTTTTGAATCGGTTAATTGGTATATGTAAAAAACCGAGACTTCTTACTGCAAGCACCGATAACGATGCCTAGTGGGTTGAAACCGAGATTGAGAATCAGTACGTTTTTCAAATTCCCTGCTGATTTTGTAATAATCGGTTTCTTTTTCTTTCACCGGTGCCGAGAATGATCGAAGAAAATATCGGTGTTTCTTTTTTCTCTCTTATTTGAACTGGTCTTTTCTATAGTGAATCAGTAACCGATAGCGGTTCAAAATCGGGACTATATAGTGTACAATGCCTATAAAACCCAATTTTCCAACCGTTCTAAAATACATTTGGACCGTTATGTACTGGTTCCGCTTTTTTTTTTCTTTCCAAAATACGGGTTTTGTAAAGAATCATTGTCTATTTTTTCGAATAAAGAAGAATGTGGATTACGTTAGTCCTTGGAAGAATGTTGTTTACGTTGTCTTCAACCAAGTTTCTTTTGCAACCGGAGAAGCTAAACTAACGACATGTAATTTTGAGTCGTTATTACAAAAGCACCCAAATTTTGGGCACAAGTAAAGTTCCACGTGTATAAAATTATTAAATTAAGCATATATAGTGGCGTATGTCACTGATAGTGTTAAAACATAATCAAAGAATTATATTGGATCCTCAAAAAATAAAATAGCCTCAATCCGAGAGGGCGGGTCGGGATCGTTCGTGCGAGGGCTAGTGTTTGCCATCATGGAACTGCGCGTTCTTGGCGGACTTGAACGTCTCCAAGAATTGTGTGGCCTTCTCGACCTCGTGCTTCCGCCTCGACTTGTCCCACTTGTGCTCGTTTGCCAAGATGTCGATGATGCGCGGCAAAGCCCTGGATGCCGCGTCAGTGTCAAGGAAGGCGAGACGAGACCGCCTGGCGATGAAGTCGACGGCGGACTCACAGTACTCGTTCCGGGCGCAGTACGCCACCTCGGCTTCTAGGAAGGGGTAGCCGTGGGCCAGCCGCTTCCCGAGGTTTTCGTTCTGAGGAAGGCAAATATAGGCATGTTAAGTGAAAAACTATGAAGAAGAAAAACTGGTCGCAATCTATTCTCAATTTAACATGACAGAGCATAATGTCCTTGTATTTCATTTTGGTGCATTTTGCTCCGGGAACTTTAATTTGTGACTCACTTTATCCCCTGAATTTTATTTTGTTTATTATCAACTCAATATTGGGGAGTATTTTGCACGAAAATGAAAATTCAAAGGGAAAATTGCATCATACTACAGTGCACCAAAACAAAAATAAAGGGAGAAAATGTAAACAAAGTTTTAGGGGAATCACCGCCGATTACTCTAGCATAGATACCCTAGAAAGTCCGCAATACACGAGATATCTCACTCTATTAATGCAATTTATCCCGTTTATATACAAACCCGGATTTGATAAACTTAAAGAAACTAACCTGAGCTATGGTAGCCACGCGTTCAGCCATAGTCCCGTATGCATGAGAGAGATGCTTAGCAGCTGCCGTGTCCATAATCCCGGGAACCACTTTACCTTGATAACTCTTCTTCATGCGTGTGTATTGCTGCGCCAGAACCGTGAACGACGAAGGTTCCCATCCTTCTCCACCCACAATCTGCAGTTTCTGAGTCAAGCATTCGTTTTGCGGACTCAGCTTTCCTGATTTTATCGCTGCATCAACTGCATCTTCCGCCATACTGCAAAAAAATACATATAAATAATTTGTAGAAAATATAAGCATAACCGGAGACCCAAAAAGAACACCGGAAAACGGATCCAAAAACTTGTTTAGAGTGCAATGTTCGAGTACCTGCGATAAGTTGTCCACTTTCCACCGGTAATTGTGACCATTCCAGGGTAATCTTCACACACCACATGATCTCTGGAGATGCTTTCAGTGTTCTTAGCTGATGGATCAGTTGCCAATGGACGAATCCCGCTCCAAGCAGAAAGAACGTCAGTGCGTCTTACCTACATGTTTGACATTACTTAAGAGTTAAGATCACATAATACCAATGCATAAGTACAACAAATATACTTATGTAACCCACATAAAAAGATTAAACCCCAGATCAATTGTTATGAAAGACACTATAGAAAGTAAAAATAAGAAATAAAAAACTCGGGTCGGGAAGTAGTGAATACTGGTTATGTTAAGCAATTTAAGCGAGTTTGTCTCAACAAAATGATCCCAAAAACAGAAGAAGATAAATTTCAAGAAACTTAAATATTTGTAATTTGTATGATGTACCTTGACATTGAGGTAATCGCAAATGGCGTCAAGTATAAACTGAATCTCATCCTCATGAGGCTCGGGAAGCGGAGTGATGACTGTATCAGAATCTGTGGTCCCGGCAACAGTTCTGCCCAACCAAGGCAGCATAAAAACAACACGACCATCTTTAGTTTTAGGGACAATCAGTCCCATTCCTTCGGGTGAGTAATAATCAGGGAGAACAATGTGCACGCCGCTGCTTGGACAGATCATGGGCCGTGCTTCTCCGTCAGCCAATTTCCTTATGGAGTCGCAAAATGGCCCACCGGCATTCACCACCACTTTTGCATAAGTCTCAAACTCTTTACCTGGAACAACCAAATCAAACATAGTCTTTAGTCAAATCAATGCAATGCAATCGCAGTTTATCATGCCGGAAAGGGGAGAAATTTCGCTACCTGTGAGATTGTCCCTAATTCTCGCACCGATTATCCTGTCACTATCCTCATCCTTCAAAAGCCCCACTACTTCAGCGTGGTTAAGCACGGCAGCACCGGCTAACGCAGCCGTGCAAGCCAAGCCAACGTTTAGCCGTGAGTCGTTCATTTGGCCATCGTAATACACCACGGTGCCCTTCAGGCTCTTATCTTTGCCATTCCTCGCTAGAGTTGGGAAGAGCTCGACAGACTCTTTTGCAGAGTAGTACCTTGACAAGTGCAAGAGCTTCGCACCAGCAACTAAGTCGTAGAATTTCAATCCCGCCCAATAGTAAACCACCTCGAACCAGTCAAAACACGGCGTCATACACGGTAAAGCGTGGCAGAGATGCGGTGCGTTTTCGATGACCTGTTTGCGCTCTTCAAGCGCGTGAAAAACCAGCTTCAATTGTCCATAGTCAAGATTAAACACAGCTTTCTCCAAGTACCGGACTCCTACAAAGAGAAATAAGGTTCAATCGAGCAAAGGCAAGCCAAGCATTTGTCTTTTTCTGTATTCGTTCATAAGAACAAAATAAAAATCGAACTTGTCAGTTATATGACAAAAACTGGATTCGGCATTGTTCTGATACATGAGAAACAACGTCAATTGTTTCTCCTTGTCTGCAAATCCAAATAAATACAGTGCAACACGTGAATGAAGACATACTATGTGTTGAACCAAGCAAAATCCAACGACAACATACATGGATGATATATATATATATATAATTAACAAACGAACAAATTCGATAGACGACTGACCTCCATGGATGAGTTTGGTTGACCGCGAGGACGTTCCGGCCGAGAAGTCTTCGCGCTCGACGAGGCCGACGCGGAGGCCTCTGGTCACGGCGTCGAGCGCCACGCCACATCCGGTGGCGCCGCCGCCAATCACCAGCACGTCGAGCGGATTCGCAGCGCCGGCGCCGATCAGAGCCGACTCCTGAACGCCTCGTGCTGGCACGGCGGCGCGCGGATCGACGATCTTCTCCCTCACGGCCGCGATCGCCGGTCCGCCGCCGTGGTCACCGACGGAGAACGCCGTTTGGTTGACGAGCATGGCGCCTCCGGACGCCGCGGCGGCGGCGACGGCGGCTGCGCCGAGGCGGCGGAGGCGCGTGGAGGTGGCCATATTGGCGATTCTAGAGAGAGAAAGAGACGGAGAGGAGAGAGAGAGGGAGAATGGATCTTGGGATTCGTCTTTCTTAATTTATTACTGCAATAATCGTAATAAGTAACGTATTTTATTTTCTCCTAAATATTTGTTCCCTATTGCATAAAATAAAACCTTTATTGTTTATATTTCTAATTTTCTATTATTATTTTAATTTGTTTTGATAAGTTTGATCTAAACAAAATAAAAATTGTTTTGATAAGAAGAATTGGTAATGAATGATAAAGGCACGCATAATAAGAGGCATTGAAACCTCCATCTTGTGACTGACGGTGCAAAAAGATTCTTTTTATTAATTCAAAAATCAACTTACCTATGTCACAGTCAAATTATAAATATTTTAATATACAAGCACTGGCACTGCTAGTAGTGCCTAATCTATATAATTTTCCATGAAGAAGAGGGCAAACAAGACATTTCGCGTAATTATATATGCATTATGGCTTATGCAATTGCTATATGCTAAAGGAAGAAAATTAAAAATAAAAAAGGCAAAAGGAATAATAATACTGCAAATGCATGGGTCGTTACTTTCTTCTAAAGTTCATTATTCAATGTCACGATTCTCAAATGTCACCTTATCTTATCACTCACTGAAATTATATTCCTGTCATCATTTATTAATTATTATATACACTGCAAAATATCTTTATATATATAAAGGAAATTGAATATGTTTATCATCAAGCTTCAAAAAGAGAGAAGAAAAGAAAAACAAAAAGAAATATTACACATCTTCAAACGTAACTTTGATTGTAAAATAACTTATATTAATTCTGATCAAACCCGGAAAAAAATTGCATTGATGTTGTATGAAATAAAATAAAAATATTAATACAGATTAAACGATAATATAATTTGATATAATAAAATTTATATCAGTTGGATTCAAAGCAAAATCGATGTAAACGACGCAAGCACGGGCATTTTGGCGTAGATTAACTTTTTTTTATGACGTTGTATCATTTTTATTTGGGATAATAGCGGCATAAGTCCTCAACTTTTATTCAACTGGGGCGGCATATCTCCAACCCCATTTAATAGCGGTATAAGATACCAAAAGATGATTTCCGTCCATATTTGACTAACGGAAGTAGTCAACGTTTGCGCAGTCAGCTTCTCGTCAACGTGGACGCCACATAGTCCGACATGTCACCATACATGTCATCATCGCGTCATCAAATTTAATGCAAAATTAATTGAATCCCTCCATCACCCTTAATTTTGCATTAAATTTGATGACGCGAGGATGACATGTATGGTGACATGTCGGACTATGTGGCGTCCACGTTGACGAGAAGCTGACCACGCAAACGTTGACTACTTCCGTTAGTCAAATATGGACGGAGATCATCTTTTGGTACTTATACCGCTATTAAATGAAGTTGAGGCTATGCCGCCCCAGTTGAGTAAAGGTTGAGGACTTATGCCGCTATTATCCCTTTTTATTTTTTACTTTTAAGGTCGTTCTTATTTTTGCTTGATATGCCTTTTTCTGTTTTGTGTTGTTTTTCTATTATTATACGTCGTTTTTAGCTTCTGTGTCCTTTCAATTTTTGTATATTATGTCGTTTTCAGGTTGTATGTATGTGATTTTTTACATCTACGTCGTTTTCACTTTCAGTTTTTATAAATGTATCTTTTGCTGGCTAAACTTGACAATGTTCAACACTTGATGGTTAAAATCGTACAGGTTAAAAAGTTGAAGGACTATTTAACAAATTTATCCCGTCATCATGAACCCCCGGGCCTGCCCTAGTCAGCCTCTGAAGCCAAACCTCTCCGCCATGGAAGAACAACAAGAGCTAGCTTCTTCGGTGAACTCAACCCCGAAGCTCGAACGGGTCGTCAATGGAAGCCGAAGCCTTTGCGAAGAGTGCAACGACAAAGAACCGAAGTACACGTGCCCTGGCTGCTCTGTCCGGTCGTGTAGCCTTCCCTGCGTCAAGTCCCACAAGCTCCGAACCGGATGCACCGGAAAGAGGAACCGGACCGATTCCATTCCCATCTCTCGCTTCACCGACGACGACCTCCTCTCTGGTACAGTTTCCATGGCCTGTTGAATCGTGATTAGGTGTTTAGGATTTGGTGTGATGCTTCCGATTTTTTGTGTAGATTTCGATTTGTTGGAGGAGATAAAGAGGGTTTCGGAATCGGCGCAGAGAATGAGATTCAAATTGGGGGGATATCCTAGTTACAGGCTTCCTTTCCACCTGAAGAATCTCCGAAATGCCGCGTACTCGGGTCGGAGGATAAACCTGCTGTTTCTCCCAAGCGGCATGTCGAAACGCCAGCGGAACCAGACCCGGCACGACCACAGGTTCGTCTCTTGATTGGCTCCGACTTTGTTTACTTGACATTTTTGTTGCCCTGTGTTGATTTTGCTGATTTGGTTACAGAAAGAAGTGCATTTTCTGGACGATCGAGTGGCGATTTCATTCAACCGATGTCGTGATACTTGACCACGGGTACGCTTGTAGATTTCATTTTTGATCACTTCTTTGAATCTGACCATGTGAGAACTCATGGCTTCATTCAATTACGAATGCAGAATCGATGAAAATCGAAGCATCTCGTCCGCTATTGAGAGCCATCTAAAGCCGGGTCCGTGGAATCACAAGCTAAAGAAATTTTGTGACCAAGAGCTGGATTCTCTTAAATTCTTTATCCGTAAATTTCAGAAGGTTCGGTTATTGTACTTTTTTTCGTTTCTTAGCTGGTATTTGGGATAGTATTTTCACCGTTTTATGATGATCCCTTTCATTTGACATTATTTCAGGGTTCGAAATCGCCGTTTTACGAGCTGGATATTGAGGTTCCGTTGAGGCAGCAACTAGCGAATCTGTGCATTTTGGAGTACCCCGTCATATATGTGTTTCTTGCGTCACACTCCATTGATTTTGAAGTGCTTAAGCAAACTCCCCGTCCGCTTCATAACCAACAGAACCGAGGTCTGGTAAACAATGATAAATTGATCCCGGAAGGAGTTCCTTTCAGAGAGGAGGAAATCGAAGGAAACGGCGACTTTTTGAGTTCTCGAGAGGTTGATCTTCTGAAGCCTGAGAATTTGGCTTTGTCTTCTTCCGCTAAGGAAGTTGAGAAAGTGCTTTTTGAAGACATGGAATACGACTTCGATCAAGGGCTGATAGACGCGTATTCGGATCTAATGGCTGAGGTGAATCCCGATGGTTTTCTCGATTTCGAAGGCTTTCTTGCCAAGAAAGATGACAAAACCGAAGACGAGAACGAAATCACGAGTACGGTTGAGGAAACCCTTATCGTGGAAGATGAACTAGAGGAGGGAGAGATTGCAGACTGATTGATCTCGCTGATCTCCTCATTACATTCCTTCCCAACGAAGCAAAAGCGCCAATCAGGGATCACACACGCACTTTATAATCGTCATTTCATCCGCTTCGGTTACTGATAATGTAAACGGTTTGAGAGCGAAGGAGTAATCGCTCGCGTGCCACGGGATTGTTTTATACTTGTTATGACGATTGATAATGTACACTTGAATATTTGTTCACTATGTGTCCCTGGGAAATGTAATAGTACTACATCAAGTGAATACATTGTCGTTTTTAGTTTGAAAAACATGTCGTTGAAGTGTTGTTGTTTTCACTTCTTGTCGCTTCGAAACATACATACAAGTAAATGCAATTGCCTCTCTTTTTGCTTTTCTTGTCGTTTATGGATACAAGGTGGAATTCAAAACCCGTACGACAAAAAAGACCCTTAAATTTTCATCAATTAAATTAGTTGTTTTACATTTACTAACGTTTCTTAGTAAATATAGTGTATAGTAAAATCTCACTTTTTACTTTTTCTTGCAGTTTTAAAGACATGTCGTTTTATGACCTTGAAGTGTTGTTATTCACTTGCTTGTCATTTAAGAAACACTTTTTTTTTCCTTCTTTGTCAGGAGTAAATATATCTTAGTCAAATCTCACTTTTACCGGGTACAATCCCGCTGGCATTAGTGCACCGGATCCCATCCGAAATCCGAAGTTTAGTGTGCTTGGGCGATTTTTACCTTTGCTCGTAGCTTTATAAATGTGTCGTTTATATTTTAAGTGTCGTTCTTCTATTTGCTGTCGATTTTCACTTCATATATAATATATTAAAAATAAATAATTAAAAGGTGGGGCCTACATACAGCACGATCGTCTTCTTCGTCACGGAGAAATTGGAGAGCTTTGTGCTTACAGCTTCCTCTTCTGCTTCTGCAACTCCAGAGAGGAGCTTCGCTTTCATCAATGGCTCAGATTCCCAACCTTGACAATGCTCCTCTCAACCTCACGGCCCTCAGGTTCTTCATTTTTCACCGCAATTCCTTCGATCATCTGATCCATGTCCACCAACTCAATTTCCATTTTTTGATATAACGAATTTGGTTGGCGATTGCGATATCTCAGGGAACAATCTCAGAAAGAGCTTGTAAACATTCTCAAGAACGTGAGCTCCAATTTCTCTTTACTTTTTTCGCTTCTGTGATTAGCGAATTGAGTTTTTTTTTTTTTGCTACACTGTAGATTCGAGGAAAGAAGTGTTTGATAATCGATCCGAAGCTTGGTGGTTCCGTTTCATTGATCATTCAGACTTCGCTTCTCAAGGTAATGGTCATACTCTTCCAATTTTCGATTTCGTAGAAACTGAAGTGTCAAGAGCTATTTTCCGATCCATCAAATTCGTTTAGGGATGATTTTTGGAAGTTTTTGTTGGTTGGAAACAGGAACACGGCGTCGAACTGCAGTATCTTTCGGCCGACCCGATTCAGACCGATGCCGCCAAAGTGGTGTACCTCGTCCGATCGCAGCTCAGCTTAATGAAATTCATCAGCTCTCATGTTCACAATGACATTTCTAGGAATGTTCAGAGGGAATATCACGTGTATTTCGTGCCCCGTCGGGCTGTTGGTTGCGAGAAGGTGAGCCGTTCATGGCCGTTTCTTTTACCGGTAGACCCATGGATTGTTGCTGTAAGTGTGTAATTTGATTATGCAGATCCTCGAGGAGGAGAAAGTGCATCACTTGTTGACCATAGGGGAGTACCCTTTGTTCATACTTCCGCTCGACGAGGATGTTCTGTCATTTGAACTCGATCTTGCTTATAAAGTATGTGAAAAATACTCGAATATTTTTTTCGCCTATCGATCTTCAGATGACATTAGTTTAATAAGTTACACCTTTTTTCTGATAGGAATGCCAAGTCGATGGTGATACAAGCTCACTTTGGCATATTGCCAAAGCCATTCACAAGCTTGAGGTTGTGCAAAAACTGCTTACTTATTGTATTATTGTTTACCCTTTTGTCCTCTTCAAATAGTCATTGTAAATTGGATCGTTTTGTGATAGCTGAAACCCGAAACTTATGTATTGACTCCTTCTGCAGGCTTCTTTTGGTGTTATACCGAATGTGAGGGCCAAGGGCAGAGCATCAGTTCGTGTTGCGGATATTTTAAACCGTATGCAAGCAGAGGAACCAGTTAATTTGTCTGATGTAATGAGAGACACCTATTGCTCTTTTATCTTTGGAATAATATTATCATTCAATTTTTTTAATGTAATTGTGATGTAACTTTTTCCTTTTGTATGTCTCTCTGATTCTGTATATGCTCCTTCAGATGGTTGTGCCAGAGATAAATACTCTTATTCTTCTGGATAGGGAGGTAACACTCCGTCTCTCTTAGTCTTCCTCTATTTCTTAAGTAATTTAAGGATTCAAGTACTAAATTTAGTGCTTTTGTTCATCTAACTTATACCGTATCAGTTGAAAATGCTTTCACGATGATTATCTCGCTTTGTAATCACTGGGTTGGAAGCACATAAGTATACAGAGCTCTCATTAATGTCGATATGTGATTTTCTGCAGGTGGACATGGTAACTCCTATGTGCTCTCAATTAACATATGAGGGACTTGTTGATGAGGTAAGCGACTGAGGACGCAGCTAAAATTTTCATGCCTTGAGAAATCTTCAATGTTGCATGATATATATATATAGTAAATACTAAATAGGCATGCTAATTATAAAGATTTTGATAATCCTCGGTAGTAAATGGAATGCATACATAATCATTAACAACTGATAGGATTAGTGCTTCTAAGCATGTCTCCTTCACTTGTGTATGCTTAATAAGTATTATCTTTTCGGACTCTCAAAGGTATCAGAAGGAATATTTTTTTTTTATATCTTACTTTATCTCCCATTGATTGTATGCAGTTTTTGCATATTAAGAATGGTGCTGTGGAGCTTGATGCATCAATCATGGGAGCTCAACAACAAGAGGGAAAGAAGATCAAAGTACCACTTAATTCGAGGTAAAATATTATTTAAATTGTTCATGTTAGGTTTAAGATGCAATATTAAAATAGCCATTCTCTTCATAGATCCATAAATTCAGAAGGCTAGGCATGTATGTGATAAGTTATTTGACTACTAAATATCTATATAGAAGTAGTTCCTCACATAGCTCCTGTAATTACATTTCTGCCCCTAAAACGATGTCATATTTCTCACAAACCATTTAGCCCCAGAAGTTACTAAAAAAATCCAATGTCTGTAAAGTCACTTTTTAGTTTATTTTTGTGTTTTCTGCTGTATTTATAGCGACAAGCTTTTCAAGGAGATTCGGGATCTGAACTTTGAAGTTGTTGTCCAGGTTGATCTTTCCTTCTGTGGATTTACTATATTGCCCTTTATAAAACAAAATGTTTGGATTTCAAATATCTTAGTTGCCATCTGCAGTATGATTGCAGATTCTACGTCAAAAAGCAACATCCATGAAGCAAGACTACACAGACATGACAACCACGGTATTTTTTATTTTATTTTTTAAACATATTTTTTTGGTGAAAATCTAAAAAATAACCAATTTGATTCATGCATATCATTGATATATGGATTTAATATATACTGTGCTTATTCTTGCTCTAACAGAGTTGTAATTTAAATGTGTACAGACGCAGTCCGTTTCTGAATTGAAGGACTTTGTCAAAAAACTGAACTCATTGCCGGAAATGACTGTATGTCACTTTCAGGTTTATTATCAAAATAACAATAATGGGTTTTAAGGTCTAAAATTATAATTTGGTGCAATTTATTTCTTTAGAGGCACATTAATCTTGCTCAGCATATGACGACTTTCACATCAAAGCCGTCATTTCTGGGGCAACTCGACATGGAACACACAATTATTGAGGCTCAGAGCTATGACATGTAAGATTGGTTTTGATTGCTAATTCGTACATTATGAAATTGATCATAATTTTCACTATTTACCAAAGATTATTTACTAAAACCGATCTCTTACATGTAACGTAAGGATTGTGTCGTTTTGAATAATTATGGGCTTTGGAATAATCAACTTGCATATTTCTCGTTACTATTTGCTTATTATTTATCGTGACCTGTGAGAGTAGGATTTATTTACTGTTGTTGATGATTGCAGATGTTTTGAGTACATTGAAGAAATGATCCATAAGCAAGAACCACTCTTGAATGTTCTTCGTCTTCTTATTTTATTTTCTGTTACAAACTCCGGGTTGCCGAAAAAACATTTCGACTATTTCAGGCAAGTTGCATTTTACATCTTATGTTGTAATTTAACCTTGCTGCGTAAAACGCGAAAGTACATATTTCTTATCTAAAATCTGTAAATTAGTTTCCTTACTAATCAGATAATTACTATTCCAAATTAGGAGAGAGCTCCTTCATAGTTATGGATTTGAACACATGGGTACCTTAAATAACTTGGAAAAAGCGGGATTATTCAAGAGACAGGTGTGTTCTTATCTTCATTCAATCTTTTCGATTTGATTCTGTAATCTGTATCAGTGAGATGTTTTAGGAGACAAAAAGCAACTGGCTGACAATAAAACGAGCGCTGAATCTTGTGGTTGAAGATACCGACACAGCCAAGTATGGCTCATTCATTTATTAATTATTTTTTAGATATTAGTGTGAAGTAATATGCGGGCCTTTTCCATATGATTTGCTATTTCTATACTAATTTACTTTATAACAGCCCGAACGATATTGCCTATGTCTTCTCGGGCTATGCACCTCTTAGTATTCGCCTCGTTCAACATGCTGTTCGATCGGGATGGTAAGCCTTAATCTTATCAGTACTCTTTTTCTTTTCTTTTTTTCTTTCAAAATTTTGTTTTTAGTTATTATTACATAATGTTGTTATGATAATTGTAACTAAAATTATGTTCTCTTGGTATATTATTAGCTCCAAAATAAGGTCTTTTCGAGGCTGATTCAGATGATTAACGGTTTCTTGTTTCTCGGACGTGTGCTCAGGCGACCTATAGAAGAGATCTTGAAGCTTTTGCCTGGGCCTCATTCCGACATTAAAAGAGTCAGTACATTTCTCTCATCTTTTATTTGGTCGTTACAGTTTCGGTGTGTAAATTCAATTTTTTTCGCTTCGTCCTTGAGTATATATATATATATATTTAAAACCCCAATTCAAGTGGATGAATCTCGCTACTTTTATAGGGACGATTCTCGAGCGCTTCGTCGTTCGACAATCTGCAGGGTGCTTCAGGCAGTGCAGATAAGTAAGTGTCGTATATGATTCTGTTAGACCTGCCGTGTCGTATATGATTATTTTCTTTTATTAGGCCTTCTAGGTATTTTAGGTGCCCGGCTTATATATGGCGCTCATTGTTAGGGTTAGCCGTTTCATATTGAACATTATTTGGGAGAGTTTTCCGGTCTAATTATCGTATTAAAGTGTGATTGTTTCTCTTGGATTTCCATTCCGACTCCTCTCAGATTCTTGCTTTAGTTCAAGTATATCCAATTATAAGTGAACTCGAAAATATAATTCTGTCATTTCGATTCGTTTTCTGAATTTTTCGTTAATTTATATAATGTACAGTAGAGTGGCTGATGGAAGGCGCTCCATTGTACTAGTCGTTTTCGTCGGAGGTGTCACATTTGCCGAAATTTCCGCCCTTCGGTTCCTCAGTGCCCAGGTTTTTTTTATCAGTGTCACATTTACAGAGTTATGAGAATCCTCGGATTGGGATTTGTCGATTGCTTAAGAAGATTTTTATTCATGTATTACAGGAAGGAATGGCATATGATTTGATTATCGGGACGACGAATATAGTTAGCGGGCACAGCTTAACCGAAACATTCGTCGAGAAATTGGGTTGACCAATACTTAACCGTAGTCTAAATCATTTGAGCTTGTGTTTCCTTTCCAACGGCTTGGTTTGAGATTTGGATATGGTTTTTGTTCGTCTCTCTCGAGTTTTGCATTGAGAAAATCGGCCCCCGCGTTTCTTGACTTCTTAATTATTTTGTAGCATACAAATAATTAGAAAAGTAAAACTATCACTTTCAACTCAATTACAGAAAATATAAACATGATTATAATTTATAATACATATACATATTCAATAATACATATACATGAAACAAAATTATCGCACACAAACAATCCATCAATACCTTTTTGTATATCAAAACTATATATATATATAACAATAATAACAAGAAATCTTATTCTTCACTTTCTATCTTCTGAAACAACTCCAAAATACTCACGGCTTTCCTCTTCGCCCGATCGGTCCCGCTCTCTGAAAGCTCCTTCAAAGCGTCCTCCCCGCCGAGCTCTCTGGCGAGCCTCAACTGATTCTGATCGCCGGTGCAAAGCGACCACAACACTGCCGCCGCGTTTTCCCGGTTCCGAGGCGACCCCGTCCTCACCACTTCTACCAGAGCCGGCACTGCCTCGGCTTTTCCGATCGCTGCCTTCCCTTCTTGGTGACCGGCCAGAATTGCTAGAATTGCGAGCGACTCGTCAACCATTCCGCCGCCGGCATCCTTCAGAAGGCCCATCAATGGACCTATGATCCCGGCCCGCACTGCCCGGGCCTTGTTCCCCTGATAGATTGAGAGGTTAAAAATTGCCGTAGCAGCGTCTTTCTTCCCCCGGGGCGTGCCCTCGTTGAGCAGGCTTATCAGAGCCGGGATCGCTCCGGCGGCTCCGATCGCGACCTTGTTCTCGTCAACGACAGATAAGGAAAATAATGTCGCCGCTGCGTTTTCCCGCGCCTCCATGCTTCCCTTTCTCAAGACATCGACAATATCGGGTATCGCACCAGCGTTCACGATCGTGCCCTTGTTGATTTCATTGATCGAGAGGTTGAGGAGTGCGGTAACCGCGTGTTCCTGCGTTCGGTGGTCCACAGAGGATAATAGCTCAACGAGGAGCGGGATCGCGCCGGCTTCGGCGATGCACACGCGGTTATCCGCGTTCCGTTTCGCCAAAAGCCGGAGCTCGCCAGCGGCAGATCTTTGCTGCTCGGAATCTCCGTTCGCCAGTTTCTCTAGCAATGAACCGATCGCCGAGCGGTCACAGTCCGAGAGGGAGGAGCTTCCGGCTTTCTTGTTTCGGCAGTTTCCTTGTGATTTTGGCATCTCGACGCCATTGCTCTCACACCATAGGGAAATCAAGCTCTTAAGCACGTAGTTTGGTGTCAAGGCTGTGTGCAGCAGTGTTTGCTGTGTTTTGGGACAGGTTTTGTGCCCAGCTTCTAACCATTTCTGAATGCAGGATCTTTCGTACGTCTGCCAAAACAGAGTACCGTTATTAGGGTTCCGAAAATTTGATCTTTCTACGGAGATTTTTCATGTGGGCTCGTTTGTTGTAGATCGAAATGTTACGTAATTTGTTGTAATTCACTAACACTACGGATCTGGAACGAAGATGAATTCTCTAATGGTCATTTTCATGACTCAAAGCCTTTGATTTTTAGGTGACAAAACTTACTCAAACCTAAGCCTAGCAAATTAAAATGTATCCGCATTCGTGTTCGGAACGAACCGTAACACCCAACTGGGCAGTGCAAACTACAATGATTATGTCTACACAAGCAAAATTATATTACGGTTTGTCCTCCATTTACCTGTCCAGTAGAGACGATCACCGGATCTATCATCAGCTCAAGTGATATCGGGCACCGGAAATCATCTGGGATGATCGGAGATTTGTGCTTGACCAAGCCCTTATCACCCACAGGCGTGTCGTTCGCCGGATTCTCCGACAAGACATAGTCCATCAACTTCTTGAGCAACGACGACATCTTCTCAAAGGGCTTAATCGGCTTCTCTTCGCTTAAGATCACCAATTCATGGAACGCCACCGATTCCCTTTTCAAGTCGCTGATCGTTCTCAGGTGCAGCTTCTCCGCGAGCCTCTTCAGAATAGCGGGGTCCGGATCGTCCTCTTCCTCAGCCAATGCTAAGTCGATATCGAGCTGCGGATCGATAGGCTCGTTCCTCTCCTTCGCTCTTCGGAATTGAGAATGCACCAGTTCAATCTGGAACCGGAAGCATCAAGATCATAGTCACGCACGGCGATACCGATTTACAATTCTAGCAAATCAATTGAGCATCGAAACGAACCTGTTCGCGAACTTCATCGGATATTTCTAACGAGTTGTAAGGAATCTCAGCCAAAGCTGCTTCAATCTGCTCTGTCAAGTTGTGGAACTTCTTCGCGATTTCGTCTTTCTCGAAAGCCTGTATAGAGGAATTCGCCATTGAAGTGACTACAGTACAAAGTTCTGTTTTGGTTTCGTAGAAAATTCTCAGGAAAAAGAGCGAAAGTGCACCTGGTAAATCCTGCTTCCATGGATGACAGAGGTGAGAAGCGCCATGGCCGAATCCATGGCGAGTTGGAGAGACTCAAAGCCTCTCATCGCGCCTTCGCCGATCGCAGCGCCGTCGTCTCTGTCCCTCAACTCCTCGAACAGAGGGCTCAAAAGCTTCACTCGCCGCACCGAATCGCCGCAAGTCTTCCTGAACGCGTTGCGCGACTCAGGCAACTCGGAGATCGCCCTCACTGAGTCGAGGAGGCGACTCAGCACCGAGTTTCTCGCCCCGTCTTCCTCCTCAGCCATCGGAATCGGCGTTTTTCGATACTCAATTTCGATGAAGAACGAGTCGAGATCGTCGTAGTAGCAAGGGAGGGGTATTATTGGAGAAGGAAATAGGCCGCCATGGAAGAGCTCGAATAGAGAACGCTGAAATTTTTTTAGAGTAGTTGGAAAAAAAAAAGGAAATTATATATTTATTTTAATTATATTAATCTCTAATAAAATTAATATTATATATTTATTTATTAGATTAAGACTAGGGGTGAGCATTTTAGACCCAACCCGATGGCCCAACCCAATCCGTTAGAGACCCGACCCCAATCTAACCCGCCCAATCTAACCCGCTCAAAGTTGGGTCGGATCAGGCCGGACCCGACTAATATTCGGGTCGGGGTCGGGTCCAAAAGCTTGGGTCGGGTCGGGGTCTCCGACCCGACCAATATAATAAATACATATTTCATATTAATTTTTATTCAAGTAGTGTAATCTTTAATCTTTTAAAATTTTTCATTCTCAATTTTATTTACAATTAAAGACCATTCAATTTCCCATTTTCATGTTTTACATTGTTTAGTGTATGTTTGTTTGATTAAATTTGTTTGGGGTACTTTTACTTGAATTTTGAGTTACATTGATGCATTTTTTTCATATTATTTTTTGTTATATAAGATTAAATTTTAATTAATCGGGCCATGGCGACCCAAACCAACCCAACCCGATTTTTATCGGGTCGGATTGGTTCGGGCATTGAAAATTTTTGAGTCGGATCGGACTTTTTTTTAGGAACCCGAAGTGATCGGGTCGGGTACATAAAAAGCGTCGGGGCTGCCCAACCCAACCCATGCTCAGTCACCCCTAATTAAGACGATAATAATTGGCTTTTCAGCTAAGAAAAAAAATCAATGAGTTGACTCGATCTCACAGGATGACGTCACGTCTGACCAAGTATTTATTGGCTCAGTCTAGACATTTTATTCTGTCGTTTTCAATTTGGGAATAAAAGGTCGTAATTTGTGCCGACTTGTCTCAATTTTAATTAAAAAATTAAATACTATACTATAAAGTGCACAAAAAATATTTTACTGTGATAAATAAAAAGATTTGGGCTTTGAATAAAAAAAATGAAAAAGATTTAATTATTGCCCAAAAGAAATGAGAATAAGTGTTGGCATTTGTATTTTAAAAATTATGTGCTACATAAATATTTCGTATAAAAACATGTCGTTTATCAGGTAGACCAGCGTAATCTTATAATGTACACAAATTTTCCTGTCGTTTGCCAACCTAGGGACAATTAAAGTTTTAGTGTCGAACCTCCTTAAACCCGGTGTTATCAGCAACTATATTCCGAGCAGACTAATAAAAACGTGCAACGAAATGAATAGCATTGCAATAATCTGAAGTCGTGCCGGTTTTTGCGCAAAAACCGGAATCACTCGCATAAATAACACACTAGATTTGATGAAATACCGTTGTTTGGGACTATTTCAATAACAATATACATGAATTGCTTGTAATTACAGGCCGGTGTGCGATCTCCAGCTAGCTCGTCTGATTCTAGTCATTGCTCGGCCGGGCTTGGCCGTGGCAGTCGCTTCGCAATTTCCTGTTAAAAGGTAATCATAATAATTACGGTTACATCTTTCAAAGCATAGATGTACGAATTTGCGCAAAGGGTCATGCTAAGATTCAGAAATACCTCAAACAGTTGATTTATATTATCTGCTGTTTTTGCGGATGTCTCGATGAAGAACATCCCGTTCTTTTCGGCATATTCCGTGCCATCCTTCATAATTAACGTGTATGAATCAGCATAAGCATTCATATATTTTACCTGATAGGACAAAATTATGATCAAGTTGTTAAATATACGACGGTACTCACTTGCACAGAAACTTCTCGTTTGTCTTGAAGATCGGCTTTGTTTCCGACCAATGCCATCACAATATCCGGGCTCCCGTGTTTTTGCAGCTCCTGTGCAACGGTTAACCTTATCAGTTTTCTAGCGACCGAAATTTATGTACCTCTTCACACTAATTGTCGAATTGATAAACCAAAAATTAAACCCTAATAAGAAAAATTAAAATATTGTAGTAGCTTCCAAAGAAAAAAAAAAACTAAACTCTTTAACTTCTCCTCAACCTGCTCGCCCAAAAAAAAAAAAACCGCGCATGTGATGTATAAAAAACAAATAAATAAAAAATATCGCAAATAAAAATGATAATAAGCAGTTTGCATCTTCAGAAAATCTGTTACGAGCCAAGTTTGCTATCCTGAAATCAAGAACACAAGAACACTTTTACAATTGAACACAATCCCCAACCTTCACTAAACCCGAATCTCCCTCTTTGAGAGACTCAAGTTTGTGATTAGTTTTTCTGGATACCTTCTAATTTAACTGTATTCCCTTATAGAGGGCTAGGAGATTACAACCTAAACGACCTCTATGACAATTAACTCTCGAACGACCTTGACTCAATTAAAACGGCATTGACTCAATGAAACCTCTAACATAAATCCTTAACTCTCGGTCTACATCCAAATTATGTATATGTATATGTACCTTCACCCAATACTGAGCTTTGGTGAATGAGTCGGGGCTTGTAATATCATAAGCGACAACTGCAACTGCAGCGCCTCGATAGTAAAGCGGAGCCAATGCAGCATATCTGGATGAGAGTCCATAAGAAATTCATAATTTAAGTATCTATCTCTAAACTTCGGAAGTCCGAAAGCCGAACAGGACTTGCTTGTGTATACCTTTCTTGGCCAGCAGTATCCCATATTTCAAACTTCACCGTCGTAGAATCTTGCAGAGCTATTGTCTGTGACAAGAACGACGCTCCAACCGTCACCTGAAAGTCAGATATAATGTGTACAGCTTTGTTCAGAACCACCATTAGAGAACTTATGGTTCTATGTCTGTGACCACGTCGTCTTCGATAAGCAAGACATATATAGAAGGAAGGGTTTTCTTCAACTAATTATTTCAATAAATTCTTATATGCTCCTATTTTGACCTTTCCAAACAATTTTACTTTAAAGATACCAACTTTGAAATAGCTTAACCCATTAAAATTAAAAATTTGAAGCACAAACATAAATCTTCTTTACCTTGGATGTGGGATCGAATTGGCCCCGGACAAAGCGAAGCACAATACAGCTTTTACCGACCCCGGAATCGCCTAGTAATACCAGCTGTGAGAAACTCAAACACAAGTTATTAAATCGCATTCAATCAACAATAAAAAAAGATTTCAAACTCCTAAATATTGTTCGAAAAGCGAAAGAAGACAGCACGATTCTTCGGAGGGCAATAAATGCCGCAAAACACCACCTACATAACACAAACTCACAAAGAAATGTATACAAAAATCGGATTCACCTCGTACCTTAACGCGGAGATTCTTCGAGTCCGGTGCAGCACCGTTCTCCAAATTGGGACCTCCCAAACGCCCTGAATTCCTATCTGCAACCCCGAAAATCCCCAAATCAAAATCGAGTATATGAAAAATCATTTCTTCAAAAGCAAGAACCAACAACGATCTAGCTCAGACCAAGCTATCGAATACACAGTGATCACCAATTCGATAACTTTCAGCTCAGAAATTACACCAATCATCGAATTTAACAGAATCATCAACGCTAGGGTTCAAGTTTGCATCAAACCAGCAGAATCGAAAACAAGTAACACCAAATGGATCACGAGTTTACCTGGAAGAGAAGAAGAGCAACCCATCTCGATCGATCGTGATACAGAAGGGTCCGTACAAGCTTTAATGGAGGAGAGAGAGAGAGAGAGAACTCGTTAACGAAGTCTGTTATAATGGAGCTTCGAGCAAGCATGAAAAATAAAATATAATTAAAAAATAAATGTAAAAATACTTATGATAGAATAAGAGGGACTTTAATAAATAAACACTTAATTAGTTAGAACTTAGAAGCACGCTTAGAAATTTAAGCAAATTTATAGGGTAAATGGAGGCATAAATGGCCAATCTTCACGATTCCAGTAGGGTGTGATGCCAATCCCAATAATCTACGGCATAAAGGCCTAATGTACACTAATCACGCCAGTTACTAATTTCAGTCATGTTAATTGGATGACCGTCTATTTATAGCGCCACGTGGCTCGCTGACTCAGCAATGGTGGTATTAACCATGTGGCGTGATGTCTCTTTTTTCCACCACATTATAAGCCACTGGAAACATAGTGTTGTCCGCGTCCACACCAACAGCAGCGAGTAATATCCCTTTTGTCTCTCCCTTAAGAAAACAGCCGTCAAACCCGATCAGTTTTCTACACCATTTGAATCCCAACTTGCAAGCATGAAGGCATATGTAAATCCGCTTAAACATTCTTTTAGGCTTAGACATCACGCCACATGGTTAATACCATTGCCGAGTCAGTGAGCCACGTGGTGCTAAATAGACGGTCATCCAATTAACATGACGGAAATTAGTAACTGGCGTGATTAGTGTACACTGGGCCTTTATGCCGTAGATTATTGGGATTGGCATCATATCTTATTGAAATCGTAAAGATTCGCCATTTATGCCGCGATTTACCCAAATTTATATAATCTTTTAC
This sequence comes from Parietaria judaica, assembly GCA_954871525.1. Taxonomy (NCBI): domain Eukaryota; kingdom Viridiplantae; phylum Streptophyta; class Magnoliopsida; order Rosales; family Urticaceae; genus Parietaria; species Parietaria judaica. Next base: position 11,352,092 of record OX940862.1, read on the forward strand.
TTTCTTAAGCGTTAGTTATGTGCCGATTAAATTGGTACTAAAAACAATAAAAGAGATAACATCATTAACTACTAGAATAAAAACTAACGACATCTTGTTCTTATGTATCGAAACGACATTTTGTTCCTCTTCTTTGGATTTCGAACGACAATATATCAAATATATAAGTTCTTACGTAACTTTTTTGTCCTGAGACCATCGTCGTATGATAGAGTCGCAAATTCTTTACGAATTCCATCTAATTTTGTCGTATAATATGATATCACATTTATGAAATAAATTAATGGAAATGACACATAGCCATGAACCTGATTATACTATTTGACCGTTTCAATTATTGGAGCTACACGTACAGCAGATAATAAATGTGCATATGCTCAATATTTTAAAGCAATAGTATAAAAACGGTTGGTACTTCCATAGAGTTCGTCTTCGCGACCCATCGAAGCTTGTTCAATCTAAACTCATTTCTCGCAACATGGTCAAGCTTATGTTCGTTGTCGCAGACCCGTTTGTCGCTCCTTGCGTTATTTGCTCCAACCAATCTAAACACGGCTCTCGAGGTCAACTCTAGCCTTATTATACAATGCCTCTGCAGAAACTCATGACGTCGGTATCGGTGAAGCCGACGCACTCAATCAGGGCCGGCCCAACTTTTTTTGGGGGCCTTACGCGAATTAAGGTTTAAAATGTCGCTTGCCGATGTCTTGCCGATGGGGGCCTTACGGATATATCTCTTGCCGATGGGTATGTCGATGGGCAAATCGTAAAAAAAAGGCATGCCGCATATACCACACTTTTTCATGGGCATATCGCATGCCGATGAGATTTCGACGGATATTTTGTAAAAAATATTTGAGTATTTAAGCAAGATATATATATATAGGTTCAAAACTACATATTTAATGAATACACGACATAATTGTATATAACAAAACACATTTGTATAAATATGTAAGTGAAATGTATAATATAAAGTCACATTATTGATTGAAGTGTATAGTATTAAGTTAATTTATTATGTGAAGTGACTATGTATGTTAAGTGTGTAATATTAAGTGAATATGCATGTTAAGTGTATATGTATGTTAACAAATTTAATATCAGTTGAAGTGTATAATATTAAATGAATATGTATATTAAGTGTATATTTATGTTAGGTGAAGTTAATAAGTAAGTTAAGTATATAATATTAATCGAAGACATAATTTTCTTAATAAACTTATATATCTAACTAAATAAGCCTATGCTTTTTTGAATTCACATATTATTTTCACACCAAACAAATATAATTGGAGGCCACTGCTAATTAGCAATCTATATGACGCAGTGTCTAAATACATTTAACGTTATCTTTCAACCATATATTTTTCAGAAGTGGCCCTACATTTTTTCAAATGTTCAATCCACCAAAGATGGTGGAAAACAATTGGTCAATAAAACATCCATAACACAAGTTAATGGGATATATCTATATATAATTAATATTCAGATAATATCTGTATATATACACGATGCGTGTTTGTCATATCTGTGACAAGAAAGGCATATATCTCTACTCTTTCATGGCCTCTAATGTAATGTGCAATAGCTGTATCAAATGTCTCCAATAAATTATTTCAATCTACCTAAATTGGCCTATTTTTCAAGAGAGATTGAAAAATAAAATCATATAATTGATTTGCTTCGGTCTAAAACTGTATTTTCCTACAAAAATAACTTTAACGCGATTAATAATAAGTGATAGCGCAAGTGGTGCGGCAATAGATTTTTTTAAAATCTTTTGAAGTCGATGGTTCAAGTCTCTATTGATATATAAATAAAAAATAAAAACTCCCGACTAATTAAGAATTATAAATCGTTAATATATTTTAAAACCTAATCATTATATTATATACTTAAGATCAACTCCCACTTTATACTTTTTTAATAAAAAAATTCATAGTTTATTTCGGAGTACAACTCCAAGAGTATGATTTGTGTGCTTTGAAAATATGATATTTTGAAAAGTCGGTCATTCAAAAAGCTAATTGTAAAGAGATAGGGTTTTGAAAGACATGTGTTACATAATAAATAGTGTATGAAAATCTATACATATATATAGCTGTTTTTATGAGGAAAAATCTAGAGAATAATTATTAACCTTCAGGTGGGATTGTCCCCTAGAAGTTGGTTAGTCTTGTCACCCAAAAATAACCCTAGCTTTTGCTATTTAATTGGTAATCGTAAAATAATACTATATGAATTTTGTTACATTAATAGACTAACTAATTACATAAAAAAGAGTGACACATTTGGGCAGACAGTGACCCGATTTTATGTGCCTTTCTGGAGCATTTTTGTAACACACTAGTGAAAAGTCATCAAGCCATGTCGTTTTCCTACCAAATTTGGAAACCGATTTAAACTCATGCACATCTTTATTGGATTTCAACTCTACCATCTATGGAATCTTTCTATAGTTATATTTTTTTTATTCCCAAATTTTATTTTATTTTTATGAAGTCGGAATAAGAGCTCAAAAACTGAGCATTAAACCTTTGAAGAAAACATAACAAAATAACACAACCATTAATAACTCGTGGGTACTGTTTTAGATTCTCTGTCGTTATCTCTTTACGTACGTATACGCATGCATGCATGTAATTTGATTTCACTCTTTATCATTCATGATAAAATCTTCAGATGGCTCTCACAAAATACGAGTGAATATCCATATGAGGCTCGTAAGATTTATAGAAGCCATATTTAATATTTATTTTATTATTGTTTGAAGTAACATTAAATATAATGTGAGAGATTTGACAAGGGCGAGAGAGAGGGCCTATCCCACGTGTCAAGCATCGAGATGGGTCCCGCACGTGTCACCAGTTTTGGATTGGACGCGTCAAGTATCCTCGTTTGCCTTTCCACATTTGTCTCATAAGTTTTTTACCTATGGAATATAGTCATATACTAATAACTAAGCTATAAAAAAGAATAATACAAAATTATAAACTTAAGATACATTGAACCAACTATATATACAAAAGATCAAGTGATCAACTACTCTTTGTAATTTTATTTTATTTTTTGCATTAATATATTTTTTTCTCAATGAAAAAAGCAATAAAAAAGAAACCTAAAATAAGAACGGAAAAGAAACGATTATTAAATCATTTTGGAAAAGGGTGATGAATAAGTTGATTAGTGGGAATAATATGTGTGTGGGTCCAAGTAGGTGGGAAAAATGAGATGAAAGGCGCACGAGTGGGCGGTCAAAGGAAATCATAAATAAATAGAAGGGGTGTAACTGCAAATAGAAGTTTGTCTCGGGTCAAATGAAATCAAATATAAAAGTTTAAAAGTTGGTACGATGTTCAAGTAATATAAGGATTCTTGTTGTCCGTTACTTTCAAGATTCCATTGCACGTCTCTTTCTCCTCTCAATGAATCGTATAGTACTTTTGCCATTGTTATAGTAAAACTCGTGTTTTGTAATTTGTCCATATTCGTTTATTATCACGCATGAAAGAGATTGAGTTCGGTAAAATCAAGGCCCGACTCGATGGTTAGGCGAGTTGGACGACCGCCCAAGACTCTTAATATTTGAAGGTCTTTATATATTATATAACTTCAATAGTAAACAAAGAAAAAAAACTGAAATAAAAGAAAACTTATAAGATGAGAAAGGCTTCTTCATTAGTGTTAAAGTGATGCAACTTGAAAAATTAATATTAAGAACATGTTTAGCACAAAAATCAAGAAAAAAAAATATTCCGTGAAAGAACAATTATATTTGTATTTGAGCATATTATGTTTTATCAAATATATTATTATTAAGAAATTGAAAAAGACCTTGTTTTAATTTTTCGTCCTAGATCGCTGCAAATTTGGACCATAGGTAAACTTTTTGCGAAGTCCCGTTTCAACTTCGATAATCGATTTTAAGTTTTATGAGTCAGTAAATCAAGTATTCAAGTCATCCCTAATTTCCTACTATGTCTTTACCTAATTATTATTCAATGTTATTACTTATTAGATCTATATTACTATGGAAAAATTATACCAAATTAGTTATATACACTACTTATATTCTTTTCAATTGTTACGTGTATATTATTTACGATGAAATGTATGGTATAAAGTTTTATTTCTAATGAAATTTAATTCTTAACTCATACATCACATATTCCATTCAATATAATCTAATTGCTTTTATTTTTAAATTAGAAGAAGTATATGTTCACAATCATATTACCAAGTGGCCTAGTATATACCATAGAATAAAATTAATAATAAATGAATCCCACAAAAATCAATTTTAATGAAGAAGAATCCATGAAATTAAACTAAGAAAAAGTCAAGTACAGGGTAAATCAGAAACTAATTAAACGATATCGCTTTGTGTCAAAGATCAAATACATTATAATTAATCTGTTCTATGCTAATTAAAAAAAAAAAACACGAACGTATATACAACAAACTCGACCAAGAAGAAAAGATGATCTGGACCGTTAGATTTGGATCAAAGGTCGGCGCAGTCGCGCCAACACAGTAGCATGGTGACGCAGCACCGCAGGATATAAAACCTCCCTCGCTGCTCCTTCACCAGCAAGCTGCATCTACGGCCGAACGACTGACACGTGTCGCGCTTCTCCTCGTCCGATCTGCTGCTTCGCATCCGCTTCACCACCATCGGAGATCACTGATATGATCACTGTTTCGACTTTGGAGATTCTGGTTTCTTTCTTTTTTGGGATAATAGCGGCAAAAGTGGCCAAAGTTAGGCCAAGTGTGCAAATAAGTGGCCAAACCGATTTAATATCGGCATAAGTAGCCAAAGTTTACCAAACCGTGGACAGTACAAATTCCATCCATTTCATGTCAACACCGTTAGTCCCGGCTCTAACTAACAATGAGGCCAAAATTATTAACGAGATTATCACTTTTTTTACAAAGTTTTTAAAACACTACCCATTTTGGTACATTTTAATACACAAAATGAGTAATATTTTTAAAAATATATTGTGGCTAAATGGGTATTTCCTTAAACAAAATTTCGGGTCTCTAACAATTAAATATATCTCAATAAAATAATATTACAAAGTCTCGATTTTAGCCTCGACTCTAACTAACAATGTTAGGCCAACATTATTAACGAAATTTTTATTTTGTACAAACGTATTAAAACATACATATTTTAGTTCATTTTAATACACACAATGAGTAATTAAAAAAAAAAACTTGTGGCTAAATGGGTATTTTTGCTTATGGCAATATTTTTATATTTATTAGAGAAGTTTTTTGTGCTATTGATGTTGATATATTGTTTTTATTGTTCATGTAACATTTTTGAAGTTCATATAGTGTTCTTGATATTCATATATTATTTTTAATGTTGATTTTAGTATTAGTCTTCTTGATGTTCATATCATGTTTTCATATATTGACCTAAAATCTCAAACCAATTGAAAAAATAACGATTTTAGCGCTGACGTGGCTAACGGCGTTGACATGAAATGGATGGAATTTGTACTGTCCACGGTTTGGTAAACTTTGGCTACTTATGCCGATATTAAATCGGTTTGGCCACTTATTTGCACACTTGGCCTAACTTTGGCCACTTTTGCCGCTATTATCCCTTCTTTTTTAATTCATTGTTTCATTTGGTTGCGCTTTTAAAGAGGTCTGGTGGCGGAAAAAAGACGAGTTTACCCCCCTGAGTGACTTTGCGATTGGAGTTTAGGGGTAGGGAGTTTTTGGTCATTGTGGCGGTGTTGCATTGCATGTCGTTTGTGGACGATGGACCCGTTCTTGCTAATTATTTATTTTTTTATTATTTTCCTTTTTATTGGGATTTATGGTTGAATTTTATTGTTTCTATGATGATATTGATATACTTTAAAACTGAAATCACACTACAAAGATAATGGTACAAAACCCGGTTATGATCGAGGAACGACCCGTTGTATACAGTGGCACAACCAAGATTTTGGGACAGGGGGTAAAAGAAAAATAATTGATGGGCCGAAACTACACTACACTACACGTTTGTGGTTGTTGGCTCCATAAACGTATAAACGTGGTTTTAAGGTGGCCGAACATTTGCTTTGGGGTGTTGATTTGCATGGGATGTTCAAGGTAGATATTGGACCAAAAGTCGGTGAGTTTGAGTAATTATTTTGTATTTAAAATTTAATATAATAATCTCTCAGGGCCATGTACAACTAATTAAGAATATGAAAGAAAATAAAAATTGTTGATCATCATTCATGCTTACAATTTCAAGACCGTTTGACCACCGTCGTCTGTTTGCCTAGGGAATGTACACAACTTTTAAAAAGTGTAGGAATATTAAATAATGTAATCCGAGTTAAGTGTGTAATAGTTAAATTAAATAACTATTTATGAAAATTTAAATGTGAAAAAATAATAGAGATACATTACCTATCTAAAAGAAGTAAAAAAATGTATTGCAATGGTTTGATAATTTGAATAAATTATTTAATATAATTACTTAGAAAAAATTACTTAAAAAATGTCAAAATTCGTAAAATGATTTATTAATATTTGATGCTTAAAAATAACTATGATTTCAAATATATATACAAATTGTAGATGAAATTCTCTAAGGAGGAAGCTGAATATATTTTGTAAATTGTGCCCAAAAATACAGTAGAGATCATCTTTTGACTTTTTGAAGATTGGATGTTCTTTACTTTGGAGTTAGTAAAAAACCCCGACCCCAAAATATTCACCTTTATGAAATCTTCAAACTCCAATAAAAATATACGACCATATGGATTTTCAATATATATATATATATATATATATATATATATATATATATATCACTAACTTTAAAAGGTCGTTGGTTCTTCAAGTGAGAATATCTTGCAACAACTAAATGCAAAAAATATAACCACTTATTATTATTATTTGTATATATGGTCACTGAATTTTCATATCATCACTATAAAAACCGCAAAAGGAAAATTTTCTATCCAAACGTATAACGATCTTGATAATTTACTGCTCGTAGCATGAGTTAACTCCAAGTTTAATTCACGAAAATTGATGGTTTTTTTAGAAATGTCCATTTTCACGATGAAAGTAAAAATAAATAAAATAAAATAAAAATTGAAGTATGCATTTTATATTGCAAATCCGAGTGTGCGTTGAGTGATGTATTATAAACATGTATAGTACAAAATTCACATATCAACGATCACTTATGTACTCATAGAGACATGAGTAAATAATAAATGCAATTCTTCGGTTTAACCCTAAATCTCATATTATCTTCGATGGATTGCTCCTCCGCTTACTGATATTAGTGATATCGTTGAAGCGACTACAAATAAAGTAATTATTAAGACCCCTGGAACAAGGATTACTTTTTACTTATTTATATTGAGTGTGAAGCCTAATCTATAATGGAAACGCTACCGAGATCCAGTGCAGAGCAGTCAAGCTGATCGAGCTAGTAGCCGTCATTAAGCGTTTTTATCACACAAAGAGAGAGAGAGAGAGAGAGAGAGAGAGAGAGAGAGAGAGAGAGAGAGAGAGAGAGAGAGAGAGAGAGAGACAAGATTGAGGGTGTAACAGTGTAACTACAAATTCCGATTGAGATATTGATAGTGAATCGAGTTTTACAGGCGGTAAGTAGACGTATACCTTCTACACTGGGAGCGAACCACTATAATTTTGATATCAATTTTCTATTTCGTTTATTGCTTTATTATTATTTTATTTGAGAATTAAGGTGAAATTCTTGACACTCATTCTTCACAAGGAGGCAATGCTATTAAGTGGCTTTTAACGGTCCAACACGAGCTTCCAATGTTTGACAGAGTAATTTATAAGTATTTATTTACTGCTTGTTTCATTATGAGCATATCATATTTCGTGGGATACAATGTTGTCACAATAGGAATAGAAAGACTTGCTTACGCATTGAGTAACTAGTAACAAATGTAATATATATATTATATCAGCAAGAAAAAAAGTGTAAACATGTATAGTACAAAGTTTATATATCAACGATCACTTAGCCCTAAACCATGAAACCTATACCTTATAAGTTATAACTTATATAATGATCGGATAATCTTGTTTCACGGAAGCTCCTTGATTGAAGAAGACGAACTGCTAGAAGTACTTGAGCACAAAGAAGAACCAAGTGTCTGAGAGTTACTGTATCGGCTCGGAGCCGATGACTGGCGAAACCCTTTCGGCATGCAATTCTCCACCGCCGGTTTCCCGTCTGTACCATGTCTCGGCTTGAACGATGCATAAACCGGCGACCTTATGGCCGTCAACGCGGGAGGAGACAAGAGGAGAAAGAGCAGGAACAAGGCCAAATTACACTTGGTACGACACATATTTTTAGAATATAATTCAATAATATTGGGTTTTTAATTTTATATTTGATTGAGAGACTTAACGTGTTTGTTTATATATATAGGCTTCTCATGAATATATTGAATGTAATAACTAACTGTACGTAGCTTTTGCTCGTGTGTTCCATAACTACGTTCTCCAATCTATCAAAGTCAAACTGGTCTTCTATCTTCCACGTCAGCCTCGGCTCGATCATAATTCTATCCACGTGTGTACCATTATGAAATCGGTAATAGATTATTGGTCCACGTGGTCTGGTAAACTTCCTCCTATACACTTGCCGCGATATTATTGGGCCACGTACGTCTAATCAGCTTGCATAGTAAGCTGTTGAAACAAATAGTGCCACGTGTAGTGATTTGCCAACTCAGCAGCCGTGACTAAATCAAATCAAATCCAACCGACTTCGTGGATACGTGGGAAAGAGGGAAATAAACTTTAATATAAATAATAAAATTTAATTAATGAAGATTTATATACTTGAAATAATAATAATAATAACGTTTTGGATGATGTGGATAAGGAATGCTTGTTGCACAGGCGAACATCGTTTATAAGAAAATGCAATGACGTTAGTGCCCTGGCCAGGTCAGCGTGGAGAAACGACAGCGTTGTAGGATGACGTGGCAATGATCGTAATCCAGTTGGGAGAATGACGTGGTGAATTTGCGTTCTGTCGTTCTCTCTTCTCTCTCTGCGTCCACTCTCACACTGTTCGTGGCTTCGAAGAGGAGAGAGAGAGAGAGAGAAGTGGAAATCGGCAATGGCGTGTAGAATCGCAACGCAGCTGTCGCAACCTCCGAGCAGAAGCGGCGGCGCACTGTCGTGGCGGCGCAATATAGCTCCGGGCGCTCTCTCTTCTGCGCTCTGTTTCCCTGCTCACACCACTTCATCCATTACTCTCACTGGTTCGTTTTTCTTGAAAATCCTCCGATGATTTGGTATCGAAGAGGAAAACTAGGCTCAATCCAGCTTGATATAGAGAAATGCTCCTGTGAAATGGAAACAAATTCGAAGATATGCCAATTTCAGCTCCTGTGTAGAGTTTCTGTCGTTTATGACATGTTTCAATTTGAGCTTGTGAAAATGGAATATTTGTTGTTGGATATTGAATTCGACACAAAAGGGGTACTTCAATTTAACTGCTGTTATGTGTATCGCAGGGAATCCTGAAAAACGGGCCTTGGTGATGTGTGCCCAGGCGTCAGTCGGGGCCGTGAATCTTGCTCCGGGCACTCCGGTCAGGCCGACGAGCATACTCGTGGTGGGCGCTACGGGCACTCTGGGCAGGCAGGTTGTGAGGCGGGCGCTCGATGAAGGCTACGACGTCCGATGCCTTGTTAGGCCCAGACCGGCTCCTGCTGACTTCCTTCGTGATTGGGGCGCCACTGTGGTCAACGTAAGTCAGCCCCAATCGTGTTTTCTGTTTCTTGAAACCTAGGATTCTCCAATAGGAACATTGTTTTCATTGTTTTATAACCCTGTGCTCTTAGCTATTGTAGTCTTGGTTTTGAGCAGGGGGACTTAAGCAAACCGGAGACGATACCGGCAACATTGGTTGGCATTCACACGATTATCGACTGTGCCACTGGGCGCCCTGAAGAGCCCATCAAAACGGTAAGATTCAGAATTAGTGATACGGTTTAAAATTTCAAAAGCTATTATTGCAGCCACTTTGATTCATGTCGTAACTTGAAGCTCAAGGCATATACATTTCTCAATAGATTCCTTAAATTGGGTTGAAGACTGAATCTGCGTTAATGGTAGTGTTCTATAATGCTTTTTTTTACGTAAATCAATGAAGTATATCGTCTACAGAATATTTACTTCTGTTTTTGGTTTGGTTTGGTTTCTAACCGCGTGGAGCTCATCTAATACACGTTCTATTAGGTAGACTGGGAAGGAAAAGTCGCGCTTATACAGTGCGCAAAAGCAATGGGAATCCAGAAATACGTGTTCTTTTCGATCCATAACTGTGATAAGCATCCAGAAGTTCCATTAATGGAGATCAAGTATTGTACTGAGAAATTCCTTCAGGATTCAGGTCTCACTCACGTTGTTATACGGCTATGCGGTTTCATGCAAGTGAGTAATCAAAACTAATAATTCTACTAAACTGTAATATTTGCTGTTATAAGTGACTCAATTGTTGTGTTTTTCATTTTTTTAGGGTCTTATTGGACAATATGCAGTGCCTATACTTGAAGAAAAATCGGTTTGGGGAACTGATGCTCCTACTCGGATTGCTTACATGGACACACAGGTTTTATATGTAACTTTGTACCGGACGGTTCTTGTTATAATAATTTTTTGACCCTCGACTTACAATACGCTATATTTTGTGGTAGGACATAGCTCGGCTAACATTCATAGCCTTACGAAACGAGAAAGTCAACGGGAAGCTCTTGACTTTTGCGGGTCCCCGAGCATGGACAACTCAAGAGGTGAACTAGATCATGTACTCCGTTCTATGCGTCTCTATCGTTTGCTTATAAGTAGCTATTATATTTATCATGTTCACGTATCAAGAACAATAAACCTTTAAAGGAAGCAGACCTGAATGTGGAAGACCGGTTGGGTAAATAATGGTTTCAGGTGATAACATTATGCGAGAGGCTTGCCGGGCAAGACGCAAATATCACAACCGTGCCCGTCTCAGTCTTGAGATTCACTCGGCAGCTAACTCGGCTCTTCGAGTGGACCAACGACGTCGCCGACCGATTGGCATTTTCCGAGGTTATTTCCAAATTTAACTCTGTGTTTATGCTTGAATAAGCATAATTGGTGATTAATGAAAACATTAACAATCCCGTATGTGTCTGAAGGTTCTCTCGAGTGACACGGTATTCTCAGCTCCGATGGCCGAGACATTAAACCTTCTCGGGGTTGAGTCGAAAGACATAGTTAGCCTAGAGAAATATTTACAGGATTACTTCACCAATATTTTGAAGAAACTGAAGGACCTGAAAGCACAGTCTAAGCAGACGGATATTTACTTTTGAAGAGAAGAAAAGGACTATTTTGCAAAATTGTAAAGAAAGCTATATGTATGTATCTACTAGTTGTTGACTCATTTTTGTGTTTGACTTTCTTATTGATTCCCAGTTGTATTAAAATCACCAAGTGTTATAGTGTATTTCCTTTGTTTGTATGAATAAGGAAGGCAATAAACTATACTTCACTCATCATATCATTTTTTTATGCTTAAACGACAAATAAGCAAAGGAACGACAACAAAATTTAAGTAATGACGTCTTGTTTTTATATTTTGGAACTTGGATCATCTCGGCCATCCATTTGAGCATTGATCCAACGGCCATCCACTCATACAAGGTTATGGGTCGGGATTCGTGGCCGTCTCTCTATTCTTTTACGGAGGTTGTAAACTCTAGTTCATTGAGACCGGTTTGTTGGTCTTGTGGTCGAGTTCGAGTGGATGTAAGAAGAGTCCGAATGAGTTGAGAGTTCTTACGAGCAAAACTTTGTAAGAGAACAAGAGCGTAATCACCGATATCCATGGTGCAATATTTTCGGAAGTTTCCCGAAACAAAGCACATGTACAACGGAGATTGAAATCCGATCTCCAACCGAGCCACAATAAATGGTTGAGCTTTTTCTTTTTCTTTTTTTGCCTGATTCATAATCGTATATTTTTAATTTAACCACTGTAATGTTATGCTATATGTTGCGATTTTATCGACAATATTACATGTTGTGTGAGTGAGACATGTGACAATCACAATTTTTAAAGAACTATTATGGCGCTTTCAACGCGCAAACGACTTTATATCCGACTAAAATAACGAAAGATAAAAAAGCCCGATAGTACGAAGATTCTTATTTTATAATTTAAAAAAAATAAAAAGAGAGATGGACCGACTAAAAATTATTTTGTCCCAAATGTCCTACCCCATGAAAATAATTGAACTAAGAATATAGACAAATAATTTTCTTATATGATATTCTCTTCCTTAATAACAGGAAGTGGGAAACCAACTTCATGATTTATATTCCTTAAAACTCACTATATATTCCTTAAACAAAACAATAAATATTCTCATCGCACAAGTTTTGTTCTCTTTCAAATATTTATTTTAAATTATTTAAATCTTCGTACACCGAACACATTAATTAATTTCTTCCTAATTAGTGGCCATAAACTTCCACATGCTAAGGGCATATATTAATTGTGATTAACATTATACTAAACATAATCATATGGCTAAATTTATTAATTAATCGAGCTTAAATAAGTGGGCAGCTTAACCAAAAACAGCTCTTCCACCAAGGTATAGTTTAATTAAGGATTAAATAATTCTAATTAATCACGTCTAATTTCGAAGCAACTTGAGGTTAATTGTTTAGAGGGATCTTTGATAATTTGGAGCCGAAGAAAGAATATATGTATAGCGAAACATAGTGTATTTATGAAGTTCTTAATGACGTTAGTAGAAATTAAATATAGCGTTGTGGCAGACATAATCACGTGAATTAAGTATCCAACTAAGCTAGATTAGCATTATAATTAAGATAAATATATAAACCTTTAACAAATTAGCTGTCATATTTCCTTTGGATCTTACATAAAGCGTTATGATTATTCCATAATTAAATCATGTGTGTGGATAAAATAAATATAATATAAGTATGGGTAGATTCGTGAATTAAATTTTACAAGTATTAATGTTTTATTTGTAAAATGCACCTTCACGAGCTATTTGGTCCTCACATTGTATAACTCTTGCAATACTGTATAACTCCTTCAATACTGTTCAACTAGTGTATAACTCTTGCATGTTGGGCCAATGGTAGAATTGAGTCTTATGGCCACAAATGAAATTAAACAAAGATTGATTGGAATGCACAGATATTTTCGCGGGGAATAACCAATCCTTTTATTTTCCATCACTGATTGTACAACATCGATTGAGAAACATATTCTTTCGCCGTGAGTCACAAACTGTCAAAAAAAAAATTTGTTAATAGTTCTATATGTCGATTCAGTGTGAAAACGACTTTATATCCGGCCAGAATAATGAAATTAATAAAATAAACATGGCGATAATTGAAAACTCTTAATTATTTAATATATATACATGTATATAAATAAGAGGTGGACGAGACTCTAAATTATTTTGTCCAAAACGTTCTATGGTCAATAGATAATTTCACAAAGAATTAGCAAAATAATTCTGCTTTATATTACTCTCTTCCTTAATTACTGGAAAGTTGGAAGCAAACTTCCTAATTTGTATTCCTTAAAACTTATTAAAGCAATATACTTTCGTTAATCAAAATAATATATTTTCTTATCTTTAAAGTATTTACTCTAAAATATTGAAAGCTTCGTACACTTAACACATTAATTAAAGATTTAGAGTGGCCACAAACGTCACATGCTAAGATGAGTAGATTAATTGTGATTAGCATTATAATAAACATAATTATGCTATTAATTAATGGACCCCAAAACAATGGACTGCTTAAACCAAAACAGGTCTTCCACCAAGGTAGTGTTAATTAAGATTTAATTAGATTTAACTATTTTAATTAACCATGTCTCGAATTTCGAAACGAGTTTAAGGGATCTTAAGAATCAAGTCTTGGAGTCAAAGAAAGAATATACTGTATTGCGATGCATAATGATAATGGATTTATGATTCATAAGTTCATAATAGCGCCAATTAAATTATTAATTAGCTCAGCATAAATTAATTTAAGTTTTGTGACAGACAGAGAATTGCTAATCATGTGAATTAAGTATCCAACTAAGCCACATTAGCGTTATAATAATAATAATAGATATTAAGAGTAGAGCTTTGATTAGCTGTCTTTTTTCTTTTGGATCGTACATATGATAAAATGTTATCATTCGATTATTAAAGTCATAAGTAACTGAACTTGATAAACAATTTCCATTTTCTTTTATCTCCATCATTCTCAATGATCAACTTATATATTTTTCCATCACTTGGCTAGAACAAAGTTATTGTAAAGAAGAAATTTATATACGTGCAAAATTTGAACGCAAGCTAATTATTTTTAAGATTATTTTTGACAATTCGACAACACCGATTGCAGCTCCAATTAGGTCGGTTACAAGGGCTCGGGCCAAGAAGTTCAAGAGCATTTTCTAAGGAATTGTCATGGATCTTCATCATCTAAGGAATTGCAAAACTTTTGTCCTCCCTAAACTTATTTTTGTGTGATTAATTAGCATCCTTTTGTATAATAATTATCATCTTTAAAAGAGAACTAGTGGACCGGCACCGCGCGAAGCGCGGTGGCGAAAGAATATCTCTTGCAAATTTAGAAGAAATGTTCTATTGATTCTTCATCGGTGTTATGTTATAAATGAAAACATTATATTTATAAATATATTATATTTTAAAAAATGTAAAATGAGATAACATAAGTATTGTCTCCAACATAAGCAGGATGTACAGTAAAAGAATCCGTTCAAATTTTATAAATGATTTTGTAAGCAAGAAAAACAATTATAAATGAACTTGTCATTGCGTTTTTTCATGATAAATTACTATAAATTAGAGAAAACCAAATACCTATAATACAACTTTGAAAATCATAGAGAAAATGTAATTATTAATGAAATAGAAATTACTGAAGCTTTTAGTATCAACTTGTTGATCGCCCACACCAACTAATTCATCTTCTTGTTTCCCATAAATTATGGAGTCATAATATACATAAAAAGTAAATAATGTTACACAAATATCTATTGAATCATTCAAAACCATTGAAATTTTAATTATGATTTTTTAGCAAATAATGATGCAGTATGTACGTTGACAAATCTTATCATGCATGAGGATCCCATAATTCATTCCTAAAATTTGTCCTATTTATTTTTATGCATGAATTAGGCAATTAGTGCTGATTACGTTTTAATAGCTGGTTTTAATTTATTATTGTGTTACAACTATTATAGGAAATTGGTAGGGTTTTGTGAATCATTATTTCTTATATATTGTAATTCAGTACGTATTAGAGGGGGAGTTGATTATGAATTAAAAATCGAGCTTTAGCTTGTGAAGTCGAGTTTATTCTCGCAAAGACGTGTTCTTCGTGTTCTTCGTATCCGCTCTACATCAGTTGGTATCAGAGCCAACCGTTTCTGCGCAGATGGCGCCGAAGAAACGGGCCGTTCGAGATGCTTCCGTAGAAGACGTGCATAGACGTGACGACAACGCAGGATTACGCGCTCAAGTGGAATCGCTCACCCACCAGGTTGTTGCGCTGATGCTGAATCCGGTGGCTCGACAACATCACAGAGGCGGATCCGACACCGAAGACGATCGTGACACTCCGTTTGGTAGGAATTTCGGTGGCTATGGACACGTGCAAAATCCACGTGAAACGGCCTCGGAAAACTGGTGGGAGTCGGCGTTTAAGGTGGATACCCCAAAGTACGACAAGTTCGTCGACGAGGAGGCGGAGTACGCCAAAATTGTCTATGGTGAGCCCGTGTACGGTGAGTATGACGATGCCGTTTACGACGATCTCGTGTACGACGAGTCGGAGTGCGGTGAAACGGAGTACGGCGAAGCCGTCTATGACGAGTCGGAGTGCGACGAGGCAGAGTACGGTGAGGCCGTATACGATGAATCGGAGGATGATGAAGTCTCTTATGGAGAAATTGTTTGGGCACCGAACAAGACCATCGAAGTGGCCACACCGAGAAACTCCAATTATGTGAAGGCCGTGGCGATCGTGAGTGCAAAAAAAGACGTCAAAACCTGTGGTACGCTCGCGGAAATCATGCCCAGTCGAATTGAAGAAAGCAAATGCACAAGGCGTTTGTGTGTTCACCTTTGGCAGCTAGACGACTCAAGCATCTCGCACAAGAGGCGGCTAAACATTCACGTTCAATCTGTTTCAGAGCAACTGCACGACTGTATCACTCTTAAGGGAAACCTCGTAAACATCTCGCCGCAGCGACGAAAATGCAAATATGAAGAAGTCTTTGTACAACGACGACTTTGGCGGCGATATGAGCGCGGAGATGGCGGCGAGGTCGTGGCACGGGGCGACTGTCGAAATTCGAGGACGAATTTTCTCCAAGACGAGGAGAATGATGCAGTATGTACGTTGACAAATCTTATCATGCATGAGGATCCCATAATTCATTCCTAAAATTTGTCCTATTTATTTTTATGCATGAATTAGGCAATTAGTGCTGATTACGTTTTAATAGCTGGTTTTAATTTATTATTGTGTTACAACTATTATAGGAAATTGGTAGGGTTTTGTGAATCATTATTTCTTATATATTGTAATTCAGTACGTATTAGAGGGGGAGTTGATTATGAATTAAAAATCGAGCTTTAGCTTGTGAAGTCGAGTTTATTCTCGCAAAGACGTGTTCTTCGTGTTCTTCGTATCCGCTCTACATCAAAACTTCATAGACGGTCTTGTTTCGGCTACTGTGTCTGTGTGTGTTAGCGCCGTCAGGGACTTCGCATCACCGGCCTTGGTCTTCTCGGCATCGGCAATATCAACCGAATACTCGATGTTGTTATTTTCGGCGAGGGAGCAGAATCTCCAAGACTTGGTGGAAGATTATTGTAATGAGCCCTTGAAATTGTTGAACCATCTTACTTTGTATGTTGATGTGAGTCGATGAAACCTTATAAGATTAAGACGAAAATCAAAATTGTTAGGGTTCTCCAAATCACTTGCTAAATCACTTCGTATTTTTGTCATATATATATATATATATATATATATATATATAAAGATATATATTAACTGAGAGTAATCTTTTTTCCCTATGGTTCTTTCATTTTCCTAGTCTACGTCATAAAGTTCATAAGACCAATATTTTTCTGAAATGTATAAACTGCATGAAGATGGAGAAACACATATATAATATAATCAAAATCTAATAAGAACCATATCATAAGGGAACTTACATTAAAGAATAAGTGAACTCTTTTAGTCTCTTGCATCATTAAACCCGAGAGTGTGAGTGTATGTGAGAGAAGGAGAACAACCAAAATTGGCAGAAATAAAGCTCTAAAATCAGCTGAAAGTGCGTAGAGTAAAAATGAAACCAAACCTGGCAAAAAAAATCTCACTGAAAAAATAACAGGATGAGAAAAAACTACAAAGGAAAAAATATAATAAGAAAAAAAAATAACAAAAGTTATAGATCCAAACCCTTACAATTATTTGTAGCGAAGATAGTGGCTCAGCGACGAAGACGGACGGAGGATGGCAAGGCATTCTTCGAGGAAATTTGAACAAACTAAATGAAAGTCCATGTCCTATGGAACCCAATTGAAAAAATACACTGAATGATATATCCAATAAGTCGTATGAATTTTTTTATGAGAGTTCAAGACTTCCATTCCATGAATCTTAAAAGACTTAATAATATATCCATTAGTCATGAGAATAATTTTCATAACGTTAATTAATAACTACACTTCATGATATTAACGTGTAAAAAATTAATTTATCAGATAACTCTTACAAAATTTGACATCGTATTAGTTTCCCGACCTCCGGTGTTGAAGACACTCTTCCAAGAAATACCCACCACCTGCTGTGCAGAATGCCAAGGTCACTAAAAAAAATAGGCGAATCACAACAATCAAATGAAAATTATAATAGGAAGTTACATACTTCGTAAAATCTTAATAAATTGTATATTTATCCATTAAAAAAAGAGATCTTAAATAATAGAAACACGAACGGTACATATTTGCTTACCAAAAAAAGTCTTTTAAGACTCTTAAAAGAACCCAGTGGACTCTTCATAACTTAAAACATAAGACTTCCTCATTCTCAATCTATAAACTAGCTACCGATCACCAAAATTTCATTGCACTTCCATTACACATAAGCTTATACAAGCAAAACATGAGACGAAGAAAATAGGCTTGGCCAAAAGAATGATACAATCCACGATTCAAACAGGGAAATAAGAAACTCACTGGGCAATCGACAAACTTACACTTGATTGACGAAATCCCCTGGAGAAATCAACAAAATGAAAAACAATGCCCATAAATCAAAGGTCACGACAAAATTGAATACGAAATCCAGCAATTATTCTAACCAAACCCGAAAATTTAAAATGCTAACAAATTGAAGAAATCAATGAAAATAGAAATCACGACTTAAATAGAAGCTAAACAATGCTTCAAAAATATAATATACGAAACCATAGACAAAAGATTGAGCGAAAGCGAAGGACAATAAGAAACTCACCGAGAAAGCGACGAACTTGCACTTGATTGAAGTAATCCCGCTGCAATATCAACAAAAGGAAAAAGAACGCCAATAGATCTAAACAAACTTACCGGAAAAGATTGAACGAATTTCCAGGATATTAGAATCTCGCCGGAAAGTCGAGGAACTTACTCTTGATCGAATGAATCCCCCTGAAAAATCAAGAATAACAAAACAACACCCAAAAAATGTAAAAAATAAAAAGCTGATAGAAAAAAATGAATCATATATAACATAACATATGAGCTTTATGTAACAACAACAAAAATGGATTATGTATCAAAGAATAATAAAATGAAAATCCCTGCATGAATAAACTCATAGAAGAAAAAAAGCTGAGAACTTTATATATATATATATATATATATATATATATATATATATATATATATATATATATATATATTCTGGATATTTGAAACGCATAAGACTGGAAAAAATGTTGCAGCGTTTAGGCAGTTGATAATGGTTTAATTTAGAGTCATTTAATAAATGAAGGTTGAATTAAAAAAATTATAAAATAGTGAAATTGTAGAAATAGAGGATTCTTTGTTTCCAGGTTTTTTAGATAGGTAATTTATTGTTAGTAGATTTTCCTTTTATATATATATAGATTAAGACGTGTAAATGCCTAAAAGCTACCTCTATTGAAGGGCCAAACAGCTTTTGTTGTGATCTTAGGTTGATTAATTTATTGAAACAGCTTTAATGGAAATCTTGAAAAGAGTACTAGGTTGTTGGCCACATGATGTTACATATATATGAATTAAATTTGTTGGCCACTACAAAGCTCATGATGTGCTTCCTAATCTTTCTTTCGTCTTTTTAATCATACTTAGTTTTAATAAATCTCTCTCTATATTCGCTTGTTATATAATTTTGAATGGTGATCCAGTTGGTGCATCTCTGACATAATTAAATTATTAATTAATGCTATTACTTAATTAGTGCTAAGCAAATGATAATGGGAAAGATTAAGAAAATGAAATGACGGGTTGTTCGTTTCGTAGATAACAAAACCTGATGGTCTCTGCCAACTAAAAATAATTAAATTAGCTAAAATTGTTTGCACTATCAACTCGAAAAAAATATTATTTTCTTCATCATCATCAATAACAATAAGTTAATAAAACTAGTTCAAATAGAGTATTTGAAGTTTGAATTATTATTATAATATAAAAAATGAATAAATAATATAGTCTAAATATTAATAGAATAGTGCGATATTTACCTATTAAATGCCATACATTACATAAATTGTTTAACGTATGGGTATGGGTATGGGGATGGAAGATTGTTGAGTTATAAAACCTAATTTTTTAATAGTCGTCGTGAATATGTTGCGCATAGTAATTAAGGTGAATTTTCACATGTATTTCATGTAATCCACTAGAAATCTCACGATTGAATTTTGCAAAGAAACTTTGCAAGTGGCAAGTGGTCGTCACAGCTAAAAATAAACAAATGTAATTTTTTAATATCAATGGTTGTTTTAATTTGTTTTTTCGGTTTTTGATTTGATCCATTAAGATTTAATGATCCCAACAGGATATATTTATTTATATATATATATATATAGTACACCAATAAAATGGAATTAGATGCACAAAGAATATTATTATATATATTGTATATATATATGAAGTTTCTGAACATGAAAAACTTAAAATTCAAATAAGCAAGAAACATCAAAGATTCTTGTTGACACTACATAAATCTAACAGAATCACTTCGAACATTGAAGTGAAGTAATATTATAATAAACTGGAATAAAAAGGTAATAAACATGAAAAGAATAGAATATTGAGAGAGAGTACATAGCACATGAAGATGAAACAGTGAATTAAATGTGTTCACACATCAAACTCAATTTTCAATACCCACATGTACACACAAACTTTATGACCTTGCACAAGATTTCCAATTACTAACAAGTTAATTATTAATTATTTTTTAGTAGTTTTAATTGGCAGAGTTAACCGAACATAGAAAATTTAGAGAGCTCATATTGATATGATTGATGAAATCACTCTTCAAATAAGAAGCAGGGCATTTTATTTTGTCTGAATTCTCGTGTCTTAAATTTTTATGTTTATTTTTACTTCTTTGGAATTCGATGTAAGCTATATATAGATATATGCTAGTCTATTAACCGTAATCCACATTTATCCGACCTCGAACACACAATATGAGTCCACTTGCACCCCCAATCTTTATAACCCTGCAAGGTTATTAACAAAAGATTTCCATTAATTATCCACTTAATTATCCTTAATTTTTAATTAATTTTTAATACTCTATAGTTTCTTTCTCTATAACTATAAATAAGTCCTCTCCACCATAGTGTTGATCATCACCTCTCTTCTTCTTCTTCTTCTTCGGAATCTTCCCATTGTATCCCGTTCGGAGTGGCCATGAATGGATCTACGACTACAATGGGGTATGAACTTTCTGAGCGAAAAAATCTATCTTTTACATTCATAGATCGATCTCTGAGATATAATCCTATATACACCGTACAACAGATATCGCCATGAATTCCCAAACCCAAAAGCCGTTAAACTCTTCTTGCTTTGACTCCTTCCTCTTAGTCTTTTTATATTAGCTAATTATAGCTAGGGTTTCGCTGTTGTTCAGTTCAGCCCTGGCCTATCGCATCAAGCCACGTCATCGATCCAACTTTCCTTTCTCTCTATATATATAAATATCTCCTCCTCAAACCATGGACTCCACCAAGTCTCTGAATTTATTTATTTGTTTTGAATTCGAAGAACATTGGAGACAGTCATTGTTTGCAGGTGCAGCAGCATCAAGATTCACAAGTTTATATGCTCATATATGTATATATACTATATATATATATATTGATTGAGAATCTTGATGATGCTGCATCAGCAATTTGAATGACTAGAGTTTTGCTTGTCCAATCCACAGTATAGCAGATAACTAAAGGTAGTACTTTCCTAATTATTTTGATATGTTTATTTTAGGGTAAGTTTATGTAAAGAACTTCATTTCATTTCTGTCTTGCAATGTAGATTTCTTTGAGTGGCTAAGAATTTAGTTTAGATCTGATATGGACTGGAAATATATGATTAATTTAGGGTTTCTTATTTTAATCAGAAAAGCTATGATCTTGATTGTATTTAATGTAATTTATGATGAGCAGTTAGTATTGGTGTTTTTCAAGCCAATACATGCTACGGATCCGAAGACTTACGGCCATAGACGGACCTGTATCGATGGGCCCGAGCCATAGGGCCGACACCACCTAGTCGGCCAAGTCCTTGGGTGATTAAACTAGGCTAGTTCATATAATTCAGCAATCAAATTTCCATATAATTTGCATATGAAAATATAAAAGAATAGGCATAACCATAAGAATTGTGTAAAATAGGTGAAACTTATCCACTTGAGGCGTCTTTGGTTGAGAGACGAAAACGAATCCCTATAGGGTTCTTGGCGTAAAACTTGCGTTCTTCGTTTGATTTTCACCATGAATCCCGTAACGAGATCAGGGTCTCGGGTTGCATCATGGTGTACAACTTTAGGTTAACATGTGATTTTTCTCTTAAAGCTCACGTGACATAAACATTATTAGTTGACAGTTCGAATTGAATTATATTTTCAGTGGTGTTGTAGCTACTATATGCTGCATAATTAAATATTTCTCCCTAAGGTTCTACACAAATTAAATACCTCTGAATACATAGTCTTGCGATAGTACGAGCTAGCTGTAGCCTCCATATATAGGGGCTTTTCTGTTATTTATTTATTATACATAATTTTATTATTAACTATATGTATTGTTGACTAATGAAGCTCATGGGATGCTTACCATTTATGTATAATCGATCCGCGAAATGTTGCTAGTTTCTTGATTAAGACTTGATAATATATCATCAGTTACTTCAATTCCAACCTTGCTATATTATATATATATATATGCTTATATGTGACACATTATATGTTGTTGATAAAAGTAGGAGATGTATTAATGGCTGAAACCGGGACCAAGTATCGAATGTTTAGCATTTTCCAATCCGGTTCAGGTTTGCTGAGATTTCAAAAACCGAATTCAGTTCGGGAAAACCTAGGTATTTTTAAAGACGGGCACCGGTTTTAGTGTAAAACGATACACATTACGGGGCCGGGAAGTAAAAGTAATAAATGTAGAAAGAGAGACGGTACAAAGATATTAATGAAGGCAGTACACATTGATAATGAGGGGGCAAAGAATGGACAACACATTGATCCTTTTGTCCATGAAAGCACGAACCCTAGTACCATCAGATTCTCCAAATCTATAAATCCTTTTTTCTTTTTACCAAAAATACCCTACTTGTGTGAAATATCATTCAAAAGCTAACACACAAATTCCATTGATCTTTTATCAAGGTTACTATATCACATATACTAAGAAAGATGTGGATATATATAGATGAAATATCATTATCATGATAATTGATATGTATTGTTGAATCATTGTTATTTGGCCCATGGTTTTAAATATCCGGATATGTCCTCGATATATCCACGACGTGCGCAGAAAATGAGAAGTGCGATACGATATTCAATAGAGTGCGAAACGACATCGATATCGGCATTTAAAATCGTGCTTCATATTTATGTTTGTACTCTATGACTTTATTATAATGCCTAGCTTATTTTATGTTATGTCGACATTATGTTACGAGGTATGACTTTTATGTTATATGTTTGTATTATATTATGATTTATGAGTGTTTTCTAAACTATAACTATGTGTCATATTTATTATATTGGTAATTTAGAAACTATATAAAAATATGATTGAAATACTAAAAATATTTTCGGAAATATCCGTCGATATTTTGATCGGCATGCGATATATCCGCGAAATTATGCGATATTTTCGGCAAGTGATATATCTTTTTCTTCGGATTTATCCATCGGCATGCCCGTCGGCAAGCGATATATCCGTAAATTGGAGAGTGCGAAACGATATCGATATCGATATCGATATTTAGAACCTTGATTTGGCCAAGCTTTGGTTTTTTGTAATTTAAAATCTATGATAATTAAAGCAGAAAGTTTTATGGATCTGTACGACAAAGTAATAAGTTTCAGGACTTAAACCCTAATTTTCAGATCTAAACATCAAAAGTGAAAAAATAAAGATGATAATAGACAATTATAATTATAATCAATCCGCTCTATGTGTGTGAGATGTATGTTACTTAACGCTTGCAAATCGTCTTATTATAATCGAGCTGAGTTTTGATAATTACTACCCTCTCTCTTACGTTCTCTTTTTGTATTACAATCCTATATCTATATATATATACACGCTAAATATCAAGTTAATCAGCTTGATGACTTTGCATCGAGTCTTCTCAAGGATTCCGCTATGAATTATGCTTCAAATTTCAACAAAAAGATATAAAGAAATGGGAAATAAGACAGGCTCACTTGACTCATTATAAAAAAGTAAAAAACATACAAACACGAACCTACATATAATCTAAACAAGTCCAACATTAATAGTATCGGTAAGTTTCCTAACTTTAATCTTGGCCACAGTTCAACTTAAAGATCACAATAAGAATTGAGAAATCGAAACCCAAAAAGGAAAAAGAAAAAAGAGAGTGCGGTTTGTATTCATTCGAGCTTCACAAAATCGTTTCTCTTATTACAATCTCAATCACTTTGTCTTTACAAACAGACTATTTTTCTATCAGTTCATATTGTTCTATCTTCTATGTATTTCTAATACATTCACTGTTTCAGTTACTGGTTGATAAATCATTTGATAGCTTATAAGAGATATTAGGTATTTAATAGCCTTGAAGTATTTATAGTATTGTTCTTTTGTAATGCTAACAAAATAAAAACCGAAATAACCAACTCTAGATACAACGATTTTTACATACATATTTCTCATCAATATCTATTTTATATAACCGTACGTATCTTTATTATTACTGTACTACGTACGAGCTAAAACATCTAATATTTTCTATCTCTATAATCTAACACTTATATGAATTGATTCCAATATCTTACATTACACACTCTTGGGCCATTGCCCAAAGCCTTATGCTCTAAAAAGCCCCATTTTGGTGGTGCATGGGTTTTAAAAATATAAGTTGATAAAAAAAAAAAAAAAGTCTAAATTTTTAGTTGATTATTATCGTTATAGCTAAAGTACTCGAGCGAACAAAATTGAAGCGACTCATATATTTGTTCACTTTTTTTTACGAACATTTTACAACTTACACATTAATTTGATCGAAATGTACATAAACTTAATTTTAATATTAAAGTAGAAACGCACGAAGTTTAATGTTTTTAAAGTTTAATCGCAAAATAACAGGCACTTGGTAAATATATATCTCTAAATAAACTAAATTTCTATGTCAAAACTAATATAGAAATTAGAAAGTACTAATTTGTTATAGTTTAAACAAGACGACCATTAATTAAACAAAATGTTTAAATCGGGCCTTCTTCTGCAATTTCACTAAAATGGATTTCGTCAAGATCAGCGATCGAAGGTGACTCCGACGGGTTGACCCAGATGAAATTGAAACGTTTCGCTTCGATCCCAATCGCAGGGGTGATTCTGCTGCTGGGTTTCGTGTATTTCTCGACGGTCTTCATCTTCATCGAAGACTGGCTCGGGATTCGAACCTCTTCGGGCTCTTTCCACGCCTTCGTCTTCACCGTGCTCGTCTCTCTCTGCGCTCTCTCCTTCTCCGTCTGCGTCCTCACCGACCCAGGTCACGTCCCGCCCGATTACGCCCCTGATCTCGAGCAGACTCGAATCTCCGACGTAAGTTCTTCCATCTCTTGCTTCAAATGTGAAATGGGTTCTCGTTTTTGTGCTTGAAAAATCGAAACTGTATTCTGAAAGAAAGTGTTTGAGGTTTTGAATTGTCATTCATTGTTAGCAATATAAGACTGGTTTTTTGGCTTCGAAGAATTTCAGTCGTTACTGGGTCTCTAGTTAACGAGGATTATCATGTAAAACCCGATTCGATCCAATCTTGAAAACGGTAGAAATAAACCGAAGCAAAGAAGTTCGGAAGTTCCAGTAGCGGAGCTTCGATTTCCGGGGGTTTAAAATAGAAAAATAGAACTTTTAGGGCAAATTTGAACGTTTTTCAAAAGTTTGGGGTACTACAGATCCCCTTGAGCTCAATATAGACCCGCCACGGGTACCTCGGCCGACACCCGTGTATACTCGGATTATAATTTGGAAAGGCGATTATGCATACTCGGCTTTTAAAATTTGAGATGTCAAAAGGTTTGAAGATTTAGTTTTATTTTTCATGGTTTTGTACTGACAGAATGTGCAAGTTCAGTCAAAGCTCTGTGACAAGTGTAGCACGTATAAACCTCCGAGGGCTCACCATTGCCGAGTTTGTCGGAGGTGTGTTCTCAGAATGGTAGGTTCGATCGAATTCATGTTTCGTGTGTCGTTTTGACCTAACTTGGTGACCAAGTTACATCTGTTAATGATTCTTGCTCTGGACTTGACTTGGCGCAGGATCATCACTGTATCTGGATAAACAATTGCGTTGGTTACTGGAATTATAAGGCGTTTTTCACGCTCGTACTCTATGCAACTATTGGAAGCGTTTATTCGACTGTATGTGTTGGCTCGTCGTTCTTTCTAAATTGTTTACTAATGATAAATGCCTTGAGTAATCTATGAAACATTTTGTTTTCGCTTAGGTCATCGTTATCGCCTGCGCGTTTCAAAAGGATTGGGACTTCGATGGATGGCTTGGACTCAAGGTTTTTTATGTAAGTAAAGATAAAGCCGACAATATATTGATTCTAGATCAGTAATTCGAATTATTGGTCAAGTTTTGTGGATCGGCTTATGATTAACGCAAATAATTCGCCGGGCGTTTAATTATGATATCATTAATTCGTTTTGAATTGTAGGTTGCTTGTGGAGCGATGATGGTTTGTTTGAGCTTCACGCTTGGGACGCTTTTGGGTTGGCATGTTTACCTCATCATCCACAACAACACCACCATAGAGGCGAGTTCTTAGTTTACAGTTTATTGCTCCTCGTTTTTTTTTTTTTGCTGGGTAGATGCTGATTGTAATTAATTTTCAGCATTACGAAGGAATTCGTGCAGCGTGGATGGCTCAGAAATCTGGCCAGATATACCGACATCATTTCGACATTAGCGCTTATCAAAACATTACACAGGTCGAACTCTCGCTCGCTCTCTCTTTCTTTCTTTCTTTTCTTACCTTTAGATATCGTTTGTGTTTATTATTCACGCTAAAAGACTTCAACTTCCGTAATTTATTCCCGATATTCAAGTGTTAGCCTGCTAATTTTGGTGTTCTACTTGGGATCAGATCTTAGGTCCGAACATGTTCAAGTGGCTGTGCCCGACTTCCTTGAGCCATCTCAAAGACGGTCTCACATTCCCAGTTTTGCGTGATAATTCGTAGATAATTTCGTTATCTTGTATCAATTTTGGAATGTTGAAATTGACTCATCACTACAGAAAAGAAAAAAGAGTTCAAGAAATATAGTTATAGCTTATAGGAAATGTACATTTCAGAATTATAAACAAATTATATGCTCATTTTTGTTTGGAGAAGTTGTGAATTTTGTACTTTTGTGTCAATTCATTTGTAAAACCTTCAATTTGTGAAATCACCTTAATTCTTAAATGATACCCACTTCAAATTACTGTAATGCCCTTAAATTACTATAACACACTTAGTTATTCCACTCAACTGAATCACATGAATGACTTGTGTGTATGTATATATTATATAAATTTTGAACTCCGATTAATGATTTAATTTCTCAAAAAAAAAAAAAAACTATAAATTGACTTTGAGATACCAGTCTAATACTAAAATGATTAAGTTCTTTGTTTCGGGATAGAAAATCCCTCACATTACATTTTGGTTGGGCGAGTAAGTAGTCCATTGAATACAAAATGCGTTTCGTGTTAAATAAATAAAAATTGAATTAAACTTTCGACAAAAATAATTATACTTACACAAGAGCACCCCACCCCACCTCACCACGTCCGTCCGGTCGGCGACGGCGCGCTCGTGTGGTGGTGTAACATTTGTGTGAGTCCTCCCCCATCCACAAAATCCTATGACCCAAAGAGCCCAAGCCCTTGTCCCTAATATTTGGTATATAAACATCACCAAACTCTTGTCATCTATCAATGTGAGACTTTTTGTTATTCAACTAATATCACACATTCACACTTAACATACACATACACTTCACTTAATAATTGAACTTAATATTACACACTTCAAATAATATTATACACTTAACATACATATTAACTTCACCTAACATACATATACACTTAATATGTATATTCATTTAATATTATACACTTCAACTAATATTAATATTATACATATACACTTAATAATTTAACATATGCTTTGTGGTATGATATTATCAAAATATTTTATAAGTTTTCTGTCGAAAAGTATCAAAAATCCGTCGATAATAATCGAAAAGTATCGGTAATCGGTAAGCTACAGTGTTATAGGTTTTCCGTCGGTTAATCGGTAAGCTATCGATTAAACCGTCGAAAACGATAACTAATTTATCGGTAATATCGGTAAGTTGAACCTTGATTTCAAGCAAATGAAGAAAATAAATAACATTAATCAATTGCTAATGTGGCCTTAATTGTTGAGTTATGCTTTGGAGTTGTTACTTGGGACATCTACGGGGTCAGTAGTGTCAAATCATATGTACTTGTTGACGTGGCGATAAGCATCTATGGATTTTAAATATGAAAGAAATAGTGATATTCCATTAGCTAATTGACAAACACATGTTATATTATATTATATGCCATCCAATTATTTTACACCACATAATTTATTTATTTTTAATTTTTTTCCTTATTTTAGACATATTGATGGGTATGACAGCTGGCGGCTAGCTAGTAATGGTGTATTTTTCTCAATTAGTGTGATTTATTTACTAAGTTGATATCATTCTTTACTTTCATTCATATAATATGCATGAATGATTTATATATGAAAATCATTGATTATATATAAATGAATAATGGCAAGTTGAGAAAGTGTCGGTAATTATATGGAGGGTTAATTGCGGCAAAAATACCCAACCTTTGGTCAAATTCTCTGCTGTGTATACAACCTCCGTAAATGGCAGCAAAAGTACCCAAACTTTGCATTTGGGAGTTGACCGAAAAAATTCACCTATGTGGCAATCACCCTTTGCCATGTGGCATGCCACATGGCACTTGGCCGCCACGTGGCATGCCACGTAATTATTTTTTTTAAATAATTTTTTTAAAAAAATATTTTTAAAAAAAAAAAAATTAACAAATTTTTTTTAATAAAAATATTTATCAGATAATAACAAATAATGAATATTTAAATATAAATATTCATTATTGGTTATAATTATTTATTTTTAAAAAAGTGGGTAGAACGAAATAAAAACCACCGCTCACGGTTCACTTGAACTCCGTTTTCGATCCGGTTCACGCGTGAATAATTTTTTTTAATAATAATAATAATAATAACTAATAAGCACATCAAAATTGTTTAAAAAGTCAAGACATAATTAAATACACACCACTTATTGAAAAACAAAAAATAGTAGTCATATTTATATTTAACAAAAAATTATGTTTATTTGTTTGCATGATATTTTGTGTGTGTTTGTATTTTATATAAATAATAATTGTTTAATATGTTTTTTTATTTATATATTATTCTTGTTTTGAAAATTGTCGTTAAATAATCATATGATTATTATTGATTATTTTTACTCAACATATTAAGCGATTTTATTTCACCCGTGAACTGGATCGAAGGCGGAGCTTGAGTGAACCGTGAACGGTGATTTTTTTCTTTATTTATTTTGTTTGATCCACTTTTCTAAAATGAATAATTATATTTAATAACAAAACTAATAATGATTATTTAAATTTAAATACTCATAATTGGTTATTATGGAAAAATAATTTTATTTTTTAAAATAAAAAAATATTTTTTTAAAAAAATTATTTAAAAAAATAATTACGTGGCATGCCACGTGGCGGCCAAGTGCCATGTGGCATGCCACGTGGCAAAGGGTGATTGCCACATAGGTGAATTTTTTCGGTCAACTCCCAAATGCAGAGTTTGGGTACTTTTGCCGCCATTTACGGAGGTTGTATACACAGCAGAGAATTTGACCAAAGGTTGGGTATTTTTGCCGCAATTATTGTTATTATCTTAAAAATATTTTTATTAAAAAAAATTGTTAAATTTTTTTTTAAAAAAATATTATTTTTTTAAAAAAATTATTTTAAAAAAAATTACGTGGCATGCCACATGGAGAGTGACTTGCAACAAACGTACTGCATAAATTAATTTAAAAATATCATTCATGTCAATAAGGTAATTTAAATATTGCATTTGGGGTTCGGATTTAAACCCGGATCCCGGATGCGATTATTATCTTTAAAACAGAGAATCTAGATTCTAATTGCGAGTTTTATTTTCTTTTTCACAATAATGGATTCATTTCATTCTTACATGTATGTATGTGTTTCGACTCATAAATTGATTTAAACTTGAATTAATTAATCTCGTATCATATCGTGTATAGTAAACGCTAAGTGAAAATTATAGAGCAAACTAGCCACGTGATTTTGATTAAGTAGCATGTGTTTCAATATTATAATTTACGTCAAAATTATAAAACGATAAGACTAGTTTACTTAATTTAGAGGATTTATGAGTGATGAGATCAGATCAAATCTTATCCAATTTGTTAAATTAGCAAATTGAACTAATAACAACAAATAAAATCTTCATAAAATTCATATTAAATAAGTTCAACACACATTAACCTTGGTTGTTTCTGCGTGGCCATGTGAATATACCAACATCCATCATAACTTTGATATTTTTTAGTATATATATATATATATATACATTAATGTGATATATATTTTTAGTTTCTATTTGATTCATCCGATAATTATGTCTACTTTCAATGATCGGATATTCGGATTGTACGTTGAGGATTCCGTTTTCTTGACACGCCTTGTACCAAAAGCTTCGAGTGCGACATTCGACTACATATTAGACGTGTCTAGAATTCTACGGTAGAAACCGAGGGACTTTTATTACGGATTCATGTTATGTGCGTTTAGGATTTTATTGTGATCTGCATCCGTTTTCCTCGCAAAACATGTTGGGGAAGCTTCGGGTGAGCGCGACTTCAATTATTAAAGTTTGAAACCTCTAAAGCCATTTAAATTTAGTATGAACTTTATGATTCTTATCGTTTTGTGTTTGTATATCTATATATATATATAGTGTATATAGTCACTGGCCTCTTTTGATTAGACCAAATTTCTTCGTATATATTGTAAATGAAGATTGAAGAAAAATGATAATTTGGAATATGCTTGTACAAAAATATGCAATAAATTTTGGAAAACAGTTCTGACAACATGTGATGAGAAGTGGAAAACCGAAAACGAGACAAAATAATCAATGTCAAACATTATTGATGTATAAAAAACATTTATATACTTTGCATATATGTCGGATCTCGATGAATTTTCAAATCATGCTGTTAGTTATTATAAGATATATAAAATAACATACATAATTACAGATCATCTAATATTAATAGGATAAAAACCATTTATATTTTTACATAAATGATATGCTTTTGGCTGTAAAAAATCGTATATTCGGACGAATTTGGCTGATTATAATGAGACATAACACATGATATGCTTTGATACATGAATTAGAATAAATGTCAAGATGCTTTTGATTTTTATATGATTTTTAAATATGTAAGAGCAAGCAAACATTCATCGATTAGTAAGTTGATATGGGAATATACAATCAATATAATGTTATTTCTTTTTTAGCACGTGGTAAAATCATATCCACGTCTTCTTTGTATTAGTTTATTAGTGATTTATGAACCTGGTCTTCATTTAGGGTATAATTGTCACTATAATGCAACTCAATCATCAAATCGATGAACCCCCTTAATTTATTTTAGAAAAAATACATTACAACTAAATGATGTCAATATTATTAACAAGAAAAATATGCATCAAGATTTTTTTTTTCCTTCAAGAAAAGGAGCAATTTTTGAAAATGTAGCCGTAATCGACCCTGTTGGTTAACAAACGGGAAAACTATAGTTATATATAAATATATTTTCCAAATACGGAAACATTTTTGGAAACGGAAACGTTGTCCCATAACTTCATGTCGGAAACATAACGGGACAACTAGTACTAAGTAGCAACTCAATAAGTAATATATTCTATTAGTTAGTAATATTAATAGTAAATGCAAACATGATAAATAAAATTATGTTGCTAGTCATGTAACACATGGATATTAATAGACATGCCAATAATATTCACAATTTTCCTCTTAATTTTTCTTTTTTGGATAAGATATTCAAATGCTGTCGTTCACACCTTAGAGATCATAATATTAATATTTTTTTTATTTTGTAAAATATATATATATAAAAAAAGAAAAGATATATGGCACAATAATATCTTGAACTTGGACTGCCATTACGATATCATACAGAAATACCAGTACTACTGTAGATCTAAAATAATAAATCTAAACAATTTTTTTAATAAATGTATATGTATATATATATATATATTAATATATATATAATATTCTCTCTATTTTTATAATTGTATTTTGTGTTCATTGGCCATCCATAATGAGAAGGAATTTTATGAGACTTTTGCTTCAAATTTTTTATAATTATTATTAATTAATATTTTTTGTTGTTGATTTGTTCTTCATATTATCATTCGTTGGTTGGAATGTAGCTAATTACAGACATTTATTGCGTTTGAAGAACCACATGATAATAACAATAAATTATAATATTGTGAAATCGGAACCAGAGAAGATCATATTGGACAAGCAGATCATATTGGTCCTAACGTGAAAAATAATATTGAGAGACATTTGTCAAAACGGTCAAATTTGAGATTCTAAAATGTTAAAGTAATTTTAATTTTTACTCCAAAATTTAAGTATTTTTATTTTTCTAATTAAAAAATTGGGCTTCCTCTCAGACCCGGCTCTGGCAGGCACATGCAACCCGGCCCCCAAATAGACTTGAACGCGGATTGCTCGTCTTGCTGAGACGATGGGAGTGAACAAAAGCCCTCTCTAAAAATAGAGATATACAACTCCTCTTTAATCTTTTAATTTTTTTTATTTTTTATATTGATATTTTGTACTTCTAATTATATATTTTTTTAAATGAGCGGGCTTGTATCCACTGCCCGTGTAAACGCGGGTTAGAAGGGCAACGGGTGCAAGCAACCCGCACCCGCTTTTGTGTGTATAACCAATACCGGCCCAATACTAGCTTTGTAAATTAGGGGCCCCACGATTGAAGAAAAAACATTGAGTGTATTGTGTTCACGTTTTATTGTTGTGAGGATATATAATATACACAATCCATATTAAAAAAAAATCATATTAAAAGTGGACTTGATATAAAAGCGGGGCATGACGTGTAGTGTAGTATAGTGGGCTTGATATTTATTTTTTAATTACGATAGGGGCCCAAAATCAGTCTTCGCTTAGGGCCCCGACAAACTTAGAGCCGGCCCTGTGTATAACTACAATATAATATATATATATATATATATTATATAATATGGACATGTAAAATGTTTACGTAAATACATAAAATTAGAGATTTTTAGAAGACATAACACAAGTGGAAGAGTTTGATAAGTCACCTTAAAGCTTCACGTTATTTATAACGATCTTTCTACACTGACAGCTCTCAATCTCTCTGTGTTCGTTTTTTCTCTCTCTTAAGTTAAAACACACACATATATATAGATACGTATCTATATATACATACATATATATAGATACGCGATTTGCCAGAGATTCCGAGAACCGAAACGCAGAGAGAGCTACGTCGTCTTCGGCTAAAAGGTAACAACTTTGATTCCCCAGAATCAACACTCTCTTTACTCTGTTTCGCTTCCCAGAAAACAGACCAACATAACAGACAAAGCTAAATCATTCTAACAATTGGGTTTTTCTTATAATATACAGTAATTCAGGTTTTTTTTTTCTTTGCCACTTTCGTCACCTGGATTTTCTATTGAACCAAACAGAAAATTACCCAGAATTCAGAGGCTTTATTTATTTATTTATTTATTTTTGCCGTTTTTGGCATAAGAATTAGAATATATCTTTTGTCAACTTTTTTTTTTCCTTCCTTCCTTCTTCTTCATAAAATTAATTAATTTTTAATTTCCTTTTCTGGGTCGATTTGAAACCTCTTAATTCGTTCACGAGGGTTGATTGAGGCGATATTGTGAATCTTGACAGTGAAGAAGAGCGAAGAGAAAGAGAATGAGGAACTCTGTTTCGGATCACAGCTTCTACGACCTCGAAAGCGAGGAGGATGACGTTGAAGACAAGGAGTTTCGGAAAGACGGCGACGACGAAGACGGCGATGGCGATGACTCGGATTCTTCGGTATATTCCGAGGAAAATCAGGCCCAGAACATACCGAGCTCTTACACTACTTCATGGCCTCAGAGTTACAGGTACAAGTTTATTAGATGTTTTGAATTTTGAGAACGGAAAACGAAAACGTTTTTTGGGAATAAAATCTTGGGATCTGTGTTTCTGGCCTTTGATTTGATATTGAGAAGTGGCAGCTAAAATTGACTGCATTATTCACTAGCTAGTAATGTAATGTCACCGTCATCACTAACCAAATTTACCGAAAAATCACGTGTTTTGTGACTCCGTCAAAGAAAATTACGAACCAAATTCGCAACTCATGTTACAATTTTACATATTAAAAAGGTAGCAATGACCTTTTTAATTTACTACTTTGGTGAATCATGTGGTGGGACCAGATTCTGATTTCATAGTTGATTGGAAAAACAAAAGTTGTGTTATTTCAAGTAAAACCCTAGATTCCTTACTATTGTTTGATCATTAGATCCTTGTGATTGATTTTGGGAACATATACATCAAAAGTTGATTCACTTTGATTTGGTTATACATATTTAACACACTTTAATATGATGTTGATTTTCATATATGCATATATACAATACAATTTGTTTTTTCTCTTTTGTTTGCAGGCAATCCATTGATATCTATAGTAGTGTGCCGTCGCCGGGAATTGGGTTTTTGGGCACGCCTACATTGTCGAGATTCGGCAGCTCTTTCCTTAACTCGTCGGTGCTGACGAGAAGGCACACGCCGGAGACGTTGCCAACGGTGACAAAGCCGTTGCTCGTGCCTGCAGAGGAGGAGAGGAAGAGCTCCCACACGCTCCTCCCGCCTATCCCGCCCTCGAGAAGATCGTCGATTCTCAAGAAGGACGACAAGGCTGCTCCGAGAGTGTCCTACGATCACCATCCTATCACTCGCCAGAGCTCCTTCGGGCAGACAGTGTTGAACGGTAAGTACTTTGTTTCCCTTTCGCCTTCGGCCAAATCCTCTATTTTGTTTAGTTTAGTGGTGTTAAGTAGGTCGGGCCGGCTTGGTCCATTAGATACGGAAATTCCAATGGTATCCCCATTAGATCGATACAATTGAATCACTCGTAGGAATAGAATAAGACACTAATTCTTAGGTGTGAAACCTGTTAGGACCGTTCTCGGAGACACGAATTGACGAGAGTCAACAAGTTCGAGCCTCTAACTGGTCCACCAACGTGCATATTCTGACTTAGTTAAAACCCCAACACCCTATTCCATTTTTGGAATAGATTTGACCGGCCCATATATGAAAAATCACTAATTCAACGAGAAAATAGATGTTACTGATTAAATCTGTGGACGGAGTCTACCCGTCTCACTTGAGAAAATATATCAACCATGAACAAATTCGTTTTTACTCGCTAAAATTCCAAAGTGAGCGGCCCATTTGACACCTCACCTCAACCTTGTTCCTTGTTAGCTTCTCCAATTCAAATGCCTTAGTTTGATGACATTTTAAGTACCAAATGAACTAGCTTTAATGGTTGGTAGTTAAGTTATAAGTATCATGTCAAGTTTGATATCCACACATTTATTTTCCATTCCTTGGCAATTTGGATACGTGTCATCTTAGGATTGCTCTGCGAGGGACCACTATTTTCCCATGCCATTTAGATAAAGTCAAAACACAAGTTGAACCTCTCTCTTCACTCATACCTTATAGAATATACATTGCTGTATAATTTTATGTCTTCATTTAGGGGCATGCAAACAAAATTTGGCCTATGCTTTTGCATGAAACCAGTGTGTTTCTGCACATGCTGCACATGAAAGGATAAAGTCGCAAATGAATAATATTGTGAAGGCCTCTGTATAATAATAATAATAGTCATGGAGCACTTGGGGTTGGGAGTGTGGGTCCCAATCATAATATAGACTCACTTTCCAGTTTCCAGTCCCTTGCTTTGGTCTTGTTTGTATCTAATAAATTGTTTGAGTTTTGATTGGTGGACTACAAATATCATAAGATAATCACATAACGTAATGTTGTGTGTATATATATACGTGCATGTAGTTGTCTTAAATTGTAGAGAATTGATTGGTCTAAGTTAGGTTTTTATTATTGAGTATTCGAACTTGTATTTTTGAGATGTAAAGTTCGAATCCGCAATATATAAAAAAAAAACCGGGTCGCCCTGTAGAAAAAGGTGCATGGAAGTGTTAGCATCATTGGGCAAGTTGCAAAAACACAAAAAGAAAAGGATGAATGATGTGAGAGGCTTGTAATAATTGTCCCCTCACAATATGAAGGGCTACAATATGTTACAATTACATTGAGCCACACATTCAATTACTCGTAGGTCCTCGTCGTTGTCTTTGTGAGGTCAATTCATACTTAATATTGTAGCGTCAATTCGCGCCTCGTATAATTACTCGTCTTCGACTAATTTTATTACCGACATATCTGGACAAGTATCGTGTTACTCGTGTCTGATTGTGGTATTATTAAAGGACTAATAAATTCATCTAAACTCATTTAACTTAATTAATATAGGTTTATAGCATAGAAGAACAGATTTGTGAATAATTTGTTATTTTGTTTGTGTTATAATCGATTAATTTGCATGATTATGACCGTGTCGTGTCTCGTATTTGTGCAGGCATCAACGTGCTGTGCGGAGTTGGGATTCTTTCAACTCCTTACGCGGCGAAAGAAGGAGGATGGGCCGGGCTGTTGATACTGTTTCTGTTTGCCGGGCTGTCTTTCTACACCGGAATGCTTTTGCGTTACTGCCTAGATAGCAAGCCCGGCCTCGAGACCTACCCCGACATTGGCTTTGCTGCCTTTGGAAACCCCGGCCGGATCATCATCTCGGTCTCTTTCTCTCTCTAAGCCTACGTTTAACTTTTAATATCTTGACTTTTTTTTTTGTGTTGACCTAGTTCTCTATGTTTTTTGTGCAGATAATACTCTACGCGGAATTATATGTAAGTATCAGCTCCTAATCATATATAAATGTTGACATATATTAAGGATTTTGAAAAGAAACCGAAAACCGAGACTTCAATTACCGATTTATTTTAAGTTTTTGGTTTTTGGTTATACAAATGGAAAAGCCAAAAATGCATTTTCTCGCATGATAGCTTACAAATAACCAACCGGAAACTCGGCGATTCACCGCATATTATATATATATATATATATGTGTGTGTTGCTATTAAAAAAAAAAAACTTGTTTGTTCAAACCTTGAAGTTAGTTTTTGAAATGATCCTTGTTGTAGACTTGTTGTATAGAGTACATAATTCTGGAGAGTGACAACTTGACTTCCCTATTCCCGAACGCCCACCTTACTCTCGGTGGCTTCCACGTCACCGCCAAACTCCTCTTCGCCGTCATCGCCACCATTGCGGTTCTTCCCACCGTTTGGCTCCGAGACCTCACCGTTCTCAGCTACATCTCCGGTGAGCTCCTAAACAAGAAGAAAAAAAAAAAGATACTCCTTAAGAACCCTAATGAGCTGATCAAATATTTGTTGCTTTTTTCCTCAGCTGGCGGAGTGATCGCATCGATCGTGGCGGTTGCGTGCCTCTTCTACGTCGGTGTGGTGGACGGCGTCGGCATCGGAAGCTCGGGGACAGTGCTGAATCTGCAGTCGCTTCCGGTGGCCATCGGTCTATACGGCTATTGCTACTCCGGTCACGCCGTCTTCCCCAACATCTACACTTCCATGGCCAAGCCGAGCCAATACACTGCGGTCCTCCTCGTGTGGTAAAGTACTGTTTGATCTTCTCCGATTAAGAAATGAAAGAAAGAAAAAAAACATTGTTTGACTAGTACCACCACGCTTGTAGCTTTATCGGATGCACGTTGACCTATGCCGGCGTTGCTGTCTTGGGATACACGATGTTCGGGGAGTCGACGGAGTCACAGTTCACGCTGAACATGCCTCAGGATATGATCGCCACCAAGGTCGCTGTTTGGACTACGGTATGTATTCGTTATTATAACGGAGAGATACCATGGTAATACAAGAACTCTAGTTAGGTCATACATATAACAAATAAATTCGACCACCATTTTCCGCAGGTGGTGAACCCGTTTACGAAATATGCGTTGACAATGATGCCGGTGGCGATGAGTCTGGAGGAGCTGATTCCGACGAGCCAAGCCAAGTCTCATCACATCTACTCGCTGCTCATCAGAACCGCGCTCGTCGCTTCCACCCTCGCCATCGCTCTCTGCATTCCGTTCTTCGGTCTTGTCATGGCGTTGATCGGATCTCTCCTCACAATGCTAGTAGTAAGTACTTCACTTGTGTTTTATTTCATTTAAATAAACAAGTTAGTTCGTCGTTTACTTTGAATTGTTTTTTTATTGTCAAACCCGGTCCGGCCAATTAGATTATAATCCTGTAGTCTAGTTATGAGTCTCGAGATGAATGAGGAAGTATTGAAGAACTAAATTAGACTAATTGTAGTTTAGCGAATAGTTTCTCTCTAGATTTAATGTTTTTCAAACTAAGAAAACGAACGATTCCGCGGTTTAAAGCTCGTGATGAGATCCCGTAGTCTCTTAAATTTTTATTATAACGATTAAAATTTATCTATTTTTTTTTATATTTTTACATTTGTTACCCCGAATTATGAATACTCAGCATCTCCCACAATACTTAGCCGACCATATCGATATCCCGGGATCGTAACACGGTACAATGTGGATACTAACACGATTATTTTTTATTGCAGACCTTGATACTTCCTTGTGCCTGTTTCCTAAGTATTTTGAGGGGAAGAATTACTCGTACACAGGTTGGTACTATTTCCTAAGTAATATACATACACATATATATATATATTTAACTTGTTATAATCAAATATTGTTGAATATTTGCAGGGAGCTCTTTGCACTGTGATCATCATAGTAGGTCTTATATCGGCAGGATTCGGATCATACTCGGCACTTACTAAGATTATAGAGAGCTTGATGGCTTGATTTTTTTATTTATATATTTATCACATTTTTGAGACACGACTTTCTGAAATAAAATATTCAGTCCTTACAATTTTGAGTGATTTTCTTTTATTTTTATGTATCCTAAATATTTGCTTATTATCTATAAATTAGGTCCTATTATATTCTTCAATAATACAAAAGAAAAGTTTCGGTTTTAGTTTGTTTGCTTCTATTGTAATTACTAATTAACAAGTAATGCTCTAAATACAGAATCCCGGAGAGTGGAATCGGAATCAGGATTTTGAGTTCGGAAAAATAATTCAGATTCAAAATTGTTAATTTTTACTAATTATTATTTAATGAAAACATTTGTAAAACGGAGAAATCAGCAAATTGTAGTTCTAATTCTTTTCCTAAAAGAATAACGGAATTGAAATTTCGATTCAAAGGATTCCCATGTGATCATATAATTCTGATAAATATAAATGGATTTTGATTGTACGTAAATATAAACCGTTTAATAAAATAATAAAAGTTTGATATCAAAGTAATCTGATTAAAAAAAAAAAAAATCCAAAATCATAGTTTTCTTACTCATGAATTTTTCGGAATTCAGATTTTTCGGAATTAGAAACAAAATCCGATTATTTTACTCGAGGCACAAAGATAAATCTAAATTGGCTTTGCATGTACAAGAGAGTGTATCGATCTCAGCCGTTGATCCACTACGACCCAACAGAGCTGTTTCTGACGAGACTATTCCTAAAGTAGGACCCGCAAGCCACGTAAGCTGTTGACCTTGAGGACCCAGTCAACGCACCCTCCTCCTTCCAAGAGCTGTTCATTTCGGGAAAAGCCCACCTCCGCCGCAAAAAAAATGTCCGTGCGCCTGAACCCCCCGAATCTCAGAATCCTCAGATCCGCCATCGAATCTCGCGACTTCTCCTCCTTCTTCACTTCCAAATCGCTTCTCTTCTCTGGTTCGTCTTCTTCCTCGACCTCTCTGGTGTGTTCGCATGGCGCAAAGTGGGCGATTCCTGTGCAAAACCCTCTGAGGAGCGAACCGGAAGGGTCCCTCCGAGAGCTCGATGACGTGGAGTCTCCGGCTTCGGTCCAGCTCGCGCCGATCTCCGGCGAGAGCCACTTCGATCGCGCCATCGCCGAGGCTCAGCGGCTCCAAGAACCGATCGTTTTCGTTTGGTATGAATCGTTCGATCTGAATTAGGATTTTGCTGAAACGCATTCGATTTCTCTTAGGGATTGCATCTGTATCTGTTCAATGCTCATTAATGGAAGCTTCGTCCAGGATGGCGAGTTGGTGCAGGAAATGCATATACTTGAAGCCCAAGCTCGAGAAGTTAGCAGCCGATTACTATCCCAGGTTTTGTTCATCACAATTTGCAGAAAACTAATCATATTTCTGTGTCTGATTGAGCACGTGTTGTTCGATTTTTATGTCTCATCCTCACGGATCGGTTCTTTCACGCAGGTTGCGATTCTACTGCGTCGACGTTAACGCAGTCCCTCATAAGCTCGTTGCTCGTGCTGGTGTCACCGTAAGCCATTTCTGTTTGTGTTCATACATTTCTGTTTCATGTCAAATTGTGCAAACTGTCCTGATCGAGTGACTTGCGT
Source organism: Parietaria judaica (assembly GCA_954871525.1). Classification (NCBI taxonomy): domain Eukaryota; kingdom Viridiplantae; phylum Streptophyta; class Magnoliopsida; order Rosales; family Urticaceae; genus Parietaria; species Parietaria judaica. The sequence continues at coordinate 11,392,830 of OX940862.1, forward strand.
ATGCGCGGGAATTGGAAATCTGCGCAGAAGATGCCGACCGTACAGGTATGTTCGAGTTAGGCATTTCGGTAATTAGGTGAGGGTGTTTCTGGCATTGTAACCGGGACTGTATATTTGTTGGCAGCTATGGAAGGACGGGAAGAAACTTGGCGAGGTGATCGGAGGACACAAGGCGCATATAGTGATAAACGAAATCCGGGAAATGATTGCGAACCAGACCGCGGAGTAAATACGTTGCTGCACATTTTTTATGGATAGAAGAAATACATTTACTATTTCATAATGAATAATACAGTTGAAAATACTCTGTAATCCCCCATGTTCATCTCTGAGAATCGAAATTTATTTGTCGTTTCTCATGTATCAAGATACTTGGTTGTAGTGTTCCGGTATCATTTCCGGCTTGTTCGTCTCGCTTTTGCGCAACCATTTCCGGCTATGACTTACGTGTCAAAGCCGGATTGGAAGATATTCATCAATCTCATGAAATGGTTTTTACTTTTGCTCTTTAATGGCCTAGTCTTGACTTTTGGTGTTCTCGGGAATCATGTCGTTTTCGATTGTGACTAGAAAGACTGTCGTTTTCTTTCTGATTAATAGAATATAAATGTTAGAGTCTAATTTAGTATTTTATGTTAATTAAAATTGGTTGTCATAAAGAAAAAAGGAAATTAACGAAATAAAAAAGGCATAAAGTCCAAAAAACCAAACATTCCTTAATAACTTGCCCACCTATCTATCTATGCAAATAAACGCACTGACACCAACAAAAATAAATACAATCAGACCACTTCTCCACCGTCCATCTCTCAGATCCGACGGCTCTTATCCACCTCTTTCCTTCCTCTGAATTCTGAAATATCGGAATAATTAAAAAAAAATGAAAATGAAATGAAACCTGGTTTGAAGAATCTCACACGATCTCATCCTTCTCTCTCTCTCTGTTTATGGTTCTTCATCTTCTCTGGAGAAGAGGAGATCGTCCTTCTGATCAGCGACAAGCGGATCCAATCGAATCGAATCGAATCCAACGTTTCCATTTCTCAGCTTCGGCTCCACGCCGTCACTGCGTGAGATTCATGTATGTCCTGTCTTTCTATATGCGATTACTTACTATTTTTGTATGTATATGTTTGTGTTTTTGTTGCTTTTGATAGGCTTTTGAGCTGAACGTTGGTGCGTGATTCCTGCGAAACTTGCTTTTTTCTGGGCAGGTTATGATCGCTTTCGTGTTTGGTGATTAGAGGAAGAATCTTTTGGAGTCACGATTCATCTTATCTTGGTCTCTTTATCATTATCATCAAGCTCCAGAACGCCGAAGCATTGAGCTTTTTTTCGTTTCATTTCTTCGATTAGGGGATAGATAGATAGCTTGAGCTGTGGCTCGCATGGCTACTGGCGGCATCAAACCAGACAGGTTAATGACCGGGAATGGAGGAGGAAGTTTGGAGGACAGCTTACACACTGAGCTCGAATCGATTCTGCGAGAGCAGCGGAATAGGAGGGTTTCTGATAGAGAGGGGGATCTGAATATTTATAGGAGTGGTAGCGCTCCTCCCACCATTGAAGGAGCTCTGAGTGCGGTTGGTAGTCTTTCAGGAAGGAGCGATTTCAGAGAGATTGGTGTAAATAGGGGCTTTACTAACAATGGGGTTCAGTCTGAAGACGAGATTCGAGCAAACCCGTCTTATCTTGCGTATTACCATTCACACCATAAAGTGAACCCCAGGCTGCCGCCTCCATTGCTGTCGAACGAGGACGGGCGAGCTGCTCGGAGATTTCAAGGTGGCGGGTCTTCTTCTTCATCGGGGGGATTCGGGGACTGGAGAAATAAGGACGCCGAGAGTTCGTCGCTTTTCTCGATGCAGCCGAGCTTTTCTGTGCAAAACTCAGACAGTAATTTGATGGATCTGGGAAGTGCAAGTGGAAGGAATCTCTCTAACCAGACTTCTTCTCCGTGGCTTGACAGAAGAACACACAGTTTTGTTGGACCGTCAAGCAGTGGGCTCGGAGCGAGAAGGAAGAGTTTTGCCGACATATTACAGGTGATTTTTGTATTTTTTTTGGCCGTGAATAGATTCATCATGCAGAGATTTGCGACTTTATATATATTCTCATGTCTCAAATTTGTTAAGCACGTTTCCTGTTTTTGTTGCAGGAAGGAATCGATCGACCTGCTTCAATGTCCAGTTTCTTGGTGCGCCCATCAAGCTGCAATGATTTTGGTGATGATGTGGAATCGTTGGATGACCTTCGCAATGGATCTCAGGGCTATGGATCACCGATTCCTCAAACTGTATCATCTGCAGCAGATTACGCTCTCGCTCGAAGCAGAACTCCTGAATCAAAGCTAGTTGCTAGACTGCCCAGTCCCGGTCTTCCTCCAGTGGGAAGTAGAGTGTCCCACGTCGACCCGAAGAGCGTTAGTGGCTTAGATATCCAAGGTTTTCGTTCTTCAGATATTGCAGCTAACTTATCCAACCTGAGCTTGTCAGAAGTTATAAATAGAGATGTGAATAATTATGGGAATCTAGACCTTGATCATAATCATGGCTACAACCAAAATTTTCAGCAGGGACTCATTGAGAAGGCCTATGCTGACAGTGTTTCTGCCAGTTATACAGATTTAGCTAGGAAAAATGGGACTGTAAATAATGTTAGTGCCTCTAAGTTGAGTCCGGGTATGCATATGAACTTTCCAAAGCGGACTTCTTCTTCTAATAATCTTTATTCACAAGTGGGCTCGTCCGGATATGGAGGTTTAGAAGGGGCATATTCGTACAACCGAAGTGCAAGTAATCCCGACATTGACTTCTTACCAGGTGCTTTTCCTGCTAATCAGACACGTAATTCAGCTATCGACACTCATCTTGATTCAGGTACTTTTGCTTCTTTTTTTTGTGTGAGTAATTTGCCAATTACTAATAAATTATTGTTGTAAGATTGATGCTTAATTTTGTTTTTGTTTTGTGTCTATGGTGGCCATTTGGAATCCAGCTTTGACTTCTATCCAAAATGGGCAAAATATGAATAGTCGGGGTAACAAAAGCCTAGATTCTCCGCTCAGTGATCCGCGTTATGTACAGCAGCTTTTGCAACAAACTCCTGATTATAACTCAAACATTCTGAGTGATCTTTCTCTCGTTGATAATCGACTTGGTGCTTCACATGGTGATTTGAATGGGATCCAGAAAGCATATCTTGAAACATTTCTGTTGAATCAACAAAGAGAACAGCTAGAGTTGTCCCTTTTGGGTAAATCTTCCGGTTTGAACTATGATAGTTATGGTATTGGAGCCCATGGGTCTGGCCCAATATATCCGGGAAACATCATGGGCACTGGATCTGGAAATCTAATGTACCAGAATGACAGAGTTTCTCGGTTTAATTCGATGATGAGAAACTCACCGGGACGATCTCCTGGCACATTAAACTCTGATATTGGCAATAATTTGGAAGGGAGGGTCGTCTCATCCCTACTAGATGAGTTTAAGAACAATAAGATAAGGCCATTCGAGCTTTCTGACATTGTTGGTCATGTAGTTGAATTTAGGTATGTACTTCTTTCAGCTTTCGGTTATTTTTTATACTAAGTTATAATCTTTGGTATTAGATTAATTAATTATCAAATGTTTGACATTGTAGCACGGACCAGTATGGCAGTCGTTTTATCCAGCAAAAATTAGAAACTGCCTCGGCTGAAGAAAAGGCAACGATATTCCCTGAGATCGTTCCCCATGCACGTACTTTGATGACCGATGTCTTTGGAAATTACGTCATACAGAAGGTATACAGCTTAGTCACTAATTTAACACTAAAATGTCTTGGTTCATTCGTCATAAATTTTATTCCCTATTTTTTCAGTTCTTCGAGCATGGTATGGATAGTCAAAGAAAAGAACTAGCTAACCAACTTATGTGCCATGTTTTGCCTCTAAGTCTTCAGATGTACGGTTGCCGAGTGATACAGAAGGTGATTTTCTAGCCCTATAACTTTTTTTTCTTATTTCATGGTATTTTATTTGGTTTTACCCCTGCACATGAGTTCTGATCATAATTGTTAAAGAATATTCTAGATTTATTTAGAGTATTATATATTATGTTTATCTAGAACAATCTAGGTTAGATTTAATTAGAATCACTTTCTAGAATGCATTTATTACTCTTAGAATAATGTAGAAGTAGAATAATCTAGAACTCTTGTACATGTATAAATAGTCTTCCAACCTCAATGAAATATAACAACATTTGCCTCTCCATTTTTCTTTGTTAACATGGTATCAGAGCCATGTTTCGAAATTAGCTATCCCATTTTATGGGTTCGAAATTTGTCTTTTTCCACTCGCCTACTTCCGAAATTAGCTATCCCATTTTTTGGGTTCGAAATTTATCTCTTTCCACTCGCCTTTCCACTCGCCTACTTCCGAAATTAGCTATCCCATTTTTGGGTTCGAAATTTGTCTCTTTCCTCTCGCTTACTTAGCTATCCCATTTTTGGGTTCGAAATTTGTCTCTTTCCTATCCCATTTTTGGGTTCGAAATTTGTCTCTTTCCTCTCGCCTACTTCCGAAATTAGCTATCCCAATTTTTTGGTTCGAAATTTGTCTTTTTCGACTCCAGAATCTTCTCATCATTCAATCTATTCGAAATCCCCTTTTACCCATTTGTATTAGCCTCATCTACACGCCTCCACGCGCCACCCTCGACAACCGTTTTTCGATTCCATCACCGCCCAATACTTCATCTAATTATATTGCTTGCGTTGCTCCGAATCACCTTCGTCGCCTTCGTAATCTTGCTAGCTACCTCTCAAATTCGAAATGACTAAACAAAAAACATGCCGGTGTTTCAGAAATGGTGCCCGTACTCTCGAAGATTACGGACCACAAGTTGAATGGTTTGAACTATCTCGATTGGATCAAGACCATTCGTTTGTTTTTCCGAAGTATCGACAAAGTCAATCACTTGACCGACATTGCTCCAAGTGACAAGTCACTTTGCTCGCGAGAAGATTCAACAAGGCTTGGTTTCCACATCATATGTAAAGACGGACGATCAAATATGAGAGTTTTACAAAGGCTCTTAATGGAGTGCGGGTCGAATATATTTGTAACAAGCTGGGCATGATTTACATATATGCTCCAGCTTGAGGGGGAGTGTTAAAGAATATTCTAGATTTATTTAGAGTATTATATATTATGTTTATCTAGAACAATCTAGGTTAGATTTAATTAGAATCACTTTCTAGAATGCATTTATTACTCTTAGAATAATGTAGAAGTAGAATAATCTAGAACTCTTGTACATGTATAAATAGTCTTCCAACTTCAATGAAATCTACATAACATTTTCCTCTCTATTTTCTTTGTTAACAATAATGAATGTTTCGACATAGATTGCAAGGAGGTAATGAGTACACGTATGCTTGTTCGGCCTATTTTTCCCCCTTGCGCCAAGTTTATTATTTTTATTTTTTTCATATGCTTGTTCCTTATGGAGGATATAGAAGCTATAAGCAAGCCCATTATTGATCAGTACCAACCCTCAAAACCCTACATTGAAATCGCTTAGCCCTAAAGAATGAAATCTCAATAATTTAAGTAGAAAATCTGCTCACAAAAATCACCAAAAGCTCGCTTGCAAAAATCGCCAAAAATCTACTAACAACCTAGCTGAAAATGTAACAAAACAACCATGAAACGTTGTAGCAAACATAATGAAATCTCTGGTAGGTTGTGACTCATTTCTGTTATCAATCATACCAACCTAACATTTTTATTTTTGAATTTCTTGAATTCTGATGCTGTGAAGTTTGTCACAGGCTCTAGAGGTAGTTGAAATGGACCAGCAAACCCAGATGGTGAAAGAGCTCGACGGTTCAGTCATGAAATGTGTTCGTGATCAGAACGGGAATCACGTGATTCAAAAGTGTATTGAGTGCATTCCTCAAGAGCATATACAGTTTATCGTTTCAGCCTTCTATGGTCAGGTTATTGTACTTTCTAGCCATCCTTATGGCTGCCGTGTGATTCAGGTACGGACTCTTATTTTTTTTTTCTTTTCGGTAAATACGGGGAGGGGTGACTTGGTTCATGAACGGTTTCTTTTTGTGACAGAGGGTCCTTGAACACAGTGACGATACGTACACTCGGCAAGTTATTATGGATGAAATAATGCAGTCTGTATGCACTCTTGCGCAAGATCAATACGGGAATTATGTTATTCAGGTATACAATGTTCTTGCCCTTATGCTTTATACGCAGAGAAATTAAATCGTCATCTGTTTTTAAACTTATCTGATAGAATAATATTCTAAAAATAATAAAACATTAAAGCATTACTAAATTTGGATTTCCATTCTTGTTGACTATCTTGTGTTAACTTTTGTGTGGTAGCATGTCCTTCAACACGGTGAACCACAAGAGAGGTCTGCAATAATATACAAACTGGCTGGGCAGATTGTGCGGATGAGTCAACAGAAGTTTGCTTCTAATGTTGTGGAGAAGTGTTTGACTTTTGGTAGCCCCGAGGAGCGTCAAATTCTTGTCACCGAGATGCTCGGTTCCACCGAGGAAAATGAGCCCTTACAGGTTTCTATCTCAAACACCCTTGTTTTGGCTTAACTTTTTATCTTCTTCTTGTAGGCTAAAATTTTACATCATCTTGTAGTTTTAAGGATATTGGCGGCAAATGTACGAAAGTTATTGCAATTGGTGTACCTATAGACCATTGTTAATTTTTTCAAGGAAAATATACCCAAGTATTCATTTTTGTAGCATCCCTCGAGAATCCGGGTGTATAACTTCCAAAGTATTTGAAATTTAGGTATATTTATCGCCAATAGCCCTAGTTTTTATTCACTTGATCTCAAAGCGTAAAATATTTGCAGGCTATGATGAAAGATCCATTTGGAAACTATGTAGTTCAAAAAGTTCTCGAAACGTGCAACGACGAAAGCCTAGAGCTGCTTCTCTCTCGCATCAAAGTTCATTTGAACACTCTCAAGAGATACACTTACGGAAAACACATCGTGTCGCGCATCGAGAAACTCATCGCCACAGGAGGTGAGGGTGATATCGTCTTTTTCAATTCTTCCTTCCCTCGTTTTTGTTTTATGGTTGAAAGAACTCACATCGACACTTTTCTTCGTCTGTGCAGAACGCCGCATAAGTTTATCGTCGACCATTTCTCTATCCTAAGCCATCTTCGTTGACCCACTTTCGCTTATCAAGTTCCAAATTTCATAAACCGAGATTAGTCTTGGTTGTAAATAAGTGCGTATTTATAAGCAGGTGAATAAGATCTCTGTCTCTACTGTATATACGGCTCAGTAATAATCGGCCTTGGAAGACTCCACAACCGGAAGCGCGGTGGCGAGTATTACAGTCTGCTCAGGTTGATAGTGTGCAGAGAGTGTAAATGGTTAATCTAATAATAGAGAGAGTTCTTTTTGACTTATATAGGCGTATATATAAATATATATTTTCTTGTAAATAAACCACAATTTTCCAATGCTGATGAAGAAACATGTAATTATTTGCCGTTTCTAATTTGTATAATATGTTTCTCTATTGTCTCCTCTCTTTATGGTAATCATAAGATGTCAAGCTAATGCCTTGAATCACTCTATCTCTCGAGGGTGTTACCAGATGCCGATTTTGTCCGTGTCGTAATCGTTTTTCGACTTATTGAACTTCAACTCGGAACCGGGCAGTTCATATCACATCTCAACCGATTTTGGTTAACTATTCCATTTTATTAATTGTGCTCCAAATGAAAATCATCAAAGTTGTGTTACTCGGTCTAATACGTACACATTTAGTAGATTGTGATATTTGTTAACGGTAAATAAACTCATTATACTGTTCCACTACATTAAAACAAGGGGCAAATAGCCAAACTTAAAACTCTAATTAGCTAAATAGCCAATATTTTTACTAATATTGTCAAATAGCCAATTAACTATGTTAATAAATCACGAAAGACCTGATTACCCTTGTATTAACGTGGTTAATTTGTTTAAAAATAATAATTATTTTTTTAAAAAAAAATTATTTTTTTTTGAAAAAAAAAATAATTTTTTTGTTAAAATTTTAATCACGATTTTTTATTTTTAAACAAATTAACTCCGTTAATACACATTAATACGTTTATTAACGTATTAACGTGGTTAATTTGTTTAAAAATAAATAAAATTTTTTCAAATAAAATAAATAAATTTTTTAAAAAAATAAATAAATTTTTTGTTAAAATTTTAATCACGATTTTTTATTTTTTAAACAAATTAACTCCGTTAATACACATTAATAAACGTATTAACGTAGTTAATTTGTTTAAAAATAAAAAACCTTGATTAAAATTTTAACAAAAAAAAATAATTTTTTTTTTCAATAAAAAATTATTTAAAAAAAAATAAATTAACCACGTTAATACCGTTAATATGTTAAAAGGGTATTATAGGTATAAAATATGTTATTAAATAACTATTTGGCTATTTCACAAAGAAAAATAAAAGGTTGGCTATTTGGCTAATCAAACATTTCAATTTGGCTATCTCATGCTATTTCTTTTAAAACAAAGTTTTTTTTTCCAACGACATAGATTCAAGTTGTGTTTTACTCAATATAATGGATATTATATTCTTAAAACACGTTATGTGCTTAAAACTTAAAGTATTTTTAATACAACTTAAATTAAAGTTTTTTACCATCAACCCTCAATTTAACAAGAAAAGACCAATGCACATTGGTCGGTTGTTCACTCTTCCAACACTTGTCTGTCGTCCAACTCCGAATGATGTCGTTTCCCGAACTTCCTGTTCCGCAATACGACGCCGGATTCCTCCATCAACGCAATGTACTTCTTCCTTACACTCAACAATGGATGCTTCTCTATACCGCAAGAATGGGCATGATGGTGCTGATAAGCCTCCTTGAGAATGGCAGTGCATGTCTTGTTCCTCATTGAGAGGTAGAAGATGAAAGGGTGTCGCTCGAAGGCTCTGTGGAGCTTCTGAGGCAAAGCCAGGTGCTTCTTCAGGCACAGGATCTTCCTCCTCTCCGCCGAGTGCTCCACCAACAGGCTCAACAACTCGTGGAGGACTCCGACCACTCTCTTCTCCGCCACATCGCCGTAGGTCTCCAGCTCCGACGAGTCCTCGTATGGCGACACGTAAGGAATCTTCTGGAACTTCTCTAACCACACCTTGATCGCTCTCTTCAGCCTCATTCCCTTCGAAGGAAATAGCCTCAACTCGATCTCTTCTGATGAAGACGAGTTTCTTTGCACGCAAGATAGGATCTTCTCTTGTTTCGAAACTCCCAGGCCGGTCAACCCGTCCCCGATCTCGACGAACCGGAACGACTCGTCGAGGAAATCGCTCTCCGGGTTTGTGAGAAAATCCTCAGGCAAGCCCAGATACCACTTCATGCCATGAACGATGTTCAATGGCAAGACTTTGGCTTTGCTCATCAGGATCAGCCTCCTCAGCCTGTCCCTCAGATCCTCCTTGCAGTCCTCGTACACTCGCCGTTCCTCTCTGTCGATCTCCGCAGCTTCCCGGGTGAGCCTGAACCAGGGGAGATTGTGCTCCGGGCCGGTGAACTCCTCGAAGATGGCGGGGTAAAGCCTGAGGAACTTGGCGACTTTCACGGGCACATCGAGCTCCAATCCTCGTTTGGAGACGTCGGAGATGGGGATGCAGTTGTCGGGGTGTCGGGAAATGCGGTTCTTGAGGGAGACAACGGGTTCGAGGAGCGCGGAGCAGTGGATGTGGTCGATGGAGTCGTAGAAACGCTCTTTCTTCCATTTCATGTACACGTTCACGTAGCTGCGTGTCTGAGCTTGTACATGGGAGATCGATCGTAGGTTTTTCAGGGTAAACATCGGCAAAAGTACGGAAATAATCCGCTTAAAAACGACACACAACCCGGCAGTGACGGAACTAGGACACGCAAATGATCTTAAACCCTAAACCGTAAACCCTAAACATGTGATATCAAAATACTCGTTCTGACAGACATTTCATCGAACAGAGTACGTGCATATTAGCTTAGAGTATTGTGAATATGGCTTAGAGTGAGGGTAAATACCAGAAAAGACCATCACTTGGTCTTCAAGTCATGCACAGCCCGGTTTACGTACTGTGTGAAGGCCGACCCGACCCGGCCCACTCGGATTCGCCTCGTTTGATAAAATGTTGAAAGATTTCCTGAGCACGACAGCGACCATGGAAGACGACGAAGAAATCCCACCGCTCGCTCTCCAAATCGACGCCGCCAACGACGGCGTTTCGGTCGGCGTCACCGTCATCACGGGCTATCTCGGCGCCGGCAAATCTACCGTAAGTTCTCCTTCTCTTCTCTCGTCTACTTACTTGAGAATCGAGCTCAGCTTGCTTGCGGCTTGGCTTTCTTCCTTCCTTCCTCAGCTGGTTAATCACGTACTGAACTCCCAACACGGGAAGAGAATCGCGGTGATTCTGAACGAGTTCGGCGAGGAGATCGGCGTGGAGAGGGCGATGATCAACGAAGGAGAGAGCGGGTCCCTCGTGGAGGAGTGGGTGGAGCTGGCGAATGGGTGTATTTGCTGCACTGTCAAGCATAGTCTGGTTCAAGCTTTGGAGCAGCTTGTTCAGAGGAAGGAAAGGTATGATTACGAAAGAGACCTTCTTCTCTCAATTGCTCGTCTTCTTCTTCCTCCTCCTCCTGATCATCAACAATGGCTATGGCTATGCAGGCTTGATCATATACTGTTGGAGACTACTGGTTTGGCGAACCCAGCTCCGCTTGCTTCCATCTTGTGGTTGGATGATCAGCTTGAATCGTCTGTCAACCTCGACTCCATCATCACTGTCAGTTCTTGCGTAGACCTGTCATTAGGTTCAAAAGGACCCAACTTTGGCGGCGAAGACCTAAGTTAACGGCACGAGATGAGTCCATCTTCAACCCGTCACTCTCGTTAAGTGTCATCCACAACTTGGGTACACGCCGTCCCGTATACAACTTGGGGTGTGGTTTTAAGTGTATCCGAATTGTGGCCGGCGCTTAAACTGTAGTGACGGATTGGAGATGGATTCATTTGGTGCCACAGTAAACTTGAATTTGTGTATTTTTGCCAATGAAAATTGAACTTGGGTCTATGCCGCCCGTGTGTGATGTCATAATATCGTATTTCAAAAGATTCGTACCTTGAATTATTTTTATTTTAATTCACATTTATCGTTAATCATGTAGGTTGTCGATGCTAAAAATATCAGTTTACAGCTGAGCGAGCACCGTAGTTCTTCTTCATTTCCCGAAGCGTATCTCCAAATCGCCTTTGCGGTAGGAAATCATTCAAACGATGCAACTTCCGATCACAATCACGATCCTTGCTTGACCAGGTTTTGTTCTGCTTGTTATAGGACGTCGTTATTCTTAACAAAGTGGATTTGGTTTCTCAAGATGGTTCAGGGGTTGCTTTGGATGAACTGGAAAAGGAGATCCAAAGCATTAACTCTCTCGCTACTATTATTCCAACCGTTCGTTGTCAAGTCGATCTTTCCAAGATATTAGACTGTCAGGCCTACGATGCAACCGTTGGTTTCTTCATATCTCCATTTTTCAAACAGATTTCCGTTTCCATTTCCATTCTAGCTGTACTAATCGGTGGCCCTCTCAGCATAACGCTCGATTAGAAGCATTGTTGGAGGAAAACCGTGCTCTATCAACCGAAGATATTCACGACACTGGCGTGCGAACCTTGTGCATTTCCGAGCCAGGACAAGTTGACGTAGATAAGGTAATTGTTCGAGATTGGTGTCATGTTTGCTGCAGATATTCTTCGAGACAAGGTATCTTTTCCCCAATAATGTCTAATTTTCGGATACTTTGATAAGGCTCGCCTGTGGATCGAGGAAATCCTTTGGGACAAGAAATATAATGTCGACGTATATCGCTGCAAGGGAGTTCTGAACGTCCGAAATTCCGATCAACTACATACTTTGCAGGTAATGTAAATTTATTCATATTAATTGCTTGCCACCATTTATGTCTTAAAGAAAATTCATCCGCAGGCAGTGAAGGAGATATACGATATCGTCCCGGCTCGTGACTGGAAAAACGAAGAAGCTCGGGTGAACAAGATAGTGTTCATAGGTAATTCTGAGCTCATGCATTGAACCTCACTTATGCTCTGTTTGTTGCTTACTATGTTTGTTGTTCGTTAATCTATGCAGGCCATAATTTGAAAGAGGACGTTCTTGCTCATTCTTTCAGAGATTGTATTATTCCTTAGAGAACAAAAGTTTTGAGATGAGCATAGACGATCACGAGATCGATAGAGGAATGGCCGTGTATTAATGAAAATATCATCGATTAAGTCATGTGTTGCGTATACTTAGTGGGTATTGCTAGTAAAATTAGTTTTCGAGGGGCAAGCTGCGCCAAAATTTAAAGTGCAGGGGCATTACCGCAAGTTACTCATGAAATGGACCCAACTTTTTTGGGGGACCGAGGCAAAAGGAAAAAAGAAAAAGCTCGGACTCCATGCCGGGTTTACCCAAAGTAGAAAACGCAATTTAAACTGAAACAGCTAGTTTATTGTGAATTAATAATTTGTTGATTGAGATCGAACTTCATTTAGTCTTCTTAAAAATAAATAAATACTATATAATTCACTTATCCCATTCAAAGGAAATTTACAATTTTTTTTTTCTTTGATATCTCAAATACCTCAATCACTAACCCATTTGTCAGATATCCAACAAGAAACAAGATAAATTCACAATAGAAAAGAATAAATTATTAGTATTTTGTCGAAAGTAAACCCAAAGCAACACTAGATTTATGTACACAAGGAATCGAATTAATAAATGAATAAAAAAACTATACAAATATTAAAAATTAGAATAAAAAATCAATATTGATCTTCAAGAAATCTCTAGCTTATGATATTCCACCATTTCTTCTTCTTCCTCGTGGACGGTTCCGGTACCTCTTTATACATAAAAAAAAAAAAAAAAAAAAAAAACGCACCTAATCAAAATCGATACACGAAGAGAATCACACAATGTTCAACTAATTTTCCAACATAATGTTGCGGATCCGTGTTCAGTGAGACTTGCCAAAGACGGGTCTGTAATTAGAACCCGAGACTGCGGCGGCCGAGTAGAGAATAATCAAGCTAAATGGCTAGGTGGTTTAAATTAATTCATTGTATTATTTGGTAATTAGCTGTTAATTACGTTTCTAGCATTAAATCTAGAATTGGGTCTTCTTATGATTGGGCTGGGTGATCATTCTTTCTTAAGCATTCTTGTGTTCCTTTACGAGATCAGAATCCCGGGCCGTATCACTTAATTATGAACTTCGCCAAGCCTATTACAAAAAAATTCACAAATTCACAGATACTAAATAAATAGTCCCGAAAATGTCGATTCATACCTCCTTCGGGATAAATTGAATTGTAATGAACCTCCGCCCAGAAGCTCAAGAATATAACTGCACAACAGACGCAACAATTAAAAACATTGGACAAAAACAGTATCTGATCAAATCTATGTGATTTTTATATAAAATAAAAAGTGACGGACGAATAAAACATAGTTACGAGTTAAACACTTGCTTCTATTGGACTTCAAAGCGTGAGGAAGAATCTCGATTGAGCATGTATCCTTAAACGAGGTTATCACGAATATCTTCACGCCGTACTGCAAAACATATGAATATCAGAAAATGTCAGTACATAAACACATTAATCAAGCATATACACATGCATTCTTGCTTGTGATATGTCGTAAATATAGAAAAATTACGAGAAAGTAGAGGATATGATAAAAACGATACCCAATCTGCTGCAGCCTGCAGTGTTACATGATCGCCCCATTCGCCACTCCTGTTAATCCAAATAATATAAGAATATGAATATATAGTATGTATAATATTAGAAATTATTGCACAGAGGGAAAGAAAAATACTTTCTCATTTTCTTTAAATAATCCGCGTAACCCATAGGAACATAACCCTCGTACATCTCCGGATGACCCCTCAGCTGATTACATCAGAAAACGGAAATATTCAGAAACTGAAATGATAAGATAATGTATAAAATAGACATTAAGTAAAGCAGGTTCAAAGCTCATAATCGATCTACACAAACCTGCTCAACAATTTGTTCTCTGACAAAACAGTGGTGTTCGGCAGACCGATATAGCTGGTCTGATAACGCGCGAAACTGTGATATAATAACAAAAACTAGTCTTCAAGAAAAAACTCAAACATATAGTGATTAAGCACAACACAAGAAGAAAACCTACCTGACAATTACCATCTCCTTGGACCTTCCGCTCAATAAGTTCATATAACTGCAATCTATAGAAAAAGACGGTTTTACTTATCAAAACATCGATTAAAACAACTAATTAAACTTCTAAATTGTAAATAATAATTATCACAACCAATCTTTAACTAAAATGCTCGATTACGATTACCTAGCAGGTGTAAAGACAGTTGCTAATTCGGTTTCAATAGATTCGATAGAAAGAGTGGAGACTAAGTGAATTGCAGGAATACCACTAACGATATGAAAAGGGAAATTGAACACAAGACCTTTCGAGAAGCCTCTCGTGATCAGACATCTCCTCATCAGCTGACGGAATCTTTTCAACGGTCTTCGGAACGTGCTGCAGATCAGATATACCGTAAATAAATTCCAGTTCGATTTGGATATGTTGAAAACAGCTAATATACAACTTCCAGTAAATTAATATCTGTACACAGACACTTCACTGAATGAGGAACATATGTGAACTTACCGGGACGGGAACCATATCATTCAATCGTCTGCCTACTTCACTATCAAGTGAATACTCGTCAGCTATGTCCAATCCGTAAGACCAGTCGTGCCCATTTGTCGAGTTCTCTCCTGTATTATCTTCAGGCGTATGATACGTGTATACACAGCCAGTCGGATTCTCCGTATCTCCATTCATCATCTGTCTAGAATCTTCTAACTTAACTTCTCTGTTGCCGTGATCATCCAAATTCTCGTTCCTATCGTGGCCGTTTTCCATCTTCCAATCGTTGCCATTCTCTACAGCCCATTAGCACTTAAGTCACATAACATAAGAGAAAGAAATATCAGCAAAAACTTGAGTAAATTCGAATTCCCGAAATACCAAAACCCGACCTACCGTGTCTCTTCGAAGGGCCGAGCCAATTCTGCGCCAGAATCGACGCCTGCAACTGCTCGTCATCGATATCCCGACGCCCTGAAGCCTCAGCCGAAGCAAGCCTCGAGAGCTCTTCCTGTAACGCGTGAGCGATCACCTCATCGTTCTCCACATTGCACGGAGCAACGTAGCCTTCTCTGACATACTCGACGCTGCTGTAATCATTATCGTATCCCGTTACGGTGCTCCGAGAGCCGTCATTGGCGAGCGTGCACACGTCCAGAAGATGCAGACCCCATCGCTCCACATCGGGATCCATTTTATAAGTCGCCATCGATACGCAGCAACAATCAATACCAACTGAATCGAAAAACTAGAAACAATTAGACCCACAAATTCCCAATATATTCATAAAAAAAGTGACAATTCAAACGAAACGATCCTATCCGATCAATACGCAGAGTTTTTTTTTTTTCTTTCTAAAAATCCAGAGTCGTACAGCGAAGAAAGTTAAAACCCTAAGCTCAAATTACCGCGCATTGAAGCTTCGCAGCTGATCACCATCAAAGCAAAAACGAAGCAGAGAATTCGAAACGTGATGAAAAAGCAAAAGGGAGAAACTCACGTTGGAGACGGAAACTTCGCGAAGAAGATAACCTGGAGAGAAGCTTGAAAGAATGATTTCGAAGCAGAGAGTGAAATCGGAGGTCGATCTCGATCGAAGCAAGAATGAGTAGAGGGAGAGAGAGAGAGAATTCAAAGGAATATGGAATGCGAAGCTCTTGCTTCAAAATTGCCGTCCATTAAAGCCGTTCATTGTTGAACATTTTAATTAATTTTAAGTATTTATTTTTGGTGGAGGCGTGAACAAGATGATGAAAACAGAAACCGCCACTGTTACCGGTTACCGGGATGACCTCCACGTGTACGAGGTTGCGTTGACTTTTTACTATCTACGTTGAAAAAAATTCGATATTTAATAATAATAAACATTTTAATTTAGAATGTAAAATAATAAATATAGTAACAAACGAAATACGATTTAAATTTTATATTTTTTAAACAACCACTCCATAATAATCTCTAATTTAATTTCGTAACCAACTACACACGTGTGAAAACGTATGGACTGTTCATTAGAATTACTGTATGTGGAAAGAGTCAATGGTCAAAGGACAAGTGTCGAGTTTCTACACGTTGACTTATCACATGCATGCTTAATTAATCGTTTATAGAATAAGCTCATCATTTAAGAACGATAAATGTTGGACCCTGCGTCAATCTTATGCAGGGCAGTACAATACAACTGTTAAAGTATAGTATATAATTAGTTCATAATATATTAATCCCATGTTAATATATGATATGCATTTTTATTTAGTCGATACATTTGTCACCTCAATAAAAATTGCCCAATATTACCTCGTACGGAAATCTATTAGTTTGTGTCGTTTAATATATAGATTATGAATTCCGTCACATGCTATAGTACCACTTGAGATTTAGATTTATTAGATCCAAAAGGCAAGACATTAATTCAATATATAAATATATATATATATATATATATATATATATCTGCATATCGAATGGTCTACTCTATTCTTCAGAGCCTTGTGTATTTGTATATCTATCTTACATTCCAGTAAATCATTTGGAATGCGACTATTTTGTTTGTGGACCAAACCAATTGCATATAAATAAATGGGTCGGGTCAACCGGAACTGATTCGGGTCGAAAAAACATTAGTCAAAATGAGGCCTTTTTCTTGATTTCCCACCAAAAACAACACAAGGCAAAAGAAGCTAACTTTACAGGTTCAGAACAGTGAATATGATTGAGCCAAGAACAATGGAGTGATGAGATTTATGTCCTCACAAACTTGGGCCTCCACGTCTCCCACATCAAGCACCCTCTCTCCCCGCTCTTTGACGCCGCTCTCGGCTCGTCTCGCCGCTCCGTCAAGCTCTTCGGAAGCATAACCGGGCTCGTTGCCGCTTGCGCCGCTGCCTCCACGATCTGATCGATCATGTCCAGGACCTCGCTCATCTTGGGACGGAGCTTTGCCTGCCTGGCCAGGCACCGGTTCGCTATCGACGCTATTGTCTTTGCGGACCGGAGCGTGTACTTACCCTCCAGCCTTGGATCAAGGATGAGTTCGAACCGCCTCGGGTTCGATAAGTGAGGTTTCACCCAGTCGAGGAGCTTCTGCTCACCCCGGGGGCGGTTCCGGTCGAGGGGACGCCGCCCAGTGATGAGCTCGTAGAGGAACACCCCGAAGCTCCACACGTCGGATTTTGATGTCAGCCTTCCGGTCTGTATGTACTCCGGGGCCGCGTAGCCGATCGTTCCCACCACCTAATCCACACAAATGTTGGAAAGTTTATCATTTAAATGAAATTGTGAAATACATAAGAGTAAATGGTCTATCAAGTGACCTTTAATCAGTGTAACAGTCTAATCGAATTTCGTTTTAACGGTCCGAAAATTTGTCCATAAAATCGAGTAGTCATTCACCTAGTTCGGCACACCATTTCAAGATCATACTTAATCTTTTTTTTTTTTTTTTCGATTTACATTTTTCTCGGCAGATTCAAAGTGTAGCTTTCCGACTATGATTTACGCTCGACCTAATTCGACACACTATTTCAATGTCTTACAAGAACTCTTTATAGTACTTTTGAATTCGCATTTCGTATTTTTCTAGCTTCCCGCCTTCCGGTAATCTAAAACTATTTTGTTATCTCCCTAGATATAGCTGGAAAATATACAACAATCAATTGCATTAAAGGAAAATTTAAGGCAAAAAATGGAATACTAATACATACCGCGGTAGAGACGTGGCTTAGCCCGTCCGATGGGCCGAGCCTGGCCATTCCGAAGTCCGACAACTTCGCGTTCCAATGCTCGTCGAGTAGTATGTTTGATGACTTGAAATCTCTGAAGATGATCTGAAAGTCCATGCCTTCGTGGAGGTACGCCAAGCCACGGGCAGCGTCCTGGGCAATCTTCATCCGCACGGCCCACGGGAGCGTTGTCTGAAAGCGGTTGGCCAAGTGGTCTTGAACGCTGCGGTTGGGCATGTACTCGTAGACGAGCAGCCTCTGAATGCCTCGCTCGTCGTCCTCAGCGCAGTAACCCAACAGCTTCACCAGATTCTGTTGCTCAACAACACCCAACACATTCACTTCTGTCACCCATTCCTTGTGACCCTGCATCCAAAATTTACACATTTACAATGATTTTTTTTCTAAATCTTTGACGCGCGACTTTGAAAAATGTATTTTTTGTTATCCGTACGCAGTCATTCTGTTAAGTTGTGGTTAATTTTTAACGCGATTTCGGTTTTTACCCGTTTTCTTTGTTTCTCACTTAACAAAGTAAGCGACTATATATTACAAAAGACGATAAAATCACGAGCTTTTAGAATCGATTGATTGTTCTAAATAACATAAGTCGCTACGCAAGCTTTGAAACGGGCCGGGGCAACAAAAATAAAACTGATTCGGGTCGCCAATAAACTCTTAGAAACTCAAATTATGCTAACCTGCAATCCCCTTTTACTCAGTTGTTTAATGGCGACATCGATCTTCTTATGTTGGTCCTCCATGCGGATCGCGGCCTTGTAGACGCCCCCGAATCCGCCTTCCCCGATCATGAGCGCACGGTTGAAGTTCTTCGTGGCGGTTTTCAACTCGGAGAACGAAAACTCCTTCAGATTGCCGTGTCTCTGCGACAGCATCGCGAACGATTTCGCAGAGGACGAGCTGAACTCCGACACGTTCTGGGAGTGAGACTCCGAGCCCGATCTCCTCATGTCGCGGTCCGTCGACACTGAAGTTGAAGTCGAGCCCAGCGACGTCAAATTCGCCATCTTCGGCTCGTCGTTCCTCTCCTTGTTTAGGAAGCCGAAGCACTTCATCGTGCCCGAAAACGATTCTTGCTTTGCCTCGGAAGAGATCACCATTCGATGGGAACATAAAAGACTACCCTGAGGAACAAGAGCACATGACTTGAGAGTTTCAAATCTGCTTGACCAAAAGTACCAATCTTTTTTAGCAGGAACAGCCAAAGAACCCAGTTGAAGATGAAGGAAAGGGACTAATTTACCTGTGAAAAGAGCTTCAAAATGTTGATGATTTAGAGAGGTCAATTGCGAAGGCAGTTCAACAACCAGGGAAGAAGAAGCACAGGATCCTATTGAATGGGGGGTAAAAGGGGAAGAAAAAGAGGACAAAAATGGAAAGAAGTGATGAGGTGTGTGTGAAAAGGGCATAAATGCTTGTGAAACGGGAAAGGCTCAAAGCTTTATTTCTTGATAGATTGTTGACCAAGTCATCGTCTCTAAATGTAATTGCATTGAATGGGGTCTCTTTCTTCTCATTAATGGTAGTTGGAAGTTGGAAACCACTCTTTATTTTTATTATTTCTTATAATTCCAAATATTGAGTTGACATTTCGTGTTTAAAAAGACAAAAAAACGACGACTTTATTGCTTGTATGCTTCTTTGTCACTTTCTAATTCCTTGTAGAAACAGAAAAAGTTGACCATTCGGATTGAGAACTACATAATTAATTTTAATCGTTATATTAAATTGTTGTTCTAGATTTTGTTGGATGCAGTAAATTGTCTCGCATCCTTCTAATGCTTTTAATCCGGAGCAACCGGAATTTCTGTCTCCGACTTCTGAATCCGACGGGTCTTTATTTTTTTAGTAAAAGATAGAGGTTCCTGATCTCGCAAAAGTGAATTTAAATCACAATTTAGATCAACATTTAAAAAAACACAAATGACACCATGGTTTTGTTAGACAAATCTTATAAATAAATAATTAAATAAACAAATAAAAAGTGATTTAAATGGTCTTAAATTTAGTAGGCCGGTCCATAACTCAGACATGAATATTTAAAAAAATTGATGCTTCGTTTATTAAGATGCCTAATAATTAATTATTCAATCATGACGTGTAACTCAAGAAAGATATTCATATAGTGGTGGTGACTGTGTTGGGACAATGTGAATCGTTCCTTAGAAACAGTGCTACAATAAATTACTGACATTTTCATGGTTAATGTGACACTTTCATGTTGATTTCATTGTAAATCTGTGCTTCGTCACATGTTTAGGTTATCAAATATTTGATTTGTTTTGTTAATCGAAGAGAAGAAGAAAAAAAAAATGAATGCGAATGATTTGCTATTATTGTGTAAACAAAAACGACAAGCAGTACAATACACGACAAGGATAAGCTGATTGTGCTGGCGTTATAAAACGACAAGTGTTGCAGGCTTTTGAGCAAGAAACGACAAGGATTGGGTGATTAAGTTAAAATCTACCAATCATAAGGTCTTCACAAAAATTCTGAATTTGACTGCATCAAGAGGAAGACAAGTCAAACCATGACTTAATTATTACACACACACACACACAAAATTCTCACGTCTTATCATATTTATTGATATTCTCTTAAAAGAAATTGCAGCATAAGTACCTATAATTTAGATGAATTTGACGGTATATTATACTTTTTGTTCTGTCACGGTATATATTCCGAACATTATTGGTGCTTCGGATCGACACTTCTTACGACATTACAAAACAAAAGTGGAGTATACCATTACATCTGTTAGAAATCTTGCGGCATAAGTGCCCAAAGTTTTGGGATTGAGCCCAACCGGGCCCACGTGAGTTAAAGGAGTTGATTCATGTATTGATTAGAGATTCATATAATTAATGAAGTTTTACTTATATGATAAATAAATATATTAATCACATATTATCTCATTTCCTATTATATGGTGAGATCATGTAAAATAGAAAAATAACCTTAATTAGAGAGATACACATTTAATGTGTGTGCCTATTTAAGCAAACCCTAGTTCTAGAATTTGAATTCAACTATTCATCACCAAAACACTATTCACGTGGTGGACTACGTAGAGTGCGAACATTTGAGCAGCTTGTGATTGACGTGGAGCAACGGAGAGGCTAGGGCATCATCGCGGGAGCAATGTGAAGATCCATTCGAGGTTAAAGTAAGGAAGCTTCATGTAGAGAATATACTCTCAAACCGGTATGTATTTTGATTTAGCTATGTCATCTCGATTGTATTGTTTTTTAGGATTCCCAGATATTCATTTTCCGCATCAGGGAAGTACGGAAGCCTAGGAAAAACCCAACTATATCTTCTTATCATTTAAGCTACTTATTCCGCAAATATTATATTTTCGTGGAGTATGAAATAAACAAAATACCAGTCTAAGCCGCCCAGCCAACAGGAATATTTTAATTAAAAAAAGAAAATATTTAATTGGATTTATTTAATTTCCGAGAATCTAGCGTAGAGAGACAACGAGAACACTCCATATCCAAACTCCAAACCGAGCTTACTACGATCAACTTTACCAAAATCACAGTTTCAGTTTCAGTTTCAGACTCCAACAAGAAACAAACTTTCCGTTTCTGTTTCTCTGACAAGCTCAGATACAGCACAACCCATGTCCTCATTCGCATTACTCTCTTCAATCGAAGAAAGCTGTCTGCTTTAGATCTCCATAGCCATTGTTCTGCAGAGCTCAAGCAGTTTCAGCTCTGCCCAGATGAAGCTGAAGCTGATGTTGCTCGTCGTTGTGGTGCTGGGATTGGTACAGTTCATGCAGTGCCAACCGGTGGACGATTACAGCGAGCTCAACAACCCTGCGGTTCGTCCTGTCATTACGCAGATCGTGTACAGTCATCTCTCCAATCTCACCGCTTCTCTCAGTACTGAAATCGCAAACCAGTCCAACTTCTGTATCAAAGATCCGTGAGTTTCACTACATTGTCTGAAACTTGAGCAATGCATTTTCTGTTACTTAACGTCTTGATGTTTCAGAGAAGCTGATTGGAACCGGGCTTTCAATTTCTCCGAAAATCTTGACTTCGTGTCTTCTTGCATTCAGAAAACCAGAGGTACAAATCAATCACATGACCACTTGTAGTCGAAGGGAGGGCAAACCGGTCATTTAGTCGGGCGCGTTTGCTCGGTTTTTTGTTTTTTCTTGTCTTGATTCGCATCCATTGGAGAGTATTCGACCTTGCTCTCGAGAAAAGTCGGGAATTTTTTTATTGTATCTTTGCACCGTGATAAAGAAAAGGCCTTGAAGAGGAAGGATAAGGAAGCAAAAGTTCTGTTTGCAGTGGAACTCAAGCTTTTTCATTCTTTAGATTAGATTTTCTAAGATGTAGTAGGTTGACATTTAAGTTGACTTTCCGGAAAATCGACAAACCTCGAGCTTCGTCGAAAAAACCAATATAAATTGAGAAACGAATTTGTTGGGAAGAAAATCTTAGCTTGAATTCTCTTTTTCCTTATCACGGTGTTATTGGTTTGATAGGCGATCTTGCGAGGCGTTTGTGCACATCAGCGGAAACGAAATTCTATTTCGAAAGTCTTTTCGGTATTTCCAGTGGTGCAAATTATTTAAGACCAAATAAGAACTGCAATTTAAGCTCGTGGCTTTCGGGCTGTGAGCCGGGATGGGCTTGTCGCGTTAGCCGTGACGAAAAAATCGACGTTCGAAACTCAAAAACGATCCCAACAAGAAACCTCGAATGTCAAACTTGTTGTGAGGGATTCTTTTGCCCTCACGGTATCACATGCATGATCCGTAAGCACTTACTTTTAGATCATGTTTTTGTAACTTCATTATTGTAACAATCGGTTCTTGAGATGACGAGTGTAACATTCTTGAAGCTTGCCCACTCGGTTCTTACTGTCCCATTGCGAAGCTCAATAAGGAAACTGGCGTATGCGAACCGTAAGTTGAGTAGATTCGGTTCGTTTATCATTGAATGATTCTTTGTGTTGATATGTATGCTATAACAGATACCGTTACCAGTTACCTCAAGGAAGGCCGAATCATACTTGCGGAGGAGCCAACGCTTGGGCCGATGTTGGAACTAGCAGCGAGCTCTTCTGTTCGGCAGGGTCGTATTGCCCGACCACCGTCGATAGAGTCAATTGCAGCAGCGGGTACTGAATTCCGCACTGATAATAATATATATTTTTTAATTAGTTGACCTGGCGTTGCGCATTTCGTGACTCTAACCTTTACCTTTTCATGTGTTTGCAGACATTATTGCCGGTTGGGTTCGACTTCTGAGAGAAGTGAGTTTTGAGCGAGGTCCCGTGTTCACGTTTCCTCCGAGAAGAACCTGACAATTTTTCGTCTTATCACAGGCTGTCTTAAGCTGGCTTCATGTAAACAAAACACAGAGAATCAAGACATACAACTATATGGAATATTGCTAATCGTGAGTTACATATTCGAATCTGCCTCACTGATCTCAAGGAAAAATACATGTAGTTCACGTCTTTCTTATTGCGAATGCAGGTTGCTTTGGGCACTATACTGCTCATAATCTACAACTGCACAGACCAAGTTCTGACGATGAGGGAACGGAGACTCGCCAAGTCAAGAGAATCGGCAGCGAAAAGTGCAAAGAAGACTGCGAAAGCGCGACAGAGGTGGAAAGCTGCGAAGAACCACGTTAAGAAACATGCTAGTGGATTGCAAGCTCAGTTATCTCAAACATTTTCTCGAAACCGAGATTCCTCGAGCTTCGAGAAACTTCCCAAGTCCGAAATCGACGACGAACAGTCGCCTTCTCTACCGTCTACTTTCGGTATTTCTTCGAAAGATCGAAAGAGAAAAGAGCATCGTGAAGACGGTCCCGAGAAATCCGAGGGTTTCAGTTTCGTCGATGCAGATAACTCTTCGGTGAATATCCCTGTTGGAAAGCAAATCAACACCGATAGCCAAATTTTCAAGTATACTTATAATCAGCTCGAGAAGGAAAGAGCAAGAGAACAAGAGTTTAAGGATCTTACTTTTTCGAATGTGATCAAAATGGCAACCGATAAAACCGAAGTGAAGAAACGGCCTTTAATCGAGATTTCTTTCAAGGATCTGACGCTGACACTGAAATCGAAAAAGAAACACTTATTGAGATGTGTCACCGGCGATATCAAACCCGGCCGTATAACATCTGTCATGGGACCATCAGGTGCCGGTAAAACGACACTTCTCTCTGCGATAGCCGGGAAAGCTATTGGATGCAAGGTGACTGGTTCAATTTTGATCAACGGAAAGAATGAGTCGATCCATTCGTACAAGAAAATCATAGGATTCGTCCCTCAAGATGACATTGTTCATGAAAACTTGACAGTGGAAGAGAATCTTTGGTTCAGTGCAAAGTGTAGGTGCGTGTGCTCGTCGGAACTTTTCAACGAATTACATTACGACCGGTGCAATATTACTTTGCTGAAATTGATTTTTGTTTTCTAATTTGAAGATTATCGACGGAGTTGCAGAAACCCGATAGAGTTCTGATTGTGGAAAGAGTGATCGAGTCTTTGGGGCTTCAGGCAGTGAGGAACTCTTTCGTAGGGACGGTAGAGAAGCGGGGAATCTCTGGTGGTCAGAGGAAGCGAGTCAACGTTGGACTCGAGATGGTTATGGAACCTTCGCTTCTGATCTTGGACGAACCCACGTCGGGATTGGACAGTGCATCGTCCCAACAGCTTCTTCGAGCGCTGAGGCGGGAAGCTCTTGAAGGGGTCAATATCTGTATGGTGGTTCACCAGCCAAGGTAACTTATCAACCAAGGTACCAGAATTTGAGCGTTTATTTTGACTATAATCTTTGGTTCGTTGGATAAATATGTTTGCAGCTATGCATTGTTCAACATGTTCGATGATTTGATCCTACTCGCAAAGGGCGGTCTCAGTGTGTACCACGGACCTGTGAAGAGAGTCGAAGACTACTTTGCAGGCCTCGGGATCCATATTCCCGAGCGGGTCAACCCTCCAGATCACTTCATTGACATTCTAGAGGGTATCATAGCACCGGGAAAAGACACAAAACTCAACTACCGAGAGCTTCCCATCAGATGGATGCTTCACAAGGGGTACCGAGTTCCTCATGATATGAGGCAAGAAGCAGAGAATATCGCATCGTCGTCAATGGCCACCGCGGCTGTGGAAACGAACCACGACATAAATGTTAATGACGCTAACATGGAGGAACAGTCTTTCGCGGGCGAGTTGTGGCAAGACGTTAAGACTAACGTTGAATTGCGCCGTGAAAAGATACGCCTCAATTTCTTGAGTTCCAAGGATTTAGCGAAGCGAAAAACTCCGGGTGTATTCTCACAATATAGATACTTTCTTGGGAGGTAAAATTACATTAATACAGCAACGAGAAATAAAATTTTACTCAATTTCTCGCTTTGAATGATGTGGCAGGCTTGGAAAGCAACGGCTTCGGGAAGCTAAAATCCAAGCAGTTGACTATTTTATCCTGCTACTCGCTGGAGCTTGCCTCGGATTTTTATCGAAAGCGAACGACAGTAACTTTGGCGCTTCCGGTTATATTAACACGATTATCGGAGTTTGTAAGTCGCTAAAGCTCTGATGTCAGACACATAGTTGTCAGTTCCTCAAATTCTTCTTATGTTTATTTCAGCTCTTCTTTGTAAAATTGCGGCTTTGAGATCGTTCTCGTTGGACAAGCTTCACCACTGGAGAGAGAGTTCTTCGGGCATGAGCAGCTTGGCGTATTTTCTCGCCAAGGACACCATTGACCACTTCAACACGCTGGTCAAACCCGTCGTGTACCTCTCAACGTTCTATTTCCTGACCAACCCGAGATCGTCCTTCACGGATAACTACGGTGTTTTGGTCTGTCTCGTCTACTGCGTGACTGGTATAGCATACGCATTGGCCATCTTCTTTGAACAAGGGGGAGCTCAGCTGGTGAGTACTCACGCAAAAATAAAAGCAAAATTTAAACTGTTTCGCCTTTTAATCATACTCGAAAACAACTGAATGGTGCAGTGGTCTGTGCTTCTTCCCGTCGTTCTGACTCTCGTTGCGACGCGCACGAATAGCGGCGAGGTGGTAAAGAACTTGGCTTATTTGTGTTACCCGAGATGGGCGCTTGAAGCCTTTGTCATCTCAAATGCCGAAAGGTTTGCCATTAAACACAACCCTTTTCTCTAGGGGTGAAAGGCCGAAAATCGATTTTTTTAACAGAATACTAAGTCTACCGCTATCATTTATACCGATTATTAAAAGGCTACAACTGAATATGTCATCGGTAATGGTAATGAAAAACCGCAACTGGATATTTGTTTTTACCGCATAAATAGGCGCAGGAGTTGATAAAGTTTTTTCGACTTTCGAGGTGATGTTATTGCTAACGAATGTCGAATATTTGATAATTGCGGTTTTATTTAGTGCTTTGACCATTACTTTTTTCAAACGAGTAATGTGAAGGCAAAATGTGAGCTCATAGTAAAGGCATTTTGGTACAGGTACGACGGAGTGTGGTTGATAACTCGGTGCGGCTCGCTTCTGCGGAGCGGCTACAGTCTCCATGACTGGCCTCTTTGCATCTCCGTCCTCATCTTCTACGGCGTCGTTGGCCGTGTCATAGCCTTCCTCGGAATGGTAGCTTTTCAGAAGAAATAGACTTATCGTTTGTAACATGGCTAGAGAAGCTCATTATTGTAACTTGTAAATCTTTACATCATTTTTATCATTCTTTTCCAATTTATAACTACTCCATTGCTTTAGACTTACATACACAATAATTTATTACCAATTGTGCTGATCCGATGAATTTTTTCGTAAAAAAAAAAAAAAAAAAAACAATATCGTAGGACTTACAGAAAAAAAAAATCAATTTCTTATTTATAATAAAGTGAATTTTTGTAAGGGATAGTGCAAGAATTTAATGTGATTTTTATATAATTTTTTTTTTGTTAATTTGGATCATAATTCGAATTCGGATACCGTAAGACAATTCTAATAAAAACGGTCCTTACTTGGCCTTGTCAAAAACAGATTACCCAATTGAAAACAACAATTTTGATAAAAAAAAAAAGGTCGTTACTTGGTCCGTACATTTTAGACGGAAAACGAATTACCCGATCAAATTCGAACACGGAAAAGACGATTTTAATGAAAACGGTCCTTATTTGACCCGAACACTCTTTGCCAAAAGCGGATTACCGCAGGTACACGGTAGTTATACCGTGGGCTTCCATCACTTCAAAACATAACACCATTGCCAAAAAAAAAAAAGAAACAAAAAAACTTACCCGCCTCTCGCTCTCGCCGTTCAGCCACCACCGTCGCCGTCGCCGTCGCGGCCAAGTACGGCGTCGTTTCAGGCAATCAGCACCGAGGTTCTCTCTCTTTCTCGATTTCTTCTGCTCTCGTTTGTTCAGGCTCACTAATCGGTAGAGAGTTCGGTCTGGTTCTTCCTTCATTTGTCCTCGTGCTTTCGATTGTAGGCTACTTAGCATGATATCAGATCTTCTTAGTTCAATTGGAGCTGAATCGGTCTCCATAATCGAAACATGGAGCTTTTTCTTTTGCAGAGATACATAGTTTGTTGAAGTTGATCCAGTCTTTGGTTTTTGAAAGATTGGAGAAAATGGAAGAGCACAAGAGCAATGCTAAGAAGAAGAATTTCAGAAAGAGAACCTCCCACTCCGACGACGAGGAAGAAGAACAACCGGACGAGCTCGAGCGGAGGTACGATCACTTTCCTTCTGTGTAGAGCTAGGGTTTCGCATTCTGCGATTGAGAATTGCGAAACTGAATTGAATCCAATTGAACAGAATGGCGCTTGAGGAGGTGAAGTTTCTTCAGAAGCTGAGGCAGAAGAAGTCGGGAATCCCGGCACTCACCGTTTCCAACTCCGACAAGGATTTTGCCTTGCCCGGCGCTACCCGAAACCACTCGGCTAAGAAAACGCCTGGCGATCCTGCCTTCTCAGCAGAAAGCGCTGGTGCGGAAGATAACAAGGACAAAGACGACCTCGTTCTTCAAGATACATTCGCTCAGGAAACCGCCGTCTTGCTCGAAGATCCCAATATGTATGTGTAGTTTCATTGAATCGTTGCGGTTTCTTTCCTTGATTACTGATCATTGTAGCTAACAGGTTGAAGTATGTCGAACAAGAGTTAGCGAAGAAGAGGGGCAGGAAAATCGATGATGCGGACCAAGCTGAAACCGAGTTTAAACGCGCAGAAGACGAATTGTACAAAATCCCCGACCATCTCAAAGTCAGTCACTGTTTCTTTTTTATACTTAGAAATGCAGTGAAATTGGCCATTAACACAGCACGAGTTTTGTAATTTTGTGACAGGTGAAGAAGCGAAACTCGGAAGAAAGCTCAACGCAGTGGACTACTGGGATTGCAGAGATTCAGCTTCCTATCGAGTGAGTGCCTTCACCGGCTCGCCTTTCATTGTCCTCGCAATAATCGAACTTGATTATCTGCAGATAATGTCATGCAGTAATTCACATTGCCTCATAATTTTTAATTGCAGGTACAAGTTGAAAAATATCGAGGAAACCGAGGCGGCTAAAAAGCTTCTTCAGGAGAAGCGGCTCATGGGCCGAACGAAGTCAGAGTTTAGCATTCCTTCGAGTTACAGTGCTGATTACTTCCAGCGAGGCAAGGACTACTCCGAAAAACTTAGAAAAGGTAAGTTTTTTATTTTCTTTTTCTTCTTCGGCTTTCTGATATGATGGATCAATTCTACCGGAACCCGACAGTGTTTTAAGTCTCAATTATTTAATCAGAGATAATTATGATTTTTAATTTTTCTACCATTAAAAAATTGAGTTGCATTGATTGATGGTAGATTTGGAATTTGCAGAGCATCCTGAGCTGTACAAAGGCAAAGGTTCACAGGACGGAAGTGGAACGTCAAAGCCGGAAAAAACAGAAAAGGCAGAAAAGCCTGGGCAGAGACAGGTGGCAACTGACGAGTTAACGCTCAACCGGTTCGTTAAAAGAGAGCGTGCTCGTGGCATGCGCAGGTGATGCGTACATGTGTCTCCCCGTGCAACGACGTTTTGCTTTGCACCCGAGCGTTGAATAGAATTGGTTTAAGCACAATTTCGAAGCATCAAATACACTTTCATAGAACTGATGATGTTTTACTAAATGAAAATACTATGACGTTTCTCAATTTATTTATTTATTTATTTCATTCTTTTTGGTATACAAATTACGGTTAACGTCAAACTTGTGCTCACTACAAGTGTGCTCTCTCAAGTAGCTATTTCCAAATGATATCGGCGAGAAATCTTAGGGCCGGAACACCGCGTATTTCAACATCGACCAGCGGTGCCTGGATCAGTGTCAAGTCTCTGAGCTCTTCGTCACCCCGGATCATATCGAGAGCTCGCATTTGATCCTGGTATTCATCATAATAACGAATCAATAAATAAATGAATTATTTCATAAGATTAGTGTGCCGAAGATAATTAGTACCTTTCGTTTTATCGAGCAAAACTTGCAATCGGAGGCAGATGGGGGGAGAATCTGATTAACAACCAGCTTTTTCACCGGAACGTTTTCCTTCTCCAACGATGCGCGAAGCCTAGATGACTCACTGACTGCCATCACCTGAAGTGAACCAAAAAAATTGCCTCTTTTCTATGAAAATCATGTTTATTACGTTATTTGAAGGAAAAAACCGGACTGACGAGATTGGGTGAATAAAGAAAAAAAGAGACTATTGGGAGCTTCTACCGTGGGGATGGTTACAATGACGAACTCAGTTGACTCTGAGTCTCGGAAAAGCTCGCGGACTTTGATCATCCTCTCTCGCAGTCGCTCTAGTTTGTCGGTCTGCATTATCCATCACAAAGTAAATGCATAAATCATATATGAAAGTAAAAGTACCACCATTTTCCAAAAAACTTAACAACAGAGGGTTCAAAAAAATAAACTTACCGCATCTTCTCGGGGTTGGTCCTGTCCGAAAACAGATTTGATGGCCGATGTGGCTGACGATATCTTTTGCTTGAGCTGCAAGAGACATAATATAAACCGTTACAAATTAACCGCAAAAAACAAACTCAAGCCAAATTGAACCAAAAAAAAAAAAGTGGAAAATATAATTCAGGTCGGAAATTTAAACATAAAGAAAGATCGATAATAAAGAAATTTTGAAACAAAAATAATGGGATGAAAAGAGTAAGACGCCGACCTTCAGTATTTTGCCTATTGATCGATCTAAGAAATCTGGCAAGGACAAGAGCCTCAATGTATGACCCTGTTCCGGACAGAAAGCCACATAATTATTGTAAATATTTGATTAAATTTAAAGAGACAAAAGAATAGTTTGATATTAGAAAGCTCACCGTGGGCGCTGTGTCAAAAACTATGCGTGTAAACATGCTGTATTCTTCCGACTCCAGAAATTGTATAACCTGGAAAACGCAAAGGGCCGTAGCAGAAAATATAAAATTGGACCCTATATATTTTAGTGTTTCAAGAACAAATTAAGCGAGAAAAAGACGTGCCTTGGAAATTGCTATAGCTTCATCCAGACCCGGAGGAGGCGTGTCTAGTAATTCTCCCAGTTTCAACTCTCCCAACTTTGGCAATTCATGGCGAAAAGGAAATTAATATTCCAATTTTGAGGATCAAAACTTTGATTAAAAACGGAACAAACATATATAAGAAAATGCTTCGTATAAAGACTCACCTGTTCTGCAAAAACGCCAAGACCCATGCCATCCATGAAATCCTTGACCCCGGTTCCGCCATTGCTCTGAGCAACAGTACGAAAATCTTCCCGTGCTTTCTCAGGGTTTATCTGCCACATAACAGTACATTTAGCTCATAGAGCTCATGAACAATTTAAAAGAGAAACATCAAACGAGAACTAGCATCAAACATATTTTTGTATCGAAACCCTGATGATCATTGAAGTACTTGCAGAATCGAGGTGAAAACAACGAAAACTCGACAAACCTCAAGAGCGAAAAGTGGAGAATCGGGTCCTTCAACAGCTACCAATGTTCCTCCACTCAGATCCTTAAGCACATATTACCGGAACACAAACAGGTTTGATGAGCGTTTCCGCTTTGTTAACCGATACGTATCTTAATAGAAAGAAAAAAAGGGTTAAAACCTGAGCGAAAGAATCGCTCAACGAATGAGCGGGATCGGTGGAGACGACAAGAGTAGGATGACCACTATTTGCAAATTTGACAGCCAATGAAGCGGCACAGCTCGTCTTTCCGACACCGCCTTTTCCACCAAGCATGTAATACTTCCTCTTCGTCCCTGAAACCATTTCTTCGAACCCCGAAACCGCTTCCGCTGGGACCGACACTGATCTCACTGCTCAAAGAAATGGCATACAATATATGTAAATAAAAGCCCAAATATTTTATGCTTTTACATTGCACATCGCTTGATAAGTTCCGATAAACTCGTTTTGGAACATATCGATACTGTTTCTGACATGTTTGATAGTACAAAGCCTTTCCAGAAAGGCACAGTTCATTTGGGCACTTCAGAATTCAGATATAGAAGCACCAAAACCAGAAGACTCCATTGAATTAATCACTATTGCTTATAACCGACATTGAAACCCAGCAAAAGGGAAAATTTGGATGAGACCCACTAAATGAATCAGGAATTCGAACCGAAGAACTCACCCTGGAATTGCCTTTTGATGGGCTTGTTCGTGGCTGTTGAGAGCGAAATGAAGGAGAAGCCTTTGGAGAGAGAGAGCGGTGTGTAGCTTTTGGGAGCGTAGGAGAGGAGACCCACCATGGCCATTGAGCTTCTTCCATTGAGAACACCCGAGAAAGTGGTCGGAGCAGAGCAACTCGCCATCGACGAAATCTCAAATGACCACACTGTGCTTTCGATAGAGCCTTTGCTTTCTTGGACATTGATTCACCGTTTCATCACGTAACATTTTTTCCTGTCGTTTGCAAATCATACGACGTAAATATTGTATGTCGTTTTTTTAAAACACGGAAATTAACACTCAATAAATCCATAAAATTGATGAAAATAAATTTTAAATGGTTCAGAATTCAGATCCTAAATAAAATAATTAATAATTACTCAATAAATTAATAACCTCCTGAATTATTACTCATTAATGTAATAAAATTCTCCCTCCCAACGAGGATACGATGATTAGGAATTAATACAAACAGGAGCTTATATATTTATATTTGCCACACAATACAAACATTAATATTTATTGAATCCCTAAACAATATTATATTAAAATTAGAAATATATTCCTTCAATTCACAAAGAACACCCTCTGATATTGTTTTTAACAACTAGTACAATCTCATTTATAGCTTCTTTCCGGCCAAATCTTCGAGAGTCAAACTCAGTGAGTCAACACTTCCCTTCTTTACCTCCTCTCCTCGAGCAGCAAGAAAATCCTCCACACTTCCGGGCTCTCCAAACCACCCGAGACGGTCGGAAATCAGGTGGAGATTGTCGCAGCCGCTGCACTGCGCCACCACGACGCCCTTCTCGTACGATTCCCGGCACACTGTCTTCACCGACCTCGTCTCGCAGACCCCGCAAGTGAAGATCATTGCAAGATCGTGTCGGGTCGACGTTTTCAGGCTTGACACCGCAGAATACTTTGCAGCACCGGCGGAAATACTATTATCTATCTGCGGTGGAACGTTGTCCGACTCCGAAGAATTAGGGGTCCTTTGTTCTTCACCATCAGAGGCGATTAGCTCGCTCTGTGCCTGAAGTCCTCGCCGGTCAAAATCATATGGGCGGAGTAAGGAACTTGCAGAAGACAGGAATTTCCTTGAAGGATCTGCAAGCAACAAAGGAAACAAAATAAATTGGATATTCTACCTTTAAATTTACGGAGTCTCGAGCAGTGAAACGATCAGACAAGTCGGAAACATAATGAAAAGAAGTAATGGCTCGGCAAGAATAAACTTGTTCAACGAGCTCGTTGACTCAAACGACTAGCTACTAACTAGAGGGAAGATGATTGTTGTTGGAGATGGATCCGGCAATAAAACGATCACTGAAAAATCCTTGAAATTTCAATTCAATTCAATACGAACATATGAATTAATGGTTCACTAATTATTACATGATCGAGAAGCTTAACTATACATATAATGAGAGAAACAAAGCCCTGAAAATTATTATTCGCTGAAATAAAACACAGCAAAGCAACAACCTATTTAGGATTCTGTTTTACTTCTTCTTCTTAATCATATATACTGTTAAAAAATATCAGAAATACAGTGTTTCTCCTGTGAGGAACGGGTCGTTCTCGAACACGTATTCGTTGACACGTTGAGGGTACGGGTTGTTCGCCCAACCACCAGAGAGTGGCTCCAAACTGGTGTCTGGTGCTGCGCAGTCAGGTCGTCGTACGTCGCTGGAAGCAAGCGTGGTCCCTCCGCGAAGCTCACGGGGTTGCTGGGTACACGGTGCGTGGCAGCACAGGGCAGGGTACCTCCGCAGCTTGGCCAGGAGAGCGCCGACGAGCCCTTCCTCGGCATCGCCCTCAAAGGAGAACGGCTCGAGGGCGGTGCAGCTGGGGGGCGGGGGGAGGTGGAAGTTGGTGCGGGCGTGGGGGCCACGCAGGGCCCGAGCGGCGTGGTCGTAGGCGCGGGCCGCATCCTCTGCGGTGTCAAAAGTGCCGAGCCAGAGCCTGACCTTCTGCACCGAGTCTTTGATCTCCGCCACCCATCTTCCCGAGGGCCGCTGCTGGACTCCGACAAATCCCGCGCCTTTCTTCTTTCTTCCCTGCAACCCACCCCTCATTCTTCTTCTCTCTCCATTCCAATGCGCCTGTATGTATATATATTATGTATCTATGTCCCTGTCTATCTCTCTCCGAGGCAGGCCAAGGGAAATCTCGTTTCCATCGCGCGCTTACATCATATCCTAGTATATAGTAAGCCCTATTTCCTTGTCATTTTCCAAACTTCCAAGGGCTAAACAAACAATCAGACCCATTTGCAACTGTTTCTTCAGAATTCCCAATTCTCGCTACTCCTAACTCATATATACTGATACCGGAAACACACACACACACACACATATACATATATATAAATATATATATATATATATATATATAGAGAGAGAGAGAGAGAGAGAGAGAGACGAACCGCTGTTAGGGTAAAGTCGAGGAGGGTGATTGAGGCATAAGGAGAGTAATCGCCTCTGAAAAGAGCGAAGAACCGCCATGGAAAAGTATGAAGCTTTCTTCAACGCAGAGAGTGGTGGCGA
The DNA here is from genome assembly GCA_954871525.1 of Parietaria judaica. NCBI lineage: Eukaryota > Viridiplantae > Streptophyta > Magnoliopsida > Rosales > Urticaceae > Parietaria > Parietaria judaica. The sequence continues at coordinate 11,427,093 of OX940862.1, forward strand.
CAAGCAAGAACTAAACAGCTGAGAAAGAGGATAACGACACTAAAATGAGAGACCAGAATAGTATGTCGTTTTCATCTCCGAACCACTAATCACAGAAAACGACATTCTTTATTGATCTAATTTTCTGTTTTATTCAATAATGCTAACGAAGACACTGTTATTAATTAATATAGTATTTTTAAATTATTGATATTTTTCTCTTCGAACTTTACACTTTTAATCTGTGTTTTGTAATCGAAATATCTACATCCATATAAAAATAAATCGTTAATGTGTAGGGTAATCTTATCCCAATTTAATAAAGAAATTCGTTGAACCGGTAAGATATGAAAAGTTTATATTTATTGTCTTCAACATTTTGTACACAAAATGCCTATTGCTTCTAGAAAATACACATTTTGTAACAAATGTTTTATGATCCAATTCATTAGACATATAAGCATGGGTGGAAGGTTTTGGCCCCAAAGCCCGGTTTGACCGGCTTCAGACACGGTTTTCGGTTCAAAAGAGTATGTATTGCATTACAAAAGAGGCAATCGGCCATCAAAGAATGTCAAAATTTTGCATTCAGATCAAAACACAAGAATACAATAAGTATGTACACAAGTTTATTATTAAGGGTATAAAAAATAACCCATTTTTCTATGAAACAATATGAATTAATATAATTAAAAAAATAAAACAAAAAACCTCTTCAACTCTCAATAGTTATCGACAAGAATGGATGATACCTCGCCGCATTCATTGCAGTAATCCTCGAAAAGAATGAGAACGATTTTTTCTACGCCAAAATTAACGCTTCCAAATAATCATCAATGTAAGCTAAGCACGGCCAGTGATCGGTTCGAATCCGAACCAAAGTCGAGAGATCGCTTACTTCCATTTGGAAGAGCAGATGGAACTTCGGCGGAAGAAAGATCAGAACGAGAACGCTCCCCAAATGTCGTTTGCCCATACCGACGACACCATCTCTTTCACTTTGATCGTCTGTGTATGTAAGATGAAGAGGGATATTTTCGTCATTGTCATCGTCGGAGAAACATTCCATGTCCCAAACAACATCTCTAACGATCCCTCCATCCTTCATGCGACTAACGAGCGGTTCACCAATCACGCTCACAACATAAGGCGCCAGAGAGCACTCCACTGACCGAACCAGGGACGAAACGGGGATTTCGATCAACTTCACTGAACGGGTGCCGCTGATGGCTGCAACCCCTTTCCCGCCTTTCAACGAGAAAGTCTCTGAACCCGTGTTAGAGGAAGTCCCACATGCTTCCCACAGAGCGTTGAACAAGTCAACATAGTAGCCGGGCATTGCGTCTTTCTCAACGTCATCTGGTACAATAGCCTTGAGAAACATGTCTTCGATGCCCACCGTGATACTGTGAAGTTGACCGCGTATTATCATACCATTTTCCGCGTTCGTCTCAATCGAAACGTCGACTAGACCGGGCGTCGGTTCACGCGGTTCCAGTTCGATCGTTATGTGTGCTTGGAATCTCTTGTCCTCTTCTTGAGAGCCATTCTCAATAGGAACAATGTCTAAAGGGCCCACAGGAACCGAATCGTTACTACTTGAAGGAGCTTCACCGAGAAGGAAAGGTATACGAGACGACGGAATAGAGCCATAAGGCGCAGAAGACGAGAATTTTAGGATAGTGGCGTATATAGCAGGGAGAGCATCTGAATCTGAATCTACACCTAACATAGAGTTCAAAGGCTCGGGTTCAAAACTTAAATTGCAGTGTATTTTCACTTTGAGACCTGTCGTGTGTCGAAAATCAGGAATGGAGGAGAAGTGTTGTCTTAATCTTCCTAAAATCTCGGCGATCTTCGAGTCCATCACACGTAATGGCTCGGGTGGCTTGTTGAGTCGTTTGCTTTCTGGGATTATCTTGACATTACTGCTGCTTCCTTCATTCTCGTTCTCCTCGATAATGGGTTCACTATCTTTGACCTCCTCGAAGAGAACAGGCTTGTTCAAATCGTTAAAGAAAGATGATAAAGACAGAGACCAAGATTGTTTGACTAGTAGTGGAGTCATACGCTGGAGGTGAATGTATGATGCTAAGTCACTCGGTTTCTTGACGTTATGAGTTGACCGTGGAGACTGAACGCTGAAGAATGAGCTGGGTGGAGAGGGTGAAATTCCAAGGAGTTGATCACCGAGGTTAAGCATGTTCCTTAGTTTCTTTCCCGGAACACAAATAAGCATTCGAAGGTAGACCCTGATAGAGACAAGAGAGTGAAAAAAATTAAACTTACTAGAGCATGTCATAACACTCGAAAGCAGATTCCAACCTCAAAGAAGAATAAAGAGAGACCGTGATGTACCTTGCATTGTCGCGAACCTCCAAATCAGGGAAATAAAGGCACACGAATGAAAGGAGACGGGATAATCGAAGGAACAACTTGGAGCTATTGTGGTGCATCAAGAGTGTTCGACAAATGCCGAGAACTCTGCTTCCCTGAGACCAAGTTTTTAATCCCGCGGTCGGACCGTGTTTCCCAACAAGGAATATTATGAGCTTGGTAAGAAGCTCCAATAGTGCTCGGGGAGGGATTGTGCTATTTTCCGCGATTCGCTCAAGTAACGGAAAGCAAAAAACCAACTTATAATCAATTTTGACTTTTACGAGCAAACGCTCATCAAAAGTCTGAAGCAAGCTTTCTCCCAACCATTGGTGCTTCTGGCAACTCAGCAAGCGATCAACTAGAGCAACAATTACTGGAACAAGTCTTTGACACTCAAACACTACATCAACTAGCATTTCCTGAGATATTAAATGCCGAAAATCAAAGTTAAAGGAGATAAAAATGAAAATTCACACACCTCCCTTGACTTATCACATCTGAGAAAGCAACAAAAAATACGACGCTAGATACTTTATTTTTATGATTGAATGCAAATGAAGCTGAGGTTCTTTGTTAGTTTCCTACTAGAAAGAATAGCCTAAGAAATATGGATTTCATTAATTATATATATAAAATAAAATAAATAGATAGATAGAAAGTACGTTAGCACAACAGAAACTGAAAACCTCACAACATTAACATAAAAACGTATTCCAATTCAGAAAACGTTCAAGTTCTAATTTTCTTACAACCTTTCCTACCTATTTCACTGGAAAAGATCTAATTTCACAAATCATCAGTGTCAGCTAGGGACCGATATCTATACGGAGCAAATCTAAAAACGAGGCTTTTGAACGGAGTTTATGAGGACGTACACTAAGTATTTCAACTGTAACAATCCGGGGAAAAAAAATACCTGCACAGCACGGAAGATGGTGGAATCCATAAGAGTTCTGGTGGTTGAAGGGTCATTATCTGAATGAGATGAAGCCCCAATCAAGAACCTAAAAAATGCTCGAAATGCCACTGCTGTTTCGGTGCTCTCAGCAGGCAGCCATTTGAAGGCTGACACAGAGACGAGACAATCCTGAAACAGCTTCACCACTGACTTACCAGTGCTTATATCCCCGTCTCTACCACTGTCCGAGTCCACAATATGACGGCAGACAGAGCAGAAAGCAAGCATATCAAGCTTCATGGCTTTGAGAGCAAGGGAATCAAACACAGTAGGACAGAACTTCAAACCCATTTCAACTAACAACTTTGTCTTTTTCTCATCACCTTTCCTCAACATCAATTCACCGAAGCCAAAAAACCAATGAAGCGCTAGCAATCGAAACACTAAAGGAAGCTGCGTTTCTCTAGAAACCAACATGAGCCGGCTTGCAATCTCGCCCTCTTGCCCATCGAAAGCGTCTAGAAACTGTGAGTGCATCATCAGAACCACGTGGATTGATATCGGATCAAACGAATAAACCATCCCAAAGAATTGCACTTTCAACATCGAAGCCGGTAGCTCCAAAGCTAATGCAACAGGGATTATCATCCTTACAAATTCCATCATTCCACACGGAGTCAAAACCTGTGGCCATTCGAGCAAAAATGCCAGGGCTCTTCTCAACTCTTTGAGATTCAACACAGCAGATGATCCTTCCTTGCTCAACAGATTCTGAGGCACACTGAACGGCACTAAAGGCACGGCGTTATTCAGGATCGAAACACTGACTTTCTCCGCAACTATATTACGTATAACCGAGGTGAACAAAAGGATATAGCTTTGGGAAGCGTGAGTTCTCTCGTTCTGGCACAAGCTCCACAAGTGACCAGCAATATCAGACAGCAACGAAGGAAAAGCCTTCTCTAATTCCCTAAGACACTCGCAAGCTATAACCCTGAGCTGCCTATCGGAACTATGATTCGGCCGATTCACAACGATCAACAAAGACTCAACCAAGCTCTCCAAAACCCTAACGAAGTCCGGATCGAGACCGGCCTCGAGCGAGATGAGAATCGAAGTGACCGAAACCATCATTTGCTCTTTGAGAGAGGGACTCACCGCGATTCCGTCGCCCGGCGCGTGAAGCAAAGAGCGCAGGGTGTCAACGAGTCGCCGGAGGCAATCGGAGTCCACTGGAAGAAGCTCGGCGGAGAGAAACTCTTCGAGGAAGAGAACCACGGCGAGCTTGATCGGGAACTCGCGGCGGAGGAGCGCGGAGAGGGCCTGATCCACCAGTGAAGGGGCGATCGAGTACGCGGAGGTCCATTTCTCGCGGCGAGCGCCACCGTACTGGAAGTCGTCGATGAGGGAGTCCCACTCCTGCGGTGAGAGGAGCTTCAATGGCGGTTTGTCGGCCATGGTCGGCGTTTTCGAAACCCTAGAAATTGGGGGGCATTGCTTCGCGAAGAGGACGAAGAAATCTGGGAACGATGAGCTGATTCAGAGTCTCTCTCTCAGCTTTCAGATTTCTTACACGATTTTAATAAATAATTATTTATTCATTAAAAATTTATCCGGAGAGAGATAAAGTGTCGCCGGCGGCGGGAAAACTGGGAAGCGGCTAAGTTGTCGTTTTGCGCAGTTTATTAATTATCCGATAATTACTACCATTATTATCTATGATGTAAGTGTAACTAATACATTTTTATAAAACATTTAACATTGTATTTATTTTTGTTAATTATGAAAATAAAGATAATGGTTGAATGATAAATTTTGATAAGATAAGATAATAAATGTAATTGAATAGATCTAGTACGTGCGTAAATTGAAAGACAAATTTCAGAAACTAATCGTCTCTCTGATTTTAATTCTCGGGAACTAATTATATACCCCCATATTGTTCAAAATTTACCTCGTTCACTGTCTATTTTTGTTTATTGATCTAGAATTATCCACAATTTTCACTAATCGGTGTTTTAGGTAGGGCAGTAACCGGAGCGGATATCCATTTTCCGGAACTATCCGGATCCAAATTTTCGGATATCCGAAAATTGATATCTGGATCCGGATCCAAAAATTCATATATTTGTTTTCAAAACCAGAATCCGGTATATGAATCCGGTTTTAAAACCGGATCCGAATATTATCCGAATATCCGGATCCGATTTTTATTTATTTAAAAAAAAAAGTTAGTTTTAACCACTAAAAAACTCGTACAAGTCTAGTACATATTTTTCCGTTGTCCAAAAATCTCGTACAAGTCTAGTAATGAAATGAAGTTTCGACAAGAATAGAGTCACCTAAACCTAAAGTATTAAAGTATATTATTAAAAATTAAAATATTTAAATAAACTGGGTTTAAAAACGGATACGGATATCTGGATTTTATATAAAATCAAAACCCGTATTCGTATCCGGTTTTTAACCCTGATATCCAGATCCAGTTTTTAGATACAGATTTTGGATTCGGATTTTAAAATAGGATACGGATTTTTAACCGGATTCCGATTTTGGTTACAGCCCTAGTTTTAGGTCATAAAATGTGTTAAATTGAGAAATAGCACCTTCTTGAAGGTTGGACTGTTGTGCAGTTTACAATAATACCCCTCACACCTCAACACTCGAAACCTCAAACCCATATAAAACCCCGCCATTTCCTCGCTCCACTTCTCAGCACTCTCTCTCTCTCTCTTCACGCGCTACACTTACTCTCTCTAGACCTCGCCGCCTCCTGCAATGGCCGCCGCAGCACCACCGCCTCCACCGACTCCGGCGCCGGAGCCTCCGTCTACCGTCCCGGCGGGATCCACTCCGATCGGCCACCCGCTCTTCGCGCGCGTGCGGCTCGCGAGCCCGAGCGACGTGCCTCACATCCACAAGCTCATCCACCAAATGGCGGTGTTCGAGCGCCTCACTCACCTCCTCTCCGCCACCGAAGCCTCTCTCTCCGCCACTCTCTTCAACTCCTCTCCCTTCCAGTCCTTCACCGTCTTCGTCCTCGAAGTCTCGCCCAAACCCTTCCAAACCCTAGCCCCCAATCCCCTCTACCCGCCGCAGCTCCACGTGCTCAACATGGACCTCCCGGTCGACGATCCGGAGAGGGACACCTTCCGATCGGACAACAGCGGCGATGTGTCCGTGGCCGGATTCGTCCTGTTCTTCCCGAATTACTCGACATTTCTCGGGAAACCGGGGTTTTACATTGAGGATCTGTTCGTGAGGGAGTGCTACAGGAGGAAAGGGCTCGGTCGGATTCTGCTGAGCGCGGTGGCGAAGCAGGCGGTGAAGATGGACTACGGGCGGGTCGAGTGGGTGGTGCTCGACTGGAACGTGAATGCGATCCGGTTCTACGAGGAAATGGGAGCGAAAATCATGCAGGAATGGCGGATCTGTCGCCTCACTGGCGAGGCTCTTCAGGCGTACGGTGATAACTGAAATAATGTTTTGATAGCTCAAGAATCTATGGGATAAATGTGGGTAGTTCCATGGTGTTTGTTAAGGATTTAGTTTCAATGGTATAGGAGCTTCATCTTACTGTTTTGGATTTGAATTTGTCATCAGTTTCCTTTGCTAAATCGATTCTGTCTATCAGGCGATTGTTAGTAGAACCTACTATAATATAAAGTAAGATTTATCTTTTTATTATCAAAACTAAATGAGGCTTTACTTTTCGATTTTTTGTCACGATTTTCAGTAAAGGTGAAACTGTCCGTTTAAAACCGGGTTTGGATAAACTGTATCGGCTCCGAATTTTGGAGGGACTGTGGCCGGTTTTAAGAATTCGAGAACCGCTATATACCTGTCCCGAAGATAAAAGATTGATATTTTTAAATTAACTAGTATTTATCAGTTTTAAATTGGTATTTACTGGTTTAATCGTTATTACAAAACGGAATCTCGTAGAAATCAAATGAGCAAACCCGGATCTGAATATCTTAAAAAATGGGTACCGGTCATGGTTGCACCCCGATTTAGTTAGAGGGAATCCGGTCATTTGGTCATTATGAAGATTGGAATGGTCAGTGATTTTAACATAAATTAGGTCATTTATTCTAATTTCTAATCAAGAATATAAAATATGTTTAGTTTCAAAAAGATTCGTTGACAGTCTCTAGATATGTCACATCGTCCATATAAAATATCGTTTATGATAAAGTCACCGAACATTAAGAAAGAGAAAACCAACAATCACACGTCAATAGCTTATTACAAAATGTGCCCAACTATTTTGATGATGAGAAATTGGAAGAAAAAAACGACCACTTAGAGAGAGAAAGAAAATCAAACATTCGTTCGTGTCTATTCTTGTGATTTCGGAACCAGTCTCTACGATTTCCCAAAACATATTTTCTAAGTCTTCCAATATTTGATATGGTACGCCGCTCAGCTCCGCGCACATTAGCACCCAGACTCTCTCATCTTCGATGTGCGGCGACAAGAAGAGCGTCGACGCCGTCCAGCCCACCCCAACTCCGTCGCGCTCCGCCGCCGGAGATCCGAATTCCTGGGCGACGAATCTCCCGTTCAGCAACAACTTCTCCATCACCGGAGGCTCAACCTCGTCGCAGTCGTACTCGTCGTCGATCTCGAGCTCGAACTCGAACTCTCTCGCCGGATTCAAAGCCTCTCTCCCTGAGAACCCCAAGATCTACGACTACTCCGAGATCTCCTCCGCCACCGGAAGCTTCACGAAGCCCCGATTCTCGCGCTCCTCGTGGCGCTGCTCGCTCCGCGGCAACGACGCCATCGTCTTCCAGCGCAAGCTCCGCCGCAGGATGGACCCGCCGGAGATCCAGCAGCGCCTCGCCGCCGTCTGCCGGAGCCACCACAGCAGCCTGGTGAAGCTCCTTGGAGCGTCGTTCTCCGGCAACTCGATCTACCTAGTGTACGAGTTCGTACACGGCGTGAGCCTCGCCGATTGCCTCCGGAACCCTAGGAACTCGAGCTTCACCGTCCTCTCCTCGTGGCTGCAGAGGATGCGGATCGCGACGGACCTCGCGCACGGCCTCGACTACGTCCACCACTGCTCCGGCCTGCGGGCGAATTTCGTCCACAATCGCATCACGAGCTCCGCCGTGGTCGTGTTCGGGGATGGCGAGCTCAGCGCGAAGCTCTGCCATTTCGGGACCTCCGAGCTCTGCGGTGAGACCGACGGCGTGTCCTCCGGCGACACCGCAACGCCTAAGCGGAGACAGGCGGTGAAGGTGGAGGGGTCGAGGGGGTACATGTCGCCGGAGTTTCAGGCAACGGGGCTTCCGACGCAGAAATGCGACGTCTACGCGTTCGGAGTGATGGTTCTGGAGCTGCTCTCTGGCGAGGTGCCGTTGAAGTACCTACAGGAGGAGTCCGGGGAGGGGTACCGGCGTGTGAGCGTGATAGAGACTGCGCGAGGGGCGGTGGAGGGAGGGGAATTGAGGAAGTGGGTGGATCGGCGCGTGAAGGACTCGTACCCGGTGGAGGTGGCAGAGGGGATGGTTCGGGTCGGGTTGCAATGTGTAGAGGAGGATCCGGAGAAGAGGCCGGATATGGGTCGGGTTGCGGGGTTGGTGTCGAAGATGTATTTGGAGAGTCAGACTTGGGCCGGTCGGATTTGTTTGCCCACGGACATTTCGCTGTCTTTGGGTCCTCGTTGAGTTTATAAGCTATGAGAACTATTAAGCATAATTGTTTGATTTTGATATAATTTCCAACTTATAACGACTAATTAATTATTTAAGAAGAATTCATAAATTGTAAATATAAACAACTCTCTCGCAGTGGTAAAATCTGATCTAAAAACACTAAGTCTTATATCAGAAGACGAAGTGTGACATTATGAGAAAGCCAATACCTATAAATGTAGGCCGATTCCTCACCTCTCATCTTCAGGCCGTTTTCAGAGTCGATTTGTGAATCGATTACTCGGCCCCACAATGGACCCAAAACACACACAAGTAGGGCTTTCTGTCCCCTCTTCATAAACGTGGAGTGGAGATTTTCTGTATCATCTGGATGAGTTTTACTACTGGGTTTCAGGCATTTTGGAGAAGCAAACGAGCTTCTTATGGAAATGTACAAGTCGATGTCGCATGAATTGCATTAGCTTCAGGTTAGTTATCATACATCACCAAAGTCGTTTGTATTCGCAAAGCACGGACTTATGGAGTGAATGGATCTCCCCTCCCCCGCGTTTTCTGGTGGAAGAAGAAATGCTTATGCGCAAGTTTTACGTTATAATGACTACTCACGGTGAAGTAAAAAGGGTATTTTTCGGCTCTGCCTTGAATCGCATTAGTGGAAGAAAACTAGGAAGAGAATGTTTGGTCTTGGGTTGATATTCTGATCAATTCATCCCTTTTCACTTCGCAGGCTGAAGATTGTACGACTTATTCCGGTTCTGCTACTTTGCTTTAAATAGAAACCGCCGGAGAAGAGTGATTACAGTTTCACCACTAGAGGCCGGTGAAAGTCACGACGGGAAACACGCGATCGCGACGAGTCGCGATTCAGGGGTCACCGTCGTCACGCTCTCTCCCTCTCTCTCTCTCTCTCTCTATATATATATATATATATATATCAACGTCGCGGGAAATCGCGACTCCACTCGCCGCGACGCGCCTCCTCGCAATTTTGGCGAATTCCATCGCGACGCGTCGCGGAGTCGCCAAACGCAGCTCTATTCACCACGGTGTTTCGGCCTTTTCATGTATTTAAATTTCCATTTACATTTTATTAGATATGGAACACATAATATGAATTGGATTTCCTTACTAGTCCTTTCTTCTATAAAGACGTTTTAATTATCTCACTTTTATGGTTAACTCTTTTCTCTCTATTTTTAGGATCAATAGTTTCTTCTATTATGTCGTAGTTGTCAGTTATTTTAGTCTTACATAGATAAGTAAAAATAAAAACACGGCACCACGAATTGTCACCTCAAATAATAAGTTCCACACAAACGGACACACACTTGAGCAAAATTCGAAATGAACAACTGATGCCACAATAATATATATCTGTCATTAAAGAATGAAAAAACTATGAGCGTCTTTCATGATAATATCATTATCATCACGTGTGTGTATATATAGATGGCCTAGACGAAGCCTCCGTCGGAGCCAGAGGAGGAGGCCTGCTTGCAGTAGCTCTCGCACGCGGTCTCGCAGACGGGGATGGTGGAGCCTTGCTCCTTCAGGCACACCGGCATGCACTCCTTCCCGCACTCCGTCAGAGCCTCGCCGCTCTCAACAAACACCGAAGCCACCAGCATGGCCACCAACAGCATCGGGACCGCCACTCTCTTCGCCATTTCGATACAATTAGTCGGCCTTGATTAATCTACTCTTGACGTTGTCTTGTTGAGTTTGGAGGTGAATCCTGGGGCTTCAATTAGGGTTTATATGTAGCTAAGTAGAGCCGCGTTTTGTGAGGTTGGGATATTTTTTTCAAAACAATTTACTAAAGAAAGGACGATTGAGATCGATATTAAATTTACGAGGTACTAAAATAAGTCACTATATTTATAGGCTATATTTTCGTTTGTGTTCAAGATTAGAATAAAATCATCATTGATTTGACTCATTTCAACCACAAAAGTCTGTCCATCAAAATGATAATATTGGGCTTGCTTTGCTATATACAGAGAGATAGAATAAGATAAATTTGAATTACCAATTTTTTTTTTTTTTAAAGGCATTTAGATCTCTTAATCCCATTGATTAAGGAGCTAAATCAGAAGCTTAAGTATACAACATCCTATCATTACATACAGCTAATACATATATATTATGAGGTGAAATAGTGGGAATGATCTAGACACGACTAATATATGTATATATATAATATAGATTTAAAAATTTGCATGAATTTGTTATCCAATTATTGTTTACTATGTGAGAGAACATCCGACCATCAATATACTCTCGGATCAGGCAAACCAGAGAGAAATAAAACTATTTTCTTAATCTTATGTCTCTATGAGAATCTCATACATATATTTCATATTAAACTATACGATAGAAATAATGCGCGTCTCGATCAAAATCTGTGTGCTACGTATGTATAATATTGCATCGGATCTTTCATAGTTATTTCAATGTTCATGTATCAACATACATTACTCCGAATCAAAATTCGTTTTTTTAATTTTATTTATAGGATACCAATATATAAGAGAATCATAATATAATTATGGAGACAATGATAAATTTTAAGTTTTAAGAAAGGGATAATATTAGCTTAGTAATCCATTTAATTTGCAACACAATTAGTAAAGCAAGTCATATCTGATAATTAGGCTTCTGCTTCAACTTTTAATCTTACTCTAAGATTCATTGTACTGACTCTAAAACTTAATTTAGAGATCCAGGGAGACATTTTCAGAATTTACACAAAATAATCTTGTGAACTAAAAATGATCTAAGTAGGCCACCCAAAACACTATCACCAATCATTTTCAATATTTCTGTCATTATATTTCTTACTTTTTCTTTATGGGGCATTAGTTTAGAATGGAAGAGAAATATTTATAACTAATCAAATCTTCACAAATTGCAATTACAACTCTTAGATAGTTCGTGATGCGGATCGATCCATGTTCAAAACGTCTCGGTTGGGCATATAATTATCTATTTGATGGGCTCAAGTACATATTTTGGATTAAGAAATTCAAGCTAGCATTTGTTTTTAGACTTTCATGTTAACGTTGTCGGTCTCTCTCTCACCACGTTGTATATCTCCGATCATAGTCAACGGGTACATATTTCTGTAGTATTCTCTCAAATCGAGATCCCTAAAAGTTCTCGTGAGTCTTTTTTTTTTTTTTTTTACTTTTGTCGTTGATTCTCCGATACGATCTTTTTCAACTTGTAAACAACAAGAACCAAATTCATGGTTCCTTGACAAGAATATCACATGTCTATCATCCTGAAATCTTCTTTACTATTCTCTACCTATTAATTATTCCACAATCTTTGTTAGACTGAGACATCAATAATGCCACTAAAAAGGACAAAACACATACAATTGTTAATACTATATATATATCACACTTGTGCTTCAACACTCTCATGTATAATTGTGAAGAAAGATGAAAAGTATATATACCTAAGAGAGGCATTTATGCCACTTTTGTGAAGCAATCTTTGATGAGGAACAAAAGGGTCGCCGTGTGTTTATTTGGAGGCTGCAAAGAGCAGAATTGCATCATAAAAGACGTCCAAAAGGTCACTTTGGCAGTCTATGTTGGTGAGGATTGCGAGAGATTTGTCATCAACGTAAGCTTTTTCCAACACCCTTTGTTTCAGCCACTGCTTACCGAGTCGAAGAGGTTTTCCAATTCTCCAACGGTCCGAGGCTTTGGATTCCTTGCGACGAGTGTGTCTTCGTGCACGTTCTCTGGTGCATCGGCCTCGATCTTAAACTTCCGTGTTGTCTTTGAAAGCCAAGTTATTAGGAAAATTAGTCACGCTCTTTTTGGTTTGCCAATTTGTACTCTCTTAAGGCAAGACCAAAAAACACTATTTTTACTACTATTGCTTCTATTTTTTTGGACGCTTCATTAATAATTGGCTAATAAGTAGCAAGTAGTCGATATATATTAATTATTATATTTTAAAAACTTGGGTGAAATTCAAACATCTTATTGACCGCAGTAAAGTTTTATCGTGCCCAAATAGCACAACTTAGCACGTTAAGGTCGCTTGCACATCCACATTGATTATTTTTAGACAAATTCGACATAAAGTACTCAAAGTCTTTGAAAAATTGAAGTTTCCATTCTTTTTTTGGATGGTGAAAGTTGTCAAACTCTTATTTTGTATTTTCCGTCATGTTTTCACCTGAATCGCATCAAGTGTCACGTTTTTAAACCCATTAAATACACCATTTTTTATTTAAAAATTAAACTAATTTATTAATGATAAGAAATAGTATATTTAATGGGTTTAAAAACGTAACAAGTGGTGCGGTACTGGACGAAAAACATGACAGAATACTTAAAATAAGAGTCTGGCAACTTTTGCCACCCTCAATAAAAAATGGGAACTTAATGTCACATTTTCAAATACTTTTGGTACTTATGCCGTTACTTAGCAAAGATGTAAATTAACAATCTAATATTAATTCTGCTAAATCCACCTAAAATAATAATAATAATAATAATAATAATAATAATAATAATAATAATAATAATATATAAATAAAATAAAAAAATAAAAAAATAAAAAATATTTATATATACCATTATACCTGTTAAGGGAAACATTTGTTAGTGTGTGAGAATTATCACATCAATGATCAATCAAACTAAATAACTCATATTATATTATTATTACACGCCTACTACCATTTAAATATATATATATATATATTATATATATATGCATCATTGCTATCAAATTGAATTGGATTTTCAATTTAAAAAGGTGACAAAGTCACTAACTTTTGTAGACTTATAATTGCGAGTTGCGACAGTATTCATAAAACTTATCTGTTTGGTTTTACCTACCAAGAAGTTGTTGGCGATGGCAACCTATTCAAATTTCTCAGAACATTCATATGATAATAATAATAATATATCTTTTGAAAAGTCAGTCATGAATAATAAAAATAAACAATAAATAATAGACTACTGAAACTTAAAAGGCAAATATGATGTTAAACTTGTTCGTCATCATCACGTATAATATATATATATTCATCCCATTTGTTAGATTAATCATCTTGACACATAATATATTAATGTTATGTGGGGTTATTTGTAGACATATAATTATAAACGGTTTATTTCTATTTTTGGCTATAAATTAGAAGTCATGTTCTTACAATTTTCTCATTTAATAAATTTTACTAAATTGCATGAATAGTAGCTTAATTATCACTTAATATCTACCCTATCAGTCGTAAAGTATATAATTGAAAAATATAAGTATACATTACCGATTACCCGATACCATTAACGAATATAAATGTCTCTTGTAATATTTTTAAAGAAATTGTAACCGATTCTTTTCCGGCTCGCATTATTATTTTGTGGCACAGTTCAGTGTAATTTTATTGTATGGCTAATTAAATTTAACAATCATTTTATTTTTCGTATTTCCTATATCCTTTTATCTTAACTTCTTTCATCATAATCGGTTTTGTGTCGAATTTCCTTTACATTACTATAGATTAGTCCTACTAAAAGTAAAAATAATGTGCTATATTATATCGAGTAGTCAAACATGTTGTCCACGTCCATTAAAAAAAAAAAATTGTTGTCCACGTCAAACTATAATTGCTCTATGCACACGTGTGTTTCATGTATAGTATAAGGCCCGTTCAATTTCATACACGTACGACGAGTTCTTATATTAGAATTTATAAGATTACATTGTTTTTTATTGAATACCTTTTATTTTTCATATTGGAATGAGATGAGTTCATTAGGCTATACTTATCGTGATCTCATGTGAAAAATTTGAGAAGCAAAGTAAAGATTCATTGCATATTTGCATAATTGACACCTTAATTAATGTATAATACAACTTGAATAAAAAAAAATCCAATAAAACAACATCGATCATTATAAACTTACAAACATTAATTCTTCTTCACGGGATTTACAGTCTCATTTACCACAAAACCCCGTAAACAAAATAGTTTAATAAAAACATAGAATAGAAAACAGTCTGATCAATTGATGGGCATGGGAGCTCCGTTCCACTCCTTGATGCACTCGAAGATGGCGTCGGTCAACTTCCCTTCCGACATCGCCGCAAACACCTTCTCGAACTCCTCTCCGGGCGACCGCACCTTCTCTCCGGTCAGATACTCCGTCCCCACGCTCTCTCTCACGAACCGGTAGATCGGGTACGACCGGCACTCCTTGATCCTGTTCGCCACCGACGCCTTCCCAGCCTCCACATCGGCCCTCGCCGCCTCGACCTCCTTCGGCAACAACGCGACGAGCTCGGCCTCGAAATCCGCGATCTTGTGGAAGATCGACGTGGCGGGGTTGGCCTCGCAGCCGCCGTTGCGCAGCGCATGGTCCACGAGGACTTGTCGGAGCTTCTGCATGAGAGAGTACGCGTCGCTCGTAGGGTCGTCTGCATAAGCGAAGACGTACTCGCGCTCCACGGCAAGGATGAGGTCTTTCTCACAGAAACGCGCTGCGTGGAGCTCGCCGTTCGGGCCGGTGGTGAGCGTGCGCTTGGCGGCTTGGATCACGGCGCTGCGCACGGCGGCTTTGAGATTCTCCTCTAGGTGGCGGAGATCGATGGCTTGGCATAGCGCCACGAGGAAAGTCGAGGACATGAGCTTGAGGATTTCGATGGACTCTTCGGTTTTGCGTGACGAGATGAGGCCGAGCGAGTTAACGTCCTGGTTGTGCTGTTCGGCGCTCTGGACATGCGTGGTGACGGGATTAGCGAGGTACTGGAGCTCGGAGCAGTACGAGGCCATGGCGATCTCAGCGCCTTTGAAGCCGTAGTCGAGGCTAGGGTTTCTCCCGCCAGAGAGGTTTGAGGGGAGACCGTTGTTGTAGAAATCGTTGACGAGCTCCGAGAACTGCGCAAACATGAGCTTCCCAATGGCAGCAAGGGCCAAGCGCGTGTTGTCCATCGACACACCAATGGGCGTGCCCTGGAAGTTCCCACCATGCACGGCCTTGTTGCGGGACACGTCGATGAGCGGGTTGTCGTTGACAGAGTTGATCTCGCGCTCGATCATCTTTGTTGCAAACCTGATCACCTCTATCTGCGGACCCAGCCACTGCGGTGAGGTTCGGAGGGCGTACCGGTCCTGTTTTGGCTTTTGGAGCGGGTCCATCTCGTGTGCCTTCTGCGCGTGCTTGATGATGGCGCTCCCGTCGAGAATGTGTTCCATGATTGCGGCCGCCTCGATCTGGCCCGGGTGGTGCTTCAGCTTGTGCGTGAGGTGGTCGGTGAACTCGGGTTTTCCGATCATCGCCTCAGCGAAGACGGCCGAGATGATTTCAGCCAGGACGGCCAAAACGTTGGCCTCAAAGAGCACGAGCGAGGCAAGGCCTGACCCCACGGCCGTCCCATTCACTAGTGCCAAGCCCTCCTTGGGCTGTAGCTCGAAGAACTCGGTCTCGATCCCGGCCTTCTTGAAGGCCTCAGCTGCAGTGAGCGGCTCTCCATTGGGCCCCACAGCCTTGGAGTTGGGGCGGCCGGTGAGAAGGCCGGCAATGTAGGAGAGGGGGACGAGGTCACCGGAAGCAGTGATGGTACCGCGCAGGGGGAGGCACGGGGTGACGTTGTGGTTGAGCAGGCTCGTTATGGCCTCGAGAATCTCAAACCGGATGCCGGAGTACCCCTGCAGGAGGGTGTTGATGCGCACCAGCATGGCCGCCCTCGTCGCCGGCTGCGGCAGCGTGTGCGAAGATTCCGTTCCCTTGCCGCCAAAGATTCCGGCGTTCAAAAATCTGTCGCCATAATAAAGCTAGTTCAGTTAATTAAATAGTTTAGTTATTACTAATACATGAATATTAATTGGGGTTAGGATTAATGATTGGAAATAGAAATAATAAATTCGAATATTATGTGTCTCAAACTTTATATACAAACCCACTATATAATATATTTCCCACTACCAATAGTTTTCAAACTAATATAATGCACTCCCACTCATATAATGTATACAACATTTAAAATATATTTATCGAAATATATTTGTCTTTTTCCTCGAAGCATCTACAAAATGAAGATACGAACAGTAATCTACTCGTCTTCTTTTTTATCACTATTGATCACTACGTGATTAAAATTTGACCCAGTTTTGGTATCAAATACTTTATAGAAGAAAAAAAAACGTATATATATTTTATATAACTTATTATCTCTTCGGAAAAGCAAACTTACTTAATTTTCACTCAACTGAAGTATTAATATTATCGCAGAAGTATTTATTAATTTATGAGTTTGTGACAGCCCATAAATAGTATAAGAAAATTCGTATGCTATTATTTTATTTACAACTACAAACGTATATATTATTCATAATAATTAAAAAAAATGGATATTGTAAGTGCTTCATGTATTATTACAGTCGAACACAGCCAAATATGATCAAAGGAATGATCATCGTTTCCTTTATTTTCATTTTTCGTCATGATCACAAAGCCATTTAAGAATATACCATAAAGTTTGGACCACCAAAAAATTAATGAAATTCAATTCCACCAAAAAAAAAAAAAAAAAAGTGAAATCACAATTTTAATACCGTACATTCTTTCTTTCCAAAAACAGAACTCAGAAAACAAGCCTTATCGGTTATATAATGAGAGTTCACCTACCAATAACTCACAAATATGACATTTAATTCGTTAAATATTTATTGCATGCTTTGCCCTTCTCGTAACTGTGCCCTAACTACACGATAACTTATATATATGTGGTAACGCAAATAAATAAAACATTAATTAAAGTGATAAGATAAAGTATTTATTATTATTAATTACCTGATGAGCTCCTTCTGAAGAGCTCCTCCTTGCTTGGTTCTCCGGTGGGAGGTGGCGCCGAATCCGGTGGTCACGCCGTAGCTGTCAGTGCCCTTGCACATGCTCTCCATCACCCACTCGCTGCTCGCCTTCACGCCGGCCCTCGCCGCCTCCGACAGCGTCACCGTCACGTCCTCCCTGCGGCCGGCCACAGCCGCCACCTGCCCAATGGTCAACGTCTCGCCTCCCAGCCCGACCGAGCCCCTCCGGTACTCGTTGATCATGCGTTTCACCTCGTCGATGTGGCTCCCCTCCATCGCCTTGGCCGCCGCCCCCCAGTTCAGGGGGTCGTGGACGCGGTGGTCGACGCCATTCCCGTTTCCGTTGACGCAAAAGTCACCGTTGGAGCCGTTGGCGTGAGTGTCCATGTCCTCGGTCGACGCGGTGTGTTGGTGGAAATGGAACGAGCTAGCTAGCGTCGAGTGGGTCGAAAGGCCGCCGGGATCCCGAGTCTTTTGTTTTGGGTTGGGAAGGAGAGATTGTGTTGTGAAATCTTTCCTGAGTTTGGTGAGCGAGAAATGGCGTGTTTTTATAGAGGAGATTATGTTATGCACATTTAAGTGTTGGTGGGTTGGCCGACTCTGTGTTAGTTGAGGGCTCATCCTGGCCCTTGGATTCCCGTATTCCTGCCCCCTTGGGATCGTGACACGTGGCCTTGTATTTTTTTTGGTTTATTTTGTTTTGGTGAAGGAGTTTGATGCTGTATTCAACCTCGTGGTGCCACTACTTGTCAAAGATGAGAGAGAGAGAGAGAGAGAGAGAGAGTTGGTGGGAGAGAGACTAAGGGGAACGAAAGCAGAGCGTCATCAATGAAAATACCTAAATGCATATAGAAGAATTAATTGGTAAAGGATAGGGACATAACATTAACATATATAATAATAATAATAATATTCTCAATTGATGATAATATGCGAGTGACACTATACTATGTAATATGTATTGGAATGTTTCTCGGAAATTTCTTGAATATCAAAAATTAATGTTCTGAGAGAAAGTGTGTTTACAAGACGCCACTAACACCGGCATACGAGTGCGAGAGTGTGAAGTGCCGTTGCGAGATTGAACTAATTCATTCATGCAATTTTATTTAAAATACTATAAACTATAAAGAGTGAATTAATTTATGAGATAGTCACTTCTAACTTTGACCGTTTTGTGGTCAATAACTATGAGTATGCATGATAGGAAAATTTACACCCTGTAATTATCTGTTTACTATCGTGATTTTTAACACTAAGCTTATCTTGTTTCAACGTCATTTATGATCGTTGACATAAGAAGATGGATTGCTTCAAAGATAATAACCAGCCATGTGAATAATGTCGTTTTGTGTAAGAGGATTCTAATCTTATTGAGGTAAAAAAAGATTACGAGATAAATCGTGATATGTCTGACAGCTATTATCCTAGTAGATACACAGACTATGTAATCTCTTACAACCAAAATGTAACATACAAATAAGCCATTAAATTCATATGTTTCTGCTGGTCAATGAATAAAGCATCTAGAAAAGAAAAACGACAATCTTGCTAAACCTCTTGCAAGATGGCCAATTAAATCATATTAATCTTGATTAAATTTGGTAATGCCAATTCGGATCTCATTTATGAAGCTATAAAACAAATCCTTCTCTGACATGTCAGGGATCTAGCTAATGAATGAGACGTTAAGATTCTATCGATACGAGTCCAGGACGTTAAGATTCTCATTTATGAAGCTATATTTATTTGTATTTTAAGAGAACAAGGCAAGGCCGTAACACTCAAACATCCATGTGACATTGCCATGTCATCCAATTTCTATGTGACAATGTCATGTGGACGTTATTTGGACGTGTTGAATAACAGATGTTAGTCAAAATTAGACGGAAAATAAAAATCAACCCCATTTAGCTAACGTTAGGTATTTTTGCCACGATTAACTTAAAAAAAAACTTATGGATATTTGTGATCGAATCAATATCATGTTGGTGAATTGGATCACCCAATGATAAAGATAAGTTGGATTAACTGATGAGGTATGATTAATGATACACGAATTAAGTGAGAAATGACATCTAAACTATCATCACCAACGATAACCATGAAAATGACATACATAATATTGCTTCTTCTTTTTATCACATTAATTAAAGCATAATAAAACATATATATATTGGTATCTAATTAATACAACTATAAATTAGTCATCGAAGTTTTTGGAAGTTTATATGATGTGGGACAGAAGAAATTGCTTCTAAACTATTTTTTAAAATAATAAGATAGTTAAATGAATTAGGTGGATCAATTAATTGGCTTTGTTAGAATGTCATGGATATATAAATGACCAAACCCATCACCCTAGATAGTAGATAGCAAATGCGTGTGATAACCTAAACCATAACTTGTAATCATAATATTCCATTTATAATAAAACACAACAAGTCTTCAATGGACGATGAGAGGCGAGTTTGGTTCAACAATAAGAGATATATTAATAGACACCACTTTATTTAATGAGGGTATGATTCTACAATATCTAAGCGATTAGTTGAATACTTGAATGTATATTTAATATACTTATTAGTTGATTAACTATTAATCTATTATATATATCCTAAATTTATTCAAGATCAAGTCTTGTGTCAATCTTTAATGTCCCTCAGATACACAAATTAAATACATAGCCAAATAGTATAGATGTACATGTACCCTATGAACAAATAAATATCCACCTTTGATTATGGAATACTCAGATTTTTATGTATTTTACTAACCCAACAAAAACAAAAATAAAAACGATAAAATATCGATGTATGTATATACCGACAAGGGGTTACAAGTATATAAGGATGGATAAATATTTATTAGTATTAAATACATATATTAATATTTACTAACACAAAATATTGCCTTAAAAAAGTGCTTGTGAATAAACATTGGTCTAGATGAAGTTAATCGCCTAATGATAAAGAGTTCCCTGATCATAACTTGCCTCAAAAAGTGCTTGTAAATTAATTTAGATTTTTCTTCATAATCTTAAATATCCTATATTTATTGATAGATACGGGGGAATATAGTTTGTACTTGGGTGATGAAAAGTTGATTATAGTAACATTAATATATTGATTTGATCGATATATATTACTAAGTTAATTTTATTTGTAACTATAATACTATTTGGCATATATGGACCAATTCATGAGAAATAAAACGTAGCTACCAACCCCATATGTATATTAATATAATCATGGTGTAGTTGGTAAGATGTTTTCGTGCGTTTTTGTTGTTGTTGTGGATGCATAGCCTTGTGAGGTTTGACCTTAATGTAAAGAGCTCACACATATATAGAACTCCTTTTATTTATTTATATATATATATACATATATATATTAGGAGTTAATGACGATAAAAATACCTATAATTTAATCAAAGAACTCTTCGTGTACTCAAAGTTTTAAAGTGATGATAAAGATATCGAAAGTCACATTTGGGGCATTGACCACTCTATTCTCATAACGCATTTAACTTACCCGTTAACTCTGGCCACGTGGACATATGTGGGTTGCTGACATGAATTTTTTTTTGCAGGTGGACGAGTAGGGGTTTGATTAGTTGTTTTGTGTAAACGAGGTTGATGTGGACTCGTCCACGTGGAAAAAAAATTGTTATGTCAGCAACCCACGTTTATCCACGTGGCCAGAGTTAACAGGTAAGTTAACTGCGTTACGAGAATGGAGTGGTCAATGCTCCAAACGTGATTTTATGTACCTTTGCCACCACTTTTATACTTTGAGTACACGAAAAGTTCTTTAACCAAATTTAATGTATTTTCGCCGTCATGATTAACCTTATTGTATATGACATGATATGACATGATGGCCTATATATGTTTCCTCTGATTTAAATGTGTCTACTCTTCCACTAAAAGGAAGGACAAAAAAAAACCAGCATGATTCAAAACGAGAGTTTTTTTTTCGTATCAAAATGTAAGCTTAATAATTTAATAAAACTAGGGTATAAATGTAAATGTAGGTAAAACAAAAGTATCGTCCAAACTTCCATGATAACATTTTCATAATGCATTTAAGAAAATAAGAGTGCTTTGCGTGTAATATAACATGCATGGATGCAGAACGGAGCTACATGTATGCACCAAATGAGTACCCCTAACATAAGAAATCGTAAACCGAATTTTTTTTATCAAAAATCGATTAAACTGATATTGCTTTAACCGCAACCGTTAATAAAGCAGTTAAAACCGAATATACCGGGGGAAAAAATCGAATACCCAAATCAGGATAAAATAGGGTTTTCGATTTTAATGTTAAAACTGCAACCGCTTACTCAGTTTTACCGCTTTTACTAAATTTAATAGTATATTTTATTATTTTCTACTGACCATACATATCAACACGTCAAAAAAAAAAAATTCTTCACTACATCTCTCGGTGCATTGTGTAATATTAGTAGTGTGTTTATGTGTAATATTAGTATTTAGTAGTTTGTTTATGTGTAATATTATTTATTATTAATAGTAGTTAGTTTATGTAGATGTGAATATTAAAAGCGGTAAATGCGGGTAAACAAAACGATATTACCGCAACCAATACCGAATACCGATTATATAATAAATGCGGTGTTCATGTTTAAAAATAGAGTATTCGGTTATTATTTTTAAAATATCAAACTGCGGTATTCGGTCTATTATTTATCAAAAACTACACCGAATACCCGTTTGTCCACCCCTAATATTGAGTACATACATGCATGTTCATATCTTTACTTCAAAAAATAATAATAGATTGACTGAGCCACAATTCTTCTTATTCTCCATTCTTAACTCGATAAATCTATTCCACTATCTTTCCAAAAGTAATATTATTTATTTATAATTCCCGTAGTCGCTTTAATATAGTAATTTATGATTTTTATTTTTTACTTATTTGAAAAATAGTCTCTCAAAATATAGTATGTATTTTACTTGAAATGAAAGTCTGACTACGCTACATGCATATATGCAGATAATATATACAAAATTCCTTATACTAATTATTCACTTATGTAAATTATCTTCCTACTAAACAGTGATCATAACATTTCTATTTTTCTTTCATTATTTCTTTACAAATGGCGGGGCTCTCCCCTCTTAAATTGTTGGTATACGTAATCGATAAGTTATGTTTTGGTTTTGGTTTTGTAGATAGTTGTTACTCTCATATTGACGATATTATTAATTGAGTGTATCGAATTATCAATATAATAAAGTAATTTATTTTTTAATGGAAAAAATATGACGTTTTATAGCTTGAGTTTGACAACTATTAACATTACAGAAGTAAAAAATATATATTAAAAAGGAAAATTTATAATTATGTTTGATCAAGAATATAATTAGGTGGCACTAAGCTTTTTACATAAATCATGCTCTCCACCAAACCCCCCTCAGCTTCAAATTTGTGGTAGGTAATGTCTCTATTAAGTAATTAGCTTACAATTTATATATATATGTCTCTTGCTTTATTAAGTGTAGCATTGAAACTCTTAATTGATTAATCACGTACTCAAAGGTTATAAATTGAATAAAACCTTGACAATTCAAAAGTTACTCTTTTATTTATTTGAATATTAGCTTTATGAATTATGATAAATTCAACGATACATATAGTAGTTTTTGCAATAATATAACGATTAGTATATCATGGTAGACTCTTATTATGAAGTATATATATTTACTGGGGACTTTGCTAGTTTAATAAATATAGTTATATGTTTTTTTGTTTTGATTGATTAAAAAGTTAGTTTTCTTACTTACTTTTAATTTTTTTTATATATATAACATATTAAAGATAGCCGAAATCGTATGTTCATTGAAATATTTGTCGCTTATTTTTTATTTTTATTTTTATTTTTTGGTAAAAATACAAATTAGAGAACACTTTTAGTATCTGTTCCAATTATGAGAAAAAGTATGGGAGTACAAACGATGAATATAAAGGAAATATGATAATGATATCAATCATCAAATCTTCTTATAATATTTAAACATCACAAAATGTTTTTAGGAATAAATCTTTAATCCCGAATCAGAAAATAAAACTGACAAACGAAAAATAACTATGATATGTAATTTGCTAGTATAGCGTAAGAAAATATGTTTATTCGCCGCTATTCACGATTATTCAATTAGAGTTTTATAACTACACATACCAAAATATGTTTCTTGCTAGTTACCAAGTACCGCGGTGTCGCCTATAATATATACTCTAAACTAGGGCTATCTACATCATAAAATATGTAAAATACCTTACCTATCTATATTTCAAAGTATCTAATATATAGTCAGTGACGGAACCAGCTTTCAACATAATATTTTTTTAAGAAAATAAATAACTTTAAAATAAAACAAAAAAATTTTAATACACACTCACAGTTCGAAATAATATTTTCACATATAGACACGATGTAATTTGTGAGAGAAAGACTTGTTTTGGTGTTGCGTTATATGCACGAAATGTACGTGATTGGGTAATCCCATGATCAGTTTGTTCCCCAACTAATACTCACTATTCCTTAAAGATTAGGACTTAATATACTTACTGGAGTTGAAGAAATAGATATGCATTACTGCATTTAATTAAAGGAAAACAAAAATGAATAAACCCTAAGCAACTAATTTTTGCTATATGCATGCAACAGAAGGCTAAATAATTAATCAAACAACTAGGGCTGTAACAAAAACCCGGTATCCGGTTTTAAATCCACATTCGCATCCGTATACGATTTTAAAACCGGATACGGATACGGGTTTCGTTATTTAAAAATTTGGATACCCGTATCCGGTTTAAAACTCGGTTTATTTTATTTATTTATTTTTTTAATTCAATTTTTATGGTTACTCAAGTCTCAATACTCAGTATCCACTCTCCCTTCGAGTCGACATTTCATTTCAGTACTCAGTACTCATGCATTTTTATTTTCATATGTATTAGAATACGTAATAGATTTGTATGGTTTTTTGGTGGTTGTTAGTTGAGACAATGTCAACATATGTACGGTTTTTATGGTGGTTGAGAAATGAGACACGCGTTTTAACCTTTTTTTTCTAAATCGGATCCGAAGAGAATTCCATATATCTGAAAAATACCCAAATCTGGATTTCAAAACCGAATACGAGTAATTGAACAGGGTTTTGAAAATAGGTATCCGGATTTTCGGGTATCCGAATTTCCGGATTTGGATACGGTTAGTGATTTTTGGATACCCGGAAAACCGGATCCGGATACGGGTAGTTCCCAAAAACCGAATACCCGCTCCCGTTACAGCCCTACAAACAACTACTTATTGACTAACCCTAGCTAATTGAGACTAATTCTAATACCACCTCGCTGACTCATAGGTATAACTTTTTTTCACGAGAATTGAGGGAGGCAAGGGCCCATTGTGGGTCCCCCTCCCTCCGTCATTGTATATAGTTGTCCTATATAATATATGATCTATAAAGATTTAGAATCAATTCGGGATGACTATTAATCTAGTTTATAATGCACTCTCGCATTATTAGATATATTCAATGTAAAAACATATGACATTATTGGTCAAGTTTACGATTGTGTCCCATGAGATTTGAACCTGTGACATCTTGCAAATGTATGTAGTGGAGTTATCACTAGGCCAAACAAGATAGATTTAGAATCAATTATTAAGTTGTAAAGCTCAATTTCTTACAAGTCATTTGGTTCGTATCATCTTTTCCTCGTTAATAAATCAAAGAGCTTTAGCCTTTAAGTATCACCGTCTCACCTAGAGGTGGCAAGTTGGGGTCAGACATAAAACATGAAAAAGTTACGACACGATATAAACAAGTTTGGGTCTACCATAAATGAATTTGGGTCCAACCGTGTCGAACACGATTAACACCATTAAGTAATAGGTATACACATTACGAACACGATAACATGTTGGGACCCAATTAGACATGATTACGGAGCAAAGAAATAACATTTTATATTTGTTATTAAGTAATATAATACTTATTATATATGACTTTTATGTTTTTAGTTATTTATTACGCGAATAATTGATGAGTATAAAAAAATTGTTAGTAAATTTTAAAATTTTTGATGATATAATTGAATAAATTTAGTTAAATAAGTATAAAATGAATTAATTTATTATTTTAAATTACATGAATATGTGTAATGGGTTAAACAGATAGACACGATAAACACGGTATTTAAATGAGACGGTTCTGGGTCTACATAAAATAAGTAATATACGATTAAGACTCAGCACGAACGCGACTCGAAACCCGAATTGCCACCCCTGGTCTCAACGACCATTTATGAAACACAGTACACGTGTAGTGTTTAATATCTCAATTTTTTTTATTTGTATCGGCATTATTAGCTCAATCTTAATTATTGCATTGAGATATTTAAACGGATCCCAATTTAAAAGATATAAAGAATAATTATAATAATAATACCATTCTGGTATAAAGAATAGAAAAACTCGTTATTCTGGTATAAACACGAATTATTTAGTTAAGTTTATACTATTCTATTATGTACACATGTATACTGTTAAATGTACACCGATAAATAATTAAGTTTATGATTAATTTAATGTTTATCAAGTTAGCATTCACATGTTATATTTATTTTATCTTTTATCAATGATAATATTTGAAAGATGCATAATTTGACCAATAGTAATACATGTTTTTACACTGAATATATTTAGTAATACGAGAATGCATTGTAATATTTATCGATAGTCTAATTCTGTTAAAAAATAAAATAAAAAACTGAAAGACATAATTAAATTTATTAATTTTTCTTCATTTGAAATGTTTCAAAATCAAGGCGATAGACTGTGACTGCGTCGCCCATACCATATCTACATTTAAGGCGCCACTGTCAACTTTATCATTTTATTTAATATATTATCAGTTTTTTAATCCATATAGTTATGGTGTGATATTTATGTCTCATCATAAAACTCGTGCCATAGTACACCTTTTAAATGTTTTTTTATATCGAAGTATGAACCATCCATGTGCACTGTTTATGTTCAATTTTGATCAACATTAACGGTTTTGAGGAATTACTAATACCAAAGAAGAAGAAGAAAAAACCCAATATTTTACACTAAATAATGACGATAAAAAATATTATTATTGCTGAAAGAACGATTTATTGTCTTTTAAAGCGACTTAAGACTTCATTTATTGTATACTAAACAGACAAGCTTAACAACGTATGATCGATTAATTATATATATTTAGTATTAATGTATGTACTTGTTGCTAAATATTCGTTATAATAATAAATCCAACGACCGTATTATTGTTCGTATTATTAGCTTGTGTAATTTATATTATGTTTAAAAGTCAACTTGAGATTGATAATTATACATCTAACATTTTAAATTGCAAATATATTTTAGGTCTAGATTTCTTAAAGATCGAATCAACTAATAATAGCATATCATATATGATTATCCACTTCCACGCTTAATGCAAATATATTAAATAAGCTATGAAATTTAATTAATTATGATTAAATATATGATTTTGTGGTGATTTTGCAAATATTCCATTGATTAAATAAGATACGTACTGTGATTAATATATAAGATTATCATAAAAAAAAAAAAACCAATGACTGAAGAATTGGCCGGCTCCATTAATGATCGATTTATTTGTCAATTTTCTTATTATTATTCCGTACGATTTCTTTTTTTATTCTTTTTTTTTTTAAAGTGATTTTGAAGATACAAAAAATTACTAACTAGTGCAAAAATATTAGTGCCTGCCCTTGAATCTTTTTAAGGGTAAACGAGGGAAATGCCTATTTGTGGCTCAAGGTTAAAAAAAAATGCTCATTTCTAATTATGGTAACTCTAACCACCAACAAATTGAAATGTGGACTAATATGCCCTTCCAATTAACTCACATTAATTTTAATTTCGTTTTTTAATTAAAATTAAAAAACAAAAATTTTCCTTAAAAATAGCAGACTAAATAACTTAAAATAAATATTTCTTATTTTAACATTAAAAAAATATTACTCGAATTATTCTTCCCTATTTTAACGTTTGTAACAAATCCTATTTTTTATTTTTTGATCCCTATTAATCAATATTTTAAAAATAAAATTTCAAATTATTTCTCTGCATTTTACGAATCTGTAATTATATTTACGTAACTATATTTACGATTCTATATTTACGATTCTTTATTTACAGTAAATAAATTTACGAAATTTCAATAAAACTGTAGTTATAAAACTGTAAATATATTTACGAAAGTTCAATGTAACAATGAAACTGTATAAAATATTTACAAAGTTAATTTTGTAACTACAACTACGAATCCGTAACTATAAATACAAAATTTTAATTACAAATATGAAACTGTAAAACCATTTACAAAAATCATTAACTGTATAAAAATGTATAGCCATTTACAAAAATCATTTACAAAACTGTATAAACATTACCGTAAATAGTTTTACATTCGTAAACATCTACAAAACTAGGTAAAACTATTTACAAAAAATATTACCAATCCAATAAACATTACCAATCCAAAATCGTGTAAACCCATTTACAAAAATAAAAAATCTTACCGTGTTTGATCCGGCGAGCGAGAGACGGTGAACATAAGGAGAATGACGGAGGGCGACCGCGACGGAGAGCGATGGAGGAAGGATGCGCGACGGAAGGCGACCGCGACGGAGGAGGATGCGACGGAGGAAGGAGGCGCGATGGAGGGTGACCGCGACGGGGCCACGGTCGCCTCCTCGGCAGCCGCGCCGACGGTCGCCAAAGCCACGCTCGAAGTCGCCGAGCGCGCCCGAATCCGGCGATGGTGGTCAATCCGACGAGAGAGAGAAAAAGAGAGAGAGAGAGAGAGAGAGAGAGAGAGAGAGAGGGGCACGAACGGGAGAATGGGAGGGAATGAGAGAGAGATCTATTAATTTTTAGGTCAAAATAACAAAATTAAATGATAACATAATTAATAGGGGAAGTTTTCAACCAAAATTTTAGGATAATTAATTTAATTTCGAAAATTAAAATATATAATAAATAATAAATACGAAAATAAATAAATATAATTAATATCAGGGAAAATATGGTCCAAAATATTTTTAAAATGGGCATAAATGAATTATTTGAAAGTATGGGCAATTCCCTTAAACCTTAGGTGGTTTTTGAGCATTTCATAGGTTTTTTTTTTTTAATTAAAAATTAATGGTGCAAGGAATTAACAATAATTATTTGAAAACTTTTCAGATTGGTGCTAATTTTGTTGTACTTACTTCTTTTTGACACACATCTATACAAACTCGAATTAAAACTAATGCGAAATATTATTTAATTATGGTAAATTGCCTATTAATTTCGTTTGCAAAATAAATGCATTTTTTTACTTTATTTCACTTTATTTTAAAATATTTTCTTTTATAATAATACAGTATAAAATATAAATACTAATTTCATCTTTAAGAGGAGAAAAAAGTATAGAATAAAAGAAGTGACATGTAATTGAGTAAATTCCATGTTTTTGCCCAATCATTTGTTAGACTATCATTGCTTAGGTTTGGTTTGGTTGGTGAGTCATTTGTGTGTTAGTAAGTCTAGTCAAAGATGGCTGGTTTGACTTTGACTAATAAAGTCAGCCTCACCGAAGGCCGTTCAGATGTTACAGCTTTGACCCATTCTATTCATTCATGCACGTGCTCACTCAATCACTTCTTCTTCTTAAATTCCATGTGCGTATTACTCCTTTATATATATTCAGTGTTAAATTTTTATGTAACCATGTTTTATCTTATTAGGATTGGTATAGTAGGATCGGTTCGTTCATATAAAAAATAAAAAGTAAAAACGACACTAATTAATACAAGTTAAACAAAAATTTGGCAGAGTGTTGATGATGGTAGAATTTCACGTAACTTAGAAAGCCGACTTCGAACGTTTCATGTCATAACTCGTTTCTCGTTAATGAGTTATGACATGAAGTGTTTGATGCTTATTGAGACATTCAAATAATTGTGATTTGTGATTATGTCCTCTCTTCAAGTCCATAATACCAGAAGGACTATTGCGGTCGGAAAAAAACGGAACTACTAACTCTCAACGACGGCGTTGGTCGTTCATGAAGAGTTTGGAGAAACGACTTGTTGTTTAACAACAAACATTGCGGGTTTATCAAAGTGTTTTGTTTATATTTTAGCTTCTTGAATTGACTAAATATATACAATTTATTATTATCATAGTTAATTAAATGTTGAGTTTGGCAATCTATTCAAATCTGGAACTTCGCGGTGGTGATGAATTATTTACTAGCTTTTTGGTACTGACTTGGTCGATCTTTTTCTTCGTCGTCCACTGAGATTCAATCAACTGAAAATTTTGACCAATAATAAAGTAAATAAATTAACTACTTATTTGTTGAAAAATGAAATGAAACAAGTGTGAATGTTTGTTATTTATTGAGTTTAATATATGAAGCAGCTTTTGACAAGGTTCACTCCTTAATATTATAATAAAATTTGATTAACTTTGATCATACATACATACATAAATACAATTACAATATTAATTCGTCCAATACCACAAGACCTATTCAATTAAACCGATTATTAACCTCTCACTAATGTATGGGTTTACTATACCAATTAATAACTGTTCAAAAGCGACCTTTTCACGAGGAATATATTTTCTGTCTCAATATTGTCGATTAAAAGGGTGATTCATTCATTCAACTAAGTTAATCACATGAATTAAGTTGGTCTTTTAGATCAGAGATTTAATTATTAATATATTTATTTACTATTCGATTTCGTTTTTGCCTATTCATATTTTAATAAAAACTTCAATTTATGGAGGCACTTAATTTTTATTTTTTTTATAATTATTTCTTGGAATTACAATTCAAATTATAATTAGACAAAGAAAATGAATAAAGATGGATATTTTGCAAGAATAACTTTAAGTAAGATTTCACTGTAAGTTATATTTTCTTTTAGCACTATTCATGTTTTTTAAGCAGTTGTCTCAACTAAGGCATGAATTGCACAAAATTCCCAAGTGGATATGGATTATTATTTCTTGGAATTATAATTAGGCAAAGTAAATGAATAAAGAATGCTTGCAGACATTAGAAACTATCAAGGTCTTGAGTTTGATGGGCATCGATTTCATGGTCTATTTATATCTCTATTGGGCTTCCTATGTTTAGCCCAATTTGAATGGACTACATATTAGATTTAGAAACTTTAAGATTCAATT
Source organism: Parietaria judaica (assembly GCA_954871525.1). Lineage (NCBI taxonomy): Eukaryota > Viridiplantae > Streptophyta > Magnoliopsida > Rosales > Urticaceae > Parietaria > Parietaria judaica. The sequence goes on from OX940862.1 coordinate 11,458,156, forward strand.
ATAAAGGTTTTTTTTTTTTTTTTTTTTAATTTCAAATTGAATAACAATACATTATCCAAAATCTAAATGAGGAGTCAAAATATTTCAAATAGTCATATTTTAATAGAGTTCCGGCTTACTCATTCCGTCACGGCTGCGGACCCGCGGTCACCCCGTCACGACAACATATTGTTTCTCCATTATAACTCATTATGATTTATGAATGAGCACAATATTACATAAAGTAAAAACAGAACAGAATCAGGCAAAATATCAAAAGCCTATAAAAGATCAAAATGTCCAAATGTGTAAATAACGTGTAGATATGTGCAGATCACATAATCATGTTCTCTCAAGTCTTAAGACGTTAGAAATTTATTGAGCTGGATTGAATAATAACATATTTTCAGCTATTTGTTTTTCATTTTAAAATACAACTCGCCCATATATTATACTAAAAATACGTGCACAAATTGATATAGGATATGATTAATCAGATCAAGTTTTATTTTAATATTAATGACATTCCATTGATGGAAACACGATGCACCAAAGTTGTTGACGTGGTTGCAAATCGAATTTCAACTTTCAAATAAATGCTTAGATATAAAATAAAAACAAATTAAGAAAAAAATATGGTATCTCTTAGAATAAAACTTGAAAATGGAACAAATCTTAGGTATGATCAACGTAGACACAGCTAATCGTCCCAAAAATATCACTATCACAACATAAGAACAAATAATTCATTTGGTTTAAACGTGACATATTTTTGTCTCTCTCACTTTTGTTTGAGCGTTTATTTTCCATTTCGGTTCATGAAGATCACATGTATTTATAGTCCAAACTATAATTCATATATAATATCCAATCATAGCTTCACTAAACTTTATTAGGCAGCATATGGCATGTGTATTAGAACAAAAGTTATAAATATATAAGACATTATCTTGGTTATATAGAATGATACTTTAACAAGTTAACGAGTATGAATATCTTAGTATGAATATCTTAGATATGTATACGACTAAGTTTAGCAATAACGATGAAGAGAGAAAGAACGGAAAAGTAGTCACAATTTTGTTACTAAATAAAATAATGAACACATACCTTGAAAACGACAAGAAAGCAGGGATTGGACCATATATAGAGCTCGAAAACGACATAAAATGGACGAATTAAGAAGCTCGACGAAAGAAAGAAAGGGTCATTTGATGATAATACCACATTCAATTTCAATGGGACATTGTCAACCATTTGAAAAGATGTCTCATCAAATTCATTCAAATCAGCCATTATATTTTATAAAATAATAATGCTCTTTTATTGTCAAATACCTAGATTTGGAGAATATCCTTAGAATTTTCACATCAAATCGCTAATTTTATAGTTTATTATTTTGACAATTAACTGATGGAAAATTGACGACACATTTCACAAATTTTTTGGCTTTTTAAAATCGTTCACCTTTTTAACATCTATCATTCACCTTCTTAAAATCGTTTAGGCTTTCAAAACGTCACCTATTTATTTTCGGCTTATTTCCGGTTAACGATTATAAATAAACCCTTTTGAATATTGTTATTGCTTGAATAATGTATAAAATGCATTTTTTCAACTATATCATAAGAAAATTAAGCGATAAAATTCTCATCAACCTCTGAATATGGCTTGACAATTGAAAGTAGGGACACGTAGGCAACACAATCAATGCAAGGAACGTCAAGGGCGTTTCCGTAATTTCAAAGAACGTCTTCTCTTTCGTATCGTAAGTAACAAATTTCTCGTTCGCTGTTCTCTTCTTCTCGGACAGGACAAACAGACGTGTCTCTCTGCTTCATCGTCGTCGTCGTCTCCGTTCATCGCTTGCTTGCATGCCCATCGGATTCATCGCCAAAGATTACTGAAAATGTTCTTCTGAAAAGCTTGATTCTCCGAGAATGGGATTTGTGAGCACTTTATTGGGAATCCTTGGTTTCGGAATTGGCCTTCCTCTCGGCCTGTTCCTGGGCTTCGTCTTCTTCGTTTACTCTCTTCCCAAACAACCAGAGGTGCTTTCTCTCTCTCTCATATATGATATATGTGTATATGTATCTGGGTTGGTCATGAGTCTCGCTGCATTGTCTTCGTAATTGGTATTGATATCGATCATTCAGTTGATTCTTCTTTGATTGAAAAAGTGTAATAAATTAAAATAAAGCAAACAAATGAATTGTTTCTTTATTCATATCGAATTTGAATCACCTATTAGCTTTTGATTCTTCAGTTCTCTATATGCTTGACAAAAAGAAAACCAATGCCAAGTTTCTTGCTTGAAACTTGACCTCTAATCTTCAGTTTTGAACTTGTCTGATGCCGCAGGATCCCGTCGTCCGACCGCTACACGAGTTGGATGCAAACGCGTTGGAAGATCTTCTCCCTGAAATCCCGTTATGGGTGAAAAACCCGGATTATGATCGAGTCGGTATCTTATGTGCTTGAATTTATTTCCGAGTTGTTCGCGTGTGAAGCTTATTGTGTTGATTATAACGGCGCAGGTTGACTGGTTGAACACGATCATCTCCGATTTGTGGCCTTACATTGCCAAGGTATAATCCACGGGATTAAGCTCCTATATAGAGATTTCTACTTCCTTTTTGTATTACAACTTCGATTTGTTTGTGAAGTTTGAGGTTTTCTATGAATAGGTAGTTACCGGTATCATTAGCAGTACAGCAGCGCCTATTATTGCAGAGTACAAAGGAATGTATCGGATTAAAGACATCGAGTTTGAGAATCTAGATCTCGGAAATCTTCCTCCTTTACTCTACGGTAATCCTACGTAAAGAGTTGCACGGTTCTGTTTTTATAGATCTAGTTTTAGGGTGAGCGGTTTTTCAATTTTTGTTTGTTGTGGGGCTCGACAGGTCTGAAGGTGTACGAAACGAATGAGAAAGAGTTGGTCATGGAAACTCCGCTTAGATGGGCTGGAAATCCCAACATATCTTTGGCAATTAAAGTGTTGTCTCTAAGCTTTACAATTCAGGTCAAAATTGTCGGATATAATCAATTTAAAATTAATAGGATTATTATCCATTCTAGTTCTAGCTTCAACTATTTTCATACATGCAATACTTTCTTCTATACAGTTAGTAGATGTTCAGGTGTTTTCCACAGCTCGGATAACTTTGAGACCGCTCGTGCCTTCCTTCCCGTGTTTCTCAAACATTGTGGTATCCTTAATGGAAAAAGTAAGCATATTAGGCTATTAGCACGTTCTTGTAAACTAAAAAGTGATCGGTAAGGTTTTTCTCATAACAATGTGTACGATTTCTCGGCAGCCACATGTAGATTTTGGCTTGAAAATTTCTGGAGGAGATATCATGTCCATACCGGGCCTCTACCGTTTTGTTCAGGTGCTTCACTGGTAATGCTTTTTTTATTTTAATTTTTTTGTTTAAATATGTTTCTGAAGCTTTTTTGGGTCATCGACATGATTAGAAGTGTTGAACTTTTATTTTCCACAGGAGAATATTAAGAAGCAGATTGCGAAAATGTACCTTTGGCCTCAAACACTTAAAATGCCTGTACTCGACTCTTCGCTGTGAGTTCATGCCTTATCTTCGTTTCTTAATTATTATTTTTTATATTATTCTCGGAAAAAGGAATGGATAAGTTACAAATATCGGCCTTTTTGGTGCTTTGTAGGTTGGCAATAAAGAAGCCTGTGGGAATTCTTCATGTCAACGTTGTTCGAGCGCATAAACTTTTGAAGAAGGACCTCTTAGGAGCGTCCGATCCGTACGTGAAGCTCAACTTGACCGGCGAGAGTATGCCTGCAAAGAAAACCACAGTCAAGAAGAAGACGTTGAACCCCGAGTGGAACGAGAACTTCAAACTCATCGTGAAGGATCCTCAGGCTCAAGTTCTTCGGCTCCAAGTATACGATTGGGACAAGGTTTTTTCCTTCACTAATTATGAAATTTGGGAGGCCAAATAGAAGAAACGTATACTTACTCTTGTTTCTTGTTATAGGTTGGAGGGCACGATAGGCTCGGGACTCAGTTAGTTCCATTGAAAAAGCTTACTCCGTACGAGAAAAAAGAATTGACTCTTGATTTGCTAAAGGAAACGGATATTTGCAATGACAAGAAAAGACGGGGACAGATCGAGCTTGAGCTGACTTTTATTCCTTTTAAAGAAAATAGTGTCAAACATAGTATACCTCTGGATGTGCATACAGGAAACGCAAGTGGCGTTGACCAGCCATCCGTTGACCTCGACCGAGGAGGCTTGCTCTCGGTTATGGTTCGAGGCGCCGAGGAGGTTGAGGGGCATAGTCGCAATCCTTATGCTTTAATACTCTTTAGAGGAGAAAGAAAGAAAACAAAGGTCCGTTTAGTACTTCCCTTTTAACTCTTAGACAGAATACATTCCAACACTGGGTACCGAGATTTTAGCCTTCTTCGGATCGATCCTGGTTTTTCGGGCTTTCTAAAACCGGCCAGGTGCTAGTTTCAGAACAATATAATTTGTTTATAAAGTGGGAACCGGGCCGAATCTGGGTTGGCTTGGTTTTTAACTATTTGTATTAACTAGTGATAGGGGAATTTTTTTGTTTTTTACAACAACGGAAAACATATATTCCAACCAAACCAAATTTCAAATATAATCTAAAAGGCGAAAACGGGCCAAATATTTTACTCCTATCAATAGTAACGTTTTTTTCCTCTTTTTCTTTTCAAAATACCTAAGTTTTGTTTTTCTTTCTCCAGATGATCAGAAGATCCCGTAATCCGCTATGGAACGAGGAGTTCCAATTCATGCTTGAGGAACCTCCGTTACACGAGAAAATTCATGTCGAAGTCTTTAGCAAGAGAGGAGGCATTAGTTTCCGATCGAAGGTGTGAATTTTTTCCCCTCTCTCTACCGTCATTTTTGCTTGCTTGAGCGATAAGTTTCTTTCTGTAACATAGAATGCTCTGTTTTTTACATTTATGATTCTCTAGGAATCGCTGGGGCACATCGAGATCAATCTCATAGATGTTGTCAACAATGGCCGTATCAACGAGAAATACCATCTCATCAATTCGAAAAACGGAACGTTACATGTTGAGATACGATGGACTACAGTTTGAGAATCTTAAAATGATGAGACTACTATGGCAAAAATACCAAATAGGCGGTCATATATTACATGAAAGTTTTTTTTTTTTTGGTATAGAATGTGAGACTGGGGGGTATATTGATGCTTTGTAATTCAGAAGAAAAAAAAAACAATGGAGCATTCTGCGATCACATTATATATATGTTTCTTTGAAGAAGATATTGAGTATAAGCATATCACATTCACATGTATGTATATAATATAATATGTATATTGTATAGGATTGTGCAGTCACATTTGCACATTCTGTAAAGATGTTATCAACTTATTTTTATCAGATTATATTCTTTGCTTAGAGAATCATATCATCAAAATAAACATTAGGATTTTGACAATGTAACAAAAAGTGAAGTATATATGAGAGTGTTGAAAAATTTGTCAATGTCTAACAAAGCTTTGCAATTTATTATTATTATTATTATTATTATTATTATTATTATTATTATTATATATATAAATTGTTCTGAATAAATCTTTAGCTTGACAGCGTCGCTTTATTCGGGCTAAATTCCGAGTTTCTTTTCTCTCTCTTCCTCTCTGCTTACGATTGTTATCAGAAAACGAAATGCGTTGTCCGGAGTTGTGTTCGAAGATCAAAACGACATGCTTTATCCAAAACCAGATAAAAAATAATTCCAAAAAAGATATGCTTTATCCAAGCCTTGAACCTGAATTACATGTCATGGTCATGGATAATTGGCCTAACGAATACCTTGTATGCTGTCGTTTAAATATCAAAACGACAACTTATTTGTCGCTTATCGTAAAACGACATTCATTGCTATCTCAATAGAGTCTGATTCTGCAGGTTCAAGTTATGTTTAAACTTATTAACTAAACCTCCGCAAACAAGTTATTTAGCTGTAAAACATTCATTTTCTAAACATGGTGGACAGAGAAGAAACGCTTTTGGCCCAGTCCCCGTTTCCGGTTTTCGGAATAAAAAAGCCCGGTTTTGGGTGAAATTTTCACCCCCTAACATCTAATAGTCCTATTTTTGAAGTAACTATTTTTTTTTTCATAAAAATAAAAATAAAATTCCCCTCCCCATTACATTTTTGTACCTTGCACTCTAGATTTCCACATTCGAAAATGAAAAATGATGGAATGTGAAATTAGGTTACCAAAAATTAGAATTAAATAGATTTGTTTGTTTCTCTTAAACATAGAGCAAGATCATAAGGTTATAATAACCATTTTTTCATCTCAACATAGTGAACTATAGAAACCCTGATCCATATCTTCCTTAAAAAGAAAATAAAAATTGTAAATATGAGAAAGAAGAAAAGATATGGAAAGGGACTAGGAGTAGCAATTATGCAATCTTTCCTTGGGCAACAATACATTATCATTCATTATGGATTAGGTTTGACCTTCAATGCCATGTGACATCATCATCATTGGATACAAAGCTTCTTTACCCTTATACACTGTTAAATCCCTAGTGGAATTTATTAGTTTTGATGCTTTGTTGATTACTCAATTTCAATCGACCAAAAAAAAAAAAAAAAAACTATGAACACTTCTTTAGATTAATGTTGATGGATTATAGCAAAAGACACAGGCATACTTAGTTTTAGTTAAACAATATTTCATGCAACATTAAATATTGATTGTACATTTTTCATTATAATTAATAATAATGTTGGGTAGTGAAAGAAAGTGATGATTTTTATTTGAAGCACTTATAACCACTTCCCAAGTGGGGAGCACAATAAGAGAAGGAATGGATTCCCCTACCATACTAACATTTAAATAAATATTTATATAATTTAAAATATAAAATAAATAAAAGTGATCAGCTTTATCGTTGACTTACCCCAGAAAGTCTGCCAAATTTAGAGATCTGGCAAAGGGAATCCTATCCTATCCCCACTCTCTCTTAATAGCGCTATAAGTACCAAATGTTAGCATAAGACCATTTTTCTTTTTACTACTAAAGTTTTCAATATTTATTACTTTTCTTCTCATCAAAATTGAAAAAGTGGACACAATTTCAAAGAGAAACAAAATAACATACATCGTGAAAACTTCAGCCGTGAAAAAAAAAAAGTTAATACGCCATAAAAATAAAAAAATATTATGTATTTATGCCGCTATTAACCCATATATATACATGTATACTATATACATATACATGTATAGTATGTATAGTATATGTATATGGATTTTTATGAATTGATTCAAGTTGTGTGAGCATGTTTTGCTCTCAAAAGGAGGGGTGAAATGAAAAGGGGTCACTCACTCAAGAGCTTGATTCCTTGTTGGTGTTCTTTTGTGGAGGAGAGGAATAACTTTTGCACTCTATAAAAACACACACACCTTTTCTTTTTCTTCTTATTTTACCCCTTTATTTGCTAATATGCTTTCTTTTTCTCCATCTTTTAAAAGGTTGTCTTTTAGGAGGACATTACATTTATATAATAAAGTAAGTGGGAATAGGAACTCCACTCAAAGATCACTACAACAATATATCATGCAAAAGTATTTCACTCATTTGGCTGCAAATTCAACTTTGGGGTCATTAAAAATAAAATAAAAATCATGATATATTCTTCTTCAAAAGAATGGTATAAAACCATAAAGTTGCTCATGGTTTCTATATAGCATATGGTCGAGTTGGGTCGAATTGCATCTATTTATATTTCTATATGTGTTGCCACATATTTATTCTCCTAAATAATAAATATATATATATATATATATATATATATATATATATATCTAATTGTGTTACTTTTTTGCTATGTACTTCATACATTGTTTGGACCTTTTTCATGGACACGTAGCATTGCTATTCTTCAAGAGAGATAGTACAAAATAAAAGTGCTTGTGTTTATGATGCCAAATTAACCAATTACTAAACTTAGATACGAGAAATTAAATTTTCAACCTTTGATAGTTTATAAAAAAGCCTAATCAACTTATTGAATGTTGTACTAACAATATTTATGTGTACTTGTAACAAATCTAAACATGCATGCACATATGAAAATGCCTTCTAATATACCATTCTAAAATAATGGATAGGAATATTGGACCCAATTTCAAAAGAAATCAATTTTTATTTATTTTATATGGTTTTTTTAAAATACATATATATATATATATATCACCATTTTCGCTCAAAAGCACTCATATTTTGGCTAATGGTCCATTTTGGAGCACAAAATCTTCTAGAATCTTTTCTTTTTTCCCCTCAATATGGTTCTCTTACCAATACCAAGAATTACATTTTAGACTATTTTCTTCTTTTATAATATTTGGTGTACCAAAGAAACAAGCTCTGAATTTTGTTCCTAGTTGACTAATCATAAATCAAACTTGTCCATATATATCCACATTTCTTGTCATCAATATAATTTTGTTTATCTATTATTATCCACTATATAAATGCCCCATTTATATTCTCAGCAAAATACCAAATATTCAACCTTTTGGTATAAGAATATTAAATATTAGGAAAATTATTATTTTTAAAATTGTGGTAAATATATGCTTTATAGTTCCTTTTTGTATATAGTGATTAGTATTGCTGTGTTTTAGATTAACGTTAATATTACTAATTCATTTTTATATGTAAAATCAACTACATCTACATTAGCTTGTTTAACAAAAGTATGGCCTATTATTTAAATTCTGTATCTCTGAGCTGTAGATTTATATACATTCTCTAAGCTTGGAAATGCCCTGATTTTTATTTTTTATTTTTTATAACGTTTCTTCAACTACCATGTAACACCATACTGACATGCACCATATTAATATATTAATATCGATGAAAATATTGATAGTCATACAAAAAATTAGTATACAGTGTCACTCGTCTATTTAGAGTTTAGCTGTATTGTATATGTTAAGTTGTGTATCAAATTGAGTGTTATTATACTATGCTAAGTTGCTAACATATCGAGTATTATCGTTAAATATATAAATTAAATTATAAGAAAAATCCAAAAATAAATATATTTGAACTCAAATCTTGAAAATTGCAAGTGATTTGTTTGACATGCAAAACACAAAACAAACATGTTCATAGATGCGGAGCTTTGTTCGAAACTTTTTGTTTTTCTTGGTTCTATAATCTATTATTCTTTGCTGTAAATATGAATTAAAAATGAAAATACCAAGACAAACTTATCAGTAATTACAAATTAAAAGTCAAATTTGTGAGATCTTCGAGAAGTATATATGCGCATCCAATGTTGTTAGTTTCAAGATGGAATATTTGCGGTTAACAATATACCACATCATTGATTCTTATAAATTATTACATTAAATATATAACAAATACAGAAGCTGAATTAGCCAATATTTTGAAATTCTAAAAATCCGGTTTTGACCATTGAATTATGATTTACAAACAATGGACCGAGTATATTGTATAAAACCATAGTAAAGCAATAAAAAAACAAAACAAGCATGTGATTTTTTTTTCTTCTTCTTCTTGAACCTAAAGCCGAAAGGTTGGAAACTTTTAAGTTTTAATTGATAAATTTTCTCGGTCATCATTGTAGGGGTAAAGTCCTACACTTTTTTATATAAAATATGAATATGAATATATGATCCTAGGAAAGTTCAACATTTTTTACTATACATATTCGAACGGTCCAATGCATGTTTATCCAACAAAGATCACTACTTGAATGTTTAAGATCATTACGCTGCACAATTTTTGAGAAGAATGAAAATAAATAAGAGAAAATGATTTTGAATCATTCGTACAATTTTTTTTAATTATTCAACAACATTCGAAGAACAAAAATGGAAGATTATTTATAATATTCTATTGAGATAAAGAATTGTTTTTACTATAAAAAAATACCATTCGTACAAATAAAGATATTTTGGATGTTTAGTAACTTGTAGATCAAAGATTTGTGGAATTAAAAGAATTAATTTCTGTTTTTAGCTTCAAAACTTATTGTTTGTTGACTTTTTTCCACTATATATTTTGTTATGAATTAAACTTATTTGCGTGTGTAGGTGTTGTAATAAAAGTCAAAGAAATAAAACGGGGTTTGCTTGAGAGATTATTAGTGGGTTGACATGGGAACCACAAAACGACTATTGTGATGATGTGCACGTGTGGTGATGGTGATCATAGTCTCATGTGCCGTAATTATAATATTAAAACACCTAAATAATTCAAAAGAAAATAAAATGACGAAAAAAGAGAGAGACATCATTAAGGGGAAAACCCCACCATTGGCCTCATGCCCACAAGCAATGATTCATTATGAAATGATGCATACTCATCATATTATTATTATATTTTTATATGCACAACAAAAACAAACGTTTGTGTCACATAATCAAATATTAAAGTATATGTTTAGTCCATGATCAATGACGAACCATCGGCTTCCTTGGACATCAAAGATAGTTTACAACGGAAATAAATAAATTATGAATTTGTCTAATAAAAATACGATACAAAATAGAAAATAAATAGTTATCGAGACATTGTTCAATAAAAAAAAACGAGTTTGATCGGAGTTTTCAATATGAAGTTATAATGTACTAGATTTGATCATTTATAAAATTTTATATAATTAGTAAAGCCGTATGTAAATGTATGCAATTTACATACATGCATGTGAAACGGCTCATTCTCACTATCCACTAGATAGACAATAATGATTACAATAATTTTGTTAGTCAAATATTAAGAGATATTAAATAATTAACTCGTTTTTTTTTTCTTCTTCTTTTTCAAAGTGTTTATTTGTTGTCAAAGCGGTAAAGGTGCACATACATATCTTTTGTTGATCAGGAGATTAATGATATATTATTTATTTAGTTTACTTTTATAAAGAATAACAAGTTATATTGTTTAATCACTCCCTGTTATGGGTATTTTTCGAAGCCTAGAAAAATTATGGCCCAGCCCAAAAAACCTGCCCAAAAGGCTTAAAAGACTAAAAAAGTCCACATATACGACCTGGGCCCACCGCAAAAAAGTCAGCGGGACTCGGCGCCAAAAGTCAAAGGAGCTCGGCTCAAAAAGTCAACCTAAAAAGTCAACGGGACTCGGCCCGAATAAAGACAGTAAAAGTTTTGTTACTTTTACCACAAAAGGGCTTTAAATTAATTAAAAGCACCGCGCACCGCGCACCGCGCACCGAGCACCGCGCACCGCGCACCGAGCACCGCGCACCGCGCACCGCGCACCGCGCACCGCGCAAGCAATATCATAATTGCTCAGGGGCCCATCAAAGTAATTATTAATTACTAAGAGGTCCTTGCATCCTTCTATAAATAGAAGCTCATTTCAATCAAAACGGTAACTTCAACAACTCAGATCAACTCACAAAAAACGCTCTAAAGCGATAAAACCTCCGTTTTCCATTCTCTTAAATATCCCGACTTAAATACCCGACTAATGTTGAGCGTCGGAGGTGGATACGGAGGCACCCCCTCCGTACCCCCTTAAAGTTCACGTTTGTTTCATTATTTCAGCAAGATATACGGAGACGGAGTTCTGGAAGATATTTCCGGCTTATCAAGAAATACCAATCAAGCTTCAAGACCCCCTTTGACTGTCAAGAGGTCATTGGGCCCGGCCCAAAATCAAGACTTGGGCCGCTTTAAGTGTTGATCCATTTTTCGGCATTAACATTTTGGCGCTAGAAGGAGGGGGCTCGTCAAAATTCAAGCCTCGAGTCCCTACCAGCACGTTCAACAGTCTCATACTCAGTCTCAACCGGCCCTCGGACATGACCGGTCCGTAAGATCGCCGCCCACAGTTAAGTGCAAATCGTCACATGTCATTCCAGTCACCGCCATCCTCGTTGGGTGGCCAAAGGGCGTACACAGGCCAGCTCAAGGCGAAACCCCCGGCGAAGGAGGCGACTCAGCTTCTCGCAGATTACGCACGCAGATCAGCCAAGATCGTCATGACTCACAACCTTCGCCTATTTTTAGGCTCAATTGCTAAGGAAGAAAGCCCTTTCACCATCGCCGGAAGCTCGCAACACCGAGCACGAAATCGTTGCTTGCCAAAGAGCCACTTTGACCGCGAGTGAAGTCCGAAGCTCAAAGAAGACGCCAAAGGCTCAACAGGATAAAAGGAGCAAAGTATAAAGCCCGAAGACGACGCTAAAGGCTCATCAGGGAAAGACGAGTGAAGTCCGAAGCCCGAAGACAACGTCAAAGGCTCATCAGGAAAACACGAAGTCTGAAGCCCAAAAATGACGCGAAAGGCTCATCAGGGAAAATTGACGAACAAAGTCTAAAGCCCGAAGACGACGCCAAAGGCTCACAAAGGAAAGACAAAGTTTGAATCCCGAAGATGACGCCAAAAGCTCAACAGGGTAAACGACGAACAAAGTCTAAAGCCCGAAGACGATGCCAAAGACTCATTAGGGAAAGACAACTGTCAAAGACCGACGCCCGATGGTGACGTCATAGGCTCATCAGGAGAAGACGCCGGTCATAGTCCAAATCCCGAAGACGACGATCAAAAGCTCGTCAGGAAGAAATGACGGTCAAAATCCGAAGCTCAAAGAAGACGCCAAAGGCTCAATAGGATAAAAGGAGCAAAGTATAAAGCCCGAAGACGACGCTAAAGGCTCATCAGGGAAAGACAGGTGAAGTCCGAAGCCCGAAGACAACGCCAAAGGCTCATCAGGGAAAGACGAAGTCTGAAGCCCGAAGACGATGCCAAAGGTTCAACAGAATGAAACGACGAGTGAAGTCGAAAACCTGGGTACGACTCAAAAGGCTCACCAGGAAAATCAACAGACAAAGTATAAAATATGACAATGGCGCCGAAGGCTCATCAAGACAAGACAACGACCAAAGTTGGAAGCTCGAAAATGACACCGAAGGCCTGATCCGTTTACCACGACGATCAAAGCTCAACAACCTTGAAATTCTCACCGGTCGCACTAGCGACGTCCAAATTTGCATTGATCGTCTTAATGATCTCAAGCTTTGCATTTGTCGTCTCGACAACCTAAAGCTTCGCATGGGCAGTCTCAACGACCTCAAGATTCATATCAGCCATCTCAACGATCTTAAGCTTTACGTCAGCCATCTGTAAAACCTCAAGATTTGCCTTGATCACCTCAAAGACCTCGAGTTTCATCTCAGTTGCATGGTCAAAATTAGAACCGCGAAGACAAAGCAAACAAGTGAAAATGAAATCAAAATCTGAACTGAATGAAGACTTTCCAGATACAAAGCCGTGAAAGGTCGGATCTCAATCCCGCCGACTCAGGCAGCAAAGCCGAGAAAGGCCGAATCTCAATCCCGCCAACTCAGGCAGCAAAGCCGAGAATGGCCGGATCTAAATCCCACCTACTCAGGAAACAAAAACAAACCGAGAAATAAGACGCTAAGGCGCAAAACTCGGTAAGACGCTACGTCGCGAAGGACCAGGAAATAAGAAGCTAAGGCGCAAAACCTGGCAAAATACCGAGAAGCAAGACGCTAAAGCGCGACCGGAAAAATGATAAAGATAAGACGTTACGGCGCGAAGGACCAGGAAGTAAGACGCTAAGGCGCAAAATCTGGCGAATACAAACCGAAAAATAAGACGCTAAGGCGCGAAACTCGGTAAGACAGTACGGCGCGAAAGACCAGAAGGTAAGACGCTAAGGCGCAAAATCTGGCGAATACAAACCGAAAAATAAGACGCTAAGGCGCGAAACTCGGTAAGACGCTACGGCGCGAAGGACCAGGAAATAAGAAGCTAAGGCGCAAAACCTGGCAAAATACCGAGAAGCAAGACGCTAAAGCGCGACCGGAAAAATGATAAAGATAAGACGTTACGGCGCGAAGGACCAGGAAGTAAGACGCTAAGGCGCAAAATCTGGCGAATACAAACCGAAAAATAAGACGCTAAGGCGCGAAACTCGGTAAGACAGTACGGCGCGAAAGACCAGAAGGTAAGACGCTAAGGCGCAAAATCTGGCGAATACAAACCGAGAAATAAGACGCTAAGGCGCAAAACTCGGTAAGACGCTACGGCACGAAGGACCAGAAAATAAGAAGCTAAGGCGCAAAACCTGGCAAAATACCGAGAAGCAAGACGCTAAAGCGTGACCGGAAAAATGAGAAAGTAAGACGCTAAGGCGCAAAATCTGGCGAATACAAACCGAAAAATAAGACGCTAAGGCGCGAAACTCGGTAAAACGATACAGCGCGAAAGACCAGAAGGTAAGACGCTAAGGCGCAAAATCTGGCGAATACAAACCGAGAAATAAGACGCTAAGGCGCAAAACTCGGTAAGACGCTACGGCGCGAAGGACCAGGAAATAAGAAGCTAAGGCGCAAAACCTGGCAAAATACCGAGAAGCAAGACGCTAAAGCGCGACCGGAAAAATGATAAAGATAAGACGTTACGGCGCGAAGGACCAGGAAGTAAGACGCTAAAGGCGCGGCCGAAAAAATGATAAAGATAAGACGCAAAGGCGCAAAGGCCGAGAGGTTGATACATTTAGTCGCAAACTCCGACAAAAGACCAAAACAACTTGTCTTCAAAAGTTCAAAATCATAAGACGCCCAGGCGCAAACACTGGCAGAAGCTCAAAACACAAAAGACACCCCAGCATGTCCAAGTTCTAAAAAAAAGCTCTCATGCTCACCCTTTTCCGGAAAAAACTGTAAGGTTATCTCTGGAACGCCCCTATCAGCGTACATGGAATGTTGCCCCTTGGGACGCCCCCATATATCTTTAAAAGGGCAGATTGAAAAATCCCGCAACTTAAGGGAAATAGTTTTTCGCAAGGCGAAGCCATCCAAAAAACTGGGGGGTTAATGTTATGGGTATTTTTCGAAGCCTAGAAAAATTATGGCCCAGCCCAAAAAACCTGCCCAAAAGGCTTAAAAGACTAAAAAAGTCCACATATACGACCTGGGCTCACCGCAAAAAAGTCAGCGGGACTCGGCGCCAAAAGTCAAAGGAGCTCGGCTCAAAAAGTCAACCTAAAAAGTCAACGGGACTCGGCCCGAATAAAGACAGTAAAAGTTTTGTTACTTTTACCACAAAAGGGCTTTAAATTAATTAAAAGCACCGCGCACCGCGCACCGAGCACCGAGCACCGCGCACCGCGCACCGCGCACCGCGCAAGCAATATCATAATTGCTCAGGGGCCCATCAAAGTAATTATTAATTACTAAGAGGTCCCTGCATCCTTCTATAAATAGAAGCTCATTTCAATCAAAACGGTAACTTCAACAACTCAGATCAACTCACAAAAAACGCTCTAAAGCGATAAAACCTCCGTTTTCCATTCTCTTAAATATCCCGACTTAAATACCCGACTAATGTTGAGCGTCGGAGGTGGATACGGAGGCACCCCCTCCGTACCCCCTTAAAGTTCACGTTTGTTTCATTATTTCAGCAAGATATACGGAGACGGAGTTCTGGAAGATATTTCCGGCTTATCAAGAAATACCAATCAAGCTTCAAGACCCCCTTTGACTGTCAAGAGGTCATTGGGCCCGGCCCAAAATCAAGACTTGGGCCGCTTTAAGTGTTGATCCATTTTTCGGCATTAACACTCCCTATCATTGAGCTGTTACCAAATTTAAATAATTGAGATATTGATGGTCCTGAAAATTGAAATTTGTGCTCGTATAGAATGGGGATAATTTTTGTTTTCTTATAAGACTGAGAAGAAGAAAAAAAACGTTCTTCTTAAATTATTTTTCCATATATATAATATAAATAAACTAGTTAGTAGTTACTAAACCTGTTTCGGTATAGTATTCTCTATTCTGAATTTCTGATGAACGAAGACTGAAAAGTCAAACTTGCATGAATAGAGACAAATGTATTAATTATTAAACCAAAAAAAAACAAGGCCAAAAAACCACCCTAGTAACAATACGACCAAAACACAAAAAACGAGGTACGTTTTGTTTATGATGCGAAAGAAGATCGAATGTTTGAGCACCTAAACGACATTGCAATGCAAGGACGCAACACATTAATTATATATATATATATATATATATTAATTTAGTATACTATATTATAGACATAAATAATGTAGTGTAGTGTAGTGAACAGCAGTTGTAGGTGAAGCAATAACACAGCTACACCTCTGCATAATGGTCTACGAAAGTTGAAATGAAATCTACATAACTCGATGATTGTTGGTTGCTTATTGAAGCTAATGACTCAACATATGATATGACATTAATCACAACAATAATGAACACATAAAATACGTTTCCTCCAAATAATAATAATAATAAAATACATTTCCTCGTGTACACGTGGAATTAAATTTCCACGTCTTTCATAAATATTTGCACATTAGAATTTACGTAGTCAACTATTAGAATATATCAAAAAAAGCATAATGGTAGAGAATAAAAGAAAATTATAAGAATAATGAGTCAACTCCCTCACTCTTAATATGTGTAGGCGTTGAATATTATCTAAATATTCGTGAAAGAATCAAACAAGAACTTGTTCCCTTCAAAGTTGAGACCTAAATAAATACAAAAGATCAAGGAAAGAAGGAGGGGCATATTTAAAGCAGACAACTTTTCTCCACTATTTCTTCAACTTCAACCCAAACGTGCTTTTCTTTTCTTTTCTTATTATTTTTATTATATCGAAATAATTATATTTTACCAAAACGCAAAGGTCAAAACAAAATCCTCAAAAACCCATCAAACGCTCAAGCTTGCCACATCTCTCTCTTCTTCTTCTTCTTCCATGGCGGCGAAGAACATCACCAACCAATAGCAACAGAAGTAATATTAATAGCGATCTCAAACTTCTCAGACCACTTATTAATAAGCTGTTCTAGCTTCTCTCTCTCTCTGTAAACCCTTCTCTCGGTTTCCGAGCTCTGTTACTACTTTTCTCAAACCCCGTTCTCTCTCTCTCACCGGAGAGCTCGAATCAAGCGATTTGAAGATCTGGGTTCTGCGAAAGCTTCAGTCTTTAGAAATGGGAAGCAAATGGAGGAAAGCCAAGATAGCTCTGTGTTTGCACGTTGCCAAAACACAAGACGACGATTCTTCTTCTTCTTCGTCTTCGTCTTTGGCCGATAATGGCTTCGGCGCCGCCGGGAGACTGTCGGACGCGGCGCTGCTCTCGCCGGAGCGTGGGCCCACGCGCTCCCCGCACGGCCTCAAGCTCGCCAAGAGCTCAAGCAAATCTTCCAAGGTTTGTTCTTTCTTTCCACTTAGCTCTCTGTTTTTTTTTGTTTTTTTTTGTTTTTTGAATATTAAGCCTGTTTATTTAATTTGTTTAATTATAATTTATGCAAGAACAAAGTCTAGTGATACTTTGACTTTTGTTATTGAATTTGGATTTTTGTTCATCAATTATTAGTTTCAGATAAACCAAGATCCTGAGATTTATGTTCGAGATTGTTTGTTAGTATTAATGGGCAACTATGTCATCTTCAATCAAGACCATCCTTTTGTTAGACTAAGTGGTAAAAGATGTCAATTTCTTTTTTACCCTTTCTATTCTCAGAAGGGTAAAAACGGGAAGTCATTGTTTTGGTCATCTGTCTGACTTACAATTTGAGTTTCATGGAAGAAGAAATACAAACTAGTTTCCAACAATAATCAACTTTGATTTCATCCTTCGTGTGGTAAATTTACTTGTCATATTCTCCGAAAACTAAAAATTCCCTCATTTTATTTTAATCCTTGATTAATTTTGGTCCACGATCACCTCCCTAAAAAGCCACACCTTTGGTTTTTTCTAGGTATTTGACTCTTAATATATTTGTTTTATTTAATTGGATTTTATTGACAAGATCTAAACTCTTTGAATCTCTCCATGAAAAAGAAAAGGTTTAAATTTGGGTGATAATTGTAGTAGCTTTTGGGTAACCCAATAAAAGAGTAACATTGTGCGCAACAACCACAAAGACATGAAGAGTTTATCGTCTCAAATGCATTTTTATGCAGAAAGTTTACTTTTCTTTTTCCCTTTTGGTAAATAAATGGTCCCCTTTTGTTTCAAACTTTCCAATGCGTTGACCATTCTTATCTTTTTTTGCTATCTTGTATTGTTTAGTAATCAAAGTAATTCTTCTTTACGGATTTGAGAAATGATTGAATTTGTTATGTCTTAACAGACGTGCTCGATCTGCCTGAACAAGATGAAGCAAGGTGGCGGCCACGCCATCTTCACCGGCGAGTGCTCTCACTCCTTCCACTTCCACTGCATCACCTCCAACGTCAAGCACGGGAACCAGATTTGCCCGGTTTGTCGTGCCAAGTGGACAGAAATCCCTCTTCAGGGCCCCACTCCTGTTCCTTCTCCGGTAAGACCCAGCGTTGGTGCCGCTGGATTCCACCGCCTCCCTCCGCTGCACCGCCGGCAAGGCGTCCCTCTCTTCCAGGGCCCTGAGCCTGGTGTTTTCGACGACGATGAGTCCTTGGGAGATCCACACGAGAAAGAGGTTCCTGACATAGGAACCAGTCCCTCCCGGACAGTGGAGATCAAGACCTACCCGGAAGTCTCTGCCGCGCCAAGGGCGAATTCGTATGATGATTTCACTGTTTTGGTCCATATGAAAGCCGCGTCTGTGGTCGATAGAGGCATCTCCGGAGAGAACCACCGTGTGGGTGTTTTTCAGAAGCTCGGCCAGGTGACAAGCCGATGCGCGCCGGTGGACCTGGTGACGGTGCTGGACATCAGCGGAAGCATGGCGGGCACAAAGCTGGCATTGCTGAAGAGGGCAATGGGGTTCGTGATACAGAACCTACGATCGAACGACCGGCTGTCGGTCATCGCATTCTCATCGACGGCGCGGCGGCTCTTCCCGCTGCGGCGGATGACAGATGCTGGGAGGCAGCACGCGCTGCAAGCTGTTAACTCGCTGGTGGCCAATGGCGGGACCAACATTGCCGAGGGGCTGAGGAAAGGTGCCAAGGTGATGTCTGACCGGAGAGGGAAAAACCCTGTCGCTAGTATTATTCTTTTGTCTGACGGGCAGGATACTTACACCGTCAACGGAAATGGAAACTCCGCCAGAACAAACCGGCCTCTGCCGAACTACCGGCTACTCCTCCCACTTTCGATAGGCAGCGAGAACGCCGGGTTTCAGATTCCTGTCCACACGTTTGGCTTCGGTGCGGATCACGATGCCTCATCGATGCACTCGATCTCGGAGATCTCTGGCGGAACGTTTTCTTTCATCGAGACTGAGTCCATCATCCAGGATGCTTTCGCGCAATGTATTGGTGGGCTCCTCAGTGTAGTGGCACAAGAGCTGCAGCTTACTGTGGAGTGCTCAAGCCCCGGTGTGCGGATCCGGTCGGTGAAAGCCGGAAGTTATCCGAGCCGGCTTGCAGCTGACGAACGGACAGGGGTCGTTGACATCGGCGACCTGTATGCTGATGAGGAGAGAGATTTTCTGGTGTCAGTGCATTTTCCGGCAGAGAGGTTCGGAAATTCGACATCGTTGCTGAGGGTGAAGTGTGGTTACAAAGACCCGTTGACGAAAGCGACGACAGTTTTGGATGGCGAGGAGGTTCGAGTGCAGAGGCCGGAGAAGGCAGTGACGGCAGCAGTATCAATAGAGGTTGACCGGCAGCAGATCAGGCTGCGGGCAGCGGCGGCGATGGCAGAAGCCCGAGATGCTGCGGAGCACGGTGAGCTTGCCGGAGCAGCGGTGGTGTTGGAACAGTGCCGCCGAGAGATTTCTGAAAGCACAGCCGCAAGGGGGCGAGATTCGCTGTGGTTGGCGCTGGACGCAGAGCTGCGTGAGATGCAGGAGCGAATGGCGAGCCGCCATGTGTACGAGGCGTCTGGGCGGGCGTACATCCTCTCAGGACTGAGCTCGCACTCTTGGCAGCGGGCCACCGCGCGGGGCGACTCAACAGATGGGGCCAGCCTCCTGCGAGCTTACCAGACGCCCTCCATGGCCAACATGCTATCCCGCTCGCACGGCCCAAAGCCGAGGTAGCAAATGGGGGACCTGAATGAACCATATGGTGCTTGCTTTCTGTTTCCGCGGGGGTTTTTTTGGAGAAGAATATATTGGGAAGGTTTTGTAGCAACTGGGTCCTCTCGGCCTTGGAGCGTTGTAGATGAATGACGAATAAGGAAATGGGGTATATTGAGGATAGTTATATTTGGGGGGATGAAAGAAGAGAGGGAACAAAAAAAGAAGGGTCGTTAATTAGGGTTTTGTTTATTTATTTATTTTTGTAATGGTAAGTGTTCATTTTCTTCATTAAGTTGTGGGTGATGTGGTGTACATAAAAGAAACATGTAAGTTGTATTTTTGATGTCATAAATGGGATTCTATTGTTCTGAAACCTGAATGTCTAAACCATCTCACGTAGTTTTGCAACTTTAGATGACCCTCTCTGTATGTGTATATATATAGATACAATACCAAGAACAATATGACTAAGCCATGAATAAAACATGCCATTATTGCTGATTCAAAACAGTCTTTGAAAAACAAAAGAAAAAGATTACTTCTTTAAAGAGATGCACAATATCATCACTCACTTTCTGTTATTACTTGGCAACAAGAACAAAATGGCTAAGCCACATATACCATTTGTTTTTCTGGTGGAGACTTCGGAAAGAAAACATCCAATGAGTGACATACTAAACCGACTTGCCTTCGTCCAGCCGCGGAATTTTCTTGTACTCGTAATTGTTTATGTCCACCTTCTGTTGCAGAGCCTGAATACATACAAAGATGCACAGATTGAAGAAAGCTTCCACTGTTCATAGCTTTTTGACTTTACGTCAAGCTGAGACAATCGTATTACCTTAAGATCCTCTTCTAGAGAGATATTTTTCGGTTTATAGGCGTCTACAGGTCCAGTTCTCGATAGTGCTTTCTTCGCCTCGAGTATCTCCCATTCTTGATCATCCTTCACCTTCGAAATGTCCTTGCTGAACTATACAAAGGCTACTACTTCATTAAACAAAACAAACGCAATAATCTAACCCGAAAAGATAGAGTATTGCTGATAAACAAGACAACGGTGAGAGCATAAAATTCGGTTCTTCGATTTGATTTTCCCTTCGATTTTTAGTTGCACAAGTAGGGATAAATTACTGGCGTCGTATGTACTACCGTTCCGCCATCTTTACAATAGCGTGAATATACGTTCAAATCGTGTTGAATCTAGCCATTTACGGAACCTACGTGACAGAAGCAACACTAATGTAAAGCACTACTGACCTCCCTTGCAGGAGCTGAGCAAGTCCGAGAGCCCCGAACACAGTTAGTGATATCATTGGCGCCCCGTATCTGAAAAACGGGTTCTTTCTTCCCCATCGTTTGAAAGCTGACTGCGGAGCGTGAGCCATCGGTTTAGAAAACCTTGAGGCAGTCGTAGCACTTCCCGGTTTTGTCTGAGAGCCGATCAATTGTCACCGGCTCAATCACCAGTGTCTTCTCCAATTTTCAAGCATTCACGAGATGAAAAAAAAAAACCCCTGAAATATTACATCGACATCACAGCAATGTCAGGCAAACATCTTAAATTTGGAACCAAAAATTAATTTATATACTTTTTTTTAAGGAAAAATTTATATACTTGATAAAGTTAATGAAATAGAAAATATAGTTAGAGAGGCATTATATCAAACACGTTGAGCACGAATATACTTGATAAAGTTAATGAAATAGAAAATATAGTTAGAAAGGCAGTACTATGAATCCAGATAGTAATAAATCGTAGAGAATCATGTTATACACACACATTATTCAACCTAGATAGAATACAGACGAAGCTGGGTACACAAATCGGAGACGAAGAAGAAGAAGAAGAAGACTGCGTTGACTTTTTTTAAGCAAAACACCCAGAAAACGTACGGAAAGTTCGGTATTTCTCGGTTGCAGAGAGAAGCGACTCAAAAGAAACGAAGAAGGAGAACCGATTTTAATTTATTAAATACTGAAAGTTCGGTATTTCTCGGTAATCATTTTAATTTATTTTATAAATTCTCTCTAGCATTATCACTATATTGTGTAAATACATAATTAGGCTTCTCTTCACTATAATATAATATGTACATATTAAATACTTAGATTTATTTAATATATATTATTTAAAGCGGTTTCGGTTTCAATTTGTTTGTTTTGTTTAGAAAATAAAAACTGGAGCCGGAATACTTGTTCTGAAAGAAAAAAAATCCCGAACTAGAATTCGGTTCGACTTTTTTATTTTACAAAAAAAAAATGGCTTTAAAGTTTTAGTTTCGGAAAATCCGTGAACCGGATTCCGATTATTTTTATATTTTTGTTTAAAATAGAGTCCGGATCCAACTACGAGATACTATTTATTCCGAAACCGGAATTTCAGTTCCAATTAAATTTTTATTTATTTATATTTATATTTATTATATGAGTACCTTATCTGGTTACAGAAGAAGAGTGTGCGAGTTCAGTCAGTGAGAGAGAGTAATCATCGATCCTCGTCAATGTCTCTCAAAGCATCATCTCCGCCACTCTTCCACCAACCGACCCGGACCCGGACCCGGACCCGGACCCGACTTCACCGCCCCTCCGCCCTCTCTCTCGGAGCTCCACGACTCACTTCATCGTCTCCCATTCACCAAACTACATGCACATCATCAGTTCGTTACAAGGCTATGGCGGCTCTGGACTCGAACTCCACCGTCGTCACGGCGACGGAGCCGGTGAGAATAGTGGCCCTCGTCGGCCATGGAAGCCTCAGCCCTCTCAAGTCAGCTCCTTGGGAAGAGGTCATGCTTCACACTGTAAGCAAACTCTTCGAATGAGATTGCTGTGTTTTGAAAGTCTGTTCCTATATTCTTGAATCTGGATTCTCGTGATCAGGCGAAGAGATTGAAATGGGTGGACGAAGCGTACGACATGATCGTCTTCGACGATGAAGAGGAAGCGGATCTCGACGCAGAGCTAGGCCGTGCGGATATTTTGGTGGTTGTTGGAGTGAAGAACCAAAACTCGGTGAAAAGGATCGAGCTCAACAATGGCAGTGTTCGAAACATCATCTGCTTCGATTCGTCTTCGAATTTGAAGAACAAATTGGGAGGATCGTTTGTTGAGAGTGATAAAGGAACAGAGGAAGTGCTCAAGACTGTGTCGGAGGCTTGGGATCGGCGAAACTCCGATGATATACGGTTCTGCATACTGGTTATAATCAACGCTTACATCAGACCGGTTCCGATTCTGAAGAATCTGAGATCGAAAGGATTCTCGACTCTGAGCTGTATGGTGAACAATTGCGGCTCTCAGATACTTGATTGTCTCTTGGATCCGAATTGCAGGAAAGCTCTGCAGTGTTTGAATAAATGCAGCCCGGTCGATCAAGTCTGTAATTATCGTTGCATCGCCTCGTACGAGAGCCCGAAACTCGAAGCCTTCTCTCTCTGCGTCTTGCAGAAGAACAACTGCCTCGAGCTCGATGCTGAAATCCCCGAAAAGCCCATTGTCCCCCCTATGGTGAGCTTTCGCGGCGGAGAATTATCGCACGAAATCGCAGAGGACATTTTTGTCGGGTGGCTGGGCGGGCTGGAGTGGAGCTGGCGGGTTGTGGCGGGGCAGAACCCGGCTTACGATCAATTCCCGTGCCAGTACCAGCTCTTTTACCGGGGGAGGGCGAAAGGGTCGTTCTGGTACGAGCCGGTTTTTCAGGTGAAGACGCTCGGCGGGGACGTCGTTTGGCGGCGGAGGAAGTACCGGATGCGGAGAGGGAAAGTCCCGGGAACGTTCTTCTTTAGTGTGTTGGACAGTGGGGTCGTTTCAAAGGAGTTTTGGACGGTTGTGGATGTGGCCGACGATCTGAACTGGGGACTGTTTCACTATAGTGGGGCTGCTAAAGTTGCAGGGCAGTCGTACACGGGTGCCGTGCTCGTGAGTTCAGACGGGAATTTCCCGAGCGGCGAGGTGGAGAGGCGGAGAGTGGTTTCGGCTTTGGAGAGGTGTGAGATTAAGGAGTGGGAGCTGTACTCGGTTGATAATTGTTCGTGTGTGGATCCTCCGTTGGGAATTCCTGAGGGTTCGAGTTTGCATTTGGTCATTGATATTAAAAAATGAGATTAAACATGGTAAGATTTTTTGAATTTTCTTTCCAAAAATATACACTAACGATGTATTAATACGTATGCACATCATTGATGTATTAATACGTATGCACATGATTGTTTATTCTCCAAAATTTTAATTACTTTATTTGCGTTTTTGCTGCAAAATTTTGAAGGGTCATTTCGTATACGGGAATACAAATACAATCTGTAATTTTTGTTACATAGCCTGCATTTTCTCCTTCAAATCTCCGAGAGGTCCCGAAGGGGCTGTTTCGGGCTCTTTTTCACTACAACGGCACACGCCCTTGTTCAAATTGGTACCACATTCGAAACAATATCCTCTGCAACTCGGACTGCAAACTGCAGTGATGTTGATCTCCAGATGCACCAAGTCTCTTACGTGTTTCGAGATATCGATCTCTTTCTCGCCCGACGGAAAATAGAGCCGATCCTCAAAATCTATGGAGGCATCATCTTCGTCATCTTTATATGACTTGTTCTTGTCCTCCCCGAAGATTACTCCCATGTCGATAACATCGGGCTCTTCAACGGGTTCGTCCGTTAATAGCAAGGAGAAATCTGAGAAGATGCTTTCCAGAGCTGGATCTCCACATCTTATATAGTCATGATCAATACAAATTCAATTAATTAAAACGGGAAACATTAGAGTATAGATCGATCAAACATGAAAAATCATAACAAGAAGCGTACCTAGTGCAACTAAGAGCGATAACAGTCTTTACGATCCCGTCAAGTCTCAGCCTTTTCTTCTTCTTTGTTACGTCAATGGAAACCTGAACAGGCATTCCAAAGGGATAATCTTTAACGGCTTTGGTGACCCGTATTCCCATTTCAGAAGCTCTGGATTTGGACGCATCGGTCGAAAGCTTGCCCAAACCGAGCCTCTCCAATGTCGTGCAGTACTCAACGTGTGTCGTCGCTGAGCTTCGCTTGTAAATAATCGCCCCTTCCCAGGGCGAGTCTGTGCATTCATCCTCTACCTTCTCGTCTTCTTCAAACTCCAGAGATACGTCGCTTTGATCGTTCAACGGATACGTAGGTTCAATACAGTTTATTGCAGTTTGCATGAAAACGCTACATGCTTTCTTTCTAAAGATTGTATGGCCATTCTCCGAAATGCACAATCGATTGTATGGAGTGATAGCAACAGTTCTCTTGAGCTTTGGATGAAAAGCCTTACAATGGCTGAAACAAGACGACGAAGTCAAAGACGGTGAAGAGAACGCGAAGGCCATTTCAATCTTTCTTTCTAGCTAGAAGGGTATCTCCGTAACAAAAAGTTGACAGGCTTTTCGAAAACCATCAAACAAACAGGTAAAACCGAGCTCAAAGACGTCGGACAACACTCAAAGAAGCGGGTCAGACTAAACTCTGCGAGTTAGACAATAGGGTGGCCTCTGCAGTACAAAGATAAGAAAAAGTTTAAAACATTTATTTAAAACACATCAACATGTTTCAGTTAGACAAATTCACAAACAGGTCCTGTGCATAGCCATGTAACATGAGGATGAGATAAGAAGAGACTGACAGTGACTTCGCGAGAGAGAGAGAGAGAGAGAGAGAGAGAGAGAGAGAGAGAGAGAGAGAGAGAGAGAGAGAGAGAGAGAGAGAGAGAGAGAGAGAGAGAGAGAGAGAGATTCAAGAAATAAATCCGAAATTAGTAAATTACATTATCACATTCACAGGAAAGGAAGTCGATTAGTGTTACCTTACTCACAGTTCATCAAGTGTCCAAGTCCAGAGAGAGAGAGAGAGAGAGAACGGTTAGTTCGGTTGGATAATGGCGGTTAATTCGGGTGGAGCAGGAAACCAAGAACCCACATCCACAACCCGAAAGGAAGGATAAAAACCAACGTCTCTAATTCTTCTCCAAAATCTATTACATTATTTTCTATTTTGTATCACCTTACTCTTTCAAATGTTTTCCCCCCCTTAAATCTGTATCTTTGTAGCTGTACTAGTTTATTCTTGAATATTTTTTTAATCAATTTCTCCCTCCAATCTAGCATATTTTTATTAATGAGTTTAAGCTAAATAGCCAATTTAATAATTTAAAATTAATAAAATAGTCAATTTTTAATTAATATTTATAAAATAACAAATTAACTATGTTAATCATTATAAAAATAGTCATATTAATCATTATAACCATATTAACTATTGACAAAATAATTAATATTTAGCTATTTTGCAAATAAAACCCCTACATTTACTAAAATGTAATGTAAACATACAAATGTGGGTTTTCATTATCATTTCTCTTCTATTTATTGTAGTATATTTTTTTGGTTAAATTTTAAGGTAAACTTACAAAATTTTCAATAACATGGTCGAAATGAAGAGTTTATGATAAAAAGACCGAAATTCCATCAAAGGTGTAATTTAATTTGTTTTTAACTATAAGGCAGAAGTGACATCATATTACACGATAAATGTAAATTGGTTATTTCTCATACATTTTCTCGTGTTTTTTTTTTTTTTAGATTGATTTTTACTTGTTCAACTAGGCCTAACAAGTTGCCATACGGTGGGGTGATACACTCATTTATTCATTAATATCAAGTCAAATATGACTAGGTACGTCCTTCCTCATAATCACATAAACACAAGTTGGTTAGAAGTTGCAATACAATATATATATATAATAAATTAATAAATAAGAAAAAACAATTCAAGCAAGTATAATCACAACTAGTGTATAATATACGAGAGTTTAAGTGCAATACATCAAAAAGAAAAAAGAAAAAAACTATAAACAAGTTAATAATACACGATATGCATGAACAATAACTTCATGCAAGTGTTTCTCTTAGGTCCTACTCTATTAATTACTTCTAATTATTCAAGCTGCTAGTTGGTAAAACGCAATAAATATTGGATAAGCCTACGTAGTTTTAATATATTATATATTGAGTTGAGTTGATCAAGCAAAGCGATAACAGATCATTCTTACTACAATGGAGATTCACGTTGTTTCAAGAGAGACGATCAGACCATCTTCGCCGACAGTTTTGAATGAAGCACCATACAAACTCTGCCTCTTCGACGACCTCACTCCTTTCACCTACATGTCCATTGTCCTCTTCTACCCCAACTTCTCCACCTCCCATACCCTAGCTCATCTCAAGAGCTCTCTCTCGGAAACCCTAAACTTGTACTACCCTTTCTCCGGCAGGATTAGAAACAATGTATTCGTCGAGGATTTCAACTCCGGCGTGATGTTCTCGGAGGCCCAAGTCAACCTTCGCATGTCCGAGTATTTCGAGCTCAAAGACGTGGAATTGCTCAATCGGCTGGTCCCGTTTGAGCCGCTGCGCAAGGAAGCTGGCTCGGCGGACCTTCCGTTGCTTGCCTTCCAAGCCAATGTGTTCACCTGCGGCGCGATGGTGTTGGGAACTTCCTTTTGCCACAAGGTAGAGTTGGAACTTTCTTACCTTAATTCTATAAGGTAATAATTATGAATGAAAATAATTTGGTCTAAAAACGCTAATAATCACATCTTGATTTTTGGGTTTCGGAAAATAAAACGGCTGCATTTGATTTAAATTCCTAAATAGTGCAAATTCAAGATCTAAAAAATCTGATTTGAAAACAAAAAACAGAATATATACCCGGGGATCAAAACTAATTAAAAAAAAAAAAGAAGAAAAACAGATCGTTATTAGTTTCAAAACTATCCTCTAAAGTAAATGCATCAATTTTTCATTTAGAAAAAAACTTTTAAAAAGAAGAGAAAAAAAACCGAAGTAAATAAAGGAAATATAAATTAAAAAAAAGGTTTCAAAAGGTTCCGGGTTTCTTTTCTTTTGAACAAATCTGTTACGTTGAAAATTAATTCGTTATGACAAATCTGTTTTTCCCGAATAAAAAATCTTTCCCCGAGGAAATTAATTCGTTTTTTTACTATAAAATTACTATGTATAGGTAGCCGATGGAGCGACGATGAGCAACTTCCTCAGCTCGTGGGCCGCTTTCTCCCGCGGAGATCCCGCTGGCGTCAAGACCCCGAGCCTTTCCACTGCGGCGGTGTTGTTCCCGCCGGTGGAGGGTTTCACGGAGGAAGACCAGTCCAAGATTGATCAAGTGTGGTTCATGACGGAAGCCAACTACGTCACCAGGACGTTCGTCTTCGACGCCAAATCTATCGCAGCTCTCATCGAGAAGGCAAAGCGTGAGGGTGTTCCCGCAGCGCCTACGCGGAACGAGGCCGTATCATGCTACCTTTGGGAACGTATCACAGAAGCTTCACGCACTGTGTCGGGCGACCACGGGAGGATGTCCGGCTCCATTCAGGCCGTGAACTTGCGGCCAAGAATGACGGGCCTCCGTCCAGATTTCTGCCCGGAACTGGCCAATGCGACGGGGAACCTGGTGTGGATTGCGTTAGCGCTTAGCTTCGACCTCTGCGATGAGAACGCCAGCGCGGAGGTTGTGGAGTTCGCTGGTTGTGCAAGGCAGCTGAGGCAAGCCATGGAGGTTTTCGACAACGAGTTTCTAAGACCGGTAATGGAGAGCGAAGACGGGTCGTCGGAGGTGATGAGTCAGCTTCGAGATATGTTGGCAATGGAGCCGGAGCCGAAGCCTGACACGCTGATGTTCACCAACTGGAAGAACTTTTTCAACAACGTTGACTTCGGGTGGGGGAAGCCCTTCTGGATCGGAGCTACCGGAAAAACTGGTCCCGTGTTGCGGGATTACATCACGATGATTGAGAGCACTCGATTTCCGAAGGGAATTGAAGCCTTTGTCTCCATCGAAGACGTAAAAATGGCTATTTTAGAGAGAGATGAAAAGTTTCTGGAATTCGCTTCTCTCAACCCGGATTTCTCTACTCCCATTTAAACATTTTTGTCGTATGTGGCGGAACTAAGATACGAGTCCGGAAAGGGTTAAGTAACAGTGTACGGGTGCAATGTAACAAAAAAAAAAAAAAAAACAGACATGAGGAAAAACAAGAATAAGTTATATCTATTTATATTTTATAATATTCATAATTACATTGTCACAGTCAGCGACGGAGCCAGCCTTTCAAGCACCGAGTGATTTAAAAAAAAAAAAAAAAACTTACCAAAAGTTTGAGGTCCTGCTCTGTCAAAAAACTACAATTTGTGTAAATATTTTATCAATATAGATTATAATTTTTAAAAACATATTAAATCGTATTGCTATAATGAGTATATTATTTATAAATTATACTTGTATACAGAATATACATGGCCTCCAATTAAAGATAAAGCTTCCATATATA
The DNA here is from genome assembly GCA_954871525.1 of Parietaria judaica. Lineage (NCBI taxonomy): Eukaryota > Viridiplantae > Streptophyta > Magnoliopsida > Rosales > Urticaceae > Parietaria > Parietaria judaica. Next base: position 11,487,526 of record OX940862.1, read on the forward strand.
CGTGCTTAATAACTATCCATTTACAATCTCAGAAAGCTAATCGTCATCTATTTATTCGTATAATTCGTATAAGTTAGTTATGAAATGGGGAGGAACCACAGAAAAACGTGGGGATGGAGGAAACTAGAGAACTAAAATATGAATTTATTCATTTTTTATCATCAAGTTAGTTACCAGATTACTAAAAAATAAGATGATTTAAAAAAAATAGAATTAAAAAATAGAATTACGTATATTGATTATTTTTTTCTTTGAGATCGATCTATTGAGGGAGGACAGGGGCCCATTGTGGGTCCCCCCTCCCTCCGTCACTTGTCACAGTGGTTGATCCAAGAATTCTCGATAGGGGGTCGAAAAAATTTCACTTACACATAAATTCATAATTATTGGGCATTATATTTTTTCTGTTATTTTCACAGTTTTCTTGCTTTATATATATATATATATATATATATATATATATATATATATATATATAAATAAATCATTTTTCATTTTATTTACTTTTTCTTTAAGAATTTGCGAATTAAACTACCCATAAATATTATTTTAGAAATTTATCGAGGGCTTCATGGATTTTTTAATTTAACATTTCTTATAATTATAAGCATTATACTAAAAATATTTTATGGTGAATAAAAAAATTATTAATATACTTTTTATGGATATACTAAAGATCTTAATGCTTTAAAGTTTAAAGTATACAATTACATGCTCAAAATATGTGATTTATTTAAAAGATTAACGGGCAAAAATTTGACGTGGCATGTGTTTGTAAGGGTAATTAGCGGCATAAATAGCCAAAGTTTTCACTTTCCCGTAGGCATGATGCCAATCCCAAAAAACGACGGCAAAAATATCCAAAGTGCACTAATCATGGTAATTACGAATTTTCATCTAATTAAGTGGATGTTTGTTAGTCAACTCATGACGAGGCAGCGTTGACCGCCACACAGACAATTACGTGGCACGCCACGTCATTTATTATTATTATTATTAATATTATTATTTTATTTTATTTTTTCAATTTTTTTGTGGGGCCACTTTTCTCATTCATCTCCCACGATGACACATGTCTCTTCTCTATCTCTCTCCCAAATACTGCAAAGTCATATATAAATACCTAAAAATTTTATAAGGTTGGAACTCATAACTTATACCTTTAAAACAAGGCACCAAACCACTACAAGTTTATTTTATGTTATACTGTGATACAAATAACAATTTAAACAACCAATATGTCTCTTATAAAAAACAAATCCTTCTATTAATAAGCATTATGAGACTAGATAATGACGGGTTGAATTTTTAGGGTCGGGCTCAAATTGACTTTTTTGGGACGGTTTCGAGTTAAATTTATTTGGATGAGGCCTCGGTTAAGTTTTTTTATGTCCAATAATGCTTATTAATAGATATATTCGCTAATTTTTTTTTTAAATTTTATCTTAGTGTAATATGAAATAAACTTGGTGTGGTAGTTTGATGCCTTGTTTTGGAGGGATATGTCATGGGTTCCGATATTGCATATGGAAAATTTTTGGGTTTTTATATTGATGACATGTCAGTTTGGAGAGGGGAAGGATAGAAGTAGGGACAAGACAAAAAAATGATTTTTTTATTAATAATAAATGACGTGGCATGCCGCGTAGTTGTCCATGTGGCAGTCAACTCTCCCACGTCATCAATACAAAAAATTGAAAAAATAGAATAGAATAAAATAATAATAAATTATGTGGCGTGCCACGTAATTGTCTGCGTGGCGGTCAACGCTGCCTCGTCATGAGTTGACTAACAAACATCCACTTAATTAGTTGGAAATTCGTAATTACCATGATTAGTGTACTTTGGATATTTTTTGCCGTTGTTTTTTGGGATTGGCATCATGCCTACGGGAAAGTGAAAACTTTGGCTATTTATGCCGCTAATTACCCTGTTTGTAATAAACTTTAAAAGTAAAGGGTACCATAGTACGGCCACCTTACGGTTGGCCGTGGATCCGCCACTGCATTGTCATGTGACAGAATATATATAGTAAAACTTCTCTAAATTTATATCATTGAGAGGAAAAATTGAGTCATGTAAGTAATTAAAATCGGGACCATACAAAAGAATTATTTTATCGATTTTATTCATATATAGAGTATTAATTTAATGAGATTCTATTTATTAGGATACAAAATATCCAAATAGTTATGGACCTAAGGAAGATAATAGCGGGGTGGAATGAAAATTTAAGGTATAATATATGTGAAATTGTTTGTAGACTGTAGTTTGTTTATTAATAAATTTGGTGAGATTAATCTGAACATGAGTAGGTACCTATGAAGAACTTCAAATTCAATATTGGACTTTACTTTAATTGGTTGGTGTTTTGTACTGTATCAGAACGTGATTAGTTAATATTTTAAACACGTGGTCTCAATTGTGAATTGACATTTATGAGCTACTCGCTTTGACTAAACATTTATTTCCTTTGGTTGGTATGGATACCTTATTTTGAAATTTTATAAAGCATAAAATGTGTTCTTATAATTATAGTAATTACGATATTAAAAAAATCGACAACGTGTTTTCAGCTTTGTTACGCATATGTTTGTACTTTGCTGTATATAACTTCATAAAGTTAATTTTAAAGGCAAATTAATGTAGATCTAATCGATGATAAATTCAAGTTGTAACAAAAAATAGGTTTATTTGCAACTTTACTAACGTAAGCTTCGGTTAAATCATGGTTTATTAATTGTTTGTGATTGCGGTGCGATTGAATAATAGTTTTAACTTTATGGCGAAAATAACATATACCTACTTTGAAATTTATGCAACATATCATGTGGTGATCTTCAATTATTAGTTGCCCAAAATAGTACTATTTATAGTCACGCTCCAAATTAATCTCACAAAATAATAGTATTCAAGTTAGATAAAATATGAGACGGTATGCATCATATTCATATATAACATGTGGTGGCACAAAACTATGACCCCCATAAAACGAAATGTTTGGCCGAATATTAAAACATAGTTTGGACTATATAACAATGAGTAATTTATGGCCAAAATACGAAAATCATTTGCTGCTATCAGTGTTAAAACTGATAGCTCAAATGCCAAATGCTTGAAAATAGTAAAGCTTTGTCTTACATTCAAATCAATTGAGAAGTTTGTCTTAAATTTTTTAATTTTTGACAAAAAAATCTCTTCTACTTTTTTAAATTAACATATTAGTTACTATAATAACGTATTAAAAATGAACGGAAATATGTTTAAAACATTGTGTACTTTAGCCGCAATTACCCTATTTTGAATAAGTTAAAGATTTTTTTTTTTTGAAGCAGTTAAAGAGTTAATTATAATGGTGTATAGAAAGTCAAGTTTATCAGAGTAATTGCACCAAATAGCCAAATTGAAACATAGAATTAGTAAAATAGCCAAATTTTAGGTTAATTTTGTAAACTAGCCAATTAACATGAGGTGGCATTTTCCATCGATACCCCTCTCTCTCTCTCTCTCTCTCTCTCTCTCTCTCTCTCTCTCTCTCTCTCTCTCTCTCTCTCTCTCTCTCTCTCTCGCGGCTTCGAGGCTTCTGTCGCCAGCTCGGAGCTCCGGCGGAGCAAATCGTGCTCCGGAAAATACCTCTCTGTGCGCTTTGTTCAGCCTCGACGACGAGAAGAAAGGCGCGCCGAGGAACGGAGGCGAAGAAGACAAAGAGGACGAGGCGGGGCTGAAGACCATGAAGGAGTTTATAGATCTGGGAAGCGGCTTCAGGTCTGAGCAAGAAACTCGCGAAATGGAGGCGAAAGCCGAAGAAGAAGAAGCTCCCCAGAGAGAATGGCGAATCGGTGACCGGAAACAATGACGGAGCGAGGGCGAGGGAAACGCAGTCGGAGGTCGGGGAGTATGGTTTCGGCGGTGAGCGCAGATCTTGCGACACCGATCTGAGATTCTATGTCGACATTGCAGCTCGGATGTCGCTCGACAAGTGCCGACGCTTCTCCTTTGACGAGTGTTTATTCTTGTTAATTTTTGTGTTTATTTGTGTATCAAAGTGTTTATTCGTGTTAATTTTGTGTTTATTTGTGTATTAAAGTGTTGATTTACGTTAATTCGTTGTTGATTTACGTTAATTCATTGTTGGTTTACGTTAATTCGCGTATTTAATTTGTTGCTATTTTTTGAATAAAATAAATCCGAAAATTATATAATTTTTTTTTGAATAAAATAAATCCAAAAATTATATAAAATTTTTAATTTAAAATTTGAATTATATAAGAAAAAAGGTTTGGTTTTGGTTGTTACCATATTAATAGCTATTTCAATTAATAGCAATATTTTCAATTAATGAAAATAAATGAATTTTTAAATTTTATTAAAACATGAGGGTAAAAATGTAATTGGAATTCCATTTAAATGGTTAATTGGCTAGTTTACAAAATTAACTAAAGTTTGACTATTTTGTTAAACACACTTTCAGATTTAGTTATTTATCCAAAGCGCTCTGTCATTTATCATAGAAGCTAAAAGTTGCAAGACTGCTATGTCTATATATTGAGTTGAAACAAGCCATATATCTATCCAAAAGAGATCAAACACTAGCTAAAAAAAACTCATTCATTTTCTCGATCTTCGTACATTATCTATATATATTATGGAGATAAAGGTTGTTTCAAGAGAGATGATCAGACCATCTTCGGCGACAGTTTTGAATGAAGCAGATCACAAACTATGCCTCATTGACCACATTACTCCCTTAACCTTCATGTCCTTTGTCCTCTTTTACTCTAACTTCTCCATTTCTGACCCTGAAACCCTCAAGACCTCTCTCTCTCCCAAACCCTAAACTTGTACTACCCTTTTTCCGGGAGGATTCGAAACAACGTCTCCGTAGAGGATTTCGATACCGGCGTGCTGTTCCAGGAAGCTGACGTCAACGTAACAATTGTTGGGAGAAAGCGCAACGCAACGGAATCTCAATATCTCCCAATAGCCGCTAAAATATGAAGGCGATAATAATCGAAACACAACCACGAACACGAGACAATTTTAGCGTGGAAAAACCTCCAAAACGGAGTAAAAAACCACGGGACCCGTAGGCCGCTTAAAATTCACTATAATCAAGAATGAGGTACAAACGAAGTCTTCCCTAGATAAAACTAGAGGCATACATCATCATCATCAAGATCGAACACCAATCTCGGATTACAACAAACAAGCAAGAGAAGAATTTGTGAAAAACGTTCTCACAAAACAGCCTCTGGATTCCACTCTTCAGACCGACCTAGAAAACTCCAAAACCACATCTCCACCGGTCATAACGTACCTCTATCTATGTCTTAGGAACATTCTGTCCAAAAATCACGACGATCCAACGGTGAACGAGTGCGCAATGACGATTTTCCTGAGGGTCGACAAAACTGGACCGTAACCGCGAATTTGCTCTCTTTCTCTTTCTCTTTCTCTTGTTTTCTCTCTCTTCTTCACTCTTCTATTTCTTCATCTCATCTAAGTCATTTATGACCTAGGCTTCATGGGCCGGGTACATGGATCAATGGGTAAAAAATAACCCACATTGTTGGGCCACCCAACAACAATGTCGGACTACTTTGAGCTCAAAGACATCGAATCGCTCAACCGGCTCGTTCCATTCGAGCCGCTGCGCAGGGAATCCGGTTCGGTGGATGTTCCGTTGCTTGCCTTCCAAGCTAACGTGTTCTCCTGCGGGGCTATGGCGCTAGGAACTTCCTTCTGTCACAAGGTAGTGTTGAAACGTTTCAACTTAAAAACTTAATCACCCAAGTTAATTATGTCAAATAACTACCTCTGATATATAACCAATTATGATTAATGTTTATAATATATATATGTATATACATATTATGATGTTACAGTATGCACGTTCTAATGATTTGAGGAGATACATATGTTACAGGCAGGCGACGGAGCAACGACAAGCTGCTTCCTAAGCTCGTGGGCCGCTCTCTTCCGTGGAGATCCCACCGGTGTCACGACCCCAAACTTGGACACTGCGATGACGCTGTCCCACTGGTGGAGGATTTCACTCCACAGATTCGGTCGGAGGTCGAAGAAGTGTGGTTCCAGCAAGGAGCCCGCTATGTCGCAACGAGGTTCGTGTTCGATGCCCAATCCACCGCAGCACTCGTTGAGAAGGCAAAGCGTGAGGGCACTCCACCGACACGAAACGAGGCCGTGACATGCTTCTTGTGGGAGCGCATCACAGAGGCTTCTCGTGAGGTGTCGGGGGACCGCACTAGGATTTCGGCTTCCATGCATGCTGTGAACTTGCGGCCAAGGATCACGCGGCTCCGTCCAGATTACGGCCCGCGGATGGAAGGCGCAACTGGGAACCTGCTGTGGCTGGCGCTGGCGCTAAGCTTTGATCCTTGTGACGAGAACGCCAGTAAGGAGGTCGTGGAGTTAACCTCTTGCACCACCCAGCTTAGGCGAACCATGGCGGCTTTCGACGACGAGTTTCTTGGAGCGATGATGCTGGAGGAAAAAAACGGGTCATCGGAGGTGATGAGTCAGCTTCGAGATTTGATGGCCATGGGGACGGAGCTGCCTGACGCGCTGATGTTCACAAACTGGAAGAATTTCTACAATGACATTGACTTTGGTTGGGGAAAGCCGTTCTGGATCGGACCTGCAGGGAAAAGCGGCTCGTTATTACGGGAATACGTTACGATGATCGAGAGTGCTCAATTTCCGAGGGGAATTGAAGCATTTATCTTCATCGAAGACGCGAAAATGGCTGTTTTAAAGAGAGATGAAAAGTTCCTAGAGTTTGCTTCTCTCAACCCGGATTTCTCCACCCCGGTTTGAATATCTTTGTCGTGTGTGGCGGAACTAAGATACAATTTCTGAGAGGGCTAAGTCACACTAGGGGCACTATATAAGTATAATAAATGAAAGAAGAAAAATAAAATATTTTTAAATAACTGGAAACATGAACTTCAACAATCCCTTTTTCAATTAAGATATGTTTTGCATCTAAATACAAGTCCTTTATAATGCAATGTGTTCAAGAGATATTATGTGTAATGTTATCACTTGTAATGTATGAAATTTATAGTTCGTACTTTTTTTACGGGATCGAAGATCTATAATTGTTTTTATATTTTCTAATATTTGTCAGGAAGGAAACAAACAAAGTTGTCAATACCCTTGTTAGTTTTGGTGTTGAAAATCTAGCTCAACACTCAAAATTTATTTTTGTCTATTGTGAACGATGTTTGACCGAAAATTTTAAATTTAGCTGGTTTTCTTCTCTGTTTCGTACTTTATATTATGAGTCTCTTTTTTTTTCTTAGAATGATTCTAATCGAGGTTCAAGTTTACTTAGCGCGAGATTTCATATCTTTATTTTTTTTACATTTAAAAATAATAATGAAAAGAAATACTCCTATGTACTTTGTATGATAATGAGTACACCAATAGTAGCTTGACATATAAAACATTGATCATCTCTACAAGTCAATTAGCATTCCTCGGTTTGAGAAACAACAATAAAAAATAAATGTTGTGAAGAAACGACAGGTTAATAAAACGAGCATAAGTATTCGAAACAGAGTGCATTAGTATTAATCGACGACTGCGAGTGTGTGATACTCTTGGCCGGACACTGCAGCTTCCATGACGGCCTCGGGTTTGATCTCCCCGCAATTATCCAGAAACAGCTTCATCAGATTCTTCGAAAACCCGCTCACCAACGCCACGCCTCTCTGCGCCCCCGCCACCGGCACCGACCTCGACTCCCGCAGGTTCCAGAACACGATCTCCGGCACCGCTCCCGCGTACCCCTTCTCCGAGAACTTCCTCACTATAGCCTCGTAGTCCGTCTCCCACGCGTTCTCCGACGCCTCGTCAAACTCCATGTCGCTGAACACGAACACCCTCTTCACCATTTGCTCCGCCCTCAGCTCGCCGCTCACTGCCGCCCCAAGGATCAGCTCGAACACCTTCTGAAAATTGGTGTTCATCCCCCACTCCATGCGCCTCACGAACTCGGTCTTTGACCGGAGATCGTTTCCGGCGATAGCGTGAAGCTCAGGGCTCTTGCTGAACGTGATGATCTTGCCCCCCCACGGCTCTTCGCTGAGCTCGGATACTAAAACTCCCAGCGCCACCGAGACTTCCATCGGGGTCCCGGTCATGCTCCCGGAAACATCGCACACAGCGAGGCAGTTCCTCAGCTTCCCGCCTTTTGACAGATCGTCCACCATTCTCTTCCATTGCAGCTCGGCGACCTCACCATCATCTCCGTCGTCTAAAGAATTGATAATGTCGTGGGGGAGAAGCGCTCCAGCGGCAATCTTGGCCTTCCCTGCTGAGACGTCCGCCAAGTATTGGTTGAAACGCTCGCCGTCGTGCTTGGCGAAATGGCTTTTGTAGTTTTTCATTGCAACTGAGGCGACGCGGTTGTAGGGGATCTCGTGCCACCGGTTGGCCCCGATGTAGACCTCCGGCAGCTCCAGGGCCTTCCTCAGCGGGATGAGCACTTGCTTCCGCAGCCGATCTCGCACTCTGTATGCGTAATGAGCTTCGTCTACTCCTTCGTACTCGGGGCTCGATTTGCGGGGGAAAAGCCTTTTTGCGATGCTCTCGCAGAGCAGCGTCGAACGGTCGAACGACGAATCCAGAGAAGGGCACCACTTGGCGGCGAAGCTGATCTTTGCGTGCTCGTTCACGTTCAAGAATTCGATATCGGCTTTCAGACACTCGGCAAAGTGATCGGAGACCTTGTCGTGCAAGAGCCTAAAGTATGGATCGCGCTGGTATCTACTCACAACTTTCTTGGCCATGGCTAACCTTCTCTCTTCCCGCAAGGCTCTCGCTTTCTCCGACTCGTCCTTCGACCTCTCCTTTGCTTTCCGGACTCTGATGTGCTTCGGCACCCTCGATTTTATACTTTTTCTCCTGCCAGATTTCATCCGAGGAGCACGTCTGCGTCGGAGGCCCTTCCTTTGCAACCATTCCGCCTTTTGGAGGCTCCGCACTTTGGGGCCTTCGAGGAGGCGGTAGAGAATCTCCGGCAAGTCCTTGAAGTACCCGAACGCCGCAAATGCCCCGACGTTGAGAGCGAGCGTACGGGGGTGGTGGTGGTGCAGCCATAGCGCAGCGGTGTAGAAGCCTTCTTTGTCGGACTTTCCCGTGCCACGCACGCCACGCAGGTTGCAGACGAGCTTGAGGCTCGTCAAGGGGTCGTGGGCCCACGCCAGCCGGAGCCGTTGCGCCACCGTTTCCGCTGGAGTGTCGGGGACGACCTGGAAGAAGAAGTCGAGGCACGGGTTACCGGAGGAGAGGAACGTCGGTGACCGGTTCTCGGTGTAGCCCATCAGAAGGTCGAATTTCTTGAATTCGGCGACCAAAAGGTCCAAGAATTGACCTGTTTGGGCTGATATACCGGGTTTGTAGATCTCCGGCGGTCCGAGAAGGGTCGGAGTTTGAGATTCAGACGCCATGGTTTGTGTATGGAAGATGACTTTTGATCTCTCTCGGTATATATATATATATATATATATATATATATATATATATATATATATATATATAGCTCTTTCATTTCTTGGGCACTACGTTTAATTGACTTATTTTCTTGGGAAGAAAGTTCGCCTATAATAATGAAATTTATAATTCCATCATCGTTGACTTCATTTTCCTTACCTCAAGAACAAGGATTTGGTTCTTGATTTACTTTCTTTAAATTCTCTCATTTCTTTTTATATCTAGAAATATATTCTAATTTATTATTGTTACTTGACCCCCAAGAAAAATTAAAAAAATATGATCGGTAATTCGCACATTTGAAAATTATATGCATCTTTTTATTTTCAGACCAACATACTCTTATCTCTACGGTTAACTTTTTTGTCTTTCTAAGAGTCCTAAATCGATTGTTTTTACAACATTTTGCCAATTGTCGATAAATCGATAGTAAATATTGATTTATCGACGGGATGGGACGGGACGGGACGGGATGGTGCAGTAAATGTCGATAATAGTTGTGTAATGAAAAAAAGATTAGGAAACCAAAACATTACTATGCTAAACAATGTGCTAACTTATTGAACAATTCCCAAAAAAAAAAAACTATAAATCTAACACACCACCCGAAAACTTCATCCTCATTTTCCGTTCGCCACCGGCTGTTCCTTGGCATCGTCGCAGGCCTTGGGCAGTTTGGCGTCGCAGGCTTTGGCCCTGGGTTTGGGCCGGAACCCGAACTTCCGGAAGAAGACGTTCCAGGTTCCTTTGGTCTTGACAATCTTCTGGAGCTCGTCTTTCATGCTCAGGCACTCCTTCTCGAGCAAGGAGACTCTTTCCCTCACGCTGTCCACCGCCACGATCTGGCTGCGCTGCGGCGCGTTGTTCGCTTGCGAAATGGTGGGTGCTAGCGCGAGGCCGCCGCTGTGGCCCTGCAGCGTCTCGAGGTTGTCGGATACGAAGAACCAGCCGGCCACGGAGGTGCGGAGTCGGAGCTGCTCGAAGAAGAGGACCTGCACGATCACCCGCAGCGGCAGCCTCTCGTTCTGCGCAGCGTGGGTGCTCGCCTCCAGCGACAGCTTCTGGCAGTTCATCAGCCGGCAGATTTGTTCCCTCTCCGAATCCGTCAGCCACGGATGTGCCTGCATAAATCCACAGAGGATTAACACATTTAATCATACATAATAACCGATTACCGATTCTGTTCAGCTTCTATCACGATTTTACTATAAGTAGTACAGAACCTTAGAAAAAATTAGTGTTTGAGTGGATGGGAATTCCCAGCAACTCTGTTTCAGCATTTTGGTTACCTTGAGATATATATCGATGGCACGGTAAATTCCGTCGTCGAGAGGCCGGGCATATTCGGGAATAACCGCAGCGAGGGACTGAAATTTGAGCAGCTTCAGGTTGGGATCGGGCGCTATCTCCGCCAGATAATTGTCGATCAAGTTGGCCACCATGCTGATTGGCGTCAGCGAGTGCGATCCACCGCCCATCATCTGCCCTTCGTCCAGCGTCGAATTCGACGTCGAATCGCTCGAGTCGCGATCCACCACCATGAATTGGTCAAGGATCCGCTGCACGCAATCGACATCGTAGAGCGTCTCTGTCGAGTACCCCAAGCTCGGCATCAGCAGATCCTCAAGAGCCGCCTGGTCCAGCTGAGCCCCGATACGCTTCTCCAAGCTGTCGCGGCACACCGCGCTGGCTTGCAGGATCATGGATGTTCTCAGCAATCGGAGAAGGAAATTGCTTGGGGTCACGCCTTTCTGAACCGGAAGTAACCCGACGATCTCCTCCAAAAGACTCCGCTGATCACCCTCGCATGGAGCAGACGAAAGAGTCGGATCGGTTCCACGGGACAACGAATCCCGCCCAAGCAAGCTGAGATTCTTCCGCGTGTAGTGCATCAGCGAGCCCGATATCTTCTCCGGCTTCATGCCCCGCGACTCGACGGCCAGGATCAGGCGCTTGTAGAGCGGCAAAGCCAGCGACGACACGTCTTCGAACCACCAGTCCTCGCAGGAAGGATCGGCCTTCTCCACCATGCATATTCCGTTCCAGAACGCACCACCATGCCCGTCCTCAAGGCTGCCAGATAGTGGGCGGCTGAACAGAGCGGGATCCGCGCAGGCCTTCATGGCCAGCGAGTTAAGGCAGCGAGAGACGACGTGGAGATCCTCCGCGTATGACATCACCTCTTCGCAGGCCTCAAGAACCCTGAGCGAGTCCGACCAGCTGGCAAAGATCTCATTAAGAAAGCCCTCCGAGAGAGCGACAAGGTTGCCCTCGCCGAAGTCCTCGCTCATGTGGAGGAATTCCGCCGCGCACCTGTGTCAAGGAATCTCACGTCAGAAAGATATACCAAGGCCTAATGTCAATTTGGTTTTGAGATGAAACCCGTGACATCTATACGACCTGACACTGGCGATGTTCAAGGCGTTGAGCTCGAACTTGACGCCGTAGCAGAACTTGGCGACGAGCAAGAAGGCCCGGGGGCCGCCGGGGAGGTCGTCGAGCTGCAACGCGCATTGTCTGTCGGAGGATTCGGCTATGAGGCTCTCGAGAAGGCCACTTTTGGAGAGCAATGGAAACTGCATATACATGCAACATATTAATAACACAGGATTACAATCCAATAACTTGTAAAGGGTTTGCATTTTGGAAAGCCAACCTTGTGAAGATGGAAAGAAGTGTCTCCAATTTCAACAACGACATCACTAGCAAGTCCACTCGAACAAAACCTGCACCATTTTGATCATGTTAATTAAGAATATTCGAATTGAGATTGATTGACTAGCATTATGATTGGCATTGTTACCAGGATTGACCATCGAGATTAAACACGTCGGGTTTAGATCCAAGCTTCATGCAAGCCATTAGAGGAGGAGCTGTAGTAATCGCCTATCCAGTGGACAAATGAAACGTGAAGAAAGAAAGATATAGTGCACAAGAGCGACAAAGTCAGCGACTGGGTTTTTGTTATTAACAATTCTTCCATGGAAGGAGATTATTAGGGTTTATTTGGGGGGATTATACCGAGTCCAAAGGGGATCAAATCCACGAAATGGATCGGTTACGTAATTACTACTACAAATAAATATTAACATACTGTGGACTGCTTCTTGGTGATCCGATAATGTCTTGATTGTCAGGAATTAAGAGACAGCTCCACTCCATTACCATTTATTTAATATATAAAAATACATTGTTTTAAGTCTGTCACATTGAATTGAATTGAATAATTATATGGGATGAGTTCCTTCACTGTGTGACACACTGAAAATGGGATAATCAGCTTAATGTATGTCTTTGCCGAACAGCTTGTGATTACGTTGGGTGATTCTTTCTTATAATTATAATAAATAAATTATTTTTCAATTACAAAAAAATAAAAATAAAAAAACCAACAGCTCAACATTATAAGCAATAAGGAAAGTTGAAAATCTTTTATTGGTAATAAATACGAAAGAGTGAAGTCTTTATATTTTTGTATTGGGCTGTTAATAAGGAAAGTTAGAAGTGTCATATTAGTAGGCCTGTTTTTGTATTTGAGCCCAATAGAGATAGGCCCACTTAGACATCTCTCTCTCCTCTGCTCGTCGGACTTGCTTTTCTCTCGCTTCATTCGTCGAGACACAAACGTTGAGATTTAGAGAAGAGAAGCCATGGCAGGCGAGCTCAGAATCTGCGGACTCACCCTATTTATCGCCCTACTCTTCTTCTCCTTCGATGTCGCGTCCTCTTCTCACGACCTTCAGATCGTCAACGCCGAGCGCAGAGTGAGTCTCCTCACTGCTCCTCTCGATTTCGATCTGCGTATATAAAGATTTTGAATTACACAGTTTGATCTCATAAATTGTTCTTGTTTGGTGTATTGTTTGCGATTCGATTGACCTGTTGTGTTTTGACTGATCATTTTTGCAGATTGACTTGACTTCTCACATTGTTAAGGTCTTCCTGACGCTTAAGGTATGGTTTTTCTTTCAAATTCTTTGAATTTGAAGTGGATGAAATCACTCACCTAAACTTGCTCAACTTAGAATTTTTCCACATATTCAGCTATCTCCAGATTCATAAAATTACTAATTTGCTCTTGATTTTTAGATTAAGTACTTGTATTTTATCCAATTAGATTGAGAATGCCGGGACATCTCCTGCGTCAGAAGTTCTTCTCGCGTTTCCTCCTACCGAGGCCGATCATTTAGCCCTGGTTAAAGCGGCCGTGACGGCTGGCAAACGGAAAAAGAAGACTTACCTACCTCTCGATGTAAAACCAACGGAAATTGGCGGTGCACCAAACAGTGCCAAACATTTCACCATATCCTTGCTCAATCCACTAAGCAACGGTGAAACCGCAACGATAGAAGTGCTTTATGAACTGACACATTCCTTAGAACCTTTCCCGGCAGAGATAAGCCAGTCGGAATCCCAGTTGGTTTACTTCCGTGATAGTGCATTGATATTGTCACCGTATTTCATAAAGCAACAGTCGTCGTTTCTTAGAACACCGAGCACGAAGGTGGAATCGTTCACGAGAGTCGAATCAACTAATCGTGATCGGACGGAAATAAAGTATGGCCCGTACAGCGATCGGGCTCCTTATTCATTTTCTCCCATCATTGTGCATTTTGAGAACAACAATCCTTTCGCCGTTGTTGAGGAGCTTGTGCGCGAAGTAGAAATATCTCACTGGGGAAGCCTCACAATTACAGAGGAATATACGTTGGCTCATAAGGGTGCTCAGCATAAAGGTGTCTTCTCAAGGTAATGTCGATCTCTCTCATATTATTCCGTACTTTTCTTGTGTTACTATGACTAATCGTTAAAGCTTCCTTTTGGCAGGGTTGAATACCAATCCAGGCCGTCTCACAGCGGTGTCTCTTCATTCAAGAATCTACTAGTGAGACTGCCACCTCGGGTTCACTCAGTCTACTACCGAGATGGCATAGGGAACATTTCGTCGTCGCATTTACGCACAAATAATCAGAAGGTATTGTTCTTTTTTCTAACACTGTTCTCCGCTAATGGAATTGTCTGTAAGATAATACATTTGATGTGCACATCTTGCAACACTGATCAATAAGAATTCACTAGTAAGCTTTATTATTGAATGCAATTCTTATGGGATATATTTACCAATTATTATTCACTAGTGGGTCGTTCATTTGCAAATGACCAGCAAGATCTATAGTATAATAGGTCAACAATTGATCGAAACTTTTTAAATTGTCCCAATCCCAAATAAGATTTGCTACGTATTACGACCCAATATTCAATCTCGAAAACAGGAGCTTCGCCATACTTCACAAACCCAACGTCTTTTTTTAGAGGGGTCAAAGTGTTGAAATGTCTTAAATATATCGTATTTGAATGTTGCAGTCGGAACTTGAGATCGAGCCAAGATATCCTTTGTTTGGAGGATGGAAAGCTACATTTAAGATCGGCTATGGCCTGCCATTGCAAGACTTTCTCTTCGAGGCTGCAGATGGCAAGCGGTACCTCAACTTCACCTTCGGTTGCCCTCTTTCCAATGCAGTTGTTGACAAGTTAACCCTCAAAGTGCGTGTCTATCTGTTCCACTTCTTTCTTTTTCTTGCATTTTTGGATTAAACCAGTAAAAAAAAAAATTGGGGATTATGATGTCATAGGTGGTATTGCCGGAGGGATCAAAAGACCCGACAGTTGTGATTCCTTTTCCCGTGGAAGAACATCTTGAGGTAATCAATACATATAAGCACTTTCATCGAATCATATACTGTAACTGACTTTGGAAGTGTCTAATGTTTGATTCTTTATCTTCCATTATGACTTTTGCAGACCAAATATTCATACCTTGATGTCATCGGAAGGCCAGTGGTGGTTCTTGAAAAGAAAAACGTCGTCCCAGAACACGGTTCTCCTTTCCAGGTACTTCCGAGAATTCATACTCATTGGATCCAAAGCTCCTTATGAAACTGCCAATATTTATACCTTGAGTCAGTAAAGCACTTGCAAGCAAACTAGGAGGTGAAATTATTTCTGCATAATGAGCCAAAATTAATACTCTTATAAATTCGTTGGCCGTGTTCGAACAACGAAAATGTAAAATGAAGTCATGACTGAATAATTACAAAATGCACGCTGTGAAATATATGGCTTATAAAGTTCTATGTGCGTTGTTATAATATAATAACTAGTGACAAAATTACTTTTGTTTGCAGGTTTACTACAGCTTCAACCCGGTGTTCATGCTCGCCGAGCCATTAATGCTGGTCACAGCATTCTTCTTGTTTTTCGTGGCTAGCGTAGCTTACATCCATGTCGATCTGTCCTTGAGCAGCAAGTGATTAACGTTGACGGTGTTTCTAGAAATTTCATTCGAATTTTGTAGCGGAATCGAAGAAAAGCTTTTGATTGTAACAATGTAGAATCTAGAACCAACGGCATTACAAAGAAATTATCATATCAATATGAAGTTAGACTTGCATATATTTTCAGCTTTTTTTAAGACAATTAAGTATGCGACACGAATATTAAATAGATCAGTTTCTCAGCAATAATTGGTTAAGATCTTCAGAGGCTATTATTTTGCTTTGTCACTGAAACAGTCACTTTTTTGTGTCACAACATGTGGGATAACTGCATATTTTTTTCTTTTTCTTTTATATATATATATATATGAGGATCTTTGGATTTCACTCCTACGGATAACTGCATATGAACCGACGAGGAACGACATAACTACAGTCGAGCCCGACGGTATAATAAAATTCAAAAATGAGTTATTGAAGTTCAGCACGGGCATCAGTTCCGTGGATGATCTTAAAAAAGACGAGTATACTCGGTCTTTTCGCTTCTGTATTTGTATCTAAACATGTTTATTTAGATGAGTGTTATTGTGTTAAATAAGGTTGAGAGACATACAATAATAGTCAACGAATTTTTGTTTACTTGAAAAAGTAAAAGTAAATGTCCAAAGGAAAGGAACAAAGTTGGTATAATTTTTCATCACAGTTGATCGTTATGTAAGTTGGTAATATACTATATATATTATATTTTAAGTCAAACAATGAATAATTAGCTCCTAAAAGAAATGTTCAAATGCAATTATGATTTTTTTTCTTTTTTCGACAACATGATATCAAAGGTTACAAGTAACCCACCGAACAATGAAGTCAGATAGAGAGAAGAATTACCCTTTGATTGTAATTTACAACACTTTTGCTACATGTATATTATATACTCACTTCACTTCTTTACTTGACTATATATATATATATATATATATAACAATATAACATATAATTGATATGGACTTAACTTATTATGGGCACTATAGGGTGTTGATTCCAACATCAATTTAATGGCACAACATGCCATCAATCTTAAATACCATTTTCCTTAGAAACAATAAGGTCAAACCAAGGTTCTTTATCGGGTTCCAAGCTTTATTTATTACACTATATATATACATATACATATACATGTATATTGGAGACCCTTTACATCAATGACGAATGTGTGTGCATGCTGTAAGTACACCTAAAAAATGTATATCAAAAAACAATATGAATACGAGAACACAATAAATAAAGTTGTATCTTCTGCAAAGAGATAGAAAATATTAACATTGAAATTTAATTTTCATTTTCATTAGTTTTATATATCTATCTATATAGTTTCATGAACAATGAAAACTGTATTCTTAACTTCATGAGCAAAATTATTATAGCGTGGTAGATAGATCTAAATCCGAAAATCTAGGGACGAAAAATATATGACTAGTTTCCAAGAGAAAGAAA
Source organism: Parietaria judaica (assembly GCA_954871525.1). Taxonomy (NCBI): domain Eukaryota; kingdom Viridiplantae; phylum Streptophyta; class Magnoliopsida; order Rosales; family Urticaceae; genus Parietaria; species Parietaria judaica. The sequence goes on from OX940862.1 coordinate 11,504,811, forward strand.
CAAAGATTGGGAATTTGATTTGACAAAGTAAAAGGACAGCGAATTTTTATTAAGAGATTAATTTAAGGAATGAATTGATTATTTAAGCACTAATAATCACCATGCAATTTCGCAGCTCAAAACTCTCAATTTTAGTAAAATGCCAACCACACTTTTCCATGGCTGTTTTCGTTTCTTTTGTACCAAATATGAAGATTTAATAATTTAATATATGTAAACCTAGATTTGTTTGTAAAAATTAGTTGAAATCTGGATTAATTACAGGTGATAATTACAAGCTATCATTAATTATTCTATATACTAAACAACCATTCTCCCTTACGATTAGGTTTCACTTCGTTTTAACGTAGACGCCTTGTAATATTTATACGCGCAATTACCGTTCTGCCCTCCACCATGCTTATGTGGCCTCACAAGCTTACGTAATTATGATACTAATGATGACTTTAATGAAAGACTATTAAGTGTGAAGATAATATTATTATGTAGGCATGCACCTACTATTTATATTCATTTAATAACTTTTTGTTTTCTTCAAGACATGGCATGGCAGATCAGACGCACATAAACTTTGGTATTTATGCCTTAATAGTACCTAAAGAATTTTATTACAAATGTAATAATACCTAAAAAATAATGTAACAAACTCGTTACTGTTAAATAACAATTCTCAGTTATTTATTCAAAAACCGGGTTTGGGACGGCACAGGTATATAACAAGGTAAAAATTGCACCCATAATAATTAAGAATTATGTTAATGAAATGTTATTAAATCTTAATATAGATTGGTATGAAGTATGATAATAACTTTGTATTAATTAAAAACTATAAAGGGTAAAGATGGAATTTAAGACGTTGAATCTCTCTCTCTCTTTCTCAATTACAAAAGAAGTTGTAATATATTTAAAACCGCAAGAAAAGAAAGAGAGAAGAAAATCGCCATTGATTCTCTGATTCCCTCTTCTGGGATCGGAGGATCATCATCGTCATCATCTTCTTCTTCCTTCATATCTCTCTCTATATATCTCCGGAAAGCCATGGAGTTTCATTGACAGAGCTTCTGAATCATCATCAATAATAATGGCGAAAATGGAAGGCTGGCTTTTCCTGATTCGTTTCAATCGTCTGGGTTTGCAGTATTCTCGCAGAAGGTACTTCGTTCTCAACCACCATCTCCTCACAAGCTTCAAGACCATCCCAATCTCCCACCAACAGCAACAGGTATATATATATATTTCTATACATGTTTTAATTATATGCTTAATTTGATGGCATTTCTCTGTTATATTAATATTGAATAATTTAGTCCACTTGTTTTGTTTTATGATATATGTTTATGATTAAATCATAATATAAAGTAGGTAATTTGGATTAGAAATGTTTTGAGTAGTTTCTTCCTGCACAAGCAAAGCAATGATCGAGTTCGTATTTGAGCCATAAGTTAATTTGTTTCAGGAAACATCAAGAAGCGCAATGATCGACTCGTGGATTCGTGTCACGGATAACGGAAGAGAGACTTTGCACCGAAAAGTATATCAATCATACATTCATAATTACTTTTATTTTCTTCATTGTCATTACAAATAATCACAATCACTGTCTCTCAGGTGTTCTTCATTTTTACCATCTACAACACCTCCAATCACAATGATCAGCTCAAGGTGTGCAAATTCAATTCTCTTCGTTTTTTTTTATCAAGTCTCTGATACCGGCTTATGTTCAATTTTCGAAAGTTGGGAGCGAGCAGTCCGGAAGAAGCAGCGAGATGGATTCGTTCTTTGCAAGACGCGGCTTTGGAGGTATCCAGCATTGCTATGAAAATTATTATATTCCGAGAGTTTATAACCGCAGTGTTTTGCAGGAGTGTCAATATCCGGAGAAGGATTTCGTGGGGTGCTCCAAGAGAAAATGGTCGTCTTTAAGGTCTAGAAATATGCGTTTTCTCTGCGTTGCCTTGCATATCGTAATATCTCGATGATTATTTATAATTGAGAGAATTTGTGTCTACAGATTGCGCGGTTCGAAAAGAAGAGAAAAACAATATTCTATCGACTGGACTTTTTCGTCAATTGTGCAGTCTGATTCAATGGCGTCAGATGTTATCGCTCCCTCACCGTGGAAGATCTTTGGCTGTCAGAACGGTGAGTCCCTCAGGTTTCTTATCATTGCTTCAAGAGTCAAAGTCAAACGTTTCAGCTTATAAGTTTTGTGTTGCTTTCTCAGGATTGAGGCTTTTCAAAGAAGCAAAAGACGGAGATTCCCGCGGAAGGGTACGTTTCCCTTCTAAAATTACGTCGTTTCTGTCGAATGTTTGGCCTAATTTTGTTCGTAATCTTGACAGCATTGGGACGATCATCCAGCCATTATGGCAGTGGGAATCGTTGACGGGACATCCGAGGCAATTTTTCGAACTCTTATGTCCCTCGGTTCCTCAAGATCAGAGTAAGATGATAGATTTCTGTTCTTGACAATGGATTTTCTGTTTCTTTTTTGCTGAACTATGGAGTGCTATGCGCAGATGGGATTTCTGTTTCTACCAAGGCAGCGTGGTGGAACACCTCGACGGCCATACCGACATAATTCACAAGCTTCTTTACAGCGATTGGCTTCCATGGTAAAATCCCGCAACTGAATACCTTGTGAAGCAAGTCATCATTAAATGAAACCATTATACTGACATCTCCGTTTTCTTTCTTTAGGGGAATGCGACGCAGAGATCTACTGGTGCGTCGCTATTGGAGAAGAGAAGACGACGGAACATACGGTAAATTCTAATAACAGAATAAAGATACTTTTCCATGAGTACTATTTAAATTTTATTTCCCTGTTGTTTGTTACAGTAACTCTTTACCATTCCGTGATTCATAAGAAATGTCCGCCGCGGAAGGGATACGTTCGTGCCTGCCTTAAAAGTAATGTACGATCTTACCATACCGTGATTTTCGATGTTCAATATAGAATTATTCATACGAGAACACGATTTTGAAACGTTTCAGGTGGAGGGTTTGTGGTGAGTCCGATAAATCAAGGGAAACAGTCGCTCGTGAGACACATGCTTGCCATCGATTGGAAGTACTGGAAATTATATCTCCGACCGTCTTCTGCAAGATCGATCACGATCAGCATGCTCGAGAGACTCGCCGGTAATTTCGTTGTTTCAGACTAGGACAACAATATACATCAAAATTTGCAGCTCACCGCGATTGTGTTTCGCAGCGCTGAGGGAGCTTTTCAGGTACAAATCCGGAAATGACACGTCTGAAGAGAGGAATTCTGTCGGATTTTTAACTCAAAGCTTGAAAGAGGAAATTGAGAATGAAGCTCAATATTCGGAGGAAGCTAAGGAGATGGAAGAAGATAATTCGGAGCGACCGGTTTCGGGACGTAAGAGCTTAACGGAGATGAACGATGCTGCAGATGAGTTCTTTGATGTTTGCGAACCGGGAGATTCTGCCCAGTTGGATAGCGAGTGGTCTCCCGAACTTACTAGAGAAGAACAGATATCGCCGGTACTTACTGAGTAGGCTAGAGCACGAATTATGCATGTATTTTTTTTACTATGTAATCAGTTCTTGGAGACGGATTTATATCTGTAATCTCGAGAAATATAGTTCTGAATTCATGTTTTCATGAATAATTTTATAAATTTTGTTCAAAATATACAATATTCTTGTTGCTTGATAGCATTGTTGCTTACAGGTACAGACTCTGTCCCAGCCCAAACTCTCCTCGGCTGCGGTTTTCGTGAAAAAACTTCAAGATCTCAGAGGTACAGAAACACCGATAACGCCCTTCGAGAAAACAACATATCAAATGTTTCTTAACATCGATCTTGCTCTACTATGCAGTTCAGAAGAAGGGGTATGTGGGTTCGCATGATGGGGCGCGGGAAGGCAGTACGTCATGCGTCCACGGTGCCACTCTCCCTAAGGACGTCACTTGCGCTCTTCCCTGTAGCTGGTCGGCGGGCGATCCCTCCTCGTTTTTAGTTCGTGGAGCAAACTATTTACGAGATCGTCAGAAGGTATAGTTCACTCTCTCCTCGAGAGTAGTAACAACTTGAAAGAGAGTGAATGATAAACACGTCTTGCTTCGCCAGATCACGGCAAGAGACACCTCGATGCAACTGGTTGGCGTGGACTGGCTTAAATCCGACAAACGGGAAGACAATCTTGGAAGCCGTCCGAACAGCATCGTTCAGGTTCGCTCTCTTAAGATTATCCGCAACATTCTATCATAATGTTTGAGTGATCTTGTGAGCTGGGGTTTTGTTAAGCAGAAATATGCGGATATGGGCGGACCGGAGTTCTTCTTCATCGTCAACATTCAAGTGAGACACTTCTTTCAAATCCTTACATGCATTTGATTTGTGAAAAAACATGTTGATGGAAAAAAACGCAGGTCCCTGGAGGCGGCACGAATATGCACACACTGGCAATGTATTACGTGACGAAAGCGCCTCTCGAAGAGAATCCGCTGCTTCTGAGCTTCATTAACGGGGACGACGCCTTCAGGAATTCGCGGTTCAAGCTCATTCCCTACATCTCCAAGGTAATTTGCCAACAAAACTCATAGGACACCACCTGACAATCAAACCGGAAACTCATTAAGCTGATAGAATCATAGCAAATCAAATATTTTTTATAAAAGTCAACCAGCAGTACCGGTCAGCGATCCCGGTTTGACCGGATGTTGGTGTTGGTGGTGTCTTAGGGGTCGTGGATCGTGAAGCAGAGCGTGGGGAAGAAGGCTTGCTTGGTGGGTCAAGCCCTGGAAACTCTCTACTTTCGCGGCACAAACTACTTCGAGGTAACTACTCTTACCAGACTTTACTTAATGCTCTCTTCTGCTCTGTTCTGTTGGTTGATGAATGAATGGTTTGGATCGGAAGGTGGAGATCGACGTGGCATCATCGACGGTGGCGAGGGGAGTGGTGAGTCTTGTCCTTGGATACCTCAACAATCTCGTCATCGAAATGGCCTTCTTAATCCAGGTACTACTACTACTAACTAATCTCTCATTTGAAATTGATTGATTGATTAAGAAAATAATCATATGATTTCGGCAGGCGAACACGGCGGAGGAGCTTCCGGAAGTACTGCTCGGGACTTGCAGGCTTAACCATTTGGATGCTTCCAAACAACAACAATAATAATATTAATATCATCTTCTTCTCCATTGTATTCTTCAATTGATGTGTCTTGGATGATGGTATAATAAACAAGAATTTACACTTACTTTGGAAGCTAATATCTTTAAATGTTTAACTTACTTTTTAGCGATGTGGCACTACAATATATTAGTATTTATGTTCAAAAATATATATATATATATATATATAAAAAGTATGGGCTCTTAAGGGAAATAGCGAATTTGAAACATAGGTTTTGCAAATTGGCTATTTGGTGCAATTTCTCTATAAGTATTTGGACGCGCTTTAATTTGTATCTCTATCTTTGCGTAGTTCTTCACTTTATAAATCGAGTATTTGAAATTGAACTTTATAGTGGTAAGTAAGATTCTCTGTGAAGAAGCAAATCCAAACTATATTTTCTGTTAATCCGACATAATCCAATTCAAAAAGTTGACAAAGTCAAACATGCATAACAATGTTAACTTATTATAAGTCTAGAAAGTGAAATTATTTGGTATATGCAAAAGAAATACGTCGTCTGTTGTGGCATTCAAACTAACGGCTATCGCACGTTTGGATTCAATTTAGCCTTCTCGCAAGGTCTCAGAACGAGCCTGCTTGTCGAAACCGGACCATTATTGTTGGGTATCCCTCCTCTTTCGAGGTCCAACAATGTGGGTTATTTTTGTCCCATTGATCCATGAAGTCTAGGTCATAAATGACTTAGATGAGATAATGAAAAGAAAGAGTGAACAAAAGAGAGAAAACAAGAGAAAGAGAGCAAATTCGCGGTTCCTGCCCAGTTTCGTCGATCCTCAGGAAAATTGTCATTGTGCACTCGTCCACCATATACGTTCCTAAGATAGAGATGTACGTTTTGGACAAAATCGTCGTGATTTTTGGTGGAGATGTGTTTTGGAGCTTTCTAGGTCGGTCTGAAGAGTGGAAACCAGTGGCTGATTTGTGAGAACGTTTGTCACAAATTCTTCTCATGCTTATTGTTGTAATCCAAGATTCGATCTTGATGATGATGTATGCCTCTAGTTTTATGTAGGGAAGACTTCATTTGTACCTCATTCTTGATTATAGTGGATTTTAAGCGACCTACGGGTCCTGTGGTTTTTTTTATCTGTTTTGGGATTTTTCACGCTAAATTGTCTCGTGTTCGTGATTGTGTTTCGATTATTATCGCCTTCATATTTCAACGGCTATTGGGAGAGATGAGATTAAGTTGCGTTGCGCTTCTCCCAACAAAAATTATCCGGGTGGCTTTGATCACATTGTCGACGTTGTTTAAGTAAAAGTATAACAAGAGAATAATCTTGCCATATAAACGACAGGAAACTGATAAAAAGACAGAAAATACTAACGGCGTGAAACGACATATAGGACTGGAAAAAACGACATGAGATTGAAGAAGAAAAAAGAGAGGCGTGGATACATAAAACGACAGGGAAAAGCAATAGTAATATTATATTGATATATTTGGTAGAGAAACATTATTAATAAATCACTTGTCTCTCTCGCTCCTCTCTTTCTCTCTCATCGCCACTTCCTCTCCTTCCGACCGTCCTCTCCGTCGCTCCGAGGTTAGACTTTACTTCTCTCAGATTCGGCCTCATGCTCACTCCATGATCTTTAGCTTTTCTTCTTTTGATTTTTAATCGATTTTCTTTTTAAGTTTTTGTTCGATTTCCCCAAAACTCGATTCGGATCGGAAAACGACTGAATTTGATTGTTGTATCAGTGCTTGAGCTCAATTCTAGGCTGGGTTTAATGTCACGAGCTATTTCCAATGACCGTGTTTACTGAATTTTGTTGCAACAAAGGGTTTTCCTTGGATTGCCATTTTTGGATCTCGCTTGAGTTGACTTATAGGGCAGTTTGAATTCTGGGAGAGAATAGGAAATATGATTGATGTGTCTCAGACCGGCTGAGTCGAAGACTGTTTTTGCGTTATAATGGTGGGCACTGTTGATCTAAGGTGTGTTTTCGTTTTCAGGCGAGCGTTCGGGCTTTTATTTTCGGTACCGGGTCGACAACATTGCTGAATTAGAACGCGGGTCATATTTGTTTTGATAGTTGTTGCTTACTGGTACCGGGTCGACAACATTGTTCGATTTCGTATATGTTTGCTTTGTTTTGGCCAATTTTTCGATATGACTTTTGAATTCAATTCAACTTCCCCGTGTTCAGGTTATGATTAGCGTGATAACTTTAGTTTTTTGAAACAGATTGTAGCAATGGCTGCGTCGGAGGAGAACAGTGCTTTGTTCCCAATTTTTATCTTAACAATAATGGCGCTGCCTTTAGTGCCTTATACGATACTGAAGTTGTGCAATGCTGCATCAAAGAAAGCAAAGCCTATCCACTGCCAGTGCTCTGAGTGCTCTCACTCGGGAAAGTACCGCAAATCAATATTCAAGCGGGTGTGGCTTCTCACTTATCTGAAATTTGATGCTCTTTTTGGTCAGTTTCAATATCAGTTTATTTATGTTCTTTGCTGACTTTTATTGTTCTGATTTGTTTTGTAGATCTCAAACTTCTCAACCTTTAATAACGTGACAGTAATTCTGCTCTGGGGTGCTATGATTGTGTTGGTTTATTATATAAAAAATATGAGCCGTGAGGTAAATATTTATCGAGTCTGTTTCAAACTACAATAAATAAATAAAAAAGTCTGTTTATCCGGATTTTAGTGTTAAATTCCAAGGTTAAAACTTACCTGTCGGTTATTCATATCGCTATCAGATACAAGTTTTTGAGCCATTCAGTATTCTTGGATTAGAATCTGGGGCTTCAGACTCGGAGATAAAGAAGGCGTATAGGAGACTCTCTATTCAATACCATCCAGATAAAAACCCAGATCCAGGTTGAAGATGTTTTAATTGTATGAATGTTAGATATATTATTGCAGACAGTACATGTTTGCTGATAATCTTTACTTTATACAGAGGCCAATAAGTATTTTGTGGATTTCATATCGAAGGCTTATCAGGCTCTGACCGACCCAGTATCTCGTGAAAACTTTGAGAAGTATGGCCATCCAGATGGCAGGCAGGTACTGGTCGTTTGTTTGATTTACCTCTTTTGAATAGACTGATGTTCTCTTCGACTATATATATGTAATTTAAGTTGAATCCTTTTGGAAACAGGGTTTCCAAATGGGCATAGCTCTCCCTCAATTCCTTCTCAATATAGACGGGGCATCGGGTGGAATTCTTCTACTCTGGATTGTTGGTGTTTGCATTCTCTTGCCTTTGGTGATTGCAGTTGTATATCTTTCACGATCAGCAAAATATACGGGCAATTATGTCATGCACCACACATTATCCACGTACTATTACTTGATGAAATCTGCATTGGCTCCGAGGTACCTGCTTTCTCTGAGATCTCGTCTATTCTGTCGTTTGTAATCCATCAATAGTTTACTTACCTTATGTGAATTTCATCATTCAGCAAAGTAATGGACGTGTTCATAAAGGCTGCCGAGTATACAGAAATACCTGTTCGTAGAACTGATAATGAACCTCTTCAAAAGCTCTTCATGCTCGTAAGAAGTGAGCTGAATTTGGACCTCAAGAACATCAAGCAAGAGCAGGCAAAGTTTTGGAAGCAGCATCCAGCGCTTGTTAAGGTAGTTCATTCACTGATTTCGGGTTAATATAATTGAATTCAGTATGTTCGTGATGTTAACTATTTTGTGCTTTTGCTATCTAGACAGAATTGCTGATTCAAGCTCAACTAACTCGTGAGACAGCCGCACTATCTCCATCTTTGCATGCGGATTTCAGACGTGTACTCGAACTCGCTCCTCGTCTCCTTGAAGAATTGATGAAGGTGATCTCTAAACTTCTTGTCTTGATTTTGTAGTCTATGTCTCTAAATTAAGTTGGCACAATATGACGACAAGTAAACTTGTTTTGTCTGTGCGCTGAGGTGATTCATTTGGCTTTTTGTTTGTCTGTCTTCTTCGGCTGATCTCGTGCTCGTGAAATATGTACCTCATTCAATCGTAATTTTACTGATATACCCCTGCAGATGGCACTCATACCACGCACAGCTCAGGGGCATGGATGGCTAAGGCCTGCAGTTGGGGTCATCGAGCTTTCTCAGTGCATCATTCAGGTAATTTATATAAAAACTCGAATCACTTGCTCTAAAAATAAATACTATGATTTCCCTTTTTAATGTGCTCATCTTTGGCTTAATATGTTTTGCAGGCTGTTCCTCTGAGTGCAAGGAAGGCTCCTGGAGGATCCAGCGAAGGCATTGCCTCTTTCTTGCAGCTCCCTCACTTCACTGAGAATGTTGCCAAGAAAATATCTCGCAAGGTAATCCTTACACGTGTTTCCAATACGTTACAAATAACTACCAATTAAAAAGATACAGATTCTTGAATTTTGTCTCTTATTTTTTTATTGATCATTTCTTCACCGCATTGTCACCATCAGAAAGTGAGAACAATCCAAGAGCTTCAAGACATGAGCCCGCAAGAGCGCGCAGAGCTTCTGACCCAAACTGCCGGATTCTCCTCCAGCAACGTGCAAGATGTCGAGATGGTTCTAGAGATGATGCCGTCGTTGACGATGGAAGTTCGGTGCGAGACGGAAGGGGAAGAGGGCATACAAGAGGGTGATATTGTCACCGTCCATGCTTGGGTGTCCCTCAAACGCGGCAACGGCCTCACTGCTGCCCTCCCGCACGCCCCCCACTACCCATTCCACAAGGAAGAGAACCTCTGGTTCCTCCTCGCTGACGCCACCCCCAACGCCGTCTGGTTCTCCCAAAAGGTTAGTTTCACCGACGAAGCCGCCGCCGCCTCCGCCGCCTCCAAAGCCATCGAAGACGCCATGGAGGGCGCCGGCGCCTCCCCGAGCGAGACCACTGCTGCTGTGAGGAAGGCCGTGGCGAAGGTCAAGGGTGGGGCCCGCCTGGTGATGGGTAAGTTCCAGGCGCCGCCCGAAGGAAACTACAATCTGACGTGTCACTTGCTATGCGACTCTTGGATCGGCTGTGACCGGAAGACGCCGTTGAAGGTGAAGGTGCTGAGGCGCACTCGGGCCGGGACTCGTGGGTTCGTGGCGGAGGACGGACCAGTGGCGGAAGATGGGATTGAGGAGGAAGAAGAGAACGAAGAAGAGGAGTACGATGAGGACTACGAGAGCGAGTACAGTGACGACGATGAAGAAGCTGAGGAGAAGAGGGGCAACGGGGTTGCCCACGAGCAGGCATCGGGTTCGAAAAGCTCGAGCTCGGACGAGGAGTAAAGTATTGGGTGAATCCCGTAGAACAACTTTTTGTGGTCTCTCTTATTTGATTTATAGACTTTGAAATTGGTTAGACTTGTAATATCAACTCTTATAGCATCACTGTTTTTTATTTTTAGGATTATACTTGCCATATAAACGACAGAAACTTCAGAACGCGAAAACGATATGAAAATGTGAAATCAACAAAAACGACTCGAAAATCAGAAAACGATAGGCACTACCAAACGATAGGAATACCTAAGACAACAAACGATTGGAAAATAGCAAACGACAAAACAATTGATTCACATTTTCAAACGATTATAAAATAGAAAACGACAAAACAGAAACGACATTAAATTAATCTAAATGTTTTACTGTGGAATTGTTTGCTTAAAACATTGATACCAATGAACTATCTTCTTCAGTCTTGATAATTTTTTAAATGCGTTTTACTTAAACAATTTCTTGATATAAACACACTACTAAGCAAAGGTTTTTTCTGTAATTAACTTTTAACATATATGAAAATATCAGTGCCGACAAATATATAATAGAAGCAGCCAAAAATCAACAATGTATTTTCCTGTTTTATTATTATTATAAATAATTTGGTGGGTCATTTCATCTTTCCCTAACTTGCCCTTGTCCCCTTCAAAATCGGCACTCACTTTTAAGAGTCGTGGGATACCACTCTTTATGAAATCAACACAATTCATTTTCTAAATACCAAATCAAATCAATATTACCTATTTTTCACAAATTCCCAAAACACCCTTGTGAAAAATTTCAAATTTCTCAGCCATGCTGGTGTATTGATTGAGGTGCCCACGTGGCACGTGGCTACATGCAAGGATGTTTTTTTTTCCTTACTTTCTGTTCTTTCTTTTTTTAATATATATAAATATTGAAATCGCAGAGTCGTTAAACTTTGAATAACTGGATGTAATTTTAATCCTTTTTTTTTCTTCTTTTCAAATTGAAAAACTCACATGGAAGCACATCGCCATCGTGGTGGAAAAATAGTGATATTCATAATGTATATTCACGTCACCGTTACTGTATAAATTTATGGTACGTGACAAAAATACATACATAGTAATTGGCTGTAATGCAATTGCTTACGTGGCACTCTCACATGTGAGTGTGACATTTTATCATTATTTATTTTCGATTGAATCTTTTTGGGATCCAGCACACATGTGCATCAGAGCATGTTGTGAGATTAACCCTAACTAAATCATTGCTTATTATTTTAATCTTTATTCAAATCTGTGTAATAACGCGTACATACAATTATATTTATTATTAAACTTATATTTAATATGATGAAAACGACAATTCCACGTTATGAGAAAAGCGCTTAGCTTAGCTTAGTGTTATTTGAGCTAAACGAATTAACACTTTATAATGTCACTGAAGTACTCAACACACCTCCTTTGTATATCACTCACAAACAATACTATGCAATTAAATATTAGAAAAATAAACTAGAAATATTGAGGAATTCTTAAACCAAAAATAAATCAATGGAATTAGCATGATCAAGGCATTCAAAATCAAATCATCAACAAAGATAGTATCCTAATATAATATTTTCGTAACTAATTCAAGTTGTTGTAGCTTCTAATATTGTATAATAGTACAGACTCTAGTAATTCGACTTTAGTTATTAAAATTTCAGAAAACACGTAAACAAATTTCTTTAAAAATTAAAGTCTACAGAACACAGTACATGCAGGGGAGCGGAGCCAGGATTATACCAAAAGGGGGCAAAAAAAATTAAGTCGAAATTTTTAGCATATAATATAATAAATAAAATATTTTTATAATTAATTTTTAATAATTGATAAAATATTTAGTGATACAATTATACAATTACAAATATTATAGTTTAGTATATAATAAAAGAATCTTTATATTAAGAAATGATTAATAATATGGATCATAAATATTAAAAAATGATGTTGATGGAAACTGAACCTTAGTCTTCAAGGAGGGATCATAAATATTAAGAAAGCTGTATATATTTATTCATTAAAAATCACGAATTTGAATCAAGTGGGGGTGGCCGTCCCTGCTCGGCCCTCAATAAATACGCCCCTGAGTACATGTATAGTTTATATATATATATATATGTATGTATAACAGTATAAAAGTAAATTAGCCTATAAATAATCTTAGTAAAAAGAAATAAGTAAATAAATGATTATGTTTGACCTTGGAAAATGAGGCGAGTAAGAAACAAGTTTTGTTTTAAGGGTTAATTGCGGCAAAAATACCCAACCTTTGTAAATATTCTCCGATAGGTACCCAACCTCAATAAACGTAGGCAAAAGTACCCAACGTCACACTTTTGTCGCCGACCAACTAACGCCGTTAGACACTGCCTACGTGGCCGTTAGGGTGTCTCGTGTGGAATGCCACGTGGCCAAAGGTTGGGTATTTTCGCCGCCACATGATCAAAGGTTGGGTACTTTCGCCGCCACGTGGCATTTAAAAAATAATTTTTTTAATTTTTTCTTTCTCATTAGCCAGTATGTTTTTATTCTTTTACGTATATCAAACATGATCAAATAATTTCATAAAATATGTACTTATAAAAAATTATGTTATTTTTTAAATAATCAAATAATTCCTTAAATTTATTAGTTTTAATTTATTTAAAAAAAAATATTTCCCGTGACTCATATTTTTATTTTTTTACATATGTTAAATCTAAAAAAAATAATTTTATAAAATATTTTTATAAAAAATATTTTTTCTTATAGGGATAATTTATAATTTTTTAATAGATTATATTAAAATTTTGAAACTAAAACATTATTGTATATAATAACACGAGCATTTTAATATTAATATTAAGGCATGATATGATTTTTGCAGACATATAACATATTTGAAACTAAGGCATGATTAAAACAAATAGTTGTATCAAATACAGTTCAAGCTTAATTTAAACTGAAAGTTTGGTGATTGGTAAAAATTATGTTTAACCTTATTATTTTTTGTTTTAAAGTGAAAAAAGAAAAGTAACATTTTTTTGGTTTTTCTTTAACATTTTTTTTATAAGTACATTGTTTATAAAATTATTTGATCATGTTTGATGTACATAAAAAAAATAAAAACATATTGGCTAACGGGAAAGAAAAAATTATAAAAAAAATTTGTTTTTTTAATGCCACGTGGCGGCGAAAGTACCCAACCTTTGATCATGTGGCGGCGAAAATACCCAACCTTTGGCCACGTGGCATTCCACACGAGACACCCTAACGGCCACGTAGGCAGTGTCTAACGGCGTTAGTTGGTCGGCGACAAAAGTGTGACGTTGGGTACTTTTGCCTACGTTTATTGAGGTTGGGTACCTATCGGAGAATATTTACAAAGGTTGGGTATTTTTGCCGCAATTAACCCTTGTTTTAATTATGGGTATTCACAGTTAACGGATAATTAGTTAATGTATCTGTAATGTTAGTCAACGGTGGTGAAGCAATGATAAACACTCAGACGAGGTCCCACTTGACCTGCTGTAGCCGGTATGCAGGTGAATGTGTCGGCGAGGTGGAGTGTCGGCACCGACACGCCAGATTTATTCCCGGTAATTTTAAACCTGCGTGACTGTTCCGTCGAGTTCGTTGATTGGAGAAGAGTGCGCTATTGTTTGTAGTGTGGGCTTTTATTTGGTGTTTGCAAGAGCAGGGTAATACGGTGTTAATGCACTGACTTGTCCCTGGGACCCACTTCCGTATTCTGAATGGTACCAGACTTGACAGTACAGCCAATGATGAGGGACTGAAGTCTGAAGAGATCAAATATCATTCTTTATTTAAAATATGTAACACTCCGCTATATAAAGATACACTCAACAATAATCATAATAAGCATTGATATATAAGACTATATAGCTTTTAAATCATAAGATAATTTTACCTGGCCGGTTGCAATACACGCAATTTTTTTTAGTAATTTGGCCCGTTAACGAGATACTTGCTTCACGAGAATTTTCATTGTAACTTACAACGCAAAGCATTACGAGAATGAGAATACATAGAGCATGTTCTGTAAAGTACTCGAACGGGGCTCGTACTCTAATGTGAATAGAAGAGAAGAAAATAAAACACATATTATGGGCGGTCGACCTCAAACAACAAGGACAACAAGGCACCGTTGTACTAGCCAGTTTGTAACTCTATTACACATGTGTTTAGGGTAACTGAAATTTCTATATCTCCCGGTTTCGAGTGTCCTTTAAAGGTGAAAACTATGCGGAGAGGATGCCAAAATCAAAGAGACTGTTATGATTGAAGTTCTTAAGATACAACTTATTGAAACTCAAGTGCTTCAAGAACACTTGATCCGGCTAATACGGAAACACCGACATCCGATATACCCAAGAACACCCAAGAACATTAAGAGCATGAACAAAATAAACCATAATATCTAGTAAGAAAATACTTTTCGAGAGCTTGATCGAGTAACCAAAAAGCTTACAATTGACCATACACAGTCATCTTTCTCTCTCTTATTCACTATACTCTATTTTATGTCACGCATGATCTCTCACTTTCTAAGTTACAGTTTGAGTCTTCCTCATCTTTCTAGATGACCTCGTGATTACCCTCCAATTAGTCTCCAATAGGCTTATTATAGATGAACATACCCAGGTCGTAAACAGTCTTAAAGCATTTTCAACATATGTACGATATTACAACACTAATAGCATAACACACTCTGTAACTTTCTCTCGGTTCTCCAAGCTCACCTTCTAACTTATATGTCCAAGCTCAAGTTTCTCTTCTGCTTGCTTTCAGCTTGTCTGGGCTCATACTAGAGTTGTTGCTATACCAATAGTTCTAACAATAGCGTTATGAGGGGGTTACCCACTAAAAAACTAATTTAAAACGCGAATCTTGATTAATTTATAAAAAATAAAAAATAAAACTATTTTATAGTAGAAAATTAATCTTCTATGCTAAGTCTATAATTGGGGCTCTATTTTTTTAACTCGTAAACCTAGCACTCGGAACCGGTTTTTATCCCGATGCGGGTTTCTAAACCGATTTTGCTTTAATACGGTTGTACTTTTTAAAAAGGTTCCTGTCTAGATGTTGTTCGAAACCCACATTTTCTGGTACCGTTTGGTAGACAACTCAAACTGTTTTTGTTTTCTTTATTCATAAATTTATAGTTGCAGTGTAAAAAACTTTTGCAGTTGTTTTTAAATAGTTGTTTGGTACACATTTCTGTTTTTTATTTTTAAAAAATAAAACAACAGAATAAGTGTTTGGAATACGGTTCAATTTTTTCTTAAAAAATTAAATATTTAATACATAAATAAAATTTAAAAAATATTATTACATTAATAATACAATAACATAAAGATTATATTACGGTGTAAATTAAATACAATCATGTTTAACATATCAAAGCTATACTATATAGTCTAAATAATCAGGTTTAACATGCATCAAAAGTAAAATATCTCATGTCATTTTATTATATTATTTTTCACCAATATTATATTAAACATAGTCTTCGCGTAAATTGTATATTCAACACATCAAGTCGTCCATATTCATTGTTCCAGTGTCATCACACAATTAATTTTAGTCCCAACATCACATAGGTCAAGTCAGATTCGGCACCGGCACCGGTGTCGCAGTTAACGTTGGTGTCTCAATCGACATCGAGACTTTGAAGGTTCAATGTTATAGTTCAAAGGTGAAAATTTGGTATCAGTTTTCCGGTTTTGTCTCTGTTCCGGTACCGGTCCTGGATCGATTTAAAAAAAATCAAGAAATTTAATTTAAACCCAAGAACTCGTACTTCTCGGTTCCCATTTTTAGAACTGAGAACCATAAACGATGCCCTGAACAAATATTTCCCGGTTTTTGGTACCGGTTCTGATTTTAAACTACATGTCATATTTTTAGTTTTTAGTATGTCATTTTAGTGTATTTTAAATGTTTATTGTCGTTTTTATAGTATTTGTAATTTTTAATTTTGATTTTAAAAAATACATGTGGTTTTTAAGTCAAGCACTCTTAAAATCGAAATCGGTACAAAAAAAAAAACCGATTTTTCGGAACATGGACGAAATAAAGTTATTTCCCGGTTCCGATTTTACTCCTAATGAAGTCGATAGAAATAAGGAGTGATGAAAGAAAAAACTGAGTGAAAAAAATAGAAAACAACAAAAATCTGTATTTGAAAATCCTTAAGAAAAACATAATAAAACTTGAAATGTTTTGGAGATCAATTTGATGAGTTACACACCAAACATTCATTTATTTTTTTTAGTGCAACTATAGAAGTTAGAAAATTAAAAAACTGTTTTCAAATTATGTACCAAACACAGCCTCTATCTTCTTCTTTTTATAGTTGTAATTATTTTATTGCGCCATCAACCCTAAAATATAATTTTGGACAATGAAACGCGAAGATATATCAAGAAATTTGAACAGAGACTGCGAGCAATCCGGCATCTAGCTGAAAAACAAAATGAATTAGAAAAGTGTGTTCCAAATTCCAATTCCTTTTATATATATATATATATATATATATATATATATATATATATATATTATTTTGGTGTACTACTAACTTCCATAATACACGGCTTATGAACAATTCACAGCTTTAGACTAATATATTACGGACTTTCCATTATGTTCTTGTGTTGTGCGCATCAATCAGTGCCATAAAAAATAAAAACGCGTTTATGTTATGACATAAGAAAAGATATATATCACACGGTAATATTCACAAGTTGAGGAAATAGACAGCTGTGCATATTGTCGTATAATTATTTGAATATATATATACGTATAGTAAGACACAAGTGATATCCAGTATTGTCTTCTTAAGACACGACGAGTAACTCAAATCATCTCGTAATACCATTACATTTACATTGTATTTATTCTCTTCTTGGCCCCACAGCAATCTCTTGCTCAATAATAACAACAAATAATTTATTCCACATATCAAACAACTTTACAATTTTTATTCATAAATAAGTAAAAATGTATTTTGCAAAAGCAGAAAATATCCTGTAAATTTATGAAATGTGTGTACAAATTATTGTACAAAATAAATTATATAAAATTTCAATTAGAAATATGAATTACTAACATGTATTTTGAATTAGAACTTCCATGTTGACCGTAAATATCAATCCGTTAGAGGAAGTAAAACTAAGCAATGATTAAAGAGGCACGTGGCGAGAAGGCATAAGTCAAAGAAAGCGTAAGCAGAGGCACAAATCCAAGACAGAGTCACGTGAGTGAGGGCCTACCAGCTCGTGTGTGGGCTCCACCTTCGTTGATCGGACGGTAGAGCCCATCGTGCTTGTGGGGTCTACCATAACATGCTAGGCTCGCCCACGCACGTCGCATATGTTAGGGCGCTGCCACGTCACCATTTTAATATTATTAATATTCGATTTTACTCTTCTGCCCATGGCAAAGTAGCAGAGTGTGGGTTCAGACTAAGGTTGATTCGGTAATTGTAAATATTCTGAAGGTTACGCAGTCTTTTCGTCTATCCGCTGCTAGAGTAATTGATTTATAGGGAATGGGAAAATTAACAATACTCAATAAAATGAAATGTCAAAATTGATGAAGATAAAATATATATATATATATAGATAGAAGCCTTTAATGATATTTCATAATGTTATTAAATATAATAAAATACAATTTAAATCAATTGTATTAAAAGCAAGGTTCAAAATATCATTTTTGTCGATAAATCGGTTGTCGTTTCTGAAAGTTATCGTTGAAAAATTACTAAAACTATAGATTATCGTTATCGACACTTATCAAGGATTATCGATAGATTTCGACACTCATCGATGATTATCGATGAAAAATCACTAATATAATTTTAAAAATATATTTATCAAGTGTACATATGTAAATAAAATATAGTCTCACTCTCACATATATAAATACTCAAATCAAATCATGCCGTACACAAATGTAAATAAAATCATGACATGCTCAAACATGAAAAAAAAAATACAAGATTAAAAGATACTACATAATTTGATAATACACATAATTAATTATTAGGCTTTCTGGAGAAGTCTCACATGGAACAAATAGAAATGAATGAAAAATACACATTTGTTTGGATCTGAAAATTCTCACATTTAACAAATACAAAGAAAACAATAACATTGCTAGTGTATAAATAGCAATCTCTATTTCTAAACCAAGCATCAAATACAAAGAAAAAAAATAGTTGAAAAGAACAAAAAGAAAAGTACCAATTTTTTTGTTATTTTTACAATGTTTTTACAGATAATCTATTGTCATTAAAATATTTACTGATGACTACCGGCAAGATAGATAATCGACGACTATCGAGAAAAATTCAAACCTTGATTAAAAGTGTGCCTAGATACCAATTATTATTCTAGGTCCTTTTATTAATCTAACCTTGTTTTCTTATGACTAAGAAATATATATTAATATTATAGTTTGAAGAAATTGAACGACCTAGCCAAGCAACCGTGTCCTTTTAATGTTAATAAAGATTATACCATGTCTATAAGTATAACCCATCCATAGTTTGTAGAAACATGAACATATGATAACCACTTTATTTATTTTAATGCTTAATTTCTCTTAATTAAAAATTAAATAATGTTGATTTAGGTTTGAGCATACATATGGACTTAAATTCGATTTGTAGGCAATAATGCTATAACTCAAAATAATAGAAAAGGGCATGAGGATGATGAATGAAGATCAAGATTTGGGAGCACAATATAATATGCCATATATAACTATACTAAATTTTTTTTTTTGAAGGAGCTATATTAATATTTGAAAAAGGGGAAATATATTCTTTTGCTCACCTTATTTGGGTGCAAACCCATGTGATATCCTTGTGTCCCATGTTTACACCACTATTATAATGAAATTCTTATTAAAGCATATATTACATAAATAATGAAGCTAGAAAATATTAACATAGTGTAGGTTAAATATTTGAAGTGGTTGCGATGGTTCGTAAAAGAAAAGATATTTGGCTTTGCAATGTGCATGTTAGTGAAAGAACGTGACATTAGTAAATGCCTATATATATAGTACAACCTTCGCACATGTATGCCTATTTTACTCAATCAAATTCGTCGGTGTCACCTTTTTATTTTTATACATAAAAAATAATCGGTCCAACCTCTTTTGCCTTTGATTCAAGGAGGTCAAACTTTATTTTTCTTTTTATTTATTTATTTATAAGTACAATAATATCTTAATGAGACATAAGCTATACGTGTGTACATATTGTATTGGTGGTTTTTGTGCAAGTGTTGTTCATGAGTAAAATCTATTATTTGAATAGTTTTCGCTTGTCTTTGAAGGGAAGAAATTATATGTCAATGATGTTGTCCCACGTTAAACTAATTCTTAGGATATATTTAACATTTTGAAAAGTAGGTTTATATCTCATAAATAATGAAAGGGGTCCGTATTAATTAGCAAGAATTATCAATTCTATATTTTTTTTCCTATCATTAATTCATTGAAAATAAGAAATCAGTCAATTAATACGACATTAACACTCCCGGTTCCAAAAATTCACTTCTTAATTGGCTTCTCATTTTCATCAAAACAGCCATTTGTTGCTGAATTTGCCATAAGCATATTTCATGCTTACAATTATTATTTACATCAGTAAAGTAATAAATTAATTCGAACGTTAAGTACTGAACCTGCCAGATTGGACTCCTATTATTTTTAAATAAATAAACACAATTTTAAGACAAAGTGACCAGCCTTAATAGCAATGTGTATCTGTATATTATAAAGTTTTGGGCAATTTTATACTTTTTTGAAAGGTGGACAAAGTCTATCACGATTCACAAGAGATGCAAAGAGTGGTAACCAAGTAATTTGTTAAAAGGTTTGAGGACTGGATATTTCTTTTAAATATAAATTGAGAGTGAGTATTTTAGAAGGGATTGATGCAAAGAGTACACATTAAGTTATATATATATATATTATAGATATATAATTCTAATTGTAAAATAAAAATAAAAGAGAGACATACATTATGTAAATCGTAAATTGAGTGTGAGCCCATCATTTTTCATAAGGCCAAAACAAAACATGCTTCGGTTATGCCGTCACTTTTGTTATTAACCTTTTTCTTTATATATATTTTTATAAAATTCCTATAAATAAAAACAAAAAGAAAATATTTCTTATTTTTTACATTTATTTTCACTTTAATTCTGACTGAAGAATAACGTGGGAGGGACTTACGGGTAGTTACGACTTATAGTAAAATAAAATATGTCTAAACTCAATGCATATACATATAGGCATAGCATATTATCATATTATAAAAACCTTGCCTTCCCATTCTACCCTCTGACTCAACCACTTATTACGACAAATGGCATCGATCAATTACTGTTTCTTGTTCTAATTTTTTAAAAATAAAGTAATATTGATGGGCAAAATCGTGAATCACCGACAAATACGATAGTATTGAAGTCTTTTAGATATAAATCCATTGTACTTGATATTTAGAAGAAAATCCATTGTTCTTACTTTTTATCAAGTGCTCGTCATCTACAATAAATACAAAATTACATAGCAATTTAAAATATATAATAGCGTAGGAATTAGTTGGAATGGACGGGTAAATTTATTATAACAAAAACTAATTAAAAAAAAAACAAAAAACAAAACAATATTTGGCTGTAACAAAAAAAATGAATGTCTTTATCAATTTAGGCCGCCTTTGTAATATTTATAAAATAAGGTTACCGACTGCTTAAAAACAAAAAAATTGGGGGCAATTTGCAAATTAGGAAAACATGGTAAATAATGTTGACTATTTATTCGGAAGCTCGATAATGAAGTAATTAAAATTGGGTATGCATAAATTAATCTCCATCATGTAGTTGCACCGATTAATTACGCTTATAATAAATATACCTTGTTATATAAAAAGGACATGTATGGCATTCAATCTTACATTAAATAACGTGACATGTCAATTCACTCATATATGTATTTAACCTTTACCCTAAAATAGTGTTCGAACCTCACATTAATCCTACTAAAAAAAGAAGAAGACATGCAGTTTTTTTTACGTAAAGTTTATATTTATCGTTACTACGTAATTTACTAATAAAACTCGCGTATATTTATATTAGGTTTGCGTTTAGCGTAATTATAGCTTACTAGGTCTTTAAATTTTAGAAACTATGTATTAGGATGAATTAATCTTCAACTGAGTTTTAACATAATTATAATAAGCGATCGAGAAGTAGGTTAAAAAAGGGGGACTCTACTTATTTGTTAAATTATATAAACCGAAGTTGCTAGCTAACAAGTATGTCACAACTTTTTTATTTAAATCTGAAATGAGTCATCTCAATAAATTAATTAATAAATAAATATATAAACAAAAACTAACGTATAATACTATAGTCTTTGTTATTTTGAAACAAAAAGACAAGCTTTCGTAATTCTAGAATTAGAAAAACGTGAAGTTCACCTAAAGATAAAATAGTAAAATATTATGTTAAGTTATTGGAACTTGAAATAATCTTCTCTTAATTAGATTTGTTTTCGTCCAAGTCATTATTTAACTTTTTATTATTTAAAAGGCTTTTATGAGGAAATTAGTAAGCTATAAGTATAACCTATAACAAAATAATTACCGATAAAGATTATACATACATCTTCAGTAGCACCTTCAAATTATCACAAACGTATTTGAAAAACTGAAAAAATTGAATAGCTGTTCAATATTGAAATTCGATATTTCGAAATTGCATGATTCATGATCATTTTTGTATTGTTACCATTATTCCTTGTTGGCAATAATTGTATAGTGTCTTTTTCAAATGAATTTCGTGTCGTATATAAGCCTCATTCAAATTATTTAAAATGGGAACGTTGAAAATCAATGACCTCTCTTACACCATATATCGTACGTAATTTTCATTTATCATGTGTTACAATAAAATTGCACTATCATTAAGAAGTTTGTCAAATTTACGATTATTTGCCCTCGCGTATTCAATCTAAAATATTGTTTGTAAAGAATTCGAATTGTATTACACTCAATTGCTTGGAATATACAATACATTTTTTTAGTGTGTTCTTAAACGACAATATTTGTATTTTTAATGCATTAATCATTATATATCTTTCGAACTTTATTTAATTGTTTAATTCAATTTAATTATTAATTCTAAATCAATGCAATCACGTATTATTATTTGTCATGAATTTACTTATTGTTGTCGCCTGTGGATACTTCGTCGCTGCGTACTTCGAAACTCGGGTACCTGCAAAACAAAGGTTAGCGTAAAACTCCGGGAAGGCTGAGTCGCGGACTAGGTCGCTCTCTTTAAGGTGTTTCGCGGCTCTGCCTCGGTGCTCGCAGTTCGTGATTGCCTCGTCACCCCCAGGATAAAACAGCCCAGATCTATTCTGTCGCGACCGACACCGTGCACTCGGTATCGATCGGAATCACTCAAACCCTCGGAATATAGCTATGCGAATTTTATTTTTTTTTTGTCAATTATGTTTGCACCAGAATACTCAAACCCTCGCCACGTCCGGCCGGACGGACGGCGGCGGCGGCGCGCGCGCGTGTGGTAGTTCGGTGATGCATTTGGGTGAGTCCTCCCTCATCCACAAAAGGCCCAAGCCCTTAGCTCAATCCATTGGTTTATAAACCATTCCAAATTCATGTCTCCAACTCATGTGGGACTCTTTGAGAAAGAGAGGTATACAATGTAAATCATAAAATTTCATTACTTGTATTACAAGTTCCAACACTTATTTATTAATTTTTATATCAAATAAAAGGGCCTTAAGGTGCATATATTCATGGGTTGATGCCACGCAGCATAGCCTATAGGGAACAACCACGATGGGAAATTGGATAAGAAATTTGCGATTTGAGTTTTCGAACGTTCCAAATTTATCAAACGCAAGTGGGTTTGCTCTTAACATACACAAAAATCATGTCACCAAAATATATTCTTATCAACGTATATTTTGATAATCAGACTTTCTTTCACTAATTTGTATACTTTATATGTGAAAAGTTATAGTAAACCTCGTCATTTAAATGATTTTTTGCAAGATAAAACAGACAAGTTCAATGAATTTAAAAGAAAATAAAAATTTATTATACATATTGATATTATTTTATGAAATATACATTAGTATGATAAGATTTGCTTGATCTAGTGGTAACAAGTACATCACTTATCACTATAGAGATAGGAGTGAAATCCAGATATCTTCGTATATACATAAAAAAATATTATTTTGTGAAATATACACTGTATTTTGATATACGTATTATTTTATACAATATCATACTGTAATTCTTTTGTATGGCCGGCCAACTCTAACCTTGTAATTCATTATGCAGACAGATGTCACATCGCTGGTAAAAAGTGAAAAAGTTAAAACTTAAAAAAAAAAAACAGTTTGAAGGATTATAGATAACGCAGAATAAAGCAATATCCGTTTTAATTTATATATATTATCTCTTATTATTATTAGGCAGCGGTGAAAATCCGTGAAAAAAAAAACAGGAGTTTAGAGAGAGAGAGAGAGCGGTGGTGAAATGTGGGACCCGTGTGCGTGATGAGAGGAGAGGAGAGAGAAGGCTTCAACATCACGACAGCCAGCTTGCAATGAAGAGCCTCCTTCACCCACCACTCCCTCTCTCTCTTTTTAGCCCCTCTCTCTCTCCTCTCCTCTCTTCTCCAATTTCAACCTCATTCATTCCTCTCTGCTCTGCCTGCAACAATCCTTCTTCCTTTTGCCGCCAAAATCGCATTTCTACCAGGTTTGCCTCTCTGCATTGTAATCTCTTTCCATCTCCACTTGTTCAAAGATACCTTTGAATTCTCTCTAATTGCCCAATTCTTCTAGGTTTCTCTGCACATTTCCAGCTCCCAACCTTAATCTCTCACCACAAGGTTGGTTCGTCTCTCTTCTCTCAGAGGACGCCTCAAACTGAAGCGGACATTATTTCGTTTTTTGTTTTTTATATCAAGCAACGTTAAAAACAATGGCTGAAGTCTGAACTACTCCACGCGGCAATTACACATCGTTCTCGGAGCTTCTTTCCTCATTTGCCTTTCAAATCTCACTCTCTCAGGAAAACTTACTCCACACACCAATAATGATCGGACCGGACTTCGCGGAGGAGATTGACGGAAGCTTCTTCGACCAAATCGACGATTTGCTCGTCGACTTCTCCAGCGACGACGTCGACGCCGCCGGCCTCGGCCTCAAGCCGGAGCCCAACTCGTTCCCCAGCATCTGGTCCACTCAGTCCGACTCGCTCCCCGGCGCCGGCGACTCCGTCTTCTCCGGCCACAGCGCCTCCGCCGATCTCTCCGCCGAGCTCTCCGTTCCGGTGAGTCTCCGGTTCAAGTTTCGGTTGCGTGTGACGTCATTGGGTGCCAGTGCCAGTGCCAGGCTGGCATGTGGGAAGCAAGATTTTCGTGGTGTGCGAATAACACTACACTGTATATGAATTTGGTCGTATTATTATTCCAAATTTCGGCGTCTTAGAATCTAAAAAATCTAGAGGGGTAGGGGCGTCATTTTAGGTGTCGGTGTGGAGGGTGTTTTGGTAAAAAGGTCGCGAATGTGGATAGAAGATAAGCGAAGCGAGGGTTTGAAACTTGAATAATGCACCTATAAATGTGCGTCATGTGACCTCCCCTCCCCATGTGCTGCTTTCTTATTACTGAGTGTACTCCATTCCCAGTTTGACTTGTTTCATTTTTAAATTCAATTATTAATTGCTTAATTATTGCAGTATGAGGACATCGTCCAATTGGAATGGCTCTCCACCTTCGTGGAGGACTCATTCTCCGGCGCCGGAACCCTCCCCATCACCGCCCACGACCACTTCCACACCTCCTCGCCCGTCTCCGTCCTCGAGAGCAGCAGCTCCTGCTCCGGCGGCGGCGACAAAATCGGCAGCCCCGAAGCCGCTACTGCCGCCGGGCGGCGCGGCCGAGCGCGCAGCAAGCGGCCCCGCCCCGCCTCTTTCAGTCCCCGCCCGGCCATACACCTCAACATTGTCCCCACGCCCGCCTCCGACTCCGAGAATTTTGCCGAGTCCCGTCCGGCCATCACGGCCCCCGCGGAGCCCAAGAAGAAGAAGAAGATCAAGCTCTCGTTCCCGCTCGCCCCGGCCGAGATGAACCAGAGCGCGGCGGCCGTGAGGAAATGCATGCACTGTGAGATCACGAAGACGCCACAGTGGCGGGCGGGTCCGCTGGGGCCGAAGACGCTGTGCAACGCGTGCGGGGTGCGCTTCAAGTCGGGGCGGCTCTTCCCCGAGTACCGGCCGGCCGCGAGCCCGACGTTCGTGCCGGCGCTGCACTCGAACTCGCACAAGAAGGTGCTGGAGATGCGGGGCAAGGGATTTGACGATGCCTCGCCGGAGCTGATCCCGAACACGAATAACGGCATCTCGCTGGAGTACATGTGACGGAGAAGTCCACCGTCTCGCTGGCTGTGTCATGTCTGAGGTCGTTTGATTGGTTTTTTTGTACAGGGGTAAATTGGTCTGAAAAAAGAGGAGCGAGAATAGATGACCATATATTTTTAGCTAGTAGAGAGAGAGAGAGAGGAGGTATTTAGAGAAGATAAGCAAATCTTAATGGTAGAAATGTAGGGTTTAGTTGGATGATTAGCTTAAACCAACAAAAAAAAAGAGAGTCAATTAGGTGTGGCAGTGTTGTTGCTCTATTATTTTGCATTCTTTCTTTCTTTCCTTCATCGAAGGGAATTCTTTTTGCAGTTCATTTCTAGTACATTTTTTCTTTTCTTTTCTTCTCAGAATCAGTAATGCAATTTCAAATTTGTTTATGCTTTATTTCTATTAATACTATAGATAGAAAGGTTGAGCGTTGTAAGACTCGAAACATGTTCAAAGGTTCGTCGTTCCGAAGAAGACCGTATACGATAAAATATTAGATGCGACTTGCGAGTTCAAAGAGGTCTATTAAGTTTGTATTATATGCTGCGTTGTGTTGGAGTGCAAGAGAAGGTTGTGTTTGTACTTTGTAGTGATGAGGATTAAGGCACTTTTTAATTACTTCATGGAGATGGTAATAAGCAAAGCACATGGGGTTACGAGACCTAATCTCCACCTAATTGTCCCACTCACTCACATGTTTCTTAACGAACAACTGATCCGTTTCATTCTCTTCTTTCCTAAGGAATGGCCTTCGAGGCCACTTGCGACGGGCACACCCGCCCCACTTTTTTGTTGGGCATTGGTAACTCACGCCCGGTATGGTCCCAGACGTGGAGCACCCTCATAATGAGGGCGGTCAATCCGTGTATTACTATTTAGGCGGTTATGCTTTCGAAGTGGGCACGAGCGCGGGCGCCCCGCTGCCCAAGCCAGCACTAAAAATTATTAGAAGTACCAACATTGCAATTTAGGAACATCACATGTTTGTTTAGAATCACCAGTTCATAGAAGGATTAGCTAGAGGAACAAACAACTACACAGTTTGAATATAAAATTTGAGCCACTAATGATTGACTTGTGTGAATTTCTGGATTAGTATATAAAGAAATGGTGAAGAGGCATTGGGATTCACATTTTATGTCAAAGATTGATAAAATAATGAAGGTATGCTTGGCATGAATGAATATATGATAAACTACAACGTTATTATGGTTGAATGGGCAAATCAAGTGAGCTTCACATGTCACCTCAACAACTCATTAAAATTTTACACTTGGCTTTTCTATTTTTATTGTATCATTTAATATATCTTTGCCAAATTAGACTCAAGAGAAGAGGTGATGCCCAAATATAATTAAGTTGGTGTCTTAATTGCAAAAGTTTAAAGAATATGGCAAAGGATTTTTGGCACCAAGTCACAATCTGTGACCAAACGCAACCAGATTGAAAGAAAAATTACAACTTGATCACCAACAAAATTCAAACTTATCTATTAATAGGCTTGAAAAGCAAAATAAATTTACACCAAACAAAACCATTGATTGGTTACTTTTGCACTGAATGGGACCTTCTAATCATAGGCTACGATTCCACATTTCAAAGACAAGTTTTAAGTTATGCATGATTACATCAGTTTTTCCTCGAGAGGGACATCAAAATTCAAACTTTCAATAAGCATATTGCATATATAGAGTAGTAAGTTCTTACTTTATCATAGGGAAAAAAACAAACTAATATGATTGAGAGTAGTGTCTATTACACTGCCTTCTAGAAAAGTTTGCTCAACCTTGAAGATTTACTTGCAATATTAATCATGATCAAGAGAATCACAAAAGAAATGCGTATTGTTAAACATATTTATGTAAGTATATCATGCTAAGATTATATTTTATATTTGGGATACTTTTGATGGTTGATATTGTAAATCTAAAATACAATCATGTAAGTACGATTTTTCTCCATCATCCGCAAGGGTTTTGTTACTAAATTTGAGACGGAGTCACTCTTAGTGATCTCCGGTTTCTATTATTTGTACATATAATGAAGAAAAAAAAAACCTACCCTTTAGTACAATTAGAACATATTTTGGCCCATATGAGCTGTTTAAGGCCCAATAGTACAAAATAAATTAATGAGTTGAAATTTCAAAGCAAAGTAGAAGCACCTCAAGGCGTTACACTTACACATACCCTGTTATGATCCATTTGCTATTTTTCAGTATAGTATTGTGTTGCGGGAAGTTTGCGGTTGAACCCATCCAACTCATCATTTTTTTACAAAGATAAACAAATTATTTAACTCATTTTATCGAGACAGTTACTAAAGTCAATACTTTTTTGCAAATATATGACGTTAAATGCCACATATTTTGAAATGATAATACTCACCACACCACTACTTATTCTTACACGTCATGGTGAAAAATGTGGGTTTTAGCTTCGTAAGGGTGTATTTGTAATCAAAATATGATGTTAGTAACTTTTGCCGCAAAAAAAAAAAGAAAAAAATTAGTGACTTGTCTTCATGAAATTGATGAGTTCGATGGCTTTTACTGTAAATTTCCATGTGTATTTTATTAAAAACTAAAACACTTCTAACTAGGGGTCAACAAATTTAACAAACGAGTATTGATGCGACATCTGACAAATAATAGACGACTACTGTATTTTGGTATTTTTATAATGACAATTGAAATACTTTATTTTAAAATATGATAATTGTATCTACCGTATAATCGTATCCAATTTTAGTTGTGATAATATCAGGTTTTTTCTACCACATTTACTGCTTCTAAGATCACGTACACATGATTATTATAAAAATAAAGTGATGAAGTCCCAAAGTACGCAAATAACACCATATAATTCTTGCAACTTTGTACAAGATTAAAGCAAGAAGTGATGGAGCCAAAACATGATTAATAGAAGTAAGTTTAATGTTCTTACTTTTTTGTTCTAAGTTCTAAATTTTTACCAATCATTAGATAAAAGAGTGGCTAAATTATTTTTTGACAATGTTATAAGTATAGCATTACCAATAAAACTATATAATATAAAAATTTAACGATAAAGCGATATAAATGGTTATGCGGTTGCGGTTTTTCATAAAGAATCCTTTTCGAATTTGATCAAGGTTTATTTTTTGGCATATTCAGTTTTAACTGCTTCAAATTAATTTTGTGTTTTATTTGGTATCATTTTAATTGATTTTCGATAGAAAAAAAATTGCTTAACGATTTCTTTCGTTACTTCTTAAGTTATGACATACTGTATATATTAATGTAAAGCTCAAACTTCTAACATATTTAAGGTCAAAAATATGACTCAAATATTGGGCACTTGGACTTAAATGAGTTTGGGCTATTTGACAGGCCTATATTTTGATGTGTTTGAGCCCAGCTAATAAATAAAATTTTATTTATCGTTAATATTTCCCCTCTCTCTCTCTCTCTCTCTCTCTCTCTATATATATATATATATATATATATATATATATATATATATATATATATATTTCTATTACATTCGGAGTGTTGGAAAAATTGTAAAAGATTTACACACAAATAGTTAGCCGTTCATAGCTATAAAACATATTGAAATAGACAAATAAATAGTTAGTTTGTTTGTAGGGTTGTGATTGTTCTTGGGTAGCCATTGTCTTAATATCACAAACTCAAGTTTGAATCATAAAATATGAAGACTACTACTCATTGTAAACAAGGATACAAAATTAGAAATATTATCCTTGTGAGCAAAGGGAAGGGCCGGCCCTGGCTATAGACGAGCAAAGCAGTCGCCTAGGATCTCAAAATTTTAAGGGCTTTAATTTTAATAGATAGATTGTTGTCAGCTTAATTAAATATTTATAAATTTTGATTTTTAAATACTTAAAAGGCCTGAAATTTTACATAACCTAAGGTCTCGAGAAAAAACGACAAGTTTTGGGGCGACCCTGGTTCTTCTGAGTATACAAATCAGATAAATTGCATTAATGATTTAAGGATATATCATGTATTGAGAAAAAGAATACAAGGACAAGTAATGTAATGAGTTGATGAAATCGAGGATTGGATTTGGAGTGAGCAGCACCAAGGCGCGCGCGAGGCCGGCGCTGATGGCACTACCATGTGGCCTGCACTCCACCAATCACCCCTTCTTCTTTCTATATATATATATATATATATATATATATGCATGTATTTGAATCGGGACACTCATGATTTATTGCCCATTTAATGCCTCTTCTTTTGGTTATTTTCACAAGAGTGACATTTACTATAATACATTTATTGTTAACCAAGTCCAAACTACTATGTGACATTGTATATATATGCTTCTCCATATATATTCCATTAAATATTAATTAACGAACAAGTCTTGTAGGTTAGAAATAAAAAGAAGAGACCCCGGCCCCTTGTAAATTAGAACACACATGTATACGTGGTTTAAATCATTTATTTATAGATTCTATATTCACCATGAGAAATACATTTATTTCTTTTTACTTGAGTAGAACATTTAATATTATAATAATATTACATTACTAAATATATACAACATTTTGGTATGTTGCAGTGATGATAGATAATTACTAAAAAAGTATATTCGAGAATCATTACGCAAAGGTGACGAAACCAAATAAGGAATTCTGAGCTCTGACTGACTGACAAACCCTAAGAGAGGAGGAGAAGAAGAAGAAGTCAGTCATAGCTCTGGAACGACGACAGAGATTCTTACAGTCAGCCTCCGATGGGGTCCCACAAATCGCGTTTATCTCTTGATGCCACGTGGAGAGGCACACGGGTGGGCTCTTTCCAGTCAAACAATGCTCAACAATAAAATAATGTCGGCATTACGAGTTTGGTCCAATATGAAACATTTATTAAGATTAAATGCTCAAATTCATTCTAACAATTCCTCCGTTTGGTACATGCGGTTAAATAAAAATCCATTTATAACAAAATTAATTAATTGAATATCAAAAGTATATATATATATATATGCAACAACTTTAGTGATACCAAACTCCAGAATTGAAGAGAGCACTACTTGATGTTGCTTAGGTACGCAAATAATAATCTACATTTATAAATGCAGATTCAAAGTATTTCATGCTATAAATTACATAATATAATTATGAATAAAGGGTAAGTTTATAATAATATTCTACCTTGGACTATACATCGTTTGAAGAAATTCATACGATATTTGCTTCGCTTGTTAGGTTACAATTTGTGTGGTGTCAAGACTTTTCGGATATTCATCTCCATTTATGACGTCTTAATTAGCCACAAACCAGAAATATATCTCTGGATTAATTCGCACCAAACAGGCAACAACTTAATATTATAATTAGGTATATATTTTCTACGAACTAAACCTAAATTCAACTATTAATATATATTTCACAACAAAATAATAATAATAAGTGTAAGATATAGGTAGCAACTAATTAGAGTGTAAGAGAGCATTAAAAGTGGTTAAATTAGTAAATGTTTGTTTGTAGTGAATGGAATTGAATGAAATGAGTACTGTAATAAACACACAAAGAGAGCGTCGTTTTCTATGTTTGTTGGTATGGGTTGAAATGGATCTTTCTATTCATGTCTTGTCGTTTATTCTCTTTCACCACCAATGCTGAACTCGACCTAATTAATTATTAATATGTAGTAAGTTTTGACACTATATTATTGCCTTTACTTTTCAACTCCAAAAAACTTAATATACATGTTCTACAATGTAGTTTTGAAATATGATTTTAGTGTATAATTAACTCTTTATTTATGGTAAAGTTTTTTTTACTTTTCTTGTTATGATCATCATTTTGTCAACTGAATCAAATATGTATGTTCAAATTCACGATAATGACGTTTTATTATATGAAGCGATATCTTTGTTGGTTTGTTTGTCTAATTAATTGACTGTTGATTTGATACACGGAAATTTCATGATTTAGATCATCAGTTTATTGTCTTTCACACACATATTATCAGATTTATAATTTTTTTAATTATTATTAC
Source organism: Parietaria judaica (assembly GCA_954871525.1). Taxonomy (NCBI): domain Eukaryota; kingdom Viridiplantae; phylum Streptophyta; class Magnoliopsida; order Rosales; family Urticaceae; genus Parietaria; species Parietaria judaica. The sequence goes on from OX940862.1 coordinate 11,536,718, forward strand.
AATTTAAGCCCTCTCTCTAGGCGACTAGTGTCACGAACATGGCATATGATCAGATATACATCAATAATGTCAAGTGTCAACATCATATTATCAGTCAATGAGAAGAAAATAATGTTCCAAAAAGTCATATCTATCATTAAAATAAGTAAAAAAATAAATAAAAACAGACAACGCAAAATTTAAAAAAAGTAAAAAAAAAAAAAAACACAGTTTATTTATCTCACTAATACTTTTCAATTCATTTCCACCCAATATCTGATCGATTAAGTTAATAGTCCTTTTGAGGGTAAAAATCAACTTAATTACTTAGGTTGTTACACGTGATAACGTCAATTTTTAAGTATTTCCTTTGGTGAAAATAAGGCCGCATACCCTTTATTATGGATATTTTTCAGAGCCTAAAAGTATTAAGGCCCAACCTAATAAACGCATTAAAAAAGTCTTAAACGCCAAAAGCCCATGAATGAAATCCGGGTCTGCCCCAAAAAAAATTAGCTCGGACAAGACTCAAAAAAGTAAATGAGAATGTTAGTTAGTTACGGAGCTTCCTCGAGATGTTTCTTCTCATCAGGTGTTAATTCGAGTTTGGGTTTGCTGACATGGTTTTTGGGCTCAGCCTTTTTGCTCCGCTCCTCGATCGTTTTAGATGATCCTGCAACGATGACACCTACGCCTATCGAACCTTATGGGCGGCATCTGACCCGGCAATATGGCTCTACCGAGGCTAACCCAGAAAACTATAATAAAGGTAGATAAAAAAAGTTGAGATTCCCAATATATTAATATGGCTCTACCTCTACGAACTCTTGAGTCCGTAGCTTTGAAATTATGCCAAGCTTTCTGATTACTAAAATTAGGTCAGAGACTTCGAACTTCTTGAACTCTGAAGAGTATAACGAAATCGATAGTTGACGAGGACTTGGGTACACCATAGCCTCCCTACTATTTTTTATTTTATGTTTCCCAAATGTATATTAAGCTAATTCCATTCATAAATGATTAAACACTATTTCACCAAAATTAACATATTTTATCCATGTAATTAATAAATCTTTGATTTAATTACAAAACCTTTTCTTAGCTGATTATTCCTCAATGTCATAAAGTTGACTCCTTGTATACGCTATAAAATTTAATTTTTATTTTTCTTATATTTTATTATCTATTACCAACATTCAAATCACAACCTATTATAGTCAAGTAATTGTCGTATCATTTTGTGAAATTAACAACTCAATTGGATCATATTCAGTTTGGTTAAGAAATAGTAGTAAATGTTTTATTTCCGATTGGTTTGATTCGTGTTCGTCATATAGCATGTCACATGACGATCACATTGATATATTTGTCCATTTCATAAATCAGACTATTTTTTGTACATGAATTAAGGCTATGAATTAATGGAATAAAACATATCAATTAAATTGGAAATATATCTTCCAATATTGTTCTAAATAATTTTCCAATTCTATAGTTTTGATATATCTTCTTTAAAAAAACTATAGGGGAACACATATCTGCCAAGTGGCGGATATTAGAACTGTTTTTAATATAGTTTGGCAATATATAGAAAGCTTAGAAAACATCAATAAAGTTTGAAGGAAATGATTTTTTTGCCGGAAAAGTTCGGCTTTCACATTATTATTATTATTATTATTATTATTGTATTGTAGTCTTTATCAAGGCCAAAAACAGCATTCTTTCTTTCATGATGATAATAATAATATATTTCCGTCATCCAGGATCGAAGTCAATATATTGTTTTTGGGTACCGTTATTATTAATTTTAATGATCCATATAAAGTAAGAGTGATGCAATTTTTGCAGTGTGGATTAAACAAGGGTGATATTGCAAATTAATTAGTTACAATAAATTGTCACATTTCAAGGCAATTAAGAAGTTGGCGCTTTAACTGTATGTATCACCGGATCTCAAGTAGGCAATTAAATATCACTCACAGTTAGTTATATTTGAATAAAGCTCTAGTAGTAATAGTGAGCGAGTGTTTTGGCGAAAATACCCCGGGGAGACAAAATCGACCCAAAAAAGAGGGGGTCGTGGTTGACTATTGACTCTGGTTAATTAAGAGTAAACAAAGTGGGTTAATTCAATCAACTACGGTTAGGTCCGTCCGATCATCTTGCCTCTTCACACGATGGATTCATCTTTTTCGGGATTTGTCACTTTCTTTGACTGCTGCTTACCGCTTCTCGGTGGCGCGTGTACTACAAATGGGTTGACTTTTCGAGTCTAGTGTAGATAATAGACCTTCAAATCCAAATATTATTAATTTATTATTATAGTAAAAGTCGTTACATTTACTGTTTTACATGCCAATAGTCTTGAAAGAGGCACAGATAAATACAAATATATTAAAAATGGATGAAGTTGAAAAAGTATATTTTAATTTTTAGCGAAGCGGTGATGAAAACGCGCGTGTGTATTGCACAAATAAATAATTAATCCCACTATTTTTTATTTTATTTTCGTAAAACGCAAATCTATATTGTAATATACAATACAATATATAGGTTGAATAATATATATATATATATAAATATTAAAAATAATTTTACAGCGAGCAGTGTGGTGTGGTGGTCGGCAGTGATTTATAACGTTGCCGAGTGTTGTAACTGTTTATTGAAAAAATAATAATTAATTTAATATAATATATATAAATAGGCAACTGTTCCTTTTCTTTCTTCCACACTCTTCTTCTTCTTCTTCTCCTTCACGCCTTTTTGTTTCTTCACCTTTCACTTTTTCACTGCCATTTTCAGAGCCTCTCTTTCTTAACAAATTCCAGTACTGTCGGTCTCTCAGAGAACACTCGATCAGCTCCAGTCATCTCTGTGCTGCTTCCTCTCCATTTCAACTTCCCAAGGTAATCTAATGGCTTCCTCTTCTTCTTCTTCATCTTCATCTTTCTATAATTTGTTGTCTCATTTGCGTTCCCAGAATCGATAGCTTACCCTCTCAGCTTTACGTGCTGACATTTTCGGTTCATTTTGCCTTGATTTGGATTATGCAGCGACGATGATCAGAGTGATGGATTCCGGTAGAGAATCGGTGAAGAAGAATCTGGCTCAGAAATGCCTCGATCCTCAGCTGTGGCACGCTTGTGCTGGTGGCATGGTTCAAATGCCGCCCATCAACTCTAAGGTGTTCTATTTCCCTCAAGGCCACGCCGAGCACGCTCACGGAGCCATCGATTTCGGCGATTCCCGAATTCCTCCCATGATTCTGTGCAAGGTGTCTGCAATCAAGTACATGGCAGATACTGAAACGGATGATGTCTACGCGAAGATTCGGCTTCTTCCTCTGAGGAACAATGAATTTGATGCGGTGGAGGACGAGGGTTATTTGCCCAACTGTGGAATGGACAATCCCGACAAGCCGACGTCCTTTGTCAAGACGTTGACGCAGTCCGACGCTAACAATGGAGGAGGGTTCTCTGTCCCCCGCTACTGCGCTGAGACGATCTTCCCTCGGCTGGATTACTCCGCCGAGCCCCCTGTGCAGGCCATCCTCGCTAAGGATGTTCATGGCGAGACTTGGAAGTTCAGGCATATTTATAGAGGGACGCCTCGCCGCCATCTTCTGACGACGGGGTGGAGCAATTTCGTCAACCAGAAGAAGCTCGCGGCCGGGGATTCCATTGTTTTCTTGAGGGCTGACAATGGCGATCTCTGCGTTGGGATCCGGAGGGCTAAGAAGGGAATTGGTAGCGGCCACGAGTACCCTTCCGGATGGAGCCCACCGGGGTATGATAACAGAATGGTGGGAAGGACTTGTAATGGGGATTTGAAGGGAAGATTGAAGGCTGAGAATGTTGTGGAAGCTGCTAATCTCGCTGTGAATGGGCACCCCTTTGAGGTTGTGTACTATCCCCGTGGGAGCACCTCGAACGGAAGCACCCCTGAGTTTTGCGTGAGGGCTGCACCGGTGAGGGCTGCAATGCACATTCGGTGGTGCTCGGGAATGAGGTTCAAGATGCCATTTGAAACAGAGGACTCTTCTCGCATAAGCTGGTTTATGGGGACCATCTCTTCAGTGCAGGTCGCCGATCCGGCCCACTGGCCTGATTCTCCGTGGCGTCTTCTCCAGGTTGGTGTTCAACTGTTCATTTTCCGATATACAGCTTTGTAACTTTTACACAACAATGATTGCTCTAATGAATTGTTAATAGCATGCTTAGGACTTATTAGAAGAATCTTTCTCTGAAAAGTTTCAGGACTATTTAGAGTTTAATACATTTTGTAGTCTCAGTCCAACGACGTAGATAAGTTGTGTTAGTACTTAGCATGTATAACCCAAACTAGCTAATCATTTTCAGGTAGCATGGGACGAGCCAGATTTGCTCCAGAACGTGAAACGTGTCAACCCGTGGTTGGTGGAGCTGGTGTCGAGTATGCCGGTCATGCCAGCAATGCATCTCTCCCCGTTCTCGCCGCCCAGAAAGAAGATGCGGCTTCCACAGACGCCGGACTTCCCCATGGCCGGCCAACTTCCGGGGCCGTTTCATCCCGGTAACTTCCTCAACCCCGGCAGCGCATTCCGCTGTATCCAAGACAGCGTCTCCGCAGGCATACAGGGAGCCAGGCATGCGCAATTCCCGTCCTACCCTTCCGATCTGCACTCCGGCCACTTCCCCTTTACTTTTCAGCAACTCCCTCGAGACCCCGCTGTAAACTTCGCCAGCATCACCGAGACCAATGACAACATCTCATGTTGGCTGCAAATGGGCCATTCGAACGACGGGTTGAAGGAGACAAAGACGGCCCCTCCATTGTTATTGTTTGGACAGGTCATCCTCACTGAAGAGCAGCTCTCAAAGAGCTCCTCCGGCGAGAACAGCTCGTCTGCAGCAAATCTTTCTGACGGGTCGAGTTCCACGGTGCACCAGGGCGGTTCCAGGGAGAATTCCTCGGACTCGGGGTACAAAGATGGCCAACTAGGGGATCTCGTAATTGAGACGGGTCACTGCAAGGTGTTCATAGACTCCGATGATGTGGGCAGAACGCTCGATATCTCTATGTTCGGTTCGTACCAAGAGCTGTGTGGGAAGCTGGGTGACATGTTTGGCATTCAAGACTCGGCACTTCTGAGCAATGTCCTCTATCGGGACATGACCGGTTGCGTTAGACACATCGGAGATGAACCCTTCAGGTACTTTTTATTTATTTATATTTAAATCTGAATTCTGGCATTGAGACGGGAAGTAGCAGAGTAATTGAAATTGTTGTCACGTAACTGCAGCGCGTTTTTGAAGACGGCAAGAAGGCTAACGATTAACACGGAATCGGGCGGCGATAACTGAGGACGATAGATTGAGAAATATACAAGAGAAGACTACGTAATTGTAATTGTACAGACTAATTTTGGTTAAGTGTTGCATGATTTTGAATGGCAAAACACTAAGAGCGATGCCAAATTATTATTTGTGTTCTTTTTCACGACAGTATTAATACGGTGCATGAGTTTTCTGATACATATGGAAATGAAATGAATACAACTTATGAATTAGGTTTAGTAGAAACGACGAAGATTTGTCGTTTCCCTTGTGTATATTGGTAAAGGCAAGCCGTTTGGTTGGTCTCTCACGCTCTCTAATTCTATAAAAATATTGTATTAATGGTTAATCGTGAGAACCCAAGATTATGGCGCAGAAAATGGAGATGGGAAAATCTCAAAAAATAAGATTAAGAAGAAGAGTCAACTTAATCACAAATCCCAAAGATTAGAGTTAGCAGACAAAGATTCGTGAGAAAAGGCGATATCATGATAATGATAAATGGTCAAATCAATAAGATAGGGACACCACACATTCTTTCCGCGCACAATTGGGATCTCCTCACCTCAACCATATCGCCTACTCCTACACTTATTTTATTTTCCAATATCTATATATATATATATGCAAATGCAATATAGTATACAGATATTACAGATTTTTTTAATAATTAAAAAACCGATTATTTATTGGTGACACAAACACTATAAGAGACCTATAATTAAATCAGCTATATAATTATGAATATTTGGAAAACAAGACAACTGTTGGATCAAAATTCAAACACTTTTTGTTTAATACAATAATTCAAAGTTAAGAGGGTGTTGAATTTGATATAGCCCTAATCGGATTTCAATGCTCCACACCACAAATATGTTAATGTTATTAGGAGACCAAGATCCAAGAATTTTACGCGTACTGATGTTGTCTCCTTAGTCAACCCCACTATTAAATAACTCATCAATATCCAACCTGTTTCCAAAATTATGAAAACAATTTTCTTGGTTTTTGGGACGATTGTGCTATTATTTTATTGAAACGCACGAATTGCATGGGATGCAATAAACAAGTCACTGGAACATGGGTTTTGGGAAAAGTCAACTCTAACAAGTTTCTCAAACAATCTAAAATCTCGATCACTCATCTTCAAGTGTGACATTCAAGTGAACAACTTTATTTTTATCCAATATATATTAAATATTAGTAAGTTGAGTCCAACAAAGCTGGCATTGTCACGAAAACGAAAATGGCTTTACAGAGCTTACTTGAGAGAGGTCACATGCTCAGTTTCAGCGAGATATAAATCACGAGTATGTAAACTTAATTGATATACGTAATCTTGACCGATCGTACCAGCTTCTCTTACGATGTCAATATATATCATAATCTCGATTCTTGATCAACAATGTCATCTCAATAATAAAGAAAGAAGGTCTAGATCATATTGACTCTCAATCTATGCTCTTGAAATCAGATCAAAGAGGTCCATAAGGCCCAATATATAGATATTGGGCCTGAGAGCCTAAATATTTACGGGCCTCAAAATGAAGACTATTATCGAGGCCCAAAGCGATTAAATCTAAGCCCATGAGAGTGGCCCAAAATCATAGGCTTCGGAGTAACACGTGGCAGATTGCCACGACTTGCAAATCGCTCCTCACCGAATAACAAACAAAACAAAAAAACATCGTGAGAGTGAGACCAACCAACCAGTGTTGTTCGGTCGGACATTTCATCGATTTCTCCGTCGATCTTCTCTCTCTCGAAGCTCCATTCTCGTTTGAGATGGCAGGTAAATATCTATCTCTTTGTTGAATTGGTCGTCTCTTATATATATATATATATATATATATATATATATATGAATTTGTATTGAGCTTCGTTCTGTCCATTTTCGTATCGGAAAAGCTCAGTATCTGTTTAATAATAGTGTTTCAGTGAGTTTGACAACTTCAGAACAGTCGTCGGAGACTAAGATTAGTGATTGGTTTTGTCTCGTGATTAATTCAATCTCAAAACTATAATTTGATTTCCTCATCTCTGTTTACTGTAAGAAAACTTATATATCTTGAACTTTGAGAGGCTTTTTCTTTTGTTTTCTTGTTGGAGAGAGAGAATTCCTGAATCAGGCTGTGACCATAGTGAATTGGACACAATCGTAATACAGCGAATAATATCGATTAAGGGTCGAAATGAAATCTGATAAAACTGGCAAATCTGTATGCAGCAATGTCAGGGAAGATTGTTGAAAATGTTTTTGTGTCACACCCACAATGGTACCAACAAAGTAGACAGCGATTTCGCGGGGACTATTTTGCCCCTAATGTGCGCCAATCACTTCTCCTTCAAGGAGGGAAGTTGGCATGGACGGCTCGCTCCTCCATGCAATTGCGCAACTATTCAAAACACCAGACATCTATTCATTGCAATGGTCTGTTCTGTTCTAGACTCTCGCTATTCCGGTTGAAACTAGTTTTTAAACGTCGAATATGTACTCTTCACCCTAATTTTCAAATTTTCTTTCTTTGTTATGAATGGTGTCTTTGTTGTCAATGTAATATAATCTGGATGATTAAGTGCTTAAAAGTTAAAGACAGCAATGAACTGTTAATTGTTTTTTTTATGATACTTTGATTTTCCGACATGATTTACATGTTTTATATTTACTATTTGCAGCCGCTCCATCTAGTACTGCATTACCGTCTCTTGACAAAGTTGATTTCTCCAAGCTTCAAAATGGCAGGTAAATGATGATGTTCTTATTTCGATTTTTATTTTCTTACTCTTATGTTGTGGAAATTTATAAGCTGATTTTCGTGTAGTGATATACGGGGTGTTGCTGTCGCGGGGGTTGAGGGAGAGCCTGTAAATCTGACCGAGCCAGTCGCTGAGGCCATAGGTGCTGCTTTTGCTGCTTGGTTAGTGGATAGGAAGAAATCCGATGGCTTGAAAATATCTATCGGCCATGATTCTCGTATATCTGCACAGACATTACAGGTATTTTCCATTAAGTCTCAGCGTATTTCTCTTATTGTAATACACAATTTCTAAGAAATATTGGAACAAAAGAAGATACTCGCACTAAGGGTAGTTTCTGGTTCTGGTCGTTATCTGTTGATTTAAAAATAGCTGCTATAACTTATTTTATTCCTTGGATCGCGAGATAGTGAGTCAGAAGTCAAATTTGCCCCATCATTTCGTCTTACAATTTTAATCAAAATTTCAACTTTCCGAATTTCCTTAAATCCCGATGGGTCACACTTTCAGGATGCAGTTTCCCGAGGAATCATCGCAGCTGGTCCGGATGTTGTCCAATATGGGTGTGTCATTGCTTCCACAATTCCTGTTAATTTTCTTGTTGATTGATACTTATTGGTCATTCAAGGCGTTAATTATTAGAAAATTATGCTGTTATTTCTTAATTAATTTAGAGTGGCATATTGAAGGCCATGTGTATGCTTCGAACAAACAATTTAGTTTGCAATCTTTGGTACTTAAAAATTTCTATTGGTGTTAATAAATTTACAGTTCCATTAATTGATGAGGTCACATCTAGGTGTGCCCATTTTATGATATACTGTGTTTTTAATTACGCGAGAAGAATATCTGATATATGCATTTGTAGTATGACCTTGTGTAGAAGGATCCCATTGTTTATTTCCTCTATCTTTATGAGTGTCAAACTATCTGTTGCGAAAAATTGTGTAGATTAGCCTCTACTCCAGCAATGTTCAACAGCACGATCACCGAAGATGATACTTCTCTGTGCCCAGTTGATGGGGCCATAATGATAACAGGTCAGCTGTTATATTCCACGATCTTCTGTATCTATCGTTACCTTGTCTAACCTTCGAGGAATATTCTACGATGCTGACAGCTAGCCACCTTCCTTACAACCGGAATGGATTTAAATTTTTTACAAATTCCGGAGGTCTTGGAAAAGCCGACATTAAAAACATCTTGGAGCGTGCTTCGAACATATACGACAACTTCACATCAGAACAACATGCCACTTCCATAAAAAATATTGCAGCATCAATAAAGAGAGTTGATTACATGAATGTGTATACATCTGATCTTGTGAAAGCAGTTCGAAAAGCTGCTGGAAATATCGGTAAATTATATACTCTAACCTTCATTTTTCACTTCAAAATTCAAAAAGTCCCACATATTTTTCTTATAAATCTTTGGAAGTGAAGTTTCTTTGGTTTTCTTGGAGGGTCTCAAGTGTAATTTGTTTGGTTTTCTGATTTTCAGAGAAGCCGCTCGAAGGGTTCCACATTGTTGTGGATGCTGGGAATGGCGCAGGCGGCTTTTTCGCGGTGAGTCTTCCGGGCTTTGACTTTTAAGCTCTATCAATAGTCAAATCTGTGAACTAGTACATTACTTTGCTCTATCAACTAATATCCGAGTTTGTAAATATAATTTGTGAGTTATAAGTATCTGCACCGTGCAATTTATTTAAATTAATATGATGGTGGTACATGCTTTGTGTTTTGTAATACGGTACGTGTTTTATCAGGCTAAGGTGCTTGAGCCTTTGGGAGCGGTTACAGTTGGTAGTCAGTTTTTGGAGCCAGATGGTAATATTTAAATATTGAGATACGAAGAAACAAAACTTGTTATGTAGTTAAACAATTTTGTTTGGCGATCAGGTATGTTTCCGAATCATATCCCGAATCCGGAGGACAAGACTGCAATGAGAGCTATCACTAAGGCCGTTCTTGATAACAAAGCTGATTTGGGTATCATCTTTGACACCGACGTCGACAGGTGATTTTCCTACATTTCGATATTGCTTGAATGATGTGTAGAAATGTTGCAAATTAGGGAGTATTTGTATTTACCAATTATGTGTAGTAAGTTACAGTAATTATAAATAATTGGATAATATTATTAGTAATTATTGAATAATGATAGTTAAAAAATCATTATCACAAAACTACATGGAGTATTATTCTCTCTTTTAACTGAGCACTTCTTCTAGATCTGCTGCTGTAGACTCCGCTGGACGTGAGTTTAATCGTAACCGTCTGATAGCGTTAATGTCAGCCATTGTTCTTGAGGAAGTAAGTTCTTCTTTTTTACTCTTTCTTTTAGTCTTTTTTTCTAACTTTGAATCTTATGCGTGGTTTTATTCTTAGCACCCGGGAACAACTATTGTAACGGATAGCGTGACTTCAGATGGTTTGACCACTTTTATCGAAAATAAACTTGGTAAGTACAAACATGATATGGAATACATATACGTGTATGTAAGTACTGGGATTATATAAGCGATTGGGATTTTCGCAGGCGGAAAGCACCATCGCTTTAAGAGAGGCTACAAAAATGTCATCGATGAAGCTATTCGTTTGGTATGCTTTTATCTTTGGCTGCTAGTTTTGTAGCTTTCCTTTTTTTTTTTTTTTGCCTATCAAGGAAGTAGATGAAAATAAAAATGCATATTTGAGTCTCTTAAAACTTAATATTATAGAATTGCTGCAGAACTCTGTTGGTGAGGCATCACATCTGGCTATTGAAACTAGCGGTCACGGAGCCCTCAAGGAGAATCGTTGGCTTGATGACGGGGCATACCTCATGGTACGCCCTCGAAAAAAAAAGGCATTATTAATTTAATGATGATCAACGAAGATATGAATATAGTATAGTTTTAATTTTCATGTTTTCTTTTGTGGTTTTTAATCAATCTTTTGTTCAGGTGAAAATACTGAACAAACTTGCCTCAGCGAGAGCTTTGGGGTTGAGTGGTGGAAGCAAAGTTTTGACTGATCTCGTTGAAGGTCTCGATGATCCGGCGGTTGCTGTCGAACTAAGACTCAAAATTAATCAAGACCATCCTGATTTAAAAGGAGGGTACGCTATCTGTTATCACTTTCTTTAAAATCCGGATATGATGCATGGTTTCCGTAAGTTAATAGAATCCACTTCCAGATCTTTCCGAGAATACGGAGAAGCAGTTCTGAAACTTTTAGAGAACTCGGTGGACACGGATCAAAAGCTTCAAAAAGCTCCAGTCAATTACGAAGGCGTAAGTTTGACTCTTATCAAGTTCGTGAATTCTTATCCAACTGTTCTTTTCTCAATTTCACGTCTTTTCCTAACAGGTTCGAGTTTCCGGCTTTGGTGGTTGGTTTCTGCTTAGACTCTCACTTCATGATCCCGTGCTTCCTCTCAACATTGAGGTTATATCATACCCTTCTTACAATGTTCATTTATACATCGTTCGTCTTCTCTTGGCTGATGCAACTTGAAACTTAAAGGCAGCTAGCCGGGAAGATGCCGTGAAGCTCGGGCTGGCTGTGCTTGCAGTCACCAAGGAATTCCAAGCATTGGACACCTCTGCTTTGGACAAGTTCGTCCAATTACAATGATCCCAAGGCATTGCAGTGAGAAGAAGATGTTGAGCATGTGGTGTAAGAAAGTGTACAAGTTTTCAGGGTCGGTGGAAATACTTATCAAATTTTACCAACAATAAATGGAACTCAACTTGGCTTTGTTGGGCTAGTTTGAGCTTTTAGTGATAATGTAAGGGTTGTGCAAGTTTGGGAACCAAAGCACACCCAAAAAAAATCGTGGCTATTTATCATTTTCATTTTCTAGTTGAGAATAAAGTACTTTTAACTTCGACAATGCAAAAATAGTTTCAGTTTTGCACATACAGTATAAGAAGCTTGATCATTTCTCAAAATAAATACGCAACAAGTAATCTGGAATTAAGCTTTCGTCTATACAAGCAAAATCAAGAAAAGCGACCTTATTAAAAGCAAGGATTTCCGGCCCAGCCATGCCATGTTGCTGAAGCACCGAATGAATCGCCGTCCGCTGGCCTTGAACTTTGTTACAGACTCGAGCAACTACGACTTGTGGCCCGAGTCTTTCTGATATATACAAACAAACTAGTCTCCATTTTCTTTTCGTGACGGATTTTTTTTTCCTTCTTTAAATACATGTTTCCATTTCACCTGTTTTGTACGTGGTAAAGAATGTCTATGTTGTGGTTGGAGTGTTGAGAAGCTTCATCATGAAAGCAAAGACGATGTCCGGCGAGGTCTTAGGTTGCGGCCAATTGGCTCCTTCAGGCACTTTTACACATTTATAGCCTTCTCCTTTGTACAGTTTTATCGCCCCCGGGTTTCTCACATCGCAGTGCAAAGCAATGGCCCGGCATCCCCAGCTCTGGGCTTGGGCCTCGGCCTTTTCGATCAGCCTTTTCGCTATTCCTTTCCGGCGATATCTTTCCCGAACAGCCACGTTTGATATGTATGCGATTCCAGTTCTGTAATGGAAAATACAATTAGGAGTCAATTACAAAATATTTTTTGACAATTGCATATCGTAACTGTCGAAGAAAAGTGAGTCGTATGAACGGATATTTGTTAGGATCTAACATGAATCCCTTTGAAGGAGCCATCAATTTGTTAAAGGTCCTCAAAGAGCCTTTAAATGTCAGCTAAAAAAGGCATTGAATTGAGAGTCAGAGCATTACAATTTAATATCATTCAGTGAAGAACTCGAGAGACAAAAGAAGATCGTTCGTTTGCAAAGACAACGATGGAACTCACCGTCTTTGCTTGAGTGATCCTTTTCTCGGGAGAAAGTCGGCCACAGTATCCACCGTGAGAATTCCGGTAACATATCCCTTATTGAGACTGATCTTCCCATCGAAATCGCCAATCTTTAAGTCTCGCGTTCCGAGAAGGAAGGTTTCATCCATGGAGTTACCGACAACAGCGACCAAACAAGTTCGCGAGCAACCAGTGGGAAGAGAAAAGCCTGCAAGCATTCCGACCAACCTGTCGAGCCTCAAGACGAAATCGAGAGGGAAGGAGTAATTGGGGAAGAAGGAGCTGCAGTGGGTTTCCGCCACTTCCCAACAGTCCTCTATCCTCGCTTCCCTCACGACGATCTCGTTCTCGGGATACACCCTCGGAAATAGCTCCACCATCTGACTAGCTCTGCAAATTCCTACACCAACACAATCCCCAAACTCAAATCAAATTGTTTCTCTATCTAGCTATATAACACCTTGAGTTCATGCATCAGAAACGTTGACTTGTGACACAATGGAAAAAAGACAAACACCAAATTTCTGGGTCATATTCACGATGCTAAATTCTGAAGAAAGCAATAGCTTTGCTTCTAAACTGACACCAAGCATATATATATGTGTGGTTAATATTAATATTCTAGATTTTCGGTAATTCTAAGCAATACAAGGATCGGAGCAAAGGGAAGCCACAAGTTAAAGAAAGAAACTTGCTTGATACCTTGTTTGGAGAGACAGAGTCCATCGCAGCTGGGTCTGGAAACCCTAGAAGGAGAGAAGAAAGGGGTTGGCTTGAGGGATCCGTTAATGGCGGTTGCGATGGCGGAGATCCCCAACGGCAAAGTCTGCATTTCTATCTTTACTCTCTCCAAGGAATGGAATGGAATGGATTGTGTGGTTTTCTTTTCTTTTCAACGACAAGTTAGTCAACTAACTTTCTTAATTATGATTTTATTTCCTAATCCGGTTTCCAATTTATTTATTTATTTGGGCATGGTTTAATTTTTATAAAAAATATTTTTAGTTTAAGTTTTAAAAAAACACAAGGGTTTAGTAATTGTTAATAAAGTAGTTGTTGTTAGTAATAAAAAATGATTTAGGATTTGGTAAAAAAAAATTATTTAAGCTAAAAACATTAAAATAGCCTAAAATCATATTTTTGTTTAAAAAAAAGTTACGAATTTTAGCTTTTACGATTCATGTACAAAAATCTAAAATCATTTTTGTGTTTTTTGGAAAAAATAATTTTGCCAAACACCTAAAAAGTGATTTAGTTTATTTTAAAAACAGAAACATAGTTAAATAAGCTATGCCAAACTTACTACCTCCACTTGAAGAAGATAAAAATCGTAGTAACACAAAGATACGAGGAATTTATTATATATCTGTGTATATATATATAACTTAAATAATCCCAAACATTTTTATTATCAAATAACAAAAAAAAATCAATTTCTAACTAAACCTTAAAAACAGTACTTATTTTATCTAATTTGAAAATAAAAACTTTTAAAGAATTAAGAAGGTGATTGAAATTAATAAACAACTTTTTTTTCTTGCTGCACCGAAAAGAGCTAAAGCTTCTGCAACCTGATTCTCTTATAAAAATAATGTAAGGAATAGTATGAAGCATCATATTATATATATTTTTTCTTCTAAAAAAACACTTCATTGTTAATTTCTTAAGATTTATCATAAAATCAAATGTGTTAGTTAAAACATTTGTTTCATTATTAACTTGCTAAGATTTAGCATCAAAATTCTTAAAACTAATTTTGTATCATGCTTGCTTAGTAGTATTTATTTTGGTGCCAATTGTTATCGAGTTGAGCGTAAACCTCTTTACGAGCTTTGGTTTTGAGTTTTTTAATGTTGGAGTAGATCAGACTAGATTATAATCAAATTTTATTCCAAGAATTCGAATCACATTAATATCTAATTCTAATAAATATTAAACTTAAACAAATGGAATTAAATACAAATTATCTAAGAGTTGACGGGAAGGGTGGTCAAGAAGGCCAAAGTGTGTGGAGCTGTGGATTTGCCGAACTGCGAACACCACCACGGAAGCTTCGAAAGGACTCTCTCCAACTTGGGTGTGTGTCTATCCATGTCCGTTCTCAGCTTCAGAAGCTCCTTCGTCGAACCGGACGACTCCGTTCTCCACACAAGATTCATATCGAACACCCTCGGTGCCTTCTTCCCTCCCGAAAACTGGATAACGTGCCATCCATTCACGCTTCTCTTCACGCCCATCGCAATAATTTCTTCAGAGTTTTCGGCATCTGAAATCCAGAGAGTGCAATGATGAATTTGTTCGGTTATAATCTCAACGAAAACGGATATATAATCGACGTACCTTTCAACTCGAAATCTTGTATTTCGTCGAAGTTAATTGCGAGCGCCCAGCGCGTGGAGCTTTTGGTGTCAATGGATACGTGTGTAGTCCTTTCGTTTCCTTTCGTATCGCTGACTACGCGAAGCTGGGGAAGATCGGTTTTTGGCCAGCCACCTTCTTCTTCGTTGTATGCTTTGCAACCGTATTTGACTGAAAACGTAACAAAATCTATGCCTTCATCTCTGCCACACTTGAAGCCTTCGTTTATTTCATTGATTTCTTTTGTCAAATCGCCTGGAGTTGTCGAAGACATAGATATGTATGACCTGGGGTCCTGGTTTCCCGTTGTATCCACGACTTGAACGACCTTGTATATAACACCAATTAAATTTATTCATATAAAAATAATTAAGACAAAATAAATACAAAGGAAACGACTTGATAGAGTACATTTACTGCTCGGGAGATGTCTTTGGTAAACGGTGGAACGATGCCCGCTGATACGACAATGAGCGATGTAGCCAACACCAAGCCGGCTGAGAGGAAGATGAATTTCTTCACACCTGCACAAACAAGTATAATTATCGACGAAAACATGCCAACTTAAAACAGTTAATTTGCGGAAGCCTTATCTCCCAAGAAATAATAACCATATGAGACATAGGGAACAAACCTGAGAGATGTACGTACGAAAGAAGATACACGAGAGTTAAGCTCAGGACAACTGCAACATAAACTGCTACAATTGCATTCCCTGCCCAGTCTGGAGTTGAACCGGGATTCCTGCAACCACATCAAGCAGACAAAACTCAGCAATGCTCGGTTATTGTAAAATGATAAAAGGCAACTAAAGAAACTCACTTATCAAATCGAAC
Organism: Parietaria judaica; assembly: GCA_954871525.1. NCBI lineage: Eukaryota > Viridiplantae > Streptophyta > Magnoliopsida > Rosales > Urticaceae > Parietaria > Parietaria judaica. Next base: position 11,552,774 of record OX940862.1, read on the forward strand.
CCAAGTTGCAATCACTGTTCCAGGTAAACGAATAAAAACGCCAGCAGATAATACTATCGGCACAGCCATGCCAAGAACCAAGGTTGCGAGTTTCATTGGGCGAGGTAAACGAGCTGGACTTAGCGTCGCTTCAAGCAGGCCATCTGGACATAATCGGAAACAGAATCATCTTATATGACTGACACATAATGAAAAACAATAAATCTTAACAGGGCTATAGACATTGAAGAAACTTGGAATTTTTGTCTACAAACATGAATATCGAAAGATCCGATCATATTAAATATGGAAAAGTGTTTGATACTATATATATAATAGGTCAAAGTAAGTGAAACAATTGTGATTAACTACATAAACTAGTGTGGATTCAATCATAGGTACGCCTTCTATATGTTAGTTCTTAATTATTAAACATGTTTAGAGATCCTGTAATTAAGATACATATCGGTAAGACAAGACTTACAAGCAAATGTGGGTGGCACAAGCCAAGCCAGAGCCAAATAAGACGAAGCAACTTTAAAGTAGGTCCCGAGAATGAGAAGAAGAAGCCACTGGATTGATCCGGACTTGTAGAGCCATCTTTCAGCCTCCAATTTGACTGTATCAGCTCGAATAGAAGGCGAGAGGTGCGTCCTCTTGGAATACACCTTTGACAAATATTTGTGAAGAATAATGTAGCCCAAGGATTGGCCGGTCAAAGCCCCAATAAGAGCCGGTGCTGCAAAAAGCCCAAACACCAACCACGGGCTTGCAACAAACGGTGCTGGAAATGAAGCCACCATTGGCACAATGAAGGCAACGGCAACGGCTAAGGCGATTGCGAAGATCCAGGTGAGAAGAAGGCTCAAACAAGATAGGGCAAATGAAATAGCAGCAGGGCGGCGACCAATAAACAATGATGTTGCCCAGATCAGAAGTGATTGTACTATCACCGAATTATGCAGCAAATGCGCAAAATTCTGGCGGAGTACGACCATATACGACCCCTGAGATTAAAACAAGTGTTACGACCACGTTGTGAATGAGAAACAGGCATGTTGACGCGATCCCTAACCCTATCGCGTCTAGTACTCTTGTAACAGGTCTAGAATCGGTGGATCCCTTTAACCCTATGGCGTCTATTACTCAAAAACCCCAGAGCAAAACTAAGGTAATTAATTAATCTAATTTTAAATTACCTTTTCTATTAATGCTTAGAGCTCTCATAGCTAAACATAAAAGGTTAAAGGCCCGGGTCTAATCCCTAAAACATAGTTTCCCAACCTTAAAACATAATTAAATAACATTATACAAATAAAAAACATAATCAAACATAGATAAATCACGGTCCGTGAACTGCAACGAACACAGCTTTGAATAGTTCCAAAGAGACTCGGAAAATAAAGATGAAAGATGACGTGTGTATACCAAGATATCAAAATATACGGTGGTGCCCGCATTTTCTTGTCCTAAGTCTGCGCTGGCTTTTGGAAGCTGAGGAGAGGTAGCAGTCTGAACAAGAAAAGCAAGCATATTTTCTCCAAGATGTTGAAGCGATCCCGGTTTGAGGAGTTCGTATTTGTCGTTCTGTGTGATTTGAAAAACAAGAGGAAAACATGTTCTTAGAAATATCAACTTTGAAATCCTACTCGAATTGCATATGTGGATACTATATTTTACTCGAGTTCAAAAAAAAATTTACATCTTCAAACCGGTAAAATTTAGTAAGATATGTATCCTTTTTGGGGGTCACCAATCTGAAGGCTTGTGAAAACGATATTTAAGTTCGAAGTGGCATACTGAGATAACGGTCAAAGGGTAGATGAAGAAGAAAAATATTAAGAGGAAAACAAACCTTAGTGTGATACACTGCAGAGAGATCAGTGTAAACAAAGTCTAACCCTGAAAGCCCAGAAATCTCTTTGTACACTTGGAAATCGGTGGCGGAATTGATTATCCCAGCAGCGAAAAGATCCTGTTGCACCATACATATCCACTCAGAATCAGATGTGTATCAAGTGTCGAATTCTACGGGGCCAAAACCGTCAAGAAAAATACAAACCTCTGCTATAACCTGGGCGGTCGGGTATTTTGCTGAAGCTGCAAAGTGCTCTACAGCCCACGGATTTGGACCAGCCTATCAAACATGAAGCTACATGATTAGGACTAAAAAACATAATTTGACATTGAGGATGCCTAAGGCCAGTTAATAGGTTTACGAGAAGTGATCGAGTTCTTCCTAACCTGAAATATCGCAGATTTTCCACCAATACCCATAGCCTCCAAATCAATAGCCATGCGAACAGTTTCAATCCAAGGATGCTGTTTAAAGATGTTCAACAGAAAAAGTTAAGAACTCAAAACAAAACATCTACCTCCCAGAGAAGAAAAATACGGCTTTCGATTAAAAAAGGCTCCCGAATTTTTCATAAATACATGACATCTTTTAATTACATAGTTTGATAACAATCGTGAATATGTTCTGCATCGAATAAATTTATAACACCTATTGAACTTCAAAATATGCATTAAATTGGGGAAAATATATGAATATTGTTTAGTATAGTATTACAAAGTCCAAATAACAAAGTAATGATTTGAACCTGGGTGACAAAGCTATGGGCACCATTAAGGCCTTCTTCCTCCCCGACATTAAACAAGAATATAACGGCATGCTTAAACCCGTGAGCCGATTGAGAAACCCCTCGAGCAAGCTCCAGCATAACTGATATGCATGAACTGCAATCTCCAGCTCCTTCCCTGCACCAATGCGTTTTGAATAAAGCAAGACCGGCTGTGACGTTCATTAATCGAGCTAAATTTGAAACAGAAGCATACCCTGAGAATACTGAATCGATGTGGGATGAGACGAGAATAGCATTCTCTGTGGCGTCTGACGAGTATTTGGGCGAAATTCTTAAGACGACATGTTGTAAATCGGAATACGCGAGAGTTTTCCCGATAAACATGCCACTGAGCTCGTTATTTGCTCCGGATTTCGCCTTGAAAAGCTCCACTTCAACATCAACCTCCCAGTGAGCCTTTTTCTTAATCTCCTCGGATGCTTCCAAAACATGCTGCAAAAAAAGAAACAATCTTGTTGATGAATTGGTCACTGGACACTGGTTACACACAAATTAGCGCTTCATATACTAACATACTGCAAATCGCGATACAGAGAAGAGACCGAGTAACCTGAATAGCGAGATCGAGAGCGTCGGAGGAGACGGAGTGAGGACCGAGCTGAGTCAACGCCTTGACGTGCTTGAGCGCTTCCACCTCGGAGAAGCCCCGCTTGCCGGCCTGGGCGGCGGTGAGGGGCGGAGGAAGGTGGTTGTACTGGTAATCGTACACGCTCCACGAGCAGTAAGCGATCGCCAGGAAGACGCTCAGCAACGCGATCCCCGATCTCCTCGGAGCGCGACGCGGCTCGGCGTCGGCGGCGACGGGTTCCTTTCGGGTGGCCGGCGAGGATTTGGGGTTCCGTCTCATGGTTGAGACAGAGAGAGTGATCGGAGTCGATGGAAACCCAAATTTAAATCTCTATATATGATTCGCGGGAAAGTCTTTTCGATGAGATCTCAGGTTATCACTTTCCAATTTATTTACAATCAAGTGCATACATACATGCATACATATATATATATATATATATATATATATAACTCTAAAGATAGATAATATAAGATATTATCTTATTTTAAATGACATGTATATGTTGGTTGGTTACTGTGAAGTGTGAAGGATAATTCGCGGAAAAAAAAAAAAACATGTTTTCTTTAGTTACATTACATGGAATGGAACAATACGAATTTGTTATCTATATCTTAAAAAATTGGATTTTACTCGATCTTGTCTTGTGTGTTAATGAACTTTGAACAACGACAAACCGGGCCATTCAATTCAGGATACGGTTATGGACAAACCATGTCTTTCTTCGTAAACGACACGTTAATTGTCATGTCGTCCGATTGAACTATGGTTGTGGAGAAAGCATGTTGTTTATCGGGTTGCAATCTAACCACCCGATCGTTACCGGATTAGAATGAGATTTTGTAAAATTGGTTTTTTTTTTTTTTTTGAATGGGGTGGCGCTATCGACCAAGGTTACAATGCATCTCGCATTACTAGATATGTTCAGTGGAAGAATACGTGGCACTATTGGCCAAATTTACAAATATGTAAGGGGGCACTCATTTGATATCTATAAGAGGGATTGAACCTATGAGCTCTTGAATAGAGGTGTAGTGGAGTTACCACTAGGCCAAGCTTGTTTGGTTTTGTTTAATCGGATTTGGTCGGGTTATTTTTGTGCACAACCTAATTTTAATCTTTGATAAGTGTTTAAAATAAAAAATAAAAATAAAATATCGTTTTATGATAAACGACAAATTAGTTTTCATTTTAATTTTAATGGCCGGAAACCATGGTTTTCACCAAAGCATGTCGTTTTGGTAATCAAAACATGATATTATAATATTTGAACGACATCAAGCCACAATTTTTGTCAAATCACGAGTGCTTTTGACACAACTTATTTGACCTTGTCAAATCACGATGGCGATAAACGTGTAGATGACTGACTCGGTTTACGGACTCACCGAGTGCCGCACGGGTGTTATGCGGGTGGGCCCGTTTAACCCTGTGACAGGGTGTATGGTTTAGTTTGTAGTTCTGCGAAACATGTCGTAAGTTGAATGAACTGTCACATTGATTCTTAAACGACAATATAACCAAACATGTAACTCAGATTCTGGTTCTGCGCTGCGCAATGTCGTTTTGGGAGAGGAACCAAGCCAAAATGCAGAGAGGAGAGAGAGAGTAAAGCAAGTGAGAATTTGGTCCCAGCAAAGCGATGCTGAAGGCTTAGCTCCGACGCCACAATCATTCCATCGCCGAATGGGACGCTGAATCTGAATCCGAAGCCTCTTCGCCGGAGAAATGAGCGCAAGCCACCCCGCGGTCCACCCGGTGGAGGCACCGCCGGCGCCGGCGCCGAATCCCCCGGCGACTGCAGCTGCAGCGGATCCGGTGCCGCGAGGGAGGATGAAAGAGGCGCAGGGCATGCCCGGCACTCCCGGTGGCCTCACGCTCCGCCTCTGCCAGTTCGCCTTCGCCGCAATCGCGCTCGCCGTGATGACCTCCACCTCCGACTTCCCCTCCGTCACCGCTTTCTGGTAATGATTCCCGGATTTAATCTTGCCCAAGAGGGTTTGTGTTGTTTTGGATTCTCTAAGAAGTCGTCAGATTTGGGCACTAGAACGTTGTGTTAATGAATTTGATGTTGCTGCAGCTACCTGGTTGCTGCTGCGGGGTTGCAATGTCTATGGAGTCTTTCACTTGCCGTTGTCGACGTTTACGCCATTTTAGTTCAGCGAAGCTTGCGCAACTTGAAGATCGTCGCCGTTTTTGCTGTCGGAGACGGAGTAAGTCACTTGTTTTCATGGAACAATCATAGTTGAGTTTAGTAGTCTTTGTAAGTAATGGTTGTGGTGATTGCAGATCAGTTCAACGCTCATGTTCTCGGCGGCTTGTGCGTCGGCTGGGATCACGGTTCTGATAGGGAACGACCTGAACGAGTGCTCCGAGAACCACTGCGCTCGGTTTCAGGTTGCGACGGCCATGGCTTTTCTAAGCTGGTTCTCCGGGTCACCCTCTTTCCTTATGAACTTCTGGACGCTGGCTTCCAAGTGATGTTCAACACTATTTTATATCAAGATGCTAATGTTGCTTGATTTATGTTCTAAATGTATATGCCTTCAAATCATTTTACACTTCAAGAAGATTTCTATTTAAGGTCAAAGAAAGTTGATTGACCAATTTGACCCTTCTATTTCAAGCCATTTAATGAATGAGCTCGGTTTTATGCTCAACTAAGGAACCAGACGCAGGAAGATAATGTGCAAAAGCACTCACGTTCTGTGCTTTCTTCAGAGCTCGGAAGCCCTTGAAAACCGAGCTCCGTCGATGATCGGAGGAAGGAACTGGGAGAGCTCTGCCGAGGAAGCTTTGACTGGGATTGGAAGCCATGTCCGGCATGCACCGGTCCTCCAGAAGAAAAAAAAATAGCACACTAAAGTCCATTTTAGTTGAATAATAGCACACTAAGAGTCTCATAAATATGACCAGCGAGAAATTACTTACGCGACTAAATTCTTCCGGTTTCATCAAAATTAACTTTTTCTTCAAGTATAATATTTTGAGAGAATTATGTTTTTTTCATTCAATATTTTCAATTTCATTATAACTAGTACTACTATTGTGTAGCTTATCAAGAACCTCTCAAAAATGACTGAGGAGATATTATATTTTCTAAAATAAAAAAGAAAAAATTGTACGTTTTCGTAGGTGTTAGCATATTGTCAATAAGTTTTGGCAAATTTTTCTCTGACATCATATAAGACTTTTAACTTATACTTTTAAGTACATTATTATTAAATTTTAAGGCTCGAAGAATTTAGTAGAAACGACTTTCAATGAATTAGTTACGGTCAATTGAACTTTTGAAGATTTTCGAAGACTTTAATCTTGAAGGTAGATAAATTTTGACAAAAGTTTGCACCGATTTAAAATGAAATTATCTCAACCTATACTTAAACTACATACTAGTTTCATTGTAACGCGCCGAGATTATAATAAAAATGACTAAGGGAAACTAGTTTCAATATTTTATAAAAAAATCATGAAGAAAAAAATATGATACATATATATTTTTTCATTTAGTTTAAGAATAGCACACTAAGAGTCTCGTAAATATGAGCCGCGAAAAATTACTTACGCAACTTCTTTGAAAAAAAATAAAAAAATTACTTACGCAACTTCTTTAAAAAAAAAAATTTACTTACGCAACTAAATTTTACCAATTTTCATCCAATTTTAGCTTTATGCTCAAAAGTAAAAAATATTATGAGAGAAAGTTGATTGACCAATTTGACCCTTGTATCTCGAAGCCGTTTAATGAAGAAGGTCGGTTTTATGGTCAACTAAAAAATAAAGAACCAGACGCACGAGGATAATTCGTTGACGCAAAAGCACAGTCACGTTCTGTGCTCTCTCTCTCTCCGGAGCCCGGAAACCCTAGAAAGCGGTGATCGGAGAAAGGAACTGGAAATAGCTCCGCGAAAGAAGCTTCGAACGCCATGTCCGGCATGCACCGGTCCTCCAGTGTGCCACTGAAGGCTGGTCTTCCTCCCAAGGAACTCCTCGACGATCTCTGCAGGTTCCTTCTCTTTCCCTCTGCGAATTTCCTTCTTGTCTGTGTGGCTCTCTCAGAATTTGGAGGACAGTTGATTGCTTTCGAGGTTTCTGTCTTTGATTCTTTTGTCTGATTTCGAGTGGCATCGAGATCCGAGCTATGGAATGGATTTTGCAGGTCATAGCTCTGACATCCGGTGCTTTAGACTGTTGGTAATAGTAAATCTGTGTGGTTTCTTGTGAGTTGTACTTGCACGATTCATAGGAGACAACCTAACGAGCATGGATTTCTTGAACTATCATTTTCAAATTGATATGAGTTAAGTTAGATCTTCAGCTTAGGAGGTTTGCAATACCTTGATCAACTTAAGAAACTAAAATAGGATTGATTGTTCGTCAGTCTTGACAATTGCCCCAGTTTTCTCCATTCTTTGGAAACTGCATGATCGTGTTGCTCTTAATACGAAAAACAGTCACTGATTCCATCTGAAGTATTTTCATCGTGATTTTTGTGCAGCCGATTCGTATTGAATGTGCCAAAAGAGGATTTAGAATCCTTTGAGAGGATTTTATTTCTGGTGGAGTATGCTCATTGGTTTTACGAGGACAACTCGGTGGAGAATAATCCATCTCTCAAGTCACTTAATCTCAAGGAATTCACTTCTTTAAGTATCCTCTGTAGCATATTCTGATGACGATTCACTTTGGATTTTTCTTCGTAAACACGTAGGAAAATTAACTCGTTTGGAAAGTGTGTATTCATCATTTGATTTCCAACGCATCTATGTATAACTCGCTTGTGCTTGTGCTTGCTAAGCTCCTATGTGTGGCTTATTTTGATTATGTTGTCACAAACAGTAGTTGAAGGCCACACTGCATGGTTTTATGAGTTGCTTGTTTTATGAGTTCGTTTTATCGTAACTGGTTTTGTTTATCACATGTATAAGCTTATATTTTCTCTCTTCTTTTCTTCATTTGTTCTTTATGGTTCACATTCTTGTTTTCCTTAATGTATTTAGTGTTCAATTCTTGCGACGTTCTAAAGCCGTATGTAGCTCACCTTGATAATATATACAAGGACTTCACTTCGTATAAAGTCCGGGTCCCTGTAACAGGGGCAATCATTTTGGATGAAACATTTGAAAGGGTGAGATTTCTCGTGACCAAAATTGGAACATTTGAAGTGAAGTATAATGTTCACTTTTTATAATGTTTGGTTCCTTCGATTGTCAGTGCGTACTGGTGAAGGGTTGGAAAGGGTCAAGTTGGAGTTTTCCGCGTGGAAAAAAGAGCAAAGACGAAGAAGACCATGCTTGTGCTGTCCGAGAAGTACGTTATTGATTCGGATAATATAGGGAAATCCTCTCTATACTGGCTGTAACTCCCCTATGTGCAGGTTCTGGAGGAAACTGGATTTGATATCAGCACACTCCTGATGAAAGATGAATACATTGAGCAAATATTTGGACAGCAGAGAGTGCGGCTCTATATAATCGCTGGCGTGAAGGACGACACTGCCTTTGCGCCCCAAACCAAAAAAGAGATCAGTGTAAGTCATCTTCACTGTTTATTAGGCTATAAATATAATGTTTTATTATGGAGATCAAGCTTTCTTTTTTATGATCATTGCAGGAAATCGCTTGGCAGCGAGTGGATGAATTAGTGCCTGCGAGTGGCGATGTCATATCTCGTGCGAGTAACGGCCTCAAGCTTTACATGGTGTCGCCTTTTCTAGCGTAAGCATTTCAAAAGCTGTTCATAATTCTTATTCAAGTGATTTGTCAACTTTTCTGAAGGAATCGTGTTTTCATCTTACAGGACGCTAAGATCTTGGGTAAAAGCTCATCCTCCGGCCATGGCTCCGAGACACGATTTGCCTCTTAAAGGTATGTTACGTTTAACAAATAATGAATATATTTGCGTAGACCTTCACAAGACGGGTGTGGTTTCATTGTTGTAGCAATCTGCGTGTGGAAAGCGAAGAATGTGTCAGCTTGGAATAGCTCAACAATGGCCCAAGAAAGCCAGCCTGCGAAAACCGAGCCTGCAGTGGCAGCGGCAGCGGATAGAGGACCCGGGAAGAGCTTCAGGAACTTCAAGTTCGATAGTGCTTCAATCATACAAGCCATGGAAGAGGGTTTCTCGAATTGATGGCCTCTGCTTTAGTGTAAAGTGCATTAGGGCTTGTAAATGGTCAGGTGTTATGTAAATTCTTGTAAAGGCATAGCATCAACTTGTTTCTTCTCTTTCTTTGAAATGTGTAAGCTCTGAGATACTTCAAGTCTACTTGATGCCATAATCTTCAAACGTTTTCATTACCTGAGCTTCTTGCTGCTTAACTCATTGTCGATTCGGGACTTCCTTGTTTTTCAGTTATGATATTTGTTTTTTTCAATCGTTTTTTAGTCCGAACCATATAACGATTGAAAATGACAGTTCATTTAAGTTTGATTTGTATTTTTCATGTTGCAATGCTAATTTGCTGAGAGAAGAAATATATAGGTTTGATCCTGTGTCTGAATATTGGGTTCAGACTTCAGAGTCTTCAAGGAAGACAAACACTTTATTGCAAGAAAGCAAATGAAATATTTTACACATGTATTATACATAGGAGCACTTTATTGCAGGAAATAGAGATGTATCATAGATTCATAGCCATAGAAGCTCGTGGTAAGAAGGAACTATTTAGTGGCAAGCGAGGGTGTGGTTTTGGTTGGGAACTTGGCACTGCCAGAGTTGGGCCTGGACTGATGATCTTGTTCATGGTCACTGCTCTTCTTTTGGATGTTGTGGGCACTTTTGAAAAGGTCGACTGGTTCCGAATCCGCGATCTTGCCTGCTTCGAGCGGAGCACCGTGCTTGTAAGCCACTCTCAAGGCCTCATCTTCGGATAACTTGGCCTGTGCAGTGCCGTACTTGATGTCGTCTTTGCTCGTTGCCATTATAACTTACTCGCTATCTATCCAGTGAGCTTCATTTGCTCGGCCTTTTTAAGCTTAAGCTGAGCTGAGACGTGGCAGGAAAGGATGATACGCCGTGCCACTTGCCATGCTGCTGGCTTCACTCTCACTCTCACATAATGCCATCAACTCCAATGCTCCCAAGTATTTATCCAAAATAAAAAAATAAATTTAAAGTAAACAGATTTATGTCCATTTGTTTGAGACGTAATCAATGTCTTGTACTCTTGTTAAGCGCACTACTTTGCATTATATATTAATGAAAAATCGCAGCACTGACTCTTCTAACCCTTTCACAAAATTGCTTCAGGCGTGTTAAACAGGTCCATCTTGGCTCGTGGTCTCTTTCACTCTTTCCCTCGCAACCCCCAAATCATCGCGTCTCTTTCCACTGTATGTAAGTCACCATTCTCGCCCTCGATTTTATCGCATCAATCCCAATCTGGGTTTCTGGCTGGAGCTTCCCTTGAGCCAAGCTGTGATTGTATCTGGTACTGGAGCTTTGTGGAAACAAACTTGTTATCGTGGGATTATTGCCCAATACAACTTCAATCTTAGCGTCTTAAGGGTCTCAATCAAGCTCTCAACTTAAGACAACAAGTTATTTTCCGTTAGCAAATCAAAATCTCTTCTTTTTGACATATACAGTACCTTTTGGTGCCAAAATCGTTCAAGAGTAATGCAAGCTTGCATCTTTATCGTAGATATATTGGCATTCTGAACGTAATAACGTTGTTGCTGTTGCAGAAGCGAGAGTTTCACTTGCTAGCGAACACTCTCTACTTATCAGGTTCGCATCAGCGGGTCATGGCTTCTTCGGCCTCAGCCACGAGAGCTGGTTTTGCAACAAAATCATCACCCCAAAATGACTCTGTTGTGTCTGCAGATTGGCTCCACTCCAACCTAAAGAACCCGGACATCAAGGTACCTTTTATTTCCTTCCTCCTATCGTGTAAACCCACCTAATTCTTTTTAATGGATGACATTTTTACTTGTATCATCTGTCTCTGACTGTTTTCCCAGGTGTTGGATGCTTCATGGTATATGCCTGCCGAGCTGCGGAATCCGATTCAAGAGTACCAGGTTCGCCGTTCTTCTGATTAGAAACAAATGAAAGTGTTTGTCTACCTTGTTTCTAGTATGCTTTAAGAACTTAGAAGTACAATCAGCTCTGAGTCATTTGAATCTTTGCAGGTTGCTCATATTCCCGGTGCTCTATTTTTTGACATTGATGGGATTTCCGACCGAGCTACAAAGGTGAGATGGGTTTTCCTTCTATGGACCCAACGCAAAAGTTTCTTGGAGGACAATTTTAATTGAAAAAAAAATAAGTTTAGCATCATAACGTCTCATTGTCTAAATTGCGTTTACTGCACCAGTTACCGCACATGTTGCCATCAGAGGAAGCCTTCGGTGCTGCAGCTTCTGCTCTCGGCATAGAAAACAAAGATAATGTGGTTGTGTATGACGGAAAGGGAATTTTCAGCGCAGCACGTGTTTGGTGGTGAGTCTTTTCAAGTCATTATTATAAAATACTTCATGCCGTTGTTGGCTCTCTATTTTTTTGGATTTGTATGTCCTATCCTGATAGGTTTCATTTGTTTTGAATTATAGTATTGTGTTATTTACATTTTAAGTATTAGTTGGTTATTTCTGGTAAGTAGCAATAAGGGAAAGATTACGAAACCCCAAATCTCCATAATCGTAGTGACGCCTAGGCTTTTGTACCGTGGTAATACATTGTGGTTATTGTTGATTGAATAAAGTATCCGGTATTCAGCTCTTTGGTGAATACCGTGGGTGGGTATACTTGTTATTTATGCTTCTTTTTCATACCATATTGCTAGGATGTTTCGAGTGTTTGGGCATGACAGAGTTTGGGTGTTGGACGGTGGGCTTCCGATGTGGCGAGCCTCGGGGTATGATGTGGAATCCAGTGCGTCAGGTGATGCCATTTTGAAAGCCAGTGCTGCCACTGAAGCCGTAGAGAGAGTCTATCAGGGACAAGTGGTATCTTCTAAAACAAAAATTGCATCCCAAGATACTTCTATTATAATTATTATTTATTTAGTTCGTCGTGGAACTTGTCTTTCATCGTGCAGATTGGGCCAACTACTTTCAGAACAGAGTTCAGGCCAGATCTTGTCTGGAGTCTTGAGCAGGTTGGTTTTCTCTTCTTCGAAATTATCTTCTTTCAATCAAAGATTGCCCAAAATTTCAATTTTTAGGAGGCAATCATGATAAGGCCTATGGCTTTTGTAATGCAAGCCTTGCATAATGGCATTCTGGTCCTCGCATCTTTTAATGTTTTCAACATGACAGACTTTCACTGAATTTTGGATTGGTTTCTCGGAACTGAAGATTTGAGATTAGTATTAATACATGATGGCTATGAGCCTATAATAACTCGTTCAGTATTTGACGCGTAAAAAGAAAAATACTTTGCAAGATCTTATATGGTTTTATATGCTCACTTTCTTACAAAAGGATACGAGTTTTGCATTGAATTCGACATCAAGTGATTTCTATTTTTTTTTCTTTTTCAAATAGCGAGAATCGATTTTATATTTTATTTTACTTAAAAAAAATCTACATCTTATTGTGCTTGATTTATTTTGAAATATGTATCAGATAAGGAAAAATATAGATGACAAGACATACCAACAAGTAGATGCGAGATCAAAGGCGAGGTAATTTGTATTCTTTGTAATTTACAACTATATATTTGTAGTTGTTGATAAAGTCAACATGTCTGACTTTGGTGGTCCAGGTTCGATGGAACCGCAGAAGAGCCTCGGAAGGGTATAAGAAGTGGTCATGTTCCCGGCAGCAAGTGCCTACCTTTCCCTCAGGTCCCACTTTCCTAACTCAACTTTGTTTAGTAAATTTGGCGAAATTGATTGTATGGCATGTTTTCAAAACCCGTCGAAGATGTGAAGACAAATGAGTGATTTTTATGTGCAGGTGTTGGACTCGTCTCAGTCCCTGCTGAACGGTGATGAGCTGAAGCGGCAGTTTGACGAAGCCGGTAGGTGTTCCTCTTTACCAAATTATCTCCGTTATATGTTTTCGATAAGATCCTGATCCTCTCTACCAAACTATCTCCGTTATATGTCTTTGATGAGATCCTGATGCTGTTTTGCAGGCGTCTCGCTGGGAAAGCCAGTCGTGACTTCATGTGGCACCGGAGTTACAGCTTGCATTCTAGCTCTGGTACACCTTTCTCCCTCACCCAGTCATACAGAATAAAATCAGGGTTTCTCTTGAGTTGAACATGAACAAGTGTTCGATGGTTTTGTAGGGACTTCACCGGCTAGGAAAGTCGGACGTTGCGGTGTACGATGGATCATGGACGGAGTGGGGAGCGCATCCGGACACACCTGTCGATACAAAGAAAAATTGAGAAACAAAGGAGTTTGCTTGTAATTATCGAAGATGAGGATCAGTTTGGCTCAATTGTTGAAGTGTTTCTCATTTTATAAATCAGTCAATAAGATTGCAATGAGTTATTAAAGATCTTGAAACAATTCTTTTAATAGTATTTGAAGCACTCAGTATATAACCAGGGGCGGACCTAGGTGTAATCGGGGGTAGCTCATGTCACCCCATCTTTTTTCTCACTTAGTTTAACGATAGTTAGAAGCTCATAGCAATGTCACCCCCAAGTTTTTTTTTTTTCTCACTTATAACGATAGTTCCATGGAGATACAGAGCTTTGTTTGTCCATTTTTGCTTGTGGGTTGTGGAGAACTCATCGCCATGGGAGATAAAGAGCTTTGTTTCTCCATATTTGCTTGTGGGCTGAGAAAGAGAAAGGGTTTAGACAGGAAAGCAATAGTGGCGGGCCCACATTATAGTTTATGTTAATTAAATTGGTAGGATCTACATTTACTTGCTCGTTTGATATCCTTTTATTATCATGTTACTTGTCTTGTCTTCTAATTGTATTGTTATTTACTTTGTTATTTTTCAATCAATAGTTTTGAAAATAGAAAACCTAAAAAACATAAGAATAAACGGACTTAGAATTATTAACATGTCATTTTTTATGTTAAGTTTTATTTATATATTATATTATTATATAAAGTAAAAAAGAAGAAGATACTTTTAGTTTATTACAAATTCTCAAAATAGTTATTTTTGAACGAGAATAATCATAAATTTCGTAAGCAAATTGTCTTAAAACGACAATATTTAAATTATAAAATCAAGGTTGGCTTTGTAGTAGCCTATAGAGAATAAAAGTAACTCACATCGTGGGCAAGAGATGTCGTATAAAGATAATGTAAAATAGTGATATTTTGTTATACATTGTTATTAGGGTTCTTAAGGGTAATAGCCAATCTTGAAAGTGGGTTTAGCAAAATAGCCAAACTTTTGTTAATTTTGTAAACTAGCCAATTAACCATTTAAGTGAATTTCTAATTACATTATTACCTTTAATAATTAAAAACGAAATTAAAAATAAATACAAATTAACCACGTAATTTGTGGGTTATTAATCTGAAAAAATCAATGACATTAATTATGAATAATTATATTAATTAAAAATTTATTTATTTTCATTAATTAAAAATATTGCTATTAATTGAAATAGCTATAAATATGGTAACAACCAAAACCAAACATTTTTTTATATATAATTCAAATTTTAAATTCAAAAACTTTATATAATTTTCGGATTTATTTTTTTTCAAAAAATATCAACAAATTAAAGACGCGAATTAACGTAAATCAACAACGAATCATAATAAATTAACATCGAATTAACGTAAATTAACAACGAATTTACAATGAATTAACAACAAATTTACGTTAATTTACGTAAATTAACAACAAATTTACAATGAATTAACAACGAATTTACGTTAATTCGTAAATTAACAACGAATCAACGTAATCTCATCGTCGTTGGAGGCGCCGGAGCCGGCGGTGCTGCTCCCCCCTCGGAGACGGGGATCCCAACAGCCTAAAAAAAGGGTCTTGCCCTCGGCGCTCCCTTCCTCATCCTCGCCGGAATCGTCGTTGTCGTCGGCCAAGTCCTCGTAGAACCCGACGAGCTCGTTGTCGGGCTGCAACGCAGCGTTGGGGGAGGATCTGGGTGGGGCTTGGGCGGCGTCTCGCAGATGCAGTCGTCGTCACGGTGGAAGAAATGGACGGAGGTGATCTCGGTGTCGGCGAAGCTCACCCGGCGAGCGCGCTTCCTCTCGATGCGCAGGGACCTTCGCTGCGAGGGATCTCGTCGGGGACCTTCGACGCCATGGATTGCTCGGAGAAGATGAACATGGCCATGGCGATGGGCAGCAGAGACAGGGACCGAGATCGCGAGCTTCTCATCCCCGTCGCCGACTCCGCCTCCGCCCATGGCGCCGCCGCCGAGCCCTCCTCCTCCTCCTCCTCCTCTTCCTTCTCCCGTTTGGGTTGTGGGCGAATCCTCGAAGCCTCGAAGCCGAGAGAGAGAGAGAGAGAGAGAGAGAGAGGGGGGGGGGGATCGATGGAAATATTCAAATTGGCTATTAAATTCTTAAATTTGTGCATAATTAATTAAGCTTGATTTGTGCTGATTTTTTTTAATTAATTACGAAAATTATAATTAAAATGTTTAATTAAAGGGTATTATAGAGATAAAAAAATGTTATTAAAAGGCCACCTCATGTTAATTGGCTAGTTTATAAAATTAACTAAAGTTTGGCTATTTTGCTAATCGTATGTTTCAATTTGGCTATTTGGTGCAATTTCTCTTGTTATTAAATAAATAAAATAAAAGTAATGTATGTTTGCAATAATTAATTTTTTTATAAAACGTTATACTTTGTTCTATTTATACTCCGTCACCCCGGCTTCAATTCTTGGGTCCGCCCCTGTATATAACAAAACACGTCCCTATTTCAACACGGTAATATAATTATTACTGGACATAGGAAATGAGAGAATCAACACCTGATGATGATTACCATAATCAACAGCTGATTGGGTTGCATCGAATGTCTCTTTATACTCAGGAAAGTCTATACTTGAACTGACAGTCTAGTGCTCATTTCATATCATTTATTCACAATTGTTACAGTTATAATTTTTCTCAACGGATTCCATTTTTCTTCTTCTTCTTCTTGATTCGTTTTGGACTAGACTCAAGGAAAGGGAATATATGATGAGCTACATGGTTGGCAATGCATCTGTTATATAATATCTACTTTCTTTCCACGTTTAGCTTTTATATTCTTGAGCTTATTAATAATATTTGTTTTCGACTCATTTATATTATCCACGACCTATCCATAACACTATACACATGCATAAATGTTGACCATGTCTCTACGTGCAAACAACGACCTTTCCATTTGTAAACATATTTGGAGTTGTCAAATAACCATAGCTACCCAATTATGTATAATATAAGTATTAGGTTTTTATTATTAATATTAATATTTACACTAATCAAATTTCATAGCTTCTTTTGCACTTAGCTATTCGTCAATATTCTCTAGGCTTGAAAAATAAGTGTTTACATAATTAATTTCAAGACTATAAGAAAGGATCAAAGAAAAATATATTGTCATTTATATCAACAGGTCAGGTCATGAAGCTTCGTGGGGCGGTTTTTTGCATAACTTTGATAATTTATTTGACTTATTTCATGACATTTTCCTATCTTAATCACAAAATTATAATTAAAAAAATTAGCTATTATTTTTATATGAGGGCATATAAAAATAAAAATAAAAAACTGCTTCGCTAGCTGACAGAGGTATATATGACACAAAAGTGTTGGCTGTTACGAAAATAAAATTCTCAACATATCACTCGAATCTAGATAATGCTACATATTATATTGATATATTTATACATGTAACACGTGCAGCTCTATAATTAGAAAGAAAAATAATAATAATCGAAACGACAAGTGCTGATCGATTCTGATACAGTAGCTTGAGTAATATTATAATAAATAAAATTATGGGCATTTTATTTTCATCAAATTATTCAGTGGAGAGTAACCAATATTATTTTTTTAAGTCTTTTATTAATGGAGGGACAGTCCTCGCTCCTATCTATGCATGCCTAACATATACCTTCAATTTCCTTATTTGACAAAGTCAATAGAAATTGGATACTAGATTAATCCAGCGTCTAATTTTTAGGAATATCCAACCTATAATAGTTAACACCCATTATTCATTAATGGTACGTACGTAATATATATAGTCAACGAAAGATGTATGATATTCCAATCACAATACATAATTTGTAAGAAGATACGATTAATTACCAATGATTTACATAATTTGTATATATATTGGGAGAAGAAGAAGATGGTGATAGATCACTAAAATGTAGTATTAGAGCATGCATTGCCTTTTACTCTTTGAATTGCGTGGAAGCTACTTATACTATATGGATTAATGGGTGAGAGAGACTGCATCATCAAATCGAAGCAATGATCTAAACCATGACGCCTCTGCAAAAGGAAAACCCAAACCCTAGAGTCAGTCGGTGAAAAGCCAGCCATATCATCAGTAGCTAGTAATACTACAGACAAAGAAACAGATAATGGCGTGCTCACAGCCCATCAAATTATTTAATTAATCTACACCTCAAACCTCTCTCTCTCTCTCTCTCTCTCTCTCCTCCATATATATATATAGAGAGACCCTCCTTCTCTACTCCCTCAAACCACTCACCTCTCTCTCTCTCTCAGTAATTGCATTGCATATTTGCTTGGGATGGCCAAAGACATGGAGGGTTCTTCCACCTTGACCAAGGACTACCACGACCCGCCTCCCGCGGCGCTGCTCGACGTGGCCGAGCTCGCCAAGTGGTCCTTCTACCGCGCCCTCATCGCCGAGTTCGTCGCCACCTTGCTCTTCCTCTACGTCACCGTCCTCACCGTCATCGGCTACAGCCACCAGACCGACCCCAAGCTCACTCCCGACGCCTGCGGCGGCGTCGGCATCCTCGGCATCGCCTGGGCCTTCGGCGGCATGATCTTCGTCCTCGTCTACTGCACCGCCGGCATTTCCGGTACATGACCTATATTATATATACATACACATTATTATTCATGATAGTTACTGACGAAGTGTGTGATGTGGATCAGGGGGGCACATCAACCCGGCGGTGACATTCGGGCTGTTGCTGGCGCGGAAGGTGTCGCTGATAAGAGCCGTGATGTACATGGTGGCGCAGTGCCTGGGCGCCATCGCCGGCGTGGGGCTCGTGAAGGCCTTCCAGAGCGCGTACTACGACAGGTACGGCGGCGGAGCCAACGTGCTCCAGGACGGCTACTCCTCGGGGGTGGGGTTGGCAGCGGAGATCATCGGGACCTTCGTGCTCGTCTACACCGTCTTCTCCGCCACCGACCCCAAGAGAGTGGCTCGTGACTCCCACGTTCCGGTAACTATCACAAATTTCCTTGCTTCAATATATATTTTATAGGTTCAAATACAATCAATTTGTGTTATACTTGAACTTGAACATTTCAAACACTAAATTCAAACACTACTTCAAAAACAAAAAAAAAAATTGGTTTGATCGTTTTCACTTGTATATATTTCCATCACGTGATTTTGTTTGGTGAGAAAATACAAACAAGGAAGCTATATTTTGTTGTGATCTTATTTCTTGGCTTTGTCATGCGCGCAAATTAGACACGTGCACGTGACTCAGCCAAATCTTTTTATTTTTATTTCTATAGAGATTATAGAAAATTGATGGATGGTTTTACATATATTTTTACCATTGTTTTTGCAAATTAATTAAGACCTTGGGAGCTGGGGCGAATCTGAGTGGATTAATTTATGTTATGTATGTATCTTATTCAGTTTTTAATTTATTTATTTATCTCTTAGCTTAGTTAGCTATTCTAATCTTTGAACAAGGCATCGATGTTTGTCTTTTTCCTTTATTTGCAACAAGTAAAATTTATAACTAGAATCCCACCCTTCCTCGTAAGATGTGTAAATTTTGATATCCGTTTTCCCTACGTTTTTTCCCTCTTTTTTATCTTCTAGTTCTTTCGGTAGTAATGCCTAATATAGAAAAAAAATTGCTTTTACCCTGTTTTTATTTATTCTGATCAATAAAAGTGGGTATGCAATCAAATTACTTTATATATACTGATCAACATATTTATAACTAGAATAAATGACATCTAATTTCACTAGTTTAATTAGTTGGGAAAAAAGAACTTCTTCTCTTTAACCTAGCTAATAATTTACTGTTCATGATATCTATTCTTTTCTTACTTTGACGTGTTTGAGATATCGATGATGTTGACATGTGTTGTCATCAAGCAAACAGTCACAGATAACGTCAAAATACTGGTCCTCTTGGCTTGACGTTGGAGACAGCCTGCATTAAATTTTGAGTCACGTTATTTTCCTATTTGAAGAGATGTAAAATATGTATGCAGGTATTGGCCCCACTGCCAATAGGGTTCGCAGTATTTATGGTGCACTTAGCCACCATCCCCATCACTGGCACCGGAATCAACCCTGCAAGGAGCCTCGGAGCAGCTGTCATCCACAACACCGATCAGGCCTGGGATGACCACGTACGTCCTTATATATCATTATACGCAGTATTTGCATTAACTGCATTGCATGCATGCTGATTAATCATAATATATATCATCAAATATTGCAGTGGATCTTCTGGGTGGGACCGATGGTTGGGGCAGGCATAGCAGCGTTCTACCACCAGTTCATTCTTCGAGCTGGAGCTGTCAAGGCTCTCGGCTCTTTCAGAAGCTCCGGCCACGTCTGAACGATCAACTCACCTATGCTAGCTGCTAGTAATTAATTAATTAATGTCTAAGCGAACTTCCCTTATTTATGAGCCTTCTTTAATTCGTCTTTTTAGCAACTAGCTCCATCAATATAATCATCATGTATAAGCTTCCAATTGATGCTTAAATTAATAGTCTTCTTCTTCTTTTGCTTTACTTTTGTTGGCGTGCAAAAGAGCATGCTCGTTTTATTCAATAAAATTACTCATGATTTATCTAAACTAATGCAGGAAAACTTTTTAAAAATTAATAATGTTGGGACCGCCAAAATTTATAATATATCGAATTATTAATTTACAAAGTTTTAATTTTATGATCATTATAGTTATTAAAAAAAATCCTTGTATAGCATGTCAAGAATACTACTAATATGTATCTCTAATCATAACGCATAGTAATTTGAAGACGATAGAATTGAATTAGAGCTTGTTTCACACAATGATATAATTTTTGTAACAATCGCTTTGTAATCATTTTTCGTTACATCAAGAAAATACTAACACCGGTAGTGCTATGCAAAATCTTAGAGATGAAGTAGAAGGGGACATCAATTTCAAGAATAAGTAAATAACTTCATAATCATATATTAAAAACACTATATGATTAGTTATTTAGTGTAATTTGTCTAGAAGGGGACATCAATTTCAAGAATAAGTAAATAACTTCATAATCATATATTAAAAACACTATATGATTAGTTATTTAGTGTAATTTGTTTATATAAGGTGGTTTCGTAATTGGTCATGTAATGTTATATATTATTTATAGTCATTTCATAATTAATTATGTAATATTTTTATTTTTATATCAAATTGCTAATTTATATATCATATGGGACCTATATACTTCTAAAAAAATTATTATCTAGCAAATTATTAATTTAACTAGTTAGGCACGAGTCGGGACTAGACAAAATTATTATTTAATCGAAGTTATTAATTTATCGAAGCTATACGGTATTGGTTTTGTTTTTAAGCTCAGAATAAACTTTTTTATATTAATAATCTTGATTGAGCTATATAGTTTGTCAGTTATCGACTCGAGACTAAGGTGCTAATTAAAATATTCAGATTAAAATACATAATTATTATAGAAATACGTGACTTAAAATACTCATGTATTTTTTTTTAATTTTTTTTAGATACATGAATATTATTATAAAGCTAGGTGGCTAAAATACTCACATATTTGTATATTTTGTGATAATTGAATATTGAAATACTCTAATAAATTGATATATGATTGTCGAGGTAGATGCGGAACTTATTATCATGTTTTCAATCCTGCTCATATTAAAACCCAATAGAACTTTATTGAAATCTTAGACCCAGTAAGCTTTTATTTGATCGTTTTACCATTACACGGCAGATAGTTATTGATCGATTATGATCATATATATATATATAGTGGGTGCGATGATATCACTTGACAGGGAGTCCCACAAACTCACACCTCTTACCAGTTTAGACTATAGAATATACATATACATTGCGTATAGAATTGCATTCAAAGATTGCTTGACATCATTGTGTCTGCTACGCTTCCTTTTGCACTACAAACACTTGAAACTATATTTCATTTTACGTTGTCATCGACCCAACATCGCATCCATAAGAAGACGGACGATCATTACCTAGCTGCTTCCATCGAACCAGTACGTAGTAGTTTCCAATCCATGGCGCCCTTCACCACTCTCTTCTCTCTCCTCCTCTCTTCCTTCCACTTGTTCTCCTTCCTTTCTTCTGATCCTCAAACGTCGACCAATTATTACTACCCATTTTCATTTTCACCACTCGCCACCTTTGACTTTGCTTTTCTTTGATGATTCATGCCACACTAGATATTGGTTGAGTTGTAGAAATAAAGATGTCGTTTTTCTATATACGTCGTTTATATGTTTTTTGTCGTTCTCCGTTGACGGGTGTAATATCTAAAAAAGTGGAGTTACGAGTGATTTTGGAATTGGGAAAAGCCCCAATTGAGTTGAGAGAGAGAAGAGATGCATCTGTGGCCTTCGAGGACGATCAGGGAGTCATGGAAGCAGGGGTCCGTGAAGAACGTGGAGCGAATCGTGAGCGAGAAGAGAGCCGCCCGGCGAGCCCTCGAGCAGAAGCTTCTGGAGGACGACGGCGGTGCTCCTCCTCCCTCCGCTGCTTCCACTTTCCACTCCCTCTGCACGGACATCGTCTTCACCCTCACTTGCTGTCTCTGCTGCGGAGGTACTTTTCTATTCTATTCTATTACGAACGATTTCTTATCCGATTTCTAGTGTTTTCTTACCAACGAGTTTTTGGGATCTGAGATTTAATAGCTTTTGTGATCATTTTGTTTGTTGTTTTCAGCTTGCATGGACGAACTGGAGTTCTACAGCAGCTATTGAATTGAAGTGAAGGCAGCACTAGGAGTATATCGATCGCTTGAATCCTATTTCATAAACATTATGTGTACATGCAATTGTTATATTCCCACTCATTTGGTTCTCCTTGGTAGTAAATACTCATCCAAGTTTGTTTGTAGTAATGGAATTGGAACACAACCTCTATATATGTTAATGTTTTCTTTCTACCTGGCCTGGGTATTATAACTGATGAGAAACAGATTATGAATGTGCCAACAAACTCTTCACGCTTTCCTCACTTTCTCTTCACCTTTCCAGTCCAACCAACTGCGTCTGTCTATTTAATGATGACGTTGACCGCACTCACTCGTCTCGTCTTCTTCATTTTATTTTTACATTCAAATGTAACTGATTCTGAATTCATTATCTCTCTCTCTGTCTCTTCCTATAAACTCACAAACATCGACCTCATCGCCACCGCCAAAGAGAATGCCTTCACTCCGCCACCCCATCGCCCACGCCGACGAGACCAGCCCCTTCGGAGCCTCCACGCCGGAGGAACTCTACGCTCGCTACTCCGTCGCCCACTCCTCCGCCTACCTCACCAACCCACGCGGCCTCAGGCTCTTCACCCAGTGCTGGACCCCACTCCCCCCGGCCCAGCCCCTCGCCCTCGTCGCCGTCGTCCACGGCTTCACCGGCGAGTCCTCCTGGTTCATCCTCCTCACCTCCGTCTTTCTCGCCCACTCCGGCTTCGCCGTCTGCGCCATTGACCACCAAGGCCACGGCTTCTCCGACGGCCTCGCCACCCACATCCCCGACGTCAACCCCGTCGTCGACGACTGCGTCTCCTTCTTCTCCGACTTCAGATCCCGATTCTCCCCCGCCCTCCCGGCCTTCCTCTACTCCGAGTCCCTCGGCGGAGCCATTGCGCTGCTCATCACGCTCCGCGCCGACCAGGCCGGTGCCTGGAGCGGCGTCGTGCTCAACGGGGCCATGTGCGGGATCAGCCCCAAGTTCAAGCCGCCGTGGCCGCTCGAGCACCTGCTCTTCCTCGTGGCGGCGGTCGCGCCCACGTGGCGCATGGTCCCGACACGCGGCTCCATCCCGCAGGTGTCGTTCAAGGAGGAGTGGAAGCGGCGGCTAGCCGTGGCGAGTCCACGCAGGACGGTGGCGCGGCCTCGGGCGGCTACTGCATTGGAGCTGATGAGGATTTGCGGCGAGATCCAGCGGCGCGCGGAGGAGGTGACGGTGCCGATGCTGATCGTGCACGGCGCAGATGACGTGGTGTGCGACCCCGCGTGCGTGGCGGAGCTGCACCGCCGCGCCTCCAGCTCCGACAAGACGATTAAGCTGTACGATGGAATGTGGCATCAGCTCATCGGCGAGCCTCAGGAGAGCGTGGACATGGTGTTCGGCGAAGTGGTGGAGTGGCTCAGGAGCCGAGCTCAGAACACCACCTGATTTCTGATCAGTGTAGCCACTTTTGGCGTACTCCTGAAATAAAACATGTTATGAATTTTGGAGTATTAATCAAATAAATATAGTTTTTTCTCTACAAATTATGTCAAGTGTGTAAATAAATCACTAATTCATAATAATTAGAATAAATATGTTTCTGAAGAACGGGTCAAAGTTGTGATCTGAGCCACAGCCACAGGAGAAGTAGTCACCATTGTTATAGGAGAAGACAGATAAAGCTCTTTCTTTCTATCTATTATCACCTCCTTGCGTTTGGCTGAGCAACATGGCCCAGTTTTTTGGCAGCAAGGGTGGGGCCGTCTCCATAACGGACTCGACAATGATGAGAATCGTCCACGACGCAATGAACAGAGCGCACGAGAGAGTGAAGTCCAAAGAGGGCGTGATCGAGCGCCTCAGCGAGATCTCCAAGTTCTACGAGCTTGCCGTGATGCAGCTCGAAGGCTGCGCGAGGTTCGTCCAAGAAGAGAGCAGCCACGAAGAGGAGGTTCTGGCGGGACTGTCGGAGATCAGAAACCGCCTCATAGGCCGCCTGCACGAATCCGAGTCCGTCCTGGGCGACAAGGACAGAGAGCTCGCCGCCAGAGCCGAGAGCGAGGCCAGCCTCAGGCGAGACTTGGCGGGGAAAGAGCGAGAGCTTGCCTTGTTGAAGGCCAAGCTCGAGAGGACCAGGACTACAATGGTGGATCAGCAGTTGTTGAACATGAGGCAGAGGCTCGAGCCAGACTACAACAGCGACGAGCGACGAGGAGAAGGAGCCGTTGGGGATGAGAAGGTGGAGGAGATGGGCTCTGACATCGACGCGCTGAAGGAGACGCTTGATCTGGCCTTCGGGAGGATGAGGAACACCGTCTTTCTCTCGGAGGTGGCTCCACTGGAGCAGCAGTGGCGGTGGGGCGTGGAGAAGGACGCACTCTGCATCCTCATCAGAGGTATCGTCACCGATTTCCGAGAGATTCTCGAAGGGAGATCTCCCCGTAGGTTTGATGAGTTTTGGCCTGGTTTGATGGACGAGGTTGCAGGATTGAAGAGCGATCTCGATTCTCTCTTTGCAGAAGCGCCAGGGAGAAGCGCAGATTCGATAACCAAAGAGACCGAGGAGGAGGAAGAGAAGGACGAGAACGGGAAGCATTATGTTGCGAAGTTGATTAAGAATCACGAGTCTATCATCAGAAAAAAGAGCTCGGAAGCAGAGGAACTGAGGCGCGAGAAACTGCTTTCTGCGTCTTGCAGAAGAGAGAAGGAGCCAGATTGCCTCAAAAAGAGAGTTCAACGAGTGATCGCCAAACTCGACGGGCTTCTCGAGTGGAATGAGAAACTGTTCGAGTCTTCTGAAGAAACAAATGGCGAGGAAATCGTCTTTGAAACTCTGGAAGATGCGTGGTCGAGCACCACTAAGGTTTCATCCGCTGCCGAGAAGATTCGGAAGCTGGAGAAAGAGCTTGAAGACATAGACTTGGAGAACAAGATAAGGGACCAAATCTACGTTACGCTTTTTAGAGGTTTTTCAGAAGAGCAAAGCTGTGAGCTACATAGATGCCAAGATTTTGCCGTAGAAATGAAAAATCAGTGGAATGAGAATGATCAGAGCAACAATATTGAATCACAAATCCGAGATGAAATATTTAGCGTTGTGCTCGGCGATGTAATTAAGTCTTTCGAATGTGTCGATGAACCAGAATTAACTCGCAGCGGGAGCAACGAAGACAATTTCTCGAGCATTTTGGAAGATGTAGAAATACAAGGCACCATGAGGGATCAAATAGAAACACTCATTTTCGGACGAACCTTAAAGGATTGGAATGATCGCATAGATGCTTATGATTGTGATGATGTTGTTAGACAAGATATTTGTTTCATCATATTTGATGAAACTATCAAAAGTATTGTTCATGATGCCACCTCTGCTTTACGCCGATGCCATGCAAAGCTCGCCGAAGATTCGCTAAATAACGATGTCTTTGCGGTTTTCATCACCGAAACTCTCAAGGAATGGATGGTGGAAGTTGATGAATACACGAAACAGACACTCGTTAGCCAAGAGATTTATCAGTTTGTTGTCGTAGAGGCAGCAAAAGACGCAGTTGCCCGTTGTCAAGACAGTGATGAGGTCTTGGATTCTATGTGCAAACAAGTTGAGACAACAGAGCTGAATCGAGTGGACTTAAAATGTGAAGTTTTTGGGGAGAAAAGAAGATCTAGTTCCGTGAGCATCAAGCCAGAGAAGACTACCATTACTTTTTCAATAGAGAATGAAGAGAAGCTTTTAGATCAATCTGATTATGTAGTCACACCATTGCTAGGGTTCTTCCAAGCGATGGCGGACTTTGAGCACGCAGCGACACACAAATTAGAGACCAACAACTTGAGGTACTTATACACACTCCGTTTTCAATTTTATTTCCCGTTTGATCGTCAGAGTAAAGGGATCTGCTGCTACGCCTAAGCAGATTGGAAGAGGCTAAGCAGCATTTGAAGCCAATTGCGGAAAGAGGGTCGTCGCTGAGAGAAAAGGAGTCACTTTACCTGAAGGCGTTTATCATCAGATGTCAAAATCTCCACAAGGCCGAAACCGAGGTAACCGAGTACGGTATTTTCTTAGCCGTAGCTATTAATACACTAAAATATGAGGTTAATGTTCACAGGTGGATCTCTTAGGAGATCAAGTGGAGGGGCTCTTAGCCCTACTTCACAAGGTACACGCCATGCTGCAAAACCGTTCACCAAATCTGCACCAAAATTATTGGGTAAGAAATGCAGTGTTCTCACTCTGATTTTTCCGCGACTTTAGTATATTTAATGAATATATACTAGTTTTATCATGAAATATAGTTTATGTGGAGTTGCGCTCTTTGTTTGTGTTGAATGCAGGTGTTGGAGATTTTGCAGTTGATTGAGAAGGAATGGAATGGAGAAAGTTCCCACTGAGAGAAAGAAAATAATACTGTTAAGTAAGTTCCGACTTTCCATTCCGAGTCAACTGTGGTTTTCACACCCGACATTTATAAATCGCAAATTGTGTTATTTTATCTCGTTCTTTGATTCCGAGTTTACATTGGAACTATCGAAGCTATAAATTTTTCAACTTTTCAAATTGAATTCCTTCTCAAATTCATTCTCAAGTTTAAAATATGGAATTTATTTAATGTACAAAAAGACATTAATTAAAGAGAATGTGGGTTTAGAATTGCAAGTTTATTGGAGACTAATCTCTCTCTAATTAGTCTTATTAGGCCGGCTTCTTCTTCTAATACATTCCATTTCTTCTTTATATAAAATCAACGAATTTGTCAAATTCTTGCTAGATTTCTCCGTCCATTTCATTTTATTAGCTCCTCCAAGAAAATCATACGTAATTTAAATAAATATAATACACTTAACACTCTCATTTATAATGTAAACCATAGATACGTACACTAAAAACTTGCTTACATATCAGAGAAATTAATCAACATGAATTCACAGAGCTTCTGCTCCATATCGCTTGTCCTACTACTGCTCCTCTCCGGAGACTTTGCACCAAACACGTGCACGGGTCTGGTTGGGGGGCCGGGACCCGCGCCAAGCCCTACACCTTTCCCGCCCCCACCTGCAACAGTTCTTCCACCGCCACCACCTCCACCTCCGCCTCTACCACTAACTCCATCACGACTCCCGTCGCCAGAATCAAGTACGGGAGGGCTGAGCGCGGGACAGAAGGCAGGGATCGCTATAGGAGTGTTAGTGGGGGTGGCGCTGCTGGCTGGGAGTGGCATGATTTACAAGAAACGGCGGTCCAACATCAGGCGAGGGCGCCTGGGGAGCGCAGCGAGAAGACCGGCTCTCTGAAATAGAATTGAGATATCAATCTATGATCATGTTGTTTTGATGTATGGTTTCGTTGGTTTATCGGTGTTTGAGTGATAATATTTTATTAGTATTAAGCATGTCATGGATGGAGTTAGGTTTAACTGATGAAAGCCGTTTTGGCATTTAGATATGAGAAAACAAAAAGGGCATGGGTTGCACATAAATGCGAAAACGACTTGGATATTCTTGCTTGGCACAATTAATTCATTATTATTATTATTAGGGATAATAGCGGCATAAGTCCCCAACCTTAGGTCAACTGGGGCGGCATAACTCCAAACTCATTTAATAGCGGTAGAAGTACCATAAGTTAAATTTTTGTCCACGTTAACAAGTTTCTGTTAGTCAACATTGACTTTACCAGCTTCATGTCCACGTGGCTACGTGGGTGCCACACTAATCGACAATTCAGATGTCCACGTGTCCTCATGGATAAATGCAAAATATATGCGTGGATGGGATTCAAACCATGCCCTCCAGTGTGTGTTTCAAAGGCCTCAAAGGACACTAGAGGGCAAGGTTCGAATCCCATCCACGCAAATATTTTGCATTCCTCTATGAGGACACGTGGATAGCTGACTTGTCAGACTGTGTGGCACATACGTAGCTACATGGACATGAAGCTGGTAAAGTTAATGTTGACTAACGGAAACTAGTTAAACATGGACGGAAATTTAACTTTTGGTACTTCTACCGCTATTATTATTATTGAACCAAATTTCTTTTGTTCTAAGGAATTCTATAGAGAGACGCGTTTTATGGAAAGGACGTGCACACAAATACATAATACTTGTACAGCGAGTGGGCAACTACTATCCTATTCCTATCGTAAGCCTTCAAATATAACAACAAACTTGTAGTATTTGCATAAATGTTCTCTTACTTTCAATCGTGAAAATATTGTATAATATTCTTCATCAAGTGGCTGCTAATTAGGCCAACAACACATTGATTCAAATCATGGAAAGTAGAGCTGATTGGTTTGACATTAACCATGAATTGTGGAGCTTCATGGGGTTCTTAATCATTCATATATACCTAATTCAAACTCCCTTTCCTCAAACTCATAATGAGACTCTAATCCAACACAATTTGTGGCATCAGGAAGGAACCACTCAAACTAAGTCATTCAAGATTACTATGGCCACGTGGTTTTGAATTTTACTTGACGAGCATTTTTATCAAAAACTCTTCTTCATATCTTCTAACATGTAATACTAATATATTTTATAATTTCTGCAACAAAATATAAGGCTGATTATTTAAATATATATATTAGGTGCCTAAGGATTTACAATAAAGACATGTATTATTACTCATTTTTCATCTTTGTGAATCACAACGACACTGTAATTTTCCAAGTTGTCTGGATTGTTGTGCAAACATAATAGTATTTTAGTTTAGTCCACTGACTTTATCCGTTTGTCTGACTCTCAGCCATTTAAAATTAATTTACAGTCAGAGACCTGTGGGTCCCCCAAGTCATAAAAGGCTTGCCACGTCACGCGTAGGGGGGGTAGAATCGTCAGTTGCAAGAGGATAATCCCACTCGCCGACGACGATAGGGCCAATCAAAGAGCCCCACGTGTTAATGACAAACAAGCGCGCGAACTTATGAAATTTGACCGTTGATTGCGGACAAACAACTCTCGCGGGCCGTTGGATGGAGAGGGCGACCGGTTCTCCACCGTCGGTAATATTTAAAATATATTAAAATTAAATGCAAATATAAAAGACAGACATGCTCTGCAATTCCTGGTCCTTCCTTCTTCTTCTTCCCCAACAGAAAAAGAAGAAGAAGAAGAAGAAGAAGAGGTCTTTCAACTTTCACCATGCGCAACTGAACCAGAAGACGAAGACGACGAAGATGAACCACTCGGCGATGCAAGAGCCTAGCATCGACACCGATAAGCTCAGCTACGAGATATTCTCCATCCTCGAAAGCAAGTTTCTCTTCGGCTACGACCCTCAAAAGCTCTGGATCCCCAACGACCAACCTCCACCGCCTGCCGCCGAAGACGCCGTCTCCGCCGTCAAGAACCAGAGAGGCAAAATCTGCATCCTCAGCATCGACGGCGGCGGCGGAATGAGAGCCATTCTCTCCGGGAAAGCCCTCGCTTATCTCGAGGCCTCTCTCAAATCCAAATCCGGCAATCCCGACGCTAGGATCGCCGATTACTTCGACGTCGCAGCCGGTGCCGGCGTAGGCGGCATCTTCGCCGCCATGCTCTTTGCCTCCAGGGACCTCCGCCAACCCATCTCCGACGCCGACGACACCTGGAAATTCCTCGCCAACCACGGTAAACGATTGTACCGCTCCTCCAAAGGCAGCGCCGGGAAATTCGTAAGGCGAATCATCCCCGGGTCATCCCCGTCTGGCGGGTTGGAGAAGCCGCTGAAAGAGGCGTTCAGCGACAGCGGGCGAGCCCTAACCCTGAAGGACACGCTGAAGCCGGTTCTGATCCCGTGCTACGACCTGACAAGCACGGCGCCGTTCGTGTTCTCGCGGGCGGACGCGGTGGAGACGGAGAGCTTCGACTTCCCGCTGTGGGAGGTGTGCGTTGCTACGGCAGCGGAGGCGCCGGTGCAGATGCGGTCGGTGGACGGGGCGACACGGTGCGTGGCGGTGGACGGGGGGCTGGCGATGAGCAACCCGACGGCGGCGGCGATCACGCACGTGCTGCACAACAAGCAGGAGTTCCCACACGTGCGGGGGGTGGAGGACATACTGGTACTTTCCATAGGAACGGGGGAGAGGGAGAAAGAGAAGGAGAAGGTGAGGAAGTGGAAGGCGAAAGAGTGGGCCCGGATCGGCGCCCACGCCTCCGCGGAGTTGGTGGACCAGGCCGTGTCCATGGCCTTCGGACACTGCCGGAGCTCCAACTACGTCAGGGTTCAGGTACTTTGCCCACTCGTTTTATATATTTAACTTAAGTAGAAATTTTGAGGATTCCGCTCTCTCTTTTGGGTGGAGAAGAGAGTTATCATCTGGGTCCCTCCCTCCACTGCAAGCTTTGTCAACTGTGGGACTTATTTATTCATACTCCCTTCTGAATGAAACCTCGATTGGCTTTATGGCTTCATCTTCATCCAATTAAATGCTTTGTAATTGTGACTCCTTCTTATCATCTGTTTCAGCTTCACGCACCCAATTCACTGGGATTTTATCAACATCAACCCCACTTTCTATTAACCACAATCGATGTAAATAGCTTGTTGATGCACACGTTTTGCTTAATTTTGAGACTTATTGCTATCCCACCATACAGTCTATAGATAGAAAGCTTGGGATATCGCCTCTTTTACTTGCATTTGTGACGAGATGCGTACCTAAGGAATGACTATGAGAGGGTGCTCTGTCATTGTGCAATTGAAATTCTTTCTTTTATTGGGTATGGATATCAATTTTTATAGTTCCGGGACCTAATTCTCAGGGTCCATCAATTTTAGGTGGACTATTTCTTTAAATACATTCTCCTTTTGCATTTCGTAATATTCTATAAATACATTTCTTTAAACACTGAAACTTGTGGATGACCATTAATTCGAGTTTTAATTGTCTCTTCATATTCATAGTAGTAAACAAAGAATTGCAGGTTTTCTTTCCATGTTGCGTCACCAAAGTGGCAAGTGGTTTTCCTGTTACTCTAAATAATTTTGTCAATATGCTCATGAGCTTGAATTTATAGCTTTGAGATCTAAGCTTTAAATCATCGTTACACTAAAAAAAAACATCTAAATAATGTGGGTTGCGTGGCAGGCAAACGGGTCAAGGTTGGGACGGTGTGGGGCAAATGTAGAGACGGACTCGAGTGCGGGTAATGTGAAGATGCTGGTTGGTTTAGCGGAAGAGATGCTGAAGCAGAAGAACGTGGAATCGGTTCTCTTCGGGGGTAAGAAGATGGGAGAAGAGACCAATTTGGAGAGACTAGATTGGTTCGCCGGAGAACTGGTTTCGGAGCATCAGAGGCGGAGTTGCCGGATAGCTCCCACTGTTGTTTTTAAGCAGCCAACCCCCAAATCCTAATGCTAAAGGTAGTTACTTACTACTTCAACATTATTCATCAACTATTGCACCCTAAAGAAATACTTATTTGGTGTTTATTTGACATCAATTGAGGTGGCTTTGTGTTAATAATACATACCTCTTTCTCAATTGAGTTTGGTTGATTTGTTTTGGAAAATGCGGTGCCTTCATTTCAAATTTCAATGAACCTAAGAATTCCTGAAGATTGATTTGAAGTCAACTCTGAATATTGTAGATAGTCATAGATATTCAGGGACCATATCCATATGCAAGCCCCACAAATTGTCGGCTTACCGACACAATTTTCAGCGGCGTGTAGGGGCAGAATGGTCAATCTTTTGATAAAAGAAAGGGTGTTTTGGTCATTTTGATGAGCCTAATCATTGTTGGGTACCTTGACTCAACCCATCGGTAGTCCGGCAATTTTAAAGAAGAAAGATTTCGCTTTTAGGTTATAAATTGAGAAATCCAAAAGGTTCCTTTCTTCTCTTGTTCAAATTACACACATGCCCTTCTGTTCGTCAAGTGCCAAGCTTTATTTGCCTCACTGCCCTTGACCTGAATAGCTGTTGATCTGCCTCTGTATATTGGTGTATTGAAAAAGAAAGACGTAATAGTGGTGGATATTAATTAATGGCAAAGAGGTCATTTTGTGGAACAGAGTTTAGTGGACTAACAATTACAACACCTGTTGATTCATGCAATGCAGCTTTTACTTTCGGAAGTGGAGATGTTAGTGGGATACTTTGCCTGCCAAGAAGAGGTATGAAGCTAGTGATTTCAAACCATGTAATGTAATGTAATTATGGTGGGAAATTTTTTTTCTTCATTCACTTTCCCTTTTTCACTTTGTAAATTTTTTGAGCTTCTCAAATGCTTTTACTTTTTGGCATTTCATCCCAAAATCAAAAGAAAGTGTGATGGTGGGCCAGTTTTGAGAGATTTTAGTGGGTGACTTTTCAAAAGCAACCGACCGCATCGCCTGAGATTGAGATTGTGGACCCTTTAATCTGTAATATAAGAATGGGGGTCCTTCCTTTCTGTTTACAAACACATTTCAATCTCATTGTTTTGGTACATATAATACACACATATTTGATTGGTTTGTAATGTATTAGATAACTATTGCTGATGGCTCTTCATAATTTTTTTAATATTGGTTATAGATAGATGGTGTGTTGGGTTTTAGTATTGATTGGTTATCCATTTGCATGTCTTTCCTTCCAAAATTATTTGATTATGTCGTTGTTAGTGATGGCAACTCAATATTTATCTTCACAACTTTATGATATATACATGAAGAATCTCCTTTATTGGATTAGGACATGCTTGAAAGGATTATATTATATGGAGGACAACAAGTCAAACAGAAATTGCCTTCTTTACCATGATGAAATGATGATGTATTAAGGATATGTATTCTCATTATTTATAGAGATAGAGGCAAATGATACAGGTGATTAACATTTAAAACTTAAAATTAGTTGGGAAATTATAAGCATAAATTGGAAAATACAAAATATTTTGTAGGTGTAATGGCTAATCAATTGAAGCTGACATGATAATCAACATTATTTGGGCTTTAATTTCTGTAGTACGTAGATTACCTTGCATCAACAACAAAGAGAATAACATAACTGTTATTTTTTTGCCCCAAAATTATTAGCATCGCTATTATCTACACATGACAGAATTATTCCAATTCAAAAATAAAAAATAGAAATAAAATCCACGGCGTCTTCACTTCACAACGATGCTTGGTTCATCACAATGCTAAACTGCTGAGGAGAAAGAGAGCCAACTTTCTGATTGTGTCGTTTAAGCAGGTAGGTGTCGTTTACTCGTTTAACATAGAGAAGTGGAGCGACTCAAAAGGTCCATCGATATGTCTTTAGTCACAACTTGTATACTTGATTTCAAGATACCATCCATCATTTATAATAAGCATCTCATAATTTGAGTATTTTCCTCTACAAAGTATAATTACGGACACAGAAGCTCATCGATTCATGAATCTATGGTACAATGAAGATTCGGTAAAACTGAAATGCAAGATATCACTAATTTGCATGGTGATCGGGCCTTACTAACGCGTGTAGCGCGTCGAATTCAGCTTACTTGATCTTTCTTACTACCCTCATCATGTTATACCTTTTTTTTTCTTCTTTTCTTTCTAAAAATCATATATACGTACTACACGAAGTAAAAGAAGTCATGGTTCCTAAAGTAAGACTAAGAACATTTTCATGTATTAAGTGCAGTTTGTGTTCCTGTGTATTCGATTTGACTTTATGTTGGAACATGTGTCCGGACAATTTAACTAGAGTGACGGCTAGCTCTTCGTGGAATCGTAAGCTAATACTTAGTCAGGATAATCATCAAATGTCATTTTGCACAGCTGTGTGGATTGATTCTTCATCTTTTCCGAAAATGAATTGCTCACGAATCTTTTTTTTTTTTTATAATAAAAAACGGAGGTCTATAATCTAACAATGCGAGCCTGGGTTTCAAAGAGACGGACACTCAGGGAGCGCAACTTATCTGATCACCGAGCAGCAATATATCTTTGGTAGATGAGGGTCATCCTTCATATCTCAAACCGTACACTAGAACTGGAGAATTTGTGATCTTCAACAAGCTATGAAGTTTGAATTTTTATGATCCCTGAGCAGCATATATCTTTATTATGAAATCCAATTAAGAGTCTTTTATAACCATGTGTCATTGTAATTATTTTCAACTAAATCTAGTGTTGGTCAATGCCCAGAGCAGTTGTTACCTCTCTTTTCTTTGAGAATTGCGTTAACAAATATAGATCGTGTGTACTTATATATACATAATATTTATTAATTGTGAAAATCATGCTCTTTTTGTCAAGTCTTATGTTGGAACATCTGCTGATATATCATAGTATGGTTGATTTCAAAACGAAATTCATGGACATATTTACAATGCCATGCTTTAAAAATTAACTTTTCCGATTAAAACGCATGCAGTTTCTCAAGTCTAAGTCTAACAATGTAGGAATAATTAACACTTGCAACATGCGATGGGATCAAATGTGATCATGTGAGCCTCGCAAAACAAAACCAACACAATGAATTTTCTTCAACAAGCTATACATGAAGTTTGAATTTTTCTATTTCATCACCACTAATGTCTTCCCCAACCTTCCAAGGAAGAAAAGAGAGTTCAAGAACAAAAACATAAACTGATAAAAAAAAAAAAAAACACAAGCGCCAAAATTTAGAAAAAAAAATAAGGGAGATAGCCAACTTGATAATTTAAAATTAACAAAATAGTCAATGTTTAGTTAATATTTGTACAATAGCAAGTTAACCATATTAGACATTATACAAATAGTCATATTAACCAGTATAACTTTATTAACCATTGACAAAATGGTCAATGTAAGGCTATTTTTGCAAATAAAAACTTTAAGTTTGTTTAAATGCAATGTAAATATATATATGAATGTGACTATTCATTATAATTTCTAGGTAAAATAAAGTGGAATTAAAGAAGCAAATAAATCTAATAGAGGAGTAAAAATAAACCAACTTCGTTGCCGGGCCCCAAGCCTGATTGTGTGGATTTTGAAACTATTTATTTCCTTTCGGGTCCGGAGCGCCCAAGAATGTATTATTTGAAAAAAAGAAAAAGTAATAGGGAAATAAATAAAAACATGTTGATGATTGTGCTTCAAAAGCTAGCATATGAAGAATCTACTTTTGAGGCATGGTATACTCTACAACTCCTGCCTGCAGGTGAACTTTATTTTTCCTATTTCATTCGTATATATATATATATATATATATAAATATATATATATATATATGAAGAGAAACTTCATGCTAAGCTATGCTTGATCGAAAACTCAAAATAACCATAATTAAATTAACCGAAATCAAAATATGTAGAGCGCAACTAAGTAGGTGTTTATTATGGATCACGTGTAGTTGCTGAGAGAATACATATCATATATATGCTTCTTCGCTTCATAAATTACAGGGTTGGAGTTCTTATGGATCATGGATAGACGAGTAGAGTATAATACATGCTTCTTACTTCTTAGCTTATACTTATGTAGTTATTTATATTATATTCGTCATCACTCGTTGATTTTATAGTGTATAACTAACGAGTATATGTAATGAAAAGATAGTTGATAGGTTTGAATTTGCGAGAGAGAGAGAGAGAGATTATATTCTTTTCATTTCCTATGTAATGTATGTTTAGGCGTAGAATAGATAGGCTATAGGTAAGAAATGCATCTACTCTAGGTGTTGTATTGTAATGATATATTCCAAGGGAGGTGAGGGGAGATCTGAAGCGTGGTCCTCCACTCACTCACTGACCCCATGCATTGTCCTTTTTGACCTGCTTTGACCGTGCGTCTCTCTCTCTCTCTCCGCGGGGAATGAGATTCCCTCCCATAATCATAGCCTGCTGTCTCTGCAACTATCACTTTTGCTTTCCCGTTTACATGATAAAGCCAGCCATGGCAGAGATTGTTTCGCGTACGTGCATACCAAACTGAATGAAAGATAGGCTCTCTTCTCTTCTCAAGAATCTTATTACCCATCGATCTTATTTACAGATCATGAGCTCAGCTTATTATATATATATTATTATCACTCCAACAACACAAGGAGGGAGCTAGCTAGAATCTCCAAAGATTATATTCCACGGACAAAACCACTCTCTATTTCTTTCTCTCCTTTTAATATCTATACATATATATAGTGCTTTCTCTTTTATATATACTTGGCTGGCCCAGCTGCTGCAGCTTGGCCTTGGAATTGAATAATAAACCCTACCCAAACAATATCAAGTCAATATACATGCATGAGCCCCTTACTTTTTCAAAAGCGTTTGAAATCACAAGATTTCATTCATTGAATTTCGTTAAACACCCTCATTTTGCTGTAAAGCAGTCTAGTACTGATCTATATAATACACACATCTTGTTGAGATCCTATGCCTCGCTGCTACTCAGTATAATATATGTATAATTTATATAATTAACTGCACAATACAGGAGTATCTTCTTAATATACGAGGATCAGATAAGATCAGATCGGATGAGAATTATATATAATAATCAAGTTACAAAATTTAGAGTAAGTATTATTGTATGAAGTAAAATAACATAGGAAAGAAAGAGGTGATACGTGGGAAAAGAGAGAGAATGTGGATGAAAGCTAGGTAATTAGTTTAGTTTGGCAGAGTAAATTACCGAAATTTGGGCCACACACAGCCTCCTCGATACATGTGTTGTTGACATGACTCGTTTCATCCAAAACTATAATTACTATTTGATTTCGCAGAACAGAAGCAGCAGCAAATTAAGGAAACTAAAAAGCTAGAATAAGAAGATGAAGAAAGTACCTTCCTTCCTTTGTGTGGTACTGGTGAGAATGAATCGGTGCATGCATGGAATAATAGGTAGGCATGTATGGTGTGCGATAGATGTAATATGGGTGTATGCATGGCTCCTCATACGCCATCCACGGAGGCCATCGAAGTCCCGTTGGCTTCTGCAAATGGCATACAGGGAGCCAGGCATATGCATCACCAACTCACCATACATGCCTATGGATGACCTAGCTTAGCTATATGGAATGATTGGTGGAGAGAAAGAGGAAGGAGAGGTATTTATGGAGGAAATAGGGTTTGAAAAAGAGTGGGAAATGCAAAGAGAAAGAGAGAGAGAGAAAGCAAGGTCTCTTCTCTTCTCTTCTAAATAGAGAGAGAGAGAGAGAGAGTGTTTGAAATTGAAACTTCCTTTTCCTTCTGCCTCTCAAAAGCAACTCTTGCTTTCCTTCTGAACCTCCTTTTGTCTCCGAGTGCTTGGAACTGAACGCATATGGATTCCTCTCTCTCTCTCTCTCTCTCATAACATAAAATAATATAAAAGAGAGAGAAGAAAACATCATAATTATTCATCTCTCAACCTTTTTTTTTTTTTTTTTTTATCTTTAATTTCTCCATCACTAGTCACCACCACCTACCTCTAGTCTTTACTATTATTTTCTTTTGCCTTTTTCATTTATAATTAATTATATCGAGGAGACTGAGATTTGTACTAAACCAGTCCAGGGCCATAATAAATAATATTAGCAAACCTAATTCACTTGTATTTGTTGTACTTGATGATATATTTGGATTGGAAGAGGAGGAGGAACCATGACTTTCTGTTCCTTCCACTTCCAATAATAATATTTATTAATTAATTAATTAATTCTTCTCTACATCTGTCACCACTCACAATATAAAGCTGCTGCTGCATTCATCTTCTTCTCACGCCTACCCTATTTTCAAATAATTAACACTTTCATAATTATAATATATAATTATGTATACACTATTCCAACCTGCACACACTAATTATGTTGTCGATCGGGAAAGAAACGTTCGCCAGATGCAAAGCCATACACCATGGTTAATTAATCTTAATTATAGCACCAAAGAAAATATATATGTATGTATGTATGTTTAGGTTTAGCTATATATAATTTTGGTTTTCCGAGGGTGAAGAAGAAAATGAATAAAGTGCAGCGGGAGATTTTATTACTAATGCGATCTCTTTGTCATATAATTAAGAATGGAGCCAAAATATGTTTCAAGAACTCAAACACATATATATAAACTAGCTTGTTGTACTTTCCAACATTATAACATGATAGTTTGGCTTCTTCTTTGATCTCAGATCATCGCCACCACCATTTATTATTATTTGTTTGTCGTCTCGATCATCGCTTTCCGTCATAGTAGACTCGCCCAAAAGGAGCTATACACTCGGTCTCAACTCAATTATAACGTTTTTTTCTCTTATTTTTTGAAATCTAGATTTTTAGATATAAATTATAAGTGTATCATGCATGTGTCCATGTACCAGATATATGAAATGCCAAAATTTGGCTACAACGAATGGTCAATATCGACACGAGAATCTCTATAGCTGTCAAAATAAGGCCACCATTTTTGTATTATTATTTAATGGGGTTGACATATATATACATGCCTGAATTCTCTTGTTTTTTTTTTCTTGCAATTCTACTTCCTCCATTTTTATATATAACACATAAATTTTATTCTTGGCGATCCCATAAATTCGGTTTGTGTAAAAATAAAAATTGTAATCGGAGCTTGCATCAACATCAGCATCCATTGATTTAAATTTATACCCCATATTGTAGAGAGAATAACGTTGCTAAATATCTTAACAAAAGTATCACGTGTCTCTTTTTTTTTTTTTTTTTTTTTTCTCGCAAGTCTTTATCAGTTTATATCTTGAATTTTTATCCGCTTATTAAGAGAATCTGAGTTTCCATAATGATTAAAAAACGGCCCCATGCCTCCATGAACTCAAATCAAATGGTATAATATTAGATTAATTAGAGATAATTATTAGTTATACATGTACGTATGATATACATGCTGTGGCAGTGAAGAAAAAACAGTGGCAAGTTTGGCGCTTGGCCAGATGCTAGCTAGAATACAATAACACAGTGTGTATAATGTATATGCGTTGTGTGGTAGTCAAGAGAGAGAGAGCGATCGATCTTCTGTTCTGTGTCTACAAAAAGCTGCACTGAATTATTATTATTAAATTAAAATGCCATATATAATAAGAATATACATAAGCAAAGTGGGAAAGCAGGCATTAATAATAGTAAAGGGGTTTATCGTGTAGAGTGTTGGAATGAAGCAAGACTGGGAATCGCAGTGTCAGATTAATGGCTCTCTCTCCTTGGCTTTCTTCTCTTCTCCATTTTCCTCTTTGTTCTTAAGCTACCGTCTCACGCTTTGATTCTTCCATCATTTCTCGTTACCATAATCAGGATCAATCACTACATATATATATATATATAATATCATTATTTCCAATATTCTTCTTATTATGACTATTTATACCATCACTCTAGCTCATCTTATGTAGACTCTTTACACAACTTTCGGTCACATATATATATATATATGAAATAATTAATGTATTAATCACATGAAGCGTATAATGAATTGTATTTCAAAATTCAATCTATCTATATGTTTAATAATTAAGGATATTTACGACAAAAATA
This sequence comes from Parietaria judaica, assembly GCA_954871525.1. NCBI lineage: Eukaryota > Viridiplantae > Streptophyta > Magnoliopsida > Rosales > Urticaceae > Parietaria > Parietaria judaica. Next base: position 11,592,477 of record OX940862.1, read on the forward strand.
CCCATATATATATATATATATATGTTACAATATATTCCCTTTTATGTTTGTTTGCACAATTTCACAATTGTATGTAAATTGACATAAGGATATCAAGTTTTTCTTCAAGTCCCTACCATGAAGTTCCATTTGATGGTATATGACAAGTCCACATATCCGCGTACGAGCCGGAAAGAAATTCTGCCTTTAAAGAAGGACTTACGCAAATTTGAAAAAAATTGTCAACGAACTAATTTAATGTATGGTAGTAAAAAAAAAAAAGAAAAATTAATATTGCAAAAACCATGATATTATAGTTCAATCGTTTCATCTTGACGTAATGAAAAAAGAAAATCATATGTAATATACGTAGAAGTTAGAACTTCACAAAACAAATTAAGTAAATATATAGAAAACTAATTACTAGTGCCACACAAAAAAAAAAACATATCTTGAAATTTTGAAGAGAAGTGGGGTGGGGGGACTGATGAGTGATGAGATGACAAGGAAGAAGGTGCGCTGTTTTGTAAGGTTGTGTAGACCTCGAAGTGCACGCAACACACATTTGAGGCATATATACTCAAACTGTATTCTCTATCTCCGCTTTCTATTACCATTAATATTAATACTCCCTCCCTCCCAGTATTATATTATTCATCACCCTTTCTTCTTGCATCTGCACCATTTTATATTTATATTTATATATATATATATATATTCAATCATAGTTTCAAGTTTAAACATATATATGCTTTCTTTATTCAAACATTTATATATTGTTAATCATTTTTTATAAAAATAAATAAATGCCAGCATCTCTCACTCCTCTTTGTTGTTGTGTCGTGGGTTTTGAAGACATTGATGAATGGAATTAATATTAAGTACGTACCTGAAGTTTCCCTATATATATTTTCCCTATATATATATATAGCGACATTATTTTGATTTGAGCAGGCACAAATTCAGCAGTACCTTTCAATTCAATATATATAATTATATATATATCTTATCTTATTATCTTTTCTCGTGACTCATTGTTAATTTTATATACGTAGCTAATTAACATAAATAAATAAAACATTAACAGTACAAGCATTAATTGAAGAAAAAAAAAAAAATTAGTTAAGCACGAGAAAGAATGAATGAGCGTGCATGACAGTCTTGGGTTGTTCTTCCGCGTGCGATGTCTTCTTCTTTAAATATTGATTTAAAATCAAAGAGAGCTAATAATTACTAATATTTTCATAGCCTAGCTAGGTCGACATTCAGATAGGGCTAATATATAATATTAAACAATCAAATAAGTGAAGAGAAGTGAAGTGAAGCATGCCTTAAGCCACGTGATATTATGATGGATCTCCACATTTTTATACAAAATTTATATGGTTATTACCGGCATATATTCCCATTCTTTGATAAACCCGCTCATGATGCTCTCGTTCTTTTTTCGCGGCATATATTCCCTTAGTTGGGTGATTTGTGTTCATGTTGGGTGATGTGTGCAGAATTAGGGTGAGAGAGAAGGGGGAGGAGATCGAAATAGATTGGTTCAACGAGAGAGAATGAAACAAATAAATTGATAATTTTACCGCTAAAAATAATTAATTTTTATCTAAAAAATAGTACTTTTGCTTAAAATAGTACCTTTTAATTATTTCAAGCCATGTGTCTGAACATTAGTGTGACACATGGTAACAGTTGACGAATGTGCGGAAATATAACGGTGGTTGAGTTTGAGTGAGTTTTATGACTGCATGAACATATGCCGCGAAAAAAAGAGATGTCATGAGCGAATTTGTCAAAGAATGGGAACATATACCGGTTATAACCAAAATATATATACGCTTCTTTAGGCCTGCAACTTATCGTTTAACCTATGATTTCTTCACAATTTGGTATCCTTAACCTGATTCATGTTATTCATGTTTTAATAACCTTAACCTGGTTTTAAAAATCGGTTAACCTAATTTCTGGTTATCAAAATATGATTAACATGATTAATAACCTTGACCCTTTTTTTTAATATAACATTCAACACATTTTATCGAAACAATGAAGCATATCGGTCAAAAATAAATCGCAAATAAAACAACCCAGTCCACAAAGAAGTATTCCTGTCCACTGTAGTTTAAACATAAATTCAAAAAGTACAGCAATTATAAATAACCCTACTTAATTTAATCATAAAATATCTAAATTAAAATTAATATTAAAATCGGTTACAAATATAAAAGATTTTGAAAAATAAATGACATGTAACTTCATCCTGTTTGAAACCGGATACGGTTAACTTTAAAATATTTTCAAAATAATTTGGTCAACGATTATTTTAAACTAAATAATTTTCGGTTACGATTTTAAAATTTGATTACCCTTTTTTCCGCACACCCATGCCCCTACACTTCTTTATCAACAAACTTTCATCTCAAGATTTAACTATGACCAAAGAATGAATGTGGTTGGAAAAAAAAATACTCTTTTTTATTTTTGAAAATAATTACATAAAATGTATTAGTTATTTTAATAAAATAGTTATTGTACAAAATACTCATTTTGTATCAAAGGTTTTAAGAAAAACGCCCCTGTGTGTATTTTTTACTCTCACACGTGGACTTTTTTCTAAAAACTTTAACACAAAATTGGCATTTCTTACGATTTCTTTTAATAAAATACGTTCACAATTAATTTTTGAACTTTTACATCCAAAATAAAAAGACCATATAAATATTTTTCAGCTTTTTTTCTTTATTTCTATAAAGTCAGACCCACTATCTTTTTTATATATATATATATATATATATATATATATATATATATATATATATCTTTATGACTTTTTTCTCATTCTATTTATTTTATTGGAGTCTTTACTTTTCTCTTTTTTTAATAATATATTAAAAATAAAATCTAAATAAATGCCTCTCAAAATGTTTTTTTTAAAAGTTATTTACAAAATTAAAAACACAAAATGAAAATAAAAATTTAAACGAACGCTATTATTAATATATATATATATATACACATATATAGGAATGATGAAAAGCTTGATATGTTGCTGAGAAATTTGTATGTAGAATCATTACTTTGATCTCTCAAGTAGTGTTGGTGTGGAATTGAGAAAGTAGAAACAATGTAATCAACGGTTGTTGAAGAAAACATTGTCTGGGAAAGTTGAGACAAAGCGTCGTTTTTAAAGCTTGAAATGCCCTTTTTCTTTTGTGTTGCATGCATGCATGGCCCTACATCCATGGAGATGATAATGTTAAAAGCTCTCAACATTATAAGAAAGTCGAATTTTCTCTGCTCTTTATAGCGAAAGCGGAGTGATTGATGGTCAATTACAACTAGTGGTAGTCTCTAAAACAAAGATTTAAAGGTAACTGTTGGAATTTCAACGAGAAACATTTAAAATGAATTTTGCTTTTGATAAGTGTTTGGTTGAAGTTGAAGGGAGATTCATACAATACAAGTTGATAAGATGTGTTGAACAAATTAATGTGAAAGGTCAAAGATGCCAACTTTGGATTCATTCGGCGTCCAATCTCGTAGATTTTGACTCAAATTAATATTTCCGATCGAAACATGCATGCATGTTGTTGTTGACACTTGACATCATTTAAAAAAAAAATTATGATTAGTAATCAAACAAGTAATGTCGTATATGCGTGCTCAAGCATTTCAATTTGGTTCGCCTCTGGGCCCAAACTCCATTTTTTGGGTTTGGGCTTGGGCTTTGAAACCATCAGCCCAGGCTCCAAGTGTTCATCATCGGACAAATATAAATCGTATGGGGAAAAAAGTATTTAAATCAGATTAGCCATAGCTTGCTGAATTGTTTCACGTGCGATCTCGTCGTTTAATTAAGACAAACGACAAACTCTATTCAAAACTTTAAAAGACTTGATCAAAATTGAGAGAGCCCGGCCCAACTAAAAAGCCCACTAAGATCGAAGGCTGCAAGCCCAAGTAATACCAAGCACTCCTGTCCGAAACTCAAGCTCGTCGTCGACGAGGGTATAGGCGAAGAAGGTGAAGCCGTGAAGCATCGTTGCATTACATGGTAAAGGCCAGAGAGGCTTTTGGATTCCCACATCTAAAGCAATAGTAAACAGCAGATTAAGGTGATTCATTAATTAATAATTAAGACCAGTTAGCAACTCAATTAAATCTAAAACCGCAAGTATTTATGGAGAGAACCCCTCTACTATAACGGGTAAGCCAATCAAGACGAAATGGGAACTTAGTCCCCGGCAACCGAACTCAAAAGCTATAAATAGTATATCAAAGCATTAGAATAAGGGCTGTAACCGGAGCACGTATTCGGTTTTTTTGAACTACTCAAATCCGGATCCTGTTTTTCGGGTATCCGGAAATCACTACCCTTATCCGGATATCCGGATACCTATTTTCAAAAACTTGTTAATTATCCGTACCCGGTTTCAAAACCGGATTCGTATATTATCCGGATATCCGAAATTTTTAACAAATGAAAATGAAACCCTAAAAATAAGAGTAACTCTAGAAAATGAATAAGAGTAAGAGTAACCGACGGACGAGGGCTTCGAGGCGGCTGAATAAGAGTAACCCTTGAAATTTGAAAATGGAAATAAAATGTCGACTGTCGAATAAAGGAGTAACCTTAGAAAATGAATAAAAAAATACAAAATTAAAATAAACCGGGTTTTAAACCGGATACGGATATCTGAATTTTTAAATAACAAAACCCGCATCCGTATACAGATACCCATATCCGGATTCCGGATTCGGATTTTAAAATCGGATACGGATGCAGATGCGGATATAAAACCGGGTTCCGGATTTTAGTTATAGCCCTAATTAAAATAGACGTTGAAACTTGTTAAGTATTTGTACTCTAAAAATCTTGTACTTAAGCCACTCGTATAAAAATAAACATCAATTCATCAAATCTCATTGTCTTGCGACTCTTATCTCTATATCAATTTTTTTTCCGTCGATCATATACGATCCGAATTTCTACTTTACCAATTAAAGTTGGTTTGACTACGTGTCGCGAATATGCGAGTTTCGTCATATTCAACTAGTCTCCGATTTCTGTTACAAATCTAGAAACTTAAATTATGAGAAGAGTTGAGGGGTTGACTTTTTATAATGTTTTTTTTTTAAATTTTATTTTACCAAATTGTGTCGAGTTAATTTTTGTCCTACAGGAAGTTCAAATTATTGAATTCTGATGAAATAATTAAAACCTAAACAAAAAAACTATGTATAATGAGGCATTGCACGAATGAATTATTTGGTCAAATTAAAAAGAAAATACATATCTGTGGCTGGCGGGTAAGGATTTACAGTTGACAGTTACTACTCCAATACGACACCGTTTCGTCTCTTTCTATCTCTCTCTGGATTGATTCCATCAAAATACTATCCAACACTAAAACGAACGAATGGGAAAGACCTGACCTGAGCTTGGCCTTGGCCTTGAGAGTGGATGTCCACGGTGGCGCTGTCTCCGGCGCCGGCGGCCCGGTCGGCGGCCAGGTCCAAAACGAAGGCGAAGGGACCAGATTTCGGGCATTTCAGGTGGGCGGTGAAGAAGGACGTGGAGTTCGTGAAGAAGGGCGTTTCGAAAGGGGTGGAGTGGGCCAACAAGGCGTTTCGGATTCCGCAGGTCTCCAAGGCCGTGGACGACGTCGTTTGGCTCCGCAACCTGGAAGACCCCAGTGCCTCTCCCGAACCGCCTCGCTCCTGGCCTCCTCCTTCTTACCCAGGTGGGTGTGTCTCTGCTCTGTTGGATGGATCGAAACAACAAGAAATGAGTTCATGCTTGTGTGGCAGGGCTGAGTGGGGTGGAGTTGTTGATGGCTGATATCGAAGCCTTGGAAACGTACGGCGCTTATTTCTTCTATCTCTCCAAGGCTTGGTCTAAACCACTTCCTCAAGTTTACGATGCTCAAAAGGTTGCGGACTACTTCAATTGCCGCCCCCACGTCCTCGCCTTTCGGCTTATCGAGGCATGAAACTTAACTCACCACACTCTTATTATGCCAACACACACATACTCTCCTCACATTAATATTGTTTGCAGGTGTTTCTCTCCTTGGCCGCTGCTGCTATCAGAATTCGTTTATCGGGTTTCAACGCGGATGACGATTACCAACTTGGAATGTTTTTGAAAGAATCAATGCTCACTTTAGGCCCCACTTTTATTAAAGGTTGACATTGCCATTGCCAGTCATGCACTCCAAAATTGAATACTAACACAGCACATGACCATGTATATATATGCTTGCTATTGCAGTCGGGCAGTCCCTATCTACGAGGCCGGACATTATTGGTACCGAGATTTCAAAGGTCCGATTCACGACATTCTACTTGTGTTCTTTTCGTTCCGCGTAAATACTTATTCGAAAAGACGTGATTTCTGTGTTTGGGATTGACAGGCATTGTCGGAACTGCAAGATCGGATACCTCCGTTTCCTAGGAGTGAAGCAATGAAAATCATCGTGGAAGAATTGGGGTCTCCGGTGGAGTCGTTCTTCAGCTACATCTCCGATGAACCTGTGGCTGCTGCATCCTTCGGCCAGGCATGCCACATATTTAGATGCAGTAACTGCATAATCAACCAATCACGTGTGTGTGGCCAAGTAATTTGTCGTTCGTGTTATTATTTAGGTCTACTTTGCAAGAACGCTAGATGGATCTTCTGTCGCTGTGAAAGTTCAGCGTCCGAACATGCGTCACGTGGTTGTGCGCGATATATACATTCTTCGCCTCGGGGTTCGTGTCACCATCTGCACAATCTCCATATGTTTTGTTTGACCAGTTTTTAATACAAGTTTGAAACTTCAGCTTGGATTGCTGCAAAAGATAGCCAACAGAAAGAGTGACTTGCGTCTATATGCTGATGAGCTTGGAAAAGGATTAGTTGGCGAACTGGATTATAATTTAGAGGCTGCAAATGCTGCTGAGTTTTTAGTATTTTTACTCTATAGTTCTTTCTTTCCCCTTGTAAAAGTTTCAAATAGTTTCTCATGGACTTTCTAGTATGTGAACTGATTGTAAATCTACTCGTCTCGGTGTAGGAAGCTCATTCTTCGTTTACATTCATGCATGCCCCGAAAGTACTTGTACATCTAACTCGAAAGAGAGTTCTTACAATGGACTGGATTGTCGGTGAGAAACCCACCGATCTACTCGCTGCCTCAGTTGGAGGTTCTGTTGAGAAGCAGAGATCCGATGCAACGAAGCGTCTTCTTGATTTGGTGTGTCATTGTGATTATTTGCTTATGTCCCCGTATAGCATGAGTAACAATCGGAAATTCAAGACGTTGAAGATAATAATCCGGCATGTTTTGGGTTTGTAGGTAAGCAAAGGAGTAGAAGCAACACTAGTGCAACTCCTGGAAACGGGCATACTGCATGCTGATCCACATGCTGGAAATTTACGATGCATGTCCTCGGGAAAGCTTTGGTACTTTTATTGCTTTCTAACTGCCTCGGAATATTTCTGCTTCTTTTGTGAATTTGATCGTCTCATTTCAACTGTAATGGCAGTTTTCTGGATTTTGGTTTGCTTTGCCGAATGGAAAAGAAGCATCAACTTGCGATGCTGGCATCCATAGTGCACATAGTAAACGGCGACTGGGAATCCCTTGTATATGCTCTGGTAGACATGGATGTTGTGAGGCCGGGACTTAATCTTCGACGTGTTGTATGGGTAACTTTCAATCATGTCACTTTGGTGAACACCTAGATCTAAATGGAATCAATCAAATGGAATTACATGTGTTTCAGGATCTGGAATACGCTCTTGGAGAAGTGGAATTCAGAGATGGAATTCCTGATCTCAAGTTCAGCAGGGTAAACTCTTTCTTTCGACCTTTCTCTGTCTTTTCTCCGAGTGATTGTTCCTCTAAATGACATTGTTCTGAAGGTTCTGGGTAAAATTGTGTCCGTGACCATCAAGTACAATTTTCGCATGCCACCGTATTTTACGCTCCTTTTACGTTCGCTTGCTTCGTTCGAAGGTAAACAAGTGTGCTCACGTAATAAAGATAGATTAACAATTTCATGCTTACCTCTGTGTTTTTGCAATTGCATGCACAGGTCTTGCTTTAGCAGTGGATAGTAACTTCAAGACATTTGAAGCTGCATATCCCTATGTTTTTCAGAAGCTTCTGACTGAAAATTCAGCGGCAACAAACAAGATCCTTTATTCGGTATCCACTGCTTTTGAATTCAATTTAGAATTGGAAGTGTTTTTTCATGTCAACTGGAAGAATTATAGCGTTGGAAATGTAGCAAATAACTTGGAAGTTGAAAGAAATAATTTTCTTTTGGGAATTAGAAAGAGTTTTGGTTGAATTGGTTTTGATGACACATTCAGGTGGTTTTCAACAAAAAGAAGGAGTTCCAATGGCAAAAGCTTGCTCTATTTTTGAGGGCAGGGGCAACTAGGTAAGCGACATGATATCGTTCTCGTTCATAAACCTTTAATCTCCCCATCTCGTAAGTGTGGAACAAAAACGCTGTCAACATCCGAAAGAAGCTTTGAGCAGCCTTTACGGAAGTGTTGATTTAAAACAATGTCAAGCTTTTCTCTTCTTCCCCATTGTTTCAGTGATTATTTAGGGTGCAAGGGAAACTGAGGGTAAAAATGTAAATAGGACTGGACAGTCGTTGATTTATTCTTGACATCCAAATCATATTCCTTTTTTTAATCCACCCCTTTGCAGGCAAGGTTTGCTTCGTGTGATCTCATCAAAGAATGAAACCTCCGGTGATCATTTTCCAAGTGCTTCGAGTAACACAGTTGAGCTGTCGAATTTGGTGTTGAGGCTTTTGCGCTCCAAAGAAGGTGTCGTTCTGAGACGGCTGTTGATGATTGCGGTGCGTGTGTGTTTTTCTAATTTTATTATTAATTTGAAATGTATATGCTATTTTCTTAGATATTGATCAATTTGTGTCTCCTCTCCTCGTTTCCTTCTTTGGTCCACGGGAGGTGCATAAAATCAAACCAAATTTGCGCAAACTGTCTCTGATACTGACTCCTTGTGGCCATGGAGTTTGATTCGTCGAGCCCATAGACTTTTGCTAATACATTTATTCATGATAGGACGGAGCTTCATTGGTTAAAGCTGTAGTTTCGAGAGAAGCAAAAGTGTTCCGCGAGCAACTCTGCAGACTCGCTGCAGACGCGTTGTACGTGTGGATGTACAAAGCATTTACTGCGAGAACTCAGGTTGCCGCACACCTTCCACTTCCAGTATCGTCTGTGGGCCGTGAGACATCGTACTCTGGTCGTTCGTATGATTACGAGTCAATTTGGAGAGATGGTCGACTGAGAGTGATCGTGTCCCGCATACTGAAGTCTGCCAGAAGAAAGCCGAGGGTGATGGTGAAGTTTTACTGGACTTGCTTTGTGATGCTTGTGACGGCGTCCGCTCTAGCTTGCCATTGCGTTCTGGTATCGGTGTCGGAAGCGTACTTGGGGCCGGTTTCGTTGCCTCACAAGCAGTACGCAATCACCACATGATTTTGAATGTAAATTTGTGAGGATTATATTATATATAGATATGAACCTCAATGTATAGTATTACTGTGACATGTCTTCTCTTTCCTATCAAGTATCGCTTCAATTCAATCTTGCCATTAAACCCATAACAGTTTTAATTATTTTTTTCTAATAATTTCTATCACCGACCTTATTTTAATAAATAATCAAAACTTGTTACATTATTTTTAAGGAATAACAATTGTAACCTTGATAAAGATAATAAATTTTGATCTTAGATTGAATTGAATTACCAACTTGTCTTTTCTTTTTGTATGACGTATTTCCCAAAATAAATCATTAATGAAGTTTCGGGATTTACCCGCAAATTATTAATTAATTTACAATTGAGAAGCCTTCAGTTGTAAGCATTAACGAACGCTTCCTAAATCTCGAAACCCAATCTCTGCTGCTCGTAAACCCAAACCCGGTCAGATCGGAGTCCTCTCAAGCTTCCCTTCTAGGCATGGCCACTCCGGCGATCTCTGGGGTAATCGCCTTCTCTCTTCTCTTTCAACCCGATTCTCGAGAAGAGAATTCTTGACGAGTTTTGTTCTTGGTGCAGAGCTTCTCTGGTTTCACTCGGCTGTGCAAAGGGCTCGCAGTGCTTCTGGTGGGAGCCCACATTGCGATCCAGGTTCTGCCGTGGTCTGTCCACTACCTCGCTCTCATTCCGGCCAGGTCTGTCAGTTTCGGATGAAGTCAATCTTGTTTAGAAATGTTAGACTTAGCTTTTGGATTGGGTGTATAATCATGGAATGATTGAACTTGGTTTTGTAGGACGATTCCTTTCGCGTGGAACCTTATAACAGCTGGTTATGTTGAACAATCAGTACACGGGGTATGAGCAATAACAGATCAATAACATCATTTTTCGTTACCTCTTGGTAATGATCCATGTGCACTGGTTTGAATAGGTGTTTCTAAGTACAATCGGTCTCCTTTTCATTGGGAAGCTGCTCGAACCCGTCTGGGGCTCCACGGAGTTCTTCAAGTTCATCTTTGTCGTTAACTTTATCACTTCCCTTTGTGTTTTCATTACGGCCATCACTCTCTACTACATCACAACCAACGAGAATTACCTGTAAGTGCTCTCAATTTGGTATATTTTACTCTTCACTCAATGGAACATGGAATATGGTTTACGACAGTTTGATTCTCTGTGTTCAAGGTATATGCCTCTCTCGGGCTTCCATGGAGTTCTTTCGGGATTCTTGGTTGGGATAAAACAGATGATACCCGACCAAGAGCTTCCCGCGCTGAAAATAAAAGCCAAGGTGTAGCTTTTATGCTTATTTATTCAGTAAAATAATATTATGAATAAAGGAATTGTTTTTAACGTCCACCCGTAATGTATGCAGTGGTTACCATCTCTCTCACTGTTGCTCTCTGTAATGATATGCATCTTGACGTCCGCGACGACAACAGTCCTTCCCACCATCGTATTCGGTACTTACATGAGCTGGATTTACCTCAGATTCTGGCAAAAGAGGCCAGAAACCAAGCTGAAGGGGGACCCAAGTGACGATTTTGCATTCTCTACATTCTTCCCTGAGATCCTGCGGTAAATTTTATAATATATAGTTATATACCATTCTCAAGAAATGTCGTTTTTGTTCTCCCTCTTACTATGTAACCGTACTTGTCTTTTCTCACACAGACCGGTCATTGATCCCCTTGCAACTATATTCCATCGCCTGCTGTGCGGAAGATCCGAAGCTTCTAATACTGGCGAGGGTTATGCTTTGGGAGGTGCACCGTTGCCGGGTTCTGATCCAATTGAGGCATCGAGGAGAAGGTATTCTTCTTGCTTCATGGGTATCCATGTAATTTCCATGTCAAGTTTTATAATGAAATTTGTGTAGGGAAAGAGGAGCACGCGCGCTAGAAGAGAGATTGGCTGCGGAGAGATTAGCTGCATTGAGGGGCGAAGAAGAAGATGCTTCCCAAAAGGTCTAGAAAGAAATAGCTTTTCTGTTTTGTTTGATGGATTTCTCAGAGTTAGAAGCTCCAAAAGAATTGTCCCCTTTAAGTTTGGTTTACGAATTCAGATCGTACATAAAAGCATATTTGCTTATTACAAATTACAACCGTTGCATTCACTGTTTTCTGATGCAACAATTCCATTTCATTCTGCTGAACTAAGAAATTACAAACATTATTAAAGAACTTGTAACTTGAGTTTTCTTTTATGGTAAATGTACGTGATTCACCGAATGATCCGATGAAGAAAAAAACTAGAGCCAACTTCATACGATACACCCAAACATACAAATTTCTCGAATATTAAAGACAAATTATATAGAGAAAAGAAACTATGAAATAAATAAATAAAAAAAGTAAGAATAATTCTTAAACTCATCGCAAAAAAGTGATGCTAAAGGAATACTTAAGAGAGAAAGAAAGCTAAGATGACTTTCAAAATTATAGGTTAAGTCAAGCACATCTTAAAATGATTAAAAGATTGAAGTTTCTAAGCCTTGACCGAATCTTATAAAGATGCTGTCCTCTTAATTAGTCAAGGTAGCTTAAAAGAGGCAATTATTGCATTGAATCAAAATGTTGAAAAAACAAAGTTATTTGTGTTGTGAATACACGATCATACCTAAAGAATAAAAGCCATATGATACAAACTCTAACCAAAATGATAGTACAGTTGCTGCATATATTTCTTGTACAAGTCAAGTCTTCCCGACGTGTTCATTTGCCGAAGGAGAAGTCAGACATGTTGATCTTCACATCGTGCTGCTGCTGTGACGACGACGATGACGAGTATTGTGGTTGTGGCAGGCCTTGGTGGAGCTCTTCAACGGTGACGATGTCGTCATTGGCGTTGGGGGTGTTGGGGTCGTAGAAATCATCGGCACGGGGCGATTCCTGATAGTTGTCCATTGTGGTGCGGTAGTTGTGGAGAAGATGTACTGGCGACATGCCGTAGGTGGGCGTTGCAGGGCGGCTCGAGAAGGGGGAGTTGGTCTCCGAGTGCCTGCTCTGCTTCGTGTTCTTCTTGGCCGTGTGATGCCATTTCTTCAGCGCCATCGCTACTTTCTCGTTGAATATCGTCGGTTTCATCGTCGACCCCATCTGCCACACAACACATCGCTACTTTGAGTGATCATCATCCAGACAACAATACAATATGATCAGTTGAACTAAACCTTTTTGACTTACCTGTGTGACGAGGGCGTAGAGAGGGAGCGTCACATAACTGCAAAGTACGTGTATCATGACCCTGAGAGACGATATAGTTAGTTTAGAGTGCGTTAGTTCATAATATTTCCGAATGATTTCGACGTAAATGATTGTGAAAAGCACCAACCCCATTGTGATTCTGATGACGATGTCTTCAGTGCGCTCGTGGAAGCAGGTGTTGATGGTGAATTCATACTGCATAAGAGGAAGAGCAATAGTCATTATAAGGGCAATAAAGATACAAGCTTTCATGAGTTGAGAAAAGCAAGAAGAAACTCACAGTACTCCAGGCGAAAAACGCGAGCTGAAACGCATTCTGCGAAATGGAATAAAAGGAAGAGAAGAGGGGTTAATAATAATGATAAGCAGAGCAAACGCATGAAGATATATTAGTTTGAGATAAGCAGGTACCTGGAAGAGGACAAAGTGGATGAGAAAGAGCATGAACTTGGGCTTTCCGAACCAGAAAAGGTCGTCTCCGGGCTGAACGAGGGGAGCGCCTTTGACGATGTCGCCCCTCTCCTGAATGCGCAGCCCCATCTTTGTTATGATGACTTGCAGTTTGGCTCCAACCAGCAGGATAATCTGCATTGCATGGCATGGCATGGCATTTCAATACACGGACGAGGAGTACCGACAATGTGCAGGTTTAGGAGAGTTACTGACAATGAGCGGGACGAAGGGAAGCCATAGGTAAGAGTAGACGCCTGCGCCGGAAGAAACAGTGAGTTGAGTGAAAAGAGTAATTAATTAAGAAATTAATCCACGTTGAGGTGAGTTAAGTTAATTACCATATGTGTTGGAGAGCAAGAAGAGGACAGCAGCGAACCAAATGGGTGGACTGCAATGCATTATTGTTAATAAACATGATTAGTACTGGATTTGTTTATTTATATATTTAATTAATTAAGCAACTAACCTGATGCCGACAACAACTTTGAAATCCTCTTCCAGTGATCTGTTGATGTATTTCTGAAAGTCAAACTTGGTTTCACTCTCCGGTGCCAGATGTGCCTGAATAATTATGAAATGAAGTTATCTTTTCTTAGCATAATATAATAATAATAAATGAAAGGTTGACTTTACACACCATGATGAATCCATGCCTGAGGGTGAGATAATCAACCTTGGTCACCACCGATCCGATGAACTGTCTGAAAAAGCATACCTGGTAATACAACAACAAGGGTCATTAATCACCATTTCTTTCAAGCTGGTCCACCAAACCATGCAAGTGGAAGACTTACAATCCAGAGAAGAATGGAGGATTGGCTCCAAAAGTGTAAATGCCGTCTTCCGAAGGATGTGTCTCTTGTGAACCTAAATCTCTCCGGATCTGCATCACATGGCAGGTAAAGTCAAACTCATTTAATTTTGGATGGTTGAAAAGTCAACTCAAGGAGAGAGACTTGCCGTTGCTGTAGATGTACTCTATCCTCTTGGTCTCGTCCTCCCACACTTTCCACTTCCTCATCTGCGAGCGCAAGTGCACACCGGTCCAGTTATATTTAAATAAATAAATAAATAAATAGTAATTAGGAGGAGCATACCTTGGTTCTGCCGAGAGCCAAGGTGGTGACGCAGTAAAGAATGTGAGCGAAAGCCAAAACAAAGATGAAGATGTGAAGCTGGTGGATCCCGTACTTGGACACCAGCGCCACTTTCCCCTGCTCAAACAACCAATGAATACGAACGATAAGAGAGAGAGAGCGTACCATACACGGACATGAACGAACGATCGAATGTTACCTTTTTATAGCACTTGTCAACGTAGGCGTCGGGCTTGTCTTTGATGATGTGGGTGGAGCTGCAGGGGTGCCAAGTCTCCGCTACGCTCTTGGGAATGCAAATTTGCGATATGTAGTCTTGCGTTATCGTCAGCATCAGCGATATGAACCCCATGAGCATCAGCTCTGCTTTCACCTTCTCCAGGGCCTCATACAGAGCCGCTTTGTGCTTGTGCTGCAACCACTGCCATATATGACACCACAATCATATCATCAGAAGCAAGCCCAGATAATTAGATCAATAAAGAGATGATATAGTAGAAAGTAGAAACAAACATGTCCTATGAGATGGATGATGTGCTCGATGAAGATTGATATCAAAATGATGGCGAAAACAACCACCGCCACGGCCCAAGTCGGCGTTCTCTCCAGGGAACGCTCGTAGGTTACTTGATATTCACTCGACGCCATGAGGTCGATTCGAAACAAAGCTAGCTTGGGCTTAAGAGTGAGAAGAGGAGAAGATGTTCTTGGCCTTAGAGTCTTGGTGGGGTTTTATATAGGCTCTCAATCATTCAAGGCTTTGACTTGTTCATCCTAGCATACTTGTGTTTCAAGACGCAAGGACTTCTCTAAATACATATTAATGTCACAATTTATGTATTTAAATATAGACGCCTCATATTCTATAAATTAAATACTAATAAAATTAGTTTTGGTCAATCCTAATTTTTTTTTATCCTCAATTATTGTGAGCTTCTATACACATTCTGAAATTTATTACACGAAAACTTGTCAGATTACGTAGTGGAACTCATATATTATATGGCATTGACTATACACAATTAGCGTTACGTGTTAATCCGTAAACATTGATCAGATAAAATTAATTATCCCATATCATTAATAAATTACTTTCTCTAGATCAAATTAAGGTATTCTTTTTGTTTCTTATTGATTTATGGAATTAAATCATCTCCCTGGGAATAAACAAAGCTAGCTTGATTAATCATTCAGCTGAAAGAATAGTTGACCTTGACTTGCGAGAGAAATACATACATACATACATACATACATACATACATACATACATACATACATACATACATACATACATACATACATACATACATACATACATACATACATACATACATACATACATACATACATACATACATACATACATACATACATACATACATACATACATACATACACCTCAAAGAAATTGAACAATACAATTCAAACAAATACGCTGATATATATAATATAACGATTGTTCGGTTTGGTTAATTGGCCATATACTATGCATGTTAAATCACAACTTGGTCCAGTCAAAACTAGCTTCCCGGTCAACGTGATTAACATGTGGTGACTAGATTCGATATTACTATCGCCTCGTAAACAATAACATACACTATTAATTCAACTTATTATTGGGAGTTTTTTTACCCTATTAATTTACAGTTTTGCTAATTATGAGCTTAACTTTAAAGAAGATAAAAGTCAACAAACAAACTTCCTGCTTTCCAAACGGTTAGGACGTTATTTCTACATTAGAGAAAAATGGGTTTCTTCAACTCGTTGCCAAACTTTGACACATTTGCCGAGTCAACAAGTATTAATTCCCATAAATTAATATTTGATTTCAAAATTCACGACTTTTGATGAGGCTCAAAATCAAATAAACTGATTGATTGATTTGCGCACTGTGGTTCGTATTTGTTTTCAAGCTTATTAGAAAAATCCTGCGGCAATGTGTTGAGTTGAATTGGCCATGATGTTTATCTAGAAAGAATTACCAATTTCTCACGTGAATCGTCAAAATGTTGCTAGTTTCAGGACGTGTGTCCCTTGTTTTTTCTTACTAATAAGTGTTTGATCAGATCATATATTACATACAAGAATAATGTCAATGTCTTTCTTTCTTTCTTTATAATGAATACAAGAGATGTTAGTATCGAAATTCCGTGTTCAATGAGAAGACGAGAAAACCTGTAGTCGCCAAAAGAGAAGAGAAATAATATTCGGATGTCTTTGTCTGTCCACATTATATATTAATTGTCAAGACTCAAGTGTAATATGAAGCCAAAAAGCTTAGTCCTGTATTCTGTGCACAACTTGTACAACTTGCTCCTCCCATACTCATTGCCTAATTATACTCGAGGTTAACAAACACCTAAGATATAATCTGTAATTCAAAACGACAAATTACCATTTTAGTTTTAATGATTGATTCTTAAAACTTTGATTATTGCATGGTCCCCTTGGATTGGCTAACAAAAAACGTCCCGTTCTTCTTCAACAATGGATAATTGATTTGAACTTGGACGATTGGGTTATATATAGAGCAGAAATTCACGAGATATCTTTAAATGAAATCTTCGGGTCAATCTTCTCTGACGGGTAGAAATCACGAGACATTCGTAAGAGGTCGTTCTAATCAGCTTAGGGATACATAAATCAGCATAGGTATTATGATATGATATGGTTCTTCTGCTATCTATTAATGGAAATATCTTGTTTGCCCTTTGAGATTATAGTAGCAATTATGAAGACCCAAGTCTTTGTCGTTGCTCTCATTACCAGTTTCATCAAAGTTTGGAATTATCTTGCTATCTTGCTACAATGAACATCCTAATATGAAGTATTAAACTATTATCCAAAAGACGAGTCATGTGATGTGAGCTTCAGGTCAAAAGATTAAGAGTCAATATGGTTTTATATTAAACTGAACTGCCCCATCCATCCCATAAACTTAAACAATTGTTCAGATTGCTCCTCTCTTGGTAAAAATAATAAATTAAAAGCTGTCAACTTTTAAAAATCTAGGAAGTAAGAGAGAAGAATCATTTGTATTTGTTTTGTTATCTTTAGTACCAATGGCAGTGAGCTGAGCATATAGAAACACACCTCATCATATGGTGAATTTTTGCATCACGCAAAGGAAGAAAGTAGTGTTATAATAATCATCATTTTTTACAAACAAAAATTAAAAAGAAAAAGAAAAGTAGCTAATAAAGGGCCTCCCTTTTGTCATGCCACCATCTCCACCTGCATCAATACGAAGGAGGTAGCTATTTACTACTGTATCATCTGCACTGCATTCAGATATATACATATAAGGGTTTAGTCCTCACCAGTAGTAGTCCCATCGGGGCCGAACCCTCTTCATGTGGTTGTGGTTGTGATCGTGGCCGTACGGGTAGTCGGACTGGGCCCGCTGGGTGTTCTGGAAGGCGCAGCAGCCGATGGAGTAGACGGCTATCAGGAACACCAGCACCGCGATGTTGAGCACCGACAGCTTGCGCCAGTCGCGGCGGATGTCTTCTGCTACCCCCGCCTTGCACGCCTCGCAGTCGTAGCACAACACCCCGGCCGCGTTGTTCCACCGGTAGCAGTCAGCATCCTGCTCCACCGCCACCCCCGTGTTGTAGCTGCACGCCGTCCCCGGCTTGCAACACCCTGACTGCATATTTCAAACCCATAAACAGAATAGTTACGAGATCAAATTTCAAAAACAATTATAGACAGAATAGTCCTTTACTTTGATACGGTTTTTGAATGTTCCAAGGAAAAGAACATATATTTTCCTATTAGAACCCTCACGATCTCTCTCACACACTCAGGCCGGAAACCACCACTTTCGGTTTAGTTTGAAGTATTTCGGACGACTTTGACATCTTGTGGAACATTGGAATTGCTTTTAACATTACATCTTGGAACTGCTTTAAATGAGCGGAAATGATTTAAAAAATCTGAGTAGGAATGTGGCTTTAGTCATTCATTAGATGGGAACTTGAAGAATAATATTTGTAAACGACATAAAATATCACAAATACATTTGGCCTAAGTAAACGTGAAGTGACATCAGACATTCCCCAAAAACGACATATTAAGTGATCAAACGACAATCATGAAAAGGAAGGAAGATCGGATGATAGAACTTGCGAATTTGTTAATTACTATTCTCGATGCTTTATTTATAATGACGATTTATTCATTACTTTGATCTTAAGTTTCAAATTTGAATCGTATTTGAAATAGAATCTATTGTTTGATTTTGATAAGAAAAGGAACCTGAACGGGGGTCATGTCTCTCTGGAGATAGTCGAGAGGCGTCCATGTGGCGAGGTTGTTGCACGTCTTGGAGGCGATGATGCAGGCCCGGATGCTTGTCCAGTAGCGTGGGTCGTCGATTCTCTTCTGAAGCCACGGTGAGTACTCCGCCAGCCGGTACTCGCGGTAGGCCCTGCCGGGGACCTGGACGCCGCCACCCTTGGCAGTAACGACAAAGCCGAAGACGGTGAGGCCCATGAGCGTGGCGATGAGGAGGAGCATGACCACCAGGTAGACCCAGAGAGCCCAGGCCACGTGAAAGCAGGCGCCGATGAAGCCGGCGAGGGAGATGAGCAGCACCACGAAGCCCACCACGAGCAGCGGCGTCTGCAGGAAGCTCTCGCAGGTGGTGCTGCTGCGCGCCATCCACAGCCCCCCGCCGATGATGGGGATGGACGCGAGCAGCGTGAAGAGGTTCAAGAACCCGATCACCGTGTTGCTGAGCCGGTACATCCTCCTTCCTTCCTTGTTGTATCTCTTCTGAGTGTGGCAGTATTGGGGAGATATATATTTATTCCAGCGACACACCTTCCTCTTTCTCTTTATCTTTTTCCGAGTGGAAGAAAGAAGGTAATGTTGTCTTTGCTTTTCTTCTCTTTTATGGCAGCTTTCAATTAAATATTTCCTTGCCTCCTCCTTTTCGGATTAGGATAAAATCGTGCTACAACTTTTTTTCTTGTTGGCTAAGGAAAGATTGTCCTTGTAATGTGTATTGACGAAAACGCCCATCGGTGGCTGAGAAATTGTTATGAGCGTCCCTCCTCAAGAAAAAAGGGTTCATTTGGAATAATGCATGGCCTAGGCAAGGCAGGTATTTTGTTGGACCCCATTTAGAATAATGCCTCTGCCACTAAGTACCTTATTTTGGGGAATACAATGCCTTTTTCCGATTCCTTCTAGACAATACTACTATACTATGCTTATTCTAATTACCAAATAAATCATTGTCAAGAATAATTAGCAGCAGTGTCCCCATTTTTCCATGTCATTTATATAATAGATACATGAAAACAAGTTACGTTCGTTGAAAAATGCAAAGTCTACACTTTATTGTTGGGTAAATAACAACAACGTCGTTTTATTACAAATAATCTAGACTGGTAGGCATTACAAATCAGATCATTATTGCTAGTTTTCAATCGTGTACGTGGTATCAAGGCTCTTACTTTATGATATTGAAATGATCAGGTGGGCATTGCCTTTTCCGCCAAGAAAGAGGAGAAGAGAAGGAGAGCTTGGCGAGGGCTGTGCAGGGGAACCTCGTGCCCTGCTCCTCTGATCGTCACGAAGGTCAACCCTTTGTACACTTGGCTCCATCCTCCCACCTTTCACACCCAAACTCCACTCAGACCTCAAACTAAATTTAAGATGGCTCTCTCAAACTATAAAGGACTGACTAACCTCTCCGTGATCGTACCAAGGATGCCAATTCGTTATGGTTTGTAGCTTCAGGGCATCGATTGAGTATCTCGTTGCAGTCACCGGAACTACTGAGTCAGTGTCTCCACTGTCACGTTACAAATACAATCAACCACTAACTCTTGATTGTTTGTCAATTTGTTCGGCACCCATGCACAATTTCGAAAGAAATCTAACACTGAGAAACGAGAATGAATGAATGGGTACCACAAGACCACATTGCCTAATAGTAGCAAACAATCCACTTTCAACTTACCTGTATACCCAAATTCTGATACCAGCATCAATGAGTTCTTTATAGATAGGAAGCACAGAGAGTGGAGAATCTGCCCAGTAGTTTCCAACAATATCACTGCAAAGATTATAAGAAACTTTCACCCGAGGTCGGAAAACTGTAGTGTCTTAATAGATTGTACAAAAACTGAGAAAAAATCAATTTATATTTATTTAATTAGCAAATGATACGTTTATGGTGTTTTAGTTGGTTTATACAAAAGGTGGTGTACGCGTAAGTTACCTGCAAGTTTTCCAGAGATAAGGAAGGGCAGTGAGATTGGCATGGAGTGCCTTCTGAACGTCGGGAAGATTGAAGTACACTTCTGAATGCCTCTCCGTGCATGGATCATAAGCCCTCGACATCCATGGCTTAGTTTCAATACCAATATGTTTGTCAGTAAAATCAACAGTAAATGTTAACTTTCTTTTGTGTTGTAAGGCAGAGAGTTACATAATGTCCTCTGAAGTTAGCGAGGGTGGAATTGCAAGGGGCATTGAAGATGCTGTAAGGGTCGATATTCCCTTGCTCTCTCTCAGCAACAACGAGTGCGTCCATGCAATCTACCGAGGGATGCTCCGACGACCCAGAATCGCACGCCCTCCTCAGTCTTCGGTACGTCGAATCGGAGATCAGCCCGTGCGTCCACCAGTACTCAAACGTCCCCACATAATCGTGGTAATCATCCGTCACCGCGTTTCCAACCTGCAAACCGCAAACCGCAACCCATTCCTTGCTTAGAATTCTATCCAATCATTTCGATCCGAAGTTAGCTCTTCTTACCATAAATCCTTTGAAATTGATTGTTGGATTTGGAATTCCCTTGTTCCGTTGGTGTACGATTTGAGACAACTGAGGAACATAATGACCTAACAGAGCGGAAACTTGGTCATATCATGTGCACATAAGAAACAGGTCTAGAGAGAGACGACGAGAAGGAGTGTGAGGACACCTGCATAACTTTCACCAGCAATGTAGAAGTCCCTATGCTTGTACTGTGGGAACCTCTCAAACCAACGAACTAGAAAGACGTATGCATCCTCGGCTAAATCCACAAAGCACGAAACTTGCACATCAAGCTAACAAATTAAAAAGGTGGGTTGATCATGATCATGCCATTGACTTGATATACCTGTTCTCTGGTCACCGACAGTGTACAAATCCGAGGTGGTATTGGAATAAGAGAAGCCAACTCCGGCCGGAGAATCCAGAAACAGTAGATTCGCCACTGCAAGCAAGCAATGAATGATGATGAGAGAGCCAGCCAAGGCACAGCCAGAAGTGGGAAGAAGCACTGGTTTTACCGGAGTTCCAAGAGTACGGATTCAAGTAAAGCGTCTTGCCGTCGGGCCTGATCCGAAAGGGCCCAATCTCCTCGGCGGCACCGTAGGCCACGGAGGAGCATCCGGGCCCACCGTTGAGCCAGAGCACCAGCGGTCGGGACTCGGGCTTGGGCGACTCAGTGAGCCAGTAGAAGAGAGCTCGCCCGGATCCGTCGTTGACGGTGACGTAGCCCGAGTACTGCTCGAAGCCCACGGCGGCGGGCTGGCCTGGCAGCTCAACCACTCTGTCGGCACCCGAGAGCAGGCTCAGGCACAGGCACAGGCTCAGGCTCAGGCTCAGGCACAACCCACGACGCATCATCATTTTTTTTAATTTTTTAATTTTTTTTTCACTATCTGAAGTCAAAATCAATTATTGGCTAATACTACGCTGCTATTCAGCTGACGTGGACATTGGGCCATTTCATTTGGGCCTTATTAAAAAGAACAAGGTCGAAGTCCAGCCCACTTAATGAGGACACACCAACCCTATTTAACACAGGGGCGTTTTCGGCACAACAAGGCCTAAAGTAACAAAAGAAAATAAAAGCTGATTGGTATATATATTAAAGTAAAATGAAAAAAAAAAAAAGGAATTTGATTTTCTAAATTTTCGGATTAGGGATGCGTCAAAATAAATGATAAATAATTTCGAGTATTTATGATTTATGAAAATAGGTGACGTAAAATGTGTTTGAGGGGAGATGCGGACGCGAGAGGGGGAATTGAAATTGGGAAATAGAGAAGGTTGAGATCCGCTATCAACAAGTAAGAAGGTGCTCTTTCTCCTCACACCACACCCTAATTTTCCCACCCAAACCCATGTTTTCATTTTAGAGAGAGACAGAGAGCTTCGTCGCCGGAGAAGAGCAAGAACGGAGATAGCTGTAGACGCCGCCGACGCACCCTAGCGAATCGTAAATTATTTTTCTGGCGTCCGTGGATCGCTGGTTCGTGTTAGGGTTTGCGGATGCGATAGAGCAGTGTGGGTTTTGATGCCGCCAGAACCATTGCCGTGGGATCGGAAGGACGTGTTCAGGAAGAGGAAGCACGAGAGATGGAGGGACTCCTCGCGCTGGGGATCCCCCGATTACCGCAGACAAATAGGTACTCTTCTTCCCTCACCGCCACCAATTTGATGGCAAACTGGGCTGTGTTCTTTTATTTTTCTTGTGCGGGTTTTGGCGTAGATCTGGGATTTTCCCCCCTTCTTCCTTTTGTCGGAGATCTGAAAGAATTCTTCTTTCTATTCTTTTGGTTATTTCCTCGGTATTTTGTTAAATTTATTCGTGTTGATATATATTTTTTTTTTTGCTTTTCTCCTTCCTGCTTTTCGAAGGTCACGGTAAGCAGGGTAATTGGCACTTTTTTCCGGAAGAATCTGGTCATTCCCATGGGTATGTGTCTTCTCGATCCGCCGAAAAGGTCGTTGAAGATGAGAGCTTTCGACCGATTTCTCGCGGAGAGATGAGATACGGAAGGAATCGTCGGGACAACAGAGGGCCTTACAGTCATCGGGAATGGAGAGATCACTCTTGGGATGGAAGGAATGGGTTTGCAAATATCCCCGGAAGGGCACACGACGTCAATAATGAACACAAGTCTCGGGATGATTTGCCATCTTATTCATCTCATTCGAATGGCAACTTTGGCAATACGTGGGATCAGATTCAGTTTAGAGACCAACACGATAAGATGAGCGGCTCAACTGGCCAGAGATGTGACAGGGAAAATGCAGTGGGCTACAACGACTGGAAGCCCATGAAGTGGACGCGGTCGGGAAGCCTGTCCTCTCGAGGGTCGGGCTACGGCCATCTGAGCAGCTCGAAGAGCATGGGGGCAATTGATTCCAGCGAAGCCATCAACTCTGTGATGAAGAATGGAAGTCCTTTGCAGTCTCCCTCGGGCGATGCCAATGCTTGCACTGCACCCACTGCAGCTTTAGAGGACGCCACGTCGCGCAAGAAGGCGCGGCTCGGGTGGGGTGAGGGTTTGGCGAAGTACGAGAAGAAGAAAGATGTAGTCACGAATAGAGACGAGGCCGAGTTTGGGATCAGTCATGGGGAACTCCATTCTCTCAGCTCAAGTTTGATAGAGAAAAGCCCGAGAATGGTGAGTTTGTCAGATTGTGCCTCTCCTGCCACTCCATCATCATCTCTTGCGTGCAGCACCGTGCCAGGTACATTTACTCTCTTTTTTTTTCAACTCTTCTCAAATAGGAAATTTGTGGTTTTTGCCGTTGCGGTTGGTGTAGAAGCTCTTGGGTTGAAATTAAATGTCCTGTCTGTCTAAGAGTAAAGCAATGGTTTTAAATTTCACTTCCCCGGTTCACTGGTAGAAAGGAAAAAATCCCGTCGTCGTAGAAAAACCCCATCGTGGTATTGTTAATCAGTGCATGTATAATTGTGGGTTTTGTAGGAATTATAGTTTTTTTTTTTTTTTCTCGACAAGCATGATTTTCTTAATAGGTGTCAGTAGTTTTGCCGCCTCAATACTGATATTCTAATAAAAGTTTTTTGTGGTGTAAAAAAAAATCACTAATTGGGATTATTTTGTGAAAATGAAGTGGTAATTATGAAAATTAATGTTTACAATATTATATACTGTCCAAAAAGTGTTATACACAGAGTGGAATGTTTTCATAAGTACCTATAAGTTAAGGGTCAACTCTTTTCTCCTATTTACTGTCTTTATATGAATACAACATTATTGTTTTATATACCTCTGTAGATTCCTATTTGCTACCGCTTTGGTTTGTTAATCGTATACCGTTATCTCGTAGTATCATTAGTAACCACGAGATGTAACAATGTGGTTTTGTAATGTTCCTTTCGAAGATTTTTGTTTTCCTGATTTCAAATTACCTAATCTTTACAGGGTTGGAGGAGAAATCTTTTGAGAAGGTAGAAAATGTTGATAATGATGGGAGTAATTTATGCGGCTCATCTTCTCCGACTCGGGAAAACGGGCTCTCTTTTAATTTAGAGAAATGGGATTTGAACTCGTCGGCCAACTTGGGCGCGGCTCTGTGTGAGTTGCTACAGTCAGATGACCGGAATTTAGTGGAGTCTAGCTTTGTGAGGGCTACCAAGATGAATAAGCTTCTTGTGTGGAAAGCTGACGTGTCCAAGGCCCTGGAGGTGACTGAACTTGAAATTGATCAACTTGAAACTGAACTCAAGTTGTTGAATTCCATGTGTGGAGGAGGAAGCTCCCTGTCACGGGAAAATAAAGAGGATGATATTCAAAATCCATTACGAATTCCCTGCTCTGAATCTGACAATGCAGGTGTGGGGAAGTCACCTGTAAGTGAAGAAGTTTGTGCAGATCCTGGAAATGCGGCATCAGAGTTTGGTGGACCTTTGTGTTCGGCATCTGAAGAAGTGGGAGACGAAGAGGTTGGTACCTCCAGTGCTGTGGTGTTATACGGTGACACGTCGTACGATGCTATCCTGTTATCTAACAAAAACATAGCAAAAGAAGCACAAGATGCATTATCTAAGTTATTGCCTCCTGGAGAATGTAAGTTGGATACTGCCGCAGTTTGCAATGCGTGCCAGAATCTAGCAGTTAAAGACAAGTTTGTGCAGAGGAAGCGCTTTTTAAAGTTTAAGGAAAGAGTCATAACCTTGAAATTTAAAGTTTATCAACACCTGTGGAAGGAAGATCTGCGTTTACTATCTATAAGGAAACACCGTGCTAAGTCTCAGAAAAAATTTGAGTTAAGCTTGCGGTCAGTGCATAATGGCTGTCAGAAGCATCGTTCCTCCATTCGTTCTCGGTTTTCTTCTCCTGGTAAGCACTCAGTTTTCTCCTTGTGTTCCATTTTTCTATCCAAGTTAGTAAGAATTTAAACAAGTATGATACAGTTATGTTAGGGTTTGCTTTGCTTAGAATTAGAATAAGGGTAGGTGTTTGGGTTTTCTATCTGTTTGCTATGGAGACGATGTGATCAATTTTGTTACGTTGTGGGTGATGAGAGACTTAGGCACGTGTTTTAGAATCTGATCTATGTTGGCGTTTTGGTACTTGACTTTTATTGATCTATGTGTTTGGGTTTTCTATCTGTTTGCTATGGAGACGATGTGATCAATTTTGTTACGTTGTGGGTGATGAGAGACTTAGGCACGTGTTTTAGAATCTGATCTATGTTGGCGTTTTGGCACTTGACTTTTATTTTATACCCGTGAAAGATTGAAGATAGCATAACAATGATAAGCATTTTCTCACGGTTATTTTTCTAATAAATTGCAGCAGGAAATCTGAGTTTGGTTCCAACGGCAGAAGTTATGAAGTTTACAAGCAAGTTGCTGGCTGATTCTCAAGTCAGGCTTTACAGGAACACATTAAAGATGCCAGCCCTTATTTTGGACAAGCGAGAGAAGGTCACATCAAGGTTTATCTCCAACAATGGTTTTGTCGAAGATCCTCGTGCTCTTGAGAAGGGTAGGGCTATTATTAATCCTTGGACGGATGCAGAGAGACAGGTATTTATGGATAAGCTGGCCGTGTTTGGGAAGAACTTTAAAAAAATAGCATCCTGTCTGGATCACAAGACGACTGCTGACTGTGTTGAATTCTACTACAAAAACCACAAATCTGATTGTTTTGAAAAGAAGAAGAAGAAATTGGATAGTGGTGGTAAGCAAGCCAAGTCCTTGTCTGGTAACTACCTAATGACGCTAGGAGGCAAGAAATGGAATCGTGAAATTAATGCTGCTTCTCTCGACATTCTGGGTGAAGCTTCAGTAATGGTAGCTAATGCCGATAACAACATCAGGAGTCGGCAAACATGCCCCGGAAATTCCATTTTGAGTGGAACAAAAGCATCACGGACCGTTAGAAACGAAAGAGAGACTGTTGCAGCTGATGTGTTGGCCAGCATTTGTAGCTCCGTCTCGTCAGAAGCAGTGAGCTCAATCGATCCTACAGGCCCAGAATGGAAAGTTGACTCTACATCCAGACAACCCGATGCTGCACAGAATGCCGACGAGGAGACTTGTTCTGATGATAGTTGTGGAGATACCGACTCCACTGACTGGACGGACAGTGAAAAATCAATGTTTATTCAGGCAGTGTCTTCATACGGTAGGGATTTTGCTAAGATCTCCGAGCGTTTGAGAACGAGAAGCCGAGATGAGTGCAAGGTATTCTTCAGCAAGGCGAGGAAGTGCCTCGGGCTCGATAGGATGCATCCGGGGCAGCATGCTGAGAGGGCTCCGGCAGGTGACGATGCGAGTGGCGGTGGGGGTGGCTTCGCTCTGGAATCAGCCTCAGCTGTTTCAGACTCCAAGTTGAAGGTGAAGCACAACAAATCTGATCCTGTGGAGACGGTCAACTCACAAAGCGAGCTGAGTAGTTCGGAGGGGAAGGACGGGGAACTCGTAGATCTTAAAGACAACATTGGAGCCTCAGAACCTGATGTCTCCCAAGCTTGGGTTAGGCCTAATGTGGTTTCTGACGGTGACAGCAACATTGTTAATGGTGTTGATGATCAGTCAGAAGTATTGCCTGTCAATGAAAGTGAATCTGTCCTGGTTACGGGAAGGGAATCGTGCGACACAGCTAGTATAAAACCTGTGGATGATGAGAAGGGCAGTGCTAGTAGCAGCGGGCAGCGGGATTCAAACTCAGGTTTCAGCCACTACCAGCACCCCGTCTCCCTTGAGTTGAATTTGCCGCATGCAATTACAATTCCTTCTCCAAATTCAGGGGTCGAAGACAAGATGTCTTCTTCGGCTGAGCATCAGCATCTGAGTGCGGAGAAGGATGTGAGGTGCATAAGTTTCTCGCAAGTTCCGTATTCTGAAAGTGGTGGCAGCAAATCTTTCAGTCTCCAAGGTTGCTATCTTCAGAAGTGCACCAGCTCAATGCCACTTGTGTCGCAGTCACAGGAGTGTCGGAGAGCCCATTCACTGAGCTTATCCGACTCAGAAAACTCAAGTCGGAGTAGCGGCGATGTGAAGCTTTTTGGCAAGATACTCAGCAACCCATCATCCGTGCAGAAAGCAACTTCGAACGTAGATGAAAACAAGTTGCAGTATGGAAACGGGTACGAGAATTTGCAGATGAGGAGTTTCACATATTGGGACGGGAAGTTCTCTCCAGTGCCGGACTCGACCATCTTGCTGGCCAAATACCCAGCTGCCTTCAGTGCTTTCCCGAAATCGGAAAGTAGCAGCGGGTGGGAGCGCAGCATGAGAGTGACGGATCCGGTGGCGGCTCTGAAGCTCCACTTCGATCAGGCAAAGGCCAAGGGGACGTAGGTCTGTGTATTATATAGTGTTTTTGTATGGAATGGATGGTTGAGAGTCCAAGGTCTTTTTGGTCCAAATATTTTGTTTATTCTTGTAATATTCCGCCAGCTTTGTATTTGTATTTCGTCCCCAAAAGAGAAAATACACAAAAATAATCTGTCAACGCTGAAGGGGGTTTCGACCATTCCACTTGCAATTCTAGAGAGTGATTTGATAACCAATTTTATTATTGAAAATTAATGAATTTATTTTTTATATAAAACCAAATCTAAATTATATGACGTAAATATCGTTTGTTGAGTAGATGCAATAATACAGTTGGTAAATATCAAATTCATGGAGCAAAAGGTTTTCTAATTAATAATAGTATTGTTTGGGCCAATATAATGTGGTACAAGATGTTAGCGTTGATCAACTCGGCAAAACCACACGAATCTTTCAGTATCTTTTTGAAAGAAAACAACACATGAGAGAGAGAGAAGAGAGCCTTTTTGATACAATGACTAAGGAGAAGATAGAGCAAATGCCATAGAAACACCCATGCTCCTTCACTATCAACTTGTTTGTCCACCATCTAACTCACTCAAATCTCCCCAAGGAATATCTGCTTGTCGCTGCTGCACGACCCAATGATGGGCTCTGTCGGGTGGAACCCACACTCATTCACCGATCCGGCATGCCCTGGCAGCTTGTACAAAATGCGCCGAGAAGTCGTGTCCCATATGTGGACCATCCTGTCCGAACTGCCAGCTGTCACTTTGCTTCCATCCGGAGACCAACCGCACTTCAGCAAGTTCTTCTCAAAGTTGTGCTGGTGCCCTTCCAATATCTTCACGCACCGGTTCTGTGGCGCATACGGACGCATATCCCAGATACACAGCTTGCAGTCCATTCCATTGGTCAGCAAATACGACCCGTCAGGGCTCAGCGCCATGCCTGTGATCATATCTTGGTGCCCTTGGAGAGTCATCATCACTTCACCCTTTCGCAGGTCCCACACCTTCACATCGTTGTCGATCCCGCCCGTGAAGATCTTGTCTGACGCATCAGAGAATCCGACGGCTGTGATTTGGTACTTGTCGGGAAACGTCTGGATGGCGCCTCGCTGACGCATGTCCCACAACTTGGCAGTCCCATCATCGGAGCCGCTGACTATTAGCGGCGGTCCTCTGCGGGACGGGCAGCATGAGTTGACAAAGGAGGAGTGTTCGGCCATCTTTTTGATCTGTTTGCCGGTCTCCACGTCCCAAGCGCGGAGGGTTTTGTCGGGGCTGGCTGATACGATCTGGGAGCCATCTGTGGTCCAGTGCAGATCCAGAACCGCGTTCTTGTGGCCTTTGAGGACCATGAAGTTCTTGCATTCTCCATGGACGTGCCACAGGAAGATCTCTTTGTCATGGGACCCGGAGGCAATCACCGTTCCGGCAGGGTTGAACTTCATTGTGTATATGGCGCTCTTATGACCCGTCAGCAACATGATGGGTGATTCCAAACTGGAAGTCCTCTGTTTTCCCAGCGGTTGAGGAGCATTGTAGGGAACGGTTGCCCAGTCCATTGACGTTAAGGACAGAGCATTCTCATTCTCTGCGCCAGAAACTTGCATCTTCGACGGAATCTAATTTCCAGGATCTCCTATCACTGTGAAAGAAACTAATTAGCTCAACGACCCTGGTAGAATACGAATGCAAAACTAGGAAACACGAGTTTAGAGCACAGAACTATTTCCATCCCGAAAACGAACAAGATTAAACAACACCCAATAATTCTAAGGTTGAGATTTATTAGTTTTTTTTTTTTTCCAATATACTCAGCAGATGAATGAGAGAAAAACGAGATCAATTTGATAGGCACGGAGAATCGCTCTCTCAATCTTGAATGCAAATTGCGGCATCCTATATTCAACGCCTTTGCTCTGCAAACTAAGCTACCTTCAGCAATGGAGGCGTGCTGTTTGTAATTGTGAGCTTGTTTCAAGAGTGGATCAACTTCAACGAAAAAGCTCAATTATGGACACCGATTCAGCTCAACTGAAGATCTGAAATCGAAAGCACGAAGAGAGAGAACCTGGGTGGTGGTGGTCAGTCTGAAACGACGTCGTAGTGGGTGGTGGCGAGCGAGAGCGAGAGCGAGAGGCGCTGGATGGAAACCCTAACCCCTATTCTGAAAGCCCAAGTCTCCTCTTATTATCTGTTGGGCTGGGCTTTGATCAGCAAACGTACTTCCAGAAGATATCACTCCAGATTTCGTTCTCAAATCGGAAATAGTATGAATTTGGAGTCACTTTTGAATTTTGGAAGAAGTGGAGTCAAATCTATTGAGGATAATTCACATTTTTTAAATACGACAGTAAAATTATATTGTCGAAAAGTTAAGTGCAAGAGGAAATTCGGTGAAACGACGTCGTTTACAGTCTAGCAGGGTATTGATTTATTATTACAAATATCATAAATTAATTTATTTATTTTTCTCAAAATCGCGGGCAGCTGTATCGCCGGAACAGGCATGGGCAAGAAGAGATCACTCTGAAATCTGAAGGATCCAATTGTTTCCTCGCATGGCGTCGTCTGGTCAATACCTCTTTCTCTTCCATTCCTTGATTTTGTGTTTGCTCATCTACTTTCGATCTGCTCTGCCAATTACTCTCGATCGCTGACTCGTATTTTGCTTCTCGCAGGTGGTGGTTCGAGGGAAACATCCATCGTCGTTGTTACTCTCGACACTGGCGAGGCGTATATCATAGCGAGCTTGGCTGCGAGGCGTGACACTCAGCTCATTTCCCTTGATCCCACCACTGGTGCGCTTCGCTACAACCCCAAGGCGGGCTTCGGAGTTTTCAAATCCGAGAACGAAGCGTTGGGTTTCGTGACAAACGGATCGCGATGGCTGTGTAAGAGCACCATTTATGCCCGGGCGATTTTGGGGTACGCCGCGCTGGGGAGCCTAGGCTTGCTTCTGGTGGCCACGAGGTTGACTCCGAGCGTTCCCAATCTGCCAGGCGGCGGCTGCGTTTACACGGTGGCTGAGAGTCAATGGATCAAGATACCACTTCAGAATCCTCAGCCGCAGGGAAAAGGCGAGGCCAAGAAAGTTCACGAATTGGCGGATCTTGGCATCGAAGGAATGCATTTCTTCTGCGACTCGAAGGACATAACGCGCCCTTTTCCGAGCCGTATGCCCCATAACGACCCTGATGATGAATTCGTTTGGAATGGATGGTTATCGCTGCCTTTCAAAAACATCGGACTCCCGCAACACTGTGTCATTCTGTTACAGGTTTTCATTTCATTTATGCATAACTCGTCATTCTCTATAAGTATCTGTCCTGTTTCACTCTAATAAAGATATGTCTATGTGGAGCTTGTTCTTACTACCTTGTGAGGAAATAGTGGGTTGTTTACTTGGTACTTCTTCTAAATCATAAGAAAAGGATAGGCAGTGCATAGCATTGGAGGTGTTTTTGCAACTCCCATATAATTTTTGTGTTGTAGGGGTTTGCAGAATATCGAAGTTTTGGAAGCTCAGGGCAGCAAGAAGGAATTGTTGCTCTTATTGCTCGTCGCAGCAGGTTGCATCCGGGTACTCGTTACTTGGCCAGGGGTTTAAATTCATGTTTTAGCACAGGTAACAACAGATCCGCAGAACACCAATGATACATCTGACTTGAGTAACCCAAAATCAAATATGTTGCGTGCTTCGTTTCTTGTTAACAAAACCTAAATCCATATTATTTTTGTGCCGTTTTATTTTTAAACAACAGTGATGATGTAACCTGTGGGTCTTATGCAGGAAATGAAGTGGAGTGTGAGCAAATTGTATGGGTTCCTAAGAGGAGTGGTCAGAGTGTTCCTTTTAATACATATATGTGGAGACGTGGGACGATTCCCATCTGGTGGGGTGCAAAGCTAAAGATCACTGCTGCAGAAGCAGAAATATATGTTGCCGATCGTGATCCTTACAAAGGCAGTGCACAATACTATCAGAGATTAAGCAAAAGATATGATGCTCGGGATTTTGATGTATCGATTGGGGTGGTACAGAGTAGAAAAGCTGCGGTTCCAATTGTAATTGTCAACCTCTTACGAAGTGGAGAAGGAAAGTCAGAATGTATATTAGTTCACCACTTCGCGGAATCCCTGAACTATATTAGGTCTACTGGAAAAGTCCCTAATACGAGAGTCCAATTAATAAATTATGATTGGCATGCCAGTACAAAATTGAAAGGTGAGCAGCAAACAATTGAAGGGTTATGGAAATTACTGAAACCCCACACTGTATCCATAGGCATAACTGAAGGAGATTATCTGCCTTCAAGACAACGAGTGAAGGACTGCAAAGGAGAAATCATCCTAATTGACGACTTAGAAGGTGCCTTTTGCTTGCGATCCCGTCAAAATGGAACTGTACGTTTTAACTGTGCTGATTCGTTGGATAGGACAAATGCTGCGAGCTACTTCGGTGCTCTTCAAGTGTTCACAGAGCAGTGTAGGCGTCTCGGAACGTCACTTGATAGTTATGGGGCCTTAAATTATCAATCTACTAATGATTACAGTGGATACGTTGCTCCTCTTCCACCGGGTTGGGAGAAAAGATCTGATGCGGTGACCGGGAAAGTTTATTATATTGATCACAACACTAGGACCACAACATGGACACATCCTTGTCCAGATAAGCCGTGGAAAAGATTTGACATGTCATTTGATGAGTTTAAGAGGTCAACAATTTTGTCACCAGTATCTCAGCTTTCCGATCTATTTTTGCTTGCTGGCGATATTCATGCCACGATCTACACTGGTTCCGAAGCTATGCATAGCCAAATCCTCAGCATTTTCAACGAAGAAACCGGAAAATTTAAACAATTTTCTGCAGCTCAGAATGTAAAAATCACCTTGCAGAGAAGATACAAGAATGCGGTAGTGGACAACTCTCGTCAAAAGCAATTGGAGATGTTTCTGGGGATGCGACTCTTCAAGCATCTTCCATCCATTTCTTTGTATCCTCTAAATGTATGGATTTCCATCTACTAGTTGCTTTCCTTCTACATACAGTTAAATTAATTGAATAAATCAACAAGTAAAATGCTGATTTGTTTGTCATTTCTCCTTTACGAATTTCGGGTGATCGTATTTTCTCAGAGAGAAGTTTGACAACCTTTGCCAATTAATACATTTTAATTCTTCAAGCTCTCATTCTTACCCACCCGCTGATCACTGCAGGTAGTTTCTCAACCATCTGGGTTCTTGCTTAAACCAGTTGCCAATATGTTTCCGAGCTCCAATGGCGGGTCAACTCTTCTGAGTATCAAAAGAAAAGACCAAATCTGGGTACTCTCTACACATACCTTTTATTCTCAGTTGTTCTATCTACCTGTTTTACCACTCCCTTGAAATACTTGCCACTGACATTTCTTTCGATATTGTGCTTTTCCTTTTCTCTTGCTTTTTCACTACAGGTTTGTCCACAGGGTGCCGATGCGGTTGAGGTTTTTATTTATCTTGCCGAGCCCTGTCATGTTTGCCAGCTTCTTCTCACCATAGCCCATGGCGCAGATGATTCAACTTATCCATCAATGGTAGATGTAAGGACAGGACGTAATTTAGATGCTCTCAGATTGGTTGCTGAGGTCAGTATTTCTCAACTTAACACAACTCTACCTAGGTTGAGAAAAAAGTCTTCATTGGTGGTATACAATATCTTATCTGTATTAGAGTTTGGTTACAGGGTGCTTCGATACCTCAGTGCGCAAATGGGACAAACCTATTGATCCCTTTACCAGGACTAGTTAGTGCAGAGGATATGGCTGTGACTGGAGCAGGAGCTCGCCTTCACGATCAAAATGCATTGGTTCTTCCCTTATTATATGATTTTGAAGAAGTGGAAGGTGAACTCGACTTTCTCACTCGCGTCGTGGCACTCACCTTTTATCCTGCTGATTCCGCAAAAAGCCCTATGACTCTGGGCGAGGTACAATGTTTATAGCTCATTTACTTTGTTGTTTTACTTGTATAATTGAGAATAGTTGAGTTTTTCACTTCTTAATATAAATTTTTGTATGTATGTATTTAATTAATTTTTGTACCTTAAGTACTTTGTTGCACCTGATAATATGTAAATGTTATGAATGGTTTTGTTACAGATAGAAGTCGTTGGAGCTTCTCTTCCTTGGAGAGACATACTAACAAACAAAGGGCCTGGCGCAAAATTAGTCAAGTCTGGCGAAAACATTTCAAAAGAAATTAATCCGTTTTTAGCAAGTACCATGACTGTCAATGGTGCTTCAACCCCTGTGGACACGCCACCACTGGTGCAGTCAAGTTCTCCTGCCAACAATTGGCTTGATCTCTTGACCGGAGGAGATGATTCTTCCATTCATGCTGATCATGCACCCACAGAAACTGTTTTGGACAACGGAAATGATTTTCTTGATTTCTTGGATCAAGCTGTGGGTGACTTTAACGGTGAATCCAAAAGTGAAAAAAGTTTGCCGTCTTCACTAGAAACTAGAACTACCGGTAGTAGTTCGCAGCAATACATAGATTGTCTCAAATTACTTGCAGGGCCACAAATGGTACGTAATCTTTTTAGTAATAACTCTGACATATCATTCATTCTGTCAAGTTTTGTTTGAGTAATTTTTTAAGCTGTCACCTTTTCTGCCATTTAGATACTGTTAGGCCTTAGTATTCTGCTAAATTCATTGAGTGCCCGGTGCCCCAAAATTTGATCTGCAGGCAAGAAAATTGGGTTTTATCGAAGCAATGAAGCTTGAAATTGAGCGTCTGCAATTGAATCTGTCAGCAGCAGAAAGGGATAGAGCTTTATTATCTGTTGGCATTGATCCTGCCAGTATCAATCCAAACATTTTGCTTGATGAACATCACTCTGGAAAATTGTGCAAAGTTGCAAATTCCCTTGCAGTTCTTGGACAATGTTCCCTTGAAGACAAAACCATAGCCGCTATTGGTCTCGAGACAGCTAGCGACGATGTAATAGATTTCTGGAACATAAATAAAATCGGGGAGCATTGCTCAGGTGGCATGTGTGAGGTCCGTGCTGAAACATCTTCCAATGTTTCGTCTACTGGAGTTTCTCAGTCGGTTCTGTTCTGTTCTCAATGTGAAAGAAAAGCATGTAAAGTGTGTTGTGCCGGGCAAGGAGCCCTTCTACTTTTAAGCTTGAAGTCCAGAGAGGCCATGAATTACGGTAGTAGCCATGGATGCCAAGTCGACATTTCTACTAATCGTTCTGTAGTGCTTGATGGCGTTGTTTGTAAACATTGCTGCCACGATATTGTATTGGATGCTCTGATCTTAGACTACGTCCGGAGCTTGATAAGCTTGCGCAGGAGTACCCGTGCCGGTATTGCAGCGACTCAAGCCTTGAATCAGGTGATACAATTTTCAACACATCCTGACAAGAGTACATCCTCCTATACTCAAAGAGTTGGGAAATCCTTAAGAAAGTTATTGAATGGAGAGGAATCCCTTGCTGAATTTCCATCAGCCAGCTTTTTGCAGTTGGTAATTATCTTCCTTTATACTCTGAATCTGCTGCATACTTTAACATTCAATTCCAGTATATATTGTCTACAAGTTTTAATTGTTACATATTGTACGATTAGGGCATTTAAGTGACATGTATATTGGCCTTGCAGGTTGAAACTGCGACAGACTCAGCACCATTACTGTCTCTTCTGGCTCCTCTTGATAGCCAATCATCGGGTTCTTATTGGAAAGCTCCTCATACTGCCGCTTCCGTTGAATTCACTATTGCTCTCGCTACCTTATCTGATGTCAGTGGGGTTATTTTGGTCATCAGTCCGTGCGGCTATTCCGAGGCTGATGTACCTACCGTATGTGCTCTCTTTCCCCCATTTATGAAGTTTTTTTTTATAGTTATTTTTTAGAGGTCAACAAAATAAATTCCGGCTGTATCATCTGATAAAATGTCAAGTAATGCATGTCCGAACGTAATTGGATTTTTCAGATGAGTTCATAACTCTTGAATGGTTTAGAAAAGTATTTGCTTAAAAGTTTAAATAATTGACAGGTGCAAATCTGGGTCAGCAATACAATTGAAAAAGAGGAGCGGTCATGCATGGGAAAATGGGATGTGCAATCGTTGATCGGCTCTTCTCCAGAGTACTATGGCCAAGAAGAATCGGATAGAGAAGATAAAGTAGCACGGCATGTAAAGTTTGCATTCAGGAATCCAGTGAGATCCCGTGTCATCTGGGTGACCTTACGACTACCACGTTCGGGTTCAAGCTCTGTTAATTTGGAGAACTTGAACCTTCTCTCCCTTGATGAAAACCCATTTGCACCAGTAAACCGGCGTGCCTCATTCGGAGGATCGAGTTTAGCTGAACCATGTCTTCATGCCAAAAGGCTATTGGTAACTGGAAGCTCCGTGAAACACGACGTGGCACTTGATTCATCACAAAGTGCTAACCATTTGAAGATAAAAACCTGGTTGGAGAGAGCTCCACAGGTGAATAGGTTTAAGGTAAGCATGACATTTCCGCATGAAATTCTTTGTTCTTGAATTTCATATTGTGTTATCTAATAAGAATCCTCATTCCTCAGGTTCCGATTGAATTTGAAAGGCTGATGGACAGCGATCTCGTACTAGAACAGATGTTATCTCCCACTTCTCCACCACTTGCTGGATTTCGCTTAGATGCTTTTAGCGCAATAAAGCCTCGGGTAACTCATTCACCGTCTTCGAAAGAGGATTCGTCTTTGACGTTATTAGAAAACAGGCACATCTCTCCGGGTGTTCTGTACATCCAGGTGTCGGCTCTTCAGGTACTTAAAGAAGTGCTTAGCTCTGCGTTTGATGTTGTTGTGGCTGTTTGACTGAGACTATCTTGACAGGAACCTCACAACATGGTGACTGTTGCGGAGTATCGGCTTCCTGAGGCAAAGCCCGGTACAGCTTTGTACTTCGATTTCCCTCGGCGATTACAGAGCCGCAGAATGACATTTAGGCTGTTGGGAGATGTAACTGCTTTTGTGGATGAGCCAAATGAACAGGAAGATTCGAGCTTTGGTCCGCCAATAGCAGCGGGGCTGTCTTTAGGGAACAGGATTAAGTTGTATTACTATGCGGATCCGTATGAAGTTGGAAAATGGGCTGGCCTTACTGCAGTTTGAGAGTGATTTGATTGTATAACCATTACTTGTATTTGAGAATGTGTCTTCGAAATTAATTGTTTACAGACACACAACAATTTGCTTCATGTATAATTCTCTTACTCAACTTTGATATTCTTATCAAATTTCGAAATGTCTTTGTGCCTGCTTATAGATAGTGTTTATTGTTAGAAAAGAAATAGAAACGACACTGACTTGTATTTGGATGAAGAAACGGCAGTGCTGTTGCAGGTCAGGTCCCACAGAGAGCAACCTTATCTGGAAGCAGCCAATGAGCGATTCCGAGTGAACAATATCCACAAAACAGACTAGAAATACTGAAATTCAAATGAGAAATCAACGAGTGACAAAGCAATGATGGCACTTTCACCATTCTCAGCCACCACCGGAATAAGAGCTTCCTGTCTTCAAGCGCCAAATGCCGCCCCCTCCATCGTCGTCAACCGCAGGTTCATAATGTCAATCCTACCTACTCCAGGGTTGCACTGCAGAAAACGAAACAATGCATGTTTTTTCTGTTGATGGGCAGGACTCTGAGCTTGGGGCTGTTGGGGGCTGCACTGGCGGGCGGTGAACGCAACGCCGTAGCTGCGGGAAGAAGACCCCCGGCTCCTCCACCTACGGAGAAGAAGGACCCGAATGTGAGTGGAGTTCAGGCCAAGATACTGGCCAGCAAAAAGAGAAAGGAGGCGATGAAGGAAGAGGTGGAAAAGCTCAGGCAGAGAGGCAAGAGCTTGCAAGAAGCCCCGCAATCCAAATAGCCAACTCCCATTTCGGCAATCTTCTGATATTATTTTGTTCGGACATTTATATCCCTCTGTGATTGTGAATGGATGTACGATGTGAGTAAATCAAAAGCTAGCGTTCCTTCATTTGATCCAACCAACCATGTTTTCATTTTTGAGTAAAATCTTAATCGTAGCACACTAAGAATCCCATAAAGATGACCCGCGAGGAATTACTTAGACAACAAATCTCTTTATTTTTTTAGGGTTAATGACGGCAAAAACAAAGTTTAAAAGTGGTGGCAAAAATACCTAAAGTCACATTTGAGGAGTTGACCACTTCATTCTTGTAACGCCATTAACTTACCCATTAATTCTGGTCACATGGAAAAATCTGTTTTGTTAAGTGTAATCATTAGAGGTTCAATTAATTGTATTAAATAGTATTACTTAGGGGTTTAATTCGTTATTTTGTCGTAAAAGAGGCTTATGTGGGCTCGTCAACGTGGAAAAAATTGTTTTGTCGGCAATCCACGTTTGTCCGCGTGGTCAGAGTTAACGGGTAAATTGACGGTGTTACGAGATTGGAGTGGTCAACTCCCCAAATATGACTTTGGGTATTTTTACCACCATTTTTAAACTTTGGGTATCTAAGGGGTTCTTTGACTAAACTTTACATATTTTTGCCATCATTAACTTTTTTTTACCAAATTTCATAAGTCTCAGCCTTTTTTATCAGTATATTCGGAGAGAATCTTAATCTACGGAAAAGGACGTTTTTTCTAGGGAAAATTACGGTAAAAATACCCAATTTTTGGTCAAACTGTCTCCCGGGTACCCAACTTTTAAAACTGGCGGCAAAAATACCCAACCTCCATTGACCTTGACTTTGGCATGAAAACGTTAAGCTTTCCGTTAAAATTCGTCATGTGGCCGTTAGCGGCAAAAAGACCCAACCTTTATAAAAAAAATTTAATTTTTTTAATTTATGTTTTTTTTTCTTTTATTGATTAGTGATAATTACTTGAATTCCAAATACATGGAATAACACAAAAGTTAGTCAAAACATCTATTGATTTCTTAATGTGCTTGTATAAGCTACATATGGTGATAAAAATCTTATTATTATGAGAAATTTTAAACATAATGTTACATGTATTTTAAGTAATTGAAAAGGGTTTGGAAAATAGGTATTTGGATTTCCGGGTATCCGGATTTTCGGATCCGGATACGGGTACTGATTTTTGGATACCCGAAAAACTGAATCCGGATACGGGTAGTTCAAAAAACTCGGATAATCGTTTCGGTTACAGCCCTAATTACCATTTTTATTGGTAATTGACCATTTTAGATCGAATTAATATTGTCAATTATTGTCACTGTATTGAGAAAAAAATGGCTTAAGAATATATGCCACTAATTTTTTTTATTTTTTTTTAATCAAAAGTCATAAAGTTTGAAAGAAATGGCCTCGGAACGCTCTCGGAACCTCGTGAGTCGTGACGATCAAATAATCTCATCATTTCGCGAAAAGCCAAATATATTTCTACTTCAATACGTTGCCATAAAAGCTCTCGATTTCTCCGTCTCAAGATTATCACTAATCAATAAAAGAAAAAAAAACATAAATTAAAAAAATTAAAAATATATTTTTTAAAAAGGTTGGGTATTTTTGCCGCTAACGGCCACATGACGAATTTTAACGGAAAACTTAACGTTTTCATGCCAAAGTCACGGTCAACGCAGGTTGGGTATTTTTGCCGCCAGTTTTAAAGGTTAGGTACCCGGGAGGTAGTTTGACCAAAGGTTGAGTATTTTTACCGTAATTTTCCCTTTTTTCTATATGAAGTTCATTATAATTATGTGCAACTGAACTTCAAAAAAGTTATAGAAAAAACATAGTTATTTTCAACTTTTTTTTTTAATTGTTACTCAGAGTATAATGAACAAAATCATTTTCCGTAGATTACGTGTAACTGAACTTCAAAAAGTTATAGAAAAAAATATTATTCTCGAACATCATTTTTTAAATTCAAGCATTGGTCATTATATTTTGAGAAAATTTCACAAACATCATGTATATTTTTTAAATTGTTACTTAAAAAAGTACACCGTTATTAAATCGCAAGGCTTGAAGAATCTAGTAAAAATTACTGACGGATATTAGTTAAGGTCGAATAAATTTTAGAAGATATTTGAAGGTTTAGTGTTTTGTTGTAGGTATATTTTGATAAAACCACCAATTGAAAATGTATTTTTCTCAATCGATACTTAAACTAAGTCCTAATTTCATTACGCATGAATCCAAATTGTCATCACATTCGGTGGTAAATCTAGTAAACTCCAATAAACATTTAGCTCCATGTATGAAAGTTACACAGTATTTGATTCCTAGAATTTGTTTGTACATATGTTCATTTCAGAAAATTGTTGAAAAAGAAAACGTTTGATGTGGATCTTATTATCAGATGATATTACAGGAAGGGAAGAAACAAGTTATACGAAAAGCTAGAAGAAAATCAACTCAACGATCCCTATCAAGTAGTTTCTTGGATTTGACGAGCATCGACTTGCAATTTTGATCCGGATAGACAAACTCACAAAGCTTTTTACGTGTTCCTGAATCCCCTAAAACAAAACAAAAACGTTAAGTGATTTTGGAGAAATATGAAACACTTAAAGTTTGACTTGCTTCCTCTACATTTGATGCAAATTATCACGCGACTTAAGGGATTGATTTAGTTCAATTTCCAATTCGGCCGATTACAAGGGCATGGGCCAAGAAGTTCCAAGAGCGGAGTATTCAAGAAGTTTGAGCTCAAACTAATTCGAGAACATTGTGAAGTGGTAAAACATGTATTTATATATATGAATATTACCTTAAGAAACGCAAATGGAGACTTAGAAATCGGTGTCGAAACAAGATACCATGACTTTAGACACCATTGATCTTGCAAAAGGGATGTAGCTCAGGCTATACCTGTCCAGATAAGAGAGATGGAGTATGTGAGTAAAACATTAATTTAGAGTGTGGATTGATGAGTTGTGACATACTCACCAGATCAACCCACCGAACTCTAATATGATTGCCAAAAGCGTCAAAAGCTTGTTATGGACCTATATATAGTTCATTAGAATATAGGATGAATTACACGACGTATGATGAAGGAAACAAACTTACATAGAGGGCACAAAACAGAGCAATGATGATGCTGGCAAGGAATATGGCTGTTGCATAGATACGAACAGGGTCGAGCATCATGCTCACTTGCCGTTTCGGGCCGATAAGGAATGCTGTGCTGCACTACAGAACAGATATCTTAAATTTAGTGCCTCCTTCCTCATAAACAAGTAACAAAAATCCTATTATGTTCAATAATCAATTGATACGTGTCAAACGATATTCAAAGCGTGATTACGGTTAGGGTTTATATTCTACTCACGTTTACCTTTTACTATGTACACAATAATTCTGGTAACATATAGTTATATATACACTATTATACATTACAATTTGAAACTGGTGAAAAGGATGCGGAGACGGACCTTCCGAGAGAGAGGAGATTGCCGAGCGTAAATGTGAACGCGAACTTGATGGGATGGAAGAAGACGAGCATTGACTGCGAAATTGAAATTGAAAGTGAAAATGAAAAAGGGTGGGGGTGAAGAAGATAGAAAGCAGCGAGTGATGAACAGGAGCGTACGAGAAGAGTGCAAGTCAGTCCGGCAGCGAAGCAAATGGCGAATCCGTAGAATCTCTGTTAGAAGGAGAAGATTAAAGCACCAATCCCAGATGTAGAGGGAGAGGGAGAGGGAGAGAGAAAGAGTACCTGCTTGGTGGACAACGTACAGTTGCGATTGAAGTCGTTGAGGAAAGAGTCTTCCGGTTCTGGCTCGGCTTCGACGTCGAGTCCCACGAGCATCTTCATCCTCTCAACCGCACTATTCATCTTCTCCATCTCTAGTAAGCTACCTGTAGTAAAGCTCCGGTTATTTAATTGAAGCTAAAACTAAACTTAATCTTGTGATTAAACTCCTTCACTGTATTAAGTGAGATTGTATATACTAAACAGCTCAAAAAAGCAAACCAACTGGTAGTAAGTGAGTAATTAAATCACAATTCGCCGTATTAATTCAGATTGTGAAACAAAATTAGGCATTTCATTCCTAAACACACCATTGAATGCCAGTGTGCTTTCATCTAAGCATTTCTTCAAACATGATATGACTATTCACAGTGTGAGATTTTATATCAATGTTGGCCTTGTTCAAGAAACCATAAATCTACCAGATCTAGAAAACAAGTCATAATTCAGACAGAGACGCATCGAATTTGAGCACGAAAATACCTCAAATTTTGGAATTTGACGCCTGAGAGCGATGAAATCGCAAGCACATCTCGAATGAAGATCTAATTTTATCACTCAATTTTAATAATAAATAAATAAATGGGTTATTGGCGGTAAAAATACTTTATTATGATAAATGTCGCACTTAAAAAAAAATCGTTTTTTACGGCGAATATTTAACGATGAGGAATGTTCGTCAAAAAAAAAAAAAAAACGATGAGGAATGTTGTACTTTAATATATATTTTCATCGTTCGACAGTGAAAATATTTAATTACGACAAATTTTACACTTTACTTTGTAAAGGCAAAAATACTCATTTTTGAGCTTATGTAATTATTATGTGTCGTTCCCCTTTACCTTAACTCATGTATAACGATGGTATGAGTCCACTTATCACTAAATAATAACTTAGCTTTAACCAACCAAGAAGAATAATTTAAGGACTTGATTACATACTATTATTTGTAAAAATATGAGTATTTTTACCGTTTAAAATTAAAATACACCATTCGTCGTAGCTAAATATGTTCGATGTCAAAAAATAAAAATAAGTATTAAACATTTATCATAGTTAGGCATTTTCGCTATTAAAAAAAAAGTATTAAAATACAACATTCGCCGCCAATAGTCTTGAATAAGTATAGGGTATTTACGATTTACTTTGGTTGTTTGCGGGGCTAAATGACATTATTATAATTACGGGGGGTGAAAGAAAAAAACAAATAAAGAGACGAGAGAGGGTTTTAGGGAAATTGGGGGGTTAGGGTTTACGGCATTTGGTTTGAGAAGACGAAGATGGTTGAAGATGACGAGAAAGCCTTGTCGGAACTTCCCAAGAGGAAGCGCAGTCGCCTCCTCTGTCGCGTGCAAAGCAGATGGTCTCCCGAGAGGTAACCTCTTCGCCTTCGTCTTCGCCTTCGTCTTCGTCTTCGTCTTCTGCTTGTGGGAAGAAGAAGAAGAAGAAGATGGTTGGTTACAAACCAACGCGTGTGGCTGCAGGTACGAGGTCGCCGAGCAAAACATGCTGGACATCTTGATCGCCCAACAGGCCACCTTCCGCAACCCCATATCCAGACCCGCCCTCAGAACTGCTGCTCGCAAATGCATCGGCGACACCGGCCTGCTCGACCATCTTCTCAAGCACATCGAGGGCAAGCTGGCCCCCGGAGGGGCCCAGCGCTTCCGCCGCTGGTTCAACACCAGTGGCGTCATGGAGTATTGGCTCGAGAGCGCTGACCTCGCCCACCTCCGCCTCCAGGCCGGCGTCCAAGATCCCTACTGGATTCCGCCTTCGGGGGACGCCTCTTCTCACGAACTCAAACTGCTTCAGGCTGAATTCAACACAATGAAAAGGTTGGTATCTCGCCCACGAGATTGACGGAAATTCAAGCTTTCT
Source organism: Parietaria judaica (assembly GCA_954871525.1). Taxonomy (NCBI): domain Eukaryota; kingdom Viridiplantae; phylum Streptophyta; class Magnoliopsida; order Rosales; family Urticaceae; genus Parietaria; species Parietaria judaica. The sequence goes on from OX940862.1 coordinate 11,635,928, forward strand.
ATTAACTTCTTCTGTCCTGCGCAGCGATATGCAGGAGCTGATATCCAGAAAGCAAGAGCAATGTGATTGCGACCGGGCCAGGGTAAAGTGTCTAACTCCCCTCTGTTTTGTGCGTTTAAGTTGCTAAACCACCCGTCACGCCGTGCGTGCATTTTACTTGGCAGGAAATATACAGGGAGATGGTGAACTGGAAAACTGAAACCGATCGTAACCTGAAACTGATATTAGGTTCTTGGAAGAGCATGCAGGTGTCTTGTTGTTACTGCCGGTTTATGTTTATACTGGTTGTTCGGTTTAAGTCCAATTGGGTGTGTCCGTCTACAGGAAATGTATGGGGAACTGATGGCCTGGAAAACCAAACTGGAGCAACAGGCGGTGGAGATTAAGAGCAGCGTTCAGGAACACCCTATTTCGAGCCCTCAAGCTTCAGAACGATGGGAAGACTGGCTAGAGAGCGCCAAGCTTGATGATATTGAGGGAAATGAAGTCATACCTTGGTTCGACACCAACCCGGAGCACGGTCTCTACTCTTATATGCCTCTCCCGCCAAAACCCACTGACCCTGCGCCGATACCACTGCAAGCCAATAGGTGGGACAACGAACTAACTGTAAAATTCCAACCAATAGCTGAAAATAATAAATGCATGTCATGTCATGTCTAATTGTTGACGTTTGCGGACAATAGAGGCGAGGCTGCGGTTAAAAGAGAAGAACAGGTGAACGTGACCCCAGATTCGTGTACAACTACTAACGAGTTCCATAATTCATCGTCGCTGTGCCAGGTACGTTACTTTTCAAAGCCGTCTATTTTTGGGGCCGAAAGAGTGAGGTTTGTGATATATATTCGGATGGCAGGAAATGTTTGTTGAGCTATTCAATTGGAAGGCGAAGGTGGAAGAGAAGCTCAAGGAGATATCTAAGCTCGTAGGGCGTTAGGGTACAGCACAGGACACATGATATATATTTATATAATTATATATTTAGTAACGTAGAGTTCTGATAATGATGATGATGATGTTAACAAAAAGTGTTGTTATGCACCCCTAACTATAACTAGAAGGAATGGAATGGATTAACCTGATGTTTGACTTTGATGTGTACACTTCTAATCCTGGCATAAGCACCCATTTCTATCATCAAATGCTTTAACTTCAAATACTGAATTCATATATTCATTTTCTTAAAAGAGACAAAGGTAGATTTTGGGGTGACTAAATGTTCGGTAAAGTTAAATCACCTCTTTTTTTTAAAACAAAAAAAGTGGGCGACAAAAGTTATCGAAGTCACTAGATTTATAAAGATAAATCACTAATGTTAATTTTTTTTATAGCAAAAATTACTAATGTCAGTCTTTTCTTACAAATGTGTCTTTTCTTACAAGAAAATGTTACATGTCAACGTTAAATGATTCATCACCAACCTACACCACAATTGTCTCCAACAATGATAACATGTTTTATTGATAACATTATTTGAAATAGAGATTTATGTGGCAATAGTTTCATAAATGATTAAATTTTATTTTCGTGGCAAAATTCCAAACTAAAAAATAATACTACTGTCGCTTCTATTTTTTTCCGACAATATTTCTAATTTATTTATCAATGTCCTATCAAATTCAAAAAAAAAAATCAATGATATTTCTAATTTATTTATCACAATTTTTCATGTACATTATCTATCATAATGTGCTCGAAATGCAAACATGGATTTACTACAATATTTGCTCTTATAGGATGATTAATTAATAATTATTATCCATTTTAGATAATATTGTAGCAAATAAGTAAACATAATGTATAATGTCATATGCAACATTATATCACAAATTGTGATAAATAAGAAGTTTTGATAGATAAAAAAGAAATGTTACTAGAAAAATTAGAATTTGATAGGACAATGGTAAAATAAATTAGAAATATTACCCGGGAAATTGAAATTTACAGCAAGATTATTTTTTAGTCTTTTGGAAAATTTTAGCAGGATAAAATTAATTTTTAAGACATTGTGGTACTATCCCAATTTCAAATAATGTCACTAAAACGTGTTATCTGCAAATAAATAATGACTTTGATTACTTTTCCCCCATATTTTTTATAAAAACAATTGTACCAACTGGAGTGGACTGACTGGACCCTGTTTAATTTTTATTAAACTTAAAATATAGAATATTCGGGGAGGGCCCTCAGGTTCAGCTCAGCTTGAAAGTCAAGCAAGCAAGAGTTGACCGACCAAGACGCGGAGATGGAGCCGGCGTGGGTGCTCCCTTCGAGGACGGAGGATGTCCGGCGAGTGTACGATCTGGGTCGGACGCTGGGCGAGGGCCAGTTCGGCACCACCTTCCTCTGCCACCACAAGCTCTCCGGCGACGCCTTCGCCTGCAAAACCATCCCCAAGAGGAAGCTGCTCTGCGCCGAGGACCTGGAGGACGTGCGGCGCGAGATTCAGATAATGCACCACCTCTCCGGCCACCCCAACGTCGTGCGCATCCGCGGCGCCTTCGAGGACTCCTCCGCCGTCCACCTCGTCATGGAGCTCTGCCAGGGCGGCGAGCTCTTCGACCGCATCGTCTCCAAGGGCCACTTCTCCGAGCGCCACGCCGCCCGCCTCCTCCGCACCATCCTCTCCGTCGTCCAAGCCTGCCACTCCCTCGGCGTCATCCACCGCGACCTCAAGCCCGAGAACTTCCTCTTCGACTCTCTCCGGGACGACGCCGAGCTCAAAGCCACCGATTTCGGCCTCTCCGTCTTCTTCAAGCCAGGTGCCTCACGTCACCCACCCTCGCTCCCTTTCCATCTTTACACGTACGGTGGTTTCATCTCATGATTCGAACGCGCAGGTGAGAGCTTCTCCGACGTGGTGGGAAGTCCGTACTACGTGGCGCCCGAAGTGCTCCGGAAGCACTACGGCCCCGAATCCGATGTGTGGAGCGCCGGCGTGATCTTGTACATCATGCTGAGTGGAGTCCCGCCTTTCTGGGCCGGTAATTCTCCATTACTCTTCTCGTTCATTCCTTCGTCAGTCGGATCACTCCGCCAATGCTGTTTGCGTCCTCGCAGAGACTGAAATCGGGATCTTCCGGCAGATACTGCAAGGGAAGCTTGACTTTGAATCGGAACCGTGGCCGGGTATTTCGGAGAGTGCCAAGGATGTGATTCGCAAGATGCTGGAGCGCAATCCCAAGAAGAGACTCACTGCCCACCAAGTCCTCAGTAACTCCGAAAAGCCCTCTCTCTGTTTCAAGCCAATAACTGAAAGTGTGCCTGTGTTTCAGGCCATCCCTGGATTGTCGATGACACCGTCCCTCCGGACAGGCCTCTCGATTCTGCTGTGCTTTCGCGCCTCAAGCAATTCTCCGCTATGAACAAGCTTAAGAAAATGGCTCTTCGCGTAAGCATTTCATTTCAGCGTAAAGCCATTCCACTTACCACTCTTGATGTCCGTCTTAATATATTATTTTTTGCTACTTGAGTACACAATAGAAGATTTAGACCAATTCAGTTTCTAAATCGATTTTGAGAGAAACCCTTTTCGATCGGCTATATCACCGATTCATTTACATACCATATTTGGCTAACGCAGTAGTGTGGTGAATCAGGTGATAGCTGAGAGGCTCTCGGAAGAGGAGATTGGCGGGTTGAAAGAGCTGTTCAAAATGATTGACACGGACAATAGTGGAACTATAACGTTCGAGGAACTGAAAGAAGGTCTTAGGCGAGTGGGCTCCGAGCTGATGGAGTCCGAGATCAAGGATCTTATGGACGCAGTAAGACATCTGAGATTGTCATTTTCCCGTCGTTGTCTTACTTTTTTGGTTGACCTCAGTTTCTTCGGGTGTTGTACAGGCGGATGTTGACAATAGCGGAACTATTGACTACGGTGAGTTCCTTGCTGCAACGGTGCACTTGAACAAGCTGGAGAGAGAAGAGAACTTGCTGTCGGCATTCTCCTTCTTTGACAAAGATGGCAGCGGTTTCATTACAATCGATGAGCTTCAGCAGGCCTGCAAACAGTTTGGTTTAAACGATTTGCACCTCGACGAAATGATCAAAGAGATTGACCAAGACAACGTGAGCTTTTCTATTCAACAGCTTAGCTCGCTGCTCCATTCCATCAGCAACAAGACTAACGTGTGTGTGATGCTATGCAGGATGGGCAGATAAACTACGCCGAATTTGCAGCAATGATGAGAAAAGGCAACGGCGGAGTAATCGGGAGACGAACCATGAGGAACCATATTAACCTCGAAGACGCATTGTGACTCCATGTCTGAGGCTTCCGTTTCATGATAAATGTTTTCGACCAATCTTGTTGTTAACTTCAAACTTGTTTCCATAATTTGTAAAACAATAGCCATAGCATGCAAGTTATCGTTTGGAAAGGATAAATAAAAGCTTATGATAATATAAGATCATAAGCACCACTAAGAAACGAAGGGATAAATAAAGCAAACTTACCTCAATCTCCTCCTGATTAAGCCAAACCAATTGCGTTTAAGGAAAAATAAAAAGAAAGGTAACTGCACCGGGAAAAGCAGCACCGAGAATAGGAAACACCGATTTTTGGCCGGAACGCCTGTTAAGGTGTATCCACCAGGGATCGTCATTGCATTAACGGTCAAGCTATTACCCGTGTTTTTCATTCAGATTAGGTCATTTCGATTTATTCAAAAGAATCTTTCCGGAAGCAGCGACATTAGCGTTTTGCTCATAATTAAACTCCAAAAATTGAATATAAGCAGAATATTTTTCGCTTTGAGAAAATGACGTGGTAATTGGATACGGAGAGAGAATCAATTAGTAAATATTCATTGTGATTCTATTGAGAAACGCGTAGCACAAGTGACATGAACATATGGAACGAGTTTCTCTTTTCTTTTTTTTCATCCGACGGCTATAAAGGATTTATGGAAAGAATGTGGATGTATTCAATTTCAAGTGTCAAGTCATAAGAAAGAAGGAAAAAAGACTAGTTACAGATCCTCATTTTGAATACCAAAATTGTAAGTATAGAAAACATACAAGTGTCCCAATAAATATAAAGATGCTTCCATTCTAACAAAACGACCAAAATTGGAACGTAAAAATGGTTAGGTCAGGCGTGTTTTTTCTTGTCTAAATCTGCGGCGGCAAGGCGTTGACGCTTCTTCCAGCCGGGAATCTTGCCCGGAAACAGCCAGCGCAGCAGCCTCTCCCACGAGTAACAGCTCAGGAACATCATCAGCGCCCAAAGCAGCAGCTTGTCCCTCAGCCCCGGCGGCATCGGCACAAGCTTCAGGCTGTCGTTCAGCTCCCGGAACACGTCCGATGTGATCACCACGAAGAACACCGCCGCCGACCAGAGTGCATACTTAAACGGCTTGTTCTCTGATATGCTCTGGTTGAAGGGGTGCCCCATGTAGTTGACTGCAAATGTGGCAACCTGCAGCATCATGTTTACCATGTACGACACCGTGTTCACTAGGTTTGGGTGGAACTCCGAATCCGGCTCAACGCACTCCTCAGGCATGTGCTTCTCTGCTTCTTTCACCGACGATATCAAGAAAACCAGGTGGATCGCGAATTGCCCCATGAGAGAGAGGAACACGTAGAAGCAGAATATGTTGGGGTGTGGCCGAGCAGCCGAGAGGGTGGGAAGCGGGCGCGCATGCGATATGAAGAGGAAAAACGCCGCAGTGAAGACCCCACTGATGGTGGCCTGGACATCTCCGAGCTTCACTCCGTCCAAATACATGACGCTCAGCACGTACGCCGTGGCGAGGCAGTTGAGCCCCAAGATCTTGAACATCTGGAGAGTGGTCACCAAAGTGCTCCGGCCCTGACGGATGATATCAGTTGTGGGGGCCACCGAAGCGTGCTTTGCCGTGAAGGGCGAGGCCATGGAGGCATCGCCAAGCTTCACAACCGGGGCACGACCGTCACCTTCCTCGTTCAGCTCCTCCATCATCTTCTTCAGCCTTTGCTGCCTCTCCAATGCCAATGACTGACGGGTATTCGTTCTGCCATTGGAAGTGCCTTCGACATTTGTGGTTTCGGTTGACGTGGGTGCTTCTATAGCGGGTTTTGGTTTCTTTGGCTTACCACCCTTGCCGCTCTCCTCTTTGGATGCTTCAGTACCAGTTGGTTTTGGCGGCACCGCATTCAGATTCAGTAAAGCAACCCCTACATGCGCCTGCAACATGCTATTTTATCAAAACTCGTGCGGAAAGATTTGATGGATACACCTATGCTATATAAAATAAATAAAAAATTGGCCGATTCCCAAACTCAAATTAATGCAGTAGTGTACAAGCAGTCTAAGCCTTTTATAGCCGGTCTATAACTACGCCAAAATGATGGAGTTGAAGAATAGTGGTTATAGTGGTTTGAGTATATCATAAATATAATATTTGCATATATGCTTGTGATCAGGGGTATCGCATAACAGGGCTAGAACATAAAGCTTGTAAAATATTCAAAAGTCAAACCTGCTTAAGAGCTCCAACATCATTGGTTCCGTCTCCGCACATCAAGGTTACCCTTCCCACCGTTTTAAAAGTTGTCATGATAAGTTCTTTTTGCTCTGGAGCGACTCTTGCAAACACCTGAAACATTGCATGATCCATTTATAGGCAGTGGAATATTAAGCGGACACTGGAACTTATTTAGAAAACTAATCAAGTAGAACCTTCACAAATGGGATGACAAGCAGCGTCGCTCCAGTCTGTTGCAACATTTCCATGCAGTCACCTCCAATACAGAGATCGTGAGCCTCTGATAATGCTTCGACATCTTTACCACTGAAACAAGTTAATTCATCACATGTTACTCATCTATCAAGATCACAAAAATGCACTAACCAACAAATATAAAGAGGAAAAAGAAAGCTATTATGAAAAAGAAAAAAAAGAAGAATGAAGAATGAAATGAAAAACAACGATTCTTTAGTAGGGTGAGGAATCCACAGGATGTCATGTAGTATATAAGCAATTTATCCCAAGGATTTTGGAGCACGGGGTAAACACCGCAAACAGATGATGCTAGATGACAATAAATCTAAGCAAATTGTAGAACATTCACTATCGAGAGATGAGAGTTAAGCCGAGCTTGATAAAATTAAAAACAGAGTAAAGTCAATGACATAATAAACGGTTTTACCTGAAAGGAATCCTGTGAGTCTCATCAGGAGATATCCATTCATACCCTGCACCTGTACCTTCTGGCCCTAGAATTAAAGCCGGTTTTGATATGATGTGAACTTGACCAGCAACATGGCAAGCTGTCAATGCTTGGTCACCAGTTATCATCACCTATATATATATATCAGATGATATCAATCAAAATGAATGTCGTCAACTTAACAAATAAAAAACGATAAATTAACATTGTCATTTCTCGTGGATTAAAAAGGTTAAAATCCATTCATACGACACATTCAGACTCGTGGAATAACAATGTTTCCGTGTGTGAAGGCTGAAGGGAGAAGGGCAGAGTGAAGAAAGCTTACCAAGTCATGTGATGAGTTTTTCAGCTCAGACAATACAGTAGCTGAATCCGGTCTAATTGGACAGTTGAACACCTGGAGATCATGAACACTTGGTGATGACAAGCGATAAAAAGACACAAATATTTGAAATTGGTTATAATTTTTCATAATTTTTAAGATGTTGCTATTACTGGTGTTGTCTCTCGATTCGTGTCATTGTGAAACATTTCAGCTCAGAGAACTAACTTTAAAACGATTACTGATGGTAACATCTCAAGTACGCACAAGATATAAATAAAATAAAAAACATAAGAAATCTGAGGGCAATATAGAAGAAGCAAATACAACTAAGCAAGTATGACAATAATTGCAAAGAATAAATGAACAAATTCAACCAATAGAATAGTTCACTGTTTACCGCAAAACCAGCAAAAGTAAGACCGCTCTCCACTTCTTCCCTATCCAAGCTTCTTGCTGCACTAACCTTCACATAATAAACAGAAATAGTTGTTTCAAAATCAGCTCTAAACTTTCAGGGTAAAAGAGGCTAAGAAAATAGGCCCAAACAACCACATCACTTGCACCATATAAGTGAGTACTCAATTTACAATAAACCTTGACAGTAAATCCCAAATGACTGAACAAAATCACGTGTTAGATAGCTCTTACTGTCATATCAGGAAGGGGCTTGAACGCAAGGGCCAGAACACGAGATCCTTGCCGAGTATATGTCTTGTACGTTTCTATGAATGATGACGGGATGTCAGTCAGCCTACCCTGAATGGTTTCTGGAGCACCCTAGTAAGAGAACAGAATATTCATCGCAACAGATTTCATTATATAAGTTTATTTAGAGATACACCAAAATAGGCAATCGTCGGAGAAAAATTCAATTATCAAGCCAAAAATCACGTCTTATATGAAAAGTTTAGTAGAAATCAATTCAATGGAGTGTTGTTTAATTATACGCGACAAATAAGTAGTAGTCTGGTTGCTGAATAAATTCCAGGCTCAAATATTAGATCCAGGTCCCTAATATGAAAAGAATATTATTAATTTTGACTGCAAGTAATCAAACATACACGATATGCAGTACTGTTAGGAACTCTAATAAGGGAATTTAACATATTTGTTTAGACAAAGTTGATGCGGAAAATAAACCACCACATTGTGCAGTACTGTTAGGAACTCTAATAAGGGATTTTTAAGACAGTATTTCAATTTGTTAATAATCATATTATCATTCATTTCTCAACTCCACGGTCCTAAATCCTCCTCAAATGTCACTCCTTAAAGATGTCACCTTGAAATTACATAAGACACACATACCTTCACAAATGCAAAAAATTCTTCTTCAATCCGAACGACGACAGCCATTCTTTTCAAGTGCGATGCAAAATGGTGCCTCTGAACAATCTGAACAGCATGACCATTACCCCTGCAGTTGATGACAAAATGATAAAAATAAAAACCTCGACAAAAATAAAATTGAATATCTTAACATTAAGAACCCTCAAACAATCTGATTGCCCAAACACATCAAATAAGTGTTTCACCTTAATCACGTCTACAATATTCAGGAGAAATTGACTTAAATCTTAAGAAATATTCACACAAAATTAGGAAGAGTCTCAAATCTTAAGAAGTGTGGCTTCTAAGCAAATAACCAAATCAAATTCCCCTCTAAAATAGCTTAGGTTGAAGATAACCAGCAAAAAATGTCGCGGATCAGAGAGTAAAAAAGAGCACAAGGGAGAAAATAACTTAAAAATTTCTCAGATACCAAATTGTAATCTAATATAAAATATAGTTAATCCAAATACTAATCAAAGAAATGTGTAAAAGTTCACCTCTTTGGCAAGGCTTTCTCATCAGATTTGTAGGACCAATCTATTCCCTTGAGTGCTGCCTTCTCAAGAGGATCGCCAACCTACAAGGAGAGACAAAGATTGAGTACAAAAGAGGAATGTAAATGTGAAAAATCGAATAAATATGCTTACTATTTTGCTGTTTTCCTTAAAATCAGTTGGTATAATTGGATTAGTATAACTACAACCATAACTACTACAGCACAAACCGTATCTTTTAACCAGCTAAAATTTCACTCTAGATGTTATGAGAAGTACCAGTTTGTTATCCACAAAAACTAAAGCATGGCAGGAAGCCAGTATCTCCAGAGTACGAGTAGGCAATCTCGTGGCATCAGATTCTAAGTCCATGCTACTATTCAATCCAACAACTCCACGGAACTCCTGGAATGGGCAAAATATAGTGATTAAACATCAAAGCAAATAGCCTAATATATGCTTACTTGTTATCGAGCATACCATGTCATCTGATGTAAGTGTTCCAGTTTTGTCGAAACAACAGATATCAACCTGCGCATGGTATACCAACTCATTAGAACAATTTATCCGAACAGGCGATTAATAATTTGCAATTTTTTCTTCAGCTCCGTACGTTTTTTATGACTGAATCAAGGACGAGTCAACACGTGGACAAGCATGTGAAAAGATGGCTACAGAGATTCAAATAACAGAGCATATAACGAAGTTGGCTTAACATACCTTCCCAGCAAATGGAATTCGGAAAGGTTCTGTACAGTATATTCCACGTCGTGCCAGAGCAATCAAAGATGTATTGACAGCGATTGATAATTCCATAGGCAGCTCAGGAGGGATCACAGAAGTAATAATGAGCGAACAACTTAGGAAAAGCTTGTACTTGCTTCTAGTTGGATCCTCCAACCCCTGAATAAAAAATGCACCCGTCATCGTAGCTGAGAGGCAATGGAACAAGATCATATAATATTTGTTAAAGTCCCTCATTTACCTTCTTGAGTACGTAGCCAGCAGCTATAACTGCAAAGACAACTAAGAAACAAATAAAGAGCCCACTCTCCCAACTATTAGCAGTAACCTGAAATACAATCAATATGAAAAAAATAAGCCAAAAACGAGGAGGGCTGATTGGTAAGAATGAAACATCGCGAAAAGTTACCCTCTCTGTAGAAAATAAAATTGTTCGCATCAGTTTTCCTTGACTTGTTTCGAACCCAGTTCTCAGAACAACAGCCACACAGCCACCATCTGGAGTCTTTAATTGGAAGCTCTGAACCATTTTTGTGTAAATGTATAAAGCGATGAGCATGTACAGTGAAAAGGTATCAAGTGACATATATGCTCTTAAAAGTATGGAGTACCTTATCAGGTGTATGCTGCAAGATTTTTGTTCCTCCAAATAAAACATGAGTTTTATCTCTCTTTACGGATAACTTCTCTTCAGATCCTCGACCATTAATCGAAACCTGACACATATTTATCTTGCGGCTCAGTATATACATATCATGCAAGATATAGAGCATCCAAGCAATTATTAAAATGATAGGGCTAAAAATATTTAAAAAAATAAAAAATTATGAACTTCGAAATCTTGTAGGCAGATTGATGATGAGGTGCAATCAGAAAACTTATAGAATTCTCAGATCAACAAAAAGTACCTTCCACTGAGGGGTAGATTCTCCTGTGAGGATGGCTTCATTGACAATAGCACTTCCAGCTAATATGAGCATGTCTGCTGGTACAGACTTATCTTCCCCATTCGGACCAGAAGAACGGCCAATAGAAACCACATCCCCGGGCAAAATTTCTGGTCCAGAGACCTTGACCCACCTGAGAGTTCGATTACATTTAATTTAAAGAATAAGCTATCTTTCTGAAAGAATACAAGCATCGGTATGCAAGCACTAAAGTTAGTTAAGAGTTATATAAAAATAAAGCTTGCTATTTGTAATAACTGATCTGGCTTAGGCTTACTTCCCACAGCGATGCACCATTAAGGTCTGGTTATCCACGCTTACACGCCGCAGCTCAGTTAGCGTCTTTAACCTGCTTTTCGCCATTGTGGACTCGAACAAAAACAGCATGAAGAGAGTGAATAAGCTGTAATACCAGTACTCATCCAAACACCAGAGACCCACACAGAACACCTGCATTGAATGCCAAAAGAAAGAGTGAGCAGCTGCAGATTTTGATCAAAATATTGCATATCAAGCACAGCACCTGAAACACGAAGAAGGGTTCCATGCAGTGCTCCTTCATTAATTTCTGGAAGGTAGGCCGTGGATAATCAAATCTAATTCGTCAAAAAAAAAAAAATCAAACAAAGTGGATAGGGAAACTGTAGCAGTTTAAGGAAACAGGATGAAGAAAGAAACCCACGCGTTCCGTCCCCATTTTTCCGTGGCAACAGCGATTTTGGCCTCGGTGCCATGACCCTTGTTTTTTAAGTAGTATCCAATTTTTTCCTTGGTTGGGTAAGGAAGCTTGAAAAACGTATTGGTCTCTTTGGAGAAGATGAATCGCTGCTTTCGAAAATCGAAGAAAATCTCTTCAGAAGCTTCGAGCTGGGGAATAAAAACACGAAATTAGAGCATGGCAGAAGGATGAAGACGGTCGAAGGTATTAGGAAAGTGCTGTACTCCATTAGGGATGTGAAAAGGCACGACTTCTTTGGAGCCCGAGAACTTGGCGGGAGTGATCTTGCAGGCATCTGCTTCATGGATATGTTTGGCCTGTAAAAGAGAAAGGTGAGGATGAGAGATTGCAATAAGAAGAAGAAGAAGAAGAACAGAGAATGTGAAGATGAAGGAAAGCAGACCTTGGAATAGTTGACAAAACAGTGGAAATCAACGGACCAAGCGGTGAAAAGGAGAACGAGAATGTGAAGAACGGCGAAAGCAGCGAAAACGATGGCAGCGTCGGCGAAGTCGAGAGCTGGAACGACGGCGAAGAGCCAAAGAGAGTAGAGAAAAGCAAAAGGCCAAACGTGGAGACGCCATTTCCAGGGCTTGGTAGTGAGCAGATCCACTCTGTCCACCACTTTGCCTCCCACATCGAATCTCAGCATCTCTGTGTCTCTGGATTGAGGAAACCCTAACCCTAACCCGCGATCGGAGAAGAAGACCAAACGGAATCAGCGATCATTACTCGTCTTACAAATCACGATTGTATAATCCAACCGAATCATTTCTTAAAAATAATACCCAACTCGGACTAAAACTAAAATAAGATTAAGGGTAAACTGCGGCTAATGTACCCAATGTTTGATTTTCTGTGGATTATGTACCCAATGTTTATTTTTGGCGGCTAATGTACCCAATGTTTGATCCGTTAGATATTTTTGGGTTTTCCGTCAGTTGACCGTTAGAGAGTTATATGTACACTTTTCGTATTTTTGACATAACTCACTTATTTTTTGTCCAAATTTTATGCACGACCTATGGTTGGAAAGATAAGAGATAGCTCTACAACTTTAATGTTTTAAGTTTTGTAAAATCAGTTTAAAAAAAATACGAAATTTCAAGTACAACGTAAAACTGGACATTAGTTTAATGCAAAATATTTGTTTCGAGCAAATTTTAATATACTTAATGACTTTTTATGATGAAACGTAAAACTAAAAAGTTGTAGATAAACTTTTTATCTTTCCAACGGTTGTTTATTAATAAATTTTGGACAAAAAATGAGTGAGTTATGCCAAAAATATAAAAGATGTGATGTGAAATAATATTTCATATTTTTGGCATAACTCACTCGTTTTTTATCAAAAATTTATAAATAAACACCCGTTGGAAAGATAAAACATTTATCTAAAACTTTTTGCTTTTACGTTTCATCATAAAAAGTCATTAAGTATATTAAAATTTACTCGAAAAAAATATTTTGCATTAAATTAATGTCCAGTTTTACGCTGTACTTGAAATTTCGTATTTTTTTAAAACTGATTTTACACAACTTAAAACATTAAAGTTGTAGATCTATCTCTTATCTTTCCAACCATAGGCCGTGCATAAAATTTGGACAAAAAATGAGTGAGTTATGTCAAAAATACGAAAAGTGTACATATAACTCTCTAACGGTCAACTGACGGAAAACCCAAAAATATCTAACGGATCAAACATTGGGTACATTAGCCGCCAAAAATAAACATTGGGTACATAATCCACAGAAAATCAAACATTAGGTACATTAGCCGCAGTTTACCCTAAGATTAAATTATATTTAGTGTAAACTATGGCATAAGTACTTAAAGTTTGAATTCCTTTTATTATATACTCGATCTTTTTTTTGCTGGTCAAAGTAGTTAAGTTGTATTCCATTAAGGGCTAAAATTCCTCTCTATTAAGTTGACTAACGAAAATCATTGTTTGACACGCGACGTCTTCTTAAGGCGTCACGTGTCACGTTAACAAAAATATTTTATACATAATTTTTTATTACAAATTATCTTTGAATATCTTTTATCGTATGGGTCCCGTCAAACTCTCTCTCCTTTTGGCGACCCATGGAATAATTTTTTTATTAAATAGTATTTATAAAAGTAAAAATTGAAATTAATTTTTAGTGTGACATGTGGCGCTCTGACATATTGCCACATGTCCAACAATGACTTCTTTTAGTCAAGTTAACGGAGGGGGACTTTAAACCCTAATGAAATAACTTAGGGAATTTAGTGAGCAAAAAAAAGTACATAACTTAAAATATTTTCAAACTTTAAGTACCTTAGCTATAATTTACCCTTATATTCAAATATTCAATTCGTATTAAATAAAATAATATTTATTTCAAATATATATATAATAACAATTTATTCTTTTATTCGCTCAACTATCACTTTTAGTAAAAATATACCCTCGAGTTTTAAAAACAACTAAAATATACCCTCGAAGTCTTTAAAATCAATATTCATTTATCTATTTTTAAATAAAAGGTATAGTTTGGTGAAAAATTAAATTAGAGAAAATACTATAAAAATAATAAAAAATATTAATGAGAGGTCATTTTAAATATTAAATTTACTAATGAGTAAATATAAAATACTAAAGTGGACTTTGAGGTTATACGTTTTTTTATAAACATCTCTGTAATATCCTAAAGATATTTCGTGAAAGAATCAAGTTTTCCCAATATTCCATCGAAATTCCACGTTTCTATAGTGATAAAAATATTTTCTCAATTTTCTAGTTTTCCTATATTTTTCATGGAAAAACTACCGATAATCAAACTAGTTTTCTGGCAATTTTTTTGTAGGTAAATCGTTGAAAATCGACGAACTTTTCCAAAAAAATAAAAAACCTTGTTGAAGTATATCCTTATCAGAAGATGAAAAAAGACGTTGCAAGAGCACATTATACTGAAATGAAAGACAAATAATTATGTTTTCATGTTTAAGACTTTGTTTACGTACATTAATTGTCCTAATACGTATTACGATATTCTATTAAGTTGAAAATTTTAGACACTATATAAAAATTAAGTACAAATATATATATAAGTATTTTATATATTTTTCATTGATAAATTCATTTTTTATATTAATATAGCCTGAGATTTTATATATTTTTCACGGATAAATTTGTTGTTAAACGATAAATTCATCGATTATGACAACTAATTTATGGGTTAAAATTAGGGGTGGCAATTCGGGTGGCATGTCGTGTTCGTGCCAGGTCTTAATCGTTTTTTACTTATTTTATGTAGACCCAGACCGCCCCATTTGTCAATCGTGTTAGAAGATGAGACCCAGACCCGCCCCATTTAAATAGCGTGTTTATCGTGTCTACCCGTTTAACCCATGATTCACATATTTTAAAATTACAAATTAATTCAATTTTCATTCATTTTACTTAATTTATTTAATTATATGATCTATAATTTCAAAGTTTACTAACATTTCTTTATGTTCATCAATTGTACAACGTAATTAATAAATAAAAAATATACAAATGTCATATATAAAGAGTACTAAAACACTTTATAACATATATAAATGCATAAAATGCAACATGTTGCTTCTTAATCGTGTCTAATTGAGACCCATCGTACTATCGTGTCCGTGCCGTGTTTACCCGTTATTTAATCGTGTTCGACACGAATGGACCCAAATGCATTTATGATCGACCCAAACCCATTTAAATTGTGTCATAACCGTTTCGTGTTTCGCGTCCAGGCCCAAATTGCCACCCCTGCTCAAAATATAAGTAAAAGCTATTGAAGAATACATAAACGTGGAGGCAACGCAGGGGTTAGGACTTAGGAACATAAAAACACCAAGCGACTTCTTCCAAAGCACGCTATACGTAATTCAAAGCAGTCGGCGATGGGCGAGCGCGGAGAAAGCTCCGCCGCAAATTCCCAAGTCTGGGCAAAGCTCGGTATGTTTCTATCAAAGGTAATTCGCTCCCGCTCGTTCTGTAAGACAAAGATTGAATCTTTAGTGGTGGGTTGGGCAGTTCCCACGGACTCCACATGTCCAGATGTTGAGTTAACGAAGGAGGACATGCTTGTGGCGTCGCTTATCAGCCCAGACTCCTCCCACCAACTTCAATGGTGCAAACTACTCAGGAATTCCGATTCGTCTTCTGCAACTATCCACAATCTCAGGCAAGCTTTTCCTTTGACTCTCTTCTCTCTCTTTCCTTAAGCCCGATGGTGTTGATCATTTGGGTTTGGGGTGTTCAGCTCAGTCCCAATCATCGTCGACGATGCTCTCCTACAAACCGGAGATTCTGCTGTAATCATATGCGGCACCGACATTGTTCCCGGTCCTCGTACACAAGGTCACCGCTTTAATTCCCGCCTCACCGCAATCTCTCTTCTTTTGCTAAACTATATCATATTTTGTTAGGTTACTTGAGCTACAGATTCCAAATATTGCCCAAACCAAACTCGTCTCAGAAGCAAGTGAAGGCCAGTACTCAGTCACTGCACAACTCAATAGAATTATCTTCTTTTGTTAATCAAACTCGGTTTTCTTTCTCACCAGATTTCTTTGGATGTTGATCATGCGAAATGCGGCATCTGCTTGAGTGTATGGCATGATGTCATTACTCTCGCTCCTTGCTTCCATAACTTTTGGTCAGACCCCTTTACTCGCCCCTTTCAGTAATCAAAGATGATTTTAGAGTTAGTAGATTCTCATTCGAGGTTTCTTATATCCGCAGCAATGGATGTTTCTCAGAATGGTTGTCGAGATCGCAAGAGAAGCATTCGACCGTGCTCTGCCCTCAATGTAGAGCGGTCGTACAATCTGCCGGAAGAAACCACTTTCTGCATAACATTGAAGAAGTAATCCTTCACCTTTAATGGCTTCTTTGATATGTTATTGTTGTCGTTTAGACGTACTTGAAAGATGTTACAAAACTGACATTTTACATCACATTCTTCTCCAAATATTGTGACTCTTGTCTAGGAAATACTGAAGGTTGATTCGTCTCTAAAACGGTCTTATGAAGAAATTGCAATTTTAGATTCATCTGCATCAATACGATCAAAGCTTGTGAGTATTTATTTTTTATTAATTAATTTTTTTTATAAATATCTGTGCTATATTATGTTGTTGGCTTGGTCATATCAGTTCATGTCCGTTCTTTTATAATGGCTACGCTGTGGTGATATTTTCCACTGAACGGTTCATCATGGTCTTTGTCAACGTGATCCATCTACATTTAATTTGTATTCACTTTATTGTTTGTGTATGCAATTGTAGATCGTGAAGACTGGGAAAAAGCTTCGCCGAGATCAGGATTATTCATCGTCAGATGAGGAAAGTCAGAGTGCAGAACTTCCATGTCCTCAATGTGGTAATCAATTGGATCACGCCAATGAAATTAAACAGCTTTATCAACTTTCTCGTCTTGAGAGTTCTTTTTTATTTTCCTTTAAACTATTTCAACAACTTATGTCTTTCTTGGATTCCTTCTACATGAAAGAAATTTCTTGACATTCCTCAGGTAGTGCTTTTGGTGGCTTCCGCTGCAGCCAGACTACCGTGCATTTAATATGTGCGGCTTGTGGAGGAATGATGCCTTCCCGACCACCCAATGCAATTGTACCACAACATTGTAAGAATGTTTTTTTTTCTTCCAAGATAATTCATTTACGAGAAATTATAATGAATAGCCACATTCATATGTTTTACATTGCATTTTAACAAACTTAAGGTTTTTATTTGCAAAATAGCCAAACATTGGTTATTTTGTCAATGGTTAATATGGTTATAATGGTTAATATGACTATTTTTATAATGATTAATATGGTTAACTGGCTATTTTACAAATATTAACCAAACATTGGCTATTTGTCAATTTTAAACTATAAAGTTGGCTATTTATCATAAGATCCCTTCATTTATTATAATCCATCTCGACTATAACTTGGAAGATGTTGAAACTCCGACTTAGGATGTAACTTTGATAAATTACAAGCACTTGAAACAACCTGTGTAACCTTCTTGAGAGATTTATTTTTAGCATCTTCACTTGGTTTCAGGTTTGGGATGTGATCGGGCTTTTTGTGGTGCATACTGGCTTGCTCAAGGAGTTACCGGAACTGATTCACATGCCACGTGCAGTCCCGAGACTTTCAAACCTGTATGTTGTATTAAGCTCTTAGCTCTCCTATATTAGAAAGATCACAATATTGAATAACTGTGAGTTCATTAACCACCGACTTGTCTGCTTCGCAGCTCTCAGATCACACTATTACTAGGATTCCCTTTGGGGCTCACGAAAAGAATCGGCACGAGCAAGATGTAAGAATTTCAATCTCTATCAGTAATAAAGTCTTGGCCTAATATTGTTTTGGTGTCTTAGATCACCGAGAAGTGTATTAGGCAGATGGGCAGATCGTTGCAGGACGTTGTAACGGAATGGATTACATTATTGATCGATAGAGAGATAGGTAATTGCGGTATTCCTTTCCAAAGGGTGAATCTTCTAATTATGATATTATAGGCTAAGAAGTGTGGCGTAATGTACAGATCGAACAAGGATGCCACTGAATCACGCTGAGATGATAACTGCGAGCACGCATCTGTGCAAGTATGTTTCAATCCGAGATAGAGTTATTTTATACTAACACTTGAGACGAGTTTTAACAATGGGAATAAATGGATGCAGCGAGTGCTATGAAAAACTAGTTTCGTTCCTGCTGTACTGGTTTCGGATATCAATCCCAAAACACGTAAGACCCTTTCAACCTAAGCTTGAATTGCTTTTCATTTCATAAAAAACGTGAATTGTAACGGCTTGTGAGGGTTTCAGCTTCTTCCAGCGAGAGATGATTGCTGGTACGGGTTCGCATGCCGCACGCAGCACCATAACGGAGACCATGCTCGCAGAAGAAACCATGTGTGCCGTCCAAGCAGGACCAGACCCTGAACAACAACATGCTTTGACAATAATGTTAGATACATGTATCGATGTGTAACACAAAGCCTTGTGATTTCACTGACTAATGTTGATGCTCCTCCCATTCTGTTATCATTTATTGAACAAGGAAGTTCCTCAAAAACGACAAGCAAGATAAGTATTATTAAAGATGGAGAAACAAATATCTAAAATGGTTTGTCGGCAATGTGTCACATATGGAGAAAAAGTCAACTTCTTCTAGAGTTGACTTCCATCTTAAGTCCAGATTTGATATGCTAGTTTTCATACAAAGTTATTGAACTGAGATACAGAATTTGTATATTCGTATGTAAGGAAAGATAGTGAGTTGGGAGAACGTGAAAGCGTGTGTGTTTAAGGCATCACTTACGCCGTTATTACAGATCGAAGGGAGTACGGATATTTATTTATTTATTTATTTATTTTACTTAAACAGAAGGCTTTAAGTGATGTAATGGGAACTCAAGTAAATAAATAATTAATTAATTCTTAGAAAAGAAAGAGAATAAAAGTGGATCTCTCTCTCTCTCTCTCTCTCCCATTCCACCCCCAAACCCTTTCTTCTTCTTCTTCTTCTTCTTCTTCTGCTTCACTCTGCGATGGACAAATACGAGGTCGTCAAGGATCTCGGCGCCGGCAACTTCGGCGTCGCCAGGCTGCTCCGCCACAAGGACACCAAGGAGCTCGTCGCCATGAAATACATCGAGCGAGGCCTCAAGGTCTTCCCTTTTCCCTCTCTCTCTCTCTCGCTCCATTTGCTCATCGTCCCTTCACTTCTGCAGATTGACGAGAATGTCGCCCGAGAGATCATCAATCACAGATCGCTTCGCCATCCCAACATCATCCGCTTCAAAGAGGCTAGTCTCCTCTAAATCTCTGAACAGACTCTCTGTCTTCCTCTCGCTCTGTCTCTGCAACTCGCTCTGTGTATCCGCAGGTTGTGCTGACTCCCACGCATCTGGCTATAGTGATGGAGTACGCCGCCGGGGGAGAACTGTTCGACCGAATTTGCAATGCCGGCAGATTCAGCGAGGACGAGGCCAGATATTTCTTCCAGCAGCTCATCTCCGGAGTCAATTACTGCCATTCCATGGTCAACCCTCTTCCTCTCTCCATTCCGTCTCTCTTTCTCTCAAGTTTCTGTATTTACGTTTATAGTGTTGTTGCAGCAAATATGCCATAGAGATCTGAAGCTGGAAAACACGCTCTTGGATGGAAGCCCTGCTCCGCGCTTGAAGATTTGCGATTTCGGTTACTCCAAGGTTGGTGGTTCGCTTTTCATGAAGAATCTCTGCTTGCAAACTCTTTCTTATGCTTTGTGCGCTTCGCAGTCATCGTTGCTGCATTCCAGACCCAAGTCCACCGTTGGCACTCCTGCATATATCGCGCCCGAGGTTCTCTCTCGCCGAGAGTACGACGGCAAGGTAACTATTTCCGCTCTTGCTCGTTTCTGTTGCTGTACACGCTAGTGATTATGTCTTAGATATCTATTATAAGAAGAGGGGCAAAATAGTTGACCGAATCCTGGAATTAAAGGATACTTTATTCACTATATTAACATTTATGGGAGACTTTTTCCAGCTTCAGCATGTATAAGTTTAAGGTTTAGGAGGAGTGAGGTTTATTTGTTTATGTGCACACGTTTGATACATGGTCTTGGCTCATGGTTCTCACCCAATTTGTCAACTACTCCAATAACACTACATAAATTGACTTTGAAATCCAAAGCTGCAGACTTCCTAAACTAGAAAAACAACTTGTTCTCACGTTCTTTTCTGGTTTCCGTTATAGATGGCGGATGTTTGGTCATGCGGTGTGACCCTCTATGTGATGCTGGTTGGGGCTTACCCTTTCGAAGACCAAGATGATCCCAAGAACTTTAGGAAGACTATTCAGGTAATTCATCTTAGGTACTTATTCACTTCTGTATGATTCTGAGTCCTGAACTTGTATTCATCTCTTGCTGCAGAGGATAATGGCTGTTCAGTATAAAATTCCCGACTATGTTCACATTTCTCAAGACTGTAGGCATCTTCTCTCTCGCATATTTGTTGCTAGCCCATCCAGAGTGAGTATTATCGATATATACATTACTCTATATGCTAGATTCGTGTTCTAAGAAAAGAAATAAAGAATTACCAAGTTGTTTGGTTGCTTGTAATTTGGCTTCTGATCTCGAAACAAGCTATCTACTTGCACTAGTCATAAGCCGGTAGTGCCGTATTCAATAGACGAAAATAAATGGAATGTTATGCACTATGTGCTCGCCTTTTCCCACAAGATAGTCATTCTTTTCCTCTGTTTCTTCGTTGCAAATGATATGCACCGACATTAAAACCCGTGTCCTGTTCTGCAGAGGATTTCAATAAAAGAAATCAAGAACCATCCGTGGTTTCTGAAGAATTTGCCGAGAGAACTTACAGAAGCGGCACAGGGTGTGTATTACCAGAGGGGAAACCCAAGCTTCTCTCTGCAGACTGTGGACGAGATCATGAAGATCGTGGGGGAAGCAAGAACCCCTCCTCCGGTCTCGAGGCCCGTGCGAGGCTTTGGATGGGTCAACGAAGACGATGACGAGGACGACGATGAGAAGGATATCGACGACGAGGTCAAAGAAGATGACGAAGAAGAGGACGACGAGGATGAGTACGACAAGAGGGTGAAGGAGGTCCATGCGAGCGGAGAGTTTCAAATAAGTTAGCTGCGTGGTTGTTTAGATGTTATATCATATGTATTTAGAGTGTGATTTGTGTGTCTGTTCTGGGCTATAAGCGGTGTAGAAATGTGTTCGAAGTTGTATTTTGATTATTCACCCAACTCTGCATGTGTGGAACAGATGGTTGTCTTGTTTATTTTAAACCAATGTGTCGATACCATATCTTTATTACATATACATTATGTATAATATACCATGATGTTCATTTTCTTTTGTCTGGAATTGGAAGCTTAGTGACCGAGTTGGTAAATAAAACGATAGATGGCGGAAGGTGATAGTTTCCCACACAACACGGCAGAGGGCCATGCCGTCTCCACTAACCGGATCTGGCCGGGTTCTGCCCTCATTATTGAGTCCTCATAGTCATAGAGTCAAGCACCCATGCAAACCCTGTCCTCTTCCCGCCGGCTGATATCGAGTCGTAGGGCACAACTCGACCACCCTATGGCAAATCTCGGAGGGCAAGTGGCAGACTGAGTAGAGGTTCAAATTCGGCCCCAAAAGAACGAAGACGAAATATATCCCATATTTCGGAGTTTATCAATCCATTCGATCTTAAACACGATTACCATCGGAATTCAGTACCAATAAGATAAGGTGTTAAATCCGCAACGTGATAAAAATAAAATATAGAGCAGCAAAAGAATCTGTGATTGAGTGTAAAGACACAACTTAACCGCTTTCTCGTAAACTTTTGTGTGTGACAGATTGGTGCGGTGAATAAAATAGTAAGTAATTCCATTCAACGACAAACGGTGTGGAGTGTACAACAAACACATAAGCTTAATAGAAAAGACATCTCTTTACAGCTCCTTTGTGTGTGCAAGGAGTAACAAATAATGGAATACCACTCCAAACCAAAAACCAGATACCACTCTCATCTATATCACAACTCTCCACCAAAACCACTCTACTAAATCACAAACCCAATATGCCTAATAATACCGACCGAGGACCGACAATAATAATAATAATCCTAGCTCAGTCGCTATCTATGCTTTCGCTGCGAGAGCTGCTGGCATTGCGGCTGTGCAGCGAGAGGCCCCTCACGTCGCCTTTGTTTTCCTGAAAGTACTTCTCCCTCTCAACGTGTTTTGCCGGAGGTGGTGGAATAGCAGTTGCCCCGGCCGGAGCATGCCCATTACTTTCATGTGATGCCGGCTCTGACACTAGCGGCCGTATAAGCGGACGGTTTAGTATTTCTCCAGGAATGGTCGGTCCAAGCATACCCAAGAGTGGACGCTCTGCACAATGTTTTTCAGCTTCTGGCAACGCACATGCCTTTCCTTTTCGTAACCTGTTGAGATTATAGTCCATACGTTGGATAGAAAACACGGAAATTTGAGTGACATAACGCAAAAGGAGGTGAACGTGTTTTATTTTTATACTAAAATAAAAACAGGAGTCTTTAGAATGCTCAATTTTCTTGTACAAAGCTTATTCATTTATGACAATGACAGGAAGAGGGAACGGACCTCCGGAAAAGTTGTTCAGCCTCTTCTTCGTCCTCAACTTCTTCGCGCTCGAAATTATTGACATTCACAGTTGAAGTGGGGTTAACTGAGAGAAGGGCATCATGTCTTGCAAGAGCATTTTGGAGCTTTTCATTTAACTCAATAGCTCGAGAAACCACCTTCTCATCCCTGATGATTTCATACACAAATTTCATCAAAATTGTTCCTAAGGCAGCAGATCTAAGAAGCATAAGGCTATAAGCGAAACTTCGGGAAACTCATATACAGTAGAAGCAATATATAAAGATTACCAAAAACACACTAGCATATTAGCAAACTAGTCTTACCGAGAAGTCATGACTAGATGCATTACCCTTTGCTTCTGGAAGGAACACTGTTCCACGAGGTCGAGTGTGAACTCATCCTTAGCTCCCTGAAGGAACAATCCCATTAGCCACTACAGTCCAGCTAATTGTTGTAATCAATTGGCATTTAATATACCTCGGTATGCTGATTTTGAACTGCATCAAGAACTTCTTTCAAAACTTCCAATACATTACTGGCCTTTTGAATGATACTGCATGAAAAAGGTAATGGTTGGTACAGAGCTATGGCAATTCGCAAGTTTGATCTCTGATAATACCAGAAAAGAGATAAAACCGTTGAAAAAACCTCCATTGCCTCACGTTCCCTCTTTTTGATCTGAGATGAACAGAAGCAAAAAAGGATACCTTGATTCAGGAACCTCTTGAGGCTCAGGCTCAGGCTCGGGAGGAAATCCGTGATGTCCCAAAGAAGTTGGCTCGCCACTAGGCAAGCTGTTGTTATTTGGTTGTGTGGCGGGTTGCGTTGAGGGAACTGAAGGGGGCCTCTGAGGAAATTGCACTCCTGAACTCTGAATATGTAAACAAAACCGTTCAACACTCGCACTCGTTTTAGCCAAGAACTAAACAGACTCGCTCAATGTTACCGACCACCAAGTCATAGTAAGCATTGTAGTACTGGGGGAACTTTCCCGAAGCACCGCCAAGGGACGTCTGCGTGGCATCTAGAAGGAGAAAAATTCTCTCTCGTACTGGCAAGTCTGACTGCAAGCCGCCAGAAACAATGAGAGGTTGTTTCAAAATAAAAGAAAATTCGATTCAGTGCTCGACAAAGATGACATTAAGGTAGACACCTTTTTCTTGACTATCTTGACAAGAATAGGAAGAATCCCAGTGTCGATAACTTGCTTATGAATATGTTCGCCTATATTGTTCATCAACATTTCCAACAACTGCACACACAGTAGCAACATCCTCAGCAACAAATATGTCGGAAAACATAGAGACAAGTTCCTGATACTAACCAAAACTGCATAGAGCTGCACATTTGTATGCTTACTTCCCAGCCGTTTCTTGATCGCTTTCACAGCTTCTTTAGCTTGTCTGCAACCAATGGAAATGAATTTCGTGGATTCTTAGATGAAAAAGCTCAAGGAATAGAGTGAAACCTGGGATCACGCGCAACCAATTCGCAGATTTCAATGTTCTTGGTCCAATCCAATTCGGAGAGTTTGTCAGTTGTTGCAGAGTTGACAAGCTCAGCTGCCATCTTACCTGCGCAACAGAGTAGTCGTGAATCTACGAATATCGATCACTTCAACTGCAATTAAGAAGGGAACAACATACGATTGATCCGGCGGAATCACGAGTCAGATCTTAAACCCTAAGAAAGATGGCAGCTTTCACGATGGCTTCTCCGAGAAGAGGAAGAAGAAGAAGAAAGAAGAAGAAGAAGTGCTTATTGGCCTAAGAAGAGACAGCGCACCACAGCACGGCACCGCCTTTTCTCTTTTCTTTTTTCATTATTTATATTTTATAAATAATAATAATAAAGCTGTCTTTTTTATAAAAAATAAAAATAAATAAATAAATATTAAAATCAAATCCGGACGTAAATATCGCCGGCGTAAGTTAAAACATGTCACCGGATTAAGCTACGGATAAGATCACCAACTTTTGTATTAAATTAATCAATCGTTTTCTCTGACTATAAATCTAATCAAATCCAATCAAATTAAATTAATCGGACTAACGATCGAGTCATGGGTTTCTCCGCGCTGATTCGCGCCGCCGCGAGGGGCGTCGCCGGCGGAAGGAGAGCGGCGTCGTCCATGCGCGGCGCCGTGTTCTGGGAGGCCAACAAGCCCCTCACCATCGAAGACTTGCGCATCCCCATCCCCAAGGCCGGCGAGCTTCTCATCAAAACCAAAGGTAGAACTCTGCTTTCTTTCCCGATCGTCTTCCTCTTCCTTGTGTTTGAATCGGACTGTGTTGTTGCCAGCGTGCGGAGTCTGCCACTCCGATCTCCACGTCATGAAGGGGGAGATTCCCTTTGCCAGCCCCTGCGTCGTCGGCCACGAGATCACCGGCGAGATCGTCGAACACGGACCCCTCACCGACTCCAAAACCATCCGGAGGTCTCTCTCTCTCTCTCTCTCTCTCTCTCTCTCTCTCTCTCGTTCTTTCTCTCTGAATGTCAACCCAATCTCACCTGTGTTTTTCATTCATCAGATTGCCGGTGGGATCTCGTGTCGTCGGAGCTTTCATCATGCCCTGCGGCAACTGCCACTACTGCTCAAAGGTAACCAGCACCACTTTCACAAAAAAATAAATAAAAATCAAACTCAATTCCACTAGACTCAATTGAATTCAACTCTAGCTCAATCTAATTGACTCAATATGAATACTTAACGGTTTAAATTTAAGTGTTATCCGATAAATTTTTTAATTTTTATTTATTTCTAGTTCACTCGAATGACCCAACCCAACTCAGAGTTTTCTGGGTTGAGTGAGTAGGATTGGGCCTCAAAAAATATGGGTTTGGGTCGCTTTTCTAAGACCCAATGAGATCGGGTCGAGTTAAGTTTCTGGCTCGGGGAGATCCAACTCATGCACACCCATACTCCGTACTATTCATACCACTTTTTCTGTATATAACAACCACCTTGTTCCACTTCCAGGGCCACGACGATTTGTGCGAAGATTTTTTTGCCTACAACCGTGCTAAGGGCACGCTTTACGATGGCGAGACCAGGCTGTTCCTCCGCGACTCAGGTAAGCCTAGCGCGTACGCACTGATCAAGCGATTTTGGTGAGCTTAAATATGGTGGATGTTGCAGGACGGCCGATATTCATGTACAGCATGGGTGGACTGGCCGAGTACTGCGTGGTGCCTGCAAACGGCTTGACTGTCTTACCGGAATCGCTGCCATACACGGAGTCTGCCATTCTGGGATGCGCCGTGTTCACCGCTTACGGAGCCATGGCTCATGCAGCTGAGGTGCGCCCGGGAGATTCTGTGGCAGTCATAGGAATGGGGGGTGTCGGCTCCAGTTGCTTGCAGATAGCAAAGGCATTTGGCGCCTCTGACATCATCGCTGTGGATGTTAATGACGAGAAACTACACAAGGCTAAGGTTTTTGGCGCTACTCACGCTGTGAACGGCGCGAAGGAAGACGCCGTCGAGAGGATAAGAGTAGGCTCCATTCTCCTTATTATCTGCCTATGCGTCCATTTTCGGCTGACACTGATGTTTGGTTGAAACAGGAAATCACGGGAGGGAAGGGAGTGGACATTGCCGTGGAAGCCCTAGGAAAAGCACTGACGTTTTCGCAGTGCGTGCAAAGCGTGAAAGACGGAGGTAAAGCAGTGATGATTGGGCTTTCCCAAGCAGGCGTTGTCGGGGAAGTTGACATAAACCGTCTCGTTCGTAGAAAGGTAATCATTCGTTTGATTTGATTTGATTAGTAGTTACAGTGCATTGAGTTTTAAGGGGATTGAGTGATGGGGGGCAGATAAAAGTGATCGGATCGTACGGAGGAAGGGCAAGGCAAGATCTTCCGAAAGTGGTCAAGCTGGCGGAGTCGGGAGTGTTCAATCTCAAGGATGCAGTTTCCAGAAGCTACAAATTGGAGGAAGCCGACCAAGCCTTCAAGGATCTCAATCAAGGCGCCATCGTTGGTCGGGCCGTCGTCGATATCATGTAGCACCTAGGATAGTCTTCATTTTATTACTTCGGTTTCCTTCCGTCATAAGTTTCAAACTATTAGCAAGGATTATATTAATAAACTTGTCACAACACACTGACTTTGCCTCTCGAATTACCGATATCTAGAAATACATAGAGAGAGGAGCTGCAATAAAGGAATTTGGTGCAACTGATTGTCTAAGAGAATTCCAAACAGAGAAGGAGATGCACATAAGTTCAACGCTTTGCTATATTAAAAAAAAAAAGTGTTGTATATCTGAAAGTCAATATGTCCACGTCCAGATGATGAAAATTCTAACATGTAGGGAGAGAAGAGAACATCTGAACAAGAATCAAGGTTTTTGTAGCAAAATTTACAGAGACATCTCTAACTCGAACCAGCAAAAATATGAAAACCTATTCCGAACGATGGATGTCTCGTATGAGTCAGTTGCAAAATTTCAAAACATATCCAGTACTCAGTCAGTCTTCCTTCCACTTGTTGACGTACTTCAGGAATGCCTTAGCGGGATTTTCTCGTGGCGGAGCTCGTACCCTTGTGGATCTTCGCACTATCGCCTCTTCCAACGCAATCTTTACCGTTAGGTCTTTTCTTCTCTTTTGCAGTTCACCGCTGCAAAACCACATCATTAACCAAAATGTAGTTTAACCACACAAAAAGAAAAAGAGGACACTTCTCAAAGCTACTTACCTTATCCTGCCATAGTATTTTTCTAGCTGCATCTTAAGTTCTCTCTCTCTCTCGCCTTTGCAATTTAACGAACCCATCAATGCATCAAGCTGCCCAAAAAAGATTTCCGGCGATTATTTCGGGAAACTATGAATAAAGACTTAAGAGAAGTTGAGGTTTAGTTATTGAATAATAATATTACCTCTTCTTTGCTATTATAGTATCCCCACTGTGTTGAGTCGGAACTCTCCACGAATATTCTACCATCACGTCGGAACCACCAATACCTGCTATAATCTCTGTCTTTACCCAAAGGGCTGCTTCGTACGAAACACTTCTCCATTTCCCTTTCATAGTGTTCTTTCTGGCAACAAAAAAGAGTGTCAATAAACATATAGAACAAGAGAAAGCATGGTAAGCCATAGTACGCACTCTCTCTTTTATTTTTTTCTTCTCTGATTTTTCTTTCCCGCCATTCTCATCGTTTCCATTCTCTTCTAGACTACGTGTCTGGCCCGTTGTTTTCGCTGCACTCTCCAATTTCTTGCTCCCACTGCACAATAAGATATCGTCATCGTTAACTTCAAACTGTAAGAAGAAACTCACTTACAATAGGGTAGTGTTAATTAAGAGCTCAAACCTTTTATCCATCACATCATTGTATCGAAACGGAATGATCACACCATTTTGCGTACTCTGAGAACCATGTTCCATTAGATTTTGCAGGCTTGTGGAATCATCCATGGCTTCTTTCTTCTCTCTTTTCTTCTTGGCTTGTTCCAAGGCTTCCTCCCTTTTGGTTGCGCCTAATGCCGACCGTTGCTCAATAATCTCACCAAGCTTCTCTCTAAAAGTATCAGTGTCGAGTGCAGAGCCAATCAACTCTCTGAATATTCTAAGTTTCGCCTGCGCATCTAGAATTCCATAATGCCCTCTCTTTATTGTTGATGCGAGAGACCCTAATTCAGGAACCTTCATCATTTCTAACCAATCGCACAAATATTCTGTCCAGGTGACTAGAGTAATCTGAAACCAAAACAAAACAACAAAGTTGTTAACCAAAGATAGCTGTGAAGTGATATTGTCGTACAACAAGACAAAAGGAGTATGCTGTCAGGTCTTTTACCTTGGAAGTTCGCAGGCGTTTCTGTACAGCCAAGAAATATTCACCGCCGTGATTTATGAGCACACGAAGAAGAGAGGCATGAGTTTCCACAAGAAGACTCACGTTGCCTTTCTCTTGGCAGATAGCGCTTTCAAAGTCTTCCAAGGAGTAAGGTGACAATAGCAACAGTCTACCGAATGACATACAAAAATCCCAAACCGTTAGAAGATCTCCAACACAGTTCATCGGGACATTAAAGTCCCTCACCGGAACAGGTCGACTGCTAAAATCTGGATCATCGATGTCAGGCTGCACCAACAGGTCCTCAATTGGATATTTGATCGGTTCCTCTGCAAATTGAGGTGATGATAGAGCCATGTCACTACTTTTTTCTTCCTGGGATTTCTTTCTGTTCTTACTGCAGACTACTAGTCCATTCTGCAATAAAAATTTGTTCCTCAAGTCATGAGGAAGTTCTGTTGAGATTCCGTGTTTCTGTGCCAGTTTTTCATGAATGACCCATGGAGCACTTCTATATGTGGATTCCCGAATAAAAGATTTGAATATACTCCTACTAAAAGGCGGCTTCTTTTGTATCAATGCTTCCCTATTCACCAACAAAGTCTCCACAACTTTCTTATTCCGATCAAGCTCTGCTATCATATATCTAGTACTACAACCTTCATCAATAACTCTCAAAATCCTGCACTGGTGCTCACTGTTATCCCTCTTCACATAAAGTTCAGCACCCACTTGGATGTAATCTTGCAACTTTGCAGCTATTGCGTCGGCAAGATCTTTCAACGATAGCATACCTGTGGAGGAAAGAGAATTCATTTATATATTGAAATATTCATATGGCAATCAAAAGAGTAATCAAGTCGAAGCATAATTATTCTCATGAAAGAGGAGTCAAAGAACTATATTAGGAAAATAAAAAGGTCATTTAATCCTCACTATGTTGGATGATTCTCAGAGCGGGGATAACTAGCTCTTTGGGCAACTGTTGAACCTTGTCAGCGGCGAGCTTTTCTGAAACCAATGCCTCTTCATAGGTCAAGTTGATCTTTCCAGTAACCTTGCACGTCCAAACTCTCTGCCGATATAGATTGACGCGGCTCAGGTATTCACTGATCTATGTTAAGTAAACAGACAGAAACAATGGCAAGACGAAGGCTCAACTAATCAATCGTGTTAGAAACAACAACATTGGAAGCATTGAAGAAGATCAAAACAAAAGTAATGGAAAGGATACTGATAATCTCTGAATATCTCTTTCGTGAAACGAACTTGGAACACTATCTCATCAGGCTCCAGATCATTGGGCGGGTCTGCCAAGGTAAAGAGCTTCCTTTTCAACAATGGCATCCTCGTGTCGGTTTGGCAGCAGGCAGCAAGAAAGCTGCTGCAAAAGGATCCTGCCACAGAAAAGAAACTTTCAGGCCAACATCCAAAGTTGCTATTCAAGCTTCTCGAAAACGAAAGCACCAAAACGAAAATATATATTGAGGAGGAATCTTAGGAAAAACAACAAACAGAAAGACGCGAGAGCAAACTGGAACTGAATTCTGTTGTGCAAAACCACTACTAAGCTGCAATCAATCAACCCTTTCAAGCAATGCCAATTAGATTGGTTTTAGGAAGAAAAACAATGATTGATGATCCCATTATCGAAAAAGCGAAAGGAATGCCATCAAACAATGACCTCAGAAATATTAGTCGGAAATCAAAACTATTTCGCACCACAAAGATAAGCGCACCTGAAAGAAAGAAAGAAAGAAAGAAGGGATTCGAAATTGGTGAATGTTGGGACAAACCCGAGATTCTGTTCCTTCTCCTCTCAGAGAAACGAGTAGCTCAAGGAAGGAGCGAAACAGAAACCCTAGGAAAAACGGAGTTTGGGAATTGGGCGGAGAAGAAAGAAGCGCGAGGTTGAAGAAGAGAATCGAGAATAAGAGGAGTGTGGATGAGTCGAGTAGGAGAAGAGCGGCATTCTTGGGAAGGAGGGCAGATCAGAGGAATCATCCGAGGAATGGCGGTGAGAAGAAGTGGGCGAGAAACAGCTTTCCCGCCAGAATCGTAATAGGAGGAGCAATGGAGTTGGCAGAGAAACGAGAGAGAGAGAAGCGAAGGAAGGAAGGAGACTTACAGTGGAGGAGTGAGTCTGTGCTGCCTGTGAATCACGACGAAGGTGGCCTTTGTTGTTGGTTGGCGAAGGAGAAGAGGAGAGGGAAGAAAACTTCCTTCCTTCCTAAACACCTGACGTGGCATCCCTCCTTCTCTCTCGGAACCGATCTCACTCTTAATATACTTTTTCATTAAATTCAAAATAACCAATGGATTTTTTTTTATTTATTTGTTTGTTTTTAATGGGATATTATTTGGGTGCAACTTTCTATTATATTTTTCAATTTTTTTTAAAAAAATTGATTATAAACTGTACAACAACAGTTGATTTAATGTTTGGTAAAATAAATATATTTAGAGTAGAAAGACTAAAATAAACTAAAAATCGTGTTTTTGTTTTTAGAAAAAACCAACAGCTACGAATCTTAGCTTTTACAACTCATGTACAAAAATTAAAAATCGCTTTTGTGTTTAAAAAAAAAAACAGATTCATCAAACACGTAGAAAGTAGTTTAGTTTATTCTAAACACAAAAGAAAACAATTTTAAGCTGAACCAAACGCACACTCTATCTATTTGCAATAAAAATATAAGGTTAGTGAATTTTGAACGTAACATATTAAATTTATAAACGACAGTAGAATTAATTGGAAATGAAGGCGTGCGATGAGTTGTTGACAGGGTCGGCACTGATTATAGGCGAGCAAGGCGTGCGGTTCTGTCTCTAAATTTTAAAGGTCTCAATTTCATCAAATATACTGTTATATATTTAATTAAGTATAAAAGATATTTATAAATACTTTAAAGACCATAAAATTTAGTTAATATAAGGTCCAACTAAAAGCAAAAAGACTCGAGTTGTTAATTACATGGGAATCTGATTGATACAAGTAAGTAATGCAATGGGCCTTGATTGGGAATAAGCCCACCCAATCCAAAACTATTGTTTATTTGTATACAACTATTTCTATTTGTTGTCTCACTCTCACTCTCACTCTCACTGCGCCGGAGATGCAGGAGACATTTCTCATCCTCTCCGCCGACGATCTCACTCCCACCAACCACAACAAGAAACCCAAGTCCCACCACCACAGGAAGCCCTCTTCCCGGCGCGTGGCCCCCACGCTCGCCGACCCCAACGGCGACCTCTACACCGGCGCGCTCTCCGGAAAGCTGCCGCACGGCCGCGGTAAGTACCTCTGGGTCGACGGCTGCATGTACGACGGCGACTTCGTCCGTGGCACTGCCACCGGCCGCGGCCGCTTCTCCTGGCCCTCCGGCGCCACCTACCACGGAGAATTCAAATCCGGCCGCATGGATGGCCTCGGCACTTTCCTCGGCCCCGACGGCGACTCCTACACCGGCTCCTGGCTCTCCGGCCGCAAGCACGGCCCCGGCCTCAAGCGCTACGCCAACGGCGACCTCTACGACGGCGAATGGGCCCACGATCTGCAGCACGGCCGCGGCCGCTACGTGTGGAGCGCCAAGGCCGGCGAGTACGTGGGCGAGTGGTGCCGCGGCGCCATCTGCGGCTACGGCGTCCTCACCTGGCCCAACGGCAACCGCTTCGAGGGGTTCTGGGAGAACGGAGTCCCCAAAGGCAGAGGCACTTTCACCTCCCTCAAACCCCGGATCTGCATCTGGGAGCTGGACGGGGAAGCCGGCGACATCACCTGCGACATTGTCGACACCGTTGAGGCCTCCGCGCTCTACAGCAAGGACAATGCGGAGCCGGCGGAGCCGACGAGCGTGTGCAAGAAGCCGGGCGAGACGGTGTCGAAGGGCCACAAGAGCTACGACCTGATGCTAAACGTGCAGCTGGGCATCAGGCACACCGTGGGGAAGCACGCTTCCGCGTTGCCCGGGTTGAAATCGGAGCATTTCGATCCCAACGACAAGATGTGGACGAGGTTTCCGGCGGAGGGGTCGAAGTTGACGGCACCGCATCATTCGGTGGACTTCAGATGGAAGGATTACTGTCCCATGGTGTTCAGGTAGCTCACTCGTGTCTCCTTCCTGCTTTGATTGATTGACGGTTATTGACGGTTATTGTGGGTGGTGACTGGTTTTGTTTGGTAACTAGACATTTGAGAGAATTGTTTGCAATAGATTCAGCTGATTACATGCTCGCCATTTGCGGAAATGATGCCCTCAGAGAGTTCTCGTCTCCAGGGAAGAGTGGCAGCTTTTTTTACCTCACTCAGGATGATCGTTTCATCATTAAGACCGTCAAGAAATCCGAAGTCAAGGTCCGTTTCTCCCGGTTCCGCAACTCTCAGCCAAGGAATAAATGTTAGTTGGTTGGTTCTCCTGCTGAATAATTGTCCTGAATTCAGGTGCTTATAAGGATGCTTCCCAGTTACTACCAACATGTTTGCCAATACAAGAACTCTTTGGTAACCAAGTTTTTCGGTGTTCATTGCGTAAAACCAGTGGGAGGTCAGAAGGTACCACCTTACAATGCTTCCGAGGGATAGTTTTTTTTTAGATTCTTATCCGAAATCAAAGTAGATTCTAACTAACGGGTAATGCATTATGAACCAGACGCGGTTTATTGTGATGGGCAATCTATTTTGCTCCGAGTCCCGTATCCATAAGCGATTTGATCTGAAAGGTTCCTCTCACGGTCGAATAACCGATAAGCGTGAAGGGGAAATTGACGAAACCACCACACTGAAAGACCTCGATCTTGATTTTGTTTTCCGCCTCGAAAGATCATGGTTTCAAGATCTAATATGGTAATCAATCTCCAAGCCTTGTGCTTGACTTGTTTCTCCCTTTGGCTTAATATGCTCAAAAATATTCATTAGCACTCTCTTTTTGTTCTTTTGCAGGCAAATTGAAAGAGACTGCGAGTTCCTAGAGGCAGAGAGAATCATGGATTACAGTCTTCTGATCGGTATTCACTTCCGTGGTGACAACGCCAAGACGTCTGTGAATGATACTCAAAGTGGCGATTTAAGTAAGTTCCCTCGTTTACTTTTCATTTAGAGCATATGATTTGGATGAAAAACAATTTGTTCCTCATGGATGCAAAACGTAAGCAGAAACACAAAACGACGAGGTACTTTGGCGGGGTTATCGCCTGACAAACGGAGAGTTGCAAGACATGGAACGGCTTCTCGTAGGGCGGTACGTATGTGAACACATGACCACATGCTAAATTACTTTCCAGTTAACACAACCCTCCACCGGTAATATCATAAAGTAAAGTGAAGTTGGTATGGAAATTGAAAAATGGGTTTCATATTTGTCTTCTTTATTGAATAGAAAAGTGTGGGTCAACTGTATAAAGCAGATGAATTGGTCCACATTGTCGTTATCAAGCTCAGCTTTCATGTTTGCCATCCCAATAAAGAAACATGGCGTGGCCCACCAATTATGTTCAAATTCGCCTAAAATACAATATCCTCATCATTTTCTTCCCCAAAACGACAACTACTTTTAGTATAATACTTGAAAATTATTTTGCTATCATGTCTCGGTCAGTCTCCAAGAAGAGGGCAGATGCGTGCTTGGCACGTCTAATACAAACCACTGCTTGCTTGGTATATTGTTTAAAAACACAATAGCATGCTAAAGATGAAATGATTTGCAGGGTTCCGGTGATAAGGTTGGGGGCGAACATGCCGGGAAGAGCCGAGAGAACGGGGGAGGAGCGATGTGACGTGATTCTGTATCTGGGGATCATCGACATTCTGCAGGACTATGACATCACCAAGAAGCTGGAACATGCCTACAAGTCCTTGCAGGCGGACCCCGCCTCCATCTCGGCCGTTGACCCCAAGCTCTACTCCAGGAGGTTCCGAGACTTCATTCACACCGTCTTCCTCCAAGACGAAGACGACGACGACTGAATGAGTGTGAATAAGAGTGTACAGAGAGTGAATCAAAGAGGGAGGATTTGGAATTCAAAAAAAAAGAAAAAAGAAGAGAGGTGGGTCCAGCCGTTGTCGGATTTGTAATATATTATGATGCTGCCATTACATGTGTTTTTGTTAGTGCATTGCCTTCGCTTTTGGGTGGTGATAGTTGAATTGAAGACAGGCCTCACTCGAGTTTGACTGGAATTCTTGTTCACTACCAAAATCATAAATGATTGTTAAAACTTATTCTACTACAACAATTCTATGAATGAGTAAATAACACACGATATGTTTTTCCAGATACAAGAAAGAACGTATCTTCGATGTTCAGAAAGTACCAACACCAAAAGTTTGAAAAAACCAACAAATGAGTGGAGAATGCCATAATCATTTATTACTACTATACACTTATCAGTTTCAAATTGGAAACAAAACATCAAAACCGTCTTGTTTCATTCCTCGATTGACGTCGTGTAGAGACGATTATCTCTGATGTAATCGATGACGTCGTCATCAGTTAGGTACTTTATGGACAACCCTCTTGCTATACAATCCCTGCAAACACAACATTTAAGACTGGAGTGAGCCAAAATGTCGGGATCTTCGGTTTTCCAATCATACGACACGAATTTGTTTACCGGATTCTCGTCGAGCTTATCTGGTTCGGTATAAGCTCATCCACGATTCTGATATTAGCCTGCCACAGACCCATTTGTCAATCTCTGAAATTCTAACCCGAAAATCATCGAAATGACTCATAAGTACATTCAAGGTTTTCAAATCGGTTTTCCTGCCTTAAGGGTTCAAAATCAAGAAGCAAATATTGCTCGCAACAGAATCAATTATACCGTAAAATCAAGAAGCTTATTTCCTTACCTTATTCTCGTTCAAAATATCATTATCGGAAATAATTTTCTCGATATCTTGTCCTTCCCTGCGAATGCAGACCACGCCGTACTCACTGCATATATTCCTTACCTGGCGGGAAAAAAGAAAAAAGAACATAAGACGACCTTATACAACCTTTGCTACTTCGCCGAGGCTCTGCTTAAACCAGACAAGCTAATTAGCAAATAATAAATAACAAAAGTTTCTAGCTCATTATGTATGTACCTGCTCCGGTATCCAAATTCCAGGAGCCGAAAACGACTGGAGTAGATCCGAGCCACATACGATCATGACTTTTAAAGATTCTAGCAGCATTGGGAAGAAGACATAAGCAAGTTATGAAATGGGTTATATTTTTTAAGGTAATTAATATGATCGAACGGAATGCTCAGGCGTGCTACGTGTACCTCTTGGTATTGATTGGTTGTTGCATAAGGAACTTTTGACTCGAGATAAAACGTTTAAGGTGCGTTGGAACGAGTCTTGTCTTGCCTGCACGGGACTCAAGTCTTAGCATATATTAATTTGTTTTATATAGTTCAATTTTTTTATTTTACATATTTTCCTAATCTCTAGGGATTAATTTCTAATTTTTTCTTGAGTAATTTAGAGGATTAGTTTATAATGAAACGGCAAGGTTAGTGTTGAATAAATCATTACAGAATTATGTAAGTGAAACCATTCTCTTTTCTTGTAAAGCAAGGGAAAGAGTAAACAAACAAATGAATAAATAAATAATGCGTACCTCCCATGGATCTATCATTACGAAATCCGAGCCCTTGCTAGCAAGCTCACACAACTCTATCCTATGTTTTGCGGATATAAGGCCCTAAATCAAGTGTATATTTGTAAACTTATAATCATTATGATACTGAATTTCTCAGAACGATCGTTCAAAGACTTGTACTTTCTTCTTGTACGCGTCGTTAACGGGCGACATGTAACCTCCAATAACGCAGAAACCTTCTGACTTGAGTGCATCTCTTGCCAACTCTACATAAAAAAACAATATTTTCCATCACTCAAAATTTATACTTAAATCATCAGACATATTCATAGTCAAATTGAAGCAATTATAAAAAAAAAAAAAATTAATAAAAAAAAAAACTCAGATATCAATCAAACAATCAACTCGATTTGATTATATGCTTAATTTCTGATCAATGAAACTTACCAAAGAGGCGTAAATGCATGAATGTTGGCGGATTGAAACTTCCGGTCGACACTAGAACTACATATGTCTTTGCCCTAGATATCATAAACAAAAACCAATTTCTTTTAGTAACAAATCTGATTAAAATCGTATATGCTACATCTTGAAACAATATTCAATAACGTTGTTCTTGTTCGCACGTCTGGTAATTAAATAAAAAAGATTGAATAGCATTTATAATCGAAAGGAGACTTACGTAGCATCATGATCAACAGATTTCAGATCTAACTTACTAATTGGTAAAGGGATATCCATGAACACTGTAAAGATAAAACTGAAGATCCGAGTTAAAAAATTCCGCCCAATTTTGAGTCAGCTTATAGAAACTTTTTCTAATGCAAAAATTAAAAAAAAAAAAAAAACACAACTCATTTATCAATTGCCTATTTACAATCGACTAAAGCACAAAATCTTCGTAATAAAACCAATTCTGCAGACCAAACTACCGATTCACTTTGTTAACAAAATTAAAAAGTGCAAACGTACGTCTATTTATTCCAGTCGAAAATAGAACTTTCAGGATCATTAAGGTCGAATTCGGTACTCAATTTCATTAGCGGTCTTCACTTTGCTTACAAATCACAAACTTATAGATGCAACTACGCTTGTAAACAAGCTGTAAGGACTTATATCAAACGACTTTAAAGCAAAAAAAACCCTTATATATCCAAATGCATATCAATTATGAAATGCCCAGTTCAGGAACAGCTCAAAGTAAGGCTGAATTACACTGAACAAGCTCATGTTCATGTATGTACAGATAGAATTTGTAACTCTAAATCAGTAACAATAAATCTGTAATTAACAAAATTAGCACTTTAACCTTCAAAATCTAGATTCCAATCTATCAAAATCAACATTGTAACAAGTTCATGTTCATGTTCATGTATGTACAGATCAGATAGAATTTGTAACCCTAAATCAGTAACAATAAATCTGTAATTAACAAAATTAGCACTTGAACCTTCAAAATCTAGATTCCAATAATCAAAATCAACATTGTAACTAACAAGATTAGAACTGTAAGAACAGTCGGATTAAAAGAAAACGAAACTTGAAGGGGGAGATTTGGGCGAATCTGAAGTCGCAGATATCGGCGAGAGGGGAGGCGAGAGGCGAGAGGCGCTGAGCAGAGGCGCGACGGCGAGACGGCGAGATGCGCTGAGCAGAGGCGCGACGGCGAGACGGCGAGAGAGAGGAGAGGGAAAGGGGCGAGAGTGGCGAGAGAGAGAGAAAGGAGAGCAGAGTCGATTGAGAGATAAAAGAGGAAAGAAAATAAAACCCTAATTTTTGTAAAGCTGATTGAGTGAGATACAAACTACAATGTCGTTTTTTTTCTTTTCAGACTAACAGTTTAAAAATTAAAATACTATAAACATAAATTAAATATTTAGTTAAAAATTCGGGTTTAGTAACCTACTTACCGGGTTTTGGGTTTTATAACCCGGAACTGGTTTAATCCGGTTGCGGGTTTTTAAAATTCGGTTTCGGTTCAACCCGGTTTTAATTCGGTTTTGGTTTTTTAAAATCAGTTTCGGTCCGGTTTCGGGTAAAAACCCGCAGTTTCAGGTTTTATGCACAGGCCTAGCTCAAAGTTCGTACCTTTAGATTCTTCTGTGGCAATAATGGAAGAACAGAGACTGAAGATGTTCGTGCGTGAGATTAACGAGGAATATATTTTTGGCTGAAAAAAAAAAAGAAGAAGAAAAGCCCATTCGAATTTCGGCCCAGCCCAATAACTCTCGTTGCCGCGTCATAACAGAACTAACTATTTAGCGAGCGAAACTCTACCTAGGCGTTGACTCTGAGATAGTCAACTCAGAGTATGGCAGAGAGCGTTGGTTCGATCGTGAGGCTGGCTGCGCAGAGAGCCGCGGCGGAGGCCGCCGTGCGCTCCGTCGGGCTGGGGTACGACATCACCGTTGACTTTAGGCTGAGCCGTTGCAAGCGCTCGTCCGACGTTGACCCTCTCCTCATCTCTCTCTCCTCCTCCGACACCGATCAGCTCCACATCCCCGGCTCCGGGATTTGCATCCCCAGAGTTCCCAAGCTCATCAAATGCGACAAAGGCGAGCGAACTCGCTTCGCCTCCGACGCTCTCTCTTTTCAGCAGGTACGTCCGTCTGTGAATCCATAAAAAGTAGACAGACAATTTTGGAATGGATCATGGACATGATTTTCTGTAGATGTCGGAGCTTTTCAATCAAGGGGTTTCCGTCACCAGCAGGATTCCGACCGGCCATTTCAATTCCGCTTTTGAGTTTTCGGGAATCTGGCAGAGGGACGCTGCAGAGACGAAAGGCTTGGCGTTGGAGCGAGTGAGGATTGAAGTTTACAACATAGAGCTGGAGAAGACAATCCTGATTCTGCGTGATCATGTCAAGCAAGCTGTGCCCCGTTCCTGGGACCCCGCTGCTCTAGCAAGGTCTCATTCTAGTTATGATTGTTATGTGCGTTTTACGGCTAATTAACGGAGTTGTCGTGTTAAGAGTGTTCTTTGTTTTCGTGCGGGGTTCTTTGGATCATTTCATTTTGGTTGTTGTTTGATTTTGTTTACCTCAGGTTCATTATGAACTTCGGTACTCACATTGTAGTTGGTGTGAAAATGGGAGGAGAAGATGCAGTTTATGCGAAGCAGAATCGCGCGTCGCCTCTCACCGCAGTTGATCTAAGCAGCCACGTCAAGGTCGCCGCAGACAGGATCTTCCTTGATGAGACCAGAAAACCTCATGAGTCCTTCAAGGTCTGAAACACACACCTCTCCCTCTCTGTGGAGTCTATTAGCTTAGCTTGTGGCCTTACAAAATTTCACTGCAGGATATACAATTCATTTTCAAGAGGAAAGGTGGAAGCTCAGATCCAAGTCTGTGCCACTCGGCGTGGTGTCAGACTATTCACTGCGAACCTGCCGTTATCTCGATGTCGTTAGTCCCTATTTCTTCGCTACTGAGTGGCATCAACGGCAGTGGATTTCTGAGCCACGCTATCAATCTCTATGCTCGGTGTAAGTGTTTTGTTGCAAATATATTGAGAATGTTTGTTTCATTGACACTCTACAAGCAAGTATCAATTCAGAACCTCTGCAGATAAGCCATCGATTGAAGAGCTGCATCATTTCTTGGATTTTCAAATTCCCAGGCAATGGGCACCCGCACTTGGCAATCTTCCCGTTGGCCCGAACTTGCAAAGCGATGCACACTTACAGTTCAGCTTCTTGGGATCCAAGCTGTATGTTAATACGAGACGGGTGAGTGACACTACTCGATACATACAACACGCTTTATAAATAGAATATTTCTCACCAGTCTCTTAACAGGTCGACACGGGTAACAATGTAGCAACTGGCATCCGACTCTACCTGGAAGGAAAGGCGAGAAACAACTTGGCAATTCACTTGGAACATCTCTCCAAGATGCCAATAGGCTACCAACTCGAGGACGATACCACGAACGGGAACCGTAGCGATTCCGAGCTCTGCACACACGATAGGAGGTACCATGAGAAGGTGGGGTGGAGGTGGTTCTCTCACATATGCACAGCTGCCATCGAGGCCGACGACGACCTCTCAATCGTTACCGGCGCTCACTTTGAGGTCAAGCGCTCGGGCTTCAAAAAAGTCCTATTCCTACGTCTCCAGTTCTCAAGAGTCACGAGCGCGATGGGTCTGAGAGAGATCAAGTGGGACGTTTCCCCCGCTTTGACAGAGGAAGCCGGATTCATCACCACCCTGATCAGCACGCATTTCTCGACTGCAAAGAAGCCTCCTCCAAAGGTATCGGACGTGTGCATAAATTCCGCCGTGTACCCCAGTGGTCCCCCCGTTTCGACGAGGCTGCCTAAAATGGAGAAGTACGTGGACACCGCGGTGCTGACCCGAGGCGCTCAGGACTCGCCGGGGTGTTGGGTAGTTTCGGGGGCAAGACTTGTAGTGGGGAAGGGTAAAATAGCTGTGA
This sequence comes from Parietaria judaica, assembly GCA_954871525.1. NCBI lineage: Eukaryota > Viridiplantae > Streptophyta > Magnoliopsida > Rosales > Urticaceae > Parietaria > Parietaria judaica. The sequence continues at coordinate 11,676,646 of OX940862.1, forward strand.
TGGCCAAGTACTCTCTCCTAGACATGCCCTAAATAGAATCACTTTTGAGTGATAAGTGTATATATATATATATATATATATATATATATATATATATATATATATATATATATATATATATATCAAACACTTTTCTGTTTCTTAATGAGATTCTTAACACTTATTTATATGAAGCAATTACCGAATATAATTAGAGCTGAAAAGGAAGGAAGAAGCCGTGTCTGTTTATATCCCATGACAAGAAATTGGTCAACCGTTTGGTAACAGACAACTAGGTTTTGACTTTGACCAACAACCTTTTCAGTTTCACATTGCAATTTCCTTAGAAAAGAAAGCTGTAAAATTTGCAGTTTGACCCCTCGAGTTTTGCAGGTAGGCCATTACCAACTTTATTGTTTATAATAAATGAGCCATTGGTTGGCTCGGCACTCATGCTTTGACTTTCCTCTTGCTTTCTTTGACCTTTCCCACTCTCCATTTAATTCTAATTCATCCGTCTCTCTCTCCCTCCTCTTACCTCTTCAATCTCTCATCCTTCCATGGCTTCCAGAGCCTCCACTGCTGCGCAGAAAGCCGCCGCCGAGGCGGCGATTCAGTCCATAGGCTTGGGATACGACCTCACCGTTGACTTGCGCCTCAAGTATTGCAAGAGATCGTCTTCCTCCGATCATCGCCTCATCGCCGTCGACGACCGCCTCCGCCGGGAGATCGCCATCCCCGGCGGCATCTGTATCCCCAATGTTCCCAAATCCATCAACTGCGACAAAGGAGACCGCTCCAGGCTCGCCTCCGATCTCCTCTCCTTCCAACAGGTACTCAATTCAATCAGTCAGCTGAAAACGCTTCGGTCAACAACCATGAAGTTTTCTTTCTTTGATTTCGCGAGGTCGTTATTTGCAGATGTCGGAGCAATTCAACCAGGAAGTCTCCATAGCCGGCAAAATCCCGACGGGACATTTCAACACTGCCTTCGAGTTCACCGGAGGGTGGCAGAAAGACGCAGCCAACACCAAAGCCCTCGCCTTTGACGGTGTTTCCTTCACGCTCTACAACATTGCTCTCGAGAAGTCGCAGCTCCTTCTCCGCGATCACGTCAAGCAAGCCGTGCCGGCCACATGGGACCCTGCTGAATTGTCAAGGTCCGCATGGTTCTTTCTGCAAATTGCAGCTTTGGAATTCCTCTAACGAGTTTGTTTGTGCAGGTTTATTGAGAAGTTCGGCACTCATGTTATTGTTGGAGTGAAAATGGGAGGAAAGGACACCATTTATGTGAAGCAGCAGCACTCGTCGACTCTCCAGCCTGCGGAATTGCAGAAAAAACTAAAGGAAATGGCAGACAAATTGTTCGTGGACGGAGGCAACAGTAGAAGCTCTAATACCAGGGACCAGGTGAGAAACTCCTTATGAGATATTACACCAATTTGGCCATGAGATTCGATATCATTTTAGTACAGTGCTTAGAGGTCAACTTAAGTTTTCCTTGTATGAAAAGCTGTTACTTATTGATCTCCTTCGAAGTGTGATGTTACGAAGTAGTTTCTCGATCTCGACTTGTTAGCTGTATTCTGTGTATGCTGTGGAATGTTATTTGATCAAGTTGTTCGAAGTTGTGTTTCAGTTTACGAAGGAGCACGGTCTGACACTCATGGACACAATTCCATCTAGTTCTTACTCTTCCGTTGAGGTTAGCATAACAGGCCCAAAAAATAAAAGTGAACTTTTGTTAGCAAAGATAACAACTTTTCTTGACCTCTGAGCTAACACTTTTGGTCAAGTATACTGTAAGACCTACGAGTTTGGCCTGATGCTTCGGGTTGTGGTTGTTATTTCAGTTGCAGGATACGAAATTCATCTGCAAGAGGAAAGGTGGAAGCTTACTTAAGAACCTGTCCCACGAAGACTGGTGTCAAACAGTTTATTACGACCCGGATGTAATCTCGATGTCATTAGTCCCCATCTCATCATTACTGAGCGGCATCAACGGGAGTGGATTTCTGAGCCATGCTATTAACCTCTATCTTCGATGTAAGCATTATAAGCTTGCCGCGTCTTACTCTTTTAGGGCATAGGTTTCATCTCTTTTTTTTTCTTCTTGGTAGATAAACCACCGATCGACGAACTGCATCAGTTTTTGGATTTCCAGCTTCCGAGGCAGTGGGCCCCAGTATTCGGTGAGCTTCCTCTCGGACCTAACAAGAGGCCGCAAGGTGGTGCGTCTTTGCAGTTTAGCTTCATGGGTCCTAAGCTATATGTTAATACAGCTCCGGTAAGTAGTGTCTCTTCTTTCTTCCTTCTCAAAAGATACCATTCTGTTATACCCGCTAATTTATAAAAGATTTCTAAATGGGAAAGTGTTATAATTATCTATAAATAAAAAAAGGTGCCTCCATTAGAGTTCTCTTTTATATTTGATTGCTAGAATTTTCTATTAAAACATTATTAGGGGAGTTCTCTAGGTCTAACTCTCTAATATTTGATTACGTTTATCAATAAATTATTCGTGACTCTCTTGGATCCCTTGCAATCTTCTGAGTATGCTTCTTCTATTTTAGGTCGATGTGGGTAAGAAAGCAGTGACCGGTCTCCGGTTGTATCTAGAGGGGAAAAGAAGCAACTGCTTAGCAATCCACTTGCAACATCTTTCTTCGCAACCGAAGACGTTCCAGCTCCACGACGAAACAAATGCAAATGTTTCAGATCGCTCCTCCGACCGCAGATACTTCGAAAAGGTTCAGTGGAAAAGCTTCTCTAACGTTTGCACCGCCCCTGTGGAAGACAATGACGATCACGCCGTTGTGACCGGAGCACACTTCGAAGTGATGAAGAAAGTCCTGTTCTTGAGGCTTCACTTCTCCAAAGTCGAGGGAGCAACAGCGGTGAAACAGCCGGAGTGGGACGGGTCACCCGGATTGGCCCAGAAATCCGGAATCATCTCGACTTTGATCAGCACGCACTTCTCGACTGCCCAAAAGCCGCCTCCGAAGCCTTCTGATGTGAACATAAATTCGGCGGTTTACCCTGGAGGCCCGCCCGTTCCCACTCAGGCGCCGAAGCTTCTGAAATTCGTTGACACGACGGAAATGACGAGAGGACCCCAAGACGCCCCCGGTTACTGGGCTGTTTCGGGAGCCAGGCTGGTTGTTGAGAAGGGCAAAATATCTGTAAGGGTTAAGTATTCCCTTCTCACTGTGATCCCGCCGGAGGAAGCTGGTTCCGAGGACTTTTGATTGTTGTGTGCGTTTGATGTGTATATTAATGTGCCGCTTGTTGTTCTGTGTAAATTTTTCAGTCTCCTGTAGATACTCTGGTACTTACACCTGATTATTCAATTAGATACTGAAAATTTAGCTTGTACAAGAGGGGACTACGTGTGATTCTTTCTTCTCGTCCTTTATTTGTACTGAACTTTGCAATACCACTTAAAAGGGTAGTATACTATCTGATTCATAGATCAAAAGCCGAGTCTTGAAGTCGGATACGGTCAACAAATTGACGTTTAACATACTAGAAAGACATATATACAGAATTTGGGTCTATCTGAAACTGATAAAGTTGTTACAAAATTGAGAGATGAGTTCATCTTGCTCGGGACAACTGTATGGCTTCTTGGTCGTGCGTAGAGTCCTCGTCCCAAGCAAAGTGGTGAGAGAAGAGAGACAAGTCTGTCTCCGTCTCTCGCAGCCTCACTTGCTCGAGCTGCTCCCACTCCGCCCACCGCTCTGCAAGGCCCACTCCTCCCAGCATTTTGACAACTTGCGACATCCTCGGCCGCTCCTCCGGCGATGTTTGTGTGCAGAGCAGAGCCACTTGAATCACTCTCTCCACTTCTTTGATATCGTAGCTCTTCAAGTTTCCGTCCACAATGTCATGTAGCCGATTTTCTCGCTGCAACTTCTTTATCTGTGGGGAAAAACTCGTTAACATAGACATGTTTTATTATTTTTTTGCATCTAATTTATGATAATCGAGGCAGTTACATGGTCGAGCAGAAGAACGTCATCCTCTTCTTCAAGCCGAGCAAAATCGATGGCTCGCTGACCGGTGACAAGTTCCAGAAGGGTCACACCATAGCCGAAAACATCAGTCTTCTCTGACGATTTGCCGGTGGACAAGTATTCAGGTGCGATATGGCCCATTGTGCCCCGCACTTGAGTGGTTACGTGGGTCATTACAGTATCAACTGACTTGACGAGACCAAAGTCTCCGAGAACAGCTTCAAAATCATCATCAAGCAGGATGTTTGCAGCCTTTAAGTCACGATGTATGATCTTAGGATTACACTGTTCGTGCAGATACTCCAACCCGTTGGCTGCACCGAAAGCGATTCGTTTCCTCGTTGGCCAATCCAGCCCTTCCTCTCCTGCTTTCAGATCTGTCACACAACAGAAGTTGTAATGCAAGACGCACACCACATTATGGGTACGGGAGTTTCAAGTTGCATTTCATACCTCTTAAGCGGTACGCAACACTGAGATTTGGCATGAAGGGATAAACAAGGATTCTCTCGAACGAGGTCATGCAAAAACCGATCAGACACAGGAGATTTCTGTGGACTGCGATGCTGAGGAGCTCGACTTCTCTGAGAAACGCAGCCTTTCCACCGGGGCTCGAACAATCTGCTAGACGTTTCACCGCAACCCTTGTGCCGTCCAAGAGGAGGCCTCTATAAACTTTCCCGAAACCTCCCTGCCCAATTATGTTGCTCTCACTGAAGTTTCCAGTGGCAAGCTGGATTTCCCGCAGAGAAAATCGTCTCAGCTGCCCTAACGAAATTTTGCAGTCATCTTCACCTGATACAAGTTGACAAAACAAATATCACTCTTAGCGATTAGAGTTACAATCAACACTTCAACTTGAGTAATATGGATCCTCGATATTAAAAACTCACCCTCAACATCAACGAACACATCTTTCTCGGTTCTGTTCAAGCAACGATGGTAATAGCAGGCAAAGATAGCGCCGATGAGAAGTAATACCATCGCAGCACAACTCGCAGAAATCACAATAGTTTTAAGTTTGGCCTTGCTCGTAGACACTGTCAAACGACATAGGTAACTGTGACAACAATTTACATTAAAACCATCTTTTGCAAAACACTCTGAAGGGTCAAAGAACCGAACCTTGAGGATGCGAGGCAGAGACACAAGGTTGCTTCAAGCTGGATCCGCAAGACAGATGAGTTCCTGTAAAACTGATAAAATGCTTCTTCCATAAACATCGGGAATATCGAGAACCGCAGGAATATTATGCGGAATTACTTACTTGAAATCTGGAACTGAATTAAGCTGTAACGGGATGTTTCCGCTTAACCCGGTCGATGAAAAATCCCTGCAAATTATTAGAGAAATTTCCGTAACTAGCGAACAGAAATTACAAATCCTAAAGAGCAATAAGAGGTGAAGATTATGTACAGTTTGGTCAACCCGGTTATTTGTGCGATCGAATCTGGTATTTCTCCAGTTATATGGTTCCCCTTCAGCACCCTACAACATAAGTAAATGTGATTTCACTTCTTTACTTGCATGTTGGAAATTAATTTTTTGAATTTCATCGAACGCTAACGATAAGGCGTCAACTAGCATGTAAGTTAATATTTCATCGGAAGTCACGAATTAGAAAGGCAGACGGGAAACGGAGGCTTACAAATAATTTAAACCAGAAAGTTGACCCCAAGACGAGGGTATAGAGCCGTTGAAATCATTGTCCGCAAGATTCAGATTCTGTAGCTGACTCATACTCGCAAGGTAATCCGGTAAACCTCCTTTTAAGCTGTTGTTCTGTAAGTCCCTGCATCACATATAGTTTCCGTTTTTTTTTTTTTTTTATCAAACCGAACTTGCTATCTTTGATTCAGTATTTGTCGCTAAAACAAGAAGAAAAACTCTGTCAACGCTTGGTAAACACTTACAGGCTGGACAAAAACTTAAGTCTGGTGATAACTGGTGAGAGGGTTCCTGAAAGTCCAAGTGAAGCCAAGCTCCTGCAAAATTAATCCATGGATCACTCGCATATAAACTATGCGTGGATCTTACGGTATCGTGGCTAACGAGCAATACTTACAGGGATATAACTTTCTCGTTTCGGCAAGCAACATGAGACCAACTGAAACACGGACTCGCCAAATAAAAATTCCAGTCTTTTATATGACCACTGGAATCATTGAGTGCCATAAGGAGCTCATATAAAGCTTCACCTGATCAGATCATCGCTGGAAGTTAAAAAGAGAAACATCTTCACAGAAACACGCGAAATCGGGGTTTACCTTCGACATTGGGTTGTGTGGATTGAAAGCTGAGTTTGACCGAGAGGAGAAGAGTTAGCCATATGATTGTCTTCATCCTATGTTGATGCAAACAGAACATCATGAATTTGGTTCAGAAGATCCAAATCCAAGACTGTCGTTTCCTATTAATTAATAGTAAAGCTAAATCATATGATAAAAAGGTGGTTTTGAGAGGAAGAAAGCTTCATGAAATTATGAGAGAAAGAAACAAAACCTTTGTTTGTAAAAGCTTTTGTTTTGCAACAACGAAAAAAACCTGAAACTCGTGTATCCGTGTTATACGAAAAGAAGAAGATGAAGAAAGCAGAAAAAGGAAAGAGCAAGATGGAATATTATTATAATATATTACTTAATAGAATCCCACTCAGCAGAGCATGGTATGCTTTTGCCATGATAATCTCCCACTAAACATTGGCATTTATGCTTCACCAATTATATTCTTCAACTATGCCAAACATCTTTTGATGTGTCAACTATTATTACAATAAAGAAATATGATATGGTAGTGGTACCACATACTGTTGGGAATTTGAGACACAAATCACGAGTGGACACCTTCATTTTTCTTTTCAAAAGTCCAAATTTGATTTATATAGAACCATATTCAATCTCAACAACTCAGCATATAATTCAACTAAAAAGCTTCAAATCCAACATACAATAAAATTCATCTAACAAATAAATCCGAAACAAAACTCCCATCACTCCAATCCAATGGACCTTCACCTCCGTCGCGACCTGAAAAAAAAAACATATTGAGATGTTAATGATTTGTCTCGAAGTCGCTTAGATAATTCATCTTAAAACACGAAAAGTTACAAACCTGATCAAGGACTTAAAAATATAGGTGTGGGGTTCCCCGGAGTCGGAAAATTCTTATTCAAAACAGCCTGACTCCCAGCTTTAGCAGGAGCACCGGGATCGGTCACTGACAAAACTTGCACAACTTCGAGACCGAGCTGTCTCTTGATGTGTTCCAGGCTCTCTTCTAGAACCTCGATTTCGCCAAAAGGCAGCTTCAAGTCCAACGCTTCAATCCCGAGAGCCTTCGCCTCCTCCCTCTTGAACCTAATGAAAGGCATACACACCTTCTGCGTAATCTTCTCTTTTTCGTCTGGTCGAACCGGACTATTATGAATGGCCTTTACTATCTCATCATCAAGCTCCTTTTCTATCTCAGCATCACTCTTCTTCACCCCATCATTGTTTGGGACCTTCTCGATAAATTTACGAGTTTGACAGTCAAACCTAGTCCTAAGCATTCTCAAGCATTCGGCTTTCCACCCGTCAAACTGTTCGTTGACATAAATCAAACACTCTGATTTGCTCTCTTCGGCTGATGGTGTCGGAGCACCCTTTTTATTACCCTTCTTCGAGCCTGAAATCTGCTTTTGCAGAAGCTTCCTCGTCAAAACGATCGTGTCTTGCAAGTACTTGTTGGCTTTCTTGAGGGTAAGATCCGGAGTATCCGCCACGGGCCAGCCGGCACGAATGACGAATCCATCCTTCTTCAGAAGCTCCCTCCACACATATTCGCCATAGTGTGGGCAGATCGGAGTGATAAGCCGGGTTTGCACGTCCATAAAACGCGCTACCAGATCCCAGTTCATACCATTAGCCCCGCATGAAAGCCTGTATTCATCCCGAGCGGCTTGAAGATCGTAGAATCCGGACTTGAGAGCTTCTCTGAACATGAAATTGTGATAATTCTGCTCGGTGGTTTTGACAGCGATGTTTATCTCGTTCGCAAAGACTCGGTCAGCATAAGTAGAAGGCGGGCCCGACCTCAAAGATGACTCAGCAGCCAGAACTTCTTCCATCCATGTTATTTCCTTTGTGAGCCGAAGAATCGCAGCATTTGCAGTCTCGAACACGAAATTGGCGTCATCTACACCGTCGCCAGCATCGGCCAAAGAGAATCGTGTGGCGTCCGCAGAGAACTCCTCAATTGCCTGACGTACAGTTCTGAAGTTCCCGGTTGATTTTGACATCTTTTCAGAGTTGAGCATGATGTGCCCGTTGGCTCTGAATCCGCAAGGCCAGTGTTTCTTTGACATGATTGCAGTGTGGTTGTATATGGAGAAAGTCAAATGGTTCTGGATCAGGTCCTTGCCCGAAACCCGGATATCAAATGGGTACCAGTACTCAAACTCCTGTTTCATCTTCTTCAGAAGTGAGGAAGCAATCTCGGATGATTTAGGATAGGCTCCATCACAGAAGAGAAAATCCCAAACCTCGTCCGTCATTTGCTCAGGCGTGATCGGAGATCTAGCAGTTCCGAACATGTCGTTCTCGTGCAATATGTGAGCAATGGTGTAGTAAGCCATGTAGATAGTGGAATCAGATAAGGACTCGACCAAGAACTGTTCGTCCCACGGGATCCGAGTTCCGAGTCCAAATGAGCGCGAGCAGGCCCATTGGTTAAGCCACCCCAAGGTATGCTCAAACCCGTGTTTAGTCTCTTCGGAATACAAATTCATGTTGTTTAAACACTCATCGGCCAGTTTCCTCCACTCGGGCTCGCCGTATGTAATGTACCATTGATCTGTGAGGGCAACAACACATTCGTCTCCGGATCGTGACATCACTCGCTTCTCCGGTTCACTGTACATAATCGCCTCGCCTGTTTCTAGGAGCTTGTTCCTTATCAATGGCTTCACTTCCTGCACTTTTCTTCCGGTGAATTCCCCAGCCACCATTGTTCCTTCGGTGAATCCTTTCAAGTAGGTCAACCTCTTGGCTTCGGCCAGCTTCTCCTTCTCATTCTGACTCTTGATCTTCAGATCCAGGCAAACCTTTTCGGCGGCTCTATCTCCATACCCTGGAATGTCAATGATGGGTACAATCTCAAACGGCAATACCCATTCATCCTTCACGCCGTACTTCGCTCTAAGAGCCGGTTTTGCTTTCAGATCATGCAAAGCCATGTAGTCATCAGGAGAATCACTGGGTACACTAGTAACAATCCCAGTACCTTTGTCTGTTAAGATGGTCAACATCGGAAGAGCATATATGATCTCGTTGAAAGCCAGTGGGGACTTCAACTTCAGGCCAATCAAGTCAAGACCAGTAAGCTCAACCAAGCAAGTGGGCTTCTCCGGTACTCTAGAGTGCCTCTGATAGGCAAGATTAAGAGCCGATCTCTGCGTGACAACAAACACGTCCGTTTCATTGATCTCAAAAGCACCGTACTTCCCATCGGGCAGCACCCAAGCATTCGTTTGCCCATACATAGTCTCGGGTCTCAACGTTGCAGCCGCCAGAAACACTCTTTTCCCCTCCAAAACCCCCAATTTGGAAGGGAAAGGCATCAATACTTCCATCTTGATGAGAGTGTAGTCTTGTGGCTGGACTCCTTCACCGCTAGCCCTGTCATGATCCGCACATGGTTGACCATCCAACGGAGAATATATTGCGTATCTAAGATCTTTTACGATCTTACCCTGAGACTTCAACTTCCTCACTTGCCACTTTACAAAGACATCGAAAAAAGGGTTCTTGTCGGTTGTGACGAAGGAACGCCTCCAATCAACGCCAACGCCAAGAGCCTTGAGGTCTTCCATAGCCAAAGGAGGGAAAAACTCCAACCACTTGTACGGGTCTTTGAACTCGGGTATCAGAGTGTCAGAGAGACCGAAGCTACGCATAATCTCCCACTGATATACCTGCACACCCACTTTAGCTGCAGCCTTCGACTTCTTCCCTTTGAATTTCTCAGGGGGAGCACCGTCATTTGCAACTTCTGCCTCAGCTTCCGGTTCCTGACTCTCTTGCATTTCGACCTCGGATGGAAAAACCGGTGGATTTCCAAACCGCTCAACCTCACGAGCGAGTTTATCAGCTGAAGCCTTGATCGGCATACCGGTGCAATGGAAAGCAAAGGGAAACAGAACGTTGGCGCCTCTCAGGCGGTGAAATGCGGCAGCGAACTCAAGCTTGGAGAGGGAAAATGCATGGCCGAGATGCAAAAACCCATTCATGTACGGAAACGGGAAATTGCCGAAGAACTTTTCCCCTGGATTAGGAGGCTTTTCGCAGCTTTCGGACCTGAAAACGTCAGCATCCTCCCACCAATTTCGAACCTTGGACTCGATTTCTAAGAGCCGGTCTCTCCTAGCGAAGCTTTTCGCAGTTTCAGTTGCCATGTCGCCGAAACTGCACCAAAGCAAATGATGCGATGCTATATAAAGAGGTGATCAAACTACTCACAATCAAAGCAAATAATTGCAATTCGATGTCGATATGAAAAAGAAAGGAAACCTGCGGAAGAACGGGCAAAAGCGAGCAGAGTTTGTGAGCAGAGACTTCCGGAGAGCCACAATGACGAAGACGAAGACGAAGACGAAGACGGAGAGCCCCAATGCCTGCCCCAAAAATCAATGAGAGTTTGGAAAATATACAGGGAAAAAATGGTTAGGGCGAACCATGAGTCTGAGGCGCGATCGAGACTGAGAGAGTGACGGAACCCTAGACAGACACACCCATATTTCTGCCGTTTCCCAGACATTTGTCGCTCCCTAACACTATTGTCGTTTCTAAGATCAAGTTTCGCTGCATACATTAAAGGACATGTATTATTAATTTATAATTGGTTCTCCTAGCGCAACCGGGAACCGAAAAAATAGTTGTTTTTTGTACCTATCTCAAAAATTCGGGATTTTTATTTTTGGTATCGGTTCCCGGTTCTGGTTGTAAATTTTTATTTTTTTTTTAAATCGGAACCGGAACCGGAACCGGTACCGGGAAAAAATAAGAAAAGATTCGTGAAAAAAATCGGTACTTAACCCGAGACAAAAATTAATGGTTGAAACAAAAACTTGTCACAAGAAAAAAAATTAACGGTCAAAATAAAAATTTAACATGAGACATATGTTTTGCTTGCGAGTGAAATCTTCTAGTTGGAAGAACATACATGTATTCGGCGGTGGATGGTTCTCGGCGTAGAGAAGAATATGACGGCACGATGGATGAGAGAGGGAGAAAGAGAGATTGAAAAGGTCGAGAAAAGAAAATGATAAATATTAAACCCTAATAACGAAAAACTACACGTAGTTTAAGTCATAAAAAACAACATATAACCCAAAAACTACAATAAGCATGCAAAATATTTAAAAACAACATATTATGAAAACATCTAAAGGTACATGTAGTTTAAAAATGGAACCGGTACCAAAAATTGGAAAATTTTACTTCTGGTACCGGTTCCTGTTCCCGGTTTCATAAACCGTGAACCGGGAAGTACCAGTTCCCAGTTTCAAACTAAATTTCCCTTATTTTTTTAAAAACCTGTCCGGGACCGGTACCGGAACCGGGACAAAACCGGAAAACGTTTACAAAATTTTCACCCCTAGTTGTAACTTGTATGTTCGATGATAGTTTTTATTTTACTGTTATTTAACAATACCAGGAAATCACATTTATCGGATTCCATCCCAAATCTATTAACATAATTCTTTATTATGGCGGAAGAAAATTGTGGTGACAAACGATCAGAGTTTATATAATTAAATCAAAACACCTCAACAATCAAAACACTTTTTAAAAGAGAAACTCAACAATCAAACATTTTAAGCATGTCTAAGACAAGCAACACTCATTCTATCCAATCTAAGCGAACTTTTTCTTTAGGAAATAAAATATCGCTATAGTTCTTAAACAATTTAATTTTACAGTCGGCACCATATCAAGCTAAAACATCAACGACGTTATTCTCCTCTCTATAAAAATGATGGATTTCATAATTTATATCATCTAATAATTGAATGATTTGTTCCAAAAGTCCCAAAGATACTAGGTATTACATTTACGAGCCCGAATCCAACCAAAAACTATTTTAGAATCACATTCGATATCAATACTATCGCCCACTTTGCTTATGTATAATTGTACTTTCTAGAATAGCCATTAATTGTGCTTCATTATTTGAACAAATACCAAAAAAGAAATTGAGAAGGCAAAAATCAAAATACCTTTATAGTCACGCAAAATACCACACCTGTCGATTTTAAAAGTTAAAGCACACTAGTCTCGATTTACTCCATTTCAACACTTGCGCGCACTTTTTCCTACCTTATGTTTGGGATATGCGCTTTCATATTTTTTAAAATTTGATTATCCCCGACTTTACATCGTTGAACCTCAAATAACTTAAGAACTCAAGACTTGTATTAAACATATATATATATATATAACAAAAATATGCCATCAATATATTTGCGTTCGGGATGTCGGAGGGAGTAAATGTGAAAAAGATTTGGAGTTCCATCAGGATTGGCGGAGGAGTAATTTTCTGGCTGCGTGGAACTAGAAATGCAGCTCTTGAAGCACATATATACTACGTGAATCCCGTGATGCCAGTCGTTGCTATCGATGGTGGAAGCATTTGAAGAAGGGGGGTGGTTGAAAAAATTGTACAATAATACACTATTTTTATTTTTTTAGTGTAATTTCATACAAAATTTTAGTTAAGTCTCCCCTTAACTATCACCAAAATTTAAATATAACCCCCACAAATTAAGTTTTGACAAAAAAATTATATCTACCTCTCCCGGTACATAATTCCTGGTTCCGCCACTGGTTGCTATCGCAGGCGAAGTCAGTAAGGCTGTTGCTACCTCTCAATCTCCATGGTAGGTAATACTAATCGGGTTGTGAGATATGTTTTTTTTTTCTTTTTTTCTTTTCCTCACGGTAGTTTTAAATAATCGCAGTCGGTTCTCAACCCCGTCTGGGCTCCGTTTGCTGTCCAGCGGTCATCCAAGATACTCCGGTTCATGTAGTTCGCTTTCTTCTTTTCTTTCCAGTGCATATGCTTCGATCAATAGAGTTGTGCCAGTGATCAATGGAGTTGTGTTCGGGTCTTTTTTCATAAAATCTTTGGTTTTAATCTCTTATCTCTTAATTTATTTTGCCAGTTACTGTTTGAGAAAAATCCATAGATATTTAAAAAAAAAAACCTCGAGTGTAAATATTCAAGTTGTTTGTGATTTTTTTGCATTACTTATCCTTTCGTTGATTTTCAGTGGAGGTTCTTCAATCAAGATAAAGGTCGTCAAATTGCCGGCGAGTTTGTCATTTCCCAGAGTTTGGATTCATTTTTTTCTAGTGAGTTTAATTTGATTTTTGGGCATTATCTTTCATTTTGTTGATTTTTAAGTGAGATTTCTACAAGAACAAGTTCGTCCCGTTTTCGGTGCGTTTCTTATTTCTCAAAGTTTGGTTTCATTTTTTTTTCCAGTGAGTTTTATTTGATTTTTAGGCATTATCTTTTTGTTGATTTTCAGTGGCCAGATTGCGTCAATCACGAACAAGTTTTTGATGTTTTGTGGTGATTTATTCCCCTTTTGTTGAATTTTCAGAGGGATATGTACAATCAAGAACATATTCGTCACGTTTTCGGTGAGCTTTTTTTTCTTAATACGGAAGAGTTGGGAAATTCTATTTTTACAAATTATATATATATATATATATTTTATATAGTTTTTTACATTTCAAATAGCCAAAAAAAAATTGAAGTTCTCTATTTCTCACTCAAGTGTTGTAACCATCTTTTCTTTTATGGATTAATTCGTGGAGTTTGTATTATTTTCCAGTTTTGTATGTTTCAACATTTTTTGTTTTAGGGAAGTACAGTCGGTAAATCCGAAGAGGAGGAAACCGACTTGGTCACGATGGCAGAGCAAGAAAAGTTTGAGGTTCTTTGGAGTGACAATTGGTGAGACCAACAAAAAGATATTGCTTTTTGTTGATTGAGAAGTCTAGGATAAGAATCTTGATCATGCATGATATATATAAACCAATTGATAATTGCACAAAATGGTAAATATCAGTTTGAGATTTGGACAATTTTATATGGCAACATTAGTACATTAGTATTCATTGGACCATGTAATACTAAAATAATGTTGTTTAGGATTTTGAACAAGTTTCGATTTATCCTCTATCACTTGATTTTTGTTAGTTAGTTCTTATTTTGTAGACTAATAAATCTGATTAGGCGTCTTATTTTTTGTTTGTGAAGAGCAGGATAAGAAATGAAGGACCAATCATTGGGGGTTGTATTTTGATATCACTAAGAATTTTCTTTTCCAGTATTTTCAAATGATTATTTGTTACTTAGTCAGGATCCTTCGGTTTTTCCCTTGGACAAAGATAAAACAGGAACTTAAGAGTCGAGACATGTCGTATTAAGTCCAACTTCTCCTTCTGTTTGCCTTGACCCAGTTTTGATTTTGTTTCTTTGAGTTTTAGATAAATCGTACACGCATAGCTTTTTTTTAATTGCTTATCGGTTAGATGAGAGTTGAAGAAAATTGATTTCCATAATATCCAACAATAAATATTTTTTCTTCTTCTTATTTTATCGTCTCAATTTTTCATTTTAAAAACAAATTATGTTACACAATGATATTACATTACAAAATCGAGTATATTAACATAACTGATTTTACGTTACAAACTTATGTGAATCAATGATAGTACATTACAATATTTCATCCAAATTTATCGGTACTAATTGTGTGTCGATACTTTTGTATATGTTTTTTTTTTTTTTTTTTACCTTGTTTCCGAGAAAAATTAATTTTCCAAGGCTCTTTTGAAAATGAGTTTTCATTCATGTCTATTTAAAGAAAGATTATCTTTCAAAAATAATACATCAATAAAAAGAAGAAGAAGAAGAATATAGACATCGATGTAAAAGCATAGTCAATTTTCTTTTAGAAAAGTAGTTACCATAAAATTTAAACACATTTCTAGCTATTTTCTCTAACCCACAAGTGTTCTGCTAATAAAGAATAATGGAGAGCTCCTGAGCTTAGACGTGATATTTCCGATTATCACAGTCAGTATAAAGCCGATGGACAATTTCGATTAAGCCGACATCGGATTTTCGAGGGACATTTGCGTTTTTCAAACAAAGAGCAAGTCAAGATTATATTTCACCGCGGGACATTTACGATATTCGAACCAAAGTATATGCCGACATTTTATTTCATGGAGGAACGATTTTCGAACTAAAGATTAAGCCGACATCTATTTCATCAAGGGACATTTCCGATGGACATTTCCGATTATCATAGTCAGTATAAAGCCAAGGGATATCTCCAATTAAGCCGACATCGAATTTTCGAGGGACATTTGCGTTTTCCGAACCAAAGAGCAAGCCGAGAACATATTTCACCGCGGGACATTTACGATATTCAAATCAAAATATAAGCCGACTATTTATTTCATTGAGATACATTTGCGATATTCGAACCACAGATTAAGTCGGCATCGTATTTTATCAAGGGACGATTCCAATTTTTGGACATTACCGATTATTACAGTCAGTATAAAGCCGAGGGACAATTCCGATTAATCCGACATCGAATTTCCGAGGGACATTTGCGTTTTCCGAACCAAAGACCGCTGGACATTTACGATATTCGAACAAAAATAAATATAAGCCGACTATTTATTTCATTGAGATACATTTGCGATCTTCGAACCAAAGATTAAGCCGACGTCGTATTTTATAGAGGGACGATTCCGATTTTTGGACATTTCCGATTATCACAGTCAATATAAAGCAGAGGGACAATTCTGCTTAAGCTGACATCGAATTTCCGAGGGACATTTGCGTTTTCCAAACTAAAGAGCAACTCAAGATTATATTTCACCGCTGGACATTTACGATATTCGAACCAAAGTATATGCCAACATTTTATTTCATGGAGGTACATTTGCGATTTTTGAACTAAAGATTAAGCCGACATCTATTTCATCAAGGGACATTTCCGATGGACATTTCCAATTATCATATCGGTATAAAGCCGAGGGATATTTCCAATTAAACCGACATTGAATTTCCGAGGGACATTTGCGTTTTTCGAACCAAAGAGCAAGCCGAGATCATATTTCACCGCGGGACATTTACGATATCCAAACCAAAATATAAGCCGACTATTTATTTCATTGAGATACATTTGCGATCTTCGAACCAAAGATTAAGCCGGCATCGTATTTTATCAAGGGACGATTCCGATTTTTGGACATTTCCGAGGGACATTTCCGATTATCATAGTCATTATAAAGCCGAGGGACAATTCCGATTAGGCCGATATCGAATTTCCGAGGGACATTTGTGTTTTCCAAACCAAAGAGCAAGTAAAGATTATATTTCACCGCGGGACATTTACAATATTCGAACCAAAGTATATGCTGACATTTTATTTCATGGAGGTACATTTGCGATTTTCGAACTAAATATTAAGCCGGCATCTATTTAATCAAGGGACATTTCCGATGGTCGTAGTCGGTGTAAAGCCGAGGGATATTTCCAATTAAGCAGACAACGAATTTCTGAGGGACATTTGCGTTTTCCGAACTAAAGAGCAAGCCGATATCATATTTAACCGCGGGACATTTACGATATTCGAACCAAAGAATAAGTCGACATTTTATTTCATTGAGGTACATTTGCGATTCCGAACTAAAGATTAAGCCGACATAATTTCAACAAGGGACATTTTTGAGGGACATTTTCGATTATCACAGTGTACCTAAAGCCGAGGGACATTTCCGATTAAGCCGACATCAGAATTCATGGAGCGACCAAATACACAGTAGGTATAAACTTGAAAAGTTTAAAACAATACAAGGGAGTGGGATGAACTAAAAACGTTGTGGTTTCTTCGGAAAAGGGTGTTGTCAATCAAATTGCACCATTATTATCACACAGTAAAGCCACTGTCAATGAACTTGCTGTCAAAATTTAAGAACAGGGAACCCATATCAACCTTGCACACACTAACATCAAGTAAATTAGGTGAAATCTCATATTGAGAAAATTCAAAACTCTGATTCTTATAGAGAAATTCGTCAAGCGCCAACTAAACAGGGACCAAGGTACGTCAATCATAATTGATGATCGGATAAATTTGTATACAAATATAGGCAGTAACCGAAGAGCATCAAAAGGGGCGAAACACGAATACGGAAACCCTAAATGAAGATCGATAACAAGTTTAACAAGAGATTTCGATCATGAATGGTGTAAGCACTGATCAAGCCAAACATAATTCTCAAAAAACTTTCTCGCCTCAGTTTCCAATTTTCTCAGTCGCCAAACCGAAAGCCGAACAAATAACACTCGCAAAACTGAGCAGAAATTCAGAGGTTTCTTACTTGAACGAAGTTGTTTTCGCAGCCAGGCATTTCAGGAGAAGCATCGTCATGGTTAACTGTGTCGCCCGACGAGCCGAGCCGGAGAGAAAGCGCCACAGCCAGAAAGAAGTACTTCTCCATCGAAGAAGAAGAAAAGGGGATTCTAGGGTTCCGGAGAAGGCTGCGATGGATACTGAGAGACATGCGAGAGCTTATGGTTTCATTTAAATGATCAGATCATACTCTTTCTCTCTCTGTCTCTCTTAAAGAGAGCTTCTAACGGGTATATTTTGTGGAATCGGAAAGTTTCCTTTTTTTTTTTGAGCTTCCTTTTAATATATTTTTTGGTTTCCCTTCGAAACCTTAGGTAGTGTTTGGAAGCGTTTTGTATTTTCGTTTTGTGTTTGCATTTTTAATTTTCTAAAACAATTTTATAAAAATATTTTGAAAATGTGATTGGTTACTATTTTGTTATACTGTTTTTTGAAAAGGAAAAAGAAAACAGTGTTTGGTTATCATTTTGTTAAAATTGATTTTAAAGAAAAAATAATTGTAATTAATTAAAGCTAATTAAGTACATGTAAAATTGTAAATAAAATCTTACGATTAAATAGGCCGTTTCATGTCTATGCAACTCGTTTAGCATTACCGGGCCTAAATTTTCCCCATTTGCAAATAATTGCAATATGAAACGGTACTCGATTCATACGACACCTATTAAATAGGTTTGTCTCGTCTCGCGCACCATAGCTAATGACCAACACAAGCAATATCAATAGTAATAGATAGCAAAGCTGAATGAACATGAGCAATAATATTGCATAACAAAATTGAATAATAGCACATTATTCCCAGATAAGCAAAAAAGTGTCAAGATGAGACTTTACACAGGTAAATGACGATGATAAATAATAATACTACAGGTAAATGAACTTCAAACAATCACAATCCAAGAATCATACCTTTTACTCCTAAAACCATTAAAATGCTAAAATCCCCAAACTTCAAAAACGCAACTCAACAGAGAACAAGGACGAATCATAAACTCACAAGGAATTGAGATAAAATGAATAAGTCTGAGATGTGTGAGGGCAAAACGACGGTGGAGCTGAACACCGAGAGACGGCAGAGCTGAGCACCGCGATACGGCGGAGCTGAGCGCCGGCGACGGAGAAGCTGAGCGCCGATGACGGAAGAGCTGAGCACCGAGCGGAGGAGGCAGAGAGCGAAAGCTAGCGTGAGAGATGCAGTGAAGGTGAATAGTCAAAAAAGTGATCGACATAAAATAAAAACGTCAAAAAGACGTTTTCATCTTGCAGTGTTAATAATTGAAAAAGAAAAAACACTTTGATAAAATATTTTTATAAAAAATCAACCAATCACGTTTTATAACGAATATTCCTTGAGTATCTTTTGCCAAAACCCAAAATCATTTTGGAAATGCTTTCCAAACAGACCCTTAATGACTAAGAATAAGAATGACCACTTGTTGTATTTTTTCCTGAATTTAATTTTGTGGAAGAAAATCAAGTTTTTTTTTTTTTTTGGAAAAGGAAATCGAGTTTAAATATAGTTTGAATTTGAGTTGTATTTTGGGCTAGGAAAATGGATGATTTAATTTACGGGTTTACATATGAATTTTTGTATAGTAAAAATATTTGTATTATATAAATATTTTAACTAATTATATGAATTAAATTGTGTGTATATAATTTTGGCTCAATTCTAGTAAAAGATTCAATACTTAAAATATAAGTTTTAATTAATTTTTTTTTTTTTTTTTCGTTCGGACAAAGTTTTAATACATATAAAAAATAGACATGCAAGTTCTAATATTTCCCCAAACATCTAACAGTTTTGATTGTCACGCGGTCATTGAACCCGACCTAAAATCATATCGTAAATTACTTTATACTTTGGCGGTTGATCTGTGTTTAAAGCATTAACAGTAACTTACTTTAAAAAATAAAAACTGAGTATGTATTTATTTTATTTGATAGGCGCGATTATGAAGTCAATGCATCATGTATGTCATGATTTTTTTTTTTTATAGAATATATGTCATGCCTGAAATGTTATATCAAATTCACAAGGTTGCAAAAAATTTGCAGGCTAGATTGTTAAGTCAACGTGTTAAAGTTTTTGTTTATATTTGGACTCGTTTTAATCTAATAATTAATTATTCAAGTCTTCAAGACAAAGTGCGACTGGTTCTTACGTAAATTATCACATCATATCTGAAACAAAAAAACTAATACAAATGAGATGCTTAATATAATTTGGTGGATAATCAATTTTTAGTGATTTGAGAGAAAAAAAATAAATAATAATCAAGTACTGCTACTAGACAAGTAATGACATCAAAAACTGATTTAGTGTAGTCCCTTTTTAAAAAAAAAAAAGAAGTGTAATCCCTTAAATAAAAAAAATAAAAATAAAAAGGGAATGAATGAGGTAGGCATGAAAATGAATGGTGAAGTAGGGGTAAATCCGACAATATGTCACCTTCTTCCTCCCAAATTGAAATAACTTGTTCCTATTTTCACTCTCAAATTCTCTCCAAGCTTCGATCATGGCCACCGAATAGTACGCTCTCTCTCTCCAACTTATATCTTCTTTTTCCTTTATGACCTAATTCTCTCTCTCTCTCTCTCTCTCTCTCTCTCTCTCTCAGCGATTACCTCTTCAAGCTTCTGCTAATCGGGGACTCGTCGGTGGGGAAGTCGTGTCTCCTTCTCCGATTCGCTGTGAGTTTCTCCATCTCTCTCTTCTCTTTTGAGTCGGATTTCATGTCTGTTAAGCATCAGCTCATGTGTAACGCGACAATGTCAGGATGATTCATACGTGGACAGCTACATAAGCACCATTGGAGTTGATTTCGTTAGTCCCTTTTCCTCTCTCTTTCTTTCTGTTGATTACCTTCTCATTTTTCTATTAATCTTTCGATCCTGTATTCATCAGAAAATCAGAACTGTGGAGCTGGACGGGAAGACAGTGAAGCTGCAAATTGTAAGTCAATCGCATCCGTGACCTAAAATTCTCTTTGTAAAAATAAACTATAAGCTTTTTTTATAATGTGATTCTCCAGTGGGACACTGCGGGGCAGGAGCGATTCCGGACTATAACGAGCAGCTACTACCGAGGAGCGCACGGGATCATCGTGAGTAGCTCTTGCTTGTTCCCTTTCAATAAATATGTTTTCCATGTTTAGGCTGATCAATGATATGGAAATGGAACAGATTGTGTATGATGTTACCGAGGAGGAGAGCTTCAACAATGTCAAGCAGTGGCTGAATGAGATCGACAGATACGCAAACGACAGCGTGTGCAAGCTTCTGGTCGGAAACAAGTGCGATCTTGTCGAGAACAAGGTCGTGGACACCGAAACAGCAAAGGTAGGCTCCTCTAATTTAGACAGACCCCTAAAAAAAGCTGATTTTGATCTTGAACATAACCGAATTGCAATGTCGTGCAGGCGTTTGCGGATGAGCTTGGAATTCCATTCCTTGAGACGAGTGCAAAAGACTCGATCAACGTGGAGCAGGCGTTCTTAACCATGGCCGGCGAGATCAAGAAAAGGTAAGAAATGGTTGATAGGCGTTTTTATGATATGGTTCCTTCTTCTGACTGTGAGTTGGTTATGTTGCATCGCAGAATGGGGAATCAGCCGAGCGGCTCGAAAGCAAGCGGAACGGTGGAAATGAAGGGTCAGCCAATCGAGCAAAAGGGGAACTGCTGTGGTTAACAAAGCTTCAATGTATTTTGCTTCTGGACATGTAACATGTTATGTTTTCAATATCAGATTTGAACAAATTGTTAAGTGTCGAATCTAGTTCGTGTCTTCATAACCATTTGCCTATTCGCTTTATTCGCCACATTTAAGTCATTTCATGATTAGTTGTTTCATGAACCGAATAGAGCAAACAATTTCTGCCAAAAGAAGAGCGAATGGTTTGTAAGCTGTATCATTCTTGATCAGATATGCTCAAACAACACAAATAACTTATCAATATCACAACACAAAAACAACACATTGTCTATAGTGCAGTATTAAAAAAAGAAAGAAAAAAAATTATCAATTACGAAGACAATAACCAATATATAAGCATCGACAAAACAGAAGTGAGAAGTAAAGCAAGAAACCAAGATCAGGACGAAGAACAGCAAGTCTTCTTGGCATCGGCTTCAGGCGCTCCGACCACGAGAGTCTTCCCTTCTTTGACCCCGGCCGCCACCGACTCGCCGGAAGCCAGCGACTTCTTGCTTATGATCCTATATATCTCCGACAGAATGGTGTGGAAAGACTTCTCGACGTTGGTGGCCTCGAGCGCGGACGTCTCGATGAACGAGAGGCCTTCTTTCTCGGCGTAGCTCTGCGCATCCTCGGTGGCCACCGCTCGCAGATGCTTGAGATCGGTCTTGTTCCCAATGAGCATGATGACGATGTTTGCGTCGGCGTGGTCCCTCAGCTCCTTCAGCCACCGGCTCACGTTCTCAAACGTCGTCGGCTTCGTCACGTCGTACACCAGAAGCGCACCGAGGGCGCCTCGGTAGTACGCGCTGGTGATGGCTCTGTATCGCTCCTGCCCCGCCGTGTCCCATATCTGCGCTTTCACCGTCCTTCCTTCCACCTGAATTCACCACACAATGTAAATCAAACTTGTTCTCCTTCTTAACAGTCATTAATCAAGCAATCCATCTTAGTTGGCATCTTGCTGGGATGAGCAGAACTCAATCAAGTTGCCAGTTGGTTCATAAATGGCTCGACTGTGTCGGTGAAGAGACTTACACTGGAACTTACTCATCATAAATAACAATTACTATTTATAGCTTTCCTAGGATTATTCAATACCTAGACCTACAGATCTACCTCCAAAGGATTCAACTTTCCCTCTAATATCTACATCTTACAAGAACTGAACATCTCTCGCATTACAATAACCATTTCAACTTTCTAATAACTGCCAAATTCAAACTCTAGAACTAAATTACCAAGTGTGGCGATTGATGAAAGAAGGGGGAGTAGAGAGCAGATCCGACGGACCTGGAGGGTGCGCGTGGCGAACTCGACGCCAATGGTGGATTTGGACTCCAAGCAGAACTCGTTGCGGGTGAATCGGGAGAGGAGGTTGGATTTGCCAACGCCAGAGTCGCCGATCAGCACGACCTTGAACAAGTAGTCGTACTCCTCGTCCGCTCTTCTCCCCATTCTTTTCTTTTCTTTTCTTCTCTTCTCTCGTCTTTTCGCACAGAGGAAGAAGAAGAAGAAGACCGTATGAAATGAAACTGTCTCTGTGTTTTGCATCAAACGACCTGTCGTTTAAATACAGCTGGCTTCCTCTACAACTTTTTAATACAACTGATAAAAAGGAATATTGCCAATATTTTGACATAGTTTTTTTTTTTTTTTTTTAAGATTTGCTTAAAAAAATAACTGGTGTTTCTGGTAATAAAAATTAAATTTAGCGTTTAGTGTGATAAATATATTACAATAATTTTTTTTTGAAATAGACTAAATTTTTTGTTTTATTTTCAAAAAATAAACTAAAAATCAGGAATCTTAATTTAAAAAAAAATCGTTTTTGATGTTTCATGTAAAAAAAAATTTTTTTGTCAAAAACCCAATAAATAGTTTAAATAAATTTATAAAAATTGTAAGAAATGTTCATTTTGTGTAAAAGTTTTAAGAAAAATGTCCATGTATGAGAGTAAAAAATACACTCGGTAAATAATTTTTTTTTTTTAAACCTTTAACACAAAATGAATATTTTTTAAAATAATCTTTTAATTTATTATAAAAATAAAAACAGCACGCTTTAATCTCAGTCAAACGCTGTCATTATTGTCTTCGACTTCAACATTAAGAATGCTTAAAATACTAACTAGGCCCATCAGGCTATGCAACTTTTAAGTAGGCCCGTTTCATGTTTTGCTCGTGGATCCCGTTTCACATACCCACACCCGACCCGGAAAATGAACGAACAGTTGGTAGAAAAACCCTAGCTTCCTCTCCTTTCTTTCTCTTTCTCGTTTTCGCTGCGCTGCTCTCGATCTCGCCAGTCAGGTCCACTCTCTCTCTCTCTCTCTCTCTCTCTCTCTCTCTCTCTCTCTCTCTCTCTCTCTCTCTCTCTCTCTCTCTCTCTCTCTCTGTCTCTCTCCTTGATCTTCTTATCCCATAATTGAATTGGAATTTCATCTCTCTGACCCAATTTTCATTTTGCTGTCTCAGATCTTCAACGCGCATTTCGCTAAGCCATGGCTCTCGTAAGTTCTATCCAATACTCATTTTGTTCCTCTTTCATGGCGTGTGTTTAAGTTTTTCATAATCGTCCGATAATTAAATTAAGATTAAACAGTGTCTAGTTATTCCTAAAGCTTCACTTCTTTCATAATTCAGATCGAGTTTTTTTTCTTTAGCTTGCTAAGAATTTTACAACCCTCATTTCGTTTGGTATCTTCATTGCCAATTGTGCAATTCTGAATCGGATTTTCATCTCATCAGTACATGTATGTTCTTCGTTGTGCAGGTCTTGCATGCAGCGAACACAAACAAAAATGCTTCGAAGGCGCTAATTGTTGCCGAGTTTATCGGCGTCAAAGTCGATTTGGTTGCCGATTTTGAAATGGGCGTTTCCAACAAGACACCCGAGTTCCTCAAGATGAATCCTATTGGAAAGGTGCCAAGCTCTTTCTCTCTATATATAGGGACGGACCCAGGAATTTTAATGGGGGTGACGGTTTATGAATAGAACAAATAACATTACAATAGTTATAAATGATTAGGTCGTGAATCTTGTGAGCAGAGAAACTAATTTTTTACCTACATAATTTTTTAGAACATATAGCATAATACCATCGTGCTATACATTATATACATAATTTTAATATCTAGTACATTATTTAAAACTGTTTCGATAATGTAGTAATAAGATTTTAATAGTAGCAAGAGAGTTTACTATGAAATTATGAATTCATTATTATTGATTTTCAAATATACATTTTTTGTACTATAACAATCCACTAGCGTACTACATAATGATTCACAAGTGTGTAATATATATAGCTGGATACTTATTTTGATATGTTTCTCTGTGAAACAATATACACTCATATATATCCATTATATAACATTAATATATAGTATATACATAGTAAGCAAGCATATATAGACTATATATGCTTGCTTATATTACAGGACTAGCTTTAGTTTGGTCATCCTTTATAAATTTACGTTGTTCTTTTCAGGTCCCGGTTCTGGAAACCCCTGAAGGGTCCATCTTCGAGAGCAACGCCATTGCACGCTACAGTGAGTTTATATTTCTCTTTTAGTTTTTTTTTTTTATATATTTCTTCTACAGGATGCTATTTTCATGGTTCACATATAACTTATTTGCTGTTACAGTTGCCCACTTGAAGGCTGACAATGGTCTCTTTGGTTCTTCTCCTATTGACTATGTAAACTCTTCTTTCCGCCTCTTTTCTTTTTTCCATTTGTTACTCAGATACAGTTTTGGTGCTAGGTTGACTAAAGTTTTACACGTTCTTGACTCCGCTTTAACCTCATTCAATATCAGGAATCTTATTTTGATTAGTGTGTGTTGTTCTCAATCAACAGGGTCATGTCGAACAGTGGATTGACTTCTCTACAACGGAGATTGATGCGAACCTTTTGAAATGGATCGTACCAAGGATGGGACGTGCCCCATACCTCCCTCCAGTGAGTTTTTTTTGTTCCTTTCTCTGTTATATGTAATAATACATTTTCTCTATGACTAGGATTCAATGCTTTTCAATTTTTCACCCATGCGTTCTTAATTTTCATGGAGGCTGAGGAAGCTGCGATCGCAGCATTGAAGAGGGGGCTCGGGGCTCTGAACACTTTTCTCGCTTCCAACACATTCTTGGTTGGACATTCCGTGACCCTGGCGGACATTGTCATGACATGCAATTTGTCTCTCGGGTTCTCCCGACTGATGACAAAGAGCTTCACTTCAGAGTTCCCTCACGTGGAGAGGTACTTCTGGACCATGGTCAACCAGCCGAACTTCAGCAAGATCTTAGGTGAAATCAAGCAGACCGACTCCGTCCCTCCCGTGCAATCTGCCAAAAAGCCTGCTCAGCCAAAAGAATCGAAGCCGAAGCCGAAGCCGAAGAAAGAGGAGCCAAAGCCGAAGAAAGAGGAGCCAAAGCCCGAAGCTGCGGAAGAGGAAGAGGCACCAAAGCCCAAAGCCAAGAACCCTCTTGATTTGCTGCCCCCAAGCAAGATGGTATTGGATGATTGGAAGCGGTTGTATTCCAACACCAAAACCAACTTCAGAGAGGTCGCAGTCAACGGTATAGATTTAACTACGACACATCATCGAGGGATGATGTTATGTTCGTAGCATTATTCATGGTTCAGTTATGCTTATTCCATGTTATATTGGCAACTAGTTTTATTAATAAGCTCCTTCTTTTCTACGTAATGTCAGGATTCTGGGACATGTACGACCCTGAAGGATACTCGCTGTGGTTCTGCGACTACAAGTACAATGACGAGAACATGGTGTCCTTTGTGACAATGAACAAGGTCGGCGGATTCCTGCAGAGGATGGATTTGGCCCGCAAATATGCCTTTGGAAAGATGCTCGTGATTGGGTCGGAGCCGCCCTTCAAGGTGAAGGGACTGTGGCTGTTCCGTGGGCAGGAAGTTCCCCAGTTTGTGATAGACGAATGCTACGACATGGAGCTGTACGAGTGGACGAGAGTGGACGTGTCGGACGCGGCCCAGAAGGAGCGCGCGAGCCAGATGATCGAGGATCATGAGCCTTTCGAGGGAGAGCCTCTCTTGGACGCCAAGTGCTTCAAGTGATGTGTTTTTGTGTCGTTTTTGGGTAGAGTTTGTTGTTCGAGACTGACTTGACTCTATTTTGTTGTGTTTTTGGCCATTGGTGTTTTGTGAGTTGCAAGTTATAATTATTATTTTTGGAATTTTGACATGTTTCTTCTTGTTACCTTGTTTTACAATTATTCCATGATCTGATAACATCGTGCGAGTTGACCAACCACAAGTTATTTTAGAAAAAGGGATGTTAAAACGACATGTTCACGGTGTTGAAAACGATTTATTCTAAACAAGATAGATGTGCAAGGGTATCCAATTCCGATTAGGAAACTGACCATCGGAGTGGGGAGATGGCCGTGTTTTCTTCTCATTGCGTTTTTGGTTTGATTGTGACGGTTGCGTTGCTTGCGTTCTTCGTACTCTAAGAGCGAGCTCGGTTTCGTAACTGAAATTCTCAACCAATACTACTGCCTTGTTTCCCACACAATTGTATATTTCACAAGTTTGGTTATGGTTGGAATTTACAAAATGGTAGCTCAAGAATGACTCGACTTCCCCCATTTCACCCTTTTTCTTTTTTATTTAATTTCCTCTATTACGCTCGATGTCGTTTACCAGCTAAATTGATGTCGTTTGAGTCTAACAGATGTCATGTATATATATATATATATATATATATATATATATATTATTTCTTATTTTAATTTGTGCGCGCTTCTCTTCCTCTTCTTCGTCTTCCTCTTGTCTGTGTTGAATGCAATGCCATCGTCTTCTCTGAATCGCCATTTCCAATTGCAGTCGCTACCAGCGAGATGTGACTGTTCGTCGTCCCTCGCCCATTCTCTGAAGGCTTCCATTTAGGCCCTCTCTCGCTTTCTTCAATTCTAGGGTTCGAGCCATGAAAGGTGCTCTGGATCGGACCAAGGTGGTGCTTCGTCACTTGCCTCCTTCCATTTCCAAGGATTTCTTCGTCGATCAAGTCGATTCCCTCTTCGCCGGTCGCTACAATTGGCTCCTTTTCCGTCCGGCCAAGACCAGGTCAGATGCCTGTGCAATTTCAGTTTTCCGTTGTTTGGTTCCACATTGATTCGCTCTGACTGGTAATAGCTAAGCCTTTTAGGGTTTATGGGCTTGAATGGAAAGTTTAGCTCTTGGGTGTTGGGAATTGGGGGCTTTAGGACTTGTAATCAATAGGTTTTCTTCTTCACAGAACGTTGGAATTTCTATGGTAGTTTTACTAATTTACTTGGTGCTGCAGCCAAAAGAATTGCTTTTCTAGAGCCTACATTGACTTTAAGCGGCCTGATGATGTTGTTGAGTTTGCTGAATTCTTTAAAGGGCATGTGTTCGTTAATGAGAAAGGTGTTTTTCTTTTCTTCCACATCTCTTTGTTTATATTATTGTTCTTGGGCTTTTGATCTCAAACTTGTGAGGTCTACTTGATACACTATAATGAACCCATTTCTGATGGGTTTGTCGTTACGGGGGATTTTTTTAATATTTATTTCTTTTGGTTAACGATCTTACATCTTTCTCAGGTATTCAGTTTAGAACAATGGTTGAGTATGCCCCCTCGCAACGTGTTCCAAAACCACGGTCTAAAATGGACTGTCGAGAAGGAACTATAGATAAGGGTATAAAATTCTCTCCGTGTCATCTAGTTTTAGTACCTTTTATCTGTTTTGATTGTGTGGACTTATGGAAGTAACTATTTCCTTCTTGTTTATAAGAAGTATTTTCTTCTGAACATCTAGATCCCGAGTATCTGGAATTCCTTGAATTTCTTGCAAAGCCTGCCGAGTATCTTCCAAGTGCAGAGATTCAGTTGGAGAGAAGAGAAGCAGAAAGAGCTGGTTAGTCAATAATGGTTCTCTATCAGAATGTAGACACGAAAACTTATGCATTGGTACATAAAGCATCGAAATTTCACTTGAATTTTATTCTAAATCGTCATTCTACGATTGATTTGTAGTTGCTGGAAAAGACCCTCCAATAGTCACTCCGCTGATGGATTTCGTACGGCAAAAAAGAGCCGCGAAGGGTGGATCTCGGGTACTTCCATCGTTGTTATGTAGATGTTGTAATTACTGGCTGAATGACACCATACTATGTCCGGAGTTCTAATTTTATCGAATATTTGTGTTATGTTCACAGAGGTCATTGCTAAATGGTAAATCAACCCGTAAAGGCTCGGGATCACCAGCTGGAAGTTCCAATTTGTCCTTATCTAAGCGAGGAGCAGATAAGAGGAGGAATTCAACCAAAATGGTATGCTTTTTTTTATACGAATGCTGCACTATTTTGTTGCATCAGATGTTATTGGATTGTATAATTTGCAAGTGGACTATACCTATATAGATGCCAACGATCATATCTTTTTTTGTTAACATTATAATGAAAAAGGACATCTCTTTGGCAGTATGTTCTGAAGGATTCTGTAAAAAACACTTCTGTGAGAGATAAGACGAAACACATTCTTATAGCTAAGCGAGACAATCAGCTGCTGTCTGAAAAGTCAACTTTGTCGTCTGTAGCTGGAGCTAAAGTGGTAGAAGAAAGTGGTATGCCATCTGACTGTCATTTATTTAGTTTTTATATTAGGCATCGAGTACATATCAGTATTTGTAGTTTGCTTTACCGACTGTATATATATTTTCTCTCGTGTCTTTTTACCTCAGTTTCCTTTGCTTACATTTTCATCTCTATTTGATGTGTGCAATGGAATAAATGATGCAGGAGAACAGAATATTCTGCTTTACCCGGGAAAAGAAAGAGAGGTACCTCACTCATGCAATGTCTTTTGCGTGATCTATGTTCATCCTCATTTAAGTGTTCACATTAGTTGACTTTCTGGCTAGATTTTTTCAGCAGAAAAATTAAATTACTAACTTCCAAAGTGCACAATAAAAAGAACTATATGAAAATCTCTATAGAGTTATACCCTAGCAATAGAAGGTAGTTTCAGCTAAAGCTAGTATGTTGGTTCTACTTCTGTTAAGCAGAACCAGCGGCATGGAAGGATCATCAAAAGCATTCTCCAGAATAAAAATGCCCATCAGAATCAGTTATCAGCCCAATTTCTGAACATGGAAAAGGAAAGAGAACATCATGGCTCTCAGCATGGACAACTGAGTTTGCAGGATACAAACGGTGCTTCAAACTACAAATTTGTTAGAAATGACGTGCATGTTTCCCATAGTGAGAAGTCAGAGAAACGCACGAGGAATAAAGATAGACTTGATCGTGGTGTGTGGGCCCCTCGCCATCTTCCAGATGGATCTATTGCTAATGAGGAATCTTTAGAAGGTAGTTAGGTCTCACTCATGCTATCAATGAGAAGACTGGAATGACTCCATGTCAACATGTATTTCACGTTATGCACTCTGACTTTCTTATCTTCCATTCTAGGAATTGGACATGTGAAAATTGAGACGACAAATACAAGGAGTGGAAGTAGCAGCCTTTCTGCTTTAGATAACGGTTATCTTCTTTTTATAACTGACATTTTGATTCAGGGAGGTCACCTTACAATATATGTTGACACGTGCATTTATCTAATTATATTTTCATTGGGTAGGCTTCTGTAAACCTCTCGGTCGTCGTCGACCATTAAATAATTTAAAGGATAGTGATGGTTCGAGTGAAGGGAAGCATTCGAGGAGAGGTGGTTCCCTCGAGGTGCGTAGGCTCGATCGTTCTCTATCTATCATCATAATTACGTACATGCTTTGTTTCAAATCAATTAATGGTTTATTTTCTTTGCAGAAACAAGTATGGGTTCAGAAGCCTATCCCTGGTCCGTAGTGGTGGTTTCAGTAAGTTAAATAATCCTTGAATTTGTACACTGTATGTTAGATGTTTGCTTAAACATTTGACCGGTTACCGAAGCGTTCGGTCATCCAAACAGTGTGGGGCATGCTTATGCAGAGGCTTGAGTATGTCGGAAATCGTGGGATAGACTATACGGCGTAAATAAAGTTGGAAGCAGACGAGGGCATACGTTTTGGAAGATTGGAAGAGAATGACTGAGATAGTGGTGTGTTTACTTTTAGTATATATGTTATGGTATGGTTCCGTTTTGGAAGATTGGAAGAGCATGACTGAGATAGTGGTGTGGTTAGTATATTATGGTATGGTAAGAGAAGAGAAGACAGTCTTTGACAACAGAAAAAGGTAGTTGATCGAAACAGCCTAGATACAAGGGAAGAAGCAATGTTGACTTAACCATATGTATATTTGGTATTTGTAATTATATTTAGTTGAAAGCTGTAGATACCAAACTAGATGAGTGTGTATATATGGAATTGGGGAAGGCAGATTTGCTCTTGAAAAAGCCCCCCATATTTTTCTTGTTTTTGTGTGTTAATGAAAGGCCAACATAGTTTTTTTTATTTCTGGTTTAGTCAATGTCTCTTAAACAAGAAGCTATGTGTTTGTCACACAATGTAATAATATATATTTAAGGAAGAAAAAAAAAACGCGATTTAAAACCATTTTTGGAATTTATTTACTATGTAACACAAGGAGTTGATATCTTCACCGGCCATTGCCAATGACACGACTCTAAATAGCAAGTCAACGTTTTCACTCATATATATAATGTGATGACGTGGCTGCACTTAAGACTACACATGTTAACGATAAAACAACGCTTTTCCTTGCTCACAATGGCTATGGCAATGGCGTCGTCAATCCTGACATTCCACCGCCCTCTTCCCCTCAGCCGCCGCAACAACTCCGTT
Organism: Parietaria judaica; assembly: GCA_954871525.1. NCBI lineage: Eukaryota > Viridiplantae > Streptophyta > Magnoliopsida > Rosales > Urticaceae > Parietaria > Parietaria judaica. Next base: position 11,707,643 of record OX940862.1, read on the forward strand.
ACGGCGCGAATATCCAACACGGAAGCCCCTTCTCGGAGTGTCAACGCTTCCTCGTCAGGTTCTCCGAAAATCTTAACGCTCGACAGAATGAGTGCGTAGAAGAAGTGATTAACAGTGGCAGAGTGTTTGTGGGCAGGGAAGGAGGAGGCCGACGTGGTGGTGATCGGAAGCGGCATCGCCGGTCTCTGCTGCGGCGCGCTTCTCGCTCGCTACCAGAAGGACGTCGTCGTTCTGGAGAGCCACGACGTCGCCGGGGGCGCTGCTCACTCCTTTGAGGTCAACGGCTATAAGTTTGACTCCGGCCCTTCCCTTTTCTCTGGCTTCCAGTCCAGAGGCCTTCAGGCCAACCCTCTTGCCCAAGTACACTCTCTCACACTCCATTTCTCACCATTCACGTACCGGAATTCTTACACAGCCATTGTCATTGTCAGGTTTTGGATGCCTTGGGGGAGAGGATCCCGTGCACCTCCTACGACTCGTGGATGGTCTACGTCCCCGAGGGCCAGTTCTTGTCGCGCATCGGACCCACCGAGTTCTTCAAGGACCTTGAGAGACACGCAGGCCCGAACGCTGTCCGCGAATGGCAGACACTTCTGGTGAGCCTTTGTCCAGATCAGCTAACTTGTATGAATATTTTTCCATGTGCTTCATTGTCAAAATTGTGATATTATAGGATGCTGTACTTCCACTGTCTGCAGCTGCAATGGCACTCCCGCCGCTGTCCATCAGAGGCGATCTCGGAGTTCTCTCAACCGCTGCAGCCAGATACATGCCGTCCCTCCTCAAGTCTTTCGTCGGAATGGGCCCGCAAGGCGCTCTCGCCGCCACAAAGCTACTGCGACCTTTCTCGGAATTCGTAGACTCGTTAAAACTGGAAGACCCCTTTATAAGGAACTGGATTGACTTGCTGTCCTTCTTGCTTGCGGGGGTGAAATCCGACGCCATACTCTCGGCAGAGATGGTAACACTTTTAAGAATCAGAATCCTATTTAGTATGTTTGTTTGAGCAAATTCTCGTTCTTTTCTTTAATTTATTCTTTGCTCAGATCTATATGTTTTCAGAATGGTACAAGCCGGGCTGCTGTCTCGAGTATCCGCTCGACGGAAGTGCGGCTATAGTGGATGCTCTTGTGAGGGGTTTGCACAAGTTCGGTGGACGGCTTTCTCTACGAAGCCACGTTGAACAAATCGTTGTGGAAAATGGCCGAGCCACCGGAGTCAAGCTTAGGAGCGGTCAAGTAAGTATATATTAGCAGCAAATATATTTCCAGATAAATATTGTTACATAGAATTATCGCTTGCGCAGTTTATACGTGCGAAAAAGGCGGTTGTGAGCAACGCGTCGATGTGGGACACTTTGAAGTTAATACCAAGAGACGCCCTCCCAGATTCATACGTTGAAGCCTGCAACACAACGCCTCAATGTGACTCGTTTATGCATCTCCACCTCGGCTTTGACGCTGAGGTGAGCGATACTCCAACAAACCAAACCAGTTTCATTTCACTAGAAAGTCTAGAAGATTATAACACAGTGAGTGATGAATCTAACAGGATGTGAGAGAGGACCTGGGAATCCATCACATAGTTGTGAATGATTGGGACAGAGGTGTCGATGGAGATCAAAACGTTGTTTTGATCTCCGTACCGAGTGTGCTGAGTCCTCAACTCGCCCCACCCGGGAAACACGTGCTGCACGCTTACCTACCGGGGAGTGAGCCTTACAAGCTCTGGGAAGGACTGGATCGCCGATCAAACGAATACAAAACCCTCAAAGCCCAACGATCGGAGGTACTTTACTGAAAACATAGTTTGCTAACACGCCTTGTCTGATCTGAAGGTGATGATCACTCGCTTTATCTCATAAGTTTGGACTGGACTGGTGCTGCAGGTGATGTGGAAGGCGGTGGAGCGTGCTCTTGGGGCGGGGTTCAGGCGCGAGAAGTGCGAGGTGAAGCTGGTGGGGACGCCATTGACGCACGAGAGGTTTCTAAGAAGACACAGAGGAACATACGGGCCCGCAATCCAGGCTGGGAAAAGCAGCTTTCCCGGACACGCTACGCCCGTCCCTCAGCTCTGGTGCTGCGGAGACTCCACATTCCCGGGCATCGGCGTGCCCGCTGTGGCCGCCAGCGGCGCCATCGTGGCCAACTCGCTGGTGTCCGTGGGCCAACACTCCCAACTCCTGGACGCCATAGGAATATAATAATATAATATGTATGAGAGAAGCATGCATGGGAACAGTAGATTCTCTCAACGGACAACAAAATAAATTAATTAAAATAAATAATTCAAGTGGCTTCTCAACTCAACTCAATAAAGCCTTATGGATATGGACACGTGGCGCCATGTTTTATGAAAACGCGCGTGGCTTTAAAAGTAAAGTAAACAAAAGGGGCTTTATTTTATTTTTGCCCAAATAAATATTTATTTTTCTTTTAATAAATAAATCAACCCATTCCAATTCCAATTTCCAATCCAGTCCTTGAAGTTGATCATCATCATCATCATCATCATCTGCGTTCACAGTGTCCGATCGACGCATGGCTTTCGAAACCCAGAATTACTTGCAGGTCTTCTCTCTTCTTCATCCTTTCGAGGAAATTCAAAGCATCCCATAAATTTGGGACCAGATCTGACTGCTTTGCTTCACTTTCATAAATTCAACTCTCTCTCTCTCTCTTAATCACTCCACTCGCAATTGAACAAGTTTTCTAGGAACATCCGTGCTTGAATGGGATGCCAGAACATTAGAATCTCTTGCGTTCAAGACCCGCATCGATGTCATCCGGAGTCGGCAGTTCGAGGTCCATCAATGGCTTCAAGAGCTCCTCGTCTGCCTCGGTCGACTGGCTTGGCAGAGAGATGCTCGACATGAAATTGAGGGACGACGACGAAGATCGAGTAACAATTCTCTGCAATTTCACTCGCTTTTCGTGTATGATCACCAATAATTGGAGCTGTGTTTGGGTGCTGCGTGTAGGATAGCGAGAAGGATGGCGTTGGGAGAGGGCATGTAACGAGACCCACTGCCGCTACTCGAAATGGTCAGTCGAGGCAGGTTCGTCGCAAATTCTTCATCTTTGGATCGACTTCTTGCCATTTTCGTGTCTTACATCTGTTTGGGTTGACAGGCAATGAATTACATTCCAGAACATGTGGTGGGAACTGGCTCTTTTGGTGTTGTATGCCAAGTATGTACATTTCGGTTTTTTCGAATTTACTTCTCGTTGTCTTTTTTCTGAAACATGATTATCCAAACTTCTTGCCGTAGGCGAAATGTAGAGAAACTGGGGAGATTGTGGCTATCAAGAAGGTCCTCCAAGACCGGCGCTACAAGAACAGGGAGTTGCAGATCATGCAGATGTTGGATCATCCCAACGTCGTTGCCTTAAAACACTGGTTTCCGTCGACCACGGAGAGAGATGAGGTCTACCTGAATCTCGTGCTCGAATTTGTTCCTGAAACTGTTTCCCGTGTTGCGAAGAACTATAGCAAGATCAACCAAAGAATGCCCTTGATTTATGTCAAACTCTACACCTATCAGGCATGCTCTTGGTTCCTAACACTCTGCTTTTGTTTGTTAAAGTTGTTATGACCGAAACTCCATTCTTTCTTTCTCTACAGATCTGCAGGGCCCTTGCTTATATCCATAATTGCATTGGAATTTGTCACCGTGATATCAAGCCGCAAAATTTACTTGTAAGATTCTTCTCCGACTGATTGTATCTTCTTATGATTGTTTTCGGGGTCCAAATTCTAATAGTGTATACTTCGATATCCAGGTAAATCCACACACGCATCAGTTGAAGCTTTGTGATTTTGGAAGCGCCAAAGTGTTGGTGAGTATCTAATTCTGCCGCATGTATGTAGCGTGCTTTCTTAAGTTACATCGCATTTCTATAACTTGATGTCTCTCTCTTGTTATCAGGTCAGAGGAGAACCGAATGTCTCTTACATCTGCTCAAGATTCTACCGAGCTCCGGAACTCATATTTGGAGCTACTGAATACACCACTGCGATAGATATTTGGTCAGCAGGCTGTGTAATGGCTGAACTTCTTCTCGGTCAGGTAGATAACATTCGAACTTTAACCCTCAACGAGAAATCATTCTACCTTCTGATATTAACGTTTTGCTCCGACGTGTCTTCCAGCCTTTGTTCCCCGGGGAAAGTGGGGTCGACCAATTAGTCGAGATCATTAAGGTGAGAGTTTTGTTCTCTTACGTCTCTGCATGAAACTTTATTTTGATAATTTTGTAGCAGTCTAATATCAATAAACTTAATCTCAAAATATATCAAACGGAAATCGTGTGTAGGTGTTGGGAACGCCGACAAGAGAGGAGATAAAGTGTATGAATCCGAACTACACAGAGTACAAGTTCCCACAGATAAAACCTCATCCATGGCACAAGGTAATTATTAAGTAGTAATGAATATGATCTCTCTCTAGTGAGTCTCTTCCGTCCCACTCAAACAGCGATGCAAGTAAACAGGTGTTCCAAAAACGTCTGCCCCCGGAAGCAGTGGACCTCGTTTGCAGGTTCTTCCAATATTCCCCTCACTTGCGCTGCACCGCTGTGAGTAGTCTCACTTCGTTTGTCGCCCTTTCTTTGTCGAACACCCGGCTCTAAGTTTTTGTTTTCTTAGCTGGAAGCTTGTGTACACCCTTTCTTTGACGAACTGAGGGACGCTGAAACTCGCCTTCCAAGTGGCCGTCCTCTTCCTCCGCTCTTCAATTTCAAATCCCAGGGTAACCAACTTATCACTAAATGAATGATATTATTTTGAACATTTTATCAGCGAAGATCAACATCTGGTATGCCTAAAAATATTACTAAAACTTATTCTTTGACTGACAGAGCTCGAGGGTATTCCATCAGAGATGGTGAGCCGGCTGATTCCGGAGCATGCTCGGAAGCACAACTCGTTCATGGCGCTGCACGCGTAGCCTTGTCCGTCTTGTTTGTGCGCTGACGGAAATGAGTGTTTTTCACGTCTCCCAAACAAAAACAGAAGAGATTTCGTAGTTAGTTTAGAAAATCTGAGGTTTTGTGTATGCATACGTCCATCGAAGATGACTTTATATCCATCTATATCTATAACTGTATACGTACTTTATTTATTTTTATTGTTGTGAGGAAAGAAAAAAACGCAAAAAACAAATCATTTTAAATACACGGATGAATTATTTTACTTTCGTTTGCTAAAATATGGCGTGAAAAAATAAACTCTAATGATTTTAGTGTATAAAAAGGGTACATTATATTGCAAAAAATCTACACTGAAATGTTATATCATGTTAAACTTAATGTTAAGAAAACAGTAATTACTATTTCTTAGGTAACCAGTGTGAGCTTTACAACACAAGGACCATAAATACAGACGCATACGGATCAAAAAAGCTGATCAATCCCACAGCCTCGTTGTGGGACTCCGAGGAGTAACACTCTCTGCTCTATTCCTATACATGAGCTGATCCTCGCTGTTATTATACCCCGCAGTTGACCCTTTATAATGCTGCTGTCTATTGGAATTGTAATACTGCTCCCCGCCATGTGCAAACGGAGGCCGAAGCTCGTTCCTTCCGAACGACAACGGCCGTCCCAGCCGCTCGCTGGGGCGGCACAGGTGTTGGTGTGGGCTGTTGGGTCGGTACAGGCTCGGTGAGCTCTGAACTCTGTGGATCATATTGCTGTAGCCACTGGTACTAGTAGCCGTGGATGACGACACCAACTTGGCCGTTTCGGGGGAGTTGGAGTTGGAGTTGGGAGAGGAGGAGTTGCTGAAGGTGGTGACGATGGGGGCGATGCCCCTTGGGCGGCGAGTGGAGAAGAGGAAGGTTCGGAGCTTCGGGGACGAGGCATCGTGGTGGCTGATGCGGTCGTATTCGTGGAGCATGTGGGTGAGATCCTCGTCGTTCTTGACGGAGACCAGCGTGTCGATGTCTTCGGGGAAGAGTTGGTACTTTATCTCCATTTCGCCTTCCAACACTTCCGACAGTCTTTTCTTTAGCTCTGCTCGGAAATATGAAAAGATTGAGATCAATCTGTATTTATATCTCATCTCTTTGGGACACATTAACATAATTTGATAGATCTCTGAGAATAAGCAAAAACGGGGACCTGAGAAGGTGATATGGCGAGAGACAGAGACGACGCGCGTCTCGCCGCCGACATACTTGAGGTGTCCATCGGTGGGGCGGGGCAGGATTCTGCCGCCATGGCTGCACAGGAACTTGACCTTGGATTCATCCATTCAAATGGATCAAAAATGGAGGAGAGCCATTGGAAATGTTTCAAATCTGGCTCTTAGTTAGAACCGTTATTCTCTCCATTTTATGGTTGGAACTTAAGAGTATCACCAAATTACCATTATAACCTCCCCTCGTACCACACAAACACACGTACGTAATCACACCCACAATTTATTCAGAAAAAACTCGTTATTAATCTGTGTTATACGCGGCATGTGGTCCAATAGCAAGTTGCAACGTGGCAGAAAAGACAATAATAACGCAAATACCCTGTTCAAATATTTTGAATGGTCCCAGATTATCGTAATATATAAGTGATGATTTTGCTTGCCTTATTCCTCGTCATCACAATATAGCTAACTAATATTGAATTGAATGTGGTCAAAGGCGTCCCATAATCATTAAAATTTTAAACACTTAGATCCTTGATACGGAATTGAGGACCCTCCTATGTCAAGTGGTCCGCGCACGGGTTTAAGTGGACTTCGGGCTCAGGCCGGACCTAAACATAAATGAAAGATCGGGTTGACAAACACACCCCACTTTTTTGATCGGTTAAAGTGGGCTTCGAGTTCCGCATGTTATAGGGTCGGTCGGTCGGATCTAGCCGAGCACGCAAAACTACTTTTTTCGACACGTGGTTACGCAAACAAGTAAAATGTCGTTGGAAACACAGAAATCATCAAATTGCATCAAACTAATGTATAGTATTGTATTCATGGAACTCTTTAACCCAAAAACATTGATTGTGATTCATCCATGCATAAAGCAGATAATAAGCTCACTTGAGTCCCAAAAAGCGCTTACAAGCTTTCAGGATTTTGCCTTTTCCTCCTCTCTGTTTTTGCTTCTTCCCTTCGTCTTCCTCCCCGATCGGCGTCGTCGACTGATCGTACATCCGGCTGTACCTCTCCGCGCTCACCGACGACGACCTTCGCATCGACGAAATCCCATTCTTCGTTGCCGCCGACACCGAACTGTTCCTCCGCAGCGCCGGTGCGGAGCCTTTCGATCCAGCGAAGCGATCCGCATCCCGTCCCCGCTCATCTGGTTTCACCGGAGAAGAATCGACGCGATCGGTTTTGACCGGAGAAGAGTCAACGCGGTGGTGACGATCCGCGAGTTCCTGCTTATCTGTTTTGATCGGAGAGGAGTCAACGCGATCGTGAGGACCTCGCTGATCTGCCTTGATCGGAGAGGAGTCACCGCGTTCTCGCGGATCGGGTTTGATCGGAGAAGAGTCGCCTTTGATCATGGCTTTGGTGTCGGCTTCTTTGCTGTGGATGAACCTGGCGAAGGACTTGGGAGTGCGTGGAAACCAGGCGAGATCTGAGAAATCGATGGATCTTGATTTCTGGATTTTGGTGGTCTGACTTTGAAGGACGCTGAGCTTCGAGTACTTGAGGTTAGTATCGTTCATGGCTGCCTCTGTAGACTTTCACAGCAATGTAAGTGCTAAATATACACAGAAATTACGGTAGATCGGCGTTGAAAACAGGGATTCATGGGCAGATGATGAGGAGTTTGTCTTATTATAGATGAGAATCTTTTTGGTCAAAGAGAACGTGGAAGATCATCAAAATTAATGGTTTGACTCCATTAATTAATTAATTATTAGCTAATCAAGATCTCCAATTTGGTCCACACTTACTGCAAATCCCATTCTTTACTTTCACTTTTTATCACATAAACAAACCAACCTTCTCTCTCTCTTACCAGCTCGTGCGTTACAGTACAGACACCCTCTCTCTCTCTCTCTCTGATTAGGGTTTCAAAGTTCCATTTTGGGACCAGGCTTCAGACCCATACTCGCGCCTGATCTGGGTTACAATGTACGATCTTTTGTCCCTTTGCCCAATTCGCAAATTTCCTGAAGACGGAAACTTTCATCTAAATTCTAGTTCTTGGATCTTATGGGTGTTCTTTCGCTATAGCTTTGCATGTGCTCTCTACTTTATTTTCTTTCCATTTTTGGCTGATTTTCAGTTGAATATGTAGGTCCATGTGTCGGTGAAGGAACTTAACACGGTGAAGGAACTTAACACGGTGAACTATGGCGCTTAGGATTCCGGCTTCGAAAGCGGCGGAGATTGCGATTGGCTCCATAGGGTGTGGTTACGACATCTCCATCGACCTGAGGCTCAAGTACTGCAAAGGGTTTCGCTCCGACTCCCGTTTGATCGAGGTTGATGAAGACGAAAGCCGCGACGTCGTTTTGCCCGGCGGGATCACGGTTCCGGCCGTGTCAAAGTCGATCAAATGTGACAAGGGAGATCGGACGAGGTTCAGGTCCGATGTTCTCTCTTTTCAACAGGTACTGCTCTGCAAGATTCGATTTTGAATGTTTGATTGGTAACATTTCTTTGAAAAGCAAAGCATTGAGACTTACTTGAAAGAGGAAACATTGTTTGTTGCGAAGGGCTTATGTGGTGACCTGTTTTTCTTATTGTGTTTGCCTCATAGATGTCAGAGCAGTTCAACCAGGAAATTTCTTTAACTGGAAAAATTCCTTCGGGCCTCTTCAATACCATGTTTGATTTTTCAGGGTGTTGGCAGAAAGATGCGTCCAACACCAAGACGCTTGCTTTTGACGGGGTGTTCATCACGCTCTATACTGTTGCTTTGGAAAAGTCACAGATGGTACTACGCGATCATGTTAAGAAAGCGGTTCCGTCATCCTGGGAACCTTCTTCTTTAGCAAGGTATGAGTCTGTTATTCAGCCACGGCATCTGTAGTTCTTAAGTCGATCAACAGCTTCCATTTATTTGCGTTACTGGAACTCATAACGATACACTCTGGGTTGTTTTTCATCTCAGGTTTATTGAAACATTTGGGACTCATATTGTTGTTGGTGTCAAAATGGGCGGAAAGGATGTTATATATATGAAGCAACAACACTCGTCGACTCTTCAACATGCGGATGTGCAGAAAAAATTAAAGGAAATAGCCGATAAAAGGTTTATAGATACCAGCAACAGCCAGTATGGTACATCTTCCCAACAAGTTTACAAGAATGACAAGGTCGGTTCATCAAATTTTTGTGTTAAAGGCAATTTCGATTTCTAATTCTTAATTAATCATTTATGCTTCAGTTTGAAATCAGGGAGAAACAAATCCAGTTTGCAGATATTAGCTCATCGAGTTCATACTTGCACAAGGAGGTTGGTTTCTGATCATGCCTTCTCGACAGACGTATGACGGTGTTCATGATATATTCAGTTGTTTAATGCGAAACTGTCAATGTTGCAGGATGTCGTTAGCATTTGCAAGAGGAGAGGAGGGAGTGATGTGAGAAACCTATCTCACTATGAATGGCTGCAAAGCGTTCAGTTGGAACCTGATGTGATCTCGATGTCCTTTATCCCAATTGCCTCCCTCTTGAATGGAGTTCCGGGGAGCGGATTTCTGAGTCATGCCATAAATCTTTACTTGAGATGTGAGCAACATTTTCTCCTTCCATTGACAAACAAAAGTTTACCTGTCTGGCGTTTTATTGTTTAATTAGATGTCGGTAACAAGTTAACACCCTTGCTCTGACCTGCAGATAAACCACCAATCGCCGAGCTTCACCAATTTTTGGAGTTTCAGCTGCCAAGACAGTGGGCCCCAGTGTTCAGTGAACTCCCGCTCGGCCCACAGAGGAAGCAACAAAGCAATGCAAATCTACAGTTCAGCTTTATGGGCCCGAAGCTCTATGTAAACACTATTCCGGTACAAAACCTTTCCTTATCATAAGCTTCCCAAACCCATGCACTTCGAAACGCTGAACTTGATTTGCTTGTCAGGTTGACGTCGGTCACAGGCCTGTCACCGGCCTCCGGCTATATTTAGAAGGCAAGAGAAGCAACCGCCTAGCCATCCACTTGCAGCATCTCTCCTCCCTCCCCAACGTGTTCCAACTTCAAGACGACCCTGACGATAGCTTCTGCCGAGATCCCTGCGACCGTAAATACTACGAGAAGGTTCAGTGGAAGAACTTCTCCCACGTTTGCACCGCACCTGTGGAGTCCCGAGAAGAACTCTCCATAGTAACCGGGGCCCAGCTGCAAGTCGAGAACTACGGAATCAAGAACATCCTCTTCCTGCGGCTTCGCTTCTCCCAAGTTTCAGGGGTGGCAGCAGTCAAACACCACGAGTGGGACGGGTCACCGGGTTTGGCCGCCAAGTCAGGATTGATATCGACGCTGATCAGCCATCACTTCACGGCGGCGGCTCAGAAGCCGGCACCGAGAGCCGCGGACGTGAACATAAATTCAGCAATCTACCCAGGCGGGCCCCCAATGCCGGTGCGAGCGCCAAAGCTTCTAAAATTTGTGGATACGACGGAGATGACGAGAGGGCCTCAGGACAACCCGGGGTATTGGGTCGTCTCAGGCGCCAGGCTTATGGTTGAAAAAGGGAGAATATCTCTGCGGGTGAAGTATTCTTTGTTGACTGTGATTTTATCGGATGAAGAAGTTTCATTAGATTAAGCTTTGTGTTTCAACTTGTAATTACAGAGAAAATATATAGGAACATGTTCTCGCGTGCTACATTTTTTAATGTCAAAACACTTGCATTCACCAAAAGCTCAGGGGCTTATTTGCAATTACCAAAATCTTATTGTAAGAAAATATGCAATTGGGGTACTTGGAACAAATCATACGACGTCCATAATGGTCGATGTTCACTCTCCTTCCTCGTACTAATCCAACAAAAGCTCGACCCACTAACCCGCGGCATAGCCGGATTTGAAAATACAGACCTTTTCTTCCGTCGGCTCCAAGAAAGGCTCGGCCCACTAACCAGTGAAGCGGTGTCTTTTATTGTCATTTTATTTTCCAGTGTAAAAACTATGTCCCACCGTTTCAAGGCCCGAACCGGAGACCGTAAACAATAACAGACAGGTTTATGCAATCAAAGAAGAAATCGCAATCCGAAAAATGTGTCATGATTCATGAAAGATCTTCAACTCTACAAAATTCATGGCAGCGGCTGTAGGAGAATGACAGCAGACAGGTTTACTCTTGATACATATACGTATACATATATATAGATGAATACAGAGAAAATCAGTCAAATGCGAAAATGATGATGAGATGGCCAATGGATTCGTTCTGGCTGGCATGGCAATGGAAATGGAGCCGGTTGTGCTATGTACGTCGGATATTGCTGTCCCGGCATCACTATTGCGTATTTTGTTCGTCTCACCTGTGTTCATCGCGATCACACAAGGTTTGATTAACATGTTTTTTTACTGAGCAATAGATCAAAGATATGTGAAGGAGGACGCTTACTGTTTCTGGATTTTGAAGCTTCTGAAACGTTCCGGACTCGAGAGAATCGTCGATCTCTTCTGACAAGGAAAACGAGGGGTTTGGCTTGAACAGATGCTCAAATATGGCCATAATTAAAAACATGGATATCAAGATTGCGGTGGCAACAAAACCGAAAGAAATGGCGTTCATGGAAGTCCCGAAACTTTTCCACGGAGCTTCGCCGCTGAATCCCGTTTGAGGTGGCGGTGGATCTGTGTTCGTGTATATGTTCCACGCCTTCGATCGATCGGTGTTGATACCATTCATGTTCATAGAAGCCTTGGTCTTTTTTCAGATTAATTCACCGTGATCTGATCGTTGTGAAGATCACATACTCTCGAATGGTTCTTGAAGAAATGCAATCCTCAGAAGACTGTAATCTCATTAAACCTGCAAGGAGAAGCCACGAAAACTCTATAAACACTCCACTCCAAACTCCCACTATTAAAGCTTGGAACTTGTGCCACTCGCTAATAAACAAAAGGAAGTAGCTTCTCCGACCACTGAATTTCTTACGAAACGAGGCAGATGTTGGATTCCAATGACTGAAGTGAAGAAGAAAGTAAGGAGTTGTTAGTGATTAGAAAGGCAGGGACTTTGGTCCAGAGATATAATAGTCTCGGTTTCTGATTCTATGTTGAGCAAAAACAAGACAACCACTTTTGTCAAAGCATTTTTTAAATGGAATGGCTTTATAGGGCAATACAAAAATGCAATGTAATGTAATGTAGAGAAGATAATCCTTTTCCTTTTGGTGTTGATGCCTAACTTCAACATTGGGCCTTCATGTTCCTCACTCCCCAAACCACTCATAAACTTTCCCTTTTTACAGGAACGCCAAATTCTTTAATTCCCAAAATAAAAATAAAAACCCACATCAAGGTCAGGATTTGTCATCATAGTCTTAATAATCACAGCCTTGACCACATACTAATATATAGCTTTAGTTCTTCACAGTACACAAGCACATGGAAAAATATCAGGGAATTTACTGATAGTGACACTGCTGGGGTTGTAAAAATTCAATCTTTTTTATTTATTTATTAATATCCTAATGAGTAGAGCATTCAAGTCCAAGACAACAAGCATAGGGATGTAATCATGGGATAAACCAGCAGTATCTTTACATAATCTCAAGTAATCACTCACTCCCCAAAGGAAAAGAGAAAGCTGTTCAATGACTTAATTAAATACCAAAAGGAAAATGAGATCAGAGCACAAAAAGAACATAACATGATCATGAGCTATTAAATGAAAAAAAGGGAAAATAATATAACAGGATCATCACCTTACAGCTGTGTATAATTCAAGAGAATAATGAAAATGGATTCTGCAGAATAAAGAAGAAGAAAAAAAAACACCTACAAAAGGGGTTGATGGAGATTGTAGACCACATTTAAATTTTTTTTTTTTTTTCTTTCAGAAATTAAAATTGTTGACTGAAAAACCCATAACTTTTGTCAGAAAACACTACCAGTTGCAGTTGGTGTCAATGTGATTTAATTGAAACAAAATATATATTTGATTTAAGAGACCCTACAATTGAGAAAGATGAGCTATATTTTCAACAAGGCAATCACAGTGTCTGAGAACAAAGCCAATCTTAACTTACTCATAATACCTAACACCTCAGAGAAGCACTAAATTGATGATATGAAACTATTCATTGAGTATCCAAAAAAAACCATGATTTTGGTCTCATTATCAAATTCAGAATCAAATGAGGGAAAGAGGATTCCTTTTGTTTTTTTTTGTTTATTCTTTCTTCAAGGAAGAAAAGTGGACTCCTTTGTTTAAAATTAAAGACAAGAAAAGCAGATGTTGAAAATAGATTGTTTACTTTTTCTTTTTCAACCAACCTTTTACTTAAATCCCACACATTCTGAGCCAAATAAATAAATAAAATATATTTGAACTGCATGGGAAAAGAGCCAAAGTTATTATTTTTTTACTCTTTTATGTTAAAACCCTATTTTTGGCAGAAATACTCCCTCAAATTTGGGATAATAGCGGTATAAGTCCTCAACTTTTACTCAATTGGGCGGCATAGCCCCAACCTCATTTAATAGCGGTATAAGTACCAAAAGATTATTTCCGTCCATATTTGACTAACGGAAGTAGTCAACGTTTGCGTCGCCGCTATTATCCCCTCAAATTTTCATGTTAGTACACTTTGCCCTTGTACTTTTATTTTCAGCACATAGTCACATACATTGCCTTTACACGATCAAGATCATGAGAATATTGTGAAGCAATCAAAAAATCTATTTTTCATTTAATAAAAGAAAGATAAAAATCCCACAAATTAGGCTTTGGGCATTTTCGCAAAAAATAAAGAAATAAATTCATAGGAGAAAATGCAGCAACAAACAAAGATAAGGAGGCATTACTGCAGGTTGGTGCATTTATTTTGTTTGATTGAAAGAGGAATGGATTAGTGAGTGTGTGATAATTTATAAGGCATAAGTTTGAACTAAACTCTTCTCTCAACAAAAGTTGAATAATCTCATTATAATATGCATCGCTCGCTGGGGAAAACAATCACCATATCGAGTTATTGTCGACACGATCCTGCATTAACTTCGAGTTGATGCTTCCTATAAAACCGTTGGCATCCACCGGGATGCTCTGTTGCCCGTTGACTGCAAAGACGCGATGAAGATTGCAGGAAATGTAAAGAGAATGCTGTCTTTGATAGGATTCACATTCACTCTCAAATCGAAATTCAAGCAGAGCTTCATCATTTCTATTCTACTTCCACGCAAACCGTTGCTTTACCCCTCACCGGTATGCCTGAAAATTACGCCCGGTATTTCAATATTTGTTTAAACGTAAGAAATTTATAAAATAAAAGAAATAAAAATACCTGATTTTACAGTTGAAATTTGAAACCGAAGGATAACCTGTTTCTTTTGGTTAATTAGTATAAAAAAAATGGTTTGGAAAACTGCAATGTAATCCTAGTGGAAATAAACGTTTTGAAACGAAACTTCTGTTCTGGCCATTCGAATTTAAAAAAAAAAAAAACAGGATTTGTCATTCGGTTTTTAAGATGTTAATTCTCGGATTTCGAAACATTTTCTGCTAGGGTTAACACCAAATATAAACAACAAAAACATTGAGAAACGTTACAATCTTCTCATCACCCAATTATTTAAAGTTAACTACCAAGAAAAATTGCAATCCTGCAAAATACTAAAGCCAAAAATTCGGGGGAATAATTCTTCCCAACAAAAAACTCCAAATGACATGCAATAGATTATCCTTCCGATCAGGCCTTGAGGCGTCCGTAGAACTTGGCCTTCTCCTCAACCGTCTGGAAACGCCCATGCCCGAAGGTGGACGACGTGTCAATGAACTTCAGCTTGATCTCTTCAGTCGCAACCCTCGATGTCTGCTTCTGAAGCGACTGCCTCAGCGTCACCACACGCTTCTTCGGACCCACGCAACATCCCTTGATCATTAGGTAATCATCTTTCACAATCCCGTAGTGAGGGAATCCACCAATCGGCGTAATGTCCTTCTCCGTTCTGATCACAACAAAACATTCAATAACTAACATATCTTTCCATGTATCGATATACAACCAGATAGTGAGAGCTGAAAAATAACCTGTCAAACTCGGTCATAGCGGTGTGAGACTCCTGCCCGACCTTTCCGAGCTTGTATATTTTCTTGTTCAGCTCCGTGCGGTGATGGTATCCATTCTGCCCTGCACGGGCGACAGTGAAGGAAACCCTAGCCGGATGCCACGCTCCAATACAGGCAACCTTGCGGAGCCCACGGTGGGTCTTTCGGGGGAGACAGGACACACCCCAACGGGTCACCACTCCTTCGTAACCCTTACCCTTTGTCACACCAATGATATCGATCATCTCGTCCTTCTGGAAGACGGCGTCGATGGGAATTTGCTTCTCGAAGAAACCGTACGCAAAGTCAACCTTTTGAGAAATGTTTCCACCATTCACCTGAATCTCCATGACATGGGCCTTTTTCTGCTTCAACCCCTTCATCTTCCGGATCTACATAATCATATTTGCAGATTATTTAGCATTGGAATAAGCAACTAATGGATTTTTTATAATCCACGTAATGATATGACATCATTTATTGATATGAAACAGCAGTTCATCTTCAGCAAAAGAATTAAGACCTCCACATCCTGATTTTCAATACCTGGGTGTGTGCCAAAACACGGATCACAGTACAATATTTCTTCAGTTTCTCGAGTTGGGCCTGAACATCTTTTTTGCCCTCTTCAGAGTCAAACTTCTTAGAGTATTTGGTGAATGCCTTCTTCTTGGATTTGCACCAGTTCTTATAGAATCTCCTCCTCAGCTCCTCGCTCAGGTGTTGAGCCCAAACAGTGCTCAGGCAGCGAAGCCCACGTGGCGTCTTGATGTAACCGACAACACCAACAACCACCATCGGCGGGGTTTCGACAATAGTCACTGCCTCAGCAGTTTCCTTCTTGTGAAGTTCTGATATATGAAAAAAGGATTAATAAAAAAACCGCATATAATTACCCAATGCATCGCAACATGTTATATTAAGTCAAAGCAGACTAGGGAAACCAGAAACTCACTCGACCCGGGCTTCTCAACATCTCGAACAATGTGAGTCATCCCAGCCTTGTAACCCAGAAAAGCAGTTAGTCTGGGTGGTGCAGAGGGGTTATCCTTTGGGAAAGCCTTCACTGCAAGCACAAAACCAGGAATTAAGCTTAGAAAACACAATCAATAAAATAGTGTTAAAGACATACTTGGCATTGACCAAAAAAAGACAATTGAGACAATGTGAATCAAGAGAAACCTTTTCCTCTGTGGCGAGCGGCACGTTTCCTTGGAAGGAAACCAAGAGAACCGTGTCTGGGGTGCTCAAACTTACGGTGAGACATTCTGATCTGACTGACAAACTAAGATTCAGAATTCAAAGAACCCAGAAATATCAGTAGGGTAGAGATCACAATAAAAAAAAATCCTGCTATTACAAATACACAAATTTCTGCAATGACTATCGAAATAAGTAGCAAACTTCGTTCTTAGGGGTGATGTTGTGCATTAAACCGTTGAAAAGGAACTCAAATTTTAGAAATAATTTTTAAAAACATTATAAAAATATCATAAAATGATTGTAAGGTGAGACTATAACACATTTTGACAACAAGAGACCCTAAAGCTTGCATGAAATGCTTCCCAAACCAAAGGCCTATGGCGCAATGCCAATTCTCAGGGCTCATTAGTGTTCCTTTCCCAACACCCAAATTGGGTATTCGGCGAAAAGAGCCCTATATCGAGACTCCAGCCTTGATTACTCGCATATATTTTCTGGGAAATACATTCCAAACAGCACAGAGACTCATGTTGATCAAACAAAAACACCAGAACGATAAAAATCGATTTCAGGACACAAACGCGTGAGAGCGACATAACGATTTACACATCAAAAACACAAACAATTCAATTAGAAATGAGCACGCATAGAAATACTGGTATCATAATTCCAAGTGAAGAATAGTGAAAGCGAGGCATAAGCAATACAAAATTATCATCTACAAGTCAAGACCACAATGATAATTCGAAACGAAGTATATAGATCAGAACGATAATATCGAGCTATTGAATCGAGAATCCGAGATGCAGAGAAATTTGGATACCTCCTCGGCTTCGGAGAAGAAGAAGAAGAAGAAGAAGAAGAAGAAACTGCGGCTGTGCTGAAACTTGAAACCCTAATGCCTTCTTATACTACTGTCTGTCACTCTTTCTTTAATAAATAAATAAATAAGCGTTGTCGTTTTGCGCGAAAACGCAGTTGTACAGCATGCGAGTCGTTTTGAAGAAGAAAATGGTGTTATTATCGTCGTTTTGAGATCTACAAAGCTCGACGTAGTTATAAAAACGACATAACCTAGTACCAACGACAATAATCGAGCTAGATCTGTGAAAAATCGGAGCCTGGAAACAAGAGCATGGATCAAACGACAAGCTAGAGAAAATCTGGGAAACTAACACCAAACGACAGGGATCCAAAGAAAAAACAGATGTGTTTTGATCGACGTGCTCAATATCACTTGTTAAAATCGAAATGCTCCATGAACACCAGATCCGGAAATCGGCTAAAGTGGAAACACTGATACCCGATACAACCACGAGCGTACCCCATAACAACAATGAATACGAATAACTCCATCCCATAGATTTGATCAAGAAAAGTTATTCGATAGAGTTTATTGAATCGCCAAAATGAAATGAAATGATACAATGGAATCCACAATCTCAATCTATGTTTCTCACTACAGACCTAACTCTCTCTTTAACATAAACACACATATTTGTAAGAGATACGACACGTGACTATGATAGTTATAATTTCAGTTATGACTCCATCCAGCTTCTCATGCATAGTCTAACTCTTTTCTGCAGCTTGAGTCCAAGCTTCAACTTCTGAATATGCTTGCTTCCAGCTTCCCCAACTCTAACCCGAACGGTAGCCACAATGATATCTCTATCTGGTTTAGTTACGAGGGCCACACTCACGTATCAACAAAATTATTTATAGGAAGAAAAAATTTGAAACACCTGAGGCCCTACGTCCTAAGTTGGTGTAATTTTTCCTTAATTTTGTATATGTGAGGCCCTAGGGCTTGCCTAACCCAAGTAGCCAAGAGCCCGGCTCTCAAAATGAAATCGGAGATAATTTGTTGTTTTCACTCAAAACTTTTAAGTATATATATCAAATAAGTAAATCCGATGAGAAAACGTGTATCAATCAATGTATATATATTAAAGGAAAGGAGAGTGATGAATGATCGATACATATAGTATGGAGAAATTAAAGTGATAGAACGTGACTTGGATTTCCACCAGGGAATCTGAAAGTCAATGTCAAATGGGACCTCATAATAATGGTGCACCATCTTGCGGGGTCGTAGGCCCCAATTAGAGCATCTTCCATAATTTATATTATATATTAGGCTGCTTTCTGAGACGTGATATTCATATCGACTCTGATCTACCTACAACATATATATTATGTTTTGGTCACATCACTTCACTTCACTATGATGTCATGTTGTATATATTACACAAATATCTAGTTTCGCATGTAATCACATATGTTTTGGATTAAGTTGTCACTCAAACATCGTTGGTCCTGAATGTTCTAGCTGGTAGAATGGATAAACTTCAAAAAGCGTGACAAATTATTCTAGAATAATTGTTTTATAATTTATCAAATTATTTAGATTTTTGGTAACAACTCTTTCAATATTTGGATGTTCCATACTTCCATACATCACTCTTAAAACAAGTTGCGGATGTTCTAGGTCATTTGAGTGCGGACATGAGAGATTATTTGTTTACTAATTCCAAACACATTCATAATCTTTCCGACTGAATAAAATAAGTATTGCTTATTAGACATGTTAAATATTTAGGTTGAGATTGAATATCAATAATTTTTTTTGTTGTTTGGTAGTAGAAATGTGTTTAGATCATTTAAGTTACTATCTTTTGCAAATCTCCCGTATCTTTTGTGTAATCACGGTTTTCTTTCGTGATAAGTGAGAGTTTTAAATTTAAGACCTGATCACAAGACCAATTAGCCCAGGCTATTGCTTTAAAAAAATGATGACGAAAACAAGTTTCATTTTCAAGAGGGTAATTATGTTTGGGAGACTAAATTTGCAAGGTATTGATTATTCATTATTATCAATATATTTTGCCATAAAGCTACGCAACATCATCTTATTGATAACTTTTATTAATTAAAGATATATAGGTCAAACAAAATATTGACTCATCTAGGTTGACAAGATATGAAAGGTCTTGGTAGTAGTTAGTGCCCACATATAACAAATAAATATGGGATTTCAATTTGACAAAATCTAATATGGTGTCTTAATCGTAGTTTGTCGTTTCTCGCAAGTGCTTATTTTTCAGGTTTCAAACAATATTAAAATAAAGGGATAATAGTGGCATAAGTCCTCAACCTTTACTCAACTGGGGCGGCATAGCCCCAACCTCATTTAATAGCGGTATAAGTATCAAAAAATGATTTCCGTCCATATTTGACTAACGGAAGTAGTCAACATTTGCGTGGTCAGCTTCTCGTCAACGTGGACGCCACGTAATCTGACATGTCACCACACACGTCATCCTCGTGTCATCAAATTTAATGCAAAATTAATGGTGATGGAGGGATTCGAACCATTGCCCTCGCATGTGGTGATGGAGGGATTCAAATTTAATGCAAAATTAATGGTGATGGAGGATGACAAGTATGGTGACATGTCGATTACGTGGCGTCAACGTTGACGAGAAGCTGACCATGCAAACGTTGACTACTTCCGTTAGTCAAATATAGACGG
The DNA here is from genome assembly GCA_954871525.1 of Parietaria judaica. NCBI lineage: Eukaryota > Viridiplantae > Streptophyta > Magnoliopsida > Rosales > Urticaceae > Parietaria > Parietaria judaica. The sequence continues at coordinate 11,727,562 of OX940862.1, forward strand.
AAATCATCTTTTGGTACTTATACCGCTATTAAATGAGGTTGGGGCTATGCCGCCCTAGTTGAGTAGAGGTTGAGGACTTATGCCGCTATTATCCCTAAAATAAATAGGACGAAACGATGGATAATCATAATATATAGAAAAGATGTTGTGTCTTGCTATTAACTATATAAATGTTTTGGAATCATACAAAACAACCCAGAAGATAGATAACAGTAATTAATTTGTTCTTGATCAAAATGTAATTTTCCCAGTTTGATTCATGCCTTGCCTTGCAATATAAAGATGCCTTCTTTTAACTTTAAGTAAGCAGAGCCACTTGCTTTGGCAAAGGCAAATCCTTTTTCTTTTTCTTTTTCTTTTTCTTTTTCTTTTTCTTTTTCTTTTTCTTTTTCAAATATAGTGTTCTATTCAAAGGCCATTTTTATTTATTGTTGAAAGCTGGGCATTGTAGGCGTGGGCATACATGTCTTTATAGGCTCATATATATATAGCAGAGCAGTCAAGAGATGAAATATGGCTCTCCGATCCCATTATGGATTTCATGTGTTCTTCTAATTATGATGGGAGGGAAGGAGGGACCCGTTAATTGCTTCCTTGTTATTCACAAGTACAACTCATTTTCACTCATTAGATTTTTTCATATCCTCGGTAATTATGTGCAACATACACTCCTTTACATAATTTTCTTGACTTGCGGCTATGTATACACTAAAGATTTAATTAAAACTTAATTTCATGATGATGTTTGTTTTCCACGTTATCAGTCTCATTTTTATAATTAATTAATATGCCCACAAATACTCAATTTACATGCACGCATGTAAACAAATCACGGATATGTATTGAGGAATATAAAGATAAAAAAGAATCTGCGAGTGTTAAGGAAACATACATGCATATTGCATTTATTTTGAGAGAATAATGGAAATGGAACTTGCAAATGTGCACTAGTCTGCTCATTTCAATCATATATGTTCCTTCTCTCACACAAACACACACACATATATATATATATATATATATATATCAGATATTTTCTTGCCGAGTGCTAGGGCCACAAACAAAGTCGAGCATTATTTCAACACAAACCTTAATTTAAATTTAGATGTACAATTTTTATTTTCAGACAAAATTAACATTTCCTCAAACAAAAAACTTGAAACTACTTTCGAGGCAATGACCTTGCATCATTGTATGTCATTTCCATGCTTTGATAATATTTTTGGTAAAATCGTTTATGAGAATCTATACATGTTTATTATCCTATTTCGCATGATTACTTGTTTTTTATTCGGATTTCCACTATCAAGTTTATATAATGATGCGACCGTTAATGTTTAAAATTAGATCAACGTTTAAAGCGGCCCATGAGTTGGTTTTGAGTATGGTCCAATGACCGTGCAGAAGTCGAATAAGGCTTGATACTTGCTTCTTCGTCTTTGATGAGCCGGCAAATTTCTCTTGAATCTCCACCTCTATTTGTGTTCCTAAATAAAGAGTAAAAAAACGTGAACTCCAGAAAGGGGTTTTAGCCGTTCGCTCCAATGCCCAACATTAGTCGAGAATTATGAGTAAACGAGAAACATAAGATTTTTGGCATAGGAATGTTGGCGCGCCCTCAAGGCATGCTTTTCGCGCCCTAGGGCGCAGATTTCATGCCTTGAGGGTGTCAGGCACGCCCTCGAGGAAGTTTTTCGCACCCTAGGGCGCAAATTTCATGCTTTGAGGGCGTCGGGCGCGCCCTCAAAGAATGTTGTTCGTTCCCTAGGGCGCCTCATGCCTTGAGGGCGTTGGGCGCGCCCTCAATAAATGTTTTGTTGCGCCCTCAAGGCGCGTTTCACGTCTTACGATATTGAGATTTAGACCTTCCTTCCCGTGACAGTCTCGATTGACTTTTTTAGTAGACTTTTCCGGATCGCGTCAGTTGATTTTTTCGATCGAGTCCGTTGAGCTTTTCTGGGTTAATGGCCCCGCTTGTTAGAGCTTTATTCATAGTGAATTTTTAGGTTTGGCCTTATCGTTTTTAGTCTTTGAAAAACACACATAATGTATAGATTAAAGATCTATATTTCAATTCACCTAGCGAGATTTTAAACATTCACTTTTTACTTAAAAATAAATAAATAAAATAACTAGATTAAAGATCTTATTACATATAATATTTGAGAAAGTGAAATCACCGTCGTTTCCTATATATATGTTGATGAACGGATCCTTTTCTTCATTTGATTAAGTATCAAATCTTTATAAAAGGTGTCCATTGGCTAGGAATAATTATGCGATCTTTCGGCAGTGTATATATAATTGAACGACACAATGAAAAGAACGGCCTTATCAATGCCTCCTAAAATATAGCTTTAACCTAAGTTTTGCACAAAAAGATGATTAGAGAATCAGGTTCCACTCTTCTTTTTTGGATATACAAAAAAAAAAAAAAAAAAAAGTAGCGCACACACACACATATATATATATATATATAATCATTTTACAATATGCTCGATGTCGTTAGTAATTGCCTTTTGACTTGATTTATATAAATAAATAAGACAAGAAAATGATCAATTTATAAAGAATACATGCATAAGTGCAACAATTATTCATTAAGCCTAAAAAAACGATCGATAAAGCACACAAAAAAATAATCTAGCTACGCCGTGCTCACTGTGCGTTAGGAATTTCGCCTTAATTCCCAAATCAAAAAACGAATAAAGCGATAAAACGAAATTGAAATCGACACGAGAATTATAGTGGTTCGCTCCCAGTGTAGGAGGTACGTCCACTTGCCGCTTGTAAATCTCGATCCACTATATATCTCTCAATCGGAGTTTCTGGTTACACCCTCAATCTCGCCTCTCTCAGTTTGTGTTACAAAACGCACCAGCTTGACTGCTCTCCGTCGGGTCTCAGTAGCGCTTCCGTGTAATTAGGCTTCACACTCAACACTCTGAAGTTACGAGGCGAAGTGGACCAACAAAACAGACTCGGTTGACAAACTCCGTATTATTTTGTTGAATATAGACCTAGTGATTTAATCTTTGCAAACAAAACTATATTATACAAAAGTTTACGCACGCAGCAATATTTGCCTAAGATTTGAGTAAGGCCTCAATGAAGTATTGATCAAATATTTATATAATATATAAACGAGTAAGAATATTTTGCTTCAAATTAAAATTAAGAGCATGTATTGATTGAATATCCAGCTGTATGAACTTTAAAAATAAATGGTCCTATTACTCATGTTTCAAAAGCATACTAGGCCAAAAAAAAAAAAGCATACTAGTTAGAATATTGTTATTTCCTTCTATAAAAGCAAATTTCATCAGTCAAAGAACAGAAGTTACTGATACAAACACCTTTCTTATAAATATGTATATAACTATATATATATATTTATTTATTTATATAAAAAATGATCTTATAATTTACACACAAAAAAAAAACCTTAAAGAGTCGCAAGTGTTATGGTGTGGGTAGACATTTGAGTGATGACATAATAATTAGGGCATCAGAGAGACAATGACCCTTCCGAAGGGCAGGCCTGCATGGAAATTTCATCAAAGTGCGACCAACATTAACTCTCTCTCTCTATATATATATATTAAATGTTACAACATACAATACAATAGCACACTTTCCCATGTACAATATTGGGTCCATTCTTATTCTTTTTTTCTTCTTTTTATTAAACAAGAGCACTCTTTTCCATGTGAGACTGCAATATTGCTTCTTTTGAAGTGGAAGATCAAAAGCAGATTGTTTTAATTTATATATATATATCTTAATCTTTTTTCTATTCCATCTTCTCTTCTAACATTAAAGCTCTCAAATCAAAACACCATTTTTGAGAGAGTTGTTGTCGTCGGTCCCATTTCTTTAGGGCAAGGAATAAAGCTGCAAAATATTTATGCAAAGCTTCTAATTGTTCGGTAATTATATGTATTGATCAACAACATTGTAATGATACATTAATAATCATCATCTTTCTACTGCAATCTTGCAGAACACATGTTTCCAACTCATCAGGATTCAAATTATTTACACTATATATATACATGGCTCGCTTATTTATTAATGTATCAATTCATGATAATGCATGAATGCATTATGGTCCCAACCATCCAATGGATTGGAGTACACGTGACAGTGCGAGAGCAATTACGATAGTGTGGTTTATCAGATATGTATTATTATTTTATTTTAGGGTTAATTGCGGCAAAAATACCCAACCTTTTTCAATATTCTCCGATAGGTACCCAACCTCAATAAACGTAGGCAAAAGTACCCAACGTCACACTTTTGTCGCCGACCAACTAACGCCGTTAGACACTGCCTACGTGGCCGTTAGGGTGTCTCGTGTGGAATGGCCCATGGCCAAAAGTTGGATACTTTTGCCGCCACGTGGCCAAAGGTTGAGTACTTTCGCCGCCACGTGGCATTAAAAAAATATTTTTTTAAAATTTTTTCTTTATCATTATCCAATATGTTTTTATTCTTTTACGTATATCAAACATGATCAAATAATTTCATAAAATATGTACTTATAAAAAATTATGTTACTTTTTAAATAATCAAATAATTCCTTAAATTTATTAGTTTTAATTTATTTAAAAAGAAAATCTTTCCCGTGACACATATTTTTATTTTTTTTACATATGTTAAATCTAAAAAAATAATTTTATAAAATATATTTTTATAAAAAATATTTTTTCTTATAGGAATAATTTATAATTTTTTAATAGATTATATTAAAATTTTGAAACTAAAACATTATTGTATATAATAACACGAGCATTTTAATATTAATATTAAGGCATGATATGATTTTTGCAGACATATAACATATTTGAAACTAAGGCATGATTAAAACAAATAATTGTATCAAATACAGTTCAAGCTTAATTTAAACTGAAAGTTTGGTGATTGGTAAAAATTATGTTTAACCTTATTATTTTTTGTTTTAAAGTGAAAAAAGAAAAGTAACATTTTTTTTAGTTTTTCTTTAACATTTTTTTTATAAGTACATCTTTTATAAAATTATTTGATCATGTTTGATGTACATAAAAAAAATAAAAACATATTGGCTAACGGGAAAGAAAAAATTATTAAAAAAATTGTTTTTTTTTTTAATGCCACGTGGCGGCGAAAGTACCCAACCTTTGATCATGTGGCGGCGAAAGTACCCAACCTTTGGCCACGTGGCATTCCACATGAGACAGCCTAACGGCCACGTAGGCAGCGTCTAACGATGTTAGTTGGTCGGCGACAAAAGTGTGACGTTGGGTATTTTTGCCTACGTTTATTGAGGTTGGGTACCTATCGGAGAATATTGAAAAAGGTTAGGTATTTTTGCCGCAATTAACCCTTTATTTTATATGAAATCAAAGTGTGTAGTGTTTATCATCATGCAGCCGAGCCAATAAACAAATAAATATAGTCAAAGCTCGCGTATACTAGTTCAATGTGGAAAATCCACTCCTAGTCCTCGTCATTCTAAATTAAATTACTATCAAAGTCATGAACATTCTTGAATTTTAATGCGCAATACCTTTTTCTTTTTGTTCTTTTGTATATCACGGCACGGGATTCCTTCGTCATAAAATGTAAGTAAGTTAAAAATTTGTTTAACTGATGCATGATATGAAAGAGGGAATGTACTTTGCGTATGCGTGATATGGCACGTGTCACGTGAGTATTGCTTGGCCTCTTCACAACAACGGATATGGAGTAGTCACGTTTTGCATACACAATACACATAAACTATGTATACATAATTTGCTTCAAAAATAAACCTAGATATACATGATTATTTTTATTGACATATTAATATACTGTTTTCTCAGCGGCATGAAGTCATTTGATTTAAGGAGAGGGATGCCATTTTTGAATGATTGCAGTAAAGAAACTTGGCTAGAGCAAAAGGGTATTTTTGGCAACCGAATAAAGATGAAAATAAAGCACCAAACTTTACTTTTGCTGGCTCTAAATCTAATCTAATAAGCTTTAAATTTCTGTTAGTGTTATCCAACGGCCTTTTTCCACTTTTCTTCTTCACTTTGCCCAAAGGAACCTCTCTCTCTCTCTCTCTCTCTCTCGCACAGAAAGAGAGAAGCTAGCTAATACAGCAGTCTCATTCTTCTTCGTCTTCTTCTCTGCTACAACTGGAGGAAATAAATTTCAATAATTAAACTAATATCCATAAAGGTTATATATATATAGAGAGAGAGAGAGAACAGAAAAGAAGAAATTCCTTTGCTATTTCTCTCCAACATGTTTGATTCCTCTCACTTTCCTTCATTTTCCCGGAAAATCCGCTCCTGCCCAGAAGCTTAAAACCCTTGATCTCCATACCCAATCATTTTCCCACAAAACAAACAATATGGTATGTTTCATAGCTTACGTACTTCTCTCTCTTCTTCTTCTCACCACGTCTTATTTAGCCTCCTCTTCTCTGCTCAGCGACTCCCACGCTCTGTTGAAGCTCAAGGAAGGCTTCCAATCCCCAGACCCCGCCTTGGCCACGTGGAGCTCGGGCTCGGTGTGCTCCTGGGCCCGCGTGCGGTGCTCTGGCGGACGAGTCGTCTCCGTTGACCTGACGGAGCTCGCGCTCGGCGGCTCTGTCCCTCACTCGCGGGTTCTCTCGCGGCTCGACCAACTAGCCGAGCTCTCGCTCTCCGGAAACAACTTCACCGGGAAAATCGAGGTGTCGGACTTGCCCAGTCTCCGGTTCCTGAACATCTCCAACAACCAGTTCAACGGAGGTTTGGAGTGGACATTCTCGAGTGTGTCGAACTTGGAGGTGTTGGATGCTTATAACAACAACTTCATAGCGTCTCTTCCTTCTGGGATTGCAAGCTTGAAGAAGCTCAAGTATTTGGATCTGGGAGGCAACTATTTCTTCGGGAGAATCCCAGAGAGTTATGGTGATTTGGTTGGGCTAGAGTACTTGTCTCTAGCTGGGAATGATCTCCATGGGAAGATCCCTGGTGAGCTGGGAAATCTGAGTAATTTGAGAGAGATTTATCTGGGATATTACAATGCCTTTGAAGGTGGCATTCCAGTGGAGTTCGGGAGATTGGCGAATCTGGTTCACATGGATCTTTCCAATTGTGAATTGGACGGTCAAATCCCGCGAGAGCTCGGAAATTTGCAGGCTCTCGACACGCTTTACCTTCACGCCAACCTGCTCTCCGGTCCGATCCCGCGCCAGCTGGGAAACCTCACGGGCCTTATCAGCCTCGACCTCTCAAACAATGCGCTCACCGGAGAGATTCCGGCTGAGTTCGGTGCGCTAAAACGGCTGAGGCTGCTCAACCTGTTTATGAACCGGCTTCACGGTTCGATTCCAGAGTTTGTCGCGACGGAGCTTCCGGAGCTGGACACTCTCAGCTTGTGGATGAATAACTTTACGGGGGTCATTCCGGCGAGGCTGGGCGAGAGTGGGAAGCTTCAGGTCCTTGATTTGTCGTCAAACAAGCTCACTGGCAAGATTCCGGCGGGCTTGTGCTCATCCGAGCAGCTCCGAATCCTCATTTTGCTTCGGAACTTCCTGTTCGGGCCGATCCCGGAGGTTCTGGGAACGTGTTTTAGCCTCACTAGAGTGAGGCTGGGACAGAACTACTTGAACGGAAGTATTCCCAATGGTTTTATTTACCTGCCATTGTTGAATTTAGCCGAGCTTCAGGACAACTACCTCACTGGGGCCTTGTCGGAGAACGGAAACGCGTCATCCGGTCCAACGAAGTTAGTGCAGCTCAACCTCTCCAACAATTTGCTCTCCGGGGAATTGCCGGATTCAATCGCGAACATCTCAGCCGTCCAAATCCTTCTGCTTGGTGGGAACAGGTTCTCGGGTCCGATCCCGGCTTCAATTGGCAAGCTTCAGCAAGTAGTGAAGCTCGATTTGAGCCGGAACTCGCTCTCAGGCGAGATACCACCCGAGATTGGAGGCTGCTCGCACTTGGCTTCCCTCGATTTGAGCCAGAACACCCTGTCTGGCCGAATCCCAGTGCAAATTTCCGACATCCGAATCCTCAACTTCCTCAATTTGTCGCGGAACCACCTGAGCGAGGAGATCCCGAGGTCAATTGGAACGATGAAGAGCCTCACCACCGCAGACTTCTCCTTCAACGATCTCGCCGGGAAGCTCCCGGATTCCGGCCAATTCGAGTTCTTCAATGCCTCGGCCTTCGCAGGGAACCCCCGCCTCTGCGGTGTCCTCGTCAACAACCCCTGCAATCTCACCGCAGCCGACACTAAACCCAAAAAACCGCAATCAGACTTGAAGCTCGTCTTCGCGCTTGGCCTGCTCATATGCTCGCTAATCTTTGCCGCCGCAGCCGTGATGAAAGCCCGCTCGTTCCGTCGTGCCGGCCACGACACGACGTGGAGGATGACGAGTTTCCAGAAGCTCGAATTCTCCGTCTCGGACATCCTCGAATGCGTGAAGGACGGGAACGTCATAGGCCGTGGCGGCGCGGGCATCGTCTACCACGGGAAGATGCCGAACGGCACAGAAGTGGCCGTGAAGAAGCTCCTGGGGTTCGGGCCAAACCGGCACGACCGCGGGTTCCGGGCCGAGATCCAAACGCTAGGGAGCATTCGGCACCGGAACATCGTCAGGCTCTTGGCGTTCTGCTCGAGCAAGGAGACGAACCTTCTGGTGTACGAGTACATGAGGAACGGAAGCTTAGGAGAAGCCTTGCACGGCAAGAAAGGAGCGTCGCTGAGCTGGAACACGAGATACAGAATCGCCATTGAAGCAGCCAAGGGACTCTGCTATCTCCACCACGACTGTTCGCCACTCATCGTGCATAGAGACGTAAAGTCCAACAACATCTTGCTCGACTCCAACTTCGAAGCCCACGTGGCAGATTTTGGGCTCGCGAAGTTCCTCGTGGACGGCGGCGCGTCGGAGTGCATGTCGGCGGTCATGGGCTCGTACGGCTACATCGCTCCTGGTAAGTTCGTTAAGTTAGTTAATCTTGGAATTCGCAAACTGTCCTTTGATCACAAAACAGAGTACGATTAACGATGAATTATGCCATTCAATTCCAACATAATTTCTTTATCTAAATTCGTACAGAGACCCCATAATCTGTACAGAAGAAGTAAAATATAAAAAAAAAAATAAAAAAAAATGCATGGTGCACTGTGAGGCTACAGCGTAAAGCATGCATGCATGCATTGCAGAATCTGAGATGCCAAGATTCTGACACAGAGCTAGCCTTGCTGCGAAACCCTAGATCTGACAGAGTCAGTGATAGTGATGTGTTGACGAAGCGACTCGTCGTTTCTCGTGAAAGCGTTATCCCGCCAAAAGCATGTCGTTTTCTCCAAATTCAAAATGTCCTAAAAGCCTTGTCGTTTTGGTGTATAGTTGATAAAATACGACGTTTGGTTTTTGGACTTCAAGCATGTCGTTTCTACAAATACACGGCATTGTCGTTTATGCATGCAGTGTCCTAAAAGCTTGTCGTTTTGCAGAGTACGCGTACACGTTGAAGGTGGACGAGAAGAGCGACGTGTACAGCTTCGGTGTGGTGCTACTGGAGCTGCTGACGGGGCGGCGGCCGGTGGGGGACTTCGGGGAAGGCGTGGACATCGTGCAGTGGTGCAAGAACGCCGCCTCCGAACCCCGAACACCCCGGCAAGACGTCGTCGCACGCCTGCGCGACACGAGGCTTCCCAAAGGCGACAACGACAAGAAAGACGCGCACTTGTTCTTCGTGGCGTCGCTGTGCGTGGAGGATAATAGCGTTCAGCGGCCCACGATGAGAGAAGTGGTCCAAATGCTCTCGGAATTTCCTGCCCAGACATCGTCTTCTTCAAATACTAAGCTAGACCTTTTGGTTTAAGTCACCGAGTATATATATTCCGAATTTTTGTATTAGAGTTGGTCCAACTCCGAGGAGGTGTCACAAAGTGACAAAGTGGAAGGCTGTTATTATGTATGTGCAAAGAGTAAATATATTTCTATATAAATGGGCAAGGCAAGCACGAGATCTTGTATTATATCATTATCAATAATACATATGTTGTTGTGGGTTTGGGTGATGAAGATCTATCATTGAGAGAGGCTGACAGAAATATACACGAGGCATTTCTCATAAACTGGGAAACCGCTTTCCTCAGCTTCTACGGGTCTCTTTCAGAGACTGGTTTGTCTGTTTTTGGTCTTCACGACTCTTAATTGGGCTTCACTCTGTATTTAGAATTTATTCAACTCTAACTAAATAAACCATTTGCTAACGATGTTTAAGAGAGGTTTTTGGGCTACTTAAGGGATACTTGTGATGTTATATATATGTCTACGAGGTGGATTTCTGTTGCCCTAATTCGACCATATAATTCAGACTTCCATTGATTCGGCTTATTCTTCTTTTGTATACTACTTTCATGTACGGTGAACGAATGGGTATTCATCACAGCATTTCATAAAGAATAGATCGAATTATCGCATTTCGATATTTTTATAATGAAAACCGAATACCTTCATTCAAAAGATAAAAAGTCGTATTTACCGTATAATCGGAATTCGGTTTCGATTGCGGTGATATCGATTTTTTTTTACTACAGTTACCGCTTTTAATATTCACTACACATAACTATTATACAAAGAACTAATGAAGCCTCAAAATAGATAATTAACAATAATAAAGTTCTTACAAGTTCAGGCAATAACATTGAAGCACGAAATCATAACCCAAAATATCACTATAATAAGATTAAGTTTCAAGTTCTTACTTTTTTGTTCTAAATTTTAAATTCTTACCAGCCACATTTACATCCAGCGATTCTTACCATTTAATAATTAAACGAGCATTGCAAATAGTTGTTGGATAGAGGATGAAAAAAGTATATTCCACGTCGATATATAAGTATAACTATTATCGATATAAAATATATTATTAGATTTGTGATATATAAAGTGGTGTTAATGAGTATTTGACTGTGGTTTTCATATCAAAACCGAAAAAAATTGTTTTAATCTAATCCTGGTATTCGATTTTAATCGCTTTGATTCGATTTGTGGTTTAATCGTGTTGATACTTGTAACCCAGGTTAGTGTAAAATTTGATTGCACTTGGTATAAGGCGACAACAGTATCCTTTGAATAAATTTTCGGTTAAAAAATTTGTTTAACGATTTATTTTGTTCGATCATACTTTTACGTAATTACCCTTTGAATTATTTTATACCGACTTACCCTCCATTTTCTTAATTTAAAATATAAAAAGGTCACTTCACACACTAATTTAGTGGTACGCTTGCTCTTTGTAAACTCCATAAATTTAAGCTAGTTATTAACAAAAGAAGATGGAGCCATGTCCAAATTCTTACAATAAAATAAAATATCTTAATAAAAATACTCATTTGTATATAATTTTCATCATAAAGAAATCTTAATAATTTATGTATTTATTTTTCAAGACCTCAACATTATTGGGTCGTAGCCAGTTATATGTATGTGGGCCGTTTGGAAACAGCAAAAGGCATTGAGAATCACCGACGATACAGAAGCCCATATTCGTCAACATCAGATCGACGGTCAAAATCATTAGCTTTTTAATCTGACGGCTCACGTTGCTTCTCACGCCACCGAAGGAACTCGTTTGGCCCGTGCGATCCATTCGTTTAAGGGTTTCGCGCACACTCCACTCTTCTCTCTCTCTCTCCAACCTTTCTCACTCCTCACTCTCTCTCTTCACTGAGAAACCGCTCTCCGCGCTCACGCGGTGGTTTCCGACTTCCCTGGATCGCCTCAGCTCGTGCGGATCTACCTTCGCTCTCTTTCAGAGGTTCCTTTTTGTTCCTGTTTTCTCGATTCTCGATTTTCATGTCTTGTGCATCTTGCTTTGAATCTCGAAGGACTATTCGGCTTCTGAGCTTGACTGATCTTCTTTTCTTCGATTTAGAATTTTATTGACTATACCATTTGCAAATGATGCCATTTCGTGGTTTAAGAGGGGTTTTCTCAGCATTTCGGCCAAGGAATACTCGTGATGTTAAACATGTCTGAGCTACTGAAGCTCTCAGTCTATTGAAGTCAGAGGAGCTTTAGGTTTAGAATTTCAGATTCTGGCTAGTCGTCGCTAGGGTTTATAATATTTTGGTGAGATTTTGTGATGAGAAGTATCTAAAAGAAAAGAAAATGGAGAAAGAATCAATGGGTCGTTATCTGAAAGAGAAAGGGAATCTTCTTTGGCTTATACATATATGATATACCCAATACTAGTGTTCGCCAGCTGCTTGTTTTATTTTAATATTTGTTCCAAGTGTACCCTTAAGGCTTAAGCTATGTTACTATTTGTGTGTGGGTTTATTTGATTTGGGATTGTATAATGACTTCACAACTCGCTCTTACTTTGATCATCTTTAAGTTAATTTGGTTTCGATTTTGTTGTTTGATTGCAGGTTGATTTGAGCTGTGTGCTGATAATGGCTGGCGAGAAGAAAATTGAAAATGGTAACCCTTTGTTTTTCCAATTCTGTGTGTCTTTATCTTTCTGGAATCTTCTTTAATTTTGTGCCACAATTATTTCAGGGTTGAAATCAGTTAGAGATTTTAGATTAATTTCCTTGTCGTATCATGATGGACTTTTAAGAAGTCCTTTTACTTGGAGCCTAGCGACTTTGTGCATGTGAAAGTACTGTTCATATATTTGTTACTCTTATATTTCATTCTAACTTTCTATCTAGTTTCTAATCATTCCCCGGATTTCTTAATGTTCTTATTCAGCCGAGCCAGTTGGTGCAGTCGTGAAGGCGGATGCCGTGACCGAGCTGGCGAATCAAGAACTGGTATCCCGAACTTCTCCTTTTCTTCTGCTTTCTGGGTTTCACTATCTAAATTCCCTCTTGAAGTCATTCTTACTTTATTTTCTGAGTAGGCCTCAGGGAAAGGGGGAGTATCATCTGATTTATCTTCTAAAATTACAAAGGATGTTGTGTCGGGTAAGAAAGGCGAGATTGATCAAGCATCAGTTGGAGAGCATGGTGCTACCTATCCGCCTTCTACGGCTTACAACAACTACTATTATCCAGGTGAATATTAATTTATTCAATTAATTTGAAGCTATGTAATTTTTTTGAATTTTGTTATATTGTTCATTAAATCAAAGAAGCCCTCAGAGGAAATTTATTTAGTTAAAATTGAGCTTGATAAAAAATCAGACACAGCCCCTTTTTGTAGTCTTAATAGCTGTGGTTTACGTATTTGTTATTAACACAATTATATCTTTCTCTACTGTGTTTGTTTCTCAGACTATTAGTTATTAAGTTTTTGTTGGCTAATATCTGTAGGATACAATGGGTCTTACACCCAAATGGATGATAACGGTTATTTCCATGCCAATGGATCAAATACAGTAAGTTTCTTCATCTTCTATGATTGCTTGTTTCTGGAAATCAAAATTATGGTATATTATCCTATTATATCCTAATCAACATAAACGACCACGAGTGCAGGCTGAGAATGGAGCAATGTACTATTATGTTCCCGGCTACAGCCCATACGCATCCGGGGGCGTTATGGGAATTGACGGACAAGGCATTGGTCAACAACAATTGTTCAATTCATCCGCATATCACCAGTCGCCTGTTTCTTATGGTTCGGAGGCATGCTATGCTTGGGACCCGGCGTTCAATAGGGATGTTCCTAATGGGGCTAATGGTAATTTTCTAAATGCAAAGCCCGGTTTGCGTTCTTCTAGTTTAGCCAAGTCAAATGCCTTCAGTTCTACCAAAAACAATGGCAGTCTTGGCAGCAAATACCCCAAGCCTCTCATCAATTCCCAACCTATCAAATCTTTCAACAAGGTGTGGATTCCTTTATCTTTCGAAACTGGAATTTAGCCAAAAGCATAATTACCCTTGGCTCATGATGTCGACTTCTGTGTTTACAGGTTCCTCATTTTGGCTCTGATTTCTCTAGCAGCTTTCCTAAGAGTTACACCCCACAAATGGGAAGAGGACCTTCGAACGGTAGTCTGAAACAAGGTTTGTACCAACCCAGTGGCTTCCCATTGTATAACAAGTCGTACGGGAGAGTGTGGAACGCAAATGATAGATTCAAGCCGAAGGACAGAGATAGCCGAAACGTTGACTTCGAAGCATCGGCTGAGCTGACCCGTGGTCCAAGGTCGCGCAGTAAGGCTCTTGCTGACTTGCCGGCCGAGAAGGAGGAGCTCGGAGGATTGCTGACTGTGCGCAGAGATCAGTACAATATCTCTGATTTCCAGACCAATTATGAAAATGCTAAGTTTTACGTGATCAAGTCGTACAGTGAAGATGACATTCACAAGTCTATAAAGTATAATGTATGGGCAAGCACACCCAATGGTAACAAGAAGCTCGATGCTGCGTTCCGTGATGCCGATGCCAAGTCGAGCGAGACGGGCAAGACTTGTCCAATCTTCCTTTTCTTCTCGGTGAGTGTTACTAACAGCAGGTGCTAAATTTGAATACGGAAAACCGGTTTTATGTTTTACTTGTAGTATTATATGTATTATTGATACATATATGGACCACATAACTTGCTCCCACATGGATGCTCACTTGAATTTTGTAAGAATTTTAGTAGAAACATTTTTGCGATTTAACTTAATCTTGGTACTTCCAAAGTTTGTAATCAGTTAGTTTACGAGTGTACTTGATAAACAGTATATGACTTGTTCGTTTTGTTATCACATGTTAGTCATTTATGCCTATTTGGCTCCCCCTACATGAATTAATAAGCCAGAAACCATCTTGACTCTCAATTACAATCGGCTCTGACTTTGGATATAAATAAATCTGATTCCTCGTTACCAATTTCATCCCTACATGATACTTCTTTTTGTTTGGAGATTTCTGATGTTATGTTTGTCTGTGGGTCAGGTAAATGGAAGCGGGCAGTTTGTTGGTGTTGCTGAGATGACCGGGGCAGTGGATTTCAACAAGGACATGGAGTTCTGGCAAGTTGACAAGTGGAACGGCTTTTTCCCCGTGAGATGGCACATTGTTAAAGACATCCCCAATGCTCACCTGAGACACATCATCCTCGAGAACAATGAGAACAAGGCTGTTACGTTCACCCGCGATACTCAAGAGGTATACAAACCGCCTCTTCATTTCATCAATACCATTGGGTTTATTACAAAAAGAGCCCTAAACCAAGTTTAATCCGAGAATGTGATTTTTTGGGTACTAATGGATGTTGACTCCTATGATTTGCAGGTGGGACTGAAGCAAGGCATTGAGATGCTGAACATATTCAAGGGGTATGCAGAGAAGTCGTCGCTGTTTGAGGACTTCATTTTCTATGATAATCGAGAGAAGTCACTGAGAGCCAAACGGAGCCTCAAGCCAGCTACGTTGAAGATGGATGATTTCTCTGTAAGGGATCGTGAACTTAATCACGATTTTTCCATGATGGAGCCCGCATTTCAACTTATGAAAATTCTGTTTTTTGGTCAACAGGTGGTGGAAGTGGGTGAAAGTGACCGTACGGCATCGCTGATTGCGCTCACAAAGAATCTCTCCCTGAACAGCAGCGCCTGAAGAACCGAGGACAGTTTATAGCTTAGTCTCGCAGTTAATTTTTGCGTCAATTTTTGTTTTTTTATTCTCTCGTTTATGTTTGGTTTTTCCAGTTTTTTTTTTTTTTTTTTGGGGGTAGCCGTTGATTTTGGCATTTTTTGTTTGTTTCGTAGGCATTAGTGAGTTGATGAATCTGAAAAATCTGTGGGTTGGTGATTTGCGTTTGGTTTTCAATCTAGTTTTATTTTCAAGAAAGACAACTCAGCGTGGCAGTGTTGTTGATAAACGACATGAAAGTGGTCCCAACTAAAGATAGTAAGCATCACGTCAGTGTAAAACGACATTTTCTCATTCCCAAACGACCTGTCGGATGCATCCAAATATGCTCTCAATAAACCAGCTTGGCTTGGCAGTGTTTGGTATTTCTTCTGATAAAGCGCAAGCATAAATAATCAACGAAGGAAACAAGTGAGGAAAATATAAAATCGCTCTAAATTATTCTATGTTTTGGTGCATAAAAAAAGTAAGTGGTATTCTTTTCTTGAAAATGGTTCCGAAATCATACGAGGTAGAATGTGAAGCTTCTGTTCAGAAATCATGTCGTGTTCCTCCAACAATGCTAAGAGAATTTTGCTACATATGCGGTATGTGTCGCATCACACATGGTGGATGGCTGATTTGTGCGGCTAATTTTAGTTCAAAGTACTTATGCCGCAAATTTATCGAATTCAAAAACCCCTTCTTCCTGCTCAAAAACCCTAAAGCTGAAAGCTTGACTGCTATGAGAATGGCAGACGAATCGAAGCACTCTCTGGACTCGGAACAATCTCCTCTGAAGCCTTCGAAGATCGCCAAGACCTCAACATCTCTCGACGACGGAGAAGGCGGAGACTCCGATACTGGTCCCGAGACGATGAGGTCGAACCCCAAGGCTCAGCGCTATCTGGTGGCGATCGAGTACATTGGGACTCGATTCTCCGGCTCTCAGCAGCAGCCCAAATTCCGCACTGTCATCGGAACTCTCGAGGTTTTCTTCTTTTCGAAACTGTACTCTGTTCATTTCTCCATTTGCCTCTATGTCTTGTTACGCGATTAATTCAATATATCTGCAATGGGTAATCTATATATATTGGTTTATGCATTTCCAAATCAATTGAATTATGGACTATTACGAGCTTCTGGGATTAGGATTTCAGTCTGATGAATTAGTGGTTGAATTCAGTTGCCCTTTTGCTTCATGTATGTGGATTAGTATTGAATTGATGGTTCTTGTAGGAAGCTTTCGAGAAGTTCATTGGGCAGCCAGTTCCGATTTTATGCTCTAGTCGAACTGTAAGTCTCTCGATAGCTTCTCGGTTCTCATTATCGATTTTATGAGACTATTATAGGAGCAGTGTACACTCTACTGATTATCCAACGTGCTGTATAATTTGTTTCTGAAGGACGCAGGTGTTCACGCCTTATCAAATGTTTGTCACGTCGATGTTGAGCGTGTCAGTAAAAGGAAACCCGGCGAAGTGGTACGAGTAGATTTAATCTACGTTCGATATTTTCTTATCTATAACACGTCTTTGTATATAGAAAGATGAGTTCTGTGGTCATACGATTTAATCTACTTGAATTTGGTGATTGTCGTTTGCAGCTACCACCTCATGAACCTGCTGTGGTCAAACGAGCTGTGAACCATTTCTTGCAGGTGCTTCCGTATATGATGTTTTTTTTTTCTTCTCGATAATTTTAACTAAACTGCCTCCAATATGATCAATTTTGGATAAATATAGTAGCTAAATGGTCTGTGTTTAACTGATTTTTTTTTTGTCCGATAAAATCAATTCCTGTACGTTTCATTCTATTTTTAGGAATTAAAACTTTTTCTTTGGTGTTTGGCAGAAGACCGAGGGTGATCTAATGGTGGTGGACATCCGCAGTGTTACGCCAGATTTTCACGCCAGATATAAAGCTCAGGAGCGAACGTTGGTATTCATAAATCTAAACCTTTATCCCAAATAGTAGTTTCAAAGTGCATCTAGGAAAATATCACATTTGGTGATTTCTGCTTTGTATCGATCAAAATTGTCTTTGTAGGTATTTTTATCGGTTGCTCTCTGGGCCGGAAACCTTATCGAGTTTTGAAAAAGACCGTGCATGGCATATACCCGAGGATCTAGACATTCGTGCAATGCTGGTGCTCATATATATATATATATATTAAAATTATGTATCTTCTTGCTGTAAACTCGTTTAAGTATTAAGTACGAATGTGTATCTCTTTGCAGGCTGCTTGTAAAGTCCTTGTTGGCCATCACGATTTCAGTTCCTTCAGGGCTACTGGTTGTCAGGTTCATTCGTCGGACTTTTCTAACACAACACTCCGTTTGTGGTGTTGGAGATTTTATTGTTTACTTATACATAGAGGCCATTTTTTACAGGCAAAGTCACCAGTGAGAACATTAGATGAACTTAGTGTCGTTGAGGTTCCTCCTACTCTTTATTTTCCTTCGATATCGGAGAGAGAGCAAAATTGTAACTTAACCCTAGAACATTATCAAGCCATTGGGTTCCACAACAATGCCAATACAGATGCACACAGTGAAACTAATGGAGTCTTCGGCCTCAGGAGAAGACACCGTTGTTTTGTTGTTACAGCTCGTGCACGTGCTTTTCTCTATCACCAGGTTTGGTTTCTGTATGTTCAACTTCTTCACGTTTCTGGTCAAAATCATTTTCCATGAATGATCGATTTAAATGCGTTAACAGGTTAGATTACTTGTTGGTGTACTCAAGGCGGTTGGGACAGGAAATTTGACGGTATCAGATGGTGCGTTTACTAGAACATTTTCCGTTGCTTCGAACATAAATTTTGGTCGATTCCTTTATATATGTTGTATTGGACAGTGGAAAGAATTCTGAAGGCGAAGGACGTAACTGCTGCAAGTCCTATGGCGCCGGCGTGTGGGCTCTACCTTGGACATGTCAAATACAATCTGCCATAACATTTCTTAATCTAACTCATGGCGTTTTTCTGCTCAATCATACCCGCAAAAGAGGATGGATCAATTTTTGGGGATCTCAAGAAATATATCGGTATTTGGCCACTCGAAAAATAGTTCTTCTGGACGGCTTGATAAGCGTTTTGTTTGATGGATGAGTTTATAAATCCTAAACAGTGTTATTGTCTAGGCCTTTTCATAGCCGATATCTTTTATTGAGAATTTGAGACAATTGGCATTAAGCTTGGTCAAGATTATTGCATCACGTCTGGGGGGGAATGTTGTACACTGGACGACAGTCATCAATGTCTCATTACAAAGCTTAAAACGACATTTCATTCAACTAGACGAAGTTGAAAAAAAAGGCTTAGCTTCTGAATAACTTGCAATGCAAGAAAGATAGTGCGACACACGGCTACTTCATGAGCATACTTATGGCTGCATGAATTGAATGAGTCCGAGATGTACTTCCACGCCCGACCAGCGAACGAGGTCCACTCCATATTGACTTTCTGTTATTGTCGGGGAAAAGCGTTCCACATAATTCCAAAAGCATCGGATTTTCTGAAACCTTAATCTCGCTTGCTCTTATTTTTCGACGTTTTTCTTGCAATTCCTGCGCCGACACAAGGGAAAGAGAATTATCTATAAGAAAACAAACTCAAGATCGATTTGTAGAATAAAGAGTAAAGAGTACCTTATGATGAAGTGCTGAAGTTCCTTCTTCCTGTTGCATTTCCGTGTCCGCTCGGTTAGTATCGGATTGGGTTCCGTTACCCAATTTTTCTGCAGCTTCCTGCAGAGATGGTTTATTTGCGTCTTCGGTTGACTTGTCCAAGTCAATCTGTTGTGTTGCTTCACTGTTGTCTCTATCTTTCATCTCAATGTCATTCTCTTCATTATCGTTGTTATCTTCATCACCCTCTTTCTCCACTTTCAAATCTTTGCTCTTTTCCACGTCACCATCTGCATTTCGGTCTACCGAAGATTCATCCATATCCGACGAGTTATCACCGGAATCAGCCGGTGATGATTCCTTCGAGAAGATAGAGAAAGAAAGCATGTTCAATAAACCAATATGCTTTATAATCGAGTTTCAATGAATATAGCAGAACCCGCGAACATTTTAATATAAGAATTTAAGTGTAAGCTAATATATATAGTAATACCTCTTGAGGATGATTAGCGTCACTTACTCCACTCTCATCTACACCGATTCTCGCGTTCTCCTCACGCTCCCTTCTACGACGCTTCAGAACACATATCGCGCATAAACAGTCGGATTTGTGACGCCTTCTGCAGAAGGAAATAGCAGAATACATTACCGTACAGTTATTCACAAATTCACAGGCAATAGCGTGAGAAAACATACCCGTGACCCTTTTTTGACGTCTTTTTCGATAGACCGCCTTTCACATACACTTTAATCGGAGCAACCTTCTCTTGGCTGCTTTCTATGCCTATCATCAGGATGACAATTATAAAATTGGAAAGAATCTTCGAATGATCAAATTAAAAACACGTAACGTTACCATCAGCTCCTTTTGACTGTCCGCTATAGAATCCGGCCGTCGTCCAATACTTGGAAAAATTCTTCTTCACCCGTCTCATAAGATCCAAAATATAGTCACCCTTGTTGTTATACTTATAACAATTGTCCCAAATGTACTGCACATCTTTATACACATCCTCTGCATTTGCATACTTACTACCGCTTTCGAGATTGCGGCATATTGTTCCGAAATCCATTGGCGTGTCTATCACATCAAAATAATCCTACTTCCACACATTCAATAAACAATATTTCGAGAAATAAATCAAAGATTTTGATTCCAAATCAACTAGACATAAGCAAGTTGTATAATTTAGACTTACGGGAATTCCGAGAGCCATGGGATTCACGGGGACATTGAAGGGTTCAGCTGCCTCCATTTTCATTATCTTCTTAATCACCTAAAAAAAAAAAGAACAACACAAGTCACTTGCATCAGAAATCTACACGAGAGAACAACATCAACCCAAAGAATTTCAAGAGATATTTAGTAAATATAATTCACACACCATCAGGGCAGTATCTAATTCTTCCTTTTGGTTCAATCCCAAGACCTTTGAAGACTTGATCTTTATGCTCCCGGCTTTCTTCGGCGAATCTTTCGGCGCACTAGCTTGGGCTTCAAGCAACGAATTCGAACTATCTTCCGTCTTTTCAACGAGCATTTGCTGGCAACTGTTGTCAGTATCGCTCTGAGCCGGCCCATCAATGGAAGCGGCTTGATTTTCGACCGCTTTTCCTCTCTTAAGCTTGACGGTCACACGCCCGAGCGGCTTCGGTGCTTCTTTCTCAACCGAGGCCTCGGGATTGACATTAGCAACGCTTTGGGGCTGCTCATTGCCGGGCGAAGAAGGCGTGTCGATTTTCTTGGGAGATTCGTCCCTGTTATCGTTGTCGAGCTCCTCCACACCGGAATCGGTCTCGACATCCACAACGGGTGAGCTGGAGACAGCCAGTTTGGCAGAGGAGACGCCTTTAGCCTTGCGTTTCTTGTGTCCTCGCTTGCGCTTCATCTTCGAAACCAGCAAGCCCTAAATTATGGATCTCCCCGTGAAGATCTGTACGAAAGCTCCATTGTAGAAGAAATTGAAAATGGAAATCGAAATCAATGACACAAGTAAAAGCTCAACAGTCTACAAAGAATCAAAGTGAAGCTCGAGAATCAAACAGCACTGAGGGAATCTTCTCACCTGAGAATCGGCCGTTTGAAAGCGAATCTAAGACTAAGAGTATGAAAAGCGAGGGAGATATATGAATTTCAAAGATTAAATATTTATAATTATTAGGGAATCAACTCGACTCGATAATGAATCGAAGAGTTTCGGAGAAAACAGCGTTTGCTTCTCTCTTCCTCTTTTCTCTGTCGTTTAATTTGGAAAAAAAAATAAGACTATAGTATACTATTCGTATAATGGGCCGGTTCGGAATGGGCCAAGCCCAATTTTTCAATAAGCCCAATACTAACTGCATACGTCACACATGCTCTGTTTCTACTTCGTTCTTCTTACTTAAATGCTAGACATTATTTATATCCTCAGTTTGGCCAAATTGGACGCTAAAAGTAGAGTATTTGGTTAAACTAGAAGTTGGACTTGGTCGATTTTTTACATGCAATGCAATAAACTAACACAACTGTTTTATAATCTCATTAACTGCGCAAGAAAACGTGGACTATATAATATTTCAAAGTTGGAAGGCATTAGAATAACAACTTAAAATTTCATCGTTGAATTGATTAGGTCCCTTCTTTACTCCTACTATACAATATACATTACTTACACGCCTTTCGCTCATTACTTAGAAACTCCATCCAATCCAGCTGCCTTATACGACAAGAAACACTCCTTTATTCCATATGAATATATAGGCTTATAAACATCCATTTACTTTCAACATCATCACATCATCCATCTACTTTCAACATCAACAACATGTCTCAGCTCCGACCAAGGCCCATCCCAAGAAACCAGATCACCCCAGATGATGTGCCGCCGACCTCGCCAGCCCCGTCTCCGCCGGCCGCACTACAGCGTGCCATATCGCAGACGCTGACCAGCACCGCCAACCTAGCGAATCTCCTACCCACAGGGACGCTCTTAGCCTTCCAGCTTCTGACGCCGCTATTCACCAAGAACGGCGCCTGCGACGCCGTCACGCGGCCCCTGACCGTCGTGCTCCTCACCGTCCTGTCTCTCTCGTGCTTCCTCGCGTCGTTCACCGATAGCGTGACGGCTGCGGACGGGCGCGTGTACTACGGCCTGGCGACGATCAGGGGCATGTTCGTCTTCGACTACCCGGACCCGACCGGGGCGGGGCTGCCGGAGCTGGGGAAGTTCCGGGTACGGGCGGTGGACTGGCTGCACGCGGTGCTTTCGGTGGTGGTGTTCGGCGTGGTGGCGTTGAGGGACAAGAACGTGCTGGCCTGCTTTTACCCGCAACCGGCTGAGACGGTGCAGGAGGTGTTGGACATCGTTCCGGTGGGCTTCGGAGTCCTCGCTGGCTTCTTCTTTGTCGTTTTTCCCACCAGACGACATGGTATTGGCTACCCGGTCACGCCAGCTGGCAGATCATAATTCTATTACCTCATTCTTTTTGTACATAATTAATGTTTATGTACATATAATTCATATATGCATATTTGTTAGAATTTAAAGTATTGAATTTCATTTTTTATCTATGGGTTATTAATAACGGTGTATCTGTAAGTAAGTAGAAAGATTATTGTATTGGGAATTTCCAAGAATCTGTTTGATCAAGTGAAGGCTTTAAAATGATAACTGACACGTGGTGAACGTTGACATAAATGAAAGTTGCGCAAGATAAACATTAGTTATTATACAGTTTACTTGTGGCTACAATGAGCCGCTTGGATTCTCTGGCCCCACATAACCTGATGACGTGGACTAAGGATATTCCTTCGAACATGCCAAAGCTCCGATCACACACAGAGTAATCAATGCAAGCTCTGTAAATATTTGGCCATTTTCCGAATTCCGACCATGTCGTTTTGTCTCACTCTCAGCCTGATCACTCCGCCATTAAAGACCCGCCAAAAGCTCTTCGTCGCCACCAACGACGCTCGCTCGCTCCTCGGATCCCACAGAGCGACACACTTTTCGCCCCTCAAGAACTCAGTAGCACCGAAGCCGATTCGCAGAATAAGAGTGGGAGATGAGAAATTCGATGACCTGTCTCTGCTTCAAGAAGAAGAAGGAGAGGCAAAGCCTGAATGGGAAAGCATGGTGTCTCTTCTGGCGAGCCTGTACCCGGTGTACGTGACGGTGGGAGGCGTGGTGGCGTGCGTGAAGCCGCCGGCGTTCGCGTGGTTCGTGAGTGCTGGCCCGACGTCGTACAGCGCCTCGCTGGGGCTGATCATGCTGGCCATGGGCCTCACTCTTGACCTCAAAGACTTGCTTGCTCTCTTCTCCACAAGGCCTCTTTCGGTACCTAATGATGTTACCGATCTGTAGGGAACAATTAACATGATTGATGGTTGAAGTAGTCCTTTTGAATTCTGGTCAGATATTGTTTGGATGTGTGGCGCAATACACGATCATGCCAGCTTTCGGAGCTCTACTTGGCAGGCTGTTTGGTCTCTCTCCCTCCCTGTCAGTGGGCTTGATCCTGCTTGGCTGTTGCCCTGGAGGAACTGCCTCCAATGTGGTAACCTTTCGTCACAAGTTTCTATGCCGACGCAATCTTCTTTTTCTTGTGTTACTCCGGTGATATAGTGTTTCAGGTCACGTTGATCGCTCGCGGAGACGTGGCCTTGTCCATAGTGATGACGGTGTGTACGACCCTCGGGGCAGTTATCTTGACTCCTCTCTTGACTAGTGTTCTAGCCGGAGCTTATGTTCCCGTCGATGCCCTCAAACTCTCGCTCAGCACCCTTCAGGTAAGCTCATATGAATCTCTCCTAATCCATCGATGCTGATGATATAATTCTACGTTATTTACGTGTTGTCGTGCTCCTATGCCTTTGATTCTAGGTGGTTGTGGCACCGATTCTGTTGGGTTCGTACATCCAAAGCGCGTTTCCCAGAGCCTTAAAGATTGTGGTGCCTTTTGCTCCCCTGGTCGCCGTTTTAGCCTCGTCGCTGCTCGCTTGCAGGTTTATACACATTCAAGCAATCTGAGTCCCTCGTAACTTGTCTCTCTCTCTCTCTCACTGTGTGTTCTTTTGGGAGCAGCGTGTTCTCAGAGAATGTCGTTCGTCTTGGATCATCCGTGGCAAGTGCATCGTTGGCCACAGATGCTTCATTACTCAATCGTGTTCAAGCGCTATTAACCGGTGAACTCAGGGTCGTTATACTCTCGGTGATGACCCTGCATTTTTTCGGCTTCTTCGTGGGGTAAGCATAGCTCAGGGTGAGTGCATAATAAGCAAACTTTTCTGTAAAAAAATTACCACATTCTTGGTATGTAGGTATGTATCGGCCGCTTTGGTTGGCTTTAGGGAACAGCAACGTCGGGCTATATCGATTGAGGTACCGTAACATCCGACTGCAATATTGGGCTTGTTAGACGTGGTTCTTCTCGGGGTTGAGATAAGCTTAGGGTTTGTTCACTCTGTTCCAGGTGGGAATGCAGAATTCATCTTTGGGCGTTGTTCTGGCGACGGCCCATTTCACGTCGTCCATGGTAGCTTTGCCGGCGGCAATGTCGGCGGTGATCATGAATATCATGGGCAGTAGTCTTGGTATGTTCTGGAGATACGTAGATCCTTCTCATAAAACTTGGTGATAAGCAAGAAACTCGTTTTGTAATATTTATTTATCATTTGTCACTTATTGTCATTCATTGTATAAAAACGACAAGAATGAATACATCCAATCCAAGCATATAAATTCCTTCTGTTTTAGAATGTGGTCGTATCAATATTCCAACAGCAGTATATCTACAGATTAGAAATTATAGACATACAGATCTTATGATTTTAAAACCCCTCACATGACAAGAACACAAACGACAAAATTTACTAGTGAAAGAGAAATCAAAAGAAATCTTTTTTTTTTTTTTAAGATTTCTTTCAACGTTTATAAGTGACTGTTTATATAACACATGTAATGGAAAATCATATATAAATACAAGCATTTACTTCAAAATGTGTTTTTGGAGAAGAAAAAACATTGGTGTTTGAATTGAATCTCATTAAGCCAAGAAAATCATTTGACCTAAACCGGACAAAAAAAAAAAAAAAAAACAGAAAAAACGGTGAGATGCTTGAAATGGGAAGGGACCCACACAGTAAGAAGAAGCATGTGACTCCCTCCCAAAAAGTCATCAACTCTCACTCGCACTAAAATACAACAAACTTTCGCTGAATCCAAGATGGAGACCCAAAATCCAAAAAGCCGACATAGATTCTCTCCTTGAATCACCATCAGTATCACCATGCCTCACCCCAAATCAGAGGCCTCGCCGCCGCTCCCCAAGCGCACCAAGACCATCGCCGGCGACGCGCGCCACTTCCACGGCCCTCTCCTCCCCGTCATGCGCCGGAACGCCACTCTCCCGCCGCCCGAGCGATTTTCCGATCTCCGCGTCTCCGTCGACGCCGACGATCCTCCCGTCGCCATCGCCGACCGTGATTACTTTTATCCTTCGTTCCTCGTCCCCCACGCGCACAAGCGCGTGCCGCCCGACGCTCGCCGCGCCGATAAACCCTCCGCTCACCGGATCGCCTCCTCCTCCGCCGCGTCGGAGCCGAGGCTTACTGAGACGGAGCTCAAGAGGAAGGCGAGATCGAGCTCGGCTAGCTCTCCGATTCATTTCGCGGCTAGTAGTATTTGGAAATCGAAACTCCTGGTTCGTCAGTCTATTCACTACTCTTGCATATTTTTGTTAATCCTATGAATCGCCATTGATCTTCGAGCTTCACCAAGCAGATGATTCGGTTTTTGTGTGTAGCAGGTAGTTGTATTCATTTGTATAGTCTCTGTAACATACGCATTGTATCTCTATAGAAGAATCGCCAAGCTCGAGGTAAGGCATACTACTTTTGAGCTCAACTCAATCATCGTATAGAAAAGTAAGTAGTCATACACTGTGTGATGTATTTTTGGCTTGCAGGAAGATAATGCTTTTCTTCGTAGATCGTGTGGCTGCAATGACAGTATTAACAGGATCGGCTCGAACAATATGCAGAGTGAAGATGACACGTTGCCGGAATCGAATTTTGGCGGTTCCGACAGTAGAGTAGTTGCTTTGTATACTGTTGTTGTGACAATAATAATGCCATTCATACTGTACAAGTACCTTGATTATCTTCCTCACGTACTGAGTTTCTCGAAAAGGAAGAGGAACAAGAAGGAGGAAGTTCCATTGAAAAAGAGAATAGCGTATACAGTGGACGTCTGTTTCTCAGTTTATCCGTATGCGAAGCTTCTCGCCCTTCTTTTCGCGACGATGTTTCTCATTGGGTTTGGTGGATTGGCATTATATGCTGTCAATAGTAATAGCCTTGCTGAAGCTCTTTGGCTTTCATGGACTTTTGTGGCCGACTCCGGGAATCATGCTGATACAGAGGGCATCGGACCAAGAATCGTCTCTGTTTCTATAAGTTCAGGAGGTATGCTCATATTTGCGATGATGCTTGGGCTTGTTTCCGATGCCATATCGGAGAAGGTGGATTCACTGCGAAAAGGGAAGAGCGAAGTAATTGAAAGGAATCACATACTCATTCTCGGGTGGAGTGATAAACTGGTAATGCTTGAGGAATCTCTGATCATTGGCTTTCTGTAATCTCCTATCATTCTAGGCGTTTCACGAATTATTGACTTCTGGTTCTTGCACGAATTATTGACTTCTGGTTCTTGAATTCAATATATGAAATGCCAAGATGAATTAGTGATAAAGAGCTGGCCATTTTCTGTAGGGTTCACTTCTAAAGCAGCTTGCCATCGCCAACAAGAGTATCGGCGGTGGCGTTGTGGTTGTTCTTGCTGAAAGAGACAAAGAAGAAATGGAGATGGAAATAGCAAAGCTTGAATTTGACTTCATGGGAACATCTGTTATATGCAGAAGTGGTAGTCCTTTAATACTAGCTGATTTGAAAAAGGTCCAAACTAGCCCCTCCTAATTTCATTTCATGCGTCCTTATAAAGTACCTCTGCTTGATTCTTCTCACCTTCGTTTGCAGGTTTCAGTTTCAAAGGCACGTGCCATCATTGTTCTGGCAACAAACGAAAATGCTGATCAGGTAATCCATGATCCTTACGTTCTTTAATCAAGTCACATTTTACATACAAAAGATCTCATTGTTTTTACTTCGTTCCAGAGTGACGCACGGGCTTTGAGAGTTGTCCTTAGCATCACAGGAGTGAAAGAGAGCTTGAGAGGCCATGTTGTTGTGGAATTGAGCGACCTTGATAACGAGCCTTTAGTTAAGCTCGTCGGAGGTGAACTTATTGAAACGGTTGTTGCACATGATGTGATTGGACGCCTCATGATACAATGCGCTCTTCAACCTGGTCTTGCACAGGTGTGAGTGATGAGCTATTTTTTTGTAATTTAAATGGAATTGAATTACAGCCCTTCTGATATTCCTGCCTTTTGCTAGATTTGGGAGGACATACTGGGGTTTGAGAATGCAGAATTTTACATCAAAAGGTGGCCTCAATTAGACGGTCGTTGCTTTAAAGATGTGTTGATTTCGTTTCCCGATGCAGTTCCCTGTGGAGTTAAGATTGCTTCAGAGGGTGGAAAGATAATCTTGAATCCGGATGATAGTTATGTCTTCAGAGCCGGGGATGAAATCCTTGTAATAGCTGAAGATGATGACACCTACTCTCCGGGTCCACTTCCTGAGGTTATATTGCATATTTTAATTTCTCCATGGTTGTTGTTTATTGCCAAATGGGAATTTTATTATTGTGGGGGAAAAAAGAAAAAACTGGATTAAAAAAAAGGGTACATTTTTGTCCTCGAATACTGGATATTCTGTTATCATATTTGATCTGATGTTGAAAATGCCATGGTCTATTTGCAGGTGCGCAGAGGTTGTTGTCCAAAACTTGTTGATCCTCCCAAATATCCGGAAAAGATACTATTTTGTGGTTGGCGTCGCGATATTGATGATATGATTCTGGTAATTCACCTTGTAATACAATCATAAAAGCAAGAACAGTGGATACCGTAGCATGAAATCTTCACTCACCTCTAAATTTATTTCAACCTCATCACCTTATATATATTTCCTTCTCACAGGTCCTAGAGGCGTTTCTTCCCCCAGGTTCCGAGCTTTGGATGTTTAACGAGGTTCTGGAAAAGGATAGAGAGAAGAAACTAACAGACGGGGGGCTAGAGCTCGCTGGATTGGTTAACATCAAACTTGTTCATTGTGAAGGAAATGCTGTGATCAGAAGGCATTTGGAGAATCTTCCTTTGGAAACTTTCGATTCGGTATGCACGTTTAACAATAACTACCGATTTCATTGTACCCGAGTCTCGATATGCTTCGACTGAGTGCTAACTCGAATTGGACAGATATTAATTCTTGCAGATGAGTCTTTAGAAGACTCTGTGGTGCAATCTGATTCCCGATCCCTCGCTACACTTCTCCTCATTCGAGATATCCAGGTAACTGCCTTGCCTATCAAGTTACTATCGAAGAAAAACATGCGTCTGTACCCTAGTTGTCGAATTCTCCTAAAGCTTAAGCAAACGTTGACTTCACATCTAATGATACCAACACTTTACCCTTGTGTTACGCGTTGCAGTCAAAGCGTCTCCCCGACAAAGACACAAAGTCAACTTCTTGGAGGATGTCCGGGTTCTCACACAGCTCCTGGATCCGTGAAATGCAGCAAGCCTCCAACAAATCAATTATCATAAGCGAAATTCTGGATTCGCGAACCAGAAATCTGGTGTCAGTATCCAAAATCAGCGATTATGTCTTGTCAAACGAACTTGTGAGTATGGCACTGGCAATGGTCGCCGAAGACAAGCAAATCAACCGTGTTCTCGAGGAACTATTCGCCGAGGAGGTTTGCATCTATGATTACCCAATCACTCTGTAGAAGTCAAACCGTAAATCCATTGACTTTTTTATTTTATTTTTAAACTTTGTACAGGGGAACGAGATGTGTATCAAGCCGGCGGAATTTTACTTGTTTGACCAGGAGGAACTGTGTTTTTACGAGATAATGATTAGGGCCCGCCAAAGGCGGGAGATTGTGATTGGCTATCGGGTTGCGAACACAGAGCGTGCGATCATTAATCCGGCGGAGAAGCTTGAACCGAGAAAATGGTCTCACGACGATGTGTTTGTCGTCATTGCCGTAGATGAATAAGTCAACGGCACTTTGAGTTGACCATTCTTTTCCGTAGCAGTGAATACGAAGGTGACGAGATCTAACTCAACCTTACGACTTTTTCCGCATCTAGCTTTTAGAACTGAGAAGAAGGTGATTAACTTACACAACATTCGACGCGATTTAGTAGCTGTGTTTTTACATTTTATAGACATTCTTAACCTCGTAGAAAAGGGTTATGATGTTGTACATTGTGTTCCATTATTTTGTCAAACCACATTATGAAGAGTGTAACGTGTTGCTAATCCATTTCTTTAGGGTCTAATTACTTTCTCAGAGCTTTCTAATTATGCTTGTTCAAGTAATTAATTATATTTATTTTTCTTAAGTAAATAATTGAATTATGTTTGAATATGCTTCACGGTTTGGAATTTGGATCTGTTAAAAGGGAAGATTGGAGATTGGATATCATCACAAAACATTCCCTCTTTTTTCTTTTTTCTTTCTTTCTATAACAAATGAAAGGGTAAAACGGTAAATGGGATTACAGCCGAGAAAGCAAGCAAGGCGAGTCATGGTGCTTTTCTCATCGCAAATGCTCACTCTAACTATATTTTCTTTAACCCTAAATTCTAACATTGCCAAAACAGTCCTCACAACAACAATCTATATAAATTTATATAAATACACGAAAATCACTCGGAACGGATCGGATCAGATCAAAATGTTCATCATCTCGAGCGACAACATATTCACCATCATCGTCAAATCACTCGCTTCGCCGCAGCACTTCACCTCCGGTGCCCACTTCCCTGCACCCATCAAAAACGCGTTTCCGATTATATGGAAGTTCGAGGAATAAAATTGTAATTAATTAATCCGATTCAATACAACGAGAGCCAACCCTGCGACTTTGCCTTGGCGCCAACTATGGGAAGAACGGGGAGATTCTGGCAATTGCAGATCTCGATCATGTACCCGTCGGGGTCGTGGAAGAAGAGCTGGTCGACCTTGACGCCGCCTTCTTCGACGACGGCGGTGACGTAATCGATCTTCATCTTCTGGAGGTTGCGAAGGACGAGGTTCATGTCGGAGCTCTGAAAGGAAATGTGGTTGTCCTTGGGGTTGATCTTCTTGGGCTTCTCGGAGGGCCGAGTCCGAGATTCCAGGAGGTGGATGCCGATCCCGTAGTTGAATAGCCTGTTCATGCATTAACTTTGCTCAGGATATTTTGGGAATGCAATTATAAGTGGGTCCCTTTGTTACCCAACTAACTAACCGTCATGATTAATGCACAGTCACCTCAACTAAAAGCTCTCAATTGCTACTCGCTTACATACATACACAGTTGGAGAGGAGTGAATGAATAATACAAAGTTGGAAGTCTTAGAACACGGAAATATCTCATTCTCTCCAGTTACTGTTATGTCGGTATGTTTTAATTAAATAATTAATAATATGATATATATATCTACTTGTCATAAATTCCATTTATTAACCTCGCGTAAATCTGGCCGGAAAACCCTTCTTTTATTATTATTTATAAACAAAATAAAGCAGTTGCAACCCTGCTTGGATCGGAGCTGCCATCTTGGGATCCAAGCATTTACACAGACGACTGCGTGTGTGTATGTATGTATATATGTATGTATACGTACCAGGCTCCTTGGAAGTCGAAGGAAGAAGGACGCTTGATGAGGACAAAGCCGAGGACCTGCTGGTAGAAGCTGACGGAATTGGCGAGAGATTTACATAAGAAAGAGACATGGTTGAGCGACAGGAGAGGCAGACTCTGCTCTTCCTCATTAACCACATCGATCTCTCCTAAACTCCCCATAAATATAATTTATGATATTAATCTCTCACTTCTCTTCTCTTCTCTTCTGTGAATAAGAGGGAGGAGAATGTGACTAACATGACTCTCTGTGATGCCTTATTTATAGACCCCAACTCAATAATATACTTTAATTGGTTTTATTTAATCACTATTCTTTGCCCAAGCCCTGCCTAAACTCAACATCTACCAAACTTATTTTATTTTCACTCTTCCTATTTATAATTTGGCATCAATGCTGCATTTTTTATTTTTCGGTAGGAATGCCCTCTTAATGTATAAGAAGTGGTACATGTCTTTCTAGTCGTGCAACCGGTCAATTAACCTTAATTGACCGGTTGCACCACTAGAGAGACATGTCTCACTATTTTGTATCTTTAACTTAATTTTAGTTATTTGTATATTAATAACCTTCACCTGTTTTTAAAACCGGTTAACTGGATTTCCGGTTATAAAAAATCTAATAATCTGTTCTAAAAAATTTCCAGTTACAGTTATTTTAAACCATATATTTTTCAGTTACGGTTTTTAAATTTGGTTATCGATTATCCGGCACACCTACGAAAAGTGTTAATTTATATGTAATACATTACTTACTCGATATTACCGGAGGTTAATACAATATAACACTTTGAAAAAGAATTTAAAAAAGTAAATTAGCTGTCGAAGAAAAGTTAGACGAAAGTCTCATAACTATTATCCTAAAATTAAATGCTTTTATCACGCACATTTTTATTCATCCTTTAACGTGTATGAAAATGGCAAAGTGCAGCAAAGGTCCAAAGTAAAGTTCAAAGGGGCATTTGTGTCTGTCACTGTTTATTCTCAAGGTTTAATTGATTTTAATTTTCTTATAGGTGGCAATCTTATCCAGATACCCACCATTACCAGACCCTTTTCTGTTTTCTTTTTATTTATATATATTTTTTGTTGCCAATTCAAGTGTCTATCTTAATTAATCCTCATTTTTCCACAACTATATTTTAATTTGTGGTTGGAATCTCTCGTTAGCTAAATTTTCATACCATTAGTTTTGCAAATATCACAACTCATAGATTTCTGTCCTTTTAATTTATGTAATATTTCAGTTAGGAACTTAGGAATATGTATCTTATCACCACAAAAGGAAAAAAAATATATACAAATTAATATATCATTGTAAAAATTAGAGATATCTAGACAGTTAAAATTAAAAAAAAAAACAAAAAAAACTAGTTGACCTATTGATTATAATAATAATAAATAATAGGGCAACTTAAAACTCGCTGCTCTGTTTAATTTTGATAAAAATTGTCATTTTTGTTAATGATGTGATTTTGGTTAAATTCAAGCATTTTTCATGCCAATATAGTAGAAGGGAAAATGAATAAAAAAAAATAAACAATACATAAAAAAACACCAGGTATTCTATGGCACAGGTTATATAATATTAAAACCAGACATAAATTTTATCTTCTCTTTTTCTTTAATTGAAAATCAAACTATTAATATATATTTTTGAAGCACGGGCAGACTCAGACTGTAAAGGTGTTTGGGATCGAAAATAGAAACTAAAATACCGAATTTGAATTACGATACTCTTCTCTTCCAACAAGTAGCTAGGATCTACGAGTTCTTCACATTTGGTTGACCTGGCAATCGATGGCCCAAAAATATAATATGAAACTCAATAATGAAAGATAGATATACAGCTCTGTGCTGACACATTCTTTGATTTTTATATTCACGTGATTTTGTATCCAATCATCCTATTTTCAAAGATACGCGTCGTCATATACTCACATTATTCATCTTTCTAACCCCACACCATATACGTACGTCACATGTGTGATGTGTGTAAAAATATATATACATATATTAATTATATTTAGACTAAACCTCGCGAAATTGTACTCCAATTAAACTTAATTACAAGACTTCCAAAGAGCAATATCAATTATGTCAACATTTGCAAATTTAATCAAAATATATGTCGGTCTCAAATCAAAATAATAGTACTAATTGTTGTCTTCTTGTATTGATAATTTTTATATTATTTGGTGTAATGTCAAGATGTAAGCATTCGTGCAAGATATCATTACCCAACTTGTGTTTATTTTTTCTTTGTTTAATAATAATAATCTCATGCAAAAATCTTGAAAGACTAATCAATCCGATCCGATCCAAGTAAATGCTCATAATTAAACCAGTCAAAAACTGACAAGCTAGAGAGTTAAAATACAAGTACTGAAGAACAATTCCATTTTCAACGGTCTTATATATTATTATTATTATAGTTGTTGGGCTTAATCACTTTTTTCTTAATTTCTAGAAGTAACTGAGAGTCAAATACATTCAAGATGGTAAATGATGAATTGTTATCCTGTTAAGATTAGAATAGAAATTACGTGTTTGGAATACAATATATAATATATTATTTATAATGTGAACAAATTAAATTTTGACATAGCATAGGCGTGATCCTTTATATATATGGTTTTGTTTATTGCTAGATAAAATAAAACATTGAAAAAAAAAAGAGTAGAAAAAAAAAATGAATAGAAGATCAACGCTATCTGATTGTAATGAAAAGTAGAAATATAATCTTGATCGTTGAGCGGTTGAATTTGTAGTTGATAGAACAGGTGGGCCCCACACAATATTTATTAGTGCTCTGTTGATATTTCGCACATGTGAAAACGACAACAGCTTTTCATCTTCCTTCTTTTTCACGTGTCTAAATTCATAATAATGTAATGTAATTGTAATGTGGTCACACCTTAACCTTATTATTCATATATTAAGTAAACACCGACGCCATTAATTGTCCCTGCTTTACATTTTCATTTTCACTAAGATATTACTTGAAAGAAACCAAACATGGAGTATATACTATATATACCCTTCACAATTAGTGACAACACCTAAAACTTCGGTTTTTACGTAAAACCGCAACCCAGCTTTTACCGGATTTTTAATATTCCGACCGGGTTTTGAGCATATGGTTTTAAATTTAATAATGTATCATGATATGTTTCAGTCACTGCTTGACATTAAAATGTAAATGAAGTTTTTGCATTCAAAAACAGATGTAGCTTGCTTGCTAATCACGTAACCAAATGTATGTCATCTTCCACCGTTCAAGAGATGAACATAGCGATACCGCATCGCCATTAGAGGATGCTTCTCCGTCAAGAAATCCTTCCGATACGCCTCTCTCAGCACCACCGTCTGCGTTCGGAGCTTGTTCGACACGTAAAAGATTCCCGGGTGGTGAACCACGGCCTTCTTCACCACGCCCGCTTCCAACCCCAGCCACTCCCCGAACCTCACAAGGTTCTGCTTCTCCGTCTTCTTCGACACCGTCAGCCAAAGGAGCTCGTGGAGCACCGCCACTGCCCATTTCTCCGCCTGATCGCCGCGAGGCGGTAGGTGGAAGCCCTTCTCGTAGGGCGAAATGTAGGGCAGGCTCTGCCATTCTTGAACCCAGAGCTTCACCTTCTTCCCTAAATCGAATCCCCGAGGGAGAATCATTGGGAACGAAATCGGCTCAGCCGCGAGCTCCGGCGAGCTCATCCTCCGCCTCCTCTCCAGCTCCGAGACAGCAAGGCTCTTCCTCCGACAGACGAGCTCCAACCCAAGCTCCATTTTCATGGCGATCGGGTCCTCGACCTCGCAAATCTGGAAGAAATCGGGGAAATCGGCGAGGAGAGAGACAAGGAAGTCGCTGCTGAGCCCCAAGTCCCATCCGAGCTGTTCAATCAGCCGGATCGGAGCCCGGTTCGCTCCGGCGAGCATCAGAACCCTCGCGAGCCTGTCGGCAGCGTCGTCCCTCGCGGCGGCGCGCGCGGCGCACTCCTCGGAGTGGAGGAGGAGCGCGCGGCGCGTGAGGCGGACGCGCGGAGGGAGGGCCGGGACGGGGTGGAAGACGGAGAAGAAGGAGGGGTATTTGCGGAAGAAGGAGGCGGAGGGGACGGAGAGGCCGAGGCGGGGCTTGAGGAGAGAGGCGACTGAGAGGGTTAGGGTTTTGGAGTCGGAGGAGAGGATGTGGCGCTTCAAGGAGAGGGCTGCTCGGAGATCCTTCTCTCGCTCCACCGCCGAGTCCAGCCACGCGTCTCTCGCCCACTTCACCCTCGCGTCCACGAACGTTCGGACGAAGCTCAGTCGCTGGGCGAGTCTCGCCGCCGGAGAACCCATGCCCGATCGGACCTCGCTTCAGCCTACTTGCTACTGTTCTGTTATCGGGTGGCCAAAGGAATGAGATTATCGTTTTTGGAATGTGTGGATATTAATGTCGTTCTTGTGAAGTTGTCCGTTTTGGTATTAAAATTCAACTCACTCTAACATATGAATGGATTACTGATGGATTTTGTTAGGTTGGAAGTTGAAGGTCAACATCAATTAATCAGCTTTGTAAGGAAAGGAAAACGACAAGACAACAATGTCAACCTCACACTTGGAGAGAGTTGGTGTCAATCTCTTCGAAACTAACAAGAAAAACATCATTTGTAAGTGTTGACACTCCTAGGGGCCGATGTGATTGTTTTTTGGGGGGCCCAGCCCCGCCCGGGCCGGCCGAGTGAATCTCTTGTGTTAATTAATAAGAGACAAACTCATGGGTGAAATTTTGTGTGCGTCATCTATAGTTTCAGTTCGTTCGAAATCCACAAAGCCGTGGTTAAAGTTCCGAAGGTAACTAACCAGTGCAAGCTAAAATACAAAAGGGCGAAACTATATTAGGTCCAAAAAAATTATGGCAGCCAATTAAAAAAAGGTCAAGACCTAAAGAAGCGATTAAATTACGAAAAACGAAAAAAAGTTTTATCAGTTTAAAAATGCGAGTTATTAATGAGCGCGTGTCATCTTCATCTTGGGCATCGCCTTCTTGGCCTGACGAGCACGCTCTTTCGCTTCCCTCTTGCGAATTGCCTCGGCGCTCATCTTCGCTTCGGCTTCTTCTTTCCTCTCCAGTTTCTTTCTCTGCAGTGCCTCTTGACGAGCGTTGTGCAGTTCTTTGTATGCCTCCTGAGCTGCTTTTGTTCTTGCTCCATCGGTCTTGGATCGAGCCTGAGGTTAAACCAACTATATTAAGATCATATCGTTAAATACAACGCAACTCAACAGGAAAAACAATGCTCCAACAGTCTCACCTGAGCGCTCAGCTTGTATCGGCCGATGAAATCGATGTAGTAGGGTATGAGCGATACCAAGCGAGTCATATCAGCCATGTTTTTGACATCGGGTAAGGCAAACTTGAACAACAGCATCTTCCTATGCGTGCCTAGGTGTTGATCCGAGAAATGCATCGAGATGAAGTTCTTTCCAAATTTCTCATAAGCTTTCTCACCAAAAACCTGCGCGTTCATCAGTATGCTTCTGCTTATTGACTAGAAAGGAATTCCACAAAGAGAGTACTAGCAAGATATATAACAAATCTATTATATATCATGCACTGGTACTTTCTGGTTTCATGCATAAATCACAACAACCACTAACAGAAAACAGTGTATAGATTCTAAACTAGATTTCTGCCAACTGATTTCTATAAGAGTATGACACTCAACAGTTTCATATATGCAGTGGACCCTCAACAAGTATAGTTTATAGCACATAAAAAGAGGCCTTTTATACTGGGTGATCAAATACTATCACATCCAAATTAAAATAAAGATTCAATATTTAATGCGAAAACCAGACAGAAGTCGAACGAACCTGATCAAGAACGGCCTCGCTGATCAAATCTCCGGCGACCTCCTTCGACTCCGAGATAACCGACAGTTCCTCCGGAACCCACTTCCTCCCGCTCGGCGGGGCCATAAGAGTGGCAAACCTCTGCAAATCCCTCACCTCCGTCTGCATCACTTTCGCCGCCTTCTTCTTCGCCACCGCGAAGACCACGTGATCCATGGCGTCGTCGTTCATGTACACCTCGAAGCTGATCTCGTCCTTCGACGGAGCCACGAAATTGTAAATCCTCGAGATCAGATCGTGCCTGCTCTTAAGCTCCATCGTCGCCAGCAAGCCCTGGCAGTATCGCCGCCCGCTAGCATAGAACTTGAACACGTTCTGCCCCTCCTTCAGCAGAAGCGGCGAGTCGTCGTCCTCGCCGACGCCGAGGAGGCTGAAATTCCGGTCGAAGATCGAATCCGAAGCAGCGAATTTCGCTGCCCATGCGAGCGCGATGTTCTCGTTCTCGCGCTTCCCGGTGAAGTAGTTGATCACGAATATGATCAGAAAGCTCCCGCAGATAATCTCGATCGTAAACGACTTTAAAGTTCGCGGGACGGTCTCCTCCTCAGCCGCCTCCGGCGAGGGTTTCTGATCCGAGGGTTTGGGATCGTCGGCGATCTTCGGCGTCTCTGGCGAGGCCTGCTCGATCGGCAAGCCCTCGAATTCGTCCTCGTCCCAGTACTCGAAGCTCGTGGACGAGGGTTTCGGATGATCCGAGGACGGAGATTCGGAGGATTGAGATGGGATCGGATCGGAAAAGGTGGGATCTGGAATTGGATCTGGTTCAGCTCGGGAGTGAGTGAGGGGAGTGGAACGGAGGGGTAGGGTTTGGAGAGAGGGAGCTTCGTCATCTTCCTCGTCGGCTTCGAAGCCTTCGAAGTGAGAATCGGCGAGGACGCAGTGGCGAGAAAGGAGAAGAGACGCGAAGGCGAAGAAAGCGAGAAGGACTGCGAGAGACGCAGAGCTCGGTCGCTGCTTCGCCATCGTTGAGCGAGTGCGGAACACAGATACAGATTCAAGGGGAATAGAGATGGGTGATTTATTATTATATTTTAATTTTAATTAAATATCATTTATATAGGAATTTTATTTTAATCGAGTTTTACGTCACATATTCTATTATTATTTTTCTTTTTTTCTATTCGATATTCTTTTAGCCAATTGACTGAGGGCGTTACTGTAATTTCATTGGATTATCACAAAATATGCTAATTAGTAATTACTTCTTTGTTCTTTACTTTTTATTTTTCGGCTATGCGAGTCGAATTCCTATGTACAAACCGGGTGAAGGCTCACATCTCTCATCAGCGACCCTTTCAGCAACAGAAATAGCCTACAATAAAATGCAGAAAATTCATGAACCATATAATCAATCTAGGACAACTAAAATAGTGGCATGAATATAATTACAGAATATTATGTACAAACCGCTATCCTCCTTGGCTGTGTACAAATTATATTACAGTATCCACCATTCCCTGATTCAATCATGTCGTCCAAGATGAATTGTGGAACCTACAGAACATTTCAACGGTAGTGCTTTAATTAACCGCGCACAGAATCTATGCCTAGTTTTAAAACTAATGCCAAAAATTGTCATTTTGAGCCAATAAATTTTTATAAATACAAACCTGAGTGGTCTTCCCAGAACCCGTTTCCCCACAAACAACGAGAACGTTATTCTCTTTCAGTAGTTGCAGCATATCACCTTTTAAACAAGCAATAGGAAGTGAAGCTCTAGTTTTTAACATGTCCTGAAACCGGAAAACATAAGTAACAAATACAGCACAACACAACACAACACAACACAGCACAGAAAAGTAAGCTACAATATGACTTTATGCAGAGAGAATTTAATCGAGGACAGTTTTACTTAATGCACATTAATAATTACATAATCGTAACATATATATTCTGAGAGCCCAAACTTGAAATCACATAAGTCTGGCTTTCAACATATAAACAACCAACCTGATAGTTCTGCATGTTCATCTTAATCTCCAGTTCTCGTCTCAGATACGAGCTTTCAAAATCTTTTTGTTTACGTACTCCTACAATACAATATTAGTTAGAACTTAGGGTAAATTTTAATTTAGAGAACGTGTACTTATAAGAATTTAGTTTTCATTACATTAACAGTCGATTCGTCTAATCAGAAATGAAAGCAGCGTATTATAAGTGCTAAAGAGAATTTAAATTGTATCCCAATGAATAGTAAAGTATTGAAAGACCAAAGGAAAATCACTCACAGCATATATGATACAAAAAAGGGAAAAACATAAGGCGAAATATATATTCTGTGATTTATGATTCAAAGAAAATCTGCTTAAAGAGGAATGGAAAAACGTACGTTCGGCATTCGGACTGGAACCTGGAACAACAGAAATTTTCGCCTCCGTCAATGTGTGAAACCTGATATTCCTGAGGAGTATTATTAATAACATCAGTAGGAACCCTCGATGCAGACAAATCAGTCTTTAATAGTGAATCCACAAAGCTAGTCCTTCTATCTTCTTCGCTTTCTTCTACATTGTTTGAAGAATCCCCTGAAGCAGAAGAAAAAAAAAAACAAATCATAGCGATATAATCAACCAGACTGAACATGTTATTATGAAACAAAATTGATAACGATATTTTTCAATATTTAGCACAATAATGCAAGACCTTAATTTTTTATTTTTATTTTTCTCTGGAAACCGATGAAAGCGAAGTTACCTGTTTTCCACTGAACAACCATGGAAGCATAAGGCTCCACGAGGATTAGATGTATAGGCAGGTCCGCAAATAGGCTATAGAGAGCGAAAGAAGCAACTCTATTTTGCGCATCCTGGAATATTAAAGTTCCATCAAGTCCTTTAGCAAAAAAATAATTAATACAAAATATGTAGTTTACAGAATTTGTCTAGTAGAAAATGTCAGGAAATTAAATGAATCACAGGAGGCATTTCCCATAGATAAGTTGAAATTAGAGATTGGTAGAATACTTCCTGATTGATTTTTCTCGATAAAATTCCAAAATAAACGATGATTAAAATCTAAATATCTTTACAATTAAGTAAATTCACTTACTAATCAGACAAGGTTTTAAAACTACTTACAGATAATAATCGACCTAATCTATAGTAAATAACAGCATAAGAACTTGCCTCAACAGATCCAAAAGTTTGACCCTCGTCGGGAAGCTGAAGCGTGATCAACCCTCCTGCTTTTCTACTCTTACCCCGTCCACTAGATTTACGTAAAACACTCACTGAATACGCGAAATTACTTCCCTTGCCACCCACTCTGTTGAAACTTGGTGCTTCCCAACCAGATCTTTGACATAATTGATGAAGAATTGCTTTAGGAATCTTCAGAGGATCCCCCTGTAACAAAAATAAGAAAAAATTCTTAGGGAATAGCTAAGATATCTCCTAATAGATTGAATAATAATATACTAAATAGATCAACAAATAAACAGAAAAAAATAAAGAAATGATAGAAGTGGTATTTCTACAGAAATAAATAAACTTCAATTAAAAAAGAAAAGAAAAGGAATCTGACAAGTCAATGCATTGCATACAATACCTTTTTCCAGATATCACTTAATTTCTCCAAATTTTTCTCACTCAAAATTTCTCTCAGTTTCTCATTCTTCTGCAATTTTTCAATTTCATGAGAAAGATTTTGATTCAGCGGAGCATCTTCTGAGAACATATCTCCGATTTCGACATCTTCAGCGTCGACTTCCTCGACAATTGTTTCTGGAATAGATACATCTGAAGAACTCAATACAACCGGAATCTCTTCAGAACTTTGCAGCTCCGTACAATCTCTATCATTTGTACTTGTAGATTCATCTTCCTCATCACCGAATGTTTCAGAAGCAACACAAGCAGCTTGTTCATTCTCAAATTCTGATTCCAAAATGTCAAGCGATATCCCTGTACACAAAATTCAGATAAGCACAAAGCTTAATTTTGAGCATTAGACGAAAGTAATTAAATTCGACCTAAATCAGTTGTCTCTTGTTTGAGCTTTCGGATGATCATCCCTGCCTGCTCCTGACTTTTCTTGTCACGTTTTTCTTTGGCTCTCAAAGCTTCGAACCGTGCAGCACAATATTCTTTTGCAATAACATCATAGGATCTTGGTTTAGATATCTATTCGGGTGCATAAAATCAAGTTATAATAATATGGTCATTCTCTAACGATGTCAAGTAAAATCATAGTAAAAGAAAATTAAGCTGCAAAACAAAATAAATCTGATCAAGTTTTCCTAAGGACCTACACTTAGAGTTAGTTGTTACCATTCACACGCGAAGGATATCATTTTAAACTTCTGATTTACATTTTGAATGTTTAGAAGGGAGTTGGATTATAAAGTGATGTAAAGTTTCCATTAAATTCAACATGTAATCTGAGTTCAGTGTAAAATACATTCAAATCACACTTCTCGAAGATAATAAAATATTCATGCGTAGAACCTTTGGAGTCGAGCCATCATCAAATAAATCATCTTCCCATGTCCCAGAATCGTCCTGAAAATAAACGACAACGAACTCTTAGTTCTTCCATACTTAAAACATACCTGAAAGAGACACTGCATGGTTGTGCTAATACCTCTTCCTGTTGCTCCACATATCTTTTTATCCAATCTGCCTGAGAAGGCTGGCATGAATCCAAATCTTCATCGATTCCACGTCCCTTCGTTTGAATCGAAATACCGGTTTCATGTTCATCGAGCTTTGAAGACGTGTTCTCCGTAGGAGTCCAGTCTTCCCGGGAAGCAAGAACGACGCGAACAGAACCGCCTATCATTAAGCAAGAGCGGCAGGTATAAATCAACCTTCAAAGTTCAAAATAACAAACCATTTGTTTCAGAAGAGAGTTCAAGCTCTACCTCCATCAATGAGCTGCGAAGTCCCACTGGAAAACTTCAATGGAAGCTCTTTGCTAGGAATATTCAAGCACAGCCAATCGAGAGAGTCCTCAAATGTAGCAACATCCTATTCAAAGTCAGAAACGCAGTCCGATCACATGTACATAACAGAATGCGCGAATCTGGACTGATCGTGATAAACTGCATAGTTTTCCGACTCTCATTCCTCTTCATTTTCTCATCTAATTTTCTCGGCAGCCAAACAGGAAGTACAACGGAGTCGAGCGAGAAAGACGACATACCTTGAGAGCAGAGAGAGCGAGCTCAATCTGATCGTTAGTGAAGCCTTCGCAAGAGAGCCTCTCGTAGAGAGATTTAAGCTTCTTCGTCTTCTGAGCTTTCGACAGCGAATCGTCCGTCGCCGGATTGGCCGGCTGAGCCGACCGACCGGAGTTGAGGAGCAGCCTCCTCAGGCGACTCTCGTTCTCCGACGAAATCTGGAGCCTCGGGCCTCCGCCGGAAGATGACGTCGCCGGCGATTTCTCCTTGCCGGAGCTTCTCTGATTCTGCTTCGACGGTTGCTTCTTCTTCGGAGCCATTTTTTTTCCTTCGTTTCTCTTCTCTTCTCTGCAACCTTCACTCACGTTTTGCTTCACATTTCGTGATTTCTTTGTCGTTGGAGACACACAAAAACGACGTTTCATTCAACATGAAAATTTATTGTCGTTTCTATATTCACAAACGACGCATTATTTATTACTAAGTAAAAAAAAGGCTAACAAACGGTACAAGTAACTAATATTTTTTTTTATTAAAATTCTCAACCATCACTATTTTGCTTCTCTGTAAGATTTTGTCTACTTTTTCAATTGATTTAACATAATTTTGAAAGCACCGTTCAGTTCTTAACACTTAAAAGTTTTGGAGAGAAATAAAAATTTATTAACATTCAAGATTCTGTTAAATCAATTTTAAAAAGTTGACGAAATTTAGTGAGACCCAAAATAATAAATATTTGAAAATTTTGATGTGAAAAAAAATTAATTACTTAATCACAAAAACTAAAATATGAGTTAAAATTGTTCTTGCGTTTTGTGTCGCTATATGACTAATATACAATGGTTGGATGATCAACTTCATGCAACATATATAATGTTACGACCTACAACGCTTCAGCCTCAAAAAAACATATAATATATAATATACATATATATGTATATGTATATTATGTATGTATGTAACCAGGGGCGGACCCAGGAAATGATATCGGGGGTGACAAACAACAAATAAAATAAATAAAAATTTTAATTTAATTATTAATATTTTCTAAAAATACATAATTGTATTATAATTACACGATAATCTTCACTAATTAAACGAGTACCGAAAAATTTCCTTTGAACACTTTTAAAAAATGTTTATAATTAATGATTTTATCTATAATAAATAGTATAAAAAGAGAACAAAAATCTAAACAAAAAAAAAATATAGGGCAGGCCCATTACAAAAAGAAAAAAAATTCTAATTGTAAAAAGTTAAAACAAGCGATGTACATATACTAAAGATTAAAGAAAGAGAGGAAATGTCATATTGGGATTGGGCCCCACACTTCCTCTTCCCCATCAGTCATTGTTTCAGAACTAGAAGTTATGTTCTTAAAGCTTTTTTCTCTCAACAATGGCATGGGTTTTTTTAAATGAAAATAATCAAATACTAATAGAAATTTTTTCCTTCCTAAGTTGGGGGTGACACCAGCCACCCCCAATTGTGGCTAGGTCCGCCCCTGTATGTAACTATGTATAGCACCAAATATCGCTTTCAAAACCAGCTCTTCCTAAACAGTTTTGCAGTAGAAGCAAAAGTCAACCATCCAAACCCACAGACACTTTAAAACACCAAAACCAAACATCAAACACTTTCCAAAGACTCATCATCAATGGATCCACCCACTGTCCAATCGTCGGTCGACACGTCCCGGCCCTTTCGCTCCGTGAAGGAGGCCGTGGCCGTCTTCGGCGAGCGCATCCTCCTAAGCAGCGCCTACGTCTCGCCCTTGCGCAGCGATCACGCCAGCCTCTGGGAAGAGCCGACACCGACACCGCAGAAGGACAGCCTGGCCGACTTGCTGAAGACAGCGAGAGCGGAGCTCGAGGATACGAGGGCGGAGCTGAAGATGGTGAGGGAGAGGGAGCGCGAGGCCGAAGTGGAGGTGGCGGCTTTGAAAGCCGAGCTCCACAAGAGCATGTCGCGGCTGGCGGCGGCGGAGGCGGATAAGGCGGCGGCGACGCGCGTGGGGAGGGAAGAAGAGAGGAATAGGGAGCTGAAGAAGAGGATGGAGAAGAACACTACTTTGGCGCAGATTTTGAGCCTGGGATTGGGAGAAAACGACATGAATTTGAGCGACCGTTTTGGGGCGAAGAAGATAAAGCCTGTCGTTCCTT
This sequence comes from Parietaria judaica, assembly GCA_954871525.1. Classification (NCBI taxonomy): domain Eukaryota; kingdom Viridiplantae; phylum Streptophyta; class Magnoliopsida; order Rosales; family Urticaceae; genus Parietaria; species Parietaria judaica. The sequence continues at coordinate 11,771,725 of OX940862.1, forward strand.
TGGTTGGGGATTTGATCTCTTCGTTGAAGAAGAAAGGGTATCGCCCAACCAGCACTCCTCTCTATTCACCTCCTTCTCACCTTTTTCACTGATCATGATCAACCATCAATATATATTTTTGTCTATATATATCCAAATATATTCAATTTTATGGTTTGTGACTTCGTGTTATGATAATGTGTGTGTATGTGTGTGTTTTCTTTGAATTTATCACTTTTTTTTAATCCTTCTAACGCGATGAACTGTAATTACGTGTATGTCGTTTGATTTACGATAATTATATCATTCATGCTGTGGTAAAAAACGACAAATATATATATATATATATATATATATATATATCTGCATAATGTTTAATGATTATTTATGAGAAAATTTGTTTGTGGTACTGGTCGGATAAGTACTTGCTAACTCATTGTTTGACTATGTCCGCGTGGAAAAGCTGGTAACACATGGAGTTTTCACACATAGATATGAAGAAGAAGAAGAAAAAAAACGACAAAAAAAAAAGTATGAGTGAGAATCATGGTAAAGTAGTTTTTGCTCAAAATGAGGCGAGATCATGAGAAACGACCATATAAAAGTTACGTTGATACTACTAGAAACGACGTTAAAAACAACAAAGAGAGAGAGCATTTGTTAATAAGTGTCGTCCAAGAAACGTGAAACCACTATAAATTAATATCGTAGAACATGCAGTTTTATCAAGGTTAATAATTTATCAAAGATTAATTTAATAATATCAGTTAGAATCAAGATCATAAAAAAAAAGGACTTATTAAAAATTTATTAATTTAACGATGGTTTATAAGAAGTCATTAGTTACCTTTTCGGGTCTAATTATAATATAAAGTAGACATCTATAAATGAATATCATTGAAACTAGAGAATTTTATTAATTTATCAATAGTTAGTTAGTTATATTAGTTGAAATGAGGATTATACTAAAATATTATTTAATCAAAATTATTAATCTATGGACTATTAATTTAATAGAGTTTTATTACATATCAACGTGTAATTGGACTAGTTAGTCACAAGTCTAATGAAATGAGCTAGGCCCAAATAATAAAAGGTCGGCCCACTTTTTAGGGATCCAAGGAACTAAAATGATAAATAAATAATTATTAATTAATAAATAATCGACGGCGCCAAATAAAGAGAGTTCATTTCCCATTTGGCTTCGTTGTCGATGCGGTTCATTCGTCGTTATACTTCACTCGTTTGTTTCCCGAGAAAATCACTCAGAAAGTTCGAGAAAACCCTCAATCTCCACTTTCCTCAATCGATTTTCCTCTCCGTCGCTGAATCGGGTTGACCTTGAGCTTGGAAAAAGGCAAGAGATGCAAGCCGCGGTGTTGAATCAACCATCGTTCTTGCGAACTCAACAGCAAACGATTAAGCCACCATCAACCTCAAAGGTTTCTCCTGTTCTGAATATTCGATCGAAAACTCTATGTATTCCTATCTTTTTTCCTTCTGTTTAATCTTGATTTTTGTTTTTTTGGCAGAGTTGTAGTTTGTTCATTAGAGGGAATATCCTAGTGAGACGAGGCTCCCATGGTTCCTTGCGGACTCGTTCCTCGTCAGCCTCAGGAGGATCAGGTTCGTTATTGATTGATTGCCATTTTCAAGTTCGATTATTTTCTCCCTTTTCGTTTACATAGGAAAAAGAGTTATGGCTAATGGCTAGGGTTAAGCAGACACAGGTTGCAGAAATCTTGTTAGTCAGATTCCACAGAGAAATTCTTGCTCTTAACATGAAATTCGGGCTGAATATAGGACTTTACACTGCAATCCCAGCTCAATTATTGTTCCGATTACCTTTGGCCTGTGAAATCCTCGTTCTTTATAAGAAATTCGACTTATATGAAGGGATTTTTGTTGTCTATCTATATAATCGTAGTTCATTACTTCATTTTGCGATAAAAGGAGAGTAATTTTTAATTACAAGTATGACTGTTCCTATAAGCTATGGCCTGAGAGCGTCTTTCTCTCTTGCTCTTTTACAGCTGTAGAAGCCGTCGCTACTCCGAATTCAGCCCTAGAATTGCCATTGACGGCGGAGAACGTGGAAACCGTGTTGGATGAAGTGCGGCCATATCTCATCTCAGACGGTGGAAATGTAGCGTTACATGAGATTGATGGGAACGTCGTGCGATTGAAGCTACAAGGCGCGTGTGGCTCTTGTCCAAGCTCTGTTATGACGATGAAAATGGGAATTGAGCGTCGCTTGATGGAGAAGATCCCTGAAATAGTTGCTGTTGAACAAGTTGCAGATGAAGAGACAGGCTTGGAATTGAATGAAGAAAACATAGAGAAGGTAAAAAAAATTACTTAACCAATAGCAACTTCCTCTGCGAGTGCTAGCACCACTTAATCAATCAATTAGTTGTTGGATATTATTCGATTAATTTTGTGTAATCTCCACTAAAAAGTAGACTATCTTTGTTTAGATATATGATAGAATGCAGAGTGGACCTAATCTGGTGAAATTAGCAGTTTAAAGCGGGGATTTTCCGGTTTTGATAAACAAATAAAGAAATCCTGACCCGGTACTTCACCAAAAAAAAAAACAGACTGTTTTTAAACCGCAGTTGGGAACCGGTAATAAAATTCCACCCATAATGCAGACTTAAGAGTTATCTTGAAATTCTTACCAACCAATGAGAACTTGGTCCTACTAAGTTTCAGACCTTTTTCTTATTTAACCCCACGAAAAAAACTTAACATAACCGAAATTCCTTGTCTCGTCTTTGCAAGTCTTGTAATTGAACTGAATGTACGTCTAATTCATTGGATTCGAAAGAAGCTATCAAATTATAGTGAATTAATTACATGTCTTGGTTTTCAGGTACTGGAAGAAATAAGGCCCTACTTAGTGGGTGCAGCCGGAGGATCGCTGGAACTCGTGGCAATCGATGAGCCGATTGTGAAAGTTCGGATCACGGGTCCGGCGGCTGGAGTGATGACTGTGAGGGTTGCTGTGACACAGAAACTGAGGGAGAAGATTCCGGCGATCGCAGCTGTTCAGCTTTTATAAAGCTCTTTTAGTAATGACTTGTAAGGCCTCGCCATTGCCTATGGTGGAATTTGTCATGTATAGTCTGATAGTTGAAAAATTACATAATTTGTCGAGAGTCGAGACCTCGCTATTGTATCTTATTCTTTTCTTGTCTAAAAAGTATTTGGTAGTGCCACAGAAACGACAATATTTGGAAAGCGACACTGTTATAGAACTAGTACATTAGTTAACGACAATATCTCAATGTCATCGTTGCAATTTCGCCGCCAATATTTTCTATCGCAAGATGTTAACGTTTAAAATATACCAGATAGTAGCGTAATGTTTGATACAATTAGTATGGAAAACATAGTTTAAAAAAAATACTCCATGTTACTGTCGTAGCAAGTACCCTAATCTCATCAACATCAACAACTTCTAACGAACGAGTATGAAAAACAACAGAATTCCAAAACGACAAAGATCTAACAAATCGAATAGATAGTTAAAAACGACAGAACAAATGACAAAAACGTACTCTTCACTTGAGAATGATTGACAAAATTTCGCTTAGCAACGTAGATACCTCTACTGTTACCAAATAAATAAAATTGATGATTTCCTTTCAATCAAAATCAACTTACAAAACTCAAAGATTCTTTTTTTAAGTTTAAAACTTGTATTCCTAATGACAATACAATTTAATCAGCGAATCCGCACCGGCGGTGAATAGCCATGGTTGCCTCGGGTGAAATTTGCAGTCCATCACACCTACACAAACACACATAAACCCAACTTTAGCGGTTTCTCAATAATGGTGTTTCAACTCTAAACCTCCTCATAAAGAAAAAACGCGCAAACTATAAACAATATTCTCACCTCTCCCGTTTGAGCTTTTATGTCCCCTGAGAATCTCAAGAGGAACGATAAGAGGATTCTGATTAAGATCAGAATAAACCATGCCATGGAAAACATAGGCACTACAATCGTCCGAGCTCGAAGCAAATAACGGATATGAACGATGGAACGTTACACTAGTGATGTCCTTAGGATGACACCTGGAAATATTTTCCGAAACAACGCATAAGAAAAGAAAATTCACCATATGATTTGTATAGCAGGAAATTAAAATCAAATAATCTTATCATACTTCAAAGTTCTGTACGGTTTAGACGAAAGATCCATGTCAAACCAGCTCAGTTTCCCTTCTCGGCTCCCCACGATAAGGTTATCACCTAATTTACCCAATAAACGTTAATAAATTATCAAAATATGAGCAATGAAGTCGATAAATTAAGCGTGAATCACATGAGAATGTAGAAAAACAAAAATCAATACTTACCAGCTGGGTGAATTGAAACGGAGGAGATTTCGCTAAGTCCAGTGTCGAGCCTTTTGATGAGCTTTTGCTTCAATAAGTCATAAACACGGACGGTCTTTTTTGTTGCCACAAAGAAGATCGAACGGGTAGGATGGAAAACCGAAGAGACGGGAAGACCGCGTAGTTTGAATGGCAGTCTTTGGGTTAGTTTCTTCGAGATTTGATGAATCACAATGGCCCTCGATTCACGTAATAAACTAGTCAAGGAAATATGAAGAAAGAAAAAAAAAACATATCATGTCAACTAGAATCTAGAGATTGATTATGTACTGAGCCGAGATGACCCAATGTGAGATGATGAGTTTCTTTGTAATCATATATATGATCTTCATTAAGATGAACATCGGTTTATCAAACAAAACAAAACAATTATGATTAAGGATATCAGCTGGCATAACTGCAGAAAGGTAATCTCCTTTGCGATGCCATTCTACGGAGGCAACGGTCTGCAAGAAGTGATAGAGGCAGTTATTAATCAATATGTTAGATTTTATAATGTATTTACTTAATTATGTACTAAGGGTATTTTATAATAAATATGGGATTAGCCAATTATGGTTTCTGATCAACATATAGGCACCTAGTATAGGTTTAGTAGAGTAAAACTAAAGAAAATTTAAAAATCAAAAGTACCTTGAAGTGTGTCAATCTGATTCCCTCGTGTTTATCATCTTGATGCCAACTTGCTATAATGATCTCTATACGGAAAACAAAAACTTCATGATAAATAATATGTGAACCGCTTATATTGGCGTACTTAAAGTATATAGTGATCTCACAGACTTGAGTCATCTGCTGATGTGGCAGTTTTGACATTGAGAAGTTCCCTTACGTTTGCCTGTTCCTCCTCGGTTCCTAAGCCGGTATTTAAAATGAATACATCGGGTCCCCTGAAAAGGAACAGTCGATTTACTTCCTAAGGGAGGATAATCCGCTTTTGTCACACAACGAAGGGAATAAAGGGGTTTTCACGTGTGATCTTTAATTAAAAATCAGGATAATCCCCTATTTTTTTCGTCAAGGTAATGTTATGAATAAAATTGGTTTTCATACACGAAAAGATATTCATTTTTTTTTTAAATATAGTTAGCCTTACACAGAGGCGGCAAGAATTGGAAGTTCCTGAATAGGATTCCATGTCACACATTTGACGGCTTCATCCATGTTCCAAACTCTAAGACATCTACTGGTCTCAACCTCCCACACACGTACAGTACCGTCCTTTGAACCTGTAGAAACACAGTACTGAGTCGGTATACAAAGAAGCTCAAATTGATAATCTAAAGAAAACGTTGAGTTCGACTGTTAACAAAAAATAGTACAAGAGCTCCTCTAAGCTAAGCTACTTTTACTCTCAGGTCATAACAAGATTCAAATAACCTTAATGATCCATTCCTCTAGCACAAGTAGGCTTCGGCCTACCTAAAGACTAAAATGCCCTTGGTAAGGCTAAACAAAATCAAAGATAAGAATAGCATAAGCACCTGAAGCGATCCATTGTCCTGAAGGATCAACAGAAACAGACATAACTGCATCTGTATGACCTTTGTATTCAAGATAGCATGTTGTCGGGTAAGGCCTAAGATCCTTTCGGCTTGGAAGCTTAGGTTTTAAAGATTCCGGATCAATATTTATCTGGACGTAACACAAAGAAGAAAAAAAGAACATCAGAATTTAAAGGAAAGAACATTGCCTGAACGACAAATCAAAACCCAGAACAAATTATTTTTAAGGAATTTAGACTCGTCACTTACTCGTTTCCTCCGGACTCTAGCACACAAGTATAGATCCAGACATCGCTCGAATAATTCCTTAACAGAATTCTCATATGCCGGGACATTTCGCATCGATGTAAATCTAATGTAATTTGAAGAGCAATGATATAAAATTGTTAAGTACATAGGCATTAGACAAAATCAAAGAATAAGCAAAGTACCTTTGAGGATAAAACGTGGGTCGGTCTTCCGGGAACATTAACTGATAAGAGTTTTTCTCTTCCTGCGTTGGTATGAACTCCAAAGAGGGATTGTACGACTCCTCGTGCCCTGTGCACATTTCATATTAATTTTCAAACTAGTGAATTTCACAAATTATAAGAAAGATAACAACTTGAATACTGAAATATTGAACATGTGGGATCAGAATTACCTGGTAGCTTAGTCTTTGGTGCAGGAATATAAGCTAAATGTCCAGACTTCCCGGTATTTTCGGATTTATCACCCCACAGTAGGTAGATTTTTGGTTCTTCTTTAGGCTTTTCGGACTTAATATGGCCCTTACGAATAGCACGGCATAACGCAACAACCTGAAAACACATAACAAAAGTGCAAGGTCACTTTGCATGAATACTAATTCGACAGATCATGGTAAAAAAATTGAGAAGTGAAAAAGAAATACTAATTTGATTAACCAGGTTGCAACATAAAATAATAGCAAACATAACATAATATAAGCGGTTTTCCAACGAATACTCGCGGGAAAATCATGTTTTCTGAAGCGATGGGTAGAACCAAAATTTAATATATGACATACTTGTTTATGTTCCCATTTGGAAGGAATGAAGCGTCTCTTCGGCTCAGGTGCTCCTGAAAGGGGATACTTTGCATCGTCCCACTTAAACCAATCAACATAATCCTACATTTGAAAAACACAATCAATCACGAGTTGAACTAAAGATTCATCACTACATTTGATTTGCATAGATACATCATAAATAAAAGATTCGCTAACCGGGTATGGATCAAATCCAGCATGTGGGGCCCTTCCAGCAAGGAATTTACGAATAAGCTTGGTTTCCGACTTCGTAAGTTCTACCATCTCGCCGTTAAGATAGTCCATAATTCTACGCCTAAAAATAAGGTAAAAATTAAAATTTATAATCTCTGAGAGTGCTTATCCTAAGACCTGAAAGTCTACTTGAATCTGAAGAAAACGAATTCGAATTTTCTCATCTATTCTGTTGCTAACGAAACACCGAAACGTTTGAAACGAGGTTAAAATCTTACCAATTGTTCGGGTCGTCTGCGCTTGCAAGGAGAGATTGCAATTTATCTTCTCTTTCCTTCTTCTTTATCTTCTTCCCTGTGATGTCGTAACCAATATGTTCTTCATCCTCATGAAAAGCCAAGGGAATATCTCCGACAGTGTTTCGAGGAGCCACCTATAACCCCACAAACAAACATTTAAATGTACATGATATAATCATACTTACGGTCATATAGCAGTCAAAATAAAGCTTACTAATCTCACGTCCTAATAATACCTCATCCTCAGAAGAGTCGCTCTCCTCGACTGCTTCACGGTCGTCGGAGCTTTCGCTTCCGTCGTCGTGAGAATCATGGTCAAACCCACCATTGTTGCTCGCTCCAGCATTTCCCTAAAACAATCACACTCAAGATATCAAAACGAAGCTCAACACCAGCATCATTTGTAGATCAAAGTGAACAACATATTATGAATACCTCATTTCCTGATAAATCACTTTCATCAACTTCTGAGTCTACCAACGATTCGGAATAATCGGAATCTGAGCCACTGAAATCCTGTGTACCCGGAAACATTTCTTCTTAAATTTCACCATTATTCTCAATACATTCATTAACTCGATTATGTCGCCACTCCGTACCTCATCGAAATCGGACTCGGAACCAGAACTGGAACCCGAAGAAGAAGCAGAAGCAGCGGCTAACTGTTGCAGCCTCTTTTGAGGTAGGGTTTCCATGGAGCTCTTGTTCGTCTTCTTCTTCGTCGGTGCTTGCTCCTCCTCCATGGTCGTCTTCTGCTTCTGGTTGGCGCCCGATGAAGAGAGCTCTTTGTCTTTCCCAGATTTCGCCATTTTCACGCCTGTTTCGGCCACGAACTTGTCTCTTTGGGTTTTGAGGTTTAAGGGTTTAGAGAGAGAGAGAGATGAGAGAGATTCTTTTTTTTTTTAATTGGAAAATAAAAATAAAATAAGTCACTTATGGGCTTTAATTTGCAGCCCATATGAGGGTTGGGTCAAGAAGCCGAATCCACAATGAAACTAGTGAGAGATAATCGAGCATTAACAATTATGGGGAATTTGGCAATAATTTAGATAAAAACAAATGGTCGATTTATATCAGTAATTGACGATATAAGTTTCTTAGATTAATATACTAAATTAAACAATTAGATTACACTACAGAGAAATAGGTGAAGATATAAGATTAGTACACTATTAAATATATAAATATAGAAGTGTCATATGTATCTCTTATCCGTATACGACATTGATTTATGCGGTCCATATTTTTGTGTATTATGATATTTTCATTTCACACCAAAATCCGTGTGAAATTTGTAATTTTGCCCATATATGTGTCAGCCTGCGATTTGGCATGCCCGTAGCCGAGCCCACAGATGAAGAATATTAAAACGTCGAGCATGTATGGCTCTAACGCCCAAGAAAAGCCAGACACGGTTGCCCACATCCGACCGGTACTGCCCCCACGATTTATACTATTAATAATAATATAGCTCTTTTGTAAGACATAGTGTACAAAATTATTATATAAATGAAATTACTCAACTTAACCACTTGCAACATAAGGGACAAAAACTAAATAGTGAATTGACAGTTTGGATTTTTCTCTGGATTTGGATACAATTAAGTATAACCAATGTCCACAAAATTACATTGGCACATGGAAATGGTATACAGCGACGCAACAATCATAAGAGCCGAATATATATAACAGCAAAAAAAATCTCTCTCCTCTTCTCCTCTAATACCCGTAACCGAAAAGATAAGCCGAGGCCGAGTGGGACGGGAAAACGACAAGCCGCAGCCATGGCCAACAGAAAACGTCGTGTTTCTTCAAATGGCGCAGCGGTAACTTCAAGTGTTAGGCGCATAATCACGGCGTCCTCATGGATTCTTGTCGTCTTAGAGGAATGCCTTCCCCAACAAAGCCATCCTCTTCAGAGTATTTATGGAGTCTCGAATTCGTAGCGCCTACTCACGATATCGAGTAATAAGAAACCGGCCCTTTAAGCAAACAATTTCCCACGATACGAAATATCATCTTACTTACACTAATTACTAAGAAATCCGACTATAAGAAACCTAACGTTCAAATCATGATCTATTCACATTAAGAAAAGCATACAGTATGTTCCAGGTAAGCTAATAATTATATTGTAGGAGCTTACAAGAATAAAGAAAAAGAGAGTACGTACCATCACCCATGTCTTTGGTTTTGTGCAGAAGAAAAGTTCCAGAGAGAATAGTCACAAACCCGCATAATTCGGTGACAACGTCCGTTGGACTTTGCCTATCCCAGTCCTAGAAGGAAAATAAAGTCAACATATAAAAAAGGCCTTATAAAAACCAAAATTTGAAGCTCTATCATAAGCTTTGTCGGGGTATATAGAAAGTACCTTAAACATAATAACACTAGCCAAGATAGTTAGAGATGTGAACATGACATAATATATGGGAGAGACAACGGCAGTGTTGAAAGTATCGAGAGCCTGCCAAAATAAGCCAGAAAATCTAAATATTAGGGATATATATATATATATAGTGACACACGTATACCACACTTACTTCAGTTGAAATTAGAAGGAAAAGAATAAACTAAGTAAAATGATATATACCTTGTTCAAATAATTCATTTGCGTAAGAATGCATGTAACGACAACTAAAGTGAAGGCCCACGTCTGGGGATATATGAGCTGGTTAGTTCCCGATAGTGTCAGCTTCAAAGCGATGCCCAACGCTTTCACACTCATGACCTGTCGAAAGATCTCTTTAAAATGACAATTTGGGATGAAGTTAGAAGTATCAAACAACGATACACACTAAACATACCGATAAAGAACCAACAAGAGAGCAAACTCCGATATAAACCATAATGTGTGTCTGACCATAGAGTGGAATAAAGTGGAATATAAGTATAAACACAGCAGTCATGACCAACGCTGCATAAAAAAGAAACGCTGCACAAAAAAAGTTGTTTCTGAGCGTTTGAAATAACACAGCCATGAAAATAGGGGGAAAAAATTTACTAAATTTCATAAATGAAAATGCAAAAACACAAACAAATTACCTGGTTCCATGGCAAGATCCCAAACTTCTGTCACAGATTCGATTTGGCGTTCTTGAGGAGCATGTAAAACGATAGTTGTTGAGCCCACAACACAGAGAGCACAACCCAGAATTCCAAAGATATGAAGTTTCTCTCGTAAAATCATATGAGCAAGAACAGCGCTGCAAGTAAAAGGGTTGATCACGATCGAAACAACAACACTCGGAAAAAAATTATACTCATGTGCGACTGTCATACCTGATAATTATGCTGAGGGCACCAAGAGGAGTGACCAACAAAGCCGGTGCAAATGCATAAGCCGCAAAATTAGCAACCTCTCCAACAATCACTGCCCAAAATGACAGCCTAGTTAAATCAACACTCGCTACTAGTCTAAGTCTATGCAAAAAGTTCAAATCATAAGCAACTAAAAAATTACAACTTTCGAGTTCATATAACTACTTAGCTAATTTTCGAATATGTAACGGCATTGCGTTGATTGATTCAAACTGCATTTGTTTTTACTATTTGATGAGCTCATATGAATAAAAAAAACAAATTTTAACTCACTTGTTATCATGCCGACCCACCAAAGAGGCTCGTATAAGTAAGAATACCCGCCAACGCCTGCGAAAAAATAGAACTAATTAACAAACACCCAAAATGCTTTAGATCATAAGGAACATATAACCGCGAAAACGAGCAAAGTTTGAATATTTTAGGGACATTATCAATACTGATTTAGTATGATGCAGATCCAGTTAAAGGTAACACGTAAGCCTCGATGTAGATCCTGTCGATTCATACATTTCTCATGTAAACTATCTTTATCAATGCTACAATGGAGATCTCCATGACCATTTAGCAAAATCTCACTGCACTGACAGTTCAAACCAAATTGGATCCCTAATTCCCACTAATACCCCCAATTTTCTAAAGCACAATGCCTAAAACCATCCAAATTGCTCGATTCCTCAGCAATCGAGTAATCAACACAATTTCCACTGATCGAAGACAACCAAAAACTAAAAAACCTTTTTCGATTATCGAGTTGTATCGTTACCAGCTCTGACTCCCGAAGCCCCGGCCTTCTTCAAACCCTTCTTCTTGACGATGAAACTCGCGCCGATGAAGATGCTCGACGAGAGAGCGAGGACCAAACCCTTGATATTATCGGAGGACATGCCTCTGTAAGCGTCTCTCCAACTGGAGGCACTCTGAGCCGCCATGGCCGAAGCAAAGCAAACCCTAGGTCGATCTCAGTCTGCTATCACAAAACCGCGCCGGCGAGTGACATCGCCGAGCGGCGATTGGAGCCGGACTGAGTTGGCGAAGCCCGAGTCGATTGGGAAACTGGAAAGAGCGAAGAAAAGAATGAGAAAATGTCGGCGCTTTGAGACGAATAAGAGTGGACAGCTGTTCTCTGAGATTTCTCTGTTTGGATCGGAAACACAAGAGATAGAGAGAGAGAAAGAGAGTGTGTGTTTTTGTTTTTATTTTTATTTATTTTTTATTGTTATTTATTCTCTTGATATTTATTAATTTTTTATCTTTTTGCTTTTAACTCGGAATTACCAAAAATAATGACTCAACTCCGACTAAGGTCTTTCTTATTGAGTACAACAATAATCTATCTACCAATTTCCACTCTATTATTTAATATCGACTAATTGGCACATATCTCTTGAGTTTTTTATGGAAATGTGAAATTTGTTTTTTGATCATTCGTTTGTTTTGCATTTATTTTTCTTTCAAAAAAGTAGCACGGTTTTACTCGAAAGCGAAATACTATCGAAAGGATAAGGTCATTAATTTCTAACTCGAGAGAATATTTCAAACCCCTCGAGATCGAACCACATATATTATTTTCTTCTTTAGCTCCATGCACGTTAAAATGATGAGAAAATATATTAATTTAACTACACATGTGACTTATTTGAATATATTGTTATAAACTTTATTAATTTTTAAGATCTTTTGAGAATTTCATCTTAGAAGTTATTTGGAAATTGTATTCACTGATTGTTTCAATATAATACACAAATTGATAAGCACACTCATTAGATTTACTAATTTACAAACAACGCCATCTAATAAATCATGTCTTGTCCATATTTTCTAATGTTAAAAGGGATAAATGTGTTGCCTTTAGAAAGATTAAGATACATTTGTGTAGCTAAAACCAAACTTGATGGGCAAAATATAGTACCGTTTAAAGCTCAATAATGTCAACTGCTCTTTAAGTTTATAGCAATGTATCATATTGTAAAGTTTAAAAGTCAAAATTTATATGAATGGTTCCTTAAATGAAAGAATGCCAATTACTCTTTAATTAATCGGCGTGTTAGTTGTCATTTGTATTGAGTGCCCTCTATTTTGTTACTGGTATTTTCTTTTTATCGGCCAAACTATTGAATAATTTTCGGTACGACATAATTCGTTGTGAAAACGACATCTCACTTTTGCCTACTTGAAAATGGTGCAATATCTTATCACGAACCAAACATTACTGTATGTATGTAATGTATCTCACTTTTGTAAATTATAAATGATATTAAATGCGTTTATTTTGTGCATATCAATTAAGTATTTTCCCATTTAACTTTGCTATTATTGATGTCAATAAAAGATTACATGTTTGTCTTTATCAATAAATAGAAATTGGCACGTGACCGAATTCACGATTTTTGTAATGTGCGTTGAATTAGACTCTCAATATTTGCTTTGTGATATTTACCCCACTTAAAATAATATATCATTGAAAACCAAGCAACTTTGGCGTAGTGATAACTACAATACACTTCTATTAATGAAGTCATGGTTTCAAACCCTCTCATAGACTAAAATGAGTGTCTCATTTACACATTTGTAAACTTGGTCAATAGTGCCAATAATACCCCCTTTACATATTTGTAATACGAGATGCATTGTAATTTTGGTCAATAGCACCATCCCATTCGGAAAAAAAAAATATCATTGGAAGGTTTCTTGACAGAAAATTGGACTAAACAAGCTGGTAACACTTAATTGTAGATATTAATATTAAATAGACAAAAAAAGAGTTAACGATTCTTGTTATCATCATAATCTTCTATAATCGGAATTTTAATTGGATATTGTGTGAAAAAATTATCGAATTGGCAATATATTGTATAATATTGGCCTAGTTGTAACTTATTGACCAATTATTGTACACAATAGGTTGCAAGTAAAATGAGAATGTGATGAACTAAAAGTCATGTGAATTTCTCACTCATGTGTACTAGTGCAGTGTTGCTTGCACGGAAAAGTCAGTGAGATTTTGGTTTCGTTCAAAAAAATAAAACGAAATTATATTTACTTTATTAAAGATAACCAAATATAATGGGTGCGTTTGGTTCGGCTTAAAAAGACATGTTTTTATTTTTAAAATAAATTAAACTGCTTTTTATGTTATCTAAAAAAATACAAAAATAATTTTAGATTTTTGTACATGAGTCGTAAAAGTTATAATTCGTAGCTTTTAATTTCTTCTAGAAACAAAATACGGTTTTTAGTCTTTTTAGCCTAACTAAATGTTTTTACGAAACGCTAAATCAGTTTTTATTACCAGCAACAACTGTTGAACACTTTACTTAACACTTGTCAATTTTTTCTTAAACTAAAATTAATTTTAAAAAGAAAAATATGTTGCGCCAAACGGGCCCAATGTCGTTTTTTTAAGGGTAAATAAAGCAAATGCCCATTTGTGGTTAAAGGTTTCAAATGAATGCCCAAACCTATTTTTGGTAATTAAAAACAAAAACTGCCTAATTTTTTGACGAATCTGCCCTTGTAGTTTTTTAACGTGTAAACAATTTAATTAACAAAATTAATAATCATTCTAAATAATTAATAACAAAAAAGAATCAGTTTCCTTGTCAATATATATTCAATAAAATTTCTTTTTAAAATTATTTATAAATAAAATATAATTATTTCCTTAAATATAGGTGGATCAGTTTAAAAAAAGTTATTCCTATTTACACGATTTCATTTGAATTCAAAATTTTGAACTAATTTAACTATTTAACATAAAAACAAAATCAATTCGCAATTTTTTTTTGCACAAGCATTTGTCGATAGATTTGAAAACCTTGTTTGGAGAGACAGAAGACGATCGATTCAAAGTGTAATTTAAGTTACAAAATTATAAAAGTAATTCAGTATACTTGTAACTGTAAATTAAGTTACGAATTTATAATAGAAAATTCCATCATTGTATTCGTAGTTTTAATTACGAATTATAGTAGTATTATTTGTAGGTAAGTTACGAATTGGCATTGTAATTTAAATTAAAAAATTATAAAAGTAATTCAGTACACTTGTAACAGTAATTTAAGTTACGAATTTATAAAAGAAAATTCCTTCATTGTATTCGTAGTTTCAGTTTCGAATTTAAAAGTGTATAATAATTGTAATTAAAGTTAAAAATTTATTAAATGAAATCATTACAATAATTTGGTCGTTTAACATAAACTCCTTGAGACTAAAGTCAATAACTTGGTCGTGAACATAAACTTCGTGACCTCTCCAAACTCCTTGCGACCAAAATCAATAACTTGGTCGTTGAACATAAACGACAACGTGTCGCCATGCCCCTCGACCAAATGAATAACCAGGTTGTGTAGGAAACGCGCCGGAGTATCGCATTGGTTGAAATAAAAGAATTGACCAAATGGGCCATTCTTGAAACCCTCCATACATCTTGGACGACCCGAAATCGACTTCTTGATAGTCTCAATCATATGAATTGTAAGCACAAAATAACTGTACGCACAAATTAACTATAAGCATAAAACTTCATGAACTGTAAGCACAACATTCATTACCTAAATTCCGTAAGCTATATTACCAAAATTTTGGTAATATAAATTACCAAAACACTCACAGCAATAACCAGAAAAAAAAAAACATGTGGCTTTTTAAAATGTCTTTTTCCCTTTAACCTTATAAACTGAAATTACCAAAATTTCGGTAGTTTAAATTACCAAAACACTTACTGCAATATCCAAAAACAAATATGGCTTTTGAATCAAGTATCGAAATAATTTTGGTAAATTCCATAAGTTTAATTGCGTAATTTCGGTAAACAAATATAGCTTTTGAATCAACATTAATTACCTAAATTCCGTAAGTTAAATTACCATAATTTCGGTAATTAAAATTACGGATAGTAAATACAAGTATTGAAATAAGAATCAGAATCAAACTTAACATTGGTCTAAACATGAATCAAATTTCGGTAATTACAATTACATATAATATATATCAAGAAAAAAATTCCAAATCAAAATTTGAATCAGAGATTAACTTCTCCATAAACATGAATCAAAATTAGAAGCAAAATACCCTAATTTTGGTAAATATAAATACGTGTAGAAGATATATTTTGTCAAATTTTTTGGGCTAAACATGAATAAGTATCAGATTCAAAAGAATCGATTAATCATATAAAGCCACAAGGGTTTCAGACGAATTTAACCCACATACAAGAACTTGGCGACGGGGATTTCAGACTTACTAGAGGAACGAGCGACGGAGGCGACGAGAAGCTCTGTAATGGTGCGAGGAGAGACTTGGCGACGGGATGGCGGGATACTTGGCGACGGCAAAAACTTGGCAAGCGGGAAGATGAAGGA
The DNA here is from genome assembly GCA_954871525.1 of Parietaria judaica. Classification (NCBI taxonomy): domain Eukaryota; kingdom Viridiplantae; phylum Streptophyta; class Magnoliopsida; order Rosales; family Urticaceae; genus Parietaria; species Parietaria judaica. The sequence goes on from OX940862.1 coordinate 11,787,820, forward strand.
AAAAGAATCAATGAGGATTCTGAGAGAAAAATGTCGAGCGGGATTTTGCGTAAAGAATATTCGAGGAGATTTTCAAATTAATGGGTATTGAAAAATGTCGAGCTTCGTTTAAAATTTTATTTTACATTAAAAAATAATTAAGAAAATTAAAAATTACCACAATTATAGGAGAACAATTTCAGGAAAAAAAATTAATATAAAATAAACGAAAATTAAAATTAATAATTATTAATAAGGGTAATATAGTCCAAACTGATTTATTTTTGGGTATAAATCAGTTTTATGAAACTATGGGCATTTCTTTCAAACTTTAAGTGTTTTTTGGGCATTTTGTGGGTTTTATATTTTTTTAATCTGTTCGAGAAGTAGGAACTTTAATATATATGAAAAAAATTATTTGTATTTGTTTAATTTTTATTTTTTTAGCAAAAGTGTACTTTTAAAATTTTAAAATAACTAAAATATACTATTAATTATGATTTTGATAAATTTTTCAACCATCTTCCTTATTTTAATGAGTTATTTAAATAAATAAAAAAATAAAACTCCAAATAAAAAGTATATTTTAGTGAGAAATAAAGTAAAATGAACTATAAAATTTTAAAATTAATTAATAAGAACAATTTTGAGTTTTAAAAATTAAATATATGATAGAGTGTATAAAAAAAATAAAATTAATTAATAAAACATTTATTTTGTGCATTTTTTAAAAAAAATTACTCATTATGGATATATCTTTATACACATAATGTGTAGTTTTTTTTTAAAAATTGACACAAAATCAGTATTTTATACAATTTCTTTAAAAATGATAAACTTTAGTTTATAACTATTATTTAGCTGTTTTTAAAATTTAAAGGTATAAGAAAACAAATTAGTGTATGTATAAATGTGTATATATATATATATATTTTTTTTTTTTTTGAAAGCCATGTATAAATATACTTTCCTTTCTCCAAACATCGTCTCATTTCCCTCCATTTTCTGTTCCGAGAGTTCAAAACTCGAAATTCTCTGCAAATCGAAGAAGGAACCGAAAGCTGCGAGAGCTCGATGTCGAAGTTCGAGTACCCGAGGCTGTCTCGCCAAGAAATCGTGACCATTCTCGCCGAAACTCAGATTGCGGGCATTTCCGACCAGGATCTTCTCAGACCCAACCCGGACTTCGTCGTCGAACTCTATACTCGCATCCTGCTCTTCCTCGACTTCCTCCACGAGTCAGTTTTCTCTTTCTTCTGTTTTCATGTCAATCAATCGCGAGGTTGATTGGCTTAGATTTTCATCGTCATTGACTATTGGCGTTTTAGGTATAGGTTTAAGCAAATGAAAGGCTTAAGAAACGCTTCATTTTTCCAGTTTAGAGATGATTCGATCGTCGTATTTGGGGGTTATCTGATTGAATTATTGGAGTGAAAGAGACTTTGAATATTATTTGATATGATACACACATACTTGTAGTGTTTACGCATAATTGTAAAATACTGTATTGATTGTCTTTAACATTATGAAATGGGCAGGGATGATCCTGAGCAGGTTGAGTTTGCTGCTCTACAGCAGCTTGAAAACCCGGACCAGCATGTTGAATCAGTCAAGATGACGAAGCTGTACCACCGGGTAAAGGAGGCATTGGTTTCGTTGGACTGCCCCAAAAGATTCACCCTCAAAGACCTGATAAAACCAGACGCTGATCGTTTCGAGCATTTCATCAGCGCGCTTCTCAATTTCGTTCTTTACAAGTTGGTTTCCTTCCAGCATCTTATACGGGAGTTGGATGTCTGGTGTTTTTGGTTAACGGGTGATGTAAATATGTATATAATTTAGTTAGCTGTGTATTGATTCGACTCGTTACCGTTCGTTTCTTCTTCGCTATGTAGGTGTTTGATTATTTGTCATTACTTACTTTTGGTGCTATTATTCTTCTTTCATATCAGGGAGACAAAGATGGCACAACTTTCCCCAATCATAAACGAGATTGCACTTATTGAGGAGCAGCAGAAAAAATGGCAAGACAAGATCGGGGAGGTAGCCTTAGGAAATAATTTGATTCAATATTGCTTCGTTGGATATGTTTCAGCTATATCATCGTAATTGCGTTTGTTTATAGTAGTTGAATGCAGAGATTGAAAACCAGAATAAATTGAAAGAAAGTGAGTTACCACATGTTCAAGAAGTAGAGGCAAAGGTTAGAGAACTGCATCAAACCATTGCAAGTCATAACAATCGGCAAGCCTCTTTGAAAGTCACCCTGCGGAAGTTAAAGGAAATCGCCGGAGAAAGGGATATGAAGGTGAGATTATTGGCTCAGATGCAATTTGGCGTTGTGTTAGACCCATTATCAGATATTGAAAAATGAAGGGAAAACTTGTTACTTAGGCTAGGCACTTATGTCTTTGCTTGTCTTCTGGCTTTGTTAGGGGTATTTTGGGTTTTATAGTTCTTAGTGCGGGATGAGCCTTTCAACTCAAATCCCATACAAGGAGGCAAATCAGCTTTTTCATGTTTTGATAAGTTGACGTTTTCCTTTCAAGATATCATGTCTCGAGTGTTTGATTTTCTCATTAAAGGAATGCGTTTTTGAGAGGTCTGTTAATCCAAAGAGTGTTTGAGCCTTTACCGGCGTGATGAATTCCCGTCGGCCTACGAATTTGCATCAGTTTAGTTTGATGCCTATATCATTGTTTTGATTATTTTTCCTCTGGTACTTGCATACTTTGTTTCCTGCTCTTTGGTTGTTGAAAACTTGAATAATTCTATACTTTTGAACCATTAGCCGTTATATTTTGTCACGAAGACACAAATTTTGGTTTGACCACATATTTCTGATGCTTTCACTTTCATTTCCAGATTTCTAGTGCTGAGTTTGCTCTAGTTGGAGCTGTACAGGAGAATGCAAATTTACGATCTAAAGTAGTTCAGTCTCCAGAGAAACTGCAGGTAATTTTTATTCAAATGATAGCTTGTTTGCAGCAGAGTTACAAGTTACCATTTCTTTAAAATTAAATCTCGATTTTTCTTCTTAAAGAAAGCATTAGAGGAGAAGAAAGTAGTTCGAGAGGAAGCGAAAAACAACGCTAGATTGGCAAAGCAACTCTATCAGAATAAGGTTGCTGCTTGCGATGTTTATGCAAAGGTAACATCCCGGATAAATTTGAAATTTTGGATGGTCAAAGGTATTTAATTGTGCATTTTAGGTGATAAATTAAATTTGAATTTCTTTTTTTATTGATGGCGCGTATATTTACGGTGTTTTTCAGGTTTTGAAGAAAATGAAAAAGCATTCTGCTCAGCTGCAGGCTATGCAAGAACAGGTTCACACTTTTTGCTGTGTTTGTACCATTAATCCATTATTTTACTGCATCTACGTGTATAAATTAATCTTCCTGTTTAACAATTTATGAAGAGTAAAATTACAGAATATGTTGCTTGTTAAAAAGTATAAAAGTCTATTTTATCAGGTCAACTCTGCTAAATTGGTTGACAAAGATTACAAGGCTCTTAAAGCTAAGCTGAGCGACGAAGCGGTAACGGAGAAGTCGCTTGAAGCTAAACTGTTGGAAAGACAAGGAAAAGGTAATGCTTTAATGTTCCCTTATATGGATTAGCATGGGTTATTTTATAAATTTCTTTGATCAGAATGGAAGCAAATTCCGTGTCTCTCTCCCTCTTTTTGCAGTGGAACAACTTGAGGAGTCAAAGAGTCATCTAGAGAGAGAATGCGGCGCCATATGCGAGGAGGCCACGGAGGAACTAAATCGGGTGAAGCTCGATGTTGAATCTCGGAAAAAAACCCTCGAAGCGAGGCAGAAGAGCGTCGAAGGTGTAGTTTCAGAAGTGAGTCCTTTGTTTCTTGCTCTTTTTTCCCCCGACAAAAAGAGAGAAGAAGATCCGCGCAATAAAATAATGATCTAAACATATTCGTGACAGAATAAACACGTTGATACAATGTGGAAGCGAAATAGACTGAATATCATACTGAAGTCCTTGAGATTTCTATAAAATAGTGTAGATCAAATGAGACTTAGATTATAACTTAAACCATGAAGGGTTATGAGGCATTCTGCTAATTAACTTAATAAACCGCCACAATCCATACAGGTAGAGTCCATAGATTCACAAATTAGGTCGGTGAAAGAATCAGCGGCTGCGACGCAGCAAGAATTAGTTTCGAGAGGCGAGTCCATTCTCAAAGAGGTAACAGTTTGTTTTTATTTTAGTCTTAGTTTTAGTTTGTTTGGCTTAAAACATGAGAAACGGTTTTGGCAGTTGCGCGAGTCTGGGAATTTGATATCTTCGCTGGAAATGCCTTGATCGGAGATGGGCCGCAAGGTTATATATAGCATAGCTTTTGTGGTTAAGTACATGATGGCGAGCTAGGGCTCGGATTGGCATTCATGGAGACGTGGGACCGTCGCAACGGGAAATAATATGTGCATGGAAACTTTCCGGTTTTCTTGCACTATTATGACCGATATCTACCATTTATTTTCAGGATTTATTTGCTTTATTTGGATAATTTATTTCTGTTATTTGTTTCCAGATTTTGGTGATTTGTTTCCATGTTATTGGAACTGCTCTTTCCTTCCTCCCCTTCTCTGTTCGATGCCTATGTATTGGAAAACAGAGGGTGTTATTTTCTCAGCTTGGTTTTGATAAATAAAGTCGACATTTTGTTGCATTTTTTGCAGTTTGATTCTTTCTGATACTTTGCTCCTACATCAGTACATAAGTGTATATATTCGTTTGTGAGGAATTCTAGTCTGTGGTATGATTTAACCACATTCCTATCTAGCGGTTTCGTCACGTCTTGATTGAGATCGTACAGGTCTTGAACGTAATCTTGTTCCGTATTTTACTGTATCGTAATTTACCGAGGAAAAATCTTTTTATTAACGGCTAGTTGGCTACCGTTCACGTTCATTTCGAGCCTCTTAAATAAATCTTCTACGGTCTTGCAAGAAAACCGGTCGTCAAGTTTATACCTATTTGAATTATAGACGTGAAGAAGGATAGATAAAAATAATGTGCTTTTAACATGAATAAATTACGATATGTTGCCCCTATTTGATATGATCGATACTTGAATTCAATAATATTAATTAAAATTAATAATTTAACATATCCCACAGGCCACAATGAAGTGCAAACCTTTTCTTTATTATTCTGTTTACCACCCACCGCGTCACATATTTATTTACGGTCCGATTATTGTATTTATTTCCAGAAATAATGTAATAATAAATTAATAATAATATAAATATCCGTGTCGCACAGTGGGAGTGAGAGATGTCCATTTGCCATTGACAATATCCCTCCCTTTCACTCCCACTGCGACGCCGTTTTATTCCCCGATCTCACCAGAGAGCTTCGCAGCCATGTCCGTGCTTCCCACTTTACCGAAATGCCCCTCCCTTCCTCCGCCTCAGTACCTCACCCTCTTCTCTCCCTCGCTTCGCCTCTCCGTCAAGCTCCGGCCGTCGCCGGCGACAGCCAAGCTCTCGCAGGTCACGTGCTGCGCAGCGTCGGCGTCGCAGTCGGAGCTCGCGGTGGTGAACGGAAAAGCGGAGAGCAGAGTGGCGGAGCGCAACGAGATTCGCTTCGGTCTCCCCAGCAAAGGCCGAATGGCTGCCGATACTCTCGATCTTCTCAAGGTAACCCAAAAATTCATGAAAATGAGCTGTTTAATTTCGGCTCTTTGATTGTTTCCTCAATATATTTGCTGAATTTTGCTAGGATTGTCAATTATCGGTGAAGCAAGTCAATCCTCGACAGTATGTTGCTGAAATTCCTCAGGTTCGGCTTCGTTTTTGTTCTATTGTTCTTCGTTTACTGTGCTTTTGTGGTTTCTGGATTGATGTGAAATGTGCGTTGCTCGGTGTACAGCTTTCGAACTTGGAAGTGTGGTTTCAGAGGCCCAAAGACATTGTTCGGAAATTGTTGTCCGGCGATTTGGATCTCGGGATCGTGGGTCTTGATACTGTCAGCGAATTTGGCCAGGTAATCTATCAGATTAAGCTTTCAACTACTAAGTTTAGTTTCATTGCTTTTGCTGAGAGAGTATAGGGACAAAATGTTGAAGTAGAAGTATGTTGTTTCTGGTATTTGTCAGGGCAATGACGATCTTATCATCGTTCACGATGCTCTCGAGTACGGAGATTGCCATTTATCCTTTGCTGTAAGTCCTTGCGTCAGTTCTATTGTTTGTATACGGCTCACCTAAGCATTCTGATGATTATATTTTGGATTTTTTTGTTTGTTTGTTTTCCTACAGATTCCGAAATACGGGATTTTTGAGAACATCAATTCCATGAAGGAGCTTGCGGAAATGCCGCAATGGACCGAGGAGAAACCTCTGCGCGTTGCTACTGGCTTCAGTTATGTATGTTCAAAAGCTTTCCTGGGTTTGTCTTGTTGTGTTTTTGTATGAATTGGTTTGCTTATTATTTATTGAATTTCATTACTGGAAAATTGATCTTCGTGTTTACTTCTCGCTACAGCTGGGTCCTAAGTTCATGAGAGAAAACGGAATCAAGCACGTAACGTTTTCCACAGCTGATGGAGCACTCGAGGCGGCTCCTGCGGTAAGAAAAACAAATAACACATTATTATAAAGTTATAAGCTTTAACCGTTTGGAAATATTTTCTGAATTTTGAAATGTCAGGTTTCTCACAACTTATTCATTTAAAATGGTTGCTTCTTGACATGCTAATTATGTTTCTTTAATGTGCAACTTCAGATGGGTATAGCTGATGCCATTTTGGATCTTGTGAGTAGCGGAACAACCTTAAGAGAAAACAACCTGAAAGAAATCGAAGGCGGAGTCGTTTTGGAAAGCCAAGTAAGGCTCTTTTCCATTTAAAGTCCACCTTATACTTTTCGGAAAATATAAATATAGTAGGTTAGATTAGATTCTGTAGATTTATTGCGCCTATTATCACTGTATCATTTGACTTATCATTCTCTAGATCAAAGTAATTGAGAAATTCCCACAATAAATTTTCTTTAGGCTGTTCTGGTCGCAAGCCGAAGGTCATTGATGCAGAGGAAAGGTGTTCTCGACACTACCCATGAGATTCTCGAAAGATTGGAGGCACGTTTAAGGGCTGTGGGTCAATTCACGGTGCGTTCACTGTGTTCTTATTTCACAGTTTATTATCTTTCTGTCTTCAGATCTCAGGTTTTCACAGTTTTCATGGCAGGTAGTTGCAAATATGAGGGGAAGCAGTGCCGAGGAAGTTGCTGAGAGAGTCTTGAGCCAGCCTTCACTGTCAGGATTGCAGGTGAGAGTTTTAAAGAAATTAATATGTTCATCTTCAAACAAATTATTCTAGTACTATGATTATAAATGATGATTTTATGTGAAGGGTCCTACTATAAGTCCTGTTTTCTGCAAACGGGACGGGAAGATTACGGCTGACTATTACGCCCTTGTCATTTGTGTACCCAAAAAGGCGCTCTACAAGTCCGTTCAACAGCTTAGAGCAGTGAGTCAATCTCGCTTCTTATGTTGTATTGGACATTTTCTTCCGAATCTCTAAGTTTAATGCTCTTCCGAATCTCGATTACTAATGAGTATTGTTATGTTAAATAGATTGGAGGAAGTGGCGTTTTGATATCGCCGTTGACCTACATTTTCGACGAGGAAACACCGAGATGGAGGGAGCTTCTCTCGAAGCTTGGTCTGTAGTGTTTTAATAGCTGTGAAACTCTGTTACCGTGTGAGACCATCCTTATTTCTGGCAAAACGCCAATGAGAATCCATTGAACTGCTTCGAGGATCAAACTAGCCTTGAAAATTTTGTACTATATCATCATTGCTTTAGCATACAACTTAATGTGCAATTGGGGTTTTAGCCCCTGGTTTGAAGATCCTGTTTCGAAAACGATTTTAATTCCTAACACCTTCCCGCGTCCGGAAATAGAACAGTTTTACTTGTGAAAAGAAAAACAAATAAATAAAGAAAAAGAAGAATTCTCTCTTCACTCTGTCTAATCAGGCATTAAATCACCTTCTTCAGTTGCTTTTCCGCATACGAAATTCAAACTGACAGTGAAAATAAACACCCGGAAAGCTGATTTGATAACGCGGAACCAGAAAAGATTAAGAAGGCGAAACACTACGGCTTGCGCTTGGAGATTTGCTTGAGAAGTCCGTCGACGGAAGCGCAGTGCGTGGATTTGTACTCGCATTTCTCGCAACACGACTTTAGTTTTTCGATCACCCAAATACACCTACAATGCAACATACCGGACCGAGCCGGACCAAAAAGAAAAACGGGTTCGGGTCACAAACAAACGTAACATGAACATGGGCCCCAAAGATTGATCAGATATGTTAATTTTAAAGCAAGGAATAAGTGGGCAATAATTGATTTCCATTAATCCAAGGATGAATTCTAGGAAGAAACTTACTTTTGGGGAAGGAAGTTATTCTTGGAGAGGCAAGCTTGGATATCGCAAGCCTCTTTCTTGCACGGCTCTTTGCTCTCTCCCATCTTCTCTTTCTCCAATCTCAACCCTCTCTGGTCTGATCGATTCAACGAAGAAGTTTTTTTGCACAGTTCGCTAAATCGATCGTTTCATACGAATTCTCCTCTTCAAGCGTAAAACGACGCCGTTCTTTGTCGCGAATATTCCACGTGGCGTAATTGTAAATAATGGATTTTGCTATTAAAGCTTGGCAACATTTGTTCTCGCTTTTGAAATTGAATAGCCATGGAAGCTCCGATCATCAATGGCGTGGGCGTGGCGGCGAAGGTGAAGAAAGCGTCGATGCTTTGGGTTGAAGGCTTCAGAGAAGCCTGCTGTCTCCATCGCGTTTTCATTCTCTGCTTCAGGTGGAGTTGACTTCAACGATGAACCTCTCTCTATCCCTGTCTCTGTCTCGATTGAAGTAACCATGGATGATTTGCAGGTCCAGAAAGCTTCTGATCCGCACAGGCCAGTGTTTTCTCTTGAATGGCTTCATCTTCCTAGGGAGGTATGTCAATTCGATTCAGCTCAAACTTATTGTTTCTGAGAAAGATTTTATAGCTTGCTTGTGTTCTTGATACTTCATAGTTCCTTTACTTGATCTTCCTTCTTTGATTCAAATTACTTGTTTTTGGCACTCTGCAGAACCGGACACGAGATTTTCATCTCATACGGGTCCCCGTTCAATTCTTTCGAATGCGTTTTACAAGGCTAATTTCAATGACTCTTTTATGCAGCATATTCATCCTAAACTCGGTTGTTATTCCGACGCTGCAATGGATATTACCCGATGATTGCACGCAGTTCGACTCTCAAGCAATCTGCTCATTTCAAGGTCTCCTGACATTTTACTCGTTTTTGCGTCTTCAACTCGTACAGCTCTTCTACGTAAGATTTAATCTCCAAATACTCTTGCTTTACATTAAAAATTTGAAATGTTAGTTCCGGAAATAATCCGGTGGTTATTTCAATTCAACTGATATGTTTTACAGGTAACGTGGTTCTATCCCTTGTACATATTCAGCATTTTACTGAGCAATCTCTGGTACAATTTTCCCATCTTCTCTCTTTCCGTTACTTCATCTAGCTCGGATCACTACCTGAGTTTACTTGGTTTTACGATTTTTGAAGTGAATTATGGAAATCTGTTTTTCAGATTTATGGTTTTCCCCTAGAGACTGCTCTTCTTTTTGTCACGAATCTGAAAAATGAAATACAGGTACAATGATATCGGTGAGTATGCTTTTGCTGCTGCAGAGAGATCCGGGCCACTGAAAATCAACTCATCAAATCAGAAAGAGGCGTCGACTTTGCAAAGTGCAAGTCAAACAGGAAGACCTGCTGGCCTCGGAGAGTATGATATCAACATTTTCCTCTCTTTCTGTTCTCAAGTACTCGTAAATTCATGTGTTATCGTGTATCAAAATCCTTCTTGCTATTTTGTTTATAGGGTCATGATCGGAATTGGAGAGCAGGTGTATTCACTGCTGCTATTGAACATCTTCTTCGTAGAGGTAAATCACACATCTACATATATTTGGATATATATACTTTCAGAAGTTTCAATCTCGTATTGTTTTTGGCATCTAGATTGACGAGTTATAGATTTTGTTGCTATCTGTATACAGGTTTTGTTGACGGGGTATGTACCGTACCTGGGGAAGGCACTGAATTTTGTACTCCTTTCTTGGATATACGCCTACTACTGTTTTGAGTATGTGGTGCTTCTTGACTTTGAATTGTTACACTATTCTGCGGACATTTTTACTGAATTCAACTTTGAATTTGAAGATATAAGTGGACTCTTTCTAAAGTAGATCTGGACCAGCGGCTGAGCTTCTTTGAATCGAACTGGGCATTCTTTGCTGGTTTTGGTACGTATTCGTTGTACAATTTCATATTTTGTGTCACTCCTGTCTACAACAATTGATACTGATTCGATTATTCTCGTCATATTTTGTTGCAAAGGACTTGTTGAGTAAGTGTATACCATGTTTTTTATGTATGGTCTATATTGGCTTCTGCAGGTAGCCCTTGCGTTCTTCCCGTTCTGTTTTGTTCACGTCTTGTCGGGTACGGTGTTATGGCTATACTGTTTCCCCTGGTACGTTCGATGATGTTTTTTAGTTTAGTGAACACTCGTGTATTGTTTTGTGGATTAGTGACGGGAAAAAAAAATTGTTTCAGTTTGTTCTGACTGCGACGGATTCAGAGGCCGAGAAAGTTATCGCTTCACAGAGCACAAAATGGGGAGAGGCGCAATTGGGAAGGCTTCCGATATTTTATTTCGCCAATAAACTATCGTAAGGCGCTTCTTCTTTTTTTCACTTCTCTTATCGTCGTTGTGGCATGTGAATACGTCAAAACGGCATCTAATCCCATGGATCAATTTATCGTAGGATGCACTTCTTGTCGCTTTTCCATTTAAAAACAAAGAAGAGTTGAAGATCCGATAAAGCCGTCAAGGTATTTGGCTCAAGCTCACGCATCTTCTGAACACAAGCCACTTAAATGGAGATATAATATTATCAAGCTGCGTTAATGAGCATAGAAATTGGGGTTTAACTTAAAGTTCGATATCGAATTCCGAAGAAAGAAAGAAAAGAAAAAGGTTTTCTACAAATGTACAGCAATTAGTGTTTAAAACTATGTTTATGTAAAATTTGCCCTTTAAAAAAAAAATAAAAAAAAATGGCATTGACATGTCCCTTTAGAAATTTCTGCAGAATCTATTCCATTTGGGATGGTCACTGTCAGTTATATATCGCAATATATATAAAAATATATAAATCGGTATGGCCAAATTTTATATCTCATGTCTATAATAATGTATATTCTTAGGTTAGGGCCCTTTTTTCCACCCATTCCTTGCTTGTATTTGATTTGATTGAGAGCTACACAGATGTCGGTCCAATTTAATTTCTTTGGTCTCAAATATATTAAATAAAACCACATACTGCTAATAGTCAACACATTAACTTCCCTTTTTGTGTTGATTATATGACTATTTACGGAATAAGTCTACTTCATAGAGGATCTCCGTGGCGTTGTTCCGCGAAATTATACGGCCCCAGAAAATTATGCCCGTAAACATTTTTCACTCTAAAAATAATAAAAAAATAAAGCCTTAAAATGATTTTCTTTTATTTTATATTTTAAAAGCTTTTGATTTTCGGAAATTCCAGCAACCGCTAACCCGTGGAAATTGGCCCAGGGCCGGTTTTGGCTAATTCAAAACAAAAATTGATTTTATTACGAGTCGTCATCCTACATATTTCAATATATCAAAACCTGTGAAGATTCAAGTGAACTCGATATATGATGACTAACTAAGTAACTAAGACAGAATTTCAATTTAATCAATGAATACAATGAAATAAAGACAATAATTTTATATATACATGTGAGAGATTATTGTCGTGCTTTAGAGCCACGCCACGCGCGGTGTTACCGAAAGCGCACTTAGAGTGCATATGATTGGATCACGTGAAGCGCGTGGATGACATGTTTTTCTCTTCAGCAGCATTGTTATGTTATTCCTTGACAATTGGCAGAGGCCAAAATGGAATCAATCCTGATCGTTGATTTACTTTACAGATCATCAACCCTATCATTGCCAACACAGACACATTTTCCCCTTTCAATAGTCAAACACTTTAGTTTAATCTAGAAACACCTTTACATAATTACATTGATGTTAATCCCTATTTTCCTCGCGTTAATCACGGGATTAGTCTTCCACTACTTTGGACTTGGAGGTTTGAAAATTGAAGTGTTACTCTTCCAAAAAAAAAAACGTATGCACACATTTGGACTTTGTTAGTTCGTGCATTTTGTCTCGTGAACTTTAATTTTTGGGTAAATGAACGAATTTCATTTTGTGTCAAACATTTGAAGAAATTGCCTATTTTGTGTATTTTTTTACTTTCACAAATAGGCATTTCTTAAAAGATTTGGCATAAAATTGGGCATTTCGTACGATTTTTTTTAATTTTTAACAACGGAGCCACGTATTCATTAAAAAACAAGCATCCGGCTCCCGATGAGAATTGTCGAAAAGATATGGAAAATTTGAGCGACATCACTTCTTTAAGAAATATTTACATCATATATATAATAAAAGAAATCCGGCATTAATCCGGTATTACTTGTATATTGTCAATTTTTATAAGGGTTAGGGAGTAATGTGCTACTTTATTTATAGCATTATAAGGGGTATCCCGACTAAAAATCGAGGTAAGCGAGAGTGCGAGACCAATACAACTTGAAGCAAAGTTCAAGGGCATTATTCTCAATTCCTCGTATATTAAGTATATTTAGAAATACAATATTAATTTGTGTTTATTGTTTAATTATTTGATGAAAGTTGAGTTTTGTCAGGTATTAAGAAAAGGCATTTGGGCATCGAATTTGATCGAGATGAGATGGGATTCCATCCTTTCTCTTTTAAAGATTGGGATCACAGCTGTACATATTTATATTATCATTCTTACTATTATAATATTAAACGATGTGATGTGACAATAATAATAATAATAATACTTTAAGAAACATAATTTACTAATTTCAAAATGCACCTTTATTTTTTGTTCTACAGATTCAAGTTTGAACATTCTCAACCATTTTCACTACCAAAAGGTAAAAACTTTATGTTAAAAAAAAAAAAAAACATAAAAACAAAAATTAATCTCATCCTCACCCCAAAAGAAAAAGGGTTAAAGGTTCAAAAAAATATTTCTGAAAAAGAAAAAGGAATCTTAGTAAATAAAAAAAAAAGGTAGGCCAAAGAAAATGGAAATATACCCTAGGAACTAATATTCCTTGCCTATAATTCATCGATTATAGATATACTCCTCCACAACAAAAGGGTACACCACTTTTTTTTATATATAAATAATTTAGCATTAATCAAACTCTTTGATAAGGCTCATTTATTATGTGGAAATAGTTCTTGGATTTTCCGAATTCAAACATCAAGACAAACCCAAAATGTGAAGAAATGATTTGGGCAAAAAAAAAAAATGATTAAGCAATCAAAAGCAAAAGTCATAAGAATTGACTGTAGAAAGTCAAAAGTCAAAGCAAAAGTCAGTGGAAGATCTCACAAACTTGAAATACAAGCTTATTTCTTTCTTAGCTTATAAGTTGTCGTTTGGGTATTTTGGTCAGAAAGAGAAGGTTTTCTAAATGTAGAAGCATATGAATATTATGATATTGAAGTGGTACTCTTTGCTTCACCAAAAACATTCCAATATTCAATTTTCCCACTCAAAAACTTTTTTAGATTTTCAAAACCCATTTGGAGTTTGAAATAATATCCGCAAATAAAGGAATGTTTTAAAGATATCTTATTTTTATCTGACCAAATGCAAAACTTACTACACAAGCTTAATTCTATAATTATACCTATTTACCACGTAAATTAAACACTTGGTCCGACCTCGAGAGATCCTGAAACCAAACGAAACGAGCCGGTCTTTGGGTATTTTAATCCTGTCTTTTCAAAATACCGGGTTCGGAAGAGTACCGTCGATTTATGAAACCTTGGTCCTACCTAATCATGATCAGACAGACAACCGGACATGGGCTGCCCGAGCTCATCGCCATGCCCCGTTGGCGTGAGCAGCCTGCATCCGGGTGCTGACCAGGTCAGCTGCCTACCTATTTGTTTTTTTTTTCTTTTCTCAATTAACTTTTTTTTAATAAAAAACTAAACCATACAAAATTGTTCGAATTTTTTAAAAGAAAATGAACAAATCGCCCACTCCCAAGGAGAAACCCGGACACGGCTTGCCCGCGCACCCATCCCGTGTAACTGTTCGAATTTTTTAAAAGAAAATGAACAAATCGCCCACTCCCAAGGAGAAACCCGGACACGGCTTGCCCGCGCACCCATCCCGTGTAAGCAGCTCTAGTCCTACTACCCTCAAACCAAAACTCAGCTATAATAACTATTTAAGGCATGTACTGTTGCATTGTGTATTTATTTCCCTAATCCAATCAAATAAAGAAGTTATAGAATGTTGCATTAGCTTTTTGCCACTGTAAAAGAGAGAGATGCTTTATAGTTTTATACAATGTTGAAAACAGAGAAAGCCATGCATGCTATTCCATAAACTGAATTTAATTTTTTATTTTTTTAATTTCTTGTGATACAAACGAAGATGAACAAGCAATTACACTAATAATAACCACAAAGAGATATATATATATATATATATCCTCCTCCTATACAATCTCACTCTTCTTCAGTCCCTTTGGACCAAATTACCCTTCAAACAAAACTCACTCAACAACACTGGAATCTGAAATCACACTCTCTAACTTATCACAATCAGCAATGGAATCAATCATATCGAAAAAGAATTCATAATATCATATCAAGAATGTAGTGATGAACTCACACTCACTGCGAGCTGTTTGGGTCGTCGTCTCCACTGTCGGTCGTCGCTTGACTCTGGTTGTTATTGTTGTGCTGATCCAACGCTTGATTCTGCTGCTGCTGCTGGTGGTTATGGTGATCGGAGTTCATGTTCAAACCTCCTCTTGAGTACGGGTTCAGCGCCGCCAGCATTCCCAGATTCGACTCCGACATTCCGAGCCCCAGATGCTGCGATGGCGACGGCTGCATCAGCATCGACCCCAGCTGCAGCGGGCTCGCGCCTCGTCCCCCTCCTGAGAAATCCATTCCCCCGGGGCCGGCACCTGCCAGGTTGAACCGCTGCACGAACTGCGCCGGCGAAGGCGTCGGGAATGTCCACATAGGCTGCTGCTCTGACGGGCCGGCCCCACTCGTCGGGACCCCCGTGGGCGCAACCCCTGCACCGGCCGTCACCGGGAGCATCCAGAACGTGTTCCCGGGGGCGCCACTCGTCGGCGCCACCGCCCACATCGCCGTCGCCGGGAGAATGTTCGAAGCCCTCATCATTCCCCCTCCGGCGACGGAGACGTCGTGCTTCGGCATATTCGACGGAGGCGTGGGCTTGAACGACTTGCTGCTGGACGGAGGCGACGGCGGCTCGCCAGGATTATCGCCTCCCCTTTGACTGTTGCTGTTCTCCTCTTTGAAGAGGTCTTCCCTGAACCGCTTCCTCATGTAATTCTCGGTCGCCTCCCCTGTCGGAAGCGCCTCGCCTATCTGCTCCGCCGCCATGAGAGTCAAGCTCTGCTGATTCTGTTGATGGTGGTGTTGATGCTGTTGATGGTGGTGAAACCCTAGCAGACCTGCGTGAGCTGCGAAATTCTCGTCGTAGTGGTGGAACGGCTTCGCCACCGGAGCAGGGACAGTGGATCCTGTGCTCCGGAGAGAGATGTTGAGAGTGGAGAAGTTCGCCGGAATCGTCCCGGTGCCGGTGGCTGCGATAATCGCCGGCTCCGCCTGCTGAAGCAGCCACTCCACGGTCTCTCCGTCGGACTTGTGCCCCAACTCCCTCGTGAGCTGGAAAACCCTCGCCGCGCAGGTCGCCGGCATCCGGATTCGCCGGCCGCGGCCGTCGACCTTGGTGTGGCGATCCTTGGTCGACCGCTTCGCCGAAGGAGCCGACTGCTGAGCCCCGCCAGGCTTAGCTCCGCCGGCGGAGGATTCGAGGCCGGGGCTGGATCTGGTGGCGATGGCGAGCGAGGCGTCCACGGCCGAGGAGGACGGCGACGAGGAAGACGGGGACGGCGTGGTTTTCGGGGCCGGGGCGGAAGAGGCAGCGAGGCCGGCCTGGACGGAGACGGAGACGGAGTCGGTGAAGGCGCCACCGCCGGAGGAGGATCTGGCATCGAAGGGGACGATGAAGTGGGGAGAGGAGGAGGAAGAAGAAGAAGGAGGCTGCTTGTGGAGATGGGCATGGTGGAGAAGAAGGTGGCTTTGCTGTGTGGTGGACTTGGTGCTGTTTTGTTGTTGTTGTTGCAAGTCCATGATTTTGGTGGGGAAGGAGAGAGAAGAGAGAAGAGAGAGATGAAGAAGAACCAGGTTATTTTTTTTTTGGGGAGTGGATTATGGGAAATATTTTTTTGTTTTTGAAATTATTTCTATTTATTTTCTCTCTCCTCTGGTGAGTGAGGAGGGAGAGAAGGAGGTTTGTTTGTTTGTTTGTTTATGATACTTTTAATATGGTATAGTAGTAGTGTGTGTCTTATCTTTTAACTCATATGCAATGTTTACAAGAGAGAAAGATTATTGACTGATGTTTTCTTTCTTGAGCTGCAAGAAGAAACAGAGAGAGATTTTAAGTTTTTAACCCCAATAAAAATAAAAGGGAATTGAAGTTGATCTCCCACTAGTTGTGGGCTTTGGACTTGGAGAGAGGAAGAAGAAGAATAAGGGCCCACACAGCTTCTCTGCTGGTGTAGTATTTTGGTCCCTACAGTTGTGTAGTCTTATTCTTCTTCTTCTCTTTGGCTTGAATGTGAATGTGATCGATCTCTCTCTAGACATCAAAATCTGTTAATGGCGTTAAAATATAACATTGGTGTTTCAGTCTATGACATGTTTTACCTAATTCAAAGCAAATCCAAGGCTGTGCTGTGCGGGACATTGATTGAGTTACTTTCTTAACTCATTTTAATCTTCTGGTTCAAGAATTTCTCTCTTGCAACATTGGTTTGGTTGCTTGACTATTAGAGATTTAGATCCTTAATATTTTCAGGTGTTCACTAATATATTAAAACAAGTACGAACCTTATTAATTAATCAACTTCGTAATGTCGGAATATTTATTCTTATGTGCTAGTATTTTATACTAAATTCTGTTAATGAATATATATATATATGATTCAAAATATTACTATTCTGCATTTTTGCATAATGCGTATTTTTAGTTATTTAATTAGGGGATAATAGCGGCATAAGTCCTCAACCATTACTCAACTGGGGCGGTATAACCCAAACCTCATTTAATAGTGGTATAAGTACCAAAAGATGATCTCCATCCATATTTGACTAACGGAAGTAGTCAACGTGAAGTGTGGTCAACTTCTCATCAACATGGACGCTACTTAATCCGACATGTCACCATACACGTCATCCTTGCGTCATCAAATTTAATGCAATTGCCATTAATTTTGCATTAAATTTGATGACGCGAGAATAACATGTATGGTGACATGTCGGATTACGTGGCATCCACGTTGACGAGAAGCTGACCACGCAAACGTTGACTACTTTCGTTAGTCAAATATGGACGGAAATCATCTTTTGGTACTTATACCGCTATTAAATGAGATTAGGGCTATGCGCCCCAGTTGAATAAAGGTTGAGGACTTATGCCGCTATTATCCCTTCAATTAGCCTTATAAATCAATGAAACGGACATTGATATTGTCAAAACTAAAACATATTATGGTTCAAAAACATAGACAACGATGGTGGTGTCACACAATTAAATAAGAAGTACATTAATGAATAACATATACTATTTTTCTTATGCTACAGTTGCTAATTATATTAACATAATTTAAAAATATTATTCAGTCATTTTCATTTATCAGGAACAGAAAATAAAAGTTCTCTTTCTCGGATGAGAAATTGACTTGAAGAATTTGATTGCGTGCCGACATACAAGACTTCCAGTGATATACAATTAGTGTCACAAATTTTATCACTATTTATAGTACTGACGACACATATATATATACAGAGATGGTGATCGAGATGGCCTTTACAGAGATGGCGATCGAGTTATTATGCATTCGATTTTTTACGTTTGGAATTCAAGTTATTACATAAATAAATTGTTAAAATAAATTGTTAAAATAAATTTTCCGTTTATCATTTTGTTATTTTTTTTAATGCTAAATTCGTCGGAATTTGAAATTCAAGTTAAATAATATTTTATTAAATTTTAAGAGAGATATGACAATTTTGTGGGTTACTACTTAAACTTATGGTCTATGCCATAATTAGCAATAATTATCAGAGATAAATAAAGTTCAATCAAGTTAAACCCATTAATTAAGCCAGGCATGTTTCAATTGAACTTCTAATGGCTGCCTAATCATATTCATTATTTCATTTTCCATTTAAATACAAACACCGATATAGAATTATATGAAATGGATAATATTTAAACGATTGATACTTTGATAGGACACTAATAAGACACAAACACAAGCAACTAGGTGAGAGTTTTTTCTTAAATTAACTAGATTAGTTTGAACAGATAGTCATAAAACATAGTTAATTCCAATATAAGCATAAACCAGCCCACAAAAAAATCCCGTATCTTAAGCTTTATCCTATCATATTTATTTTTTAATGGCTTGGCATAATTAATAATACTTTGGCATCATTGTCAATATACTAAACAAATCACTTTCTCTCTCCTACATAAGTGACGAAGCTAAGAAGGGATTATCATTTGGGCGGGCTCGCCCGGGCCTGAGATTTATCGAGCCAGGTTCGCCTGCCCGAGGATTGAAGTTTGCACTTTTATTATTATTATTGATTTTTACTATTTAAGTACCACAATAATATATATATATATATATTAACGATATACTCAAAATGTCAAATTTTATTTGTAAATGCTAAAGTGCCAAAGTCGTTTAAAATTTTAAGATTTGGATTTTTTGTTTCCATTGTGTCTTTCTTGTGCTTATAGTTACGTGTTAGCGGACTTTTATTTACCAAATTTTAATACATGACTCTTATTTTAAAAATACGTGATAAATGGAGATATAATGACATAATAAAAATATTGAGAGTGACACAAAGGAGATGAAAATTATAAGCTCTATCCTTTATTTTGTTTGAATACTTTGGACTTCACCGACGAAATTTGAAATTGAATACATAACCGTTAATTTTGCCTAAGCATTTATATTCTTGCCGATATCAAATAATTTGAAAAGAAATATAAAAATAAAAAAAGGGAAATGGTAAGTTCGTAAAGCTAAAAAAACAAAAAAAGGTTAGGGACGAGCACAAATAAAATTTAACTTTTTATCCGAATGGAAATTGGTTAATGGTTGTGGACTTACGTCAAATGATGAGAATTGAGATAAGGTTGAAGGGCAAAACTGTAAATGTGCATAAAAATACATTTGTGTTTTTTTTTTTTGATAAAAAAAAATACATATGTGTTACTGCTGTAGTGCCTGCTGAGAAAGGACAGTGGTCACACAGAGGACTTACTGTCAAATACCTCATTCAATTTCACTCCTTTTTTTTTTATTGATATAGATCATCCCTCCAAATGTTTTTAATTTTATTTTATTTAATAAGAATGTTTAATTTTCCTAATATCTATTTATTTAAAATCCCAACCAACAAAATTGAATGAATTTTATATCACATTCCAAAATGATGGTGTCACAGGCTAGTCAGAAGATTAAGGCCCACTTGGACTTTCCTTCTCATTTAAAGCTCTATTATATTAGGGTTTTTAAAGATAATAGTCAATCTTGAAGGTGGATTTAGTAAAATAGCTAAACTTTAGTTAATTTTGTAAACTAGCCAATTAATCATTTAAGTGAATATCTAATTACATTATTACCCTTAATAATTAAAAACGAAATTAAAAATAAATACAAATTAACCACGTAATTTGTGGGTTATTAATCTGAAAAAATCAATGACATTAATTATAAATAATTATATTAATTAAAAATTCATTTATTTTCATTAATTAAAAATATTGCTATTAATTGAAATAACTATAAATATGGTAACAACCAAAACCAAACCTTTTTTTTATATAATTCAAATTTTAAATTCAAAAAATTTATATAATTTTCGGATTTATTTTTTTCAAAAAATATCAACAAATTAAAGACGCGAATTAACGTAAATTAACAACGAATCATAATAAATTAACATCGAATTAACGTAAATTAACAACGAATTTACGTTAATTTACGTAAATTAACAACGAATTTACAATGAATTAACAACGAATTTACGTTAATTCGTAAATTAACAACGAATTAACGTAAATTAACAACGAATCAACGTAAATTAACAGGCCTCAACACGAGGCGTCGAAGATAGAGCCGCCGACTTTGGTCCCGACGAGGTGTTCGAGGCTGATGCCGTTGTACGGCCTCACGCCGACCTCGATCAGGCCGTCGCGGACGCCAAGCTGCCACGCCTTGATGTATTCGTAATACACCATCATTTCCAATGGCGATTCGCCTCGTCATCACCACCATCACTTGCCTGCGAGATCGCCGCTTCAGAGGCACAATATGGGCTCGACTCCCATGCCCAACACCTCCGATCAAAACCCTAGGCCGAGATTCAGCTCCGAAAACCGTCGCCGGAGGCAGCTCGACATGGAACAGACCTTGACGTCCTCCAATGGCGAGATTCAACCTCCCCAGGCTCAGATTCAGAGCTCCGAGGTCGCGTTCGAGCAAATCCCTCTCTCGACTCTTCGAAGACAGAGGTCGACTCTTCGAGCAAATTCGTTTGACATGGCTTGAAAAATGGAGCAATGATGCACTGGTTCCACCGGGTGAAGCTAAGAGTGCGGAACGATGAAGGCGGCGATCGAGAGCTGCTCGGCGGGGGGAGAACGATCTGCAATAAACAAAATTTAACAATGAGGTGGAAGAAGGATCTGCAGTTTTGGAGGGGATAAAGCCAACGTTCCTCAAATCCTATTTTGAGGTTGATTTTGAAAAAAATGACGATTCTTTTTTTGGCATATATCCATAGCTTATAGAACTTGATTAATAGGAAAGCACGTATTTTTTAAGAACCTGCTGATTCTCTTTTTGTATCCTAATTAATAGGAAAGATTTGGTCCTAGTCAATATATCTTAACCATTTACACGTGTTATTATATAACCTGATTTATATTATTTTTTTCTTTTTTTAATTAAATGAAAAGTAATCAGTTACCATGATTTGTGCTGATAAGATTAATTACCATTTTAATTAATTACGAAAATAATAATTTAAATTGATTAATTAAAAGATATTTTAAGATTAAAAATTGAATTTAATATGCCACCTCATGTTAATTGGCTAGTTTAAAAAATTAACCAAAGTTTAGCTATTTTGCTAAACCTATGTTTCATATTGACTATTTGGTGCAATTTCTCATTATATTATTGTCACTCTGTACATCTTCAAAATGTGTGGAGCTTCTTTTGTCACATTTATCTTTCTCTTCTATTTTTTAAAATAACAAATTAATATGCACAAATCTCAATGTATTCCATTCCCATCATTTTACTATTTATTTCAGTGACGATCCTCCTTTCTTTCTGTACCTATTTACTTACCTTTTTAACCCGGCTAATTACTTTCTTTTTTTCTCCAAATAAAGTTAAAAACAAAAATAGTGACAAAAAATACAAATTAGAAGTGAGAAATAAAGGCTGCAACTTTTATTTTGACATCTAAGTCTTGTTTTGGTAACAGTCAACAGTAAAAGTAAAAAGTAAATAAATTAGGTTTGCATATTCAGTCCCTGCACTTTGGAATATTTGTACTAACTCCCATATTTAGAAAGCTTCATGTGTCGCTTTCAGCATTGAAAGGGATCCACGTGTAAAACAGCTAAACATGCGGGTACAGGTTGCGGTTATGGACCTTATGGTAGGACCAAATTATGTTTCAGTGAAAAATCCATTTGTCCTCTTTCAATTTTTTCTTGGAAATTCAAATTTAAACTTTATTTATACATAAATTCTTAGTATTAATTTTATTTTTATTTTTTTCATCTATATTTTTTTTATGCATGTGGGTTTTGCTACCAAATTGGAGAAATGATCAGAGGGGCAGAGAGAGGCATTAAATGGTTTTATTCAATAAAAGTAGAAACTATACCATCATTATTCGAGTGGCAAAAAAATCATTACTAACAATTTAATGAATATGATTTATGAACTATGTATTAGTGTTTAAAGAGGCAAATAACTTCATTCAGATGTGTGTCTGGTACTTTGATTTTCATCCCTAAACACAACTTTTATAGTTCATAAAGTTCCATCACACAAACCATTCTCTGAAACAATGTTTAAAATCTCGTTAGTATCGTCATTTCTGATAACAAACTACCAATAGATATCGAGATTTTAAATATAAATATTTTCAGAGCTTCAAAATCAGTACTTCGTCGAAAAAACATTGTCCATATAATTATAATTACTCGTATAAGCGTGTTTTTACGAAGAAACTACAATTTGTTGCATAACTTGTATTTTGAAATAATCATACTATAAAACGTCGTTTAACTTGAATTGAAGTCTTTAAATTATACAAGAAATATCTCACGGAGCAAGGAAAATTTCGGCAATCCCTTCTTTTTGAACACTTTACAGTCCGGGTACTTCTGCATAATTGTTAAGGTCGGATTTGGTTAAATCCATTCTTAACCATACACTTGTCGTTTTCCTATGAAACGACGAGGGTCGGGTGGGACGCAATGGCGATGGGCTTTCGGCCCATTGATGGAGGTTAGTGGCCAGGAGTGGAACCTGGGCTCCTCGAAGATGGTCATATCGCAATGGGCTCGCGGCCCATCGGGGAGAGCGATGACCGAGGATGGGCCTCAAGCCCATTGAGGTCTGGAGCTTCGACCTAGGATATGACAAGAAGGTACGGTCCGAGGGGACCACTGCAGGGTAGTGCGCGCGGGATGTGTCAGAAGGGACAACGTTAGTGGAAACAAGCCCCTTTGGCAGGCGTCGAGAATGTCAGAGAAGAGGACCACAGGATATTCCTTGGGGGGACCATCTGAAGATCATCCAAGGGATTCGAGCCAAGAAGGTCCCAGAGGGGGCTATAAATAGAGGGAGAGAAGAGAGAAAGAGGGAATTATCGCATAGTGTTGAAACTCCCTTCGCATTCTTCTACTTTGTTCCAAGCTATAAACGGAAGAGACCGATCCCCTTTGTAATCATAAATCAATCAAAGATACCCCATTATTCGTATTTATTCATGTGTTTTGGTAGTGTATTTTTGTGACTGGTAAGGCGGTGCGAATCGCCCTCTACAGTTTGGCGCCCACCGTGGGGCGGTAGTTTCTTCCTATCTCACAGCCAGGAACGAGTAGAGGGAAAGCGAAAAATGCCTCAAGACGAGGGGCGGAGCGACCAGAGCGAGGCGCTGGACGAGATGCGGCGACAGATGACCCAGGTCATGCAGAGGATGGAAGCGGCCGACCGGAGGGCGGAAGAAGCCACGAGAAGAGCCGAGGAGCAAGCTGCGGAAAGTCGGAAGCTCGCCGAGCTGCTCGCCCAAGCGGAGGGCAGGAACGCGGCGAACAGGTCTGCTGACTCCCCCATCGCAGCGAGTGGAGGAGCCCTGACCGGAGACGCGGCGAATAATGAGGCGCTCGGCGCCTCTCGGGACCTCTTGGTCCGGAACCTGTTCCAGACGCCAGCATCGACCTCGCAGCCGACGACGACGGCAAGCACGCCCCTGAGCGTGCCAGCGCTGGTCCCGGCGGGCGACCCAGCCGCTACCGGAGAAATCATGAGGGCCATGACGGCCATGGCGGCGGCCCTGGAGGCAAATATAGGACAGGTGGCCTCGCGAGTGCACCAGGCGACGAGCGCCGGTCCGGAGATCGACAAGCTGGTAAGAGACGCCAGAGTGACCCCCTTCACTCCTAGGATCCGAGGAGTCGAAGTAGATGAGCTGCCAAAGATCAAGCTCGCGCCGTACAAGGGAGGGACCGATCCTACGACTCATGTGAAATCTTACAGGATAGCGACGGACCATATCGTCGGCGAGGAGACCAGAAGGGAGGCTATCCTTTGTCGCCTTTTTATTTACCATTTGCAGGGCCCAGCCAGCGACTGGTTCGCGCGGCTTGCGCCAGGGATTATCGACAACTCCGACCAGCTCGTCGCCATGTTCCTGAAGCATTATTCCATCCACGCCCAGAGCGAGGCGACGCTAGCATCTCTGTTTGATCTCAAGCAGGAGAAGGACGAGACGCTGCGCCAGTACGTGGAGCGGTTCAAGGGAGTGATGATTCGGGTGCCGAATCTCGAAGACGCTGTCGCTGTCCAAGCGCTGAGGCACGGCCTGCACTGCACTTCCGATTTCTGCAAAGAGATCACGAGGACAGTGCCGCTGACGATAGAGGACGCACTCCACCGAGCGACGATCGACATGAACATCGAGGAGAACATCCTCGGCAGGAAAAAGAGCGACGATAGGGGCGAGGCCAAGGCCAAGTCCGAGAAGAGCAGGGACGGGCGAGACGGCTCGTCGTCGAGAGCAAGGAGAGAAGATCGAGGAGCACAGAACGAGCGACGCGCACCAGAGGCTCCGAGACACAAAGTCTACCAGGTAAACGAGAAGCGAAGCGACAACACCGCCCGCGAGAATCAGCAGCGGGCGGACTATCACGACAGCAGGCCCCAGGGCCAGCAGGGAGGATACTCCCGAGGAGAGGCCGACGGAGGCCAGCAGGGATACTCAGGGGGACGCGGCGGGTTCTCCGGAGGGAGAGGAAGTTTCGGCGGCGGTCGTGGAGGACGCTCAGGCGGCCGAGGAGGTTACGAAAGGACCCCGTGGCCGAGGGACATGAACAAATTTTGTTCGTTCCACGGTTACTGGGGCCATTCGTCCGAGGATTGCGCCGCGTACAAAAGGTTCATCCAGAAGGGGATCGAACGAGGAGACTACGGGGAAGCCACGCGAGAGCAGGCGCGACCCTGGAACAACGAAAACAGGGCCTTCCCCAACCAACAAGCGGCTCCGCCTCCGGGCTCCGGAGGAGGGCAGAGCGCTCAGAAGCGAAGTTTCGCGATCGAAGCGGAGCCGTCGGCCCGCGCGGAGGCCGCCCGCCCGGCGAGCAGACCGAGGATCGACGTGATCATGGGTGGATCACGATTCTGCGACGACACGGTTAACAGCATCAAGGCCTACCAGAGGCGGGGGCGAGAGCATAGCCGAGGAGACTTGGCGCGGGAGATGGCGGAAGCGACGATCGAGTTCGTCGAAGACGATAACTGCGCGGATTCGCACGACGACGCACTGGTGCTCGAGCTCAACATCGGGGGGTACGACATAGCGCGCGTTCTCGTCGACAACGGCAGCTCCGTAGACATGATCACCCACGAGTGCCTTCTTCGCATGAAGATCGACGACCTCGCCATCGGAGGCCGACCCCGTAAGGTGTCGGGATTCAACGGCGACGTCACCACCTCACTAGGAACGGTCCAGCTAGCCGTATACGCCGGGAGTGTGAGGAGGATGACCGAGTTCATGGTCCTCGATGTGGAATCGCATTTCAACGTGATCCTCGGGAGGCCGTGGATTCACGCGATGAGGGCCGTACCCTCCACCTACCATCAGTGCATCAAGTTCCCCGGAAAGGATGAGGGAACCATCGAGGAGCTCCAAGGCTGCCGAGAAGCCTACCGCATCTGCTATATGATGCATCATCGAGCGGCAAGCAGCGGGAAGAGGCCCGAGAAGGCCCTCGAAAGCCGCAAGGATGGGTTATAGCAATTAGCCATCGCTGCCCCGCCTCCCCCGACGACGAAGCGAAGGAAGCGGCGCAGGAAGAGAGGGAAAGGAGGGGATCCTGGGGTTCCGGGGATCCTTAGCGCCGAGGACATCGAGGATCCGGCGACAGAAGAGCGGAGCGGCGGGCCGCAGATCGAGGAGGTCGAGCAGGTCTGCATCGACGAAACCGATCCGACGAGAACCGTCGGAATAGGCGCGAGACTCGACCCGGAGATGAAAGCCCAGCTGGTGGAGTTCCTGAAGAGAAACAAGGGAACCTTCGCATGGACCAACGACGACATGCCAGGGATCGACCCCGCGGTCATCACCCACCGGCTCAACACCGACCCCAACCATCGACCGGTCATACAGAAGAGGAGGAAAATGGCGGCCGACAGAAACAAGATCATCAACGACGAGGTAGACAGGTTGCTGGCGATGGGAACTATCCGGGAGGTCAAATACCCCGAGTGGCTAGCCAATACCGTCGTCATACAGAAGAAGAACGGCAAGTGGAGGGTCTGCGTGGACTACGTCGATCTCAACAAGGCATGCCCGAAGGATAGCTTTCCAATGCCCCACATCGACCGCTTAGTCGAGGCGACCATCGGGTACGAGCTTATGAGCTTTATGGACGCCTATTCCGGCTATCACCAGATCAGGATGCACCCCGACGACGAGGAGAAGACCGCTTTCATCAGCGAGCGAGGGACGTACTGCTACAAAGTTATGCCGTTCGGGCTGAAGAACGCCGGCGCCACCTATCAGCGGCTCATGACGAAGATGTTCCACGATCAGATAGGAGAATCCCTCGAGGTGTACATCGACGACCTGGTCGTCAAATCGTTAAAGGTTGCCATGCATGTCGAGCATCTGGAGAAATGTTTTCGGGTCCTCAACGAGCATAAGATGAAGCTGAACCCGACGAAGTGCACCTTTGGCATCTCGTCCGGAAAGTTCTTGGGCTTCATGGTGACCCGTCGCGGAATCGAGGCCAGCCCCGACCAGGTCGAAGCCTTCCAGAACATGCCCTCGCCTCGTAATCGTAGGGAGGTCCAGAAGCTGACGGGACGGATCAACGCGCTCGGGCGGTTTATCTCGCGGCAGACAGACCGGACCCTCCTCTTCTATGAGTTGCTGAAGAAGAATAAGAAGTTCGAATGGACGCGAGGGTGCGAGGAGGCCTTCCAAGCGCTGAAGGCTTACCTCTCGTCGCCGCCAGTCATGACGAAGCCAGAGCCGGGAGAGCCTCTGTATCTGTACCTCGCGGTGTCCGATCACGCGATAAGCCAGGTGCTGGTGCGAGAAGAGAAGGGCGAGCAGAAGCCTGTTTCGTATATCAGCCGGAAGCTCCTTGACGCCGAAACACGGTACCCCCAGGTCGAAAAACTGGCGCTCGCGCTGTTTGACGCATCGGAGAAGTTGAGATTCCATTTTCAGATGCACACCATCGTCGTCATGACAGACAGACCGGTCAGGTCAATTCTGCACAGCCCAAACCAGTCAGGGAGGATCACGAAGTGGTCGATCAAGTTGGGAGCATACGACATCGAGTATCGACTCCGGACAAGCTTGAAATCGCAGGTCCTTGCTGACTTCCTCATCGAGCTGCCGAAGGAGCTCATAGACTCGCGCGATGAGACCGGGATGTGGAGGCTCCTCGTCGACGGGTCGGCGACGTCGCTCGGATCGGGTATCGGGATCAGGCTCGTTTCCCCAGTCGGAGAGGTCGTGGAAAAAGCTTGCCGCCTCGCTTTCCGCGCCACGAACAACGAGGCAGAGTACGAGGCTCTCATCGTCGGGATGCAATCGGCCCTGGCCCTGGGCGTGCGGAAGGTAAACGCTTTCTCGGATTCTCAGCTGGTGGTCAAGCAGGTTAACGGGGAGTACGAGAAGAACGACGAAAGGATGGAAGCATACGCCGAGGTTGTCGAATCCCTATCAAAGAAATTCGATTTTTGGACTTTGACGCAGGTCTCGAGGGGCGACAACAACCACGCCGATGCGCTGGCAGGCTTGGGCTCTACGACCCAAATCGACGAGCTCCGCTCGATTACCGTCGAGACGGTCGAAAAGCCCAGCATCAAGCGAGAAGAAGGTCCGCCAAAAAAGAAGCGCAGGGCTAGCGACGGCACGACAAGGAAGCAGGACGAGGAGTACGACGCTCAAGAAATCCTCGACATCGAATGCGAGAACCTGAGTCCCGATGAGCGGGGGATCGTAGACGATGACGAAGACAAGGATTGGCGCACCCCTCTTCGCAGGTATATCCTCGACGGAACGTTACCCGATGACAAGCAGGAGGCCAGGAAGCTGCGAACCAAGAGCGCGAGGTATTCTGTTCTGAATGGCAGGCTTTACAGGGCGAGCTTCGAAGGAATACTACTGCGATGCTTGGGCAGGAAGGAGGCAGAGTACGTTATGGGAGAAATCCACGGCGGGGAGTGCGGCAATCACTCCGGAGGCCGATCCCTCCTGCGAAAGGCCAAGCGTCAAGGGTTCTTTTGGGAAACCATGGTCGCAGATTGTGCCGACCATACCAAGAGGTGCGAGAAGTGCCAGCGCCACGCTCCAGCTATCAACTGCCCAGCCGAAAAGCTGTCGGTAGTGTCCGTCCCATACCCCTTTATGAAGTGGTCGATGGATATCGTTGGTCCGATGCCTACTGGCTCCCGACAGCGGAGATTTATGCTGGTAGTGACGGACTTCTTCACTAAGTGGTCCGAAGCGGAGGCGTATGCCAACATCAAGGATTCGGACGTCGAGAGCTATGTCTGGAAGAGCGTGGTCACACGTTTTGGACTGCCCCGCGAGATCATCGCCGATAACGGGTCCCAGTTCATTTCGAAGAGATTCCAGGACTTCTGCGCTCGATGGAGGATCAAGCTGAACACATCAACGCCGAGATACCCGCAGGGGAACGGAAACGCGGAGGCGGTTAATCGCACCATCGTCGACAGCATCAAGAAAAGGCTCGAGGAAAAGAAGGGCTTGTGGGCTGACGAGCTTCCCGGAGTCCTTTGGGCCTACCGCACAACTCCCCACTCGGCCACCGGCGAGACCCCTTTCGCACTCGCCTTCGGAGTCGAAGCGGTAATACCGGCCGAGGTGGGAGTGCCCAGTCTGCGACGAGAGTGGGCTCCAAGCCATCCCGACGATAACAGCCAAGGACTGCTCCATCAGCTGGACCACATCGACGAAAAGCGGGAGCGGGCTAAAGTGCACATCGCCAACTACCAAAACACCATCGCTCGGTTCTACAATAAGAGCGTCCGCCCTCGGCAATTCAGGGCCGGAGAGTTGGTGCTCCGCAAGGTTTTCCAGAACACGGCGGAACTGAATGCGGGGAAGCTTGGGCAAAATTGGGAAGGCCCATACAAGGTCGTGGAGGTGGTCAAACCGGGAGTCTACAGGCTCGAGAACTTGGCCGGCCTCGAGATGGTTCGCAGTTGGAATGTCAAGCACCTCAAAAAGTTTTATCAGTAAGCCTTATCGCCCCAATTCCTTATGTTTACATACCCTATCGTCCTAATGGGATGTCCCGACCCACATGTTCGGGACCACTCATAGCCCCAGCTCGTCTCTAATAAAAACAGGGAGTACTCTTCCCTCGCGAGCCGCACCCGTACGGGGGACTCGAAGGGTTTAACGAGGCTCGCCTTTATGGCAAATTATCTTTCTAACAATCTTACAGGCTAACATTTATGAACAACCTCAAAGTAAGAGCAGCGCACGACCAGCCGCGAGCCCATTGCGATAATTGCAAGATCGAACACATTCACATAAGGCGCGAAGCGAAAGCAAAAATAACGAAGCCTAAAAATGGCACGAAAGCAAAATCAATAACAAAAATGAACAGCCATCGCCGTCGACACTCTAAGAACGCCGCCGTGGCGAGAACGACATTTTCATCGGACTCTCCACCGCGCGCGACCTAGAGGAAGAAGAAGAAAAAAGGGCCTCGACAAAAAATTCGATGGCACCATGAAAAAGAAAAAAGGGCCTCGACAAAAGATTCGATGGCACCATGAAAAAGAAAAAAAGGGCCTCGACAAAAATTCGATGGCACCATGAAAAAGAAAAAAGGGCCTCGACAAAAGATTCGATGGCACCATGAAAAAGAAAAAAGGGCCTCGACAAAAGATTCGATGGCACCATGAAAAAGAAAAAAGGGCCTCGACAAAAGATTCGATGGCACCATGAAAAAGAAAAAAGGGCCTCGACAAAAATTCGATGGCACCATGAAAAAGAAAAAAGGGCCTCGACAAAAGATTCGATGGCACCATGAAAAAGAAAAAAAGGGCCTCGACGAAAGATTCGATGGCACCATGAAAAAGAAAAAAGGGCCTCGACAAAAGATTCGATGGCACCATGAAAAAGAAAAAAGGGCCTCGACAAAAGATTCGATGGCACCATGAAAAAGAAAAAAAGGGCCTCGACAAAAGATTCGATGGCACCGCGAAAAAGAAAAAAAAAAAGGGGCCTCGACAAAAGCTTCGATGGCACCACAACAAAAAACAAAAGGGCCTCGACAAAAGTGTCGATGGCACCATGAAAAGGGAAAAACGAACCTAGACAAAAGCCTCGAGGGCATCAGGGCAAAGAAAAAGAGCCTCGAAGTAGGTAATCGAAAGGGCCAGCGATAGCAAGCAGTTTCGCGACAAGTTTCCCCTCCACCGTCAATTACTATGTTCGTTTCATTATCAAAAAAAAAAAAGGGGGGGGGGAAGGAGAGGATGCTCAAGCCTGCAACCTCCACACTAAGACCCCATACAAGGGAAGCCACATATACAACAGTGACGCAATTACAAAAGATTTTCGTGTATTCATATGCCAAAAAGACTTATAAGTTTATAACATTTACATTTACATCATAGCCTTGTAAGCAAACCGGCACAAGTCACGTAAATCGGAAAAACACAAGCAGTCTTAAGCGTCAGCCCTCGTCGGATTTGAAAAGGGAGTCGGCGAGGTCATCGACGCAATCCGACATCGCTCGGTCGAGAATGTCCCCGGCAAAGTCCGAGAAGGCGGCCAGATGACGAGGGTCGCGAGTTAGGAACTTCGTCAAGGCAGTCGGCGGCAACAGGTCTAGGCGTCCAGATGCAGAGGAGTTGTCTTCGAGATCCGTCGAAGAAGGCATCGCGACCCGAAGAGTTAGCTCGTTGATCAGGTCACGCACTAGGTCGTAGTGCTCGGGATCCTCGGCGAGGAACGACGCGATCACGCCCTCATCAGGCCTCGAAGGCCAAGAAACGAGAGGTAGCTCGCCGGCCTGCGATAAGAGGGGGGAGGATAGTCGACCCCAATGAAGCGAGAAAGTTAGGAAAAACGACAGTCGCGAGCCGATAACTAAAGTTCAGCAGAGGAAGTAAAGATCTTTTTCATTCATTAAGTGTTCGTGAAGTACAAAGAAAGGGCCCGAGGCCAAAGCAACAAAGAAAATATAACAGCAAAATTCGCAAAAGAAAAACCAAAATATACAAAGAAAATTCCCCTAGGGAAGGCCATCCTGTACCGTCGGCTCTTGGATCGAGAGGGTCTTGTCGTTGGTCCCATACTCGTCGACGGAGTCCGAAGCCGAGGCAGTCGTCCCCGCTGCGAAGGCGGCCAGCCTCTCGGACTCGATGGAGGGAGGATCGCAAGGCGAGAGAGGCGGCGAATCCAGAGGAAGAGCAGACCTCACCTCTAGCTCCTTCGCCCTCGTGGAATGCTCCGCGATGATCCCGCGCCACTTCGGCAAGAGGGGCAGGAGCTTCCCCACCGTCGCGACGGGAGGAAGCTTTTCGACCATGTCGAGGTTGGCCTTGTAGCCGGCGACCATGCGGTGATGGTCGACGGACTCATCGAGAGCCGCGAACCTCTCATCGCGACGCTGGATTTTGGCCTTGGCTCTCTCGAAGAGACGCAGCCGTGCGCTACGTTCCTCGACGACTTCCGCCTGCGCGCCCTCCAGCTCATCGGCGAGCCTCTTCAGAGCGTTGGTTACCCGGGAAACCAAGCGACTCTCTTCCTCGGGAGGAGCGCCGACGGCCTCGCTCAGACGAGCCAGCCTCCTCGTCTTCTTCTCGAGGGCCACGGTGAGGTCGTGAGTCGCGCTCCGATGGCGCTCCGCCTCGTCGACGAGGGCGCGTTGCTGCTCTTCAACTTGCAGCTCGGCCTGCTGGCGAAGGGAAGCCTCCTTCTCCAGGGCGGCTTTGGCCTCCTCAAGGGCCAGACGGTGCCGATTGGCCTCATCCCGGTACTTTCGCTCCCCAGCAATGGAAATCTGAAGATGACACTCGAGCTCACCGACCCGGGCGCCCATCTCGAGCAGTTCCGACGCATGTTCGTGGGATGTGTCGCGCTCGTCGAGGATCATGTCATTGAGAAGCGCGATGCCTTGGAGCGTAAGAGCTGCTGCCTTGCGGTAGCGAGAGGAGGTCGCCAGTGAGCTGCCGGCGGGACGAAACTGTTGGGGGGACATCGACAGGCCGTGGATCGCGTCGGCCGAATACTTCTCCCATTCTTCCTTGGAAGAAGCCTGAGTGGGCGGATCGGGGAAGCTCGGATAGCGGAAGACGGTCGAACCCTTCACCATGCCTTGCGGGAACATAGGCAGAAGTTCGTCCGGCGAGGGGGCGCCCGCTTTGGAGGATTCCCCTGGAGCTTTCTTCCAGGGGTGGGGAGGTTTGGCGAGGAGCAAGCACTCACCGCTCGTCGTCTCGTGCGCCGCCGATGCCTCCTTTTCGGGCGAAACCTCGATCGAAGACGACTCGCAAGAGGCATTCGTCCTGAACAGGGAAGTGCCGGGGTTGGGAACGCCGACGGCTTCCCGAGGAGCCTCGCCCTGGGACCCAGCCGCGGGCGGCGAGGCGCCCGGCGGGGCATCTTCTGCCTGGTCAGGATGAGCAACCGCCGGGAGAGCGGCTGTGGGGGTCCCCTCGGCCGCTACGACGGTCGCCTCGCGGGGAGAGGCCGGCGGGGCAGGGATCTTCTCATCCCCTAAAGCAGGGGCATCTCCGGCGTCCTCGCCGCTCACGACCAACGGGGTCGGATCCAGGAGGGCCTGCTCGGTGACCTCTACGGTAGAAGGAGCAGGGTCGGCGAGAGGTTCCGTCGACTGAAAGTCGACGGCGGGCAGGACGACATCAGAGAAGTCCAGGCTGCCGAAGTCATCGTCGAAATTCACCTCCCGACGGGTGCGCCGGGAGTACCCGGTCGCGGGGCTGACGGAGGGCGTGACGATGATCGGCTCGGAGGCGGTCCCCGCGCCAGGCGTGACTTCTGTCGCCGCTTTGGACCCCTTTGGCGAGAGGTCCTCGCGTGTAGCCTCAGAGCCAGGAGCGGGGACAACCGTCTCATCGGCGCGGGCTCCGAGCGGAGTTTGACGAGGGGAGAGGTCGACCTGGGAGTCCTCGCGGCGAGGGGACTCTCGGGGGGCAGGAGCCTCCGACGGACATCGACCCACGACAGGAGGCGTCGCGTCGACAGCTCGAAGGGGCGCATCGGTGTCGGCTGCGGGCTCGGAGCGATGCTCGGAGGAAGCGTCACGGAGCGGAGGATCGTCGTGCGAGATCACGCGGTCCCTTCCCTCTCGGGGGACTAACCCCAGGTAGCCATCTTTGGACCGGTCTCGCGGGGGCGGCACCGGCGTCGGGGAGGGCTTACCCCTCTGGCGAGAGGACTCCTCGTCGGTCACGTCGAAGCGGGATTTCCTTTTGCGGCTCTTCACAGGAGCCTTGGGCATCTTCTTCCGCGGAGGAGCCGACGATCCTTTCTCGCCTTCCTCGGCCCGAAATCCAGGCGGGAAAAGCGAGCGAGGAGGCGGCCCCATAATGTTGCAGAGGCGGTAAATACCCGAGTTCACGATCCGGGCGGCGTTGAAGTCGAGGAACCAATCGCGGCGATCGTTGGCGAGAAGCGCGTTGCGCACGCTTGTGAAACGGGCCACGACGCCCTCGTCGGTCGACGGCGAGAACTTGATGATATCCTGATCGCCGACCCAGGCGCGGGGGAGCTCCTCGTGGTTGGGGCCGAACGTCGACGCACTCACGCGCGTGAAGTAATATCGATTCTCCCACATCGCCTCCTTGTTCGGGGAGTTCAGGAGGATGTGGGGTTTGTGGCGGTGCGACAGCGAGAGGCGCCCAATGTTTTTTGGATTCCTCGAGAAGTAGTATAGGGTCATGAGGTCCTCCAGAGTGACCTCGACCCCTTGTTCCAATCCCAGCACAAGAGTGCACAGGAGGAGACGGATGGAGTTGGGACTTACTTGGGTTATCGGCACGTTGAAGGCCGCCAGGAAGGCTACAATGAGGTTGGGCACCGGAAGGTGAAGGCCCACGTCGGTGAAGAAGTGCTCATAGACGGCAATACAGTCGTCTTGGGGCTCGTCGGCGCGCTCGCCTGGATACGGAAGCCGGAGCAGGTACTTCTCGCTGTCGATATAGTTCTTGATGAAGTGGTCCCGGTGCGCCTCCGTCAAGATAGACAGAGGGGACTTGGTCTGGAAGATTTTCCCGGCCATTGCCATGATCGGAAGAAGGTTGAGACAGTTGAGGGACAGATGGGGAAGGAGCAGGAGCTTCGAGAGCAAAAAAAAAAAAAAAGAAAGAGGAGCAAGTGAGAAGGGTGAGAGCGAATGAAAGAAGAAAGAAAGAAATAGAGAGGCATTTCGAATATAAGGAGGGGGGAGAGAGAAGCCGAAGGGGCGCGATTCGATCGAACGGCCCAGGATGGAGGCGTGCGTAAGCTGTCAACGGTCGAGATGAAGGAGCCGTTGGGAATCCCATAAAGTAGGTACTCGAGTGCCTGGGGAACCCCGCATTAAATGCGGGGGGGGGGATTCGAGGCGTCGCCTGCATGCGCAGTGATGGGACGACGACGCATCGATTCGGAAGCTGATCTCTCACCGCGAAGGCACCGTCGTCGAGAGGAGATCCTCGGAGGTTCGGTCCCGTCGCCCGATGATAGCCGTCGCGCATCAGGCTTCCAACCATTCTCTCATCGCGAGGAGTACGTCGGTGATCGACGACCCTCAATGGGTTGATCTTGTCGCCCGACGAGGGTCGTCGCGCGGAATTTCCTCCTCTTACATTTTCCCAAGTGCGAAGGCACCGTCGTCGAGAGGAGATCCTCGGAGGTTCGGTCCCGTCGCCCGATGATAGCCGTCGCGCAACAGGCTTCCAAGCCTTCTCTCATCGCGAGGAGTTCGTCGGTGATCGACGACTCTCAAGGGGGTGATCTCGTCGCCCGACGAGGGTCGTCGCGCGGAATTTCCTCCTCCTATATTTTCCCAAGTGCCCACACTTGGCAAAATGGGGGACTAACTGTTAAGGTCGGATTTGGTTAAATCCATTCTTAACCATACACTTGTCATTTTCCTATGAAACGACGAGGGTCGGGTGGGACGCGATGGCGATGGGCTTTCGGCCCATTGATGGAGGTTAGTGGCCAGGAGTGGAACCTGGGCTCCTCGAAGATGGTCATATCGCAATGGGCTCGCGGCCCATCGGGGAGAGCGATGACCGAGGATGGGCCTCAAGCCCATTGAGGTCTGGAGCTTCGACCTAGGATATGACAAGAAGGTACGGTCCGAGGGGACCACTGCAGGGTAGTGCGCGCGGGATGTGTCAGAAGGGACAACGTTAGTGGAAACAAGCCCCTTTGGCAGGCGTCGAGAATGTCAGAGAAGAGGACCACAGGATATTCCTTGGGGGGACCATCTGAAGATCATCCAAGGGATTCGAGCCAAGAAGGTCCCAGAGGGGGCTATAAATAGAGGGAGAGAAGAGAGAAAGAGGGAATTATCGCATAGTGTTGAAACTCCCTTCGCATTCTTCTACTTTGTTCCAAGCTATAAACGGAAGAGACCGATCCCCTTTGTAATCATAAATCAATCAAAGATACCCCATTATTCGTATTTATTCATGTGTTTTGGTAGTGTATTTTTGTGACTGGTAAGGCGGTGCGAATCGCCCTCTACAATAATAATAAAACGAAAACAATATAAACGAATGATTATGTAAAAGAATAATAAGTTCCAATAAAGATTACCTGTGCAAAAGTTTCCCAAACTTCGTCTTCTGCCGTTACGGTATTCGTGTCTTCATCCCAACCAAACCCAGTGGTGTTTACCAATTCATCAAATTTCCTAGTCGATTGTCGAAGCCGATTCCATTTAGCCTTAGGCTTATCTACCTTATAAGCTTTTCCGTGTTTATCTAACATTTTAATTTCCACTCTCGACCATTGTTTCTTTTCCAATGTTGATCATTTTAACCCGCCCTTACACTCTTCGTGCAACAATTCAATGAAGTATTCCTCGACGGCATCGGGCCAATGTGCGTTATCTTCACCCATTCCTCTATAAAACATATATCCAAGAGACAACATCATTAATATAACTACTGCATATGGCATATTTCTTGCAACACATTCAAATCAAAATTTTGTTACATAAATGTTGAATGCCAATCTATGAACATTTAGCTATTAAATTCTTGCAAGGGTTCAATGACACCCTGCTCCTAAGATATCCAATAATCTTCCCAAAAATGTATTTTTGAAATTCTTTTTTCTTTTTTCTCTGCATATAGCTTCACCATAAATCATGTTCTGTGTACTAAGTACTAACTACTAACTTTGCTTTTTCAATTTTTTTCTTCATGGTTTCATAAGAACATTAAGTATCAGAATATGTAACTTTTATTTGGAAGATTAGAGGCAAAGATAATGAAAATGCATCATTTCCAAGTGAGATATCACTACTCCCTCTAACTTCTTTGTCTATTTGTTTAAAAATCAAAAATAGGGTTTCTAAAAATCAAACTAAAAGAACGATGGAGGTCACCGGAATGAAATCCGTGAATAACAAACCTTAAGGGGCGGAGCGACACTGAGTGCCGAGCGACCGTCGAGCGACGGTGGAGCTAAGTGCCGAGCGACGCCGGAGCTGAGCGGCGAGCGACGCTGGAGCTGAGCACCGATCGACGCCGGAGCTGGGCGCCGATCGATGGTGAATGTGAGGGCCGGTTGACGGTAGAGCTCAATGTCGAGCAAATATGGCGGGAAGATGTCGAGCAAAGTGAAACTGAAAGGGCAAAGGGGAAAGAAAGAAAATAAAAACAAGAAAAAGACATTTTCATTTTGCTGTGTAAAATATCAAAAAGCAAAATGGATTTTGATAAAACATTTTCCCAAAAAATTAACCACTCATGTTTTTAAGAGAATATACCCTTGGAATCTTTTACCAAAATGCAAAATCATTTTGGAAATGACTTCCAAACACCACCTTGGTCCTTCCACCGCAAAGGGCAAACTATCAATGAGTCCTGAAGAGGCAGCGTCCAGGGCTCATGAGATGCTATCACAACAGTGTCGCCCTTTTGTTCTCGAAGATAGTGATTCGTCTAACGATGATAAAGGTGCGTCATCGATAAAAAAAGAGATAGTCGACAAATCGATCAACAAACAAGTAGTCGATAAAACCCGCGGTAAAAAGAGAAAGTCTTCGGATAGCGATGATATGTTTAAATTGATTAGCGAAACAGTACAAGCTCAAGCTCAAGCTCAAGCCGAGATGGTGAAGTACTACAGGGAACGTGATGAAAAACGAGCTGCAGTATCAGCTGCAAAAGACTCAAAAATATCAGAGGACCTCCTTTTTGATCAATGTGTAGAGCGCCTTAACAAGATTAAGGATATAGTCAATCCTTATGAATACCTCAAGTTTCTGAACACAATGGAGGGAAATCGAGTGAAGCAGAGAACGTTCCTATCGATTCCGGAGGACTACATCGTCCCTTTTGTGAATCTTGAAATTAAGCCAAATGATGTTTAAGTGTCTTCGATTATACTTTTTGAGGGAAAGATAGAAGTATTTCAGCCTAGTGATGCTTTGAAACATTTCTATCTTTCATAGTTATATTATGTATAGAATATTATATAATGTATTTAGTATAATGACTAATGACAGTAGTATATGTAATATGTATGCATGACTAATGCAATTAATTAATTTTTGTTTAGTGTAGATAATTATTTATATATGTTTGTAAGATATATTGATTCTTGAGGAATTCATTTTGGATTTATAAGAATTTATAAGTAGATGTTGGATGTATGAACCCAATTAGTTTCATTCAAAACTACATATAAATGCTAATGCCAATTTACTTATTTGCAACCAAACCCAGTTTTAACAAAAAAAAAAACCAAACACAATTTTCTTTTTCCTTTCTAAAAAATAGTGTAACAAAATAATAACCAATCACATTTTCAAAATATTTTGATAAAATAATTTTGTAAAATTAAAAATGCAAACACAAAATGAAGATAAAAAATGCTTCCAAACGCTACCAAATTAATTTTATAGTTTACAGTACACATGAGTCAACCACAGGTCCACAGTCAGAGATTTTCATTTCATTACCCTCTGAGGGTAACAAAGTTGTTCTCTATGAAGTCCGAATTTCAGACATCATTACGATGTACAAATTAATATTTTTTTTATAGTTTTACTTTTACGTGGTAGAATAGAAAGAGGTTGAGTTTTTAGGTCACTGGTCAAAGAAATCTTCGATGTACTGGCATGTACAGAATAATTTTTAATACTAATCCTTCGCAAAGTAATGTTCATTATATTTATAACTTGATGTTCAACGGCATAAGTTCCTATAAATATGAGAAACCGTTGATGTCTTCAAGATTTCATGTAGTTTTCGGTTTCATCTTCTCACCTTAATTTCATTTTTTCTTCTTCTTTATTTTGCATCACAAATTCATAGTATTTAACTGTTCTTCACTTGTACGAGTCAATCTGTCTCTTGTCAAAAGTTTTGATGCCGAAATGAATAAAATATAAAAATATAGAAAACAAAAATTAGGTAGATTATGAATAAATAAAACAATATGCCTCTTGGAATAGCTTTATGAAATTGAAGTTTCAATCCCCGAAAATGTATGAATACGCATATTTAACACATACTTTTGTATTTGATTTTAAAAATTGTACAAAACGACACAAATACAATAAGTTTGACCCATCCCGTTAATTTTTAGCATTTTTTTTTTCGTTATTTGGACTTTGTGAATTTATAACTAAATATTGAATTTTAACGGGTGTCAAAAGCTGAAAGAATTTGAGGTTTATATCGGGGGCATGGCCAGCCCATGTCTGGTTTGGATCCGGCTACGATTTGCCCAACTCAAAACATGTGTCCTTCGAAACTTGCAAAGTTCGCTCGCCCAATCCTCGACTTTGTCTTTTCAAGCAATACGCATAAATTATGTACTGAGATATTTGGAACGTATCAGACACCGGTTTACTAAAATTTGCAGTCCATATCTTCTACTTCGATGATGGACGTCATATTTTATGGGCTTTTTAACAAATAATATGGTATAGTAATGATAAAGAAACATTATTCAATGAAAGTAAACACAGCCCGATTCACTTGGGTTGGTTTTAAGGATTCGGGCCAAGCATGTCAATACCAATTTTGGGCTCAACATTGTCATTGGTTGGTTTTATTCGAATTTATCTTGGTCACACATGATTCGAATTAAACAACCTCTTAAATACTCAGATTATGCGAGTGATATTTGTCTAATTGTGTGACTGAGAAAAAAAAAGGTTTGATTGAATGTTAAATAGTTGAGAGCTTGCCTTCAATAGTTAATGTGATATGATAATCTGCGTCATAAGACCAATATCAAGAGAAGAGAATTGTACAGAAAAGTTTGGAAGTTGATTTTCCAAAGCAATGAAGCATTTACCTGCTACAAGATATATATTGTCGTAGCGCACACGATATCACTATGTATTTTGTCGTTTCTAATAGGAAATACCACGTGGCACGTGATTCAACTTCCTTGAAATTGAATCCATGACACGTGTTTATCATAAAAATAACAAAGCAGGGAGAGAGGATTGACATTGGTATTTCAATTTGCTTTGAATTAGTAAAATCCTAAATTTATAATTAGTACGGAGATAATTACTATATATTTAATTGATAAAATCAAGTTGATTACTCGAAACCAATGTAATCCAATTAGAAAAAATATATAATAAGGTAAACTAAAATAGTCAAAGGAGACATAATTTCATATATATAATTATAACTATAGCTGGATCTAATCATCTAATTATCACTTAAAATATCGTAATCAACGAGTAATAACTCTGAACAAAATTGTTAACAATTGTATTACATTAATAATTTTCAGCACGAAAAACTCTAAGTTGACCAACCGTATATGATCGTATAAGTATTATATATATAAGAGCCTCAAATAGTCAAATATATAATATGTTGATATCTACAATTACTAAAATTTTCCCGGCATATATAAAATGCACGTCACGCTATGTGCCTATATTTATTTATCACAAGTCCTAAAAAACTAGACTCAGTGTTAATTTGATAAGAAATTAATTGGATTAGAAAAGAGGTAGAGTGTTAAGTAATCAAGCTTGAATGATTGAATTTCATTATATGTAGCCCACTCATAGCTTATAAGGCAATATTAATAACTTATACTTAAACGTCCTTTAATTAAACAATGAGAGAGGTCTTGCTGTCACTGAATTTTCTAAAAAGCTTGGACTTTAAGATATTCCGTGGAATATATGTTGTATTGACTAATTATTCAATTTGCAACACTGATTATTGATTAATCAGATAGGCACTTTATTTAATAAATAAAAAAGCTAATGCTCATGCACTATGCTCTATGATTTGATCGAACTAAAAAACCCGACAATACACATTTTTTACTTTTCTCTTTCTATAAAGATATAACTTTTTTTCCCTTTTCAATAATAATGATAATCATCACACTATTAAAAAGAATTCATCCAAATCACCTTCTTTAATCTTTATTACCTAATTATTTTTACCATCTTTTATCGCTCTTTTTTCAACTGATTTATTGATGCATTTCGTAGACGATTATCCTCTAAATCAAGTCGATTTATGATCAAAATAACCTCAATAATTCACCACGACAATGCGCAACTTTTCGACCGGACACGATCTTTGATTACTGGATAAACATACTTTCCAATTTAAAGAGTATTGTTTCTTCAAGTTTTATTTACACCCTCTTATCAATTATATAACTACATATATATGTATAACAAATATATAATTATTGAAATGCAAGTACTCCACCTTTTGATGTCCCCAAAAAAGACCTCTTTATTATTCAAAGCCTTTTCCCACGTTCGAGCGAGCCCCTTTTAAACCACTCCTTTATTCTCACAACACTCGCACCAAAAAAGCATGGAATATTTCGACTACGACGATCTCGTCAGAGCCACTCACAACTTCTCTCCGGCGACCCTCGTCGGCAAAGGAAGCCACGGCTCCGTCTTCGCCGCCAAACTCCCCGACGACAGGCTCGTCGCCGTCAAGAAGCCGAACCACGTCGAAGACGACGTCGTCTCCAAACTCCAAAACGAAATAAAAATCATGTCGTCCCTCTCCCCGAACCGCCACGTCATCAGCTTCCTCGGCTCGAGCCACGACCTTCTGGTCATGGAGCTCATGCCTAACGGCTCTCTCTACGACCTTCTCCACGTCAGCAAAACGCCGCCCTCTTGGCGGAAACGCGTCGAGACCGCGATCGCCATCGCCCGCGCCGTCCGGTTCCTCCACGATGAATCTGAGCCGTCCGTCGTCCACCGCGACATCAAGTCAGAGAACGTACTGTTCGACGCGGAGTTCAAGCCCAAGCTCGCTGACTTCGGGCTCGCCGTGGTCAGCCGCGTGGACTCGCCGGAGAATCCAGCCGGCACGTGGGGGTACCTCGACCCGGGCTACACGACCCCGTCCAAGCTCAGCGCGAAGAACGACGCGTTCAGCTTCGGCGTCTTGCTGCTGGAGATCGTAAGTGGCATAAGCGTAATCGACGTGTCGCGGGACCCGGCTGGGATCGTCGAGTGGGCCGTGCCGCTGATCAGGGAGCGGCGCTTGGCGGAGGTCTGCGACCCACGGGTCCCGCTGCCGAATGACATGGCGTGCACGGTGAGGTATCTGCTCTGCGTCGCGGCGAGTTGCGTGTCGCTGGACGAGGCGTGCCGCCCCGCCATGTCCGACGTTGTTTTGGGATTCGAGTGTCGTTTCTTGGAGAGGGACCGGTTTCCGGTGTGGATGGAGTTGTTGCGCAGCGGGGCTCTCGTGAAACGGCATCGTAAATTCCTTCAACGGTGCCGGAATCTGTGTCAACTCTTGAAGTAATAATTTTTCCAAGCATATTCATATTCATGTGTATAGTTTAGCTTGCCACGTCGGTCTAATGAAGTAGGTTTACTAATG
Source organism: Parietaria judaica (assembly GCA_954871525.1). NCBI lineage: Eukaryota > Viridiplantae > Streptophyta > Magnoliopsida > Rosales > Urticaceae > Parietaria > Parietaria judaica. The sequence continues at coordinate 11,830,001 of OX940862.1, forward strand.
AGATTCTCTTAATAATATTTGAGAATTTCTTCACTGATTGATTTAATCTGATTCTACTGGCATGCCAAAAATCAGTATCGAAGGCGGACTTGAAGGTTTGAAGTTTTTCCATTCACAAGACCATATATAGTTGCTAAAAATCATATATGGAATGGGAAGAAGATTGAGTATGAGATTTATTGACTATGTTATCTTATCGTGCTTAATTTCTTGGAGTAAAATTGTGTCCCTGCGAAAAATAAATTTACATTCAAAACTAGAAGGAAAAAAATAAGGGATAATAGCGGCATAAGTCCTCAACCTTTACTCAATTGGGGCGGTATAGCCCCAACCTCATTTAATAGCGGTATAAGTACCAAAAGATGATTTTCGTTCATATTTGACTAACGGAAGTAGTCAACGTTTGCGTGGTCAGCTTCTCGTCAACGTGGACGCCACATCATCCGACATATCATCATACATGTCATCCTCGCGTCATCAAATTTAATGCAAAATTAATTGAATCCCTCAATCACCCTTAATTTTGCATTAAATTTGATGACACGAGGATGACGTGTATGGTGACATGTTGGATTACGTGGCGTCCACGTTGACGAGAAAGTCTCTCCTCGTTCGTGGTTGACGAAAAAGTCGAGTTGTCCTTTCTGGTAGCAACTAGCAAGTGATACTTTTTATATTTACTTGAAAGAGAGTCCGTTCGTGGTTAAAGGCTAAAACGACAAAAAAGTGAAGATATATAAAAAACGACGTCGTTTTGCATATAAATATGCAAAGTTGTCGTTTGTTTCTTGGGCCAAACATAATAATAAATAACAATTTTTTTTTTTTTTTTTTGCAGCTTAAGCTCCTCCATGAATATGATCCTTCTTTCTTCGTTCATGTCGAGCTTTGCCCTAACTCTGGACGATACACAACAAAGCTTCGATTTCGGTGAAGAAGAAGAGAGCGATGGAGACGCATTACAATCACAACCTGTACGAGCGACGACCCATTTTCAGGTCCAAGTCTCCAGCTGTTAAATGGGTCAGAGAATGGTACTTGTTCTTCCCCTTTTCGATTTCTAGGGCTCATATGATTCTTGCTGTTATTGATGAATTTGAGGTGGCGAATTGGGAAAAGTTATTATCTTGGACCTTTTTGCTCATGATCAGTGTCGTCTGTCTTGATTGCGAATTGTTTAATCGATTGATCAAACGAAAACTAAAACCCAGCTTAGATTGAATTGTTTTCCGATTTATATTTGATTTTGGATTCTGGATTTTGGATTCGAACCTATTAGGATAGGTGGAAGAATTTGAGTAGTGTACTAGTACGCACGAATTTGCTTTGGAATCGTATTCGTCCAAGTAAAAACTGATAATCAGTTGCTGTTTGAGTGCTTGATATTGGAAAATTGGATCTGTTACGGCTTCGATTATTAACCACGGTTTGCTTCTCTGTAGGGTTCCCCAAGATGTTGTAGCTTCCGGCGGTCGGTGTTCGCTCTTAAAATGGGTAGCAGGCAAGTTACGCAAATCTGTCGGCTTTCCCTCTAATCGCTTATTGTATGTCTTCTGAGCGAGTCATGAAGGTTCTTTTTGTTGTTGACAGAGGATACATTAAAGGCTCTGAAGGAGAAAGCGAAGGAACCAGACGTTTCGGATGCGGAGCCAGAGCCAACAACGGAAGTGCTTTTTCTTTGCAGCTTCGAAGCCTGTGGAAAGACCTTCATTGACGCCGGTGCTCTAAGAAAGCATTCACATATTCATGGCGAGAGGCAGTATGTTTGCCATTACGAGGGATGTGGGAAGGTAATTGGTGACGTTATTTCCTATTGTCGACGGGAATGTATCACTCTAGGTTACGTAGAGTCCGGGTCTATACTGACAATTATATAAAGGAAATTACTCTCAGATGTCAATCTCATCATTCGTTTTTTGTTGCAGAAATTTTTGGATAGTTCAAAATTGAAGAGGCACTTTCTTATTCATACGGGAGAACGGGATTTTGTATGTCCGCACGAAGGCTGTGGCAAGGTAATAATTTATCTTCTAATTTTTGTTCACATTTTTTTAATATAATTTTGTCGAAGTTCATTACTCCACTATTTTTGGCCTATTATTTCTTATGTATTCAAATGATTACTGCAGGCATTTTCTTTAGACTTCAACTTGAGATCACACATGAAGACCCACTCACAAGAGAACTATCACATTTGCCCGTACCCGGAATGTGGAAAGAGATATGCCCACGAGTACAAGCTAAAGAACCACATTCTGTCTCACCACGAAAAGGTCGGTATCATCGTCTTCACCGCTCTCAAAAACCTTTTCAATATGTCTTTTGCAAAGTAAACAGTTGAGAAGACAGACAAATGAAAAATCACCAAACATCACCGTCTTTACACTTCTCATAGCCATAATGGTTTTACAGAGTCCGGCTATGGAAATGACGAAATACACCCCTCCACCGGTGGAGAAGCCGGTCAAAATGCCCAAGGCTGTTCCGGCAACCTATGGCTCTGCATCATCGGACCGTCCCTATGCGTGCCCTTACGAAGGGTGTGAAAAAGCTTACATACACGAATACAAACTCAAACTACATCTTAGGAGAGAGCACCCGGGCCAGATGTCCGATGAAAACACCGATCACTATGCCACAACCGCCAATAATGCTGATAATGACATGGACGAGGGAAGCGACCAAGACATCTATGGCAGCGGAAAACGTGTTAACGGCAAGAATACGAAGCAAACTAGGGCGAAGCCGAGCCTGAAGTTGCCACCAGCTAAGGTGGTGCACCGTAAGGGCTCGACACCCTCCCCGGCTAGGGTTAGCATCGTAAAAAAGCCGTGGCCGGTCAAAGACGATGTTTACGAGGAGGAAGATAGTGAAGAGACGGAGGAGGATCGGGATAATGTCGAGGATGGTTGGAGATATGCGGAGAACAACGAGGATGACGATGAGGAAACGGAGTATGAAGATTGATGATTCGCTTTTAGGTTGATGTTTTTACATCTATGGTATATATTTGGGTTTTGCCCCTTTTATTTGAACATTTGTTCTTTGCTTTTGATGAGGAAATATTATGAGCTTCATAGTCTTGATTCAATTCGGTTTATGATTTGATAGATAATGAATATAAATATTCGTAATTGGTTGTGTATATAGTTATCGTTAAGCCTGGATCTTATTCTTTGTGTGGTTACTTGTTTTAGTTCATCTCTTTCTTCACAATGGGCATTCTCCACATTATTGTTGTTGAAGGGGGAATTTCAAATTTTGAACTGGTTTTTGTTTTGGTTTTTCAAACTGAATCGGGACGTCCCTTTATAGGGTATAGTAAAAATCAAAAACTGATTTAAAAAAAAAACCAAAAACGGTCTCTTACCGGGACTTGATTTGAGACTAAATCAGGAATTGAGTACAAAATTTTCACTGCTAATTATAGATGAGATGACATTAGATAACGAATGGAAGCTAGAAAAGGACAATAATGACTTAGTTGTCAATTAACAAACACTTACGTCATAAATTGTGACAGTCATAATATATAGGCAAAATTGCGGCAAAAATACCTAACTTTTGGTCAAATTGCCTCCCGGGTACCCAACTTTTAAAACTGGCGGCAAAAATACCCAACCTGCGTTGACCGTGACTTTGGCATGAAACCCGTTAAAATTCATCATGTGGCCGTTAGCGGCAAAAATACCCAACCTTTTTTTTTGAAAAAATAATAATTTTTAATTTTTTTAAATTTATGCTTTTTTTTTTTCTTTATTGATTAGTGATAATTACTTGAATTCCAAATACATGGAATAACACAAAAGTTAGTCAAAACATCTATTGATTTCTTAATGTGCTTGTATAAGCTACATTTGGTGATAAAAATCTTATTATGAGAAATTTTAAACATAATGTTACGGGTATTTTAAGTAATTGAACAGGGTTTTGAGAATAGGTATTGGGATTTTTGGGTATCTGGATTTCCGGGTATCCGGATTTCCGAGTAATTAGGGCTGTAACCAGAGCGGTTATCCGGTTTTTTGAACTTCCCGTATTCCGATCCGGTTTTCCGGGTATCCAAAAATCACTAGCCGTATCCGGATCCGGAAATCCGGATATCCAGAAATCCGAATACTCAAAAATCCGGATACCCAGAAATCCAAATACATATTCTCAAAACCCTGTTCAATTACTTAAAATACCCATAACATTATGTTTAAAATTTCTCATAATAATAAGATTTTTATTACCAAATGTAGCTTATACAAGCACATTAAGAAATCAATAGATGTTTTGACTAACTTTTGTGTTATTCCATGTATTTGAATTTCAAGTAATTATCACTAATCAATAAAAGAAAAAAAGCATAAATTAAAAATTAGTTTTTTTAAAAGGTTGGGCATTTTTGCCGCTAACGGCCACATGACAAATTTTAACGGAAAAATTAATGTTTTCATGCCAAAGTCACGGTCAACGCAGGTTGGGTATTTTTGCCGCCAGTTTTAAAGGTTGGGTACCCGGGAGGCAGTTTGATCAAAGGTTGGGTATTTTTACCGCAATTTTCCCTAATATATATATAGATGGATCTTTTACCAGTACTAAAACGACAATTTAATTTGTTTACTACTACGTTAAACGACATCAGTTAAATAGTAGCACTCTATTATAGGTGCTTAATTTATTTATAACTTGAGCCAAGTTTACTAAGATGCTTATTGTCCTTTTTCTACCTTCCATTTGTTTTATATAATGTCATCTATAATTAATATTTAATACACGTGTAAGCCCATTGTCCGTTTGATTGATTTTTGTCGTTTTTTTCTAAGTGATCTCTCTGTTTAGATATTGTATATGTCGTTTGTTGTTACATAGTCGTTTCCTAGAAATTATAAGAAACGAACCATAATTTAAAACTGCAAAAAAAGTAAGAAAAACAATTCTCTAGGATATTAAGGGGTAGGATATAATATGCATACTTTAAGTTTATGAAAGAATCAACGCCACCAAAAACGACATAATAAAATCTCTATGATGAAAATTTTCTTCTGAAACAAATATAAAAAGTGAAGCAAAATCATTTCTTAGAATTACTAGTCCGAGTATATAAATAAAAATGTTTGACGTAGAATAATAACATGACATGATAAGCTAGGCCTGCGTGCCAGAAATCGCCTTCATCTGGATGTGGTTATGGTCGTGGGCCGTGGAGGGCAAAGCCTCGTACGAGCCTGATCGGCGCACGCACTTCGAAATGAAGCCGTACGTGACGACAACGACGAGGAATGCGAAGATCGCATGCACCGAGAAGGCAAAGTCCAGAACGGTGGCGGCTCGGAGGGCGGACTCCTCAAGGTCACACGCGGTGGAGCCCTCTGCACCGAGGAGGCGGTGGCAGCCCTCGGGGACAAAGGCATCCACGTGGAGGGAGAGCCCAGTCTGGAGCGCCCATAGGCCCTAGAGGTGGGGATAAAAAATTAACCTATAATTAGAATGAAAACCGACCGAGTTTTTAACCGAGTCATTCGGATATTTGGCCAAACCCGAATCGTTTATATATTACATTTTTTTTTTATAACTAAATCGATAAAATCGGATACCGGTTATTAAAATCACTAACTGAATAATTCAATTATGTTAGAAAATGTTCCAATGAACTGAACAGATGGGGTTTCAGCCGTACCTGCAGGCAGACGGCGGCGCCAAGGCCGAGATCAGCCGGGAACAGCCGTGGATTGCAGGCGAGCGCGGCAGAGAGGAGCCCGGCGAGGGCAGAGATGCGGCCGGAGAGCGCATCACACTTAATCTGGAGGGGCGAGATCTGGCCGGCGGACGAGACGGCAGAGAGTAGGAAGAAGGTAGCGGCAGCCAGAGCGAAAAGGAGGTCAGAGGGGAGGGTGAGGAGGGAGTCGGAGACAGCTAGGAGAACGAAGAGGATGCACACGGCAGCCAACTGGAGGGCCGCGAAGCGCTGTCCTGTGACAAGCGGGTCAGTGACGGAGGCGGCATCGAGGCAGTGGTGGGCCGTGGCTACGAGTAAGCCGGCGACAACGAGGTAGAGTGGGATGTGGCGGAGCTTTCCGTGAGAGAGGTGGAACGGCTTCGCGGAGTAGGACTGGGGGGATTTCAGGTGGAGGCGGGTGCACTGTACCATGTGGTGCACCCCTAGGGAGACTAGTGCTGAGGATGAGAAGATTTGGTAGATCAGCTCAGACGCCATTTTTCCCTTTTACGAGTTCTTGACGATCCACAGAAAAGTTCACATTCCCTTTGAATCTCTTGACGAAAAGACGCAGTTGGAAAACCGAATCCCCAGCACCGGGAATTTGGATTCACCGTCGATTCCCACGAACGAGCCTGAGGCTTAAACCGTTGAAGCTCTGTCTGGATGGTACAAGGTGGATTATGAGCTGATCAACCTGAAAACGCCATCATCAGAACAAACTGCCAATTTCATCGAAACAGACAGGATCTTCTTAGTTCTAGGATTAATCGTGATTATCAAAGCTAGTTTGACTAATTTGGTCTCGTACGATCAGATATTTTTGTGTCGATCTACTGAATCCCCATACACAGCTGAAGAACAGCTCAGAGGATTGTAAATTCCACAGAAAAACAAGCTAAAAATCTCGAATGCCTGATTCTTCAACTCATAGCCCAAGCTCAGCAATCATCTTTCTAAGATCAAATTATATTTCCGTTTAGGGATTAATTAATCAACCTGTAGATCCGAGGGGCTAATCAAAACCAAAATCAAACCTCGAAATGAACATCGATCGAAAGAAGCTTGAATGCGTACCTCGTAGAATGACAAGCTCACAAATCTACGGACAATCAGCAGCTGAGAGAGAGAGATAGAGAATTCTCAGACGAAGAACGCCAAACGGAGAAGACGAAACGCGCGCTTTAGACTCGAAACATGTCGTACCTACTACAAGAATTCTGTAATTACGGAATTACCCCATTGACTTTAGAAGCGATCACTTTATTTATTAAAATAATAATTAATTTCGCATTGAATTAAAAATGCGAGTTAATAGCGATATCATATCAATATTAAATACACTATACTTCTTACTTAGTGATGGATATATGAATACCATATCAAATCTATCACGCAATAAACTTACATATTGTTTTTTATATAAAAATAATCTGTATACGTATCTCACTTAATTAATTGTAATACCCCTTTTCCCTTGTTCTTGTAACTCAAATGAGGCAGTGGAGAGAGCACTCAACTCCACTACTTGATCACTTGTTGGAAATGATCAAGTAACATTATTTGTATGTCATTTAATCGTTGCTATTGTCGTTTATATATTATCGTTACTATAAGCAACAACTTTATTCGATAAATAACTATTCATTACAAGATGCATATGATCATGCCGTGTTGACAACCCTACAGTTCTTCCTAATTTGTCCAGCAGAGCCAGTGAGAGGACTGATATTCGCCATCTTCACCATCGAATTCGCGAAATCCTCGAGAAAGAGCGTCTTATTCGCGCTGTAGCTCTCCACGAGAGTCTTGGTGGTCGTGGAGGCTGTCGCGCTCGAGAAGAGGATCTGGTCGGAGCTCAGGAGGCCCTTCTCCACCAGAAGATTCTTGAAGTAGTTGTTGTCGAACACGTCCACTGAGCTCCGGTCCAACTCTGTCATTTTGTTGCCGTCCCCACTCACGGGACAAAGGCCTTGCAGATCTGTCAGCATCGCCGACTCCAGCGTGTCGTCCGGGCTTCCCGAGCCGCTGAAGTTGAACAGCCGGTTGTCGAACGTGGCGCACTTCGCCAGACCGATCGTGTGAGCTCCTATAAACGACAATCATTTTTCAAACGATTAATTAGTCCCACCCGGTATGAGATTTTCCAAATCCAACATTTGGTACATGTCTTGTAAAATCCATTTCTCCAGTACCCGGTACAGGACTTGTAAAAAACGGTTTTGAAGTAACTAGTAACCGGAAAATAACCGGTATCTTATTACTTATAATTAGAAACCGGTATATATAGCGACTTTCAAAATTTAAAAACATAGAAAACCAGAAACGGTATATATCGGTTTCCAGTTTGCTAAAATACCGGTAATAATTACCCGATAAAGCGACGACGTCGGTGGTGTCGAGGCCAACATCGGCGAACTTGGAGATAATGGAAGTCAGATCTTCAAACGGCGATGGAAGCGCGGTGTTGGCCCCACTCTGATTCGCCACCAAGCCGTCTCTTCTTCCCAACAACACTTTCCAAGATCGCCCACCACTCTATATAATTATTAATATTATACATCAGCACTTTGATATACATATATATATATTATTGAAAGTACTTAAAAAAGATACGAACCAAGAGGACGGAATCTCTGGCAGCTAGGGTTAGGATGTCAGCGCAGGAGACAATGCCGCTGCACTCACTCTCCACGGAAGCTTTGATGGTGTCGATCACTTCGTAGCCTCGAGCCGAGTTCACGTTCGGAAATGCGAATTTCTCGCTGTCTTCTCCGTCCAGCAAAATCGACGCATCACAACCCTATAATGTTCATTTCATTTGGAATAAAACTTATAGAATATTATAAAATTAGTATTAAACTTGACGGCGAAAGATGGCGATCGAATAGTTGTGTTTGTCCCGGAGCCTTATTCCTAGTTCGAAAAGCAGATCTTTTTTTTTTTTTTTTGTCAAAAGTTAAAACCGAACTTATATGTTTTTATTTACTTTTTAAATTGATGAAATAAATTATTAAGTTTTGGCCTATGAGTAACGGTTGAAAATTATGTAACCCGGATGGTCGTGATCGTAAAATAAAACAACCTGGCCGAGGTCCTAAGTTTCAATCAACCCTATATATACAGCGACTTACGTTTACAAAGCAGTCATGGAAATGAAGGCGGACCAAAGAGGCAGCCATTCGCATCTCGGTCTTGATGGCGCTGAAAACGCCTTTCCGCACGATCATCGACAACTTCGGGCATGTTTTGGAGTAAAAATCTGTGGTCAATTGTGATTTGGCCACAAAACACTGCCCCAATAAACTCAAAACAATTATGATCATAGTAAAGCTTCTAAACCCTAATAACCTGTTCATTGCTACGATGAATTTGTTTGTTTTCCACACTTCTCTCTTTAGTGAGGATGTGAAAAATGCTATTCAAAGAGCTTACTAATTTATAGCCAATGTACGAACATATGGCTTATTAATTAAAATGAAACATTATAATAAAATAATTAATCATAAGCTTAGTGGCAGTGACGTTCGGCGGCTGTATTTGTGGTCGTCGACGTGTTCTCATGAAGAATTAAAAAAAATTACTATTTATGATCAACTACACTTTTCGACTCTACTTGTAGTTATATATATGGTACATTATTAATAAGTGGCCTCGTGTTTATCAGATTGTACAAATAAATTTAATGTAATAGCTCTTATGTTCATGCATGTAAAAATCAAGGATTTTGCTCCTAAAAATATCAATTTAAAAGGGCATATTAGTAAGTGGCTTCATGCGTATATATACACGTAAAATGTTAGTTGTATGATCCCTTAGTGATTATTATTTATTAGTTTTTGTAACCGTGCCGTATTTCAATTCACCACGGAAATATTTTAATTTAATGCATGTTGATCGAAGTTAATCTAAATCTATTTTTTTTTCAATAATTAATTAAGTTATAACTTTTTTTTCTTCTTCTAATTGTCGTTTCCTTGACACTTATTTTATTATTATTATTATTATTTTGGAATAAAAGGTAATTTTTTATCCCAAGTAAACAAGGAAACTACATCTTCTCAATTACAAACAAAGTCATCTTCTCAAGTAGGCTAGCTTAGGTTCATTAAAACATTTACCCACAACACAACTCTATGAACAACATCACGAAGGATGAGTAAAACAGATAAGCATTTGTTCCGGAACACTCGTGATTTCGCTCCAACCAGATTGCATAAATCATCTCAGTAATTAGCACCTTAAACAACCGAGGTGTTTTGCCTTTCAGTTGCTTGCAAACCAGATGAAGAATACTCTGCCAATTACCAGCCATATCTGCCATCTGGGCACGAGAAAAAGAGATGGTCATGAGATTCTTCCACCACACGCACAAACAGGATCGACAACTTGAGCAGTCTGTAGACGGCCCCAAGCTGCCATCCAATCCAAGCATAGAAATGAGGCCGATTACTGAGAACAAGCTCCTTCCATGAATGGGAGGATAGAGTAGACAACATGTTTCTCAAATTTCCCTTTGTCATATGCATCAAGTCCCGCCACCTTAGCAACTTCTTCAACACTACAGATGCTTGCAAAGGTTCAATCAACTCTCCTACAATATGCTAAAAAATAAAACATGTCGTTTTATACTATACCACACGACATTATACATTACAAAGTTTAGGAAAACGACAAAGTTATAATTTCATGTCGATTAAGCTCGCGGGAAGACTACCAGTACTTACATGCCAGACAAAACTGCCAAACGAAGCACAGCCGTTGGATTAGATATTCTGATACTTCTGAATCTCACACCACAACATTTCCGATTTTTATCTCTCTTTTCTTAAACATAAATAAATAAATTAATTAAAAAGCTTAAATTTCTTCACTTCTTCTTCGTCTGAAAATGTCTCTTACTCTGAGAGTTCATGGCCTCGGTACAATCTCGCCTCCCAAGACAGACTTCGCGAACAATTCCAAATTCACCACATTCTCGCCGGACAAATGTTTCCGACGACGACGGAGCAAGTCTCCGGCGCGGCTGTTTGCTCTGCTGGACGAGCAGCTGGTGTTCACGGAAGAAGAGAGTTCGCTCATCGGAACCCTAGGCAGAGGCCGCGACGCTTCTCCTAAGCAGCTCGCGGTATTACTCGTTAATCACATTTTGTATATGCGCATATATAAATATATATATGAAGGATATATGAATACAGACAGAGTTGTTCACATTTGTGAGTTTGACGACAAAAATAGGAAGTGGAGCGAGCAGTTGGGGTTCTTGAAGGTTTGAAAGGAGTGGATGATCCGGTTAGTGCTTATGAGTCACTAGTCATTGATGTGTGTATGTTCAAGTTTACATAGCCATTGTTTGTTGTGAAAAAATGGCAGACGAGCTCAGATTTGATTGAAGGACGATGGCAATTGATGTTCACCACAAGACCTGGTTCGGCTTCTCCCATCCAAGTAAGATCTTCAGCATGCCCATTTATGCGTACTTGGTGTTTGAAAGTTATCAAGTGGAAGACATCTCATTTTAAAGAAGAACATTTAACTTGAGCTAGTGTTTATCAGGATCAAATGGGTTGCTTTTTTCGTCTAAGAATTCTCGTTATTGTAGAGAACATTTGTCGGTGTTGACGGGTTTAAAGTATTTCAAGAGGTACAACTTCGGACCAACGATCCTCGGGTCTCCAACATCGTGAAGTTCTCTGAGGCAGTCGGTGAGCTTAAAGTCGAGGTAGGTTTGGCTTCTCTCCAGCTCTGTCACTATTCTTTTCTTGTTTCCTGATTCACATCCTACAATGTTCTGTTCTCCTTTACAGGCGATAGCATCAGTCAAAGATGGAAAGAAGATACTTTTCCAATTCGACAGAGCTGCGTTTTCGTTTAAATTCTTGCCGTTTAAAGTTCCATATCCTGTTCCGTTCAAACTCTTAGGAGATGAAGCCAAGGGGTGGTTAGATACCACGTACTTGTCCAGTTCCGGGAATCTCAGAATCTCGAGAGGGAACAAGGTAAGGTCAACAGATAACTTTTTCCCACCAAAAAGTTAACCTTAAACGTTATATTCGTAGATTTTGAATCTGTAGCTCAAGCTCCTGCAACATCTCTGTAGTGCAGGGAACCACATTCGTGCTACAGAAGAAAACCGAACCAAGGCAGAAACTGCTCTCGGCCATTTCAACCGATACAGGAGTTTTAGCGGTGAGATATCTAACTATAGATTTGTTAAAAATTTAAGTGTAAGTTCAGTATTTCGTCGTGTATGAGCAATTTTCGGATTTCGATGATCTTGTTTCTTCTGTAGGCAATCGATGATCTTGTTTCCTTACAACGGACGGAAGGTAAAAGCGAGCTAGAACTCGAGGACGGAGAATGGCAATTATTGTGGAGCTCACAGGTAACAGTCTCACATTCATATATATGAATCTTCATGGAAGGAACGCGACAGAATCCGGAAAAGAACTCTAAGAGAAACAAGAGCACATTATTGATAAATGGAATTCAGATCTCTAATTCGAGAGTCGGACTGGACAAACTCTCCGGAAAATGTTCAATAAGAATTCCCACTAATCAAACGTAATAAAAATGGGTGCTTTGTATTGGCATAAAAACTCTCAATACCTAAAATACCCCTGAGGAAAGAAAATACTATTAATAACTAAATAAATAGCAAATTACCCAAAAAATACCCCTAATATGATAAATAAAAAAGAGATAATTAATTGGTCTGATGAAATAAATAGCAAAGATAGGATCAAACAATTTAGCAGACGCAACTAACCAAGAAATATCAAAGTCAATTTTTTATTTTTATTTTTTTATAGCCAATTACTATAAATATTATCTCCTGTTTTGCAGTCAGAGACTGACAGTTGGTTAGAGAACGCAGCCAATGGCCTCATGGGCGAGCAGGTACAAATACATATATATATATATATATATAATACGACTCGTAAATGTGATGAAACATATTAGAAGTCTAATTCGTCTCCTTATATAACCTTTGACTGACTCGACTATAATCTAATTCGTACTAAATGTTTTGGCACAATTCATCAGATCGTCAAAAACGGTCAAATAAAGTTCGTCGTTGACATATTACTTGGGCTAAAATTTTCCATTATCGGCAAATATTTGTAAGTTTGCTCATCTTACTACCACATTTCTCTCTTCAAACTACAATCAGTGTCGTTATATTGACTCGTACTTCCTATTTTGACAGAAAATCAGGCCCGAACTCGTATGAGTTGACAATGGACGACGCCGCTATAATCGGCGGTGGCTTCGGCTACCCTTTAGAGCTCGGAAGCAAGTTCCTCGTCGAATTACTGTACGACACCCCTTTTTATTGTTGTTTACGAATGTTTGTTAACTTGTATAAAACAAGTTGAATTCTTGCATTGACACATTCATTATCTGCTCTACAGATATAGCGATGACAAAATCAAAATCACCAGAGGATTTAAAAACTTCGTCTTTGTTTATCTACGAACCGACGGAACAAAGTAGAGATGATGAGATGATGAGATGATGAAGCAGACTCTATATGCGTAAGCGCACAAATATATATGTACAATATATATTATATACATCATGTGAGATTAGTCATGACTCATGAGTCTCGGAGGTTAATAACTTGTATCTTGGCATACAATATATGTATTGAAGTCCTTTTGCGTGTTGTAACTTGTAAAAACTTATTTTGTAGTATATATATATATATATATCATGAGACTTGCTGCACAATTATATTGACATGGAATATTTGTTATAACATAAAGTCGCAATTGCATGTTGTAAAGTCAGGTTTGACTGAGCTTGAAGGCTTTCGTTCAAGTCGGTCTTTCTTGGGAGAGACTGCTTCTGAAGTGTTCCACACATAACCACAACTTTCCGTCCCAAAGATGCCTTCAATCTTCTTTTCTGATTCAGTTTATTTACTTTCTAATGTTGCGTCACTTCCAAACTTTACAAAAGATTGAACTGAATCAATACGGTTCTTGTCAATAAAACAGATTATTCCAACCCAACGTTATCAAAAATATTCTACCCAAAAGCTGGGGCCAAATTGAATGCATAGAGTAAATATAGGGCGAATTCGAAAATGACAAGCCATGTGAATGAGCGGACCTAATCAGACATTGTTAACCCTGAAAAGCCGACGGCGACATGTTGCCAAGAAAATAAATCGAGATGTCCATAGATAAGCAAGGGCCGGAATGAAAATCCAGAATTTCGACATTAAAAAGAACGGGAGAAATCCCGGTTTATTATATACCCGGAGTACAAATCCAAGCACCTGCATCACTCCTTGAAATTTGAACCATAAACCAACTTTTGTTGTTTTTCAGGTATATCCATCGAAACTGACCACAAATTTATTATATGGTCAATATATCAAGCAACAGAAGAAGCCGTCTCCAGCAACGGCGCTGATGTCCACAAAGACAACGTTAAGCCGAGTCTAGGCTCGACCGAGTCGGATTGAATTCTTGGGGTCCTCCAGAGCACGTTCCTCATAAGAAATGAATGATTCTTTCGTCAGTCATGTCAAATACGTGAAAAGCAGTACACCAAAAGAAAATGCAAGATTGACTTGACCCACTTTTCTTTGACCAACAACATAACAAAAACCGTGACTGTCCACTGATAAACCCCCAACTTCCCTTCAAACTCACCTCATTTCTCCTCAGCAATCACTCATAAATAACTAGTGGGTCAAACCGGGATTTTGACGATTTTGCCTCCGGATCCTAGAGTCGGGTTTGTAAAAAGGACCAGCTTCGAGTCTCTACATCGGAACAGCCTAGACTTTATTCCAAGCAATCTCTAATAAAAAGACTATTTACACTTACCGGTCTTACCCTTGACGAGAGAAGCCTTCTTGCTCAAACCATCAATAAGACTAGAAAATAAGAACACATCAAAACTCCATAAATAGACTGCATATGCATAAAGCCAAACCATAAATTCGAGGGCAAAAAGACATCAAACAGAGGTGAAATTAGTTGTGTACATCATCAAGCTACTTATAACTACATTTAACATGTCCATATAAACCTTCATAGCACAAGAGACTGCAACTAAACAGAACCAAAAAAAAAAAAAACTATAAAAGACCTAATTTTTTTATTGCCTAGAACAGAACGAGTGTTCAGAAAAGCATATGTCCAGAAGTTGAAAGCATAGTATTCCGAAGAAGTAATCTCTTCAGAGAAGCAGACTTACATTAATGAGGGACTCTTCAGTCACCGTCACCAATGGCTTCTCTCCGAAAGACACGTTCCTTCCATCATTTCAAATCGCTGGCCACAGCTTCCTTCCGTGTTTCCGAGGCGCTTACTTTCTCGTCTTTGGTCTCGTCCCTGTCTTCTTCAGCTCTGACATTGATCTGTTGAGCCACCGCATTGTGATCTTTGGAATCTTCCATGGGAACATCGGCTTCTCGTTGAGGCACGGTCTCCTTCTTCGAACCTGTATCGATGTCTTTGTTTCCTTCTTGCCCGGAAGACCTACCGCTCAGGCACAAATCGGGAGTGCCCGACCCACCTTCGCTATCATGCTCGTTCTCGGATTCGTTCTCGACAACCTCCTCGTGAACATCCCCGACAATGTGGTTCTGGCGCTCGAGAAACTGCAACCTCCTCCTCATATCACCCATCTCCCTCTCCATCAAGAAAAGCCTCTCCTTCAGCGTCAGATTCTCCTCCTCCAACTGAGCTATGTGTGAGTCTTGATCATCCACTCGGTTCTCCAAGACGTTGTTGTACTCCGTGCCACTGTAATTCGGGTAAATCATCTCAAACCGGCTCAAATCGTGGTCCAGTCTCCGCTCCACCTCAACGTGCTCCTCCACGTCACTCTCGCTCGATCCACCACCTCCTTCTTCCTCCTCTTCATCGTCGTTACCTGGCGAACGCAGCCTTATTAGCCCTTTCATGGAGCCGTATCCGTCCACACCCCACTCCTCCTTCGCCATATCACCCAAAACCTCTCTGGACGGAGAGAATATCGGAGTGGGAAGCACAGCAGGAGTAACAGGGCACGGCGACACCAGCGAGGCGATTCCACCGGATTTCTTCGCCCGGATTATGTACGAAGTCGTGTTTCTCGGCGCGTAAGGCGCAAACCTATTGTTAAACTTCTTCTTCGGGTAGAATTTCCTCGACTTTAACCGGTTCTGCGACTGCAACTCGTGGAGGGTCGGGGGCTTATACCCTGCGCCGCCAATCGGACCATTCTTCGGACCGAGATTCTCAACCCGCCTCTGGTCCGGCCGCTTGTCGGGGCCGTTCTTCCCCTTCCAATTATTCCGCCCCGAGAAGTTAGGGTTCGGCAAGTTCTGAAACTTCATGTTCGGGTCCAAGGGAACCGGTTGCTGCTGCTGCTGCCACACTTTGTAACCGCCTCCGCCGCCTCGGTTCATCATCGGCTGAGGCTGGTTCGGCATCATCATCATCTGCGGCTGCGACGACTGAGCTAAGCCGCCCATCATCATCGGCGGAGGCTGGCTCATCATCGGCGGCGGAGGAGGCTGGCTCATCGCCATCATCTGCGCTTGATTCATCATCTGAGACTGCTCGTTCATGCTTTTCCCCAAATCAAAACCCTAGAACCTAAATCGGAGCGCGAATCTTCGACTAACGAGGGAGAAATCTATCCGTTGGAATAATCGAGCGTGCGTAGCAAGTTTCAAAACCAAAACCAAGATCAAACAAACAAGCAAAACACAGAACGGTCAGATCGGAAACCTAATTAGTTTTTTTTTTTCCGTGATTAATCTAAAAACTCCGTTGATGCGAGAAGATTTCTTATAGATTTTCTCGGGAAACAAAGATCGGGAACGAGAAGACTAGATCGCTCTCTTTGAATGCGTAAAACGCTGAAGGAATCTCGATCTTTCTCTCTCTCTCTCTCTCGTTGCTGTTAAAGTGAAACTCGAATGTGTGCCCATTTGGATGCTTTTATAGAAGAACTCTGATGCTTTGGGCCGTTGGATCTTTATCTTTGTTGACGGCTCAGATTGGCATGCGTGTTGGCCACGTGGCAGAGCAGTTTAGCAGATCCGATTTGTGGAAGGGCCTTTCGGGAAATTCGCTCTACATGTTACATATATACATATTGTAGAAGGTTAATTAAAATTTTAAACTATACATTTTTTTTTATCAATTTAAATTGAAAAATCTAATATATAAAAAATTATTCGGTCTATTTTTTCAGCTCTACTAAACAAATAAATAAAATATGTATTTTACCCTTTCAAATAACATGCATAAGGCAACGTGACACATCAATAATAATCTAGTAATCCTGTGATTTTTTTTTGGTTGCAAAATACACCAATTTTAATCAATAAAATCTGAACTTGTATGCGAGTATGAAGAATAAAATAAATGGAACGAGAGGTAAAATAATCTATTGAATTAGAGTCCTTAATTTATGGGTGTAGAGAGAATAAAATCGAAACATGAATATATGCTGTTTTTTTTTTTTTTTTTGCTTGAGATTTAATTTATTAAGATGTATATAATTATATATACCTTACTTGTTTTGTGGTGATAACTTGCATAGACCTAACAACGCAATTTAGCTTTTAATGATTGATACGGCCCCGAAATATCAAGCTTTGTGTCGTTAATAAATTAGAGTCGTTTATTTATATGTTGTCGTTTTTAATTGGGTCTTAGGATATTTAAGTGAGTTTGTCGTTTATTTAATTATGTTATTAGGTTAAATAATTATGTTTAGGGGTTTTATTATTCGGGCCCGGTCCGGCCCATTAGGTTGTAATTCCTCTCTCTATTTAAGAGAGCTTGAGTTAATGAAAAAGATAGCCAAAGAATTCAGAAACTTGATCCTAAGAGATCGGGTTTTTGAGTGTGGCCGAAATTTCCAAAATCAATCCCGTTTCGAGACTATCGATTCTCGGGCACGTAACAATTTGGTATCAGAGCCGCTCGAAATGGGAGATTTCCCGAAAAGTTACATGGTGGAGCTATTGGAAATCCAAGCTGAACGGAGAGAACTTTGCAAGGCAATTATGGCCGAGTTAGAAGCCATGCCGGCAAGATGGGAGGCAAGATGGGAAGCAGAATCGAAGAAGTATTTGGCGGATCGCCGGGCGGAACAGGAGGCAGAATCGGAGAAGTTCTGGGCCGAATTCTGGGCGAAAAAGGATGAAGAAGCAAAGAAGACGGCTGATTCAGAAGCATTAGAACAGACCGAGAAGGCTTTGTCCGGTGGGGGAATACAGCCACCGGAAGGAGTGGTGATTTCGCCGGAAGTTGTGGTGGAATCGACGGTTGAAGGAGAGTCAAATCTGGTCCACAAAACAAGAGGATCAGATCTGAAAATTCACATTTTGGTCGTGGAAGGAGGTGTCGAAGTCGCCGGAGAATGTGGCGGCAGAGGGACGACCGGAGCTGTGCCGGCGGCGGTGGACGTCAGAGGTCAACTTGGCGGCTTGGCGGCTGGTGAGAAGGGAGCTGCAGGAGAGAAACCCAGGGCTAAAAATGCCCTAATGGGTCAGGAAAATTTGATGGGCTGTTGGGATCTGGTGGGCCCTACAGGGCTGTACACTTCAAGCCCAGAAAGGCAGCAACGAGGGGACATGGGAGGAACTTGGGAGAGCGTAAGGGCTCGCGCTGGTGACCGTGAAGCTTCGGCGGGGGACGACAAAAGCCGAGGTGGGTGCGGCGGCGGTCGGGGCGGAGCTCCGGTCGATGATGACTCGAGTGGGGGAGGCGGCATTCCATCGCCAAATCTAGGTTGTGTGGGTCCAATTCGCAAACACCAGGGAAATAATTGCGAAGCAGCATGGCTGCTCGGCGACGCATCGTCGGAGGGAGTATCCGGCGAGTTCGCCGACGAAGTTTCCGGCGACTGGAAGGGCGGCGGCATGACTGAACTAGGAGAAGGTTTGACAAAATTAGGATTTGATGTCATTTTGGCAGAAATACCTAAAGTTGATATA
This sequence comes from Parietaria judaica, assembly GCA_954871525.1. Lineage (NCBI taxonomy): Eukaryota > Viridiplantae > Streptophyta > Magnoliopsida > Rosales > Urticaceae > Parietaria > Parietaria judaica. The sequence goes on from OX940862.1 coordinate 11,848,666, forward strand.
GGCCGATTGCCGGCAAAAGTACCTGAATTTGAAAAGGGGTGTTTGTTTTCTGAAAACCCTAAATCAGAGAAAGGGTTTCATGGTGGAGGAGGCATCGGGTTCGGCAGCAAGGAGGAGAGCTGTTTGGCTAAAGTACCTAAAGATAAAATGGGTTATTTGACGGTAAAAGTACCTAAAGTGGTAAAGAGGTGTTTGCTTTCTAAAGAACCCAATCTTGGTTCAGAGAGCGGTATAGGGAAACAAGGAGGCAGCTGGAACTACAAACTGAGGTTCATGAATAGTGGGAAAATACGCGATCAGATCAGGTGCATGGCTAGAAGCTTGGCTGGAACCGGGAGAGCTTGGAGGGATCAGACTCGTGGCATATACAACTTCGACTCAAGAGCAAGCGCCGAGGCGAACCAGTACCGTGTTTTGAGCTTGAGGACAAGCTCAAAGTGGAGAAGGGGAGTAATGATACGGCCCCGAAATATCAAGCTTTGTGTCGTTAATAAATTAGAGTCGTTTATTTATATGTTGTCGTTTTTAATTGGGTCTTAGGATATTTAAGTGAGTTTGTCGTTTATTTAATTATGTTATTAGGTTAAATAATTATGTTTAGGGGTTTTATTATTCGGGCCCGGTCCGGCCCATTAGGTTGTAATTCCTCTCTCTATTTAAGAGAGCTTGAGTTAATGAAAAAGATAGCCAAAGAATTCAGAAACTTGATCCTAAGAGATCGGGTTTTTGAGTGTGGCCGAAATTTCCAAAATCAATCCCGTTTCGAGACTATCGATTCTCGGGCACGTAACAATGATGTTTAAAATTAGGTTGAAAGCATACTACACGTGAATATAATAAATAAATAATAAATAGTGCCAATACCACGTCATATTTAGTTTGAATTTTCTTTAAATATAAAAATAGAGAAGTACACACATGACACAGCCCAAAGGCAAGAATGGGTGGCTTATATTGAATGCTGCAATCCACTTGACACATAACATACCACTGCTTTCATGCATTCGATATTCTCATCAACATTAAATAAAATAAAATATAAAGGGAGAGACTGTTAAATTTAATATATATATATATAGTATATTTAATTCTCAACAATAAATTATTGGAAACAGATAAATTTTGATTAAAAACATTATTATGAGTGAATTTTAGAAATTTTGTGGTAAATGATTTTTTGTTTTGAATAATCAACATAAAATGATTTACAGAGAAAGGTATTTATAGATAATACCATAACTAATGTAATCAAATTGTTAATCACTTTTTAAGCTAAATTACAAACAGCCTCACTAATCTTATACAAATTAACTAATCCTAACAGCAAGCTTATAACACTGATCAATCACGACGCGAAGGGCTGATCAGATGCCGGAGTTGGGGTTGTTTCCGGCAAGGATGAGGGAGATCTCGAGGCCGCGGCTGAAGGCCTGGTTGAACATCAGTCGAGTCTGGAACGTCGACACGAAAGGGAACCACGACAACACTGCGATCGGGATGAATATCAGCATTCCCATTCCCGCATCGTACAAACGCGCGATCGAACGCACAGATTTCCACAGCCCGAGCTTCTTCATCACCGGCTTCCAGGCTGATGCAATCTGCAAAAAAATAAAAAATAAGTTATATGCGACAATTGCTGCAAATCCTCCTGATTTCCAACTTTTGCACAAATCCCCTCTGTTCTACTTTCTTTTTTCTTTTTTGCATTTACCGATTTTCGGCCTTTCGGTTGGAATATAAATCATATGCCTATAGTTAGAAATGTGATCAGGGGTATTTTTGTAAAAAAGATTTTAAGAAAAAACTCACAGAGAGAATTCCCCATCCGGTGGGAACAAAGGCTAAGATGCAAGCAAATATGTCAGAAACTGACAAAGGGGTCACAATGATGGCAACGACGATGCCGGCGAGCGCCATCATGAACGCAACTCCTTGGATGAAGCGCAAAATCAGCTGGAAATTCACCGAGATTTTCTGACTGAAGGTGAAAACCTAAGGAACCAGAGCATAGGAGGATGATTCAATATTGGAATAAAGACGTGACTTATGAAAGTTGTTGGTGTTCTCGAGTCGTATTGTACCTTGAAAAGTAGTATCAGAGTTGCAAAAGCAGCCCACGAAAAGCCATAGACCTAAAACGTCATTGAAGCCAACGAAATCGTCAGTTTTGCACTGTGAAAACTGTGTAGGCCACTAAGGAGCGAGTGAAGACTTGTCATATTCAAAGTATTCAAAAATGGACAAAAGGGACTTCACCAAGGAGATGAATTCCCATTAATCTTATTGAAGAAACTGAGAGACAAAGGACCATTTCTTCAAGAACAGGACAAAGCTTTCCCAAAAGATTTTTCAAACTAAACAAAACATAAGAACAGCACAAAATCCTAGATATCATTAGATAGGAGAGATTAGGGTTTCCTAGTCTTTCTCTTATTGCTGCATAACAGCAATCAATTATACAAAGTACAATATTTTTCCAATTTCTAAACTAGAATCTACATACTGGCAATTGCTTCATCAATAATATACATGGTACAATTATTCCCTAATCTATTTTAGCACTAATCTACTCTCTTAATTTGAATTGGAATAAGAAGACATATAAGCTTAAAAGTCACAAGTGGAGATTAAAAATGCTAATCAAATAAAAAAATCGATAACCAATTAAAGGAATGAATCTAGTACTTACCGACAAGGCTGTATTATCGCCTTGCACGTCAAGCTTGTACACAACGCCATATTGGAATATGAAAAATCTTAAGCTCAAGATCGTCTCCACAATCCTTCCTTCGAAAGTCCGAATATGCGACTGCAAGTTATCATTGCAATACCAATAATTATAACGTCCATTTATCCCTCTCCTAAACTAACAACAAATAATAAGAAGTCAATTTCAAAATTACATAAATAACAATGGATGCCCTTTACCCAAGAAACAAAAAAATATTTACTAAAATCCTCTACGATTCTAAAATAATTAAATCGGAAAGAATAATGAACCTGCAATTCGAGAGATAAGCCTCTTAACTCTTAAGAAAAACCATAACTACGCATGCCAGCTTGACTTAACTATCCTAACTATGGTTGCCAGCTTAACTACCCTAATCACCCTAGTTACAGTAAATACAAACCTTCAACCCTAAATCTACCAAAGCAACCCTTAAATAAAATAATGCCATTTTTGCCTCAAAGAAGTGAGGGTAGAAGATCAAGTACCAGCTCTTCATCCCACCAAGCTTCCCAGCTTTCTCCTCCCTTCACTCCAATTCCACCTCGATAGAGAAGCCAGTTTGTCCATTCCCGGAAATCTTCCACGGTCCTACACCGACAAAATAAAAATAAATTACAAATAATTATATCATATCACTTTCCAGAAGAAGAGATCACTAGATTAGGAAGATAGATAACGATTTCTGATTTTGTTATACAAATAAGTGATAACAGTTGTGTTTAATTAAAGAACTCAGAAGAGAAATTTACTAACTTTTGCCACTCAAATCCCGACGGGTTGAACAAATACGGAGCAAACAGCCATGAGCCAGCCATAAACCAGCTGCTGACGGAGAGAAGAATGTACGAAAGCGCACCACCTTCGTTATATCCGTATGCAAGATAAATTATTAATAGTAGCACCACTTCCAACCTGACAAAAGAGAGAGAAAAAAATAGTTAGATTTTTGTTTATCTTAGTTTGTTTGTTTGTGTATGTGTGTGTGTGATATATATATATATATATATATATATATATATATATATATATATTGTAAGCAAAGATAGTAACACGAGGGATATTTGTAATTAAACCTAAAAAGAGTACAAGACGATTATATATTTGATCGAAAAAACACTTTCGAATTTCTATCTCTATCTTATATAAATTCTATAAATAACAATGTTGTGAATAACGTATTTAAGCCTCGAGGCGTTTACTCGCATTGCCTCGAGGCGTATAGCCTCGAGGCGTTCGAGGCGTAAGCCTTAATAAATATTATATAAATATTTTAAAATAATATATATATTAAATAAGATAGATAAAATAATTTTTTAAAATAAAGCCTAATCCAAACACTCTTAACTCGAAGATTAATAATATATTACAAAATTAACTCGAAGATTTGGAAAGATTTGGAAAAAAATCACAAGAATATTATTTTAAGCCTCGAGGCGACGCCTCGAGGCGAGAAAATAACGACCGAGGCGCACGCCTTAATCTTCCTTTCCGAGGCTTAAGCCTCGTTGCGTTTCTACCCTGCGCCTCACTGAGGCGCGCCTCAATGTCGTTTTTCAATACACTGATAAATAATATAGGAAGTCGTACCCTTTGACAAAATGACTCCGAGAGTAAAGCCTGTAATTCTCCGAAAATTTGATGTGCCTGACAACAAACCCCCGACCAGTTGCTTGATACTGTTCAGAGATTGCATTTAAGGTATCAGCCAAAGAAGCATTTAATTATGAAAGAGAGAACAATCGAGAAAGAGTAAAAATAACACAAACCCTTGCACCGCCGTGAAGAATAGTCCGACCAAAATAATGCGTCCTTGTGCCGAGAGAAAAGGTAAAGAAAACGGAACAAAGCTGAAATTGCATGGTGACAAAGCTTACCACGGCCTGCAGAAATCATTATATTCTTATCATTTTTATAAATGATATAACACTAGACAGATTGATGCAATGAAATATGTTTAAAGAAAAAAAAATCAATTTAAAAAAAAAAAAATTGTTCAAGACTTACTCTCAAGAAACCTTGTTCAAGAATGAAACCTAGAATCATCGGCACAGCAGAGAAAATACCAATTTGAAAGAGAAACTGAGTATTTAAAGCAGCAGAAAGCGCTGTGTTCTCAAAGATACGGGCTCGTATTTGTATTTCTTCACCGACTCCAGATAAGGCCTAAAACAAGCCATTTATTATAGGTTAGAGTTTCTATATAATCCAAATTCCAATACTATCATTTTACCAATTGCAAAAAAGAATTCTGGTATTTTTTTTTTCTTTCCTAAATTCACAAGAAATCATTTGTAAGTACAGGAACATCATTGCTGAAATAATTTTTCTGTCTATTACACAAGCTTGGAAAATTCAAACTTACATACTGATATTAAAGTATTGCATGGAGAAAGATGCACAATTGAACTTACCAAATAAGTTTTGCCATACAGGAAAAAGTATACAGTCAACACCGTCAACTGTAGAGCCACAAAGAATAAAAAACACGGGTCAGTCAGCAATTTAAACGATATTATTCCTTGAAGTTTAAAATAATTCTATTTCAACATTAAAGAAGTAAAGTGATACGAACCCGTAGAATCACATCATTAAGTCTGAACAATTTTAAATCTACTATTATCAATAAAGGTACTTGTCATGATAGATAAACTCATATAAGCATTTACTAATTTCGACAACTTGACTTTAAATAGTTCACAACATTAAATTCGTTAACTACTCAACTCCATGACTCTTATGTTAATGAACTTAATAATCAAGGACAGTTCTTTGGCTTTTTTCCTCATGCAATGAGTTTTCGATGTATTCTCTCGCGGACCTTTCGAGAGATTGGGCTAGTACTTTGTAACGACTAGTCCTCGTTTTTTCTTTCTTTCTTATGGTAGAGTTTTGGTTTATATAGCCGGTCTGATTTTGACCGACCAATTTTAAACCACTCTCTAGCCTTGTATTGTAATTTACTTTTTATCAATATAAGCGATGTTTCTTTTAAAAAAAAATAATCAAGGACAGTTACCATATTTAAACATAAATTTAACTTAAATATGTCATAATGTCCAAATATGTAAGAAAGATACCTCTAAAGCTTATTCCTTCTTATAAATCTAGCATAAACTTGCCGCTCAAATATTTAAAATCTAAGTATAAACATGCCAGTAACCAGCTTTTTAAGAGACAAAATTGCGTAATATAATCATGTTGTATTTTTTTATTATTATTAATATTAAACTTACCATGGTACAAAAGTAGTAGCCAACAGTGGTGAAGTAGAATGACAGCATTCGAAAGAAATCAAATTGTTGACCAAGCCTGTAGACATCCCGACTAAGAACTTGTTCTCCATTTCCACCAGATACCTTCCCTTCAAATATAGCAATCTGGTTGAGCCCAACATCTCGTCCCTTGCCAACCTGATAATAATTATTAGAAAAACAGTTTCTTGTATTTATACTGCAGCGAAATTAACATGTTTTACCTGAATATACTCGTGATGAGTTATATTTCCCTGGCGCAAAGTTGAATTAAATCCTGCATTTGAACAGATAAAGTAAATTAGTAATTAATCTTATTAATTTAATATATAATTGCGTGGAAAAAAAAATTCTGCGTAATGGTAAAAATATTAGGTCAGACCTATAATCAAGTAAAATGGGAAAATGAGCACATACATTCATTCAAATAGTACAGGGTTTGATTTAGGGTTAGCCACAAGGAAGCTCGAGACACGACATGTTAATTTGATAAATACATTATATATAAATTTAAGTTTAACCAATTAATATTATTGAATTGAGTAGTTCAAATTTCCAAATAAGAACATAATACATTATCATGAACAGTTTTCGAAGCATATTTTAAGTCTGGCAAGGAAGTTTCAAGCACTACCACACAATATGGTTCTACTAAATCAATAGAATATAGATATATGACTCCTATCTTTTGTTTCTTTGATTCAAGTGTATTAGTAGAATTAAAATTATGTTTTCATTTATTCCATTATTTAGGAGATTCCGTATTCATACGCAAACATTAATTATTCTAGAATTAAATTATTAACTGATCTTATTCCCAAGACTATAAATTAGGTTGTAATTCGATTATTAAATTATTTCTCAAAAGAAAAAACAGACAATTCAGATGGAGGAACCCATATAAAACCAGTCAATTGTAATTCTGAATATGAAACAACTTACCCGCAAATATATCTTCACTAATATTAATAACACGAGAGGCCTTGCTTATACCACCCCGTGTTATATGGAAAACTCTGTCAAAAACATCGGGGTGACCATAATGCATACGAACCCTAGAAATCATTCAGGTTGTCAGTTCCAAGTAAGACGAATTTGAAATAAAGTGCATCCAAAAAAATCACATTATTAACTTACTTCAAGGGATTGGCTAAAACACGCTGTCCTAATGTAACAAAGCTCGTTTCTTGATTTGACATGAACGAGGCCAAAGAAGAGACACTGCATGATACACAAAGATTTAAATATTTACATATTTTTATACCCATAAGTTTGTCACGGTTGTGATGAATAATATTAATAAGTAGCAAACGAAATAAAGAGAAAGTTACCTTCCAGTAAACACATGTTCCCTAACACCAAGAATTGTTGGAGGCCTAATGCCATGATCTCCGTGGAATTCTTCAAGAAGATTTCTCATTTTCAAAGCTTCCTCAAAGTAATTATCCTATAATATTTAAAAACAGTTTAACAGAGGTTATAATACAATAAATAACATATTTAGAATAAATTAAACATTGTCAACTAAGGATTACTTATGTTCATCTAGTTCATTAAAATCTGTAATTCATGTAGAAAACAAATTCTAAATTCTAAATATCCATTCATTATATTTTGCACGTGACTAGCACCTGGTTCATGTCGATTGTCTGAACAGCATTCCCACGTGTAAATACAATTGCATGGTTTTGATTCTCTGGTTTTCCTTCACCGAGTTTTGGATTCCCAGGCAACTTTATTGAATAAATTTCCTGTAGGACCAGCCAAATTAAGAACAGTAAATTTCTCATCAACCTATACATAGTAACAGCTTAAAGCTTCCACAAATTAAGAACGAACTTCTAATAATCATTATCAAAAACATTTAACACCAAAAAAGGATATTACAAACCTTGTCCTTTCCGTTCACATCGCCCTTAACAAGCTTTGAGTAGAACTCTTTGTAAACTTTACCATCTTTGAGTGTCTCAACCTCGTCAATGTAGGCAACGCGAAGTGCTTCATTCCTACCCAAAGAAAAAACAATTCAGTTGTTAAAATTCGACAAGACAAGACAAGACAAAAACAAAAACAAAAAACAAAAAAAAAAAAACCTTCCCGTCAATTATGGAAATTTGTAAAAAAAGAAAGAAACATTTGTTATATTGATAAGAATGAGAAATGAATTTACAATGCAACGCCAAAAAATGGTTTACGATCAGCCAGTCCAAATATAAAAGGTTTAAATGGTTTAAAAACAGAAATAAATATCTTTTAAAAAAAAAAAAAAAGAAATAAATATTTCTAACTAATAATCGAATAATGAAACTATTTATGAGAAATGACAAAAAAAATGCTTTGGCATGCAAAAGTATGAATACGGAAAAATGTTAGAAACCAGATAGATAATAAAAGCAAAACGGAAACTCTTACCTTTGCATAAGCAAGGCAATGTCAGCAGCCTCGGGTTTTTGCTCTTCTTTCTGTTTGCCATAGATCTGACACGTTACAACATATGTAAACTTGAGATCTGCCTGGGCACGGGCTTGAGGAGATAACTCGAATCCTTGAGTCTCAGCTCCATCATTGCTTGAATTTCCAGCTTCCACCTCTGATATTACTTTCGACAGTAAGACACAGTAATTTATATATACTACAAAAAAATTCCTCAATTACTAGAAGGGGAAAAACGAAACCGAACCTCCAGAACTTAATCTCTCCAGATAGGTTTGAAGCATTAAAGCTTTTCGGTAGTACATCATCCCCCGAACTATAAAGTTAACCAACCAACATTAGATAGCATTTAATTATAGTTATATTCTTAAGAATTAGATATAATCTTTTATGCTCAGCAATATCGGGAAGAAGAATGTTAAGAGCTTGGGATTTTAACAATACAGCATTTGAAAACCTTATAAAATAAATGTAACTATTAGGACCCGTAAATATATCACTTTGGTACTTTAAAATAAAAGAAAGCAAAGAGTAATTACCAGTTCTGGCCAAAGTTTGACCACGGTAAGAAGCCCAAAACCGAAGCTCCAAAATGTCGCTAGGACTATCACTGAGTTCGAATTCATGTGAAGCTTCATGACGCCCTATTCTAACCAGAAAATTTCTCCACTCATCTGTGCATGTATCAGAAATTTATATTATTATCAGCAACCAGAAATTCTCACGTAATTGAATTCATTATCACAAAGAAAGATTCAACAAAATTCATGTGTATTTATTCAGATGCAATCTAAAGGAATGCAATAATTTTTTCAGAAATTTTCTAGGCCCTAAGAAATATCCTAAGTGTTCTTACTCATCAAATGAGCCACTGAACATTATTCAATACCATCCAGACAATTATCGCATTCACTAAATCTGTCATTTCAAGTAACATTATGTCCACGTTTTGACCAGTCCAATCCCTCTGAAGTCTATGTCTTATTTTAAAGCATGAACGAATCAAAAATAAAAATAAAAAATCTAGAAGGAAGCAAATAGAATTGAAAGCATTAATATATAGTTGACTTTTATCCTCAATTAACATCTTAAAAAGATTGTTCTAATCAACATAGAAATTTATGCACATAAAAATTTCAGGAGCGCATACCCGCCCAACTGTGAAGTCATGGAACAAAGTTCAATATTATGCCGAGAAAATATTTGACCATCTGAAGATAATTATTAATACCTGGGTATATTTTTTGAAGGTAAAACAATACAGATATCCCATCCTCATTTTTCTTCAGGAGCTCATTCATGCTATAAAGAACGGTCTCTGAATAATACGGTGTGAACACACTGCATCAGAATAAAATGCTAAAGTAAGAATAAGAAAGCATAAAGTAAGGCAAATGTATATTTGTGTTGCAAACAAAACAAAATTAAATTTCCAAGGAAACCTCATCACCATGTAAAGTTCAGGAGGCATTACTGGTGATTATGTAATCATAAACTATCATTATCCCAATAATCTACAAGAGTGGTATAACTGTGAAGAAGGTATTACCTAAAAGATAGCATTTCATTAACAGGCTTCGGACTGGGCATCTCCATGAAAAGGGAATTAGTGAAGAACTGAAGCCTGCGTCCCGCCTCCAGATTTCTCGGAACAGTTGCAGCTGAATCCTTAATGGTTAGCAGTGAATACAGTCTCTTCACCTGTGATTTCTGCAATGTGAAGTCCTTTTGATTAATCATAAACCCCAATAGGGTAAGGAGTCTGGCAGTAATACCCCCTAAACTTTTCAAGACAAAGCACTTAACCCCGCTGATATTTGATTTGTGGCAACAAAACCATTCTACTTTTAAAAAAAAATATGGTAAATTGCCACCCATGATCTTTGATTTGTGGCAGATTACTACATTTTTAAAGTAAATGGATTGCTACCACAAACCAAAGATGGTCAACTTCTGCCTCAAGGGCATTACCGCCATTAACCTACCAGCTCAGCGTCCTTGGGCCACTTTATCTTTGTAAAAAGATAACCTTCTTTCCTTGCTTTCGCCAACATATTCCATGTTTGATAGTTTTCCCTGAGACCGGAAAAATTTAGTCAATTTCTCCTTTGCGAAAGAAGAGTATCTTTTCTAGATTACGTAAATCCATGATACGACCTAAAATCTTTATCGAATATGTTTAAATGCAAACATATGTAACAATCTAGTTCTTGGTCATCATTATACCTCTTGTAGACAGATAGGAAATCATGATGGACAACGTCGTACAGATCTTGAGCAGCCTTGACTGCACCTTTCTCTTGGTCCACCTCTTTCTGAACATAAACAATATACAATAAGATACTCAGACGTATTTATCAGTATGATGATGCAACATAGTTATTATTTGAAATATTCTGAACAGCTAATGTAATTTTCTTTCTTAACTTTAGAAAGCAAACCGACTGTAACATCTCTAAATATGATTGCACGAGATGTTCGTGAGCAGAGGAAAATAATTTTAAGCGAGTATATTCATGTAGAATAAATAATTAAAAAGATATTAAGTTACTCTATGGAGTTAGTCGCTTTTTCCTAAGACTATAAGAAGTGCGTAAGTTAGCAGTAAATTTTTCGGAAGGGAACAGTTTCATGCACTTGGCATCCTATATCTAATCTTCTTGAATACAATCTTCATTTTCCAAAAATATTTACATCTTCCTACAATAATTCATCAAAAATCTTAAAATAATAAATGTGGCAAGCTTGCAAAAACGTAGTTATATGATACATAAAAATATTTATGCATACCAGAATACCCAGTAACGCGGTCACTCTTGATATTACAAGCGGAAGCTTGACAAAATGAAAATCAACGTGAATGGTTCTATTTGCTATGCTCTGCTCAATATCATCATACAACCTTTCAACCCTAGAAAATGAAGTAAAATAGTAGTCAAAATATCAATATATATAAAAATAATAAAATTATGGAAAAATATTTTTTGTCTACCAAGGAACTTACCACATCCTCCCTTCATCTTGAAAGATTTGTGTCAAGATAATTTTGATGGAAGAGAAGCACTCTTGCACCGCATATTTCATATACTCGTCTCTCGAAATTCTTTCCCAAAGTTCCTCTTGCGTTTCTTTATTCTCAACAGCAATGTCCTTGGCGAGAATTATCTAAATAATTGTAATATATGACAATTAAACGATAATATAACAAAAATTTTGTTAAAGGAAAACGGTTATGTTCCAAAACAAAGATGGTTGGGACTATGTTGGAGAAAGTAAAATCTAGTCACCTTGCTAGCGAGGAGGAAAAGAGGCCACTGAACCAAGGAAAGGGTTCCAGAATTTTTTGGCATTAGAAGCAATTCCATTTCACTGAAATACAGTTTTTTAACACAAGTGAAATTCTGCACGATAAAAAAATGCAGCGCTAAGATTTTTACGATTTTATAGCATTCTAGCGCTCACTGGTTCGTAATATAATCCTCCTCCCTGAGATTTTTTATGATTTCATTCCAAAATGGAGAGAACCGAGAAGCATCGACCTTGCTCTTCCCCAAAACCTGCACAAATACATCAGCTCTGTTATACAGAAAGAGATTCATGAAAACAAGAGAAATATAAACAAATTTGTAACACGCTAACAAAAACTTGTGTTAATATCGATGAGAAGGAAACATAGTTTGAAGCATAACTGACTACAAGGAAGCTGTACTTTCACAGTACACTGTTATGTTTTTCAATCTTGAATAATTAAATATCTTTCATGGCTTAATTAATTTCTTTTATACACTTCTACGACAATTATACATGTAGCAATGCTTATACCTTTTACAAGCAAGTCTTTCGGGATTTTACAATTTCAAAATTAAAGTTCCATCATGTATTTTTCTACAAGGATCCAACAAATTTTAACAACTGGTTAATGAAGATAATCCAGAGTTTTCTTCAGATCTCACCTCACTGGTTGGTTGGTTGGACGTCCTGCAAATGGAAAACAAATTAATTTACCAAAAATAACGGGGAAATCCCGAGGACAAAAAGACAAAAATAACCCTCTTAAAAAACAAGGGAAGCTTCACCTGTTGGGCAAAGGGGCATGGAGTGTCTTCATAAAAGCAGCAGGAAACTCCTCAAAGAGTTTATGAACTGATTCCAGCGACCTAATCTGCAGATGGTAGCAACAATTATGAATGTTATATTGCTAGAACAAAATGCGTTGGAAAATAAATTCAACAGGTCAGAAGTAAAAATGATGATGAAATTACTAACTTCTCCTAGACGATCTCTGGCTCCAAGCAAAAAACCGACAACAGAAGATATAACCGTGTAAAAGATATAGATATCTAGAAGATAAATCTGCAGCCAAAAGAAACAGTTTAAGAAAAAGGATTAAATACAGGACAGCTTTACATCATGAGTTTATAATTTATAAATGAAAAAAAAACGAAAAAAAAAAAAAACTTACAGCTACAACTGGAGCCCATAGAGTGAGTATTGTTAATGCATTATGATTACCTGCGGGCAGAGCACAAGGATGGCATATAAAATCATAAATAAGTACTTCCTGAATTCAAAATATGAAACTAATAGAAAATTGATGGAAAACAAATCAATTATCGGCATGACATTGACATCACAAATAAAACAAGATGTTAAAGCACTTACTCTTTGATACTATATCGTGCCAAGAATATTGCAAGTCGTTCATGCCTATAATCACCCGTGTTGGCTCAGCCAATGGCCGAATCTGCAGAGGACATATAAAAGTATTACATTATTTGCAATCAACACTTTCATCAGACAATATATATATATATATAACAACTATATAGATAAATCATAAAAATATATATATATATATATATATTGCTGGTGTCGAGAAGCTATGTCACTGGATTCAAGCCATGTGTGCGGTAGGAAGATTCTGAGAATTATCCTTATACTTTATATAAAAAGCTTGAACTTTTCAAGTTTTCATTTGCATTAACTATATAAAGTTTAATTATATTTTTGAAATAAGTTATTTGAGCTTTTTCACGAAGAATTTCAGATCTCTTCGCTACATACCTGGAGGAAATAAGCAAAGGAAAACTTTGCACTCAAAACAACAACCCAAAAGAGCATATACCTGCAAAAGTTGAGGAGTTACCAAATAATGATGTTAGATCAAAGACTTCAATGTCACAGATTTCAGCGTCAGATATATATACACACATATATACGTACATAAAAATATATAGAGGGGAAAAGAGAGTTACTTGATGAAATCTGTAGTATTTTCGTACATGCCACGTCCAACATAATGACGTTCCTTCAAGAAAGAACATGGTTATCAATAAAATGAGGATTCAAAATAACTGGACATAAAGACCTATGATTTTTTTTATATAAATAGTAACCTGTCGCATCCATTTAACAAAACGGATTAGAGGCCAGCGATCGCATTGATTAGTCATGCGGTGACAAGCAGGAATTCGCATGAGGAAACTAATGAAGAATTGGATCCCAGCATATATGCCAATGATAATCACATACAGCCTGAAGATAACACCATTCCCGTTCCTTCTACTTTCTTCCTGAAGTGCTCTCCTAGATTAACAAAAACAACAAGTATAGTGAGGATTTTTATAATGTTTACATAGTTAGTGAAGTTAAAGCTAATTAGCTCGAACCTTTAATATCTACTGACAATTAGCTAAATATATTTATACAAGCTTATATCCTATATATACAGAAAACAATTATCACAATAAACTACAAAATGTGTAAAATACATACACATAAAGGAATGATATGATCACTGAAGCACCACCAAACCAAATAAAACGCAGGAAAATCCGAGCAATGGCTAGATGACGTGTTGTAGAGTACGCCCCATACATCATAATCACATCGAGGACACCTAGTTCACAATCGTATAAACATTAAGATATCAGGAGACAATAATACAAAAAAGGTATTTCAAGCCAACATAAATTTACCCAAAACTAATTCGCAAAGCATAAAAACATACTCTCAAAAAATTTCATTATTACAAAGGTTGGACCAAGACTAAGAGCTTCCCGGAGGGTCTTCCGGTCAAGACGACCTTTGTTGAATGCAATAATGGTGAGTCCCTGAAAATAATCAAGCATGAATTATGAAGATATATACAATGAGAACTAGAGATACAAGAAAAAAACAGAGAACTTATTCTATGAACCTGGAACATCATGACAAGGAAGATCCATAGACGATGAAAGCTATGATAAAGATGAAGAAACGTTCGGTGCTCAACAAAAGAGGTCTTCCCTCGATGTTTACTTCCACCAGATTTCAGGATATTCTGCATAACAAAGACGAGTAAATCTTGAACTGAGCAACAAATGATAAAAATGTAACTGAACGATGTACATAGAATTACTCAAGTTCAACATTACAAAATAAGGGGAACAATAATGAAAGGAATGAATTAAGAGGCAATGAATTAAGCTACTAATTTTAATAAAAGAATTACCGCATACTAGACAGCTAGCCAAAGATGGACTAAGTCCAGAAAACAAAGATTATAAAATTCTTTCTTCCTAGAATATCACCAAAGGACTGTCCAAAATTTACTATCTGACGGATTTCAAACAAGAGCCAACCTTTGATTTGGGTTTCGGCTTTTCGAAAAAGGGTGAAGTTTTGCGCCATGGCCAGCCAAGTTGAAAGCATTGAAGTGACCTGAAACAGGAAAAAGATAAATAGAATACAAGGACAGAGAATGGTTTAAGATCAGCCAGCTTGTAAACCGACCTGGCCATGTAGACCAAACTCAGCCAGAAAATTAAATTGAATATATATATATATATACATACATACAGTTTCATTCAAAACTATCGATTATACACTCACCAAAAATACTCATTAAAATCATCATAATTGCGCCATGCAGAATGAGGTGCTCGGCCATTATTATTGTTTGTAGCTTCCTGTGTCAAACAAAAATGAGGCTAAAAGGACGATGTGATTTCTCACCAAACAGGTTGTTAGTGAGAGCGAGACATACCGCAGCCATAACCTCGTATAGAGGCAAGATGACCTGATTGAGGAATGAAACCCCGTCTGTGGAGTTGCAACTGTTGGCTGGCTGAGCAATCTGCTGCCTTAAAATCTCATCCAATTCCCTAGCCATCTGCATGTACAATTTATGGTTCATGTTGAAAATTTCAAATTAATTATCTACGTAAGGCGATTATTTTGTGTAAATACGGAATCGATTCGTCAGTAAATTGGAATAATTAGTCGCTTAATACAGGCCCAAATTTCAATATAGTTTCAGTTGTCAGAGGATCTTGCATGACAAGCCTATTCACTATGAGAAAATGTGAAATGGGTATAGTTGTCAAATTAGTATCTTCAATTCCAAAACGAAAAACTCTCAGGAGATATATGATATCTAGTATAAAGAATCACTATTGTAACTTGCATGGGCCCAATGTAAGGCGAGAATTATGAGAAAATGCATAATTCACAGTTATAGCATCTACAACTGTTAATTTTAGTCAAAATTCCAGTAACTATAACTACGCTTAGAAAAGAAAAAACAAATTCCGCGTTTCATATAAGAAAAGCTGATAAGATGAACTTACATGATGAAATAGGTAGCACAAGCATTCTGGAAGGAATCTGACATTTCCAGCCTCACCCCATATCAGAAAGTATAAAGAAACAAATAGTATTCTCTTTTCTCTGCTCACACCTTCCGAGCTGGAAAATTAATATTATATTAGTGTCTCCATTATCATAATCCAAAAGTATATGCATGCATTATGCTATATTAAATGAGAAACATAAAACTGTACAGACTAACAAGTAGAGAAACAAGCATACTTGTTCCAAACTGGCTGAATGCATAAGTAGTTGCACCACTTTTCGTAATTCTCAAGGGACTTCGAGAACACATTCTGAAGTGCAGTCTCATCTAACTCCTGAACCATGCAAATTCAGCCGATTAGAAAATGACAAAGGTAAAATTTCAAAAGCTTGAACATAAATATATGACAAAAAAACATAATATCCGTAAATTTCAGCAGAGAACTACATTAGTGAAAGAAAATCCAATTTCCTAAACACAAAACATACGCAACTCAGTAAATTAATTAACTAGAAAAATATTTGTGTAAAACAATTCCACTATGCGGAAAAAAAAAAAGAAAAAAAAAAAAGAGTATGTGTACCAAGTTAACTTGCAATAAAGCTAATTAACTTACATTTTCAGCGTCTTCAAGCACACGAAGTTGTGACTGCTCATTTGCAAGAAGGTGAACAATATGTTCCCGTTGATTAGATACATTGTCTTTCTGCCAAATTATAAATTGAGAAGAATATTAAGCAAAACTCGGGAAAACAATATCCAAATATAGAAATTGCTATTTCTCTGCAAACCAAAATCATGAAGCAAAACTTAAACACCTACGGCATACAACTCAAAAACTTGGGAAAAAGAAATTAAAATAGCTTAACTTATCATGTGGTGCAGAAGGAACAAACCTGGAACCCAAAAACAAAATGCAGAAAATCAAGCACATCAGGGTTCCTTGTAGAAGGAATGGGAAAATCCACAGGCAATTTCGGTAGTCCCCTATAATATTTTGTTGCTGATACCGCTGCTCGAACCTGGCAATAAACTCCTTGATCTGAATAAACGGCAATAAAAAGATATGCATCATTCGAGGACAATCGAGTAAAACCATATTAACCTCAGAAAAACACCCAATCGCATTTGTTAAGCTAGGGCCATCAAGGGGAATTATATTATAAGGGAGATCATCGGTCATAGCTGCATCAGATTCCATCACTCTTTTCATCTGCAAAAACAATTAAATATTAAATTTTTATTATCAGCCTAAAACAATCGGCCATTTGGTAAAGACCGGTCATAACAAAACAAACCAACCTCTTCGGGGATTTCCTGGCTCAATTGCTCAAGAACAGTTCCCAAAACTCTAAGAGTTGCAAAGACTTTTTTCCTCTTAACTGTTTTTCTTTCCAACCTAGGAACACAAAATATAGGTTCATAAAACACGTGATTACAATTAAGCAACTTAAAATAATAAAAAGATGTAGGAGAATTAACGTTTAATCCCTTAATGATAATGAAGTACAGATTATCCCTTTCTACGTTCTATACATTTCTTTTTTCCATTTCCTTTTTCCGAAATATGAACACAAAATATATAGTCTATGTTCTCATATCAGATCAAGGTACATACTCTCCTAAGTTTCCACTGAAAGTGCCCGACTCTCTTAACTTCATCTCTTCTTCTCGTAAAGTGTCCACGTCATTCTTTTCTCTGTATAGTTTGTAAAACTCAAGCAAACGAGCAATGTCTTGGCTTCTATCAATAACTCCACTGTCCCTCTTTGCTAGTTTTTGCTGTGGATATCATTATATAAAAGGAAACTATTATTTTCTTAATAATATATGAAGAGATGAAATTGTTAACTTCCATGTTAAGGAACAGAATTGGAAATGCAATTTAAATTAAGCCTATACCTTAATGACAGACATCAATCCGGTTTTAAATTGTAGAACTCCCCTTCCCTCGCTATTAGGATCCAAGTTTTGAGCCAGCGAATAACCATGCTCACATACTTGATGTCGACAAGAAATTCATGTATCAATTTTTTTTGTCTTGAAACAAATAATAACTCTCAACCAAAAGGAAAACTGAAACTCAACTAAGTTATTCACCACTCAATAAAAAGTACTTTCCACTTCCAGTAACAATTTGTGTCACCTTTCTAACGCAAACATAAAAATGGTTACAAGATTTTGTCATCCAAACCATATCACAATAAAATGAAGGTCCTTTTCTTTCCTAGTTGTACCAAAAAATAAAGTGCAGTTGGTCAGATCCAGGGGATTCTTGAAATAAACAACTCGCACACACTCCCTTTCCAAAACAATAAATATACCAAGCACTACACTTAGATTTATTGGATTTGTTGCAAATCGGTACTAAACCCGAAACTTCCGGCGGATGGCCAATAACCCAAGTAAAGGAAAGAAGTAAACAGTGAAAACAAAATAAGTTGAAAATAATAATGTGAACGTATACCATAGCATCAACCAATTAAACGGTCTATAACAATAAAATCAGTGTCAACATGCCATGTTGAAGCATAATAGACGATTTGAAAAGTGCAATAAAATATTTCATGCAAAAGGAAAATGATTTGAACATAAAATTGACACATAGGTCCTTGCTTTTCTTTTCTTTTTGCTACAAATTTTAAATGAAAGTTACGAGTTTCAAGTAATATTGAGTTCATAAAGAAGATGAAATAAGGGGCATAAGTTATAAACATACAAATCCTGGAGATGTTGGGGTCTAAATCTTGAATTTCATCAGCGGCTCGTAAAATTTCATCGATATCTCGATTGTTTGCAAGTGAAGATGGAACAAATGCAGCAATTCCACCCACAGGCCTGCCTTGTGCATCTCTCCCAGTCCTTTCTCTCCTTAAAGCTGCACGAACGAGGCGCTCCCATAGGTCCTCAGCATGAGACATTTTCTAGACAAGATCTAGCATCCAAAATTTGATACTAGGTATAAGTCTTCACAACTTAACGAAATGCAAAATCCATAATGACGATTGACGAAAAATAAATCAACTGAAGGGCGCAATGTCTAGCTCGTATATTACCAGTTAATTGTAGACGTACATGCTTGAATTAAGAAAAATGTTCGGTGACTATAATTAAACATTTATTAGTTCATTTTTCATACTTGTGCAGTTCAGCTGATCTCCAAAAATTATGTTCTAATAATTTAGTTCATACTTGTATGAATCTCTTATCTATGAAAGATTAGGAAAAGAGCAATTAAGCTAGCAATCAGGCCCAGAAATCAATTCCGAATCAGAAACCCATAACAAACTTCGAATCACAATGAGAATCCGAAAATCCACCTCAATTCACTTCTTAAGTGCAATTTCAGCGAGTTGCGAAAGAACACAAAGCAATGGCAATCAGAAACTAAACCCTAAGGCAGATACGAAATCACAGAAAGCTGAAATTCCAGCAAATCGAGCCGAATCCGAGAACCGACATCACTCCGACCGTTGTTTTCGTCGGAAGCTAGAAACGGAGAGGAAGAATGCGAGAAGAGGAGAATGGCAGACCTGATCGGAGACCATGCGAGGGCGAAACCCTAGAGAATGGAGCTCCAGAAGGCGCGGAAATCCGTTTGAAAACCAGAGAGAGCTCCTTTTTTAGAAGGCGACGATGAAGAAATGAGAGAGAAGGAAATGAGTCTAATCTGAGACAGCGACCGGTGAAACCGGCTATAGCCGGTACAGAGTTGTACACGGCTTGGAGGAGACGCGGGGAATTAAGGAAAAGTATTCGGACATGACTTTTTGCGAAACGGTCACCCTCGTCATTTATTTATATTATTAAATATGAAAAAGGAGATGATTAAAAGGCGTGTTTTTTAAGTCCCACACTCTTTTTTTTGTTGGACTTTCTAAATGGGCCTTCAATGTGAAGCTCAATCTCATTGGTTTTGGGCCTGAAAGATACCTTAAATTGAAAATTGTAAAAATATGATTCCAATTATACGCAAAAAGTACTTCAAATTACGTTAACAGAGTGGCATAGTCCAAAGCATGGTTTCGATTTTCGCGATAATCGAGCGATTTATCGTTGAAAACCACTTCTCGGTAACTTATCTCCTCTAATCGTTATCTTTTTATACTTATCGCGATTTTTCGATTCGGAAAGCAAGTCACTTATCTCTCAAACTTATCAAGTGTATTTTCTCGAAAAACAAGTTACTTTTCGGTCAAAAACGATAAGTCAACCCTTGTATAATTTTTTCTTTTTTTGCGGCAGAAGTTCCAACTTCTTTTAATTTCAAAATTTAAATGTATATTTAGGGTTTTTTTTAGTAGATCTTTAGTGTTTTGATGTTTAAATGTTGTATATGTATGAATCATGTCAATTTTTCACATTTTTATTCTATATTTGTAGTAGTTACTTAGAAAGCTATTAGGTTGAATGAAAATTAAACTTTGAGTTTCATATTAGTTTAATTGTACATTTTTCGTTTTGAATCAAATGTTGTTGTTGAAATTGAATTTTTTTTTTAAGTATATGATGGAATATAGATGAATCAAGATGGTTTGTGTGATTTTTATTGAATTTTTGCAGATTTGGGTTAAATTTAAGGGTTTATGCAAATTATTTCTAATTGCGACAAAAGTACCAATTTTTCTAAAAATATTGAATTTAAGATATATTTTAATTTTTTTCTGTAATTTCATTTTGTAACATTGTATATAATTAGGAAACTATTAGTTTGACATAATTTTTTTGTAATTGATGTCTTTCTGAATTATGACCTTATTGCGGCAAAAGTACATATTTTTGGAAATTAGTTAAGTTAAGCTAGTTAGTCTATTTTTTTTTATGTAAAATCATTTTATAACATTGTATATAACTTATAAAATGTGAGATTGACATAATTATTTATAATTCAACGTTTTCCTGAATTGCAACCTTATTGCGGGAAAAGTAAATATTTTTTTTGAAATTGGTCAAATTGAGATATTTCTTCTTTTTTTTTTTATGTAACTTCATTTTGTAACATTGTATATAATTCTGATACTGTGATTCTGACATAATTTGTTTTGTAATTTTACGTTTTTCAATTATTAAGGAAAATATACATTTAGTATTTTATGTTATAAAAAAATATTTTATGTATGAAAATATATATGAAAATATTTTATAAGTTTTCCATCGATAAATCTATCGATAAGCGATTAATCCATCGATAAGTTCGATAAGTTTCGGTAACGGCAAACGATAAATTTTATCGGTTTTCCATCGATAAATCCATCGGCAAACGATTACTCCGTCGATAACGGCAAACGATTTATCGGCAAAAACGGCATTCAAATCCTTGGTCCAAAGTCTTAAATTAGCGACAACAACATCAAGTCATTTTTAAAATTTAAAACCATGTTGATCGTGTTGACCCAACTTTGATACTTTTACTGCAAATTAACCCTTAAAAGCAATGTTTCCAAACTCCAAACTGTTTTTTTTTTCTCACTTCTTCAAAGATAAAGTTGTTGGGAAATTATCAAGTTAAACAATATTTTAATATTACTTTTTCGAAGCTGTTACGCAATACTTCGTACCAAATTTAGACCGCAAATAAATAACTAGATCAAATTGGTAGGAAACCAATAATTAGAGTGTATTCGGTCCACGAAGCGGATACAAGGGGCTAATATCACCAAGGCAAACAAAATAGGGGCCAAAATGGAAACTTAACAAAATTGCAGCCCCCAAATCGCACATAATTTACATCTAATTCCTACATTAACAGATAAATAGTGATACACAGTACGATCAAATACAACAATGACAATGCTCAAAGCTTATCGTCGGGCCTGCCCACAATAACCAAGAAGCCACCCGAATAATTAACGGGCCTAAACGTTTTATAGCCGTGGCGCTTACTCCTTGTTTCGGGAGGAGCGGTCTTTCCTTTGGCCGCCGAGAATACGCGAGATTTGCAAGCCTCGGCTGAAGGCCTGATTGAAGAGCATGCGGGTCTGGAATTCCGACACGAACGGGAACCAAGCCAAGAACGCGATGGGCGTGAAGAGCATCAGACCCATTATGATCTCGTATGCCCGAGCAAGAGTTTTGATAGCTCCCCAGAATCCGGCACGGTATATTACAGGCTTCAGCGCTTGAGCAATCTGCCCAAAATGTCACAAAAAATTAGGGTTCGCCCCCAAATTTTCTCCCCGAACTTGTAAGCAATTTCTCCCCTAATCATTATATATTTAACGGGTTGCTGCCAAATTTTAGGCACGTGCAATACAATGTACTCATGTATGCATTAAACGTGGCTTAAAATTTGACAGAACCCAAAAGATATAATCATCTTAGAGAACTGTTAAACTGTGATATCGGTCTCCATCTATTTGCAATATGCTTGTATCTCTGGGATAAACTTATTATTATAAATTCAAACTGTAGAATATGAATCGAAAATTAAAATCCAACTTGAAAATGACAGAAATGCTGACTCACCAAAAGTATGCCCCATCCAGTAGGCATGAAAGCGAGGGTACACACGACAATGTCCTGCAGCGACATTTTAAGAAGGACGATGAGCGTAATGAGAATCGCAATGAAGGTCAAGAATATCAATCCCTTTATTAGCCTGAACATCAGCTGGAAATTCGCGCTGAATCGCCGTCTCCCGACCGAGACAGTCTAAAAACATAGGAACCATTTATTAGTATAATTGAAGAGAACATATTTTGGTAGTTGGCGAGGAAACGTTAACAAGTTCAAATCAAACCTTCATGACGAACAATATCACAAAGATCACCAGCCACGAGAGACCGTAAACCTGTTAACAAAGAATAGCTCTGCCATCAGTCCGTGAATACGAAAGAAAGGAGAAGGATCTTCCTATTGCTAACACGCTCTGTTAGATAGTTCCAAAAAAGTTATTGCCCTTGTTCTTCTATTTTTAGCTGCAATATACCCCTCCGGCCCTCCCTGTACTATGAAAAAATGTAGCAAATTACCCTGCTCTTTGTTTTGTGACTACTACACACGTTCTATGAAAACGGACAAGGGACAAAAAGAATTACATTTTTAGAGCACAAGGGGGGCATTTTTACCACAAATCAGTCATCAGGAGGCAATCTGTTAGGTTTTTCAAAGTACAAAGGGTATTGACAATACCGTATTGCAGCCAAAAATCAAGGCTCAGGGGGCGAAGTTCTCTTTGAAAAAAGTTCAGGAGGATCACCAAAAAAACGTAGAACAGTCAGAAGATGATTTTCACGTACCAGGAAACTCCGGGTCTTCATAAACGACAAGTGGTACACAAGGCCGTACTGGTAAATAAAGAATCTCACAGCCAACAAGATCTCCACTATGATTCCCCTCTTGCCAGAATGTTGGAGATGCTCTTGTTCTTCCTCCCACCAAGATTCCCAGCTTTTCTCCGGCAGAACTCCAATACCACCTCGGTTTCCAATCCACTTGTGCCAATCAGTCCAATCATCAACGATCTTTTGCCACTCAAAACCCGAGGGATTGAATAGAAACGGCGCAAAAAGCCATGTTCCAACCATGAACCACATAGATATAGTGATCAGAACATACGCAACGGCACCTCGGTACGACTGCCCGAAAATTTGATACACGATCAACAGCAGCATGAGCTCTAAGCCCTTCACGAAGTGGCTTCGAGAGTAGAGTCTATAATTATCCGCAAATTTGGCATGGAACACGACAAATCCTCGGCCTGTGGATCTGTATTTTGCTCCTCCGTGAAGCAGCGTTCTTCCGTAGTAGTGAGTTTTGGTTCCGAGCGAGAATGTGAAGAACACTGGGGCCAGTTGCAATTGCATGAGTACGAAATCGCTCAGAGCCTTTCGGAAACCGTGTTCCAGACCAATCTCCATTAGCATAGGTAAGGCCATCAGAAACCCGATCTGAACGAAGGATTGGGATGCGAGAGCAACTTGTAGAGGCTTGTTGTCCCGAATGCCTTTTTGGGTACTTAAACCGTGTTCGAGACCACTGAGAACAAGGTAGAGCCGACCATACAGAAACACGTATACAGTTAATACAGTTACCTGAAAGAAAAAGACATAACAATCTTAGGATTAATATTAGGATTTTATAGGTCGATTTAGTTTACTATTTAGTTTCCTTTGTTTAGATAATCTATAAAGTTCTTATAAACGCTATATATCCTCTACTTCTAGGTTATGACATTGTGAAAAATAAATTATAAATAAAGAATTATAAAGTACCAGAGTGCTGAAGTAGAAACCAATAGTCGTGAAATAACATGAAAGCATCCGGAAGAAATCAAAACGATGTCCGAGCCGATATATATCACGGCTCAGTGTCTGCTCTCCGTTTCCGTTTGCTATTTTCGCTTCAAACATAGAAATCTGGTTGAGGCCCACGTCTCTCCCTTTCCCGACTTGAATGTATTCATGATGCGTCACGTTTCCTTCGCGTAGTGTTGAATTGAATCCTGCAATATAAAGAATCATTAAAGGACAGAATCAGACATAAAATGGAATATAAAAAGATTTGTGAGTGTGTCGTTCTGGTACCAGCAAATATATCTTCACTCAGGTTGATAACCTTGGACGCTTTACTAATGCCTCCTCTTGTAAGATGAAAAAGCCTATCAAACACATCTGGATGACCATAGTGAAACCGAACCCTATATAAATGGAATAAAATTAGACGATCGGCATTACATCAGAAAGCGACAATTATGAGATCAATGAAAATTCAAAACAATTTGAATAGCTTTGACTTACTTCAGCGGGTTGGCCAGCAACCTTTGACCGATAGTCACAAAACTAGTCTCCTGATTTGACATGAACCATGCAAGAGAAGAAACACTGCACCGGAGCATACAGTATTAGTTGATGAGGATTTTGATAGGTTTTGAATATAATTATTATGTTACTAATACATTGAGAATAGGTAGATTATTTTTCGAAATCCCGATTGTACATAAAAATCAAATCTACCTTCCGGTAAAAATATGCTCCCTCAGACCAAGAATCGTTGGGTTCCTCACACCATCATGCTTCACAAGAAATTCTTGCAGCAAATTCCTCATTTTCAAGGCCTCTTCCATGTAGTTATCCTGCAGAAAGTTTCATAAACATCAAAATTTATCGATATGCTCGTATCATCTATGAACCCAAGAGGAACATTATTCTACCTGGTTCATGTCAATTGTTTGCAAACCTTCTCCACGGGTGAAAATAATGGAATGATTTTGGTTTTCCGGCTTTCCCTCACCCAAAATGGCAGGTCCCGGGAGCCTTATTCGATAAATTACCTGAGCAAAGGTGATTACATCATCACTCAACTGTGACATTTACTCCAAAAGATTTTTATAGCAATTACTTTATAGGTCAGTCTAAAACAAACCCTTAAACATCAACGCGCCATCTAATTAATATCTAAATGAAAGAAAAATTTAATTATCATGTTAAATATGTGACACATAATCTTTCATGATGAAAACTCCTGTAGATTTATCAAGCAATAAATGCTACTGATGAGACCCGAAATAGAAATGTAGGATGAACAAGAACACTTCGTTGATAGACAAACCCCCAGTCTCCATTTAGAAAGTTAGAGCTAAGGATGTTCAATAGGAAGTTTCCGCTATCAAACATGACTGTTAACCCAGACCGTGAGCGACTTGCATAAGCTTACTTGTATTAACCCTAAACCTAAAATGACCCTAATGAAAGTAAATACAATTAATTAGATAAAAAAATGTGAGTCTAATAGTTACCCCATGGCCAATTACAACTACATCAAGAGTGGCAGTATTTACAAAGCTTAGGAGCCTTCATCAGTGTAAAATGATGACAAGTAACCACCATGAACGAGAAGTTCAAGTTTAAATCACTTTACCTGGTCCAGAACTTGATTTGGTTCCTGAGAATCGAACTTTGTCGGCAAAGCCTTCACTAGAGTCGAATAATATAGTTTAGGGTTATTCCTTGAATTCGATCTGTCTTGGATTGTTTTCTCAACCTCATCTATGTATGCCACACGTAGGGATGGATATCTAAGACAGCAAGAGACCAACTGTCAATTAGAAACTTCTAGCAAGCAGAATTTGAGCAAAGTACACGATAAACACAACGTACTAAAAAAATATATAGAATCATTAGACACATACGCTGACATAAGCCTCAAAGTGTCGATGGCACGAGGATCACTGGACCGCTTGTGAATGCCGTACTTTTGACAAGACACTACAAATGAGAATTTCATATCAGCTACCGCTTGACATTGCGCCCAAAGTGACCTTTCCCCTTTCTGCTGGTCCTCGGAACTCAACTCAACAGCCTTATATCCCTCCATCAAATCTGAAATTTCCAGAGTTTTACATCAGCAAGTATTGCACAAGAAATTAACATATAATATATAAAAATTCCAATTCAATAGAGAGGTAAATACCTTCATCTCTGGCCATATCGAGGAAAGCTTGCAGCTCCAACGCTTTCCGGTAGTACATCATTCCCCTTACTGTATCATTTGTCATAAATCAGTGCTTGTAAATATATAACATGTTTCAAGATATGTCTTACGTAGTTATACGTACCAGTTCTGGTCAACGTCTGGCCTCTGTATGAGGCCCAAAGTCGAAGTTCTTCCAAATCAACTGAATTTTTTAGCAATTCCTCGCTCTTGCAGTTCACCCGCTCAAGAAAGTTATCCCATTCATCTGGATGTTTTTGGTAACACATGGGTGCAGATGTGTTAAGACTTAGATCATTAACTATTACAAATTAAGATTTTTACCTAATTTATATTTTAGGACAGTAGGGGCATCTTGGTACAGTAGTTTGTAATAAATAGCGATTAGAGTTTTTCTAATATCTATATCAGGCGCCAATCCCAAAGGAAGACAGCACTTGAACTTTGGCATGCTGTCTCGCATCTTTTGGGAGAGCTTGGGTCATGTTCTCGAATAAAATGTTGTTACTTTTGTAGCTCAGTTTCGTTTTTTAATAAAAATATCGGGAATTCATTTCTTTGGTGAATTTCCATCAGTTCGTGTTTGATTGGCTCGAAGCAAAATACTAACAAAATTGAGCATTAACAGTGTAGAGAGAAAAAATACCTGGAAAAATCTTTTGCAGGTAAAAGAGGATTGAGACACCATCCTCATTTGGTGTTTCCAGATCATTTACAGAGAAAAGAACATCCTCTGTGTAGTACGGGGTCAAGATGCTACAAAAACAAAACAAAACACTCATTTCAAGAGATCAATTTTTACTTATTCATTCTACAACAGAATTTTATGCTTGAAGATCAATTTTAGAGCAAGCAGTCTCATAATGATAATACAATGACAAGAGTTAAGTAGGCAAGAAGAGTATAACTAAATGACCAAAAATCGTGAACATCTTGGAGAGAAACTTACGAGAACGAAAGCATATTCCGAACTTTTGGGGCATCAGGCATATCCATAAACAATGAATTTGAGAAAAAAGAAATCCTCCTTCTAGCTTCCAAATTGGAAGGCACGTCCATAGCAGATTCCTTAGTAGTAAGCAAAAGATACAGCCGTTTTATCTGAAATAAATGACATGGCAGAACACGATGAAGGAATTTTATTTTTTAGAACTTGTTATGATTTCTATCATATATAATAAACCTGTGGTGATTATGTATATAGGTGAACAGAGGGCAAAGCGGAAAATTAGTTTATTTATTTATTTCTGTCCTCTTATGTCTTTTAACTACGTTCAGAGTAATTAGGGGTTATTTTGTAATTAGCAATGATCGAGGGATCCGGAACCTAAACCCTTATGTTGCATATAGAGCTAGTAGGCAGCCATGTTGAGTTTTGTCAATTGACGCAAGGCTGAGCTTTAACCTTGCTCTCGAAGGAATGATCCATTTTTTGTTCATTCATTGAAAAAAATATAAAGGGAAGCATCTCATTAGTGATCTCCCAATGGCTTAAGTGTTTGGATGATGCTTGCAATCCGGTTCTATTAATATAACTCTGTCTAAGTTGACCGTTGAGTGATTAAGACGTTATCGATAGTTTCATTAATGAGAAAAAAAGATAAGAATAAACTTTAAGACTTCAACTATGGCCTAATATTAGGACTTTAACTCAGACTTAACGAAAAGCATGAGAATAAGAAATTCAAAAATAATTACTAAAAATGATTCAACAATGAGATACCTTTTCTTTCCATGCTTCTGTCAACGGATTGATGGGAAATTTGATAGCTCCAGCAGAGGCGAAGAGTTGATATTGCTGATCAAGTGGAGTGATCCCATCATCGCCGGAACCACCATGTATTGAATCAAGCAAACTATTCAACAACAAAATTCATCATTATGTTAGACCTTAAAGTAATTAGTCTTTATGTTTGTATTTTTCATCATAAATGGCTTTCTAGAGTTTAAGTATGCGCCTACTTTTGGTGAGAGGGTATGCTGTGATTAGCTGAGTTTATCCTATTTGAGCATCTTTCGATATAAACTGGATTTGATTGTTATTTATCTTGTCGCAATAAGATTCCCGAAAGTTAATCTCCTAGGTGAATTTTCAGTTTGATTACTTGTTTGGGTTCTATCACATAACTAAAATTACAAAAGTGCATCTAAAGAGGCACGAAGTGACAAGCTGACACCTTGAGATCTGATCCTCCATCAATATGTCTCTCGTCACAGTTTCCAACATGTCCTGGAAAATAAGAACAACTTGATTGCTGTCTTCCTGCTTATTATCCATCTGCAAAAGTATATCCGACATAAAATATGAGAACGGGCAATATAACAAAATATTGCATTCATTATGTTTTAATCCATAAAACATAACAAGTTAAATAGCTACATAACATAACTAAACAGTAAACTCACTTAACAAGCATGACATAATTAATCAACATAATGACTAAGCTAACTAAATTAGGAGAGTATTTTTGGCTTCATTTCTCATTCAATTTAGATCTCATAAATAAACCAAAATTTACAACTCAACGGGCCGGACCCAAACTCTACACCAAAATACCCCAAAACCTTAAAAATATTCAAGCATGATATAATAACCAACACCACCACCATTTATGAAAGAAAAAAAAACATAACTAACAAGCAATTAATTAACCGAATAAGCATAATAAAACTATGAATAACGTTATACATGTAATAATATCTCAATCCACGATCAGATCTTACCAGCATCTTAACAAGCTTCACAAAGTGTGTATAGAGGGTAGGAAGGAAGATCATCTTGTAATTTGACTCCGACAGTAATGTCTTGTCTGCTATGTGCTTATCAACCTCAGCGAATATAGCATCTATGACCCTGGAGAGTGCACCAGAGAACTATTAGAGCACATAATCATCCCAACTGAAGTAGAAAATACAAACTAGATGAAGCCATCCCGACACCGAAAGAACTTTAAGGTGTAGAAACTCACTGTTTTTCGCGCTCTCCTTCAACGAGGTAATTCATTATATTCCTAAATGAAGCATAGCATTCACAAACAGCACAAGACATGTAAGTGTCTGACTCGATTCTCTTTCTTAGGTCTTTATCCTTCCCGTAGCTGTCCTTGGCCATGTCCAGTGCTATTGGAATCTAATGACCAGAAATGGAACGGATTACAAATGATTAGAATTTAAGATTTCGAAATTGTTATTTTGCTCATTTTGCTGGAACAAACCTTGCTAGCAAGCAAAAATGGAGGCCATTGTATAAGATCCAGATCTCGATCGGCCCAGTACGGAACAAGCAAAAGATCCATTTCCCTGACAGTTAAAAGTTAATTATTGAAATATAGCTTCAGTGCCTTGATTAATTATTGTTATGTTTATGATTGGGTAGAGACTTATGCGATGCGAACGTACTTGGTCGAATATTAGGCCCATGGTTAATTATAAATAAGTTCTTTATAAGCATTTTTATGATCAATAATAATACATGTCCAATCGTGTTCAGCATGATCTAGTCAAGAATACCTGTTGCTTATAAGGTCTTCCTCTCTGAAACTACTAATGATTTGATTCCACAACTGAGCAAACCTTGCCGCGCCCTTGTCTTTATCGATTGGAACCTTCAGTTTAGGCAAATGAACAAAACCAATCGAATCATTATCCGCTTATTTAAGAAAAATTACAATTGAAGAGAGAAAAAAAATATATATCAACCTCATCAAAGTTGCGAGAGAAGGTTGCCCTCAGTCCTTTCTTCTTAGGCTCACTCTTCTCCTTTGGAACCAAGCGATCATTAAAAGCACCAGGAAGCGACTCAAACCGAAATCTAAGCATTCCCAATGTTCGAATCTGGAGCCAATTTGAAACAATTAAAATGGCAGATAAACACGTATATATAGATCTTAATCTAGGAAAATATATGTGGATTTTAATGAATCCATGGTTCTTGCTAAACCATGTGTAAGTTCACTTTCTTCGACTGAAATAAGCACCAGGTGAAGATGAACTATGAGGGAGCAACTAGGAAGTCAATTGAAAATAATATATTAAGAGTGGCTTCTAACCTCACCCAAGCGACGGAATGCTCCATAGATACCCCCAAATAATGTAGAGAATATTGCATACCAAATCTGAGTATCCATGAAATAGACCTACAAGAAAATTATATAATTGTCAATATTTGCTATGGCGGGAAGATAGGGTTAGAAAGATGACAATCAGGATAAGGAAGCAAAAATAATACCAGGATGATCGGAGACCACAGTGCAATGACAACACCGATATTATTTTTTGCTACACAAAGATAACAACACAATACTAGAAGTAAGAAAATTATACTATCAAGGATACACAAAGACCACGGACATGGGTATCTTGATTACCTCGGGGAAAGAACTCATGCCAACTAAAATCGGTAATATGCACCTCCATGATAGCTTTTGTTGGATTCACCAGAGGTTTTATCTGCAATAACGATTTAAATTTTTCATACATAACTTAACAAGAAAATTTTTGTAAGATATCATCGAAGACATTATCTCCACTCATTAAATCAACTTAGAAGATTGAAACAAACAAGGAGAATGCAGTGTTCGAGAAACACCTCAATATAGTAGCTGAAGGCCAACTTCGTGACTATAAGAAGAACCCAAAACATTGTATACCTGAAATTTTGAAGCAGAAGAGCGTCACATATTACATTGGGCACCCAACAGATCAACTTAAACCGAAGATAAACGAATCTTACTTAAAAAGGGAGAAGGCACTCTCATGCATCCCCCTACCAACATAAAGTCGAGGCTGCAAATGCCCGAAAAATTATACAAATGAGTGGCCCTCATACATAGCTAAAAGCCAATAAATAAAGTAAACAAAAGCTGAGAATTATGTTAAGCTGCTACCGAGATAAGGGACAAATACTATAACTACTAGGGGTGAAAATTTCGCCCGCTAACCGTGGTTTAGGCTCTAAAACCAGGTTTTTTCTTATTTAAAAACAAAACAAAAAAACGGTTCGGAAAGAAAAAGGGCCGGTTATAAAAAGCCTGAATAACCGAGACCAGGCTGAAAAAGGCCAAAAGCCCAATAACAAGCCTTGGCTTCACCCCTACCTAATATAACAAGAACAAATATAGTTTACCTGTGACCACCACATCATTAGCATCACGATCTTATTGTTTGATCTCTCAAGATAGCGACGGATGAATGGGAAAAGAAACAACCCAAAAGCCAGCATGTTCGGAGATAAGTAGATAACAACTGCCAAAATAAAGAGAGAAGGCACATCTGCATTGTTTCCAAACCAGCCTCTGATGGTTTGTGCAAACCCAGGAGGATCTTTCCATGAATATGCGTAAGTGACCGGAAGAACTATCACCCAAGCAGCAGCAGAAACCACCTTTAAAATGTACCGTAACTTAACATGAAACGACATGCCTCGTTGGGACTTCCAACTAAGAACCACATCAAGGACAGCTGCAATGAAAACCAAACATCGACAATTTGGCATTGGTCCAATTAATAAAAAGAGTGCAGATTTGGTTCCACTTTTTACTGTAACAAAATTAAGTACACATTTTTCCATTGTTTCCAGTTCATGACTGTTCTACACAACTAATAGAATTACCTTGACCAAGCTTCAATATTGCAGCCGTTATGAAGATACTCAGTACTTTCTTGAGCACATCATCAGTGAATATAGAGGAAACTGAGCCATTCCAAGCAATAATGATCATAGCCTTGTCGAACAAACACATTTTCAGAATCATTTCATAGATTTGGTCATGGAGAAAAAAAAATGAGAAGAGATTTAAATTATAAATACCTGTAAGGCGAGAATAAAAAAACTCCACATACGATCAAAGCTTCTAAATATATGCCAAAACGACCGTATCTCAACAAAATTGACTTTCCCAACCCATCGACTTTTGCCCATTGGCTTTCCATCCTGCACATCATCCACCATAATTTATGACTGCAGTTTACTGAAGTAAATTATACTTGTAGTAATGCAATTTGATAAATGATAATCAAAGTCTTTGCTACTCTGTCACTAAGAAGACCTATATATGGATAGATAGTTGTCTGACATCATAACCATGCAGAGCTGAATTCCATGCAAAAGACTATAGAAAAAACAGTTCAAACTTGAAAAAACATGTAGTGCTTACCCCACTTTCGTGTTGTTGATTAACAGGCAAGCAAAAGAAATCAGCATCAGCACGCATAGGCCACCCTAACCGGAAACAATCAGCTGACCTATAATGTCAGCAGTTAAAGGAGTTAGTCACAGCCGCAGTCGCAGCGAAAAATTCTAATAGACTAAATTGTATTACCAGAAATATTCATTTAGGTCATCATAGTTTCTCCACTGTGAATGCTTCGATCTTGACTGTTGACTTCTTTCAGCTTCCTGTCAATTCAAACAATAGTAACATATTAATAAATATATTGTGGCTCATCAAGAGATAATTCAACATGAAATCGTCAAAAAGGATCGGAAGAACAGAAAGAGAAACACACGATCATGTCAAGGATATGTGTAGCTTTATTCCAGAAATAACTTGACGTGAAACTTTTAAATTAGATCAAAATAAGGCAAAACACACCTTTTCAATCACATTGTAGATAGGTGTGACGACTTTATTCAAGAAAGCCTCCTCTTCACCCCCATAAGCTGGCTTCACATTCTCACCAGTCATGGGACTCACATTCCCCGCCAACATACCATACAATTCAAATGCCATCTGAAAAAGGAACAGGAGACGTTAGTTATCGCTCACAAAAACAAAAACAAAAAAAGTAATTATATACATGTCAAATAATGAGGATAGTAGAGGTCCACTAAAATTTAATGTAAGGCCTTTTTCTCACTAACCAATTATAGAAAATTATTGGGACTAACCTAGAATTGCAAGCTTGTCAAAAACTACTACAACAAAAAGGCTATAATAAAAGAACCTACATGATGGTATATGTAACAAAGACATTCAGGCATGAATCTCAAATTCGCTGCCTCTCCCCATATTAAAAGATACAGGCCCATGTAAAGGAGTTTCCGTTGTTGAACTTCTTGTTGTATTGTCGGTAACCTGTAAAATAGTTGACATGTCATTTTGAGAGAAAGACAGAGAAACCAGCAAACTGAAAGTTTGATAATTAGAAGTGTTTGACATGGTAGCGACGATCCAGTAATAAGCTAAGCCGCTTTCAATTAAATGGAAAGAGCACTCACCAAAGACTACTTTTCCTACCCAAGTATGTGCACCACTTTTTGTAATTCTTGAAAAGCTTTTTCATCACCTCAGTAAGTGCACGATCATCCAACTAATAACATTATAGCACAAGAATGATCAGAATCTGATGTTCATAAAATCTCTTTCACTGTTCTGTACAGTATCCATATTCAACCCCACCAAATCAGGAAACATTTTATTTCATTGTAACACCCACCTTGGGTTGTTGATCAGGCTTAGGGAATTGCCGTATGTGCACATTTGCAAGTAATAAAATCAGGTGTTCCCTTTGGTTAGCCACACTATCTTTCTGCAAAACCAAATAAATGGCCAATTAACCCGGGATTCAAATAACATGCAACTAGGTAACAGAGCCAAGAATAAGATAGCTAAAAGTTGCAGAAGCAAATTAATTTTTTAGGGAAACACAGTACCTGAAACCCAAACATTGCTTGAAGCCAATCCAGAATGTCTTCGTCTTTTTTCTTATTATATTCTTTGGGCCAAGGAAGGCCCCTGGTATTACGAAGAGCCACAACAGCAGCTTGAATCTGTAAGTTCAGACTCAACATGAAGACCTTAGTAAGATATATACATTTGCGATGATGGTTTAAAAGAAAACTAATAAAAAGCATACCTCTGGATATCTCATAATTGCCTGATTCGCACTATCAGGATCTAATGGGAGAATGTTGTAGGGGACTAAAATCTGGGTCTTCTCAGTAACTTTATCATGTGTTTCCAAAATCTATATTCGGCATTCATTGGAGACCGGACAAGAAAAATATTATTTTCAGAAGGGGTGAAAGATGACAGATTTTAAAGATGCTTTACTTAACATAGCAACAAACTACCTCACGATCCACTTCCATAGATTGAGTCATATTAACAGCCTTTAAGACTTCAAAGAGAACATTAGCCGTTGAGTAAGCCTTGGTAAGCTGGGCGCTGTTAACATTTGAAAGCACTCCATCAATGACATGTAAGAAACGAAAATAAATCCATCCAAAAACAAAACTCATTGACGCCCATCACCGGATGCAGCACATACCGATCAGCTTTATCGGCAGCATTCTGCAGAGCTTGGATATATTTCTTGTAGTAGTGCTGATAGAAACTCTGCATTTCACGTGCATCACTTTTTTTAACCCTGCCCATAAGTGTTGGATCATTCTCCTGCAATGCATTGGTCATATCAGCCAATCATAGGGTGAGAACTTAGACCAATCTAAGGTTTTTAAAACACTAGAAATCTAACCCTTTCGAGTCGTTGAAGAAGGGCAGTTTTAAACTGCCGTACACCACGCCCATTCGATGAGGGATCCAACCTATGAGCTTTCTCAAAGGCATAAAACCGACCTACAGAAATAGTATACATACATATCATTATCCACACGACTCAAAACAAAATGGAAACAAGCTGGAACCAGCAAGCCAGTAAGTACTACACAGAAAAGTGAAGTACATAGATATTATTATTTTTTCAAAGAAACATCGGCTTATATTGATAAAAAGTAAATTACAATGCAAGGCTAGAGAATGGTTTATAATCAGTTAGTCAAAAGTCGGACCGGCTATATAAACCAAAACTCTACTATAAGAAAGAAACAATGGATGAGTTGAAGCTACCCAAGGATCCATAAACAAGATCGAAGAGATACTAAGCTCGATTAAAAAGGAAACAGATTAATTGATGGCGTAAAATTATCTGAGGTCAGATATAGAAAGAAGAATCCTTGAAAAGTAAATTAACATAATACAATTCCCATTTAGGAAATAACAAGTTATAACAGCAATAAACAAACGCATTAGTCCCAAATATTCGAATCCTAGCACATCTATAATAGTGGCAATAGTATCACCTATGCTAATTTGGAATTAACCCAACCTCTACAATCTTTAGATATAGCATTTAAAAAGGCGCTAGGGAGTGAACATTTTAAATTTCTGACGAAACGCGCGCATTCAAAGCAGGAGCACTTACAGAGATAAGCGACCCTCGGATTGCTCGACTCGACCTCATTGGCGACCCGGAGAATCGGCGCGATCTCGACAAGCGAAGACGGCACGACCTCACTGTCGAATATCGTCTCGCCGAGGTTCCCCGCGGTCTGCGTCCTCTGAATCCGCCGCTGCGGCTGCGGCGGCTGATCGGACCTCCCCCGCGAAGTCGACGACGACATTTCCCCCTCCGATCAAACCGAAAACCTCTCTCACCTTCAAACCACAAGAAAACGAACCGAGCGAGCTTCAGACAAACAGCAAAGCAAAAAAAGCAACTCAAAACCCTAACGGAGAAGAGAAACGAGCAGTCGATCACCTTCCGATTCAGGAAAGCTCAATCATCTGGAACCGGAGAGTGCAATGCTTGGATGAGAGCTGAGGAAGCTGCTTCAGCTAGCAGAAACCCTAGGAGAGATAAAATGGGGAGCTCGAGGAAGCAAAAGAAGAAGAACGAAACTGGTTTCTTCACTCTCTCTCTCTCTCAGTGTGCTGCAACTTTAAGCTACGCAGTAGAAAGTAGAGAGAGAGAGAAAGAGAAGCTTTGTGGAAAAGTGTTGCTAATCTTAAACCAGTGGTGACGTGGCGTACAATACTTGGCCCGAGTAAGGACCCAGAGTGACTCGCTAGTCAGGTGGGCCCGGTCATCTCGAGACTCATTCCATATTCAACCCTGTTCTTCCAAATTATTACCATTAATGCCAGGGGGTTCGTGAACCCTGAAATTTCCCTTTGCAATGACTATTTTACCCCCAAACGTTGAATTTTATTTGGTGAAACAGTCGTTATGGTACGGGGGTAGTCTCGTCAGGCCGTCACACTCCTGGGAGCAACGGTCCACAGTGTCATATTCGGCGATAAAGCGAAAGAGCGAGGGTATTTTGGGAAGGAGATTCAAAATTCAAAAGACCAGATTCGCAAAGATCCAAAGGCTATTTAACCTGGTGGATGAGCACCGGATTCCAAACCGCAAAGACGTTTATGCCCTTAACAATGGACAGCTGAACAGATATTTATGAGGTTAAAGTAGTAAATAGCAAACGCCGTTATTCTCTCTTCCTTAATATCGAAGGACATTAATGGCAATATAGAAATTACGAAGAACAGACGTGGGTAACTGGGTAACCTCAGGCCTAAATAATTCTTTACGAACTTAGGGAGACGATTGTCGGTTTGTTTTGTCTGTTTTTGATCCAAACTTTTCAGTTCGTCTACGTGGCCCTACGTGATTCGTCGAGGACAGTACAGTGGGTCCCACTCCGTCGTGATTACTTTTTGGCAATGTCCACAAACGCACGAGAACGTGAAAGTTGTTCATTTTTACCCTCGTTTATGTTTGTGGGAAAAATAGTAACTTACTATAATAAAATAAATGAAAGAAAAATAAAAGAGTTGAAATGAAATGGACTGACTACCTCGTTAGGGTGAGTCCATTGTCCATTATGCTACCTTCTTCAACTACCCGCGTGCTTATGGACCAATACGACTTTTTTAATTAAATAAATCTATATTTAATTATTTTGTCTCATGTTCGTTAATCGTTAGTCGTTACACCATAAAACAAGTAAATAGTGACGAATGTTAATCGTAATTTTTCTGTTTAATTACTGATATGGGCTTATGTGGTGTCATCCCAGTTTACATATAAGCCTGCTTGGCTATTTGCCTCATCTCATCTGTATAATTTTTTTTTATTTTATTTTTAGTATCGTGAGGTTCCAACTTCAACGATTAACGGAGGAGATTCAAGGTTCAACCATCGAAATTCAGAACTGCACTTTTTTTAATTGGAGATTAAAGGAATACAATTTAAAGCTATATATCCTCTTTACTTTATTTGCATTTTTTTTAATGAACTTTATTTGTATATCTTAGTGTTGTTATGAATTGATGTACGTTTATGTCTTTTTTATGACTAAACTATATGTCACATTGTAATAATAAAATTCTATTATATTTAACGATAAAACATGTTAATTGACTTATATATAATATAATCCTAAATCTACAACAAATCACAATGTGACGCATGCCACATAGTATCATGACCTAGTTGAATTGCCACTGGCAGTTCGACAAATCACTCGATAAAGGCTAAATCGCCTTGTTATATATTCGATTTGGGCCTCGTAAAAGCCTGATAACCATAATACCGCACTAATTAACCCAAATCGCCACAGGGCAATTACTCGACTCCCGGAAGGTCAAAATATTTTAATATACTTAATGACTTTTATGATGATATATAAAACTATAAAGTTGTAGATCAATCTTTATCTTTCCAATGGTAGTTTATTTATAAAATTTCGACAAAAAATGAGTGAGTCATGCCAAAAATACGAAAATTGTACATATAGAGAATTAATCACTCGCTAACGGTCAAGTGGCGGATAACACAAAAAAATATAATGGAATCAAATTTTGGTACATTAACCGTCGAAATTAAACACTGGGTACATTATTCACAACCGGTCAAACATTAGATACAATCGCCACAGTTTACCCATAAAATAAAATAGAAACATGTGCAAGGAACGAGGGAGTGTGAAAGGACGGCAAATTTGGAAGTGATTTGAGACATTTACATCAAAATAATCAGTCTATACGAAGAAAACAAATATTAAAATAAAGGCCTTGTTGAATAAGTCCTATATACCTATGCACTTGTTGTTTTTAAACTTGTCGTTTTGTTGCTTTGCATTGTCTCTTCTTTGATGCCCATTCGACATTCTCTAATGTTTGTCGTTTTCCATTCTCTTATTTAAAAGCCTTTTTTCCAACACATTATTGTGTCCATTGTCATGATTCCTTTTCGTTCTCTCCTAAGATGCTTCATATATGTTTCTCCCAAATGTTTGAGCTGAGAGTCTAAAAGGTATGGTCTTCCTTTAGTTGTTAAAACATAATTTTGTATAGTTATTTAGATTTAGGACATTAAATTTCGTAGCAAAGTTGTAATATTCATTGCTAAATTTGATATCTTGAGCACAAAATAAAGTTGATATCAATAAAAATGATCATATGTAATGAGCTCAAACAAGAGCTTGAATTAGTTTGCTTTCCAAGAAATGTTTCGAGGAGTTAGCGGAGCTAGACTTCGACCTTCGGGGGGTTAGTTTGAAATTTTAGCCGGAATTTGACAGGGTTGACTTCGAAATTTTATACGAAAAGTTTAATATTTTTGTCTGAATAATGCATTTGACATTGAATTCAGAGAGATACGAGTAATATCTCGAAGCTCAACAATGGCGTCCTCTTTAAAAGATCTTCTTGCCGAAGACGGGTTCAAAGGGAATAAATCGCTCCTCCGATCGAGAACTTCCGTCAAATCCAAATCTCAATCACTGCCACCTTTCTCCGACCGAACGAGGACCGCGAGATCCAGATCCGATGTGTCGCACCATGCTACGCAGCGCGACTCTCCGATGACAAAACACAGCCTTCTCGGAAGAGAAAAGATGACAACGACACACGAGATCGTCGAGGTCGACGACGACGGAACTCACAAAAGCGATAAGAGCACGGGAAGAGGAAACAGTAAATCCCGAAGATACTCGAGTATAGGACGTGGGAGCTTCAGCGACAAGCCTGCAAAGCCGCTTCTCGACGAGGCTGCGATCGAAGCGATCATCTCGATCCTGATCTGCCACGTCACACGGTTCCTCCGAGACACGGAGTTTCGTGCCTCGCTGCGCGAGAAATGTGTTGCGGTTGTGGAGATGGAATTAGGGGGCATGGCTGAGATCGCGGCGAAGCTCGAAGATGCGATTGGAGCGGTGGAGAAAGTCGTGGAAGAATCGGAGAGCAAGAGGGATTTGAAGAAGGCGGTTTTGCAGTTAAACATTGTTGTCGGACTGAATGCAGATGTCTCGGAAGACGGGATCGTGTCGGGGGTTCCCGACCACAGGCTCTCGGCGTGCGCGCATTTCTACTTGAGCGTCGCGCACAAGCTACAGAGCCGAGACCGCTCGGCAGCGGCACACCTGCTTCAGGTTATAACCCACGTAATACATGTATAAGTAATTAAAATAAAATATTTGAATTTGTATACTTGAATCGGAAAATTCAATTTTTCGTGACGAAGGAAAAAGCGCGCACCAATAAAAATTTAGCTCATAAGCCAAATTCATGTGATTGAGTATTTGAATTTATTATTTCTAAAACACAAGATAAAAAAACTCTTTATGACATTTGAAGTTTGAAAATTAATATTTATGTCCGAACTTAACTTGAGTTGCAAGCAAGCTATCCTAACTAGGCGTTAATAAAAAAATTAT
The DNA here is from genome assembly GCA_954871525.1 of Parietaria judaica. Classification (NCBI taxonomy): domain Eukaryota; kingdom Viridiplantae; phylum Streptophyta; class Magnoliopsida; order Rosales; family Urticaceae; genus Parietaria; species Parietaria judaica. Next base: position 11,888,628 of record OX940862.1, read on the forward strand.
AACTAACTTCTAACGGAAAATCTTTTATGAATGATCACATCACAAGGTCTTCTGCGATTCGCCGTCTCTGGCCCGAACGACGCTGCTTCCCGAGCTTTGGGAGAATCTATTTCTCCCGCAGCTCACGCACCTGAAGGAGTGGCGCGATCGGGAAGCGGAATCCCTCGCGGGCACTCCCCGGAACCCTAGAAAGCTCGACCTTCTTGCCGAGGCGTACGACGAGATCACCGACATGGGCACTCTCCGTTTTGCAGCTTACTACAAGGCCTGGCTCGGGGGAGGTGCTGAGACCGCACCAGCAATCCCCTCTGTCCGCGTCCCCTCGGCCTCGGCCCGCGAGACGCCGAAACGAGGCGTCTTTCGCAGCCGCACGTCGTCGGAGATGTCGAGCAGTCCCGGTGATCCGTTCTCGCCGCAGCTTCAGCCGATCGTGAGCGAGAAGCTGTACAAAGCCGTGTTCAGGCATTCGAGTAAATCCAGCGAGTCGCCCAAGGAAAGGTTTCGAGATGATCAAGAAACAGACCAAGCTTTGTATGATCATGTCAATGGGAGCATGGGCACGATCGTAATTTCACAGCCACGTATAGAAGATGGTGAACTTACTATCAGAAGCCAAGCGAAGTCCGACTTTAAATTGCAGCCACCAGAGAATAAGGTTGATTTTGTAACCTTTTCATATACCATTATCATTGTCGTTTCCTACAAGTCTATACAAATACGTCGTTTCATTCAAATCAATGTCGTTACCTTCAAAACTTTATTAAAGTGTCGTTTCTATCAATTCAGTATCGTTTCCTTCGCTTCTAATTAATGTGTCGTTTCCTTCAGATATGTGTTGAGTGTCAATTCAATTCCCTCAAATCTATACAGAGTACTATCATTTTTTTCTTCAAATCGATATCGTTTCCTTCTAAACCTAATTAAAAGTTTGTTTCGATCAAATCAATGGCGTTTCCTTTAAATCCAATTCAAGTGTCGTTTAATAAGACAATGTCGTTTCCTTCTAATTTAATAAAAGTGTCGTTTCCATCAAATCAATGTCATATTTGATGAATGGAATGTTTATATATTTTGTTTGTGAGTGCAGCAAACTGAGGCAAGGCTTTCCCCTGCAGGTTAGTTTATTAGTATTTTTTTATATTTTTTTATTTGTAAATATTGCTAAAAGGAAAATACAGTTGAAAATAAACAGTTCTATTAAGGAAAATTTCTGCTATAGAGATTTGACATAGTAATTTATATACTTACAGCTTTCCAAAAAAAATAAAAAAAAATATGGAGGCACGTTTACAGATTTAGTACGATATATCGTTATATAAAATTTGTTTTAATCCCAATGAACCTGATATTTATATAGAATTACTATACTTGGAAGGAAAATCACCATCTTCCTCAAGCATTCCACAAGACTTCATTTGCCCTTTAACCGGACGAGTATTCGAAGAGCCAGTGACGCTCGAATCCGGCCAAACGTTTGAGCGGAAGGCCATCAAGGCGTGGTTCGACCAAGGAAACGACACTTGTCCAGTGACGGCGAAAAGCTTGGAATGCAAGCAACTGATCCCCTCGACGAACATGGTCTTGAAACGCATCATTGAGACGTGGAAGTCCCATAACCGCCCCACTCTATCGTTGGATCACCTTCTTCAGCGGGCTGAGAGCGGAGATCTGGATGAGAGGACACGTGTCGCGAGGCTATTGGTCCATTGCATCAAAGCGGATTCCGGCAGCAGGAATTTGATATCTCGGAAGATCGATCGGAAGTGCTTGATCGAGCTACTCTTTAGCAAGCAAGCTCGGGCCAGAGAAAGCGCTGTGCTGTTGTTGGTCGAACTCATTTGTCTCAACAGGTCCGACACAAACTCACTTAACTTTGTTCTTTAGGAATCGTCATATTCACTCGTCTCGTGACTTCGTCTTAAATTTACCAAAATAATCCTCACTCGTCGAACACATAGAGAACATATGAATCCCGAAAGGGCTGACCCGGCTGAGTAAGCAAATTAAGAATACAAATTAGTAAAATAGAAGGTTAAAACCCGGAAAAAAAAAAAAAAAAAAAAGTTAGTATGTATATCTTAAAACATAATCTAAACATATGTAACATATAACATTACGTATTCTATTCGATCTAAATAAACTTTTGTGTAAACTCCAAAAGAAGATTAGAATTTGTTAAATTTAATGGGATTTTTTTCCTCTTCTTTTTAATTATTTAATTTTCTAATTATATGTTTGTGAATGAATATTCAGGAAAAGAGAGGTGATAGAATTGCTGAGCGAGTTGAAGAGTGAAGAGGAAGGGTTAGAAAGGACAATGCACATTGTGCTTGTTTGCCTGCAAAACTCTCCACCACATCACAAGCCTCTTCTTGCTGTGCTTTTATTGCACTTTCATCTTTTGGTACATTAAGAGAACAATTGTATTATTCATGGTCAATTTTTTAACACAAATAATAATATTTTTGGGCTTTTTTTTAGGTGGAGCCTAGAAAATACAGCATATACCGAGAGGAGGCGGTTGACGCCTTGACGGAGGCGCTCCAAGCCGGCTTGAAGAACGAGGAAATCCGCTCAAATTGTTGCAGAGCACTTCTTATTTTAGGAGGCCGGTTTTCAGAAGTTAGTTGGATTTTATATCAAGCCGGATTTAAGGCCAGCTCGAACGATCACGAACAAGAAGATTCCTTATTCAACGAAGCATCTTCACCGGTAATTTAGCATTCATCTAATTATATATAAATAAATTCTGAACTCACTATATCACAACCTTAATATATTATTTTTAATAAATTGGAACAACAGGACGCCGACGATGAGCATGAGAACGAGCAATGGCAAAGAAACATGTCTGCATCGTTACTCCGGCAACGGAAAGATGTCGCTCTTAGAAGTGATTTCCAAGTGCATCGGATCCGAAGAGCATGATTTGGCAATGGCGTGCCTTGCCACTGCTGTGTGGCTGAGCGCATCATTAGGCCCGGCGCTTCAGCTCCGCGCTTTCTCCACCCTCATTGCGCAGCTCAACGAGTGCCTTGAAAGCGCTCAACGCGTCGAACACAAAGTCATTGCTTCCATTTCACTTCTCAATTTCAGCAAGATCCCAGGTGAGTTATTATTATTTTTTTCTTTAAATCTTTTTACCAATGTTTTAAATTACGTGTTCAAGCCTCGAGGCATTTTCTCGTACATATGTTGCCACATCATCCAGCCACGTCAGACTTATCTGCCACGTAGCACATTGTTTATATATATAATTAAATTTTAATTTAAAAATTATATTTAAAATATTTTTTACTGTGGGTCTTGCATCTCTTTCTCTCAATGTTTTAAGTATAATTTTTAAATTAAAAATATTTTAATTCCACATTAAAAAATATTTTAAGTATAATATTTATATTAAAAATTATTTATAAAATTTTAAGAAGAAAAAAAAAATATCTCATGGCAGATGAGTACGACGTGGGTGCCGTGGCCGCATATGTGGCATAAGTTAATGATGAGTTTCGAAAATGGATGGAAGGGATCAAATCCCTTAATAGAATGAAAAGTATAGACACACAAAGAAAAACAATTGGGTACATAAACGCAAAATCCGAAAACATCGGATACTCTAACCGCAGTTTACTGCCCTATAAATAAAGTAATTGTGATGTCTGGCAAATATGAAGCTCAAAAGTACATAAAAGTAAGGGGTAATATTGGCAAAAGTAGCTAACTTGTTGTGTTTGTTTCATTTATATGGCCAATGCGATTTAATCCTGGCAATAGTATTTAAAGTTTGCTAAATCATCTCAATTGTAAATTTTCATCCACTTAATAATATTTAAAGTTTGCTCGAGCATTGTGAGAATAAAGAGGGACAAGGGAGTGGGTCCTACGCATTAAAGAAAAAAAATATATTAAGTAATAAATTAAGATATTTTAATAAAAAAAAAGAGAAAAAAAAAATTAAAAATAACGTGGTTGTCCACTTGGAATCCCACGTGGCAGTTAACGCAGCCACGTCACCATTTGACTAACAGAGTTAAAGTTAAGTGGATGAAAATTTGTGATTGAAACGATTTAGCAAACTTTGAATATTATTGCCAGGATTAAATCGCATTGGCCATATAAATGATACAAACACAATAAGTTGGCTACTTTTGCCAATATTACCCCTAAAAGTAAACTTGCATTATTTCTTGAATTTTCCTATATATGATGACGCAATTTAATCATTTATTTGCTTGTTTGTTTTGCAATGCATTGTGGTAGAGTGTAGAACTCTTCTGATATCAATGGCGGAGAACATCTCGTTTCCTCTCAGAAGCCTTGTTGAAGTAACTTGGACTGCAAGGGAACTTTACGCTATCATATTCGAAGAAGAATTGTAATTTAATATTTTTTTTTCTTTTCATTTATTTTGCTCCGTATAGACGAGCCCGGTACAAGACAAAGGATGCCCTGCTGGCTTCTCGCGGATTTCTGAATTTTCAAAGTTCAAGCGCTTAGGATAAACTTCGGTTTTCATGCCCCTCCTTGCTCCCGGCGCCTCTTAAATGGCCTACTTAGTTCCGTCATTGACTATATATTTACGTGCTTTATTCACCGATCACTCACTTTTTCGGTGTCGTTTTTTCAGCATGTACATAAATTAATATACAATATTGTTAATTATGTTTTAAAAGAGATACTAGTTTAAGAGGGTGTTTTTAAACTTTTTTAAACTATGGCATCGGTTATGGTGGCAATAGCAATATTTGTTGAAATCACACACATATATATAAGGGTTATGAAATGTATAGAGAAATTCATGTGAAAAAAAAAAAAGTTTCATTTGAATTAAAAACGACAGGACTTTTATTTGTCTTTTGATATATACAATTGTCGTTCGACTCACAAAAACGACATGTTTGAATGAAAAGAAAGAAAGAAAAAAAACTTTTGTTTATTATTTTTCTTTATCTCATTACTTATTTAGTTATTTTATATTGTTGTGTTTTGTCTCCAAAGTCCAAACTGATTAGTTTTTCATCATTTTAATGTTAGATTAGTATTCAAGTTTGAGTTCCTCTGTTTCTCATAAGAGCTCACGGGTCAATAAGTTTATTTTTTTTGGTCCTAGTCCATATATAAGGTCCACATGTTATATATTATAAATACGTGTGCATGCATGCATGTAGTGCTTAGACCATAGCATGCAGTATCACCACCTACTCCTAGCTAGTTTGAGTCCCTCTGTTTCTCAACACACCTCAAACTGACACACACATATACATATATATATATATACATACATATATGCTAGACTTGCTAGTGCTCCGACGAGATTCACGAGAACATGTATATACAAAAAAGCATGTGAACGTAACAGTATGAAACAAAAAGCATCGATTCAAACCCACTGATACTGAACAAAAACACAGAGCAGACATACCTTAAACGACAGAAGTTCGTTACAGGACAACACACACACACAAACACGCACGCACGCACAAAATCCACTCAACAGAACACTACACCTAGCTACTCACCACCACAGCTCAACATGGCGTTCACATATACTGATATAGATACGCGTGTGTCAACGCACGACACACAATCTAGAGCTTGTTCCGGTACCAGAACACACCCTTGTGCGCTGCTCCGTCGTCGGGCTCCACGTAGACACACTCCTTGGCCTCTCTCCACATCGCCTTCACGATCGGCGTGTCGTCCAGTCGGTAGTACTCTCCGAGAATCGGCCTCACAGCTTTCGTCGCTTCCATGGCGTTGTAGTGCGGCATCGTCGAGAACAAGTGGTGCACCACGTGCGTGTCCGTGATGTTGTGGAAGACCTTGTTCAGCACGCCATAGTCCCGGTCCACGGTGGCGAGTGCGCCGCGCAGCCAGTCCCACTCGGCGGAATCGTAGTGGGGCAGCGCCGGGTGCGTATGCTGCAGGTATGTGATCAGCACGAGGAAGCCATTCACGACAAGGAGCGGAGCACCGTAGACACACGCCACCCACGCGAGACCCTTCACCGCTGCGAGCTTGAAGAGAACGGCAGAGACAGCAAGGACACCAATGTCCGAGATGAAGATTTGGAGGCGCTCGCGGTCAGAGTAGATCGGGCCGTACGGGTCATAGTGGCAGGCGAAACGGTCGTAGGGTCGTCCGGACACGTTGAAGGCGAGGTAGAGCGGCCAACCTAGGGTTAGGGTTACGAGAAGGGTCATGGCTCGCCCGAGAGGATTGTTGAGATACTTCGCGTACCAACCCACCTGGATAAGTCAATAAGACTAGCTCCGTTAGTATGAATATAGCATGACGGAACTAGAATCGAAATCTAAAGAGACTGACAGTAGTGAAAATTCGGACACGCTGATTGGAAGTCCGATGACATTCATGAAAATTCAGACTTACGGTGAATTTTTGAAAGTATCTTGAAATGCCGAGTTCAAAACACACTGACATATAAAAAATTCAAACAATGCTAACTTTGAGTTCCAAACAATGACACAAGAAGAAAAAACACAGGGCCTTAGTACCTTTGATTTCGGCTTGGGGACAAAGACCTCGTCGCGGTCAAGGGACCCGGTGTTGGAGTGGTGGCGGCGATGGCTGTACTTCCACGAGAAGTAGGGCACCATGAGCGCGGAGTGAAGGACGAGGCCGACTGTGTCATCTACCCACTGGTAGTCGCTGAAGGCATGGTGGCCGCACTCGTGGGCAATGACCCAAACTCCCGTGAGCACACACCCCTGCACAGCCCAGTACAGCGGCCATGCGAGGAGGGCGAGCGGGGCCGGGAGGAGCGGGATGTAGGTAGTCGCGGCGTAGAAGAGCACAGCCACAAAGAAGAGGTCGTGCGCCACGCAGCCGAAGGAGCGGAGGAGAGAGCGCTTGAAGCAGTGCGGCGGAATGGCCTTCTTGATCTGGCTGAGAGTGAAGGGCGGCACAGCGTGGGGGACCCGCTCGGAGGCGCTCTTCGGTTTCGCCTCGCCGTTGGGCTTAGCGCCGTTCGCCATCCTACCACCCGCTCCCATTGTTATCTTCTGAGTACTCTCTACAGTAAAAGAGAAGAAACGGAATCATTAATAAGAACCATTTGTTTGTAGATAATGTAGTTCAAGTCTATTAATATACATGCATATACACGATAAATACATTATACATACATTGTCATCTCTACTTAGCAAACAACAAAATTATAAGTATAGAAACACATACACAGCAGCACAATGAGAGAGGACTCGGAACTCTAGTAGTTTTTTTTTTTTTTTTTAGAGCTAAATATACAGTGTTTATAAGGGACCAGTTTGGTCCTACAAGTTTTTGTGAGCAAGTTGAAACACGTACACGTAAAACCACACAAAATTACAAGTGTAGTAAACGACAAAAGGCCATAAACCACGTAAACCCTAAGCGCTCTGTCTCTGCGATGCCTGGCTCGCAACGAAGACGAACCACACGAAGTGACTCAGCAAAACCCAGAACGACGACTATTATCACAATAATTGCGATAATATTATTTATATATGATACGAGCCTTTTGGGTGTTAAGCAAAGTGGTGTACTTGGCCTTGCAGTTGCATGTGAAGTGTGAAGTAAAGTACAAATGGAAGGGTCAAATATGGACCCATGCATGGTCCTACTCCTACGATGCACACGTTACGTAAGGTCATATCCGGCTCATCTCAGCCGTTGGATCTGTTCAAAGACAGATTTCCCAGCCCAATCTGACGGCAATTATGACTCCATGACATATACAACAGCTATTGCACTCTTTTGAGAAAGTTCGTTTCCTTTTATCTTTTGAGTAATTTGGACAAACACCCGCCCCGTACCCGAAATAAAATTAGTGACCGACCCGGGAATTACAATCCGAGAAGATGTTTTTTTTTCTTTCTTTCATAAATGATATTTAAAGAGGTATAACTAAGTTCGAGTAGGGGATTGAATTAAATTTTGTAAGAATTTACACTAAAAGATTAAAATTATAGAGCAATTATACCCAAAAAAAGTGTATAGAGTTTGAATCTCATCCCATTATATGGTACTCAACTCACGTTTCAATATTAATTTGACAAAATTATAAGCGTTTCAAACTTTATTTGATAATAGGAAAATAAAGAAATCCAAATTACATGTAGATCTGAAAGGAATTGAGTGAGACAAGCTCAAACACCAAAATATTTGAAGTGAATAAATAGGCTATCAATTACTTTATTGTCCGATAATTTCGAGGCCAAGACTTGTCATAATTTTTAATCTCTTCATAATTATATTGTTAAGCCCTAGGGACAAACGACAAGCTTTTATCAGGCTACAAAATGATATTCTTTAAATGTTGATTAAAATATTTAATTTTTTTATTACCTCGAAATCTACAATTATTCTTTAAAATATTGAGAAGGAAAGGCAAAGTTACTCTTTGCTTCACGCACTCAAAAGTCAAAACTAGCTGAGTAAAAAAACGACAACAATTTTGTGAAAAATATCAAGCTTCTCTTTTTTCTGGGTGAAACTCAAAGATTATTGCATTGCATGTCTTTTTCATTTCTCGAATAAGCTAAGGCCGATATATTTTTATATACATATATATATTTCTTCTGATTTTGATGTGAATAATCTTGTTCATGCTTCTCAGATCCAGCGACTGTAAATAACTAAAAATAAACACACACACATACATACAAATAATAGATCTAACCACACAGACATAGATACACATAATATATGCATATATATATATCGGAAATATACCTGGAAATGGGAAAGCTTCGTCGGAGAAGAGAAAGCACTGCTTCTCTCTCTTCTCCTCTCTCTTTCTCTCTCCTTGGTTGAGAAATGGAGCTTCTATTCTCTCTCTCTCACTCACTCCGCAAAATGCTGCGACACAGTGACTGACTGTATTTGAAGAGCGAGTTTTCGTTCATCAAAATAAATAAATAAATAAATAAATAATAATAGTTTCGGGAGGTGGGTCCCGCGATAGATTCTCACACGCAGGCCTTGAAAATGACGGCATTTCCAATATATGGTATTTTTATAAGCTCGGATTTAGCATTTTTTGGTATCCTTTCACTTAAATACTTGTAAGATAACTTTTATTAAAAAATGAAAATAATATGTGAAAGAATATTTTTTTTCCTAACCCTTTTATCTATTAATCACTATTTATTTTTTTCCTTAATGGTATCAAAATAATATAAATATAGATTAATACGTTTCGTTCATATGAGTTCGTATTAAATTTAAAAGCAGTTACAAATTTATTTATTTTTGAATTTTTGTTTGACCATCTCAAAAGTTTGTGACGCGTTGGCTGTATGTAGAGCTTGGTCCTGACACGTATATCACATGACTACGGAGCTTCCTTGGCCGTTCGATCTATCTCATATATTATTCAAATTTTTAAAAAATAAGACGGTATATAATAAACTTTAAAAAAAAAAACAATAGTAAAGAGACTCAATTTCACATTTATTTTTGCTATTTTCTTCGCTAACATCGCTAAAGCGAATCAAACAAATAGACTCAAACGATCAAATTCGCGAATATTAAAATAAAATTATATGTAAATACAAATTTTTTGAACATCAATAACGCAAATTCTTATTTTCATTCTCATTTTCTCTCTCGAATTACTAGTTCATCTCCTTAATAACATTGCAATTTGCGTTGTTGAGTCATTATTGACAAAAATAGTAAAAAAACTAACGAAAAACTAGATGAGATCTATCGATATAAAAAAATAAGTTTGAATACTTTTGGCATTGTTTTTTCTTAAAATGACTCTATGCTGCCTTATTTTTGAAAATTTAGGTACTTTTACCAATAATAATCCATTTTATATATTATGATGATGATATCACGATGAGGTTTATGAATATCAACACTCTATTAACTTTGTATTTTTATTCTTATATTTTTCAATTTTTCTACTAAATCATAAACCCGAAAGAAAATGACTTTTCGAAACCATGTGGATGTGGCCTTTTATACGACCTATATTACAGTCACTGACGGATTTAGTATACAAAATTTCGGAACTTAATACTAGGGGTGCAAATAATACCCGAAAATCGGGTAATTATCCGGAACCGAATCGGTATCTGGATTTAAAAATCGGAACAAGAACCGTATCCGAATTTCGGTTCCGGGTACTCGGAACCGGATTCAAAACCGGTTCCGAGTACCGGGTAGTAAAATTTTAAAAAACTGGGTACCCGGTAACCGGTTTATTACCCTACTTTAGTTTTGTTTTTATTTTTATGTTAATTTAACTTTTAGGGTTAGTCTTCTCCCATCTCGACTTCACTTCACTCCCGCCTCCCTCCCATCTCGCCGACTTCATTTCCTTCCCCGACTTCACGTTCTCGGTTCTGGGTATCCGGTACCCGGTTTATTACCCTATTTTATGCATTGTGGACTATCTTCTTTTATGCTTGATGTACGGGATTGTTTTTGTATGCAGTTTTTTTTTTTAAAAAGACGTATGCTTTTGTTTTTAAATAATATATATATATATTTAAAAAAACGGGTAATGGGTAAAACCGAGTACCCGGTACCGAGTATCAAAATACAGATACCCAAAAATTTGGGTACCCGGTTTCCGGATACCCTGTTTTCGGGTACCGGTTCCGGGTACCAATTTTTAGATACCCGGATTCCGGTTCTGGGTACCGGGTACCTCGAAAAAACAGGATACCCTACTCGGTTGTACCCCTACTTAATACTATGAGAGGTACGAAGCCGAGGCGTTACATGCTCTCATTTTTACAAGTTTTGCGGTGCGATGTTGGAAGACGCAATGCACGTAGTGTGGAATTGTGAAAGGGCCATGCAACGTGGGATCGTTCATCCTAGCATAGAGGGGCAAAGAAGACGTTGGCGGTTCCTTTTCGGGAAGTTTGCCTACGGGCTTTGTATGAGCTATAGACGACGGATTTGGAACTTCTTAGTGGACTTCTTTGGACGACTTGGACCGATGGAAACAAAAGGCTCTTCGAAAATCACATAAATAGCCCAAAAACGTGGTTGGATGAGGTCGTTGCTGGGTATATTTCTATACATGATGATAATGAGAAACAAATTATAGTAAAACAGTAGCAAGTAGAATTATTAATACATATCTTTGTATTCTTGGATTGACGAGCACCAGCTTGTCGCTATGATCCAGAAATTGGTTCTTGATATCCTGTAAAAGAGAAAACCGTTAGTGGGTCCGGAGACGCGTTGAACGCTCTCCTTAAAGCTTGATTCGCCTCCTCTACGTGCTTGAGGTTCGTTAGGTGATAGCTTCCCATGATATAACGGGATAACCGAGAATTCCGTAGCACTTCGAAGTTCACCGGCGAACTGAAACTTCTTGAACTTCGTTACCGAAAGACTCACGACATAAAACGATGGGAAGCATGACAATTTGAGTTTGTGGAGTGAAAAAACCGGGAAGCAAACTCATAGTTTCTAGAGAGGATTTTGGAAAGTGATTTCGATTATGGTGTGTCGAATGGGATCGATGTTACTTCCATATATAGATGCGGTAAGGAGACAATGAATTAATTGTCAATCAATTTTATAACGGCTACAAATAAATTGCAATTAATCTGTAACGTAATACATTTAATTCAATATTCATAACAGTTATAATCAATATAGTCGTTTTACGTAACGTTTTAACGTCGGAACAAATCTCGATAATTAGATGGACCTTTCGTCTCAAGTGTTCGCATTTCGACCCGCTCGAAGCTATCTCAATTTTATTTACCTGCAATTATTTTTAACAGCGTGTTGGTTAGCGAGCTTCAAAACATTCAACCAAGCAACGAAGGTTATGGAGGTGACGAAACAGCCTACGCATGTGGCTTGGTCAGGGGCCGTGAGCGATGGCTTCAAACTCAACGTCGACGCGGTATGGTACAAAACCACCGGGCGTGCGTGGTTGGAGGGGTGGTGGGAGATAACGGAGGCGGGCTCCTCGGGATCACGACCGCGTCTTTAGAAGAGGTAGACTCGGTGTGGTCGGCCAAATGCCATGCGATCCGGCATGGCCTTCAAATCATCCGCGATAGCGGGTGGCGAAAGTGGAGACTGGAGACCGATTGCATCCGAGCGATTCACAGTCAGATTTATTCTTTTGCCCTTTATTTTTTCAAATATAATAGGTTGCGACACATAGGATACATAGGATATCACGTGTTGAGTGGGCTATAATCTATATGTTGGTACATAAAATGTGTTGTCAAATTGTGTGAAAATGGCATGCAATTGAATTGACATCTGATTTTTGTGGCGTTTTGATAGTAAAATCAAAGCTTCACTCTCCTTTTCCTTTTTGAAGGAACACTTGTGTCTAGAGCTGCACATCGCGTTCTCGCGGCGCGTCGCGACTCGGTCGCCAAAACCGCGAGTTGACACGTTGCGACGCGTCGTGGCGTGTGCGGTCGCGGCGCGTCGCGAGTTGGTCGCGAATTGAGGGAAAGAGAGAGACAGCGAGGTTTTTTTGGGTTGCGGCAAAAGTTGTATATTTGGTTCCGATGTTTAACTTTGTTAATTGTTAGTTTTTAACCGAATTTAAATGTTAAAAATGTAAATTTGTAACATAATATTATTTTTAAATATTTAATAACAAATAAATAAATATAACAAAACGAGATATTAAAAAAAAGAGTTGTATTATTCATTGTGAATATTACAATAAGGTGGAAGAAAGCTGTAATATACAGTGTAAACATTACAAGATGCCTCACTAAAACCTCTCTTGTAAAACCCTCCTTAGGGACTAAAAACCAAGAGAGGAAAGAGCACATCATTATTGGCGCTAACTTTGCATCACTCCGGGAACCAGGCGTTAAACCTTTCAGTCATAAGCTCAAGCTCGGTTGGTTCGGAACGTTGGCCGATTACGGGGTTGCGGAACATCCAATCGTTCAACACCACGGCTTGCTCGAGGTGTGTGTTGGTTATTGAGGACCTCCGATCGTCGATGATGTTCTGAGCTGTGCTGAATGCGCTCTCCGATGCAACGCTTGAAATGGGGATGGACAGGATGTCCCTCGCCATTCTTGCCAATATCGGGAATCTTTCCCGTTCATTCTTCCACCACCTGATGACATCGAACTCAGTTGATTGGTCGTCGATCCGAAGGCCGTAGTACCGCTTCACTTCGTCTGGTGCGCCGTCTGTGTCGTCCGTCCATGCCGGTGGCGTACCGGATCCCGATGCTTCCCCGTGATCCAATCTTTGCTTGAGTCTCCGGCTAAACTCTAAAGCGGACTTGGTTGGGCTTTCCATCACTGTCCTCCGCTCCGCCTCGACGTTGAACTGTGGGAACCGCCGGTCGTATTCCCTGTACAATTCATAAAAAGCTTCATTAACAACCTTAATGTAATCAGAGTAGTCCACCCCTATGTTTTGCCCGATTGCCAACATTAACGGACCGAACGTAAACATAATACGAGGGTCTAATATAGAACCGAAGCAATACGAAAAAGGGGGTGGATCCCAATAACTTTTGAATTTTTCAACCATTCCTTGAATCAAGGGAGCAATAATTGGGTCATTTTCGTATTCTGTAAAAGTGTTAGTAATTTCAAATAGACCCGATAGACCATGATTCAAAGAAGGGCGTTTTTGGTTAGAGAAATTTAAAGTAACAGCATAAAAGGGTTTAAGGAATTTGGTGAATTTTTCTGCGGTTGCCCATTCCGCCTCCGAGATTCGCGCTGACAGCTCGAGTTCCTTGTGGAGGAAGTGGTCCAACGGTAGGCTCGAGATTCGCGCAGGATTTTCCACCAAGCTCAACGGTGCGCCCGTAGACAATAACCATTCGAGTGTCCATTTCTGTAAATTTGGGGTCGAGAGTCTACTTACCTGTGCTGTGTTTACCTCGTCGAGCGTGCCGCTTGGGAAGCACTCTTTTGCGTGGCGGTTCAGGTGGCCGGTTCCGCGTTCACCCATCCCGTCTAGGACGTGCCCGCACTTTTTGCACGTCGCCAGTTTAACGCGGACACCGTACTCGTTAATGTGCCGATCTTCATGAAAGAAGTTCCACACCGCGGCCTTGTTTGGCCGTCCCCACGCCAAGCCATGAGGATTTGATCTATTAAAACAAAAGGAATAACACAAAATTAAACGTCATAAAGTTTATTATTCATCATATTGATTTAATTAAATGTCTTAAGGTTAAATAAAAAAGTTAACAAAATTAAAATGCTATTTTTTATGTGTGAAAATAATTATCAAGCTCTATTGGACGGAACTCCCCGAGGTTCCACGGCCAGATCGACTGGAAAGGATGCTATGATCTCGCTTTAGGCCCAAACTTTTCTAGACAGAACTCCCCGAGGTTCCCAGGCTAACTTGGAGGAGATTGCAAAGCAAACCTTATTTAAAAACCAATCTTTCTAAGACACCGAAATCCATTAAGAACTTTATAATTATCACCACACATACAATTACCTTTTTAATTTTAATAGCTTATTTAAGTAACCATTTAATGTTTATTAAATCTCAAGAACGTCGTTTCTGATGTGGAAGATCAGTCGGAACCGCAACCACAGAGCATACTAAGACTTTCGAGAGACGTGGCAAATTAATTAATTAAACTAATAATAATTAATTAATTAAAATAATTAAACTAATATGATTAAACTAATAATAATTAATTAAATAAAATAATTAAACTTATAATAATTAATAAATTAAAATAATTAAACTTATAATAATTAATTAATTAAAATAATTAAATTTTATAATTATTACCCGGATCGAGAACGTCGAGGACGGCCGACGGAGGCTTCAGCGGCTTCTTGATGGGAAGGTTCGGGGGAGCCGTCGTGGAACGAGCCGACAACGGAGCCATGGACAGAGGGCGGCGTCGGAAGCTCGGCATCATCGGCGTGTTGAGTTTCTTGAAAGTTGGCATCGTGGGCGCGTTGAGTTTCGTCTTCGTCGGGGTGTTGGACTTCTTGACCGGCTTGTTGTTGAAGCATGAGTTGGAAAAACGGATCGTTATTTCCCGCTTAATTGAGCAACTGCGTCGACCAAAACTTGGGGCACACGCTCCGGATTGGCGTCGTGCGCGCCCATCGCCCGGACTAGACTAGGTCGTAGAGACCGTACCGTATCATCGGGGTAATCGGGATTTGGTGGGGAAGGAAAAATTTCTGCCGGTAGCATAACGGGGATATAGCCGTCGGGCGTAGGTTGGCCGGGAGCCATGGGTTGAAATTGGGGTTCCAACCTCCTAGCCGTCCTTCGACCCCCGGAATTACCGCTTCTTCGAGACATAATAGAGAACTTTGAGAACTTTGAGAATTGAGAGAACTTTGAGAATTTGAGAGAGAGATGGAAGATTGTTGGTGAGGAAATGAGGGAGGAAGGGGTGGTATTTATAGGGTTGGAGGAGATAGTTGGGTGGGTGAATAATTATTGAGGTGGGTGAAATTTTATTGAAAATCGGGTAAAAATTTAGGGATTTACGCCCAAAACAAACACAAAAATTCACACCCATCGGATCGCTGACGTGGCGAGATCGTGGCCGTCGGATCAAGTGCGCGGATCGAGCCTCAGGAGTCGCGACTTCGCCCTCACGTCGCGACGCGTCGCGAATTTCACCCTCAGCGTCGCGAACGTCGCGAACTCCAGGCGTGCGTCGCGACTCGTCGCGGGGGCGTCTCGCGGTGGATCCGTGCAGCTCTACTTGTGTCTCTTTGTACGAGAAATGCTAAATTTTTCCAACTAATAATGCACGTACACGGGACATATCACATTTTAATTGTTGTACAAGGAACTCATTTTTGGCATTTGTATTTAGCGTTAGAAGAGAAATCCACGAGTAGTTATGTACACCTGTGTTTCATAGTAAAATTGAGATCATTTTTTATGATAATTTATTTTTTGCATTAGATTAAACCAACAGCTTAAAGGTGACCAAAAATAAAAGAACAAATTGTGAATAGGAAAATTTGTTGGTAAAAGTAATTATTTTTTTTATAAACTTTGTAATGAATGTTTCACGTGGCGAAGTGTCTTGTCTACATTTTCGCTTCTTTCGACAATTTTTGTATTCTTTTTGATTCCGTGACTATAAAATTAACCAACAATGTCTTATTTTTTGCATTGTAAAATATATTTTGACTACTATACAAGAAATTAGTGTTGTTTATGGATTTTTTTAAAATTCTTGTAGCTCATATACTGTTAAAAGGGAATAACGTAACTAAATCAGACATTATCACATGAAACTTTACTGTTGCCAATATTCTTTAGTCTCTACATCGTTAAGAATTTTTTCATTAAAATAATATTTAAGAATAATATAAGTCAGTCGTAATACGTGAGTATTTTTTCCGCAAATATCAGAATTAAAATATGAGACAGCCCAAACAGATCAGCCCAGGCCCAAGCTTAACACCCGAAGCGTGCCCTGAGAAGTCATCATCTCCCTCGCTCCACCTTTCGCCCTCGCGCCTCGCTCCACTCTCTTCTCGCTGCTCGCCGGCGCCGGCATCGGAACTCGCCGTTCGCGACCTTCCTTTCTCGCTTCCGTTCGTTGCTTCCTGCTCAGGTATGTCTCTCGCTATCTCCGTTCAGCTCGTCTGTAACTCAGCGACAGTGTGTTTTTGTTCGTAGTTGATTTTATGGTGCTTCTGTTTGTTTGGCACGAGGCAAAGCCATTGCTGAATCGGGCTACGAGTCAGGAACTTGTGATGTTCGCTGATATTTATCCATTTCTGTTGCCGGTGATTTTGGTTTTAGCTTCTGAAGCGCTAATCTCGCCATGGATTCAGAGGCTAAAGAACGGAGGGTTAAGAAGTCAAAGAAATCTCCTGGTCAAGCCAAGGAGCACAAGGAGCAGCTAGAACGGCTCAAAAGCAAGGTCTGTGAATGAATGGCGTTCTTATTGTTTCAATGCAATGATTCTCGTAGAAGAAAGAAGCTTAAGCGATTCAGGTGTTAAGCTTTAGCAATTTTACTCTCTGCAGGATCCAGATTTCTACGAGTTCTTGCAAGAGCATGACAAAAATCTTCTCCAGTTCGAAGACGAGGATATTGATGTAAGTCTATGAATTTTCCATTTTTTTTATTAGTTTTATCTTGTAAGCGGTGTAAAGATGTTGATGCAATCGTTTTCTTGTGCAGGAAGGTGTTGAAACCGACGCCGAAGAGGCAGAGACTGAACCGGAAGATGAAAGCGAAGCTGGCGATATCGAGTTTGATGAGACCAGTGACCATGAGGTTGCCGAGAAGGACGAAAAATCTTCTGCGCGGGTTATCACGACCGAATTGGTCGAATCTTGGTGTAAAGCGGTCCGCGGGGACGTCAAATTGTCTGCCGTTCGTTCGCTCATGAGAGCTTACAGAACCGCATGTCACTACGGCGATGAAGCCGGAGATGATCCATCTGCGAAGTTCAAGATCATGTCAAGCAGCGTGTTCAATAAGATAATGCTGTTTGTGCTCAGTGAAATGGACGGGATTCTTCGAAGGCTGTTCAAGCTTCCTCCTTCTGGTGGGAAAAAAGAGCTCATTCTCGATCTTATGAACACTAAACCGTGGACCACCTACAGCCACTTGGTGAAGTCGTATCTGGGGAATACCCTGCACGTTTTGAACCAAATGACGGACCCGGAAATGATAGCATATACTCTACGACGTATCAAGTTCTCGTCGTTATATCTAGCGGCTTTTCCGAGTCTCTTACGGAAATTTGTCAAGGTATTAAAAGACAGAGCTCTTCTCTACATAGAAAATGAAGATTTTTATTTAATTTTTTAAAGTAATATATTTTCTTTTATACTTAGTTTTCGGGACTTGTAATTGCCCTTCTCAAGGATTATTTTGTCGATTATAAATTATGCTCTCTCAGGTTGCCCTGCACTTTTGGGGTACTGGAGGAGGTGCCCTTCCGGTCATCTCGTTTCTGTTTCTACGGGACGTGTGTGTTAGGGTTGGATCAGATTGCTTAGATGAGTGTTTCAAAGGGATATACAAAGCCTATGTCTTAAACTGCCATTTTGTAAACGCTGTGAAGTTGCAACACCTAAACTTTCTTCAGAATTGTGTCATTGAGCTCTTCGGGGTGGACCTCCCAGCCGCGTACCAGCACGCCTTTGTCTTCATTCGTCAATTGGCGATGATATTAAGGGATGCCATTAATACAAAAACTAAGGTTTGTCGTTCAGAACCAACCTGATTCTGCATAATATATTATTCATTGGGCTTTCGGTTTTTCGCTATTTCCCCTCAAACTATCTCATTAGTGCGCAAGTAACTACCCCTTGAACTATAAACATGACGTAAATCTGCCTTGAACTATAATTTTTTTGGTTTTTGTATTTTTTCATACTCGAGTCTCTCATTTTTCATACGTTTTGCATATTGAAAGACTAAGGGGGCGTTTGGTTATGGTCTCCGAGACCAGTTTTTGGTTTTGGTTTCAAACAGTGTCACATTGGTTTCGCAGACCACGTTTGGTTGCCAGTTATCTTTGTTTTCCGAGACCGAGCTCGCAGACCACTGAAATTTTAATGAAGGAAAACAGAAAACAACTTGAAGATGTTTTCTGTTTTTGGTCTTCAATTCAATAATACAAAATAAAACAATAATAATATATTATCATTCTATAATATTATTGTACTATTTATAATAAGATATTAACTATGAAATTAATTTATATAATAAATTATTAAAATCATTTTTATATATAATAATAAATTTTAATGATATTACTATCATATTAACAAATATACTTAAATTATGTATATTATTAAATACTAACTTAATTACAATGATATAAACTCTTGAACGGAATATTTACTACTTTATATTACATTATTTAAACATGTAATTAGAGCATGATATATGAATAATTTTTGTATAATATGACAAATATTTTTTAGACATAATATTAATATATATTACTTTAAAATAAAACATACTTTCTTTTTAGTAACATAAATTGTATTTTATTGCATTTTTTTCATTTATATTCAACCACAAATATACAAAAATCTAACCAAACAGTGTTTCAAAAATCAAACTCCCAAACTGATTTGGTAGACTAAACTCTCAGACTGGTTTCTCAAACCAATTTGCAAAACTGGTTTCCCAAATCAATTAACCAAACGCCAACTAAGGCCCTTTAACTTTCAAGTAAGAACAGCAATATGGCTATTTGCAACTAAAATTCTAGTTCAATGAATGTTTATACTATTTTTCAAAGCTCTAAATTTAATCATCTTCTCTGTATCATTTCATTGTAGGAGGCGTTCCGTAAGGTTTATGAATGGAAGTTCATGAACTGCCTCGAGCTCTGGACTGGAGCTGTCTGTGCTTACGCCTCAGATGTTGACTTTAGGCTGCTTGCGTTTCCCTTGACTCAAATAATCACCGGAGTTGCCCGTCTAGTTCCCACTGCTCGGTATTTTCCTCTGAGATTGAGGTGCGCAAAAATGCTCAACAGAATTGCTATAGCGACCGGCACTTTTATACCGGTTTCCATGCTTCTCTTGGACATGCTCGAAATGAAAGAATTGAACCGGCCCCCCACCGGAGGCATTGGCAAAGCTGTTGATTTGCGTAGCGTACTCAAGGTTTGAAAGTCAACCCTAAACTAGAATTAACTATTTAAAAAATTTCAGAATATAAATAAAATCTGTATATTTGGGTGTTTATAAACTATGTTTCAGGTCAGCAAGCCAATAGTGAAGACCCGAGCATTTCAAGAGGCGTGCGTATTTTCTGTCATAGACGAGGTGACAGAACACTTAGCTCAATGGAGCTATTCTGTCGCTTTCTTTGAGTTGAGTTTTATTCCCGGTGTGAGGTTGCGTAACTTTTGCAAGTTGACCAAAGTTGACCGGTTTCGGAAAGCAATGAGGCACCTTATCCGCCAGGTAGACTTCTATAAGACGGGATTATCCGTGCTTTGCTTAAGCTTTAGATTTGCAATTGCTGTAGGCTAGTTACTTAATAGACTCATTTCGGCAATTTTATGTCCCAGGTCGAAGCTAACTCTGCATTTACAAATGAGAAGCGTATGTCCGTTTCTTTCACGCCAAATGACTCGGCTGGAGCTTCTTACCTTCAGGTACGGGCTATTTCCTTTTCTGTTGATTTGAAACCTGTTTCTGTTCCTTTGTCTTCATTCGCCTATTGGCGATGAATTCTGATACCTGTTTCTGTTTCATTTTGGTATAAGATTGATCGATTTCGAAATGTTTTTTGCTGAATATTTTGAATTTACATCGTAAGATAAAACTTTAATCACTTTATGATAACTGTCTTATTTAAAGGCTGAGAAGGAAGCGGGATCAAGCCCTCTTTCGAAATACGTTGCAACCCTACGTGAACAAGCACAACAAAGAGCTGATACGTTGATAGAATCTAGGTTTGTGGTCATAACCTTGTTTTCTTATCCTTTTTTTTATTCATTGCTTCTTAATTTCTATGTCTCACACACCTGTAAACATCGTCGTTTTAGTGTTCTTGTTGGCGAAAACAAATCCATCTTCGGAAAGAACAGGCCAGGGAGTGACGACGATGATGAAGAAGAAGAAGAAGACGAAGACGACGAAGACGATGGCACTTTAAATGAAGCAGGAAATGCCGCGTTTAGTTCCTCGTGGTTACCCGGAAATGGTTCCAAGTATGTTTAAATTAAATCACTCTCTTCTCGGCTTTGTGTTCGGACAATCATTCTCTGCTAAGGTTGACTTATTCTCTGTAAATTTCCAGGGCTACACAACCAGAAGAACCGAAGAAGGACAAGAAAAAGAAGACAAAAAAGCTCGAGGACGACGTTGCCATGGACGAAGATATCGTCAAAGACTTAGTACTTAGTTCTGACGATGACGGTTCTTCTAGTGATGGATTATCTGACGATGAAGACGAAAACGCTAGACTGGAGAATACGGTCCAAGACGAGAACAAAAAGGAGAAGCCGGTTGCGAAACGGAACAATAAATCGCGTGCAAAGAAATCAAGGAAGAGAAAGAGACCGAGCTCTAAATAGAGGGCATGTTTCAGAGACTTGAAAGTGTAGAAGCATTTTGGTGTCTATGTTACACAATTTTGGCTCACGTTTGTATGTGTATTATTTATTTTAAAGTATTTTATGAATTTTTATTTGCTTTTTCACCGAGGAAGGTATTTTGAAGGGCAAATGGGTAATAGCATCCCCGATAATATTCAATATATATGATTGCATTCAAAATCATTTTTTTGATAAGTGAGAGTTTCGTATTTTATAAGGGAGTACCGCATTTTAGATAAATTGTAAAGTAAATTTACGTGTATTGCATTGTAAAGATGTAGTGAAACTTGGTAATTGTAATAAACTTACACTTTCTCATTTGATCTGGATGAACTTTGATGTCCGGCAACAAAAAACGAAATATAAGAATCATGTGGATCGGTCATTTTAGAGTATTCAACGAGTTACGTGTATTATGACAACTAATTGTTTATTAGTCGAGATATTCGAAAGTTAAAATGTCTTATGGCATAATATAAAGGATAAATGAAGGAAATGCTCATTTGTGATTCAAGGATTAAACTAAATACTCATTTCTAATTATGGTAATCATAATCACCACCAGATTGAAATATGGACTAATATGTCATTCTAATTAAGCCATGTTTAATTTTAATTTGTTTTTTTTAATTAAAATAAAAAACAAAAATTTTCCTTAAATGTAGTAAACTAAATAAATTAAAATATATCCTTCTTATTATAACGATTAAACAAATATTTTTTGAATTAATCTTCCGTATTTTTTGAATTAATCTTATTTTTGGTCCCTATTAATCAGTATTATTTTCAAAATTTTCTCTCATATCAATCAGTATTTTAAAAACAAACTTTCAAATAAATTCTCTGCAATTTTACGAATATGTAATTATAAATGATTCTATCTTTACGTAACTATATTTACGATTCTGTATTTTTACGTAACTATATTTACGATTCTATATATTTACGATTCTATATTTTTACGTAAATATATTTATTAATTATCGTCCCATGTACAAAAATCAAAGGCTTAAAAAGAATTAAACACACAATAATCCAAGGATCTCACACGAAACGTAATTGTTGGTGAGTATATTTACGTATATTTAAAAAGATGTAAATAAATGTACAAAATCTTATTAAAATGTTAGAACCTGTTGAACTATAAATATATTTATGAAATTCTAAAAACTGTATATATTTTTGGTCAAAGTAACAAAATTAAATAATCCCCTAAATATTAGGGGAAATTTTCAACCATAATTTTAGGATAATATAATTTTGAAAATTAAAATACATTATAAATTATTAAGAGAAATTGCACAAAATACCAAATTGAAACATAAGTTTAGCAAAATAGCCAAACTTTGGTTAATTTTGTAAACTAGCCAATTAACCATTTAAGTGAATTTCTAATTTGGCTAGTTTACAAAATTAACCAAAATTTTGTAAATGGTTAATTGGCTAGTTTACAAAATTAACCAAAATTTGGCTATTTTACTAAACCTATGTTTCAATTTGGCTATTACCCTTAAGATTAGAAAAATAAATAAATATAATTAGTATTAGGGTTAATATGGTTCAAAAAAATTACAAATGAGTATAAATAAATTGTTTGAAAGTATGGACAGTTCCCACGAACATTAATTGATTTTTGAACATTTCGTGTTTATTATAATATAAATATATATATATATAAACAAATTTCGTCTATTTGGAGTATCCTAATGCATTATGACAACTAATTATTCTTAGGCTAATGATTCGAAAAGTAAAATATCTTGTGTTATAATATAAATGTTAATATTTAAATAAATAACATCTTCTATGTATCACAAATTTACAATTCATTATCATTGTATCGAAATGCATTATGACAACTAATCTACTGAAAATGTAAAATATCTTACAACCAAATATAATTATATATATATATAAACAACTTTTGTGTATCAACGATGGATTTGAACAACTTATTATTTATGAACGAATTATTTAAAATCCAAAATATCAAAATAGTATAAATATAAAAGCAAATATTATGTTCTACGTGACTATGTGTCATATCACAATGCATTATGACATTTGATTTTTTTTACAAGGCCAAGTATTTGAAAAGTTAAATATTAATTTTCTATGTATCCTAATACATTATGAATTTATGAGAACTAATTGTTTTTTAAGATGGCGACTCGAGAAAGTAAAATATTTTACAGCATAAAAATAAATGTACATATATAAACAGATAATATCTTTTATGTACCGCAATACATTATCACTCGTGGTCCGACCAAATGCATTATGAAAACTAATTGTTTGTTAGACGTACCACACAAAAAGTGAAATATATGAAGACATAAAAACGGGTTTTTTTAGACTAACTTTTATAAAGTGAAATATCAGAATAATTATAAATTTACATACATTAAAAAATATTATCTTTTACGTATCACATCACAATACTTTGCGACAACTGATTTTTTTTACAAAGTAAACTATATAAAAAGGAAAACATCGCGCGGCATACGAAAAATCTATTAGTAAACAAGCAACTTATCGTAACACGGTGCATGTTATGAGATATTTTTTGAAAAGTTAATTATCGTAGGCATGGTTACTGAATGAGACTAACTGTTTGAAATGTAAAATATGCGAACAATTATAAATGTATATGTAGAAACAAATATTATATTCTACGTATCACATTATAGTGTGTTGTGACAATTGATTTTTCATAAGGTAAACTATATAAAAAGGGAAACATCTTACGCCATACGGCAAATGTGTAAGTAAAGAAACAACTTATCATATCACGATGCATGATGCATGTTATGAGGCATATTATTTGAAAAGTTAATTAATTACCATAAGGCATGGTTACTTAATGTTTGTGAGACTAATTGTTTGAAATGTAAAATATTGGAACAATTATAAATGTATATATAACTACAAATATTAATTTCTACGTATTGCATCAAAGTGCATCATGACAACTAGTTGTTTACAAGGTAAATTATTTGAAAAGCGAAATAGCTTATGGCATAAGACAATTTATGAGACATATTATTCGAAAAGTAAAATATCTTAAGGCACAACTGATTGTTTTTGAGACTAACCGCTTAAAATGTAAAATAACAGAATAATTATAAATGTATACAAAAACAAATATTATCTTCCACGACTATGTATGATTGTATCTATCACATCATAATACATTATGACAATTGATTGTTTACGAGGCAAATTACTTAAAAAGGGAAATATCTTACGGCATAAGACAAGTGTATAAGTATAGAAACAATTTATCATATCTTGATGCTTGTTGTGAAACATATTGTTCGAAAAGTGAAATATCTCACACATAGAAATTTCTACATAAATATACCATTTTCCATGTATGACAATGTAATATGATA
This sequence comes from Parietaria judaica, assembly GCA_954871525.1. Lineage (NCBI taxonomy): Eukaryota > Viridiplantae > Streptophyta > Magnoliopsida > Rosales > Urticaceae > Parietaria > Parietaria judaica. The sequence goes on from OX940862.1 coordinate 11,913,033, forward strand.
ATAGATTGTTTGTGCGGCGAACTCTTCAAAAGGAAAAATATCTTACAACATAATAAAAATGTATTTATATATGAAGAAATAGTTAAATACTATCTCTAAGTTTTATGTACTACAATGTATTATGACAACTATTGTATACACGGTAAACTACTTAAAAAGTAAAATATCTTACGGCATAAGACAAATGTATAAGGATAGAAACAATTTATCGTATCACGATGCTTGTTGTGAAACGTATTGTTCGAAAAGTGAAATATCTTACAATAGTAGAAAACTATAAATTTCTATATAAATAAAAATGTCATATTTTATATATCACACTTTAATATGATAATAGATTGTTTGTGAGGCGAACTCTTCAAAAAGTAAAATATCTTACGACATATATAAATATATTTATAAATGAATAAATATTATCTTCAAGTTATAAGTATTAGAATGCATTACGACAATTAATTGTTCATAAGTTGAACTATTCGAAAACTAAAATATCTTGTGGTATGAATATATATGTATATATAAACAAATATAATCTTCTTCTTATTATGATATATTGTGACAACTAATTGTTGTGATACAAAACTTAATCAAATGTTCGATTAACCTGATGTATATTTTTTTGTGAGTTTTTTTTTTTTTTTTTCTTGTTCTTTCGATTTATTCTAATTCACCTTAATTATTACTTATTGTGACTAAGTATAACACACTTAATTAGTCACCAAGAACACGACCATATGATTATAGTAATTTATATAATTTAATTTTCTTTTTTTACACAAAAATGTTCATTGCGTTAAAGATATGCATATATAGAACAAAAGGCTAGCTTTGGTCAAAATTAATTATAAGAAATTCCACGAATAGAAAAGTCAAATGTACAGCTTTTCTCTACACTTTTAGAAACAAAGAACCACTTGACTTGACCAAAACATTTTTTGTTCTTATCAATTATTTTTTGAATTTCAATTTTAGTTTTCTTTTTAACGTTTAGTACTTTATTATTCATATTCCTCAATGTACATACATTTAACTTGATCTGTAACAACCCCATATAATTTACCGATAATTAAATTAGTCAACGAAGAGAAAAGGAAAAATAAAAATAAATTACCCATCACGAATCAACTTTAATAAATAAACAAAAATGTTTATTGGTGAAATTCTAACGTAAACCAAAGTACATATGAAGTAAAAATAAACAGAAAAAGGAAAATAATTGTCCACAAAAAACTTTACTTTTCTACGATAAAAGTATTTATGAAAAAGAGAATCAATCCGTTATAAGCGGCGGATCCAGGATACGAATCTTTGAAAGACGAATAATTTTACTTTGAAGTAGAATTAATTGAAAGATATGAAGTTTAAAGGTAACAAAACGAAAAACGAAAAATATTAAGGTGAAATTTTAACAAAAAAGAAAGCAGAGACCGGAGAATGCCTTTTTCGCAAATAGAAAATAAACAGAGAAATAATTACTCATATTAAAATAAACAAATCAACTTTTGATTATGAAAAAATGTTAATCCATTACATCCTAACCAATGGTAAATTATTCCGAATCCGAATATAAAGTAAAAAAGAAACGTTCTAAAACGACCCCAACATTATGATAAGTGATCACTTGATGTCCACACCAAACAATCTGAACCCTTTTGCCTTGGCATTGTGATTCATCGCTGCCGGCGGGCTCGGGAGGTTCGCTGTGCCGATGTTGCTCGCCGTGGCATCGATCAGGCAGAATCTCTGGTTCGGACCACTCTCACACGAGTAGAACGCGACGACGTCGTTGGCCTTCAGGCCGTTTTCCTTGACGAACCGGTTCCAGCCCCGCGTGAACACGTAGCTCTGCGAGCTCTTCCAGTAGCAGTACCGGAACCGCCACGGTGTGAGCTGCTTGTCGTAGAACACGAGCTCCACGTCGTCAGGCTCGTCGCCGTTCTCCTCGCTAATGAAGGGGAAATGCTTCATGGCGTAGGTCTTAGGAATCACCAGCCTGTTGAGCTTCCCAACGTCGCTAGGTGTCAGCTCCTTCTGGAACAGCATCTTCCTCGTCGTCTCCACTGTTGCCGAATCCGCCGACCAAACCCTGATGCTTGAGAAATCGAGCGGGCTCGGGACGCTAGGGGTCAGGGGGCTATGCTCCTCGACGCTGCTGCTGCTGCCGAGGGCCAGCATGGTGGACCTCGGCGCCAATGTCCGGACCCGGACGAAGTGCTCGAACTTCGACTGGTACGTCCCGTCCTTGATCATCGAGAGCACCGCCTCCGAGCTGTAGTGAGCCTGGAACTGCGGCTCCTGGAGCGTGCGGCTCGTCCACGGGAAGTTGCGGTGGAGGTCCCCACTGCGGAGCTTGATCGCCGCACTGTCGTACGCCATGGCCGCCAGCCGGGCCGACTTGAACGTCCCGAGCCAGACGCGCTGGTGGTGCGCGTAGATCTGCGCGCCCCAGTTCCCGTTCTGCTGCGGGACGACGCCTTTGAACTTCGCTTCCGGAAGCAACACCACCGCCATCTCGGCCTCCTCGCCATTCTCGTTCTGCATCGACGTCTCCCCATCCCTGGTGCGTTTCCGCGTCCCATTTGTCTCCGTCGAGGAGTCGTCCTCGGGGACGTAAACCACCACTTCCTTGCCCTTGCCGTTGGAGGCGCTCGATGACTCGTTCGCCATTTGTGTATGTAAGAACGGAGAGTGAAACAGGAGAGAGAGAGAGAGGAGAGAGTATTGGATTAGTGAGAGATTAGCGATGATAAACCGGGATTAAATAGTTAAGGAACATATTAGAGGAGGGAGAGATCTGGAACAAATTTGTTGTTGCATGCAAATTAAAATAAATTAAACCAAATTAAGCACTGAATCCAAACAATATTATTACTGAATCAATTTCTAGAAACCTTTTGCTTATTTTAGCCAAAGGGTTATCACATAAACAAATTCACCTAATTTTCGTTATTTCATCAAAACAGAAAATTAAAAAAAATAAATTCTCGATTCCGGGTACACTGTATAGTATAGTGCTTGAATAATTAATTAATTAATTTGAGATTGTGATCAAATATTGAGGACCATATATGATATATAATTACTATAAGGTATAAAATCAAGATGAATGTGGTATATTAAGGAGATAAATATTTTGAACTTAGAAGATTCTGATACAAATATGAAATGTGATCATAGTACACAGTGTCATTATTTTGAAGCATGAGTTGGAAATATATATAACAGAATCATCAGAAGGATCTTATATATATATATATATATATATTGAAGAGTTGACTGAAAGTGGATTGTGTTGTATATGCGCGTTGACTCTGTTCAACGTGAAAGTTCTACGACAGTGAAATATGTTTGTTAAATTATTAATTAATAAATAAATTTAAAAATACAAATATAGTTGTTCTTTTTTAGTTTGATACACGTGTGATTGTGATATCTGGATTCTGGATACAATTTGTTTGCCTGCCTAAGTGGAAGAACCCAATAAATAATTGCGGATTTGCCCTTCTTATTTTGTAGATTTTTCAAGGAGATTATATACATTTTGAGATGTTTATGGTACAAGTACTCAAGTTTTGTATTGGGTTGGCATACTTTAAATTTTATTCATGTGGTGTTAATGTTTGTTAAGCAAGATAAAACACGCACTGCCGGATCTAGGATACAAATTTAAAGAGAAAGAAAAGTCCACGGTTAAAAGTTTCAAAAATTTCGGATAAATTTTGAACGTCTTTAATAAACGTAGAGGAACTAAAATCCCACTGGGACTTAATATATTTGCTATTGTGCTCTCTCGACTCCGGCTTATAAAAAGTATTGTTGAATGATTAATATTTTCCGAGTTAAGTCGTAGATGCACACATATTCTCGTTATAAAAGATCTTAACGAGACATTGCCAAAATTGGATCCCGGTATTGTTAGTGGTCTTTAAGTATTATTAAAGATGAAAGAAGAGGATACACACTTAATATAACATAAAGTACTTATACTGCAAATGTAACTATCTCCATATATTTTTACGCGTTTTTTTGTTAGAGATACGATAGTTTTGTTTGTAAATTGATATAAAATGACTATGATTACACATAAGGTTAATTGAGATATTGTTGATTCGTTATATTATTGAAAAAAAAAACTATTATATTGCCGTTTTATTTTATTTTTCACACCAAAAATGAAATATTAGGTATAACTATATACCAAACGGACCAAATATATTTTCATAATCGTAAACCCAAACATGTCCAACTGAAATCTCTAACAATATACACAAAATAAATGGTAGTAACGAATAAAAATCAAACAGAATATATATATACACACACTATTCTATTTACAATATTACGTATCATATATGTAAAATAGGGAATTTATGATACACAACTTTCAACAGATTTTACTGACTAAATATATTTTTCTATGTGACATTTTGAAACTAGCCTTTTTATTTTATTTACTATATGTTGTACTGATACCAATTTGTTTAAATTTTATTTTTTGTGTTCAAAATGAGTGTTGAAAAAAAAAACATAGTACTTATTATTTAAAAATATTCAACTTGTTCTGCATCTATATAAAGTAGCGAATTCCTTCTGATTTTTTTCCCTTCTTTCTTTTCAGAAAAAAGATTCTGGAAATTATTTAAATGTATATACTAATTTACATGACTATGGTTTAATAACACTTTTTGTTGTTGTTGTTGAAGAGGGATTCTCTTGAAATCTTGGGAGATTATGCTTCTTTTGATTTTGTTAAATTTAATTATATATTGAGTAATATCTGAAATTAAAAACACGGTATATAATTCTCGAAAGATTAACTAATAAATGAAAGGTTTAATAAAGCACGTTTATTGTACCCGAATTGTGTATAAAAACGAACAAATTCGAATATTCACTCGTGAATCCACTGTAAAACTTTTATAAATTAATAAAACGAGAACTAATGAATTTAGTTATTTAATGCAATATATGCCATATTTACAGACAAATCAATAATTTGTATAGAGAAATGACACAATCAATAAAATATAAATTTATCAAACACATAGTTATAAACATATATACAATATATATAAAAGTATTAATGTTGCTGTCAAGTTATTAAACCACATTCATTACAAGAAAATGGGCCTAGAAGGAGATATAATTTGTTGTCTTTATACATGAACAATTCAAAAAAAAAAATTTGAAACAAAATATTAATTAAAAAATTGTAATCCTTTTTTGGTGTTTATTTTTATTTTTTTATTTTTTATTTTTGAAAATGTCAAAATCACACAAAAGTCGATCTAAAAAAACAACATAGTAAGTGCTCTTAACTTTATTATATGGTGCCATTAAAAAATAATTATTATTATATAGTGTGATTTTTGTAACTTTTTTCATGAAGAATGCAATTTCTTCTTTATATAACAGATGAAAACGTTAGATTTGTATGAAATGGATATGTCACGGGTTCAAACTTTAAGCGGTTCAAACTTTAAGCGGAATAGTTTGCATGTGATGGCCCGAGTTCACTGGAACACCATCAGCCAGATGCGCGTCAATCTTAACCTGCACACGTAACGACAACATAATCCGAAAGCACTCACACCCAATAAGATTCTACTCGAGAGACAATGTTACACCCAACACACGAACAAGCAATGTGTTTATGGCGTTCTCAACTAAACTAATGTAATTCTTTTTTAATTTGGAACAAGGTGTTTATTATATTCGTGACCAGAACATCTCTCTTACATCACACGTGTTGCATTTTGTGTATATAAAAGGCTACAAACAATCAGTTGACGGTTGTCAAGCCTTTAACCGCCAAAGGCACGTGTACAGTGCATATATATGCATGTGGCAAGCATCTGGCTGCCCAACGCCCACACAGAACGCTACTCCCAACCGCTTGGACACATAGCGCGTCCACATAGTGCTACGTTCTAAATTGCTCGGTGCCCAACCGCTTAGACACGTGGAGTGCCCACAATGCTACGCTGCTCAACAATACTTACACCCAACCGCCAAGGCACGTGGCCGCCCACACAGTCCTGCGCGCTGCTCCTTTTCGGTTGCACTCAGCCGCATGCCCACGCGTCCAGCCCACAACACGCCTCCTGGATACGTGGTGGGCACGTTGCATTGGCTCTACTCCGCACTCAGCTTGTCTAGCTCTTCAAGCGCCTAACTACCACAACCGAATCCAACGCCTTGTGTGTTCCACAAGCGCACTCTGCCTGTCTTGCGCGCTCCCGCACGTGCTGCTTGCCTTCTCACTTGCACCCCATGTGCACGTACTTGCTCGATTCTCGTAACTTTTCTCCTTGGTGCGCGCTCTTTGGCCACCGCACAGCCAGCATCGTGCGTGCACCATGCTCACTCGAACAATCTCGACTTATCTTCTTCTGGATGCACGACCCTATATATTAGGGTTCTGACACATGACTTTATCAAGAGTGTCTTCAACAAATATTTCAATCTGTTATCATATGGTTCAACCTAAACGGAACGATATAATTGTATTTAGATTCATCAATTGTTTTAAATTTCAATATAATATCGTAACTTAGCGTATCATATATATATATATATATATATAACAAATAACAATTGAAATAAACGCCTTCGAAAAGTCTTATGTCTGATGCGCACGCCCGTAGGTGGCACTAGTTACAATTTATGTCCCTTTTTAATTTGTAAGATTTTTCTTCTAATCGGATGTTAATGATAAAATTAAATACGAGGTTTGAATTGAACAAAATATAAAATCTAGGGGCATTTTTGTCAATTAATCTATCGTGCAAGTGAAGAACACGTGCATGTAGTCAGAGTAAAACGCAGACGGGAAAGCGATAGCAAATCCGTGGGACGAAAAGAACGTCGTTTTGTTGTACCGGTAGATTCCGAAAAGCCCTTTGAGGAAAGCGAAACGTGTACACCCTGAAAAGCCAGCGAATCTTGGCCGTCCGTTAGAATCGAATCTGAACCGTTGATCACAGTTCAAAGCTACGTATATTCCCTTTCTCCCTTCGTCCTCCTCACTCTATATCTCCGCCAGAAACCCTGATTCTCCGGACGCAGACAGTCTTCTTCAAGCTCGGCTCGGCAACGAAGGTACTGAATCTACTTCTTCCTTGATTCGATTTGATTCCTCTGTTTGTTTCTCGAGAAAACGGCTCAAGAGTGATCCCATTTCTCATTTGTTTAAATCTTTGATTCTGCTTGCCTGGTCCATCTATATGATGATCCGATTGTTGTGATTACTTGTCTGCTCGATTTTGATTGTTGATTTGTGCAAATTTTCTGAACTATGCGTGTTATGAACGTTTCTCTGTTCTTCACCTTATGTTTAATTTGATTTGAATTGGTGACGAATTCTAGATGTTGCATGTCGATTTCCAATGCATTTTCAGGCATAATAAGCCGTATCTATATGTTGCATGTTGAATTCGACTCGTGAAATATCCGATGATAAATAGTGATTAATTGACAGCTTAGAAGCAAACGTAATTTTACCAGAACCATCCATGGAGATCGATGAGTAATAGCTAGGTTCCTTTCGAACTTGAGATTATTGCATTAGCATTGTTACGAAATTCTTGGGAGCTGCTGATGGAAATTCGTGATTGCATTAACTTGGTATGTGAATCTTCGAAGGAATCAAGAATCTTGTGTTTTTTGCTATTTCAATAAGATAATATGTTGAATCCAGTGGATCTGGTTACTTATAATATGATGCTCGTCATTAGGTACTCACAGTACGATTTCAGGTATAGCTATGTCAACCATGTCGGTGATTTCGGCTTCGAGGATTCCATCCCTTCGTGCCTCCAAGCTTCCGCATAATAGCCAGCTCGGGAGTGCCATTGTCAAGTGTCCTTCCTCTTCCTCGCTCGGATCAGTGAAGAGCGTGTCCAAGACTTTCGGCCTAAAGGCTTCAGCCTCTTCCAAGGCGTCAATGGCAGTATTCAAGATCAAGCTCATCACAGAGAGTGGCGAGGAGTGCGAGTTCGAGGCACCGGATGATTGCTACATTCTGGATTCTGCCGAGAACGCTGGAATCGACCTTCCTTACTCTTGCCGGGCTGGTGCTTGCTCTACCTGCGCTGGGAAGATTGAGTCAGGATCTGTGGACCAGACTGATGGCTCTTTTCTCGACGACAATCAAATGGAAGCCGGGTATTTGCTGACGTGCGTTTCGTACCCGACCTCGGACTGCGTGATTCATACACACAAAGAGAGTGATCTGTATTGAGCCGTGTGTCATAGGTTTCAGAGTTGATTTGGGTAGTTTGTTGATTCTCAAACCCTCTCAAGAACTTTTTGGTGTGGCATGTACTTTAGAGGTATGTTTGTTGTTGAAGGCTCTGCTGAACTGTGGAAAATGAACGTCCTTTGCATAATAATTATGGACTTTGAAAATTAAATATACCAGTATTTCAGACACCATTTATTGATCTAAAATTTTTTATAGAAATGGTACGAAATGCTCATTTTGTATCAAAACATTTTAACAAATGTCCATTTGTGAGATTGAAAAGAACGCAATGTGTAATTTTTAAAAAGGTTTGACAAAAAATGAGTAATTCGATCATTAACCCAAAAAATTAAATTGTATTCCGCTTAGGCCTTAGGTGTAAGTGAGCCGGATTGGGCCAAGAATAATCAAGCTTGGACCCACAATGCCACAATATCAATGGCAGCGGGTTTATGACCCGAGCCTAGATGGGTTTGTGAACTGGTGCCCAACCCGATTCTTTTTGGCAGGCTGGAGTGGATGAGTCCGGCCTTCCCATCCCGATTCAATCATATTTTTTAATCTATAAAAAGAAATGTAACCCGCTTAGGTGTGAGGCGAGCTGGACCGGGCTACAAATCATCAGCCTGGATTGGACGCAGAAAGTCACGGGTCGGGTTTGTGGGGCGATCGTAAGTGGCTTTCTACAGCTGGGGCATAACCTTTTTTTGGCGGCCTAGTTTACACCACTTACCACTATATCTATTGATTCTGAACTGGCAGATAATATGATAGAATTTTGATATAAACAATATATTTTACAGTCTTGACTCTAATTTATATAATTAAATTGATTTTCTGATAAATTGATGATTTAATTTATGGTTTCAAGATGTAGAAGGAAGACATGAAAAGCCCAATGGGCCTGGCTTGTAAGAATCCAACGCGTCACGCGGACAGCACGTGAGCCATATTCCTGTGCATGATCGCATCATCATCAATCATCATTCGCCACCAGTCATCTCGTCACTTCTCCATCCATATTAATAAACCGCATTGGATTCCCTTTTCAGTTCCGTCCTTCACTGTTTCTCTCTCTCCGAACCCTAATCCCTCTTCGAAACTCGCCTTCGAGCTCCTTCCTTCGAATTCTCGTTCTTCTTCCCGAATCTCTTTCTCTCCGGATCTGAGTTCGAAGCTGCGACAGCCATGGATTTCGGCAGCGGACGCAAGAGAGGGAGGTACGATGCTCCCTTGAACGGAAATGGAGGCTTCAAGAAGTCCAGACCAGGTTCGTAAATCCTTCATAACCAATTTTGTATCTTTATTCGATCTGCATAAGTTTCTTTTGCTCCAGTTCGCCTAGGGTTTGTTGGATTTGCTGGAAGACTCGGAATTTATTTAATTCTATTGTATGTATGCGACCATTGATTCAGTGATTTCTTGGTGGGGAATTGTTCGTTGATTCATTCTTTCGACAAGTGGATTTCCCCCGGTGCTTTTTTGTTTTCGATTTCCGGACTAATTTTTTGGTCATTATTTCTTGTGATGCTTTGATGCTTCCTTGTTGAATAAATGGTGGGCACTAGATATCTTCAGTGATTACGTAACGATTTTCACTTCCCATGACTTGGGAACTCTTATTTTAGAACATATATTTATGTTTAGAAGTTTAATCAACACACGAAATTGAGTTCTGTGAAGCTATAACTATTTTTGTATAACATGTCTAGTATTCGCTAAGGCGGTCGCAACTCGTAATCAACGTTAAAATTGGTAGAAATGCTTTCTGGGTTCTTTCTATCTTTATTGAGATTGTTCTATACTATTTGAATATTTTATATAGTTAAATTATGGAACTGGTATTTTCTCATACGATATGGGTTGTGTTGGAAATATAATAGTAATATGATCTTAGCTGTTGGTTTAAGTTTGAAGATAAAAAATCCAAGCGAATGAATTGTAACTGAGGTAAAGAATTAATGTTTCCAACAGAAATGGAGTCAACTGGTATAGGAAGCAAATCGAAGCCATGCACAAAGTTTTTCAGGTTCTAATCTTAACTCATCTAAAAGAACTGTTACAATGCAATCTTCTTAGAAGTTTAATAAAAATTTCTTGTACAGATCTTATAATTAATCCAAAATATTGTGATTTGGACTAATCGGATGAGAATTTAAAGTTTTGGTACAGGTTATACTCTCTTTTCTAATCTTGATAACAAAGACTTTGAACAGACTCTGTTGAATCTACCCACTGGCTGCACAATATGTAAATTTAATGCAGAATGCCGAACTTACCCTTCACATAATGGGCTCTGATATTGCAGTAACTAGTGGTAAAGATTGTTTTATGTATCAATCATGCAAAAGAAAGGTAAATTTAACAACAACTGCGTTGAAAAACAGAAGATCGGTTATTGAATAACTGTACAGAGTATTGTATCCGTGGTGCTCTTTCTACATTTATAGTAGAACCGAAGGCGCTCATATAGTTTTTTACAATTTTTCTGTGAAATTTTGGTCTCTGATCGTTCTTATGGGTTCTCAAGTTATCATAGAAACTTTCTTATGGAAACAGAACTTATGCTGTAGTTTGGTTGACACTTTTTCATCAAACGTACTATATTAAATATTTGGCTAATTTTTTCCGATGCTTTCCTCTTATGCAGTACCTCGGGATGCCCGTTCGGTGAAGGATGCCACTTCTTGCACTACGTGCCCGGTGGCTTTAAAGCGGTATCCCACCTGATGGGCGGAAACCAGGCAATCCCTCCCGCTCGTAACAACGCAGGTCCTTCGCCGTCGTTTAACGATGGAAACGCCCCACCGGCCGTGAAGACTCGTATCTGCAATAAGTTTAACACGGCTGAGGGCTGCAAATTCGGTGACAAGTGTCACTTCGCCCACGGCGACTGGGAGCTCGGCAAACCCACCTCATTCGACAACCATCACCACCATCAGCGCCATATGGGCCCCCCTCCGGGTCCCCATTCAGGGCGGATGGGTCGGGCCGACCTGCCACATTTATCAAACGGGCCTGCCGCCAGTTTTGGAATGTCATCCACAGCGAAGATCAGCGTGGATGCTTCCCTCTCTGGCGCGATCATCGGGAAGAATGGGGTGAACTCGAAGCATATATGCCGGATGACAGGGGCAAAGCTCTCAATAAGGGACAACGAATTGGACCCCAACAGTCGGAACATTGAGCTCGAGGGGACGTTTGATCAGATCAACCAGGCGACTGATATGGTACGCGAGCTCATCGTGAGCGTCACCTCGGGCGGGGGTGGGGGCGGAGGTGGGCATCAGATGAAGAGCCACCACCATGGTGGAGGTCAAGGCGGTCATTCGGGCAATTTCAAGACCAAGATCTGTGACAACTTCACCAAGGGCTCGTGCACCTTCGGGGACCGGTGCCATTTTGCGCACGGGGCTGAAGAGTTGCGCAAGTCCACCATCTGACGAGCTCTTTTTGTTTTTTTTTTTCACCGTTATCCGCGGATGAAACTCTTGTATTAGCGTGTTTTGCAGATGAGTTTGAGCTTTGTAGGTGTTTGATTCTTGAGTTAGTTAATTTTGGTTCGTAACAATGTTTTTCGGATAAAGCAACAGATTATAGGCAATACGTGGAATCGCCTAATTAATTATTTTTCCAATACCGCTTATTTTTTCACATTGAGGAAATAACTATTTTTTAAATACCTAAACACCCAATGTGCAAAATGTAACGAAATCAGATAATGAAATCTGCTGTTAAGCTTGTGTTACTCTTTATCTTTTTAGCTATTTAGCAGTTATGCATGTGGTTGGCGCGGCGGAGCTAACCGAAAAACGTTAAAAAAAAATAAAATTACCGCTGAATAATAACTTATAACTTGTTCGTTAAATACTAGCCTGTTGACCGATCCATAAAATTAGACTATAGATCAATGACAAATGATTATCTTAAATAATCCGAGATTAAGAAATTTAATTTAATGGCATCTGGAAGTAAAAACCGTGAAATTCCCAGCTTCCCTTCTGGTCCGGTCCGGTCCAGATTCACCCGTGGAGAATCGTGCCTATCGGTTGGTTGGTCTTGCAGTTAGTGGCTGGAGACAAGTTGTGATGTCAATCTATGATGTGCTATTTCTCAGAAAACGACATGTTTTTTTTATTTTATTTTAAGAGTAACAACGACATGTTTTATTATTACTTTACTTATGGTATGCGAATTTCACTGTTTTATAATTCTTACACCTCATTGTTGTCGAAAAAAAAACACACACTATAAGATAAGAGATAACATAACAATAGTATAAAAATAATGAAAGGGAGATTATATTACTTGATTTATTATTGTCACGTTACGAAATCAGAAGCCCAATTGTGCCGACTAATATCAATATCCATAACGGGTACTTATGCCGTTACATCTATAATCAAATAGTAAGAGAAGCCCAATAAGGTTTAGCCCGGCCCAGCTTGTCCAGCTCAACACAAGAAAGTGTTGTGAAGAAGGAAACATATAAAAGCCCTAATCAACGTTTCTTCAAAAGCTAACCAAGTCACGAACAAACTGAGACACACTAATATTTTTATATACGAAAAATATATATTGCGAAGAAATAGAATAAATAAATAAAAAACGTTAAAACGCAACCGCATAAAACCACTTATACTCATAGCAAGAAAATAATAATATATATATATATATATAAAGACGCTACATAATTCAACCATAATAAACACAATAATTCTCTCTCCGCTCAACAATTTCAAATCAAAAAAGAAATCAATATCATCGAACAACAAGAAGAAGAAGCCATATTTATCCTAGAACCAGGAATCTCCAAGAACCCTAGAACCAGGAATCTCCATGAGATGAGAGCATGGAGCACGAACCCAGCGTGCAGCCATGGGGCACGTTAGAGGACCTCCTGCTAGCGTGCGCCGTCTCAAAGCACAGTACGGACCGCTGGGACCTGGTCTCCATGGAACTACGGACCAGAACCTCCGTCGCCGGAATCTCGCCGGAGAACTGCCGGACCAGATTCTCCGACCTAGAGCGCCGCTTTCTGTCGCCGGGCGAAGAATCGGCGTGCCTCATCAAGAAGCTCTCCGAGATTCGCGTCGCCGACCTCCGCCGCGACCTCCGGGAGAGGGAAGAGTTGATCACGTAACGAGAAAACTATCTTTCTCTCCGAGATCTGGTACGAGTTTTGGCGGCGAGATCTGAGTGGTTGCTTGGTGTTGGTTGTTGCAGGTCTCTGGAGTCGAAGGTGCAGAGGCTGAAGGCGGAGAGTCAGAGAGAGGCGAAGACCGAGAGAGACTCCGGAGCTGAATCGCCGCGGAAGCGCGTGAAATCCAAATCCGACGCTTCCGATTCCAACCGGTCGTTCAACGAGTCGAATTCCACGGCGGAGCAGAAGCGCGACTCTGCTCGGAACAGAGGAAAGCGACGGAGCTCAGAGAAATCCGACACGAAAGCGAAAGCGAAAGCAAAAGCAAAAGCGAAACCAGAAGCCGATCGCGAGGAGGAAGAGAAGGAGGAGGCGAAGCAGAGCAGCGAAGTGCAGAGCTCGTCGAAACGACGGCGTATCTCCGGCGCCGGCGACGAGGAATCTCCCGCCATTGCGACGACGAAGCTTTCTTCGGAGATCAAATCTGAGCCGTTGGCCAAACTGCTGACGACCGTCCGATCTCATCGGCTCGGCGCCGTTTTCCAGCGGCGGCTTCGAAGCCAGGTATGCAACGCGATACTGCATAATAAAAAATAATTTAAAGATTTTTTCATTTAAACATTTTTTTTCTTTTTCTTTTTGGATGAGTGCTGCTGATAATATATCTTCTGAGTTTTGCCTTTGCTTTGACGGAAAAATCAAATATTTTTCATGAATAATTCGTAGTAAAAAATAGTAAAAAAGTGGACTCAAACTCAAAGAAATAAAAACCAGTAACTAATAGTAAAAAAAGAGAGAAGATTTTTCTTGACGTGTTTCTCGCTCTTCATTTTTTTTATTCCTTTCATGAATGACATTCTTTAAAAAATATAATTTTAAAACGACATTAAATCGGGGCCCGAACGGGTTTTACCTTTTTTCAGTCCCGGGTCTCGGTGTTCTTGATTTTTTTGAGAGACTGGCTTTTTTTAAAAAAAAAACCGGATACGGGCCTGGGGAGGGCCTGGGGAAAGACATTCATATACATATTACGAGATTATGAGAGTGGATTTTCAATTAAAGAATGGAATTTACTTCGTATATGCAATGCGGGTTTTGGACGTTACAATCGATATAATAATATTCCCGATATTATTCCGAAACGACACTGTTTTGAAGAGAGAGGAGCGAAACGACGGTGTTTTTGGGTAGATCTTGTGTTACCATCATCAATAGGTGGAGAATTAACTAAATTAAAAGAAATGAAATGAATAAAGAAGTAATATTTAAGAATGTTATCTGGTTGCCAAGTCTGACACAGCGCAATGCACGTGTAATAGCACCATGTCTTGTTGGGACGTGTGGGCTTTAAAACGACAAGAGTGAGTCCGTTGTTGTTGTCGTTTAAGGCCTGAAAGAGACTTGTCGTTTAAGGTCCGAGGAATCACAAGTATTGTGTTTCCTTCTTTAAGATTATTGATATAACGTGCAAAAAAATTGTGGTGACAATGATCAATAAAGTCTAATAATTCAAACAAAATACTGAAAAAATCAAAACAAGTCTTAAGAAGAAACTAAAAAATTAGAAACACAAAACAACATCATTTTAAACATGGCTAACATAAGGAACCATCATTTTTTCCAACCTATATAAACTTCTTATAGAAAATTAAAGATCACTAGAGTTGGCAGACGAATTATCTCTACCGTCGCACAACGAGCTAAAACAACAAAGACCTTACTCTTCTTTCTATAAAAATGATAAATTTCGTAATCCATATAAATCTATCAGCCCATTGTTTGAGGAAAATTCCTATCTGTCTCCGAATATGTTAATATGTCACGAGTAACTTCTTAATCAAACTCGTGCATCGGGCTGGCTTGGGAGGCTCGACCTCCTGAGTCGGAAGCCCTAGTTCGGCCAACCGGCCTGTTCATCATGTTTTTTTTTTTTTTTTAAAATTGTGAATTTAAATAGTTTTATTTAGTTCAAATACTTTTAATATTATTTCTAAATGTTTTTATTTAAATTCAATAGTTGTAACTGTTAATGAAAAATTTACTTATAATATATATATATATATAGATTGACAACTTATTGGTATCATGTTCTACTATTCAAGGATATCATTTTGGTGCCCATTTTGTAACATTATAATAAATTGTATGATTTGTTTAGAAAATTCTTCTAAATTTATGAATGTACTTCAAGAATAAATGTACATCAAGCTATAATTACAACATTCATTCGGTGCCACTAGAGTGCTGATTAATCACTAACAATGAATTACATATATATATGTCATGATTTGATCTTGGGTATTAAAATATTGCATTAATATACTGTGCTCTTAATTAAAATATTGAATATATATAATATATGTATATATGTGTAATTATATTAATCCAAACTTAAACGTAATGTTGTTAAATTAATCTTGAATCAATGTAAATATATACAATATGAGTGCATGTATTGTGCTGTTCAGGAATCGCAGAGATACAAGAACATGGTACGACAACACATGGATTTGAGAACGATCGAAGCGAGATTGGAGAAAGGTGTCTACTCCAATCACAAGCGCAAATTCTTCCGCGACCTTCTTCTCATCTTCTCAAACGCCGTCGTTTTCTTCCCCCCAGCCTCCGATGAACACGTGGCAGCCACCGAGCTTCGATCCACAGTCTTAAAAGAAATCAGAAGAACCATGCACGACACTGACGTCACCAAAACTAAAAAGCTCGTATCAAAGTCAAAGCCCTTGACCGCTTTGAAACCTGAAGATCCCAAGCACGAAGCCAAAGACGAGACTAGCAAGAACAAGTCCTCCGTCTTGGCCACGTGTCATAACAGGTCTAGTGCCACCAAGTCGGTCTCCGAAGGCCCCAACAAGAAGGGCATTAACGGTATTAAGAAAGAGCAGGACCTGAAGGTCAACGGGAACAAGAAGGTCAACGGCTCGCCGCACTTGGAAAAAATCGTCGTAAAAAAGAAGAGTACTCAAGAGGGAGTCAAACGAGGCTCGAACAACAGTGGGGGCGAGTCGAGCGAGCGCGGGTTTGGCGGGAACGAGCTGAGCTCGCACGACGCAGCGACAAAGACGAAGAAGAAGAAGAAAGGCGTGGTGAGCTTCTTGAAGAGGATGAAGCAGACCTCTCCCGTAAAAGTCGAGGAAGGCGGCAGCGATGACGACGATGTTGTTTCGAATGAGGACGATCATAGCGAAGGTGGTGACGTGGCAACTATATCCGAAGAAGATAAAGAAGAAGAAGATGAGGAGGATCGTGTTAAGGTTGAAAGCCCAGATGTTAGTAAGAAGAAGAAAGGAACTCCGGCGAGCAAGTCGCCGGAGTTCAAGTCTCCGGTTAGGAAAGAAGATAAGAGGGTGACCCGGAATGCAGCGGCCAAGGAGGAGAGCACTCGGATGGGGAAGAGAGGGGTGGGGAGGCCACCGAAGAGGCCAGAAAAAGCACCCGTGAAGGGTAAAAAATCAGGTTCGGACCGTCAACGTGAGGCCGGAAAAGCCAAAAAACGTTGTAGGAAATAGAGATGAGTAGGACTTAGGAGTAGAAGTTAGTTTTGTTGTTGGGGTGGTGTTTGTATAATGTATATTATTATTATTATTATTATTATTATTATTATTATTATTATTATTATTATCCTAACAAAACCCATTTATCAAGGGTTCGAGAGGAAGGATAGGAATTATTTGGAGTTGTAGAGCTTTTGTGAAAGCCATGTTCGTATATACACATCAAATCATAGTCTTTTGAGTTTACAACCAAACGACAACTTAAAGTAGATTTGGTGAATAGTGAGCCAATAATTGTAAAGTATGTTAGTCAATACAATAAAGAAAAGACAAACTCACATTTAATTATCACCTCAAAATTAAGTACGATTGGAAAGAGAATGGTCCACCCAAGTTTATACCAAAATCATTATAAGTTTTGACCAAATCATAACTATTAAATAATTACGACACTGCTGGTAATTATTTTTTTGAGCACATTTCCCTTTAATAATTGAAAATAACAAATGTTGTCGATAATATATCTAATAGTTTTAATGTATGTGGAGCAATAAGCTATTTTTTAGTTAAAAATAAAAACACAAAATATCGTTAAGTGAACTCGAAATCTTAACTAAATTAACATGCAAAAAAAAAAACATAAAAATACAAAATTTAAAAATAATATAAACAAAAAGAAAAATATTAAAAAATTAATAAACTATTTAAAAAAAAATAGTTGCATTATCGGCCAATGTTACAATGAACTCTCACATTACTAGATATATGTTCCAGGAAGTTTGAACCCATGACAAAATACTAACGTTGGGAATTTTGGCCTAGAATTTTTGAGATTGGGTATTGATCAGCGAAAATTTGAAAAGATTAGGTATATTTGTTGTAATTAACCATTTTTAATATGTAGGTAGTGGAGTTACTAGTTGGTCAACATACTTGTATAAGTTAATCTTTGAAAGTATAAAAAGTATTAAGTTAGAAGAAATTGCCCAAAAGTTCAAAATTCACGAGGCCAAACTGATCTCAAAATTCTTACAGACTATATAGCATATTAGATATGTATATAACTTTCCCTGTTAGCGTTGTCCTACTCCAACCAACAATTAACACCTCCTTCTTCTTCTTCTTCTTCAACTCTTTCTCTCTCTAAGAATTTATACATACGTACATATATATTATATATGTACGTATAGCTTTGTCTGCATCTCTCTTTGACATGGCGAATTGTACGGTCGAGTCGTTCACAGTGGAGACTAGCGACGGAGCGAAGCTCCACACTCGTCTCTTCAAGCCTAACCAAGAGATCGGAGCCTCAGACGAGCTCGTCGTTGTTCTGGTTCATCCCTTCTCCATCCTCGGAGGCTGTCAAGCTCTGCTCCGAGGAATCGCTTCCGGTCTGGCCGAGAAAGGCTTCTCCGCCGTCACCTTCGACATGAGAGGCGCCGGAAAATCCACCGGAAGAGCCTCCCTCACCGGATTCGCCGAGATCAAGGACGTCGTCGCCGTCTGCAAGTGGCTCTCCGAGGCTCGCTCTCTCCGCAGAGTTCTGCTGGTCGGCTCTTCTGCAGGTAAAATTGAACAGGTTTCGTGCTCTTCTGTGATCCTTGAAGCTCCTAGCTGCTTGATTTGACAAGATTTTGATGGATTAGCAAGCGTTTCTTCCTCAGTTCTTGGTTCAGACCAGAATTGAAGTTGTTTTCTGTTAGAGTCTATACTTAGCAACTCATACGGATCTAGGATTTGGAGATACTCCAATTAGATAAATTGATTTAGAGATCTATGCAAACTTTAATGGATTGATCCAGTAAGTCAGCTAAATCTTGCTTATTTCCATAAATATAGTCTTGAATTTGTGCATTTCTCAGTCACCAAATCTAGGTATAAGATGAACAGTGAGCCATGGATCAATCGCCATAATTGTGACCAGTTTTCGGGCATTTAGTCGGAGTTTGTAAGCGTGTAAAGCACCTACCTTTAAGGTTTTCATTATGCTTCAATTACGCTAATTGCTATGTAAACATCGTGCGGAGAGCTTTGGTCGTGGAACGAACCAATGCGTTTGTTATCCGGTTCTATTTATATAATAAACAATATTTCCTTTAATAGGAGTATTTCAGGTATTTAATGAAAGTTTCTAACCATATAGGGCACCTTCCATTAGGGATTTCATTATGATTTGATTAGGCTAATTGCTTCAAAAACATTGTGTGAGGAGCTTTGGCCATGGAACGAACCAATTTGTTTGTTATTTCGTTCTATTTATTTACTAAACAATGTTCGTCCAATCTCGTGCAGGCGCTCCTATTGCAGGCTCGGCGGTGGATCAAATAAACGAGGTCGTGGGGTACGTAAGTTTGGGGTACCCTTTTGGCCTTGCAGCCTCAATCCTCTTCGGAAGACACAACAAAGCCATTTTGGCTTCTCCTAAGCCGAAGCTCTTCGTGATGGGTACGAAAGACGGGTTCACAAGCGTGAAGCAGCTGAAGAGCAAGCTGAGTTCTGCAAATGGTCGCACAGAAACGCATCTGATCGAAGGAGTAAGTCACTTCCAAATGGAAGGTCCTGCTTATGATGCTCAGATGGTGAACCTCATCATCACTTTTATTACGTCGTTTTAGGATTATTAAAATATTCCGCTTTTCGGTGTTTGTTCTTTCAAACAGAGTGCTTGAAACTGTCGAACGGCTTTGATTCTGTGATTTCTGTGTATATGCTAACAATTTATGCAGGGCGTTCTAAATGCAGGAAGCTGGGCTGCTTTCAGATTAAAATACCAAGTATTTGACAGTTGTACCCCTAAACTTTGCGTATCGGTACAATTTGTCCTTTCAAAATTCAAAGTTTGAACTGAGTAGTTTTAAGTAGCACACCGCCCTTTACAATTTATATATTTTTATAAACTAATTATCAAGTAAAATCAATATATGAAATCATTCATGTATTGTAACACATTAACTTAAGTATTTCGCACAAGCTAAATTTTTCGTCATCTTTCAATGCGTGGTGAATAGTGCTACTTATTATAAGTGTAAGAAACATTACTGCTAAGCAAGATATTTTAGGAGACAAATTGCACCGACATGCAAAGTTTATGATCTGGATATTAGTGTCAATTACTAATAAATAAAAGCATAAGATAGAATGAGACACACTTATCACAATTAGAAGAATCTTTTTACAGAGTCTAAAGAGTCATATTTGTTACAAAATTTTTTACATTCAAGCAGTCAAGTGCTTCCAAGTTAAACGTTAATCCTAAATAACAAGCAAAAGAGAGACAACTTGGTAACTTGAAAAGGGTCATCCTCTAAATTAAATTAGCATATGACACACTACAACAAATATAAAATGCATCCTAAGTTTGGTCTGTAAATCTTTTAAATCTCGTCTCTCTCATATCGCTGATCGTCCGATCCGTGCCTCCCGTCCTTCAACCCTTCGCCCGTATCGCGTTTCCTCCACCCTCGTTGTTCGTGGTCCATCGATTGCCCTTGAGAGAACGGGCGGCCCTCGTCTGCTTCTAGGCCAAAACAAACATAAATACAAGGATATGCGCAATTTTCAAGCTATATTTTTCTTTTCCAAACATACATTCATCACAATTGCAGGTCAAATCATCATAAGAGTAAATTTTTCGTAATAAACTTAAAATTTAAAGGAACAAAAGGCTTAGGCTCGCCATAGACGGAAACGACAAATTTATGAGGCTTTAATCCAAAAAAGAGCAAGAAAAAGGCAAATTAATTAACTTTCAATTAACTTTTTTTTACAATGAAACCGGAGGTCAGTGTGGCTATCCATGAAAAGGACATAAACAAAGAAAGATACATCAAAATATTTAAACTTAATTAACTTTCTACGAAGATGATATATAATTAGTTATTACCACTTTCACCGTCAGACGCATCTTCTAGCTTCGCTATCGCATCAACCAGTGCTAGTTCCTGATCCTATATTAAGAATACACCCAAGGGGTAAGATATACTGCAAAGAAGAATACAGCACGAAATATTTAAATGGAGGATTTTTTCTTTCTTACTTTCAACGCTTTCTTTGCCTTTTCGATTTCCGCCGGGTCGGGATTGCCAGCGCCAAAAACCTTTTCAACCTGTTTAGGATTACGCAAAAAAGAGCGAAAAATATCGTTACAACACAGCTTGGTGTTAAGAGAACAAAAAAAGGAGTAATTTTCGGTACCTCTTTGATCAAAGTGTCCGTATGAAGAATTTCTATATCAGCCATACCCTTCTTCCCAATGCCATTTTGTTGCAAAGGTAAGTCTTTCTTCGACGAGCCCTTAATGGGCCCTCCTCCTCTGCCTCTTCCCACACCAGGAACTGCGCCGCCTCGTACCATTGATTTCTTACTGCCTCGACCGGGTCCTGGGCGGACTCCTTTCCGAGAAATCCCAGGATCCTCACCTTCCCATCTGATATCTTCAGGAGAGATCTGTCAAGGAACCTTAGATCCTTAGAGGGGAAGTTTCTAGTGATGCACAACAAAGTACTTTTGAAAATAAAAATTACTAAATAGATACCTATGCTCGTAGACAATTATGCAGTAACCTAGATCTTTTAGGAGAGAGAAGCTAAGAACTAAGAATTCGAATTGATTTGACAAGCGGTGGATAACGTCAAAATGAGAATAAAGTCGCATGCGTTAGCGTTACTCAATCAATATAAATAAACCTTGGAGTTTGAAGTCAATTCAAGAAAGAATTTTGATGGATAATGACTAACGTGCAGTCGCGATTACGTTCAGATCAATAAATTAATAATCAATCAATACATGCAATGTGACACCAGGGAATTCAATCCAACTTAGTCATGTCCAAAATGAAAAAATGCAATAACAATGAAGAAAAATGGATTCCTCAGACTTATGGACAAAAGTTTTACCTCTTTGAGATTAACCCATTCCCAAGTCTCATCTGGTGTATTTATATCATAAACTAAAGCATGACGACCCTGTCAACACAAGAAGTAATTAGACTAATCACTAACCACACTCTTTACAAGTATCACGGCTCTGCTGTTCATCCATGAGACAGCAAAAGAAACACAAACTACCTCTGCTGCATTGTAATCAGTGATGACAGCCTCGTAAAAGTGATTGTCTGCAGGCCATCTTGTCCAAACTTTTCTTCCTATTAACGGATCAAAAGTCGTTCCCTCGACGGCCTCTACCGGAGCAAAGGCACCGGAAGAGCCTCGGTTATTTTGTTGGGGTCTTCCAGTGACCGGTGCAGCCGCGTACTGCATGGACTTTACAGAAAGAGGAAATTACTCAATTACCCTTTTGAAACATAACAAAAAAATGTAGTATTGTATACATATTTTCAATTTTTTGTAAGTCCTCAGAAACAGTTAATTACCGATTTCGGTTTCTTGGTCCGAACACCCGGAGGAGGGCCTCGTCTTAAGGCCGACGAGGATGGCTGCATAGACGGGGGTAATGCTGGCGATGGAGCACCGATAGAGAGAGAAGCCACGGACTGGGATGTTTTCTGTTTCTTGCGTGATGCTGAAACAGTGGGACTGGGAATAGGGTCATGCATGGGTTGAGGAACGCTAGGCATGCCCTGTTGACCTCCACTAGCCTTTCTCCATTCCCTTGTGACATAAATTATATTTATCACATTTTTCAGTGGAAATGTAAAAATAAAAATGAAAAATTTGTTCATCTCGTTATGAAATCAGACCTTATCCTCCTAATAGTGTCATCAGCATTGACCTTGGATAGAAGCTCTCTGTGTTCCTCATCAGATACTCTCAACTCCTTTCTTAGTTCCGTGATTAAGCTTTCTTTATCCTACAAATGTAAAAGATAAAACGAGTAACAATGTCGGTACTAACATTTCATGTTTCGCTGGACATTAATATGAAAGAAAGAAAAAGACATAAAAATCTACCCAAGTGATGGCATCAGATTGAGCTTTAAAGGCTCGAAGAACCGAACAATATGCTTCTTGCTCAATGATGTGGATCTGGGTTTCCATGTCACTGTGAATCCTAGGCAACTGAGCAGCAGAACCGACAGGTGCGGTTCTTCCATTTCCAGAAGCACGACCACCTCGCTGAAATCTGCTTTGATGGGAAGGAGGGAGATCATCATCCGTACCTGCAATTACAAAGAAGAAACAATTATTTGAGATCCATAAGCTACATGGTTACACATCTTTTGGACCCAGATGCATTAACGCGGTCCACAAATGAACTGACCTCAATTATTCAATCATCCTCTAGTCTTCAATAATCAAACTAATCTGGCATTACTTTAAACTCATGGAGGTGTGTCGAAAAGGAAATATGCTTAAAGAACTTCAAAAGATCAAGTCTTTAACATTTCTTGGAAGTATAAAGATATTTAATTTCACGTCTATATAGAGCAAGCTCTGACGATCTTGAACCCGAGCTAGTCAGTAAACATACACTTCTTCATCGGAAAAAAAAAAAGACAACATTTTCCTTCAAGTCTTAGCCCCATTAAGTCAAATTGAGCAGGGCTAAGCATCACTTCAATCACTGAGAATTACGATAAAATGACTTGATGTTAGTCTCCTAACCATATAGAAACACAAACTAATAAGAAGGAAAGATCTCAGCTTTATCCCCATCACTCTCAAAGTTCAAAGTCACGAAAACACTTCAGATTAACTGAGAATTACGAAGCTGAAAGTAGTCATCTACAACACCAAATTAAGTTCGAAAACTGAAGCAAGCCCATCAAAACCAGCACTTTCACGGCAACGAATGAGAATCCTTCGAATTCAATCACGCAAGAAAAAGCAAAACCTCACGAACTCACCACTGCTATCGGAGAGACCGTAGTCCATTGAAACCTCCAGAAGAAGAAATAATCGAACTTTTCAGTAAACCCCAACGAGCTGGCTCCCAAATTCGTCAATCTCCGCGACCAAATTGAAATCGAACGAGTTCGTTCGCGTCGCCAAAGCGGTCAAATCATGGAAATTTGGCACATTTCAGGGCACGCAGCGAAGCAGAAGCTCCGCAGAGTCGAATTCGAAGCTCCAAGATTCGCAGACAAACGCGATCGATTGGGGAAGAGAAAGAGAGCTAGGGCTGAACAAAATCCAGGAATTGAGGGGGCGGATTCGGAAATTACGAGAAGTATTGGGGGTGAAAGTTGCGGATTCGAAATTAGGTCAAGGGATTGGAAGAGTGAGTGAATCTGTGGAGAATTGAGATGGGAGAGAGGGAACGCGGATTTCAAACGTGTTTATGTTCAGCTCTTCTTCTCCAGTTTACTTTCCCTTTCAGTTCCGCTACGCTCGAAACGCGTTTCTTAGTGTTAAAAACATGCGTTTCGTATGAGTTCTTTCCTTCTTGCTTGCTTTGCTTTGCTTTGAAAGCCTTAACGAAAAATGTCTTAGGTTAACATGTTTAACCTAAGCCAATGCCATCTTTAGTGAACATTTTTTTAAATGAGTTTAAATGATATTTTCTCGGTTTAAAGTATATGTTTCTCTCGGAATTTTGTTTTCATTCATTCTTTTTCGATAAAACTCTTTGAAGAAGCGCCCTCTTACTTTTTTTCAAGACTCTCCTAAAAAAAATCGTGTCCCAAGACAAAAACTCGAATCAACAGCCTTATATAATATTTACTTTAGAGCACGTGTAACTAAACATTGCAAGAATACAAACCTAGTCGTCATTCGTAATAGGAAACAAATAAGAAGACTGAAGAGAAAGACACACCACGATCCGTTCCTAAATATCCACGTGACACCCTAAAAGAAGGCGCACATACTCATGAACGACACAATTATGATCCGGATAGATCTACACTAACAAAGTCAAGTTAGAAGACCGGGCGAAAATAGAATCACATTATTCTCTCATTGATTTTGTACGCATAAATTGCACCTTGCATATTTCAAAGGGCCTTATATAAATCGTTATCTTTTCTTATTTGAGATTGCCTGTGAAAAAATATCGGTACACAATATTAAAAACTCGTTCATAAAGTCGAACCACGTAAAACTCTTGCGTAGTCAAATCAAGGTCGCATTAAGCAAAAACACATTCTAATCTCATTGACAAGAAATAAACGGCCCATTTAAAGTTGTAGAGACAAAAGTCAATGTAGAAACTTGACCTCATTCTATGTTGCTGTAAAACTTTTAAAGATCATTTATAAAGAGAATATCCCATCTTCATCTACACATTTTAATTTTATCCCAAATCTATTTATAGCTTATTCAATGACGTCATAATTTGACTTTTGTAACGCTGTGGATCAGACAAGCAAACGACACCAAAGACAAACACGAAGTGATCAAACACAGTTCCATGATTTATCCATTTAATTTATTATTTATTATTTATTATTACTTTCTCTCTTGAATATTTAGTCAAACAGAAGAAACTGAAGCGAAAATAATTAAATTGCAAAAATAAAAATAAAAAAAATGATATCGTATTTCTCATCGAAAGCGGTCTCTTCCTTTTCTCTCCCCTTCTCTCGCTCCTCCGCTCTTCTCCGCCGCCGACCCTCCAAATCCCCGTTTTGCCCCTCGCTTCCCTTCGAATTTCCCACCGCATGCCACGCTTCTTCCGCGAGCACTAGCGGAGCTTCCATGGACTCTCCTCCGTCGGTCGACTCCGTCGCTCGCGATTTGCGCAACCAGAGCCTCCGAAGCGACGGCGATGGCGGAGCGAAGGCGAAATCCAAGCTCGAGGTTCTGAATTGGGACCACTCCTTCATCAGGGAGCTGCCCGGCGACCCGAGGAGCGATGCGATTCCGCGAGAGGTGAGTATTGAATCGGATGTTTCTGGATTTCGATGATCCATTGTATTGAATCGGAGAAATGATTGTTTTTTTCTGCTTCGAATTTGCAGGTTTTGCATGCTTGTTATACGAAGGTTTCGCCTTCGGCTCCGGTGGACGAGCCTCAGCTCGTGGCCTGGTCCGAATCCGTGGCCGAATTGCTCGATTTGGATCCTAAAGAGTGAGTTTTCTCGGTGTTTGTTCGATTATCGAGTTGATAGTGATGTTTTAGTTTCGAAAATCAGTTCATAAATCGAGCTGTGATCTGAAGAATGTGAGGAAATTTTCGGGAATGCATGAGAGAACAATTAAGCTAGTAATCTGTTCACATTGGTATTTTTCTTTTTCAGGTTCGAGAGACCGGACTTTCCTCTTTTCTTCTCCGGGGCGTCTCCTTTGCCGGGATCGTAAGTATCAAATACGAAGAAACTTTGTGTAATCTGAGAACTCGTCTTAGGGTTTCTGCAGCTATTTTTAATACAGTCTGGATATTGATTTTGCAGTGTGTCTTATGCTCAATGCTACGGTGGGCATCAGTTCGGCATGTGGGCGGGGCAGTTGGGAGACGGTCGTGCAATAACGCTCGGAGAGATATTGAATTCCAAATCTCAGAGATGGGAATTGCAGCTTAAAGGTGCGGGGAAGACTCCGTACAGTCGGTTCGCAGACGGCCTTGCTGTTCTTCGTAGTAGCATTAGGGAGTTCCTGTGCAGCGAGGCGATGCATAGTCTTGGTATTCCAACAACACGCGCTCTATGTCTTGTCACAACAGGGAAATTCGTCACTCGAGACATGTTCTACGAGTATGTTGTCTTTCGATTTTTAAGTCTTGGAACTCTATTTATTATATGCGACTGTTTGGATGAGTGAAGGAGTTCAATGCTCAAGCTTTCATATATTCCCCATATCTATTTTTTTCTTTCCATTTTGTTTATCTCGGTCATGCTTAATATTATTAATTGGGCTTACTTTATTTGCAGTGGGAACCCAAAGGATGAGGCCGGTGCAATCGTCTGCAGAGTTTCCCAATCGTTTCTGCGGTTTGGTTCGTACCAAATACATGCATCGAGAGGCAAAGAGGACCTTGCTATAGTCCGGTCTCTCGCAGATTACGCCATTAAGCATCACTTTCCTCATTTAGAGAATATGGATAGTGAGAGCTTATCTTTCAGCACCGGCATTGAAGATGATTCGGTTGTGGATCTAACTTCCAATAAGTACGCAGGTAAAGGTTCTGGTTTTGGATGTTGTAACTTGTAAGAAGTCATTAAGTTTAAGTAAATAAGTTAAACCAATCGAAATTTACCTTTTTCTTTTCCCTTCTTTTATAGCTTGGGTTGTGGAGGTTGCCGAACGCACTGCATCCTTAATTGCCAGCTGGCAGGGGGTCGGTTTTACTCACGGTGTTTTGAACACAGACAACATGAGTGTTTTGGGCCTCACCATTGACTATGGCCCATTTGGATTTCTCGATGCCTTTGATCCAAGTTACACTCCAAATACCACTGATCTTCCAGGGAGAAGATACTGTTTCGCAAATCAGCCTGATATCGGGCTGTGGAATATCGCACAATTTGCCACCACCTTATCATCGGCTCAGTTGATAGACGAGAAGGAGGCAAATTACGCCATGGAAAGGTAGCTTTGATTTCTAGACCTTTCTTCATAAGTATTCATAGAAAGGGTAATTGGCAGAAGTCTAATTCTCGAAGAAAAGTTACAAGTAGTTATCAATTGATTTCTAGGATTTTTTTTTTTTTTTTTCAATTAGTTACCGTATGAGACTGTTGTTATGAGACTTTTGTGAAGCAACCAAGAAGTCTAGTTCTCGAAGTAAAGTTACAATGAAATTCCCAACGATTGGAGAAAAAAGAAATCGAACAAAATATCTTTAAACAAGTCACTTGTTGGACATATATTAATATTTTTGTCATTTATAACATGAAGGGGATAATGTACTACTCATTTTTCTGCCAAAAACTAAAGTTCAGGGAGGTAAATTACACTATAGAATCATCTCTTCCATCATTTATATATTTCAGTTTAGTTTTTTTTTTTTTAATGAATTATTCCAATTGATAAGAATCATTATTCGGTTCTCTCAAATATTTTCACGAGTATTGAAGGTGGTTTCTGTTTGATTTGATACAGATATGGAACCAAATTCATGGATGAATACCAGGCGATAATGACTCGAAAGCTCGGTCTTCACAAATACAATAAACAGTTGATCAGTAAGCTTCTCAACAATATGGCGGTCGACAAGGTCGATTACACAAATTTCTTCCGGTCTCTCTCAAACATCAAAGCCGACCTTACTATTCCAGAAGAGGAATTGTTGGCTCCGTTGAAGGTTGTTCTCTTAGATATGGGGAAAGAGCGCAAAGAGGCCTGGGCTACATGGGTTAAAACCTACATAGAGGAGGTATCATTATATATAAATATATATTGTATATTTCTTAGCTTATACACACGTACATAACATTAAAATATTTCTGAGTTATGAGATATCTTGCATCGTAAAGTTTTAGAATATGTAACAGGGTGTTCTTGTAAAAATGGTTTTATCTTGTTGGCTAATATTTTCCGAAGGGTCTAAGGATAGGGAGGAAATTATCTATCCGACCGTTTCGGGAAATTAATCAAAGACGGGGAGATGCCACGCCCATGAATTCTTTTTTCCGTCCTTATCTTCTAGCTCCATCTCACTATTCCGGTTCGTTTTAGCAGCTATCAGCAAGCGGGCTCTCCGACGAGGAGAGAAAGGCCTCGATGGACGCAGTGAACCCCAAATACGTTCTCCGAAACTATCTGTGTCAGAGCGCCATCGACGCAGCCGAGCAAGGCGACTACGGAGAGGTGCAAAGGCTGCTCCGAGTGATCCAACGGCCGTTCGACGAGCAGCCCGGGATGGAGAAGTACGCCCGCTTGCCTCCCGCATGGGCCTACAGACCCGGGGTGTGCATGCTCTCGTGCTCCTCATAGTTCTTACATTATCACTGCTTTAAAACAAGTATTTAGCTATTTATTTATTTTTAAAATTATGTATAAACTCTTGTTAAAAGAATTCAAATTTGAAAAAGAAAAAGAAAGATCAAGTGGGTGTTATGTTGTATATACTAATTATTCACTTCTAGTATAATAAAGAGCAAAAGCTGAGGACTTGTATTTGTTGTTTAATTTTTGTTGAATTACTTTATTCTTCATATGATTCATGTGTGAATTATTGAGTTCCAATTGGTCAAATGAAAATGATTTTGGCATATGCTTTCTTAAATGAATTTCGGATAAGCCTCGGTTTAAAAGAGAATATCCAATTCTCAGATTTGAAATTTAAGACCATATATACCAAATGGATAGTCATTTAATGTGACCTAAATGGAAGTGACTCACAAGTCACAACCATACATTTCCTACCAAAAAAATAAATAAAAAAAAAGCCATACATGAATTCAAGAGTAGTTTTCAATAAAGCCTCTGAACTCTGAAGTTACTTCCTATACTGTTGGCCTTTCCCCCACTGAACTTTGAATGCTGTTGTGCTTTGCCCACTAAATTAGAATTTTTGACAGCTAACTTTGGAAAATAGTATGTTGATCCTTTAAGAGAAAAAAAATGGCGGAAAATGTAAATTTATGCATAATTCATATTTTACTCGAGTGGTTTTTGGCAGTCAGATAAAAAAAAAAATCAGTTTTTAAAACTTTAGGGGTATATGTGCCGGGAATAAAATAATGTTTTATGAAAAAAGAAGAGGGAGAGAGGTTTAGCATAAAACGACTTGTCGTTTGTTAGTCATTGACCACAAGCTCCATATATCTTATCCGTCTCTCGTTCTTCGTCATCTCGTCTGAGCTTCTCCTTCATTCTCGTAAGCTTCTCTTCTTTGCTTGTTGCTCAAGCAAGACTCGTTACTGAAGCTATTTCAGTCATGGCACGTTGAGTTGTGAAGTTGCGCGCATAGAGCAC
This sequence comes from Parietaria judaica, assembly GCA_954871525.1. NCBI lineage: Eukaryota > Viridiplantae > Streptophyta > Magnoliopsida > Rosales > Urticaceae > Parietaria > Parietaria judaica. Next base: position 11,942,690 of record OX940862.1, read on the forward strand.
TCACCAAATACTCTCCGCTCATCACTGTATTCGTAGTTTTTCACGTAATGCTTTTCATTTCAGCTTGTCTTGATAGTTACAGGACAACTTTCACGAACAAATGGCATCGTTCTGTGATTCTGGAAATCATGCAGAATACTTGTTCGATGAAATGTCTCAATAAGGGCAGTCATTCCTAAATTCTCGAGTTTGAGACCGGGCTATCATTTATCAGCAAAACGTCTTTGTTTCGGTTTGTGCTAAGTCATGTTCTTGACCCGGTTCAGAATTAAAACAAAAAAGATGGTACGGTCATAAGAGTATTGATTTTTCGTGCCGTTTTATATGCAGGGAATGAGAGGCCCTCGGAACCTCGAGGTATGGAAAATGGGCGTCGTGAACTATTTGGATTCGCTCAAGCTTCAGGAAAAGCTCGTAAGTGCGAGAAAAGTCAATAGAATACCCGACACTCTTATCTCCTTGCAGCATCCGCCGACATACACGCTCGGAAAAAGGAAAACCGACCACAATCTGTTGATCCCGGAATCCGATCTCAAGAATATAGGAGCCGAGCTCTGCTACGCTCAGAGAGGAGGAGATATAACATTCCACGGGCCCCGTCAGGCCGTCTTATACCCCATCGTCTCCCTCCGTGACATCGGCATTGGCGCTCGGAGCTACGTGGAGAAGCTCGAGCTGACCATGATCGAGTTGGCTTCTTTATATGGAGTCAAAGCTCAGGCGGGAGGGAAGTGCGAAACAGGGGTTTGGGTCGGGGATAGGAAGATCGGCGCAATCGGGGTCAAGATTTCATCGGCAGTCACGTCTCATGGGCTGGCGTTTAACATCGATCCGGATTTGGATTATTTTAAGCACATTGTTCCGTGCGGGATTAAAAATAAAGACGTTACGTCGTTGAGAAAGGAGACGAACATTGATCTCCCGGATGAGGAAATCATTGAGGAGCAATTAGTTTCTTGCTTCGCAAGACTATTCGGCTACACCGGCGTTTGGTGGAAAGACCGTTCTTCTGTACTGTTCAAAGACATAGACAACGAGTAAATTATTTTTTTTATATATTTTTTTTTTGCTTTTTCTTTTTGATAATGTTTACTCTGAATAAAATAATCGCCTCATCAAGCTGTGTAATTTTAGATTACTCTATTTTTTTTATATAAAAGATTTGATCTCTTAACTTCTCTGTTATTACCTTACCCATTGTGATAATTTTAGATTATTTACATTTTTTATATCCTAATTGGCGTTTTAGGGTTGATTATAATCTAGCTGATTTTTAATTCTCTCGTCCTTTGTAACACTTTTCGATGTCATGCTTTTGTTCCCGAATTCGTTTCCTACTTAAAATCTTTGTGTCGATTTCGTTCCTTTGTAGCAGGATATAATTAAGTTGTGATATCGATTTATAAAAGAAACTAATACTGTGGATTTCATGCACGGGAATATACGATGTTATTAGTATATATACATTATAATAAGATCATAAAATAAAAGATTGATCGTATTGCGATGATGAGATGAGTGTTTGTTTGTCATGTGATGATGAAATAGGAAGAAGAAGCATGTTTGACAGCAATATCCATGTTACCTCTCAATCTCAAGCCTACTTACAACACTATCACCACATGTATCTATTTCTTCACAGAATCTTTGTATTCACATGTGTATTTTTTGAAAAACAAACCACTTGCAATAAAGGTTCAATTCAACAAAGCTTTTTCTCTTTTTTGATCATATGCAATTAAGTACCTTCTCAATCAGATCTTGTAACATGATTATTATTTGATATCAAAATGCCAGAAAAAAAATAAAAGAAGAAAAAAAGACATGATACTTAATCAATCTTGTGTAAAATTTATATATTTGGAATAAGAAAGCAAGACTTCCCAGCCAAATTTAGCTGTAATTGGTCAAACTTTAAATCAAAATTTAATAATTTGAAGCACCAAGAAAGTAGAGAAAAATGGGGTCACTGATTTCGTCTCATGTGAATACAATAATCTTTTAAATAATTCAAAGGTTTTAGAGAAGTCAGAGAAATATCATACTTTTTAGTTTATCATCACATGGTACGAGGCTTCCAAGTAATTTGTAGCTATATAAAGCATAGTGAATTAGTAATAAATTCAGATTAATTATATTTTTGTCAACCAGCCTGTTGATCAACTTTTCACATTATGTAATTTTAAAAAATATTTCTACGTTGTTAGTGTGTGTATTAACATATATTAATGCAGGATTTTAACATGAAAAAGGTTAGAATATGTTTTAATCTTTGGCGACGATATATAAAATAATTTTTAATAATAATATAAAATTATAAGAGCACATGATACCAAAAAAAAAACCCTTCACGTAACATGCATGCACTATCATCTCTTAGTTATAGAAAGTTTCTATATATATAGTCTCTATATAGATCAGATATCTCTCTTCCATTTTCTTCCTAACACGCACTTCTTGATCTCTTGCTCAAAATCGATCAACAACCGCCATGAAAACGAGCCTAAGAGCTTTGGTTCTCCTCTGCTTCTTCGCGACGATTCTCATCCAAACTCACCAAGCTCCGGAACAAGATCACGGAAATCGAATCATCAGAAGACTATTAGTTTCAGTCAATTCTTTTTCAGTGACTCATCACCCAATCAACAAAAGCCTCAAAGAAGACGCAACGAGTTTAAGGAAAGCGCCGCGAAGCAAATCGAACCCTATTCAGAACAAGTAACAAAGAGTATCTGTATAGAGATCTTCAGCAGAGATCAGATTATATCTCCAAATTTTGCAGTGTTTGTAATTTTGTTTAATAGTAATTAGATTTTAGATCTTCATACATTTTTTTTTACCGATTTGCTATACATGATTTTTTTCAATTTTAATTTTAATGTAAAGCAAGGAGATCTAAAGAGCATTACATAAAAATTTTATTCATTTATTTACTTATATAATAATATAAAGAACCTGAAAAAAAAAAGTCATTACATTAAGGGTTAATTGCGGCGAAAGTACCCAAGGTGACAAGGGGTTACATGCAAATGAAGCCCGTCGCTAGAGATGTTTGCATACAGTCCTGCATAGAAGATTGTATGTGCTCCGTCGTAGTTTCAAAATTAGACGGAACATGCTCGAGGAAGATGTTGCCTCTCTCGAGTGGGAGATTCAGCACGACTCTCGGCTCGGTGGCCTATCTCAAGCTGCAAAAACCGAAATACTTACTTTCTTTGCCAAACCAGACCGACGATGATCATCGAGAAAGGCTTAGGGAGAAAAGTCAGCGAGGTTTGATATTGGCAGGTTCGGGTCTTGTAGCGACATTGGCGATTGTCTGTTTTTTGTTTTTGTTTGCGGTCTGTATCGGGTTTTTCCTCATCTATCGCAAGAAGAAAGGCCGATCGACTGCCGATCAAACTGCAACGGAGATAAAAATGCGTTGCTTCAGCTACAAGGAACTCGAGAAAGCTACTGATGGGTTCAAGGAAGAGCTGGGGAGAGGTTCGTTCGGGATAGTTTACAAAGGGAAACTCTTGGGAAGTGATTCAAGCATTCCCGTCGCCGTGAAGAAGCTGGACTTTGCTTGAAGGGAACCCGAGAAGGAGTTTCAAAATGAAGTGAATGTCATAGGGCAGACTCACCACAAGAATCTGGTCCGTTTGTACGGCTTATGCGACGACAATAAAAACCGCATGATCGTCTACGAGTTCATGAATAACGGAACTCTGGCGAGCTACATCTTCGGAGAAGTTAAGCCCAGCTGGAAACAACGAACCGAAATTGTATTGGGAGTGGCGAAAGGGATTTCGTACTTGCATGAAGAGTGCACTTCTCAGATCATCTACTGCGACATCAAGCCTCATAACATTCTCCTCAACGAATACTACGATGTCAAAATCTCCGATTTCGGGCTGGCGAAGCTCCTGAGGATGGATCAGAGCAAGACACACACGGCAATCAGAGGGACGAAAGGATACCTCGCCCCGGAGTGGTTCCGGAACATGCCGGTTTCGACCAAAGTCGACGTGTACAGCTTCGGTGTGGTGCTTTTGGAGGTCATTTGTTGCAGAAAAAGTGTGGAAGACGAGAACTACGACGAAGAGAAGCGAATATTGACCGACTGGGCATATGATTGCTTCAAGGAAAAGGCTTTCGAGGCATTGATCGATTGGGAAGCCGAGGCCTTGGAAGACAGAGAAAAGCTGGAGAGATTCACCAAGGTTTCGATGTGGTGTATCCAAGAGAGCGCCTCCATGAGACCGACGATGAGGCAAGTAGTTCAGATGCTCGAAGGCGTCGTCGAAGTCCTCGTTCCGCCGTGTCCGTGCCCATACGCCTTGAGCATAACATATTAAACTCGGTACTGTATAGGCATTACATGTACTTTTTTGGGAATCAAAATTAAGATGTTACACATAAATCATTTGATCGAATTTAATTTTCATGACGCTAACAATAAAGTTTGAATAACATTGATCAACGTGGAATAATCTCAAAAATCGCTGTCGGAAAATTATGGTTGACTGTTATATAGAGACTTCGTAGAAGAAGAAAAAAAAAGTCAGTGGAAATACAAATGAGGGGACGGGAGTGTTGAATCTTCAATATTAATGAATGCCTCTGAATTCAAAGAGTTGAATTTTCTTGATTCCAAAATCATAAGGAGAGCATGTGATTTGAACACATTTTTCTTTACTTGCAATTTACAATACTATTTCCTCTGTCTCCTCTAAATTAGAATTTCTTGTTAATTATCTACTTCTCGTCTTCTTCTTTTCTTTTTCAAGTAAATAAACGGAAGCTATCTAGTAAACTCGTATCTCAACTAAATTAGCACTAAAAAAATATTTAAAAAAAAACGGGGTTAAAATAATATTAACAAAAAGAGCTGTATTATTCTAGCCAAACTATAATACACAAATTATTTAAATTAATATCAAATTGACAAGTAGTTAATGATTTACACCTAGTCCATTAACCAATTTAAGAGACGAAAATTAAGATTCAAACTTAGTCAACAAGATTTTCAAGCCTTCAAAAAGAAAGAGACAAAAATTCCATTCATCTAAAATAAAGATTACTAAATATAAATCAATTAACAAAAACAAATTTGATATGTGAAGGAGATTACAATAAAAAAACTTTTATATTAATAATATTAATTTTTTTTAAAATATTACAAGATCTTCATAGTCAATTTTTTTAATCGGAGTAACAAAGCTTCACATGCTTTCACGCCTGCACTTTGTCCGCTATACTCTGCCATAAACTTAAATAAACACCAATAAACCAAAATAAATCGCAAAATAATCGTCAATTAACGAAAAACTACAATGAGTTATCATTGGTGACCTTCACATCCGAATTTTACTTCGTCTTTTGTAAACGATGGCATTTGTTCGAGAGAGAACTTTTGGTTTAAATAGTTCTTTTCGGTTTTGTTTGTAATCTTGATATTTTCATTTATATAATTCCGAGCCCTGATTCTTAGTTTGCGTTGTTTGGGTGCCAACCTAGTTGAGATTCGAGTTTGCTTACCAAGATTTCAGGTCTCCATCTTTGACTAAAAATAAATAAAATAAATAACAACTACGTGATTATTATCAATTTTATTATTTTTCTACGAGTTTTTATAATTTATATGCCAACAATTATTTAATAACATCCTTGAAATCTTTTAAAAAATACAGGGATCATTACTGTAAAAAAGATAAGTTTTGGAGCAGACACTGCACAATGAGACAAATTGTGGGCTAGAAAAATATTAAAAGCCCATATTCATTATTACCGTGAAGACTCAGCTTACGAGAAAGCTCTTTTAAAGCGATTCTGATTGGTTAAATCCAAAGTGCACGGATCGCGATCTCCACAGATTTCCAATCAAATCCGACCGTCAATTACTTTATCTTATCAACGGCTCACATTCTCTGATTCAAAAGCAGCGAAAATTTCAAAACTCCGCCAATTCTTTCAACTTCACAGTATATATTCCCCGCCATGGAGACGAACATCATCATCGCTTCCGAGTTCTCTCTTTCAACATTTCTCACTGCAAATCGCTGAAGAAGATCTCCGAAATGGCCCGTACCAAGCAGACCGCTCGCAAATCCACCGGAGGAAAGGCTCCGAGGAAGCAGCTGGCCACCAAGGCGGCGAGGAAGTCCGCTCCGGCCACCGGAGGCGTCAAGAAGCCCCACAGGTTCAGGCCTGGAACCGTGGCCCTGCGTGAGATCAGGAAGTACCAGAAGAGCACCGAGCTTCTCATCAGGAAGCTTCCATTCCAGAGGCTGGTGAGGGAGATCGCTCAGGACTTCAAGACTGACCTCCGCTTCCAGAGCAGCGCCGTCGCGGCTCTCCAGGAGGCGGCGGAGGCGTACCTGGTCGGACTCTTCGAGGACACCAACCTCTGCGCGATCCACGCTAAGAGAGTGACGATCATGCCCAAGGACATCCAGCTTGCTCGCAGGATCAGAGGCGAGAGGGCTTAGATTGGATCTAGGGTTTGGAATGTGGAAGAAGATCGTAGGTAGATTTAGGAGACAGTGTTGTTGATGTATTATCGACTATGAATCTAATGCCTTATTGGATTTTGTGTGCATTTTGCTCCTTCACATTCATAAATTTTGTAAATAATCTGTGATCGTTATGCATAAAGTTGGGTTTAATTCTTGCTAAATTTAGGAATTCAAACTTGCAAATTTGATACCAGTCGAAACTGAATGGTTGTTCACTAAATGATTTGTTCTGAAAATTTGGCAATTTCACCTGCAGTTCATACGGATTGCCGGAAGAAGATTAGTAAAGACTTGCAGTGTAATGCTATCTATAACACCTAACTCGATTAAACTACCCGGAATGATTCAGTGAAGAGTGACTGAATGCTATATGTTTCGTTGTAAAGCACACGAAAAAACTCTGAGTTTGTAAGTTAGAAGAAATCTAAGGCATCTTAATGCCAATGTACAAACAACTTGATACAGAGTCTGATCCCGATTGTGGTTGACTCGTTTGAGATCGTCGCTGCTGTCCGGACTCGGGTAGTGTATCGGTTTGTTTGCGTGGTTGGTATTTTATTCTGAAACATAGTCAACAATGTGCCGTCTGTTAAGAAGGATCAGACCCATTGTACATCTGAGTAAGGTTAGTGCTTGTGAAACTGTGAGAAACGACCGATCAGGAAACCGTATTGTTCAGTTTTCATAAATTAATATACTACTTCATTTGATTGGTACAGAGGATGCTATACAACCCGATTTCGGTAACTCACTTCTGTTAATTACTTTCCTAAGTTGGTGTCATTTTAAAGAAATCTAAGGTTCCTAAGTCGAAATGTACAAACAACTTGATGTTGACTCGAATCCCGGTCGTAGCTGAATCTTTGGGGTCTTCACTGCTCTCTGCTTAGGTTGGTCAGCATTTTGCCATGCGTTTAAGAATAAACCGATCCATTGTATGGTCTTGACTTACTCGTCTGAGCACGGCCGGTGCTTTTGTGAAATCATGAGCAACGATGAATCCTGACCTACTTTAAGTCGTTTTTTCCCTCTTTGAAATATAAACGACACTGAAAAATACACGAACTTACATATATAATTATGAATTCGCTATAAACAAAATAGGGTTAATGACGACAAAAATACCCAAAGCTTGGTCAAAGAACCCTTCATGTACCCAAAGTCTAAAAGTGGTGGCAAAAATACCCGAAGTCACTTTTGGGGAGTTGACCACTCCATTCTCGTAAACCAGTTAACTTACCCATTAATTCTGGCCATGCGGACAAACGTGGACTGCTTACGTAACATTTTTTTGCCACGTGGATGAGCCATATCAGCCTCATTTACGACAAAATAACGCATTGAACCCCAATTAAGCTCGTCCACGTGGCAAAAAAATGATAAGTCAAAAATGCAGGGTTGTCCACGACTCCACGTGGCCAGAGTTTACGGGTAAGTTAACTAGTTACGAACATTGAGTAGTCAACGCTCCAAATGTGACTTTGAGTACTTTTGCCACCACTTTTAAACTTTGAGTACACGGAGGGTTTTTTGACCAAACTTTGGGTGTTTTTACCGTCATTAACCCAACAAAATATAACATAGCATAACTAATTAACAAATAATCTTAAACGTAATCAAATTACACTAAGTAACTAATCATGTAATATTTTTCAAACATGATTATGAAGTTATTTGTTTATTCTTGAAATTTATGCTCCTTCAACTCTAAGTTTCTGCATAACATTAACAAGATCAAGTCTTGTACTTTCATGACGTAACAAAAAATTGTTCAAAGTGATTGTCGCTATAATTGCACCATTGCATGAAAACAAACAATATTTCACTGATATAACCTTCAAAGTTCAAACTATGTATTATGATTTCAATATTCTTTACGTCTTGTATAAGAATTTTAACAAAAAAAAAAATATAATTATTATCTAATACTTTATAATTAATTATTTAATGATATAATAAATTTTGGTAGTCCCAGTATTATTAACTTGTAGAGGTTTTACTGTATACAAAAATGTGGAAAAGTAGTGTATTAATGGTGACATACACTATAGATTAATATGCTTAAGTTGTACTCAATTGAAGCGACATGTCATAGACTCGACTTTTTTTTAAGTGGTATATATACTCAGAATCACCGACTGCGACGGGAGATCCAGTCTTTAGCCCGTGGCTTGGCCAACCAATGAATCAGCTTGAGGGCTTGGCTCGGCATGGACTAAAAAGGTAGCTCTTTCTTCCTAATGTTGTCGCTCGTCCACAATAAAATAATCGGAGGATAAGAATCAAGAGTTTTTGGTTTTTGAAAATCGAAAAGGGAAAGAATCTAATTTGATGGCAAAAAAAAAAGTGGTCGACAACTTGAATATATATGTCACTGTTAGATCTAGATCTAGGTGTGCAATTGGTCGGTTAACCTGTTTTTTCTCATTATTTGGTATCCTTAACCTAATTCTGGTTGTTCGTATTTTAATAACCTTAACTTGTTTTTAAAATCCGGTTAACCGATTTTGGCATGAAAGAACGACAATCGTTTTAGTTATTAGAAAACAGTCGCATTATGAGAAAAACAACATTCAGAACTGATAAAAACGACATCAATTCCTTGACATACGACAACATTCTGAATTTACAACAACGACATGATGTCGTCGTCTCTCTCCCTCAGAAGCGTGGCTTCTGCTTTGGGAGTTGATCAAGAACAATGCCTTCAAATGGAAAATCCTTGTCAATGATCCGATATAATAACAAACATACACACACACACACATATATATATATATATATATATATATGCACACATATGTATTGATGGGCTTGTGGCCATTCTTGGATTGCTTGAATGAACAATGAAGCTACGATGTTTTTCATCGTTGATCTCATCTCCAGACCATCTTGCTCTGTGTTTGAACAAATGCCTGAAACGAAAGGCACTAAGAGCAGGCAAGCAAGTCCACGCGACCTTGCTCTGCTCCGGGATCGACATGGACGTGCTGTCTCTTGGCTCGAAGCTCGTTGGAATGTACGCGAGCTGCTTCGACATGAGATCCGCGGAGCTTCTGCTCGGCAAGATTCGGAAGCCCAACGTCTTCGCCTTCAATTGGATGATCTTCGCCTCGGCGTTCGCCGGAGATTGCGAAGCCGCTATCGGGTACTTCTGTTCGATGCGAAAGCTGGCCATGATTGGGAATAAGTTCACGTTCACGAGCTTGCTCAAAGCTTGCCTCGGTTTGATGGACATGGAAATGGGGAAGAAGGTCCATGCCGTGGTGACTGTGATGGGGTTCGAGAGTGACGTGTCGATAGCGAACGCCATGATAGACATGTACTGTAAATGTGGAAGCTTGAGTTATGCGCGAGAGCTGTTTGATAGAATGCCTAGTAGAGATATTCCTTGCTGGACTTCCATGATTAGTGGTTATTTCGGCGCCGGTGAGACTGAGCTCGCGAACGGGTTGTTCGAGCGGATGAAACTGGAAGGACCCGAGCCGAGTGATTTCACGTGGAACGCCATGATAGTGGGAAATGCTCGATGCGGAGAGACGAGCAAAGCTTTTTCTTTGTTTGACGAGATGAAAAGCGAAGGGTTTTTACCAGATTTGATCACTTGGAATGGGATAATCTCGGGTTTTGCTCAAAGCCAGAATTCGTTAGAAGCTTTGGGAACGTTTCGGGAAATGATACTCGCGGGAGTCCGACCGAATACGGTGACCATCACGGCGTTACTCCCGATATGCGGTCCGACTGGATCCATTAAAATTGGGAGACAAATTCACGGGTTGGTTTTCAGGACCGGGCTCGGAATTAACACCTTTGTTGCTTGTGCTCTGATCGATATGTACTCAAAATGCGGCGACGTGAAAAACGCTAGTAACGTTTTTGAAAGTGTTTATAAAAAGAACGTTCCGCTGTGGAATTCGATGATAGGATGCTACGGGAAACACGGTTTGGCTGATTCCTCTTTGCAGCTTTTCGATAAAATGCAAGATGAAGAAATGCAGGTGAACGAAGTGACATTGGTTTCGGTTCTCTCTGCTTGCAGCCACGGCGGGTTGGTCCAGAGAGGAGTACAGATTTTCTGGTCCATGAAAGAAAGGTACGGAATGGAGCCGAGCAAAGAGCATTATGCGTGTCTAGTCGATCTCTTATGCCGTTCGGGGAAGATCGATGAAGCTTACAGAGTCTTGAACGGTTTACCGATAGAAATCACGGACTCTATTGCTGGAGCTTTCTTTCACGGCTGCAAAATCCATGGAAGAACGGACTTGGCAAAAGCGATGACTGATCTCATGGAAACGACGCTGAAGAAATCCGGAGGTTTCGTCACGTTATCGAACATTCATGCTGGTCATGGAGATTGGAAAGAGGTTCAGAACATACGGCGAGCGATGAAGGATAAGAATGTCCTTAAAACCCCGGGGTTTAGCCGGCTTGAAGATAAATGAGAAGTGAAGACATACTCTTTACGTCACTAGTTTCGGAGCATCGATTCCCCTTCTTCGTGCAGACGGTTGCTCGAAATGAAAAAGGTGATTCTAGGGTTTACAAGGCATATTCTAACTCATTTTAGTCCTAATTTGAATAGGCGATAAGATGTTAAAAACTTTTTCGCAACTTAATTGTACATCCGTTGACATATTAACGTTGCCTTTGAAGTTTTCATCGTTAACTTCGGACCGTTTATTAAACGACAATTTTTCGTACATTTATAACACTCTTAAGTTCTGCATTACATCACATGTGACTTAAAATTTGGCGGAATCCATATTTTTTTTTTTTACCGATCATGGAAAATTACTACAATTTACAAGACATAGTTATTATTCTTAAAAAATTAGGTGTTGTGTGCAGTCAGTGCAGATCTAGCAAGACAGAAGACAAGGACAAAACGACATGATCCAAGCTTTGCCAAACGACATAACATCACATATTGCTTAGTCAATTCTTCAATATGACAGGTATTATTTATTTATCCAATAATGTAAAATATCAACATGTCAATTGTATTTGTATGATAATACTCAAATTTGTTCAATAATATTTTTATCTTATTTAGGAGTGGAGAGAGAGATTTAATTCACCTAAAAAAAGACCATGCCCTGTCTGTGGCCTGTGACTCTTGTCCATGTATGAGGGTTTTCATGGACCACACCATTTTTTTAATTATTATTATTGGACCCACTTGTACAAATGTTACTAAAAGTGTTGATAAAATTACAAAATTGTTTCACAAGATTTTGGTTGAAGAAAATGTAAATATAAGCATGGAGTACAAAGGACGTGACATAATTCAATGCAGAACATATAATATATTTTTCGAATTTTATTAATAAATAATATGTCCTAATTGTAATAATTTTGGAGGAAAATGAATAAAGGGCTATGAAAAAAAGTCAAAAGTGATTATAAGTATCTTTTAAGATACAAACGGTTTTGAAGCAATACTTGTGGACTAAAAACCACTGTCTTATTCAGCTTGCTGTCATCCATTATTAATTATCATGTCTTATTATTTATTTATGTTATTTTTTCCCCTTTGTTCTTTATGCATTCAATTTCATCCATATGATATCAAATTATCAATACAAATGTAAAAATGGTTTTCTGAGATAATATGGTGAGAAGGAAAAGGTGAAAATGAAATAGTGCAACTAGATATTATGCTTGTGATTGCGTGGCATGAAATTTTAGCAATGATTTTGCAGAAGAAAGGGAAGTATTACTAAGTATTAATAATTTAGCTAGACTCCCTCAAAAAAAAAAAAAAGAAGCTAGACTAAAATGGAAGTATTATTATAGAAAGACATAAATTTGAAATTGAAGGCATGAAAAATAATTCAATGATTTATGCAATTCCTCTACTTAGTACTAAGTAGATAAGGGTGGTTGGCTGTGACTTTAAATTTCAAAGACATAATATTTATTTATTTATTTGATTGTTGTTTTCAAAATAGTAATCTTGTGACCCCCTTGTGAAAATTACAACGTAATTCGCGGCGTAAGTATAAGTCTTTTTTATTATTTTTTGGTATTTTAACATTTACATTGTTTGACCATTATTTATACTGTTGTGGTCTTATGGTATATGAATTAGACTTTATATTATATGTAAAAAAAAAATCAAGGACTTACATAAAAAAATATCTCAAAAAAAAAAAACATAGAATATTAAAATATAAGATCTTATATTTGCTAACAAAATAACAATATATATATATATATATATTACTATAAAAAAAAAAATAGTATAACAAATTAGCTATAGCAAATGGTCAAACATATATACTTGCGCCACAAACTATGTCGTAAAAACTTCTTACTTGAATTGCAAATGACACTCAATTTCTTAATTAGTGTAACAAAAAATATACCATCTCAAAAAATTAACCATGAGTAAGAACTAAGAAGGTCTACTATTGCCAAAATTTCAATATCTTATAAACATGGTTTTTATTTCTTCATAAAAACGGATTCAGATTTCAGTGCCCTTTTAAGGTTTCGGTCATGGGACAAAACAAAGACTAAGCAAAGATTACAACTTTGATTAACAAAGCTAATGATAGGACACAAAAAACGACAACCACATTTCACCGCCAGTAAATTACCAAAATGTCCTCGATATCTTAATTTCCTCACACAACACAAACAAAGAGACTTTAGAGCAGAATCAAACAAAATATCCACACTTGACGCTTCAAACCTCTCTCTGTGAGCTTCGTACTTGCCCAGGTTCTCGTTTTCTTTGAGTTCTTTACACTTTTGCTATATCTATACATGTATATATATATATATATATGATTATCTCAAATGTTTATTTATCATCTGGGCTATCCACCATATGCCATTTAGATCAGAAGATTTTGCGTGAAACCCATTATTTCTTTTCAGCTTCAGAGTTCAAATCCACTGATAAAGAAGCTACCTTGGATTCGAAGCAATGGGTTTCAAGCTAAGGCTTTCATCATAGAAGGTATGAGATATATTTATATTTATGTATTTTGTGATTGGAATTTGTGTATTTTCTCAGCTCGTTGTCTTGTTTATTCTGTGTGATTTGGGAATTGAATGATTCATTCGATATCAAGTACATGCAAATTAGTTTATTGGTACTCTTTTTGTTATTATTTATTTTTATAATCGTTCTTGCTTGTTTATGGTTTTGGAATTTGATATGCTCTGTTTTGATGGTGATTTCAATGTCATGTTGTTGATTTATATATTTACTTGAATTTATGTTTTGCATGTTTCATTTTCTTAAGTGGGTTTACAATTTTGTCAATAATACTCATGAACTGTGAAAAAAAATTCAGTCTTGCTCTTGGGATTTCCCTCAAATTAAGAACTAATCTTAATGTTCATTTTCGCCTTTAACCCGGCAATTAAAATTAGGCAAAAGTATGATGTTTTAAACTAAGAAAGTACCGTGAATTGATGTATATATATATATATATCAATGAAAACTGAAAAGTATATAATATAAGTTAAATTATGAGATGTCTTTACAATGAATGTTGTATTTGTTAGGAAAGAGTAATGATCTATACACGTATATATCAAATGTGGAAATAAAATTAGATCGAGTAATAGATTTCGATCCACAGATGTTCCTTAAGATCTCAATTAGATGATGTTATTACCAGAAGGAAATCGTGCACTTACGGGCCAACCAATTTATATCGTCCATAACGATAACAATCTAGAGTTCTGTGTTATTATTTGAGATTTAACTAAATATGTGGACCACAAAATTGTGATATCATAATATAATTTTCATTATTGTCCCGGAGTTGTGTGACTTCTGATAGTTATGATCATTATCCATTTGCACTCGCTGCAAACAAACTGTTTAAATTCTCGAAATGGAGACCGCTCTTCAGATCTTAACTCCTTAAAACATGTTATGATTAATCTATCTCTGGTTTTGCAGAAGAAATCGTCTCGTTCTTGCATGAATTATATAATTTTTTGCTAGTTAATATAGTAAGATTATGGGTAGAGGAAGAGGAAAGGGGAAGAGGCTAGTTATCTCCAATCACGATGATACTGCGAGCGGCGATGAAGAGAAGATTCCCGCTCAGAAGAAACGGGGAAGACCTCAGAAGCCATTGAAGGACGAGATCGAGGAAGAAGATTTTGTGAAGATAGAGGAAGAAGAATCCGAGAATGCAAAATCCGGAATCTCAACCAAAGAGGCGAATAATATATCTCTAATAGAGAATGGAAAGAAGAGAAAGCGAAATCTGCAGGCGAAGGAGAAGCCGGAATCTGTCAAGGATGAAAATGGCACCGGGAAAAAGTCAACTGCCGAGGAGTTGACCAAGCCTAATGGTTTCCGGCATAACGGAAGCCGCCGGAAAAACAAACCGCGACGAGCGGCTGAAGCGGGCGTCGAGTGCAAGTGAGGCTTTTCTAGTTTATTTACTCTTTTGCCTCTCAAGCTTTAGTTTTTTTTCTTTGGTTCATCCAATTTTGGAATTCACAATGCTGGCTGTAATATTGATGAAATACTAACATTGTTACTTTTGACCAGTTTCTATCATTCTTCTTTCACTTTTGTCGTATAATTACTGTCTAGTTTCTTACCGGAGGAAGGGCAATTTAGTCATTTAGTATTATGTTACGTATCTTTACGTCGTTTGGTTAGTTTGCGACAAACAAAGGCTTTTGCTTATGTCTAAATTCACAACAAAATAAATTCAAGTTTTGAATTTACTTAACTTTTTCATTAATTGGTTCAGCTTTATTTGATATAAGAAATCTAATTAAACCGCAAATCCGCATTCAATAAGTAAATGCGAAATTTATAACATTTTCAAGTTAATTGTATTTTATATACTAATGTGCGATTCCATCCTTTATATTCGAAAAAATAGTCGAGGGTGAAGATCTTTTTTCTTTTTCTTTTAAAAAAATTCTCTTTAAATATTTCTAATTTTGATTTTTTTTTATTCCGATCTATATCCTGATGAGAAGTTTCATAAACGGGCCTCGGGCCTCGTATCTCTTCCTTATGTTTCATCGATTTTGGCTCTCTTTCATCGGTTTTGTTCGCTTCTGTTTCATCGATTTTGTTTTGATAATCCTATATGATAAATCCTTTTCTTAAATATTGAGTAGAATTCACAATTTGATTCGAAAAAGTGATTAAATAAATTATAGAGTCAAATCGAATACTCAAAATTCTTGTTGAAATTCCATTGACAATGTCAACAAACTCTTGATTCACAATTCAATTTGAAAAATGATAGATAATCACTGAATATAAAACAATTAATACTGAGTTTAATTCGAATACTGAATTTAATTTAAACTCGTACATAGTTTAATTTGAAAAAGGATAGATAATAAATTAACATTTAGTCTCTGAATGATCATTGGCAAGTCGCCTTTCAAAAGATCTCTCTGTATTATATATAGGTCGCCTTGTCCAAAACTTTGTTATTCAATCTCGTTGTGGGACTTTCTACCCTCACCAACGATCCTTCGTTTGCGTTCGAATCTCATCTCACTGCTCTCTCTCTCTCTCTCGATGAGGAATCAACTTTCAACTTTCAGGCATTCACAATTCAATTTGAAAAAGGATAGATAATCATTGAATATAAAACAATTAATATTGAGTTTAATTTAAACTCATACATAGTTTAATTTGAAAAAGGATAGATAATAAATTAACATTTAGTCTCTGAATGATCATTGGCAAGTCGCCTTTCAAAAGATCTCTCTGTATTATATATAGGTCGCCTTGTCCAAAACTTTGTTATTCAATCTCGTTGTGGGACTTTCTACCCTCACCAACGATCCTTCGTTTGCGTTCGAATCTCATCTCACTGCTCTCTCTCTCTCTCGATGAGGAATCAACTTTCAGGCATTCACAATTCAATTTGAAAAAGTGATTATCTCTCTCTCTCGATGAGGAATCAACTTTCAGGCATTCACAATTCAATTTGAAAAAGGATAGATAATCACTGAATATAAAACAATTAATATTGAGTTTAATTTAAACTCATACATAGTTTAATTTGAAAAAGGATAGATAATCAATTAACATTTAGTCTCTGACGATCATTGGCAAGTCGCCTTTCAAAAGATCTCTCTCTATTATATATAGGTCGCCTTGTCCACAACTTTGTCATTCAATCTCGATGTGGGACTTTCTACCCTCGCCAACAATCCTTCGTTCGCGTTTAAATCTCATCTCACTGCTCTCTCTCTCTGGCTGGAATCAACTTTTAGGCTATGCTAAAGCTGCTTGCATCTCTGTGAGTATTTTGTGACAATAAGGCTTTTTAGTCATTTTCACCGATAGTTTGTTTTGGCTTGTTCCTTGCCCAGTCTCTTTCAAGGTTCGATTAAGATTTTTAGGGGATAATTCACGTGGAATAGAGTTAATATAGTTGTTAGCTTTTAAGTTTAGTAATTTTTACTTAATTTCTTTAGCGATTTCGAATTATTGTTAATGGTTGTTATCCATCGACATGCGACATACTCGTAAAATAGAAGGGCGATATCTGATCGGTATCGGTATTTAGAGCCTTGCTTGTATCAACTTTTTTAGCATTTTAATTATTTATTTTAGCCATAACTTCCAGGTTTCTACCCTGATCATAAATAACATATTATTTGTACTTGAAACTATGATTTTTATATATCCATTAAAGGTACTTTAACAATTGGGCCGGTTTAATAAACAAACTTTTTCAAATCGGAAACGATTATGGAAGATCCGAAAAACCCAATAGACTCAGCCGAAAAATCTGTATCATCTTCCGGTCTTACCTCTTATGGAAGTGACGGAAGTGTTTTCTATTTTATTTTTAGCCTAATGTAATTTGGATTATAGAAATACTTGTAATTTACATTTTTATTAATATGTATATGTATATATATTTTAGGAATGTCTCTACTTGATGCTCTGATCGAGCATGTGACCAAAAGGCAGTTACACAAGAATTTGCCCCAAAATGTCATTGACCAGACATATTGTCCAATAAAATAGCTAAAATATAATAGTGAGGAAGGAACCCAATAATTCTAAATAAATATTAATGTAATCTATATCTGATTTGAAATTTTGGATTATTGTCCAGTCCACTACTAATTTTGGTGCGTGGAGTGCTCATTGAAATTCTCTCATAATTTGTCAATCAATTAGGTCAAATTTATATCAATTTCTAGACCTAAATTAAAGTATTAGATTACTGGTAAACTAGAAATGTAATCTATACATTTAAGTAAAACTCGCGTATTTGTATTAATCTTATATATAAAAGAAAATTGACATTTGTCAATCAATAAGGTCAAATTAATATCAATTTATAGACATAATACAAGATTACGGGTAAACTAGACATTTAATCTGTCCACTTATGTATAATTCACATATTTTTATTAATCTTATATCAAAGAAATTGACATGTAAGGTTAATTAATTCATATTTAAATAGCCTCAGTTTTGCTGAGTTTTCCTCTCATTATAATTATCCGAATTAAATTATCTTGGATGAAAAACTATATTAAACAAAAATAGTCAAGCAAATTTAGTTTGGGGGCTCTTTGAAATGAATTGCCGAATATATATATATATATATATATATATATATATTGTTGATATAGATTGTACCAAACTACTACTTAATCTTGTTAAGTTTCTATAATCATACGAAGACACAATTTCAATTATATGATTTTATGAACGATCAATTTAATTCGTTGAGAGTTGAGACGGTATGAAATTGCACACAAATCACAACTTTCCATCTCGTACTCTTGTAATTCAATCAAACTTATTTTATTAATGCAATGGCGATTGTTAATAACAATATGACTTGATTTTTTACACCTTTACCAAACATCAAACTCAAAATTCACTTGGACATGTACAATAGATTTAATCAATTAGAAAAGTGGTCTCTTCTTCGTGTTACTTTGGGTCAAAGTTCATAAAAAATGAAAATAAAAGAAAATATGATACTAAAGATTCTAAACCAGACAGAAAGACTTGCCATTAACTTTAGAGTGTACATGGATATATTAATTTAATAGTTATGGCAATTAATTCAAATTCAAATAATCATAAATCAATAGGAGACGAACAAGTTGGGGCATAGTGGAAGACAAATTCTTGTATGCAATTGCAAGATAACACTACCAGAAATGATTATGTTTTAATCATTGCAATTCTTTCATTACTTGATTAATTTATTATTACATATGCTTTCCTTGATCCTTGCAATTTTTTGAGTGATGATTATGGTGATGACCCTATGATTAAAAAATTGTAATATTTGCGGGACCATAATTTATTGCATTAATTGGAGTCAAACTGTCTGTTTAAATTTAATTAATTAAATCACAAATGGTTAAGAAATTGGCACCAATGAATCATACGACGACAAGGAGAAAATGCTATTATTGAGAAAGATAAAAAAAAAAGTATGCAAATTTAGTTTAGCAAGTTATTAGCTAATAATTAGTTGAATCGCTAATCAAATTAGTCTGTTTCATGCTAAATGACACTCGAAATTTCCGGCATGTATTTCCTGTTTCCGGACGTTTCAGTTAATCCAATATTGACCATACACTTACTCAGAGCATTAGTCTCGAGTCTCACGGTTCCTAATTCGTATCACTTAGAGATTAATACAAACATTTTTTAGCGTATCTCCTATAATTTGAGCGAACTTCAAAAACCCGTGTTCTATCCTTTATTTACTGATTTATTATACGATGGTATTTATAATCAAAGTATTGATATTTTAAACAATACTTCAGATATATTAACAAATTTTAAGATATATACCTCATATTAAACCGCTGTGATTTTCTCACTATATTGTGTTGGATTATAAAATTATATCATCACTCGATGACTCTTTATCTATTTCAATATTAGAGAAGAAAAAAAAACTATATATTTTCTAAATTATATGTTGTATATTATTATAGCGATTAATGCAACCCTTTGCGACATCTATTTGCTTGCTTCTATTCTTCTAAAAATAATAGATATATTTTGGTTTACTTTTGATTTGAAGTATTCAATTATGTAATGATGTAAGAAAAGAAAAAAAAGTGTGAACCATCAACAATTTTAACTTGAAATTTGAACCTCTCTTCGATGTAAAAGTCTGATTTGCTGTTTTTCAATTGCACGTGCTCTATTGACCGCTACTTCTTAGTAATGAGTATGTCTTTGAAAATTATCTTACATTTTTTTTAATCTATTTATTCTAATTTTGCGTGATGATAGACTTTTAAAGGAAATCACTAGTTAAGAAGCATAGAGATTTGAAACCGGGACAGGCAATCTACAGGCGGGTTAGCCTGCCTCGGTGTTCCCGTGTGGGCATAAATTGTGGTGTAGATACGGGACTCCGACAAATTAGTCTCTTATTTGTTTCTAAATATAAATATTTTGTTGTTTTAGCTTTTCAAAGTAATTTTAATTATAATCAAATTATGACAAAAAGTAAATTTGAGAAAAACAAAATCATAATTCTTGTTTCAAACTATTAAATTTAAATTTATTTGAAATTAATTTAAGAGAAATGGGGATTCCGATTCCGACAGCTCGTTCATGATTGACGATGGTGCAAAGGAAGTTATTTGACGTCAATGACCTACCAGTATCACTGAAATGAAGAAAAAAGATTAGAGATCCTTAATTTCTTAGTTTTCAAAACTCGGAGATTGAAGTCCTCTTTCGTTATTCGATGTTGAAGTAAAACTCATTGAGGTGTCAAATCATCCCCTCATGTGAACTCTTGCTGAAAATAAATTTGTCATCTTTAAATAGTTATTATCCGTTGAGAGCGACAACCCTTTCAATCCGCTGTGTTGGATCACCAGAAATGATAATTTCATTATTATTATGTTGTAGACAACACTATATACAAATTATCTTAGCTCTAAAATAATTAAACAGCCTAATTTAAATATAAATATGTGCACAGTCATATACAACTTTATCACGGATTTCCGGCTTCACATCCGTCGTTGCTCTCACTGATTTACAAGACTGGCTCTGCCACTCCGCCGTACTCTCCCATGCATCTCGATCTGTCAAGATTAGATCTATGCACAATATATTTAGTCAAATATAGTGTGTATATCCTCTATGCGTTTGATTCCAATCAAATAATATATATAATAATTAGCAATGCGAATAAGAAAAGCGTGAGGAATCCAAAACTGAGCTAACTTGGACGTTTCTTCAACCATAAACTCGTCATATTTTACCTCTTTTTGACCGTTTACTAATTAATTACCTTGTCCTTACACATTATCTTACCCTAAATATATATATTTTAATATATGAACCAATTAATCTTATATGCATGGCGTGTAATTGCTGACTAGTAATAGTAACCGATAAAAGACCTACAGTTTGTTTAAAAAATATTAAGTATATTTTCAACAATATTTTAAACAATAATATTTTCAAAATATCATTAATTAATTAATTATAATATGGCTAGGGACCCCTAGTAATAAATAAATTCATGTTTCCATGAGATCCTTCTTTGTCTTTCTCTCTATATATACAAAGAGAGAGTGAATCAAGCACATACCATGAGAGCTTCAATGGCAGGGTCAAAAACTTCAGTGAATATAATAATATTATTATGCATTAATATTATTATAGCTCTTCAGCTTCTTCTTCTTGTTAACGCTCAAACTGAAACGACAATCAGTCACTACGACGCTGTTTTCCTCAACAGATCCAGTTTTCCACCTTCTTTCATCTTCGGAACCGCGTCAGCTTCTTATCAGGTATATGTAATGTACCCTTCCAAAGTTTTACTTTTACATGATTTCTTAAGGTCCAATGTTATATTTTTATTAATATATATATATATATATATATTTATATGCCTGTGTGTGTGCTTTTGTGAAATTTTAGTATGAAGGTGCTGCGAGAGAAGGTGGTAGAGGACCAAGCATTTG
This sequence comes from Parietaria judaica, assembly GCA_954871525.1. Lineage (NCBI taxonomy): Eukaryota > Viridiplantae > Streptophyta > Magnoliopsida > Rosales > Urticaceae > Parietaria > Parietaria judaica. Next base: position 11,964,133 of record OX940862.1, read on the forward strand.
GGATATTTACACTCATAAATACCCAGGTTTTTTTTGTTTTTGTTTTTTTTAATTTATTTGAGTTTTGTTTCTTAATTTATGTGTTGTTTAGGGAAAAATTAATTGGCACATACGTTTAAGTCTTTCTTGGTTTGGCGGTCAAAGTCTTTGTCAATTAGCTTCTGGAAATATGTATTGCTTTGATGAACTTTTTAACTTTTCCACCAACAACTAATAATTTTGGGTTTCCATGATGAGCAAGTTTTCCAAGAGATCATTTGGAACTTTGACCCAAGTTATTTGCGGTATAAGTATTGAGTACATACTTAAGCATATTCCCACTTTTCTTATTAACGGCAATACTATCCGTGAAATAATGTCGATGTCTCATTTTGTCCATGTCAAATTAATATGTATTATTAAATTAAATGCACACTTCTGTCTCAAGTTTAACTAAAGTGTTGAATACTTAATGTTTTTGGATTTTAATCTTCGTAAGACTTATATGTGCCCCTCGTGTAACATAATTTCACGAGATACTAACGGAATTGATGGACATCACTGCCATTTTTATTTTTATGGCCTTTAGGTACTATTGTAGAACAAACGCACAAAGTATAAAAATGGATCTTACGCCACAAATATCCGGATTTTTTTTTTCAACTGCGGGAACCTCGGGGCTTTGGTTTGGAAGCGAGTCTTGAAAGTCCGGTATTAATATAATAAAAACTAATATTTTTTTAGTAGTGTTTAAGTTGGTGATTGTAAGTTGTAACGTGTATTTTTCTATTGTAATTAAGTAGGTTACCAACGATTATTTCCTTTTTTCCTTCATCTTCTTCTCTAATTATTTTTTTCTTTCTGTTTTTCCTTATTTTTTAATCAAGCCATAATAGTATTGATTTGTTCAGTTAGCCAACATAGTATTTGTGCTATTATTATATTTTCATTTTATTTTATTGTAATAATTTAAGCGTTATGTTTTAAAATGTTGAGAAATATTATTGGTTACTTCGAGCTTAAACACTTTTACGAAGTCTATGATGAGTCGGTCTTGGCTGAAACGTTGATGCTTGGATTTTTAAGAAGTTGGCGATTTTGTTCATGAAATATATTGTTTTTTTTTTTTATTTCTCTAAAGAATATTATCTTTATGGAACAATAATCAAACATGCAATGAAGCGATCTTAGTCCTGAATCTGATCACTCATAAATAATTAACTTCGTGATCTTGACGGAGCCGACCCATCCAAAGGGAATATAATTCCTTTTTGGGGATATGTGGAATATTATCAATATATATGTACAAATAATAAATTATTGATCTAATAATAATACAATCCATATAATTTTTTTAACTAGATTTCTTGTTTTATTCATTCGAACTTATCATGCGTGACTCATATTATACATGGACAGTATATATGTTTGTGTTTTACTAATTAATATATATATATATATATATTTACTTAATATATTGAGTTGCTGCACAGAAAGGATCCAAGATGGTAGCAATGGAGACGTGGCAAATGATCAATACCACCGATACAAGGTGCTTCAAACAAAATCAATGTATTTTTAATGTATATAAATATAGATATGGAATGACATAGCACAATGAAAAATATAATAAATAAAAAAATTGCAGGCGTCATTTTATGGAGAAATTCTATTTGAGAAAAAAAAAAATTACGAAATAAATTAACTTTCAAAAAGCTTATATAGTAATAGCTCGAGTGACCAAAAAACATTATAGTCGACAATTTTCCTTAAAAATCCGGCTAAGGAAACATATTGCGGGGTCACAAACACTTAACAACAAAATTGTCACATTAAAGAATTTATATATATATTGAAAGAACCCAAAAAAGGTCTTCTTCAAATAAATTATCTATTTTGTGTGTAAAGGGTCAAAAGTCTTAGTTTTCTGGTTGACTTCGTTATGATAATAATACATGTTATATACATATACAGGAAGATGTGGGCATAATGAAGGACATGAATTTGGATGCTTATAGATTCTCTATTTCTTGGTCCAGGTTGTTGCCAAGTAAGTCCACATCTCATGGCTCATGCATACAGTATACTCAATTTTTACACGTAGCTTATATATATATATATATATATATATTATTACTAATGAACTATTTTCAGATGGAAAATTGAGTGGAGATGTGAATAAGGAGGGAATCAAATACTACAACAACCTCATCAATGAACTCCTAGCCCATGGTACACACATTTCATATATACCCTATTATTTACTTTGTACATTTTATAATTCTATATGTATATATATATATATATATATTATATACATACATAACTTACGTGACATGATGCAAAATATTACAGGATTGACGCCATTCGTGACCCTCTTCCATTGGGACCTTCCACAGCCACTGGAAGAGCAATGCGGAGGCTTCTTGAGCCCTAACATTGTGTGAGTGACCATGTGATCAATACGAGTATTTGAATCAGTATTCCGAGATATTCTAAGCGTACGTCTTGATTGGTACTGAGTTATTGCGGCGTTGAAACGTCGAAAAAATTGCAGGAAGCACTTCAGGGACTACGCGGAGCTGTGTTTCCGGGAGTTCGGGGACAGAGTGAAGCACTGGATCACGCTGAACGAGCCGTGGACTTATGCCACCGGCGGCTACGTCAACGGGATATTCCCGCCGGGGCGGTGCTCCGACTGGCAGAACCTCAAGTGCCTCGGCGGCGACTCCTCGACCGAGCCTTACTTGGCGGCCCACAACCTCATCCTCTCCCACGCCGCTGCCGTCAAGACATACCGCGATAAGTACCAGGTAACTAGTTGCTTTTTAAAGCACGTGCTGATATATATATAATATCCTATATATATATATGTAATATCCGTGTGCTCACAGACATCTCAAAAGGGATGGATAGGCATAACGCTGGTCTCGCATTGGTTCGTGCCTTACTCCAACGCCAAGCACCACCAAAACGCCGCACTTCGCGCCATTGACTTCATGTTTGGATGGTAATATATATATATGTATATATATATATTATATAGCATGTCGTTTTGGCTTGTCTTTTGTTTTCCACAATGATAATGACACGTCATCATATATGTATAGGTATATGGACCCACTGGTTAACGGAGACTATCCGCATAGTATGAGGTCTCTGGTGGGGAAGAGATTGCCCAGATTCACGAAAGAGCAAGCCAAATCGGTCAAAGGCTCGTTTGACTTTCTGGGGCTGAACTACTACACCGCCAACTATGCGGCTTATGCGCCTAATGCCCAAAATACCCTTAATATCAGCTACAACACTGACTCCAAAGCTAAGCTTACATGTAAGTCGTAGGGGTATGATCGTCACATTGTCTACTTAAAGAAACATAGATAGATATAGATTTACGAATATCACTTTTTTTTTCTTCTAATCAATGTATCTTGTTAATCTACCTATAAAAACCTTAAATTTGGTCATAAAAAAATTGCGATAAATAATTATATTCGACTAAAATATTATTTGTATAAATCAAATTTTTATTTGAGGAAGTCTCAAATTGTCTCACCGTGTAAACTTATATTTAATTATGATAACGTATTTTATATATTTTTTGGCAGCGGATCGAAATGGCGTGTCTATCGGCCCTCCGGTGTGTATTCACAACACCAAGAAATAATTTTAATCATATACTTATATTTAGTCATGAAATGTAAAACAAAGACTGATTAGTCTTGGCTAATTAACACTAATGATCCTTGTAGGCTGCTTCAGCTTGGCTTCGTGTTTATCCACAAGGATTCTACGAAATTCTGAAATACACAAAGACAAAGTACAACAATCCACTAATTTACATCACTGAGAATGGTACTATTAATCCATATTTTAATGTAATTTTTATCGTTATAATTATTATAGTGACCCTTGATTACAAGTTATATATATATATGTAATAAATTTGCAGGCATTGATGAGGTCAACGACCCAAAGTTGAGCCTTGAACAAGCTCTCGTTGACAACCAAAGGATTGATTACTACTTTCGCCATCTCTCTTACCTTCAAAAAGCAATCAAGTAAGTGTTCCACTATAAAATAATTCTATATAGTATGTACACATATATGTGCAATAAATAAATAAAAAAAATCACCATTTTTATATTCAAAACTTTATTTTTAGTTTAATTATTCTTAATTCGTATTCTCCCTATATAAGATAAAAATAAAAATTTATCCGTCCCTGATCAAATCCTCGAAGTACCTGCTAAATTTATGTCGCACCGCATAGCTAGAGGCCTGGCCCGAGAAAACAAATATACGCGTCGTAAACTCTACATATATATATATATATATATATATATGTAGTATCTTGATTATTTATTAGGTGGTAAATATGTATATGTATATTGCAGGGATGGTGTGAAGGTGAAAGGGTATTTTGCATGGTCATTACTGGACAACTTTGAGTGGTCATCAGGTTACACTGTTCGGTTCGGAATAAACTTCGTGGACTACAAAAATGGCCAGAAAAGATACCCCAAACTCTCAGCACACTGGTTCAAGAGCTTCCTTAAGAAATAATATTGATCTTCATCAAATTTCAGACCCCATATATATTCGCAATTCTAATACTAGATCTACATATTAATCAATAAGCTGGTCAGGAATATTATTATATAGATTGCTGTAATAATTTTGTGGTGATATTTATGGAGCTTTGTTCCATAAATAAGCAGTGATAAATATATATGATCTCTCCTTATTGGGACAATTCTGTGCAGATAGTACGTAGATAATTTAAACTTAACATGCATAATGAGACAAATCCTACAGTAATATCTACGTACTTAACATAGAAATACCCTGGTCGTTTATGAAATAATTAGAAAGCGAAACCCTAGTGGCTTCTCAAAAATTATGCTTTCCCTCTTTTTTATAATAGGCTAGTTAATCTGAAATTCTCCATAATACGCGTGTATTCTTGTAATAAGTAGTGCTTATGTATTCAAGAAGCATACTATTTTTCTAAATTATTATTTTGTTGTTATTCAATAGTTCCACATGACACATGTCTATATATACTATATAAAATGATTGTATCCGATTAGAAAGAAAAAAGTGTGAATGCCGTTGAGGGCGATTTGCACCACCCTTTTCAATCACAAGAACAATCACACGAACACAAATAATAATGAACAGTTAATATCCTTGATTTATTATATTCCCGAAAGGACACGGTTTCTTCCGTTGAATAACTGGACAATTGAAGGACTGAATTACAATCACTCTTTTTAGATCTCAAATTCCCAAACTACTATGAACTTAAGCAGTCGAGAACCCGAGAATACGCTCTTTTCTCTTTAAGGTTTCTCATGTGATAATTTCTGGATCCTCTCTAATGAGGTTTACATGCATATTTATAGACTTAGGGTTTCTAGAATTCGTTTCCCTTCTTGTTCCTTGAATCTCGCTAGGATTTCCATTCTTCTTGCTTGATTTCTTGCTGACCTTCCTTGGATACGTTGATAGTCCCACGATTTCCTCAGCTGATTTACTGATTCTCCTTTATTCGTGCGATTCTGACCTTTTTCCTTCATTTAATTCGACGGGCTTTTGCGATGAACTTTTTCTCGAAAAGCAGCTTCTGTGTGATGAACTACTTCTGCGACGAGCTTCTTCTTCGTAGACTCCTCCTCGAGGATTCTTCATCGAGGTGCGATGAAGTATTTCATCGCAGATTACTTCCCCTCTAGTTGAACTTTGTCGCGGGTTGGGCTTCCTCGAGTGCACTCCGTCGTTGACCAATAGTCAACGAATTTCCATGCCTTCATTCCACGTCGTTTTGGGATAAAACGACATAAGTAGTGTTAAGGAGGGATTTGACAAAATACGACCTTAACAATCACGGCTATATATTTTAAGCTGATTACTTGGAGTACTACATTTCTTCTAAGCTAAAGTCAGATTTCCTCTTTAATTATTAGCTGTTTTTAAATTGCACATGTTCTTTTAGTAATTAGTTTTTTCATTGAAATTCGCAAAAATAAAATATTTATACATATTATTTTTATTGATTAATACTAATTTGCTTAGTCGTAGACATTAAAGAAATTACTAGTTAGGCATAATATTAATTTAAGGGTTAATTGCGCAATAATGCACAACCTTTGGTCAAGAGGGGTTTTAGGTCCCCAACCTTTCAATGTGTGGGCAAAAATACACAACCTTTGTTAAATGTAAAATCCGTTGGTCCTTCCGTTAGGGATGTTAAATTCTGCTGATGTGGCATCGTTAAACTGACAAATGGACTGCCAATTTATAATATTAATTGTGTAATTTAATTAATAAGAATAAATTAAATCATATATTTAATTATGATTAAAAAAATTAATACTTTAAAATAAATAAATAATTTTTACTCCCCCTAAAAATCTAACAGGCTCTTCGTCAAACATGATTAATTTTTTTGAAAAACGACGGATTATTAAACACGACAAAATTTGCAAAGATTACATAACGACTAGAATTTTGAAAGAAAAAAAAAACGGCTGATTATTAAAAACAACTGTAATTTAAAAAATGACATAGTAACAAATGTGAATAATATTGAAGCACGAGTTCAAAAATAAGAACTACGCGTTAAATAAGTATTGCTCGTTAATTTAAAGTTTTCATTTATTTTTTGAATCATAATTAAAATATTTAAATTTATTCTTAATAATATGGTTATGTAATTAATATTACAAATTGGCAATCCATTTGCCAGTTTAACGATGCCACATCAACAGAAGTTAACATCCTTAACGGAAGGACCAACGAATTTTACATTCAACAAAGGTTGTGTATTTTTGCCCACACTTTGAAAGGTTGGGGACGTAAAACCCCTCTTGACCAAAGGTTGTGCATTATTGCTGCAATTAACCCTTAATTTAATTTATTCTACTTGATTAGATTTGATACACGATTTACTCTTTTATATATCTGTTTTTTCTCTACATATTTCCATTACTTGAGTCTTGATATATGGTTAGTAAAATGAAGAATCTTATAAATATACTATCATCTCACATATATACAGGTGAAAATATTAAATATATATATATATTATATTTAATACATCAACTAATCGATGCCATTTGGCGTGTATTAAAGGAGGTGTTGACTTGTAGCCGATAAGCACCTACACGTTTTTTTTAAACAAATATTAACAATATAATAAATCCTTTGTCACAATTTTTTAATCACTTCTGTTTTGATCACGTTACAATGATTTAATATTAATATTCGTGTTTCACGAGAGTCTTCGCTCTCTCTCTCTCTCTATATATATAAGAGAGAGAGAGTGAAACAAACTCATTCGATTAGAGCTTCAATGGCAGGGTCAAAAGTTTCAGTGAATATAATAATATTATCATGCATTAATATTATTATAGCTCTTCTTCTTCTTGATCTTGTTAATGCTCAATCTCAAACGACAATCAGTCACTACGACGCCGTTTTTCTCAACAGATCCAGTTTTCCACCTGCTTTCATCTTCGGAACCGCTTCATCTTCTTATCAGGTTAATTAGATATACTATATATATATGTCCATTAATTACATCCATATATATATATATATATATATATCGCAAAGTATTTGGTGAAATTTCAGTACGAAGGTGCTGCGAGAGAAGGTGGTAGAGGACCAAGCATATGGGATATTTACACTCACAAATACCCAGGTTAGTTTTGTAATTTCTGTGTTGTTTAGGGCAATTTTTTTATTTTTTATTTTACAGAAAAGAATAAAGGTGCAGAAATCATATGCATAGCAAAGACATCATATGGTACTTGACATTGTAATTTAGGTAATAAAAAGTAATATTTTAGGGAAATTTGGTGTTTAAGATGTTATAAGTTATAACTTGTAAGTGTAACATATATTATATATATATATATATATATATATAGTAATAATTAATTAGGTTATAAACTATAATTGTTATTTTTCTCATTGATATTTTTTTTCTCCTTACTTTTTATTACTCTCAAATATCAACTTCTGTGATTAATTTTTATGCTGGATTTTTTCTCAGCTCAAAATAATTATTCAAGAGAAGATATATGTATATATATATATATATACATACACATATATATGTATATCAGTATATGTTTATAACTTAGGGTTACTCAATTAATATAATTCTCGTGTCATGGGCGCTATTATAATATATCTAACATAATTTTATAGTAATTTTGTGTAAGAGACGTTGTATATATAATAACTTATGGATCTTGCTTACATTATAAAATGGTTACTTTGAACACTTCTATGTGGTCTAGAGTTGGTGGTACCTATGACATTTTATTATATTAGATTGCTATAAACGAGTTACATAAAGAATATTATCTTAATTGAATAACAAATATCAAACACGTTAATCCTGGCCATAATTTAACGGAGCCGACTGATCTATCCAAACGGACACGGGCGGATGTAGCTTATAGGAAGAGGTGAGGACGTTGAAAGTTGAAACCACCCCTTGTATTTTAAAAAATGCACCAATTTACCCTGATTCTTGAAAATATAATCAAATAAACCCCCAAAGCCAAAGCACAACCACCCCAAAGCCTAACCAACAAAAAACACAAGCCCAATTTCCCCTCCCTCTCCAAATTCTCCCTCACGTTTTCCTCTGTTTTCTAAATTTAGTGAATTTTTTTAATCCCCCGCTCTCGGAATCCGGGTTCCCCCACTGCAAACGAAAAGAATATTTTTTTGGATGTGTGATCTGTGTATATATATATATATATTAAAAGTAGTTTACTTAATTTATACTTGTATTCAATGAAATATCTTAGTTCTTAGATAAATAATTATCACAAGGGACATTTGTTTAGTTTACTAATATGTAATATCTATAGTTTCTACTTTATATTGAATTAATTTGTTGCACAGAAAGGATAAAAGATGGCAGCAACGGGGATGTGGCAAATGATCAATATCACCGTTACAAGGTCCCTGTAACACCACAATTAATATATATATATATATATATATATATATATATATAATGTTACAATAATAGCTCGAGTGCTCGAAAACAATTTATAAAGTGTGATAATGAGGTTAATTTGCCTAAAAAATAAAGTATAAAATATGTATAATTGGGTCGGTAGCACCCGATTTTTTTCTTAGTCATATAAATAATAATTTATGTCGCACCGTGAAGTTCTAAAAAAAAAAAATTAGATTGCAAATTCTAAACAATATTGTCACAAAACTGAATTGTGTGGAAGTGTTTTTAGGTTGACTGATCTGTAAGATGTTATTATTATCATAAAATTTTGCATGCACGTATACAGGAAGATGTGGGCATAATGAAGGATATGAATTTGGATGCTTACAGATTCTCTATTTCTTGGTCCAGGTTGTTGTCAAGTAAGTCCACATCTCATGCATATAGTATACTCAATTTCTACACTTAGCTTATATAACATATATATATATATATATTTAATATTACATTTATGAATTGTCTTCAGATGGGAAAGTGAGTGGAGGTGTGAATAAGGAAGGAATCAAGTACTACAACAACCTCATCAATGAACTCCTAACTCATGGTATGGTACACGTCACATTTCATATAGTATACCCTATATTATTTACTTACATTTTATACAATATTATTATATATATACATACCTATATTATTTACTTACATTTTATACGATATTATATATATATATATACACATACATAACATACGTGACATGATGCAAAATATTACAGGATTGACGCCATTCGTGACCCTCTTCCATTGGGACCTTCCACAGCCACTGGAAGAGCAATACGGAGGCTTCTTGAGCCCTAACATTGTGTGAGTACTATTTTACTTAGTATTCCGAGATATGAAGTTCAAATTAAGCCACACAACATAAAAATCGAAGAAATACTGAGCTTTCGCGGCGTTGAAACGTTGGAAAATTGCAGGAAGCACTTCAGGGACTATGCGGAGCTGTGCTTCCAGGAATTCGGGGACAGGGTGAAACACTGGATCACGTTGAACGAGCCATGGACATACGCCACCGGTGGTTACGTCAACGGGATATTCCCTCCGCGCCGGTGCTCAGCCTGGCAGAACCTTAAATGCCTCCAAGGAGACTCGTCGACAGAGCCTTACATGGTGGCCCACAACCTCATTCTCTCGCACGCCGCCGCCGTCAAGACTTACCGCGATAAGTTCCATGTCAGTTGTCTTGTCATATGAGAACTTATCCGGTTAATTTTGTTTATAGCACGTGCTGATAATAATGAATCCATGTCCTCAAGCGCAGGCCTCTCAAAAGGGATCGATAGGCATAACACTGATCTCGAATTGGTTTGTGCCCTACTCCGATGCCAAGCACCACCAGAACGCCGCAGTGCGCGCCCTTGACTTCGTGTTTGGATGGTAATTATCAGCAAACCGCTACAAAATGTCCGCGTTACAACAACAGAATAATCAGTAACGCCTAAGCTGCAAAATTGATCGCTAATTAAACTTTACTTAGAATTAAAAAAAAAAAACTTCAAAAAACTACATAATTTTGTTTTCTAGTGGACACTTAAATTTGATTGATTTTATTTTCACCAATAATATAGTTATAAACGACCTTTTTTTTGGGGTAATTTTTGTGGTTGTATTTGTGAAGGTACATGGACCCACTGGTCAACGGCGACTATCCACACAGCATGAGGTCTATCGTGGGGAAGAGACTGCCCACATTCACCGAACACCAAGTCAAAATGGTCAAAGGCTCGTTTGACTTTCTGGGGCTCAACTACTACACTGCCAACTATGCAGCTTATTCGCCTCATCCCGATAACACCCTTAATATCAGCTACAACACTGACTACAAAGCTAAGCTTACTTGTAAGCTCCATAAGGGTATTATTGTCATTCCAATATATATATAATCTGATTAACTTGTTTTACGCTATGTATTGTTGGCAGCTGATCGAAATGGCGTCTCTATTGGCCCTCCGGTGTGTATTCACACTATCAATTAATTATTAGTGTTTCATTTTAAACTTATTTGACATTAAAATGTATAATATATATATATATATATTATTGTTTTGGTTTAATTTGCAGGCGGCTTCGTCTTGGCTTCGCGTTTATCCACAAGGGTTCTATGAACTTCTTAAATACACAAAGAAAAAGTACAACAATCCACTCATTTACATCACCGAGAACGGTATAATCTATATATAGTTTTTATTAATTATAATTAAATTCTATTATAATTTTTTGTGGCAATTTTAAATAGTAGTGTATCACATGTTGAAGGAATTGATGAGGCCAATGACCCAAAATTGAGCATTAAAGAAGCTCTCGTTGACAACCATAGAATTGATTACCACTTTCGCCATCTCTATTACCTCCAAAAAGCGATCAAGTAAGTCCTTTATTATATCCCTCATTTTTTAATTTTTTTTTCTTCATATTACATGTATAATAGAATTATGAAACATATAATGTATTTCCAACACCTAAAATGTGCAATATTGTCCTAGCTACACTTTCATAATTACATAACCTTGAAAGCAGAGGCAAAGGCAATAAGGCCATAGAGTGGACAGGTAGGCTGATTTTGTAAATATTTTATTGATATTTGTGATATATTCTGGTTTTAAGTGCTTGCTTATAGACTTTTAGAGCATGTATATAGTATGACTTTTAAGGTAAAAACTTTGTATTAAAAATCAACTGGACAAAGTTTAATAAAAAAAAAAAAAAACAAATAAAGAACTAAAAGTCTGAAACTTTTTTAATAGTATTCAAATGTATTAAACTTAGTTACAGCATCGAATAAGTATTCTTATTTTTATTTTTATTTTTTAGAGGCAATCTTTTATTATTTGACTAAAAATTCCAATTCTAAAATGATCTTACAATTATAATATACGTTCATTTTTATTTTAGAGTAATCATTCTTAAGACTAGTTAATATTCTCTTTAAAAAAAATTATTGAAAAAAGCTAGCTTCGCCACTGCTGCTTGCTTGAAAGTATCCAATGCATGATGGTGTGTTGTGACAGGGATGGTGTGAGGGTTAAAGGGTATTTTGCATGGTCATTTCTGGACAACTTTGAGTGGGCTTCAGGTTACACTAGTCGCTTTGGATTTAACTTTGTTGACTACAACGACGCTCAGAAAAGATACCCCAAACTCTCTACACACTGGTTCAAGACCTTCCTCGACAAATAATAACATTATTCATCAATAAGCGGATCAGGATTTATTTACATCGATCGTCGTAATAATTTGTATGAAACTTTGTTCCATCAATAAACAGAGTGCTAAATGTATAATCTCGATCTGCATGCTATAAATATGTTTGGTAACACTTTTATAAAATCACTAACACACACAATTATCTCTTTAAGTTTACTCAAATGGAAATGCTGTAGGGCACGCCTTTTCCCGTGACGCCGGGTGGCGAAAACGGCTTAAGAAGCTCGTAGGGAATAGTTCCAGCTCCGTTTCTGTTCCTGAGTTGCGCATTTTTGTTCCTCTCGTCAATGGTCTCTTCGAGCTCCTTCAACTTCGCGTTGAACCTCTCGAATGCAGCCCTTATCACTGGCTCGTCGGCCCACGACTGCTCCATCTTCTCGCCAAGATACTCCTCGTCGGGCGAGTGGTTCGACAATATATCCAAAACCGCCATCACCTGCAATGGAGTGGCAGAACCAGGATATGTTCACTCGCGGGCCAAATTTATAAATAATAAATAAAAAAACAAAATTTTTAGTTTTAAAAATCGAGGTCTATGTAAGTAAATTCCGCCCTTGATGATCACCTGAGTTGCCTGAAGCTGCGACGGAAAGCATTTCAATAGTGCAGCTTCAGGCTTCCTGATGAACTTGTCCCATTCCTCGTCGGTCGGGTCTTCTGTCGGCATATTGGTTCTCGCGATCGTTGGGCGGTTGGGGAAGTAACCGCCGTACGTGTACTGGCCAAAGTTGACGGCTGCATGGTAACCGGACGTGACCCATGCAATCGTCGTTACGATCTCGATTAGGTCTTTTAGGGTTTGGAGACTCGGCCACCACGGCTCATCCTTCTTGTCGGCGTGGCCCACCGTTCTGATCTCCGTCCACCATGCTTGGAGCTCTTCGTCGGATTCGACGGAGCTAGGGTTTGGATAGTAATGGGAGATGTAGTCGGTCACCCAGTCCTTAAGGATGTCCCATAAGATGAGGCCATCGTTGGCGTAAGGATAGTCTTCGATGGTGAGCTTTAAGCCGTGTGGTGCTGCAGGATCTTCTATTGCCATTCCTCTGACACCATGAAAGCAATGGACTTAATTATAAGCATAATTATAACTATACAAGTAATATGATTATATTTATACCTGCTAATGAGATCAGCCGGCAAGGCCTGCAAATCAAATCGCCAGTCGAGTTCATAAGCGACGGAGCTAAGCTCTGAGGAGTACTTCCCAGGCGTGAAGGCAGTCTCGATGGTTCCACCGGCGTTGATAAGCGCTTCCCGGGCGAGCGCGTTGATCTCCATCGTATACCGAAAATGAGGACGCAACAGTTTGTAAACCGGGTGAAGCACACTGAGCTGCCTATTCGCCGCAATTATATAAGGCTCCGTGACACTGTGAGTTTTTAACCTGGGGCAAAAAAAAAAAGAAGGTATATATATAGATGTTGAACATAGTGTTTTCTTCACCTTTGAATTGATTATTATAATTTGTTATTTTGTGTGGTTTCCATATTTGACTTGTGTAACAATATTGTGAGGAATATCATACAATTTTCTTAGAATATATAAAAAGAGATTACCATAAATATATATATACACACATGATTTTATTGACATCTTTTATTATTCAAATCAAGACGGAATAATTTGTTCCGGCCGCTATGATTTGAAGATATTCAAACTAAAATTCTTGTTGCCAAAGTTTTTCATTTCGGTTCGATTTTACGGTTTCTACCTAGCCACCGGCTCACACCTCAATTTAGTACGTAGCTTATTAATGAATCCTTGGAGAAGGCGACCGGAACACGGTAGAATCTTGCATAATAGTCTAACACTTCAAGATTTTTTACTAGCTAGGCCGAGCTCGCGACTATTTTTAAAGTGTATTATGTGTTGATTAATCTGTGTTAGTGCTCCGTAATATAGGTTATGTACACGTTGAATTTCTTGACCAAGATAAAATAAAAATTATGTTTCTATTTCTATTTTTAATATTTCCATATATGTTTAATCTAACTTTATAGTATGGAAGAATGTACCAATGGCTGACAAGTTGATGATAGCCAGAATCATGAGCAAGAACATGAGCTTTGGCGATTCTCCAGAGCCACACTTCCGTGGAATGCCAGCTAGGCGTGAACACTTGCCGCCACAGGGGCTTCTCTTGGGTGGGCGGCCGAGTCAGCTCGATGGCCAGCGGCCTCAACGTACCATCCGGGTTCAGGAAAAAGACCGTTCTCGATCCGTACAAGGTTGTGCCGTTTTGCTCTCTTACTTTGTGGACGAATGGGAGGAGAAGATCGTGATAGTCCAACATGAAGAGTTTCTTTTTCTTTAAAGCCTGCGAAACCGGTTAATCTTAATTCTAGAGATCGACACTACGCCAAATTTTAAACTAATTCGTTGATTCATTCTCGGCTACAAAACATATATGAATAACCGAACGAGACGTAATTAAATTAACCTAATATAATACCTCGTCAACTCTCATGATGCCACCAATCTCTTGTTTTATCATCGCTGTTGTTATGGCTGATTCTTGTGGACCGTAGATCTCAGGATCAAGCTTACTCATGATTGGCCATTCCTGTAGTAACAAGCTTAGCTCAGTCGATCACTTGAAGACATTTGCTCAGTGGTTTGACCATTTATATTCAGAATTAGTCAACTCCGTTTGACCAAAAATGCCATACCGTGATCAACCGTATCATGCAAGGGTTGAGCCCAGAAAGAGTTTGCCTTGCAAACTCCTCATCTCTAAACCAAAAAAACTTGTCCCCTGCAAATAAGTACAATAATAATCCAAATTAAATATAGCCATATATATTCAAGACATATATGATTTATAGTAGTTCTTAAGAAAGAAATTACTAACGCACGTTATTAGAATAAATATTTCATAGTTTTTGTCAATAAAATTAACTTGCTGGATTGGTTGTATATTTGAATTACTATATAAAGTTACAGTGTTAAGCCATGTGACCTACAAAATAAATAATCCTGGCTTTATTAGAAGAAAAAGACAAATATCTCACTGTTCATTGTTTCGGGGGTCTCGAAACGCAAGACATCCTTGCCAGTATCTTTGAGGGCTTTGACGACACGTGGCATGGCGCTGCGGAGGAAGCCTTCGGTGCCGATGGGAGGAAGGTCGACGCCTTGGCTGAAAAGCGAGTCGATGGCGGTGAAGTAGGGGAATCCAAGGTCTTTGTCTGCCATAACCGTCGCAAGGCTCGGCGAAAGCGCGTGCAACACTGAATACAAAGTCTTCGCTTGGAATGTTAGCTGTTTAATCTCCGAGAAGCACTCATCTCGTGGCACATAGAATCGCTTACTCCTTTTCTCCGACAAAGAATCTACATATATAGAATTTTATATGTGAGATTTTTCCTAATGTTATTATTACTTCACTAATTATCACACTTCTCATGTCATACTGTTCTAAATATAAATGTGTTATATATTTTATTTATCTTATTTGCGAAATGAGAGGAATTAATTGTTGATGTAAGTTTTGCTAAACCATAATAAATAACGACAATATATCGTTATTATAGCTAGGTAGGTTTATAATTTTATTTTTATTGCATGGCTGTGTGACTTTGAAGTCATTAATAGTTTCTTGAATTTTCATATTATTTACTACAACGTTTTAATCGTGCAACCTTTGGGAATCGTACAAATTAGATATAGATTGACGTGATATCTTGGGCTTTATAAATGTTGTGAAAGCGTAAGGAATAGAATCTCAAGAAAATGACAAATTGTTAACAAACCTTATCTAGGGTTAGGACCACATGCATAGTCATGTCACTTCGTATAATTTAATTACATGGTTTTTCAATAATAATATTTACAGAAGTTAGGACCACGTGATGATACTTGTGGCGTTCCTATAATATTAATACATATCCTATATATTATAATATTGGAATGTATGATGAAGAAAACTACACGTGATCATGTAAATTATTTCTCAATTATTTCAGTATAGCAAGGAAGAGTAACAAGTAACTTATGATAAGAAATTTTCTCATTTTTTGGACAATAATACTTCTCGCTCAAGAGAGTAAACCTTAGATTATATGTGAACTTATTTCGGTGCATTAAAATTAATTCGAACGGACCTGATTCGCAGCGCGGGCGTCCAGTCCGGCAGCGCCGGGGGTATGGACGGTCTTGGCCACCAAGAGCGGGTCTTTGCAGGTCCCAATGCTTGTCGGGATCGCCCACGTCGTTGTACACATCGTAGTCGTAAATTCTCTCGAAATGCTTCCGCTCTCCTTCCCCGTCTCCTCTCAAAGTCTCCAGTTCTAGCTCTCTTAACTCTCTCAATCCACTTGGTGTTTCTGATGGCAAATATGACTGCTCAAGTTCACGCAAGGATTAGCAAATACAATACACTAGACTCTATATAGATATGTAGCTTAGCGAAAAACAAAAACTTTGACTCATAAGACATGTACAACTTTAATTTGATTTTCTTATTACTATCGATAAATCATTTTTATAAATTACTACTAGATATTTTGCATAAATCGATCAAATATACTATGTTAACTTTAAACTCATTAAATTGTTCCTAAATCTTATTATTATTATTAAAATTTATATGCATGAACAGATATATTATATACATATTACGACATAGTTATTAACTTTTTTCTGAAAATTATTTATGTCTCTTTAGCAACCAATTTTTGCATGGACACACAGGTAGACATATGCATGAATAATTCATCAAGGAAAATATATAACGTACTCACATCAATAAACTTTTGCATACTATAATCACATAGCAAAAACTTTTTCACCGGGAAATTAATGTCTATATTAGTTAGTGAAATAAATTAATTCGTAAGCCGGAAATTAATCGAAAGAAAGAGAAGATCAATTTTCTACGATCATCATCTTCTAGTTATCGAAAAGAGCATACCTTGGAGGTGAAAAATACTCTTTTATGAAAATTGTCAAACTTGGAGTGAACCCATGAGCCACAGACAACATTGAGAGGGCCATTGGAGAAGCCAGAGAGGACTATCTCTGAGATATACATCTCCTTGTGATGCTCATTCTCCACCAATACTGCTCCAACTTCTCCAAAATCATTTGGAACTTCGAAGCTCGTTTCATACTTGATCCCGTCTTCTTGCTTTCCTATCTTGTGGGCAAACCCTTCTTTCGTCCGTTTCTCCTCGTCGGTTTCTACCATTTCAAGTAACTAACATAAGTCCTTACCGCAATTAACCTGCATAGAGAATGATACATAATCGATGTTAGAGGGTATATAGTTATTACGTACCGGGATCGAGATCAACACTGACAAGCTCGAGAAGGAGGGATTTCCCAAGCAAGTCCTTTATGTCATCGATCCGACTGTCGAGGCCAAAGTTTTTGAAAAACCCTAAGACCGTTGGTTGCACGGTCACCACCGCTTTGACAGCTATTGTGTCGGTTTTTTCTTCCGTTGCTGCTGAACACTCTTCTTCATCATAATCGGTGGCACTACTACTACTACTTGCTATGGCCTTTATGAAGTGATGAAGTCGAACGGCTTTGTTTTGTCTTCGAAGCACCAACGAGCTTGGCTTCCAGAGGATGGAATAAGGGTTTCCGAGTGAACATTTGAAGAGGGATAGAGTAGAGCTAGGGTTCCTGGTTTGATGAGGTTTTAGCATCATGCAATGAATGAAGCTTTCTTTCTCCTATATCTCTATACTTGAATAGTTTGTGTGAACTAGTAGTGAGTTAAGTACGTATATGACTATATGAGTATATATTTAGGAATTATGTCTAAATTATTCTCAATTAGCGAAATTACTTACTTTTGAATTATGAAAAATGCTAACGTTCCATGCATTGATTACGAAATTATTATATCGTTAATAAATTTATATAGAGATGAGATGTTTTATATATATATTCCAAGTATTTTTAATTCATCATGTATTATGTAAAACACATATCGTCGATATATAAGAGATAAGCATAAGAATACTATATTAATATTCAATAATATGTAATATATATATATATATGGTATGTATACGATTACTAGTCCCATGTTATACAGTATATGGATTTGACTATTCATCAGGACATTTTTGGAGGTACGTTGAACTTGAAAGTAAGAAAGATTGTTTTTTTTGCTAATCTTAATCAAAACTTATTTGTTTACCTTTAATTTAACCATCTCTAATATTAGCAGATAACTCATTATGTATTTTGCGCTTTTTGAAATTGAGCTATACTATAATAAGTATAAACTTGAGATAGTATAATAGGTGAAAATTATTGCATGATTACAGAATATAGAGTACAGTACAGCACTTACTGAAGTTGAATGTGTTTCGATATCACATATATAGCTAGTAGTATAAAGATTGATTTACAACTTTTAATTGTGTATTTACACTTATTTTAATCGACACAACACTGCCTAATTATCATAAATATTTAATAATTTGGTAAAACCGCGGTATCGCGCCGCACCATGGAAAATTTTGTTCTTTTTTATTTATTATTATTTTCTCTTGACATCTTTGGACCACGTTAGTTGGCATATATAGCTTTTGTAAACTGATAAATTGTCATATGTTTCAATCAACAATTTGCAATTCAGTGATAAATATAACAATTTTGTTTACACGTGATAAGCTACACGTTTAGTACTTTTCATGCATATTATAGTGATATATCATATAATATATATATATATATATGTATATATATACACACATTACATTATATCTCGTTCGTAAGTTAGCAGATATTTTTGTGTGATGAATCAAGATACACGCACCACAAACAATATATCTAGAACCACTCAATATTGTTTTGGCCAGCATTTCATACCAATCTTATTTGCACCACAAACAGGCCTTCGGCGTTCTCCTTCAAGCTTACTTCACCTCCTCTACATGTTTGAGGTTCGTTCGGCGATGAGATTTTCCAAGATGCAAGACAACCGCAAACTTCGTAGCAGTTCGAAGTCCGTCGGCAAGCTGAAACTTCTTGAACTCCGTTACAGAAGACTCATGGCAAAAAAAAAAAAACATTGGATAACATATGAAAGATCGAACTAGCGTAGTAAAAAATGAGAAGCAAATTCACAGAAAGTGATAATTTTGTAAACAATTTTGATTGCGGTGTGTTGTACGGGTTCGAGGTCAACGTAATATATATAGATGCGGGAATGAGACAGTAAACTGACTGTCAAAGTGAGAATTTTCGCAAACCATTTTGATTGCGGGTGTGTCGAATGGGTTTGAGGTCAACATAATTTATAGATGCGGGAATGAGACAATGAATTGATTGTCAATCAATTTTTTAATGTTAAACATTATATTGCAATTAACTCAAAACGTAATAATTGACTCGATATTCATAAATACTCACAATCATATGATTATTTTATTTAATGTTCGAGCATTAGAACAAACCTCAATAATTGAGCATTCGTCTCGAGTGTTTGACGTTTCGACCCATTCGATTCTAACTCAATTTTGATTTCACTACAATACTTTCCGACCAGAGTTAGTCAAAATCACTGTTCCAAATGTTGTACTAGTGAAATGTTAATAGTTTGATTTTAATATATAGTTTACCGATGGTTATGGAAAAAGGGCTTATCGACAAGTTTTTATTATTATATAAAAATAGAGTAATTGATAAATAAATTTATTGAGCTAATTTTACGGATACACTGGTAATTTAAGGGTTTACGATAATTATATTTAAATTATACAAACATAAATTATTACTGTACGTAGTTCTATATAGAAGTACGATTATAAGTGCAATTTAGTATATAAGCAAATTAGTAATTAGTAAAGCAATTTTATTGATAGAAAGAAAAAAGATTTGCATTTTGCCCTACTCAAACATGGGCGAATTCTGCATTACCATAAGGCTGGAATATAACTTGTAAATTTTTTAGGGTTAATGACGACAAAAATACTCAAAGTTTGGTCAAAGAACCCCTCGTGTACTTACAGTTTAAAAGTAGTGGTAAAAGTATCCAAAATCGCATTTGGGGATTTGGCCACTCCCTTCTCGTGACGTCATTAACTTACCCGTTAACTCTGGCCAGGTAAGTTATAATTGTTACGAGAATGAAGTGGTTAACTCTTCAAATGTGACTTTGGATATTTTTACCCCTACTTTTTAATTTTGGGTACACGAGAAATTCTTTGACCAAATTTTAGATATTTTTGTAGTCATTAACCCTATTTTTTATCAAAAGCTTTAGCATTCGAGGTAAATGGACGACATATGTCATTGATAGGACGATGAAACAACGATTGGAGGTAAAATGAAAACTCTTGCTTATCGTATTCGTTTTACGATTTGCCGTGAAAAACTCTAATTAAGTCATTGTAATTTGTCAGTACAGAAAGCGACAAAGCACACACTTATGATTTATCGGAGGTACTGATTTTGAATCCCAGTATTCCATTGAAATTTTAGTCAATATTAAATAAATATATGTGCGTGGGACATGCCTTATATGTGTTAATCTGTAAATAATGTATTATGTATAGTTATTGTCTTTAATTTTTTATAAAATTTATAATTGTGATTATGTATCTACCTTTCTTTTGTATAAAATTATATTATAACCTACAATTTTACAGTATAAATATTATTATTATTATTTAACTCGTTATCCATCGACATATTCGTAAAAATACTCATTGATTTTCTATCGGTAACGGTTTTTTATATTAAAATCAACTAGCAACGAGTAGAAGGAGAATATTAGCTATTATAACACAAGTGTTCAGCAATTAATTCATGATAGTTTATAAATAACGGTCTTATATACTACACTAACATTTTGGTTTCAACAATATTTTCATGATCAATTCGAATATGAAACCGTCTCTTAATTCCTCTATCATCCAACCAAGCACGACTATATATGTTCCCTTCCCTAGATGGAGATACTGTACGGCACGCCTCTGCCGGTGACGCCCGGCCCGGACGTGGGCTTGAGAAGCTGGTAGGGCACGACTCCGGCTCCACACCGGTTCTTCAGCTTCTCGTCGGCGTTCCTCTCATCAATGATCCCCTCAAGCTCCTTAAGCCGGCCATTGAACCTCTCAAAAGCCGCGTTGACCACCGGGTCTTTGATCCACGAGGCCTCGACCGCGTCCCCGATGTACTGCTCGTCGATGGAGTGGCTCGAGAGGATGTCCAAAACCGCCATCACCACTGTCGCTTGAATCTGCGACGGGAAGCACCTGAGCAGAGCGGCCTCGGGCTTCACCATGAACTTCTCCCAGAACGCGTCGTCCTTGTCCTCAGTCGGCATGTTGATGCGGGCAATCGTCGGACGGTTCGGGAAGTAGCCCGCGTAGGTGTACTGCCCGAAGTTGACAGCGGCGTGGTGGCCCGAGGTCACCCAGGCGATCGTGGTGACGATGTGGATCAGGTCTTGCGGCGTTTGGAGTTTGGGCCACCAGGGCTCGTCCTTTTTGTCGGCGTGGCCGACGGTGCGGATCTCGGTCCACCAGGATTGGAGCTCGGCGTCGGCCTGAATGTCGGTGGGGTTAGGGTAGAAGTGGGTGACGTAGTCGGTGACCCACTGCTTGATGATGTCCCACAGGATGAGGCCGTCGTTGGCGAAAGGGTAGTCTTCGATGGTCAGCTTCAGGCCATGCGGTGAGCTCGGGTCCTCAACCGCTAGTCCTCTGGTCAACGGTGAATAACACAGCTCAGCTCAGCCATATATATCATCTTCTTAATATTTTTGTTTTACTTCGTTTTTCGCTTTGGAAAAATACCACGAATTTAAAACATTATATATATATATAATTTTGAACATCCTTCACTTTATATTTTTGTCTTTACACTATTTACGCTTTGGAAAATACCACGAATTTAGAGCATTATATATATATATATATATATATATATATATATATATATATATGAATAATCTTGAACACCCTGCACTTTATACTTTCGTCCCACTTTATACTTTTGTCTTTACGCCTTTTTTAGCTTTGGAAAATACCACGGAATTAAAGCGAAAATGCCAAAAAATAAAATTGCTTTTTATTTATTTATATCTCTAAGTAGTCATTTTGTCAAATTTCTAACAAATTTTAAAATTTAAAATTAAATACTTTTATGTTTTGAGGCTAACTAAAAGCACATATTTTATTAAGATTTTTTACTCTCTCTATCTCTCTCTCTCTCAAATATGACTAAGCCTTTTATTTTCATTTTATTGTCTATATAATTTATGATTTTGTATTTTTAGCTAGGCAAAAATAATTATTTTATTTATTTTAAAAAATTATTTTTTGGACAAGTTATTAGTAAAAAAATCCCTAGTACGGGGTACATTGATTTTGAAATCAATTTAGAAAAACAATTTTCACTACGAGAACTAATTAATTTATTTATTCATTTTCCAAACACCGGAAATCTGGGTTTTGGTTTCGAAAACGGCAAAAAATCTGAACCATAAAACTGGTTTCACTGAGAACTTAAAAGGGAGTGATGTGAAAACTTACCTGCTGATAAGGTCAGCCGGCAAGGCTTCCCGGTCAAAGCGCCAGAGCTTGTCATAGGCGACGGCGCAAAGCTCCATGGAATACTTGGCGGGGGCGAAGGAGGTCTCAATGATGCCACCGGCGTTGATGAGGGCTTCACGGGCGAGGGCGTTGATCTCCATGGTGTACCTGAAATGCGGGCGCAGCAGCCGGAAAATCGGGTGCATGGCACTCAGCTGCCTCTGCGTTGCGATGATGTAAGGCTCCGTGCAGCAATGCGTTCTCAGCCTATTAATCAATCAATGACTAACTCAATATAGTCATATTAATTAACTACCTTACTTAACTTCATATTATTTTTTAATTCTACTTAATAACGTCATCTTTTTTCTTTTCTTTTTTTTACTTTTTACACCATATATACATATATATACTTTTACTAGCAAAATTGATTGATTTATTATGTTTTACTATGAAAATTTAAGATACAATTATACTGAAATATAGTATAAAGAGATTCCTCACTTATTCATGACCTAATTATTGTAATATTACTATTATATAGCCAACGTGCTCGAACATTATGAGCTATGGTATGATGTTAATTAAGTATTTATTGACTTTAGATTCTTAACACTCACAATTACTCAAACAATTATATATGTTGATAAACAAATAGCTAACGATTATTATCATCATGACATCATCAATGGCGATGTTGTAATCGATACGTGTGTTGTAGGCGCGTACCAGTGAGAAACTAGCTGGTGATAGCCGGAGTCATGGGCGAGGACGTGGGCTTTGGCGAGCCTCCAGAGCCAGAGCCCCGTGGAGTTCCAGCACGGTGTGAAGACCTGGCTCCAATGCGACTCTCCGTTGCCAGGCGGCTTGGTGAGCTCGATGGCCAGCGGCCTCATCGTCCCGTCCTCTGTCAGGAAGAACACCGTCCTAGATCCGTAAAGCGTCGTGTCCTCCACCGATCTCACCTTGTGGACAAACGGAAGCAGCAGATCGTGGTAATCCAACATGAACAGCCTCTTTTGTTCTATGGCCTGCTCCACATATTAAATCCTTAAGTTAAATACAAATCTACAAATAAATAAAATATTTGTTACTATATATATATATATATATATATATATATAATATGTTATAATATTATTGGACCTGCTGGACAGTCATGAAACCTCTGATCTCTTTCTCGATGAGTTCGGTAGTGATGCCTGATTCTGCTGGTCCATAGATATCTGGATCAAGTTTGCTTCTCAGTGGCCATTCCTGCAAATATTGTATTAGTCTCGAATGAATGTGGTCGGAAATGTCGGTTTTAAATAAATCCGAAGCCATAGTTCTCACGATTTCTCTTTACGGCCTTGATTTTGTAGGGGCCTTCACGAAGTCACATCGTGAAATGATATATTTAATCAAAAGTGATAAGTATGACCAGAAGTATATGTAGTCAAGTCCATCTAGCCATAGATAAATTTTCGGAACGAATTTTGTGAGTTTAAAACGTGTAAAAAGATTAGATGGTTGAGAATTTAATGTGTTAATTTTTACCGTGACTGCTTGAATGCTGTACGGGTTGAGACCTGCAAGAGTCTGCCTCCCAAACTCTTCGTCTCTGAACCAAAAGAATTTGTCCCCTATACACATAAATTTCACAGAAAAGGAAAAGTAAGTACTTAAGATATGATATCTTTTTTTAATGTATCAACTTTCTTATCATACGATTGAAGTAATAATTGTGTCACCAAAGAACAAATAATTGTACGTGAAAATTTATAAATCAAGTGCAAAACAAATAAAGGAACAGAGAAATGGATATAGTAATTGTACGTAAATATAATGGACCTATAATGAATTTTTTGGCACAACTTAATTTTAAAAAAAAATTATTTTTTGTTTCACTTTAAGAAAAAATAATCGTTAATTAGTAAACTATTTATAAAACGGATATTGGTGGTAACAAAAACTGATTTAGCTTTTGGTAAAAAAAAAAATTAAGCTAAAAAGACTCAAATATACTAAAAACCGTGTTTTTATTTTTAGAAAAAACCAGCACAACTTAATTTTTTTTAAAATTATTTTTCGTTTCACTTTAAGAAAAAAACTGACAATTAATTAGTAAACTATTTATAAAACAAATATTGGTGGTAACAGAATCTTATTTAGCTTTTGGTAAAAAAATATTATTTAAGCTAAAAAGACTCAAATATACTAAAACCGTGTTTTTATTTTTAGAAAAAAACAAAAGCTACGAATCCTAGCTTTTATGACTCATGTCCAAAATTCTAAAATCACTTTTGGATTTTTTGTATGTTTAACTTATTTTAAAAACAAAACAAGACTTTTTAAACTAACTCAAACGCACCCAATTTATTTGCAAATAAAATATAATTATAGTATTAATAATTGAATAGTGAAATACTAAGCAATTTTAATAATTTAATAACTATAGTGATATTAATGTCACTTAACCTAATCAACTAAAGAAAGCATAGTATAATGTATTTATAATATTAGCATTAAGGAGTCTTTACTCTGCATGGTTTCTGGGATCTCGAATTGCAAAGCGTCGTCGACGTCGGAAAGGGCCTTGTACAGTCTGGGAAGAACTTGCCTGAGAATACCCTGGTTCTCGGAATCTTGAGGAGGGATTTTAATGCCCTCGTCGAAGAGTTTGTCGATGGCTGTGAAGTAAGGAAAGCCGAGCGCAGAGTCAACCAACACCGTCTGAAGGGACGGCCTCAGCGCGTGCAGCCCTGAGTACACCGTTTTTGCGCTGAACGTCAGCTGCTTCACTTCTGAGAACGCCTCGTCTCGGGGCACGTACATGCTTCCACTTTTCTTCTCCGACAAAGGATCTTAATACGTACAAACAAAATTAATTTATACGAGATTATGAGAATATGTATAATTACTATGAACAAATTAAAATTACTAGCTTGGGACGTATACGTATAGGAATATTGCAAGTTTCTTATTAAGTCTACTTTTATTTTCATCTCATCTGTAACTTTATTAAATCGTTTAACTTTATATATTTACTACAGAAAATTGTTTATTTAAAAAAAAATCGTGATTAATTAATTTATTGAAGTCACGTAAAAAAAAATTCTTTTTAATTTTATAAGATAATATTTGAATATCCAGTAAAAAAAATTAGGATAAAAAAATATTGCATTAAAAGAAAATTAATTTACAGGAAAAAATATTAATAATTTCGAAAGAGTATTTATGTGCATTTAATGTTTTAATTCTAAATATGCATTAAATTTTTTATTTAGCAGCGATAATTTATTATTACGAGATTTTTTTTTGCTTTGTAAGGTGAGCTTTTTCAATTTATGTAAGTCGGCCGAAATCAATTACTTGATGTTACGAATTCAAATATGCTTGCGTTTATTGACTACAAGAGATGTTTAACATGATTGACTTGTAATTTTAAAGTTACTTGTGTTTATTGAGGTAAACTTCACTCAATATACTACAAAATACCATTTATTCTTTTAATAGATTTCAAGTTTTCATAATTATCAAAATAGGCTTTTTAAAAAGTTTAGATCAAATTTACTCATACTCTTAACTCATCTTTTTAATTTCAAGATAGTAGTCTCTAAATTTTCGGACATTAATCCTATTGGGACAACAACTGTCCAAATATAAGGACATGCATTGTCGAAATGATATTATATTAGTGTCCGAATTTTCAGGTCCTAAACTGTCTAAATTTTAGGACATAAGTTGTCCCAATTAAGTGACTAAATTTCAAGGGTAAAATTTGACATTATTTTAAAAAAAAAAATATATTTTAAGAATAATGAAAAACTTGAAGTCTATCGAAGGAATTAATTGAGTTTTGGAGTCTTTTCAATGAAGTTTTCTATTCATTAATTACCTGTTTCACTGCGAGGATAACCTGTCCTACACCTCCGAGGATAAGGGAGTTCTTCGTTACCACCGAGAATCGGTCTTCGAAGTTCTTCGTTGTCAGGGTCTCCGAGGTCATTGTACACATCGTAGTCGTATATTCTCTCAAACTTCTTCCTCTCTCCTTGTCCATTTCCTCTTATGCTGTCAAGCTCCTCCTTTCTCAACCGCGCCAACCCAGGTGGGGTACTCGACGGCAAATATGACTGCATTCAAATCAATTAAGGAAACATTATTAATTTAAGTTTTTAAAGTAGTTTTACTAGGTATTCTTATTATGCTCTTACTTTTACTTGGTATATTTATTTATATACCCTCTATATATTTATCTATATATATTTTCCTCTATATTTATTAAGGAAACATTATCTTTACTTCTAATTAAAAAAAAGGTTGAAATTTACTGTACCTTAAATTTATATTCATTATCCCACAATCACCCCTAATTATTAACAAATATTTTAGTTCAATTAGTTTACTTCATAATTTATTTCTAAAGTAAATGCCACTTTATAAACATATATATATATATATATATATATATATATATATACCTATCACAAATTAAGCATGCATTTGAACTCTTTTAAGATAATAGACTATATATAATGATATGTAAAAGCGAATATCTCAAAATATATATGTAGAATAAATTAATAAAATCCTCATGAACAACTCAAAACCATTTATTAAAGTGTTATTATTATTATTTACTAGAAGCCTCTACGGCTCTACGCATAGTATGGGGCCAATAAAATAAAATAAAATCATAAAAATGAAAAGAAGTAATAATATCTTGCCTTATCTGTGAAGAAGATTCGCTTGTGAGGATTGTCGTATTTGGAGTGAATCCATGAGAAGCAGTGAACGGTGAATGAGCCACCAGGGACATCTTCTAGGATTATGTCCTTGAGGTACATCTCCTTGTGGTGCTCATTCTCTACCAGAATTGCCCCGATCGCCCCAAAATTCGCCGTCACGTCAAACGTCGCCTCGTAGTTTACGTCCCTCTCTTCGTCCCGCCAGATCTTTCTCTGCGCGTACGCTTTGATTGTCTGCTTCTCTAGTCCGGTTTCTAATTCATCATCACAAAAAATATAGTATTATTAAGTTTGTTTCTCTCAGACTTCCTTAATTAGTTTCATATGAGAGATTGAGGGTGAAATGGTTTGTGCAATCAGCTTTTGATATTTGAGATAATTTTAATGTTTAAATTGTAACTCTCAAATATATATTAATGGAATTACACTTTTCCTACGCCATACGTAAGGGTTCTATTAATAAAATTCAGACAAGGTTAATATGTGAGTGATCTCTCTCGCTATTTGTCTAAAAAAAGATAAAAGGTGAAATTAAGACCGATATACTACTACAGTACTACTAGTGATGGGTTTTTTTGCGAAGGATTTTTCAGTATTGGTATCGATAAAAAAGATATCCACTTTTTCATTAAGGGTAATTTAAAAATAAATTTTATAGTAATTTCACTAACTTCGCATAACTCACGTGGCATTAAGAGTAGATCCAATAAAAAACCTATAAAGGTCAGTTAACAGTAACTTAAAAGAGTAAAAAAAAAAACCGGATAATTTTACATTTCTTGCAGAAGTTTAGGGAAGGCTACAATCTATTTGGACTTAACATAGATCCGTCACTGCCGGTTAGGCTAAAATCGGATAATATCATATCGAGTCGGGACAGTGTTAAAAGTAAACAAAAAGATGTGATAGATTGATGGGTGACATTACGAATAGACCTGTTTGCTATAATTGACTTTATCTGTATATAATTTGTCTCGGTCTCTCGGATATTAACTTTGTACATGGATCACCACACCACACCAGTATGTATTTGATTTGGACCACGATTTTGTACGTTGAATGGAAATCACTTGTTTACTCATATTTTAATGTAAAATATCTGACTGATATGTTACGACATTATGATTTGAAATTGTGCGTGAATTTTTATTTTGACAAAGTCTGAGCTTATAGAAAATTTGAACTGTGTATATGATTTTTCGTCTTCTTATTTGGAATTTTATTTGCCACAAATCTTCTGAATCCTGCAATTGACGTGTTGTCATTATTAGAGTTAAAATATCTTGTAGAACAAAATATCTATGTATTTTATAAATAGTATAAATTATGACTGGCAACTAGCTGCTACAGTTATTTTAATCATTGAGTCGATCGATTCGTTAATATAGTAATTTTTTAAAATATCACTCTATATAAATGTGTTCCATATGATTTTGCACATTTTTAATTATTATAAATGTGCTACCTATCAGATTGCTATCTTATTTTTTTTTATTAGTTCGTCCTCTTAAATTATGCTTTGTCTTAGGTTGTCTCGTAATAAACTTTATTCATCTATTTTCATTATTTTCCTCTTAAACTTTTTATATGTATCAAAATATTGTCTATTTTTTTAGGGCTCTTAATAGCCAAATTGAAACATAGGTTTAGCAAAATAGCTAAATTTTGGTAAATTTTGCAAACTAGCCAATTAACCATTTACAAAATTTTGGTTAATTTTGTAAACTATCCAAATTAGAAATTCACTTAAATGGTTAATTGGCTAGTTTACAAAATTAACCAAAGTTTGGCTATTTTGCACCTATGTTTTAATTTGGCTATTTGGTGCAATTTCTCATTTTTTTATATAAATATTTTAACGGGTTTCACTTTCATCATATTAAGGGAGAAATCATAAAAAAGGAGAGATTTAACGATCTTAAGATGGAGAAGGACGGAAAGACAAAAAAACCAATACCGGGAGGGAATTTCGACATTCTTTTTTAATAAAATTTGAGGTTGATGAATTTCGCACAACAGATTAAGATAGATTAAAATAAAGAAAATACACATTTATCTTTAAATTTTGGCCGAAATGGTAACAAATATTCGATATTTCAATACAAATTAAAAGTCCATACAAATATTCACTAATTGCTAATTTGAATAATATATATATATATATATATCTATATATATAACTAAGCAATTATAGATCCTTTTTTTCTCTCTAAAATTTAATTTGAGGGGGTTAATTTGAATTTCAGTTTAAACTAATTTTTTTTATGAATTTAAGCTTGTATATATATATATATAGAATTAACCAATTATATATATACACTTACGAGGATCTAGCTCAGCACTGACAAGCTCGAGGTGGAGAGACTTTCCGAGCAAATCTTGGATATCATCGAGTCCTTTTGTTAAACCAAGGTTCGACAGAAACCCTCCCACGGTAGGGCTCACCGACAGGGTGGCCTTCACTTTCACCGTCGTCTCGGCTGCTTCGTTAAAGACGGCCTTGACTCTGCCGTCGTTTACTGACTCAACCTTGGTCCTCCAGTTATGGCCCTTAGAGCAAAGCTCCGACGGCCGTACTGGAAGCGAAGCAAGACCTTTCGTAACGCCATTCAGAAACGGCTTCACCAGAGGGACGTACCGAGATTGATGAGCTAACTGAGGTTTCAACATGATTATCTAGGGTTTCAGATGTGAGAGTGGAATGATTGTATTCTATTGGTTATAGTAAATAATGTAGACACAGTCTCTCGAGGTGGTTTATTGAGGAAGTGATTAAAACAGACCTTTTATAGGAGAAATATTTCAGGAATAAATGAGATATAATTAGGTCAATATGGCCATATTTGACGTCGATAATTCCATACACGTGAAAAAAATGCCCATGCATGGTATAATTTGAATTATGTTTAATCATAAAGATCGAAAAAACATATTTCTGGATAAGAGAATCTGTTTTTGAGAGTTCATAACGCACGTGGTAAAATAGATGTTCTTGTTTTTTTGTTAGCAAAGGAAAAATCACATCGCTTTATGCTCTTAATTAACTTAAAACATACTTGTAATTTCAAACATAATTTTGCTGTTTTAATTTGTTACCAATTAAGTAATTACAAAGTTGTCTAGAACGTACGACGAGCCAAGAGAAGAAAAAAAAACAGGTAATTTAGTTGTGTTAATTTATATAATGCGCATCATAAATATATATATATATATGAAGATCAATAGATCATGAAAATCCAAAGGAGTTCATTAATGGAATCGCCCTAAATAAACGAAGTTAGATCTTGCTGTCGGCCACAAAAGAAGTGAGCTTGAGTCTAATGTTCAATTACAGAAACACGTTTTATTCAGTTAACTAATATTAAACTATATACAATTACAAAGAATGAAAGTAATACATTTAATTGGTTCCTCCATTATTATTTTTGTGTTGTTCTACTATAGTCTATATATATGCATTTGAATCCCTAGAGATATTACTACTCGGAATTTAATTTCAGTTATATGTCTAAGATACACAAAACTTATATTTATCAAATTTATTTGAACGTTTTCATCTAAGAAAAGCTCGCGTCTTCACATTTTAATTATCAAAATACTCGATTATCAGGGTAATTTTATCAATTTATTACTTTTACTTATATATATATATATATATATATATATATAAATATAACATTTCTTCAAGAAATCCTAGAAACTCATAACTGGCCGCGACCTGTTATATATATAATATATATCAATTAGATTGTCTTTTCACATATATCATTCATATATATATATATATAGACCACTAGTTGTAAGTAAATTTTTCTTAGCGATTCGTTTTAAAAATTAAGCTATGATTAGAATTAAATGTAAAGCATGTATTAGACGATGTATATGATAATTTATTCTCTAAAATAGTGAATTTTCAAATTCGTAAGAAATGTTTACTTATAAGCTATATATTAGATCATATATATGTACAGTTCACCAAAATAAGCTGTAAGATTCAGACAAGTTGAACAGCATAATTATAGAAATCGAAGAAGTATACAGTTTTCTGATAATTTAATTCATTGTATCTAGGGTTGGTGAGAAACGCTATGAATGTGTTTGCATTGCATGTGAGAAACTGAATCAAGCATAGGTAACGTGTCGTATCAAATTAAATACTGATTTATGGAACTTTAACTCATGTCAACATGGTTATTTTTCAATTGGAAATATTAAATCTAAATATGGCAAAACTAGTCATAATCACATAAAAATTAGAGAATTCAAGATAGTTTTAGCTATATATCACGATTCTTTTCAAGATAAGATAAAGCTGACTTGTCCAATTCCTATTGCTTCAACATATTTTCTCATTTTTATTCAACAACAAAAAATACTAAACAAGATATATATATATATATATATATATATATATATAT
Source organism: Parietaria judaica (assembly GCA_954871525.1). Taxonomy (NCBI): domain Eukaryota; kingdom Viridiplantae; phylum Streptophyta; class Magnoliopsida; order Rosales; family Urticaceae; genus Parietaria; species Parietaria judaica. The sequence continues at coordinate 11,996,018 of OX940862.1, forward strand.
ATATGTAAATATAAAACGTTTACAGTCTATGTGTAAATTGGACATATCCTAATTGGTGAAGCTTTTAAATCCGAAAAGGACTCTTTCATTAATATATAAAACTCGTGTTGGATATCGAGTGTTGCAAGTTTCCCTATGAAAGTTACCACTCTTTATATACCGATGAACCTTTCAATTTTTATTTGGAAACATCTTGAAGCTTGAAGACGTAAAGCCATGAATGCACACTCACACACACACATATACTATATATATATATATATATATATATATTATATGTGGACACGTTTTTTTATTATCAATAGTATATCGAGCAAAGCAACGTCAATTGTTTAGCGAAGCAGTAACCCTTCATAAACGACAATTAAGACTCTTAAAAACGTGTATTTTGAATTTGAACCACTGCAACCGCACATGAAATGATGCGGCATTTTGTGAATGCAAAAATAACAACTAATAACTGTTGAAAAATATTAGAGATAAATTAAAATTGAGATAGAATCGATATTAAGAAGAAAAAACAGTATGTTAATGCGATGGACAGTCATAGATCATGAAAGATTTTAGTCGTCGACAAAATAAAAGAAAAGTCATTCATCTAGATAATTGAAAACACGTGTCAAATACTTGGTGGTTCTAGTGAGATTGTTTGTGACATGATGAGTAACTTTTCATCAATGCATGGGACATTGAAAATTCGATGCTACGATCAATGTTATTTTTATGATAATATTTATTTTTTGAATATTAACCGTTTTTCAAAAAAATCATTTTTGTGATTCAGGTTTTGTTCTCTGTGGGATTTGCAAAACAACAAAGATATAGTTTTAAATTCTAAATATGATTATTATTTCGTTTAAGACGACACATATCGTACAAATAGAAAATAATTGGTAAATTTAGACAAAAGACTCATCTCTTTTATTTAATATATATATATATATATATATATATATATATAATCTCATAGACTATATAAATGTTGGAAGAGCTGCATAGTTGTATTCAATATAACAATATTCTAATTATAATACATACGTTCTCATAATTTGAAAATTTCGGGAGTCTTGGGCGAAACATGAAAACAAGGCCTTTTTATTTTTTAATATTAATTATATACAATAAAATAAAATTATAAATTTAATATTAAATAAGCTAAAAAATAATAACGTTCTCTTGATAAATCATTTTTTACTAATTCCATAAAATGTTAAAATCTTCTTAATTATATTTTGCGGTGATAATTAATATTACTAAAATAATTATACAGTGTTCTTTCACTTTACCCAGGTTTTTTCGAATATTTTTATAAGTTATTTCGTCTCTTAATTTATATTTTTAATAATAAACTATGAGTTCATTGTAAAATGTTACATTTTTTCAATAAACTAGTTTTATTAGCTTAAAGAGAAATAAATCGACCAATTGTATACTGACCGAATAACTTAACAAGAACAGAGTGTTGTGTGGAGTTACTAGAAAGAAAAGAAAAAAAAAATTGGCAGTACAACTTTATCGTCGTTTTAAATTCCAATGTATTTTGTATTTATTTATTTATTATTCTAAGTGAGCTCCTTTTTGTTTTGTTGACTAACAGGCCCCTTTTTTCGCATGGGCTTTTCACTAATACTAAGTAATAATATATATATAAAAAATATTTTCAATTAGGGGCCTTCATAATTAAGGTCGCATGGGGTTTTTACTAAGTACAAAAAAATATATTAAATATTTTCAATTAGGGGCCTTCATAATTAAGGGGCCTTGGGCTGGGCCTGCAAAACAAGCCCATATACGACATCAGTTCGTAAACGACATTGAAATCAAAGAGCCTTCGGCAATTACAGCACATCAACGACACGGTCTTGATGAAACACAAGATGATCTTTACTTAAACTTAGGTATATTTGCCGCTATTATCTAAAACAGTACTATACGTTATTCGATTCGATCGGAACTCATGAATGAATAGTACTTGTTCCGCTCATTACGATCGAATCTTCCAAGCTCGGAGGAGGAACTGAAGAGACGTTCCCATGGCGGAGAAACCAGAGATCGCCATTCTCGGAGCTGGAATCTTCGTCAAGACCCAGTACATTCCTCGCCTCTCTGAGATTTCCGACCTCGTCTCTCTCAAATTCATTTGGAGCCGCTCTCAGGTACTTTCGCCAATCTCCGTCCTTCCTCATTCTTCTTCTTCTTCTTGAAATCAATGACTGAGAGTCGCGTTTTTTCACCAGGAATCTGCCGAAGGAGCTGCTGAGATCGCTCGCAAAGATTTCCCTGGAGTAGAATCCAAATGGGGCGATGAAGGTCTTGATCAGATTGTTGCAGACCAATCCATCCTCGGTGTTGCTGTGGTTTTAGCTGGCCAAGCCCAGGTTTTTGCTCATTCAATCAACTCTATTAACTCCATTTCCATATGTTAGACAGATTCATGGAATCGATTAAGATTCCATTGATCCAACAGTTTATAGTCTTCGCGTCTGTGAAACGAACAAGTGGGTTGCTATAAATTGAACACAAATTAATAGGAAATCCCGACACGCGGATTTTTACGTAGAAACCTGATTTGGGAAGAAAGTCACGGGCTGTGGTGCGCCGGTGCCAATTCACCCGACGGTTATGAGAGACAGTTCGACAGCTGTAACATGAAAGCCTATTAGAGTAAAATCCCATGTGATTTATGTTGCACCGTGAAGTTTCGAATGAGTCGGGCTCTGGAAATGGATTCGTGTCACAGACTCTAACATGGGCTATGCATTTGTACCTCAAAAGCCTGTCGTGCTGGTAATTGTAATGCGTGAATCGCTTGCGCAGGTTGATTACTCGCTAAGGCTTCTCAAAGCCGGGAAACACGTTCTTCAGGGTAATTTGATTTTCGTTTAACAGGACAGATTTTTCTTAGTTTGTTATTAACATTATTTATACATGGATAAAATGAACAATATGACAACGTACTGAACCCGTTCATCTGATCTCTATTGCATGTTTAACTTCGGCGCTCTGAAGAGAAACCCGCAGCATCTAGTAAGTAGTGTTAATTATCGTCAGAAATAAATAAATTATTAATCTTCCAAGTCGCTAAGCAATTTATTAATGCAGCTACAACCGAACTTGAAGCTGCCCTTAGAGTCTATGATTCCATATGTGCTAATGTTTCGAGTAAGCCGATTTGGGCTGTTGCAGAAAATTATCGTTTTGAACCGGCTTTAGTCGAGGTATGCATGTATTACTAGTACGTGTCTGTCTATTGCCTTGTCGGGTTGTTTTCGTGCTCATGATTGATATTGCAGTGCAAGAAACTAGTGGCTGAGATTGGAGACATGATGAACGTCCAAGTTATTATCGAAGGATCTATGAACAGTTCTAATCCTTACTTTTCCAGCTCTTGGCGACGTAATTTTACTGTACGTGCTTAGACTTAAACGTACTTACACTTCTTTTTCTCCGTCGTGAGAATTAAGAATTTATATATATATATTCACTTCAGGGAGGCTTCATTCTAGACATGGGAGTGCATTTCATTGCCGGGCTGAGAATGGTAATTTTATTTAAAGTATTTAATCTTAGGAAACAGATAAACTTTTTACTCTAAATTATAGCCATTCTTATAGCAATTTAAGCAGAAGGTTTGGATATATCTAGTATTGTTTTTTGTCGAATAACTTGTCTTTATTCGATATTCGCAACAGCTTGTTGGATGCGATGTAGTGTCCGTTTCAGCTATAACCTCTCACGTGGACAAGACTTTGCCTCCACCAGATAATATATCCTCTCTTTTGTAAGTTGATAATTCCACCATAAATTCTGAGTTAAAATTCGCTCTCTTTTATGTTAAACATTTCTACCTTTTTTTATACGTCTTTTTGCTTAGTTTGCCGTCCATAGAGAGTATTGTATTCATAAATTTTAGATGGAGTCACGAGAAAAAAGAACTGAAATTCCTAAGATCTTTGTCCCAGCCAGTTGGAAAATGGATGTTCTGGAGTTTTCACAATGATCGTCTCCTCAAGCGCGCCGAAGGCATGTGTTGACTCGAAAGTCAAAACTTCTTTCGCTTTCAATACGCGTGAATTTCCCTGTAGTAACTATTAATATTTTCCCTCAGATATTCTGGAGAGTGGTTGGATTGAAGGGAACTCTTCAACTCGAGCGTGGAAAGTGTGACGGTCAACATGGCTACATAGTAAAATTGGCATTCACTAACAGTTTGACTTCGACATTTAAGCTTGATTTAAATTTATATTAGTCGGAAATAATATAAATGTTTCAGGTAATATTCTATGGTGCTGACGGAAAAACCGAAACCACATTCTATAAATTCAGTGGAGTGACTGACGAATTCAAAAGCTTCATACACGACATATCACAAGCAAGCGTCCCGGTACTTTTAAGATTCTCCACACTCGATTAATTGAGTCACTTGTTCTTAGATCTATAGTTTGTTCATCATGGAAATTGATCCGATTTATCCTCTGAGTCTGCTCAATTTTTTTTATTTCCGAAGGGAAATGACCACGTAGCGGAGCCTCGGATGTCGTTTCTGGAAGGTGCGAGAGACGTTGCCGTTCTTGAGGCGATGCTGGAATCGGGAGTAAATCAAGGGGCAAAACTTCAGGTTAAGAAATTTTAAATTTTAATCAGAATATTAGAATAAAAGTTGAGCATTTGATGTATTGACAACCAACAAAGGCGGTTTAGACTCGTAGAGGATATTAAAAATCCCGAAATTCATTTCTAAGGAAGATATTGTATCAGAATTCATTAAACTCAGAAAGTTCTCTTCTTCATTAAACATGGTTAGCGTTTGTACACTCGATTAGATTGTAGAACTTATAAACAGCGAACGTGTTTCACCTTAAATTTTTTATTTATTTTATTTTTCGTGTTTAGTGGTTTACCTCGACTAAAGGTTCACCGAAACTTAAATTCCGGCCCGTCACTACATATGATATAATGAAAAGAACATTTAGAAAAGAAGTCAGAAAATGGGCCATTGAAATAAATAAGTGGTCACAAGTATGCATTGAAGGCACTGAAACCCTTATCTGCCTACTTAATCAAACTCTTTTGTTTGGCTGAAAATCAAACTTCTTTTCTATCTGCATTTCAAGATTAAAAAATAAAATAAAAACAATCTCAGCTAGAATGAGATAAATAGAAAATCATATAACCCCATGAAACACTTGGATAAAAAAGTAGTTTTCATGTTACCCTTTGTGGCAAGGAATTATATATATAATATTATGGTAAGAAAATCTTTGCTGAGAGATGATTCGTTTGTAAGAACTGATCTTCTGATTTTATTTAGCTAAGTTAAAAATGGGAAGTATTTGTGATGATCAGTGGCGGATCCCGGATATATATTCCGGCGAGGCTATGTATTGGGCTAAGCATAATCAAAGGTAAAAAGATAGAAAAATGGGGCGGACTGGGCATAGATCCGCTCCTGCTGACGATTACTCTTGACTTGCTTGATTTTGACTTCATGTCATTCAATTTAAATGAAATTCATCATGAAGACTAGCCACGGAGAAATATTTTAGAACTCAGTGGTTGAGAATCGGAATATCCCAACTCGACTTTAATTAACCAACAAAAGAGTAGCGGCCAAAAAAAAAAAAAAATCAACAAAAGAGTGTCCCTCTCTAGTCTGAATGAATAAAACTTCACAGCTATTCATTAAAAAAAATGGAGATTTTTATGAATACACAATCTTATTAATCTTACCCCAACAACCAAGATTTACACATTATATTGCTCAACGCTACAGAAAGCAACGGTTGACCAAATTCATAGCACAAGTCAATGATTGTCCACAAAATTACTTTCATGTCCTTTTCAATCTTTCATGCATGGAAATTTCTTACATGCTGTATTGTATGGGCAAAAATTTAAGAGCTTGCTGACAACAAGAATTTCACACATTTGCAGCTTTATCACCTTTTTGGACGCCAATATTTGTTTTTAATGGTAAAGGTTGTATTATAATAAATGGTAAGATTTTGCTTTTGTGGATTCAAATGAAAAATAAGTTGACAAAATGTGTCGACGATAAAATAAATAATAACGCAACATAATTGCGTTACCGAAAATAATAAGTAAACTGAACGTTAATTAAGTGAAACCCGGCACCTTGTTAACTGAACAAGAGAAAGAGCTTCTCAAATGATCGGATTTTGACAAAACAAGGAGTACTACTACTACGACTTACGAGAAGAAGAAGCGCTCCGTGGGAACCAAGAACAGTACTTTTATATAATAGAAGAAGTGTCAGAGGCTCTATCAAGTCGTCGGGCGAAATCTTCACATGGTAGTCTCGCCTGGTCGGGATTTACAGTATAGCGCTGGAGCCTGAAGATCGCTCGGAGGGTCTCGGCCCGGGCCAGCTCGCTCGCATTCTCTTGACATTTGACCGTAACTCGATGGTTCCGGGCGCGAGATAACACTCTCCTTAATGCCACATAAGTATTAAACATCAAATTTTGATTGATCATTCGAAAGCTAAACCACAATTTATTGAGGCATGAGTTGATTGTCGTCGTTAGTATAAAAGACATTATCAGCATTAATTTCGACAGAGAATTGTTTCGAGTTCCCATACATAAGTTGATTTGATTTGACTATGGCTCGATTATTGTTGACACCAAGGTATTAAATTTCCCGAATATCCATCGGCATGCCCATCGAAAATCTTTTTTCGAAGATATGCGAAACGATATATCCATCGACATACCCATCGATTTACCTATGAGATACCCATCGACAAGCGATATATCCGTAAAACGAAAAATGCGAAACGACATCGGCAAGCGGTATTTAAAACCTTGGTTGACACTTAATTGGCTTAACACTTCTGTCACCTCAATATGATGTCATAATTATTCTCTAAGGAGTATGTATAAATAAATCAATGTACTCAAATTTGGATTGAATCACTCTTGTATTTCGTGCAAAAATAACAAGTTGAAATATAGTTTTTGCTTTTATTGGAATTAGAACATAATAGAGACAAACCTATTTCTTGTCACCACCTTTAAAAAGTAAGAAACTAACCTGTATTTGCTCTCCTTATGGGCAGTTCCAGGAGTACTCGTTTTTCGTGCATTGAAATTCCAAAAAATAATAAATAAAGTTAACCGGTATTTAAATTATGACCGAGGAGAATCATAGAAGATTAGGAAATGTGTTGATATTATATGTTCACTCACTCATAAAACTTGAATGAGCAGAGAAATAAAGGAAACGTAAATGGTAAAACGACAAGAAACAAAATGGTCGTTTTTATAAGAAATTGGAGACAAAAAAATAGGTTGTGTGTGGTGTCTTCTTTGTAAAGATCGAGTCTTTTTTCTTACAGTAGTACAGGTGAGGTCTCAGACTCAACCCCACTTTCAGTAACTTCACTTATCTTTTAAACTCTTCATATTTTCTCTTCTTCTTTAATGGTCTCCTCATCAAAGGCCATGTATATATATATATTCCTGGAATTTATATTCTTGCAGTTAGTTTGAGTAGTTGTTGAAATAGTAGCTTCGTGTGTTTACTTGCGCTTTGAGTTCTTTCTGGTATTGGACTTTGATTACGTGAAGCACAAGCTAAGAAGTAAGAACCAACATTTTCTGTTTGGTTGCTGAGAAAGTGCGTGATCAAGAAACATAACCCTTTAATTCATCTCGGATGAGCCAAATATTTCCTTTCTTTCTGAAAAATAATTAATAAATAAATTTAACTTCTTCTTTACTGAATTATGGCTTGCAGATCAGAAGACTGAGACTTTGATCATTGATCGTTGGAGCAAACTGAACTGAGAGAAGAAGATGCAGAAGCCGCCGCAGAATGTGGAGTTTGCGCTGAAGGAGACGGCGCCGAAGATCGGGGCGGGCGCGATGAGCGGCGACAAGCTCGCTTGCACGTACGACCTGGTCGAGCAAATGCCGTACCTGTACGTGCGCGTCGTCAAGGCTAAGGACTTGCCCCCCAAAGACCTGACCGGAAGCTGCGATCCGTACGTTGAGGCGAAGCTCGGGAACTACAAGGGCGTGACGAAGCACTTTGAGAAGAAGGCGAACCCGGTGTGGAACCAGTGCTTCGCCTTCTCCAAGGAGCGCATCCAGGCCTCAGTGCTCGAAATTCTCGTCAAGGACAAGGACGTTGTAGTCGATGACCTCATTGGCCGTGTCGCCTTTGAGCTCAACGACATCCCGAAGCGGGTCCCGCCTGACAGCCCGCTCGCGCCGCAGTGGTACCGGATGACGGATAGGAAGGGCGAGAAGGTGAAGGGCGAGGTCATGCTCGCCGTCTGGATGGGGACGCAGGCGGACGAGGCATTCCCGGACGCGTGGCACTCCGATGCTGCTGCGGTCGGGCCCGAGGGCGTTAACAACATCCGGGCCAAGGTGTACCTCTCACCGAAATTGTGGTATGTACGGGTCAATGTGATCGAAGCGCAGGATCTGCAGCCCGGGGACAAAACCCGGGCCCCGGAGGTGTTCGTGAAGGTAGTATTAGATCTGAATTCAGCCTGCAAATTTTCGTATTTAATTATCAAAGAACAATAAACCGAAAACGTGAAACTTACATGAATCACAGCGAAAGCGAGATTCGCTAGTCGGAGTTTATAATACTACATATTAGGTAGAGTTTGTGACATGAATCTGTTTTTACGGTCCGGTCTGGTCCATAATTTCGTAGCGCGACACTATTTTATTGGATACTTTCGGGCCTTTGAATTTTCAAGTAAAACTTATGTGTCGATTTTTCTTTATTTTTGTTGTTGTTTTGCAATTGAATTATAAACAAATTATTGCTTAATCCGCCAGGTGATCCTCGGCAAGCAGGCGGTCCGGACTCGGGTTTCGGCGAGCAAGAGCATCAACCCGGTGTGGAACGAGGACCTGATGTTCGTGGCGGCTGACCCGTTCGACGAGCCACTGATCCTCTCGGTGGAGGACAAGGTTGGGGGAAAGGACGATACGCTCGGAAAGTGCATGATCCCCTTGCAGAACGTGCAAAAGCGGCTGGACCACAAGCCCGTCACCACGCGGTGGTTCAACCTCGAGCGGTACATCACCGTCGACGGCAATCAAAAGAAGGACACCAAGTTCGCGAGCCGGATCCACCTCCGCCTCTCCCTTGACGGCGGCTACCATGTCCTCGACGAGTCCACGCACTACAGCAGCGACCTCCGCCCCACGGCCAAGCAGCTCTGGCGCCCCAGCATCGGGATCCTCGAGGTCGGCGTGATCAGCGCTATTGGGCTGACGCCGATGAAGACGAGAGACGGCAGGAAGACGACCGACGCCTACTGCGTCGCCAAGTACGCAAACAAGTGGGTCCGCACCCGGACCATCGTTGAGAGCGCCGCGCCCAAGTGGAACGAGCAGTACACGTGGGAGGTCTTTGACCCGTGCACCGTCATCACCGTCGGCGTCTTCGACAACGGACAAGTTGTTGGCGGTGGCGGGAAGGATTCCCGGATCGGGAAAGTCCGGATCCGGCTCTCGACGCTGGAGACGGACCGTGTGTACACGCACTCATACCCGCTGCTCGTTCTCCACCCGTCGGGCGTGAAGAAAATGGGGGAGGTTCAGCTGGCCGTGAGGTTCACGTGCTCGTCGCTGATCAACATGCTTCACCTGTATTCTCACCCTCTCCTCCCCAAGATGCACTACGCTCACCCTCTCTCCGTCGTCCAGCTCGATAGCCTCCGCCACCAGGCCATGCAGATCGTCTCCATGCGGCTCGGCCGGGCCGAGCCGCCGCTGCGGACCGAGGTTGTCGAGTACATGCTGGACGTCGACTCGCACATGTGGAGCATGCGGCGCAGCAAGGCCAACTTCTTCCGCATAATGGCGGTGCTGAGCGGCGCCATCGCAGTCGCCAAGTGGTTTGACCAGATCTGCCACTGGAGGAACCCGTTGACCACCGTGCTGATCCACGTCCTCTTCGTGATTCTCATGATGTACCCGGAGCTGATCCTCCCGACGGCGTTCCTGTACCTCTTCCTGATTGGGATATGGAACTTCCGGTGGCGGCCGAGGCACCCGCCGCACATGGACACTCGGCTGTCGCACGCGGACGCGGTACACGCGGACGAGCTGGACGAGGAATTCGACACGTTCCCGACGGGGAAGTCTTCGGACACGGTGAGGATGCGGTACGACCGGCTGCGCAGCATTGCGGGGCGGGTGCAGACGGTGGTGGGGGACTTGGCCACGCAAGGGGAGCGGCTACAGTCGCTGCTGAGCTGGCGAGACCCGAGGGCGAGCACGCTGTTCGTCACGTTCTGCCTCTTGGCGGCCGTGGTGCTGTACGTGACGCCGTTCCAGGTGGTCGGTCTCCTCATCGGGCTCTACACGCTGCGCCACCCGCGGTTCCGGCACCGACTTCCCTCCGTGCCGCTCAACTTCTTCCGCCGCCTCCCGGCCAGGTCCGACAGCATGCTGTGAAGACTAATTTCTCTCTGCTTGAATTCATTATCATGGATTTTGTGCAATAATTATTGATTCGTTTAATCTTAATATTGAGATTGAGAACATGTTCACTTGCTGGTTGATTTAATTCAATATTTGTTATGTAACTAGAAGTTATCTCAACTTTATTTTATCTTCAAATAATTGATTGATCAGAGGCTGATTTATTTCGCTATACTAATATATACTTGTAACTTGTAATAAAAGGCTGTAGTTTACCGATTCCGATTCTGGTATAAAATTGGTATCTTTTATTGATACCCATTCCAGATTAAAACCGTTAAAATCCGGTCCCAATTCCGGTTTTCTGAAAGAAAGAAAAATAACAATTTTTACAAAAACCGATACAGAACCCGGTTGAATTTTTGAAGTTCATTGAACATAATAATTGTGAACAAATATTGATTTGAAGGCTAAAATTACAGGCTAAATTAATTGAAAAGGAAATGTTATATGAAAGGTCCATAATTTTTTCCCCCACTATACATTGATATAATCACATTTAAGTAAGAATATAATATTACAATTATTATTGCATAAAATGTGACAAATTCACAGTACTCCATAACTTTGTATTAAATGGGGAATTGAGAGTGATGGATTACCATTTTATAAGGTATGATGATCAGTACATTACATAGTTATATATCAATTATTTACTTGTTATTTGACATTGATGGTGAAATATATGAGAATGAACAGTGAATTAAGGTGAGAATGCCATTTGTTGAACCCTATACACTACTCACATATTCATCATCTACTACTTCTTTATACCTCAAAGACATAACCCAAATTAATTATTATTTTTTACGGTATTTGCTTGCGAGGTGAAAGTTTTGCTCCGGAAGTCGAATATTGTTCTCGTCCTTACCCGGGTTTAGTGGGAGAACAACGTCTTTTTTGTCGGAAAATGGAACCTGAACAAGGCTTTCGAAATTGGCCCGCCCGGTTCTTATAGTAATATATTCTTTAATTAATTTATTATATTCTAGCTTTAAGGCTTATTATTTGACATTTAGACACTTTAGTTATGATTTAGTTTCATGTATATTAACTATTTTGAAATATATTAAAATCCGAGCTAGCCTGAATTTGAAAAAACCGTGCTTTTTCTGATTTTGAAAATCAGACGGGAGCCGGTTTCAGAAGGCCGGAAAGAACCTGGGCCGGACCGAAGAAAAAAAGAGAGGCCAACATGGCAATTTTACCCCTAGTTATTTTTGGTGTGTATTATATAACATAAATGGCATATTCTCCCCGAAATCCATGTTCTGCTTGAAATCCAATTCATAGCAATCGTCCCATTTCCTTGTTCCCTAATGACCAAATCTTTGGCTACATCGTCTTATCACTCAAATTATCATTGTTTAATCTAATGTCATTTTCCTTAATTAATTATAGATGATGCAATTAAATGACGATTATTTCATGGTTTGTAACGCTGCCCAATAAAAATGGTTCTCATCTTTGTTCAACCGCAATCAACAATATGGTAAACTCTCTGTAATTTATGAAACAACGGTAAGTGTCGGTTTCCGCCTAATCATCGGTAATCCATCAGTAAATTCCGAAAAAACTCAAACCTTCGTTTGGACTCGCTAAATCAACAATAAAAAAAATATAAAAAAGATGGCAGTCAATTAGATAAAAATATTTTCTAAACAAATATTGCACTGATTTATTCAAGTTTACGTGAGCCAAATTGGATTAGACTTGTATCAAACTAATTGTCACAGTCGAATGTGACGTCATAACTATACAAATAAAAAAAATCAGGAAAAAAAATCTATCACAAGTAACGACACACTGATCATAACATTATTTTCTTATTTTATTGGTAGTATTAATTAATATTAACGTAACGATCGTTAAGTCAGTTATAAATGTATGTACGTAAATTATATTATAGTGCATGGTATAAAGATGGAATATTTGAATCTGCAGGCATTGAAATCCTCGGAGTCACCAAGAAAGGAGATCATGAGTGTTGGAAGAATCAAAGCCAAACAAATCTGGGAGATATATATATATATATACGTACATATACATATATATATATAAGTTCGGTTCTCATAACTCGTATAATATTCGATCACTACAGGTTAGTACTCTTATCGTCCTTTGCTTATTTTCTTTCTTTCTTTCTCTACTTGTGTGTAACGGTCCGGATTTAATACGGATTTATCAGCCATTCAATTTATTTGATAGCTAATTGCCTAATCTTTGTTCAAAAAATTCAATTTATCATATGAATAATGAAATTATTATTTTCACGACTAATTCTCTAAGGATTCTCCACGATTTTTTGGGACTCCTAACACGTATATGAAGTTGAACAATGAAGGATTGTTTAAACTTTGAATAATATTGAATATTTGACTGCTAATCTTTGGTTAAAAAATACAAGTTATCATATGAAAAATGAAGACGTTATTTAACACCCAATTTTCCAAGGATTTCCCACGATTGAATGGCTAATAACTCGTATGTATACGTTATTTAACACCCAATTTTCCTAGGATTTCCCACGATTGAGTATCTTAAACTCGTATGTATACGAAGGATTATGTAAATAATTTTGAACATTCGATTGTTAAAAAATACAATTATCATATGAAAAATGAAGTCATACTAATTTCCTAAGGATTCTCAAACACGTATATGAAGGACTACTTATATGATACGAATCACCAGGAAGTGGAACAAACAAAGCAAGATATAATGGAGCCTGGAAAGGCCACAGAAGATCAGTTCTCGAAGTTGCATCCATGTCTGCCTTTACACACGCGAATCGGCATCATCGGTGGCGGCCCGAGCGGCTTGTCGGCCGCCTACGCCCTGACAAAGCTCGGCTACACCAATGTCGCCGTGCTCGAGAAGTCTCACACTGTCGGTGGATTGTGCGAATCGGTTTTAATCGGAGGTGAGAACACCAGAAACATGGCACATTTTTCGGTTTGTTAATTAAACCGTCAGAAGCGATCCTAACCTCCGATATTTATGCAGGAAAAGTGTATGATCTCGGGGGTCAAGTTCTTGCTGCGAACAGCGCTCCGACGATTTTTCAGTTGGCGAGAGAGACCGGGTCGGAATTGGAAGAGATGGACTCTCACAAGCTCGCTCTGATCGACGGTTCAACCGGGAAGTTCGAAGATATAAATGTTGCTGATGATTATGTCACTGTCATATCTCTCACCTTGGAGCTTCAGGTGCTTTTCTTGCCTTGGAAGTTATTTATTCTGTTATCCGGTTTTTTGTTATTCAAGCCGGTGGCCCGCCTCACGTAACCCTGTCACCCCGACACGAGTTTACATTAATTTATTTATCCTTATGAAGAAGAAATATTGTCCTAATTGTACGATCCATTGTTAAAAGGATAAGGCAAAAAACTCGGGCCGAAGCGGCGTCCATGCCGTGAGTGAATTTTCCTCGGACTTAGCTCCTCAATACCTCAAAGAGCGTGGGGTTCTCTCAGTCCCGAAATCTGTGGCTTATGGATACACTGCTTCGGGATACGGCTTCGTCCAAGACATGCCTTACGCCTACATTCACGAGTTCACCCGCACATCAATGGCCGGGAAGATCAGGCGTTTCAGAGGCGGTTACACAAGTCTCTGGCAGAAGATCGCTGACTCGCTTCCGATCGAAGTTCACTACGACACTGAAGTGTCAGCCGTTAAACGGAACTCCGATCATGTTCGAGTTGATGTTAAAGATAACAACGGTGAATCCAAAGCTATGGACTTCGATAAGATCATCGTTTCCGGGTCATTTCCTTTTAGAAATGGAAGAGTTTACCGATCACCCCTTTCGGATTCTACAGGTATTTTTCAATTTGGATAATCTTATTTTATTGAACAATTTGATTACTTCTATTCCAATTAATAAGGTGCAAGTCTTTTAAATTTTCATTTTAGTACATCTTGCGTTATTGTAGATCTTCATTTCAGTGTAAACTACTATTTTTCTATTATAAATTCAATAATATATTATTCACGAGACATTGTTAACGAAACAAAATTAATTTTATTCCTCATCTTCATTCAATAATAATAATTTTACACTTGATAGAATCACATAAAAATATTTTTATGATTTAATAAATGGATATTACATATCAAAATAAAAATAAAAACCATGAGACAAACGATACCAAAATAAACTTTTTTTTTAGCAAACTGTGTGGCAAGCTGCATCAATAAATAAATTTGAAGGGAGTAAAAGTGCCAATGAATTTTTTTTTTAATTATATTTTGACTGAGTATGAAGAAAATTTTATCTGCAGAACATGAAACTCAAGCTGAATCTGAAGTAATGGACATGAGCGATCTCGAAAACGAGCTCTTCAGCCAAGTACAGACAGTAGATTACTACACCACCGTCGTTAAAATCACCGGCCTCGACCACATGCCAATCGGTTTCTACTATTTCGGTGAAAACATGGACGACCCCATCAAGATCGGATACCCCGTTGCCATGCAGAAATTCTATTCCGACACCGACATATTCCTGTTCTGGTCCTACGGGAATTCTTCAGATGTTACAGGACCAGAAGTGACCGAGCTTGCCACAAGGACAGCTCGGAACATCGGAGGACGTATCGAAGAAGTTGTCTTGCAGCGACGGTTTAAGTACTTCCCTCACGTTGTTAGCCAAGGTACATCGATGATTTTTGCTGTTAAATAAGTGGACAATGTAGACGCTAACAGAGTGTTAATCCAGATATGAAGGACGGATTCTACGACAAGCTTGAAAACGAGCTGCAAGGCTCGAAGAACACTTACTACATTGGCGGACTTATGGCATTTGAGCTCACGGAGAGGAATTCTTCTTACGCCATGGCTTTAATCTGCAAGCATTTCGCAAACAGAGAGCCTCAACCACTATTTCCTTATGTCAAGGTAACATAATTGTTCAATAATTTTTGAAAATTAATTTCGGACGGTTTTCTTGAAACTTTAATATGTCGCATGCAATGCACATACTAGTGTTTTAGCGAAAATTATTGCGATTTATGAAAAACGACATTTCACGTGAATTGATGAAAACTGTCACTGTTAGAAAAGTTGATGATAAATGTATTTTTTTCTGAAGGATTTGGCTAACATAGTTGATGATTATCTATTTGCAGAGTCTACTTCCCTTGCAAAAGGATTGTTTCAAACGGAATTCAAAACGTTTAGATGAACTCGAAGGCAGGGAATTTCCGGATTTACCCTCACTGGACAACTATCTGAATCACTGGGGAACTCATAGAGCTACCGGAAACAAGACGCTGTACACTTGGTTAAACGAAGAGGGTGTTGTAGTTGGCAAGAGGACTTACAGAGAGCTTCACGGGAACGCCTCTTTCATTGCTCGGAATCTCCTGACGAGCAAAAAGCCGGTGATCAAGCCTGGCGACAGAGTTCTACTAGTTTATCTCCCAGGTCTGGACTTCATCGACGCATTCTTCGGTTGCTTGCGTGCGAAGGTACTCCCCGTGCCTGTTCTTCCTCCCGATCCATGGCAGAGAGGTGGGCAAGCGCTAATGAAGATCGAGAACGTCGCAAAATCGTGCAATGCGGTTGCGATCTTATCGACGTTTGGTTACCATTCGGCTGTTCGAACAGGAATGGTGAAGAATCTGATCACGTTGACGAGCAAGAACGGGAAGTCAACCACTCGGTGGCCTGATCTTCCATGGCTTCACACAGATGCGTGGGTTAAGAGCTCAAAGAGTTCCATTGAAGAAGGCGTTATCGTTCGAACCGAGCCAGAACCGGATAATGTGTGCTTTCTGCAGTTTACTTCTGGTTCGACCGGCGATGCGAAGGGCGTGATGATAACTCACGGCGGTCTGATTCACAACGTCAAGCTGATGCGGAGAAGGTACAAGAGCACGTCGAAGACGATTCTCGTGAGCTGGCTTCCTCAGTACCACGACATGGGACTGATCGGAGGACTGTTTACCGCTCTGGTCAGCGGTGGAGAGGCAGTCCTGTTCTCGCCGTTGACTTTCATAAAGAACCCGCTCTTGTGGCTCCAGACAATGAGCGAGTACCGAGCCACTCACAGCGCCGGCCCTAATTTCGCCTTCGAGCTCGTGGTTCGCCGGGTCGAGACAAACAAGGACCGTATCTTCGATCTTTCTTCCGTGAAATTCCTCATGATCGCTGCTGAGCCGGTGAGGCAGAAGACTGTTAAAAGATTCATCGAGCTCGCCGGTCCATTTGGTCTGGCTAGAGATGCCATGGCGCCGGGTTATGGCTTGGCGGAGAATTGCGTCTTCGTGAGCTGTGCTTTCGGTAGAGGAAAGCCTGTCTTGGTGGATTGGGAAGGGAGGGTTTGCTGCGGGTATGCTAATTCCGACGACGAAGATGACGTCGACCTCAGAATCGTCGACCCTGAAACAAGCACAGAGCTGGAAGAGGAAGGACGAGAAGGAGAGATTTGGATCAGCAGCCCTAGCGCCGGAGTAGGGTATTGGGGCTGGGAAGAACTTAGCCGGAAAACTTTCCAGAACAAGCTCGCAAACCGCCCCGAACGCAAATACACTAGAACCGGAGACCTGGGGCGGATTATCAATGGAAATTTATTCATCACCGGAAGAATCAAAGACTTAATTATTGTGGCAGGAAGAAACATCTACTCCGCCGACGTTGAGAAAACCGTGGAGAACTCGTCGGAGCTTCTCCGTCCCGGTTGCTGCGCTGTCATTGGTGTCCCCGAGGATGCACTTTCGGCTAAAGGGATTTCCATGCCGGACAGTTCTGACCATGTTGGTTTGGTCGTGATCGCGGAGGTGAAGGACGGGAAGCCGGTGAGCAAGGATGTGGTGGAGGACATCAAAACGCGCATTGCAGAAGAGCACGGCGTCACTGTTGCTTCTGTCAAGTTTCTCAAGCCGAGAACGATCAGCAAAACGACATCAGGCAAGATCAAAAGGTTCGAGTGCCTCAAACAGTTTGTTGACGGAACGCTCAATCCATTGCCGGACCCGATCATGACGAGGAGAATCTTGGGACGGTCCTTAACGACTGGTACGTGCAGGCAGGGAATGACGCCTCGGCCTGAGCTTGTCAGCTCACCAATACAGAGGCCAACGACCAAAACGAGCGCCGCAGACATCGTGGAGTTTCTGAAACAGCTCGTCTCCGAGCAGACAAATATACCTTTGAGTAACATATCCGCGACAGAGAATCTTGTTTCATACGGAATCGACTCGATCGGAGTGGTCAGAGCAGCACAGAAGCTCTCGGATTTTCTCGGCGTCCCTGTCGGAGCTGTGGATATCTTCACAGCCACTTGTATTGCGGAATTGGCCAGCTTTTCGGAGAATCTCTTAAGAAAGTCGCAACTGAAGCAAGTTAGCTTTGATTCTTCGCCTCAAGTTTCAGAGCTTGAATCCGATTTCTCTGAAGCTTCCACCGAAGTTTCGAACTTTCGCCTCCTAAGCATCTGGACACTCCAAAATCTAGCTCTGGTGTACGTTGCATTCTTGCTAGCTTTCCCTGCTTACTTATCCTTCTGCGCTCTCAAGTCTTCCGTTTCAACCACACTTGAAGTAACGCAAGGACTTCCCGGGTTTGACTATTTGATCCCGTTGACATTCGCGCCGTTGGCTTGGATTCTCTGCATGATCTTAACCAGCATCTGCATTACTCTCCTCGGTAATTCGTACATGAGGCCAAACTACACGCTGAATCCGGAAATCTCGATTTGGTCGGTCAACTTTGTTAAATGGTGGGCTCTGTACAAGGCCATTGATGTTTCTTCCAAGGTTCTGGCCGAGCACCTGAGAGGCACGGTGTTCCTGAACTACTGGTTCGAGATGCTCGGCGCGAGGGTCGGATCCGCTGTTGTCCTGGACACGGTGGACATCACCGACCCTTCCTTACTGGCGATCGGAGATGGTGCTGTTATCGCTGAAGGAGCGTTGATTCAGAGTCACGAAGTGAAGAACGGAATTTTGAGCTTGAGCAGAACAAGAATCGGCCGGAATTCTCACGTCGGACCTTATGCCGTTATCCAGAAAGGAATCGATGTCGGTGAAGGGATTGAAGTCTCGGCGCTGCAGAAAAACGAATCGAAATCAGTAATCAGAGCTTTCGCGGAAAAGGTAATTTTCTTAGTCATTTTCTCAAACATGTCTCGTGCGATCCATCTAAGACTAATCTTTCCATTCAGGTTCCGAGCAGAACTCAGGCTTCAATGGCGATCTACCACTTCATCGGAATCTATACAGTCGGCTTTCTCAGCTCTCTCTCGGCGGCGATTCTCTACTCCGTTTACATTTGGCTCTCGAAAGCTTCTCCTTCTGTGCCACACTTCACTTTCCTCTGCGCTTTCGGAGCCTTTCACTGGCTTCCTTACGCCGCCATAGCCTACGCCACCATGTTCTCCGGAGCGTTCTCGACGAGCATTCTCCGCTTTGCCTTCTCCATCGCCATTGCGTACTTAGCTCACGGCCTGATTCTCACCTTCCTCACATCTGCTTCGACTCATTTCATAGCTCCGAAGAAAGAGATGAAGAACTCGCAGTTCAGATCATGGCTCTGTCGCAGAATCAGAACCTCCTGCCACAACCGATTCGCCAAGCTCTTGTCCGGAACAGAAGCGCTTTCAATCTACTTGCGCATTCTGGGCGCGAGAATCGGACGCCATTGCTCTATCAGAGCGATCAATCCAGTTTCGGACCCGTGCCTAATCTCGATCGGCGCCGGAGTCCATCTCGGCGATTTCAGCAAGATCATCACCGGATTCTTCTCCTCCGACGGGTCATTCACAACCGGAAAAGTGGAGATTCAGGACAACTCGGTGATCGGGAGCCAGAGCATAGTCCTCCCAGGCTCTGTGGTCCAAAACGACGTCGTTCTCGGCGCGGTCTCGGTCGCTCCGATGAACTCCGTGCTTCAGAGAGGCGGAATCTATATCGGCTCTCAGGCTCCGATCATGATCAAGAACACAATGCACTCTTTGGACGATCGCATCGAAGAAATGGACTCCAAGTACAAGAAGATAGTGGGGAATCTAGCCGCGAGTCTGGCGAACACCACTATGAAAGTCAAATCCAGATATTTCCATCGAATCGGAGTGAGCGGAAAGGGAAGGCTGAGAATCTACGACGACGTGAAATTCGATTGGCCGAGCGATCACAAGATCTTCAGCGCCGGGAAGACTTACTCGGTCATCGTCCGACACAGCAACAGTCTGAGCTCCGACGATGACGCCAGGCTCGACGCTCGTGGCGCCGCCATAAGGATATTCAATGACGCCGGCGAGGGAGACAGCGAGATTTCTTCTCCGGAGACGCTCCTGGACCTGACGCTGAAGACGGGGAAGGCATTCTATGCGCGGGCGATCGGCGACTTCGCCACGTGGCTCGTCTGCGGGCTGGCGGCGCGTGAGGAGCACGTGCGGCGAGCGCCACACGTGCGCGACGCGGTCTGGACGTCGCTCCGCCGCGCGGACTCGTATGCGCGGCTGCATTACTACTCCAACATCGCCCGCTTGTTCCGGTTCTCCGACGGGTCGGAAATGTACGGTAAGTTCAAGATGAGGCCGCACGACGAATCCGTGGGAGAAGACGCTGGCATAGTCGAACCGCGGGGGATTCTCCCGCCGGAAACGGGTGCGATTCCGAGGGACAGTGACGATCACCGACCCCTTCTCTTCCTCGCCGACGACTTCCGCCACCGTGTCGGCAAAACCGGAGGCGTTCGCTACGTGTTTCAGCTCCAGCTCCGGCGAGTTCCCAGCGAGGAAGCGTCCCGTGACGTCGCTCTGGACTGTACTAAACCGTGGGACGAGGCCGAATTTCCCTACGTCGACGTCGGCGAGATCGAAATCGACGAGAATTTATCCGACGGAGAGTCCGAAAAGCTCGACTTCAATCCCTTCCTTCGCTGCCACGAGATTGACGTGATCAGAGCCTCATCGTCGTCGCAGAGCGCTTCCATAGATCACGGTCGTTCCTTGGTGTACGAGATATGTCAATGCCTACGCAACGGTCAACCTCTCCCAGAATCTTGGAGAGCGTTCGTGGAACAATCCGACGTGAAAGTTGACCTCTCCGGTTGCCCAATGGCTTCGCCGGCGTTGACTGCCAAAGATGATAGATCGTTGACTCTGGCAAGAGCTTGGTATCAGACACTCTGGTCAACGATTGGACAGCCATTGTTACAGACCGTCTTACCGTTTTTCTTACTAGGGTTGATAATTTTCGCGCCATTGAATCTGATCCTTCTCTTGAAGGAATCTCAAGATTCGATTCCACTATACTGGTTGATTCCCCTGTTCTGGGTGGTTTCTGGTTACATGGCGGGACTGGCTTGCGCCGGGGCAAAATGGGTATTAGTGGGAAAGAGGGAAGAAGGCGAGACAGTGCTGATCTGGAGCAAAACGGTCTTCATGGATACCACATGGCAGGCTTTCAGGACGGTCGTGGGCGAGTATTTCATGGAAATGACGACGGGGTCCTTCGCGTTCCTTCTGTGGATGAGGTTGATGGGCTCGAAGGTGGGCCCAATGGAGGGTGCCTACGTGGACAGCTGTGGGGCCCTGCTTAACCCAGAGATGGTCGAGATCGGAAGGACGGGGAGCATCGGGAGAGAGGCTCTGCTGTTTGGACACGTGTACGAAGGAGATGGAGGGGGGGTGAAGTTCGGAAAAGTGAAGATCGGAGAGAGCGGGGTTGTGGGGAGCAGAGCGGTGGCGATGCCAGGTGTCAGGGTGGAGGATTATGGGACCCTCGGGGCTCTCTCGCTTGCCATGAAGGAAGAAGTCATTAAATCATAAGATATAACGATATATATTTATATACTTTATAATGTTATGGGCTTCCTGTGTATCCCATTATTATAATATATGGTTTGTTAGTATATTTAATGTTTGTGCGAATAACTCTTAGAGGTCATTGCTTGGCCATTATGGAGAAGATATATATATATATATAGTATGGTGGGTGAATTATATTTTTAGATATAACATAGATTCATGTATGGAGGAGTCAATTTTCACGTACAAATGAGATTAGTGCGTTGCTTTCACTATCATATCATATTGATATTGCATTTATAGCAATAGCGAGATGATATTGAGCTCCGAGATTAGGAAGAAGCGGCCGTCGGATTTGATGATGTCTCTCGCTCGCTCTTGTCGCTATTTCTAATGCTCGTCGGAAGAAGGTATATCCGATAAACGCTCTTAGAGTGAGTGAGAAATAAAATAAAATTGTGTAAGAATAATTTCTTAGGTACGTAATGTTAATTGGGCTTAACTGTATATGGATTTATTCTCAATCTCTTTTTCTCATACATCTTGCACGACTGATTAGTCAAATCTTAATTCAAAAGAGAATGAGTTCGGTTTTAAAGATAGGTTTTAACATGTGGCTTTCAAATTGGATTTTTATCGAGTTGCGAGTTAGGCCGAATTAAGTTAATTTCATCTCATGTGACTTTAAAATTTAGAAATCCAATTCGTATTTTCGTTGTGATCATCACTCAAATATTGATGATCATTCATATAGATTGAAGAAAATAAACGACATGTAAGTAAGTAAGCTATATGAATTAGGTCAATAATAAAGGAAAAGATACCACAATCAATGTCGTTCATAAATGCAGATTCCGTACCCCTCTTCATGGTATTCATGTCGGTCCCCATTTGTAGCAAATTACATTTCATGCTTAAAATGTCGATACCCAATTTGTACTGAATAATTTTGTAGTTTATTACTAAATAAATAAAATTAATTTTATAAATGCAATAAAAGTGCTCACAAAATACACTAATTCAAAGAATATTGTTAAGTTGAGATTTAATGGGGTGTGAATATTAAAGTAGAAGAGGCTAAAAGCATTGTATGTTCTGATCTTTCAGTATAATTCATTCATGGTGATCTTATAAAGGGTCTCAGGGAGAATAAAAGACAAATAGGCAATTTAGTAACACTGTATTTAAGTTGGTAATTTGAAGAAGTGAAAATTTAAAGATGTCTTGGGTGCGTTGTTGACATTAAATATATTACAAGGACTCCTTCCGAAAATTACAAAATTATAAAGTCCATAAAAATAAAAAGCCAAGGCGAAGGATGACCAGAGGAAATATAAATACAGGAAATTACGCTGTAGGCGATTTCGCCTCGATTCTGGCAATTATTTTCACGAATCGTCCCTCTCTTTCTCTCTCTCTCTCTGTTATTTGGGTTTCCGAATTCTCTGAACGAATCTTCGATTTTCTCTGCAATTAATGGGCGAATTGGAAGACAATCGCAGATAACACCCGGTATGAATTTATATCATCTTTTTTCTTGGGTTGATTTTATCTCCTCTTTGAAGCAGAATCCTCGAGCTGAAATGGGGTTTTTGATAGGAAGCATTTGAATTTCGTTCGTAATTTTACCTTTTCAGCCTTTTTTGCGTCCATTATCGAATTCATCGTCGTGTATATGAAGTCCGTGCGTGTTCGTGGTGATTTGAATTGGATAATTTGAGCTTCGATGTGACAGCGTCGTTGAATTCCATTGATCGTACAGCGATTTATTTTTCATTTTGGGAAGGTCACTAGGAGCCATTGTTATTCGATGAGATAGTCGATTTCGAGTGTTCTGAAATTCGGAGGGACGGTTATTGAATAGAGATGCTTCAAATGGCGAACGACGCACTCGGGGACACTTCCGACATCGAAGTCGAAGACTTACGGTGCGAGGACATAGCAGAGAAAGATGTCAGCGACGAAGAGATTGAACCTGAAGATCTGGAGAGGCGAATGTGGAAGGATCGAATTAAGCTCAAGAGGCTCAAGGAGAAGCAGAAGCTTGTGATCCAGTTAGAGAAGCAGAAGCCGAAGCCCACGTCTGATCAGGCTCGGAGAAAGAAGATGTCCCGAGCTCAAGACGGGATTCTCAAGTACATGTTGAAGCTCATGGAAGTGTGCAAAGCACGCGGCTTCGTGTACGGAATCATCCCTGAGAAGGGGAAACCAGTGAGCGGGTCGTCGGATAATATTAGGGCTTGGTGGAAAGAGAAGGTGAAGTTTGACAAGAACGGTCCGGCAGCCATAGCCAAGCACGAAGCCGAGTGTCTCGCCATCTCCGAGGCAGAGAACAGCCGAACCGGAAGCTCGCAGAGCACTCTGCAAGATCTGCAGGATGCGACTCTCGGGTCTCTCTTGTCATCTCTGATGCAACACTCGGACCCTCCTCAGAGGAAGTTCCCGCTCGAGAAGAAGATTCCGCCACCGTGGTGGCCGACTGGGAAGGAATCTTGGTGGGCGAAATTGGGTCTCCCTGAGGGCCAGAGCCCTCCTTACAAGAAGCCACATGACCTGAAGAAGATGTGGAAAGTCGGGGTTTTGACGGCCGTGATAAAGCACATGTCACCAGATGTTGCCAAGATAAGGCGACACGTGCGACAGTCGAAGTGCTTGCAGGATAAGATGACGGCGAAAGAGAGCGCGATTTGGTTGGGAGTTTTGAGCCGAGAGGAAGCTCTCGGTCAGCAACGTAGTGTCGATAATGGGACATCAGGGCTAACAGAGATTCCACCGAGACCGGTCGTCGAGAAGAGAGCTTCAGCCAGTAGCGAGGACAGCAACTACGATGTTGACGGAACTGAGGATGTTTTGTGCTCCGCCTCGTCTAAAGACGGTAGGAGAAGTCAAAGTCAACAAAGAGATTCGGAGCCTTTAACCGCCGTTCCTCCAATCAAAGAGCGAGGCGAAAAGCGCAAGAGAAAAGGACGCGGTGCGAGTTCAAATCCGTCTGAACAATCGCCTCAACTCCAGTCATCTCACGAGCCTCTCCAAATCGACCCGATAAACACCGTGCTCGATATGAACCGACCCGATGATGCGAATTCGATCGAGTTTCACGCAGATAGAAATCAACTGGAAGCCCAGTTCTCCGGTGCAATCTCCAACATTCCAATTCCCACACAATATCCTACTGTGCCAAACTCGTGGATCGATCCTGGAGATACTTACAGTCTCTACAATTCATCGGCAGATTTCGGTCCCGGCCACGACCGGCAACAGCCCCACATTGCAAGCTCCGAGCATCACCAAGTTGGGGCAACGATCGAATTTAGTGGAGAGTTGGGCTATTATGTGAACAGCGATGTTCAAGATAGGCCCATTGATGCTCAATTCGGTTCGCCAATGAATAGCCTGTCACTTAACTTTGACGCCATGCCTAGTCCTTTATTCGGTTTGGACGCCCCGGGCTCGTTCGATGATCTGATGAACGACGACGACTTAATCCAGTACTTCGGGGCATAACTGATTAATGTCATGGTAGCTACGTGTGCTCATTTATGTCATGTGTTCATATGATTTCCAAAGCTATAACTGATTAACATCTTCTTGAATGCAGGGCCGTTAGATGTCATATTCATGAAAGCTTAGGCAGAATCAAAGAAGGGCTGTTTTGTAAATAGTGTTCTTTCGGGGAATGTTGTGTATAAGTCAATTGGTAGTGATGCAATGTATCAAGAATTTTTAAATAATTATTCACTCATAACCGCAAGGTGTTTCGCTTGAGCAATTTGTTTCTTCAGTTTTTTTTAGTTTTTAGGTTTTTTTTTTTTTTTTTGGTGGCTGAAATGAGTCAAAGATAACAAATTTAGCATTGAAAGTAAACTAAACTAACCATCGCTTTCTTAAATCTTAACTAGTATGAATTGAGTTCAATTGAGAATTGTGTACTAACTTTGGTCATACTTGCACATCAATGTAAGGCAACAAAAGTGCCACTTTTGTTGGCTCGGGCGAGCACGGGCAACCCGTCTTTAAAATGGGTGGACGGGCAAATTCGGCCACCCTTTTCGGTGGATCGGGCGCCCACTCCCAGGGATGGCGAGTTGGGTAATTATGAGCATCTTTGAGGGGCGTAATGGTAAAAGCAAGGGAAAGACAAAGGACAGAGACATGAGAAGATAGTGGTCGTAAGAAAAAGACAGACGACAAACAAATCATTGGTTTCATGTTACACGTCATCCTCGGAGCTCGTCTTCTTCAAACCAAAAACCCGTTTCCTCTGTTCTCAAAAGTGGTCATCAATGGCGTCTATGACGCTTACGTTTATGCTCCTTCTAATGCTGACTTCATTGCCTCTTTCTCACTCTTCTCGTGCCCTTGCCCTCGGTACGTAATCTCTCCCTCTCTCTCCGCATCTTCTCTCTCTTGACCTTCTGTTCTTATCAGCATCGTCTTTGATGGTAGGTTTCGAACCAGGAACAGCGATGGCTAAACAGAACATGCAGATGCAGGTGAATATATACATATATATTAATATATACTTGGTTCCTTCTCTTCTTGTTCGTTTTTGGCTTACTGGTTTGTTTTGTTTTGTGTGAATGAAGAAAGCTGAGATTAATGGAGATGTGAGAAGTGAAGACGAAGAGTCAGCAAGGCAAGTTCCAACAGGACCAGACCCTCTTCACCATAACCAAAACCCTATCACACCTTAACTAACACTTCACACAAGCTTTTTGAGGCTCTTCAATGGTGTCTATTTTCCCATTTGACGCCATTAGGGATGATCATGTCACACTAGGGTTTAGGGTTTAGCGAGAGAAAGAGAGAGAAGTTGCTAAATTTCGTTGCTTATTTTCTGCCATTTTTATTCTTTGATATATACTATAGCTGTAGTGATAGTGAAGAAGCTAGTGCATATTTGTTCTGAATCGTGAAAACGAGAACACAAAGGGCAAGAGAAATTCTTCAACATAACTTGAGAGACCTTTTCGCCCCGACCGTTGTTTTTACGAAGTTCCAAAACACTCTTTTTAAACAGCCGGCCGCACAACGTGAACCTTTACGGCTGGGCCAGAAAGTTTAGGCTACGGAACGGAAAGTTCCGTCCGTTGGCCGGGCTAGAGATAGGTAAACAAATACATGTACTCTGAAAACTTGCAAGAATTATGGGTTTATGGGCCCAAACACACTTGCTCTTAAATCAAGGGCCCATTGCCTAATACCCTTCTGTACCTTATGATGAGCAGTTACTTAATTATGAAATAAA
Organism: Parietaria judaica; assembly: GCA_954871525.1. Classification (NCBI taxonomy): domain Eukaryota; kingdom Viridiplantae; phylum Streptophyta; class Magnoliopsida; order Rosales; family Urticaceae; genus Parietaria; species Parietaria judaica. Next base: position 12,022,502 of record OX940862.1, read on the forward strand.
TCAGAAAAAAATACTACAATTTTCGGGAAAGAAAAAAGTACCCTTGTTGACTAAGATGATGAGGGTGATAAAACGATAACGTAACTCTTTTATCAACTAATAAAATACGGTTGGGTTGGTATGTAGAATATTATACTTAGAAGTAAGACCGCTCTAAAATGACCATGAGAATTGCTCCGACCAAAGCTGCAGACTGAGTTAAACCGGACTTACCGCGGCCGGAATTTCCTATCGCGCAAGAATTGACTACCTTCTAGGATTTAAGCCTAACCAACTCGTAAACGTTCAACCGCCACTCCATGTCAATTTCCTGAACGTCATTCACGGAAAGCAAAGGAATAAAAGTTAGATTTTTATTTAAGGTGCATTATAAGAAGGCCCCACTAATAACACTCAAATCACATTAGGGCACGCATGCAAAGACAAATGTTGCTTTCGCTTTTATTTGTTTCAACGAGAAAGTGTTTCGTTGTCACTCCAAATATCATTCAGATATTTTCACAGATATTTCTACACAACTTATAACAATTCATTCATTCACATAAAGAAAAGTGATGCATAAATGGGTCACTTATGTCCTTTTTGGGTAGTGTAGTGTGTAACGTGTTCCTTCTTCAACCAATCAATCCTCCATAATTATAAATTAAAGCTATTAGATTCATTAACTAGGATAAAACTATTAAGAACGGATAGTTATAGTTCGAATCTGATACAATTTTGAATTTTGTTGGGAATTGGTTGCTCAGACCCGAGTAGCATGGGACACGTGAAACCCGGTGTGAATTAACAATGACCACTTTGCAAGGTTAAAATACTTGTGGGTGACCGATAGTGAAGTAGTATCGTGAGGGAAAGGTGAAAAGAACTCCATTGGGAGTTAGAAAGAGAAATATATATATATATTCAACATCATAATCATTAAATAAAATAAATTATACGCCGTAATTATATAACAAGATAAAAGTCAACATACCGTGAAATACATAATATAATATATTTCTAATCGTATTTTGTAAATACGGTTTGATTAACTTTTTAATAAAACGAGTAACACTACCGAATAATACATAGACATTAGTTATTGGTTTTTTTTTTTTTGGCACATTCAATTTTTATCATTTCAATATCTGGTATACATAAGAATTAATATTGATATATTAAATCTACGATTTTTAAAATTCAATTTAAGAATTATTTTTATTTGATTCACATTATTACAATTGTACCTAAAAAAAGTAAATATTATTGGATAGTTCAATTCAATCTCCAAATTCCAAAATATCTTGCATGAGGTAGAGAGAGAAAATAAAGAAAAAGCAAAGATATTTTACGCTCATACATATGTGTATATATAGGTTTCAGAGTTTCAATTCACGAGCTTGATCAGATCGCCCTCTCTCTCTCTCATCACTGCTCGGGGAGGGAGATCACCGGACGGCAAGCGTCCAATGTCCTCCGGCGATGGCTCCGACCGCCTCCACACGCCGACATTGGACGCCCACTCCGCGGACCTGCTCCGCGCGATCTCCGAGCACGGCGGCTACGCCTTCGCCAGCATGGCTGCGCGCGCCGCCGCCGGAGACATCCGCGCGGCGGAGGCGGCGCGCGAGATGGCGTGGGAGCAGCTGCACTCGGGGCCGTGGCACTCCGTCGTGCCGGCGTGGCGCGACGCCTACTCGATGGCGTGCCTCCGCGTCGCCGGCTTCCATTTCGCCGCCGGCGAGCTCTCCGACGCGCTCAGGATTCTCGATATGGGACTCATAATGGGAGGGCCGCTCCTAAGAGAGGATCTGGAATCCGCCGTTCGCAAGGTCTCCGTCAAGGCTAGGGCTTCTGGAGACCCCGCTAATGGCGGTTCTTCCCAGTCACGGCGGCGACTGGTCCGCGATGAGCTCACCGTGGTGGAGGTAAGGTTTGTCTTTCTGCAATCAATTAGTCATAGCTCTTCGAAATGTACAATTTCTTGCTGTATTTCGCGTAGGATTTGGAATTGAAGTTTATGCATGACACTCCATTGTAGATGCTTAAAGTCTTGCCTGAGAAATCCCTATCTAGTAAGATTGTGACGAAGAGGTCGGCTCTGTCGCTGGAGGGGTTTATGCACGAGTATTTCTTGCCGGGATTACCGGTTGTGATAAGCGATTCCATGGCTCATTGGCCGGCGAGGGCGAAATGGAACGACGTGGATTACCTTATGAGTGTCGCCAAGGACCGAACGGTGCCGGTTGAGGTGATTAATCTCTCTGCCCAGCTTATACCCGCAGTTCTTCGTGTTAGTTTCTTTCTTTAGTTTACTGAGAATTGGTAAAGCTTCCAATGCTTTTCAGGTGGGGAAAAACTATCTGTGTTCGGAGTGGAAACAAGAGCTGATCACCTTCTCCGAGTTCCTCAAGAGGATTCAGACTTCTGCGTCGTCTTCGATCGGTCCGACCTATCTCGCTCAACATCAGTTGTTTGATCAGGTTCGGTCGGATAAATGAACATAATATGAAGTTGTGATCTTGATTTTTTTATATATTAATTGTTGATGAATTGGGATCAGATCGACGAGCTACGGAATGACATATGCATTCCTGATTACTGTTTTGCCGGTGGGGGTGAGATGCGGTCTCTTAATGCTTGGTTTGGTCCGGCGGGGACGGTGACGCCGTTACACCATGACCCGCATCACAACATGTTTGCTCAGGTAATAGTTTCTAGCTTTGCAGTACTCTTAGTCTTACTGATATACAATGTCAGAAACAATTACAACAATTTATTCCCGCGTTTGCATTTCCAGGTGGTCGGTAGGAAGTACGTGAGGCTCTATCCCGCATCTTTGTCGGAAGAGCTTTACCCGTATAGCGAGACCATGCTTTGCAATTCAAGCCAGGTAACTCTTTCTCAATCTTAAATCTGCACACGCTAGTCACTAGTTCGTCTTTTTGCTTAAATTTTGTGATGACTTGTTTTTTGGTTTCGACTTTGAAGGTTGATCTGGACAACATGAACATGGAACAATTTTCGAACGCGGTGGGGTTAGAATTCATGGACTGCGTCTTAGAGGAAGGGGAGATGCTGTACATCCCCCCGAAATGGTGGCACTACGTCCGATCTCTCACCGAAAGCCTCTCGGTTAGCTTTTGGTGGAATGACTCTGCAAATTCACCTTGATTCATCATCCAATTCCCTGCCTTTTCTGTTTACTTGTTTTTGTGTAGGTTGGCTGGGCATGGGTCCTTAGAACTTTATCCGATGTCTGTTTTCTAGAAACTAGACGGCTTTTGTGTATTCTACTGTATATCATTCGATTCAGCCACATTCTCACGTGGTTATCGAGTAATTTTGTCCGACCCTTTTTGTTCTTGCTACGCAGAGTCATCGATAATAGTTGTGTCAAGGTTTTTCTTGTCAAGGTTTTTCTTTTCGGAACCGGATTTATCAATTCTGGATTTACTGGGACTTGGTAAACAGGGTCCAGAATTCCAGTGGACTGAAATTTGTGCCGGCCCGAATTCTTACAAAGTGCTTGCCTCAACTCTCAATCTATTGTCTATTTTTCGATTAGCTCTTCCAAACTTTCGAAATACAGATTCAGGCAAATATAAAAGAGATAATAAAGAGGTAGCAAAAACATTGTTGTGTTGGTTTTCATATATTTTCACCCTTATTAATATCTAACTATAAAGTGCGACTTTCAGTAGAGTAATCTTTCATTATTCGATACAAAAGTGAGAAAAATCAGCAAATTCGAGCTCAAACTATTGATCTACTGTCTTTGGTGATTGTTTCGCCATAGCAGCAGCGAAGAACCGATCCAATGCTTGCACCGACGAGCCTCTGAACCCATCCTCCTCCCTCACCGCGTCCCGAATCATCTCCGCAACCTCTCTCGCCTTCCTTCTCATCTCTCCCCCCTTCTCGCTCTCACCCATCACTGCCTCGATCTTCTTCGCCACATCCTCGGGTCGGATCTCGCACGCCTTACCCCGCGCCACCTCAGCACAGACCCCCACTTCCCTCTCCAGCACCACCACGTTGTAGAACTGCTCCGCCGCCATTGGCCACCCAAGCAACGGCACGCCCACGCTCAGCGACTCCAACACTGAGTTCCAGCCGCAGTGGCTCAGAAAAGCTGAGACGGCTTTGTGACTCAGCACCTCCACTTGCGGGGCCCAGTTCCGGACCAATAAGCCTCTCTCTGACACCCTCGCTTCAAAACCCTCGGGAAGCCACTCTTCCGCTTTAAACTCCGAGTTTATGTCCGACCCGATTGGAGGCCGAACCACCCACACGAAGTTCCTCTTGCTCATCTCCAGAGCCACAGCGAGCTGCATCATCTGAGTTTGCGAGATCGTATTCATGGAACCGAACGACACGTACAGAACGGACCTCGAAGGCTTCGAATCGAGCCATTTGAGGCAGAGATCAGACGTCGCTTTGTTCTGTTTCCCCATTGAAGCCCGGCTCTCCAAGGACAGCGAGACCGGTCCGACAGCCCAGACCCGAACATCGAACTTCCGCCGGAAGTAACTCAGCCCGAGCTGGTCGAAATCTTCAATTGTGTTGAACAGGATTCCGTCGGACTCGTACCATGCTGTGATATTCTCAGACTGAAATCTTGACCACAGATCATCACCGTCGGCCTCGGCGATGTTCGCCGGCAATTGAGACACATGGAGCGTCTTCACTTCCTCAAAATCCGGAAGAGAAAACTCACCGGAGCATTCATCTCTCCCGTCGGCGATCATCTTCCGGTGGGGGAGGTTGAGCCAGAGCGAGCAGTAGCAGGCGAGACCGAAGCCTCCACTGCCTGAGAAGACAGCGTGGAAGATGCCGAGGTCCCTGCACACGGCGGTGGTCCACCCGAAGAAAATGTCGGCGACGACGCAGAGCGGTCGAAGCTCGCGGACTATGGCGGCAAATGCGGGACGGAGCGTGGCGGAGGCGCGGATGAGGTGGATGACGAGGGGGTAAGGGAGAGAATCCGTGTTCTCGGAGTCCGGAGGAAGACCGTGATCGGAGCTCCGGAACGGAATCTCCCGGATTATGACGGAGGAATCCGCCGGGAGAGAGGATCGGAGCTTGGCGGCGTTGAGAGGCGTGGTGACGAGCGTGACGGAGAAGCCGCGGCGGTGGATGACGTGGGCGAGAGCGAGGGAGGGGATGATGTGGCCTTGCGCCATGAACGGGAATATCACCACGTGCTTGCTGGCGATGGGTTGATCCAGTTCCGCCATTGTTGAAGAGCTTGACAATTATGGTGGTGGTGGCATATTTGAAGACCGAAAGCGTCTAAATTTGACTGTTTGGAAGACATGAATTGACAACGACCTCTCCACTTTTCTCCCTCCCTAAAATACCCTTTAAATTTATCTTCTTATCCCTAAAATACCCTTCTTATACGTTACATGTTAAAAAGAGTCAACGGTGTAGTTGCATTGCAACAAGTACATTTGGTAACTAATTGGGATGACTTTAAGATTGAAATGTTCAACCGCGTGAGTTACGGGTTATCGATCTCGCTCGGCCTCACCACCGTGGTGATCTTCTCGGCAGGCACCCTTTTCCCTCCACCGACACAGCCATGTGACGCGGTATGTCCGCTTGTGGGGCCCAGTCGTGGACCGACAGGTCTTTCTTCGACATCCTCAGAAGCCATTTCTCGGGTTTGAACTTCGAATCGAGCAGTCTTAATGGGTCAAACGGTATAAAAATGCAGAGCGGAAAAGAACATAAACTAACCGAAGCACCAAATTCAAGCAAGAATAAAGGAAACCCAAAAAGGGGATACTTTCCCGTCTAAATTATCGCAACAGTTAACAACATGTTCCTACAGAAATACAGTAGAATTAACATGTTCTTCAGTTTGATCTATCTACCAGAAAAATCCCCAAAATTTTAGCTTTGTTCTGTCCCTTGAAAACATATAAACAGTTATTGAAGATCCTAGTAAGAATCAGAGATTGACCAGATACCCTCTTAAGCCACAGACTTGTACCTGCAAAGAACCTTACACCTCAGAACTCGATCCTGAACGTAAAATCCCGGCATCACCATGATCTTCACTCGGCTCGGACCGTTCGATCTCTGCCTCTCTGCGAACATGTCTTCCATGTAAAGCGCGTCAAAGCCTCGATTCTCTTCGACCCTCAGAATCCCCACCGGGGGATTGAACGAGAAAGCAAGCAGATGAAGCAGCCAAATGCACTTGGCGGCGACGAAGAACGCCTGAAGAAGATGCTCCGACCATGGCCGAGTCCAGCTCAGCGTCGTGATGATGTGGCTCATCTTCTGATCGCAGAACTTGCTGAACTCTTCGCTGTAGACCTTCGTGCCCTTTCTGAGCACCTCGTTCCAGCTCAAGTTCCGCAGAGCTACGAACGAGCTGAACTGGGCTTGCCGATCTTGCTGCGGGTCGAGGATCTTCGGGGATCCGTTCTTCTGAAACACACAATTCTCAAAGTCTTGGTACAATGACTGGTTTATGATAGCCTCCAGATGATACAAAACCGCCTTCGAGTACTTAGAGTTCAGGGATAGTTTATGCGGTTGGAGGAACGTGTTCAGATTCTCGACGAGCACGCTGTCGGTTTCTTCGATCTGGGAGACGAGAGTCTTGCAGAATTGTTTCACAGACAATCTTGCTTCCGAAACGATCTGCAAGAAACCCTCCACCATAACTTCCTCAGTTACCGGCATTGAATTCTCTCCGTTACCCTCCACAGATTTCCCTCTTCTGGCAAAATTCCCGAGGCTCTCGGTGGGAAGCGAGCCCTTCGCTTGGGAGGCTTGCCTCAGGGCTCGTTTCAGCTCTTCGCAGTACGTCTCCAAGCACTCGAGCTTCTGCCTCAACTCTCCGACTGAAGACTTCATCTCGGTGACCTCCATCAACGCCGAATCTCTGTTCTCGTGAGCTTCCGTGAGCTCCCTCCTCAACGCCTCAACAGACACAATCCCCGAGTCCCTCATAACTTGGGAGACCTCCTCGGACTCAGTCCGGTTCGGGGATTCGTCGCTCCTGTGCAGCTTCTTCTTCAGCCGCCGCGGAAACAGCCACGAAATCACCCCACGACTCTTGGGCTGTGACTGCACCGAGGAATGCGAGTCTGTGAGAGGCACAACGAGGTTGGAAGAGGCTCTCCAATTCCGGGCAACGGCTTCGGACTCGGAGGTGATCGTCGCGGGCCTGCATCGGTTGCAAGACGAGTCCTCCTTGAAATCGCCCAAGCTGTTCCTCCTCCTGGCCTTGAACAGCTCGTGATTGCTGCCAGGCGACGACTGAGTCGCAGCGAATACGTTGTTCTTACAGGAACCGGTGACGGACTTCTGATCTTCAGACGGGCAAACGTGTGCCTCCGAATTGGGCATGTCAGGAAGCAAGCTTTTGCGTATGTTTGCCGGGTATTCCTTTCGCTGCTCCGACGGGATTGCTGCGTCGTCGACCGTGCTCCCTAGGCCGTACTCGTCCCAGATTTCGGACAATGTTCGACTTCTGGTCGGGTTGTGGTGGTACCCAGAAACCGGTTCGTCCTCATAACTCTGAAAAGGTGAAATTTTGCTTAGAATCTATCCTTCTTTAGGAATCTTTCAAGATCATTCAAACACAAATGGAAACCCCACAAGACATTTAAAGCAAAAAAATGAAAACTTTCAAGCATTGAAAGATTCCCATCAGCTAAATTCACAACACTTTCCAAATATGTATAGGAAGAACTTACAGGTGTGAAGACTGGGTAATCTTGCGCAGAGAAGTGAGAAGCGTGAAGGGAATTGGCCGGAGAAGAAGCGGAGATGAATCTGTGGTTATGGGCGTGAGAAGGACTGTTGGTTTGCATGAGAGCGGCGTGGAGAGCTCTGAGCTCCACGGCCTTGGCAATGGCGGCTTGAATCTCCTGCCTGCTCACTTCGCTGTCGTGGAAGAATCTGGTGTCAGTGGTCGCCGACGCCATTGTCAGAGCAGAGCACGCGGAGTAAGGCCACGAAATGGAACAAAAAACCCAGGTCGAACAAGAGAGAGAGTCTAGAGAGAAGGGTGTGAAGCAAGACAAGGAAGAGTGTCCACGTTTTGGGTATCATCCAATGGCTGGATTTTACTCGCCAGAGGAAACGCCATATCTACCGGAGATTCTTGGAGAGAGAGAGAGAGAGGGAGAGATTACATACGCTTGAAGCCAATGAGCTCTTTTTGTCTTTGTTCTCTCCTCTTCGTGAGCTTGATGTGACGAGAGAGAGAGAGAGAGAGAGAGAGAGAGAGAGAGAGAGAGAGAGAGTAGGTTTTACTCGAAGTAGGAAGCTTAGCAATGGCGTTTTTGGAGCATATATTATTATGGTTTGTTAGTTAAGGCTTGTTTAGAATATAACATTAATAATGAACATGGCAGAGAGATTTCCTTACATTTTAGACAGACGAAAATACCCCTTTCTTTGTAATTACTTACAAAATCATCCCTTTTTAAAACTAAGCGACACGTCGTTTCTTATAAATTAGTGAATATTTATTAGATGAAGCTTTGTGCTTTCACAAAAATGCCCTCGGTTTCTATGGTGGTGGTACCACTAGCTTGGCATAATTGACAAATAGTACACACCATCATAACTCATAAGCTTATTTTACACTTTAAGATTGTGTGTAACGCCAATAGTATAAAAAAGATCACTTCACGTAATCATAAGCCTTGCAAGAAATCCAACGAAAAAGTTAAACGCCTTTTATTTTCATCTTCTTGTCTGCCTGATTAAGTCCAATAAAAGGTATAAACTTTTATTTTAAAGGAGTATTAAGTGAAGAAAACAAAAACTGTTAGTTAGAGATGTATAAAAAAACTTTGTAGTGAAAAGGGAACTTTGTGTACTATAATTTGGGTGTAAATGTAAAGAAAGGAATGATCTTTTTTTCTTTTTTTGCTTCCATAAAGGCATAAACTTGAAAAGGTTAAGAAGGAAAGGCAATTGTGTGTTTTGCCACCGATTAATGAGTATTGTTTTGATGTAAACCAACTGCTCCTTCATAAAGGTGTCATGTGCCCACCACCATGCACAACTACTTGGACCATAATGCAAAAAGTTTTTGTGTATAGATTTGTATAAAACCACATGGTTTTATGAAAGGTAAAAATAAAAATCACTTAACATAAGGTATATCGTGAGTCCGAACCTAGCAGCCGTCCACGAGATTGGGAGCGGAACCTCGGGGATTTTTCTTCTTCTTTTAGTAATGGGTTTGGCCGGCCCCAACGACCGAATAGTGGCAGAAGCCTATTTCCTACCTCTAGTCGGGTCTAAACATAATATTAGTGGTCAACTGTATAGTTTAGAGATTAACTAAAATTGTCCAATTTCTAGTAAATTATATGTTGAATCAGTGATCACAAGTTCATAATTAAAGATTATGAACAATTTTATTTGTTTGTTACTGAACATTTTTTTGCTTAAATTTGGACTTGGTCTAAGGAACAAACTGTGAGCTGTCTCCTTTGCCCAAAGTTTGGTCCATACAATATCCAAAACTTTCCTACCATCCAATCGCATTTGCCCTTTTTCTTTTGCATTGAATTTGAACATTCTAGTGCTCTGGTGGGGACCAATTGGTCTCTTCTCCTTATTAAACCTTAAACAAATAAATAATAAAACTCTAATGTGTAATTAGCTTCCTAATTTTTATTGTGCCCTTCTAATTTTGTACCATGGATTTCCACATAATATGTTATGTTTCACTATGTGCAAAGTGAATTAATTGTATGGGAACATGGATAATGTTTGGAGGAAGCAATAAGGTTAATTATTACAAGGTAATGGAATTCCATTTCGGATTGGAAAAGTATTGTTTAACACTTGTTGTTTTTATAAATAAATTAAAAAAGAAAGACATTAATTTTTTATTTTTTTTTATCAGGATTAACTTTTTAAGCTAGGCGAACAACCCTCTAAAAAGTTAATAAAGTTCGTCAACCTTCACATGCAAAAAGACGTTGCTTTTCCTTTGTTTAATAAAATCCCCATCACAGTGTTTTTCCATTAGTTTTATGAACAAATAATGAAGTAAGTGTTCTTAAGTATTGCCACTGATAAACCGGTTTTAATACCGGTAAATTGAGTACCTTTTACTATATTTTTTGTTAGTTTTGGGGCTTAAAATTTTGCTTTTGGCGTTTGGCGGATAAATTGGCGGATAAATGCATCTCGTGGTAATTTTAGATCAAATAAAGTAAACCGATGATTTGAGTTAATGTGCGTTAAGAATCCGATCAACGAGCGCCCCAAGCCCCCAACGCCAGAAGAAGCAGTACCTCGTTGCCATATGTACATGTGCAGCAAATACAAATAGTGCCTAATCCATATTTATTAAAGCCTAAAGGGAAAGAAAAAAAAAAGGCAATTAAGCAAGTGAAAAATCAAAAAAGTTGTTGAAGCAACCAAATAATAGGACTTTATAATACAATGAGTTTTTTAATTCACCAAACCCTTGCATTATGTAATCCTTTTAATATAAATTAAAAAGTTTAGCAGTTAATTCTACATTGGAAAATAAAATCAAAACACTTTTTTTTTTATAATTGTTGATGATAGTCTTTAGAGTTTGTGATCAAAATGTGTTTTCTTCATCCTTAGTCGTTCTAAATGTAATTAGCCTAGCCCTCAAAATGTATTTTTCGCGTTGTATCCTCTTTATTATTATTATTTATTGATTTATTTTCATATGTCGTGAATTTTATTCGATTGTAATCCTTTTTATTCTTTACCATTGCAACTCCTTTTTCGCACTCTTGGTGTAATATTATTGTATCGAAATTCTTTGTTTCTGTTCTTTTTTTTTCTTTCTCTTATTTATATTAAATAAAAGGACTGCAAAGCATGTAGCTTGTAAATCTATTTGATTGTTTCCATTGTATGTTTTGGCTGTCCAAATGAGTCTCTCAAACAACATTAATCAAAACACTATATTCAGGGCTGGCCTTGAGTTTGTTGGGGCCCTAGCCGAAGACCGATTTTGGGGCCCCTACGTAATTGTAAAAAAAAAATGCAAAAAGTATAAAATATTATTTTTTTGTCATTATGGGGCCCCCCGTTACTACAAATTGAAAATATATTATAGGCCCAAGACTAGCATGGCTCCCTCGGGGCCGGTACTGACTATATTAATAAGTATTTAAGGTTGAAAATATAGAATCTCAACTTGAAAAGTACCAAAATAAGCGACGAAAAATTTCCAACACTTATGATTGTATTGTATATATGTTTATACACGTGGATATCACCATTGTATCATTCTCTAACGTATACGTTGTAAAGATGCCTGCTTTCTACTTTCATTCTCACCTTTTAAGAATTGAATTTCTCTGAGCTCACCAAATAACCCATATATTGGACCCGTTTGGCACAGCTTAATTTTTACAAAAATTGTTTTTAGTTTTAGTTTAAAAAATAAATTGTTTTTGAGAAAAACCGGCAGGTGTTTGGTAAATTGTTTATAAAACAGTTGTTGTTGGTAACAAAAACTGTTTTAGCGTTTGGTAAAAAAAATTATTTAGGCTAAAAAGACTAAAATAGACTATAACCGTATTTTTGTTTTTAGAAAAAACCAAAAGCTACGAATCCTAGCTTTTACAATTCATGTACAAAAATTCAAAATCGATTTTGTGTTTTTTGGAAAAACAATTTTGCCAAACACCTAAATAGCGGTTAAGTTTATTTTATAAACAAAAACAAGGCTAAATAAGTTGTGCCAAACGCACCCATTATGTGCTAGTTATAATTCCAAGTAAATTCATATTGTAGATTTTCGTGTGTATATATATATATATATATATATATATATAGGGAAACTTCAGTTTATATACCCGGTAGAGCATGTGTTTTCAAAAACGTACCCGAGTTTGTTAAATTACAAAACTATGCCCCAACACACTTTTTGTCTTTACATAAACAGTTTTAAACACTTTTGAACACTTTAAAATATGCTCCAAAAACTGTTAATGTATACATAAACACTTTTTGTCTTTACATAAACACTTTTGGGGCATAATTTTGTAATTTAACAAATTCGGGTACTTTTCTAAAAACACATGCTGTCCGGGTATACAAACTGAAGTTTCCCTATATATATATATATATATATATATATATATACATATATATGTGGGCATACAAACTGAAGTTTCCCTATATATATATATGTGTGATCAGTGATGGTTGTGAAAATGGAGTTTGCTTTTTCATTATGAGAAAGAGCAACCACAGAAAGTGGCTTGCATATGATGTCTCTTTCTATGCACCTTGCAAGAAAGTAACATCAACCAAAAATCAATATATCAAATCATTATAAGTATTTTTCAATTCAATCAAAAACGTGACAATTGCAATGCCATTTCACTTTTGCGGGGCATGTATAGTTGTCCCGGTAATAAATAAATGAATAAAATATGGTTTTTTTTCTTTAAGAAAAACGGTCCTTATTAGTCTCACACAATAATTGTATGTCAGCAAACGGGTTATACTGGTATAAAAAGAAGTGTATGCTGTATATTTTTTTTTAATTAATATGAACAACTTATATGATTTATCCATCATGTTTGTTGAGAGATAATATGCTTATTAATTGTCAATGCAATTAATATATTTTGTATATGTTTGCCGATGATAAATGTCTTCTCGTATAAGACGCTTGGAGTTTGTCTTGTTTTGGTTGTTTGATTCAATTCATGTTGGATTCCTTGCTAGTGTATTTTTTTGTGATACTTTTACCGATAAAAAGCTTCGTTCCACGAATTACGACAATGGCCAAATGTGAATCAAAAAACTCAACCATATTATGTTATGCTCACAAGATTAATGCGATTATTCACCTTGGGAAAGGCATAATTGCCTATGCAAAACTCAAATTAAAAACTCTTATCTTACTCTACGATAAATAAAACGAGTTTTATCAACCTCTAGTAAGGATATATTGAGTTAGGTTGGAATAATGACGAAGACATTTTCAGAAGGATTAGTTAGGAATCCTAGGTCATATGATTAGGTATATTCATGTGTGTGTATATATAATCTGTGTTTATCTTTGTGTCAATCTATATGAGATAAATCATAGATTAGACGAATTAAGTAATTAATTAACATGTCATCTCACGTAGTAATAGTATATAGCACCTAATATTGTTGACCCTAAAAAATGAGTTATTAAGCTAATTTGTTATAGTGTAATTGGTACGTCTTTTTGTCACACAGTCCCAATAATTTTGTCGTAAGTAATAATTTATAATAACCTTTTAATTATTAGCAAACTTAATATGTTTAACTTCAATAAAGCAAATTAATGCACATGTTCAACCAAAGAAAAGTGCAATCTCAGCAAATTAATTCGAAGGTTTTTAGGCTTTACACTAGCTTAAATTAGTTTTTTTATTAATCCCTCAACCGTATAATTCTAAAAATAAATTTTATGAAAGTCATACATGTTACTGTAATAAATGATTAATTTAAGTCATAAAAATTGAAAGATTAAAAAAATGATAAATAAAAGATTAGTTTCAGAATTTTATTTTATATTATTTGTGTCTTCTGAAAATAAAGTGTCGTTCGGTTCAACATATACTAATTTATAATTATTTAGTTGATTGATCATTTACGACCATCTCATACTCTTATTTGAAAATGTTCATATAATTTTTTTGTCGTTTATTAAAAAACAAAATCCATAGACTATTGAGCCCATTAGATCCAGAGCTTAAACATAAACACGCAAATCCTATTGGTACTCGGATCGCGATCCTCAATGTGACAGTTTCAAAGATCTCAACCGTCCATATCACAGCCTTATCGACGGCCAACATTCATTCTCTCAAAACTCGCGAAAAGTTTATCTTTCCCGCTTCACGAAATACAGTACTATATATAGTTCCCCTCTGATAATTTCCTCACCAAATCAAATCTCTCTCATTCAAATTCATCGAGAGACTCTCAGATCCAAGTATTTCTCTCTCTCAGCAATGGCTCGCACGAAGCAGACCGCTCGCAAATCCACCGGAGGAAAGGCTCCGAGGAAGCAGCTGGCCACCAAGGCGGCGAGGAAGTCCGCTCCGGCCACCGGAGGCGTCAAGAAGCCCCACAGGTTCAGGCCTGGAACCGTGGCCCTGCGTGAGATCAGGAAGTACCAGAAGAGCACCGAGCTTCTCATCAGGAAGCTTCCATTCCAGAGGCTGGTGAGGGAGATCGCCCAGGACTTCAAGACTGACCTCCGTTTCCAGAGCAGCGCCGTCGCGGCTCTCCAGGAGGCGGCGGAGGCGTACCTGGTGGGGCTCTTCGAGGACACCAACCTCTGCGCGATCCACGCGAAGAGGGTGACCATCATGCCCAAGGACATCCAGCTGGCGCGCAGGATCAGAGGCGAGAGGGCCTAGGGTTTGGGAAGTTGGGGATGTTGGTGGTGAAATGGTGTATACTCCTGGATTAGTTGTTGATGTTCATCTTGTTCGTACTGAATCTAATCTTCTTGTTCTGTGATAGCTTTATCGGTTATCTTTTGGAAATGAAATCAAACTACGCATTTGTATATGGACATTAAAATGAAGAAACTAAAACCGTAGACATAAAACACCGATTGTCATGATAAAATGTATATGGTAACTTTTATATGGTATAAACACCGATTGTATATGGACATTATAAAAGTAACAACAAAAAGTAATAAATATATGGTAACTTTTATCTTATAATTTCAAAAAGAATGAAAAAAAAAAGATTATCAAATTCATGCTCATGTATTTTGTCACATCGTCAACTTTATAAAATTATTAATACAACAAGTTAGGCTCGAATTGAGACCGAACAAAATTATTATTTAATTGATATTATTAATTTATTGAGGTTCTAACCATGGTTCGAATTTTCGACGATAATCGGCGATAATCGGTCTTTTCGGTAGTTACTGGTTAGTTGCCGGCTTTAATGCTTATCGTTTTTATATACTTTTCGACGATTTTCGAGCTTTTCGATAAAACCTTTTCCAATCGATTTTCGACAAAATTAGTGTAAAAAAAAGGTACTTTTCGGTAAAAAAAATTCGGCAAAAATAATGAGACCGAACAAAATTATTATTTAATTGATATTATTAATTTATTGAGGTTCTAACCATGGTTCGAATTTTCGACGATAATCGGTCTTTTCGGTAGTTACTGGTAAGTTGTCGGCTTTAATGCTTATCGTTTTTATATACTTTTCGACGATTTTCGAGCTTTTCGATAAAACCTTTTCCAATCGATTTTCGACAAAATTAGTGTAAAAAAAAGGTACTTTTCGGTAAAAAAAATTCGGCAAAAATAATTATACTTACACAAGAGCACCCCACCCCGCCCGGCCACGTCACGTCCCGCCGGACGGCGACGCGCTCGTGTGGTGGTGTAACATTTGTGTGAGTCCTCCCTCGTCCACAAAATCCTATGACCCTAAGGGCCCAAGCCATTGTCCCTAATATTTGGTATATAAACATCACCAAACTCTTGTCATCTATCAATGTGGAACTTTTTGTTATTCAACTAATATCACACATTCACACTTAACATACACATACAATTCACTTAATAATTTAACTTAATATTACACACTTCAAATAATATTATACACTTAACATACATATACATTTAATATTATACACTTCAACTAATATTAATATTATAATTATACACCTAATAATTTAACACATGTTTTGTGGTATGATATTATCAAAATATTTTATAAGTTTTCTGTCAAAAAGTATCGATAATCCGTCGATAATCATCGTCGGTAATCGGTAAGCTACAGTGTTATAGGTTTTCCGTCGGTTAATCGGTAAGCTATCGATTAATCCGTCGAAAACGGTAATCGGTTTACCGGTAACATCGGTAAGTTGAACCATGGCTCTAACGTGTATAACTTAAAAAAATTAAAAAATAAAATACCCATATCTCATCTTGCCATATCACACTTTGAATTTGAAAACTATCCTTTTACATATATATAGATTCATGGATATTTGTGAAGCTACGGAGAAAATGAGCTTAAAAATGGACTTTTGGTGATCAAATATAAAACCAAATTGAAGAAATGTTTTCTGGTCAGAAGCCCATATAATATTAAGGGTCGGGTAAATGAGATCGTCTTGGGTTACGAAGCCCAAGAATCTTATAACCCGACCCGCTATGTAACGTTTTGGCTCGAAAAAGTAATTCTTCGAAATAAAGAATCTGTGTATTCATCGAGTTCTTCCCGCGATGGATAAATACTTCGCGCCGGTGAAGCCCTCCGATCAACCCCTTATTCCGGCCAAGCCTCCGAGGTAATCTTCAATCGCTTCATTGCGTTTCCGTCTTCTTCTTCGATCAAGAAACGGTTTCTGTTCAACCAATCGAAACGCGTTTCGCTCTCTCTCCAGGCGGCAATGGAGTCGGAGCTTCGTCGAGCTCAACGGAAGGTTGGAATCCAGGTACCGCCACTCAGTCTCCGGTTTGCTGATGCAATCGTACTCTCAGGTGACGCAACTGTCTTCTTCAACCTTCGAATTTCATTCAATTTCGTATCCGATGCGGGTTTTTTGGCTGTTGCGAAATCAGGTTGGAGAATTTCCGCATTCGTATCTCATCGATGGAGTTCCTTGTCAGACTAATGTACACAAGTTTTTTATTTTTGATTTTTTTTCAATAGTTTTTGAGTTTATTCATCGTTGTTTGCTTATTAGGTGCGGAATTTTTGCAGATGCATCGGCTTGTTCAAGGATATGTTCAAAGGCCACAAAGGTAACTCCTCGCGGGGTTTCGTGTTTGCGATTTTGTTATTCATAAATTTGATTTATTTGTTGTCGTGTTTGGTAGAGAGGGAATTTCTGCAGTGGATTTTGATAACAAAGTGAGTTGTGCCTGCTTCATTGTTATTTTGTAAAGATTAAATAAGATTAATACGTTTTGCATTGTGATTTCTTCCATTTTGTTAGCTTACTTTCGCTTTTTCTTGTTCATCAAACGTATTATCAGGGAATATACATTGTATCTGTGACGAAAAAGGGATGTCTAACCGTGCATGATTTTGAGACTCTCTACTGTCGGAGTGGTGAATCGCCGGCGTGTAAGTACTGAGATCAAGGCATATACATTTTTTATGTTTCTTGTTCTCATTCAGACCCTTTATTTTAATTCTATGAGACTTTTTTTGTTATAGGCTCGGAGGATGAAGGTACTAAACTTGTTCTTCACCTTTCCGAAAACCGACAGCTTGACTTCGTCCAGTGGAATCAGGCCAACCAGGACGAGGTTCGGGATCTTTTTCTTCCTTTAGTGTTCTGGGTTTAAGATATTTTTTTTCTTTCTAAAATGCAGTTTAAAATAATGGATTATGAAAGAAGTATTAAGTTTTACATTCTCATTGTCCTTGTTTTAATACTTTAGTCTCATTATGTCGAGAAGAGTTCTGATCAACGTGTTTCCCTGCTTCCATTTAAAAAGAAAGTCAACATCTTGCAGTTCTTTCTTCAAACCATATCTGTTTTATTGACTCCAGGTTGTTTGCAGCTCTCTGAAAAGTAATGAATTGCTCGTGTTCGATATCAATTACATCTCTTCTGAACCTTCCCTAGTAAGTTTTTCTTTAACTCTCCGTGTTCATCTTTATTTAAGATCATTGCTTTTTATTTTCGCTACATTATAAAAAAGTTAGTTACTACATTCACACATTGGTAGTCTGACAAATGGGTTCAAGTTTTCAAGATAATACTCGCCCTTCATCAAGAACTATACTCTGAGCACCATTTTTTAGAAGGTTTTGGACATATTATTAATATGTTCCATGATAATGTGAGAGTATGATGTTTCTTTCGCTTCGTTGATTGACTAGGTTTTAAAAACAAGATCGTCTGTGTCTCTCCTCGGTTCAAATGTTCAAAAAGGCCTTTCTCATATAGCTTCGAGTCCTGTGGATGATTCGAGGTTAGTGTAAACACAATTTTACCATTTATACAATAACAATCCCAAAGAGGTAAAGGATTACATTCTATGCAAATTCTTTTCTACATCTTTACTAAATGCATGATAAATTAGCTGTATTGTATTGCTTTTATATCAACGGTGGCTGGATCTGGATAGGTTATTCGCGTCTGATACACACGGTTTAGTCAATATATGGGATAGAAGAATGAGTTTGTATACGTGCCGTGAACTTGCTACCGGCTCTTCCAGTACGCTAAATAGTATTCAGTTGAACACTGAAAACCAGGTAAGACATTTTTTTAATAATTTAAACATTAAAAAATATTTATGTGGGCCATTCTTGACAATTCTAGTAACATATCCATATAGACAGTATTTGGTGCAAACAAAGATGGTATCGTTTACATGTGGGATCTTCGCGGAGGAAAGTCATCCGATGCTTTTCAGAGTCATAAGGAAGTGCGTTCTTTATCTTCACACAAATTCATCGAAGATTTAATTTTTCGTGGTTTTATCACACTTGTTTCGAATTTTATGGAATGAAATAGATTCATGTATTGCTGCTTATAGCTATTTCTTTCTTTCTTACTTTAGATACGCTATCCAGCCTTTGCAACGCTTAAGTTAGCGTCCGTGATGGAGAAAATCAAACCTCTGAAGGTATTTATGATAAGCGACGTGATCATTTATGTGAAAGATTATAATAGTTAGGGTGTTAATAACCATTTATGTGAATGATTAAAATTTAAAATAGACCCTTCCCCGCGCCTGACTAAAAAAACATTTAAAATAAAATAAATAAATTTATGCAACCCATATAATTTTATTTTATTTTTTTTTCGGTTTGCAGGCACAGTCTTATATAGTCGCAAACGAAATACATTCGATCGATGTCGATCCATCTTGCCCATATCAACTAGCATTTCACCTTGAAAACGGCTGGTAAGTTAGGCATCGGAATTCTTTTAATATATTATAAATCACTATTAAATATTCAGATACATCATCTAATAATATTAATGTAGGTCGGGAGTTCTGAATACGTTGACTTTCGACATAACGCATATACACTGCCCTCCGCCAGCTTGGTTGTGAGTACAATACTTATTGGATTATATAAACACTCGAATTTTTTTAATTTCCCATGTCATTAGTTTCATGAAATTTTTCGGAAATGGGATTTGAGCAGAGACGAGTCGAACACGGGCGACCCTTTGTGCTTAAGAACACCAGCTTGGCTACCAACAAATTCAGTAAGTACTTTAATCATGATATTTATTTCAATTTCACTGTGTCATAAAGTAAATTGATCTCGTGCTGTAACTATACTTTATTATTTCTTGGTTCAGATATATGTTGTTGGATCATCGTCTCAAAAAGGCGTATATATACTTGATTTTTATCCGGATCGGAATTCCCCCAGCCATGTTGAGTTTAAGTAAGAAGTGTTTATGCCCGAAAGGAATTATTAACATCATTTAATAGATTATAGAATAATTCTGCAATTATGAACCTTTATTTAATGTTCGTTTTGGATCTTCTTAGCAGCGGTAATGGCGAAAACGGGGACAACAATCAGAAGAAGCAAAACTGCTTTGTTCCACTGTCTCAAGCCGTCACCGCTTGTGCTGTTCATCCTCTCAACGGCACCATTCTGGCTGGAACCAAGGTTCGTGAGTTTCAGAAACCATGCTGTTTAGTGTTCTCTTAATCGATTGAATTAAGTAGGTTCGGTGAATATTTAACAACTTTTATGAACACGAAACAATACGGTTTCAGGATTCATCGTTGCTCATGATTTCACAAAAGCACCGGCCGTGCTCAGACGAGTAAGTCAAGACCATACAATGGATCGGTTTATACTTAAACGCATGGCAAATTGCTGACCAACCTGGCAGAGAGCAGTGAAGACCCCAAAGATTCAGCTACGACCGGGATTCGAGTCAGCATCAAGTTGTTTGTACATTTCGACTTAGGAACCTTAGATTTCTTTAAAATGACACCAACTCAGGAAAGTAATTAACAGAAGTGAGTTACCGAAATCGGGTTGTATAGCATCCTCGGTACCAATCAAATTAAGTAGAATTGTAATTTATGAAAACTGAACAATACGGTTTCCTGATCGGTCGTTTCTCACGATTTCACAAGCACTAACCTTACTCAGATGTACAATGGGTCTGATCCTTCTTAACGGACGGCACATTGTTGACTATGTTTCAGAATAAAATACCAACCACGCAAACAAACTGATACACTACCCGAGTCCGGACAGCAGCGACGATCTCAAACGATTCAACCACGATTGGGATCAGACTCTGTATCAAGTTGTTTGTACATTTGGATTAAGATGCCTTAGATTTCTTCTAACTTACGAATTACTATCTTCAAACAGAAGTTAGGTATAAACTCAGCAATAGAGTTATTCAGTGTACCAAGTTTTTTCGTGTGCTTTACTACGAAACATATAGCATTCAGTCACACTTCACTGAATCATTCCGGATATTTAAATCGAGTTAGGTGTTTTAGATAGTATTACACTGCAAATCTTAACTAATCTTCTTCCGGCAATCCGTATGGTGAAATTGCCAAATTTTCAGAACAAATCATTTAGTGAACCAACATTCAGTTTCGACTGGTATCAAATTTGCAAGTTTGAATTCCTAAATTTAGCAAGAATTACAAATTAATTACAAGCATGAAGAACAAAATTTATGAATGTGAAGGAGCAAAATGCACACAAAATCCAATTAGGCATTAGATTGATAGTCGATAATACACCACCAAAACAGTAGAAGCAAACAACATCAACAACACTGTCTCCTAAATCTACCTACAATCTTCTTCCACATTCCAAACCCTAGATCCAATCTAAGCCCTCTCGCCTCTGATCCTGCGAGCAAGCTGGATGTCCTTGGGCATGATCGTCACTCTCTTAGCGTGGATCGCGCAGAGGTTGGTGTCCTCGAAGAGTCCGACGAGGTACGCCTCCGCCGCCTCCTGGAGAGCCGCGACGGCGCTGCTCTGGAAGCGGAGGTCAGTCTTGAAGTCCTGAGCGATCTCCCTCACCAGCCTCTGGAATGGAAGCTTCCTGATGAGAAGCTCGGTGCTCTTCTGGTACTTCCTGATCTCACGCAGGGCCACGGTTCCAGGCCTGAACCTGTGGGGCTTCTTGACGCCTCCGGTGGCCGGAGCGGACTTCCTCGCCGCCTTGGTGGCCAGCTGCTTCCTCGGAGCCTTTCCTCCGGTGGATTTGCGAGCGGTCTGCTTGGTACGGGCCATTTCGGAGATTTTCTTCAGCGATTTGCAGTGAGAAACGTTGAAAGAGAGAACTCGGAAGCGATGATGATGTTCGTCTCCATGGCGGGGAATATATATTGTGAAGTTGAAAGAATTGGCGGAGTTTTGAAATTTTCGCTGCTTTTGAATCAGAGAATGTGAGCCGTTGATAAGATAAAGTAATTGACGGTCGGATTCGATTGGAAATTTGTGGAGATCGCGATCCGTGCACTTTGGATTTAACCAATCAGAATCGCTTTAAAAGAGCTTACTCATAAGCTGAGTCTTCACGGTATATACTGAATTGGGCTTTTAATATTTTTCTAGCCCAATTTTATCGGCCCACAATTTGTCTCATTGTGCAGTGTCTCCTCCAAAACTTATCTTTTTTACAGTAATGATCCCTGTATTTTTTAAAAGGTTTCAAGGATTGGTTATTAAATAATTGTTGAGATATAAATTATAAAAACTCGTAGAAAAATAATAAATTGATAATAATCACGTAGTTGTCATTTCTTAAATTTATTTTTAGTCAAAGATGAAGACCTGAAATCTTGCTAAGCAAACTCGAATTTCAACTAGGTTGGCACCCAAGCAACGCAAACTTAGAATCAGGGCTCGGAATAATATAAATGAAAATATCAAGATTACAAACAAAATCAAAAAGAACTATTTAAACCTAAAATTCTCTCTCGAACAAATGCCATCGTTTACAAAAGATGAAGTAAAATCCGGGTGTGAAGGTCACCAATGATAACCTAAAGTTTGAGCACCAAAACTAGCTAAATACATCGGCTACTCTATTTCCCTCACGAAAAGATATGAGATACTCTGAAATTAATTGTCTCAACGTAGAGGATGCATTCGGTAGTTGTCATTTTCTAATGTTTTTAGGGAAAATATGGTATTTATTTTAAAACTTAAAGATACTACTACCAAAAATTAAAGTTTAGGGGCAATACTGCTAATTTCTCTAAAAAAATAGAGAAAATTAAATCCAGAAAATTCAGAACGAGAGAAAAAAAGAAGCAACGGAGCTTGAGAGAAGCCATGGATGAGCAGGAGTTTCGACGATGCCTTGAGCTCTTCCCAGTCGTTCGATCCAGGAACTTCGTTGTAATGCTTCTCACAAACTCAATCTTATTTACACTCCGATTCGCAGTTTATGATCTTTAAGCTATCAAGGAGCTGATTCGATGAGTGATCTTTGAAGGAGAAGTAGTCGAATTGTGAATTGAAATTTAGGCTTTGTAGTTTTAGCGATCAAGCTTACCAAGGATGTTTTTGGGATCATTGAAGTTTTGGGTTTACATAAAAGCTAAACTTCTTATTTCGAAATCTAAGTGAACACTTGTATATTCACTTGTGATTTTCTCTATGCAATTGGATCTCAGGCGGAATCTGAATCT
Source organism: Parietaria judaica (assembly GCA_954871525.1). Lineage (NCBI taxonomy): Eukaryota > Viridiplantae > Streptophyta > Magnoliopsida > Rosales > Urticaceae > Parietaria > Parietaria judaica. The sequence goes on from OX940862.1 coordinate 12,045,114, forward strand.
TCGCGACAGTCGACTTCGAGACCGTCGCAGAGCGAAGCGGTACCAAATCTTCGTAGTCTTCTGCTGATTAATCCTGCTCTGAATGAGATCCTATCTTGCTTATTGCCATTTGAAATAAACTTAAAAGTCGGATAGCAGGTGAAGGATTGGCAAGATGCATGGGACCACGAGGAAGATAAACGAGTTGAGATCAAAGAACTCGGTCAAAACGGTAACTCTACACATTCAAATCCGATATTGCTTATGTATCTTGTCAATTTAGCTTCGTTATTGATTATTCATTTGAGTTGGACCGTTGGCTTATGCTGTTTGTTCTTGTACTACAAAAATTCTTGCTTATACTTTTGTGTGCTTCTGAAATAGCAGATGCTTTCTGGAAGAAGCTGAAGTTAGCAGTTGAGAGAAAGGTAACGTATAATTCAACCCCGGCATTATTATTTTTAATGCAGAATATTCAAAATTTAGTTACATTTTTTTTCTCATCTTCATGTTGTAATTATGTATTGACTAGGATGCATCGCGATGCAAATAAAGACATTATATTTTGGCTGAATTTATATCTTTGTGTTAAGTGGATCTCATTCTCAGGCATAGAACGAAATGTTAGTTTTTTTTTTTTCTTTCTTTCTTTCTAGACTCATTCTAAGCTTATGGTTGAATACTTTTTTTGGTTAATAATACGAATACCTAGAATGTATCGATAAGTCTGGAACATGTCTTTGAGTGACACTCCATAATTCCTCCTTGACCCACATTTCGTGTAGTAAGCAACATTCAAATCTTGTCCTCAACACGTCCATGAAGAAGAAATGTGTGAATCAAATACGTGTATGGTTGTTTTTTCGGAAACTTTTGAAAATGATCATAATAAATAATAATATTTTCTAGTGAATATAGTAGCCCTTTATAGTCTTATATAAGTATTTTGGCATAGCAAAATCAAACACGCGATCGAAAAGATTGCAACGACGACTTTGTGGGTTGCTACTAACAAGTGGTACTCATGTTTGCAGGTGGGTGCAATAGAAGCAGAGAGGTTTTGCAAGACCTTTCAGCACATTCATAATAAACTAGTAAGTGAATTATTATGTATAATATTGTTTGTGTATAAATAAGCATTATCATTCCGAGTGTCAACGATAAATTGCATTTTCTGAGCTTTCAATTTGGTCAAAGAACGCTAACTCGTCTTCTTTTCCTATGCCGTTAGGTTCACGAAGAGCTGAGTTCGGAAGCCGCTAGCCGCCTTCTCAAATCATCGAGAGGTTAGATCGAAATGGTAGCAAACTGTATAAGTTTTCGTGTTTGATTCACCATGTAAAAGATCATTTTCGAATTCTGACGGGAGATCACACACGTTTCATGTTTGGTTCATATTATGTTATGAAAGGTTCTTTCTTTTTCTCCCTTTTGTATCCCTGAAAGAAAAGTTTATTTAAAGCTAATTGTTATAAACCGAACACAAATTGGTAAGTAAGTATTGTTACGTCAAAACCGGTTCAGAAAACCATTGATAGATGTGTCGATTCACTTTGATCGAAGAAATACAATGATGGAAAAAGAGATGCAATGAGTCTAAAATTGCATATTATGCGAAAATTCCCGGACCTTATAAACGGATTCGGGATGGAAGCTCACAGTGCTCCTCGAGTGTTTTTCTCAACTATTGTGTAGTTACTAGAATCAACTAAAAATATCTCAATAATATGACGAAGGAAAAACAGGAACGACACGTAATGATATAAAACGACAATACGCATTACCGTTAGGAAACGACAATACAAAAACCTATATAAGTTCTTATACACATATTATAGACCCACATCATAATATTACGTTAATTTTAATACAGTAATTCTTATCTTCTTTTTTGGTTTAAAGAAAGTCTAAATGACCAAAACCAAGTTATTTAATATATCTCTACACCAATATTCAGTGGACCAATGCACACAAAAATGTTCACCTTTATGCACAAAGTAAAAAAAAAGGCTACACTCAGTTGTTCGAAATTCCAAAATCTTGGAACCTAAACGACGAGTCCCCGGCGTCCCGGCGGAACCTCGGCATATCGTCGTCTTCGGGCGCAAACGGCAGCACCTGGTTGTCGTTCGGCTGCCGTACCAGCTGGACTTCTGGTGGCAGGGGCAGCGCTGGCGGCGGTGTAGCGGAGGGAGTTACAATGGCGGCGGCCGAGGCCACGGCGGTTCGGTCCCAGACAAAGACGTGGATGATGATCGGGACTTTGGCGTGGCGATGGAGGGAGAGCTTTTGGCTGAGCGAGACGGTGTCGAAGCAGCGCACGGCTCCGGTGGAGGAGACCATCCAAGGGAGCACCTTCTGGTTCGATACTCGTGATACTACGAGAATCCTTGATGTTTCCATGGCCTCTCTGTACAGCTTGTTCAGCCCCGACCGGCCTGACGGCGTGCTCTCGTCTCCATCGATCACTGACGATACATAGATAAAGCCCTGATGTTTGCCAAATCGGAAATGGTCAGTAAGTTGTGTTTCCATATGTGCTGTCAATGGGGGTAAAAGATTAAACCTATGGACCGATTTTTAACCAGGTTCCGATTCCCGGAAATATAACTGGCTGTTTTTATTTAAAAAAAAAAGGAACCGGAGCTGGACCGAGTCAATAAGGCATGGCCCAGTGGCCAGTACCCTATTAAATTTGATTTGTTTAATTTCATTTTAGCCAACAATTTGTAAAATAAGTGTAAAAACTAGTTTTTTTTAGTCTATAAATGACTTGAAAATTATATATTAAAAAACAGCCCGCCCCGGAATTTGGTGCTTGGTTCTTAAAAATCAAGTTTTCCTAACATCGGGATTGCACCGGTTTTTGAAAGCCTTGAAACCGAGATTGAATACCTTGCAACTGGGATTGGAACAGAACACAAAAATCCAATATTCGGTCCAGGTTTAAGCCGTTGACATATAAGATTTATTCAGTGAATCTATACCTCTTCGGTGCGGCTGATGGTGAAGCCGAGCTTGGAGTCGCCGTCGATGATCCTGATTTCAAGAGGGATCTCTCCGCCGAGAGGAGCGAACCAGAGGCGAATGGCTCGGACCACTCCGAGGTCAACACCATGGTAGTCCTCAAACCCGTACAAGCTCGCATTTGCGATGTTTGCTAGGTCCGACAATGATCCGGCGCTCACGGTTGAGGATGCTGTTTCGCCGGAAATCTGTTGGCCAACAATTGAATATTATATTCTTCTATTGATCAGATAATTATGATTTATGAGGCACTAATGTAATATTAATACATGTGCTATCTTTAAGTAATAACTAGATCTGCTTACGATCAAATTTATATACACAATAGGTTTTTTATCCAATATAAATTTATCGAATATTAATTTAACGATATTTTAGTGCATTTGAACGTAATATCAAAATTGTCATACATAAATCCAACATATATAGCACATACCTTGGTGAGTAAAGACTCCGTTTGTATGTTCATGAAGACAATGGGCACGCCCGACGCCTGCGACGCATTGAGCCACGCGTTGGCCCTCGCCAGCGTGTCCTCAACGTCGTTGTAGCGCGACGCCGTGCGGTCTGACGCCTTTGGAAGCAGCAGGAACGAGAAGAACGAACTAGAGTTCGGCACGCTAAGCATCTCCTGCTTCCGTCGATCCCACGGGTACGACACGTACCCGTCTTGCAGCTTCGTCCTGCTCAGTGCGTTCACCATCCGCGCGCCCCGAGATTCTTCACACACACAAACACCATACAAAATTTAATGTACTAATTAGTGATTTAGGATAATTATAACTTAAAGCGTCATTCATTTTTCATACTTTCGCTCGTCGGTTTCGACACTTTTTCTCCGGGTCACCAAATAAAAAAATTCACTTAAAATCCATGTCAATTGTTCTTGTGATTTTGACATAAGATTGTAGTATGAGCGATCTCGTGTTGTGTTGGACTTTGGAACATATCCTAATTAAAGTTGAGATTTTGCATGTGAAGCGACATTGATGATAGGTTGTTGAATAAAGCATTTAATTCGACGTGTTTGGTCACGGATCTAATTATAATTTGACACATCGATTATATATTTATTACATCCAACTATATAGATATATATATAGGTAGTTGACGTATAAAGGAAATTTATTTTTTATACGTTCAATTTTCATTTTTAATAAAAATATATTCTTAAATTACAAAAAATAACTAAAAATAAAATAAATACTTAATTATACCATAATTAATAACAATAATACTTCTGCCACCCATTCTTGGTCTTTCAATATTATCATATTCATAGTCTATCTACAATATTATTTTCCAAATAATTAATATAAGAGATTAAGAGTAGATTAGTACAAGTGATGGCGGGTCAGAAGCACTCGAGTAGAAGAATAGTGGGCCAAATGCACGGTCCTTTTCCTTTTTTTTTTTTGACCCATTATTTTATCTTATGTGTCTCAATGACCCTGAATTTTCTTAAACTTCCAGGAAACTTACCTCACATAAAATATGATCATCTTGTGCTTACTTTTCAATTTTTAAAGAAGAGAAAAATCTATGCTAAATCGAGAGTTGAAATCATGATTATAATAATACGATGAGAGAGACTAAATAAACCTAGGCTTAATTAAGTCAACAATGAATTCCAAAAACAGCTTGGTCTTTCTTGTGTATTAAGTCTGAAAATAATTAAATTAATATAAATGAACTCTCAGCTCTTTATTAATTACCGAACCTAAGTATTGCTGACCAAATTAATTCCATATATATAGGATATTAAATTACAAAATTAGCCTCCTGGATCATCTATATTGATCAATGATCATAACTTTTATATAATCTAATTACTATGTTGTGTAAATCAAATTTATTTTGATATCGTGAATGATTAATTAATTAAATTTACCGGTTTGGATTTATTACTAACCTTGAAGCTCAAAGCAATCGGATTCCGTCCGGTCCAAGAACCCGACGGCGTAGTTAGGATCATCGATCGACCGGAGCATGTACTGCTTCTTCCCGGCGGAGTCGTTGGGGACGATGCAGGCCTGCAATTCGGCGAACTCCTCTCGACCCCGCCGGACTTTGACGAGGATCGACGTGTCCTTTGCTCGGTACGAGCCGTGGAGGATCTTCTGGACGCCGCTCCGGCCGTTCTTGAACGGGGACTTGACGGTGATGGAATTGCCGATCCGAAGCTCCTCGACGATGTCGCCGGTCTGTAGCATGTCGCCGGTCCACTCATCGGCCTTCGAGCTTCCCTTGAGGCACTCGATCGACAGAACCGTCGTCGATCTCGCCGACGACTCCGACGAGGCTGAGCTGTTTGTCTGCCCTGATCTCTCCATGGTCATTTCTCATTCACTACTTCTGCATATGCATCCAAAACCTAATGTATAGATACATAACATGTATATATAAGTGATTAGGTTTTTGGGAGAGAGAGAGAGAAAAGAGATGTGAAAGAGATTTAGAGGAGAGAGAAGTAAACAAAAGAGGCTAACAAATGGGAGAGAGAATAATAATGAGGAAGGAAATTTTATGGGTGGATTGATTTATTGCTTTATATTTTCAAAAGATTGGAAAATATTTAATTATATCTTGGAAAAAGTCAACATTTTTTGAGAGGGGGATTGACTATGAGTTGTTGTGTTTGAGGGGGTACTAATGCAAATCTTTGAATAAAGCTAAATTTATATATTTTTATAATTAGTATAAGCATATAGCTTTAGGTAATTAAATCGTATAATTTCTTTGTAAATATAAAAGGATTAGTAAATATAAGAATCTCATATTTTTTTAAGAGTCGCTATCGTAAATTTACTAAAGCAATTATCGGCTGAAATAATACCATAATAATAAAAGAAGACACGAAATGTATATAAATTACACAAAAATTGACTTATATATCGAAAGTTTTAATTCGAAACTATGTACATAAAGAAATTTATAACTAGAATAGCAAAAGAATAAGCGTGACTTAAAAGAAATTTAGGTTGACCAAAGATAACTTGGCAATCTATACAAATTCATAATGTATAAGATATATAGCCAAATAGACACTAACTTAACTATAATTAATGTATCTAATTTCTATGCAAATAATAAAGTAATATTGATTCCCACGTAAAACACTTTTTGCAAATAAGTAAATAAATAGGAATATATGTGAAATTGAGATGGTACTAGTGGAAATATAAATAAATAAATAGAATTGCTTATTACTTTCAGTATGGTCATAATAACGACGTTGAAATTTCGGCTGCCTTTTACGACCTATAGATGGAAACGTTCTGTTAGCTGACGCCAGCAATTCGAAGATTGTGACGTCACCAAGCAACGGGATGTTTATGTTCTAGAAGAAGAGTGGCAGTAATGTGCTAGTGAGTGGCAAATAACTCGTTTTCCTTACAGTTTGAAGTTTTGAGCTATATAAGTTGACAATTTATTTATGTGTACACAAACATAAAGACAAAACTTTGTTTAGATTTTGGTGAGTTTGCAGAAGAACAAACTATAAATATGAAAGGAATATTAGCCTACTTATGTTTTGTAAAAGATTCTAACGGTATGGTTAGCGTTCATGTGACAGGCCACATGTTTTTTGGAATATTGACGACGATAATATATATGTTTGTCAAATTTTTACATTGCAATGGAATTCAAATAGCTTTCAATTTCTAACACTGCTCTATCAATTTTTAATTTTTTTGGATATATATTTTATGCTTGCTTTAGTCTTATATATATATAGATATTTAGGTTATTTGAAATTATAAGTAGAGATTTTCATATTTTTGTTAGCTTCTTTTGTTTGTGTACAATTTCGTACACCGCAAGAATGTAATTTGGTTTGAGTTTGAAGAATGTAATATGTCGTTTTATTGTTTCAAACATTGACTTCATTAATTTAGGGGCGTTATCAGCCCACACCGATCTCAAATTCTTTAAAGTATGACCGATATTCATATTTTCGGTTTTTGAAACACAAGTATCGAATCCCATAAAATATACAACGAACCGATTCTACTTGGCCCAAAAATTCAGTCTAAAAATTTGGTCTACGGCTAAAGTACCAAATCTTAAAAATAGTAGTGACACCTTCCGATTTTTACATTCTATGATGTTCATCAGCGACATAGCAATATATATAAATTGGTAATACCTGAAATTTAAAATTATAACGTAACATCATCAATCAAAGTATATATAGTCGCCAATCTATGATGATGTTCATCAGCTGCACATAGCTATATATATAATTATATCTAGATACATTCTGTTGATCATTCTGAAGATTTCCTCCCTAAACCCATCGTTTCTGTGGAGTTGAATCTTTCCGATAAGATTGATGAAGTCTCCGAGGTGCCCTTTTCGCGTCCGCGCTCGCTGATAACGGCTGTAGCCTCGCCAGAGTGAACGCCTCATATTTTCGGTTCATCGATATCTCTTTGAGAGGACTAGCTGATCGGAGTTTAGCAGGTGGGGTTTCCGGGATTCTAAAATTCGCCTGTATCGAATTTGGAGTTACGGGAACAAAAGTCTGAGCTCGGTTCTTGCGGGAGCTCTCGGAATCAGAGGATGAAGAAGGGCTGGTCGTGCTGTCCATGTCATAGAGGAGATTATCGGCCATGTGCGGGATTTCTACTTTTGGTGGCTCCGAGGGAGTGAACGATGCTCTTCGCTGCCTTGCCAAGTTCATCACCTTTTGTTCTAGAACAACAATGTCCTTTTTGAGCCGAGTAATCGTCGTGTTCTTGCTTCTTATAATGTCTTTCATCTCTGCGATTCTCTGTTACGAAGAACACTAGTTATGTACGAACCGAAAACAGATCAAAGATGGCGTAAAAACGGTAAGAGGGAAGAAACTAATACCTTCGAGGCCGCCATGTCTGAAGATTGAAGCAAGGCGGTAAGCTCTTTAATAACAGCGTCCTTGTCTTCGCAGTCTCGTCTCAGATTGTAAACGTCTTGCTCTATTGCTAAGTTGTTCATCTGAAATTCACCCCATTCCACAAATAAATAAGATAGATACATATATACACATACATTTTCTTGAAGATGATGATCCAACATTACCTGAATTTCCGAGGCAGAAGTGACGCTTGAAGCCCAGTCAGACAGATCCGACATCCGGCGCTCCTCTTGCTCCGCAACATTCGCGAGACTCGTCTTGTATTGGACAATACCGTCCTCCCCCGTCGCAGAGTTTCCCTACAAACCGAGTTCAAGACGAATTCGAGTGCCTTAACATAGATAAAACAGATAGATCATTCGAATTCCACGACGGAATGAGCGGATTCTTACAGGCGGAATTCTATTCTCGAGATCATTCCATTGTTTCGCAGACGACACGAAAACATTTTCGGCTCCGAAGAACTCCTTGGCATTGTTGAGCTGCTCGCATAGACTGTCGAGCTTCTGTTGCATAGTTGAAAGCACTTGATCCTGCAAATTACAGATCAAAAGATTTTGAATTAAAATCTCTTAAAGAATTTGAGAGATATTAATTCAAAAGAAACGGACAAAGTAATTAAATTATGAACATTCAAACCAAGCACTGTGCACTGTAATTTATGAAAACCATTAATGAATCAATCTCCCAAGCAGATACAAACCCTAAGTTGGACTGATTTTTGGAGGCGAGAAATCTGGGCGTTCTTCTTCGACTCCGCGGCAGCGGCCCCGATCACGGCGACGAGGAGGAACCGGTGAGCAGGGCTGAAGAGCTCCCACGCGGCGGCTTCCGGAGGAGCCAGCCCGCCATTGACGACGACCCTCGCCGAGCTCGCCTCCTCGGCGTTCACGAGCCGGCCCTCGAGCGACACCCACGCCAGCCGGCGAGCAGCGGCGACGGGGCGACTCGCTCGGGAGAAGCAGGCCGAGAGGCGCCGCGACGACGGTGCGGCGATGGGGGAGAACGGCGTGAGGGAGACCTGGGAGCTAGCCGAGCTGAAGCCGAGGTCGAGGTCGGCTTCGTCGTCCATGGCGTGATGATGCACTGGAAATCTCTGGTCTGAGAGTTTTGAAGATTGGATTTTGGAAACAGGGTTTGAGTTGTTCTTGATGGGTGTGTTGGGAATTCAAATTTGGTTAATGGGGGAGGGAATCGTGAAGAACATTGGAAGTTGAAGAAACTCAGACCAAGTATACGTTGGGATTTCTTTCCTTCTTTTTCAAATTTGTTTTTCTTTTTTTTTGTCTTTTTCCTATGATTATAGAAATTGGAGGGCACAAATGCCTTAAGAGTTTTAATGCTTAGTGCACTTTGTCCTCTAAATTCTAATTTGTGACACTTTAGTCCCATGAACTTTGCTTTTTTGTTTGTATTTCATGACGATTTCCCGGGATTTGCGTCATCAGGAGCACTTACTTATGATATTTATTTGATTTATTCTCGTTATTCTATTTATTTGTTGCCCTTTTTATTCATTATCTTCCTCCTCCTTCCTTATTCTTTGCATATGATTTGGTACAAATATTAGAAACTTAGTTATGTAATATTCAATTTTTGATACTGATAATGAAAAAGTAACTTTTATGAGTTTATTTTGCAGTTTCTTTTTTCGATAATCCGTTGCTACACCAGTATTGCTCAGTCACGCTTCCTCATTCAGCCCTGCTCCAACCTGAACCTGTTATAAGGTGATTTCATACATTTCAAAAAAAAAAAAAAAGTACACAAAATAATTAACATTTACTGTTTCAAAATATGATTGTGGAGTTCTTTGCGTGTTTTTCAAATTGAAGTCTATCCCAACTTCATCTCTAAAAAAAATCATTTTTAAATTTTTGCATAACATTAAGAAAGTTTGGTGTTATATTTTCGTGATGTAACGAAAAATAATCCAAAGTGATCGTCGTTACAATTGTATTTTTTTCGTTAATTAAGTTCTAAATAAGTAATTTAGTTTTCAAATTATGTTACATGATTGTAGATACAACCGTATTAGTATTTTTGACATGTTATATAAGAATTCTTTTTCTAGTTATAATGATTATATAATTAAATTTATAAATTAATAAACTATTAATTAATAATGCGATAATATAACACATTTTTTTGATGTCCCAACATCGTTAATTTATAAAAATTTTACTGTAATTAATGCAGTAAATCGGGGATCCGGACCAACCGGATCCCCAAATTTCCTTTTAATTTGGACCCAAAACCATAATAAAGAGACGAGCGAGAAATAAAGAAAGAGATATTTAAACTCAAATGTCACGTTTTGATACTTCGTCTTAAATATTTGACATAAGTTTTGGGATAGCGTCACGGCACGGGATCGAGTCGAAACCGGGTTTGAGGAGTAAAAATTTCACCCTGGCCTGGTTATAAATTAATCTGGGACTAACGTGCAAAGAAATGTACCAGACCAGTCTCAAGGAAACACAATTCATTAGGATTAAGGCCATGGATTTTTTTTATAATCTTTTTGACTTAATAAAGTCAAAATTTCCACATCTTTGAGAACAAATAATAGCAAATCCAAATATAAATGTGCAATATTGATAGCTTAAATCCGATTAAGAGTTCCTAGTCTTGGCAGAACTGATAAAAATGGCTGCTGAAAACGACACGCCCTAGCTATCTATCTCTGAATAACTTAAAATTACAAACAATTTCACCTCAAAATTTGAATCACAATGCGAGCGTGAGCGTGAGCGCGAGGAAAGTGAGTGTGGCGGTGAGGCCCGAGCGCGGGCGATCGGCGCTACCGTAGTAGGGTTGGATCATGACGTTGAAGCGGCAGGTCCCGACGGAGGGGTTGGCCTTGGTGATCATGGACAGGTTGGGGAACTTGCAGGCCTCGTCCAGCTGGTCGTTCTTCTGGAAGTAGCTGTTGAACGCGTACGAGAGGTTCCCGCGCGCGTCCAAGTTGGAGCAAGATGTGCCGTAGCCGAGGCTAGTGCAGTCCGCGAGCGAGCACGCATAGCTCACGCTGGGCGCCACCTGCGGGTCGTCTAGCTTGGCCGAGGGCCTCATAACACACCACTTCTGCTCCAGGTAGTGGATGTCGCGCACGGGCACCAGCGTCCCTGAGTTGGTGGTGCCAAGGTTGAGCGCGTACTTGGGCTTCCCGTCGAAGGTGAGGATCCCCCAGTGGCGCTCGAAGTTGCCGGGTTGGATGCTCTTCTCATCCTCGTCGATGAGGCTGAAGAGGTAGGCGTCGATGGGGCCAGCGCGCATGGGCGTCCCCTTCCCACCGAGGATGTGCGACATGAACCCCTGGTTGAAGCGCTGCGCGTAAACGAGGTTGGCGTTGCGGTCGCCGTCGGTGGGCCAGCCGATCTCCCCCACGATGATGGGGAGGTCGCCGAAGCCGTTCTTCTGGAGGGCCCAGACGAGAGTGTCGTAGTTGGCGTCGAACATGTTGTAGTACGTCCCCTTGGTGTCCACCACAGGGGAGGCGTTGCCGTCGAAGAAGGCGTACTCGACGGGGAAGTGCGCGTCGGTGTAGAGGCTGATGAAAGGGTAGATGTTGACGGTGAAGGGGGCGCCGTTGTCGTAGTGGAACTTGACGAGGGCGACCATGAGGTCGTGGATCTCGGCGCGGAAGTCCCCGCCGGACGGGAACCCCGTGGAGCTCTCGTAGACGTCGGCGTTGAGCGGCACGGTGGCCCTGACCTTCTGGCTGATGCCGGCCTTGGTGAGCGCCGCCTGGATGTTCTGCAGAGCCGGGTAGGTGGTGTTGAGGAAGGTCCCGTTGTAGGTCTGGAGGAATGGCTCGTTGCCCACCGCCACGTACCTGCGTCCGAACCGAACCGAAGCATCAGGGTTTTGTTCAAACACTATCAATGGTGAATCTAGCAAAGAAGATTGGGTGGGTACCTGATGTTGACGTTGTGGGTGGAGAGGTGGGCGGAGACGTTGGCGGCGACCCACTTCTGGGCGGCCTTGGGGGAGGCGGCGAGGGAGGCGAGCATGTCGTTGGGGATGCCGACCATGACCTCGATGCCGGATCCGGCGAGGGCTCGGAGCGTGGAGAAGTCGGCGTCGAAGAGCTTCACCTTCTGGAAGCCGTTCTGCCGCAGGAACCGCACCACCTTCGCCGGCTCCAGCTGGTGGCTCGCCTGCGTCCCCCAGTTCGCCCCTATCCCCCGCGCTCCCCCCGCCCACCACCACACCCACACCGCCACCACCCACACCCGCACCATCCCTGAGCCTTTCATGCGGAAGCGGAACTCTATCTATTCTACCGCATGTACATGTTTGCTCTCTTTGGAAAGTGCTACAAGTTACAACTCAGTAAAGCAAATAGCAGACTGTTCTGCTAATAGAGAGAACAAATATTATTTTATGTTCGAAAGTGACACCACAATCCTACTTTTTCATTAATAACTCCGTCTCCTCCCATGCTTTGATACTTGTTGTTATTCAGAACAAGTTCATATTAATAAACCATTATTTATTATTCAATATAATTTCTTATAACTTGTACAACTTTTTAAATAACTCAATGCTTTACTAATTGTTTTTTTTTCTTTTTTAATTTATATCTTTATTTTTTAATCCCAATAAAAAAATATATTTTCAAAGTTTAAAAACAATTAAAGTATACCCTCAAAATATATTTAATTTTTTATTTATTCTCTATAACGTATTTAATTTTAAAATACTCAAAATTATCCGTTACTAATAATTTTCAGATTCTTACTACGTACAAACATGGTAAGAAAGAGTGAATAGGAGACAAAAAAACAGTCCAGACTCCAGAGCATGTTTTTAATTTTATTTATTTAATTAATTAAAATATAAACTAAAATTGTTAAGTTATACATTAAGAGTATAATTTAGTTGTTTTTGGAACTTTAATACATAGTTGTATGATTAAAAAAATTCAGGACCAAAAATAAGTTATAAGTGTATGCAGTTGAATATCTGGGCAAATTCGTCATCTTTGATTGGAGACTTGAATTTATTATTATGTTACTCTCATCTCAAGATTCAAACTTTAATAAATTTGAAAGAGCATGTTAGATTGAATGGGCTTTAGTTTTAGTTCAGGTGTCATTGCAGTTTTAAATGGCATCAAAGGAAAATAAAGATGCCCATTCCACTCCCAATTATAGAAAAAAAAAAAAAAAAAGAGAGGCTTACGGTGAGGGTCCCCGCAGTGGATCCCCGCGTCCGACCGAAGCCAGCAAGAGATGGGCCCAACCTGACACATTCGTAGCATCAGTGCCACGTGTGACCAAAGCCTTTTTGGATGCTAAAAAAGGTAGAAATTCCAGTTCTAACCCCTGCAATTTGGAAAGAGAAAGAAAAAAAGATAACGATTGGGAGATGGCAAGCTTAGCCTTAGGGGTTGGAGTTGGTGGTGGGCAATCAATATTATCGAGTTCAAGTTTAAGGCGTTTGAGCGTCGTGAGAATGGGAATCAAGGTTGAAAAGAGTCCCTCCCAGGCCAAGCTCGCCGAGCTTGGAGTCAAAACCTGGCCCAAGTCAGTCACTCTCTCTTTTTCTTCTTCTTTTTTTTTTTTGTTAAAACCGGACCAACATCGGTTTTCTCGATAACAATGATAAGTTGTTAACTAGTTTCTTAATCAATCATGTTAATACAATACCTAAAAATTCGGATTTTTCAGGTAAAATCGGAAGGAAAAAAAAAATCGGACTCAAAACGTATTTTCAGTTCCTAGGTAAATCCAGAATCAGAACTATAAGTTCTAGCTTACTTCAGATTTGAATAATAATAGTCCAACGGTCATTTCAAGAACCTAAAAATCCGTTCAAAACATTAAAAAAAAAAAAAGAGAAACCAGAACCGAATTTTCAATTTTGATTTTAAAACTAGAACCATAAACTAGAACCAATTTTGATGTTGTTACATCTTCATGAATAACGGGTCTGTATTTTTTTCACTTTAAAAATAAAAATAAAAACATCAATTTTTATGGAAAAACATAACCAAATTTCTAATTCTAGTTTCAAAACCGGAACTAGAAATTCTGATTCCGAAAAAATCAAGAAATATGGTACCCGTAACTGGAATTTACATTTGATGATGCTGTGTTCAAAGCTTTATGAGTAATGGGTTTGTTGTTTTGTTCTTACTTTCTTTGAGTGTGGAGCATAAAATTGGTCATTTGTGATCCTCTTGTATGTTATCTTAGGTGGGGTTGTGGGCCGAGCAAGTTTCCGTGGACGTACGAGGCGAAGGAGACGTGTTACTTACTCAAAGGCCAAGTGAAGGTGACGCCGGAGGGATCTGCGGAGGCCGTGGAGATCGGGGCGGGCGACTTGGTGGAGTTCCCCAAGGGCATGAGCTGCACCTGGGACGTCTCTGTCGCGGTTGACAAGCACTACAAGTTTCACTGATAATGTTTGTTGATGATTCCTTGTATCTATCTATATATGTATCTGTAATTGTGACTACAACATACATTGCGCCTGTTTGGCTTAGGAAGAAACTCGTAGCGACTGAGCCAACCTTCCAACATAGAAGGGGCACAGATGAATAATCAAAATCACAATAATAACACGTTAAAAAATCATTTATTTATTTATGATAAATGTCTAAATGGCCACATTAGATTGCATTGGCCATAAATAACCATAAGTTGGCAACTTTCGCCGCTAATACCGTTTAATAAATAACATTACTTGTATATAATATAAAAGCTCATATTTTACAAATAAAAATTATAAAGCATGAAAATGGGTAACACAATAGATAAAAACACGACAATCATAATTAAAATAAATAAAACAAAGAAATAAAATAGACATAGACCTTACCTCTTAATAGTATTCATCTTCTTCGTTGAAAAACAATATCCACTGGCAAGTTTTTTTTTTTTAAAAACTTCTCCATGACTTCCAAGGTTACTATACTAGATATAGGGAAATGGGGATTGCACTGTGGTTTGCCACCGAAAACGTGGAGGGGCGCTAGGTTGGTTTGGGAATGAGAGGCGACGGTTTAGGGTTCAAAATACAATTAGATCGGAAAATTATAGGGTCTCGAGTACCAAAAGACGAGGTAGGGCAGGGGCCCTTGGTGGGTACCCCCTCCCTCCGTCCCCGGACTTATGGCAGGTTCTTAGTCCGAAGAAGACGTGTATTTCATGTCGTTGGTTTTCGGTGTATCTAAGCGAGCGTTGTTTTAAAAAAAATTGTGTCGTCACTCACTCTATAACTTTCCCACCAGGAACACCAGTCTTATAGTTTATATTGATTGCAAATATGGAACAGCTTTTATTCCTTTAATGCATACTATTCAAGGTAAACTTTGTTTTCTTCATCACTGAAACGCATAATTGCATAATAAATCCAACCACCATCATTTTTCTGGTATAGTAAACTGAGTGCAATGCTAATAGTAGTAATAAGTTGTTACTAATTTTAATCAATAATGTGTTTCTTTCTTCTTAGTTTTGTTCTGTTTATTACTATTAACAAGTGTAGCTAGTTTCAGTTATCAATAATGGTGTTCAATCTTTTGTAAACAAAGTGTACCTCACAATTCACACACCAATTAATTTAGGGTTAATTACGGCAAAAATACCCAATCTTTGGTCAAATTCTCACTCGTGTACCCAACCTCCATAAATGGCGGCAATAATACCCAAGCTCAGTATTTGGGAGTTGACCGAACAATTCCGTCCAACTCTGTTAGACAGCGTCCACGTGGCCGTCAAGGCTTAGCCACGTGGCCTTTAAAAACAAATTATTTCTTTATTTGAAAAAACAAATCTGTGTGGGCTCCCCGTCCTCCTCCTCTCACCCCCTCTCTCGGTGTTAGCCAACATGCCCTCTTTAGTCTTTATCTCCGTTGATCCCCGCCGCTCGCCGCTCCAGAATCCTTGATTACGATGTCTCCGTGCACGCTCAGTCATTGCAAATCTGTTTGATGTTCTAGACGGAAAAGGCGTGCACACTTTCTTGCTTTTAAGGCGTGTCCAAATCTGTAAAATTTCCTGGGCTTCGTCATCAGCGTTTCTACCCGGAAATAAGACCGGTCATGTACTCTTACGTTAACACATGCGTCTTTTCTCTGGCTTGCTTTCCCTGCAACCAAACAATCACAAATCGATCGATGAACTTCGATTAAATGAATAAATTCTCAGCGAACGAATGAGCATGAAGCAAATATTCCAAACTCGTATCTTTACTAACCCGGTCATCTTCTTCTTCTTCTTCCACTTCTCCTCTGCAACGAAGAGCACAAATTGATTTCTCTTGTGAAAAAACCCTAACAAAAATGAAATATAGAATTAGGAATTTCAGTTTGTTTGGCTTACGGGTGTGAGATTTGGATCGACATTCGAGCTCTGAGCTGAGCCAAGCTCTGTGCTCTCAACGCCTTCCCACGAACAACATCGCCGCACTGAGGACATGGCTGAGTTTTGAAGCGGTTTTGATGGCTACTTCTTCGCTTCAAAGAGGTAAATTGAACTCGTTTCGCCGCCGAACCGATTCGGAATCCCCCAAATCCAAACCCAGGCACATCGAAGCCGCAGAAAAATAACCAGAGAGCGAGGTAAAAAGAGAGAGTGATGACGGGGGCACGAAATTTTTTTTTTTCAGATTAAAAAAATGAAAATTAATAATAATGTGACACGTGGAAGCCACATGGCTAAGGCTTGACGGCCACGTGGACGCTGTCTAACGGAGTTGGACGGAATAGGTCGGTCAACTCTCAAATATTGAGCTTGGGTATTATTGCCGCCATTTATGAAAGTTTGGTACACGAGTGAGAATTTGACCAAAAATTAAATATTTTTGCCGCAATTAACCCATTAATTTAAGAAAAGTCACTATTTAATGAACTTTTGTTCTTTTGTTAAAAAAAGTGACAATACTGTAATATCCAATCATTCTTTTTCAAAACTGATGTTGAATCGAAAAACGATAATTATTGAAAATCGATAGCGGTAATACTTTGGTATAATCGTATATTTCATTTGGATTTAAGTATAAATCCTAAATAAGAGTATTTCTTATAACATTGGATAAAATAATATTGTCTATTAGTTCCTGATTTTACAATAGGTAAAATTTTGGTTATTGATTTTTTTCGAGTAAGAAAAAGACATCGATATTAAAAACCGATATTCGAGATCCCGGAGACCGGGATAGAACTTTAATTTACTCCTGCAAGTTACAAGTATATAATAGCAGTGATGAATGTGTGTGTTTGTTACGAGGCGAAGGAGACGGGTTTAGTTGCTCAAAGGCCGAGTGAAGGTGACGCCGCGGAGACCGTGGAGATCGGCGCGGGCGACTTGGTGGAGTTCATAGTAAAAAAAACAAAACACGTGACTCACATTCTATGATGACGATGATGATGAGATGATCAAGTTTATTGATTGGAAACCATACAGTTTGTGATTAAACACAATTGCAAGCACTGGTTGTTGACTGGTCTGGTGGTGACATACCTTTAGGAGGAGATGATGACATCACTCATGACGTGTCTCTCACTCACTCCCAAATGGATTCATCAACATCACAATCTTGTTCCAATCCCATCCACATGCTCTTTTTTTGTCTTTCTATTTTTTATTTCTGATCGAACCTCTCTAAATTATTAAGGTTGGGACCAGAGAAATTTATTATATTATCGAGTTTATTAATTTATCGAGGTAAAAATTAAACTACGTTAGTATAGTTGGGACCGGAAAAAATTATTAATTAATCAAAATATTAATTTATCGAGTATTAATTTATAGAAGTTCTATTGTACTAAAGTATAAGTTAGATAAACCCTATTTATTCATCTCAACCCCAAACCTTTAATTTTTACTCATTTTGCAATTGATATATCTCCTCAAGAGAAACCGGGACGCAGTCTTTCAAAAAAAAAAAAAAAGGGACGCAATCGATTGTGTCCCCGTTTCGCCCCGTTCTCAAAAAATCTGAGCCTTTAAAGATCATAATTGGTCTACGAAAAACTATATTGTTATTTTTTAAAATACAATAAGACCTTCCACACATTTATTCGGACCCAATTTTCATCCGTAAATTTATCTTCTTCCACACATTTATAATATATATATATATATATATTATACTGTAACCCAGATAATAATTGTTGTGAGAAACTTCAACTTTCTGTATGGGACCATGTCTAACCCTAATTGCAATATTCATTGATGATTTGTGAAGGAGAGAGATTTGAAAAGAAACTTCAAACCAAGGAGATAAGTATGAGCGACATGTGCTTGCTCATACGGACAAGGACAACAAGACAAATTAATCGAAAAGCTTGTTTGATCATGTAATATCAATTATTCAAACTTGATGTTGTGTTCATATACAAAAATTAGAGACCCTAACTATGTTTACGCCTACGAGTCTGATATAACGTACCGAGAATTGAAATTCATAAAATGTTTTTGAGTAATTTATAACCGCGTTTTGGGTTCTAGTGCAATACAATATACACATAAGACTTAAGAGGTTCACCGAACTGCGCTACTACATATCAATAGTTGAGGAACACAGGTGAATATGCAAAAAAAAATTAAAATTTTTTCGTCTAATATTGAATATGCAAAATTGAAATACATATATTGTTACATGAGAAGAAAAATAATATACAGCTTAATTAATTTTTCTTTCTCTACTCTGACATGACTAATACACGATCTGACATATAAATGACTAGAATATTTAGCTCACTACTAGTCTCTAGATTTCTACTTCTTTTTTCAGTGCAAAAAGATTTTAAAAACCCTAGCTTGGCTTTTTATAATCTTTTTTTTTTCTTCACAAACTCTAATGATTAATTATTAATTAATCTGTACATTAAAATATTATAAACTAAGTCTCCTTTGCACTGGCCTTCTGTTATTGCTGCTTTCTGTTCGAGCACGTACACTTCGCACGAGTGTCCGAAAGTGTCTGAAAATCCATGATAATAATTAATATTCAATTAAATTAAAATTTCTAAAAGCTGTGAATGTATTCTAAAAGAGTTCTAATGATGATAGAAGGATGAGTAAATCTATGCAAAGATCTTTTTAGGGCAAATGTACCTGTACTTGCTTTTGAAGGTCTTTAATGTACTCAACTGCCAAATCTAACATATCGGATGTGTTTGTTTGCTTCAAAACAGAGAATTCAAGACACAATTTTTAGTAACAAAATTTATTATACCAATAGTTTTGTGATTTATTTGTAATTAATTTACCTTTTCCATGTTAGGTACGAGTTCTTGTAGCTTCCTCATACGTTCACTAATTTTCGTCCTCCTCACCTGAAAATCAAGAGCGGTCGAGATTGTATTACTACAAATTCGGTCCGATTTTTTAAATCCACAATTTCAATTACTACATTTATATTTATGTTCATATTTTTGTTATTGTGAAAACGGTGCGAGTATTTTTACTATTTTTAGGATTGCTTATATCTGCAATATCAATTACTACATTCTTGTTCATATTTAGTTCTTGTGAATACGGTGTGAGTTTTTCGACTATTTTTACCACGTGAAAATATAGATTTGTAATTTTTGACGATGAATAATATTTCTATGATACCATAGTAAAAATCAATTTTAAACTAGTAAATCTAAAATATAAACAATATAATAATTACCAGGCATATATTCATATCAGTAACAAACAAAAAATAATAATCTCTAAATTTACAAAATTAATACCTAAAAAATTGGACCTCACAATTGAAGTAAGCAGTGCCGATTACCGCTTGTGGTAGTGCAACTTTTACAGCATTATATTTTTGTATATATATATATATTTCTATATATATATATATATAAAATGAGAAAATATCGAGTACATAGTATCGGTCAATTCGGTTTTCGGTTTTTTATACTAGTAATTTAATAAAATGAAAAAGAATACCCTCTCGGCAATGCTTCGCGGGTGCGTGGCGCAACCGCGCTTGGCTCGGATCTTGCACGGCACGGAGTCCTGCAACTGGAAGAACTTGTCGATAGCCGCCATTTCCGCCGACGTCTTCGGCAAGCTTAGGTGATGACTCAGCATCGGAGGCCTGTTCCCACTCTCCGCATTGATGATCTAAACATTACTCGACAGTCAACGGTCAACGCAAGCCAAGCAAGAAAAGTCAAACCTCCAGGGACAATTCAACGACGGCGTAGCAGTGTAGTACCTGTTTGACCTCGTATTCGTCGTCGTAGTCGTCTCGCAGCCTCTTCAAGCCGGCGATGTTGCCGGAGGGGACGGACACGTCGTCCCACGGGTCCATCGGGAAGCCCCCGACAAGGCTCTTCTCGTCGGTGATCTCCACGATCGGACTCATCGGGCCCGTCGAAGAGGTTCTCTTCAGCCTATTCGGCGGCGAAAACGACGCGTCGTTGCTGCTCGGGGTGTTAATCCCGGCGACGCCTCTCATTCCAGCGAAACCTGCCAAACTTTACTAGTATCAGCATCGAGAAAACCTCGTGCATACGAGAGCCGGTACAAAGCCACGTACCGGTTATGTCGATATTCATATCGGCGAACCACCCGGCCGGCGAGCTGCTGTGCCGGATAAGTCCGGAGTTGTTGTTGGAAACGCCGGTTTTCATCGCCGGAAAAACCGTCGAGTTCATCGAATACGGCAGCTCATTCCCGGAGCTGATTCCCTGGCTCGGCAATGGCGGCTTCGAGTTACTACTCCGGTAAAAGATTGTCGCCGGTGCCGGAGATACCGTAGCCGGTGCCGGTGATGCCAAATTCTGCGGGTTGAGAATCGACGCCTTTGGCGGGTCGGAATCTTCGAGAGGATCATTGCCGTCACCGCCGCTCATGAAGCGGGCGAAGATTCTCTCCGTCTCCGGGCTCGAGGGCCGGTTGAAGAACTGCTGGCAGAGCTCCCTGTCGAGGACGTCGTTGAAGAACGAGCTCGGGGCCGATCGGTAGCGAGCCAAGCCGGAGGTGGGCTGATGGCTCGGCTGCTGCTGGTGCTGAATTTGATGGTGGTGGTGGAGGCGGTGATGGTGGTGGTCGAGATCTGACTCCATGGCGTCCTCGATTCTGATCGGAGACAGAGCTTTAATGGCGATGGAAGTGGACACTGTGTTGCTCGTCGTCGTCGTCTTCTTCTTCTTCCTCGTCAAGGAGAGAGAGAGAGAGAGAGGAACAAAGTATATTGCTTTGTGAAATAAGTTGCACAGAAACTATAGTGCATCAGATTTGGTATGTTTTACGTTGGTGTGACGATAATGCCCCTGATGATGCGTATTATTTTCACGGGAGGGCCTTTTATTTAATTTAATTAATTATCGTACTGACTCGCATTCGCATATAATATAATAGATATACACGAATATTAAAGACTAGCCTAACGTTTAATATAAAATATATATAAATGGTTAGATCGTGTACACGTGGCATATGCTATTACAGGCTTGCTCTAATTTTGAAGGCGGAAAACGCCGTAATACTAATAGTAGCAACCTTTGCTTCGTTACTAGGGCAAGCTTATTTATAAAGTTTTTGTGGAGCAAAAATTAAGATTTATATTATTAGAATATATATATATATATATATATATATATATCACGCTCACTATAACAGAGTACTCTTAACTTCTTAAGAATAAGTAAATAACCCATTTAATATATTATTTTTGTTTGTTTGTTACTCAAGAATCGATTTCATGAAAATAAAACATAAGAATTAGTCACATATATTTCAATAAAAATAACATAACTCTCACATAAAAATTAATGAATTCACATAATATAATCTACGTCAAAATAATAATCATATAAAACTAAATTATTCGACAAATGAAGCGCATGTACCGAACTAAAATAGGCAAAATCAACTGCGTTTTTTAAGAAAATAAGCACTTTATGTGGATATATAAAATATAAACAAATCTCTATACTTGTTAGTCAAAAATAGAATAAAAAAATTAAATGACATTTATAATTGAAAAGCTTGTTATGAATCATTATTTCGCTCACGTTCGCTCAGTTTAAAAATACTAATAGTTATAGCATAGCATGATTTGAAAATTAGTTCATCATAAAAAGGTTTCACATTTTATTTTGGTTTTAAATAACTTTGTTGTGTTAGTGTACAAGCAACATATTTATTCAACTTATAGTTAAATTATTGTGAATTTTTTCTCAAAATAAGCTAATTATTATAGAGAGAATCTAATGGCCGACCGACCTAGTTATAATAATGGATTATAGGTGGAGATTTTTTACATTTAATTGTATGGTTTAAAATTAAAAGACTAAAAAACGGCTTTTCTTACTCACGGCTTAAATTGACTGCACCTATATGTCTCATGGTTGGACCACCATATATAATTGTGGATGTCTTTATATGTCACAACTCACAATTACACAAGCAAACAAAGTAAAAACTTATTCACTTTTTTTTGCACTAAGTGTTTATTTTTCGGAGATTAAATTATATTTTTTTAGCTGATCTTACCAATTCCGCCATTAAAAAATTAAATTAATATTTGATAAATTAATAATTTTAGTGATAAAAAAATTGTACAATTCTACTTTGTTTTCGTACGTGTTCTATTATATCTAGTTTAAGTTGAACGTGAAGTACCTTAAAACATATAGTTATGCGTTCACTGCTTCCATTTTAAATTATTCGTGTAATATCTTGTATACGTTATACAAGGTATAGTTTTCAGTTGAGTTTTTATTTTTATATATTACTTAGAATGAGGATAGTATTGTTTATCTAAATTACATGTATTTACATGTAACACAATTTGTATGTACCAAGAGACATGTAATGAAGTTAATACTTGTCAAACCAACTTAGTTGTTTACGATCAAATTTAAATAGAATATGATTGAAATGACCTTATTAGATTTTCCTTTATTACACTTCTTTAATGCTTGAAATATACATTCTTTGTTATTTATAAATTTGAAGGGATAATATCTCCTAAATTACCAAGAAATCTTTTTTTAGTAAAAACAGTAACCTTATGGTTGACTTTGTATATTTATTTATTTATTTATTTATTTAATTGCTACCTTGACGAAAATGTGAATGGAACCCTAATTTTGTACATTGTCTATGCCAAAAAGATTGAGTAAATATCTAGCAATGACATTAATGCATTTAAAGACTTGAAAAGTCAATAAAATATGAATAAATATACGAAAAAGCTCTGCAATAAATACAAAGGACAAAAATATGTGCCATATTTTTTATTTTATTTTTTTATGAAAAAAGGATTCAATCAATATGTATAGTTCGATCTGAAGTTTCAACTGGTTTAGAAAAGAATAAAAATGTTACTAGAGTTATTTGTAAAAATATGATGTCAGTTCTTCGATATTATATGCATTAATACACGCATATAGTTACGTATATAAGAATTGACGTTAATTTACCTTATAAAGTAGGTTATCTTATCGTTGTGATCATGTCCAAGCTTTCGTATACATATTTTGGTATAGAAATATCATATATATAATATATATATATATAAATATATTTATCGCGGATTCAAACCTAAAAAATTAACGTCTAGTAGACAAAAATAACAATCTCTAACCTTAGAGAAAGATAATACTATCGTTTAAGCTTTTCGCTATTTATTTACCAAAATATTCCTACTTATTGATATTTGTTTTTTCATGATTTCGGATCTACGACCACTTACTAATTCTTATAAAACATTCTTTTTAGATAAAAAAATAAAAATAAAATTAAACAACAAAGTTGATGGTTATTTTATTTTTAAAACGAGAATCAAATATGAACAATAGCTAGATAAGTACGTTATGAAATGATAAATAAACTGCTCCTTTCGGAATTCACGTTGAATTTTCTTAAGATCAAAATTGATGAATGTGAAGAAATTTTCAACTAACAGTTATTATACTATGACTATCACTAATTGGAAGCACAAAATGGACGATTTTTTCATTTGTCCACACACCACTCTAAAATATTACGTCACGTTCCAACAAAGCTAATATATATGACATAATATATCGTAGATATAAAATTCCATCACTTTTGGAGATGTTAGAAAGTAGAAAGTGGAAAATACTAAAAACAATATTAACCTGATAATTGATTAGTAAATTAATTCATCTGAAAATAATATATTAGTTCTGGCTTAATCACGATGTGACACGCACGGTCATCTAATTAGATTAAATTTAATAAAATACGTGTATTTACTTATATTAAGTGGCATACGGTGGGGACCACAAAGGACACGCGTAATGCAAATACGCAAAGCAACAATTTTCAATTATTTAATTTGCCCCACTCTGTCTCACTCTTCAATGAGCTGGTCTTCTCTTATTCGTAAAGACAAAATAGTCCCTTTCTTGCATTAGTTTATTTCTTTAATCACGATGGCAATTTTGTCTTACCACTGCATTAATTAAGTTGAGCTGTCCCTTTCCTTCCTCCCTTTTAATTTTTCTATTAAAAATAATTTACTTTATATTTTGGTACTTTTCCACCACAACAAAAAATAAAATAGTAATAATTTGGTTTCGTAATTAATTGTCACTATATTTGGATAAAAAGATTTAAATTAGATCAACTCTAATTAAACTAAAATATATAAACACTAACAAATACTTCATAAAAAACACGAAACAAATACCCCATCTGAATTGATCCAACTTTATATATTTTCATCATATATATATAAATATATTTAAAATCAGTTATATAATTTAATTACTATATAGAAGCTCATTGTTTGCCTTTACCAATAATGCTCTTGATTTTGTATTAAAAAGTAAAAATCTTATAGATATAAATATGCAGATAATTTATGTGGGACTATAAAGTCTGTGATGAAGAAAAAGTTACTAATTAATTTATTTCAAAAGGGATTTTATTAAATCTTATCTTTAAGTTTCCTCAAAGGTCATATTATATTTATTGCAGTGATTAATCTATTTACCTATTCATTTAGTTTGACTATTGAAAAGGGTTAATGCCAGCTGACAGTGATTAATATAGTTTAGTTTAGTTAACGGCCAATTAGAATGTTCACCTCTGATTTTTAAATTATATAATTTACTAGCTTCCAGATCTTGTTCAAAATAAATAAACACACATATAATAGCGTTTTAAATAAATAAATTCACAACAGTGCTCAGTGATTACTAGCCACTAATTAATTAGATTATTAGATTATGATCTTAGTGATGTAAACGTTTCGGCTTAATTCATCATTCGTGACATGTGCCAAAAAAAAAATCCTAAAGAATAAAGATTATAATTTTTGTTTGGTCACCCACAACACTTTGTTAGGCAAAAGAAAAAGAAAAAAAAAACTCTTCTATAAGTATATAAATATTGTTATTAACATCGTTTACTTTCGACTACCATTTAATTTAAGTAGTTCTCTAATAACATATGTGTTTTTAATTTTGAGAAAAATAGTTCTTAAAAAACTACAAATCCTTAAAAATGAAGAAATGACCCTACCATTTTTGTTGTCAACCATGGCATTTAGTTTGATTGAGATTGAAATGAGTATTGACAAAATAGCCACAACAAATTTTATTATGCTCACAGCCATATATTATATTACAAGGATATGGTAGGTAGACTTTCATCTTATTCTGTTTTAAATTGTATCATAACATCTTCCTATAGTTTACTTTAAATTAGACTCTAGAGTCTTTCAAAACAAAAAATTAGACTCTTAGAGCAAGTCTTGAGTTTTCGGGAATTACCGGTAGTTTATCACAGGTCGGCAGAGTGTACCGATAAAAAATATTTATATTAGTTATTATCGTTTTATGATTTATTGAAAGTTAACTAGTATTCATCAAAGGCGAGAATTAATCAAGAAATAAAATGATAAAAAATAGTGACTCATTCTCAAATTTATATTAAAAAAACTAATTATGCTATAAAAAAACCAAATAATATTATATAAACCATACCAATACCTTAATAATTGATACATCAATAAAATTAATCCAATACTATGTATTATTATTATTATTATTATTATTATTATTATTATTATTATTATTTCATAGTGAATATAGAATACACACAATATATGGTCAGAGCCGACCTTAACTATAGGCGAAAAAGAAGAGCGCATCGGGCCCCCAAATTTGAAGGGCCCTAATTTTATTAGATATAGTATTGTATACTTAATTACGTATAAAATAAATATATTTTTAAATATTTTAAGGGCCCAAAAATATATTTAGGGCGTCGACTGTAAAAGACAAACTCAGGACATATTTGTTACGAACTGATATACTCATAAAATTGTTTACTTCCAATCTAAACTTCTAGACTTGAAGGAGTTGAGAAAAAGAAAAGATTAAGCTCATACACATTTCCATTTCCAATAGAGACACAAAATGGCTCGTGTTTGTGGTTTAAGCATAGAGTACCTCTTATTGAATCTATGATTAGGATGCTTAATCTCGATCTAATGAATGTATTAAGAGATTAATAATGATCCAAACCGAGTTGGGGACAGGCGATCTTTTGTACCGATACAGCCAGCTCATGTTACTTTTTAATTATTTTATATTATAAAAATATAGTAAAACAAATGGTGTTGAATCCAAAGTAAATTTGTTTGAAACTTGAGCATTTGTCAAGCAACATATGCACAATGAGATTGTCGTATTCGATCTTTGCACAAATGCTTATGTAAGTTTCAAACTAATTTATGTTTAATATAATTTATCCTTGGTATCAATGATCTTATATACATTTTAATATTTATTCACAATCTAAAGTCTACGATCTATCCACATGGCTAAACAATACCTTAAAGCCATCAATTTTGTGAAGGTCTTAGCCTTTTAGGTAGAAATGTTGAATGTGGGCAATTTTATTTTATGAAAAACAATAATAGCACAAGTACGTGTAATTTAAATAAATTTGACAGCATATTATTTTTTATAAAAAAATATAAGCTTTTTCGTTAAATTCAAATATAATCAATTGTTATAATTGTTGCGTGTTAATTTTGCAATAATCTATAGATTATTACTTTGATCATATTCAATATTGACTTTGATAATAGAAGATTCATTTCAACCAAAATCTACTCATTTTAATTGAATATATCTATATGACTTGAAAAGAAGTTCAAATTTTGCACAAGTTGATTCCTTTCTCTTTGGAGAATGCCTAACTTATGCAATAAGTGAGTCTATGTAGTAAGCAATAATGGATATGTCTTTGGGGGGAGAATATATAAAAGACTTAGACCAATTGTCTCGTATTGGTATGAAGATTATTTGGAATATATTTTTGAGGCTAGGATTCCCACAATTTTGGCACCATGATGTGGAACAAAGTTCACTATGTCATTTTGGTGTCACTTTTTGCTTTTAATAATGTTGGGGGGGTAAAATTGCAAGAATATATTCGTTTCATAAAAGCTCATACCATCAATCCAAGGATAATTTCTTCATTTGGGAACTTATACAAGAAAAAAAGAAAAAACTTGTTGCAAGTGCCAAGTAGTGCTCGACACACGGATGAGCACGGGTTGCCCACGTCCATTGCATGTCTAGCCCGTATTAGATTGGGCAGCGGGCACTCGTGACTTTCTCTTTTTCTTTCATCCTCTAAAACTGGTATATATGATTTGTTAGAATAAGCAGGAAAAAAGTTGGGACGGAATTGTCCGTCCTCTTTGTCATAATAGATTGGTTTTGTCCGCCTTGATTATATGTGTCGATCTTTAGATTCCACGACCACTTAGAAGATGAGGCGAGCAGGTCCACCCGTAATCCGACGGTCCAAAATAGCCTTGAAGTACACTTTTTCTTTGGTTATTGGTTAACAAAAGAATAATTATTATCTCTTATCTCATCTTTCTTTTTACCAAACAAGTTGAATAATACTTTAGGTGATCAAATTAATAAGGATAATGACTGAGATCACATGATTGAATGTGTTACAGTTGTTAAATATTGATTAGCAAATCATGACGTTCAATCTCAAATACTAATAGCCGAAATAAGGATTTGACTAAGTTATCTTTTCTTTCACACATGACATGGATATCTCCCTAATCATTCATGTGAATTAGAGGATCAAACTGTGAACAAAATGAATATTTAGGGTCCTATAAAGTGGAAGAACTAACTCAAAAGGTCAACAAGTGTGATGATAAAAATAAAAAGATGGGGCCAAAAGCCAATTTTGAGACTGCATTTCATGATGACCCCATGACTCATTTATTTAATAATATTAATCTTAACTTTTTTTGGAAACATTTTTTCTTTCATTTCAATGTCAAATTGGGGTTGAATTCAGATGCTTTGTGATAAAAACAAGTTCAATTATGAGCCGGAGAATTTATCCGAATGGGATTGATTCATTTGGATAATTCATAAAATATGTATCTTTTGTCTTTGGTAATTAAGACTTGAAAGGTAAACAAAATTAAGTGTGAAGATTTATATGTTGCTCCTATTTTTAGTGCTTTTTTTCGTTGTCTGTTTGTTATGACTTGCCTTTCCTTTTTTGGGTTGCTTTTGCTTAATACTCAACGAAAATAAACATTTGGTGTATTCGAATATACTTAACCTTTACTTTTCACATTTATTCATTCATTATTGCCTGGTGGGCAGTGACGCATTGCCGACTCCAAAATGGTCAATCGGTCCATTTATACATCAATTCTCAATTTGTCATCCATCCCTTTTCGGTTCACAACACCGGTTTTTAAAATCGGTATTGGAATTGGAAAATACCCGATTCAAAATGACCGGGTGTTTACTATACTCTGATTCATTCCCGCGTTCGATTGAAAAATTGATTCCGATTTTCTGTTTATTGATTTTGAAAAATTGATATTAAGAAAATGTTTTTAGAACCAAATTTTATGAAGAGATCTCTCATTTTGGATGTTTCTCTACATTAATTTGTAGTTATTTATATAAAACGGGTAATTAGCGGCATAAGTGGCCAAAGTTTTCGAATTTCCTTAGGCATGATGCCAATGCCTAAAAACGACGGCAAAAGTCCCCAATGTGCACTAATCACTCTAATCACAAAATTTCATCCAACTAATTGGATGGATGTTAGTCAACTAATGATGTGGCAGTGTTGACCGCCACACGGACAACCACATGGCATGCCACGTCATTTTTAATTTGTTTCCACATCATTATTTAATTAGTCGTGATATTGTTAATAAATATATAAATTTATTTCATATTTATTTTACTTTATTAAATTATCATAAGATGTAAGTATTTAAAACTCTTAAGTAGGATAATATTTACAACTTCAGTAGTATTTTCAACAACTAACCGAAAATAAACTTATAAGTAGGATACTATTTACAACTTTAGTAGTATTTTCAACCACTACCCGAAAAATGACGGATAATAATCGAAAAGATATCTCACATATTAATGGATATGTTTGTTATTTAAATTGTTATATCCATTACATCTTGACAACAAATATCTTTGATGTAGTAATTTAGTGCTTTGTTTATCTGGGTTTGGTCATGGTTTCAAAATACAAATACAAAATATTTTGATTACTTATTTGGATGACACGTGGGACAGCTTAGGAGAGAGAGAGAGAGAGAGAGAGAGAGAGAGAGAGAGAGAGAGTACACGTGGCAACGTGGGAGAGGGCGAGAAAATAAGTAGTCCCCGTAAAAAAATTTAAAATAAAATAAAATAACAAAGACGCGGCAATTTTTTTTATATAAAAAAAGATGACATAGCGTGCCAGGTAGATGTCCGCGTGTCAGTCAACACTGCCACATCATCATTTGACTAACAATCATCCAATTAGTTGGATGGAATTTTGTGATTAGAGTGATTAGTGCACATTGGGGACTTTTGCCGTCGTTTTTGATCATTGGCATCATGCCTAAGGAAATTCGAAAACATTGGCCACTTATGCCGCTAATACCCATATAAAACACCAAATGAGAACACCACCACTCACTTGAGTAATAAGAGCTGAGACCCTTACACACGTGTGTATATATATATACACTGATGCACTATTAGCAGTGCTCTTTTTTTACTAGAAGTTATCCCGTCGATGTCGGTTTTGTCAATCTTTTATTAGAAACTCTTAGAAGGAAAAAAAAATCCCAATCCTTTATTAGAATTGCTCCACATCTTCATTTTGAGTTGTAAAAATTAAAATTTCAAATACTTTAACAACATTATGTCATGTTATTTGTGAGTTGTTTATAATATATAAATTTTGTGAAGAAAAAAAAGTTTGAAACGAGAAATAAAATAGAAGAATAATGCATTATGTAATTTGCTGAAAAATATATAAATTTAGACCAATTTAGGCAACATGTTTGCAATTATTTTATGACTCTAAACAAGCTCTCGAATATCCGGTTTACAAGAATAATTTTTTATTTAATTTTATACACAGATTCTGATTTGGAGTTATAGAATTCGGATTTAAAATAGTTCCATTTTCCCGGCTCTTGCTTTTGAAAAACCGGTTTCAGAACAGAACAATGTAGAATTCTAAAATTTTGGATCTTTGTCTAATTGCATTTTTAGTTTCTGCCCAATGAGCCGAACTTTATGACTAATGAGCCCAAAAAGCTTACAATGGCCCATGAAATAGTTGATATTTACTGAAAACGACGTTAACCCGTACCTTAAAGTATCATAAACGACAATCAAATTAGAGAAGGCAATATTTGATGTTTACTGAAAACGACAGAACAACGTTACTTTGAGGATCGGAAACGACAACATATTTACAAAGAACAATTTTCTTAATTGGTTAAATACGACATTATCTGTATCCTTTGATGATTGGAAACGACAACCAATTTGGAAATGTTAATTTTTATATTTATAACATGAATCTGAATAAATGATATGACAATATTCCATGAAACGACCATGATTTCGAAAACAACGTAGAAAAGAGTCCAAATGACAAGTTTTTTGTGAACGACAATAATTAGTACCTCGACACAATTCAAAAAGTGACTAAAAAAATATGAAAGAACTAAATTTTATGATTTAAGAGTGAACATATATACTTTCGGAGATAATTTTTCAGAATGAAAAAATGATTGTTACTGTATCTATACAATAAATAAGCTTGTTATGTTTACTATTGTTTTCTCTTTGTGCTACATGAAGGCATGTTAATGATGAATGCATGATTTAATATATATTATTTAATATTTAATTACTGCTCTTTAACATTGTCGGTCTTTTTCTAGCCTATATAAATGAAAAGATTATTAATTAATTCCTTTACTATAATAAAAAATTGAAATTGAAAAGAAGAAGAGCTCTAAACTTGGTACGCGTGGTGTTGTTTGTAGACCGTGGAGTATTAATTGTGTCATTTGGTCGGCAAAGATTGATAATAATAATAATATTAATATTAATATTAATGGATACTACGTACCCTAATGTAATTGACTCATCAATTCATTAGAAAACTTGCTACAGCTTGCTAATTTTTTAGTTTGTGTTGAATGTGATCGAAAAGCTGACAAACTAATAATATTATAAAGATTAGTGGATATATGTGGTATTAGTACCCATATTTGTATGAAGTATGCTGACAATGGTATCTAAATGTCATAAAACATGTCAAGGTCTAATTTTGTCAATGTCAAATTAAAGTATATTAATCTTGAGACACACACATCTTTTGTCTAATTAAAGTGTTAATTGATGCTTTGAAGTTTAATTATAGATGTAATGTTTTCCTCGTGTAGCATGCTTTAATGAAACATAAACGAAATTGAACTTCAATATTTCAGCATTAGTTTGTAACCTTTTGATACTTTTTTTTCGCTGAAAAAAGTACTAATGTCGCAAATAATAAAAATAAGATTTATTGGGTTATAGGTATGTATGGCTCATGGGAACATAGCCACATGCGTTATGTCAATCGCGTAAAATAATGAGCATGATTGATGAAAGGTGTAGGTCAATCCAATTTCAAGGCTTCATATGAAATAATAATTAATTTTTTTGAAATAAGTTTTATTATTAAAAAAATAATAATAGAGTATTCCTAAGCTTTTCAAATAAACCTTCATTATGTGTCAACAATTCCTAAATCTTGGGAGATCCTTATAAAATTATGTTCGGTCATTGAGTCATTCATCTACAATGATTATATCTAAGCTTCATTGTCGAGAATGATCTTCCTTCTTCCTTCCTAATCCTTCCTTATAATTATATTAGTTCAATTAAATACTTAAATATGTGTTCCTATTGGTACATAAATATAATTTATTATCTTGGTAGTTTATGGTTTGTCGATATTTACACTAACAAATCATAAGTAATAAAAGCTTTTACGATCCAAATTTTTTAAAGCTAAAATTAATATATTATTATATATGTAATAAAATAAAATAAAATGAACGTGGTGGTTCCAAAATGAGTTTTATGTCCAATCTTTTATTTCTTTTGTATCCAAACAATTGATCAATAGATAAAATAAAAGACGGAAACTCGTGGAGAGAGTAAAACGAGACATCTGGCTTCATAAAACACATGCACGAACCTACTCTCTATGCTTCTTCATAAGTATAATTAATAATCAAACATTTAAGTCAAAACCATAAGCGAAAAATATGGAACGTAAACAAACATATGTGTGTATATACTATATATATAATTATATGGTACTAGATATAAATTTACATGTCATGAGTTGAGTATTTATATAATATTCTAGATATTCGTGGCATATTTTGTAAATAACCCATATTTTATCCAATCTCGTTTTTAACGGCACGAAAATAATATTGAGATTTAATTTCATCTTTATTGAAATTATAATATGTGCTACAACAAAGACACACACATTTAGTTTATTAAAAATATTAAAATTTAATAATTGATGTCTCTAATTTGACAAACTTTAATGGGATTATGGGATATGAAAAAACTTTTAAATATATATATATATATATATATATATATATATATATATATATATATATAGGGTGCAATTATATAGAGGCGAGTGCATGTTCAGGCATTATTTGAAAAATAACGCGTAAAATTAAATTAAGGTTGAGTCATGAGTGTATTATGTAAATGATGTTCTAAAAAACTGTTGCAGAATGAAACAACGCATTGACATGAAAATCTTGCAGAATTGTCTCTGCTCAGCATCGAGCCTTGAAACTTGCATGCATGGATTACGTAGCTTATGGAACAATTTTGATCGTAAATCCATGCATGAGCTCAGCAAACACATTAACTTATTGTGATTAGGTCATATACAACCGGAACTTCAAAGGAAATAAATAACTATTTATGATTCCTTTAGTTCAAGATACGTAAAGGTATCACCGAAACATAGACAGGATTAAACACAAATAAATTTTCAATTCACGCGTCACAACTCAGAGATTAATTGTATCTTATTCTTAACTTCTTATCCTTTTGCCACATCATAAGAGTGAAATTTTTGAAAATAAATTTTTTAAATAAGTTTTTTTTTTTTTTATATTTTTCATAAAATTTTAGCTGATTTCAAATGTGCGATTTCGATTTCCCTCTAAATACAAATAGTCTATAAGTATTATTTACGCGAATAAAGTAACAATTTAAGTACATTTTTGGGTTTTTGTTATAAAAAAATACTGATTAAGCCAATTTAATTTTATAAGTAAAAAAGCTAAACCGATAAGTAGTAAAAATAATATGTAAATTTTCTAATAAAAAATACTAATTACTAGTAAAATTAATTAAACTTTAAAATATTATTTTTATTGGCATCCTGTCATATAGTATTGTATTTATTTAGAAGTAAAAATAAATTAATATTTAATGTCTATTTATAAACTTCAAAAATAACTTTGCATCAATATTATTTACGACTTTAAGTAAAACGTGAATCTATGTGGAAAAGTAATAAACATCAAAATCAAGTATCAAATCAATTAAAAATAACTAGAAAAATTCGCAAAGTCCAAAAAGTTAATAGTCAGCAAAAATAAAATAAATATTAAAAAGACAACTTTAATATGATTAAAATATTGAAAGGAGGACAACTTCATCTTCTCCCTCCAACTTATGTTCTGCAAGTTTTCTTTTTTTTCTTCTCTTATTCATCTTCTTCCCAGGATGATTAAAAAAATACAAAAAATGCATGGACAATACATATGCTATTTTCACATAAAAATAGGGGGGGATATAAAACTGTGAAGGGATCGATGATATAAAACTGTGAAGGGATCGACCTCTATTAGCTCAGAAAATGAAGAAAGGGCGACAGCCATTCTACTGTTGACTGTTGACCGTAGTTCCGCCCCTGATTATCAGATGTGAGTTTCAAGTATCAAAATTTTAATTCAATCCCAATTTTGGTTTCTAAAAAGACGAGATATGACCCGACCCGCTTTCACTCTTTAACTTATGATCACAAGTAGCAACTTTCTTTATACATTTCAATAGAAAATTGTATCAAGCTAGATGTAACGTGGCTTAGCATATATAGTCCAAAAATTCACTGTGTATGCACATTGGACCAAAGTTTGGCAAGTCCTATACGTTGACCGTTGACCTGTATTGCCCTAGCTAGATACCACCCGTGTGAGGCATTTAATACGACTCATATGTTGGACACTTTCGAACGTGGACATAAATATTATTTACTATAATTAGACCTTATCTTAACTCTTCAAATGGTTCATCTGCCGACGAATTTCCTTATCTTATTATGAGTTGTGATTTTCCTACCAAATTGCAAATCTAAGTCACAATATTACATCTTCAATTGGGATATGAATAATAGAGTGTGTGATAATATGACATTTTGAGGTCATGTCTCTTTGGATAGTAGGCAACATCACATAATTAGAAAGCAAAATACATTTTGAAAAGAAAAAGAAAGAAAGATCAAGGGTACACTTTTTGGAATAAACTACTACTTGTAGTTTATAATTTATATTAGTATATCTCCTTAATTATTATTGGGCCGGCCTAATTATTTTCGAGTTTTTGAGTGAAATTTCAACTGAGGATGTTGATTTTTTTTAAACAATAATATATTTTTCCGACTAAATAACATTTTTAGCACTTGCATAAGGCCAAGCATGTGTCTCGTTCTTTCTCTATTTCCTCAAAAAAGAAAGAAAAAAACTATAAAGAACTTCTGATTTAGCGATTAAAAGTCAAGAACTGAATTCGGTAATCAATTGTAATTGAGCTAATTTTAAGTTAACTGTATAATTTCGGTCCAAAATTTTGTTCCAGAATCATGCAATATATAGAAATTAATTCAGACTCAAATTACATTAAAAATCATCCAAGCACACATTTTGAATACCATTGACAGCATATGATCCAAATAAATATTGTGGATCGATAGAAATTCATCTTTTTGTGCAACCTCAGAAATATGATTAATATTAAGTGATTCAATTTGTAGGTATGACAAGGAATAAAATCAACTATATATATGTGTGTGTGTATATATATATATATATTATAACAATTATTAATTTGAGAAAAATCTTAACCCTGGACCCATATTGTGTGGAGGATCTATTTTGCACATGGCATTACCACATGCTTCAAATAATTATTCCATCACTACACAATATGGCTTGATTATAGCCTTAAATTAAACAAAATTATCACTAATCATTAAATTATTAGTTTTAAATAATCAATTTATTATTGTAAGCTCAAACATAATGTTGTGATATTCTTCGTATCGTAGTTACAGCTTGTCGCCAGATCTGCTTAATATATCAGAGTTACGACACAAAATCCATTAAATTACTTAACACATATATATTAATTACTCTAATAGTTTGTTTGTTAATAAATCATATTTTATTAAAAGTTGAAAAGACAGGTCTGGTACAAGCTTGTCGAACGTTTCTAAACTTAAAATTATTTTAATTAAATATTGATGAACAATGCATAAATGACTCAGTATTAATATTTTAAAAAATCAGTCTTTTTAAATTAATAAATAACTTAATACGTATACCTTATTTTTACCTCACAAATGAGTGTTCAAACTTCAAATCCAATGTTATTTCAAATTTTTAATGTTTGTTCTGAAATAATATTTTTCAGCTATAAAAACTTTTCTATTTTTTAATTATAACAAAATGGGTAAAAAGGTCCATATATACGTCGGTTGTGTAGAAAAATTAATTTCCAGTTTTTTTTTATCTTTTTTTTTTTAATTTGCATATTTCATTTTTGGTAATCTCAATATGCATCTAAAGAATTCGTCTGTTTTGTCGTTCTATTTTTTTTCCTTAATAGATTAATATTCTGTTCAAGCATTGAAGGAGTTTGGTTGATGTACATTATTTATTTTGCATTAAATGAGTATTATATATTTTTTTCTTTGAATCTCAAGTAGTAGTATTATTTATCTTGCTCTTTCTCGAGATTATAGCCAGTACTGGATAATGTCTTTGTTTTATATTCTATCAGTATATTCGTATAATGACATGTTTGGTTACAACCTAGTAACTTTAATATTATTCAGGTTCAGGATATGTAATAGGGTGATAAATGTTTTCGGCGTGTAGTAATTCTCTATAAGAATTTACTTGTCGGTGCAATTTTTAACTTATAGTGGTGATAAATGTATAAAAAGTAACGCATGATAAACTTGTCGGCGCGTAGTAACTTTCTATATAAACTTAGTTTTCGTTTCAATTATTCTACATATATATATATATATTATTGCATCACGACATATATTCAGATTATATATATATACACACTATACATATTGATTATATGTAAACAACTACATTTATACTTGGGAATGTCGAGTCAATGAACATGATAATTACACTATTTATTGTCATTACATGATGTTTAATCAATAATCATTTGTTAGAGAATCATTATACGATTATTCAATATAGTAATAATCACCTTAAATCTCAACTTAATGATTTTGTTCCATATGTCCTGACCTGGCACAATATTCTTTGGTATTTATACTACAATAATTAATAATAATTATATGTATGAAAACATTCTGCTTGATTATAATTAACTAAGTATCTCCATAGAATACATTAACCTAATTAGCAAAAGTGTCACGATAATTAGGTTACGCGCGAGTTGACATGTCATGTCATGACAGTATCAATTATTTCAATAAATAATTAGATTGAAAAATTATTGTGATGTATCATGCATGAATAGATAATAATTAAGTCGATCACGTCTCGAAGATATGATATTGCTTTCACAGTCTGGAATGCAAAATATCATGTTGCATAATAACATGAATTTTATGATATTTGTCCTGATATGATTCATTTTCCACAATACTTATCAATTTTGCCCCACCAAATAATATATATATATATATATATATATATATATATATATTAAGCTCGGTGTTGTTATATAGTGCATATGAATCCAAAAAAGAGAAAAATAATTATAGACTTTTTGTACACATATATTTATTAATCTTAAAGCAATATACTTAGACCACTCATTTAGATCGCTCTTGTCAGAAGCTCTTGCGACATTTGGCAATCATCAAGTTACTCAAATCATGCATTGTATGGGCAAGGGGATGCGTTAATGTGAAATGTTCCAAAATTTTCACGTAAGAGACTTCACATTAGTGTGAGATCGTATATATATATATTTGTA
Source organism: Parietaria judaica (assembly GCA_954871525.1). Lineage (NCBI taxonomy): Eukaryota > Viridiplantae > Streptophyta > Magnoliopsida > Rosales > Urticaceae > Parietaria > Parietaria judaica. The sequence goes on from OX940862.1 coordinate 12,082,631, forward strand.
TGATAGTCATGTTCTTTGTGAGATCTTACACTCATTTCAGAAGCTCTCGTGACATCCGGCATTCATCAAATTATCCAATCATGCATTACATGGGAAAAGGGATATGCTAATGTGGGGCGTTCCCAAAATTGTCACGTATGAGCCTTCACATTAGTATGAGCTTGTATATATGTATGATACTGTGTGATTGAAGAGGTTTAAGAGAACTTATTAGTACCTTATCTTATATTATTATACCAACCAGATGCTTTTCTTTTTTCTTTGATAGCTCAATCCAAAGTTAAGCATGGTCCTTGAGCAATATTACTGATTGATGAGATCACGGGAAATTTTTAGGAAGTAAGCAAATGAGGGGTAAAACACTATGAAAAAGACTCTTGTTGGCACTTGAGGATATTATAATTAAATCGATAAAATACCCAAAGTGTCACAATTCCTTTTCCCGGCAAGTGTTGGATTTTTTGTCAACTTTTTATGATAATATTTTCATGTTAGAGCTTTTGACCCCAGTCCAATCCTTTAGATTGAAATAGTTTTGTAATTTCCGGGCGAATCTAATTATTATTATTGATATTTGTAATCTCTCATCAATTGTAAATACTCCTAGGTCCGTGAATTTCTTCCCAACCTTGTTAATTATTAGAATAGAAAAGACATTTTTTGTTTATATATTGTATGAAATTATGATGATATTGATGGGCTCGTTTACAAAATAACTAGACATTTATCCTGATTAGTGGCTAAATTAGGGACTTAAATTGGAGATGCGGGGACAAAAATTCAGGTAGTGGGTAGTGACACCTACAAAAAAAGTATATATATATATATAGGGTAAATTGTTGCATTCCGAGGAATATAATTATAAAGTACATTATTAATTAACATTATTAATTAATCCCTCTGATATATAGTCGCTAGCTAGCAAATTATTAATTATATATACTATCATGTCCCACTTGATTATGATATGTGCATGATCTAAGGGTAATTAAATAACTAAACTGTTTATGCGATTCAAATCTCACTAAAGATCCTTCAATTTGTTTATGCTGATGGCTCACTGACAAAATGTGTGGGCTATTTATATGTCAATCTTTTGTTGTCAATTGTCAGTTGTAAATAGTAATTTTTTTCCTACGAAAATAAAGATGCTATTTAACATTTGGATAATGATTGATTATCACTAACTTACTTTGATAAAGCTTATGAAAGAAGGGTACGGGGCAAGTCGCCGAGTGTTGCCGAGGCCGAGAGGCGTATGTATGTATATATATATATATATATATATATATATATATATATATATATATGAACGATTTTATTTTTGTGCAATATAAGTTTTTGTTTTGTTTGTGAGTACTGAGTACTTATATTTTGAGTAATGTTGCGTTTTTAAGTACTCGATTTCCTAGCATAGACAAGACCGAATAATTAAGAATGGCTCAAAGCAATTTATGACCAGTGACGAAATTTGAAATTGTTTTAAAAAATAGTTTCACGACAACTATTAGTTGTAATTTGACTTAACTATAAACGAATAAAAAATCATCTTCCAACTAAATTAAACTTAAACTTTCTCAAATTAAGAATTAAATTTACGGTACAACAAACACTCTTTAGCACACAAAGTCTGGTCACGGTAGCTCCCTTCACGAGATCGGAATCCCGGGCTCCGACCACTTACATACTACAGTTGAATCAAATAATTATATATATCTGTATAACTCGTGGCTGGCTGAAATTTCATTTCAAAATGTGAGTCCATGATCTCAGGGCCATACTTTTATTTTTATTTTATTTATGAAAAATATCAATTAAGAGAAAGAGAAAGAAGGTCCACAACTATAAATGCGTAGGACAGCTTTTTCTTACATAATTGTTACTTATTATTATTATTATCAATAATTCAGGTACATATTCTCAATTTATACATGTGTTTTTATGTAATTACGTGATCAGTTTTCTACGTAATTACATGCATGTGATATATTTTTGGCTAACTTAAATAATGCAAAAACGACACTTTTAGCTTTACACTTCTTAAATTTAATATTTTTGCGTCTCATTCTTTGTTGGTCGAACCTTATTAAAACATGCAAATGGATTAAAAGTTTTAGCATATGCTCTACTCTAACATTATGTAATCATGAGGTACTAAAATAAACATTTTTATAATGATTGCTATGTTATTATCTCTTTGGTAATTCCGTTCATACACTTCTTTAATTGGCAATTTTCTCTCGTTTTTAACCTCAATTGAATTATTCAAATTTTGAAGAGTTAATTTAATAAGTAGTGAAGCTACAAACAAGGTTAATTTGAACAAATTAGTTAAAACATTTTAGGAAGAAAAGAAAAAAAGCACATGAAGGCACGCCACACGTGTGCCTACCACGAATTTACTTTTACATTGCTCGTGTGACGTGTCGTGGCCTTTATTTATGTTGAGATAATAACATAAAAATACTAAATTTATAAAATCAAATATATATAAAAAGTACAAAACGATGCTAATATTTTATATCCATGTTCAAATAATGTTTATTATAAGAAGAATAAGTATACTTTCGTAATTTTTTTTTAAATATCTCTGTTAAGTTAGAGACCCATGTGTTTATACTTTATAGTTTATACTAAATTAGAGTTAGAGACATAAAACGAAAAATTAAAATTCAATATAATTTTACTGCCTTTTAAATACTAACGTTGTTGAAAAGGAGATTGAGAATATACCAGTACTATTAGTTTACACTTTACAAATTTATGTGACCAATAAGCCACACTTAATATAATATATTTTTATAGATAATGCATGTATATATATATAAATTTATTGTTTTTGGTTGATGTAGACAGAGACGTTATCATTCAGAGAATGTGGCATTAATTTGAACATTTCAATAAATAAATAAAAAACTTGGAAAATAATAATCAGATTCATAACGACCGACGTCTTACATTATTTCTTTCAAGAGATATATATTGGGACCAAACTTCAGAGCAGCCTTTTGAACCAATCACATCGCTTCATTAATCCGAACGTTAATCATGATTAGTAACTCATAATTACACCGAGTGTTACAAAGATAAGATTTTTCACAAATTTCAGAACCACTTACGTGGCAAGAAGCGCGAATCTTCAACGAAGCTAGCTTCATGACACCTTAGGGACAGAATCGTCATTACACCCCGTCGCTAACTGTAATACTGTATTATTATATTATCATGTCGTGTGTATATATATAGCATCGCGGTCTCTCTCTTTTCCACACTACACTCCCCAATACACTGACATATCTCGAAAGCCTACAATAATATATCACTGTATCATCATCATCACCTTCACGAGCTCGTTCGTTGCTTCTTCTCTGCAACAATGGCGGAACGGCTTGGCGTTCACGTGGCCCTGTTTGTTGCCGTGCTGGCGGTGGCGCTCAGAGGCGGCGACGCGTGTCCAGTGTCGGACCTGAAAGCGTTGACTCTCTTCAGGTCGAAGCTGAGAGAGCCTTACCTGGGCATTTTCAACACGTGGAAAGGCACGGACTGCTGCAATGGCTGGTACGGGATCAGCTGCGACCCGGAAACCCGTCGGGTCGCCGATATCAACCTCCGGGGCGAGTCCGAGGACCCGATCTTCGAGAAGGCCAAACGGACCGGGTACATGACGGGCACGATCTCACCGGCGATCTGCCAGCTCGAGCGGTTGTCTTCGATCATCATCGCCGACTGGAAGGGAATCTCCGGCGAGATTCCCAAGTGCATCACCTCCCTCCCGTTCCTCCGGATCCTCGACCTCGTCGGGAACAAACTCTCCGGCGAGATTCCGGCGGATATCGGGCGGTTGAAGAGGATCACGGTGCTCAACGTCGCCGATAATATGATCTCGGGGAAGATTCCGGCGTCGATATCGAATCTCGCCACGCTGATGCACCTCGACCTCCGCAACAACCAACTCTCCGGTGGGATCCCCGCGGACATCGGCCGCCTCGGGATGCTCAGCCGTGCTTTGCTGAGCCGGAACAAGCTCACCGGCCCGATCCCGCCCTCGATCGCGAAGATCTACCGGCTCGCCGACCTGGATTTGTCGCTGAACCGCCTCTCGGGCGCGATCCCGGAAGCTCTCGGGAAAATGGCGGTTCTCGGAACATTGAACCTTGACGGGAATTTGATGTCCGGGCAGATTCCGGCGAGTTTGTTGACCTCGGCAATCGGGAATCTGAATTTGAGCCGGAACTACTTGTCGGGTCGGATCCCCAACGTGTTCGGGTCGGGTTCTTACTTCATGGTGTTGGATCTGTCGTACAACAGGCTAACGGGTCCGATTCCGAAGTCGGTGTCGTCGGCGGCGTTTATCGGACACATGGATTTGAGCCACAACCACTTGTGCGGTCCAATTCCGGCGGGTTCCCCGTTCGACCACCTCGCAGCTTCGGAGTTTAGTTACAACGATTGCCTCTGCGGGAAGCCTCTGAGCAAAAAGTGTTAATTACAATTAGAGTGTGTTTTATATATCTTTAATCTTTATTAATTAGTGAGTAATTATTTATGCTGTTCATCATCGGAAACTAAGCTGTGCTTATTACTTATTTCTTCTACTGCAAGTGTAACAAAGAATTATTTATATATTTTTTAAGTGATAATAACAGTAAAAACTGTATTCAAGTTAGCGAGTATTTATTTTCAGTTAAATAGTAACACCGTCCAATTTATAATCTATAATTATTAGATCCTCTTCTTTTGATAAATTGTAGTTATTTATGTATGGGATAATAGCGGCATAAGTCCTCAACCTTTACTCAACTGGGGCGGCATAGCCCCAACCCCATTTAATAGCAGTATAAGTACCAAAAGATGATTTCTGTCCATATTTGACTAACGGAAGTAGTCAACGTTTGCGTGGTCAGCTTCTCCTCAACATAGACGCCACGTAATCCGACATGTCACCATACACGTCATCCTCGCGTCATCAAATATAATGCAATCGCCATTAATTTTGCATTAAATTTGATGACGCGAGGATGACATGTATGGTGACATGTCGGATTACGTGGCGTCCACGTTGACGAGAAGCTGACCACGCAAACGTTGACTACTTCCGTTAGTCAAATATGGACGGAAATCATCTTTTGGTACTTATACTGCTATTGAATGAGGTTGGGGCTATGCCGCCCCAGCTGAGTAAAGGTTGAGGACTTATGCCGCTATTATCCCTTTATGTATCCATCATATGCGAACCATAATATAAATAATTTTGCCGTTATTAATAATTGAAAGCCCGTTTGAAGTAAAGGTTACTTTATGTTTATGGGAGTAATTTAGTAAGTTGGAGATATACATGAGAATGGAAAGATTGCCAACTCATTGACGTGAAGTTTGTGTGCAATGCATGGTGTGTTTTTAATGATTCGTGTGAGTCATTTTTTGACCTCAAAATCTTCTTCTTTTTGCTCTTTTAGATGATACACTGCTTTCATTTTTTATATTTTCCATCGACCAAATTCAACAGTTTTCTCTAAAATTAGGTGTCTATTGCAGTTTTGGCAGGCTCTGAACTGAAAGCAACCTTTCGAAATTCAAAGAAAAATGACATTGCGTTGAGAAAATACATTAATTAGAGAGGGCCACGATGGGATGCCCGGTGCGGGTTCCCGCCCTGCCCTCATTGCCCTTCTGGCCCGTGAAATGAAAGTGGGCGAGTGCAAGCCTCAGTGCCCACTTAAACGGTTGGCAGGCAAATTTACGGTTTAATTTTAAAGAAAAAAAGAACATAAAAATCATATGTTAAGATATTTTGGAGAAGCGGATTTTAGTGTTTGACGGGCTGGACAACCCGTTTCCGTTTGCAGACTGCCAATAGAAAGCCAAGGGCGGGTCAGGCAGAGGCATCGGTCCGGACCGTCGGGTGTAGGTATCTAGTGGAAAATTGAGTAGAGATTGAAGTATGTGGTCAAATGCAAAAAGGCTCAATTTTGTAAAGACTCGAGTCTTATCTTTTTTCAGTTGTTTGTTTGTGTGGTCCAAACTCCAATCTCCTAGTCATTATTTTCCTCTATTCTTGGACTATTTTTCTAGCTTTTTTATTTATTATTATTTTAGACCAACGACTACTTTTCTAGCTTAGTAACTAATACTATAGTAGTATAGTATGATAATAACTTATGTTATAATTTATTTTGTGACATTCAGCAAAAAAAAAAAAAAAAAACTAACCACATTTAGTACAGGCTTCCAATAAAATCAAGAATTCACAGTAAGGCAGCTATAAATTAAAACTAAAATAAATAAAACTGCAATGAAATTGTACCTGTATGGATCACGGACACGGAGTAAAGAACAAACCGGACTGAGCGGATTATGCCAAATTTCTGACAGGCTCGGATTTGTTAAGGCATAACCCCGCCCAGCCCTAAAATTCAGGCCGGGCATGGCAGCCCATAAAGGCCCGACCCGGTTCAGTTGACACGACGAGGGTTGAGTGTAAAATAGTTGAGAAGAAAACGAGTGGATGAGGGTTTGGGATTGCCAAGCATGGCGAAGACAACACACATGAAGCAATAGTGACAGGTACAAATACAATAATGACTCCTGTGCATTGCATGATGCATATATATTGCGTATATATATACCTATATGTCTCTTGATGGGATTTACTATTTAAGAGTTTATAAATAATTAGATTCATATAGTGATGAGAACATGAATCATACAAGAAATGAATCCATATTACGCTCTGCTAAAATACTTACAAAAGAAACGACAACTCATGTAAAGACGCTATTATTTCCTCAGCTAAATACTCGCACCCAGAAAACGACATGTTGTTTGAGAGGCGCACTAATATGTTGTCGTTGTTCGGCTTTGTAGTATTGAAGCTATTTTCCATTTCCTAGCCTTGAATTTTGAGACATGAATCAAACTAGACAAATATACAAGAAAGGAATAAAAATCATATTAATTAGTGAATCATAAATTGATCTTTGAACCGATCAAATGGATGCCAAACACGGTAATTAATTATCATAACCGTTTCGGTTATGGGAAAATTAGTTATTTATTCGGTTTTGGTTCCTAAGTCTGGCTCACTCTCATTTTTCGTTATCTTGTCCGTAAGAGAGACTAACAAGGACTCGGAAGACCAAAACGAACAGAGGCTTCATTCTCGGTTAACAATGCCGGATTTCTTCTGAATTCGGGTGATTGTAAAACTATTATAATTATAAAATATTGTAACTCTCCGTATGAAATAGTGTAAGAAAAATTCATTGATGCCTCCATTTTGGAAGTCTTTTATTCATCATCAAATCTATAGTTCATGTCAATCTCTTATCCTAGTTTGATAAATTAAAATAAACAGTATAGGACTCATCCCTCAAGCTCATCAATGGCGCCAGAAGAAAATCCCTCGACAAGCCTTTCGCCACGAAGCTGATCGGATGATACTCGCTCACTCCTTTGTTCAGCTCGAAGCTCGCTGCTTTCTTGAACGATGCATCGGAGAAATAATCGGAATCGCAGCCTAGTTTCAAGCTACCATTGTTCTCATTACTCACACTGTACACGAAACAGCCCTTCTTGCTCCGCGACTCCAACGACACGGTCTTCGCTTGGCCGTCCAGACCTGCGTTGACACGGAAGAGCGATGAAGAGGAGGACTTGTCGTTTGAGGAATCGACGACGGTGAGATCGTCATTTTCTCCGTGATGGGCCACAACCGTGCCAGGGAGATCAAACGGTTCGAGCTCAATTGATTTTCCGATTATGTCGTTTATGTCGGAAATTCCCGAGGAGCTCGAGTTGTCTATTATGAGCCTGAACGTCGCTTTCAGACATGTGTCGTCCCCATACCGGATCAATGTCTGCATTGTCATAGTTCGGTTTGCGTTTGACATGGCTAAGGTTGATTGTGCGTTTTCTTGTGAGAATGTGAAAAGGAAATCGTTGTAAGCGGACGGAACCGGAGCAATCCAATCGGAGAAGGAGGTGGATGATCCGGTTTTTATGTCCCAATCGCCGTCGGTGTAAGCCGCGAGAAGATAAGGACCGTAGAGAATCGCTTGTATCGAGCTATACTGAGGCCTGTCGTCTGAATCATCGCAAGAGAAGAGCAGAAAACTCTGTTAATACGTACTTTGAATTGGTGATAGCTCGGTAAATAACTGGAAAAGCTACCTTTGATGCGCTCGGTTCTGATATTGATCGGAAACTTAAGCGTCACTTCGTCACTGGCGCTCCATTTCCTCGTGATCGAGAGAAAACTACCTGCATCGAAAACGGAAAGTTACATAAACATACTTTGATTCTTCACAAAATTCGTGATGTTTCGAGGAAATCTTGGCTCAACCGGGACGAGAAATCTTCAAATCTTGGCCGTTCAACTTCGCTTTCGCACCGCTTGATTGCGTCCAGGTAGGCACCCGGAAGTTCAAAGTCGACGATATGTCATTTTCCCGAACCGAAGATACTCTCAAGTTCACTTGAAGAAAAGGATCCCATGAATTGACGGGCTTGACTTTTTGGTTCAACTTAAGCATTCCCGATTTCCAGTCAAGCGAGCTCGAAACATACTGAATCACGTAAAGGCCCGGGGTTTCTCCTCCCTCCTCGAAGTATATGGTATCTCCGAGCTTTGAGAATGACTCGATTCCTAAACGAAAGTGTCGAATTAAAAAACGGATTAGTACGAAAGATATCTTTTTATTTAAATTCCCGAACCTGTTCCATAGCAGCACCAGAAAGAATCGAATTGTTTGCCCCACCCGTGATAGCTTTTGGCCTTTGAAACGCCACGGCCGAGCGGAAGCATGTAGATCATAACTCCCGGTTCCGTCCCTCTCTGGATGCTAAGAACACCGTTCGTAAGAGCTCTTTCGTAATAATCCGCGTATGCTACGTCTTTGGTCCACCTAAATAAGTGGCGAGAGACCTTCGAAATCGCAAACATGTAAACAGAGATGTCGAATCAAATTAGAGTTACAAAGAACAAGGAGAATTACTTTCAACATGTTGTACGTTGTGCACGATTCTTCATTCTCGGTTTGTAGATTGCTCGCCAATCTCTTCGGGTCTATCCTGCTCGTGAAAAGCAGTATTACCCGAGAAAATTATACAATTAAACTACTAATGTCTAGGAACGGAAAATTAAACTTAACGAGACCGAATTACGTACCAAAATTCACCAACTGATGTTCCTCCTGTCGCGTAGCTGTGAGACGAGTTCACGGTGTCCATGAAGAACATACCGATTTCCTGAAAACGTTGATAGTTTGCACTTGAAAAATACGACAAAAGACTCAACAGAAAGGTACGGTCAGACAGCTAAAACTAGGTACCTTGTAAAGGGGGTCACCGGTCACTTCGTACCGCATTTGAGCTCCAATTACAATTGGTATATGTGTGTTGGCATGAAAACCAGATATATCATCGGCCTAAACCATAAGAAAAAGAACGATTCGATTACACAGATGGACTCGCAAAAGCTATAAAAACGTGAGAAAATGTTGCTTACTTGTACCGCAAGCAAGCCAAGAAAGCAGGGTTTGTCGAACAGATGCGCCAACAGCAAATGCTTGGGATTTTCCTGAACCGATCCATACAAAAACACGGACAAGATATTCAAAATTGCTCGCAACGAACAGGGCAAGCTACTGCAATAAATTTACGTACCGTGATTCCGTACAGCTTGTAAAGCACGTCGTTCATGCCACCGGTTTCTTCGTTGAGCGACAAGTAATGCCTTTCAACTGTATGTTTCAAAATCACACTCCGAACTCTGTCGTAGAAGTAATCGACCATCTGCGTCATCATCTTGAAAGCCGCGTCACTCCCGGCCAATGTGTACTGATCAAAAAGCCCTGCTAAGATCTGTCCTACCGAAAAAACGTACGAGCATGGATAAGAACATCGTGTGAACGGTGTAGTATGCGACGCTAAGCTGGAGTGTCGTTTTGACCTTGTGAATGGTGTAGTACGGAGCCCAGACGGGCTTGATGGCCTCGAAACGGTCGAAGAGCTCTGAGGGGAAGGCGGAGAGATAGCCGGTGCCGAGTTTTTCTTGACACTCCGATAGGGCTGAGACTATAGCATTCATTTTCGCTTTGAGAGTGTCGTTGTGCGTTGAGGCCCACATTTGTGCCGTAGCGCTCAAGTAATGCCCTTCAAATGACGACACCAAACGCTTTGTCATACAAATATTTTTTTAATAAATTTGAGACGGAGTCACAAGAAGAAAATAATATGACAACGAATTATAAAACAATTGTGAACTTCGAAACCATGTTTTAATATAAAAAAAATTATAAATATCACATAACAAATAATACATAGATGTCATCTGGTAATCAGATTTTTAGGATGAAGATCAACAAAAGATTCCGAGGATCAAATAGAAGATTAGAATAATAATGCATTACATTTTTCTATATAAATCAATTAATTAATCGACTCAGAAAAAAAATATATATATATGAAATAATCAAGAAAAATAATACGAATAACTAGAACAACTAAACGTATAGTTTAAGTCTTTAATTATGTCGTAAATCGTACTACAAAACTATATTATTCATGAATTTATTATTCAGACAATTGTTATTGATATAATTCAGAGTATATTATAACTACAACTTTATTTTTAATCATTATTTTACCAATCAAATGATTTCCATAATATATGATAAAGTGAAATAAATTAGTATGTATTGGCCTCTAAAGCGTAAGTTTTATTCTGACCAACAATATTTTAAGTTTTAATCTATCTTTCATTATCAAGTATTTAAATTCTTAATAATAAAAAACATATTATTCGATCCATAATCGCTTCTGCATTTGTATTTAAACGTGTTAATCGTGATTGTAGAAGGAAAATCTTAATTAACCAACCTACGAAATGGCCTCGTAGCTCGACATCAGGACCTTCCCAGCCACCGTAGGGTTGACCGGGCGTTGACAAACCCGCCGTCTTCCGGAAGCTCCACACCAAGCTGTCGGAATCCAACATCAGCAAGTACTCGAGATTGGTCCGCTGACCCCTCCCGTGGACCGAACCCGGATCCAATCTCACATCGTGCAGCGACACCTCCCTCAGGGAATCTCCGGCCGGGGAGATTCCCCCGGAGCCCTTCATTCTCCGGTATGTCATCGCCCACGCCAGCTCGTCCCTCTCCTCCCCGAGAAACTTCCTCGGGAGCAGCTCCGACCAGGCCGAGTCATCAGTCGGAGTGACATGGTTATAGTGGGAGAACATCTCGCGTCGCCAGGTGTCATTTTTCGACGAGAGGAGCTCGTACCGGAGCGTGTGCGACGAGAGCTGGGTCGGAACGTTCGTGCATTCCTTGGTCACCGCGGATCCGCAGAGAGAAAACGCGACGAGGAGAGCGAGAGAGATCGCCGTGGAATCGAAAGACTCCATCTTTGAGCTCAATTATTGTAAGAACCCAGAAACCGGATTCTTCAGACTGAGAATTACAATGGTGAAAAGTAGAAACACATGTGAGTGAATATTATGTGTATATATATGTATATTGATATGTATATAGAAGAGAGTTGAGAGAGCTTTATCCGAGAGAGTCCCGTGAAAGGTAAGAGAGGATTATGTTTGTAGGAAAGCGAAGTGAGAATATCCACACTGACAATAATTACAATAAATCATTAAATAACTACCAATTATTACCTCTGCTTCAGATTTTTTTTCTTTTCTCTAAAAAGGGTTACAATTTAAAGGGTTGAATTGATAAAATAATACTTTTAGAAGTCAAAATCGTAATATATATAAGTTTTGAGAAATTAACACAAAAATAATGTAAGAATCAATTATTCTCAGTAACTATGTGGTAAGATAATTTGCTACTAAAAATTAAGAGAATGAGAATAAATCAGCATTTTTTTGGGGACAAATTTTAGATCTTATATCGCAATTCCTTTGCAATTTTTTTTTTTAGTTTGATCAAATATTAAGAAGTGGATGATACTGCGCCGGATTATTTTTGTACCTTGGTCCCGTTTTTCGCCCCTTCAAAAACTAAGCTCGGTCACTGTCCACGTTCTTTTAGATTTTTTCTGTTCAAAATTGGTCTCAACTGAAACCGATCCGGGTGATTTCCTATTTTGATCTTTTCAAATTTTCACATATACAATTTTGTTATCTTTTTATTTAATTTTTCAAATATTTTTATTTTTTGGTGAAAATCTTTCTCTCCACTAATCCTTTTGTCAACGCATTAAGTTTCCGTTTTCCATTGGCTCTATGATAATATTATACTCTAAAAGTATCTAAATCGTGAGACATTTGAGTTTCTATAAATAAGTAGCTTGACACTTTTTCAAATTCAATAAAAGTAATTAAAACTATAACTAAATACGAGTAAATCAATGCACTGTAATGCATTAACTTGTATTAATATATGATGGGAGAGTTGAATGAATAATTGAGATTATATTCACAAATAACAAAACTATCATCTATTTCTTTCACTGTTTCATTTTGACACTCGTGAGTACAGCTGTAGTGCTTTGTTATGTCTTTACAACAAAGGTATAATTTGACTTGTAAAATTAACCAAGATTCAAGAGTTAATATAACTTGCAAAATTAATACAAATTTATTTGACTCGATTTTAATAAAAGAGTCAATATCGACCAAGTTGTATTAAACTCTCGTATTACTAGATATATTCAATTTAAAAATAAACTGTGTTATTGGTCAAGTTTAATTGTGTAAATAGGACACGCATTTACGCAATCTCTTGTAGATGCATGTATAAGTCAATGTAATTTGATTGACTTGTATAAGATGAAACTTGTATTTAAGTACTAATTAAATATGGGAAAATATAAAAAAATGATATATTATTACCGAATAGTATCAACATAAAACTAAGGCTCAAAATACTAGGAATTGGATTTATTTTTTTCTCGAAACTGATTAGTACATGGATTCCGGTTTCGGGTCCAAAATTTAAGAATTCGTTTTTTAACTAACCGATTTTTTAGAAGTGGTTGATATATATTATACAATATACAAAATATATAATAAAAATATAATATATCGAAAATGTGATTCATGCATAAATAGCTTAAAACTTTAATCTTAAATATAACTTTCTGTAAAACCACCTTCTTTCTTTTTATTATTTTATTTTTCTAATATGTTTTAGACTTTTCTTTTTCTTTTTTAGGCTTGAAAACCGATTCCTAAATATCGGTCCAAAGTTTCAAATATTCAAAAAACTGGACACCTGAATCCGGGCCCCCAATTTCCGGCTCCGGTTCTGGGTCTGAAAATTCTAAACTCTGGATCCAATTTCTAATTCCGGGTAATGAAAAAAAAAAGGAATAGACTTGATTGCACCTCTATTACAAACTATTTAGTAAATATATGTATTTAGTAAATTAGTAACCTAGGGCATAATTCTTTCCGAGACTGTGAATAACCACATTCACGAAAAGACAAAATATATATGTATTTCAAAACAATGTATCTGAATTCATTGTCTGTCCAAGAATTCACAAGCACATGCACATCCCTCAAAATATTTCAATAAATAAATGTCACCGATAAAGCTGATTATTTGTCACGGCATATGTATATATATATATATATATATATATATATATATATATTAACCTTGACTCGTCTACCTTCCCATATATTATTTTCTACGTAAAAATGATAAAATATCAGCATCTACTCTTGAATGAATAACTATTTGCATCATTATTTGGAAAGTATTACACCTATAAGTTATAACTATAGGCTATAACTAGGTCATATTTCATTACATTGGAATGTCTTCAAAGTTTCATTATATCTTATTATAATTTGAAAGAAAGAAATAAGAAAAATGTCTACTAATATATATATGTGTATATATATTAATCTGTACTTGAGTAGAATTGTTACACTCTACCAATCTACAAATATCTGTAGTATTTTGCACATTAAATCATGGGTCGACATGATTGGCTTGTGCTTATTCACGTAATGATAAAAAAAGAAAAAGAGAGAGATGACACCACCGACGATATATAAAATAAAACAAAATTCATTTTACTTGAGCAATATCTACTACTACGTGTAAGAAAAAAGACACACACACATATATATATATATATATATATATATATATATATATATATTGCTTGCTTGTAATACCAACATGCACGAAACTTGGCGATTACTTGAAGCAACAATACAAATTAAACAAAGAAGAGCTTGATAGCTCGACTCGAGTAATGGCAACAAGCTGGCTTCTCATGCTTTGTCTCGAAACTAAATTTAGGAAAACACCAACGTATATACACTGCAAATTCTTGTCGTTTTCAATGGCCATCTTCGGTGAATTGTCAATCTCCTCACTGCTTCTTCTGCGTATCTGCATTCATCATTTTTTTTTATACGTTTCTTCTTTATCCAACAGTCCAGATTGATCTAATAGTTCAAGTCTTCTGTTATATATTTAACTTTATTACATGTAGATGTCACAAAACCGCGTCTACAAAACATATGTATTTACCCGCATCCGTAACGGAATTGAGTTTGGATCCATGACCATTCGTAAGCATCACTAATTGATAGTACTTATTAAGTTATAATCTAGGTAAAAACATCAAAACATGGGATGTTATAAAAAAAAAAACAAAAAAAAAAACATATTTAATATTTTGTATATGTTTTATTTATTGATACTAGTACTACTATTTAAGTTTGAACCATACTCCATGAATCAGGAGGGTATGGTGGTCACATAAATACTGGGTTGAGTGGTTTAAAAGTGCAAGCAATTATTCAATTTCTAGTTGGAGAATTATACATTTCATCTCAATATATGGGTCCATTTCTTTTATTTAATTAATGAAATTAACCTTATTATAATTTATATCTACTCACCAGTCAGAGTCACACTCAATTCATTGATGTATATTTGTCCAAATGTACTTCAAGACCCTTAATGTATTAAGGACCACTCCTATAAATTAAAAAGAAATGAGTTCACACATTACCAACAAAATATCCAAGAATAAGAAGCTGTGAAAATATGATTAGTTTTCAATGATTCATTATAAATTTATGAATTGTCGTTTGTGTATTTTACACGGTTGTTTATTATCATTGTCGTTTCCAAATCATGTGTCGTTTCTTTATTTTGTTAGACTCAATGCTTTTGATGCCATATCTTCTCTTCACTTGATGTCCATTCGATTAAGGTCCTGAATCATCTAAATCCATGTCGTTTTAGTTTTTATTTATTTTTACTACGTTCCTCTTTCTATTTCTTTAGTGTCTATCTAGATTTCTGTTATTTTCTCTTACAATCACACTATCCCTTTGGTTTTTAACAGAGTTTTAGATCGAACATAATACATTTACAGTGTAAAATTGGACACCAAACTTTAAATCATAGACTATATATAGGCATGCAATTTTAGTTTGGTGCTCCATGCTATCCTTTCAAATTCGATAACACAGTATCGTATTATCCAATTTTCGATTAAATATTCAATTTGCATTTTTTTTATTCGCCTTGACCTCATGTATTGCAAACAAAATTGTAATCCTTTGATTAAATTAACCATTTTTTATCTTCAATTATTGCTTTTATTCCTGTTTTATATATATAGATATATATATATAACGAAGAGTAACATGAAAGAAAAAGGACATTCTCAATTCAAAACACAAACATAAAGAGTCGTCATCAGACTTTAATCTTTCACCAAAAATTCCTAAATAGAAAAACCAAACGATTCCGCCGTTTAATGGGACTTCACATGCTCTTGAACAACGTGAAGACCCGGGGTCTCCTCACCATAGTCCTGCAAAACAAATTGACAATTAGCCGAGAACTTATATACGAAAACAACTATTTATTTATTTCATTATGATCAAGATTTGAGACACTTCAATAGTCCGATACATACCTTCACGACGACACAGGAGCAACCAACAACCTTCCGTGCTTTTCCCTCGGAATCAATCTTGCATAGCTGCGCAACAAACATTACACCGATCGCTATAAACAATCGTCCATCAATACCGGATAAATTCATATAAAAGAAAGAGTCCGCTTACCCCAGCCCATTCACCGAGCGTCTTGGCATTCGGCACGGTAATCAGGTTGACGTTGTGGTCGGCACACAGCGCCTTGACCAGCTTGATAATATCCGGCTGATCGCAGTCCTCAGACAGCACGCAGAGCTGAGCAGCGTGCTCCTCAATGGCCTTCGCAGCCTCGTTGAGGCCACGGGCGAGGCCGCTGTGAGCCAGCGACTTCCTCAGCACGAGCTGCAGGGCAGTCATGAGGTCCATCGGCTCACCAAGGGCCGGTGCCGCGGCGACGGGCGTCGCCTCGACCGGAGCAGCTCCGTCCTCCCTGCAACACATCGCAATCAATAATTTAATATAACCTAAATATCTATATGTAAAGATCACCGAAAAACTAAATAATCGATGATTTAACTAATAATTACACGATTATTGTATGTAAAGATAGCTTAATCCGATCAATAAAACACCATCAGTCCACATGAACATTCTCAGAAAATCTAAGCCCTAGCAAGTAGTACAGTCCTATTATCAATTCAAATCGACGAACGGTTAATTCATACTCAATTGAAGCGATTAACAATGGTACGAGCTCAAATTCAAGAACATAAATGGCAAAAATATATATATATATATATATATATAAATAGATATACATACCCTGACATTCTGGCGAAAATGCTCGGATCGGGAGCTCTGTAAACATTGAAAAAAAATATATAATAAGCACACGAGGGTCGACTGTGACGCGAGCTTAAAGCTTCAAAAGCTAAAGAGTAACTGAACAAGCGAATTACAAAATCGAAGAGAGATGCGAGCTTGGACGAACCTTGAAACGAATATTCGGAGACGAAGATGGAAGCAGAAGAGCAGAGACGATCAAAGCGATGGACTTTGAGAAGAAGAAACTTCGGTTATACTTAGACGAGGACGAAACCCTAGGGCTTCGAATTGACAGAAATGCCCTTTTGGGCCATCGATGAAGAGTTGAGTAAAATTAGGGCCTCTGTTTTAATGGGCCAGACCATGAACTCCAAGGCCCAATATTTCAGCTAATTACTTCGTACTTCCTAAAATTTATGTATACGTAAGAGTAGGGGTGTACAAAAAAGACCCTAAACCGAATCTAAAACCGATAACATTAATTTACCGATTTTTTCACTACCGAAAATTTATGCTTTTTTTGAAATACCAAAAAATGCGGTTTAAACCGCTACCGCTTTTTGCTAAATGGTAGCGGTTACGGTTTTCACGATAAAAACCGCTACCGATTACCGATTAACCCCGATAATAAATTTAAATATTTTATATATTTAAAAATAGATAAATGTTTGGCCTTTAGCATTTAATATCTATATAATAATGTTTTGGCATGAATTTTTCATTCATTGATTCATTTAGTCTTATTTTATTTTAAATAGTGTGTTTTTATTGCAATTATTTCTTTCCGTTTGAAAAATAATGAATAAAAGCCGTAAGAGAATTGACTCCATTATTTTTAATTTAATCGATTTGTTCATTACTAATTATTTTCTTACTTTAGATTATCTAATAGTAATTTGATTTTTCAAATATACGATGATTATATAACATCTTGTCAAAATGCGGTTAAAACCGAATTTAAATCGAATTTAAAACCGATATAGCGGTAATTGGTAAAAATGGTTTTAAACTTCAATAGTGCGGCTTTCGGTTTTAAATATGAAAAAACCGAAAATGCGGTAATCTGTATAAATAGTTATGAAAACCGAACCGAAGACTCGTTTGTTCACCCCTACGTAAGAGGTCATAGAGTCACGCAATACAGCTCTGTCGATTTTTTTATAAAAAAATTAATATAATTACTTTATATTTTTTTTTAAAAAAAGTTAATTAGTCTAGACATTCATTCCGATTAAACAGTTATTTTTAAAACAAAATAAAAACTTAACTTTTTTGGAAAACAAAATAGGAATCGGTTTTGTTCTTATCCATATAAAAACTAGGGTGAGTTCGGTTAACGGGTTTGAGAAATCAATTTTGCAAATTAGTTTGGGAAACCAATCTGGAGATTTTAGTCTACCAAACCAGTTTGGGAGTTTGACTTTGAAACATTGTTTGGTTAGTTTTTTTTTTTAATTTGTGGTTGAATAATATATTACTAAAAGAAAGTATGTTTATTTTAACGAATATATACTAATATTATGTCTAAAAAATATTTGCCATATAATAAAAAATTATTCATATTGCATGACTCTAATTACAAGTTCAAATAATGTAATGTAAAGTAATAAATATTTCGTTTCAAGAATTTATATCAATGTAATTAAGTTAATATTTAATAATGGGTAAACTGCGGCTAATGTACCCAATGTTTGATCTTTTGCGAATTATGTACCCAATGTTTATTTTTAGCGGCTAATGTACCCAATGTTTGATCTGTTAGATATTTTCGTGTTTTCCGTTAGTTGACCGTTAGAGAGTTATCCTCATCTACATGTACACTTTTTGTATTTTTGACATAACTCACTCATTTTTTGTCCAAATTTTATGCACGACCTATGGTTAGAAAGATAAGAGATAGATCTACAACTTTATTGTTTTAAGTTTTGTAAAATAAGTTTTAGAAAAATACGAAATTTCAAATACAACGTAAAATTAGACGTTAGTTTAATACAAAATATTTGTTTCAAGCAAATTTTAATACATTTAATGACTTTATATGGTGAAACGTAAAAGTAAAAAATTTTAGATATATTTTTATCTTTCTAACGAGTGTTTATTTATAAATTTTGGATAAAAAACGAGTGAGTTATGCCAAAAATATGAAATATGTGATGTGAAATAATCTTTCATATTTTTGGGATAAATTACTCATCTTTTGTCCAAAATTTATAAATAAACATCCGCTGGAAAGATAAAATATTTATCTACAACTTTTTAGTTTTACATTTCATCATAAAAAGTCATTAATTATAGTAAAAGTTTCTCGGAACAAATATTTTGCATTAAACTTACGTCCAATTTTACGTTGTATTTGAAATTTCGTATTTTTCGAAAACTTATTTTACAAAACTTAAAACATAAAAGTTGTAGATCTATCTCTTTTCTTTCCAACCGTAGGTCATGCATAAAATTTGGACAAACAATGAGTGAGTTATGTCAAAAATACAAAAAGTGTGCATATAGAGGAGGATAACTCTCTAGCGGTCAACTAACGGAAAACACGAAAATATCTAACAGATCAAACATTGGGTACATTAGCCACCAAAAATAAACACTGAGTACATAATTCGCAAAAGATCAAACATTAGGTACATTAGCCGCAGTTTACCCTTTAATAATATCATAATCTAAGCATATTTGTTAATATAATATCAATAAAATATATAACTAAATATAAAAATAATTTAATATTTGTTATATGAGTTAATTTCATAATTAATATTTTATTATAAATAATATAATATTATTATAGAATAATAATATATTATTATGGTTTATTTTTGTTCGATTTAGTTGAAGACCAAAGACAGAAAATAACTTGTCTGAGAAAACAGAGACAATCAATATGACATCGTTAAAAACCATAAACTAGTCTCACCGCCCATAACCAAATGCTAAAATTTCAACCAAAATTTCTTATAACCTTTTAAATATATGCGATAATATACAAATATTTACGTAACATAAGGGTATTTACGTCGCATATTCCTGTATGGCGTTATTCTTATCAAACCGACCCACCAATTAGGAAGTCGTAGTGTCTAAAACTAATTAAAAAAAATTATTAGATTTTGAATTCATTCATATAATTAAATATAATATATATATTTGCTGATAATTTGCAGTTTTTTCATCCAGTTAAATTGTATCAATTTATCCATTGCAGTTATTCCAATTTCATTCATTTCCACACACTACTCTTGAAAGTCGGCTGAATCAAAATTCCATGCTAAAAGAAGATTCCGAAAATTTTCCTGAGTCGAATAGAACTACACTATTGTCTTCTCCTTTCCCCTAGAACAAACACAAGCATACAAGTTGATTTTAAGTTTAATAGCGGGAATAAAAAAGAAAATAGCGAAAGACGAACATAATCCTCCTCCGTTCAAGCTCCAACTACTTCGGTAGGCTCCACCTCTGCCATCGGGTCGTCTGCCGGTCTCTCGACCTTAGTTCCGATGTCTTCCGAGTAATCGCCGTGAACCTACATCACACAACCCGTAAG
Source organism: Parietaria judaica (assembly GCA_954871525.1). NCBI lineage: Eukaryota > Viridiplantae > Streptophyta > Magnoliopsida > Rosales > Urticaceae > Parietaria > Parietaria judaica. The sequence continues at coordinate 12,102,880 of OX940862.1, forward strand.
TAACTACTGAGAAATTAAGAAAAGTCCTTGTGATCTAAAGCTTTAGAAGAAACTTACGTCCATCAATCTTCCAAGATCGAATTTCGGGGCTTTCAAGATCTTCACTTTCCTGATGAACACGTTCTGCAACGGGTAGATGCTCTTGGTCGCCTTCTCGATCTCTTTTCCGATCACCTCGGGGATGAATTTTTGGACCAAGTCCTTCAAGTCACATGACACTGCCTGGTTGGTCATAATCTCCTTCATCTTGCGGCGGATCTGAAAAAACGAGTAGACTGTTTATAATTCTATGAAAAAACATAGAATCGAGTTTTCTAGTATTACTTGATAATCGATGATAAATATAACTAGTAAACTACGCTGAAATCCTACTTTGATGTGTCAAAACAGCTCACGACTTAATATGTATAAAATTGATAACAGTCTTAGTTCTCAAATCCTAACTCAACCTATCTAATATTAACTAGCCTAACCCCCGTGACTTTCATACTAAGAAGGCAATGATTCTGTGCAAACATAGTAAAACAGAACGGTAAGTACCTGTCTAATCTGACTAGACTGAGCATAGCACGTCCTCTTGATCTGATTCGGGCGTCTCTTGGTGAACCCGATGCAGAACATCCGAAGAGTGTAGTTATCGGTGGTCTTCACATCAACATGAGCTTCAATCAATGTTTGCCACTTCTTCACCAACGATCTCAACTTATCGGTCGTGAAATCCATACCCTGAATAAAGTATCAACAGAAACACCGACCAACCATTATGAATATACAATCACAAACACCAAAGTAGCACAAGCAAATACGGAAGAACTAGCCGATTAAGTTCTACCGTACCCAGAAATTGGTCAAAACATTCTTTCCTTGCACATCTTCAGCCCTCAAACGGATCTTCCTGTAGGCGTGCTCCTCGTCTTCCTGGAGATCAGCCAAGGAAACCTCGAAGACTCTGTGTTTGAGACCTTCCGAAGCAATCTGTTTCAAAACCGGCACGGAATTCAGTCAATGCATAATACAGCATACACATTACACATCAAACTACCAACATTTGATAGCGAATTCAATCAAACTTAGTCGAATTCAACACACAGAATCAAGCTTCATACGTAGTACAACACAGATAAATAAAGACAGTTTTTACAAATTGACATAAATCTCTAGGGTTTCAGACGTACTCTGGTGCCCTGAGTACGAGACACAAGGGTCTTTCCAACACTCCTGACATTGATCACTGACGGAGCTTTGATGTCGTACCAATCCTTCTTCGCGAACGGATCGGTTCTGAATCACAATGAAAATGAATGAATCACAAGTTAAGCTCAGAAATCAAAGCACGAAGAGCTAAAAGCTTCGACTTACGCCTTCTTCTTGCCTCCCTTCTTCCCCTTGGAGATCCTCTTGTTCTTGCTGCGTCAAATCGAAGAAAATCAAACTCGTCAGTTCGAACCAAAAAAGTGAATGAAATCTGGGAGGATTGGAGTGAGACGAAGATCGTACCCGACCGCCATTGTCGAAGCTCGAGAGAAACCCTAGCTGGTGACAAACTGGGTTTACAAATAATAATAATCTGAGAAATTCGGAATTGGATTTCGAGTCGTTTTGGGCCAATGTCGTTTCTAGTTGGCCCAAATTGATATCTGATCCATTGTATCATTTTTAATCAAAAGAGAAAATACCGACGTACTCTAAATTCTAATCACTTAAAGTTACATAGATATCCTCAAAACTTACAAATACAGGAAAAATAATTCAATGTATGTAAAAAAAATTGAAAATCCGTTCGCTCATCAAACGTTAAATGACATGTGTGGTTGCGATGATGATGCCACTTCATTATTCATTTCAACTAAACTTATAGGTTTTAAAAGTGTATCGCCGACATCTCTTTGTTCGCAACGTGTACCACTAAACACTTTTTTCTTCACAATATGTATTGATTCAGAACGTGAAATATTGACTTAAATGATAATACACTTTGACAGAACGTAAAAATATGGTTGAAATGAGATAATGAAGTGGCATTATCAGAGGCCCACACATGTCATTTAACTTATGGGCACGACTCTCGGACTGTGTAAAAGAAAAACTAACGGATTTCTTAGTTTTTTATACTTTAGGTATTCTTGCCACTATTTCTATTATTCTCTTTTATTAAAAAAATTAACGCGTTGTATATCTATATATAACTAAATAAATAAGTAATGTGGAATAAACAAAATTATGATTACATATAGTATTAATATAATATGTTATCATTATCACGTATTAATTTAACACGATTTTAACAGGATTTTTTTACCACAAAATAAGTTATTCACTTTTTCTCATTAAACTTATCATCTTACTTTAATTTTCTCTTTAAACTACACTCTAGTTACCAAATGGATGAGTTATGGGACTTTGACGTAGAGTGTATGTATATTGTGAGGGAATAGCGAAATAAATTAAATTACGAGATTGATCGTATAATATTGATAAATATTTTGAGAAGAAATTGACAAAAAAAAAAAAAAAAATCCGAGTAGAATCGCACTGAAAGATCGTCCTCTCAAAATCTCTTTCCATGTCCTTTATCCTAAACCAAACACAAGCATGCAAGTCGATTTAAGTTTAATAGCTGGTCTTCACATCAACATGAGCTTCGATCAATGTTTGCCATTTCTTCACAAAAGATCTCAACTTATCGGTAGTGAAATCCATCCCCTGAATTCAACAGAAAGAAAGAAGACAAAAAGAAGAAAAACAATCGTTAAGAAATTACAAACCAAATATCACATTAACACAAGCAAATACGTAAGAAGTAGCAAATTAAATTCAACTTTAGTTTTGGCATTATGCCTATGTAAGAGGTCGTAGAATCACAATATATTTCTGTCAATTTTGTATTAAAAAAGTGTAATTTATTATTTTATACTTTTTAAAATGATGCTAATTAGTGTAGACATTCCAATTCAGATTAAAGAGTTATTTAAAAAAAATAAGAATCAGTTTTGTTCTTATCCATATAAAAACTAGAGTCCGAATTCCTATTTTTTTATTTTTTTTATCACATTAGTTTTCATTGAGGATAAAACCTCAAGATATCGAAATAATAAGAAAATATAATCAAATATCCCCCGATAAAAGAAAATGACATAAGTTTCCTTTGATGAACGACCAATCTCATTATTCATACTTCCATAGTATATAATATATAGTATAGTGTTGATCTTGACCTTGAGATATATGACACTAATTTGTGGGTGTACTTTAAATTGGTTTGCCTTTGTTAGAAAGGGAAAGTTATAGGGCCACTAAGAAAAGACCCTTCTTTGCCCCATTAAGGGCCAACAAATATGAGTCACGTACTAGTATAAGCTATAATTTTCAATTTATATGAACAAAAGTGTTTCCAATATTTGCAAGAGAATTTGAAAGGAGCCAAATCTAGTGGTATCATGACAAGATTTGTACATATGAGGTTATTCTAAGCTCATATATTTATGTGGGGTCTCAAAATGTTATGCATGGACCTCGTGATCAATATAGTATATATTTAGGTTATTTAGGTTTATTATTATTATTATTATTATTATTATTATTATCCATAAAATTCCGGTTTGAAACTAGTTCCTCGTTGAAAATGAGATTTCCCTATTTTAATCGGTTTCAAGCTGAAATTTGGTATTTATCGACTTTAAAGTTTAAACTATTATTTATATATTTTATAATTTTGAAATAGTAGATAATACAAGTTTCTTGCAACTCCTCTTATTGGTAATCGGTTTTCGAAATATTAATTTCCTGTTAAAACCGATATCAAGAATGAAATGGGGATTTTGGAACATTTGAAAAAGAAAAACCAAGACCTCTGTGAAAATTCCAAAATTCCAATTCTAGAACCTTATTCGCCTTTCACGATTTAAATTCGCATAATAATTTATGTATTTTCTGGTTTATACTAGTGAATACAATTTTTTTACCCTACTTGATCTTTGATATTGGTTATTGGATCTCAAAAATTTTGATGTATGAATAATTTCTAGACCAAGAAGAAAGTTGTCAAAATTTCAGTTCTCAAAATGAATAATTTCATCATGTTATTGCCTTCTTTTCGCATCTAGTTCTTGGCTTGAAATTCTTTGATTTAAGAACCTGATTCTACCTCCCACCGAACGTTATAGCATTTCATTATAATAAATCGAATTTTTTAGCTCTAAGATTTATTCTGTTATATGTTTTTTTTTTTATATATATTTGTAAGCTACATATATAGTATATAGGATTATAGGCACATAAATAGCCAAACCCGTTTATTATTATCCTATTTTGTTTGATTCCCAGATTAATATTTAACACTGACTTTGTTGCTATTATCGTAGCGAATTACATCACGGATTTGCAGAATCTAGACTAACACCTTTTTATATACATATATTGATAAATATTTTATCTTAGGCTATATCAGTTTGTCACCTTTACCTACTCATATCATTAATACAAGTCTATATTAGATGCACTGAATTCAAGTTTCCACACTATTTAGTATTTACACTAAAATAAAGACAAATTGAATTTACATTTTTTCACATTATTTTTAAAAATTTCATTTATACCAATATACATACCATATAGTATTATTGATCATCATGAAGTTTAGCTTTTTGCACAGAAGTATTCAGAATTGCTTTGCTGTGTAATTGAAAAAGCTCAACTCTTTTTCATGTCCACTTAAGAGCCAAGCTCTTCTACACTACACTCCTCAAACTTTTTTGCTTTTGCACACGGGTGGTCCCTATATTATAGTAAAATTATGCCACTCACGTGCTTTTCTTTTTTCCTTTTCCGTGAACCCCAAGATTGGATTTTGACCTTCTTTCTTGATATTCTCTAACATATATACCCCTTTAAAACACTTTTACTAAGCTTCTTAATCCGCATGTACAGAGGTATTGTCGTGCCTGAGATTTTTGAGGCCCGAAGCTATGTAATTTAAGAACACTTATCAAAATTACGAAACTAAATTTGATGCAAAATTATATATGATATTAATATTTAATTAAAAATATAATTTAAATAATTTTAAGGCTCTTAAATTGAATTCTTGTCTTTAAATTTAAGTTTTTTCTATTTTAATGTATATAGAGGGCCCTAACACACATGTATAGAAGTGTCAAGAGCGGAATTACAACCTCTTAGGAAAAAATATTATAATATCAAGTGACAGACTGAGTATACAAATTTTGACATACTAAATAATGAAGGAAAAAATGTAAAAATTTAAAATAAAATTTAAAAAATTATAAAACTTGAAGGAGGACTACAACACTTTTTGGGGTTCCGCCCATGACTATCCCTTTAATTTTTAAGTACTAGAAAAATATAGTTCTCCTACTTTTTTACCTTTATATTTGTATATATATTTTTAATTTGACTCTTAATTATACTTAATCTCTCGAAGGTCACTTATCTCCTAAGTTATATAATACTATAAAAAATATATTTAATGTTCTTAATAAGTTGGAAACTTTAGTTAGGCAAAAGTGCTTATTGTTAATTTTTAAAAGCAGTAATCATTACCAATATAAACTATAATGGACACCATAAATAAAAGTCATATGAAATGTTTTGTAAAGCAAGAACCGAAATATTAATATAAGAATTAAACCCCGTGATTTCAGAACATTTTGTCTCATAATTTATATAATATCTTACCCTTTCTATGTTGAATTCTATAAGTTAATCTAATAATTAAAATGACAATCTTTTCAAAAGCAAATTAGTTATTCCTTCTTGTAATTTCTGATATAAATCTCAGCCTTCAGATCTTAATCAAGCTATATATAATTTATCAAATACTATATCATTTTACTTCCCCTTTTAGTAAGCTTCATCAATGTGAGCACATGTCGTAGCAAAATTTATGTATATTTTAACACGTCCGTACAAAAGAATGCGAATAAAATAAATATCGGGGTAAATACTTTACTAAAGTAAATCTTTACTTATCTATCTTAATCACCATTGATAGGATGATTAACCATCGAGTTTCTAAACCTACATCACTATACCTACTTATATTCACGTGATTAGGATACATTTTTATAATACGGAAAAGACATTAACTAGTATTAATTTTCAAATTATAATATAAAATGTAATAGGTAAGGTAGAAATTTAGCTTAGAAAATTAATAATAGTGAAATAAAAACTAAACTAAACTCACTTCATATTTATTTCCAAGTTTTTTTTTATTTTATTTTACTCGCTTTAATCAAAGGGTATAATATATACATATATACTAAAATATAAATTAATGAATAAATATTTAATATAATCTAACATGTCTAGAGGAAATAATAGTTAACACATTAAGTTTCACATTATAATATATTATCGTTGCCTTTTGTTTTTAAGAAAAACCCATGAAATGCCCAAAAATCACTTAAGGTTTAAGGGAATTGCCCATAGTTTCAAACAATTCATTTATGCCCATTTTAAAAATATATTGGACCATATTAACCCTGATCTTAATTATATTTATTTATTTTCGTATTTAATTATTTATTATATATTTATTTTCGAAATTAAATTAATCATCCTTCAATTTTGGTTGAAAACTTCCCCTATTAATTAGGTTATCATTTAATTTTGTTATTTTGACCCAAAATTTAATATTTCTCTCTCTCTCTCTCTCTTTCCCACTATCCCTCTCACGTCTCTCTCTCTCTCTCTCTCTCTCTCTCTCTCTCTCTCTCTCTCTCTCTCTCTCTCTCTCTCTCTCTCTCTCTCTCTCTCTCTCTCTCTCTCTCTCTCTCTCTCGTCGGATTGACCACCATCACCGGATTCGGGCCGAAAGCGCGACAACTTCGTGCGTGGCTTCGACGACCGTGGTCGCGGTTGCCGAGGAGGCGGTCGTGGCCTCCGTCGTGGTCGCCCTCCATCGCGCCTCCTTCCTCCGTCGCGGTCGCCCTCCGTCGCGCATCCTTCCTCCATTGCTCTCCGTCGCGGCGCGATGATCCTTTCCACGCAATCGTAACTGTAAATTTATTTACAGTTTTCTGTATATATGTTTACAGTTTTAAGGTAATATATATTTACAGTTTAAATTTGGTTTTTGTATTGGTATGTATATTGGTATTAATATTAGTATATATATTTACAGTTTTTGGTATAAGTATTGGTATTGGTATAGATATTTACAGTTTTGTAGTATTTGTATTGGTATATACATTAGATATTAATATTGGTATATATATTTACAGTTTTTGGTAAGTTCATTTACAATTTGACATCATTTACATTTACAGTTTGACATGATTTCGTAAATTTTGTAATTTTTTGTAATTTTATTTACAGTTCAAATTGTATATACATATACAATTTTTCGTAATTTTATTTACATTCTCAAATTGTGAATAATGTTTGTTCGGCATTTCTCATATACAGTTTAAATAATATTGATTGTTAGGGACCAAAAATTCAAAAATCATATTATGTTTTTAATCTTTAAAATATGGAGGATTAATTCAAAAAAGTTTTGTGAAATCGTTAAAATAGGAATGATTTAATGTTGATTGATTTAGTTTGCTACATTTAAGGAAAATATATATTTTTTATTTTAATTAATAAAAAAAGAATTAATAATGTGAATTAAAAAGTGAAAGGGCAAATTAGTCCATATTTCAATTTGTTGGTGGTTATAATTACCATAATTAAAAATGGGCATTTTTTTTTAAACCTTGAGTCACAAATGGGCATTTGCCTCATTTACCCTTGTTTTTATCATTTATGTATAATCCCATTGATCTTTTTATTTCATGATTTGATATATAAGATTATTTAACGTATTTTTTAATTTTTAACTCCGTGTCGATTTCCTAATTATTTTAGTAACTTAATGGGTAAACTGCGGCTAATGTACCCAATGTTTGATTTTCTGCGGATTATATACCCAATGTTTATTTTTGGCGGCTAATGTACCCAATGTTTGATCCGTTAGATATTTTTGGGTTTTCCGTCAGTTGACCGTTAGAGAGTTATCCTCCACTATATGTACACTTTTCGTATTTTTGACATAACTCACTCATTTTTTGTCCAAATTTTATGCATGACTTATGGTTGAAAAGATAAGAGATAGATCTACAACTTTGATGTTTTAAGTTTTGTAAAATAAGTTGTAAAAAAAGACGAAATTTCAAATATAACGTAAAATTGGACATTAGTTTAATGCAAAATATTTGTTTCGAGCAAATTTTAATATACTTAATGACTTTTTATGATGAAATTTAAAAGAAAAAAGTTGTAGATAAATGTTTTATCTTTCCAACGGGTGTTTATTTATAAATTTTTGACAAAAAATGAGTGAGTTATGCCAAAATTATAAAAGATGTGATGTGAAATAATATTTCATATTTTTGGCATAACTCACTCGTTTTTTTATCAAAAATTTATAAATAAACACCCGTTGGAAAGATAAAACATTTATATACAACTTTTTGCTTTTACGTTTCATCATAAAAAGTCATTAAGTATATTAAAATTTGCTCGAAACAAATATTTTACGTTAAACTAATGTCCAGTTTTACGTTGTACTTGAAATTTCGTATTTTTTTAAAACTGATTTTACAAAACTTAAAACATTAAAGTTATAGATCTATCTCTTATCTTTCCAACCATAGGTCGTACATAAAATTTGGACAAAAAATGAGTGAGTTATGTCAAAAATACGAAAAGTGTACATATAACTCTCTAACGGTCAACTGACGGAAAACCCAAAAAATCTAACGGATCAAACATTGAGTACATTAGCCGTCGAAAATAAACATTGAGTACATAATCCGCAGAAAATCAAACATTGGGTACATTAGCCGCAGTTTACCCTAACTTAATTTACACTTTTCATCACGTTTCTTTCAAGTTGAGTAATAAATAATATTTTTCTCCTGAACACTTGTCAATTTTCGCAGTACTTATAATAATAAAATAAATGGATATTACATATGATATTATAATTTATAAGTGTAACGTCTAGGTATGAGTTACTTGTGAAAGAAAGACTATGAGAAACGACACGTATGTTTGTTTTGAACATTAATCATTAGCTATCACGTTAAAGTAAGGGATACACAGAGAAGAGAGCATGAAACTTGAACAAGAAAAACATGAAGAGAACGCCTTGATATAGGTCCCATGAAATGAAAGTAGAAGATGAGATCACGTGTGATGAGAGAAACCAAAAACACTAATTATTACATTATAGCGTATAACTCGTGTAAGTAAAAACCATCCTTCAAGGAACAAACACACACATGTATTATAAATATATTTGATTACCGATTATCATTTGAATAAAGGGACTCAAGACACAAAATTTTAAGTATTATAAGAGCTGAATTATAAGCTTAATTAAATTTAAGAATAATATAAATAGAAACATTTACAATATACTTTGGTTCACTTGAGCCCCGTTAGAGTTGGTATATATATTTACACAATGAGGATTTGGGGTACGAGTGTTGAGGGGCGGAGAAGATTTGAAGCGGTGGAATAATGATAATTTGAAGTGAAAAGAAAAATACTTTAAATTAAAAAGAAATAAGGTTGGAGCAAAAAATAAGAAATATGAAATTACAAGATGCGATTCGCTTTTTTTAACTTTAAGGTGAATTTCACCCATAGTTTGAATTTTCCTTAAGATATTTTATTTTATTGTAATCGTAAGAGTTTGTAATAAGAATATGTTTGATCGAACCCATAATTCACTTTAGAACTTTAGAGGTGGTATGAAATTACCTATCGAGCACGATTCAATGCATTCACTTCACCGTGTATATAGCATTAGTTATTGAAACACAATGGGAGACAAAACTGAAGTCGATAAGATAGTGAAGATCCTCTGCACAAAATACGAATCTAACTAATATTATCCATACAAACTAACGCCGTTTTCCCAATTCTACACCTTTTTATTTTATTTTATGTACAAACAAAAAACATCATATCTGACACTACTCTCCCCCGCACGTGCTTGTCAGAACTCTGTAAACCGTTGACAGTCCGGTGACGGCGGCATCAACGGCGGCGCCCTTTGCTTCTCGAAATACTCCGCTATCTCGAACCCCCGCTCCGTCAATTCTCCTTCGTCGCGCGACGGGATAAACGGAGGCCGGAGGACGTCGGTCAGTAGGTCCCACCTGAGGCCGGCGAAGAACTCGTGGCCCTTGATCTCGCACGCGCCTTGCGCGTACCCGAGCCGCCGGGTCGGGTCCTTCTCCAGCAGCCGTCGGATCAGATCCGTCAAAGCCGTCGGCTTGCCGAGGAACTCGGGTTCTCGGAGCAAGACGTTCCGGAACGTGTCCTTCCGGGTTTTCCCTTTGAATGGCGTCGCCCCGTATAGCATTTCATACGTCAGCACGCCAAGGGCCCACCAGTCGACGGCGAACTCGTGGCCTTCCCCTCGAACAACTTCCGGCGCCACGTACTCCTCTGTCCCGACGAACGAGTTGGATCGCTCCCCGTCAGAGAAGCTCGCTTTTCTCCGGCTCACGGGCCGAACTCGGGCCGGGTTCGCCTTCTTGAATAATCCCTTCCGCGGAATGACTTCGTTTTCCGTCTCCGAGAAGATGGCGACTGTACGTTTCGCAAGGCTGCGGGAGAGGTCGAAGTCGGTGAGGGTGACGTGGCCGGAGGCCTGGACGAGGACGTTCTCGGGCTTGAGGTCGCGGTAGGCGAGGCCCATGGAGTGGAGGTGGCCGAGCGCGCAGGCGATCTCGGCCACGTAGAAGCGGATCGCAGCGGGGGAGAAGACACGGTCGTTTTGGTGGTGGCGGAGCACGTTAAGGTCGCCTCCGGGGCAGTACGGGACGGCCCACCCGAGCAGATCCTCGGCCTCAACGGAGCCGAGCATCGAGGGAAGGAAGGGATGCGGCTGCTCCGAGGCGAGGCGCGACAGCACGGATGTCTCCCAGCGCGCGCGACGCTCGGCGTCGGGCTTGGCCCGGTCAACGACTTTGAGCGCGAAGGGGCTGCGCGCAGCGGGGTCGGCGGTGCGGTCGTAGACGAGGAACACGGTGCCCATGGCGCCTTTTCCGAGCACTTTGAGAGCCTTCAGGTTGGCCAGCTCCAGCTCCGGCGAGGGCTCCATATTGTAATGTTAATGGTCCTTTTCTCTTGGTGTTGTTGTGAGCGAGGAGAGAGATGGTTCGAAGCATTTGTTTTTGGCTTATATAGGCCATGATGTATTGCACTTTCTTCCTTTTCATTTTTAGTTTAAATCGTATGTTCTAGTTTTCTTACTCGTAGTCCTTCTATTTTAAGAAACTATAAAGTTGACCCCATCATTAAAGAATATGGTATCATAATGCATAAATAACGAAGTTTTTCTTCATATTTTTTAATTGAACTTTAGATGGTTTGGACTTCGGAGCAGAGGTGAAAGCAGGTCTAAAACCGACTATTTATAAATAAATTGGGAATTATAACCGAATCTCCGGGTGTTGAAAAATGAAATTCGAATCTTTTTTTTTTTTTTTGGTAATGGAAGTATGGGTTGGAAAGAAGAAAAAAAACTGATTTTTCATAAATATTTTGATCGACATATATACATTAAAATCCTATTTACGATATAACCCGATTTAAAACAGGTATTTATCTGAGTTTTTGTGGTTTCTGTTCTCAAATAGGATTTCCGATATTTTATTTTCACTACAAATTAAGTAAAAGTTCCCACTCATTTTTTGCTATGTTTATAATTTATGGCATTGATCCCAATAATCACTGTAAGTTAGTGCGGTGGTGAGTGAGGATATAATGATGGTATTTGGTTATCTCGAAGGCCAATAATGAAAGATTTTGTAACATATTTGGTGATTTTGTACAAAAAGAAATATAATATGGTGGAAAGTGGAAACGTTACTCAAATGCGTATTTGGTATATATAATTTAAATGATTGTTTTGAGTGATCTGAGGGAATAAAGGTCCTCATTACCGCAATATTTGCAATTATTTTTGCTAGCTGTGTCACGGGATTATTCACTGCATCATGATTTTAGGGTTTGCTTTAACATGCATGTATATTTTATATTCGTGAAGTGTAAAAAGAAAAGTATATTGAACTTATTTGTGTTCATGAACGTTATAAGATAATTTAAACGTGTTCGTTGTATGAAGAAAAAACATATACGAGCACGTCTGTTTTTGTTTGTTTCTTATATGAAATGGTAAATTATTTTTAGAAAATAATATATATATATATATATATATATATATATAAATAAAGAAATCAGATAATTGTGACAAAATATCCAATCTTTATAGTTAGTGTGTCATATATCTAATATTTTTTCAGTGACAATGATACTAAAGGATAAAAAAAAATATCAAATTACAATTTCGTCTATTTTAAGATAAATTTTAAAAACATTAATAACTCAACACTACTATAAAAGACAAAATTGGATCTTTATGCCGCAAATATCAATATTAAAAGACATTAAAAAAAAAAAAAAAAACTTTGCCATATATGGCCGGAGATTCACTTAAACTCTATCTACTAAATACATCCAAAACCAAAAACAATATTATTATTGACTACACGACCAATAAAACAGTACTAGCAGTTGGTGATCAACCCTAAATAGTATATATATATTAAAAGACTGCAATTATATATATTAATATTTTTATCACACACAAATTATGTAAGAGTAGTTATAGCAAACGTGCGACCAAACTTGCTAAGTTGCTAATAGAAATTCATTTATAGTTAATTCCGCCAAACATGAGCATGGTTTTGATCCGTATTATTAATAAACCAGTATTTTCCGATCCCAGTTATCAAGACTGGTTCTCTAGTACTATTTTACTAGTCTCGGTTTAAAATCTTTGAATATAAAGACCGTTGGTTATCGGAAAATTCGGTTCTTATGAACTTTAGTTTCGGTTTTATCTTTAGAAAGTTGGGGGGCTTTAAGAGCAAATTATAGGTCGTCACACGTGTAAGACAACAAAAAAGATATAAAGGGATAATTATAATTGTCACGAAGATTATTAATGTAATTAATATTGTAAGTTTTAGCATATTCCATAACAATTAAATAAAATAAAAATGCATAGAGCCAAACAAAGCACACAAAGAACATCGGTGTACGGTTCTCACATGGAAATGATTCATCTTGGTATGTTGTCATCTTCATAGGTTATATAAATATTTGTATTAATCTAATCGCTCTATGATTAATCACATTCATTAGTTATATTTCATATTTATTTGTTGTCACTTGTCGTATTAGAGTTCCGAAATTAATTCCCAACTTAATTTGTCATTCAGCGCGAAGATTATATGCGTAGCATGTGTGCTACACTATATATATATATATATATATATATATATATCTATGCATTATATACTGATTTCGAATAATGTCCCTAAACTTTACTTATTGCTCCCTACTCGCTGAAATATCGCAATTTTGTAGCATTTGCACAACACTCTAATTGTTATTTTCTACAGTTTTGTAGGACTTAAATTTTAAGTATTAGTTATACATTTTTTTTTTCTGTAGCAGTTTATGTGTTCCGTATAAGTTAGTTATCTCCAGACTCATCTTATATTTTTATTTATATTTATATTTACATTATCATCAATTTTATTTTTTATTTTGCATTCTTTGAGATTCAATTTCTTTCAACTCAGGCTCGCATTGTAAGATTATGAACTTCCATCTTTTATTTTCAAAAAATTAAAAGAGAATTTGTTACTCTTTTGAGAGTTTTGCGAGTTTTTTTCCTCTTCTTCTGAAAACTGAAGTCTAAGCACACAATGCACCAACATATTAAATCCAAGGGCCCTAATGTCAATTACTCAAAAAATTGACCTTTTGGTTAACCAACTTTGGATTAATTTGCTTAATGAATATAATATATGATCAGATGAAATTCGGGGAAGCATCGTATTTAATATCCTAGTAATGACAATTCAATCAATTGTCTTTTTAAATTATTTGTGTTTTTAATTCGATCGAGTTTCATTTTTTTTAGTTTTTTTAATCATATGGGTTAAATTATTTTTGTTTTTTGTCTTATTGTTTACGAGGAAAAAGAAACTCGATAATCAAAATAATTTATTAGTATTATTACTCTGCTATATGTATATATAATTTCGTTGGAAAAAAAATAGTAGGTATAACACTGAAGAGAGGAACTTGGAAGTTTGTTAATTATTAACGACTTAATGCTTATAGGTTTTTTGAGGATTAGGTATTTAATTATACAAAAATATATATAATTGAGATTATATATATTACTATTTTTATTAATTTGTTTGAGGTTATGACATTATAAAATAAAATTATTTATGTAAATTGTTAATTTGTTTGAAGACTATAAGATTATACCTAATAAATAATACACGTGAATTGAAGCTCATTAATGGCGGCCGCTCGTGGATATGGATAAACATATACTTACAGAAATGCATATTACAGATGTGTGTATTATTATTTGTGTATTATTGTTATACACATATAAATAAATGCATATACGTGTATTTATATAATTGATTATATCTAGTATTTTAATGCATCGCCCTCATGTACATGTATACCTAATTGATCAATCAAAATCAAGCGACCAACATTTATTATTTTTATTATCATGATATCTATATATACATACATGTGTGTATACATAATATAATGTATATTTATTTGAAATATGTGGATCGTTGGCCTGCAAGCAATTAAGAAAATCAAAATCGATTTGAAATCTATGGCTCGAAGTCAATGTTTAGTACTTGTGGTGGTTCCACATATCGATCGACCTTTCTCATAAATAAGAGCTTATTTAATTTCAAATAATATATATTTATTTGATTTACAAATCAACTAACGAATTACATATTGATATGGATCGATCATTCAATTAGGTGGTGTAGGTGGATAAAACTTGTATGAGTATTGAGTATCTACCAAGATCTAGAGAAATTGATATTTGATTATAATAATATATATAAGTACATATATTTTTGTAAATGAATTAAAAAATAAATATTGATTGAAGAAGGATCGTATTTCCCTTGACGTTCGTTTGAAATGTTTATAAATATATTTAATGATAGTTCAGAAGATGGTGAGTCCAGTTCGTGCAATGTATTTTTTGTTTTCCTATAAATATTATACTCAAAATTCGAGTATTCGATCAACTTGATTTGAGTTTTTTTTTTTTAATCTTTTTTTTTGTCGTGTTGACGTGATGTGTTCATCAATTGGATAATTACGTATTCGTGTTCTACGTATACGTGTTCTATTCTATACAATTAAACTTACTAAATCTAAATTCATATATGTAGTCGTTCTGTGTTTCATGTTTGACTTTAGTTCATATATATGTATAAATGTATGTTAATAAATATAAATATAAACATAATATATATATATATATACAAGGTCTGTCGGCCCTTAGTTTTTAGTAAGGATCTTAGGCTAAATATATGTTTAGGGCATTTAAAGTATTTAAAAATTAAATTTTATATTTAATTAAATATACAATAATATATTCGATAAAATTATGGTCCCGAGACACCCGCTTTGCTCGCGTATAGTCAGAGCCGACCCTATATGTGTTAATATCAGTTATTGTGTCTAATAAACTTCTATATCGTTAGGACTTTACACGGTTACATATTCCATCAGTAAATAAATAAAATAAAAAGCAATTACTTGAAACATTATAGCTGTTTTATCTTAAATATATAAATTGTCCTAAAAATTTAAAATAAAAAGTTGTATTGTAATGCGACACATTTGTTCATTGTCTCTCTCACACGAAGACACGCACATGTGCACCAAGACAAACATATTAAATCATCTAATAATAAGCATTTTCTCACACAATATACATCCTACATCAAAAATGAAAATAACAAACAATTTTTTTCTTCTTTCTAACTTGTCTAATTTACGTGGATTAAGTGGAAATTTAATTTGATTCTTGTAAAGATGTGACAGAAAATCAAGGTGTATTAATAGGTGAAAGAGACATTAGAGTAAGTCACATTACACAATCACATGTTGCATTCACTGCTGATTATCACAATTCACAGAGCATGGATTAGACTTTGGTCCTACTTCTATTAATATACCTCATCAAATTGCTCTTATGCTTTGTCAACCTCTTATTTCCATATCTCATAATTCATCAATTTTTCTAGTTTTAAAAAAATCACCCTTATTAATATATTTATTAATATAAAATAAGCATTTCTTCAATTTCGTTTATAACGTCGTAGATTGTAAAGACTTATACCTAAAAAAGTTCAAATACTCGACGAGTGTGTTAGTTCGACGTATTGAAATTAAACTTTACGAAATATTATTACTCGTATTTACAATTAGTCAAATGTTAAGGGGTCAACGCTAAATTTTGAATTTGATGGCAATTCTGCACAAATTAATGAGAATGAAGGCTACATGTGCGAAAACTATTGATTCGGGGGGTATTTACACGAATTATAAGTTGAGGGGCAGTTTCAAACCACTCATAAGTTGTGGGAGCAAATTGCAATTTCTAATATGAATGTAAAAAGATAATACATGATTAAATATAGTTTAGGAGACCGCTTTTATATCTTTACAGACTCATCATCCAAGTATTCCCAAGCTACAAAGAAAGCGATGTCAAGTTGTGATATATATACTTTTATTATTATTGTTAATTTTTTAAAAAACTCGTCTTCTAAAAATATAAATATTAAAAGCACAAACTTCATATCTTGATAAATGAGAAAACAGTCATTTACAATAAGCTCTGAGTGAATACGTTTAAAATTTGTAGATTAATAACTATAAAACTAATTAACTATAACAAGCTCTCAGAAATTTGTCGATATTTTCTGAGAATTAAATGACGCTTTTATTTTAAATTATTAACTATGTATTATAATAGTAGTATGGGATCTCACGCACTAGTAATTATAATTTATACGTAACTTCGTACAAACAGTACTCGTACTTATTGGTGTTGACCAGACCAAACCTATGTTAATTAAATTAGCAAGCTTAATATTATAATTATCTTCCTAAAAATAATTAAGAAAATGAGTTTCATACTTTCCACGAAATTCAGTTTCATGTTATAATTAATCAAAACTTTCTTTTAAACAATTAAAAATTAGCGCGACTAATTATTTAAAATTATATATATCCAACCGTGAGATATAATTGCCTCTGATGAAAGTGTTTATTAAATTAGTGACAGACAGCTCTTCGAGGATAAATCTGAACTGTATGATTCCTGTGAATAATTGAGTTGATATATTTAGCTTTAATATTACCTGAATCAAGGTGTTTATATAGAATGTATATATATTTAACTTTAAAGTAGCAATAATCAATAAATAAATAAATAAAATGTCACAATATCTCTCTTTTAACAAAAAGTGGTATGATATTGTTGTAGGCATATTATGTCATGGCAATGCGCAACATGGTACCATATCTTATATTTAAATTTCATGCGACTAATCTTCCTTTTTAATATGGGAATTAGTGAGAGCGTGTGGTGTCACCAATCACCAATAATGAGCGAAATAAATATATTCATAAATTAATAATTAATACATAATATAATTTGTTTTTTTTAATGGATGTATTTTGCATTTATTCACGCTAATCTTTTAAAATTTGGAAAGTGTTTCCGTGAGGCGTGTGTTTGGTTATTATAGGAGGGACTTTTCTTTAACGGTTATCGTGAAAAAACATACACAATATCGCGATTTTAATTGTCAAACGTCATCAACGAAACTAAGAGTTGTGATGAGCTTGAATGTTACTATTGATAATATTCGTTATTTGATAATAAGATGTAACTCTTTTAGGCATAATATTGCAGTCGGTCATAAGACGAGCATAATGACGATATTTATGTTTAGTATGTTTTTGTGAAGAGTTTTAAAGTTATTTTTATTTGATTAAGTTAATTTCCGCAAAAGGTCTCCATAATTTATGTTAAAACAAAAAAAAAAAAAATCTGGCATAAGCTTTTTTCTTTCTTTCTTTGTGACCAAATAATCAACTAAACTGAAAATTAATGCAATATATAATTACATATAATCTTTTAAAAAATATATATACCCCCAAGTTAAGAATTGTTGTGAAATTCTTCCTAGACTCTTTTTCTTTTTATCTTTATATGATTATTATTTTCTTGGCAACCAAGGAGGAAAACAAAAACATTAATGGCAATATAATTTGTAAATATTATGTAAATCGATTGCTGAGCATTAAAAATATAGATCTTGATATTAATAATGAGACCAACTCATTGCTGTTAGAAGAAAGGATTATTTAGAAGAGGATTTAAATCCTTACCTAAAATCTTCATATATATATATATATATTTATATATTTTGACTAAAATCTTAGCATAGGAAATAATCTTTTTGGCAATTTTTTGAGCTTAAAGGTTGGGACTTGGGAGCATGAAAACCCCACCATTTTGTTAAACACTTGTTTTGTTTTACTTTTTTAAGTTTCTTACAAATGTGTTCCTGTCTGCCATCATTGTACTAGCGAGCGCTCTTCAAAGTGAAGTCCAAGCAAAAACAAAACACTTCAAGCTAAGTGCCATTTACACTCACACACATTTATATACATATATATATATATATATATATATATATATATATATTCGTCCACCCATATAAAAGTTTGGAACATATATGTACTATAAGTCTTCAAAGTTTTAAGCTTTTTTGTAGACTTCATGATGCTTCTTGTCGGCCATGATTCACCATTACAAGTAATCCTTTGTTGTCTCATTTATTTTATAAAACCATCTTTTTTCTTCAATATATATAAACATATAGAGGGTGTTCCATTATCTTAAAAAACCGTTGGGTGGTATTTTTTAGTTTGAGCAATCAATTTCATATCTATATTTTGAGATTTTTGTTCTCCTCGTAATATATTATTTTAATATATTTATACACATTCCTTAGAATATAAAAAATCGTCTAGATGAAGAAATCAAGCTTGTACTATGCATATAGTTGTAGGGTCAAGAATTGTATAATTTTAGTGATATATTATATGTGATTGTGAAGCAATATATATAGCTCGTTTGCTCGTTGATTAAGTTAAGAATAGGCGTATTTGAAGGGGACTATATATAATTACATATATATAACAAGACAATCTCTTTTAATACTCTATTATTTGTATGGTAGGGTTTTTCTTCTTACGTACTCAAACATAACGTTGACGATGATCATCACATTGAAAATTTAGAACATTGACTAATATTTTAGCTTTATTATAGTGGGCAACAAAACAAAACCAAATTTAATTATTGGTCAAAAGAAATCCCATTATTGTATTGCAAATTAATCACTATTTGGTATTTTGGCATTTATCCTATTAATTAATCTTATCTATTTTATATGCGGTTTCAAATGGGTGGCCATTTTCTTTCATAAGAAAATAAAAAATAAAAAATGGGTGTGCCATTTTGACATATATGGTAGTTGCCAAGCGTCACACTACCAATTTTTCTCTCATTTAAGGATTAATAATCACGTAAATATTTTACATGAATTTCATGGTTAAAATCTTCAATGAATACTTTCTTCTTATATAGTAATACATCAAAAACTTTGACCGTAGAAATAAATATTGAGTTTATGCCATCTTAAAATTTGAATTATTAGATATTTTTACTTCTATAAGTATAAATACATATATATTTGGGTTAATTGCGGTAATAATGCACGACTTTTGGTCAAGAGGGGTTTTAGGTCCCCAACCTTTTAAAGTGTGGGAAAAAATACACAACATTTCTTAAATGTTAAATCCGTTGGTCCTTCCGTTAGGGATGTTAAATTCTGTTGATGTGGCATCATTAAACTGCCAAATGGACTGTCAACTTGTAATATTAATTTTATAATTTAATTAATAAGAATAAATTAAATCATATTTTTTTATTATGATTAAAAAAAATTAATACTTTAAATTAAATAAATAATTGTTACTCCCCCTAAAAATCTAACAGGCTCTTCGTCAAACATGAATAATATTTTAAAAAACGACGGATTATTAAGCACGACAAAATTTGCAAAGATTACATAACGACGGTTTATTAGAAACGACTAGAATTTTGAAAAAACGACATAGTAAAGGTGTGAATAATATTGAAGCCCGGGTTCAAAAATAAGAACTACGCGTTAAATAAGTATTGCTCGTTAATTTAAAGTTTTAATTTATTTTTTGAATCATAATTAAAATATTTTAATTTATTCTTATTAATTAGGTTATGTAATTAATATTACACATTTGCAATCCATTTGGCAGTTTAACGATGCCACATCAGCATAAGTTAACATCCCTAACGGAAGGACCAACGGATTTTACATTCAACAAACGTTGTGTATTTTTGCCCACACTTAGAAAGGTTGAGGACCTAAAACCCCTCTTGAACAAAGGTTGTGCATTATTGCCGCAATTAACCCTATATATTTTATCACTGCATCTTCTAGTATTCTTTGTTGAGTCTTCATTTATAAGTTCTATAAGATTTATTTATTTTTCTTCAAAATCACGTATTAATTATTCTAGATATGTACATATATCGCACTCACCTTATTATGCATGACGATAATAAAGTATAAGCTCTATAGTGATATATAGTGGGGATATATGAGTACGAAAAAATAACTTTTGTATTGCGTGGTAGTTGAAACTTGAATACACTATATATTATATATGTTTGCTTGTGAGATATCTATGGTGATTTGTACCTTTCTGCTACTTCCACCATAGCAAAAAAATAAGTTATAATGAGTAAATTATTAACTATTTTTTATCTTTTTCTTTTCTGGGGACTGAATAATAATTGCATTTTATTATTGCGGAGGTTGATGACATGAAAGAATTCAAGTATATTATCATTACGAAGATTGCCTACATGATGCTATATTATGATTTATGTGTCATAGTTTTGCTTTATTCTTATTATTGTTACATTTTTCTAATCCATAAAGATGCTACTTGAGCTTTATACTTAGCTTATGATGGTAAATTATATTATTATTATTATTAAATAGAGTTTCAATTTTAATTAAGGAATTATGTTAAGGTAGTAATCAAGCTTATTACTTTCCTAATTACAAAGGTATTTTGTTTGGGCCAAGCTGTAATTACACAGTTGTATTGTTTTTTGGGCTTATTAAATTAATGTTTATTATATATGGGCCGAATACATAGCGTGCATATAGAATTTGGGCCGTATGCTTATATATATTGCTTGATTACTTATATTTTATTGTCAATTTTGAGATATTTAGTGTAATTATAAATGTTGTACTAAAAAAATATAGGTGTAGATATCAATGTTCTTCCTGGATAAGTGTAGAGATCTAGAAACAAAGTGATGTCGATGATTTTTCTTAACGATCGGATGATCGTTTTTGAATCTCGTGTTCGACCAGAAACGAAGGCACAAAAATTCAGTTACTTTTTATTTACAAAGGTAACATACTCAAGATAAGTAGAAAGCCATACTCGATTAGTTCAAATAGCTTAATGTTTTGTGTTTGCATTTTTATTTTTGTCAAATTATTTGGTAATTATGTTTTGAAAATGTGGTTGGTTAAAATTTTATTGCACTGTTTTTTTAAAAGAAAAAGAAAAATTATTTATAAAAAAATTGATATTTATAAAAATCAATAAAAATATGTTCCGTCGATTTGTTTAATTTTATTATATCATTGCAAAAGTTTTAAAAAATATTCATTATTAGTTTTAAATTTCTCATAACAAAATTATTTTTTAGTTTTTTGAAGCTTATGCCACAACAAAATAAATTAATATATACCACGTCTAATGACACACTTTGTGGTACTTTTCCCACAAATATCCCTTTTCTTTAAATAAAATGACTTGTGAAAAATGTGGAATGAGAATAGCAAAAATAAAACACAAAATGAAAATAATTTTCTTTTCTTTTCGTTTTTGTATGTGATGTAGCAGTAGCAATAATGAAAGCCATAAATTTTTTGGAAAAAGCTATGAAGTTCTCTGTTTTTTTTATTCAATCAGCCACCCAAAAGAAAAACTCACGTTTCCTTCTTCTCACCAAGAAGAAGATGATGTCTCAAAGCCAAAAAAGAAATAGACAAATAACAAAAGCAACTAACACCGAAATTACGGTAACAAAATAAAGCAAAATAAATTAAGCAAATAAGTCTAAAATGAGCAAGAATAAAAAGACGTCATGGCTGGGCAGCGTCTTGATGTCGGGAAATCTCGACACTAATTCTTTCCTTTCCGCTCCCGAGCCTCCAAGAAAGTGAGGGTTGTGACGTAGACATCAATATGCAAAGTAGTACAAAACTTTTAGAATATATTTTATCAAAATATTAATCAATTACCTCTTTTTACCAATTTTTTAATGAAATACTTTGACAAAAATGAAAATATTTTTTGGAAATGACTTCCACGGTATTGATATTGGCTCTTGTGTTTAAATGATTCCTCCTAAGGTGACTATGGCGGGCTCGCGTTGGCCCTACGTCGAGCTACTATTTGGACTGATTCATACTTGCGTCGCGGCCCTTTTGACGGTGTCGTGATTCCGGGTCGGGGTTTAGCCTTTTTTATTGCTACAAGTGACAAACGACTTGTCGATTCATATATTATAACAACCAATAAAGTCGTGCACCAATGTGATGAAAATGAATACAACACAAGTACTTAAAACTTATTCTTTCCAACTCTGACCGAGAAAATGAAATTATGGGTGACATTGAAGGGCGAAGCCTCGTTTTGTAAACTCGATAATTCCCAACGATGTAAAACGCCATTTTTAAACATATATTGTATTGTCAAAAATAGGGTTTGGTCTGGCCGGTTCAATTAACCATGTTCGGATTGATAAAATACCTAGTTTAAAAAAAAAAAAAAAACCGGGACAAGACCGCAAAAGACGCAATTAGCCTACATAGTCTCAGTTTAATATTCAATAAACGTATATAACCAAAGCTAGCTCATATCTATAAATAGGATTGTACAACATGGTCTTCGGTATCATTTTTACACTTAAAAGACTTGGACCTTATTATTCGTATTTTTTTTAAATTGAAAACCGAAAACCTTATTGAGGACCGAAAATCGGTCCTAGATTCAGTTTTGGACCTAATTAGACTCTCAATTATAGTAATTTTTTTTTAAACTTTATCTTCATCAATAATACTTTTTCATTTTTTATGTAAAATAATACATAAAACGTATTTATTCTTCATGAGAAAATAACTATTTGTAATAAACATGGCTAGTTTATTGACGACGTTGAATAACCTTAAAACCCAAGTGTCTACGAACATTAAAATCCAAACAACCATGAACAAAACATGAACGAAAACAAATGTCTAGAAATATAATTAATTTATATGGAAGTTATCTTATTTTTATATGAATTTATTATAATATAAAATTAATAGTTAAATAGGGTCTTCAGTACAAATGAGTTTTTGACACCGGTTCTCAAAATTAAAACGGAATACCGAAGACCCAATGTTGTCCAAATGGATCGAAGACCTTGTTTTATGGACTCGAACCCTATTGTTTGGTCTTTGGGGTCTTCAATAACAAAATTTTCGGTCTCACAATTCGGTTTTTTTTTTTTTTTTTTTTTTACACCCATATATAAAACTATAATTATAACTAATATATATATATATATATTATTGGTGTAAATTCTCAATTAATGTCCAAGTTGTAATATATACAAACATAAATACAAAAACACACGCACACTTTCACACATACACACACAAAATTATATATACTTGTTATAATTGTACTGCATAAAACAAGAAAATGCTAAGCACATGCTTCCATTAGTTTAACTACAAAAAATGGTTGATAAATCTCATTTTATAATGCCATTATCGATCCTGTAAAATTCCCATTTCTTACGAGGGCTTGTCGAGAGCATGCATGGAAGAAGATACATAATCTTTTTTTCTTTTTTACTTTTTTACTGTTTCTTTATCATATAGTAATTAATGGATAACACACAATTCAAGTAAACTCACACACACAGAGAGTATATGTGTGTATATATATTATTTGGTGTGACGTGGCAATTTCATATTGGGATGAACTACACGAGAAAGTTCTAACTTTCTAAAAAATTCGCACATTGATCAATGTTTCTTCACGTTATAATTTATCCTAGTAATTTTGATATTTTTAGCTATTTTATTTACAAGCTATACGCTTAATAACAGTGCACAGATCACCAGCCATTTCGGGCATAGCGATTAATAATGATCATAATAATACTATAATTATATATATAATTAAAAAAAATTAACATTCAAATTAGCAAGAGAGTAAAGTTTTATTAGTGCGTGCAAGCTAATAACCTAATTATTAAAGCTCATGGTTTTATATTTTTCAATAATTATATTGACAGACACAAGCTGGTGTCCAAAATTCTTCAAATGTAGCATTTTGAGAAAGTTCATCATGATATATAATACAGAATACCAAGAAGTTAATTAAGCCTAAAGTATAAACATTGAAAATGTCTCATTTATATAATGATTTAATTATAACGATCTCGAGTCGTTGAAAACATCCAAAAATCTTGAATTTCATACAATAGACTTAAGGATAAATTGATTTTGGGAGAACTAGATGAATATTTTCTTACATCGAAGATATTGAGTTAAAATCTAAGTCATAAATTATAATGATATATAATGACTAAGAAGGGTGTAAGATGTGACGATATATATCTTGGTAAATTCAGAATTTTCCGCTAGAGATGAACGTAAATCAACGGTATTTGATCTAGATCTCCGGATGAGCTACTTCCGAAAATAGTTTTTGTTGATACGACTTCCGCTTGAATCGGTTTTAACCTTCAACTATTTGCAAAGAATTGGAATTCGTTTACTTCAATATATATATATATATATATATATATATATATATATATATATATATATGTGATGCTTGGCCTCGAAATGACATATATATATATATATATATGTCATTCCAAGTAATTGAAGTGATATTTACAAGCCATACACGGTCAGATGAGTCGATTTTTACTGCGAAATTGAATACTTTTATTACTTACGGGATTTGTTAGTTGTTATTAGAGCCTCTTAACGGGTTTCTTCTAGTGTTTAATTTATTATGAATAAAGTTAATTGAATTATGCTCGGAGCACTAATGCATGGAACAGCCAAGAAATATTTAGCAATTAGTTTTGTGGTTACGTCTCCAAAAATATTTATCTTTTCGCCCACGTATAACCAAGAAATACTACGATAACACTAGAAACTCAAGATTTATAAGCATAATCAACCCCGTATATCAAACTAAATTTATAATAGATGATATTATCGGTAAAAATATCAAGATTACTGATAAAAGAGTAACCCAACAAAATCTAAGAGAAGCTGTCTTGTTGACATCTTTGGCCTTGTAACTATGATGGTGATTGTATATATATATATATTTATATTTACACACAGACATCAGTATAACGTAGATTTTTTTTGTCTCGAATCCAATTTCTTAGGGTTTTGAATATCATATTAACAGGAGAACAAACAAGAGAGAGATATTTTGTATAAGTTCATTCATATATATAATTGTATTATTTGTGTAAATCATGTAAATATTTGTATATAGTTGGGCTTTCCAAGTGCTTCATTTCGAGGCGACACGAGCACTTTCCCGGCGATTTCTCCCACCTCTTGGAAACTCACAAACTTGCCATATTATTGATTATCGTGACTATTATTTTTCTCCAAAATGCCCTCGCATTTTGAATTTTTACTAATTCTAGCCCCAATCACATAAACTCAGTAAATACAACACTTTGATTCGTATGACTATATGGTCAATATTAAGAAGCAAAAAACAAAAAAGAGAGTAGAATTTTAACACCCCTTCCTAAATTTGTGGTAATTAATTTAATTGGGATTTGTTTTCTCATTTATGTGCTAGCCCCAAAACCAAATACAATATATATATAAACCTATAATAAAATAATAACCTAACTAGCCTATCTCTTGCTAGCTTCAAGCCTGTAAAATTCTTATGTGCAATCACCTAAAAAAAGACCATGTTGGGATTGAAGTTTTTTGGTGTTAAGGTTTGAATAATTCAGTGGGATTTCAAATCCAAATGAAAAAGTCTCAACGCAAATTATGCATATATATATATATATATTTACATAAAATAATTCCCTAGATTTTTGTACATTATTATTTTTTAGAATACAGTGATTAAAATCCCTAACTTTTCTCCGCCGTCCTACAATATATATGAACATATGTAATTATAGATTACTATGTATCAAAATACCCTATATATAATTTAAAACAACATAAATGAATATGACTACATACATCAAGCCCTAATCTAGATTCATGAATTGTATTATGTGTATAAGTATAACTAGCGTAATTAATATGTTGAAGAGGCACGAAGGGTAGAACGGTAAAAAGTTTCAAATAAGAGAGACAAAAGTGGTCAAATACTGGTCAAAAAAATATCATTTTAATTATGAATAAGCATGCAAACCGGATAACTGGCTACGATTTCCGAAACCCTAGCGGCCGAACTGACACGTGTCGGTCACATTCCTTCGAACCTGGTCCACAGAGACCTGAAACGGCGTGACGGGTCTGAATCATGAACTGTCCGAATTAACCCTTCTCTTCTCGTATTCACACTTCTCTTCACAGTTTTCCATGGCCGAACAAACAAAGACTCGTTGTTCTTGATCTCATGCATTGAACGAAGCCAAAGTACGTGTTCTTGATGTTAAAAGATCGCTGTTTTTTCATGGTTTATTTTGTTCTTCTGTTCTGAACTTCATGCGTAAATATTTAGTGAAAAGGGGGTTCAACTTTTAGGGTTTGTGATCTTTGGTTTAGCTTTTCATTGGCTATTTAATTATTTATTTATTTTCATTATTCTGGTATTGCTGTAGGGTTTAGGGTTGAAGAAAGGGTCGAGAGAGACGAGGGTTTTGCCTCCTAATAGTGGTGCACATCAGTCAAACAAAGCCTTAAATTATCATCCACGGTTATTGCAGGTAATATTTAATATTTTTTTATTTTTCGATCTTCATCAGTAATATAATCAGGAAGACCAAAAAATAAATAAAAAAAATCCACTAATTGGTTTGATTTTCATATGATATACATGTATATCCGAGAAAATAAATTAAATATTTGGAGACTGATGACATATCGAAGTGTTAATATATTTATATACGTATTGTGTGTAGATAAAATGAGATTAGCGTGAATCGAAGTCAGTCGTTAATTTGGATATATATATATATATATATATATAAAGATGATCTACAAATAAAATTGACTTATATATTCTTACGAATTTAAATCTTGTAAGATTTGTGGCACGTTAATCTAGAACAAAGACAACTGTTTCATACCATCAGAGATCATGCCTTATAAAACTTAAGAAACTAATGTACAGAGACTTAAAATGCTGTTATACCTGTGATATCCGAATGTTCTCATAACCCAGAAGTGGATGTGTGTATATATATATACATATATATGTCTGATCACGTCCATTTTTTTATTGATCCGGTACTCTGATGAATTTAGCGGAGAGTCAGAATGTAATTAATGGCTAAGACTATTTGTTTAACGTTAATCAGAATTTGTCGCACTGGATAACACAATCAGGCGCACAATACAAGCTTTTAATCAATAAATAAGTAATATATATATATATATATATGTAAGGTTTCCACCTTTTGACGGGTTCGAAAACCGATTAAGGTGGTCAACAGATTTCTACTTGGGGAACCAAACTAAATCTTTCAATCTTTCTTAATTTCTCATTGAGATCCATTATTTCATTTTATTTTATTTTTAATTCATGATGAGATATTTGTATTAGAATAAGAGTGATTCTCAGAAACCCTATTGTATATTTAATATGTCGATTTTTTTTAACTATATATATAAATATAAAGTATTATATTGCATGTCCGTACGTCCACATCTCTAACACATGCATGACTCGGGGATCCACATCTTCTCTGATTTGTGGGGCTTGTGATCGTTTGCCCTAGCTTTGACTGCCAGTATATATATAACATATATATATTTGTATCATCATGACATATATATATATATGTATGTATGTATGTATGTATGTATGTATGTATGAGAGATAGGAAGAGAGGTAAATTAACTTTACGTAGAGTGTCGTTTGTAAAGTTCGTGTGAGAGATGATGTTCAGTGTGCGAATGCTGGGCTTTGGGGAGTCATTTATTGCACTTAACGAGGACGAGAGTTCCAACATGCCTAGCGAGAGAGAGAGAGAGAGAGAGAGAGAGAGAGAGAGAGAGAGAGAGAGAGAGAGAGAGAGAGAGAGAGAGAGAGAGAGTTTGGATTTTACCAGTTGGAATTGTGGGTTTGTCTTAGTATAACAAAGACTATTTTAAAGGGTCTAACCTTACAAATTTTTATATCTCTATATATATAGTTTAGTATATATTGACACTCGTGTCCCTAACTAATAGTTTATGTCAAAAAGATTATAACAATATATATATTGGTTTACTGCAAAGACAGAAAGGCTTGGAATAGTGTGTTGAGATAGACTAAGCTGACCAAATATATATCCCTAATTGACCACTGCCCAAAAGGGTTTTCACCACATCCACATATATATCCCATCTCTTTCTCAAAATGTCTTCTCTTTTCGCTAGTACTCTTCACTAGCTCAATTCAACTACTGCTTAGGGTTTGATCAGTACTTCTTCCTCTCACTCTTCTTTGCTTCTTATATTTCTACAGACATTTAGGGTTTGTTCTTGAGTACTAACAATCCATGTTTTGTCTCACTTTGCAGGAGGATCATAATAAGAAAAATGGGGTCCATGAACACAAACAACTGGCTTTCGTTTCCTGATCTTTCCCCTTCTCACCATGCTTCCTTGCCATCACAGCTTCATGATAATCAAGCCCCTCAGTCTCATCAATTTTCTCTAGGGTTAGTCAGTGATAACATGGACATGAATATCAACCCTTTCCAAAACCAAGGTACACTAGATTATATATATTGTCACCGAATCACCGCTTAGTGATTGAGTATTTAAACTTGTATGTTCTCATACAGAGTCTTCTGAATCCTACAACAAAATAGTACGTTCTCATATAATCTCCTCCTTCCAACACTTAATGTTCTCTTCTTGTTCAGAGTGGAACATGATGAGTACCGGCCACGGAGGCGACGAAGTCCCCAAGGTGGCTGATTTCCTAGGTGTGGGCAAATCCGACAACCAATCGGCTCTCGTGCCCTACGATGACTCGATTTCGGCGGGTGATTCTGATTATATCTTCTCAAACAGCTTAGCTCCGGTGGTGCAACAAAGCACAGCCATCGTTGCCGCCAATAAGGCTTACGATTTTCAAGAAAATCCGGGCAATCTCCAGGCTCTGACGCTCTCGATGGGCAGTGGCAAGGCCTCGACGGAGGCCAGCGCCGAGAATAGCACGAATAGCATCGTTGAAGCCACGCCGAGAAGGACCTTAGATACCTTTGGCCAAAGAACTTCGATTTACCGTGGCGTTACGAGGTGATTGAGTGAGACATTTCCTTTTTGTGATTCATTTTTCCTTCCAAATACTGACTAATTAGTTTTTTTATTTGTTTTTAGGCATAGATGGACAGGAAGGTATGAAGCTCATCTGTGGGACAATAGTTGTAGAAGGGAAGGGCAATCTAGGAAAGGAAGACAAGGTAAAACCCTAATTAACCAAGAGTCAAATTAGGGTTTATATATCTTTATGTGATCTTATTACTAACTTATACCTTTCTCTACATTTTTCATCATGGACTCTACTATTTGTTGGTCACTCTCAAAGTTTATCTGGGTAAGCTCAACATTCCACTTTCACTAATCTTATTATTATCTGATTAACTAATTGAAATTAATTGTGATTATATATATTTGATGCATTACATAGGAGGATATGACAAAGAAGAAAAAGCAGCTAGGGCTTATGATTTGGCTGCACTGAAGTACTGGGGAACTTCCACTACTACTAACTTTCCAGTAATAATATTATTATTTCTTGTATATTCGTTATTCAATATAATTAGTATAACTATAAATAATTATTATTTTATATTAATGATGGTTATAACTACATGCTAATTGTTTATAGATAAGCAACTATGAGAAAGAAGTGGAGGAAATGAAGCACATGACCAGACAAGAATTTGTGGCCTCCATAAGAAGGTTATAATTACATCAAAACTTGTTCATGATCCATTGATTAATTAAACTTACACACACACACACACACATATATATATATATATATATATATTATAACTTGGCATTTTGTTAATGATTTCAGGAAAAGCAGTGGCTTCTCAAGAGGTGCATCAATGTACCGTGGCGTAACAAGGTATGAAGAGAACGTTGTACATGAATTCTACCATCTCTATACACTTCTCTCCCTCTCTCTCCTAAATATGACAAATTCCATGAACGACTGTTCTCACTCAGGCATCATCAACACGGAAGATGGCAAGCAAGGATCGGGAGAGTCGCCGGAAACAAAGATCTTTACCTCGGCACTTTCAGTATGTTCTCGTCGAAAACTAAATATAACAAAATGACATTAGCGACTCATGCTAAGTAGCACACGGTTTCCATATCTAACAACCAATTAGCAATAGAGAAATGAATAACCTTTAATTTTACTTTGAATCAAGTTCAAATTCTCCAAATGTTCATTAACTTTTTAAGTCTTTGTTTATTTTTATGTAATGAGAGTATATTTTAATATATTCCGGACCATGCAGGCACGGAGGAGGAGGCGGCGGAAGCGTACGATATCGCGGCCATAAAATTCCGAGGCCTCAATGCTGTCACCAACTTCGACATGAACCGCTACGATGTCAAGTCTATCCTCGAGAGCAACACCCTTCCCATCGGCGGCGGGGCTGCCAAGCGCCTCAAGGAAGCCCAAGCCCTAGAGTCGTCGCGCAAACGCGAGGAGATGCTCGCCCTCACATCCACCTTCCAGTACGGCGCCACCTCAGCCGCCACATCAGCAAGCAACCCCGGTCGTCTCCAGGCTTACCCTCTCCACACGCTCGACCACCACGCGCTCCTCACCCTCCAAAACCACGACCACTACGCCGACGCGTCGTTTCAGCAGAGCTACATCCAAACGCAGCTCCAGCTGCACCAGCACTCGGGCGCCACGTCGTTTGGCAGCAGCAGCACCCAGTTCAGCTTCAACGGCGCCTATAACAACGGCGCTCCGAGCCACCCCGGGTTTCTGCAGGGCTTGATGGATAACAGCCACGATGGGGCCGGGAATTCCAGTGGAAGCAGTTACGGAATGAGTTACAACAATCTCTCGATGACTTCGAATCCGGCGACAAGTGCCAACACGGTCAACGGCGAGCAAGAGCTCGCTCACGTGAAAGTTGACTACGACATGCCTTCCGGGGCGGGATACGGTAACTGGGCCGGGGCTGGGTCGGGCCCAAACCCTAACGTGTTCACGATGTGGAATGATCAGTGAATGGTTTACCAAGTTATTTTTTTTTGGATTTCATATGGTTTTTTAATTATTATTATAAAATGATTAGGCAAAACACTATAGAAAGAACAGTGCCCTAATTAATTAATGTTTAAGGCTTTTATTTATTTAATTTTGGCATTAAAACAAAAGTAAGTAGGTCTGGATTGACATGTGTCAGTTTATGGGTGCCTTAGGACCCAAGTTTTGTATACATATATGACTATTGTTCAATTTTGGATCTACATATATAAAGGATTGGAAAATATGTATGACTTGTGTGATTTTTGTTTATTTCTTTTTTACATTATCTGCATCACAAGTAATTACATATAAAACGGATATGCTATCATGATTTAAATAAGTTAGAGTTGACTTTAAACTTTTTGTGCTCGATCAATTTGTATTATCATACGTTCGTTAATGAATGTGATGAAAATATAATATTTTAATGTATAATTTTTCCTTACCAATATGCAATGATCATCTATTTGGCTTGATGTTTCCCGAAATTTACGCAACTTGTCATGAACAAAATAAATGTGTGTATATAATAAAAAAAAATTAAGAAAATATGCATGGATAGTCAGTTAAAGCTTAATTAATACCCACATATAAATATTAGATTATACATATAATACATTATGCTTGGCACGAACGTAGGGGTTATGTTTGTTAGAGTTGACGTGTGGGCCAAGAAACTGACTTTGCTCTCAATAGGACTTCTTCACGGCCTGTCGTTTTCTTTTTCTCTGGCTGTTGCCCTAATTAGCCCTGCCTTCTCTTCAATTCCATATAATGGATTGGATTGGACCCAACGTAACTTAAATTTTTAAAAAATTGACACGTGTTTGATAAATTATTTATAAAACATTTATTGTTGGTAACAAAATTGATTTAGTGTTTGATATAAAAATTTATTTAGGCTTAATAGACTAAATAGACTAAAATCATATTTTTGTTTTTAGAAAAAATCAAAAGCTTCGAATTCTAGCGTTTACGACTCATGTACAGAAATCTAAAGTCGTTTTTGTTTTTCAGAAAAACAAATTTATCAAACACTTGAAAAACGATAGTATATTTTAAAAACAAAAACATGGCTAAATAAGTTGTGCCAAACGCACTCAATATCTGCTATATGAAATATATATACATATATTATAATTTTAATATTTTTCAAAAATAGTTTTTCAAAATTAATGGAACGTAATCTCATCAAATCTTGAATAAAAAGATTATAAATTTTTACATACTTAAGTAATAAAAATACTTTTTAATATAAACGACATTTTGCAAAAAAAAAAAAAGAATAGAATATGGACTACTTATTAGTCTTTTATTAAACCAAAATATAAACAAAACGACAAATATATTTGTTTGCGACTAAGATGTAATCTGAGCCGTCCATCTGGTCAGGGGAAGTTCTGCAGCACCGAAATAGACATTCATCAAGTCCGTCTTCTCTCTTCCGCTTCAGACTCGAGTCTCTTCTCCGAATCCCAATTCTGACCTCTCCGAGATCCAGATTCATCTCCAACTCTCTGGTATTTCTCGCTCTTTCCTCTTTCTTCAATATCGATTTCCTTTTCCTCGTTATTCGGCTCTTCTAGATCGCATTCTGGTTCGGTCTCTCTTGAGGTTGATTCAGCTTCTTCTCATTCTTAATC
The DNA here is from genome assembly GCA_954871525.1 of Parietaria judaica. Lineage (NCBI taxonomy): Eukaryota > Viridiplantae > Streptophyta > Magnoliopsida > Rosales > Urticaceae > Parietaria > Parietaria judaica. The sequence continues at coordinate 12,136,137 of OX940862.1, forward strand.
GCTTTTTCATGGTGATTCTGGGTCTCTCGGTATACGAACTCTCGCCTGTGTAATTGTGCTATAGAGAAGTGAAATTCTGGTTTCGATCGTTTGGGCTGTGAAGTGTCTTCCTTAGAATGTTGAAATTTTCCAATTATCGGATAGGTTGAATTTGGTTCATTGGCTACTCTTATTGACTTGTGCAACTAAACTTACTAATCTCCTAGAAGACTGGTTCTTGGGTGATCCTCCGATGCTCGAATTTCGAGTGGAAAGGCAATTTGTGAAGCAGATCCGTTGGTCGGTTCGAATCAGGCTTTCTTCGAACTGCTTCTTGATGAATTGTCGGTCTCCGTCAATAGGTTCGGGCTGGATGGATCGGGATAGTTAGTAGGACTGAATGACGCCAACTGGTGATTTGTTGTCGCGGTGTAGCAGATAGGATTGTTAGGTTTCGGGTTTTGCTATTTTTCGTTAGTTTCAGCTGTTGAAGTCTGAGTTTTCCCTGAGCTTGGGATCAAAGTTCAGCTTCAGGCCAGCACGATCGGGATGGTTAGTAGGACTGAATGACGCTAATTGTTGATATGTTGTCGCAGTATAGCAGATAGGATCATTAGGTTTCAGGTTTAGCTTTTTTCACTAGTTTCAGCCGCTTAAGCCCAACTTTTCCCTGAGTTTGGGATCGAAGTTCAGCTTCAGCTCTAATTCTTCCTGCTATTGAGAGAAATACTTGGTTTGTGTTTAACTCGGCTTCGAATGCAAACATCCCTTCATATTCGATCCTCTAGAATTGGTAACTTGCGTATTCAGTACTTGTACTTTTGTTTCGGTAGTTAGTTCTACGCATCCCTCTAGAGCCTTTTTTTATGTGTAGGAAAAGGAAATTCATAAGGATTTTCTCAAATGGCTGCATCAAAATTCATAAGGGTAAACAGATTGTTGTTTGTTATTATATAAACAATTTAATGAACTACGTGTACTAGTACTCCAGGTTCTGCTCCAATCCTAGGTCACTGTTTCTCAATCTGTGTGGCTGAATTTTTTTGCTACCTCGTTTTTGATGTGATGTAGTCTCAGAGAATTATATGTATTTCTTGTGGTTTATTGAAGTATGATTTGTAGTATACGTTCTGTATCAGGTTATCCGCAAGACAAGACATGGTTAAAGCATACAGACAAGAGTACACTTACAAACACCCGTGGGAGAGGGTAACTTCGGCATCGTGGCGCAAGTTTGCCGACCCCGAGAACAAACGCATACTCTCCCACATACGTGAGGTCGACACGTTAAACCACAAGCTCGACTCCGAATCCGGAAAACTGTACACCTCTCGTGCAATTACCATCCATGCCCCCGGCCCGTGGTTCCTCCACCGGATCATAGGCCAGGACATCTGCCACTGCGTCGAATCTACCGTTGTCGACGGCCCATCGAAGTCGATGCAGTTGACCACGCGGAATATAAGTCTCCGTAAGTTCGTGGAAGTGGAGGAGAGGATCCGGTACGACCCTCACCCCGAAAACGCCAACTGGACAATCTGTCGTCAGGAGACGAGCATTCAGATAAAGCCTTTATCGGCTCTGACGTCGATGGCAGAGAAGGTGGAGCAACGATGTGCTGAGCGGTTCGTGCAAAATAGTGCCAAGGGTAGGGAGGTCATGGAGAGAATCTGCAAGTATCTCGAGGCTGAAGCGACGGGGATTTCTCTATGACAGTTTGTGATTGAGTTTTTTGTCTTTGTTTGCTCTAGTTCTTTGGAACCATGTTCTAGGTTAGAGGAATAACAAGTGATGTTGGTGCTCAAATCTTGAGTGCTTGTTGTATTGCTTTTACAATATTACAGAATCATCTTGTTTTAAATTACAACACATATCTTCTTTATGGAACTTGTTTGTCGTAGGGCCGAAACCGGGACGAACAACGGAGTTTTGATCTTTTTTCAGCCAAGTCTTGTTATTCCGGAGTTTTTAAAGACTAGATACCGTCTCCGGTCATGGATGAACTGTGCTGTCTGGTTTTTGAAAACATGCTCAGATATTAGTTAATTACAAAAAAAAATTAGATACCTGACGACTAAACGAGGATAAATTATACTCACCACTGGAACCAAGCCGAGGCCGGTCTCTTTTGCCCCGGTCCGGGATCTTTTATTTTTTTAATATTAAAGGCCGATTTTTGCGACAGAATTGATTTGGGACCTGGTCAAAACTGCAATTTGGGGTTTAAAGTGTTGTAAGATATGCAGAGACAAGTATAAGTTGGAAGTATCTATGATTGATATGATTAAGAATTTGGGCAAAGCAAACAAACAGAAAGAAATGGCACAAGAAAGAGAGGACATATATTACATGACAACATCCAATAAACCAGCAGAGATTACAACTTAAAACCGACACCGGTGCAAGTGCAACACACGAAATGCTCGCCAACAACAATAAATATAGACTTCTTCAGCCGACGTGGCACGGAACCGGGCCAAACTCGGAAGGAAGACATCTCGCGCATATAAACAAGCTTCTTCTAATCTCGGAAATCCAGCGTTGTCGTGCAGACACTTCATATCTTGTCGAGCTTCTCGGCCTTCACCACCGGGTTGGCCTTTGCGATGGCATCCCGAGCAGCGGTGCGGTAGTCGTACGGGCAATCGTGCTTGTCCGAGTAGCGATGTAGCCCGCAGAAGAGCTCACCGCACTGACACTTGAAACCTGTCAAACCCACCCTCTTCTTGCAAGAGGTGCACCGTTTCGGGCCCTCCTTCCCCTTCGCCTCGTCGGTCTCGGACCCCGAGCCAAGCACTGGCGTGAAGACCGGCTTGGGCTCTACCGGGGTGGTCAACAAAGTCACATTGGCAGCAGCAAAAGCAGGGGCTGCGAGGCCATTCTCATTGCTTGATGACCCGTTTACAATGTTCCCAATCGACGACACAGCAAGCTTCGCCTGCTCGTCTTTCATCATCATATCCTTGTGGCATTTGGAGCACATGTTCATTGTGGCGGCACTTCCGAAGAAGCCGCAGTTGTTAATGCAAAGGATCGGACCCTCCGGGGCGGCTTGGCATCCGGTTTTGTCGTGGTCCATCTTTCTGAATCTGCAACCAGCTCGACACAAATCATCAATGATAACTAGCTTAACGTATAGAAATCCCCAGTTCATGCTCACTCAGACAAGACCATATTCATATAACCAACGAACGAAATGAAATCTCACAACAAACAAGCCATGAATCATCACACGATGTTCCTGTAACTCCAAAATCACGACTAGATTCAAAGACCCCTATAATCACAAAACGACCTAACACAAAAACTGCATGTTCGGAAATTACTCAAACTTCCGAAACCCTAGCGAGCCGAAACGCATCAAATCGAACAAGGAGCGCACGAAACAAGGAGGAGATCGATCAAAGCCACCAAACCCTAACCCAATCGCGGAAAGAGACAAAATCGAATCGGAAACTGGGAGAATCATGAGAAGAAACGTACCTAATCGAGGACAATCGCAGTCGCAGACGAGAGAGAGAGGAGAGAGAGGGAAAGTCGAAGAGAGAGAAAGTGGCTCTTCTCTCCTTCTCTCTAGGCTTGGAGTTTTGGGGTCTGCGATGTCCTCGTTCTATTTAAAAAGGACCATTTCCTTTGCCTTTCTCTGCCAACGAACGCTCTTCACTGATTAGGTGTTTACGTGGCAGTTTCCCATTCGCCCTCGCTCTTAACCTCGGCGCCTACTTTCCGTTTTTGTCCCCCCTTTCACGTTGTAATAACGATTTTGCCTGCTTTGGTAACGTGACAAGGCCACTACGTGTGGTTCTAGACGACGACTTAACGTAAAAACGAAAATGAAATGAAAATACGACACTCATTCAGAAAGCTTCGGATTTGGATTCGCTGTCAGAAAACGACAAACAAACAATGAGGATTTCTATAGTTTAAATTCCAGAATTTCGCATACCGGATATTGGAATTGCTATTGTAATATAGAGCTACAATTCCGGAGTCAAAAAATACCCAATTCAAAAGAACTTTTTTTTTTCTTTCAAAAACCGGGATTTCGATCATGGATGATCAACTCCGGATTAAAAAGCAGTTGCGGTTTTCGGGTTTTGACTTTGAAAGTAATTAATTAAGTCACATGATGTATAATTGTATATTGTTTTAATTAATAAAAGAAAAAGAAAAATGAAATATTTTATTTAGCACGTAGTGAGTCGAGAGAATCCGAAGTAGCTTGGGGTGATTCATGGCGTATGAGGTGGTGCGAAGTTAGGTATAAAAATGGAGGAATTGAGGAGCAACAATGGAGGGAGGTTGTCGATGAAGCAGGGTCTAGCTCTTCTTCTGACCTTTCCTTAAACCCTCCTCTTCAAACCATCTCTTTCTTCCTCGCCACTGAACCTGGAGTCTTATATCACCCTTCCCATTTCCGTCTGAGCTCCGCAACCTCTATCGCCATGGATTCGCAGGTCTTGATGGCTCTCGCGCTCTCACTCGTCGGTGGACTCAGCACTTCCCTCGGTGAGTCAACTCGACTGGTTTTCAATTGCAAATCGAGCTTGAATTTGATCTGGAATTGACTTATTTCTGCTAGAATTGAAATCTAGTTCACTTTTTTTTTTCTTCGTGAATGCTGCTTGGAATTAGTGTTCTTTGTGTGGTTACTGTGGATTCTATATGAATCGAACACGAAATAGCAACGAACAAGACTTAAATTTACGTGAAAACCCAATTCTGGAAGAAAATACGAAAATGATATGACGGCTTGGTTTAAATTTTAATCTCGAAACGCCAATTACCTAAAAGCCCTTATCCGAAAGGTCCGCATTAGCTTGAATATAAAGAGGCTATGACACGGGAATTTTACGGGGAAACACGATTTGGGAAGAAAATACGAAAATAATGTGACGGCTAGGCTTAAGTTTAATCCCGAAATGCCAATTACATAATAGCCCTTATCCGAAATGTCCATACTCTGAAAATATACCCAATAAAATATTTAGCAATCGCGAAGATAAAAACGGGCCGGGCCAAGAAAAAACGGATTCTGGTCACAAGTTCTAACAGGTTCTTAACAGGTGCGCTGTTTGTGATTATCAATCCGACGCCGAATCTTAAGATGCTCGGACTTCTTCAGGTGATGATCATCCAGCTAGCACTAAGAACCAAATAGCACATTGTTGCTCGGTTTGAGTAGCAATTCAAGTTTTTCTGAGTCTTCCGGTTTTGACTGTTCTCCTATTGCAGGGTTTTGCAGCGGGGCTTATGCTGAGCATATCATTCCTGGATTTGGCTCACAATGCAATAAACTCGATCGGATTCTTAAAAGCCAACGTTTGGGTAATCACTAAGTTAAGCTAATGCTTCTTCAACGTTTAATCGAGCATATCTTAATACGTTCGTTGCAACAGTTTTTTGCAGGCGTGGTTTTCTTCGCCATTATAGCCAATTTTATTCCGGAGCCAACTCTTGCTCCTGCTTCAGATGGGAAGAACAAGAAGGTCTCTAATCGGGTTTTATTCGGTTGGTAATAACATGTTTGTTAACTGGATGTAGTTACGAATTTAATTAAATTTGACTGTCAGACAATTTACATTTGATAAAACAGAAGAAAGGGGATGATGGAGGCAAGGACTTGATGAAAAAGCATCGACGCCAAGTCTTGTTCAGCGGGATAATTACAGCAATAGGTTTGAACCAGATCTTCCTCTTTGAAACGCTTCGGTTTACTTTGCAAGATGTTTTCTGCATAAATATTGTTAATCTCGAGATTAACTCGGCTTGATGCACGCTCTTTGAATTACAGGCATAAGCTTGCACAACTTTCCGGAAGGAATGGCTGTATTTCTCGGATCTATGAAGGTCGGTTGAGTCAAACTTTGGTTCTTCTCTGTTTTTTCCTCGAACAATATCCTAGTTTTTTAAATTGTAAATATTTTCCGTAGGGCCTCCGTGTCGGTATCAACTTGGCTTTGGCGATTGCTTTGCACAACATCCCTGAGGTAAACTATTCTTTCTTATTAAGATTCTCGGGATTGGCAAATTAATTCTGAAGTAGATTAAGAATATCACGTCCATATAAATCGCTGCCAATGAATGAGCGTTAATTTAGGTCCTATTAATCTGTAATATATGAATTATTCTTTTGTTATGTACATCAGGCCTTGTAATTCTAGAATTCATTATCAACGAGAATTTTACTTCTCTCTTTTCTCTCAAAATGACATTGTTATAGGATTGGTAGGTCTTTGGCAGTTACTTGCTCCTCAAGATTGCCTTAATGTCCAAACTTAGAGAGCAAAAATTTGATCAATATTATTCTATGGTTCTGAAACTCGATTTCTTTTAGGGCGTGGCTGTTGCGCTTCCTGTTTACTTTGCGACACAAAGGTAATACTTTATTGAAGATTCACAATACATGATCGAGGATTATTTAGTAACATGACCGTTGATGTTATTTACAGAACTAGTTAATATAATCGGTTTGTCTCTCTCAGCAAGTGGCAGGCGTTCAAATTAGCAACCCTTTCGGGTCTTGCGGAACCTTTGGGAGTGATTATCGTGGGTACGAAAGTCAACTTCTTCCGATTTATTTAGAATCTCAAATTCTTTTTCTAACATATGATGAATTTTTTCAATGCAAACAACAATCGCTCTATACAGCCTATCTGTTCCCGAGCAGCTTAAACCCGGAAATTCTCGAAGGCCTCCTTGCATCGGGTACATTACAATGTTGATTCATAAAAAAAAATTAAAAGTTTGACATATTTAAGATTCTTAAATATAAGATCCTATAATATCTGCAGTTGGTGGGGTCATGGCTTTCTTGACTTTGCATGAGATGTTGCCATTGGCTTTCGACTATGCCGGTCAGAAGCAAGCGATCAAGGCCGTGTTCTTGGGAATGGCTTTCATGTCCGCAAGGTAATGAAAAAACGCATACAGATTGCATAATTTCCTTCTACACGCAATATTTTTTTTAATTCTCGTAGTTTCTGCCGTAGAACTTGTGAAATTGTAACAATTTTCTCTCTAATCATAGCTTAAAACTTATGACTCAAACCGTTGTTTTTTTCTTTCTTCTCTTCTGGTGCCGTGTGTGGTAAATTTCGTTGTTCATATTTTGCAGCTTATACTTTCTGGAGATCAGCTTACCCAAGGATATAAGCTTGTAGAGGACAGATCTTTGTATACATGCCTAACGCCCTTTCGTCGTCTCTCTTTCATACTTTATTTCTCGAAACGGCTTAATCGATTTCGGACCCTTTAGTCGGGGGATAGCATTCATGGTAACAGCCGAAACTTGGTTGAATTGTAGTGAATAATGTTGTGCCCTTTTCATCTTCATTGACTCCTGTAAAAGACAGATCAAGATTATAAATGGCTTCAAGCTTATGTTACTGCCGAAATCTTTCTTGAGCAACATTTTAAGAAGGAATTCTTACTCATATGTAGACCTAGGCATTGCGCCTGCTCGCCCACGCCCAGGAAGCCTGGTTCAATGAGCTTGCGCTCGGGACACCGAGCCCGAGTCACATGATCCTGTAGGCATGCCAGGCCGAATTTATTCATTTTAAGTATTAAGTGTTACCGTTATAAAATAAATCTTATTTATTTATCGAAAGAAAAGAAAAAACTCGGGCTGAGGCCGGGCTGATGCGGCCTGCTTGCGTGCCGGGACTGCTCATATGTCAGTCATATTCATGCCTTCTATCCCAGAGCAATTAAATAAAATATATCAAGGAAAATCATATAAAGAAAGAAAAAATAATTATATTCTTGGATCTTGGCCTATTTATTTATAGACTAACTTTATCATCATACTAGGTAGGTAGCTTGTAGATAGTTACTGTATATCTTGGCTCTTACATAAGCTTAAACGTAAGCTCTACGCATTACAAACAAAGTGTTGGAATTATTATGATGATGAAATTAATAAGGATAAATTATTTCAAAGAAGAAGATGAAACCTACTTATAATTAGACAAAAAAGAAATTTGCAGGCTTCATAAAAAAAAAAAGTCAATTAATAAAATTAGCACAACAAGTGACGGAACTAGGTCTAGGCCTATCGAGCAAGATCCAATAAGAGAGGAAGATAGTAAAATTTTCATATGTTATGGTTGTTTTATACACTCTTTAGGTTGGAAATTCTCTACTAAATTCTAAGGTTTTTTTTTTTCGTGTACTGAAAATGTTGGGCGGGGAGACAGTACATTTGGCTATGCTTTTGAGCTCAACTTTTGACAAACTAAATTCCGTGCTTATGATCGAGTCTTCTCCAACTGGGATGGACCTGGTCAGCTGTGGGCGGCAAGCACAGGGCTTGCACATCAACCCATGGGCAATATGTGCTCGGGTTATATAGGCACGGGTTGCCCGCACCCGTTTACTCAAATGATAGTTAAACTGTATCTAGACTTTTAAATATCTTTTATTTTTAAGATGATTTATTTTGGCGATTGGGAAAACCTGCCCGACTATGGGCTTGGGCTGACCATGCCCACGAAACACGGATCCAAAAGGATGGTGGGTGCAGGCCACCACATGTTTGGACCGGTTTTCCATGAGTTATGGCACCATAGAGTTGATCATGATTTCGCATATCCATCTTGGTTATTTTTTTAAAAATAGAAATGACTCTTAATAGCCAAATTTGAAACTTTTGATTAGCCAAATAGCCAACTTTTTATTTTTCTTTGCAAAATAGCCAAATTGATGAGGTGACTATTTAATAACATATTTTATACCTATAATACCCTTTTAACATATTAACGTGTATTAAGAAAGTTAATTTTTGTTAAAAATAAGAACATTTACTTGTTTTACAGAAAAACTATTTTAACGTGTATTAACTGAGTTAATTTGTTTAAAAATAATCGTGATTAAAATTTTAGCAACAAATTAATTTATTTTAAAACAAATTAATTTAGTTAATACACGTTAATATAGTTCTTATGTAAGACAAGTAAATGTTCTTATTTTTAAGAAAAAATAATTTTGTTACAAGTTTATACAAGAGTAATAAGGTCTTTTGTGATTTATTAATGTAGTTGATTGGCTATTTGGCAATATTAATTAAAAGATTGTTGGTTATTTTGCAAAATAATTTTTTTAGTTTGACTATACGGGTATAGTGCCCTTTTTTAAATTACTTGATAGATAGTATGTATACATATAAAATTCAGAACCATATTTAGAGAAAAGTTGAAAACTATTGTGAAGAATATCATGACTATTTCAAATTCAATTTTCAACTTAGTGTTTTGCATGAAACGACAACTTTTTATCCCAAAATTTCAGCTGAATTACTCTCTTCGATACATTGGAATAGTTTCTTTCTAGGGTTTTGGTCAACTGAATATATCCATGTTTGTTTTCCACAAAAGATCAGATATTCCCTATGTTGGTCTTTTAATTTATGTTTGGTGAAAATTATAAATGGCAAGTCCTCTTCCTATTTCTTCATTGAATAATGTTTCAAAGTTGGATGGGATAGTTATTTACAATATATATATATATATATGTACGTATATGTGTGTATGAACATGAGTTATTAATGTGTTTTAACCCTAAGACATAGGGTTTTGCGTACTCTTGTTCTGGTTGTCTGGTCAACAAAGGAAACAGTGGAAACAAATAGTTAGGCAATCGGAATTAAATGCTTTGAATTCTATTTATTTATTTATTTATTTATTTATTTTTGTTATTATTCTACCGAATCATTACCTCACTGCTCATACAAAATAGGAATATATATATATATATATATATACAAATAAATGACTTTGCTGATCAACATAGGAGAAATCTGCAGTGAACGTTGGCGAAATAAATATGCAGTCCAAGAATATTAATTGAAATTAATGGTGAAGTAATTGTTTGATAGCATAATTTGGTTCTACTATTTCATTAATTATGAATTCTATGACACATCAATCTTGTGCATTTTAGAAATAAAGTAGGGTTCGACGCATATATATTAACATATAAATAAGAGAGGTGTTATATAAGTTTTATTAGTTAACATAAAAGGTATTGTTGAAGTATATGTACATTTAGTATTCCACCTTTCAACTTTTATAAAATATAGGTTTTACCGTCTTAAAGTGAAATATATAATGAAATCGCGCATAATTTTGCTAAACTTGCAATTATGTCTAGAGGTAATATACCTTGGCTAGAGTTTGCTCCTTCAAGTATTGATTTTTTTTTTTGCACGATTTTAGTTGTAATGAGGAAGTCCTCACTCTTTTTGGGACAAATTCGCTTAGTTATTGCCAATGATAATTAGAAATGGAGTATTAATAGCAACACTCACTCGATTGGATGACACAAAAGGGTTTTAATAAAATGAGTGTTTTTATATTAAAAAAAAAGTAAAACAAATATATGACATATTTTGGTTGATAATTTACCTCTAATTTGGAATTATATAATTCGCATCAATAAAGTGCATTATAATTAAGCTACGTTTTTAGTATATAGTACTAGACCAGAATGTTATATATGTATATATACACGTAAGAATATAAGGATACAAGGATCGGTCATCTCGAATGAAGAAAAAAGGTGACAGACAAACAGGCATTAGTGAAAAGAAGTGTGAGTGTGAGTGACATAACACTGCAATTATATAACCAAAAAGGCATTAACAAACAAGAAAAGAATCGCATAATCAATTCATAGATTTATACTTGCCGTATATATATATATATATATATATATCACTCCTTGTCTATGTTCTGTTACGTCTTCACATCCACAAAACCCTGACCATAACTGTCAAAGACACTCAGATCTTTCATATAATACTTGTGGTTGTGGGGGACCAAGAAAGAGCTTTGTGAAGCTCAATGGGTAAATCTCTGATTCATCGAACAGTCAATACTCTGATTATATATTGTAGTCTGATATGACATATGAGTAGACCTTTTGACCTCTCTCTCTCTCTCTCTCTCTCTCTCTCTCTCTCTCTCTCTCTCTCTCTCTCATCAAGCTAATCATTAGGTTTTAATATTAGTTTTATAATGAAATGTAAACATAGTATTATATGATCTGTCCATCAATGTTGAGCAGCTCACCAACATAAAGTCACAAATCAAGAGAGATGTCATCATGCCATATGCACTTAGAATAAAGCTGATCCAATATGATTATACTCAGATCTATATCTAAAATCTGTATAATCTATATACTCTAATACACCTATGTATATTTCTCTTACCTTCTCTCTCTTTAACCCTAATTGCCCTTTGGATACAAATCTCTAGATTTTGTGTAACCATAATATATTATAAAGGTTTCTCTTTGTCAGTTAAGCCAAGTCATGAATTAAAAGCTAATATGTATATATAATTAGTAGCTAGATATAGAACATTAATATATTAAACATTCACGTGCAATATACATGCCATGCATACTTAATTATTACTTTAAATGTTGGAGAAATCATGGTATAATACTCAGGTTTTGGTTCTGTTTAAACCAAATTCGGGCATAATCTATAAGTAGAGAAATCCTGGTTCCGGAGTTATTAAAAATTATGACATACGACCATATATTCACATATATGGTTCTCGATTTCCTTTTATTTTCTTCACTTCAACGTATCAATATGGTTTAGATTTACCTGAAATAAAAATCAATCAGCTAATATGTAACATTAAAAATATACAACACCATTTTTAAAAAATTATTTTGGTTTACTAGAATTCGAATCTAAGTGGAACAACGACATGATACTTAATATAATATCAGTATCTATTAAGCTCAAACAAACACCGATCGAGTGCGGAGTATGGTCCATTAACAATAACTAATTTGATCGGTCGGTTTGCGTCCTGAAACCCTAGTACAGGCAAAGCCATTATAAGATATCAAAAAGCCAAATCTAGTAGAGAAACCAATTATGCCAAATGTGAAGATCATAAATGTATCCACGGCACATGTGATCAAAGCAAAGAGATCAATCATATCATAAGATCACCCATATTTAGTCTCGATCTTTGTTGACTAATTAACTAGAAAAACAGTGAGAAAACAATCAGAGAGCCCCATCTAACTGAAAACAAAAAGAAAAACAAAATAAACTCAAACGACATGTCATCAATCACGAGTTACCCGTCGCGGACGACATCGTCCTCGTCATCTCCTTCATCGTCGTCGTCGAAGCAGTCGACACCGTGCGCAACGTGAGCGCCACCGAAGGCCCTGATGTGGTCCTTGAGGGAGCGCTTGTGCTTGAAGTCGGAGCCGCACGAGCAGTACCAGAGCTTGCCGCAGTTCTTCTCGTGCGTGCGCCAGTCGCCACGTACCGCGAAGGCCTTCCCGCACTTGCGGCAAGCAAAGGGCTTGACGCCGTGCTTGCGCTTGTAGTGCGTCTGCAGCGTGCGGAAGTCCTTGAGAGGGCGCGAGCGCGGGTGGTCGATGTTGTTTCGGCACCCCGCAGCACAGCAGAAGCACGGAAGCCGCAGCATCGCCGTCGGCTGCGTCCCCCGCAGCGACTCTGGGCCCTTCCTGTACTGCGATCCATGCCCCCACATATGCATCTATATATACACACATGACATAGATGTATGTAGTTATTAATCTGAATGTCAGAAGATTACACACTCCAAGCTTCTAGGGTTACACATGGTACAAGTACAACATGGGTCATATAGATAGTGATGTGAAGGTGAAAGTGTTCATAACATTTGAAGTGCTTTCGTTAAAACCATACAAATCACAATTGATGTATAGACAGTTGATTGATCAGATTATAGCTATATATCTACTACTAATGATATAAGGTTTTATACGTTGTATACATTGCAGAGATATAGATGATATATATATGGAACTGGCTTCCTATTTATGGAGAAGATTTAGTAACTACTAAGCCAGGGTTTGACACGATAAGGAAGGAGTACATAAAACACCAAATATACAAAAAATGAGAAAGAAATGAGTGTCGTGTGTAAATATATATATATATATATATATATATATATATATATATATATATATATATATACACACACACACACACTAAACTAAATTAGATCATGGGACAAGAAAACGTTTATTATAATTAGTCTTATTTTTTTCCTTCTATTTGAAGAGGGTTTGTTAATATAAGAAGAGGGTTTGTTGAAGATCCATGCTTTATGTAAACAGTCTCTATTTAGAAGTTAATTTGTAGGTTTTTGCATGTTGATGAAACCCTGTTAACAATGTTTTTTAAACTAATTAACGTGTCACGGGTGTGATTATAACAATAGAAAATATAATATATATGACTATATAATGAGGTAATTGGTGGGATTCTGCTCTTGATCAGGTTGAGTGATCAAAGAAAGAACTAAGAAGGTTTTTTTTTTAAATAATAATAATAATATTCTTGGCAATGACTAACAAGATTATCTGAATCCCTGAAAGAGAAGTGTGGTATCTTCGGTTTCACGCACCTGCAAATGGGTAAATAGCACAAACTTCAAGGCAGAGAGAGAGAGAGCATAATATATGTTTGTGTGGTTCAATCACTTAAAAGAGGGTTAAGAATTAAGATCTTATTCTCTTAGTATGAGATTTCCTCTCCTTTTCAAATCCCAAAAACCCACAAATCATGCAAAAGAAAAATAAAAAGAAAAGAAAAGGGTAAAATGTATCATAGAAAAGAAGACAATTTAAGCTAAAGTTTCCAACCAAAGACATATATTTTTTCTAAAAGTATGGTTAAAGTGGCACAAAGGACCCATATATTCAACTTTCATCTCATCTTAGTCCAGCGTATAATAAAAGTTAAAGAACATTAATCAAATCTAAGTAAAGAAAAACCTAATTATCAAAGGTTCTCTCTTTTTCAGCCAAATCAAAAGAAATTAGATGGAAAAAGTGATAGGTATAAAGTGAGAATATAATTGGGAATTGTATTGATCACTTTCTTTTATGTATTATACACAACAAAGCTGTATGTATATATAACTTGTATACATATGTGTATATATATATATATACCTGCATGTTGTTATATCTGTTGAAGGTCTTGAAGCAAAGAGGGCAAGAGAATTGTGTGGGACCAATCAGTATCTGAGCTGGGGTTGGGATCCAATACTGACCCTTATTCAGAAATCTGTGTGGCTGAGAAGAAGAAGAAGAGGAGGCAGAAACATGATCTTCCTTGTCCGAGATCTCGCCGGAAGAGAGCCTCGAGATCAAATCGGCCGAGGCGCGGGTAGGGCTTGGGAGCCCTAGATGCAAGGCAACGGTGACCGTCCGGTCGTCGTGATGATCGGACACCGAGGCCGACGATAGGGTTAGCTTTTCGTTGTCGACTTCCATGGGGTTGGTGAAAGGGTGATCTTGATCTTGATAATCATGGTTTGTATTGTAATGATGATCAACTACATCATGTCTTGTGGGGCTTAGGCTGAGGAGAGGAAGAGCCTCTCTGAGAGGAGGAGAAGGAGGCGATGATGATGAGTTGTTTAATAAGATGTTATTGTAGTAATAATCATGATTAGTGGTGTATGGTGATGAAGAAGATGATGATGCTGGTGTGAAAAGTGAAGAGAAATTGTAGTGATAATTATGAACTGGGTTGAGATTCAACCAACTATTGAAGTAATTGGAATGGGGATGATCAGTCATGATGATGAGGTTTTTGGAGAGGATAGACCAAATGGGTTGGATATATATATATATATATATATATATATATATATATATATTATAGAGAGAGAGGTGAGGCAAAAATTAATAGGGTTGAAGATTGAACAAGATCACCAAATTGAAAAGAGATGAGTAGTATATAGTGTACAAGGAAATCAAGGTTGATTTAAAGGGAAACCCTATTGAGTAAAGAGGGACAAGAGAAATCACTTGTGCTGTGTGAGCGTGTGAATACAACTAGTGGAGAGAGAGAGAGAGAGAGATTAACTTGGGAATTAGGGATACAAACCTACTAGTTAGTAAATGAAGTTGAAAAATAAAAAATATATATATATTTGAAGAAATAAATAAAGAAAAGATAGGGACTTTTTTTGAAGAATATTGAAAATAGCAAGAAGGTCTAAGGTAGGGAAACATAAAAGTGACCACAGTAGTCATTGAGAATGTAGGTTGCCTCCATAACCATAATAATTAATTAATCTTTCATTACCATTTCCAACCAACGCCAAGAAATTAACAAACACTCATAAATAAATAAATAAATAAATAAATAAATAAATAAAGCTAGAGAAAGAGAGATCATTGTACTTTCTCTACAAATAATCATAACATACAACTCAATTCATCAATTAATGCAGCTATGAACTAGTAATTAACTTTGAATGGATCTTTGTTGTTGTTGTTATAGAGTTGGAACTTAGAAGTTATTAATATTGATGGTATTTGTGATTCAATATTATGCTATAATTCTGTAATTCTATTAGTGTTGTGGAAATCTCGCAGATCATTCATGATCAATCGTTGTTCCGAATTTATAAAATGACAATTTTTTTTTTTGTATGGTAGAATTAACCTTGAATCTTTTGGTTTCTCCTTTTATCAATTACATAATGAATATTTGCGGCAAACATATCACAGACTATATTTTTATAGGCAGTATATAAATTTCATTTTGTCGTGGCAAAAGTTCCGATAAAAATTGCCGTAAGAAATTTAGAACTTGCAGCATGACTTTTTTATAATAAATTATTGGAACTTTTGCCATGATAAAATAAAATTTGAAATAAATTACATGTAAGAAAGTGTTTCATGGTATTTTTGCCGCAAATACCGAGATTAGTTAAACTCTTTTTGCCTTGTCCACTCTTGTACTCGTGTTGATTCTTCTTCTATATCCTTTTAATAGTTTTGTATTAATTATAGTTTTTTCTTTTTCCTAATATTTACTCGGGAAACAAACAGTGTTAAAAAGATATTGCATAATCAAAAACCAGCATTTGCTTTGGTGGGCGCGCCATGGTCGGCTTGCTTCACTACTTACGCAGGATTTGTCCCTTAACTCTCTCTCTCTCTCTCTCTCTCTCTCTCTCTCTCTCTCTCTCTCTCTCTCTCTCTCTTTTCTCTTCAATTTGTAGAGGGAAGAAGAAAGTCCCTTACCAGCTCTCTCTCTCTCTCTCTCTCATATAATACAAATACGTACGTATATACATGCATGTACACTACGTACGTCTATATAAAATATATATTGTTATATCAATGGGTGATCTTGTCTCTCGTGCATATAGTATACATGCATGCATATATCATATATGTACGATACGGACATAAATTATAATATATATATATGTATGTATGTATGTATATATATATAAATGTAAGTAAGTGGTATATGATGATGAGTACTGCTCCAACAGTTGAAAGTTTGAATGTGCCTTGATCATGAGCAGTCCACGCTATATATCTAGAAGAATACATCTCAACAGTTTAAATATATATACTTTAAAAGGCCATCATAATTATTTGTTTCTAATATATTGTATTTTTTGAAGAAGAAAAAAGAAGAAGTTACCACTAGAATTGAATCTTTAGCGTTGAAGGCGTACGGTACAATAACACTCATTGTTTCTCTAGTAGCTAGTCATAATAAATTGGAATGACATAAAACGACACTATTGAAGTCGTACAACATTTAGTATGTATATATGACAAAGAATTTAAAGTAATATAGTCTGAAATTAACTAGTGTATCAACTTGTCCCCTCTCAACTTATCAATTGGTTTCAGATTACATTTTAATTTATTTTTATCAGTTTTATGCAAAAGTATCACATTACCCCCAAAGCTAGTACGATCAATTTTGGCCCATCAATTTTTCCCGTGAAGATTAAAAAGGTTGGGAAGCTGAAATTGGGAACATATACCGGAAATATACAAAGTTAAGGTTAATATAGACAATGATAAATTCAAGGGGCCGGGCAAACTAGCTTATTCAAATTGATAGGTTCGGAAATGGGTTGAACAGATAAAAACAAAAATTAAGGAAAAAATTATACGTACAAAGTAATAAATTAATGCAGAATTTATTGAGATTAAATGGTGAACTTTGAATGGTGGTGCGTGAAAATGATGTAAAACAAACATAAAAAAAAATAGGGTGAAAAAAAAATAAAAGTGCGAAAAGGCATGAGAATTGAGACATTAGTAAAACTGGGGAACAATATATGTTGCAGCCAAACTGGGAAATAATAATACAATCTAAACCCTAGATCCTATAATTCTATCATGGTCGCAATAATATAAACCTACATGTTTGTAGATGCAAAATCATCACAACTATTGGACGGATCAGATTCAAAGCTCCAATTACTGGTGGGACCATCTTCAAATTGCATGTTAATTATATCTAGCTAGTATATATATAGCTATAGGTCTCATATTCATATATAGGATAGCCATTAATTTGGAATTTTTGTTTAGGATGTAATATGAAATTTAGAGCTCATTAAATGTAACAGTAATCTTGTTATCCACTTTACCCATATTTTATAATTTATAATACATGATCTTTTTTTTTTTTTTATCGAATTTAATTATTCGGAGCTTTTTAAAAGTATATATCGCAGATCTTTTTTATAAGGTAAACATTATTACAGTACCTGATGGTCAACAATAATATTATACGTATTTATTCCTGTACTTTACTGAAAGTGATTTTTCATATTCTATAGACAAGGACCACTTATTAGCTCAAATGATTTTTCATATTATATCTACGTACTTATTATAAGCATAACTTTATTAGTGATATCAAGTTACATATATATAGGTCAATATAGATGATATATATATAATAGAATAAGTATGAGTTAACGTTATAATGTATAACACAAATAGTTAATGTTGGGAACAATCAAAAGAGTAAACAATCCATGACATTACAATACTTATGAGTGTGAAGAAAGGTTCCTTAACTTCTTACCTATATTCATTTTCACACATGGGTCACTCAAAACCCTAATCTCTGGAACATGCACCCGCTACAGGTAACACTTATTACTATTATTTTTTTCATGTGAAAATATGCATGAGAATTGATTGAGGGTAATGTGAAAAAAATTTAGTCTTGATTTTACCAAGCTTTTCAGTTTACATACTGGTCTTAATTGAATAGACTCAGATATCTCAACAATTCTAAAGAAGAATAAGAAAAAAATGCTTAACAATTGTAAATTTATTATTGCAAGTTCTTTGCAATAGTTTGGGTTGAGAATCCTTCTTGTCAATTTATTGAATTTAAGCTTTGGACTTCACGATACTTCACATGTTATATCACAGTCTAATTATATTAAAAAAGAACCCCACCAAAAAGAAACGTGATATAATTAAAATGAGTAAATTAAAAATATCATACATGAAAAAGAAAAAAACAGACTTAGCAATTTACTCTTATAATCTGAAAAATCCACGGACCAAATGTTCGCAATCTGCTCATAATAAATTTGAAATTAACGTAAAATCGTCTTAATTTTGATTTGAATTCCAAATACCAAAACGTGCGTACGTAGTTTCACCTTTCACGAAAAAAAAAAGTACATAAAGAAATTTAACTTTCCTTTGTGGATTTTAGATGACGAGTATGAAATAGTTAAGTAATTTCATAATTGAATCATGAATTTGATTTAACATATTATACTTCGATTGTATCAAAGAGACATGTTCATTGAGATGTTTCAGTCTCTCATGTCTGTGTTTTGTTATGAGCTTTACAAACATATTTCTCTATTTCCAAAATCCCACGAGTCACACTATATCTCTTGTTCTTTTTCTTTTGGCGTTATATATATCAATGTTTATACTTTATATATATTTATGTATGTATTGATTCGAATGTTGACATATATATATATATATATATATATATATATATATATATATATCTCTTTTGGGGATTGAATATATTCAGTTATTATATTCCAACAATGTCAGTACATACTTTATTAGTTCATACTATTCTATAGGATTCGATCTATATTATTAAATAATTTAATTAATTACTATTACGAGATTAAATAATTCAGTGATCATGCTTTACAGTTCTCAATTTTGTTTTTCTTCAGGCGACAATAATATATAATAAAATGGTTGTATATATACATATAACCAGAAATGATATAAAAAAAAAATCAATTTTTCTTAGGTCAATTAGGAGATTTATTTGAATAACACGCAAATTATACTTACCATAGATCTCATACAACATTGAACTTTATTATAACATGTATGTACTGATGGGAACCACTAGCATAGTTTGGAGCGTTTGACAGACGGTTTTCGCGCTTCAAATTCGTGCATGATTCAACGATTCATAGTTGTCTGTGAAGTAATACGGTTTCGTAAGCGAAGTAATACGGTATTTAGGAAGACTTTCAATCGAAAGTCATATGCGAATTAATAATCAGTACTTAATTGTTAAGTTTCTCCGAGCTTCTCCTCCACACATTTACTTACTCACTCAAAAATCAAAATCATAATTAAAATAAAAAGAAAAAAAATCCCAAGAGCGAAGACTAAAAAGTTTTTTTTTTAATTATTATTTATAAAGATTAAAATTGTGAAAATCAATTACACCAAACTGTCATCTCAGCAGTCACCTAATTTCCATAAACTACCGGTGCACAATAATCACATCAATTTAATTATAGAACAAGTTTACCATTTATAGCAATGCAAATCTATTACATAAAAATATTGAGCCTACGCA
The DNA here is from genome assembly GCA_954871525.1 of Parietaria judaica. NCBI lineage: Eukaryota > Viridiplantae > Streptophyta > Magnoliopsida > Rosales > Urticaceae > Parietaria > Parietaria judaica. Next base: position 12,155,800 of record OX940862.1, read on the forward strand.
CATAGCTAAGCCAAGGGAGAAATATTTTTATGATCACATTTGAAATACAGTTACTGTATTTTTCACATATATTTGACCAATTATGACGCAAACACTGAACATCACACATGCATCCATGTGTATATACTCTGTGATGTATATATGTGTGTATAGATATATTATTCATGTATATGAAAATTCTATTATAATTTTTTAAACGCTGAAAGAAGTATTCTATTTTTTTTTGTCTCGTTCATTTTCATGTTATATATTTATTTCCGGGTTTTTCAATTAAAACACATTAAATAACTAATATGAGCTGTCACTCATTATAATGTTCATATACAATATAACTTTTGTAAATTATTAACGTGAGGACTTGATAATTTAATTTAATTATTAAATTTGTTAATTTATCAAACCGTTCTTTAATTTTATTTTTAGACATTTTTTCTATTATATTTTGTTTATGGATGTTCGGGATTTTAATATTCATAGAATTCGGTTTTCAATGTCTTCAAATAGAGACAATCGATCATTTATTATAAAATATTATTTTCTCATGAATAATAATACTTTTTATGCATTATTTTACATAAAAAAATTGAAAAAATATTATTGATGAAATAAAGTTTTACAATATATATCCTTTTTTTTTTACTGTAAATGAGAGTTTATTTAGGTCCAAAAGTAAATCTGTGATTGAATTTCGGTCTTGAACAAAATTTTCGGTACAAACGGTTATGGCTCTAAGAAACATGATTTTCGATTTTCATATTAAAAAAATAGAGTAATAAAGTTCGAGTCTTTTTATCAGTAAAACCGATACCCCAAACCCCGTTGTGCATCCTTGATTTATATACTAAACAAAAGCAAATACATGTGGTACTAATTATAAACAGTATTAGCGGTAGAAATATTGTAAGATGCACATGCATGCATGTCTGCATGGTGACATGACCCGACATCGCATGTACGCACGCATGCAACGAAGGACACGTGGCAGAAGATGATAAGGATGATGCACTGCTTTAGCTACAAAGCTAGAGCCTAAATTCACGCACCAGTGCAATCATTGACCAATTCTTACTATTCACATAAAGATATGACGTCATTATTAAAATTATGCCCCTTTTTTCATTATTAATTCACATTTTATAAGCTCTCTCTCTGTTTGTATATATACTATCCTCCTACAACATAATACCTCCGCATATATATATAAATATATGTGTCGGAATGGCTTGTCGTTTTCTCTGCAGCTTCTTCATTATGAAACTGAGAATACCATAAAGTGAGACTGAAGAGTGAAGAACAAAGAAGATGATGAAAAGGAAAGGAAAGGAATGGACATATATATATATATATATATATATATAATATATTGTGATCTCACGTGGGCGGTCTTCAATTTTGTCTTGTTAATACACTCTCCATTTTTGGTCTTGTTTTAATTGAAAAGAATTGACCAAACTACTCTTTCAACTTTGCTCCTTCGTGCATTTAACACCTTAATTTTAGATTTTTGGAAAAAGAATCCGGTATTTAAAAAAAAAAGAGTAGCTTTAGAATTGTTTCTTACTGATATAAAAACAACGTATCATTAGTTTTGAGAATATTTTCATCTGTTTATATTTTTTTAATTTTCATCGTAATAATTCCATATTATTTTACAACAATCTCATAATCTACTATACTGATCTTGCTCAGTTACGAATCGAAGAATTAAAAACTCAATCGCGAGAAACACCTTGAACACGAATATAATTTCTTATTTGCTGTGTTAAGTGTAGTTATATAAGAGATGCATTTGTTAAAAACTAAATTTTAACGAATAAACTGCACAAAAATATAAATATGAAATGATGATTACTTACATAAATATGAAATGATCATGACTTACTTATTTCCTTTTAATTTATAAGATTGGAAACTAAGCTTTAGTCTATGAGTGTGCGAGTTGTGACAAAGCACTTATTCATCTTAGCATGCCAACCAATAATGCATTATATCTTTGAAAAGAATATTCCTCACTTAGGCATGTGCACACGAGTGAGTACGGGCTGCTCGTGCCCGTTGCACACCGTACGACGGGCAACCAACGCTCACACTCACGTTGGGAATGGTCACGTTCGCCTGCCCGCCCTATCATCTTTTCGAAAAATATATACTTTCAGAGTGGTTTCATCTTTTCGAAAAATATATACTTTCAGAGTGGTTTCATCTTTTCAAAAGCCTGGAAATGCGAGGGGCATTTCAAAAATGTTCAAGTACTTCTACCGCAATTATCCCTTTTTATAATAAGTCCTTTGTGAAAAAATCCACAAATGGTTCATCAAGTTCATAATTAGATCGACTTTATAGGATGGTCCCTGCATTCTAAATCACATTAAAGCCATACATGAGATATAATAAAGTCATCATTTTTATATGATAATAATAATTATAATATAGTAAACATCTATAAACCCCAAAAATGGACCCGATTTTCATATTTACTTCCAAGAATGTAAAAATATGTTCTAACAGTAACAAGCGGCTAACGATAGAAAGAATAAAGAATTCCGTCTAAGATTCCGACAAAGCGGGTAAAAAAAGAATAAGACCTAGTTCCGGTGACCGACTCCGAAGTGAAACCTCTTATTTTGGGAATCGTTAAACGCATACTCAAGACGAAGTGGCCCCACAGGCGAGTCCAAGCGGATTCCGATCCCATATCCGTACCCGCTTCCCGGCTTCAGCCTCGCTCCGGCAGGATCGCCTACTCACACATATAAACAGAAAACTCAAAATTATACCCTTCTCATAGATTGAATATCAAAATAGTTTAATGGGGTCAGATGAATTAATAAAAAGGGATTTTTACCGGGCACGGTTGGACCTGATCCGAGATCTGTTCCATAGTCTGCGAAAATAACTCCACCAACGGGCCCCACCTACAAAATCCGATATTTTGATGAGTGGCTAAAAGGTGAGTTTTTCAGGTGTTTCTCTTGAGTCTTGAACTTGTAGCATCATCTCAGTTTCTCCCTTATTTAATCACTAAACCTCATTCGATATTCCCTGACTTTGAATTGGCTGCGTCATTGCACGTGCGTTGCACGCACGACTTAAAATTTATGAAACATGTAACATATTTTCTGAGCGGGAAAAAACTGAGACAAATTGACAAATTGATGAGTGGAATTTATTAACAAATCTAAGTTATCTAAATACACAATAAGAGTTTACCATGGGAAAAGAGATCTCTCCAGAGCCAACCCCGTATGATCGACCGGAGCCAACGGCACCTTCTTCATACCCTCTCACGCTGTTGGTTCCTCCGATCGTAAATGCTTCGTGCGGTGAGAAATTACCCAAGACATGACCGCCGGATAAACTAGGATTTTGGGTATAAACGAGCATTATGATTTGAATGAAGGATATTGTGATTCTCGATAAACTGAATATATATGCGATACCTTAAGAGCAGACGTGCAGGGCCAACTTTGACTTCTTTCCTCGCCCGAGCATTTACTCTGTTATAAGAGAGCCATTCTGACAGCACCGGAAGTCCTTGCTCCATATTGAATACAAACTGCAAAAAACAGAGACGAATATGTATTCGTATCATCGTATGTGTATATGTATAGATTAGTGAGTCCAAATACTAACCATGGAGGACCCGTGATCACCGGAACCAGTATAGCCAGTCTCGATCTTTGCGAACACTGTATCATCGTGGGTCTTGCCACTGAGAAAAAAAAAATCAATTCAAGACGATGTGATACCGGAACAATCATGAGAAGTAAGAGCTCATTAACACTAACACGTACCTTGCAGTAAGAGGGCTACCGAAACAATCCTTGATAATAGGCTCACCTTTGTCATTGCGGGCACCGGCATGCTGGTAAAATGAAACAAAAATATCAAAAAGATGTCAATTTTTTCATAACATAATTAAATAGCAAAATAATTTCCTATTGATCAAATAAAATCCAAAACGTGATCGTACCTGAAAAAGAAGCCCAACTGTACAGCTCCACTTGGGTCTGATTGGTCTGCTGAATTCAATTCCAGCGGTTATACGGCCTATAGTAGGGCTTATATCTCCGTCTTGCACCTTACCGTGTACAAGCGTACCGGGTGCTCTTGAATTCTGTACAGAAACACCAAAATAGTAATTATTATTTTGTAGAAAAGGTCATTGTGGCGAAAAGACCAAACAAAAGAATATATTACCTGAACCATTATTGTTCTCGAAGTCCGCTTATCATCCCCTGCAACCCATGGGTCTGTGTAGTTAATACGAAATATAGAATCGATTTGCCCCCTCTCTAATGAAACATTGAATTTCTGGTTTCTTCCAAAAAGATTCCGGTGAGAGTAGGCAAAGCTGCAACAAAAATATACGTTAAAACAGGTTAACGGTGGATTAAAAATATAGTTTAAACTCCTTCCCAAGTATTTTGCCGTGAAAAGATTGGTTAACTTGCCTTCCAATGAGTCCTGATAAAGGGCCGCTTGTAATTCTACAAAATTAGGAGGAAATAAACTAATCAGCACAGAATAAAGATATACTTGCATGATAACACACAGATAACATCATTCATGTTAGTTCCGGAGAAGTGCTTACCCACTCGATATACCACCACCAGCGGAAAACCCACCACTTGGACGTTCAACAACATTCATCACCATATCCACTTTACCAGTATCTGAAACATGCAACACATGAAAAGCTGAAAGTTTTAGCCCATTCTATTCAAAACTACTCTAAATTCATTGAAAAGCTAAATTCAGCGCGATACCTGCAGGTTGCGGAATAATACTGACATCTTCCATGATACCCATGGTCAATACAGTCTCCATGTCTCTTTTTCCTTGAAGCATACTATAGACCTACATATATATCATTTTAGATTCATAATACTGCCCCTTTTAAGGGTTCTTGTAGACATGTTTCAGACAAAGTTGCAAAGATTTAACGAGATAATTAATGTAAAGTTATATATACAAAAAAGTCACTCATTTTAAAATTCTTTGGTTACATTGTAACGAGCAGGGATTCCTCAACTCAAGAGGAAGTGCAATTCAGACGGAATTACACTCAAAACTTAGGCCAGTAAAGTACCTGTCCCTTCTTTGTCATAAGTTGACGGAGTAAAGTTTCGGGCTTTGTCTTTCCTGATGTAGGTTCACCGCTGTATAAGAACGTCGATTATCACTAAAAATTACCAAACTAAGCAATACCATCGTCCCTATTGACATCCTCTAACCCATCAATAGCTTAATTTGTGCATTATGAGAATGCCCTTAGAACCAACTGAAGAAATACGAGCTTACGTTTTCCTGTCGAGGAAGCGAATGGAGATATTATTAACTTCAGCTTCTGAAACTTGTAGCCTAAGTATACCTCCGGAGAGAATTTCAACGCCCGACACCTGCAATATCATCAAAAAGGTAATAAATTTCAAGAAAACAACAAAGCAGAACTCCATGTACAAATAACCATAAAATAAGAGTCTCTGTGAGCGAACCAAGGCAAAAAGACCGCGCTCCATGTACCAATCGTTGATCGAAGATATCACTTTGTCCAAACGCCTAAGATTAATCACTTTTCCTGCACAACTTGGCACCAAATTTAACATAAACAAACAAGAACTCGAACAAAAACCGAAATCGATATTTTTGTTGATGTTGGAATCATGAATCAAAGTTTCTACACTGCATTCTCAAACGAAAGATCATACCATATCCGTCACGGAACGAATCCTCTACAAACTTCGCCGGCAGAACATTCGCTCCTTCGCAAACCAGCCCCTGGAATTCCTGATTTGGCTCTACCTTGCACCACATAAACCAAGAGAAATTAGAATCATTTCATCGAATTGCGGAATGCAAAATGCGCAGCTAGTATGTACCTGAAACTCCAATCTGATGCCATCTCTCGTGTCGACGGCGACCGGCATACACGAGCAGAAGTATCCGCTGCTGATGATCCGGTGCACGTCCTCCTGAACCTCTCCCACCGTCAGCGCCGAATTGGCTCGACACGCCTTGAGCGCCGCTAAGGCCTCGGCCTCGAGGTCCTTCCTCTCGAGCTCATCTCCGTCCTTGTTCCTGACCAGAACCTCGCTGATCAAGACTCTCTCCTCGCCATGCCGGCTCTGCGAATGCACCGGCTTCTGCTGCTGCAATTGCAACTCTTTTGCCTCCGGCACGGAGGGAGCCGGCTCGTCCGAGCGAGCCAGCGAGAGCGAGGCCGAGCAGAGGAGCGGCGAATTTGCGATCCTGCCCGCATCCTTCCGAGTAGGCGACTCGGAGTGAGCCAGCGACAGCGAGGCCAAGAATGGAGCGAGGACGAGCCTCTCTTGCTGATTCTTCGGAGCGAGCTTGGTGCCGAGTCTCTCGGCCGAGTCGATGAGTCTGGTGAGCGAGTTACGAGTACGTTCCACCAGAACCGAAAGATTGAAGCCGAAAGGCGGCTGAAGAGAAGCTCGAGGAACTCTCAGAGAAGAGTGAGTAGCGAAGCGAACGTCTTCGTTTCTCGGCATTGTCGTCGTCGTCGTCTTCGTTCGGACAGTTTGCTTGGTATTCGGAAATGGTGATATGTCGAGAAAGTGGCGTCAATCCATGGCGATTTGAGGCCAAAAGTGGATCAATTTCTTGAATTCATTCTTGGAATTCGGAGCTCTGGTTCTAGGGTTTAGGGAGGGCTTCTGATATCAAGAACTGATGAAGAAGCAAGCTTTCTCTCTCCTCTCTCTCTATAAGGTTTGTCGATTCTCTCTCTGTGTCTGTTCTTAGGAAAGAGAATTCGCTTTGGAAAACGTTTGTCGTTTCTGTAGTGAAGAAAACGGCACGACGGTTAAATTGATTCTTGAATGCATATAAACGACATACAGTTCTCTGTCTCTCGCTCACAAAAGTGTGTCGTTTTGTTGAGTTAAATAAGACGACATGACGTTTTTAATAGTGTAGAATTGAAACAACGGGTAATTTTTAATTTTTGTCGTTATAATTTTTCATATTAAATGTGTTTTTATTGATCATAAGAAATAAACGAAGTGTAATTTGTAATTTAAGTATTTTTAATATAAATGCGTCTATCAAGGTATTAAATTTCTCGAATATCCATCGGCATGCACATCGATTTTTTTTTTTTTCGAGGATATGCGAAACGATATATCCATTGACATATCCATCGACTTACCTATGAGATACACATCGACAAGCGATATATCCGTAAAATGAAAAGTGCGAAACGACATTGGCAAGCGGTATTTAAAACCTTTGTCTATATCACTATATGTGTAGATAGAAATTTATTATTGATTTATTATTCGTTACAAAGGACGAGATAATTTAGAAAAAAAATTAGACAGGAAAACAAAAAATGGTGAAATTTTACACCGGAAAACCAGTTTACTTTTGCATCCTTGTTCTTTCTATCGCGGTTCACTGCTACGTAATCATTTGACGCCCGTGTTAGCGTCGGGTTTTCATCGTCTTTGTCGCCGGCCCTATGACCTCTTTCTTGCTCTATGTCTATGAGCAAAACAAAATAAAGCATATCATACACATTAAACATATTCCTTTTTGTTTCTTCTACCGAATATATATACCGTGTTCTAGTATATTCTCTCCCTTCGCAAAGACCATTTGACCCCTCGGTGGCGCCAAAGTGGTCCAGGGGTAAAAGCGGGAAAAGCGGCGATGGAGGGAAGTTGGAAACCACTAGCATGGACGTTACCGTCATTCAAATATTCAAATAATCATTATTATTTTTTGTTTCATATTCAGACACGACTCGGCTCGACTCGTTCCCAACTCGGACTCGACTCAGTGCTATATAACCCAGTCGACCGAAAATAGTTTCCCTCTCTGACGCTCTCTGTTCGTCTCCATTTCTCCCAATCCCCAATCTCGCAGAAACCCTAATTCTCTGCAATCAAAATCTTATCCTTTCCTCTTTTCAGGAGCGATTTTTGTTTCTTTCGCGTAACTCCTGCACGTGATCGTCGATCCTCTGACGCCATTAAAGCGAGCTCCGTTTCTGGCCACAGGTACGTGCGGTTTGTCTCAGAGTCGCTTGTGTAATTGTTTCTCTCGGTTTGAATCGTTGAAGCAATCTTGAAATTCATAAGCTCGTAGGTTGTTCTCTGATGATTTGAGGTTTTTGTTAGATAACTCGATAATCCAGAATTCTTGTCGATGGCTTCCCCAGATTTCTAGTAAAAAACAAGTAGTATTAATATTTTATTATTTTTATCAACAGCGTTTGTTATTTGCTCTGTTGACAGATTTTGGTGATAAATTTAAGGGTATTTGCTCCATTGAGCTTCACCTTGATCGTTCACTTAGAAATTAATCCTTGAAACATTTTTGCCTGTGTGTTTTTTTTTTTCATTTTTCAATACTGGTTTTGGAATTTTTTGATTTGTTTTCAGTTTTTGTTTGAGTTTGTTAGAGCTAAGAATTAATTATTTCATTTTTCATTATATTTTTGTCTTTGTTCGTCACTCTGAAGTCATTTTCTGGGCCCGCCCCTTGTGAATATGTTTGTTTGAATTGTTGTTTAGGATTGACGAACTCTAGAACAGTAGCGTAAAGATGGAAGATGAAAGTGTTCTTCAAGCACCTCTGTTGCAAAGCCCTGACAGTGTCGCGATCACAATCCCCGAATTAGATCGTGAGAAAAATGAGAAAGTCAGGACAATTATGTTAAGAATTGGCGGTGTTGAATGTGCTTCTTGCGCGACCTCGATAGAATCTGCGCTCGGGAAGCTTAATGGGGTACGAGGTGTTGCAGTGTCGCCGCTTCAAGGGCAAGCTGTGATCAAATATGTGCCAGAGCTGATCAACGTAAGCTATGAATCTTTTTATTTTTTATATTTATTGAAATTAAGCTTTCTCGTTTTCTTAACTTTTGTTGCAGTTAGTATGTTGTAGCAAATATTTTGAACTTCATTATCATTGTTGATGATGAATTGTATAGGTGAATGAAATCAGAGAAACGTTGGAGGACACCGGGTTTACAGTCGAAGAGTTTACAGAGCAAGACATAGCCGTATGCCGGTTGAAGATTAAAGGAATGGCATGTACAAGTTGCTCCGAGTCTGTGGAGCGCGGCCTTCAAATGGTCCATGGAGTGAAAAAAGCGGTAGTTGGTTTAGCTCTTGAGGAAGCGAAGGTATATTTTGATCCGAGCATTATTGACACCGATGGCATCATAGAAGCAATAGAAGATTCTGGATTTGGCGCCATTCTTATCACTTCAGGGGACGATGTTAATAAAGTGCATCTAAAAGTCATAGGAATTGACTCTCCGGAGCATGTTGCTGAAGTAAAATCCTCTCTCGAGTCAACCCTGGGTGTGACTGATGTAACTTTTGACATGACAGAACAAAAAATGACCATTTGCTATGACCCAAATGTCACTGGACCGCGATCACTTATAAAGTGCATCGAAGAAGCGGGACATGAACGGAAGACTTACAGTGCAAGTTTGTATGTTTCTCCCAGGCAAAGGGAGAGAGATCAGCAACACGAAATTCGGATGTTTAGAAATCAGTTTCTAGAGAGTTGCCTATTTACAGTTCCAATATTTATGTTCTCTATGGTTTTGCCAATGCTTCCTCCATATGGTGATTGGCTCAAGTATAAGGTTCACAACATGCTCACAACGGGGATGCTCTTGAGTTTTATCCTCTGTGCGCCTGTTCAATTCTTTGTCGGACGAAGGTACTGTACTTCTATTTCACAATTGGATGCTGTTTTAAGCGTCTAATGGGTTTCTTCTCATAAAAGATTAATATGTTCATGTTATCTTTCAGGTTTTATGTGGGATCATACCATGCATTGAGGAGAAAATCCGCTAATATGGATGTTCTGGTAGCGCTAGGCAGTAACGCCGCCTATTTTTACTCGACCTATGTTGTAATCAAATCATTTGCATCAAGAACGTTTGAAGGACAGGAGTTTTTCGAGACTAGTGCAATGTTGATTTCTTTCATCCTCTTAGGAAAATATTTAGAGGTTGTTGCGAAAGGAAAAACTTCAGACGCCTTGGCAAAGCTCACCGACCTTGCTCCGGATTCAGCTCATTTGCTAACTTTGGATGGAGATGGCAACGTCGTTGCTGAGGTGGAAATTAGCACTCAGTTGATACAAAAGAACGACATTATTAAGATTCATCCTGGGACAAAAGTTCCGGTCGATGGGGTCGTCATCTCTGGTCAAAGTCATGTTAATGAGAGTATGATAACGGGAGAGGCAAGGCCCGTTTCAAAGAAGCCAGGTGACAAGGTACAAAGAGACGCATTGTGGATTTTTTTATATATTTTAAAATCTACGAGTTTAATTTCTCTCTTTTTATGTAGGTTGTTGGAGGGACCATGAATGAAAACGGATGTTTAGTTATTAAGGCCACTCACGTTGGATCAGAGACTGCGCTTTCTCAGATAGTTCAACTCGTTGAGGCTGCTCAGCTTTCCCGAGCACCTGTCCAGAAACTAGCCGATCAAATTTCAAGAGTGTTTGTTCCAACAGTGAGTTTCTATGTTTCTTTATACCAGAAGTGAAAGTGTTAAAGAATGAAAAAAGAAACACCCGTTTCACCCTACTTTCCGTGATTCTTTCAGTCTTTGTGTTAGTTTCTTCTATGGAGTAACATTTTTGCTTTTGTACACATCAGGTTGTCGCTGCAGCGTTTATAACGTGGTTAGTATGGTATGTCGCTGAAAAGGCCGGTGTACTTCCTAAGCATATGATACCGAAAGGCATGGATGGATTTGAGCTTGCTTTGCAATTTGGAATATCGGTTTTGGTGGTTGCTTGCCCGTGTGCTCTGGGTTTGGCGACACCAACAGCAGTCATGGTTGCCTCCGGAAAAGGGGCTTCTCAAGGTGTCCTAATCAAGGGCGGAAGCGCACTTGAAAAGGCACACAAGGTAAAAATCGATACGCTTGAAACACGTGTACTTATAAGGCCTTTTGATTTTTACTAATTCGAACCCCATTGTGTTACAGGTGAAAACTATCGTTTTTGATAAGACCGGAACTCTCACAATTGGGAAGCCGTCGGTAGTTAGCACAGTGCTCTTCTCCAGTTTTCAGATGGAGGAAGTTTGTGACATGGCTACGGCTATGGAGGTGAATCTTACATTTTATGTTCAGTTTTATTAGCTGTAGAGCCATAAGGAAGATTGCCTGTAGATGATTGGATCGAGGTTTCTTTTGAACTGCGCAATTCGTTTGTAACAAAGAATTGTAGCACCAACATAAAAGCGGCAAAATTCAAAGTTTCAATTTACGACATATAAACTGTAAAACACATGGGTTTTTAAATAAAATATGAAAATAAACGTGAGGTAAGGGCGCTTTGGGAAATTTAGCCCCTTTTTTTGTATTGAGTATTTTAGGATTGACAACCGGCGACCGAAAACGGATTTATCGAGTTACTCACATTTGCTAGAGTTACGTTATGTTGAGATGAAAGTTCTTGTCAAGACATCTTGTGGAGAGTGTTTGCCTTGCTCTCGAAAGAAAGGTGTTTTGTAAAGTTTATGTGTCTGGTTTGGCTTCGGTTTCTATCATATAAACTTATGATTAACGACATTGTTATTTCTGGTCTGTAATTTTTTTTTTTCAGGCTATTAGTGAGCACCCAATTGCAAAAGCCGTGGTGGACCATGCCAACAAGCTCCGTCAGAAGCTCGGATCCAACATTGACCATGTTGCGGAAGTCAAAGATTTTGAGGAGCGTCCGGGAGAAGGGGTGAGCGGTAAAGTCGGTCCGAGGACGGTTTTGGTCGGCAACAAACGGCTCATGCGTGCTTGTAACGTCCCGATCTGCCCAAACGTGGAAGGTTACGTCTCAGAAAGCGAGAAACTTGCTCGTACCTGTATCTTGGTCGCCATTGACGGAGAGGTTGCCGGAGCGTTCTCTGTGACTGATCCTGTGAAACCGGAGGCGGTGCTCGTCGTATCTTATCTCCGTTCCATGGGCATATCTAGCATCATGGTGACCGGTGACAACTTGGCCACTGGAAATGCGGTGGCGAAAGAGGTGGGAATCGACACGGTTTTCGCCGAGACGAGTCCGGCAGGGAAAGCAGATAAGATAAAAGAACTACAGGTAAACAAACTTTCTCTAAGAGTATGTAGAGTAAAAAAGAAATTCACTGTTGTGCCCTCTGAAATTTAGTAACTTTGCTGAAAAAAAAATTGATGCAGTTGAAAGGAGTGACGGTGGCAATGGTTGGGGACGGGATAAATGACTCTCCGGCGCTGGCAGCGGCCGACGTGGGCATGGCAATCGCTGCCGGAACAGACGTGGCCATAGAAGCGGCCGACGTGGTCCTGATAAAGAGCAACCTGGAAGACGTCGTGACGGCCATCGACCTCTCGAGGAAGACCATGTCTCGGATCCGGCTCAACTACGTGTGGGCCCTGGGCTACAACATCCTCGGCATGCCCATTGCCGCCGGGATCCTTTACCCGCTGGCTGGAATCCGCCTCCCGCCGTGGCTCGCCGGAGCCTGCATGGCGGCTTCCTCGCTCAGCGTCGTCTGCTCGTCCCTCCTGTTGCAGTCTTACAATAAGCCGCTGCGAATCGAACGAGACTGATTTCGCTACTACTTTATGCTAATTTGGAAACATAGCATTTTTCACTCACTGAATTAATAATGCATTCCTTCTTTGTAGGATAATGTTTATGATTTTAGAAAGTAAGATTTAAGCCCTCAAAAATATGCTGGTCGGGGAATATCGCCGTAAAGAGGGTGCTATGGGAATGCGAGCCGATAGTTTGCGATACTTAAGTGATGAATTTCCGATTTTTACGAATTCGGACTCGTTTACCAATTGAATTGAGTTACTAATAACGAAATTTGGCAACTGATCCGGGTTCTAGCCGGTGTATGCTGTGAGTTCATGGTATTTTGGTCGGAATTTTAAACTGGTAACCGATGTTTTAAGATTTTCTTGACCGGAAAATGAAATTTCTAGCGTCGAAGCAATAAATATGGATTCTTTTAGAACGAGCAAAAAAAAATTAAATTAAAAAAATCAATAAAAAAAAATAAAAAAAGATTTTCTTTAGCGTGTCAAGAACTTGAAAGACTTTAATGGAAGTTGGGTTTCATGACAGTCGGTAACAATGGAACACTCACTTCTTCTTCTTCTTCGTCTTCTTCATCTGAGCTCTGTGAAATCTTCAAGGTATTAAAGCTCAACCAACACTTCTCTCTTCACTGTACGACTCTCTTCTGAGATTCCGAGCTCGTATCTGTTTCCATTTTTAGTAACTTGCTAGTAATCTTCGAATTCATCGAACTCTTTGTTTGATCTCATTGGATTCACTGTGATTTTGGTTGTTCGATCAGAACAAGGGTTATCGATCGAAACGTCTGTACCGATTTTAATGTTCTTCCAGTAAGTAGTGTTTGTTTGGGTTGAGCAAAATGGATTGTGATTGATGGATTAGATTAGGGTTTGGGTTCTTTGTCGATCATACGATGGATAGTTCAGGTTTGGGAGGTGGGTTCAATGGAGGAATCGTGGACCTGGAATCTTCACTTCACAGACACCAGTTGAGCCACTCATCGTTGGCGCATCAACACCACTTGAATGTCATGGGTCCGGTCGAGAGCGATCACCGTCTCGTATCGCCTCTCGCCGAAGCAAAACCACCGGCTTCGAACGCCGTTTCTGTGTACGGGAAAGGGAAGGGGGTTTCGGTGGCGGACGGCGGTCACTGCTACAATGTGAGCGATGAAGACGAGCCGAGCTACATGGAGGACGAAGCCTTTGATGGGGCGAAAGGGAAGAAGGGCGTTCTTTGGCAGCGGATGAAGTGGACTGATAACGTGGTGAAGCTTCTCATCGCTGTCGTGGCTTGCGTCGGTGACGACGGAGTCGTCGGAGGCGGCGAAGGGCTCAAGAGAAAGTCGGGAGTTTTGCAGAAGAAGGGGAAATGGAAAATGGTTTCGAAGATCATGATTAGCAAGGGCTGTCATGTGTCACCTCAGCAGTGCGAAGATAAGTTCAATGACTTGAACAAGAGGTATAAACGATTAAACGACATTCTCGGTCGGGGAACTAGTTGCAGAGTCGTGGAGAATCCTGCTCTTATGGACACGATGCCGCATTTATCGGCTAAGGCGAAGGATGATGTCAAGAAGATATTAAGCTCGAAACACTTGTTCTACAAAGAAATGTGCGCTTATCATAACGGGCAAAGAATACCGGACTGCCACGATATTGATTTGCAGGGTTACTCTTTACCGACTGAACGGGGCTCGAAAGATAACGAAGGATCCGACGAAGAGGAAAATCCCGATACTGACGATGAAGAGTCAAATCACGATGAAGGAAACAACGACGACTTTCTGGGGTCTCCTGAGGATAGCTTTGAAGGTGAAATGACGGGTTTTTTCGAAGATCAGACGAAGTCAACGTGGGAAAGGCGCGAGTGGGTAAAGAAACAGGCGATCCAGCTCGAAGAGCAGAAAGTCAACCTTCAGGCGCAGGCGCTCGAGCTCGAGAAGCAGCGGTTTCGGTGGATGAGGTATTGCAGGAAGAAGGACCGAGAGCTCGAGAGACTGAAACTAGAGAATGAGCGAATGAAATTGGAGAACGAGAGGAAAGTGCTTCATCTGAGACAGAAGGAGCTGGAAGTTGATTTGAGAAGATCGGAAGCTTCCTTGGAACAGTAGCCTCCGATGCAAGTAATTACACGGTACGGTGCGTGAGCACGTTTCTCGTGGTTCATAGACGCCATCTTAGGAACTTTTTTTCTTTCTTTTTCTTTATAGAGCTGAACAATATATGAAGAGTTTCCAAGTTCTATGTTTTAGTTGCTTGGTCCATTTTGCAAAACTTTCTCCAGTTTTTGTTGCATGGATCTTCAAAACAGGTGAAACCAGGACCCGGCACCGGGCTTTTTGTGTTCAAACTGAAAAATGATTTCGGGTTTCCTTGCTATAAATTCATAAAAAGTAAGTTAAACCGGGACTGGGTATCGTGTTTTCGCTAAATTAACTGGGTCTTTTTTGTAAAGAAAAAAAAAGGAACTGGGAATGGGCGGAGACATTCAATAACGAGGCTGGGCCGGTCCCGGTTCTGGTAGTTTATTGTTTTAGCCATGACGGCATTATTTTCCCTCATGATTTTTTTACTCCTAGGTAAATTTGCCTTTTTAATTTTATTTAAATGCATTTTGTCCCTTGAATTTTCGCCATTGTGTATTTTGCCCTTAAAAATTTCATTTGTGCACTCTTGAAAGTTTAAGGGACAAAGTTGCACTAAAATAAAGTTGAACAAAATGAACCACAAAATAGAAGAATAACTACAAGCACGCTTATTTATATTATATTATATTATATTGTGTGTGTATATATATATATATATATATAATTTCTTTTGACTTCATCACACATTGAATTAGTCCACCGACTAATTGAAGAAATATAATTAAATTATATAATTTGTTAATTGGAAAAGTTCTAAGCTTTGTTCAATTTTTGTGCCGTATATTTGGGCTATTCAGATGAGAACTCGTGGGACATGCAAGAAATTTCATCATAGTTTAAGCAAAATTGAAAAGGGTTTTATGAGTTTCATGATTTAATAATTGAATTTATTATTATTAATTCAATATACTATAATAGTTGTAGGTAGCTAGACTTTTGCACATATAATATTAAAAGTGTTTTATAAAATGAAAATAATCGAACTAATGAATCAAACTTCTTCTAGATTTTTTTTTGTCTAGTATTAATAAAATATTTTTTTTACCAATTTCAACTTTTTCTCCGACTTATTCCACTTGTAAAGATTCTTTTGCTTCCACTTTTTGTAGTAAATTGACAAGTATACATGTATAGTTGGATCTTTTGTAAACTACGAATAGTCATCAATATCAACGAATAGTCATCAATATCAACGGCTGGGATCAGTGGATCGTCATCTGTTATTGTAGAGCCGCGAAGCAGGGGGTAATTGTGAGCTATGATTTCGTCCTTCGAGGATGATAGACGGCTTTAAAACCCAAGTTCTTCATTTCGGCGTCATTCACTGCCGAAACCTCTCGAAACCCAGAATCGAAGGCAAAAGGTACCATTTTTCTCTCGTTTTCGAGTTCGTGTTATGGATCGGATCTTGCTCTAATTATTGTTGATGATCGTTCGTCTTTTTTGGATTATGCTCTGGTTTTTGCGGATTCTGTTTGCGTTTTCGCTACGCGTATCTGATGTGTTTTGAATCGGAAGATAGTTTGTTCGTGTGTTGAATCTCACTGAATGGGCTCTTGTTCTCTTGTGATATATCGAAGACGTTGAATCGGATCATAAATCCTTTGGATAATCGTAGCTAATCTAAACTCTTCAATAACTCTTTTATTTTAATTTTTTGGCTTCATATCAGTGTATGACAGTGTGTCTGTACTCAGTTGATCATATCTGTCAGTTCATTTTTCAGGTGTGTGAATCAGCTCTGGTTAGCTTCGTTTCTCTGTGATTTTGTATGAATAAATCTAACGTATGATTTTCTTAATTTCTTTTCTGATGTATAAAAGAAGCTGAGTCCGATCATAATCTTAGCGGATCTTTGTTGATCTCTCTTGTAGAAAGCTGTTTATATTCGCTTCATATCGGTGTGTAGTTGGGTATTGGGTATCTTAGTCCATGATCTTTACTGTGGGACTCGTAAAATCTACAGGAGCGCCTTTTGCTGGTAAGCGATGGCTGAGAAGAATCAAACTCCAAGCGTGATGCAAAAATTCGCCGGCCAACTCCATGTTGGATCCAGCCTCTCGAAAGACGGAGTGTCGAGCCGATTGAGCGGCTTTCATGGACCCGCGATCCACCAAAGGCGATTCTCCTACGGGAACTACTCCAACGCCGGACTTCAGTACCCGACTCGATGCACTGTTGATCTCTCGATGATCACCTCGGCCACGTCGCCGGTGTGCGTCCAGGCTCCAAGCGAGAAGGGCGCCGCTGGATTTGCCATCGATTTCCTCATGGGTGGAGTTTCTGCTGCCGTGTCCAAGACCGCCGCCGCCCCGATCGAGCGTGTGAAGCTGTTGATCCAAAACCAGGACGAGATGATCAAGCAGGGTCGTCTCTCTGAACCCTACAAGGGAATCGGAGACTGCTTTCGCCGGACGATCAAGGACGAAGGATTTGGTTCGTTGTGGAGGGGAAACACGGCTAACGTCATCCGTTATTTCCCGACTCAGGTTTGTGTAGTTTTTACCTGGTCTTTCGTGTTCTTGTTTCACCGTGAGTCTGGCTTACATTTTATTCCGTTCACAGGCCTTGAACTTTGCGTTCAAAGACTACTTCAAGAGGCTGTTCAACTTCAAGAAAGACAGGGACGGCTACTGGAAATGGTTTGCCGGAAACTTGGGGTCCGGTGGTGCCGCCGGTGCCTCTTCGCTGCTTTTCGTTTACTCTCTGGATTACGCCAGAACCCGTCTCGCCAACGATGCCAAGGCTGCGAAGAAAGGCGGAGAGAGGCAATTCAACGGTTTGGTCGATGTCTACAGAAAGACTCTCAAGTCCGATGGCGTCGCTGGACTCTACCGTGGTTTCAACATCTCCTGTGTTGGAATCATCGTCTACCGTGGTTTGTACTTCGGAATGTACGATTCTCTAAAGCCTGTGGTTCTCACCGGAAAGATGCAGGTACAAAACCCATTCTTAGTGTACAATTTGTTCTTTTGCTTGTGTTACACGTCATGTTATTAACCCTTGTGATCTGTGATCGCAAAATATTCGCAGGATAGTTTCTTCGCTAGCTTCGCTCTCGGTTGGGTGATCACGAACGGAGCCGGGCTCGCCTCGTACCCGATCGACACTGTGCGGAGAAGGATGATGATGACCTCCGGCCAGGCCGTCAAGTACAAGAGCTCGCTCGACGCTTTCCAGCAGATCCTCAAGAACGAAGGCGCCAAGTCGCTCTTCAAGGGCGCCGGAGCCAACATCCTCCGCGCCGTCGCTGGCGCCGGAGTTCTCGCCGGTTACGACAAGCTTCAGGTCATCGTTTTCGGAAAGAAGTACGGCTCTGGCGGAGGCTAATTCGCCCCTATGACAGTGATGAAAAATGTCGGGTTTGGGATTTACGTTCGTTTCGTTGGGAGATTTTTTTAATGCGGAAATAACCACCGACCTAGTTTTTAGAGGGATTTTGCATCTCCAAAAGAATTGTTTCTTCGTTGGAGGATTTTGTTTTAATGGTGATTATAAGAGCTTTTTCAGGTAAGCTCGTTTTGGTTGTGATTAATTATAAATTTATCGAGAATTATGATGATAATAAGGCCATGGTGTAAACTTTCATTTGTGGTGAAACCGAGACCGAGTACCGAGTCTTTGTGTTAAACTGAATAATGATGCCGGAGTTTTCTTGTTATCCTTTCATAATAAGTAAGTTAAACCGGGACTGAGTTACAAGCTTTGGCTCGGAAACCGGATCTTTTTTGTGTAAAAAAAGGACCTATGTTTTGTGTAAAAAAAGGACCTAGGAATGGGCCGAGGCATTCAATAACCAGGCTTGCCCGGGTACCGGTTCAAGTAGTTTTTATTAATTTATTACTGTTTTAGTTATTTGGGTTTTAGTTTAACCATGACGCCATGATTTGTACCTATGATTTTTAATCAATAGGTACATCTGCCCTTTTAATTTATATTATCTAAAGCTTTCATTTGTGGTGCCTCTTGAAAGTCAGGTGACATAGTTCCACTAAAATAAAATTGAACGAATGCACCAAAAAATAGAAGTTAATAGTTTGCATATAGAATATTAAATGTGCTTTGTGCAATTTTTTTTTTTTGAAGAATACAATGAAATATAATTGATGCAAGTGTAACAATAGAATTTAAGCGAGACATTATCGAACTAATGAATCAAACTTCTAGCAAAATAATAATAATAAAAATATTTGTCTAGTATTGTAATAAGTAACGAAATTAAATTTTGAATTATATTGGTGAAATCAAATTCGACCTTTTCTCCAACTATTTAATATTCTTTTGCTTCCACTTTTGTTTGTAAATGACTTTTCAGTTAACACATCGCCAAATCTAAATATTAATTAATTAAAACTATCAAATCGATAAGAAGTATGCATTGCATGTGCCATGCATATATAATTGAAAGTCAAACTGCGTTGACTGTTGTTAACGAATAGTCATAAATATCAACGGCTCGGATGAGCGGATGTCATTTGTTAGTGTAGAGCCGCGAAGCAGGGGATAATCATAAGCTATAAACAGGTCCTTCGAGGATGATCGTACAGTTTAGACACCAAAAAAGCGTGATGGACGAAGTTGCCCTAAAACCTAAGCTCTCCATTTCAGTGCCGAAACCCAGAATTCCATGGCCAACAAGGTACGTTTCTTCGATTTTGGTTTCATGCTCGTGCTTGCTCTGTTTGTTGTTGATGCTCTGCCTTTTGCTGTGTTTTGAATCGGAAGATTGTTTGCTCGCGTGTTGAACCTCACTGAATCGGCTCTGCTTCTGTTTGATTGCTTCGTTACGCTCTGATTCTGAAATTGCTCTCAGAACAATGCTTATTTCCTTTTTCCTTAGCTATTTCAGTTGAATATCTCATATAGTAGTTCGGCTTGATGGTTTTTGAAGTTGTTCAGAGAACTGTTCGACTGGAATTATGAATGAATCTAATATTATTGTTTTCTTAATTTTTTTTTTTTGATGCATTTAGAAGTTGAATCCGATCATAGAGTTAAAGACTTTTAAAGTTGATCTTTAACGATCTCTCTTTTTGAGAAACCTGTTTTCGCACTGTATTGGTGTATGAGTTCATCCTATATTGTGTTTGGTTGGAGTATCAGTTTGTCCATTCTCTCACTCTGAAGACTCGTAAAATCTGCAGGAGTGCCTTTTGTCGTAAGCGATGGCCGAGAAGAATCAAACTCCGAGCGTGATGCAAGAGTTTGCCGGCCAACTCCATGTCGGATCAAGGCTCTCGAATGACGGGGTCTTGAGCCGGTTGAGCGGCTTTCATGGACCCGCGATCCACCAAGGGCGATTCTCCTACGGGAACTACAATGGCGGACTTCAGTTGCCGACTCGATCCACCGTCAATCTCTCGATGATCACCCCGGCCACGTCGCCGGTGCGCGTCCAGATGATCATCGAGAGATTGTCGGATCCAGGCTCTCGAAAGAAGGGCGCCACTGGATTTGTCCGCGATTTTCTCATTGGCGGAGTTTCTGCTGCCTTGTCCAAGACCGATTTCATGTTAACGGTGGAGTTTGTGAAGCTTTTTATGCTAAACCAGAACGAGATGAGGAAGCTAGGTGGGCTCTTTGAACCCTACAAGGGAATCGAAGACTGCTTACGCCGGACGATCAAGGACGGAGGGTTCGATTCGTTGTGGAGGGGAAACACACCTAACATCATCCGTTATTTCCCGACTCAGGCTTGTCGTTTTACCTGGTCTGTCTTGTTCTTGTTTCACTAAGAGTCTTTGGCTTACGTTTTTCTTTTTGTTCACAGGCCTTGAACTTTGCGTTCAAAGACTACTTTAAGAGGCTGTTCAACTTCAAGAAAGATAGGGATGGCTACTGGAAATGGTTCGCCGGAAACTTAGGGTCCGGTGGTGCCGCCGGTGCCTCGTCGCTGCTTTTCATTTACTCTCTGGATTATGCCGGAACACGTCTCGCCGACGATGCCAAGGCTGCGATGAAAGGCGGAGAGAGGCAATACAGCGGTTTGGTCGATGTCTACAGAAAGACACTCAAGTCTGATGGTGTTGCTGGACTCTACCGTGGTTTCAATATCTCCTGTACTAGAATCATTGTCTACCGTGGCTTGTACTTCGGAATGTACGACTCTCTGAAGCCAGTGGTCCTTACCGGAAAGCTGCAGGTATGAAACCCGTCTCTTGGTGTGCAGTTTTGTTCTCTTAATTGTGTTACACGTTATGTTCTAACCCTTGAGTTCCGTGATCGGAAAATGTTTGCAGGATAGAAGCGCTATTATCGCTTGTAGCTTGGCCCTAGGTTGGGCGATCACGTACGGAGCCGGGCTCGCCTCGTACCCGTTCGACACGGTACGGAGAAGGATGATGATGACCTCAGGCCAGGTCGTCAAGTACAGGAGCTCGCTTGACGCCTTCCAGCAGATCCTCAAGAACGAAGGCGCCAAGTCGTTCTTCAAGGGCGCCGGAGCCAACTTCCTCCGTGCCTTCCTTGGCGCCGGAGCTCTCGTTGGTTACGACAATATTCACTTCTTGATCAGCACGGCTCCGGGGGAGGCTACCCACTGACGGTGATGAAAAATGTCAGTTTCGGATTTACGTTCGTTATGTTGGGAGATTTTTTTAAAGTGGGCTGACCTAGATTTAGGGGGATTTTGCGTCTCTGAAAGGATTGTTTCTTCGTTGGAGGATTTTATCTTAATGGTGATTATAAGAGCTTTTTCAGGTAAGTTCATTTTGGTTGTGATAAATTACTAATATATAGAGAATTATGATGATAATAACGCCATGATTAAATCTGGACCGTTGATGAATTGATCTGAGACAGATCTTGAGATTGAGAGAATCAAATTCAATTTTGCTTGCTTGTTAAACATATCTCATCTTGGCATGGGGTTTTGTTAGATTGCTTGGTACCAGTAAATGGTAAAGGCGGTTTGAACCGGTAATCATATTTTTTTACAAAAGGGTGCGGAATTTCCTGGTCCCGGTTTTCACTACCAGAATTTCTTGGTCCTGCGGCTGCTGGCACTAGTCAATGCCTATTCGCTAGATTCCGTCATTGCTTCTTCATCGATTATAAAATTTCACCCCTAAATTTATTTTGTGTGAAGCCACATGTCCTGTTTCTTGTCTAAGTCCAAAATCCAATCCGAAGCTAGTGTCGACGTTAGTAATTTGAATTTCCCGCAAACTCTAAACTGCAAGTGTGTTGAGAGCTTAGAAGATTCTCTTGCGAAAACTGCCATCTCGTGTGACGAACAAGACCACCATCTCGTGGACAACCGTAATCGTTGGACATGTGAAATCCGGGTTCTTGGACTCTGCTCAGAATCTTCTGCGTGAACGCCGGAGACAGAGAAGAATATTTAGCCGTGTCAGCCGCTATGTTCAGGCGACTTAAGGGACGATTGTTTATTTTATATCATGAGGTTTGAATCCCGTAATTTCATAATACACGTTCCAATACTCAACTCTGTAACTGCGTCTTTACTGGACATGTACAGCAAATGCGGGAACAGAACTTGTAGGCTTCGACCACCATTTTTAGTGGATTAGCCTTTCCCGGTCAGCCTAGTGAAGCCCATATCCTACGACTTTGAGAAGACGATTTACGCAAGAATGATCCCCAAATATTCACATTGCTCGGAGTTTGCTGCCATAGAGGAGCATGCACATCGAGGCAGGCGCTCTGGTTCGGGATGCATTGTTCTCCTGCGATCTCGAGGTGGAACCGAGCATGCTGACGGGAATCACAAGCTTATTTCAAGGAAGCTAAGAGACGGGGCGACGCGGTGAAGCTGCAGATAAGATTCCCGGGTGCAGCTCGATCGAGTTTAACGGATCGGAAAATCCGCATAGCCATTGAAGAGAAACATAAGAATGATCGGTTCAGCTAACGCGAAAGACTGAGATTCTGGCTTTCCTTTATAGTTTATACACATATAGATATAGTAAGTATATTCAGAGAGTGATTTGTATAGTATTATTCTCCGATCTGGTATGACACGTTTGCAGACAAAAAGCATATAATGATGCCTTGCATCGCACGCCTCATCATTTACTCTCTTCATCCCTCCATTCCTGTCTTCTTTTCTGTGTCCTATCGCTGTCACACTCATACATATATAATATATATACACATATATTTATATGTGTACTACATTCACATGCATGACAGCTTTTGACATGGTGAACAGCCACTGAAGAAGCTGATCTAGCAGTGTAACTCAAGTCATCGCGTCAATTAAAAGAAAAAGTGACACAAAATATTAGCTTTCGTTAAGACGATGATATGTATAGAAAATACGTCTTACAGTCCGGAAACCGGTAACTTCATGATGGTTCAATTATATGAGCATAATCGATAAACTATGAGGTTTTTGTTTAGATTTTAAATAATCGATAATCGAATGTGTGCCAATCAAATTTCACGGGTGTATCAATAGTCGATTGGTATTAACGGATCTTTCTAATATAATTGTATTTGGATGTATTAAATTTAAGCATTAATCATTACAAAACCCGCTATCAAAGGGTTTTTTTTTGTACCATTAGTATTGAGGTACGGAGTTTTCTGGGTTTTCGTGGGTAAAAATCGGGTTTTTAAACCTAGGTAGAATAATCTTGTGCTAACCGCAAAAGTTTTGTTTTCTGTTTGACGATTTTCAGAAGAAAAAAAAAATCAAAATATCTGTATTATGATTTGATTTGGATTTCGTATTTTTTTTACAAGATTTGGATCGAATACTTAACGGTCCAATCAAAAACTGATTTTTGGATTTTTCGGAGTAAATGTAGTGTTTTCGAATTTCGGATCACGGCATTTGTAATATGTTTGGTCTAATAATAGAGTTTCAACGTGTATCATGTGTAGTAGGCAGTGAATTCTTTGCCATCAAGTCTCCTAATATTCTTTTATCTTGAAATCAAAGGATTGGAAATATATATTTTTTTTAAAAAGGAGGAAAAAGTACTCATAAACTTGTTTTATTATTTTGTATATTATCATAAACTATGTGTGTAATTTTTATAAATTCGTATCTTCATTCCTGTATATTATCATAAACTATGTGACCCAATAATATACTTAAAAAATTCTTATCTCCATTATGTGACCTTCGCTACTTATGTTTAATCATACACAATTAGTCAAATAGTGTTGATGATAATTTTCAAGAATAATATCGAAATAATCTAGGATAGTATTAGTACGTACATATAATTGTTAATGGCACACAAAAATAGACATATAAGACCCAATAATGAGAGCAGACACATTCATATTACATGATACATAACATTGAGGAGCTAACTTTTTGGATTTATGTCCTTTTGTGGGACCCTAAACCACATGATGAGAGAATGGTTCCACGTCACAAAGCTATATACCCCATCACACAAATTCCAAAACTTCCATTTATATTTGGTTCTTCTTTATAATCTATATTAAAGATGAAAATTTTGGCCCCTAGTTAGATTTAGATTCCGTCACGGTCACGGTCGCGATCCGGTTTCGAATGCAAACTCGAGATTCTTTCCCTTCCAAAATACATGCATCGGGTTCCTGGTTCCCGGCTTGAGTTCAGTTTAATTTATAATTTTAGTTTTTGAAGTTTACCTTTATCTTGTTCTTTGTATTAAAAAAAAATGGATTTTCATCTATAGCCGACTAAAATTATAATATATTTGAAGAAGTTGTCGAGTTTTGGCATTGTTCATAGAAATCAGCCCGACCCAAAAACTCGGATCCATCATAATTTATTTACAAATCCGGAGTCTAATTTTAATTTCACTCCCAATTTATCTGTTTCCAAGATCACATGCCATAAATAATTTCTAAGATAAAACTCCTATATATAGTTTTTTTCTTCTCCTTTTTCACATGCAAATATATATTATCCATAACAACCCCCACATACAAAGCGATGATTCTAATAATATGAATACATTATATACTATATATATTAGTGTTTCTATGACTTGGAATGTATTATGATTATGAATGAGTGTGTGTGAACAGAAAAGACTTGTGTATGTGCCAAGACAAGAACCAGCCTATATTTCTTCATCATTTTATGTCTTTTTGTAACGAATCTCAACCGGCAACTACTTCCTTTTTAGAGAGAGTCAGATGGTTTTGGTGATCTTAAATCAACCAAATTAATTCTTGCAATTTCAATTTCAATTTGAAGCCAACCACTAATTGCAAAACCCAACTACAAAATTAGGTTTTTAGGTTCAAATGATCTTCATGAGCCAATGCATGGCTTTTGCATGTCTCTTTCGTATTTAGTAGTGCAATGTGGAGCCCTTTATTGCATGCCAAGTGGGGTTAGTTTCGATTTTTTTTAACATGTGACACCTTTTTCTTTCTTCCATTTGAGTATTCTTTTATTGTTTTTCTATTTTTTTTATCATAGAAAACGTGAACTTTAGATCTTCTAAATTAAAATACTTAACTATAACCAAGTTCGCTTAGATGACTCTTAAGGTCCTTACTTCAATCTTTAACAAAAAGCAGAATTTACGTATTTATATAATCTTGATTAATAGTGCATCTATTTTTACATTGCGAGTATATTTTATAATTTAAATCCATGTAATCTTCATCCATTTTACCTTATCATGATTGTATGCGTCAACCTCTTTAGAATGTAAGTTCGTTCAGCGAGATTTCGAGTTTCTGTTTTTTTTTTAAAGAATTACAAATAAAACGAGGAAGGAATATTTATGCCAATACTTAATTGGTAGGAAGTATATAATTGTGGAGTAAAGTTTTGAACTTGCTCTTTGTTTTAACACTATTGGAATTGCATTAAGTAGGACGCAATAAAAAGTTATGGCTAGAAACCTAATTCATAGGCCATGCTTTCTTTTACAAGTTGATTCCACAAAACTTTGATTTCCAAACCTTCTCTAATAAATGTGAACCATATTCTACACCAAAACATTATGGAGCCAAAAATAAATCACAATAGTAAGCAGTTAAACCCCCATTTAAATATGTTGCTACCATATTCAAAACCAGTGGGTGAGTTTTGGTTAATTTCTTGAGTTGTTGTACTTAGGGAATATTTTTAATAGAATAATTTTAGCATATGTAGGAGAAAGAGTGAAAAGTGGAGATTTCATGGCTTGGATTACTCATGTCTCATCGACAATGCAAATGTACATACGCCAAATATATTGAGAATAATAATATTCATCATTTTATTTGGGATATTTGGGCATTAAGTCCCAAATTGTTGTTTGAAAAGGTCGGATTTTTTTTTCCTGTGTCTATAGATTAAGTTTTCACCGTTGATAGAATCAAGTTTTCAGGTACCCACAAAGTAATATCATCTTGTGATATCTGGTTGACGGAAGTACAATAGAACCTCTTTGAATTAATATTCGATAACTTCGATAAAATAATACTTTTACCTCAATAATATAAAAAAATTCTTATGGCCCAACATAATTAATTTATCGAGGTTAAACTGTACGCATTCTTTATTCAATATTGAAAGTGTAAGTATAGACGTACTTTTTTTTATGCCGCAATTATTATTTATTTTAGATTAAAATGAGTCCTATCACTTGGAATGTTTAATCACTATTGGTTTGTTAGTTTACTTGTAATAAAAGAGAAAGGTTATACCATTTAAAATGCCTTAAAAGGTGGGTGGGTGAGGAAGGTAGCCAAAGATTACAAGTAGGAAAAAAAGAGTGACCAAATTTAATGAAGATAGAATGTTATACAACTATATGTATACTCTTTGTATTTAGACTTTTAATAATTCGAAATAGATATTCTTATATAATAGTAACAAGTTTACACTTTGTAACCATATTCTATTGAACTTTCTTTGACCACTAACATTTGTTGGCTCGTTTATATATGTTTTATTTTTTTGTTTCTCATAATCCTAATATCTTCTATGTAATAGATGTTTTATAATGTTGATTAGCTTGTTACAAAAGGAAGAAATTTTAGCACAAATAGAAGTAAAAATGATAAAATATAGAACAATAAACATTTATAAATTGAGGGTAAATTTCAAGATTGAAAACTTCATAAACATACATGACCTTCTATTTTTATGTTGTTTTATTTGATGTATGAACTCAAGTCGCTAATTGAATTTATTTTATAATTCACACAAGTACACAACTCAAGTCACTATTTGCTTTTTGTTGTTGTTGTAATTTTATAAAATGTAAAAATAAAAAACATGAAATTGACAAGATATTATTATGACAAACTTAATAGATCGAGGATAAATTTAAGAATAAATACTTCATAACTTATTATTATTGAAGAATTTATATTTCTATGTATTTAATTTAATTTAATTGAGTAATGAGCTCGAGTCGAGTCCAGCTTTTTTAGCGTGCGACGCGTGACACTGGATCCGAATCTCCGTCTCTCTCTGTCTGTCTTCTCCAACGGACTTTGCGTGCTTCTCTGAACACCACTCTCTCTCCTCTCTGCTTTAAGAGAGAGAGAGAGAGAGAGAAAAGCCATTGTTGAATTAATTATTCTCTTCCAAGCAAGGCCATTGATATCCATTCTCTCGCTAATCCAATGCTCCACACCATTCCTGCCAAGCAAAGCGATCAATGTCGGTTCTTTAATCTCTCTCTCTCGAATCTCTCCTCTTTTCTCTTTATATTGCTTTGATTCGTCGCGGCTTCGACGAAATTCGGCTCATTTCTCGGAGCTGTAATGATTGCGTTCTTAACTTTTTGATCATGTTATGCATTCTGTAATGAGGTATTGTTACGATTGAATCCAATTCGAAGAGAAATGAGATGATCGCTAATCGCACCGAAAACGATTTCAACGATGATTTTTTTTTTTTTTTTTTATCATGAATAGAAATTTTGGTCTGAATGTTGCTTTTGATTCTGATTATCTGAATGCGATTTGGTTGTTGGCTTTGATCTTTAGGAATTACAGATAAAAAGGCGAAAGCGCATTGGTCGTGTCGATTGCCTGGTTGTTTGAATGCTTCTGGAGGCGGAGATCATCTATAGATCGGGTCAGTATACTTATTTTCTTTCAATGGGCGTTCTTGTCGATTTTCGTTGCGACAATTTAAGATTTTCATAGTGTTTTTCATTCCATTTTCGTGTTATACAGACTCGTGAAAATGAGTTGGAACCCGAACGCGGAGGTTCATTACGTTAACACGAGTTACCCGTATAGCAATGCCGGTAGCTTTATGGAGTATTTCGAAGGTCTAACTTATGAACATGTGAATTTTATTTTTTCTGGTGCTTCGCATGCTCAGGTAATCTCTATGAAGCGTATGCAAATGCGATAACTTAATTTCTATCATGGTAAATCTGATTGAGGATAATAGCTTTGGAGGTTGAGAGAAAGCATAGTTTTTTTG
The DNA here is from genome assembly GCA_954871525.1 of Parietaria judaica. Lineage (NCBI taxonomy): Eukaryota > Viridiplantae > Streptophyta > Magnoliopsida > Rosales > Urticaceae > Parietaria > Parietaria judaica. The sequence goes on from OX940862.1 coordinate 12,183,873, forward strand.
GTTGATTTACTGTGAATTGTATGCATAAGAACTTTCTAAAGCTTTGAATTATCAGTATTGAGCTGTTTACTTTCTGCTCATAGTATCGGTTGATCGTTATAATCTCTTGGAGTCGACCGCTGAAAAGCCGTAGTTTTTGAGAACTGAGAAAGTCCCGGTCCATTTTTGAGAACTGGGAACCGAGAAATTCCCTGTCCATTTAAAAACTGAGACCGGTAACGGTTTTCACAAATTCGAACCGAGAATTTTTCGTTCTGGGTATTTAGTTTAATTTTAAATAATTTATTTACAAAAAGACATTTTTTTTTTCATCTTCTAGAAACCGATAAAACTGTTTAAAAACTTTTTATTTTGGTTTAAAACTAGTGAATTCCGGTTTAAACCGACATAAAAACTGGTTTTCAAGAAACAAATATCAGTTGGGACGGAAACCATTAAAGTATCGGTTCCCGGTCCGGGTTTCACCCCTGGTCTTAATCTCTATTTGATGATATCCTGGATTATATTGCATCCTTCAATTTGAATATTAACATGTTCCTGGTTTTTTTCAGGAGAGTATATTTACTTCCCCAAGCACTAGTTTTTACAAATTTGGGTCATCAGAACCCGGGAGTAGTTTGTACTATGATATCGGCCATGGTTACGAGGTCCATGATTACGATCTACGAAATGATTTCTATCGAAGACCGCATGAGAACTCTACAGTAATGACCAATGAACATACTGCACCGGCAAATTCAACGTGGGGTGGCACTGAAAACGTTCACGGCCGTGAAATTCCTGTAGAATGTGAGATTTCATAACAGAGGAACGCCGATAATTATTGAAAGATTCTGGGTCATGCATTTTGAATTTTTTCTACTAATTTGTGTAACATAATGACCTTGTACTATTTCTTTCGCGATTTTTGCCCGCTTTTCAAATATTTTAGTTTTACCTTTTCAGGTCCACGAAGACATCACAGCTCTCATGATTATCAGGTGCATAGCTAACACGACTATCTCGCTCTCTGTCCATAGTTTTTGCATAAATTATTGTTCACTTTGAGCTGAAAAATATTGTTCGGTAATTTCGCAGGCTGTTTGGCAAGACAATATCGACCCCGACAACATGACTTATGAGGTTAGCTATCTGAACAACAAAATATTCCTTTCCTTATATTCAGTCAGTTTGAAATGCGTTTTATACTCAATCAGAATTAGTGTTAAAAATTTAAGCTCTTTAACGTTCAGGAATTACTCGAGTTGGGCGAGGCAGTCGGAACTCAAAGCCGAGGCCTTTCTCAAAAGGAAATTGCGCTGCTTCCAGTCTCAAAATACAAGTGCAGCTTTTTCTCTAGAAAGAAATCGCGAGATGAAAGGTAGGGATTTTGACTTTATGAATTAATCTTACTCCTCATTTTGATTGGGCATACGCTGTAATCTTTCAAACGTGTATGAGTGATTGTAACTTGCAAGTTTCTCCACATACCCATTTGAATGAACGAATAAAATCAGAAAGTTAAAGTCGTTTAAATCTTTTTTGAGTGGTTTAGAATCGGATGAAGACTCGTTTCTTGTATTTAACAATTTAACTTGATTTACAAGTTAAGTAAAGGATAAGAGTAATTATAAGAAATTATCACTAAAATTGTTGTACAGTCATGGTTTCCTGCTTAAACTGTTCGTTTGTAGTAGTTTCTCCCCCGAACTTGTATATTGCAATAAATTCCTCCCTGGCTGTTTTAAATCGACCGGTTTCCGCCGAATTTTAAGCCGTGTGCAATGCAAGGGCTTATACATTTACGATTATAGTATGTGCATTGAACGTGATTTAAAAGCTGAACAAATTTGTCTGTCTCTTAACGATAATGGTGATAGTGACTGCAATTTACAAGCTAGGGGAGAAACTACTGTAGAACAAAAAGATAACCGGGAAAACTGCTCAAGTCAACTAGTTCAAGGGCATAGCAGATAATTATTCTTAATGGAAAGTTGCATTTATATGTGGTATTGTTTATTAATTGTGAGTTGGTGCAGATGCGTGATTTGTCAGATGGAATATAAACGAAATGAGCGACGAATGACGCTGCCATGCAAGCACGCCTACCACTCTTCTTGCGCCAACAAATGGCTTACCATCAATAAGGTAAACTCACCACGGTCGAGCATTAGAATTTGTATTAGATACAAGTCCTATGGGTGAAACCGGGGCCGGTAATCGGTATTTTGAGATTTTTCCTTCCGGTCCTGGTTTTCTGGGAATCGAAAAAAAACATATATGTTATTAACCAGGACTTAGACCTGTAAAATACCAGTTTAAATGGGCATTGACCGGTTTTAAATGGGAAATCCCAGTAGCCGGGGACGATTTTATACCAGATTATACTGTTTTTTTAAAATATAGTTGGTAATATAAGAAAAAAATTAGAAAGTACTATTGTTTGTTGTCGCTGGTCATGCATTTAGTTTAGCTGACGATGTTTCAAATGTCCGTTTCAGGCTTGTCCCATTTGTTACAAAGAGGTCAAGTTCGGAGAGGCGCCAAAACGTTAGATGAAGAACACGTACGGTTTTTTTTTTTCCCTCAGTTCCTCCGGTCCCCGAGTTTGTTGGTTTGTTTTTTGTTTTTAAAATTAATTAATTTGTTTCTTTATTTCTTTCTTTCTTTCGTTCTTTCTTTCTTTCTTCCGTATAAGAACGTTGTTTGTATCAACTTTTTTTCTTTTCTTCCACTTTTATTTTAGGAGCATTACATTAATGTCAGGTTTTTATAGAAGAAGTGGTCATGGACTTGAGTATTATTTTTTTTCTTTCATGAATCGTTTTATTTTCCCTTTATATCATTGATTGTAAATTGGTTAGGATTTTTTTTTTTTTTTTTTAGCATAATGTAAATTGATTTAGACTTATGTGTGAACGATAATTGTGTGTGTTTTTTAAGGTGAAACTTACAATTATATTGCAAAAGCCTGTGTTGTGCCATGAAAAGTAGTGTTTATTTTTTATTTTTCTCTTAAAGAAAAGCTTCACTAATAGTAACAATTAATTCACGCCAAAGTTACCCGCTCATTACTGTAGGGGCGAAACCAGTATCGGCTTCTTGGTTGAGCATGGTTTTGTTTTTTCGAGCCTTTCTAAAATTGGGATTGGTTACGGTTTCGGAAAAGTCAATTTCTTCAAAAATGGGGAGTGGCTTGACGGCAGGGTCGGCCTGAGGGTGTACATGGTAAGCCCCCGCCTAATTTTTAAAAATTGGGGGAGGGGGGAGGGGGGGCAAAATCCGTTTTCGCCCAGGGCCCTGACAAACTCAGGGCCGGCCCTGCTTGACGGGGCCAAACCAAGCCAAAAACTGAAATACATTCAAGTTGACTAATTTAGGTCATAAGATTAAACGCTACAACAAAGATGAAAACCAGGAATTTGGTTAGCATCGTTTTTAAGTGTCCCAGTCAAGTCTTTTTTTTTTAAACGCAAATGGCTCGGCTCAGGCCAAGACCGGGGCGAAATCGGGCCTTAATCGGATTTTGCTTGCTCTTATTTGATTAAGTGTTTTTTCAATTTTTTCAATTTTTTTTTCTTTTAGCGTAGTCTATAACCGAATCCGACTCAATGCCACCCAATCCCAGTCCCAATCATGGTTTCCTTCGGTATTCGGCGCTCGCCCGATTCCTGACTCAACCCCCAGTTTCAAGAATTAGAATTGGGATCGGTTTCGGAAGGTCCGAAAAAATCCGAAAAAATTGGAAACGGCCCAGAAAGAAAAAGAAAATTGGTACTTCGTTCCAAGTTCACCCCTGATAATACAATTTCTTATTGGGTGGTGTAGTGTGCGAAGACCATTAATTACGTAGCAAATGCAAAACACGACTTCTAATAATTTCGAGGCCCCTTTTATATTGCCTCACACGGTCAATGCCTCATGTAACTTTAGTTTTTTTCAATTAATTGTCAGCGGTCCTGACGTATTATTATTATTATTATTATTATTATTATTATTATTATGTGAACGAAATGCTCATTTTGTGTCAAACCTTTTAAAAAATGCCCATTGTGTGTAATTTTTTACTCTCACAAATGGGCATTTTATAAAATGTTTGACACAAAATTGAGCATTTCGTACCATTCTTTTATTATTATTATTATTATTATTATTATGTACAATCAACAACTCGAGCAAAACGTAAGACATAGAGTTAGCTACTAATTAGAGAAACCAATTAAATTTAATTAATATGGTAAGAATTACTTGGCATTCATACATGATACATCAAAGATGAGGATGGTGCTTATCTTATACTAAATACAGATAAGCTTGCTATGAATAAAATACTTGCTAGAAATTGTTATCATCCCTTAAATTTCATTTAATAAAATACCCCTAACACACATATTGTCGTATTTGATCACATCTAATATAGTAGATATGCTACTTTACACGAATAATGATGGATGGATACATGAGAAGAGTAAGCATAACCGCATATTTATCAGCTCCTGGATTTCATTTGATCTATTGCTACACCTTCTGTTGAGATTTATGACGTTTTCTGCTATAGAGAATCATTTACGCAATAATGTGAAAAATGACTTGCTAAATAATATTTTATTTCAATAATAAGACTATTTTCTTTTTCTCAATTTACCTCGTAAATGACATTTTGTATGCAATATTGTTACATTTCAATTTAAAGTTTTTATTTTAAAAATCGCGTTACATTATTTTCCGTCGTCGTGATACATACATACATATATATATATATATATATATATATCAAGAGATCATTTGGTACTTTAATATTATTCCAAACAAGAATTTTTTTAATTATATTTTTGTATCCATTTGCATTATGATAATATGCACCGACGTTGAACTATCAGAAGATGATTCCAAAACATATATATTTTATACTATACTATACTATACTATATATTATATATATACACTGTCATCTACCAGTGCTTAAGATTTAGCCATTTGAAAGAGATGAGCTTCGTTGTATAAAAATCAACATGTTTGAACGAAAGCAGGCCTATTACGACTTTCGCGATCGTTCCTTGCGTCTTCATTCAATATCTTCAAATCTATATAAAATCCAAATAATTATTAGTTATATTAGAATTAATAAAATTAATACTAATTATTCTGATATTTTGACTGTGATCCAGCTAGCTACAGCATTTTAACCATTACAAAGTCAATCTATAATATTTTGTGAATTTTGATTCTTCATGAGCTATTTATTTCACTAAACTTAAGTTTAGTAATAACGGTGATAATGATATATGTTAAAATGTAGCTACTAAATCAGATATCATAAGCAACGAAATTTCGGACACATTTTTTTTCTTCAGTTAACCCAATTCATTTACAAACTTAAAAGAAAATGAGAGATTTATTATGATCGAAAAAGATATAGAATAGAGATTTAGTACGAGCCAAAAATAACGACTAGGTTAATTAACCCTAATTAACAAGCTTATTACAAAAATTCCTAATCCGAAAAGTCCATTACCAGGTGGCAAGTCTTCGAATTTCCAACAAACTCACTAGCTCCGTTTTCACTAACAAATTCAAAATAGCCAATAAAATTTATGTCATACCGTGAAGATACGAAACGGACTAGGGCAACAAATTACAAAACTGGGTGATTAACTCTAACATCGAATTAATTTTGGGAAGATGACTCTAATTTAAAGTACACTGTGTTTAGGTCAAAGTAAAAAGAGTACATTTTGGTAAATTATTATAACGTGCTACATGATAATATAGAAGTAATTTCATGGTACTATTACTATATAAGGGTTGAGCCTTGACTTATCATATAAATATATTCCATCATAATATAGAATAGTATATTTTTGGTAGGTAATCGATAAAGAAAAGCCACTTGCTCTAGTTTCGAGTCCTTAAGAAGACCTTGTGATGTAATTATTTCTTATCAGCCAAAAATATAATGTCTCGATATTAATGTGCAAATAAATATTTGGAAAATTTCAGAAGGGGACATTGTTTGACTTCTCTCCGATTATTCTAATTATTATTCTGAAAATATACTATATATATGAAAAAAGAACTATTTATATCTAGACCACAAAAAATGACAAGAAAATTGTTTATTATTTTATGGGTGAAATGATATTTTCAGCTTTATAGTTTTCATACCCATTCTTCGTTGAATACTTGGCATAATGGACATGATTCTATGCACTATATACTTTCTTTCATATAAAATACTTTTAAGAATCATAATAATACATCATCAAATTCATTTACCTATAAAATATATCGCTAGGGTTTGATCATGAGAATGTGATTTCCAAACCGACTGCTTCGAAAATGAAGCTGATTGAGTATTTAAAATGATATATTTAGAAAATTTCGGAAGGAGAGTTTGATTTTGAAAACCGATATTAATATCGTATTAGCTCCAGATTTCAAAAAAAAAAATATTCCGAATCAGTATGTCAACCTAATAGCGATGATCAGCGGGCGATGATCACCGGGCGGTAATCGTTATAGCCTTAAGAGTTTGACTTTAAAAACCGCTATTATCGTTGCATGAGTTCCAATTTTTTTTTTTAAAATCCGAGTCAATAGAGATAAGTAGTATATCATCTCTGTATGTCAACCTAATAACGATAACGACAATCACATTTGTCATCGCTATAGGTCTCAGCAACGAGGTTACCAGCAAAGAATAGCGACGAGAATCAGACCCTTTTTTTCGTAGAGATTCTATATATACGATAATTATTTTTTTTACTTAATTATTTTGTTTGATCTTTTACGACTAATAATTATCTGAACAGTATGGAATAAGCAAAAGACAAAGAACAAGAAAATAATATATTATTTAGAAGCATTTAAAACCCTAATTGTAAGAACATGAACTCATGATACTATATATTTAGAAACTGCATCAACATATTAATGGGACGTATTAAACACAATTTGCTTTAGAACGTGATTAGATTATTAAAATGGTTAAACAGGGATTAATTAAGCTCATTAATTACTATAAGTGTAATATTTAAACAAGCTGCTATGTCATGTTCTAAAATAGAGAAAAGAATAATTAATCAACGCGTAATCAGACCCCACATGCTAATTAATTATAGTTCGACACAATTAATTAAGAATCATTAACTTTTGAGTTACATAATTAATTGAGATGTTTCACTTGTTCTTTCCCTTGTCTTTACTTATTATACTAAAGATACCAAATCAAAGTAACAATTTTCATATAAACACGCATTGAATTTTCTAAAAATAAAAATTCTACTTACCATTTACTTTACCTAATTATATACTAGCCTCTTTTTTTTTTTTTTTTTTTATCTACCCGGTCTCGTTAGACCAGGCCTCCCAAAATCAGGCCCGGTTAGATAAAAAAAAATCCCCTTTTTTGTTGTTGTCAAATCTGTTCTCAGCCGGAACTCGAAGGCCGATTGTTTTTAACTGAACTCGGACCGGTAACCTGGGTCAAATTTTCAGACTTACCTAATACTATGTGTTGAATAGTTCGTGGATTCATTGTGGACAAACTTAAAATAAAGAGTGGGAATGCACAAAAACACGTTAAAGGAGCCATGAAAACAATAAACAAAAATTGTTCAGATCAAAGAAGGAATTGGTATTATTATTATTGGAGAATGTACATGAATGGACATTGTCAATTATATGTGTTATATTTAAGCAATAAATAAATACAGGCTGTACCGTTGAATAAATAACATGTCCGACTCAGCAATAATTGGGAGAGCAAGACTATATAAAGGGCTCTTGGTACTTCATGCAATTCACTCCAAAAACACTCTCACAAGATCTAAGCAAAAAACTCACAAATGTTGAGCTCAGGACTGCCGAGGCGTTTGCCTTGGCTAGCCTTGGCGTTTTTCCTGGTCGCCACCTCCGTGGTCGCCGATTACAGCAAGCCTTATAGCTATGCTTCCCCGCCTCCGCCGAAGCATGTCTTTCGTCACCCCTACCACTACAATAGGTCTCCGCCGAAACATGTCGTCACTTACCCGCCATACTACCATGATATTCCGGCGCCGCCAAAACATGTTAAATACCCGCCTTATCATCACAAATCTTTGCCTCCACCTAAACATGTAGACCCACCGTACTATTATAACTCACCACCACTACCATTATCGTCACCTCCACCTCCATATGTTTACAAATCTCCACCACCACCATCTCCGTCTCCTCCTCCACCATACGTATACAAATCACCACCGCCACCTTCTCCATCACCACCTCCACCATATGTTTATAAATCTCCACCACCTCCATCTCCTTCGCCTCCACCTCCGTATGTGTACAAGTTTCCACCACCACCATCACCGTCACCTCCACCTCCTTACATGTACAAGTCTCCGCCACCACCATCTCCATCACCGCCTCCTCCGTACGTGTATAAATCTCCACCACCACCATCACCGTCACCACCACCTCCATACGTGTACAAGTCTCCGCCACCACCATCTCCATCACCGCCTCCTCCGTACGTGTACAAGTCTCCGCCGCCACCATCTCCATCACCGCCTCCTCCGTACGTGTATAAATCTCCACCACCACCATCTCCGTCACCGCCACCTCCGTATGTTTACAAGTCTCCACCACCACCATCACCATCTCCACCGCCTCCGTACGTGTACAAATCTCCACCACCTCCATCTCCTTCGCCTCCACCTCCGTATGTGTATAAGTCTCCACCACCACCATCACCGTCACCTCCACCTCCTTACATGTACAAGTCTCCGCCACCATCATCTCCATCACCGCCTCCTCCGTACGTGTATAAATCTCCACCACCACCATCACCATCACCACCACCTCCATACGTGTACAAGTCTCCGCCACCACCATCTCCATCACCGCCTCCTCCGTACGTGTACAAGTCTCCGCCGCCACCATCTCCATCACCGCCTCCTCCGTACGTGTACAAATCTCCACCACCACCATCTCCATCACCACCGCCTCCTTACGTGTACAAGTCTCCACCACCCCCATCACCGTCACCACCGCCTCCGTACGTTTATAAGTCTCCACCACCACCATTTTCATCACCGCCTCCACCGTACGTGTATAAGTCTCCACCACCACCATCACCTTCACCACCACCTCCATATATTTATAAGTCTCCACCACCACCATCACCGTCCCCACCGCCTCCATACGTGTACAAATCTCCACCACCACCATCTCCATCACCGCCTCCTCCCTACGTGTTCAAATCTCCGCCACCGCAATCTCCATCACCTCCCCCACCATACATGTACAAGTCTCCACCACCACCATCTTCATCACCGCCACCTCCATACGTGTACAAGTCTCCACCACCACCCTCGCCGTCCCCACCACTTCCGTATGTGTACAAATCTCCACCACCACCATCACCGTCCCCACCGCCTCCATACATTTACAAGTCTCCACCTCCACCATCTCCTTCACCACCCCCTCCGTATGTGTACAAGTCTCCACCACCCCCGTCACCGTCACCACCGCCTCCTTACGTGTACAAGTATCCACCACCCCCGTCACCGTCACCACCGCCTCCATACGTTTACAAGTCTCCACCACCACCATCTCCGTCACCGCCGCCTCCTTACATCTACAAGTCTCCACCTCCACCATCTCCTTCACCACCACCTCGGTATGTGTACAAGTCTCCACCTCCACCATCTCCTTCACCACCACCTCCTTATGTGTACAAGTCTCCACCACCACCATCTCCATCACCGCCACCTCCGTACGTTTACAAGTCTCCACCACCACCATCTCCTTCACTGCCACCTCCGTACGTGTATAAATCTCCTCCACCACCATCACCGTCACCACCGCCTCCTTACGTGTACATGGCTCCACCACCACCATCTCCATCACCGCCACCTCTGTATGTGTACAAGTCTCCACCACCACCACCACCATCACCGTCATCACCGTCATCACCACCTCCCTATTTCTACAAGTCACCACCTCCGCCTTCCCCGTCACCACCTCCTCCTTACCTTTACAAATCACCACCCCCACCCTCGCACCTGGTAAATCCCCCGTATTTATACAAATCTCCGCCACCACCAACCCCTCAATATTACTACAAGTCACCTCCACCTCCTCAACACTACTAAGATGAACACTACTAAGATGAAGCGAGTTCTCTGTTTGAAAGCTTTTGAACAACCTTAATACATGTTCTTTTGACTTTGGGGAACTTTTCTTTATGTATTCATTCATGACTTATAATTAAGTGTGATATGTTATCAGCACTAATGAGGTCTCGCTTAAGTTCAGCATTATTTATTGTACGGTTAGTTTTATGGAATGTAATATTACAACTGTGCTCTACAGTTTTTTGTTTTCTCATTGTGATCTTCTGTTGAGGCTTAGATGATTATATATATATATATATATATATATATATATTTGTAAAAAATATTATGAATGATGCAAAATGGAAAATCTTAGCTATATGGTCAACGTATTTCACAAGCTAGATCGAAATTTCAAACATACAAATTCCGTAATTCAAATATATATATATATAAATATTATATATATATATATATGTTAATTAAGTCTGTGATTATATGATATTTGTGATTACAAATAACTAATAGATTAATATTCACACGTGATCAGTCGTGACTAATCAGTTGTCATTTTTTTCTTTCTATAAAAATACACAAATATGTAAGTCTTTCAAAATCATTCATTTCAAAGAAGTGCAAACCTTGGTCTGACATTGTCAAATATATGTTATATATAGATTATAATTACGCAATAAAACTTGTACGTTATTCGTCATGAATTATATACTACTCGATTTATAAATAATAATCCCAGTTGAATAATTTTATCCAGTTTTTACTCAGTAAAATATTTAATGCTCCGTCAAGCTTAGACCTATTCAGTTTCAGATAGCCTAGATGAGTTAGTATAAATTAACAAAGATCACCAAATGAGACGCATATTGAAAACATCAATATATATATTATTTACATATATATATTAATTATGTGTAACTAGCCGGTAACTAAAACTTATGTTTTAAAATGACCCGTAACTGATTTTTAAACAGATTAAGATTAATTGTATCCGGTTTCAAACCGGATACATTTACCAATTGTTGTTTCTCTAAATCAAATTTAGTTTTTAATAATTGGTATTAATACTAAATATTAAGAAGAAGAAAAAGATATGATGTTGAACTGATGTGTTATATATATATATATATATTTGTTGGACGTTTTATTTTTGTTTTGAATCGTTTTGTTTTATCCACGATTTATTTTGAACTGGTATGTGTTATTTGGACAAGATGTGCTTGGTCTAGTGGTAACAAGTACATCACTTAAGACATTAGATGTCTTGAGTTCGAGTCACCATGAAAGTAAGAGTGAAATCCAAAGATCCTCATATATATATATATATATATATTATATATATAAAGAAAAAAATGTGTTATTTGGACCTATATGTTTTATTTTGTGAAAATATGTTGAATATTATATAGATATATATTAAATTAAATAACCGGATCCGATTAACCGGTTTCATAATTCGAACCGGTTTCAATACAAGTTAGGTTATTAAAATCGGTTATCGGACTTTGATAAAGAAGTCCAATTCAACCAATTTATTTTAAAACTAATAAATGTTATTAAAATACGAATAACTGAAATAATATTATGGCTACCAAAAAAACAAATTAACCGAGGGTTAGCAATAATATAGTATCTTGTTGACTGAGTAAGAAAATTAAATCAACTAATTGATTGCCGATCTACTATAGTAATAAATTTAAGAATAATTAATTGACAAACCCGTGTGGTATTGTTGTATACAAAAGAATCTGGTCTGATAAATTACAAAACAGATATGATCTACTAGGTACCACAGTGTATTGTAATGACAAAAAAAGATAATTAATTGCAAAATTTTGACTCACCAACCACAATGGAAAAAAATTAGAACAAAGCCAAAAAAAAATAAAAAAATTACAGTTGCTTATTATTTTTATTCTTATTAATTTACCATATATTTATTTTCAATGTTATGCTATTACATTTTTCATATCTTCAATTATCTTGCGAGCAACATAATTAAAATAAATTAAGTAGTAAAAAAATTTCACAGATCAACGTAATTAATCATAAACGAACATGTATTCATATTATAGAAACAAAAATAAAATCGCCCATGAAATAAAAGAATGCGAGATATTTAAGGAAAATAAAACATACAACTCAAGAAAAAAATACATGTCAAAAGATTTAACAATATTTGGAAATAGAAAACGCAAATAACCGTACGCATCATAGAGGAGACTTGTCTTCGAAGATGGTTCCTCTAGGTGATTTCAGGGTGTAAGATTAGTAAACATTAGCAGGTGGTGGAGGGGACGGATATGTGTACTTCGGTGCCTCTATAACTTTTGGTGGTGGAGGAGAGTTGTATACGTTTGATGGTCGTGGTGAATTGTAAGAGTAGTTGGGCACTTCTATGTGTATTGGTGGCAGTAAAGATTGGTACACGTACGACGGTGGTGGGGGCGAGTTGTATGTATATTTCGGAGACTCAATTTGTTTTGGTGGTGGGGAAGAGTTGTAGACGTACGGCGGTGGGGGCGAGCTGTAAGTGTACTTGGGAGCCGGTGGGGGCGCGCTGTAAGTGTACTTGGGAGCCTCGACGTGCTTCGGCGGTGGGGGAGAGCTGTAGACGTACGGCGGTGGGGGCGAGCTGTAAGTGTACTTGGGAGCCTCGACGTGCTTCGACGGTGGGGGAGACTTGTAGACGTACGGCGGTGGGGGCGAGCTGTAAGTGTACTTGGGAGCCTCGACGTGCTTCGGCGGTGGGGGCGACTTGTAGACGTACGGCGGTGGGGGCGAGCTGTAGACGTACGGCGGTGGGGGCGAGCTGTACGTGTACTTGGGAGCCTCGACGTGCTTCGGCGGTGGGGGCGAGCTGTAGACGTACGGCGGTGGGGGCGAGCTGTACGTGTACTTGGGAGCCTCGACGTGCTTCGGCGGTGGGGGCGAGCTGTAGACGTATGGCGGTGGGGGCGAGCTGTACGTGTACTTGGGAGCCTCGACGTGCTTCGGCGGTGGGGGAGACTTGTAGACGTACGGCGGTGGGGGCGAGCTGTAAGTGTACTTGGGAGCCTCGACGTGCTTCGGTGGTGGGGGTGACTTGTAGACGTACGGCGGTGGGGGCGAGCTGTACGTGTACTTGGGAGCCTGGACGTGCTTCGCCGGTGGGGGCGAGCTGTACGTGTACTTGGGAGCCTCGACGTGCTTCGGCAGTGGGGGCGACTTGTAGACGTATGGCGGTGGGGGCGAGCTGTACGTGTACTTGGGAGCCTCGACGTGCTTCGGCGGTGGGGGCGACTTGTAGACGTATGGCGGTGGGGGCGAGCTGTACGTGTACTTGGGAGCCTCGACGTGCTTCGGCGGTGGGGGCGAGCTGTAGACGTACGGCGGTGGGGGCGAGCTGTACGTGTACTTGGGAGCCTCGACGTGCTTCGGCGGTGGGGGCGAGCTGTAGACGTACGGCGGTGGGGGCGAGCTGTAAGTGTACTTGGGAGCCTCGACGTGCTTCGGCGGTGGGGGCGACTTGTAGACGTACGGCGGTGGGGGCGAGCTGTACGTGTACTTGGGAGCCTCGACGTGCTTCGGCGGTGGGGGCGACTTGTAGACGTACGGCGGTGGGGGCGAGCTGTACGTGTACTTGGGAGCCTCGACGTGCTTCGGCGGTGGGGGCGAGCTGTAGACGTACGGCGGTGGGGGCGAGCTGTACGTGTACTTGGGAGCCTCGACGTGCTTCGGCGGTGGGGGCGAGCTGTAGACGTACGGCGGTGGGGGCGAGCTGTACGTGTACTTGGGAGCCTCGACGTGCTTCGGCGGTGGGGGAGACTTGTAGAGGTACGGCGGTGGGGGCGAGCTGTAAGTGTACTTGGGAGCCTCGACGTGCTTCGGCGGTGGGGGTGACTTGTAGACGTACGGCGGTGGGGGCGAGCTGTACGTGTACTTGGGAGCCTCGACGTGCTTCGGCGGTGGGGGCGAGATGTACGTGTACTTGGGAGCCTCGACGTGCTTCGGCGGTGGGGGCGAGATGTACGTGTACTTGGGAGCCTCGACGTGCTTCGGCGGTGGGGGCGACTTGTAGACGTATGGCGGTGGGGGCGAGCTGTACGTGTACTTGGGAGCCTCGACGTGCTTCGGCGGTGGGGGCGAGCTGTAGACGTACGGCGGTGGGGGCGAGCTGTACGTGTACTTGGGAGCCTCGACGTGCTTCGGCGGTGGGGGCGAGTTGTACGTGTACTTGGGAGCCTCGACGTGCTTCGGCGGTGGGGGAGAGCTGTAGACGTACGGCGGTGGGGGCGAGCTGTACGTGTACTTGGGAGCCTCGACGTGCTTCGGCGGTGGGGGAGAGCTGTAGACGTACGGCGGTGGGGGCAAGCTGTACGTGTACTTGGGAGCCTCGACGTGCTTCGGCTGTGGGGGAGAGCTGTAGACGTACGGCGGTGGGGGCGAGCTGTAAGTGTACTTGGGAGCCTCGACGTGCTTCGGCGGTGGGGGGGAGCTGTAGACGTACGGTGGTGGGGGCGAGCTGTAAGCGTACTTGGGAGCCTCGACGTGCTTCGGCGGTGGGGGGGAGCTGTAGACGTACGGCGGTGGGGGCGAGCTGTAAGGGTACTTGGGAGCCTCGACGTGCTTCGGCGGTGGGGGCGAGCTGTAGACGTACGGCGGCGGGGGCGAGCTGTAAGTGTACTTGGGAGCCTCGACGTGCTTCGGCGGTGGGGGAGACTTGTAGACGTACGGCTGCGGGGGCGAGCTGTAAGTGTACTTGGGAGCCTCGACGTGCTTCGGCGGTGGGGGAGAGCTGTAAGTGTACTTGGGAACCTCGACGTGCTTCGGCGGTGGAGGAGAGCTGTAAGTGTACTTAGGAGCCTCGACGTGCTTTGGCGGTGGAGGAGAGCTGTAAACGTACGGCGGTGGGGCCGAGCTATAAGTGTACTTGGGAGCCTCGACGTGCTTCGGCGGTGGGGGCGAGCTGTAAGTGTACTTGGGAGCCTCAACGTGGTTCGGTGGTGGGGGCGAGCTGTAAGTGTACTTAGGAGCCTCGACGTGCTTCGGTGGTGGGGGAGACTTGTAGATGTACGGCGGTGGGGGCGAGCTGTAAGTGTACTTGGGAGCCTCGACGTGCTTCGGCGGTGAGGGAGAGTTGTAGACGTACGGCGGTGGGGGCGAGCTGTAAGAATATTTGGGTGCCTCAACGTGCTTAGGCGATGGGGGAGAGTTGTAGATGTACGGCGGTGGGGGAGAGCTGTAAGAGTACTTGGGTGCATATACTTGTTTTGCTAGTGGTGGAGAATTGTAGATATACGATGGTGGGGGAGAGCTATATGAATTCTTTGGAGTATCTACTACTTGTTTCGGCGGATATAAATCTGGCTTTGGAATGACAATTTGCGGTAGAAGCAGTGGCAAATTGTATGGTTTGGGAGCAACTAAATCAGGGGTATCGTCATGTTCCGACTTGTACGGCTTGGGGGCAACGTATCCAGGTGTCTCGGCGTGTTTTTGTGGTGTGTCGGCAGCGTAGGACGCAGAGTAATCAGCGACAGCGGCTGTGGCTACGAAGAAAAATGCTAAGGCAAAAGCCAGTCGAGGCCATTGCCTCGGCTTTTTGGAGCTTCTCATTTTTAGAAATCTCTGTATTTAATTGAATGATACATTCTTAGAATTGCCACTATATATAGTGATCTCTGTATTGAAAAAATGATTATGCTTTCCTAACATTCATACACGTTGTGTATTAGATAAATAGACGTGAAATCAACCAAGCATGTTTGTATTCATTAGGTTTACATATTCCTCTCTCGACGTGCCTTCGTGTTGACAACTTCACATCGAAACAATTTTTTTTTTTTTTCACTAGCCAGGGTTTGGATCTATATTTCCCTAAAAAAAAAAAAGGGTTTGGATCTATATTAATTCGAATGGGTAACCAAAAAAATGATAAAATATATTTTTAATTTAAATTTTAAGAAAATTTACTTTTTTATATCCTTTAACTTTTATTTTTGACAAAAATATACCCTCAAATTTCAAAAATAGCTAAATATTAATAGTGATAAAAATAATATCCAAAAATTTAATTTGTAAGTCCAGAACCGAAAATTATGGAGTTTTTATAAATTTATAAGTCACGCCTCCGTTGATACTGATTTCGCTAGACGCGAGGATACAGAAATTAATTGTATTCAAAGTCTTTTATTCATAAATTATTACAGCCATATATATGTCTTCTTTTTCTTTTTCATTTTTAAATTTTAAATCATAGTGTAAAATAATTGAATTATTATATATAATATAACTTTCTTGAAATTTCAGTTACATAATTAATGAATAATGCTGAACACGATTACGCGAATTATTGAAAAGAAACGTTTATATCCAACTAATATAGTATCAAGTAGCCTTATATAAAAGGTATTATTGACTTATATAGAAATTAATTGTTCTTTCTTTTTTAAATATATATATATATGTATATATATATATACATATATGTGTGTGTGTTTACTCCCTTCACGTTGCCATGTATGATATTCGCATGGTCATCACTTCGTAAACAGCAAATATAATCTTTAGGTTTTATTTTTCATTGGTTTCATGTTGTGAAATCAAATGTAAAATTGGCTCTATGAAAGTACACATGTCTCTTTAGAAAAGTACTAGGGATTAATGTTTAGTCTTTCGATATATGTCTTCGTAGTCTGCGATTGACAATCATACTTAAGAAAAAAATCAAAAAAATAAATAAACTGATTTCCGTCTCTTATATGTTCTCTTGCCCAAGCATTAAGGACTGACTTTCAATGTTAAAATATAATCTTTCATAAATTTGTGTTATTTCACCTTTTGGTCTCATAAGTTTACGCCTTAAAATTCTTGAACGAGGAAAACATATTTGTGTGTAAATTATTATCTCGAATAATGAATACATAAAAATCAATACTTAATAGTATCAATATCAATACAAATTGATCTTGATTTATTTTTATATACGTACTCATTTTTAAATTTTATTTTGTTGATTTATTTGGGTTAGCGCTCTGGTAAGAAGCGGGCATTCTGCTATTATTTAATAGTAATATTTTAATGTATGAAAATATCAATTAAATTAGTTAACGAGGAAGGTTGATGTAGCGAAAGCTCAAAGAACACAAACATATACCGATTTTGATTCGCACGTATATACCAATAGAAGATCCTTCCTTAACCATAAATCAATTACATGTGGTAATTTTTCTTTCCAATCGGCTAAAGAAAGGCTTACGTAGTCCATTATAATAAACCATAAAATGAACCGACAACAAAATGAATAAATAAATAAATACGAAAAACGATATAAAAGACATTTAGAAGTTATATGTTGCTTGAAACTTGCTAAGATGGCGGTTTGAAATTTCATAAACCTTAAAGAACATCAATATCGATGAGAAAGGTTAGGTAGGAATTAATCTAAGTATATATCTTAACAAATTAACATATCAAGATAATCATAGTGCTTCTGATGTTATAACATTAAAGGGATTTCCAATGTTTTATTTTAAAGGGTTCTTAAAAGTAATAGTCAATCTTGAAAGTGAGTTTAGCAAAATAACTAAACTTTGGTTAATTGTATAAACTAACCAATTAACTATTTAAGTGAATTTCTAATTACATTCTTACCCTTAATAATAAAAAACGAAATTAAAAATAAATACAAATTAACCACGTAATTTGTGGGTTATTAATATGAAAAAATCAATGACATTTATTATAAATAATTATATTAATTATGAATTCATTTATTTTCATTAATTGAAAATATTGCTATTAATTGAAATAGCTATTAATATGGTAACAACCAAAACCAAACCCCTTTTTTTTTTGTATAATTCAAATTATAAATTCAAAACATTCATATAATTTTCGGATTTATTTTTTAAAAAAAAATATCAACAAATTAAAGACGCTAATTAACGTAAATCAACAACGAATCAACGTAAATTAACATCGAATTAACATAAATTAACAACGAATTTACAATGAATTCCTAGCCAATTTACGTTAATTAAGAACGAATTTACAATGAATTAACAACGAACTTACGTTAATTCGTAAATTAACAACGAATTAACGGCCATTAACAACGAATCAACGTAAATTAACAATCAAAATAAACTTGGAATAATGATGGGCGACTTCAGGCCATTAACGAAACCTTCGCTGCCGCGCCCGGTCAATTCAGCATTGTCCTCGACGACGGAGCCATCCTCACCGGCCTTCCGATCAAGTACCCTTCCCACGATGCCCTCGGCTCGTCAAAGGAGAAGCGGCGGCACTCGTCGAGCGACATCCGAGCTGCAATGTCGACAGAGAATCTCGGATCTGTGTCGCAAGATCTGCGCTCACCGTCAAAACCATACTCCCCGACCTCCGACTGTGTTTCCCTCGCCCTCGCTCCGTCATTGTTTCCGGTCACCGAATCGCCATTCTCTCCGGGGAGCTTCTTCTTCTTCGGCTTTTGCCTCCATTTCGCGAATTTCTTGCTCAGATCTGAAGCCCTGCGCTGCGAGTCGGCCGCGACGTCGTCGGATCTCGGGCCTCCGGAGCACGATTTGCTCCGCCGGAGCGGCGGCGACGGAAGCCGAGAGAGAGAGAGAGAGAGAGAGAGAGAGAGAGAGAGAGAGAGAGAGAGAGAGAGAGAGAGAGAGAGAGAGAGAGGATCGATGGAATTTTTAAACGTGTAATTAAGGGAGCTGATTTGTTTTTGTTTTTTTTAATTAAACTAATAAGTCATCAGTTACCATGATTTGTGGGATAATGATAATTACCAATTTAATTAATTACGAAAATAATAAACGAAATTGATTAATTAAAGGGTATTTTAGTATTAAAATTTGAATTAAATATGACACCTCATATTAATTGGCTAGTTTACAAAATTAACCAAAGTTTGGCTATTTTGCAAAATCAAAGTTTCAATTTGGCTATTTGGTGCAATTTCTCTATTTTAAATAAGGGTAAACTGTGGCTAATATACCTAATGTTTGATGTTTTGCGAATTACGTATCCAATATTTATTTTTGGTGGCTAATGTACTCAATGTTTGATCTGTTAGATATTTTTGTGTTTTCCGTTAGTTGACCGTTAGAGAGTTATTCTCCTCTATATGCACATTTTTTGTATTTTTGACATAACTCACTCATTTTTTGTCCAAATTTTATGCATGACCTATGGTTGGAAAGAAAAGAGATAGATCTACAATTTTTATGTTTTACTTTTTGTAAAATAAGTTTTATAAAAATACGAAATTTCAAATACAACGTAAAATTGGACATAAGTTTAATGCAAAATATTTGTTTCGAGAAAATTTTACCATACTTAATGACTTTTATGATGAAATGTAAAACTAATAAGTTGTAGATAACTATTTTATCTTTCCAGCGGATGTTTATATATAAATTTTGGACAAAAGATGAGTAAGTTATGCCAAAAATATGAGAGATTATTTCACATCACATATTTCATATTTTTGGCATAACTCACTCGTTTTTTATTCAAATTTTATAAATAAACACCCGTTAGCAAGATAAAATATTTATCTACAAATTTTTAGTTTTACGTTTCACCATATAAAGTCATTAAATATATTAAAATTTGCTCGAAACAAATATTTTGTATTAAACTAACGTCTAATTTTACGTTGTATTTGAAATTTCGTATTTTTTTGAAACTTATTTTACAAATATTAAAACAAAAAAGTTGTAGATCTATCTCTTATCTTTCTAACCATAGGTCGTGCATAAATTTTGGACAAAAAATGAGTGAGTTATGTCAAAAATACGAAAAGTGTACATGTAGAGGATGATAACTCTCTAACGGTCAACTAACGGAAAACACGAAAATATCTAACATATCAAATATTGGGTACATTAGCCACCAAAAATAAACATTGGGTACATAATTCGCAAAAGATCAAACATTGAGTACATTAGCCGCAATTTACCCTTTAAACAATACACCATCTTGAAGGTGAGACAATCTCTTACCTGCTTAACGAGAGTCAAACATAGCGGTACAAAATATATCGTGTGACCATATACGTTAATATACTAGTTTTGGTGCTCAAAATTTGGGTCTTCATTGGTGGCCTTCGCACCTGGATTTTTCTTCGTGTTTTCTAAACGATGACATTTGTTCGAGACAAAACTTTAGGTTTCGTTAGTTCTCTTCTCTTTTGGTTTCGTTTGTAATCTTTAATATTTTATTTATATTATTATAAGCCTCGGTTCTTACTTTGTGTTCTTTGGGTGCCAACTTAATTGAGATTCAAATTCACTCAGCAAGATTTCGAGCCTCCATATTTAACTAAATAAATAAATAAATACACTAGCTAGATAACCTTATTCAAAAATTGTACAGTTAAAGACAAAACAACTAATGCTCCGATTTTTTCTTATTTTTTTATTTATATAGAACAGAGCTGAATTTAATAAAAGTTTGCATGGTTCTCAACGATATTTTATTTTTAATATATTATAATATTCGGGGCAACAATTTGTTTGAATTGGAAACATTAGTTTCATTTCTTTTTTCGTATCCATATTATTAAATTATTATCCGATTGCTGCTTAATTATATAAACAACATGAGCAAAGAAATAAAATCAAAGCAACTTGAACGATTTTACAGTCATATTATTGGCACACAGGCCCATGAAATAAAATAATGCAGGAATGGAGAAAACAAAACATACAAGACAAAATTTGAAGATAAAATAAACCAAGCATATGACTCAGGAGATGCTGGTGAAGACATATAACTGTGCACTTATAGAGGAGACTTGTCCGAGTACGGGAGTTCCCCTACATGTTATGCCCGTCGGAGATGAGCTTAGTAAACATAAGGCGGAGGAGAAGACACGTACGAGTTCTTAGATGTCTCAACATGTTTTGGTGGTGGTGCAGACGCGTAGACATATGGTGGAGGGGGTGAACTGTACGTGTACTTAGGAGCCTCGATGTGCTTTGGTGGTGGTGGAGACATGTAGACATACGGTGGTGGGGGCGAACTGTAAATGTACTTAGGAGCCTCTACTTTCTTCGGTGGTGGGGGAGACTTGTAGACGTACGGTGGTGGAGGCGAGCTGTAACTATAATTGGGTGCCTCAACGTGCTTCGGTGGTGGGGGAGACTTGTAAACGTACGGTGGTGGGGGCGAGCTGTAAGTGTACTTCGGTGCTTCAATGTGCTTTGGCGGTGGGGGAGAGTTGTAGACGTACGGTGGTGGAGGCGAGTTGTATGTGTACTTGGGAGCCTCAACTTTTTTGGGTGGTGGGGGAGACTTGTAAACGTACAGTGGTGGGGGAGAGCTGTAAGTGTACTTAGGAGCCTCGACGTGCTTCGGCGGTGGGGGAGAGTTGTAGACGTACGGCGGTGGGGGCGAGCTATAAGTGTACTTGGGAGCCTCAATGTGCTTCGGCGGTGGGGGAGACTTGTAGACGTATGGCGGTGGGGGCGAGCTGTAAGCGTACTTGGGAGCCTCAACGTGCTTCGGCGGTGGGGGAGAGCTGTAGACGTACGGCGGTGGGGGCGAGCTGTAACTGTACTTGGGAGCCTCGACGTGCTTCGGCGTTGGGGGAGACTTGTAAACGTACGGCGGTGGGGGAGAGCTGTAAGTGTACTTGGGTGACTCAACGTGCTTCGGCGGTGGGGGAGACTTGTAAACGTACGGTGGTGGGGGCGAGCTGTAAGTGTACTTTGGAGCCTCAACTTTCTTCGGTGGTGGGGGAGACTTGTAAACGTATGGTGGTGGGGGTGAGATGTAAGTGTACTTGGGTGCTTCAACGTGCTTCGGTGGTGGGGGAGACTTGTAAACGTACGGTGGTGGAGGTGAGCTGTAAGTGTACTTTGGAGCCTCTACATTTTTCGGTGGTGGGGGAGACTTGTAGGTGTACGGCGGTGGGGGCGAGCTGTAAATGTATTTGGGTTCCTCAACGTGTTTCGGTGGTGGGGGAGACTTGTAAACGTACGGTGATGGGGGCGAGCTGTAAGTGTACTTGGGTGATTCTACTTTCTTGGGTGGTGGTGGAGACTTGTAGACATACGGTGGTGGGGGCGAGCTGTAAGTGTACTTGGGTGCCTCAACGTGTTTCGGCGGTGGGGGAGACTTGTAAATGTATGGTGGTGGGGGTGAGTTGTAAGTGTACTTGGGAGCCTCAACTTTCTTTGGTGGTGGGGGAGACTTGTAAACGTAAGGTGGTGGTGGGGAGCTGTAAGCGTACTTGGGTGCCTCAACGTGCTTTGGTGGTGGGGGAGACTTGTAGACGTACGGTGGTGGGGGCGAGTTGTATGTGTACTTGGGTGCCTGAATGTGCTTTGGTGGTGGGGGAGACTGGTAGACATATGGGGGTGGGGGTGAGTTGTAAGTGTATTTGGGTGCCTCAACGTGTTTTGGTGGTGGGGGAGACTTGTAGACGTACGGTGGTGGGGGCGAGTTGTAAGTGTACTTGGGTGCCTCAACGTGCTTCGGTGGTGGGGGAGACTTGTAAACGTACGGTGGTGGGGGTGAGCTGTAAGTGTACTTGGGAGCCTCAACTTTCTTCGGTGGTGGGGGAGACTTGTAGACGTACGGCGGTGGGGGCGAGCTATAAGTGTATTTGGGTGCCTCAACGTGTTTCGGTGGTGGGGGAGACTTGTAAACGTACGGTGGTGGGGGCGAGCTGTAAGTGTACTTGGGTGCCTCAACATGTTTCGGTGGTGGGGGAGACTTGTAAACGTATGGTGGTGGGGGTGAGCTGTAAGTGTACTTGGGAGCCTCAACTTTCTTAGGTGGTGGGGGAGACTTGTAAACGTACGGTGGTGGGGGCGAGGTGTAAGTGTACTTGGGTGCGTCTACGTGCTTCGGCAGTGGGGGAGACTGGTAGACGTACGGTGGTGGGGGTGAGCTGTAAGTGTACTTGGGAGCCTCAACTTTCTTCGGAGGTGGGGGAGGCTTGTAGACGTACGGCGGTGGGGGCGAGCTGTAAGTGTATTTGGGTGCCTCAACGTGTTTTGGTGGTGGGGGAGACTTGTAAACATATGGCGGTGGGGGCGAGTTGTAAGTGTATTTTGGTGTCTCAACGTGCTTCGGCGGTGGGGGAGACTTGTAAACGTACGGCGGTGGGGGCGAGCTGTAAGTGTACTTGGGAGCCTCTACTTTCTTCGGTGGTGGGGGAGACTTGTAGACGTACGGTGGTGGGGGCGAGTTGTATGTGTACTTGGGTGCCTCAACGTGCTTTGGTGGTGGGGGAGACTGGTAGACATACGGGGGTGGGGGCGAGTTGTAAGTGTATTTGGGTGCCTCAACGTGCTTTGGTGGTGGGGGAGACTTGTAAACGTACGGGGGTGGGGGTGAGTTGTAAGTGTACTTAGGAGCCTCAACGTGCTTCGGTGGTGGGGGTGACTTGTAAACGTACGGTGGTGGGGGTGAGCTGTATGTGTACTTTGGAGCCTCAACGTGCTTCGGTGGTGGAGGAGACTTGTAAGCGTACGGTGGTGGAGGTGAACTGTATGAGTATTTAGGTGTCTCAACGTATTTTGGGGGTGGAGGGGAGTTGTAGACGTATGGTGGTGGTGGAGACTCATATGTGTACTTAGGTGACTCGTACAAATACGGCTTTGGAGCGACGTGCTTTGATGGATTGTGGGCTTTGTAGTAGTAGGGTTTGGGAGCAACATACTTGGATGGTTTGTGAGATTTGTAGTAGTATGGCTTGGGAATGGCAATTTTGGGTAGAACCGTTGGCTTCTTGAGTTCGGGAGCAACGTAATCGGGGGTATCGGCATGTTCCGACTTGTACGGCTTGGGGGCAACGTACTCAGGTGTCTCGACATGCTTTTCTGGTGTGTCGGCAACGTAAGGTGTATAGTAATCGGCGACAGCGGTTGTGGATACAATGAAAAATGCTAAGGCAAAAGCCAGTCGAGGCCATTGCCTCGGCTGTTTGGAGCTTCTCATTACTACAAATCTCTGTACTGAATTGAATGATAAATTCTTAGTATAGCCACTATATATAGTGATCTCTCTACCGATTCTCGTTCATTACAAATGTTATTTATTTCCAAACATTGTTACAGGTAATGTCAACTTAAGAGTTTTATTCTATTTTATTTATAAATATTATTTCAACCTACCATGTTAGTATTATTTAGTTTGCTCACATATTTCTTCCATAACGTGCCATCGTGCCCACAACTATACATCTTTAACACAATTTATTTATTTATTTTTGACGAAATTAACACAAGTTTTTCAACGGTGAAGAATTAAAAATTAACGTTAAGAAATGAAATATATGTTCATATATTTTCTTTCTGCTTATAGCTAAAACTTTTTTTTGGGAGATCAAGCTCTTGTAGTTAGTTCATTAGACCGTCGTGCAACCGACGTCACATGGAGAGAATTTAGCTCGCCGTGGCGTCGCCATACTTTCACACGTTTTTGCCGCGGGTACATGCCCATTTTGCACTATATAGTTGTTTCTGTTTTGAAAATATTCCAGTTTCGTAGTCTAAAACCTGAGGAAGCGCAAAATTACTTATTGAAAGTTTTTTTATTAATAAATTATAAGTTTTTAAAAATATAGAGGCCATAATTGATAATCAGTTTACCCTAGGGGTGTAAATAAAACCCGGATATACGGGTTTTAAACCGCATCCGGACCGTAACCGTATTATAAGAAGACCGGAACCGCATTAATCCGGGTTTATTAAAAAAATCCGCATCCGGATTAAACCGGATCCGGGTCCCGGATTTAGAGAATAAAAACCCTGGAACCCGGATAGTAGGTTAGTAAAACCCGCTTATTAAAAATATATATAAATATTTAGAATTTTTTAACCTAAAAAGTACCTCATTATTTCTCTAATTGGATTAGTCATGTTTTAGTACAAAATGATGTCGTTTTACTTGGCACAAAATGATGTCGTTAAATGTTTTTGTGTTATGTATAGCAATCCGTAGCAATCTGGATATTTTTTTGGTATGTGTAGCAATCCTAGTAAGATGATTAACTATATTTAGCAAACCGGATGGTATTATGCTTATTAATACGTAGCAATATGGATGTTTAAGATATATAGTAGGATATATATACTTTGTTTATAATTATTTCAAGTTTCTTTTTTTTTTATATAAATTCAAGTTATATCCCGATTATTATGCGAACAATTATTTTAAAAAAGAAATTGCATGAAATCCGGACCCGGGTTTAAAAATCGGTTTTTCAATACAAAAACCGGGTTTTAACCCGGATCTCTATTTTAGGATTTTTTTTGAAAAAATATCTGGATCCGGGTTTCAATATTGAGAAACCCGGAATCCGGATCCGGGTACCGGGTATGGCAAAAAGACCGAGTACCCGGTCCGCTTTCACCCCTAGTTTACCCTTTGTCACGTCTACACGACATCTGGAAATTTAATTAATAAGAGTTCATATGATCACAAGACAACTTGCAACAATAATTAGCAATAAATATACGGCCGGACATCAGTTTATAAAAATATATATTAACTAAATTTATTTTTATTTTAATATCACGGTATAGGAAAATACAAATTTTTAGTGACAACAATTTCCGTGATGTGTGTCCAAAATACAAATTGTTGTATCTAAACGAAACGTACAGCGTGACGACATTGTCGTCTCTATAAATGATGTCGTTTCTATAGAGTTTTGATGATGTATGTCCAAAAATTGTAGGACAAAATTTCCAACAAAAATCTGGACCCATCGCTATATAACCGTGCATGTGTCTTTGTTGCGTGTAATTTTTGGCGCGAAGTGTCCGCTTCATGACACGAACAAGTGACGGTGTTGGGGAACCCTCTAACGATTACAATGACGTCATTGAAGGTAAAGAAAAAAAATTAAAGGCAAAATTAAATTAATTTTCATCGTGATCGGTCACCTACGGCGACGATAAAAATCGTAGCTAAAGCTGTCATTACTATAGAAATTAGGGTAAAACGTGCTTTAATATACATATGCGGAAGTACACATATAATACAAGTCAAAATGATAAGTACTAATTCTTTCCAAGAAAAATAAATAAATGATAAGGACTAAGCAACTAGTAAACTACAATTTTCCTCCTTGAATACATTAGAACTTGACTTTATTTATTTTTCTTCGTTAAAATAATCAAGGGATTAACATACGTGTAATCCTCACAAGGAAGGTGATTATTTTATCACCAACGTGGTCAAATTTAACAGTCAAAATTGAAATTTAACGGAATAAACATATGCCGCCAACAGAATGAACTTTGGGCACATTTAGCTGTAAAAAAAAAAGTTTAGGTACATAATCACAAAAAGACTAAACATTAGATACTTTGACCGCATTTTACCCAAACAAATATATTATTCTGCTCCTAATGTATGCGATTCAAAATACAAAATCATATTTCCAAACGTTGTTGGAATTCTCAATCCGGCGGTATTTTACGATATTGTGTCGATCAAACGTCTCGATTGCAACATCGTAAAATAATTTTTCGCTAAAATTTATGTTAGTTTTTAGAAAAATACATGTTTTGAATGTACGTACTTGCTTGCTTGACTATTGGTTCAAGAGGTAATTTTTTTTTAATTGAAATTAGGTTAATCAATAAAAAAATCTGGTGAGTAATATGATATAAAATAATAAATTCGCAGGAAAAATTGATACAAATATCTCATGATGTTTGTGGATATGAATTGTTCAAGCCGATCAGCCACCGCATCATATGTTCGGCTCAGGCCGCGCGCAGGGGTATATAGTGGGTGCCCAAAAAAAATCTAGCGAAACTAAGCTTTAAAAAAATATTTTTTGACAGCGGCCAAGCTGCATGTGCATATTATGAGTCCGTGCTCATAGAAAAGCCGGGTGTGGGTGGCCCATTACCAAAAAAAAAATAAAACTGAGGCGGACTTGCCCACCTTTGGCTTGCCCGGCCCTTGTGAATATCTGTAGTAATATACAACTTAAACAATTGCGATACTTATATTGGACTTTATTGTTTTAATAAATAAAAATGTTTATTTATACCTCCAAGTAAATATTTCCAGCTTCGTCGCAAGTGGCGATGGTTGATTTGGTGCTTGTTAGGGTTGGTGGTTAGACAGCGACGGTGACAAATATGTATATATATATAGGGATAATAGCGGCATAAGTCCTAAATTTTTACTAAACTGGGGCGGCATAGCCCCAACCTCATTTAATAGCGGTATAAGTACCAAAAGGTGATTTCCGTCCATATTTGACTAACGGAAGTAGTCAACGTTTGCGTGGTCAGCTTCTCGTCAACGTGGACGCCACGTAATCCGACATGTCATACATGTCATCCTCGCGTCATCAAATTTAAGGCAAAATTAATGGCGATTGCATTAAATTTGATGACGCGAGGATGACGTGTATGGTGACATGTCGGATTACGTGGCGTCTATGTTGATGAGAAGCTGACCACGCAAACGTTGACTACTTCCGTTAGTCAAATATGGACGAAAATCATCTTTTGGTACTTATACCGCTATTAAATAGGGTTGGGGCTATGCCGCCCCAGTTGAGTAAAAGTTGAGGATTTATGCCGCTATTATCCCATATATATATATATATATAAACAGGTATATCTATACATATATGTCTAAAATATAACTGTTTCTTCTTTGGAGTACTGTATTCGAGAGGCTAATTTGCACTAATTAATTAGCTAAATAAAGTACCAGAGTTAATTGCGACAAAAGTATTGAAAAAAAATGGCTTATATTAAAACTGGTTAAGTTTTTCACTAAATTCTTATACAGTGAATTTACGTGGTGCCGTATGATTTTTCCACGTTCTTGCTCATTTCAACCAAGTTTTTTTCATTGTTTGACCATGTGGCGACAAGACTAATAACACATTAATTTTGCATGGTAGAACATGTTTTGGTTACAATGTAACAACATAATTAGCGATTATTGTCAACTTCTTTGAAGTTCTTATAGCTAATTAATACGCGGTCAAAAGAAGAAGAAGAAAAAAGTGGAAAAAAAAACATATGTTGTCACGTGAATGAATATATGTATATATATATATATATATATATAACATGTGAGTATTTTTACCGTGACAACCTAAGTATTAAAACAAAGTTTTTCCACAAAATAAATACGACTATTTCCTTTCTATGAAAACAGTACTTAATCGCTACTTGACATGAAAATTAACATAAAAATTGATTGCAATAATTTTATTCCAAAAGTCAATGTCGACACAACGATGCCAGAAAGATCCAATATATTCAATTTTAATTAATACATGCCATATATTCCAATCAATTAATCGGAGATTTTTGCACATGATGTAATAGATAAATATAATTAGTAGCAATGATTATATATGTATAATGTTCACGATGATAAAAATATATTTATGGACACTTTCCTAGCACCCCAATTGGAAGAAGTGTCCGGTTGTCCTAGAGTTGATTAAATTAACTTAGCAAGAATTATTGTCATAAACAGGAGTTGTATACACGGTTTCTACCTTCCACACAGAAAAAGGATTTAATTAATCAATTATATATATATATATAGTATTGTTTATCACATCATTTTTTCTATATGTACATTTCTATAAAATTTCAACTCAACGTACTCTTTTAAATCTTTACTAAAATTTCAATAAGTGTAATTTATAACAAAAAATTAAATCTCTAAAAACCCGGCGGATGTAATTCCTGGTCTCGCTACTTGTGAAAATAGCGGCGTGCAGTCTTTTCTTGTGATATGGATCTCTCAAATTTTTGTTTTAGAGATAGAGTTAACTATAACTTAGATATCTACAATTTCATTCCATATACCATCTCTTTTTATCTAATTCAACTCAAATTTTCATATTTCTAATAAGTTTTTTTTTTTTTTAATTTTCTTTTTCCAAATTAAATTTTCCCGTAAAATTTATATATCCTCAATTTATATAATTTCTGTTGTTATTTTTGTACGATTTATAAAAGCTATGAAAGTTTCTTACACAACTTAGAATGTTTCAAGATCATTAAATATAAGAATATTTCTAATGATAAACGAGTTATGGACATTTATTTATTTATTTTGATAAGCGGTGGGAAATATTCAACAAGAGCATCTTACCAAAACCTCGCACTTCTCTTCCACTAACATGCGACTTTCCTCTAATAATTTCTCTTATATAATGTCCGAATATATTAGTAGTGGCCAAGCACTTACACGATCAAGACTAATGAATATACTCACATTTTCTAATAGTTCTGGAGGGATAAGTCAATGAGAACTCCACATAATAAATATAATTGCCTATTTCCAATTCCAACCATCATTAATTTAGGGAAAATCCCAGCCTGGTTTTCGAACAAACTAATAAAAAAATCATCGTAAATAATACGAGCTTAATTAGTATATAAAGGGCTATCTTTAGCAAGAAATTCACAACAAAACAATCAACGGTCCCATTTGACATGAGAAGCTTAGGGCAGCCGAGGCATTTGCCTCGACTGATTTTCGCATTGGCATTTGCCCTTGTCGCCACCTCTGTTGCCGCCGACTACTATTCTCCTTATTACTATGCTTCTCCACCCCCGCCTAAAAAGGTCGAGACACCTAAATACTCATACAAATCTCCTCCACCGCCTAAGGAATTAGAGACACCCAGATACTATTACAAGTCACCTCCACCGCCTAAACACGTTGAGACTCCCAAGTATACTTACAAGTCTCCGCCACCTCCGTACGTCTACAAGTCGCCGCCTCCACCAAAGCATGTTGAGGCGCCAAAGTACACGTATAAGTCGCCCCCACCACCATACGTTTACAAGTCTCCTCCACCGCCGAAGCATGTTGAGACTCCCAAATATGCGTACAAATCTCCTCCACCACCGTATGTTTACAAGTCACCTCCACCGCCAAAGCATGTCGAGGCACCAAAGTACACATACAAATCGCCCCTACCACCGTATGTTTACAAATCGCCTCCACCACCAAAGCATGTTGAGACTCCCAAATACTCGTACAGCTCTCCTCCACCGCCATACGTCTACAAATCTCCGCCGTCTCCGAAGCACGTTGAGGCGCCAAAGTACACGTACAAGTCACCCCCACCACCGTATGTTTACAAGTCTCCTCCACCGCCGAAGCATGTTGAGACTCCCAAATACTCGTACAGTTCCCCTCCACCACCGTACGTTTACAAGTCTCCACCTCCACCGAAACACGTTGAGGCACCTAAGTACACATACAAATCACCACCGCCACCGTACGTATACAAGTCTCCTCCTCCACCAAAGCATGTTGAGACTCCAAAATACTCTTACAAATCTCCACCACCACCATATGTCTACAAGTCTCCTCCCCCACCGAAACACGTTGAGGCACCAAAATACACATATAACTCACCACCGCCACCGTACGTTTACAAATCTCCACCACCACCAAAACACGTAGAAGCACCCAAGTACACTTATACCTCACCTCCACCACCATATGTCTACAAGTCTCCTCCTCCACCAAAACACGTTGAGGCACCAAAGTACACGTACAAGTCACCGCCACCACCTTACGTTTACAAATCTCCTCCACCTCCAAAGCATGTAGAGACTCCCAAATACTCGTACAAGTCACCACCACCACCATATGTCTACAAGTCTCCTCCTCCACCAAAGCATGTTGAAGCACCAAAATACACGTACAAGTCACCTCCACCACCAAAGCACGTAGAGACTCCCAAATACTCGTACAGTTCTCCTCCACCACCGTACGTCTACAAGTCTCCACCACCACCAAAACACGTTGAGGCACCAAAGTACACGTACAAGTCACCTCCACCGCCAAAGCACGTTGAGACTCCCAAATACTCGTATAGTTCTCCTCCACCACCATACGTCTACAAGTCTCCTCCACCACCAAAACATGTCGAGGCACCAAAATACACGTACAAATCACCACCGCCACCATACGTGTACAAGTCTCCACCACCACCAAAACACGTAGAAGCACCTAAGTACACATATAGTTCTCCTCCACCACCGTACGTTTACAAGTCTCCTCCCCCACCGAAGCACGTTGAGGCACCAAAGTACACGTACAAGTCCCCACCACCACCAAAGCACGTTGAGACTCCTAAATACGTGTACAAATCCCCACCACCTCCATACGTTTATAAGTCTCCTCCACCACCAAAGCACATTGAGACTCCCAAGTACATGTACAAGTCTCCTCCACCACCAAAGCACGTTGAGACTCCCAAGTACATGTACAAGTCTCCACCACCACCGAAGCACGCCGAGACTCCCAAGTACATGTACAAGTCTCCGCCACCACCGTATGTCTACAAGTCTCCACCACCACCGAAGCACGTTGAGGCACCAAAGTACACGTACAAGTCCCCGCCACCACCAAAGCACATTGAGACTCCCAAGTACACGTACAAGTCTCCACCACCACCAAAGCACATTGAGACTCCCAAGTACACGTACAAGTCTCCGCCACCACCAAAGCACGTTGAGACTCCCAAGTACACGTACAAGTCTCCGCCACCACCAAAGCACGTTGAGACTCCCAAGTACACGTACAAGTCTCCGCCACCACCATACGTCTACAAGTCTCCACCACCACCGAAACACGTTGAGGCGCCAAAGTACATGTACAAATCACCCCCACCGCCGTATGTCTACAAGTCTCCTCCACCATCAAAGCATGTTGAGGCACCAAAGTACACGTACAGTTCTCCTCCCCCTCCTTATGTGTACAAGTCTCCCCCACCACCAAAACACGTTGAGACGCCAAAGTACACTTACAGTTCTCCTCCCCCTCCTTATGTTTACAAGTCTCCTCCACCACCAAAGCATGTTGAGACTCCTAAATACTCGTACGCTTCTCCTCCACCGCCGTATATGTACAAGTCTCCTCCACCACCAAAGCACGTTGAAATGCCAAAATACACCTATAAGTCACCCCCACCACCGTATGTTTACAAGTCCCCCCCACCTCCAAAGCACGTTGAGACTCCCAAGTACTCGTACAACTCTCCACCACCACCTTATGTTTACAAGTCTCCTCCACCACCAAAGCACGTTGATGCACCAAAACACACATACAAGTCACCACCACCACCATACGTCTATAAGTCTCCACCACCACCACCAAAATACGTTGAAGCACCTAAATACTCGTACAACTCTCCTCCTCCTTATGTTTACACTTCACCTCCACCTCCAACTCCGGTATATTACTAGAATTCACCACCCTTGCTCTTCCGCCCCTCAGCATTGGTCTAAATCTTTTCAACGTGCTCTAAATCCTCGGTTTATTTCCTAGGACTTGTATGTTGAATTTATTCTAATAATTTGGTATTTCTCTTTTGTTCTTTCATGTTATTCCTTAGAGGATTTATCTCTATTGAATATTCTATGTAATAAGAGTTTTAAGAGTTTTCATTTTATGTATTTTTTGTTGTAATTGTGTTTCTTCGCAATAAAACTATATTCAATGATTTATATATTAGTGTCTATTAATTTTGTTTGTAATGAGTTGTAATGTCGTTCTAAAAAAGTTATTGAAACTATAGTCTCAACTCTCATGCATGTATGATAAAAAAAAAACATAACGCATTTCCTTATATAATAGTAGTTACAAATTGTATCTTGTAAGTATAATATAAATAATTAAGATCTCATATATATCACGATAATATTATTACATGATAATGATTCGTTAAGCAGAGATTAAAAATAATAAAATAGTTGCTATGGTATAGGCTTGATTGCATTACGTCCGTTCGAATATGATAATCTCAAATAGTATTTCCACTCGAGACATGAAGCGAATGTGTGACATCAAATTATTCATTTCACCGAGACATATAATAATTATAACCTGCAACATGATAGAAACAAGAAGGTTATCAATAAAAATACGTAATACCACTCGAGACATAAAGCGAATGTGTAACATCAAATTATTCATTTAACCGAGACATATTATAATTATAACTTGCAACATGATAGAAACAAGAAGGTCATCAATAAAAATACGTTAATACGATCATGTACATATACAGATTTTAATTTTGAATGCTTAAATATATATGGTTCATATCGTAGAATACCATACTTAGAATAGTTCATAAAAGTATTAACTTTACAAGGAAATGTTTTCAAAAGATAAACGATGATAAAATGTTGATCAATATCGTACATATATATATATAATACATAAGGGGTATATTATATATATATATATATATATATATATATTATGTAAAAAACTATCGAATATGACACTTTGGAAATTAAATATGACTGACCAACTTTGTAAAATATAAAGTTGAATAATAACTTTTTATTTTTACTTTCAATCATCAAGGAATAACTGGCTTCTGCCTTCTTCAATCGATATATATTTTAAAATCATAGTTGTGAGAAAGTGGAAACTAGCTCACCTCTTGGTGTACTTATAATATATTGAAGTTAATCACGTGGACGCCTAGGCGGGGGTGGTGTTCTCAGACGACGGGGCGGCGGTGGTGGCGATGAGTTTCTGCGGCGCCTAGGTAGAGGTGGTGGTGGTGGTGGTGGTGGTGGTGGGCTTCTACGGCGCCGAGGTGGAGGTGGTGGGGAAGATCTGCGGCGCTGAGGCGGAGGTGGTGGCGATGGATTTTGTAGTATTGGTGGAGGTGGAGGAGGTGAATGTACTACAGGTAGGGGAGGAGACGGGGTCGGTGGCGACGATGGTTTGATTGGTGGCTGTATCATAGGTAGTGGAGCTTTCTTTGGAGGTGACGATGGCGGGAACACTGGAGGAGTGGTGGGTGGTTGGGACGGAGGCCTGACCGGTGGCTGCGCAGGTGATCTCTTTGGAGGCAATGATAGCGGTGGGATTGAAGGAGAAATAGGTGGTTGAGACGGAGGCTTAACATGTGGCTCCATCGGAGGACTCTTTGGAGGTAAGATTGGAAGAGAAGTGGGTGATCGGGACGGAGGCTTAACTGGTGGCTCCACCGAAAGTCTCATTGGAGGCAGTGATGGTTGTAGAATTGGAGGAAGAGTAGGTGATTGGGACGGAGACTTAACAGGTAGCTGCATCGGAGGTCTCATTTGAGGCGGTGAGATTGGAGGAGAAATAGGTGGTTGGGACGGAGGCTTAATTGGCGGTTGCACCGGAGGTCTCACTGATGGCGGTTGGATTGGACGAGAAGTAGGTGGTTGGGAGGGAGGCTTTACGGGTGGCTCCGTCGGAGGTCTCATTGGAGCTTGTGATGGCGGTGGCATTGGAGGAGTCGTAGGTGGTTGAGATGGAGGCTTAACTGGTGGCTGAACCGGAGGCCTTTTTGGAGGTTGTGATGGTGGGGTGATTGGTGGAGAGGTGGGTGGTTGGGATGGAGGCTTAACCGGCGGCTGCACCGGAGGTCTCTTTGGAGGCAATGATGGTGGGGGGGAAGGAGGAGAAGTGGGTGGCCGGGATGGAGGTGTAACCGTTACTTGTACCGGAGGAAGTGATGGCAGCGGAACTGAAGGAGAAGTGGGTGGCAGAGATGGAGATTTAAGCGGCAGTTGTATTGGAGGTTTATTTGGTGGAAGTGATGCCGGAGAGATTAGAGGAGAAGTTGATGGCATGGTTGGAGGTTTAACTGGCGGTTTCAGAGGATGTGTCTTCGGGGGCGATGATGGTGGTGGAGTGGGTGGTCGGGATGGAGGTTTAACTGGCGGTTGCACAGGAAGTGTCTTCGGGGTCAATGACGGTGGTGGAGTGGGTGGCGGTGGAGGCAGCGGACGTTGTGTAGGTAGAGGCGGCGGGCGTTGTGTAGGTGGGGGTGGGGGCGGCGGACGTTGTGTAGGTGGGGATGGAGGCGGGGGACGTCTTGTAGGTGGAGGGGGCGGACTTTGTGTAGGAAAAGGAGGTGCTCGTGGAGAAGGAGGTGGGGGCGGTGGTGGTGATCTAAATAATCTCGGAAATAACGGTGAGAGTATCGGGTTTATAAACGGCGAGAGTATCGGATTAAACGGGAAACGGATTTGTTTTGACTCGGTTATGGTGGATTCCGCTAGTGTTTCGGAAGCATCATCAACGGCCAAGGCCACATTTGCCGAGGCAATGACAAAGAGCAGGAACAAACAAGGCAGGAGATGGGCCATTCTTGCCCTAACTCCATTGGCATTGCGAAAAGAAAGCTGCATATTCATGGAACTCAAACCATTGTGAGTATTGTCACTGCTTTGCTCTCTCTTATATAGACATTCTTCAGAGCGCGATTTCAAATAAATATATTCCTCACATTGCTAGGGCACTGGACCACTGGTTATAGACAAGAAAGAATAAATATGAATGCGACTTTAAATAGACGATGAAATGAAATCTACTCGCAAGAATATTTCTAAGTTTGCATGTAGTTTATGGAGACCACACTATGTCTATAACTATATATTAAATATAATAACTATACTAGTTTAGGGAGAAATGTCGATTTATTGGGGAATATATCTACATGAGAAAGTATAATATGTTATCAAATCAAATAAATTCACATATAGAAGCTACGATAAAAGGAGAAAAATCCACAATATCAAAAAATAGTTCCAACGGAGAATAGAGTGGAAAAAATAAAAATAAAAAATTACGGTTAGATTAATTAATTCTAAAATGTTAAATAAAAAAAAATAACTTAACTCCAAATGTTGATCCCATCCCTTTGTTTCGAGCGCGCGCGCGCATATAATATATATATATATATATATATATATATATATATATATATATATATATATATATATATATATGCTAAGATTTAGAACGGGCCACAAAATATGCCGGTTAGACGGACTGTAATTAACATGAGGATTATATTGGCATACATGAATTTTTTTTACACAAACACGTTAATTAATCAAAACTATTTTTTGTTCCTTTTTGTATTGTGTCCGTAAAGTCATATCTCAACGATTTTTGTTTAATCAACACAAAACTATGACAATTTCAAACCAACTATGCGTGTTGGTACAAAGCACACAAGTAAATCAAGAGAGGCAACACAAAGATATTTAGTAACAAAGTTCGCAAAATCTAAATTGTCCCGGAACTGTATAACATCCGGCAGTCGCATCAATCTCTTAATCACATGTCATGAGAGTTGCAATGGATATCTTGTTTACGTCAGCACCAACTGATAACTCGTGTTCGTCTTCACCGCAATAGGCGTTAAACACTTTCTCCCAGAAATTTCAGAACCCCGGAAAATAATCCGAGATTCGCGTATTAAAATCTCGTGTTCGCCATATATAATACACTAATTTATCCTATATGAAACATGATTAAAAAATTGCAAAGCTTGAAAAATATTGCCAATTACATAAATGTCATTTTCGATTAAAAGAATTAAATATCAATGTCCTATATTAGGGGTGAAAGCGGACCGGGTACTCGGTCTTTTTGCCATACCCGGTACCCGGATCCGGATTCCGGGTTTCTCAATATTGAAACCCGGATCCGGATATTTTTTCAAAAAAATCCTAAAATAGAGATCCGGCTTAAAACCCGGTTTTTGTATTGAAAAACCGATTTTTAAACCCGGGTCCGGATTTCATGCAATTTCTTTTTTAAAATAATTTTTCGCATAATAATCGGGATATAACTTGAATTTATATATAAAAAAAAAAGAAACTTGAAATAATTATAAACAAAGTATATATATCCTACTATATATCTTAAACATCCATATTGCTACGTATTAATAAGCATAACACCATCCGGTTTGCTAAATATAGTTAATCATCTTACTAGGATTGCTACACATACCACAAAAAATATCCAGATTGCTACGGATTGCTATACATAACACAAAAACATTTAACGACATTTTTGTGCCAAGTAAAACGACATCATTTTGTACTAAAACATGACTAATCCAATTAGAGAAATAATGAGGTACTTTTTGGGTTAAAAAATTCTAAATATTTATATATATTTTTAATAAGCGGGTTTTACTAACCTACTATCCGGGTTCCGGGGTTTTTTATTCTCTAAATCCGGGACCCGGATCCGGTTTAATCCGGATGCGGATTTTTTTAATAAACCCGGATTAATGCGGTTCCGGTCTTTTTATAATACGGTAACGGTCCGGATGCGGTTTAAAACCCGTATATCCGGGTTTTATTTACACCCCTATCCTATATACAATTTTGTTCAAGTGGTGCAATGTTAAATTGCTTTAAATAAATCGATTAGTCAACCCTGAAAAGCTTGTGATTTTCTACCAAGTGTACTGTTTGTCGTTTATGCTCTCTTACTGCTGAGTTAGGCCGATCAATTAACATCCGTACCAACGACCCAACTTTGTACAGTTATTCTTAATACAATCTTCTCTCTTAAGATCAACTTCTAATCATACAGATCATTTAGTCGTATATTTTTTTTTTTTTGTAAATATGAATTAGTTGTAGTTCCAATAAAAGAGTAACTATTCATGCACATAGTACATACTACATACATATATATTGTACGGGTTATTATGTGTATTGCCAATTAGTTTCTATATGTATTTGTATAACTAATTGTGAATAATCTATATGTATTTACTAAGGAATACTGATTCAGATAATAAATACTTCTGATCGAATCGGATTATTAAAACCGTCGAATTTTGAGATGTGCGTCAATCAATTGTAGTTGGATATTTTTTCGCCGCTAATATTTTCTATCTAATTATAAATTTAATTTATATAACACCTACCTACCTAATACATAGTAGATTGATTCTTTGCTTTCTTTTTCTCCTCTCTTGTTGGTAAAAAATTTAGATAACAGATTATTATTTATACATGTTGATTATTTTTACCAAATATGCTGTCGGTTTCTAATTTTTGTTTTCCAATTTTTATTTATTTTTTTGGCGCTTGACTTATTCAATATCGCTTTTGTCCCCAAGTTTTCTACAACCTATCGTTGATCTATCCATTGTTATACTATATGTCGTTTTCAGATATTATGTCATTTTCACGAATTTTGTCGTTTATAGCAACGAGCTGCTGCTTTCTTACTCTTTTTCTTTGCCGTTTCAACTAGCTGCAGTTGATTACTTACGATGTCGTTTACTGTATATATTCTTACAAAGTTTCTATCACATTTATATATTTTTTTCATTTGGTGTATAATATATTCTTAAATTTTTACTCTGGTTTCATTTTCCAGGTGCTCTGTGTAAAAGCATTTACCAAGATGATGAACTAAACATTGTTCTTATATGAATATAACAAGAAGTAGAAGAAAAAAAAAAGCACTCAAATACTGGAGTACAGTAAAAAAAAATCCAATTTCTTTATTAATATAAGAAAATATTGCAACAAAACAAATATTCTCCAACAGAGCATATCATGTTTAAGGAGAGGATATCATTCAGATAATCATAAAGTAAACAAATTTTAATTAATACATAAAAATTAACACAAAAGCTGCAAAGAATCCGATGGCTTGTTGTTGTTGAGTTCTTCTGTTGCATGCACCACCAAGATGAGACTGTGTACTTGCAGCAATTATTTTATTGTCTACACGTAAACTGCGAATGCGGAAAGATAAAATATGATTACTAAATATGATCGGATTTGAAAGTTTAAGAATTAGGAAAGTAATATTAAAGAATTTCAAAGCTAGATTGGGAGCTTACATGGAAAGTGTGCATTCACATAGTTTCTTAGTAACCGTGAGCAGGTGGTGGCGGAGACTTATAGACGTAAGGAGGTGGCGGTGGTGAAGTGTAAACATATGGTGGAGGAGGCGGTGACTTATAAACGTAGGGAGGAGGAGGTGGCGATTTGTAAACATATGGCGGAGGAGGCGGAGACTTGTAGACGTATGGAGGTGGTGGCGGTGAGCTGTAGACGTATGGTGGTGGTGGTGGGGACTTGTATACGTAAGGAGGTGGTGGTGGCGAGCTATATTTGTATGGAGGCGGTGGTGGGGATTTGTAAACATATGGAGGTGGTGGAGGTGACTTGTACACGTATGGCGGGGGAGGAGGTGATTTGTAAATGTAGGGGGGAGGTGGTGGAGACTTGTAGATGTATGGAGGTGGTGGGGGTGACTTGTAGATGTACGGCGGTGGCGGTGGGGATTTGTAGACGTATGGAGGTGATGGTGGTGACTTGTAGACGTATGGCGGCGGTGGTGGAGATTTGTATATGTATGGTGGTGGCGGTGGAGACTTGTAGACATATGGAGGTGGTGGCGGTGATTTGTATATGTAAGGTGGTGGAGGTGGAGACTTGTAGACATATGGTGGTGGTGGTGGAGATTCGTAGACGTATGGAGGTGGTGGAGGTGATTTGTAGACGTACGGTGGTGGTGGTGGAGATTTATAAATGTATGGTGGGGGTGGGGGTGATTTGTAGACGTATGGCGGTGGTGGTGGTGATTTGTAGACATACGGTGGTGGAGGTGGAGACTTATAAATGTATGGAGGTGGCGGTGGAGACTTGTACACATATGGAGGTGGTGGAGGTGATTTGTAGACATATGGTGGTGGCGGTGGTGACTTGTAGACGTATGGTGGTGGCGGTGGAGACTTGTACACATATGGAGGTGGTGGAGGTGATTTGTAGACATATGGTGGTGGCGGTGGTGACTTGTAGACGTATGGTGGTGGCGGTGGAGACTTGTGCACATATGGAGGTGGAGGAGGTGATTTGTAGACGTATGGCGGTGGTGGTGGAGACTTGTAGACGTATGGAGGTGGTGGGGGTGATTTGTAAACGTACGGGGGAGGTGGCGGTGACTTGTAGATATAAGGAGGTGGAGGTGGTGACTTGTAAACGTATGGAGATGGAGGAGGAGGAGACTTGTAGTAATACTTTGGTGGCGGAGGGGGAGACTTGTAGTAGTACTTGGGCGGTGGTGGTGATTTGTAATAATATTTCGGTGACGGCGGCGGAGACTTGTAGTCGTACTTTACTGGTGGCGGTGGAGAACTGTAGTAATATTTTGGTGGAGGTGGAGGCGGCGACTTATAGCCGTAATAGTATTTATGATGGTATGGTGGTGATTTGTCGTCGTATTTTGGCGTCCACAACGGCGATTTGTGGTAGTTATACGGCGGAGGAGAGGCGTACGTGTAAGGCTTGTACTCGTATTCGTAGGCGGCTACGTGGGTGGCAACCAAGCATGTTACCACCGCAAGGACAAGCAGCGTAGGCCAATGATTGGCCATATTGTGAGGAGCCGGAATCTGCTAAAGAGCCTCAAAACGTTAGACTTGAAATCTCTTAGAGACTAATTAAAGGATTGGTGAGTGAGTGAATGAATACTTTGGTGAAGAGACTCGTGGTTTATATAATGAGTTCTTAGCGACTAGTAGTACCGTTTTATTTAATTGTGCGAGAAGTTTCCAAGCCTCTTCAACTAACCTATTGTTTAATGTTTGTCAACTTCGAAACCTTATCTCTCATGATCATTTCAATAATGGAATGATTCTCCATGGATATATATGATCATGCATGTAATTTTGAAACGGTCTAGTTATAATTAGTAAATTAATTAGATTTCTCTTGAAGACTTTATCAATCGATGATGTAATTATATATACATATATATATATACTGACTTTATTTTGTTTTAAAAGGATATAAGTTAAAATGTTCGACGGTAAACTAACTACTTTTATGATAATCGTGTGAATTTCAAAACTTCGTTTAATGTTTAAACTAGATATGGGCAGGTTTCATTTCTTCGCTATATACTTTTAAAATGGAAGTTTTTATACTATACATAATTAATCAATCGCAAATATATTTCATAAGTTATAAGTTCTGGAGAAAAAATAATTTTGGCTATATGATGAGATCAAATCACCTTTTGATACTCAATTGAATAATATATAGTTATATTATATTTACTCGTTCACCAAAAGTAGGTTAAAATATTGTCTTTTTTTTTTTCTTCTTTCAATTATGCATGTATATATACATATATTTAAGAGTGCGAGAAGATAATTAATCATCTATTTGGTATGAACCTTTCAAACTATTGTAATTCTATTTTTTTTTTTCATGCGTAAGACTGATAGTATAAAAATTGAATACATTGTCGGCGACGCACGTTAGATCTTAATTACATTGGTTTCTATATGCCCAAAAATCAACATGTTTTTATTATATATATTCAACAATATTGTATACTCAATGTGCTATGTATATACATATACGTATGTATTTATATATTAGAAGCCATAACGTCATACTTTTACGTAGAATAGACAAAGTCATTCATATCATTTTGGCGTGTGCGTTTTTTATATTCCAATAAATAATCCATATGAATTTGAAATTATTATTTATCACCAAGGATATTTGCAACATTAAACTGGCAGCATATTCGTATAACTTTTTTTATCTAATTTTTTTATTTTTTTGTAAATTTAATGCCACGTGTCATACGAAAAAATAATCGATTTTTCATCATATTTTGTTTAACTTACTAATATAAAAGTTAATTATTCTTAAACCTGACACGCGAAGTGCATACTTTTGTATCATTGTGAAAATTTATAATATATCGTTATTTTTGTCTAACTATAAAATACATTTATGCTGCAAATATCATTTCATTAAAATATACATCAATGAATCCCTCAAAAAACAAAATATACATCAATGTATAAAAGTAAATATATTATAGACCAAGTATACATATAGAGTTTTTATAATACGTAATATATATAACTAGTCCGCTGCATTACGTCAGCGTATTGAATGTTTCCAATTATATTTCATAATCGATCACATCAGGTAATAAAAAAAATACAACTAATTACCAGTGGCAATATAAGAAATTTAACCTTATCTATCAATATAATAACCTAAGAAATAGAAAAATGTCACGCGGTTTGTTATGAAAAAAAAAGGGACGACTATGACTTATTCATTTTCTTGCATTAATAAAATAAAAAATAGGGGGGTTTATGGGAAAATAATATGGAAATTAACGACGTTTTAACAAGTTGATAATGATGGTGTGGATATAATGTTCTAACTTCAACTAATATACTTTTTTTTATTAGATATTAAAAATGACAAAATAAGTTGAAGTATATATTGAAAGCTTAAGTTTTAACTACCCTAAACCTACACAAGTCGTCGGGGTTTGGTATTTGAATATGTTTACGATATTGTTCTTCTTTACTTTCTCACCGTATAAAGTCATAACCATTGTGTGAGGACCCGACGAAAAGTATGTAGTATGTAGTTGACAGAGAAAACGTGAGAGAGAAAATTGTAACGTTGCGAATACCGATTTGATTATAGCAAAAAAAAAAAAATGGATATATTTTTCTCACGATAAGAGTAAAGTACCACTGTAATTCTCAATGCTTGTACTGATTTGTTTTTTGTTTCAATTCAAGTATATAAGTTGAAATGCTAATATATTTCAATGCAATTGCCACATTGAGTGAAACGAAGTCGTAGCTACAAAATTCTCAACAAATTGTTGTATGTCATTTTCAATCTAAAAAATGACCTTAATTACATCTAACACTATTTATGGTCTTTAATTTGTTGCTGTTCTATTAGAAGACCGATTACTTCTCTAGAACGCCTTATTGGTTGATTTAATATTATGATTATAAAATTAAATTAATCACTAAATCATGTTATTTTCGTACATCGAAGGACTATTTAAACTTAAAGCTGCTTTGATTGTGAGTATTTACTTAAATAAGATTTAGCTTGTAAATTTCGAGAAGAAAGAGAAATAAAGTCAATAATCTGACAAAAAATATGAAAAAAGCACCAGAAACATGTCAATTAAAATATTGGATATTACCTTCTAATTATTTTTAATTTCGTTCCTGAAATATTTGCGACAAAAATACTCACAAGACAGGTGAATATCACAGGCGAAACTACCCTTTGTGACAATGGTCCTCAAATAACCAAAAATATTTTTTGTCCATACCCTTCATTTAAAAATTATAAATTTATACCCTTTATTTACACTAAAATTTATATCAGGCCCCTCAAAGTCAAAATTTTAGTTCCGCCCACGATGAATATAGTAAATTTTAGCTGCATATATTTTAATATTGTCAAATGAGTAAATTTGAAGTACATAAAATTTATAGTTTCAAAATACGCCCGCAACATAAAAGGAAATGAAGTATGTGATCGCTTTCACTTAATTTAGAATTATTTTTAATCGCAAATATTCCTTTAAATTTAAATGGGAAACTTCATAAAATATCTCTGAAAACACCATAAATTATTTTATTACACCTCAAAACATCATAATTGGAAATACATCCTTTTTAGATTTTATGTACCAAAATACCCTTAGTTGTGTCCATTTTTCCGGACGCGACTTGTCCATTTTTCAGGAGGCAATATGTCCATTTTTCAGGACACAATATGTATATTTTGAAAGGGTATTTTGGTACATAAAATTTAAAAAGGATGTTTTTCCAATTATGATGTTTTGAGGTGTAATAAAATAATTTATAGTGTTTTGAGGGATGTTTTATGAAGTTTCCCATTTAAAAGGAGAACTACATATATATCCGACCAATTTTCCACTTGCAATATTGAAAAACAATCTGAGAAAAGTCAGCTCGATAATAGGAAAATCTGTTGTGTTGATCTCTTGTTCGATTTCTAACGTCAATAAGTTGCATGTTTAAAAATCATATTAGCATCCATTATTATAATCAACCATAGAATCATTCAAATTATAATCATTTATGTTCTCTTTACGTGTTCATTTTTTTTGCTAATAATTTGTTGCATACTTGCTTATGTTAGTGTATTAAATGGCAAAATATGCAGCATCTAAACCAAACAAGCATGTTGCTAAATGGTCTATATTATTATTATTATTATTCTTTTTTTATATATATAAAAAACACGAACAAACTCTAAATGTACTGTAGTAACTCGTGAACCACGGCCTAGACTAACGAGGTGCATTGAGCGCGGGGGATTTTGTGCAATATTTAGATGAATTAAGGACATTTCGCGTGAATATCTCGAAAGAAAATGTAATGCTTCCGATGACACGACATGACATAGCCTACGTGCCTCTTTACCGCCACTTCCCGTTACAATGCCACAAATATATAACACTAGGGAGTTTCACCGTCAAATTTTAACATTAAATTTTTTTGCTTGAGATTAGCACGGTTTAACTTTTCGTTCGTTTATAACGTGTGGATCAAATGTTTATATAAGTTAGAAAATTTTTCCATGAAACTTATTTACATCATAAATTTGAAAGGCAGTGATCAAACACTAAGCTTCGGCCGGAAACCGGAGCCGATCAAGTGCTCCGAGAGCTCATCAAGACAAGCCATCCGTATTCTCTCCGGCGTGGCCGGGCTGTCGAGAGGAAACCAGTCGACGTTGCCGACTTCCGCTCTCGCGGCTGCAACGGCGTCTTTGATCGCAAAGAAGGCAGCCGAAGCCAGAAAGAACGGTGGTTCTCCGACCGCTTTTGACGAGTGGATCGCCTTCACGTTCGGATGTCCCTACAGAGAGACAAAGATTTTTTTACTAATCAGTTGATTGAGCTATACATGTACTTGATAAAGTGTTATTTGATATTTATTAATTTTGTGGAAATAAGTTAATAAATCGATAAGATTATATTTGTCAT
This sequence comes from Parietaria judaica, assembly GCA_954871525.1. Taxonomy (NCBI): domain Eukaryota; kingdom Viridiplantae; phylum Streptophyta; class Magnoliopsida; order Rosales; family Urticaceae; genus Parietaria; species Parietaria judaica. The sequence goes on from OX940862.1 coordinate 12,228,581, forward strand.
GAGAATATTTTGAGGTTCTGGATTCAAAGACATACCTTGAGAAGCGAGACATGGAATCTGAAAGGCACGTCATTGAGAGACGGAATCTTGTAGCTTCCGGGCCCACTGGTGTAGAGGCAGCCCGGTTGTATCCACTTGTGAGCCGGGTCGCCCCACTTCAGTTCTTCTAAAGCCACCCAACCCAAACCTTGTACGAAAGCCCCTTCGATCTGCATTCATTTTCGGGTCCAGACGATAATGTTAAAAAGGCCCGTGAACAGAACTCCCCCCTAAGAACAGGGTTATAAGGGGATCGTACCTGCCCGACATCAATGGCGGGGTTGAGAGAATATCCGAGGTCCAAGATAATGTTAGCCACTCTAGTGTGAAAATCTCCGGTCAACGTGTCGATTTCTACCTCGGAGAAGGCAGCCCCGTAAGTGTAGTACCGGAACGGGCTTCCCTTACCGGACTCCCAGTCAAAGCCAATGTCAGGTACGATGTGAAATCCATGGGCAGAAAGGTCTATTCGCTCCACGTAGCAAGCACACGCCAGCTGGGAATTAAAACAGATCAGACAGCAGAGTATGATGCTCGTTTCGACATTTTCTAAACCCAAAACCGAGACAATTTTGTTTATCCAAAAGGCCTCCAAATTATGTTATTCAGACCGAATATTTTGGTTTTGGCTCCTAGACCCATTTTTTCGGAATGTGACACACGATCATAAGATCTGAACCGCTGGGGAATTTGTCAGATAGAAAGATCTTTGTGAAACCGAATCAATTGCTTGGGTGATCGCCCTTTAGCCTGTTGTTTGGCGAAAAAGACTCCTTGGAAAACCCTTGTTCAGCAGCAAAAGAAAGAGCTTTCAATGACAAACTTATGGATGGATAAGCATCCCTTTCAAGACCAATCTCATGCTAATTAAAATAAAGTTCCCTGGAGGTCTTTTTGACAATGGGCGACAGCCCGATCCAGCAATAGCAATTTTGACTGTCGTTCCAACTGGATCCGACTCATGTAGCAGTGAAGGTAAGTTAATGTGTTACCTCCGCAAATGAGCTGAAAGTGCGTTGTGAAGCGATGGGTTCCATGCGTGCTTTAATTTGCTCACAAGCATCCAAAACTGCAGCTCCGTACATATCAGAACTTGCAGAAGCAGCCGTTGGTGATGAATTTGGAATCTTGTTCATGATAAGAAAACGTCATAAGTATGTTTTAGTCAGCGTTTACAAAGTTTCTGAAAAATTAAACAGACTTTTTTTTTTCTCCTACACGAAATGTTAGGTATAAACGTGCCGCGAAATACCTTGTCAGTGCTTGTCTCTGATATGAAGACGGAAGCAAGAGGGATATCGAACGCAGAAGCAGCAACCTGAGCGACTTTAGTATGTAGACCTTGCCCCATTTCAACACCGCCATGTGAAACTAAAACGGTTCCATCGGTGTACACGTGGACAAGAGCGCCGGCCTTCAATCATGATAATAGGTTTCAAATTTGAGCCAAGCTAAAAATAATTCACCTAACTCAACCAAAAACACATGTTTTTGGTCATACAGTAGACCGTCCGACTAATAAATAAATCCTCTTAACTGACCTGACGAGCTTCTAAGATTTAGATGGGTGAGACCAGTTTTCCAGTCTCTGTACTGTCTTTTTCATTATTTACATTTTCGAAATCGTAACTGGACTTCCGGCTTTCTGGAATTCAAACCGTACCTTTTTTATTTAAATAATGAAAACTAATTTTAACAGAAACCACTTTAAAAATTGTTCCGAAGTAAAACCACTATTGGAACCGGTTTTTAAATTAAAAAAGAAAAACAAAGAAAAACCTTAAAAATTAAGATATACCTAATGGCTAGAACCTTAAGATAACAGATAAATAATCATAAAACCAGTAACTGTTTTCCAGTGTGGATTGAAAGCTGGTTCTTGAACTGGTTTACATTTGTCCTAAAAAACTAATTTTCCAGTTTCTGGTGTAAAACTTCCACTCTAAATATAGTTCCATACCTGGTTCATAAGCTTTGACGTGAAGGAGATTCCGAATTTAGTGGGAACCATGGAAATCCCACGCTTCTTCCACCGGTTTTCTCGATTGAACTGGTCAACCTCTTCACGAGCTTTCGAAAACCTACAAGACGACTTGAGCTCATTCCATACCTGATCCAGAGTACAGTGATGAAGTGGTTGACCGTAATGCGTTACCGATCCTTCACCTTGAAAATTGATTTCCTGACAAAAAACATAGAAAAGATTAACCAAAAATAGGCGAAACAATAGAGATACGGAACACAAAATATAATAGAATCGTGCAGCTTACCTTGATATCTTCTGGGCTTTTCTTGAGCTCGACGGCGATTCTCTGAATCCAATTTTCCGCTATTATCATTCCTTGAGGACCGCCAAATCCTCGAAAAGCCGTGTTACTGGGCATATTGGTGAAACAGACCTTTCCCACAATCCTCACATTTGGTATCTCGTAAACATTGTCCGAGTGGAACATAGCACGTTCGAGCACGGCACAAGACAGATCCAGTGAGTTCCCACCATTATTGTAGATCTCGAGATCCAAAGCGAGCACTTTCCCGTCATTTGTGAAGCCAACCTACGAATATATAATTTTACCAAATCACTACTTTAATCTTCTTTCAAAATTTCAAATGTAAGAAGTAGTTCCACTTAGTAAAATAAGAAACAAGAGTAGCTAGCATTAATGCCCCTGAACTTTGCAGATTGGCATATTTACCCCTTAGCTTAAGGTTCGGCAGCAATGCCCTCCATAATTTTATCGCAGAAAGCAGGACGCTGAATTATGGTTGAAAACAGGTGAAGACCTATGTTGATAAAAGAGGTGCTAACAAAAGTGAACCTTGTATTTTCCGAAAAAGCTATGTCGTTGCCCTGTGATCATCATGTCTGTGTCACGGTCCAATGTTAACTTAACCGGGCGGTTTAGTAGATACGACGGTACAGAAGCTGCGGCGGCAAGAAAAGCAGATCTTGTCTCCTTTCCACCGAAACCACCACCGATCCGCAACCACTTTCGACATCGGAAGGCCAAGAACATGGGAAACATACTTTTGATGCTTTTGCGGGGCCTGCACAACACAAATTCAAGTGATTTTATGTCCTTAAAATTTGCCCAAAAAGTTGCCTGAAACCATTAAGATAATTATCAGAATGGGAGAAGCCGACACGAAAAAAAGTTCAAGGAGCATTACTGATATAACTACACAAGTTCGAAAATAAAGGTACTTCAGAAAAAACACACATTTGGACTGGTTAAAATAGCATACTTGTGTGGACGAAACCATATGAACTTCGTTCCCGCCATCCATGGTCCATAACACACTGCTATTCGGCTCCAAATAGAAATGTTCTTGGCCTCCGACGTTAACTTCTCCTTCTACCACCTTATCGCATTGCCCCGATCGGAAACATAACTCGACATCGCCTCTTCTCATCCACCTCTCTGTATCAGGGTGATAACTTTTAGCATCAATCGCTTCCCGTATCGATAATACCGCCGGTAATTCCTCATACTCCACGTTAACTTTTCTTGCCGCCAACTTCGCATTCTCGTGTGTATCAGCTACAACAACTCCTATAGGCTGAAAACGGAAAGTTAAATTAAATTAAATACATAACACGCCTAAGAGTGGATTTATCATAATCCCGGTTGAACTTTTTTTTCTCCGTACCTGGCCTACACAAGTTACAAACTCCGAAGCAAATAGTTCTTCATCGTGAATAATTGGCCCAATCATATTATCGCCGGGAACACTATTGGCATAAAAGATCCCTGCAACACCGGGGGAAGATTTCGCTCCAGAGTCGTTTATTGAAAGTATACGGGCATGAGGTTTTCTGCTCAGCACTAAAGCAGCGTGCAAACCGTTCGACGGCAGTGGGGTATCATCGGCGTATCCAGCCTCCCCGGTAACCTATTTTAGATTAAATTAAATTAAATACTATACATGAACTACAAAGGGAGGAGAAAGAGGCACTGTAATCAAAACTTATAACCAAAAGAGAGCAACCGTATTTCCCCCCACAAACATAGGCGTCCTTCAATAAAATATATATTACCAGTCCTTCAATAACTTTGTATCAATTAGTCTCCTTAAATTTTTATTTTGATCGATCTACCTGGTGAACTGGTAAACTTTATCAAATTGCCACTCTCCATTAAATGTCAACTCTTTTTTGTTAAAAGCATAGCCCAGCTCGTCTTTTAACTTGAAAAAAGTTCAGAGAAAAAATGAGAATTTGAAAATGCACGGGACAAATGGATAAAAAAAAATCAACAGGGCAAACTGATACATATCAATAAGAAATTACTGCTGATATTTAATCATAAAATGAAATCGTTTTGAGAGTTATGAACTCTTGACAAATTCCGATGGCCATAGAAGAATTTGGAAGGTGGGAAAGAGACCACAAAGCCTTCCACTAAGAACGTACCTGTAGTCTTGCTGAAAGATGAACCTCGGGAGAGCCGACGGCCGTTCCGTGTTTCTTAATTTCGTAGTCTTGACTTCCTATGACTGATGGCCGGTGAAACGGCTCTATAGCCGATAAATGTGTTAAGGGAACACTCTTCTCAACGCCTTCTTGTGCTCGATCCATCTGATGAGAAACCCACAGAAAAAACTTGAAGAAAAAGCTAAGAGTTAAAGATTTCCGAAACTCAACCATCCCACCGGGAGCGTCATCCTTCAGCAAAATATCCCGCTGCAAAACTTTAAGAGAATCCTGCAATAACTCCTTATTCCAGATTTTCCCTACGAGATATTCCTTCGTTGCTAAGGCAGAGATCGAAAGCGGCGCGACTCCACCGTAAGCGATCGACGCATCCGAAACCACCCAATCTTCACCTTTCTCCTCAAGGTGAACGCGAATCGCAGCGTTCACGATCGCGATATCATCCTCCCTCCGATGAGACTGCTTAAATTCTTTGACAAACTCAAAAGGCCGAGTCCACGGTAAGAATACGGACAGCAAAATCTCGTTCCGTTCTAAATTTACCTTGCGATAACCCAGAAAAAACTTTTCGGCCGGGATTTTTCTGATGTTCCCTTTGCAATCAATGATTCTGAACTCCGCTCGTGAAGCCATCCACAATGGGTTTAAATCTGATATCGGACTAGCAGTACATATATTCCCACCGACAGATGCGACGTTTCTGATCTGCATTCCCGCGAACCATTTTAATTGTTCTAGGAACGCCTTACATGAAGAAGTTTCATGAGAATCTCTCTCGGATACGACTTTTCGGAAAACGTCCTTGAGTTCAGAGAGTCTCACAGAAGCCCCGATCTCTATGCCTTCACCGGTCAAATTCAAAGCATTGAGTTCCGGAACATGAGTGACAGAGATCAGCACTTTGTATTGGATTCTCTTCAATCTCATCTCGATTCCGACTTCAGTGTTTCCAATTACTAACTTAGCGTCTGCGTATTTCGATTTCAATTCCAGCAAGTGTTGAAGTCTCAGCGGTCGAAACCACTTAAGCCCATCAAAACCACTCAAATTCAGAAAACTCGGTTTTCTCAGTAAAAGTTCAGGAGGGAAAATAAGCTCTCTGTCTGTGTATCGGTTTCCTTCTATCTCACTATACAAGACAGGTTCCAATCTCTCGGTACTACAATTCTTACTGTTTTCAGTTTTCGATCGGCATGAACAGGGCTTACCCGTGGAAGGGCAAACGAATTCCTCTTGAAGGCTTAGTGAAGATGTCTCAGTGTATAGCGTATCATTGGTTTTGGCAAATACCCGAAATGCATCGACGATCGGTCTATAACCCGTGCAACGACACAAGTTCCCTCCGAGGCATTCTTCGATCTGCTCCTCGCTAGGCGGTGTTCGGCTCGATCTCAGTAACGCATACATAGACATGATAAACCCGGGCGTGCAAAAGCCACACTGTGAACCGTGGGCTCGTGCAAGTGATTCCTGCCAATAAAATAACATATCACTGAATCTGTTCACAGAGCAACGGATTCAAATGAAGAACAGAAAAAGAAGACGTGTTACTTGAAGTGGATGCAAACCGCCTTTTCGGTTTCCGACGCCTTCCACCGTGATCACGTGCATCCCTTCCACAGAGTACAATGGCGCTAAGCACGCATTCACCGCATAATGCCTGAACAATATAAAACAGGAAGCCTAAGTCTTTAATGTTTGACAATTTTTCCGATACCGTGAACCAGAAATTTGATTATTTTTTCTCGTGGTCCCGATTTTCGAGAATTGAAAAAAATTCTTCCAGTCCTGGTACCGTGTCCTGGTACCGTGAAGAAACTAGTATGTCACCAGTCTAAACCGGAAACCAAGACCAGTTAAAAATCGGTCAATGCCGGTTTAATCAGGGATATAAGTAAATCATAGTGAAAAATAAAAGCCCGGACCGGAAATTTCCTCTATCCGATTTATGGAAACTGTTCGGGTTCCTAAAACCGGGACGGAAACTTCCCGTTCTGATTTAAAACCACTCCTGGCTCCCAAAACGGGGCCGGGAATCCCCAGGTTCTGGTATACACGAAAAGTTCCGTTTTGAGCCTATGTAGAGAGACTCACAGACATTTCTTCAGTGTATCATCGTAACACGAAACCATGACCGTACAAGCTCCACAGCCACCTTCACCACACCCCAGCTTCGTCCCACTCAATCCATTCTCTTCATCAACAATCCATTCGTCAGAAGAATCGAAGCAGAGAATAATCGATTTATACAACATATATAAATCTATATGTATAACATACCCCTGAGGTACTCGAGAAGCGTCAAGTGAGCCAATCCCTCAGGCAACACTTTCCGAACTCCATTAACGTAGAGAATCAGCTCCTTCGCGACCTCGCCAAGCTCCTCCTCGGTCTTCAACGATCCCATTCTCACGATCGTATTCTTCGTTCGCGAATCCCTCTGTGTCAGAAGGACGGCACTCGATTCAAGCTCTGAACAAAGTGTGAAGATTTTCGATTACAACCGAACGATCAATGACGGTGATGGTGATCCATGTCAGAGAGTGAGAGCCCGAGCGATCGAAGACGGTGAGTCAATTCTGAGTTCAAACTCGGTCGAGTTGCGTCTTCATCTGGTAGTACTGTACAGATGTGCCGCTAAATAATATTTTAGTTTAATTATGACCCGATATTATAATTCCTTTCACTTTTGTCCTACATGGTTCATTTTTTTAAAATAAATTTGTTTAAAATAAATAAATTTAATAAAAGTTTAAATGTGCGTTAATTGTTATTTTACTACATTTTTTAAATTTATAATTAGTAACTAATTTAAATAAAAAGTTAAATTCATATTATTATAGAAATTAAAATATTAAATACTGCTAGTAACTTATTTAATTATAATAAAAATGTTATAAAAAAGAATATGCAGAATAAAATCAGTTTGTTGGATATGCATGACTCTTGTCTCTATCTTTTGTCTACATGTATACTATATTATATAATATATTATAGGCCATGAATCTTGCTAACTTTGACAAATGACAACCTTGCCATCCACACTTCTAAATTTTATAATTAATAAATTTAATATTTAATATTATGAGGGGGTAATTAATAAACAAAGGATAAATAAGAAATGTTTCTGACATCCCGCAAAAAAAAAAAAAAAAAACTGACAAGTTCCCCATGATTTGTCGGTATAATTAATGTTCATACCCCTGAAATTAAATTAAAAAAATTTATAAAAAAAAAAAAAGTTAATAAAATAACACCAACTCCTATTCTAGATTCATTCCCTTGATACTAAAAAAAAAACAGAAATTAAATGATAGAATTAAATGAAATCAAAATTCTTTTATTCAATTTGGGAACTGAAAAAATAATAGAATGTCATGTAGATATACATTTGGGGTTGCTTTATAACTTTACATCATGGGAAAAAATAATAATTTACAAATTTACACCTTGAACTTGTTGTGGTGTTCCTCTCTAAATTTATATATTGTAATTTGTAACAGTTACATTCCTAATTATTATATAATCGACGACTTTACTCGCGATTCTCTGCATACGTCTCGATAAACGCTTCCTTCAACAACGGATCGTGCAAAGGCAAAGCAGGCTGGGTGGAGCGCTCAGATTGCGACGACCACAGAAGGACTTTCGTGATGGCTGAGATGATCATGAGGAAAGCCACGCAAAGCGCAACGCCTTGCCACGACGAGAGAAGCGGTGAGCGTTGGAATAGATTCACAATGCCGTACACCACAAGGCACGACCAACCAAGCACGACGAGCAGTGACCTTTTGGGCCGAGGCAGCCCTCGGGCTTCCAGCTCGCTGAATGCGCCGGTGCTGATGAACTTCTCGAGCAAAGCGTCCTATTTTATAGGCAAGAACGTGTGACAAAATCAAACATGAGTAATTATAACTCGTCGTAGTTTTTCTCTTAAAAACTTTTTTTCAGCAATTTCTCTCCTGATCTAATAAATTATAACACTTTCCTCCCTAACTATCAAACATTAGACAAGTCTCGACATATTATAAAATAAGTGGCTTAAGTTTTGACAATAAATAACCTATTTTCTAACGATTAGGCGAAAATTTGCTATAATTATATGTTAAAAGATTAAACTACTGAAAAAATTAGCAGAAACTCGACAACACAACAAATTCAGAGAGTATAATTGCTAGATAATTCCGAGAATTTCGAGAGGATCGAAGTCAACGATATAATGTACCTTGGTAACAAATATGTCTCTACACCATTGTACCATGCCTTCTTCTGTAGCCGGAAGTTCGCGCATCAAATGTCTTTTGATTTCAACTTTCACCTGCAACAAGTGAGCTCTCGAATTGTAACCCGTGCTTGTTAAACGCAATTATTTCACCGAGGGTTTCTTGGATTACCACGGAAGTTCTCCTTCCTAATAGTGTCAGCAGCGTAGGCGAAGGCTGACTCGGGGAAAGGGCAAGAGTACAGTCGTATACCGCGGGAACGAACGAGCGCATATGAGTCACAGCCGAAACGAAACCCTACGAGCACAAGCTATTATCGTCGAGAACATCCGAAACTTCCTCAGAATTTTTTTAATTTCGGGATCAAATTTTCACCTTCGTCCGAGGAATCAAGACATTTCGGGGAATCGGGAGCCCTCTCGACGCGGCATAGTGCTGAGCTGCCACGAGCTTCTGCTGAGTGAAGCGAGTCCCTTCGACGAACAGAGCCAACCAAAACGGCACCGGAAAATCCTCAAGCGACCGACACTTTGACTGCATTTTTCAAAATCCAGAGATAAGATACGAGCATTGTAAAAAAATAAGAGTGTATATAAAAGAACAATTTCGCGTTTATAAGCGTGTAGTGTAGATATACACCTTCAATGTGTGCTCATCTTTAGCCCAGTTCCTTTCAAGGAATATATAATCAGAGAACCACATTGACCAACCAAAGACCTGAAAAAAGTCAACGCCTTCTTCATCATTGGATCATCAACAACAAAAACAAAACAAAAAAAACATACTGCTGATTTTTTGAGCTGAACATACAACAAGTGACAGACAAAATGATTGAAGGGCTTACTGGGAGGAATTTGATTTCCTTTTTCATGATCGCCAACGAGCTACCGAGGCAACCGGAACGCTGTTATTGATACAAAAATTATTTACTCATATAATTTAATATATATACTAAAAAGTATGATATGATATGAAGAAAAACCTGAGCTAAGACCCATCCAACAAGCCAATCAATGTCACCTCTGTGATTGCTTAACACAAGTGCATGTTCTTTGCCTGCAAATCATTCATCTTGTTCTTCTATTAGATGATCTCGATTTTTCCGCAACAGCATGGTTGACGCATTGGCGAATAAAGGAGCTATTTTTTCGTTTTAATAAAAGGTTGCCTTAGATTGGATAGAATGAACACCGCTTATAGCAAATAGTTTTAGTGGCGAAATACACATATAATAATGTGGGTACGACCCAGTATGTAATAGAGTAAAAAATCAGAAATTAAAAGTCTTATGCGTTACCACGGTATTCCTCCACCATAAACGAGGATCACGAACAAGCGATCCCAACTCTTAAAGAAAAATAGCTCATTTATTCTCCTCATATGATCATCAATATATAATACACATTTTTCTATATAATAGTAAGACTCACCCAATAATTCAAACGTTTCTGAATCTGCATGAACCTCAATCTGGTAATCACAGAAAACTAATTAGTGGATGTAGTCAAGACACTAATCCAATAATAAGCACAAAAATCAGTGCCAAATTACCTTAATGCCCCCCCACCAATCAATAAGCCATATGAGCTCCAGCCACAGCAGCTCCGCAATTACTTTATTGCCCCTCCTGTAAATCCTCTTCGACCAGGGACGAACCAGGACGAAGAGAACAGCCTGAAACAAGGAAGCTCGGACCTTCAACGATCGATCATGGAAGAACCCAAGTACATCGAATCGAGAACATAACTGAAAAAGATTCGATCTTTGAGCGAAGAACCTGAAGAACATTGACGACGAGGCCCGAGAGGAGGAAGAGAATGCCGACCGGAGCGACGAACAGAGAAGCCGGGACCGCCATAGCCACCAGAATCCGAGCTCTGAGCGATCGTTTTCGAAATGGTCGAGAGATTTGGGGAGGTCGTGAGTTTTGTTGGGTTGTTGGGGAGCTTCGAACGCTCGCAACCGTCGCTTCTTTCGTTCGTTGTTTGTGAGCTCCAAACAGAACACCCTGTTTTTGGCTGTCTCGTGTTTCCTTTCCATTTTTGAAGAAAGGGCAACATGTTCGGGACACGTGGCGGGTCCAGGTTGCAGTGGGACCCGAGATCCTTAAAATATCAAAAAAAGGAAAAATGAGTGACGTAAAGGATAGAAACAATAATTGGTTTTTTTGGGGCGTTACTTGAGTCTAGTCAACGACTCAGCTCAAATGTAGATTGTGTTTCTTTATTGATCTAAATTTACAAGAAATATAATAAATCGTGATTCATGTGTCAATCTTTTAAACATCTCATTAATAAATTTAAAATATATATATTTATTCCATCTTTGCCCACAGTCTTGAGAGTTGAGAGAGTACAACTTAGATCGTGCTAAATGCTAATGTCTTTTAAAAAAAATGAAAATTATGGAAATAAAATTACACACGAGAGCTACGACTTGCTCGCTCAAATTGAAAGGTTTAAAACAAAATTTAAAAACCACATTTCAAAATTACAGTCGGAAAAAATTCCGATTATGATACTTCAAAAGTAAAATATAGATTCGAATTTTAAGGGAATAAGATAAGAAAAAACGAAAGCGGGTCGCAAACTCGTGATTCGGAGTTAAATAATTTATAATATATTTTATTCTATTCTTACGTGTCGTGTTTGTTTTTATTTTTATAAATTAAAAAAAACGACATAATAGTATGTCGAACAAACAAAACGACGACGCTTTGGAAGAAAGGCGGTGATTTCCATCTTTGGGCTTTTCTCAGGGTTTAGAGAGAGAGAGAGGTGTCTGAGAATGGCGGCGGCGACGACGACGGCGACGTTTCAGGCGTATCCTCAGCCCACTCAGCAGCATCACCAGCCCACCACCGTGGAGGAAGTCCGAACTCTCTGGATTGGCGATTTGCAGTTCTGGGTCGACGAGAACTACCTCAGCTCCTGCTTCTCCCACACCGGCGATGTATCCCCCCCTCTCTCTCTCTATCTATATATATATATATATATGTGTGTGTGTATGAGTACTGTGCTAGGGTTCTTCTTCTGGGTGATTTCTACTTCAATTAGCGCAATTCAGCTGAGTTTATGTAGAGAATTTCAGTTCTTCTGTATTAGGTTTAGGGATTTGGGGCTGTTTCGAACCCTGATTTCGTTACCAATGAAGGACTTATCTTGTGGATTCTGAAATGGTTTCTTCTTCCTTCCTTGCTGTGTGAAGGTGCTTTCCATTAAGATTATCCGAAACAAGATCACCGGCCAGCCTGAGGGCTACGGCTTCGTCGAGTTCGTCTCGCACGCTGCGGCCGAGAGGGTCCTGCAGAGCTACAATGGCACTCAGATGCCCGGGACCGAACAAACCTTCAGGCTGAACTGGGCGTCGTTCGGGATTGGGGAGAAGCGTATCGACACTCAACCTGAACACTCCATATTTGTCGGGGATTTAGCGCCCGATGTCACGGATTACCTGCTTCAAGAAACCTTCAGAACGCAATATCCGTCGGTCAGAGGAGCCAAGGTCGTGACGGATCCGAATACGGGACGCTCGAAAGGGTATGGATTTGTTAAGTTCGCGGAGGAGGCTGAGAGGAACCGAGCCATGTCTGAGATGAATGGCCTCTTCTGCTCAACGAGGCCTATGAGGATTAGCGCAGCGACGCCGAAAAGGATCACCGGTTATCAACAGCCGTATACTTCCCCAAAAGGTAATTTCTAATCCGATAACGTGTTGTAACGGGATTGAGAACTATAATCTGATAGTTTGAAGGATTCTAATGCATTTCTCGGTTATTTGGCAGCGGTAAACCCATACCAAGGATACGTTGCACCGACAATTTCAGCAGATTACGATGCAAATAATACTACTGTGAGTTGGATTATATATGTATTGAAGTTTTATATGCATTTTGTGATACTCACTTAACCAACTATCTTTAAATAATCACAGATCTTTGTCGGAAATTTGGACCCAAATGTCGGAGAAGAAGAGTTGAAGCAAGCGTTTTCGCAGTACGGTGAAGTCGTGTTCATCAAGATTCCCATGGGCAAAGGATGCGGTTTTATACATTTTGCAACGAGGTCTGTTTAGAATCTAGACAATTGACTCAGGTCTCCGCCACGGAATAAAATCTGCCCGACATGGATTATTTTTCGTATCGTTTCCTCGTTTTGTTTTTCCTTTTTCGGTAATTTTGCTTTCTATATCAGTTACCAATGGCCGTTCTCTTCTCCCCGAGTTGCATGAGAATGGAGGATCGAAAGAGGCAAGAAAAGTTGCATCCAGAAAGTGCTATAACTTGTTTCACTTTATAATATTGTAACCTTGGAATTTTTTTTACTCTCGATCTTCACTTTGTTTTACTACCTATGTTGTTTGTCGTCGGTTTTTCGAAATATACTGACTACTTACTACGCTTTTTTCCCTTTTGCAGGCAATCAGCAGAATTAGCCATACAGCAGATGCAGGGAAAGATGATCGGTCAACAAATAGTCCGAATATCTTGGGGCAGGAGCGCAACGGCTAAACAGGTAATTGATCATTATTCCATGCATCAAAGTTTCTATTGAAGTTGAACTACAGGTATTTTCCTCCTCCTCTACGTTTGTTGCGGATCCGCTACCCGAACCACGATCGGCGGATATGTGCACGCCTAAGCTTGGGCGATGCTCAATTAAGCGGTCTAATTAATTAGTCTTTAAATTATTAGGTTATTACTTAATTAAGTTATTAGATATGTAAATTTAATTATTAATGCCGGCGTATAGGATTCGAGGGGAGGCTGGGGTCAGCAAGTGGATCCAAATCAATGGAATATGTACTATGGTTACGGACAAGGCTATGATGCTTATGCTTACGGAGCTAATCAAGATCCGTCGGCATATGCTTACGGTGCCTACGCGGGGTATGGCCAGTACTCTCAACAGGCAAGTCTTCAGCAACGAAGGATAATTTAAAAAAATTAATTGTAAAATCCTAAGAACTTGTAAATTTATGTATTATCTGTTTCAGGTTGAAGGTGCTCAAGATCCGGCCGCCGCTTTCCTGACGGAGCAGAGGGAAGAGTCGGACGATCCGTTAGCCCCACCCGATGTTGATAAGTAAATATCTTCCTCACGTTGCTTTCTCTTTTTTTGCATTGTCATTTATGAGTCCTTAACGTGCTCACTCTGCACATTGCCAGGTTAAACGCTGCGTACCTTGCGGTTCACGGGAGTGCCATTTTGGGCCGTCCCTCGTGGCTGAGAACATCGCCGTTCTCGCAGCAAGCTTAGACCGTCCCCCAGTTTTAAGTGTTAGGGATGATGAAATTTGTGGGTGGAATGGTGTATTAAGTTACAGCTTAATGTGGATGAAGACAGATGAAGATACGTTCCGATTTTTGGTGTTTAAAAGGCGTTGCATCGGACATAGGATTACTGTTACTTTTGTCCATTTAGGCTGTTTAAAGTTTGAGAAATTCTTTATATACAGGTTCAAAGAATATTTAGTTGGAACAGTACCATGTTTAATGTGATTTCATGTAATAACATTGCGATTGAAAGAAAAAAAAAAGGAAAAAGAAAAAAGGAAAAGAACACGAAAACAATCGTATTTGCTCGGCCAAAACTGAGGAAATTGGGCAGAAGTGGCCTGTGGCCAAGAATCGAGTACTCGACGATTTGTAGGCAATACGACAGAATGGTTACGTAGAAACCGGTGACCAAATAACGGGATACTCGGTGATTTTATATTAAACGAAACTGGTTATTACCTTGGAATGCACTTTGTTTAGTTACCAATTTAATTTTAAACATGGTTAAAACTTAAAACGGATTTGGATTAGCAAAATCAGAGAAAATTGAAATATATATTAATGTACAACAAGAGAATAATCTGTATTACAAAAATGTTGAGAAGATCGAAGGGCAAATTTGTTGCTCATTGATCTCCTGAACTGAAACTATACACCTTTTTTCTTGTTTAATTTCGTATGAAGTTAATTTTAGTTTCCCAATATTTGGGGTCATTATAGGTATTTGGCCAACCAAGGGATCTCCTTGCTGTCCTTGAGAGCAAATGCCACATCATCACTGCAATAAGACCAATTTCTTCGGATCAGTTTTCCGACCAGAATGAAATAAGTTCATTAAAACAAAACCATCGTCGCATAATCAATTAAAAATATAATGAATAGCATATGTTTTAGGGGAGAATGCACATTTATATTCGTTGATCATGTTTAATCGAGAATCATCGTGTAGGTGTCGTGTTTATTCATTATTTAATCATAATTATCGATAAATCTAAATCTATTTAAAGTAAACAAAACCACTCGACTTGTGTTGTAATTATTCATTATATCGTCTGTCACCGTAATACATAATGAGAGTAAGAACAGACCTCGGAAAGTTGAGTTGCATTTTTTGCAGTTTGTGCTTAGCCCCGGATTCGCATAGAATGATCCGACATTCGCCAAGCTTGCACCTATCACAGTGCAAAAGATTTGTGATTCAGAAAAGTGAAACTTTGTTCTAAATAATAATCCACACATGAACACACTTTTAACAGAAACTTTCTCTGAGGAGATTATCAAGAAGTATGTATATCAATATGTTACACAGATAATGAAGCTTACCCAAGTTTCAAAAGCGTGTCGTGCCCGGGAAATGTTTCGCCATTGCTTGTGCAGAGACACGAGATGGCCATTGCCAACTGCATTAGCCAGAGGGTAATATCAATATATAGAAATGGATTGTGAAAACTCTCATACAATCTTTGTTGAATCACTAGATATCAAAAAATTGCAGGCATGAAAACTCGAATTGCTAAGTAGGCGACTTCGAAATTGACCTTCTCAAAGGTTGTTTCCCCCATTCCCGTTTTATAGAGCTCGTGAACCATAGCAGTCAAGAAAATTTTACTCAATTTGGAACAGCTTTTCATCACCTGCAGAAGACAAAAATAAAATCGTGAATAAAAACGTAACGTGCCCCGTTCAAATATTATTAAATCCCGCCACAAATAGATGTTTTACATATAAATAAATTATGATAAACTCACTTGAATATGAGGTGCCTGGAACATCTCCTGAATGGCTGCTTCCATGTCTGCCATGCCAACAAGCTCGACTTCATCTGAAATTATTTATAGAAAAAAAAACATAAATACATATGTAAAAATTTGAAGACGAAACCCCAAACCCCAGTGATGAATGCAACCAATTTATAGAGTTTTTTTTTTTTTTAATAGATGTGTCATTTGTATAGATAATACTAGAATATAATTTGTAGATAATTAGGGCACCTTTTGAAGAGTTGTTCGGATTGGAGCTTAGTTTCTTTATACGATAGTCTGTTATCTCTGCCGCTCTCCGGCAGATCTCTAGGGCACGACGAGCATCTCCTGAGATCGCTGCGACCTACATCACATTTAAATTTAATTATGTTGACACTAAAAATCAGTATTTCTCGGATAATCCATGTATAAGGAATCACATTTATTTTCACAAAATCAACAGAATATAATTAGCGCACGACTACCTTTCTTGAAGCAAATTCTACAGCTTGTTTTTCAAATGCATCAATTCCTTTGAGACGACTCGAAATGATTTCTTGAAGTTGTTGATAGTTATAGGGGCCAAAGCAGAGCCGTTGGATTCCCATACGACTTGAAATACGAGGAAGCAACTTCTCAGGAAGGTCCATCGTGTTTGCTATGCCTGAAGTCACAATTTAAAATCAGTAACATGATCCAATCTTTGATCAAATATATAAGAAGAAAAAAACTGCGTACCGATAACGATTAACTTAGAATTTGGCTTAGTCGGCCAGTCAAGAATGTTGTAAAGAACCTGTCCATAGAAAAGTAAAGTTTTATGTCCGATGACAAGTAAATGAGAAATAACTTGTGCAAAAATACCCAGCTGAAAGAAAAGAAAACAATAAAGAAATAATACCGACTGATTTCTGGTGACAAGAAGATCGAGTTCATCAATGAGAAGGATACAAGGCCGGTCATCCTCTTTGCCAAACTTCTTTCCCTCGGAAAATCGTTCATTCAGCAATTGCAGAGCCTTTCTCCAACCAACCCTATGCCCACTTAATGCTTCATATATAACCTGTTTGTATGTGTCAAGATCGATATTCCGGGGTCGTAACATATTTTTGGGTTTTATATATAACTGAAAGAAAACACCTTTTTATATCTCACCCTATAGATGTTCTCCGGCGAAGCCAGCTTTAGACCGTTGATCTCCACAAAGCAATATGGCTTTATGTGTCCTGCATCAGCCTCGGACCTCAGATTCCTCATTACCGCTAGTACACTCATTGTCTGAAGTTGCACATCGAAAACGTCATATATAAATAATGTATGATCCAAAATATAAACAGTGTGATATATTATTCAGAGGTTATTGTAAATCGTACCTTTCCTGTTCCGGGAACACCATGGATGTATAGGCATCGACCGAGACATTGATCGTCACATATAGCGCCTTTGATGAAGCCGCTAATTTCCTCCATTTCCCTTCATTAAAGGATGGTTCTTTCAGAAAATTGAATCTAGAACATGCCGGAAGAAAAAAAAAACGAGATGCTCAATAACAACTTACTTATTCCTGCAAGGAAGACACTTAGGCATCGATGCCAACAGAAGCGCTGCTTTTGCCCTTTCGACTTCAGTCTGCTTGTGTTTTCTTACATGCTCCGGGATCATCCTCATACCTACTTTTTCAAGCCCGAAGAACCGTCCCTTCCGTGAATTCTGCGATATGTTGCAAAAAAATTAGTTTAAAGAGCCAAATGATAAGACACAAATGTATGATATATACTGGCAGACGTACAGCAGCAAGCTGATTCGTTGAATACGATTTAGCTCGTGGATTTTGAATGCTCTCGTCTTCAAAGGACATGTCATCGTCAGTGTCGGAGGCCACATGGTTGTCCGCTTTCCAATCTTCATCACTGTCAACTTCTTCACCATCCTAGAGTACGAATACCGATATATTTAGGCCGAATGCTTTGACTAACTCCGAAAATCCCAATTCTATTTCCGAAACAAAAGTTTTACCTCTGCGTCGCCGTCGATCTCAGCAAGCCTCTTGTAGCTGTGCCAATGAATATCATATTCATACTCGCTCAAGAAAACATCGTCCCCTTCATAATCGGCCTTGGCATACTCTTTAGGGCTCTTTACAAAACAATGCCTAAGAACACATTCCATCTGCAACATTTACACAATATGTGATTTACAATGTTATAAACAGATAAGGTGTGCAACCATTCATTTCAAAGCTAGGCACGGAACTTCACCTCAATGTCGGCAAAATCATTAGTTCGATAAAGCTCCCTCCTCAGATTATGAGGCTGTCTTCCCGAAGCCGTTTCCTCCGGGATTATATACCAGCGAACACGACACCAGTAACAACCATCCACTTCTTTCCACAAACTACACAATGTTCAAACCCGAAAATTACATCAAACAAGAACAAACCTTTCGAGAACATGGAGTAATCTATAGCGTTATGGAAAGAAAGAGTACCTTTCAATACGAGCGGCCCAGAGATCGCTCGAAAGAAGCTTCTCCCGCATCGTTCTCACCAGCTTCTTCCCCGCCGGAGGCTTCGGAAACTCAACCTGCCTACCCGCCTTACTAGCCTCACAGAATCCGCAGACCCAATCTCCTTCAGGAACCAGCTTCAATGGCGGTTTCAGACACTTCAAATGGAATCCGCCCAAGCAATCATCACACTCGATCATCACTGCCTTTCCTGCCTTAAAGCAAACTCGACACTCCTCGATCTCGACGCTTTCTTCATCGGAGCTCGCGTCCTCTCTCCTCCTGACGTAAACATCGTCTCCAACCTCGAACTCGCCCCCGTCGTACATGACCTTCCTGTAAAACACTCGTTTCTTCGACGAAGCCGTCTTATTCCTCGTCTTCTTGTCCTGATTCTTGTCTTTCAAAGCCATGCCTCGAGTAACCACCGCCGGTCTCCCATTTCCCCTCTTTCTCTTCCTCAACTCCGGCTGCTCCGGCGACACAGGAGCAAACGGAACCTCCCCCTCGATCTGATCTTTATCCTCACACGCAGCTGAAGATTTCACTTCCGCAACCGGAGTTTTGGGAACTCCTCGCGCCTTTCTCTTCGACGCCTTCGCCGCCAACTCATCGACAGGCTTCTCGGCCAGATCGTCTCCAGATTTCCGGGGAGTTTCGGAGTCGAAGTTGAGGGAAGTCCGGCGAACGGATCGGCGAGGGGTTAGGGTTTGCGGAGTGGAAGGAGTGAGCGAACTCAGAGGAGCGAGGGAGTTGGATTGCTGCTTGGATCTCCTCGGAGACTGCCTCGTCGGAGTGTCGGCCATTGTTGTACGGACAGTGCAGCTGATTCTCTGGTCTAGGGTTCCAGTAGAGAGAGAGAGAGAAAGTAAGGGTTATTTCTAGAGAGAGAGGAGAGAGAAAATTGGCGGGAAATTTCCCTCCCAGTCCGATATCCTCCAAAACGACGCCGTAACGAGTCAAGGTCGTTATTTTCTATTAAACTATTATCTGCTACAACGGTCTTATTCGTAAGCTTTTTTTATTAGGATAATAGCGACATAAGTACTCAAATTATTATCCACTACAACGACTTGAGTTGACGGGCACTCGCGTTTTTTTTTTTTTTTTCATAATAGAAAAATAATCAAATTCAGTAAAATAGTGGTTCGGTCCAATTCTGAAAAAATTAGATAGAAGTTGTTTTTTATTAAATTTGAATAGTTTGTTCTCGTATAAAAACAACTTGGGGTAACCACCAGCGCAGTCAATTGCAAATTAAGTCTTTTTTTTAAAAAAAAAATTAACATATTTATTTCTTCAAAAATAATTATGATATGTTGAATTTGTTTTACTTTACCTTTTTGTTTAAACTAACAAATCTACTAGAATTTGTGACACGGGGGTGCGACATAAAATTATTGAATAAACTACGAGAAGACGAGTCATAAAATCATCTTTTTTTAGAACTTCGTAGTGGTTGAAATCCGGGATATGAATATTTTTTGTCAAACGGGTATGTACTCAAAATAGGCGCTTTTATTGCTCGTTTGCTCGTAGTTTATGCTCAAATTGAATTTCCACGCAAAATTTTGTGCCCTTTTACTTATTTTTCGTTGTTTTGTAATGTTAAATAATAGCGAGACTTGATTATAAACATAAAAAAAAAAAATCAATAATTTTCTTTAAACATAGATCTTTATAATTAAAACAATATACAGTCAAACAAATAAAAAACAATAAAGCTTCTAATAGCACAATATACAGTAAACACATTAAATAGCAAATATTTGTCTTGTTTTTCTTCAAAAAAAAAAATTGTCTTGTTTTTAATTTTTCATATATTTTGGCATTTACAAAAAAGCAACCCAACTTATAACTCTATAAGTAACCATTAACCAAATAGTTCATAATATTAGCATATGATTTTTTTTTTTTCAGGTAGTGTAAGAAGACTCTTTTGCCCTCTTCAACCCTAAGAGCACAAGCAGAACTCCTATGTAATCAAATCTATAAAAAACTCTAAAGAGCTCAAGCTTGTGCTCATTCCATGGAGGGAATCTGAACCAGAAATCAGTGAAGAAGCTTCTTCTCACCACAGCCTTCTCGTGGCTGAAAGTGTCGAACGAGAATCTTCCATGGTACTTCCCCATTCCGCTCTCCCCGACACCTCCGAAAGGGATCGTATCAGCAGCATACTGCATTTTCGAGCGAGATGTTATTTCCATAACAAAATGTTATAGATAAGTTATATATAGAAAAATATTTTAGCCTTAACTTTTATTGAATAATCGATACGGGAAACGAAAAATTAAAATATTCAAATTTGGCCATGAATTATTTTAGCAAAAATGCATTTGTGTAGTCAAGATACAAGATTGAAATAAAAGGAAAAAAAATCAAATGTGACATAAATATTTCGAGCAGAAGGGCACTTGCTTAATCGAGACATAAAACAAAAATATATATATATATATGAAATCAAATTTTACCATATTTGTTTCGAGCAAAGGGGAACTAGTGTTATCGAGACACATAAATGGCCAAAAATCTTCCAAGCAAAATGGCATTAGTGTAACCGAGAAACAAAACGAACATAAATAAAAATTAAAAAACTAAAAACTCGTATTTGACCATAGGTTTTCGAGCATAAGGGCTTCTGCGCAATTGAGACGCGAAACATAATTTTTAGTAGAAAAACTATTCAAATTTGGACTCAAAGTATTTCTTAAAAAGGGTAACTTGTGAAGCAAGAAAAGGAAGTTACTTGGATAATACAGTCGTTGAAGATAAGGCCACCAGATGATGTCTCTGAAATGAGTCTTCTCTCGAATGCCTTGCTTTTTGTGAAAGCATAGATCGCAAGTGGTTTAGGCCTTGCATTCAAGAACGAAATGCTGTCTTCGATCTTCTCCAACTAACAAAAACAAATGAAATTTTAAAATCGTATAAAATCTCTAAAAATTAATATTGTCGGGACTAGAAAATTTTATTTTATCATTAAGACTATTAATTTATCAAAGGATAGTTTATTTATGTTCGTTAGAGTCCGGATCGCATAAAAGTATTATTTTATCAAGTATTAATTTAACAAGGTTTTATGTATATGCAATCTTCGAGCTGCTACAATTTGTATAATTTTTTTAATATTCTGTTTTTGTTTATTTTACAAATACGATAAATGTGAGTGCCATTTATATAAAACCGCTACCGACCTTCGACTTTATGACTTTACGTATAAGTGTTTTTTCCCACTTGAAATATGTGTTTTGTGACTTGATTTATGTATGATGTGTATTTTACCGCTTAAATTGTAGTATAACCTCCTACATTTAATAATGTGAGGACTATAAAATTTTATGATATCTTCAAAGTTATTAATTTATCGAATAATAATTTTAATAGCGTTCTCTTGAGTCCGGATCATACAAAAATATAATATAACCGAAGTTATCAATTTATCATATATTAATTTAACAATATTTTATAATTTTAAACAATTAATGGAAATCAACACTCCCTTGGGTCTTATAGTTTTTTTTTCTTTCTCGAAATGATTGTAAAAACCCATTTCAAGACCAAAAAATAGTGAAATCGATTTAGAGATAAGTATCGGTTTTTTGGTAAACGAAACTTAAAACACGGTTTTTAAGGACTAATAAATATGAAAACTGAACCGAAGACTCACCGTAATAATGGGAAGGAATGGACCGAAGATCTCTTGAGTCATGATCTCTGCTTCAAGTGGCGGATCAACCAGAATCGTTGGTTCGATGAATCTGCAGACACCATTTTCATCATCATATCACCAATAATTTTCTGTGATCATAATCAAAGCTATATTATTTCTTACAAGTTTTGTTCATCCATTTCGCCGCCATGAACGATCGAAGCTTTGACCAGAGGATCGTCAACGAGATTCTTCAGCCTCTGGAAGTGACTCCCGTTGACTATCCTCGCCACGCTGTTTGACTTTCTGGGATTGTCTCCGAACACTGTCTTCATGGTACGCTTCATCAACTCCACCTAACAGTCATTCAACATTATCCAACATGGGACCTCGTAACGGACTTTTTGCGTTGTTGGGGTTTGGGTCCATCCCGTATCGGTTTTTTGGGCCTTCCCGAATCAGGCCCGGTCATAGTTCGTGAACCCGGACTGGCCTAGATTTTTAAATAGTTTTTAATTGGTAATTTATAAGTAACAGTTCAATTTTACATAACCCAAGTTATCTAGAGCTAAATTATATAATAATTAATAAATATAAATTATGAAATTTTAAAACCGGGCCGGAATCCGAGAGTCGGGCTGGCCCCGCTTTTAAAACCTCAGCCCGACCCCAGTTCTCGGATTATTATTATTATTATTTTTTTACGAAAAGCCTAGATTTTAGTCAAACAGACGGGAACGGCCAAAACCGGCCTTCCGGGACAAAGTGAATGATTCTGAAGTTTATCTCACAGTTTTCCACACGAATTTCTTCTCCACGAGCATGTAATCAATCGTAATACAGGCTTGTCCGGCGCAAGTGCCGAACTTTCCGACGAGAATTCTCTTCACGGCCACCTTTCGAAAGAATTTCAACAAGGGTTTGACTCAGAACACACGAAGATCATACAGTGAAATGGACAGAAAAAAGGTTTTATCACCTCACAATCCCAAGACCATGAAAGGGAATCAAGAATAGCCGGGCATTTGCCACCGAGCTCAAGAACGACCGGAGTCAGGTGCTTCGCCGCCGCCGACATGACGATCCGGCCGACGCGTTCGTTCCCTGTCTCAACGTCAGATTGATCAAGTAAATAAGCAAGATCAACTTTACATATCGGTATATAGTAGACACCCATATAATATGTAAAGTTAAACGATGATCGAAAAATCGGAATTTTGGTTTTTTATTTATTTATTTTTATTATCTTTTTTCGGGCAATGGAGAATAAGTATCAGAGAAGAGCGGGTTATTGTACCGGTAACAAATTTTAATTCCCGAGCCTACTAAAACAACTGGCTGCGATAACCCTAGAAAAGTTATTACAAATAAGTCGTGAACCGGGACCGGTTTTTTGAGCTAAAAGCGGCGTCGTTTCAAAATGGGGCCATGGAAACCCGTTCCTCGGGTTATGAATTAAGACTAATAACGGGTATTTAAATTAGAAACCGGTATAAATTCATCTATACCGGTGAAGAAGATCTTGTCCCATCTCTTTTGAAGGAGAAGTTGGCCAACTTCAGGACCTCCTTCTATGACCTTTATAGCCTTATTGTCAAGGTAAGTGAGCATGGTGTTAGCCAGCAGAGATGAGCAAGCCGGGGCTAGCTCCGAAGGCTTCAGCACTGCCGTGTTTCCGGCGGAAATCGCTCCGATGAGTGGCTCCAAAGAAACTCCTGTCCATCACAAACATTTTATACATTAATAATGTATTTCGGCACTGAACTTGCAATCGTGGTTTCCTTTCTAAATTTCAACATTTGTTCACCCTAATTTATAAAGTTTAACAATTTCTCACTTAATGTTGTATAAAAGACCGTTCTCGTCTCGTCAAATTCCATCAATGCGAGAAATAAACAGGTTTTGCCGGTTTAAAAAAAAAAAAAAAAAAGAATATTAAGCATAAGTATTTCTTAATAAATAGAGGTTGGTAGAGCCTGATGTTGACTCACCAAAAGGGAAATTCCAAGAAGAGAAGATGAGGACGAGACCGAGAGGCTCCGGAAGCAATTCGGCCGAGCTTAGCAGCGCAACCGCAGGCAGTTTGGCCTAACAAAAACCAGCACATCTGTGAGAAACTAGTGTAAAGAATTAATTTTAAATTTTCATTATTTATCCACCAAAACAGAAATTAGGAATGTGTATATATATAAACACCTTTTTGGGTGACATCCATGTCTTCAAAGATTCAAGTGCAAGGTTGAGAGACTTTATCAATGTTCCTATCTGCAAACCAAGGTTAAGATTCAAATATATACACACATATAATAAGAATTACATATATATATATATATATATATATATATACCTCATCTCTAAAAGCCTCAACATGGTGTTTTCCCAAGTCGTGTTTGAGAGCTCGCATGATGTCTCTCTCATTTTCCTCAATGAAACTGAGCAACCCTTTGAGCTGAGACTTCCTCCACGAAGCTTCCTTGGTCACTCCACTTCTGAAGTAATCTCTCATCGACTCAACAACATCATCACTCTCCATCTTCTTTGAAGATTCCATGCCCAAACTTCAAAGGAAAACAAAAAATACTAATAACATGTAATGCTACAAATCGATACAATATTGCTCAACATATGTCATGACCAACAAGCTGTACTTTTTTATTGCACAAAATTAGTAACATTGAAGTTGGGACCAAAGTGGTTAGCATTCATTTATGAATAGGTACAATATCGTGAGCTATAATATAGGATTATTTACTGCCAATTTATTAGTATTTTAATTAATTGGAGCCACCTTGGTCCCGAGCTCATTGGGGCCTTAGGTGAAATGAAATTTTGAGACTCTCGTCAAAATGATATATTTGTTTATTTTCGAGTGTATTTTTTTTCCGGGTCTCTAAAATCGGAGCCCTAGTTGGAGCAATATGTAACATTAGATGAAAATTAATGGACCATTTAATAATTTAATTATGGGGACTTGACATGCTTCGTGAAGTATCTTTTGATTTTAATTTTCTTTGTTTCGGAGTGGCTGATCTGAAAGAGACTGCACTTATTGCTAGAGGGGACATTTTAAAAATGTGTTAGTAGTTTTTTTGGCATAGATTTATGAATTATTGGATCTGGTTGAAGGGAATACAAGTACAACTCAGATATATACATTCAAGTTTCTCTTTTTATATATATAAAAATATATAGTTGGAGATCTCCGTGTCTCCAACTTAATAATAAATCTTTATTTATAGCAGAGTAAAACCGTAATAACATGAAAATATTTAGTATTTACAACTATCGAACATTAATTTATATCCCAAATATCAAAACTTCCAGATAGCAAAAGGACCCGAACCAACCTCCACAAAATAAACATTTGAATATACCTAACAAAGAAAATGTTTATTTTCTTGAACATAAACAGAATCTTGTACAGCTCCAATATTTTTTTGTAGAATTCACAAATATTTCTTCTTCTATTTTCTGCATCTTTGAATGAGTCAAAGCATCAGCTATTTGATTCCCTCGTGAATGGATAAGTTATTCTTTAATATCCTTTGAAAGTAAATTCAAAAAGTATATTCAAGTATTGAATGTTTATACTTCTTTCAATTGGAGTTAAAAATTTCCTTTTATCTCTTTCGGTTTGTAACTTTTACCTATTTATCTTTTGAAAAACCATAATCTCGCCATCTTTGTTCTCTCACTCTCGTCGTCGAGATTTCACTTTTCGATTGCTACACGGATTGCGTGCGGTCCATTCTTGGTCTTTGTTTTCTTGTAGTTAATGATTGGAAAAATGTGGCTACGAAAAAAACGTTTGGATCTAGTGTGAGTGTTAACAACCGACAAAGAACGTCGAGAATTCGTCATCGAATATCAAAAAATCAAAAGATAATTGTGTATTCCGTACCTCAATACTTGTGAAACAAAAATAAAATTAGAATAAAAATAAAAATAATCAAAATATAATAAACTGATCAACACGATTTTGCCTTTGCCAATGCCCTATTATAATACCACAAATTAATAAAATTTGAAGGAACATTCTACTCTTCTTCTTAGACCTTAAAACAAAGCCAATGAAAAAACTATCGTACAAAATTGCATAATATTTTGTCAGTATAATTATTTTTACCACTCTGAATCTGATTATGATTATATGGTGATAGCTAACATTATCAAAAGGCTTGTGAAGGAAAAAAAAAATCTTGATCAATAAAAAAAGGAGGCTTCTGTTCATGAACCATGAAGGTGGTTGCTTGTGCATACAATTATGTCACGTGACCTACCTAATTTTCCATATATATATATATATTATATACACACTAGATCTAATATACACATATATATGTGTATTTATACTCGTATAATATGCACGTGCATACAACATTACGGTGTCTAAGTAAAATTTAATTTTAATTTCTCAACAAGAGATTTGACACTGCCCTACGAACTTTAACTTATTGTGACATAAATGTATTTTTATTAGTTAGTCCAAATAGCATATTTCACAGAAAATATTAATGCGTACACGAGGAAATAAGGTTGATACAATAGGATGTGGCTACGATGAATTTTCAAAAGATTTTTATGAACGAGTAAATAAATCGTGTAAGTCGCACAAATTGACAATTTGTAAACGAATACGTGACGATAGTACTAAAAATTAAAATTCAAGGAGCACGGAGACATTTGTGAACATTTCTAAAAGAAAACGGACCCGGCTGAATAGACTTCACAAACTCGTATGAAAAAGAAATGGACCAACAAAACCTTAAAGCCCTCATAGAGTGCTAGTACTAAAAAGCCAAAAGAAATAATTGTTGAATAAACAGTACAACTTGAAAATGTAGAGAGGCAAATTCAGATCGATCACGAGAAATGGGGACCTACTAATAAATTGTAATAACTTCTGTGGTAGTTTTCAACTTTCAACCATATTTTGTTTGTCAATGAATCATCGTTAATGCAATAGTCAGTCAAGTTACGCTCCGAGTTAGGAGTGCATGGCACGACTCTACTATGTTTAATAGCGGCTAAAGTTCCTACAATTTTGATTTTTGGGGTGATGTCCTATTGTTCACTACTAAAGTTCTCATCGTCTATTTTCCATCTTTTCAAATCTCGTCCATAAGATAACAGTTCAATGGAATTTAAACGGACTCAATTTTGTCAACTTTGGAAAATTTAGCTGTAAAAAAGGATCGTAGGATTATGTCAGCCCTAGAATCGAACCTGTGAAACTTATACCGCTATTTGCCTATATATTTCAAGAAAGAAATGCGACATCACTGAGTTTAGAGAAATCATAGCTAATAGCCACGTTACTACGTTTGAATTGCATTTTATCAAACGTATGATTTTATTTTCAAATATAGCCAATCAGGATGATGTGGCATTGAAAATCAATTTCTTCATACCGAAATTGCCCTTCAACCTATTATAATTCATTTTTTTAATTAATTAAACTTTTAATTTATTATTAATTATGCATAATTTGAGGGAAAAATTTATACCGAATTTTGAATTGGTATACCCAAAAAATTTGACGAGCTCCTCTCCACCCCTCTCATTCGAATCACCTTTCCCCCTCTCTTTCTCCCTCTTTCTCTCTCTCTCACTTGCTCCATAATCAATTCAGTATATCTACTTGCTCTCTTCATGCCATGGACACGACGGTTCTGCAGAACGCGTTCGAGGGGAGCCGGAGCGACGTAACGAGCCGAATGGCGCTGATCTGGAGCCAGATCAAGGCGCCGCTGATTGTGCCGCTACTGCGGGTGGCGGTGGTGGTGTGCTTGATCATGTCGCTCAGGCTCTTCCCGGAGAGAGTCTACATGGGCATCGTCATCGCTCAGGAACTCCGCTTATCCAATGGTGCTTGTCCAGATTCTCATGTACAACTAGCGAGGGGTCAGCTTTCCGTTTTCATGTACCCAAATTGCAAATTAACTTTTGTGTTTTCACTACTAAATATAATCCTCAATACTTGAGAGATACATTTATCGTGTATGAAGACGACTCTGCCATGCTCGAGATGCTGACGGTTCTGCCGTCGCCGAAGACGATCTAGACACGCGTATGAAGATGATGCCGACGAGGAGGAGGACTGAATCAGATATTGGAAATTGGGTCTGAGTGCGGCAATTCCCCCTGGCTCATCGTCGGCGAGATAAAAAAGTATCTTTGGTGTTGGAAGGTGTGGGCGATGCTCGATGGCGATTTTTTCAACTGGTTTTGTCGTGTAATTTTTGTTTATTCGTGTTTATTCGAATTGTAAAGTTATGTTAATTCTAATTGTAAATGTATGTTATTTTAGTTTTTTCGTATTTATTCGTGTATATGTATGTTAATTCGAATTGTAAATGTATGTTATTTTGGTTTATTCGTATTTATTCGTGTAAATGTATGCTAATTCGATTTATTAATTTGGCTAATGTTTTTAATACAAACTGTTGTAAATTATTAATATGGTTAATTCGAATTAATGTTTATTAATAAATTTTAATTTTTATTTCAAAAACTGAAAAACGTTTTTTATATTTAAAATTTTGAAATTTATTTTGAAATTTTGAATTCAAATATTTGTTTCCTATTATATTATTTTATTAATTTTTTCAAAAAATTTAAAACAAATTCGTATAAATTATTAATTAAAATAAATTTGCAAATTTTAATTTTAAATATTAATTAGGGAAAATTGCGGCAAAAATACCCAACCTTTAGTCAAACTGCCTCCCGGGTACCCAACCTTTAAAACTGGCGGCAAAAATACCCAATCTCCGTTGACCGTGACTTTGGCATGAAAACGTTAATTTTTCCGTTAAAATTCATCATGTGGCCGTTAGCGGCAAAAATACCCAACCTTTTTTTTTGAAAAAAATAATTTTTAATTTTTTTAATTTATTTTTTTCTTTTTCTTTTATTGATTAGTGATAATTACTTGAATTCCAAATACATGGAATGACACAAAATTTAGTCAAAACATCTATTGATTTCTTAATGTGCTTGTATAAGCTACATTTGGTGATAAAAATCTTATTATTATGAGAAATTTTAAACATAATGTTACAGGTATTTTAAGTAATTGAACAGGGTTTTGATAATAGATATCCAGATTTTTGGATATTTGGATTTCCGGATCCGGATACGGGTAGTTCAAAAAAATCGGATAACCGCTCTGGTTACAGTCCTAATTACCCTTTTAATTGGTAATTGACCGTTTTAGATCGAATTAATACAATCAATTATTGTCTCTGTATTGAAAAGAAATGGCTTAAGAATATATGCCAGTAAAAGAAATATTATCAATAATCAATATGCTTGATTAGTAATCCGGATACTCGGAAAACCAGATACCTATTTTCAAAACCCTGTTCAATTACTTAAAATATCCGTAACATTATGTTTAAAATCTCTCATAGTAATAAGATCTTTATCACCAAATGTAGCTTATACAAGCACATTAAGAAATCAATAGATGTTTTTACTAACTTTTGTGTTATGCCATGTATTTGGAATTCAAGTAATTATCACTAATCAAGTAAAGAAAAAATAAATAAACTTTTTTAAAAAATTTTAAAAATTAATTTTTAAAAGGTTGGGTATTTTTGCCGCTAACGGCCACATGAGTGTTGTTAACGGAAAAATTAACGTTTTCATGCCAAAGTCACGGTCAACGCAGGTTGGGTATTTTTGCCGCCAGTTTTAAAGGTTGGGTACCCAAGAGGCAGTTTGACCAAAGATTAGGTATTTTTGCCGTAATTTTCCCTATTAATTATTATTAATATTAAGAGTAGATAAGTCATTTTATATCAGTTAATGTAGTTTATTGGCTATGACACAAAATTAGTCAAACATTGACTATTTTGACAATTTTAAAATTTAACAAGACTAGTTAACTTAAGCTCCCTTAAGTTTATGATCTATATCCGTTTTTCCTAACAAGATGTTTTAAGAAAAATTAAACATCACCGGTAATGTTATATTTGTTTTCTCTATCTCTCTCTTCTACCGTAATAAATTTTTAGAATTCTTTTCCCTTAATACATAATTTCCAAAAAAAAAAATATAAGAATTACACAAATAAATATTTGTTCATTTTGGTGTGTAAAAAATAGTATACAATAAATTATGGCAAGTTTTCGAACACCAACAACCAACTTGACTGACACGTGTGTTTAGAATGAAGACATGCTCGCACGTGTCAATAATTCATTCATAAGACAGCCCAAGAAGCTCACCACCTGATTGGTGGTAGATTTTACAGCTGTGTTGGGAGTTTTTAC
The DNA here is from genome assembly GCA_954871525.1 of Parietaria judaica. NCBI lineage: Eukaryota > Viridiplantae > Streptophyta > Magnoliopsida > Rosales > Urticaceae > Parietaria > Parietaria judaica. Next base: position 12,258,731 of record OX940862.1, read on the forward strand.
TTTTTACCTGACATTTCAGCTGCCACTAGCTTTTTAACCGCTTGCCTACGTGGCACCAGATTCCCTTGTGGTGCTGTTCTTGACGACGGAGACTTACCTGTGAAGAAACAAAACCAATCACATTCTAGTCACTAGACAGAGAGAAAGAGTTGGTACTTACACACATATAAATATAATATACGGGTAAATGAACGAAATGCCCATTTTGTATCAAACCTTTTAAAAAACTGTTCATAGTGTGTATATTTTACCCTCACAAATAGGCATTTCTTAAAAGGTTTGACACAAAATTGGGCATTTCGTACAATAAATATATATATATATATATATAATAAAGAAAGAAGTATAAAGAAAGCAAAAGAACAAACCTTCACTCCTGTCCATTTTTCTCCGGCTTCGCCATAGGAGTCGGATTGGCGTCCCAGAGAATCCGGCATCGGTGCGTAGTTGCTTCTCCATGTAACGCCGGTATGTCTCCGGGAAAAGCTTTGCATCATTAACGAAGAAAACAAACGTCGGTGGCCTTATAGCAGCCTGCATTTTCATGTAGAAAAATATAAACGATGAACTACATAAAATTACTAATCATATCTTAAAATGATTTAAGATGATTGACCTGAGTACAGTAATAAACGCGTCCGCGCTTGCCGCCGCGTGTTCGTGGAGGAGCTTTGAAAGCAAATGCTTCCCTCAGAACTTGATTCAATATGGCAGTACTTAGCCGTCTCGATCGCTCCTTCTCAACCGCGCTCGCAGCAATTATAACCCTAAACCAGACATAACCTCATTTAATGCAACCATAATTATATACAACCTGTGATCGAAAAAAGTGCTTAACAGAGGAGAGAATGCGAAAAGGGCTAACGGATTCGGGTCACAAACTTAACATATATGTATCTGTGACTGTGTGTGCGCTCACGGTACATTAATAGGTAATTCTAGGCTAAAAGAGACACATACTTGTCCACATTCTGACCAGATATTGCGGTAGAATAGACGATCGGAGCCCAATCAAGGATACGAAGCTTTTGTCGAACATCTTCCTCGTATTGAGTTGCAGTCTGCTGGGTTTTATTCGGTATCGTGTCCCATTTATTCACGACAATAAGGCAACCTTTTCCTTCCTTTTCTATTCTCTCGGCGATCTTAAAATCCTACAAAAAATATTGCGACGCATATAAAATACAACTCAACAATACTACTAAGTACTAACAGCACAGAATGAGGTCAATACTAGAATATACCTGCTCGGTGATACAAGCCATGGCCTCGATAACGAGAGCGACGACATCAGAACGGCAAATGGCACGAAATGCCCTATTCACTGATAAAGCCTCTGTCGTACTACCTGACGAAGCCACAGTGGCCCGTCTTCTAATTCCAGCTGTATCGATCAGCCGAAATTTCTGCAATACAATTGAGTCATGTTTGGATATTTTAACATTTTATAGTCCAAGTTTTTCATCCTCCATAAGATATGCAGATATCATAGAAAAAGACCTCGCCATCTGGACCAGTATACTCGGTATCAATCGCATCACGAGTAGTGCCACTGACTGGGCTGACAATGGTCCGGTCTTCTCCGACCAATGCATTCAGAATGCTGCTCTTACCGACATTTGGCCGACCAACAATCGATATCGAAGGCATATACTCTTCTTCTTTCTCCTCGGGAACCTCTTCACCCTAGAAGAAGCACAAACGAAATAGATCATCCAAGAAATATAAAGCAGTGAATAAGAAGAACAACAACTGTTATAAAGTATAAACGAATTCGCCGTGACAATCTTCCAGGAAACTCGTCGAAAAATTTGATAATAGAAAAAATTACTACTCAAAAGAACAGACAAGAAGAAAGGAACATACCACAATTTTCTTCAATCCTGAACAAACGAGATCCAGAAGTTCCCCGGTGCCAGTACCGGATATAGCAGATATCGGAAGTGGCGACAACCTAGTATGATAATACATAAATAAAAACTGGCTTTTAGATTCATATAAAAAAGATGTGTACCCTTTACTTAGCAAAATCTTAAATTAAAAGAATAATCTGGGGCAAAAACGTTAAACTAAAATGCACACCCTAATGACCAAAAGTCGTTTGCTTGCAAATTTCCCTTCCGTTGAGATTCGCACTTGTTAACCGCAAGAATGATGCACTTATCCGAGTAGTTCCTTCTAAGCCAGTCGGAAATTTCCTCATCAGCTGCTGTTAGACCTGCCTGCCAGATTTTTAGTATCACTACCTTTGCATTGTGTTTATGACAAAATCGTTAAAAACGAGAATCGCACTGAGATGAATTAAATATAGTTTATTCCCTGACAGTCGTATATTTAAGTGACATTTTTGTTATGAATGTATTCCTCCCCCATAGACGAGGGTTATATTAGTAAATTTGGGATACAAGACGAGGAATAACTCTTGCTCTTTCATTAAAAAAATGATAAAACGTATTCTGTTCATTTTGTTATTATTTGTTATCAGATTTTCGTGTTTTTTTTTTTGTTCACCCGTTCTCTAAAATTTGGATAAAAATCAGATATCTATAGTTCTTACCTGCCCGTCAACTACGAAGATAAGAACCGCTGATTCCTCCACAGCTGCGGTTGCTTGTCTTTCAATCATTGAGGGCATTCTGGCGATCGCTGCCTCTCTAGAGGCAAGTGGAATCCCGTCCATGCCAATCGTTGTTGAAATAGCCAATTCTTCCATTACAGTCGCCTGTGATTTCGACACCGTGATAACTCCTCCGGTGTCAACCACCATAAATTCAATGTCTCCCCAGAAAGATCTTCCATACAAGCGATCCCTCGTGACCCCTGGCTCATCAACAACAATGGCCCTGTTTCCCTGCACAAAATGAAACTCAACTTTCAAACACAGTAAAAACGAGAAATTTGACAAAATGTAAAACATAAACTTTGACAAACCCCAACGAGGCGGTTGAATAAGGCTGATTTTCCAACGTTTGGCCTTCCAATAATTGCGACTCTCGGAAGAAGATTGTCCGGGATCTGCAGGCGAAAATTGTCAAGAAGTTCCGTTATGAACACTGAAACCGACATCGTGAACAAAACGTTATGATAAAGACATTTTCAGTCATACAGACAAAGACATACAACGTTCTTTCACAACATACACGATGTTCGAAATCAACGATAATTAAGCAGCTTTCTTACCTGTTTCGTCGGAATCTTTTGCCTCATCTGTCTCCGACCGGTTTCTTTCTTGTCTGGTTTCTCGTCTTCTGAAATAAGCAGAGTTCACGTAAGTATTCTCCATAATCTAAAAGACCAACACTGATTACGAATATACAAAAACGTCGTTTCTGATCTTCTTAAATAAGCATTCTACACAGTTAAAAGATCAATGTCGATCACAAAACATCGCGTTCATGATAAAATCAGTGTTAATCATGACTCTACAGAAACTGAATCTCGATGTTCTTCCTCAAAATTTAGAATCAAAACGCACCGATAACGAGCTGATTGGACAAGGACGAAGAGAACTCGCGCGCAACGTCGCGAGCCTCAGCTTCGAGAGCTTCCACATCGACCATGGAGTAGAAGCTCTCTCCGTCGGAATCCTCAAGCTCCTCGATTTCATCTCCGGAATCCTCTTCCTCGTCGTCGAATCCGGCGATGGAATCCCCGGAGACGCATCGAAGAACAAGAGGAATTTCCGCGCGAAGAGGGAGAAATGGAGGAGAGAGAGCGCGGATACGGAAGAGAGAAGAAGAAGAAGAAGAAGAAGAAGAAGAAGAAGACGAACAGTGTCCGTGGTGCGGTGAGAGGAGAGAGGATGGTCTGGAGAGAGGCCGAGCACGGGAAGATGCTGTTTGGGTAAGGAAGAAGAGCTCTGAAGCCGCCATTTTCGGTTGGAGAGAGAGCTCGGAGCTCTGAACTCTTTTTTTTTTTTTAAGGAAATAAAGGAGCTCTGAACTCTGAAGAGGTTTATCCACACTTGCCTTGGGGTTTTAAATAATTCAATATTTCAATTTATTGCATCATAAATATTTTAATTCTTTTTTATTAAATACCATTAACGTTGTCGTTTAATTGAGAGAAAAACGACATTTCTTTTCGTGTTAGTCAGCTCTTGTTCAGTTGAGAGTTGAGACGACACCAGACTGCTTTAGAATTTAGAGGATGTCCGTTTGAGAAACGACATTTCATTTTATTAATCCAAAAGGAAATAAATAAATAAATATGGATGTTTTATGGCATAAGTGTCTAATTTTGTACCAAGTGCCGGTATATTCTTAATCTCTTCTTTTAACGGCAAATGTACCAAGATGCCAGAACATAATATCAAGTTCAATTTTGTATTGTGTCAAGTTAATATCCGGAAATTAGAGCAAGTTTGATGAAAGTATTGAATAATTAATGTTTTCAGAATTTACTCGGATGTAAATGTATCTTTCGTGTAACAAACTTTAATATAACATAGGCCGGATTGGACCCCCAATACATTTTTTCTGCTTTTGGGTACCAATGTTGCAAAAGAAAACAAAAAAAAAGGGGTAATAATGGCAAAAGTAGCCAACTTGTTGTGTTTGTATCATTTATATGGCCAATGCGATTTAAATCTGGCAATAGTATTCAAAGTTTGCTAATCGTTTCAATCACAAATTTTCATCCACTTAACTTTAACTCCGTTAGTCAAACGGTAATGTGGCTGTGTTGACTGCCACGTGGGGTTTTAAATTTTTTTTCTCTTTTTTTTCTTCGTTTTTTATTAAAATATCTTAATTTATTATTTAATATTTTTTCTTTTACACGCATGACCCACTCTCTTCTCCCTCTTTCTTCTCACACTGCTCGGGCAGAGTCGTTACTCCTTCTCATGCTGACACTCTCACTGTTTCATCAAGTAATATTTTTAGAGCTTGTTTTGAAATTTACAAACTCACGCCAAAGAGAATTGTTGGCACCGACCTTGCCACAAGTCCAAACTGACTTCATGTCATGTGTAATAAAAATATTTAAACCAAAAAGTTCATTTATTAATTAAGTGACGTATTTAATGCGATAATCTTGAATGACTTTTTTTAAATAGTGTAGTGAACTTGTGATGAATTTTTTGGACCGAAAGCTGGTTGAATTTTTATGTTCGGACTCGGATGAATTTTTTTGAGCTGGGTCGGAGCTGATTTTTTTATCGAGGACGGGTTGACTTTTCAAGTCTGTCTCGTTTTGTTTTAGGCCGAGCTCCATTTGAGTTTTCCGATTAGGATTGAATTTTTTTGGGTCGGGTTAAGGTTTAATTTTTCATGTCGAGCTTGGGTTTCCTTTTTTTGGGGCCGAGCTCGGTTTGTTTGACTTTTTCAACTAGGTCTCGTTTTGAATTTTTCGGCTTATACTCAAGTTAACTTTTTCGATCTAGGCTCGGGTTGAATTTTTTCAGGTCGTCATTAGTTTCACATTTTCATATCGGGATCGAATTAACTTTTTTAGTCTAGGCTTGAGTTGACTTTTTTGGGTCGTGATTTATTTTGCTTTTTCAAATCGGGCTCGGGTTGAATTTTCAAGCCGATCAAGCCAAAAAAAGTTAACCACAACCTAACCCAAAGAGTTCAATCATAACCGAAAAAATCAAATGGAGGTCGGCTTAAAAAAGTAAACCTAAGACCGACCCAAAAAGTCAAAACGAGGTTGGTCCAAAATATTCACCCTGTTCGGCTAAAAAAAAAAATTAATTAGAGTCCGGTTCAAAAAATTCATCCTAAGCGCAGCCCGAAAAACTCATGCAAGATAGTCGAATTAAATATGTTACTTAATTAATAGAAGTAAATTGATTTAAATATTTATGTTAATCTACTAAAGACATGAAATCAATGTAGTGTAGTGGGATGGTTTGTGCCAAGCTTTCTTTTGGGCGTGAGTCGAGCCTCGTCAGGCTCAAGGTGTGAGTTCGAGCCTCATCATGGAACTATTAAATTGGTTGCGTGAGAATGGGGATGAGAAAGTGTGTCTCACGTAAAGAAAATATTATTAAATAATAAATTCTGATATTTTAATATACAAAAAAGAAAAAAAATGTAAAAATGACGTGGCTATCCACGTGGAACTCCACATGACGGTCAACGCAACCATGTCACCATTTGACTAACGGAGTTAAAATTGAGTGGATGAAAATTTACAATTGAGACGATTAGCAAACTTTAAATACTATTGCCAGGATTAAATCGCATTGGCCATATAAATGATACAAACACAATAAGTTAGCTACTTTTGCCAATATTACCCAAAAAAAAACCTTTGGAGAAGACTTTTTTTCATGAGCTGCTTCTGGTACAATTGGGTCAGCACGATCATAGAATAACTTTTTTGTGTGTCGTTTTTGAAAAACGACAAGTTCTTTGCCTATATATTGAAATTGAAAAGCTCAGGTGCTGTGCAACTGTGGTTTATTCATATTTATTATTATCTTGTTGAGGAAAATTTTTAGCAAATAATTTTTGGATTTGATGTTGTTTTAGGTTATAAGACCTAATTAACGACTAGACATAAAAAGAAATCGATTTTAATTACAGCAATCATCTATGAATTCAGCAATGAGAATTTAAAAAATTCGGAGCCATTTTTCTCGTAGTTGTTGGAGCCATTTTCCGAAGAACAACGCTCGGCCGCCTTGTTTGGTAGCGGCGATTCGGGAGGCTCTCTGTCTCTTTCCATTACTATTGGAATCCGATGTGGGGTCTTCGGGCTTCACCATTATCTTCACTGGTTTCCCGAGCAGTGATTTGTCGTCCATTTTTGCAATCTCGAGAGCCTTTTCGCACACAGGAAAGCCCCGGTCGTCCCAAGATTCCAATATTACCCCCGACCCCAAGCATGTCTTGCCTTCGTAAAAGGCCGTGAACTGGCCAGCCGCCAAACCTTGGTCGTCTTCTGGTAACTGAACTACTGCCACATCATCAATACCATTTTTTCCTGGCTCCATAGTGAAACTGCAATCGTAAAAGTTTGGACCGTGTCTCACCTGAAAATTATAGAGAATATACAAACGGGAATGCTTACGGGTACTTGTAGATTTCAAATATTGTTGATATCTAATTGGCATCAGAAATCGGTTTCTCTACCTTGCACAGTAGTTGACCGGTTTGACTTGGGGGCAATCCACTTAGCCATTTCAACGAGCCAACACGGAAAACTCGCCGCCTTTTGTCGAGTGAGAAGTAATTTCTTGATGTGAAAATTACATTGTTTTCAACATCCTTCTCGACCACATACCTGAGAGAATGATTAAATAAAAACCAGTAAAACGGAAATAATAATCAGCTTAAATTTCAAGAGCTAGACCGTTCGGTCCCCATGAGTAATCCATAAACTCTTAACTAATCTGCATTAAAAAATTCCAACGATGGCTAGTGACTTTTTATTTACAGCTTACTAAAATACCCGTAATTAACCTTAAACAAAAATCAACAAAAAATACTCTTATTTAATCCGAATCCCCTTTTTGCCCCTTTCCCATATTCCTACTATCAGACTAGCAGTCGAGTATACCATGGTCCTCCGGGAAGACGTAGGCCTTGTCGCTGACCTATTGTGTAGAACCAAAATCCACGATGCTTTCCAAGTAAATCGCCCGTTTCAGCTTCTAAGATAACACCTTCCTTCTCTCCTATGTGGTTGGCAACAAACTCACTGAACTTTATCTGAAGAGAAGGATTCAAGCATGAATCGACCCGGTATGATGAGATAAAAGCATCGATAATGCATGATATATAATCACAGTCTGTCATTAATGTGAAGAATACGTGGAGGTGAGAAGGTGCTAGAGATAAACCTTTCCGAGAAAACATATTCCTTGAGAATCCTTTCGGTCTTTATTAGGAAGATCAAACTTCGCAGCAAGCTTCCGAACTTCTTCCTGAATAAATGTTGCAAAGAGGGAAAAAAAAAATAGAAACGTAAACCGAATAGTTTCATTAAAGTTGCAGTAAAGTCGAAGATGCAAACAAAACCTTCGAGGCACAACCAAGCGGGAAAAGCAATCGCTTAAGTTGGGCCTGAGAGAGATGTGAAAGGAAGTACGTTTGATCCTTCACCTAAAACATGAAATCGAACACACCGGTTAAAGCTATACATAGAAGTACACGTACATGCATTAAAGGTATGCAAGAAAAACCCGTATAACATGCAGAAACCGGACATGCTTCCTTCAGACAATTACAGGTTTGAGTAAAAGAAGACTGAAAACCCGTCATCTCGGAATTATGTACTTTATATACGTACTGCATCCTGTGATAGTTCTAAAACTGAGACATTCTCTGTTTCATTTGTTGATGATGAGTGGACGACTTTCGCATAATGGCCAGAAGCAACGTAATCGAAGTCCATACTGCTGATGGCGTCTATGAACGCGCCTGAAACATATAACAAGCTCAAATCATGTCATATAAGGATACAAATCATTGCAAAAACATCTATAGATTCCATTCAAAACGTACCAAACTTTATTCTTGTATTGCATAGAACATCTGGATTCGGGGTACGGCCGCTGCGATACTCTTCGATAATGTAAGACACCTAAAAGATTTCATTACTCTAGAATTCTCGTGTTTAAATAATCGAAAAATGGCGCTAGAGTTCTCTGAAGAGCATTGCTTACCACATTCTTCCAGTATTCATCAGTCAAATGCACAACTTCTAGAGGCACTTCAATCTGGTGAGACAGAGAAAGCATAATCTCCATTAACAATCTCACTTTCTTCAACAGTTCTTATCCATGGAGTTGAAGTAGAGCAAGAGAGTTAACCGAGAACAGACCTGGCTACAAACAGCTTTGGCGTACTTCAAATCCTCCTCCCATGGACACTCCGACCAAAAGTTCTCAAAATCTTCCTACACAAAACCTCACATCAGACGCCATATTCATACATGTATATATATGTATGGATTGAGAAATCGACGCACTTGGAACCAGATCTTGAGGTAAAAGGCGGTGCAGCGATGGCCAGCGGCGTGAAGAAGACGGAGCGCGACGCTGCTGTCGACGCCGCCGCTGAGCAGCACGGCGACTCTCCGGCTCCGCAGCTCATAAGGCAACGAGCACGAGAGCAAGCGAGGCTCGATGTCGCGGCCGTTGGAGCTCTGAGCGGAGCTTGAGGTCGACGACAAAGCTACGGCGGAGACCGAGGACGGCCTCCATGCGAGGCTCGCGGAGTCTCGCTTGGGAGGGGCGAGAGAGACGAAGCTCGAACGAATCGGCGGAGACGAAGAATGAGGGCATGAGTGCGTGATCGGAATGACTCTGGCGAGTCTGAGTCTCTGCATGGTTGCTCGGAGAGAGTCTGAAAAATGGGGGCTTTGGATAAGGAGAAAGAGAGAAGGACTAAATTGATTATAAATATATTTTGATGGAGATAAGTTCAACAGAGCAAAACATTTGGGGTTGGTTTATAAATTAAAAAGGAATTTCAAGGGTGTATACGAAATTAATTAAAATACCGGGTTAATTAATATACGAGAAGCATTAAAATAAGGGAAAATTACGGCAAAAATATCTAACTTTTGGTCAATGTGCCTTCCGTGTACCAAAATTTTAAAACTAGCAGCAAAATTACACAACGTGCGTTGACCATGACTTTGACATGAAAATGTTAATTTTTCCGTTAACATCCGTTATGTAGCCGTTAGCGTCAAAAATACCATAACTTTTTTTTTTTTATATTTTTTATTTTTTTCTTTACTTGGTTAGTGATAATTACTTGAATTTCAAATACATGAAATTACACAAAAGTTAGTCAAAACATCAATTGATTTCTTAATGTGCTTGTATAAGTTATATTTGTTGATAAAAATCTTATTATTATGAGAAATTTTAAACATAACATTACACAAAAGTCGATCATGAGATTCATTATCAATTGTATATTAATTTGCTTGAGAAGTTAATTTGCCGACTAAACCTAATCATGAATAAAACAATTACATAATTAATTTAAGGTTGACAGTCAAACTTTAAACAATTAATACAATTAACATAGTCTTATTTTGTTAGCGGGGATACTTTAGAGACGTTAATTAGCCGAGTTAATGTCTTCACATTGCTTCAAATTCTAAGTATGAACCGAATTAAGATCTTCACCATTACCATTTTCATTGGAAATTAAACGTTTTAGATCGAATTAATACAGTAAATTATGTCTCCTTATTAAAAAAAATGGCTTAAGATATATGCCATTAAAAAAATATATTATCAATAATCATTAGGGCTTGATTAGTAATAATTGGCTAAAAAATCTTCATTGAGATCCCATTAAAATCCATACGCTTAAATACCCCTGCTAAGAAACATGAATAGTGTCGAAGGAAGTTATGAAACACAATGAAAACCCACTTAAGGTCATTCTCCAAAAAATCAGAGGCCGATCTAACGCCGCAAATCACGTCTTCATCGCAGGTCGGACGCGCTACTTCACGCGCTCGCAACTTTGCTAACGTCATTAGGCTAACGTAAGCTCTGCGATGAGGACACGCTACTTCACGCGCTCGCGACTTTGCTGACGTCATCATGCTGACTTTATTTAATAATAGAAAAATTAATTATATAACTTTTTTTAATTAATTTATTAAAAATCAATTACTTAAAATACCAGTGGCACTAACATTATGTTTAAAATTTATCATAATAATAAGATTTTTATCAGCGAATGTAGTTTATAGCCTTATACAAACTAGGGGTGTACAAAAAAGACCCTAAACCGAATCTAAAACCAATAACATTAATTTACCGATTTTTTTATTACCGGAAATTTATGATTTTTTTAAAATACCAAAAGACGCGGTTTAAACCGCTACCGTTATTTGCTAAATGGTAGCGGTTACGGGTTTCACGGTAAAAATCGCTACCGATTAACCCGATAAAAAATTAGTATATTTAAAAATAGATAAAAGTAAGACTTTTAGCATTCAATATCTATATAACAATGTTTTGGCATGAATTTTCTCATTCATTGATTCATTCAATCTTATTTTATTTTGAACAATTTTTGTTGTAAGTACAATTATTTCTTCCGTTTGAATAAGAATAAGTAAATGTCAAGAGAAATTTACTCTAATTAAATATTATATATATATATATGAGGATCTTTGGATTTCACTCCTACCCCCGTGGTGACTTGAACTCAAGAACTCTAATGTCTTAAGTGATGTACTTGTTACCACTAGACCAAGCACATCTTGACTCTAATTAAATTATTCCATCAATTAGTTATTTTTTTATACTTTAGATTATGTAGTACTAATTTGACTTTTAAAAAATATGATGATTATATTGCGTTCCGTAAAAATGTGGTAAAAACCGAATTTAAACCGAATTTAAAACCGATATATCGGTAATTGGTAAAATTGGTTTTAAACTTCAATAGCGCGGCTTTCGGTTATAAAATTTAAAAAACCAAAAATGCGGTAATCTGTACAAATAAGTATGAAAACCAAACTGAAGACTCGTTTGTTCACCCCTAATACAAACACATTAAGAAATCAATTGATGTTTTGACTAACTTTTGTGTTATTCCATGTATTTAGAATTCAAGTAATTATCACTAATCAAGTAAAGAAAAAAAAATTAAAAAAGGTTTGGGTATTTTTGCCGCTAACAACCATATGGCACATGGCGAATGTTAACGGAAAATTTAACGTTTTCATGCCAAATTCACGGTCAACGCACGTTGAGTATTTTTTGCCGCCAATTTTAAAGATTAGCTATACGGAAGACATATTGACCAAAAGTTGAGTATTTTTACCGTAAATTTTCCTCGAATAATAGGTATATAATACGATACGAATATCAAGGATCGCTTAATAAAAAAAAATATCAAGGATCGCTCGGCCAAAATAAAAATATTTAAATAAAAAGTAGCGCAAGGTATAAATACCTACGCCATTTTGCCTCTTAAACCCCTAGACACCAGACGAACCCTAGTTTCTCCGATCGCTGATCGCCTTAAGGTAATCTGATTTTTTTTTTCGTTTGATTTCAAGTGTCTGAGCTTTTGCAAGCGAGAATCAGTATTCCGATCACTGTTTCAAGTCTCTTTGGTTTCGGTCTCCTCTTTGAATCTCGTTGTTTGTTTGTTTGACAGATTGATCGGCAACAATGGTGAAATACAATTTCAAAACGATCACTGTTGTGCCCAATGGCAGGGACTTCATCGACATCGTCCTCTCCCGCACGCAGCGCCGGACCCCGACGGTCATCCACAAGGGAAACGGCATTTCCCGTCTCCGTCAGTTTTACATACGAAAAGTGAAGTTCACTCAAGCGAATTTCCACGACAAGCTCTCCACGATCATCGACGAGTTTCCGAGGGTCGACGATATCCACCCTTTCTACGGCGACCTTCTCCTTATCCTCTACAACAAGGACCATTACAAGCTCGCCCTGGGCGATATCAACAACGCGAGAAACCGCATTGCTAAGCTCTCGAATGATTACGTGAAGTTGTTGAAGTATGGCGACTCGTTGTACCGGTGCAAGTGTTTGAAGATCGCTGCTTTAGGCCGAATGTGTACCGTGATGAAGGGAATTGGCTCGAGTTTGACTTACTTGGAGCAGATTAGGCAACATATGGCGAGGCTTCCTTCAATCGATCCGAACACGCGCACGATTATCGTCTGCGGGTATCCGAACGTCGGAAAGAGCTCGTTCGTCAACAAGATCACCAGGGCCGACGTGGACGTTCAGCCATACGCTTTCACCACGAGGTCCCTCTTTGTCGGTCACACCGATTACAAGTACCTGAGGTACCAGGTGATCGATACACCGGGAATTCTGGACCGTCCTTTAGAAGACCGGAACATTATCGAGATGTGTAGTATCACGGCTTTGGCGCACTTGCGAGCGGCTGTTGTGTTCTTCTTGGACATTTCCGGTTCTTGCGGGTACACCATTGCCCAACAGGCTGCTCTTTTTCACTCGATCAAGTCGCTATTCATGAACAAACCCCTTGTTGTGGTCTGCAACAAGACCGATTTGCAGCCATTAAAGAGCCTATCAGAGGAAGACTTGAAGCTTGTCATGGAGATTAAAGCAGAGGCGATGAAGACCGTCGTCGGTCAAGGAGGCGAGGCTACGGACGAAGAAGGTGTTCTGTTGACCATGAGCGCTTTGACTGAGGACGGTATCGTCGCCGTGAAGAATGCAGCTTGCGAGCGGCTTCTGAACCAGAGGGTCGAATTGAAAATGAAGTCCAAGAAGCTTAACGAATGCTTGAACCGGTTCCACGTGGCAATGCCGAAGCCCCGTGACCAGAAGGAGAGACCGGCTTGTATCCCTCAGGCAGTTCTCGACAACAGAGCGGTGAAAACTGAGACGAGAAGAACCGAACGGGATCTCGAGGATGAAAACGGTGGCGCTGGTGTGTACTCGGCGAGCCTGAAGAAACACTACCTTTTGGCCCAGGACGAGTGGAAGGATGATATCATGCCGGAGATTCTCGACGGCCACAACATTTCGGATTTCATCGACCCTGATATCCTACACACGCTCAAAAAGCTAGACAGAGAAGAAGGAACGCGCTTAGAGGGCGACGAGGATTTTGAGGATTTCGAGATGGACCTAAGCCTGAATGAGCAAACGAGGTTGACCCAGATCCGGAGAGTCAAAAGTCAACGCATCCAAGAGCACATGATCAAGAAGAGCACGGCCGAGAGCCGGTCGATAGTACCGAGAAAGTTCGACAAGAACCGGGAGTTCACATCCGAGAGAATGGGGCGCCAGCTGGCGTCTTTGGGCATGGACCCGTCTAAAGCGATCAACCGGGTCCGGAGCAAGTCCGTTGTCGCTAGAGGAAGAAAGAGGGAGCGATCGCTTGAGGGAGGTTCCATGGATGTTGATGGGGACACTCTGAGCAAGAAGCTTCGAGCTCGGTCTCGGTCATTGTCAATGGCAAGGTCGAGGTCGAGGCCGCCTTCTGAGGTCGTTCCTGGGGACGGGTTCAAGGACTCGGCAATGAAGGTGAAGGCAATTAAGCTCGGGAAGAGGTCGATCAAGAACCGGAATAAGGAGGCTCGTCGTGGAGAGGCCGATCGGGTTATTCCCACTCTCAAACCGAAGCACTTGTACTCTGGGAAGCGCTCCGCCGGCAAAACAGATCGGCGTTGAGAAGTTCAAGGTATATCGGTTCTTAGAACGATAAAAGTTTTATTTCATTTCATATTTTTTTGCAATGGAGGAACGTTTATGTGGCTTGATTGATATTGATTTTGTTAAAATTATGTTCTTATGAATAAAGTGTTGATCTTTCGTGGTCGATTCTTCTATTTTGTGATAGCAATGCTACAAGGAAGAGTGAAACCGGTAAATGCTGTTAAAATCCGATTTTAGTGGCAATATTTGGGATTAAAATTTTACTCTTACGAATCAAGATCGTTTCTTCTTGGGCTGATTCTTAAATTTTCTGCTCTATCAGCACTACAAAGAAAAGTGAAACCGGTAAATGCAATTAAGATCCGATTTTACTATTAGATTATGCTCTTATGGATAAAGTATTAGTCTTTTTAGGTCGATGTGTCAATGCTACAAAAAAAGAAAGCGAAACCTGTAAATGGGGTTAAAATTTTGATTTTACAATTTAACGTTTTGCTTTGTTTGAGGATGTAACAATTATATTCTTACGAATCAATTATTAATATTCCCGGGTCGATACAACTACACCCAGCCGGTTTCTTGACTCGCAAACGGATCATATCATTCCGAATCGCGCTCGCATCATCTAATCTATCACAATCACCGAACGCATTTGCCACCAAAGCGACACTTCCGACACTCACTTCCAAACCGTTCTCTACAACCCGACGCCAGATCCTATCAACCATTTCGTCACTATCATAAACCCTACAACCGTTGAGCAACGCCCCTAAAACCGCTTGGTCCTCTCCTACCGAAGATTCTCCAACAAACGCATCCGCTGCCTCTAAAAGCCCAGCCCGGGCCCACATGTCGACCACGCACGTGAAATGCTCTGTCCGATACTTGACCCCGTAAACCCTCATCGCCTTGAAAAACCCTAATCCCTGGACCACCAAACCTGCGTGGCTACACGCGGTCAACAACCCAAGGAACGTGACCCCGTCGGGCTGAACCCCGTTGACCAGCATGAGAGAGAACGCCTGAAATGCTGGCCTGGGGAACCCACTCAAGGCTGCGCCGGCAATCACCGTGCTCCACGAGACAACATCCTTTGTTTCGAGCTTGTCAAAAACTCGGAAAGCTGAGCGCAGTTTACCACATTTAACATACATGTTGACCAACGCGTTAGCGACATTCCTATTCGTTACTAGATCGCGTTTCTGGTCGACATACGAATGGACCCATTCGCCGAGATTCAACGCACCGGCCGAAGAGCACGCCGACAAGAGGTTGACGACCGTCGCGTCGTTCGGCTTCGGTTCTCCAAGCTCAATCATGCGACGGAATACAAGCGTCGCTTCCTTGCAGAGGCCTTTCCGCGCGTACCCGCCGATGAGTATAGTCCAAGAGAAAACATCTCTGTCAGGCATTCCATCGAACACTCGTTTCGCATTACTCAAATCGCCACACTTGGCATAAAACTCCATAATCGCATTATCCAATACCACATTGTCTTCACTGAACCTCTTCAAGCTATAGCAATGGATTCCTCTCCCCAATTTCAAAGCCCTAAGACCAGAACAAGCGGACAAAACGCCGACAACGGTGAAAGAATTGGGTTCAACATCCATGGATAAGAATTTAACAATGGCTTCCTCCGCAAACCCGAGTCGAGCGAGCCCGGAGACGATCAAGCTCCACGAAACCACGTTCCGCGAAGGCGTGGAAGCGAAGAGCTTCGAGGCCGCGACGGCGTCGTTTTGGGTGACGTAGTGGTGAAGCAACGAGTTTTGGATGAAGGCATCACGGTGATGACCGGATTTGGTCAAGTGGGCATGGATTTCTTGGCCCTTTGGGTGGGAACAGAGCAAGGTGCAGGCTTTGATGGCGAAGGTGAAAGTGTAGTGATTGTGACAGTCTGAAGAGTGAAGGATCATCTGGTTGTACATGAGAAGGCCATTTCTAGGGTTTCTGGAGTTGGTGAGGGACTTCAGGATAGGGTTAAGGGTTTTGGGAATTGGGGTTTTGATGATTTGGGCATGGATTACTTGGGTTAGTTTCTTTTGGGACATCAAAGGCCGAACTACAGCCTACCCAGCAACCCCCCACTTTCTTGCGTTTTTCATAACCTAAGTCTTCGTTTTTTAGCTTTTGCCATTAACATATGCAGAGCTCTTTTTTTTTTCTCGATCAAGAACAAAGATGAGGAAGAAGCTTATAATGACATTACTATATTGCCCTCAAATATTGAGGTTATTACAAAAGTGACAAGAAATACTACTTTTTCATTAACTTACTATAATTTATTTTAGGGATAATAGCGGCTAAAGTAGCCAAACTTTCATGATTTGTGTCGATAAAGGTCCAAACTGGATTTATAGCGGCTAAAGTAGCCAAACTCGGTCAATCTGTGGCAAGCACTAATTCCGTCCAGTCAAACTTAACATCCGTTAGTCTATCGCCACGTCACTTACACGTTATATCAAACTTTGGGTATTTATGCCGTGATAAAACCAAAGTTTAGGTACTTATGCCGCGATAACCCATTTTATATATGTTTTTCGCTTATTCACGTCATCTAAATAAAAGTTAAAATATTATAGTTTTGGGAGGACTCAAACTCATCACTTTCCCCCTCATAAAAAGACATTATAATCATCAAACCACATCCACTTCACGTTATATCTTGACAAAAAAAAAAGAATATACATAGAAACTTCTTGATAAGTGATCCTAGTAATAGAAACATATGTGTTTTTCGCACCGAGTTCGGGTTGACTAATTTGGATGGGGTGATTTGAATTTTCGGACCGGGGTCGAGTTGACTTTTTTAGAACGGGGTTGACTTGAATTTTTTGGAGAGTGGTCAAGTTGAATTTTTTGTACCGGATTCATGTTGACTTTGTCAGTACGAGTTTGGGTTGCCTTTTTCAGAACCGGGTCGAGTTAACTTTTTGAAACAGGGTCGGGTACAAAATATTCAACCCGACCAAATTCTGTAAAAGTCAACCCATGGGCCTGAAAAAGTCAACCTGACCCCGTTCCAAAAAAGTCAACTCAATCCTGGTCCAAAAAGGTCAACCCAACCCCTTTCCTAATAAGTCAATCCGAAACCAGTGCGAAAAAACATATGTTTCTATTACTATGTCACTTATTAATAAGTTTCTATTTATATTCTTATTTTTATCGAGATATAACGTGAGGTGAATGTGTTTAGTGGTTATGTTGCTCTTATATGTGAGGGAAATGATGAGCTCGAGTTCTACTAAAGGCATAATATTTTAACCTTTATTTAGATGATTTGAGCAATCAATTTTTTTTTTAAAATTGTTTATCGCGGCATAAATACCCAAACTTTGGTTTTATCACGGCATAAATACCCAAAGTTTGCCACATGTAAGTGACGTGGCGATAGACTAACGGATGTTAAGTTTGACTTGACGGAATAAGTGCTTGCCCCAGATTGACCGAGTTTGGCTACTTTAGCCGCTATAAATCCAGTTTGGACCTTTATCGACACAAATCATGAAAGTTTGGCTACTTTAGCCGCTATTATCCCTTTATTTTATTACCCTTGGATTTTGGACTTACTACACATGAACATGATAAAACATTTTTCTCTATTTGTTTCTACTTATTTTCATGGTCTTATATACAATTAAGTTTTAATTAAATTTTAAATGGACTTGTAAATTGTATATAAATTATTATTTCTTAAAACGGTATATGTATTAAACAAAAGCTTCGAACTATTTTAAAGAACATTCAATATATTAAATATAATGCCTATAACAGTAATTATTATCAAATTTAAATTAAAAAAATGTAAATCTCTCCATCCTCCGTAAAATTTGATCCTCGACAATTCTCGTTTTTCAACTCTTCAGACAATAGATAAAATTTTGTATGGATTTTTCGGCCTCCCTACACAAAAATCCTAGTTCCGCCTATGTGGGACATGTCTGTTTCTGGATTTCATTAGGGTTCAAGGATTGGTTCACGTTGTCTTTTGGCATAAAGATGGTATCTTTAATGTTTGGTCACTTGGGTAATTGAATTTTGCCCAATGAAGAAAACCCTTTTTGCCTTGGGAAGGTTGTGTCATAACTATTAAGTGTTTAGTTTTGGGGGTTGGAAACCCATATTCGTTGATCCAAAAACCGTCTTCTAAATTCAGGAACCAGATTCTTGATTTCGAGAATTCCCCGGTCTCGATTCTCTAAAATGTATAGATTCTTTATTTGATTTTAATTTTTAAAGCTAATCAATTTGGACAGTCACATCTTGATCCGACGGTTTGGATTAATTGGCCGTTTAAATGTTAAAAAAAAGAGAGGGGAAATTACAGTTCCAAGTGGAAAGAGACTTTGATTTTCAATATATCACCGGGGTTATGATAATTCATAAAATCAAAATTGAAGATATTCCTTCTAGATCTTTGGTGAAATTGAAATACAAAGTTATATATATATATATATTCAATATATCGACGTCACTCTTTAATGATTTTGACACCAAAGTTACGAACTCGACACAATTTGACGATTGGTCATGATTTGTGTCGGTTAGCAGCCACTTTTCATTTTTGTCAAACCTTATTTGAACACATTTTTTGCAGAGCTTGAGGGGTTTCTATCATTATTAAAATTACACTACTTGTTGTAAATGTTAAAAGAGCATAACTTTACGAGGAAAGGTGTCAAAATGTGTATCGAGTGTTCGCAAAAATCTATGGAGTGGTGGAAGAAGAAGAAGAAGAAAGGGCCCAAGAAAATGATCACTTCCTTATGGAAATGGTAAGTTGCCTTTTGCATCTGATTTGATGTTCCTTTATCCCTTGAATTTGAAGGAATAAAGAATATATATGGACACTTTCTTTTAGACCTTATATAATTTCAAGTTAAAACAATCTCACTCTCGAGCATCATAGATTAAGCAACTAAAATAAAAACAAAAGATTAGGCACTATAAATGTTCTAAAAATAAATCGAATGAAAGCAACATATTAATACTCAGATCACAAATGCTAAAATGTGTGATAAATTCATCTTCCCTTGCCTATGATTCTTCGAATATATCGATATTCATTTTCAAAGAGACTTTACAGAAAAAAACTTTGTCGATGTATAATGTGTTGTCCTAATCTCATCAAACTCTGAATAAGAATATGCTTTAGGATTTTCTTATTATTGACTTTATGATCGTTGTTACATTCAACTTTTTCTCTCTCGCGTGTATATATATAAGCTTCTTGGAGTACAGTAATGGAAAAGTACAACCACTACATGCAACATCAAAACTTATATAGATGTTTCCTTCAAAATAATAATAATAAAAAAATGTATATATATTATATACACGTATAAGATAAGGACTATATCCATATACCTACGTGGCAATATATGGTCCTATAACCAAACAGATCAGTAAGTCATTATAAATTAACCTAAACGACCTTATAAATCCACCTCAATTTGCACGTAGGTATATGGATATATAGTAATAATACAGAATCATTTTATTGCACCATTTTATCGCATCTGAACAAATATTCTTAAGCAAGATTCGGAATCACAACGCATCAACCACCTTATTTCCATCTTGATAATGAAAATGTTAAATCGAGTAATGTGGAATATATTTACACATAATGGAGTATTAAGGAAGATAGAAGTGCAAGTAATGTAGTGTGTGTATATATATATATGTATAAGTATATATTGCTGATCAATAATAACAATAATATGTGAGGGGAACAGTTTGATCTTCATCTCATGATGAACAAAAAGCCATATATATTTGCTTACTGCAATGGTAATCAAACGAATTGGCATGGCCACAAAAAGGGTTGGCAAATAGTAAAGTGAAAGCATTCCAAAAGTTCAAGTCTTTGGAGTACTTCCAATGTTTCCTCCTTATGTATTACCCTTTTTCGTTAGTTGTTTTGTGCACCTTATTTTACCGCATAACTAGCACCAAATATATATATATATATATATATATATACCCATAGTACATAATTCTTAGTTATGCCATTGCTCCATATTCACGTTGAGAAGAATAAAAAATGTAAAATTGTCCAGGCCACTTGACCTATTTGAGGGATTATAAGTATAAAAAAAAATAAAAAAAAATTATGAGACTTTATTCTAATAAGATCTTCAAGAATTGGACTCTTTAATTACTACAATATAACTACATATTATAGTTCATTGATTTTGCTCAACAACTTATATTGACAAAAAAAATATGTCGAATATGTCATGCGTTGAGCATAAATTTTTATTTTTTTTTGTTATCTTTTGACATGTTGAAGGAAATGTGCTTTTTGAAAGAAGAAAAAATTGCGTCTGGCGTACCGAGACTTTCATCTTAGGTGAAGCAAAAAATATATTCGGTCAAATTTTTATCAAGTATATGAATAAAAAAAATTATTATAAAAAACTATATTGAAGCTACTATTAAAATCATTAAAAGATAATATTATTTTTGGAAGTATTGTAGAATAGATTTATCGGGTCAATAAGGGATAGAAATCTAAAAGCTCAGATCCCGGTCATTTTTTACTCTTAATTAAACCACACAAGATTTATTTTTTGTCTTAAGATTCACAACTAATGAAGAACAGCTATTATTTTCTTTTGTCCAATTTTATTTGAGCCCTCAAAACACTAAATTTGTCGCTTATCGCTTATGTAGTTTGACATGGAATAGAGTAATTAGCTTCGGGTTTTGTGTAATGAAGTTGAATGATAGTGTTTGGGCGCCCTTTGCTCGGCCGAGTCGCACCCGTCGAAGAGGCTCAGAGCAATTTTAACAACGCTCTACCACATCAAAACAACAAGAAAAATGAAAAAAAAAAAATAAGAGAGCGTATGCACGTGCATTCACTAGTGTACATGTAGTTCCGAACGCAAACTAAAGTTTCGAAGGCAAAGTGCGTCCGAATTCGAAGTTCGCAGGACACTAATAGGGTTCTGAGTGTTAGAGTTTGCATGAAGATATAATAATTCACAAGAAGGAACTATGAGCTGAGATATGTCTAAATTAATCGTCAATAACCAGAAGAGATAATTAATTAAAATAATAGTTCTATAATTACTGTTTAATATTCTATATAACTGCCGACAAGAATTATTCTTTTAAGTATTTCTAAAGCTAATTAGGTTATGCTTGCCTTTCGTTGGAGTCGCTGTGATTAATAATAAGCTTTGACTTCTAATTTAATATATGACGTGTTAATAACGGCATAATTTGTATAATCATGACACTTTCATCATGTTTTTATGCTTTTTTATTTATTTATCATAAGTTTATTTTAATGTATCTCTCCCAAGAGAATCTCCTTACAAACAAAATAAAAGTTCACAAAAGTACTTGATTCGATCATTGAAATCTGATATTTTCTTTTTTAATTTCTACCACTCGAAAGTATTACATTTTATGTCCCAATGGGGACTTCAATTTTTTCACCCCATTGATTACTTTTTTTTTACTTTTGGAACTTTTAGGACATCTTTCCAAAAATCATAACTTTATTGTGCCCAGAAAAGAACTAGTGATATTAGACCACTGTGGAAAAGAATAACGATATGAAAAGGATTTCAAGATTAAAAAATGTGCAAAGCATAGAAAGAGGTACACACACGTATATATATACACATAATATTATTATTATTATATGAAATATTTGTGGCTAACTAATCAATTTCATACTAAATGTGTCGTATATTTGTGTCTTTTTTTAGCGGGATATATATTCCAAAATTACAAAACAATGTCGAAGTCTAATTCTGTCTATTAACTTAAGTATATGTATCTTTAATATAATACAAAATTTGAATAATTAATTTTCGCGTGAGTTTAATCATAAACCATGTATGTATGTGTTCGGCATATGTATTGAACATTAATGACATATGGATTACAATTTGAATCAACATTGTTTTGTGGCAATTAAAATAGTGTTGCCGCAAAATAAAATAGATTAGAAATATATAAATGTGCACGTTTAGTACCGAATTAGATACTTATACCGCAAAGATATATAATTATGCCCACCAAAATCTGCGTCAATTTCTTATCTCTACTAATGAAAGGAATTTCCACTTCATTATTAGCTCATTTTGTGTGTTTTTTGCTTTAGATAATGTCAAAGGAACAATCATGTGTACTCAATTTCCGATTTAAGAAGCCTATTTGCACTAGCCTTTGATTAAACACCTTGTAATCATCATGTAAAACATTCATATTTTGCTGATGAAAAGTGTTTAATTTTAGTCCCATCACAACCACAGTAAATTCGGACGCTTTTTGATACAAAATCGTCAAATAATCACACTACATAACTGCCGACTAACACTTTATCTAGAAGATGTTTTTCAGGGTTTGTGACCCGGCCGGATTTTATGAACTTCGTAGCTTCACGTAATGCGACGTTGTTTTATTAGATAATTTGGGGTCTTTGGTGGAAATAGAGAGATTGGCCGATAAACCGATTCCTATAAACGTTTTGGATGTTGTGATTGTGGGTGGTTTTTAGAAAGTTAATTAAAATGGTCGTCATTTTTAGTAGTTTCCCTCGCGCGCATTCTCTCCCTCTAACAGACTTTTCTCATCTCTTGGGGGTAGGCGCACATTATCCTAGCTTATTTCTTTATTTTTAAATTATTTTACCTATAATTTGTACATTTTTCAGGTAATTATCCTTGGTTACGGTTAATTTGTCCCCTAAAGATTATTTATCCTCAAAATTTATAACATAAGTCCGCCACTGTCATATGTCCCTAGATTTTTTTTCCCAAATTAAACTTCCACGTCGTATTGATTCATAACATTCGATAAAATTATCCATTTTTGCTTCTTTTTTTCGTTTTTGAGGTTTCGTGTAGAATGAAAATTGGAGTTGAGTATTGGTGTCTTCTACTCCAAAATGAGCAAAAGAACAGTCAATTTCTGAATATAGAAATGGTGATTGAGAGATACCGTGGAAGTTGCTTTCTCTCTCGATCGCAATTGTTACATTAATTGCAAATTGGAAGTAAGCTGAAATAAGAAAAGTTGAAAGAGAAATAGTAATACTTTTGCCAATGCTAGGTAAACAAAACTTGAATTAATTATTTATTTTGTTTTTTGCTTGTGTAATAGATTTGAGTTATTATCATACACTATAATAAGTCAATGATCATGTTTGTTCCATTTGTTTCTTCTATTAGTCCTCATAAAAGATTCCAAATACTTTATTTCAAACCAAACATGAGAGAATGTAGGTGTAAAAAAAGAAATAGAAAAAGAAAAGTATAACAAATCCAACTTCATTAAATTCTTTAATTGCAATTGTTTTCTTTCTTAATTTGAAAAATTAAATTTCAAGAAGAAAACTCTAAGAAATTTTTAATTTATTTAATAGAGGCGGCCGTATCTAAGGCACATAAGACATCTGCCATAAACCTCCAAATTTTTAAGATAAGGAAAATCCTGAATCGGATCCCAAATTGACAGGTTAGTGTGAGCTTATCCATGTGGTTATGCACTCTTCGAATAGTAATCCATTTTATGAAAGATCTTGGCTTTGTGCTTTGGTGGGTCTCCGAGATCCTTTCGATGACCTATGTTGTGTTGAAGGGATATCTATCTGATTTGATATGATTCGATCGTTTGTGTAAAGCCCGATCCTTCATGAAAAGAGCTTAAATTTTATTTTATTTTATTTTATTTTAAAGACTTTTCGCAGAAAAATTATTGTTGTTATGTATATATGGTTTCTTTGGATCTTTACCTAGCTAATGCAATCCATCCACTCGAGTCCGAGCCGGGTGCAAAACGATAAATTCGAGTAGGGGTGTCTGAACAAATAAAATTGTAATAAAACATATAAAACTAATCAAGCTAGTTCCATAGAAATATAATAATATCTCAAAATTAATCATTAAATTGAAATAGATACGCCTTATTTACATGTCAAGCTGCTAATCATCTACTATTGAGTTTGTGCTAATAAATATCTCACCAAATTTTTATATCAATATTCACAAGCACTACTTAAATTCTTGAATCTTTGAAAATTTTAAGCCACAAAAGAATACGTAAGAAATAAGTTATATATGTATATATATGTAGGAGCAGAAGTGACAAAGTAAGTACTAAAATAGGGTTCCTTTGCTTGAACACTTGTGAAGTAAAAAATTGAACAAAAATATATATCATCTTTTTGCTGGTTATGCAAGCTTACCTTTATCACGTGAAACTAAATGGGGTAATTTCAAATTAATGCTTAATTTAGTGCATGTTGATCTCAATAAAGGGTTTGAATTTATACTTCATCTTCATTTTATATATTGTTAATTACTTTTTAATTTAGTGTAAAAAAACCCTAATGTGCCTTCTAATCATGAGAAAAACTGAGTGGTTACTTTGGGACCCCCTTTCCGAGACTAGTAAATATGGGTTGATATTTGAATACACTAATATATTCAATTTATAAAATCAGGGTTCGAGTTGCCGATACCGATTTTTTTTTATTTTTTATTTAGTTCTTATTCTTCAGATACATACCAACAAGTATTGTATAAATTATAAAACAATAATATTTTCATTATATAATTGAGTATAATATACTTCGGCATCTATTTTATAAATAATATTTATATTATGTACTATAAAAGTTCAATGCTAAGCACAATATTTTTGGTATTATTACTCATATTCTCATTGTTTCAACTTTTCAGCGATCAACCCCTTCTCCCTTCCAATTTTTTTTAATTAAAATTTAAATATAATCATTCCAAATATAATTTTTAATAAATAATTTAAAACAAGTCACTCTTCATCGAAATGTAATTCTCGATTCCGTCACTGACCACTGGTAAACCGCCTAGCTCAAACCTCACTTTAATTACTAATAGAACTTTTGCGGATTCACAGGGATACGTTATTATGAGAAAGCTCCAGATTAATCTCTTCTTTTGTCACATTTCTGATAAGATAATATTTTATGGTTCTGTCTCTTTACATATTATATATATACATATATATGGAACATACGAGCTCTTTCTTCTCTCTTGTCTTCTACTTCCCTTGTACTGTGAGATATACATATCTCTATAAATTAATGCTTAAACATGTGAATATTATGGCCAGTAAGGAATGAATCTGATGATCATATTTCTGGTTATATGTATATATATATTATTTTTGTGGCGCGTGCAGTATAATCAAAATTATGCTTGATTATCTTATTCAATATCTTCAACTACACGTGTGACAGAAGGAGAGGGAGATTATGTGAAGTTGAAGCAATTAATATGTTGGCTTGGTTATAAAACAAACCCTAATAAATATAATATATAAGATGTATCTACACACATATGTATAATTTCTTAGGTACATATATTGTGCTTGTTAAGAAAAAATAAGGATTTGATTATATGGCTTGAGAATGAAGAAAATGTGTTAATGAGGAAGAGAAGGTCATGGAGTCAAAGACAAGACGACCACCTTTCTCTTTCCAAACCGTTTTCTACTCGGACCTGTCAACCAACCATATTCTATTAATCTTGATCGTCTTCTCTCTCTATATCTATATATATACTTACATTTACATCACTATATAGCTATATAGTATATGGTAGTCTCTCTTTCCTATATTCTAAGCAAACCCCACAACCATCTCCATCATCATTATCATCATCATTCCCTCAACCTGAAGTCTCTCTCTCTCTCTCTCTCTCTCTCTCTCTCTCTCTCTCTCTCTTCCATCTCTATATAATCTTCTTAAACTCACATCAACCCAGTTGGAAGTAACAATAACAAAACCCTCTCTCTATATCTCTCTCCATACACACACACACATATATACATACAAACAGTCTTGGGACATATACACATATAGATATAGAGAACATGAGGAAGCCGGACCAAAGCTCCTCAGGGAAGAGCAACAGCGCAAACCCTAAGCTGAGGAAGGGTCTTTGGTCGCCGGAGGAGGACGAGAAGCTGATGAGCTACATGCTGAACAACGGGCAAGGGTGTTGGAGCGACGTGGCGCGAAATGCCGGGCTGCAACGCTGCGGGAAAAGCTGCCGTTTGCGGTGGATAAACTACCTGAGGCCTGACCTTAAACGCGGAGCATTCAGCCCCCAGGAGGAAGAGCTCATCATCCACTTGCACTCGCTTCTTGGCAACAGGTGATGACTCGAATCCACAGAAACGTTCCTTTTTATGGGATCTAGTTAGTGACGGATTTTTCCGTCGCTAAGTTTTGACCTAGCGGCTAGCCCAGCAGTATTTTTTTTTCTTTTTGACTTAGAATTTATGGCTGCATTTGCAAGAATTTTACAGCTATATCTAGATACATTTGAATATAGATATAGTGTAATTCTAGTGTAATTCTTTTTTTAAAGTTGCTATTGAAACCAAAAAGAAATAATGGGTTTTTTTAAAAAGATTTATCAATATATACATAAAACAAGTTTGGGATCAAAATGACTATTATTTTAGTAATTCTAATTATTTAGAGTAGATAAAAAAAAATATCTAGTTACAATTGTAAATTTCTTTGGTTTAAGTATGTAGATGTTTGGAAAAAAAAAGGAAGGTGTTTTAATCTTTTGAAATTTTTATATATGAAGATGATATATAATTTGAACTCATATATTTGGGATCTAAATGTATTTATTCTTTTATAATTCTAATTATTAAGAATTATATATTTATATATGTGGTTATTTTTTACTTATAATATACAAAAAGTGGACCCTAAAATAAGTAAAATCTAATAATATATGTTTTTTTCTACATATAATTTACATTTATTAATGTCACTTTACTCTCTCTTATTCGAGTGAGAATGTTTTGATTTTGATTAGTGTAGATTTTAATGATTTTATCCTATTTTCATGTTATCAAATGGTATTTTTACTCATTGAAAAGGATTGTGTAGGTTAAATATAGGGTCTTTTTAGTAGAAACAAAACACAAAATAAAATCAATAATAAATTGCATTTAACATTTATGTTCGAGACAAAGACAGTAAATATGTTCGTGTATTATGTACCAATTATTATATGTACCGACAATAATAGATTACTTGCATGAATACTCTCAATTAATTTTATATTTTTCTTTCTTTCAATTATTTGGATAAAAGTACACATATATACATGGACATATATAGGAGACGTGATTCTAAACGCATATGATATAACTAGGTATATGATAGGAGCATGGATTTCCTTTAATTAATGCTTGTTACTTCTCATTTGCTTGTATACAGTACAATTTGACTTTTAGTTATATAAAAATTCATTTGTTTAATTTGATGACATATAAAAATGAAAGGGACATTTGTCGTATTCACACAATATTCGGAGACACTCCAAAACCTTAGCTATTCAATAATGTATTTAACTCACCAACAACTACATAAAACAATACTATTTAATTCACCAAACCAACGAGTATTTGCTCATAATTATTTTTGTTGATACAGTTAAATTGGAACGTTGTTTTCGGTTAAACGACTTTAGGAGAAACAAAATCGGGCATCCGGTTCCGGTTTAAGCCAACTAATAAGTGAAATTCGGAATAACCCACAATTAGAAATCTAATTCCAAATTTACAGGAAATTATTCATTATACTATATTTTCTTTGTTTCTTTTTCCTAAGAAATTGAATTTAAAACTTATTGTTTTGCAGCCAAAGGCTACGCCAATACAAATTAATGATCATTTTTTAATTATTATATATATATATATATATATTGTAATGTAATGTGTCCACGTCAGCCCTTTGAGTTGAAGACACTCTAACACATATTTAGCTTTCGTATTCATGAAGTCAGCAATTCATTTTATTGAATAAAATTAAAGTCACCATAGTCACATTTTACCATGCAATTCATGCATGTCCAACATTAAAACGTGACAATAATCAAAACTTCTCTTTTAATGAGCATTATTGAATATTCGCATATCTTATGGTTTCAACTTTTATATTAAAAATTGTTAAAATCTTAGTCTAAATCTTACTCGATGTTCTATTCAACTTTTGTATTATTAGGTGGTCACAAATCGCAGCGCGATTGCCCGGGAGAACGGACAATGAGATAAAGAACTTCTGGAACTCGACGGTGAAGAAGAGGCTGAAGAACATGTCGTCCTCATCGGCCACGACGACCTCGCCGAACGCGAGTGACTCATCGTTTGAGCACAAGGACTCGGCCGAGCGGCTCAACGTCGTCAGCGCATTCTCTGTCTTCGACGCCTCGCCTTCTTCGATGCATAACAGCCACACGCTCTTTCCTTTTCCCATGATCGACCACACCGGCTTAAACCTCAACGTCAACAACAGCGACGACTTGTTCAGTCACAACTTCCCATACCTAAACCCTAGCTCGTCGTGCATGGACATGTCATCACACGTCGGTGTCGGAAGCGACGTCTGTCTGTACGGCTCGGGGAGCACGCATATCGGAGCGATGAACGGTGCTGATAATACCAGCTTAGATCAGTCGGATCTCTTCGTGCCGCCGCTCGAGAGTGTAAGAAGCGCCGACCAAGATCAGAGCTTCAAAACCTATGACAACATCATGATCATGAACAGCATAAACACCCTCATCAACTCATGCAGCAACACAAAAGTACCTAAAGTTCATCACGAGAATCAATTCGGGGCGGAAAACGGCTATGCATGGGATTTGGAGGACTTGATGAAAGACGTGTCATCGTTTCCTTTTCTTGATTTCCAAATCGAATAATCGCCGAAACCCTAATGATCTTCTTCTTTCTTCAGACGTTCCAAAACAAACAGATTTTTAAGAAAATGTAGAATAATAAGCAACAAAAATACATACGACCCTTTACCCTAATGATCTGGTTCTGGTTAATAAAGGTCACACTGGGGGTATATATGTCAAATTAGTGATTGTTACAGTACTTTTATATGTAATTCTTTGTATCTTTAATTTGGTTTGCCAGGTTGAGGTCATTTTGGTCAGTATATACATGTATTTGAGGACACATTTGAATATATATACACGAAAAGAGAGGTATATATGTGAATATATACAAACTGTACGTAGGAACTTCATGATAGTTTTTTTCTTTATGTATATGATTACTGTACTTCTGAAGATTTTGTACAAAAGAAATAATCACGTTGAAGTGTGAAAGTTGTTGTTAGTGGGTGACACGTGTAGGTTGTAATTGACAAACGTAATGAAGATTATATTTTTCAGTTAAGGAATGCTGCGGTTGGAGAGGCGGATTCCGGAGCAGCAAAGGCGGCACAGACCGGCTTATGCAGCTCCGGCGCGTAGAAGCGACACAGAAAGTGTCATTTGTCACTCGCTAACAAACACCTCGTTTAGGGTTTAGGGAGTCTGTTAAAAAAATTACTTTACCATAAATATTAATTAAAATAATGATCTTAATATAAATATACGGGTTAATGACAGCAAATATATTCAAACTTTATTAAAAGAAACCCTGGTATACCTAAAGTTTAAGAGTAGTGACAAAAGTACCCGAAGTCACATTTGAGGCGTTGACCACTCATGTTTGTCTACGTGGCCAGATTCAATGGGTAAATTAACCGCATTACGAGAATGGAGTGGTCAACGCTCCAAATGTGACTTTGGATATTTTTGCCACCACTTTAGCTATTTTCGCCGTCATTAACCTAAATATACACCAAAATGGGTGGTAATAAACGTTTATAAGCTAGACATGATAACTTGGAAGAAAAGTCGTGTAATAATGAAGCTATATATACTCTTGTAATATTTTAAGTGGAGACACAAGCTAGGTCTCGTGAATATCATTGAAGATTATATATATATATGAATGTATATATATATATATATATATATATATTGAGTTAGTTAACATGAGGATTAGATTCCGATAAACTATTATTAATTATCACTCCTTTTTTTACCTATTTGAGATGGCCTAAGATTATATATAGCTAAACATAATTATTACTCCATTTCAAAAGCAATCAATAATTTGTGCCCAACTCATTCATGGAGTGAATACAAAGCAACTTTTAAAAAACCATTAACACACACACACAGAGAAAATAATATATATGAGAAAAAGGACAAGATGAGCATTTTAAGTTGAAGGCGAATCATCATTTCTCTTATCAGATTTTCAAGCTTTATAATGAATAAGGGTGTGACCGATAATTACGCACATTGTTTGACATTTGTTGCATGAAAGTAATTACTGCGCGCCTTTTTCAAGGGCAATATGGGAAAATATATACACTCTTACTCTTTAGTCTATTAATCTGTAGACAGTATATAAGACATGAGTACTGTATCGTTATCAAGCTTGAAAAAAATGTAAAGGTAAATCGTCGCCTGAGAGATTCGAACTCTCGCGGGGAGACCCCATGTACTTAGCAGGCACACGCCTTAACCACTCGGCCAAAGCGACTCATTTGTTAACTTTTTCAAATAATTAAGTCATATCTCTTTTGTTTATATAAATCGTGATACAGCCCAGGATGGAATTTTTACCGGAACTAGTTTAAAAGTGGTACTTTCCAAGGAAGAAAAATCGGTACCGAGTTTAAAAATAAAGGATCGGTTTTACAAATTATAACGGGGAAATTTCCGGACTCTTTTTTTTGTTGGTTTTGTTTTTACTTGTTTAAATTGAGAGTTGTAACTAATTAACTTCCTTTTTGTGTTGGTCGCGACACTGAGAGGTGAAGCCATGTTGACAGACACCAGCAGTTTTACGTGCTTAATTGAAATTTTAGTGAAGTTAAATGAACTATATATGGATTATGTAGTGCAATTAACAATTGTTGATAAGTAATGTTTTTTTTTCTTTGGTTTTTTTTTTTTACCATTCTCATTAATTTCAATGTATTTTTTGTTTTACCTGAACTTGAGTTCTAACTGTGCCGGCTATCGGAAAATCGATTATTCCAATATGGGACCCGGAGAAATTTTAGAAATATTCTCTAAAAAAATAGACAAAATCTGATGAATTCCCTTAAAATACAGTCATAGAATTCAGTGATCACCTTCTTATTAGGACTTATTTCCAATCGTTGATGTTTACAAGATATAGTTTTGAGGTGTATATAGAATTATAGATAGTGATGAGAGTGTTGAATAATACTAAACCGTTAATGTTTTTGTTGTTTAGTAATAGAAGAAGTGGAACCAAAAGATCTCCTCACAATAGATATCATCATCATGTGTATTTTGACTCTTGGCATTAGCTAAAAAGACTGCCTTTTGGCTCTCTCAAGAGCTTTCCAAGTAGCTATAGTATATGTAATCCAAGTAGCTATATTATATGTAATGTAGAGATATTTAGCGCTAGTTATTGTTGTTTGGATTTCTTGATTTGTCTTATGAGAAAATACGAAACAAAACAAAGGTCATTGTGTCCTCTTCCTTTCTTTTGTCCCCCTTTTTTCTTAGAAAAATAGAGAAATTTATTTTTCGGTATGTCGGTGCTAATGAGGTTCGAACACATTGAACTACAGTTCTAAGAAAATGAAGTCATTTTTCAATCCATAGAAGTCAATGTACTACATTTTAAAAGTTTAAGAGTCAACCCAAATTTGATTGGACTAGTGGTAAACTAACTACAATACTCTTCGAGAGGTCATAAGTTAAAATCCAACGGATGAAAAAATTATGTATACTTGTAATCTTGACATGTAGTATCTGCAGCCAATAAATAATGTCAATTTGTTCTAACACTGCAAATATCTTATAATTTGAGTATATGAAATGTTAACCCGTAGAGTCACTTCATTTTTTATTTTTTTTAAAGTCAATGTTGCCGTAGACTAAACTCACGGGGCAAAGTGAACAATATATCAAATTCAAGGACGTTAGTGTCGATTATTCTAAAATAAGGATGAACAGTATTGGGGATAACCGGATAAATCTAGTCTGCATTTTGCGCCAGCGCCACAAAATGCTCACTCATTTGACACCAAAGATGACAATAATGCCCTCAGACACACGAATTTATCCCTACTTCACCACTCGCACCACTGCCACGTGCAGTTCTGTGGCTCCTATCGATTTCAACACTCTCAATCACAAGGGCATCTCCGTCATCTATCACATGTCAATTCTTACCCAATAAAAACAAACCACGTAAGCCACCTAAAATCTCCATTCTCCACGTCAGCAACAAAAAGCTTCCGAACACCCTGTAGCCTTTGTACACGTGGAATTCTGACAGTAACACTGTCTGCTCAGAATCCTATGTGGCAGTTCTCCTGGTGGCGGAGATCTCAAGCCCGCGACGGAATTAACAAAGAAGCTTTTAATTTTAATAAAATGGAAATTAAAATAAAACATTGAATCTGACTGAAGACGAAGACCGTATATTCCAGACGTGATCTCCACCGTCCGATCAAAATCCAACGGTTCAGATTCACTCTGGTTTTCGTTTATTATTACAGCTTCACTCTCTGTGCGAGATCTCTGAAACTCTCGAGCTTCTCTCCCATGGCGTCTCTCGCCCTAACCGCTGTACCTTCTTCGCTAACCCTAACGAATCTCAGGTTGCGAGCTCCGGCTCCGAAATCGGCGTTTCTCAGAACCGAGAATCGGTCATCTTCTCGGTCCAGTCCGCTCAGGATCTCCGGGCTCGGAACACTAGGGCCGATTCGTTCGAGCGATGGACTGTGTAGAATTGTGAAATCTGGACGCAGTGTGGGAGTCAGAGCTTCTGCTTCGTCGGCGCCGGAAGCTCCGGCACCGGTGAAGCAGCCGTGGCAGGGTGCGGCGATGAAGCCGCTGCTGGCTTCGATCGCGACGGGGGTTATCCTCTGGTTCGTTCCGGTGCCGGCGGGGGTTACGAAGAACGCGTGGCAGCTCCTGGCGATCTTCCTCGCCACCATCGTCGGGATCATCACGCAGCCGCTGCCGCTCGGCGCCGTCGCGCTGATGGGGCTCGGTGCGGCCGTGCTCACCAAGACGCTCACGTTCGCCGCTGCATTCTCCGCTTTCGGGGATCCGATCCCGTGGCTGATTGCGCTCGCCTTCTTCTTCGCCAGAGGGTTCATCAAGACGGGGCTGGGCAACAGAATCGCGTACCAGTTCGTCTCCCTCTTTGGGAGCTCGTCGCTAGGGCTCGGGTACAGCTTGGTGTTCAGCGAGGCGCTCCTGGCACCGGCGATTCCGTCAGTCTCCGCCAGAGCCGGAGGGATCTTCCTCCCGTTGGTGAAATCTCTGTGTGTGGCTTGCGGCAGCAATGCCGGGGACGGGACAGAGCACAAGCTCGGGTCCTGGCTGATGCTCACTTGCTTCCAGACCTCGGTGATCTCGTCGTCCATGTTCTTGACGGCCATGGCTGCGAATCCGCTCAGTGCAACTCTGACGCTCAACACGATTGGACAGACCATCGGGTGGACTCTCTGGGCCAAGGCGGCGATTGTGCCCGGGCTCGTGTCGCTATTGGTCGTCCCGATGCTGCTTTACATTATCTACCCGCCATCGGTGAAGAGCAGCCCCGACGCGCCGAAGCTCGCGAGGGAGAGGTTGGAGAAGATGGGCCCGATGTCCACCAACGAGATCATCATGGCTGCAACTCTGGTCGTCACGGTATGTAAGCTCTTGCTTGCTTGTTCATAGCTTGATTTCTAATTGACGAGCTCTAAATTACAGAATAGTCTATCTGGAAAATGGTTTCTAAGCTTCTGGTTGACATTATACACACTCTGCCATAACTATTCAGAAGCTCAAACATAGATGATACATAGTTCTGTCACTATACTGATTGATAATTGTAAACATTTGGGGATTCAAATGCCTGTGTCAAATCGGCAGCAATAAGTTGTAGCAACATACAAAGTCGAGGGACACTCTTGATATTAAGTTCAGGGCTCAATACTTGAAATTTGTGTAGGAGAGAGTGCTGCGTGGAAAATTTCTGAACTCACAGTGTGGCTTGTTGTGGCTTTCCAGGTGGGGCTGTGGGTTTTTGGAGGGATGTTGAACGTGGATGCTGTGACTGCTGCGATTCTCGGACTCACCGTGCTGCTTGTGACTGGCGTGGTGACGTGGAAGGAGTGCTTGGCTGAGTCCGTTGCATGGGACACACTCACTTGGTTCGCCGCGCTTATCGCCATGGCTGGTTATCTCAACAAATACGGTCTTATCACTTGGTTTAGCCAAACCGTTGTTCAGGTTTCTCTTCTTCTCGTATCTCTTAGTTATTGTTCGACCTTAAAAAACCTGAGGATTAGGACTATGGTTTTTCAGCCTCCTGTTTGTAGTGTTTTTCTGCTTAAGTACCATGTATAAGTTTAAAATTCTGTTATTTAATGTTTTCGATTTTAAATTTGGCTTAAGGTCATTTTCGTATTATAATGCATTCATTTTGGTCCTCTTCGCAACGGTGTGAATGAGTGGCCTTTCCCCTCTAAAACAATAACAGATATTAGTACCATAATCAACTGGAAGTCAATATTGTCATAGTTTGTGACCCGAAACCGTCTTTCTTGGCTCGACATATTTTTTTATTGGTTATTTTTGCGTTGTCTCTCCTCTGTTTGTAATATTATTAGTGATTTCGTAGCTTTGCCTATAATTTTCTTCTAAAACTGGAAAAAAATTCATAATCATATATAACGTGAGTAGCTTCGAACCATTCAATTGACAATCTCATCCTGTTTTTTGGCAGTTCGTCGGCGGATTGGGCCTCTCCTGGCAGTACTCTTTCGGAATCTTGGTCCTCCTCTACTTCTACTCGCACTACTTCTTCGCCAGCGGAGCAGCGCACATCGGCGCGATGTTCACGGCGTTTTTATCGGTGGCGAGCGCGCTTGGGACACCTCCGCTCTTCGGGGCGATGGTCCTGGCGTTCCTCTCAAATCTCATGGGCGGGTTGACCCACTACGGAATCGGATCGGCCCCGGTTTTCTACGGCGCCAACTACGTCCCTCTCGCCCAGTGGTGGGGCTACGGATTCCTCATTTCCATTGTCAATATCCTCATTTGGCTCGGGGTCGGAGGCGTTTGGTGGAAGTTCATCGGGTTATGGTAAGAGTTTTCAACGGAGATTTCTAATTAGCCGACCCTAATGGAAAAAAGAAAACCTAGCATTGTCTGTGATTTTGGTTAATGTTGAGGCGGGTTGTTCAGTTTTTACTATACCATTCTTTTTCCTAGAAATAAACTTTTCTTTTCTTGTTCTATATTAATTCTCATACATTGACATAAAACATTTTATATATGTAGAACAGATGGTATAAATCTTACCTCAAAATTTTGATTTGGCCTAAGCTTGAGGGTTGTATACATATTTTGTGAGCAGCAAAAATTAGGGGTGAAAATTTTGGCCTAATGTTCAGATTCACCAGGCCCCGGAAAACCGAGCCTTTCGAATAAGTGGAATGAGACCGGGCCTGGATTTATGACTACTCTAGTCTACACTGATAGGGTGTCACAATCTGTGATTATGTGGAGGTAGAAGCAAAACTAACGCATGGTTTGCAATCCTACTCTCTTATCCATGAGGATGAGAACATTCAACAGTTTGTGGACAAAATCCATGACAGACAGGATCCTATAATATTATTAATAATACTAATATAAAAACAAGTTCTTAATAGTAAAGAAATCATTAAGAGCAATAATTTATGTAAAAAAAAAATGGGGATGAAAACTAAGGTGCTTATGCCGCAAACAAACATATCATAGTTAAAAATCTACAAATTAAAGTGCCACATTTCAGCTTAATAAGCCGCCATTTGACATTTGACGGAAAGGGGGTGACGAAAATTTCGGGAACTTAAGAAAGGGACTGATTTTAAAGTATGAGAATATTTGCCTTAAAAAAAAATCATTGGTATATGATGCCTATTTTTATATACTTTTAGGTACTTATTCAGCTAATTTCGCTTATAATTAATAACATTGTTGAAAGGGAAATTTTATAAAATAACTAGAGGTGCGATTGACGACGTCGCGACTCGTCGCGATCAGCATCGCCAAAATCGCGAGATGCGGCGTCGCGACGAGTCGCGACTGGCGGCGTCGCGAATAATCGCGACCGAGGCGAGATGTTTGGATTCCTTCGATTTTTCTACTTTGTGGCATATGTATCTAGTTTTTTCCAGTGTTAAACTTACTTAGTTTTTACCCGAATTTTATTATCAAACTTTATCAATAATTTCAAAACTATATTTACATATTTTTATTATTTATAATAATTATTTGTAATTAATTTATTTCAAAATTAATATTTAAATATGTTATATTATTATTTTGTAAGTTGTAACATATTAATAAGTTTGATTTATATGTTCGTTTTTAATTTGTAACATATGTTAATAAATATTAATTTGTAACATATTAATAATTTGAACAAATTTAATCAACAAATATATAATTAAATACG
The DNA here is from genome assembly GCA_954871525.1 of Parietaria judaica. Lineage (NCBI taxonomy): Eukaryota > Viridiplantae > Streptophyta > Magnoliopsida > Rosales > Urticaceae > Parietaria > Parietaria judaica. Next base: position 12,295,209 of record OX940862.1, read on the forward strand.
ATAAGACGAGATATTAAAAAAAAAAGAAGTTGTATTATTCATTGTGAATATTACAATAAGGTGGAAGAGAGCTGTAAATATTCAGTGTAAATATTACAAGATGCCTCACTAAAACCTCTCTTGTAAAACCCTCCTTAGGGACATAAAACCAAGAGATGAAAGAGCACATCATTACTCGGGGAACATTGCGTTGAATCTTTCCGTCATTATCTCCAGATCGCTTGGCTCGGAGCGTTCGGCAATCACGGGGGGGTTGAACAACAAATCATTCAACACCACAATCTGCTCGACGTGTGTGTTGGTGGTTGACGCCCGCCGGTCGTTGATGAGATATTGAGCCGTGCTAAAAACGCTCTCCGAAGCAACGCTGGAAATGGGGATGGACAGTATATCCCTCGCCATTCTTGCCAATAGCGGAAATCTGTCCCGTTGAATCTTCCACCACCTTATCACATCGAACTCGTCGGAGTCTTCGTCGAATAGCAGGCCGTAGTAGCGCTTCAATTCTGTCGGTTGGCCGTCCGTGTCGCCCGCCAACGGCGTAGTGGATTCCCCGCGACTAACCCGTTGCTTGAGTCTCCGGCTGAAGTCGTATCCCGTCTTGGTTGGGCTTGCCATCACTGCCCTTTGCTCCTCCTGTGAGTTGAATTGAGGGAACCGTTTGTTGTATTCACTGTACAATTCATAAAAAGCTTCGTTAACAACATTAACATAATTACGATAATCCACCCCTATGTTTTCTCCGATCGCTATCATCATTGGCCCATATGCATCCGAAACATGAGGGTCTAGAATAGCACCGAAGCAAAACGAAAACGGGGGTGGATCCCAATACGACTTGAATTTTGCAACCATAGACTCAATAAGCGGCGAAATAATAGGGTCGTTTTCGAATTCTTTGAAAGCACACGAAATTTGATAAAGACCCGAAAGACCATGATTCAAAGAAGGTTTATTTTGGTTAGAAAAATTTAAAGTAACAGCATAAAAAGGTTTGAGGAAAGCGAGGAATTTATTCGCGGTAGCCCATTCCGCCTCCGTGATCCGCGCCTCCGGAGGGAGTTCCTGTCCGAGGAAATGGTCCAATGGAAGCCTCTGTCTACACACAACTGAAATCATTAAATACGTAGAGTTCCATCGCGTATTATTATCTAAACCAAACTTATTAGCTTTATGATTGTGGTCTTTACAAAATCGTCTCCACCTATTGGTGGTTTGAGGATGCCGGATCCAATCAACAATGCCGCGTAATTTTTCAACATGGTGTGCAATATGTCCCTCGCCCGTTCGTGCAATTAAATTAATTATGTGACAAGCACACCGTTGATGTAAAATATTTCGAAACGGAGAAGCGGGCAACATTGTTTCCAAGATCATAATCGCGGCGTTGTTGCTTGAGGCATTATCTAAGGTAATTGAAATAACACGATTTTGTAAACCCCAATCACCAAATAATTCAAATAATTTCTCGGCTATGTTTTTTCCGGTATGGCGACACTCGAAAGGCGATAAGTTTAAAAGTCGTTGACATGGATTCCACTCATCGTCGACGTAGTGGGCGGTCAAACTCATGTAATCATTTAAACTTGGACCGCTCCACAAGTCGGTGGTAAAAGCAACGTTTATGTTAGACATTTTGAAAAAATCGACTAAAAGGTTTTTTTGCAAATCATAAGCGGTTTCCATGTCCCCGGTATAAGTGGTACGGGAAAACTGCTGGTACGACGGATTAATCCTTTTCATATATCGTGTGTGGTTGGGATTTTCGACAAAACTCAGCGGAACGCCCGTAGAAAGAATCCATTCGAGTGTCCATTTCCGTAAATTCACAGCAGAAAGAGCACTTACCTGTGCTGTGTTTACCTCATCGAGCTCCCCGGTTGGGAAGCATACATTAGCGTGTCGGTTTAAGTATCCGGTTCCCCGCTCCCCCATTCCGTCTAGAATTGTCCCGCACTTTTTGCATGTGGCATTTTTAACACGCTCGCCTCGATCGTTGATGTGCCGATCTTCGTGAAAAAATTTCCACACCGGGGCCGTGTTTGGCCGTCCCCACGCCAAGCCATGAGGATTAACTCTATTAAAACAAAAGGAAAATCAAAAATTTAAATGTCATAAAGTTTATTATTCATCATATTGATTTAATTAAAAGTTAAATAAAAAAGTTAACAAAATTAAAATGGTATTTCTTATGTGTGAAAATAATTATCAAACTCTTTTGGACGGAACTCCCCGAGGTTCCACGGCCAGATCGACTGGAAAGGATGCTATGATCTCGCTTTAGGCCCAAGCTTTTCTAGACAGAACTCCCCGAGGTTCCCAGGCTAGCTTGGAGGAGATTGCAAAGCAAACCTTATTTAAAAACCAATCTTTCTAAGACACCGCGTAATCCAATAAGAACTTTATAATTATTATCACACATACAAATTACCTTTTTAATTTTTTTAACTTATTTAAGTAACCATTTAATGTTTTATTAAATTAATATGATTAAATGATTATTAAATCTCAAGAAATTCGTTTCTGATGTGGAAGATCAGTCGGAACCGCAACCACAGAGCATACTAAGACTTTCAAGAGACGTAGCAAATTAATTAATTAAAATAAAATAATTAAATTAAATTGGAAGGTTTTTAACTTATTAAGTAACCATATAAAGTTTAATTAAATTAATAAGATTAAATGATTATTAAATCTCAAAAAATTCGTTTCTGATGTGGAAGATCAGTCGGAACCGCAACCACAGAGCATACTAAGACTTTCAAGAGACGTGGCAAATTAATTATTTATTCTAAAATAATTATAATAATAATAAAAATAATATTAAAATAATAATAATTAAAATAATTACCCCGTTTCCGGTCGCGGACGTCGAGCACGTCGAGGACGTTGGACGGAGCCTTCGCCGGTTTCGTTGATCGAGAGTGGAGAACCATCGTGGTACGAGCCAACAACAGAGGAACGGTGTGGGCCCTCCTCTTCGGCAAGATTGCGTCTTTGAGGCGGTTCCTCCGGCGGTTGAGATGGGCCCTCCATACGATCGTCGGCGGGTCCTCCTTGAAACAAGAGTTCAAAAAATGGATCTCGGGCGTAGGTTGGATTTGATGCCGGAACGTGCGTCGGATAATTTGGATTTGGTGGGGAGGGAAGTGTTTCTACAACGGGAATGTAGCCCTCGGGCGTAGGTTGCGATTGCTCCCCGGCATTAAAATCAGGAAACAAATCCCTAGCCGCCCTACGACCCCCGGAACTACCACCGCTTCTTCGAGACATAATGGGAAATTTGAGAACTTGAGAGCTTTAGAGGGAAAAAACTTAGAGAGTTGAGAGAATTTGAGAGAGAGTTGGAAGATTGTTGGTGAGGAAATGAGGGTGGGAGAGGTGGTATTTATAGGATTTGAGGAGAGAGTTGGGTGGGTGAATAATTATTGAGGTGGGTGAAGTGGGTGAATAAAGTTGGGTGAAAAATATTGAAATTTGAAATTTTTGGGTTGGAATTCGAGTAAAGTGGGTAAAAATTATGGTTGAGTAATTAATTTCGGGTAAAAACATAGTATTAATGCCACAAAGAAACACATTTTCTCCCCCTCCCACGGATTGCTGACGTGGCTCAGCGAGAGCCGTCGATCGCCCATCACGCGGATCGACCAGACGCATCGCGACGACGCGCAGGAATCGCGACTCGTCGCGACTCCACGCCTCGCGTCGCGATGCGTCGCGACTCCACCCAAACCATCGCGACTCGTCGCGATTCTGGGATTGGAGTCGCGAGTTGCAGCTCTAAAAATAACCCTCAATACAGCACAAGTTCTATTATTAACTATCAAGTTTTCATAACTCTCCAAACAAACTTTTCAAATACCAAAATACTCCTAATACTTTCCATTTTTCTAGACGTATTAATCCTCAAAACTAGACATATAAGTCCTGAAAAATGGACAGTATTAAGGGTATTTTGGTAACATAAAATTTGAAAAGGTTGTATTGAAAATTATAAAAACTTATGAGTTAATAATAGAATTTGTGGTGTATTGATGATTATTTTATGAAGTTTCCTAATTTGAATTATGTGTATTATTCGATGTGAATATTTTTTTCGGTTGATTTAACAATTAATTACTTTTTTATAATGTAAAACTGCTTCTTAACCTTATATTAAGTAATTAATAAAAATATCATATATAAAACCACATCTTTTGTTCATTTATTTGTAGCTAAACTGAAAGTGGCTAATTTGGTGAAAGAGAATATTATGATCATTTCCATTTAATGGAGTGCCAAATTGCATTATTAAGTGAATTAATGATAATTAATTAGTGCAATCTAATATGATTGGAGACTAGTCCCATTAGATTTGGTGCACTCGTCTCTTGTTTTATTTATTAAAGTTAAGAGAATTTTACACATAAACTTTAAAGAAGAAACAATAAAAATAAAAAAGAAGAACCCTAGTTAAAAAAATGTCAAAATAAGTGGATAAATTTGAATGACGACTATGTTAAGGTCTATTAGGCTTATCTTCTGGAATGGTGCCTCCGATTTTCGAGACCTTAGGCAAGGAGAATTTTTCGGACCCTATAAATTTCAATTTTGATTAAAAAATATATTAAATATTTATATAACAAATAAATTCTCATTCAAATAAGACGCGTCTGACAATTTTAGAAGCAAAAGTAGTAATCAACTCTACATAATCGAGTTTCTCGACCATGTCTTTTTTATAGATAATGTAGCTAAACTACTCAACCTATCTTGGGACATGGTTTATCGAAGAAGAAAAGACTTGATCAATTTTAACTTCGAGAAGCTTTTTTCTACATGTTCAATTGTGATTAATATTGTTGGCATGATTCGTAGGCAATCCAAGCATTTGGATAAGTGCAATCCGATTCTTGTATGTAATTCAAGATCAATCGCCCTCTTCCTATCGGTTGCCACGTTAATACATAGAATATCCAATTCCTTCACACTCAAGGGCCCTAACTAATTTGGCAATTAGGGACTTAAATATTAAAGTTAGTAATTTTAATTGTCTCCCCTCAGCCATGACACTGTCTCTGAGCTTTCTATCAATATATATATATAATAAAATAAATATCTAATTAAGAGAGCATGCATATATAAATACATGTATATTATATATATTTTCATAGAACTTTTTTTTTTTAAAAGAAATTATGTATCAATAACGACAAATAAAAATGTAGCAATAAAAGATGGCCTATCCATAGCAAAATAGCCTTGGAAAGGTAAAAAAAAGAGAGTTAGCATAAGTTTTCACAACGATCGCGTGAGCGACCGCGTTGATTGACTGCGGGATGGCCGTGACTCTAAAAATACTTCACATATTTCAGTCTTAGCGAAATATCTATCAACAACCAACTGAGCTGATTTTTTCTTATTCATAATATTATTATTATTATTATTATATAGTGAATTATTGAAGGAGTCACAACTCGCAACAAAATATATATATATATATATATATATATAAAAATGACATAAAGTAAAAATGCATTTTAGATCTAATATTAGTAATATGTTTCATAAATGATGTATGAATTATTGTTCATTCCAAAATAGATGTTGCTAGCTATTTCTCCATGAGATTTATAATTATTGGTCACATGCTTGGAAAGTTGGTCAAAGGGTTTGTTGGATCACATGAATATCAATCAATTACAATTAATATATATGTGACCAAAATGGAACTATATTAATTCTTACATTAAGTTTGAAAAACAGAAGACACTCGTATGTAACAACTGCCTATATGTATACACTACCGGCTCTCGGGCCGATAAGTAGGCGTGAGTCTATAATAGGATACGAATACAGTAGAATTTTTATTTGTACAATTTTTATTTATATACATGAATAATATACACGTATAGGCCCTCTCAAATCAGTTTCCCTAGAGTCCCGATAAACTTAAGGCCGGCCCTCTATGCATACATTAAGCAGTCAAATATATATATATATATATAAAAAAAATTAAGTGATAAAAATCGATTGCCGGTAGTGGTTTCTTACATTTTAACTATGGTGGTTAAAGATTTGGTAAATTATAATTTTCAAATTTGGCTTAGAGCCCGGAACCGAAAATTGCCAGATGGTCGTCAAGCTACACTCGTTCTTTTTGGGTTTTAAACCCTTGACCTGCCTTAAAGTACTTATTTTTATAATATCTTACCCCAGATAATTCATCACCAATAAATCTTCCACAAATATACATCGTACAAGTCGAGCATTGAGCCATAAAACAATACATTATTATGAGCTCGTATATACATATTATATATGACCCCAGTCCCCATATAATGCTTCCCCAAGTAAAACCTCCTTGAACTTATATAACTTATTCATAACAGCTTGTGCAGAGAACTTGGAAATTCGTAAAGAGACGAGTCAAAGGATCACTCGACTAATTGTTCTTGAGAAATGACAATTCAAGCTGCTAAACTTTCTAAGTTCGGAGGTATTTCCGCTCAACTCAACAGGATCGAGGGGCAACCGCGTAAATTATTATTCTTAAAATTTAATGTGAGTATTTATCCACTTAACTTTGTTTTTCTTGGTTGTATTATGGAATTTGGTGCATATTTTTTTAGTTATTTTACATCAACCGCGTATTATGAGTTTTGAGTTTTTTTTTTAATTGTGTTTTTCTTGTGTGTCATCTATTTTGGGATCTAAGTTCATTTTCCGAGAATTTTGGACCTCCATCTTATACTTTTAAACTCTTTTTTCGGGTTGATCTTGCACATACTTGAATTTTTTTTTTTTTTTTTTTTTTCCGGTTCTTTCACATTATTTTATGTCGTTGAGCAGCATTTAAGCTCAATACAAGTCTGGACAGTAATTGAAACTTTACTCTGTTTTATCGCTTAATCACTATATGTAGCGTCACTGAAAAGTTAGAAATGATTTAATGAAGAATATATAGAAAGTTTATATTCCATGAATATGCTTCCTTATAGCCATAAATATAAGGATATATATAGCATACCATAAAATTATAATGACATTGCTGAGCCATAAGATTGGAATTATGCGCTCTCATTTAAGAACTACTTTAATTGACATTTTATGCGTTTCTTTTTGTGTAAAGCCGTTTTGCTTTGCATGAACTCAGCGAGGGACACGTGGCGGGCACCCATAAGCATGCAGTGCCACTGGGATTTGAATTTGAAGCTCCATTGATTTATGATCATTCAAAGGTCTCAGCTTTTCAGGAATTCCGATGTCAACGAAGTCGAACAACTCTTCACATTAATCAAAAGTTTAAGACTTTAATGATTTTATGAGATATCTTAGTGATCATGGTCAAAACTGAATTCCAACACTATATATATACACACACATTATGTATTTATATAATTCATAAGGACTCAAGCTTTTTCTCTTGATCAGGTATGAATTTCCAGTTCATAATTTCTCAAGCTGGACATTTTATTTCCGCGTAGGTGAGCGTTTTTCAAAAAAAAATTCTATTGTCGCGAGACTCGAACTTTTTTTTTTTTTTTTTTAAGCGGGTTTGGCAAAATGATGACTGAAAAGGAAGAGTCGTGTTCAGATGAAGATCATATGAAATTCCCAGTTTGTATATTCTTCAAAGATGTCAGGTAATTTATTTATAATTACTACTTAATTTCATCACTAATATAGTTTTTACTTGTATGCTTGAGTCTTGTTTTGTACGAGCAGATCAGTGTTTAAAATGGATAATCTCGGAGAGGACATAGCGTCCATCGCCTTTCCAGCAGCGCTTGCCTTGATGGCCGATCCGATCGCTTCTCTAATTGACACGGCCTTCATTGGCCGAATCGGTACGTTAACAGTTCGCTTATATTCTTTGAGTTGTTTATATGTTAAGTGTTGAAAAATCCGAGCTCGTCTGATTGTGAAAAAAGGGGCGGTGGAGCTCGCTGCAGTGGGAGTTTCGATCGCGTTGTTCAACCAAGTGTCGAGAATCGCGATATTCCCTCTCGTGAGCATCACGACCTCTTTCGTCGCGGAAGAAGACGCCTTGGGACCCCCAAGTGACGAGGAAAAAGAAGAGCTTATGCAACGGGATGGTGCGTTTTTTTTTTCTTCTTTCCCGGGCGCAAAATATGATCTATACGATTTACACACGTGATGTGTCTCCATTTTTTGTTATTTTCAGAGACCATTTCTGGTGAATCCAATGAAAAATCCGAAAGTTCGAGCTTTGATATCGAGGCCGTTAAACCGGGGAAAAGGAAAATTCCTTCTGCCTCGTCGGCTATGGTTATAGGGGCCGTACTTAGCCTAATCCAAGCCGCGATTCTCATATTAGGAGCAAAACCTTTGCTGAACTTTATGGGTGTCAAATCTGTAATTTATTACATTAATATTTTTTTATTCAAATCTTTGTTTTTGTCATTGATAATATGTAAATATTCTTTTAAGAAATTTTTTTTGTGAAGGATTCAGCGATGCTAAAACCGGCACAGCGATACTTGACACTGAGGTCCCTCGGTGCGCCTGCGGTTCTTCTCTCGCTTGCAATGCAAGGCGTTTTTCGGGGCATCAAGGATACGAAAACACCTTTGTATGCGACAGGTATAGTCTAATTTAGTGTAAATACGTATCATGAACCGACTTCTTCTGTCACCAAAATTAGTATTTTTCGTTTGCGATCAGTGGCAGGAGACGCAACAAACATAATTCTGGACCCTATATTCATATTCGTTCTCGGTATGGGTGTCAGCGGCGCAGCTATCGCGCACGTAATTTCTCAGTAAGTCGACCTCATTAACATTAATGGAAAAATTATAATTAGCTTAAATACTTATAATCAACCACATTAACATTAATTAGCTTATGATAATAATTTTCTTTATTCCGGTAGGTACTTCATCGCTATCATACTCTTGTGGCGATTAATGGAAAAAGTCGATCTCTCACCGCCGAGTATTAAACACCTCCAAATCGGCCGGTTTCTCCGCAACGGTATGTTCACGTCCGTGTATTGACTATTGACCATCCATGTCGTGACACGTCACGTTCTATAAAAAAATTCCTCTTAGTTTACGCTCGAAATTTCAGGTTTTTTGTTGCTAATGAGAGTGGTAGCGGTGACATTTTGCGTGACTTTGGCGGCATCTTTGGCTGCGCGACAGGGTCCGACGTCGATGGCTGCTTTTCAGGTGTGCTTGCAAATTTGGCTGGCGACGTCACTTCTCGCGGACGGGCTTGCCGTGGCCGGTCAGGTTCGAACGTGTTCTTCGACTAAGGATTATGATGCTTTCGAATTTCTGAAAGAGTAATTTTATCGGATTTTTCGCCATCTTAAATTTTCATTTGTTTGTTTAGCAGTTTCAATTTTAAATTTACAGATTGTATCAGTTTCTCCCATGACCGTTATATTGACGGTTGGCGTCAAATTTAACAGAACCGTCAATTTCCAAATAGTCAAGAGGGAACTTGATACATTTTACGAGTTCAGAGAGTAAAAAAAAAGAAAAAAAAAGTAGACGACAAGAAAATAAGAAAATAAATTCAAGGGGCATAGTAGTGAATAGATTCTTTCTATTTTTCTCAGGCGTTACTGGCTAGTGCTTTCGCGAAAAAGGACTTCGATAAGGCGACGGCCACCGCGTCTCGAGTTTTGCAGGTAACAGATTAACGAATATCTTCCGGTGTGAGAATTAACATCTTCAATTCTTCATTATACGCGCCATTGTCGCTGAGCCGAAAACGTACATTGAAATCACAGTTGGGATTGGTTCTGGGGCTCGGGCTTGCAGTGTTCCTCGGAGCCGGAATGCCTTTCGGGGCCAAGCTATTCACGAGCGATACAAATGTCCTCCATCTCATCGGCATCGGCATACCGGTATTGCCTCTAGAAACTCGATAAAAAATTTATTAACCTCTAAAATTGCTTAGGCTTAGAGCTGACAAAATGCCGTCTCGTGAAATCAGTTTGTGGCAGCGACACAACCGATCAACGCCTTGGCGTTTGTCTTCGACGGTGTCAACTTCGGAGCTTCCGATTTCGCGTACTCTGCCTACTCTATGGTAAGTGAACTCCTTCGTCAAATTGACAATTAATCGTCAAACAAAAATTGACAGAAACTCGTTCTTGATCAGGTTCTGGTAGCGATTGTGAGCATCGTGTGCCTCTTCGTTCTCTCATCCACCAACGGCTTCGTCGGAATCTGGATTGCTTTGACGATCTACATGAGCCTCAGAACTTTCGCCGGATTTTGGAGGTAAATTTGGTTTCGCTAAAATTATTTAAAGATTTTGCGGGTTAAAGAGAACTTACTTGCCTTCCAAGGCAAGTTAAGTAATTTTATTTTTACAATTGCTATTTGCTTGCAGGATAGGGACAGGTACAGGACCGTGGGAGTTTCTTCATTCCAGAAGCTGAATATATATTTCATCTAATACACATACATATACATATACATATACATATACATATATATATAAATATATGATGTTATAAAATGGAATGTCTACATTTTATATTTATATAAAGAGAGTAAGGTCATTATGTAATACATCAAAGAGACTGTTATATACTTATATCTGTTAACCCTGTCGTTTACTTAAAACGATATGTCGTTTTTTGGCTTAAGACTTTTGAACAGAGTCAATCATTTGAAGAGGAACTTTTCTGAGGAATTGTGTAAGTGGTGTCTCATCAACGAAACAGAGCTATATTATACACACATTACATATATGAATTATATATTATTCTTGTTTGATAGGATAAAGATAAACCCACATGAAAAAAAATAAAAAAATAAAGTCATAAAATCATTATTGAAATACTTTCAGTAGCGACAATTGTTATATATTTTCTCCAATCAAATCAGTGCCGGCCGGCGGGACTTGCCGATGGCATGCCCTCATATTGAGTTATCGATTAACTGCCTAAAATAATATCAAATTGTCGACAAAATCCGTTAAATTGTCTATTTATTGATAAGTTGTTCGTATGTATTGTTCTGAAATAAATGTTTGCCCATTCTCCGTAAATGAACAACCTACGAAATTCATAATAATAAATTCGATGAAAAAAATATAAAAACGTTAATAGCTGAACACCGATTCATCAACCAATTATCGAGATACCGACACAATCCGTTATTTTGCTTACGGATATTGTCCGAATCCTATAATTTTACCAAATCTTACCTAAGCCAAACCAAACAAAAACCAAAACTAAAATCAAAACCAAAACCTTAGCCTTAAATCTAAGAAGAAAAAACTTGATAAAAATAAATAAAAATCTACGAACAATAAATTATTTAATTATCACCGGTTGAATTGCTGCCGGTGACCGTCAGTTTGCCGGCGGCACGCCAAATTTTCGAGACTTCCACGGAAAATTTGAAATTTAAAATTTAAATTATGGATCAATTAAAAAGTAATTATGCGATGAGTGGAAAACGAAAGGTGACAGAAGAATAAACCAAAATAGCATTTTTAATAAATTAAATTTTAATTTTAATTAATTACGGAAAAATAGAAAAACAATTAATCTGCATCGCCCAATTATATATATAAGAAGCTCTCTCTCTCATCTCCGGCGAAGCTCGCTTTGCTCTTCACATGACAATCCTGCGGCTCCGGCGACACCATGCCAACTCCAGCGACGCCCTCTGCCTCTCCCTCTCCCTCTCCCTCGGCCTCTGCTCCGCCGTCCTTGCGCCTCCACTCCGATCTCCTCCTCCGCCTGGCCTCGCCCGACGGCGAAGTGCAGGTCAAGGCTCTCAGGGAGCTCAAGAACCGCATCATCGGTAACCGCACCAAGAAGCTCTCCTTCGTCAAGTTCGGCCTCGTCCCCGCCGTCGCCGACATCCTCTCCGCCGATCGCCGCGCCGACATCCTCATCCAGTCCGCCGCCGTCGTCGGCAGCTTCGCCTGCGGGATTGAAGCCGGAGTTCGCGCCGTCCTCGATGCCGGAGTGCTTGCCAGCCTCGTCAGGCTCCTCTCGCACCGAGACGCGAAGGTGATTGCTTCCGATTCCATTTCTGGACCGCAAATGGATAAGATTGAATCGTTGTCTGAATTGGATTCGATCCAATTCGATTCGATTTCAGTTTTGAGTGAACTTACGATAGATTCCGAGTTCTTGATTAGGAAACCTAATTAGGAAACACGTACTTAATTAGGAACTTGTGTTGCAGGTTGTGGATGCTGGTGCACGTTCTTTGAGAATGATTTACCAATCGGAACACGCTCCGAAGCTCGATTTCGTTCAACCGACAAACATGGAGTTTCTTCTTTCATTACTGAACAGCGAGAACGAAAATGTTTCAGGGCTCGGTGCGAGCATCATAATGCATTCCTGCAAGACGGTTGCAGAGCAGAAGGCGCTGTGCCACGCCGGGATTATCAGGAAACTCGTCAGCCTTCTCGACGGTTCTCTGAATCAGAGAGACACGAGTTTAGAATCGATATCCACGGTTATAAAAGACAACGCGGAAGCCGTTTCCGAGTTTGTGGGATTTGAGAACGGAAGAGCTTTAAGCTCCGTGGTTGCGTTGACGAAGGATCGGTTTGCTCGGACAAGATTGCTCGCCGCTACGTGCTTGATCGTCATTCGGAACACCTGCCCCTGCTATCTGCAAGATGTGGGCATGAAGACCAAATTGGTGTATCTTTTGCTTGATCTTCAAGATGAAACGGGGCAAGTTGGAGATGATGCTCCTTACGCATTTTGTAATTTAATTTCCGGGAAAGAGGATCTCCAGAAGTTAGCGTTTGAGGCTAGTGCCATTGATAAACTGTACAACCACTTGCAAAAAGAAACACCACATCCGAGACGCGTCGAAGGAACATTTTTAGCAATGGCAGAAATGTGCTCGAAGTTGGAGAGTTGCAGGGCAAAGTTCCTTTCACTAAAGGTATGTTCTTTATCAAGGAAAATTTTCTGTATCGTTTATAATGCGGTTATGAATTACGATTTATCTGATACATCTTGATGTTCCACAATAACACAGGCATTGATCTTGATAAAAGATGCTCTAACTCACGAGAGTTCCGGTGTGCGTATTGCAGCTTGTATTTGCTTAAAAAATGTTTCACGATCAATCAAGGTTTGTAATTTGCACGGTTATTCTTGTCTTATTTAAATATCTTCAAATTATGTATAGACTTATACTAAAAATTATCCTTCAGAGTTTGTGTGCAGGAGATTTTATGGATGAATTGATCTTCATTCCCTTGGTTCAGCTGTTAGATGAAGATTGTACTTCAGTCCAGGTAAATGCCGGGCCTATCTCCTTATGATTACATGCCTCTGTTATTTACTTTCTTAAGTCTCGTGGTATATGATGCGAATCAGAATTGAAATCAAACGTTAACAAACACTAATTCGGCCAATGGGAATTCACCAAGGTGACGAATTTCCTTTTTCACTTGATCATGAACGAATCTACGGATAGCAACCGACCTTTCCTTTGAGAGCAATGTTGAGCCAACTCTCCTAATCAGTGCACTAATTCCAATCAGCCTTCAAGGGTAGCCGCTTATAGGCCAAACACAAAAACTACTAATAAAACAATGAATTGACCAAAATACCCCTGATGACATAAATTAGCCCTAACGGCGTAAAAGGGCTAAATATGAAAGGCTAAACGACTCTCGGTTTTTGCTACAGTGAGACGTAATAATAGTCGGAAAAATATCAAAGTTGAAATTATTATCGACTTTGTCGCTGCTAATTACTCTCTAACTTTGGAAGTAGACCCGTGTGAGAATTCGGAAAGTACTTATATTAAAATCAAGTTTTAGTTAAATACACATTATTTTTCATTCCAGGCTGCAGCGCTTGGGGCTATTGGCAACATCGTTGTTAATTTAAACAAATGTATATCCATCTTTACGCAAACTGGAGGAGTAAAACAGCTTGTCCAGTTTTCAAAATCAATGGATCCAGCTATGAGAGTAAATGCTTTGGGGGCTTTGAGGAACCTTGTATTCCTCTCAGACAAGGAGGTTAAGAAAAGTATCTTCACGGAGCTAACACCGTCCTTAATAGCAAGCCTTGTCTCTGGTAATAACAAATATCCTATTTCTCATGCATATTTTTCTTTTCATTTTATTCTTAATATTCGACAATAAGTTTGAACCTTAAGTGCGACGGAATTGTGCTTACCTGCAGATACTGAGCCGTCTGTTCAGACGCAAGTACTCGCCTTTCTCCGCAATATCGTCGGTGGATGCTTAGACTGCATTGAGTTGATATTTGAGGAAGACGCCATCATATTACAGGCTATCGGAAGGCTTTTGCAAACTGCGTCTAACTCCGAAATCTGGTTATGGGTCCGTACATATTTTCTAGCGTTTTAATTTGAAGCTGCTAATTTTTGTTAGGGGTGAAACCAGTATGGGTAAAATTCGGGTTACGCAATTTTTTTTATGCCAATAACAGTATTTTTCGGCTCAAAACCGTTTACTGGTGTAAACTTCCGCCACTAATATTCGTTGATGTTCTGATTTTTTATTTATGATTATTTAGTGCATGCACGTGCTTTGCAATGTTGCGAGCGGGAACGAATTTCACAAGGACGCCGTGATGCACCAAATAGCGGAGCACGCAAACAATGGAGTTCAAACTCTCATGGTGACGTTTTTGCAGAGTGGTGAGGGCCAGTTGCGCACAGTGGCTGTGTGGACCGTGATAAATCTCACTTTCCCGACGACGCCCGGTTTGAATGACCGTGTAGCGAAATTACGGAGCGCTGGGGTACTCGCTCAACTGAAGAACATGGTCAACGATCCTTGCCTTGAAGTCAAGGTTAGTTGACTTCGTACCGCACTCTTTAGAGTTTTCTACGAGTAATTATCAGCCATGCCCGTGAGCTTGTCTCTCTAGTTTTTCCCTAATATTTTTCTTTTTGTAAACAGTTATTCCCTGAACTTATAAATTTTTACAATTACAACTCCCCTTACCGTGAAAATATTCGATTTTTTCCATCAAATGATAATCTGCATGCAATACCCACGTGCCTTGCACGTGGCTTAAATTTGACGGGAACGGTCGATTTTTCAAGTTATCGCTAAATTTGAAATAAAAGCGATTTTTGGGGAAAAGACGCAACAAGTTCAGTTGGGGTGATTGATAATTTCTAATTTCTTAATCCACTCAATTTCTTAATCCGTGCACTGCAGCTTCGTGTGGGAACCGCCATAGGGCAGTTTATGAGTCTCGATGACGGCTCCACGTAACGCGTTTCTCTCCTCAATTACACGGTATTCTTCACTCGGAGGCTTTGCCAATGTTGTAATTTATTTTGTTTCTAAATTGAAAATTTTGTTTGTATATTCTTCAAGAATTCATATGTAGTGAGAATGTAGTACAGGCCAAGTGAGGATTTTAATCGTTATGCCAAGTTTTCTATTTGGTCTGATTGAGCTAAATACTTTAATTCTCCTTCGGATTGACCCCGGAAGTTTCAATAGTAGATACGGAACCGAGTCTCTCGCACGTTTTTGTATTGTCCCGTGACCTCGTCTGTAATTTTATATAAGCAGTTCTCACTAGTAACAGGAAAATATCATGATGATAGACATACGAGAGCTATAAAAATATACCAGCGAAATCAGAATATCGGTATCTGAATTTTAAACACGGAAAATATAAGCGATATCTTGACCCTTACAAAAAGATACAACAACTTTTTCATCCCTCGTTTTTCAAATGATTCTTGAGAGTATTATTAATTTGATGTCATTTAAGAATAGAGTTTGAAATTGAATACAGTAGACAACTTAAGTACTTAACTATTTACTGCTCCTAGGACACATCTATATTTTCTTACAAAACCAATACATATAAATTATATATTCAAACTAAATTTGGCGCCAAATATCCAACTGTTTACTAGTCATCTGCGGGCCAAATCACGGTCTCAATGAGCCTTTCACGCATTAAGTTCAGGTTTTCGTCGGACATCTTCTTGTACACCTTGGCGTGATCGCATTTCTGTGCCAAAACAAACGCAAAACGGAAATAACAGAAGCTAAGAAACCTGACTTTTTCTCAAGTTTTTTTTTTTAACCGTGACAAGAGTTCTCGTTGTCTCACCTTCGACCATTTACTATAAAGATCGAGCCTCGTGACCATTACTCTCTCCGCGAGCTCGTGTTTCTCCTGCCAATTTCAACACGGGATTGTTTGAGAAGAGAGTTTCCACAGAACATTCGTAATTGCTTTTCGATGTCGTTGAATGCAATCGTAGCTTTCGGAAATTACCTTGCCAAGTTTGCGAATGAAATACACGCCTTTTGATGGGTTGTTTTCCCTTACGAAACTGCCGAACATGGAATATGAGAACATTTAGTAATCGAATCGAAAAAAGAAAAGAAAAATACGACTTGCTCTACATGAATTTCACTTATGATTCAATCCGTTTTCTGAAGAATCTATCTATCACTTACTCATAAAACCACCTATATTGCGTCGGATTCATCTCCTGAAGTTGGCTTAAAACCGTCGTCGCAGCAATGTACGTGAAATAACTCACTAGTTGCTGCAATAATGTTCCATATTACGATAAATCAAACACAAAATCGTAAAAACAAATCTGACGCATGAATTTTACGCAAAAATTCAACTTAATTAGAAAACTACAATAACGAGCCTTAAAACACTATTTACATATAAACCAACCAAAGAACCCCTAAAACGGTAGGGGCAAAAGAAAACAGATTCGGGTCACAAACTCAACACATTTCATCGAACTAATCACTTTCCGACAAATCCATAAAATTGAATAATCGGAAATAACATGAAAGCCCCATTAACAGAATCCCGAAAATATCCAATACAAATAACTCGCACCGGGAATCCAGAAATTAACTGAGCCAAGAAAACGGATTCAGATCACAAGTTTTAACACATTTCATCAGCACATATACAAATCCATAAAATTGAATTAAAACACAATTTGCAAAACTAGAATCAAACCCAGACTAAACCAATATAACGATATACATATAATACATATATATATATATGTGTGTGTGTGTTCTAACCGCGTCAACGTCTTGAAAACTATTCTCGTACTGACCACCCAGATCAGCGACGACGACGAGCCTCCGATTGGTCTTCCTTAATCTCCTCGAACTCCGACTCAAAACGATGGCTTTCCCGGAGAACGAACTGCCCAGCTTCACCATCGGCTTCTTCCTCCCACTCAATACAAAGCTTCCGACAACGCCCCTCGTCGGGCTCAGCCGCACGTGCGCCGTCGGAAACGCATCGACGCACAGACAGGCACACGTGTGCAAGTCCACCGCCGGCAAAGCCCCAACCATCCTTCACAGATTCAAAACACCCTCTCTCTTTTTTTTTTTAGATTCCCCTGCGAGAAACGGTCTCTGTTAGGCGCGATTTGGAGAAAGCAAGATCGACCCACTTGAGAAGGCGAGGAATCAGCGAGTGGGTGTGTGAGAAAATTGGAAATTTCGCAAGGTTCGAGGGTCAAATTACGGTCTTTGAATCTCAATAGGTTTTGCTTGTTCGTCTTCTTCGTCGTCTTTTGAGGGAGATATTGGAGGAGAGTGAAGGTGAACCAGAGAAAATATTTGAGGCCCAAAATGATCCACAAATAATAAAAGGGATTTACGTACTCAAATTCTGATTTGGCTTCCTTGATCTCATACACAATCATACACTTGGACGTTGATTCTGCTTTTCTTTTGTTTTTTACTACAATTTTTATTTATTTGCCACGTTGAAGAATTTATTCCCCACGACAATTTATCTTCTAAAACGACAATCTAAATATCTACAATTATTCATTTATTATTCTCTAGGCTCAGGGATTACTTAAAAGGTAAAACCACCTACCTCCGTCACTTACCGTACTTACTCCGTATAACAATAATATTTTAATTTAAAATTTAATTTTTTTTACCGTATTATAAGTACACAATTACTTCTTAATACCTTAAAACGGTACTTTGTTTGTTTATCTATAAATATTAATTTTTTTTAATAGGGTGATATTATCGGTCAAGGTTACAATGCACTCTCGCATTACTAGATATATTCAGTGTAAGAACATGTGACATTATTTGCCAAATTTACGTACGTAAAAGGAGCACTCATTTGAGTCTCATAGAGATTGAACTCTTGACCTCTTGAATGTAAGTGCAGTAAAATTATCGATGTCAACAAAATATAGCTCTGATGATGCTTGATTATTATGGAGTGTTTAAACTTCATAATTGAAAAAATCTGGAGTAACAGTCTATTAATCTTCAATATTTAAGATATTAATTCAAAAAATAATCAAATATTAGATTCTCGTATAGGGCAAGCTACTTCACAATATTATATTATTATTCATTAAAGTTGGAAGTCTGACCTTAAATGGTATGAAAGTAGTCATTTTCTACCTTTTAGCTACTTATAATTGGTTCGCAAACTTAGAAATATGGTTTGGTTGTTATACCAACGATCAAATTTGGTCAAACTTGATGTAGCTAGACTTAGTTTCACACTGAATATTCAATCTTCTTCTCGCTAAGCTTTGTGTAAAAACAAAACAAGTTCATCTTTTTCAAAACAATCTCTCGCTTTCAAATGAAAACAAGTTCATTTCTTTCTTGTATTCGTATACTACATATATATATATATATATATATATATATATATATATATTTAATTGTTGTTGTGTCTGCGTGAATGGAGGACTCTGCGATTGCGACCCTGCAATCCGTGCAAGTAACATTCTATAGCTTTATAATTGCTTTCAAGTTACAAATTATTATATTAAGATTCTATTCTCTCTCATTTTAAAGAATATTCAATTTATGTTATGAAAATATAGAAGATAAAAGTCCAAAAACAATCTCAGAGGATTTTGAATGGGGCGCTGAACGGGTCGTATCATTAAATTACTGTCACAACAATTACTTGAGATTTGATATTTGAAGGTTAGAAATTTGTGCAAGCGGTCTTACTATATTCGGGTCAAGACTACTATTGGGCCTCAACCCAGATCATTGCCTTAAATCTTGATACTATTTGTTCGATTACTCAACGTTAGCTTTTAATAAACCAATTAAAACTAAGTTCTCATGAATCATGATATTTAAACTATTATAAATAAATTGCTCAATTGAAATGATTGAATGCGAAAAATAAACCGTTCACATCAAATTATACAAGCATTGAGTGAGTTTGAAAATATTTTCTTAGGACATAAATGAGTTGAATAAAATTGTGTATGTGCATATATCTAGTGAACCTCTTTATCAAGTAAGTTAAATTTGTTCGTATAAGTTAATGACCGGTAAGTTTTATAAATTACGTGTTTCTGTAGAGGAATAAACTTGGTCAAGAAATTAACCAAATCGGTTGAAAATGTGTAAAATAGATGGCCAATTTAAAAAATAATAAATAAACATAAGAATCATTTTTACCAAATATATAATACAACTACGTTGAATTAATACGCTATAAATGAATAATTTTAATAAATTAATATTTTATATGATTCCGACTCTCACTAGCACTTCTAAAAAAATTATCAGTAAAATAATTTATTCCAATAATATTAATTTATACGAGTTATATTGTAATAGATGTATTAACTCTTAAAAATATGTTTGCTGTCAAAAAAGGAAAGGTTAGAATCCGAAAGCGGAAACGACGTCGTTCTATCTGAACTCTCTTCTTCTATTCTCGGTCGAAAGAAACTCACGAAAACCTCGGACATTAGAATCTCTCTCACGACGACGATTTCCTTTCCAGAAGCTGCGAATTTCCAATTAGCGAAGCGAAGATGTTCTACAGAGGGTAATTAACTTCATTTCAACCTCTAATTCGTTTTGATTCGTTGATTTCGATAATGGCGCTGGTTTTTTCTTTGGTTTAGCTGTATCATGGTTAATTCAATTTGGGTTTATATATTTTAATGATTTTGTTAGCTTAATTTGTGTTTAGCCCCAAATTCGGACTCGGGAATTCAGGTTTTATAAGGGTTCTTCAGTAATTGGGAATTGGATAATCTGTTGAAGTTTCAAGCTTTAATATCTTCTTTCCAATTTCATGTTTCTGGGTTGCTTTGTTTTGGCTTAATTTTGTGTATACGAAGGAATTAGGGTTTAGAACTTTCGGTTCAACTGAAGCTTCTTTGGAATGTTCCAATGGTGTGTCCATAATTATGGTTTGGATTTCGGAACTATACGTGCTGTTTAGAGTCGTTAGAAGGCGCTTTCGGAAGGTTTTGATTCTCGCAGAAGTTGAAGAAGAAGATATACGTGTGTTCTAGAACCCGGGTTGCGCTTAAAAGTGGCTTATTGCAGAAGTGGCTGAAGAATTATGCATTTTTCTGTTTCTCATTGCAGTAAATACGCGGATGGCGGTGATGGACGAGAAATGGGTGCGAAGCGGCAACGTGTAATGGACTCGGGCTCTTCATTTTACGGGCCTTCTCCTGGGCCGAGCTTCATTTACAATCCCCCTCCTTTCCCTTATGTGGTGCCACCTCCTCCGTTCCCGGTGGTCAAAGTCCGCGGTCTCCCCTTTGATTGTATGGAAGCTGATGTGGCGGAGTTCTTCCATGGCCTCGACATCGTGGACGTCCTCTTTCTCCAGAAGAACGGAAAATTCACCGGTGAAGCCTTCTGTGTTTTCGGGTATCCACTTCAGGTCGATTTCGCCCTTCACCGGAACAGGCAAAACATGGGACGGAGATATGTCGAGGTGTTCAGAAGCAAGAGGCAAGAGTATTACAAAGCGATAGCGGGCCAGGTGCAAGAGGGGCGTAATTGTAGCTCTCCCCGTCGGAGCGTTCAACGGTCGAGATCATCTGACGAGGGGAAGGATTCTGCGGAGCACACTGGGGTTTTGAAGTTGCGTGGTTTGCCGTTTTCGGCCGGGAAGGACGATATAGTTGACTTTTTCAAGGACTACGCTTTGACCGAGGAGAAAGTCCACTTCGTTCAGAACTCGGAAGGGAAGAGGCCGACTGGAGAAGCATTTGTGGAGTTTGCAAGCACGGAAGATTCCAAAGCGGCGATGTCGAAGGATAGGATGACTCTGGGTAGTCGGTATATCGAATTGTTTCCGTCTTCTCATGAGGATCTTGAAGAGGCTCTTTCGAGAGGACGGTGAGTCCGATATTTCTTTTAGGGTTCGCCGTCTTGTGCCGATTGTACTATTTGTTTAATTTTTTCTTTATTTGATCCGGGGTAGAATATTTATCGCGTTTTTATTTTGTATCTTTTTGCTGGATTTTCGTCTTTAGCTATTCCGCAAATTTAAATTTGATGTGTAGAACTAGATGGGAAAATGAAAACCTCTCTTTGTTCGGTTTTATCGTATGCAAATTTTGATTCGAGCTTAAAAATGGATATTTGAATGAGATCTGAGTGCAATATTTTCTAAAAAAACGGGTTCCGGGAAATACTTGCATAAATATGGCATCCTGGAAATGGAATACTGCTGTATATATGGTAACCTCCGAGGAATGTGGTTAGTGAGGGATATTCCTGTATTTCTTAACAAAAGACGGGCCAGAGTTTAGATTTCATCAGGGAAAAAAAAAAAACAAAACAAAACAAAACAAAAAAACCTCTCACTAGGAACCGGGAAAAGAGTATGATTCGGTTTCGGTATCGAAGTTCTGGTCGATATTGTATTTACTATCCCACATAAGTAGTACGGGCCTCGTTTTAGATTGACCTGAATGCGGTTTAGTTGAAGAAATGGACATGTTACTTTTTTCGTTTTCTGGTTCAGTTATGGTTACGTGATACGAACCCCGTTTAAGATTAACGGGACTTACTGACGATATGGTATAGAATGAACTTCCTTCAACCGGTGTTCGATTTTCTTGCTTTTTGAATAGACACGAACCGAAATTTTATATGAAATCTCAAACCACTGTCTTTAGAAATACGAGGTTTTTTTATTTTATTTTATTTTATTTTATTTTTACAATTAAGCTGGTAATAATAAAACTATGTGTTGTTTTGGGATTCTAAGACAAAAATTTAATGAATTGATTTAGACTTTTAGAGTTTGAGAATATCAAGGCTTTTTTTTGGTAAGTGTCACTTGCATTATTATCAGGTGTTGGGTAATTGGATTAAGCAGCGTTCTCGAGTAAATCTTGTGAGTAAGTCAACCTTATCTTCATAAACTTATGTCTCGGAAAAGTCATGTTTCTGAGAGTGAAGCCAAACTAATCTCATACCTTCAGATTTGATTGAAGACCATGACTTACTCAAGACTTTGTTTTTACCGGCAAAATAGGTGAAAATGACCATATATTCTGCTTTATTTTTTCACCGCACATACTTTAGTGCGGTGAAAATACTAAATTAACGATGTTAGGGTATATTTTAAAAAATTTGAAAATACATTTCACGAAGAAAAAAAAGTGAAATATGCCGCTAATTTTACCTATTTATGTTTAATATGTAAATATTTCTTGGGAGACTTATCTGGATTTCTAGCAAGTTTTTATAAAATATTTTATAAGAACAATAATGTTTAACGAAAATATCAAATAATATGTAATGAAAAAACAGATTTCGTTTCATATTAGACCGGGTCAGGATCAAGTTTTTTCTTTAACCTCATTCCCGGTATAGTCTGTTTATAGCCAGCTCACAGTTAATACACCAATATTAGGCCGAGCTCGATTCTCAAAACAAGGTCGAAGTTGAATCGGGGACGAAATTTTCACCCCTACCACAAGATATAACACTTATGTTCTCTTACTATCCAAATAATTCAAAGGGTGTTATTATTATATTGTGAAATTATAATAGGTTTTTTGAATAATGAAATAGATAACTATGAAGAGAATCTTAACTATTAACTGTTCCTCGGGCATCTAGCCATTCTTTACCCCCAAAATATTCTTAATATGTAATTCCTATGGGGCTCTGAATTTTGAATTTTCTTTTTCCCTTTCTATTTTCTTTATTTTTATTTTTTTAGTGGGGATACCCTACTCAATAATTCAACATTTCTTACTTAATCAATCAATTAAATTTAATAAGAAAAAAACAAGTATGGTTTGAAACTTATCCAATTTTAAAACCAAGGTCTAAATATTGAATATGATTAGCATTCCCCTTTAGTTGAATTCTTAATATTTTTATAAAATGAATGTGAAAGTAATTAATTTATTACAGTGAAACCGTGGATAAAGGAAAAGGAAAATGGAAGAAAAAAGAACAAAATTGATGGTATTTTACCCACCCAGTTCAAGAAAAAGAAAAGTCATGGTTGGGCCAAACATGAACAAAAACAAAAAGAAAGTCTTACTTACTTTTCAAAACAACAATGGCCATTAATCGGATAAAGTTTGCATTTTTATCCTTCATCAGTCTTATAATTTGAAAACTCTCGTACGGGCAGCGGTCAGACCTGCCCGCCCCGCACCGAGCTTCATCGATATAAAGCTCTTACATATTCATTTTTGAAAAATCTCTTCCTTATATTCTAGGGTTTATTCAGGGCTTTTCTCAAGATATATCGATCCTCCCCTGTCCCATGTCTGATTCTTCTCATACATATAAACCCAGACACTGATATATATATATAAACATATATATAAGTAGTCATGATTTTGTCAATACTGTTTTAGTCATCGTGTGTGATCTTCCAGAGAAAACCCAGTTAAAGTGATAGCCATGATCATCATCGTCATCATGATATCTCTAAGCTTCTTTTCAAGTGTTCAGAGAATCCAGTGAAGTATTTCACAAACCCTAGAAATCGCATAATATATATACATATGCACTCATATATACACCCAATTGGCGAAAAGCGGTAAGCTTTCACACCCCAATACAGTCCTCTCAAATGGGTCCTCAATATTCATTAAGAACGAGATCAAGAAAGATCACAACATCATCGAAGCAACCGCTCAAGAAGAGCAGTACGGAGAGGAAAAAAGGAGCTCAAAGCATCCACAATAACGACGAAGAGGAGTTTCCGAAGACGGAAGGGACGGTGTTCGAAGCCGTTGGCGATGCAGTCTCTTCCTCCCCGCCACGGGCCGGAATCGACGGGTGTTCGACGCCGAAAGGCAAGAAGTTTCGGATACCGGAGATCGAGAACTGCCCGCCGGCGCCGAAGAAGAGGAGAGTTGACGCCGAGAGTTGGTCGCTCCGGCGATCGCCGATCAAGTTCTTCGCCTCGCCGGAGCTGGAGCTCTTCTTCCACTTAGCTCTTCGCGGTATTTCAGTTTGAAATATGTTAAAAGGGAATAGAGTAAAGTTCTTGCGTGTTGTGCTTTTTATTTCTTAAGAACAGTTTACATTACAATTAGGGTTTTTTTTTCTTTCTTCTTCTAGGGTTTAGGTTTTTTTTTTTTTTTTTTTTTTGGAGTGAGAGTGGGTCATTTAAGACCAAAGGTGAGAGAGAAAAAAAGAAGTAATTATTAGCTTTGATTTTTCTCTTCTTTTTTTGGGGGGTTTGAATTTGTAGGGTATAGATATTAGATACTAATCAATTAGAAAATTGCAAGTATTAATTTTCTAATTGCTGACCAGTGCTGTTGTTTGGTGAATGGTGACTGGGTTGTATTAGGGTTTGATTTTTTTATTTTTATATAATTTTATATTTTCTTGAGTGTTGTTTTATGCTAATTACCTTGTAATAATAATATAAGATATGCTTTGGTTGGTCTATTAATAAAGTCAGCATGAGGAAAAAGAGGCTCGATTTCTTCTTCTGTGTGTAAACACTAAACACCACTTGTTTCTTGTTTTTTCTTTATCACCATTATTATATTGTCAAATTACTGATATCTATATATATATAGATAAGTTTTAAGACTACGGAACAGAGCTGCGGGTGGCGACGACTGACACCGAATCGCGACGATTGACAGGGCATCGCGACGAATCGCGACGCACGGGTTTGAGTCGCGACGAGTCGCGACGCGCGTGTTTAATCGTGATTCCTTCCCTCTCTCTATCCCCTCTCTCGATGTCTCACGTTCTCTCTCTCTCTCTGCCACCGCGAGTCATCGCGACGTGAAGGATCCGACGCATCGCGACGTCTACAATGGCGACTTTCGGCGACTGAGTCGCGACGGATCGCGAAGTCGCGAGTTTCAGCTCTACTACGGAAACTAAAAACCGTCTAAGATTTAATTTTGTGATTATATCAAAAGATTAAAGAGCATATAAATATGATTTTGTAAGCTTTTAAGTTTTAAGAATAAATTGTCGATTATGCCGATTTTACGGATTATATAGCCGAATAGTGAGATGACCGGAATTTTCTTAGAGGTGTCCGGTTCTATATCATCATATTTACAGACATAAACCATAGTGTAACATATAAGAAACCCTTTTTTTTTAATGACATTAGTATATATGATATATTTATGTCTCCATATACTTATGGTAAATAAGTTTGGTATATTGTACAAGTCCATGTAATGATAAATATGCAGCCCGGTCGTAAGTTGAGGGTTCCACCAAATTTAGATTTTAGACATCTACCGCCAAAACGATGTGAAATTGAGTCTTCTCTTCTTTCTATAGTCTTTAAATGCATACATAAATAATTTATAATCATATATATTAAAGGCACCACACAAAAAAGGATATGCTTTTTGCTCTGTACAATGCAATAGAAGATAAGGCCATAGAAAGGACTTGACTCTCAGCATTAAATTAGACAATAAAAATAAACTAAATCTTCAGCTTTAGAAATGTTAAACAAACAGCACGGCCGGGAATGCTTCCGGCGACGTTCTCGGCCGCGCTGTAAACCAGACAGCAATTTTGAGCTTTTAAAATATATATAGATATGCTTAATAGAAAACATGACAATGTATTTTTTAGAAAGTGGAATAAAAAATTATATTTAAGGATAAATTTATTTTTTTTTAAAATATATATATTTGAGAGCTATATATAAATTTTAAAGGTTGGATTATTGTATACATTATTATAATAATTAATAATTTTACTTTTTTAGCTTTAATCGATTAGATCCGCTTAATATGCCTCCTACAATTTTAATTATTTGAGTGTGTGCTTACCGAGCGATCTCCGAACACCCACGAGGCAAGCTATAAGCTCGTGATTTGGTTCGCAGATTGCCCGGCTTTTGGCGGAGGTGGCTGCCCGCCCGCCAGTAGCAGGGCCCATCTCTCTCTTGAAGTGGGATTGTTTAATTTGGAGATTTATTAATTTAGTTTAAGTTAAGATATAATAATTAATGGTTGAAAATTGAAGAAGAGAGAGTGGTGTCAGAGATGTGGGTGTCAGAGTGTCTGAGCTTAGGCGAACACAAAGAAGAGAATCCAATGAAAGGACTCGTGCGGGTTTGTATTCATTATTAATGTCACCCTACACTAAGAGAATCTCAAGAAATTTCTCATCATTTTTTCACTCGCTTTATCACCTTTTTTTTAATTAATAATAAATAATTTAATTTGTTGATTTGGGCACTCATGTACATAATAATATATTTTCTAACATCATTGGATTTCTTCCCATATAGCATATGATTTCTTCAATTTATCATTTCATAAGAATGATCATATCAAGTGATAAAACATATATGGCTTGAAAAATATGTTGGAGATCATTCAAGAAACTTCTCATCATTTTTCACTCGCTTTATAACTTCTTCCTTTTTTCATGATTTTGGCACTCATTCTATTTTATTCTATACACATAATATTTTCAAACGTCATTGGATTTCTTTTCAAGAGAATCATATTTTTATATATATGATTATTTTAAAATGAAATCCAATATTGATGTTTGAAAATATATGGCTGAAAAAAATAATATGATTTATAGTTTATACAAAATTAAAACCTATGTCCAATGTACGTACTATTATGACAGTTTGAGTCTAAAGTCATGGACCTTTTAATAATGCCAATATGCCATATATAAGCCTCGATCATCGAAACATATATGCCATATCTGAAATTAATTCAAAAAAGCAGTGGAAGTTATGATATCATATTATCAGTAATATATATATATATATATATATATATATATATATATTAATATATGTAAATAATGGGTGGAGAAAAAGAAGAGAGTACTCAAGAAAAGTAGCATACACCACAAACTAGTGTCTGAAGCATTGAGCTTTGAATACGTGATTGATTTGTGGACGCTTTTTGGAAAATAAATAATCAAATAAATGTGCAAATTCATTATAACTCTTTCACTTATATATTCCTCAAATGATGCGATTCCTTAGATTATACGGTGGTCCCTTCTTCATGGAGTGTATGATCATATCGGCATGTTGGTGATCTTTATTTTTTAGGGTTTGCATGGCTTTTTTTATTTTATTTTTTTCATTGATGATCATGATCATAATTCATAAAGTGTAACATCTTGTCCATGCACGTCCACAAACATTTATACATACATGTATATACATACACACTCAATTTTGTGTTCCATATATGGTTACCAACGATTTTATATAATACTATCCAGGAATAAATACCATTTTTTTGGTTAATTTTACATACCGAAGAGTTGAACATAAAAGAATTTATATAAACGTGGCTCTTTGTTTATGCAAACTCGGTCTCGTTTTTTTTTTTAATCACAATTTCTCTGTGAGAATAATTCGTGAAGACATAAACGAACACAAAAACGTAAAGAGATACACGTAATATTTTAGTAATAGCGGGATATATATATTTACTTATATACGTAAGATCAACACGACTAGCTTGTACTCGTTTACCTCTCTAAATTTATAATATATACTTTCCACCTTCATTGATCATGATCATTTACGTGGAGAATCTAACTTGACATGTTTTATATAGATGAATACTGAATTAATTAGCAAAATATAAGTTTAATTAAACGCAGTACGATCAATAGTAAATACATAGTTAGTTTAGCTAATTAGATGATCAGCAAAGAGAGAGTTGATTTATAATTGAAAATGACTACGAGGCACGTGACTATATTGTATTGATGTTACGAAAATAGTATGTTAATGATCACTATTATTGTCTGACTCTGTTCTCTTCTAAAAATCCGACATCGAAACATGGCTTGTTGAGCGTTTATTTGTATTTTAGCCCAGTACTGTTCTGCTCTGAGAGTATCCAAGAGAGATATTAATTGAATTATTGGATAAGGATATGCATCCACACATTTCCACATATTTTTATTATTATTAAAATATTTACCTTATAATAAATTAATCGGCATAATCTCACCTTTTTTCGTTTTATAACACTCAAAGGTAACAAAATAGTACTGTCAGGATTTAGCTCTAGTTACGTTCTTATGTCCCGTTATTTTTTTTATTTCTTTATTTTACATAAATGAGATGTAAGTCTACAATTAAGTTCCAAAATTATAAAATTATTTGAAAGATATACATGCCTCTACTTTAACAGGGTAATCCAGCATAGACAGAATTGAACTCTAATACTATTTTGTGACCTCTATTAATAATACTATTGAAGCTAAATATATATAAAAATATAATAATAATAATAATAATAACACATTACACAAGTTTAGTATGAAATTAGGTACTTTATTGCACAAATATCCTTATTATTAAACTTTAGAGTAGTAGGTGGTTTGCTTAATATTTTCTTTATAAATAAAAAATTCTGTCAAATCTTAATTGGTGTAAAGTAATAGCTTATTAAATTTTCAATAAAATAAAAATAAAGTACGGAACTGAATTACCACGTTATTTGATTACTTTATAAACCTTATCGTCTTAGATAAATAAATTCAATAATTTCACCCTCTTTTTTTTACCACAATAATAATTATAGAAAGAAGCGAATTAGTGTGAAAAGAGGAAGATTTCGAGGTATGAGAACTTTTGATAATATTTAATATTTCCTCAGAGATAAATTTTGAGAATTACATAACGCGTTTGTTTGTCTCATAAAGAGCCGAAATATATATATTATAAGTACAATATGAATACCTTGGAATGAGGAATTCCAAAAGATAATTTAGTAATTAATTATTTAATTAGAAATTAATAAATCACATTTGGATTGATGTACCGCTCGTGAAAATGAAAGTTTCTTCTTCAACACCAATGATGGAATATAAATCTGATCGTGTCATCATGCACTTAAACAAGGAGCTTTTCTATTAAAATAAAGGTTATTTTCCTTAAAAATGAAAATAAAAATTGGAGCAAGTAAGAACAACATGCATGGTTTCAACTTTTCTAGAATCCGAGGTTGCCAAATTAAAACACAAAAGAAAGCCAAAGCCACTTCTTTCACTTTATGGTCAAACTAGCAAAAACAGTAAAATTTAACCACCTTATTTCACTACCCAAAATGTATGACTATTTTTCTTTTTTCTTCTTCACATTGCCTATAAATCAAACACAAAATAACCGTAAACGGATACAATTACAATTACAACAAGCGGGTACAGTTATTCTTACGTGAAATAAAAAAAATTACGTACCAAAGGAGACAACTCAAACAAAAAAATAGTGATGAACCTAAATTTAAGTAATAATGTAGATAGAGGAGGACAATCTTCTAAATAATAATAAAAAAAAAAAGAATTAAATTACGGTAAAACTGTTACAGCAGCCGACATATCTGTAACGGAACGGGCCATAACTGAATTTATACACAAACTCTAAGAAGCTTAATTTGCAAATGAAGATATATTATCTTACTCTTTGGTTGAAGAACTTTTATAGAAACCCATTTAATTATTTATATAATGCTTTGCCATATATACTATTAAACATTGCTTTATTGATCGCATATGTATATGATTACACGTTCATTTGCTTTAGTTTTAAACAAAGATTTGACTAAAGAAAATGGGAATGAAGAAAATATATAAGGATTTGATTGTACTTTTATTTTTGATGCGTTATGTAAACAAAGAGAGTAGTGTTGCAATTTTCTGCAAGAAAATGTTATTAACGAGTTAGATTCATTAAGCAATATTTGAATTAATAATTAAAGGTGGCCATGAGTAGAAAAAGACAGATTTTGTAGACAAGTATGGGTGATTAAATTATGATTTCATCTCTTTTTCAAAAGTCCTTTTAAGGGAGAGGAGGTGGGTGATGAGGTTATTTTATAAGAAATATCTAATTTTTTAATTAATTATATAAGAGAATCCTAGGCTTTTATTAAAAGGTGTATGTATATGTTGAATTTAGGACTACAAATCTGATTGGTCGGTCGATACATGTATTTATTACCAATTTTTAACTGAAAATACAATTATATGATATGGTAAACAATTTTAAAAAATGATCACAAATATATTACAGTGTTGACTTTTGAGCTTTAACTATCTGTAAATTAATCTAGCACAAGTCATCAAATTGATTAATGCTCGCAATATTTCAAGGGAATGCTTTAGAATCCAAAGAAACTACATGCATGTTATGAATTGGTTTCATACTATGTTGTTTGTATTTAATACATAGTAACATGTAATATCATGGTTATGTTATATCTGCGATTAGCTTGTGCGAAAGCCGGGAAATACTTCGCAACTAATTTACCGATTTCGCGGATAGTTTTGGTTTAGATTTTGAAAACCCTCCTACTTTTACTAGTGATTTGTGTAGAAGAAGAAGAAAAAAAAAAACTCGTTTATATTTTGATTTCTTGTCTCTGAAGTTCCTTTTTTTTTTTTTGAGTTTGATTCTAAACACTCATACCTTCGAAGAAACACGTTGTTGTTTCAGTTTTAAATATAACATAATATTCATAATGTTTCGATTTTTGATGGAATAAAGTAGGGGTATACAAAAAAAAAAAAAAAAAAAACAAACAAACAAACAAAAAGTCAAGTTGTGTAACCGAAAACCTTGTTACCGTAGACCCTAAAGACCGAATAATAGAGTTCGAGTCTATAAAACAAGGTATTCGGTCTATTTGGACCGCATTGGGTCTTCGGTTTCAATTTTGTAGAAAAATACCGAAGACTCATTTGTACTGAATACCTTATTTAGTTATTAATTTTAATTTTATAATAAATTCATAGAAAATTAAGGTAACTTCCATATTAGATTAATTTTATTTCTAGACATTTTTTTTCTTTCGTTTTTTTATGGTTGTTCGGGATTTTAATTTCGTAGAATTTAGTTTTCACTTGAGTTATTAAGGTTATATTCAATGTCGTCAATAAAAGCAATCAATAGGTTTTTGCAAATTTTAATTTAGTAATTGTTGGTTATACCCGAACCCGATATTGTATCTCTCGGGTTATCGGATATCGAACCGATACCATAACCGACACCATGGGCCCACTCGGGCCCAAGTATTAATTATGATTCATATTAATTAATAATAGATTAATTAATTCATGATTGGGCTTTTAGAAAGCCCACTAGGTCATGACCATAGGGTATTATAAATACCCTATCATGACTCATAATTGCAGACACATCACAAACCCTAGCCTCCTAAGAATTCGAGCTCCCCTCCTTGTGAGTCGAATTCGTGGCTAGCTCCCCGGTTCAATCAACGGTTGATCATCTAAATACCGACAAGGATCTAACCTTTCCTCCGAGGTGTTTTCCGGTCATCTAAGACGTTCCCGAGTGACGTGGTGGACGAAATAGAGGCGCAACACTTGAGGCGCTAGAATCCGGATCAAAGAGAAATCGGCAAGCACCAAAACCAAGGAATCGGCTGTTATTCGGTACAATTGGCAAAAGTACTGAAGTTTGGTAACGACCTCTAAACGATATCTTAATTCTCGTAATTATTCTAGATCTTTATAGTTCGATGATATCCCGTGATTTCCGCCTCGGGATTGAGAAAAGTCATCGAAAAACCCAACAGTTATGAGTCCCACTGGAGCCTACGATTCTAATTACGAAGGTCATAAAATAAATTTTTATTAATTTAAAGAACTATTGATGTCGTAACGATTATAAACCGTGTAGAATAAATATATGTCAATATATATGCTATAGCATTTCCTGTTGCATTTATTCTCACCAATTTAATCCTTTCATATGCATACTCAAGAACAAAATATGAAGATCCATAACGTTACTTTTTGAATTGGTTGATTATTTTAGATCAATAATTTAGAACACGTATGCATACTCAAGAACAAAATATTAAGATCCATAATGTCAATATTAAATTAGCATTAAAAACACTATATGAACATCAAGAACACCGCATAAACTTCAAGAACATTATATAAACATAAAAAAAGAAAAAACACCCTATGAACGTCAAGAACACGAAAGTTTTCACATAAAAAAAACTAAAATAAAAACTCAAGAAAACTTATCATGGAAAATTTCTTGAACTGCGTCACTGAATTTTGTGTGTTGCCTCTCGTCGATCTTTCAAAGGCGTATTAATAAAGCCCAATGTCAAAGGGGATCATCGATTTCGATACTTTTCTTTATTAATATGATTGTTTTTTCTTTTTCTTGAAGTATTCCTATTCATCTTAAACCCTAAACGATCGAGTTTGTTAGATTTCATTTTATATGATAATATCATTATAAATATAATACACCAATGTTTATAAGTAGTGAATATAGTTATAATAATAAGAAAAACAGTGACAATGATTCAACAATAATTTGACAAGACATGCATGAATTTCGATGAGAATCTAACTAAAGGTTTTCTTTTGTAATTCTCAAAACCTTTTCTTCATTTAATTTGCCAACAAAGGCTTCAACTTAGGACGACGTGAACCTTTTCAATAAAATAAGATTCGCTGCATGAGATGGTAATTTTAAGCACAAATTGGACGTCCATAATATGTGTATATGTATTATATATATATATATATATATATATATATATAATTTACCCGATATGAACTGCTCGATGGTTTCCAGTGGGATGACCGGGAATCTCCAATTCTACTTTTGGTGTTTTGTGTGTCTTTCAATTTTTTAGGCTTTGGTTTGTATTATTTGTCTTCGGTTTGTTAATCGCATGTGAGGTGAAATTGAAGATCCGAGCCTACAATTCTTCATATATATTATAGTTTATTTGCCCAAAGTTGATCATGTTGTAAAATCTGTGCCAATCTTTTGCACAAAGCGAAAGCCAAAGCTTGTTGAGACGTTGTCGAATATATTACAAGTTATTTTGATAATATTATTATAAAAGATTGCTTTGAAACTTTAGACCGGAGCAACGTAAAGTTCTGCTCTTACTTTGTTGCATATATATATATATATATATATTATATAGCTTGATTTATTTATCAAGTATATTGATTCATTGAAACTATAAACTATATGATATTTGCTAATGGTGTTTAAAATAAATAAAGTAAATTGAAGATCTTTATTTCGATAGATGAATTAAACAAAAGATACGGATATGAATCAGAGTATTAGTGTAATATTCAGAGATTATTCCTGGTTCCTTTTCCCTTTAATTATTTGTTACCTATTTTTATTATAAATCGTTTTTGGCATATTGTCGTTTCTGTTTCGGCTTTTGTGTTTTATGTTAATGGGCCATTGCTAATTTACACATTTATGGGCTTTAGTATCAATTTGGCCCAATAATTTTATGGGCCAAAGCCTCATGCCCAACCACTTTGTCGCAGATGTGATTAATGTTTAAATTGGTGAAACTAGATAGTCATTCAAAAAAAAAAAAAGATAGTCATAACTCATAAGTTCATAATTGTCAATTGAATTTTTCAGTAATATATGAAACTATCTTATAATTTATTTTAATTGATGTAATTTCCAAAAGTTGACAAAATAAAAATTTCGGATTTTTTTTTCTCCCTAGTAGACTATAAGTTTTCCGATTGGGACTCAATAATTCATGTTTAAAAGTTAGAACACCGTAGATCTTTGTATTGAAATTCTTAATTATAATTGTAGAGGGAAAAATTGCCTCATATAATTATATTCCTTATGCATGCATGGCCTTAACGAACAACGTGCTTCCCTCTAAGTTACACACACACACACACACACATTGATATTTATATATAATGAATTAATATTAAAAATCACAATAAGCACAAACTGTAACGTGACTTCCTCTAAGAGTTGACAAGCCCCATAAAATTTACGTCAATAATTATGTTTGTAATAATGAATCATTTCATTTTTCACCATTTTCGACCCAAAGGATATTATTAGCTCCTATATAAATATAGAGGATATTTAAATGTATGCGAAGACAGATCAGACACATCACATAATTCAAATTAATTAATTAGTCAATTTTGTTTCTGAGATTTTTCTTCTTCTTAATTTCCATTTCTAAAATTCTAGAGATTGTCGTTTATTTTTAGACCGAGTCTCCTGCGTCCAGCTAGTTATCACAAAACGAAAGAAATAAAAGACAAGAATCTCAAAGAACACTTGAAATATAAATTATTAAGAGAAAATAATAATTAAAAAGTACTATGATTCCCTTTGATTACTATTATTGTTTATGAAGCTTCCTACCTACAAACAAAACGACGAATCTCTTATACGATCCTTCTTCATCGTCTTGTCATAATGTATATATTTAAATATTGAAAATAATAATTGATGTTTTTTTTTTTTTTTGAAAATTATATGGTATAGTTTATTTTTTCAAAATAAAACTAGAGGTTATAAAAAAAATAAAAATCTGAAATTATGAATAAGGTGCGATTTTGATATTTTCAAGAATTAAATTTGTATAAAAATATAATTATATTGCACTTTCAGGGTATAATTGAGCTGTTTTATAAGACAGAGAGTACTTTTTTTGCAAAAATTGATAATAGAGTATATATAAGAAAAATTCCCATAATATATATATATATATATATATATTTAAAAAATAAAAAATAAATTGCCTGTAAACTCGGCCAAATTCCAGGAGAGTTCATTCATAATTTCATATCATTTTCTAATTGGGTTTTGCAATGATCAATGTTCCATTCTTCAAAAACTCATGCAATAACATCAATCATGGAATTGGATGATCTCAATGACAAACCTATTGATGTTTTTTCACGTACGTGAATATCATCATAACATATAGACGACCTATATATACACACATATATATATTATTATGGTGGAGGGTGACAAGTCGCCGGAGGAGAAGAGATCCGGCTGCGGCCTCATCACCGCCGTGTTCGGACGCCGGTCCCGTCGCACCACCGCCTCTCCCGCCGGCGAAGCAGCTGGAATCTCCGAATTCTCCAAACCCCCGGTCCCGACCCCGGACGTCCCTAAGCGACGCCGCGCATGCCCCGACGCGCCTCCCCCGGCGCAGCCGAAGGCTTCGTCGACGTACCAGGTATACGTGAACCAGGGGCGGCGGGTTCCGAGGGAGGCGGTGGGAATCTCCGGCGAGCTGGAGAGCATGATCATCGACCACCAGAAGGGGAAGACGAGTGCGAACCTCGTGAGGGCGTCGTCGAGCAACGTCATGCTCGTAGGGAGCCTCGGCAACCTCAGGCAGCAGAACACGGAAACCCCAGCACCAGCATCGGGTATGTACGTAGGGAAGGCCGCGGTGGTTGAGGGTCCGGTTAGGTACGGAGCGAAGCCGGCAGCGGCGGGGTCGTCGTTGTGCCGGGCAGTGTCGACGAGGATGGACCCGGAGACGCTGAAGATGATGGGGAACGAAGACTACAAGAACGGGCGGTTCGCAGAGGCGCTGGCGCTGTATGAGGCGGCGATCGCGATCGACGGGAACCGAGCATCATACCGGAGCAACAAGAGCGCGGCACTGACGGCGCTGGGGAGGATTCTGGAGGCGGTGTTGGAGTGCCGAGAGGCCATTCGGATCGACCCTCATTATCATAGAGCTCACCATCGCCTAGCCACCTTGTACCTTAGGTAATTTATTTCTACGATGCAAATTTTACGTATAAAAAATTAGATTTTGATCAATGCATAATTATATATATACCAATGTTTTGACAAGATGTGCTTGTCTAGTGGTAACAAGTACATCACTTAAGACATTAGAGGTCTTGAGTCCGAGTTACCATGGGATAGGAGTGAAATCCAAAGATCCTCGTATATATATATATATAAAGAAAAAAAAAATATACCAATGTTTTTATTATATAGTTATTAACGTTGTGTGTATGAATGATAATTTGTGAAATGGAGAAAAGATACCGGATTTTACTGGGTTTTGTGTGGGAAATTTCTTAGAGATAGAACACGTTCGGGCTTGAATCATGCAAACACGCCTATTAATAAATCCCAATGCAAACACGCCTATTAATAAATCCCAATTTAGGTTTAGTCATTGATTGAACCGGCACTTTGGTTAATTTCCGAGCAAAGATTAACTCACCCGGACCCGGTTTAAGGTTGAAGTATATATTTTGGCTTAAAACCTTTTATTTTCCCCGGCTTAATCCGGTTTCAATTTTTGGTTTACTAAAGAACCCTGTTTTTTTTTTTTTTTTTTTTTTTTACCGGAGGCGGGAAATAGGACCTAGAAACTAAACCAGACTTTAGGGACAAAACTTTTGAAATCGAGTCTGGTCTCGGTCCATATTTTGGTAAAACCCGATTATAGCAATGAATTCCGGAACTAGCTAGGTCTACAAAGCTGGACTTTTTTGCCCTAGTACCGTCACGGTTATCCCGATTTTTAAGTGGGATTGGGATCTAAACCGGACTTTGGCGCAAAACTTGCACCTTTGTGATTGGTATTGAGTGTTTTCTTTGGGCTGTAGGTTGGGGGAGGCAGAGAAGGCGACTTACCACTACAAGCATGCTGGCCAAGAGGCCGACCGCGACGACCTCGCCAAGGTCAAGTCCCTCCAAATACTCCTCAACAAATGCGCCGAATCTCGCCGTGTCCGGGACTGGAACTCGCTCATCAAGGATACTATCTCCGCCATCTCCGCTGGTGCTGACTCCGCCCCACAGGTCCGCCACAACTAAGAATTCGAGCCCCACTACATACAAAAATTAATAATAAAAAAAAAAAATCTTAATTCTTCGTCTTTTTTACGTGTTTGTGAAGATTTACGCGCTGCAAGCGGAAGCTCTTTTGAAGCTGCGTAGACAGGAAGAGGCGGCAAATGCGTTGTCGAGGGGCCGCAAGTTCGAAGTCGACGCTTGCACGAGATTCCTCGGCCCGATCGGCAACGCCACGTTGTTAGTTACCCGGGCTCAAGTCGACCTCGCCATTGGAAGGTAAATGAACGACAGGGTGTTACCGGTTTGAATACCGGTTCTTAGTCCCTGGTAACGGCTTAAAATTTTGTATCTCTGGATAATGATCAATCCGGTTTTGGGAACCGGGACATGCTCTGCAAAATCTGTAATGATATTGGATTTGGAAAAAGAAAAAAAAAACAGAGAAACAAATACCGTGACTAAAATATGTTAAAATTACGGGTTTCAGTCCCGGTTCGACCTCTAAAACCAATTTTATTCAAATTCATGGCACCAACTACTTTGTTTTTTCTTTTCTTTTCTTTTAACCGTAGATTGAGTATTTGAACTAGTATAAATATAATTAAAGGAAAAAATGTTCACCTTACTTCAAAAAATTAATTTCCGCGGCTTATTGATCCAACAGATTTGACGACGCATTGGAGGCAGCGCAGCAGGCAGTGAGACTAGACCCGAGCAACCGAGAGGCAAGCGTGGTCGCAAGGAAGGCGCGGGCGGTGGGGGCAGCGCGGGCGAGAGGGAACGAGCTGTTCAAAGTGGCGAAGTTCGCGGAGGCGCGCACGGCGTATGGGGAAGGGCTCGAGGTGGATCCGTACAACTCGGTGCTGCTCTGCAACCGCGCAGCGTGTCTGTCGAAGCTCGGTATGCTCGATAAGGCCGTCGAGGACTGCACGGCGGCTCTCAGCCTTCGACCGTCCTACGCCAAGGCCAGGCTCCGACGAGCCGATTGCTACGCCAAGGTCAAATCACTCTTGCTATATGTAGTATCAAATTGATATAGATTACAAATTTATCAACGTAAAGTTATAATTACAAATTGTTAACGTAAAATAAAATAATATAGAATACAAATTACAAATCATTATAATCTATATTACCATTCAATTTTTTTTTTACAATAATACTAAAATTTTAATTTATTAGAGTAAATTTATATAAATTTTTTATTCCACCATTTATTTCGTTGAAACTTAAATATATTCTCTTTACAATAAAAATTTTAGCAAAAAAAAGTATATCTAATTAACCCCCTACGTAATTCTTGGTATATTATTTTACCAATAAGATTTTTTTTTAGGAAGCAAAATTATAGCCTCAAAGTTGGAAGAATTCATCATAAGAATCGTTTACTGTGACTTATTTTATCGTTATTTCATTTCGTATTATTTGAAGTTTCAAATACGTAAGTGTAACTAAAAATTGTTGAATGAACTTTTTATTTATATTTACCGAGTGTTATTTTTATTTTTATTTTTTCCGAAGTGGATCTTAGGCGGGCCCGGTTGACAAGCTGAAGACCTGTCGAAAACCGGGTACCGGGTGTCGATAATATTGAGAATGACTGTGTCTGTGTGATGTGTGTATGGTGTACAGTTAGAAAGATGGGAAGCTTCCGCAGAGGATTACGAGGTTTTGATAGCGAGCACACCGGACGACCAAGAGGTGCAAAACGCACTGTCGGATGTTAGGGCACACTTACCCAAACGACAGCCAAATCTCAAAGCCATCGATTCCACGTAGCCATTTCTCTGTCGTTTTCCATATCAACAATCAAGGCTGTGTGTTAACTAGGCACGTGACTTTCTCTCAAAGAGTTTTGAATATTGACCAATTCATACTATACATTATTATATATACTAGAAGTACATAATCCAACACATTTTTATAATGTATCTATCTGTATGTAACGTAGTTGTATCTTGATGCTATTATACTTGTGAAATTAGTATAAGTTCACGAGATAGTACTGGATTTTTGTGAGGGAATTCCCGCTACTCTTTGCTGATTCCGACGAGCGGAAATCTTTGAGAATGATCAAGATCGTAATCATCCTTTGATCTTCGTGCTCTTTATTATTTCTCGGGGACTTTTACGTTCGTTTTAGAAATTACGGTTTACGCGCTCTAATCACTAGGATTCCGAGCCTATACAATCACTGCTTGAACGAAAACCGGTGCATGAATCGATAACCGGTTGGAAAGCCTCTTTTTTTTTTAAAATGACATTTTACTCTTAATTTTATTTATTTTGTACCTCCCACACGATTTAGCTTCACCCGCAAATTTGTAATCCGAGGGCGACTTACTAAAAATTCTTACGACGAAATTATACTGCCAACTATTATTCCATTAAATATTATCATAGCTTTGGCAAATGTAATAAATTTTTTTTATCACACTACAACGATTAGTCAACGATCTTATTACTGTTTAACTTCGTAATTGAAAATGACATTATAAGAACTCAATTTGAATTTAGAGAGAAGAAGGAAAATAAAATGCGTATATATACGTCATAAAGGATCACCATTTTATATTACCTTTTATTATGAATCATAATAGATATAATGATATTTAAAATGAACACATATAGATAAGGAATAAATAAATCAAGTTTCGTACGGCTTACATAGTTGTCGTGAGATTCACTTGAAATAAAAATTGATGATTCATCGTAACAAAAACAAAGAAGAATCTCCCACTTTTTCCATCTTAGTTGTTCATCTTCCAAATCATAAACCATGCACAATAAAATACAATAAAAATTGTTGACACTAATACCCCTCGAACTTACATATATCTACGGTTTCTTCCTAATTTTTTTTAAAAATTATAACGAAGCTCTACTTTCAACGAGAAGCGGCATAATGATGATTAACGAAGACGGATTATTTATGCATAATAGTCAATAGAT
This sequence comes from Parietaria judaica, assembly GCA_954871525.1. Classification (NCBI taxonomy): domain Eukaryota; kingdom Viridiplantae; phylum Streptophyta; class Magnoliopsida; order Rosales; family Urticaceae; genus Parietaria; species Parietaria judaica. The sequence continues at coordinate 12,334,981 of OX940862.1, forward strand.
AATACATGATTTATTATAATGTATAGCCGAACGAGATCATTATATTAAATTATCAAACAACCAATAATCCTATTCATATACTGTTAGTAGGGCAATTCTGCTAAGTTTTTTAGTTTGAGGACATACGTGACCAACGTATAAAAGCTAAAGGTGTCACTGCAAATTACTGATGAAAATATAATTAAAAAAAGAAGTAAACAAGAAGAAGAAAAAAAAAGTGAAACGTCAGTAGGTGTCATCAACCTACTGAGTGGGCTCCACCCGGAGGCCACGCGTTGGCCCATCGAAGCCCGTCGAGTGCGTGTCACGTGGGCCTTTACTATTTTCACCCATAATAATAGTTTAATTTATTCGAGCGCTGATAATCTCACCCGCGAGAATCTTCCCTGTCCACCGGAACCGGCTACAGCCCGTTTCCCCTCCCCACTACCTTCCAACGAGCCAGTCAGCATTAAGTCCCAGTTGCTGACCGGCTGAGCGGTTTACCGGCCGTGAATAGTCCACGTGTCGCGTCGCATTACGTCCGTGGGGCCCAAGGTGGGTGACGCAATCATGGCCTGGAATTTGGAATTTATCGAGTCAGAGCTCGTTCGTGTCCCTCCAAGGAGTTCATTTTTATTTATTTATAAATTATTATTTTTTTCATAATAATTCGCGATATATACGAGAATTGGGAGAGAAATCGCAGAGAAATTCGATTGACTCGTTTGATTCGATCGTCCCAGTCTGCTTGGGAAGGAGGAGGCTTGCGATTCCTGGCTTCGGATTGGTTCTGTTTCGCTCTGCCCAGTGGTGAGTGTTCTTCGTTTCTTTTTTCTTCTGGGAATTGTTTGATCTCTAGGGTTTGGGGTTTGGATTTTGGGGATTCTCTTTCGTTTCGTTGCTTTTGCCTGGAGTTAGTGGAGTTGTTTTGTGCGTTTATGGCGATGAATTGAAGCTCGATTCTCTCTTGGGGCTGTGTTTGGCTTCCGAGAAGACGCGGGAATATTGAAGCTTAAAGTTCCTAACTTTATTTTTTTTTGGATAATTTTACTTTTCGTGGCCGATTTGACAATATGGTTTGATTAGTTTTTAGTAATATTAATTGGGATTTGTTAAATTGGGAAAGGATTTGAGTTTGATTGCGTGAATTCTACAGGTTGGATATGCTTTTGACATGTGGGGGCATAAATGTAAACAATTTTTGCTTCTTTTGATCAAGTTCATTTATGAAAATATTGACTTTAGTTTCTAAATTGCACATAGCGGTCACTTCTACGATGAAGCTCAAGTTTGTGGGAATCAAACCGAATCGAGTTACGAAAGTCGTTTATGATCGAATCGCCCATTGATATTGGTAAAGTATCCATTAGAACTTTGTCTGCTTTTGCTAGTTACCCCGAAACAGGGAAAGTAAGAACATGGATCAGTTGAGTTTCTCGCTGCTTTATGTACATATAGATCCCGAGATCTTCGGTTTCTTAAACATTTCATGTGATTTGTGGCTTGAATTATTTGTTGTGAGCAAAGGGAATCCTCTCAAATTTATATATATTTTTTCTCTCGTATTTGTTGATTGTGATACAATTTTGGTTATGAATTTTTAGCCATCCGAAGAATTTTGACATTATGCGGTCAAAGCCTCAAAATACGGGTGAAATTGGACTTGATTCTCATGCCATTCCAACCAATAGCATGTATTCTGAGCCTTGGTGGCGCAACGCGGGGTATAATTCCACCCCTCCGAGCGTGCCGGTGAGGAATCCATCAAATTCTTCTTCTCTAGAATGCGCCAATGATGCTTCTGAATCCAATGAGGACCAATCTATGTCTGATAATGGGTTAAATGAAGAAGAGGATGATGCGAGCAAAGATTCTCGAACCATTGTATCTCCACGCTCAGGTAATTATGAATCTTATTGAGCTTGCATAATTGTTAGAATACAAACACCAACCAAACCAGAACTAGAAGCAATTGGGTAGAGGTGCTAATTCACCATGATAAAAAAAAATAAAAAAATTACTGTAATCCCAAATTCTGATATCGCACATTACTTTAAAATCCAAAATCCCAAATATATAAAGCGATGAATAGTAAACGGACTTGGCTTACAAACTCGAATAATAATGAGATGCATTTTAAAACTGTAGGAAGCTTTGGGCAAGGAATCCAAATTTCGCAGCATGTTTCATCAAATGTCCCTGCAGTTCATGAAGAGTGCCTCACTCAGCCTCCGCAGCTTGAACTGGTCGGTCACTCTATTGTAAGTGTGGATCTTATCCTCTTAAGGTTATTCATAATTTATTAGTAGAAATTTGATGACCTCACAGTTGAGAGTAAAGTCGAAAGTATTTGTTTAATTCTTTTGGTAAACGGTAAAGTAACATATTTTTGGCAGGCATGTGCGTCAAATCCGTATCAGGATCCATATTATGGAGGGATGATGGGACCTTATGGGCATCAGCCTTTGGTAAGTCGGCTTATCTCCTTGGTGAATGTTTCGGTTTGAAAAATCAACTAATTATAGAAATTATAAAATGTGAGGAGAGCAATTTGTATTGGCAATTGTAATATATATTTGGTAAATTCACAAAGCAACATTCAAGTCGTTTAAACTGTAGCTTCGCTTTGTCTCTCTCTCTCTCTCTCTCTTGCTGCGCTGTAAAATGTCAGTAGTATTTTTCCTGTCTATATAGTGAAAAATAAAAATTTCGAAATCATCAATGCATAAATTGTTTGAATTTGATCCAATTATATTTGATATATTCAGGGCTATTCTCCTTATTTCGGAATGCCGCAAACTAGAATGCCTTTGCCTCTTGAGATGGCACAGGAACCGGTTTATGTGAATGCCAAGCAATACCAAGGGATCCTCAGGAGAAGACAAGCCCGTGCCAAAGCCGAGCTTGAAAGGAAGCTGATTAAAGTTAGAAAGGTAAAAATAAGCTATTTTAGCTTGGATTCTTCATGTAAGTGGAATGAAGCTTATCGATGTATATTATTCATCAGTTTCGTTTTAGCTTATCTTAATCCGAATTTATGTACAGCCATATCTACACGAGTCTCGCCATCAGCATGCTATGAGGCGGGCCAGGGGTAGCGGAGGTCGTTTCGCCAAGAAAAATGAGGACGACGATGGACAATGCAACGAAAAAGGGAACGCCTGCTCCTCAGGATCCGAACCGTTGCCTTCAGATTCCAACGAAGCCTGGAATTCCTCGAACGGTCAGGACTCGTACGCTTCACGTGCTTATGTGAATGGAAATGGCTGCTATTCGAATGAGAGAGCGGAGGATAACCGCTCGGGAGAGCGTAACAGAGCTGCACTCCGGCGCATTGCGATGCAGTGAATCCTCGGCATGGGGGATTCTTACCTCCGTTTCGAGCGGCAAATCATTCTTGGCTGTTGTTTGTGCTTATGGCACGTGTGGAAGGGGAAAGAAGAGGCAATGTGCGTGTCGTATGTGCTTTCACTTGGTCGTTTCCGTCTTCTGTATAGAGATAATTTCCGGTGAACTCAAGTAGAGAAGGAAAACACTCGCCGGAAGGTTATTTGCAACCGTTTATAACTGTTTGGTCTGTGTTGTCGTTGCTTCTTCTTCGCACCGGTTTTCTTTTCGCTTAGGGTTTCGGTCGAGTCTTCAAACGGTTGAGGATTTCGATATCGAAAGTTAAGTCTGTTAGTAGCACTTGCCAGTGAGGCTAGAGTGGCATGTATTAGTATTACCAAACTAGTGTTTCCTCTTCGGTCTAAATTAACGGGTTAAGAAGGAATGTAAGAAACCCTTTTCATGTTTTATCATCGAAAATAGACGGTACAAATGTTCGTTCGTGTTACTATGTGACTTATCGCGATACATTGTAATTATTAATGTTAATAACTTTTCTCGAGGACGGTAATTGCAAAAAAATCAAGTCCCAAAAAATGTGCATAAATATTTTTTTTTGGTTCTACAATAGTCTATTGATCAAACTATAAAAATAATTCCGGTAAATAATTTATTATGCCCGAAGAAATCATTTACATCCCATGGGATATTGCCACCAAAAATTGATTCACAGAGGGTAAAAAGTAAATCCACCAAAATGAAATCCAAGGACCAAGGGGCATTATTGTCATTTACTCTACAACTTTAAATCCTCATTACTCAATAAAGTTAAATAAATGGATCATATTTAGTAATATCATCAGCTATACGAAATCTCACTAGTAGCCCTGAAACCTTCAGTACATATGAAAAAATTAGCCCTGAAACCTTCAGTACATATGAAAAAATTCCAGATTTGTATTGCCAAAACAAAATGTAAACAAACTCCACTTCGTATGGTTTACACTGAACATGACGATATAATCATATATCCTCGTGTTGTTTGTGTTGATCCCCGTTCTCGGTGTCTTCGGGTACTTCTTTAGAGCTGGTTTCATCAAAATTGGTGTCGGGTTCGGTGATGTTGACGCCTGCTTGCTGCTTTTCCATCATCCCCGACAGAGCCAGTGTCGGCGACCACTCAAGAACATCGTCGATGATGTTCGACACTCGTTTGTGATACCTGAAGACACATGAGATTGGAACATAAGATAAAATCGAGGAAGAGGAAACCGATTACCTTATTATGTAGCTTTCTGCAACCAGGCTTGTTATTTTGTAGCGGAAGTTGGGTTAATATAAGCAGGATAAAATTAGATGTGAAAGTTCTACACTACATTTAACACCATAAACCGGAAAAACCCCGTTTTATAAGAACAAAAACTGTGTATCGGAAAAATCAGATACCAGTTTGCAGTACCTGTTTTTCCTTTTTATTTGTTTTAAAAAAGGGTTTCTATAAATTAAAAAACCGGTTCCGGTTATTAATTATAAAAAACCAGAAATATCAAAAACCTGAAATTTAGTTTCGGTTTCATAAATCTACTTAAAACTAACCTGGCTCTTGCAGCTTCATCAGGAGCATGGTGCCTCAAGACTAAAATGACCACCACTGCCACAAGAGCATAGAAAAGCCGGGTTGTCCACTTTGGCCGTTCCTCTTCGTCCTTCTTAGGGCAAAAACGGAACAACTCCCGCAATGTTGCTTCCTCTGCAAGAATATTCGGGAAGAACCAGACTCGCTTCCCGAGCAGAATATACAGAAGACCGAACATGGTAGCCCTCACTGGAAACACAATACGACGGTACATAAGAACCGTACGAAGAGCAACTAGAAATTTGGAAGATAAACATAAGCTAAAACACATATATAAAACGCAAGCCATGGAAAACTTACAGAAGAGCAGTGACAAGAAAAGCAAGAGAAGCCCAGCACATGAGTAGAGTATTATAAGCTTGCACCAGTGAGGATATACAGGAAACAAGCAAATCGCTAGAGTCAGCACGGGCCAGCAAAACGAGAGAAGCGTCTGCCACAAAGGCCGACGTTTAACAAACGTCCAAGCAAAGAAGGCATCGTTCTCGGAGAATATTTGGTCCTGCAAAATATAATAGTGAACATTAAATTCAAGTGTTCTACAGCACATGCTCGAGTATTTACAAAGCTCGAGAATTTCAACATACCGAGAAGATCTCCAAGTTGGCAGGCCAAGTGGACAACTTTTTCTTGCCGGGACGGACGGTTTTAACGACGCGATCACAGCGGACGAGAAGGCTCTTCCTCAACAAGACATTGGCGATGTCTTCGGCGTCCAGATTCTTATCGGATTCGAGCACATCTTTGAGCTCCGAATGATTCCTCAGAAAGCCGGCAAAGTCCTTCCCCCGAAAATACTCTACGCGCGTGTCCTGCAACACGGCCCATCTAGATTCCAAGCCCTTGTGGTCTCTCACCTTCTCCGCGAACACCTGAAACACATCCTTCTTTGCAGCTTGCTTCTGCAACCAGAAACAACCAGAGATTCATGTAACCCCAATTCGATCGCACATTCTATCTAATTCGACAGATACGCCATGAAATTGAATTGCTTTCGCAATCTCTGCGTCTAAAACCCTAGATCAGGCAACAGCAACAACAGAAAAGGAGACATGCGAAAGAAGAAGAGACCAAACCCTAGGAGGAGTGTCGGAGCTGGAATCTTTGCCGCCGTTTTGGGCGGCGCCGGTGGATCTCCGAACCCTCTTCTTCTCTGCCACTCCAGATTTCTTCATCTCTCTCTCTCTACGAATCTCTGATTCGTTTTTTTCTTAAAATAAATAAAAATGAAAAAGAGTTCAATTTTATCGAACTAAATGACTAATTGCCCTTTTGTATATTAGATATTATTTGTCGGAAAAGCAACTAATTAAAATATCGCATATAAATAGAGTCATTTTTACAAAATGCTCCGAAATTTTGTTTCTTGGTACACTTTATCTAATAATTTAAATTTTTAACATTAATATTCAACTCTTTTTTTTTAAGATGGTATATATTGTCACAAGAAATGGCGAAAAGGTGATAATTTTTTGTACACATGATTTCTTTTCATCAATTTAAATATATTTTTGAGAATTAGACAATCGTAGCACATGATTTTTTTTAATCAACTTTTTCTAATTTTTAAAAGATTTGTTCTAACTTGGAATAAATTAAAAAAAATAAGAATTTTATTAATGATCCCACATGAATAAGACAAAACTTTGACAAAGTTGGCTTTACAATAATAATATTGATTTTATTTCAGTAATTAGCATCTCTCTCCATTTGAAAAAGAGGAATGTAATGCTTTTTAGAAGGAATTTTCGGGAAAACTAAAATTCAGAGGTTAAAATGTGTGTACTACACAAAGTTTGAGGGTATCACTGCTAAATACTCATTAAGAAAATGACGTGGCAGGACTGGTCATCTTATCCCACGTGTCGAGATACCGAACACTGGTCCACGTGTGCTATGCCGTCACGGGATAGCATTATCCCCGTTCCCAAACACCCCTCTCTCTTCCGCAAGCCATTATCTGCAACTCTGTGACTCTCTTCGTCGCGAGAATCCATGGTTTCTCTGAGTTGCTTCTCGCTCAAGCAACCTTGCTTTCCCTTCGAAGATGTCAACGCGTACCTCTCGAAGAAGAGCAAAGCTCAGCCATTTTCGCACTCTTCCGCGTTCGCGTGTTGGGCTGCGAGAGAGTCGCGAGACGAGTTCGAGGTCGACGCCGATAAGGCCAGAGAAGCCCTGAAGCAGCTCGACCTACAGATTCAGTCAGTCTCCGACAAGAAGGTTCGATCTCCCAAGATCAAAGGTACTCGTTCAGTTTCTTACGCTCTTGGGTGTGTGTAGAATCCATTTCTGCTCTGTGTCTCGTCTGATGAACTTTGCAAACAACGTAATATTTATGTATATGTATATATATAATAGATTCACTTCAAAAGCTACCTTATTCCGACTGGAACTTGGTCATCAAGAATCTCGCGAAGTCCAACAATGACAGAGCAATCATCTCCACGTACAGCGAGATGGAATCTCGCGGCGTGTCGCCGGACCGAGCCAGCTTGCCTCTAATCCTCAAGGCCTGCGCGAAGCTGAACAACGTTGAGAGAGGGAGGGCGATACACCAACGGATTCAGAGCACGGGTTTGGTCGGAGACGTTCGAGTCGGGACCGCGCTCGTCGATTTCTACGGGAAATGCGGGGTCGTCGATGATGCCCGTCGGGTATTCGACGGAATGCGCGAGAGAGATGTTGTTTCGTGGAACGCTATGATTTATGGGTATGTTAAGAGTGGCTGTTTCGAGGAGGCGATCTCTTTGTTTGCGTTGATGCAAAACGAGGGTTTGAAAGCGAATTCACGTACCGTTGTGGGATTACTCTTGGCGAGCAAGGAGGTTTGCAGGTTAAGTTTGGGACGGGAGATTCATGGATATTGCTTGAGGAATCACCTCTTTGATTCGGATCCTCACGTGGGTACTGCTTTGCTCGGGTTCTACTCGAAATTCGATGCGAAAGTTTCCCATTCGGTTTTCGATTCAATGGCTGTGAAGAACATTGTTAGTTGGAATGTAAAAATTTCTGGGTGCGTTGATGCTGGAGAAAATCTGGAGGCTTGTCGTCTTTTTATATCTTTGCTTCGAGATGGAGTGAAGTTTGATTCGGTTACTATATTAGCTGTTCTTCAAGCTTGCATAGAGCTCGGATTTCTCGATCTGGGTATGCAGATTCATCAGATGGCTGTGAAGTCCGGCTTCAGAAACGATCTGTTCATAGTAAATTCGTTAATTAACTTGTACAGCGATTGTGGAAGTTTAGAATTAGCATTTAGGTTGTTTAAAAACGTCCCGGGTCGTGATCGTGCTTTGTGGAATTCGATGATCGACGCATACATCAAATGCGGCGTTTATGACGAAGCCATGAGGTTATTTATTGATATGAGGGAAAACAATATTGATGAAGACGAGAGAACTATCGCTATAATGTTGCCGGCGTATTCATACTTAGTCGACGGTCTGAGAAATGGTGAAAGTTTACATGCTCATGTGATCAAAAGCAGGATGAATATAGGTGTTTCGCTTGGGAACGCATTCTTAGGTATGTACGCCGATATGAACCGTGTTGATTCTGCCATAAAGGTTTTCGATGCGATGACCGGTTCGGATGTTGTCTCGTGGAACGTAATTATAATGGCGGTAGCCTCAAACGGATTAAGAAATGAAGCATGGAGATTATTTGAGGAAATGCGAAGTTCCAATATCAAACCTAACTCGCACACGATAATATCTATACTCACGGTTTGTGATAAAGAATCTTGTTTGAGTATTGGGAAGTCGCTTCACGGTTTTGTGCTCAAACACGGTATCGAGGTTGATCTACCTTTGACCACGGCATTGACCGATATGTACATGAATTGCGGCGATGAAGCAACGGCCACGTATCTGTTCGAGGGTTTTTCCGGTAAGGATGTAATCTCTTGGAATGCTTGTATTGCAAGCTATGTAAAAAACGAGCGAAGCGAGAAAGCGCTGTTACTTTTCCGGAAAATGGTTTTAGAGATGGAGCCGAACAGTGCCACAATTGTAAATATGCTCGCATTGTGTACCAATCTAGCTGCACTTCTTGAAGGCAAATCCTTGCACACTTATATTATAAAGAAGCAATCCTTTTTCGGGTTTGATTTCGCTCTTGCGAATTCTTTAATAACGATGTATACGAGGAGTGGAAGCATGCAAAACGCCGAGCGAGTCTTCAAGCTCTTACCAAAAGGCGATATCGTCTCGTGGAACACTATAATAACTGGCTATTCTCTGCACGGTCGTGGAGAAGAAGCGATTAATTCATTGTGGCAGATGATCGAAGAAGGTTTAAGGCCAAACTCTACTACTTTTGCAGCGATTCTCTCTGCTTGTAGACATTGTGGGTTTATAGAGGAGGGCTTACGGCTTTTTCACACGATCGCTCATGATTTCAAGGTCAAACCCGAGCTCGTTCACTACGGCTGCATGGTTGACCTTCTTTGTCGTGGGTCTCGTTTGACCGAAGCGAGAGATTTCATCGAGTCAACACCTTTCAAAGCTGATGCGTCTCTGTGGAGGGCTCTGCTCAGTGCTTGTAGAGATAGAAACAACACGGAATTAGCTAAGGTCGTGTTTGAGAAGCTTGTTGAATTGGACCCCACGAATCCGGGAAATTATGTATTGGTATCTAATATATACGCTTCGGCCGGGCTTTGGGCCGAGGTTAGAAAGGTCCGAATGAAGCTCAGTGAAATGGGACTGAGAAAATCTCCGGGGCTAAGTTGGATCATCGTTCAAAGTCAGACACATTGTTTTGCCGCCGGTGACACGTCACACGTTCAGTCGGAGACAATCTACGAAAATTTGCGTTCTTTAACGGCGTTAATCAAAGAAAGAGGATACGTTCCCGATTTTCGATTAGTTTCGCACTACGGAGATGATCAATTCGAGTCCTGAGTTCATATCGAAAATAATCTGAAGGATCAAGAGAAGTAATTTCTCATTGTGGTGGTTTATACTTACTGATCAGATCAGATCAAATTAAATGAAAAAATGAATTTCTGATCAAATTATGCTATTAATTTATGAATATAATAGTGTATAGTTTGTACTTAATAACTCAAGATAGTAATATGTGCATTATTTATCTTCCTTCTAGTCAAAGAGTTGTTCACATAAATAGAGTAATTGGCCAGATACCACTTATACTTTTTTGTTGATGAACTTTGCCTCCACTAAACTTTAGTTTTTGGCAACAACGCCCCTTAAGAGTTAAACGATGGCGGGAAATGATAACTTGTGCCAGACACATAGGAGCAACGTGCTACTTTTTAAAAGTCAGGGGTATTTCTACCAATAACTATAAAAATTGTTTTAGAAGAGTACAAGCTTTTTAGCTTGGCATGATTATCATTCTTTTGGTTTGAATCTTATTGAAGATTATGCAAAATGATTTTATTTCTTGAATTCTAATCGCAGCTACGGACATGAGTCCCGTGACGAGAGAGCAAGCGACAATGGAAGAATTGCCGGAGTATTCGCCGTCGTTTTTAGCCTGCACAGCTGGAGCTCTCTTCCTCTTCACAATCTTTTACAACATACTTTTCCTCACCGTCATAAAACCTGCTATAGATGGACCCGAAGAGCCTGTATATACGGCCATGGAACGACGGATTTTGGAATAGCCGTTTATTCTTTGAACACCGTCGTTTCATGACGGAGCAGTGACTCTAAAATTGTAGCCAAAGTAAGGAGAGAAATGAGAATGAAGCAAAGTCTTATTGGTGGTTGCAAATTTTTGTTATAACTTATAATTGTCAAACACAACAATAAATGAAATATTAATATATATATATATATATATGTGTGTGTATATATATATATTGTTGGGACAGTTTGAAAAGAGAGCCAACAACCTATGCTTTGATTTATAATTTGCAACGGAATATTAGTTAATGCTTTACTTTAAATGTCTTTTATTCCTCAATCCATACGCGTGTGTGGGGTAATTTGGTTTAAAGAAAAGAAAAGAAAAATCTCAAGCCGATGTGCCAAATTTGATATGATCGGAAAAATAAAATAAGTGAAGGAAAATGAATCATACATTAAAATAAAAAAAGGTTAATATAAATTATATATTTTTGTATTGCACCATGGAATTTAAAAAAAATGGCGTTGAAAATGAATCATGTCACATATAGCATCACACATCGTATGTTTTTCTTTTTTAATTATGCGAAGAAAAAAGCAATAAATTTAGCGAATATTCCATAGTCTTAAGATTTGGACTAAGCTCAAAGTAAGTTAGGAGGGTTTTTTATTTATTTATTTATTTATTATTATTATTAGGGATAATAGCGGCATAAGTCCTCAACTTTTACTCAACTGGGGCGGCATAGCCACAACCTCATTTAATAGCGGTATAAGAACCAAAAGATTATTTCCGTTCATATTTGACTAACGGAAGTAGTCAACGTTTGCGTGGTCAGCTTCTCGTCAACGTGGACGCCACGTAATCCGACATGTCACCGTACATGTCATCCTCGTGTCATCAAATTTAATGCAAAATTAATGGCGATTGCATTAAATTTGATGACGCGAGGATGACATGTATGGTGACATGTCGGATTACGTGGCGTCCACGTTGACGAGAAGCTGACCACGCAAACGTTGACTACTTCCGTTAGTCAAATATGAATGGAAATCATCTTTTGGTACTTATACCGCTATTAAATGGGGTTGGGGCTATGCCGCCCAGTTAAGTAAAAGTTGAGGACTTATGCCGCTATTAACCCTTATTATTATTTACGTGGCTACTTAAAAAAGGCTAATAAAATCATTTTGGGTTGTCATTTTGTGGCATGTGCTTCATAATTTGGTCATTCATGTCCAAATTCAAGGGCACATTTACATATCTCATATGGACACACAAAAAAAAAAAGGGAATTATCCAATCTAAAGGGTCAAAAAGCAGCCCCATTGTAATAATTAAGGGCAAAAAGTAAACTATATATGGAAGACAATTCATCAAACAGCTCATAAATATGTCCACAATCCACATATACATCCAAAAAGGTTATTAAACGAGATCGTATGATCTAAACGCAATCACGATTATGTTCAAAAATTCAAGGGAAAATTACGGTAAAAATACCCAACTTTTGGTCAAACTACTTCCCGGGTACCTAACCTTTAAAACTGGCGGCAAAAATACCCAACCTGCGTTGACCGTGACTTTGGCATGAAAACGTTAAGTTTTCCGTTAAAATTCGTCATGTGGCCGTTAGCGGCAAAAATACCCAACCTTTTTTTAAAAAAATATTTTTAATTTTTTTAATTTATGTTTTTTTTTTCTTTTATTGATTAGTGATAATCTTGAGACGGAGAAATCGAGAGCTTTTATGGCAACGTATTGAAGTAGAAATATATTTGGCTTTTCGCGAAATGATGAGATTATTTGATCGTCACGACTCACGAGGTTCTGAGAGCGTTCCGAGGCCATTTCTTTCAAACTTTATGACTTTTGATTAAAAAAAAATAAAAAAAAAAATTAGTGGCATATATTCTTAAGCCATTTTTTTCTCAATACAGTGACAATAATTGACAATATTAATTCGATCTAAAATGGTCAATTACCAATAAAAATGGTAATTAGGGCTGTAACCGAAACGATTATCCGAGTTTTTTGAACTACCCGTATCCGGATTCAGTTTTTCGGGTATCCAAAAATCAGTACCCGTATCCGGATCCAAAAATCCGGATACCCGGAAATCCAAATACCTATTTTCCAAACCCTTTTCAATTACTTAAAATACATGTAACATTATGTTTAAAATTTCTCATAATAATAAGATTTTTATCACCATATGTAGCTTATACAAGCACATTAAGAAATCAATAGATGTTTTGACTAACTTTTGTGTTATTCCATGTATTTGGAATTCAAGTAATTATTACTAATCAATAAAAGAAAAAAAAAACATAAATTAAAAAAATTAAATTTTTTTTATAAAGGTTGGGTATTTTTGCCGCTAACGGCCACATGACGAATTTTAACGGAAAGCTTAACGTTTTCATGCCAAAGTCAAGGTCAATGGAGGTTGGGTATTTTTGCCGCCAGTTTTAAAGGTTGGGTACCCGGGAGACAGTTTGACCAAAAGTTGGGTATTTTTACCGTAATTTTCCCAAAATTGAATTTGCGGCAAAAATATTCCATTTGTGTTTGAATTTTGACGATAAAAACACATAATGTTATAGTTTTTTATAGTAACTTTAGATTGCTTCTGTTGTCAAGATTCGAACATAAATACTCAAAAACAAGTTTTATCTAAATCATATATATTTATGAATAGTAACATGAAAAGTGGACAAGAAATATAATTACAAATACAATAAAACTGAAAATAATACTTCGAAACTTGTTTAAACGTGAAACCGGAATGCATCCGCATTGTCTATCCGGATTCAAAGCTGAATTTTGAATCCGGACACCTCCATTCAGGTTAAATCCGGATGCAGATCTCGAGATTCGAGTTTTTAAAATAAGGTAACTCAAAAAAATAGAATCAAGATTTATTCTATTTTTTATTTATAACTAACCTAACTCTATGACATTGGAAAAACATAATTTTTTGTTATTGAAGAGACAATGAATAATAATAAATCGCAGAAATAAAAGTGTCGGGAATAAAGTATAAAAAATAGAGAAAAATAAAGGGCTTATTAGCAAAATACTCAACTTAGGTGAAACTATTTTAAAAACTACTCAAGGTTTAATTAATCCAAATCATACTCAATTAAAAGACTATTTTCCTAAAATACCCCTCAGGCTTTGAGCCCAAACGAGCCATCCCTTCTCCTTCTCTTCGACTCCTCACGGCGATCCCTCTCTAGATATCTTCTTCCTCGCAGAGTGAGTTCGGCGGAAGCTGTGTCGCAGATTCGCGAGCACCGGAGATTTGCCGAACGAGCAGGATTGCTCGGAGCAGAGACGAAGAGGAAGGGCTCGTCGGAGTGAGAGACGCTCGTGGCTGCAAGAGGCGTCGTTGGAAGGGGCTTCGCCGGAGAGGCGAGCTGCGTCGGAGCTCGAGGAGGAGAGTCCTGAAAAAACCCGAGCTGAGATTGGGGCTCTGAGTTTCAGGTTGGAGGGCTAGGAGATGAGCTTCGCACAGAAGAGAGATCTGAGCATCTCGCAGAGAAGACGGAGGGAGCGCCAGACGGAGCTTCACCGGAGAGAGTGTGAGACAGAGATTCGCGCTTGAAGGCTCAGAGTTGAGGAGCGTCTTCTCGGATCTGGTCTTGCGCTGATCTGAGGTGAAGCAAAGGTGGAGAAGCTTCGTTGGAAGGAGATCACAAGCTTCACGAGCTGACTCGTTTTTCTGTTTCGATTCTGTTAGGGTTTTGGTCCGATGGGTCTTGCTCGGAATGAGGCTTGGGATGATTTGTATAAGAAGCCGAAGAAGAAGAAGAATAGAGAGAAGAAGAAGAAGAAGAAGAAGAAGAAGGCCGACGATGGTGAAGAGATTGGTTGCTGGTTCAACATTAGGTTTCTGGGAAGCTGCATTTCTTCAAGATCCAAACTAAAAAGAGAGAGAGAGAGAACATTGTATCTTAGCAGTGGAAGAAACCCAAACGAAACCATAATTTTTCCACGAAGAAACCTCCATTTAAATTGCGTTAAATGCCACTGCAGAAGCTTGCCTCAAATTTTCTTATTTAAACTCATTCAACAAACTTCTTCCGACATCGGTTCTAATAGTAAACTGAAGGAGAACAATTAGCTCCATTCTTCTAATCAGGATAACATAACTAAATAGATTTCCTAAAGAAAACTACCTAGAAGTAAATTGGGAGAAACCATCAATTATTTCAGTCACAAAACAAAACACAAGGTGTCTCAATGCAAAGATAGGTCAGCTTGATAAGGCCATTAGTAACAGCATGAAGATCAATTTCCGGCAATAAACAACGTGTCAGACTTTTTACAATGATCTTCGGGTACATCTTTAGGACCAAACACTGGGAACTCCAACATGCTATTTTGTAACAAAATTAAAAAACAAAAGGCCATACCATATTAGCTTTGTTGACACTCCGGATTTTACTGGTTAGGATCAATCAATCATGTCCAGAATCAACCTTTTCCAATTAAATTAGTGTAACTTCAGTTACGATAATGTAACTTTAGTTACCATAATGTAACTTTGGTTACGATAATGTAACTTTGGTTACAAGAATTTAATTCCAATTAAATTAGTGTAACTTCAGTTACGATAATGTAACTTTGGTTACCATAATGTAACTTTGGTTACGATAATGTAACTTCGGTTACAAAAATTTAATTCCAATTAAATTAGTGTAACTTCAGTTACGATAATGTAACTTTAGTTACCATAATGTAACTTCAGTTACGATAATGTAACTTCGGTTACAAAAATTTAATTCCAATTAAATTAATGTAACTTCAGTTACGATAATGTAACTTTGGTTACCATAATGTAACTTCGGTTACAAAAATTTAAATTCCAATTAAATTAGTGTAACTTCAGTTACGATAATGTAACTTTGGTTACCATAATGTAACTTTGGTTACGATAATGTAACTTCGGTTACAAAAATTTAAAATAAATTAAATTAGTGTAACTTCAGTTACGATAATGTAACTTTGGTTACGATAATGTAATTTCGGTTACAAAAAATTTAATTCCAATTAAATTAGTGTAACTTCAGTTACGATAATGTAACTGCAGTTACCCAAGTGTAACTGTAGTTACCCAAATGTAATTTTTGTAACTTTAGTTACATAAGTGTAACTGTAGTTACCCAAATGTAATTTTAGTAACTTTAGTTACCCAAGTGTAACTCTAGTTACATAAGTGTAAGTTTAATGGGATAACTTTAACTCGAGTTACGTTGTGTAAAGCTCATAATATTTTTTTTTGCGGGACCTTTGTAATCACATTTGTAGCTCTCATTACAAAAGTTTGACTTCATTTACAAAAGTGTATCTATCGTTGCAAAAGTGTAATATGAATTAGAAAACTTATAGAAAAGTGTAACTCTTGTTACAAAAGTGTTACTTTAAAGACATAAGTTCCAGACAGAAACTCAATTAATACAATGATATATAACACAAGTGCTATTTATAACTAGAATTACAAAATTTTAACTCCAGTTACAAAAGTGGAACCGTGGTTACATAAATATA
Organism: Parietaria judaica; assembly: GCA_954871525.1. Classification (NCBI taxonomy): domain Eukaryota; kingdom Viridiplantae; phylum Streptophyta; class Magnoliopsida; order Rosales; family Urticaceae; genus Parietaria; species Parietaria judaica. Next base: position 12,351,080 of record OX940862.1, read on the forward strand.
TTTTACAGTTACAAAAATGTATTTTCAGTTACGTAACTGTAACTTCCTTTAAAAAAGTGTTACTCTAACGATATAAGTTTAATTAGAGTTACGTTGTATAAATTTTACATATGTGAAAGTACGATAGTATAACAACAGTTACATAATTGTAGTTGTGTAATTAGTAATTACAAGTCACTATTTTTCAAAGTTCGCCGAAAACTAAAGTCAGGGTGTAATCAAAGTTCAAGAGTCCTTACTGCCAGTTACTCGTTTAAAGAGCCCTAAACAATGAGAAGAGAAAGCAAAGTATTATTTAATAATTTAGTTGTGTAAATTTAGCTTTGTTTCTCTTTAGGGTTTAGTTTCACTAGTTCTAGACCCGGGACAAGATTCACAAAACAAGACCATAACAATCTTGTATAGGATCCAGATTAAGCTACCCGCTAACCATCTCTTGTGAATTGCAGATTGTGAATGACGTGAAGTTCACCGTGAGCCAAGCAGTTGTGCCGGTTGAGAAGGGGATAACGAGGTTCAACGAGAAACTTCACAAGATCTCTCAGAACATAAAGAAACACGACAAGGACAAAAGAAGAACGAAGGACGACACTTTTGTAGGATCACCTGCTGCGAAAAGGGTAATTCGGGGAATTGATGATCCTCTCCTGAATGGGAGTGTTAGAATAACACTTTTTTTTTTTTAACGAAAGTTACAGTTTCGTAACTGAAAAATCCAAGATTCGAATCAACACACGAAGTAAACACAGCCCGTAAAGAACGAAGTATTCAGCATCAACATTCACTTCCATAATTTTTTATCACTGTTCAACTAAACCTTCAAAGATTCAAATCAACACATAAACACTACACAGCTACACACAGCTAAAACAGACTAATAATAACTATAGGAAGCTTCATTGCCGCCATTGTTGACTTGCAAGCTATCTCCAATCCACATTCGACCTGATCATACACAGAAATTCACTCTTCTCTGTATAAAGCTTCAAACCTTTCGAAAATCTAGAGTCTCTTCATAATATTAACGATGGAGTTGCAGAGAGGGCTTGCCTATGCTGCGGGCTTGGGGTGGGGCTGCTCGGAGGGCTTTCTGGCGACGATGGAGAGGGCGTGGAGGCCGGACTCCAGCTCGTCGGCGACGGCGTCGTACACCATGCGGTGGCGTCCGACCAGCCCCAGACCCTCGAATTTGGGGGACACGATTTGGAGGTTGAAGTGCGTCTCTCCGGCGGCGGCTCCGGCGGCTCTCATGGCGGCATGTCCGGCGTGGTGGGAGGAGACGTCGTCGAGCTCGACGAGGGTGGCTTGGAAAGCAGAGAGGAGCTTTGCCCTAATCCTGCTCGCTCGAGTCTTGGCCGCGATCGGCGAGGTAGTTCGAGGGGGAGAGCGGTGGCTCGCCGCCGACCAGCACGATGTCGGGGAAGGGAAGCGAGCAACAATGGCGGAAGAAGAGAAGTCGAATAACAAGGCTTCGTCGAACGTGACTGAAAAACAAAGGGGGTATATTTGTCCTAGAAAGTCCAAATGAGGCTTTCTTTAATTTTAGCAAACATTTGAGTACCATTTTAAATAGTTTGGTTTTAATTGAGGATTTTTCTAATAAGCCCAAAAATAAATTGAAGGCTTGTAATTAGAAAGTAAAAATAAAAAGAAAAATGAAAAAAGAGAGAGAAAATAGTTGTTGTGTGTCTTGTTCATCATTGATTAACAGAGCAAGAAAAACTTGGATTCAGAGAGAGAGAGAGAGAAAGAAGTCTCTTCTTTGACTCTTCTTTCTTTCTCTTTTTCACACCCCTTCGCCATTGTTGTCCCTCTCTGTATTTAAGCTCTTCTTCGCATTCCCAGCAGAGATCTCTCCGGGAACAGGTTCGTTCTTCTCAAACCAGCATTTCTCTGAACCCAACAAATTTGCTCTCTTTTCTGGAACTGGAATCTGGGTGGAACTTGAAATTGTTGAATCTCAGAGCTTCGCATCTGAAATTTGTTGATTTTGTTGTATTTATAATATTTATTTTTCAAATTTTCGCGTTTCTCAGATTCGGATTTGGTGTATCGTTATAGAGGGTGAATTGGAGTAAATTTTGAAGCTATTTCAAGAACGTGTAAATGGGGAATTGCTGTGCGTCGCCGAGCACGCCTTCGCAGAACAACCGGAAGAACAAGAAGAAGCCGAATCCGTTTTCAGGCGATTACGGGGCCGGGAATGGCGAAGCCGGCGGGAACAGGCTCTCTGTTTTGAAGGATCCGACGGGCCGGGACATCTCGGAGCAGTACGATCTGGCGCAGGAGCTCGGGAGAGGCGAGTTCGGGGTCACTTACCTCTGCACGGACCTCTCCTCCGGCGAGAAGTACGCCTGCAAGTCGATATCGAAGAAGAAGCTCCGGACTCAGGTCGACATTGACGACGTCCGGCGCGAGGTTGAGATCATGAGGCACTTGAGGAATCACCAAAACGTCGTCTCGTTGAAGGATACTTACGAGGATGACAATGCGGTTCATATCGTTATGGAGCTCTGCGAAGGAGGCGAGCTGTTCGATCGAATCGTTGCAAGAGGGCATTACACGGAACGGGCCGCTGCCGCGGTTATGCGGACGATCGTCGAAGTTGTTTTGGTGGGTTTGATAAATTTGTTTGACATTTTTTGTTTGTATTTTTTAACAGATTTTGGTTGCTAATTATAGATTCTTGAATGCATTTTGCTTTGCAGACATGTCATAAACAAGGAGTGATGCATCGCGATCTCAAACCCGAGAACTTCTTGTTTGCGAATAAAAAGGAAACGTCCCCGTTAAAGGCGATCGATTTCGGATTGTCCATGTTCTTTAAACCTGGTATGCCCTGCGATTGACTCATTTGTTCAGGTTCCTTCATAATGTTCGGAATGTGGGATACTTTTCGATCACGAGCTAATAAGAAGCTTTTGTTTATGAACAAAAGTCAAACTAAATTCCTCCATAGTTGCTCATGAAAGCTTGAGAGCTATACAAGGAAACTATTACTATTATAATGTCTATGTACATTTTCTACAGTTAAATTTGCACTAGATATTGCTTTTGATGACTGTAATATAGCTAAAGTTTCTATCCTATACAGGTGAGCGGTTTAACGAGATAGTGGGAAGCCCGTATTACATGGCTCCCGAGGTTCTGAAACGGAATTATGGACCCGAGGTCGACGTTTGGAGCGCTGGAGTCATCCTGTATATTTTACTCTGTGGTGTTCCTCCTTTTTGGGCAGGTTTGTATCCGAATTTGAATCTTCATTACAAACTTATATATCCGTATATGTATATATATGTATATATATACATATACGTATATGTATAAATGTTCTGAAATGTATTTTACAAAATTAAAAACAGAAACTACGTGCTAGCAAACTAATTGTACTGAACTAGTACAAAACAGTTCTGCAGAATGAATATCCCAATTAGAAAACTGAAACGGAACTTAAGTTGCAAACCTAACCGATCACGGGATTTTATTTTCACAGAAACCGTGATAAAGTGCAAGCTTTTTAACGGGTATGCTTCTTCTTTTTTTGTGTACGTGTAGAAACTGAACAAGGAGTAGCACAGGCAATTATTCGCTCGGTGATTGATTTCAAGAGAGACCCGTGGCCTAGAGTCTCTGATAATGCGAAAGACCTTGTTAAGAAAATGCTTGATCCAGACCCAAAGCGGCGTCTTACAGCCCAGGAAGTGTTGGGTAATTAAAATTAAATCTGATACTCGCTAAAATCGTAGGCATTATACATGTATTTAGGATGAATCTCTTTATATAATACTTGGTCAATCTTTATGCAGAGCATACGTGGATACAAAACGCCAAGAAAGCTCCAAACGTTCCACTGGGCGAGACAGTGAAAGCACGGCTCAAACAATTTTCGGTTATGAACAAGCTCAAAAAGAGAGCTCTTGGGGTAATGATTTATTTATGGTTATACATTGTTGATCATAAAAGTATATGACAGTCTTTCTAAACATGAAATGTTCATCCTTATATCTATAGGTCATAGCTGAGCACTTGTCTGTTGAAGAAGTCGCCGGCATAAAGGAGGCGTTTGAAATGATGGATAGTGAAAAGAAAGGCAAGGTCAACCTCGCGGAGCTTCGTGTTGGCTTGCAAAAGCTTGGCCAGCAAATTCCCGACCCGGATCTTCAGATTCTAATCGAAGCTGTAAGTACTAAGCTCTGTCCATTAAACGATTTCCGTCCTATCTATCTTAACCATGGCGTTTCCTTCCCATAGGCTGATGTTGACGGCGACGGGGCCCTGAATTACGCGGAGTTTGTTGCGGTCTCGGTTCACTTAAGAAGAATGGCAAACGACGAGCATCTTCATAAAGCCTTTGCGTTTTTCGATCAAAACGGAAGCGGCTATATCGAGATTGAAGAGCTTAGGCTCGCTTTGAATGATGAAGTCGATACTAACGGCGAGGAAGTCATTGCTGCCATAATGCATGACGTGGACACAGATAAGGTCAGTGGAATACTAAAGATATGAATAACTTTTGCAATTACCTTGGGGTTAATCATTCTGAACTTGGGGTTTGTATTTCGCTTGGAGTAATTTGCAGTTATGCCACTGAACTTGTGTGTTATCGCAGTTTGAATATCAACTTTTTTTTGTACCCCTTAAACTTAAAAACTGTTGCAATTACCTCCCTGACTGTTAAATAATCGGCAGTTTTCATCAGATTGTAAGCCACGTTGCAATTCACACTCTAGTACATATTTGATGATTTTTTCCGGATTAGCTAATGTGTGCATTGCAACTGGCCTAAAAATTTGATGAAAACCGTCTTCGTCTTTTTTTTTTCTTCTTTCTTTTTTCATTAATGTTCAAGGGAGAATTTGCTAAAAAAAATTGTGATTTCATGTGACATGGTTGATACTTACTCTTTCATTTGTCATTGTGGTCCCGTTATTTGCAGGACGGGCGTATAAGCTACGACGAATTCGCGGCGATGATGAAAGCGGGCACGGATTGGAGAAAGGCGTCAAGGCAATATTCCCGAGATAGATTCAACAGCCTCAGCCTGAAGTTGATGAGGGACGGGTCCCTACAATTGGCCGGCGAGGGTAGATGAGTCACTTCATCGAATCCGATGAGTTCTTCCTCTATCTTTTTTTTTTTTTTTTGGGCTTACGGGATTTACTGTAATTTTTTCATTCGATCTCCGCTTCCTCGAATTAATAGACCTTTGGAATAGGTTGTAGGATCAGAGCTTAAGTGTTGAATAGGATTTGTTTGTTTAGAAGAGAAAAGAGAAAAAGTAATTGAGATTGATATTTTCGACCTAATTCGATTTGTGGGTTGTAAATATATCACTTCCGTCTTTCGTTATTGGTTTTTTCGGACTTTCATGTTTAAGAACTTTTCCGGAACGCGTTTAAATTCTTTTTAGATCTTCCGAGAGTGGCGTATTTATTTGTTTGATATCGAGTGGATTGCTATCCCTATCGGTTGCATTCGGGTTTCTCTCTTGGCTGAAAGCTAATATATACATTTTGTATTTTGGAAACAATTGAAATGTGACATAAAAATTTGCAACCATTTAATAAATTTGTGTGTAGATCTAAAAAGTGGTCCAACAACACAAAAAAGTTGACTTCAATGTTTCCACGAACCAGCTTATAACCTTTGAGTATCAGCAATGGCCACTTCCTTACAATACAACATATAGATATACTAGCCTTATGAGTTCTGGGATGCGGCTAATATATATATATATATATATATATATAGTTTTATGATAAATGTTCTAGATAACGTTATCGGTGAAAACCGAATTGGTTTATTGATGCCTAACGGCGTCTTTTTTAGAAAATAGATTTATCAATAAGTAAACTTCCTATTGAATGTTATTACGTAAACAATAACGGTAACCATAGCTACCTAACAACTTGGGATTGGCGACTTACCGCCGTCCTTTCGTGGAGATTTCACGAAATTTAGTACTATATCTTTGATTTTATTTGCAGTCAAACGTTCACATCCTATAATTTATCCACAATTTTACGAAGCGTACAGAATCACGAGACGCATAAATTGCGTAATATATATAATTTTGACCGATAGTGCCGGTTGTTCTTACCGTGATAAATAATTGTGTAATATATGTAATCTTGGCCCATATTGCCGGTTGTTCTTACCGTGATAAATAATTGTGTAATATATGTAATCTTGGCTCATATTGCCGGTTGTTCTTACTGTGATATTGTAATGTGAGTACATGTAATCTTGACCAATAGTACTATCATTTAAAAAAAAAAAATAACTTACGGATATCATATGAGATGAATGAAGAATAATAGATTCAATTATATGTATAGTTTAGTTTGACCAAAGAAAAACATATCTTTTTGAACTCAAAAGACGGATCTTGAAGAGACTTGTTCATATTTTTTTATCCTCTTTATATGATGTTGGACCGAATACGACACATGTTATAAAATCACTTATGAGATGAGAAGTGTCGTAATTTTGAGTCCTCATCTATATGATTTATTTTTATGTTATTGGTTGGGCAACCAAAAAAATGAGATCTTGAGTCTTGACCAAATACGACATTCACATATATTAGGGTTAATGACGGCAAAAATACTCAAAGTTTGGTCAAAGAACTCCTCGGGTACTCAAAGTTTAAAAGTGGTGGCAAAAATACTCAAAGTCACATTTGGGGAGTTGACCACTTCATTATTGTAACGCCATTAACTTACCCAATAACTCTGGCCACATGGAAAAATCTGTTTCGTTAAGTGTAATCATTAGAGGTTCAATTAGTTGTATTAAATAGTATCACTTAGGGGTTTAATTCGTTGTTTTCTCGTAAACGAGGCTGATGTGGGCTTGTCAACGTGGAAAAAATTATTCTGTCGGCAACCCACGTTTGTCTGCGTGGTCAGAGTTAACATGTAATATTAACGGTGTTACGAGATTGGAGTGGTCAACTCCCCAAATATGATTTTGGGTATTTTTACCACCATTTTTAAACCTTGGGTACTCGAAAGGTTCTTTGACCAAACTTTAGATATTTTTGCCATCATTAACCCCATATATTATAAGGTCATTGATTATGTCACAATAATAATAATAATAAAATATATGAACTAGCAGAGAAGTGTAGGACTCTGCACTCATATTGCGCCGTCACAATACGTTTATGACATTAATATTCTAATTGAATATCATTAAACAATGAATATGTGGGAGAATTGCTTAGACCGAAGCAAACACAACATGGTTCATAATTCCGTCCAAGTTCAACCTTCACACTTTTCCCCTCTTTTTTTATCCACGCGCTTCCCAACCCTACTTCCTTACATGTTTTTGCCCTTTTTACTCATTATATTTTGTGACAAATTTATATGAATTTCAATGGTAAAAATACTCAAAATTTGGTCAAAGAACCTTTCATATACTCAAAGTCTAAAAGTAATGGCAAAAGTATTCATAGCCACATTTGGAGCGTTGATCACTCTATTCTCGTAACGTGCCGCAACAACCGCGAGAGTTGAGAAATAATTCTTAGTTTAGATATTGATTTATAGCGTAAAAGAAATAATTCTTAAAGAAAACGACTTACTCCGCACTGCAGCAAGGCAACGGCGAGAGTTGAGAATGAGACGCTCCTTGCTTTGCAAAGGAGAGTACATGCATGTTTTCAGTGTTGTTTTCCAAATATCTGTCGGCGCGTGGGGAGGTGCGCGTGGGAATTGTGAATGAGATGAAATCGCGCTCGTGGAAGGAACGTGAGGTGATTTATAGAGCAAATATTCCAGATATTTTAAAACAACTAAAAGCAAAGCCTGTAATAATAAAATACTATTTTTATCTTTTTCTTATTTATTTATTTATTTTTCATTTTCATCATTCGCTCTTTCAATATCCACCATTGTCATCTTTCTCTCTCTCTGCTTCACTCACTCTGCTCCCAAATCCTCCTCAACCTAGGGTTTCCGATTCCATCCTCACCTCCTCCACGCGATTTCCGGATATGGCGACGGCGCCGTTCGGGGCGGCGTTGAAGGAGCCGAAGCTCGGGCGATTCCACGGCCTCAAGTCAGCCAACTCTCTCGCCCTCACCACGGCGCGGCCTTTGCATGTCGTCTTGGCTCCTTCGTCGAAGCCTTCGCTCATCAGAGCCGTTTCCACGGTGCGTAATCGGTTTTGGAATCTTTAATCTCTTTGTCTCTGGTTTTGTTGATTCACGTCTACTTGCTCTCCATGATGTTAAAGATGAGGTGGAAATGAATTTTTTTCAACGGATTATCGTTTTGAGAATAATGTTTGGATTGTAAGAAAATGTAGATTCGGTGAGGTGGTTTCCTTAGCTGAGATTCGGAGAAAGAAATCATGAATTTCGATGACTTTCTAATATTGCAACTTTTTTTTTTTTGGAATATTTGATGAATAATTGCGTTCAAAGTTTGTTGCTATGCCTGATTTCCTTGATAATTTCTCTGTCTGTAGCCGGCAAAGCCAGAGACTGCTGTCGAGCCAAAGCGAAGCAAGGTCGAAATATTCAAAGAGCACAGTAATTTCATTCGGTATCCACTTAATGAGGAGATTCTTACCGACACTCCGAACATCAACGAGGCTGCTACGCAGCTGATCAAGTTCCACGGGAGCTATCAGCAGTACAACCGGGACGACAGAGGCCCCAAGAACTACTCCTTCATGCTTCGCACGAAGAACCCTTGTGGGAAAGTGTCGAAAAAACTCTACTTGACCATGGATGATCTCGCTGACCAGTTTGGAATCGGTACCCTCAGGTTAACCACCAGGCAAACCTTTCAGCTTCACGGTGTTGTGAAGAAGGATCTCAAGACGGTGATGAGCAGCATCATCAAATCCATGGGCTCAACTCTCGGTGCCTGTGGAGATCTCAACCGGAACGTTCTTGCTCCTGCCGCTCCAATCAACAGAAAAGATTATCTCTTTGCACAAGAAACTGCGGAGAATATTGCTGCATTGTTGACTCCTCAGTCCGGTTTCTACTATGATGTTTGGGTGGACGGTGAGCAATTCATGACGGCTGAATCTCCTGAAGTGACGAAGGCGCGGAATGATAACTCCCTTGGAACGAACTTTCCTGATTCACCTGAGCCCATATATGGGACACAGTTCTTGCCCAGAAAATTCAAAATTGCAGTCACTGTGCCCACGGATAACTCGGTGGATCTCCTCACCAACGATATCGGTGTTGTTGTCGTCACTGACGACGATGGGGAGCCCGTTGGATACAATATCTATGTAAGATCAATTTTCCCATACATTTTTATAGAACTCAAATTGATAATCTAAAGAAGTGTCGTGTTTGGTAATGATTTATGATAGAAAAGAGGTAGAAGAGCTATAATTTCATTCAACCTTACCTAATTAATCCAAAAGACTAAACTGCCTTAGAAGCCTAAACTAAGGGTCCAACTCCAAGCCTATATTTCCTATTTCTCTTCTAATATGCCTTTGTAAATATCTCAAACTTTCTTTTACAGGTTGGCGGTGGTATGGGAAGAACACACAGGTTGGAGACTACTTTTCCCCGTCTCGCAGAGCCTTTAGGTTATGTACCCAAAGAGGATATTCTGTATGCAATTAAAGCTATCGTTGTTACTCAGAGAGAAAATGGAAGAAGGGATGACCGTAAATATAGCAGAATGAAGTATCTAATCGACTCATGGGGGATTGAAAAGTTCAAAAGCGTTGTTCAGCAATATTACGGGAAGGACTTTGAGCCTATCCGTGAGTTACCCGAGTGGGAGTTCAAAAGCTACTTAGGATGGCATGAACAGGTTCGTTTCTTATATTAATGTATATATATTCACTTTATAATATAAGATTCTTTCAGATAATTTTTTTGGGTATTTTTGGACGTTTTTATTAGTTACGGGGTAAAAAAGAGTAATATTTCTGTTGAAATTAGGCTCATTTTCTTACTGTTTGATAATGTTGTCAGGGTGATGGCAATTTGTACTGTGGACTTCACGTTGACAATGGTCGCATCGGTGGGAAGATGAAGACAGCACTGAGAGAGGTTATTGAAAAATACGATTTGAGTGTGCGGCTAACACCGAATCAGAACCTAATCTTGTGTGATATCCGTTCTTCATGGAAGCGACCCATCACCACAACTCTCGCACAAGCTGGTCTACTGGTAAATTCCGGTCTATTTATTCTCCAAATAAATTATTAAAAAATTCAATGAAAGTGGGTGTAACATTCATCGATACAGACTCCTAGGTTTGTGGATCCCTTGAACATAACTTCAATGGCATGCCCGTCGATGCCGCTTTGCCCGCTGGCTATCACTGAAGCAGAGCGAGGGATTCCTGATATACTTAAGAGGGTTCGAGCAGTATTTGAAAAGGTATTATTACTGTTTAATTATTATATAGAACAAATACAAAAGAAAAAGTTGGTATACTCGATCTGGGAATTCTTACTTATAACAGGAAGCTCTTCGTTTTTCAGGTTGGTCTGAAGTACAGAGAATCTGTAGTTATAAGGATAACTGGCTGCCCCAACGGCTGTGCCCGGCCTTACATGGCTGAACTTGGACTTGTTGGGGACGGTCCCAACAGCTATCAGGTACCACTTCTCACTATTTAAAACCTGAAATCTGAATATTCGGTTAAAAAATATTGAAATTCAGGGAAATTTGGGTAGATAACCAAGTTTTCAGGTGAAACCAAAACTGAGCTAGTTTCGGGTCTGGAAAAAAAAAAGTCTGAATTCTTACGTTCCCGAAAACCGAATTTGAAACATTAAGAAGGGGTTCTTAATTAGAATGGGAGATTCGTATTTCATTTTTTTGGTAGTTTTGTTATTGGCTATAATCTTAGCTCGATTCATAAATGATTTCAGATAATCGAACTCTTCAATCAAATAAATTTTAACAAACTTTACAAAATCAGGTCTGTTTTGGTTAGTCTTTGTCAATACCGAAACTCAAAAATTTAGCTACCCAATCTTTTGAAAAGTCAGTTTGCCTTTTAGATTCAGGTTTCAGTTCCGGTTTCGAAGTAAGCAAAAACACAAATTTTATTTAACTCCGCATCTAAGTTTTCATTTTAAAACATGTGATAAAGTTCAAGTGGAGCTAAATTATTGTATTTATATCGCTTAAAACAGATTTGGCTCGGAGGAACACCAAATCAAACCACACTCGCAAGAACATTCATGAACAAGGTCAAGCTTGAGGACTTCGAGAAAGTCCTCGAACCGCTTTTCTACCACTGGAAACGCAAACGACACGCTAAAGAATCCTTCGGAGCCTTCAGTAACCGCATTGTAAGATTACTTATAATTTCATTCTCGAGTTTAGGGTTTGTCTGCAAGTTTCGGTGCTTAATGACATGGTTGTTGTTGGTATCAGGGATTCGAGGCACTTCAAGAACTGGTCGAGAAATGGGAGGGTCCGGTCCCGGGACCCTCGCGCCATAACTTGAAGCTTTTTGTCGACAATGAGACGTTCGAAGCCGTGGACAAGCTCGCTTCTCTACAGAACAAGAGCGCACATCAGCTGGCCATGGAAGTCATTCGCAATTTCGTAGCGGCCCAATCTAACGGGAAGAGCGAATGAGTCGTTTCGCAACGAGGAATAACGGCGTCGCCTTTCCCTCTTCGACGCTCTTTTCTGTTCGGTAAAAGCCGGAAACAGAATCCTACATTCTGTGCTATTTTGTATTCGAAGTTAAGTTTTGCAAGTGTTGGTTTTAGTTTTGGGTGTATTTGAGTTTGTAAAATGGTATTATAAGTAATGTATGTTGCTTAATCAATCAGTTTTGTAATGAGAGTTTAGTTCTTAGCTATGATTCTCAAAGTTAAATTTTTTGGTGCAAAAAAGACCCTAATTTGCGCGGATAGTTACAACTTACAACTATTACCCGCGGTCAGTGCGCATGCCGTGGGTACACCGAGAGAGAGCCACAGAAAAAAAAAGAAAAAAAAAGAGGAAGATACATTTAAAAATCGACACACATTATGTTTTACACGAAACTGTGGTTTCCCCGAGGGTCAACTGCGACAAGCGGGCTACTGCACCAAAACCATCAACAAATTGTGCATTTGAATTTATCGATTTTAAATTTTTTTACAAAAATTCCGTTGGTATACCCGTTAATTAGCCTTGCGAGCAGTCGAGCTTTTAAACACTACCCGTGGCTAAGAAGTCCGTTATAATAAAAGGACAAAAAAAAGGTATTAGTTTGCCGAAAAATACATATATTATGAGTTTGTAACACTTGAATACCTATAAAACTTTTTATGGCAAGTAAAACTAATACTTTTGTTGCAGCGTCTCAGTCACAGACGATACAGCATGCCAATGGTTGGCCGTTACATGGCGTCTTAAGTTGGCCGCTGGTCGGACATGCTTGGCCATCTAACTTTTGACGGAGGGAGGGGGAGACCCGGGACCGAGGGGCACGGTACTCGCCGCGAAGAGACGCGGTAAAACCCCCTCTCCATTACCGAGCAGTCAGCGGGTCTCAAGCTCTACTTTGCAAATCATCAGGTTTCGGAGTCGCTGATTCTAAGGTTATATATATGTATAAACGGAAGAATCTATAGTGCAAGGGAGCACAATGAAATAAACGGAAATACCCTTGATCGAAATGACATAGAATCGTTCAATAAAAGCAAAGCACAGCTTTTACATTATCATACATCGATACAATAATACATCATCAATACATAGAGAGAGAGAGAGAGAGAGAGAGAGAGAGAGAGAGAGGAGAGGCTGCCCTCACTGGTGGCAGATGCGGGCCGTGGGGTTGGCGGTGCACACCGACGAGTACTTCTTCTTCGCCTCCGGCGTCCCTCTCTTCGGCTCGTCCGCCATCGCCATCTTCGCCACCGAGCTCACCGCGGCCGCCGCCACCGCGAGCATGACGCTCCTCCTCCCCTCGCTCTTCCCGGCCGGGACGCTAACCGCCTCCGCCTCCGACACCGCCGAGGCCTTGGCCGACACGACCACGCTGCGCCTGCCCGCCGCGACGCCCGCGAAGGCGGAGGCTGCCATCAGCACGGAAGCCATGATCTGCTTAGTGTCGTTTAACTTGAAGGTATATCTGGTTTTGTGAGTGTAGTGTGTTAATACTTAAACTCTGTGTTGTGATTGTGTGAGTATAGTATAAAAGTGTCGACATGATCCATTTCCTTATCGCCTTAGAGCTTCTGCCAAATGGGTTATCGCCACGTGTCCGTTTATCTGAATCAGCTTCTGTTGGCTCCGCACGCCGCTCGTTTGGATGATGTGTTTGTGCCTTTCAATCTCAGCCTTATAATGCTCTCTCTTTTTTTAACTTAGGATATATAATGGGCATATTATTATTATTATCCATTTTTATATGCAAATTTCCAAGACACAATATAAATCAAGGTTCTAAATATCGATGTCGATGTCGTTTCGGACTCTCCATTTAATGGATACATCGCTTGCCGACATATAAATGAGAAGAAATTGATATATCAATTTTCTGCTAATATCGTTTCTCTCTTCTCATTTTATGGACACGTCGTTGATATATCAACGACATATCCGGATATTTAGAACCTCGATATATATGACACTCAAATGTTCAAAGTAGCTTAAAACGCTGCCTCAACAACTTGTCGTTTATTCCGATGTAATAAAGTTGTCGTTTTTCTACTGTCCCAATAAAGTGTCGTTTACTATTTAGAACAAATTTCATATCACTTGTCGTTTCTCCCTTTGTCCTTTTTTTTCTGCAGAGAAGTACGTAGTCGTTTAAACGCTGCATCGATTTGTAGTCGTTTGTCCTTATAATTATAAGTTGTCATAAATAAGTAAAAAGATTCAAATGGTAAGTAAGAAAACAAAAACAAAAACAAAACTAAAAATGAAAATAAAAAAACCACTTTTGGAGCAAATTTTAAAGTTAGGCTAATAGGGGGCCAGAAAGCCCTTGAATATGGGCCTGTAATGGGCTTTGATTTTTTCTTTATTAATCAACAAGTCATTCCTTAATGTGTCTTCTTCGGACGAAACGTGCATAATTACGACTTCCTTCTCGCTCACTCACTCATTTTTTTCTGTAAATATTGTTCTCGTCTACTCCGTTCTTCACAAACATCTTGTGTAGTGTGTATTACGTCTTGACGTGTCTTGTGTATTTATATACGTGGACCTCAACACGTTTACAAATGTGCTCTAACTACTATAAAGAAAGCATATTTTATGCGTGATTAACCTACACCATCTTTTTTTTTCGTAATCAATAAGATATTCTTTTCTATCTTGTTTTTAATAAATGTAGGTGTGTGCAGTGTGAATTATTAGGCTTGTCGTATCCTAAGTATATTCTTGCGCGTAGAGCTCAAGACGGTTTCGAATGTGCTCGAAAATACTATAACAAATGTGTTATTTATGCGTGATCAAGTACCTTGACATATTCGAACTCCAAAATATTATCAATATAAATGCGTTGGACCTTAGCGAAACGTGTAATTTAAAAACAATTTAAGCGCTAAATGTTTCAAATATTGGAAATTAGATTATTGGATTTGAAGCTCTGAGATCTCAAGTACGTAGTAGATGTCTATCACTTGATATTAATTTCAAATCAATGTTAGATTCTTTGTCCTTTGATGCTGAATAATGACCTTACATGAAATGACAAAGGACATAGCATAATATATATGTATATATATATATATATAAGCTGTCGAATTGTTGCGTACACATGCATGCATGTGGTGGGAAAAGAATGGAGCAGATGATTGGAGAGGTTATAATTCAAATTTGCATTGCATGCCACATTTATGTCAACTGCTTTCTCTTCCTGTAATTTTCTATTCTCAGAAATACGCCAAATTAATTAACAGACCTTTTTTTTTGTTTTCTTCTAGTGTGCTACAATTTGCTAATATATATATATATATATTAATATATTCACATGTGTTTCTGGTTAATTTATGGAATCACTGAGTTCAAACTCAAGTGTTTACTTTAAACCTTCTTCGAAAATATTGACGTCATTTTTCATACGAGCATATATCTATTATTATACATATATATTTGTTTATTTATTTAACAGACTCATTAATAACTCACAAATATGTGGGTGCTAGGATAGCCTAGTGGTAATTTCACACCACCTCCAAAGTGGATGTTGTGGGTTCGATCCCCACAGCAGCAACGTTGCCTTAAAAAAAAAAAAAAAAAAAAAAAAAAAAAAAAACTCACAAATCTAGCAAATTCATTAAACATTTACATCCATTACTTCATCAAGACCGTAAATAGGAGCAACTTATCGCACTACCGGCCTTTGTTTGAAGTTCCGGCCGTGTTGAATTTCATTAGTATTCTGTCATTTTCCGAGTTCCATTTCCTGGCTAAGTTTCATTATTGGAATCACTCGTTGTGAACCGGTTCGGTCCCTAAAATATTTGATTCCGAATATCATCTTTTACTTGAGAAGTAATAGCTCATTCATATTTTTTTTTCCAAGCTCGTTCCATATATGAAATATTCTATTATTTAAAATTGTTGTCACACGCGTCAATTTATTGAAAGGCATCCCATCTTATCCACAAGCTACAAAACTATTTGAATTTGAGATCCATAGCAAATAGATACTACAAAAGCCAGATTAAATATATAATTCAGTGGCAGATCTTATATATATTATTATCATGCAAAATTAATAATATATATATATATAAATGATTATGATGTAGGTCCGAGTTGGATTTTGATGTGATATGAAAAGATCACGTAATGACGACAAACACAAGAAATCTAGTGTATGCGACAAAGCTGTCCTTTAAATTGGAGTCATTGACTTGACTTGGATTCTTCCACGTCCAAAATAATACCATTTTTTCTTATCACATGTCACAACCTAAACTATATTAGATAATAATGACACGATTCATTTTCCATATGATATTCTATTGCTTCGCTAGCTTTCAAACTATATAATATATAGCTTATCAGTTACATAATTTTTTAGAAAACAAATGTGTACTATACTCACTACCTACTTAAAAGCATCTATTTTTTCTGCCGGCAACAGTTGGCCGATTTGTTCCTAAAACGCGTTGAACTTCGACGCGCAACATCAGAACGGCTATGAAAATAATTATTAAGTACATTTTAGTTCTTCACATAGCTCTAATTTTTGAACTTATAAACTTGTGAGGGGCTTTTATAGTGCTGACGTCACAAAAATAGAGTTTAATCTATTTTATTCTTAAATCAATTCTATTTTTATAATTGAAGATTAGAGTTTAATCTTAAAAAAGGACCTTTTATCGACATGAGCTCGCACCGGTTAAAGGTAGCACCGAGAAGAGATGGACATATATTCTTTGACAATGTCTGTAACAATTACTTTTACCGTCATATAATTTCCCGAAATCACCGGTTATAAAGATCCTCACGACTTTGCATTCAGATATGGTGCATTACGTGATGTGCTAATTGGAAATCAAATCCCCTTGATTCATGCACATGAATCAATCATGAATCAATGGTGCATTACGTGATGTGCTAATTGGAAATCAAATCCCCTTGATTCATGCACATGAATCAATCATGAATCAATCTCTTTTATCATCTTTTATTATGCTATTATCTTCATTAGTTTTCTTTGATTTATTTTGATTTTATTATAATTATATTAGGTACATTAGATCAAGTTTTTTATGATTATTATTAGGTTTCATTTATGCTACATTTATGCTATATAAGCAAGAGAAAACATGTGTAAGTTTTTAGTTGATTATGAATTAAAAATCGAGCTTTAGCTTGTGAAGTCGAGTTTATTCTCGCAAAGACGTGTTCTTCGTGTTCTTCGTATTCCGCTCTACATCAGTTGGTATCAGAGCCGAAAGATCTTGAAACATGCCGCCGCGGCGAGATTCCCGACGACGACAACGTTTAGACAAAGAATGGCGTGAAGGTATGGATGCGACGATGGAGAAGTTGGTTCAACTCTCCACCATGATCAATGATTACTTGACGAAGGAAAAACGATATTCTAAGACAAAGTGTAAAAGGTGCGACGAAAACGGGAGAAAACGAGCCTCAAATTCGTCCAAATTCAGCTCTTCTTCTCTGTCCACGCCAGGTGTTCGACGAAATGCTGCAGAGACACTGGCAGCACCCCAGCGCGCCCAGACAGCCCCAACAACGCTCATGTTTGCGCCCACAACGCCCCAACGCGCGCGCATTCGCGCCCCAGCGCCCCAAAGTCGTGCTAATGTGCGACACAACAAGCTCCGATGTGCCCAAACTTGCTACATACCGTCTTGCAGCGCCCATGTAGTGCCCAACAAGTCCCTCACAACACGATTTGCGCCTCACATCTCGGAAACAATCCAGAAAATCTCAACGCGCGCCAATTGTTTGAAAAAATGCGGGAGTAACTCTCGAGGTAATATTTGGCCACAATTAGAGGTCGTGTTTGAGGAGTCAAAGTCCAAAGATTTCATGTGTGATGAGCCCATTTATGACGAGGTAGAATACACTAAACCTGTCTACGATGAGCCCGTTTATGAAAATGTCTTGCACGAAAATATCTTTTGCAGTGAAGCGGTATACGGTGCGCCTATGTATGACGACTCCATTTACATCGAGGCGGAGTACGGCGAGGCTTTGAACGATGAATCATTGTACGACGAGGCGGAGTATGGAGAGGCCGTGTATGATGAATCTTTGTACGACGAAGCCGAATGTGACGAGGAAAGAATTGCGGATGATATGAGTATGTCTCTCGTGATTGAAAATTCGTTTGTGGCCTCAATGGAGAAGATCAATATAGTTTGGGTTCCAACCAAGACTACCGGAACAAGTGCACCGATCGGGCGTAGCACACTTCTACCGAAAATTATTCTAATGGCTCGGTTCAAAGAAAATGTTCAAGAACCTGTCATGAAAATTTTCTTGGTCCTCGATGAGCTTCCCAATAAGATATCAAAGAAATCTCCCAAAAGAGCACGCGACGAGTCTACATATAACTTTGAAGAAGAGCCGCCCGACAAACCGCCTGACGCGACGATGGAAAAGACCAATGCCTGCACCCCCCAAATAAATTCGAGGACGAATTTTCTCAACACCGGGAGAATGATGCCGTAAATCACGGATCGAAAGATCGGGAATTAAACACGAAGATCCCATCATTTATCAAGCTACAATCTTCGCTTTATTTGCTTCCATTTACTCGTTTATTTACTTTCCGTCTTTAGTATTATTTGTTTATGATTTATTTTCATTTATGTCTTGATTCTCGTTTTTATTTCGAGAAACAAAAGACTCTTTATATTGTTTGCCTTTCTTTGTAATTCCTCAGTTTTTGTTAGAAATGAAAAATTGAGACTTTGTGTTTCTCTCCCCAAATGCGAGTGTTCGTGAGCGAGCTCCGAGTTTGATGCCCTCAATCCGGTATCCGTGTGCGGATCAACGGTTCTTGGATGCCCGAGTCTAGCTGTTCGTGCGCGAATCAATAGGCGAGGAAGGTTCTTCGATCGGATATTCGTGCGCCGAATCAACGATTGAGTTCGACTATCCCGGTAACATTATTTATCTAGTTCGATTAACAATATTTTTCTACGATCTACATCAGTAATGGTGCATTACGTGATGTGCTAATTGGAAATCAAATCCCCTTGATTCATGCACATGAATCAATCATGAATCAATGGTGCATTACGTGATGTGCTAATTGGAAATCAAATCCCCTTGATTCATGCACATGAATCAATCATGAATCAATCTCTTTTATCATCTTTTATTATGCTATTATCTTCATTAGTTTCTTTGATTTATTTTGATTTTATTATAATTATATTAGGTACATTAGATCAAGTTTTTTATGATTATTATTAGGTTTCATTTATGCTACATTTATGCTATATAAGCAAGAGAAAACATGTGTAAGTTTTTAGTTGATTATGAATTAAAAATCGAGCTTTAGCTTGTGAAGTCGAGTTTATTCTCGCAAAGACGTGTTCTTCGTGTTCTTCGTATTCCGCTCTACATCAGTTGGTATCAGAGCCACTCGTTTCTGTACAGAGGCACCGATGAAACGAGCCGTTCGCGACGCTTTCGTAGAGGATATGGTGAGACGAGAAGAGGTCGACGGATTCCGTGCTCAGGTGGAATTGCTGATCCGTCAGATGGCTGCAATGATGCAGAATCAAACGGAGCAAAGACGCCAAGACGAGTCCGACACCGAGGACGACCAAGCCAACCTGTTCGGGCAGAATTTTGGACGTGCGGCGGTCCCGGAGGATGCGCGATGGGTAGCGGCGTTCCAGGTGGCTATCCCGGAGTACGACGAAACGACGTACGATGAGGCGGAGCACGGCGAGGCCGTGTACGACGAGTCGGTTTACGGCGAGACGGAGTATGACAAACCCGTATACGATGAGTACGATGAGGCCGTGTATGGCGAGGTCGTATACGACGACAACATGTGCGACAAGAAGGATGATAAGATAGTTTTGGTTTCAAGCATGGCCACCGAAGTGGCCGCACCGAGCAATTCCATTGTGGTGGCGGTCGTGACGACCACGAGTGGAGTTCCGAAAATCAAGTTAAGCACAACGTGGAAACAATCGCGTAAAGTTCCCGCTCAACTACAACCTATGTACGTGCATGACCGTGATAGACGAAAAACTAAGCTTGAAGACATGATCAAGAGATATTGGCGGGGCTGCAAATCCAATGCATTTGTTTTACGACGACGACTTTGGCGCCGACACAAGCGCGGCGATGGCGGCGGACTTGCGATACCTATTGGCGCTCTAAATTCGAGGACGAATTTTTTTCAAGCCGAGGAGAATGGTGCATTACGTGATGTGCTAATTGGAAATCAAATCCCCTTGATTCATGCACATGAATCAATCATGAATCAATGGTGCATTACGTGATGTGCTAATTGGAAATCAAATCCCCTTGATTCATGCACATGAATCAATCATGAATCAATCTCTTTTATCATCTTTTATTATGCTATTATCTTCATTAGTTTCTTTGATTTATTTTGATTTTATTATAATTATATTAGGTACATTAGATCAAGTTTTTTATGATTATTATTAGGTTTCATTTATGCTACATTTATGCTATATAAGCAAGAGAAAACATGTGTAAGTTTTTAGTTGATTATGAATTAAAAATCGAGCTTTAGCTTGTGAAGTCGAGTTTATTCTCGCAAAGACGTGTTCTTCGTGTTCTTCGTATTCCGCTCTACATCAAGATATTTTCTACCATGTATTATATGATTACTACTGATACAGTTTAAATAATAGATTGGTACGTATCATATAAAATAAAAAATGTACATTGTATTGGAACTTGGTGTTATTGGTTGCTTATATATAGTAACAATAGTAAATTTGTCACCTTTCAACGGTAAAATGACATCGTTTGTTGATTAATATTGTTTATGCATTAATTAATCATATAAGTACTACTTGTCAACTACAACGGTAAAATTGTGAGCCTTTAGTGATTTTCAACACTCAAATGCAATTTATTGCACACATAAATTTATGAAATTTTAATGCATATACTAAACAAGTTAATTTTCCTAAATGTCCACAAAATTAATTACAAAACCTCATAAATTTCTGAGCATATTTTTAAGGAATTGACTTGTACAATCAACTGCAAATTGGCAGACATGGTTTCAATTTGAAGTTCAAAATTTTACAGAAGCATATAACAATTAAGCTATTCAAAACATGGTCCACTATTAATTATTATTCCTATATTAACATTTACTACGGTGACAAGTGAACTCCAACTGCAAATAAAACTAGGCTTATAAATTTAAAAAATCAAATATTATCCAAAAATCATATAGTATAATCCAAGGGCGCTTGAAATGGGCTTCCGTTGATAGTGACACGAGCTCGCAGCCGGAATTCCTAGTCACCGTTTATTATTATTATTCTTGGTTTAACAAATTTTTAAAAAAATGTTTGCGGTGCATGGATTTTACGTCAAGTAAGCCACTAATTAATAGGCAGAAATTTAAATTCCATGTATTTAGTGAAAAGAATTATTTTATGGCTCTACAATTTCTGGCTTTTGAGCATCAAATTTCACTAAAATGGACACAAATTTTCAGAAGACAGAATCAGAGGTGAAACTACAGTATAGTATGTACGTACGTACTTCCAGTTAAATTTTCAAAATAACTAAAGCTAATATAATATTCTCTTGCAAACAAAATTAGAGAAAGTTTTGAATTTGGAGCCATTAATCAATATATAATATAAATACATGAAACTATTAACTGACAATTATGGTAAAAAAATATTCATAGTTTTCAACAAAAAAATAGTGCAATTAAATCTGAAGCTTACGGTGTAAAAACTTAAAATTAACATTCAGATGATATACAAAGAATCAATAAAGATGTAAATTTTTCTTCAATATATTAAAAAATGTAAGAATGTGTTATTTTAAGAAATTGGCCTTGTATGGTTGGAATTTAAATTGTTTGCATGCAAATTGAAGCCAATCACTTCAAACTGGTGATAACTATAGTCTATAAGTCATTGAAGTGTCCCACAAAAGTAATAATTAAAGCTCAAAAAAGAAAATATATTTTTCGAACAAAAAGCTTTTATTGGTACGTAGTTTGGTGAAAATAAATTAAAAACACTATATTTTACGTGAAAATCAAGAGAATCCCAGTGACTGTTTGAGAACTGAGAGAATGAGAAAATACATAATAAAACTATATATTATATAACAGTAATAATATGAATTAATTTGAAGAGCTTCCACGGCACGTACCAGTGGCAGTGACCACTTCATTGATTAATCATTTGCTTTTTATGTGACTATCTTGATTTGTGTGACACTCTTCAATTCAATTCAATTCAAAGTCAAGTCACAACTTGTTGTCTATAAATTGATTAAATATTATTATTATTATTATAAAATATTTAGTTTGTTCTAGTCGAGGTTCAAGCCCGTTGCTTTGCATGGTTTTAGTTTAATATAGCTCTAATTAATCACGTTCATTAAATTTTTAAATTAAAAAAAAAGGCTAATTGGTGCTAAGCGACTGAATTTAAGGGTATTGTTCATTTTTATGGCTACTCATTAGCATAATTAATTCCGGATTATTAGTAAAGATGCTACAAAATATTGTATTATAACACTTATTATAGCTAATTAACGGTCATGTATAAAAACGTATATGTAATTTATATTTTTATTTGAATAAAAGTGTGTTTTTGTTGTAATAAATATATATAATACTTTAAGTGTATAGCATAATTGTGGAGCATGTTTATAAAGTGGTAGTAAAAGTATTAAGAAAGAAAACATCATATGTCAAACACTTATTTTATTATCGCACACCTTATAGTATACTACTTTAAAATGTAAGTTTATATTATATAGAGTCAAATACAATAATTTAGATGGCTAATTATACACCTTTATTGTAACGGCTTGATTATAATTTTACAGCCGCACACACTAAATTAATATTATGTGGATGCTTTTAATAATTAGTTCCATTTCATAATTAAATCCCTATATAACTTATCGTTTCTAGTTAACGATTTCTTTAATTTGCAGAACAATTCTTATGGACAAGTATAATTGAATAATTATTATTTAGTTATCTTAAAAAAATATACAAAATTCACAGTGTTCTCTTGGTTAGCAATACTTTTTCTTTGCAAGATATCATTCCCACGAATAGAATTGCGCGACAGTTTAAAATCGGTCTTCTTATGTCGCTCGAGCCAGTGTCGTGGAAGCTTGCATGCGAAATAATCAAGTACGTTATGTTTTAAACAAATCAGGCCACATTTTCCCGCTATGTATAGTATAGGAAAAATATTATGCTTAGAACTTAGCACAAAAACGATTCACTTACATTTGATTTTTTTTTTTGTTGCCAAAGACTATAAATTGTCGTTTTGAAAGCCTTAACTTAATTTGAACAAAATTAGCCAAAAAAGCGTTGACAAATGAGCAACATGTATGTGCTCAAACCTCATAATGCCATTTCCAACAAAAAAACTCACCGGCCTTGTCAAAATCCGACACCTGAAAACACCTAGGCACTTGTAATCCGATACTAAAATCAAAAAAAGAAGAAGAAGATGATGAAGAAGAAATTAAAATAGTTTTGGTTTTTAAATTTACATTATTTTACGAGAAAATATTTTTAAACGTCCCACATCGAGTAATTGAGTATTATGCACTCAATTTCTATCTTATAAGGTCCATGTCTCATCAGTAAATGATTAGTCACAAACAAATTGCAAGAACAAAACACCTAAGTGCAAAATATAGTGTCGAGGTCCAGCGTCTTCAATCTTAGCGTGAATTTTTCTTTTTTAAATGGATAAGTAAGTAAGCTTAATCAATCTTATGAATGTCTAACTCTTAATTAAGTATACTTAATGTGAGTATAAATGAATAAAATCAAAATCATTTCGAAGAATTGCAAGTTTTGTGATTTGTAATTATAGTTGGTGTATTAATTAGTTTAGGGTATGTACACCGTACAATCATTTCTTAGTTGTCGTCGCCTCTTTTGGACTTAAACTACTTCACTCACTTCAATATCAAGATGAAAATTAAAATATTGAAACTTTATGATTTGAAGCACAAGATTATCTAAAGTCTTAACATATGATAATATATATATATATATAGTGAATGGTATGAAGTTAAGTTTCTTGCGATGTATTTTTTCTTTGATTAATTGCAAATTGCAATTGTGTGTGTTTGGGTCCCATCCCATCCCCCAACTGGGATTCGGACGCATTAAATTAAAGGGGAACAAAAGAAAAAACATTTAACTGACCCAAATATCCCTTTCAAATTCCTATGTCATTTAAATAAAACACAACACAGCTTTCATTTGAAATCCCTGTTCTTGCTCCTAACGAGGTTGCACGCTCTCTCTCTCTCTCTTTCTCTTCCTACAAAACACCCAAACAAAGCAGAGCCTTCCTTATCCGACCACCAAAACTAACTCTTTTCTATTTTCTTTTCAAATACACCCCCTCCCTCAATGGCGGCGATGTTCGGCGCCATCGCGCCGCCGAGGAGGCCGAAGTGGCAGTATCCGCCGCCGCCGACGCCGCGGATCATCCACCTGCCGCGTCGCCCTCGCCGGAGAACGCACCCGAAGGTCAAGAAGCCGTCGCCGGAGACTCCTCCTCCTCCTCCTCGGAATTTGGGGAAGCTCGAGACTCTGTTCGGCCACGAGCGAGCTTTCTCGAAGCAGAGCGTGCCGATCGTGGTGCTGGAGGAGAAGAGGAGGGAGAGAGTGGAGGAGAGAGGGAGCTCGGAGCTCGCCGTCAATGGCGGCGGCGGCGAAGAGGAGAGGTGGAGGTTCCAGGCGGAGATTCTGAGAGCGGAGTGCAATCTGCTGAGGATGGAGAAGGAAGTCTCGGTGAAGAAGCTCGAGCGAGCTAGGGTTAAGATTCAGCGAGCTCTGAGATCGGTCGTTCACTCCATTGTCTCTGTTAGTAATCACATCCAAGCTTTCAACTTCATTCATGGAGTTTTCTGTGATTTGACAGTGATCATGTTTGTTTCTGATTCCTTCCTTCACAGGAGCGGGAGAAGATAGGCGAAGGCGAGAGCTCGAGAGCCGAGCTCGAGGACGGGATTCAGCAATTGGCGGAGAAGATCGAGCGGCTGAGAAGAAGCTTGGAGGGCCGTCCGAGGAAATGCCGCAACTCCGACGAACAAGAGGCGGTTCTCCGGAGGGACGCGAAGATGTTCAGAGGAGCTTCGGACGAGGTCTGCGTGAAGAAGATTCAGGAGATGGCGGAGGTGAGCCTGTCGATCAAAACCGCGTATCGGGCCAACGAGAGCTTCGTCTCGAGTGACGACTCTAATGTAAGTATGAAAAAGATTCCCCGGGATTTTGCTCTCAACCGAGCTCGAGAAACGGCTAATTCGAAAGTTTCTTGAAAAACGCAGGTCGAAATATTGAGAAGGAAAATGGAGGGACTTTCAAATGGTATGTTGTTAGAGAGAATGAGGGAAGAATGTGGTTCCATGCTCTCGACGGCCAACAGTTCCGTCTCCAGCTCCGCTTCGACTTCGAAGAGAATCGAATTCGTCGACTCATCATCTTCATCGACACAACAATCGGAGAAGAAGAAAAATGTAAATCAAAATTTCAGTTGAGCTTCGTAATCGTCTATGGAAGCTGTTGTCGAGTATTAAAATGTGGGCAATTTTCCGTTTGCAGGGCAAAGAGAGCATCTGCTCGGGGCGTTGCAAGGTCGTGGTAAGGAGAATTCTCGCGCAAGTTAGAGCCGAGACGGATCAATGGTCTCAGATGCAAG
The DNA here is from genome assembly GCA_954871525.1 of Parietaria judaica. Lineage (NCBI taxonomy): Eukaryota > Viridiplantae > Streptophyta > Magnoliopsida > Rosales > Urticaceae > Parietaria > Parietaria judaica. Next base: position 12,376,406 of record OX940862.1, read on the forward strand.
AAATGTTGGGGCAAGTGAGAGAAGAAATGGAAGAATTGCAATCTTCCCGTGACTTTTGGGAAGATCGAGCCGTTGATTACGATCACCAAATGCAGGCGCTGAATGCCGATGTAAAACCTCAAAACTCTTTGGCGTGTTCTTAATTCGGGTTAATTTAGCGACAAAGTTGTTTATGATTTTGTTCGGTCGTAGGTTCGGGAGTGGAAGCAGAAAGCGATCGCATCGGAGAACAAAGCGAACCAATTGGAAGCGCAAATGTATTTCCTGAGGAAGGAGCTCGAGAGCGCGAAGAAGAAAGACGATCCAACGGCAAGATCTTCACCGCCTCGTATGGCGGTGGACGGGCAACACGAGATGGAGAAGCAGGTTCTGATATGCAGGCTGAAGGAGAACCGGGTCAATAACAAAGTCAACCTCTGCGATCATCGTGTCCCCGGCGCTGCTCAGAGTAACAAGAAGCAAATCGAGGTCGTTTCAAGCGAAGGAAGAAGGAGAAAAGCGTTGTCGGAGAGACCCCCATTGGGAGATATCGGAAATTTATCGGTTTCGTCGAAGCAACGCAGCAAGGCGATCTTCCCGTTGATGCCTTCCAGGGCAAGTAAACATGTTTAGGCAATGATAACGGACATTTTTGAAGTTGATTATGGGTACTTTTTTTTTTTTTTTTTTTTATCGTAGTAATTAATTTAGGAGCTGAATTAATGGTGGGTAAAGTTAGGCTGACCAAAATAGCTAGTTTTTATTCTGTAATAATATCCTTGTTTACTTATATTTATTGTTATTATTTTTTTACTCGCCAATTTACTATAACTCGCTACAAATGATATTCTAAAATGCCCCAATTCAAATTACCTAAGATGATCTCGGAAAAACATCCTCACTAAAATAAATTTTCTTTCAGTCTATTTCGTTTTATTTAAAAAACAGGGAAATTATCTTCTTTTTTTTTTTTTAACAATAAGGAAATATTAATAGTGAATGAAGATGTCGTTTGTAGAAAAACGACATACGACAACAAAAATGAGGATGCCATACGTGCATAAGTCATAAACGACAGGAAATCGTGTTTATTGTTTTTTTTTTTTGAATGGGAATCGTGTTTATTGTTAAAGCACGTTCCTAGGATAAAAACGACATATGGAGTAGAGCCGTACATACAATGATTAACTGCAGTAGAAGTATCAAAAGTTATCAGAACCCGTATATATATATTCAATGTCAATAAATTTCTTTGACTCGATTGATTTTTTCTTACGTATTTTCCTTTACGTTAAGTCATTTATATGTATATATATGCACCACAAATTTCAGTATTTAACATGGAAAATATCAAAACCCGTAGAGTAAAAAATAATGTTAACATGAGATTTACAGATGTAGACATGTAAAAAAAAACATTAATAAAAATAAAATAGGTAGAAATTAGAATCAATCGAAAATGCAAATATCCGACTTTTAATATCTGATTAGCGTAATTAAAAGTGTAAGGAATATGCCAGTGCCACACTATTATATAAACTAAAGATATTTTTGCCGCAGTTGTGCCTATATATAAAGGCTAAGCATAATTGTTCGCGAGAAACACCCAAAATTTCTGATACGACCAAGCTCTCGCTCAACTCTCGCCTGTTTGCAATTCGCTGTAAGTTCTCCGATCATCGATTCTACGTTTTCTGCTGAAATTGATTCTCCGAGAAATCGTATTTCAACCTTTCGTCTTTGATTTGATTTTTGTTTTTGAGTTATTGTTGAATCTCACTGTTTGTGGATCTGGGCTTCGATCTTCTCGTCTGGGTTTCATGATTGTTGAGTTGATTTTTATGCGTTTTAGGATTTAATTGGAAAATTATTACTTGAAAAAAGAATTCCCCATTGATTATCGCACATCGTAGAAATTCAAGTATTTCAAATTGATTTCGGCTTCCTTTCTGGGATTTTAGTTAGGGCTTTTGCAGTTAGCGAGAAGCTTTACACCTAGAGAAGTGTCTGTTGTTTGATTTTCATTGTGAAAATTGGTATCATGCTTTTGGGATTTTGGTGAAGAAATGGTTATATCATATATGTATTCAGATCAATTGCTGTATTATTTGAACAAGAAGGAACATTTGAAGGTACTTCTCACGATGGAACAATGTCGAGTAAAGCTTCGATAAGTCCTGATTTAGCTTGTTTAAGAATGTCATGGGGAAGGAACATATGTTTAGTTTTACGAGCACCCGAAAACCTTGTCGCTATTGCATAATATTGTCTTTTAATTGGGTATTTGCTATGGCGGTATATAATCTTATCAATGACTACGGATTTGGGGATCAAAACTAGGATTTTCTTCATTGGGCTCTTTTTAATTACACGTTCCTTGCGTTTTGTTTTTTTATCGTACTTTAGTCAGATTATGTAGTAGATGAATGTAATATATAGAGTAGATAATCAGTATATTACTGCAAAAAGGGGCCATTGTGTGTCTTAGGTAACGTAATGTTCCGACCGAGATTTATTTCCGGATAATGTGATACAGTAGTGAGAAACATTTCGTAACGCAGTACGTAATATCTAGACTGTGCTTCTATGTTTTGTTTGGTTATCTTATATCTGTATACTAATTTTCTTTTAAGCTAAGTTTTTTGTTGATTTGATGATCATCTAGGGGACATGGCCACGAAGTGGATCATCGGATCTCTGGTGGGGTCCTTAGGGATCGCTTATGTGTGTGATTATCTGATGTCCGAAAAAAAGATTTTCGGAGGTAGAAATCATAAATTTATGTCTTAATTTCTCTTTATAAATCTTTCTACATTAGTAAGAATTTGTGTGCTGTCATTCTAGTAACACTTCTGTGTATAATAATACCAGGTACGATACCTCACACGGTTTCGAACAAGGAGTGGTATGAAGAGACCGACAAGAAGTTCCAGTCCTGGCCTCGTGCCGCCGGGCCTCCGGTAGTTATGAATCCCATCAGCCGTCAGAATTTCATCGTCAAATCTCCGTCTGAGTAAAGAATGTTGCTTTTGTTTGTCTGAAACCGATTTTTTTCCTTATTCCGATGGCCGAGCTTGGCCTCAATAAGATTTGTTCCTTTCGAGATTTTTGGAAGTTCATGTTGTAGAACAAGTCAATTTGATGTGCCTACACTGTATCTCTTTCATTTTTGCTGAATTTTGAAATATGAAAAGGAATCATATTCTTCTTTAAATTAAGAGAAGTGCCTTGCTCATGTTCCATATGTTCTAGTTAATGGCATGTCATGAAACAGAATTTCTTTATAAAAAATAGTTAAGTAATAATAATACATTTGGGGTTTTAAGTTTCGGGTTTAAATTCGGGTAAAGTGGTTAATCAAAACTTGTCTGTGCCGGTTTAAAAAAATACCCCACTGTGACGTTTCATGAATTATCAAGGGTTTACCGTTGGCTTGCCAAAAACCTCCAATTAGAATTCAGTATAATGTCTCAATTGTGTTTCGTGAAGGAAGGTAAACGGCATGATTTTTATATACGACGGAAAGAATTAGACAGGCAAACAACAATAGTTTATAATTATAATAGATCTTTCAAACCGTGAGACGGCAAAAAACCCGACAATGTCAGCCTCGGCGGGTTGACTTATAGATGCTATAAATAAGAGAGGTACTTTCTTCTATTATGTTGTATTTTTGTATTGGCAGTTTGTTTTCGACAGGCATGTTTATTCATTATTGACAGTGATTATCGACCAAAGATAACGTTTATGATCGCTAATAAAGGACACCACGGTTTATGACAAATAAATATAGAAGAATTAGCTTCAGAAAGTGAAGAAATTCTTTTCCTTCAAGCTCTCCACGGTTTCCTTCAGATTGACTTCCAACGGAGTGAATTCGATACCCAAGCTCTTCGCCTTCTCCTTCGACACCTCATAAATTGGCGACAAGTTCTTGCCGTCGCACCTGCAAAAATTTCACGATGTGGCTTCACTCTCTCACCTTAAAAAGTGCATACTTGAAGAAGAAGATGATACGTAATATGTACTAAAAAAACGGTACTTAAAATTTCGTTCACATTCTATACCCGCAGGGTGTAACTCTTCAAATTGGAAAGTGTTAAAGACGGGGATATAGCTTCGCGGTGCGAAATATTTTATTGGATATTTTGTGCGCGCGGTTTGCGTCCAAACGTAGGGATCAAGATTAGGTCTACACATAAATATTCATGAGTCGTTTTCTCTTTACGTTCGTTGCTATTTTGTTTTTGATTTATAACAAGAACGGTATAGAAATGTACTTTTCAGGAAGGCGTAAAGTAGGGTAGAGCTCGCGAAGGATTTTGACGACATCGGAGAAGTGACAAACTCGTTCGACCAAACAATATCTTCCATTTGCAGAAGGATCTTCATAAGCTAGAATGTGAGCATTAGCAACGTCCTTGACGCTAATCCATGATAAGCTAACATTCGGATAATGTTCCCGCCCTGCATCGGCAAAATTTCGATGATTAAGTGAGCGTCACAAAGTAAATGACGACGACACGAAATATATACCGTTGATTAAGCTCAAGAATGTAGCGGCGCTTGTGTTCATCGCCGGCTGCAAGAGAGGACCGATCACCATTGCGGGGTTGATCGTGACCATGTTGATACCTTTCTCTTTCACAAACTTCCAAGCAGCTTCCTCGGCCAACGTCTTCGAAAGAACGTACCATTGCTAGAAGGCGGCGAGAAGGAAAAGATCGAGTAAGAACATATTTGGTTTTTAGAAAGAAAAAAATTCATTTGACACATGTATGACCATTTACCTTTACTTGCCTGCAAAAAATAGGATCCGAAAACCAGGTCTTGTCAACGATAACGCCCGGACCGAGAGTCTTTCCGTTGCACAAAACTGCAGCAATGGATGAAGTCAGAACAAACCGTTTCACCGAAGACGCCTTCGCAACGGCATTCAGAACATTTAGTGTTCCCTTCACTGCAGGCTCAACTAGTTCCGCCTGAAAGAGGAAATCGGCTCATCAAATTATAACCGGAAAAAAATATATACTGAAAATGCAGTGTTCGGTCAATTAATGGAAAACTAACCTCAGGGTTGTCGGCATTGAGCTGACACGGAGAAGCGGTGTGAAAGAGGCCGTCGCAGGCCTAGACATGAGCGTCGAATGAGCCTTCATCGAGCAGGTCCGCTTTGAAGAGATGAAGCCTCTCCTTAGCCCCGTCAAGCGACACTAAATGTTCTACTTTTTTCGGGTAATCTGTAAGAGATTACTCTTTATGATTGCAACATTATGACTTGAAATGTCTACTATTATTACAAGGAATATTTACAATTAGAAAATTTTTTACTTTCAGTACTTCTATAGTATCTTATATCAGAGTTTTAAGGGACACTAAGCGAATTATTATTTTTCCGAATAGTTTTCGGTATATATTATTGTTTCATAAATGAATAACTTTGAACATATTTGAGGTCCAAATTTAGAGGCCCGAGGCACATACGCCTAGAAGACATCTCTTGCAAAAATAATCCGGCGGTGTTTTACGAAACTATGTTAAAATCTAACTTTGCTACAATTTGCTTCCCATAAGTAATTCTTGAGAAACAGTCTCAGATACTCACTTGGGTCGCGGACGGTGTAGCCACGCTGCAGCAGATACTTGACGATCCATGACGCTATGAAACCGGACGCTCCGGTTACGCACACCACCTTTCCAGCTCCTTCAACGTTGCTCATTTTTCTTTACTTATGTATACAAATCACAGACTTCTTGAATCAATTTGGCTTTCTGCTCGTGACATACGGCCCAAACGATTATGTATTTGTATGTTTGAGTTGACTTTAAAAAACCCAAATCATAGAGTCGTTGAAGCAAAAAATATACACGATTATAGAATAAGTTTCAACTACAATTAAAAAAAGGGGCAAATAGTCAAATAACCAAACTTCAAACTCTACTTAGCCAAATAGTCAATGTTTTTACTAATATTGTCAAATAGCCAATTAACTATGTTAATAAATCACGAAAGACCTGATTACCCTTGTATTAACGTGTATTAACGTGGTTAATTTGTTTAAAAATAATAATTATTTAAAAAAAAAAATTTAATCACGATTTTTTATTTTTAAACAAATTAACTCCGTTAATACACATTAATACGTTTATTAACGTATTAACGTGGTTAATTTATTTAAAAATAAATAAAAAATTTTCAAATAAAATAAATAAATTTTTTAAAAAAATAAATAAATTTTTTGTTAAAATTTTAATCACGATTTTTTATTTTTTAAACAAATTAACTCCGTTAATACACATTAATAAACGTATTAACGTAGTTAATTTGTTTAAAAATAAAAAACCTTGATTAAAATTTTAACAAAAAAAATATTTTTTTTTCAAAAAAAAAATAATTTTTTTTTCAATAAAAAATTATTTAAAAAATAAATAAATTAACCACGTTAATACCGTTAATATGTTAAAAGGGTATTATAGGTATAAAATATGTTATTAAATAACTATTTGGCTATTTCACAAAGAAAAATAAAAAATTGGCTATTTGGCTAATCAAACATTTCAATTTGGCTATCTCATGCTATTTCTCTTAAAAAAATCCAAATCCCATGTTGACTTTACATCCCTCTCGAATCCAAATCCAAATCCCATAGTATTATTATTGTAGACATGATCAAATTGATGAGCAATATAATAGTTTAATTGATCTAAAAATATAATATTATTTAAACACATTAATAAATGTGAATGAGTTTCAGCCAAACACTAATAGTTATGAGCAAATTATATAAAATTAGACCAGTCACGGACCCTCCTTCAAACATAATTATAAGCAAACAATTTCAACTATATAAAAAAAAAAAAAAAAAAGTGACACGAAGTCGACACGAGACACGAATTGTCACTCCATAGGAGAATTGATAGTGCATTTCATTGCATAGCAAATTGCAATATGAAAACAAAACATACATACAACAAGCATGCTTATTCTTTTGCTAAGTAGTTTAAAATCTAAAGCGGCAAAAACCCTCCAATTAGAAGTCAGTAAGAACTCAATAAGAAGAACTTCTTTTCCTTCAAGCTCTCCACAGTCTCCTTCAGGCTGACTTCAAACGGAGTAAACTCGAGACCCAAGCTCTTCGCCCTTTCCTTCGACACCTGGTAGATCGGTGTGTAATTCTCGTCCACGCACCTACAATATTTAGATTCTGAAGCTTCAGGATCATGACATCAAAAACGGAAAACTAATGTATCGAAATGTGAAACCGATATATGGAAAATTACTTTTGAGGAAGACGTAAAGTAGGATAGAGCTCGTGAAGCATTTTAACGATTTCCGAGTAGTGGATAACCCGTTCAACCAAGCAATACCGGCCATTTGCCGAAGGAACTTCGTACGCTAGAATGTGAGCGTTAGCGACGTCCTTGACGTTAATCCACCCGAAGCTTAAATTTGGATAACGTTCCGCCCCTGCATTGGAAAATTTAAATGATTAAGTGAGCAGTGATAAAGCAGACGATATAAATGACACGCAATGTATACCGTTGATGATATTCAAGATTGCAGAGGCACTTGTGTTCAGCGTCGGCTGCAAGAGGGGACCGATCACCATCGCGGGGTTGATCGTGACCATGTCGATACCCTTCTCTTTCACGAACTTCCAAGCAGCTTCCTCGGCCAACGTCTTGGAAAGCACGTACCATTGCTAGAAGCGGAAAGATCGAAAAGGTTAGTGAAGAACATACTTCGATCACCGAGTTTATCACCAAAGAGATGAATTCCCGAAATTTTTATTGAATAAAGAAACCGACTGTCAAACATAGTAGCCTTTGCTTTGAGAACACGACCCAAGCTCTCCCGAAAAACGAAAGAAACAATATGCCAAAACTCACGTGCCTTCTTCCCTTCGGGAATGAAACATAGTATAGCGATTCAAGAAACTAGTCCCTAATTACAACTACCCAAAACGCCCTCACTAGCCTAAAACATGACTAAAGATTATAATTAATCAAAATTGGATTAATCGCGGGTCAGCAGTGTACACTACCTTTGCTTCCCTGCAAATATCAGGATTCGAAAACCAAGTCTCGTCAACAGTGACGTCAGGAGTTTTCGGCTTTCCGGTGTACGCAACTGCAGCTATGGAAGAAGTCAGCACGACCCGTTTGACCGAAGGAGCCTTCGCAACCGCGTTCAGAACGTTGAGTGTTCCCTTCACTGCCGGCTCAAGCAGCTCCTTCTGAAAGGCAGAAACAACTTGAATAATCGACGGAAAACAAGCTAGTGAACTGCTAATTAAAAAAAAAAAAAGGTAGTAAGAACCTCAGGGTCTTCGACATTGTGGTAAAACGGAGACGCGGTGTGAAAGACGCCGTCGCAGCCCTGGACATGAGCGTCGAACGAGCCCTCGTCCAGCAAGTCGGCTTTGAAGAGATGAAGCCGTTCCTTAGCCCCGTCGAGTGACACCAAGTGCTCTACCTTTTTCGGGTTATCTGTAAGAGATAATTGTTCATGATTAGCAAAATGTGGACCATAATTAAAGCTCGCGACACGATTCCGTTTCCTAAGCCCGGCCCGGTTCTTAGCTTCGCGGTTCGACGCAAAAAACAGACGCCCGTAAGCCGCCCGTCCCACTTTACAGTAATTTATTAGCGCGGTTCTCTTCCGGAATCGAGGTTTCCACGTAAAAATCCGGTGTCGATTTTCTTCTAATATTATAGATTTGCGTTATAACATATATCAAATTCAATCCTAAGATTATACATTTGAACCATTAATTTAAACAAGAAACGCAAGGATTGTCAGAACTATGATGTTGATACAGTAAGCAAGAGCAGATTTGCGATGGAAATGAAGAATCAAAGGGGCTCGTACAGGTTGAAGAAGAGAGAGAGAGAGAGGGACTGACTTGGGTCGCGAACAGAGGCCCTTACGGTGTAGCCGCGCTGCAGGAGATTCTTGACGATCCACGACGCTATGTAACCGGAAGCTCCGGTCACGCACACCACCTTCCCGCTTCCTTCGACGATGCTCATTCTCTCTTCTTCTCTGTGTCTGTGATTTTGGGATAACTTATGGCCTTTTCATTACCGAATATATATAGATAGAGGAAGAGAAGACGCATATTGCCACGTGGCGGAAAATGTTGTCTGATTTGGCAGTTGACTTGTGCCACGTGGGATTCCATAAATTGGGTGGTTGGTTGTAGCAAAACACAATAGCTACACTACATAAAATACCTCAGTGCACACGTAATCAATATTGGGTTATTTGGCAACCAAATCAAGTAATTATCTCTCGTTTTGTAATTTTTAAATACTTAAATTTATTTTTAGAAAATTATAAAAATACACACATAAAGGCATTTCGTTCATTTACTCATTATTTTTTTACGGCAAAAATTTAATATCACGTTTTTCTTTGCTTTTTTATAATAAATATGACGTGGCTCACCACCGGTTAGATGTTAACGGATGGAAAAATAAAACTTTTCTTTAGGTATTTCTACGTCAAAATATATTTTAAAGTATTTAAATATTGTAAAACACAAAGGGAACATTGGTATTTTAGCTATTAATCCTTCGATATTCAAATATAGTGATTTATGAAGGAATAAAACATCATGAATAAATAAACGACAGAAAGGATTAGAAATTAAGAAAACGACATCATGCGACTTTACATGGAGTATAGAAAATTATAAAACATGGGATAAACAACAGATTTTTTTGTAAACGACAGAAAGTACAAAATTGAGTAAATAGACGCATCTGAAACATCATCCTTGAACGACTGAATATATATTTTTTTTTCTTTTCTAAAAGATAAATAAATAATTATAAGAGAATATTACTATTAAAAAAAATTATCAGGAAACGACATCATTCAGGCAAACAATACGACATTAGAATATGACAGAAGAAACTATATCATAAGAGTATCGACGACATGATATAGATTATGGCAGGAACGACAACATTACAGTATGAAATAGAATGGACACATTTATTATTATTACAAATAAAATACATGAGAAGAATGGCTCGTTCAGAAACTGACGAACTTCTTTTCCTTCAAGCTCTCCACAGTCTCCTTCAGGCTGACTTCGATCGGAGTGAAGTCGACGCCCAAGCTCTTCGCCCGTTCCTTCGACACCTGATAAACCGGTTGCAAATTCTCTTCGACGCACCTACATGAAAGAAAAGCGAAATTACACTTGTTTGAGCATGTATTCTTGAGGTGCACGGTTCGAGCCCTACGACATACAAAAAGATAGAGAAACGGTTATTGAAGCATACTTTTGGGGAAGGCTTAAAGTAGGATAGAGGCCGTGGAGGATTTTGACGACTTCGGAGTAGTGGCAAACGCGTTCAACCAAACAATATCGGCCATTTGCGGAAGGAACCTCATAAGCTAGGATGTGAGCATTAGCGACGTCCTTGACGTTAACCCACGGTAAGCTATAGTTCGGATAAACTTCCGCCCCTGCATTACGAAAGTTCGATAATTAAGAGCACTAAACAAATGGAAAATTGTACGCTAATTGTCCCGTCGTTACTATTTTGTACCCTTGTAAGATTCCATACAGTCAAGTTACCCCCCATTTTGTAAATTTAATCAATAAAACATTATTATATTTTATAAATCTTACCTTAAAATAAATTTGTAGCCTAAGAAAACTTACATGTTATCGATAACTCTTGGGAACTATTGCCGTAAGACATTTTTCTAGGAATTGTTTTTCTCACTATAACTTTATAGCCTTAATCTAGGCACCATTAAAAGAAGGAAAATAGTTACCGCCGATTACGCTCAAGATTGAAGCGGAACTCGTGTTCAGCGTCGGCTGCAAGAGAGGACCGATCGCCATTGCGGGATTGATCGTGACCATGTCGATGCCTTTCTCTCTGGCAAACTTCCAAGCAGCTTCCTCAGCCAAAGTCTTGGAAAGCACATACCATAGCTAAAAGCACAAAGATCACGATTAATCGTAAAACATATTTCGTTTCCAGGTTAAGATAAAGTATATAGCCATGACCAGCCCTTATAGGCAAAAAAGGTGGGCGCCTTGGGCCTTAAATTTTAAGGGCTCTAAATTTTTTAATATACTATTGTATACTTTATGAAATATATATAATTTTTTTATTATAAGTACTTTAAGGGCCCTAAAAATTTACGTAGCCTAGGGCCCCAACTTAAAATGGCAAACTCAGGGTCGGCCCTGTATGCGACAATACCTTAGCTCCCCTACAAATATCCGGATTCGAAAACCAAGTCTCGTCGACAGTGACATCAGGAGCTAGAGGCTTTCCCTTGTATGCGACTGCGGCTATAGACGATGTCAAAACGATGCGTTTAACGGATGGGGCCTTCGAAACCGCATTTAGGATATTCAGTGTCCCCTTCACCGCCGGTTCAAGCAGTTCCTTCTGAAAGGGGTAAGCGAAAATACCCGAAAACCAAATTTACTACAATGTACCAATTATGGCCAGTGACAGATTTTTAAATGGTTACAATTGATTCTCCGGGCAAAAATCAAATAAAATATGCTATACGGTAGCAGAGTATTGATTTTTGTGAAGGAAAAAAAAAACGGAGAACGAATGCGTCATATTGCTCATCAGATTCGTGTAGGATTAATATACATAATGTGATTTTTTGAAAGACGGTAAATGCAGTAAAAATCGATGTTAACAAGATTGAAACCGGAAAAATGCAGTGTTCGGTCCTTAAAGTAAATGGCACCACATTTACCGTCTTCACATTGAGGAAAAAATACGGTAATTAGAAGAGCACAAAACAAAGTAGTGAATCAATAACCTCGGGGTCCTTGGCGGTAATGTAAAACGGAGACGCGGTGTGGAAGACGCCGTCGCATCCTTGGATCTGAGAGTCGAACGAGCCTTCATCAAGCAAGTCCGCTTTGAAGAGATTTAGCCTTTCCTTAGCTCCATCAAGCGCCAATAAGTGTTCCACCTTTTTCGCGTTATCTGTAAGAAAATATGAATTTTTTATGTTGAATTACGTGTTTATAAGACTCCGCAACATAAAAAAAAAAAACACACGTATAAATCATTTGCTCCAAATTATTTACGTGAGAAGACTGACTTGGGTCGCGAACCGAGGCCCTTACGGTGTAGCCGCGCTGCAGGAGGTTCTTGACGATCCACGACGCTACGAAACCGGAAGCCCCGGTTACGCACACCAGCTTTCCGATTCCTTCGACGCTGCTCATTCTCTCTTCTTCTTCACTTGTAGGATATTGTGGAGGTTGTATGAAATATTAAAAGAGGAGGAAAAGAAGAAGTTTTTGGTCACATGGCAGTGAATGTTGTCAGATTGGGTAGTTGGATAGCATTTCAATAAATTGGGTTGTTGTTAGTAACCGACGGTATTCATGAGTTATGCACCCTTATTTGCGGTTATTGCCTTCTAATTAATATATGATCAGAAATGGTCCTTTCTATCGTAATTTATTTGATAAATTGAAAAGAAAAATATATGATGAAAAATCGAAAGATTTGATTTTTTTTTATTATTTTATGAACCGGTCATGATACGAAAATAATCAATTTTGAAAATTTCCATCAATTTTCTTATTTAAGGAAACGGTGAAAGAATAATGTCATGCCAAAAGCACGATAGAGATACCATTTCCGGTAGTGGGGCTATTAGAGCTTATAACTTGACATTTGATAGAAGTTTTACGGAAATTTGCTATTTGATATCCTCAATTTTAAATTTTAGCAAAAATATACTCTCATATTTCAAAAGAGCTAAAGTATACCCTCCTCAAAGTCTATTTTATCTTTCTTTTATATACGCTTTTATAAATATAATATTTAAAAACTCAGAATTACTCCCTATTAATAATTTTTAATTTTTTTATATTTTGTCTACTTTCATTTTTCACCAAAATATATCTTATGTTTGGAGTTTTATTTTTTGAATTGTTTAAATAAATAATTAAAAAATAAGAAGATGAAGGGTAAAATTATCAAATCATACACTAAGGGTATACTTTAGTTGTTTTTGAAACTTGAGGCTATATTTTTGCCAAAAAAATGAAAGTCGAGTGTATAAAAAAGCAAATTTCCCGAAGTTTTATCATTATTTTGGTTAAGTTGTGAAAGAATAGAAACGAGTATAATAAACAGACATCAAATTAGAATATGATAGAAAACAGAAAACGACATTCGTCTTTTCAGAATAGACAAAACTAATGAAAACAGTGATTTTTCTTTTAAAGCGAATTTTTATTTATGAGGAAACAGAAACACAATTAAGAAAATGGCATTAGAGAACGACTGAACTGGAAATGACATATATTTAATGAAATAGTAAGGTAATATAATGACCTCAAGTTTTAAAATTAGACAATTAAAAACCGAAAATAAGCTGACAAATAATATTGGGATCAACGGAGCTTTCAGAAAACGACACAGAAAAAGTATACAATATAACAAAAAGAAAAATCAAAAGTCTTGACACATTAAAAAACGACATTGAACATTAAAACGACATATTATATCTTTTTCTTTCTTCTTCTGCAATAACACATAATGAAGTATAGTATTTAAATATAATATACAACTAAACTTTCGATCATTCCAATCTCTTATATTCGTGTTCATAAATAAAGGATTTCGTAAAAGGTAATTAGGAATTAGAATATCAAAAGCATAAAGATATTTATTGAAAAACCTTTTTCAAGTCGATGAAACGACAATCAAAATTCCCTTCTTAATCAAACGTGGCCAAAGATGAGTAAATTAATATGTCAAAAAGAAGTATGTAATATAGTTTGGCTTAGCTCAGTTGGCATTGCTCTGACAATCACATATGTAAATAGGTTAAAAATATAATAAGATTCTTTTCTTCACAAACTTTCCGACGCTAATTTTATAAGTCAATCCGAGTTATTAAATTAAAGTTGTAACGTTTTTAAATTTTACAAAGGATCCATTTGTTGCTTTAGAATTTTCCCTATAAATTACAAAAGTTATTTAATAAGTCAATTTATTTTAAGTTATATATTTAATATTCTCCTTATATTAAGTAAAGAAAAAACAAAAACACCACTCCAACATCAACCCCAAACGGGTCCTTTATGTCTATAGATAGAATTTTTCTCAAGCAAAGGTAAAGAAAATAGTTTATTACGATAAAGCTACAGTGGCATTTTTGGATGAAGAATATGTTGCCCTACACAAATCTTATCAAGACTCGTCTTTTCCTTCTTTTTTTCTTTTTTTTTGGTTCAATTTTTCCTCAACTTTTATATTTGGTGTCTCCAAGTCCACACATTGATTATTAATAATTGATGCAAAAGAGATCCAAAGAGATTGATTATACCCAAGCTTTATTAATTTAATGTTCTGAACACTAAAAAGCTTGGTGCCCGCTTTATCTCCCTTCCATATAAGTTATCGTTTTGTTTTAGGGTTTCTTTAACTGTACTATCGAAACCCCGTTTTTGGATTTGTAAGGTTTAGAACAATACGAAACCCTCTTAGATTTTTCCCGAATTCGTGTGTTCTCCTCGAGCAGATTCGAGTGTGTTGAATCAGCATGCTTAGGAAATATCTTTGATTAGGTAAGTAGCTTATATCATGTGTGACCCTTGTGATAATGATAATACAATGGTTAAAGACTTAACAGTCGTTAATCATCACTCCCATCCTCAATAATTGAATTGAATTGAATTGAATTGAATTGAATTCATACATTATTGTTTAGTGGAAACCTCAGGCCACAAAAAGGACAGTCACGATGCTTTAAATTTCTGTCACTGAGACCCCCAATAGTTATAGGCATGTATGAATTGGCACATCAACACACATATATAATTATTTCAATTCACCTTTCTACTTTTACTCACATATATGCTGGATTGAAGGCAGACTCGTTACACTTAAAATTTCATACCATAAGAAGGGTTTATATCATAAGCTTGTTAGTTTGAGAAGCACATGTATCAGTATAAGTAAAGGACCATATATTGGAATTTGGAGAATGAGTGCACCGTGCACGTGAATTGAACCCACTCACCTCTATTGCCTTCTCCGTGTCCACTTTTTGTACATAATGCTACTATGACCCGAATTCTATTTTAGCCCCGACCCGTTTCTTTTGTCAGATTTCGACCTAAATTTTAGATAAGTTGCTTTTTAGTGTGGAAGAAGGTACGTCCATTCTAAATCCCTTGTACACATTAATACATGTATCTAATATCGGCCACAAATCTTGAATATAAAATTTGAAGGCTAATACAAAGTGAAATACCTAAAGTAGCCTCGTTGAAACAGTGCAACATATATATGACATTGACATGAATGAAGTACTAGCCATCTCTCTCACTCACTTCCCTTATTCGATCTCTAATGCGATCACTCGCCATTCTGATCTCCCATGGCCATGGCTTCCTTGCCATTGTCTCTCACCAAAACCCCTAACATCGACCCAAGAACCTTCCCCAGAAGAACCCACCTTCGCAAACCCACGACCGTCACGTTCTGCTCATCACCATCGTCGCTCTTCACCAAACACACGACCTCCTCCGCTAAACAGCTGTCGGAGACGTGGCGCGAGATTCACGGCGCCACCGACTGGGAGGGGCTTCTGGATCCCCTCAACCCTCACCTGAGGCGCGAAATAATCCGCTACGGCGAGCTCGCGCAAGCCTGCTACGACTCCTTTGACTTTGACCCTCACTCCAAGTACTGCGGTGCCTGCAAGTACTCCAAGCCGGAGTTCTTCGACCGGCTCGGCATGTCCGGCCACGATTACGCCGTCACGCGGTACCTCTACGCCACGTCCGACATCAACCTCCCCAACTTCTTCAAGCGCGCCAAGACCAGCACCGTCTGGAGCGCCAACGCCAACTGGATGGGCTACGTGGCCGTCTCCTCCGATGCTGCCGCTGCCCGCCTCGGCCGCCGCGATGTAGTTATCGCGTGGCGCGGCACTGTCACATACCTCGAGTGGCTCTGCGACCTCAAGGACATTCTCAAGCCCGCCGGGTTCGGGGCCGACGCCTCCGTCAAGATCGAGTCTGGCTTCCTCGACCTCTACACCAAGAAGGAGGAGAGTTGCCGGCTCTGCTCGCTCTCCGCGCGCGAGCAGGTGCTCGCTGAAGTCCATCGCCTTGTTGGCTGCTATGCTGGCGAGGAGCTCAGCGTCACAGTCACTGGCCACAGCCTCGGGTCAGCGCTGGCTATTCTCAGCGCCTATGACATCGCCGAAGTCGGGATAAACCGGGTGGACGGAGGGAGGACGATCCCTGTTTCTGTGTTCTCCTTTGCTGGGCCGAGGGTGGGTAACTTGCGGTTCAAGGAACGGTGCGACGAGCTCGGGGTGAAGGTGTTGCGAGTGGTGAACGTTCGGGACGTGGTGCCGACGGTGCCGGGGATAATTGCGAACGAGAAGGTGAAGTTCCAGAGGTACATCGAGGATGTGGTGTCGTTCCCGTGGAGCTACGCGCACGTGGGGGCCGAGCTAGCGGTGGACCAGGCGGAGAGCCCGTTCGTGAAGGAGACGAAGGACCCGGCCTGCGCGCACAACCTCGAGCTGCACCTGCACCTGGTGGACGGCCACGGGGGCGGCGGGGATGGGAGGTTCCGGTTGACTGGGCAGAGGGACGTGGCGCTGCTGAACAAGAATTGCGACATCCTGCGGCGGGAGTACGGGATCCCGCCCCACTGGTGGCAGGACGAGAACAAGGGGATGGTCCGGAACAGCGAGGGACGGTGGGTGGTGCCCGAGCGGTCACGGCTCGATGCGCACCCGCCCGACCTCGCTCATCACGTCAACAAGATCGTCGACAGGCTGAATACCGCCACCGCAACCGGTGGTCAGAGAAGCGGTGGTTCGGCCTCTGCTTCGTTGACCATTTGAACTCAATCAAAGAGTAACCTCGATTAATATTAGTCATTAATATATGTCACCATAATATTGTACATATGATTAGGACCAAATCAATATATGTGGAATATGTTTATATATATATATATATATATATATATATATATATATATATATATGTGAACAAAGTTGGAGCTTGCGCGTACATTCACAACATGCTATATAGATCTCTATCGCGTGCTGTATACAATTTATTACCTAGTTGACTATACGAACTAGGAAGTAATGGTATTAGAAAAATAAAAAACAAAAGGTACCACTTTTTATATAATATATTTAATATTGATACTCGTATATCATCGACCGCTGCTGTAGTAAAAAGAGAAATTTGAAGAATATCGCGGTCGTTAAAATTAGAGGGGTATTAAGAGCAAATATAAATAGTACCGGCCCGGGGAGCCATGGTAGTGTTGGGCCTATAATAGTTTTCAATTTGTAGCGATGGGGGCCTTACGATGAATTTTTTTTTCTTTTTATACTTTTTGTATTGATTTTTTTTATTTTTTTTGCAATTACGATAGGGTTCCAAAATCAGTCTTCGCCTAGGGCCCCGACAAACTCAGGGCCGGCCCTGAATATAAATATATATATATAACAATACAATATATAATTATATATCATAATCTCTAGAGGGCTAACTACAACAGATTAGGACGAGTTTCATTAGCCGGTGGCCAAAAATGACTTCTTGCGATTGTTGCAAACTGGCGACTATGGTAGCTGTCTAGGAAATAATATTTTCAATTTCACGTACTCATGTTCCGCGCGTTCTTCACTCAAAATGCGTGCTGCAGGTAAACTACTTAAATTAAATTTAGGGACTCCAAAAAAAATAATAAAAATTATACAACTTTAATATTTGGGCCCCCAATTCCCAAATTAATTAGGGCCCTTTATTCTTACTTTATTCTATAATTTCCTCACATCATTTATTCCCTTATTCCCAAAATTAGTTGCTCTCTATGTTTCACCTAATTTAAAGTGATTTTTTAAATTAGTTTCTCTCTATGTTTCACCTAATTTAAAGTGATTTTTTTTTTCATTTCAGTTTGAACAATTTCATTAATTTGAAAAATAATTTGGACTTTGACTTTTATTTAAAGAAGGTACAAGTTGTAGATAGAGCTAGTTAGAAGAATTTTTGCACCAACCTTACAAAGGCAAAAGAGTACAATCAAGTTTCAGGTATCGGCACAGATAATCTCTTGAAGGAATTAGAAATCCTAAGTGTGAACGTGTTAACCGACATGATGAAAGCAATTGATATTTTGAATCACATACAAGAATTGGATTGTAGTTATCCAAATGCTTGGATTGCCTACCGAATTACGGTAACCATACTAGTCACAGTTTCACATGTAGAAAGAAGCTTCTCGAGGTTAAAATTGATCAAGTTTCATCTTCGACCAACCATGTCTCAAGGTAGGTTGAGTGGTTTAGCTACATTGTCTATCTAAAAAGACATGGTCGAGACACTCGATTATGCAGAGTTGATTAGTACTTTTGCTTCTAAATTTGCTAGACGCGTCTTATTTGAATGAGAATTTATTTATATGAAAATGTTTTATATACTATTGTATTAACAATGGATTTTGCAATTACGGTAAGGTGGTCTACAAATTATCTTCTCATAAGGCCCCAAAAATCTAAGGCATGGCCCTGTGAATTGGTAGTTACATATAACCAAGCTTACTTGGTGTGGTAGTAAATTCACTATAAGACTCTTCAAGAGATCGTGAGTTTAATCATTATGACACAAAAAATTGTGTATACATGTAAGCTTGGCCGATAGTATTTGCGGCCAATAATACTGATTGTTTTTATCGTAAAAATATATCTTCTCATACGAAAATATATAATTTTGACTAATAGTACCATTACATTATATATATATATTTACAATATCTTATCCTCACAAATCCCAAAAATCATAAGATTTCATTATTTATTTTTAGATAGAAAACTTTCACAGTGCCTATTAGTTACGTGTATGGGTTAATATTTTATTTTTTATTAAAAAATATGAATATTAGTGATAATAAATAAAGAACAAGGGTATTGTCTTAAAGTTTTTATATTCGTCTGAGTTCAAAACAAACCCTGTATATGCCTTCACATGCTTCACTAAGATATTTTAGGTGTAATCTCTATACTAGTAATATGATATTTTATTTAAAAAATCATCGCTAAATTTTACGATAAATTATCACTGAATTGTAAATCGTAATTAGAATCATCAACTTATTTTTTTTAAACAATTTTAGAGCATCGGTTTATTGGACTCACTTCCCTATTCTTTGGGCCTCGAGATTTTCTATTGAACCGCAATTATTCAAATTTGCATAGCTCCAAACTCCAATGACATGCGAAATTACCAAAATATCCTTCCCAGGTTGTTGGGTTTCGCATCACTTCACCTGGAACTACTCATCATTTATCAGTCTTGTCTTGTATCCACTCACTCCACATAAAATGTCTATAATTATATATAGGTTAAACTGCGGCTAATGTATTGAATGTTTGATTTTGTGCGGATTATGTACCTAATATTTATTTTCGGCGGCTAATGTAATTAATGTTTGATCCGTTAGATATTTTTAGATTTTTCGTCAGTTGACCGTTAGAGAGTAATCATCCTCTATATGACACTTTTCGTATTTTTGACATAACTCACTCATATTTTGTCCAAATTTTATGCACGACCTATGGTTGGAAAGATAATAGATAGATCTATAACTTTGGTTATTTAAGTTTTGTAAAATAAGTTTTAAAAATATACGAAATTTCAAGTACAACGTAAAATTGGACATTAGTTTGATGCAAAATATTTGTTTTAAGCAACTTTTAATATGCTTAGTGATTTTTTATGATGAAACGTAAAATAAAAAAGTTGTAGATAAATATTTTATCTTTCCAACGAGTGTTTATTTATAAATTTTGGATAAAAAATGAGTGAGTTATGCCAAAAATATGAAATATTATTTCACATCACATCTTTCATATTTTTGGCATAACTCACTCATTTTTTTGTCAAAAATATATAAATAAATACCCGTTGAAAAGATAAAACATTTATATACAACTTTTTGCGTATAAGTTTCATCATAAAAAAGTCATTAAGTATATTAATATTTGCTCGAAACAAATATTTTGCATTAAACTAATGTCCACTTTTATGTTATATTTGAAATTTCGTATTGTTATAAAACTTATTTTACGAAACTTAAAACACCAAAGTTGTAGATCTATCTCTTATCTTTCCAACCATAGGTCGTGCATAAAATTTGGACAAAACATGAGTGAGTTATGTCAAAAATACGAAAAGTGTACATATAGAGGAGGATACCTCTCTAACGGTCAACTGACGGAAAACCCAAAAATATCTAACGGATCAAACATTGGGTACATTAGCCGCTGAAAATAAACATTGAGTACATAATCCGCACAAAATCAAACATTGGGTAATTAGCCGCAGTTTACCCTTATATATATATAATAATAATAAAAAACAATGATCGTCGTTTTACAGTTTACTTACTCAATTATAAAACAGTATAATATTAGTAGTAGTAACTAAATTAAATAATAAAATAGGAAGACAGCGTAAGAATTCGTTTATGTATTAGCAATTTAGCACTTTGGATTGGACATGTATCACGTTTTATATAAATTATTTTACTTAAATACTTCATTATAAAAAGAAAAGCTGAATTAAACTTTAAGAATATTCAGATATTTCTAGAGACGGTGGTAACGTTGGCATTTTCTTATGAAAAATACTATCTTTTAATAATTTGAGATCTCAATATTCCAGATACGATTGTATTCTTTTATTTATTTATTTGCTATTTGTAGCATATGAATTATTCTTTTACACTGATTCTCTGAATTTTCATGCTATGCGAATACCATAATGAGACATCTGACATAAGAATACACGAGACGCATAAAGCTATTTTATTTCAATATATATACCATTTGTAAATTATGGTCTAACTAGGAACTTAATCATAAAAATTAATATAAATGAGAAGGATTCAACCCGACCAATCTGACACAAGTAACGATCGGGTTGCCCGATCGCAATTTGTGTTTAAGAATTGGGCTTACGAGTTGGACCGTCTGTGCCCATCATGGCCACGGGCTGTCCGCAACTGGACCTAACAAAAGGCCGGGGCGAGCCCGTGCCACGTTGAGACCTCTAGCGTTTAAGGCTATATTCGGATTCCGTGTATATTGATGAAAAGTTTTGATTGTCTTTTGGAGCATATTTTAGGATTCAGATTCATAATATTTGCCGGTTTGGGTTATTATAATATAGTTTTGTTTGAGTCAGAAAACGACAGTGAAGCACCTAAGGACACGTGGCATGCTTTCAACGAAAGTGCTTCAAGTCTTTACACTTTGGCCTTTCCCACCAACTACTATTCCAAGTTTCCAACTAAGAAACTTCTCTCTCTTCCGCCACTCTCTTTACTTCGTCGTGACACACGCGCTAAGGTCCAAGTTTGTGCTCATTTTGTAGTTCAAAAAAATAAAAATAAAAAAAGTGACCCTAATTTTGGGTGTTATTTTTTTTTCGTTTAGTTTTATTTTGTTAGTAGTAACTAGGGATGCTAGTATGTTTTTTTATAAAATAAAGCATTATACGTATACATATAACATATTGAAAATTAATATTAGCTTGTTTCTTACGTGTAAATTTTTACAAAGTAGTGTCTTACTGTTCATGTTTATTAAAAAATAACGGATAGTATTTACTTCTCTGTTACACTTAAATTAGTCGAATGTAATCTTATTAATTTATTAATTTATAGATGTTAGTGTTACTATAATATATAATGAGATAATTGTAAAGTATAAATGAAATTACTGTTTCAAGAATATTTAGGATTTAAAATAAAATATCATCAAATAATTTATGTATTACAATTTTTTTTTTTCTCTTTTCATTTTCAACATGCAAAGCGCAATGACTTTATATCAAAAGTATAATTAGAAGACAAAATGCACCAACAAAGTTCAAAGCCTATTTATGCCATTATTCATTAATTAGATAAAACATTTTGCTGAAATTGTTTTCTTTGAGAAAATAAGTAATGGACAATTATTCCTTTTTCTATCAATACAAGTTATACTTAAAATTCTCACATTTATATTAATCAAATGACTTATACATTTTTTCTCCTCATGAAATATATCTGAAAAGACTGATCAAGAGAATAATTCAATGGTCACTTAATCATGCTTTTCCTTTGAGAGGGAAAGGAAGTAAGAAATTGACCCATTACAGAATATGATTCTTAAATAATTATTTTAATAATAATTGTGATGATGGAGATTCCAATTCCACTTTATTATCATTATTATTATAATTATAGTGGAGGCGTAGAGCTGCAATTACTACTAACTTTGGAATCAAATTTCGAGTCCCTTATTTGAAGGTTGATTTTTTAATAAAAGAAATCATTTAAAATTAGCGAAATTGACGATGTCAGTTAGTGTAAAATTAGCTATTTAGTCATCAAATGTTTATTTAGTTCACATTTTTTTAATGGTTAATAGAGGAAAATCTAAAAAGGATCAAGTGACAAATCACAACCAATTTATAAGTGGAAAAAGCAAATTGATATAAAAAAAATCAAATTATATTTTGATATAAAATGATAAAATTATAAAGCATGTATAATTAATTTAAAATTTGAAGGGAAAAAACACAAACAATAGTTCGAATTAATGATGAACTCAAGTCAAAATTCTAAAGACAATTAAACTACGTTAAATTGATATTCAATAAATTTATATTTATAATTAAATAATACTTTTTCTCATTGCCTAGTGCCTACTCTAACTTACATCGCTAAATTAATAATCTTAATAAAATAATAAAATTAGATAATCCTAATAATATAAATATATACAAGTCTTTTTCATATTTTTTTTAATGAATTTTACTATAGACAAAAATGTACGAAGAAAATAATTTAAGACTAATAAACTAATCATTTCACGTAATTATGTCCTATTATTTACGATTATTATATTTATATCTGAAAGGGAAATAAAATTTGTGTATTCAGACCCACGCGCCAGAGTAGCGTCTGAAACACCAACGTCGTGAAACCCCTACTCTTTCTCTCTCTAGAAAACAACGCCTTCACTCACAGACTCAACTCAGAGAGAGAGAGGTTCAGACTTCAGAGGAAACAAGAGAAGAGAGAGAAAGCTCCATTGATTTAGGTTGCGCCGCTCAACAGCTCTCCAGCAATGGCGATCGCCTTCTGCTTCTCCCCCACTCCCTCGTCTCGCCTCTCTCCCCTCTCCAGACTCGATCACACCCGTCAAATCGCCTCGCCGTCGCCGCTCGTCAACCTCCGCCTCGCCGCCGCTCCGTCGGCGCCGGCTTCCTCCCTGACCTTCCGCCACCGCCGCTCGCATTTCATCGTCACTTCCGTCGGCGACGGCGGCGGAGCGGATGGACACGGATCTTCCGGCGGCGGCGGAGGAGGAGGAGGAGGCGACGATCACGGCCATGGCGGATCGGATAATGCGGGAGAGAGTAACAAGGCGGAGGCGCTTCTGGTCCTGAAGGAGGCGGAGCGGTCGCTGGAGTGCCTGCCGAAGGACTTGGCGGCGGCGATCGAGGCCGGTCGGATCCCCGGGACGGTGGTGAAGCGGTACTTCGACCTCGACAAATCGGCGCTGTTCCGGTGGCTGATGCAGTTCGGCGGCTTCAGGGAGCGCCTTCTGGCCGACGACCTGTTCTTGGCCAAGCTCGCCATGGAGTGCGGCGTCGGAGTCTTCACCAAGGTCTCGTCTCTTCATCTTCTCTCTGCCGATTGTGATGTTGATTTAGTGTTCGACCTGGTTAAGAAAATGATATTCGCTGGTATTTCGTTACGATTGAAATTGATTCTCGGTGCTTTTTCGTCTGTCTTTTGATTGTGACTTTTCTGGTCCGACTCGTAATAGCTTTAGATCGTGTTCGTTCATCATTTTCGTTGTGAACAAATATTGTTTGTTTGTACATTGAAGCTTTTCTATGTTAATGTGGACAAAGTTGGCTTATCTTTACTGCGAACTGAATAGGATTCATCTTGTTCTTGTTGGTTTGTTTGTTTGTTACTTTCAAGTTTTTCTGTGTTAATGTGGACACAGTTGGTGTATTTATATCGCGAAATGAATCGTATTCATCTTGTTCTTAGTCTTGTTTTTGTTTGTTCTGCAGACCGCTGCAGAGTATGAACGGCGACGAGAGAATTTCTTCAATGAGCTTGAAATTGTGTTTGCAGACGTGGTATGTACCCTTTTCTCTCAAGATTTTTCTTAGCAGTTTCCAATAACAATTCATCATTTTGAAAGACTGAAAGTATTGATTTATTGCTATACTATTGTTAGTCTCATGATTCACCATTGGGATTCTACTTGATAAACTTATGCATCTTTTCTTTTTCATAGATAATGGCCATAATCGCAGATTTCATGCTTGTTTATCTTCCCGCTCCCACCGTCTCTCTCAGACCACCTCTTGCAATGACTGCAGGAAAAATTGCCCAGTTTTTCCACAAGTGCCCTGATAATGCCTTCCAGGTTCGGTCATCACCTTTTGCCATTATTATGCTTCAAGAAGTTGTATACAGTCAATAACACATTCCCAAATATGATTTCACAGGTTGCTCTTGCGGGAACATCATACTCACTGTTACAGAGGATTGGCGCCATAGTGGTGAGAGTTGTTTCCGCCTCGCTTAACTCTTACCAGGTTAAAGTTCGATTATTTCACTATTTTCACAACACTTGAATTTCCTTTTACAGCGCAACGGTTCAAAGCTTTTCGCCGTCGGGACCGTATCATCACTGGTTAGTTATCATGCACCACTTATCTCGATTTTACTTTATCACTTTTGCTGCGAAAAAATGGTGACATAAAATGCATGTTTATATTCATAAGGTTGGTACGGCCATGACAAACGCCTTGATAAATGCAAAGAAGGCGGTTAATAAGTCTGGGGATGAAGAAATCGAGAACGTGCCAATCCTGTCCACAAGTGTTGCTTACGGTGTTTACATGGCCGTTTCGAGCAACCTCAGGTGTGTATTTTTCAGTTTCATCTTCACCAATTTTACTTCTGTAACTGTCTCGTAACAAAGTAATATATATATATATATATACATATATATATATATATTTTACTGAAACGCAATTATAATAAACGCAGGTACCAAGTTCTGGCGGGTGTTATCGAGCAGCGTATGTTGGAACCGTTGCTACACAAACACAAGCTAATCCTAAGCGCAATGTGCTTCGCCGTTAGAACCGGCAACACATTCTTGGGTTCACTCTTGTAAGGATCTTTCTTTATCTCGCAAACTTTCCAACTCGAGAGATCTTTATCTGTATCTCACTGTTGATTCGCTTTTGGTATCGCTTTGTCGATCTCAGGTGGGTGGACTATGCTCGGTTTATAGGAATTCAGAAGTCGCATTAGTGTCACGGTAGGATTATCTTTTCCCTGTTACAATTTTATTTTTCAACCAAAGAAACTCATAGAACGAAGTTGATGGCCTGTCCGCGCGCAAAATGTTGTAATAGATTGTCAAAATCGAAGAAAAAATATCGAAATTACGGGATTTTTTAGGATGCTCCATTGTTGTGTTTGGCTCGTTCCAGAATGAAGTTTTTGTAATTAGGATTTTGAAGTTATCTTTCTAAAGGAATTTATGTTTTTTTGTTACATTCTATTAATATTATTCGTAATTTAATTATGCTTACCAGGTTAATTAATTAAGTCGTCCTACTTAATTATATATTTTTTTTCTATTGAATTATGTTTTATCGTTCATTTAGTTATCTTTGAATTTGTTAGGTTTTTAGCGTATTTAAGTTTTAGAGTTCGGACATAAACGAACGAGAAAAGACAGCAAAAACTATTATCCGCTTGCAATTATTCTCAACGCTTCCTTTTACCAGCACCATTCGACAAAAACTATTATCCCGAATCTCCGGTGTCAATTCCGTTAACGTTTTACCGGCGTCAAATTATCCAAATGAAAATTTTATCTCATAATAAATTAGCTAAACCACATAGATATAAGTGATAAAAATAAAAGAATACAAATCTTTTAAGAAAATCAGCGAAGAGATGTTATATGATTGAAAGATAATAGTAAATGGAAATTTCTGAAAAAAATAAAATAAAAAACGGAAAACGATTCGATAATATTGAAGTTAGGTTCTAGGTTAGTGGTTGGGGTCTTTGGGGCCATCAAGGGATTGGGTTTTGCGGAGGTTCCAGTGGAGGCCGTCGTGGATGCTGCGCAGGAAGTCGGCGGTTGATTCCAGCTGGCACGCCGTGGGCACGGGCCAGGGGGCCATGCTGCAGACGAGGGCGTCCCCAGGGCCGAGCTGCTTACGATCCTTGCCATCAAAGGACGCCCACGCCTGGCTGCGGCTGTTGAATGGCACCTGCACCCGCACCGTCACGTGCTCAGGCAGTATCAAAGGCCGGAATGACAGCGAGTGCGGGCAGATCGGCGTGAACAAGATCCCGGGAACCTGTCAGTCATAGATGACGCCCTTAATGATGAGTAATTTGCAAATTAGTATATGTGTAAATGTATTTCATTCAAAATTTGACTAAACCGTCAATTAACGGCAAACAGAAAAACTACTATAATTTATTAGTAGTGAGAAAGTGTGATTTAGGCAGCAAATTGTGTAAATCAAGGGGTATAATTGCATTATTGCAAGAAGGAAGTGTTTGCGGTTTGTGAACGCACCTGGGGATGAACCATGGATCCGCCGGCAGCCAGGGAATACGCTGTACTCCCGGACGTCGTCGATAATATTAGCCCGTCACCTTGGACGCACGTGACAAAGGAATTATCGCAATAGCACTCCAGATAAGTCAAGTACGACGATATCCCTCGGTCGATCGTCACCTCGTTCAGCACCAGAATCGGCTCTTCCGTCTCGAACTCGTTCTTAGCGCTGTCTCTGATGACGTGACATATTAAACGGTGCCTCAACGTGATGCTGATCGGACCCTTTAAGATGGTATCAAGGGTTTCTTTATACCGCTCGCTGTCTGAATCGAGCATGTTAAAGGTCACGCCTTTGAAAAACAGAGGAAAAGTTTTACTGATAACCATAAAAAATGGTAGTTTTAGGATACAAAACGGGGTCATGAATCCCAGAGACCCTAACGAAAACGGAACGAGTGGAGGAACCGGGCCTTTGAACATCGATGCCGCCTGCAAATTCCAAAGTATATTATTTCTTAAAAAGCAGCAGTCATAATCCAAAATTTACATATTTCTGAAAGACGAATATTTTTTCGCATAATCCGGGTTACCACATACCCAGAGGACGGTTCCGTCTCCACCAAGAGTTACGACAAGATCAACCTTTTTGTGGAGTTGTGCGATTTCGTTTTCTATCAAATGGAAACAACAAAAAAAGGCATAATTTAGAAGTAAGTGAAGCCCTATGTTATGTAATAATCACATTTTAAAACCAATTTCCAAAGCAAAAACAGATAATGAAAAAAAGATTTCCTTACCATCTTTCCAGGTATGAACAAAGTTAAAGTCGGATGACTCTGCTAAAAGGTCGGTTCTGACACGCGGTTCGACATAAATTTCCAATTTCTTATGTTCTCTTAACCATCTGGTTAAAATCAAAAAATCGCCATAAACGGAGGAATATAATTGCGTAAAAAATTGGATATTTTTTTATTTCATGACATTTTCCACTTGAAATCACTAAGGAATGGTATCTCAGAGGCCAAACCTGACCATTTCGGAACATAGAAGTTGAACAACAATAGAATTCGGTTTCGTCAATATAAGAACAGTCTGCGGTTCAGATTCCCACTTCAAAGAAATCTGAAATTGAAAACTAAATATAATCAGATTATTGACAAAGTACACACAGAAAGCCGAATTATACGAGATTAATACCTGCTTACTACTTCGCTCGGCAGCTGTTATATTTCCTCGCTCAAATGAGACAATGTCGTGCTTGTGTTGATCGCTTTGTTCGCCTTTACAGCACCAAGAAAGTTTAAACGATGCCTGTTTTCCGGGGAAAATGGTAACAGTGATAAATATGGGAACTCCGGTGCTATAATTTAGAACGTAATCAACATGTTTAAGATCTTGATCTATTTTGAAAACTAATTAAGACTATTTGTTCAACCATTTGAAGCAAAAATTAATGTAGAATCAGGCATTCTCCGACCGTTAATATTACATGTCGAAAATAATATTTTCTGAACAATCATGAAATTCCAAGATGTAGATTTTAATAAATCGAGAAAATTAAAGAAGAATACCTTTCTCATATATTTATCTGAGCCCATCTTTGGAGCAGAACCAAGCCCTCCCTCACGAAGAACCTCATGAGAGCGTATTCCGTTACTCCCGCAACACTGTTCGCCTTGTTTACTAGGATGGCAAGCTGAATTTTCCGTCCTTTTCGACTCGTTATGATTATTTTCGAGTGACTGATCTGTAATAAACTCACCAAATTCTGTGATTAAGATCAAATAATAGGTGCATTAAGACGAATAAAGCCTCGACAGAACTATCAATGTAGCCTCCCTTAGGTCAGAATGTTTAGCCATAATGAAAATCTAACGGTAATGTCGCACATTTTAGCGCTGACATTCGCAAGTACAAAAACATAATAAACACGTAATCTTAATCATTCACGACTGTAATCGAACTCTTGAGATTGCAAAGACAACATTGTGAAATTCAAATTCAAATAGTCCGAAAAGCACCTTTATATTCCAAATGCAAATTCCGTTCCTTCTCGAGTTCATATTTACGCTTCCACTCTTCTGCCTCAGCTTGAGCAGCAGCTTTACCCTCTGCAGCTCGGCGCAAGGCCTTGGCAACAGCTACAGAGCAAGACAACACAAGACAAGAAAATTATTCAACGATCCGGCCACAATGCACTTCGGTTCAGCATCATAATCATTCGACTGAAACAAAAACAAAAACAGCTGAGCGTACTTCTCAGAGCCTCGGAGAATTCGATGAGGTGATCGTCATTGGGCCGAACCGGAGATTGCTGCAGGAGCTCCTGTACCGCCTTTTCCGAGTTCAGAAGCGAAAGCGAGCTAGTATACCCGTTCTCGTGCTGTGACGACGAAACGCTTGGATCATCCTGTCAAAACGAATTATCTGAGTTCAGGAGAATCAAAATCTCCAGTCTTATTTCACAGATGCTCAGATTCTCCAATTACTCCATTTCCAAGGAATTTCTTCACGAACTGTAAGCTTCGTAAGAGAAGAACCTCCATTTGAGGAGAGGAATTTCTTCAATCACTCAATCAGTCCTCGAAGAACGATACCGAAGTCAACGAATTTCAAGTATACACTCAAAAAGAGGCCATACAAACACAGATACACATATAGATACAGAGAGGGAGCGTTTACATCGGAATTGAGCTTGCTCGGAGACATGACGGAGATTTGACCGCCGAAATAGTCTCTCTGAATTCGAGTCTTCTTCGTTCTTGCTCTCCACAATTCGATGGAAGACTGCGATACACAATGATTCAACAGCTTATATATACATGTGTGTGTATATGTATATCGTATTTGCAGAGACGAAGAAGAGGATAGTGCTTCGCACGCAGAGGGGAGAGAGAGAGTGGGTCCCACGCGCAAAACGCGTGGCGAGTGAGGAGAGTGCCGAAGAGAACAATGGATCTGTACGTCTATCTCAGTCAACCAACCACCCAAACAGCCAATTTTATCCACTGCGCTAGTCCCCACCGTAGTCTTGCCACGTCTGCAAGTCTTCCTTGACTTATGTCGTCTAATTCCCATCGTGAATTTATTCCATTACAGATTAACGTTTTTATGAAATTACTTTTCTTAAAAGAAGTTTGATTGTGGAATAATAATTATTTAAATTTATGAAATAAATAATTAATTCAATGTTACGCAATGCTCTTATCAGACGGTTTATTTTAGAAATTCGACCAAGCAAATGATCATGGAGAAATAAACCCGATTTAAGTCAAGTCAATTATGATTAAAAAAGCTAATAAGAGGTTAGAAAAGTAATAAAATTAATAGGAGACTTAAGAATAAGAAGTCTTTAATAATTGCAATTAGATTAGAATATAGTATTAAATCCAACAACCATGGACTTCTCAGTTTGTTTAATTATTTCATGCAAACTCTACTGTGTTTTGTTTGTTGTGTGTGAACGTGGAGAGAGCTTCAAAGCTAAACGACAATATATATATATCTTCAAAATTGAAAGGAAGACTTTTATATCACAAACACACGACACGACTGCTTTTGGAGGCTCGTTCTAGAATTCAACACTGCTCTTTCGTCACCGCTCTTTGACTTTGACCATTGTAAAAAAAAGCATTAGAATTGAGAAAATATAAATAAATAAACTATGGTGGTTCATTTTTCGTGTGAGAAGGCACGTTCATTTGGATTTTAGAGCCAACAAATCTTCTTTACCACAATCAAATTAGGGGAAGATGTTCGGGTACGTACGCACTTGTTTTTTGGTTTCTCTAACACGCTAAAGAACGACAAGATGTGCTTGGTCTAGTAGTAACAAGTACTTTACTTAGGACATTAGAAGTCCTGAGTTCGAGTCACCATGAAGGTAGGAGTGAAATCCAAAGATCTTCATATATAATTAAAAAACGAGAACCGGTGTTCATGCATATAAGACACAAATGTAAACAAACTTATAATATAAGTTAAGTTTTCAAAATGTCTATTGTTGATAAAGTCTTTTATTATAGATTTTGCTTGATAACTTTGCGTTAGGTCTTTATTGCATTATTGATAAATAAACTTCACGGTTCAACTCAAGTTATATCGGCTTATGGGGTTAATTATTTACTCGTAAATAGGATTTTAACCTGAAGTGCGACTTTATACTTTGAGGTTACGACATATAAAGATAAAAGAAAGAAAATTGTTATATGCTTCTCTTTTGATATATATATATATATATATATTAATAATATATATGTTTATATGATTATATCTTATATAACCTTTATCTTCTATGTTTTTCTTTAAGTTGACTCTTGCTTATAACTGTAAGTTCCACGAAGCAATTAATATTTAGCGTTCCCAAAGTTGTGAAATGATTAGTTGAATTTCATTTCGATGTGATGTTTATTGGTTATGATTCAAATAGAAAATTCCTTTTTGACTTTGACTCATACTAAAAATAAGGTTCTTATGATGCGATGAACTCTTTTTATTTATTAGAATAGAGAGAATTTCGAATGATGCCTATGTAAAGAATGATTGTGACTTACACCGTTATATATTATAAAGTTGTTCTAATCATGGTTTTAAATATCGATATCGATATCGTTTCGCACTATTCATTTTACGGATATATCGCTTGCCGACGAGCATGCCGATAGATAAATCCGAAAAAAAAGATATGTCGCTTGCCGATAATATCGCATTATTTCACGGATATATCGCTTGCCGATCGAAATATCGACGGATATTTCGAGAAAATATTATAAGTATTTCAATCATATATTTATAAATATGATAGATAGTTTCTAAATTACCTATTTAATAAATAAAACACATTCATAAATCATAATATTATGAAAACACATTCTATTACACAAAGTCACAAACATAGAATATAACATAATGTCAAGTGTCAACATAACATAGAACAATAAAATAGGCATCATAATAAAGTCTTAAAGTACGAAATACAAACATAACTACAAACATAGAGTACGAAGTAGAAGTATGAACATAATAGTCCGAAACCGTAACAAATGATAATCATCAAGTTTAACATACAAGTTGAAAATTTAACAAACCCTAAACATAAAACGTAAATCTCGAACATACATTGCGATTTTCCCCTAAAAATATTTCACAAACCCTAAAAATACTAATTTCCCCCAAATCAGCAAGCAAATTAGGAAAGGGTTCTGAAACTAGGTTTTTTTGGAAAATCGAGCACTTTATCCACATTATTAGGCTTAATCGAAAAAGATATTTTTACGGAAAATCGAAGGACATATCGCGATAAATCGAAAACGACAACGATTTATTTGGAATATCGTACCGCATATCTCATTTTAGAAACATGTCGTGGATATATCGACGATATGCCGCGATATTTAAAACCATGGTTCTAATATATGATAATGGCCAAAGATAATATAAAAGAAAAATATCCTAAAAGACAAAATAAGATAATCATTACGAAGACATAATAATCCAATTTATCTTCTATTGGATTTTTATTCACTTTTGTGAGATATGACCCTCCCAATTTTATTATTTTATCTCTCATTATATCGAGTAATAGTAAAACCGTGATAGAAAAAAATATTATAAAATAGATCATTCGTAGTATTCCACGTGCCTAGGCTATTAGAAATATGTTTCGACCAAATTAATCCTTATTGTCTAAGACGGGCCCACGTTGGCGCAGATAGAGGCAATTTTTTTTGAATGTTAATTGTTTATTTATTTATTATTTACCCTATATTTTAAAATTTTATCCCAAACTATTTGTAATTTCACCCTATTCTGAAATATATAACCCGAGTCAGCCTCAATATCATCAAATACACACAACGAACCCATAAAAGAACAAAAAAATAAATTTAAACAAATTGGGCCTATATAGGCAT
Source organism: Parietaria judaica (assembly GCA_954871525.1). Classification (NCBI taxonomy): domain Eukaryota; kingdom Viridiplantae; phylum Streptophyta; class Magnoliopsida; order Rosales; family Urticaceae; genus Parietaria; species Parietaria judaica. The sequence goes on from OX940862.1 coordinate 12,408,983, forward strand.
ATTTTACTAGCCTAGGGCCTAAACGATACTAAAGACCCGATTCCGACCCGGCCCAATTTACAAAGCGCACTGTGATTCCCCGCTTCTTTCTCCGTGTAAGGAGCTCCAATGGCGATATTCCCTCCAATCAAATCCCTAGCACAACCCTAATCCCCCAAATTCGCTCACTCTCGCCATGGATACTCTTCAAGCCTCTTACAGAGAGGAAAACGACGAGGACGATCGCCCAGCGAGCCTCGCTCCCGCCATTGAAGACGCCGCCACGACCTCCGAACCCGAACCCGCAGTTCCGGCGAACGACGCCGTGAAGACCGAGCCTGAAGCCTCCGAGGAGCTGTCGCCGGAAAACGACGGCGAGGCTGAGGCCGAAGAAGACGACGAGGACGATCCGCCTCCGAAGAAGCAGAAGCAGCTGTCTTCCCTGACGGAGACTCCGATTTCTCAGCCGATCGGCGACGTCGAAGCTGCTGCTAAGGCTGCGGCTGTGGTGACTCCGGCGCCGAGCACCGCGTCGGTTTCGAAGAAGTCGAAGAAGAAGAACAACAATGTCTGGGTGACGAAGTCGACGAGGAAGGGGAAGAAGAAGAGCAAGGTGAACAACCACAATGGCGCGGTGGCGGAGGACACGGTGCTGATCGCTCCAGTTACGCGGTTTCCGGATAAGACCGACGACGGGCCGGAGATGAAAATCTGCCTCTCGAAGGTTTACAAGGCCGAGAAAGTCGAGCTCAGCGACGACAGATTAAGCGCTGGGAGTACCAAAGGGTACAGAATGGTGAGAGCTACCAGAGGAGTTGTTGAAGGAGCTTGGTATTTCGAGATAAAGGTAGTGAATTTGGGGGAGACGGGGCATACTCGGCTCGGATTCTCGACCGAGAAGGGCGATATGCAGGCCCCGGTGGGCTACGACGGTAATAGCTTCGGGTACAGGGACATTGATGGAAGCAAGGTTCACAAGGCTTTGAGGGAGGCTTATGGGGAAGAAGGGTACAAGGAAGGTGATGTGATCGGCTTCTACATCAATTTGCCCGATGGAGCTGTCTACGCGCCGAAGGACCCGCAGTTGGTTGTGTTCAAGGGGCAGCGGTACGCCTGCGCCGGAGACGCGAAAGACGATTCTCCCAAAGCAGTGCCTGGTGAGTGCCTCTCTAGCTTTCTGTTCTAATCTGAAATTCCCTTTTGCTGGGAATAATATTATTTCACAATGTGCTAGGTTGATGATAATTTGCACATTTTTCATGTGTTCAAACAAAAATATGTATCATAGGTTACAATTCGGGTTGATCATGGAGGTTTATAGAATATATATTATCATTGTGTTACGCATTTTTTTGGCGAGATTACGCCTTTCAACATTGGAATCTCGAATACAGTATAAGTGATAGACATTCAATTTAGGCATTTTTAGTTTAGAAATTCTTGCTTACTTGTATAGTTTTAAACATCTGTTTATACACTGCTTGCAGGAAGTGAGATCTCATTTTTCAAAAACGGAGTTTGCCAAGGGGTTGCGTTTAAGGACTTACACGGGGGTCGCTACTATCCCGCTGCTTCAATGTATACGCTACCCAATCAACCCAATTGTGTGGTCAACTTCAACTTCGGCCCGGATTTTGACTTTTTTCCTCAGGACTTTGAGGGACGTCCAATGCCTAAGCCCATGGCTGAAGTTCCGTATCACGGGTTTGACTCCCAAACCGAAAATGGCGAGTCCCACGAGAAGAAACCTTGACCAGGACCGCATGACAATCAACATGTGTAGTAACTTAATGGAAGATGCATACAGGTTTTTTATTCTTTGATTTTAATTGATCTGCATTGTAATCTTGACTTTGGGAAACCCTGAAAATGAAATATGAAGTTATTCTGAGCCTAATTATGTCTCAGTTTTCGTGTTTTAACTCTTCATTCATGCTGATATCGATATAGTAATGTAGAATACATCAAGAATTACAGAACATATTCACTTTGATTGATTGATAAAATCACAAATATATAACTGTTGTTTTGCACATGCATTAATCTTAGCCCTAGCTTCGACATCCTTCTCATCTCGACCCCCAGAACCTTCCATTTCGACACGATGGTCCATATTAACTACTTTAAATTATATTTGTAGAAACGAACTGGAATTAGGAATAAAAATATGGGGTTCAGAATTTCCGAGTCCTCACATAGTTACAGGATTAGTTTGGAGTTGGTACAAAAGCTAATACGTGGTCGGACAGGTTTACCCTTCCGATCTAATTCTCTCGAGGTATATAAGGACTCATCTCTAATATCTGTTCATTTTTTCACAACCTAAGTGGCTGAGAAAGCAATCATGGATGTGTCTAATTTTGCGATATAAGGTAATTGTGAAATGAGAGTATGGTAACATTAATAATGCATTGGGGAATTAAGACCCTCTTGAGCAGACAACGGGTGCAGAGGCTGGTGCCTCATTGACGGGAAAGTTGTCGTTTTCCTGAATGAGGGTCGTTTCTTGAGGTGCTTGATGGTTCTCTTGGTGTACAATGTCCGAACGTAAGGCGAAGCTCTCTCCTTGAACTTGAGTATAGCGAAGAAGATGAACCGGAAGGAGACGAGAAGACAGACCACGGCTGCTAGGTCCCACCACTTTGAATGGTCCAGAGAAACGCCGAGCATGGACTTGAGGATATCTTCGCCTTTCAACTTGGTTCCATCACCAGCAAAGGAGTCGAATTCAAGGCCAATCATGTCGTTCTTGTAAGCTCCCTGTAATTCATCAATATAAAAAGGTTAGTTTCTTAAACATGAACTTTATCTTTTAAGTTATAGTCGGTCATGCCTTCATTTATCGTGTTGCAGAATTATAAATTGTAGCAATTATTCCTAAAAAATCCGTCAAATATTGACATTTTTGTGCAAAATTTCAAGTCACGAATAGTTCACATTTCAATTCGTTCATGATGATGATTTTGTCCCTAAACATTAGTATAGCATTGCACGTAGTATAAAATCTAAAAAGAAAATTGCTTCTATTTACGAAAATTTTAAGTTAAAAGGTGACAGCTTATGATTTTTTATTTTATCTCCAGATGGAGTCGATGCAGCTCTTCTTGAGTTTACCTGCAGGCCCCAAGCTCCGTAGTTGAGATACGAAATCGGGTACCGCCATATCGGCCGGGGAAGATCCGGTATCGAGCGGAAGAATCCGCACGTCATCATCATGATCGCCTGTTTCCCACATTAAATCACGAGTTTACATTTACAATCTACGGATGTGATTCATCAATTAAACAACTACCGAGAAGCGTTTTTGCGTGTTACCAAATATCCGGCTCCAAGAGTGACTCCCATCAAGAAGTTGGGAACGATGGAAGCGACAATCATCATGGCGCTCTCCACGGTGGCAATGCAGCTGAGAAGGTCAAGGCTGAAGTAGAGGTAACACCGGAACTCCGGCCGGAATTTGACCATGAAGTAAACTATGGTGGCGGTGGCGGTGGACATTAGAGCCAGGAACGGGAAAGACGAGAGGAAATTGGACAACACGTAGACTCCGACCCCGTAATGCCCATTTCTTCTCTCCTTGTAAAATACCTTTTTCATCACAAAAAAATCTCAAAGATTAGAATTAAGAACAGAGTGAATCTCATATATCCAAACCAATGATTTATGATATGCCGATTTTAAGTTCCGTTCTTCAGCATCTTCAATATCGGAACCGGAAATCAGATATTTAGGAAATAGAAACCAAAATTTGTGTCAACTTAGAAGGATCCAGTATATTCGAAAACCGGCTTGTAAACTTGTTTCGTTGTAAAATCAGTTACTATAAAGTTTTCAATAGTTAAATAAGTTGTCCAAAAAATAATTTTTAATGAAGAAAAAAAAAACTAAATCTTAGGAATTTTCATGTTAAAAACATATATTAAATTAGAAATAAGTTTGCAATGACTAATAAATAACATGTCCAACAAGGAGTAAATTCTAAAAATAGTCCTCGTAAAATCGGTTATCACTTTTATCTGGTACCGGTCAAAACCGATTAAGTGTTACCTTCATTTCCTCTAAGAATGATGGGAAGCCTCCTATGGACATGAAGGTCATGAAGCCGGCTATGAATCCCCCACAGGCCCCGCGTGCCAAGATGGCGGTGAAGCTGGTCCCAACGTCAAAGAAGATGGAGCCGACGCAGATCGAAAGCGTGAGGTAGATCCCGATGCGCACCCAGTAGTACCCGACGTCTCTCGACATGTTCTTGAAAGATCGGCACGTCAACACCGAGAGCTGCTTCCACCATCTCGCTTGGCTCCCCCCTCTTCTCTCCCTCCTCACTCCTTCCTGCAAATCCAACGTTTAATTATTGTTTTATTGTACTAGAGAAATGGTCTTCTGAGCCAAATTAAAACTCAACGGGCAAATTGCACCATAAACGAAAAATGGGGTGAAAATTGTAAAATGCACTAAAAGAAAGTTGCATTTTGCGTTTGATAGAATTTAAGCGCAAGTTCAACTATAATTTACGTGACGTTGCTTGTTATTTACTTATATTGTGATCCAATCATAAGAGTATATCGCTAAGATCGTTAAGTGTCTAGGAGTGAAACCGGGACCACCGGTTTGTCAGTCTTTTTGACCGTCTCGGTTTTTTTTTTCCGTGGCTTCTTTGAAACCAAGCCTGGTTTTTGGGACCAAGAAATTGACCCCTACAAGGCCAAAGAAGGGTTGTTCGTAGGATCATGTTAAAACCTCATAAACCCGAAAGTTTATTTAGATAATTACAATTGTTGATGATATCTGTTGAATCCTTGCTCTAGCTCTCGTTGCTTGTTCGGAGCCCTTGTAATTCTCAACAAGCATGGCCTTAATCCTTGCTATTGGAATGTTCATCAATGGATCCGAAGACACTTCATTTTCCTGCATCATAGAGTAAAAACGAGAGCTCGTATAACAATTACGCAACACCTCTTTTGCGTAAAATTAAATAGTGGTGAAACCGAGACCAACAACTATATTATTTTTGTGTGGGGAATGGTCCCTTTGGCCAGAGTCCTCGTCCCTGTTTCGGAAAAGCTGTTATTTTTTTCAAATAAGGAAATGAGTGACCTGATTCTCGAAATTTATGGCTCGGTCCCCATTCCAAATCTTTGAGAAAACGACCTGGTTTTTTAAAAGCAAAACTGGACTGGATGGCTGAATGGGGTTTGAACCGCCGAAAACCGGGCAACGCATGGAATTTCTCACCCCTATACCCTAGAAAAGATCATAATAATTATATGGGCCCGTTGAAAGAGTGCGAAAACCGGGCAAATCGCGGTCTAATTTTTTTTACCCGTACTCTAGAAAAGAGATAATAATTTTTCGTACTGACCCGTCGGAACCGAGCCAAAACCGGGCTAGTTTCTTTAGCCCTACCCTAGAGAAGAAAAGATGAGAATGAAGAAGTGAAGATACTTGTAGTAGGGTACGATGGGCCATGAGAGTGGAGGTGACTTGGTCAAAGCCAGAGTTAATGCAACGAAGAAAGTGATCAGATGGGTTCCTTCTGCTTGGGCATGGGAATCCAGCTTTCCCAAAGAACTGCAAACACATGTTCTATATTATTATTATCCGTCGCTTTCACCAATTTATTTATTATTTATATGTTCAGATATACAATATAATTTCTATAAATTAATACTAATATTGTTACGATGAGAGAATTTTATTATATTATTGAAGTTGTAATTGAGGGATAATTTAATCATATTAGAGTCGAGATCATACAAAAATATTATTAAATTAACCATAATAGTATTATGACTAGCTATGTGTTAGCCAGATATTCATAAATGATCCATAAATTCTTACGGATGCCTATATACGTAGTGATAATTTAATATGATAGGTGATGAATAGGTGATTTATTAATTTCAGCTTCCTTTAAATATATTTCACCAAACATAGGTTAAATTTTTTGTCTTTTTCTAATTTACCTTGCAAAAAAATCATGACCAAGTTTAGGGCATTGAAATCCTCATATATTACAATTAAAAAAAATTAGATTTACCTGCGTTAAAGACTATATAACCAATTTAATTAATTATTCTGAATAATGATATGATATGGTATTTCATCTTCCACTTCAAATATCAACCAACATAGGGTTTTGACTCTCACCTGAACAGCCGCTTTGGCCGGTCCAAAATACGCTGTTTGGCCTCCGGTTAGCAAGAAGAGGTCGTCAAAGAGCGCAAAGACCTCGCTACTCGGCTGGTGAATGGACGAGATGACGGTGCGGCCGTCAGCCGCAATGTTCCTCATCGTCTGCATGACGAAAAACGCTGACGCGCTATCGAGCCCGCTCGTGGGCTCGTCAAGGAACAAAAGCCTCGGGCGCGTGAGCGTCTCCACCGCGATGCTCAAACGCTTCTTCTCGCCACCACTCAGCCCCCTGGCGCCCCACACCCCGACCACCCCATCCGCGCAGTCCTGCAACCCCATCTCGATTATCATCTCCTCGACGATGTCATTTATCTTCTCCTTCGGCGTCTCTGACGGGAGCCTCAGCAGCGCCGAGTAGGTTATTGTCTCTCTCACCGATAGTGTCCCCAGAAGCATGTCCTCTTGAGTCACATAAGCCTGTAGTATTGTTGATAGTATACAAAGATACACATAATCAAGAAATACATTAGTACATATGAATATATACAAGCATGTTATATATATATATATATACACGTACGGCTACACCATAATCTAGGCTCTTTCTCTTCCCATTGAGAAGGATATTTCCAGTTAGAACAGCGTTTCCAGAGAGTCTTCCTGCAAAAGTATATGAACGGAATATGATTGTGGAATTATTTCTATATGTATACATAAATATATAGATACATTTATACTTTAAGTTATAACAGCTTAAATTTTATGTGTTTGTGCAACTTTATGAACGCAAAAAAGGTATATTTTTGGCATGGGACTGTTTAAATTAAATAACGAATTAAAAAAAGTGCATTATGATGAAAGACTAATATGTAAAGAGCACGAGTATTTAAACTTGTATACTTAGAATATTAAAGTTTTGTACCGGCTAGAGAGTCGAGAAGAGTGGTTTTTCCGGACCCGGACGGACCCATGATAGCCATGATCCGACCTGGCTCGGCAAACCCAGTGAGCCCGTCGAGAAGCTTCTTCGTCCGGCCGTTGCCAAAGCTCGGAAGCACGACCGAGAGCTCTTCCCACACCAAGTACATTGTTCCTCTCTTGTTGCTTGCTGCTCCGTTGCAAATCTCTGGCGACTCGTCGCCGGAATACTCAATCTCCATTGTAAAAGATTATAGTTTCTCTATAGTAATATATAGATACACAACAGAAGTTTTAACTAACAAATATATATAGCCACCAATACACTAGAATATGGAGTTACTAGTAATTATGGGACAGTAAATATACTCAACGAACCAACCACGTATCAGATTTATAGAAGAAGAAATAAATTTAGTAGAGAACACAGAAGACAAGGGATTCGCGTGTAACATGTCCAAGCTTCTTACAAAATATATATATATATATATGTATATATATCTGACATGCATAAATTAATACGACGATGAGAGAGAGAGTAGGGTAGGGTAGGGTTGGGCGAGTGGTAATTGATTAAGGAAGACAGGTATGATTATTATTAGAGTGTGACATGTGAAGTAAATAAGCTCACCAAACCCATCACCTTCTGTTTCCTCTCCTCTCTGTTGTGTAATGCAGAATTACATATACGTATATATATATATATATATGTATTTGGATTGAGTAATGTAATGTAACACTACTACTATATAAAATTATTGGACAAGAGATCGATAGTTAAGCTTACAACAAGTTGATAATATTGTGATTAATCAAAAGCTAAATTCAGCACTAATCTCACTTCTCTGATATAATCGATCGAGCTGTGTTCTTGTTTTTAGTAAGTTTCTAACTTAATTAGGTGTAATAATTAAGTCAGACGTTTACGAGCAAGAATATCACATGTATTTAATTTGACAAAGTTAGGAATATTTTTATTTTAATGGATTAGGTATTAAGATGTACAAACAAAATATAGCAATTATTAAATGATATCAATAAAAATTTAGCTATATATTGCGAGAATCATATCTGTAGTACAATAATAATTAATATTCATGACCAATGTTAGCCCTTTGTTTTGTTTAATTAAATAAAATTTCACAAATAAATACATAGCAAGTAATATTGGCATTTTGACTCATAAAATGTATTGATCGTGGTCGATCAATATGGATTATAGATTCGCAAATACAATCACGCGCTTTCACTGCGAAACTCTGAGAATATTATTGAACTATCGAATGCCCTTGGGCTTTAACTGCTCCAACAGAATCAGAAGCTCTATTTCTTTTCTTCTTTTTTTGTTTTTGTTCTTTTATTATTATTTTTTTGAATGGGGTGGCGCTATCGGCCAAGGTTACAATGCACTCTCGCATGACTTAGATATATTCAGTGTAAGAACATGTGGCACTATTGGCCAAGTTTACGATAATGTAAAGGGGTACTCATTTGAGACCCATGAGGTTTGAACCCACGACCTCTTGAATAGAGGAGTGGTGGAGTTACCACTTGGCCAAACAAGCTTGGTTTCAGAAGCTCTATTTCGAACCAATTAAATGATGACAATAACACTATATTTAACTGATTTATTTAAATATGATATATATAAATAATGAAATATGTTTTTTTAGGCATTCTTAAGGCAATGAAAAGAGCCGATATGATTATATGCATAATAGAGATCAAAAGTTACTGATATTTAATATGATTGATATATATGGTTAATTTGTAATTTGGCAAAAGTGCTCAAGTTGAGAACTATTGCGAAATTAGTATAACCCAATTTCATGCAAGAGATTATGAGAGATGGTCCGACCACGCTTTCTCCCACCTTTCAAACTGAATTCATATATAAATAAATAAATAAATATATATATATATATATTACTGTAAATTAGAAGGTTGAAAAAATATTCATCATTTATTGCTCAAACAATAAATATTATGAAAAGTCATATCATCCATAATCTTATTGATGTTTGGATAATAATAAACACACAAAGTGGATTCATTACTTAAATTAGGGCATTACTTATAAATCTCCATTTCAATCACATATCCAAGTACAACACATTTCCAAAAACATCCATTGATCATTAAATACGTAAGTACACACGTGTCACATACAAACGTATGATCGTAGATACATATAATATGAACAGAAATAAAATAATATATGAGTACATCTTTATTGAATATTATGGTCCAAAAGAAAATAAATTCGAAGTTATGATCCAATCTTATATGGTGTAACGTTACGATGGATCACCCATCTTATACACTGCATGGCTTTCAATATTTTGATTTATGGCAATGTGCATGAATCTAGGGAAATCGTAGAGAATTTTTTATAATATAAAAGTACTTTATAATATTTTACATAATATAGTTAATAATTAATTAAATCATACATTCTTGTACATCTTGGCGTGTAAAGCAGAATGCTATAAAATATAAGCATTCATAACTTAATTAATAATGCTATAAAAAAACACATCAAACAATTCTCTGAATTAAGGAGAAAAAAGTTCTAAAATAGATAAAAAGAGAGCTTTCTATCTTTTGATTTACTGTAAAAATTGCGATTTTATTTATTTATTTGATTATGAACCCTCAGGTATCAGTCTATGAAAATTCAAGTTTATATTTCTAACAAAACTAGACAACGCAAACTCGAATCTTGAAGAGATTGACACTCATACACGAATTAATAGTAATATAAATAAAATATATAATAGACTAAAAAAGATAAAACACTCTCCATCTGCTAACTACCTATATATATATATATATATATACAATATTATGGTCGGTTTTTATTATAAGATTGGTGAATGAAGTGGATATTTCAGGAGCCAAGAGTGAAGGAAGAAAAGGTATAAAAATAAAAATATAGCTGTGAAAAGCTAGAAAGAAATGTGGACCATCAAAAGTTATTATATGGAGTTGAATTAAATAGGACTCATCAGCCAACTGCCCATTATTCCACATCTGAAACATTATGTACTATCATCAAACACTCTTGATTTTGAATCATCACACTCCCTCTCTCTATATATTATTTTAATTAATTATTTCAAGAAAAATCATTCACCTCTCATCTCATCTCATCAAGATATACATCACTCTTCATCTTTATCCAAACTATATATCTTAAAAAATATATATTATTTACATTTATTGGTATTTGGCAATGAAATAAAGAGGTATATACTTGAGTATAGTACTGTTCGATGACTAGTCATGATAGTTGAGTTCTGATACGTTAATCAATTGCATTGCATGCATTTTAATGCTCTCCTATTTTCTCACCAATTAATATATATATATATATATATATATTACAAGTAGTAAAAATAAATTGTACGATATATACTTACTTCTTCACCAACCTATCGGACACATGGCAGTCTAGTTAGTTCTTACTTCTTAGTCTTACTTACAGATACAGACTCTGCAAGTATATATATATATATATAGATATTGTGTGGGCAAGGCCGGCCCTCTTCACAAAAAAAATGGATGATCCCGAAGGCCCCACGGTAAAATTATAAAAATCTCATCAATAAAATTTCTGAACGAAAGACCTTATGTTATATAATATCTTGATAAAAAGAAATCATGTAATAATTTAAACTACGTACGCATGATAAAAGAAATTTGTCCAAGGTCTCAGAAATTACTGGGCCGAGTTTCGAAAAAACGCTTAAGTGCGAAGAGGCGATGTACGGTCAAGTGAGACGGGTTAAGATCGTCTGACGAGATTGTGCATCGGGATCCGACCCTTCTTAGCTGTGTTGATATAGTTATCTTTTTATGTCTTCACGTTTTGGTTAACGTTCTTGTTTTGAGATCAATATGAATATGTGCGACGAATAACTAATGCTGCGATATTATAGAGATTTTATTACGAGTTCCTAACAAAAATTATAATAACTTTATTATAACTATTAGACAAATATGAGTGTTGATGATATATCAAAATGTGTATATATGCATAATGCAGAGCATATACAGAAACTAAATCGACTCGACTCTCGAGAATAAAAGAAAATCGAAAAACGATAGCATACAGAAACTAACTAAAAATGATTAAGCAAAATGAGAAATGTTGCGAAAACGACAAGAAAATTGAATAAGAAATCATGTAATAAAATCCAAGAAAACGACAAAGTTCCCAACAAATTCCTTTAAGAAACAAAAAAAAGACAAAAAAAAACGTCTTACGGAAAGAAACTTAAAAATGTTGACTGAAACGGATATAAACAAACGCATTATTCAACAAAACGACATAGAAAAGAAAACGACAAATAACTGAAGAATCAAAGAGAAAACGACAATGAACAAGTAAATAGAAAAAAAAAATGTAGAACTTTCGTCAACAAAGAAAAACAGCCAAACTGTTTATGCCATGTCGTTGCTTTTTTTATATATATATATATAATATAATTATTTTACCAGGACGGATTTAAAATAAATTAATAAAATAAAAGTCGTGTGATTATTAGAACTCGATATTTTAAGATCGTTGTTCGAAGGTAACACAAGTTATAATATATTTGTCGTTAGGCTTGATAAGACTACGTTATGATTGAACCATAATCAGAAAACAAAATCGAGAAGACCCTAAAGTTAGTACATGGTATTAAAACCGTATATCCACTTTTATACCCGTAAAAACCGGCTTCGAAAATCCAAATATCCAATCGGCACATCAACAAAGTGTGCAAACACAATATCATAAATATATACACGTTCGATTTCGAAAAAAGAAGGTAAAAAACAAAATCACGACAATTACATCATTCATAATCATATCACTGAGGCAGAGGAGAGCTAAGACCCTCTTGAGAGGAGAGGGAGTGGAGCGGATTGTGGCGGCGCGACGGGAACGAGCCCTTCTTCGTGAAGGAGGCTCGCTTGCTGATGCGGCGGAGCGAGCGGCGGGCGGAGATGGAGTGGAGGATCGGGGAGGCGCGCTCCTTGAACTTGAGGACGGCGAAGAAGAGGAGGCGGTAGAGGATGAGGATGGCCCCAATGGCGGCCAGGTCCCACCACTTGGAGTGGTCGAGCGGGATGCCGAACGTTGAGCGGATTATGAACTCGCCCTTCATCTTCGGCTGGCCCGGCCACAGGGCGTCAAATTCCAGGCCTAAGAGGTCGTTCTTTAGGCCACCCTGCAGGGTCATTGGAGTAAGTAATTGCAGATAACTTTTTCCTCTTAATTTTGTTCAATAAATGTTTGGACACATTAATTTCTATGTGCAAAATATACTAGAAATTTGATTTAAAATCGCAAATTTGATACCCTTAAATAATTATTAAGTCTTAAGTAGTTTTTTTTAGCTATCTCATAACCATACAAAATTTGGAAGAAATATATTAGCTTCTAGTTGTATTTTTGGTGCCTTGGTGGTATCTCAACTTGCTTTTTCTTCTGTAGTAAATGATATATTTATGTAAAAAAATGAATATATATAGGATATATATAAGTAATTCTTTTTTTTTTAATTTTATTATATAAAAAAGAAAAATCTCCACTTGATTGGAAAATTTTGCCTAATCCTTTTTCTTAGTTAACAATGAACAGTTATACTTCTCAAGCTGAATTGAGGATATCAAAGGAATATTTACCTGAATTCCCCAGGAGCCGTAGCTGAGAAATGAGACGGGATAGCGCCAAAATATCTTGGGAAGATCGGGTAACAAGCGGAAAAACCCGGACGTCATCATCAGGATGCCCTGAGACAACCGAGAAGTACTTGTTAGTTGTTAGAAATATTTTTGAGCTTGAAAAACATCAAGGCTTGAGTCACGCATGAATTGTAAACTCAACTTGTAAACTCAACAAACATATGAATATTCAAGTTCTACTTGAAAACTCAACAAACATTTAACGTGCAAGTCTCGAGCATTTTTGCGTTACGTACCATAATTCCGGCTCCGACGATAATTCCCATCAGAAAGTTGGGAACAAGCGACGCCACAACCATCATGAGGCTCTCTATGACGCATATGGAGAAAAAGATGTTGAGGCAGAAGAACGCGTAGTGCGAGAATCCCGGGTGGAACTTTACCGTGTAAAAAGTTATCGTTCCCGTGATGAGCGAAATCGCGACCAGAAACGGGAATGAAGAGATGAAGTTGGACAAGATGAAGACCGAAACTCCGTAATATCCGTTCAGCCTCTCTCTGTAGAAGACCTGCAAATTCCGACGAAAGCACAAAAACCCTAAATATCGCGTCTTAATAGAGTATTATGTACTAATATAATGTATTAAGGATCTCACGTCGAAAATACAAAAGAGTTAGAAAGATTTAGTAGCCATATGTGCATTTTTTACCTTCATTTCTTCGACGAAGGAAGGAAAGCCTCCGATGGACATGAATGTCATGAAGCCCGTTATGAAGGCGGCGCAGGCCGAGCGGGCAAAGATGGCGGTGTAGCCGGTTCCAACGTCAAAGTAGATCGTTCCAACACAGATTGAAACGACAATGTAGATGATGATCCTCAGCCAGTAATAACCGACGTCTCTGTGCATGTTCAACGAGGACCTCCGAACCAGCGTCACAAGCTGCTTCCACCAGCTCGCTTCGCTTCCGAACCTAGCCTCGATTCCGTTGCCCTCCTGCGAGAATAGTAGTCTATTAAGGATCTCGTAAAGTTTATAAGATCACGAGTTACTCCATGAATTTTCGATTGTTTTTTAGATGGAACTACATGACTTTACAAGGTATCCGAGCACACAAAGCTCAAAACTAATAGGATCCGGCCGATGAGTTACTCCGCTCATTGCCCAGTTGAGTTTTAGATGGAACCGCATGATACTTAGTCTGCGACCAGACAAAACCGCGAGTATAGATATTAGGGTTAAGCAAGCTTACAATGGTGGAGAGTTCTTGCATCCTTGCCTTGGCTCTCGCCGCGTACTTAGAGTGCTTGTACTTGTCGATGAGCGTCGCTCTGATTGCGGCAGTGGCCTTGTTCATGAGCGGGTCGGATTGCGGGAGTACTTCCTGTCAAATACAATCGCGAACTTGTTAAGCAATGTACATCACCTTCACGCCGGCAACAAAAGAAAAATCTTCGTTCGGGATCGTACTCGCAACTTGATTGAGCCTTTCATCGTGGCAGCGACCTTGTCGAAGTCTTTGTTTATGCAACGCAAGAAGTGATCGGACGGGTTTCTTCTGCTCGGACATGGCACACCTGCTTCCGAGAAGAACTACACAACAAAAAACAGGCAGCGATAAGGTCAAGATCAAATTTACGAGAAATATAGCGAGTCATTTTATATTTCGGTAGCCGGTAGGTGAGCGGTTTTAAATTTAAATTTTTATATGTCGTGCAGCTCGAACCTTACATATAAATTAGTCACTCGTCACGTTACTCCGTCTCGAGATTATTAATTATACATTCCTAAACTCGCAACTTTGAATTAACTTCTCCCAGCATTTACCTCGACGGCGCTCTTGGCTTCTCCAAAGTAGACCGTCTCGCCGCTGGACAGCAAGTATAGCTGGTCGAAGAGCGCGAAAACCTCGCTGCTCGGCTGGTGGATGGACGAGACGACCGTGCGACCATCCCTCGCAATGTTGCGCAGAGTTTGGACCACAAAGAAAGCCGAGGCGCTGTCGAGGCCGCTCGTGGGCTCGTCGAGGAAGAGCAGGCTCGGTCTCATGAGGATCTCGAGCGCAATGCTGACTCGCTTCTTCTCGCCCCCACTCACGCCCCGCAGGTGCCAGTTCCCGATGAGGCGGTCGGCGCAGTCGTGGAGGCCCATCTCGATGATCGTCTCCTCGACGATGGAGTCCACCTCGGCTTTGATCATGCTCGATGGAAGCCGCAGGTTTGCCGAATAGGCTATGGTCTCTCTCACGGTCAACGTTCCCAGCAATACATCTTCTTGCGTCACGTAAGCCTATAATAAACACATATAATTCATAAATTCTTATAACTATTTCATCAAAATTATTCACACACACACACATATATATATATATATATATTGAAGAGTAAACAAATTAGAAAAGAAATACAGTTCGATAATCGATAGAAATTAGAATGAATGTGCACTTACAACAGCACCATAATCGAGTCTTTTTTTGCTTCCATTGAAGTAGATATTTCCAGTCATCAGCACATTCTTCGAGAGTCTCCCTGTGCCAAAGTAATTAATATGATTGTTAATAATGGTGATTAACTTTAATTATTTTCCATGTAATTATAATAAGTAATATTTTCTTTATTTTATTTGCTAGCTCATACTTATGTCACATTATAATAAAGAGTGATGCAAGTTGTTTGCCTTCTTGAGAGTGCAATTGGCAAATCTTGAATTAATTTAGAGCTGTGATTTTCAGCCTACATAGTTATACTACTACTAGATTGCGACTTGTAAATTAATAAGCAAATAAATAAATAACTAAATAATAAATGCATAGATAGTAACAAGTATTAGCTGGAATAGTCCAACAATTAATGTCTTTAATTCAGCTGTACAATGAGATTATGAGAGTAGCTCCAAGTTTTCTATATCCTAATTAATAAGATATATGACACTTTTACAATTACGCTAATTTTTTTTAAAAAATCAATTGTATATTTTTTCATCTAATTTAGCGATCGATGCCCAAATCGTTATAAAAGAACCATTTCCGGTCTTTTTTTTTTCCTCCAAAGATACCGTTCCGGTACATATGTATATATATATATATTTTAATAAAAGGACCATTTGAATTTGGAAAAAATAAATCACATTAACTACTAGGTGGGACTATGGGAATTATACACAAAAATCTCAGAAATGTTAGGTGGAAATTGAGTAGTGAAATTACTATTATGAGATACAAAGCGTTGATAGTTGACAATTAAATCAGTGGGACACAACCCTCTTTCAATCCAGACGTTGACCTTAATCCAGTAAACGACAATCAATTCAACCAAAATAATTTTGGTGTTTCTATCCTCTTTTAAGTAACCAAATTTATAGATTTATTATGAGTATCTAAGATCTTCCAAAACCATAGATTTCGATCGATTTATTATTGCGCAAAATGGCTAATCCAGAAAAAGGGTTCACACTGAACAATTGCAATCTAAATCACTAGAATAATCAAACGAAAGAGAAGCAAAATTGAACAATTATACCAGTTTTTACCAGTTTATCGGATTGAATTGCTGTTACCGGTTTCACCCGAATTAGAAACAGTCATACAACATTCTTTATTTCTAACGTTATTTTTTTTATTATTAGTTTTTACTGATACTAGTTTGAATATTCTAAATTCTAATTCTTTTAACGGATCTCAGTATCTGTTACCGGAAAAATTGGCATTGGTACTAGAAATATGTAATAACCGGAACCGGTACTTAAATACTCAGAAGACGGTTTTTGGTCCGGATTCACACTTTCACCTCAACAAGAACAAAGAGATGAGAGAGAGAGAGAACCTGCTAGAGCATCAAGGAGAGTGGACTTCCCGGAGCCGGACGGGCCCATTATAGCCATGATCTTCCCGGGCTCGGAGTAGCCCTTCAGCCCGTTAAGAATCCGCTTGGTGGGCCCGTCCCCGGAGTTGGGCAAAACCACGGAGAGATCCTCCCACACCAAGTAAGACCCCCGCGTCATATCTCCCCCGTAACTGCTCGACGTGGCCGCCCCCGTCGCCGGTGACTCGATCTCCATCGTGGCGGGTTTGTCGACCAATTAGAGAAGGAGAAGTTCAGGTGAAGAGCATGAAGTAGCGTTTGTTAGTTATAGACATGCCCATTCCATTTTTATTGGTCTCTCTCAATAACTTGCACCAAACAACCAACTCTTTGCCTTTAAATGCAGAGAGTGAAAAATAAAAGAAAAAGAAACTAGTTATTGGTCAGAAAAGGCGAAGAGATTAGGATGTAACTTGGTAGTTGGCGACAACTAAAGTGGAAATAAATGCTATATCGTTTGCCTTGCATGTTATCTAGTGAGTCAATGAATAGTGTCCAATTTCACACATTATCATGCAAATATTGCTCTTACTGAAATTTGTTTTTCTATACCCTTTAATTTTTAAAACAGCTAAAATATTCCTCTAAGTTGCTAATTGTTAATTAGTTTTGAAAATTGACGATTGGAATTTTAGAGAAAATTTGATTTTTTTTTTTATCAAAAATGAAACTAGACCGTACATAAAAACAAAATTAAAATTATGAATAAAGAGTAATCTTGAGTTTTTGAAAAAAATGAAATGGTGGGAGGTATAAAAATAAAACAAAAAACACGTTAAGGGTATATTCTTGTTTTGTTCTAATAGAGTATATTTATATTTAAAAAATATATAGATAAGCAAAAGTCCCTTGTTTTATATATAAATAAGAGTAATTTGCGGTATTAGCCCCAAATTTTAGGGGTGCAGACAAAACCCGAAAACCGGGTAAAAACCCGAATCCAAATCCGTATCTGAATTTAAAACCCGAATCCGAATCCGAATCCGTATCCGAATTTAAAACCCGAATCCAAATCCGTATCCGAATTTAAAACCCGAATCCGAATCCGTATCCGAATTTAAAACCGGGTTTGGGTACCGGGTAATGAAATCTTAAAAACCGGGTACCCGGTTTAATACCCGGTTTGTTTAATTTTTAATTTTTTTTTATAAATATTTTAGGGTTAGGGCTCGACAGTCGACACTCATCTCTCATTTTCATTTCTCATTTTAGGATTTCATTAAAATATTTTTTTAATTTTTTGATGCGCGGACGGTGAAATGATGATGGAAAGCCGGAAGAACTCGAAGTGCTTTATCATATATTTTTTAATGCATTTTAAATTGTAGACAATGGATGCATATTTTTTTATGTACGAGACATGTGTAATGTTTATTTTGAGATAATTTAGTTTTTCTATTAAAAAAATAAAACGGATCCGGGTAAAAACCCGGATCCGGTTGAAAATATGAACTTGGTTTCCAAACCGGGTACCAATTTTCAACTACCCGGAAATCCGGGTACCCGGATTTTGGGTACCCGGTAGTAAATTTCAACTATCCGGAAACCGGGTCCGGGTACTTCAAAAAAAAAAAAAAAAGGTACCCGACCCGGTTTCACCCCTACAAAATTTTGTATAATGGTGCAGTTAGTCCCTTTATCTTTTTTACGGCATTGTTGCTTATCATTTTTACGTCAATTTTAAAATTAAGAGAATAATATGGTATTTAAAAAAAAACTATACGAGTATTATTGCCGGAAAATAAACGCTCATGGTGCAAATTACCCCAAATGCATAGTGTAGGATTACCAATTAGAAATATTGTATATATACACGCACCTATAGGAAAATATGAAAGAGTGTTCAAACTTCAAATCACATCCACGTAGTTTGTATGTATGCAAAGGACAACCATATTGGAAATTGGACCATTTATACATGAACATACCATGTGTTGTGATTTATTGTTATTGCTAATTTTATGCCACTTATTCAATAGTTAGATAACGGAAAGAGACCCATTTTTATAGTTTAAATAAATATAAAATTATTATTTATGACCAAAAAATATCTCGTACCCATGATACAAATGATACAAATCATAGTTTTAGGGAATACAATAATAAACTATTTAATGTTCTTTGTATAGGAAGTTGGGAAGAAGAATTATATAACGAATATTTAGTGAATTGAATAACTTTAAAGCCTTATTGTTAATTGTGACGTTATTCACAAACTTTATCAAGTCCTCAAATTTATTTCACAACCTTATACTTAATATAAATACCGATCAGGAAGAGAAAGCGTTGGGTTAATTTCAGGTATACAAAACTTATTATTTTTATTACACGCACACGAATCAGGAATGTTATGTGCTCAAAATGAGATAGAGAACCTCTATCGGAACAATATTGACACTCGTTAAAAAAATAAAATAAAAAACAAAAAAAAAAAACACCTTAACAAATATATATGAACAAATACAACAAAAATATTTAACGTCTTATCTTCTAAATAACGCGGCATAATTTTTATTGCATTTATTAAATATCTACAGTAATGAAAATTTTATTTTCAATCGATTTCGTTATGTATGTTGTTTTAATTAAAAATCATTTACATGTGTGTTTCGTATTAAAGTATAGGTACAAAAAATTCAAAAGTAAATGTTTATTCGAGACTTACATATGTATAAAATTTATTTTAAGTAAACAAAACATGACACGAAATCAATCAAAAATAATATTTGTTATTTTAGATATTTATTCAGCCGTAACAAAAAGCTTAAAAAAATACCGCACTATTAAATACAAATAGAATCTTATTCGAATTACAAATTATCCCTATGAAAACCCTTTTAATTTTTCCGCACGAAACATAAATAATATTTAATATACAGGTATTAGAAGAAGAGTTTTCTTCGATAATCAAGAGTGATTAAAAGAAAATGGTCAATAATTTAGTGGTTGGTCCTTTAGTAAGTTAAGTCGTGTTTGAGTGATTGGAAACAAATAAATCCAAAGCAAGCAATGAATGACATTAATTGAGCCCCTCGAGACCATAAAAAATACAGTTGAACAACATCGCGTGGTGTCGGCCATCCAACAATTAATTTTCAATCAAATTCATGTCACACGTTTAAAAAATATACATATATCAATAAATTAGAAGAAGAAGAAAAAACCAAAAATTTCAAAGGTAATATTTTAAAATTAAAATTATCTATCCATTGATTCAAAATTACATATGTTGAGCTTCCCGACGAGAAAGACTCATTTATTCCAGTGTAACTACTATATGAGTTTATCGGATTTGTTATATAGCTAACTCATTTCCTATGTCGTTCAAGATACTAATTAAACTAAAAGTAAATTTTACTTATTCTCCAACAATAATACAGTAATTACCTTATGTTGGTAAAACGGATTGGTGCGATTAAAATAATTATCAAACGGGTGAGAATGGGTCTCGTTTTCAAAATATATAAGAATCAGAGTCAAACTTAAAGCGAAGCGGAGTAGATACACAGATAGCGTACAAAAAATTTGTGTCTGCGAAAACCTAGGGTTTAGCAAAATAACATTTATTTTTTATTTATTTTTTTCCGTAAAAAATATGGTCGAAAAATTTGACTATAAATATTTCATCATTATTTTTTCTTATTAAGATGCATCATATTTGGATGGGTAATTATTAATTATACAAATATCTTCAAACACTTTCGTATCAAACTTTAATTTTACAATTTTGAAAATAGGCCTCAAAATCATTCCTTAGAGCCCCGACAAACTCAAAACCGACCCCGTACGAGACACAAATTGAACTCAATAACTTCTAATCATTGTCGTTTAACGCAGTGTTGTACTTTAGGTTTCCTCCACCTTTGTCGTTTTCTATAAACTTGTCGTTTTAGGGAGTGCTCCTACTTCTGTCGCTTCCCTGACCGTCGTCTCTTAGCTTCTAAGTCGCAGAGATCAGAATCTGTGTCTGCGAAAAGCTAGGGTTTAGCAAAACCCTAGAGAGCTTCCATTTCCTTCAACAATGGAGCAGAGGCTGGCCAACGCATGGCGTCTCACGGTCAACGAGAAGAAGTTCATCGAGGCGGCTCTCGCCTCCGACCTCCGCGTCGACGGTCGCCGCCCCTTCGACTACCGGAGCCTCACCATCAACTTCGGCAAGGTCGACGGCTCGGCTGAGGTGCAGCTCGGCGCCACGCATGTCATGGCCTTCGTCTCCGCCCAGCTGACTCAGCCCTACCGCGACCGCCCCAACGAAGGCTCGCTCTCCATCTTCACCGAGTTCTCCCCCATGGCCGATCCCTCCTTCGAGCCCGGTCGCCCCGGGGAATCCGCCGTCGAGCTCGGCCGCGTCGTCGATCGTGGCCTCCGGTGAGCGATTCGATCCCACTTCGCTTCTCTATAGTCGTTTGAAACGGTTTACCGTTAACTCTGTGTGCGTGTATTCAAATTTTTGTAGGGAAAGCAGAGCGGTTGATACCGAATCACTTTGCATTCTTCCCGGGAAGTTTGTTTGGGCGATTCGCATCGATATTCATATTATCGATAATTGCGGGTAAATTTTCCTTTTTCTTGTTCTTTTTCAGTGTATTTTTTACTGCCAATTAAGCTTGTTGGTGAACTTTTGGATGGCAGGAACCTTATTGACGCTGCAAATGTCGCGGCTTTGGCGGCTCTGATGACTTTTCGGAGGCCGGAATGCTCGTTGGAAGGAGAAGATGATCAGCAAGTGATTGTCCATCCACCTGAAGTATGTACTTTCTATGTTTCAGTGAATGTATTCTCGAAAGAGCTCGAGTTGAATCTGGTATTGCGTTCTGATTCAGGAAAGAGAGCCACTTCCTCTGATACTTCACCACCTTCCCATCGCAGTGACGTTTGGCTTCTTCAGTGTTGAGAGCAGCGTGGTAAGCTGAAGCATTGCGTGATTTTTTATTTTTTACTGTTATTATTATTGGTACCGTACTGATAGTAGTTTTAGTTTCGTAAACGAGTTTTCGGGTTTGTGTTAGGTGGTTGACCCGACCCACCATGAAGAGGCCGTGATGGGCGGACAAATGACCGCAACACTCAACGCAAATGGTGATATCTGCGCTATTCAGAAAGCCGGAGGGGAAAGTGTTTTGCAGAGTGTGATTATGCAGTGTTTAAGGATTGCTTCCGTTAAAGCGGGAGATATAACAACGAAGCTTAAGAAAGCGGTGAGTTAACTTGCAGCGAAAGGTTTTTGTTTATTAATTAGTTACTCATATGTGCTTTTTCCCCGCAAAACATTGTTTCACAGATTGCTCCCGAAATTTCATATGTCACTCACTTTATTTTTTTAATTTGTATTTTGATGCAAAATAGCAAAAGTAAATTGAAAGTTCATAAATTATTAACAAAGATCGCGGAGTAGTATCGCCTGTTACTTCTTTTTTATAAATCTTTTGAAACT
Source organism: Parietaria judaica (assembly GCA_954871525.1). Lineage (NCBI taxonomy): Eukaryota > Viridiplantae > Streptophyta > Magnoliopsida > Rosales > Urticaceae > Parietaria > Parietaria judaica. Next base: position 12,430,984 of record OX940862.1, read on the forward strand.
TTAGAATTTCTTCTGGGTTTCTAATATCCTTATGATGTTTATAAGGAATTTCTCACTTTATGGTTAATTGACTAATAATGAATTTGTTATTTGCTAACAAGTTTTGATGTACGGTTGACTTTCTGAAAAGTAGGTGGACTCGTATAATACGGAAAGAACGTTAAAGAAGATCAAACGCCATCCTACTGATCCTATGGCTATCGATGGAAATGCTGATATAAAGGAAGAAGAAAAGGCGTCACTTGATAAAAATCCTATGGAAAGCAATCTCGATCAACCTAAACATAATGATGAAGCCAAATCATCAGCTAAGAAGGGAAATGAGGAGAATAATTTTATTGGCGGGGCCTCAAGTTGGTAAGAATTCTATATACCAAAGCTCTTCAAGGACTTTTTCACTTTAGGCCCCGATAATAATACTTCGTACTTTCTTCAATTCACAAATTTGATCCTTCAATTTCTTCTGTTTCCCTTCAGGAATCCTTACTCAGATGGGGTTGATCCGGATTTATTAAAAGCGTCCCTAGCTTCACGTGGTAATCTTTTTTTCTTTTCTTTTTTTCCTTTCAGAAATTCGAGAATCTTCCGAAGGGGATGGTTTTTAACTTTTTGTGGAATTTGCAGGAACACCGAAAGCTAAGAAGAGTTCGGATAAATCAAGAAAGGAGAAGAAATCAGCCAAGTCCGAAGAAACTCCCGAAGATCCCGATCAAGGATCTATATCTGTTGAAACTCAAGCCGAAGAGCCTGCGAAAGAAGAAAAAACTCTGAAGGACGCTGTGAAGCCAAAGAACAAAAGGAAAAAGAAACAGTCTTCGAAGGGAGCTAGCTAGATTATGTGATCACTGTCGGAACTTGGGAGCCACTGAAGCAATCAGAGGTAAAACTCAATGATTTATACAAATTTGGGACTTGTGCTGTCGAGAGTTCGAAGCAATTAACGCAATCGCTAATGGTTTTGCTATGACCGTCTCAAATCATGAAACTGGTCGAGAATTTTTGGGAACATGTAGTTTTTTTTCCTTGCCCTTTATAATATACATTTAGATTAATACCGGCAATGTACATGGTTCTTATCATATTTGTCTGAGTCCACAAATGTGTTGTCTTTGGGACTGAGGAGTTTATTACTACTAAGTCGCTGATTCTATTTGTTTCTGAATATGATATTTGGGTTAGAGTTTTTGGTAGAAATATGCTATTAAATACATACTTGTCATTTGATGGCTGCGTTATACAAAATACAAATAGTATATGTTATGACTTTCAATGGAAACCTGGGAGACACGTTTATCGAAATATTGACAGGTTGAACTTTGTTCGTTAGAGATACAAGTTTAAATGCTCAATCAATAAGCCGGCTCTTGTTAAAAGTCATCTTTTTTTCCCGGAAATAGTCATCCTATTGTGCCTTACTATCCCGGTAAGGATAGTTATATTCTGTGACCCGTCAAATCACATTTGTATAAGTCTATCATACGCACATATAACCATTATTCATTAGGAAATCAAGTTCCAGTTACTCATTATATGTTCGGTTTGTGATGTTTTAGACGAACTATCATGTAGTTATGGATGAACTTTTGCATAGTTATCGTTGATTTTTTTTTTAATATTTTGTGTGTGTATAATGTTTCGGAAATTATATATGCATGAAAAAAGAGGTTAACTTCAGTTTGTTAATGTTAAAGTTTACATTAATTGAAATGTTAATCAATAATATAGAATAGAAATAATTTTGCAGAGGGCAAAAATTTGAAATTCCTCACCTGAAAAAATAAGTAACAAAATATGCAAATATGAGAGAGATCACGGACCAAGTACGCACTCGAGATTAAAAATATAAAGTGATAACTATGTACACAAGTGATTTTAGTTAAACATGATGCTCATTATCAATAGTTTGAGTTTAACTAAACGACTTGTTTTGACACGGCAAGTCTGTCATGGTTGGACCGGCTCTTGGAATTGGACGCTTACCTACCACTTTTGCTAGGAACAACTATGTTGGAGAGAAAGTTCCTTGCTCGGATATCGGGGCATCTTCATCTAGCCCGTGAAACAAGAGAGTTACTTGCGTTAATTAAAAGGAGGTCAGGTTGGACCGTCTTGACGAAGATTGTTAATTTAATGCAAGTGAGTGACTAAAAAAATGTTAAACAAGTGTTAGTTAAGTATACTTAGTTCCCCAATTAATAGGACAAGTCTTCTCTTCATTTCCAACTAATTAACTGAGAATTCAATTATAATCAAGAAAGAAATGTCAAGACCCTTTTTTATACAATTTCCATATAGGACAAAGTCCAAGCAATCAAAATTGAATTAAAATGACATTTAAAGAGGGTAATAGGTTTAGACTCACCCCTAGAAAATGCACTCTAATATGTTGCTTTTTAGATGAACTATTCTTAGCTTCTTCTTTTTTTTAATGAATTTGCAGGAACATCAAAAAACAGTAAAAGAAAATCTAGATTAAAAAAAAAGGGTAGAAGGCAAGGCGGTGAAGAAAAAGAATCTATCTTGAATTATGTAGTAAAGTATTCATAGAATAGAAGGCCAATTCCACAAGTTGGCAACCCAATTTAGTTGAAAAATGTCCTAAGTCTTGAATTTTATCAATTAACCAACACCAACCAAAGAAACTATAGTCAAGAATATTGCTATAAAATATATATATACATATATATATATAGGGCATATATATCCGTTTAATATCGCCTTTCATTCCGTTTCAATCTAAGTTTCATTATGCGAGTTATTTTCATAAATTTTTTAAAAGATCGAAACCAAATTTATTTATTTTAGATAGATTACCAATATTTTACCAACAGAGAGAAGGACGATATAAATTAAATTACTTATGCGAATAGGTTTTTTTTTTTTATTTTATAATATCTATTTTCGTATATCAATGAACTTAAGATAAAAATGTATATAAACCCATCACGTCTTTATCACTTTTTATTAACTCTTTTTTTATCCGAGTTTAATCTCGTGACTCAGAAAAACACCTGATACGTTTCTTTTTTGCCATAAAAGTTTTCAATGAAGAATCCTTTCACCAAAGACATCATAATCACAATATGACAAATTAAAAAGAAATCTTAGCCCAACAAAAGCTAGGGATGAGAATGAGATTGTATCATCGGATAATCATCTCTCATTTTTTTAATAAATAATAGCCATAAAGTCAATGAGCCTCCTCTATTCTACATAATAGTACTATTTAATGTAATTACACAATTAGCACAAGATTCGAATCTCTTCGCCATCCAAAGCAAGAATCTTTTGTAGCCGATCGATTCAATCCCATTAAAAATAAATAAAAAGATTCCATACACCAAAGAAATTCATATTACTTTACCAAAACACATTAAAAGATTCTATAATATCTCAATTCAAAAGAGTTGAGTGGAATATTTCAATCGTTTTATAATATAGTTGTAGACTTATATCTATTTGGCTTATATGAATTTACTTACATAAAATAAAGACTAAGTTTAATCGGAAAAATGGGTCACAACTAAATGAGTAATTTCAATCGACAATATACCATATAAGCGTGCACAAGTTATCAAGTGGGATAATCGTAATTTACAATGAGAAAAGATATCACGATCTAGAGATAAGACACTTTGTTTATCGCCTATTTGCGAGAGAGAAATTGTAAAACGAGTTTATACCGACGTATCACACCGTGTGACTATTCTAAATCATTAAAAAAATTATTTTTGCTGAGAACCTACAAGTTACAACCCTTACGTACCGAACTAATAGAGTTCATTCCTAATTTTGAGATTGGATTTGAATTGGAGTTTAAACTTTAAACTAACATGTTTACTAGTAAAAAACTAAAAATAGTAAATTAAATAATAGAAAATCAAGATGCTAGTAAGTACTAAGTAGTAACATCAAACCAAGGTGGGCCAAGTTCATGACGAACAAAGAATGGACATATTTCTAATATATATATATATATATATATATATATATATATATATAAAAGAGTTATGATAGTGTCTTGTCTTCTTCAATTAGACTCCCACTTGTATTATATAAATTATACTTTAATACTTTATTTTATTTTGTTTACATTAATGTCCTTCATAAATCAATTCTAAGAGTAAGATCTAATAGTGACATAACTTATTAAATATTACCCGCTAAAATTTGCCCAATAAAATCGCTCACTCTAATTCTCGAGCTGTAATATAAAGACATATTTGCTTGATCAAATCGACGGCTGAGAATCGTGGAATCTTATGGATGAATCCAAGCAGAATATGGACTAAGATATATTATTCTTTGTGACGTGTCATTGCAAGATTCCTTCAGGTAATCAAACTTGGTGTGCCTCTAATTAAATTTGCACTTACCAGAGACTTGATTATCTTAAATATTTGGAGATTTTTTTATGAAAATTATGTATGTCATCTATTTTTAAATTATTTCATAGTAAGTACCTCAGATATAATTAGTTTAGTTTGGCTCTAAAGTCAAACAATTATAAGTACCTCATAATATAATATTTAAATGAATTTAACATTATGAAAGTAAAGCAGTGCTAACATTGAAAGACAGCTTTCATATTGGTTTATCGTTTAGACATATTTAATATTTAATTATATATAGCATATGTCATGGAATGAGAGTTTGGTCATAAAGTTACAGGAATACAGGTATTAGGTAAGAAAATCAAGCTCATAGAGATAATCATAGTATATTGAAAATTGTATGATGTCTTCTTCAGAAATTATATGTCAATGAAGGCAAAAAGGATTGATTTTGGAGTGTTTTTTTATTTTTTTTCTCTTTATTTTTAAGGAATGATAATACCTAATATTTTTATCTTTGTTTGGCGTCAACTCATTTTTTTCACGACTAAAACTTTCAATCTTAGATGTTTTGTTTCTCACCGAGTTTTCATTCACTTTTCTATTTATTTAACGGAATTTCGGATGTACCGTTAATAAAATTATGCTAAATCAATTTAAACAGTCAACAAAATTTTATAGAGGAAAAAAAAAAGTACTTGGGAACTTCCATCGTGAAAAAAATAAAAATAATTTACATCATCACAAAAAAAAATAAAAAAAAATTAATACTAATTATACCCATATTAACCTTTTTTTTTAGTACCATGGCTCAATCCTTGGACTTCAAGGTGTATTTTTTTTTTGTCATGGAACAGTTAGTTATTATCCTCTCATAAAAAGGTAATATAGCTAGATTGAGTAGAATATAGCAGGACTGATAAATTATTATGGGACACCACATAACATAAGACACTTTTCCTTTGGATCATCATCTCTATGAACAATCAGTTTCAATTTCCGAAGATTGAATCTTTCCAATCACCCATGTCCCAGTTCAGCATATTCCCCATCTGGGTCCTCTTCCTCTCATCAGTCCAAGCCTCTCACTGTCCTCTCCTCCACACAAACACTCCCAAAACATTCGAGCAGAAAACAGACAGATTCTGGGAGTTCCACGACGAGACCAACACTTGGGTCGAGGTGGAATTACCGCACGACCTCGTCGCCTGCGTCAACGACACGTGCACCAAAGTCGGGTCCATCGGAAAGGCGAGAGCCGAGAAGGAGGAGGAACGTGAAACGGGGATTGTTGCGCTGCTGCCGGAGAGGAGGCGAGTGTCGTTGACGAAGATGTCCGAGACTTCGATCTGGGTGAGCGGCGAGAGCGGGTCGATATACGAGCGGTTCTGGAACGGGGTTCAGTGGGTGATCGCGCCTCATGATATGGCTGAGCATGCCGTCTCTGTCTTCATCGTCAATCACACCATTCTTGCTCTCTCTGAACCAGGGAATCTCTACCAGGTATATCTATATATGTATATATGTATAATATGTTATATCATTGATTTGAGTAAGATCATGAGATTCTTAATCTGTGTCGGAAGTTTTAGTTCTTATCAAGTTAATTGTCGTATCAAAACAATGGATGGTCTAGTTTTGATATATTTCTGTCCGTTAGATGTTATTGGGAGTTCGGAAACATGCAATAGTTTACCTGTAAGTTGTGAAATTTGTGTATTTAGTTTTTAACTACCTTTTTTTTTAATTTATTTTTTACTAGTAAAATGATACCTTAAATTAATGTTAATCCATATAAAATTTCAGTTCTATCCCTTTAAATTTCCACTAAAAATTAAATATAATTGCCCAAATAAAATTCGTGGTTTTGCCACCGATCATAAGTTCGTGTTTCTGAAATTGTCTATTAAAGTCATTTTGTGAATTCGATTTTACAAGGTGTATGAGAATAGTTTTTCAACTAAAAGAAGTCCGAGATCACTTGTTTCGTAACTTTGTTTCAGAATTATATATATATATATATATATATATATATATATATATATATATATATATATATCTACTCGTAAACTTGTACCAAATATATTCAAGCAATCCGCACTTACACAGGATGATTACCGTGTTAACAAAAAGGCTTTCGGGACTTACCCGAGAACATTTTATTTTTCTTTTCAATAAAAAATCTTGGTCATTTCTACATGAATATTTTGAGTAATTTTTTATGTCGTTTTTTTAGGACATCAAGATTGTCCATAGAAAAAATAAAAAATAGTATGTCGTTTTTTGTCCCCATACTATTCGGTGAAAATCCTACAGTTATAGCATTAATATTTGAGTCAGAAACTCTTTTTAACCCTCAATCTCTATATCATAAGATTATTCATACATGTGCAATGCTTCACTTGTATGAGAATGGTTTTACTTATAATTTTTAGCATCCTATATCAAATTGAGAATCTTGGTACATGATGACATTCCATTTTTGTTGTCGGTTTTGTCCCTAATTTTCAGATGCAACTCAGTGAAAACTCGCAACCTTTCTGGACGCCGTTCGTACTGACGTTCGATCAAAACGCGGAGAAAGGGGAAGAAAGCTCTGAAGTCTCGATCAGATCTGGCGTTGTTTCTCACGACCGAAAGTGAGTAAAATTTAAGCAATTTGCGCTTCTTAATTACCTCTCTCGAATCTTATATATTTCTATTGCATTGCCCGTCAGGAGAGTCTATTTCTGCACCAAGAATGGGACGCTAGTCGAGCTTAGCGAGGCCGATCCCCCGAGGTAAAAAACTCTTTGTTAGCTTAATGAACTATGAGAGATTTTCGATTCGTGAATTACGAATTGAACTCCCTAATTCCAGTGTGAACGTAGAGCAGATGGCTAAACCACGGTCAGCCACCGGGAGCCGATGTTGCTGCAGTAGCGGATCCCGGCTCCATAAGAACCGAAGTCGTGTACACCATAAGGTTATATCTTCTACTTTCTATTCGAGCAAAAAGATTCAGAATTCCGAGAATTCGCAAGGACACTGATCAGATAATGCAGTTCCGCAGGAGGTCTTTACGAGTTTGATCGGAGCTCGAAACCGTGGTGGAAGAAGCATTTATGGCGGGAACGAGCTTCAAAGGATTCTTCTCTGCAGCCGTTGACAGGAACCACTTCACACGGCTTGAAAGGAGACTCTGCGTCCTTGTTTCTGCTAACGATGGTAATTTTTTAGTCTCCCTTAATCTTTTTCGGAGAATCAGATGAACACAAGATTATATTTTCGATCCGGGATTATCAGGGTGGTAATCTGGTTGAAAGACGGTTACAGCAGAGGAAATGGAAATGGATTATCCACGGAAGTCCCGCGGCTCAACACCTCACGTCCATTACGCAAGCTCAACAAGAAGGTGCGGAAAAATTCCTCGCATTGTTTCTCACCACAGCTTCGGGTTCGGTTTTCGAATACAGAATCTCGAAAAAGCCAGGTGATTCTAGCAGAATCAGTGAGAAATTTTTTTCTAAATCCCAAAAACATTAATTGACATACAATTTCGTACGAGCATAGATAGTTCACGAGAGAATCCGGTCGAAGAAGCTTGGATAAGCCATAGCCATCCCCCGAATGCCAAAGCCGCAAGAGGAATCGCAGGCCTGCCATTTCAGCTCGGGAGACTGCTCTTTGCGCTCGACGACGGGCGGCTCGCCGAGCTTCACCTCTCAGGTATCGGCGGCGAGAATTCCGGGACGAATCATCAAGCGGTCTCCAAAAGAAAAACCGCTACCAAATTCGTGTGGTCAGTGCTCGGCGCTCCAGAATCCGAGGGCTGGAATTCAGAATACTGCAATGAAGATCGCGGTCCCACGAACTGCATTGCAGGAACCAAACACGATTCAAGAGCAGTGGGATCAACGATGAGAAGAACAAAGGGAAGCCAGAGACACGAGTACCTGATTCCCGCGGGAGAATTCGCAGCCGGATTCTCCGATCAACGGCTCGATCGGTCGAAGTTCCGTCTGAGGGCGATGCAGGGAGGGAGATCCTTCTTCCTCGTGACCGAAGGCGGGTTCGTGTTCGAGTATCTTTACACGGAAATATCGTGGATATGGCTGAGGCACGAGAACTCTGCAGCCATCAGAGGAGCCGTGGGGAACTACAATGGAAGCCTGTTCGTGATCGACACGCGGGGAAGCTTGCTGATTAGGGAGAGGAGCGAAACCGAGCTGACGTGGATCGATTGTGGATCTCCGGGGGAAGGTGAGGAAGTTGTCGGGGGCCCGCCGTGGGAGGGAATGCACGGTCGAGCAGTGAAATTCACTGCGGAAGATTCGCTCTTCTTCGTGAGCGGGAAAGGAAGATTGCTACAATTCATAGTAAGTCATGGAAACTATTTGAACCCGTATCTTTGAGGTACACGATTCGAACTCCACGACATTAAAACCAAAAAAATTAATTGACTATCATGTATGACTATTAAAATTTGAGGAAACAGCTAAAAAAAAGGTGAGACAACACGACGAGTTCTTTGACCGGTATAAGAGCTTGCAATTAAACTTGAGATTTCTGTTGACAGGTTGCTTGGAGAAAATTTAGATGGAAAGACTGCAAAAACCCTCTGAACACCAAAGTCGCTTGCATTGTGGATCAGGAGCTTTTCCGGGATAACATAGTGTTCGTCGTCGGAGAGAACGGTCGGCTTTATCAGTACAACAAAGTGTCCGAGCTCTGGCACGAGCACCACCAGTCCCAGCACTTGGTTTTGTCCCTGTCACCAGGTACGGCCACAAGGGCATCAACCACGTCCTTGACGGGCTCAGTCTTCATGCTCTCGGAATCCGGGGGGCTCGTAGAGTACCACTGGAACGCAGTGGACGGTTGGAATTGGGTCGAGCATGGGGCACCCCATGACGGCGTGGTGCTTATCGGATCTCCGGGACCTGCCTTTGAGGGGAATCAACTCTTTCTGGTCGGGTCCGACGGGAATGTGTATCTGCGGTTCATGGATCGGGCTATGTGGCGATGGAGAAATTGCGGTTTTCCGAGCCGGGAGATGGGAGAGAGCAAGAGAAATGAGGGTATTTGTGTTGATGAAGATTATTCAGCCAACTTGTATAATGATCTCAACGCTCACTGTGATTCAAAGGTTGAGTGTATTTTTTTTTTTTTTTTTAATTAAAGATGGAAGCTCGAAATCTTACTTGAATTTGAATACCAACTAGGTTGGCACCCAAAGAACACAAAGTAAGAACCGAGGCTCATAATGATATAAATAAAATATCAAAGATTACAACAAATGCATATGAAGTATTTTGTGTGGATTTAATGGCTTATGTTTTTGTGTTCTTAGGTAGCTTCGGTTCGGCCGATTGCTTTCGCTGAAGATTCTGCCATCTTTGAGCTGAGAGATAATAGGGTAAGAAAACCCTCACTGCATGCCCCGGTTTTGGCCCAATCCCGACGGTCTCTATTCGAAAACCATTTTTATTAAAAAAATATAAGGAACTGGAATCAAGCCGAGGCAGAAACAAACTCAGGCCCCACCCCGATTCTTTGCTACTTTATCACCCCCATCATTGCCTGGGCCAAGCCCAGTTTTGGCTGATTCCGACATGGTCCCGATTAAAAAACCAGGCCGAGCCAAAAACAAGCTCTGGCCCGACCTGATCTGTTTTTTTTTTTTTTTAATTCTAAAAACCAAAAAAAACAGACTTTTACTTTTAGTAAACTTTTTCGACCTGAGTAATAATATTTTGTGTAATAAAAAAAAAAGCACATTACTTTTGTATGTTTGTTTGCAGTTAGCAGAGCTGAAACGAAGAGAAGGGAGTGACTGGATTTGGTCACGCACGATAGGCACTCCCACAAGTCTATGCATGGAGAATCACTGGACTGCTTTGGCATCTTGAACTCCCCATTATTCTTACACAAACTACATACCAATGTACATTTTAGACCCAAAAAACAAATATACAAATTTCATGTATATATTCGTAAACAAAAAATTGCTTAGCTAAGAAAAGCAATATGATAGGACCCGAATCGATAGTCAAATATAAGCTCACCGAAGCGATGCGATTTTAAAGTACTCGGTTGATGGATATAGATAAACATTATTTCCTCAGAGAACAAGACCAAGCCTTTCCCAGAAGATGGAAACTCTAATAAGCCCGTCAACGTAAAGTAACCAAACTACCCCGAATTAATGAAAAATGTCTAAAACGACATACAATAAAAGCAACAAGATGTGCGGTGAAATTAAAGGCATCGACAATCTTACAAAATCACTCATCTTTAACGGTCTCTTTCGAAGTCGAAAATTTCAGAATCACACCATAAAAGCATCCCCAGGTTAATAGAACAAAAAAAAGAAGCAATAACAAACTCATCGCTCAACCATCTAGTACATCGAAAGGGAATACTCGGGAAAGAGAGAGATAAATCCATAAGAAGGGCGAATTGCACAGTACTGGTTCAAGCTTCTGAAACTTGAATGATACAGAACAGACAATCAGTATCTCCTCCTCGGACTTCTTGAACGCCGCTCTCGTAGTTGCCTGAAAATTAAATCATTCAAAAGAATAAAATCTCCTTTGCTCATAAGCAAAAGAGACGCACCAGCCGGTACTTATGAAAATATAGCTGAAGAAACCTAAAGCGCATTACACTAATTTAACGCTAGCTAGACAATAATCCACAAGAACTTTGTATAATTTCAAGATTTAGCTCGACTAACTCCGTAATGTAGATTATTAGAACTCATAAGCAAATTCATAACAGCCAAATGAGTATCTTAAAATTTCATATTCCGCAAAATTATTACGACGTAAACATGTAAGTTGTAATGTAGCTTGTAAAGAGTTAGAGAGACAAACCTTGAATTCTTCTTCTTGTTAGCTCCATCAAGGAACGACCCATTGCTGAAGGCCCAGTCAACTCCGATAGTCTGGGTGAGAAAGTCAGCTCCGTTCATCCCAGCTATCGCAGCTTGAGCTTCCTCGAAATTCTCGTACTCGATTAGGGCATAACCCTAGTGAAAAAGAAACACTCCCAACTCAACACATTGATAAACATAAGGGGGCTTGATAACAAGCATGAACATTTTCATTAATCATCGTAACAAGCTTGAGATGGCTATTTATCGTCCTAAGACCTGAAATTCCCAACTTAATCATCCTCAAAAGTTGCAGGGAACGAGATAGAGAGGTGAATATCGGAAATACCTTCACGAAACCAGTGCGGCGATCGAGGTTCAAATGCAAGCTCTTGATCTCGCCGAATTCGCCAAATGAATTTTGCAAATCATCCTCTTGTGCCTCCTCGTGAACTCCAGTCACCAGGATAATCCAACCTTCAATCGCTGCAATTTCATTTTTGGAGAAACAAGAAAGCAATGATTAGCTCGGCGAATGTTCCCCCAAATGATTCGCGTAAACCCTAGCTACAACATCTCCCAACACAAATCAACCCTAGAAACCCTAGGGTTGAAGGAATCGGCGATACAGTACAGATTTATAGCCCCAGGAGAACGAAAGATACACAGAAAGAGAGAGAGAGAGAGAGACTAACAGCGTTGGGGCTCGAGGCCGTCGGAGGACTTGAGCGAGTCGAACTCGGCGGCGGCGAGACGAGCGTTGCGGTCGGCGTTAAGATCTTCACGGAATCCGCGGCCTTTGGTCTTCTTCTGCGCCGCGAGCGACGAAGACGCGCCACCGCCGGTGATGGCGGACTTGAGCTTGGGGATAGCGGCGCGTGGGGAAGCCGGGGCGTCGCCGTCGGCGGCTCCGTCCTCGTCCATGAGGTCGTCATCTTCGGGCTCGAAGTCCACGGCTTCAACATCTGCGTTCGCCATTGCAGAGCTTCTCTCTCCCTCTCTTCTTCACGACGTGCCTCTCTCTCGTTGGAAATGGAAGTGAGTGAACAAGGTCTTCGAGTTTTTGTTTAGTCTGTGAAGAAACGACATCGAAATGAGAAAACGACAATTAAAGACGAGACGGGAACGACAACTACTGGACTGGTAAGAAACATTTTCTTTTTTACTTGTTTAGTCCATAGGATTTAAACGACAATACAAAAGGAAACAGACGATTGAAACTGATTATAAACGACAACTGGACGAATAAAACTACACAGACCCAGTGATACTTATTAGCGTCAAAAAACGACAAGGAATATGAGGATGCGAGATAAAATAGAAACACAATTATTATTATTTTGCCAAACACCGGTTTCCAGGTGTTTAGCAAAATTGTTTTTCCAAAAAACTCAAAATCGATTTTAAATTTTTGTACATGAATCGTAAAAGTTAGAATTCGTAGCTTTTGGTTTTTTCTAAAACCAAAACTACGGTTTTAGTCTATTTTGGTCTTTTTAGCCTAAATAATTTTTTTTACTAAAGGCTAAGTTAGTTTTTGTTACAAGCAACAACTCTTTTATAAACAATTTACCAAACACTTGTCAGTTTTTTTTTTTAATGTTAGTTTTTTAAAGCAAAATTAAAAATATTTTTTTGTAAAAATTAAGTTGTGCCAAACGGGCCATTTATTTAAAGAATTACACGATTAAAATTGGTTGGTTCATTTTTTAAGCCATCGATGCCGAGTATTGCACGTTTCAAGCCTAATTTCAACGTTTAGGCACCGTGTACCGCCGTTTAAGCTCACATTTTGAGGCATTTGTCGTATTTTTAGAACATTAGTATGTTATATTAGTGGGCAAAATGTTACGTTTGCATTGAAGATATAATAAAGTAAAGTCCATGGACGATTAAACAAAAATATTCATGAGATTTGTAAAATTAGGAACTCAAATAATCAACCAACGATTTGATCCGAGTACATTGCGAATTGCTTGCTCCATTTTGAAATTTGAATAGTGATCATAAGTAACATCATTTTTATAAACGAAAATGTAAATATGAATCCTTGCACGCATAACGAACAAAATATATATGCATGGCTCTACAGTTACACGACGAGCTTCGGCTAATTGCGGGAAAGCGGGAAGCCGACGCCGTGGCGGGCGGAGGGGAAGGCCACGAAGAAGAGGCTGCAGAGCACCCCCACCCCCACCGGGAGCGCCACCAGAAGCTCCCTAGTCTCCGCCGTCGGCGCCGGCCACAAACACCGCACCACGTTCTGGTCGAACGCCGCCACGGCCGCGAACACCAGCGCCGTCGCCACCGCGTGCACAAAATCAATCGCCCTCAGCCGCAGCCGAGCAGCCTCCTCGGGGCTCGGCTCCGCTCCGGACCCGTCGATCACGCACAGCCCGCGCGGCGTCACCACCCCGTACCGCACCTTTCCCCGCGCGTCCCGCAGGCTATCCGTGAAGCTCAGCAGGAAGCACGAGGCCGCGCAGCATGCGAGCAGCCCCACTGTGGCCGCGCGGCTCACGGCATTCCCACACTGGCCTTGGTGCGTCACTGCCGGCGAGAGGACCTGGAACGCGAGCACCGACCCCGTCGGGAGCAGCTTCGCGAGGTGCGCCGTGCCTTTGAACGTCTTCCGCATGGCCTTCTGCGCTGCCGTTTTGGGAGGCTTCGCCGGGAGAAGCGGCTCTGCGATGTCCTCCATCTCGGCTCGGAGGTCTTGGATCTTGACGCTGGAATCCATGTCTGATCTGAAATCTGAATTGAGGATGGTGTTGGAACTGAAATAATATTTAAGATGGAAATAATGCTTGTGAAATAACAAGAGAACTGAAACAGTTTTGGATGGTTTATTATTATTGATTATATGAATTAATGTATTAAATAACAACTAAGTAAGTTGTAGGAACTGAATAGTAATAACAAACAAACAAGCGTGTATGTTTTAGAAGGAACCGAAACCTAAGCAAATGAATATATATATATATTCAAATACTTTCAGAAGCCAGTATTCGTTACTTACTAGCATCAATATAAAATAAATAGTAACTGCATTGCACTTAAACGGGAATAATAACTCCAATGAAAAGAGGAATGAACGTTAAATAATTGCAATTTGCACGGTACTGTTTATTTACAAAAATGAAAAATGTGTAGAAAAAGGAAATTCACAATCCAACATTAAGCAATACTGCAATCTCATTGATAAATATTAATAATATATCTATATAATGTGTATTAAATATGGAGATTTGAGAAAAAACAAAGAAAAAAGTAGCATAAAAACTAAAAAGTACGAAACAGTCAGCGTGCGTATTAAAAGAAAATAAAATATGAATGAAAAGGAATAAAATCGACGGAGAAATTTAATATTCATAAATGATTGGTGAAACGAACCGTAAACAAGAATTTCGTATATATTTGTTGTCCATGCATGTTCCGGGAAAATAGACCCAACAATTTTTTGTATCCATAACGGTTTTGGTTAAAAGATCTTTATTTTTTTGCTAACCAATAATCGAAACCAGGAAAAAAAAAACCCAAAATAATATACGAGACAAAATGATAAAATATAAAATACAAAATTCAAAGTACTGAAATTAAATCTAAACCTAAAACATAAAAATATAATCCAATATATTATAATAAAAAAATGAAAGGGACATATTAAGAAAACTAATGGAGAAAGTTAAAAGGTATAAACTCTTAGTCTTAGTTCACTTAAGTTTTTACATTTCAATTTTTTGTTTGTCTTTTTAATTTCTTAATTCATTTTTAGGGTGTTTTTGAAAATGTGTTTGATTATATTTTATGTTTCATTCGTAAAAATTGAGAGAGAAAGAAAAAATATCAATAAATATACATGATTAAAGATAAATCATAAAAATATAGATAAATAAAGATAATAGTCTCATTTTAGAGAGGGATACGTTGAAAATAGCAACTTGGTGTTTTTTGTTCTTTTAGAAATGTTTAAAAATATAAAGGATGATTGTAAAAATCTATTTATTAAAATGATTAAACAAAAAAAAATGATATTATTTTCTACTTTTTTGAAACAAAAACAATTTTAAAAAACTAGCGTTACATAAGTATTAAAACCGAGAAAATCATAAAATAACATCTATTCAACAAACGACATCATATACATAGAGAAAATGAAATCAACATATGCTAGAAACAACATCATCATATCATAAAAAATAGAAATATATATTTAAACCAAAACGACCATAACAAAAAACGGGATATTTTTCAGTGCATTGTCAGTTCCCATCATCGATTCTCAAACTGAGAATCAGGATATCCCGGTTCCTACTTTAAAAGACAATATTTATCTTCTTCTAAAAAAAATAAAAAATTTAGAATTAGTATCAGAACGGGAACAAAATCGAAGATCGTAGCCAAAAAATTCGGCCCTACTTTTTAGTTGAAAAATTATGTGCTTTCTTCCTCAATTGTAGTAATTTTTAATTGCGCGACCTAATTCTATAATCTAATATGGTATGAAAGCAACATAAAAAGAACAACTATAAAAAACTATTATATTTTTTTTATTATTATTTTGCCGACGTGACTTGTTATGAATTATGAGATGCTAAAGATGTACTATCATATAGTGAATATTATAATGAATTTAAAATGATTTCGCTTTTTTATTCAATCAAAAAGTAATTTTATAAACAATAATAAATAAAATAATATAGTGGATATCCAAATACTTTCTGTACTCTTTTAATCGCATTATTTATTTCGTGAAACTTTACGGACGACATAATCATTATGACAAATTTTTGTAACATATTGCAATTATTATTTATTTTTAATTAAATTATACATATTTGCCGCAGGGTTTCTATCATAATTTTAATCTGACCCCAATTATTTTGATTTCAGATATTGCAGCATTTATAAAGATAATTACCTGCAATTATTTAAGAAAATAATAATTAAATAAAATTTTATTTTCAAGGATATTTTATGTCCAAATTGTATTGTGTTAGTGTAATCTCGTGCTCATTGCGTTCGTCTTCCAATCACGTGTTGATTCTTAAACAATTTTTTATTTTACCGTCACGAGTCATGGATACTTTTTACATTAATGAAGAATATTATATATATATATAATTAGATATATAAGATTCACTATTTTAGCACAAATAGCCCTTTGAACCTTCTTTTTGATTTTTTCATCATTGAATTTTTGTTTTATGACATATAAGGAGTACCCGTTATGTTTTTGCCTAAAAACACGTAAAATGTTAAATTGTGTACGACACATAATTATTTTGAGCATGATTTTATCAAAATTCGTGGGATTTTAGCCTAATGATACTTTAAGAATGAAAAACACATGCAACGTAATACATGCGATCTTTAAAATCAACTTATAAATAATTTATTGAGTATGTTAATTTTGTATTTATAAAAAATTTAGTGAGTAAGAACTAAATCAATAAGTAATTAAATATTTTGCAGAGCGATTATGTGTACTAAAAGGTCTCGTAGTGGATCATAATAAACTCATTTACACTAAAGAAATCCGGAAAATTACTATACAAAATCACAAGGAGCTCTTTCGTATCACCGAACAAGCCCGGATAAACGCTATTAAAAAAACTCTTACACAATATTGATGACTTGCTATACGAGAATGCATCTTTGTAAACCAAAGAATCAAACTAAAATTAAGAAGTCAAACTAACAAAACTTTCTACGGAAGTATTCAAATTGGGTTTTGAGTTTTCGAAGGAGGGCATTTATGAATTATACTGAAAAGTGGGTGCCAAAACTTTCAAACGACAAATTTTGGGTTACAACTATCTAGACCCCAAAACGTAAATAATAAATAAACTGATTAAAGAGATATATTTTTGCGGCACAAATATTTATTTATTGTTTTAGCCGGTCAAAGTACTAATTATTTTTTTCTCAGTTATGGATACAAAGAAACTTTACAAAAAGTATGTTTCTATTACATAAGAGAAAAAAATTAACATTTTTATCTGATTAAAATGAAGAATGAATATTCAGTTAGTTAGTTTTTTTTTTTAAAATTGAATATTTATGCCGTCAATCAAATTAAGTGCATAAATGGCGTTTCCCTTTGAAGGTTAAAAAGCAGATCTGAATGAAGCCTCCCACTTAGAGCTGCGTTTGGCGACTCCGCGACGCGTCGCGATGGAATTCGCCAAAATCGCGAGAAGGCGCGTCGCGATGCGTCGCGGCGAGTGGAGTCGCGACTCGTCGCGATGTTGATCGAGAGAGAGAGAGAGAGTGATTGTGTGAGTGAGAGAGAGAGGGAGAGAGCGGGATCGTGACGACGCGCAGGAATCGCGACTCGTCGCGACTCCACGCCTCGCGTCGCGATGCGTCGCGACTCCCACCAGAACATCGCGACTCGTCGCGATTCTGGGATTGGAGTCGCGAGTTGCAGCTCTACTCCCACTTAACCTTATTTTTGTCCAAATCAGTAAAGACAAATAACTGTGTATCTAATAATTAATATTTTTCGTCAAAAAAAAAAATTAATATTTAATAGAGAGAGAACGGAGGAGAGCGAAAGTTTTTTTTTGTTTTTTTTGGGTAAATTGCGGCTAATGTACTCAATGTTTGATTTTCTGCGGATTATGTATCAAATGTTTATTTTAGACGGCTAATGTACCCAATGTTTGATCCGTTAGATATTTTTGGATTTTCCGTCAGTTGACCGTTAGAGAGTTATCCTCCTCTATATGTACACTTTTCGTATTTTTGATATAACTCACTCATTTTTTTGTCCAAATTTTATGCACAACCTATGGTTGGAAAGATAAGAGATAGATCTACAACTTTGATGTTTTAAACTTTGTAAAATAAGTTGTAAAAAAATACGAAATTTCAAATATAACGTAAAATTGGACATTAGTTTAATGCAAATAATTTGTTTCGAGTAAATTTTAATATACTTAATGACTTTTTATGATGAAACATAAAAGACAAAAGTTGTAGATAAATGTTTTATCTTCCCAACAAGTGTTTATTTATAATTTTTTTACAAAAAATGAGTGAGTTATGCCAAAAATATAAAAGATGTGATGTGAAATAATATTTCATAATATTGGCATAACTCACTCGTTTTTTTATCCAAAATTTATAAATAAACACCCGTAGGAAAGATAAAACATTTATCTAAAAGTTTTTGTTACGTTTCATCATAAAAAGTCATTAAATTTATTAAAATTTGCTCGAAACAAATATTTTGCATTAAACTAATGTCCAATTTTACGTTGTACTTGAAATTTCGTATTTTTATATAACCGAGTTTAAAAAATTTAAAACATTAAAGTTGTAGATCTATCTCTTATCTTTCCAACCATAGGTCGTGCATAAAATTTGGACAAAAAATGAGTGAGTTATGTCAAAAATACGAAAAGTGTACATATAACTTATAGCGGTCAACTAACGAAAAAACCAAAAAATCTAACAAATCAAACATTGAGTACATTAGCCGTCGAAAATAAACATTGTGTACATAATCCGTAGAAAATCAAACATTAGGTACATTAGCCGCAGTTTACCGTTTTTTTTTTTACAGTAAAAAAGTTGAAGTTGAAGTGAGAGCCTCTCCTCTACTCTTCTCCCGAGGCAGTTCATTTGATGATTTCCCACTTTCTCTATTTTGAAAAAACAAGCTTCTGCTAGTAAAACTTTACTTCATTTTTGGAGAAACATTTCCTAATATCTATATATTAAATATCCCACTTCAATTCATATCTCACTCCCTTATCAAATATGTGGTAAAAAAAGAGAGGGTAATACGGTACATATGAATTTTAGTTTTCAGAAATGATCCCTATATATTTATAAATTAGCATATTATTATTTATATGATACAAAATTTAAAATACTAATTTATATGCATTAGATAATTTGTTTTAAGATATTCTCTTTAATTTTTATTTTTCCGATCTTCTATAACTAAATACTATTACTCAAAAGGACTTGTAATTTTCTTTCAGTCTCCGAACTTCTAAAATGTACACAAAATTTTATCATTTTCATTTTCTCCTTAATTTTTACAATTAATTATGTTTATTGGGTCTTTCTCATATTAGTCAGTTGATTGAGGTATATATGCCGCTATTAAGTATTTTACTAGTTTCAATCAAGGTTTTAAATTTCCCGAATATTCATCGGCATGCTCATCGAAAATCTTTTTTCGAAGATATGCGAATCCAACGGCATACCCATCGATTTACCTATGAGATACCCATCGACAAGCGATATATCCGTAAAACGAAAAGTGCAAAACGACATCGGCAAGCGGTATTGAAAACCTTGGTTTCAATTGATCAAAATATTATCGAATAGTTACATTTTTTTAACTGGAAGAGGTTAATATGTAACTTTTCTTAAATCTAGGTATGATTAGTTGAAAACATAAATTTGAGGGGCCATACTTAATTAAAATGAAAACAAAACAGCTTGTTGAGTCTTTGAAGTAAGAAACAAACAAACAAAACCTCCTCGTTTGGTTTTTTCAAACCCCACACACAACACAACACAGCACAAAGCAAGGAAGAAGAAGAAGAAGAACGAC
This sequence comes from Parietaria judaica, assembly GCA_954871525.1. NCBI lineage: Eukaryota > Viridiplantae > Streptophyta > Magnoliopsida > Rosales > Urticaceae > Parietaria > Parietaria judaica. The sequence continues at coordinate 12,450,752 of OX940862.1, forward strand.
TCTTCCTTCTTATACCACTCTCTCGCTCTACTCCACTCCACTCCACTCTCTCTCTCTCTCTCTTCGCCAAAGCTCTGAGCTTTCTCCGCCATGGATTCCTACGAAGCTAGCCGCACAGTCTTCTCGCGGATCCAGAGCCTGGAGCCCGAAGCCGCGTCCAAAATCATGGGCTATCTCCTCATCCAGGACTACGGCGAGAAGGAGATGATTCGCCTCGCCTTCGGTCCCGAGACCCTCCTCCACAGCCTCGTCTTCAAGGCCAAGACCCACCTCGGCCTCCTCTCTTCTTCTTCTTCTCCGGCGAGCTCGCACTCTCTCAACCCCATTTCCCGGCCCAGCCCGCTCTCGATCCCGGCTCCGAACGCCTGGCCCGGCCCCGCCTTCCCCGACTCCCCGGCCTCCAGCCCCTCGCTCTCCTACGCGAGCGTCCTGAGCCGGACGAGCTCGGCCTGCAACAACGGCAATGCCGGGTCTGCGGCGTTTTCGGCCTCCGAAGACGAGGTGTTCGAGAAAAGTCCCCACTGGGGGGCGGGCGGCGAGTTCGGGTTCCGGCCCTGCGTGTACTACCAGCGGGGCTTCTGCAAGAATGACGAGACGTGCCGGTTCGTCCACGGCGACGGGGTCGGTGAGAATGAGCTCGAGCAGTGCATGAGGCTCAAGGCTGCTCAGTTCATGCTTATGCAGCAACAGATTGATTCTCAGAGGTAGTTACTCGAGCACTCTTCAAGCTCTTCTTTTTTTCTGTGTGCATTTGCGAGTTTGATCCGAAATGTTTGTAGATCTCCGACGGGCTCGATGATGATGGGAGACGAGCTCCACAAGTTCGGCCGGTGTCGCTTCGACCGGAATGAGATTGTGAACCCGAGCTCAAGGCAAATCTACTTGACATTCCCGGCGGATAGCACATTCAGGGAGGAAGATGTGTCCAACTACTTTAGGTACTTACTTGAGAAGTGCTGATAGTTAGTTAGTTAGTTTTTTTGTTTCGGATTTATCGAATCTTTGGTGTGTTGTGCTGCTATCAATGAAGCATTTATGGCCCGGTTCAAGACGTGAGGATTCCGTACCAGCAGAAGAGGATGTTCGGGTTTGTCACGTTTGTGTATTCAGAGACGGTGAAGCTGATTCTGGCGAAAGGGAACCCGCATTTTGTTTGCGATTCACGTGTTCTTGTTAAGCCATACAAGGAGAAGGGAAAAATCGTCGAGAAGTAAGTGAAAATCTTGCGGATTTCCTTCACTCTACTTCAAGAAGATCCATAATTGAACCCCTTTTTTCTATTTCAGGAAGCATCATCATCATCAAAATCATAATCAACATCAATTCGACGACTATTCTCTGTGTTCGAGCCCTTCCGCGCTCGACTACGATCTCCCGCACGGTAAGACATTACCCCCGTTGAAAGCTCAAACGATTCCCGGCGTGCAAGTCTTGAATTGAACTTAGTATTACGCTTCGTAGGACCAAGAATGTATTACAATAATACACAAGAGATGATCCTAATGAAAAAGTTGGAAGAGCGGGCTAAATTCGAGCAAGCAATCGAACTCCACGGGAGAAGACTGATGAACCTGCAGCTCGTTGACCCAAAAAAGCATCAGTACCGTCACGGTCAGTTCAATCGCAGCTTCTCCGTGGGCTCTTCGGTTCCTTCCCCGACGGCTTTGCCGTACTCCCCCACTAGCCGCAGTGTCGTTTTTCCCTCCGAGGAGAATCAAGAAGCTTTGAAAGGTTAGTTGGCGAACTGGGTCTTGTTCTTATATTAAGATTATGTTCTCGATAATCATATTTGTCGATTTTGCAGAAACTAAAGCTGAAGAAAGTGATCTCGATAATGAGAGGTAAAGAACTTCATGAATTTCATTACATTTTCTTGAATATTTTTTTATTTAATGAATTAATTTATTTCATTTTTAATTTGGAAAAGCAGTATTGAGCACATTCTCCCTGATAGCCTCTTCGCTTCACCTAAGAAATCCGCCATTGCAGACGTCACCACTCCATTTTCCATCCCTGAAGAACCCAGTGACATTAACAATGCCTCATTGCTCAACATTGCCTCTCCAGAGTCGGTCTTCTCCAAATGCTCAGGTAATTCCACTTGATAAATCCATTAAAAATATAAGAAAATTCCCCGAATTGGATATATCCGACCCGGAATTTAAAACAATGTTGTTTAAAATCTTGAATGTGTTCCAAATTAGGGTTTCGTCTGGGCCTAGAGCCACTTGAATGTAATTGAAGGAGTCAAAGTAGCATAAACAGCTCTGAGGATTTCCACTTATCAAGTAAGATTTTTTCTTGTTTTGTTTGTTCACAATTATATTTATTTATCATTCTAGTCCATAATTTATGTGTTTGTGCAGCAGAAATCCTGAAAGCTGTAATAGCCACAAAACCCACAGAACAACAAGTAGGCAAGAACATCTCATCTCATCTCTACTCAACTCAGGAAGATCACTATCATTATCATTAATACCAATAGTAGTTACTTTATAATAGTGAAATACATAATTGTATACTTGAAATAACAGACGAACTGATTAATGGAGTGGGGTCTCTCTTTCTCTCTCCTCTGTATGTAAACCCACTCTCTCTCTTATAGGTGTGTATTGTAATGTACTAGTTGGACCACAAACAAAGCTGTAACATAGAAGAGAAAGAAGCTAGTGGTAGTAGTAGTAACTATATCTATATATGTATGTATTTATATGAAGAAGAAGAAGAAGAAGAAGATGATGATGATGATGAAGATAGTATTTGTGATTTCAAATCTTCTGTATCTCTCTCTCTCTGTCCTTGTTTAGATGGTGAAAAATAATCTTTTGCAGAAGAATTTGACCAATGCTTGTGTGCACTGTGTACTGCTCTACTCAGAGACCCCATGAAAGCTGTGTGTCACATTGAATTTTTAAACTGTAGTTGTAGGAGTTAGGATTGAAGGGGTTGTGGTGGAAAAAGCTAAAGGGGTAAAAGTAAAGGGGGCATGAAAGAAAAAAGTTGTGCTTTCATGGATTAAAGGGTAAAAAAAGGGACTCTTTTGTCTCATTTTGTGGTTTCTTTTAAGTGGACATGAATAGGCTACAAGGGCCACACTCTCACATGGTTTCTGACAGCAAATATGAATGGTATCTGGGCACCACTCACTCCTTTCCCCATCAATCTTTAACCCCATTCTGATTTTTAAAAGTATTATTGAAAAAATACAACTTTTTGGTTTTTCCCTTCTGGGGTTTGGCAAATTTTTTGTCTTGGTTCCAAACCAATAAGAATCTTTCCATGTATTGTTTACAATTTCATAAGAAAGCACAAACATGCAAGTCTTTTCATATCAACTCATCTAGTATATCATTATAATGTGTACTGTAGACTCCCAAAATTCCGAGGAAAGCCCACATAAGTAATTATAAAGTTGTATTTTTTTGACGTTTTGTTTATCGCGTGTATGAACAATTCTGCAATATTTTGTTCATTCGCAACAAAATGCGGTAAAAAAATATTTTTTGGATAGAGATACTATTTCACCAATTGAGTTACATAGTCTAACATATTCACACTTCACGATTTTTCACGAAATGGTAACAAAGGTAAAACTTGTAAAAAAAATAAAAAATTCCAATATGATCCAATCCATTCATTCGTAGAGTTATCTACTCGATTGCATACGTTCTTAAAAGTGCTTAATAATGTGATAAATCTATCTCCACAAAATGGACCCGTGATAATCTTATAACGAGATCATATTGTTCCAAAATATTTTATTTTATGGGGTATTTATGTCGCAAATATATATTTAAGAAAGCAATAGCTCTCTAATGAAACTTGGTTAGCGAAAAGGGTTGTGTCCACAACGGGGAAAAGAGGGTTTGTTGTTGCAAGATCACACACAGTTGCCCAAGTTGAGGCCAACATATAGGGAAGCACAAGGACCACAATGGAAACATGTTGGAAAAACAGACATAAATGTCAAAATGGGAGTTCCTTAAGGACTCTTTGCTTCACTCCAATGTGGTTAGGGTGTCACAATCATCACATTGTGGCATTATTTTTTTGCCCATCTCACCACAATTATGAGCCCCTTTTTGTGATCTGTTTTGTTTGAGTAACAAACTTAGTGTGTTGTGTCATAATCAACCCTAATATGGTGGGATTAGTGGGTATTTATTTACTAGTCAATCATAGTACTCACCTGAACACTTTTTTATTGCACCTAATGGTCCTCATTCTAGTAATGGAAATCATGGTTAGACTAGGTAACAACTCTCATGTGATTATGTGCCAATTGCATGTTAATCAAGTATATCATATATTTGGACATTGAATTCCAATTTATCACTCATTATACTATATATCGTTGAGCTATTTTTTTTTTAGAGCGGTTATAGTAGCTATAGTTTCTTATAGACTCATAGACATGCTTACGCGGTAGCTCGTCATTTCTATAAATAAGCTACTCGAAAGAAGGTTTCTATAATGTGTCCGGAGTTTCGCCCCTTGAGTAGAGTCTAAAACGGAAGGCCGCGTTTGATGAAAACTTTGTGTTGATTTAAAAATGTAATTTTTGTTGTATATACAAAAAAAATAGATTTCCAAAATAATCAATTACTATGTGTTATTGGTCGAAGCAAAACTCTCTATATGTACATATATATATTTCAAGTGTGACGTTAACATTTTTCTATTTTGTCACTCTTCTTGTTGTTGCTTTTCTAGAATCTCAAGGAAAAATTAGCCAACGGAAGACTAGTTAGTTAGTTTTAGAAAGAAAAAAATAAGCAAATGACATGCGTGAGTTCAAGGGATTACATCAAAAGGAGAAGTACAAACACTCCCCAATAGAGAATACTCCCAACTTCAAAAGCCATATATGATATATATATATATATATATATCTTAATTTATTTTATAAGAAATCATTCAATCATTTACTATTTTATATCGTATTCAGACATTAATGAAGTTATTAAGTGTATTTTTACAATAATGGTGTATGGAATTTGACATGAACACAATTAATGTTTGTTTTAATAAGTTTTTTGGTTTATGTAGAGTGATTAACCCTTATAAATTGTTGGTTAAAAAGAGAAACTTGTATTAGAATCATTAATGAATAATTGAGGGAAAATAAGGATACAAAAGCTTATAACGAGAAAATAATAATAGTCGTCCAATGTCACGGGACGATTTTGAACCAATCGATAAATCGGTATAACAACCTTAGTATATCAATTATACTCAATTAATAATCCGAGAATATCGGCTCTATTTGGTGTAACATTAGGTATTTACTCATTCACAATGAATGATCTTAATTCTAACATACATGTAATAAGGTTGTTTTCTATATAAAAAAAAAAAAAAAAAAAAACTCAAATTTATCGTGTTAAAGCACTTAGATACTCACGGGTAAAAAAAAAACAAGTAAAAAAAAAGCACTTAGATACTCATGCTTAAAAACCGAGGGCAAAAACTATTGTTACAATTTTTTTTCACCAGTCGAACAAAGGTATTTAAGTGATTCAACGTGATTTATCTAACTATTTTCACCACAAATATATGATATCTATGATTTATATAGCCTACTACATAAAAAATAGCTAAATCAAAATTGAAAAAATAAATATTAATTGGGCCCAAAGCCCCAAACCAAACCCAAGTCATTTGGGCTTTGAAAAGCCCACCATCATTAAACGGCACGTATTTCATTGAGAGGAAGCGCTTTGACCGTTGCCCAAAAGATGCCTCATTGATTAGACACCCAAATACAAAAAGCCTTGAAATCTCCACCGTCAGAAGCTCGACGTGATTGCAATCACGCTACGGATCAGATAGCCATCGGACGGAGCAGGATCCCCCACGTGGAGAGTCTCGAAGTCATCGACAAGCGTGGGATCATTATGATATGACATTATCCTCTCCCTCCGAGGACCGAGCGGAAAATAGAGAAAGTGCAGGGGTGGGTTTGTAATAAGAAATAGTAGGAGAAGATGGTCAGCGTAGGGCAGAAAGAGAACGTGCAATATTATTTTGGGCCCGAAAAAGCAATCACACGCTCTGCAGTGTCACAGAAATACCATAAAGTTAGAATATTATTCACTCTGACACTATATGGTAACTTTTTGCATCATTATAATTTTTATTTTTAACCACACAACATATTTTATGTGCAAGATTCCTTATATTGTATAGCTTTTATTTATACAGGATAATAATAATATACCATAGATAATGTCTCTTTTGAATCTGTGGACCTATTACCGATTCAAATTTGATTTAAAAATTATAATTTGACGGATTAGCACGATGAGAGTTGATTATATAACTCCGATAATCACTATATCAGATTTAGTACATTTATTATAGTTTGGTTTTTGTTTTTAATTTGATATATATATATAATTATTGTACCATTGATGAACTCTACTGATGTCTGATGACATGTCGTAACACATTTGAATCCCATATTTTATCAAAATACAGGTTACGACATATCACAAGCCAACTTGAAAAAAAGAAGCAATTATATATAAAAACAGGATATATATATATATATATAATGAATTATTTAGAATTATGTGAATGTATCTAATAAACAATGGCATTCTCCGAAATTAATATATAGAACTTTTATCTCGATGTAAATAAATATTAACGAGCATACAAACAAATAGCCATAATATAATTCATATTATATGCAAAATTAATAAATTGATTCAAGCTTTAAAAGGATTGCAAATAACAAGTAAAAAAAAACAATGAATCTATATAAATTAGTATTTGGTGATGTAATATAGAGTAGAAATGTGAAGTCTATATTAGGGAGAGTGTGACTAAGTGACAATTAATTAGATTTAGGTGTGAAGCAGAATAAATTGACCACATGGGTCACAATAATTTATTGAATCAAGGAAGAAACATTTGCCACTATAATTGGAATTGATGCATATGATAGTGAAATATAGTCAAAATAATCCCCACATTTAATTTTGTCACCAAATTTTGGCCTTTTTAATAGATTGACGCTAATGTCGTCCTCATCAATTTCAAATTAGCAACTCAAAAGTACAAAACACACATCTACGAAGACTATCATCTTATTATTTATCTCCTATTAATAAAAGTGAAGTGGGCCTGACATTTTGCATTTGGGTTTTGTTTTGATATAAACAAAAAGAGAGATTTGCGTTAAAAGTATCCAAGTTTTTCAATTGCATGATATATTCCTTAACTTTTTTGATCGCCCTAATTATTTACCAAAGATAGTAAAATTTAATATTTTTATTTATTCTCATGTGTTTCTATCAACGTGGAGTAGAGCTGCACATTATCCGTCGCCAACCCTCGTCGCGACTCGTCGCGGTGGTTGCCGGAGCGTCGCGACTCTCGCGACTCCGAGCTTCCGATCGCGACTCGTCGCGACTCCCCCCCCCTCTCTCTCTCTCTCCCGCTCTCTCTCTCTCTCTCTCTGAACACTCTCTCTCTCTCTCTCTCTCTCTCTCTCTCTCTCTCTCGCGCGACTCGCCGCGACCGCCCACGCCGCGACGCGTCGCGACGTGTTTTCTCGCGGTTTTGGCGACCGAGTCGCGACGAGCCGCGGCGTTCAATGTGTGCAGCTCTAACGTGGAGTTTTTATGCGTATTCACAATTCAATTTTTTTTTTTTTTACTTTCTTATTTATATATGTTTTGAAAATTTTCAGTTACTAAACACTTTACGAATGAGTTCATATTGACGACGACATATGAGAAAAAGGCATTCGAAAATGCAAATTAAAAAACCTGCAATTAATATTCGGATACATGTTACACTATTTTGAAAAAGCTGAATACTTATACCGCAATTAAAAAAATGGGTATTCGTGAATCATGTTGAATATATACAGTGATATATATTATATGATATAGTTTAATATAATACGACCACATTAGTGATGTTTTAGAGTGTTGACAATTACCCCTCTGAAGTAGATCTGATATCTACCACTCTCACTCTACACAGAGAGAGAGGAGAGAGAGAGAGCTCGTCTTCTTCTTCAACACTCGAAAACCCTACTGATACTGAGTCCGCTCCTTCCTCCGACGAAGAATCAGAGATAAGAAAGTCCGGTCCTTTCTCTCTTCTCCGCCATGGGCTCCTACGAAGCTTCGAACATGATATACGCGAAGGTGAAGAGCTTAGATCCGGACAACGCCTCCAAAATCATGGGCTACATTCTCCTCCAGGACCTCGCCGACAAGGACCTCATGCGCCTCGCTTGCGGCCCCGACAGCCTCCTCCACGCGCTCGTCGTACGCGCCAAAATCCACCTCAACCTCGCCGGCAACACCTCCTCGGCGCCGGCCTCGCCGTCGCCGCTCAACCCCATCTCCCGCCCCTCGAACCCCTTCTCCCAGTCCTCGCCGCGGCTCATCTCCAATGGCTTCCCTTCCTCACCATCCTCCTCCTCGTGGCTCTCCACCACAAGCAGCCCCAAGTCGAACCCTCTCGTCTCCTACGCCTCCTCGTCGTCGTTCGCCGGCGGCGGCGACGGCGAGCTCATCGACGAGGGCCAGCTCAGCGACTACCTCTCGTTCCTCTCCGAGGACGCCGCCGCGTCGCACCACTCCAACAGCGACGCGCACTTCCACCGGCGGAGCTTCTCGGCGAGCGACGCTTCGCTCGGCTCCGACGACTTCGGGGCCGGTGGTGCAGGGTTCAAGCCGTGCCTGTACTTCGCGAGGGGTTTCTGTAAGAACGGGAACGGGTGCAAATTCGCGCATTGCGGATTCGGCGAGGGGGTTGAGGTTGGGTCGCCGGGGAAATTTGAAGGCTTCGAGCAGTATGAGGAAGCGGTGAGGATGAAGCTCGCTGCGGCGCAGCAGCAGCGGCTCATGGCGGGTTTGTCGCCTTCTTTCTACAACAAGTACATGAATTTCCTCATGCAACAGCAGCAACAACATGATCCACAGAGGTATATAATGTATCTATATATATGTCAGTATTATTGTGTTTATAAGCTTGTTTCTATTGAGGGTTACCGAGCTGTGTTGGTCTTGGGCTTTGCAGAAGTATGATGGGAGATGAAATTTACAAGCTTGGTCGTTGCAGACCCGAGAGGAACGATTTCTTATCAATGGCGTCGTTCGAGAAGATGAATTCGGCTTCCAGGCAGATCTACTTGACTTTCCCAGCCGAAAGTACTTTCAAGGACGAAGATGTTTCCGAGTATTTCAAGTAAATTTCTTGTTCTTATTACTAATATCGCCATTGTCAAATGTCGATGCCGTTGTTGTTAAGCTTAGAGTAGGGATTGAATAGTCTATTTTTATGTTTTTGAAGCAAGTTTGGACCGGTTCAAGATGTGAGGATTCCGTACCAGCAGAAACGAATGTTTGGCTTTGTTACGTTCGTCCACCCGGAAACCGTGAGGTACATTCTCTCCAAGGGGAATCCTCACTTCATATGCGAGTCTCGAGTGCTCGTCAAGCCGTACAAAGAGAAGGGCAAGATCCTCGACAAGTATGTGCATTTACTTGCTGTCGCATTGTGTTCGATCGGGTTCATGTCGAAATCTCGATGCGGGAATTGAGATTCGTGTATAATGCAGGAGACAGCAGCATCATCAACAACAGCAAATTGAGAGAGGCGATTACTCGTCGTGTTTGAGTCCTTCGGCGCTCGATAGAGAGAATTACGATCTGCCAGCTGGTAAATACTATTACCTAACGATTCCTCGTTTTTTCAAATTAATTTCTGGAATTTAATTTTTTTGTCCGTTATAGGAGGAAGAATGTTTTACAGTGCGCAAGAAATTCTCTTTCGAAGAAAGATGGAGCAACAAGCGGAGCTTCAACAGGCCATCGAGATCCAAGGAAGGCGGTTGATGAATCTTCAGCTCCCAGAGTTCAAGAACGATCGGTTGCATCATCATCAGAGAAGTCTCTCGGTCGGTGCTTCCGTTCACTTACAGCAATCCCTCTCTCTTGGTAGTCAAAATCGGAATGCGAATCTTCCATTTGATTCAATTGAGCAGGAAATCGCAGAAGGTTTGTTAAAAACAGACCACAAATTAGGTATTCTTCCGAGTAAAATCTGATGATTGTTTTTTCCTCCAATAGGCCATGATCACCAAGAGGAAGAGGCTTTAACTTCTGTTCTTGACGATCGCATTGAGCAGATTTTCATCCCCGACGATCTCGATCTTCACAAAAAGTATGATTCTATATAAACCAAATTTTCAGTTTTGCCTTAATTTTTCGTAATGATGCTAATATGTTTCTCGTTTGTGTTTCGGAATCTTGTCACGAGCAGTGTAGAACAGGCCCTTCCTGATAACCTCTTCGCTTCTCCCACTAAATCGGCCGGTGAACGTTGTTCTGACTTCATCACCGCCGAGAAGGAGGAGGTTGACGAATTTCCCACATCGCCTAACAAAACCAACTAGTCGGTAATGCTTTAAATTTCAATTTCAACGGCAATAGTAATTGAAGTCGAGATATTAGAAAGCCGGTTTACTTATAACTAAAACACGCTTCTCGACGTAGGTTCTTTTTACATGTAACGACGAGCATGGATAGCAGAGATTAACTTTTCTAGGTAAGTCTCTACATCACTAGTGCTGTAATTGGGTGGCAAATGTACCTAAGTTTTTGCGCACACGGTAAATATACGTAAGTTTCAATACTATAAGCACACAGATTCTGTCCAATTTGAATCCAACTTTCTTAGAGATGCTTAAAGTATTGAAATTTGAGTATAATTATCAAATTACGAAATTACCCTTTGTTGATAAGTTTTGATTTGGTTTATGCAGAAAAGTAGAAGCATAGACAAGGAAGAAACAAAGTTAGGTGTATAGCTGAACCATACCAAGATGAGAGAGAGAGAGAGAGTGAGAGATCTACTACTACATCATCGTCTATACATACTTCTAACAGGAAAAAAGAAAATACATATTTCATACGTATAAAGGGAAGAAGATGAAATGACTCCTGATTTTCTTTTTTTTTTTTTTGGTGTCAACTTTCTGCACTCTCTTTTTAATGTTGTGCTTGGACCACATACAGACTAGTTATAGTAGGACTGTATAATGTAATACAATTTTATCCACACATCTTTTCTCTCTGGTTATACACTATGTTTTATTATTACATCAAAGATTGTTTGTCACACAGTGAAGAGGGTAAGATGGGAATTATATATTGGAAAGATCCTTTTTCAGGGGGTGTTGAACTTGATTGTTCCTTTGTTACTGTGAATCCACTCACATGGTCACAGTGAGGGTTTTGTTTCTAGGCAATATAGTAATGAGGATTGGCAGAGGAGGAGGGAGGGGTAGAGGGGGGATTTCACTTGGGTGATGATCAGATCAGAGCTCACTTTAGGAGAGTGTTTTGTCACATATTGTTTGAGTGAGGAAAGGCCCACATGTGGGCTTTGTCACATGGGTGCTGACATTTGTATAAAAAGCTCACTCCTTTCCCTTTCAGTTTATTGAAATCTTTGTTTCTTAATCTCCCTCTGTTTTATGGAAGCTTGAGCCTTGAGCCCCCTTTTGTATTTAATTAATTTCAAAAATCCATCTTCTTCATATTTATATATATATATATATACACATTGGAATGGTCCCATTGTCAAGGGTACATGCGGGAATAGTCCTTAAAAAAAAGACCCGGAGTTATCATGCTATTGCAATTTTTAATCGTAGTAATAGTCCTTGACCGTTAAATTAGATGGAAATATTAATCGTAATAATTTTTATATTATATGTATATATAATAATAATAATAATAATAATGATTGGATTAGCTTAAGACTAATGTGCTACAAATCCCTGCATGTGCTTCTTTTAAAGTGGCTCTAATCTAGAACCAACAATTTGGTGAAAATGAGATTTTTTTTTTAATCCAATATGTATAGGGAAGAAAGGACACTTTTTGGTACTATTGTACACATATACTCTACTTGTATTATTTCTAATTGTACACTTTTATTTTAATCAACCAAAAAGAAAAAGTTGAGAAAAAGAAAGAAAACCCTGATGAGAATTCTAAGTTTGTTCAAATGGGATACAGTTGCCATGCATTTAGATTTTTGGGCACTAGAGAACAAAAAAACACATCTGATGGGTAGATAGTGTCACTTTTAAAAGCTAGTTTGTCTGAAGAAAATGGCCAAAGATTGATGATGAACAAGAATATTAATGAAACAAAGTTTGAAGAACCAACGATGTTATTGATTTTCAACGACTCTAATCACTGCCGCACTGCGTCCTTTTCGGACATCTAAATCTAATAAATAAAAACAATTAGAGAAGCAATACCATAAAAAATGATAAAAAATAAACACATTTAAGCACTTTATTAATATTATTGCTACCGTTATTATTTGCCTATATATATGATGTTTATGTAGTGTCACCAGCTAATAAATTGGTGACGAAAAAGAAAAAGCCGCTCAAGAGTTGAAATTGTATCATGACTCCTTTTTATTCATGGAGAAAATAGGGGTACTAAAAAAATAAAGGTGATAATATTGACCCGGGGACACATGCACGATATGATGTAAATGAGTTTGTATTACGAGATAGTTGTGATCTAATTAGACACAATCAAAATAAAAAGCACATTAAATGGAGGAAAAAAAAAATCTTACAACTTGAATACCAAAACGAGGCACACCACGGGGTGCAAATGATTTTCGATTGCATTTAAAGAATTCTTAATCATGACGAATAGGGTTAGTCCTTTTAAATATCAGGTGAACACGATTCGACAAAACATGAACACGACACGATACATAATACAATAATAACAATTAAATCCTACAAATTAGAAACGAATGAGAGACACCACACGGTACAAATATATTTAGTTGACTTTTAATGAATCTGAATCTAATCGTATCGTATCGAATTCAATCAGATTGGATAACGACAACTCAATGACTAATGTGATCTACTTAAAAGAGGATTAAAAATAAATATAATAAGGGAATGATTATAACACGATAAGAATACGTTATTGTAAAATCCTAAAAAATATATTTAAATTAAATATAACTGTAATCCAAACACTAATGAGAAACATGAGTGGTAATTCCCTATAGACGACAGTGAAATCGTGCAATATAATTATGAGGTGACACTTAAGCTTTCATACCAAACCCTAATTAAAGAAAGGAGTGATATATCAGACTGATCTCATGCTCAATCTATTAACTATATTTGTTTATATATAATATATATATGTGTGTACGGATCATATCATGCATTCATGCTTTGTATTGTAGTTCATGCATGCAATGATCATATTAAATCATTAACTTAGCCACTTAGGTAACTAACTAGTGGGTTCAGTAAAAAAAGATGAAAAAAAGTGAGTAAAAACTAAAAACTGTGTCATGATTATATCATAAGAGTGTAGAATTATTCACACTATGATGCGACACAGTGAAAAGTAATTATTTAGTTATGATTAAAGTCACATGAGTACGTACGTGACATCACACAGTAATATACTAATATTAGCCTATATTTCACAAACTATATTTACAAAAGCTATTTGCTGTCAATTATATATGAATTCTCATTTAATCATTAAAAAATCATAGATAAACTGAAGTTGAGACCAGTGAGATATTGCCACAGTACTACCAGTTAGCAGATAAGAAGAAAATAAAAATTAATAATATTGTGGCACAACTGTAGGTTTTAAAAGCCTAACATTAATTTTCTAAAAAAAAAACAACATAAAAAAAATCTTCACAAAAGAAAAAAAAAAAAAAAGTAAGAAAAATTATCACGCGGGCAAATTGGCTTTGAGCAAACGGTAGAACATACCTCAATAATTTTTTCAAAATACGATAATTTACAAAGTTGATCATGTTCTAATCCAATCTTTTAATTTATGTTTTTCAAAACTTGTTAATAACTAAATTGAAGTTTTTAGTATACTATAAAAAAATTGTCACAACAACACTTGAAAGGAGTGGCGGTCTCTTTTTAACAACGTTCAATTTTTATTATTTTTATACATTAATTATCCCGTCACATCGCTCTTACCCTCCCTCGGTGTATGCATATCCGAGCCCGTCGCCGGTTCGAAGATAAATGAGAGAGTGAGAGACCGTCAAGAACAAATAATGGCAGATTGATGATCCATTATTAAATGGTAGTTGTTGTGAGCATACAAGTCCATGAGAATAGAGACCTAAAAAAGGGTGTGTTCACAGCTTCTGACTCTTCCTTTTTGCTTAACACAAAAAGGGTTAAATGGTGATCGTCACGCTTGGTTATGTGCCTATTCATATTTTGGAACATGCATATTCCAATCTATAAAGTTCTCATTTTTTTTAATTAAATATGTAACAGTCCCTTTGTTAGCCTTTCAAAAACTGTTTCTTCTTTGGGAGATGAAACAAAAAACACTGATCTTTGCTTTGATTGAAAGAAAGATAAGAAACAGCAATATTCATATTCTGATTCCCATAGATGGGACAAGAGCTTAAATTGTGAAAGCCCAGAAAAATAGTTGTTTTTGTATTTTCGTAAATTCATATTACACTATATTTTTATATGTATATTTATTATTTTGGTAGAAATTTATTTTATAATATTAAAAAGTAATATATTACCTCATATACTTTCAAAAAAATACGAAAAAGTAAAAATTATAGTGTGAAGCGCGCGAGGTTTGATAATATCTTCTTAATCATGTTTATTATTTTTAGTTCATCTTGATGGTTATTGAATTATTAGATTCTTTGATTAATTTTATAATAGTCTCGTATAATGTTGTTCGATAATTGGCCGATAGAAGTACTCCCGGGTAGGTATTTTTTGTGCACAATTTAACGATTTTCGTCATTCGCAATCGCCTAATACGCTACTAAATTTACTTTTGAGTAAGTGTAGTTACGAAATATTCAACTTTTTTAACAACGTAACACTAGAATTTCACAATTTAGTATTTCTGTTGTGTATTTTTTTTTTCTTCCGGACTTCGGACAAGATGCTAATTTTAAGCTGAAGGAAAAAAAAATACAAAGAAAAAATAATTAGAGAGAGGTGTGTAGGGTAGGGCCCAGAAAATCTATGTACCAAAATCTGTGACACGTCACACAAGTGTTGTTGCACAAAAATGGAAACAATATTATGGTCCTTTCTTTATGGAAAATTACACAAAAATATATCAATCACATTACAGGAGAGGTGATCAGTCTTCGAAGAAAGTCATCACATGAATAGTGTATCATCGAGAAACGAAATGCTCGTTTTCTAAGCGCGACACCTGGCACCACTTTCTTTACGAGGCCTTGGGTTATTTAAGGTTCGTGCTTTGAGGCAAATTCACATCACAATAAGATCAAGAACCAGTCAAGGGACGATTGAGTTGAGAGAGACTCTTTTGCTTGTGAAAAAAGGTACTATAGATAAATTATAATATGTGATATCATCCATTAGTAACACATAATCGGCTGATTTTTTTTATTGCATTAAAAGAAAGTGTAAATTTTGTCTTACAGATACCCGAGTCTAACTATTATGTATACAGTTTCACCCGGGGTCTGGGGCGGGACATACATCGATCAAAGATCGATTGTCTACCCTTTTTAATATTGTTTGAAAATATCTTCAAATTTGTATTATTCGCCTCCTAAATTTTCACCACGGATCTTCACTTGCATGCATGTTGATTGCTTGTCTCTGCAAGGTCTCTTAATTTCAAACACACATCTTCTTTTCCCTATAGTTTAGAGCATATTATAAGAGCAAAATATAATACTTGTATAAATTGGATTTTCTTTTCATAAAAGTTTCTAGTGTTTTCAAGAGTCCTCTTAGTTATAAGAGATAAACTTGAGCCTCCAAATGTATAGTTTTCATTGGCATTTGTGAAATCTAGAATATCTCAAAATAAAATTTTAAAAAATTAGATAGAACTTGCATCAATTTTCGTTCTAAAGCCTATAAATAATACAATTAATGCATCATATACGAGTAAGGAAAAGTTCGTTTGGGGTAATAACGAAAAATTAGAAATTCAAGTAAAAAAAAAAAGAATTTAATACTAATTAATATCACTGTAATTTTATTTTTATTTTCTGAAAAATTTAGGATATTGAAGATGTTTTCTTGAGCCCAACGATATGTAAGTAAGCTAAACATGAAATGGTTTATCGGAAAGGATAATACTGAAAGTCTGATATCATTGACTCGAAGATAATGAAATTTGACTTTTCAAACTTCAAGAAATTGAGTTAATGTTTGCCTTAATTACAACCACACTAATCGCTATACATTTATTATTCTTATATATATATATATATATGAATATTCACTAACTTTTTTTTTTTTTTGCAAATTTGTTTAGTTTCAACATTCAACAATTAGTCTTGAGGTTTTGAAGTGAAAATGGAGGGGACAAGCTCTAAGAACATCCTCACAGGTAAATATCTCCGTCCGCGGAATACCGCGAGTCCTCGGTGGGCTTCGATGGTACTCCGCTGAACGTTTTTGTTTTGTATATATATATAATCTAAGAAGACTAAGAGCAGTGGGGACTCGTGGAACCAGATGATTCACGGTCCACGGTTTAGGATTCCCTTCCGTGAAAGCTCTAGCCAGAAGTTGCTTGTCGCGTGGCTCCGTCCCAAGTTTATTAATCCGTGAATACGTGTTTTAGTTGGGAGGGAAGTATCAGAAATGGAAGAGCTAAGGAAAGAGCTTGAGATGAAAATGTCGAGGATCGAAGAGCTGAAGAGAAAAGTGGAGAGTTCGAAGAGTTGCTTGGAGGGAAAGAAACGACAAGTCCCAGAGGCGAAAATGGAAGCTTTCAAGAGCCTGGTTGACAAGTACAACGCCATGAGAGAGGAGCACAATGCTTTGCTTGCCAAGGAATTAGCCAAATTATCAGACAATTGATCAATGTCCAATCTCCTTAATTAGGGTTTCTATTTACTTATTTGGATGTGTAGCTTACAATTATAGGCATGATATTTCGGCGGACGTAGGGATGTGGTGATGCGGAATTAATTTAATGATAATTTTAGTCGTATAAAACATCTGAAAATCTAAGCGGTTACCACGTTTAGTTCTCCGACGAGTCTTGATTAGTGGTGTGAATATGATATTCACTATATGAACTTTTAGTTTGATTCAAAATTATTTTAAGAGTTGATATGTATATTTATTATTAACTTTCATAATGTTTTTTTTATATATGTACTGTCTGATCTAGATTATGAAATTCGAATTGGTTGTTCTAATTTCCTATATAATAGGAATCGGAGTTTCCGTTCTCGCACGAACGACATGTCCTCTTGTATTTACAACATTAATCAATGGATCCCGTAAGTCCACTACTCTACGGGACCTATTATTTTATGAGCACGTGTGTACGTACGTACGTTCGTTAATTTTTTCTTCTTCTTCAAATAATCAGTCAATATATTAAGATATATGACTATAAATATATGTATCAAACCTTAATTGACTTGCCTAAAAGAAAGATTACGTAATCAAATGAATTTAATTAGCAAATAAATTACTTAATTTTCCACGACTTGATTATTAGAAACTTGATATTCGTAAGCAGTAAATAAACATTAAATGAATTGACACGAAAAGAAAGAAAGTAACAAAGTGTGGAAATAATGTTTGCCACGGCGAGCATGACTTTGCACGACCGTTTTTTACTGTATAAATACTATCTTGACTTGGTCAATATGATCAACAGTTGGTGAGGAGGTTTCTCATTTACAATTACTGGTTTAAATTTCTTAAATAACTAGGCTTAGAAGATTTGTTCCTTTGTTTTTCTTTACATTGTGTGATAAACATGCAAGTGTTAATTTGCACTTCAAGGGGATTTCACGCAATCCAGTATACCGCTTTTTACCCGTTTTCTTTTGTGGTTAAGAATGTATTATGTCTACAAAACCGGAGCACAATCACATGTTAATTTCTGCTAGGAAAAAGTACTTAATATAAGTGAAACGCCTTCCTCGAGTTCCCCAATCTCATAATTCATTAACTTTTTCGTTATTTATAACAGATTTTTCGTTATTTATCATACTCGTAGAAACTTAATTGTGCCGCTAGTGTCCCTAATTAGAATATATATCGCTTGGAATTACACCAAATTAAATAGCATCTTTTTATTTGCATATAATGGGTTAGAACTTAGAATAATCAAAATGTTTCTCCTCGAGGTTATGAGAAAGAAACACTAATGTATCGCAAGCTGTGATATATTAGTGTCATCTTCAAATGTTAATTAAGACATAATATACATGCATGGACTCAAATTTATATCTTTTAATTAGTATTTTATTAATACATTTTCTCTTTTCTTTGTATTTCTTCTTTTGAAGGATTTGAACTTGTTATGCAGTTTAATTATTTGGTTATTAACAACTGACAGTTGTCATATAGTATTAAATAAAAAATTAACATATAGTTAACACTAATTTTCATAGAGAGAGAAAATAGCATCATATGATTAGAATAAAATAAACAGTAATCAATGAAAATAAATACACAGATTGTGTTTCACTAAGTGATTTATGTATAGTACACATGTATTTTATTCTAAATTAACATACTTCAATAACAAAAAGTGATTTGTTACAAGAAACTGCTTAAGTAATTATATTAATCAACACTTAGTTGAGACTCAAGCTCGCCATATTTTATTGGCATTGCCGTGCTCAATCGGATTCCTCAATGCCGGAGAACTCCGTCGTGGCATCACGAAGATCAAAGTGGTCGAGTGTATCGTACTTTTTTTTAATATATTTTCAATAAGGTAATTTATATATAATTTATATATAATTTATATATATATATATATTTGAGTGGTATATGCCACGCCACGTAGTTCCTTTTAGGGACCGAGCATTACGATGCATATATAAATACATGTCCCATATGTTGGGTGTTCTCGGTTGACTAATATATGGTCTTCTTGCCGAGTCTTTTCAAGTTATTTCCACTACATTACTCACGTAATCGACCAATTTGACTAACTATAGGGATTAGTTTAGATAATTAATTGATAACAAATATCACGTGCCAACCAACACGCATGACTCAATTGGTTTTGATTCCACTAACTTTACCTAAATATTTATTTTGAATTAACTTTACCTAAATATTTATTTTGAATTTATAGTTAAAAGCCAATGTTCATATATGTTGAGGGCGTTTAGGTCGACAAACAGTCACGAGGATATCTCTTCGAGTTTAAAGAAAGGAGTTCGGGTTCAATCTCTTTGTTAGCTAAGAATCGGGAACAATGTGTAAAAATAGTTAAGAACTCTTTTCTATTGACGAAATCTAGTTACAATTTGTGAATACACTTGTGTTTTCTCCTCTGGTTTTTTTCTCCTCTTTCACATATAACACCCTCTTCTATTTATAGGCGAGTTCCCCCACTCCAGCTAGGATCCTCTGGTTGATCCTCATGTGGTCCCCTTATATATGGAATATTCCGTGGTCCCCCAATGACATATTCTCTGGTGAAAGTGGAAAAAACACACTCCCACTAACGTTGTCGCCTGCCACCTTTTGAAACCAACCTGAGCATTTAATATACGTACTGTCATTTCCTGCAGCCTTGCCGACAATGCTTCGGCCCCATTTAATGCGGAGGGTTCGTACGCCTCTGGCACATCCTCACTGGCATTCCTTCTCTCCTCTTAGGGTTGTCTCATTCAACTTCGGGTACTCGATCAACCTCTTCGAATGATCTCCTCGCCGCTCACCCTCTTGGAACGGCCTCCTCGAGGATCTCCCCCGAGCAACTTCATCGAGTACCTTCCTCGAGCAACCTCGTCTATCCCTTCGGAATAGCCATGCTGCCGCGGGTCCCCTCGTCGGAGCCTCCCCGTGTTCCTATTCGACGTCAATTCGTGTCGGGACACGTGTAGTGTTGAGGAAGGGTTTGACAAGATCCGACCTCAACACTTATTTATATATATGTATATATATGTATATGTATATTAAAATATTACATATATGCGTGTGTGAGATTAATCTACTAATAATGTGAATATTAGTCCGTGCTTGAGCTACGGAATAATATTCATAATCATAATCATATTTGTCTATGTTTCATCAGTGGAACCTATATATATATATATATATATATATTTCTTCGACCTAACCACGTACCTCCAATTATATTTTGGACAGGTTTTGAACTCTTTAGACACGGTAATTAGAAGGTTCTGTTGCCATAATTGACTCGTAAAATAGTAAAGTACATCCTCAATTTAGATATATATATATATATATATATATATATATATATTCGTGTCATTTTGAATTTGATAGTACAACTTTAACAATATATATTGTATACATTGAAATTACGAGCGGATCATAAAAAATACTGTCACTCAATTATTCTTTTTCTTCTTCATAATAATAATGACATATAAACCTTAATTCACGCGTGTACATTTCAGATGTACTTATTAAACTATTTATGAATTATTAACTGAGAGCGATCTATAATTATCGACTATATAATAATTAATTAGTGAAATTAATCTGGTATTTGGGCTGTTTGTCCGGCGAGAAGAGACCGAAGTGTCGCTCCACAGGATCATTGGGCTTCTCGTTCTCGTCGAACATCGCGAACAAGTAACCATCGACCGGTCCCTGAGGCCTCTTCGGGGTGCCACTCCCGCTGTTCAACCGCCGGATCAGATTTCCGTTGTATGTGCCAGCGTTCTCCACCGTGGCGTCGCCGTCACCTGCCGAGGGCCACCCACTCTCCGCCACCACTACTGCCACTCCCGGACCGCCCGCCTTCTCCAATGCTGCGTAGACCGAGTCCAGCTGTGCGTCGAACAGGCTTTGGTAGTGGGTCCCATCTGGCATGGTTTGGCCCTTGGATCGGAATAGCGCGTAGTCGAGATCGATCGGAGTCCCCGTACCTAATATTGGGAAGTTTATGTGTTTCGTTAGTTGTGTGACTAGAACTCGGTATACGCGGCACTAGAACCGCTATGCGAATCTTGGCGGGGCGGATAAAATTTGAGGGCGGCGGGTAAAAAACTGAGAAATATTAAAATTAGGATGAGATTAATTGGCGCCATTGAAGCCCGTGTTTATTTTTAACGAGCACCAATCCAAAATAATATGATTCCGTTTAGAATTAGTTTTAAAAAAAACTATCATCTTAAATAAACATATTAATTCAAGAAAAAAAAATTATCTAAATATTGTTACTCTATTAAAATTAGTTTTTGATAACTTCTTAAATTTTTTAATCATAACGTACCTCTATTTCCCACGTAGCTGAAATAAGGGTAGATGTTAGCGAGGAGCGGCGAGCCCTGCTCCGCCAGGAATCGGACGATCGGAGAGATGAATCCGGTAGCTTCGCCGGAGAACACGCCATCATTTGGAGGGTAAGAGTTTGCGATGAGGGAGAATTTGATGGTGGTGGAGACTTTGATTTCGGACTGTAAGTTGGCGGCGGAAATCGCGGCCTGGACGTTCTGCATGGCGGTGAGGACGTACTTGGCCTCGTTGGAGTTTGGTTCGACCTCGTTCCCCACAGAGATGTAGCGGAATTTCACGTCCGGGACATAGGAGACGATGTTGTTCTTGACCCACTCTGAGGCGGCTCCACTGTCGGCTAGGTTTCGGAGCTGTTCTCGCGGGACGTCGACGATGAGCTCAATGCCTGAGCCTCTTAGGGCTTCTATGGTTGGTATGTCCGGCCAATAGATACGCATTTTTCCAATGCCGTTGCTCTTGTAAAGCTCTATCACTCCGGTTTCTGCCGGCAAGTTGTCACCGATTTTGCCATAGCACACGCCAACTGATTCTGCACCTGAAAAACACACGTATATATTTAATATTTAACGTTCAATCGAATATATATATATATATAATTGGAATCATTTTGAGCTGATCGATCTATATAGTAATTTAACTTTCAAATATAAAATTAGAAAGAGACTTATAATATACAAAATTATATTACTCTAATTATAGAATAACAGTTAGACTACAAATCAAAATATAATATTATTTCAAGTAAATTGAGAAGAAAAAAAACTTTTGACTGTGTTTGCCTAGCTAATTTTGGATTTAAGTCTTAATAAACGTAACTTCGTATTCCATGCATGATATGAATGCTGCGATGTCTACGTAATATATATATATATATAGCACACCGTTTTGAAATATATATATATATATATATTTTAATAAAAGATGGAGGCCAAATTTTATAATGCGAGCCTGAGTTTCAAAGGGAACGCAAAATAAGAAATGATGATAATATAAATAAAACAGAGAACTGACGAAATCGAAAGTTTTCTCTAATACAAATGTCTTCGAGTTCGACCGTTTTGAAATATATATATTAGTGAATCATGCATGGGAGATGAGGAGATTAGATACCTAAAATGTGGAAGCTAGAAAGTAGAAAGCCAAGTAGTAAGAACATAATGGAAGCCATATTGTGAAGTGTTTTGTTATATGTTGGTAATTAAACGATAATAGTAATAATAATAGTTGGTGTATTTTGCACAATGGATTGGGCGATATATATAGTCATGTCTATGAGAAAAAAAGGTCGCGTTCACATTTACATATGAATGTTGCCCTACATTTGGATCAGAAGCCTGGTCTTGCACGTTCCTCTTCTAAGTCCTTCAATCACTCCGTAGGTTTAACAGGATTCTATTGATCGATAGAAATGACTTTTCTATTACATTTCTAAGCGGGAATATGCTCATTATATATTTTACTTACCTTTTTTTTAAGCGTAAATTCGTCATTTAATATATTTATTTTTATAACCAAATTGGGGATCATTCTATACCAAATTGTATCAAATGTGTTTTTTAGAGGGATTATTAACGCTCATGGCTCGTAATACCCGTAATAGAAATACCAGTTATTTGTATATATCTATAGATATTTATGTATCACGTATATATATATATATATTATGAATACGTCAAAGGCTACATAGATAATGATTTGGTGGATGATCACCTACTTAGCGAAGTCTCAATAAATTTCCAACCATTCGCAGAAAAGTCTTGAAGTTTATTGCACGTCGTTTTGAATGCATTTGATTTGGTCGTTTGTGCTCTATCAGTGTTTGACTAGGTTACTAACGACAGTTCAATAAATGAAATGTTTATTTTTTAGTTATTTCAATTAATTATTATTGATGGCGACTCTTTCAACCGAGTGAAAAAAAAGCTTGAAAATGACTGCAGATTTGAATTGATATGGATTTAAGATTTATACACGTTTAACTTTCATATGTAATATGTTAAGTCAAGTGGCGAAATATAAATTAACATTACTATATACAAAGATCTCCGTACTCGGTATATTTCAGATTATATCGTAACAAAAGTTCAAAAGATATAAAAAATACTTCCGCAATTTAAAATTCATTTTATTTACTTGTGGGAAAAAATCAAAATGTAAAAAAATTATTCTATTGTGAATTTTAAATTTCTTACGGTAAAAGTACTATCTTTTTATTACTTTTTCCACGTTATAGTAAATAAAAATGAAATACTTTATGATACTTTTGACTAGATAAAACAAGACTGATAGTCGCCTTTAATGTATTTGACTACAAATAATTGTCTACAGACTACAGCTAGACATATTGAAATATTTATTTTTTAAATTGAATCGATAATATGTATGTGTACGTGTCTACGTAAAAATAATATAATAGTAAAATTTCATATGTATGTGTTTATATTAAAGCGATTTGACATATTTTATTTGGAAAATAATATTATTTTGCTTGTCATATTAGGATGGTAATTTAAAATTTCTTACTACAACGATGAACGAACGTAAAGTTGTCGGGAGTTTCTACATTGTCGTTCCTTCACTCCCATGTCGTTTAACGTGTTGTTGTCGTTTCATGTGTTGATTTCATTTTCTTGTTTACCTTGAGGTATCTTGTCATTATTATTTCGTCAAAAAAAAAAAAAAATCTTGTCATTATTATATCTTTTGTTGTCGTTTCTTCAAATCTATGACGTATATTACTTTCAGAGTCGTTCTTATGCTTTATTGTTTCTCGAGTTTTTTTTTTCTTTTCTTGATAAGGTTTTATTATATGATATTTGATCTTGTATATCTATATATTAATTTTTATTTCTTCAAACTTGATACACATACGTGGCGGTTATTTGGGCTGCTTTTGAACCTCATTGCAATTAGCTTGCCTATTAGCGATGTCGTTTTCATTATTACTTGACTTGTCGACTTTAAGTTTTTTTTTAATTATTATAAGAAGTTAAGAACTACGTCACACAAGGCCCCAAAAATGCTTATTTTTATATATTTCGTGTGATTATTTCCAATGTTGATTGACAAAGAAGAGTCTAAAATCATTAAATAATACGTTCGAAACCACAGTTTTTTTCGCAAGTCGCTTTCTTCCCTATAAATCCCACAGCTCATGATGTCGTTTGAAATTTCTATCGTCGTTTTTCTATTATTCTCTATTAATTTAGGATGTCGTTTTCGTTAGTACGTGACTTTAATTATTACAAAAAGTTAAGAACTACGCAATATTGACTTCGAAACAATTTTATTCATACACATAGAGCCAAAAACAAACGCCAAATAAGGGAATATTTTTATAAAAAAAATAAAACTTGTAATCCGAATAGTAGAGTTAAAAAATTTATTACTATAAAAAACGCATAAAATAATTAATTAAAAATTGAATCTTTACCAAAAGTGCACTTTATGAACAAAAAATAAATAAAAACCATGTGAAGATTGGAAAGAAAGAGAAAGAAGAAGAAGATATACATCTTATTATTGATCCACATGAAAACATAGAAATTCCAAATAAAAAAAAAACTCCGACCCATGAATCTCTGAGAGCCTCTCTCGATACCCTTTTCTTTAACTTCCTAAATTATTACATATTTGTGTATGTATAGGTGTGTATGTCTATGTATACGTTTCTGTGTTCATCGTATCATTTCTGAGGGACTCTCTTCCAGTTTTCGGAATCCGATTTTCATGTCTCGGGCTCTGCGATGTCGCCGGCGCTGATCACTCGAGCTCCGGCGAACGCTCGAGACGAAAGGAGTCCCCTCTTCGACGGTCAGATTTCTCGCTCTTCGTCTTCTTCGTCCTCGGATTTTCCTCTGGGTATCCAATCCGAGCGGTGCCGAGCGATGAACCCGCCGAACGCGGGCAATCGGAGCTCCGGGTTCTCTGGTCCGAGCGAGGGAAAATCCGATCTTAAGTTCGATGCGGCGCCTTCGGGTCCGCGATCTGGGTCGGGTCTCGCGAGGCCTAGACTCGTCAAAGTCCGGAAGGGAGTGGGTTCTTCGCAGAGCCTGAGATTCTCGGAGATCCCCAAGGCGCGGGTCGATCTCGGGTTTAACCCGTTCCGACCGGGCTCGGAGAATCCCGGTGTGAGCTCGTCGGAGAGTGGGAGCGAGGCATTTGTGTTTGGAGCCACTTGGAGCGACGGAATCGGAGGCTTTGAGAAGAATGTTGTTGAGGGTTTGAAAGGTTTGAAAATCGCTGGTTCTGGTGAGAAAGATAGCAATTTCGATCGGGATTCGACTGCGAAAAGTGGTGACAGAATCGATGTAATGTCGGAGCTTCCTGTGGAGATGGAGAAGTTGAACATTGACGGGTTTAGCTCGAATGACATGGCTAAGCTTCCAGAAGGATTGGGGAAGATGAGCATTGAAGAACCGGGAGCCGAGAAAGTTTCCGAGCAAGTTAGGAGCGGGAGATTGAATTCGAGTGTGAATGAAAGTTTGAGGTTTGGAACCGGGAGAACTGACAATGTGGGGAAGAACAATATCGATTCCGAGCTCGTAGACGAGTTGAAAGCGAAATTGAATGTGAAGGGTGGTGATTTTCCGTCCGGGAACATTGCAGTTACTCTCCGTGATCAGATTGAGGATCTAAACATAAAGGAATCTCCGAGCGTCACCGATGAAAAAGGAAGTGTTGGTGGCGAATTTATCTTCACGAGCAAAGGAGAAACACTTAGAACACCCTCTTTTGAGTTCAGAACAGCACCGAGTAAAGCGACGAATCTATTTTCTGGATTGAACGAGAAGCTGGAGTTCACCGCAAAGAGGGATTCGGTCAGAGACGCTGGAACAAGGAAAAAGGGCGGGAAATCGAAAGCTCCGACAAAAGTCCAGCTTTGGCTCGGACAAGATTTCGTTCATAAAGAAAACAGTTCTCGCGGAACCCCTGAACCGCCTGACTGCTATTCACCGATGGAGATTTCTCCATACCGAGAAACATTGGCTGAGAATCACCGTTCCAGAGAAACCTCATTAGCATCGGAAGATTCGATCAGTGTCGATAACGATTCTCGAACTGATTCAGCGCCAAAAGCTTCAAATAGCACAGTTGATGAGGATTTGGCTATGGCGACAGAACGTATGGATATCAGCGACGAGGCTAACGTGACATGCCAAGAGACAAAGGAGGAGCATTTAGACAAAGAATCTGTTTCAGGGATTGAAACCGAGAGTTTTGCGTCTGCAACCGAAGAAGTTGACTTTATTAGTGACACCATTGTTACAGAAGCTGAAGCTACTTCAAGCTCAAATGCTGAAGAAAACGACACCGAGAGGATGAGTAACTTTCATTTCACTACAAGTTCAGAGGATTTAGGCGGGTCCAACTTCACTTTTTCGGCTTCTAATGCTTCTCAAGCCCAAAACTTCACGTCAAAACGGATTCAGAAAAAGAAAACGGCTCTCAAGGTCGGTCACGAAAGCAATACCGCAAGCTCTGCTAAGGTTCCTTTCGTATCTCCATCGTCATCTCAGTTCATTCCATACTCTGGAGCATCATTACTCTCGTCGCCGGGAAAAGGTCAGAAAGGAGATCCATATGGAATTTTACGGAAAACTAGAGAGGGTTCGGAACCGGGCAAGGCTCCTTCTGTTGTGAATCAAGCATCAGAGTTGTCGACTTCTTCAGCAAACATAGCAGCTCAAGAAGCTTGCGAAAAATGGCGACTGAGGTTAGTTCATTTAGATATTCTCTCTTTTGTGTCCCTATGATTTTTTAGCAGCCAATATGCCAATGAACTTATCGTTTTGTCTTAGTTTCACTGTTTTCCGTTAAATATGCGAAGGTTACTTTTTAATCTTATTCATGTGCGTTGAACTTCATTCGATTTGCGTCGACTTTAAATCCTTTGAGTTCTCGCATCAGTAAAACACATTGTTCAAAATTGAACTGAAACAATAAGATATTTAATAGAGAAGGACAAACCGAGAATATCCGATGGATTAAAGGGTTAAATTGAGATTTAAAAAAAAATCATAGAACAAATTTAGACATTGTCTGTATGTCTTGTGTATCAGAGGAAACCAAGCATACACAAGCGGGGATCTTTCGAAAGCCGAGGATTGTTACACGCAAGGGATAAGTTCTATTTCGAGGAGTGAGACGTCACGCAGCTGTCTCAGGGCGTTGATGCTGTGCTACAGCAACCGAGCAGCCACGCGCATATCTCTTGGCAGAATCAGAGATGCGCTTGGAGATTGTTCAATGGCCGCCGAAATCGACCCCAACTTTCTCAGAGTCCAACTTAGAGCTGCAAAGTAAGCTCATAAGCTTAAAACATGTTCCAGCTTTGTTAATCTGGCTAGTTTCTCCGCTTTGAAGTCATTCTGTTGATCTTGATTTTTTGTTCTGAAGCTGTTATCTTTCTCTCGGGGAAGTAGAAGATGCGGCGCTGCGTTTCAAGAGGTGCCTTCATGCCGGAACCGATGTCTGCGTTGACCGGAAAGTCGCAGTTGAAGCTTCTGAGAGCTTACAAAAAGTGCAGGTATATCATAGTATATACACAACATATATTCATTATTGATGATTATTTAGCTTCTTCTATACACGTTTATCTCCGATATACCAACCTAATAAACATCCTTTGGCTTGCAGAAAGTGTCTGAATGCATTGATCTTTCCTCTGACCTTATGCGGAGGAAAACATCGAGCGATATCGAGAGTGTTTTGGACTTGATTGCTCAGGCTCTGACGATAAGCCCATACTCGGAAATATTGCTTGAAATGAAAGCCGAAGCCTTATTCTCGGTCTGTTCTATCTATCTTTCTTTTTAATATTCCTTGAATGTTTTTACCACGAGGGTTGCTTTTATTGAGTTTGGTCTCTTGTTGCAGATACGGAGGTATGAAGAGGCAATCGAGCTGTGTGATCAGACCGTTGATTCCGCTGAAAGAAACTCTGTTCCGATAGATCATGACCGCGCAAACCTGGAGAGCTCAAACCTCTCCAAATACTTTTATTACCGGGTATGGCGTTGCCGTGTCTCATTGAAATCGCATTGTCAATTAGGAAGACTTGAGGATGGTCTCACTTCATTGGAGAAGCTCTCAAACACTTGCATGTAAGTAATATACAGATATAATTTTGAATAGTTCTACCTATTTAATATTCTAAATATATTTTGCATATTGAAATGAGAATATTTTAGAATATCAAAATGAGAAATAAAACTGAATCAAATCGAATCTAACAGAATAAAATATATTAAGTTATCACTAATTAATCTTTAAGATTCATCTACTGCTTAAAGTTTTCAATGTTTCTTTGTTCTGACTATTCTTTTAATGAATGTCACAGGAACGAGAACAAAATACTCGAATCCTTGCTTCCCCTAGCTGCCACTGTACGTGAGCTTGTGCATCATAAGGTACCTTCCACGTTTCATCTCGTGCTACTTTACTCGTGCGAATAAAAAATCTCAAAAAGTGTTGACATTGTGAAGAGATCATAATAGCTGAGAAGTCATTATTTTTTCGCTGTTACTGGCAATAGTTGACTTACGTTGACTAGTTCAGGCTGCAGGAAACGAAGCGTTTCAATCGGGACGACACGTGGAAGCGGTCGAACGTTACTCTGCGGCTTTATCGTGTAATGTGGAGTCGCGCCCTTTCGCCGCTGTTTGTTTCTGCAATCGCGCGGCGGCACATAAGGCGCTGGGACAGATCTCTGATGCTATCGCAGATTGCAGCTTAGCTATGGCTCTCGATCGAAATTACCTCAAGGTATTTTTATGAGTACTTTTCCTCGGCGTGTTAAAATAAGGCGGAGAATTTTAATTTTTGCGCAACATGTGACATGTTGGAGAATATATTTGTCAATATTATTATTTTTCTGCAATCTTGTAGGGATTCATTGATGCTGCAAAAAAGTCCTATAATCTAATATATCGATCTCGGTTGGTAATTAATTAATAACCTACCCACGAATAAGCACTTTTCTCATAATTTTTAACATGTAAGGGCCAATGTACTACTCTTTTCAAGTATAGCGGGCATTTCTGCCAAAATTTAAAGTTCACTGTATTTCTTCTTTTGCGTAGCCCAGATAAAAAGCATAATGTTGCTCTTTTGATGTTTTAATAGGCTGTTTCAAGACGAGCAACTCTATACGAGATGATCAGAGATTATAGTCAAGCAACTCGCGATCTCGAGAGACTGGTGGAATGTATCACAAAACAACTAGAGGAGAAGAACAGCGACACTGGATCTTCTGATAGATCCAGTAGTAGCGCGAATGATTTGAGACAAGCGCGTTTGCGTCTTTCAGAAGTGGAAGAAGAATCCCGGAAAGATATCCCCTTGAATATGTACCTCATTTTGTACGTTTCTCGCCTCAACTATTTTTCTTCTTTTAACCGTTCATTTAACACCATTTTATGAGGGCTCAGTTGAGGTTGAAATTTGCGGTTATGATGCGGCGGAAAAATGCCTCATGGCATACGCCTCAGCCACATGAAGCGGCTATGAGCTGCTCAGTATATAAAGCTGTACATTATCTATATTATCATAGAACGTCGAACAAATACAACTTAGATATTAAAGTTCCATTGTTCTCGACATCTTTCTTAATGAATATTGTGAACTTCCCGTCGTAAAAGAGAATTAACGACAAGTAAATTTAAATCGTGGCAGGGGCGTTGATCCATCAGTTTCGACATCCGAAATCAAGAAGGCCTACCGTAAAGCTGCACTTCGGCATCACCCCGACAAGGTTTGTATGCTTTTGCTTGATGTTGTGCGTATAGTGGCAAAGCCATCATTGGCATTAAACGCGTGACTTTAATCACAGGCCGGTCAATTCTTCGCAAGAAGCGAAAATGGGGACGATGGCCTCTGGAAGGAGATCGCGGAAGAAGTTTACAAGGATGCCGACAGACTTTTCAAGATGATTGGAGAGGCGTACGCTGTTCTTTCAGACGCTAATAAGGTCCGTTACTGACATATCGAAATGCTTTTCTATCCTTTGTAAAGACAATCCAAAATGTTTTGATCGGATCATTATACCATTTTACAGCGCGCTCGGTACGATGCCGATGAGGAGATGAGAAACATGCAGAAGAAACGAAACGGAAGCAACGTGTCAAGGGCACAAACAGACCCCCAGAGCTACCCATTCGAAAGAAGCGGAAGTCGGCGACAATGGCGAGATGTCTGGAAAGCTTATGGCAGCTCGGCTTCGTCGTTTGCCGAAGCGACTCGGTCAAATAGGTACTAGTGACAACATTGCTATAGATCGCGTTTTTCGTTCAATTTCCGCAAGGGGTACATTTGGAAATTCGCAGGTCAAACATGTAAGAGAACGCGACGGAAGCGAAGTGATCGCGAGTGTACATAACAGTGAAAGATTTTCCGCAAAGATTGGTTGTGAGAAGAACTCGCGTGCTCTTATAACGGATTCTAGCTCGTTAATCCGCCGTTGTCGTGTACAGATCAAGATGAAAAACGACACGCAAATCGTGATAGCAATGAATTTGGATCAGTGATTCTTTCTTTCTTTAATTATTGAGTTTTGGTAGGAGTGTTGATTTTATTATACACGTTCTGAGAGTTTTTTTCCCCTTGTATACTGTATAGTAACTTTTGTGTGTTACCTAATAATTGAGTGAGTTTTTATTTAATTTAATTCATTTATTTCATGTTTATCAAAATAATACAAAGTTATTTGTTTCTTTGATATATATAACAAAATGGTTAAATTATATTATATGTTTTATACAATCTTCCATGTACATACTACATATGTTCTTTCTCAATGCAATTATGGCTCTTTCTCTACACTCAAAACTTCCATCACCTGAACTAATTAAACACGAAGACTATAGACCGTTGATACTAAACTTAAAATACCTAAAATACCCTTGATAAAGAAAATACAATTAGTGACATATAATAACGCGGGTTTTTATGACCTTGTGAGAATGGCGGAGATGGTGATGGAATTTGTTTGTTGACTAGGGTGCTTGTAGAAAATGCTATACGTAGATTCCTAAGATGAGCATCTTTGGCTTCGTTTCAAGCATCCATGGTGGTCTGCTTCAACAATCAGCAATCAAATTTACCATTAACAAAAAGAAGAAGAGTAAATCTTATCATAAAAATTAGAGACTCTACTTGTTCATCACAAAATTGAATGTGCCTTCAGAAGCACGCTTCAGAAGAGTTTCCCGAGCCTCCTTCGCGATTCCTTCGATCTAGACAAAGGCAGAATTGGATCATCAACACCTTGATAGAAGGGTTTAAATTTTCTAGTTGATAAACCTTTTCTTGCCGGTGTCGGTTTAAGACGGGGAATGTTTTGTGAAATATTAGAAAAGTGTTACCAATTCAAACCGGTAATTCCCTGTTTGACATCACTATTTGCTTTCCTCTTTTTCTTCCACAAATACCTCTTCTGGGAACCAAACTCCGGGCTGTGTGCTCCCCTCGAGAACCGCAAGAACAAACGCAGCTGTTGAAGTCCCAACCGATCTGCCAGACATAAAATATTCGAGGTCTTTAGAGACATTTTCCAAATGGAATATTTAAAATATCGTAAGAAATCCATGGTTTCTCGCAATTTTCTCGGTAAGTGATGCTGATTGGTAGAACTTTACATATATATCGTTTCAGAATGAATATCAGTATTGATATCAACATTTTTAAACATTGGCTAAATGTTAACCTTATAATCCAGATTAAGGCGATAATTCAGAGTAGAGCGGGAATCAACGAAGCTTACTCGGAAAGTTTCTTGTGGCTGAATAAGCCAACTGAACTCCGCCCATTCGAACACTCCAGCTCAACCTGCCTTAGACTCACCCGTCAAATTGAACAAAAACGATAGTTGAA
Organism: Parietaria judaica; assembly: GCA_954871525.1. Lineage (NCBI taxonomy): Eukaryota > Viridiplantae > Streptophyta > Magnoliopsida > Rosales > Urticaceae > Parietaria > Parietaria judaica. The sequence continues at coordinate 12,482,919 of OX940862.1, forward strand.
ACATTTATGCAGTCTTATTTTATTGTATATATATTCTCACCCTCATCGACACTCGTTCTCCGGCAATCCCGTCAAGTGCTCGAACTACGGGATCGAACAGTTGAACCAGTTCCTTGACTTTGCTTCTGTCTCTCAATGTTTCCTAGGAAAGTGAGGTTTAGCCGAATCGGGTTAAGCTTAAAATAAAATAAAAACACAAGTAAGCTTAGAGCTAAGAGAAAGGAATGTGGTACCAGAGGAAGAAGGTTAGTCATAGCTTCCATTCCCCAATTCCAGAAGAACGGCGAGGTTCCAAAACGAGCACTGACGGTTGGTATTCCGAGCACTTCATGAGCGCTTCTAACCTCAGGCAGATTCCTTACATCACCAAGAAAACCAGGCCGGTTTCGGTTTATTTCACAGAGATACAAAAACTTTTTCAATTCTTTTTATCCATCTGTAAAACTCACAGAAGATAAACGTCTCTCTTCCCGATCCCTTTTCCGAAGTCGATGTTGAGCATCCCGCTATACGGCTTTAGTTTGGTCTTCTCTCCTGATCGAATAACCGTCATTAAGATTAATCATATGTAGATGAAATGAGGTTAATTAGGAAATAACTTTTTACTTGGAAGAAAAATTAAGAAACCTTTATTAAATGCGATGACTTCCTCCCCGAGAAGAAGAAAGCTCGTGGCCAATATTGTCGGACCAGCCCCGCCCGTTCCAGCAGTGTAGTAGAAGAATCTGAGAGCAATAATATTCCACAAATAAAGCTTATAAACAATATGAGCACATATATAAATATTTATATTTACCTTAGCCTTTCTGGTTCACCGTTGTTTTCGCTTCTTGCAGCGTCAACCAGTTCTGCTGCCATTACTGCAAGAAAATGTACGCAAGTAAGTTGTATTTGAACATAATTCTAGGCATTAAAATATCGATTTCAAAGAAGTTGTCGAGAGAGACCGTTGCTCACTCCAGGGTAGATACCCGCGGTCGTAATGGCCGGAATATTAGCCGCAACCGCCTTATCACAGAAGGACTTTGCGCGCATTGCGTAGTTCGTATCGTCGCAGACGTCAACATAGGCTGTCTGTTATTCCACAGACCAAACACATCTATTCAAATATATATAACCCAACTTTTATGTATATAGATATACTATGATTGCAATGCGGTATAGTTAGCTTAGCTCACCTTGGTTTTAATGGCGGCTTCAAGAACAGAGCACTTGTCAGTCTGCTGAAATGGCCCAGCAGCATGAACCACAAGATCCACATCTACACACATTTTCAACATTTCTTGTCAAGCACGCAATCTTTTGTCATTTCTTTGACAAAATTCGCAGTTGATTACAAAAGACGAGTAGTTCCCGTAATGCCCCCTGAACTTTAATATTTGGCAGTAATACCCCTAGTTTATTTTTCTTTAAAAAATAAGTAGTATATTGTCAGCTACACGTTAAAATATGATGGGAAATTTTAACTCATTGTCAGCTAAGTTTAGAGTGTATTTTTTATTTTTTTATTTTTTTAACATAATTACCGAACAAGATCAATATACTAAATTATGAGATTTTTGTTAAGCACTCACTCAAAGAGTCGAAAAAAACCGTTATATATGAAAATTTCCTAACGTCAAAAATCTTTTAAAAAGAAGTCGTCTATTGCACGCCATTACATGTTTAACGTGTCTAGAGTAAATGTAAATATACTAGTTTTGAAAACAGCAGGGGGTTTTCGGCCACGAACTAAAATTCAGGGTACAAATTGCGCAAACAAGCAAAGTTGAGTGGTCATTCGTGAGAAATTCTCTAATTAGAATGATTAAAGTTAAACTCACCGGAAAGAGCTCTCTCTAAAGAATCGGCATCGTCAATGTCGACTTCGCAGAACTCCGCCATTCCTCCCAGACTCGACGCCATTGAAGCTCCCTTCTCCCTGCCGCGCCATCACAGTCACAAAGCTTCATTTTCTGCCATGGCAGCGAATTTCAGCTTTCTGTTCGCAGTTTCTTACCTGTTGCGACCAGCGACGACGATGCGAAGCTCGGGGCAGAGCTTGGAGAGCGCAATGGCGGTGGAGCCTCCGACCCGACCCGTTCCTCCCAGGACCAGGACCCGAGAGGTCAGAGCCTTCTCCGTCTGCTGGACGGATTCTCCGGCGCACACCATGGGAATGAGACGAAGAGAACATCGCGCCATTATCGTCTCTTTCGAGCTCTCAGAGTCGCAGTGACAGAGCCTCTCTTCTCTCAGCCTATCAGTTTTTATCGTGGCGTGACACGCCATCACTCGTGACGTGGCATATTATGTACCGTCTATATATAAGTAGTACTTGGTTTTAGTTACATAATTTTTCTTGGGTTATTTTAGTAATTTTTTTTGTCTTTGTCTAAATTGATTGGCTTTATGCGGAATTAGTAACATAATTAATTAAGTAAAGACTGCATTTTCAGGTGGAAAGACCGATTTAATGCCTACGATCAATGGCTTAATATATAACCGTGTTAGTAAATTACACGTTTGTTTGTGTATTTTCAAGAGAAATGTACAAGTGTGTGACCGAAAGCTTTCGAATGTGCAATTGTTCATGATAAAAAAAATAAAAAAAAAAAAAAAAAAACTCGTGTTCATCTACTCTTATCGTTCTAGAGATTGGATCGGGTTTTGGATAACAATCATCAATGTTATAATACGCTATGAACAAGTGGAGATTAGAAAAATGCTCCGATTTTGGACAGCAAAATGACCATTTTAACAAGGACGGAAGAGCTTTCGATCTCGAAAAAAATTACATATTAATACAAATGTTAATTTAGAATTTTCTTCTGTCTTTTGCCCAACGATTCGATCTCGTTTATCTTGTTGCCTATGGACTGAGCTGTTTCCGCCAAGTCCTCCGTGTGCTCCTCGATATGGTTGACGAGAAGGTCTATGATCTTTCTAAACGAAGCCGAGCGCTTTCTCTCTCGGAGCAGCTGCGTCGTGAGTTCTTGTATCCTCTTGCTCTCGGTCTGCAAAACGTGAAACCCAATTCTTTATATCATGTTCTTCACGAGTTCAAAATCAGAAGCGAATAAGAACCCTCACGAATTATTCCGGTGCTCAATAGAAACTAAGAAAATACACGATAGACGGGGGAAAACGCATCGTACACTAAGATCACTAAGAGATTGTTCCGAGTTCCTCCCTATTCGTACACAAATCGATAAATAACTAGAAGCCAACGCTGATCCTATCTAATATCCTCTTAAAATTTCCAAAGAAATACATAATATATAGCGAAAAAGCACCTCATGAAGGTGTAAAAACTATGATATACTATGACAGTACTTTTTATTCGTCCCTATTCGTACACTATCATTAGCCCGACTTAGCTTACCGGAGAAGGATCAGTATCGGCGCCGATCGGAGTCTGCCTCTCAGCCAAAGGATGATTATGCTCCTTGACGACCTTTTTCACGACCCAAATGCCGTTACTAAGCTTCCTGATCACGATGTTCGCCTTGCAACCGACCCTCGTCAAAGTCCGAGGTCTCCTCTTCTCCTTCCCACACCGATTAGTATAGTAACCCTCCTTGTTGCACACCAACGTCCTCCTCACAACAAAACCGTCCCTTCGGGTGATCGAACTCATGCGAGTCATGAAGCCAATCCGTGTCCCGTACAAAGCGTAGAACGCGTGCGCAGCCTCCTCGCTCTCGAACTCCTGACCCACGTACGGTTCGTCTCCAATGACTGTGCTGGATTCTTCGTTGATCACCGAATTATTCGCCGCTCCATTCTCGTTGCCGAGATTGAGGTCGATTCTACTCGGGTTATCTGACACCGGCTCGTGATTGTTAACGTCGGGTTCAGAAGCCACTGCACCATCGAAATTCACCCCAAACAATCACAACCCAGTAAAAAATAATGTCTAGCTTTCCATGGAAATGAGCTAATGGGATAACTGAATATCGACGATCAACGAGAATTTGAACTTATAATAAAGTACCAAATTTTATATGTTTTTCACCGAATTCGATCAAACCAATCCAGAACTTGCTACGAAAGTTCAAACGTTTCGAATATTTTGTCGAATTAGATGTGTAAACCAATCAAGAACATGTAATGTAAGTTCCAAAGCCACAATTGAGTATCAAATCGAGCCAAATCCCGAAACGAAAACGAAGAAAGGAAAAATAGAAACCTTACTTGAATTCTGATGCGCAAACTTATGGAGAGTCAGATCGAGAGCTCCAATGGCATCGTTCGAGAGAGTTTTCGATACTTTAATTCGTTTTTGTCTTGTCAATTTCCATTTATTCCTTCTTCTGCGAATGAGAAAGCTCACTGTAATCGAGCGAAGAAGAATAACAACAAATTAGGGATTTGGCGCATGATTTGGGGGAAATTAACAAATTTGTAATTATGTTATCGTTATCTAGAAACGACATTGATTTATTGAAACATCGTAAATATGTCTGTGTTTGTCAATAATAAAACTTGAGGGGCTTTATTATTAAATTTAACAAATAAATATAAAGATAATTTTAAAATATATATGACATTGTTGTTTTGGGTAATTTTTAAATAATGAAACAAGCTGGAGACAAATTTCATTTTTGTAAATTTGAGTAAAAATTATTAACACTATTGTAGAATATTGTTAAGTTTAGTGTTGTTTATACGTTTTGGTACTTTTATCGTTATTTTAGTTTCTTAGTTTAGTGGTGTAAATACTCAAATTAAACAATGAAAAAATAACTTTCTCAAATTTCTCTTCAACTATTGTAAAGTAGAATCTTGAACAGGCAAATGTTTGACTATGGTATTTTATTTTCATATGATAGCTAAAAAATATCACTTTATTTTTATTTTACTTTCATGATAAATTAAATGATTTAGATATGAAACGTCGAGTTATTCGATCATGCAGAAAATAACGACAAATAAACATAAGCGAAAATAAATAGACACACAATGTTTTGTTAACACAGTTCGATACCTATCTACTTCTGCGGGGCCCCCGCCCAAATTAATCAACAAGGATAAATACAAGTTGGAAGTTACACAACCGATTTGTTCACCAAACAACAAACTGGAAAACACTTCCTAAACAATATGTAACCAACAATGTAACCTGCTAATTAAGACGGCAAGCGGGTAAGGCGACTTCTGACGAGTGTCGATGAGTGCGTACACGCACAGCACAATTTACGATAAGTGAAGAGCTTCAAACTTCATCAGCAGCTTATTCTAAGGAAGAAAACGCCAACGATGGATCCACGAAAAATATGAGAAAAATGACTTTCTTTGTAGCTCAAAACATTTTTCTCTCACTTAAGAGCTCAAGGGATGAATGTTTTTTACTTCTTAGATAAGTTTAAATAGATTTCACAAAGCTCTCAACAACTTAACAAATTCTTCCTTACTTTAGGCATTAATACATATTCTTTTCTAGACTTAGTATTTCACCAAAAATTCGAAATTCAAATGCACATTCAGCTCCGATATTTGACCAATAATAATAGGCAACGAATTCCTGAAATAACTTAACCGAAATAAATCAATTTCACTTTACAAATAGGGATATCGCAGATGTAACCGTGAGTATAACCCACGATATCACCAAACATATGATCACAACAAAACAACAAAACTGCCACCATAGATTATTCAAGATAGAATAGTGATAATGAACGATGTCGAAATCTCCGGTTAATATAAATATTATAATGAGATTATTTTTTGCTTAAAACAAAGCTTGTCGTTTTATGGAACCCAATGTCTTGCGTACTGAAATTTCAAGTAATGTCGTTTCGTGTCAAGTACCTTAAACAGCATGAAAAGATTTATTATTCATTCATAAGCATAAAAAAAAATTGTAATACGGGATTATAACTACAAACGCTTGTCAGTTTCTAACATATTGTCGTATTAAGAATACGTATGAAAAACAAAATGTTGTATATGTTTTTTCTCCACGTGTCTAATATTTTCAACGTGGCAATCGCTCATATGTATCACACGAAGGAACGTGATCACTTCGTATAAAAAAGAGTGAAAAGTCTATTTTCGAATTGAAAGAACAATTAAGAATGTGATTATAGTCGAAACTAAGTGTGATTGGACATAGATTTAAGGTTATTATTTATAAGAGTCTTAATTAGTTTTAATCTACACGTTTCATTTTATCGTCTGATAGAAAGATAAGAACTGTAAGTTTATTACTTCAATGCGCTTCTCTTCCAAGATATACATATGTCAGACAACGTGTTCTATTTCTTAACAAATTGTAAGAAACCTGAATTTGGCACATTATATATAAATAAATGGTATATGTCAACTTCCATTTCCCATGTATATAATGTAAACAAATCAATTTACATAAATATATATATATATATATATAACCTGTTACGTATAATAATATGTATAGATTATTACTTTCAATTTTCAATATATAAATGAAGCAAACTAATAAACAAATATATAGTACTATATACATAATTGTCCGGCACTATATACACAAAAATTGGTGAATCCATTTTACCATGATTTACGTGAACTAGCAATACTATGCGAAACAAACCCTAACTTGGTGCATATATATATATATATATTAATTTTCATATGTAGAATGATAATTCAATCAAATTAAAATACAAACATACAGCGATAAAATTAGATTAGTTTAATGGTAATTGGCCGGCACTATACACACACCTAATGGTGAATCTTTTTACCATGTTTTACGTGTACTATCGATACTAGAAGAAACAAAACGTTAACTTTGTATATATATATAATTATATTTATAAAGAATCTGTCTCCGCTATTTGCTCTTGCTTGTTACCTGCTTTAATGTCGAATTAAGTGGCGACTGGTGTCGCAGTGACCCTATATAAATATATATATATATATATTTATATATTTTCACGAGTACTACATAAGTAGATTTAGAGTGAATTAGGTCAAATCTGAATCAAGTCTCAACCTAGTACAATAAGAGTGACTGCCCACAAATTTAGCCACCTTCTGTGAGAGCCTAATTACTTGTTTTCGGCCTTAAATCTCTCTCAATTTCAGCTGCCTATTACTTCATATTCGTGCACTACTTTTATTTAGCTCTAGCCCTATAAATTTTTATTAATAAATATTTGGTGTATTTAATTTTGAAGATCGATAATATATATCAGCAGATTGTGTATTTAATTATTTCAAAAATTAATATTTCGTTTATTTATTTTGTAAGGTAATTATAGTGCATGTTTGGCTGGAAATATGAGAGTCTAGATTTCTAACTCTTTCTTTTTTATCATAAAATTTATAATCAGAATGTATTATTTTCGGATTTAAAAAATATTGTATTATTTAATATCTTTGGTTTAAGTCATTCGAATATTGTCTGCAAGTAAATCTGAATCGTTACTGAAGAAGAAAAATACATACGAAAATTGAAATTAGAATTATACTGGGCTCCAATTTTTTCAAAACTACAAATTTTCTATTTCTGAATTTAACCATACTTATTTGGCCAAAATATAACTATAAAAGAATATTATTTTTATATCTCCATGGCTGTATATATATACTTATCAAACTCTTCCATTTCTGCTGAATTTTGAATTTATCAGTGATTACGAAATTTATAATAGTGTAGCTGTAGCCCTATGCGTTGTAATAAATATAGCAAATATCACAATACATTATATGGTTACATTGAAAAAAAAAATACATACGGTAAATAAATATATCTATTCATATATGTATATTATATATATATATATATGCAGGTAATCTGTGGAAGAAAAGGTGGGGATATATAGCTAGGTTGTCAAGCATGAGTGAAATGACAGGTACAAGATTAAGAAAAAATCATGCAGAGATGTGATCACTGAGATGATATATATCATCTCATCTCGTTGTACAGCATGGGCTCACTGCATGGGCTGCATGAAATATATATGTATATATACTATGTACGTATACGTGTACTATATACATATATAGTATAATTATAATATATACAAATTAGGTATGTACATATGGGCCCAATATGAACTATAGATGGACCTAGCTGCTTGGCTAATTTTGGTCTCTCCTCTATTAAAAATCATTATGTATCTATTTATATGTGTAAATATTTTGCTTGCCCAATCATTGATGTTCATTTTTTTCTTCTCCTTCCTCGAAATCACATTGCCACTACAATATGCATCGACTTCTATTTTTTATATATGAATTTTGATACATGTGCTGTGTAATATATGTGTTATTGTGTAATAGAGACAGAAAAACACACGTCTCTATTTATATAATTTAATTATATACGAACATTTTCATAAAATACACAATTTAGCGAAACATGACTCAAAAACGGAAGCGGACTTTTCTGACAAAATAATAATTTGGATATTAATTGGACCATCAGCAAAATCTAAGGGTCTAAGACTCTAAATTATATAATAATTAGTAAACTTAATCTAAAAATAATATTTATCATAAATAAATAAATTCGAAACCTCAATATATTAATAGAATTAGTTAAGACTTAAAGTCACAATAAGAAAGCAAATAATGCCTTTGTGCTAGACCTACTCAGTCAATCCATTTTTTATCTTTTTGTTTTAATTACAAGTTTATGCTTTTATAATTGCTGGCCTAAATGGTGATACAATTTCCCATGTGACCGCATGATCAGAATAATACGAGTTAAGTGTTTATATGTGTATATATAATATATATATATATATATATATATATATATATATATATGTTTTGATCGGTCAAAGCTCAAGAGTCAGATATTATTGCCAATTTAAAAGGATGATATTATGTATATTATTAACATAAGAAACACATGGCGTTCCAAATGAGGGTGGCAAAAGAGGCAATATTTACACATGGCTTTCCCATAAAACTAAAATTTTTATTTTATTATTTACGTGTTGGCTTAAATTCTTTTATTCTTCATGATTCATGGCACATGACGACTCATAAGAAATTGCAGGGTCTCATAGCAATCTTCACAGCACGAATTAAATGTATTATCAATATCTATTCATAATTTTATAGGAAGGACTCGAGTTTGTCCTAGTCGGGATTTTATAAATAAGTAAACTTCAAAGCTTTTAGAATGTTTAAAAATTATTTTATTAATAAATTAAATATACATTGATATATTTATACAATTAAGGCCTTTAAAATTTCGAGAGTTCAAATCACCAGTCTTATACGCCTATAGTCAGGAGTAGCTGTATCCTGTATGTAAGAGTTATAATAAAAGTACTTAAAATTAAGTAAATTGAGATTTCTCAAATAATTATTTAAAATTAAAAATATTACTAGTGAAATTTTGCGACTTGCGATAAAATTTTCTCTTACAAAATTCAACAAATTGATTGTCATGAAATTGACTTTACGTCACTGTAATAATTGGTCAAAAAAATGTCAAAAATATTTTAATCGCTAAAAATACTATTTTACTGTAAAATAGTATTAAAAAAAACACTACTTTCCATCAATTATTCAACCTCCACGAAATCAGTCAATTTTATTTATTTTATTTATTAAAATTTGTATTTTTGTACTATTAGTTTAATTAATCTCTTTCTGTCTACCTCTCTTCTATACATATATATATATATATAATATATGTATATATATGCATTTATGCTATTTACTTTTGTAATTATTTAATAATATCTCTAGGTAGGTTTACAGCCTCGGTAAATATTGAACATGGTCATTTTCATACTATATAGTATTAACTAAATAAATATTAAACTAGAGCTAGGGTTTGTCATTTTTGCCGACCCTCAGACGGTTCTTTATAGGTCAAAAGTTTCTCTCTCTAGAAGTTATTTTCTTCTTCCTTTCTCTGTCTAAGAAGAGGGCTATAAGGGACATGATTATTGATTAGATTACCGAGAGCATTTATTTTACTATTCTTTAATGATTTTTTTTACAGTGGTTGCAGGCTTTTAATACCGAAATTAAAATGGAATAATAGTAATAAATTAGTTTGAGGGCCATGTGTTTTACCGTCTTTGATTCCTTTCTTGACGGTCAAACTTACTGTTTTTTATCCTTTTTTTTCTTCTTGAAACCTTCGAGATTCATTCATATTTTTATCTCTCTTCCCTTTCTGCACCACGACCCTTGATTTATTTAATAAAATCTCTCTAAATCTCTCTGTACACCAAACAACACTCTTTCACAATTCAACTTTACGTGCATATACGTACATTACATATATACGTATACGTATGTTACATGCACATGCATGCATGGACTTTGTAAAATATATATGATCTTCAATTATTCATACATTGTGAATTATATAACATCTTCTTATTATTTAATAAATGTAAATTTTTTCAATCTTATATAGTTTATGATGCTAATTATAAGATGCTACACAATAGAATAAAATGTAGCTCGGATTGATGATATTTGTATATTAATTTTTACATAATATATTGTAATCCTTTTAAATTATGTCAGATTGGTTTTTAACATGTGACTTATTGGAATGCCTTATTTTATTTTTATTCGCTAAATCAACGAATTATGTATAATTAATTTTTTATATGAAAATCAAAGAATATATAATTTGGTTACAAAAAGCATATACTCAGATATTTAATCTGAAAATTAACAGAGAGATAGAGAGGCGGTTGACAAAAGCACATAAATTGGATGTATTTAAGTAATATATATACGTATAATGACAAATGTTATCGTGATTCGTAGTATTTATCGTTTGTGCACATAGAATACGTACATCATATGATATATTTAACACCTCGCACATGTAATAGCTCGTATTTTGATATTACAAAATGCCGATCGTATTCGCAACAATTTCTAGCGATTATTATTGTAAAATAAACATTTTATATATAGATTTTTTATACAATTTTATATAATATACTAATATTATATTAATCTTTCAGTTTAAAAACTTCAAAAATTACTGAGCTGGACTTGATATTATATATCACAACTCTATTATAAAAAGATAGTAAAACAAAACACACCATCGGGATGTGTCAAATTTATTAACAAAGTATATCCTGTTTTTGTGCTTTTGCAAGTTAGTTAATAATCTTGTTATATAATTTTCACTAATATCTTTATATTTTCAATAATAATAAAAAAGCCACATAATCCCTTAAGTATGAAAAGATGACGACGTTGGTTGGTATTAATATGTGGGCAACATGACAATATTGATACCAGATTAGTAGATTACAAAATTATGACAAATCAATCATATAAGATCCCATTATTCAAAACGTGACAAAAATAAAAGTTCAAAAACCAACAAAAAGAATAAATAAATTGATGAAAGAATGTATTCGAACAATACATCGTTTATCACGACTTAACATTTTTGTCATATGTCGCATGTCGAGCAAAGTGCTAATTTTTTTTTTAAAAGTCAACTAATTACGAAATCTAAAATTCATACTATAAAATATAAAGCGTACCAAATATAAATTCTGAGAGATTTAAATAAAAATTACAAAGAGTGAAAGATAATTAAAAAATGAAAATCAATTCTGAACCCTTTTAATAACATCTAAAGCAAACTACAGCTCCTCGAGTTCTACATGAGTCCTCCGCTGATAAATACATCAAGGAGAAAGAAAAAAAAGAAGAAGATGTATTTGCCAAGTATTTTATTCTTTGTTGGTATAAAAATAATCTCAAAATTAGTATAAGCAATAGTATTAGACTACCAGTGATATACTCATAGTTTTAGATTTTCTTCCGATCTGTCGCTTTAATGACCCGGAAGACAAGGGTTAGTGTCCTCTCATAGGGGTACAATTACGACCCCATTTTCATATTTATATATCTCTATTTATTTATCACTTGTAATGTATATATAAATATTTTGAAGAGAAAATAAAATAAAAAACTTTATATTAAAATTAGGAATATTTATCGGATTCCACTCCTTCCTGGCCTACTCTACTGCAAAAAATGCCTTTCATAATTGTGCGAGGGAAAAAAGTGTCAGTCATGCATGAATTATTGTTTTACGCACAGCTTTTATTTCATCACAAAATATAAAGAGAAATAAACGCCCGTTTCTGCCGGGGGAGCAGTTTGATGATTAATTTAGGGATCATATTCTTTAAATTATTAAATGGTATAAAAAAATATTTATCAACGTGCATCCCTCATTTTGCAATATTGTCTTTATTACGTGACTTTTTTATTTGTAAAATACCTATATACCACTTTTCATTTTGTATGTTTTTATCTTTGCTTAGACGATGTCTTTGTATTCTTTGATTTAATTTATTTCTATATATGCATAATTATCATGATAAAAATTATGTTTTCTAATTTTATCGCTACATGGATCATTATTATGGCCATGTTATATTTGAACCACTTAAAATTATATATATATATATATATATATATATATATGCCAGAAACTAAGAGAGACGTCATTGTCAGCGGAAATAATAAAAAAGAAAAAAAAATGAAGTCTATCGATCCACTAAAAAACGTTAACTCGAATACTTTTATCATATAATTATTTCTTTAAATTGACTCTAACATTTTATTTTGAGACAATATTTGAAGTACTTTTGGAGCAAAAATAACCATAATTGTTTTACAAAGTAAAGAAGTAGTAGTAGAATGAGGATAGAATAGAAAGTAAGGGGTGTATGTTTGGGAAATACTTGTTGTAGTCATAATAATGCGGTTGATGTATGGATGGAATGTGAGAAAGTTATGGGTGTTTGTTTGAGAATTGGAGAAGAGAAGGCAAACAAAATAATGAGAGAAGAATTTCTGACACGAATGAATGAGTCTTCTGACATGAAATGACTGATATGTCCAAGTGGGCATCATCTAATGGGCGTGGCGAGGGGCTGCGTCTGGCTTTTTCCTCACCTCCTTAACCTGCATCATCTGCATCTATATATATACATATACATCTTTCTGTATCTATACACCATTTCTTCTTCTTTCTACTACAGGTGTTTCACAGCACACCAGACACATAACCACAAAGATAATACTCATATTTATAACTATTTATATGTTTGTATATGGAGTTATATATATGATCTTGACGAGTATGTAGTGTCATGTGAAATAGCGATACATTTTATGTATTTTTTAATTTAGTGCAAGTAATAATGTTGAGGGTAACTAGACCGGTATATATATAAAAAAAAGGAATATTTTAAATTTAGGCCAAAACACGCAATATGCTAAAATGTACAAGAACTAGAGGTTCCTTATTCGTGGTTCTGCAATTAAGTGTTGCTCAACATGAAATCTAAACGCGAATATTTATTAAAAACCGTCAAAATTTGTATTTTTTAGCTCGTCCAAAAATACGTTTCCGATAAAAAAAAAAGTTTAATTTGTAAAAATGTTGAAGTAGTAAAATGTTATTAGTTGAAACTCTTAGAAACTTACCAATAGTAAGTATCTTGATCTATTATTATTAGGATATTAGTTTTGATCTTTAGGTTCATGTTACGTTGACATGTGTTATATTTTACTCAAATTATGCAGATCGAATATTACTAGAAGGTGGTTAATTCACGCGTCAAAGCTATTTTCTTAATCATACTTTATTAATTCTGTAGAATATTCCGTGGAACAAAATAAATATAATAAATCCCATTATGGGATTTTATAATAAAAGTTGACAAAGCAATACACGTATGGTCTTAAGTCTTAACCCTAATTATTTGAACAAATTCTCCGAGTGTGCAGATAACTACAACTACAAGTAAGCAAGCAAATAATGATAGTGTAATTACTTAATTAATATATTTTATAAGACCGATCAAAGTAGTAATTAACTGTATATAAGTGAATGGTGTAAAGTCGAAGAATTAAAAAAATGTATATTAGGGCACAAAGCTTGTTTCAAGATTACGAAAGCACATGGTCCATAGGGCTATGACCCATGTGTTAAGCTTATAAACAGTACATATCAAACGATAGATATATATAAATTATGTACACATCGCATGAAGATAAGCTCAAGTTGAATAATTTCATATTTGGATCCAATAGTTAGAACTTAGAAAGTCTTTTTTAAACTGCTACGTATAGTTTTGTACGACTAGATATAATTTCTTTTTTGCATCTCCTCGTGTACCTTTTTATTATTCTTTTTGTCAGGGTTTGGATTTAGAAAGAGAGAGAGAGACTTATTAATTATAAATCCTAGCGCATATATATAATTATGCATTCCTAATCTTCCTTAATTTTTTATTAAATGAAAAGATTGTATTCGTATCTAAATATACTACGATCAAATAGTCTCATTCAACTTTTGATTAGGGCGCTTTATTTCTTCTTCAACAGAGAGATTAGTTTAATAGCATTCCTAATCTTCCTAAAATAATTTATTAAATATAAAGATCGTTTGCATTATATTCTAAAGTCAAAGTATCATTCCACTTTGTTGGTATAACATGGCAACATTTGGAGGAGATACACATATACACTGAGGTGGGTTTTGGATAATGTTTTTCATGAAGCCGGTTTTGTAATTTAGTTTGAAAAATCAATCTGAGCGTTACTCAGTTACTCGATCAAATGAATTGTTTAATTTTAAAGACAATTTTCTGTTATATTTTTATAAAGATTTGAAAGAAAAAAAAGATTAATTAGTAACTGAATAAAACACAAATATTGTTACTATTGAAGCAAAACTATATTTGTTTTGAAATTAAGATATATTACATTGATCATAAACATATATTTAAATTTAAGTTATGTGATTATATATATAAACAATGTTATAAAAAATAGTAAGCATTTTAGATATACGAGTTAATATTCATAGTAATTTAGTCATAGTTATTAGTTTATGTACAGTAGTTAATATGATAGTAATTCGTTATATCATATTACAAATTATATACTAATTAATATGATATGACAAATTTAAATAGATCAAAAAAATACCAGAAACATCTAAAAAATATTTATATTTTGTCACCAAATTTATAAACGATCTGTGACAATTGGTAATCAAACTTCGTCCACAAACCGACATGACTCTATTCGAATGCATATCTATATCTATATATATATATATATCTATATGTATACTAAGTTTAATTACAATTTTGATTCGGCCACTTTTTTTATTGGCATAAGCATCACATGACTTACAAATTAGAGAGAGAGAGAGAGACAAACTTAGTCTTAGAATTCCTAATCTTTTTTTTTTGTATATTTGAATATAAAATAATATTTGCAAGTATCAAAATCACATTCCACTTTTGATTAGGGCAGTTTTATTTATTTATTTAACATGACTGTACATTTCCGTCGCCAAATTACCCCAACACCCTTGAGACCAAAGTTAGTTTAAGGAGTTAAAAATACATTTTCCATGCCCTTGACGTCCACCTTTTATGATTTGGTGTATGTGTGTGTGTGAGCAAGAGACATGTTCATCTATTCTATTCTATATAGAAGAAGAAAGAGGACAATATATATCTCCTTTTCACTTCCCTTTCAAAACAATCCATTTCTCTCTTCTCTCCATCAAAGATCAAACTTTTGACCTTCAAACTTCTTCTTCTTCTTCTTCTTCAATGGACTCCAAGTCCTCTCCTTTATCACTCTCTCCATGCATGGATTGAAACCTCTCAAGATCATCTTGATTAACACTAGATACATAGTGATCATCATCTCTCTCTTCTTCTGATCTTAAAGAGTTGCACTGTCATCGTATACACACATGGCTTCGATGAACTGGCTAGGGTTTTCTCTCTCGGCTCAAGAGCTTCCACCGCCATCGTCGGCGGACCCTCAGCACCACCAGAGCTCCTACAACTCCGGCGAGATTTCCAACGGCCACGATGTCTCCACCGGCGAGTGCTACGATCAGACCCCCTTCAATATCCTCGAAGCTTTCAACAGAAACAACTCTCACCACTCACAAGGTCTATACATTAAAATATATTTATATATATATATGCACGCACTAATTAATGACTTTGTTTGAACGAATCTCACATTCCCGAGAAGAGTTTATGATAATAAAAATCAATTTTTAATTTTGTGTTCAGATTGGAATATGAAGAGTTTACCGATGAGCTCATCGGAGACGACGAACTACAAGACTATGATGATGAGCAATAGTAGCTCGAACCAAACCCTAGAAAACCATCATGGCCATCAACAGCCGAAGCTCGAGAACTTCCTCGGAAGACACTCCTTCGCCGATCACGACCAGCACAGCCACCATGGCTACGAGTACATGTACCCGCCGAGCACGTGCAGCTCTCTGCACGTGCCGTCTGACGTCTCCGTCGCATCCGACGGTCCCGCAATGAGCAACAACGACGGAAATGGGAACGGGAATGCGTCGTCGAACATCGGGCTCTCGATGATCAAGACGTGGCTGCGGAACCAGCCGCCGAGCAATCCGAGCCATCAGGAGAACAAGGCGACTACAGAGGCCTCGGCCGTGGGCGTGCACGTGGTATCGGGAGCGCAGAGTGCGCTCTCGCTGTCGATGAGCACGGGATCGCACTCGAGCACGGCTCTGCCGCTTCTGGCTGCTGCTGCAGCCAGCGGCGGGGAGAGCTCGTCCTCGGACAACAAGCAGCGGCCGAGGGAGGAGTCGGTGGCAGCGACGGAGGCGGGGGCGATCGTGGCCGTCCCGAGGAAGTCCGTTGATACATTTGGTCAAAGGACCTCCATCTACCGTGGTGTAACAAGGTAATAATGGTTGATTTTTCACTAGGGTTTTCGTGCAACTAGGCTAAAGTATCGATAATTTTATTCATTTTTGTTTTATTTTTGGTTAAAGACATAGATGGACAGGGAGATATGAGGCTCATCTATGGGACAATAGTTGCAGAAGAGAAGGCCAAACTCGCAAGGGAAGACAAGGTATGAAACACTATCCATTATTAATATATTTTTTTTCAAGATTAAATAATGTCACATTTTTTAGTTAAACTATAGAAATTATTGACTGATTGTGCTTCTTCTCTGTGTCTTGATCTCCTATGAACTTGATGATCTGGGCTTTATCTCAATCTCCTTGCAGTTTACTTGGGTAAATTTTCTAACTTGTATAAAATCTATTTAATTTATAAATATATGCTTCAAATTATACTAATATATACTATATGGATTTTATGTTAATTTAGTATGTATTAATCAACAGGAGGGTATGACAAAGAAGAAAAAGCAGCGAGAGCTTATGATCTAGCAGCTTTGAAATATTGGGGAACCACTACCACTACAAATTTTCCGGTGAGTTTTATTCTCAATTAATTTTTAGTAATTTATACTTCATTATCATGCATCAACAAAGACAAATTTAATAGTCATTAGCGACAAATTTAAATGTCGTGTGATTTCTTTGTTAATAGAGACACATTTAAGTGGAAATAAATTATTGGCACAAATCTGTCTACATTTTTTGAAAGCATGCACAAGCTCTAAAGGTGTTAGTTAGTTAGTGACTTCATTAGTGAAATGAGCAATCATTTAGTGGACTTAATATATGCTTAATGTCTTAATCATGCTCATTAAAAAGTGTCCCCTAATAACTGGAATGTCCCAAATTAAGGAGGAAATGTGTTCGTAAATTTGGTATTTACCATTAATTGTCTACTTCATGTTTTGACTTGCGCATACTCATGTGTATAATGTATATATTTCAGATCGGCAACTACGAGAAAGAAATAGAAGAAATGAAGCACATGACCAGACAGGAATATGTTGCATCGTTACGAAGGTATATATATATATATACATCTTATATATAGTGACAGTGTTATATAGGTCAAATATATAGATTTTGATACATCGTAATTTTTACAGGAAGAGCAGTGGATTTTCTCGTGGAGCATCAATATACCGTGGTGTAACAAGGTACGTAACAAATATATTGCAATCAATAATTGTGTTGATTAGTGAAGTGTATTTTTCAAATTCGATTTTATGAAAAAAGAATGTTCATAGAATATATTAGTATTAGTTATATAAACAATGTTTTGACTTTTGACTGTATAATTACAGGCATCATCAGCATGGTAGATGGCAAGCAAGGATCGGCCGAGTTGCCGGGAATAAAGACCTCTACTTGGGCACTTTCAGTGAGTCACTGGCTATATTATAATAATAATAATAATAATAATAATAAATAAACAAACAAACAAATTTTTATACTAATTATATCTTTTTCTTTTAAATTTTACGATTTTGCGAGTTTATGAACTTGTATTTCAAAAATACAAGTTCAAATAATCGAATTTTATATCTGAAAGTTCAAATAAGTTGGGAGTACTTATTGACTTGACCAGTAATATATAAAACCTAGTTCAATGAGCGATTTTCGAAATAAAATTGATTGGTTTCGATCTGCGTAGGCACGCAAGAGGAAGCGGCGGAGGCGTATGACATCGCAGCCATCAAGTTCCGCGGCCTCAACGCGGTGACCAACTTTGACATGACCCGCTACGACGTCAAGTCCATCCTCGAGAGCAGCACTCTCCCCATTGGTGGCGCTGCCAAGCGTCTCAAAGATGCTGAGGCCGCTCAGGCTGCAGAGCAAATCACCGCGGCCGCTGCCCACGCTGCCATTGACAACTCCATGACGTCGCAACTTACCGACGCCCTCAGCACTGCCTACGGGAGCTCAGGCACCGGCTGGCCGACGCTCGCCTTCAACCAACCGAATGCAGCCACGAGCTTCGCCATGCATTACCCTAATTACGGAGCTTCGTCTAGGGTTTGGTGCAAGCAAGAAGTTCAAGATCACTCTGATCACCATCAACAAGCCTTCCAATACCATGATCTCAATCACCAGCTTCAGCTAAACAACACGCAGAACTTCTTTCAACCCTCTTCGATCCTCCACAACCTAATGGGAATCGAGCACCAGAACTCCTCAGCGTCAAATCTCGAGCACAGCTCTGGCTCGAATTCGGTGATGTATGGCAGCGATGGCTACGGGATTCCGATGGCAACAGTGATAGCGAGCGACCAACAGGGAAGCACCAATACCAGTACCGATCACGATCACGGTTTCGTGACATCGAATTACGACATGGCTTATCATCGGAGCATGTATAACTACATGTCTCAGCAGCCTCAGATGGGCTCGGCGTGCAATAGCTGGGTCCCGACTGCCGTGCCGACGATCACGGCCGCTGGGGCTGCGCCGAGGACGAGCAGCTTGGCGGCAGTGACTCCGACGTTCACGGTCTGGAACGACGCGTGATTAGTATAGAGATTACACTGACACGGATGGAGGGAGGAGAAAGAAGAGAAATGGGAATGTGGGGTTTTTTTTTTGTTAATTTTTTTAAAATTAGGTGTGGGAAGTGGAAAGGTAGAGGGATTAGGGAAGGATAATCGTGTATACTTCGACTGATTTCCGAGTTTTGAGGTGTCAATTCTCCTTTCTGTTGCGTGATGAGTTAATTGCTAATTATATGATTACCATGCTAATCATAGCTAGGGTTTCTCTAACTGTCGTACGTAGTGCGTGTGCGCATGCATGCATGCAAAGTTTAACGGAAATTAGGGTTTAGGCTTAGAGTTCAGCAATGGCATGCTATGATGAGAATATTCATTCTCTGCTTTGCTATTAATTTTGGTAGATTCGTCTGAACTTTTTGTGTTGAATCCTCGGAAGTTTTTTATTAATTTTATTCGATCATCAAGCATTGTAATTTTGTACCAACATGTTATCTTCGTATAATATATGTGATAAAATAGTTTTTTCTTTTCTTTTTTGCCCTCGGATTTCTTTTGCCCTATTGTCTTGATCTTATTTCGTGAATGGGCACTAATTGCATATGCATATTGATATTGTATTCAGTATATATATATTATATGAAATATACACGCGCGTATACAATAATATTACTCGATACCTTTATGCAAATATCAATTTATAGTGTCATGATGGGGTTCGCTATATTACAATATCTCATCCTAAACCGACAGTATGTGTATTATTTATATTATATACATATATTATGTATATGTGTATTTTGTTTGCTAGATTTTGTAGTCCGAAAAACTCCTTACTTATATATATAATCATTGAATCTGGAATATGGTTCCCTATGCAATGAAGGATTTAATGAGGGACCATATTTTATTATATATATATATGATATATATATCGTTTATTAGATAATTATAATTCTTGTTGGCAGTAATATAATTTTGTCCCTAAACAAGAATGGTGAACTCATTCCACTTCTCGGAATGTTGAATACATTCATTGAATTGAACTAATTAGAAGAAAATGTATACCAAAAGTTCATTAAAGATTACTTCAAATACACGTATATATACTGTATTCGGCAGTAGTTAATGACACAGTCATGATCAACATTCAATAAAATAAAATAAATTAATATCTGGCAAGTAAAATAATATTATCAACATAAAAAATATATATAACATTATATCACATAAAACTTGATTCTAGAAATAATAAAAAATAATTTACCATCATTATTTATCATGTTTGTTACAAGCCAATAAGAAGAGTGATACAACATGTAGTCTATGTACCATTTCGTAAAAAAAAAAAAAAAAATCAGTGATGAATATTATTTGAATGATTCAATATTTGGCATGTGAAAAATAATATTACATGTTCTATATTATTATATCACGTAATACTTTATTCTCGATGTAAAAAAAAACATATTTACTATTGTTATTTTTAAACCTTCGAAGTAAAAGTTAAAAAAAAATGTTATTTATTAGACGTTAATTAAATATTAAAAGTGCCTGTGGGAACTGGGATTTCATTGGAGAAATCAGCGGAGCACCCGTGCCTTCTCGGAAAGATTACCTCACTACTCACCATTACGTTAATAATATCGCAATCTTCCCTCTCTCTACTAAATATATATAATGTTCATGAATGTATGTGTGAATTTAAAACTTAATAATTATTTTGTTTGGTTTTGCTTTGTTTTGCACACACATCCATGCAAACCCTGCCTCTCCATCAAAGAAGAGATTTCCAAGAAAGCAAGACTTTATTAAAGCTTTAATATAAAGGGTCCACTCCCATGGCCCTTTTTGTATCCCATGCCTTGCATATATACATAAATATGTATAGTTTTTATTTGCCTCAATATATTTAATAAATATTTTTACTATATATATATATATCATGTTTTTGTCCGTATTAAGGGCTCGTGTAATATGACTCGTAGTTTATTGTTAAGAATGTCGATCGACTAAAAAGATTGCTGCTTTTCTCTCTTTACACAATGAGTTTTGTCCTTGATATTTATGAGCTATGACCCTCCTTTGTATTTCTTTAATTAGATTTTTTTTAATGATTACCATCACTACATCTCGATCTCATGCATGGTGCTTCTTTTTCAAAAATCCCATTATAACTAAGTAAGTGAGTGAAATTTTTGGCCTCTGAATTCTGTTTTTGCCTGATTTTGATGCTGGTTTGAAAATCGGACAAAAATCAAGCCGTACTTATAAGTTATATGTATTTTTGGTTTTATTTAATTTATTATTATTTTAGTTTTTGACCAAAAATGTTAAGAGTTAGACCCAAAAATAGACTTACAATCCGGCATCCGATCTCGATTTTGCTGCTACTTGATCAAAAAATTTAACCAAATGAGAACAACAAATAAATGAGTACAATATAACTAAACTTGGTAATTAAGCCCGTATTAATTAGATGTCATGTACAAGAGACACATGTTATTAAAGGTGGCTATATATATATATTAACTAATTCTCGCTTCTCTACACTTTCCAAAGTTTTGTATCAATATGGATGTGTGTATCTATATAATTGTGAACCCAATTCTCTTCCTTGTAGACATGGCAGAAAACTCCAACGCTCAAGCCATATACTAATTGTGGAGAGAGAGAGAGAGAAAGAGATGGGATATGAGCTGTTTTATCTCTTAAATTATTGACATAAAAATATATATTTGCATGTGTGTGTGAATAATAAAGAATTGCATGTCTGATGCGTGTCTGTGAGAGTGGCTTACTTATCTCAAATAGAATCATCTCATAAGCTAACAAGCCCTAGGAATGCTCATTCTCGTCTCTTTCTTGGGGGTTTCATTTCAATATTTATGACCCCAAAACACTACAAGGGTTGAGTTGGGATTCAAACCTTTTTGACTTTGACCAATTCACCCACCTCCTCCAAATTCCATGAGTTTTTTATTTTTCTAAAAAAAACTATAATTGCTGCTTGGACTTGCATGAAAATACTTTTGATCCAAAAAAAATTTATATATGGTGTAAAATGAAAATATGGTAGGAACTATAACCCGGATTTAGCTTAATTTTTTTAGAATAATAACAACATAATATCTATTACTTTAAAATTTAATGATAACATATATATGATTATTTTTCTTACGTCTAAAATTATTAAAAATTTATTAATTAATTAATTTAATTGAATTTAAATATACTGTTAAGTTTTCGATATGTATTATCACTTTATAAAGTATTTTTTTTCTATTTTTTATACATATTGACAAGATTTTAACAAACAAATGGATGAAAATTTATAGAAAAACATAATTAAAATTACAAATATTTCTGGTCATGTTTTTTTTTTAATTTTTTATATCACCATGAAAATCAAACTATTAGATATTGAAGTTGGTATTAATCACAATTTTTTTTTCCTTTTAAAAAATATATATTAATATAGACCCAACCATCCACATAAAATTAGTCATTTTTGAAATAATAAAATAAATACCAGGAACTAGAATTCTGGTGTTAGAAAAAAAATGGAATCAAGAATCTTTCTTCCGATACTTAAATTTCGATTCTTAACTTTTATATTTCGATTCTATCCATTTGCTCGTTTAGTATATGTTATGTAGCTATCTATATATACATAATTATATTTAAATGGAATTAGAAAACTTGTATGGCATTGCCTAAGTTGATCTTCTAATTCCTCTGCATGTGTGAGTTTGTGTGGTGTCATCATGAATTTGATAAATAATAGTTGAAAAAAATGTACATTTTTGCTTCTTCCTTAAGTTAATATTCTCTTATCTTTTATTTATTACCACTTGTAGTTTCATTGCATTATTTTGAAATATTGCAGGTAGATATGTAATTCATTGATTTATTGTGTTTTATTAAATATATATGAATACAATTTACTGTGAGTGTAAAGTATATTCTATATATGTGCATGTGCAGAGAAAGAGAGAGAGAGTATTTAGTATTCCTTTTGTTCAAATGTGAAGCAAGGAATGTGAAATGTGGACCTTTTGTTTTGGTGTACAAAGATTAAGAAAATATTGACCATCCTTTAAATAAGGCACTCATAAGGCATAGGATTTGGATTGTGTGGGGACATATCTCACTTTTGGGATACATATATATATCAAATCCTTGCTCTATAAGAAAATTATAGTGTTAAATCCAAACAAAAATCTATATAGTATCTTTTAATGCTAAGGTTTTGCTTACACATGATTAGTGGTGTGATTTCGAGATTCCGGAATCCGGAATCCGGACTTATAAGAAATCGGATTTTAGCTTTTCTAAGAAAAATAAAATAAATCTGTGCTTTATTTTTCTAAAATTAAAATTAAAATTTTGTGATTTTATATTAATTAGTTTTTTAAAAATAGTAAAATTTATAATCTGTAATTTACCCGGAATTAGTTTCTTCCATTTCCTCCCGTGTAGTTATTATGGGATTACATATGATATGAAAAGGAGGATTGAAGATTGGTAAAAAAAATTAATTCAGAGTAAATTGAGATATGGGCACAATTGCAATCATGAAATTTCTCATATATATTTATTCTATAAGGTTTTGATGAATGTATACACTGGTTGTGGCATTGCTATGAGAATCACGATTCATTGGAAATTGGAATTCTCAGATAGATTGGGCCTACAATGTTCACCTGGGGCCATTATGGTCTGATTGTGATAGTTGTGGACCAACTGACATTCTTCAAACCCACTTTAATTCCCAATTACAACTCAATTTTTTTTTTATTTATCTTTATAAATAATTTATTTACATGTCCCAATTATTGATATCCTTAGAGATTCAAATCATTATAAATTTCAGGACTGCAGATAACTGTCTGAAATTTTAGTTGATGAAATTAAAAATTTAATAAAAAAAAATCACATTAAAAAAAATTGTCAAATTTTGATATATGGTTCAACATTGCAGGGAAAGACGAGTCTTTGCTCGGTTTTCATAAGCAGTACCGTTGAAATCATAATCAACGAGCTTGAGAAACTATCTTGTCGGGCGTCTCTGCAAGGGAGTGAAAGGCGGCTTGTCAATGATCATACAGCGACAACGAGTCGTACAAACATCGTTGTTGCGAACATAAATATTACACAGAGCGGGCGGCTCTAGTCCTTCCCATCAATTTTTGGTAGTGCCAGTCTATTTGACGGGCGCCCACGCCATTGCAACAAAAATGCAAGTAAACCGCAATAAACCGGCACACTACTTTATTGGCATTTAACACCGGATATAATAAAATATTTGTAATTTTGACATTCATTATTTTGTGTTTTCTATATACCCTTAATTATTAGTTATACGGAACCGGTAATCGAATTATAAAATCAAAACTGACAACCATCCGGTTTAAACTAATCGGCACGCTACTTTATTGGCATTTAACACCACTTAATCGGAACTAGCAACCATCCAATTTAAACTAATCGTAATTGCATTTTTTTGAAAATCGGTTAAGGTTAACCTCGTCCAGTTTTAATTGGTTACCAGCTATTGATTTTTCAAAATCGGTTATTTCTATATCATTTTTTAATATTAATAAAAAAATATAAATTTTGTTTGAGTTTAAGGTTATTTTTAAAACATACCGGTATATTTTATTTGAACCGGTATCTTTTTATCTAAACTCGATTGTTTTATTTGCGATTTATTTGAACCGGTGTGTTTTATTTGGATCAATATGCTTTATCATTTCCCTAAATAGTATATATATATATATATATATATAAGTTGGAATAACCGGATCCCGTTTCAAACTAGTACGTATTATCAAGATTTTGATACCCGGAAATTTAGTAAACGATTTTTAAAAACAAGTTATTGTTAATGGTTATCAAAATAGGAATAACCAAAATCTAGTTACCAATAACAATTAGTGAAGAAGAGAAAGAAATAGGTCAACAAAACCGATTGCACCCAAGGTTTAAAAAACCCACGAAGGCCTGTAAAATAACCCGCCAAAAGCCCGAGCCTAACTGGGCTTTTTACGACAATAGTCCGAGCCCACAAGGCTTTTGACGCAATTAAATGTCACATTTGGAAGAGATTTTATTGCATATTTCACGGTTTTACAACACACAAACAAAAACAATACAAAATAGCCTTTTTGGAGCATAATATTATATAATTTACACATAACAAGCAGTGCTTGAAGCAACTCTTGAATGTTTGATATGCTTCATAGCCTTCTGCTCAACTCCAAGCCATTTCTGGAGACATTCGAAAACCGAATCGTCTTCCAAAAGTGGCCGATGAGCGGCTTTTATCGCTTTTCTCTCAACTGCTTTGAACCCGTCAGCCTGTAATTATAGCATTGAAGCGATTTAAAAACTGTAATAATAAACTTAAGTTTAATTAGCGAATTGGATTTAGGCTTTTTACCATTGCAGATTCCGATGGAACTGTTCCGTCTCCGTTCACGTAAGAATACGTAGGCTGAGCATATGTATCAAGGCAAATAACTTAGGAGCAATTATATCGAATAAAGTCTAATAAAATGTAATTTGATTTTAAAGCATAAAAAACAAATCTTATAATTAATAAAAAAATCACTCACCGGAGAGTGGCAGATTTCTGATAAATCCGTAATCGGAGACGCCTCGGAACCATAGCTGCGGTAGCAATGTACACGAACAATTTAAAATTTTGCGTAAAAGATATTCTGATGAACTAAATAGAAAGATGTTTTCTTCAAAATATCAACGTTTTAGCGTCTTAGAGCATCTTTAACATCAGTTTTACAGGGCACGGGAAGATCGATCTCCTCACAGGCCTTGAATCGAACGAGCACTGTTTTCCTATGTTGAAAAACCGCTAATCTAGTGGGAATAAACTAAGAGACTAATTTATTGAATAATTATTTGATGCTTTCTCCATAATCTCCGTCTCTTAAATGGACGGAACCATTACAACCTAACGGGCCGGACTCATACCTTAAACCTAATTACTCGAACCCTAAACAAACTTAATAATTAAATAATAAAGCTAACATTTTGACTGGAACATTATTAGATAAATTAACATAATCTTAACTATGAACCAAGTTATACATAACTGGATGTTGACAGAATCCTAAGATTGATTCGACTGAGTTTAGATTATTATCATAACCTATTAATTATTCAGAAATATACATGTCGAAGTATTGAATTCCTCTTAAGTTTTTTTATATATTTTTTAATAGTATAGTAGATTAATTTTAGTACCAAACGTCATATGGCGTGTCGAACGATACACCGTAGATGTTGTAGAAGTCGACGCTATCCGGCAATTTAGCATCGTTGAGGACTTGGCGTGTAATGGAGGCACATTTCAGGATATCGAAGTTAAAGGGCAGAGCTATGGTATTTCCACCATAATCTAGCTGCAACATGATTTTTTTTTAAAAATTTATAGGGAGAAATATAATACTTAAACATCTAATCTTAGAAGTAGCGTACCGTGTTGCTCTTCAAAGCTTCAGCAAACAACGTTATATTGTCATCGAACCCGTAGGATTCCAATTTGACAAGATCTTTTCCGTTCTCCGATAGCTTTCGCCAAACTTTAATTAAGGGTTCTTTTTCCCAATCAAATTCAGGATTCGCCAACATTTCGTAGATTGAAGGACACTCCACCAGCTAGAAAAAGAAGAGATACATTTCATTTCATATAAAACATATATATGTATAAGCTTATCTAAGTATAGATGTCGAAAACGAGACCACTTCATAACGGCCAAAATAATTTGCGTGCTTCTACGTTCCTATATTTCTATACCAGCTGATGCATCGACCATCTCGACACGAAAAAATAGCTTTCGAAGCCTTCAACAAACTGCAATCCAGTCAAAAGGGAATCATTGATACACCCCGGTGCACCTGTTAAACATGTTCTAGCTTGAGATCACGATCTTTGATCGCTTCAAATATCATATTTAAATACTTACAATCAAAATATGCGTATACATATTATTGATTGAACGTGGAAAGTAAACGACCTTGAAAAGGGCACGCAATGCAGATCCACTTGTTCACGTACTTCGCGAATACCTGATCGAAGAATGTATAAATTATATATAGATGTCATAAACTTGTGATAATCTTTCAAAATAAGATTTAGGACAAATGCATACATCACTATGTAGCGACAAGAAGCAACGAACGAGGAGGCCACCCATCGAGTGTGTGATAATATTTACTTTTCTACCCCCGGAAGCCTTGTAAGCGGTTTCTAATTTTGTCTTTAGGCCTTCCATTGAGTTGTCAATTCTTCAAATTCAAGCATATTCCATTTAGTGAAAGATTCCAAAAAGTCGAAATCGATAAAATAAAATAAAACAAATAAAAAGAGCTTTGAAATATAGAATGACGTACCTATTGCTTTGTCGGAAATCGTAACCGTACCCGAACAATGTGGTTCCTTTCTTGTACCCGCATTTTACGAGCATGTCAATCATCGCATGGAACTGGTAAACTGCCGTTACATGTAGGCATTTTATGACCTGGTCAAAGGAAAATATGCTGTATATTTTAATGCTCTTCATTCTTCAGCAGATATTGAAATTTAATAATTAATAATCAATACCGGAGATGGATCTAGAACGTCGATCGCATAGAGCCCGTAATCATCGTCAGGTACCACAAGTTCGGAGTTTTTGTCCAACACTTCTGTATAGCCTAAAATACACAAGAAATTTTGAACTTATAAATAAGTGCCTCCGTTTACGCCTTATTCGTGTTCGATTAGTAGAATTTCCTATTGAGCATCACGGGGAGAGTTTTCCCGATCTTCATGAATTTGAGACTAGGTTAAGCTTATCAGTAAGGTGTTATCGTTTTCTCTTACTCAGCTACATATATATATCTTAATGTAAAGCATAGGAAGATTGTTATAGCTTAGCCTATGTAGGAAACTTGCAACGGAAGGCAACTGAAAAAACTAAACAAATCAGAGAACTATATAGGATTATAAAGTCAGATACTTTTTTTGATTAAGTGGAGAAAAAGGATTAAAGAATATTCAATCTTTTCTTTGTCTTTCAAGTTTTATCTCTAAGCAACCTGAGATTAATACTAATATAACAAAGATTTGATAGTAAAGATCCAACATTTACTCTTTCTAATCCTTGAATTGCAGCACAAGAAACCCAAAAAATTAAACACGTGGAAAAAAATTAACAATTCACGGTCAAAATTAACAATAGTACTATTTTGCTTTTGTCCAAAATTATAAATAAACAAAAAAACACTTTAAAGTTTTTAAATACTAAAAATCAAAAGCACATCTAAAATATTAAGTACACACTTAATCCATATATATGTATAAAGAATGAACCTGTTTGGGGATTGTAGAGAGACCAAGCTTTGTTCTTGAACTCCAAGTCAGCCAAGAGGATCCGAACCCAAACCCGGGTCTCCAGCCCGAATGTCTTGGGCTTGGAGTTGAGAATAGAGCCTCCGATGCCCGTCACCAGCAAAACCGGGTCCATCTCAGCCGGGTCGTCTCCATCGGAGCTCCGGTTCGACCCGAAACACGGCCAAAACGAGAACCCTCCCATTGAGTGAAGTCAGCACAAGCTCGGTAACTGAAACTAACGGTTCAGTTTCCTCAATGCTTTGCAGTTGAAGTCTCTCTCTGTCTCTACATATATCTGGTTTCTCTCTCTGACTCTCTCCCGTGAAGATCTTGGAAGAGAATCGGTATCTGTGGTTTTTTTTCACCCAAGGGCTTCAACTTTCAACCAATGTATATTTTCATCCCAATTTCGATAAATAACATGCTTAATCTCACTTGCAAAACTCAATAGTAAATCTCTAAACAGTACCTTCGAAACTTTTTAATTGGTTGTGTCGTCCTCTCTATTTTTCATGTTGATATACTTTGTTCTATGTAATTTACTTAATATTGTAATGATATTAAAATTAAAAGTACCGTGTTTATAAACATTAAAAATAATTGTAGGAAATACTAGTTTGTGCATGATAAATATATTAAGCTATAAGTAAAATAATATTATAATAACAAAATAATTATAAACGAATCAAACAAAAGAACAATTAGGATGAATATTTTACCAAAGAAAAAAATATTAAAGCTGTTTACAAAATGCATATGAATAAGTTGTTATTGTATACATATTTTTTCACTCAATTCTAGAATATAGAAGATATCGTGCTTATTTTTAAAAGTAAAGGGTGTGGATGCCAGAAAAATCAAGTCCAGGTGGGAAAATATGATTAAGGAACAGAGCTTGGGGAGTGTTTGTACCAAACAAACTACTCCATAAAATTACGGGGGCTGAATTATAAATAGTGGAAAGAAGAGGGGGCTAAGTGAACACGCGAAAGATGTAATGACAGCGGCTATTAAAGTCACTCTCGCTTAAAAATAAAATTAAAAATATAAAGATGGAACGTGTTGTTCATGCATTTTGAGTCAGACTTCTCACTCACACACCTAACGTTCCTTGATCTGCTTGGGTCCCTATCCTCTACGGCCCAATTCATCTACACCAGGCTTTGACTCTCTCGTAAGTTCCCATAGTACCCCTCGACATCATCTAATCTTCTAACACGTGTCTTGAGTTGAGTTACTAGAAGAAAGTGGAAGCAGCTTGAAATGAATTATTAATACGTCGAAATCTGGATAAGGGAGATTGGTATATAGAATATTAGGAATAAAACGAAGGATATCCTCGATGCTACAAGTTTACACTTAATTATAATGAATTTATGACGCAATAATAGACTGTCTCTAATAAAAAAATAAATTTAACGTAAGTATCGAAAGAGACACACATATAGATTTTATTTTAGTTAACATAAATTACTGACAATTCAGAAAACGATTAATAGATTTCAAGATTAAGTTAAATTCATTAATAAAAGTATGGATTTTAAATCTTTAGTATAAAGACTACAAAAATAAAGTTGAACAAAGTGTAAAATATTTGTTAAGAAATCGAATTTGACGCATTGGAAAAAAATTACCGCAGGTGTACCAAGCATGATTATTCACACGACCATCTTTCTAGATCTCGACTACTTTGGTTGTCGATTTTACTTTTTATGTGAATTTAACCATCCTGTGTGCGTTCACTATTCAGTTTGGATACGACATTAATACTTGTACAACTAACTCAAACGACATCGATCTCTTAAGGATAATATCATTATAGAATATTCGGTATAATATGTTTCTGTGATTGGTGAAATAAAAGTATTTTAATTAAAAGGTCTCAGAAACTGATCGATATATTTCAACAAAAATAAGATTAATTCTCGTACACAATCTGAAATCAAAATTATTCAGAATAATTCTCCGAATACCCGAAAGACAGAAAATGTAATGAAATAAGATTTCCGCAAACAGAACAAGCCACGCCGCTAAAGATTCTCTTTACAGGTCCTGTACGCTCAAACCTTCAAGAGACAAAAGATGAAAAAATAATCAAAATCGCAACCAAACCGATGAAAACTCAAGAGATATGTACTATTTAAGGAGAACTCGTTATCTTCTCAGCAAGACAGGCTAATAATAACGTATTTATAATTTTTTCATGGCATCTAAGTAGGCATTACCTGGGGGAAGGGATTGCTTCAACTTGTCGGCCTTCTCGTTGTCAAAGACGCAAAGGGTGTAAAGGTACTTCGAGCACCTAACCTTGAACTTCACCACATCCTTGCTTCTTTTGATCTTCACCGAACGAGCATCCTTCCTTCTTGCAGTAAGAAGGAAGTCTTTAATCTCGTGGATTTGCTTCGGCTGTTCATCGTACAACCAAAATTAGAGCTTCAATATCGATACCCATTAAATTTGGAAACGTATAAACTAAAGAGAACCCACTACACTTGCCATTAAATAGAAAATAGAAGTTTCACAAATAATAAGAAAAACCCTTGGATACGACCTAACAATCTAAAATCTTATAACTTCAAACAGCATTATCAGGAATCTTCTAAAGAAACCATCTAGAAATTCAAAGTTTGATGTGATCAGAATGATCCACAACCCTCAAACGACCTAACTCGTTTAAAGTGTCATCTCTTTCAGCTAAACACATAAATGGTGTGAAGTTTAAAACATTACAGAGCATAATCAATGCTATACCTCTGACAGAATCTACTGAGAAGAGAGTAACTGTACAATTACGAGATATCAATACTCGCCCATCATTTACTCAATCAAATTGATTCACTACGAGACCTGCAATCACACCTTAGAGAGCTACTGAAAATTCGTTTGAAATTGGTCATTTTCCCGCCAAAAGCATAACCAAATCGAAAGCCAGTGATCTTCCAACTAGAAATTATCTAAGAAGGTTCTTCCATAACTACATTTCTTCAATCCATGGAATCACAGAAACCTAGAAGCAAATCCCGAGGAACACACACACTAGGAAAAAAAACCATCACTTTCGAGACGGAAACTGGAACAATCGCAAGAACACTTCACGTGAAATCCGAAGCCTAATCAGCGATGAATTCCACGAACCAAGCGCGAGAAGATTGGAGAAAGACTCACCATGTTTGGGTCGAGAGAAGATCCGAAAGCTCCCGATTCAAGCGCCGTGAGGCAGAAATACGAGAACGGCGAAGTATTTATATAAGAGGGGTTTTCAAAACCCTAATTCTGCTCAGTTTTTGTTCCACAAGTGGTCAATTGTGTGGGCCTCAAATGTTTAGCCCATTCATAATCTGGCCCGTTTAACTTCTGTTCTTAGGCTGACACAAGCCCATGTCTTCAAAATTGTAAAGTTATGTATATCTGCTATTACTAATTAGCCGCTCCCTCGCGGAGGTGACAATCGACAAAACTAAAATAACGGTTTTCGGTGCCGGTGCCAGATTTTGAACTTGAAATCTGTTATGGTATTATTTCTTTTGAAGAATAAAGAAATATCCGGTTTTCAGTTCAATAGTTTTATAATTTTTTGGGTTTTAATCTACCTCAGTTCTAAATACACTAAAATTTAATTTGCATAGTTATATACTTATGTTATATAGTTAAGTTTCAATAAATAGAATAATAAATTTAGTATGATGATACTTTGATAACATAATAGAATTATTCATTAGTATACATTATAATATGTAGTATAATATGATAAATTAGCGGTGAAGATTTTGTAACCGTTTCTCGGTTTTGTCTCGGTTTCGGTATCGATTCCGTACATGTTTAAAAAAAACTGATAAATTTAGTTTAAAACCAAAAACCGATAATTCTCAGTTCTTGGTTTTCGATACCGAGAACCGAAACCGGCACTAAAACAACATTTTCTTGGTTTATTTATGGTGTTGGTTTCGATGATGAACTACATGTCGTTTTATATATTTTAAATCATGTCTTTTTATTAAATTTCAGACATGTTCTATATTTATGGTGTTCGTGTTGTGAACCACATGTTTTATATATTTAAGTTACGTCGTTTTATAACATAATTTTATTAGTTTCGATGTTTTTAGGTATTAGACATGTATTTTAAATTCCATACATGTTATTTTTGTATTTTGGATTTTGTCCCAAATTTTTCCCGATTTATTTCCTGATCTTCTTTTATTTTTTCTCGGTACAAGTCTCGGTCTCGGTTTGATAAAAAAAAAAGATAAATTTTGGAAGTGATACCGATACAAAAAATATATCTTTTTTTTTATGGAATACATTTTTTTTAATGGAGACAAAATTTAACCCCAATAATAAACTACTCTAATGCGTGTATTGTCACAAAATTTAACCCCAATAATAATATTATAATAAAAATCTAAATAGTAATAATGCGTGTATTGTCACGATTAAATCATAATCCCCATATAAAAAATCATTAATTAGAAAAATAAATGTGATAACTGAAAATTACGATGATTTCACATTAGTGTGAGAGGTATGTTCAATTGTTGTTTGCCGTTCGCTTTC
The DNA here is from genome assembly GCA_954871525.1 of Parietaria judaica. Classification (NCBI taxonomy): domain Eukaryota; kingdom Viridiplantae; phylum Streptophyta; class Magnoliopsida; order Rosales; family Urticaceae; genus Parietaria; species Parietaria judaica. The sequence continues at coordinate 12,516,076 of OX940862.1, forward strand.
AAAACAGCTGAGCTAATTTTTTAGTGGTTACTTAAAAGTACAACCATTATTCTCACTCTCTCTTTTGTTTTTTGGTACAAACATTGCAAAAGGCGATCACAATATGCGTGTAAAACATCTAAAATACCTTTCGTGTCAATTACCGTGATTACTATACGTCAAGTTTTCATGGTGATTCCGAATAACTAGACTTCATATCTCAATATACACATGTAATAAAATAACGGTTTAAGAAGTAATAGCTCAACCAAATATGGGTTTCAACCTGTAATTTTGCAGTTCAAGGCTTATCTGAAGCACACGTACACCATGAACATGTCCACAACTTAGAGTTAGACTTAGATGATGCCATTTCAAAAGCTTTGTTGTTATTTTTTTTTATTTTTTTTAAGAAAAGCTTTGTTGTTGTATAAGTGTAATTTACTAATTTTGATCTCTCTTTTTATGTAATAGCATATGATGTTTGCAGGCTTTGATTTCATTTTTGACATATTTTTTACTTAACTAGTGTTTATTAGCACGGTGTTCCGCATGTCCTCAGACGACTAGTAGTGATGAATTCACACCATTTAAATAAATAAATAGTAGTTGATGAAGAAGCCACTTAATAACAACGTGTAATTTTTAGATATCGTTTTACGTAACAACGTGATAAAGGGCTTTGATTCTTTATTTTTTTCATGCATGTTTTCATAACTAAATATGAAGAACCAATTCCAAATTTTATGTGAACCAATTAAGTAAGAAAAACAAGTGAAGTACTTTTAATATTTTTCATAATTTTGGAGGGACTATTTTTGGTTGCATAATTGATTCATTCAACTAACTTTTTCGTGGTCTTAATTAATCAATGGCTTATCTCACTTATGCCTTTATATTTCCATAGGGGAACTTCAATAAATATCCCGGTGTAGTAAGTTTGAACAGAAAAGTACCCGTTTTTAATAAGTTACAAATCTATTCCTCAATCTCATTTTTAACCCAAACCCATGGTTAAACTAACCAGCCCAAACCCTCTCCCTTCCTCTCTCCTTCATTCCCCCTCATTTCAGCAAAAGAAAAAAGAAAAAAAAAATTCAAAATAGGGCTCGAAGCCCAGCTCGACGAAACCCAGGCGATGCGCCCTCACCGACGAAACCCCACAACCCACCTCGCTCGAAACTCAGGCGACGTCGCCATCGCCGCCGCGCGCCCCGTCCCCGACCATCGCCAGCTCGAAGCTGCCCCACATTCTCTCCGCCCCTCCCTCAGTCAGCCCACTCTCTCTCTCTCTCTCTCTCTCTCTCTGCTCGACGAAACTCAACCCACGCCCAGCTTTCGACGGACGAGAGACTCGTCTTCCGACGAAACCCACGCCCTCGCCAGCCTCGACCCCCACATCTACTAACTTTCAAAACCCAGGTTAGATCCGTATTCTTTTTAGCTTAGGGTTTGATTAGATGTTTCTTGTTAGCTTATGGTTTGGTTTGAGATTAAGGTTTGATTTTAGATTAGCTTATGGTTCATTTCAGCCTCGACAAGGCACGCGTCTCAAGGACGCGAAACCAAGCGACTACGGGCTCGGAGACGAGAAGAGGAAGGACGGACGAGCTTTCGGGCGGGGAAACGCAGTCTCTATAGAACTCGAGAGGAGCCTTTCCAATCAAAGTGAGCGATCGATGATGCTGAGCAGCGAAGGCCTCGAGGTTGAACTCCATTCTTTTGAATCTTGTTGGTAGTTTAAGTACATCTGCAGTGTGAAGTCTCTACTGCTTTTCGAATTGGGAAGTTCGCGCACGCGCTTATGCTCAAGGCTTTCGTGAATTTTGCATAGTGTTCTTATTTTTAGGTTTTCACTCTTAGGATGTCTAATCAAACCAGATAAACGGGAATCATGTACCGGAAAAGCTGACTTGAGTTTAACCTGTTTTCCAGGGCTTAATTCCTCGGGCCAAGCTCTTGCTAACGATTGGAGGAACGTTTTTCTTGGGGTTTTGGCCGCTGATTCTCATAATCATAGCATCCTTCGCAGCTCTTTACTTTGTACGCTCTCTCTTCCTCTCTTGATCTTTGGTATATAAAAATATTTCTGGTTTGTGTTTGTTCTTGCGAAAGACATGTTCCGAGAAAATTCGCATTTTACCAGCTCTTTAATAGATCCATGGGGTTTATATTCTTGGAATGTTTACGAGTATTTTCATTACATACTCATACACAAATGAACCTTTTAGCTTCGATGTAGTTTCGTGCAAGCATGCTCTAACAGGCGGGCTTCGCCGCCGATTTCGCCGCAAAGGACCGATTTCGCCGCCTCCGTACATCGATCCCTATACCCTTCTCGAGGAGGAAAGAATCTCTCAGATTTTCATATTTGTAGCCTATTTTAGGTTATTGTACCCAAATCACAATGTCCAAAGAAAAATTCCAACTTTAGCTATTTTCTTCTTTGATTTCCTGTCATTCTGTCGTATAAAATCAATGTTTATAATAGATAATTTTGTTTATGTTATACTCTGTATCTTGATTAAAGCTAAAATACTTGCTCTAGTTTGCGAAAATGGCAAAAGTGAACCTGCTTATTTGACGACAAAAAATTACATGTTCAAGCTACATCAAACCGTGAAAATGAGGAACGTTTTTTGAACAAACTCGACCGAACAACTACCTAGTCTAAAACTCAAAACTGTGCAAAAAAAAAAAAATGGTACCGGTAGACAAAAACTTTGTATATAGGATTCGAAACAGTGTAAATTTTTATTAGATTCGAATAATTTAATTGAAAAACAGTTGATTTTTTTTTTCTCGAAAAATAAAGTTTTAGAAAAAAATTACACACAAAAAATCATTCACCCTCTAGTGGGAAACTGTGTAAAGCGATTTTCAAACTGTACATTTTTTTTTACCCTTAAAGATTAAATTTATTTCGTAATAAACAGGGACAAAAAACTGTTAACCATCAAGACCAAAACTGTGCAAACTAAATTTCAAACTGTGTAACTAAATTTTATTACGCAAAATTGTTACCCTGACGGTTCGGATGTATAAATCGTGATAATTATACGGAATCCGAGACGTGATTTCCAACAGAAAAATTGTTCACCCTCTAGGAGAAAACTGTGTAAACCGAATTTTAAACTGTACATTTTTTTTTCACCCTTAAAGATTAAATTTATTACGAAATAAATTTAATCTTTAAGGGTAAAAAAAAATGTACAGTTTGAAAATCGCTTTACACAGTTTCCCACTAGAGGGTGAACAATTTTTCGTATACAATTTTGCGTGATAAAATTTAGTCACACATTTTGAAATTTAGTTTGCACAGTTTTGGTCTTGAGGGTTAACAGTTTTTTGTCCCTGTTTATTACGAAATAAATTTAATCCTTAAGGGTAAAAAAAAATGTACAGTTTGAAAATCGCTTTACACAGTTTCCCACTAGAGGGTGAACAATTTTTCGTATACAATTTTGCGTGATAAAATTTAGTCACACAGTTTGAAATTTAGTTTGCACAGTTTTGGTCTTGAGGGTTAACAGTTTTTTGTCCCTGTTTATTACGAAATAAATTTAATCCTTAAGGGTAAAAAAAAAATGTACAGTTTGAAAATCGCTTTACACAGTTTCCCACTAGAGGGTGAACAATTTTTCGTATACAATTTTGCGTGATAAAATTTAGTCACACAGTTTGAAATTTAGTTTGCACAGTTTTGGTCTTCAGGGTTAACAGTTTTTTGTCCCTGTTTATTACGAAATAAAATTAGTCCTTAAGGGTAAAAAAAAATGTACAGTTTGAAAATCGCTTTACACAGTTTCCTCCTACAGGGTGAACAATTTTTCGTGTATAATTTTGCGTGATAAAATTTTGTTACACAGTTTGAAATTCGCTTTGCACAGTTTTGGTCTTCAGGGTTAACAGTTTTTTGTCCCTGTTTATTACGAAATAAATTTAATCCTTAAGGGTAAAAAAAAAATGTACAGTTTGAAAATCGCTTTACACAGTTTCCCACTAGAGGGTGAACAATTTTTCGTATACAATTTTGCGTGATAAAATTTAGTCACACAGTTTGAAATTTAGTTAGCACAGTTTTGGTCTTCAGGGTTAACAGTTTTTTGTCCCTGTTTATTACGAAATAAATTTAGTCCTTAAGGGTAAAAAAAAATGTACAGTTTGAAAATCGCTTTACACAGTTTCCTCCTACAGGGTGAACAATTTTTCGTGTATAATTTTGCGTGATAAAATTTTGTTACACAGTTTGAAATTCGCTTTGCACAGTTTTGGTCTTCAGGGTTAACAATTTTTTGTCCCTGTTTATTACGAAATAAAATTAATCTTTCAGGGTTTTTTATCAATTTGATTGTAGTCAATTTATTGTTGAAGGTAAATTTCATTTATTAATTTATCCACATATGTCATATGTGCGTTAATATAAATATCAATTTTCTATAACTTTTAACTTTGGGTTTCTTATAACGAATTCAAACGTCTTTCTTAATCAACATTAAATAAGATATGCAATTATAAAAAATAAGTAATGAATTTTAGTGCGAGTCATAACATAACATACACATGTCACACCTAAAAGCTCAAAGAAGGTGTATCAAAATTTCAAAACTAAAATGATCGGTGCTGCAAGGGTCCGATGATCTCCCGGAGCACGGGCGGAGCAGCTCGTAAGGATCGGCAGCTACGAAATGATTTAATCTGTTAATCAATGAACAAAAAACTGTAAGATATGCCATACATACACATACATAACAAAACACTCCAAAATTTAGTTACAATCACTGAATCACACGTATTCCTTTCAAAATTTAATCTGTTAAACTAGACTTGCATATGTCTCTAATTTAATAAAAGCGTCTTTAATTCATGTTTCCGGAGCTTAATCGCAGACGTACACGTGTCCCCCGCGTAAAAGACCTTCACGGGCCATGGACGGAGTAAAACCTCGACACTACTTTCCGGCTGAAAAAGGGATTAAGAATATGTCGTCGTAATTAATATAAGCTTAGGTACTTATGCTGCAAATGAAAAATTCTCCATTCATTCATTTAGCCATTTCCACAAACAGTTGATACTCGAGCTGGATTTTGAAGCAAAGCTACCAGTTAAAGAACCATTCCGGTTCGAATGGATCAAGAAATTCAAAAGCGAAATCAACGGCCAATACATAATCAGAACAGCGCATCGGAAATAGGAAAAATCCGAAATCAAACAGAGAGAAATTGAAGAACAGTTTAAGGAAGCATCGATGAGCGAATGCGAAGCGATGGAAGAGATGAGAAAATGGTTAGGGAGATACCGGTGAGCTTACGACGACAACGGCGACGGCGACGGCGAGAAAGAGAGAGAGAGAGTGGGCTGACTGAGGGAGGGGCGGAGAGAATGTGGGGCAGCTTCGAGCTGGCGATGGTCGGGGACGGGGCGCGCGGCGGCGATGGCGACGTCACCTGAGTTTCGAGCGAGGTGGGTTGTGGGGTTTCGTCGGTGAGGGAGCATCGCCTGGGTTTCGTCGAGCTGGGCTTCGAGCCCTATTTTGAATTTTTTTTTTCTTTTTTCTTTTGCTGAAATGAGGGGGAATGAAGGAGAGAGGAAGGGAGAGGGTTTGGGCTGGTTAGTTTAACCATGGGTTTGGGTTAAAAATGAGATTGAGGAATAGATTTGTAACTTATTAAAAACGGGTACTTTTCTGTTCAAACTTACTACACCGGGCATATTTATTGAAGTTCCCCTTTCCATATATGTCCTGCTTGTTTAGCTATTTAGATCAATCATTTTTTTCTTAAGCTTGATCAATGGATAAACTTGATTATTTATGCACAACCTGGCTAATGGATTTCATACTTGACCTTAATTGTCGTGGTCAATCAGTTCATTGTCCTACACGTGCATGTTCAGTCCAAAAGCATGTGTCATCTTTTTCTTCTTTTTTTTAAATCTAATCATCTCAATGAGGACTGACTCGATAACTAAGATATATGTGTTACATAAATTATAAAACTACTTACTATTTAATTCAATTCCGCCTAAAGTTAATAATTGAGCGTAAAATGTAGTGTAATTAAATAAGATAGAAGATAACTCAAAATCCTAAGCAAATTTTTTCTTATCTCGAAATAAGGCAATGTACAAATAAATATTTCAATTTCATAGCAAATAAAATACTTTTTTGGTAGGGGGTAAAAATACCTCAGAATTGCAGAATAGTAACATCAAGGCCTAAACAGCCATTTCAGTCCCGAAAGATGGTGTTTTTTAACTGTTATCCTCATCAGTACTTCTACCCCAAGATTCATAAAATATTCTTAAGAAATCAAGGATAAAGCAAGAATGTGGGTCTCATGGCATGTCCCAAATGGTAAAGGCAGCGACGCTGCTCCACAAGGCAATGGAATATGAGACCGGTCACCATCGGAGGACCTTCAGAGAAAACTCCCAAGGAACTCGACAATGGCGACAGTTTTCTATGCGACGTTCGCTTTGGCAATATACAAACACAAAAGCAAGTTTGCCACCAAAAATCTAGCGAAGAAATCCCCTGGAAAGAGATTTATCGTCACGTTCTGTACAGAATCAAACAAAACAGACTGTTCTACAAATTCTTAAACTCCATAACCTAGTGGATATACCAAATATGAATCAGAAAATTGGCTTGAATTCTCGAAATTAATCTATAAAGGTTAGAAGATGGATCAGAAAAATTGGCTTGGTCTCTAAAAAGAGACGTAATTCGCACAGTATAATCAGCTTCGATCATCTGGGGAAATAATAATCTCTTCCATCAATACAGAACACGTAAAAACGAAGGTCTAACTGTATTAAAGAATCAAACAATGGATCAGAATAATTGGCTTGGTCTCTGTAAAGAGACAAAATTCGCACAGTATAATCAGCTTCGATCATCTGGGGAAATAATCATCACTTCCATGGACTCAAAACTGCCCTACATTATGAACCTATAATATAACGATGGATCAGAATAATTGGCTTGGTCTCCGAAAAGACGTGATTCGCACAGTATAATCAGCTTCGATCATCTGGGGAAATAATCATCACCTCCATCTATAAGCACGGATCGAAACCTAGACCTAATTTACAGCCCTACCATGAATTAATAATTTGAAGATTCAACCTCATCAGAACGATCAATGACCCAAAGATTCAACCTAGATCCCTAGAGCTGGTAGCAGAGTCGAAGCATACACAAAATGCACCAATACTACAGAGAGAGAAGAGAGAACCGGGAATTTTCCGATCCGCGAGTAGAGGCTTGAAATCCAGAATCGGCCATGCAAGCTACTGAAACTCAGCTTGAAATTGATCATTTCATGCCAAAAACATAACCAAATCGACAGCCTGTGATGTTCAAACAAAAAATTATCTACGAAGCTTCTTCAATAACTACATTTCTTGAATCCTTGAAATCAGTAAATCCTAACACTCACACTACGGAAAAAATCCATCACTTTCGGAACGGAAACTGGAACAATCGCAAGAACACTTCACGTGAATTCCTAAGCCTTATCAACAATGAATTCCATGAACCAAGCGCGAGAAGATTGCAGAAAGACTCGCCAAGTTTGGGTCGAGTGATGACCCGCAACCTCCCAAATGTTCGAGAATGGCGAAGTGCTTATATAAGAGGGGTTTTCGAAACCCTAATTCTGAGCAGTATCTGTTATTGGGCTGACCCAAGCCCATGTCTACAGAACTATGAAGTTGTGTATATATGCTGACTGCTACTATTTCCCGGTGCCGGTTTTTGAACTTCATTTCCGTTAGGGTATTATTTCTTTGGACGGATAAAAGAAATTACCCGGTATTCAGTTCAATAGTTTTATAATCGGACTTTTTGGGTTTTAATTTGCCTCTGTTCTAAATACACCAAAGATATAATAATTTATATAATATTATGAATGACAATTAATGTGATGCCGTATTCGTGTCACGTCTTTAAAATCCGGCGAGGCTCGTAAAATTCTAACCAAAACATGCACAATGAGACTGTGGTTCATGATTTACGGACCACATGCTTTGTTAATCTAAGCACTGATAACAGGCAATTATGGGCTTGGCCTTCCCCATAATCCTATTTCTTTAGCTCTCGTATGCTTTGTACAATTATACTTTTCTTTTGCATTTAAATATTTGCATACCCGATTTCTTAACAGAATATAAATGATATTTTTCTTAAATACTCGCATGCTACGAACACTATGATTTATATTTAAAAAAATAAAAAATTGGTGACACAAGTTTTAATGATGTTAAAAACTTGAGTACATAATTAAATTGCAACGATAACTCTATATTGTGAAGGTCAATGAAGCAACGTGCGATTTGATCATGTTTTTCTTTTCCGCTCATATCCAGAGGCCGAAGATTATTTATATTTTTATAATTTTAAATTATTAAACTCTGCTTGAGCCTTGAAGATACAATTAATATTTCACACTATAATTTTCTAACAGCTATTAAAATCAATCTGAATGTACCTTTAAATTTGATATTATTATAAGTAGAAGTCAAGAAAAAAAATTCCGCCCCCCCCCCCCCCTAATATAAAATCTCGGTTCAGCCACTACTCATAGCGATCATGTTTTGCCTTATTTCATGAGACGGCAAGAATGGTCTGTAGTGTCTTAATTTTATAATCGTAGAACATCTTTTGTCTACAAAATGATAACTTAGTGTTGGTTGTTAACTTTTTAAAATTTCTAACTCATAGTCATACATGATCAAAATGATATGTTATCGTACACATGCAAATCATTTATCGTCTTGTAAAATTTTACGTGGAAACTTAACGAAAAATTTAAGAATTTTATAAAATACACAGTATACAGAATTACAGATTCGTCGTTTTCATCATTAGGCATTAAATTTAAGTTTAACAGATGTAGTCTTTCAAAGTCAATTGCATTGTTCTACTATTAATAGCTTTGCTTTTAGTTTTTAATTTATTCAGAGTCAATTGCAGTGTTGATTGTTCTACTATTAATAGTTTTGCTTCTATTTTTGACAAATATTATTTAAATATGCGTCTTTAAAATAATAATATAAAAGCCAAATATGTAATATGTAGTATGTATGTACTATGTAGTATAGTAGTAAGTAATAATAGTATTACACTGTTATGGTAATTGGAAAGCACCGTCACATCACAATCACATATACACATTACCATTACCTGTTTGTTTGTCATTTTTATGATTTGACCTTCTGTAATGAAAAATGACAGCTTCAAATTTACTAGATTGGAATTGCATAAGCATTTAATGGAAAATGGAAAATGGAAAATGACTTGTGACTTATGAGATATATTAAACAGCTACATCGAAGGCAAGTGAATGGAGTGATTAGGGAGAAGTACTTTTATTATAATCACTTTAATAATCTAGACAATATAGTAATTTTTTTAATACTAACGAATAAATTCTCTCGTAATTGGCTAATGACTTAATTAATTACTTACACTTACATGTCCACAACGGAACAAATATCTAAAAGAGAAATTGTAATAAATAATCACGTTTATGCCTGCATTTTAGTAAATTTATAATTTTTATTTATAAAATAATAAATCAAAATGATGTGGCGTTGAAAATTCATTTTTGTATACTTTTTGTGCCCCTCCATATTTTATTAGTAATAATATAAAATATATTTAAATATTCATTTATATTTGTTTTTTCCAAGGTTAAACGTATCGAGATAACCGATAAATCGCTTGCCGTTATCGACGGATTAATCGACGGATTATCGGATTATCGACGGAAAACTAATAATATTGTAGCTTACCGGTTACCGATACTTATCGACGGATTATCGACACTTTTCGATACTTATCGACGGAAAACTTACAAAATATTTTTTATAATATCATACCTCAAAACATATGAAGATAAAGTCATACACACTTTCATAAAAAATAAAAATAAAAAGACATACACACACATTTAGTTCCATCACAAGTCCCAATCTAAAACACTAATAAAACATAGTCTTACAAATCTCAACCATCAAACACATAATGGGTAGATAATGAAGATAATACTCAGAGTCTCAGACCAACTTTTCCAACCTCATAAAAAAAAAAAAAAAGATCTCCTAGGGCACTACTTGCTTCTATATGCATCTTTAGATATTTGTTCTAAAACAACTCATGCACGTTCGAAGTGCATACAGTCTCATGCACGAAATTTTTGTTCTTACCGATGTCGGCCAAATGTTGTTTCATCCTCGTGATTCCGCTAACTCTGATCTCATTCCCACAATAATTGCACTTGAAACTCGAGTTGTTGCTCGGATCGCTATAGTGCGTGCAATTCTCCCTCACAAGATTGTATTTACTCATCTTCAACCTAAACAAAAAGAAGAATTACGAGACTAGTTAAAAACAACAAGACAAATGTCAAAAATAGGTACTTTTGCCGCAAAACACAAGTTTACCGCAAAAGAAAAATTCAATTCCACCAAAATCTCACATTATTGTAGGACTAAATATTTAATGAAAGCTAAAAGCAATAAAAGTCGGTAGATTACCAGAGAAATCACAAGAAGATAAACTTGGAAGGCTTTTGCTGCAATTATGTGAATAGCCAAATTATCGTCAAATCTGAAAATAAATTACACCAAAAACTCAGATAATATTTCAAAAAATATTTAATGAATGAAAACACCCAAAAAAAATTAGTGGAATACTTCACAAATCACGAAAATATCAACTTCCAATACTTTGGCCGCAATTATAAGGAAATCCGAATTATCATCAAATCTTCCTAAAAAATTCACCAACAAACACATATTTCTTACTAAATACTAACTACAATCTTTTAAAGCATATGCAAACAATAAATCATTATAAAATATCTATATTTTGAGCAAATTTAAAAATTCAAAACTTTGTACACCTTTGCTTAACGAGCATACAAATCCGAATTTCCTCTAAATCTCACAAAATATTTACAAACTAAGTCATCAAAACAAGTTTTCATCAATATATATTTATAAGAATGCAAAAAAAAAAAAAAAAAAACTCAAAATTTCATAAGTACTAATCTTTACCCATTGAAGAACATAACTCATATGAATAACTAACTCTTTAGTTTTGAACTCATGTAAATCTTATAAAAATCGTAAAAATGAGTAAATATCAAAGAAAAAAAAATGCATGATTCATATATATTTATGATTATAACTCTTAAATTTACCAAAAAGTTCGCACAAATTTGTAGAAATTCGGAGAAAAACGCTTAAATCAAAACTTTGCAAACTTTTGCCAATTTTTTTTTAATTGCACCGAAAAGTGCCTCAATTTTACACTGCAAAAAACGATAATCCATTGGAGAAGGATTTAACGATTATCTCGGTTACCAAAACGACAACTAGTGTAGTGGATTATTTATCGGTAAACATCGGTAAGACCGATAATCGTCGATTATCCACGATAAGTCGAACCTTGGTTTTTTCTATAATAGTTTAACTTTAACGTATATTTGTCTTGATTTATTATTAAGTTGCGGGGTTTTCGGTTAATTCGCGTTAATTCATTTGTTTTTGTAGTTTCATATATGTTCCTTCCCTGCTCTAACATGCATATTGAAATATATTAACGTCATTATTAACGTGCAATTTATCGTGCATATTAATAAGTATTAATTAACAGATTTAAAGCGCATATTAACATACGTTGGATTTTTTTTATTTTATTTTTTCTTCTGAAAACTCAGAGTGAATATTGATGGAAGCACGGACTGAAGGTGGAGTACTGATTTTTTGCATGAAATGTGAGTATAATCAACCCACGTTTTAAAATTAGCATGAATCGTGAAGAATAAATTATGTAAAATAATGTACAGTTGTTATAATTTAATTTTTGTAGTACTTTTGTCACAATTTACTTTCTTGTAATTAGGAATGTAAATACTTAATTCATTTAATCCTAGTGGCAGCTTATTCCCATCGGACCTTCATCTCCGGCAATCTCTCCGGTGACGCGTGCTTTCCGGTGTCCCTCCGGTTCTCACAAGCTTACCCAGTGTTCCTCCGGTATTCATAAGCTTTCCCGGTGTTCCCGGCCTTTTTCCGGCATTCCTCCGGAATCTCGCGAGCTTTTCCTGTTATGCGACACATCTCTCTCCGCTGCAATATTTCTCCGGTGCCAGAGCCTGCTTCCAGATCTGCGTCGACGACATCCCTCAGGCGACCTCCATCGGCGCCGTTTCCAGACCTGCAAAACTCAAGCTCAAAGGCCCATTCTCAGATCTGTATCTCGGATCTCTCCGGACTCGAGTTTATTCCGTCAAGTTCCGACCGACGAGCTTCTCCGTGAAGCATCTCAGATTCGCGAATCCCAGATCTGCGAAGCTCGTCTTCTCCGGCAAGCTCGCCTTCTCCAACTCCGGCGAATGGGTTTCAGGTCTGCGAGCCCTTCTCCGAGCGACCCAGCCGAACTCCGACGTTCTCTCTGCGCGAGGTTCCTCGATTTCGCGATTCGGACGAGCGACTCAGCCAAACTCCGGCGCTCCAAGCCATCTTCTCCGGTCAGCTCCTCTCCGGCGAGTTCCTTCCACGCGCGACCCAGGATGCTTCGGTCTCAGCGACGGTAGCGACTTGTCCCATCTCAGCAAAAGGAGATTTCTGACTTCATCAGAGTGTGTGGGTCCCGCGGGATGAAATCCTCTCTTCAGCAAACGACATCAGATTGGGAGAAACGACATCACCTGGGTTTTTTCAACTCTGGTGGGTCCCACGCGTAAAGAGAAAAGAAAAAGGTCTCTTTTTGCCTCTTTTCTGTGTGTTCCAACCAAGGATTTAAATGCTGTTTTTGCCGATAAATCGTTTGCCGTTATCGACGGAGTAATCGTTTGCCGATGGATTTATCGATGGAAAACCTATAAAATTTATCGTTTGCCGTTACCGAAACTTATCGAACTTATCGATAGATTAATCGCTTATCGATAGATTTATCGATGGAAAACTTATAAAATATTTTCATATATATTTTCATACATAAAATATTTTTTATAACATAAAATACTATATGTATATTTTCCTTAATAATTGAAAAACATCAAATTACAAAACAAATTATGTCAGAATCATAGTATCAGAATTATATACAATGTGCAAAATGAAGTTACATATGAAAAACCAAAGAAATAGCTCAATTTGACCAATTTCAAAAAAAATATTTACTTTTCCCGCAATAAGTTTACAATTCGGGAAAACGTTAAATTAGATATAATTATATCAACCTCACATTTTATAAGTTATTAACAATGTTATAAAATGATTTTACATAAAAAAAAAAACTAACTAGCTTAACTTAATTAATTTCCAAAAATATGTACTTTTGCCGCAATAAGGTCATAATTCAGAAAGACATAAATTACAAAAATAATTATGTCAAACTAACAGTTTCTTAATTATATACAATGTTACAAAATGAAATTACACAAAAAAAAATAAAATATATCTCAAATTCACTATTTGTAGGAAAATTGGTATTTTTGTCGCAATTAGAAATAATTTGCATAAACCCTTAAATTTAACCCAAATCTGCAAAAAAATCAATAAAAATCACGCAAACCATCTTGATTCATCTATATTCCATCATATACTTAAAAAAAAAATAATCAATTTCAACAACATTTGATTCAAAACGTAAAATGTACAATTAAACTAATATGAAACTCAAAGTTTAACTTTCATTCAACCTAATAGCTTTCTAAGTAACTAATACAAATATAGAATAAAAATGTGAAAAATTGACATGATTCATACATATACAACATTTAAACATCAAAACAGTAAAGATCAACTAAAAAAAACCCTAAAAATACATTTAAATTTTGAAATTAAAAGAAGTTGGAACTTTTGCCGCAAAAAAAGAAAAATTTATACCAGGGTTGACTTATCGTTTTTGACCGAAAAGTAGTTTGCTTTTCGAGAAAATACACTTGATAAGTTTGAGAGATAAGTGACTTGCTTTTCGGATCGAAAAATCGCGATAAGTATAAAAAGATAACGATTAGAGGAGATAAGTTACCGAGAAGTGGTTTTCAGCGATAAATCGCTCGATTATCGCGAAAATCGAAACCCTGGTTCCAACCATGGTTTCGATTTTCGCGATAATCGAGCGATAATCGATTGATTTATCGCTGAAAACCACTTCTCAGTAATTTATCTCCTCTAATCGTTATCTTTTTATAATTATCGCGATTTTTCGATTCGAAAAGCAAGTCACTTATCTCTCAAACTTATCAACTGTATTTCCTTGAAAAGCAAGCTACTTTTCGGTCATAAATAAAATATTTTTTATAACATAAAATACTAAATGTATATTTTCCTTAATAATTGAAAAACGTCAAATTACAAAACAAATTATGTCAGAATCACAATATCATAATTATATACAATGTTACAAAATGAAGTTACATAAAAAAAACGAAGAAATAACTCAATTTGACCAATTTCAAAAAAGATTTTTACTTTTCCCGCAACAAGGTTGCAATTCGGGAAAACGTTGAATTAGAAATAATTATTTCAATCTCACATTTATAAGTTATATACAATGTTATAAAATGATTTTACATTAAAAAAAAAGACTAACTAGCTTAACTTAACTAATTTCCAAAAATATGTACTTTTGCCGCAATAAGGTCATTATTTAGAAAGACATCAATTACAAAAATAATTATGTCAAACTAATAGTTTCCTAATTATATACAACGTTACAAAATAAAATTACAGAAAAAAAGAATTAAAATATATCTCAAATTCATTATTTTCAGGAAAATTGGTACTTTTGTCGCAATTATAAATAATTTGCATAAACCTTTAAATTTAACCCAAATCTGCAAAAATTCAATAAAAATCACACAAACCATATTGATTCATCTATATTCCATCATATACTTTTTTTTAAAAATCAATTTCAACAACATCATTTGATTCAAAACGTAAAATGTACAATTAAACTAATATGAAACTCAAAGTTTAACTTTTATTCAACATAATAGCTTTTTAAGTAACTACTACAAATATATAATAAAAATGTGAAAAATTGACATGATCCATACATATACAACATTTAAACATCAAAACACTAAAGATGTACTAAAAAAATCCTAAAAATACATTTAAATTTCGAAATTAAAAGAAGTTTGAACTTTTGCCGCAAAAAAAGAAAAAATTATACCAGGGTTGACTTATCGTTTTTGACCGAAAAGTAGCTTGCTTTTCGAGAAAATACACTTGATAAGTTTGAGAGATAAGTGACTTGCTTTTTGAATCGAAAAAATCGCGATAAGTATAAAAAGATAACGATTAGAGGAGATAAGTTATTGAGAAGTGTTTTTGGCGATAAATCGCTCGATTATCGCGAAAATCGAAACCATGGTTCCAACACATATTTAGTGTTTCAACATACATAAATTTTGAAAATTTTCATGTGTGTACGTGCGTGAAATAGGGTGTGCCCACAACCAGAAATTTATTTTTTTCGGTTGATTCCTCCCGATAAGTGTCCGATAAATTATGTCGTCTTCAACTGAAAGAGTTGCTTCCGTGCACGATCAAAACTCAATGGCCAATCATAAATTCAATGGCAAAAATTATCTTCAATGGTCTAAATCCATGTTCATGTTTGTGTGTGAAAGAGAGAAAGACGGACATCTCACTGGTGTGCCACCAATGCCAGATTCCAAGTATCCAAAATACGATTCATGGAAGGACTCCGACTACCTTGTCATGTCATGGCTCACTAACTCAATGACAGATAATTTCGGTTCGAAGTTTCTCCTTTATGATATTGCTAAGGAAATTTGGGACTCGGCATGTAAGTTTTATTCAAATAGCAAGGATACTTCTGTGGTCATCGATCTTGAGTCTCGGTGTTCTTTTGATGATCTAAGTTCTAAGGCTGGGTTGTATAACATATACTATCCATCTTGAGGGGGAGTGTAGAATAATGTATCGTTGTTCTAGTTTAATCCTTGTGGTACTTTTGTCACAATTTATTTTCTTGTAATTAGGGATGTATACCCAATTCATTTAATGAGAAACATAACTTTCCTAATCAAACTTTCACAAATTATTTACTCAATTTGTAAATATGACATGATTTGTTTAATTTTTTTTACTATCGTATTATTATGTATATTCAGTGTAAGAACATGTGACACAATTGATTAAATTTTTATATGTAAAATTGACACTCATTTGAGTCTCATGTAATTTAAACTCATTACTTCTTTAGGTATGAAATGAAGTTAACACTAAGACAAACAAAAGTCACGAATATTAAATCTTCTATATGTGATATTTTGATCATTAATTAATCAAAATGATAGTGTTTATTTTTGGAACAAGTATTTTATTTGTTTATTTTTATTGGAACCGAATTGAAATATTCGAAGAACTTTCAGTGTTTGCTTCCATCAAAAAGATTCTTTCGCGCTCTCTCTCTCTCTCTCATCTATATCTATACATGTATATATCGTCATGGAGAGTGAGAGTAGGTGACGTGTGATTTCCACACAGTCTCTTCGATTGCCGAGAAAGCTGCTTCCTCTGGAAGTTGAGTGAGAGGTCACCGTTTACTCCAACACTTCTTCACTTTCTATAAATTCCAACAGCAATCGGAGGATTTTCGAACGCTTCGTCCATTCGTCTCTCTCTGGTATTTTTTTCTATCTCTTTCTCGCTCAATCGCATTTGATTCTGTGCACGATTCTGCTCTAGTTTCCTCCTTGATCATCGTTTTTTCTCTAACAAATGCGTTGAGCGTAGTTCAAAGCCGATTGTTTTTCTTCTTCTTCTTTTTGGTTGAATCGCATTTGGAGTGTGAGAATTTCAGTCTCTTGGAGTGTATGCAATTTCCTCCATGATCTTCGTTTCTTTTTCCACCGAGAAATGCGTTGTTAAGTTTCAAATCCACGCGTTGAGCGAAGTTCATAGCCGATTGTTCGTGTTTTTTTTTTCTTTTTCCTTTCAGTTTTTGGTTGAATCGCATTTGATTTCTGCGTACCCTGAGAATTTCAGTTTCTTGGAGTGTATGCAATTTTTTTTTGGAAATGTTTTGGTTTCTCTGATCGTGGTTTAATTTTTCCTCCATGATCTTCGTTTTTTCATTCGGAAATGCGATGTCAAGTTTCGATTCCACGCCTCGAGTGAAGTTCTAAGCTGATTCTTCGAATTTACTCCTTTTTTGTTTTCAGTTTGTGGTTGAATCGCATTTGATTATATGTACTGTTTGAGCATTGTGAGAATTTCAGTTTCTGAGTGTCGATGCAACTCTTTTTCTTTTTTTCCTCTTTGATTCTGGTTTAGTTTCATCTATGATCTTCGTTGTTTTGCTAAGAATTGTGGAGTGAAGTTCAAAGCTGATTTTGTTTAGGTTATAAGGTGATCGGTTTTTATACTTTGCAACTTCTCAAGATCCTAAGTCAAGTACTCATACCTGGTGAGTTGAGCTAGCTAGTTTATTAATTCATGATCTTGTTTCGTGGAGTTTGGTGGTTTTAATTGTTATCGATGATTTCTAGAGACAAGCTATGGGGCCAGATAACATGGAGATCGAGGGAGGCCACGATGAAGTATCTCCCGCTCCTATCTCATTTGCGCGGAAGTGAGTGTTTCCAAGATTTTATTTTTGTTTTCTTGATCATATACTCTCTTAGTCTTGTTTATCTCGCTGTTTGGTAGCTTGGAAACTGCACGGGAAATAAATGAAAAAAAGAGACTCACTCGTGCGTTGAAAATATTTGAAGTTCGATTTTCCTGATTGTAGGTTTTCCATTTGCTCGCAGTTACCAGTTAGAAGCTTTGGAAAGTGGAATCAAGCAGAATACAATAGTATTCTTGGAGACTGGCTCTGGCAAGACTCTGATCGCCATCATGCTTCTCCGGAGCTATGCTTACCTTCTCCGTAAACCGCCGCGTTATATTGCGGTGTTCCTGGTCCCAAAAGTGGTCCTCGTCGCTCAAGTATGTCACAGACCATAAACATTGTCATATGTATGCAATGTCTATCTTTTGGTATCTTCGAAGATATTGAAACACTGCAATATTTATCTTATGCAGAATATTAATTTTTTTTTTAATTCAATGATGATATTCAAATAATTTTTTGCAATGATGTTGGGCTCCTTTTAGCAAGCTGCAGCGTTGGAGATGCACAGCGATTTGAAAGTCGGAACTTATTGGGGAGAAAAGGGAGTCGATAATTGGGATCGTAATATGTGGAATGCAGAGATAGAAAAATACGAGGTGGGATTTATTGTATATCTTTATTTTGGGAACAGTTTTTGCCATAATCCTGTGAGGATTGTGATAGACCCCGAAGCAAATCAAACACAAAATAGGAGGCCAACGAGAATTCACTTGAAGTTGACTCATGAACACTCTTTATAAATCTACGAACTTCACAAAGCAATTTTCTTTGAGAGCAAGGCTAACACTCTCCATACGACATCCTAATTCCCAAAATACCCTCACTAAGGACAACTTAGAACCTAAACAACGGCTAAATTCCCAATGTACCCTTGCCTCTACATGTAAGGGATTAACAGATTTCCATCCGGTGAAATTCCTGGCGAAAAAAATTGATTTCATTATTTTGTTTAACATGTGAAGACGCTGAGATTTTTTTGTAAAATTTCTGTGCTTGTTCAGTATCGGCGCGTATAGATTTACTTGTGGAAAAGTCTCTTCATTGTACCTGGCTTTGCTCATATAAAATAAGTTTTTGGAAAAGAAATCTGGCAATAAATATAGATTTGTTGTGCAGGTGTTTGTTATGACTCCTCAAATCTTACTCAACAATTTAAGACACAGCTTTATGAAGCTAAATATGATCAAGGTTTTAGTAGTCGACGAATGCCATCATGCCCGGGGCAATCACCCCTATGCTAGCATTATGAATGTGAGTGCTGTATACTAATATACATAGATTTTTATTATTCACTTTTATTTTATTTGGATGTTCAATTTATTTACGTGATTTTTTATTTTTCAAACATTTCAATATTTTCAGGAATTCTATCATCGCCAGATAAGTTTGGGTGAAACAAATCTTCCTAGAATACTTGGAATGACTGCTTCCCCTATAAAAACCAAAGGTATCTTACCCCGATATATATTTTATAAACTTTTCTTTTCATTGTTTTTTTTTTCTTTCTCTCTGCTAAGCATCTCCACCTCTTACTAGGTGGAAATTCAAAAACTTCATACTGGAAACATGTTCATCAATTAGAAACACTCATGAATTCCAAGGTTATTTGTAGACTTTTATTGAAACTTAATTTTTCTATCCGTCTAAGTTGCATAAACATTACAGCTTTCTTGCTTTGTCATTACCTTGGTCTTGTTAGTTGTTACTTATTGGGGTTTGTTGCGAAGGTCTATACATGTGCTAGTGAATCTGTCCTTGCGGAGTTCATACCGTTTTCAACGCCGAAGTTCAGGTCTTACAAAGATGAAGGAATCCCTGAATCCTGCTATTCCGCTTTGGAAGATGGTTTGAACAGTTTATTGGAAAAGGTTTGCTCCAAAATTTGATGAAGCTATATACTTGTCCTCTAATTCAAATTACAATGTTCATCTTGTTATTTGGTACCAATTACCAGATAAAACGAAGTTCGTCATGGATTTTGCAAAGAATTATTCCTTCAATATATTGTTTCTCTTAGAAATTATTGATATAAGTTTTCTTATTTTCAGCACAAACTTTTTCTCAAAAATTCAGACCGCGATGAACGGTCTGTAAAAGGGCTAACCAAAAAGCTTAAGAAGGTTTCTTCTACTCTGATGTACTGTCTGGATGAACTTGGCATTTGGCTGGCCATGAAGGTATAGAAAATGGCTTCCTTGGATTTGTTTTATTTGCTAGCAGTGTATTTTTTAATGAGATTTAAGACAACGGAATAATGATTTTCACGTATTTGAAATAATCAACATTCTAATTTTTAGAAATAATCAACATTCTAATTTTTCAAATAAAAACATTCTAATTTTCAGAAATTTAACCCCATAAACAAGGAACCTTCACAATTTTTCAAATGCTCATGTGTCTACAGGCTGCGATGTCGATTTCGCACAATGACGTTGACTTTTTTGAATGGGGTAATGTGAGCGTGGTTGATGATACAGCTGTCAGGAAGTTCAGTCTGGAAGCCTTCCAATTATTTTCAGCATCAATTCCTACAAGTATGATTAATTGGCGCTTTTGAAAAATTATTCTTGAAATTATAATTTAATTTTTTATTTAGTTTTTTTTTTTTTTTTTTGTGCCATTAGATCTGAACTGGTCGATCGATGATGAGTGTAAGAAGCATAATTTGGATGCGGGGTATTTAACATCGAAAGTTCTCTGCCTGATTGAATTGCTTCTGGAATACAGGTTCGTCGTGTTAGTCACAATATATTTATTGATGATTATTATACTTGTAATTAGCAGCCTGAGTGTATGAGCTGTAGCCTCATTGTTGATTAATGATTCAGAATGATTATTAAAAAGTCCTTTAACTTTGATTATTGATTTGAACATAACAAAACCACTGATGTAAAATTGTAGTGACATGTTTGTGATGACCAGATAGCGGGTTTCGCGGTTTCACTCATTTGTCAAATAAAACTAGATTTTCTTGGAAATTCCTCTTGTGAAAAGAACTCTTGTGCTAATTGTGCTATCTTTGACATAATTATAGAAATTTGTTTTCAGACCTTGATGGTTGAGTTATATTAAATTTTGTATATTATATCTTTATGACTATACAGGGATGTCAAGGATTTGAGATGCATAGTCTTTGTACAGAGGATTGTCGCGACTGTTGTAATTCAGTCTTTATTGAGTGAGTTCCTTCCAAAATATATTAATTGGAAGACCAAACATTGTGCTGGACGCTGTAGTCGTTTGCTCATTCAATCAAGAAAAGAACAGAATGAAATCGTCAGAGAATTTCGTGAAGGCATAGTACGTTGATTTACTTTTTCCCTAGTTTCCTCGTCCTTATTTCCTGAAGATAAAACTAAAAGGTGGAAAATTGTGCAAGTGTAGGTGAATATAATTGTTTCCACATCAATCCTTGAGGAGGGTGTGGATGTTCAGAGCTGCAATTTGGTTGTTATGTTCGATCCTTGTTCCACTGTGTGTAGTTTTATACAGTCCAAAGGTCGTGCTAGAAAGCAGAACTCTGACTTTGTCTCAATGGTGAAGAGGTAATTCATTATCTCGGGTTTAGTAAAATTAATTATATTTCTCCACGGGGTGACAGTTCTATTCCGGTAACCGGAATAAATTTAAATATATGTTTATTTCTTGAAAAACTGGTTTAACACAGATTTTCAATAAATAAAAATGGGCTCCCAGTTTTAACTAATAAAAAATATAAAAATCTTGTTTTGTATCATTTGTTCTAATTTGTTTTTCTACGTACAGCGACGATGTTAGTACACAACGGCGGTTAAGGGGGTATTTTACTAGCGGGGAAATCATGAGAAAAGAGTCTTTACTACATGCTTCGGAACCTTGCATACCTCTTGAGAGTGATTTGCAAGATGGAGACTTTTACGGTGTCGAAAGCACTGGAGCCATTGTGACTCTCAGTTCCAGCATTAGTTTGATTTACTTTTACTGCTCAAGGCTTCCTGCGGACGGGTTAGTTTCATTTTCATATTTTATATTGGGGTGAAACTGGGACCACCCAAACCAAGAATTTGACAATTTTATCTCCAGGTCCAGTTTTCTGGGAACTGAAAAGTTCTTTTGGTTCCGTATGATTCTGTATAAAACATTTTGTTCAGGAAGCTAGGACCGGTTTAAACTGGGAACTTGGATGTCGGTTTTCAACCGGGAAATGCCAGTTTAACTGAGGTTATTTATATTTTAAAATAAAACACCTGACCAGGGAATCTCTTAGTTCTGATTTGTTAAAACTGGTCCTGGTGCTTGAAACTGGGACCTGGGATTCCTGGTAATAAATTTCCTTCCTACTTACTTTGTTGTATATTCACTTTGCTGCTATGGTGTTACACTATTCTACTTTATTAACGGTCTATTTTTTGTCGCTTGTTTAGGTATTTTAAACCTACTCCAAGGTGGGACAAAGGCACCGGAACACTTTACCTTCCAAAAGGCTGTCCAATTCAATCTGTTTCTGCTTCGGGAAATCAAAATATTCTTAAGCAAATTGCATGCCTTGAAGCATGCAAGCAACTTCATCAGATTGGTGCGTTGACTGATAATCTCGTACCGGACATGGTTGTTGAAGAAAAGAATGCAAAAGAGCTAGGTAATCTTGCAATCATTCACACATTTAAGTTTCACTTGGTTTTACAACCTGAAGGAGACAATTTTTGTCGTCTTGTTATTTTGAATCAAAGTTTCCTTTTTACTAGTTACATAACTGTAACCGGATATATGGTGGTGTATGCCAAATCCAATTTTTGCTTAATGGAAATTGTAATTAAGGAAACAGATGAGAGAAAATTTTGTCTTTTTTTCATTCCACACAACGAATAAAAAATATATAATAGAGAAGGAAATCACCTATACCTAATCTGGAGCCAATAAATCAGCAACTAATCTGCCTAATTGATCCTAATTAAAACATAATTACAATCAGAATAATACACAATAAAATACAAGATATCATGAATTAAATGGGAGAATATTCTAAATTGATTTCAGAATTAATTTTCAGAATCTTCAACAGTAATGATTAAGAATGAAAATTATCAGTTCATTTTCTAACTTAAGATCAATTTTCAAAACCTGAAAAAGAAAACTCGTACACCTCTAAACCGATTTTCAATCTGGTATGGAACACTGGAAACCAAAGCCGAAACCATTTCGAAAATGTTATAGTTAAGAACTGATAAATGCTTGTATGTTTCCTTTTAAAAAACTGTATATTTCAGTCATTCGGTTTCGGAGTGAAAAATTTAACCTTTAACTATATAGCCTTTATTTGTAGCTACTCAACCCTATGACGATGAACAACCCAGCTACGTCCCTCCTGAAATGGTTGCCTCTTTCTCTTCCTCCGATGCCAATACAATGTATCATTGCTACTTCATTGAGTTAAAGCAGGATTTTGAATACGAAATTCCGCTTTGTGATTTCGTTCTTGGAACAAGAAGTCAGCTTGAAAATGACATTGCAAATATTCAGTTTGACTTGCAAGTCAGTCGGGGCACTGTCAAAGTATCTCTAAAATACGCTGGACACATGTTTCTTGACCAAAAACAAGTAAGTTATTTTCTCTGTTATTGCCTCAGAATTTTGTATAAATATGTTAGGACTCTCAAATCTCATATCCTTAAGTGTATTTTCTTTCATTAGGGATATTTTGGGTATGTTAGATCTAGCGTTGATAAAAAGTATCTAAACCTATATAAAATGCCCTTCAATACAGTTAGCGGTCATGTTTGATTAATTGATTTTTCAATTGAACATCATTGGGAGAGTATTCCTGCTCTAACTCTCAAATTAGAGACCATGATTAATTATCGATTTGGTCCTATCAAACATCAATGGCCTCTTTTATTAAGTTGATTTGAATTATGGATTTTATATATTCAATTAATTAGGAGATTAAATGTTTTCTAGTAGGGTTTTAAACCGCATCTGGACGGGAACCATTTTTTTTTCTTCTAAAAACCGCAACCCTATAAACCAGGTTAAACCGGAACCGGTTTATTAAAAACTGCATCCGGATTAAAACCAGTTTCGGGTCAGAGGTTAAAAAACCCGGAACCCGGATTATAGATTACTCAACCGAGTAACCTGCTTTTCAAAATATTTTAGTGTTTTAGTATTTTTTTAATGAACTTCTCTCATATTTATAGAGTTTAATCTTCTCATGCTATTTAAATGTATTTTTTTAAACTTAATATATACATTTTAGTAAAAATAAAGTTGCATAAAAATGAGGGTTTTTATAGATATATTTTTATTAATTAATCCGGATCCGGGTTTTAAATCCGGATTTGATCTTAGAATTTGGTACCCGGCCCGCTTTCACCTCAACTTTCTAGAATTAGAATGTTCTTATAAAACATAAACAACCGTGATGGCAACCTTAAATAGGTGTATGTTATAGGTAATATTAATTTTATTTCCCAATAATAATAAGGTTGTAATTTCAGTAATCAAATTTTCTCAAATTTCACTAAAAATAATCAATTATCCATTTCTTTTGTTTTCAAATATATACGACAGGTAACACTGTGCCGAAGGTTTCAGGTCACTCTTCTTAGGGTTCTTCTGGATCATAATCTTGAAAAACTGGGTGGTTTTCTGGATCAAACTCATTTACCGGAAATTCCGAGAAAAGATTATCTTCTTCTTCCGACCCTTACTTTAAACAAAGGATCATTGCTCATTGATTGGGATTCTGTAGTATCCTGTCGAGAACACAAGCTCTGTAAATCACCTAAGCCTCACTGTTACAGAGTTCATACAAAAGACGGTGTGATTTGCAGCTGTAGGCTATATAATTCATTGATATATACGCCTCACAATGGGACTATATATTGCATAACGGATATTTTGAATAACATGAACGCAAATTCAGAACTAAATCTCAGGGATGGACAAATCGTTACCTACAAGAAGTACTTCAAAATGCAGTATGTACAACAAAAAATCTTTTCTTTCTAACAACAGTTTATATAAACATTGTTGAATTGCTTTTTCTTTCATTGCTAAGTTTGTTGTTCTCTTCCATGAATTGCAGGCATAAACTTGATTTGCAGTTCAGCCACCAACCTCTACTCAACGGGCGGAGAATTTTTCATGTGAGAAACAATCTCCTTCGAACAGAAAGAAGGGAAAAAGGTAAAGAATAAATTTAATTTTGTTTTAGAGCATGAAACATATGTATTTTGTTCTGTAAACCTAATGGATTTTTTTGCTGAACTTATCCTCAAGTTAAAATAGGATTAAACAAAATTATTTCTTCGTGATTCTATATACTTATTTCGTGTTTAGGGTTTAGAGATACATGGGATTGGGGGTGAATAGTCGGGTCTTTGGATCGTTTTTCATAATTATTATTGATAATAAGCATCACCTCGGTCTCTAATTCCGTAGTTTGGGAAACTCTCTCTATTATATTCAGTAGAGAATTTTACTAATCAAGAATGACACCTAAACCTAGATTAGGTATCTATATATAGGTTTAGAAATTATTGTAAAATACCCTTATTAGCAGGTTTAACCGCTCAGTAATTTTTTCTTTGGCAGAATCCACACGGAGAACTGTTGAACTTCCACCGGAACTGTGCAATGTTCTGATGTCACCATTATCGATAAGCATTTTGTATTCATTTTCTTTATTTCCGTCGATAATGCATCGGCTCGAGTCTTTGCTTATTGCAGTCAACTTGAGAAAGTTGCATCTAGATCCTTGCTTGCAAGATGCCACTATTCCAACCATCAAGGTGATTCCATTCATCCATTCATTTTTTTTTTGAAACATTTCATAAATGATGCTTTTGGATCTTACTCACCTTTTAATGTATCTCCAATGAGTAATTGGCGTAGTACCCCCTGAACTTTTGGTCATTGTCGCATTGCTCCCTGAATTTTATTTATTCGCAATTTAATGTATGAACTTACATTTTGGCATGACCTCGTTTACATTGATAAATATTATATTAATAAAGATTTTACAGGTAACAAACAGCCTACTTTTATTTGAATAAATAAAACAATAATTTTTTATTTTTTCTTCATTGCAGGTGTTGGAAGCCATCACCACAAAGAAATGTCAAGAGGCTTTTCATTTGGAATCTTTAGAAACTCTTGGAGATTCATTTCTTAAATATGCTGCTAGTCAACATCTTTTCAAAACCTATCAAGGTAGTCATGAAGGACTTTTGTCAGCTAAAAAGGACAGAATCGTCTCTAATGCATCTCTAACCAGGCTCGGTTGCGAGCTCAAACTTCCGGTAAATTTATCAAGTGTGCTCGGCTCATTAGAGTAATTGGCAGTAATGCCCCCCTGAACTTTCATTTTTGAGAGGAAGGCTCCCCTTAACTTTTAAAAACAAGCACATTGGCCCTTGCGTGTTATAAAATAAAGGAAAATGTTATCATGTGCGCAATATAACTCTTTTTATGGTATTTTTGTAAAAAAATTCTTCGTTTTCTCCAATTATGATGGGCTTCTATCTTAACCTTCCTTCGATAAATAGGCTTCTTGATTGCCTCAAAATAGTCATGTAATCTGTAACTAACTGAGAAAAATACTCGATAAGTGGCGTGTTGTGCATAAGTTTTAACATTTTTTTGTTATTTCTAATGCATATGGGGCAATAGGCTATTTTTCTAAAGCTTAGGCGGCATTTCTACAAAAAAATAAAAAATAAAGAACTAGGGGACAATGTGTAATACTCTTCTATTTTCTTTTAGATGTCGATATTGTTGAATTTCTGAAGTAAAATTCTTTGCAGGGATTTATTCGTGATGAATCCTTTGAACCCGCAAAGTGGATTATACCGGGAGATCGTTCTACCGATAATGCCCTTGAGGAACTATTACTACCAAATATGGAAAAAGTCTATATTAATGGATGGAGGAAAATGAAAAGCAAGAGAGTCGCGGATGTTGTCGAGGCATTAATCGGTGCTGTTCTCAGTACTGCTGGCGAGATATCGACTGTGAAGTTTATGAATCGGATTGGCATCGAGGTTGACTTTTCAAGCCAACCGTACGAGAGGCACTTTCATGTGCGACCGGAGAAGCTTATAAATATCGAACAAGTGGAGTCTCTTCTAAACAACTACAAGTTTCGAGATCCTTCTTTGCTCCTTGAGGCGTTAACGCATGGATCTTACATGCTTCCCGAGATTCCAACGTGTTATCAGGTAAGTTCAGCTCAATACATCACTGTATTTTTTGGTTTCGGTTTGATCAGTTATATCAATATTTGTGCTATATCCAAGTAGCAAACAAATTTTAAGCCTGGATCCGTAAATTATATAAACAACATCGGTCATCGAAATTGGTTTTTAAGTTTTTAAATTAATCTAATTTAGAAACAGTTTTTAATATGTTTGTTGAAATATAGTCGTTTATGGTTATTTAGGGACAATTCCGACCAACATGACGAGATTTTTTTTTTTTTGTTCGCAGAGGCTGGAATTTCTTGGGGATGCCGTGCTAGATTATATGGTCACAGTGTATTTTTACCACGAATACCCTGGGATGTCGCCGGAGCTGCTGACCGACTTGAGATCAGCTTCGGTCAACAACGATTGCTATGCTCTCTCGTCGGTCAAAGCCGGACTGCACAAGCACATCCTTCACTCGTCTCACCAATTACACAAAGAGATCGCGTCTACAGTGAGTAACTTTGAGAAGCTCTCGTTGCATTCGACTTTTGGATGGGAGACGGAGTCCTCTTTCCCCAAGGTTGGCTCTCCATCTTTCTTTTCTTAGTGTTTTTAATTTCTACTTTGAAGTATTTTTTTATTTTTTTTATTTTGTTGATATCAATATTTGTTTAATATGTTCTGTTAGTATTAAAAACAAATATTTTGCTAAATTAATTTTACTAGTAATTTGTAAATATGTATTGAGTTTAACTTAAAGACTATAAATAAGAATATCTTTAATTTTTTTTTCAAATTGTGTACAAATAAGTGTATTATTAAATTATACAACTGTATTGAGTCTTTATAGTTGTAATTCCTGGAAACGTTTTTATATTTGTTTGTCACTATTTTTTATAATTTTATAATTTATATATTTCTTTAGTATTAGTAATAAAATTAATAGTAAAAAAATATATAAAAAATATATTTATTAGTAGTTTCTAGATAAATGTTTTTAAGTTTACCACAAAATCTATGTAAACTTCGTAACCAACATCAGTTACGTTTTTTTTACAGGTGCTCGGAGACGTGATTGAATCTCTGGCCGGGGCAATTTTTGTGGATTCGGGGTACAATAAGGAAGTCGTTTTTGAGAGCATTAGGCCTCTCTTGGAGCCTCTGATCACACCAGAGACGGTGAAAAACCACCCAGCCAAAGAGTTGTCGGAGCTCTGCCAGAAGATGCACTTCGTCATGGAGAAGAAAAGGTGCACCAACAACACCAAAGGCGTCACCATCAAGGTGCTCGGAAACGGCGCGATATACGAGAGCACCTCAGGAATTCATGACAGGAAGGTTGCCAAGAAAGTTGCATGTAAAGAAGTTCTCAAGTCCCTCAAGCACGCCCTCAAACTCACATGATAAGAGTTGAGAAATGTTATCGTATATTTGCGTTTTTTTTATAGATTTTTGGTGCTGATTATTGGTGTTTGAGTGTATAGTTCGGTATAGGCTTTATTATTATTTAAATATTGTACACACGGAATTATTTACGCGTTATAAAATTTTAGTTGTATTGTATATTCTGTCGGTTTATTATAATTGTTTTACATTTTTCTCCGTTCATTTACTTGGTCCAGTTCTACTTTCACCCTATGCTTTAAAAGATTCCTTCTAGAATAGTCTTTCCGGCTCGGCATAATGCCAGCTTGATAATCCCATGTTGCCGTCTTCGCGTATCTACTCGCTGAACTATTGTTTTGTTCTGCCTCATATTTGCTCTCAACTTTCCGAGCCATTACACCGGATCCAAATCTTGACTCGGTATTGGTCAATGTTATCGAGAAGACCCTTTGTTGGCGCGGGAATAGGAACTACGAAATCGTACCTTAACCGTAAAAGACAGTGTTCATCACGGGAATTTAGAAGCAAATGACTGTCGTTTTCGGTTAAACGACATTATCCGAAGCTATGCGGAGAGAGAGAGAGAGAGATTGGGGTGACGTGGCGGCACCAGAAACCTTTAAAAGTCGAAGAGAGAGAGAAAGAAGCCATTGGAGAAGAAGCATGGAAGGTCTGTTTCGGCCTCTGTGCAGCTCCACCACTCTCTTCTCCACAAAATCCAGACTCCAATCACCGGTTCACTCGCTCTCTCTATCTTCTTCGAGCTCCTTCCTATCCGCAAAACGCTCGCTTCCATGTCGCGCTCCTCATTGCGGTAAGCTCTCCTTCTCAATCGCTTGCTGAGTTTCTACCATCTCTGAGAAAAAAACTTGTTCAGTTTTATGTTTTAGCTAGTCGTTTGTGCTGTTCATGGGGATTACTCTTTTGAATTTGGCTCAGGTTTGCAGGCGACGCAAGAAAGCCAAGCGAGTTCGGAGGTCAACAGTGAGACAACGGAATGGGCGATGCAAGGTATGCCTCATATATATATATATATAAATATCATTGCATATCGCTGTAAAGTGTTCATTCTTTTTATGTTCAGATTTTTGGAGTTTTCATGCTTCCCTTTTCATTTAGGACTTAAGTTTGTTATATATCACATTTGAGTTTTGTCTTGGTCTCCGCTCGTTTCGGAGCTTCTCGGTGTTTGTAATTTCTGGAAGTTCTATAGAGGATGCGCGGGGATCGGGCTGATAGAGCTATGGAACTTTCGGATTGGCTTTTATGTATTTGATGTTTTGTTATTTAAGGGTTAATCAAACCGAGCTGTTTCGTAACTTCACGTCGTTTGTAATGTGGAGGCTATATAGAGGAAGCGCAGGGATCGCGCTGATAGAGCTACGGAACTTTCGGGTTCATAGCTTTTATGTAATTGATGTTAAACCGAGCGGTCATTTATTTTTGTACTCTTTCAGTCTTTCTCCACTGCACATGGTTTTCTTCCCGGATCGGGTCTCCACTTAATATTCATGCGTCGATTCATCTTTGCGTTGTTGCTTTTTTGTATTGGATTTATAATGATCTTTAAGGTTTTATGGCAGACTTTTATTCGTTAAGGAAGGAGGTGGAGACGATCTCGGAACGTGTAGAAGAGACAAGATCCTCTGCCGGGCTGCAGCAATTAGAACAAGAACTCGCTGCTCTCGAGTCAAAAGCTGCTGATACCTCCTTCTGGGACGACCGAGCTACGGCTCAGGAAACTCTTCAAGCTCTGACTGATATCAAAGACAAGATCAAAATGCTCTCCGAGTTCAAAACTAAGGTCCGGTGTTTCATAATTTGGATATACCGATTATCGTGGAACAATCATGTGATCCGGTATATTCGTCACACACACACACACACACATATATATATATATGTATCTGTGTGTTTTTTCAGAATATACATATATATATATATATAATTTGTGTGTGCGCGCGCGCGCTGAGAAATTATCAAACCTCTAATGCAATTTTGTTTTTGGCTTTTATACCCATTAGCTAATACAAGATAGTAACATGATTCAACAGATTTAGAACACAAATGACTAAATTAACCTTTAATGACACTAACATAAAACAATAATTAAAATTAGAATACAATTTTTTCAGAATTAATACAATCAAATAGTACCAACTTGCAACAATATATATTTATATATATAATTAAGGGCTGTTATCTTGTCTTCTCACCCATTTTGATTATGACATATCATAAGCAGGTTGAAGATGCCGATACGATAATTAAGCTAACCGAAGAAATGGACTCCATAGATACCGCATTGCTCGAAGAGGCTAAAGCTATCATAAAGGAAGTGAACACGGCTTTAGACCTCTTTGAGTTGACCGAGCTGCTTTCCGGCCCGTACGACAAAGAAGGTGCCGTTATATCTATAACAGCCGGTGCCGGAGGAACCGATGCTCAGGTAGATATTGCTTACACGAATCAAAACTGCTCAGTGTTCAAAAAAATGAAAAAACCCCTAATTTGGCCGAAAACAATGTTTCGTGCTGTGTAAATACGTTGGTTGATACTTTGCAGTGCAGGATTGGGCCGACATGCTTCTGAGGATGTATGTGAGATGGGGAGAAAAGCAGAGATACAAGACGAAGGTGGTTGAGAAGTCTCCGGGAGAAGAAGCCGGGATTAAGTCAGCCACGGTGGAAGTGGAGGGTCGATATGCTTACGGTTATTTGTCGGGTGAGAAAGGGACGCATCGGATCGTGCGACAATCTCCTTTTAACGCCAAAGGTCTCCGCCAGGTATCATTCATATCAAACTCACATTATACTTATAATTAGCCTTGTACATTTTGTTAGTGCACTTTTCGCTCTGAATTTCATTTGTATAACGGACAAAATGAAAATTCAGGTGGAAAAGCAAATCATAAACTCGGTAATCTATGTTTTTAACTCGGGTTTTGTTTCCAGACAAGTTTTTCTGGTGTTGAAGTGATGCCGCTTCTTCCTGAAGAGTCCCTAAATGTTGATATCCCGGAAGAGGACTTAGAAATCACTACTATGCGCGCCGGTGGAAAAGGCGGTCAAAACGTCAACAAAGTCGAAACTGCCGTTCGAATCACCCACATTCCGACAGGTGTCACTGTCCGCTGCAGCGGTAATCTCTTTTCCCTCCAAACAAAACTTGACTCCAAATTTCATTGACAATATTTAGCGCCTCTTCGATTTAATGAAGTCAAAATGTTTTCGACACGATCCAGAGGAGAGATCCCAGGCGTCGAACAAGATCAAAGCCCTGAGCCGGTTGAAGGCGAAGCTGCTGGTGATCGCCATAGAACAGAGAGCATCTGAGATCAAGCAGATCAGGGGAGATGCCGTGAAAGCCGAGTGGGGCCAGCAGATAAGGAACTACGTGTTCCATCCATATAAGCTCGTCAAAGACGTCCGCACGGGCTCGGAGACGACCGACATCGCCTCGGTCATGGACGGTGAATTGGAGCCCTTCATCAAGGCTTACCTCAAGCACAAGTACACCACGAACATGTCCACAACTAGTAGTTAGACTTGGATGATGCCATTTTCATAAGCTTTGTTGTTGTATATGTGGAATTTTGATCTCTTTTTTATGTAATCATGTGATTTTTGCAGCTTCGGTTTCATTTTTTGATAGATCTTAAACTCAAATAGTGTTTCGTAGCACAAGAATATCTTGAAAATATCCTCAACTCGTATTATAAATAAAGGGTTTAAGGTTTCTTTTTTCATGCATGTTGGTAATTTTTAGATGTATTCTAAAGGGGTATAATGGGCTATCTTTGATTCTCGAATCTCGATTATGTTTTCGTACCTTATGGTAAGTCGGTCCATTGTCATGTGCATAAGCAACGACAAAACTTGTTTATCTTAATGGTAAATCAGTCCATTGTCCATTCGTCCTCTATGTGCATGTCCAGTCCAAAAGCAACAATCTTATTATTATTTTTTTTAAAAAAATTGAACATAAAGTCGACTACTTGTTAAACTTAGATATTGTCTTTTATAATTCTGTCTAGAATTGAGGGCAAAATATACAGTAATAAATATAATGGAACATATCTCATATGAATTCTGTTTTGCGCATACGATTCAAAGCATTTTTTTCTTATCCTGAAATTGGACATAGAAGCCAAATAAAGAATACTTTATTGGTGGGGGGCAAAAATACCTCAGAATTGCAGAATAGTAACATCAAGGCATAAACAGCCATTTCAGTCCCGAAAGATGGTGTTTTTTAACTGTTATCCTCATCAGTACTTTTACCCCAAAATTCATAAATCTTAAAGAAAATCAAGAGAAAAAAACTGGGCAAGAATGTGGGTCTCATGGCATGTCCCAAATGGTAAATGCAGCGACGCTACTCCACAAGGCTATGAAATATGAGACCAGTCACTGTTGGACGTCCTTCAAAGTAAACTCCGAAGGAACTCAACAACCGCGACTATTCTTTATTTGACGTTCGCTTTGGCAATATACAAATACAAAATCAAGTTTTGCCACCAAATTCAAGCGAAAAAATCCCCTGGAAAGAGATTTATCGTCACTTTGCTCAACAATCAGCATAATCACAAGACAAAAATAAGATTGGATCAATGGATCAGCAGGTTGGCTTGATTTCTCCAAAAGAGAAAAAAGTTCGCTCAGTATAATCAGCTTCGATCATCTGGGGAAATAGTCATCAATTCCATATCTACATTACCAAAGAAAAATAAGGCAAGAATGTGGGTCTCATGGCATGTCCCAAATGGTAAAGGCAGCGACGCTGCTCCACAAGGCAATGGAATATGAGACCGGTCACCATCGGAGGACCTTCAGAGAAAACTCCCAAGGAACTCGACAATGGCGCCAGTTTTCTGTGCGACGTTCGCTTTGGCATTATACAAACACAAAATCAAGTTTGCCACCAAAAATCTAGCGAAGAAATCCCCTGGAAAGAGATTTATCGTCACATTCATTAGCAGAATCAAACAAAACAGACTGTTCTACGAATTCTTAAACTCCATAACCTAGTGGATATACCAAATATGAATCAGAAAATTGGCTTGAATTCTCGAAATTAATCTATAAAGGTTAGAAGATGGATCAGAAAAATTGGCTTGGTCTCTAAGAAGAGACGTAATTCGCACAGTATAATCAGCTTCGATCATCTGGGGAAATAATCATCTCTTCCATCAATACAGAACACGTAAAATACGAAGGTCTAACTGTATTAAAGAATCAAACAATGGATCAGAAAAATTGGCTTGGTCTCTGTAAAGAGACAAAATTCGCACAGTTTAATCAGCTTCGATCATCTGGGGAAATAATCATCACTTCCATGGACTCAAAACTGCCCTACATTATGAACCTATAATATAACGATGGATCAGAATAATTGGCTTGGTCTCCGAAAAGACGTGATTCGCACAGTATAATCAGCTTCGATCATCTGGGGAAATAATCATCACCTCCATCTATAAGCACTGATCGAATTACTAATTTGAGATTCAGCCTAATCAGAACGATCAATAACCCAAAGATTCGACCTAATTCCCTAGATCTTGTAGCAGAGTCGACGCATTACACAGATTGCACCAATGCTACACAAAAAAGAGAGAAGAGAGAGCCAGGAATTTTCCGATCCGCGAGTGATGGAGAGGCATGAAATCCAGAATCGGCCATAGAAGCCTCAACGCCTTCGCGGAAGCGAACAGCTATGGCGTCTGTTCATACGCAACGCCCATGGAAGCGATCGTGTAAACCACTCTGGGCGCTGGTAATCAGTATATAGACGCCATTGAAGACCAAACAAAAATCGCCGAAGAAAAAAAAATCGAAGCTAGGGTTTCAAGAAGAGATTGGAAGATTGAAGCAGACACTTGGATAACAGAGGAAGCGACGGTATTTATACTCTCGCAGGAGTTTTGGGCTTCTTCCTATGGTACACTAAAACCCTAGTTGCTCTTTAGGGCTTTTCAATCAACGGCTCACAAGAAGCCACGTGTTACACGATAAGGTATTCTCCCGTATTAAAGGCATTTTATTATTTAGTTACGAAATGATATGGTTTATTTACGTTTTGTCATTTTATTTTTAAAATAAATACCTTGTTAAAATAAATAAACAATAATATATGAGATAATAATTACTTTAATTACCTTAAATTTCTCCAGTAATAATTGGCACTTTATCGGTCTTCTTTTCTTCCCTTGTGAACATTTATAACGGTGTCGTTATATTATTTCTAGTATTTAAATTGCATTAAAACTAATATATGATTCACCAAAAAAGCAAACAAAAACTTATTATAATATGCTATATTGTGGTTTCAACTTTCAAGTTCAACATTTTGATAAACTAATTGCGATGCATATAATATATAAAAAAAATAAAAGAAGAAGAAAACATTGTTCGTTTATTGACATGTTAAACAAATACTTCAGAAACCAGTTCCCGGTCGCGGTTTCAACCCTAGGTTAATAAATTTTAGCCGTTTAATATATATCGCTTCTTGGTCATCGACCCCCTCGAGTTACTCACGACGACTTCTTTTTCCTAAAAAGCAAGTCTACGGAGTAAGCATTGCCCTTCTCCGCAGCGACTTCAACCCTTCTCGCACCAACCTGGAAAAAAAATCATCCAAATTATAATTTCTGAATACAAAATAAAATAAATCATGTGTGCAATATGAATCAAAGAATGAAGGAAATACCTTGTCCATGAGCCAAAATCCAAGGCTTGGCATGTATTGCACCAGGTACATGACAGCCAGTACCGGCTACACAAAAAAACGAAAACCATTAGTTCCGAATAAAAATAACAAAGGTTAAAACTTTATGATTAATTATCCGCTAATTATCTCCCCAAACCTGTTTTTACTGGTAAACAGATATGTATAGCTGTATCAACTCCCCTCCTAACCCTGACATAATCGACAATTTTCATTTATTTTTAATGCAAAGTGCATAATCGTAGTCATACTAGTTCCTTTACGATGGATTTGTACTTTAAAATTGCACGCATGGCTCAATATAAATCGTCAATTTTCAACAACCATGGGAAATTTACTACACGGTAAGAGAAAATGTGACAATACGACACTTTCGAGGGTATAGCTGTTTACCTAAACTATAAATGAAGTAAAATATGAAATCATATCACGAATAGAAATGACTAGTACATCG
The DNA here is from genome assembly GCA_954871525.1 of Parietaria judaica. NCBI lineage: Eukaryota > Viridiplantae > Streptophyta > Magnoliopsida > Rosales > Urticaceae > Parietaria > Parietaria judaica. The sequence goes on from OX940862.1 coordinate 12,551,468, forward strand.
TTTCTGTAAGAATACCTGGTATGATATCCAAGCTTCCTTCAGGCCGTGGCTGGCTGCAATTATTGTAAGCTCGGCGCATCTTTCAGACGACACGCGCTTCTGTCATGATAGTTAAGAAGATTCGTGAGTTCACGACTTCAATGAATGGGTTTTGTTCAACGGGCCAATGGCTATTGAATCATACACCTCCGGTCGAGTTCTAACCTCTGAAACGCCTTTGGTTTTGGAAGTCGATGCTTCAGAAACCACAGATGTTTCTATTGGCCCGGGACAGACAACTGTCACCTTGATTCCTTTCTGGCAAAGCTGTATCAATTCAAAAGGAATTCGGAAAATCGATTAGAAAGAAGCTAGATTCAGATTCACGTGTAATCAAATAAATCAGCCAGCAATGTTTTTCTTATGACAGAAGTGAAACTCCATCACATCAGTCCTAAGTGTGAAGAGTATGGACCCGGAATAGAAATCAGAGAGAAACAAGAATATGTTCTTGACAAATGAAACTCCACTCCATAACTTGAGAGTCAGACCGGAAAAATTCTCTCAATGACGTTCGATTGCAAATTCCATCAATCAAACATGATGGCTCAACCAAGACTAGGATAAAAAATGAAGGTTCAAACAGAAATCTTTCAAAGAAGTTAAAACACTTTTTTGGATTAAAAAAAAAATGATAGAATATATTAATAGATCAAACTGTAATCTGTAGCTCTATCATTTCCACAAGAACAAGAAAATTCGGAAAAAAATCAAACCTCAGAACGAAGAGTATGGAAGTATCCATTTAGAGCGTGTTTAGAAGCAGAATACATGGCCTGGCCCGGTGCAGGCGTTTTTCCCGCTGCACTGCTCATCTGCATGATAATGAATTTAGTCTATAAGCTTTGAAATGAAAATGATCGTGCTATCTTACCGATAAAGTTATTTATATTGTGTTTTTAATGATTATAAAACAAAAACAAGTTTATCGACATACCACGACGAAATGACCTTTTCCCCGTTTCAGCATGTACGGAGCCAGAACTCGTGTCAGAGATATTGTCCCAAAGACATTGACATCAAATGTTGCCAACACACCAGTGATAACGAAAAGGAAAAACCTCAACAAATTAAAATAAGATCATTATTCCTCTTTAGCAGGGGAAGCATAGGATTATCAATTATTTTTTGTAGACCTAGTAACATACTTATTAAAGATGTATAAACCACGAGCACGGTATTACCGAAAGATTGTTTTTGGTTTAATGTGATACCTTGAGACTTTCCTCGGACACCTCAAGAGCTGATGTTTTCTGCCAAGGAACCAAACCACATATTAGAAAATAGATACATTAGTAGATATATAAAGGATTAAAGTGGAAGCATTTCCTTGTTAAGCGGCTTTTTGTATCTAGTTTTTAAGGACAATAAATCACCTATCCGATTTCCTAAACTGATCATGAATCGGGTTTTCACAATCGCAAACTAATAACTAATTACTGCTTACTTACAGGACGCTCGAAAGCCGCATTGTGTATCATATAATCAACGCCACTATCCGGGAAAAGCGAATCTGCTTTCTGAGCGATTTCCCTGAGAGCTTCTTCGCTGGACGTCAAGTCCAATGGCAAAACCTGAACGCCATGAGGAGCATGCTTACCTGTGAAACCAATCCATTATGAGATCGCTACGACATGCATACGAATCCAGAGACTTACACAGTCACTCACCGGAAAGTTGTTGCTTGACTCGCTCCAGTCCCGCTTCATTCCGTGCAGAAATAATTAGCTTCGCCCCTAAGCTCGCGAGTTGCTTAGCAAGAACTTCCCCTTCAAATCCATCATATCGAAGCAAAAAAAAAAATATCAAAATTCTCATTCATAAACGATGAGATCTTACTATGATCATCTGTTCTCTTCAAAAGTGAAAGCATTACAAATCGATAAATTACATACCGATTCCACGACTAGCTCCAGTAATCCAGAAAACCTGAAACAAACGATTACACAATTGGTTCTGAAAATGAGAAATTCTGGTGATTCAGCTCAGTACCTTATCTTCGACTTCTTCGCGCTTCACGTGTCTTTTGGAAATCAAAGTGAAATCCCCTGAATCAGCAAACGAGTGATCAGAAAGCGGAGAAATCCATGTCGCTGGAACCAAACACGGAGAAAAATTACCTTCAGCAGTGGCGAATTTGAACAGAGAAACTACGAGGATGACGACTATGGAAGCGAATAAGCAGATGATCACCATTGTTGCTTAGCTCTGAGTTTTCAGAGCTCACTACACACACACCCCTTGATTGTGAATATTAATTAAATTATAAAAAAATATTTCAAATGTTTATTTTATGTTAAATTTTTTTAAAATATTTATTTGTGAAAATAAAAAATATACGTAACAAGTAATTTTTTAAAAGATACGACTCAAAATGGACAGTTTTTAATTAAATTAATAAATATGTTGTGAAATATTTATTAAATTATTAAAAAATAATTTGCGGCATTGGGCCTCAATTTGGATGGGCCTGGAAAGATAAGCCCATTACAACACTAGTATATCATAAACGACTGGGCTGAGAGAAACGACATTGTTTCAGCATAAGAAGCCCGCCCACTGATCCGCAACCTTTCTTGTAAACGACAATGGCGGGTTGAGCTTCGAGATTCCACCATCGAAAAATATGTAAAATAAACAATAGAAGAAGAACCCAAAGGGGAGCTAGGGGATTTGCAAAGTAATGAAAGCGGGGATGCAAAAGGAAGGCGCGTTTGACGTTGTCCTTGAAGAATATTCGGTTTTCTCGGGTGTTGGAATACAACTAGTGTTGAGGGCGTTTCGGCCAACAAACAGTCACGAGGATTCTTTCTCGAGTTTAGAAAAAGGAGTCCGGGTTTAGTCTTTTTGTTAGCTGAGAAATGAGTAAGAAAATGGCAACAATGGCTAAGAACTTCTTTGGATTGATGAACTCTGGTTACAATTTATGAATAAAGTTGTTTTCTCTCTCTAAGGGCATCTCTCTTGATTTTCGGACCTCCTTCCACTATGACTCTCCCCTCTATATATAGGCGACTTATCCTAACTTTAACTCGGATCCCTTGTTGATCTTCAAGTGGTCCTCCTCATAAATATTACGTGGTTCCATCTTGACATTCTCTACTGAAAGCGGGCAATCCGCACTCCTACTATCAGTGTCGCATGCTACCACTCCGAGACTTTCCTGATCCTTTAATGCGCGTACGACCTCAGACACCTGCCAGCCGACAATGATTCGGCCTCATTTAATGCAGACGGTCGTACACCTCTGACACATCCTCGTTGGCCTTCCCTTTTGTCTTTTGGGCTACTGACTTCTTCGACTCCTCAGTATTCTTCCTCGCTGGTGAACTTCCTCAAGCATCTTACTCGCTGCTGGTGGACTTCCCCGAGCATCCTCCTCGCTGCTCAACTTCCTCGAGCAACTCCTTCGCCACCCAATCTCTCCGAGCAACTTTCTCGAGCATCTTCGTCGTTGGTGAACCTCCTTAAGTGTCTTCCTCGTTGCTCAGCTTCCTCGAGCAGCCTCGTTTGTCCCCTCGGAGTAACCACGCCGATGCGGATCCCCTTGCCGAAGCTTCTCCTGCGCTCATATCTGACGTCGCTCCGCCTCTTAGGACACGTGCAATGTTGAGGAAGGGTCTGGCAAGATCTGACCTGAACAACTAGACCGAAATTTCTTCTCAGGATACTGAGGCTAAATTCTCAGCTTCGATACACTTTGAAGTTGAATATGTAAGATTATATCAGTAAATGAACTAGAAAAACAAACTAATGGGCAATATTTAGTAGTGAAAATATGATTAAATAAAAAAAGATGAACGATTGGAAGTAAAACGACACGCGTTTCACCAGTAAAACGACATCGTTTTCTCGCATGCTTGGCACGAGCCTATTTCCCTTACCATTTCTCTCTCCGCTCTTCACCGCTAAACTCAGAAAGAGAGAGAAAGAGAGAGAGAATCCTTGGAAGCTACGAAGAAGAGATTTCAATGGCGGCGAGAAGCGCAGTGCTCAAGTACCTCAGAGTGCAGGTTCAGTCCTTGCCTCAAACCGCCACCCACGCGAATCCTCTCTTCGCCTCGTCTTTCAACGTGATTCGCCGCCGTTTCTTCTCGGAGGAGGTCCGGGGCTCGTTCCTCGACAAGTCCGAGGTCACGGATCGTGTCCTCAACGTCGTCAAGAACTTCCAGAAATGCGATCCGGCTAAGGTATGAGTCATCATCATATTCGATTTTTTTTCTTCTTCCTGGAAATCGATTGCTCAGAACCCTAATCCAGTGGAGTTTATGGTCTTATGTTGACACGAAAATGAATTTTGAAGGTTTTGAGCTTTCAATCAGCTGGACTTTCGTGTATTTTGTGGGAAATGGGAGTTGTTTTAGGAAAAAAATGAAGGGGTTTTAGGGTTTATAGATTTGTGAGATTCGTTCTTGATGGGATTAGGCTAGAATTGAATGAGTGCTTACTGAATTAGAACGGAATTTATCATACTGAAACCAAATTGCTAGCAGACTTGCATAGAATTTTTGTGAAGCTAGTGAAAAAATTTATTGGTTTAATAGTTTTTTTTGTTGGAAATGTTATGTTTAGACGCCATGATGTATCAATCTTTTGTATCTGTCTTCCTTTTTGGTGAAGAATCTTCATGTTTGTGCCGAGTTATCTGTACTTGAATTGGGTTTCGTTTTCCCCGCTTCGTCTATGTTCGCGTCTGAATCTTCTTCGATCTAGCACGGTCCAGCATTTATTTGGATGTCGACAGTCAGACTTACTATGAACTTTGCCATTTATGTTCTCTAATCTCTGTTGAATTTTCACATCATGAAGTTTTTCTTTGCTGTACCTTAACCTACCTTGAATTCAAATTTCACAAGGTTTGATATATTTAAATTTGCATAAGCCTCGTCTTGCGAATGTATACATTTATATATAGATATATCATATATATTTATTTAGTAATGAATACCGCTACTCACCCATATTTGTATATTTTCTGTCTTCAACAGTTGGTTTTTTCACTCTGTCGTTGCACTCTCCAAATTTTTTTATTTCTGAATCATTGAAGAACTTAGGTATTATTAAGAAGTCTAAATGGGTTAAGCATCTACGGGCCAACTAAGGTTTCCATTTCCGTTTTTGTCACGCGCAGCCCTTAAGATCGCCTTCCTCAGCAACCATGGAAGCGTGTCGAGTCATAGCAGCGCAAGAGTGAAAATTACCCGTTGTTTTGGCTCTCTTTAGGGTTTTCCTTCCGAGGCCTTTCGTGTAACTTTTCCCACCGCTGTTTGTTTCTCGGGATATTCCCTTTTCTTGCTTAAGATCTGAAGTTTTCTTCCCATATTTCTTAACCCCCTTTGGGACGCTATTGCCCCTAGGGCTTTAAGCTTATGGGATTTTCAGGTCATAAGTGGATTTTGTGGGTTTTTTTCGAGTTCTGTGGTGGGTAACAATCCATTAAAAATTTAAAATTAATAATTAAATTCATTTTTGGTGTCCCGCGTTTCTTGTGCTAATATATACGGAAAATTAAGTTTGCATTATTTTGTTACTTGGATTCTTAACATCTTCAACTTAAACTTGGACAGGTCACACCATCTGCCCATTTTCAGAACGATTTGGGACTAGACAGTTTAGACGCTGTAGAAGTTGTTATGGCTCTTGAAGAAGAATTCGGATTCGAAATCCCCGATACCGAAGCAGACAAGATCAACTCCATAAGTCTTGCGGTTGACTTTATTGCCTCTCACCCGCAAGCAAAGTGAGAGAGAATCGCGAGCCTCACTCTTAAATTTTTTGAGTTTTTTTAGTTATCTGAGCAGTGTGTTAAATCGTAATTGGATTTCGCATCCCCTTTTGCTTACCGGTTGTGTCCTCTTCTCATAAAATGCCGGTCGGATTTTTGGGCTACTTTAATATATCAACATTAATTTTTCTATTATGATGATAAAGACACAAAACTTGTCATTGTTTTGATGAGTTATGGTACTACTAAATCCCAATTGTTTATTGGTCCATATGTTTTTGTATGCATGATCTTACGCTTATAAATTCTATGTATAAGTACACAACCAGAAACGGACCGAAACCGGGCCAATAAATTTCTGTGTGCAAGTAAGCAACCGGTGGCCGAAATGAGGTTCGGACCGAAGCTTTCATCCCTAGGAAACTTAGAACACAAAAATCTTGTTGTTTTTGAAAGGCAACACACGCAAGTTGATGCCGTTTCTACCAAAATGTATAAACTACAAACAAATGTTATATGGGAAATTTACGTCATAGTACTACAACTACTTCGTTGTTTATTTATTATAATTAAGTTATAATTGGTAGGATAAATGTATCTTTTCGTATTTCATCTATCTAATTCAAACATTAGAAACTAATAAAGTTGTATAAATGGTAACATTTGGTATGTAATTTGTGTACTTAATTTGTTATAACCAAATAAAAAAAAATGAGATTATGCCAAGTCTTCACAACTATCAGTTTCTTCCGTTGATCATCTTGTCTCGTGTAACATTCTACACGCAAAGTCTAGTTTGACATGAAACACGAAATATGATATAATTATGCTTCTTCTTTTTTGGTTGAGAAAGATTTTTTTTTTTTTGGAGTTGAGAAAGACTTTGAAAATGCACAAATGGAAAAAGAAGTCGACAAGTCAAGGCTCCGGAGACTCCTAAAGTCTTCTGCCACAAACACCCTTCGTTTCCCCATAAATTACGTATATACCACTTACGCTAGTTTCTTGGAAATTAACGTTCAACACAATCACGAAAGAAACAGAGCATCAAATTAGAGAGGTTGATGATTGTTGATTATATATGCAAGAATTTCATCTACTTAAAACCAATCCATCTTCCATATAAACTAGCAACACATAACGAAAATAAATACCGGAAATGGTCAAACTATGACCGCGATTTCGTCATGTACCATTTCGTGAAAATTTTGCCTGGTCTGCTCAGAAAATATCAAATTTCGTCAAAGAATATACGAAATTATGAAATTAACCAGTAATAATTTCATCTGCTCGAAATACTTTAACATCCATATTGACAATGACAAAGCAATAAATAAAAGACCAAGTCAAGCCTTTGAAAGAGAAATTCTTCGTATGAGTTCAATAAAAGCAAAAAAACTAAAAAGCTAATTGGACAATGCAACGTCAAATGATTTCTGATTGGTGGATTCAATGGAAAACCCATTTATCTTTAGCTTCCTATTGGCTCAAAACATAACAAAAAGTTACTTTAAAAAAAATATATAATTTTAGTGTAAATTTAGCTCTTTAAATTATAATAATTATTAAAACAAAATTGTTTACTGGTGATTAAAGGGAGCTAAATATTACTAAAATCATGAAAAAAAAAAAAAAAAACTGTTTCCGCTATTTTCCAAACCGATGCGATCATGCGCCAACAATACTAGCATTGGAAAGGAAATATTATAATAATAATAATAAAAATAGCTCAAAAAAAAAACTGAAAAAAAAACACTAATAAATATTATGGGGCCATCATCACAGTGCTGACTTTGACTATTCTACACTCTCTCTATTTCTTCTCAAACAAAGCTAATATGCTGGTCCGATAATGGGATGGCAAGCTCGAAATTGACTCAGAAGACCAAGGGCAGTCTCGGAAATCCACTTCTATAAAGCACGAGTATTCTCTGTCTCTCTCCACATTCCGCCATTGCAGACCCTGCAAATGGCGACTCGAGCTTCGTCTGGTTCGCGAATCAAGCTTCTTCTGCTTTGCGTGTCGTTTCTCTTTCGCTCTTCGCTCTCGGAAATCTTCTTCGAGGAGAGATTCGAAGGTAAAGACTCAATCTTTTTTGTTGGATTTCTTTTACCAATTATGGAAAGTGTTCTCAACCGTCGAAAACTGTTATAGCAAGTACGAGGGAGAGGGCAATTATGTCATTTTAAGTAATAATCCCTCTCACTTACACTATGATTATAGTAATAAATAAGTGTCATAGTCAATTTGTTAAGAAGAAGAGATAATTATACTCTATTGTTGTATTGGATTTTAATATGTAAGTTTAATCATGCTATATGTTGAAAATCAAATGAAAACTAGCAACGTAAACAGAGAGAACTCGACTCGGAATCTATGTAATTGGCTGAGGAACCGTCCTACCGGTCCGGTACTCCGTTTCCGCCATGGAGTTTCTATAATATTTGATAAAAATATTGTGTAGAAACGGCCCGGGCCGGGGTCTGTGAGACCTGATTTGGGTCGGAGACTTTTAACACAATATGTATTTTTGGTTGAGAAGATGATTGGCTGTGTTGGATTATAATATGTAAGTTTAATCATACTATATGTTAAAAATCAAACGAAAATAGAGAGAACTCGACAGGGAAATTGGCTTCGGGATCCAGCCTATCGGTCTGATCCTCGGTTTCCACCACAGAGTTCCTAAAATGTCTGATAAAAATATGTGTAGAAACGGATTCGGGTCGGAAACTCTAACAGTGTATTTCTGGTTGAGAAGATGATTGGCAGAGCAGATGGGTGAGATCAGATTGGAAGAAAACAGAAGGGAAAGCTGGCTCTTTTAAACATTCCTCAGGAAGATGGCCTGGAGACCCTGATGACAAAGGTCAACTTTCTCTCTGTATATATATAATTATATATATACATATATTGTTTCTTATTTTAGTGTGTATAGATATAATATATATACTCTTATGTTGTTCAGTGATAGCATGATACTGATAACATTGTTTCAGTGAGCCTTTTTTCATTGCAAGGAACACTTAGATAGGAGTGGCAAGATGGTATTTTAGTCTTGTGAATTTAGTCCCTTATTTTCTTTGAGGTTAAATTATGTCATTGAGGGTATTTCGGTCAAGTCCGTGTTTTTCTCTAGGTTTTCGAATGGCCTAGTTTATGCTTTCTCTTAGCGTCGAAGGAAGGTTGGTCTTGTTATTCGTTACTCGTCCATAATAGATAAAAATAAGGGAATTCGTCACATTGGTGAATTCCCGTTGGCCGAATTGTATTTGATTTCAATCCCGGAGCCTTCTGATATGGCCCCGAGAGTCTAAGTTTGCGTCGTTAATAAATTAGGGTCGTTTATTTTTATATCATCGTATTTAATTGGGTCTTAGGATATTAAAATTAGCGTCGTTTCTATTTTTGTCGTTTAATTATTTAAATAGGTTATTAGGTTATTTAATTATGTTAAAGGGTTTATTTAGTCGGGCCCGGTCCGGCCCATTAGGGTTGTAATTTCATGCTCTATTTAAGAGAGCTTTGATGAATGAAAAAAGGAGCCAAAGAATTCAGAAACTTGATCCTAAGAGATCGGGTTTTTGAGTGTTGGCCAAAATTCTCAATTTTCTCGTTTCGAGTTTATCGATCTTCGGGCACGTATCAATTTGGTATCAGAGCCGCTCGAAATGGGGGGGTTTTCAAAGACGTTCATGGAGGAATTCCGGGAATTCGTTGTGGGGCAAGAAGCTGCGACGCAGCGGTTAGAGGCGGCAATAGCAGCCCTGACGGCAACGATGGAAACCTTGACAGCGGAGGTGAGTCCGTTGATGACAATGGTGGAAGTGACCACGGCAACAGTGGGAAAAGGGACACAAATGGCCCCCGAAACCACTGGGAACCAGCCAAGGCCCAATATGGAATTTCCAGATATCACGCAACGCTCCGGCGGAGCTCCGGCGAAGGGGGATGCGAAGGGTGGTGGAAAATTCGATAGTGAAGGCAGAGGTGCAACGACCGGAGGTGGTTGGAAAAGGTTCAAGGCAAACGGGGGCTATGGGGTCAGTTATTGCACCTCGCAAGGAGTTGGTCGTGAAAAAGACCCACCTGATCGGAAGGCAGCGGTCGGAGTTGGGTCGGCGGCGGCGGCGGCGGCGGGAGTCGGGTCTCTGGCGGCGACGGTCGTCGGAAGTGCGCATGGCGGCTGGCCAAGTGGAGAGATGAGAGGGGCTGTAGTAGGAGTTGTGGTTGAGAAAACCCTAATGGGCCTTGAGGGCATGTTGAGCCCAGTAAGGCTGGACAAACCAAGCCCAGGAAAAAGACATCACTTAGGTCACAAGGGAGGAAGTGGCTGGAAGCGCGTGGGGGTCTGCGACGATCACAACCAAGGAGGTGCGGCGAGAGGTGGCGTATTCACCGGCCGCGGAGATTGGGGCGGAGCTCCGGCGGGTGGCGGCAGTAGGAGGGAAGAGGACTGGTTGGCTCTTAGAAAGGCTGGAAGAGAAGAAGCCCTAATGGGCCATGAAGCCCATAGAGGGAGTGCTGGAAAAGGAAGCCTTTTGGGCCAGAAAAACCCTCATACAGGCAGACTTGGTATTCACCAAACCCTGTGGCAAAAGGAGACAGCAAAGCAATGGGAGCGTGAAGAACTTCAAGCTGGACGAGCGGGCCACCATTGTGGAGCTTCAGTGGGTGGTGGCGACCACCGGAGGAGGCAAGTCAGTGGCGGCTCAAGAGCGAGCTACAAGGTGCCATGGCGAACTCATTCCGGAGCATCTGTTACCTTGTTTTGAGCTTGAGGACAAGCTCAAAGTGGAGAAGGGGAGTAATGATATGGCCCCGAGAGTCTAAGTTTGCGTCGTTAATAAATTAGGGTCGTTTATTTTTATATCATCGTATTTAATTGGGTCTTAGGATATTAAAATTAGCGTCGTTTCTATTTTTGTCGTTTAATTATTTAAATAGGTTATTAGGTTATTTAATTATGTTAAAGGGTTTATTTAGTCGGGCCCGGTCCGGCCCATTAGGGTTGTAATTTCATGCTCTATTTAAGAGAGCTTTGATGAATGAAAAAAGGAGCCAAAGAATTCAGAAACTTGATCCTAAGAGATCGGGTTTTTGAGTGTTGGCCAAAATTCTCAATTTTCTCGTTTCGAGTTTATCGATCTTCGGGCACGTATCACCTTCATATGATCTTTTTCTGGCATTAAATTCAATTCAGTGAAACTCCCAATACTTATGTTTTTTCCTTCTCTTTCAGGTCTTCAAACATCGAGCGACGCCAAACATTTTGCGATCTCAGCGAAAATCCCTGAGCTGAGCAACAAGAACAGAACGCTCGTCATTCAATACTCCATAAGGTTCGAGCAGGAAATCGAGTGCGGCGGCGGCTACATCAAGCTTCACTCCGGCTTTGTCAATCAAAAGAAATACGGAGGCGACACTCCGTACAGGTTTGTCTCTGGTCTTACCATTTTCTTTCTTGATGTGCAAGTAATTTTTAAATAGTCTATTATGCATCTTAATCTTTCTTGCTTTGCAGTCTGATGTTTGGACCGGATATTTGCGGCACGGACACGAAGAAGCTTCATCTAATTCTGTCGTATCAAGGCCAGAATTACCCGGTCAAGAAGGATTTGCAGTGCGAGACTGATAAGATGACACATTTCTACACCTTCATTCTTCGTCCCGATGCAACATATAGCGTGCTCGTGGACAATAGGGAGAGAGATTCAGGAAGTATGTACTCCGATTGGGATATTCTTCCTCCGAGAAAGATCAAAGATGTCAATGCCAAAAAGGTGCAAGTTGCGGGTGAAACCGGTGCTCTATTTACTGTGTTTTTTGTTTTACATTTAAAAAAAATGGAACTCAATATTCGGTGTTTGGAAAATAGAAATCGAAACCGGTTTTTCTCTTAACAAAAACCAGTTTACTAGGTTACCGGTTTATAATCTGGTGTCGCTTAGAAACCAAAAATGGAAAATAGAAGTAAGTTCATAGTGACTAACAATCTACAAATAAGATGCCCAAATTACAATCAATGATGAATAATTAAAAAACTCATTGAAAATCAGTGTTTGGTGTGTTTTTTTTAATGAATACTGAAATTGGTTTCGATCAAACGCCAACATTTTCTACTAATAAAATTATTGTTCCGGTTATTAAACATTTGGTGTAATTTTTTCACTCTTAGTCCTTCCCTAGTTTTAGGCTTTTTGCTTTTTCTAGGACAGCTTTGACTTTTGTTGTGTTTCCTTTGACTTTTTTGTTCAGCCTGCCGATTGGGAAGAAAGAGAATACATTGATGATCCTAATGATGTTAAACCTGAGGTTTGTAAGCTTTAACTTCAGTTCAATATAATGTTTCATTTCATCCCTGTGTATATATATTATATATAATATATATATATATATATATGATTGTGCGTTGATCATTTTTCAGGGGTATGATTCGGCTCCTCGACAAATTCCTGATCCGAAAGCTAAAGAGGTTGGAGCTCTGATTCTATGCTTACTTTTATTCTGCAAGCCCGATTTTGACCAGTTTCAACTAAAAAAAAAGATTTATTTTTGGTAAGAAAAACAGCGAAACCAAGCCGAGGCTTTCAAAAATTTGGCTGGCCCGATTTAATTTTTTAATTAATTCATTATAATTTTAGCTTTCATTTTTTTAATCATTTTAGAAGTGTCAAAAATTGCATTTTTATTGATAAATTACTACTTAAAATAAGTTTGAAAAAACCCGGCCCGGCTCAGTTTACCCCAATTCTCCTAAAAAAAAAATCGCGCTTATTCTGAAACCGGGACTGGTGCCGGGAGCAAGCAAGGTTTAGGAATGCCCGAAAACCCGGGACTGGGCCAAAAACATTTTATAGCCCATTACCCGGTCTCGATTTTACCCTTACTTATGATCTTGGTCTCTGATCATTAAGTAGTTAAACCTGGGCTTTTGTTTTCTTCTCCTATCAGCCTGAAGATTGGGACGAGGAAGAGGATGGAATTTGGAGAGCACCAAAGATTCGAAATCCGGCTTATAAAGCCGGACCATGGAAACCTAAGGTTAGACCAACATTAAATGCTGACTCTAAAGCTTTCATCTCTTGTACTGTATCTAATCATCTCTCTCGAATCGCAATGACGCTGCAGAGAATCAAGAACCCTAATTACAAAGGAAAATGGAAGACCCCGTATATTGATAATCCGGGTACGTATAGTATGCAGATTTTGAAGATGATTCCTTTGTTCTCCCCTTGGTTTTTCACTGATTCCATTTCGAATGTGCAGAGTTCGAAGACGATCCTGATCTTTACGTGTTTAAGCCAATCAAATATGTTGGCATAGAAGTTTGGCAGGTGAGAAAAACCTACACACTTAAAACCATAATTAGTTTCATATTATTAATCATCATAACAATGTTTTATGTAATCATGAAACAGGTTAAAGCCGGTTCGATCTTCGACAACATTCTGATCTGTGACGACCCGGAATATGCGAAACAAGTCGTTGATGAAGTATTTTCACATAAAGAAGTAAGCCTTTTTCATTTTCTCGTTCCTACTTTCTGTATATGATATGTGTTCATCGGTAACAGTTCTTTTCTGCATAATCTTCAGTCCGAAAAAGAGGCATTCGAGGAAGCCGAGAAGAAGCGAAAAGCTCAAGAAGAGGAGGTTATCTTCTGCTTAACTTCTGATCCAAGCTTTCTTCTCAAGCTCTTCAATCTTTAACACTTGATTGTAGAGATAATGATGAGAGCCTTTCACTGTAACAGGAAGCTCAAAGAGCGAGAGAAGAAGGCGAAAAGAGAAGACGGGACCGGGATCGCGATAGAGGACACCGAGACAGATACAAGGACAAATACAGAAGGGTCAGTCATTTTTATTTAAATATTATCCATTAATTTCAAGTGTCGGGGTAAAAGTTTTGGCCCGGTCCCGGTCCAAATATGATTTGAAAGCAGTAATAAAGCGAGGATCCGACCCGGTACCGGTTTAAGAACCGAGAACCGGGACCAGGCGGAGGGGATTCTCTATTTAGCTTAAACAATGTATTACTTGAAGTTTAGATTTTGTTCAGTCAGATGGGCCGGATCTGTTTTTGTAAGGTCCGAAAAAACGGATACCCCAGTTCCAGTTTCACACCTAAGCTCTCTAGTATCTTTGAACAATAACAGATTTGTACTAAGTTTTAACTTCGGTGTTCGTTTTGCGCAGCGTTACAAACGGGACTATGATGATTACCATGTAAGCATCAGTATTTTGCCTCCTAATTTCTTGGCAAAAATAAAATCTTTAATTCAACACTAATGTTTTAATGATTTCTTACAGGATGAGCTCTGATGAGGATCTGAGGGCCTGTTCTCTGCGACATGTCGTTTAGAAGAAATATGCATATGCCAATCTTAGTGTCGTTTCCTTTTAAATATAAACTTTACAGTCTTGGTGGACAACTCAAACTGTTTTTGTTTTATTTATTCAGAATTTTATAGTTACAGTGTAAAAAACTTTTGCAGTTGTTTTTAAATAGTTGTTTGGTACACATTTCTGTTTTTTATTTTTTTTAAATAAAACAACAGAATAAGTGTTCGGAATACGATTCAATTTTTTCTTAAAAAATTAAATATTTAATACATTAATAAAATTTAAAAAATATTATTACATTAATAATACAATAACATAAAGATTATATTACGGTGTAAATTAAATACAATCATGTTTAACATATCAAAGCTATACTATATAGTCTAAATAATCAGGTTTAACATGCATCAAAAGTAAAATATCTCATGTCATTTTATTCTATTATTTTTCACCAATATTATATTAAACATAGTCTTCGCGTAAATTGTATATTCAGCAAAACAAGTCGTCCATATTCATTGTTCCAGTGTCATCACACAATTAATTTTGGTCCCACCATCACATAGGTCAAGTGAGATTCGGCACCGGCACCGGTGTCGCAGTTAACGTTGGTGTCTCAATCGACATTGAGACTTTGAAGGTTCAATGTTATAGTTCAAAGGTGAAAATTTGGTATCCGTTTTCCGGTTTTGTCTCTGTTCCGGTACCGGTCCTTGATCGATTTTAAAAAAATTCAAGAAATTTAATTTAAACCCAAGAACTCGTACTTCTCTGTACCCATTTTTAGAACTGAGAACCATAAACGATGCCCTGAACAAATATTTCCCGGTTTTTGGTACCGATTCTGATTTTAAACTACATGTCGTTTTTTTAGTTTTTAGTATGTCATTTTAGTGCATTTTAAACTTTTATTGTCGTTTTTATACTATTTGTAATTTGTAATTTTTTATTTTAAAAAATACACGTGGTTTTAAAGTCAAGCACTCTTAAAATCGAAATCGGTACCAAAAAAAAAATCCCGATTTTCCGGAACATGGACGAAAAAAAGTTATTTCCCGGTTCCGATTTTACTCCTAATGAAGTCGATAGAAATAAGGAGTGATGAAAGAAAAAACTGAGTGAAAAAAATAGAAAACAACAAAAATCTGTATTTGAAAATCCTTAAGAAAAACAGAATAAAACTTGAAATGTTTTGGAGTTCAATTTGATGAGTTACACACCAAACAGTCATTTAATTTTTTTCAGTGCAACTGTACAAGTTAGAAAACTAAAAAACTGTTTTCAAGTTATGTACCAAACACAACCTTGTTCCTCTTATGGGTGTGTTTTTGTAATGAATTATTATTATAAGCTGAATTATTATTATAAGCTTTCCTTTGTGGGACAGCAAAACAAATAATTAAGTTTCATAAAACAAAAGGACATAAGTTAGTTTGGGATTTTTCTGATGATAATAATTAACTAAAGCAACACACCAAAGAGGACACTAAATATTAACAATGTACATTATTATAAGATATTTTTCGCTTAATTTCATTATTTTTTACTAATTATGTGAAAATTTTATCCTTAGTTTCTCTTAAAAATTTGATTTCTTAATTGCTTTGTCCTAATATCATAATTGAGCATTGTACTATTCAAAAAAAAAAAATTGTGGATATTAAAGATTAAATTTAAACGCTCATCACTCCTACATGTTCCTAATTATTTAGTTAGTTGTATAAATAATATATCTTCTGATTAGCCTATCTGATAATAATAGACAACTAATCTAGGAAGTTATTTTAACACATTTATTAAAGGAAAATAGTTCAAATATGAAGGGAAAGAATTGTTAGCACTAAACTTCCTGAATACTTTGGTCTGCGTAATGTCATAAATATTAAATACCCTTATCAGAGTAAGGTAACAATGACTAACAATTTACAAAAATTCATAACGTGTCCCAACGGGAATAAAAATGATACAATCAATCCCAACAAAACAGGAGATCAAACTATCTTCTCCTCTGGGCGGCGGGGGGGCCCGCACGCTGACCTGTCGCCGGGCCTGCTTGTTCTTCCGGGAGATTCATTGCTTGGGTCACGGCGTTCATCACAATGAGTCCGAGGGGAATCATGTACATCCACTGAGATGCAAAGGTAAACATAAATTAAGGAGCTAAATTTATCTTCTATAATTTTTTTGGGAATTTGTCTGCAAAGCCGGAATGCTGACATTATAATTAAACCTCCGCCTCTACGGCCTCAAATTTCCTAACAAATACTTCTAAACTATTTTAGTTGACTATCCGATTTCTACTTCTTTTTGGGTTGGATAGGTCACTACCCCTTTATTAGAGGGCCGATTCAAGCCACTTTTTTGTATCTTGAGGTTCCAAAACAAAAATATGTTCACGTTTTTCTCATCTTCATAATTTTTTAAGTGTCAAAGAAGGATTCCTGATTGAAAAGACAGGTATATCGGAACTCACATATTTAGCCCAAAACGACCTTTCCGGTGGCGCTACAACTTCACCTTCTACACCTTCACCACCTAGACCAAGGCTCTCTTCGGCAAATACGGGGGTCCTGAGATATATCACAGCAAAATTATCACGTAAGATTGGTTTCCGTTTATGATATTAGTTATTAAGAAACATTTCTAAGTATATGATGTACTCAGTATTATGAACAGAATATTGGAAGAACAATGGCAAGGACGTACCTAGGTGCTTGTTCGCTGTTCTTCAAGATCGTGTGAGAATTGAAGGACCATTTGGAAGGCTGAATGAAGCATTTTCGTACATTATTATCTATTTCTTTAGAGTAGGAACATTTATTAAAAGAAATCATAATCCTGTCTTGACAGAGGTTATAGCTTTTTATACTAATCTCCTATTCTTAGGTTTATCATTAATGAATAAAATGGATAAATCATTCTTACAAGTCTTAATTGCCGAGGATATGAGCACGCTCCCGGGGCACCGTAACTCACAGCCAATATATTAACACCATCCTGAAAAGGAAAGAAAAGATAAAATCTTGAGAAAATAGAACCCACTGAATCACTTAGCAAAGTTAACTGCAGCTTAATCAGTAAAGAGAGACTAACCGTGTGAATAACAATATGCTCGTCCAGATTATCCCGTGCAAGACATCTCTGGATTCAAGTTTAGCATTGTCTTTAGTGTTGGAAATCTAGGCTAGACTCATACTAAAAAACAGTGTTACAGCCCTTACCGCTTTCACCGACGAAATAACGAACTCTCTCCCAGGAGGACTCACAACATTAGACGGCAATCTAATCCTGTAAAATTCATCTTCTTGAAGAAGCGTCTACAGAAACGGTACAGCTACAATTAGATTGCTGGGCAATAAAAATTTTAAATACCGGAAATGAGGTGATGGAAAAAGAAAATTACGGAAAACTTGTCCTTCTCCTCTGCAGTGAATGAATTTCTCGAGAACCGCAGCTTCGTGAGCGTCTGTGGCAAGTGAATTTTGCATATCAATCGATTGTAATTTCATGCTTTTCCAAGTGATAGTGATATAACAGTGATTTAAGGAATCATATATATTATATATACAAGACATGTACAATCAAGCTCAAACCTTCTTTATAATTAACCACGAAGTTCATTATTCTTCCTACAATTTCTTCAGTACAGTCTACTAGATTTAAAAGAAGTATCTTCGCTGTTTGACATACTATATTGTGGAGATCTCAATTCCTATTTGCGGAGTTCAAATCTATGTAAATCAGAAACTGAACAAAAAAACTAAAAACTGTTGGATCACTGGGTCGAATTACGATCGAAGAATAAAGTTCCCACTCAGACGACACAATCGAGATTCGAAAACTATAGCCGCCATGACAGTCCAATTATTTTTCTCAGCAAAAGTATCATAAATTCCAAAGAAGAAGTAAAATCGGGATCAACCTGGCCTCCATGACTCCAAGTCTTCAAGCGAGCCGTGAAGGTGCCCGCCGGCGAGAAATCGGAGTCTCCAAAGGCGTGTTCGAGCTCAAACAGGATCTTGGAGTCCGAATCCTGATCCGAAACCCTCTTGCGGCTCGGCGCGGGCGGCGATTGCGTGCGCGTGACCTCAGGGGACTTTACCGGTAGTCCTCCTTCGAGGCCGAACTCGTCGTCGTCAAGGAGAAGCTCATCGGACTGGAAAGCGAAGCTCGGTGAAGGAAAAATGGCGAGGAGAGAGAGAAGAAGTATCGCCAGGAATCGGAAGGAGAAAGCCATTGCTCCCTGCGTTCTGGTTCAGTTCGGAGAGAGAAACAATGAGAGAGAGAGACTTATGAGGAGGTTGACTTTGGGCTTAGTACTTGGGCCTCAATCGGGTTCCAGGCCCATATCGTCTTTATTAATTGAAATTGACAGTGGTGACCCCTGAAAATTTATGGTTTGTGTATTTTGACCTTTGATTATTATTTTTTTCAGAAATATCCTGTAAATCAAGAGGTAGTACTTTATCCCTTGGGTGTTAAAATACTATAAATTTTAATACGTGGCAGCATCTGAATTATTTTAAGGTACTTTAACTTATGTTTTTATTACTTCTCGAGACGGGTCAATCGTAAATAAAAGGTATTTTAGAAAAACTAGATAGTAATTGGCTTCAATTGACTTTCAGGCCCAAATTAAATTTGTAAATATGTCAAACTCGAAGGATATTTCAGTAAAATCAGGTCTCAAGAGCTTGAAGGGTATTTCGGTAACTTCGACAGCATGCGTAGGAGCAAAAATCAGTTGATTAAATTTTAGTTTTCAATAGAAAATCCATTAGCCTGAAACAAGCCCTAAATCAGCAGAGTCCTTCTTCGAGAAGCCATGGACGCTCTGAGGAAGCAGCTCGACCAGCTCATGGGCGCCAACCGGAACGGAGACGTTCGCGAGGTCAACCGGAAGTACTTCGATCGTGATGTCTGTCGCATGTACTTGGTCGGCCTTTGCCCTCACGAGCTCTTTCAATTGACGGTGAGTTTCGAAGTTTTAGGTTTCAGTTCTCTCTTTCTCTCCAACTTTACGCTGCATTTTCGGTTGCTTCAACGATTACGAGTGCTATGTTTATGGTGATTATCGCTGATTCGATTGGACTGTTAGAATTTTTGTTTGGCATTTGATTTTGATAGCTATGAATACTTAGGGCTGTTGTGTTGGTTTTTGTTTCAGAAAATGGACATGGGACCTTGCCCGAAGGTACACTCATTGCAGCTGAGGAAAGAGTATCCTTCTATATTCGCGGAGAAGCTGAATTTTCCATTCATCACATCTTTTAACCAAATTAGTCATATGGTTTAAACATAGTCCCAATTGTGCTTTAACTCTTCAAAGATATCAAGAAGCGAGAGCGAAAGGGACCGACAACTACGACAGGGATCTGGAGGATATCATAGACAGGCTTATAGTTGAATGTGATCGGAAAATTGCTAGAGCTCTTAAGCGTCTTGAGGACGACGATGCGAAGGCTGCCATTGCAATTTCTGTCTCTGAGGTCACTATGGTGAGCATTGGTCACTTTCTCTGTGAAGAATTCTTGTAGAATGTTTAATGTAATTCTTACTAGTTTGTTTGACTTGCAGACACCTGAGATACTTGAGTTGTCGAAGAAGATCAAAGAGAAACTGAAAGAAGTTGATCAATCTGGTATATATATACAGTCTAAAATTTATTTCAATATTTGTTCTTTCTCTCAGTAATTTTGGTTTTCAGAGCATAGATTATGAAAGAAATTGGAGATATATATGATATAAACACTCATGGCTCAACCTGATAGATCTCGAAGGCAAGACTGATCAAAAGATTCGAGCTATGGAGATTGTGGAAGAACTTAGAACCCAGAGAGCAGACAAGCAGGTAATGCTTGAGAGCTGTTTCTAGTACATCATTATCGACTTACTGCTGTTCAATTTATTAATCTCTCACCATGAAATTACATTCTTGGTCTTATATGTTGTTCCCAGTCAATGCTTCTCTTGGAGGCCTTCAATAAAGATAGGGCATCCGTGCTACCACCTATGCCTGCAGCCGTTCCTGATGCTCGGACGCAGGAAATGATAAATGAAAAACTAAAGAAAGCAGAGGATCTTGGTTAGTCCATAAATTACCAGGCCCTTATAAGTTATAAATATCAAATGCTTATTATATGTCTGTATATTAACTAGGGGTGAAAATAGTTCACCGGAAATGGTCTGGACACTGGAAGTAGAAAAATCCAGTTTATGGAGTTAATAGTTTTGTTATTAGTCTTTCCACACTGGTTCGACTTGCAAATTAAAACTTGATTTTAATTTAGAATATTTCTTAATCAATTTATGAACTGAACATTGTTTTATAACGGATATAAGCGTGGAAAATTGGTACTGATTTTGAAAATATCAAAAACCAGTACCGGTTACAGGTAACTCAATTTTTGCGCAGAATGTAATAAATTCTATTTTAACTTTGTTGTGGGTCGGATATTATATAGACGGTATTACATTTCCGGGCTTTGAATTGGTTGATTTAAGTATTCTACCTGGTCTAGGTGAGCAAGGGATGGTAGACGAAGCACAGAAAGCATTGGAAGAGGCTGAAGCCCTGAAAAAGGTTTGTTGTTGACACGTTTTCATCTTTTTATTCTTATCCCTGTATTTTGTTAAATATTCTACTTAATATATTTTCCTGCTGTTTCAGCTGCCAGCCAGACCCGAGCATGCATTTGATTCATCCAAATATACTGCCGCGGATGTCCGTATTGTAAGTCCAAGTGTACTCTACTTGTCTCTGTATTTCATTATTCATTTATTTACTGTACTAAATGGTTTAACAATATTGTGGAATGTAAAATCTTGTGAAGAAGCCTTGTAATCTTCACATAATCGCATTATTTGTGCTTCATCTAGTAAAGTAATGTATAGAAAGTGTATGAATGCTTTAGGACTGGAAAAGTAATTTATTACTTTGCTGTGTTCTTACAGACTGATCAGAAGCTGCGAGTTTGTGATATCTGTGGAGCGTTTTTAAGCGTTTATGATAGGTAAAACATGACCGTTTAACATCTTTATATCTGCATGATGTTTACTAGCTTTCTTTCATGAGGAGACCTAGAAATAGTATTTGGGGTTTGCAAATGGTTCGGCTTTTGACCCATCAATTATACCTCCTTTGTACCAGCAGGCTCTTGTGCCCAGTTTTACGTGGATAACTTATGCCGCTGAATAATGTGCGTCTTTTTCCATTTTATGCTTGTAGATGTTGCTATTAATGGCTCGAAATTATTTAACAAATGTACTTGGCCGTATGTAAACAAGGATTTAGCAGAACCTTTTGTGATATAAAAATTAAAATGAGGCATTTTAATTTCATTTCTATTTCTGTTTCCAGTGACCGTCGTTTAGCTGATCACTTTGGCGGAAAGCTCCATTTAGGATATATGCAAATCCGCGATAAGTTAGCAGATCTTCAGGTACGACACTACATTTTTCAGTAAATTATTAACAGTTCAATGGTTGGTTTGATTTGATGAGAGCTTACATTTACTGTTCTTAGCCAGATCATTTGGGTTTAAAGAAAGTATTTTCAGACCCAAAAAAAGAGACTGAATTTTGAACTCATCTAATGTTTACGTGTTACGACTTTGAACCTCTCTTAAGTTGTTAATGTGAATATTTGGTTCAGGTGGTGGTATAATGTTTCAAATCTTTAGAGGTTCACGTAGTATTCGATCTGTGAGTTTTTCTGACCCCAGAGAAAAAACTATGGAATTTGTTGACCTATATTAAACCGTTACGTAGTTTTTTGACTGTTCGAGTGTTTATTATTTCCGAAAAAGAAAATAATCTTCCGTTAGCGCTGCGCTTGGCATATTCAGATTATGTGGTTTACCATAGCCTTTACCTAATCAATCCTTTTTTAGACAATAGGGTTTCACTTTTTGAATAGATGTATTAACGCTCACTTTAAACTTTGAATTTCTTTACTATAATACCCCCCACTGGTCATGTTAATGCGGATTGTTATGGAATTTCTTTACTATATTTCAATTTGGACGTTATTGGTAATGAATATGTCAGGAAGAGAGAAGAAACAAAGTTCGCAAGGTTGAACAACAAGATGATGCGAGGTATATATTTCTTTATCACTTCTTTCTGTCTGGTCGATATTCAAAACATATTTCCCAGATTCTCACTTTGTCTAAATTACATCTTATATAGATTGAAAGAGCAAAGTCGGGAGCGAGAGAGGGAGTCTAGCAAGGAGAGAGAAAGAGGAGAGAGCCGCGATCGAGGCCGTGATAGGGATCCCGATCGCCGGAGCCGAGACCGCGATCGGCATCACGAACGTGGTCGCGGATATGAACGCGATCGCGATAGAGATTCTGATCGTTCTCGAAATTACGATTATAGAAATCGCCGCAGGTCGCGATCTAGATCAGGTGAACGCTCTCGGGAGTATGATCGCAGAAGGTACTGTGCTCAATTATTTTCTACATCAGTCTGATTTTCTGTTTGTCTCTCGGGAATTTCAATCTAACACTAAACTCACTATCTCCTCCAGTAACAGGCGCAATGACCGTTACTAGGTGATCCTTTTGCGGAGCCTGCCGGAACGGGAACTGGAATGGTATTTATGATCTTGTTTAGGTCAGTTTGCTGAAGAAAATATTCAAAAGAATTACTACTAAATACTACTAATAGTTTCTGGATTTGAGCTGTATCTTTTGTTGAAGACGGTACAATACTACAATGGTCCTTAGTTTTTTCCCAACTTGGTTTTAAGAGGTATGTTTGAGAGGTATGTTTTTACTCTCTTCAAATCATTACTGTTTCCAATTACATTACTACCCGATGAAAAGCCCAGTTTGTTGACGGAAAAGCCCGGTTTTGCGTGGCAAATTTTTTACCCCGATTTGTCCTGTTTTGACTCTGATCAGTTATCAGAGTTCTTTTTTCTTGCAGAAAGAACTGTTAAACAAGACCTTTGATCTTCACATTCTAGTAAATGAAAAACGACACTGAAATTCCAAGTACAGAGACACTTTTTAGTAAAAATGGGTTCTATTAGTTTTCCTGTCTGAAACTATCTTTGTCCATACTTGTAACTCATTTTATCTCCAATCTCGTGTATTTATTTGATTAAGTTGGAGAAAAAAAAAGAGAGAAAAAAACAAATGTGTATGATCTTAACTCTTTCAGAAATACATAAGCCAGTCATTGAAAAACTACTGCAATGGCCAAAATAAAACATGTCGAAGAAGATAGACGAATTACAAAAAAGAACCATACACAAGCATTGATATATATATATATATATATGTATATAAGCCGATTCACCAGTTGGCTCGGGTTTGGACCCAAAAAATGACGATGGTGAAGAAGACAATACAATTATCTAAGCCCTTTGATCTTGAAGCCGGAGAAAAACACAGCATAAATGATCTCCACAATCCAAATGATCCACACATGCAAGATCTCTGTATCATCTATATCCTGTATGCCAGCGGCGTAGAAGACGAAAGGCAAGTACGGCGTCCTCCCCAGCACCGATGAGGCCACTCCGTACATGCTGCACACAGCGTCGAGCACAAACATCACCGCGTTGAGCCGCAATGTGACCTCGATCCCGACCCCCCGCTGCCCCAGGCGGAGGATCAGCTGCAACACCATCGGCAGCAACAGCAGCGCGTCCAGCGTTGCCGCCTGCGCAGCGTTGAAATGGCGTACCGGCTCAGGCTTGGGTTCCACACCACGCCTAGGTACAGCCTGAAGAAGGCGACGGAGCTCGCGTGGGGGAGCGACCAGTACAAGAACACGGCCGGCAGGATCAGCTGGATGAGTGCCACTAGCTGAAGGTTCGAGCGAAGAAGAACCCGCCGTACTGGAGGGAGTTGAAGAGGGGGAGCACGAACGACGCGACAGAGATCAGGCGGTCCGTCACTGGCACGGTGACATTCGAAATCCGCACCATTGAAAATATCGGCTTTGGTGCTTGGAGGAAGAGGGGTTGCATGGCTGGAACATGGTGTCTGGTTCGGAGGTTGGGGATTAGGGTTTTGCTGGATGGCAAGAGGTTGAAGAGAGCGAAGGAAGCCATTTTTGCTGCGTAGGGAAGGAGTGTGAAGTGAAGTACTGGGATTCATCATTTATGGGTGGTTTTGATAAGTAACAAATATTACGAAATACTATTGTTTCCGGATTTGGGTGGTTTTCAAAATGCCGCTCAAGTTTTTTCTCAACTTGGTTTGAGAGTTTACTCTCTTCAAGTGATTACTGTTTTCAATTATACATTACCAATCAACTCTCTGGGTTGGCAAAAGGGACCTGATTAAACTCACCTACCTATTTGTACGCAGCAGAGTCGTCTTTTTGCAGAAATACTTGTGTTGAAAAAGAGCAGTCGTCTCTCTTCACATTCTCTTGTTTGCGCGAGTAAGTAATGTTGGTTGCCCAACGGCTTGTGAATTCCTCTAAACGACACAAAAGTCCAACCAACGACACTTCTAAGCTTGAACGGATTATTTTACATCAAGGACGACACTCTAGCAGTATGTATGTATAGATATATGCATCCACTTGACTCAAGAAATCAGTCAGCCCAACTATATATTGTGTCATCTTTCAAATGATCGCTTTACCATTAATGAGTTTGGACCCAAAAAACCAAGATTGTGAAGGAGATGAACAAGAACGCGATACAATTACAGAATCCCTTTGAAGAGCACCAAAAATTATCTCTATAATCCAAATTATACATACATGGTCTCTATATCTGTCTGCCGGCAGCGTCGGCCACAAATGGCAAGTACGGCGTCCTCCCGAGCACCGACGAGGCCACGCCGTAGACGAAGCACGCCACGCTGAAGACGAACAGCGCCGAGTGGGCCCACACCATCACCCGGAACCCGATTCCGCTCTGCCCGGGGCTGAAGATGCGCTGCACCAGCATCGGCAGCACCAGCAGCACGTCCAGCGTCACCGCCTGCATCGCGTTGAACCGCGCGTACCGGCTCAGGCTCGGGTTCCGGACCACGCCCAGGTACAGCCCGAAGAAGGCCACGAAGCTCGCGTACGGGAGCGACCGGTACAGCGAGAGGATCGGCAGGATCGGCTCGAAGAGGAGCCCGAGCTGAGGGTACTGCATGAAGAGGTACCGGCCGTACTGGAGGGAGTTGAAGAAGGGGAGCGCGTACGACGCGGCGGAGATCAGCCGGTCCGTCGCCGGCACGGTGGCGTTCGACATCCGCGCCGCCGAAGCTCTCGGCTTCGGAGCTCGGAGGGAGAGGGGTTGCAGGTGCGGGGCATGGAGTCTGGTTCGGAGGTTGGGGATTAGGGTTTTGGGGGATGGCGAGAGGTTGAAGAGCGCGAAGGAAGCCATTTTTGTTGCTTTGTGAAGGAGAGAGACAAGTGAAGGATTGGGATTTATGGGTGTTTTTGGTCTTTTGGGCTATTTATATGGGCCGGAACGGAAACTGCTCTGTTATCGGATTTTGGAGGGAAACTTTTATGCCAATGACGTCTTTAAATACCGTTTTTCCGTTCTTAATACCGATCGCAATTTTGATAATCCGTTCTCAACCCGTATATACCTGTCTTCGTTTTGTGCCGTTACCAGTTTGAATACCATTTCCTACTTCCGGGTATCAATTTTAAAATCGGTAGTTAGAATAAAAATTCGAGAATTAGTATTCAAATAGTCTAGCTTCCGAGTGTCGATCCGGGGCTGTGTTTGACTTAACCGGTTTGTTATACATATGGCCCGGTTTTATAAAATTAAAATTAGTATTTCACAAACCGATATAAACCGATTTCTAACTGCTATTTACCGTGTTTCCGCTTCTTAATTTAGAAGATGAAGAATTTTTTCTTTACCGATGATCAGTTACCAATTCAAAACCCGTAACTATACCAATTTTTTCCGGCCTTTATATAAGCTACATAAAAGCCAGGAAAAACCGGGAGCAATACTAAGATACCTCGAGTAATATGAAAATCAGCAAGTCAATTTTATTATAGATTTAATGTACATGGTTGAAAAGAGCAATGTTCCTAGTGCAAACACATCTGTATAACTAAATGTTTTGAAGGCAAATACAACAAGTCCAGAATCTACATATCCTTGGCATTTCTTTGGAGCTCATTCCACTCGTCTTCGATCTCCGACTCACGATACGGGAACACTGCGTTTATCGATACTGCACTTCTGCCAGCTGGCAGCTCACCTTTCTGATTATGATCCACAAGGAAGAACAATATGAATGGAGTTTTCTTAGCATTACAAAAACAGTTAAATGTCAGATAATTGCATATATGGAAATTATGAAAGTTTTTGACAGGTTTTGCGTCTACACAATTTTGTTGTAATTAAAGGTATAATTGTGCTATAATAAAAAGGTACCTTTGAGCCACGTGATAGGTCTTTCTTCAAGTCTTCAAGATCGCCTTCAACGGACGAGCCCTCTAGCAAACGGAACTGCAAAAGAAAATTGAAAATAGTTTAATTTATTACCCGAAAAAAAAAGCATATGAGGAACAAAAACGTATACCTTTCCTTCAAGGTCGTCAGTTGTTAACTCGTTTAAAGCCTCGGCTTGAGATTCCATCGCCAGCACTGCGAGGATCCAGAACAACTAAGACGAATGACTTCATGGATCCGAATAGGAAAAGAAAAGAACAAACCCTTTTCCTCCATCTTGTTGAAAACGTCAAGAGCGCTATTTGTGTCGATATTACCCAACAGCGCGCTCACTTTCCCTTCGAAAAGAGTGCAAAGATTATCAATAAGATCGGGGAGCTAAGTTGTGTACGTAAAAAGGTAGAGCTAAATCAACAAAATATGGTACTCGACTCGGGACCAACTTTGCAGATTGCGCCCGTGCCTTGAGTACATCCTTCTTTTCTATTGCTTCTAGGATCTTGCTCTCTAAAACCTGTTTCTCAAATTCAATTAGGAAAACAATTATGTGGACTTCCAAATCAGGTTACTTTCCTTCTCCTATAAGCATAAAGCATAAAGCATAAATCATTAAGTTGAAAACAAGAAACAGAACGAAAATTCGCAAACTCACCCGTGTATTGGAAACAATGTTCTCGAGGACGCTTTTCTGCCGATCAAGTTGAGCCCTCAAAGCACTTGCACTGTCCTGCGTCAAATCACCGAGCAAAATCAGCTCAACAACTACTACTACTACATACAATTTCATTTTTAATAAACCACCTTTACGATATCAAGAGAAAATGCATATACATACTGCAAAAGATTTCCGTCTTTTGAGCGCTTCACGAGCATGATCCTCGTCTCCCTTCCCGAGTGCAAGTTGTGCCCGCTTATACCTTCGATCATAAAGAGCTCAAAATGAAAGAGGTACAACAAAAAACACCTCACTTTACGCCTGAACAAAAACTCGGCACAGAAAATCATGGTCTACCATGATTCGGAAGCTTGTTGCGACGATTTATATCGGTCTTCTAATTGCTTTTGAGATGCCAAAACCTTCAGAAAAGTGGAAATTTCATTACAATATCTATCTATGACTATGTAATGTAGCAATAGAATCTTGAAAAAGATACCGAGGAACGTACTTGTGCCGAGGCTTGTCTCATCTTCACCAAATCAGTGTTCATATCGACAACAGTTTGTTCCAAAATCGTCTCCGGATCTTCGAACGAGCTCAAAATTGTGTTTGCATACGACTACGTGATGAGAAATTCACGTAAGATAGATCGCCTCTGAAATCGATTATTGACCAAGTGTATTACCATGATAACTCTGGCAAATCGTCCGAAAAGGTTCATCTGAGCACCACCGCCATGGCAGCTCCGCTTTAAGCTATCCGAGTGAGCTACTCGTAAACTGGGGATTCTCAGCCTTTCAACTACAGAACAAACAAAGCATACAACGCATAATGAAGCTATAACAGCAACAACGATGCAATATATATATATATGAATTGAGAGGATCGGACGAGAAGAATTACTTCCGTAACGGAAGAACGATGATTTATGATCGAGTCGGTTAGAAGAAGAAGAAGAAGAGTGAGATGGGCGTAGTGTAACTAAGACTGAGTTCGCCATTGGAGACACTTTGGTCGCCATTTTCGTCGACGATGAAGCTCACTTTTGCGGCCTTTGTATATTATGCCTCCTGGACTTCGCAGAGTGCTCTAAATGTTAATAATTACAGTAAAGAAAGTTCAAATTTCTTTTTAACATGAAAACATATTTTCTATCATATAAATTAACAATCACACTAAATGTAAAATAAATTAATACCCAATATTTTCTCTCATAAAATTCTATGACTTTTGCCAACTTTCCCACATTTATGCTTCCTATTATGCGCATGAATTTGTGAGAATGATACCAAGAATATAGCAATTAATTCCGTACAATATTGATAATATCATGAATTAAATCAAAATATTATTTCCTCCTTTTTCTCTTCACAAATCGCATGATATATTCAAGGAAGAAAAAATAAGCATCATTAATTCTTATCTTATTGGTAACCAATGGAGATTATGGAATTATTTTTCTCTATTTTTATTTATATAAAATCGCATATTGTATTAATATCTATATAAATTATACAATTTGCTAGTTCAATAAAGATGATTAAACTAAAATAACTATTCATTTATGGGTTAATTGCGGCAAAAATACCTAACCCTTGGTCAAATTCTCTGCTATGTATACAACCTCCGTAAATGGCGGCAAAAATACCCAAACTTGGCATTTGGGAGTTGACCGAGAAAATCTACCTATGTGGCAATCAGCCTTTGCCACATACAGTTAAAAGAAAATTATCAAACCAATTTTTGTTGTAAGAATGTCATTACATTAGTATCACATCATGATTTGTTCTTTTAAGTGCGAGTAAACAAACCGTAATATATTCTCTGAATAAAAATGTGACATGTTGTCACATCTAACTTTATGTTTTCGCATTCACAAACAACAAAGGAGTTGATGAAACAATAATTGAGGGGTAAAACAATAATTTTACCTTCTTCTGTTACTGATACACACAAAGGGTAATATCGTAAAATACAACGTGGACCGTGTGAAGAATAGTTGTATCACACAAACGGAAATAAGAATGCATATGAAATTAGAGATTGTCACTATTAGCCCTTTAGTGAAATCGACCAATATTAAGAATTAGAAGTTCGGGAAAAGTTTTTGAACTTTTGTGTCCGAACTTTATTATAAAGTTTTGTTCATGTGGGTCCACGGGGTCTCAAAGTTAGATTTTCGGACGAGATTTTGATGAACAAAATAAGTATTAAAATAAGTAAAGATGATTTGTTGAAAATATCTGTGAATCACGTAGTTCAACGACACACTATTACGACACCAACTGTCGGGTCGTTGATCCATCACTTTGGGTGGTGTCTATTGGCTAGTTAAATGTCATAAAGTGTAAAAAAAAAAATATACATGTACCCACTTCAGGATTTAGGTAATTACAAAAGTGCCCCTCGTTTGTGATTTTAAAGCATCGAGTAATTAAACGGTTTTACCTCGAACTTCAAAGTGTCACTAGTCTAGTTCAATGTCTTCACTCTTCATTAAGACATCAATAATAAATAAACTCAAGAGTCACAACTGCCACTATCACACGATCCGATATCAATAGTTTATTCGAACAATCAATAACTGGATACGATTGCACTATCGATCCTAAGATTGTGAACAATTCGTTTTAAGATAATTAAGAAGAGATATCTTATTAAGTTGTACTTTTCTTTCATTGATGATTGTTTCCGGGCGTAGACAAATATGCATAAACACAAACTTAAATATATAAGAATGAATATTTAATCTTTATTTATTTTTCAGTAAAAAAATATAATCGTATTATTACATCAAGTACTTTATTCATAAACTACTTTATTAGCTAGAAGGTTCTTCATGTTTCATTAGTAGGCATAAATCCCAAAAGTTAAAAACAACAAAAACTATTCAATTCGTCTTTTGAATTATTACCTGATAATATTTTATATAAGCAAGTATTGGGCATTATACATTTTTAGGCCGGTTTTGAGAAAACTTTTTTCTTACATACGGGGGGACGAGGCTTTCCGTATTTTGAATGTATGGTAACCAAAAACCGGTTCACTTTATTTGAATGATCGATTAGTTAATCATAAGTAAAAAAACAAAGTTTCTTGTAAACTGTAAGTAACTAATAAGATTTAAGATAAAACTATAGACTAAAATTGTGGTAAGTAATTTAAACTTGAAACCGGGCGCCAAGTAACGAGTTTTTTAACCGAATGGGGAAACCGGCATTAATTAAGCGAAATCGATGCACAATGTATTTCTCTCCTTTTTAGTAGTTGTAACTTGTTTCTTTTGAATCTTACACGAAGGACGAGCTCTTCATGTAAACTATTCTGTCATAACTTAAAAAACAGTTTCATTAACCGCAATTACCACTTCAGACTTCGAAGTATAGGAACAAATAGAATAAAAAATTACATTTTCACTTGGTAATGAACCAAGAAAATTAGGATAATTAGCTATCATATTGGTATACTGTATACATGGTATTATACAAAATCTAAAAATAACTAGTAAAACCTAATTATATGCAATAATCGTAGTTTGGAGTTAGTTTTTAAAAAATATAATAATCAAATACCGGTACCAAATAATGCGTGGGTCGTCTACCGCTTCTAGTCATCATCGTGACCAAGCCTTTGAAACTAATAGTCTTGATTTTGTGTCACATACTTTATAACAATCTATCTATAGAAGGGTTTTAGTTGAGGAAAGTTATAACAATGATGTTTTGTTTCAATCACAAAAACAAAACTCATAAAGAGAAAAAGAGACATCAATTCTCATCATAACAAAGACATAATAAGAATAAATAAACAATTCCATTTACATGAACTCAAATTCAAACTCACGTTTCTATATGCATAGTAATGATGATGAACAACAACACACTGAAACTCTATTACTATAATTGACCAAACAAACCTGACCAACAAGCTTGTCTTCACAAAATTGCTCTCTTTTTTCACTTTCCTTGTAAAGATGGGAGTATCATAAATAGATATATATATCTGTACACTAACCACGCATATGGAGAAACCGGAGGGGAAACTCCGACCGATTTACCCAACATGAATCTTTAGCGATGCCTAAGAAGCTCTGAAGACCTATGTAGTAGCTTTTCCCATGCTTCCACCGAGCTTCCGCAATCTTTTCTGTAATTTATAACGAGTAATTTGTCACTTTATTGAGCAAACTGCAAGACTGGGGTATTACAGGAGATTTAAAAATCAATATAAAAGTTATCCTACAGCTCAGTCAGAAGTTTATAAACTAAGCGAAAATCGATGATGAACAGACGAATTTCTTGAAGTATATGAAAGAGTACAAACTGAAAATCACTAACTCTCGTAGACACGAACATTAAAATCTAACTGTGAATTGCAAGTCAATCGATACTACATATGAACAATTTTGATTTGATAGAAAAGCGAAAAACCGATAATAAACTCATGGATTTCCCGAAGTATATAACTGAAGTCTAACATAAATGTAGGGTACAAATTGAAAAGCACTGGAACTCGTATACGCAAACACAAACGTGTAACAATGAACTCCAAGTAAAACTGTTTAAAAATACTTAATCGCGAGGCGAGGTGTTCTCTCACCGCCTCAAGAGGAATAAGCCTCGAGGCGGACCAAGGCGTTAGCCTCAGTTATAAAAATAAAATAACTATATATAATATATTTACTTAACGAGTTTGAAGTTTAACGGCAAAGTCGAATGGGGGCCTCGAGGCCAAAAGATTTACAAACTGAGCACGAACAAATCTCATGAAACCTAGCATTGATCATTGAACATTGAGATTCACAATAAGAAGCATATAAATCGAAAGTCTGAAGAAGCTAAAGATGACAAATATGAATTGAAACTATAAAAAAGATGGCGGATTTCGCAAATTTATCAAGAACAAAAGGGTCAACGGAACATAATTTCTAAGACCCAAAATCACAAGCAAATTCACACCAAACACGGAAAAAAATCGATCTCAAACCCTAGAAAATAAGAGAAAGCCATTCATATAGAACCATTAATGGAGAATCGACCTGAGAGGCGGCGAGCCGGATTTTATCATCCACGACGGTGACGGCAGCGAGATCGGACGAATCAGCGACGGTGCAATCGGGCGGCGATTCGAAGAGTGAGAGCGAGAATTGCTTGTCAATGACGCCCACGTCGAAGTAGATGAGCCCCGAGCTAGGCACATCGACGCGAATCCCGAGCACGTTGAACCAGAGGAAGAGCTCCTGCGAGGTGATCCCGGAGAGGTCCCCGATCCGGCCGAAGCTCAGAGTTCCGGTGACGTTGAAGTCGTAGTGGAACTGGTTCTCGAACTTCGCGTTGCACGGCTGGTTCAGGAGGACCATGAATTTTCCGGTGGACTCGTCGTGGGAGAACTCGGTGATCCCCTTCGGGAACAGTCCTATCGGGAGACCGTCGCGGCGGAGGTAATCGTAAATCGTCGCCGGAGCTTCGCCTGCGACGGCGCTCGCCGACGCCGCCGAGTAGGCGAGGACTACCGCGAGCAGGAGAGTGGTGGAAATCGCGGAGAAATCAAGGGTTTTGAGAGAAGCCATTGATGAAGAAGAAGAAGAAGAAGAGGTTTTGAGGTGTGTCGTGGAACAGAGAGACCTAAGCGGCTAAGCCTAATGACGAAAATCTATATTTAAACAAATTAAACTCATAATTTAATCCATTTATTTATTAAATCTAAAAATAAGAATATACCGTTTTTCTTTTGACTAAAAAAACTAATATCATTCATCTTTAATACCCCTTTTTTCCAAGTAAATCAATGGCATTTTGTTAATATAACAATTTAATAAATTTAAGTTTATTTTTAGCTGTCTAAAAATTTGTAAACCATCATATTGTAGTTAAAATATAATCACACAAATAGATATTTTTTTATTATTATTATTAAGGGATAATCCGGGTAAACACCTAAATTTAATCAATTGAAGTGAAAAAAAATATTAAATAAAAATCACGATAAAAGTATATATAGTCAACATAAATGAGCGACACATTATTTTTGTCTAATTTTTATCATGGAATTAAAATGAGAAAATATGTTAAGTAATTATACAAGTACATATGTATAGCTTAAGTAGACTTAATAACACTATCACTATATTAGAAATAGCGATTAATGTCTGTAAAAAAATTAAACGAAAAAAATGCATCGCTCACAATTGTTGATTTTGGATATTTCTATTACTATTTTTCACGTTGGACCCATACCGTCTTGGTTGGTCAAAATTTAAGTTCTTTTATCGGGATTAACTCTTATTTTTAATCCTAAATAAGTGGTGTGATAATTTTTAATAATAAAAAAATATTAGTATTAAGATTTAAAGTTCTACAAGACAAAACAAGCAAAAATTAAGAGTATTTGTGCAAATTATTCTTCCCTTTGTTACCAACAAAGGCAAATTTTGATACTCTTAAGTTATGATATGAATATCCCAATAGATATTTTCATAAAAAAAAAATGTACTACGTTTTCTATAAACTATAAAACAAAATTAGTCAAACAGATTATTTAATCGAAAGAATCTAATGTATTGGGAAAAAATGAATAAATTATTTACAATTTGGACAGCGAAACAGAGAGAGTTTGAGACTTTGAGTGAGATGTTTTTTTCCCTCTATCTGTTGAAAACAGCGAAAGCGTCTCCCACGCGCTGATGGGTTAGAATCCCGTGTGTCTCCGGACCAGAGTGGCAGTGCGTGAGCTCGGACCACAGGGAAATGGATAGAGACGAAGTTGACACACTCACGATTTGGATAAGCTTTCTTAGATTTTGTATGTCCATTTTTGCACATAATTTCAAACTTTGTCACTTTCAAGTCCAAATCCGAAAATTATTCCATTCCATGACAAAAACTTGCCTGCCTTTACTAGATCTCTCGGTTTTCTCGGCTGCAAAGGCGAACTTCGTTTAAAGGAGTATTATTGGAAAACTTAATTAGATAAGTCGAAAGACGCCGTTACATTGATCAAAAGTGAACCTCGTTAAAAAAGGACATTGTAGGATGACTTAACTGGAAAACGCAGTTACATAGATTAACGTTGAACGTCGCTAATAAGAAAATCGTCGAATGACTGATTGTCGATAATGTAGCCATGAAGATTAAGCGCGAAGTTCATTAAAAAGAGTCATATAGATTGTCAATAGACATAATTTCACAAATTAAGGGTAAACCTCGTTAAAAGATGCATCATCGGATGACTTAACCATATTACCAAAGACGCGGTCAAAGAAATTAAGAGTGAGCCTTGTCGGGAAACGTATAGCTTTTATTTATTTATTTATTTATTTATTTATTTCTGATTATGCAAAAACACGATCCAATAGACGAGAAAGAGATCACAGATATAGAGAATCGGGATTAATTGATTGATTTTCGACCAAACAGACGAGAAAAAAGAAAAGAAAAGTAAATGATCTGAGCAAAATGCAAACAGAAAATGTTCTGGGCTAATAGTGTTGGATATATTTTAAACCCTTTTTAAAACTACATCTCATTTCAAGCAAAATATTCTACCACATTTAACCACAGCCGCAGGTTACACACATTAATAAGAAGAAAGAAAAAACACACCGTTGTTCGTCTCCGCTAGTCCATCGTCTACTATGCAAGCTTCGTTGTTATAAAGCTTCAGGGTTGAATCACAAACAAGGGCTGGAAACAGATTAAGAGTGTTAATTATAAAGGTATATAAAACAAAGACGGTGATTAGAGGGTTCGGGTTTGGTTCAGAAGGCTCACCGTGTCAACGCTGACGGGTTTGGCATCCTCTGCAATGATCTCAACGATCGTTCCCGATTGATCAGCCTACAGGAAAGTTATACAGACACTGATTATGATATAGCAAATGAGTGACAACAAGTAATAAAGAGAAATAAATCCAGGACATTTTTACGGAAATACCCCTAATCTCGACTTCATCCCCGAATTTGATTTTTCTGGTGCAAAATTACCCCTCCCTGTTTATTCTGTTAAGTTCTAACGTAATCTTTAAAATGTACTGAACAGATTGTCCTAGGAAAAAAGCTTCAGCACAATTTTATTTTATTTTACGTAAATATCCTTGGTAAAGCTTTCACACAGTAAGCATTTTGATCAAAGTTAAAGAGCTTCAAATTTGGCATGATATAAGCAAAATTCAATGCAGAGAGCCCAATACTTGGGGCTTTCTGTTCTTATCGGACACTGTTATTTTGAGCATTCAATCAACTTTAGTAACATGCTCTTGCATGTACAATTATGATATTCGTTTCGATTTTTCAATATGATTTATTCCATAAGCCTAGCGCGCATTGTGTCACTTATTATTTCAACATGATATTTGAAGGGGGAAACGGGAAATCTAATGTTTAGTAGGAACTTTAATCATACCGAGAGAATTTCAGATTCCGTACAAGAACGAAAGCTAAACTTACTTCGATTTCGTTCATCAATTTCATGGCCTCAATGATGCACAAGATTTGTCCCTTTTGCACTTTGTCACCAACCTGCCAAGAAAGTACCACCAGTAAGTAAGATGACGAACAACGAAAAAAATGTTCCTACTTTTCCAATATATAAGCATGATTGAACAGTCTGTCACTTCTCAAGGCTTCGGATCTCATCATGAGTTTCACTCACTATCTTTCCCCAAGCTATGATTCCCAACCTCGAAACCCGCTCTTAGGAGACTTGACTTCTGAAACAACCCTAATATCTTCTAAAGAAATCACATAAGAAGAAATCAGATAAAAATCCTTAACATAGCAAGATTGTCGCCTAATCCTAATAAAATATATGACCATTGAAGAAAATTGCAGGAGAAAAGAAAATCTGAGCCTAAACCCTTAGCTTTTACCATTTTAAAGGTAGATTCGTCCATTAGTACAGTGAAGCCCATTAAAGCTAGAGGATATGGATCATTTATTTTGAAATTGTTCTCGCTCGAGAGCGAAAGTAGCTTAACTAGTGTAGTTATTTTAACTCTTTTCCATTATCAATCAAATTCAAAATTTCTAGACATCATCAATATTAGTTCTAACCTTCACAAATGGAGGTTCACCCGGTCCCGGACTTCGGTAAAATGTTCCTGCCATGGGACATTTAAGCGGTGGAAGCGAAGATTTTGATGACTTGACAGCTGGCGGAGATGGTGCCGCTGATTTGGCCAGAGACGTCACCGGAGTCGGTGCCGGAGGAAGCTGAGCTTGCGGTGCCACTTGAGGAGGATATGCGTAACTAGGAGCCATTTGAACTGGAGGAGGTGGCGGCTGAGGCAAGGCCTCCTTCTTCCGAATCACTATTTCACAGTCGAGTTGCTTCATACGCAACTCCACGATGTCACGTGAATCAACGAGCCTAAAATCCAAACCATAAATGGTATATGAGTGGTTGAGATTTTAATTAAATTTTCTGGCGATCACTACGATAAACCCTAAATGCTATTGATAAGAGAAATAAAAGTAAATGAAAAGAGAAATAACCTATAAACAGGAAACTAACTTTTAGCCAATTGATATATACTGACTAATTTTATGGCAGATTACAGAATAATAAATTAACCCAAATACAGATAATATACACGCTATCACGGTCACAGGGTTAAAATAAAGAGTTTAGCTTCACTCACTTCACAAGACTTCCAACTTGACTGATAAACTCTGAGATTGATTCTTCTGTTGCTAAAACCCCAGAAGATTTCTCATTTCCATCCTTAGCTAGCGGTGCTGGTTTCTCCGGCTTGGTTGGTGGAAAAGCTGCAGCATCGGAGGATCCATTGGCAGCAACCTAGAGCGCAATAGATAGGATCACGAGCATGTTCAACATAGAATCGAACTTTGAAACTATACTATCTAACGGAAACCAATCAAAGAATCTCACCTCATCCAATTTAGCTTTGACGACAATCGATCCGCGACTTGGCTGCAAACTCTGTCATACATTTGACAGTTATGTAAGAGATAATAACAAAACTAAAATATATACAGGGTATATTAACTTCCAACACGTATAGAATTCCCGTGGATCACAGAGGACTTGAAAAGAGTTTGGTAAAACTTCAAGAAGAAACAATAATTAAGATTTCATGTAGTATCTGCTATAATACTATGCGTGACCAGCGATATCCACGTTATCCATGAAGTTAATCGTCGATTTACTGTTCTTCGTCGTTCTCAAAGAAGTGTGAGGACTCACATTGTGGAAATGGACAGTCCATGTAGTTCATAATATTAATTGAAGACTCTCCAAATGCTTCTTAAATGTCTCGAGTTAGTAAACTAATCACGTTCCACGGAATGCTAAGCTTGAATTACCAAAAACAAGAAATGAATTCAAACAAGCATGTCCGTAAAGATTTAACGTCAAACTTCTGATTCAATTACGTTCGAATCAAACGAAAACCTTCAAATCTTCCAAACATCTAAGGACAGCAAGATACTATCAAAATCCTAATCACATTTTCACAAATTTTCTGAATCGATACAAGCTGAGTTATAAAAGTCCACTGAATTTGAGATCAGTACTGAATCTACGGATATATACGATAGATAGAGTGCGTGATTTACCTTCGCAGCGAGGAATCGCAGCTTAGGGTTACGAGCAAGACGGAAAGAGACGTTGGAGACGGGAGAGTAATTGTAACTGCCGTCGCTGCAGTGAGGCGGAGTGGTGGCTTTGGTCACAACCGAAGCAGTCGCCAGGGAAGCCGCCATTGCTGCGCAGAGAAGCTCGATGAAGATGGGAGAGAGGCAAGGAATTGCAGAGCAGACAGAAATGGAGGACTTAATCGAAACTACTACTTTGTAGGGAGAGAAAGAGTTTCTGAGCTGTTAGAGGGAGAGAGAGAGAGAGAGAGAGAGAATGAGTGAGTGTTCTTCTCTTTCGCTATGTTGGGGTCGATGAAACCAAAGCCATTGAGCCAATCAGAGCGCGTACATTCCTCTGCAGACGGAACCATGGTAGATCCGTGCAACGGGGCTCGCACGTCTTGCCACGTGGAACTACCGTTTACCTTGTTACGTTTTTTTACACCGAAATTTTACAAATCGCATTTTACAAGTACGACATGTCGTTTAATATTTGACATGTTGATTAGTTGTCTATTGGTGTAATCATGAACGACATGTCGTTTTGAAAGCTCCCTTGCTTTCTTCTTTCAATTAATTAAAACGACAATTCTTTAAAAAAAAAATTTAATTAAAACGACAATCTTCTACCATGTGAAAAAGTTATACAGTAGAACCTCGTTAAATTAATACTGGATAAATCAATAACTTTAATAAAATAATATTTTAAATGGTCCCGACTCGAACTAAGGTGACCAGTGGCGGATCTAGGATTTCTGGATAGGGGGCCGAAAATTTTTAATGACATACAAATTTAAATACACCATTTTTCGGTATTATATTTTATGTCAGTTGCTATCATAATTTTTCTAGTTTTATATATGTATATACAAATAAATTGTTTGTCATGTTTACTTGCTTTTATATCATTAAGGGTCTCTTTGGAAAGCATTTCCAAAACGATTTTGCGTTTTTCCAAAAGATACCAAGGGAATATTCTCTTAAAAACGTGATTGGTTATGTTTTTGTAAAAATATTTTATCAAACACATTTGTTTCTTTTCATGATTTACTCTTCAAAATGAAAACGTCTTTTTTACGTTTTCATTTCTCTCTCTCCTCTTCGCCTCCATCTCCCGCACTAAGCTATCGTCTTCACTTCCGTTCCATCTCCCGCTCTGATTTCGGCCATCGTTGGGCGCTCACATCCACCGTGATCGGAGCTCGCGGTCGATGCTCTCTGGCGCTCAGTTTCGACATCGCTCGGTGCTCACCATCGACGCTCACTGACGCTTGGCACAGGTATGGGGGGTCTCACCGTCTTCTCCGATGGTGTTCAGGCTCTTATTGAGAAGGGTCACAGGAAAATTACGCCCTTTTTCATTCCTTACGCTATTACCAACATGGGATCTGCATTGCTTGGGATTGATCTCGGCTTCATGGGTCCCAACTATTCCATTTCCACCGCTTGTGTCACTTCGAACTACGGCTTCTACGCCGCTGCAAACCACATTCGCCGGGGCGAGGCTGATATGATGCTCGCCGGTGGAACCGAAGCTGCCATCATACCAATTGGGCTTGGAGGTTTCGTTGCTTGCCGAGCCCTTTCTCAGAGAAACGATGACCCCAAAACTGCTTCCAGGCCATGGGACAAGGACCGTGATGGCTTTGTCATGGGCGAGGGCGCCGGAGTTTTGGTAAGACTTCGTCATCGTGTAATTGCAATATCCCGTGTACTCACACTGTGAATATGTTTCTGGGATTTATCATTTTCACATGACAGGTGATGGAGAGCTTGGAACATGCAATGAAGCGAGGAGCGCCTATACTTGCAGAGTACCTGGGAGGTGCTGTGAACTGTGATGCTTATCATATGACTGACCCGAGAGCCGACGGTCTCGGCGTCTCTACATGTATAATGAGTAGTCTTGAAGATGCTGGTGTGTCTCCAGAGGAGGTATCACTATTCTCTAACCATTTTCCTTTTCCTTATATATAATCAAACTGTATGTATAATATATCTTTAAATGCCTATTTCACTTGAAGTTTTTGTATACTATCTGAATCTTATATGTTTTAGGTGCAATTTTTCTCTAATTGGTATTTCTAAACTTGTCATGAAATCACTGTTACTTGCGATTCCTAGACATTATTTCCATCATTTAGTTAAGTTAATTCCACCATCTAGTTACGGTTTTTTACAACACTTTTTCTCTGAAGTACAAGATAAAACAAACAACAATTGGAAGTAGTCTTTAACTCTTAAGGTCCTTGAACGTAGATGCTGGGACTTTCTCAGGGATACATGTTTTTCCGGTTTCGTAATTTATATAATTTAACCTCAACATTCTCAGGTTAACTACATCAATGCACACGCCACATCGACTCTTGCCGGCGACGTGGCAGAGATCAATGCTATAAAGAAGGTCTTCAAGAACACTTCCGGGATCAAGATCAACGCAACCAAGGCACTCTCTCCCCACATGAACCCGGTGAACTCCCGGACCCGGACGCAGTAGGAGTCGAGGGGCTCGGCGCCGCGTCTCGGGACGTCGTACTTGAAGTACTTGCGCTCGAGCTCGGCGGCCTCGTGATTTAGGGACTGTACCACCTCGAACTCTGCCTTCATGGCGAGCAGCTCCTTCTTGGAGGTTGTTCCGGAGTCGGAGCTAAGGGCACGGCGCGTGATTTCCGCCACCGCGCAGTAACTTCTGTACCGGAGCTTCTGGATTCCGTGCAAATCCACGTTCCAAATTCTTTTCACCGTTGAGCTGAAGGTCTTCTTCGGAAAATTTTCGCGTTGGGAGTCCGTCCGGAAATTTTTGACCTTGAAGCGAATCGCGGGGAGCTTGTCCTTGAACACGTTCTCTGTCAAAGCGCGTGCCATGGAAGGGACAGGGAGATCTCTGTAAAGTACGGTCAGTACGGGTACCGAAATATAACCTCCACCCGGAGAATCTCCACCGTGATCATCCAAAACAGCACCGCCGCATCCTCGGCCCATCACGAACTGTTCCCGCCCTCGTCCTTTTTCGGTCCGACGACCCTCTTCGCCTTCCTCACCGTCCCTCCAAAAAAATCAACCACGGCGATGAACCTCTTAATTATGGTGGAACCCGCCTCGACACTCAAGCAACCGATCACAGCCTTAACTTCAGCAAGCCTCCCCTCCATTATCTCCTCCTGTTCCTTGGAGGACGAGATCATCCACGATAATTCCAACGGAAAACCCGATATCTTGACCCCGAGACGGACCAAAGCCGTCCTCATCTCCACCAAGCTCTGCTCCTCGTCCCCGGACCGCTCGATCTCCGCCATCCACAACAGGAGGTTCTGGCACCCTCCCCGCCTCGAAACCTCCATTTCTTTTCCCCACATGAACCCGGTGAACTCCCGGACCCGGACGCAGTAGGAGTCGAGAGGCTCGGCGCCGCGTCTCGGGACGTCGTACTTGAAGTACTTGCGCTCGAGCTCGGCGGCCTCGTGATTTAGGGACTGTACCACCTCGAACTCTGCCTTCATGGCGAGCAGCTCCTTCTTGGAGGTTGTTCCAGAGTCGGAGCTAAGGGCACGGCGCGTGATTTCCGCCACCGCGCAGTTACTTCTGTGCCGGAGCTCCTGGATTCCGTGCAAATCCACGTTCCAAATTCTTTTCACCGTTGAGCTGAAGGTCTTCTTCGGAAAATTTTCGCGCTGAGAGTCAGTCCGGAAATTTTTGACCTTGAAGCGAATCGCGGAAGCTTGTCCTTGAACACGTTCTCCGTCAAAGCGCGTGCCATGGAAGGGGACAGGGAGATCTCTGTAAAGTCCGGCCAGTACGGGTACCGGAATATAACCTCCACCCGGAGAATCTCCACCGTGATCATCCAGAACAGCACCGCCGCGTCCTCGGCCCATCGCGAACTGTTCCCGCCCTCGTCCTTTTTCGGTCCGACGACCCTCTTCGCCTTCCTCACCGTCCCTCCAAAAAAATGAACCACGGCGATGAACCTCTTAATTATGGTGGAACCCGCCTCGACACTCAAGCAACCGATCACAGCCTTAACTTCAGCAAGCCTCCCCTCCATTATCTCCTCCTGTTCCTTGGAGGCCGAGATCATCCACGATAATTCCAACGGAAAACCCGAGATCTTGACCCCGAGACGGACCAAAGCCGTCCTCATCTCCACCAAGCTCTGCTCCTCGTCCCCGGACCGCTCGATCTCCGCCATCCACTCCAGGAGGTTCTGGCACCCTCCCCGCCTCGAAGCCTCCATTTCTTTTCCCCACATGAACCCGGTGAACTCCCAGACCCGGACGCAGTAGGAGTCGAGGGGCTCGGCGCCGCGTCTCGGGACGTCGTACTTGAAGTACTTGCGCTCAAGCTCGGCGGCCTCGTGATTTAGGGACTGTACCACCTCGAACTCTGCCTTCATGGCGAGCAGCTCCTTCTTGGAGGTTGTTCCGGAGTCGGAGCTAAGGGCACGGCGCGTGATTTCCGCCACCGCGCAGTTACTTCTGTGCCGGAGCTCCTGGATTCCGTGCAAATCCACGTTCCAAATTCTTTTCACCGTTGAGCTGAAGGTCTTCTTCGAAAAATTTTCGCGCTGAGAGTCTGTCCGGAAAATTTTGACCTTGAAGCGAATCGCGGGGAGCTTGTCCTTGAACACGTTCTCTGTCATAGCGCGTGCCATGGAAGGGGACAGGGAGATCTCTGTAAAGACCGGCCAGTACGGGTACCAGAATATAACCTCCACCCGGAGAATCTCCACCGTGATCATCCAAAACAGAACCGCCGCGTCCTCGGCCCATTGCGAATTGTTCCCGCCTTCGTCCTTTTTCGGTCCGACGACCCTCTTCGCCTTCCTCACCGTCCCTCCGAAAAGATCAACCACGGCGATGAACCTCTTAATTATGGTGGAACCCGCCTCGACACTCAAGCAGCCGATCACAGCCTTAACTTAAGCAAGCCTCCCCTCCATGATCTCCTCCTCTTCCTTGGAGGCCGAGATCATCCACAATAATTCCAACAGAAAACCCGAGATCTTGACCCCGAGACGGACCAAAGCCGTCCTCATCTCCACCAAGCTCTGCTCCTCGTCCCCGGACCGCTCGATCTCCGCCATCCACTCCAGGAGGTTCTGGCGCACTCCCCGCAGCGAAGCCTCCGCTTCTTTTCCCCACATGAACCCGGTGAACTCCCGGACCCGGACGCAGTAGGAGTCGAGGGGCTCGGCGCCGCGTCTCGGGACGTCGTACTTGAAGTACTTGCGCTCGAGCTCGGCGGCCTCGTGATTTAGGGACTGTACCACCTCGAACTCTGCCTTCATGGCGAGCAGCTCCTTCTTGGAGGTTGTTCCGGAGTCGGAGCTAAGGGCACGGCGCGTGATTTCCGCCACCGCGCAGTAACTTCTGTACCGGAGCTCCTGGATTCCGTGCAAATCCACGTTCCAAATTCTTTTCACCGTTGAGCTGAAGGTCTTCTT
Source organism: Parietaria judaica (assembly GCA_954871525.1). NCBI lineage: Eukaryota > Viridiplantae > Streptophyta > Magnoliopsida > Rosales > Urticaceae > Parietaria > Parietaria judaica. The sequence goes on from OX940862.1 coordinate 12,594,661, forward strand.
CGGAAAATTTTCGCGCTGAGAGTCCGTCCGGAAATTTTTGACCTTGAAGCGAATCGCGGGGAGCTTGTCCTTGAACACGTTTTCCGTCAATGCGCCTGCCATGGAAGGGGACAGGGAGATATCTGTAAAGTCCGGCCAGTATGGGTACCGGAATATAACCTCCACCCGGAGAATCTCCACCGTGATCATCCAAAACAGCACCGCCGCGTCCTCGGCCCAATGCGAACTGTTCCCGCCCTCGTTCTTTTTCGGTCCGACGACCCTCTTCGCCTTCCTCACCGTCCCTCCGAAAAGATCAACCACGGCGATGAACCTCTTAATTATGGTGGAACCCGCCTCGACACTCAATCATCCGATCACAGCCTTAACTTCAGCAAGCCTCCCCTCCATGATCTCAACTTGTTCCTTGGAGGCCGAGATCATCCACAATAATTCCAACAGAAAACCCGAGATCTTGACCCCGAGACGGACCAAAGCCGTCCTCATCTCCACCAAGCTCTGCTCCTCGTCCCCGGACCGCTCGATCTCCGCCATCCACTCCAGGAGGTTCTGGCGCACTCCCCGCCGCGAAGCCTCCGCTTCTTTTCCCCACATGAACCCGGTGAACTCCCGGACCCGGACGCAGTAGGAGTCGAGGGGCTCGGCGCTGCGTCTCGGGACGTCGTACTTGAAGTACTTGCGCTCGAGCTCGGCGGCCTCGTGATTTAGGGATTGTACCACCTCGAACTCTGCCTTCATGGCGAGCAGCTCCTTCTTGGAGGTTGTTCCGGAGTCGGAGCTAAGGGCACGGCGTGTGATTTCCGCCACCGCGCAGTTACTTCTGTGCCGGAGCTCCTGGATTCCGTGCAAATCCACGTTCCAAATTCTTTTCACCGTTGAGCTGAAGGTCTTCTTCGGAAAATTTTCGCGCTGATAGTCCGTCCGGAAATTTTTGACCTTGAAGCGAATCGCGGGGAGCTTGTCCTTGAACACGTTCTCCTTCAAAGCGCTTGCCATGGAAGGGGACAGGGAGATCTCTGTAAAGTCCGGCCAGTACGGGTACCGGAATATAACCTCCACCCGGAGAATCTCCACCGTGATCATCCAAAACAGCACCGCCGCGTCCTCGGCCCAATGCGAACTGTTCCCGCCCTCGTTCTTTTTCGGTCCGACGACCCTCTTCGCCTTCCTCACCGTCCCTCCGAAAAGATCAACCACGGCGATGAACCTCTTAATTATGGTGGAACCCGCTTTCACACTCAAGCAGCCGATCACAGCCTTAACTTCAGCAAGCCTCCCCTCCATGATCTCCTCCTGTTCTTTGGAGGCCGAGATCATCCACAATAATTCCAACAGAAAACCCAAGATCTTGACCCCGAGACGGACCAAAGCCGTCCTCATCTCCACCAAGCTCTGCTCCTCGTCCCCGGACCGCTCGATCTCCGCCATCCACTCCAGGAGGTTCTGGCGCCCTCCCCGCCGCGAAGCCTCCGCTTCTTCTCCCCACATGAACCCGGTGAACTCCCGGACCCGGACGCAGTAGGAGTCGAGGGGCTCGGCGCCGCGTCTCGGGACGTTGTACTTGAAGTACTTGCGCTCGAGCTCGGCGGCCTCGTGATTTAGGGACTGTACCACCTCGAACTCTGCCTTCATGGCGAGCAGCTCCTTCTTGGAGGTTGTTCCGGAGTCGGAGCTAAGGGCACGGCGCGTGATTTCCGCCACCGCGCAGTTACTTCTGTGCCGGAGCTCCTGGATTCCGTGCAAATCCACGTTCCAAATTCTTTTCACCGTTGAGCTGAAGGTCTTCTTCGGAAAATTTTCGCGCTGAGAGCCCGTCCGGAAATTTTTGACCTTGAAGCGAATCGCGGGGAGCTTGTCCTTGAACACGTTCTCCGTCAAAGCGCGTGCCATGGAAGGGGACAAGGAGATCTCTGTAAAGTCCGGCCAGTACGGGTACCGGAATATAACCTCCACCCGGAGAATCTCCACCGTGATCATCCAAATCAGCACCGCCGCGTCCTCGGCCCAATGCAAACTGTTCCCGCCCTCGTTCTTTTTCGGTCCGACGACCCTCTTCGCCTTCCTCACCGTCCCTCCGAAAAGATCAACCACGGCGATGAACCTCTTAATTATGGTGGAACCCGCCTCGACACTCAAGCAGCCGATCACAGCCTTAACTTCAGCAAGCCTCCTCTCCATGATCTCAACCTGTTCCTTGGAGGCCGAGATCATCCACAATAATTCCAACAGAAAACTCGAGATCTTGACCCCGAGACGGACCAAAGCCGTCCTCATCTCCACCATGCTCTGCTCCTCGTCCCCGGACCGCTCGATCTCTGCCATCCACTCCAGGAGGTTCTGGCGCACTCCCTGCCGCGAAGCCTCCGCTTCTTTTCCCCACATGAACCCGGTGAACTCTCGGACCCGGACGCAGTAGGAGTCGAGGGGCTCGGCGCCGCGTCTCGGGACGTCGTACTTGAAGTACTTGCGCTCGAGCTCGGCGGCCTCGTGATTTAGGGACTGTACCACCTCGAACTCTGCCTTCATGGCGAGCAGCTCCTTCTTGGAGGTTGTTCCGGAGTCGGAGCTAAGGGCACGGCGCGTGATTTCCGCCACCGCGCAGTTACTTCTGTGCCGGAGCTCCTGGATTCCGTGCAAATCCACGTTCCAAATTCTTTTCACCGTTGAGCTGAAGGTCTTCTTGGGATAATTTTCGCGCTGAGAGTCCGTCCGGAAATTTTTGACCTTGAAATGAATCGCGGGGAGCTTGTCCTTGAACACGTTCTCCGTCAAAGCGCGTACCATGGAATGGGACAGGGAGATCTCTGTAAAGTCCGGCCAGTACGGGTACCGGAATATAACCTCCACCCGGAGAATCTCCACCGTGATCATCCAACACAGCACCGCCGCGTCCTCGGCCCATTGCGAACTGTTCCCGCCCTCGTCCTTTTTCGGTTCGACGACCCTCTTCGCCTTCCTCACCGTCCCTCCGAAAAGATCAACCACGGCGATGAACCTCTTAATTATGGTGGAACCCGCCTCGACACTCAAGCAGCCGATCACAGCCTTAACTTCAGCAAGCCTCCCCTCCATGATCTCCTCCTGTTCCTTGGAGGCCGAGATCATCCACAATAATTCCAACAGAAAACCCGAGATGTTGACCCCGAGACGGACCAAAGCCGTCCTCATCTCCACCAAGCTCTGCTCATCGTCCCCGGACCGCTCGATCTCCGCCATCCACTCCAGGAGGTTCTGGCGCCCTCCCCGCCGCGAAGCCTCCGCTTCTTCTCCCCACATGAACCTGGTGAACTCCCGGACCCGGACGCAGTAGGAGTCGAGGGGCTCGGCGCCGCGTCTCGGGACATCGTACTTGAAGTACTTGCGCTCGAGCTCGGCGGCCTCGTGATTTAGGGACTGTACCACCTCGAACTCTGCTTTCATGGCGAGCAGCTCCTTCTTGGAGGTTGTTCCGGAGTCGGATCTAAGAGCACGGCGCGTGATTTCCGCCACCGCGCAGTTACTTCTGTGCCGGAGCTCCTGGATTCCGTGCAAATCCACGTTCCAAATTCTATTCACCGTTGAGCTGAAGGTTTTCTTCGGAAAATTTTCGCGCTGAGAGTATGTCCGGAAATTTTTGACCTTGAAGCGAATCGCGGGGAGCTTGTCCTTGAACACGTTCTCCGTCAAAGCGCGTGCCATGGAAGAGGACAGGGAGATCTCTGTAAAGTCCGGCCAGTACGGGTAACGGAATATAACCTCCACCCGGAGAATCTCCACCGTGATCATCCAAAACAGCACCGCCGCGTCCTCGGCCCATTGCGAACTGTTACCGCCCTCGTCCTTTTTTGGTCCGACGACCCTCTTCGCCTTCTTCACCGTCTCTCCGAAAAGATCAACCACGGCGATGAACCTCTTATTTATGGTGGAACCCGCTTCGACACTCAAGCAGCCGATCACAGCCTTAACTTCAGCAAGCCTCTCCTCCTGTTCCTTGGAGGCCGAGATCATCCACAATAATTCCAACAGAAAACCCGAGATGTTGACCCCGAGACGGACCAAAGCCGTCCTCATTTCCACTAAGCTCTGCTCCTCGTCCCCGGACCGCTCGATCTCTGCCATCCACTCCAGGAGGTTCTGGCGCCCTCCCCGCCGCGAAGCCTGCGCTTATTCTCCCCACATGAACCCGGTGAACTCCCGGACCCGGACGCAGTAGGAGTCGAGGGGCTCGGCGCCGCGTCTCGGGACGTCGTACTTGAAGTACTTGCGCTCGAGCTCGGCGGCCTCGTGATTTAGGGACTGTACCACCTCGAACTCTGCCTTCATGGCGAGCAGCTCCTTCTTGGAGGTTGTTCCGGAGTCGGAGCTAAGGGCACGGCGCGTGATTTCCGCCACCGCGCAGTTACTTCTGTGCCGGAGCTCCTGGATTCCGTGGAGAACGGTTAGATAGCGGTCGTCGGCAAGGGCCATCACGTAAAGCAGCCGCTCGTTTGCCCTCTTTGTCGACTCGCTCAGATTCTTGATGACGGTGAGGAGCTCATTCTCCAGCTTCGTCTTCTCGAGCTCCTCTTCTTCCACCAGCTTCTTCTTGGCCATGGCGTCCACTTTCTTGGGAGAGAGATAGGAGAGAGAAAGGTGTATCAGAGTATCAGAGTGAGGGAGAAAGGTGTATCAGAGTGAGAGAGAATGGAATTGGAAAGTTCCAGAGCTGATTCGGTTAGGTATTAGATAGGAGAGAGAAGAAGAAGAGAAAATGGAATTGGAAAGTTCCAGATCTGATTTCTTATTTGAATTGGAGCTTAGGTGTATCCAGCTGGCTAGGTGACGTGGCAGAGAGAGAGAAAGGTGTATCAGAGTGAGAGAGACGTTGCTTGGTTAGCTATTTGTCGTTTAAATTCAGCGTCGTTTAGTTTTATCAAGGTGTACTCTCATTGTCGTTTTTCAAATGAGCGCGCTTGTCTGTACAGTGTCGTTTCTAACGCTTTTTTTTTATTTTTTATTGTAAAGTGCATATTTTTCTTTCAAAAACGTGTTTTTTGTATCGATAAATTTTCAGAAATATTAAATATTCATAAAATTATACTATTACAATCAATAAATTTTGTTCTATAATCGAAATAATTAATTTATCAAATAAAAGTTTAGTAATTTTAATCAATATCAAAGTCATAAAAGATATTATTTAATTAATAAAAGATATTATTTAGTAATAATTTAACTAATAGATTAGGAATATATATATATATATATATAAATAAAGACAGTTTTACAAGTATGACATGGCATGATCAAAAGCAAGGTTCTAAATATCGATATCGATATCGTTTCGCACTCTCCAATTTACGGATATATCGCTTGCCGACGGGCATGCCGATGGATAAATCCGAAGAAAAAGATATATCGCTTGCCCAGAATATCGCATAATTTAGTGGATGTATCGCATGCCGATCGAAATATCGACGGATACTTTCAAAAATATTTTTAGTATTTCAATCATATTTTTATATAGTTTCTAAATTACCAATTTAATAAATATGACACATAGTTATAGCCTAGAAAACACACTCATAAATCATAATATAACACAAACATATAACATAAAAGTCATACCTAGATAACATAATGTCGACATAACAGAAAATAAGCTAGACATTATAATAAAGTCATAGAGTACAAACATAATTATAAAGCACGATTTTAAATGCCGATATCGATGTCGTTTCGCACTCTCTAGTTTATGGATATATCGACGCTTGCCGACGGATAAATGAGAAGAAATTGATATATCGATTTCTAATGAATATCGTATCGCATCTCTCATTTTCCGGGAACGTCGTGGATATATCGAGGACATATCCGGATATTTAAAGCCATGATCAAAAGCAAAGAAACGTGAATTCCTATTTTCTCATATTTTTTGTTTTTTAGAATTATTCCTCACTCAAATGGTATTGAATTAATGAATATTAAATACTCCCAACATATCATCTCTAATGCAATGTAATTTTCGATTGCATATACTGGACTGATATTGAACAAAGAATATTAAATACACAATAAATTGAAAATGCTAAAGTATATTTTGCTATTCCCTTGATATTCAGCTAATACTTTTTAGGTTGTTTAATATATTCTTTAGTTTAGTATTTTCTCTTATTAATATGTAGGTTTTATTTTTATTTTTATGTAATATGTCAGGTTTATATTTCGTATCATTTTATTTTTTGTGTATTTTTCTTATATCAAATATATATATATATATATATATATATATATATATAAGGGAAACTTTGAAAAATGACCCCCAAAAAGACACTTATTTCGGTTTTGTTCCCCAATTTTTTGTTTCTGAAAAATTATTCCCCAAACTGTCTCTGAATTTTTTTATTCCTAAAATACATTTTTTACCAAACTATCTAATTTCAAGAGTAAAACTATCCAACTTAATAGGAAAAACTGTCCAACATAAACAAACTGTCTACCGCGAAAGTGAAAACTGTCTAACTCCAAGTAATAAACTGTCTAACTTAATATATGTTTTATTGACGGGGGATAAAACTATCCTTCTTGACCCTAACTTATCAAAGTGTCTAACTTCGCGAAACAAACTATCCAACTCGGTGAAGAAAATTGTCCAAAAGGACTTGCAATATTTAGTGAAACATCAAACTGTCTAACTTGAAGGGTCAAATTGTCCGACTTAATGGGGAAAACTATCCAACTAAACAAATTGTCTAACCTAGAAGAGAAAACTGTCTAACTCCAAGTATTAAACTGTCTAACTTAATAAATTATGTTTTATTGACGGGGGATAAAACTATCCTTCTTGACCCTAACTTATCAAAGTGTCTAACTTCACCAAAGAAACTATCCAACTCGGTGAAGAAAACTGTCCGAAAAAACTTGCACTATTTAGTGAAACATCAAACAGTTTAACTTGAAGGGTAAAACTGTCCGACTTAACGGGGAAAACTATCCAACTAAACAAACTGTCTAACCTAGATGAGAAAACAGTCTAACTCCAAGTATCAAACTGTCTAACTTAATAAATTATGTTTTATGTACGGGGGATAAAACTATCCTTCTTGACCCTAACTTATCAAAGTGTCTAACTTCACCACAAAAATTATCCAACTCGGTGAAGAAAACTGTCCAAAAAAACTTGCAATATTTAGTGAAACATCAAACTGTCTAACTTGAAGGGTCAAACTGTTCGACTTAACAGGGAAAACTATCCAACCAAACAAACTGTCTATCCCAGAAGAGAAAACTGCCTAACTTTAAGTATTAAACTGTCTAACTTATTAAATTATGTTTTATTGACGGGGGATAAAACTATCACTCTTGACCCTAACTTATCAAAGTGTCTAACTTCACCAAAGAAACTATCCAACTCGGCCAATAAAACTGTCCAAAAACTTGCTATCGAACTTAAACAAACTGTCTACCCCGAAAGAGAAAATAATCTAACTTCATGTATTAAATTATCTAATTTTAAAAATTATGATTTGATGAGGGGTGGATAAAACTATCCTTATTGACCCTAACTTGTCAAAGTGTGTAACTTCACTAAAAAAACTATCCAATTTGGTGAAGAAAATTGTCTACAAAAACTTGCAATATTTTATGGAACATTAAACTGTCTAACTTCAAGAGTAAAACCATCAAATTTAACGGGAAAAACTATCCAACTTAAACAAACTGTCTACCCCGAAAGAGAAAACAATCTAACATCGTGTATAAAACTATCCGACACTTTATGACGGGGGATAAAACTAACTTCTCGACACTAAGTCGTCAAAGTGTCCAACTTCAAGATGAAAACTATATAACTTTACGAGGAAAACTGTTTACACAAAGTTGCAATATTTTGAAACCAACCAACTGTCTAACTTCGAGAGGATAACTATCTAACTTTACCCAGAAAACTATCTAACTTCAAACAAACTGTCTACCCCGAAAGAGAAAACACTCAAACTTGGTATAGAAAACTGTCCACCCGTCAAAACTGTCTACCTTGATAGGAAAAACTGTCAAACTTTATGTAAAAAACTGTCTAAAGGGTATTTTGGGCAAGAATACAATTTTGGGAATAGTTTTTCAAAAACATTAAATCGGGGAACAAAACCGAAATAAGTGTCTTTTTAGGGGTCATTTTTTAAAGTTTCCCTTATATATAATATATATATATAAGGAGAAACTCGCAAGTGACGTGGCACACTATTATCAAGGTATTGAGAATATGAGAAACTACAAAGTAACTTAACAATTTAGCATCATGAAATCATTGCATTAGAAATTCTAATTTTCTAAGATTTTGAATTTTTCTAAAATATAATAAAATTCATGCATTAATTAGTGAAAGAAACTAAATAATCAATAGACCATAGTCCTCACTCAATCCCTTAATTTATAAACATATACGGAAATTAAACTGTACTATTCATTTATTTATTTATTTATTAATGGAAGTCAGTAAGTAATATCAAGTCAATTCATGTGATTTAAAAAAAAAAAAGAGTCCAGCCTAACAAAATATAATATATATACATAGAAACAATAATCTAAAAATATAGATAAAAAAAATACCCATTTATCAGTAAAAAATTTAAAAATCAATATAATATCTATCATATGTAAAATAAAATCTTAAATTCTTTTTTAAAGATATTGGGTGCGTTTGGCACAGTTTATTTAGCCTTGTTTTTGTTTATAAAATAAACTTAACCGCTATTTAGGTGTTTGGCAAAATTGTTTTTCCAAAAAACACAAAATCGATTTTGAATTTTTGTACATGAATTGTAAAAGCTAGGATTCGTAGCTTTTGGTTTTTTCTAAAAACAAAAATACGGTTATAGTCTATTTTAGTCTTTTTAGCCTAAATAATTTTTTTTACCAAACGCTAAAACAGTTTTTGTTACCAACAACAACTGTTTTATAAACAATTTACCAAACACTTGCCGGTTTTTCTCAAAAACAAATAAACTAAAACTAAAAATAATTTTTGTAAAAATTAGTGCCAAACGGGCCCATTGACGGTTGATGTTTTCAAAAAAATCATATGATAATCCGGTAAAAAAACTCAAATCCCAATTATACCCTTACCCGTACCCGTAATCGTACCCTCCCCAGAAAACAAACAAATAAATAAAGAGGTTTGGAGACATTCATAGCGACGGCGAGAACAAATCTGCTTCCTAATTCTCGCTTCGATCGAAGACGGCGACGAACCAGAGATTCTTCCTTCTTCTTCTTCTTCAAGTGATTCTCGATTTCTCTCGCACTCTTCAGTAAGTTCCCCCAATTTCCAAAACCCTTGCGTTTGAATCGAATCGGAAAGTGTTCAACTCATTCGGTGGTTTGATCGATCGGAGCAGCGAAGATGGTGTTATCACAGTTAGGCGGGAGCATCTCCCGCGCTCTTCAGCAGATGAACAACGCGACGATCCTCGACGAGAAGCTCTTGAACGAGTGCCTCAACGAGATCACTCGCGCTCTTCTCCAGGCCGATGTACAGTTCAATATCGTCAAAGACACGCAGGCCAACATCAAGAGGATCGTCAATCTCGACGACCTCGCAGCTGGTCACTACAAGCGCAGGATCATCCAACAGGTGATTCTCCTGTTTCCTTTGATGTTTGTTTGGAATTTCAATTTTTCTTTCTTTCTTTCGAATTGCTTGTTGTGATGCAGTAACGAAAGATTACGTCTTTCGTGTAATTAGGTATAGTCAATGAGCTCTGCAAAATGCTGGACCCGGGGAAGCCGTCTTTCACTCCGAAGAAGGCGAAACAGAGTGTCGTCATGTTTGTTGGTCTCCAAGGTATGTGATATAGCCCTTGAGGATCAGTTTCGTTTATAGGCGTAAGTGTCATTACGGGTTTAATCGAGTCAATAGTGTTAGATGTCGTATAGATTTTAGGGGGTTAATCGAGTCGATGTTGTAAGCGTCGTTTAGAGTGTTAATCGAGTCATTAGATTGTAATCCCGTGCTCTATATAAAGGAGGAGAGATCAGGTGTTGTGAAGGTTAGCTGAAAGTGTTTATCGTGTTCAATTTGTGTTCGTGTGTTCATCGTGCTCTTGATTCCGAGATTATCGATCTTGGCTCGTAACAGTATGTTGGGTTGGGTGTTACCAGATTACTCATTTGTTTGGACTTTGGATAAATTGAGAGTTTTGATGTGCATTGCTTTAGGTAGTGTTAGTGCTGTGTAGATTGTAGTAGATACCATTTGGGAAGACTACGGCGTGTACAAAGTACGCCTTTTATCACCAGAAGAAAGGTTGGAAGCCCGCGCTGGTTTGTGCTGATACGTTCAGAGCTGGCGCTTTCGATCAGTTGAAGCAGAATGCAACCAAAGCTAAGATCCCTTTCTACGGAAGGTACATTTAGATATGTTAATCTCCATGTCTCCCGGGTTTTGAAGCTCTGTTACCAAACGAGTAATCCTCTTTTCAATATCCCACAGCTACATGGAGTCGGATCCTGTGAAAATTGCAGTTGAAGGTGTTGAGAGATTTAAGAAAGAGAACTGCAATCTGATAATCGTTGATACTAGTGGACGTCACAAGCAAGAGGCTGCTCTTTTTGAAGAGATGCGTCAAGTTTCTGAAGCAACGGTAATTATCCCTACAATTTACTACTTCTCTCTTTCTTCTTGTTATTCGTGACCTAAGTGATTTGTCTTGTGTTTCCCCTATATGATGCAGAAACCGGACCTTGTGATATTTGTTATGGATAGCAGCATCGGGCAGGCAGCTTTTGAGCAAGCGCGGGCGTTTAGGCAAAGTGTGTCAGTCGGAGCGGTTATTGTCACCAAGATGGACGGCCATGCAAAGGGAGGTGGTGCTCTCAGTGCGTAAGTTCCGCTGTTTAAACCTGAATCTGAATCCTCGAGTTTTCAGAATTTCTGCAAGTGAAATCTTCTTATATTTGTTTTGGCCTTGTTATCTCCACAGCGTCGCAGCAACAAAAAGTCCCGTGATATTTATCGGAACTGGAGAACACATGGATGAGTTTGAAGTTTTCGATGTTAACCTTTTTTCAGCCGCCTCCTAGGTTTGTCTCTTGCTCAAGATAGGCACCTTTAATAGTAACTCTTCACGACTTAACAGGATTAACGGTATATTGTGATGCAAGGTATGGGAGACTGGTCCGGATTCATGGACAAGATTCAGGAAGTTGTTCCAATGGATCAGCAGCCTGAGCTTCTTCAAAAGCTTTATGCACGAGCCTGAGGAGTCAAATGTGAACGAAAAATACGATACATACAGTTAGGGGCCAAATTTGGACAAAGTTTTTAGGGTTAATTGCGGCAAAAATACCCAACCTTTTTCAATATTCTCCGATAGGTACCCAACCTCAATAAACGTAGGCAAAAATACCCAACGTCACACTTTTGTCGCCGAAAAACTAACGTCGTTAGACGCTGCCTACGTGGCCGTTAAGCTCTCTCATGTGGAATGCCACGTGGCCAAAGGTTGGGTACTTTTGCCGCCACATGGCCAAAGGTTGGGTACTTTCGCCGCCACGTGAGTAAAGGTTAGCCAAATTAACTAGATACTAAGATTCTATATACTTTTGAACGTAAATATATTATCAGAATGCCTCTTTGATAATGTGGCAACAATGACCATTTGATCATCTACAATTCATATGCTGTAACATGTCCATAATTAAGGATATTCTCGGTAAATGTTCCTAAGTTTACTGATTTTTTTTGGGCATTTTAATACGTACGTTCAAAAGCAAAAATTACAGTCGAATGTAAAGATGTATTTTGTTAAGGGGCCATGGTTTTCTACCAATATATCCCATAATTACATAGGTGTCTGACTTCGACAATATATAGTTATTTAGTATGTGTGGGTGTGGCACACCGCACACTCATATTATCTCAATATATTATATTATGTTCTCTTAAACGAAAATTAGGATTGGGACGTTTAATAAATTTCAATTTATATCATACATTTAAGATTACAAATTATAAAAATGTTTATCAAGAACTTAATGTATTCATGTATAAAATTAAAAATATTGTATACATCATATTTTTAAAAACTTAAATCTGTATATTTTGAAAATATTTGTGAAAATTCTGCAGGTCCAAGATTATTAAATATATATTTACATGTTAAAAAATGGTTATAATATAATAATAATTGATGTACTCTTTTCTTCTTCTTTTTTCATTTTCTTCTACAAGAATTAAGAACATTTGGATGCTAAGAGAACTGAATGTCTAACTTTCCAAAAACTTGGGGTACTTATGCCCCTATTTTCCCGAAAAAAAAATAGATTTTATCGTTTCATTGAGCGCGAGCGCGAGCGCGAAGCAGATTCTCGTGTCTTAAGCTTGAAGTAATCCCAAATTTATTTCCCGCTCTTCAGTTCCCCCATTTCCTTTCCAAACCCTAGCCTGAAGACGACGACGACGACGACGAAGATCCATTCTGTCTGATCGACGAACGATGGTGTTGGAACAGCTCCGCGGGAGCATCACGCGCGCTCTTCAGCAGATGAGCGATGCGACGGTCGTCGACGAGAAGGTACTGAAGGAGTGCCTCAACGAGATCACTCTCGCTCTTCTCCAGGCCGATGTACAGCTCAAATTTTTCAGAGATATGGAGGCCAACATCAAGAGTATCGTCAACCTCGACGACCTCGACCTCGCTGTTGGTCGCAACACTCGCAGGATCATCCAACAGGTGATTCTCCTGCTTCCTTTTGATTTTGATTTTATTGTTTTGATGCAAATCGAAAGATTCTGTTCCTTTATTTATGGTAGGCTGTATTTGACGAGATGTGCAAGCTGCTGGATCCGGGGAAACCGTCGTTCGCTCCGAAGAAGGAGAAACCGAGCGTTATCATGTTTGTTGGTCTCCAAGGTATGCTGTTCGTCACCAGATTTCTCAGTTTTTTTTGTGTGGATGAATTGGTTTGCAGCGTTGAGGTCTTTGATGATTCGATGTTACTCTTATGTCGCAAACAATATTAGGCTCTGGCAAGACTACATCGTGTGCGAAATACGCATTTCACCACCAGAAGAAAGGTTGGAGGTCCGCGCTGGTTTGTGCCGATACGTTCAGAGCTGGCGCTTTTGATCAGTTGAAGCAGAATGCAACCAAAGCGAAGATCCCGTTTTATGGAAGGTACTTTCTTTACTCTTTTTTTTTTAGATAAAAACACGTAGTTTTTGAAGCTTTGTACTGAATATGTAATCCTTGCTATAATTCATTACAGCTACATGGAGTCGGATCCTGTTAAAATCGCAGTTGATGGTATTGTTAAATTCAAGAAAGAGAATCGCAATTTGATTATCGTTGATACTAGCGGACGTCACAAAGAGGAAGCTGCTCTTTTTGAAGCCATGGTACGATTCCTCGGATAAGATTTACTACTTCTCTCTATCTAGTTAATTTTCGTGTATAATTACTAAGTGTTTATGGTGCAGAAACCGGACCTTGTTATATTGGTTATGGGTAGCAGGATTGGGCAGGCAGCTTTTGATCAAGCTCAGGCTTTTAAGCACAGTGTTTCGGTCGGAGCGGTTATAGTCACCAAAATGGACGGTCATGCCAAGGGAGGTGGAGCCCTCAGTGCGTAAGTTCCGCTGATTATGACCTAAAACTCTGAATCCTCGAGTTTTCAGATTATTGTGCAATTGAAATCTTAGTTAAATTTTGTTTGACTTGTTATCTCCACAGTGTTGCAGCAACAAAGAGTCCGGTGATATTCATCGGAACCGGAGAACACATGAACGATTTTGAAGTGTTCGATGTTAAACCTTTTCTCAGTCGCCTCCTAGGTTTGCCTCTACCTTATAGGCACCTTTTTTTAGATATAACAGTATTAACGGTATCTTGTAACGCAAGGTATGGGAGACTCGTCAGAAATCATGGAGAAGATTCAGGAAGTCGAGAGTATTCAAAAGACTTTAAGAGAGTGTTTCACATTGAGGAGTATGCACGATCTGTTCCAGCGCTTTCTGAATATGGAATCACCGGGACAGGTTTGAGTATCGGCGTAACTTACCCGGCTCGTTCATGTAAAATGAAGCAATCATAAAAAGAATTTGAAGTATTCGTTTTTCGTTTGTGTTTTAGGTCATGTCAGTGCTCCAAGGGCTAGGAGGGGAAAAGGAAATCCAAGTAAAAGTGGAGAGCTACATGACAATGATGGATTCCATGACAAACCAGGGTAATTCATCAAACCTCTATCGTTCGTTCTTAATTTCCTCGTAACCCAATATTTACCGCTTTTTTGCTATGTCGCAGAATTGGACAGCACAGAGCCGGAACTGATGAGCGAGTCGCGGCTGACTCGGATAGCAAGGGGGTCAGGTCGGCAGATCAGCGAGTTGATGGAGATGCAGTTCGCCAACACTCTAAACTGAAGAATGTGAAGATCCCGAAGAACGGCGAGATGAAGTTCGTGCAGGATAAATACATTTATATCTAACATGTGTTGACCATTATACCCCCTCACTCGTTTTTCTGCATGATGATGCGGATGAGGCTCTAAAACGTGATAGCTGTATAGGAGGGCCGAATAGCTGTGTAGGAGAACATTTCTTCTGCTAGTTTTCTAATCCCAGAACTAATTGATATGCATATACTTTTGTTGTTCATGAAAGCAATACTGCGCTAGGATCCAAACCGATAAGCCAACGGAACCGCATTTCAGTTAACCCGACAACATCGAGTTCCAAGTTATCTGGCTCAAACTGTGTGCGTGTCGAACAAGCCTTGTGCAGCCCTCAATTCTCCGCAGCTCAAAGCATTTCCAAGGTTTATAATGTTGAAGGATTTACAAATCGAAAACAGTTTAAAAATCTTAATTTGCGAATTTATATGGATTTTTTTAAAAATGTGTTACTGTAAGAATTATATTAAATTTATTTTATAGTGAATATATAAAAAAAATATTTAAACATGAATTATTTTTAATGTCTTGAATTACACAATTAAAGGGATCATAATAATATAGTATAAGCAAGTTTAATTGACTCTAGTGTAATAACTTTAAAATATAAGGGCAAATATGTATATTAAAATACTAATAGTGAAAAGTTGTATTCTTTTGTAATAATTTTTAAAGTTCAAGGGTAAAGTAGTAATAACACTTTAATAACCCTTCTTCTTCATCATCTGAGAGCTCGATCTGAGAAGATACACTGTTTCTTCATCGGGGAAAGCTCAGCGTCAACGGCGAAGGTGAAGAAAAGAAAGACTTAGCTCTTGGCAAACGCAAAACGATGAGAGGGGGGCTGCAAGGTTAGATCGAGCATAGAATGAAGTCGTCGCAGAGTCTTACAAGACTAACATCAGATAATCTGGGGGCCACCGCCACTATAACGGCCACTATAACGTTGGCCGTGGATCCGCCCCTGAACGCGACTAAATTTTAACTCGATAATATAATTAAATTTTTTCGTCCCAACAATATTAATTTATAGAGACTTTACGGTCTATTTGCTCACTTAGGGTAACGACGACAATGTTGGAGATTTAATGCTCAACAATTAAAGACGTCGTAATATATGCCGTCTAGAAAAATTGTATTAAAAAGTGACTCGCCGCGGATACTCCTCTTCTAAATAACACGTTCACTGATTGTGCGAAACTGTAATCCTTCATGGTATTGTATTTGATACCAAAAGTGACCTGTAAATGACAAAATAAAAAAAAATGTCAAGAATGTCCTTGTTCTGCAGCCATAGTACACTTCCTATGAAGGATATTTTAGGTATTTTTGTTGCGTTTATCATAGTTTCTTCTCGAACTAGAGACCTAGGTTTCGTTTGATATAAACTTCACCAGAAAGCAGTATTGAAGTGGCAAAGAACTAGAATTTATACGCGGAAACCGTACCACTACTGATTCAATCTTCAGTGTTTCGCTTTCTTATTGGCTTTCGGCGTGATCTTCCCGTACGCCACGAGCCTGGTGTTCGATACTTTCAGGTCAGCCTGCTTTTTCCTTCTCCTTGCACTCCGAGACAGATTGCTCGCTTGACCCGAGGCTTCACTAACTGGGGCTTTGTCATTTTCAATAGCAACGTTCGAAGAAGACGGCTTGTCGACGTCGATGTCTCTCTTCCTCTTTTTCTTCTTCTCCTTCTCAAGCTTCTGCTCGTCTGGTATTCCGTGCCTGAGTTTTTCTCCGGCCTTCTTCTTCATCTCGTGCCTCGTACTATTCGGTACCTTCCACTCTCGATCCACATATGGAGCAATCTTTTTCATGGAAACGTATTGCTTCAACTCCTTGTCGTCCAGTATGCTTATTTCAGCGCCGCTTAAACCGTACCTGTTGGCTTTCGTTTTTCCATACCGGAACCGAGTTTTCAGATCTCCGATTGTGCTCTCACAGTCTAGTTTATGGTACTCGTCCATCATTTCCTCGTACGCCTTGCCCAAAATAGCCGACTTCCGCCTCCTCTCTTGTTTGACTTCCTCGCTGACCTCTTCTTTATCTTTGTCTTCTTCTTCTTCTTCTCCTGCGTCAATGTCGCTGCCAATCTCAATCTTGTGCTTCAAGCTTCTTTCCCTCGCAGCCAAGAACCCGTCACCTGTTGTACAGTTACATTAATAATTATAAATAGTTTAAGCTATGTTTCCTAAATCGGAATTAAATTGAATTTATCTCAGTTAATCGGGCAAAATAATCAGAAATAATGTGACTGACCTGTATCGATTTCGTCCCAATCTTTAGGCAATCCGAGCAGCTCGTCTTCTGCGTCAAAGTCCGGTTTCTCAACCCCGTCAACATCCTCATTCTCATAGTAGTTCTCCCCGAATGCATTCTTCATCATCCGATCATACTCTTCGGGATCAAACTCCTTCTCCAGTTCTTTGGGATTCAAAGGCACAACCTCGTCATCGTCAATCCCAGCGGTCTTCATGATTTTCTTAATCTTTTCGTTCATCTCCTTCTTCTTCAGATTCTTCAAGTGCCTCAGTTCCTCCTCTCTCTCCAGCTTCGCAAGCTCCATTCTCTCCTTCTTGCGCTTCCTCTGCTCCTTCCTCGCGTTCACCGTCTTCCTCACCGTGCCCTCGACATCTCTGGAGTACACCAACACCTGGTCTCCAACATTCTCCTGAAAGCGGTACTCGTATTCCTCTTGCTTCTCGATTTCCTTGTCGTCCTCCGATAAAATCTCCAAATCCTCTTCGTCCACCTCTTTACCCTTTTTACCCTTGTCCACCCACATTTTCTTCATGAAAAACTCCTTCAAGAAGTTTGCGTTTTCATCTTCCTCATCGAAATACTCGTCGACTTTCTTCTGCAGCTCCTCGTCGCCGCTCTCATCTGGATCGTCTCCGTTCTTCTTCACGGTCAATAGATCTTCATCATCGTCCCCTTCCACCGCGTCCAAAAATGCCTTTCGAAGCTCTTCTTGCTCCTCGTTGTAAGTCGGCTTCTTCCTGATATCATTCTCGTCATCGTCCTCAAAATCCGGCCCCTCCTCGATGAGTTGCTTCGCTAAGACATCCTTCAGATACGCTGGCTTCGTCTTCTTCTTCTTCTTCTTCTCCTCCTCCCCCTTAACATTGTCTTCCTCCTCGGATTCCGACTCCGAATCAAACAGCTTCGTGTCCTTGCTCTTCAAGGCAGGGTCTTTCTTCCTAATCTTGAGCAGATTCTCGAAGAATTTCAAATCCTTCTTCTTCGAAACCGTAACGGCTTCGTCGTCTTCCGAAGAAGAGGATTCCTCTGAATCGTCGTCGTCTTCACCATCATCTCCGACGGCTTTCGGCAATCGTCGGGGAACGAGTCCCCTCTTCTTCAACTCCTCGTACCGATGAAGGTCCTCGCGCTTCTTGTTGTGCTCGAATCTGCGAGCGTAATCCTCGTCAATCTTGATCTCCGAAACGTCATCCTCGGAACCGCTATCATCGAACAGCTTCATCGCCACAGATTCTCTCAAAATCGCCTAAACTCTAGGGTTTCTAGCTCCAAACACTCTGCAAAACAGCCCTAGAACAAAATCAACAGACTTTCTCAGCTCGCGAAGTAGAAAAATCGAACGTGGAGCTCAATCGGCAGAGAAAATCAATCAAAATCGTGACGAATAAAGAGGATTATGCTAAGCACCTGAAAAACGGCGAAGAAGCTCGAGCACTCCGATAGAGAACACACCAAACGGGTAGGAGGCTCGTCACTGTCAATTAGGGTTTATGATTTTACTTCCCCTGCTTATTTAAGATAATTTATTTATAATTATATATATAATTAAAAATATGACATAAGGAGTTAAATTCTTACTTGAAATTTCGCCACGATTTCGACCTTTGTCCTGTCGCGGTCCGATTTTGACCTAAAAATTGTTTTTTTTAATCGGAACCGGGAATGAGCCGAGGAATAAAAGCTCGGCTCCGACTGCGTCCATAATCTTAGTTTTTATTGTGCTATTTTAATTAACGAAATATCTTTTTTGTGTAATTTTTAAAAAAACTATTTATAATAGATAATTTCTTACGCGATGAATATTTTTTACAATTTTTTAATTATATCTATAGGTTAAATACTTTATTAAATAAAATTAATTAATATCACATGTTACAACTTACAACATTATATATTATTTTATTGTTAGTTTATTATGATGGTTATTATTTCTGTAGTAAATTAATATTATTTCAAATGTAAAAACCTTATAATACTTACCTTTTCTACGATTTAATTTAAAATGGATAATTCTAAATGAAATTGAAAGAAAAAATTTTCATGTTGGTTATGATTCTATTGAGATTAGTTAAGTTGATAACTTTCTAATTTAACATGAAAAATAACTTACTTATATAGTTTTTCACTCTAGTCATATGATTTTGTCTAAAATTTATTAACATATTATTCACATTTATAGCGGAGAAAAATCGTGATTTTATTGATTATGTAATAATTTTACTATTTTCTTCATTAGAGTACATACAGAACAGCCTAAAGTGGCTAAATAATTTACAAGAGCTCAATCATCTCCCAAACTCATCAACACACAAACGAAGCAAAAGAAACCGCCAAAACCACGAGTTTCGTCCTCAGCTTAGATCTCGAAGGCTTGTCGGTATCACTGAGAGCGGCCAATGTTGACTTTGTCTACTGTGTCGTCACGCTCTTCGCGAGATTCCTCGGCTGGTCAACGTTGAAGCCTCTCAGCACAGTGAGATGATACGCCAAAAGCTGCAGTGGCACGATGTTGACCACCGGTTGGAGACAGTCTTCAACGAGCGGAACCTCGATGACCCGACATGAACCACCGAGGCTGACCGACAAAGCATCGCCCTTAGAGCACATCACGATCAACCGCCCCTTGCGCGCGTGGAGCTGCTGAATCACCGACTGTTGCTTGCTGTTGGGGACGAGATTCGTTACTTGCAAGGCAAGGAAGTTCGAATTTTAAGATATTAAATAAGGAAACCTACCTGAAGCAGGAGTCGCGCGTAGCGATAACAACAATAGGGAGGTTTTCATCAACAAGGGCCAATGGACCGTGCTTCATTTCTCCGGCAAGAATTCCTTCGCTGTGCATGAGCGACACTTCTTTGACTTTGAGAGCACCCTCAAGTGCCGTCGCGTAGTTGTATCCTCGCCCGAAGACGAGGAGGGATTGTTCAGCGATCAGGAGCTGCGCGAGATCTTTCATTTCCTGGTCAAGCTTCAAAACCTCCCTCACTTTTTCTGAGAAAACACAATACTCGCATTGGAATCGGTTTCGGAGACTCGAGACCTGAATGGCTTTGAAGTGTTTCGGGAATCAGAGAACTTACTTGGCAAGTTGAATAGACCGTCGATTATGGCGTCTCTTCTTGCTTGGGTTGAAATCGTGTCGCCGCCTACGGCCAGTGCCACCATGGCCATCACCACGATTTGGCTTGTGTATGCCTATAGTATCAACGTACAAAATCATCATAAATATACTACCACGTGATAATATGAATTCAAATTTTTATTTTTTATAATGTTAAAATTTTAATGATAAGAGAAGAAACAATATTTAAATTTAATAGCAAGCCTGCAAATTGCTCTACCGTATATGAAAATCGACAAACTAAAAGAAAATAATGCTATAAAATTTGCTACCTTCGTACTGGCAACACCAATCTCACAGCCGGCGTTGATATGCACACCGCAGTGTGTAGTCCTGGCAATCGCGCTGCCAACTGTGTTTGTTATTCCAACACAAAGAGCACCGTTTTCCAGCGCATATTCCAATGCCTGCAAAGTATCTGCCGTTTCACCGGACTGACTGACAAAAACGGCCGTATCTTCTCTGTATATCGGACCCTGCCGATCCACCAGATCACTAGCGATTTCCATCGTAACGGGTACACCTGCACTACGGATATCAGTACCACTGATCCAAAACCAAAGGAACAGTTCAATGATATCGAAGAACACTCACCGGAAAGTTCTTCTAGGATGGGTCTAGCGGCTAAGGCAGCGTTGTAACTCGTCCCACAACCGATGAAAAGGATTCTTCGGCTTCGTCTGATCGTTTTGAGATGATCTTTGAGTCCACCGAGAAGAACACTCTTGGATTTGCTGGAGCCTCCGAGAATAAGCCGACCCCTCATTGTCGTTTTTAGAGATTCTGGTTGTTCGTGAATCTCTTTCTGCATGTAGTGTTCGTATTTCCCTTTGTTTATCTGCTCGACTTCCATTTCAAGAATGGATAATGCTCGTTGAACTGATGCAGCTCTTGGGAGGGCATCACCGTGTTTCCCCTTGGCTTTATCGAACTTGAGGATAGAAGCCGTTCCATCCTGGGGCGAAAAAGGATTAAAAAAAATTAAAGCCTTCCTCTTTCAATGGCTCAGTCGTGGCTAATACGAACTAGTATATTTACACTATGTCCTCTGAAATTGTCGTGTTATCGCAGTTTTCTCTCAAACTTTTTATAGCAATTTCTCCTTACATTTGACAATTAAAGCAATTTTCTCCATAACCGTTAAATTCAGTGAACAGAGAGAATAACTAATCTATACGAAATTTCAATCATGATTCAAGAAGAGCCATGAACTTTCTGCGATATTTATGCCAAGAATAATGCCAGGAAGAGCCAAGCAAAAAATGCGTGATAAATTATAATGCCATGAATAACTAGGAAATTAAAAGTAATGTGCCTAAAAGCTACGACGATTTTGTACCTTAAGATGGACGACTTCACCATCTTCAATCACCAAAACCTTTTTTGTGTGCTCGACCACAGCATTGGCGTCACTCGATAAGAAGAGTTCTTTAGGGTTTCCGTTCTTTGAAAGGAAATTATCATCATGAAATGCAGGCCCGTTTTTCAGATCTTCTGAGAATTCCTGTAAAGAAACAATATATTAATACTAGAATAAGTAAATAAACAGAAAATCGAGAATGAGCTCTAACAATACACGCGGGGCAGTCATGATTATTGTGAAGTTACTATGAATATCACGTCATAAGTTTATCTATTTGACAGAAGTATATAACTGAATCTTTTATCTTGTAAAGGAGATCTTCCATCAGTCAAATGAATATTAATTACATAAGTAACTGTATATACGCTTCAAAATGTAACTTACTTTTACACCGAGAATCAACGGACTTCCACGTTTGCAAGCAACCAACTCATTAGGATAATGCCGGCTTTTGAAGACGAGTGCATAGGCTCCTTCAAGATGTCTCATAACCTCAAGCACGACTTCACTAAACGTGATAGTTTGGTCACCTGTTACGAACAAGTGGAACTCTTAGCTAATTAAAATACATCATCTTTCATAAGTTCGATCAAACGAAAAGAAAACTACCTTCTTCATTGGCTTTGTCAAAAACATATTTGGCAAGTTTTGGGATTACTTCTGTGTCTGTATCGGATTCGAACACAAACCTGTGTCTGATTAGAGTTTCCTTCAAGACCTGAATACATGACAAAGAGCACAAAATTTATGAGCGAAAATAAACAACAAAGTAATTTCCTAGAAAAGTGAGATCAAGCAAACCTCATAATTAGTGATAACGCCATTATGAACAACCACGAAATCATTCCCGGGACCGGACATCTGAGGATGGCTATTCCTCGGGGCAGGCTCTCCATGAGTTGCCCATCGGGTGTGCGCTATTGCAGCGTGAGTGGTGAAGGATTCTTCCAAATTTATTTCCTTTTCAGAAACCTCTGCAAATGGGAACATTGAATCATCACTATCCCAAAAAGTTCAGAACTGTGTTTTAATCGATAATTCAAAGCTTTCAAATGATACGAAGCTGAAATGCAACAATTACAAGATTTGAAAATAGAATTCTTCAGAACTATCAACAGTGCGATAGTGACAGGACTTAACGAAATAGTTTGGGTTCCAAGATACGCACACAAATTCAAACAAGTTAGATACAGCTATACATACTGATCCAATTCCCAACGATTCGTGATCCCAAAACGCACCTTGGTAAACCGATTTGACGAGGGACTCGATGTTGCCTTCCTGGCGAAAGACGAGCGGAGGAAGCGACGGAGCCGAGTCCGAGTTCGAAGAAGCTGAAAGGGAATCGTCAATGGAGATCCCAGCGGAATCGTAGCCGCGATACTCCAAGCGCCTCAAGCCATTGAAGAGAACTTGAAAACGAACCGCCTCTCTCTGTTCACATTGTAATTCAAGTACGCGAAGATCCCACACATTCTCTCTCTCTCTCTCTCTCTCTCTCTCTCTCTCTTCAATTTGTAGAGGGAAGAAGAAGGCTGAGAGCTTTGACCTTTGACCTTTTTATTTTCTTATTTTATTTATTTTCTTTTGGGATATGCGAAAAACTGATTCAGGGGTCGAGGGTAGTTCCGTCACTTCGCGCTGTGGCGACTCGCGATTGGGTGAGTGATGTGAGTTTAATGGAGTTTGGCGGAATATAGAGTTGAAGTTGGAGGGGTGTTTTCGTCTTTCTGTCCTCCGTCAGGCTTGCCTCGGTGGCGTCGTTTCATTGGGTTGACTTTGGGGCCTATCATTGCTATAAGATTTAGGATAATTTTAATTAACATTGTATTATTGATAATGCTGAATTTTCTATTATTGAATTTGAACATGTGTTTTGGAAGGTAATTATATATATATATATATATATATATATGTATATATATATATATTGATACAATTTAAATGCGGTGGCCGGTGGTGGCGTAGTATTTTTATAAATTTTAATGGAAATTATATAATTAATAATAATTTTAATTGTAATATAAAGGTATTATGTTTATTAGATAACTAGTGGACAGATTAAACCCTAATAGTTAAATATAGAAAGAGAAAATAAAAAAATATGCGTGTTTCACGCCGTGGCCTATATACATTTATAAACTTGAGTGGAAAAACTAAAAATATGATAGTTTCATTATGTTTTATACTGTATTCTCTAATTGTTTCGTGATTTTTTCTTCTTCTTTTTTTTTTTTTTCGTAAAATGTCGCACCAATTAAAATACATCATCGTGTTTTTCCAGGCGACAAGTGGACATACTTCTTACAATCGGAGCGAACCACTATAATTCTGTTGTCGATTTCAATTTCGTTTTATTGCTTTTATCGTTTTCGAATCGGAAATTAGGGCAAAATTCCTAACAAGATCCACGAAGCGCTTGTTCTCCGTATATGCTCTTCAATCTTCTCAGTGTCTTCGAGCTTTCTCAGTTTTTGCTAGGCGTCCTCTTCATCAATATATTAGACAACAATATGGAATAGTTAATTTCAAGGTTTAAAATGCCGCTTACCGATGTCGTTTCGCATTTTCCGTTTTACGGATATATCGCTTGCCGATGAGTATGTCGATGGGCAAATGGTAAAAAAATGGCATGCCGCATATACCGCATATACCGCATGGGCATACCGCATGCCGATGGGGTTTTCGACGGATATTTTGTAAAAAATATTTGAGTATTTAAGCATGATATTTATATAGGTTCAAAACTACATATTTAATAAATACAAGACATAATTGTATACAACAAAAAACATTTGTAACTTAAATATGTAGGTGAAATGTATAATGTAAAATCACATTATTAGTTGAAGTGTGTAATATTAAGTCAAATTATTATGTTAAGTGTGTTATAATAAGTGAATATGCATGTAAATTGTGTATGTATGTTAACAAATTTATTATTAGTTGAAGAATATAATATTATATATTAAGTGTATATGTATGTTAGGTGAAGTTAATATGTATGTTAAGTGTATAATATTATTTGAAGTGTATAATATTAAGTTAATTTATTAGGTGAAATGTATGTTAAGTGTGAATGTGTGATATTAGTTGAATAACAAAAGTCCCACATTGATAGATGATAAGAGTTTGGTGATGTTTATATACCAAATATTAGGGACAAGGGCTTGGCCCTTAGGGTTATAAGATTTTGTGGATGGGGAGGACTCACACAAATGTTCTACAACACGCGCGCCGCCGCCGTCCGAGACGGGACGGGGTGGGGTGGGGTGGGGTCTTGGGCAAGTATAAATATTTTTGGCGAAAGTTTAATTGGTTTGCCGAAATCTACCAAGAGTTTAATTTTTTGCGAAATTCTAGCAACTTTTATGAGTAAAAACAAAAAACGACATTCCTTCCACGTGCACATGCGAATTTCGCGAAATTTGGTAAAACGACAGCGAAACGAAAGGGATGTCGTTTCGGTGTTCCACTAAAAACGAAAATCAACGCGAATTTCGCGACATTTGACACCTTGGTTAATTCTATGTAATTAATACAGCAATATTGATGCAACATTGCACGGTGCAATTGATATTTTTTTTTTAATAAATGAATATTCTATTTTGAAAAAAAAAAAATCTCAATGCTTTGGTCTCGTGGTAAAGTCTTTACCGTATTTGTCAATGGTAAAGTCTACCGTATTTGTCAAGTCACTTATATTTATTCCTTATACTATATATTGTATATAAAATGATCAATGTGTACATTTGGCATGCAGTTTTTTTTTTTTTTTTTTTTTTTTACTATATTGTTTGTTTTATTGGAAATGTTTGGTATAGGTGACTCACGAACTCAATATTGATCAATAGTTGATTTCTTGTTAATCATGTCTTACAAATCCATATTGTTTTTACAGTGTTCGCAGATCAGTTCACCATTGTCAAGAACTTCCGAAAGAAGCCTTCTGTTACTTCTCCATCACCAATAATCCCCGCAAGAACACCGTCCCTCCCGGAAGCAATGGAACCGGTGGTTGTCTCTCACGGTGATTTCCCGCCCAGTTTCCCCCGAGATCCACTTCATCGCGTTGTGACAGTCGCTGCAGATCCGCAGATTCTTCGCCACCAGAATCGCCTCTCCCTCCTTTGTCGACATCAGTCCGAATGCCACTGCAAGCTTCTCGCTATGATACTTCGTCTCTCCTCGGCCTTCCCTCGCCTCCAGGACATACCCTAATCGCTCAAGCCTCGCCAGCATCGCCTCCAAGTAAGCGCAGATCTCTCCTATCATCGGGTGAGAGCTATCTCGAGCGACAAAATAGCTCACCCTCTTGTTCACCTCGATCCAGCTACACCCGGGCCTCTTTCTCACGCCTCGCTCGCGCATGAGCCTCCTCGCCTCCGCGGACTCTTCCCATCTCCCGGCGCGACCGTACATATCCGCCAGTACAACGTACGGGAATGAATTTGCCGGCTCGAGCTGAGCGAGTTGACTCGCCGCTCTCACTGCCATATCTATGTTCCCGTGCTTTTTACAGGCACCGAGTAGCGCAGCCCATGTGGACGCCTGGGGGCTCAACGGCATTTTCTCGATCAGCCTCTCGGCTTCCTCGAGCTTCCCGGCTCGGCCCAGAAGGTCAACCATGCACGAGTAGTGCTCTGATTCTGGTTTGATCCCGAACCTCTCTGTCATCATATTGAAGTATTTACGGCCTTCTTCGACTTTCCCAACGTGGGCACAAGCGGAGAGGACGGAGACGAAAGTTATGCTCGTGGGCACGATGTTGGTTTGGACCATCTGCTCGAGCAGGCAAAGTGACGTCGTTCCCAAGCCGTGCTGAGCATAACCAGCAATCATGGAGTTCAGGGTGGTGACGTTTCTTTTGAGCATTCTGTCAAACAACTTTTGACCATCCTGGAGATTCCCGCATTTCGAGTACATTGCAATAAGAGCGTTGTTGACGGAGATCCTGTTCGACGGGATGTCGGATTTGATCGCCAGAGAATGAAGCTGACGTCCCTGCGAAGGCGACGACAAGTTGGAGCAAGCGCTGATCGCACAAGAGAAGCTGCAATCGTCTGGGCGGTGTCCGAAGCGCTGCATCTGCCTAAAGCAATCCAAAGCGGAAACGGAGAACTCCTCATTCTGCGAATACCCGGAAATCATTGTGTTCCATAGAATCAAATCCGGCGACAAAATCTCCTCGAAAATCTTCCTGATCTCTGAAACCCGACTGGAAAACTTGGAATACGAATCGATCAAGCCGCTTCCAACATGGGAATTCCTGTTCAGCCCTTCCTTGATCAACTTCCCGTGAAACTGAACCGCACCGGAGAAACCAGCCGCACCTAATAGACTCGCCCACGTGAACGTGTCGACCCGCAACCTGTTCGCAACCATTTCCCGGAACAACCGCAGCGCTTCAACCCCTTTGCCGCACCTCCCAAAAGAAGCGATCATGGCGTTCCAAGACACCTCGTCTCTGACCTGGGCCATGGCGTGGAAGACCCTCTCCGCCTCTTCCCACATCCCCAACTTCCCGTAGTAAGTAACCAGCGAATTACTCACGGACGAAAACGAATCAAACCCGCCGGAAATTGCAAAGGAATGCATCTGCCCAATCAGACTGGCGTCGCCGGCGCAAGCCGCCATCGCCGCCGACACGGTGAAGCCGTCAATCCCGAGCTCCGGCTCCCCCCTCAGCTCCGAAAACAACCGGAGAGCCGGCCGGGTCTCGCCGCAGTCGGCGTAGCAGGAGAGGAGGGTGTTGTAGGAGACCAGGTCCGGGTGGGGAATTCCATCGAACAGGCGGCGGGCGGGGTCGTGGAGCGAGCGGCGGGCATAGGCAGCGAGGATGGCATTGAAGGAGAAGACATTGGGGGCGCGTGTAGCTTCGAAGGCGGCGCGTGCGGCGGCGAGAGAGGCGCATCTGGAGTAGAGGAGGATGAAGTGGTTGGAGAGGTAGGTGGAGGCGGGGACGAGGGACTTGAGGTAGATCGCGTGGAGGGTCTTGCCGGTGGAGAGGTCTCTCTCCGCCGTGGAGGCTATCAGGAGCCGCCGGAAGTTTTGAAGGCCCCACGACACCTGGCTCATCTCAAGCCATTGAAGAGAGCTTCAACAACGAATCGCCTCTCCCTGCTCACATTGTAATTCAAGTACGCGAAGATCCCACGCACTCTCTCACTTGTTCTTCACTGACAACGTTGACCTTTGACCTTTTTATTTTCTTATTTTATTTTGGGATATGCGAAAAACTGATTTACCGGTCGAGGGCAGTTTCGTCACTTCGCGCTGTTGCGACTCGCGATTGGGTGAGTGATGTGATTTCAATGTAGTTTGGCGGAATGGCAAGTTGAAGTCCGATGGGCGTTTTCGTCTTTCCGTATTTTCAATTACTGAATTGGAACATGTGTTTTGGAAGGTAATTAGAGATAATTATATATTTTATATATGAAAAACTCACTAAATCTCCAAAAATCACTTAAGGTTTAAAAAAATTGTCTATAATATTAAATAATTATTTTATACCCATTAATAAATTATTTTGGACTATTTTAACCTTAATATTAATTATATATATTTAATTTTCGTATATAATTATTCATTATATATTTTAAAATTTCGAATTATTTTCAAACTATAATTACGGTTGACAATTTCATCCAATTAATTACAATTTCATTTAATAATTATTTGTTTCTTTTTTTCTTTTCACACTCCCCTCTCTCTTCTCGCTTCCACGATCTCTCTCTTTCTCTCACTCTCTCTTTCTCACTCAAGACAATTCTAAACTTGCTCCGGCGAACGTAGTCGCCCGGTTAAGACCGTCATTTAATCTCTCACTCCTCGAGTCCTCTCACGCTGATTGCTTCTCCTCTTCGATTCTCTTGCTCGTTCGCTCGCGGAGGTTTGCTCGTTTGCTCGCGGAGTTTCGCCGTCGTTTGTCGCTCATTCGCTCACGGAGGTTCGTCGTCGTTTATTCACCGTTTCTCGATCGTCGTCGTTTGTTTGTAAATATATTTACAGTTTTTAAAATTTCGTAAATATATTTACAGTTTATAACTACAACTTTATTTAAAATTTTGTAATTATATTTACAGTTTACTGCACTTACTATTTTGGTTGAAAATCCTACGGACGCTCGTAAACAAACACAATCTCCCAAGGTTCAATAGGTTATTGAATTGTCGTAAATATATTTACAGTTTTATAACACAACTTTATTAAAATTTTCGTAACTATATTTACAGCTCACTGCACAATGTCTTGAGGTTCAGGTTAATGATTGTAAATATATTTACAGTTTTATGACTACAAATATATTTACAATCAAATTTAAGAATTGCTCAATAAAACTATATCAAAACATTATATTAATTGTGCTTAAGTTGCGGAACCATGATAATATTCTTTAAGGGGCGAAGAATTCTTATTCGACGTAAAAACATGAACATTTTCAAATTTTTCGGATAAAAATATAAAAAATTGAGGGGGCAACTATTAAAATTGTCTTATACTTTTACTAGAGCAAATGTAAGAACAAGTGGATCCGCCCGACCCAAGCCCAAGTTTTCCCGAGTCCTTCACCCCCCGAAGCTCGTTTTTCTTCCTTTAAACAACCTCTATCTCTCTCGAATCTCCGCCTTTGCGATCCGCCGAGTAGTAAGAACATGTTTAAACTATTTCATAGCTTTATTATTATTATTATTATTATTATTATTATGAGAAATCTTTACAACTAAAAACATGTTTTTATTACTCCTTAAACTATTTTTCCAGTGGAAAAATCCCACAAATACATATAGATACAATTATCAGTACAAAGAGAGTCGTCTTCACTAACATTATCAACATTTTAGCAGAGCCGCCCGCAAACACGCGACCTTTCAGCTTGATCTGACGGTCTCTATGGCAGCGACTAAATCGTCAAACTTCGCTCCGGTCACTTCCTTCACGACCTCGTTGTCTTTCAAGATCTTGAAGGTCGGAACCACCCTTATCCCAAGCTCCTTCGCCAGAGACTATGCCATAACAAGCAAAGACAGGGCTCGAATGTCAGCACCTTTTGTTGCACATCAAATTCGAGCACACGAAAAGCTTAGGCTCGGAGAGCAACGAACCTTATTGTCTTGATTGCAATCCAGCTTTAGGAATATGACGTCGAGGTATTTCTGCGAGAGTTCTAGGTATTTCGGAGCCATCACCTTGCACGGGCCACACCTGCAGAAGCGGAATAACCGGGAATTCGAATTATAGCTCCTTATTCGCTTTTATACATAAAAGGAAATCGGAAACGTCATTGATCTCGTTCGAATCTCGACCAATCGCATGAGCAATTGTATCTGACCAGACTTCAACGATGAATTCATGATTTTAGCTTTCAAACAACATGACTCCATTGAAATCAAAGAAGCTTTAAGTTCAAATTAAATTCCCAAATTGCGTGTATTGCGATGGAGTCAAGCATTGAACATAGCATTCTCAGAGCTACAGAAAGTTTTAAACTCCTGTGTTCTTCCCCAGTGAGCGTGATTTCTACTTTCCAACAAAAATTATCCATTTCCATTCACAAACAGAATCTCAAACAGCTGAGCAGACTACAGCTTAAGCTCATCGTACTCAAATTCAAACTGAAAACCTTCAGAATTTTCTTACTAGCCAAACAGAAAGCTAAACAGCTATATCTATATATACACACACATACCATTGAGTGTACATGTCGAGCACGACGGCCTTCTCGCCGGCGGCGTTGACTATGGGCCAGAAAGTGTCCTTGTTGACCTCGGTGACCTTCCCGACCATGGCACTCACCGTCTCCAAGCTCGACCTCACCACAACGCTCCTGTGCGCCCTCTTGAGCCGCAGAGGCGCATTGCTGCGCGAAGACGGCGCGGAGAGGAGCGCGATCTGCTGCTTCGCGGCGCAGGGTAAGGACGGCGACGATCTCACGGTCTGAGGAGAGAGAGTGCTGCAAGATCGGAGCGCCATTGTTTCTCTCTCTAAGCTCTGTGTTTTTCTACTTGTGTGTGACTGAGGGAGATGATAAAGGAGGAGAAGCAGAAATACCCGTTTTACCCTTGGGATTCTGTGGTGGCTGTGAGATGTGGCGGGGCTAGTTTGGTGCTTTTGGCGGGCTGTGCTGCTGTGGGGATTTTAACGGACGGAACTAGCCTTGGAGATTTTGGGGTCTGGGGGTATATGCGGGGGTATTTTCGGTATTATAAGTTGGTTACGGTGGGGTCCTTGCGGTGATAATATGCGGTGTGGTGTGGGGTGATGAAAGGGATCTCCGGCGAATAAGATTATTAATTTATTTTTGGGATTATTGTGGTAAAAGTATTCAAACTTTGATCAGCTTAAGCTACAAGGGTTATAAGTAAGAAAATAGTGACTAAAGTATCCAAGTCAAGTCAACAATTGTGAGAGTGTCATTTAAAAAAAAAATCAAATGAAAGAAGATATTAGATGATAAATGACACATAAATATGTAGTTTAGGTTTATTTATAACATTAGACTAAAAATTCTCCAACGTTCATCAAACAAATTAGACACACACAAAAATATGCATACTCATATTTGTGATTTTGAGTACTTTTATTCTTATTTTTCACCTTGTACCATTTTGCTTCGGTTGATCAAAATTTAAGTACTTTTCCTATAATTATTTATTGTTTTCTTGCGACTTTTTAGTTGTGGAAGGACAGATTTGTCCTCTGAGTGTAGCTTTGGGGTGGAAAAATCAAGAGGTGTGCTAGTCTTTCTATCTATTTCTAAATTTCACGATTTGGCAAGTCTCTTGAATTTTGATTTATTGATGCATTTAGTCTCTTACAATTTTATTTGGAGTAAGAAATGTCGTTTTCTGCTATAAAGTAGTACTACATGATACAAATGAGAAGAACATTAATTTTGCATAGCTTACGACATATTCAAAGGTAACTCTTAAAAAATTATTTACTGTCAAAGTTTCATCTTATTGGATATTTCATTTCATACTTTGTAAATTACAATATAAAATATTATTTGAAACCAGGCTGGAGGCGAAGCTACAGTGGAACGAGGAGGGACACATGCCCACCCTCATTTTTTATTTTTATTTTTATCTTTCACCAGTATTTTAATATAAAAATAAAATATCCGTCGGTCACTCGTATGGGCGGACCAGCCCTATTTGAGGGTGGCTTGTTGTCAAGGAGAATTTTTTTTTCTATTAGCAAGGTCGTTATTTTGCTTTAAAAAATTCGACATCAACACCATTGGAGATCAACACCAATGGAGGCGAGCTTTGAAACTGTAACTATAGAAGCGAGAAGCAGGTTTGATAAACAAGACGAAGTGTGGGCCCACGTGTTTTTTTTGTTTTTTCTCCTCTTTTAGTCTTTGTTTATTATATTTTATATTTATGTTCTTTTTCTTTAGCCTAGGAAATGAAATAAATTTTGGTGATGGGCCTGTTATTTCCTTTTTAATGTATAATTGTATATATTATTTACTAATTAGTAATTACTAGTACTACTATAAGTATAATAGTATACTACTTAGTATTATAGGTAAAAATAGCAATTGTAGATTCAATCATTAAGATAAAAAAAATGATTTTTTTATACTCGTTTAATTAATAAAGATTAAATTGTGTAATTACGACTTAATTATATAATTTGAAACATTATTGTCTATAATTTAATTTATTTTCATATTTATTGATCATCACCTCGGAAAATCATTTTTTTGGTCCGCCTCGAAATTATTTCAGTTAGAAAATTAAAAAAAATTAGTGCCCCTCCTAGTTGAAAAAGATAACTTCGCCGCTGAGGCTGAATATTGTTGTTACAATTTAAATTTTGGAAAAAAAAATTTCAATATAATATTCGAAAGTATTATTAATATATTTGTTTGATAATGATTATCAAGTGGCAAAGTTGCAGACTACCCAAATGGGATAATGTCCACACAAATGGGAAGAAGACAACTAATATCGTATTTATTTTGTCCCATATTGGATCACTAAACTTGATATTCTTATTTAAACTTCCCAAATTGCCTTAAACTTGATGGTGTGATTTTAGTGGAACTAATATGATAATTATCTATTAATATAGCAAGTTAGCAACAATTTCATCATTATAGCGACAGTGTTCTCAGTACAATTACACATGCAATTACAATCACGGACTGTTTGTTGAGAAAAATCAAAGACATTTAGTTTTAAAATCAAGAATCAAACCCGGCATATCTATTATATGATAATATTGTTTACGTCTTGATAATATTTTGAATTATATATATATATTTATTTTGTCTCGATTTTGATTCCGTGTTTAAAAATATTTTAACTTTGAATAACTGGAACCAGGACAAAATTTGTTGTCCCAGTTGGACAAAAAAAATGTTACATTCTTAATTTTCGGTTCCGACTTCACCCTAAGAGAGAGGGAGAGTTGTGTTGAGGAAAATAATTTTATAGAGAAACCATAAACGTGAAGAAAAGGGAAGAATAAAGCAAGAACAAACCGAAGGGAAAGGTACTATTCCAAAGCATGAACTTTAAGTCTCAACACATGAGAAAACGAGGCAAGAACTTTTAGAGAACATTTTTAATTTCATGGTCAATTATTTTTTGCTTTTCAAAAAAAGAAAGAAAAAAAAAACACCTTTAAAAACTCACCCTATTTATTATATCTTAGAGCATCAATTAGGAATCTTGAAATAAATAAATAATAAAAAGAAAGAAAGAAATATGTCCGTACTATTTTATGGGACAATGAAAAAGACATGTCATTTTTTATAGGTGCACTAAATATAATAAATCAATCTAAATGTGCAATATTCATTACTATAGTACATGCCAACGTTTTCATTTTTTCTTCAATGTTTGTCATAAATTGATATGCAACCTTATAGATTAACTATATTATAAACTAAAGCACTATGTGAGATATATGTAACATAAATAATTAATTATACATATATATGTATGTATACGATCTTCATTTGTAATTTACAAAACTAGAATGAACAATCAGAATAAAACTGCAAAAACATGAACCATCTTTGTCAATTTGTCAAATTTGAAGAAAACCGTTAAGTTGGGTGACTTTGTCTATTTATTTTTATATTCAATAAATATGAAAAAATGTCTGAATTTTCTACGATTTGACTTACCAAGTACCAACTGCTCAACAAATGTAAATGCTAAATATATCGTGATCGTACACTTATAAAATCTCAATCTGAGTTGCATAAATAGACTCTGTAAAAGTTGTAACGTACGTTTTTTTTTACATAGCCTTGTTTAGGTATTTAACATGTGATTGTGTACTATTACTTTTAGTGTAATTAATAAATTACCCATAGAGCAACTTTAACAGAATCCAATTCAATTGATCATGCTATAATAGTATAATGATAATCTATGATGTATTAACTTTAAGAGAATATTTCGTTTGATAATTAAAAAAAAAAAAACTAAAACTAAAACTACCGATTGAAAAGGGGAAAACCCACAAGAAGATCGAGAAATGTAAAAATAAAATTACAACAATAGACTATGAAACATAAACAGTAGTTTTTTAAATGTTTTAATATCCATACATTAAAAATATCAAGAAAACAAATCATGATAATAATAAAAAATATAAAAATGAAATGGTACGAAATCAACAGTGTATAAAACCTTTGAAAAACACAAAAAACAAGACATCGAGTCGTGACTGAAACTATCAAACTATCAAATGGCTGGGCCGACCCTCCTACAACGTTTTACTTTTAAGTTTTAACTATGAAAAAGGGTGAAAATGGCGAGGCAAAAAAGCAAGAGGACGTTTACAATGCTACATCAATTACGCAATTATAATTCGTATACATTACTTTATTTACAATGTTATAACATTAATTCCAACGTTAGAGCAAGAAAATACAGTATATGATTGAAAACCACGACAAAAGTCGGACGTTATTTCCAATGTCGTGACAATTACGTGATATTTTACTTTCATAGATACATTACTGAATTTACTACAACTATTATATGTTTTATATTTAGTATTCATAGCTAAATCAATGAAAGAGAGCTATTCTTTTATTATACTTCATTAAATATCGTACCCAAATTTTCATTG
The DNA here is from genome assembly GCA_954871525.1 of Parietaria judaica. Classification (NCBI taxonomy): domain Eukaryota; kingdom Viridiplantae; phylum Streptophyta; class Magnoliopsida; order Rosales; family Urticaceae; genus Parietaria; species Parietaria judaica. Next base: position 12,628,919 of record OX940862.1, read on the forward strand.
ACTTATTACATGCATAATACACATACGACATCACTCACCTAATAATCATATTAATAAATGTTCATTTTAGATCAATTATGCATGCGCAAAAAAAAAAAAAAGTGGACTATTATTGTTAAATTTTGAGCATACAGTCTAATCTGTAACCGAAAGGTTTTTTTTTTTTTTTCTTTTTTCTAGGGTGTATTCGCAAGTCTTTGATCAATTGGGGTCAATGACTCAATGTTCAATATTATTATTATTTTTATAGATTTCATACCGAAAATTCATTTACATAAATTTTATTAATTAAATTAAAATCAGTTTTAATTATAAAATACGTAGGTCGTTTTAACAGTAAATCTGATAACCAAAGGCAGCGATCCTGAATAGAGTTATTATCCATTTAAAGCTAAAAAGATATATATTTTCCCCTGAAACATTTATTTACTTTAATTAATCAATTAAATCCTTCCAACATTAATATTTAATCATTCAAAATTTATATCCTGGTCCCAAACATGACATCGGGCTCCACTGATCCCAAACTCAAACTCAAAGACAAACAAAAACAAAACAAAAAATTGAGAAAAATGCAATCATATATCATATCATTTCAAATTAAATTATTAATAAAGTTTGAGGAATAATGCATAGTTAATAATTAATAATAAATAAACAAATGAAAGACGTACGACTTATTCCATTGAAAACGCGCTACTCTTATTTATTTATTAATTTAATTTAATTAATTAAATAATTCATAATTCTCTATCTCCTTATGATATCCTCGTCGATGTCCTTTCTTTCGTATCGCTATTTTCTTGTTCTATTTATTTAATTTAATAAATAATTAATTTCTCATTATTTGTTTATTTTTTTCCCTCCTTCACCGACGTCCCTCATAATCCCATTCATTCTCTTTCTTCTTCTTCTTCTTCTTCTTCTTCTCAGAAATTCCCGATTTCTTCCTTCGAATTCCTCTCCCGATCGCTCTGGTCTTCTCGGAGAGCCGATTGACGATGGATTTTCGGACCAGATTGGCTCTGATCGGAGGCTTCTGGCTCTTCCTCTCTCTGTTGATCTCCTCTCCTTCGAGCGTCGACGCGAATGTCGTTTTCAATGTCCATAGCAAGTTCAAGGGAGAGGGGCGTTCCCTGAGCGCGTTGAAGGACCACGACGCTCGCCGCCACCGGAGAATACTCTCCGCCGTCGATCTGGAATTGGGCGGCAATGGCTTGCCCTCCGAAACCGGGTTCGTTCTTACGCATTCATCGTCAATATATTTTGAAAATCTGTATATTCTTCGTGTGCGTTCGCGTTTGATGATTCCGTTTGAATTTGATACCAATTTAGAGACATTCGTGTTTTTCTCATCGTACGCAATGAGGAATGTTTGAGTTATTCTCTTTAGCCTCTAGGTCAGAGGCTGATGGTTGACTATTTTTGAGATCCAATTGCAAAAACTCTATGTAGTTTTGAGGAGATTTCGTTGACAAATTTTATTTATTTTTAATTTATTTTTCTCTCTCTGCTGTTCCTGGATCATTAGGTTTATTGATGGCTTATAGGGCCTAAGAATCTAATGTTCGTGCTATTAATGTCTCGAGTTTTGCCTCGTATGAGTCTTTATGAAACAAATCATCAAATTAAAAGTGGCATCTTCAAGGATTATAGCTGCTAATAACCGGGTTTTGTATAGGCTGTACTACGCGAGAATCGGAATCGGGTCTCCTTCCACCGATTATTACGTCCAAGTCGACACGGGAAGTGACATCTTATGGGTGAATTGTATCGGCTGCGAGAAGTGTCCCAAAAAGAGCAACCTTGGCGTAAGTTTTTTTTTCCCGTAATTTTAGCTTGTGGATTTGTTTCTTGACGGCATAACGCTTGTCGAATTCTCTGCGAGTTTTACCGAAAACACGTTTACCATTCTGAATGATATACAACAGATAGATCTCACACTATATGATCCAAAGAGCTCCTCAACTTCGAAAAAGGTTTCTTGTGAAGATAATTTTTGTACTTCCACGTACGACGGTCCGCTTCCTGGTTGCAGGCCAGAATTGCTGTGCCAATATAATGTCGTTTATGGAGACGGAAGCTCCACTGCTGGCTATTTTGTTAAGGATACTTTACACTTTGACAAAGTTACCGGGAACCGTCAAACTGTGTCAACAAACGGGAGTGTCATATTTGGGTGAGTTACGATTTCAACAAACGCTATAAAACATTTCATGGTGATTGCATAGTAATTTCTTGATTCTATATTTTTGGAGTAGGTGTGGAGCGAAGCAATCTGGAGAGCTGGGATCAACTTCCGAAGCTCTCGACGGAATTCTCGGTTTCGGACAGGCAAATTCGTCGATGCTTTCGCAACTTGCTTCATCCGGAAAGGTCAAAAAGGAATTTGCACACTGTTTGGATACGGTAAACGGCGGCGGAATATTTGCCATTGGAGAAGTGGTCGAACCAAAAGTGAACAAAACTCCTTTGGTCCCCAACCAGTGAGTAATAATAATACAAGAGTTTTGAATCATAATCACAGTTCTATGATTCATAATTCGACTTACGCCAATTGTTTTTAGGGCGCATTACAATGTTATCATGAAGGCGATCGAGGTCGGTGGTGATGTTCTCCAGCTTCCCACAGATACTTTTGACAGTGGAGATGGGAGAGGAACCATAATAGATAGTGGTACTACCTTGGCTTATCTTCCAGATGTCGTTTACGACTCCGTGATGTCTAAGGTGTGAACTTGTACTCACTCTTTTTCTTTCTCCAATTTGACATTGATTTTTATTTTATACATTTTTCATACGTTTCTGATTTTTAGGTTATGGCTCGACAACCTGGATTGAAATTACGCACAGTTGATGACCAGTTCTCCTGTTTCCAATTTACCGATAAGTAATGCTCTAAGATTTTCCTTAATATCGTATTAAGTGAAGTATAGTCCCGTGTTTCGAGAAATGACCCCGTTTGTTTGTTTTGCTCAACGCTTGCAGTGTCGATGATGGATTTCCAATCATTAAATTCCATTTTGACAAATCCCTTACTTTGACGGTTTATCCTCACGAGTATCTGTTCCAGATTAGAGTAAGTAGACCGAAATGTACATGAGATGTATTAATATTTAGTTTTATCAATGGCACAATTGTTGTATGTGTTCTCGTATTCTTCGATAATTTGACGTACTATTCCCACATGACCTCAGGAGGACGTTTGGTGCATCGGTTGGCAGAACAGCGGGCTGCAAACTAAGGACGGAAAGGAAATGACTCTTTTAGGAGGTAAATCTATAGGTTAAATACTAGTTTAATAATTTGCCTGTGTAGTCCGTGATCTAATTCTAGACCAATACATAAATTGATTGCTTCTTTCCCATTGCAGATATGGTGCTTTCGAACAAGCTGGTTTTATACGATCTCGAGAATCAGGAAATCGGGTGGACCGAGTACAACTGTGAGTATTTTTCTTAGGGGTGAAACCCGGACACTATAAAATCAACCCCGTTTTGTTTTTAAAATAAAGAAGCCTTCTTTGTTTATGTGGTAACCGATCCGAGACTGAGCCAAGATGAGCAGAAATTTGACCGGCCCTTGAAAATATTTTTATAGATGAGTTAATTAGAGGTTAAAAAATCAGTTTTTAACTTAATTTTTCAAAATGTTATAAAAATGATAAGAAAAAATATACACTCGCATTAATAATAAACATACGCTACACAAAATAAGGATATAATAAAACTCTAAAATTATAATAAATTAATTAGAAGTAAATACATTATACTAAAACTTGTTCCTATCCTCATTCCGCTTTATGACGACTTATAGATTTTCAACCTTAATTTTTCTAATGCTGCATGTGAAGTAAATTTATTTAATATTAGGGAATTTAATATCTTTATTTAATCTAATCAAAGGGTTCTTTTTAAATTTAATTTTTTAATTAGGTTCTACGAGCATTAAAGTGAAAGACGAAGTTACAGGGGTAGTTTATTCGGTTGGTTCCCACAATCTTTCTTCAGCTTCTGATTCGGTCATCGGAAGAATATTGACTTTGTATTTATTACTCATCATTACCCTTCTCCACACTCTCATCATTTAGCTCAAGTCAACGCGTTGACTTTGACCCCCCTGATTTTTGTTGTATCATAATTTATTCTCAATACAAATCTCTGTTTATTATGATTCTTCCGACTGAGAACCATACATTACATACATACATTTGTTGAGTGCTATTTTTACTTCCTAACTATTACATACCCTCCATCTATTTATATATCTCTGCTTAGAAATAGAATACTACTAATTTGCAATAATGCCATTGAACTTTGCATGTTGGTGCATTTTGCACGTTGAATTTTGATTTATTTGCAGTGACGTCCTCTAGGTTTTCAAGAAGTATCACTTTGCTCCCATAACTTACTCAAAGATGTTAACTTGTGCGCAACACATAACTTACTCTTTAATCAGTTAATTGCAGAAGATCAAAATAATATATTACAATTTGATTCAATCAAACAGTTATAAAGGTTTAAACCGCACATAATTTTACTTAACTTTAAAATTGTTGAAAATATGCCTTATTTGTAATGCGTAGAGGTAATAAGTTACCTTTTGAAATTACATGTGGTATATCTGCCGAAAATTTTAAAATTCAAGACTATTACTTTATTATGTATAAGTGGTATACAAAAATGTTAATTCATTCAAAACCAGAACTTACTATATAGCAGGTATTGCAATATACACAAGATAGTTTTCGGAGAGTCTTTACAAATTACAATGTTGTCCTCAAAAATTGTACAACGAAATACAGTAGCGCCAAAGCCAGTGCAAACTGGTAGACATCTCTCTGAAAACCGTCGTCCCGCCCGAAGAACTGGATTAAAAAACGACAAGAAAAAAAAAAAAAAAAACGTCACTTCACTGACAGAAACCGAAGGAAAAAAGTTCTGGATCGGTGCTAAAGACTCGACTCACCTTGGTCGGGTCGCCCGAGGGGTCGGGGTAGATCTCCGGGTTCTGCTTCTCCTGCGGGAAATTGGTCGATATAGTTTTAGCGAAATCGGCGATATCTTTTGCGGCCTCAGACACGGCGAAAAGCCTCCGCGAAGCCCAGAAATAAGCCGTGGCGACGGGCGACGAGGCCGATAGGTCCCACGACTCGCGATGCTCGGTCACTTGGCCGCTGATCTGGTTCAGCGTGAACTGGGAGTTGACTTTCACCACGAGATCTCCTCCGACGATGGACTTCGGCTTTCCTCTGACCGTCCACTTGATGCTTAGCTCGCTCGTCGATAACATCACCATCTCTTGCACCGTCTACCCAACGGACATGAACGATATATTATACATTGTTAAGTATCACGAGATTCCATCTTAATAACCGTATTGCTCGCACACACACATATATAATATATATATATATATATATCTATTATTTTCTCACCACAGAGGGATTGTCAAGTGCAGTAGATATCCAGAGAGGTCTCTTGTATTTGTCACGGCCTGTGAAGCTCCTCACTGGGTCCTGCAAGTTTATATCGTCACGTACCGTGGAACTTGTGAGAAACGCTAGAGAGTAAACAGCTGAACGAACGAACTTGACCCGGACCTCGTATCTAACTGAAACGGCGAAGGTTCCGAGGGCGCGATTGCCTTCCCGGAGCTCGAGGATGTCGCGAGCCAGCTGCCGAGCCGTGGACTCAACCAATGGGCTGCTGACGCACACGAACTCGTCGCAGAGCTGCCCGAAGTCCATCCCGTCAACGATTTTGTCGGCCTCAGATCGCTCTCTGCTCGCTTCCTCGGTCGACACTTCTCTCCCGCTTGACTCATTCGCAACTGTCAAAACAAAATCCGTAACCAAATTGTCGTCCGGGAAGTAGAAATTCGAATTTTTAACTTGTAAGGGGTGGAAATTTTATGCCGGTTATAAATTATAGTTTGTCCCTGGTTCACAATACCGTTTAGATACCGATATTTTGAGATCAAATACCGGATCAGGACCTGGTATACAGATTTCGGTTTATTAACGTTCATTTTTATAGTTTTAGGAAGCGATATATAATAGAATGAATGAAACCGGGACCACAAACCGGTATTTTGAGAATTATTATTCTCGGTTTTCTGTTATTTCAAATTCAGCATTGGTACTGGTTTCGTAAAAATGGTTTTTCAATAGCCGGTACCAGGACCGATAAAATTGCAACAAGTATTTTATTCCTGATTTCTATCCCAATATACAGTATCTTAACCGGTAAAAAGCGGACAGTTAAAAAACTTTGACCATTACGAATAATATTGGTTCCTGGTTACAGAAAATCGGTTTTCACAACAACCGGTACATGACCAGCTTCGTAAAAACGGTGACGCGGGCTAAATTGCTTCAAAAACACCAGTTTTCAGTCCCGGTTTCACCCTTACGTGTAACATGTTGAGGCATAGCTGTTTTCCGACGACCAAAAACGAGAAAAATGAAAACGGAGATCGGATGTTCGAGTTTGCTCTACCTCGGAGAGCTAGTGAGAGATTGTGGCCGGTAGAGAGTGAGTGGTTAGCGTTAGAGGTGAAAATGAATTTGCTCCGGCAAGTTTCCCGGCGAAGGCTGGCGGTGGCAAAGAGGGCAGAAGAAGAGAGAGAGGTAGTCATGTCTCCCCATACTCTCTCTTTGGGAGGCTTTGGGTTCATACAATTTGTTCTCTCATTTCTGGATAAGGTGGGGTTTATGTTCATTCTTTATTAATTATTACCGATTTATCACATCCATATCTTTTTAAGGAATTGTTAGTACTCTACAAATATCAGGATATATATATATATATATATATATATATATATACATTGTCACCCAAAACCCGGGCATTGCGGGGCCCAAGAAACCCGTTTGCTCATACATGGTGCTTGCCTACCGGTCCCGTAAAATTGAGGGTGGGCACATCCCACTTGCCTCCTCTCTGTGGCGCGGGATGCCCGTACCCACACTATATTCAGCCGGTCCGTTGCTTCGTCCCGGATGAGCTTCTCTACCAAATTGATAAATGATATCAATATTCAATACCATGTCGTTTAATTACTACTATTTTAGGGTCATATAATATAATTTCTGTTATAACATAGAAAGGAAAATATGAAAGGAAAAATAAAATCTTATTATTAATTTTATAAATAATCTACAAATTTTTATAATTTTAAAAAAAAAATTTAAGAAAATTTTTTGTTCGAAAGTCAAACACTTTTTGTTTGAAAAAAGTCAATTTCAAAATTATGAAAGTTAGAAGATTTCTTCGAAAATTCATGCTAAATAATTTTTTGATTTTTTGATTTATTTATTTATCAAATTTACTATCTTAGTTTCTTTTGTTTCCTTCCTTTGTTGGGTTCTTATAATAATGTCGAAATGGATGGCACTTTGACCCAATATTGTCGTAAAGGAAACACTTGATTTTGTTATAGTCGTTGGTCAGAAAGAAGACGAATCTACGACTCTCACGTACAAGATAATATTTTTATTTATCTTCAGTCAAAAGAAAAATTAAAAGCGTGGTCATCCAATATTCTTGAAAAATAATAGGACATAAAAAAGACTATGTCTAATGACCAGATAATAGTGTTTCAAAGTGTACATATAGTAAAGAGATTTATGGAAATCATGGTCATCATTTTAAATTATATGGGACCTGAAAAATCGAAATTGTGGGATCGAAAATCTTGTTACTGAAGACTCTAAAGACCAAATAATAGGTTTCGGGTTCATAAAACAAGGTCTTTGGTCATTTGGACCGCACTAGGTCTTCGGTGGTTTCAATTTTGAGAACCGGTACCGAAGACCCAATTTGTACCAAATATCTTATTTAACTATTATTTTTTATTTTATGATAAATTAATAGAAAATAATGTAACTTCCAAAATAAATTAATTTTATTTCTAAACATTTTTTCTTTCGTATTTTCTTATGGTTGTTTGGGATTATAACGTTCGAAGACTTTGGTTTTCACTCAGGTCATTAAGTTATTCAATGTCGTCAATGAAAGACAAGCAATCTATTGTTACAAATTTTAATTTAGTTATGGGTCCTTGGAGAGTGGAGACTATGAGCCTTATTACGAATATAATACATGTCCCAAAATAAATTTTTATTAATTTATAGTACCATTGAGGTTGTAAAAGTTGTAGATCATGTAAAATAAATAAATGCTACTATATATATTGTAGCATTTCTTGTTACATTTATCATCCGCAATTTAATCCTTACATATTCTTCCATGAATTTTTTTTATATTCAAACGTCAATGTAAAAGCGCTAAAATAATTTCTTTTTGAAATTTTAGGTCAATATAGAATTCAAATTTGACTATAAAAATAATCATTGAAAAATACGTAAGGAATTATTTGCCGACGATAAATGCTACAGGAAATCCTAGCAAATATATGTTCTACACAGTTTACAGCCGTTACAACATCAACAGTACAATAAATTATTAAATTTCTTTTAGGACCCGTATTATATTCATAATAAGAGTCATAGTCTCCATTGAGACCTACAACTAAATTCCACTACTACTACTACGAAACATAGATTATACCAAGGCTCCGCGTAGAGTAAAATTTTCACCATGTAATTTAAGCCTCAAGTAAGGTAAGGAGGTCTAAACTTTTTCAACCGAATATCATCAGCAATAAGAAAATGGTTGTTACACAAAGATCTCGAGTACGTGATCTTTTAGATTAAAATGAATTTTGATATTTAGGCCCTTAAAACGAAGATTTTTTGTTTGTTTAAATCTTTTGAAATTTTGTGTGTGGATATTTTCATGTTCTTTACATTCTTGTAGTGCTTTTAATGTTCACGTAGTGTTCTCCGGGTTCATATGATGTTCTTGATGTTCATATTATGTTTTAATGTTAATTTGATTTCGGTGTTCTTGATGTTCATACTATGTACGAGTATGCATACGTGTTCTAAAAATTGACCTTAATTAATTTAAAATAAATTCAAAAGTACCTTTTTGGCGCATATACAATGGAAACTGATTATAAAAAAAATATCATGGAAAAATAAGTAAGGATTAAATTGTCGGTGTTAAATGCCACAGAAAATGCTATAGCATTTCCTGAAGCATTTATATGCTCTACACGGTGTACAGTCGTTACAACCTCAACGGTACTATAAATTATTAAAAAATTCTTTAGGGACCAATATTATATTCGTATTCTTCAGTGGGACCCATAACTAAATTCAACCATTTATAAGAAACATATATTATACCACGACTTGAAACCGTAGAGTAAAATTTTCCTAGCGCTATTTAAGTCTCTACTAAAGTATGGAGGTATAAATTTTTTGAAGCAGATATCATCATCAACAAGAAAAATCTTGGCACATAGAGATCTCGAATACGTGAGCATTTTGGATTTTAACCGATTTTTGACCTTTAACTCTCCGAATGAAGATTTTTTGTTCAGGTAAATGTTTTTGTATTTTTCTATGCGGATGTTCTTTGTGTTCTTTACTTCCAATAATGTTTTTAATGTTCAATAAGGTTCTCAAGATTCCTATAGTGTTCTTGATGTTCATATAATGTTTTTAATGTTATTTTGATTTTGCTATTCTTGATGTTCATATTGTGTACTCGTTTATGCATATGTGTCTAAAAATGACCTTAAATATAAAATCAATCCAAAAAGTAACAATATGGGATTATACATTCGAATTTGACTATAAAAAATAATTATTGGAAAATACATAAGGATTTATTTGCCGACGTAAATGCTACAAGAAATCCTAGCATATATATGTTCTACACGGTTTACACTTGTTACAACATCAACAGTACAATAAATTATTAAAAGTTTCTTTTAGGACCCGTATTATATTCACAATAGGAGTCGTGGTCGCCAGTGGGACATACAACTAAATTTAATTACTAGTACGAAACGTAGATTATACCAAGGCTCCGAATCGTAGAGTAAAATTTTCACCACGTAATTTAAGTCTTGAGTAAGGTAAAGAGGTGTACACTTTTTAGACCAAATATCGTCAGCAATAAGAAAATGCTTGTTACACATAGATCTCGAGTACGTGAGCTTTTTAGATTTTAAACCAATTTCGATGTTTAGGCTTTAAAGACAAAGATTTTTTGTTTGAGTAAATATTTTTGATAATTTTTATGTGGATATTTTTCGTGTTATTTACATTCTTATAGTGCTTTTATCGTTCACATAGTTTTCTCCGGGTTCATATAATGTTCTTGATGTTCGTATTATGTTTTTAATGTTAATTTGATTTTTTTGTTCTTGATGTTCATATTGTGTACGAGTTGTTCTAAAATTTAACCTTAATTATACAATAACACTATATATAAACATTAACCTCAATAACACTATATATACTTGAACCCATTTACATGAACCTCAATAAACATTGACCTTAATTATACATGAACCTCAATAACACTATATATAAACATTAAAAATACTGTATATATGAACGTATATAACGTCAAGAACACAAAACGTATCAAAAAAGAAAAACTAAATGTAACATTGAAAAAACTTACCCCAACCAAAAAACACGGTTTTGACTGAAAGTGACTATATGACACTCATGGAATTCTCATCATTTATTTATCATAAGCTTAATGTGATGTGTAATTTGAATATACGACATTCAAAGCAAATGGCACGGACTATCTCACAAATTTTTCGTTCTTTTTCTTCTTGAAAATTAAATGATAAAATATCACTTTAAGTGCATGATTAATAAATACATATAGTCATATAGATATTGCCCATACTGTTCAAAACCTTTCGGATTAGTGTTTTTATTTTTATGTTTGACGTTTTATGGTTAATTAGACGCAATTTAACCTAAGAGATATACGCTGTTTAGTTTCTCACTTCCATTGTAACTTTTATATATATATATATATATATATATATATATATATAAATCATAGTTGATTTTTTACCCTACCCGTGATTTGTTCTCAATGTAGGATCCGCATCCTAGTACGAAAAAAATAAATAAAAATCGACGTAGTTAATTTATATGTTGATATATTACTTTGTTTATTGTTTTGGTGATCGGATTTCTCAATTCCTCAATATAACAACACGCCGGAAGCAACGACAATATAACATCAAAAGTAATAACAAAAATACAAAGCAAATAATTAATATTTTTTTTCTTCAACTCCCACCACCAAGAGTTGAACAAAATTCAGTTTCATATTCATGTGGAAAAAGGGTGTAATTTGCTTGTAGGGCTCTACAACCACTCATTGGACATCACGCCCTATTGCTCTCTACTAGTTTGCACTTAATTTACAAAATCATATATATATATATATATATATGTATTATATAATTCTCTCTATATGTCCCAATTGGAAGTTTCCCTTTGTCCCATGAATCATCACCGAAAACAATTTTATTAGCGAAATCAACCCAAAAGAAGACCACGTAATAATGACTAATGACCAAAAAACTTGTGTTTTCTATGTTTTAGTTTGGACTTTGGAGACTAAGAATACAAGAACAATCTCTAACTATCATTGGAATGTGATTGGACAATGCACTACAACGTGGTCCAACTATATTTAGACTGTTAGTGGCAAAAATACCTAATTTTAAGTCAATTGCGCCTGTACAGGTCCCAAACGGTTTCAGCGTGCAAATATTACCCAAACCACGCACAATAAATTCGACCATATTTTCCATCTAGTTTAGCGTAACAGCCGTTGACTTCTTGCGACGATAAAACCGCTTCGAACCCATGATGGTGGATCTAAACTTAGATACCTTTGCCGCACCAGACTTCTATGTTGGTTGTCATTGTTGTGGTTTGAAGCTGAATCTTTTTCCCTCCATTTTCTCCTTTTTAATACCCTTTTCATGCCAACTGTTTCCCTTACTTTTTTTCCCTTCTGACCCAGAAAATTAAAACAAAAAAGAAAAAGAAAAAAAGAAAGACAAGCGATGAGCTTTTCTGCTTCTCTTTTTGTCTACATATACCCTTCTTGATAATGTTCCTTTCTCCCATTCTTCTTTCACTTTCTCTCTCCCTCTCCCTTTCTCTCTCTACAATACATATATATAACTAACAGCTTCAATGACTATGCCCATGGCAAAGCCCTTCTCTTTCTTCATGATCTCTCTTTGCCTAATTCTCTTCTCCTCCGAGGCTGCTCCTACAGGCTCTTTGGTCACTCATCTTCCTGGCTTTGATGGCATTTTCCCATCCAAACATTACTCGGGGTAATCTATATATATATATACATGTATAGATAGAAAGATGATTATAGTGGTGTAAAATAATGGTGAATTTGCAGATACATAAGCATAGAAGGAGGGAAGAATCTGTTCTATTACTTTGTCGTATCGGAGAGGAATCCAGCGAGCGACCCTGTCGTTTTGTGGCTAAACGGCGGACCTGGCTGCTCAAGCTTCGACGGCTTTGTCTATGAACATGGTAGGCCATTTATACATATTATTTGATTGATTTAATATATAATGTGTACTTGGATGTTGGATTGTCTGGGACTAGAAGGTGATATCTGATTCACTCTCTATAGACATACACTAGTTCTTACTGTTAAATATAATATAATAATTGTCTTCTTTTTTTCATGGGGATTCTCATTTATTAGATAACTGTAAACGGAATAAAATTATGTCCTTTTATTATAAATAAATATCAACAAAAAGTTAAATATTTTATTAGGTCAGTAGAGAAATATAAATTTTATTTTTGTGGTAGTGTAAACTAATTTTATTTTTACAGTTGAAACTTTTTATGCTCTTTATTTTACTTTTTTATTCTTCTATAATTTTGCTTATGTTTTTAATTAATGTAATGATTGAATTTAAAATTAGATATGTATATTATTATTAAATATTCTTTTATTTTCTTTTTCTTTTTAATTTATGGAACTTTAGTGATAATAGTAATACTGGCGACAAACGAGCGTGAAAAGGGAGATTCTCTTTTAATATTCTCTGTAATTATTTACTGAGTTCTTTACTTTGCTTAAAAAAATAATAAAAAAATAAATATTTATGCTTTTCTTTTCTCTGCTTGTTGTACTTGTAAACGACAAATATTGTTGTGTGTTTTGTGTTCTTTCTACTGTCTTGTCTCTGTTAGATTTGACTGATGTTGTTTATACCTTTAAATAGTGAAATTAAATATCCACTTTTCTTTTATAGTTTATTTTACTAATCACGACTAATTTCATTTCAATGATTAAATAATATATTTATGGGGTAATATGTAATAATACTAATACGTTGCCACATTATCCAACAACTATCGCCAATTTAATTTATAAATTTTTTTTTTCTTCAAAATATTAAAGACATTTTACGGCCTTTTTTTTCCCTCACAATTTCCTACAACCTTTTGACATGCATGAATGATGCATGTTAAGAAATGCGTGTAAATTTTGTGATTTTTTGTGTTTTCAGTTATATGCTTCGTTACAACTTATGAGTGAATGATAAAAATATAAATTTGAGACAGAAACATATTATTAGTACTTATTATATCTATTTAAATACGGGTTTATTAATATTAATACATATTTGGAAAAATAAAACTTGACATACTCGTGAATTTCGTGTGCTTTTGTGTCATCTCGCGGATTTTAGTGTAATCACGGTATTGATATGCCATAAATAAATGATAAAATATAAAGCTTGAGATGGAATAAAAAATTTTGTGGTTTTTTTTTTTTTTTTTTTTTTTGCATGTGTAGCTGCATCTATTAAATTGAAAAGAACCCTACGTCTCTTATGACACATCACACAATTGATATTATTTATTGTTTAAGAGAGCCATATTATGAAATATCTCATTGAATCATAATATGGGCACTAATTATAAATAGAATTTATGCAGGGCCATTCAGTTTTGAAGCAGGGAAGCCAAAAGGGACCATTCCCAGATTGCACCTTAATCCACATACGTGGTCAAAGGTCTATATTTTTTTAAAAAAATTGTATTTTATATTGTATCTAATGTTGGAATATTTATTGTTTTAATTAATTAATAGTTTTAATATTAGGTTTCAAGTATAATATATTTGGACTCTCCTGCTGGTGTTGGCTTTTCTTACTCCAAAGATGCATCCAAATACACAACTGGTGACCTACAAACAGCTCATGATACACACACTTTCCTCCTCAAGGTTAATCAAAACTAATTATTAAATATATATTGTGTTTGTATGAGTGTAAATTATTATGTTAAATATCGAAAATCATTTTTCATGATATTCTTAATAAGCATGTTAAGTCCAGTCGATAAGAGCTAGCTTAGTAATTAGTTGTATTTTTAAGGTACATAATTCGAACAAAAACATACAAAATATTGAAAAATGCTCACCCTACTAAGACATGCTAATCTTATATTCCATATTTAATTATAGAAATATATGTTTCTGTTGTTTGTTATATTATATGTATGATTCAACGTTTCTATATTGCTAAATTGAAAATCATTTTTTTCGTGGTATTCTTCTCTTATTAAAAGCATGCTAAGTCTAGTCGATAAGAGCTAGCTTAGTAATTAGTTGTATGTTTAAGGTACAGAATTCGAACAAAAAAATATTTAAAAACGCTCACCTTGCTAAGACATGCTAATCTTATATTCTATATTTGATTACAAAATTATATGTTTTTTTATGGCGTTTTGGTTTGTGTTTTTATCAGTGGTTTGAGGAATTCAAAGAGTTCCAAAGAAATCCATTTTACATCTCTGGGGAGTCCTTTGCTGGAATTTATGTTCCCACTCTTGCATACCAAGTAGCAAACGGTATTACAATTTCGTTTTATTATGTATTTATAAGTTATTTTTCACATTTTGTGAGTCAATTATTGAGCAAGTTTTTCACATTTTTAGGTATAAAGAATGGAGACAAGCCACTCATCAATTTTAAGGTACAATAATACTTGATCTCTAGTATAATTCATAGGTAAACTCTTATCAAATAAGTTGACTTCTACAAAAAGGGCTAAATCGGCATAAACATTAATAATATATATATATAATTATAATCTATAGTAAATTTTGAAACATATAAAAAGTTTGAGCGGTTGTTGTTCCATTCCAAGTTAAACATTATTAGATTAATTGTATATCATTTAAAAGAAGTTAGTTTATTTTTTTTCTTTTCTTAATTATTAATTTATAAAATGTATAGTTATATATACATATATAGAAAAAGAGGGGGTAATTAATTTTAATTTTATGATTAGGGTTACATGGTGGGAAATGGAGTGACCGACCCTAAATTTGATGGGAATGCTCTTGTCCCATTTGCTCATGGAATGGCTCTCATATCAGATGATATATATGAGGTATTTTTTCAAAATTTATATATATTTTTAATATTGCAAATAGGTATAAAGTTGTAAACTTTTTTCATGATTTTGGACATACTTCCACTGAAAAGGGTTCTTTGTGACGGCAAACACAACTTTTTATGCATAAGTAGTCCCTAGAAAGTAATCTTTTTTCCTTTTTATTAATTCATGGAATTTTTCTTATAATTTTTTTCTTGTTGGATTTTGCTTGAATCTTGACCATATCTATATATGCTATTACAGGAAGCCAGAGCTGCTTGTAAAGGAAATTATTACAATTCTCGCAAGAATAGTTGCAATGAAAAAATCATGAGAGTAAGAGAGGTATAGATACAATGGTTATTGCCCACAAAAATTCTTAAATTCAATATTAAAAATTCAGTAAACGGTAAAAAAAATTAACGTTGCAAAGGTGTCGGAAACGTAACTTTAGACACTGCTATATGCCACATGGCATGCTGACGGTTAACGTGGTGGGCCCTCTCTTCTCTATCGTATATAAATGTCGTGGGGACTCGATCATTCCCCTTACATTAGGTTCATTTTTATAAATATTTTTGAAGTACAGGTATGAAAGTGATGATTATAATATTTAGGGGGGGATTAATTCGTAATTATAAATTTTTAGGCACTAGATGGACTGAACATATACGACATCTTGGAGCCGTGCTATCACAGCCCAGATAGCGAACAAAATATCAATTTAGCAAACCCATCAAATTTGCCATTGAGCTTCAAGCAACTGGGAATGACCAAAAAGCCCCTGCCGGTGAGGAAGAGGATATTCGGCCGCGCATGGCCCTTCGAAGCTCCGGTGAGAGACGGTCTCGTTACTCTCTGGCCTCAACTAGCTGTCAACGGTGGCTCCAAAATTACCGTTCCTTGCTTTGTAAGTCTTCTTTTTGAAAAAACCAGATATCTAATGAATGTCAAATAATTTTACTAAGGTTATCTTTTTTTTTTTTTTAATTTTTGTGTTGTTATAAGCACACGAAAAAAAAAATGTGATTAAAACTATCAGCGTTCATCATTTTGTTTCTCTCTCAAATTTCGTCTACTTCTTTAATTTATTTAACGGACTTTTAGATATGCACTGACGTCGTAGAAATGTAAATTTTTTATACATTTTTTCTCTCTCACGCTGTAAAAATTAGGTTTATTTAATCATAAAAAAAATATTAAATACTTAAGCTAGTATTAAAAAACATATAATATATGTAAACTCATGAAACATGCCACAATCGTTGTCATATTCGTATATGGCTAGTTTCTTCTGTGTGCATGTTGTGACGTGAAAGTGAAACATACAGATCATAGAACAATATAGTACGTTTGGCTTATATATGCATATAATATTGTTATTTATTATATATACATATATATTCTATAGGTATTATTGTTTTTCAGTTCACAGTTCACATGCATGGTTTAGTGCATGAGACCAGGCTGGACTTATCTGATTATTGCTCCAAGTCTCTCCCAAACCACTTGATTTACTTTGGTCTTTTCCTATAAATCTTATTATATATGTTGGTGTTTTATTAGGTCAACATGTGCCAGCTAAAATTGATTAATGTCCAATCCATTAAAATACTATATGGTATAAATTATATATATATCACATAATATATATTTGGATGCTTGGATGGGCCAAGAAAATATAGGGCCTTGTCAGTCACGCCAAGGAATCCAGCAAGAGCTTTTATGTTGTTATTTGCAAGTTGCAACCTTTTATTATGACGTCATTTTTATGTAAAAGGGGTTTTGCTTTTCTAACTGTACTATTTATTTATACGAAATTTAATTACACCAAAAGTATGAAAACTTTATTATTTTGTTATAATTAAATCGAATTGTAGGATGATGAAGTTGCTAGTGCATGGCTAAACGACAAGTCAGTTAGGGAAGCAATTCATGCTGAGCCAGTAAGAATTTCTCCAACTTGTGTATATCTTTCTCACTTTGAACCCTCTAAACTTAAGTTTTTGGCAGAAATACCTCTTGATTTTTTTTAATAAGTAACACATTGCTCTTTATCCATAAGAAAAAAAGAAAAAAAAAACAAATATTAACATGTACATAAAACATGACTTATCTCAAGATGTTCTCATCATTTTTTATTATTTCGCTAATCGATATTCTAATCTAACTTCTATTCACGAAACGATTTTTTAATTGCTTCCCATTAATCTCGTAATTGAAAACACTCATCAATAAATCTTGTGCTGCTGCACAATAATTGACATTTTCGTCGCGTGAAGAGTAGTACAAAAAGTTAAAATCAGCTCACACAAAAGTTAAAATCCGATATAAATTGCCGCCATGCAAGTTTACACGACGGATTTGGAAAACCGTCCTCATAGTTAGCCGCGACAAACTCAAATCTTTACAGGATCTTAGTGAACAAATTCGTAACAATCATCATGGAAACCTACCGATTTTCACTTTCAACAACGATTTGTACGAACCGTCATGGAAAGTCCATTGAGTAATTCAAGATATATAGCGGCAAAAGTACCACTTATTCTATATTTTTTTTTATTTATTAAAGATCAGATATAAAAGTGAGAATGTTATTAGGAAAGTGTGAGTGGAGCTTGGGATTTGTGCACAAGCAGAATAAGGTACAGCCATGACGCTGGAAGTATGATTCCTTACCACACTAACCTCACTACGCAAGGCTATAGAGCCCTCATATTCAGGTATATACTTCTAGCCTTTGACTTTTGCCAATATTTGGTCAATGCGCTTGACTTTTGTTGTGTTTGACTTTGTGGCAGTGGGGACCACGACATGTGTGTGCCGTTTACTGGGAGCCAAGCGTGGACGAGGTCGCTTGGATACAAGGTGGTGGATGAATGGAGGTCTTGGATATCCAATGGTCAAGTAGCAGGGTATCATTTCTCTTCAAATTCATTTCTTCTTTTCGAAAAAATAATTATAATAGTAATTGAGAACGGAACGGAACCAATATTTTGAGGTATTCAAGTTCTGTTTTTTTTTTGTCCGTTTTTCACGAATTTGGTTCTGATCTTGTAAAATATTAAGTTTTTAGTAGCGAGGACCGGTCAAAAGTAGCTATTGATTTCAAACCGATAAAATCTTTTTGGTGATTACCAATTTTTGACGGGTAATCAATATTTTACCAGTTTCGAACACACAAGAACCCAGACCAATCTCTTGAAGTAAAAGAAAGTAATGTCATAGAACGAATACGTGAATATAATGATAAGCAGTTTGTTAAAACATGCCCCGGTTGGGATTAGAAAACACCCATTTCTATTTTATCGCAAACCGGAAACTAGAAACCCGTACTCAAACCGGTTTCGATAGTTTAACCCTTATACAATTTATTAAAAGACACAGATTTCAGTTATAATGATTAATTACAAAGCTCTTCTAGTTCTTATAACCTTAAGCGCTTGATGGGTTTAGAAAAACAAATAATATATAAAAATAAGGAAAAGGAATTCTTGTGTTCAACTTTGGGCCTCAAAAGTGGCTCCTCCACTAAGGCCATTTCTCTGAATTGCCTTATATTTCTACGCAAGGGTTAATTTTGCCCCTTCATTCACTCACTCATATTCCTAAAATTGACATAAAGTAGTAGCGAGTGATAGTTGAAAGAAGAGAGGTACCACAACAAGTCACTAGTGGGCGGCAATAATAGTGAAAGAAAGCTCATTTCCACTTACTAAAAAAAGGAACATCTCTCCGTGTTTGTTGCAGATTCCTACAAGGATATGACCACAACCTCACTTTCCTCACTATCAAGGTCCGTCTCCAAACTTCAAACTTTCTCCATATTAGTCTTCTAAATTCACCATTTATTTTTGGTGTAATTAGCTCTTTATAGTTTATACCAAGGTTCAACTTACCGATGTTACCGATAAACCGATTACCGTTTTCGACGGATTAATCGATAGCTTACCGATTAACCGACGGAAAACCTATAATACTGTAGCTTACCGATTATCGATACTTTTCGATACTTTTCGACGGAAAACTTATAAAATTTTTAAGCTTGTATTTGCCCAATTTAAAATAATGTTTTAAAAATACCAAAAATAAAAGCATGTCATGATAATTATTGATTCTATTCTATTATCTAATAAATTAATAATAGAATGTCATGATATAAAAAACAGTTTCATACACAAACATATATATATATATATAATCATATACAAACACATATAATTCTCATCACATCAACTTAGAAGACTTTTGCCGCAATTATGAGAAAATTCAAATTAATCTCAAATATGAAAATAAGTTACACTAAGATTTCATATTATTTTTTTAAAAAATATTTTATCAAAGAAAACACCAAAAAAAAATGAAGAGATTACCTCACAAATCACAAAAGATAAACTTAGAAGACTTTTGCCGTAATTATGAAAAAATCCGAATTAAGCTCAAATATGCAAATAAAATATACCAAAATCACAGATTAATATGTCAATAAATAATTAATGAAATAGAAACATAAAAATTTGAATAAATTACTTCAAAAATTAAAAAATATGAATTTTTAGACTTTTTACACGAAAGTCTTGTAATCTAAAAATTCAAAAACTCAAGAAATCAAAAGCTCAAACATTCATATTTCTTTGGAAATATAATATTTTGAACCCTATACAATCAACAAATTATAACAAAGTATGCACATTTCGAGTAAATTCCTAAATTCAAAACTTTATATACATTTGCCTAACAAGCATGATAATCCGAATTTAACCTAAATCTAACAAAATAATTATAGAATAAGTCATCAAAACATGTTTTCATAAAAAAATATTCATAAGAATGCAAAAAAATAAACAAAAGATGATAAAGTTCCAAGCTTTACTCATTTCTAAACATAAATCTCATATAAAACTAACTCTTTATATTTTAACACATGAAATGCCCTAAAAATCGTATAAATGAGTACATATCAAAGAAGAAATGATTGATTCATATAGATTTAACATTATATGTCATTAATTTATCAAAAACTACAAAAAATTCCAAGAAATTCGGTTAAAAATGAATAAATCAAAACTTTTGAAACTTATGCCAAGAATCGATTAATCAGTGAAAATATGATAATTTGTCGAAAAATTTGCAACTTACCAGTTCGAAAATCAAGTTTTCGTATAAGATTTGGTCGTCGGCTGTCGAAAAGACCGAAAAGTCTCGGTTTTTCACTGGTAAGCTCGAAAATTGTATAAAATTTGGTCATTGGCTGTCGAAAAGACCGAAAAATCTCTAAAAATTGATTTTTTTTAATTGACCGAAAAGTATCAAATTTTTACACTAAAAATAGCGATAATCGGTTGATCTTCGGTTTATCGAAAAGCTCGATAATCGTCGAAAAATGGATAAAACGGTAAGTATTATAGCCGGTAACTTACCGGTAACTACCGGTAAGCTCGATAATCGTCGATAATCGACGATAATCGTCGGTAATGCGAACCTTGGTTTATACCATACCTATAGACTTCGTTTATTAGAGCAATTTATCTTTTAAATTGAATGGGCACAACGGTGCCCTTGAATCTTTTAAAAGTAGTAAATTATCCCTTACATGTTAAATTGGTAATATATATATATATATACATATACATATAGGTTAATTTGTACGCAACACAAACTTAATCGGGGTACAAGTGTTAATTAATCATGTATTATTGATGTTTAGAGTACAAACTTAATCATGTACTCCGCATAAATTAATTTTTGCGTTACTTCGAACGTGTAATTAGCAATGTGTTCGGCTTTGAAATAATATAATCCTTCTTGCGAAAAACAAAAAATTTAGAAGGAAAAGTGCACTGACGGGCCATATTGAAGAGACAATTACGCCTCCAATTATTCATTTTTTTCTCAAGTCTTTCCCATTGTTCTTATAAATTTGACTATTCATTGTTCTCCAATAATTGTAATTAATGTAACATAGTTTTGACATGTGAATACAATTTTGGTCGATCGGGGCAGGGAGCCGGGCATACCGTTCCCGAGTACAAACCGGCAGAGGCGTTGGACTTCTATAGCCGTTGGTTGGAAGGCAAACGCATATGACCAAATTGAGAAGAAGAAGAATAGAAGAACAAAAGGGATTAAAAAAAATCTCTTTTTTTGTTGTTTATTATTAATTATAGTAAGTACTTCCATAATTTTTTTTCCCTCAAAACACTCAAGTTCAATTTAAATTAAATGATTTCAAAGCAAGTTGATCCAATAAACAACTTCCTTTTTCTTTGGTTGTGATAAATATATAATGTTGGACACAACCACAATTTTTGGACTTTTACTCATTAATTCGCAAGAAGATATTCACTGACCAATTCCTTTCAAGCCTCAGGTTTATATTTATTCAACCAAAAAAAATAAAATATCGCTTTTTTCCCACAAAGTTGTCAAAATGTGACAGATAATAGGCCTTCACTTGCCAAGTCTGGCTTTTTCTGTGACAATACTAGTCACCACACAAAGTGAAGTGCTCAAATGTCACTGTCCCAAGCTAGAATTTTGAACTATACAAATTACAATAAACATTACTTACATCTTTGACCATTTATGTGGTACATACATTTTTTGCTTAAAGCTGATATGATTAATATAAGTAATCATTCAAAAATATTAGTGATACCATCACTGAATTGAAATTCAAATTTGAGATCGAATTCCATGGAAATATATTCGAAATCCATGGAAATATATATATATATATACTATATGCATGCATGATGATGGAAATCATGGAATTACATCAATTCGTTACATTTTAAACTTAAACTCAGCGAGATCCCCAATTTAAATTTATTTCGACGGTCTAAACCTTAAAAGTCTTGTTTAGAATCCATTTTTTACTTGTCGCGTAAGTTATAAAACTTCAAAATCATGAATATAACAAGTACTCAAGACGACAGTTAATCTTTAAATTTTATTAGCAGAACTCCGTGAATGTAAATTCAAATTACAAAAAGTCAGAGAAAACGCATCGGTAAGCTTTCGGTTTAGTATAGGGGCCGTTTTCGGCGTGAATTTGTTGTGACATTGACAAAATTGCCATTTGGATAGGAATGAAAGAAAAAGATGCTTCAAGGACACAATTCAAACCACAAGCAAGAAAAATACAAGACTGAATTGGATATACATGACATTTCACATCCCAAATTGGTATAAAATATAACAAAAAATAGTTGCAAACCTTCATTACCACAGGACTGTTATCAACACAGCAAACTGCAAATATCACATTATATTTTATTTCAGGCAGAAATAATTTAAACTGATAAAGAGAGTGGAGTATCTTTTACAAAAATTCCAATCCTATCCCCGAAGACGTGCTAATATCGCGGACGATTGAAGGCCCCTACAAATTTTTCTTTTCCCTTTCTGTAGACGAAAAAAATAACACGGAAAAAGGACAAAGAACGAAGTAAAAATCGTGAACGGAATAAAACGGTTTACCAGAGTTTAACATTTTGTCATTTGAGGGCCTTCTTGTCGTCTTCTCCGGGTACGAATCTCGGAAGAGTCAATAACGTATTAACACGAGAAACACCTTCGAGGGCGGACCAATCGAAGTCCTCGGAGTTCAGTTCCTCTTGGCTTCCTTGTCGATGAACGGTTTCCTCAGTTCGGACAGTTCCTGAGCGGTTCAAACCGGTCGGAGAAGAGGGTTCTTCCTCTTCTTCTTCTTCTTTCTCCTTTGCAGAGTTGACTTCTGCGACTGAAGCGAGATGTTCCTTGGATTGAGTATTATTAGCAAACGACATCTCGTTTTTGTCCGAGTCGAGGAAGAGGCAAACGACAGCACAGTCGTCAACTTTGGAAGTCGGGTACTTATGTCTCCACGACCGAACCGCTGTTTCGACTAAAGCTCGAGCCGCCGAGGATCTTGCTGGAGCCGAAGCGACTATGTCTATTACTTCTTTGTTTGAGAGGACATCCCAAATCTGATAATACAGATCAAGACTATGATAAATAGTTTATCTTCTGAAAATAAAATTTGATATAATTTAATTTAATCTGGTTGCCTACCCCATCTGTAGCTAATACTATGAATTCATCCTTCTCAGTGGTCCGACGATATGATACTTCAGGAACAGAGATTAAACCGAAATCCTTGAGGCAGAAATCACCAAAAGCCCTAGCCATGGCAAGACCCGGGGAATCATTGTTCGGCAACCAAACCCGAGCAACTTCAGGTTCATCCTGAAGAGCGAAAACCCGTCCCCGACATTTGCGGATTCTCTCTGCTTCCTCTGTAAGAAAAAGCGTAGAGTATAAAATTCAGTGTTGAAAATAATGTCATTCACTTGCTCGATGTACCGACTAACACAAGAAACTGAAAATTAATTTCCAAAAAATAAGGCCGGTTTGCTTCGAGTTACCGTTAGGTTTCATTTGTCACTGGTTTGGATACAGTTCAGTAAAGGATTTTCTTTATTGGATTTCAGAAATAGAAAAGCGGATACCTTCCGTTTGTCATTTCCCAGGAAGTAAATTAGGTGTAACAAAAGCAAACACGTTCTATTTGAGTTTTCGGAACCGTTCTATAAGATGCTATGAATTCCCAAACTATGCCAGTCATGGTCTTTACAGTCAAAGCAGAACAGTTATTAATAAAGAAATTAGATTGACATATAAGAAAAGATACCTGGCAGATTCGGTTTGAGGTCAACAGTCAACTGAACAGGAATAAGAGAGTTGTGCATATCTCTAGTACCAAGAACAGCCCTTGAATCCCCAACATTTCCGATGATAATATCCCGGCCCTACATTCAAACGGACAAAAACCGAACACAATCGATAACAGAACCCAAAAATAACAGGAAAAAGGTCAACAAATAACCAAAAACGTTCTAACACATTCGAATTAAATCATCACCTGTTTGATCAGAGTCACGGCCGTTGTCCCACTACAGAAACAATCGATTGTTCCTTGCATTCTCAGCTCTCTATCCACCACCTTGAAGGCTTTCAGAAACGATTCCTTCAGCGTCTGGTAGATATCTGGCCGTTTTGCCGATTCCCCGGCATCAGAGGATTCTTCTTCGGCGGCTGCTTCCAAGTTCATACTTCCTGCGGTGTTGAGGCTGATCTCTTTGAGAACTTCCCCACTGGTTATGTTCACTTCCCAGTGAGCGCTCAGCTTCAGAGGAAGTGAATCCCTCACTCTCTTAGCTACCAAATGACCGAAAGGCCCATGGCCGTCGAAGACGCCGCAGAAAATCGTGTCCGTCCTTGAACCGAAATTCTGGAACAGAAAGCTCAGAGGGTTAGTAATTCAAGCTCACAGAGATTGATTCATGTTCACAAGCACCATTAACTTCATCTCTATTATACACAAGACCAAGACATACATACACATATAGGCAATAAGGCAAATTCATCACCCAGATAGCAAGAATCTAACCTCCCAAACAATCATGGCGTCCTGATTAGTCCCCTTCTTGCCCTGCTGTGTGAACATGGCGGCGACGTCGCTCGAGCCGTTCAGGAACATCCGGCCGGGAATCCGGTGGAGCATCTCGTCCCTTCGGTGGTCGAAGGAGGAGTTCCTCGAGCCCGGCCGCTTCTTCGAGCCCTTCCACCGCTTCGACGCCGCGCTCGGCGACAGCGGCGAGGCCGAGGCCGCGGCCGCGGAGAGAGGGCTCCTGCTCTCCGCCGACAAGCAGGACCCCATCCGGAGGGCCCTGACGATGCTTAGTATGCACTCCAGGCCAACCAAACACGCCACACCCCTCTCTTCCGTTGAGGAATCCGTCAGAAACGCCTTCTGAAGCGCCCTCGCAGACGCCAAGTCCCCAATCTTTCCTTCCTTCTTCGATCAACCGAGCTCAGTCACCAAGCTCAACCATGAACCGATATAGAAATAAAGACGAATTGTCTCAAAACATAGAAAGGAAGACGAGATTCAGACGACGACGAGCGGATCTGTGAAAATCACAACCGGAATCACTGATCGCTCGAAGCTTCGATTGGTCTGAGCTGAGCCAATCGAGCAAAATCAGTAGCGAAAACCACCTGCGATGATCGTCGACGATCGAAGCTCCGATTCTCTGCAAATATACTGAATTTCGCGGACCAAATTGGCCTGCGAACACCTCAGACAAAGAGAAAGAAGTAGATTTTTGGCAGAGAATCGAGCTGCAAGTGGCTGAAGAGCAACGAGTAGATAGATATTGAATTGGGAATTCGGAATCGATGCATGAGAGAGAGAGAGATAATTATAAGAAGAATTATTTACAACCACCACCTATATATAATATATATATATATATATATTGTGTATATAAGATTGCAAAAATATACGCTTAATCTGGTTCGGTAGGAGAGAGAAAGGTCATATCTGGCTTTTCGGACACTTAAAAAAACTAGAGATAATTAGACGGTATTATCTGTTTATTTATTTTTTTGTAGACCAACCAAGCGGTTTAGATAATTCATAATTCTCAAAATATCAATGAATAAGAGAGTGATTGACGACGGTATGACACCCTGGATTTTTTATGATGTACGTTTTGCCGTTTGATTTTTTTTTTTATATTGCCCTCTAAACATAATGCGTAACACATGAATCACCTTATTATGTTCTTAGGATTAATTATCGAAATATATCAATGAGCAAACTATTGTAAAAGATTCAATCAAAGCTCCTTTAAACTTTGATGCATAACACATGAATCACTTTATTTATATATATATATATGGATCTTTGGATTTCACTCCTACACTTATAGTGACTCGAACTCAAAACCTTTAATGTCTTAAAAAATTTACTTGTTACCACTAGACCAAGCATATCTTGTCATAACACATGAATCACTTGAATGTGTTCTTATTTTCAAAATGGATCAATCAAGTAAATTATCTTTTTATTGTAAAACAATCAACTGGATCTTTCTAAACGTAATAGTGAAACACATGAATCGCTCGAACGTGTTTTTATCAATTAGTTATCGGAATAAATCAGTAAAATTGATGATCGATTAAGTTATTAATATTGATGATTGGAATTCATCAAACGAGTCATTTATTGCGCATGTATAAATAAACATTTTCCGTTCATTTTAACTTAAAAATCCAAGGGGTTAAAATGCAACAAAAACAAAGTGTAAGGGGCCATTGGTGCCAATTACTTGAAATAAAGGGAGCCAATTCATAATTCAAATGATATTATGCTTTTTTAAGGACTATATTTATGATACCCGATGGTCTTCACTAAATATTTTTATAATAATTAATAATAGATACTTTTGTATTTTGTGGGAAAGTCCCAACTTTGGTTGAATGGGGTCAATATGTAAAAGCTCGCAATTTATTATGGAATAGTGTAAAAGCTCATAATTGTGGCGGTTTTTTGACTAACTTTAATTATTAAAGGGGTCAATAATTAAAGATAGATAAGTGGATAAATTTGACATTATGAGAGGCTTAAACTTATAATTCTCATCTTCCAATTTTATAAATATTTTTGTTTCTGGAAACAATAATAAAATAATAAAACTGTTTATAATGATTTTTATAATAATATTTTTTATTGCAATACAGCTCTTCCTTTCTCAGCTGTAACTTCCTTTTTAGGACTAGATTCCTTTTACACAAATTTAATGCAACTTTTGTCGGATTCTATTTAGAGTTAAATAGTTTCCATTTTTACGTTTCAATATTATCCAATATTTAAGGCTTAAGCTTTGTTTAGTGCTTCATATATACACAATGCAAGTAAATAGATTAAGCAGCAAAGATGGATAGACTAGTGAAATCATTATAATTTATAACATTAGTTTTCGGCACTCGGGCGGATTTAGACTTCATACCGGGATGGGTCGTTCGAAGTCCCGAACCTATGACATTTTTTCAATGTTTTAATAAATGTTTGATTTAGGTCCAACGGTAATTAAACAGATTAGAATACAAATCGAACAGTTTAATTAAAACCGTAACTTAAAAAAATAGCTATCAATTTTTTTGTGAAATAATGAAAACATGTGAACATTTAAATCTAACTAAGATAACTTAATTAACACTTAAAAAGTATAAAAAGCGTTTTTAATGAAATTAAGTCAATTAAGAAACTAATACATGTATATGTATAAAACGCCACCCAATTTGACACTGGGATCGGGCCCGATGACCATAACTAATGGCTTTCACGGCATCGGGGTCCTGAAGACCAACAATTCCAAGCTTTGGCGGGCTCGGCTGCCTGCCTAAACCTATCTGATGCATAAGTTCACATATACAATAAAATCCTTCCTTAGCTCTTAGTCTTATGTATATACATATATATATATATAATTATTAAATTTTGTATTTTTTTATTACTTTTGTAGAGGTCAAAAAATAACTCCTTGCAAGTTGCAAGTCAATACTTAAACAAACTATATATGTTTACGTAGCGTTTACTTCTAATTATATGATTTAGCAAAAAAAAAAATATTAATTCAAATTAGCTGGCTGTTTTCAACTTTCAACGCATAAAATTTCCACTCTCTAGAATGATTGCCATTTTGCTATGTGCTACGACCTCTATAAATTAATTAGAACATCCATAATAAAATACGTGATAGATCAATGAATTAAAATACATTATATTTTTTTGCATCTCGATGATTTAATAATTGATTAAATTAATAATTTTGGCATGTAATCACATGATCCGTGTAATTTACACGGTTTGGGACATTTTATTTGCTTAAAGATTAAAATTGTTTTTTTTTTTAATTCAACTATAGTAGCTAATACACCTACATGAAATAACGGTAGGGGTAGTTTAGCCTATTTGTAATTTATACATTATTAGAGACCTTAATTGCAAACAATAGAAAATCAATAGGGCAAAATATCTATCTCACATTAGTCACATGAAACATGCTTTACTATTTTTATTATTATTATTATTATGAGACATATGTGTCGAAACACCGATGTTTTGGGTCGATAAATTCACAGCTTATTCGTTTATTGTATAAAAATAAAAGTGTTTTGAATCCCGCCTAGAGCTGCACATTTCATCGCCGCGGCACGTCGCGACTCGGTCGCCAAAACCGCGAGAAGACACGTCGCGACGCGTCGTGGCGTGTGCGGTCGCGGCGCGTCGCGATGTGGTCGCGAACTGGTGGCTCGAGAGAGAAAGAGAGGTTTTTTTGAGTTGCGGCAAAAGTTGTATATTTGATTCCGATGTTTAACTTTGTTAATTGTTAGTTTTTAACCGAATTTAATAAAAATGTAAATTTGTAACATAATATTATTTTTATATATTTAATAACAAATAAATAAATATAACAAAACGAGATATTAAAAAAAAGAGTTGTATTATTCATTCTGAATATTACAATAAGGTGGAAGAAAGCTGTAATATTCAGTATAAACATTACAAGATGCCTCACTAAAACCTCTCTTGTAAAACCCTCCTTAGGGACTAAAAACCAAGAGAGGAAATAGCACATCATTATTGGCGCTAACTTTGCATCACTCCGGGAACCAGGCGTTAAACCTTTCAGTCATAAGCTCAAGCTCGGTTGGTTCGGAACGTTGGCCGATTACGGGGTTGCGGAACATCCAATCGTTCAACACCACGGCTTGCTCGAGGTGTGTGTTGGTTATTGAGGACCTCCGATCGTCGATGATGTTCTGAGCTGTACTGAATGCGCTCTCCGATGCAACGCTTGAAATGGGGATGGACAGGATGTCCCTCGCCATTCTTGCCAATATCGGGAATCTTTCCCGTTCATTCTTCCACCACCTGATGACATCGAACTCAGTTGATTGGTCGTCGATCCGAAGGCCGTAGTACCGCTTCACTTCGTCTGGTGTGCCGTCCGTGTCGTCCGTCCGTGCCGGTGGCGTACCGGATCCCGATGCTTCCCCGCGATCCAATCTTTGCTTGAGTCTCCGGCTAAACTCTAAAGCGGACTTGGTTGGGCTTTCCATCACTGTCCTCCGCTCCGCCTCGACGTTGAACTGTGGGAACCGCCGGTCGTATTCCCTGTACAATTCATAAAAAGCTTCATTAACAACCTTAATGTAATCAGAGTAGTCCACCCCTATGTTTTGCCCGATTGCTAACATTAACGGACCGAACGTAAACATAATACGAGGGTCTAATATAGAACCGAAGCAATACGAAAAAGGGGGTGGATCCCAATAACTTTTGAATTTTTCAACCATTCCTTGAATCAAGGGAGCAATAATTGGGTCGTTTTCGTATTCTGTAAAAGTGTTAGTAATTTCAAATAGACCCGAAAGACCATGAGGGCGAAAAACGGATCGTTATTTCCCGCCCTTAATTGAGCTACCGCGTCGACCAAAACTTGGGGCACACGCTCCGGATTGGCGTCGTGCGCGCTCATCGCCCGGACTAGACTAGGTCGTAGAGACCGTACCGTATCATCGGGGTAATCGGGATTTGGTGGGGAAGGAAAAATTTCTGCCGGTAGCATAACGGGGATATAGCCGTCGGGCGTAGGTTGTCCGGGAGCCATGGGTTGAAATTGGGGTTCCAACCTCCTAGCCGTCCTTCGACCCCCGGAATTACCGCTTCTTCGAGACATAATAGAGAACTTAGAGAACTTTAGAGAACTTTGAGAATTGAGAGAACTTTGAGAATTTGAGAGAGAGATGGAAGATTGTTGGTGAGGAAATGAGGGAGGAAATGGTGGTATTTATAGGGTTGGAGGAGATAGTTGGGTGGGTGAATAATTATTGAGGTGGGTGAAATTTTATTGAAATTCGGGTAAAAAAGTGGGAATTTACGCCCAAAACAAACACACCCCTCGGATCGCTGACGTGGCGAAATCTGGGCCGTCGGATCGAGTGCGCGGATCGACCTCAACCATTTGCGATTTTCACGTGCACGTCGCGACGCGTCGCGACCTGCAGGCGTGCGTCGCGAATGGTCGCGACCCTCTCTCGCGGTGGAAATGTGCAGCTCTAATCCCGCCCACTACTTTCTTCCTCCAGCCCTGTAGCCGCGTGTTACTCTCATCAGTGGCTAAACCAAAACTATGTCCACGGAGAGTTATATTTGAATTCAAGTAAATATCACAAACAAAGGATTAAACTAAAATTTTATATAAGTTTTACACTTAAAAAATAAAAATAGAATATGTTTTTTTTTTTTTCATTTAAAGAAAATATTTTGAGCCCTCATCTCACAGTTATGTTTTCATCAGCTCGTAACTCTCCCAAATCTGTTTTATCATTCTAATATAAAATAAAAAAGAAAAACTAGCGACCGGAATTTCCGTAACCGGCCGTAGTGCAGGTTTAATCCATCTTTCTAAGGCAATATGTTAAATCCGAAGATCTTAATTATTTAAGAGGATTCGTGAAAAGTGGTAAAAATTATCTTTTCGCAGAACACCAATAGAGTAAAGAGACATGTCCTAATAAAATTATGATTTATTTTTACGTAAAAAAAGACACAAATTATATGTCTTTTTGAATTAGCCAAAAGATCGACGGACATGTTAGCTAGTACAAAAGATTCTTGTTCTACAGCCAAAACAAGAAATAAATCCCCACATAAATCCCAACATAATTAATTAAATTATTTAAATTAAAAGCCATGTGATAACACGCCATATTGTCCCGCAATAAATAGAAGGTCCACGTAATTCATATGCGAGCCTCATAAATCTAGCTAGTGAATGTCACAAGCTGTATATTATTATTATATTTATTATAGCATAATGTTTTTATTTATATTTGTCACGTATGATTATTATTGCTATAAAATCACACCCAATAGTGCAAGTCAAAAGGCAAGCTAATTACGAAATACGAATAGCCAAATGCCAAACTTTGGTCGGTCTCTTTTTCTTCAACATGTTAGCTTTTCAATTATTATTTGATTTGATCTATTGACAATATTAAAAACATGTATCCATATCTATCAATATTGTCGTTTTTCGACTTTACCCCTAGTTTTCTCCAAATATAAAGTCATTAATAATTATGATATTTTAAATAAGATGAGCTAAATTTTATAATTTATTTTACGAGTTATTTTTTTAAGTTTGTTTATTAACTCTGACGTAAAATCAATCTTTGAAAGATATAATATAATACAGGAGGAGCTAAGTTGGTGTAATTAAAAATTAGAAAGTAAAAAATTATGAAATTTTAGTATATTTTCTTATAAAAAAAATCTTACAAAAATTAGAAAAAGTAAAATAAAATAAAATTTTGGCTGATAATAAGTTGATTCAACCAACAATTCATATTTATACCAAATTGATGTTGCTAAAAGCATCACTAGTACATAGCTTATATTGAGAGTTATATTTTGAATAATAATAATATTTATCAATTTTGCTAGAAGTTAGAAATATAATTGTTTGTAAAAAAAATGAAAATATGGGTATTTTGTTCATTAACCCTAAATATAATTCACATTTATACCACAATGATTTTGCTAAATGCATCAGAAATTAAACCATCGTTGATTATTTGAGTCTTATTCATAGCTTTTGTGATGGATATTGATGATATATAAAAAAAAAATTAGGGATAAATATACATATATATATGTATTATATATTATGCTTGATTGATGCTTAAATATTATTATATCGTTAACGTTAGAGCTGGGGGCGGCGACGTCGCGACCCGTCGCGGCTTGGTCGCCGAAAATCGCAAAGTGTGGCGTCGCGATGCGTCGCGGCGTTTCCGGTCGCGATGGGTCGTGACTTGGTCACGAGAGAGAGAGAGATACTGAGACGGGGAGGGAGGGAGGGAGAGAGAGAGAGAGAGAGAGAGAGAGAGAGAGAGAGAGAGAGAGAGAGAGAGAGAGAGAGACGCGAATCATCGCGACTTGGTCGTCGGAATCGCGACCCATCGCGACTGGGAGGAATGAGTCGCGACGCATCGCGATCAACCCCATCTCGTCGCCATTCCCAGCTCTAGTTAACGTAGCGTTTGATAGGGTGTATACTTATGCAAGACAAAGATAATAGTTAATAACTGATTGAATAGCTCTTTCAATTTCCAAATCTTTAAATAAGATATACCTTCTACTTAAATAAATAATTTGATTTGAAACTCGATACTTACTTCAGCCACGTGAAACACCTCATTATTTTTCTATAATTGTCTTAAGTCTTAGAGATTTTATTACTACCCCCTTATTTTATAGAAGTGTGCTCAAATACCTCCCATTTTCAGTTTTTCTTTTCTTTTATTACATTTTTTCGGGGCTTTAGTCCTTCACTGTTCATTTGTTAAAGTAGCGATAAAAAATATATAATTTTTTAACAAAGTTGTAATTTTTAAAGGTATTTTATGAAAATTTAGATTTTTTTTTCATGTTCGTATATATCTAAACCCGTGTAAATATCTGAAGTGACTTTGTAATTTTTCATCTATTTTTCATTTAATTTAGCGGTGAAGACCAATTATATGATAAAAAGGGTAAACTGTGGCTAATGTATCCAATGTTTGATGACTTAATCGGTTGTGTATGTATTCAATGTTTATTTTTGACACCTAATTTACTCAAGTCTCAAACTTAATTTTGGTAGATTTTTTCGTGTTTTCCATCAGCAAGTGTGATTCGTCCTCTATCGGTACAACTTTCATATTTTTGGCATAACTCACTCATTTTTTGTCTAAATTTTAGGCACGACCTACGGTTGGAAAGATAAAAGATATATCTACAACTTTGGTGTTTAAGTTTTGTAAAAAGAATATGAAATTTTAATTACATCGTTTAATGCAAAATATTTATTTTGAGCAAATTTTAATATACTTAATGACTTTTTACGATAAAACGTAAAACCAAAGAGTTGTAGATAAATTTTTTATCTTTTCAATGGTGGTTTATTTTTAAATTGTGAACAAAAAATGAGCGAGTTATGCCAAAAAATTAAAATATTATTCCGAATGTTTATTTTGGATACATTAGCCGTAGTAATAATTAAAGTATTATTCCCGCGCATACCTCGGTACCGAGGAGTCATTGAAGCCCGACGACTTCATTCATAATTCACAATTGTTTTCATAACTAGAAAAATATATTATATCATAGTTAATAAGGTTTTAAATACCGCTTGCCAATGTCGTTTCACACTTTTAATTTTACGGATATATCGCTTGTCGATTGGTATCTCATAGGTAAATCGATGGATATGCCGATAGATATATCGTTTCGCATATCCTCGAAAAAAGATTTTCGATGGGCATGCCGATGGATATTCGAGAAATTTAATACCTTCTTTATATTATGATAACGCATAGCTAGTTGTAAACAACAATATTATTATTTTCTCTTATTATGTGTAAGATTTGAAATATCATGTATATGATTTGTCATAGATATTGGTGGTTGAACAGAAAATAAATCAAATATGGAAAATACCATCCTCTCCATATATTGGTCCTCCATAACTTATCATGATCATCCTTACCTGTCACACCAAATAATAGCATATTTTTCACAATTTGATTTTCTCTATTATCCATTCAATTATAAGCGTTCTGCATTTTCACGTGAAATCAGAAAGAGATTTTTCCTTTAGATTGAAATATAATAAAAAATTGATTTATATACTCCACCTTTACCATATATTACTATTAATTATTATCTTAATAGAAATTAATGTCGTTTTTTAGTATATGTGACTTGGGATGTGGTTTGTGTTTTTCTTGTCTTATAAATAGGGATGTACTGAATAAAAGCGGAATATATAAATATATATGATTGTCGCAATATTCTGTTTTATAAGAATAACTATAAAATATTTAGTCCAGTGAGTCCATCCATTTTGTCTTATGCTTATAAATAGTTAGTCCATTTTAATCATGAGATTTGAAGTTAGTAAATGTCGTCAAAAAATTTGATTTTATCTCTTTGAAATATTCATCTTGAATGCAGAGTATTTAGTCAAATTTTGTACTCTAAAATAGGATATTTGATTTTACTTTATATTAAAAACGATTATTTGATATATTTTCTGCTGAATTATAGTTTAGAGTTTTGTAACGTAATTGTTGTTGTATTGTAAATATGTACTTAAATATTACATATAACATATTCTTATATTATTTGGGTTATACGTAAACCTGTAAATATGTGTGATGAAATCTAGTGTTCGCTGTTAGTTTTATTTTTTCCAGATAAAATTAGAATTATAATTTTTTTGTTTCGAATTTTATTTCGGAACTATAAATTATGGTTCCGGTTTTTATCTGGTATCATACCGTATTTTTTTTTCTTAGTTTTTAAAATCGATCAATCAAGGCCGTCGGATTTAAAATATCAACTGCTCGGAGTGGGCATAGAAAAACGGATTCCGATTATCTTTAGAAATCAAAATCATAATTTATGGTTCCGGATTTATTTTTCTTTGAATTTGACCCATAAATCCGAAGTTATGGGTACTGTATTTACATGTTTCTTATACGTATTAAACTATATGTATGTAATATATATTTCATATACTTATAATTATGGTTGAAAATTGCAATAAACATGGTGACACCACATAACTCAAGACATTGGCCGAGGCGCGAGAGCAAGCAAAAACTAGTTTTACTTGGTTTTTAAAATGTTTATTTATGGGTTAACAACGGCAAGTCTCTATCATTTTTAGTTTTGTGGTGGCATAATTTTAGTTTTTTTTTACGGCGAATGTTCTCAATATTCATTTTTTTTATTCTCAGATCAATTCCATCCACATTTTGAATTGCCTATTGTGGGTATAATTGTGACCCGAATTGCCGCCTCAAAACGTCACACCCGTCACACGAAGTTAGCTCCGGCGACGTGAAGTATTAAATATTTGAATCTTATATTTGTAAAAGATTTAGATATTCTGATTTTTTTTTCTTTCATTTTTATGTAATACTCATACAAGTCATCCGTTCATCTCTCCGGAAATTTTGTGACGATGATTAAACGTACTCTTTTATGTTTTCTCTTTTTATTTCCGATATTAATATTCAATATTAATGTAGATGCATCATGCATGCACGTGAAGCGCAAAAAACTTACCCTTTATCTGCCATTAAGATAAATAAATACACATTATGAAACCACTATAAATACGGGATTCATTCATCGTCCTTGACAATGAATAAGAAAAGAAACACAACAATATTCTCATAATCTCGTTTATACACAATATAAGTCTCATAAATACACTTTCCAATTCCATGAATATGTACATATATAATATACAAGAGTCCATGTTCAATAGTGAATACAGATTACAAACCCATGAAGGTTAAACCCTATATAAATATCTTCACAAACCTTAAACCCTAGTATCACTACACGCCATGGCTTCACCTACAAGTTACGTCGCTCTAGTAATCCTAACCCTAGCCCTCGCTCTTGTCCACTTCCACGCGCCGGCTGCTCGGGCGGGGTTTTTGATCCCCAAAGCGTACGTGCGGATGGTGAACGATATCGGCGATGGCAAAGACCTGACGCTGCACTGCAAGTCGAAGCAGGACGATCTCGGCGAGCACGTGGTCGCGCCGGGATCGACGTACGGGTTCCGGTTCCGGCCCAGCTTCTGGGGCAACACACTCTTCTTCTGCCACGTTTGGTGGTCGGGTGAGCCGGGCAGATACTTCGACATCTATGACCAGTACCGGGACGTCAAGCGGTGCCACGATTGCTGCTGGACTGTCAGGGCGAAAGGGCCGTGCTTGTGCAGCGACTGCGAGGTTCCATGCAAGACCCTGCGCGCTTGCTACGCATGGAACAATGGGACCCAAGACTCTATTTGATTAGCTTCGTATGGTGTGAGAAAATATATTATATTATATTATAATTAATAAGCGTTGTTTTGTTTGGAATTAATGTTGGTGTTATTAGTTCTTGTATCATGAATGCTCAAAAGCTGATTTTATCGTGGTAATAATACGAATTTGTCGTGGGAAATTTCAGTGTGGGATTCCCTTATAATTATAAGAACTTAAGAACATTTGCGTCTCACATTTATTTATATAAACTAAATCCACACATTTCTGTGATTTCTTCTGCATCTCTAACTTGATAAACTTGGGGACTGAATAATATTATTATAATTTGATGTTATTAATTTTTTTGATCGAGTATTAATTTGATAACATGTAGGTCTAGAATATAATTAAATGAAGATTATTGATAACATCTCAAAAATATAATTAAATGAAGATTATTGATTTATGAGTATTATTCTAACAAATTTTGAATACCTATATTAAACTTGCCATATTTGTCCGAATACAAACACATCAAGACAACAAAGAAGGTAGAAGGAATTAAATTGACACGATGTGGTTTCTGCGTAGAAATTCAATATTATCTTTGAAAAAATTCCCTTATAATTTCCTTGATTTTATATATAATAACAAACTAAATCCATAGTAACGAATTTCCTTAATTGTATATAATAAGTAATAACTGATTTTCTTAATTACATATATTTCTGTTAATTATGTAATAACAAATTCTGTTTTCTAAACAAATTCTTTCATCAAATATAAAAAATTTCTTGCTAATTTCGGACATGTAATTGCGTAAGTAAGTAAATCACTAGAAACTTACTTGCCTATCATTCATTCGAGAATCTGTTTAGTGATAACAATAAATTAATATTAAAATCACGATAAACATGGGGATTTCAATGCTATCCTTGAGAAAGAAAAATAAAACAGACGACTAATCTCATAATTACATAATAACTACTCTACTTTCGTGCAATGTATAATTTTTTTATTCTATATACTCCATGGGTTCAATTTTTCAAGAATATACCCTCTTTTATCAATAGAAATTAAAAGTTTTAAAATGTATCCTTAAAACGTTCATTTGTATATACGTTTCTACCATTTTAATTAAAAAGAAAAAGAAAAATTCTCCTTTATTCATAATTTATAATTTACTTTTATATTCCCTTTAGTTTTATTTTTGACAAAAATATACCACATATAAATAGTTTTTTTATAAAAATATTAATAATTAAGAACTCTCAGTTTTAAGAATTTTTAATGTTTTTAAGAGATTATATTATTTAGAGGGTCGAATTGCCAAATTATATGCTACTTTGTGGCTGTTTTTAAGAATAGAGGGTATAAGTTTTTTACAATAAATATATATATATATATATGTATATATATATATATATTGGGCCCTCTTAAAGAAAATATAGTAAATTAATTTGATCAAAATAAACAAATAAATTGGGTTGACATAGTATGGTTTTGATAATCTTTACCTTAAAAATAATATATTATTAGCTAATAGCTATTATGTATAATATTAACGATAATATTTTCAAAATTAAAAGACTAACATCTGTAAGAATTGAAAGATATGTTAATAAAAAGCATAAATATAAGTTTATTTTTGTAATTAATATATTTGTAGGTGGAATATAAAATTAAGGGTTAATTCCGGCAATAATGCACAATTTTTGGTCAAGAGAAGGTTTTAGGTCCCCAATCTTTCAAAGTGTGGGCAAAAATACACAACGATTGTTGAATGTAAAATCCGTTGGTCATTCCGTTAGAGATGTTAACTTCTGCTGATGTGGCATCGTTAAACTGCCAAATGGATTGCCAATTTGTAATATTACTTACATAACCTAATTAATAAGATTAAATTAAAATATTTTAATTATGATTCAAAAAATAAATTAAAACTTTAAATTAACAAGCAATGCTTATTTAACGCGTAATTCTTATTTTTGAACTCGTGCTTCAATATTATTCACATCTTTACTATGTCGTTTTTTAAATTACAATTGTTTTTAATAATCGGTCGTTTTTTCAAAACTCTAGTCGTTTCTAATAAATTGTCGTTATGTAATCTTTGCAAATTTTGTCGTGTTAAATAATCCATCGTTTTTCAAAAAATTAATTCATGTTTGACGAAGAGCCTGTTAGTTTTTTAGGGGGAGCAAAAATTATTTATTTAATTTAAAGTATCAATTTTTTTAATCATAATTAAAATATGATTTAATTTATTATTATTTAATTATACAATTAATATTACAAGTTGGTAGTCCATTTGGTTGTTTAACTATGCCACATCAGCAGAATTTAACATCCCTAACGGAAGGACCAACGGATTTTACATTTAAGAAATGTTGTGTATTTTTTCCCACACTTTGAAAGATTGGGGACCTCAAACCCCTCTTGACCAAAGGTTGTGCATTATTACCGCAATTAACCATAAAATTAAATAAACACTAGTAGACTAGTAGTCACTAATCAAAGTCAATAATGAAATACTCCAAAACTTAAAAGAATGGGTCTGACACTCTTAAAATTAATGATTTAAAAATAAATAAAATATAATAAAAATGAGAGAAAGTAGTGGGCCCCAACATTTCTACTTTATTAGTAAAGAAACTCTTATTCTTTTCATAGCGGTCTAATCTTTCTCTCACAGTTCAGACTCGTCTGAAGCTCTTTTTCCTTCTTCTCCCATGGCCATGGTAACCAAGGTCGCCAGAAATGGGGCCCCTCGGAATCTGCGGCCCTAGGTGGGCGCCTTGTTCGCCTACCCTTAGGGCCGGCACTATATATATATATGTAGATGTACATATAAAATAAAAGTTTCCCTACATATTTTTTTTGAAGGCCCCTACATACTTATTTAAATATATACTTATTCCATTCTTCTATAATTCGTATCCTAGTTAATCGCGCGCCAATTCAATGCAAACCCTTTACGTAAAACTCTATAAATACACACACACAAACCCTAGCACTACAACGCCATGCCTTCACTACCAAGCATCGCTCTACTAGCCCTAACCCTAATCTCAGCTCTAACACTCGTCCACCTCCACGTCCCTGCTCATGCAGGTCTCATCAAGCCCAGAACCTCAGTGCAGATCACCAACGGGATCAGTGACGTCAACGACCTGACGGTGCACTACAAGTCCAAGCAGGACGATCTCGGTGAGCACTTGATCCAACCGTGCTCGGCTTACAGCTTTGGGTTCCGGCCCAGCTTTTGGGGTAACACCCTCTTCTTCTGCCACATGGCATGGAGGGTTGGCCCCGGCGGCTCGGGCTACTTCGACATCTACGACGAGAAACGAGACGTGAAGCGGTGCCATGATTGCTGCTGGACTGTCCGGCCCGATGGGCCGTGCGTGTGCAGCGACTGCAGCATACCGTGCAAGGCCGTGGGTACTTGCTATAACTGGAAAAATATGTCAGAGAGCCCCATATCGTGATTCGTGATACGTACTACTACTGAGATCATTAGGGTTTTGGTGAAGATCTATGATCAATATTGCAGCTTATGGTAGTTTGATATTATAAGCATGAGTGTTTGTTCAAAAAGAATGTTTGTTTTTGTGTTTTTTGCCATTTTGGTGTGTGTTCATCGCGGTTATGAATCAATAAGAATATATGTATTTTCTTAAACTAAATTCATATATTTACATTTATGCAACGATGAGTCAGAATTTCAATTTAGGTGGTGCCTAATGTAAAAAAAAATGAAAAAAATTCAAGCATACAGATTACAACAACCGCAACAAGTAACACCGACGTCGGTATCCAATATCTTTTCAAAATATCTCAACGTCGTAACAATAACAATTCTACGTTAAAAAAAACTCACAAATAACTGTTTTAAGAAAAAACGGAGAAAAAAAACAGCGACGAACTGTTAAAAAAACACAAAAGGTATTATGAATAAGATTTCAACGTCACAACGCTAACGATTTCCTGTTAAAAAAACACAATTAATAACTACAACAAAAATAAAATAATTATAATATATATAAATAAAATGCATATCGATTATGAAAAAGACTATACGAATAAAAACAAATAGGCCAATCTCTTTATATAAAAATATGTACATAGCTAGATAACGATTTCTACTAGCATGTGTATGCTCTACTTACAAAAAAATGTTGGTTATAAAACATTAATAACTGGGTTGATTATACAATACGTACGTGAGAGTCGGAATGACGGTGACGGAGAGAACCGATCGGGAAGGGCGAGAACCTGTGGCTAGGGAGAGGACCGAGTCGCAGCGAGGGCGAGAAGCCGAGAATTGACAACGGCGAGGCGAGAATAAAAGACACACGAGAATCAAGGGCGGACTAGGGTAGGAAGTTTGAAAACTTAATGTGATTCGTAATTAATGAGAACGACTCTCCAAATTCTGTATTTAATATATATATATATTTATATAATTTTTTTAAAAAAAATCCAGGTGGTCGTGAGATCACGGGGCTGAGTGGCGCCACTGCATTTATGCCCATTGCCCCTGATATACATATACATATTTATGGCACCAATATACGTATAGATATATATTAGACCTGACTTGCTCAATATGTACGACACTAAAAATCGATATTTATATATATATAAGGGTTAATCCTGTCAAAAGTATCAATATTTTTAAATAACGGACTAATAAGTTACAATTTTTTTTCCCGGACAAAGTTCTAATTCTTTAGTTTTGTGTCCTTATAGGTACCTCTGTAAAAAAAATTGTCTTCCAACGTTACTCACGCTACATCAAAGTTTTAGTTTTGTATCCCAATGTTTTTTTTACCCGAATAAAATTATAATTCTCTTGTTCTGTCTCCTCATATCACTTTCGTGAAAATTTCAAACCATGGATTATGCCGTTTTCGGCGTTGAATTACAAAGTAAATTTTCTCCCTTTTAAGTACATATCCACGATTATCTTTGATCGTGCAACTTTCCTACGACGATTTTTTTTTTCAGAGGTACCAATAGGGACACAAAATTAAAGAATTGAAACTTTTTTCGGGCAATAAAAAAAATTGGTATTTATTGATCCAATTTTTGAAAATATTAATACTTTTTTCGGGATTAACCCTGTATATAAACTACACCCTCGCGATATATAAACCTAAAATCGTTTTTGACAATAGAAAGTTGCTAAACTAAGAAACTACACTAACTCTAAATTAATTTTTGGTGACATGTGACGGTGGTTTTAGAGTTTACTAATTTTAGAATGAAAAAAATCAATTTTAAGTATATATGTCACATTTAGTGATCATCGTCCATGACAACGATTGCATAATCCATGGCTAAGCCTTTCTTCTATATTAATTTTTTGTTAAAGCTATCGATAATAATAAACCTATACGTTTCTCCATCATTATATCCCAAAATATGTAATTTACTCTGACTCACATGTTACAAGTTGACGGGTGTACAAAACAACCGGTCCAGTTAAATTTAAAACTTAATACTCTAACTTTTAAGTTTTACCACTATTTTTAGCCATCCGTTTAGGTTTAACAATTAACATGTTTTTACAAATTTTTCAATCGATTTAAACATAATTTCTTTTAATATGTGGAACTGTAACAAACAAATAAATGAGATTTTAAAGAGAAAAACAATAGACGATGAGAATTTTGACCGTAAAAATAAAATAAAATTTATTTAATTATAAAAACAAAACATTAGATACTTACGTTGTCTATTAACCTAAAACTATCCTTTAAAAAAAAAAAAATTACCACTTCAATTATATATGATGATGTGCTGTTTATACTTTATAATTCAGAATCGTCTTTATT
Organism: Parietaria judaica; assembly: GCA_954871525.1. Lineage (NCBI taxonomy): Eukaryota > Viridiplantae > Streptophyta > Magnoliopsida > Rosales > Urticaceae > Parietaria > Parietaria judaica. The sequence continues at coordinate 12,670,810 of OX940862.1, forward strand.
TGGTGTCGTCTTAACTCTTAGCATCCTTTTTGGGCCGAAACCAGGCCCAACTTAAACCGAGGGCATTTCCGGTACATTTATTCAAAAATGGGTTTCTAGTAGACAGTGATCATTCACTCTCACTCACACATTTTGCCTTTTGGTCTTTCCTTTCTCCTTCGAGCGCTCTCTCTCTCTCTGTCTCACTGTCACAGGTATTCCATGGCTTTCTTCTCTCCCTAATCTTCCCACTCTCGCCATTTTTCTTGCTTGCTTGCTTGCTTTCCATGTTTGAAGCCTATCTATCAATGTGAGGAAACAATGTCGAGAAATCTTACTGCGGAACTGTTTTGCTTTGTTTTGCTTCGGAATCTTAGGGCTTTCTGTTGAGTTATTCATGATCGTGGGTTTAGGACATGTTTTACTTCAGCGTTCATCGGCATTCCGTAAATGTCTTGGATTCGATCCAATGCGTGTGAACTGTTCGACGCATTGTCTCTGTTATCATGGTTTAAAAAGGCGTACGCGCCTCTAGGCGTGCGGAGGAGGTGGACATCTTTTTTGGCAGGCGGAAAGTTCGAACTAACTACCCACACATCCACCGCCCACCTTTCTTAACTACCTGGCTTGAACAAGAAGGCGGCCTACTAAATGAATTCAATGCGAACCATTATCCCGTTGCTTTCTACTTCACTGAGCGAATAACAACACTATACGTTAGTGATTATGAAACCTACTTGACAGGGGATCTGATTTCGTTACTCGTTGCCCACCAACCTTAGAAAGAATAGGCGTACGCCTTTTTTTGAGGGAGGCGCCTGAGGCGGGATTGGCCTGATTTTACCTGTTTTGTTTTTTCTTTTTTTGAGCCATTTAAATAAAAAAAAGGAGATCAAGGAAAAGCAGAGAGAGAATGTAGAAGAACAAACGCCATTGATGAAGGCCGAAGATGTGGCTAGGGTTACAGAGAAATATAGGAAAACTAATGGCTTTAGGGTAAAGAGAATGGGTTGGGTTACGGTGGAAGGAGAAAGAAGATGTGGCTGCATTGCTTATGATCTAGGGGTTTAGTGTTAAGTTGAAGTTTGGGCTTTTTATAAAGTATTAAAAGACCAAATGGCTTTAAATGAGATATTTGGGCTTTAAAATCCCTATTAAACCCTAATTATTTTCTATTACTTATAACTTGCTATGTTTTTATTTATTTATTTGTAGTTATTATGGTATTATAGTTTAAGGCTATGAAATTATGTGTTGTTTTTATGATTTAAGACTATGAGATTATATTCAGTTTTTATGACATGTATATATATTATTTTATAATCGTTTTATTCTTATAATCGAGGCTTACGCCTCGTTCCACCTCGAGGCTTACGCCTTTTGAGGCGGTGAGAGAACGCCTCGCCTCGCCTCGCGTTTTAGTAATTTTAAATCTTGTCTGTTATATTTCCATTTCACTTTGCGGAATTGTTGTAGATTGTGAATTTTTTGGAATTTCTATGAAATTATTGTAGACTGGATTTTTAGGAATTTTCTGTGAAATTGTTGTAATTTGTGGATTTTCAGGAATTTCTTTGAAATTGATGCATGTAATGGGATTTTAGTTATTTCCATGAAATTGTTGTAGATTGTGGATTTTTAGGTATTTTTGTGAAATTGTTGTAGACTGTAGTTTTCTGTATGTGTAACTCTTTTAGAGTTCGTGCGCTGCCCTTCTTTTCCCCTCAAATGTGTTAACAATTAACATCGTGTTTCTTCCTTAAATTAGGGAAATGAGTTCGAGAAAAGGGGCTGGAAAATCTGTAGCCCCTGGTGCAGCAGGAAAGGCCAAAATGGAGCAGTTGGCTGATGGCATAGCGGACGTGAGTCTCGGGAACGGTGAGTGGGAGACGATTGCCAAAAAGGGCAGCAAGAACAGAGGTGGAAATTCAAAAAAATTGGCTCCTCAGACTTCCAATGCCAACGCGTGGGGCCATAAGAACTACGACGACCCTCAAAGAGGGGCTCATTCCTCAGGGCCTGCTGGTAGAGGAAACTTGCGGGCCCCGCAACCTGCAATTGCTCCTCCTCTGCAGCACGGTTGGAACTGGCAATCCACTGCCGCTTCCCGACAGCTTCGCCAATCCCAACCAAAAGAGGCTGACGAGGATGATGGCGTCAGCGACGATGCCAGTGATAACTTGGATGCTCTCCAAGACTCCGACGACGAGCTGCTGAGTGACGATGATTATGACTCCGACTGCAGTGAAAAAAGCCACACTACTCTCAAGAAGAGTAAATGGTTTTTAAAGTTCTTTAAAGTCATGGATGAATTAAAGATCGAAGAGCTTAATGATACCGAGAGGCAGTGGCACTGTCCGGCGTGCCAAGGTGGTCCTGGTGCCATTGACTGGTACCGAGGCCTTCAGCCGCTGATGAATCATGCCAAAACCAAAGGTGGTGAAAGGATGAAGCTCCACCGGAGACTTGCAAAGCTCTTGGAAGAGGAGTTAGCGAGTAAAGGGACATCGGTTGTGCCACCAGGCGTAGCGTACGACAGATGGAAAGGATTGGGCGATGAAGAGAAGGATCGCGAAATCGTATGGCCTCCTATGGTAATCATCATGAACACCAGGCTCGATCAAGATGAATACGACAAGGTAGCAGCTCTTCGTTTTTTTCGTTATTTACTTTCCGTGAACGTCTTTCGGTGCTTAACATTTTTATTTGTCCTTCAGTGGGTAGGAATGGGTAGTCAAGAGCTTCTTGAATACTTCAACTCATACAATCCTACGAGAGCAAAGCATTCGTATGGTCCACAAGGACACCGGGGAATGAGTCTGCTGATGTTCGAGGCCTCGGCCAGGGGTTACTTAGATGCTGAGCGACTCCACAAAGATTTCTTGGAGGAAGGAACCGACAGAATCGCTTGGATTAACAAGCGTGTCTTCTTTTCCCCTGGCGCGAAGCGTCGTTTGTACGGTTACTTGGCAACGAAAGAGGACATGAACGTGTTTAACCAACATTGCCAAGGTCCTCTTCTCTCTCTATGACTTCTCTCTCTTTGTGTCACATCATATTAATACCTGCTGTTTAACCGTGTTCTCTTATTGATTAGCTAAGGCGAAACTGAAGTACGAGATGAAATCGTACCGAGAGATGGTGTTGAGCCAAATAAGGCAGATGAGCGAGGATAACCAAGCGCTTAGCTGGTACAAGGAAAAATTCGCCAAAGAGAAGAGACATTCGAAAGCCATCGAAGAATCTTTGGTGAAGGTTTCTCAGAAACTGCACCAGTCAATGCAGGATAACCAGAAAGTCATAATGAAAACTAAGATGCAGCACGAACAGCACAAAGAAGAGGTAGTCTATCGACTCTTCTTGTTTAGTTACAATAATATTTATCGAATTTCTTTGAATAACATTGCTGGCTTGGTAGCTTGAACGCTTATTGCTCATGTTTTCTTCTTCGTCAACCGAAAAAATAAAATGAACAGATGCTCTTGCAAGAAGAGTTCTTTAAAGATCAAATCAAGGTCATCCGGGAATCAAGGGACGTGAGCGAGGAGAACTTCGAGAGACTTCAACAAGAGGAGCGTGAGAAGATGAAGCACTCTAGTGGAACTACGTCTAATGTCGAGAGTCGCAAGAGGTCATTCTCGCTGTGTTTATTTGGCGCGCGTGTAATTCACCGTAACTTAATTGTCATGAAATTTTGCTGCAGCGTCAAAGTCTCACAGTTTATAGAGTCCCAAGACCGAGAGATGGAGGATTACGCAGCGCACAGGGAAGCCCTAAATAATGAACATGATGAAAAGATCCGTGCTATGAAGAAGCGGCATTGGGAGGAGGAGGTGGCCTTGGAAAAGGAGCTCAACGCCGCCTTGGTCGGCCTCAAGGAACGCTACGCCCCGCTTCAACCCAAAGATTCTGATTTGCCGTAGACTTACCTTGTTGTTCTCATGCCGTTTTTTGCCTTCGGGGACGTGTTTGACGGTTGTTTACTGAGAGGGGTAATTAGTTTGAATGAAAATCGAACCGAATACGAAGTGGAGGTGGCAAAAAAGTACGATGTTAGGGGCTAACTAGTAAACGGTTTGTGACTTTATTGTCGTTAAAACCAAGTTTTTAGCCGTTTAGTGTGTTATTAAGAACATTTAGCTGTATTGGAGAGCACTAATGTTGAAGTCGGTCCGTTTCATTAGGTTGTAATTAGCATGTTCTATTTAATAACCAAATGAAAAACAAATGTTATTACTTACCATTTTTTAAAAAATTGTTAACAAATGTTAACGCTATGATCAAGCCAATGTCAATCAAAAAAAGATTGAGTTTTTTTGGTCAGGGAAATTCGAACCTTACAAGTGCAAGTCTTATAGTTCCATATATATATAGTTTAGTAGTTTATATCCACATTGAGTCGATTGTTTATGAGCAGTTAACTTCATATTCCAATAATATATTCTCGAATATAAATAACAACATTTTCAAATATCAAATATTAACAATTTGTATCATTAATTGGCTTCCTATATATAATATAGTATCCGAAGTTAGTGAAATTAATACTCGATAAATTAATAATCATTATATTTTTAGTTTAAGGAGGTCATTGTATGTTTCAGTTCAAGTTTGAACTAAGATCAAAACAGAAAATAAACTAAAAATGATAGTTTACAAGACAATGTTACTATAAATAAAAAAAAAGAGGTCTGACTCGATGAAGATGGCTCGCCCAGAAACTCGGATCTTATTTGCATCAGAAGCCTGCCTAAGTAATTCAACCCTTCTCCGTCCCTACCGCCGCCCCAGAAAAGATCATGCGGTGAAGCTTCAACTAGAACCGCTCCCGCCGTGGAGAGGAGCATCGAATTAAGGTGCGGATAGATCGAGAACTTGCATTTCAGAGCTTTATACATTACCTTAATCTTGGCACTTACCCAATCAGATCTCACCTGCGCGCGGGAAAAGAAATTTGAAAGACGCAATTATTAAAACCAAAGACCGAGTTAAATATTATGCTTCTTAAAATTCTCTTACTGAACATGGTTATGTTTTTTGTTCTGAAATCTAGAAACCCAAACCAAGAAAAAGCCTTTTTGTGTGTGTGTTTCTGTTTGGGTTTTTGAGACTATTTGAAACCAAAACCATGAAACCCGGTTTTGGTATGTGAACCAAACAAGGAAACCCTAATAGATCGTACCAGATGAGGATGGAGCCTCTGCATTGACCTTCCGATTCGTGCAGCCTCCTCCGGACTTCTCGCGGATTTTATACGAACGACACACTCTCGAGCCAGAGGATCATCAACCCCAACAAACTTATAAGCCTATAAAGGAATAGAGAAAATGAATATGGTAGGCGTGACGGCTTCAAAAAATTTAATGACAAGGATTTGCGAAGGAAGGATGATTGACACCTGATAATAATGCTCCACACTCAACCACGTGCTATAATCGCCGTTCTCATCGGGCATCTGGATTGGGTGCGGAGAAAAATTTGACAAAGCACCGTAAAGATCCCACGCTTTATAGAAGAAGATGATCTTCGATTCAAATGGAGTGACTGTTGGATCAATTGCGTAAGTTTCTTCGATAGACGGAATAACAGGCGTTAGGTCAGGTATGGGCTGAAGAAATCCACTGATAAGCATGTCAGGTCCAACCTGCAAGTAAAATGAATGAGAAAGAGTATGTTAAAGGGTTTTTAATTTGGATAATTAACAGAAAGCCCGAAATATATTCCAACCTGCTCAAAGCAAACGTCAATCAGATCTAAGGCTTGTGACATCTCCACCATGCCCAGTTCACCTACGGGAGATGGAGCGTTTTTACCGCCTATAATTTTAGGAGCAACAAATGCATAGACCTGTGAGAAAACCGAGGCCTATTTGTTAACGTGTATATTTTGTATAATTACACTAGATTTAGTAAAAATAGACATATAACTAATCCTTAATCTATAAATTGGCTATAAACCTCTCGATTACCTAATCATATTTGACGATCAACCAGTAATTGATTTTACAAAAAAATATATATAGATAAATTAAAAATAATGAAACCTTGCGTATTACTCCGGAAGAGATAGCTGAAGCTGCTAATGTCCCTCCACACTCCCACAAAACCGAAAGATATCCTCGGTCGTGAAAATATTCCATCACGTCTCTCGGGTTTAAGATGTCGAACTCCACTACTTCAACTCCTTTTGAAGCAAGAAGTTTCTGGAAGCTTCTTCTTGCGCCCCTTTGCGTAACAACCATCGTCGACGCTTCGGACATGTCCCAAAGATTCGCTTCCTCAGGAAGATCAAGTGTCTGACTCATCACAATCCGCATGGGCATATGACCACCACCATGTCTAGCAGTCAACCTAGGATCTAAAAAAGAAATTCGGAATCTTCCAAAGTTGATGAAAATAAAGTGAAAAAGAAGGTCAACACTTACTGTCCCTTCTTGCAGTGTTTCCTCCAACAACTACAGCGTCACTCCTACCCCTGAGTTCGAAAACCCGGCTTCTCGACTCTTTGCTGCTTATCCACGCCGCATGTCCGCTGCTTGCAGCGATTTTCCCTGTTCGCCCAAATATAGACTGAGATAATCAAATTCCCTCTTATTCAAACTGAATCGCATAATACAAATAATGAAAAATTACCATCGAGGGTCATTGCGTACTTGAGAACAGAGAACGGAACTCGAGAAGCAACTCTGCAAATTAATGGCGCGTTAACTAGGAGACACGATTTCCGGGCTTCCTAAGCAAAAAAAAATTATTTTTCCAAAAAAAAGTCTCATATTAGGCCTCGAAAAGTGTTGGAGCGGCCCTATATATATATATCATTGTATACGTGTTACATGCATATATAGATATGTAATTCACTCTGGTTCAACAGCTAAAGCATAATACATTAGCCTAATATAACCAGTTAAGTAAGAGAAAGGAACTTCATCAAGCTATAAACAGTGAAATAATATATATATATATATATATATATATATATATTTACGCACCTCGATGATTTTGCTTTTGATGTCTTCACCAAGAACATCGACTTGAATCCCCTGACTCCTCAACCCACGAATAGCATTCCCTCGGAGATGCTTCAATGGATGCCTAATCCCAACCACGACCCTCGCAATCCCTGCCTAATCCACGATTCCAACCTAATCACCTATCAATTTCGCGAATCAAAGAATTCGAAACAACTGAATGCCGATCATCAGACCTCGACGAGGGCGGAGACGGCGGCATGGTCGCCGTGGCAGTCTCCGGGTTCCATGTTGAGGTAGGCTGTGGCGCCGCGCGCGGATTCGCCGGCGGCCTCGACGGCGAGGACCTCGGCGGGCTTGGTGCCCTGCGCGTAGAGGAACGCCTCGCCGGCGACGCGGTTGGAGGAAGTGGCGACGACGCAGCCGAAGTTGGGGTGCGGGGAGGTGAAGCCGGCGGAGAGGTCGGCGAGTTCGGCGGCGCGGCGGATGAAGGCGGCTTCGGTGGTGGTGGAGGAAGAGGAAACGCGGTGGCCATTGTCGAGAGAGGAGGTGGCTCTGCAGAGGATGTGAGCTCTGAAGGCTAACGCCATTGGAAACAAACTCAAGCTTCAAAGAGACGATGAATTGAAAGAGTAATTATAGCTGAAGAAAACGAGTGAAGAATTTATCTCGCGTTAGTAATTAGTATTAATGAACCTTCAACTTTGCACTCCTAATAAATTTATCTCGTGAATTTTAATTTTTGACAGTAATGCCTTCTGTTCTTTTAAAGATAAATGAATCAAATGCCTATTTATAACACAACATTTCAAAAAAATGCCTATTATTATTTTTAGTAATAAAGATCACCAATAAAATAAAATGTAGACAATAATACCCTTATGTATTTTGGCGTGTAAATTTAATGACGTATTTAGTAATTACGTATTATATTTAAAATTAATTAAATATGCAGTTTTTTACATGTTTGAAAATTGAATCAGAAACTGATTTGGTCCTTAAATGTAGCAAGAGGAAAATTGTAGCAAGAGGATAATTGCTTCATATTTATCCTTCCATTATTATTATTTTAATAAAAATCCTTATAAATAAGTCTTTTAACCACTAAAATTAAGAAGAATAAAAAATCGAAATAATTGGTATATTTTTTCGTCATTATTTTTGGACTGAAGCATCTGTCTGGTTCGATCATTCTCATATTATTTCCATAAATATAAGTAATTACATAACTGATTGATTTTAAAAATCCTTTAATTATATTCCAAATATTTTCATCGTATTAATCACTATTAAAACGAATTTATTTCGTTAAATATTGCTAAATACATAAAATCATTTTAATTCCATAAAATAAAATGGAAATAAAATGATTTTATTTTATTATCAAAATATCAAGATTATGTCTATAAAAACGGATTAGGGTAACATACTAACACAAATTTATCCCACATATTTTCTTTTGAAAAATTTATCCTACAGATCATAATCTACTACGACCAGCCGTTGATTTAATCAACGGTACGCGTTTATTCATATGTTTATTAATGTTTAAACATGCTTAAAGATTCTGCAGTTAAACTTTCAATTGGTATCAGAGCAAATGATCATCATTCGAATGTGCTTTGATTACACAAAACATATTTACGCTATTCATAATCCTTTTTATAATGTTATGTATTTATCATATTCATATGTAGCATCTATTATGCTATGTATATTTGAAACTATTTCCATTTAGTTTCTGAAAGTCTAACCATGTCTGAAATATTTGAATTTTATTGTTTAAAACGTTATGAAACTATGCAATAATTAAAGCTTCACGCAATTCATGAAATCATGTTACATGGTATATATATATATATATATATATATATATATATATATATATATATATATATGCTGCATTGTTTTTTTTTATTAAGTTTAAGGAAAAAAAAATCTGCAAAACAATTGGATAGATTAAAGTTCAGTTCCTAAAGTTCTCAAAATGGTTGATAGTTGAGAATTTGAGACATCGATTAGAAAAAACTGAGCGGTTACCCCGAAACGTCGAACATAGTCGCTGCTCCACCCGATTATCTTCAACCGTGAACAACCATCACTGTCGCCGGCAATTCCCCTGCAGCCAGTGATCCTCTTCCATTCAACTCATCTGCAAATCTCTTCGGGAAAATATCAACGGGAAAGCAGGAATTTAGGGAGCTTCTACCTTCACCAGCGCCGGATAATCACAGTCAACAATCCGTGACGAAGCTTCGAATCACGACGGGAAGAGTGAGCCGAAGAAGAAAATGTGGAACAATATCTTTGAGCATTTATTAAGCAATAAAAGTGAGAATTTATGCTCAGAAGTAAGACACATTCAGCTTTTTATTTCTGCTCCCTTCGCCTTGGGATCCTTCGGCGCAAACTCTCTCCATTACCGCTCTCAAATCCGCAAACTCTCACAATTAATTTTTGAACACACTGTTCTTTAACACGCTATAAAATGACAAAGCAAACATTTAACTGCTAAAAATCTAACTTGTTTGGAAATATTTCCATTGATTTCATCTTTTGACGATTCTCAAATGATTAAATTTATTTATTTCACTAGCCTCATAATCTAGTATATTGATCTCGAGATAATCAATTGACAGTATTTGTTGTGAATAATTTAATAGTTTTGTCACTTTTTAATTGTAGAGGACAATATGTTCAACTTTTTAGGGATAATAGCGGCATAAGTCCTCAACCTTTACTCAACTGGGGCGGCATAGCCCCAACCTCATTTAATAGCGGTATAAGTACCAAAAGATGATTTCCGTCCATATTTGACTAACGGAAGTAGTCAACAATTGCGTGGTCAGCTTCTCGTCAACGTGGACGCCACGTAATCGACATGTCACCACACACGTCATCCTCGTGTCATCAAATTTAATGCAAAATTAATGGTGATGGAGGGATTCGAACCATTGCCCTCGCATGTGGTGATGGAAGGATTCAAATTTAATGCAAAATTAATGGTGATGGAGGATGACATGTATGGTGACATGTTGATTACGTGGCGTCAACGTTGACGAGAAGCTGACCATGCAAATGTTGACTACTTCCGTTAGTCAAATAGGGACGGAAATCATCTTTTGGTACTTATACCGCTATTAAATGAGGTTGGGGCTATGCCGCCCCAGTTGAGTAAAGGTTAAGGACTTATGCCGCTATTATCCCAACTTTTTAACATAAAAACGGGTTCGCTGTCATAAATTAGATTAAAAAAATAAATTTACTAACACACAAAGCTAAGTGTATTCTTGTCTTGGCTCTTGCCAATTAATCTAACCGGTAAATAAGATACAGCAGTCACTTTTTACATTCTATATTAAGACATTCCTCACACAAAGTACGGCGAGTTATTTCATAGCTAAATTCCTGCCGATGCTAGATATATCATAAGCATAAAGTATAGTAATTAGGGCGGGTAAAGTAGCAAAGATTTCCGAAGTAAACGACAATCGGTACCATCAAATGACAACAGTGAAAACTAAGGTAATTTCATAGCAAAAGCAAAACAAAGGGAAAGCAACAACATCCAGGTTTTCAAACACACACACAAATGTTAAGACAACAATATCTCATAAGATCAGACGACATTTATGGAAGAGTTTTGCGGAAACCGGTTTCAGTCCTCTTCTTCCGCCTCTTCCAGCCAGTTCACAAACGGCTCGAGCGCCTTCACAAAAGTTTGCCTGCGAGAAACAGTTTCAGAAAAAAACCAAGGAAGGTCTACAAACAGAGCGGTTTGGCAAATTTACGTACCTGCCCTTGGGGTTCGTCCCTTTACGGAACCAATGGAGGATGGTGTCCTCCGCAAGGACGTCCTGCTCGTAGAGCGACCTGATTATTTCGAGGAACAGTTTCATGAGCTTAGCGTCCTCGTAGCACTGCATCTGAACCTTGTATATCAGCTCCAGCTCAAGCTTTCCACTAGTGCAGAAAGTGTTCAACAGTTCTGCCCAGGTTTTCACCTGTTCCGCCCCAACAAAATCCAATTTATTATAAAGCTACAAAGCTTTAAGATACACTATAATTAGTGTTTATATATATATATATATATATATGTGTATGTATGTGTGCATTGAACGATGAAAAGACAGTCTACCTGGCGAAGAGCAGCATTGGCATTCTGCTGCTGGTTCTTGCCGGACCACTGAACAGCGTCCATTATGATGTCCCAAAGAACACGAACAACCTCAACGTCCGGTAATTTGGCATCTTTGACACGCTGCTTCACGGTTTCTATCACTTCAGACATCTCGGTTTCCTCTGAGATCTGAGTCGTCAAGGCGGATTTCATCTCCTTCAGCTTCACCTCAAATAGTTTCTTCTCATTGTACTCCACCAATGCCACCATTCCTTCCTTACTGAAATACCCAAAATCACAGGTCATGAATTATACAATACAATCATTAGATAGAACGCTTAAACCTTAGCGTAGCAATACAACTTTCTTCACATAAATATATAGGATGTAGGGGTGAAAGTGAAACCCATGAATATGGTGTGGTATTCTCCTAAAAATGAAAACGCCAATTTGCAGAGCAGAAACCAAATTTACCGAATACTAGGGTACCGGTCAAATCGATTTTCGGTCAAATTTACCACTTTAAAGAGTGATCTAAGTGCTTTAACCGAATGTAAGCATGATCAAAGCAATACTAAATAAAAGCATGTCTAATAATAGCAAAAGAGCACAATACATAAATTAGACAATACTACATGGATCAAGACACCAAATACTAAACAGATATTTTTTTAGAAGGCTGTACCACATATTATACTGGTATTCAGTTACTACGAGAAATATCAATTAAAACGATCCAACTCGACAATCCATATAAAATTTGGTTTCAAGTTAAGGAAAAACTCACGTGAAATGCTCGGAGAAACATTCAGCGGACCGCTTAGCAGATGGGAAGAAATCTAGAAGATTCTCCTCCACTTTCCCACGCTTGAGAATAGAAATCAGATCATCGAGGCTGTTATCAACGAGATACTCCTTGAAGAAGTCAGTGATGAATGACAGAACTAGCCCTTTGGCTACGAGATTGTCCTTAAGCAGCGGTTGCAACACCGTCTCCGGAGGCAAACCGGAGAGCTTCTGAGAGAAAGCGAGGGCCGTGAAGATGGCCAGTTTCTTCCTCTCATTGTCCTCAAAGAGCTCCAAAGACTGAAGGAACTTTCGCATGACATTTTCGAGATTCTTTATGAGGAACGGCCTACGCCTCAGGATTTTTTGAATGTATATGACAGACGGTAAAATGACTTCTCTTGTGGCCTCGCAATCTAGTATAGAGTACGGGTGGCGCTCCCCTTCATCGGGCTTTGTAGTTCCAGGTTGTGTACGGCCTCCAGTGAAAATCACCTGCAAGAAATGAAGAGAATAGTTATACCACTACATTAGAGTATAACAATTAAGGTACTAAAAACTACATAAAGTGGTGCAGAACCCGAAGGCTGACGCCCCAAAACACAGCCTACTTGATTCTGCAGTACGAAAAAACCAGTGTGACTTACCTCAAAAAAGGTGTCTCCGTATCTTGAGAAGTTCAGGTCAGAGGATTCGATGCTCTTGGCAATAGTTTCCTGCATAAATGAATCACGTCGCTTGTTCAGCTACATCATATCCACGTATTTAGAATACAGAAAACACCGATTACTACATGATAATCGACTTTACCAGATCACCAGCATTCTCCAAATAAATCTGGACCACTGCATCCGCAAACGCTGCAGGGTCCAGAGGCGCTGCAATGTTCCGTTTGCGGGTCTTAATCCGCGTGCCACTATATACGAAGATACAAGATGATTAGCGGCCAACTTAAATCTACGGTCTAAAAAGAATTAGAGAAATGAATATTTGCACTTACCCGAGAGTGGGTCTCTCCTTCGAGCTGTGTGGAACAAAGAAGAAAAAGAAAAACATCAAGAACTAGAACGCTCAACTTTCTTAAGCATGAATAACAAAGAAAGATCAAAACTTGTACCAAAATTTCCAACGAAACAAGAAAGCCACAAAAACAAAAGACGCACACTTTAGGTTAAAATCCACAAGTTAATGACAGATCGATCAAGACGCCATTTTTGCAGGAATCGAATCCTCGGATAAAAAATTGAACCACTTTACCAAACGATAACGTAATCAGATCTAGAGCACCTTCGTCGGGTAACCTAAATCATTGAAATTGGCAACCAGGAAAGTCGAGACAGAGAAATCCACTTCCGATAGGTATAACCACGAAATCCATGGCTTTCGAAAACGAAAAGAAGCAGATCTACGAGCTAAGAAAGCCATGGCTCTCGGAAAACAGCGAAGCGAGAAATTGGAAGGCGAGAAACGGGTGGTGTTACCTCATAAACCAAGACGAAGTGGGATCGGGAGAGCGGCGAGACTGAGATGCTCGGAGATTGAGGAGCTTCGAGGATGGAGAATCGCAGAGAGAAGAAGAGGAAGAAGAAGAAGAATGGAGCAGAGAGTATCGATTGATATTTTATAAGCGAAATCAAAAGGGAAATGATTGCAAACGACAAGTTTTTTTAGGTTTCACCGAAAAGACAAGGTCGCTCTCCTTTGCGACACGTGGAACGATCCGTCGTTTTTAGTCGAGTGAACGACTTGTCATATATATTTTTGAGATAATCAAGGCAAAAGTATCAAACTTTTGATCAACTAAGGCGACAATGGCCCAAAGTGAAAATGGTGATAAAAATATCCAAAAATAACAAATATGAGACAAAACATTTCTCTTCTATTTGTTTTTCGCTGAATTACTAAATAGCTGAATGAACACATAAATGTGTATCTTAGTTATGATTTGATAGCACAATGCTAAAAATTGACCAATATACGTCAAAAAGTGGACGAAAAATCTATCTCGTATTTATCATTTGATTTTTTTTGCCTTTATTTTACATTTTGAATCCTTCCGGCTATTTTTATCCGGCTATTTTTTACTTAGGGGAAAATAAAAGTTGTGATTATTGGAAACGACGAGTTTTTCGAGTCGCACAAATGAGAAAGTGGAACTACACGTTATTATATCACTTTTCATGTCGTTTAGCAATTATATCAAAACGACATACTGTATTATATATTGGGTTTAGAGACGGTACATGTCGTTGTCATTTCTGCTCATACCTGCGGGTGTGTCTTTTAATGTTGTAACACGAACTTGCAACTCAAGAACAGAAAACGACATGCTTCCAATTTAACGAATGGCAAGAAGAAGAATAAAAGCATAAGAGCTTTGAAACGACAGTATTTCGAGAGTTGATGTGCGACGTGAAACGACAAGTCGTCTTTATTTATTGGTCTTATTCGTTACGACCAAGAATAGTGCACGAGGTATAAATGGTTAATAACTAACTAGAAGTGTCTTCGGAGATGATCTCTAACGACAATGTCTTCAGATATTAATTTTGAAACACATGTTTCATATCTTTTTTTTTGTGTTCGATGTTGTTTTCTGTTAACTTTTCTTGCATTGCTTTTTCAGGGAAAAAGAAAAAAACTTGTTAAGTAAAATACCTAATTGAAATTAAATGATATATATATTAACATGTGCCAAACATATTGATTAGCTGAAAAAGATAATTAGCAGTTAACAAATCTCAAGAAGAAGGAAAGAAAAAAAAACGCAATATCGAAAGCTTTACGTTGATAAAACATTTATCGAACATCTAGCGGACACTTTCCAAAACCGAAAAACCATGTTTCATGCAATCCAAATAAATTAAGAACTCTTTTAAGTGCAAACAAACGCAACCTTATTCAATCTCTAAGCAAAGCGACAATGGTGCGAAGAAAGCGCGCAATATCAAAAGACTTACGTCGTTGATGACATTCATCGAACAAGTCATGGGCACTTTCCAAAGCCGAACAAACTCATGACCTGTCCTCTCGGAAGGAGTCAGCGTCGTCCATGAGAGACGATTCAGCCGGAGGGTTTTGCTGTTCTTGATCGGCGTTGACGAAGTTCTCCATGTCTCTCATCCTCGTCCTCACCACACTCGTCACCAAAACTGGAAAACCAAAACACAGAGGAGAGATTCAGTTCATTGTGACTGTTGATGGGTAACTATCGAAGAAGGATTAGAGAGATGATTAAGTAAGAGAGATTACTGGCAGCTGTGCCAAGGGTCCATATCCAGAGGATCTTCAAGCCTGGACTTTTCTCTCGCGCCATGGCGATCTATCGAAGTCAATGGTCAACGCTTCTTCGTTTCGATTTCGATCACATACGCAGCTTAATTATTTTGATTTATCGTCTAGTTTATTTATACATTAATGTTTATAATTATAATGAGGAAAATATTTTAGGAGTTTATTATATTCGTAAAATTAACAAATGATAATTGTGTAAACTATTTGGTGAATTTAACAACTGAATTGTGTAAACTACTGGTCAAAATGCTTATTTTTTTTTAACATGTGTTTATTGTGTTAATTTTGCGAAATTGGTTTATATATTACACACAAATATCAAAATCAAAGATATTTTGAGAATAAAGGCACGTGCACCCTTATACAATAGGACGGGATGAAGCCACACCGTGTACATTTAAACAGATAATTTTTACACATATAATCTTCTCAAAATTCACTCTCTCAAAAAGAAGATTTCAACACTAGTAAACAACTTATACGAGTACGTTCTCAATCTTATGTTTATTGTAAGCATATTTTTTCCATATTTAAAAATAAAAAATACAAGTTGATAAATATCATTTAATACTCAAGCAGTTGAAGGAGGCAGGATCTACATCTATTGTTTTCTTTGCTCGTTGTTGTCACGATAAAACTATATCTTACGTTTGTTACCATTGGCCAAATGTTTGATTTTTACTTATACGTTTTTAAGCAATCACTAAGCTTGTAATAGAGGTAGTTTTTTTTTTTTTTTTTTTATAAATTCCACACATTATGCTACACCTAATTCTATATGTACTATATACATACGTGTTTGTTTGTGTGTACTTTCAACGTGGAAGTTTGAGTAGCATTTATTTGACTATCGGCAAGTTGTCTAAAGTTGAATATGAAGTAATGAACTATAAATTCCACTTTGAAGTTTGGTATTAATACCACTGGATGTGATTGCTATAGTTTTTTATTTGGAATTGACCCTAATTTTCATAGTATTTTTCAGATCATTGCGTTGTTAATTTTTTTTATTTTTTAAATATACAATAGTGAGAAATATATAGTAATTACCATTGGTTATATAAAAACATAGACCCAAGTTTTGAAAGTAAGATCGGTTTCTTAGAAAAGGTCTACTTTCTTGGAACAAGTCATCTTCAAAAGATGCCCATTTTTGTAAATTGCTTGAGAATCAAAACTATAAGATTATGTCTGAAATTGTATATCTGTATTTTATTAAATAATACACCTATATTTTGATCATTGACACACACTGTATCATGTCATGTGCACCATATTTTGGACTTTATGGTTGGCATCGTGAATTATATATTAAGGTATTTTATTTTGGGTAAACTGCGGCTAATGTACCCAATGTTTGATTTTCTGCGGATTATATACCCAATGTTTATTTTTGGCGGCTAATGTACCCAATGTTTGATCCGTTAGATATTTTTGGGTTTTCCGTCAGTTGACCGTTAGAGAGTTATATGTACACTTTTCGTATTTTTGACATAACTCACTCATTTTTTGTCCAAATTTTAAGCACGACCTATGGTTGGAAAGATAAGAGATAGATCTACAACTTTAATGTTTTAAGTTTTGTAAAATCAGTTTTAAAAAAATACGAAATTTCAAGTACAACGTAAAACTGGACATTAGTTTAATGCAAAATATTTGTTTCGAGCAAATTTTAATATACTTAATGACTTTTTATGATGAAACGTAAAACTAAAAAGTTGTAGATAAACTTTTTATCTTTCCAGCGGTTATTTATTTATAAATTTTGGACAAAAAATGAGTGAGTTATGCCAAAAATATAAAAGATGTGATGTGAAATAATATTTCATATTTTTGGCATAACTCACTCGTTTTTTATCCGAAATTTATAAATAAACATCCGTTGGAAAGATAAAATATTTATCTACAACTTTTTACTTTTACATTTCATCATAAAAAGTTATTAAGTATATTAAAATTTGCTCGAAACAAATATTTTGCATTAAACTAATGTCCAGTTTTACGTTGTACTTGAAATTTCGTATTTTTTTAAAACTAATTTTACAAAACTTAAAGCATTAAAGTTGTAGATTTATCTCTTATCTTTCCAACCATAGGTCGTGCATAAAATTTGGACAAAAAATGAGTGAGTTATGTCAAAAATACGAAAAGTGTACATATAACTCTCTAACGGTCAACTGACGGAAAACCCAAAAATATCTAACGGATCAAACATTGAGTACATTAGCCGCCAAAAATAAACATTGGGTACATAATCCGCAGAAAATCAAACATTGGGTACATTAGCCGCAGTTTACCCTTTTATTTTTCCTTAATTTAAGTGTAGTGGAGCATGTACCACGTAATTGGCACCATCTAAACACGCATAATATTAATAATACAAAAAATACCAAAATAAAAATGGATCGTATGCTGTAACATTTATAATCAAATTATATACAAGCACAAAGCTATAAATTTTAAAAAATGACCATAAAAACTGGGGTATTGTGACTTTAAATCATACCAAAATAGACTTATTATAAGACGATACAAGGAATAAAAAGATTATATTGCAATTATGCGTTTATTTTAAGGTGTTCGGATACATTGTATTTATCGTAAAATAAAGACAACTAAATGTTATTAAAATATAACTGAACAAATTTCTTGAAAATGCTAGAAGGGGTTTTTATTTGCTTATAAGTTATAATAAATATGTTTTATATCATATTATTATTAAGTTGATTTGCAAGATCACATTAGTGGATTGGACGATTGGTCAACTCTCGCAAAATTACATTAAGTTGAATAATTAATGCGAATTATTAATAATTCTCTAGATTTGTAAATAAATATGAAACATAATCAATACTTACTGCATCATTTTGAAGTTGGTGCATAGCATGAATTTTATTTTATTTTGATAAAACATCCATATTCTTTAAAATACAGCATAATGTTCCACTTTCTATATGATAATTATTATAGAAAGGGTTAACGAACAAAATATTCATTTTGTGTCAAATCTTTTTAAAATTTACTTATCATGTGTATTTTTTACTCTCATAAATGAGTATTTTTTAAAAAAAAATAAGTATTCGTACTATTTCATTTGGTTAAATAGTGTGGTGCATGACTTGTTCAATTTTATCTTTTTGATCAAACTTCTTTAATTTCTTAACTTTTAATTCTGATTTCGCTCATATTTACAATATTTAGTCTCATACATCGATTTCGTAACATTTGGTAAGTTATGTGTCTGATAAAAAATAATATTTTCTGCTATTTGTTAACGTCGGCTTAAATGTTATTTTATATAAAAAAAACTAAATGTATTACTAAGAAAAAAAAATATTCAATATCATTTCTACCAAATTATATATATAAAAAAGATGCATATGAGTTGGTGGATGCCATGGTATCATATTTAGTATTTTATATTGTCTGAAAATAAAATAGTAATCCTTCATAAATAAATAAAAAAATGTATTTTTTTATTTTTGAAAAAAAAACCTTTTAGGTAAGAAAAACAAAAATAAAAATAAAAAACATAATAAAATATAAGTAAAATTGGGGGAAACCAAGAATGGCGAGATCTTCAAATGTCAATGTCTCTCTCTCTCACTTCGCTTCTTAAAACCACCACCCCCTTCAGACTCGCCACCAATCTCTCCCCTCTTTCCCGTTTTGCCCCTCGCTCTTTCTCCCCCAACCCCTTCTCTCGCCTCTCCTCCGCGAGGGTATCTCTGTCATCCACCACCGCCATGGGAGACGCCCTCGACGCTGGCATGGACGCCGTCCAGAGACGCCTCATGTTTGACGACGAGTACGTCTCTTCTCGATGACCCTTTTCTCCTTTCTCGTTATTCATAGCTAAAGTCTAAGCTTTTTCTCTTTCTGTTGTCGGTTTCAGTAAAATCTACCCATTTTTTTTTCTTTCGATTTCAATGAGAAAGTCAAATCGAATTTCTGGAGTTGTTTCCATGGATTTCATTAAATTCGATTTTTCTGCAGATGCATACTTGTGGATGAGAATGATAATGTTGTTGGTCACGAAAACAAATATAACTGTAAGTAGATATGTGCTTGTATTCTGAGTATGAAGAAGAATCAAGCATGGCATGGTTGAACAATTTTTGCATAAGGTTCTTGCTCTTTGACTTACATGTCGGTACGCCCGGTTTCGTGGAATTTCAGGCCACTTGATGGAGAAGATCGAGAAGGATAATCTGCTTCACCGGGCTTTCAGCGTGTTCTTGTTCAACTCGAAATACGAGTTGCTTCTTCAGGTACTTCGATTATGTTTGTGTATTTGATGAAAATGATATTTCTTCGTCAGAAATGAATCTCGTTAAACTTTCTTAAAATCAAATAGATCGATATCAGGAACTATATCGCTGTTAATGTTATTCACAGCTGCCGTATTTATCATGATCGCTTTTATGAAATTGGATGATTTTTTTTTTCGATTTCACCTTAGTCTCGTGTCTTTTCTTCTATGGTCGGTTTGGTTTGATCTCAAGTTTCTTTGTGACACAATGCAAAAGTTATTATATATTTGAATCTTATACTTATACATCTGTTTCATCTGCCAGCAACGCTCTAAAACAAAGGTGACGTTCCCGCTTGTGTGGACTAACACCTGTTGCAGCCACCCACTGTACCGAGAGTCCGAGCTTATCGCCGAGGAATGCCTCGGTACACACTTCTCTTAGGAAGCTTTTGACCCCAGTTTATAGTTTTTTTCTTCGTTTTGTTATTATTAACGGTTGTTTATTGTTACCTATCGTTTTCAGGAGCGAGGAATGCTGCACAGAGGAAACTTTTTGATGAACTGGGTATTCCCGCTGAAGATGTCCCAGTTGACCAGTTTACCCCTATTGGCAAGATGCTTTACAAAGCGCCTTCCGATGGCAAGTGGGGCGAGCATGAACGTAATACATCCAAACTTTCTGTTTCGCTTTGCATTCATTTTTCGTTCAGATGGGTAATTGATAAGCTCAATCCTTGTGTACCAGTTGATTACCTGCTCTTCATCGTCCGGGACGTGAATGTCCATCCTAACCCCGACGAAGTGGCTGACATCAAGTACGTGAACCGTGAAGATTTGAAGGAGCTTCTGAGGAAGGCCGACGCCGGAGAGGGCGGGCTGAAGCTGAGCCCGTGGTTCAGGCTCGTCGTCGACAACTTCCTCTTCAAGTGGTGGGACCACGTCGAGAAGGGTACTCTCGAGGAGGTCACCGACATGAAAACCATCCACAAGTTGACTTGAAAACCTCGCCCAAGTCTCTGTCTTCCGTGTCCGTCCAATAAGCTTGAACGCCAAGCCTTTTTTCTTCTTCTTCGACATTCTTAGTTTGATCTTGTTTTGTTTGTTATTTAAAGGTGAGCTTAATTATTCAGTATCAGTAAAAGAACAAGCCTGGGTTTTGTGGTTACTAATAAGATCGTTGTGTTTAAGTTTTTTCCATTTAGAATAATGTCTTCCAATCAAGGTTTAAGAATCCGGGAATCGATAACTGCTCAATATCCAAGTTTACAAGATACCGTTTAGTTAGATTTTAAATACAAATGAGGTTTTTTATATTAAAAAGTACTTATTAATATATGGATATATCTATTTA
Source organism: Parietaria judaica (assembly GCA_954871525.1). Taxonomy (NCBI): domain Eukaryota; kingdom Viridiplantae; phylum Streptophyta; class Magnoliopsida; order Rosales; family Urticaceae; genus Parietaria; species Parietaria judaica. The sequence goes on from OX940862.1 coordinate 12,691,562, forward strand.
AAATAAATTTAATAACAATTAAATACTTTTATTTTTTTCCTTGAAAATACCGAGTCTTAGATACTTTTTGTCAAAATTTTACTAAAACCTTTGAATTTTTATTATTTTTCAATATTAAGATAATCCATCTGGCTGCCGGTTTTTCCGTAATCGATCTGGTTGCTTTAAAAAACCGGGCCGACAGCCCGGTTTTGAAACATTGCTCTGAATAAGAGGATTTTTAAATGTTTTTGTGCTTGTTGGACCCTCTTCTCCGTAGTGGAATCTTTTTCTAAAGCTGTTACGAATACAGTGGAAACGTGAATGCAAAATCTGGAAAAGTAGCTTTATATCATGATTGCGATCATTAAACTTTATAAGTTTATTTTGTAAAAAAAAGATTAAGTTCCATACATGTGCCATACAATATAATTATATATCACTAAATCAAGAAGAGATCATGGTGATCCACTTTCAGTAATAAAAAAAAAGTTGACGATCCAAATCAGGGATGTAATAAAAGAACCCGGATTAAAATCAGATTTGAGGGTTAAAAAAATGTAACTAGGATGATAAATAGATTATTGGTAAAATAAACTTACCTAAAAACGACACACAATTCTTGCAAGAAAATCATTTTCATGTCGTTTTTTTTTTTTTTATGAGCACGAGTCCAAAATTTCGATGTCGTTCTTTAGTAAAAATGATAGAATGAAGGAAATCATAAAAGACAGAGTATTGCTTCCTGCTTAGGTGTGTCTGACATCAGTGAGTGACAAAAGCATTTTAACACAAAACCAAACAATCACTAAAGTTAAGGGCATCATTGTCAACATATGAAAATCTCCACACAAAATAATCACCCAATATTTACTTCAATTATTTCATTTTATCCTTTCTTCATTTCTCCCACTCCACGCTCGTCTAGGCGCGTGAAGCTTTTCCACACAGATTCACTATGATTTCAACTTTCAAGACACTCTATTTGACTTATCATTATAATAATTAATTTCGTATTGGCCAAATCACATAATAAAATCAAATTATCATTAGTTTTTCCATAATGTTAACCAAAAAGAAATAAAGAAAGACAGCGAATTTAAAGTCTTTATACATATTTGAGCTAATCAAGTAGAGTCCATGGCTTGATTAGATCATTATTTACATTATTTTACTACTATTTTTAATTTGAGACAATATTATAAAAATAGGTTTACATTTATTGTTTTAGAGATTTGACGTGAATGATTCTTATTATTTTGATCATATTACGAAATTGCGTTTTCTAACTGTTCGTTTTCTAAGAAAAAGATAATTAGTATAATTTTTTTTTTATTTGCGTGAATTGTGAAGTGTGAAGTAATCGAGTCACTTGCAAAATAGTTAATTATAATATTTTTTAGACTTTAATTTAACAATTTTTAATGTCGTAACATTCAACATCTGAAGAGTTTTCTCGAGAATACCTCAAGCATTATACATATTAAAGATACAAAACATATTTAATTACAAAGCTGTAATTAGAATCTTTGCTTTAAGCTTTGTGGTTGCGAGAATGGAATCCCACGCGCTTTTGCATCTAAAAATAAAATGAAAAAGAAAATACCTCTTGAATATTTATATACCAGTCAGTTCTCGTATCGGAGAAGATCGGCCAATTTACTGAGAGATCTCAGTCTCTAGATTTGGAAAGCGGAGTTGATCTCAGGTAAGCTCTTAGCTGTTTGATCAATCCTCTCTTTCCTTTAATCACACCGATAATCATAATTTTTAGCAGCCATTTAGCATAATCTCCCTCTGCCATTTGAATTACAGCGAGAAATGCCGCGATTTCGATGAATTCGTGTGATCTTTTGATGATGACTTTTCGTTTCGGTTCATTGTGTGGTGATGAAATCGATTGATTTGTTGCTAATTAGACCAGATTAATCGTTAATAGTGTTCTGATCGATTGGCTTATTAGGAAAGATTACATGATTCGCATAATTTGTTGAATTTTTATGCTTAGCTGATTTCGTTTTCTAACATTTTTTAGCTGATTTCGTTTTCTAACATTTTTTTCTTCTTAATTTCTTCGTAAATATGGTGTTGATGTTGTTCCTGGGATTTGATTAGGAATTATGAACTCACTTCTTGAAAAAATTCAGATTGCCTCCTTTCCTGGAATTCCATGCTTGTCCCGATTCCCGGTTTTTAAAAAACCCGGCATTTTTCTAAACCGGGACAATAAGAAAAGAAAAGAAAAGAAAAGAAGAAGCTAAATTCCCGATTTCTGGTCCCGATTTCACCCATGGTACAAATACTCTTCGTTTTTCTAAACAAACGACCGGTGATCGCTCCTTAACGAAGGAGGAAAAACGCTAAACATAAGGATACACGGGTTATACAAATATCAGATTCTAAGTTCATAGCTTGTGTTATCTGATCTGAACAAACCTTTTATAATGATCGAATCGATTTGAAAAGTACTAGGGATTGAACAATTGTGATGTTTGTGCTCTTTGAAGGATGGCTTTGGTAACCACTGCCGAAGTTTGCGACACCCATTCTCAACTAATCGTGAGCGGAGAGCTCCGGGCGCTCCAGCCGGTATTCCAGATATATGGCCGGAGACAGGTCTTCTCTGGCCAAATCGTCACCCTTAAGGTGTTCGAACACAACGGTCTCATCCGCGAGTTGCTTGAGCAGAAAGGCGACGGAAGAGTCCTCGTCGTTGACGGCGGTGGGAGCTTGAGATGCGCCATTTTGGGCGGTAATCCGGTGGTGCAGGCGCAAAATAACGGGTGGTCTGGCATAGTGGTGAACGGGTGCATCAGAGACGTCGATGAGATCAACGGCTGCGATATCGGAGTCAGAGCTCTGGCTTCTCACCCCATGAAGGCTAACAAGAAGCAGCACGGAGAGAAGCACGTTCCGATCACGATTGCGGGGACAAGGATTCAGGACGGGGAATGGCTGTATGCGGATACCGACGGGATTCTGATCTCGCCGAGCGAGTTATCCGTTTGACGACGAACATATTTTGTATACTCCGAGGTTGTTGTCTTCCAATCCTTTGTATGATTATTATTAGCATGTGTTCTTGAGATTCTAAGAAATCTGTATCAGCTTGAATGCTCCTTTGACAGATTATTATACTAGTACTCGATAAATTTTTCGATTGGTTTTGTCGTTTCTTAATAACGTTACCATTGAACACTCTGGGATATGGACCGGGCTCAAAATAGACGGATTCGGGTCAACACCTCTAACAAGCATCGCGGTGGAACGTAGTACTTTTTTTCAGAACAGAATTCTTCTGTTTTGATCTTTTTTCGGTTGACTTCTTAACTATGTCGTTTTAATTATTTTCTTATTGTTTTGTCAATTTTCCACATGGTTTTTAACTGTCGTTTTTTCAAATAAGAGTCTCCCGTCTTTGTTGTCGTTTCAAAGTGATACCACCAATTGCCAAACATGTCGTTTCTAACCATTGTCATTTCTCAAAAGATCATTAATTGATTCATATATTTGTGCCCTGTGGACTACAAACTTGTGGCAAATCTTTAATATCGAAGCTAAGTCTATGGACGCTCGTTTCCCCGACAGACGGACCCAAGATGCCCGAGCCATCCCTTAATTCCGATATTTTTTTTTGTTCCGAAAATTAAGCTTAGCCACTTCCTAGCCTCAAAGCCACCTTGCTCCCGGCCACCAAAGACTTTAGTTCCGTAAATACAAATCCCGTTGAGAAAAACACCTCTCGGATTGGAGCTTCCATCACGAATTCTTGATGCCCCATCCATGTTAATTAATTAAGCCTAAACCATGTGAAGACACAAAATGTTTATGCTAAGCAAATTATATGTGTTCAATTTTGTGGCATTAGCATTCAAAGTGACGTATTGTGTTGTTGGGATATCTAATTCTTTGAATCTAGGTGTTGACTTTATCAGTCAACACAATTTTGTCACCTTTCGGTACTAATACCACTAAAAAAATTGAGAATACGTTGCCACACTTGGTACAAGATTAATTGAGTACTTATGCTACAAGCAAATACATGCATCAGATAAAGACACGATCTTTTCTTAAAAAAAGAAGAAGATAAAGACACGATCTTTTCTTTAATAGTAGCAACTTGCATAGTCATTGATTAAAAATTGTATGGTTCTACTTTTACATTCCTATCTCCCTCTCTCTCTCTCCAAATTACTGAACTTTACAGTTTCTAATATATTCTATCTCTTTTAATAAGAACAAAATTCAGAGCCCCAGAAGAATGTAGTAGACTACTGTCACAGGCAAAGCAACCACCATTCCAATAGTCACCCTGAACATAAAAACATTGTTACATTTTGATATGTGTGTGTAATTTATATGTGTAGCATTTTGATAATTTGTGGAAATTAATGGTGGAATTAACTTACGAAGTGCTTAGTATCTGAGGATGTACGTTGTATTCCTTGGCGAATACAAAGGAAACTATGGCTTGGGGAAGAGCAGCCTGATTCAACACTCACATTAATTGCTTCAGAAAGTGTTTGAAATCATGAGCCTAACTATATATATGTATGTTTAATATATAAACATACATAGAGAGTGTACATACTGTTGAGATTAAAGGTGAAACCGTACCAGTAATCCCGGTATTCCAAAAATTGGTAAAACCCGATATTTCCCTATTTTGAACCGGTTCTCGCAGTTTACCATTTTTAATAGGGTAAACTGCGGCTAATATACTCAATGTTTGATTTTTTGAGAATTATGTACTCAATGTTTATTTTTGGTGGCTAATGTACCCAATGTTTGATCTGTTAGATATTTTTGTATTTTTCGTCAGTTGACCGTTAGAGAGTTATCCTCCTCTAAATGTACACTTTTCGTATTTTTGACATAACTCACTCCTTTTTTGTCCAAATTTTATGCACGACATATGGTTGGAAAGATAAGAGATAATCTACAACTTTTTTGTTTTAAGTTTTGTAAAATAAGTTTTAGAAAAATACGAAATTCCAAATACAACGTAAGATTATACGTTAGTTTAATACAAAATATTTGTTTCGAGCAAATTTTAATATATTTAATGATTTTTTACGGTGAAACGTAAAACTAAAATTTGTAGATAAATATTTTATCTTTCTAACGGGTCTTTATTTATAAATTTTGGATAAAAAAACGAGTGAGTTATGCCAAAAATATGAAATATGTGATGTGAAATAATCTTTCATATTTTTGGCATAACTTACTCATCTTTTGGTCCAAAATTTATAAATAAACACCCGTTGGAAAGATAAAATATTTATCTACAACTTTTTAGTTTTACGTTTCATCATAAAAAGTCATTACGTATAGTAAAATTTTCTCGAAACAAATATTTTGCATTAAACTTACGTCCAATTTTACGTTATATATATTTGAAATTTCGTATTTTTATAAAACTTATTTTATAAAAATTAGGGTAAACTCCGGCTAATGTACCCAATGTTTGATAGATTTTGGATTATGTACCCAATGTTTATTTTCGACGGCTAATGTACCCAAACTTTATTCTGTTAGATTTTTTCGTATTATGGTCACTTGACCGTCAGTGAGTGATTACGTACAGTTTTTTTTATTTTTGGCATAACTCACTCATTTTTTGTCCAAAATTTATGCACGACCTATGGTTGGAAATATAAAAGATAGATCCACAATTTTGGTGTTTTAAGTTTTGTAAACAAAAGCTCAAAAAAATACAAAATTTCAATTACAATGTAAAATTGGACATTAGTGTAACGTAAAATATTTGTTTCGAGCAAATTTTAATATACCTAATGACTTTTTATGATGAAACATAAAACTTAAAAGTTGTAGATAAATCTTTTATCTTTCCAACGGTAGTTTATTAATAAATTTTGGACAATAAATGAGTGAGTTATGCCAAAAATATGAAAAATGTGATGTGCAAAAAGTTTTCATATTTTTGGCATAACTCACTCATTTATTGTCCAAAATTTATAAACAAACTACCTTTGGAAAGATAAAATATTTATCTACAACTTTTAAGTTTTATGTTTCATAAAAAAAAGTCATTAAGTATATTAAAATTTGCTGGAAACAAATATTTTGCATTACACTAATGTCCAGTTTTATATAGTAATTGAAATTTTGTATTTTTTGAACTTTATTTTTACTAAACTTAAAACATAAAAGTTGTAGGTATATCTCTTATCTTTCCAATCATAGGTCGTGCATAAATTTTGGACAAAAAATGAGTGAGTTATGCCAAAAATAAAAAAACTTTACATAATCACTCGTTGACGGTAAAGTAACGGAAACATGAAAAAATCTAACGGAATAAAGTTTGGGTACATTAGCCGTTGAAAATAAAAATTGGATACATAATCCAAAATCTATCAAACATTGGGTACATTAGCCGGAGTTTACCCTAAAAATTAAAACATCAAAGTTGTAGATCCACCTCTTATCTTTTCAACCATAGGTCATGCATAAATTTTGGACAAAAAAAGAGTGAGTTATGTTAAAAATACATAAAAGTGTGCATATAAAGAAGGATAACTCTCTAACGGTCAACTAACGGAAAACACGAAAATATCTAACAGATCAAACATTGGGTACATTAGCCAGCAAAAATAAACATTGGGTACATAATTCGCAGAAAATTAAACATTGGGTATATTAGCCGCAGTTTACCCTTTTTAATATAAATCTAAAAAATATATGTTTTAGAAGTAAATAAAATAAAATCAGCATATCCTTACCGAAACCGGTATAAAGCTTTCACCCTATTTAATATTATAAAATTGCTTAAAACGTTTGAAACATGAGCCTAAAAAGTATTGATAGCCTAGAATAATGTGATACATAAAAATATATTTATCACATTGAAAGAATATTTGAGTAGTGTGCAAATTAAGTAAGTAGTGTGCAAATTAAGTACCTGAAGGATTGCAATCTGAAGGAGGACTCCTCGGATTCCGATGGCGGCAGAGGTTGCGGCCATCACAGCCGGCCCGACCAAAAACCGGATAGCCATAGCAAGCACAGCCATCCACTTCCCACAAGCTATTATCTTTGGTTGCAAAGCCATGAACAAACCTGTGTATATACCCAAGCAAGTTTATACATGTGAAGCTCTTATACACACCACGAAAATTTGCTTCAAGAAGTCAAAGGAAAATTGCAGTGGTACCCAGACTGAACATGGACAATCCCAAGCCTGTATCCGACAATATTGTTATTGATCCTTTGATGATTATTGGCATCTTAATATTCAACCTATAATAACCAAAATCAGTGTATTAAAAAATCATGTAAATATTTTAAGAATTTCTGCCGTATAATACCCACAAAGTAATATTTTTGGGTGACATAATCTCGTTGTTTGTTTATCACGAGTTTAGCAATATTACGATTTACGTGGCTCCATTAATTCTTGTTACAAGGAGACACATTTATCGTCACGTCGAGTATAAACGCGACATATAAGTACCCATAAAGTAGTGTTTTGATGTAACATAATCTCATTGTTTGTCTATGACTAGTTAATAAGTATCCACAATCTTACGATTAGTTTATATGGCTCTATGAGTTATTGTAATTGTCCAGGGTTGTGGGGCGGCTGAGATACATTTATCGTAACATTGAGTATTCAACCAATGATAAAGCGGCAAAAGTACCTATAAAGTAGTGCTTTGGAGTAACAATTTCGTTGTTTGTTTATCATGGGCTAAGTATTCCATCTTACGATTAACTTATATGGCTCGATTAGTTCGTGTCGGTGTCCATGGGGCTGAGACACATTTATCGTAATATTGAGTATTTGAACCATTTAAATAAACTCTATATCTTATGGGTACTTATGTCGAATATATATCTTAAAAATGTATTTAATTACCTGAAAGAAATGAGGGACCAAGCAAGGCCAAGAAGACCAGAGTAGGTGTTAGGGTTTCTGATGAGTTTCCTCCAAACCATGGTGAGAATGAGACATATCACCACACTTGCTCGTGGCATTTTCTTGTTGCTTTCACCATCATCACCATCTTTTGACCCATTCTCTGTTCACAATTAATTAGCTCATAATAATTCTTCAATGCTTCTAAAAAAAATGTAAATAAAAAAAATTACAAAAGAAATTACTTGTCTACTTAAAAAAGTTACTGAGACTACATATAATATATTGATTATAAAAATAAAAAAATGTTATGTTGTATATATCGAGCGATTTGGATGAGCTAACGAATTTTTTTACAATTAAAAAATGAAGGCCTGAAATCCTGCTCTCAAAGTACCTGAATCTCAATAATAAAAAGGGGTCATTAATTGTCCATGGGTCCGAGCATGAAATTATGGGCTGCCCCCTCCATGTGATGTTGGTATCAAAGAAACATGAATCCAAATAATGGAAATAAAAACAAGACATCTCGAAATTGAAATTGACACAATATTATTATATATAAGAATTTTTTTAGTTAAAGATAGAAGCCCAAAATCTCGCTAAGTAAACTTTAATCTCAATTAGATTGACACCCAATAACAAAAAGAAAGAAATGAGATTCGAAATAATATAAATGAAAATATAAGTTAAATTGATAAATAAAAATAGAATTCATAATACACAAAAAGAAATTGATGCTTTGAATATACTAACTAATAAAATTAATTGTTACCCCAATAAATAATGAATTTGCAAAGATAGAAAAATAAAATCTAGTCCAAATTAAATTAAAAGAGAAAAATCATGAATATAGTAGTGACATTTATGTAAAAATATACCATGTATTGAAGCCGATTGATCTTTACGATGAATATCCTCCGAAACAATGTCATGATGATCCAAATCCAAAGATACCCCTTTGCGACTAGATTCGTTCCTCAACGCTTGACTCTTGTGCGACACAGAAACTGGAGAATTCATGACACTCGAGTTCCAAACAAACATGTGAATCTGATCATGATCGCTATTATTGTTATTATAGTTCTGATCGAACACCACTGGACTACTGGAAATGGAGTTTGCACTGCCTCTCGAAGATCTCAACCTCTTGCTGTTATTGTAGCTCTCCTTCAGCGAGAAGTGACCGATGCTCGGGACCGAACCCAGGCCGTATTCCGGCTGGCTTAAGTTCGACGACCTCGTCGAGTAAATCTCGACCCCAGTGAGGTTCGAGAGGCGCGGCGTCACCCCGTCGGTCCCAACCGACGTGTTGTAGCCCAGCTCGGAGAACGATCTCCTCCTCACCTTCACTCGGAGCCTCCCGTTGGCGTCGGTTTCTGCCACCTCGGCCCGGAGGGACTCTCCGTCGGCTAGGGATACGACGTCGGAGTCCACGTCTAGGGACACGATGTTCGACCCGCCGTGGGGGCCGGGGAAGTTGTCGTTTATGAAGATCTTCGCCGCTCGGAACTCGCACATGATGAGCAGAAGCGTATTCCATATTAGGCCCTACAAGTTAGGGTGAACAACTGGGTCTTCGATTTAGATTTTGAAAATATTATATCAAAGCCGTGTTTTCTTTTCTTTTTTTTCTTTTTTCTTTCAATTTTAAACACAAAAACCGATTTTTTCTTCTACTTCTTCTTCTTCAATTGTCGTAATTACCGCATTTTACTATATCAAAATCGCATCTTATGAGCAATTGTCCAAATCCATACTAGGAAATACAAATTAAAAGAATCCAAACACATCAAGAATATTGATTTCCATCCGGTAACGGGTTGAACCACATTTATCGTTTCTCTAAAATAAAAATACGGTCCATAGTAAAAAACGGTAAATTAGAGATTTGATTTTAGATTCGATTTACGGTATTTATTTGACTGCAAGACGTACCTGAAAGACGACGATCTGAACCATCAGCTCGGCCGAGTAGTCCCCGTACATGGCTCTCAGGAGCGGGATTCCCATGACGACCGTGTTAGGCAGCGTGATCAGCGAGTTGAGCGTGATGGTCCAGTCTAGGGTTTTGCGGCGAGCTAGGGTTTTGTAGAGGAAGAGGGAAAGGACGGTGAGGATTTTCTGGAGGGTGTCGGCGATAATGAGCTTCTTGTTGATGGCATACGGGTTGTTGAAGGCGATGAGCTTGAAGCTCAGAAACGGAATGGCGAAGACGGCCACGAAGCGGTTGATGCCAGCGCACTGCTCGGGTGAGAAGATGCTGAAGAAGCGTACGGACGCGTAGGCCAGCGACATGGTGGCGTAGAGCGGAACCATCGCCGAGAGGACCTCGTAGAAGTCTTCTCCGGTGATCATGTTTGGCTCTTTGCGATGGCGTTTGAGTTTGTGTTTGTGTTTGTGTGAAGTTATGATGTATTGAAAGGAGAAAGCAGAAACGTAACGTGTTTGAGATCGGAGGATTTTGTTTGACACATATCATGATCATGAATCCATGATCTGTCTTTATCTCGGATATTAATGTCATTCAAAATGCAAGTATTATTATTGTTAGTTAGTTTAAGAAAATAATATTCATAGATATCATATAATATATGTCCATATATATGAGTGTGATTACTGAAAGAATCCTTTTCTTTTACGTGTCAAAATGTGTATTAAGAAACAAAGAACGAGAGTATCCAGACCAGACAGAGTCCTTTATTACATTGCTAGTTTAATTTTTTTTTATTATCATTATTATTATTATTAGTATTGTTATTATTAATTAATCCTGTTATTTTTTACGTGTCAAAATGTGTGTAAAGTAATGGAGAGAGGATCTAGGCTCCTTTATTGTTTTGCATGGCTATAAATGATGGTTTGCAACTTTGCATGGTTTGGTATTCGTGAAGAAACAATGCATATATATATATATACATTTTTTTTATATAAATTATAAAACAGAGAATTTCGTTATATATTGTTAATAACTTATCGAATAATAAATTAAAGTAATATTAGTTAAAAATAAGACTAATGTTTATTAAAAATTTAATTTATTGAATGTAAATTTAAAGAGAGATTTTATTTTATTTTTATTATTCTACCAATTAGTTATTTTACTACTTAGTGTGATTAAAGCTTCACTTATTTAAAGGTGCTTTGATCATGACGCAAATGACTCCAGATTTTGAAATAATTGATTAGAGGGTTTTATATGAAAACGCGTGAATCGTCATATTAATGGAAACAACAATTTTGTTTTTGTTTTAGATATTTAGGATTTGGAAGGAGATGGTTTCATTTCAAATAGCATGAGCTCCAAAATTAATGATCAACAATATTAGGGACACACTAGTACAGCAAATGAATTCAGCCACACTTTAAAATCGTAGTGGAAAAGTTTAGAGACCATATTTTTTTATGTGTTATGGAATCTTTCACCGTAGCAGTTCAGACCGACGGGAACCTACCGTACCGGCATTAGAAATTAATATCCGTATTGTCGGAGAATTTGGAGTTCTTTGACGTTCTATATGTTGATCTTATTTCAATTATCAAGAAATGAAAATAAATACTAAATTTATCTTCTTTCACGCTCTCCTTCATTCACCTTTTTACATTTCTTCGAAACTAGCTTTTTAAGAGAGAAATTATAATTTTGTATCTTGTCGATCCAACGATTAGTCTAACCAATGCCAAGATATTAATGATCAACAATGTTAAGAAAAATGATAATCCAGTGAGTAGACGCCACCTCTGGAACTTACGGTAATAGTTGTAAAATCATTTCCATGTGCTTGAAATATTGTACAACATGACGTAGGGAAATGCCATAAAGAAAAAGACAATCCGACGTAGATGTTAGATGGAACCTACCGTACGTACTAACAAATGGAAATATTCTCATGTCCCGGGAATATCGGAGGCTTGACGTTATGAAATAATTCCCATGGTCGGAGAATTTATCATTCCCTGTTTTGTATTCTAGTTATAAAACCTTAAGTTCATTTATAGACTAATGTATTTCCATAATTAACACTTAAAAGGTAATAAATACCAAGGCCAAGCTTACATTAATTTCATGTCATCCGATTCTTCACTTTGTTAATTAAAACGTTATCAGAGCTAACTTAGAGAAATTAGTATTCTCTAGAAAAGCTCTTATACTATGACCGGCGCTTGATATTTGAGTACGTTTGTTTGTTTGTTTTTTTTTTTTTTTTTTTTTTGGGTTTCTCCTTAAGTCTTGAACTGATATCATGTTTATATGATTGAGGAGATAAAGTCTCCCCCTTTTGCTCATTAAGCAAGAATTTGAGAAGTGTCTATAGATAGAAAGTTTAATTTTCTTTGTCATTTTTCTTTATTCTATAATTAAATGAGTATGATACTAATTTCAATCGATGTATTTGGTTTCAGATTCAACAATGTCTTATATTAATTGGAATATTAGCACATCATCTAAAGTAAAATATTAATTGGAATGAAATGTGTTTGTCTCATTTGTAATACACTGTCATATTGAAAAATGGGCTATATTGACACAAATACAAACACAAATGTTTGTATTTTTTTTTCTTTCTTTCTTTCATCAATTTTCATTTTACCTATGAACAACGTGACATATATATAAGACGATAAAATATCGTCACGTCATTGCGAGAGATTGTCTCATATGTGAGAAAACGACAATGATATCAAGTTCTCCTTTGTCGTTTCTTGGCTGAGATTCCAAGAAGTAGCACACCATTTTTTTTTCTTCCAATTAAGCGATGAGTCTTATTTATTAATAATTAATTATTAGGGTAAACTGTGTCTAATGTACCAAATGTTTGATATTCTGCGGATTATGTACCCAATGTTTATTTTCGGCGGCTAATGTACTCAATGTTTGATTTGTTAGATATTTTTCGTGTTTTCCGTCAGTTGACCGTTAGAGAGTTATCCTCCTCTATATGTACACTTTTCGTATTTTTGACATAACTCACTCAATTTTTGTCCATATTTTATGCACGACTTATTTCATACGAAATTTCAAATACAGCGTACAACTGGACATTAGTTTAATGCAAAATATTTGTTTCGAGCAAATTTTAACATACTTAGTGATTTTTTGATATGAAACGTAAAAGTAAAAAGTTATAGATAAATATTTTAGCTTTCTAACGGGTGTTTATTTATAAATTTTGGACAAAAAATGAGCGAGTTATGCCAAAAATATGAAAGATGTGATGTGAAATAATCTTTCATATTTTTGCCATAACTCACTCATTTGTTGCGGGCGTGGCTTCGGCGACCGTGGTCGCGGTTGCCGAGGAGGCGACCGTGGCCTCTGTCGCGGTCGCCCTCCGTCGCACCTCCTTCCTCGGTCGCCCTCCGTCGCGGTCGCTCTCCGTTGCGGCGCGATCATCCTTTCCACTCGATTTTATATGAAATTTCAATATTTTGTAATTTTTTGAAGTGATAATTTCAATATTTTGATTTTTGTAAATGATTTTCAATATTTTGAAGTGATAATTTCTCTTGGAGGGGCTATATTTTTGTAAATGGATTTACACGTTTTTTAAAATGTTTTTACACTTTTTTGGAAATATTTTACATGAATTTGCATTTGTGGATATGTATATGAAATTTCAAAATCTTGTCACAGATTTACATAAAATGAGGCAAAACGAAAACCAAGTTTCGTAAACAGATTTACACAAAATGAGGCAAAACGAAAACCAAGTTTTGTAAACAAATTTACATAAAATGAGGCAAAACGAAAACCAAGCTGTAAATAGATTTACATAAAATGAGGCATAACGAAAACCATGTTTTGTAAACAAATTTACATAAAATGAGGCAAAACGAAAACCAAGCTGTAAATAGATTTACATAAAATGAGGCATAACGAAAACCAAGTTTCGTAAACAGATTTACATAAAATTAAGCAAACGAAAATCAAGTTTCATAAATAAAAATTCAAAATAAATATAGATTAATAGGAAAATAAATTTTAGCTTTTAATCGTTACAAAAATATTAAACGTAATTTGTTAGAGCTAATAAAAATAATACTAATTAATAGGGGGGATTTGTTTTTAATTTATTTAGTTTGCTACATTTGAGGAAAAAATTATTTATTATTTTAATTAAAAAACGAATTATAATTAAATGTGATTTAAAAATTAGAATGGCAAATTAATCCATATTTCAATTTATTAGAGGTTATGATTTCCATAATAAGAAATTTGACATTTTTTTTTAAAACTTTGAGCCTACTCATTTATCCAATAAAAAATCAATGGAAAAACTAAACATTTCATATCAACGATTACAAGCGTGAAACGACAGTAACTCTCAGGCTTTGCAACTTCCTATTTCTTTTCATCTCTCCGACGCTTTAGCCTATGATGTGGTGTTTCAGATTCTTCATCCATGGAAATACTAGGTGATTCTTGAGCATATATCAAACTTACTCCGCATCTTTTCACGAAGCAAGTTGTGAGAGCATTTCGAACCCTGTAGATGTCAAAAGGATGGAACTCAAACGAGGCTTCAGTCGCGGTACGCAAATCAGTGCTTAAATCCTTGTTGTCGCTCTTTAGGAAACTGTTGGTATTGTAGGCATACCACAAGAAGACGTGGTCAGAGTCGACGCCTGGTACCCGAACCGGGTCGTCCAATGTATCCCAAAACTCACTCGCAATCCAGCCAACTAAAGGAGGCTCAAAAGTGCAGCACTGGTCGTCAATGCCTTTGAACTTTGATTTAGATTTAAACACGAAAGCGCCGTGGTTTTTGTGATTCTCGAACTCAGCAACGACGGAAAGCCCAAACCCCAAGAAGTTATTACTTAACCAACCGGGGGAGAGTTTGATGCTTATTGAATTCCCGTCGGATTGGTGGCTCATCCACCCTGGAATTCTGTTTCCCGGGCAACAAACGTAGAGCTGAGAATGATCCTGTACCATGATAGTGAATTGATTAATATTGCACTTTTGAAAGGGGAAAAAAAAAGGAGAGATCGTCATAGGCATACATTGACTCGGCCTGGCTTAAGACATTCTCTCGCCACGCACATAGTCCTAAGTTGTGAGTAAGCCATGATGTTGTCACGACTCTCTTCGGTCAGCTCTACGCAATTCAAGAGTGAGATGCTCTTAAAATCGTCTACCTGCGAAGGCGAAGGCACTTGGTCTGTTCCCGTTCTGTTCAAAGTTTGAGCTCTTATGTTCATCGGAGGTTTGGGAAACTCGTGGAGAGACGAGCAACCATCCAAGTACAGATACATTAATGAGGGTAGTTTTTGCGCGATGCACGAGATACTCGTAAGTCTTTCGCAATTTCTTAGTGACAAATAGATAAGATTGTCAAGCGACTCAATTGACGAGGGCAATTCTTCAATTCCAGTCTCGTCTAAGGTTAAGTACTCAACGCTGTATGGTATGGCACTAAGAGTTTTAAGGTTCGAATTGCCAGTGAAATTGATATTTGTGAGCCTCTCAAAGTTCTGCAAATATGAAGGAACCTCTACCAAACTTTTATACCCTTTCAAAACTATCCTTTCAAGGTTCATTGCTTGCGAGAGATCTGGAAACTGATTTAGGTGATCGGACGGGCTCAGTTCAATGTGTTTTAGTCTGCCAAGACTCTACAAAAGAGCAGATAAAGTCACTTCGTAATAGATTTTCGGACCTAGCAACTAGCCTTGTACAAAAAAAAAAGTTATTAGTGGCTGTAGTACCTGATCTTGGTTCGAAAGCCAGTCAACTTGGCTATGTGGCATTTTTAGTACAACAACGTTCTCCAGACTGAATTCCGCAGGCAAAGAATTCAAAGGATATCTATTCCAATGAAGATATCGAAGCGTGTTGGGAAGAGATAGGAGACCTTTAGATAAGCGCAATTTGCACACATTTTTGTAATTGTTTGAATCATAAATTTTGAGCAGTTTCAGATTGTGCATTTTGGAAAAGACTGTAGGATCCAGGTCGGTGTCTTGAATCAGAGACATGTCGAGGAATAAGCCTTCGATGGCACCGGTTCCCTGCGATCAAAAAAGAATCTTTAATAGTCATTACCAAGTGATTTGAGAAAGGAAAGTTTAGAGTCGTACTGTGTTTGTTTTCAACACACGAAGAACATCTTTAGCAATCCACAATCTACTGCGCTTGCCGAGCTCTTTGGATTGTTGTCGAACTATTTCCCAACCCATTTCTTGCAGCAAATCGTGCATCCACAGTTTGTTATGATCTGTGACGGTAATAAGGGACTTTCTGATGAGATTCGGTATCCCTAAATCCGCAAATAGATCACATCCGTTTAGTATATTTTCTAACAAATATCTATTGTGACCTCTAAAGAAACACGCAATATCAAGAAATATATCCTTCTCCGTGGTGTCTAGTCCATCATAGCTTGTCCGCAACAAATTGTGAATGGTTAGATTGGGTATCATCCTCAGTTTGATCAATTCCTTTTCCCATTCTTTCTTGCTCTTAGAACAAAGGCGAGAACCTAAAACTCTAAGAGCTAATGGGACGCCTTTGGCGTAATTGACCACCTTTCTCGACAACTCTATGAAATCTGAGGGATCCACTGGTTTTTCTTCGAAGGCATTCCAAAGGAAGAGTTCAAGGGATTTAAAATAATCGAGTTCCTTAACTTCGTACAAATGAACATCGTTTGCTTGAAGAGCTCGTATATCTCTAGTAGTAACAATGATTCTACTCCCAAGAGCAAACCAATCACGATCTCCGACCAACATTTTCAATTGCTCTAGACTGCTAACGTCATCAAGAATTACAATGACCCTTTTCCTACGGAGCCTTTCCATATTGTAAGTATTACTTGCGTCCATGGTGCTCGAGATCTCCTGCCCCAGAAGCGTTGATAAAAGCTTTTTTCTCAAGTAAATCAGTCCAAATTTGTAAGACTCTTCTCTAACATTGGTGAGGAAACAACCACTTTCAAACTTCCTCAAGAGTCTATTGAATATTGCCTTAGCTAAGATTGTCTTACCAATTCCACCCATTCCCCAAAGGCCTAGAACACGAACATCAACAGAATCTATGCTTAACAATGGCAAGATTGTCTCAACTCGTTCGTTAATCCCAACCAAGCCCTTGGGGTCATTCTTCGGTGATATACTGCTCAGTTTCGTCAAGATATCTTGAACAACGTCATCAACTAATTCGGACTCTGGCCTATAAGCATGAACAAGTGTTAATTAGAGGCCAAAAGTCATAACCACAATGAACCAATGCATATTAAATGGTCATGTGTCAAGTTTTTGCCAAGTTCATTTTGAAGGTTTCTCCAGGAGTGACTATTTTTTCTAATAGTGTATTCATGCGTGTCATAATTTTTTTTTAGTAATATTATATAGACACGGACCTGGTCCAAATATTAACCGTGTTTGAAGATGAGACCCCGATGCCTCCTATTTAATACTGTGATAATTGTGTCTATCCCGTATAACCCACTTAACTAACCATTCAATAGTTTAAAACATAAAATTTATTTATTTTAGACTCTCTTAACTTAATCAATATTGTTAAATAAAAGTAACTAGTAAAATTATATTTTTTTTTTATAAATCAAACAACATAGTCCATAAGCCAAAAAAAAAACATAGTCTTACACATAATTAGTTTTTCAATTAGTAACATACGTAAAATGCATAATTGAATTTCTTAGTTGTCTCTAATTGGGTGCCAACGTATTGTCGTGATCGTGTCGTATTCACTCGTTATATTTGATTGTGTTTATCGTTTCGACATGGTTAGATCCGCATCTAGTAAGGTTGATCCAAACCTATGTACAACATTCGGGTCTATGTCCGGACCTAGATTGTCATTCCTAATTTTCGCAGGGTAAGACCAAAAAAGAGTACTCTATTTTCACTAGTGAGTATAAAACTAAGTAAAATTAGTATTTTCAAACAAGTAGAGTGAAAAAAAATTGTAGCCCAAATATTAATTCTATGTCCACTTTATATAAATTATGTATCAAATAGAAATATTAAATACATATGTAAATGCTTACTTAGTAACCGCCGAATCCCATCCCAACAAATTAGCTGCCTCTCTCAAAGCCTCTCTCCACTGCTGGACTCTGCGGATCTCACGAACCTGTGTCTTATGCTCAACAAATGCAGCTTCGAAGCAGCCTGTTTGTTTTCGAACAGTCGAAGGATCAATCTTGAAAAAAATTGGCAATACAAACTGAAGATTCAATTTCTTGCACTTGAGAATGTGCACGAGTTCGTCCAAACACCACGAAGAAGATGCATAATTCTTTGAGAAAATGATGACCGACAACTTT
This sequence comes from Parietaria judaica, assembly GCA_954871525.1. NCBI lineage: Eukaryota > Viridiplantae > Streptophyta > Magnoliopsida > Rosales > Urticaceae > Parietaria > Parietaria judaica. The sequence continues at coordinate 12,709,715 of OX940862.1, forward strand.
GACTCCTCGATGGCTCTCTGAAGCGCAGGCGAGATTGCATCGCCTCTCTTGAGCCTTTTATCGGTAAAAGTATTAATCTGATTTCGACTCAAAGCGGCGGAGAGATGGCTTGTGATGTTATCGCGAGTGTCCTTGCCTCTAAAACTAACAAAAACGTCGTATTTTTCTGAAGAAGAAGAAGAAGAAGAGGACGCAATTTCTTGGCATGACATATATGTTTCTTTCTGGGATTTGTTGAGCAAGATTGAACCAAGCCTTTGAAGAAACTCATCCGGAAATTGATCCAACCCATTCAGTTTTTTTTCTACTTCTCCTTTGAAGAAACACGCAATATCAGTAATTATATCCTTTTCTGTGGCATCCAGTCCATCATAATTTACCCTCAATAATTTGTGAATGGTCACGTCGGCAACCCTACTTTTGCCATCATATTTGTCAATCCCAGCCAAGCCCTTAGCATCGCTGCTCGGCGATGTCCCTCTCAGTTTCTTCAGGATATCTTGAACAATTACATCAACTAATTTGGATTCTGATCTGCAATACACGCATGAGGGTTTCTTCGGTATTTAGTTCATTTTGAAGGTCTTCTATGGTGAGACAAGCAAAGTGCTTGCTATGTTCATTGTGAAGGAGCCAAACTAGAAATCGCAAAGTGCTAATGAGAAATAGATCAACAAAAATGGGCATCTCCAAAAAAATATGACTAATCTGAATATTAAGTACACTAATTGATCATGATTATATAATTCATCAACAAAAATTAACGCTTACTTAGTAACTGCCAAATCCCATCCAGACAAGTTAGCTGCCTCTTTCAAAGCCTCCCTCCACAGCTGCACTCTGCCCATCTCACCCCCAAATCGAATTTCATGTTCCGCAAATGCAGCGCCGAAGCTACCTGTTTGTTTTCGAACAGTGGATGGATCGACCTTGTAGAAAATAGGCACCACAAACTGCATATACTCTTTTTTGCACTCGAGAATGTGCACGAGTTCATCCAAACACCACGGAGAAGAGGCGTAGTTTGTCGAGAAGATGACGACAGACAGCTTTGACTCCTTAATGCCTCGCAGAGGATCAGTCGAGATCTCGTCACCTCTCTCGAGCCTGTAATTGATGTAAGTGTCAATCTTGCATCGGCTAAAAGCGGCGTAGAGATGGCTGGCGAAGTTATTGCCAGTGTCCTCGCCTCTAGTGTTGAGAAACACGTCGTACTTCTCTTGCAGAGTGGAAGCCATTTCGTGATCTGTTTAGAAAGAGTGAACAGTGGAGAAAATTAAAATCAACGATCGGTCAAAGCCAAGCAATGTTAGAGATTACCGATTTGTAAAGACGAAGAAGACTCAGGAAGTGCAAAATCATACCCAAAAGCACAGCACGAGAGACAGAACGATTCGCCGGAGGAGAAGCTTCGTGCATCGTCAGTCACGATTCATCGGAGGAGCGAGGCGGAGAGTCATCGGAGCGTGGAAAAAAAGTCAGCTGCCTCTCTCCGCCTTTGACCTTGCCCACACGGTTTCCTACAACGGTCGAAGGAGTTTCATATGTTCTTTCATACAAGAATTGGTTAAAAGACCTTCGTTACCCTCGTTATTAAAAATAATTATTTTTACAGCCCAACAATTCTGAAATTTGTTTCATAATTATTTTAAAACTTCAATAAACTAAATTTGTCCTTCCTCATTACATTGCTTTTCATGAAATTACACTGCTTTTCATGAAATCTCGATTGTACTCTTTTAGTAGTTTCTTTTCTTTTTTTCATTTTCGCATGTTTCGATCGGTTCTTATTCTCTTTCCTTATTCGCGAGAGTATAGAGAGAACGGAATCGGAAAAATGTATAAGGCCCGTTTCCTAGCCTGCTCGTTGCTACCAGTGATTTCCTTCAAACTCGTCCACTGTTTTCTCTTTCGTTTTCCCATAAAGCAAAAGTTATATGTTTCTTTCATGTCGCTATAAATTTAAATTTTGGAACATATCATAAACTCTTTTTATATTTTGTTTGTGGTACTTTTGCCCCTAATAAACTTTCAATTATATATACACTAATGAATTAATATTGTTGGGAGCGGAAATATTTTATTATATTGTCGAGATTATTATATTATCGAGGTATTATTTTAACGAGGTTTACAGTAACTTAAATGAATGTGCGCTATTAACTTAACCCTATTAAATAATAGATCTTTTCATTGAAAATTTATTGGGCTCTATAGCCATATATCCAAACTAGAAAAATTACTTTGCAAAATAGTCAATCTTTTGATTAATATTGTCAAACAGCCAATCAAATACGTTAATAAATCACAAAAGACTTTATTATCCAAGGTGCATCGACAAAGTTATTTTTTCGCAAGTGCGTGATAATGCTTATCATAAGAAATCATTTGAAGAAGCTTCAAATCAGGAGAGGCGTTGACCTTGAAGTCAAAGCGACGACATTCACAGACCGAGCAAAAAGCTTGAACTGCCATTAGCACCAGAAGCGACAAAACTACCAAAACTCTCCCCAAACTATACGCCACCCGCCCCCATTTCCGGACAAACCGTCGAGCTCTCACGCACCTCAGACCGCCGTAGAAGCTCGCGACGCCGTCTATGTTTCTGTCCAAATCCTCCGTGTTCGTTCTCTCCACCGATTTTCTCATCCCCTTGAACATACCCGCCACTTCTTCGACGCTCATCGCCTCCGATTTTGCTACAATCCCCGCACTCTTGAGCACCTCGACGTCTTCGACACTCTCCACGAGGCCGCTCATGAGCTCGACGTACCGGTTCAGAACCATCGGCTCGGTCCCGGGCTTGATCATGCTCTCGTACGCCACCAAGTTCCGGATCAGCACCTCGGAGTAGGGGTGGACCGCGACGAATGGTAGGCGGAACGTCGCCGTTTCGGGGATGAACTCCACAGCCGAGATGTGATCAGCCACTAAGAGGTTGATCCCGGCTCTCTGAAGCTCCGACGCGCGAGGAACAACCGTGTTCTGCTCCGGCTGTTTGTTTATCGCCGATATCGCGTCCCTGAGGTCCGTCCATGGCAGGCCGAGAAGGCCCTGGACGAGCTCGATCGGTTTCTTGAGATGCGGAGCGAGCTCTTTGGCTATGTCGAGGGCTTTCTGAGATTGGCCTGCCATTCTCGTGTAGGTATTCGCTCTCGATAAGTGAACCATGGTGCTCACTTTCTCGGTCATTTCGTCGAGCGCTTTGTGATCTCTCTCTTCCTCGTCGGGATTCGGCTTCGGAGAACCCGGGAGAGTGATAAGATGGTAGAGGAGATCCAACACATGGGAGTGCTTCAACGCCATATGAGGAGGGTAATCCACGGCCTTGATCTTCCATGGCGAGACGGCCCGGCAAAAACCGGTCAAGAGTCTCGGGAAGTGGCCTCTCACTATCTCCTTCCTCTCCTCAACCTGCTGTGAAGAGGCTTGAGATCTTCATACTTGTCTAAACAAACGTAGAGATTATGCTAGAATGAGACCGAAACCTAAAATACGAGAGTGAAACCGGGGCCGCGGGCCAGTAACGGTTAGTTTGAGGCTTCTGTCCCGGTTTTCCTAGAATTTTAATTCTGATTTTCCGGCAATTATTAGTAGTTTTTACTCTGTAGTACCACATGGGAAACAGTCTGATAAGGTGACCGGTAAATGCCGATTTTAAATCGGCATATTAGCGGTTTTAAGTAAAAAAAAAATAGGTATTTTACCTAATACTGAATTTAATGTAAATTGGAACTTTACCCGATTTTAGAAAATAAAAAGGAAGAACCGGAAGCGATAATTTCCATGTTCAAGTCTGGGTGTCCTAAAACCGGACATGAAATACCGGTTACCGAATATTCTGTAACAAAAAAATACCGGGTTGAGGAATTAATGTAAAACCCGACCTTCCAGCACTCGATCATCAAGACGACTTTCAAGACGAAGATCGGAATCTGATTCTCCAGCATCACCGCCTCCTGCAGCACCGTCTCCCGGGAAAGCCGTCGTCCCGGGGGCTCAACGAATAGGCGAGGAAAGCTCGAACAAGCGAGCGCCTCTCCATCAACAGCGACGGAGCAGAGCAGGCGGAAGAGGAACAAGGCGTCCACAGCCATGACACCGGCAAGGACATCGTCGCCCACGTCCAAATAAAATTCGTAGGACGCTCGCGACGCCGCCCCGGCGACACGCTCAACGTGCGTCGCGAGCTCTTCGAAGCCGAGGCCCGCGTCGAAGCCGCGGTGGATGCGCTTGGCCTCGGCGAGCTTGTGCGTCTGCGTGTGCTGAAGCTGGCGGCGGAAGTGGTGGAGGGGGCCGAGGCCGAGCGCCTGAGGGGCGTAAGCCTGGGGCTTGGAAGAGGCAATGGCGAGTGGGACTTTGAAGATGGTGATCGGAAGATCTGCTTCTTCTTTGTTGAACATGGCAGTGACGCTCTTCATGAAATTGCTCGGAGCCATTCTTTTTCTTCTTTCTTTGATGGTATTTTCGAATATTTTTCAAAGAAAAATTAAGTATATATATAATTTAGAAATGAACGTGTAACATGTGATGCACTAGTACACTCAGAATCCTGCATCATAATTTAGGGATAATCGCTCCAAAAATACTAAAATTTTGATTAACTGAAGCTGTAAGGGTTCAGATTTGAAAAAAGTAAAAATAAAAAATAAAAATAAAAATTAGAATCAACAAATATAAAGTGATAAATCTTTTTCGTCTATTTTTTTTTAATTGAAATGAGAGAACGTGCTAAATGGTTACATGATTATAAATTCTTAAATATATTTTGATATCAATATAACAAAAAATTGACTAATGTCCGTTAAAAAATAGACTGAAAAATACATCTCCTCGTATTTGATACTATGTATACTTTACCGCTATTTATAACTTTAGATTCTTATTGCCGCACTCGCACTCGGTTAAAATTAAAATACTTTTATCACAATTATCCAAGTAAGTTATAACCGAGAAGGCAAAAACACGTTGTGATGACCTATCTACTTTTGGTAAACACTGTCACTATAGAGTCAGCGTGGACCATGTAATTAATTACTTTTGCCAGCTTGCGTGTCAGTTTCTTTTTCCTTTTTTGGCAGGGAGGGTGGAGTAAATACCCAAGTTATAACCTATGATGTGCAAGTGGTTGCTTTCAAAAAATACTGTCGTTTCGTTATTTCTGTCGTTTTCAATATTTCTGTCGTTAAATCCTTTTGCTGTCGTACTTGATGAACTTTGTGGAGCATTACTATCTTGGACATGCAGTTTCAAGTAGAAAATTAAATATCTTCCAAACTCAAAATATTATTAATTCTTTTTTGTAATTATTACCGAAGTCTTTTCAAAATATTATTTTGTAATATATAAATCTTCAAATTCAAAATGTTAAATATGCCGGTTACTAATTTTGTTAGAATACCCGTCGATTATTAATGCATCTTCAAAATCCAATCGACACGATCCATTATTAGTTTCGCAAATCTCAAATAATGGACCATCAGCGAGTATTGGTTTCAACTTTGTAACCTTGAATCATACCATCTATTCAAAAAAAAAAAAAAACCATCTTCTAATTTTTAATTTGTTAACGACAATATTTGTATAAGAAAGAAATTTCTATTAAGTTAATTATCTACTTTTTTTTGTTTAAACTATTATATTTTTTAATTACTATTATTATGAGATTCATTATTTTCTTTGTTTAAAAAAAAAACTACTAATATTTCTTAATTAATTATCAAGAAAATAAAAATAAAATCTTAGACATTTGAACTCAAAAGAAAAATTCCCGGTGTCCAAAACAATATTTCAGCCAATTATGGTCCAAATCCAATGAAGTAATAGAAATACATTGACAGAATTAAAGGAAGTCATATCTTCGTCTTCTTATTTATCACTCCTAGTCCTTCAGATTCTTCAATACGTGATTCTTGAGCATACATCAAACAAACTCCACATCTTTTCACGATGCAAGTCTTGCTACGCAAGTCAGTGAAGTAATAACAGGGTTTGAACTCAAAGGAGGCTTCAGTCGCGGTACGCAAATACTCGTTTTCGCTCTTTAGGAAAGTGTTGGTATGAAAGTTGTACCACAAGTGGAGGTAATCAGAGACAGTGCACGGGTTCACTTCCCGAACTCCGAGCAAGCTTGATTCCGTTGTGCGACATCGGCCATAAATATCTTTGAACTTTGACATCGAAACGAAATCCACGAAGTCCTTTTGGCTCTTGTACTCAACAATGAGGCAGAATGCGAAGCCCAAGAAGTGATGCGTGAGCCAACCGGGGGAGAGCTCAATGCTTATTGACTGCCCCTCCGATTGGTGGTTGATCCACCTTGGAATTACGTTTCCCGGGCAAATAACGGTGACATTAAAATAGTCCTCTTCCTGTATCGTGATAGCGAAATGCTTAATATTGCGCTAATGATCAATAAGGAAAATTAGAAAAACATGAGGAAAGATGATCATAGGCATACATTGACTCGGCCTGGCGTAAAATGCTCCCTCGCCACACGCATAATCTGAAGTTGTGCGAGAGCCATGATGTTTTCGCGACTCTTTTCGGCCAGCTCTACGCAATTGAAAAATAGCATATGAACCTGTTTCAGTTCCGTTCCGTTCAAAGTTTGAGCTCTCAGGGGCTCGGGAAAATCGTGTAGAGACGAGCAACCATCCAAGCAAAGGTACCACATTGAGGGCAGGTTTAACGCGGCGTTCGAGAGACTTGTAAGTCTTTTGCAATTACTTAGTGACAACCAGGAAAGATTGTCGAGAGAATCAATTGACGAGGGAAGTTCTTCTATGTCGGTCTCGCTTAAGTTCAATTCCTTCACACCGCGAGGTAATGCAGCGAGGGTTTTAAGATTCGAATTGCCACTGAAGTCAATCTCTGTGAGCCTCTCAAAGAACTGAAAGTATGAAGGTACACGTTGCAAACTTTTACAGACATTCAAACGCATCCTCTCGAGGTTCGGAGCTCGAGAGAGATCTGGAAACTGATTTAGGTGATCGGAAGAGCCCAATTCGACGCGTCTTAACCTGTCAAGGCACTACAAAAAGAGGAGAAAGTCATGTCCTAATTGACTTCCATACCTAGTAACTAGCCTCTCGTACAACAAGAACAAGTATTTAGAACTTAAAGTACCGGATTGTAGTTCCAGAGTCTCTCAACTTGGCAATGTGGCATTTCGAGTACAACGAGATTCTGCGGATTAAAGTCCGCAGGCAAAGAACTGAAAGGGTATCTGTACCAGTGCAAATACTTAAGCTCGCCCGGGAGAGACTCGAGGCCATTAGGAAAGTGCAATTTGCATGCCTTAGCGAGTTTGTTTGTGTTGTAAACTTTGAGCAGTCTCAGATTGTGCATTTTGGCGAAGATTGTTGGATCCAAGTCGGTTTCTCGAATCTTTTCCATGTCGATGAACAAGCCTTCGATGGCAGCAGTTCCCTGAGATGAACAACACATATTTAACGGCCATTAATAACAATTAACACACCTAGTATTTGAAGAGCAAAAAGAAGAGGAAAGTCTAGCTTCTTACCGTGTTTGTTTTTAGCACACGAAGAGCATCTTCAGCGATCCACAACCTGCTGCGCTTACCGAGCTCTTTGGATTCTTTTCGAACAATTTCCCGACCCATTTCTTGTAACAAATCGTGCATCCAAACTTCTTCAGAATCTGTGACTGTGATTAGGGACTTCTTGACGAGATTCGGTATCCCTACATCCGCAAATAGATCACATCCTTGTAGTATTTTCTCTACAAAATCTCTATCGTAGCCTCTAAAGAAACACGCGATATCAAGAAATATATCCTTCTCCGTGGCATCGAGTTCATCATAACTCATCTTCAAGACATTGTGAATGGTCACATTGGGAATCATTTTAAGTTTATTCAATTCCCTTTCCCAACCTATCTTATTCTTAGAACAAAGACAAGAACCTAAAACTTTAAGAGCTAATGGAACGCCTTTGGCATAATCGATCGCCCTTTCTGACAGCTCTATAAAATCCGAGGGTACGTTTGTTTTTTTGAAGGCAATCCAATGGAAGAGTTGAAGAGAGTCATTTTTATTTAGCTCCTTAACTTCGTATAAATGAACATTTGTTGCATTTTGAAGAACTTGTTCATCTCTACTTGTTACAACGATTCTACTTCCAAGAGAAAACCAATCCTGATCTCCGACCAACGTGTCCAATTGCTGTGCGTCGCTCACATCATCAAGAACTACGATTACCCGTTTCCTTCGAAGCCTTTCCTTAATGTAAGTATTTTCCGCGATGGTAGTGCTCAGGATCTCCTCCCCCAACAACGCTGATAAAATCTTGTTTCTCAAGTAATTCAGTCCAACTCTTTTAGATTCTTCTCGAACATTGGCGAGGAAACAACCGCCTTCAAACTCATTCAAGAGTCGACTAAATAACGTTGCAGCTAAGGTTGTCTTACCAATTCCACCCATTCCCCAGAGGCCTAGAGCACGAACATCACCCGAACCCATGCTCAACAATGGCATAATTTTCTTGACGTGATCGTCAATCCCTACCAAGCCCTTGGGGTCGTCGCTGGGTGATATACTGCATAGTTTCTTCAAGATATCTTGAACAACTTCATCAACTAGTTTAGACTCTGGCCTAATACAAGAACAACAAAAACTAAATTATACAGTGATCATATGAATTTAAGTGCACTTGATTACCAACTATGATCTTCAAAAAAATATTAATGATGAACAAAAAGTACCTAGTAACCGTAGAATCCCATCCAGACAAGTTGGCTGCCTCTTTCAAGGCCTCCCTCCACTGCTGCACTCTGCCCGTCTCATCCCCGAATCGACTTTCATGCTCCGCAAATGCAGCTCCGAAGCAACCTGTTTGTTTTCGAACATTCGTAGGTTCGATCTTGTAGAAAACTGGCACCACAAGCTGCTGATTCTCGTTCTTGCACTTGATAATGTGGACCAGCTCGTCCAAGCACCACGAAGAAGACGCGTAGTTCTCCGAGAAAATGACGACGGACAACTTTGACTCCTCAATGGCTCTCCGAAGTGCAGGCGAGATCGCATCGCCTCTCTCGAGCTTGTAATCGATGTAAGTATTTATCTTACTCCGGCTCAAAGCAGCATAGAGATGGCTGGTGAAGTTATCGCGAGTGTCCTCGCCTCTGAAGCTGAGAAATACTTCGTACTTTTCTTCCGGAGGAGAAGAAGAAGAAGCCATTTCTTGCTCGATCTGCTATTCAGTGAGCTGTGTAATAAACACATAAAGTGTTGCTATTATGGTTTGACAAAATAAATAAAGTGACACCGAAAATAAAGCGGGAAGTTACCCGTTCTTCAATTTTATTACCATATTCAAGGATTTCTAGTCACATACATATTTATAGAAATAATCATGGTATAAGTATCCAAACTTTGACAAACTGCACCAATAAGGTTTAAAGTAAAAAAATAATGGCAAAAATACCCTAAATAATTAAATACGAGACAACATATTTTTTCATCCAATTTTTTTTGTCGAATTCAAATAAAATAAGATGCTAAATTGTTGAATGAACACTGTGTATCTTAAGTAAGATTTATGCTAAAAAAAAATTTGACCAATGATCGTAAAAAAAAAGTGCATGAAAATATGCTTCACTCAGTTTGTTACTTTGGATAGTTATATTATGCTATTTTTTCAGGTTAAACTCTTACCGTCTAAGTCGATCAAAATATAGATAGGTTTTCCGTAATTATCCCTATGTTTATTACTAATATATCTGTTCAAAACGACAATTAAGGTGAACATCATTAACGACGAAAAAAGAAACTCACGTAAAGTGGGAACTATCGATAAACGACAAAAAGTGTTACGAACCGAGTGTGCCTTTGAAGCTGAGAAACACGTCGGACTTTTCTTCGTAGCAGAAAAAGATCAAGAAGCCATTTCCAATGTGTGTACTGTAGAGAGATTGAACGAAGGATATATATGAGTGAAGAACGAAGACTTACCATGTTGACTGGTGAGTCAACGACATAAACCTGCCTCACACCATATTGGCCCACAATTTATCTGAGCCACAAGATCAATCCATATCCAAATCCAACGGTCAGAAACTTGTTTATCTTAGAATCACCGATCTGCATGTCGTTTGGGGCCTTCGGCTGTAGGCTTCACGCTCTAACTTTAACTCACTTTACACAACCACTCAATTGACAAATGAAACAAACTTTCGGTGGCAACGGCATATATATATTATTAAATATTCAATGCGACATGGAATATATCCAATCAATTTACACGACGCTTCATGCACCTACCCCTAAAACAATTGAAACATAGGTGCAGTTATAATGAAGGTAGTTTAGCCGCTAAACAAAATATTGGAACATATCGTTAAGGTTGTGTTTTCTGTACAAAATCATTGATTGATCACAGGCTAAGATAGGCTCTTGACATTCTAAGTTACTTATACCATAATATATGATACGATCTTTAGAAGTAATGAATGATGGTAGAAATGGTAGTATGGAAAACCTTGGTTAATAGTGTTACTCCCATTTAAAAACAAAACAAAGAATGGTAAAAAAATATATAAAAATGCCATTCACTGATCCCGGTTTCGCCTTTATACATATTTATAATGAACTAACACACGGATTCCGAGTCTCCAACTTCTTCTTCTTCGGCAGTTTCTTCTCTACTTACAGTCAAGCTCGAAGCAGCCGATCCACCGGTTTCCGCTTCCATATAGAACACAGCCTTTCGCTTGCCTCTTCTCTCCGTCCATTTCCTTACGAACTCCGAATCCGAATTCTCTTCTTCCTCTAATCCCTCATCATCACCTCTTCCTGAGTCGAACTTAACCTGATCCCCTCGATCCTCTCCTCTGTCACCAATACTCGAGCTCAATAGAAGCGTCGGGAAGAAGACTTGTCTGCAAAAGAACAGCAAACCGAAGACCAATACGACAAAAATGTAGAGCGAGGTCCAGACGTAGAACGTCCATTTCCAGCGCCGGACGAGCTCTTTCGGCCACGGGAGCTTCGATTTGAGCACGATCTGAGCTTCGTAGATCTGCGGGAGCGAATTCGTCCCGGCTCTCGGGGACATCCTTATGCTTATGGCCTCGCTTCTGGGATACACCTCTCTGTGCTTGAGTACATCGTTAATGGTGATTCTCTGTGTCTCGTCAACGATTCCAAGAAGCAACGGTACGCTGAGAAGGAACGTTCTCGCCAGTCGGACCGGTAAGCTTCTGAAGCGGAGCATGCAAGGCAAGCTTGACCTCGCCCATGACGTGGCCATTCGTCGTTAACAGCTCCGCACTAATCTGAGTGACCATGATGAACATTAATTAGGACTCTAAACTATGTGATGCTATTCACTATTGACCAAACATTATCAAAAACAATAAAGGAAAGAGACTAACAAATTGTAAACGAATAACAAAATAAACGACAATCTAATTTTTTGCGTACCAAAATAAATAAAGAAAACGACAATATAAGTGTAATGTACATCTACAGCTTGACATTATGCATGAACGACTACATTTTGTCACTGATTTGGACTCGAGAGATTTTCATATTTTTCATATTTGGCACCTAAAACTAATAATTCTACCAGGATTAATAGTAAAATTACATTAGTCAACTATGTCAACGGGCACTCGGGTTTTTCTTAATTGGGAAAAGTACCCAAATTCAGCTGAGAAAAACAATAATTCCGTCTAATGTTTATTAAATATTATTAATGAACCGTCTAATTTCTGTTACAAACGCTAATTGTGAGAAATACGTTACCGCCACCAGGCCCACCACCATTGTACTTTAGTTTTAATTTATTCTAATTATTTAGATCTCTTATTAACGGTTTTTAAGAAATCAACCGAATTTGATGGAACTACTGTTTTATCGAACTTGAATACCGTGAATTTATAAACAATTAAACATAATAGTAAATTTACGTCCACAAACCGCTGTTTTGAGATTTTCTTTCGGCCAATTCCGGGTTTCCGGCATTTCCAAGTACCGGTACCGAAGTCGTGAAACCCGGTTTTTTCTTTTAATCGGTTCAGTTACGGGTAAAAAAATCGGTACCTGAAAAACTCCGACGTCCCTATTGAAGTCAGACTCAGGCATCAGCATCTGCACCGACACCGAAAACGTGTGGCCCACCGGAACCCCGACGAGCACCGCCTTCGCTCTCTGCTCCAGCCAGAACACCGACTTCGGGCAAACCTCGGTGTAATCGAAGTGCAATCGCTCCTTCATTATCACCGGCTCGTGGCCGGCCCAGCCCCGGACCAGCCCCACGCCCAGAACGACAGCCACCGCTAAAACGACGCCCAAAACGGCGCAAACGTGGGCCGCCCCGAGCGCCCCCGAACCCAGCTTCCGGGCCAGCAGGGCCGTGCCACGCGTCGCCTCGGAGGGGACTGCCCGGAGGGCTGCCCGGGCGGCGAGGGCGCTCTCCTCGGCCTTGCCGTAGGAGGTGGAGAGTACGGACATGAGGAAAACGACAGGCGAGAACAGAAACGACAGTGCGTTGTGGATCAGGTCGGCTTGGAGGAGCACCAGCTTCGTGAACCAGTCAGGTTTGTTAGCTTCTTCTTTGCAATAATAGTAACCCTTGTAATAATATGAACTATCTTCTTCTTCATCTGACGATGATGAAGAATCATCGTGATCATACTTTATTGCCATTATTTTATGAATATGATTATGATGGTGGTTATTTGGTAAGCGTGACGATGAACTATATGCATGTTCTATATGTATGTTTGTATAAGAGAGTCCACGTGTATGTTGTGCATGGAAAGGAAAGAGATTACGTGGTGAAGAAGTGGAGTCAAGAGCTGACAAGTATTGTGTTGTGTCAGATATTTTGTCGTTTCTATTCAACCAGAAACAAAGAGATTTGTCCTTGTTTCTTCGTATGGCCCACAAAAACAACGAGAGTGGTCCTTGTTTCGTCGTGTGGCCCACAAATAAGACCAAACTTTATTGTTCTAGTCTATTTGGACTTCACTTATTGTTATGGGATTGGGAATGTTTCAATGTCAAGGTTTGAGATAGAAAGACATTATTTTCTTTTAGTTAATGTGTTTATCCACTTATTTGATTCATATTAGCCAATTATAAAGTATTATTTTTCTATAAAATATATTGATATATTGGTGTATTGTAATTTTACTAATTTATAAATAATGTCAAGTAATGATATTATGTATACGACATAGCTTTAAATTTTTTAACTATTAGTTAACTGTTTATTAAAATAATCGATATAATAATGATATTTTAGTTTTACATACATTTTTCAATTTTGGGGTAGAGTTTTTATAAGAAAATAATTATTATAGTAGACAATTTATTTTGGGGTAGAGTTTTTATAAGAAAATAATTATTATAGTAGATAACCAACAAGTTATTCACCGTGACTCTAAATAACTTTTCTACCCTAGGATTGTTAATCTTATTTGTAGGTGTTGAATTGGTAAATGATCTTTAAGATAAAAATATATTTTATTTTTCTAGAAGAAGATGCTAAACTCGCACATGACTATGACGGCAGTGAGAACATCTATCGTAATACTAATTATCAATTAATCATGTTGTAATTTGTTTTATAAATGTATTTGTGGCTATTTGACTCGATAGCTAAGGACTAGCAGATTCGAATAACATGTTATCGCTTATATTCAACTCCTTTGAAATTAGGTTATAATAACCTACTGTCTTCCTGAGTTTTTCCAACTCCAAATAAAAAAGCCAGGGCCAAAAACAAATCCGGTTCCAGTTACCGATTCAAAATCCGATTTCAAAGTATGTGATCACTTATATTCTCTTTCGGACATCGTTACTTTACCAATCATTCGTGAGATGTGATTAAAGACTAAATTTATCATTAAGAGGTAATATAACTATAACAATATACGTATATATAGGGTTAGTCCTGAATTCTTCGTGTTTTGTCAAGACCTGAAGCTAAGTAAAAAAATTTAACCCTATACGTAATTTAAAATTATTTTAATTTAAAATGAGTTTTTTCATATGAAATTAAATATAACAAAATTAAAGCCTTTAAATTTGAGGGCTCGCAACTCTGCCTTTGCTCGCCTCTAACTAAAGCCGCACCTAAATATATAATATAAGATAGTAAATTGTAAGAGTGTTTAAGTTCGAAATAGATCACTTATAAATTTCGTTTAAAGGTAATTAATCAATTACTATCGAACACACTTTTTATTATTATTAGCTTTTCTGAGAATTCTAACTTAACTAATTAAAGGCGTAGATCCACATTTGAGGGCTATAAATTTTCTAGATTTATGGTAAATGAAACAATTAGTTCAACACTACATGGCTTTAAAACACACCATTAATCCAATGATTTAATCTGACCCACAAACTCACTTTGACTTAAGATACGATATCTTCATTGGATCCCAATCTAGCAATAAAGAAACGACTTGGTTGTAATTGCTCATAAATAGATAAACAGGGAGTGATTATCTCTCATTAATTATGATTGTCTCTTTAATAAGTCCACAAAAGTATAAGGCGTGAGTTAAGGATCTTATTAATTCTCAAGGCCCTTCTTTTTTCTTAGATTTTTCATCCGAATTTCAGTATTTTACAGTCAATTAATTTTACTAAATTATACAAATTACTTTCTATAATAATTTACACATGTAGCTAGCACCACAAAAAAAAAAAAAACACCAATAAATTGGTAAGTTAGAAAAAAAAAATGTCTTCATTTTAATTCAAATTTTTTATACTAAATAAAAATAAATTGTACTTGTTTTTAACATTAGATAATAATGCGAAACTTCAAAAAGGGAACCCTAAGTATAATAAACTTGAATTTCAAGAAACCTATATGTATTAAAAATAATAGTTATAATAAATTGTGTATTTTATAAACTTGAACTTCAAGAAAACTAAGGGTAGTAAAATGAAAACCCAAGAGCACGTGTCTTAATTTATGTATTTTATAAACTTGAACTTCAAGAAAACTAATCATAGTGATGTAGAGCAACGTACGAATCGAACAAGAACGAGTAAAATACTCGGGTTTCTTCCAAGCAAGAGCTCGAATTTTATTAATCACCAAACTTAATGAAAAATTCGCATACACCTTGCTAATAAGTTAGGGCTTAAACCGAAAAGCTAAATAAAAGGAATCTAACCCTAATATCTCTCTAACTAAAAGATATAATTAATAAATAATAAAACTTAAATAAACATGAATAAAAATCACAAAAACAGAAAATAAATCATATCTGAGCTTGTCCCGGAATGTGCCACTTCTCGTTCCTTCGATCCCACGCGTCCAAGAAGTTAAGACTGATTATGTCGGCGTCACATAGTAAAAATAAACTTGAACTTTATTTTTGCATTATATAACCAATTTTTTTTTAAATGTAAGTAAAAACAAAACTTAAAAGATACTTTTTTTAAAATCCGTATAAAATATATTAGCCCTAAATAGCACGTGCCGAATAATATATATAACAAACAAAGTTAACACCTATGCCGAGCTAAACGTATTCGTTTTAATTAAATGATAGCTTTCAGAAATAAAAAAAAAAAGCATTTCACCAACGTTGTTGTTGGGATCTCCTGATTTCGAGTCTAATGAATATCCTTTAAATATTACATATTAAGTCGCAACTATATAAAATTGAATATCGATAATATCTTATTTTCTTATCATTAACTTTAAACAATGAAATTTCATGTAATTATGGATGAAATAACTATGAATTTGCTCTTGATTACAAGACGACAATCTAGAGTGATGTAAATATACAACACATTTTGATTATTATATAAGAGTTCAATATTCTTCTTTTCAAAATTTTGAACAAAATATGAACAAATCATATGTTTTGGAAAAAAAATGAGTATAGGAGTATTTTTACTGTAAACATTCTTTATTTTTAAAAAATAAAACATTAAAAAACAAAAAATGAAAATCCCATTTGTGATAATTACTTTTTATTGTTAACCTATAATTTAAATTTTCCTATAATTAAGGCTCCAAGGCGTGTTCTGTTACATCGTGAGCTTTTTTATTTAACAATAAAATGTAAAAGATATTCGAATTACATAAAATAAAATAAACTAATTATACATATATACCACTATATATATACATATATAAGCTATGAAAACTTTTGTGAGACTCTCGGGTGAGAGTGAGAGAATCTTCTTCTTCGAGCTCTCTGGTCACTCCAATGCCGGAGAGCTGGATTCCTATTGATCATGCAAAGAGACGATGATCTCGTCTCACTCCCGGCCACCGCAGGTCGAGAGAGCCTGAAGCGATGCGTGGGAGGAGCCAGCTTGGCCGAGCGGAGGGCCGCCAAGTTCGGGTGCAGCGCCGACGGGGAGAGGTTTCGCGGCGCGAGCCCTCTCGCCGCGCCGCCGATGGGGTCGCCGTGTCTCACCATCCCTCCGGGGCTCAGCCCGACGGCGCTGCTCGATTCTCCGATGATGCTCCCGAACAATAAGGTATTATTCAATTCGTGAATCGTTAAGATCATACGCGTTTCAACGATCGTGAAAATTTAGAGAAATGGTTTCTTCTTCGTTTTTTAATGCACTCTATCTGTTTGTGTTTATTTATACGAAAATGGTTTCGACTAATTAATTATGGTTTAGACTAATTAATCTCGGAAATGAGGGTTGTAAAACGCATCCGGACGGGATTTAAGGTGTCAAGTGGGTCAAGGTGGGCGGGCTGGGTTCCGGCCCACTTTTTATAAAGCTGCATCCGGATTAAAACATATTAAACCCGGCCGAATTTTCAAAAACCACAATCAGTTTATAACTGAATACGGGTTCCGGGCTTAAGGGTTCAAACACCCGGAACCCGGATTATGGGTTACTCAAATCCTATTTTTCAAAAAATAATTTTAGATGTTTTTCTCCTTTTTTTTTTCTTTCTCTTTTCTTAATTTTTCTCTTTTTTACTTTTATAATTTAAATCATTAATTTCAGTTTAAGATTTAGAATTAAAATAGATTTTTAATAAAACTAACCTCTTGTTAATTAAATCCTGTTCCGGGTTTAAATCGGGGTATTGACAACGTCGTTTGATTCGTATGTGCCAGGCATTGCTATCTCCGACCACGGGGTCGTTATCATTTCCGACATTCCATCACCAGCAATGCTCACTCGCGGACATTGCGGATATGGATGGCGGAGCTAGAAATTTAGAGTCATTTAGTTACAAGTATTTTGAGGATAAGCCTTTCCCAGTTGGATCTGCTTCTGGAAGTAAGGTAACTTCAAATTATTGCTCTTAGTCAATGCGCTTCCATTTTTTATTTGATGATATCTGCGATTTTGTGGGGTTAAAGTAAGGTTTTACAACGGATCGGTTTTGGCATCGAATATCCGTTAACAAAAAGTATCAGATTCGGTTTTTACCCTTAAGAATCAGTAACCGGTAAAAACCGGTATTGGGAACCAGGCTGGCAGCAGTTTCGGCCTAGTAGCAGTACCGGTTTCATTCTCTTAGATTTTAATTATTTTTTTTTAATCAATCTTCTTGAAATATATTTCACTTTGACTAACTTAATTTTAAAGTTAAAAATTTCTAGAGACAGCTGACATGATATTTTTGTTCATATTTGGCCACACACTTTGAAAAATGATTATGTCATACATATGAAGTTGTATTTTTGTTCCTTTCCAGCCCATTACTTTGGAAATTACTATATTACTCTCCCATTTTGTATTTTTTGTCTCTGTATATCCCATTTTGTATTACTATCATACTGCCATGTCAGGCCCCGAATGCCTTTTTTTTTAGTGCCAGTTTTTCAAATGATATTATTTTTTTTCAAGAAAAATCTCAATATTTTGAAACGAATGACAACTTATCCAAACTCAAAACGACACCTTTTTTCAAACAACTTTTTTTTTATATATATATATATTTTTAGAAAACGACAACCTTTTCAAACTTAAAAACTATTAGATGAGTTAATCTTTGTACTTTTGGAAAAACATGTCGTTTTCTAATAGTTTATGTTTAAAAAAGTTGTCTTTTTTTTTTTCTTTTTTCTTTTTTAAATCTCGCTTGGGAAAAAAATGGTCATTTAAGGTTCCATAACTTGTCGTTTTAGTTTAACGAAATTATCCTTTTTTCCTCAAAAGGCTTGGAAAAGCTGTAATTTTTTCAGATTGGAAAAGTTGTCGTTTTCTTTCTTTTCTTTCCTTTTAAAAGTTGTTAGGGGTGTTGACATGGCATCAGGATCGACGTGGCAGTATGATGACGTGGTGATGAAGCAAGGTGCTTCAGGGGGTACAAGATGCTAACTGTTTAATTACATAGCGTATGTGCCACTGAAAAAACAAAAGAAAAGAAAAATTATATGCACCATTGTCATAATATGGGGATATATGCCTCTAAAACTTTTATTTTTTATATTACTTAACGCATGATAATACAATATATACAATAGTTAGTTTTTTTTTTAAAATTATTTTAATAGAAATTCAACAAGTTATGTCATCTATTAAGTATCATTGTTACGACTATTTTTAATTTTACTAGATCTTATTAAACTCCAGTCCATATTTGACACTTGACTTTGTAATCTCCCTCCTTAATCAAAATATAATCAGATAATTAAAATGATATAATTAAATACCCTAAATAACAGACATAATTAACTGTAACTATCATAACTAATTCTTATGTAACACTAGTATATTACACGAGGCAAAATAGTTGAATTCGTTTTTGCGATCACTTATTCATCGGTTTCCTTTTTATTTCTTAATCTTCTAAATCAAACTCAGTTCTTCTCTGTGGAATGTCTTAGGAAGCTACTGATCAACCCATCATCTTCGATCAATTATCACTTGATTACGAGTTACCAACAGAATATGCCGGACACTACCCTACCAATTACCCTGAGAATCTATCCGAAGATGTGAAACCCGTGGAGAATGTCGCTATAGATATCAAACCTCTCAAGACGGTAACGTCCCAAGGCGTTGCTAGTGATCAAATCCTCTCTAGAGAACCCAGGTTCTCTGAGGAAAACGTGACCCGTGACGCCTCTGAAGGAAACAACTACGAGTACGTCTCGTCAAAGGAAGCTAAGGAAGATGGATATAATTGGAGAAAGTATGGACAAAAGCAGGTCAAAGGAAGCGAATACCCGAGAAGCTACTACAAGTGCACGAACCCTAATTGCCCGGTGAAGAAGAAGGTTGAAAGATCTCTCGACGGTCATATCACGGAAATCATTTATAAGGGCACTCACAATCACCCGAAGCCACAGTTAAACCGACGATCTGCTCTCGGATCTTCGTACTCGTTTGATGAGGCGTCCGAAGTAAACCAAGGAAATGGCTCGGTTTTGTCAAAGATTCAATCTGATGGTAGAGCGGATGGTTTTGAAATTGCATCTTCCGCCTCGATTGTTTCTGACTTGTCTGATCAGCCGTTTGCAGCTAATTACAGCAGATCTGTGTACGGGACTGAATCAGGAGGAACGCCAGAGCTCTCATCGACAATGGCGAGTCACGATGATGACGAAGACAGAGCCACTCAGGGAAGCTTGTCAATGGGAGAAGGAGACGAATCTGAATCTCAGAGGTTTGTTATTTAGCACTACAATAAAACCTCGTTTAATCAATTAAGATTAAAGTCGATGATATAATACTCGATGAGTCGATTCATAATAATCTCAGTTAACTGATAATTTAATAATTCACAATATACACACATGTAATATACGAATATTCACAATTAGGTCCTTGATAGATTCATGTTATATTAAGTTATAAACAAACAAATTATTAATTTTGTAATATCATATAATATTAAAATAGTCCTAGAGACATTTTTTATCAAGCATTTCCTGAAATATTATAGGCGTGTTTGGTACTCCATCAAAGAAGTTCTTTCATATATACTGAAAGTTCAAAAGCTAAAATAGTGGTTTGGTTTGGTTTGGTAATTTTTTTAACACCGAGTCTGGTGGCCGGCCACGAGAGGATTCTGGAGTGTCAAAACAAAAGCGACATTTATTGATTTTGAATTTTGAATTAGCAGTTTTTTTTTTTTCGTTCTTTCTTGTTTTGGAAAATAATAGTTAAATATCAAACCCTGATTGTGTTTTCTGCTAAATTTGTGTCTCGTCGCAGGAAGAAAGAGAGCTGCATGATCGAACCAACCATGTTGTCTAGGGCTGTTCGGGAACCGAGAGTGGTCGTCCAAATCGAGAGCTCCTTAGACATTGTTGACGACGGTTACCGCTGGCGCAAATACGGCCAAAAGGTCGTCAAAGGAAACCCGAATCCAAGGTATGAGATGTGAAGTAGGAGTTCTGGTTTTATTTTCTTAGTGAATTACCATGTTGATTTGTATTTCTATCAATAGGAGTTACTATAAATGCACAAGTACCGGGTGTACGGTGCGGAAACACGTGGAACGAGCCTCGAACGATCTGAGGAACGTTATCACGACGTATGAAGGTAAGCACAACCACGAAGTTCCTGCGGCTCGGAATGGAAACAACACGAACTCCGGCAGTTCTAACGCAGCTGCGACAAGTCCCGGCACTACTCAGCAAGCGCCAGCAATTCCGAGAAATCATATCGCTTGCAAATCCGAGATGCAAATACCTGATCTCGCTCCGCAATTTGATAGGAAGCCTAGTTTTGGCAACGACTATTTGCACCCGGGTTTCACCACTAGCTTCGGCAATGGTGGTCGGTTTGGGAATTTGCCTATTTATCCAATGAACTTTCCTCCGATGCAAAGTACAATACCGTACACCTCGTTTTCCGGGCAACACATTTTGCCAGATTACGCTCTGCCTTTACCATCTCCCGGGACCCTTGGGCCGCCTGGGAATCTTTCCATTGCAGGTCTCGGTTTCAACAGCGGTAAACCTGTCGCTCCAGTTCAGCCTTTGCAGCAAAATGATCTAAGATTTTTCCGACCAAAGCAAGAGCAGAGCGACGATTACGATGTTTATTCTTCTGTGTCGTCTGCGTCGTCGTACACCCGGCTTTCAGGAGGTTTCCCCTGAGCGGATTTCACTTTCTGATGTTTTTTTTTTTTTTTTTTCAGTCAATAATTCTAACTAAACTAGATAGCCTATATTATAATAATACTTTTTTGTGCTAGCATATAGAAACACAAATTATTCAGATTTTTTGAAGCTTCATCTTTATGTTTTTATATCTAACGATTTTAAGTTTCGGTATTGTAACATACAAGGAATAAGGTGTCACAAACTTGGGTTTTTTTTGTTAACCTTGTGAATATTGTTATTATTATTTTGCTTGTTTCTTCATTTATTTATCTTGCTTCGCTTTTGGATACATTTTTCGTGTCAAAGGTTGGAGCCCGGGAATGGTTTCCCGGGACAAAAGCGCAGGAAAGGGAAACTAAGAGATTCAGAAATTACCAGTTAAGCAAGAAAAAGCCCAGTAAAAACACGAAGGAAAAAAAAAATTAAGCTTTGAAAAACAGCACAAGTTACTAAAAATTGGCTTTCTTTTTTCCTTGCAAAAACTAGGGGTGAAAATTTTGTAACCATTTCTCGGTATCGTCTCGGTTTTGGTATCGATCTCGGATCGGTTTATAAAAAAAAACAGATAAATTTCGTTTAAAACCGATAACCAATACTTATTGGTTATCGGTTTCCGATACCAATACCAATTCTGATACCGATAGCCAAATTTCTCGAATATCGGTATCGGTATCGGTTGTGAACTACATATCGCTTTGGAGTGTACTACATGTCATTTTTATTCAAAAATTAAGGCACTCTCTTATAAAATTAGTGAACTACATGTCATTTAATTATGATTGATGTTTTTATGTATTAGACATGTATTTTTATACTTCGGAATCCGAATTCCGGACATGGTAATTTGTATTATTTTTGGATTTTGCCCCAGATTATTCCCGGTTTATGTCTCTGTTTATTTATCGGTTTTCGTTTCTTTTTTCTCGGTTTCGGTCTCGGTCTGATAAAAAATCAAGAAATTTTAAAACCGATACCAATACCAATACCAAAAAAATATCTCGATTTTTCAATACCAATACCAATACCAAAAAAAGCTAATTTACCGATTATCGGTACCGGTTTCACCCCTAGCAAAAACTACAGAAAAGTAAGCAAAACGAAGAGAGCCACAGAGTCTGCTTGTGGAAGCATTTGTGTAATGATTTTGTATGTGGATTGTGTAACAATTATCATCAGGCCATTCAACTAAGAAAACCCAGCAAAACAGAACAAGCTCACAGGATCATTCTGGTTTTTTATGCATAAAAAACCTCTACATAAGCTCACTAATGGATACCTGTTTTTTTTTTCAAAGACGGAGTAACGTGAACAAAACAGACCCGTCACTACGAAATGAGAACCTACAAAAACTTCAAAGGCTATTCATGCAAGAACATAAGATCCCCGCATTCGATTTAATTCATTCGAAGTGCCAAAACCCTCGACACAAGCCACTACTACTCAGATTTTTCAAAGACTAAGAACAGTAAGCAGAAAAAACCAGTTAATAGCAGAACCGAGCAAGAACACAAAGATTACGTGTTCGACTTTGATTCATTCGAAGCGTCAAAAACCTCGACAAAAACTAAGAACAGGCAGAACAAACCAGTAAAGAGCATGGCAGAGCAAGAGCACAAGATCGATGCGTTCGACTTTGACTCATTTGAAATGCCAAAACCCTCGACACAAACCGTAAATACCCAGGTTTTTCAAAAACTGGGAACAGTAAGCCAAACAAACCAGTAAGAGCAATCGAAGAGTTCGAATTTGATTCATTGGACACTCGAAAATAAATTGCTAATACCCAGGTTTTTCAAAGACTAAGAATAGTAAGCCGAACGGAGCAAGAAGACAAGATTGAAGTAACGAAACCCTCAACACAAACCGCAAATGCTCGGGTTATTCAAAGACTAAGAATAGTAAGCAGAACAAACTAGTAACGAGCAGAACCGAGCAAGAACACAAGATCAAAGCGACGAAACCCTCAACCCTCAGCACAAACCGCTAATACCCGGGTTCTTCAAAGACTACGAGCTTAAAGCAGATCAAAGCGAACCACAAACACATGGACATTCGTCAAAACCCTAAGATATTCACAAAACCACCTTGTATCTCTATATATATCATCTCATCTGCAAAGGCAATTCAAGTAAAGAGCAGGATCACAGCATTCGGTCTGATTTATTTGAAGCGTTAAAAACCTCAACATAAGCCACTACTAATAGCTGGTTCTCTTTCCCAAGGAAGAAGAAGAAGAATAGTAAGCATCATCACAGACTCAAACACTAAGCACAAATACAGACACAGAGACAAACACCATCATCATGATCATCGTCATCTAATATACATCATCACCGTACTGTCTCACTTCTTGAGGCTTCCGCGGATCCCAGGGCGACCGGACTTGGAGGAGTCGCCGGGGAGAGCGACGTGGAGGTTGACGACCTTGTCCTCTTCGAAGGGGATCTTGGGGTGGCGAGCCTCGTGGTGGATCTTCATGGACTTGACGTCCGGCGCGGTGACCTTGCAGAGCGGGCACTCGAACTTGGCGTGGCCGCCCTTCTCGTTGCCGGTGCGGTCGGCGAGGCCGGCCTTGCCGCCGCCGCGGTTGGTGGTGGCGGCGTCGATCTTGGAGGCGATCTCCTTGGCCGTGTGCTTCTTGGGCTTGGCCTTGCCGGTCATGGTGGTGGATGGAGAGAGGCTGCTGCAAACCCTAGTTTTGATTGGAGCTTCTCTGATGGGGGATTGGGCAACGATGGACTGACTACCTATTTATAAAAAGCTATTTATATAGAGCCCTTATCTGATTTTTATTTTTTTTATATCCAGAAATTTAGAGAATAGTTGAGTAGATTTTTGAGATCACTTCTATAAAAATCTCTTTCTAATCATCACTAATTCAGTACTTAACATTTTAAAGATTGAATCAGGAAACCCTACAGAAATTAAAAAGAAAAAAAAAACCGGAAAACTATATATATATAAGTAGTAATCCAGGCCTTCACTTTTTTTCTTTTTTTTTTTATGTACGTAAAATTTGTAATACGATTATATTAGTCATTTCTTCTTAATTTTAATAGCTTTGTGACCTCATTAATATTCGAAAGGCTAAAATTTAATTTAATAAAATTTAAGCACGAAAAAACATTTCTGTCATATAAACCAAACAAAAACATGATTATCATATAATTAGTTTATATCTTAAGGTTTTGCAACCTAGGAGATGCCCGATTTCAGTCTCAAATTATTGAATCTTTCCTCGCATACTTGACAGACATTCAACTCACGGATCCCGTAGCTTCGTCTTCGGACATCCAAGCCTCTACATCGTCCGCATTCGCACAGAAACGCCAATTCCTCGCGGCGAGCCTTTAGCTAGGACCGCGAAAAAGATTGGTAGACCTTTAAAGTGAGCAAAGGGTGTTTTTCGGGTTCTTGGGGAGAGGTAAAATCGGGGATTTGATTAGGAAGGGCCGGCCGAAACTATGCTTGGAAAATTTGGACCCTTAACTTCATGCTGTAACCTTAGCGTGTGAATTATTATTATATCTACAGGAAAACTCTCATTAAATTCCAGTGCACCATTATTCAAGGAAGGAAGGTCGTCGAGTTATTCAAACAGAGGATTCCGCGTTCCATCTGCCGGGTTTCTGCGGATGAGTTCCTTCAATCAGGAGAATCCCCGGATCGATAAACAGTTTAAGAATAGTTTTCACATATAGTTTCTTGCTTTCTCAAAACGAATAAAAAAATATACCAAAATAGAAATTAACGGGAATGCACCCCAAGCCCGAAACGGATTCGCGAAAGCTACGTTTACAACGAGCTGGATAAACACAAGTGACAAGACCGCGGTAACAATGGAGTCTTCATTTTATTAGTCTTCCAAGAATGGAACATAACATGCTTCTTGCATTTCCTCATCACAAAATCTCGAGAGGAAAGACTGTTTCTACCAAATTTGTTGGTGAACTACACGCAAGAAACAGTGTATCAAAAAAAAAAATACAGAGGAGAATATTTTTGTGCTTTTCCACTTTCCAGAGAATCTATGCAAAGCTATCAAACTAGTGAAAATGGTGAAAAGAATTGTGGGGTCCAAAGAGATATATGCAAGCTTTAATCTTTGACTTCAACTAAAGAGCGGACATGAATCAAAGGGGCAAAAAGGTAAAGTTTGAAAAATACTATCCACTCTTTTGGTGCTTGAAGAACCTAATCTAAGCCAAGGATATTTTGGGGGGTTTCTGTACATTCTCCTCGGAGTAGAGGAGCCTTCGCTTCTTCGCGCCGTAACAATGGTACTGGTAAATTATGCTGTAGAGACATTGCCTCAACGAGGCCACTTCGAACGCCTCTATGAATTTCATATCCGTCTCTCTCGCCTTGACGCCCGAGAATCGCTTGTATTCCTCGATCACGGAGGAAAGGCACCAGTTCTGCAGTTTCCTCAGGCAAGCGACGAGGCAGCCGGTCCGATGCTGCAGAAATTAAACCACAAATCAACACGAGACCAACAAAAAAAAATGACAAAACGAGACCAACCGAACAATATAAAGTAGTACCTTTCCGCGCTTGCAGTGGATCAGAATGGGGTGGTTCCTCACATCTGAAAGCAACAAAGAGCGCACGAGTTTAGAAAGCTTAAGGGCGTCGGAGAAAAACAAAAGGATTGTTTTTCGGATTAATTCTATACCGGTTAAAATCTTCAAAGCATCAATGATCGTGTCTTTCGGAATAGAAGACACGGAAGTCTCCTGAAGATTGAAAGTTATAAGCAAGTATCAGCAATGGAGCCTTACCACCAATCACTTCTCTCATTCCAAATCCAACTACCCAGTTCACTCATAGAAAAAACTATTCAATTTCAAACATATATATCATATATAAATATATATATATATATATGCGGATTCTGGCACAAACATTGAAAGCGACACGAACAATATCAAGAACTAAAGAACAAAAACCGAGTAGCAATCAGCGAAAGAGAAAGAGAATATACCGTCTTGCCATCGATTCCGAATTGGAAGAGCTTGATTCCATTGGCCTTGAGGAACTTCAGATTCTCCTCTGGATATGGCTCAGGGCACAAATATCTGTTCAATCCATGAAAAACCAGATCAAACATCGAATCTCACCCGAATCGCAACGACATTGAATGCGAAAGGGAATCTGGATCCCTTACATGATGCCTCTGAGATTTAGGGTTTGGAGGAACCCGAAATTGGCGGGCTGCGGGAATCCGGATCTGTAAATGCCGTCCTCGACCATCGAGAAGTTGATCGGCGGCGACAAGACGTCGCCAGAATCTTGCTCCTCCTCCATCAACGCCATTGCCAGGACTCTCTCTCTCTCTCTCTCTCCTCTTCTGCGCAACCAAACACCCCGAAAGAGAGACGAAGATCGAATCGAGCGCAAATAATTTACGCAGAGATTAACCGAAAAGATTCTCCGCGAAACAAGATTTGAGATTTTTGGGGGAATCCGATCGAAAGGTTGAATGAGAATTGGCGTGTTATTCAAATTCGTTATATATACTGATATTCATGTATCTATGGACTCATATATATATATATATGTATGTATATATAAGCATAATGTATTATTATTATCATAATATAATAATATTGTATTTACGTGAGCGGTGTGCCACGGCAATTATTTTTGGGTTTATTTATTTATGGGAGGAAAATGAATAAAAGGAAATTGGGATATTATTAGAAAATATTTTGGCGAGAAAAGAGGGTGCTGCTGAGAGAGACAGTTTAATTATAACAGCTTTCTTCTCTATCATTGGATTTTTTTTAAAAGATTTTTATTTTTATGGGAATAATAAAGGAATAATATTTGTCAGTGAGTTTTATTTTCTTTATTTTTTATGTGGAATTTGGTGATTAATTATATGAAATGAGGAAAGGTAATTTTATTTGTGATGTGAGTGCGGGGTGTGCTTTTTGCAATTAGATTAGCTTTTTCGTTGAATGAGTCATGGATTCATGTGATTGTGGACTAATCTTGTCTCTCTTTTTTTTCTTCTTTCTTTTTAAATTGTTTTTAGAGATTCTTCTTGTGTTTTTGCATCTTAGATTTTGACCCTTGCTTTTCTCTTACTTTGATTCTTTCTTTAATAATTTGCATGTAATATATTGAGTAATTGACGTAAAAACCCGAACTTCATACAATGGCGCAGTTTGTCCCTTGAATTTTAAATTCAAATTACGATATCTTATTTTCATTCAAAACGTCATCACATTACATACACGTTAGAAAAACGATAATAAATGTTAATTTATATGCAACGAGTGCGTCATCTTTTTTATGGGTCTACTTCATCCTTTCGAAATTAGCTTACATTTTCACTAATCAAGATCCATTTGCAAGTTCATTAGGAAAAAAAAAATCAATTTGCAAGTCTTTTTGACAAAATTATGATCGACAATCAGTATACTACGGGGCGAGTCAGACATTTTTTTTAGCCACTTTTAACACTTCACGAGTAATATACTACTTTGAAAATTGAAAATATAAGGGGTATTGTTGTAAAAAAAATTACAATTCGGAGAACAAAGTGCACAAACATGTAAAGTTCCGGACCATTAACACCAATTCCTCTAAAGTATTAAAATGAATTTTATCCTTAATCAGAAAAATTCAATGGTGCTAAAAATATGCTTGCAAGTGAAGGCAACGTCACAAAACATATCTGGTAACTAAAAATAGCAAAGCTTTGTCATCTTCTTAGGGAAACAGATAAAAGAGCGAAGCAAAACTTTGACCAAACGATGACTTGTGGGGTATTTTTATATATATTTATTTTTTATGGGTTAGTATAACCGAAAGTTTTATTTATCTTCTTCACAGATACACTATTATTTTTAATTTAGGAGTACCAGCAGAAAACTATGAAGGTGTTTTCAATTTCTATATTGCCGGCTTTGAATATTCCATTTGTAAAAGTTAATGAGGTAAATGATTTTATATTTTCACCGACATGCATATAGTTTTATATTTTTCACCGACTCACCACCAAAAAAATTGTTGTTTATTTTAAGAATTTTATCATACAAATGCGATGCCCATGATCTGATTTTCATTTTAATGATATGTCGATAAGTAAGTCACGGGTACGTCGACAGATATATTATATGTATCTAATATTATTGTTGTTTTTTATTGATTAGATTTTATTAATATATTGATAATCGATGAGTCTTGTATATAATAAGGCAAGTAAATAAATACTAATAGTAATACTCTGTTATATGATAATATATAAATTCATCTTTTTATAAACATGTAAGTATACAATACTAAAAAAGGTTAAAGGCAATAATAGCATATTTTGACCCAATAAAAAAGAAAAAAAAGTAATTAATAGAAAAATTGTGTGAGTAATCCACTCAAACTATACCAATTACAAGTATTTTCACACATTTGACTTTTTATATATTTTTTGAAAGGGATATATATATATATATATATATATATTTTCTTTCTAATATCAAAATCACTTCTTTTTTTTTTCATAAAGGGAGAGTTGTTTGAGAGTTTTATTTTAATAAAATGGATTATGGACGGAATTAGACATGTATGTAAAGCTTAAAAATTTCACGCCCGCCACAAAGTTAAAATTTCCGTCAACCCGAGCTTATAAACGAATTGTCATTCACTTAAAAAAAAAATATATATATAGACATTACTGTAAATACTTCAAGAATCCAAGTAATAACTTATCAAGTCTAAACATATTATAATCTTTTTAAGGTTGAAACTTGAAATAATGTCACACTCGTACAAGACGTCAACAATTTAATTTAAGATGAAGAGGATTTCATATATAATTATATATATTCTCTTTCAAAGTGGGAGACAGTTTTTCTGATATGATTCATTCAGTGTCTATATATACTCTATATTTCCATTTCTTTTTAAAAAAATATAATAAAAAAATTAATATCTTTATCCAATAACACCAAAAGTAACCAAGTTGTGGAGGCCTTTTATGTATTATCTATGGTAAAATCTAAAAATTATCTCATACCCTATGAGTTTTATACTTATATAGAATAATTTTAAAAGATATTTCCGGCAAATATCTGCCAGTGCTAGGTAGTATTAACTATTAAGTACTGGCACTATAATTTTTTTTTCTTCATTATAACAACTAATTATAAGTGTGTATTCCATAGTATTAACTGGCATTAATACAGTCAGTTGATAATTTTTTTTATTTTTTATTTTTTATACTCATTTGAGTTCCATAAGCTTAAACATGTGACCTCTTGAATACGTATGTAGTGGAGTTACCACTAGGCTAAATAAGTTTGGTTAATAAACGTGTATTAATTGACAGTATATATTGTGTCACATGCTAAATTCAGAATAATTAATTTTATAGTATTTTGTATTGATTTATCTGTTAAATGAAGTTAACTCCCAAAAACTGAATAAATTAAATAATGTGCAGATATTATTGCTTTGCTGCAAATATCTCTAAAGAATTTATATACACAAAGATATATAATGTTTTCTTTTCAATATGGTGACGTTTGACTGCCTACCTCATGGGCTGCACGCTTTGAAATGAAATTAAAAATAAAGAAGCAAATATTGACGGCTAAATTGAGAATTTCTTCTAGATTATCATAGTTTTGTTGTCACATTCCTTAAATCTAATCTAATCATATGTAGCTCACTATATAGTGGAATATTACACTCTTTAGCTAGTTGCCACGGGATGTGACAATTTGGTCGTCTCTTTGGACGATGGCTAGTTGGCTATGACCAATTCTTCAAGTGGACCCTTTCAAGCACAGCAATGGTTGGTCAATTTTGTCCCTTTGACTATTCTTGATTAAAGACAACATTAATTTCTTGACTCATACAGATCCTCTGATTGGATAAGGTAATACCATGATCAAATGTTTTGTTGCTTTAATTTTTGAAAAGTCCATACCTAGTACCCTCGTGCGGCAACTCATCGAGATATTAATTTGACACGGAGATAACGATTGCTATAAAGATATACTTTTTTTTTTTAAAGCAACACTAAAAGATATTTCGAGACGAAAGTTCAAATTTCATAACACTAAAAAAATTTGATTGTATTAAACTTACTTTATCTAAATTGCGAGTCGTGTATAATTGTTTATGCATGCATTCTTTTGGTTGATTAATATGTTGAGTTGTGAAACTTATAGTTTCATACCAAAATCGTTACGAAGATTCGATGTAACCTAATATTTTGTTGGCGATAATATTTTAAGTGTATCTGGTTTTTAAACTTGTTCGTTGTTGACCAACTTCTGTAGTGAGAATGAAGGTTGTAACACTAGAATGATCCGTGATTTGAAAATGTTTGTTAGCAAAAAATAGACGTACATATCTCATATCTCTGATGCAGAGGGGCAAGGGCTAATCACTATAATATTTTTTGTTGTTGTTCATCTTTGCTATTTATTAATTCGTATTTTTCTATATAAAAAATATGGAATTAAAACTTAATCATAACATATATAATACACATCTTTTAAAAACTCAATTCTATTACTAATGGTTGGGTTATGTTCTTAGAAATGTCCTTGTTTATTATGTACACTTGTTTTACATGATTTTCAACAACATAAGACGCGTGCGTGACATTTTTTTTTATATAAATAAATCATGAAGTCTCGAGCTAATTTTATTCTATTTTAAATAATAATACACAAATAATCAGTCAAAATTGAAACATGTTATGGAATTTAAGGTTCGTGTGTTAATTTTGACAAAATAGGCATGAATAGTCGAATAAGCACGTGCTTCTTTATACAGAAAATAAAGTATCTAGAATTAACAGTGTACTTTGAATACCATTTTAGCAACCGAGTTTGCTTGGCGCCTAGAATTAACTCTACTGCATACAAGTTTGCTTGGCCTAGTGTTAATTCTACTGCATACTTCTTTAAGAGATCTCGGGTTCAAATCTCAGAAGACGCAAGACTCAAGCTGCAAGTGGCGATGTCGCGATGCATCGCGACTCGGATCGCCAAAATCCCGAAAAATGGTTGTCGCGATGCGTCGCAGCTGTGCCAAATCGCGATGCGTCGGATTGATGACGTGGCAAAGTGGGATTGGGCGAGAGAGTTTGGCGCGGATTTTCACCACAAATCGCGACCCATCGCGATTTTGACCCACTCGTCGCGACCCATCACGACTTTGCCAAACCCGTCGCGATGCATCGCGAACGTGGATTGGGCGTCGTGAGTTTGAGCTCTACGCAAGACCAGATTTAAACAGGCACAAGTAATGAATCGAGTTTGCTAAAATTTATATTGTTTATTATTTTGTAGATTTCGATATTTAAAGCTCAGTATATGCTAAGATTTATGTTGTTTATTTTGCAAATTACGTATTGGCTTGATGAAAATAGTAATACAATATTACTAATTATTTTTAAAATCTTTTGTCAAATATTTTTCTTTTAACATGATTAATTAATGAATATAAAATAAAACAGCGGATATAAAGGCATGTCTATATGCTTCTAACACTGTCAATAGATGAGATGCTTTTGGATTCATATAAAATTAGTAAAAATGATTAAGACACGACACGACAATACATATATATAGGCATAAATTGTTCCTCGTAACGTCATATATGTGTAACGTCATATATGTGTATAGTGTATATATATAGATCTATATAAACATATATATTAATATGTATATTATCTTTTTTTAATGGATACATATATATTATCTACAGCCATAGAAATCACACAAGGCGTTATGTAATAATACATTCCACAATGGTATATGACATATTGCATGGATCGAAATTGAAAACTTGGAACATACATAGCCATGGTTTCTTGATCAAGAGGCAGTGGCATCAAGAAGACGAGCATGATCGGGTTGATTAGCCATTGATAAGTGATCAAATGATTGCCTCCATGGCACGTGCAGTTCAGGAGATATCAGATTTTCCCAACCCTTAATGGCGTCATCGTTCGTCATTGTAGAACCGTCCCAACCTATGTGCGTCACGTGCTTCACGTCCGTCGGACCGCCTATTTCCATCGCAGCTTCTTCAATTTCTTCCTTGTACGCTGTAAAAATAGTATATATATATATATATATATATATATATATAAGTTTAGAATTTTATATAATCCGAATTCGTTTCCTTGTTCCAATGTAGACATATCCGGAGCCATGCCTTGTTGTATTGTGGGATATCCTAAGAAAAGTTTATTTACACATATTAAGAGTCGAAGTTTTCAAAATTGGACGCTAAACCCCTTCATCTTTATTAATAACTCAAATGAGGCCTCTCTAAATCTAAATACTGCTTTCCACCACTAGTGTGGAGGGACAATCCTTGCTGTAGGCAAGTAAGACCGGCACTTCCAGCCTCAAGATGGTACTTGTTCAATATATATTTGAAAAAAAAAATCTAAATTTTATATATAATAAATCTAATTTTAAATTATTTGATTTAATAGGCATTTTTGTTTTCAATTATAATTGATTATACACTTACATTGATGAAGAACATGTATAATTTGTCGTGAGATGGATATTTATAGAAGTCCAATCGTGATTTGAATTTTTTTTTTCTAGAGTTTGTAAAGGTCGATGGCACTTCGCACCTGGATTTTACTTCGTATTTTGTAAGTGACGATATTTGTTCGATAGAGGACTTTAGGTTTAGGTAGTTCTCTTCTCTTTTTATTTTGTGATCCTTAGGTGCCAACTTAGTTGAGATTCGGGTTCGCTTAGTGAGATTCCATGCCTCCATCTATAACTAAAAAAGAAGAAGTAGAGGCCGATGACACTTTAGAAAGATTTCCCTTGATATTTTCAAACCGTTAGGAACCCGATGGAAGGTCGTACCGATAACGAAATTTATAATTTTTTACGTCTTGGACTCTAAAAATTTATTAGTCTAGATCCCGATAAACTCAGGATCGATTCGACCCATACATGAAATATATATGATTGGTTATGTTCTTAAATGGCTGCATGCATTTTAAAGAATTTAATTACCGAAATATTGAGACAAGTTCTTGAAGCCCTTGAAGATCCTATGAATTCCAATGTTTGGCTTTGGAAGAGATAAAGAAGACCTAAACGAGCTCTTGCTGCTTTCATCAGATAAACTCTCATCGTCTCGGTCGTGATCTTCTTCAACTTCTTTCTTTGTTCCTAAGCAAAACCACATAAATCCAAACAGTCACACACACACATATATACATATACATATATATATTATATAGCAAGTGAGAGAGAGACTTATGGGAGATGGGTTCGTATGATGATCGGGCTTGGATCTTTTCCTGCCTTGTATGGCCACAGCAACGCTCGATTCAGAAGCACAACCGACGGTGAACGGAAAAAGTACAAGCCTTTCCATTTTCTGATCTCTCATTCAATATTCCACATACACAATGAGAAATACAAAATGTGGAAAGCTAATTAATGTGATGAAAATGCAAGACTTTGAAGTGGGATTGTTATAATATAGAAGAGGAATGGCTTTCAGATCAAGTTACAATGATCTTATTCTTACGTATGTATGTGAAGAGAAGCCTGTTAGGTACAAGATAGGGATGTGTTTCAAGGAATGTTTTTTCAGAGCCCCAACAAACTAAAGTGTGTTTGGCTACGTAGAAATATGTCAACATTAGTAAATACATTATTATGTTATATCTCAATTATTACGAGGTTTAACCTAATATGCAATCCTAAAGAAACCCACGTATCAATTCATGTGTTTTCCACGGGGTCTTCTCAGAAAAACTCGTACATGTAATAGATTGAGTTTTGTCCATTTCCCCTATTAATAAAGAAGGTAAGAAGGTGGCAGTTGCGTCGTCGAAAAAGAGGTGCCCAGATAGAGATATAGAAGTGCGCCTTACAAACGTACAAACTATTTTTTACATTTTATTAAAGATATATCTATATTGGATAAAATTGAAACGGATTTTCGTTAAATAAATTTAGATTGCTCTTTTACTCTAGCGATTATCTTGTTCTAATTTTTGGCGAAATTATTATTTATGATATGTGGGACATTACTTGTCACGTTACGGTATTCTTCTGTTATAAGTGAGGATAACTAAATAAATTTAGAACATTAGTCTCGCGATCCTACTCTTGATATATTATATATATATATATATATAATATATGAAGAGTAGGATCGCGAGACTAATGTTCTAAATTTGTTTAGTTATCCTCACTTATATATCAAAAAAGGGGAAAATCCACTAATTTATTTTATTTTTTTCTCTTTTTCAAGTCTCACTACATGGTGGGGTCCGCTACACTAACCTCTCTTGTAAAGAAAGCCAACAAATCTCTTTGATAGTTCTTTCGTTTTCCATCAATTATTTTCTATTTTCTTATTACTTGATTTGAACTCAACCTTTTAAAGTACATCCTAAGCGACCAACCTTAAGCTCATGGCTATGCAGATTGCAGACTGAAGTTTCTTAGAACTTAAAGAAGCATAATATATGATGACTTTTAAGACTAAGAAACTAAACTTTATTGTAGTGATCACCTAAGAAATTGGCCCACTATCCCACATCTTATTATTCTTTAAATTTCTTTTATTATTTATTTATTTATTTATTATTATTATTATTATTATTATTATTATTTCTTAGGTATTCCATTGTTTTGATTCCGAACTCATTGTCGTTTTTCATTTTGACGTAGGCTACCTTTTCAATGTCGTTTCTCTTTGATAAAGACACCTGCTTACTTGTCGTTTATTGATTTATACAAGCTCTTTAAGACGTGAATCTTTTTAGAAATTATGTCGTTTTACAATTTACTTACTACTTCTCATTTTGCCTACTTGCAAACATCTCTCACATAACTTCTCGTACAAGAAACCAAGAAATCCAACCTGACAAACTCACGACCTTCAGCGAGCTTATTCGATCCAAGACTGTCCCGGAAGCTTCTCGATCCCTCTCTGCTTCATCAACCCCCTCACTCTCGCCGCTTCGTCCCATTCTCTGTTCGTTGCGAACAAGTCCGCCAACAAGACATGCGCACCATCGTCCTTGGATTCGAGCTCCCGAGCAGCCCATCTCGCCATTTCCATGTTGCCGTGGAGTCTGCAAGAAGATAGGAACGACTTCATGACTGGACTTGCGCGAGAGAGTCCATGTTCATTGATGAACTCCTTGGCCTCGTCCAAGCGACCGGCCCGGCCGTACAGATCGACCATACAAGCCAAGTGCTCGATCTCAGGCTCAATGTGATAAACCTGTTGCATCAAGCGAAAATACTCGCAGCCTTCTGGGAGAAGCCCAGCATGACTACATGCCATGAGAATCGTGGTAAACGAGATCCCGTTCGGTTCGGTTCCGTTATGTATCATCTCCTCGAACAGCTCGATTGCCTTGTGCCCTTCTCCGTGCGAAGCACAAGCTGAGATCATCGAAGACCACAGAACCACATTGGGTTGGCTTGCTTGTTCAAAGATCGATCGAGCGTCTTTCAGGCTTCCGCATTTCGAGTACATTTCTACAAGTGAAGAAGCTAACGGAGAATCGAGTTTGTGGTCGAGTTTGAGAACGAGCGCGTGGATCTGTTGACCGAGAGTCAAAGCTCTGGCCTTTTGACATGTGGAGACAATGGTGGTGACGGTGAATTCGTCGACGGTAATTCCCTTGCGGATCATAGAGATAAAAGCTTTCAAAGCACCTTCATAGTCACCGTTCCGGTCAAAACCGGAAATGAGCGAGTTCCAAGTTACATTTTCCGTCGTTGATCTGTCACAAGATAGAGTCGTTTCTCTGAAAATGCGCAAAGCGTTGTTCATTTGCCTACACTTGCCATAGAAATCTAAAAGCGAAGTTTTGATAAAACGCTCGCCGTTAATGCCTAATCTAAGAACGCGGCAATGAATCTGCCGTCCAAGTTCCAAAAACCCTAAAGCCGAAGCAAGAACCAATCCTGTGGAGAACGTGACCTCACTGAGAGAAGATCCACTTCTCACCATCTCATAAAGCAGATTCAGTGCGGTTTTCTCGTGCCCGTTTTGCATCAAGCCATTGATGATCGTATTCCAACTTGCAGCATCTTTCACGGGCAACTTATCAAAGAGAGCGAGAGCTTTCTCGACATCACCGGTTTGTAAATGGCCATCGATCAATATATTCCACGCCACCGTGTTTCCCTCTCCTCCCGTCTCGAACAGCCTCTCCGCATAACGTGATTCGCCGCATTTCACGTAAACATCCAAAAGAGCGTTCGCCAACGTGGCATCCAGTTCAATCCCGTTCCTCAAAATCCAGCCATGAATCCCCTTCCCTGTTCGGAGCTCCTTACCGCCCGAACACGATCTCAAAACACTCGACAACGTGAACTCGTTTGGACGAACACCCTCTTCCTGCATTGACCTGAAATACCCCACAACAGTTCCGAAAGAGTCAGCTCGAGCCAAGCCCGAGATGAGACTCGTCCACGATCGGACGTCCTTATCGGGAATTTCTGCGAACAGCTTATGTGCGTAGCCAAAGTTCTGAGATTTTGTGTAGAGGTTAAGGAGGTAATTTGCCACGCTCAAAGACGCGATAGAACCATCTTTCAGAGCTTTGGCATGAGCAATGTGAATCATAATTCGTTGACTAACCCAGAGAGTCAAACAGTTTGGAACAGTCTCATCATATATTTTTGGGATCTTAAGAGTAATAGCCAATATTCAAAGTGAGTTTAGCAAAATAGTCAAACTTTGGTTAATTTTATAAACTAGTCAATTAACCATTTAAGTGAATTTTTAATTACATTCTTACCCTTAATAACAAAAAACAAAATTAAAAATAAATACAAATTAACCACGTAATTTGTGGGTTATTAATCTGAAAAAATCAATGACATTTATTATGAATAATTATATTAATTATGAATTCATTTATTTTCATTAATTGAAAATATTGCTATTAATTGAAATACCTATTAATATGGTAACAACCAAACCAAACCCTTTTTTTTGTATAATTCAAATTTTAAATTCAAACATTCATATAATTTTCGGATTTATTTTTTTAAAAAAAATATCAACAAATTAAGGACGCCAATTATCGTAAATCAACAACGAAAAACTGTAAGTTAACATCGAATTAACGTAAATTAACAACGAATTTACAATGAATTAACAACGAATTTACGTTAATTTACGTAAATTAACAACGAATTTACAATGAATTAACAACGAATTTACGTTAATTCGTAAATTAACAACGAATTAACGTAAACTAACAATAAAAAATATTATGATTCCTCAAATTTAAATACAATAATCAAATATTTTAAATACAAAAAATAATCTCTCTCTTTCCCGTAAGACCGCCAAAGTTTTGCCGTCGATCGCCATGGCCTCGGTATTTCCGAGCGAGTGCTCCGATGGAGGAGCTCCTTCGCGCGCAACGGGAGCAGCGAAATCTCATCTTCGTTGGAGGCGTCGGAGCCGGCGGTGCTGCTCCCCCCGGAAACGGGGATCCCAACAGCCTAAAAAAAGGTCTTGCCCTCGGCGCTCCCTTCCTCATCCTCGCCGGAATCGTCGTTGTCCTCGGCCAAGTCCCCGTAGAACCCGACGAGCTCGTTGTCGGGCTGCAGCGCAACGTTGGGGGAGGATCTGGGGCGGGGCTTGGGCGGCGTCTCGCTGCGATTGGATCTCGTCGGGGATCTTCGACTCGCTGCGAGGGATCTCGTCGGGGACCTTCGACGCCATGGATTGCTCGGAGAAGATGAACAGAGAGCGATAGAGAGATTTTTACAGAGAGAGAGAGAGAGGATCGATGTAATTAAGCTGCTTTTTTTTTTAATTAAACTAATAAGTAATCAGTTACCATGATTTGTGGGATAGTGATAATTACCAATTTAATTAATTACGAAAATAATAAACGAAATTGATTAAATAAAGGGTATTTTAGTATTAAAATTTGAATTAAATATGACACCTTATGTTAATTGGCTAGTTTACAAAATTAACCAAAGTTTAGCTATTTTGCAAAATCAAAGTTTCAATTTGGCTATTTGGTGCAATTTCTCTATATTTTTAGCAGTAAAGCTCTCTGTTTTCTAGAGGATGAGAAATGAACATTAATTAATAAATCTTCTTGAAAGAGCATAATTAATATGTACCCTTTACTTTTCCATTTTTTAATGACTTTCAGAAATATTAAAATCTAAAACCAAATTCCCTATATATAATCTGGAATTAAAGAGTACATTTTGTCTAAAATCAAATAAAGGGTAAAAATGAATTTCTAAAACACTTAATAAGAAGAATTTTTTTTTTAATTTTTTTTAATGAAAGGCATATCTTACAAAAAGACAGTATATATATGTATAAATACAGGGTATAGGTATAGTATCTATACAAAGCAAAATTCTCTTATTAAATTATGTTTTTTTTCTTCTTCATAGAATTAGAGCATATACATAACATTCTTAATGCCATCACAATTCAGAACATGATAATGAGTACGACATAACTTATAAGTATATTAAACAAATATACATAAAATGCTATATAGAATTATATTGATTATTGATAATTCCGACCTCGACCGATTAAATAAAAAAAGAATGATTACTGAATAATTAAACTTTTCATTCATTGTAAACCTAGTGACATAATTCCCCATCATATCATATAATAATTTATATGTATGTATTGTATATATAATAATGATCCTATTGATAGATGAAGCTCATGTTGGTATCAGCGGAAGTGTAACCGCCGTCAACAACGAGGTTATGAGCCGTGACAAAGCCGGAGTCATCTTCGCTAGCAAGAAAGAGCGCCGCCGCTGCCACGTCAATGGCGGTTCCCCCTCGGCCTCGGAGCAAGCTGCCTTGCTCGGCGACAATGTTGGCAACGTCTGCAGGGCCCATGTCGGCATTGCCTAGGAAGTGACGGAAGGCTGTCGTGAGCATGTCGGTGGGAACCCCGTGCGGCGAGATCGAGTTGACCCGGATGCCGTGGACACCCAGCTCGCAGGCGACGCTTCTCACGAGCCCGTTGATGGCTTCCTTTGACAGCGTGTAGCTGTGGGAGCCTAGGCCTCCCATCAAACCTATTTCCATGGCCAATAATTATTTTCAAACATGTTTGTAACGTGAGAATTTTGTTTAGAGACAGAATTATATTCTATTTTTTTAAAGTCCGTCACATACAGCTCTAATATTTATTTGGGTTAATTGCGGCAATAATGCATAATCTTTGGTCAGGAAGGGTTTTAGGTCTCCAACATTTCAAAGTGTAGGCAAAAATATACAATTTTTGTTAAATGTAAAATCCATTGGTTCTTCCGTTAGGGATGTTAAATTCTGCTGATGTGACATCATTAAACTGCTTACCAACTTGTAATATTAACTGTATAATTTAATTGATAAGAATAAATTAAATCATATTTTAATTATGATAAAAAAAATTAATACATTAAATTAAATAAACAAATTTTTACTCCCCCTAAAAATCTAACAGGCTCTTCATCAAACATGAATAATTTTTTTGAAACACGACGAATTATTAAACACGACAAAATTTACAAAGATTACATAACGACAGTTTTTAGAAATGACTAAAATTTAGACGAAAAAAAAACCGACCGATTATTCAAAATAAATGTAATTTAAAAAACGACATAGTAAAGATGTGAATAATATTGAAGCACGAGTTCAAAAATAAATTTTTTGAATTATAATTAGAATATATTAATTTATTCTTATTAATTAGGTTATGTAATTAATATTACAAACTGGCAATCCATTTGGATGTTTAACGATGCCACATCAGCAGAAGTTAACATCCCTAACGGATTTTACATCGAACAAACGTTGTGTATTTTTGCCCACACTTTGAAAGGTTGGGGACCTAAAACCCCTCTTGACTAAAGATTGTGCATTATTGCCGCAATAACCCTATTTATTTTATATTTGATTATATTTAGAAATAAGGTATGTAAAAATGACTAATCACATATTAAAGAAACATTTTTGGTTTGTTAAAAAAATGATTTTAACAAAATTATCACATATGTTTTTGACACTTTAACTAATGATCTTCGAAAATTTAATACTGCAAGTTCTCCATTTGTTAAGGAAAACTTCAGAGCGTTTAGTAATGTCCTTAAACACTATATTACTTCCATCTAAGATAGCGTATTTATATGTAGCTAATTTTTCTAAGAAAATTGTTAGTTTATTCATTATTGTGATATATAAATATATATATATATATGTACATACTATAGATTATCATTATATTATGATTCTGTTGTTCCCTTTCAATTTCATGACGTGTATCACCAATAATATAGACTGTCACTTCTAGTACTTATTTAAAAAAATAATTTGTCTAATAATTTATTAGTTAAATTAATAAATATATACCTTTTTTTTTTTTGAAAGCTTAATAAATATATACCTGCTGAGCTAGAAGTGCAGATAATGCTTCCTCTAGTATTACTCTTGATCATGGCTCTAGAAGCATACTTGGCGCCATGCAAAACTCCCATAACGTTGACCTCCACCACTTGCCTCACTCTCGCCGTGTCAAGCCGCGTGATGCTCCCACCGGCGGGCCCCGAGATTCCGGCGTTGTTGAACATCACGTCGAGCCGGCCTTTCCATGTAACCGCCGCCTCCACGGCCGCTTCCACGTCTGCCTCCTCTGTCACGTCGCAGTGCACGAAGCGCCCACCGATGGAGCCCGCTAGTGCAAGGCCGGCCTCGTCGAGGATGTCGGCCACCACAATGTGGGCCCCGTGCTCAGCGAAAAGCTTGGCCGTCGCCGCACCAATGCCCTTTCCACCGCCAGTGATCACGGCTACTTTTCCGGCCAATCTAAGACAAAAATAGAATATTACTTATCAAAACTTATAATTTCCATGAAGCCCATTTTCTCTATCTTCACATTATAAAGGAGTGTTTTATCAAATTTGTTGTTTCATTGGAAATTTGAATTCCTTATTATATTATATTATAACATTAATTTCTGTAATTAAGGGACTAATTAAATAATCTAACCTCTTTGCAGATAATTTGTGATCAGCGTCATGGTTCTTATTAGGATTTGCTTCAAGTGGATCCATATGATTTGTTGAATATGTTTTTAACATGAAATATATAGACTTAATCCTATAACTAAGATCTTGTGACTAATTATATAAGACTCCAAGTATCACTTAGTCTTGTTTATTAGTTGATTATTATTTTTGTTTTTTTATTGTCACACTTTTCGTTCCGTGAAGCTATTTCCAATCTATAAAATGGGAAACGCCTATATTGAATGATTAAGTTGAAAATCTATTATTTTATGTAATAAATTCTATGTAAAATTTGCCTCCCACTTAACTCTCAACTATAAACTCTCTCAATTTTTTTAAATGTTTTTTTTTAAGTTAAAAGATAAAGGCCTAAAATCTCGCTTAAGTCAATTTTAGTTTCAACTTTAGTTTTTAATTAACATTTCAAGATTTTTATGGAAGAATTTTGTGAATTGTGACACAATATTTTCTGATATTTGAATGTCATGTTACTCATAAAAATAATTATATACAAAAAAAATCTAGAAGAGAACTTAAAAGAGAATCGCTTTCATTTTATTATCATACTAAGTAGTGACTATATTATAATCTATATATAATCTGTAGTATAATCTTAGTCACTACTTAAAAATCTCCTCTCTTTTTTTTTTCTGAATATTGTCTCGGATTTTTGTCTCGGGTTGAAAAAAATAATAATAAGAACTGGAAAAAAAAATTATCCCGGATTTCTTGAGACACGGACCAAAAAAATGTCAAATTTTCGATTCTCGACTCTGATTTCACCCCTATTACACAGTGATATACCTGAACAACAAAGTTGGCTCCGCCATTGAACCCAAGTCTGTAACTCCGAATTATACGGAATCGGATCCACTGTATACCATATCTAATTTCTTTTTCAACAAAACAAAATAAAACTTTAAAACGTTTTTTCATGAAACCAAAGACTAGTCAAAGTCAATTAAAATAAAAAACATGACATCACGTTGCTTGTTCGTCAAGCAACACTAACAACATTCCCCGCAATGACAGAGAACTTGGCTATTTCATAACCTGACTAGGCGGCGAAGAAGACGACCATGGGTTCGGGTTTGTCGAGCACGAAGTGCGTCGTGTTCCTCAGCTTCAGAGGGGAGGACACCCGCTACACGTTCACCAGCCACCTCTACGCCGCGCTCGAGAAGAGCAAGATCAAGACGTACATCGACGACAAGCAGGTCAACAAAGGCGACGAGATCTCGCCCTCACTCATCAAGGCCATCAAGAGAGCCAAGCTCTCCGTCATCGTCTTCTCCGAGAACTACGCCACGTCCTCGTGGTGCCTCGACGAGCTCGTGCAGATCGTGCGCTGCAAGGAGAAGAAGGGGCAGATCGCTGTGCCGGTTTTTTACCGAGTGAACCCGTCGGACGTGAGGAAGCAGAACGGGAACTTCGAGATCCCTCCGAAGCGCTTTAATGGCGGGAAGCGCAGGGAGAAGGCGTGGCGAGAGGCTTTGAGGAAAGCGGCGAATCTCTCCGGATGGGATTCCGAGAGCATCAGGTAATAACTGGAGTCTGCAGTAGGGGTGGAAATTTTATACCGGATACCGCTTTTTTGAGGTACAAAATTACGTAACAGGGTTTTTTCGGGTCACGTTTTTTGAATTGCAAGAGAGACGGGTTTTAGGCCCCACCGCGGTACCAGTTACCGATACCGGTTTCACTCTAATTGTCCCCTCATACAAAAGTCAAACCCAGTGATCAAAGGTGGCGTGATATGACAGGTCAGAGTCGAAGCTCATAGAGGAGATCGTGAAAGACGTGAAGCACAAGCTAGACGAAGCCGATGCTGCCGCGGTGGTGGTTGTTGGTGGTGATTAGAGTCCCTGCAATATATAACCGAAGACAAGAAGAAGAGCTGTATCGAATAGATAATTTTGTGTGTATGTTGGAAGTATATCGTGAAGAATTTGAACTAGAGAAAAAGAATTAAAGAATTTGTTTAAGGCTAAAAGCTGTTTTTTTTTTTTTTTTCCTAGAGTAAATCTGCGGCTAATGTATATAATGTTTGATCGGCTGCGCATTATGTACCAATTATTTATTTTCGACGGTTAATGTACAAAAATTTGATTCCGTTAGATTTTCTCGTGTTTTCCGTCACTTGACCGTCAGCAAGTATTCCTCCAGTTTTTGTATTTTTGGAATAACTTACTCATTTTTTGTCCATATTTTATGCACGACATATGGTTGGAAATAAGAAATATATCTACAACTGTGTTGTTTTAAGTTTTGTTAAAAAAAAAAGTGTGTAAAAAAATACGAAATTTCAATTACAACGTAAAACTGGACATTAGTGTAATGCAAAATATTTGTTTCGAGCAAATTTTAATATATTTAATGACTTTTTCTGATAAAACGTAAAACTAAAACATTGTAGATAAATATTTTATATTTCCAACGGTAGTTTATCTATAAATTTTGGAAAAAAAAAGAGTAAGTTATGCTAAAAATACGAAAGATATTTTTTTCATATCACATCTTTCATATTTTTGGCATAACTCGCTCATTTTTTTTCCAACATTTATAAATAAACTACCGTTGGAAAGATAAAAGATTTATCTACAACTTTGTCGTTTTACATTTCATCATAAAAATTTATTAAGTATATTAAAATTTGCTCGAAATAAATATTTTGCATTAAACTAATGTCCAGTTTTACGTTGTAATTGAAATTTCGTATTTTTTAAAAAGTTCTTCTACAAAACTTAAAACACGAAAGTTGTAGATCTATCTCTTATCTTTTCTATCGTAGGCCGTGCACAAAATTTAGACAAAAATTAAGTGAGTTATGTCAAAAATACGAAAGGTGCACATATAGAGGAAGAATCACTAGCTGACGGTCAAGTGACGGAAAACACAAAAAAAAAATAACAGAATCAAGTTTGGGTACATTAACCGTCAAAAATAAACATTAAGTACATAATCTGCAACCGATAAAACAATGAGTACATTAACCGCGGTTTACCCTTTCTTCCACTGAATAATTAAAAAAACCACTTACATAATATGCTGAAAATAATAAAAGTACGACATAACCCACTAATCAGCCACTAACAATAAGATCCTATTTTAACTAACGGAAATACACGTTCATAGTAATAAATCAAAAACTATATACACGTGTTAATTAACTAAGTTCTAGATAAATTCCAACAGGCGATACAACCTCAGACTGACAACAAAATTTCTGTTCATAGCGTTGGTAACGAAATTACCAAATAGTAGAATTCATAAATACTTTGTAATATATACTGCTCCACTTTTGTATATTCTGAATAAGATT
The DNA here is from genome assembly GCA_954871525.1 of Parietaria judaica. Taxonomy (NCBI): domain Eukaryota; kingdom Viridiplantae; phylum Streptophyta; class Magnoliopsida; order Rosales; family Urticaceae; genus Parietaria; species Parietaria judaica. The sequence goes on from OX940862.1 coordinate 12,754,123, forward strand.
TTTTGTTCCACTTTGGGTTTTTGAAAACGTGTTTCATGAATTTCGGACTAGTCAAGTCAACTATATAGAAATAGCATGACAATTGGTATGATCACGTTGCGTGTTCGCCAAGCAAGTATACAGAAACTACCGAGCAATAACAGAGCACATGACCATATCATAGCTCGCCGAGGCACGCGAAGAAGACAACAATGGGTTCGTGTTTGTCGAGCACGAAGTGCGACGTGTTCCTCAGTTTCAGGGGCGAGGACACCCGCTACACCTTCACCAGCCACCTCTACGCCGCGCTCGAGAAGAGCAAGATCAAGACGTACATCGACGACAAGCGGGTCAACAAAGGCGACGAGATCTCGCCCTCGCTCCTCAAGGCCATCAAGAGAGCCAAGCTCTCCGTCATCGTCTTCTCCGAGAACTACGCCACGTCCTCGTGGTGCCTCGACGAGCTCGTGCAGATCGTGCGCTGCAAGGAGAAGAAGGGGCAGATCGCCGTGCCGGTTTTTTACCGAGTGAACCCGTCGGACGTGAGGAAGCAGAACGGGAGCTTCGAGATCCCTCCGAAGCGCTTTAATGGCGGGAAGCGCAGGGAGAAGGCATGGCGAGAGGCTTTGAGGAAAGCAGCGAATCTCTCCGGATGGGATTCCGAGAGCATCAGGTAATAACTGCAGTCTGCAGTAGGGGTGGAAATTTTATACCGGAAACTGGTTAACTGTTCGTGTTTCAAACCGGTTTTTTGAGGTACAAAATTATGTAACCGGGTTTTTTTGGGTCACGTTTTTTAAATAGCATTCGGGACCAGTTTTAGGCCCCACAGCGATACCAGTTGCAGTTAGTTGGTTTGGGGTAGACTGGTCCAAAAGTTACCAAAAAATTATTGGTTTCAATAAACCAAGATTGATTTCTGAAAATTTTAAAAAGCGATACTAAATAGTGAAAAATTAAAAAAAAAAAAAAAACAGTTACCGATACCGGTTTCAGTCTAATAACCCCTCGTACAAAAGTCAAACCTTGCGATCGAATGTTGGCGTGATATGACAGGTCAGAGTCGAAGCTAATAGAGGAGATTGTGAAAGACGTGAAGCACAAGTTAGACGTTCTTCGAAACGAAGCCGCCGCTGCCGCTGCCGTGGCAGCGAGCGTTGGCGCCGCAACCTCGGGCTTTGCCGTCACAAGCTGTTGACAACAAAATTACTGTTCATAGAGTTGGTAACAAAATTATCAAATAGTAGAATTCATAAATACTTTGTAATGTATACTGTTCCACTTTTGTAGATTCTGTAAGATTTTTGTTCCGCATTGGTGATGATATTATAATCCTCTAGGAGTTTGTTCGAGAATAACTTGGTGTATCTCATTGACGTGATTAATGGAAGATTTTACGAGTCTCGTGGTTTTTTACTCTCGGTTTTTGATGGCTTTCCATGTTAAAATTCGGTGTTGTTGATTTCTGCTTGGATTGAGTTACTTGATATTGCCGAATTGATTGCGGGGTTTGCGTTGCCTATTTGATAACATGGAGGGAAAAACGCTTTTCCCACTATTTTGTTCGAGGAAGAATTTTAGATTTTGTTAGTTCCTTTCTCTATTTTGGTTTAGTAAGTAATTTTCTAAATTTATATTAGTATGAGCCCATTTCTTGATCTCTATTGTTTGAGCGCTCAACTCGTTAGGATTCGGGTTCGCTGGATGGGGTTTCGGGCCTCTACTTAAAGCCGTTTGTGTCAAAAAAATAATCATGAAAAGTAAGTCTAAGGGGAAGTTAAATACACGACTTTTCTAATTACACAGAGCCAGTAACACCGGAAATTGATTTCAAGTCATTATAAATAATTTCCCGTGTTACTAGTTCAGTGTGATTTCAAGCCTCCGTCTTTTAGTTGAAGTTACTCTTAATTTATTTATAATGACTTGCTCTATCTTTTCTAATTCATCAAATCAGACAATAAATCTTGACTAAGGAGAACTCGAAACTTCTAATTGTTCAAATGATTGGATGGCTATAACACTGCATTTGCGGAGCATGAAGTTCGGTTCGGGTATGAGACGGGCAGAGTGCAGCAGTGGAGGGAGGCTTTGAAAGAGGCTGCTAATTTGTCTGGATGGGATTCGACGGTTAATAGGTACTTTTTTGAGTAAATACAATAAACAAATGGACATAAAAATCTTATCTGTATAATTTAATTTTGTTCTTCTTGTATTTAGGCCAGAATCCAAACTAATTGATGAAGTTATTCAGCATATCCTTAAGAAATTGAGAAGTCTATCACCAAGCAGCAATTCGAAGGGCTTTTTCGGGATTGAAAAACGCGTTGAGAAACTAATGCCATTGTTAAGTATAGGTTCGGGTGATGTTCGTGTTTTAGGCCTTCGGGGAATGGGTGGAATAGGTAAGACGGCCTTAGCTGAAGTGTTATTCAGTCGACTTCTCAACGAGTTTGAAGGTAGTTGTTTTCTCACCAATGTTAGAGAGGAATCTAACAAACTTGGACTGAATCACATGGGAAACAAGCTTTTTTCTGCATTATTTGGGAAGAATTCCCGAACACCATCGTCGTGAGAAATACTTTCGATAAGGAAAGGCTTTGTAAGAAAAGAGTAATCGTAGTACTTGATGACGTTAGCGATCCAGGGCAGTTGAAAACTTTGATCCGAGATCATGAGTGGTATGCTCTTGGGAGCAGAATCATTGTTACTTGTCGAGATCAACAAGTTCTTCGAGATGCGGCTAATGCTTTATTTATACGAAGTTAAGAAGCTCGATTCTTTTGAATCTCGTCAACTTTTCCATTGGAATGCCTTCAAGAAGAACAACGTAGCATTAGAATTTGTTAAGCTATCACAAAGGGTGATCGACCACGCCAAAGGCGTTCCTTTAGCTCTTGAAATTTTGGGTTCTTGCCTTTCTTCAAAGAGCAGGATAGAATGGGAATACGCATTGAGGAGTTAGTTTGATGTATGGTCAAGAATCACGTAATGCCGTAGATGTCGAGGACCAAAAGTAGGAGTTGTGAATAAAAGGAGGAAGATCTGACTCCCGTATTATCAACTTCTTTTAAATTGAGGTGTAACCAACGATCTTATGAGACTGGTAACCATGAAGGACCAAACTAGCTGATTTACGAGCAAGATATTTCATGCGAGAATGAAAACTGGGTTCATGCTTACGAATGTTGGATCCGATATCGTCTGATGGGAATAGTGGCCATTTCTTTCGCTTTATTTTTTCTGCAATTACAATAGGAATACTAGATTTACATTTTTTACTTTGGAAGAACAATTTCAAGGAAGACGATATATCTAAAATTATACACTGAGCAGTCATGGAATTTTGTTACTAAACATTAAATATACTTTCCCCTGTTTTATAGGTACTATCGGCGAGGAAGAATGACAAAATTAACCAAAAATTCAAGAGCGGAAATAAAAGAATGAGATTAGGCTACAGAATGAGAATTAGAGAGGAGGGTAGAAATAGGAGGAGAGGGAGAAGCAGAGGAAGAGCAAGCCTCCGACTGTGGCGACCGTGCCTTGCGAGATTCTAGACGCCAACATGCTTCCCCCGACCACCGCCACCGAAGTGCAGATGGTGTGGCCTATCGTGGCCCCCACCGCCACGCCCACTGCGTTCTTGTGCGTCGCCAGCTGTCAACGAACGCCACGATTCGGTTACACCCCCAAAACATAATAGCAGAATGTTAGGAAAAAAGGAAGTGAGAGGAGTGTTTCTTACGGCGATTGTGGCTATTTGGCTGCGGTCGCCCCATTCCGCCAGAAAAGTTAGGATGAACGACTGCACAGCGTCAAAACATTTATTTCTAATTAGTTATGATCTATATGAGGTAGCGCAATAGACCAAATAACTTGGATCTTGTGATGAGCTTCGGTATCTTTTTCCCGTAGCGTGGCGCCTCGAGGGTTGTAGCAGCTACTTGGTATTTTTTATTTAGTTAGTTAGTTAGAGAGTTTAGTTATCAGAGGGTTATATGAGGTAATGTTACGACCAAATGATTCTTATACCCTAATGAGCTTCGGTATCTTTTCTATATATATGATTACCGATCTTCGGGGCCGACTTCCAATCTCTTACTCTCGAGAATAAAAAAGGGGTATTTGATCACATTTTAAAATTCTTTTGCTCGTCAGCATCAGCGCCTATATATGATGTTAGGACTGCCAAAATATCTGTTCTAAAACAATCCTAATAAATTCCCACATAAAAAGGAATTATTAGGTCTAGGAGAATAAATCATAAATCCCTATTAATTAACCCTCAAACACTAACAATCTTGTAAGTTGTAACCCTCCTAATTGGGAAGGTTGTAAGAGCTAGCTAGTTAGTTAGTTAGTTAGAGAGATTAGTTATGAGAAACATTAACTCGAAGTCACAGCTCAAAGTATTGAGCTTATTGATGAATTACCGATTCAACTTTGTAGGACTACTTTAAAATGTCATGAGAAAGCGTACCTCCAAAAAGATTGGAGTGCAAAATCTTGAAAAGAAGCGCCGGTAAGCCGTCTTCCCTTGTCCACCCTCAAGTTTCTCTTCTACCTATTATGGAAGATATCGACAATAATTAAATATTGGTCGCACACAGTTTTTACAAGCTAAAAATATAGAAATATCAGTGATTCACAAGGTGTAGAACTCACTTCTTCCATTTCTTTTTTCTGGGATCCTTTAGAGTCGGATCTCCAAGCAATGTAAAGCAACCGCAATCCAAAAAATGCGTAGAGGACTGCATATGAAAAATTCTATATTTTATTAAAAAAAAAATCAACTGATATAAAAATTGGAATATACAACCACAGTAAGAAAGAACATGTTTAATATTTGTGTAAGGTAAGAAGATGAGCAATTACCTGTAGCGGCGCTATTTGTGTGCTTCCGCGAAATCAAATTTGGCACAATCCTACCCAATCCAGTAGAAAGTACCTACAAGAAATTAATAAAAAATAATAATAAACATATGATGGTGCAAGGCGCTAAATCCTTCTTAGCTAACATTCCAATGAAGAAACAATATTTCAGATAGCTTACTGTCATTACGATCAAGGCGGACAGAGCACCAGATAACACAATTGACTTAGGGTGACGCATTGCCATTAGTGCAGCTATAATAAATGTCTCATCTCCAATCTAGTAGATCCATTGTCAAGCAGTACAAAACTAGTCAAATGAAAGTAAAGTTACATAGGTGTCATCTTTCGAATACATATGTTTGTTTAAAATCTATGAAGTATCTTAAATCCATGTAACAAGCGGTTTACGAGCAAGACCCTCTCTTGCCGCAAAATTAAGTTGCAAGAAATCACAAACCTCGCTGACTAGAATCATTGAAAAACTTGCAATGAAGGCATCGAAAACTCCAAGACCGGAGTCCACACTGACACCGAAACTAGCTACATCGACATCCGTCTTGCCTCCAACGGAATCCCTCTCCACGTTGTTTAAGCTAATCTATACACAAAAATTATGATATCTTAACATCAAAACTAAAAACTCCAACCAAATCATACAATTGCAATTAAAAAAAAAAAAGATAAAAGCCCCAATCCAACAGTTCAGCTTCATTGTTCCAATCTCCAGTATAATAATGACCGAAGAATTCAAGTAATTGGCACAGTATTAGAGCATCCAAATCACGGATAATAATATACCAGGCCAAGGAAAACACTAATTTTCGGATCTAGTAGTACTGATCTAGCTAGGGCTTGATTCAAAAGGCAAATATAATCAAGCAAAATTCATGCGAAAATTGTTCAATCGAATCAAATTAGCATTCTCAACTGTGAACAAACAAAATTCCAACTCAACAGAAACTACGCATACCTTGCTCCGACGGCCCAGATCTTTGAGAGCGCTGCTTTCTTCTCTCTCGGTTTCAGCCCCAGACTCCTGCAATTAGCCAATCAATACACGTACATACGTATATGTATATACTTATAGAGCGAATCATGGACAGAATGAGACCTGAGCAGAGACGGTGAAGAGAAGCAGAGCGAGAACGAAGACGGGGAGCAACTCCCTGAATCGCATGCCCGCCATTCTTCAGATCCTCGAATCCGCTGAAACTCCGAGAGATTCGAGAAAACGGAACCAGAATCTCCGGGAGAATCCTTGCGAAGAGAAGAAGTGGATCAGATCCTCAGAAACTGACCTAGAGATCCAGAGAGAGAGAGAGAGAGATCTTCTTGCTTAGAGCGAAGATCTCTAAAAGGTGAAGTGAGAAGAGGTTTGCATTATAAAAACGAAACCATATTGGAGGTCCCAGAAGGGTAAGCCTTCCCCTTTCAGCTGCCGTGCCGCGTTGAATATTTTTTTTGACCCCACTAAAATGACTAAATGTCGTTATTGGCCCACCAGTTTATCACGCTTGTATCATATTACCCCTTTCTAACTTTTTCTTTCAATTTAATCACTATATGAGTATAGCTCTCCGTGTGGGACATGTAGTCATAGGTAGGCCGTGGGCCGTGGGCCGTGGGCCTGCCTTGTTGTTAGGCACGGGCAGCCCAAAAAAATTTGGAGACGGGCAATTTGCCAAAAATTAATTATTTCATATTTTTAAATAAATAAATAAGTGTAAAAATATACGTGAGCAAATTAACATGTCCACTATTTAACAATTGTTATTTGAAAGTTTAAAATTATCAAAATATTTTATTTGGTTAAATATTTAAAATTGAAGGTTAAATGGTCCTTTTTGGTTATGTGAAAGTGAAAGAAAGAAACATTGAGTCTTTGTGAACATTAAAATGCGAGAAACCAAAAAAAAAAAAGTATCAAGGAACGTGGATAAGTTTAGATTTTCATTCAACAAAAATTGTAAATATTAAAAGGAAAATCGATATTAGTAGTCTAATACTACTTAAGTTTGTGAGGCAAACTTATACATACAAAAATCAATATAATGATTCATGAACAATATAAAATAGAACTATGCCTATAATTAGTATGGAAGAAATCAAATGAGTGAAAAGATAAGAGTGCTAAAAAAAGGTTATGGAATTTCTTTCACTTTTTTCGTAGTGGGAAAATGCTGGAAATTGACAAACTCACAAACACTAGGAAGCTAAGCCGTATAGGTATACAAAGAATTCATATTGTTGTATCTTGGAACTTTCTTTGTATCTTGTTCCTTTTTACTCTTGAGGAAGAGAAACCCACCACCACCAAGTATAAGAACCACAAGAATGATCAAATATAAAATTGCTATAAAAGTACCACGAAAGATGTCATTGTATGCAATGTATACTAAATTTTATATTGTCTAGATAAATTTTTTAAATAATTAAATAACTTGCTGTATATTATTGTTATCGTGGCACAAAATTTTAAAAAACCAAAAAAATATTTTGCCGTAAGTTTCAAAATTTTAATGACCGACTCCTTTTTTTTTTTTAAATGCCACGCAAAATAAAATTTGGAAATATATGCATACTGTGAGTGAAAGATATTGTGGCATTTTGTCGCAAATATTCTATATATAAATTGTATCAAAGTTGTGAAACCAAAACTCAAAATAACTACACAAGTAAAATAAAATAAGTAAATAAATAAATAAATAGCACGTGCCAAATAGTACTATGGAGAGGCAATTTAGTATGACCGCGTGTAGGGCTAGAAATGAGTGTGGTTTGATCCAATTGAAAATGCTCATCTAAATGGAAGGTGCTAAAACGTCGCTCCTATTGGCCATTGGTCCACTCATTCTTACTTACCATTTGATGACCAATCTCATATGTCATCTTTAAAACACTCAATTTAATTATCTACTTTGTTTTTTTTATTAATTATAAATTTGTGTTAAAACTTATTAAACTGTAGAGAAATGACTATACTATTTCATATGTTAAATGTCATAGTGTTGCATTGTGAAGCGGATAGTTAATATGAGGTTCAATCTTTTTACGAGGGCTCGGGGTTGAACAACGTTTGTATGTATGATTGTGAATGATATAAAATTTGACGATATCCGCCTCATAGTTAGGGTTTTCAAACGGATGTTGCATATCTATTCATGATCTTAAGCCGAACCAGTCTAAAAAAATATTTGTGTAATGACTCTCTTCTGCTTTAAGTTCATATTACGATTTTGTGCAATAATAATTTAAATCTTAAGAAATAGTGAATAAAGGATTTTAATAGAAGCATATATACGAAATTAGGTACTACATCAAATCTCTTATTTTTAAAATTGAAGCTTATGATATTCTTTGGTACATTCTATTTGCATGCCCAACCTTGCCCCGGCCCCCATTTTCTCTCCTCAACTTTGCTCCCGGCCCCTCTTCACCGGTTAACTTTAGTTGTTTGATGGTCAAGCTTTCAATTACAAATATGTGTTTCCTCATACTTGTTGACGACATGTTTTTCTTATGTTACCGTATACAACTGGGTTGTACTTAATATCTAATTAAATATTACAATTATGTATTTATTTTCTTCATAAAATAATATATAAATTAATTAATCAACTATTTTCTTAGACCATTCACTTTAACAAGAATCTCGTGCTCTCACCAAAACCAAATGTTTATTTTTTTTTATTCTTCCACTTTTTTTCGTGATTTATTTAAATAATAGTTTTCTCAAGGTTTTAAAACATGCCAATATTGAAGGTGATAATAATTAATAAATAAATATACTAAAACAATTTAAATTTTCATAAACAAACAGATTAAAACATCACTCAAAGAAATTGTGTAAGCTAATTTTTTATGAGAAGAATATACTTTTGAAGTGCATCATATGTGTGCTTATTTTTGTATTAATTTGTGATGGAGTGGTACAATTTTCAAAACGCACATACGTGTTAAAAATAAGATTATATAATACATGTTAAATAATTACTCTTCGTCCCTCGATTAATACGTCAGTCACAGATGTTTATAATTATAATTTATATCGTAACAAAAATAATTGATAAAAGAGCACAATCATAGTGTCCAAAAAGTCGAAAATCCAAAATAGTAAAATAATCTGAGCATAAAGTGCAAAATTGAAAGCTTTGATCGATATTTAATTTTCCTTGACATGAGAGACAAGACATGATTGAGAGAGATCAATTATTTTATTTACATGATTAAAAAAACAACATTCTTAATAAAGTATTTTGATTTTTAGTAAGGGGCTGATCAATATTAAATCTCAAACACTATGGTCTATTTAGTCACATTAAATTGACACATATAATTGTAGCATAATTTAGTTAGGACAATAAATGGAAATTGAACATTTCAGACAGTCGAAGTGGTCAATTGGACGTCTCAAACAAGCTCCAATAAACAAAGTAACAAACAAGTAAATCCATATTTAAAGAAAAAACTACAAGAGAGACAAAAAAAGAAACATACTTGGTAAATAAAGTCAATGGTGAATATTAAATAAATATTCGGGTATGTTTTTATTAGGATCTCATTATAAGAATTGAACATATAAAAACGATATTTAAATATGTACTTTTCACTAGTAAATAATCTATTAAATACGGCGCATTTCAAATTATAATTTGCTTCCGTTCTCTAAAAAAACTATACCTAGATTCTAGATTTTTTTATTTTTTGGATCGTTCATTCTTTTAATATAAATTAAAAATAGATCACCCAAATGAGATAAACATTAATAAAATTAATTTTAAAAATTCAGAATTTTAATAACGGAGAAAATTAATTCGAGTTTAAATACATTATATTATATTACATTGATAGTGAGAGACATTATAATAAAACAATTTGTTTACAAATTGGAATACATGACATATCACATCCAAGCACCTATTTATAGTAAGAAGTCTCTCCATAATTGATTAATTTCAACCAACATTACACTTTAACTTAAGCATAATTAATTTCTAATCAACTATACAGAATAATATACATTTTCCTAGATTATTATACTTTATATTATAACCCATTAATTAAAAAACGATCTAATGAAGAATAAAAAACATAAACTGGAAATAGTATAAGCAGTTACACACACATACACGAAGCGGTCCGAGCATCTTCGCAAGAATCGCGACTGGTTCCGAACAACCCCCACGCGCACTCCACTGTCCAAATCCCACTCGCGCCTCTCGCCCGCCACGTGCCGAACGTCAAATTCCACTTGCGCTGACGTCAGACGCAAAAGCTAAAGCACAGAGCGCGCGCGTATGCGCGCGCGAGTGCGCGAAAAGCCCCTCCACGCGCTGCTAAAAACGACGTCGTAAGAGGAAAACGACATCTCCCTCTCTCCTCTCCGAGAGAGAGAAAGATCGTTTGGTTGGTTTTTATTCCCTCTCCTCGTTTGTGGAGGGGAGGACTCACCGCTCTCTCTCTCTAAAAAAAAAAAGAGAAAAGGAAAAAAAAAACCATCGCACTTTCTCTCTCTAGAAAAACGCACGCAAACACACCCACTCTCTCTCTATCTATCTCTTTGTCTCCCTCTGCGAAATTCCGGTTCTAGCCTTGATCGTCGCCGCGATCGGAATGAGAGTTGCGACGGCGACGGAGGTTCCGTTACACTGACGACGGCGATGGGGGTATGGAATTCGACGGCGGAATTCCTACCATGTCCCTCGCGACCGTGACCGACGCCACCGAGCTGTCACCGTCCTTCCGTCAAGGTCTATACATATACATGTGTATATATATGTGTGTTCGTTCATGTAGCTTATGTTTTGCTTGGTGAGCCAATGGCGGTTTTTTTGTTCCGAATGGACGAAATTGCCCTCTCCGCCTTTCCGATTTCGGTTTGATCAGAGGCTCGGATTCTCGTGAAATTCGTCATTATTCAGTCGATTTATATTTATTTTTCTTTTCTTTTATAAAATTATTTCGTTACCGACACTGCCTTAGTTCTCGAAATTATTTTTTTATTAAAAAATATTTTAGAGTGCATGATAAAATGTGAAATGCATTTTGATTTGTAAGCAATGGGTTGAATCGGAAGTAACAAAATGATAATTCTATAGTTTCCTGAGATTTTTTTAGTGTACGTATTATAATAATATTTGTAATTATTATAATATTATTTTGTATAATTATTGTTACATTGTCGATCGTTGAATTCTAGGACATCATAGACGAGGGTTCGAACATGATCAGTGAATTCATGGAATCAATGTAGTGTTTTGTGGTTTTCAGATGCAATGTGGCAAATGAATTTGAGATCGAGCGAGTCCATGGAGTCCGGGAGCTATCCCGAGCGTCCCGGAGAACCGGATTGTTCATACTACATCAGAACCGGTCTTTGCAGATTTGGAGCAGCGTGTCGTTTCAATCACCCCCCGAACCGGAAGTTGGTATAGCTCTGAACAGTCCGGATTGTTTGTTGAGTTGTTTTTAATTGGGAATTATTAGGATATATAATTAAGGTTTTTAACCTTATTGTTTTATGCAGTAAATGGTAGAATAAGGCGTTATTATCGTTGTTTGCAGGCAATTGCTACTGCAAGGATGAAAGGCGAATTTCCGGAAAGAATGGGACAACCTGAATGCCAGGCATGTTTATACGTCTTGTCCTTATTCCCGACATATGTGCCAAAGAAAACTGCTATTTATACGCGTTTACTCGCTCTAAAAAGGAATTTAAGTATTCGGATGGAAGTTACATATATATAATTGTATATGTGTAAATACAATAGGATATTGATTCTCTTTATTGAATGCTGTCCAGTACTACCTGAAGACCGGCACATGCAAGTTTGGAGCAACGTGCAAATTTCATCACCCGCGAGACAAAGCCGGGATCGCTGGAAGAGTTTCTCTAAATGTTTTGGGTTTACCACTCCGTCCGGTTCGATTTAATACATATATTTTTATTACCTTTGACTTTCTTGTTTTAGTCCTTTTTGTTCTATCTTTGTCCTTCAAGCATATACTTTGTCATCACGAGCTGAAAATGCAACGAAATATACTCCCGCACCACCAAAAAAAATAAAAAAAATAAAGGGCATCGATAATAATCAAGAAAAAAAATGTGATATTGTATAAGTTTCTTGGCGTAAACACGTTCTTTCATATACTTATTTTCTGCAGAGTGAGGCGGAATGCGCCTATTACTTAAGAACTGGGCAATGCAAGTTTGGAGGCACCTGTAAATTCCACCACCCGCAGCCCACTAACATGATGGTTTCGATGCGCAATTCCCCAGTTTATCCCTCGGTCCAGTCTCCCACGACGCCCGGGCAGCAGTCGTATATGGGAGGCATTACGAACTGGCCAAGAGCTTCTTTTATTCCAAGCCCGAGATGGCAAGGCTCATCAAGCTACACACCATTGATTCTACCACAGGGAGTTGTGTCTGTTCCGGGTTGGAACGCCTACAGTGTGAGTCTTACTCTCGGCTTTGTCGTATTGTTTCACTTTGCTCGCTGATTATTTTATTAACATTTTACTCCCATATTTCGCATTGTCTCTCTATTACATATATAATGGTTTAATTGAAATTTTAAGCTGATTGGTTCAAAATTCAAATATATATTGTTTGCGCCTTTGCGCACATGGCTTAAAATTTAATTTGAAACCGTAAGATATTTAACAGAGAGGGGTAAATTGAGACAATAGGATAATTTAAAGAACAAATTGGTAAAAAAATAAATAAATAGATTAATTAATATAGGAGCAAATTGAGTTAATTCAACGTGTTTATGATATAGCATTTTGGGCATGTTAGAATTTAAGTTTGGTCTTAACATACTTCACCGGGCTTGTGAGCAGCAGAGAAGCGTAAATGTGTTAATCGAGTCGTACATTTTTCAGGGTCAGATGGGGTCTGTTTCATCTTCAGAGAACCAGCAGGCATCGGGCAGCAATCAGATCTATGGAACTTCCCGGCAGAGTGAGGTGGCAAACGCAGGCTCTCCGGGGTCATTTTCAGGGTACCGCTCTGGCTCGGTGCCTGTCGGCTTCTACGCCTTACAGAGAGAGAGTGTGTTTCCCGAGCGACCCGGCCAGCCCGAGTGCCAGTTCTACATGAAGACTGGAGATTGCAAGTTCGGTGCAGTCTGTAAATTCCATCATCCCAGAGAGAGACTCATTCCGGCGCCGGATTGTCTCTTGAGCCCGATGGGCCTTCCTTTACGCCCGGTCAGTTTTCTATATCCTCTCCATTTTCATTGTAGTTCTGTTTTTATTTCCAAAGATAACTTGTTTCTTCCTTTATTAGATCATCATTTATTTTGGTCATTTATATGTTTGGTAGTAGTGGTGTAAATACATAACGAACCGGATTTTCCAATACCGGTTTTACCTTATTTTATAAATAATAACGGCTTAATTATCTGTACAGTCAGACCTTGATCCGACGGTCTAAATTAAGTAGCCTTTATTGAAATAAAATAAAGACAGGATATTAATAAAATATTAAATCTAGAAACAGAAATCCAGTTTCCGATCAAATTTTTTTACCGTGATTCCAGATTTTAGAGTCCCATATTTGTAGTAATATTTTGAAGTAAATATATTCACAGTCGTATTTCGCCTAAGTACCGCTTTCTGTATTCAGTAAATCGAGTTTGTTGGGTTCAAGCTTCCTTTTAAAATGGTTCTTCCAGCTTAATTGAAAAACACTTATAAATACTCATATTAACTCTAAAAATGGGATTTTGTACCGAAAAAGAGAATGAAAATCTCGTAGTAAGCGGATTTTATGAGGTCCTTATTGATTTACGATTTTTATGTGAAACAGGGTGAGCCTTTATGTATCTTCTACTCTCGCTATGGTATTTGCAAGTTCGGTCCGAGCTGCAAGTTCGACCATCCGATGGGAATCTTCACTTATAACCTATCGGCCTCGTCCCCGGCAGACACTCCGGTGCGGCGTCTCCTGGCGTCGTCAACAGGGACGGCGGCACTAAGTTTGTCATCGGAAGTAATGGTTGAAGCGACAAACTCCAGGAGACTTTCGCTGTCGGAGAGCCGACAGATTCCTTCGGGTGATGACGACGAAACCGATACGGAGGGCTGAACCACTCCCGAGCAACGAGCTATTTACTTTTGCGATCTTTTGGGAGCCAAAGAAACGTTGTATAAATTCATTTCCATTATCGGAGATGTACAGAGTCCGTGTCAAGCCAATCCCTGTTCTCCTGAGAGCTCGTTTCAGTTGACAGGCTCGACTTTTTACTGACAATTTATTATCACTGCATTGTATAAAAAATTGCAAATTATTGTCTCGTCGGTAAAAGCCGGCGTGAACGAAACATCTGTTCCGATAATCACATTCTCTAATTTTTGTTAATATTCTCCTTGATTATGTTATCCAGCATCGCTTTCCTTGCTTCATTATGAAACTTCGTTACAGTTTTCCGTTGACTATTTTCTGACGGAAGTCAACCCGGTGTGGTATTCGCCAGAAAACAACGATATATATAGTTGAATTTTCTCGAACTATGTTTCAATTCTTGTTCTTATTCCCACTGCGTCATTTATGTTAGGAAGAGTCGAGAACAGAAAAGAAAAAAAAGAAAAAAAAATTATCGTTTTTATAAAAATTGTGTGGGAGGCTAGTCGTTCGGTTAAGATTTTGATGCAAAAAAATGGTCGCCGATAAGTTTTCGGGAAAACGGACGGAATAGTGTCGACAGCATAAGTTCTTTATAATGAATGACACGTTTAGGAAGTAAATTAGTAGATAATAGAGTAATCACTATTTAATCACACTTATAATAAAGGTGCTTTAAAAGCTGTCGTTTCTGAGTAGAAAAAGGACCAATGAGTGAGCTTGTTTGATTATGTTGTGTCGTTTACTGTTGTCGGAATTCGAGGCAGCAAGTTGTTAATTACTTGATTTCGTCGAGGTTTGTGTTCTTGACAGAGTCCACATAATAATGCTAAGTAATAATATATAACAAAGAACAGAACAAGATAACAAGAAAAACATATAAAGTGAGGTTTGTAATCAAAGATGTAATTGTTCTTAATGAGGTGCTAATCTCCAAACTTGTATCACCATTAACTTCTGAGTATTATTATTATTATGTCACAAAAAAATTTGAAAAAAATATTCTCGGTGATATATTCTTGCGGTAAATTCTGAGTTAAATCTCAGTACATATTTCGATTTATTATTTTATAATCTTAACTATTATATAAAACTCATAACTGAATCGACTAAATTGATAGTCAAGAGCACATAAAAACATGAGAATAATATAAATAAACGAAGATAAGAATTAGCATAAACAATTGAATTACCTTATCTAAATATGCGAGTTATTTCAAAATTTTAGCCTCCAAAAAATAACATATTGACTATCGAACTTGCAGCCTCTTCTTAATTTCTCTAGCTTATTGCTTCCAAAAAAGAGAGATAAACACAGTGAATAAATATGAAACAAATGATCCTCAGTTTCCAATTTATGTTTTTTTCTTCTTCTTATTTTAGATTTTGTTTTCGTCTTCTGTATACGTTTAGCTAATTCTCTTTTAGTATGTAAATTTTGAAATCTTTCATTTATATAAAACTTTTTTTTTTTGGTGTAAACTTTATTAGAATTTGAGGTATTTCAATTTTTTATCTATTACTTGAAACAAAGATAATTAAATTTTAGAGTAACTTCTCTACAACCACTAGTACTACATGTCAAGTAGCTATAACTGAGTGTCCTTCGTCAAAAAAAAAAAAAAAAACTGAGTGTCCAAAAACTTGCAAGTTTGCTTGAAGACAAAGGAGATCCAAACAATGAAAATTTACTAAAGTTAAACGACGTGACGTATTGTCATGGCAAAAGCAAAAGTGATTCGAATCTAGAACATCTGATTCTAGATGACATTAAATACTCAATACTTTAGTAAAAAGAGAAGACCACAATTACATATATTTTTCTGACAATTTAGTCAAAACTATGATAGTGGTTAAAACTTAAAATAGCAACAAACTATTCATAATTACAAACATTTAATACAAAACTAATTATCATTTGTAATGGGTCATAATAGCCTGCAAGTGCAAGTTATGCTTAATGCCACTATCACTATGTGATTATTATCATACTTAGAACGCCCTTGAACTTTAGAGTTAGTGCATTTTTAACCTCTTAACTTTGATTTTAGTAGCAGCGTCCCCGAATTATTCCAAAAAGTAGCAATTAAACCTACACATGAAAAATTAGCTAGAGATGTTCATTTATATGAAATATATGACTTATTCGGAATTTTTCATCATCAATTAACTGGCGTTTGGAAAACAAAATCGGTATGCTGACTTTATAAAACTATTATGAAAAAAAGAAAGATAGAAAGAGATAGTTTATTACTTTGAAGAGAACATGAAACTGTTCAGCATAAAATACCAGTCAACAATTAAATACTACTTAGTAAATCAATTAATTTTTCCATGATACACTTGTTTGCGATTTTTTAATTATCAGATGAATTGATAAGTCGGGCAGTACCGACTCATCAACTCTGACCGACCTAAATCCTTATTATTTAGAGGTCATATCTTGTATTGATTCGGGCGGTCTAAGAGGGACCGGACCATCACAACTCCTCTCTTCGAGAATTCATACATCCCTCATAACCTACTAGTAAAAACTAAAATTCAAGGAAGAAGGTGGACAATAAGCAAAGCTGAAGGGGCGTTGTTGTTAATCACTCAGAAACGACATGTCTTTGACACGTGGCGTAGCCTATGTGTATGTGGGAGTGGAGTCTACGGAGCTTTGACATTATGACAGACAGTCCCACAAACAAGTGAGTCTTCTGCTTTGGGAGCCCAAATAAAATGCTTCAAATTAAAGAACCCTTCTCACTCACGGATTCACTCTTCTCTCTCCTTCGAGCTCTCAAAACCTTCTCTTCATGAGCAAAACCCACCAAAGAGAGTAACTTTATCACCATTATAGAACCACCTCAAAACCGCATCTCTTCTCTAGAGGACCCATTTCAGGATTTTTTTTTTATATATTTTTTATTATTAAATTTGTTATCCCATTCCCACTAGAAAAGAGCAAAGGCCCTCTTCCCAAATTCCCATTATCTCATGATGATGATGGTGATGCCTAAATATTGGGTCACTTCTCTCATTTTGTTGGCACTCTTCTTGAGCTCCGAAGCATCTTCAGTCCCTGTAAGTACACTAAACTAACTAAGGATCCCACCTTTGGTTTCCCAGATCTTCGGTCAAGATCGCGACTTTCCTTTGTGGGTATTTTCGTGGAGCGATTGTGCTGATGGGTTTTGGTTTTCGAGGTGAATGGATCCGAAACCACTGAGCTGCCATTGACGCCATTGATGGAGCTCGGGAAGATGAAGACGATGATTTTTAACGAGAGCAGAAGGAAGCTCGGGAGCTTCAGGATTTGCGCGCTGTGCACGTGCTGCGGCGGAGCCAAAGGCACGTGCTTGCCGTCGCCGTGCTGCTACGCCATCAATTGCAATATTCCCAACAGGCCCTTCGGCTTCTGCTCCTTCACTCCCAAGACCTGTAATTGCTTCGGATGCCATATCTGAGGACAAAAAAGGAAAGATAAAACTCTCTCAATCTTTTAGGAATTTATTGCTTTTATTTTTATTTTTATATGTTGTGATTTGTCTGCTTGGTGCTTGGAGTGTGAATGGGGAGAGGAATTTCTGTCTGTTCTTCATTTGTTTGTTTATAATTTTTGTTGATGAGTTGAGTGCTAATGTGCTCTTTCCATGATAGTATTTTTTTTATAATTTATTTTAATTATGTAGCATTATTGCTAGAGTTAATGAGCATACTTTTGTGGAGTATTCGAGGTAATTAGCTTTATTTTTTAAAGAAATATATTTAATATTAATGAATGTTTATCACTTATCATCAGTAGAGGTGGTGTGACATTAGTGACAGGGATTAAATATAAGAATAATATTATTATTATCTTGTTTCATTGCATGTTGATTTATAATTCTTGAGTGGGATTTTTTAATGTTATCAGCAATTCAACATGCTTAGTGATTGATTAGTTTCATTTTTTTAATCCATGCTCTATCTCACTTTATATTTAAGTCTTAGAAGTTAATTGCATTGCAAGCATAGTGATTAGTAGCATTACTAGCATATAATGATCAAAGAAATTTAAGCAAAAAAATCTGTAAGAAAACAAAAATATGAAGAAGAGAGGACAAGGGTCAAATGTGTCTTTGCATTGACTTGGTAAGAGATGATAGATTTTGCATGTTGTGTGTGACAGATAATTTATTGATTTTGGTGGTCCATTGATTTGATAAGCAAAGAGACAAATGTGGCTTTCTAGCTTTTAGCATTGCCTCAAATAAGTGGCAAAGCTATATTGTTTGAGGAAAAAAAATATTATACAAAGATATTATTATTGTTTGTTCTAGATAAGATTGTTGCAATGTTATTAATGCATTTAATACATGGGGGTATGCCAACTCAAACCTCAAGGTGGTTGGAAGTTGGGTAGCTGCATGCAATTAAATTTAAGCCTATATTCTAGCTTGCAATACAATATGGCTCTTCTTCTAGTGTTATGAATTTGTACCTTTTGAGTTTATAGCTTGTGTTTTCTTGCTATGCAAGGAGTGAAAGCTTTGGCCGCCAACGGTTTCACCCGCCCATGGCCCGGTTTCAGTATGAAAATTGTGTTTTTGTCGAAAATAAAAATAAAAAAATCTAGGACCTGCCCGGCTTTAGTATTTGTATTTTAATATTTTTAGTTTGTTTATTCATTACCGTAAAACATAGTTAAAACAATACTCGATAAATTAGTACCCTCAGTTATATTATGCTTTTGTCTAGTTCTGATTTTGGATATTATTAAAATAAAATACTTCATTATATAATAAAATTTTACATGTTTTTAATTTATGAATGGTTATTGTTTATAAGTCATTTGAAGTTTAGTCTGTCTAGAGTACTTTTCTTACATTTTATAAAGGTAATTTCTACTTATAATTAATTAATTTTATAAATATTTCTATAAACAAGATTGGCTTGGTAAAAAAAACTAATGAGGTTTTAGAATGCTCGAAAAATCCACTCGGTATCCGGTCTCAATATCACCCCTACTTAATTGTTTGTATGATTGCTAAATATAGAATCTTTAGAAGCTTATGTGTATATAATGACTAAATTAAAAGGTTTGAGATTGAGGAAATGGTGGTAGGGTTTTTGGAGCCCACTTTGTGAAAATGATGTCTTGAGATGAGAAGAGAGTGTTTTGGGAATCAATCACATTTGAGCAGCCCATGCGCTCTTCAATGGAAATATCAAAATCAATATTTGTGTAGCTTTTATCATGACCTCCTCAACCATAACTACTTCATATATTTGCTTCTTTACATGCTTTATTATTGAGTCATATATATTAATAAGGTTTCAACCAAAGTTAAATGGTCATTATATGGCCTTTAATTGTGTTTAATATTCGTATTATTTAATTTTTTGTCGGGTGTTCCATTACGATTGATTCATTTCTTTCAAGGAAAGATTTTATATAAAAAATTTACGATTTTTAATATCTTTTATTGAGTTGCTTGTCGTATTTTATTTGGTCGCCTCCGACCAACCACCGTTGGAGGGTGGTTGCCTTGGTCGGCTTCCAAAAGATTAGAAGCTTGTTTGTAGTCAACCTATGCTTTGAAAGTCAGCGCTGAGGCTGACAAAGATTTCAATTGAAAGAACATGAAAATTTTGTAGGAAAAAATTGGTAGTTGGGTGAAATAATAATATTAATGATATCCATGCATTTAATGAAAATTTATTGAGGGGATTAATTGGTAATAAAGTAATGGAAGGAAAACTGTAAGCAGGTAACTCATTAATTAATTATTCCTCAGAGCAATTAGTAAGTTTCTTAGGAAGTTAATACTATCATAATTACCAACTTATTAATTTTTTTTTTCACACCTTTGATTGTTAGTACTTAATATATGCTAATAATGGATTATACTGATTTTTCAAGTGAAACATAATAAATGATTTATTTTATTAATGAATTTCAGAAGAAAAAAAAATCAAGTTTAAATAAATTATTAGTCATGGTTCCTTACATATTACTATAAAATAATATTGCTAAATCCTTTCTTGTTCCCGCCTTTTTTTTTGTTCGAGGATCATATGTTACCAAAAAAAAAAAAAAATTAGCCTCAGTAATCCTATATTATTTCAAATTTAGGGATATAAGTTCAATATTCCCAATTATTTTGAGGATTAAATCTCCAAATTTCACTTAACCGGAACATTTCTGGCTCAACTTAGCTCCGCTTCCGATAAGCTGTAACCTGTAATATCTAAGGGTGGGTTCACGTTTTGCTCCCTTAATCTATTGATCTATATTTTTATTTTTTTTAACCAGCATTTTTTATCCTTTTATTTTACTCCTCTATGATTCTTTATTTTGAAACATGTTATATTAGATTTAAGTTTATCTTTAACCCAAAATAAAAATAAAAATCTCCGCCTCCTCACTTCCGACACAGCCTCCTCCCTCGACAGCTTGTGTCGATCGTGTCTCCTTTGCTTACGGAACATTTCCGGAAGTTGGTGTATTCTAGACGAGGTAAAAACTAAAATGTCATCTTTTGAGTCGGCAATTATATATATTTGAATTTTTGAAGTTATGATCAGTTATAACTTTTGTTTTACACAAGGTGTTTTTATGATTTTGACGAGTTGTTTTTTACTTTTTTTTCTTCTGCATTTGCATAATGCAATATCAAATACAATTAGCTCAATATAAGTGTGCAACATTATGTCCAAAGAAGTATACTTACTCTCTTACCATTTAATTGAATGCGATACTTTTATTTTGACACACCAATGCACACAGACATTACGAAATTACATTACGACTATGCCTACTTCAGCCTACTTTGGGTAATTGGTGTACTTATCTTGTTTAAAAGTTAATTGACGATTTCATACTGTTTAATATGTTTGGCCACGACATAAGTGACTAAGAGAAAAGGATATTTAATTTCCCTTCTCAACTTTTTTATTTCTATATTTAAATACTTCATTCCAATATTTTTTCTTTTATAAAATCAATGTGGGACTAGAATGGGAACAATATTTATATACAGTATACAGAAGCTTTTGCTAATCTTTCTGTATTTTCTCAATGCCGGAATATTTTGTATGCGGTTTATAATAGTAAAAATATTATTTTATAATATAGCCTACATAAGCATATATTAACAAATGTAAACAAACCCATAAGGCGTTTAGAATCTTCTGGCTCCGCGATGATGATGACGACGACGGTTGACGACGACTTTCATGGATCATTTTCTTTTCAAATGAATTTGGAAGATGGTATTAGATCTAAAGAATTTATAGTATGTGTTGGTACCTAAATCAAAAATTTCTTTTTATCATTAATCGGTATAGAGATTATAGGTACGAGAAACGTGATGCATTTCTTACTTTCTTTCAAATTTATGATTTATAGTTTGTACAAAAAAATGTGAATAAATTAATCAATGGAAGATTTACAATAGGGGAAAAAGTAAGGTATATAAAACCTACTGCGCTGAAAAGGAAAAAAAAAACGAGAAAGAAGAATAGAAAACTAAACCTATATGCAATAAATATATATAATCATATATATAATACATACCTTCTTAGAGCTTATATCTTATTTTCAAGACAAAGAATTTCACTCTTCCAAATATGGTTAAAAGTTGTAAATCATATGAAAGGGTCGGCCCAACACGTGTCCTCTCGTACGGCCTTTCGCCATCGATGCTTGAAGATTTCAAACTCGGCCATTGATTGCTTTCTTACCTAAACACATAGAATGAAATTCGGTCTTATCTAAATTTGTCCTAGAGAATAAGAGGACTAGCTCGGTAGTTGAGTATTTAAACTTGTTTTGTTTGAAGGATGTCAATGTATTAAAAAAACAGAGAGTAATGACTAAAAGAGCTTACGAGAGCTCGTGAGCTCTTTGGTTGTGTACGAGAATTCTCCGGTGTGTTGTGTTTACTTTGCTCGTCCTTTGCCGATGAATTTATCTGCATTTGACGTTAGTTCAAATTAACAAACTATACAATGGTTTTTTTTATAATTATTAAGGCAATAAAACCCAGAAGCTACATTTTATTTATTGGTGTACTTTGTTTTTAAGTTTTATTCATTGGATTGTACTTTTTTAAGTGTAAATTACTCCCCGAATTTTTATTTCAGTCTATTTTGCCTCATAAAATTTTACTTTGGTACATATTGCCCGCTGAATTTCAGCATCGTGTCATGTTTCTGATCGGATTCATAAGAGTAAAGGCATTTGTTTAACCTCATTTTCCTCTGCTGCTCCGAGGGTGGGACGACCGAGATGGACTATGTACTCGGCGTCAACGACACCAACGTTCTTCGTTCGGTCTCCCTGAAACCGAAAAAATGAATAAAATACTATGAGCAACAGAGGTGAACAAAGAGCTCATTGTTAATTTAACGGAGTCAAAGTAGAGTTATAAACTTATAATAAAGATTAAAGAAGAAATATCAATAAGAAATGAACTTGCCTGTGCACAGTAACCAAGCTGAAAATCTAGACCCCAAGCATGTATCAAGTCATTCTGTCAAAAATGTCAAACACATACTAAAGGATTTAAGTCATAATATTTAGAGTTTGTTATTCAGATCTGTTTTCTTAGTCCGACCTGTTACGTATTAGGATGAAGCCGATAGCACATCTCGGATTAGGAATTTTCGCACTTTGTTTTTAGTTTAATTTACTTAGCCGTCAATTATTTTCCGCGGTGTCTCTTTCTCCACCGTTAGAACTCTATTTTTGGATCACACTGGGTCCTCCTCTACTCGCCGTTTTTCTTTTTGAATTATATTTCTTCATAAGATTTCGGACGCTAATTTTTCTAGTAATTTATTTATTTATTTATTTATCATATATTACCTGGATCATATGCCAGACGCATCGCCAGGCAGGTCTTGAAAAAACTGGGGCCATCATTTCAATCCACCTGAAAACACAGATTATTAATCACATAAACTTATTAATTAGCTTTAATAAAGATTGGACTTGATTAATTATAATTAAATTCTAACCCAGTGCATGGGGGATTTTTGCTATTGTTGTCACATCGTCTATTGGGAGTACCCTGCTTATAAATCCTTCTGCTCACAAAATTACAAACAAAATAGTTCAATTTCATGAATAGAATCAGTATGAAAATACCATATAGTTTATCTATGAGCTTATTATAAAATTTGTAAGAAAATGAAATGAGTGAATGTGGACCTGTGTAGAGATTTTCTTCCGCGCACGGTGATTTGATGATGAAGCTCCACGGATTTGGCTCGATCAAGCCCGGGTTGTGATATCTCCAGTCCTTCACTTTCAACAATGGAGATGTATCTGGTTTATTAAACATATATTAATCACTTAAATCACGTGTAATAAATAGAAGTGTTATGGCTATTATAATGAATCAAGATCCAACTAACTTCTGATTAATTAAAATGACTTAAATATCATATTGTTTAGTGTAGACAGGACTAACTTACATGGGACGCGGACATGGATAGTCCGGTCCGAGATTTTTGGTATTTAAAATCCGTTTTTTAATGGATCGTTGATCTCACCAGTCGGACGAATGAGATTGAAGAGCCGTTATCAATTAAAACTACAAAATTACTATACAGTTCCGGATTAGTCCCTTTGTTTTAAGACTAGGATTATTTTGGTCCATATTAAGTCGATAAAATACGGTCGTCCAATGATAAAGAGATATAAATTATATAATTGAATAGACTTCTCTTACTACTGTGTATATATGATGGAGATTCATAACCAAAATTCGTTCAATTAAGTATAATCAAGTATTTTTTTCTCTTATTTTTTTAATTATGTTAATTAACCATGATGTAAAACAATGAAGCTCATACCTTGAAGGGTTGAAATTATCTACACCAAGGTCCTCGTCCCAAAGGAAAATGTAATTATATTCGGAAACTATATCGGGATGCAAAAATCGCTTAGCGAACCACCTAGGCATTTCGTAAACAACGAAAAAAATTAATCAGCAAAAAAATCCGATTTTTTAAATATTAATTTAGCAATTAGAAGCTTAATGAAAAATAATTATTTACCATTTTGTCTGATTTCTTGCAGATACGTGAACGACATTATCGTTCCATTCTAAGCTCTTCCAGTGGTCAACATTCCCGTCGTAGTGGAAAAGAATTACAGCAAAATTACTCGCCAGAAACTGCAACACAATTTTTAAACATAAATATTAGCTCCATAGAAACGGCACAAATTTGGTATTTTTGTACTCTACATCGTGCATTTTAGTTTTTTCATCATTTTTTTTTACCTTTAGATGGCAATAATTTATTTTTTGAAAGACATTGTTGCAAAAAAAAAAAAAAAAATCACCAGGTAAAATGCACCGAATATAAAGTTCACGAGGCATTTTTTTTTTCAATAATCAAGGGAAGGGAAATATTAAAAAAAAAATGAAATAACTTTGATTTACCTTTGTGACCATTTTATCGACCAAATCTTTCTGCTTTATGCCGACAGTGGCCGCAAATAAGTTACTTGAAGGGCTTGTATTATTCTGCTTGGAATTTAATGCAAATGTACATCATAAGTAATATATTCATATCAATTTATTAAAAATTCAATAATTTGTTAAAATTAATTTTGAATACCTCTTGAAAACCCCAAAGTGGCATTAATTCCAAACTAGTAGTTCTGGAGATAATCCCTTCAGGTAATGCCTCACTTCCATCAGGCCTGCAATTTTTCTAAACCCCAAATAAATAATTAAATAAATACGAATTTGAAATAAATAAATGAATAAAAACAGTGAAGATTTTTTTAATAGGAAAACTTGTTTAAAATAAAGAAGAAGTTGTGATTTGATAAAAACAAACCTTGCATTTGTTTAACTTGAAATTACTCAGAGAATCAGCCACTCCCCATAAAGAAATTTCCTAGAAAATCAGAAAACATAGGAGTTAATGCATTTTCAACAACCATAATAATACAGTTGCTAATCCATAGAATTGGAATTTCTAATCCATTTTAAAACGGTTACGGAAATACATTTCCGTTTCTATATAAGGGAACATATACTACTCCCTTCTTTCTGTTTATACTTGTAATCGGAAATTCTATTTCCATTTCTAAACCGGAACAAAATATACATTTCCTTCTATTTATCTTTTTGTAAACACTATTTTAAGAGATAAAATTAAATAGAAAAATATTTCCCTTTTGTTGGAAATAAAATTTATATTTCTTTTCCTGACGGAACAGATATGGAAAACCCGTGTTCTGGCGGAATTAATGAACAGCACTATCAACAAAAGTTCTATTTTCTGTTCCCCCACGGAACAGAAACGGAACCCCGTGTTCTGGTAGAATAAATAAATAAATCAAAATTCATACCCGTTTGTGATTCGGTGCTACTAAATTGCTTCCAATGAAGTATGTAAGACACAGCAGAAACGCTGTAATAAGCCCACAAAACCGAGATCTAGTGCTGCATTGTGGATCTATGAACAAAGACACCTGAAAATTAATAAAAACAATAAACATTATATATATATACATTCAAGTGATGTATATGTGTTGATCAATGAAAGCTCTGGAGCCATAGCTTGAGAAGGAGAAGACAACAGTAAAAGAGGTTGACAAATATAAATAAGACATGTAACATATCACCAATGCTCTGTAAAATCACTGTACGGATGCTATGTAAATGTATATAATATATAATACATATACATATATATATGAACAAAAACAGAGACAAGAGAGAGACGCAGAGAAATGAAAGAGTGTCCGTACAAATTCGCGAGACTTCATCGTTTTTTCCCCCTTGTCTGAGACTGATCGGAGAGAAGCTTCAGAATCTCCGAGACTCACAAAGCTCGCGCCAAACACTGTATATATATACATATATATAATTGAACACCAAGGAGATCAAAGAAACACGTCGTCGATCATAACTCGAAGAGAGAGAAAGAGAGAGAGTAAATGAAGTCGTGTACGTGAATATATAAGCATATATGAATAATAATTTTGGTAATATATATATTTTTAAATATTTTATTTATTTGTTTAATAATGGGTTTGATTGAAGCTTGAGGATATTATTCCTTTTTAATAATTGGATAATAATAATAATATTAAATTGCCAATGTATCCGACAAAACCTTGTAAAACAAAGACTGTTCACAAAATGATTGTTCTTTTGTTTTATTATTTATTTATCTTTGACAATTTTTAGACCACGTCATTATGTTTTATTAATTAATCCAAGTATCCACGTTTCAAAAATAATTTGGTTTTTTAGGGATTAATAATTGAATTAATCCAAGTATATTATTGGCAATGACGTACTGTTTTCTGTCTGCCTCGACGTGCCTACTACTTATTTAGCAGATTAAATTATACTAATTAACAAGTGTATGAATTATTGATAATATTTTATGTATTTCTCGACGTGCCTACTATAAAAAATTATATATTTATTTATTTGATTGCTCTTAATTCTTATGATATTTGCATGTCTTCACATGATATTTCAATAATGGCCTAACTTTACGCTTTCTGTGACACCTATATTCATTGACTTGCTGGTTTAATAGAAATCTATACAAACTTGGCTTAGCCAATTGATTAATTATTTTACAACTTGCTAAGGCAATTCTTAAAATTTTACACATAAAGATAAAGATGGAAAAAAGTATCTATTTATTTTCCATTTTACATATTTAGTAACCGCGATAATTAAGTCGGTCCTAAACTTATTAGAATCCTAAGCGATAAATAATTTTATGATTTTTTTTTTAAATCGTAAAACTAAATATTAATGCAAAAGCACATAATATATTTGTATAATTAATAACTTCTCTTCAAATATGACAAGTTGAGCGTTTTCAAAAATAAAAGTACTAATCAAATCTATAATTATGTTTCTTGATCATTTAATTTTTTATAAAAATGAAAATTTTAAAATCTTGGACCGACCTTGGTATATATAATATCGGTATTTTTACTAATATTTATGACGGATAAATACCTTTTTTTTAATGATTTGTCATGCAAGCTTTGAAATTATGTCGGTGTCCTTCAGTGTTAGAGCTTAGACGTCACAACTCGCACCTAATTTTTTAAAATAAAACGTGGCAAGAGAAGTTTAGACATGTTTTAATAAAAAAGGATTGATTTCGAAGACCTCTATATATATAATTTAATCATCTTGATTTAATTGTTTTGGTTTTGTATGTACAAATCATTTTTCAGTTTCACAACGCTTCCACAAATATTTTTAGATTAATGAGAAAGAAATGGTGAAAATATAAAATAATAGAACTTCTTCAAGTGATAATGAAGTTTCCCACGAATAACTTTACTAATCCTTTATCTTTGTGAAAAATATTATGAATTAACGTCGGAATTAATCTTTGACATTTATTTATTCTTACAGATTTCATCAAAGTTTTCATAAGTATATGAGTACATAATATATGACACTTTGCATAAAGTGTATAAACCATGACATAGATTTATATCGAAATAGGATTAGGAATTGGTTAAAGCAAGATGATCGGAACATTTGCTTATCAATGAAGTTAAGTACACTGAATAAAGTAACTACCCAGAAACACTAATTAAAATAATTGCCTTTTTTCTCTTATTTTTTAAACGAAACTAAATATGTTGATGGCTTCATGACTTTCTTCCTTTCTCTAAATAAATTAAAACCCCTCCATCAGGAAGACTGCTTAATGGGCCTTAATGTCCGTGTACAGGCCCAATAGAACAATAATACGACTAAGAGGATTGGGCTCAGTTTTGCTCCCTTGGTTTTCTGCTCGTATATTTGGTGCTTAAATATTTGTGTATGAACAGTCATCTAGTATGATTTATTTAGGGTTTAGGGATCTATTAAAATTTTCGACAAATCACGCTATATAAAAGGCTAATTCAATTATGATTTCTGAAGAATAGTCATTTGAGGAGATGCCTCAAATGAGGTTCGAAAGCTCAAAATATACACAATCAGTTTAAAAGGGTTGAAAACGAAGTAGTCAAGGTAATTAGATCCCCCAAAACGTAAGAATTTCCACGTCAGTCAACCTTATAAAAACTTATCAACTCAGTCAGATATTGGATCGGATGTTGGAACATAACGAATTTATGAACAGTACTGACATACTGAAATAATCTAGTCCAACAACACGCATCACCAGTACTGACATAGAGATTAATAATAGCTGGTGCAAGTTATTCTATATATTTATATTGAAACGAGAAGATGAATAAATATTCAAAACAATTAATATATTACTTAAGAAAAACATCAGTCAATTTCGTTTAGAACAATTCACGCACATAACGCATTATGCCACGCAGGCATGCATGGCAAGAAGTGAACGATGGGCCTCGTCTAGGGATAGTGATCACCGATAAGGCGATAATATCATTATTTTTTAAGACTATGAGTCAAAATCGATATATATATATATATATAATATTTAAATATGAACAATGGAAGAGGGTTTCAAGTTCAACTTTCAAGTGTTTACTTCACCGACGAAGTTGTCAAAGCACTGACACTTATTAAATGAACTCCACTAATTACTAGAGCTGTGGGTGGCGGCGTCGCGATCCGTCACGGCTTGATCGCCGGAAATCGCGAAACCTACCGTCGCGATGCGTCGCGGTGTTGCCCGGTCGCGATCGGTCGCGATGTGGTCGAGAGAGAGATTGTGAGACGGAAAGACAGAGAGAGAGGGAGAGACAGAAAGCTCTCCATCGCAATTCATCGCGATTTTGGTTCCGAAATCGCGAACCGTCGCGACCCCTTCCTTGTTAGTTCCAAAAATAATTTGGAACTTTTGCCAACCACTCAATGAAGAGAGAAACGACAAACTAAAGCCACTCGCCACTTATATACTCACTCTCAAACTTTTGTATATATATATATATAATATGATCAGCATGTATTGGGAGAAGAGTTTTTATTGGCTGAAGTACAGCTTTGAGAGATGCATTTGAAAGCTACAAAGGGGTGTTATTTATAGGTAACACCATGACTAAGAAATTACATTTTTACCCTAACATGCTTGTTGCCCAAGCTTACTTGTCTCGTACGTTTTTTATTTCAGCACTATAATAATAAAGAAATATATTAGAAACTTGATGGGAAAAATCACTTGTCTAATGGGGCAAGTTTACCACTACATTCTCCCCCGTAAACTTGACTAGACTCGCGGTTTTTGACGCCGAGCAACTCTCGCATCTCCGTGAATTTGACTCTTGCTAGAGCCTTGGTGAGAATATCAGCGCGTTGCTCTCTGGTGCTGACAAATTCCACGATGACCTCTCGGTTCTCCACACACTCGCGAATAAAGTGAAATCGAGTGTCGATATGCTTGCTCCGTCCATGGAACACTGGATTTTTCATTAGTGCAATCGCGGACTTGTTGTCGACGTAGAGAGTCACTGGCTTCTGCTCGGCTCCGGTGACTTCGCTCAATAAATTTCTGAGCCATAATGCTTGACATGCCGCTCCGGTCGCTGCCATGAACTCGGCTTCACAAGACGATAAGGCCACGGTTTTCTGCTTCTGTGACTGCTAGGTGATCAGATTACCGTTGAGATAAAACGCCATACCTCCGGTACTCTTTCTATCATCGATATCACCGGCTAGATCACTGTCGGTAAAACCGACCAGTTCTTCAGATCCACTTCCTCTTCCGTACTGGATCCCATAGTTCGTCGTTCCCTTCACGTAACGAAGGATGTGCTTCACAGCCTGCTGGTGTAAACCGGTAGGCTTCTCCATGTGACGACTCACTATGCCAACTGCATATGAGATGTCCGGTCGGGTATGGGTTAGATACCTGAGACACCCGACGACACGTCTGTACTCCGTGGGATCCACCGGGGTTCCTTCTGCGTCTTTCCCAAGCTTCAACTTTGACTCCATTGGATACTTGCTCGGATTGCAATCCGCCATCTTGAATTGCTTCAGAATCTTCTTCGCGTAGGCCGTCTGCCTTAGCGTGACGCATTCCTGCTTCTGATCGACCTCGATGCCGAGGTAGTACGAGAGCAGTCCGAGGTCGCTCATCTCGAACTCCTTCATCATTTGCTTCTTGAATCCATCAATGCCTTCTGCACTGGATCCAGTCACGATCAGGTCGTCGACATACACACCGACGATGAGGGCCTCGCCTTGATTATTCCTCGTGTAGACCGCTTGCTCCTGGGAGCACTTCTTGAAACCAAGACTCTTCATACTCCTGTCGAGTCGAGTGTTCCATGCACGTGGTGCTTGTCTTAAGCCATAAAGAGCTTTTGACAACTTGTACACCTTGTGCTCTGCGGTCTTTTCGACGAAGCCTTCTGGCTGAGCGACGTAGACTTCTTCTTCCAGTTCACCATTCAGGAACGCTGATTTGACATCCAGGTGATGGATTTTCCAGCCTCGGTGAGCTGCGAGGGCTAGAATCAGCCTGACCGTGTCGAGTCTGGCTACGGGGGCAAAAACCTCTTCAAAGTCTATTCCCTGTTTCTGCACATAGCCCTTTGCGACCAGTCTGGCCTTATGCTTGAGGATTTTTCCTTCTGAATCCTTCTTGAGCTTGTAGACCCACTTTAGACCGATGGACTTATGACCTTTTGGAAGGTCGACTAGCTTCCATGTCTGATTCTTCTCAATTGACTCTAGCTCTTTGTCCATCGCTTTCTGCCATTCCTTCTCGGTGGCTGCCTCACGATAGCTGGTTGGTTCCTCTTCACTAACCAACAGGAGCTCCTCCGGGCTCAAGTCAAGCTCCTGCGCTTCTTCGTAGACGTCAGACAGGGTACGGAACCCTCTTGGTCCGTCCTTGATCGACGAGTCTCCTGAGCTGGTTCCTCCCGAACTAGCTGTCATTGGGATCGGGGTGCTCATTCCTGATCCTAGGTTAGGCGAGACTGGCGGTGAGCTGGTTCCAGTCGTGCTGGTTCCAGGCGAACTAGGCGTTGCTAGTCCTTGAAATGGATTATCTCCTTCTTCTTGCTCGATCGCCTCTTCCTCTTCGAGTATAAACTCCACCGAGTTTTGTTGAGGCTCTCCGTTATCGTCTCGCCAATCCCATTTCTTTTCTTCTTCGAACACGGCGTCTCTGCTTACATGCGCTTTGCCGCGTCGGGGGTCGTAGAGTCTGTGTGCCTTGCTCCCTTCTTCGGCGCCAAGGTACACCATTGGTTGACTCCGATCATCGAGCTTTTTGAGGTTTGGTCCCACAGTCTTCACATGTGTGGTGCATCCAAACACCTTCAAATGCTCTAGATGAGGTTTCTTCCCTTTCCAGGCTTGGTAAGGGGTGCGCTCGCCTAGCGCCTTCGTCGGTAGACGGTTCAGCAAGTAGACCGCATGTCGTACTGCTTCTCCCCAGAACCTCGCCGGAACTTGCATGCTCTTCAGCAAACTCCTTGCAGTGTCCATCACAGTCCGGTTTCTTCTCTCGACCACACCGTTTTGCTGGGGCGTGTACGGTGCAGTGAGGTGGCGTTCGACTCCTTCTTCATTGCAGAATTCTCCGAACTGTTGGGACGTGAACTCTCCACCTCGATCTGTTCGCAGGGTCTTCAGTTTATGTCCAGACTGGTTCTCGACGAGCCTCTTGAACTTCTTGAAGACTTCAAGGGCTCCACTCTTCTCCTTGAGTGTATAAACCCACATCCAACGACTGTAATCATCAACAAGTAAAAAGAAGTACTTGTTGCCGGCTAGAGTGGCCGGGGTGATTGGACCACACAGGTCAGCGTGCACCAGTTGGAGGGGTCGCTCTGCTCGAAACTTGGCCTTGATCGGAAATGGCACTCTTGCCTGTTTTGCGACCATGCAACATTCGCAGAGATGGTTGGGGTGTTTGATCTTCGGTACCCCAAAGGCCATTTTCTTCTCTCCCATCATCTTGAGCGCGTAGAAGTTTACGTGCCCAAGTCGTGCATGCCACAACCAAGCTGGGTCTGCCATGGACACCATTAAGCAGACGGGTTGGCCCGTCTCCAGGAGTATCTTGTACAACCTGTTCGGCGTTCTCTTTACCTTCATCAACAGGGCGCCACTTTGGTTCCACATCTTCAGGTATGTGCCGGCCATCACCACTGTGTTGCCGACCTCCGTCATCTGACCGAGGCTGATGATGTTACTCTTCAGCTTCGGGATGTAGTACACCTGGGTAAGTAGGCGTTGGTCCCCGTTCTTGCACTGGAACAGGATGGACCCTCTGCCTCTGATTTCGACGATCGATTCATCGCCGAACTTCACGCTCCCTGTGATCTTTTCATCGAGCTCTTTAAACTTAGCTCGATCTCCCGTCATATGGTTGCTTGCACCATTGTCTAAATACCAGACGTCGGTATAGACATTCTTCTCTCCGTCTACGAGGAGGTTCGCAATAACCTTGTCCTCGATGAGCATAACCGTCGCTTTGGCCATTTTCTCCGGGCTGGGCCTTTTCTCGGCCATCGTCAGCTCGGGCTCCAGGCTCGACTTTACGTCGACTGGCTCCTCCAGGTCGGTCTTCTCTCTGACCGGTTCTCGCCCGGGCTCAGCGTCGATTTCGTCTTCGACGCTCGTCTCCTTATCTCTCCGCATTTTAACATTCTCCTGCTTAACGAACATTAGCCTTGCCTCGTCTTCGTCAAACCTCGTCAGATTTGATTCCTCGCCGTGCTTCTTGCTGCGGCACTCCGATTCATAATGCCCAAACTTCTGACAATTGTAGCACTTTACTGTGCTCTTGTCTCTTTGGGCCGTGGTGCCATCTTGACGGGGAAAGCTGCTGCCGCGACTTCGCATATCACGACCTCGCCCTCGTCCTCGGCCTCTACCACGTGCTCGGATATCTCCGCCGTACCCGCCACGACTCGACGAGCTTGAAGAAGACCCAGCTCCATGATTCTTCTTCTGTTTGGCCACCCATTCTTCATGCGTTAGCAGGAGGTGCTTTTCATCTTCATTCTTCACCGTGACGCCGCCCATTTGCTTAGCCATCGCTTCTTGACTTGCTAGCAAATTCTCAAACTCTACAAGTGATGGTTGAACGGGCCATCCTTGTACAGCAATCACGAAGCTTCGGTACTCTGATCTCAACCCGTGGATGATGATCCTCTTCATACGAGCCTCTCCGATGACAGACTTCGGATCGAGATCGCTAATCTCACGGCATATCGACTTGACCTTGTGAAAATACTGAGCAATCGTCACGTCGCGTTGTGAGATTGATAGCAGCTCGTTCTCCAAGAGCTGTAGCCTCGCATCATTCTTCTTTGAGAAAAGCGTCGTGAACGTTTCCCATGCTTCTTTAGGCGTCTTGTCGTCACGAATGTGCTCCAATATCTCTTCTTCAATGGTGGTCTTCAAGGCAAACATCGCTTTGCCTGCTTTGATTCTCCATTTGCGTAGGGTGCCGTTAGCATCTTCCTCTGGCGGCATAATTTCGCTTCCACCGACGACCTCCCATAGGTCGTGCCCTTGCAAATAGGACATCATGCATGTTGCCCATGTATTGTAGTTGGTGTTGTTGAGTTTCTTGATACCTCCGACAACTTGGAGATCACCCATCGTGTTGGCGGTACCTCGACACAAAGAAAACTCTCACAAAGAAATATCAGGAAAGCGTTTCTGATGTGGAAGATCAGTCGGAACTGCAACCACAGAGCATACTAAGACTTTCTAAAATCTCAAAAAAATCGTTTCTGATGTGGAAGATCAGTCGGAACCGCAACCACAGAGCATACTAAGAATTTCAAGAGACCTGACAACGACACCAACAACCTCGCTCTGATACCAAATGTTAGTTCCAAAAATAATTTGGAACTTTTGCCAACCACTCAATGAAGAGAGAAACGACAAACTAAAGCCACTCGCCACTTATATACTCACTCTCAAACTTTTGTATATATATATATATATAATATGATCAGCATGTATTGGGAGAAGAGTTTTTATTGGCTGAAGTACAGCTTTGAGAGATGCATTTGAAAGCTACAAAGGGGTGTTATTTATAGGTAACACCATGACTAAGAAATTACATTTTTACCCTAACATGCTTGTTGCCCAAGCTTACTTGTCTCGTACGTTTTTTATTTCAGCACTATAATAATAAAGAAATATATTAGAAACTTGATGGGAAAAATCACTTGTCTAATGGGGCAAGTTTACCACTACATTCCTTCCCGTCGCGAGCGTCGCGATGGCTCCATCCCCGTTGTGAGCTGCACCTCTACTAATTATACTTACAATACAACCAAACTAATTTTTTAGTATATATGTGTGCTCAGGGACAGTAATGAATATAGATGTCAAAGGCTAGAGAAAATTGCCTGTAATTTATATATGAAAGAAACTAATTGTAGGAAGTTACTAAAGATGTTACTATAAAACTTAAACATTCTTATTAACTTATTTATATGTATTATTTAAGCCTTTCGTTCAGTTAATGAAATTATTCAGCAACGTTTATGAATTTAAAGATCATAAAGTCTGGTTGGTCAAATTCTTTGTTTTTGGAGGTCATTTGCTAGAGTAGAGAATAGAATACCTATATATAATATATGTGCATAATATATATATATATGTGTATATATATATTATTCCTTTATGCGACTCAGAAGCATTACAACAAAAAGTATATATTG
Organism: Parietaria judaica; assembly: GCA_954871525.1. Lineage (NCBI taxonomy): Eukaryota > Viridiplantae > Streptophyta > Magnoliopsida > Rosales > Urticaceae > Parietaria > Parietaria judaica. The sequence goes on from OX940862.1 coordinate 12,788,718, forward strand.
ATATTGACACGCAATATTAATGACCTAATTAGGATCACCTAATTTCTTTTATAAGATAGCAATACTCTTGAAGTATTACAAAATAGTGGGGCTATTGCCACATACGGTTACAACATATATGGTACTTCCAAAATTATATTATTAATGAAAATATAAAGAGCGTATATTTATAGTTCCAAAATTAGTACAGAGTTATAGATCGTAATTAATGTACAAAATCCAAGAGAATATAATAAGCGATCAGTGCTGGAAGAGAGACCATCATACCAAATATCACCCTGCAAATGAATAATAATATGGATCAGTACCTGTTAATAATTATAGTATAATAATATTTTTCATTTCTTTTCTTATTTCTTGTATTCATGAGCTTGTTTAGTTACTTGATAATTAATAATAATAATCAACATTGAAATAACCAGTGCGATAACGATAAAACAGCTTTGACTTTTTTGGAAAGTCAACTTACGCAGTACTAATGACGTCAGCGTGTAATCCATATTCTTTGGCAAAGATGAAGGATGTGATGGATTGAGGCAATGCAGCCTGAAACAGAAGCCAGTTAATTACAAACTATAATAATTAATAATTAATCGAGTTATTAAGTGATATTTAAGTGCAAATTACTTCAGCGACCAAGTGGTTAAAGGCAATATTTAAGGCTGAAAACTAACGTAATCACATGTTATTTATATTATGAATATATATATTAGCTCTGTGACAATGACATAGAATAAATCTACGTGGGTGTTCTTTTGGTAACTTAATTGTATATATAAAAACTTAAAATATAGCTATATTTTGAAACTTTATACAAAGAGGGCATTCGGTTGAGTTAGAGTTGAGAACTAGTCAGATTATAATAAATTAATATTCTATTAATACTCGATTAAGTAATGATCTCGATTAAATTATACTTTACTTGGTTCTAACTCTGAAAATAACCATTAAATTAATAATTGAAAAATTAGTAACTTTGACAATATAATTTAAGTTGGCGTCTTCGTCAATAAATTATAAAAGTTATGTTGTGTTTTCATAAAATGCTTATAGTACTATGAAAATTTCAATAAAATAGTAAAAAAAACGACGAATTACAAACTAAAGCACTCAACAATTTTTAGAAAGACTATGAATATATATAGAAAGATTAATTTAAATAACTTTTGATATATTTTTAGGTATATGTATGTACTATGTCATATATATGTATGCAATATATTATATATATATATATATACCTGTATAATGGCAACACGTAGAACATCACCATGCAAGCCAGCGGCAATACAGCCGATAGCCATGGCTGCGGGCCCGGCAATGAACCTCAGAACCAACCCGATCACCGTTAGCCTCGGCCCACATGCGATCGTCTTCTCTTGCAGAGCCATGAATATCCCTACAATATTTACAAAAGAATATAATTAGTTTTGGTCGAAACCGGTAAGTATAAAAGACAAGAGAATTAGAATTAAGATTAAACATGTTGAGATCAGACAATAAAAGTACAGTGAGATTTAACTAGATTTATAAATTCATATGTTACTATTGCGAGTTAATTTTGAGACTTAACCGTAAGTCTCGGGTATCGAGGACTCGAGGTCAAACAAGCTTAATCATGCTCCAAGTTAAATGAGCTAAAAGAATTACTATTTTAAGAGGGCATATCAGTAATAATCCATGTCTGAGCATATATAGAACTAGAAGAAGAACTACTTATTAATAAAATTTATGAGGGTACGAGTTATTGACTTATTTCTCTCATTAATTTTCGATACGCTACGTGACACTAATAATTTATATGCACACATGCATAACATGCAAATGCAAATATATACTAGAATAGGAATCAGGATGATGTAATTATTGTAATAGTAATAATCGTATATAACACAGAAATTGATTAATAATGAAAATAAATTCTCACCCATGCTAAACATGGCAGTGCCTGCTCCAGCTTTCGACATGATCAATATAGAACCTTCAAGTATGCCTGGCATTTCTAAATGCCACCTGAAAAACGTGATAGTATTTTCCAATTAATAAAATATATATGGTAATTAAACTTATAAATAAGTTATTACCTAATATATATATAGTTGAAGGAATTACCTATTGGCAATAAGAGCCCATATTATGCCAATATAAACCGCATAAGAGTTGGGATTCATGGCAAGCTTGAGCCACACTTGCTTCATGAGAGTCCAGAACGAAGGCTTGTCAATATCATCACCACCAACAACGCCGAGATCTCCTTCCAAGTCCTTCCCTTGCTCGTCTTTTCCACCGTCAGTCGTGGCCGATGAGACGCCTAAGCTGGTCCGTCGGAACTCGAGCACGAACAAGAGAAAGGTCAGCCATATGATCGCCTGAATTACTGATGATTGGACAACGAGATCAACGGCCATAGGGCCGTACATGGCCTTCATCATCGGCACCCCGACAACGAGCGAGTTCGTCAGAGTGCACAAAGAGAAGCTCGTGATCGACCAGCCGTAGCTTCCCTTCGAGCTCCATTTGGCCCAAAACCCTAGCGCCACCACGATTATCGCCTTCGAGATCATGTCGGCGGCAATGAAACGTGTGTTCCAGCTGTACGGGTCCACGTTGGAGGTGAACTCGAACGTGAAGAGTGGGAGAGTGAAGTAGCATACAAACCGGTTGATCGCACCGCACTGCTCCGGCGTAAAAACGCGCCACCACCGCACCGAGCCGTACCCTAGGGCTAGGGCAACGTAGAGAGGGACCACGGCTTCAATGACCTTGTACACGTCTTGCCAACCTATCATGATATCTTTGTAAAACTTTCTTGTGATGAGTTGTGACTTGGTACGTAAGAAATTAAGTACTATTGTAATTAAGTGTTTGAAGTGTTGTAATTTCATATGTTTTGTTTGTGTTCTTTGGGTATTTATACCACCACCAAAAGAATCCAAATTTGTTCCTCTCTTGCTCTTTTGGTCGAGCTTTATTTTTTTTAGTATTTTAATATTTTTGTTGTTATTATTATTGGAGAAATATGCTGGTGGGTGTAATGTGATGCTATACCGTGGATTCTTGGAGGCGTGTGAGATAATTAAGTGATGAAATTTTTTTCTTCTATAGTAATTAGTACATGGTTAAATGTGAAGTTGCTTTCAACTTTCACCAAGGGTTTTTCTGTGTGTTTATTTTGTGAATATTATAATCTAGGTCAGCAATGATCTAATTAGAATAAGGAATGAGGTCCAGCTATTGTTCCACCAATTATTTTGCCAAATATTATAATGTTTGAATACGTTCATAGTTCTTTTATAGCTCAAAATCAAATTAATATATAATAAATAAATTATCTCATGACCCAAGTGGGAGTTTGGGACACGCAATAATTTGTCTCAAACTAATGTTGAATGACGTTGATGTCTTTGATCACATAGGTTACTGTAGTTGATAAATTCGATCATTTGTGTAAAGTTTTTCAAATAATTAGGACATTAAGGAAAACTGTAATGATCGTAATACATGTGAAAGTTAATGTGTTTCCAAGAGCTAGAAATCTCTAACCATGCATGCAAACGTATGAAAAGGGAAACCCTGATTTAAGGCAGTATATATCATGCATGGGATGAACCGTATGTTGACAAAGTAGTACACAAATACACAATATATTTATATATATATATATATATATATATATGCGCGTGCGTGTGATGTTAATACTCTAAAATATACGTTTTCATTAAATTAGGATAATAAATAAGTATGGCGCTCACATAATCTTAGAGTCAAGAAGGCAAGAGAAGTAATTAAAGTTGTGCAATCCCGCACTCATGGAACAATCCGAACCATGTAATTATGGAGTTTCATGGTCAAAAAGGCTTCTAAGGATTGAGTTTAAAGATACTATCTTTATTATTCAGAAGTTCTTTCATAAAATTTCGTTGTTCCCGTCCCCTTTGTAATCAGCATATTATTATTCAGCGATCGTTTTAAATTAAATAGATATAGACATGATACTATACAAATATTTCATAAATATTTGGATCATATTATCTACACATTATATATATATATATATATATTATGGACATTGGAATGCAATGCTTTTCTGATTTCTTTGCATTTTCCTCCATAGAAGTACATAATATATCACAATATTTGTTCATATAAATTATAAATTATATACATATATCCATATATGTGTATATATACGTACATAAAAAATATGCTAACTATATATTCCTTTTATTATATGACATATATATATATAGGTTCCGTGGGAATATGGAATATGATAAAATTTGATATATGAAGACTCATTTCTAACGGTGGGAGCTAGTTGGAAGACTAGAGAGGTATTTCTTCTTTAAATACATTATTTGTATGGTTAAGATTGAGTGCCTCTCCTTTTAGCGTCTCTTCAATGTAACTCTAATTATTATTAGTATTATATATATAATCGTTTATATACATATTGGGCATGATGCCTACTTGAGCACTTAAATGTCACTAAAAGTTGAGTCCAATATATAAAACAAGAGCGACCACACAAATTGTGCCTATTTTGTTTTTATAATAACTAATAAGATTAATTTTTTGTGGAAGTAGTCCACAAATAGTTGTGGTCAGAACTAAACAAGAGCGTATATATCTGAGGAGTCTTACTTGAAAAGTTATTATTGTTACTTGTACTTTTAAAATATGTATGTTCTGTCTGATTTGTTATGGTTTGGATTTTATGTGTTTGATGATGACACAAAGAGCTTTCGTATTATTCTGCTTTCATGTTTTTGTTTGCCGAATATATACGTATATATAATACATATGCATATGTTATGTACGTAACGTAGCCACGTAGGCATAGTACATATATATGCATGAGAGAATAGCATACTGTTTTGGTTATTATTTTGGTGAGTGGAGAATTTTTTTTCATCTTGCTTATATATTCCGATATATAATCTCAGAATTTTTTTCTCAATCGACGCAAATATTTGATGTTTTTATTGAATTGTTTAGAATACAGTTTTGAGGAGTTATTTGATTTGAAAAAAAAAAAGAACTTAATTTTAAACTTATATATATTCATCATTCATGTATAATGTGTATGTTTTCTTAATTAAATTAAATCAAGAAATATTTACTAATAAAATAGTTATATATACGACATTATGAGACAAAAGAAAGTGGTTCGTAAAGTTCGTATTTGATCACTAATTAAAGGCCCCTGTTTTGTTTTTCCAAAATCCAATACCATTATACTGTTTCACAAAGCCATCAACAAGTTGACTTCGTCAATATTTCATGCAGACTTTTTAGGGTTCATCCATTTATTTCTCTAAGTATTTATTAATTTAAATTAGAACGTACGGTACACTAATAAGTCAAAAGCATGTCAATCTGAGGAATTTAATCATGCATGGGATATATATTCTTTGTAAAGTTGACATTCCGTAATTTATTGGTGTTATCGATTAAACAAATCTAAATAATACACTGAAGTGATAAATAAAAAATATACAGTAGGAAATTAAACCGACTAAATGTTATGAAGTATAGAATTAAAAAAATAATGGCCATATTTAATTGGATGCACTGAGGTGTTAAGCCTAATAAAAAGACACGCGATGAAAATCTGACATGGATTCATATAAACAATCGAAGGATACTTTAGAAATATTACATATATTTTGAGATTTGCTCTAGTTTGTGTCTTATGTAATTCGGTGGTGTTTTTGTTTTTCGAGATGAGGAATAAGTAAATAGAGAGACCTTGTGAGATTGGGTGATTGTACAATCAAATTTTCGTTTCGATTTCATCACGAAGAAGATTTCCAAGCGATAAGTGGAATTACCTCTCACTACTCGAAAGAAGATTTCCAAGCGATAAGTGGAATTACCTCTCACTACTCGAAAGCGAATCGTAATCATTTTTTATTTTGATGATTTTTTTTTCTAATTTAAAGATCATGTGTAATTCTAAAATAAGTATGATAACCTTTAATATTAAATTATAACCTACAAAAATATTTGTTCACAGACCATTCTCAATTTTGCACGTAGAATAGTCGAATAAGATAGTTTCCCTGTGATTATCTTGTCAGATGACACAAACCCTAGCGTTCTCATTCTGATAATTAATCGAACTATAACTTTTGCCCTAATTAATATTTAGTTATCGTGCAATATATATTGAATAAGATATTACTTTCGGCTTGTAATTGTGGTGGTAATCAAAGTGTTACTTTTAATGCCTAGTATTAATTTATAGAGCCATCGATTTGGCCATAAACTTTCAAACTTTTATCAGCCAAGGATCTCTACTAATTAATTCTAATGGAATTGTCGTCAAAAGCAAATATTACAAAACCTGTATTAGAAACCACTAATTTTTACATATTTATATATAGCTCCACCTCCACCATATGCATCACGTGACTATTTTACGTTCATATATAGATATGTATATTTATTATTTAATCAAGCATTTTAACAAGCGCATAAAATTACTATTACCATTCGAATCGGTATCCATCCACCACAAAATGAGAGTAAACCGCATTAATAAATTTGAGGCTAATTCACGAGACACGTGACTTCGGATGTTTAAAAAGGAAACATGGTATAGTGTATATATATTTAAGAAACAAAAATAAATGAAGATTAATATATATATATATATATATATTGTTTGGCATCATCAATAATATACTCCATTACTGTTATAGCTTGCATGCCTCGCGCATTATATATAATGATTACGACATGAAAATATGCGTCGTATAGTCACTCTCCTACAAATATGATGGGCTTTTAATATAAAAAGAGGAACAAATGCTCATGCAATAAATGTTAGGACAAAAGAACCAATTCCAAATTCTGTCTATGCGGTTCATAATATAGCACAACGACACTTAGTCTCATCTTCGCATCATTGATTTCTAATGCCCACTTGAGATGATAATATTATGGGGATACAATATATTCACTGCCTTTTAAGTTTATTCACTTCAATTCCGTGTTTTCTTTTATATCTTAATAAGAGTATACAGCATTGAAGGCGTTGGGTTTAGTGTTATCGACAGTGGCGGACTCAAAATATAAATTTTGGAGAGCTACATAATACTAAACGGGTTTAGTATCTATACTTAAGATTGAAAATATTTTTTCTACAAAATTAAGTATATAAAATAAAGAAAAATAATAATTCAATATAAATTTGAACACAATTTAATTTCTTTTGGAAGGCTACATATATATAACGTTAATCCTTCTAGATTATTGTAGCTCCGTCCAAATTCAAGATAAATTTGAACACGATATCATTTATAATGTTTAATGGGTCTTGATACGGGCCTAGTTGTAATCTTAGACTTGACGGAGTAGAAAGCTAATGGGCCTTGATTTGAGTTTTCCCGAAAGACTCCTAGGCCACGACAAAGACGATAACATGGTGTTGGTCAATATTACAAGGGGATTATGAAATTGACCACTCTCAATTTTTCACTAGGAAAACTTCATAAAATATCCGTAAAAACACTATAAATTATTTTATTACATTTCAAAATATCATAATTGGAAATACATCTTTTTTAAATTTTATGTACCAAAATATCCTTAGTTGTGTCCATTTTTCCAGATGCGACTTGTCCATATTTCAGGAGGCAATATGTCCATTTTTCAGTATATTTTGAAAGGGTATTTTGGTACATAAAATTTAAAAAGGATGTATTTCCAATTATGATGTTTTGAGGTGTAGTAAAAGAATTTATGGTGTTTTGAGGGATGTTTTATGAAGTTTTTCTAATAATATAGTCAATAAACTTATTATTATATCATAAGAGCGGAACGATGCGTGCCATAAATGAAATATATATATATATATATATATATATATATATATATATATATATATATATATATATATTGGGTTCCTATGCTTGATGATTTGGTGCATGTTTCAACCGATATAATAATAATCTTTAAAGTAATTTATAATCTATAGTTTCTGTAAAATAATATTTAGAGAACGTGTGCTACATATCTTAATTCCCGCTTTAATGAACTCAATTTTTCATTTTGCTCTAAATATCATCACATCTATTAAATGTAATCTTTAAAGTGAAATGATATCAAATAAATAAATAATCAATTAAAAAAATGTATGTACGTGTTCAATTTTACCAAATTATTCTTTGACGTTGATTGAGAAACAATCATATTCAAACTTGTCGAATCAGTCGATTAAATATAATATTGGCTATAATATTAGACTATTAAATGTAATTGAGGAAACTTCGTATTTGTATTTAGATAGTTAGCCGTTATAAAACTGTTTCTACAACCATTATAAAAAAAAATTGTCTATAATTATAGCTGCCAATGTGTATAAATTGATCATCTGCATTAATCACAGTAATAATAGAATTTTCTTTCTCATTTTTCTTACGACTATGGTTCTTTTACTTATACCGCCCAATCTTAATGCCTAGAACACGAACATCTATAACACCTGCAATGCTGCATCAAGTAATTTCGAATCAACACTTTGTGAATCTTGTGGCTCTTTGTTAATCAAGGACACCACAATACATCAAGTAATTTCGACTCTAACACTTTGTGAATCTTGTGACTCTTTGTTAATCAAGGACACCACAGTACATGTTGGGTAGTAGCCATCACAGGCTGCATTAACATTAAACTACAAAAGAAACTCATGCTACACAATAATGATTTTATGAAGCTTTAGAACACATTATCTCCGCGAGAGATAGTAAATTATTATCACAAGTATAAGGATCGAAAATTTCCATTTAAAAGTTGTAAGTGTTACAACAAATATCAAAATTTCTAGCACTTAACAATCAATTGATTACAAGATGTTTTAGATTGAACGAATCTTTTGAAAAAATACAACCATGGAAAAATCTATAATCCACTTTAAGAGATTCTGACTATTGCTGAAGAAGAGCCGATTTTATTTTATCACGATTAAGTATAAATGAGTTGTTTTCGGTCCAATTAAAAGAAAATTTGCCATCACATTGTCGAACTGGATATGCCATGGTCATACTCGGGCATGACGTTCAATTTGATGGAAGAAAATATTGAACCTAAAAGAACTCGACTGGTAGACGAGGGCCTAATAAACACGTGAAAATCATTTAAAAAATCAAACAATTTGCTGATGGAGATTTCTATCAGTATAATTTTGATGACATGGATTGTGGTAGTTCAATATTGTGAAGGGGGGAGGGAATGCTACTGTATGTAATTTTGAATTGTGATGGATGGAATGTTGTATCAATATCCGACTTCTTTATATTTTTAGGGAGTATTTTACAGGCCGAATATGGTGAAGTGCTATAGTAAAGGAGCTAACCAATACATGTCGAATATGGTGAGGTGCTATAGTAAAGGAGCCAACCAATACTTGTATCGTGAACAATTTATAATTTAAGATATCACTTACAATTATATCAGGTGCTGTGGCTTGTTTGATTCATACAATATTGAGTTGTTTTGCTTGACGCTCAGAGCAACAAAGACTTTGTTCGAGAAATGATTTGGGGAGCAAACAAAGCCGATGTTACAATCTCGTGACTGATGCCTCTGTTGGGTCTTTCGAAACGGGGATGGATGGTAGGAATAGATTAGAGCGGATTTTGGCGTATGACGCACAAGGTACAAGTCTTAGGCCAATTTTTTTTAATATTTTTCAGGAAATAATTTTTTTTTAATCGTTGGCCTTCCAAAATGAGTTTGTTTGTTTGTTTTTTTTTTTTATCGTACGCTCACTTAACTTTTTGTCCGATCTCTTTGCAAGTGGACCTATGTTCACGTTTATAATTTCTCATTTTCTTAATTGGCCCCATTTACTTTTCATGCGGATTCTTACGTGAATTTTAATTTTTTCGTTTGTTAAAATTATTATATTTAAATACCTATTAAATTATTTATTGAAAATTGTACGAAATGCCCAATTTTGTGTCAAACCTTTTAAGAAATGCCCATTTGTAAAAGTAAAAAATATACACAATGAGTAGTTTTTTAAAAGTTTTGACACAAAATGGGCAATTCGTTCATTTACCCTTAATTTATTCTTATTTCGCCTAAGACCACAAAAAATTCAAAACTGGTCATGAAAAGGGACATATAACAAACTCACAACTTATAAAAAAGTTTTTGAGTCCAACAAGTTATAATTGCGGTGAACAAGATGTTTGTCGTTGATTGATCTAAGCAAGGTTCAACTTTTTCACGATTATCTTCGATAATCTTCGATTATTCGTCTTGCCGGTAGTTATCGGTAAGACGGCCATGCCAATACTTTTTCATGATTTTTGCCAAAAATTGGCAAACATCTTGAAAAATAACAAAAATATGGTACTTTTCAAGAATTTTTGCACTTTTCGATGATTTTATTAGAGTATTTACATATGTGAGAGTGAGACTATATTTTATTTACCTATTTTTTAGTATGAAATAATTTTATTTTCGACATTTTTAATGTTTTATCAATATTATAAATTTAGTAAATATATTCTTAAAAATATTTTTGTGATTTTTCATCGATAACTCTCGATAAGTGTCGATAATCATCGAAAAGTATCGGTAACGGTAAGCTACAGTATTATTAGTTTTCCGTCGATAATCCGGTAAGCTATCGATTAATCCGTCGATAACGGCAAGCGATTCATCGGCAAGTTCGGTAAGTTGAACCTTGGATCTAAGGACTGATTTAAATATTTAATTAAATAACTAGTTGAGTTGTTTCTTCATTCTCGCGGGTTTAAACTTAAAGATACACGTCTATGCCGTTGCGTTGACTGTTACAGAAAACTAAAATTTGAATGCCACACCTTCCGATGCTCATTTAATGTCTTAATGATGTAATTACTTTAAAGCTATGGATTTATTTGCTTTGATAGGATCTATATCTTCTCATTTCATGGGAGTTACAGCTCAATTTAGGTTTACAGACTATACTTACGAATGCCATTTTTGGACCTAATCCTGTTGATCTTATCCCTCACTTAATTATAATAAAAGAAAAGCTTAGTCCTAATCTATTCCATTATTTAACGTGTGTGTCTTGGTCTATGCTCAGATGCTGTACGTACTGACAAGACTTACTTAGATACACTAGGCCCAATTTTTGGCCCATTATGAAATCAGCCCAAGGTTGAGCGTGAAAGCCACGCGCTGGACTTCAAGTAAGTATAGAGCTGCAACTCGCGACTGATGGGGAGGGATCGCGACGCGTCGCGACTGTTTCCGGGAATCGCGACTCGTCGCGATTCCCACCTTGAAGTCGCGATTCGTCGCGACGTCCTCTCTCTCTCGCTCTCGCTCCCTCTCTCTGTCTCTCCGTCTCACACTCTCTCTTTCTCTCGGCCTCATCGCGACCGATCGCGACCGGAAACATCGCGAGTCGCGACCCGTCGCGACGCGTGAACTCGCGATTCTCGCGATTTTAGTCGCGATGCGTCGCGGAGTCGGGAGCTGCAGCTCTAAGTAAGTACTAGTTGCGTTAAGCAGGGTTCGACTTATCGACGATTATCGTCGATAATCGTCAATAATCGAGCTTGCCCATACTCATCGATAAAAAATCCATACCATTAGTTGCCGTTTTGAACATTTATCGACGATTATCGGGAAAAGAGATAAATCTTTTCCAAGCGATTATCGCTTTTCTCAGTGTAAAAAATAGGCACTTATCCATGAAATAAAAAATTAATATTGAGGGGTATAAATATACATTTTTCGACGAGAATCCATTCCCAGCCCTAATTTCTCCCTCTTTTCTCCGCCTCCAAGCCAAATCTTGGTGCTTCTCGCGATAATCGGACTGGTAAGCACATGGATAATCCATCTTTTTACGTGTTTTCCACGATTATCAACATAATGGCAAAAGTATGTAAAGTTTTTATTTACCCATTTTCACCGAAATTTTTCAATTTATTTCAAACTTTTTGGTAGATCTAGGACTTATTTAGGTTGATGTATATGAATCATGCGTTTTTTCTTTGATATTTGATCATTTTCACGATTTTTAGAAGATTTGAATGAGCTCCAAAACTAAGAGTTCGTTGTTATGAAGAGCTATGTTTAGAAATGAGTAAAGATTGTTACTTTTGTAATTTTGAGTTATTTTTTTGCATTATCATGAATATATCTTGATTAAAAGTTGTTTCCATGGCTTGATTTGTGATTATCTTGTTAGAGTTAAGTGAAATTCGGATTATTATCATTGTTAGGTAAAAGTATACAAAGTTTTGAAATTAGAACTTTGCTAAAAATATAAATTTTACATTTTTTTTTGTTGATTTATGGTTTGAGGAAAAAGGATACAGAGACTGTGAATTTTTAGGGATTTTTTGGTGAATTTTTTAGACAGATTTGATGCTTATTCGGGTTTTTTCAAAATTGCGGCAAAAGTTTTGAAGTTGATCTTTTTGTCTTTTGTTAAGAATTCTACTCATTTTTTTTGAGTATTTTCGTTCATTAAATATTTTTTAAAATAATAATATGATTTTTTTTTTGGTGTAATTTATTTTCAGATTTGACGAGAATTCGGCTTTCTTGATAATTTCGGTAAAAGTTATTGAAGTTTCTTTTTTGTGATTTGTGAGGTAATGTACTCATTTTTTTGGGTGTTTCAATTTATTAAATATTTTTTAAAATATTATTCTGATTTTTTTTGTAGTTTTTTTCCAGATCAGGAGATTATTCGTTTTCTCATAAATTGGTGAAAAGTCATCCTAGTTTATCTTTTGCGATTTATGAGGTAATGTAATCATTTTATTGAGTGTTTTCATGAAATATTTTTTGAAATATTAATCTGAATTTTTGGTGTAATTTATTTTCAGAGTTGACGAAATTTTGAACTTCATCTTAATTGCGGCAAAACTACTCGATGTTTTGGTTTCGTGATTTGTGAGGTTATGTACTCATTTTTTGGGGTGTTTTCATTTATTGTATATTTTTGGAAATATTAATCTGAGTTTTTGGTGTAATTTATTTTCAGATTTGACTGTTTTTCGGCCATTCACGGAATTGCGGCAAAAGTTATCAAAGTTTGTATTATCGTGATTTATCCGGTAATATACTTACTTTTCTTGCTGTTAGCTTTCATTAAATATTTATTGCTACGATAATTTATTGTTTTGGTGGGATTTAATTTGTATTTTGAGGTAAAATTGTTTTTGATGGCAAAAGTACATAAAGTTTGCATTCAATATATTTTTTTTAACTATTTGCGTAATTTTTCTTGCTGTTTAGGTTGAAAATGAGTAAGGACGAACTTGCGAGGCAGCATTGCACTCCCTATGGGGATTCGAGCAACAATTCGGGTTTCAAGTGCAACTATTGTGGGAAAGAGATTAGAGGAGGCGGAATAACGAGAATGAAAAAACATTTGGCCGACGTCGACAAGAACAAAAATGTCGCGCCGTGCACAGAGGTCCCCAACGACGTGCGTAACCTCATCAGGGAGTCTTTTCTGAGTACCCAAAAGAAGAAGCAGAAGAAACATGATATTGAGGTTAACATACGGGAGAATATTTTGCACACCGTGGGCGATTCTTCCAGTGATGACGAGACCGCCCCTGTGGAAGTTGAAAAAGAAGTGGCAAGGGTAATGAAGAGAACACGTAAGGAGGCAGCGGCCCAACAATGAACAGAGGACCAGACCAGAGGAGGCGCAAGTGCTTCCGGTCCCGCCACCGCCCCTGAAGGTGGGCAAGGCGATAGCAAAATACGTGATCCACAAAGGGGTTCCGTGGTGCCACGCAGATGATCTTCACTTCCACAATATGTTGTTTTGCGTAGCGCAAGTAGGTAAATTAATTTATGATTTTATTTTTATTTTATTTTTAATTAATATTTAATAATGCATTTACAATTGTAGGCGTCGGATGCCCGAATCCCTCGTCAAAGGACATCGCGGGCAAGTATCTGAGCCACGAGTACGAGGAGTGGCAGAAATACAAGCAGGATCAGATTCCTGTGTGGCGGAAATTTGGTGTGACGATCATGTCAGACGGTTGGACCGGACCGACGAATATGTCCATCTTGAACATAATGGTCTTTTCGGCGGGGAGGACAGTGTTTATAGAGGCAATCGACGCGTCCGCGCACGCCAAAAACTCTCACTACTTGTTCAGGATCTTTTCTGCAGTGATCGAGGAGATCGGGCCTCACAACGTTGTGCAAATTGTGACGGACAACGCCGCGGCTTACAAAAAAGCAGGCCAAGAATTGATGTAGAAGTACAATGTGTACTGGACACCGTGCGCTGCTCACTGCGTGGACTTGATGTTTCACGACATCGGAAAAAGGCCAAGCATCGATGAGGCCGTCAAAGGGTGCAGGCTCATCACAAAGTTTATCTACAACCACGGCCAGGTTCTGGATACCATGAGGAAGACATGCAATGGCGAGATCATTCGTCCAGGGGCGACGAGGTTCGCCACAAACTTTCTCTCCCTGCAGAGCTTACGGGGGAAGAAGGCCGGACTCAAGGCGATGTTTGTGTCTTATATGTGGAAGAACTCCAAGCTCAAGGACATGAGAGAAGGGAGAGCCGCGGCCATGTTGTGCTTGAGCGAGCCTTTTTGGGTTTCCGTTACAAGGCCATCGCTGTTTTCACCCCCATGTACACCGCACTTCGGTTCGTCGACACTGAGGTGCATCCGACGATGGGTGGTGTATCGCTTGTTCGAAATCATCCAGTCGGAGCTTCGTGCACTTCCTGGAAAGCAATGGGCGGTCGATATCGTGGAAGCGAGATGGCATAAAAACTTGGAACATCCATTGCATATTGCGGCCCACTTCTTGAACCCTAGACTCGCGTACGAGCGAGATATTGTGATGCCAGAAAACGCAATCGTAGATGTCACCAGGGTCTACGATTGATTGTTTCCTAACGAGGATGTGACACATCTCGCAGAAGAGGTTAGATCTCAATTTAACTGTGTATTATTTCTTGTGATTTAATAAAATATAACTCTTTTTCTTGAACTGTAGTGCGTGCGGTTCCGTGACGCTACAGTTCCGTTGCGCGAGCGGTCATGTGTGGCAGCTCGGAAGACTCTTGCACCCGGTAAGAAAGAATATATTGTAATCCACTAAGCATGCTAAGCTGTATCTTCTGATTATTCTAAGTCTAACTATAACTCTGATTTATTTTAAGCTGAGTGGTGGAACATCTTTAGGGGTCCATGCCCCACGTTGCAGAAGCTAGCAGTGAGGATTTTGTCTCAGACCGCGTCCGCGTCAGCGTGCGATAGGAACTGGAGCACTTTTGCCCTGATCCACACCAAGCTCCGCAATCGTCTGGCGTACTCAACACTAGAGAACTAGTATTCTGCAACTACAATCAGAAGCTAGCGTTGCGGGACATAAAGGCTCAGTATGAACAGGTGGACAAGGCCGATCCTTACGAGTACCTCACCCGGTCTTTGGCGATGGCTTCTGCAGGTTGTGACTGCGATGATGCAATTGTAGAGTGGATCCGACCAGTCCACATCGATGATGAAGAAGGCAACCCAGACCCAGAGATCGTCGAGGAGGCTCGAACATTTGGAGTTGTGATCAGCCGAGTCCTTGGTGAGCAAAGACTCGGTCCCCATGCCGACCCCCCGGAAGTTTATGGAGGAGTTGACTGCGGCTCAAGCGCCGCTGGGCCCAGTGCCAGTCAGCGTCGTACTTATACGGCTTCTACTCACCGTACATCCCCTTCCCATAGCTCTTCGCAAAGTGGATGGGGTGGCGGAGGAGGTGGCGCCCACGGAGGGTGGGGAGGGTCTACGTGGGGAGGGTCTGAAACAGGTGATTACTATTTTTCTTTGAATGTACCGTTTATTTGAATTTTGTTAATTGAGTATATATGAATGTCAACTAATATGATTACAAAACAGGTGATATGTATCGCTCCAACCCGAACTACAACATCGACCCCTCCAACATGGAATACATTCCCGATCGACAGTATGGCGACCAGCAGTCTCTTGATCCTCCTCAGCAGCAAGATGACGCATCTTCTGCCGTTGGATTCTACTTTGGAAGTGACTATCTCTCTCAGAGTTCGAACCCCATCGACGATGGGTCTGGGTACTTAGAGACGATGTCGATGGGAAATTCGGTGAGCACTCAGTTCAAAACTCCCAAGCCTGTGTTCGAGAACGGTGTCTGGGCGCATCCATTGTATCCAAATCGTGCAGGCATCTTCAGTGCCCAACACGTATATGATTACCACGTGAGTTACTTCCGTACACACTTCGAGCCACATGGCTTGTTTTGGAACACGTATCTAAACATGCATATGGAAGCAAGTGGTGTCATCGGTGTTATGGAGGCCCACAGTGTTGGACATGTGTGTCCTTAAACAAGATATTTAACCATTTGTAAAAGATTATGACAAGTCGTTGAATAAAGATGGTACTTATTATGTTAATCTTATTATAGTTTCTGTAGAGTAAAATAGAATGTTTGATTCCATAGTTCATAAAGGATGCAATTATGTTATTATTATCACAAAGGAGTCATGTGAGGGAGAATTAATAAACATAATAAATGAACTTAAAATGTCCGTGACCTGATTAACTGGGTGGGAGCCCATTAATCGGTAAGGTCATTAATGTGACTAAAGTGACAATCCTATTCTGGATTTTGTGTGTGTCTACACTCACTAGAAGTGCATTAAGTATGAAGCGTCTTCATACTGGACTGGACCTGACTTAAACTCAAGAAAGTTGTCATATAAGACCGTCACTGACAACTTGTAGTTGAGTCGCAAAATGATGATCAAATGGATATTAGTTCTAAGTCCTGAGTGGTCATGAGTCTAAGCTACTGGCTTGATTGTTCTTTGATTTAACCGTTAAAGAACACAAGACATTACCGCTGTTCCCAACACTATTATTTTGGGAACATGATAGTCAGTAGTGAAGGATTGGTTGATCATAGATATGGGCATCACACAACTCTCTTCAGAGTCATGATGATTCCCTTGATTGTCAGTGGTGAGAAGTAAGAGGTACCCGTGCGCAACTTATGAATCGAAACCATAAGTGGGTTGCTCATAATATTACTGGCTGAGTCAAGGATGAAAATGCATTGAGGGGCATTACGGTATGAACCGCCTGCTCATGTGTGAGTCATCAAGTGAAAGGACAATAATCGGTATTTGATTGAATCTAATAGACACCCTGATGTATATAAGGGAATAATATATACCGTATCACTAAAGAGTGCAGCCTCGGGTCTATAGTGGAATCACTTCGAGGTTTGACGAACAACTAGCAGTTCGTTGGAGCTTAAGTGATACGGGTCCATGGTCCCCAGGATAGCTCCGTAACGGATGATACGTACGTGATTAAAATGCATTCTGGATAATGTTTAATCATTTGGCTCGACTTATAAAACTGACAAGTCTGTGACAGACGTCAGATAGTTTTATCGATAGCGTGGCAAAAGTATCATATTTTGGTACACGAAAGTAACTGATAAAAAGAAAGCTAGAATTTAGATTATAGAACAGCACTATATTGTTCTAAATTAAATTCTAAGCAACTTTTCTTTTTGAACCAAGTCATTCTGACTTACGGTTTGTGATTTATGGATTTTCTAAGTTTATGACTCGGTTCGATAAACTTTGAAATTAAATCACATGTCACGAAGTTAAATGATGGTGTAGCACCATGACATTTAAAGTGTGATAAAGAGATCAGGATTCATTAATATAATTTGATTATTTGGATTTG
Organism: Parietaria judaica; assembly: GCA_954871525.1. Taxonomy (NCBI): domain Eukaryota; kingdom Viridiplantae; phylum Streptophyta; class Magnoliopsida; order Rosales; family Urticaceae; genus Parietaria; species Parietaria judaica. The sequence continues at coordinate 12,806,465 of OX940862.1, forward strand.
ATTATTAATATCTTATTAATAATTAATTAATAATTAAAGGATTTATATTAATGAATAAATAATATATATTCATGTATTATTTAATGTGTAATTCGAATTAGGGTTTGAGTATAACAAACCCTAGATAAATTCGAATAACCAATCTTGAGAGATTTTATTTTTGCGGCATAAATACCTAAGGTCTGGTATAATGGCAAAAACCCTGAAATCAATTTAATCTATTGGATCGGTCATGATTGAGTATCAACCGTTGGATTGAGATGATTGATTCAAACCCTAAAGTAATTCGAAATTGAAACTTGGTGACCAAGTTTAGGTATTTCGAATTAGCTTAATTAATTATGTCCGTTGGATCGGTTTTGAGATCTTATCTTTAAGCCGTCGGATTAGAAATTAATTAACATTATATATATGATATTAAATTCGAATAAATATTAGGATAAAAGTTCGAATTAGGGTTTTATAAAACCCTAGGGTATTTGACTTTATCCCTAATTGATTTGATCCATTGGATTGGTTAAAGATTTAATTTTTACCATTGGATCTAGATAATCAATAACAAATTCGAATTTGAATATATATATATATAATAAAATTCGAAAAATATATGATATGATCTTATCTTATATTATTCAATTAATTAAATCCCTGATTAATTATATCCATTGGATCTAGATGAGATTGAATCTGGATCATTGGATTGAAATAATTATTTATATTTAATTAAGAGAATTCGAATAAAGGGAGGGAATATCTCCAAATCGGTTACAGCTTGAGCCTATAAAAGGGAAGCTCATTCTACACATTCAACACACCTTTCCCTAGAGTAAAAACTCGAGCTCTCCCTCTCTCTCTAGGGTCTGCGAGTTTTTTGCTTCTGATCTCTTTTTCTGGTTCGGCTTAGGAGATATTTTTCTCCGGTAGCTTTAAAAGAACCTTCAGTTAAATTTTGCGACGGAGTCCTGCCAGCGAAGCCCACGCTTCGGTAGCGAGGAATCACGGGAGTTTCCCTCAGCACCGGCGGAGCCCTGCCCAATTTCAGAACGCGCAGCCGGAATCGTCAACTGAGGTACGGCCTTATGCATTGGGTAAATAAATGCGACCATTTACTGCTTTCTATTTATTTCCTATTTCGACTAGATTATTAATAATGAATATGAAAATATTGAATTCGAAATATTTATCAGATCTCGGTTTTGATTATTACCCTATATCCGTGTCGTCGGTCCGATAACAGGATTTCCGCTTTAAAATGAATTTTTAAATGTTACCGGGACGGCCCGGAGGCTATTATCGTGGTAAGGAAGTCGACTTGATACCATCGATTTCCAACACACAGGAGATCTTCGTTCTACTAAGGTTCGAGAAGTCGGTTTGAGTTTGAGTATTATCTACCATTCTACCTATTACCTATATATTATGTGTATGAGTTGTTGGACTACGTGTTTGATACATTTGTGAGACTATGTTTTATTGGTATCATAGGCTTATGTGTGTATGGCTTTATCTTCATATTTTTGTTTGAGATTATAAAAATATTTTGTAAGTTATCCGTCGATAAGTATCGAAAAGTATCGATAATCCGTCGATAATCCTCGATAAGTATCGGTAATCGGTAAGCTACAATATTATTAGTTTTCCGTCGATAATCCGGTAATCCGTCGATTAATCCGTCGATAACGGCAAGCGATTTATCGGTTATCTCGATAAGTTGAACCTTGCTGCAAAGGTGGTGGAGGAGTATCCTGTCGTTAAAGCTAAGAACACCCTAAACCCTAAACGACACCAACAAATGGACAAAAAGACATGGCTATTCAAATTTCAAATTAAGCAAATCCACGTTCCAAATTCTTTTCACCGTTGAGCTGAAGGTCTTCTTCGGAAAATTTTTGCGCTGAGAGTTCGTCCGGAAATTTTTGACCTTGAAGCGAATCGCGGGGAGCTTGTCCTTGAACACGTTCTCCGTCAAAGCGCGTGCCATGGAAGGGGACAGGGAGATCTCTGTAAAGTCCGGCCAGTACGGGTACCGGAATATAACCTCCACCCGGAGAATCTCCACCGTGATCATCCAAAACAGCACCGCCGTGTCCTCGGCCCATTGCGAACTGTTCCCGCCCTCGTCCTTTTTCGGTCCGACGACCCTCTTCGCCTTCCTCACCGTCCCTCCGAAAAGATCAACCACGGCGATGAACCTCTTAATTATAGAATTTTCTCTCTCATTTTTCTTACAACTATGGTTCTTTTACTTGTACTGCCCAATCCTAATGCCTAGAACACGAACATCTATAGCACCTGCAATGCATCAAGTAATTTCGACTCAACACTTTGTGAATCTTGTGACTCTTTGTTAATCAAGGACACCACAATGCATCAAGTAATTTCGACTCCAACACTTTGTGAATCTTGTGACTCTTTGTTAATCAAAGACACCACAGTACATGTTGGGTAGTAGCCATCACAGGCTGCATTAACATTAAACTACAAAAGAAACTCATGCTACACAATAATGATTTTATGAAGCTTTAAAACACATTATCTCCGCGAGAGATAGTAAACTATTATCACAAGTATAAGGATCAAAAATTTCCATTTAAAAGTTGTAAGTGTTACAACAAATATCAAAATTTCTAGCACTTAACAATCAATTGATTACAAGATGTTTTAGATTGAACGAATCTTTTGAAAAAATACAACCATGGAAAAATCTGTAATCCACTTTAAGAGATTCTGACTATTGCTGAAGAAGAGCCGATTTTATTTTATCACGATTAAGTATAAATGAGTTGTTTTCGGTCCAATTAAAAGAAAATTTGCCATCACATTGTCGAACTGGATATGCCATGGTCATACTCGGGCATGACGTTCAATTTGATGGAAGACAATATTGAACCTAAAAGAACTCGACTGGTAGACGAGGGCCTAATAAACACGTGAAAATCATTTAAAAATCAAACAATTTGCTTATGGAGATTTCTATCCGTATAATTATGATGACATGGATTGTGGTAGTTCAGTATTGTGAGGGGGGAGGGAATGCTACTGTATGTAATTTTGAATTGTGATGGATGGAATGTTGTATCAATATCCGACTTCTTTGTATTTTTAAGGAGTATTTTACAGGCCGAATATGGTGAAGTGCTATAGTAAAGGAGCTAACCAATACATGTCGAATATGGTGAGGTGCTATAGTAAAGGAGCCAACCAATACTTGTATCGTGAACAATTTATAATTTAAGATATCACTTACAATTATATCAGGTGCTATGGCTTGTTTGATTCATACAATATTGAGTTGTTTTGCTTGACGCTCAGAGCAACAAAGACTTTGTTCGAGAAATGATTTGGGGAGCAAACAAAGCCGATGTGACAATCTCGTGACTGATGCCTCTGTTGGGTCTTTCGAAACGGGGATGGATGGTAGGAATAGATTAGAGCGGATTTTGGCGTATGACGCACAAGGTACAAGTCTTAGGCCAATTTTTTTAAATATTTTTCAGGAAATAATTTTTTTTTAATCGTTGGCCTTCCAAAATGAGTTTGTTTGTTTGTTTGTTTTTTTTTTATCGTACGCTCACTTAACTTTTTGTCCGATCTCTTTGCAAGTGGACCTATGTTCACGTTTATAATTTCTCATTTTCTTAATTGGCCCCATTTACTTTTCATGCGGATTCTTACGTGAATTTTAATTTTTTCGTTTGTTAAAATTATTATATTTAAATACCTATTAAATTATTTATTGAAAATTGTACGAAATGCCCAATTTTGTGTCAAACCTTTTAAGAAATGCCCATTTGTAAAAGTAAAAAATATACACAATGAGTAGTTTTTTAAAAGTTTTGACACAAAATGGGCAATTCGTTCATTTACCCTTAATTTATTCTTATTTCGCCTAAGACCACAAAAAATTCAAAACTGGTCATGAAAAGGGACATATAACAAACTCACAACTTATAAAAAAGTTTTTGTGTCCAACAAGTTATAATTGCGGTGAACAAGATGTTTGTCGTTGATTGATCTAAGCAAGGTTCAACTTTTTCACGATTATCTTCGATAATCTTCGATTATTCGTCTTGCCGGTAGTTATCGGTAAGACGGCCATGCCAATACTTTTTCATGATTTTTGCCAAAAATTGGCAAACATCTTGAAAAATAACAAAAATATGGTACTTTTCAAGAATTTTTGCACTTTTCGATGATTTTATTAGAGTATTTACATATGTAAGAGTGAGACTATATTTTATTTACCTATTTTTTAGTATGAAATAATTTTATTTTCGACATTTTTAATGTTTTATCAATATTATAAACTTAGTAAATATATTCTTAAAAATATTTTTGTGATTTTTCATCGATAACTCTCGATAAGTGTCGATAATCATCGAAAAGTATCGGTAACGGTAAGTTACAGTATTATTAGTTTTCCGTCGATAATCCGGTAAGCTATCGATTAATCCGTCGATAACGGCAAGCGATTCATCGGCAAGTTCGGTAAGTTGAACCTTGGATCTAAGGACTGATTTAAATATTTAATTAAATAACTAGTTGAGTTGTTTCTTCATTCTCGCGGGTTTAAACTTAAAGATACACGTCCATGCCGTTGCGTTGACTGTTACAGAAAACTAAAATTTGAATGCCACACCTTCCGATGCTCATTTAATGTCTTAATGATGTAATTACTTTAAAGATATGGATTTATTTGCTTTGATAGGATCTATATCTTCTCATTTCATGGGAGTTACAGCTCAATTTAGGTTTACAGACTATACTTACGAATGCCATTTTTGGACCTAATCCTGTTGATCTTATCCCTCACTTAATTATAATAAAAGAAAAGCTTAGTCCTAATCTATTCCATTATTTAACGTGTGTGTCTTGGTCTATGCTCAGATGCTGTACGTACTGACAAGACTTACTTAGATACACTAGGCCCAATTTTTGGCCCATTATGAAATCAGCCCAAGGTTGAGCGTGAAAGCCACGCGCGGGACTTCAAGTAAGTACTAGTTGCGTTAAGCATGAACATGATAGACCAATCAGTGTTTTTATATTTTCTTTAATATTTAATTTTGGAATTTCTGATTAGAAAGCAAATGGGAAGAAAAGGGAATAATTTGGATTCCAAAGCTCACTTTAATGGCTATTAATTATTATTCTGTAATGAAGAACAACCAAAGAGAATGTTTGTCGCGACAACACTCCACTCTCTTTACTCTTCTCCTTCTGTAAGTCACTCTCTCTCTGCAAGAAGAAAAGGGTCGATTTTGACCCTAAGCAAGCTCAAATTTACACTCCGTGCCACTGAAGAAGAGTCAAGGGTGCTCCTTCATCAATGGCGGAGAAGTGGGTTTCCGCCATTTGCCCCTGCAAAGCTCGAAAATTACTTGCGGTGCCACTCGTGCTGGTCGTCTTGCTATGCGCCGTGGTCTCCGAGTCCGTTGACCTTGACCCCGAAGACAAAGCCTCGCTCTTGCAGTTCAAATCGTGGGTTCAGGACCCGAACCGGAGCTTGGAGAAATGGGTCGGGTCGAACTGCAGCAACTGGGCCGGAGTCACCTGCGACAACCGGACAGGTCGTGTTGTTTCGCTCGCGTTGACCAACGCGAACCTGTCTGGTCAAATTCACCCGAACTTGTGCAAGCTCCGGTTTCTCCGAAGCTTGGTTTTGTCGCGGAACAGCTTTGCTTCCCAAATCCCGTCGTGTTTTGGCGATCTTCGGAGCCTCGAAACGCTCGATCTCGGCCACAACGGGTTCCGTGGCGAATTGCCCGACGCATTGGCGAAGCTTGGCCATTTTAGGGAGCTTGTTCTCCATGGAAACAAGGATTTGGGCGGTCTTGTTCCGTCGTGGATCGGGAATTTCTCGGCCGAGTTGGAAGAACTCGACCTCAGTTTCAATTCGTTTCGGGGCGAGATTCCGGAGAATCTGTTGGGGTTGGAATCTTTGAGGCGTTTGAATCTCCGTAACAACTTCTTATCCGGGAGTCTTCCGGATTTCCGTCAAGCTTTGGTTTTTCTCGATCTCGGGTCGAATCGGTTTTCGGGTACGTTGCCTTGTTTCTCTGCTTCTGCCCCGTCTCTGAAGGTTTTGAACTTGGCAAATAATTCGCTCGTGGGCGGTATTCCGACGTGTATTGCTTCTTTGGATGCATTGGTTCACCTGAATCTTTCGTTTAATCATTTGGCGTACAAGATTCCGCCACGGCTTGTGTTCTCGGAGCGGCTGTTCATATTGGACTTGAGCCACAATGATTTGTCTGGACTTTTACCAAGCAAGATTGCTGTGTCAACGGAGAAATCCGGGCTCGTTCTACTTGATCTGTCGCATAACAGATTCTCCGGTAAAATCCCGCTGAAGATCACGGAGCTGAAGAGCTTGCAAGCGTTGTTCCTCTCGCACAATCTCCTCGTTGGAGAGATTCCGGCCCGAATTGGGAACCTGACTTATCTGCAAGTGATCGATCTCTCGCACAACGCCTTGTCGGGCTCGATTCCATTGAATATCGTTGGTTGTTTTCAGCTTCTTGCGTTGAAGCTCAACGACAACAATCTTTCCGGCGAGATTCAGCCCGAACTCGACGCACTTAGCAGCCTGAAGATTCTCGACATCAGCAATAACATGATCTCTGGTGAGATTCCGCTCACTTTGGCTGGTTGTCGGTCGTTGGAGATCGTCGATTTTAGCTCCAACCGCCTCCGCGGAACCCTAAACGATGCGATAACGAAGTGGTCGAACCTCAGATATCTCTCCCTTGCCAAGAACAACTTCAATGGAAGTCTACCGGTTTGGTTGTTCACATTCGAGGGAATTCAAATTATGGATCTTTCTGTCAACAAGTTCTCGGGTTTCATACCCGACGGTAACTTCAACATGAGCTTGAGTTTCAACAACAGAGGAGAAACCGGAAAACGCTCGAAAGAACCTGTTGCCACAATGCGCGATTCAGAAATTACAGTTTCTGTATATGTAAGCGGAATCAGCGAGCTTCACTTCAGCTACGCGATAGCTCCCATGGTTGGGATCGATATGTCCGGAAATTTTCTGCACGGGGAAATACCGGCCGGTTTGTTCGGTCTGCTCGGGTTGGACTACTTGAATCTGTCGTACAATTTCCTCAACGGCCAAGTTCCGAGCATGGAGAAGATGAAGGGCTTGAAAGCCTTGGACCTGTCGCATAACTCATTCTCGGGTCACATACCAGGAAACATTTCGAGCCTCAAGGATCTCACCCTTTTGAATCTTTCATACAATTCTTTCTCTGGTTTGGTCCCCGACAGGCAGGGATACCAGAGATTCCCTGGGGCTTTTGCGGGGAACCCAGGATTGTGCGTGGAGATCTCCGGCGGAGGAGGGTGCGACAGGGAAGGCCATCCCCTGATTCCGGGCAAGGGATTCGGAGCAGACGATATCCACGGTCCGATCTCGGTCTGGGTTTTCTGTTTGAGCGCTTTCGTGAGCTTCTATGCCGGGGTTTTGGCATTGTTTTGCTCTGCTCGAGCAAGAAACTATATTCTCCAGACCAAGGTTTAGGGTTGAATCTTGTAATCATGTAGATAAGTACCAGTGTTTGTATCAGATTCAGGAGAGAATTTCTTCTTGCTCAGATGAATTTGAGTCTTCTAATCACGGAAAAATTTCCCTTTTCGCAATTTTTCCACCCGGTCCCGGTTTTTGTTTATTTATTGGTATATGGCATATTGTGATATATTTCCATGGGAAAATGGCGGCATAAGTACTTAAGGTTTTTAAAAAATTGATATTAAGTTCCCATTTTTTTTTCGGGTAGTGAAAGTTGCAAAACTCTTATTTTGTATATTCCGTCACATTTTTGTCCAAAATCACACCACGTATCATCGATATATCAGTTCAATTTTTTTTAATAAAAAATGGTATATGAATAGGTTTAAAAACGTGACCCGTGATGCGATTCGGGGCAAAAACTCATAAAGATACAAACTACGAGTTTGACAACTTTCACCATCCGAAAAAAAGAATGGGAACTTAATGTTTTCAAAGAATTTGGGTACTTACGCTACCATTTTCCTTATTTTCATTAAACCAATTGGGATAAATACCCAATGTTGTTTTAACTTTCAAAATACCCAGCATAAGAATAAATACCCACGATCAAGATATATATATATATATACATATATATTTACACGTGCACACTTTAAATTAATACTTAATTTGTCTCACGTTCAGAGATTTTTTCCTATTTTAAATACTTTAGTATGAAGCAATCACTTGTAAATGACTACTGTTAAGAGGAGAAAACACTAGATAGGACTAATCGAAAATGTAAATTTCACGTCTTGCGGTATTTAATCAACGCGATCAAAACTTTGATCCTTAGAAATATGCCATGCTATTTTGAACAACTTGGATATTTTTGCCCAATTATCCCAAATCAATACGACATAATTGGGTTGGCACCAATTTTTAAGGGATAAAGTTAAAACTACAGTACACTGAAAAAAAAAACAATAAATATATGATATGTAAATATATCGAACATAAGGGTACTTCTTTGATCCAAGCTCGTATGGATTCTTTGGCTTGAGTGTAAATTTCTCTTCATTCACTCACTCTATCTCCAGTTTGAAGATGGTTCGATAAAGTCAAACCAATGCCACCATAAGTCAACGAGGCTTAATATTTACCAATCACATCAAATCATGATTTTCTAATATTTAATTGGACCATCCAAGCTCCCAGATGCAAACTGAAAATTAAATAGAAGGATGATTGGTAATGCTTAATTTTAAGGTATAATAGCGGCATAAATAATTGTTTAAAATGGGGCGGGTGTCCCAAGCTTTTAGTTCCGCTGAATATATACCGAAAGACTGGATAATTGTATTTTGGATTCGTTCTGTCCTATTTACCTCGTTAAGTTTATCTATAAGTACTCTAGACACACATATTGAATTTTTTCCGTTAAAAAGGGATAAAGGGGACAGAACAAATAGAAAATGCATTAGCCTTTGGGTATTAATTCAACACAACTGAAAACTTGAGAATATGCCGCCCCAAATTAGACAGCTTTGGTACTTATGCCGCTATCTCCTATTTATTTTTATTGAAGTCAAAGAAAATTTGTACTTTTACCTGTTGGACGATCGGATTTGTCGACGTTGTGAATTCCTGAGTCATCCCTTGCCATACAACTTTACCGTCATAGAGAAATATTAACCTAAAAAACAGGAAAGAAAAAAAAGTTCTTTAGTTACTGTAAAACTAAATGTTAACTTAGAAATTGAGCAACAAAGTGAAATAACCTGTCAACAGCTCTTGTAATGGTACTATGTTGGTGTGTTACAACCACATATGAAGCGATTTTCCCGGGCTCTCCAACTGCATCTTTTCCTTTCAAATGTACGGACCGGATCAGATCTTCGACAACGGTGGATGCAATAGGATCAAGCCCAGCTGTCGGTTCATCATATAATAGAACCTATTTCCGAAGGGGTATTCAGAAATTTAAAAGCCAAGAATATTAGTGGCAAATGATTTTGCAATAATATTCAAAACTGTCCAAAAAATAGCATAAATGACATAGCCAAAGTTCACTTAAAAACGACATACAAACGACGTAATTAAATGACTAAATACTTGAGACATGTAAAAATTAATTAGATAATATTGGTCCTAGCCCGTTGCTAGATCAGATAATATTGGTCCTAGCCCGTTGCAAGATCGGTACGTTGCGGTTCTTTCTTTGTTAAGTAACCATTGAAGGCATCCGAAACACATACTATGTCTTGTTGTGTCAAAATATAATAAATTAGCTTTCATAGGATGCATATGAATCTACATTAAAACATCATAGATAATACCTCTGGCTCGGTAGCATCTCTTGTCGTATCGCAAATTATTGACCGAGCCAAGGCAACGCGTTTCTTCATTCCACCAGACAACTCTGAAGGCATTCGATCCTCAACATCCTGATGTATATATAATATCAGCAAATGGAAATTAAGGAAGATAAAAATCAACATTAAGCATGAAAATCGTAAAATTATGCATGCGATACGATTTGGGAAATGTCTGAAAGCTAACAATTCAAACTGCACCTTTAAGCCAACAGCTGCCAAGCTTTCAGTCACACGCTTTGCAATTTGATCCCCAGACATGTTGGAGTTTTCATATCTAAAAAGTTAAATCATATTTACTTGATCATTTTCTTCAGATATTAATATACAGAAAATTACGCCCTGAGGTCGTTGTAGTAAAAGAAGCTGTCTTACAATAGGAAACCAACATTTTCGCGCACGGTGAGAGAGTCGAATAGAGCTGCACTCTGAAACACCTGTAGACTCATATGGGTAAATACTTGAGAAAACTTTCTTAAGATGAGACATAAAGAAAATGCCACACAATTCAATTTAAGAGCAAAATCTACCAATCCGATTCGAAGACCAGATAACTCTTCATCACTGATCAAGCCGGTTCTCTTCCTACCTCGAATATAAACCTCTCCCTGTTCATTGGCACTATCAAATCAGCACAAGAGCCAACAGAGAGTCTCTCTCTCTCTTTTTTAATTATTTAAACAAGGGATTTTGTTAATAAATCGACCAGTACTTACACTATCTGGAGAAAATAACCCTGCAATTATCTTCAAAACAGTCGATTTCCCAGTTCCAGAGGGGCCAATTATACCAACCGCTTCGCCATGCCTAATCTGTACAACCGGAAAAACGCAATAAGCCACTACTAATGGAAGTGGTTTTCTTAGGGATATCGCAAGTGCCTCACAGAAAGATCAAAAGAAACTAATGCTGTTGAAACTTGATTCATGTCTATCATTCACAATGCTCTTAATCTCTTGGCAAGTATCTCAGAATCTAAATTAGATTCACCTTGAAGCTCACACCTCTCAGTATATGCTTCTCACCGAACGATTTGTGCACGTCTCTACATTCGATCAGAACATCGGAATCGTCGTCTTCGGGCTCACGAACTCTGCTCAAATCCTCCGCTTTGATGGAGCCCTAGAGACATAAACCCTTGTAAGATACAAGAGCACGAGCAATTTGAATAAGCTGAAATAAAAATAACCTTCATATTCAAAGAATCCACACTCATTAGTTTACAGAATCCGCAGAGAAAACCTAAATTTGCGTAAAATCGAGCGGCTATTTCTAACAAAATGCAATCAAATTTCCATGAAGTAAACATTGACGCAAACAATCTAGACGAAAATCGACTCTGCGAATGTGCTTACATTGAAACTGGTAGTTAAGGACTCTTCGTTCCTCAAATTCTTCGGAGGAGCCATGCAAGCACAGATGACTCCGTTACTCTCTCTCCTCTGCTTGAAGCTCTGGAAAAGCGTTGTTCTAGAAAGCCCAACCGAACGAACAGCTTTGTTCGAAGCCATTAATGGTGAGGCACACGAACCAGACAGAGAAGCCATGGCCTCTCTGTGATCAAATCGAACAGGTTTCCGAGTGGCGAAACCTCCCGTTTCGGCGAAGATACACACCGATTGATCAAATAAAAATCTCCGAAGGATTTGATTTTCCGAATCGGAGACTGAAAGACCAGATTTCCGAGCGACTTGAACTGTACTGAACTACTATGAAAAAGAAGAAGAAGGCCTGCCAAAAACGTAATGTTTCAAAGATCAAGGGTCTTTTCTGCAAATAACTGCTTTTGGTTTCCACTTTACGTTACGTGTTTAATTTTATTTCATCGTAAAATACCTCCAAAAAAAAATCTACGTTTTTTCTTAAAAATGTTTATTAACATCATAATATTTGATAAAAGAAATAAGGAAAACGTCGCTTATACCGATTATACCCCTCGCAGCTTCTTCTTCCCTATGCCATACCCTGAGAACGAACCCTACTTGACTCTGCAGAGTTTCTCAGCGTTGATTCGAACAGACTATATTTCCATAGAAGAGTAAGCTTTTCTCATCTCTTTTCCGATTGGAGTGTAAATTTCGATCGAGTATCATAGTTTTATGGCTTTTGCGTCTTCGTAATATGTTTGGCTTGTGACTAAGCCTCTTTATTGCCTTTTGTCGCAGTAGACTTTGGTGATTTCTCTGTATAATTTGGAGAAAAAAATGTCGTCTCTGAGGAATGCTGTTAGCAGGCGAGCTCACAGGGAGAGAGCTCAACCGTGAGTGACCTAATTTCTCGAATATTTCTTTCCTTCCCTCTTGAAAATCCCTCGTTGAAATCTCTTCTTTTTTTTTTTCCTAGGCAAGCGAGGAAGAAATTTGGGCTTCTTGAGAAGCACAAGGACTATGTTGAGCGTGCAAAAGTATTCCACAAAAAAGAGGATGCTATTCGGGTAAAGTTCCGATTCTTGCTCTGTAAATTTAGCTAATTGTTAATCTGTGTGCTTGTAGTATTGACATGCTTGTTCGATTCTCAGAGACTTAAAGAGAAAGCGGCGTTTAGAAACCCGGATGAGTTCTACTTCAAGATGATAAGGACGCGGACCGAGGGAGGAGTTCATAAATTAGAGTAATTCATCGGCCATGCCGTGTTTGTGATTTGGCGTCGAGATGTTCGTTAGATTCTAAACATGCTCTTTTCGTTATGCAGGAGCGAGGCGAACAAGTACACTGCCGAAGAGCTTATGCTTATGAAGACCCAAGATATCGGATACGTGCTTCAGAAAGTGCAGAGCGAGAAAAAAGTAAGGAACGGTCTTATCGAATGAAGATTTATCATAATTTGTGAGGTGATTTTATCGTAGTCATGGTGTGTTCCATTGCAGAAAGTCGAAAGGCTGTCCGCCACACTTCACTTGCTCGATAACAAGCCTTCAGCTAAACATGTCTACTACGCCGATGACCGGTTTGTGCTCTTTCTGCTCTTATTTGTTGCCCTTTATTATACTTCAAATCGAACCTATTGAATTCAGATGCCGGTTTAGTCACAATCTCTCGAATGAAGATTAACAAAATATATATATGTTTAAAGTATTAATTCAACATCATATGCTCACTCAAAACTAAATTTTAATCAGCTATCCTTGAAATTAGGCCACTCTAAGGACCTTTGGCTCTAATATTATACGTGTTCGTGAATATTGATGATTATTTATTCTTTTTTTTTTCTCGTAAATTGTATATATAATATTTTAGTTCGAGTACTAGTACATGTATCAGAAATATGCATTAATTTAATTTGAGTTGGTGTGTCCATTCTCTTCGTGTTGTTGGATTCCTTGCTTTCCAAGTCTTGCTTGAATTTAATTCTCTCTTATTTTGTTTGTGTTCCAGACATCTTTTATTGTATCGGATCGTTATTCGTGACGTCCGACTTCGGATTATTCCTCTATTTTTACACGTTGGTGTTCATATTTAGTTAAATATTTTTTATCATTTTTAATCTCAGAACGGAGGCTGAAGAAATACGGTCACGCTCTTCAAGTGGTGAAAAACTGCCAACTTTTGAGAACCTTCCTGAGAAAATCAAAATGTATCAACAAGCAGTGCAAACCAATCCGATTCACTTATGTTATACTCTCGTACATTTGTTGTTGAAAGTGTTGATGATTTTTTTTATTTTCTTTTTTCATGGGCAGGAAAACAGTTTCGTCCTATAGAGAACTTGAAGCAAGGAAAAACAGAGCCAAGGATTTAGAGAAGATTTGTTTGGATATGGAATTGCAGAAGGAATTACAGGTATCTCGCAAAATCCCACTATTTTCACATCTGTAATTTGGATAATAATTAATCATCACCAAGTTTATAAGAAATTAACTATTATGATATCACATCGTTGAACTAACAGAAGAAGGGTCGAAAGCGCAAATTGCCAGAGAACGAGATTGTAAACCCGTCGTCCAGACCCGTTTATAAGTGGCGGATGGAGCGGAAGCGATGAAAAGAACAGTTAAATAGCTGCACAAGATTCTACCGTATTGCTATGATGTCGTTTATAGTTACTGCCTAGTTTCAGAATTCAGATTATGATGTCGTTTGGCGTTATGGTTTACGACTTTCTTGTCATATGCTAGACAGGAAAATTTGGTTTTACATTTTCTTGAATTTTGTTTTCTTTGTGGGAAAAACGATTATTTTATTTTTATTTTTATGGTGTATGATCATATTATCTCGAATGCTAGGTTCTTTTTATTTGTTTTTAATATAACTTTATTCTCTTCGTTGGCCAATATAATGTAATTTACAAAAGGAGTCATAAGAAAACGACACAATTTGAAGGTTCAAAGCGCAAACCACTGAACCACATGCTTTTTGTTACTTATCTGAAACGACTCTCTTTGAAACCGACACATAGCATCAAAAGCGAGCAAAGGTAAAACGACAGCTGAGTGAAAGTAACAAAGTGGATAGAAGTACCAAAAGTGTAAAAACGATCAAATTTAAGAAAATGATACAACCTATGAAAAGAGATATGAAAGTATCAAAGTCGATCGAAAATACCAAATATGCAAAAACCACGATTGATAATTTAAACAATGTATATAAATTTTGCATGATAATTGCCCCAAAAGAACCTATATCTTATTAAAATAACACGGCGAAATTTGTAAAATTTTAATGACGTTGATTAAATTTTTAAAAGGGTAATTAGCGACATAAGTGGTCAATGTTTTTGAATTTCCTTAGGCATGATGCCAATGCCCAAAAACGACGACAAAAGTCCCCAATGTGCACTAATCACTATAATCACAAAATTTCATCCAACTAATTGGATGGTTGTTAGTCAAATGACGATGTGGCAGTGTTGACTGACATGCGGACATCTACGTGGCACGCCATGTCGTCTTTTAAAAAAAATTTGCCACGTCTTTTTTATTTTATTTTTAATTTTTTTACGGGGACTAGTTATTTTCTCGCCCTCTCCCACGTTGCCACGTGTACACACTCTCTCTCTCTCTCTATCTCTCTCTCTCCTAAGCTGTCCCACGTGTCATCCAAATAAGTAATCAAAATATTTTGTATTTGTATTTTGGAACCATGACCAAACCCAGATAAACAAAGCATTAAATTACTACATCAAAGGTATTTGGTTTCAAAATGTAATGGGTATAACAACTTAAATAGCAAACATATCCATTAATATGTGAGATATCTTTTCGATTATTATCCTCATTTTTCGGGTAGTGGTTGAAAATACTACTAAAGTTGTGAATATTATCCTACTTATAAGTTTATTTTCGGGTAATTGCTGAAAATACTACCAAAATTGTAAATATTATCATACTTAAGAGTTTTAAATACTTACATCTTAATTATGACAATTTAATAAAGTAAAATAAATATGAAATGAATTTATCTATTTATTAACAATATCACGACTAATTTAATAATTATAATTAGTTTAGCATAGCTACTGTAACTAGCTTATTATGATTACTTAATAAACATGATGATCATAAATCTATAGAAATTTAAAAAAATGAATAATGCGACTCAACTAACGTAAACCCTTTTGATTGTTCAGAAATTTTATACTTATCTTGATAAAGTCCAACTATATAAAACCAAACTTTAGATAATGTGGATTACTTGTTATGCTAATTATACAAGATTATTTCCTATTGATTTAATTAATTATACTTATCTTGATAATCTCTTAATATGTTTGCTATTTAATTTTCCTTTTTAAATTGTTATATTCATTACAATTTGTCACTGGGCTTTGGGTTTCAACCTTATAAATGCAAAAAAAAAAAAAAAAAAAACTAGTTATTTGGATGACACATGTCATAGTGTGGGAAATAAAGAATGGACACGTGGCAACGTGAGAGAAAGCGAGAAGAAAAGTGGGTCATGTTAAAGAATTGCAAAAAAAAAAAGATGTGGAAACAAATAAAAAATTAAAAATGACGTGGCATGCCATGTGGTTGTCCGCGTGGCGGTCAACACTGCCACATCATCAGTTGACTAACATCCATCCAATTAGTTGGATGGAATTTTGTGATTAGAGTGATTAGTGCACATTAGGGACTTTTGCCGTCGTTTTTAGGCATTGGCATCATGGCTAAGGAATTTCGAAAACCTTGGCCACTTATGCCGCTAATTACCCTTTTTAAAAATATTCAGATAGTTTTACTCCAATTATTCTTATTCTTATTCTTATTAAGAGTTAAATATGCATACAACAAACTACAAAGTACAAACTTTTTATTGACTGAAAATTGAATTAAGCAAATATCGAAAATCAAACGAAAATATAATCCAAATTTGCATGTGATGTGATAATATATATTACAAAAACTTTATTTATTACAATCTTAATTAAGACGCGTCTAAAACAAGGCACCATTGACGAGCTCGATCTCGATCTCGATATAGTAAAATCTAAAAAATAACGAAGGCGCGGATTTTTATGCACAACTTTTAAACTAGAAGGACCAAACTGCAATTTGGCATACATTCTTGAGCCTGAGATTCACCCCTCTGTTTCCAGATTCCTCATCGTTCCATTTCTCTTCTCCGTCCTCGAATTCTCTCTCTGTTCGCTACACAGTCGAAGACGGAGAGGAAGAAGAAGAAGAGGAAGAATCGAAGGAGATGTTCAAGTTTCTGAAGGGAGTAGTCGCCGGATCCGGCACCGGCCCCAAAGATCTGCCGTACAACATCGGAGAGCCCTACTCCTCCGCTTGGGGCTCCTGGACTCACTCGCGAGGCACTTCCAGGGTATGTTATCTCCGAGAACTCGCTCGTTTTCGTTTCTTGGTTTTCCTTCTCGATTTGGATCGTTCTGGTCCTGAGATTTTGTCCAATTCGAGCTCTCGTTTGGTCAGATTCGGTGCATTGTCAGGGAAGTTATTGTTTGGTTATGGATTTTGATTTGGAACTGGCGGTGAAGTATAACCGTAGGTCCATATCAATGGCTGATCAGGCTTGATTATGGATTTTATGCTGTTCTTCTTGGGAGTTGGGGAATTACGTGACCCAAAGTTATTGATTCAATGACAATGTCTATTTGTTCTCTCGTTAATTGCGTATAGCACAGTCCAGAAGTGAGATCAAGATTTCATGTGTGTCAATATGTAATTTCATAAAGTGCCATTGGAATGGTTGACAGTAAAAAGATGCATCTCTGTAGTCTGTAGATCAACTGTTCGAGGAGAATTTGGCGGGTTTTAGTTTGTGAGATCTTGTTTTCATTAGCTTTAATGATCTAATTCCATGGCCTCTTCAGTTTAGTTTTCAATGTTGATGTGAGATTCTAGGTGTATATACATATATGTCTATATGGTTAGAACTTAGAAGCATATACATATAACTTATTTTTTTGCTTTTCAGGACGATGGGTCGCCAGTTTCTATATTTTCGTTATCTGGAAGTAATGCGCAGGATGGGCATTTAGCTGCCGGTCGTAATGGTGTGAAGCGGCTCCGAACTGTAAGCTTTTTTTATGTCAATTCTCTTTTAAACTAGTGTCTTATTCAGTAAGCAACTTCTCTTTTTTTTACTTTGGTGTTTAAAATTTAAATCTGGAATTGGATTTCTAGAATAAATTCCACATATACTGATTTTGAAAAGCACTTTTGGCTCCAATCAGGTTAGGCATCCGAATATTTTATCGTTTCTTCACAGTACCGAGACAGAAGCTTTCGATGGCTCCAGCACAAAGGTTACAATCTACATCGTTACGGAGCCTGTTATGCCTCTATCGGAGAAGATTAAGGAATTGGGTTTAGAAGGTACACAGAGGTACGTACATTTTATATTATTAGACCAGCTTATTGTTATTATTATCCATTTCTTATTTTGCGTACAAATCGGTATCTTGTGCATAACGTGTTTGTGGGTGATGGAAAAGCCTCTTATCTTCCTTTAAATTATTAAATTTATGGCATGAGGTCTTAAAGTTTATCTCTCCGTTGACAGGGATGAATACTATGCTTGGGGACTGAATCAGATAGCTAAAGCTGTGAGCTTCTTAAATAATGACTGCAAACTTGTAAGTGTTGTACTAGTATTATATTTATTCTGCAGCGAGATTTCATCCATGTGTATCATTTTATTTATGTTGTAAAAAATGAATTTGACGATTACAGGTTCACGGTAATGTTTGCTTAGATAGTGTTGTTGTGACACAAACACTAGACTGGAAGCTACATGCTTTTGATGTTCTATCCGAGTTCGATGGTAGCAATGAAGCTTCATCCGGAGCCTTGCTGGTAAAAAAATATATTTTTAAATATACTTAATTAACTATGCAGTTTTCAAAGCTATATTTTTCTCACTAGTGTTGTTTCGCCTTCAGCAATATGCATGGCTAGTTGGAGCACAATACAAATCAATGGAGTTGTCAAAGTCTGACTGGGCTGCAATAAGAAAAGCTCCATCATGGTCCACTGATTCTTGGGGTTTTGGTAAGTAGTGTTATATGATTGGCAATTTTTTTTTTGGTCTAAGTTTCTTTTCTAGGATCTCAATATTCTTACTTATTTTTCAAGTTTTTCTATTGCTGAATGGAACCTGATTATTATTTATTTACATGGATAGGTTGCCTTATCTATGAACTTTTCTCTGGTACAAAGTTGAGCAAAACAGAGGAACTGCGCAATACAGCCTCTATACCAAAGGTTAGCATTAAATTTCGCAGTTTCTTTACGTAATGTCACATGTCGTTAATTTCACAGTATCAGGGCTTGTTTACATTAGTTAATTTTAACTTTTTTCTTTTGGCACCAAAGGTTTATTTCATTTGCATCTGCTATTTTCTTGTCTCACAGTCTCTGCTTCCAGATTATCAGCGGCTTCTGAGTTCCATGCCTGCTCGCAGGCTGAATACATCCAAGCTTTTAGAAAATGGTGGTGAGATTTCAGATGCTCTCTATATTTGGTTTCCGCCAAGTCTGGAAGAAATTATGACTTTTTTTTTTCTTTTCTTTTTTTCGGTATTATATTTTTACTTACTGTTGCACATGGGTTACCAGAATATTTTCAGAATAAGTTGGTGGATACCATACATTTTATGGAGATCTTAAATTTGAAAGACAGTGTTGAGAAGGACACATTTTTTCGGAAACTTCCAAATTTGGCAGAGCAACTTCCTCGCCCAATTGTGCTGAAGAAGGTATTATTCATTAGCTATATTTTAGTTATTTTTAAGAAGAGTTAATTTTTTTTTATAATTTAAATTCTTATATTGATGATTCTATCTACCAATTTCTGCAGTTGCTTCCTTTATTAGCTTCTGCCCTTGAATTTGGCTCGGCGGCTGCCCCTGCTCTGACTGCATTGTTGAAAATGGGTTCATGGCTTTCGAGCGAAGAATTTGCTGCTAAGGTTTCAATCTTAATGTTACGATTTCATATTTATGAGGCATTTGCATACCTAATTTAAAACTGGTTACACTTTAATTATCTTTCATAATTTCATTCTTCTGATAAGAATAAATTTTCTTTTTTGTAGGTACTGCCGACGGTAGTAAAACTGTTTGCCTCTAATGACCGAGCTATTAGAGTTGGTCTCCTACAACACATAGATCAGTTTGGGGAATCCTTATCGGCACAAATAGTTGATGAGCAAGTATGATGTCAACGATTGATAATGTTAATGTCATCTTCCGATCAAGTTAATTTAACCTATCTATCATAATTTATTCTTAATATTGTAATGTTGCATACTAGGTATACCCACATGTGGCAACTGGATTCTCTGATACATCTGCTTTTCTCCGGGAACTGACGCTTAAATCTATGCTTGTTCTAGCTCCAAAGGTAAGTGTTGCGCGTTTGGTTGGTTTTACACTGTTTTAGACAGTATATTTTTGAGTTTAGGTAGTTGGGTCTTTTTATTTTCTCGGATTTTTTTTCTTTTCTTTTCAATATGCCTTTGGTTTTACTAATCTGACTTGTTATTGCAGCTTTCTCAACGGACCATGTCAGGATCCTTGTTGAAGTATCTTTCCAAGTTACAGGTACGTCTTCGATCATTACCATGCAATTTTTAATCTTTATCGGTTTACCTTATAATGCATACCATGAAGTGGTGTGGATCATTTTCTAATGTTAAATATCTGCTGTCCATATATACGTATATATAATAATCAAACTTTGTTCTGCATGGCTGATATCTCAAGCTTCCTTTTTCCAGGTTGATGAAGAGCCAGCAATTAGAACCAACACTACTATACTATTGGGGAATATTGCAAACTACTTGAATGAAGGGGTCAGTATCTGCGATTTTTTTTTTCTTTTACTGATAGAAAAGCAAGAACATTACAAGCATAGCAGCTACGTTTGTGTTTTTCGTTACCCTCATGTAAAATCAGTCTTTCTATAAGACAAAAATTCGTGTTTGTAGTTTGTATATGTCTATCTGTTTGTGTGACTGGTTATTTTATCTATGTAATGCAGACACGGAAAAGAGTTTTAATTAATGCGTTTACTGTCCGTGCCCTTCGAGATACATTTTCTCCGGCCAGAGGAGCAGGTATTACAAGATCTTACATCATTTCCACCTTTGAATAACTTTGTTTTATCATAATAAGTCAAGCTGTCAAAATTGAAAGGAATTGAATAATTATTAATTATTCTAGTTTATTTGACTGTATAAATCTTAAAGAGTTTAACCTACTTAGAGAGGATATCTAGTATAGTAGTATGAATGCCGATATTCTATAATATTTTTAATTTAATGGGAATTTTGAAGAATGTCAATAATTAATGAGAGTAGTATAGAATATTTAGAATTAATGAAAACCTTCTAGAATATCTAAAGAAAAGGAATTAAAATAATAAAATAAGTAAAATCATATTAAATCCCATTAAAGTGTTTACTTCTTTTGTGACAGGGGTTATGGCTTTATGCGCCACCAGTGCTTACTACGACACCAATGAGATTGCCACTCGGATTCTCCCTAACGTTGTTGTACTTACTATTGATCCTGACAAGTCAGACATCATTCCTAATATTTAATTCAATCTTTGTTTTCTTTTTAATTTCATATGGTTTCTTGGAACTGTTCTTTCTCTTCGACTAATTATCTTCTCACTTTTGGGAGCAGTGATGTTCGGTCTAAAGCGTTTCAAGCAGTAGAACAATTTTTGCAAGTACTGAAACAGTACTATGAAAAGGTGCAATCTTTAGTTGATATGCTATTTATCTTTAGTTTATATATGTTAATTCAGTCATTTCTGATTAGAGTCAAAAGTAAAAAAAAGAAAAGAAAAGAAAAGAAAGCTTGCTTCATGCCTAATCGCATTCGTGCATCAGATTTCGGTCATATATAAGCAGGAAGTAAGTATGTTAAGTAATTTTTTTTTCTGGTTCTTTCGTAGACGAACTCAGGAGACACCAGTGCCGGTATCGGAATCTCCTCACTGCCAGGAAATGATAGTTTATTGGGGTAAGTTTGTGTTCTGCTACATTGAATGCCAATTATATTTAGAAAACATTAAACCGAATCTTATGAAGCTTCTTGCGAGTTGCAGACAAAAAAAAAAGTGTAAATCTGTCGTTTCTGTTTTTATTGGCTTTATTTGGAGTATTATTATTTTTCACTTGATTCAAAAATTAGATAAAATTGGGTCAATGATAACAGAAGATAGGTTCAGCACTAATACTTATAGGAAAAACGCAAAATTGTATTCTCTGTGGTGTGAATTCTTTTTAAAAGATAATAAAGTTCCTTTGTTATTTGAATTCTTCTTTACCGACACAAACCTTGCAGATGGGCTATGAGCTCGCTGACACTCAAGGGTAAACCTTCCGAGCAAGCGTCACTTGCTCCTGTGAATACAAGTGCACCGCTATCTTCCGCAACTTCTAATGCAAATTCAGGTACACATTCGTAAGTTTTTTTTTTTTTTTTTTTTTTAAATCCTTTTGAAAATTTGAAGTATTGGTTTGCCATTTTGGCATGCACGTTGGTTCAAGTCTTAGTGCATGATTGATTCTAAAAGAATAATGTTTTTCTTTTTTCTTTTTTCTTTTTTTACAATCTTAGTAATCGATACTCCAAGCACAGCCCTGGCTCATTCAAGTTCGAAGTCAGATTTCGCAGACCAACCCGAGCCAAGCTCACCTTCTTCCACCGACGGGTGGGGAGAAATCGAAAACGGAATCGGCGAAGAGCATGAAACTGAGAAAGATGGTTGGGACGATATTGAACCTCTTGAAGACCCAAAGCCGACCCCGGCTCTTTCAAATATCCAAGCCGCCCAAAAACGGCCAGTTGTACCGCCCAAACAACCAGGTTACATTCCTTTCAAAAGAAAAACTTCTTCGAGATTATTATATCAGTGATTTGCTTCTATGCCCCTAAACTTATAATAAGTAGCTATTACTCCCTGACCGTTATATCGGTCAAATTTTAAGCCTATATGTTGATTGTGTTTCTAAACACTGGTTCGTGCGTTGCACACGTCCTACGATTTTGCCTTAAACGTCAATTTATTCTTCTCTTCTATCCAAATCACAGCCACAAATTTACGGCCCAAACACACAGCACCACCTAAAGACGGAGACGACGAGCTGTGGGGCTCCATCGCCGCACCTGCACCGCGAACAGCATCAAAGCCCTTGACAATGAAACCCAGCTCGGCAGCATCCGACGATGATGATCCATGGGCCGCCATTGCCGCTCCACCACCCACCACCAGGGCCAAGCCCTTATCGGCCGGCCGAGGCCGAGGGGCAAGACCGGCCGTTCCCAAGCTCGGTGCTCAAAGGATAAATCGGACATCTTCTGGGATGTGAATTACATACACAAAAGCAAGTGTAGATTTTTCTTTACTAAGAAATGTATTTGCGATGTTTTCTATATTAATTTGATTTGTAATAATATTCTTTACTTAATTTTTTGCACGAGTTATGGTCATCATTCTCTAATGTAAGTTTCGAACTAAGTTTCTGAGACGGTGACGTTTTGAATGTAATTTAATATCAACATTTCCTAGTGAAAAAGCCACTATAGATTTACATTTTTAACGGTTTTATTGTGTTAGATTTATTCAAAAAAAAAAAGAGTAAATATTTCTATAAAGTCTTCACTATCCCCTTTTATTTTATAATGAACTTTCTTAATCATATATTATCCTTCGAATAAATTTTGTAATTTGTATCATTTTTTTACTCACTAATTTTTGCTATTAATATTGACAAATTCTAAGAGAAAATCATTATCTTTAATAATTTGACGGAAATGAAAAGCTTTGAGATTTGTCGCGTAGCGCAGACTCCGAAGTTGAAAGGACAATATCGCGAAGAAACGCGGAGATTTTGATACCAATTCAAATTTCACGGGGAAGTTCATACAAGTGGAATAGTTTAGGGATTGAACTTGTACGGGAAAAAAAATAAAAAAAGAAAAACTTAAATTAAAAAAATAATAAAAAATGAAAAAAATACTGACTTAAAAAAAATGAAAAAAAAAAGCATTTTCTTTAGCCCATTTTAATTGGATTGGAGAATATACTGCAGTTCTGTTATCTGTTAATAATGAAAAACAGTTATGGATCAATCAATCACCAGAATAATACAAAATATAATAAAATAATAATAAAAAATCCATGAGGACATAGCTCTTCTTCTTCTTCTTCAGCTCGTAGAATGCACACGATTCCTACTTCACCATTTCCATCCTCACTCCGACAGATTCAAGCTTCTTCTTCGTAGTCAATGGCGGCTCTCAACTTGAGATTCCCAACGCACTGTTCTCCTCTCCCACGACTCTCCCCAAATTACAGCTTAAGAATGCCTCTGAACTCTCCGTTCGCCATTCCCAAAAGCTCCACGATCTCTTCTTCGGATTCTCAAACCAGCGAGCTTAAGAGCAGAAAACTCCCGGTTCTTCTGTTCGACATCATGGATACTGTAGTCCGAGATCCTTTCTATCAACTCGTCCCTGCCTTCTTCAGGTAGGTAACAAACTTCGAATGCATCGTTGAATAATTAAAAAAGCTTCGCGCAATCAAACGAATCATTAGGTCAAAGCAATGAATTTCAAAACTTGTTCAAACTCAGCTTTAACAATTCCTTTCTCTGTTATTGTGTTGGATTATAAATTGCAAATTGTGTAGTTTTTGACGATCTGTTAGGGCTTCGTGAGCAGAATGTCAATGGAGGAACTTATAGAAATCAAGCACCCAACTTCATGGATCGAGTTCGAGAAGGGGTTGATTGATGAGGTTGGAAGCATCTAATAAGCATTTTTACTATCTAAGCTCGTCGAGAAAATCCAGTTATATCGTCCAACGCCTTTACCGAAATTAATCCTGTCAATGTTTGATTTTTTCCGAATCTGAAAGCCCCTTGTCAAACCATTCCCGAGCTAAAACGGGATTTGCAGATTCTTAACAACGGATTGAAACACAGAATCTTATTGTCTTCGTGCACCGATTATAACTTTCACGTTGCTCCATTATCGTGATTATTATGTGTTCTTTATCTGTTTCTTTGACCATTTCCAGGCAGAGTTTGAAAGAATGTTCTTTAAAGACGGCAGGCCATTTGATTTAAAAGGTATTGTCACTCGGTCAAATCGTTATTTAGGACTTATGCATTTTGTGTTGGAATGTTTTAAGAATAAAAAAATCAGCTCTTTGATTTCTGACTCGATATGAACGTATCAATTTGTCTTCTCTTTAGGGTTAAAAGACTGCATGACGAGGGGATATTCGTACATCGACGGTGTCGAAGAATTGCTTTCAGCTCTAAAAACAAACAACTACGAAATGCATGCTTTTACGAACTATCCCGTCTGGTAAGATGATGATTCTTTATTAAAAAAAAAATCTCATGTTAAGTATTGGCATATGATTTTCATGGATATTTTCCGCAGGTGCGAAATGGTCGAGGACAAGTTGCAAATTTCGCGATATTTATCTTGGACATTTTGTTCCTACAAGAATGGTATTTAACCGTCTGTTTTCATGGATTGTAAAACCGTATTGTTGCAATCTATGGTGTATGATCCTAATTCTTTGTCTTTCAGGAAAGAGGAAACCCAATCCCGATTTCTATTTGGACGTCGTGAAACACCTTGAAACCGAACCAGAGAATTGCGTCTTCATCGACGATAGGTTCTCTATGTTCTCTTACTTTTACTAGCCTATAAATATGCTGAATCCGATCTTTCTTTTGCCGTCAATCTAGTTACAAAGTTTTCTTCGATTTCTGATTTTATCTACTTTCTTGTGAAGGATGAAAAATGTTGAAGCAGCCAGATCTGTCGGAATAGTTGGTGTTCAGTTCAAGGATGCAGATTCGTTGTGTCGAGATCTGATTCGGATCGGTGTTGACTTTTCGGAATAACCCATATTCTTGCCTGATATCTGATAAATTTGTATTCTTAAATGAGCATTGTACCATGTTCTATACATTAATTTAAATCAATAAATTATGAAATGATTGAGTTCTCTTGTTATGGGGTCTTTTGGATATGTTTTGAGAATATAATGGGGGAAAATATATATTACAAAACCCAATTCTCTATTGGAATTACAGAACCCCGGCACGGGCTGCCCACGCTAGGTGTGGGCAGCCCCTGCCCGCCCGTTCAGCGGTCTCTGATTTGAAACTACTTGAGACAGTTGTCCAAGACAAAATGGCAGAATATCGTTTTAAGAGATAAACGACAACATATGTGACTGTCGTTTATACAATACCGAAGTAGCATAAAGGTTTTAAATACCGCTTGCCGATGTCGTTTTGCACTTTTCGTTTTACGGATATATCGCTTGTCGATGGGTATCTCATAGGTAAATCGATGGGTATGCCGATGGCTATATCGTTTCGCATATCTTCGAAAAAAGATTTTCGATGGGCATACCGATGGATATTCGGAAAATTTAATACCTACCACCACTGTTAATGAAAACGACAAGAGCTATGACACTGATAAAGCTTGCATGTGCATGTGGAAAACGACAAGAAATCTGACATGTCGTTTCTTATCAAGGACGACAAGGATTAGAGTGCAGAAACAGAGATTGCCGTCCTGTAATTAGGAATTAAATTTGAGTGACTGGCTCAAATTGCCCCAATATTTACATTGTTAAGTCATTTTTTCCTTCAAATTATAATTCATAGCAACAGTGCCCCTCGTTCTTTCAAAAGTTGTTGCCCGCAAATTTTAAAAAATATGAATATATTTACTTGTGCATAATTTATTAGAGAGTATTTTTTCATTTATTATTTTTTATTTTATTTTATCGGACTTTAAGAATTTTATTTTGTTAAAATTAGACTAATTGAGTATTTTACACGGTCTTATAATCAAATGCTGAAGAATATCATTAAATAATTAATAACTTTGATTAAATATATTTTTATAGAGTATCGATTATTAAACATTATATTGAATAAATACCATCAGGAACATATAGATTTTGTTTGGTGATAAACTGAATAAAAGATCTTCAAGTAGGCACAACGGATGCCAAAGGAAGGACAATGTTCATGGGATATTTATGCAATAAACAAAGATTAAAAGGGCAAAAATGCACAAAAGAGAAAGTTATAGGATATTTGTGCATCTCTGAAGAAAATAAAATATTGATGGTTGTGGCTTACTCAACTCTGAAACTCTCAATCTCGAAGACGAAGACGAAGACGAAGACGAAGAAGATGCACTGCCTTGGAGCTCTCGAATCACTCGCAATCTCACCGTCGCCTTCGCTATCCGTCGCCGGAGCTGAGGGCAAACCGGTCAACTACGCAACTTCCCTTCACGTCGCCATCGCCAGACCTCTTCGATCCTCGCTGACCTCCAAGGCTCCTTCCAATGGCTGCCACTTCCGGTCGACCGCTCCTCGTAGAACCGCCTCTTTCCGTTGCTTTTCCGGTACTGTTCTTTCTTTATTCGAGTCATTTCGTTGAATTCGATAGTTTCTGGCGATTTCTCAGTTTCCTATAGATATCGTCAGCTTTTCGTCACCAATATGCGTAATTCCTTGCAATTCTGAGTGTAAATGGAGATTGTGGATGTGTATTTATGTATATAGACTCAACCAGGATTCTATACATAGATAGATACATAAACACAAGAGCCAAATTTCACTTGTTCTTGCAAATTGATTGTGTTACGCAATTTGGCATTACTTTGGAACAATTCACAAGATATTGTATATGTATATATACATATATATATATATATATGTATCGATCAATACTTGGAACAATTCACTTGTTCATCTGTGCAAAGATGGTTTCTGAACCGTGTTTCTGGTTTGTGCGCTTTGAATCAGCGTTATCTCCGGCGCTGAAATCGACGCTGGACAAAGTGGTGACATCGCACAAGGTTGTTCTCTTCATGAAGGGATCGAGGGATTTCCCGCAGTGTGGATTCTCAAACACGGTCGTGCAAATTCTCAAGTCTCTTAACGTACCATTCGAGACTATAGACATTCTGGAAAATGATTTGCTGCGTCAGGGACTGAAGGAGTACTCGAGCTGGCCCACCTTTCCTCAGCTCTACATCGATGGAGAGTTTTTCGGCGGTTGCGACATCGCTGTCGGTAAGCTTTCGATGTTCATCGTTTCAGTCTTCCTGCTCTAAGTGGGATTTATTCCCAAGAAACATGCTCAAATCGCATTTTCGAAAAACTTGGTTTTAGTGACAATTAGGGCTGTGAGATCGTAATTTCAATGTTCCCGGCTTTAGACAGTGGGTTCGTATGAAACTTAACTTGAAGTAAGACGACAATTGAATCATGTCTCGGCTTCCTCGGTAGTAGATGTTGAAGACTGATGGATTGAATAAAAGTTTTTTGGTTTCCAGTGCAAAGCAAGTTTCTTTTCGTGGATTTCGTTCACACTTCACAGTACCTCGCTGAAGTTCGATTTCATGGTTAATTGTCCGAAAATTGTTTAATTAGTTTTTACGTTGGTTAGTTGTATTGACACACTACTACTGTTATTGGATTGAGCTGTTATCACTCCTTGCTTTGGCTTGTGCATGTTTGCTAGTTCATCAATAGGTTCACTTTGGATTTTAAATGTTAAGGAACATAGATATATTGCAAATAACATATCAAAGTGTATCTTTTCAGAGGCATACAAAACCGGAGAATTGCAGGAACAAGTGGAGAAGGCAATGTGCTCGTGAAGCTTCGGCCGAATCAAAGGGTAATGCATTGCACTCTTTGATTTCAATGGAGGCAATTGTAAAATGTTTAATCTTGACATTCTGTTAATGCTCTGTACTTTGATTATTGGGAAGAAAAATACAGCTGTATATTAGATATTATCAGTGTTTGTTCTGATAATAAACCGTTTTATTAGTACATTTTTCAATTAGGCTAAGTGGTTAGGGCCCCTTAATGATACGAACCTCGTTAAGATTAACGAGACCTGATGAAACTTGAGCTAAATCCCGAGCAGCCATCACTTGTTGCTTTTGTCATATTATAGCTGAAACGACATAAATTTTCTGAAACGATCAGTAACACAGTAAATTCGCGATCGACGTATGTTGTAAAAGAACCAATCAAGATGTTTATCGACGAAGCCGAATGACATAATAGTTAAAACTTAACTTAAAAGAACTGGTCACAAGTAATAGGGCCGTTTTATGTCGGGCTTTGCAGCTTTTGTTATATAAAAAAAAACGACATACTTTATCGGGAAAAAAGTAAACGACAGAAAAAATTTCTGCTCCAAACGCCTAAGTTTTTCCACTAGTGATTTGGTGTAACGTGGTTTTTGCCATAATGATAACTCAACGACAAATAGTTTTCTTCATACATCACATGTCGTTTTTATGGACTTTACTCTCACCCACAATGCACTGATTTACTAGAAACGACAAATAGTATGTTGACAAAATTAGTAGATGAAAACTAATAATCGATTTGTGTTGTTCCGTAAGTTCCCTTTTAAACATAAATAGGATATTTGAGAGACATATTTCTTGTAAAACTAGTAGTAAAAAAATTATAAGAAAAAATACTATTTTATAGATGTGGCAAATACGACAAGTTGTTGAACTAAACACGAAACGCGAAACACGAATATGTTAAATGGGTTAAACGGGTGGACACGATAAACAAGGTATTTGAATGGGGCGGGTTTAGATTTCATCTTCTAACACGATTATTAAATGAGGCGGGTCTGGGTCTACATAAAATAAGTAAAAAAATAATAAAGACCCAGCACGAACACGACACGAAACTCGAATTGTCACCCCTAAATTGGTCTTGTGTTATATACTAAAGTCTAAAGATATGACTTCACCAAAATTATGTTAAAGACGTATCAGCTATATATAAAATAAAAGTAATTATAATTCTTTACTTTACATATTCCTTTTTCTGATATTATATTAATTTTGATGAAAAAGAAAAAGTACTTTCATAAGTCACAAATAAAAATCCAATTTCTTAAATCACCCAACAATCCAAATTATGAGGCATGAATTAATAAATTAATTAAATGTCGAACTATATAATATAGGATATCAATAGTAAAAAATATATACATTCTCTCTCTCTGGAAGAACAGAAGAAGAAAAAGATTGTTCCTTTGAGTTTCGTCAACCATGAGCATGACACAGTTCGCCATGGTTAGTCGTCTTCGCTCTAACAATCACCTTCATTGATTTCTCTCTATCATCTCACTCCAACCTCTAATTCGTCTGAAAAATTCGTCGTTTGGTTTCTGGGTTCTGCTCTCGACTTATCGCCGCTTATAACTCAAATCGAAACAAATTCGAAGCTTTAGAGTCTATCAGAAGGTCGATTGTATTGTTGAATTTTTCGATAATGCTTTTTTATTTTATTTTTTGTATTAATTTATCGTAGAATTTAGAAAGAAGAAAGAATTGTTCTGGGTTTAGCTCTGTATCGAAGAATCGCGTGTTCATGTCTAGGTCAAAGAATTGGGGATTGAGTGTTGCGAAAAATGCAGGTTGAAGAATTGGCGTTTCTCGTTAAGGACAATCTTCCTTGCAAACACCTTGTTCTCTCCGTGGAAGAAGCTTTGGTCAACTTCCTTGATACTGATACCAGGTAGAATTTCGTTGACCTCGGAGATCGGTAATTGATGGCGTCGAGAGATGTTTCGAATTCTCTACTTCAGTGAACTAAATCGGATAATATTTATCCACTACTGTGGTGGGACGTTCACATGCTTAATTGAATTAAATGTTTCGAAAGGAAGTGTTCACTTTCTTGTTTGGGAGTTTAGATTTGACCCCTAGAGGTCGGTTTGCGTGTCCGAGTAAAATTTCATAAATGGGTCGTCCGTATGGTAGTTCATTACATGTTTCACACCTAATTAAGGGCATATGATAGGGATAAAGATTGATATTTAAGAAAGTTAATCAGGTAATATATAGTTAAGGCTATATATTGTCCTAATTTCTTGTTTAGTTAGTTTTTTCGGACATTTTAAGACCTCTTGGGGCAAATATAGACTGTCTTAAGTCATTTGGATTGTTTGTTTATCACAAAAATTGCTAGTATTAGTGCTCGAAACAATTAAAGGCATCGATGATTAAATATGTGTTTGGCTGGAAGCATATTATGAGTATAGTGCATTAATTATTATTCTATTTATAGTATTTTTATTATTTACTAGTATTTCATCAGTGAGAGCGACTTCTGTTTGCAGTTTCGATGGTACTGTAGAGTTAAAACCAATGAATTCATACAATCGCCTCCTTATGCATCGTCTTGCCGATATATTTGGGTATGTGATTAATACTTTAAATAAAATGCAAAGCCTACAGTGCATTGATTTATTAGCGATTTCACAATTCATTTCTTTCTGCTAGGTTTTCCCATGAATCTGTTGGCGAAGGAGAAGACAGGCATTTAATATTGGAGAGAGGCCCCGAGTCATCAGTGTACGTGAAAGCAAACATGACATACAAACTTTTTCTGCCTTTAATTAATAATGTTCTTATATATTTATCTAGTTGCGTTTCTGTTGATTTTCAGACCTTCGATCCTTGTTAGTGATATTCTTTGGCAGTACGATGATCCTCAAACTCCGACAACACCTCACCAGTTATTGAAAAGATCAGATGAAGCCTCACCAGGTAATAATCTCCGTAGTACTAGTTAAGAGCATTAGATTGTGATAAATGCCTATTTTTTTTGTCAAATCGATCTATAAAAACTTTTTACTAACAAAGCTCCGAGATTTTCGCTCGTATAATACTTGCATTGTGAAAGGGTAGAAAATAATTTATAAGAAAAATGTTTCCATATTAAAATTATGTGATTTTCCGGCATTGTTACTTGATTACCAAGCAATGTGATAAACATTATCGAAATCCATTTGCAGTAAAAGCGACAAAGTCAACTTCAACTACACACTCGCTTGAAGAAAGGGAAGCAGCTTATTTGGCTGCACGTCGCCGAATATTCTCGTTGGATTTGGGGAACGATAACGAATCGGTGAAGCAGAAGCCAAGGAGTGTTCCGGTGGTTGCTCAAAGGATGATTTCTCATGCTTTAGGGAAAAGAATCAACCCCTGCAATAAGGGGATTTCTTACCCCGGGGCTCAAACTGATCAAACAAATATTAGCGGAACTGCCACAACAGAGTCAAAACCGAGTGTCAATGACTCGCCTGAAGCTATCGGTGGATCTAAAAAGGGTATGGAAAAGCAATCAGGGAAAGTTTCTAGTAGCAGAGAGAGGTGTGTGGATCTTAAGAAGGAACATTTAGGAGCTGCGAAGAGAATGTTCGCTAATGCCTTGGGAAAGCCAAAACCCGGGGAATCAAAGCGCGAATAGTTCCTGGAAAGTGGAAAGGCTCGAAAAGTTTTCGCAAAACATCCTGTCAGTTTCTTGTTATCTGTTCTGCTGCAAGCAAGCACACAAATGCACAGGCGCAGCCTGGCCAAACGACGAGCAATGCATTTCTAATTATGGGACGAGCAATGCGTTTCTAATTATGGGACGAGCTTTGACGATCCCCCGTGAAGAGTTTCGTGCAACGCACGCCACTAGGGATGCCTTGTTTTGATTGGTTGAGGTGAAAAAAGGTTAGTTCTGCATCTGAAAATAAGTAGAATTGGTCAGACATGCATTGTTCCGCATATGAAGCAGCTCAAGAGCCAACTGATACGAAATCTGCATGTCATTGGTTTATGTGAACCCCCTTTTTATATAAAATATATATAATATTTATTTATAAGTAGTCGTGTGATATGTTTGAAGTGTTAGGTGCTATTGTATATGGCTTTCTTGTGCTCTAAGATTCTGGCTTTCTTGTGCCCCAAGAAATTAAGCTTTATTATTAATAACTTATCATCACACCTTGCTTATATCTTCTATGACATTAAAATCAAAGAACTTCATGTAATTTTGTTGTAAGAATGGACAGCAAAGATATTAGCACTCAACTCAACCAAATTCATGGAAAAATACGAGCCTCTATATTGTACACAGCTCTTGGCAAGTCGACGACCAAAAGATCATATATACAGTTACACATCTCCGACGGGCCTGCCTGCCACGCCACAACCGTGTTGAGATCCATTGTCGTGGACCGGCAATACGCCTTGTTCACAACCACTCTGTCTTGTCGTTTGATTCTTAGCAGATTCTCATGATCATCAGTGTTTTGTGTTTGTTACCAAGTCTTGAAGCAATAATTGGATGTCTACTAACTTGTCTCTTAGCTTGATGTTGTATTCGTACAAGCTTTTTAGATTCTTCTGCACATCGCTCATATCCATTTCCGAAACATCCCCCAACTCTGCGATCGAAAGTAATTAAGGTGTCAGATTTCTTGAGACTTTGCGGCTAAACAAATGTCGAGCTTTTTCGTAATTTAAGTGTGATCTAAAAGTAGTCAACTCGGAGAAAAAGAAAAGTCAAAGATATGAGTTATACCTAGCGGAGGTTGTGGTGGAGGAACAATGTCATTAGACAAACAAAACGCTTCAACTCCGGAAGAATTAGTCAACGATCCGACGGAGTGTCGTTTTCCGCCATTTCTTGTTTCATGCTTCTGTTGCAACAAAGAAAAGCAAAGGAACGATTTAACACTTCAACAAATCCTCATAATTATTGCCGAGAGAACATGGTAACTCACGGGTTGATCTTGAAAACTCGGTTTCCCCTCGAGTGCCAGAGCGATTTCCGACACAGAGGAACTATTTTGGGTACAATCCGGAACAGAAACCTACAGGAAGTGCAATAAAATGCAGTGTTCAAGTTAATCGAAACAAAAGGTCATAAAGAATACACTAACTAGATATTACAAGCTAATTATGAAATTCAATAATCTTGTGTTACGATCCCGAGTAACGGACTTTATCACGGGTCTAAAGCAACTGAATCTCTTTTCTCCTTATTGTCTTACCTAAACCTTAAGGAAAACTAGTTCATTAAATAAACTAATTTATTGAAAATATTCAATCAGTACCTTGTTAGTGCCGGCGGAGGGAAATTTCTTGCTAAAATTGATAGAGTCCTTTCTGATCATCCTTTGCTTATGCGACGATCCTCTCCGGCTCAGTGATTCCACAACTCCGCCGCTGCAACTCACACTATTTTTCTTCCTGTAAACCACCTCCTCCAATTTACTACATCCCCACGTGAACATCACATATTTCCTCAACTAATTAACGCCAAAAAAAAAATTCACGGTTCAGTCAACGGTGAGTCAAACGACACAAAGCATAGATAGAATAAAGATAAAGCCTACTTTGTCCCATCGTTGTTGAGCCTTTCGCCGGTTCCTAATGTGCCGCAAAACAGCATCTTCGTCGCGCAGTTTCTTCACTCTAAACTCAAACTGCCAAACGAAAAGAAGTTGCCGATCAGACAGGCATTGAATTCTATTGTCACAAGTCATGTCCTCTTCTATCAAGAGACACGGTTTCCGGCACAAGATTTGGCTAACGGCAATTCACCAATGTTACGCATCCCCTGTTCTTTATTACAATGCAAAGAAACAAAAACAATCTGATTTTTTTTTATTTGGTTTAATCCCAAGCTTTCCTTCGAGAGGAAGGTCGGAAACTCTTCAAACAATGCTAAGCAAGACATATAATAGAGCCCTTTATAACAAGCTAGCAAATGACCGAAATGCCCTTAATGGCACAATCGACCCCTACGAACATAAATATCCGAACGGATATAAAAGACTAAGCAAGACTAAAAGACTGTATTGTCCTTTCTCCAGAGATGTCATTACAGGTCAATCACTAGGAGGCAAAATTTAGGACAAATATGGAGAAGTATCATACCTGAACTAGTAAGTAGAAAAAAATTCCAATGCTGAAACAGTAAAGACCACCGAGATCCGCGAGGAAGCTCACTGCCAAGTTTTTACAAAGCCGAAAAAAAACCCGTTATAATCCTATCTCATAAATACCGACAAAAAATATACATAAAATAACAAAACCAACAACATTCTTACGTACCAGGTCCCATGATGTTTTGATCGTCAATCTCCACAATGTACGACGATAGAAATTGGACGTACAAAGTGGTGTTCAGTATACCATTTTCGGAATTCTCCAGTGATTTTTGCAGCCCATGATTATCGTAAAAGTGAGAGCCGGGAACAAACTCGTGAAACAGAGGTTGGATCAGTCTCAAATCCTTGAGATTTCGATAAACCCGAGGAAACAAACTGAACTTCAATATGTTTGTGTCATTTCCTCTGAAGGTTACCGGTCTGTCGTCAGAATCGCTTCCATTTTTCAATATTCCGGTGACAAAGCTGACGTGTTTTTTGTTCTTATGATTCCTCGTTGTCAGGTTAAACTGAAATCCGACAGCCGTCACAGGACTGTTCGGGAGATCGACAAACTGCCACGAGATGTAAAAATTGTCTTGAATCGGTCGACAATCTTTGCATCGAAGAATGATCGTCGGTCCTTCGCTTGTGTTATGACATGAGTAGTTCCCAAAGTTTGACAGAGGGACGACTTTGTAGTCAATAAAGCCAGGGTTCCCAGTGACCAAAGTGCCGAGATCTCGGAGGTTTGAACAGCTCATGCTCGAAATAGTGGTGATGTTGAATTCCATGTCGTTCACGAACAAGGCAAGATCGGGAGCGTTCGTCGCTCTTACATTGTGCACTTCGATGGTTCTCCTCGATATGATCTGGTAGAGCAAGCTGATAGAAAACTGAATACCCCAATCAATATCAGCCCAAATAATTAAAATAAAAATAAAAACACCTTTATCGAGTACTCACGCAGCTAATAGACCGATGAAGACGATCCAGCTCGCTACTGAGAACGTTCCACCGAGCTCAGTTTTCCTCTTCTTCACCACCTTCTGATCATCCTGCAAAATCAAATTAATCCACTTCAATAATTATTTGATCATGAACAGAGATTAACCCAATCTAATAATTAGTGCTTTGTTTAATTCTCGGTCACAAATTTAATCTTATCTTGTTTAATTCTTTTACCTTTGATATTCATGGAATAGAAAGAACTAAGCATAATAATTCAGACTACTTCAGGGTTAGGTAGTAGTATTACAACAAACCCATAATCATGTAATATAATATATACACATATACATATACCGATATACTATATAATATATAGAGACAGAAAGAGAGTTGACCAGCCAGTGCCTGGTGGCGAAGCAGATGTCCAATCGGCTGATCCACCATCGGAGCCTGAACCAGATGCTCCGGCCATCGTTCCCGAGCTTGGAGAACCTGAGGAAGCCGCAGAAGACGAGCCATGAGAGGAGCAGAACCAGAGTGGCCTCCAAGAACACCGCCTGCGACTGCGTGAACTTCCTGATCGAGTCGAACTCGAAGAGCGTCTCCGGGAACGTCAGCGCGTACGAGCCGACGCCCCGGTCCACGTCGATCGCCGACCTCGCCGCGAACAGCTCGCACCGCCCCGCCGTCCGGTTCAGCACGTGCCCCACCGCGCACCCGCACCAGCTCCCGTTGAAAACGACGCCGTTCGGCGGGCATTGCATCTTCTAGGGCTTCGAATTTCCCCAATTCACGGCAATTGGGCAACACCAACCCCGCTTCTTCCAAGACTCTCCAATGGCGAAGCCCAACTTAGGGTTCAGAATCTGCAATCTTGGCTTGATCGTTTGGAACAAGAATCCATATAGAGGTTACGTGATTGACAGGTTATGGAGAAAAATCAACACGGAAAGGGAAGTTGGAAGCTTGAAGACTGTAACTTAATGGGGAAGCAAAAGGTAGAAGTATCTTGAACCGAATCTTCAAATTCTGGAAACGATTTTGGGAAAACAGTGAGAGAATCTTTGTTCCGAGAAACTCGTTTTCGAGCACAAATATAGACAGGCCTTGTTGTTGTTGTCGATAGAAACTGGTTTCTTCGATGATCATGTGGTGATGAACTGTAAAACTACTGGAAGCTGATAGCGACTGGCCAATCAGATACGGCCACGTGTCTTGTTTCTTTATTTTCCAGAGTTGCAACTAAGCATAAATTGAGAGCACGTGGTGTCTGCCTCCTTTTTGGGCTCTCTTTTTGCGGAATAATTATATATAGTTAGGTCGAGATTGGTCGTCTGGACTCAGGAGGTCACTGATGGAAGGGAGACTTTGGGCAATATAAATTCGGCCAGCCGAAAACCGGACCGTGCGGTGCGGTTCCTAATTTTCGGCTGCCCGTGGATAAGCTAAAGGCGGACAGTAGGACGTCTCCCGTCTCGCATCAGCTTTTACCGATGAGTAGCATGTTAACAGGCAAATCTTTTCATAAGCAATACAGACAGATTTTTTATAAAATAATATTTAATTTATTCACTATTCATGTCTTCTGCAATTCAAAATTGGATATACATTACAATCGATCAATAAAAAATAAAAATCTATGACACTCGACCCTACTCAGGATTGGATTTGATGAA
The DNA here is from genome assembly GCA_954871525.1 of Parietaria judaica. Taxonomy (NCBI): domain Eukaryota; kingdom Viridiplantae; phylum Streptophyta; class Magnoliopsida; order Rosales; family Urticaceae; genus Parietaria; species Parietaria judaica. The sequence goes on from OX940862.1 coordinate 12,843,198, forward strand.
TGATTTAAATTATCTCATTTATTTCTATCCTATCTTTTCCTTTCTCCTTGATACCCTAAAATATATAGTTATCATGAGCACTCCAAAAATATATAGTATCAATAATCGCGCCGCCGGCTGCTGGCAAGCTCGCTATCGACAGAATCGTCGTCGTTTTCAATTTGCTCCAAGAATTCACTGTAGGCGGGATTGTAAGCAGCGGCTAATCGAACAAAGCGGATAGCTTCTTCCCTTCGACCGGCACTGCACAAAGCACTGAAGAAAAACACCGTCAGCACTAACTAAAAACATAAAGAGCAATTTGCAGCAACGCCTCCTAATCTATTGTGTTGTTGGCCTAGTGGTAAATCCACTACAATAAGACTCTTCATGAGGTCTTGGGTTCGATCCCTTGAGACGCAAAAATTGCTTATATATGTAATCTTAGCCGATAGTGCCTACGGCCAATAGTGCCGGTTGTTCTTACCGTGATAATACATCTTGTAATACCACCCCATTCAAGAAAAGAAAAAAGAAAAAGAAGTCATGGCTGAGACTCTACCACAGACTTGATTTAATACCTTGAAAGCATTATCAATCCGTCGAAATAGTGGGATTTGACCTTCGGATCTTCGGGTTCTTTAATGTTCCCGATCCTCTCAAAATGCACAAGGCCTTCCTTCAGCTCTCCCTACAAATAGATACAGAGACAGTAAGAAACCGGCCGGCCTTAGAACTCACAAGACGTCCATTTGGTTTTACTGAAGCCAAGTAAGATGAATATTACGATCACGCATCGACTAAAACATGACTTTTTAATACAAATTCATCCCATTCTTGGTTGATGTGATATCGTAAACAAAGCAATGGAAAATTCTATGACATAATATCATGAATTTATGATGTATCGAGAGCTATTACAGCTTTAGTCGTACCTCTCGTGCATACGCGGAACCAGCCCAAGTCGATGCAAGAATCAAATGATCAATTTCCTCCACTTCTGTAGGATAGCCAGCAATCATAAGCTAGTAAAACGCAAGAGAGCTCGTGAGATTAATGAGAAAAATTAAGATATTACGAGCCAAATCCAAGAGAAAGAAAAAAAGTAGAAAGCATAGAGATAGTTGTAAACCTGTAATAATTATTTGAAAACACGTGATGCGTGACTTTATTTTTCTTTCAGGGTTTATAAATTTTACATGTCAATTTGTAATTTATTAGTCATTTGAAACTTATTTCTGTTTTTTAACATTGATTTAATAATAAATGAATATTGAGAATTAGTGGTTTTTCTTTCTTAAGCTATGATAGAAACCGAATTCTGTTAAGAAAAATCCAGAACCACAACTCTGTTTCCTAGACTACAATTTCAAAGTCGGAGACCTTAGAAATGGCACGCTCTAGGTGTTCAATGGCCTCTGAATGCTGACCCATCTGTAATAGAGTCTGTCCCATGAGAATCAAAGCTTTCGAGTACTCGGGATCCTTAGAAAGTGCCACCCTACAATGATTACGCATATTCAACAATTCCAGCCACGGGAAAATTTCAAATCCAACATAAAATATTGAAAAAGAACTAACTCGGAAAACAAAAATCCAGATGAGAAAAGGCAGCAATTACTGTAGAATATGAATCGCTTTTTCTTTTCTTCCTTTTGATAATTGAAGAACCGACAGCTGTCAGGAGCCCATAGATAAAGGTATAAGAAAACTTCTGATATTGCAAATGTGATGGTGGTGATTAAAGGTCAAAGTCAAACTTCAAATTAACTTACAGCAATTAGTTCTTTAGGGGAGAGTTCTTCAAGGACTATTTTCTGCTTTCCGGATTCATTTGAGGGTGTTAAAAGAGGAGAATCTACGCTAGTGGAATCTACTGCCGAGCTACTTTTACTCTCTGGAATCCCCAGCTTTTCACGCACCGAAGGTTGTTTGAGCGATAATTGCTGCATGATGATATATGGAATTTTTTACACATTTAAAAACTTCAAAGAAAAGTTATTTAAGATAAAAAATAAAAAAACAGTTAGAAATTGTTTTAGAAGGGTACTTAGAGGAAGGACTGTCTAGCGTTTCATAGGAGCAACTAAAAACATGAGTAGCTTAAAGTATCAAATATACAGTCCAAATAAGCAACTCGCCGTAAGTAACAAAATAGTTAGGATATGTAATGAAGAAGTTTTCCTCCTAATTATCATTTTAACTTACAGCCAGGCAGATTGAAACCAATGGAATAATTAAGAAAACCGGATAAAGAATTTTAAAATATGAGTAACTTATTAAAGTACTGCAAGGTGCAAGCAACACCAAAAAACTCATAAAAGGTAGAGACCGCCAAAGATTAGAAACACGGACCCCAAATAAATTCGATAAGTAACTTATAGTATCTAACTTATTCAAATATATATATAAAACGTTAAATGAGAAGACTCGCCTGTATACAAGTTAATGAACTATTCGTCACCCAATAGACAAGACTGCCCTGCAAAACAATGAAGACATGTAAGTGCCGGTATTTTAATATATAAGATCATGCAAGTTTCTTATTTCATTATGCAACAATGATATCGCGTTTCTTGCCTAAGTTCAGTATTTTTTTATGTTTAATTTCTATAATCTTACAGAATAACTCGTCAAAAAGATAGCAAAAGTAAATTACCTGAGGTACATAGAAACACATAAAGAATATCGGCAGCGTCAAGATATCCAAATAGATCTTGTAGTACTGCAAAAAAAAGACAGCTCAAATTATTTCCACAAACTGAAATGATTAAATAACTTATCGAGAGCACTTTCACTGAGCACAAAATTATTTATACAAACTACTCCATGATGTTAGCAAGGCGAAAATATTTACTTGTATAGATGATTCTCGCAACTCACCTTTACTAATAGGTCAAGTAGGCCAGTTGTTTTGCTAGCGGAAGGCGTTCTAAATGAAATCTGTACAGTCAAATATATTTAGAGTTAGCTATGGCAATACTATATGCAATCTGTAAAGTTAAAAATCGAAAATTAGGTACATAGATATGACAATATCACATGAATTTGGCATATTACTATCTAAAACTTAACAACTTAAATACAAAATGGACATGTTCATTTAGTTTATCACCGGGAGCTTTGTTGGCTTCATGAACATAACCCCGATGAAGAACTAATAATTTATGAACTACCTGAATGTTTGTATAGTGCAAACCGGCAATCACAACGGGGAATATGAACCCTGAAGCCCCGTGAGAGAAGTCAGTCAGATCCTGAAACCAAAGAGCGCCGCCCTGAAATGAATTCCACGAGAAGGTTGATGTCAATCAAATGTGATCCAAAACAATAATAAAAAAAAAACTGCAATTTTGAAGCAAAAATAGGAGACGTACACAATCAAACCCGGGGTGATGATTCAGAGACATTCTTCGAATGCTAGTCATCCACAAGAAAAAGCACGGCACCTGTCGATGAGTTGAACAACGAAGATGAATACAATTACAAAACGGAGTTTTCACAAACTAATAACCCTCTACCAATACAGTCCAGATGCTGTACCTGTACACAAAAGGATGTGAGGAACCACAAAAATGAGGGACAACCAATTGCTTTCCTTTTCTCGCGAAAGTTCGAAAAGTGATCGACGTAACTCTGCCCCGAGAAAGGCGGTGGAAACGGAGGCGGCACTACATTATCAATAACACAAATTTACAGTGAAGTTGTAGTAAGAATAAAATGAAATATGATTGGAAGACAATGACAGCCAAAGAACTCACGTTGATGAAATAACTCCCCAATTCGTTTCAATTTGTGAAGCTGGAAGATAAGCAAAGGGAACAGAGCCACTCTAAGCGTCACTGTTGAGCAAGCAATGACGATCCACCTATGATGATATTCACAAAAATCAATGAATTTGCTCATCAAAGAAATGGAGAATTGAAGAACTTCAGTAGAGAAAGCTCACCAAGGCAAACCAGTGTAATCATGGACTCCCTCGAGCATCAAAATCACAGCACGAACGGGAAGGATCGATTCTTCGGTGGAATAGGCCAATCCGGAATCCAGAACCTTTGCCTCCGCCGCCAGCTCGGCGACTGAGTCGACCGGGAAGCCGCCGGGATCGAAAAACTCCGAGTCGTCATCGGAGCGCGTGAAAATCGAGCGAGAAGAGAAGGTGCCGAGAGCTCCGGCGAAAGTGGCCCTTTCACGGCGCGAAATCGGACGGAGGAGAGAGCTGAGAGCGGCGGCGGACTCGGGATTCCGGTGGGGAGTGGAGGTGAAGCGATATTGGCGAGCGCCGTGGAGAGAGGCTGTGGAGAAGGAGCGACGAAGGCGATCGAGAGCCTTGAAGCTCGCCATTAGCGACTGTAGAAGAAGCTGAGCTTGTAAGTAAGCTTTTAAATAGTCAACGTGAAACGTTGTCGTTTACTTTTTCTCTGTACAAAAATGTGCACGACTTGTCGTTTTCTCGTAGAGCGTCGAAAACGACATGTATATAATCAAATATACTTTTTTGAGAAATAATTAAATCCAACCAACTTACAGAGCAATTGTATCTTCATGTCGTTTTTTATTGAATAACCAATGAACCTCTATAAATTAATACTGTTGGGACCGGCAAAAAATATTATCTTATCGGATTATTAATTAACATATAAATTAATAATATATTAATTTATACATTAATGAAGAAAAAATATTAGTCAGCTATAAGTATATAAACATCTTTACGAGCAAAAAATTATTTCATTTTATTATATCGAGAATGTCAAAGTATCAATATTAAGAATATCAAGAGAGACTATTATTATGGTTTAAAAATATTTTATTATAGTACCAATGTAAGAAATATTAAAGAGCCCAATGATATTAAAGAGGAATGACAAAAACTTCATAGAGTAGTGATAATTAAAGCTGTAATAATTACTATAGAATCATATTTTAAGAAGACTATATAATAAGTGATGTAAATTTATCTTTTTATTTAATGTGACTTCATTTCATAGTTGTTTATATTTTATTTTATTTTATTTATAGTTATTTTATAATTATTTATGTAATTATTTATATTGAATTATTAATTTATATATCACTTGGGACCTATATACTTACTGAAAAAATTATTATCTTATAAATTTAGCGAATTATTAATTTAGCTAGTTAGGCCCGAGTCGGGACCGGACAAAAATATTATTTAATCGCGACTATTAATTTATCGAGTATTAATTTATAGATACTTACTTACATGAACTAAAAAAAGACCCATAACGTTTTAAGCTTAGTTTGGAGATATTTTTTAAATTATTAAATTAAATCCTTCTAAGTTTGTTTCTAGTTTTTCTAGGAGAAAAAAAGAAAAAAAAAAAGAAAAAGATAGTAAGTTAAGATGCCAAGAAATAAAAATTATGAATATTACATATTAAAGACACAATGAAAAAACTATCTACACCTAAGGTCGGCCTCGGTCCTGATCTCGATCCTCATAAAACGACATTCTCTTCCCGGGATTCACCAGCAACGACGTACCGTCTCCAGAACCAGTGAGATGTCCATACGGAATTGATTTCCTCGATCGGGAGCCCCTTGGTCTCGGGCAAGAAGAAGTGAACAAAGAGCGTCATGCCGACCACGAAAACCGCGAAGAAGAAATAAATCGTGAACTTCATGTGGCAGAGCATGGTGAGGTAGACCTGCCCCACCACGAACGTGAAAAACATGTTGACCGACACGTTGACTGCCTGCCCGGATGACCGGATCTCAAGAGGGCAAACCTCAGCGGGCACCAGCCATGCTAGCGGGCCCCATGACCATGCAAACGCCCCCACGTAGCCCCACACCAGCAGGAGCAAGACGTCCACTTCCGCCTTCCGCAGCGACCCGACGCCACTGACGCCGAACTTCATCGCCAGCATGATCCCTATAGACACCTGTGGACAATTATGATAGATTAGTGAAATATGAGTACAATTATTTTGTACAAAAATAAGTATATTCTTTATTTAACTTTGAAAATGACAAAAAAAAAAAGAATAAAAAGTGATATTAATAGTTAATTTATATAGAAATATATTTCAAATAAAAAGAATATAAATATAGAGGGATATTTGCAACGCAAGGGTCAATACTTTTTCAAATCGTAACTAAAGAAGAAAAAAAATCCCGGACAAAGTATCAATATTGTAATATTATAAATCTAATAAAAAAATACATATCTTATTCCTATACATAATATCAAGTATTAGTATTTTGTGCGGCTAAAATAGGTATTCATCATTACAGTTTGAAACGTATTGGTACTTGTGCCGTTATCATGTAAATATGAAATGAAAGATCTGCTGATAAATGAATACTTAGTCGTGTGAAATTCACCTGGCATGCGACAATTTGGATTCCGCCTTCAAGGAACAAAACCTTCCGGCCAAATCTGTCGACGACGAAGATGGAGACGACCGTGGCGAGCACGTTGATGAGGCCGGTGACCGCCGCGGACATGAGCGACGCGCTATCGCCGAACCCCATCGCCTTGAAGAGCACGGGCGCGTAGAACATGACGCCTTCGACTCCCGTCATTTGCCGGAAGAACGGGATAAGCACGCACATGGCAAGCTGGGGCCGGTGCTTCGGCAGCACGATGGCCCGCCACGGGCGCTCGACGCGCCCCGCGGCTTCGCAGGCATCGATGAGGGTCCGGAACTCGGCCGACACATCAGCACCTCCCCGGACCTGGGCAAGGATTTGACGAGCCTCGTCGGGGCGGCCACGTTCGAGGAGGGAGTTGGGCGTGTCGGGGAGAAGAAGCGCGCCGGCGGTGAGCATCGCGCCCGGGATCGCCGCGAGGCCAAGCGAGATGCGCCAGCCCCAGTCGCCGGCAAGCTTGGCGGTGCCGTAATTGATGAAGTTGGCGACGACGATGCCGATTGTGATGGCCAATTGAAAGATTATGCTTAAGGCTCCACGTAGGCTCGGTGGTGCCATTTCCGATAAGTATAGTGGAACTGACTGCGGAAAAATAAATTATGTATTTGAACGATTATTAATTAATAATCGATAAATTAATAATTTCATTCAAATAATATTTTTATTTCAATTAATATTATTAAACTATTCATAATTAACTTCAATTGTATAACAACTTTTTTTAGGCTAAGTGAAGGTTTTACTATATATGATTCTTTAATTAAGTCTCTTGATATATAAAGTAAAATCTTGTTAAATTAATACTTTGATATTGATTAAATTATATTTTAATTATAAAGAACGCAATTAAATCAATAAATTCTCTATACCTGGGTGACGAAGCCAACACCGACGCCAAGCAATAAGCGCCCGACGATGAGCATAATGAGGTTGACGGCAGCTCCATTCATCAGAGCGCCCACGAAGAAGATCGCTCCTCCGCAAACCATAGAGACTTTCCTCCCGCGCGACCTCGTAATCTCCGAGGCAAACAACGAGGCAACCAAAGCCGACAGGTAAAGCGACGACGTGAACAGCGTCAAAAGCTGGCTGTCCACTTCGCAGTACATGTTCTCCTGAATCGTCTCGTCACTCATCTTGCGGTAAACCTTCGGGAAAAACTTCTCGATGAATGGCTCCATCGAAGTAACCCCTCCTGGAAAAGGGCAATTTCGGTTTAACAGACTTTCCGTATGGGTGAAACCGGGACATGTAACCGGTATTTTGGGATATGTTAGTCTCGGTACCGATTTCTGGATTTTTAAAAATCAGTCCCGATAGTGATTCAAATTTCTTCAATACGGATTTTCCCGACATAGCTGGTAAACACCGGGATTCGCTAAACTTATAACCAGTACCGCTTAGCGGACTAATAGTGGTTCCGATAGAACAGTGACCAGGAAAATTATTACACGATTTTATGCCTGAAAACTCGGTTTTGAAACCAAGACCGGTAAGTAACCGAATTTCTTGCCGGTTTCTGCATTCTTATCGAGTAGCGCATGCGTATATCGTTATATGTATACGTATATTAGCATTGAAAATGAGGGTGCAACGGAGACCTGCAATTCCAAGGTCATAGCCGTAGACCAGGCCTCCAATGGCGGCGACGGCAGAGGTCACCGCCACGAAGGAGTTCATCCTTCCGGCATTGTTGTGGTTCCAATATCCGACAGGCATTTCTCACCAATTACTTTCTAGACTTTTGTCTGAAATGATTCACACTTGTTTTTCTGATCTAGATAAACTCTGATGCACAATAGAGAAAATATTGGCGTTTTGACCGGTTTGTAATTTGACTCAGAAAAATTGTACAAAGCCTAGCTACACGAGTGCTTCAACATCTTGATGGAGTGTAATTTTATTTTATTTTTGAAAAAATAAATATTGAAAAAAATGGTTGGCCAAGTTTAATTTGCTTTCAAGTTTTATTAGAAGACTGCGCGAGGTCCCGATATAATTAAGTAATTAAAGATTAATTTTTTTTTTTTTTTTTGTTTTAAACGCGGTATAAATTATATACAGGGATCAATTTAGATTTTTATATAAAATAAAAATTCGGTATCAGTCTGAGACTTTTGTCCAATTCACTCCGAAATGGACCGATTATTTACACTTCAAAGAAATCGCGGAATATGTTGTACAAATGATCAATGGGAAGTGATGTCGTTTTTCAAAGAGCGTTAAATTGATTAACTATATGCTATTCTCAAAAACGACAACAGATATTGAATAGCAAATAGTCGACAAAAAGAAAATTTATCTCAAATACATTTCTCATTTCTGATAAATTCACAAGTTTGATTGTAAAACATAATTAATGGTTTAATTCGGCAAGGACAATAGGTACCGTACAATAATCTTTTAAAAATTATATAAAAAGTATGGAAACTTTTATGTTCATAGTTATATGCCAGTTCACCAATAGTTCTATCGATCTATCCTAATATTCGTTGTTAATTCGTCTTTTACATATATCTGAAACAAATGCCCAAAAGGGGTATTGTTCATTATGTAACAACTAAAATTTACATATATCCTTATATCATGTGGTTTTTATACCATAAAATTTTGATTAGCCTATCTTATAGTTTTAATATGTTTGTTTATCAAATTGCCTTAAAAACTTCAAGACCATTAATAATTAATGATACCCAATTTAGATACCAAACTATATGATTTGAACAATATATAAATATGAGGGACACAATATGGGGTTCTTTAAATTGGACCAACTCTCAATCTTTACAAAACAGTGTTCTCTTCCTGGCGGTCAGCGGCGGCAGGCCGGTCATCGGCGACGTACTTGCTCCAGAACCAGTGAGATCTCCATACGGAGTTGATGTCCTCGATGGGAAGCCCCTTGGTCTCGGGCAAGAAGAATTGGACGAAGAGCGTCATGACCACCACGAAGGCCGCGAAGAAGAAGAAGAGTGTAAACTTCATGCCACAAAGCATGGAGAGGAACACTTGCGCCGCCACGAAGGTGATGAACATGCTGACCGACACGTTGACAGCCTGTCCAGCTGACCGGATCTCTAGCGGGCAGACCTCGGCCGGCACCAACCACCCCAGTGGGCCCCACGACCACGCATAGGCCGCCACGTTGCCACAAATCAATAACAGGAGGATTCCCACTTCTGGCTCTTTCATTATTCCCGTGCCGCTCATGCCGTACTTCATCGCCATCATGATTCCTACCGCCACCTGCACGTATATACAAAATAATCGAGAGTTAAGTTATTTCGGAGATGTTGAAGAAGTATTAGGGTACAACCAGTCGGTTAATTTGTTATTTTTTTCATTATTTAGTATCCTTAACTTGGTTCCAGTTATTCGTATTTTTAATAATCTTAACTTGTTTTTAAAAATCGGTCAATCGGAAACCGGTTATCGAAATCTTATAACCAGTTTTAATAACCTGGACATGTTTTTAAACCGGTTAACCGGATCTAGTTTTCAATAATTATAGAATAATATAGTTTTTAATATATTTTATGGCAAAAATAAAACATATCGGTCCGATTAAAGAAATAACCCTAACTCTCTAACTTAATTCTATGATATTTTTTTAAATATTTAATATTGAATTCGATTACAAAAATAATCGGTAAGTGTATCCGGTTTCAACCTTAACCTATTTAAATTAAAAAAAAATGGTTACGATTATGCTAAACCGGATAATTTTTTGTTACGTTTTTAAAATTCGGTTATCGATTATTCCACACCCCCTTAATATGTATAGTTTTATTTGAAGGACCCTTAATATGTATAGTTAAGAGTAAAATAAAAGATAAAAATGAAGAAGAAGAAAAAAGGCAAGTTGATGTTACAAACTTACAATTTAAAAAGAAAAATTGCGGACTGTGGCTCTCTTAGTTGTAGAGTAGTGACTAAATATGAATATAATTATAAAGTAAATGTTAAAATGAAGACAAATAAAAATTAATGGTCTTCAAATAGATTTTTTTTTTATATAAAAAATTCGGATATTTATTTTGTTTTATATAAAGTATAGAACTATATTAAAATGATAATAATAAATAAATAAATAAGATACAAAATCAACGATCACATGATATATTTATTTATAATAATAACAGTAAAACTCACCTGGCAGACGAAAATTTGGATCCCGCCTTCAAGGAACAAAACCCGCCTCCCAAACCTATCGACCGAGAATACCGACACAAACGTGGCGAGCACATTCACAAGGCCCGTCAGCGCCGCCGACAAAAGCGACCCGCTCTCGCCCATCCCCACCACCTTGAACAACACCGGCGCATAAAACATCACCGCATTCACCCCGGTCAATTGGCGAAAAATCGGAATCAACACGCACGTCACCAGCTGGGGCCGGTGCTTCCGTGACACGATGGACCGCCACGGGCTCTCGGCCCGCTGCGCCGCCTCAGACGCGTCCACTAGGGTCCGAAACTCAGCCATCACGTTGGCATTTCCGCGGGCCAGGGCAAGGACTCGGCGGGCCTCGTCGGGCCGGTTGCGCTGGAGGAGGGAGTTGGGCGTGTCGGGAAGGAAGAGTGCACCGAGGGAGAGCATTGCGCCCGGGATGGCGGCGAGGGTGAGGGAGAGGCGCCAGCCCCAGTTGCCGGGGAGCTTGATGGTTAAGTAGTTGACGAAGTTGGCGACGACGCTGCCGATTGTGATAGCGAGTGTGAAGGCGATGTTTAAGGCGCCACGTAGGCTCGGTGGGGCCATTTCCGATAGGTAGAGTGGGACAGACTGTAGGATACCATTAATTAATTAAAAATAACGTACGGTTAAGTATATAGAGTTTAAAGAGGAGTAACTCATGAAGTCGTGATCATATAAATATTTTTAATTCACATTTTTTCTCTTTTTAGAACGTAAAATGATTCTTGTTATTTGACATTATATATGACTATATTAACTCATACTCACCCACTGGCCACTTCGTTTCTGGTCCTTTTGTTTTTTTTATTATAACAAACTCTATGTTATAATATTAAGACTCAAGTATCAATTAAGTTCCATGTCAAAATCAGATAACTACATACAAGAAGAATAACCCGTGATCTTGCAAATTTTAGTCTCTTTTATCTTTGCGATGTAAGATTTGTTAAGATCATGACCTGAGTGACGAAGCCAACGCCGATGCCAAGCAATAAGCGACCAACGATGAGCATAATGATGTTGGCGGCGGCTCCTTGGACGAGTGCGCCCGAAAAGAAGATCGATCCTCCCAAAACCATAGAGAATTTCCTCCCGAATGTCTTGGTCACTTCAGAGGCAGCAAATGAAGCAACTAATGCCGACAGGTAAAGCGACGACGTGAATAGAGTCAAAAGTTGGTTGTCGATTTCGCAATACATGTTCTCTTTACCCCTCGTGTCGCTCATCTTGCGGTATACCCCCGGGAAGAATTTCTCAATGAATGGCCCCATCGAAGTAACCCCTCCTGCCATGAACAATTTGTTAACACATTTTTGTATAGGTAAGTAAAACCGGGACATGTGACCGGTACTTAGGAATTTGTTAGTCTCAGCAACGGTTTTTGGAATTTTTGAAAATCGGCCACAGTTTCCGGAAAAGAAAAAAAAAAGAGTCAATTTTTTAGATAACCGTCTGGTAAAAAATTGGTAAGAACTGGTAGGATATGGTAACCTATAAAATATATGATTACGGATGCCGCTAGAGGACTAAAATCCATCCGATACTGGTTTTAAAGAGGAATCGGGATAACCTAAAAACTCGATTTGAGATCGGGAGTACTAGTAATCGATCTTCAAACCGGTTTCTGGAATATAACGTTCACACATATATTCCCGTAGTGTATGCGTATATATCTATATATGTACGTATATTAGCTTTTGAACATTTAAAACCAGGACCGGTAACAGGTTTTCAAACCGATTTCCGGTACGAAATTTTGACACGCACGTTTATTCAACTAACTATATTAGCATTTGGAAAATGGGATTGATGGAGACCTGCAATTCCAAGGTCATAGCCGTAGACGAGGCCTCCCATGGAGGCGACGGCCGACGTCACGGCCACGAAGGCATTGATGCCTTCAACATTGTTGCGATTCCGTTCGACAGGCATACCAAGTAATTTTCTAAGCTTTTTTTTTGTGTGTGTGTATAATGCACACTTGTTTTTCTGATCTTTGTTGTGTAAGCTTGGACATGTTTTAGACATATGTGATGTTACATTAAAGAGTAAATATTGGCGTATTGACCGCTTTGTGATTTGACTCGGAAAAATCACACAAAACTAGCTATACAGCTTGTGATTAGAAAGCTTGGTGGTGTGTAATTTCATCCGTGGTCAAAAACAAAAAGAAAATTAATTAATAAATAAATGCTTGGCCAAATTTTTTCTTTGCTCATGCAAAAAAGTCAGCTTTTATGGATCCGTGTCGGATATCAAGCTTTTTGACCCTTTTCCAATCCGGTATTGGGGTATCTGAATCTTGGATCTTATTTCCAAACAAAATTACTTAAAACCGGGACTGAGCCGAACAGTACTGACTGAGTCCGATCTTTTGAAAATTATTTTGTTAATTAGTCAAGTAAAAGTTGAAAAAAAAAACGGTTTTCACATCATTTTTTTTTATAAAAAATATCAATAACAGACGGCCGGACTTGTATTTACCTCAACTGGTCCCCATATACCCGGGTTTTGATAATTTAAAATCCAATTAAAAATAAACAATTATCAAGACCAAAAAAATTACAAGTATTAGTTATTAGCAGGAGAGAGAATATTGATTTAGTACAAACTTCTTAAAATACATGCTTTAGTTTTAATTTATTGAAAATGTGAGTAATGAATATATAAGTATATCTTACATTGTCTTATCAGCGAGTCCAAAGAATCATATGAAATATATCTTTGCCAATAAAAGAATATATGACCAAAGACTAAAGGTATATATGAAAATGTATGAACTATCAACTTTTAAGTCCTAGCAATCTAAAATCTATACAAAACAATCGCTTGAGCTCCAAACAATTGCAGCTTCATCATATAGCATCATCATAGCTTGTGATATACATATACACGGGACTATATATAAACTACATATTATGAAAAGTTAAGTTGCTCCACAATATCGTCCAAGTCTGGAAGAGGAAACCGAAGAATCGCTGCGATTCCACTTAATAATGGTGCCAATCCTGTACAATATTTATTAAAATGAGTAAAATCGATAATTACTTACGTTCGCCTGAGACGTGATGAAAATATATGAACATCACCGCCTGAACTCTTCACTGACTCGACCAAACTGACGTATTTTTGCCGGACTCCTACATCAACATTTCTGTCCACCAAAATCTTCTTATTGTTATATTTAAAAATTAGATCTCTAACACATTTAACAGAGTCAGATTAATCGAAAAAGCAGCAAAATAGTATCTTTCAATAGATTTTTTAATAATTTTATCGAAGCGCTGATATTACAACCGGCATTGAGCATATTTTGGATACATTTTAAAATTCTATCAATACACTAATATTTAACTATTCTATGTACACTAACACGAGATAAAATAAGCCATCTATTTAGCAAAAATAATTTCGTAAGTTACAAGCGACTTCTAATATTATCAAACCTGAAGAGTTCGTCTGTGATTAGGAGTGTCATGTATTCATCATGCGCAAGCTCAACGTGCTTCGGTCCACAGCATACTCTGTGTCGTAACCATAACGAAAGGTAAATTATCTAATTTAAAATGTAGGATAAAAAACAATAACAGAAATAAAATAATAAAATAAAAATACTAACCATGGTGAGGAAATCCTGCAATGCTCGAACCTGGAAAAATAATTGTAGTGAGAAGCAGTCAAACCATTCATCAAGATTTCGCTTCTTCCTTATATATATATATATTAACGGAAGAGTCGGGAATCACTACTCTCGTGCCTATCCCATATTTATATAAGTAATTCTAGGTTAATGACATACCTCAGATGCAACTTTAGTATCCTTGACATTAATTTGGAGCATCCAGAACCTCTCTCAAACTATCTCTGCAATCTTGAATTTCAGAATTCAACCATACTTTTTCCCTGAGCTGGTATGCACGAGAACAATTCGAGACTTATACTCGGTAATAAGTCTCAATTGTTTTTTTATCTGCCTCCAAAAGCAAGTGAAGTGACGGTGAAACTGATCCTGAAAATGCAATGAATTTGTTGATGAATGGTTATTTATGACGAATATTAGCAAAACAAGATAGAAAGGATTTCACAAAAAGAGATCCCAGAACACGGGCTGGCAATCACAGCACATCGAATAACACTGAAGTCAACATGCTTTAGTTGAAATTAATACCGATTCATAACCGTGTCCATGCTTGCGTGGTATTGAAATTTCTATTCGTGCCCGCGTAGTTGTTGTACTGGAGTGAAGACATTATATAATTCATCAGTTAGTTCCGCAATGAAAGTGGCAGCCATGTAGAACAGTTAAATTGACAATTGGAAAACTTTGTCGAAAATACCTTTTACCCGCTAAACCTTATTGCATCAAGACAACTACTAGATCTGTACATGCGCCAGAATCTGAAATACACGGAGAACACAATTGTTCAATGCTTAAATTAATTTTTAATACCACATAATAAGACGTGTACACAAACCAATAGAATAATAACACATTTGTTCCGGGTCCATATAAATAAAAATTGCAAGTTTCAAACAACTTACCAGAGGCCTAGAGCAACATTTAAGACGTCTTCTTACCAGAGGCCTAGAGCAGCGGAGAAGCGGCCTTCTCCGCTGCTCGGCCTCGTCATTTCCGGAGCGGCACTTCACCGGCGGAGGCTCGCCGAAGTCCGGCCACCTGGTGGAGCTCCCGCTCGTGCTCTTCCCTGGCGCGATCCTGCCCCTGCAGATTTTCGAGTTCCGGTACCGCATGATGATGCATACGCTCCTCCAGACCGACCTCCGCTTCGGGGTGGTGTACTCGGACGCCGTCACCGGCGCCGCCGAGGTCGGCTGCGTCGGCGAGGTCGTCAAGCACGAGCGCCTCGTCGACGACCGCTTCTTCCTCATCTGCAAAGGCCAGGAGCGGTTCCGGATATCCAATCTGGTCCGGACCAAGCCCTACCTCGTCGCCGAGGTCACCTGGCTCGAGGACCGGCCGTCGCAGGACTCGGGCGGCGGCGACGACCTCGAGTCGCTGGCCGAGGAGGTGGAGACGTACATGAAGGACGTGATCCGGCTCTCGAACCGGCTGAGCGGGAAGGCGGAGAAGGACGTGCAGGAGCTGCGGCGGAACCTGTTCCCGACGCCGTTCTCGTTCTTTGTGGGGAGCACGTTCGAGGGCGCGCCCAGGGAGCAGCAGGCGCTGCTGGAGCTGGAGGACACGGCTGCGCGGCTGAAACGCGAAAAGGAGACGCTGCGCAACACGCTCAACTACCTCTCAGCTGCGTCGGCCGTCAAGGACGTCTTCCCCTCCACCTGACTGAGGAAATGCCCGGGCGAAAACCGACGACGATGACGGTATACGATAGGATATAAAAGGGCCTCGAATACTTCTGATGTCGTTTTATGCTCAAACGACGGAGAATAGAGGCAAGGATACTTGAAGATTCGAGGCCCACCAAGAAATAGAGCAGTTCAAGGCCCAATATCGATAAAGCCCAAGAAGAATAAGGCCTGCCAGCATCAGGATACCCCTTCGGGGGACATCGACAAAGGCTTATCGAAGGAGAGTCTCATCGGGAAAACCCAATTGAATTAAAAGAAGAAGAAAGTCAAGATCGCGAAAAAGATGAAAACTAGTTCATTCAGTTGAAGATTTCGTGGGATATCCAACGCAAACAAGGAAAGATAACATCAATTAGAGCTAAAGAAGGGGAAACCCTAACACGATTTGTGGGATTAATCTAGAAACCCTAGGCCTATAAATATGTATGTAAACTCGTTGATTAAGGGATAGAAGGATTAGCCGTGAGTTTTGAGAGAGAAAGTCTTGTGTTCTCAAGTGTGCTTATTCATAATATTCTTGGTCTCCCAATGATTAGAGTGTGTAATCTCTGATTGTCCAAGCCATCAAACGGAAGAAACCGAGTCCTCTCGGAATCATAATAAATCAAGAGTATTCGTGTTTATATTTACGTGTGTTCTTTTCGATTATTCTAGTGACTGTAAGGCGTCCCAAATCGCCCTCCACTAAAAACAATGAATATATTAAGCACTAAAAGCCTAACATAGTCTATTTTAAAATAATATAAAAAATACAAATTTATTTATTAAGTTAGTCGGTAATTGGTAAGGGCTTATTCCGTGAAAACCGTAACCGTTGTCGTTTAGCAAAATATAGTAGCGGTTTAAATTGTATTTTTTGATATTTTTTTTAAGAAAAACTTGAATTTTCAGTAGTGAAATAATCGATAAATTAGTATTATTGATATCATATTCGGTAAGGTCTTTCTTGTACACCCTTACTATCTATACAGATACTAAGGAGATGTTCACTTTCTTGGGGGCTGAGGTACAAAATTGAGGCCCTTGAGCTAGGCTTAAATAAAGTCGAACTATTGAGGCTTAAGACCCTGGCTTTAGCCTAAGGTACGTGTACATATATTTCTTAAAAAATATTAAACAAATAGTCTTCAACTATTATAAAAATAGAATAGAATAAAATGAAATGAAATGAAAAAATAGAATCGCCAAAAAATATTTTTTAAATAATTTATTTAATTTATCTGTATTATATTATATAATTGTTATGTGCATTTTTCGTAACGTATAAAAATTGGGCCCATTTTGGCAAAAGTCATGGTAAGTCAAAGCCCATCACCAACGCCAGAGGCCCGGGACCGAAGAACTAAGACATTGGCGAGGCCTAGGGCCCAAAAGGCGACGAGGCGACAAGGCAACGATGCGATGAGGCGACAAGGCGACAAGGCGACAAGCCAACAAAGCGACAAGGCGACGAAGTCCCTTGCCGGAACTTGGCAGTGGCATAACTTGCAATTATTCTACACGACGAGAAGATCCGAGACTACGAAGATCTCCGGGAAATCCTCCGAATTTTCCCGAACACTACCTACGGACTCGCGGACAACCCGAAGACATCGAAGACGAATCGAGAAGCATCAGAGACCCTTTTTGCAGGCAAGGGGCCCCGACAACCCCCTAGAGATAAATTCGCAGGACCCCTAAGGGAGGATATACGACGAAGCTGCTCGTGGATGGGACCCGAGGAAGTACCGCCCGCCCGAGGAAGATCTTACGAGGAGAATCTCCGAAGGGGTATAGTCAGAGAGAGACGAACGACAAAGTTCTTCGATGAGGGGAGCTCAAGGGACGGACGAAGTGGCTCGCAAGGATGTACCCGAGGTGTACGTTTTGACCACAATAAATGCGGCCGAGGCCTGGTCGGCAAATCAGATAAAGACATCCGTACGCGCACTACTTGTGCAGGATGTGGCAGGCGACAACGTTAGTGGGAGTGCGCCTTCTTACACCAACAGAGAATATCATAGGGGGACCACAGAATATCCCAAGTGAAGGACCACAAAGAGATCAACCAAGGGACTCGAGTCCTAGTTAAGGCAACTTGCCTATAAATAGAAATGGACATACAATTGTAAAAAAGGTCGAAAGACGAAGAAATACACTCTGAGTTTCTATAAGAAAGAGAAAGAACTTGTATACTGGAGCTTGTAATTCGATATTCAATCAATAGAAAAAATATACGAAGAATCCTCAAGTCATTATCATTCTATTTTTCCGATTTCTCACACTAAAAGAGACCAAACTCGAACTCTTTTCTTTAAACTCGAGGAAGTATCCTCGTGACTGTCGTTGGTGATTTTTTCCCCTCAACAAAATATACCCGTCCTTTTAATAAGATAATTCAAATTAATTATTAATTGGTATTTTCATATTTTTTATTCGTTATTTAATTGACCGAAATCAATTTCATGTATGTGTATATAATCTTCCTTGAATGTCGTAACTAATTATGATAAAATTTCAATAAACGTGGTATTTGAATGATATCTAAAATAATAACTAATTAGTCAACCTTAATACCAGGATAATTTGATTTTTTTGGATAATTAATCATGGAATAAAATAGTTCATTATAATGTTGTAGAATAATTTAATTACGTATAACCATTCTTTATCTAGCTATATTTAAGATTTTATATTTATACGACTCTGTAATTTAAATTACATAATTTTACTAGAAAACTAAAAATAAAATTTGTAATTGATTATACATATATCATGTAAGTATATCATTATGTAACTTTGAAAATTACCGTCTATGTCGTTCGTGTATTAGAATCTGTAATTTGAATTACGTAATTTTAATAAAAAGCTACAATTAAAAATTGAAATTTACACGATTTTGTAACTCAAAAATATTATTAATGGGTAGAATTTTGTTTCTTTCTGAAACTATAGATAAGTCTCTAAAAAATATGTGTTATTTTAAACATTTTATGAGATTTCCTTTATTAATAAAATTTAAAACTCTACCAAACAAGTCCATATGCACTTTCTGCCATGTGTCCAACATTGACATTCATTAGTCAGTTTAACAGAAGTGAACAGACCAAATTACCAAACAGACCTTAGGACGACGACCACACGTGACTACTGACTAATTGAATAAATATATACTTCTTAACTAAAAGTCGAAACCCTATTTGTTTCTATTAAGCGCCCATCCCTCTCTCTCTCTCTCTCTCCAATGGCCTCTCCCTTCGCCGCCTCGGTATACAGCTATTCATACGACGACATTATGATCATCCCGGACCTCGTCGATTCCCCGGTGTACTCAATCCAACTCAGCACGCGACTCAGCCGCAACATCACCCTCTCCATTCCCTGCGTCTCGGCGCCGATGGACACCGTCACCGAGTCCGCCATGGCCACTGCCATGGCGGCCCTCGGTGGGATAGGAATCATCCACTCCAACCTCCCCGCGACTGCTCAAGCCGCGATGGTCCGCGCCTCAAAGACTCGCCGTGTCCCCATTCTCGCCGCCGAGCCCCGATCGCCGGCTAGCTCGGACTCTGATTTGGTTGGTAGAGAAGCAATTGGTGGGGATGGCGGATGGGATTCCGCAGCAATGGTGAGGGACGGCAAGGATTCGGAGAGGTTGAAAGAATTTCGGAGAGTGGGAGCAGGAACGGTGGGTTCTGACGGAGAGTGGATGGTTGGAGCGGCGATCGGAACGAGAGAAGAGGATAAGGAGCGGTTGGAGCATTTAGTTAGAGCTGGGACTAACGTGGTGGTGATTGATAGCTCCCAGGGAAACTCCATTTACCAGATTGAGCTTGTGAAATATATCAAGCTCCATTACCCGGCTCTCGACGTGATTGGCGGAAGTGTCGTGACGTCCAACCAGGCCCAGAACTTGATTCAGGCAGGCGTCGATGGGTTGCGGGTCGGAACGGGGTCCGGATCCATCTGTGCGGTCAGCAGAGGGCAGGTGATTTCTGAGTTAGTCAAATTATGTATATAAACGGGTTTAGTTTGATAAAATATGATTAAACGTGTGGTCTAGTATTATTTGTTACATTCGCATAGCATGGTATACTTGTTGGAACTAATTCAGGCAAGATTTCAAACTCCCGTTGAGAAATAGTTAAAGGGTATGCATTTAAGCCCCTAATCGCTAGGAGATTACAACCCTAATAGGCCGGACCGAGCACGACTCTAAACAAATTTAAAATGATCTAATTACATAACTTAAACATCATCAAATACGGGCGAACTAACTTAAATATCCTAAACTGCTTAATTAGTTAATGACACTAATGCATATTGTTATTTTCTTTGTAAAACTTTTCAGGCAAGCGCTGTTTATGAGGTTGCTACTATTGCTTCACTAAGTGGTGTTCCGGTGATCGATGATGGCGGTATTTCGAACTCTGGACACATTGTCAAGGCTCTAACCCTTGGTGCATCTACTGTAATGATGGGAAGCTTTCTAGCCGGGAGTGCTGAGGCTCCTGGAACTTATGAATATCAGGTATAACAAGGCAAAAGACTTCTCATACCATAAATCTGTTTGGATTTGTTATTTATTTTTCAGAAAAAATAGAGCTACTGACTACGGTATTATATACTCTTAAATGGAGGAAAACCTTTTTAAATCTTGGGGTTGCCTTCTTTCCGTGGTAGCAGAACCATTTTCTATTTTTAGTAATTGAATATCTTCAGATATATAATTTCTTTTGTTAAGGTAAAGAAATTGTCAATTTCGTGCACCTGCCAGGAAACGGAGCCGGGTCTGTACCGTGGCAGGGACCCATTCTACCGGTACCGGGGCATGGGCTCTCTTGCTCAAGGAGTCGTTGGCAGGGTGGCTGATAAAGGATCTGTGTTGGAGTTCATACCTTCCACAATGGAAACAGTGAATCAAGGGTTGCAAGATCTTGGTGCTTCATCGCCGCAGTCTGTTCACGACTTATTCAGATCGGGTGGTTTGAGGCTAAAATTAAGGGGCTTTTACGATATTTAAGTTATTTATTGCACTGAATGATATTATGGTCCTTTTTGGATTGCTTAGGTGTTTTTTGTTTTTTTAAAGTTAATATTTATTTTTGGGTAAACTGCGGCTAATGTACTCAATGTTTATTTTTGACGGCTAATGTACCCAATGTTTGATCCGTTAGATATATTTTTGGGTTTTCAGTCAATTGACCGTTAGAGAGTTCTCTTCCTCTATATGTACACTTTTCGTATTTTTGATATAACTCACTCATTTTTTGTCCAAATTTTATGCACGACCTATGGTTGGAAAGATAAGAGATATATCTACAACTTTGATGTTTTAAATTTTGTAAAATACGTTGTAAAAAAATACGAAATTTTCAAATATAATGTAAAAAATTGGACATTAGTTTAATGCAAATATGTTTCGAGCAAATTTTAATATACTTAATGATTTTTTATGATGAAACGTAAAAGACCAAGTTGTAGATAAATGTTTTATCTTTCCAATGAGTGTTTATTATAATTTTTTGACAAAAAATGAGTGAATTATGCCAAAAATATAAAAGATGTGATGTGAAATAATATTTCATAATATTGACATAACTCACTCGTTTTTTATCCAAAATTTATAAATAAACACCCGTTGAAAAGATAAAACATTTATCTAAAACTTTTTGCTTTTACGTTTCATCATAAAAGTCATTAAATATTTTAAAATTTGCTCGAAACAAATATTTTGCATTAAACTAATGTCCAATTTTACGTTGTACTTGAAATTTCGTATTTTTTTTAAACCAAGTTTAAAAAATTTAAACATTAAAGTTGTAGATCTATCTCTTATCTTTCTAACCATAGGTCGTGCATAAAATTTGGACAAAAAATGATTGAGTTATGTCAAAAATACGAAAAGTTTACATATAACTTCTAACGGTCAACTGACGGAAAACCCAAAAAATCTAACAGATCAAACATTTAGTACATTAGCCGCCGAAAATAAACATCGTGTACATAATCCGTAGAAAATCAAACATTGGGTACATTAGCCGCAATTTACCCTTTATTTTTTACTAAGTTATGATATAAGCACTTCAATAATTTATATATATATATATATATAATTTTCCCTAATTTAAATAGTATGTTGTAGTCAAAAGATTACATGAAAAAATAAATTAAACTGTTTCCTCTTATTTTTTATATATTCAACTACTTAATATGTTAATTTTACTATTGGCTCTCGTCTACAACGGTATATTCTTTATATATATATATATATATTTATATATATATAATATAAGTACTGGGAGCTGTTTGCTTTAAACTTCTCAAATAATTATTAATAAAACATGACTCAGAGTTAAAATTGGAGAATTAAATTCAGATAGACTTCAAATAAAATAATATTAAATAAGATACTGTATTGAATTATATTTAATGTAATTAACAAGATGTTGTATTTCATTATATTTAAAATATGTAAAGGAAAATTAATGAAACATAAATGATTTTCCCGTCTTGAAAATTCTTGAAAGTAGTTATCGGTAAATATAAAAATAATGAAGTAATCAGTATACATTAAATAGAAGATGAATCAATTGTATGCCCTCATATTGGGAATATAATTACAATAAGTGTAATGAAAATAAGACGTTAGATGATAATTTGGATATTATGATTATTATAAGCATATATCTAGTTATAACTTATAGACATTAGACATAACTGCATTCTTTCAATAATTATTTGTGATATATTCCTGTTCTTGTGTTATCATGTTTTTTTTTTTTTTAAGATAAACACTCAAATTCCAATATATCAGTGAGCCAATTATGGATTTTTCTTCAAAAATACATAGTGACTCATTATGTATTATGTGCGGTGATTAATTTGATGACAATTAAAAAATTGCGATTATATAAAAAAAAATCAATAATAAACACCAGAAAAAGAGATGATGATATTCACTTTAAATAATGAAGAAATAAATAAATTGACCGTCAAGTGGTTATTGGTCCGGCCCAAAAACGACACTTGGGCCCGATTAGTGTTAAGTTATTTTTCGGCATCAACAACACGCATATTTATTCAAAATAAACTATTAATTAATCACCCCAGGAAAGGAAACCCATCTGTCTTGGCTGGGCTACCAGATTTATGTTTAATATCTCTTCCTTCTTAAGATTATATTCAATAGATTTAGGAAATATAAAATAGCTTTAAATTATAATAAAATACTCCCAAAATATATCTATATCAATATCTTAAAGCGCGTTTGATTAGTTAAAAAAATATATAATCTTCATAGTTCATACTTCATACTAATCAACCATTTAACTGTAAATTAATTGCAAATAAAAATATTTATATTACCTTTATTCTGTAGATTTCATATATTTTAGCACACAATTTATTGTTTATAAATCATATTAACTAATACTGATAGGTTTTTAAGTTATGCGGTTTCCTTCATATATCTTTATAGGTTTCTTTGGAATGAAAAATTGGTTTAATTGAAAATTAATATTTTAATGAACAAATTCAAGTCGCTTTGACTGAAAAGCAGCATTATGTTTAGTCTTAACTCTTAAGAATGATATTTAAAAAACGCGGTATTTTTGTAAGAAATGAAATCCTACATTCATATTAGCAAGAAGTTTTTATTTTGTAGAAACTTCATAAAAAATACATGCAAATAGTATTAATTTATTAGAAATGTGGGTGATAAATTTTCAATATCATCTAATTAACATTTTCTTACTATCAAGTCCAAAAAGTCACATGATATGACTAAAAACTCAAAGTATTATTGAAAATATATCGACTTTAAAGTTCAAGCTAGCAATCCATAGTCTATTAAACGATCGCTTGAGCAAGCATCCATTGCAGCTGTTTATTCCAACAGCAGCTTCATGCACGCAACGGTATTCTATATTACATCTCAATGTCGTCCAATTCGAGAAGAGGATACCAAAGAACCGCTGCGGTACCTAATAAACCTGCCAATCCTGTTCATAAATTTATTTTAAAATTAGTAAAATCGATACGAACATGAAGGTGAAGAAATACAATGTGGGTTACTTACGTTCGCCTGAGGGATGAAAGTATGTAAACATCGCCGCCCGAACTCTTCACCGAGTCGACCATCTTGACGTACATTTGCCGGGCCTCCACATCACATTCCTGTCCATCAAAACATTCTTAAGTTTGAAAGAATCAAGATGAAGAAAATAGCGATACAATTATAATATATATAACTGGAAAAAGACTTCATCCATTGCTATCTAGTATCTTCATTGAAATCAACGCGAAAAAATAGCTATTTATAACTGAGCAAAAAATAAAATAAATTAAACGCATAGTCCATATCTAATGTTATCGAACCTGTAGAGATCGTTGTAACCATAGCGTAGATTTCCTCAAAAAGCTAAAATACTCTATAAAAGCTAAATTAAAACCTTTTTCGACACACAAACGCCCGAGTAATGTTGAGAAACGAAGCGAGCAACTTATTATATTATAATCTAAATATAAATTATAGTTGTAGTTTTACATATGAAAAGTTAAACTTGTTCATTATTATTAAAGCAGGGTTACAATTTATATAGAAAGATCTGTAAACTTTACTACTTCGATTAATTACTAAGATAAATTGTAGGTTTCTAGATGACATTTAGCAATATTATATTGCAAATAAGTTTTTTTGTTTCTGACGGGCGTTCCAACGATTTACCGCAGTTTTTGAATAAATAAAATCAGTTTCTGGAACAACTCTCAAAAAGAGCCATGCCATTGCCAGTGAGGCAGTGACTTTTCCCAGTTTTTTAAACCATGGTTAGTATGATATTTAAAAATAAGGATTTTTTTAAAGAAAAAACAATTTACTTTATTTTTTTTTTAATACTCTTTAATCCACCGTTGTAAACATAAAAATTTCGACGGAAAAAAGGGCCGTAACATGTATTATACACACACCAGTCTATATTAACTACAACGGTCTATTATGTAAAGTTCAGTCAAATCTCGATATCGTCCAAGTCAGGAAGAGGAAACCGAAGAATCGCTGCAATGCCGGTTAATAGCGCCAATTCTGTAATATTAATATTAAAATTAGTAAAGTCGATAATAACTCCGGCGAAATTGAAGAAACAACATGTTTGCGTTACTTACGTTCGCCTGAGGCGTGCAAAGATGAAAATATATGAGCATCCCCACCCGAACTCTTCACTGACTCAACCAAATTGGCATACTTACGCCGAGCTGCCACGTCAGCATTTCTGTCCACCAAAAAGTTCTTATGGTTAATTATTGTAAATTAAATCACCGGCTCATACATTGAGTAAGGAGTAAACAAATAAAGCTACAAACATAGTAATTATCAACAATAACAAAAATAAACTTCATTGACCGCTGCATTAAGCGCTGATGTTGCATAGAGTGCCGACACGATTAAACCCATATCTAGTATTATCAAACCTGAAGAGATCGTCTGTGATTAGGAGTGTTTGGACAGCCATCCGTTCATGTGCAACCTCAACGTGCTTCGGTCCATAGCATGCTCTGTGCGGATCCTGTTTGACCATCACGTAAATTCTCTTAAGACGGTAAAAGATTTTACAATTAAAAGAAGAAAAATTAAACAGTAGACATTATTTTAAAAAAATACTAACACTTGAAAGCATGTTGAAGAAATCCTGCAGAGCTCGAACCTGGTTAAAAAAAAATATGGAGTCAAAATGGTTAAGCATAAATAAAGCTCGAGTTTCTTCTTTTATATACACATACATATATCAAGGTTCTATAAGCCTATGTTGATGCCAACACCGTTTTGCTCCGTCCATTTTACGGGCATGTCGACAGAAATATCGACGGAAAAGTCAGAAAATATAACAATAATTATATTATTATTTGATTATTATTAATATTAATAGAAAATATGACATGGATTCTAAGAATTTTAAGCTATGTCAAATAATAATATTAATCTTTCATGCAGGGCATTTTTGTGGGATTTCTCCAAAATTTATGGGCTTTCGCCTAATATTAAGGAAGAGTCGGGCATCATTTGTCTGGTGACCCTATCCTAAATTTATTCAAGAAATCCTCCGCTTGACAACATACCTCGGATGCAACTTTAGTATCCTTGATCATGTTCATGATGTTTGGAGCCTCCAAAACCTCTTTCAAACTATGTCTGTATAACAAAATATAGATTGATTATAAATGATGTTCAAGATGAATAAAATTAAATCTTGAATTTCATGATTAAACCATACTTGTAGCCTGAGCTGGTATGCACGAGGACAATTCGAGACTTGTTCTCAATTATAGGTCTCAATTGTTTTCTCTCTGCCTCTAGAAGCAAGTGACGGTGAAATTGATCCTGAAACAAATTTAAAGGCAATGCAAATGATTATTTAAAACGAATATTAGCAAAAGATAATAGAGAAAACATTTTGAAAAATGAGGTCCGAGAAAGACTAGCTTCATACCTTTGTAAATCCCGGGCTGGCAACCACAGCACATCGAATGACACTAAAATCTACATGCTTTAAAAATGCCTAAAGAGGAAGAAAATCTTAGTAAGAGATCCTCAATGTAATTCAATATTTAAGAATCCAGTGTAAAGCTATAACATAATCCAAATTCAAATTACCTGTAAGACATTCTCAAAGAATTTCTTTAATGCCTGTTAAAAAAAAATAAAGTCTTACACATACGTCAAACAAAGAAATCCACACCACGAATAAGAAATTGAGTAAGCTGAAAATATACCGATTCATAACCAGCGATTCCAGGTCCATGCTTGCGTGGAATTGAAGTTTCTATCCGTGCCCGAGTAGTAGTTATACTAGAGTCAGGACATCACAATTCATACGTTAGTTTCACAACAGTAATAGTATAATAGTAAAACTGACACGCTACAATAGAAAAACTGTGCAGAATATACCTTTTACCCACTAAAAGAATATGCGCTAAACCTTCTTGCATCAAGACAACGACTAGATCTGCACTTGCGCCAGGATCTGAAATACATGTAAATAACTGTTAAATCTACATATCACGTATTACATAACACAAACCAATAGAACAATAACCATATTTGTTCCCGGTCCATATAATTGAAAATTGCAGGGTAAAAAAGCATACCAGAGGCCTGTTTAAGGACATCTAAGGCTAGCGAATCCCAAACATCCTGAAGCAATAGCAATATATATTTATCAACAAATATGTTCATTCTCAACACAATATGCGACATCGAATACAGCAGAAAATAAAACCTTTCAGGGACACAAATTACACAAAGATGAAATATACCTTTCGCAACACGAAAGGTCGATTCACCTCGAGCTCCAAAGTGTGGAACGCCCCAATCTGCCGAGAGGTACATCAGTATAAATACACCACAAAGTGAGATCCAATGCTAGCTCGATTTGATACCACGCTTACCTTTACATGTTCGTTCTCCAATATATTCTTTCCACGTACGCGTAGAATTGAAGCTACCTTATCATAATCTGCAACCTAAGGAACAATTATAAAAATGGCAACAAAGAGTTTTAAGAAAGAACCGAGAGGGCATGTTACGGAACGTATTAAAATATTGGAATCTCGTCCAAGATGTGTGAGCCACAAATGTCTCGAGAGGGGATGTTCGGAATGTATTTCACATAACAAAGAAAAAGGGACTTATCAAAGTCCATAACTAAGTCGAAACAAAACTTCATCATATATAATATGGTATCTATTAGGCTACAACAAACACCGGTCCAAAAAATAACAATCTGGCCTAAAATAAACGACCAAATATGAACCAAACTGATCATGTTAAAGAGCAGAATTGTCGATTAAGTATAACACGAAACCTAAAACCCAAACAGCGTAAGTTAAAGTTAAATCAATGGAGAATTCGAGAATTTTGGCTGAATACCTCCTCAACTTTGACTTCGAGCTTGAGCTTCACGCGCTCAGCATTCCTCCCACCAGAAGCACCTTCTCTAAGAACTTTCCTGTCAAGAGATTTTCTCTATTCAGAATCAAGAAAATTGCAAGGAAACCTTGACAAATTAAGCAGAACCTCACGGTGACCGCCATTACAGAGTCTCCGGGAGCAATCAGGTTGTAAGCGAACCATAAATCTTCCGTATCGAGCGGCACCATCTGCCAAATCATCGCCGATCTTCGATGAGAAGCTGTGAAATTAGAAAGAGATACGAAAGAGCCTAACCTTGATGCTTCCAGGTCCGTTACGGACGAAATCTCTGTGTACGATTCTCATGGCCGTAGCGAAGGTCGCAGCCGAGTATGGAGGAGGGGAGAGCTGCGGATTCAACCGTCCAGTGTCGCCGCCGTGAGAGATGGAAGAAGAAAGAAATTGGCTGAAAATTTGAGGTTATCTTTATCTAAATATGAAAAAGTTTTAATTTTTAAAGTAGAAAACTGAACTACTGAAGGATTAAAATATAAAATAGTATTATTCATAAATAAAAGATTCAATATATTATTCTTAATATTGAATAAGATATTAATATCTTTATAATATTTAATATTAAAATAAGATAAAGAAGAAAAGAAAAAGATTAATTGTTTTTTTTTTCTTCCAAATTTTCATTGTGCTATCATCAATTTTTTTAATTTTTTTTTTCATTTTATCAATTTGGATGGTATTTTAGTAATTAGTGAGAAAAAAATTTGTGCTATTTTATCGAATTTCTCTCTCTCTCTTTAAAGAATAAACCGTATTTTCGACTCCGAGACAGCCATGGGTCTTTTGTGGGTCGGGCCTGCTAAAGAAATAATGAAAGACTCCTTTTTTTATTTATAATATATATATATAGATTTAAGTTTAACCTATTCGTTTCAGAATTAGTACAAAAATAACTAGTCAATGTTAAAATAATCAAATAATATTAATTTATTTGCATCACACGATTATATTTTTATCAAGGGTAAACTGCGGCTAATGTACTCAATGTTTGATTTTCTGCGAATTATGTACTCAATGTTTACTTTCGGCGGCTAATGTACATAATGTTTAATCCGTTAGATATTTTTGGATTTTCCGTCAGTTGACCATTAGAGAGTTATCATCCTTTATATGTACACTTTTTGTATTTTTGACATAACTCACTCATTTTTTGTCCAAATTTTATGAATGACCTATGGTTGGAAAGATAAGATATAGATCTACAACTTTGGTGTTTTAAGTTTTGTAAAATCAGTTTTAAAAAAATACGAAATTTCAAGTACAACGTAAAACTGGACATTAGTTTAATGCAAAATATTTGTTTCGAGCAAATTTTAATATACTTAATGACTTTTTATGATGAAAGTTAAAACTAAAAAGTTGTAGATAAATGTTTTATCTTTTCAACGGGTATTTATTTATAAACGTTTGACAAAAAATGAGTGAGTTATGCCAAAAATATGAAAGATATGATGTGAAATAATATTTCATATTTTTGGCATAACTCACTCGTTTTTTATCCAAAATTTATAAATAAACACGCGTTGAAAAGATAAAACATTTATCTACAACTTTTTTGTTTTACGTTTCATCATAAAAAGTCATTAAATCTATTAAAATTTGTTCGAAAAAATATTTTTCATTAAACTAATGTCCAGTTTTACGTTGTACTTGAAATTTCGTATTTTTATAAAAATGATATTACAAAATTTAAAACATAAAAGTTGTAGATCTATCTGTTATCTTTCCAACCATAGATTGTGCATAAAATTTGGACAAAAAATGAGCGAGTTATGTCAAAAATACGAAAACTGTACATATAGAGGAGGATAACTCTCTAACGGTCAACTGACAGAATAACCAAAAATATCTAACAGATCAAACATTAGGTACATTAGCCGCCGAAATCAAACATTGAGTACATAATCCGCAGAAAATCAAACATTAAGTACATTAGCCGCAGTTTACCCTTTTATCAAACGAGTTTAATAACACTATAAGAATTAAGACTCCTGTGAATTACCGGAACGGTTAGTTAAAAACAGCTAAGTCTAAAATCTTATAAACATATGAAACAGAAGAGTAAATTTAAAATAAATAAAAAATCTTCAAAAAAATTATAATTTGTAGCAAATTAAATTAATACTCGATAAATTAATAGTCGCGGTTTAATAATATTTTTATCCGCTCCGACTCCGGCTTAATTAGCTAAACTAATAATTTGCTAAATTTATAACATAATATTTTTTTTTAAAATATATAAGTCCGAGGTGATATATAAATTAATAACTCAAATATAAAAAATTAAATAAATAATTATAAAATTAGAATAAATAAAATAGAATAAAATATAAATAATTATAAAATCACATTAAATAAAATATAACATTACGTTCCTAATCATGTATTTATTTTTTCTTGAAATTGATGTCTTCTTGAACTTTATCTTTTATATTATTGGGCTCTTTAATATATCCGATTTTATACTCTAATAAAATCTTTTTAAATCATAATAATCTCATCTCTTGATATTTTTAATATTAATACTTTAATATTCTCGATATAATAAATTAAAATAGATTTTTTTATAAAAATATTTATATAATTATAATTGATTAATAATTTTTTTTATTAATATATAAATTAATAAATTATAAATTTATATGTTAACTAATTATCTGATAAAATAATATTTCCGGTCGATCACAACGTTCAAAACTCGATGCTTCGCGAGGCTTCGCACTTCGTCGATGCAAACTCCGATCAATTATCGGTCTTTGATATATATATATATATATATATGTATGATATATATATGATATATTGATATGAATTATGAAGTGGCATAATAGTAATGGGGTAAAGAAACGGCCTATCACAAGTGTTGACAGAGGAGACAGCCACGTTGAAATGCGCAACGAAACCCAATCCTGCATTTCTGCATGCCACATGCAGACACACAGTCACCCTCCTTCGGACGCGTGGCAATGCCATCTTCAGATCCCATCTCTTTTTCCTTCTTCTTCTTCCATGTTTCTCTCACTGCAAAAACCCTCGTCTTCTCCGTTCTTGAGAGCTGAGATAAACCCGACCTGCTGAAAAATTGCCATGAAATCAAGCGATCACTAGCAAATCTCACAGCTTTAAACCAGGTATATAAAACAAGCATGTTTTGCTTAAATTTTGTTTTATGATGTAAGCGATAATTTCTGAAATGACTACGTCCCTATCCTTCTGAAAGTTTTTTTTTTTTTTTTGAATGGTATACTCCTGAAAGTTAAATAAAGTACCCTGAAATGGCAATCTTAGGGTTGAGTATTTATACTTGTTTCCATGTAGAGTATCAAAATTAATTTATCTGGGTTTTAAACATTGTCTGCGTATAGATACAGAAAATTTGAAAACCGGTCACTCCACAAAACAACCGGAAAAAAGAAAATAAAAAAATCTATCAAACATTGGGCCAAACGAAAAAGAAAAGAGAAAAAATCTATGCATTTGGCTATTTCGGAGTTTCAAAGTTTGTCCGAGTATCTAAGATTCTAAGCCCGTTTACTAGCTTAGATACTCGACGACGGAGCGAGAGCGAATCTTGGACATGAGGGATAGAGTAATATTTGAGGTTTTTACTTGTATCTCTATGATGTTATGGTCTCATATCTGTGAATAATGTTTGAGGCTTTTACTTATAGGACATGGAGGAGCAGAGTAAAGAGTGGGAGATCGACGAGCACCGCCCATTTCACCGATCCGACGAGACGAACAGAGGGAAAGTGAGTTGGGCTTTGGAGAAAGGAATTGGCTTTGGCAAGAGACTACTCTTCACTGGCTTAGTGATTTCCTCGGCTCCGCTCGCTCTGCCTCCTCTGCTCGTTGTTTCAGCCATCGGGCTCGTCGTTTCGATCCCCTCTGGGATGTTCTTAGCCAGCTACTTCTGCTCCGAGAATCTCATGCGAAAGCTTCTTCCAATTCCTGACGATGGTGAACGCGAAGAACAAGAGGAAAGTGAGCACAGAGGGTTGAAGAGGAAGATCGAGGCTGAGGAGTCGGAAGATGGAAACGTCGACGACGAAAAAGAGGAAGAAGTAGTTGCGGTTTTGATGGTGGACGAGAGCGGTGATAGCGGGAGTGTAGAATGGCCTGTGATTGTGGAAGAGATTGTTGTGGAGGAAGTTGCTGAGCCCGAAAATGGTGACGGGCAAGTAGTGGTTGAGGTGACTACTGTTGTTGTGGAGGAGAGAGAGCATGGTGGTGAGGAGAGCGAGATTAAAGAAGAGACAAAGGCCTCACTGGAAAAGATCAGGGATGAAGGAAAAGAAGATAATGCTTCTCAAGGTAATACTTTGCTTTCATTTGGCGTTTAGCTTCCAGTGTGGCTTATTTTCCGGTACTCATCGGTTTCCGGTTAACTCACGGTCAACTTCGAAAACTCAAACCTTGCCACCTTGGTTCCTTATTTGAGTAAGATGTTCTTCTATAGTTGAAGGAAGTAATATGATGATCAAAGAACAACTGAAGGTAAAATTTGAAAAGTATACACACTTTAGGGGCAAAAAAATAGAAGAATATGAAATTTTGGGGAAGTTTGAAAATTTTACCGTGAATATTTGGCTTCGTTGTGGTCTAATTTTAGGATGCCCTCTAGTCTTGTGAATTTTTGGTATCAAAATTTGAAATTAGGGATTTTCTTGATGATTCAAAACATTAATTTAGCCTGTATTCTAAGTTCCAAAATATACGATTTAATCCATTTTTCTTGCTTAAAATTTTGAGGGTTTGAATGTTTAAAAAACCCGTGGTTTATATAACTTGCATTATCGATTTACCATGATATATTCTTGCAGAAACTCCGACATCCAAGGGTGACCAAAGTGCAGTTAGTAGTACTACCACTAAAGACGATCAGAGCGCCGTTAGTACCACTAAAGACAATCAGAGCACCATTGGTGCCGGTAAAGACGATCAACGCGCCATTGGTACCGCTAAAGACGATCAGAGCGCTGATAAAACCACTAAAGATGACCAAACTGCAGTTACTACCGCGTCTGAGCTTCCCGTCTCACAAGGCACAGAGGAGACCAAAGATCAAGCTGAGGTTTCTTCCGAACAGCCGGTCCAAACCACACCCTCCAACAGTGAGGTCAGAGTCTCATTATCTTTTTAACCTTTTTTAATTACTAGTAATTCCAAGTTAATGACCCTAGGAACCACTCAGTGGGCAAGTAATTGACTAGATATATTGTGAAATGTCACAACATTTATAGGCAAAGAAGAAGAAGAATGTGAAAAAGAAGCCGGCATCGCAACAACCTCAGCCGCAACCGCAGAAGGTTTCGAATACGCGCCGGACCTAAAAACTAGTAGAATATTTTCTCATCATAGGGCTTTGCTATCATATGATGATATGTGTGTGCAATAATCGTGTTGAAGTTCTCATTCATATTCTATCTGTATTGTTCTTTATTGGTATGTTCTTTTTGTGATGAACCTTAGTCAACGGAGCTGGTAAGCTTTTGGAATTATCTTGGACATGAATGTGAGTGATATTTATGAGATTGATTATGGTCGTGTTAAGGAAATTAGAGGTTTTTCGGCTTATTGTTTTGACTCGTTACGAAATCGGTTGTTACGGAATTGTTTGTTTACGGCATAGGCGCTAGTTTAGAAAGGTTTTAGTGATATAAACAGACCTGTAATACAATTTCAAAAGCCAATATGGTGCAGAAAATCAGCTTGAATTTGAAGAAAGTGGTCTTATAACTAGTAGTTATTAGATATACTCTTGTACATTATCATGGACTATAATAATTTTCATATACATTGCTTACATCATATCTCTGTGTATCAACTAGTATGGATCAAATTTTAAACTAGAGAGTTCATAATATCAAAACTAAAAAAAAGAGAGGCATAATTAGCTCAATCAAAGCTACTATTTTTTTTTTAGAGGGGAAATCAAAGCTACTATTACTTCCCTTCAACAAGTGTGATTTTTTTCGTCTTCTCCAGAACATAACTTGTTACTAGTGGTTTAAGCTGTTGGTCTTTTGTTTTTGCAGGTGATGTACGACGAGGAGAAGATGTGGGAGCAGATTGAAGGAGTGAGGAAGATCCTTGGGTACAGAGTCAAAGCCCAAAAGTCAACCACGGACGAGCTTAAGGCTCTCTACGTCTTCACCGGCGTCGGTCAGGGAGCCTTCAGATCTCGCTGATGTTAACAGGAATCTCCAGATTCTCAAGTCCATAATCGGGGTTAATTAGCGTAAACGTTCTGTGATTATGTTCAGACTTCGTTAGAGATGTACTTATTTGTTTTGTTCTTTAGAAACATAAACCCCGGAACTTTTGTCGTCTTTTTAGTGCCCAAAATAAATGTGTCGTTTTTCAAGATAAACGATATTTGGTTAGCATATATACGTCATTTATGGTGTGTGTTTATTTTATTTTGTGTGTTTTGAGAACGACAATTCATGAAACGTCGGAAGGAACGAGCAATAATTTAGATGTGAATTCCCGTTCTAAATTCAACATTTTCTATGAACTTTTTTTTTTTTTTTAGGATCTCCTATCAAGTTGGGGTAAAATCACATTTCCAAGTACGAGTCTGTAGTTGTTTTTTTCTCTGACATATGGTCGTGGTTGGCAGATTTTAAAATTTTGGTTACGGTATTTGTTTTTCTAAAACCAATTCGATAATCAATACGATTTTTATTTTTTTTTATGAAAAAAATCATAAAAGAATGTACATTTCAGATTTTGAGATCGGGTCGGGCTTTAAGCCGAGAATAGATATTAATCATGTTTTTGTTTTTCTCATAAAAAATCACATAAGAAGGTACATCTCAAAATTTGAGACGGGTCGGGCTTTAAGCCGAGAATAGATTAATCATGTTTTCGTTTTTCTTCGGAAAAAGAATTAAACGTTTCTTCCAACTCCAAGAGGAAAATTTCGCTGCTAAAAACGACGTGTCGCTTTCTAGGGTCAGGCCCAAGGTGGGCCCATTGAGCTCGGAAGCAAAACGTAGTCTTCTGGCCTTGTGTTGGCCTGGCAAGAGAGAGACGGAGAGACCGAAAGGAATCACAGATGTGCCACACCACACGACACGAGCATATTTCTTCCCATTTTTCTTCATTTCCATTTATTCCGGCAATAAATAATATTAATTTAATAGATAGATACATGTGTATAGATAGATTCATAGGAAGGAGTGAATGAGAAACCCGCCATCTCTGCTCTCTCTAACAGTTGACTCGGCAATCCTCAACCTCTCTCTCATCCCCGATCTCTCCCCTCTCCCCGATCACATCCTCCTCGACCTCTTCCTGGTTCGTCTCCTCGATCCGACCTTTGCTTTTACCGACTATTGTTATGTATATCGAGAATGTGTTATCGGTTCGATTCTAACCTGATTAGATTCAGATCAATTGAAGAGGAAATGATTAGCTGGTTGTTACTCGTTCCAATCGTTGATCGTTACTCTGAATCTCTTGCAATTCATATCATAGTGATGCTTGATATGCTAAATCTGGAGATTAGGTCTGTTTTTTTATTTTTTATTTTTTTACACCAATTTTAGGAACTGCTCAAATCTTTCTTATGTTTCGTGTTGATTGTCATTCAATGACTTTAGAGGTGTAAGTACCAAATGATCTGATTTTTGTGATTGCATAAACCATTTTCTTTACCGGTAAAAGTTTTCAATCTCTACTGATTTGTTTCTCTATAAAATTCTATCCACTTGCTATTAAAGTCCTTTATAAGAAAAGAGAAACAAAAATATGATTTTTTTTTTAATGACTCAGTATGCAAAATTTTGTTAAATAAAAAAATGGATAGAATTCCGGAGAGAAGCAAAATAGTGGATATTGAAAACTTTGGCTGTGGGTATTTATGCCTGGATTAACCCAAGATCTGATGACCCCAATTTTATATATAGGCAAAGAATACAGTTCCACATTAACAATGTAAAATTCATTTTTTGGTATTAATATTTGTTAAGTAAGCTTGTGTTTCTTGGTAAATATTTTGTGTTCCTGATTTTTTTTATTTTTTTTTGCATTTGGCATTTTACCCTGTAATGCGTTTTTGAGTACTTGATCAAATCTGTTTATATTCGTTTCTCTTGTAGAAAACGCTGAAAGCGGGGAAGCTTAATGAGAAAGTTCTGAAATTGTTTCTAGACGCCGGAAAAGAGGAAGTTCTTGCACTGATCCGAGCGCTTAATATCCGGCAACCTCTCACCCCTGTATTGCCTACTAGTAAGTCCATAATATCATCATCTCTTTTCTTGCTTTATTTCCATGAAAATTCTCACTGATGATCCCCCAAATTATATTTCAGGATGCTCAGAGAGGTTCTGAATTTGGTACTACGTGTGTGATCAAGGCTGTTTTTTTCGGGGGCACAATCGTCAACGAAGTTCTGTTGCTTCATCGGGGACTGTAAGAAGATGGCTGACTCAACCATTAAGGTCAACGACAATGAGATTGACATTGTCATCGCTGCCCTTCGCACCGACTTGACATCTTTCATGAACGCTTGGAAACAAATATTTTCTCGGTTCCACCTGATAATTGTCAAAGATCCTGACCTAAAGGAGGATCTCAAGATCCCTGAAGGCTTCAATGTCGATGTTTTCACGAAAACCGACATAGACAGAGTTGTGGGATCATCCTCCATTCTCTTCTCCGGCTACTCTTGCCGGTACTTCGGGTTTCTTATGTCACGCAAGAAATACATCGTCTCTGTCGATGATGACTGCCTTCCGGCAAATGACAATGAAGGCCGTCCTGTCGACGTCGTTGCTCAACACGTCTTCAACCTGGCGACACCAGCGACTCCGTTCTTCTTCAACACCCTCTATGATCCGTATCGGAAGGGAGCGGACTTCGTCCGTGGATACCCTTTTAGTCTCCGGAGCGGCGTTGCCTGCGCTCTCTCGTGCGGGCTCTGGCTGAACCTTGCGGATTATGATGCACCTACGCAAGCCCTGAAGCCGGAGATGAGGAATTCACGATATGTGGATGCAGTTATGACCGTTCCTTCACGGGCCATGATGCCCCTGAGTGGAATCAACGTTGCCTTCGACCGAGAGATGATCGGGCCGGCGTTGTTTCCAGCGTTGAGGCTCGCTGGAGAGGGGAAATTCCGGTGGGAAACAATGGAGGATGTGTGGGCCGGGCTTTGCGTGAAAGCGATTTGCGATCATCTGGGGCTCGGAGTGAAGAGCGGGCTTCCGTACGTGTGGAGGACGGAGAGGGGAAACGCGGTTGAGAGTCTGAGGAAAGAGTGGGAAGGAGTGAAGCTCATGGAAGAGGTTGTTCCGTTTTTCCAGTCGCTGAGACTGAAGCGAACAACAGTGAAAGCGGAGGATTGCGTCATTGAGATCGCAAAGGAAGTGAAGGAACAGCTGGGGAAGGTGGACCCTGCGTTTGGCCGCGCGGCTGAGGCGATGGTGGATTGGGTGCGACTCTGGAGAGCCGTGGGGTCTGCTTCTGCGTCCTGAATCTGTTGATGAGATTGCTTTCACAGACGTTTTGGATTCGGATTTTCGCGATCAGATTTAAAATGTTGGTTTGTTTTTGGTGTCAATGTCACTAACTCACAGATGACTATATTGTCATGGTATGATGATACGAATAAATTGACTACATTTGCTCTGTTAAATTACAATTTGATTCTGTTATAAAATCATGTGTTATTCTCTTGCTTATTATACCATTGACTCTGGGCATTGTCTTCTTTTGCTTTATCTCATTACCAATAATGCTTGCTCGTTTCCTCAAAATAAAAATAATAATAATAAAAAAAATAATGCTTGTTCTTCTCTCCAGAAACTGTCTTTTTCTCGGCTGTTTATCAACCGCGTTAATTCTTTCTTAGCCGCTTAACTCATTTAATTGACTGGTAGAGTTAAAGGTGTAGAATATGAAAGTTAGGGACTTATGTTGTAATTATTTATTATAGGACATTTTTCATTTTGTATATGGATAAGTACGTAATTTCATTATCTTAGTTTTCGTTCGTGTGTATATTACACGTCTTTGGTTATTAATGAAAAAGAAACCATTATTCCCAAAACTATCCACAAAGGATAAAATTATTGGAGTTTCCTCAATTAAAACATGTAGTTCACAATATAAAAGAACATTAATTTGACATTGATCTGTTTTATAACCAACCAGAACACACCAAAGCCCAAGCAAAAAATAGAAATAAAAAATAGGGAAAATATTGCGAATTTTCATTGCAATTATATTTATGCATTTAATTTTTTTTAAACTATTTTTTTCCTGCAAGAATTGACCACATCAACCGTCCTAAAATACTGTCCTGTTTGACATTTAGAAGAATTTATAGCCAATCATGCGCGAAGAACAAGCTTCTTACACAAAAGTTAGCTGAAAATATGATCCTATTTCCCTATATATACCAACCATATCCACTTAATTATCCACACAAACCTTTTCTTAAAAAACAATTATAATCAAAGAGACAAAGATCATGTCAAGCTCAAGCCTCATCATGATCAGTCTTCTGAAATCTGCTCAAGTTGGAGCAAGAAACGCCCACCATCCCATGCAGCTTTTGGCTGCTTCAGCAAGACATGTTCATGTAATAAACTCAATATTCAAACACTTTCAATGTTTTCTTGGAACAAGTTCACGATTAATGTTTTCGACTTGTATATATATCTGCAGTCAAGTCCATTACAACAAGCTCCGGCGTGTGAAAAAGTGAAAGATGGTGCGAACCAGGTAAGTCAGAAGCGGCTTTGTTCCAAAATTATGTATTTCAATCAAGTGAAAGAAATAATAAATAAACGGAACATCATATACCAATCTAAATTATTGTTTGTAAATTAATAATAATAATGATAAAATTTCACTGATCCCAAAAATATTAATTTATATATATAATAATGATAAAATTTCACTGATTCCAAAAATATTAATTTATAAAGATTAAACAGCCCTAATGTGCAAATTTTTTTGCGTCATTCAAGAAAAAAAAACTTTAACTTTTGTACATTATTATTAGTCTTATAATTATTATTTTCCAATCGTTTTTTTTTTCCTTAAATTATTTCAGATTTAAAATTCAAGGAAAATAATTTTTGTGGGGTGCAATAAATATACATAATATAGCTCAGATAAACACAAAACTTTGTGTCATTGAAGATTAATTCAAGGAAAATGTTTTTTTTTTCAATTTTATATGTGAGTTAGAGATTAATTAAGCATTAACGTGATCGATATATACGTCAATCAACTAGCTCAAATAGTTGAGTATTTGAGTTTGTACGGTTCAAACTAATTTCAAGTACTCGCGACACCATAATTGAAAAAACACTCACTAACATTTTAGATGGATTTATATATATATATATATATATATATATATATATATATATATATATATATATATAGGATTGTAAATGTGAGAAATGAAATCACACAGGTGAAAGAGAAAGCAAAAGACGTGGCTGGAGAGGTGTCGGAGAAGGCAAAAGATGTGGCTGAGAAGGCTAAGAAGGCAGCGGGCGACACTTGGGTTTCGACCAAAGGAGCGGCCGAAAAGGCCAAAGAGACGGTGGAGAAGAGGACCGACGTGTCCAAGGAATACGTCAAAGAACACGCGGATCAAGTTAAGAAGAGCATGAACGTGAAGAATGAATGAAGGATTAATTGGTCATTTTTTTATTTTCATTTCTCAACGTACGTTATGCTTCTCTTTTCTCTCTTTGAATGCGTTTGCTTTTTTTCCTTTCGGTGTTTGGCATTTTTCCAAATATGATTTTAAGAGGATTTATGGCCTTTATTTGTAGTTTTGTAACATGTATTTATGAATTGCGACCACGTGTTGTGGACGTTTCCATCGTCAATAAAAGCAGTTGTTAATGGTGTGATAATATCTCTATGCTTAGGCTTATATTTCATAACATGCTTTTTTAGTAGAAGAAATAACATAAGTATACTAAAAAAAATTAATGTTGATTTTTGTGAATAATGAATATTGTAAAAAAAAATCCGAAGAACCGGAAGTTACTCATCTCGAGATCCCGTCAGATTTTATCAAAGTAACATTTGTAACAAAGGCACACGAGATCTTCGGATAAATAAGCTAAGTCATCTCAATTCTCAAGTATCAAAACCAGCCGGTTTAAGGAAAATAAAAGCAAGATATATAAGACTTGATTCCCAATTTATTAAATCTAAACAATTTAAAATAAGACTTGAAAAATCACTAGTTTTGGTAAATATATTACATCTCTATATATATATATATATATCATTAATGTCACGTTGAGGCAACATAAACCACTTTATTTCTTTCTCTTAAAATGTTGGATGAAGAAGTTAGTACATCTCATTTAATAAATTATGAGTCGGATACAAAAAAAAAATGAGTTAAAACAATACAACGATAAATAAATAAATAAGTAAATAATGGATTTAAATAATAAAATAAAAATAAAAAAACTGTTCTAATGCATCATAACACATTACACATGTAATTGTTAGATTCATATACACATTTATATGGAATATTATTTTTCCTATAAATCAAAGTTGATTTTAAAGATAAGACGTGGATATAACTTCTCGAAGAGATTACGAATAAATGAGACTATTTAAGTTGTGACACGTTACTTGTCAACGAGATTACGAATAAATGAGACTACTAAAGTTGCGTTACGTTACTTTTCACGTGTCTATAACTTAACCTTTTGAGCTCTGTAATGCAAAAATAAAATAGAAAAATTCTTAAAAAAAATCGTAAAAGGAGTTTTTACATTGTTTTGTTGAGTACTCGAACTCTCGAGCGTTTTTGGGTCATTCTTCGGTGCTCTAGGGTTTTCACATCTTCAAATCGAGAACTCAAATTGACGAAGAAGGTAAAACTAGATTACGAACATTTTATTTTTGGCATTTTTTTACATTAATTGTCCATTTTTCTTGTAAAATAAGATTGCAAGTATCCTGATTGTGATCCAATATGATCTATATAGGAAAAATCGCCAAACGGTTCATCGTGATTATGATCCGACAAAATCAACTTAAGACTCATCGTGATTATGTTCAAGATCAACGGTGACTCAAAAATCTGAAGTTACTCTTGTTAACTCGGACATTCACCGTTCAAGATCTGTGTCGCTCAGGAATTAAAGAATAAATAAAAAGCAAGTAATTATCTTAAAGAGTACATTTTGAATCATGATTCTGATAACCTCTTTATCTTCTAATTTTTAATTTACATCCGGCGGTTTTTGTTAGAACTGTTTTCTTGTTCATGTCAGAAGTAGGAGTGCCGGCCAAATATGTGTCTGGCCAAGGACGCGGTATATGTGGTAGAAAGCAATTAAATTAATTATGTAATATTTTTTGTATTAATTGTCTATAAATCTTGTATAACTATGTTACAAGTATGTGAGTTATTGGCTAATGATTTATCATGATTATGATCCGGCATGATCAATATAGATAAAAATCGACTAGTGATTCGTTGTGATTATTTTCCAGATTGACAGATGCTGGAACTTCTGAAGTTACTCTTGTTCACTCGGTGGTTCAGAGCCCATTCTCAAACGATCTAGAAAAGAAAGAAAAAAAACAAAGAAGTAAGAATCGTATTAACTTTAAAATCGTATCTTTTAATAATCCACAACTGCTGTTATTATACACATTTTTTAGATATGTTTTAGTTCTTGTTCATGATATTTGGAAGTAGCAGGAATGCCGAGCATTATTCAAACAACAAGGAGTCCGGCTAAGGCCGCGTTATATACGGTACGAAACTTTTAGTATTAGATTCTCAATTAGCATTGATACATAATTATTTTCCGATTAATCACTGACGGAAATCGGAACTACGTGATAGCCAAAAGAGGCGGTTGCCCCCTTCAATTTTTCAATTTTCTCAACTTTCACCCAAATTTATAAACATTTCAAATTTCCTATTACCCCTACATTTTCCTTTTTTTTTTTCAAATTTATATCCTAATTCCAATTGTAACCCCTAGATTTTCATCATTGTTCGGCCACCACCTATTATGCAAAATTAACCAAATGTTTTATTGGATTACTGTTTGTTGTCCAAGCAGGAATGGTATAAGTATCCACCCAGATCCAAAAAAAAAAAAAAAAAAATTGCCAGGCAGGTATGAAATACGTATCAAAAAAGTTACCATACATGCATAAACTTTAAATACATTTTGGATTTTATTTCCTTCATTTTATCACTATTGGGCTATATTGTATCAAGTCAACTTGATGAGATTTGGGAGACACATGTATGGATGATTCTTCTACCTTCTTCAACCTGATTACGCTTTTCTTATTTGGTCTTACAAGTGTTGGAGCAAGATCCAAAAATGGATTCTCAATTATAGTAACATACTAACAATTTTAGTGTCTTTTTAGATTTTACCCCCTCTGTATATTTATTGCAATAACTTTACCACGTATTTGATCTTCTTACTATAAATATGGGATATGATCACACCAATATTCATATTAGAAAAAGAAAAAAAAGCTTCTCATAAGTGTTTGAGCATAAGGTTAGTCGTGTACATTCCTCAAAAATCTTGTGTTGAACACCATTTTGCAGCTTCCAATGCTATATTCACTCAGCCAAATTCATGTTACTTGATGGGTTTTTTTTATTTATTATTTTATAAAGTTTTTGAAAATTTCATTTTTTTTCTTCCCTTTTTTCTGATTTCTTTCTTTCTTTCAGGAACTTGGATTCAGTTTGAAACAAGATGTCAACCATTCCACCCCAAGAAGCGTTCGGTTTTCAGGAAGAGAATCCACTAATCCAAAGCGTAAAAATCTCAAATCAATTTTGCATGCACATTTATTAGTATATATATAGTTAAATTAAATATGATATTTAATTGTTGGCTTGCAGAATTCACTCTCTCCGGTGAATGGAAATTGGGAAACGCAGCAAAGCGCAGCCATGAAAGAGTATGTTCGATTGTTAATTTGTCACCTTTTGTAATTATCATCATCGTCACGACGCTATAATTTATAGTTAATGTATATCATGTCATGTCATAATTATATTATATACTAGAGACAAATAAACTACGTGTGGTGGCTTAATTGCATGCTTTCCTTTGACTCGTTTCTCTGGTAAAACAAGTTGATACGCTTTCCAAGTATAAATCTATAATTAGGACCGTTAATTTGGTAGAAGTTTCTGAGTGTTCAATCAATAATAAATTGTTTTGTAAGGATACATATTTAGTGCACTTAATTATATATATATATATATGTAAACATATATATACAAAATTGTGTGCGGGGAGCCAAGCTAGTATCAAGAAAAACAAAACAAAACAAAAAAATTGAAATTGTGTTTGGTGAATAATTTTGAATCCGAAAGTTTAATGCTAGTTTGAACAGGCGCCCGTCGATTTTCCACATCGGGAGTGACACCCCTCCCCGCAACGGCGTCTCCTTACCTCAACAAGCTGGTTTTTCTCTCCTGAATCCGGCCGTAACAGGGCCAAACCTCTTCCCTCCGATCTCGGTATTTTTTTTATTATAAGACAAGCTAGCTTTCAGTAACCATTAGCTCAATTAGCTGAGTATTTGAACTAGTATATTCTTAAGATAAATGATTCTACCATATTTAAAATACAGTAGAACCTCTATAAATTAATACTCGGTAAATTAATAGTCGCGATTAGATAATATTTTTGTCCGGTCCCGACTACACTAACGCAGTTCAATTTTTACCTCGATAAATTAATAAACTCAATAATATAATAAATTTCTCTGGTCCCAAACTTATTAATTTATAGAGGTTCAACTGTAATTAGAAATCGCCTACCTTAAGAAAATCAATTTCTTGATCGGCGCGGAGAAACTTGAGATATAATTTTCAGGTCGACTCATTTTGCCAAGAGCTAAGTTCCCCCGGCTTAGACTCGAGCCTGCTCTACGGAGATCACCCTTTTGTTGCTTCACCGCCCAGCCGAACTCGCGCGGAACTTGACTTGAGTTTGATCGGTGGCAACCAAATGGGAATTCCTCACTCGAATCGGTACGTTCTATGAGGCCTCTACGGTTTGTTTTTCGATCGCTTTCTTCCCATAAAGTTTTTATACGACATGTCGGCAAAATCAACTTACTTGGCGAGCGACGTGTCGACAAAATAAACTTATTTGGCGAGCGACGTCCAACCAACTATTAAAAAAAATTAAATTTACTTCAAACTAATTTTTTTCATTTGTTGACTCGGCCCCGATCCCATTTCTACTTACTCACGCGAGATTTGTATTTTGGATCCGCCAGTGTCAATTGGTTGAGTATTTGAACTAATATTATTAGAATTGAGAAACTTAAAAATTATTATTATACTGCTGATGATTGATGAAGTCACCTCACCTGGATTTCATTTTGGGACACTTGATGAAGCAACAGGTCTCCGGTGATGGGAGCGGTGAATACTGGCCATTCGTTCTTTGTGAACCAGTTACCAATGCCTCCGAACTTCGGGGAAACGAGACCGTACAATCTGCCTGTGACGAACTTCACTCCGGGACTGCCCCAGGTCCAGATCTGGAGAATATGAATTGGATGATTTTCTATCTTTAGTTACCTTTGATCTTATTTTTTATATATTGATTTATTTGATGTATATATTAATTTTTTTTCATTTTCTCCTTTCACTCTGTACTGTTTTTATTCAGTCAACATTACCAGGTGGAGATGCTGGATTGTCATTCAGGAACCAAATTACTATGAATCCTCCTCTGAAT
This sequence comes from Parietaria judaica, assembly GCA_954871525.1. Taxonomy (NCBI): domain Eukaryota; kingdom Viridiplantae; phylum Streptophyta; class Magnoliopsida; order Rosales; family Urticaceae; genus Parietaria; species Parietaria judaica. The sequence goes on from OX940862.1 coordinate 12,887,817, forward strand.
CAGACTGTGTACGTACACTCTCTAACTTCACAATATATGCACTTATATATTACTCTATTTTTTAAATAATTTTTTTATTGGTTCCATATATAGGTCTCAAGAAATTCAATCTCCGGGAATTCTGAGTCCGAATTCTGGACAAAATGCCTTCTACAACTTCGCTGGAGCGGGCAGTTCAAGCCAATGCCAAGCCCTAAACGTACTATTTTCGCTATTCGCTTTTTAAAGAGTCACTTGTCTCGTGTTAATGTCGTAAATTTATAAAAAAATAATCATTACTTATGGTTGAATATAGCACAAAGAAAATTGAGACTTACGATTGTAAATTATTTCATGCACCAAAATGACTGTCGTATTGTTAAAATTTGTATTGTCGTTTTTTTTCTTCTAAATAGGCGAATGGAATGGGATCACAAATGTTTCCTCTTCACGGTGAAGACCTGTCCGGTACAAATCAGAACAAGGTATGTGTATGCTGATCTCATCTTTGCATAAATAGAAGGAATTAAATCTTAATAAATAAATCATTTCGGTTTTCCAGCGCCGGATGATTGAGAACTCTCCAAACTTGGGCCAGCTCGGATCCGCAAGCATGCCTGCAACTGCAAGAACTGATCCCATGGTGCTTCCTTCGTAATTAATGCACGCTTTCGCGCTTAAAAATATAGAGCTTGTCGAGAAAATTAAAAATAATTAAACATATAGTACGATTTTTTATTACTAAGATGAACATTCTTAAAACAAATTGTGATTTGCATGGTTTGAACCCGACATCTAAAGTTAACCTTATTATCATAAAAAAATAATAGTTAAAGTGTCATATATTTCACACCAAATTATGTAAATGTGAAAAATATTTTTTTAAGGTGAACCTTACATATTCAATTGCTCGAAACATAATGGCAACCTGTAAGTGCATTCTAATTCCGTCACTGAATATGATTACTAATTCGTCATTCCTCTTGTTTTGCATATATGATTAGATGCCAATGGGTTGGCAATCGAACAACTATATCCCGCATTCAGCCATGCCAACCCCGAACCTCCACTTGGGAGGAAGTTGGCTCACTCAGAGCCGGAGTTCAGAAAGACTCACCACCACCACTTCCGACGGTCAAACCATCAGGTTGACTTTTCAAACCTTTTGTCATTTATGTTATTGATTTGTGGACTCTATCATCCATCTTTGTTGTGTACAACGTTTGACAAGCCCAAAAAAAAACCTTGTTCAAAACAGGCCCAGGCCCATTAAGAATTCGGTTTACGACCCGATGTACGAGCAAATGGGCCTTCCTATTGACCCCCATTTGCGCATGTTCTTGGCCAAGCAGCGTGGTAAGCTCTCTCAAGTCTCAACGATTAATAAAAGTACATAGTCTTGTAAATATGGGACCTCGGAGTTTGAAGTTTAGTTATATTTTATAATCCGGGATCCAAATTCAAATTCCAGATTCAATATTTTATTATCTATGGTATATATTAATTATTAACTATTCATTTTAATAACGCTTAGTTAATTTGGACGATCGGGTTGAGATCAGATAATCCATATATATAAGAACCGATATTCCAGTTCATCTTGTACTCACACCTTATTATTATTTTTTGCAGATGGACTTTGAAGATAGGAGCTACCTCTTAAGAATTAAGGTTCTTTTCGTCTTTCAAATCACAAGAGAGCTCAAATGCTTGGAGCGAAGAAAATCCTTATGTTTATCTGATAATTAAATAAATTTATGGTTTCAGTATTATATGTGTAAACTTAAGGACAAAGTAGAGAAGCCTTGGCTAATCTAAGCTGTGTCTGTACTAGACCTCGTTGGCTTGACTTTATATATATTATATATTTTCCATTGTTTAGATATTTTCGCTTTTTCATTTTACCATAGATATAAAGCTGATATTTTATTCAACATATGGGCATCGGATAATTACAATTAGGGGTGAGCATGGGTTGGGTTGGGCCGCCCCGATGCTTTTTATGGACCCGACCCGATCACTTCGGGTTCCAAAAAAAAAGCCCGATCCGACCCAAACTTTTTTAATGCCCGAACCAAACCGACCCGATAAAAATCGGGTTGGGTTGGTTTGGGTCGCTATGGCCCGATTATTCAAAATTTACTATTATATAACAAAAAAAATTATGAAAAAAATGCATCAATGTAACTCAAAATTCAAGTAAAAATATCTCAAACAAATTTAATCAAATAAACATACACCAAACAATATAAAACATGAAAATGAGAGATTAAACGGTCTTCGAATGTAAATAAAATTGAGAATGGGAAGTTTTAAACACTAAAGATTGCACTACTTGAAATAAATATTAATATAAAATATATATTAATTATATTGGTCGGGTCGGAGACCCCGACCCGACCCAAGGTTTTGGACCCGACCCCGACCCGAATAATAATCGGGTCCGGCCCGATCCGACCCAATTTTGAACGGGTTAGATTGGGCGGGTTAGATTGTGGTCGGGTCCTTAACGGATTGGGTTGGGTCATCGGGTTGGGTCTAAAATGCTCACCCCTAATTACAATAATAGAAGACTTAAACAAACTCAAACAAACCTCCGAACGCTTTAAAGAAATAGAACGATTGTAAACTTCGACGGCGATACTTATGTGGTTTTGTTGATGGACTGCGGAATTATATAAAATACTATCGGACTTACAACTTGTTACAAGTCACGAATATAATCAATAATAATTTCCGACGTACTCGCTAAACTTATGTTCTCGTTGATGATCGTGTCGACAATCGCAGAGATTCAACGATAAGTTATTTGTGAGAATGAAGCCGGGTCATCTCGGTTTCTCACTCATTCTTACCTCCACTTTCTCATTTGAGCATTATTATTACTATGCATGGAAATAGATTATTGTTTGACTAATCACCAAACTTCCACATATTATTCGTCATGCTCTAAATTTCCAATTTTGGCCATGAATTTATGGCCAACAATATGATTTAAATCCCTCTTTTTTGTTATTTTTACATCAATATAGTTTCAGCCGTTTCTTCTCCACTAAATGGTTAAAAAATCACTCTCAAGTGTCTTTTCAGAATTCCATATATTTGCTTAGATGTTCTAGAATATAAATTGGACTTTACCATATTTTATGGGATTATTAAAGGTAAAAAGTACTCAAGTTGTTCGAAAATAGGAAGGCATAGAGTTAAGTTAAAAAAATATGTGACGAAAGTATCGAAGTTTAATTTTTTTGGTGAATAGGTAGCCTTCATCCATTTTTTTCGTTAATTTTTTTACTATTTTCGTCAATGATGACGTCAACAACGCAAATCACAATGTTACAGGGGAGATAAACTGGGAATTTGGGGAGAGAAGATGAGAAGAAAAATAAGAATTTGTGTTGTTAATTTCAAAGAATTTGAGTTTACATACAAGTTTAGTTTGATATTTGTGGGTTTTATCATTTGAGTTTATTTGTTTCATTTGCGTTGACATGATCACTAACAGAAATAGTAAAAAAGTTAACGAGAAAATGAATGAGGTTCGACCGATTCACTAAAAAAATGAACTTATATATTTTTGTCATAGTTTTTTTAAGTTAATTCTATACCGCTCTATTTCTGAACAACTTGAATACTTTTGCCGTAATAACCCTAACAGATCATCAAGGTGCTTTTTCAATACCTCATTAAATTATTAAATAGTTGAGTAGTGCTATATATGACAATATGTTAGGATGATATTATATTAACAAACAAATTCCATTAAAATAGAAAATTAAATATAAATATCAAATGTGTTACTGGATTTGATCCGAAAGCCGAACAACAATTTTCATAACTTGATATTGATATAAAACTAGAAATGTTATATTAAAAAAATAATTAAAAATTTGATTTTAAATAAATTTTAAGAGTATACTTTAACTGTTATAAAAATTTGATGGCATATTTTAGTTAAAAAATAAAAATTAAGTATATAAAAAAGCAAAGTGGCTAAATTAAATGGACCCACACACTTAATTTATGCAACAATTGTAAACACTGCCCCACACGTGGCACACGTACACGGTACACTCACTATATGTTGTATTAAAAACAAATACAATAATGACTATAGTGTTCAATGACCCGATCGTTTAAATGCATGGAAATCTTTTGGCGTTTTTATATAGAAAAAGTGCGCGTTGACTAAGAAAAAAGAATACTTCTTGTCTATGAACTCCATTTCAGACCAAGAAATTGACATTGACCCAATTAAATGAATTTGAGCTTCCTAGCATTCAGCATCCAGCTCTCTCGACAACTGGAATTAAAATTTGTAAACATTGCATATATATTTAAAATTTTAAATTAATAGCGACATAAGTGTTCAATATTTTAATTTTTATAAAATATAAATTTTTATTTTTTTCATCATCGAGTGTTCGATATTTTAATTTTATATAAAAATAATTTTTTATTTTGTCATAATCAAAGTTTTTATTTCATTATTTGAGTCTAAATTCATCTGGTTCAAAATCAACTAAGTTTGTTGAGCAAAGTGACACGTGAAATAGAAATAAGAATCGATCAGGACTCTTGCCACTTGTGGTGAAGCCCAGCCCAGACGCCGAGCACGAGCCTACAGAAGGCTAAGGCCCCCCTGAGCAGAGCCCAAGCAGCGGAGAACCTAACCAAGCGCCAACTTGCCCTGTGATCTGCCCGAAACAAACTGGGTAACATTATTGATAGAGACAGTTGAGAAAAGTTTGTTATAACAAACTTTCTATTCTCATATTCGTAACTAACTCTGTATGTGAATGTATATATACATGTCTGTAACTGATTTCAATTAATTCATTAGATAGATTCATTGAATCTAATACAGAGATTTCTTTTCTCTCTCTTCTTCTCTCTCTGCGTTTCTACATGGTATCAGAGCAACGATCGTCTTCTTCGGAGTCTCAGCGAGCATCAATGGCGGATCTTCATGGAGGTAGCACAAGCCTTGTCTCCTTCAGCCATTCGCTTTCAATCAAGCTCAACGATACGAATTTCCTGGTCTGGAAACAGCAAATCCTTTCAGCTGTATGTGGCCATGGATTGGAGCAGTTTCTCTTCAATCGAGATCTAACTCCTCCGATGTTTCTTGCTGAGGATGGAGTCTCAGGTCCGATGAACCAGGCGTTTATCCATCACAAGAAGCAAGACAATCTCCTTACTCATTGGATTCTAACCTCAGTCTCAGATCCACTCCTTCCTCACATGGTTGGATGTGATTCAAGCTTTGTACTCTGGAGCCGTATAGGTCAGTACTTTGCTTCTCAAACTCGATCTCGATCAAGACAGTTGAAAACGGAGCTGCAGAACCTCAGGAAAGACGGACTTTCATTACTTGAGTATCTTGGAAAAGTGAAATCGATTGTTGATTCACTGAACTCGGTAGGAGTCTATCTCTCACCAGAAGATCACATAGATGCAATTCTGAATGGATTACCACTAGAATTTGAGTCTTTCATCACCTCATTCGAGTTCAGTACAACGCCCTATTCTGTTGAAGCCATTGAATCTCTCCTCATCTCTCGTGATGCTAGGCGAGACAGATCCTCAAAGGTGCAAGATCTTGGAATATCAGTCAACTATGTGGCAAATCAGGACTCAAACAGAGGTTTTCATAGCTTTAATGGAGGTCCTCATGGAAGAGGAAACAGGAACTCTGGATCTTGGCGTGGAGGTCGCACGGGACAGAGAGGCTTTTCTCGTGGAGGAAGAATCATTGGAAGAGGAAACTGGAGTGCTGAATCACGTCCTCAATGTCAACTCTGTGGCAAAATTGGTCACATAGTAGCTGAATGCTACTATAGGTTCGATCAATCATTCCTAATCCCGGGAAATCTTGCTGGTCGCACGAAGTCTGTAGCCTCACCGCAAGCACATATGGCCTTCTCCACGCCAGAACTCAATGAGGATCATGACTGGTATCCAGACTCTGGAGCTACTAACCATGTCACACCCGATCCACAAAATCTGCAGCTTGCACAAGACTTTGGGGGCCCCAGCCAAGTCCAAGTTGGCAATGGTACAGGTCTGTCCATCTCTAAAATTGGTTATTCACAGTTGAGATCATGTCTTACTCACAAAACATTTCACCTACACAAATTACTCTTAGTGCCCCTTATAAAAAAGAACCTCTTGTCTGTTGCACAATTCTGTAGAGATAATGGTGTTTACTTTGTGTTCCATGCTGACTTTTGTCTTGTGATAAACAGCCAAACACGTCAAATTGTCATAAAAGGGTTCCTCAAAGATGGACTTTACTGCTTCGATGCTTCCCAAATCAGTCTACCCTCCAAATTCAAATTCAAGAGTCCACTCAACTCGTCTACAAATTTCTTTCATGTAAACACTGTTTCAGTTTCTACTAGCTTTGATTTGTGGCACAATAGACTAGCTCATCCGTCTGTAAGAGTTGTACGTGAAGTTCTAACCAAATGTAACTCTTCTCTGTCAAATAAAACTGTGCCTTCTTTTTGTGAATCCTGTTGTCATGGCAAGATACATCGCCTGCCATTTTCTTTATCTACAACAGTATACACCAAACCGTTGGAACTTATCCATTCGGATTTATGGGGTCCTTCCCTAATCATGTCAAATAGTGGCTACAAGTACTATGTGTCATTCATTGATGCGTTCTCTCGATTTACATGGATATTCATGCTTAAACTCAAAAGTGATGTACATCAAATCTTTGCTCAATTCAAAGCTCAAGTTGAAAAGCAGTTTCAATTGCCTATTATCTCTTTGCAATCCGACTGGGGAGGAGAGTATCAAGCTCTCAAAGGATTTCTTGAGAATCACGGCATCCTCCACAAGCTCTCTTGTCCTCACACACAGCAGCAAAATGGAGTGGCTGAGCGTAAACATCGTACTATTGTGGAACACGGGCTTACTTTGCTTCACAAGGCATCTATGCCTCTGAAATTTTGGGATGAGGCTTTTCGAACAACAGTGTACATATCAAACCGACTTCCTTCTGAGGCACTTCACAGGAAATCTCCTATGGAAATTTTATTCAAACGGATCCCAGAGTACCAATCTCTACGTGTATTTGGCTGTGCGTGTTTCCCGAACTTGAGACCTTATAACAGACACAAACTGGAATATCGTAGCACGAAGTGTACCTTCCTCGGCTATTCTATCAATCACAAAGGTTATAAATGTATGAGTAAGGATGGACGCATCTACATCAGCAGAGATGTCATCTTTAATGAAACATCTTTCCCGTTCTCTACAGCTTCAGCTATTGCCCAACATGTCCCAACACCATTGCCTTCAGCCAATCTTCCCGTTGTTCCTATACATACTCTTCCCCAGACCTATGTTCCAACATTTTCAACCCCACAAAGTCTCTCCACACCAGACACTCATAATCTCCCTTCCACAGATACTTTACATTCTTCCGAAAATACCCCTGCTCAGCCAAACTCAACTCCTGCTATCTCCTCAACAAGTTCCACCACCAGTGCTCAACCCGAGCCTGCCCCGTAAGCCTACCCCCTGAGCACAACTCACCCCATCATGTCAACCATAATACTCATCCCATGCTCACAAGAAGCAAAACTGGGATTCAGACTCCTTGAATTTTTGTGGCATCTGCTCTTGAACCTTCCTCTGTTCGTCAAGCTATAGCTCATCCATCTTGGAAACTAGCTATGGAGGCTGAAATGGATGCTCTCTCAAGGAATTGTACGTGGTCCCTTGTCTCTCTTCCGGCCAATAGACGAGCTATTGGCTGCAAATGGGTCTTCAAGGTTAAAGAAAACCCGGATGGCTCTGTTTTGAAGTACAAAGCAAGGCTGATTGCTCAGGGTTTCCATCAACAGCCAGGATTTGACTTTAATGAAACGTTCAGCCCCGTTGTTAAGCCAGCCACAATACGAGTTGTTCTCACTCTTGCTCTCTCCCACAACTGGCCAGTTCGACAACTGGATGTCAACAATGCGTTTCTTAATGGATTTCTTCAGGAAGAGGTCTATATGAAGCAGCCCCCGGGCTTTGAAGACTCTCATAATCCCCAACTGGTGTGTAAGCTTCATAAAGCTCTGTATGGCCTGAAACAAGCTACAAGAGCTTGGTTCGATAGGCTGAATCACGCACTTATTTCTCTAGGATTTGTCCATGCAAGATCTAACCATTCCCTGTTTGTACATCACTCCACGGATCATATCACTTATGTCTTGGTCTATGTGGACGACATCCTTATTACGGGAAACAACACTCCAATTATTGAGAAGCTTATTTTCAAGCTTAACTCCTCTTTCTCTCTCAAGGATATGGGATTATTGTCATACTTTCTGGGAATTCATGTCACTTACACAACGGAAGGAATGCATTTGAGTCAAGCTAAATACATTCGTGATCTTCTAGCAAAAGCCAAAATGCTCACTTGCAGCCCGGTCCCAACCCCAATGACCACTGGTTTGAAGCTAAGACTTAATGATGGAGAGCAACTTGAAGACGTTCATGGCTATAGAAGCTTGGTTGGAGCACTGCAATATGTCACCATTACTCGTCCTGATATTAGCTTCAGCGTGAACCGTGTCTGTCAGTTCATGCAAAAGCCCACGGATATTCATCTCAAAGCTGTCAAACGCATACTTCGGTACTTACAAGGTTCAAGTGACTATGGCCTTCACCTACGTCGTGCCTTGTCGGTTTTAGTGATGCAGATTGGGCCTCCGATCTTGATGACAGACGCTCTACAACAGGGAATTGTGTGTTCCTTGGTCCAAATCTTATCTCTTGGCTATCCAAGAAGCAGACCACGGTGTCACGGTCAAGTACAGAGGCAGAATACCGAAGTGTGGCTAGTTTGGTATGTGAAATCACTTGGCTCTCATCACTTCTAAAGGAATTACACACCATGGTGTCATCCAAACCAGTGCTTTGGTGTGACAACTTAAGCACTGTACTTCTCTCGGCAAATCCTGTCCTCCATGCTCGGACAAAGCATGTTGAGCTGGACCTCTACTTTGTGCGAGAGAAAGTTGCACGTCAAGAGATTGCCATTCGCCATGTCCCTTCCACGGATCAAATAGCCGACACGCTCACTAAAGCGCTCTCTGAACCACAGTTCAAGCATCTTCGGTTCAAGCTCAAGATTGAAAGCTTATCCAATCTTACGCTTGAGGGGGGATGATAGAGACAGTTGAGAAAAGTTTGTTATAACAAACTTTATATTCTCATATTCGTAACTAACTCTGTATGTGAATGTATATATACATGTCTGTAACTGATTTCAATTAATTCATTAGATAGATTCATTGAATCTAATACAGAGATTTCTTTTCTCTCTCTTCTTCTCTCTCTGCGTTTCTACAATTATAAGACGAAGCAGGATCCCCTCACATGGACTTATCCCCCAGTTCAAGACATGATCGCCGGCTCAGACGCCACGTCAACACGAGAATAACAACTTAGGACCATGACCAAAGGAACTAAATTTATCATTGTAATCAGAGTCGATTAAAAGCCTATTAGTGTGAAATAAGATATTCTCATTACTCATTAAGGTATCATCCCAAGAATTCTCACTATCATCTATTTCAGATATTTGATTTTTGTATTATGGTTATGCTAGATAATCCAAGTCTGTACTTGAGCTTTTCTCACCACTTTGCACTTGAATTCATTCATATCAATGGCAAATTCCATATTCACAAGCTAGAAATAACAAACAACCCTATTTTCCCCACATTCACACAAATCGGCGTACCACGTGTAGTATGTATCGTGATTGGTTGAGTCAGTTTTCCCCACATCAACTATTTTGTTTATTTCTAATATTTTCATCCACTTGTTAAACTTATGTTTGTACCTAAAATAAAAATAAAAATAAAAATAAAATTATAGAAGTAACTTGTGTTCAAGACTTAATTTCTTGACCTTGAAAAAATGAATGAAATTTAGACTCTATTAAATTGACTGAAAAAGTGGAAATTTTTTAGAGAGAAGTAAAACAATGTATATTGAGGACCTTGACTGTAAAAAAAAATACTAAAAATCAAAATACGAAGTACTCAGTATAATTGCAAAAAACTGTTTTTGAAATGAGTGATTTAAACTGCAGCCCGTTCCTCTTTGCATCCGCCCTTGCTTATGTCCCTATTAATCTTTATTATTATTATTATTATTAAATCCTTCATAAAGTAAGGATACTAAATAATTATTTTGTTAAAAATTTGGGAGAATGGTCGCATAAAGACGTAAATACAAAACGACAGTGTGGTACCGAGTCGTTAAGAAAAGTGATTAGCATCGGGTATGTAAAGATATAATACAATTGCTTGGAATGTTGTAGACAAAAATAAATAAATTGTAATGAAGTAAATTTGGAGAAGTTACGGTCCATTCCATTGTGTTCCTTCCTTGGTACAATGAAATGAATACGACTCGGTCTTGGACCACAATTTGGAGTTCTGATTTGCTTTTTGAAAAAGATTAAGCTTTATTATATTTATACGAAGAGGACTTGGTAGACTTGAATATATATATAGTGACATAACATTTCCCTTACTCGGTTTCTCTTGCAATAATGTTTGTTTATTTAAAGCTTTTAATTTACTCGGTTCAACTCTAACAACCAAACACTCGTTGTTTTCTTCTCGTCAATCTCATAAGTTTAAAACTCCGCTACAGATCGACAAATATTAAAATTTAATTTTACAAGTATATCGAAAAAAATATGTTTATGTCAAATAAATATATTATAAATATTTATATACCAATAAATGTTAACCTATTAAATTATCAGTAACCAGTGCATGTAGCGACATGTATACCGTTATATGTATAATACTACATATAATGACTTAATACAATAAAATTCATAAGAAAAAACAATGAAGCTACTGTCAATGTTAAAATATATAGATAGAAAAAGAGAAGTTGAACGTTACACAATTTATACACGATTATGAGCAGAAGATACTGTCAATGTTAATTACGAGAGTCAATGTTTTGACTGTGGTATAACACGTAAAAAACAATAATATTACATCTTTTTTTTTATATATATAATACACAAATATTTATGGCATATGTTCGAATTAATAAAAGAAACCTTTATGAACATAATTAATTCCTTAATTGCTACTCTGAGAAGTTTTTAAGAAAAGTGTTTTTTTATTTTTTATTTATTTTGTCTTTAAATGCATGCATCCTGGCCAAATTTAGGTAGATTCTTTTGTTTCCTTTTTCCGAAAGAACAAAAGAAATGAAAGTGAAACAATAAACAATTCTTTTCACTATATATAATGTTTTTAATTAATTATTTCCGCTGACTTTTTCCTTCACGTGAAAATTAAATCAATTTTTCTGTACCGACTAGTTTTAAGAAACCAAAAGATTACTTGCAATAATGTTAGACATTAATAATCAGCTCGATCTGAAGACCAAAGAGGCTCACTACTTCTGACTTTTCTCTACAATATATTTAGACAAATGTTTCAAATTTAATGGTTGATAAAGTAGATCAATCAGTTTCATAACCACCTAGCTAAAGACTATATAATTAATTATAGAAAAACATTATAGAAAAACAATTAGGAAAAGAATTGAAAATAATTTAAGAGAAACTAATCAATTTAAAAACGTCTTTAATTTTTTATTTTTAGAAAAATGACCGTTTCATAGTTTAGGGTGTCTTTATAAACTGAAGTGAAATAGTACGTAGTTGTAAATTAATTATACCAATATCCAGAGTTATTTGAGTCCTTAGTTTCTAGTACATATACTATTTAAGTCAAATAATAGACTTAGTTCCTACCAAAATATACTAATTAAAGTCAAATTAAGTTGCCTAAGTAGTTTTTTCATTTTGACTGGCAAGTTCATTCCATAAGAATATAATAAAAAAATATTAAATTAATACCCGATAAATTAATAATTATTATTAAATAATATTTTTATACGATCTCAATTTTAATTAATATTTTATTAAATTATATTTTGATAAATTAATAAGTTTGATAGTATAATAATTTTTCATCCATATTGTACCAATTTATAAAAATCCTAGTGTATATAGTTTCTTTCAATGGAAAAATAAAATAAACTTATCACTCACAATTTAAATGCGATGCTGAATCTTTTTGTAGTCCTTCTTAAATATACACATATGAATTTAAATATATTTTTAATATTTATTTTTATTTTTGTTAAATTTATTCTATTTTTTATATTTCTAATTATAATACTCTTGGGTATATTATATCTTGAGCTCGGTCTATATATTTTCTTGATATAATTGTCAAACTTCATTATACGCAGGATTTGTTGCTTTCGTCCTTCAAATAAAATTACGTTGCTCTCTAGTCTAGAGTAGCTTTTTGATAAATATACTGTAGACAAACTAAATACAATTTGGTGGACGAATTGTACTCGAATTTGTCGTTCTGGTACTCAAATGTTAATAGATTATCCATCGATTTTTTCGGTAAGTACCCACTATAGCAAGCTTATAATACGACAAAGAAAGTACTTAATGATAAATCTCTAGAAATTCTGCTATAATAATATGTATATATAATGGCCACGTGGACGTGCATGCATAGTTTTATGCATGTTAGAAACTTGTCCGGCAAGACCACGACATGTGTTTATATAGTATACTTTCTAGGATGTTTGTAATTTGAAAGCATAATTCTTGCTAATATGCTAGTTGCTACACATGTCTATCTTTTGGTATTTTAAATTTTGCTCAGCAGAAATAAAATTAGGAAATAATTGTCCTGGTAAAATCTACGCATGAAACTCAATTATTTAATTTTATAACATTCCCGAATAGCCTGACTAGTAATTTTGTATCATATTTATTGGATTTATTTTAGTAGATATCGTATGATAAATATTCTTTCAAAGCATGCTTGCAACCCTCTTTGATTAATCTAAGTTCGTCCTTTCAAAAAAAGATCAGTTTAATTATTTTGAAAGGCCTTCAAAAGTCTTCTCAATTTAATCTAATATTTATACGCTTGAGAATTTTATTTTATATTGCAAAATATATTTTTATTTACGTAAACAATTATAATAAACTTTCTAAACGTAATCTCACCCTAGCATCCTCTATTTATTTTATTTATTTTTATTAATTTCATTAAAAAATATTTAATATACCTCTAAAATACTATCCAATTAAAATAATTTGTTTAATTTGTAATTAGTTAACAAATCGTCTCACCGTCCAAATAAACTGAAAGCAACTTCTTCGATTTTATTAGATTATAAATTGATGTGCTAAGTGCTAACACTTTCTGCTTATTATTTTAAAATGGCTGCCACACAATTTAATACGACGAGCCATTATTTGAATAAAGTAATAAAAGGGAAAAATGTTGGCTAAGTTATAACATTATCCATAAAATATTACATGCAAAAGCTTTTACGATTCTCGTGTTTCACGTTATAGCGACGACCTTAAAATACAAATTATGAGTATGACAGTGTCACTATTATAAGAAGTAATATACATTTGAGTTTTTTTTATTGATATGATCTCTATCTACTTCGGGTACTTATTAAAAAAACAAAAATTAACTAAAATAAACACGTCCTTATAAATTATAATATGTTTGATCAATAATGAGGTCTAACCCATGAACCAACATGGCCTTGACATTTCTGGAGAATTTTGAGAGCGTTCGCATATGTAATGCAAACCTTGAAAGTGTTACCGGCCATCTCACGCCGATTTTAAGGGCTTAAAAGCAATGCATTGACATTTTTATTTTTTTACATTTTGTAAAAATTTAATGAAATTTTTGTAAAAAATTAATGATATTTTTATCTTTTTTTGTTTGTTTGTTTTGTTTTAGTCTTTTTAAGCTAAATTATATTCGCGCTAATGTTGTTGATCGAAGTCAAATTAGATTAGTTAGAAAATTTATTTATTTTTCTTCAAATTCGAGTTCTTAATGGAGAAAAAGAGTCAAAATTGACATCAAGATCGAACAATCTATACACGGATCAATTATTTTCGAAAGAGTTTCGAATAACATTCGCGTGTAGATCAAACGATGAACGCTGCATGCTTTGGCAGCCAGCCTCAACAAGCATAAATTTTAGACAAGAAATACACTACTAATTTATTCTAATGTCCATGCGGAAACGCAAGTAATTTATTTATGACTAAAAATTAAACTAGGATACTACGAAAATGACAGCTTCCTCGAAAACGATAGAGTATAAAATAAAAAGTTTATGTACGCGTTACATTATGGACATGGACCGAATTATTTGCATGAAGTTCCTCTTGTCTTCGGCTAATAAAGTCATCTACCATCAAATTCCTCGAATAACCCTCCCCCCAAAAATATGCCTACCCAAGATAACATTTTCCCGTGCCATTACAGACTTCATTTTATTTTAAGGATATTTGCGGTATAAATACTATAAAGTACCTTTTTTACGTTGCACGTTCATTCATTGTATCGTGACAAAAAAATTAATAAAAAAAAAACAAACTTAAAATTAGTTATTCCGTAAAACTTTTGTCTCGGTAAAAGTAAATTTGGATTTCAAACTTTTGCTGCGATAAAATAAAATTTGAAATATATCAGGTACAAAAAGATACTTTAAACAATTATTACGTCAAATTTTCCTCTATTTTGATTTATTTTACTTGTTAACTAACAATTACGTGAAGTATTGACTCATAGCGTGCACTCATGTAGCAAACCGCGGATCCCACCACGCACTATAAGTAGCATGGTACAAGGCCCTCATATTCGCCAAACTAGCTGAGAAAGAGAAGAGATAAGAAAGAAGAGAGAGAGAGAGATTGGAAGAGGAGAGAGAGAGAGTGTCATAAATCATAAACGTTAACATGGAGTTCGGAAAGGCGTTATTTACCTTGTTGTTGCTCGGGTGTTTCGCGCTCTTCATCAAGCTTGTGAACGCTTTGGTTGTGAGACCAAAGAGGCTGAGAAACACCATCAGGAAGCAAGGCATCGACGGGCCGCCTTCGAGCTTCCTCCTCGGGAACATCAAGGAGATCAAGAGCGCGCAGTCTTCTGGCCCCGTCGCCCCCACTGCCGAGGCTCATAATGTCGCCGGCTTTCTCTTCCCGTTCTTCGACGACTGGCGGCAAAGATTCGGTACGGGAAACAAAAACATTAAGCCCTCTTCTTCTCCTCTAAATATAATATATAGTCATTTGAATATTTAAATTAAAATGTTTTAACATATAACAACGTTGAAGCCATGCATACTGCAAAAATCCCAAAAAAGGATAGGGGATATCACCCACTTGCTCAATTTTATATATATATATATATATATTTTTTCACTATCACTTTAATAATTTTTATATTTTCAAAATTTTACTCATAATCACGCTCATTTCAGCTACAATTTATTTTATATATCTAGCCCCTCCGGAATTTGTATGTCTACATTTTCGGTCCGCGCTTGCACACACACACGCATATATATATATATATATATAATTTGTTTTTTTTGGGGGGACAGGTGAAGTGTTTTTGTTCGCGCTAGGGAACATACAGATATTGTATGTGAACGATCCTGATGCAGTGAAGGACATCACAACATGCACGTCGTTGGAGTTGGGAAAGCCAAGCTACCAGCACAGGGAGAGAGGTCCTTTGCTAGGGCAAGGAGTCCTCACTTCCAATGGCCATGTCTGGGCCCACCAGAGGAAGATCATTGCCCCTCAGCTCTACATGAACAAGGTCAAGGTATGAGAGTATGAGTTCCTCTTACTATGTTTTTAACCTGCTTATATATATATCATAAAAGTGACGGAACAATTGGTCCGGCGGCCGATAAGGGAGTGGCCGAGTGGCCAGTAAGGTCGAGCAAGACCGGGATTGGGAGCGGAACGCTACAACCACCCAAAAGGGTTGTCGCCTACTAATATATTTCAAAATCTACTCCAAAAATTATTGTTCATTTTTTATTTTTACTTTTTACCCTTATTTTTTTCTTTCTTTCTTTCTATCATTATGTTATTTTGGATTTGTAAATTGAGTGCTTTAGTATGACTATATATAGGCAACTTTCTATAGTAGAAATGTGCATTATTATATACTGATTGCCAATTTTCCATGTTGTTTGTTACATAGGGAATGGTGGGCCTCATCACTGAGTCTTCCATGACCCTTGTGGAGTCATGGAAGAGCAAGATTGGTGAGCAAGGAAATGATGGATCGGCAAACATAAAGATTGATGAGGACTTAAGATGTTTCTCAGGAGATGTGATTTCCAGGGCTTGCTTTGGGAGCAACTTTGCCAAAGGCCAAGAGATCTTCTTCAAGCTCAGAGCTCTCCAAGAAGTCATGTCTAGGAAGTGCTTGGCAATTATTCCTGGCGCAAGGTATAGAAATGATCAATATAATTTATTTCGAGAAAGAAAAAACTAAAAAACTCGTAGGGGACAAATAAATTTATGATTGACGGACTCAAGATACAAATTTTGAGGGACAAATAAATAATTTCAAAAGAGTTGAGTAAGCGTAATTAAAAGTAAAAAATTCAAATTATGATTACATATTTAGACAAGAAAAATAAAGCCTAATAACCCTTTTAGTTATTTTGTGTTGAAAAGTAAGAATCATATATGTCAACATCCATAGAAAGACCTTGTCAAAGTTCTCAAAAATAAAAAATAAAAACTATTTTTTTTTCTTTCTAAAATGTGTCTGTCTATCGACCAACATTTTTCTGATTCTTTGTCATACATCAAAATAGTACTATTTATCAAGTGGACAACCACCAACAAATATTAGTTAGCATGTGTCAATGAATTCGTTTGATAGTTAGTAAGAGGATTCAATAATTAAAAAAAAAAAGTAACATTTTTATGAAATTAATGTTCAGTAATCTCACTTAAATTATAATTTTTATCTTTTAAGAGTTAATTCTTTCTTGATAAATTAATAATCTGAATGGTATAATAGATTTTTACAATCCTGGAGTTATTAATTTATCTAGATCAAGCTAAAATTCTTTTAAAGGTAAATATATCAAGACAGAAGATTATTCCTAATTAGGAGGAGAAAAAAAACTTAACCATAGAAGCGTATCTCAATAAATCGAAATTTAAGTCTTTTTTTATTTTTATTTGATTATCTGACAAATATGTCTTCTTTCTTTTTATTTGGTTATCTGACAGATATCTTCCAACAAAGAACAACAGAGAGGCATGGGCACTCCAAAAAGAGGTCAAGAATTTGATCCTCCAAGTGGTGAATGAGAGAAAAGACGGCGCTTATGACGAGAATGACTTGCTCCAGATGATTCTAGAGGGTTCCAAGAACAGCAATTTCACGCGAGAAAAGACTGAAAGCTTCATCGTCGACAACTGCAAGAACATCTACTTGGCCGGCTACGAGACCACCGCCGTGTCCGCCACGTGGCTTCTCATGCTGCTTGCCATGAATCCAACGTGGCAATATCGCGTTCGCAGCGAGATAAGTGAGATCTGTGGTGGCCGGAATCCGGACTCCAACATGCTTCACAAGATGAAATTGGTAATCAAGCTCTATATGATACTGAAATTATTTTTGAGTGATTGGAATTATTATTAATCATTGACGATAATAAGTTGATTATTAGACGTGTTAATTTGTTATATTATAGTACTAAAAGAACCCCATTATTATAAATATAATTACATTGTTCATTTTAATTATTAAGTTTCTTAAATACTACGGAATATTTCTATAAGATAATTATATGATATATATATGAGCTTTTTTTTTAATTAACTTGAATGGCATAAATTTTTTACATGATAAAACGCTATTGTTCAACTATCTAGTAATTAGTTTTGTTTATCGTGGTAAGCTTTTTTCCATAAATCTCATGATTTCAATTGTTTAAAAGTATTTCCACTCATTAATAAAATGAAAAAGGAGCAATAAAAAAAATTTGAGAATTATTATTGCTGTTAATTATTCTATATTTCTTAATTAATTAATTAATAGATGCTTTACAAATTCAAAATAATCACATATGGCATGATCGTATTAAACTTAAAAGTATTAATTAGTTTAATGATAATGAGTCATTATCATTAAATTAGTTTGTTGCCTGAGCAATGTCTTCTTTATGCAGCTGACGATGGTGATCCATGAAGCCTTGAGGCTGTATCCTCCGGTTCCCATCATATCCCGCGAGGCGTTCACCGACATGAAATTCGGCAGCGTCTCGGTACCGAAGGGCGTTAACGTTTGGGCTATGGTCCTAACCCTCCACACCAACCCGGAAAATTGGGGACCGGACTCGTACGAGTTCAATCCCGAGAGATTCTCCAACGGGATCTCAGCTGCCTGCAAAATTCCGCATCTCTACATGCCCTTTGGTGTCGGCCCGAGGGTGTGCCTCGGCCAGAACTTGGCCATGGTCGAGCTCAAGATTCTCGTGGCTCTCATTCTCTCGAGATTCTCTCTTTCTCTATCTCCTAATTTTGTCCACAAACCGGCCATAAGGCTCGTCATTGAGCCCCAACACGGTGTTGAACTCTTAGTTAGAGAGTTATGAGGATATTTTTAAGATGAAAATCTGAATTCTCGTAAAGTAAATTCAAAGTTGTGAGGACATACGTTTAGTCAGCATGTATGTAAGTATAGTATAATTGTTTGATGATCAATGGTATCTATTTAATTTTTTGTTAAATTAATTAAATAGAGCATCCTTTACATACTTTTTTATATTTTTATTTTTATTTTCTATATTTTAACGTTGCATGTAACATGATATATTATAGATCGTTTAAAACTTGAAAAGCATTTACGTTTACTTCTGGATATTTATTTTTTCTTCTTTTTAAGGTGGGTGTATCCATTTTAAAACGATACAAAAGTAAAACATCATATAAAAATATTTTTAAAAAAATTATGAAGAGAAAGAGACTTCGTTCAAATTTATACGATAATATTGAACCTTAATTAAAAACAATAATGCTCAAATTGCGTGTTATCTGTAGTGTGATCTCATCGAGAAAATGACATGTCATTTTCACCATTCTAGAAAACGGTATTGATTATATTATATCAAAAACGACAATCTATATATTTTTTTTACTTGGGAAGTAAAATCTGACTGTCGAAGAAGTTAAAATAAAAAATTCCCATGCATATGTACGTTAACACTTTGAGCTCTTATTAACATGGATAAGATATGGTTTCGACAAATTAATTCGGGACGAGTCTTGCACATATCAATTTTAGTGAAAACCCCAAAAAAGGATCAAGAACAATCCAGAAAATAAAAAGAAAGAGATGAAGAAGAATTTCTCATTAGGTATTGTCTTGAACATACATATATATTGCTCTGTTGTGTCAAATACACTAAAGGACAAAAAATATATAAAGTTGTAATTACAAGAGATATCAAGAGCAATAACAAAAAGACATGTTATAAACCTTAATAATCAACAACCGAGGTTCGTTCGTGTTCTCCGAATCCGCCCCGCGTCAACGAATAAACAGAAAATTCAATTAAAGGTAATACTTATTATTATTTTTCTTATAATAATGGCCATGCCAAAACACACAGGTTTAATAACTAAATTAAACTAGAGTAATACAAAAGTGACTTCCTCGAAAACAATATTACGTACTAACCAGAAAATAAATAAAAAGTTAATACGCGTTATTATAGACCAAATTATTAGCGTGAAGTTCCAAATAAAGTCATCTTATTAGGTCAAATTCCTCCTTAAAAACAAACCCTCCCAAAAAAAAGAACCTATAAAAGATACCATTTTCCATGCTATTGTAGACCTCTTTTTCGACCAATCATTTTTTTTTTAATAATTAACGTGAAGCTTTGACTCATAGTGTGCATTGTTTTTGCCAACTGATCCCACCACGCTCTATATATATAGCATCGTAAAGACATCGTGATTGCCACATGATATATATATATATATATATATATATATATATATATATATAGATAAATAGAGAGAGAGAGATTATCATAGCATGGAGATCGGAAAGGCGTTATTTACTCTGTTGTTGCTGGGGGCTTTCGCGCTCATTGTGAAGCTTATAAACGCTTTGTTTTTTAGACCAAAGAGGCTGAGAGACATCATCAAG
Source organism: Parietaria judaica (assembly GCA_954871525.1). Taxonomy (NCBI): domain Eukaryota; kingdom Viridiplantae; phylum Streptophyta; class Magnoliopsida; order Rosales; family Urticaceae; genus Parietaria; species Parietaria judaica. The sequence goes on from OX940862.1 coordinate 12,907,898, forward strand.
AAGCAAGGCATCGACGGACCGCCTTCGAGCTTCCTCCTCGGAAACATCAAGGAGATCAAGAGCGCGCAGTCCTCCGGCCCCGTCGCCCCCACTGCTGAGGCTCACAACGTCGCCGCCTTTCTCTTCCCTTTCTTCGACAAGTGGCGGCAAAAATTCGGTATATATCAGCCAATCAAATCCACCGATCCTTTTAAATACATTTCTTTGTTCATCATCGGTTAGTTGAGTATTTGAACTTACTAAAAGAAGCATAGTCCCATCGAATTTGAGCTTCTTTAAATTTTTCACTCTAAAATTTTGTATTCTTTATTTTTACCTTCAAAATATTTATACTACCTTTTGAATTCTTGTTACACTTATTCAGCCGCCAGATAGATCACCGATCCGCCAAAAAATTGAAAAACGCTCACCTTATCTCCGTACAGGTGAAGTGTTTTTGTTTGCGCTGGGGAACATACAGATATTGTATGTGAACGATGCTGAGGCGGTGAAGGACATGACGACATGCACGTCGTTGGAGTTGGGAAAGCCAAGCTACCAGCACAGGGAGAGAGGCCCTTTGCTAGGGCAAGGAGTCCTCACTTCCAACGGCCATGTTTGGGCCCACCAGAGGAAAATCATTGCCCCTCAACTCTACATGGACAAGGTCAAGGTATGAGAGTGGCGGAATTAGGTCCCGCAGAGTAGGTCGAGCAAGACCTCCGGGAGTAGGAGCGGACTACAACTACCTTAGGGCCGAAGAACACGGATATATTACAAAACTTACCCAAATATTATAAAAATTTTATACCTTAAAATGTTTAAATTTTTCAATTTTTCTCATTGTCGAACCTCATAAGAACGAGGATAGCACGTGTTGCACCTGAAATCTACGTTTTATATATTTTTTGCTTTATATATTTCGTAACAAAATAGCATGTAGGTTCAAAATCCGAATCTTTTCCACACACCATTTTCAGATATTTTTTTTGTGTGTTCTTTTTTTTTAATCTCGTGCTTCGTGAATTATTTTTATTACTTTGTGCTTCACGGTCACCGAACTTCAACGCTGCCTCCATCACTGATTATGCTTACTCGGCTCATCCCGGCCGGGCACAAATACTCGAGCTTAGTTTACAACTTTAGATACTTGCATCTTTTAGGGAATGGTGGGCCTCATCACTGAGTCTTCCATGACCCTTGTGGAGTCATGGAAGAGCAAGATTGGTGAGCAAGGAAATAATGGAGTGGCAAATATAAAGATTGATGAGGACTTGAGATGTTTCTCAGGAGATGTGATTTCGAGGGCTTGCTTTGGGAGCAACTTTGCCAAAGGCCAAGAGATCTTCTTCAAGCTCAGAGCTCTCCAAGAGGTCATGTCTAGGAAATGTTTGGCAACTATTCCCGGCGTAAGGTATAGCGGCATAAGTATCTAATATATATACATTTTTTTGTTTGGTGAGCTATTTTCACAACATTAGTGTCAACAAAATGCTATCTATCAAGTAGAAAATCAACTAACAAAATTAATATTTCGCATGTGTACAAGTTCATTGAGTTTGGGGTATTTAAATAAAAATATATTTTTTAAAGATGATTATATTAAACTATATAGAAGTATTTACAAAGTTTTTAACAATTATGAAGAGAACAAATTTTTTAATATAAAAATCTTATCAAAGCAATGAAGGTTATAATAGAGATTAAAAAAAATAACATGACGAAACTAATAATATTTATAAATTTAGTCTAAAAGTTTAATGATTTTTTTTTCATTTGATTATGCTAGACATCTTCCGATAAAGAATAACAGAGAGGCATGGGCACTCCAAAAAGAGGTCAAGAATTTGATCCTTCAAGTGGTGAAGGAGAGAAAAGACGACGCTAATCACGAAAATTACTTGCTTCAGATGATTCTAGAAGGTTCTAAAAACGGCAATTTCACACAAAAATCGACTGACAACTTTATCGTCGACAACTGCAAAAACATGTACTTGGCCGGCTACGAGACGACCGCCGTGTCTGCCACTTGGCTTCTCATGCTGCTCGCTATGAATCCCACATGGCAAGACCGCGTTCGCACCGAGATTATACAGATCTGCGGTGGAAAAAATCTTGACTCGGACATGCTTCGCAAGATGAAATTGGTACCGTAGTTTGTCAATAATTATTACTTAGTATTGGTATTAAATATATAATTTTTATACGTATAGCTTAAATAATTGATTTTTAATTAAAGACACTAATTGAGCTCTTTGATCTTTGTGAAGCTGACGATGGTGATCCACGAGGCACTGAGGCTGTACCCTCCTGTTCCCGTCATATCCCGTGAGGCATTCACCGACATGAAATTCGGCAGCGTTTCGGTGCCAAAGGGCGTCAACGTCTGGGCCATGGTTCTAACCCTCCACACCGACCCAAAAAACTGGGGTTCAGACTCCTACGAGTTCAACCCCGAGAGATTCTCTGATGGGATATCCGGCGCTTGCAAGATCCCACATCTATACATGCCCTTCGGTGTCGGCCCGAGGGTGTGTCTCGGCCAGAACTTGGCCATGGTCGAGCTCAAGATTCTCGTGGCTCTCGTTCTCTCGAGATTCTCTATTTCTCTCTCTCCTAATTATGTTCACAAACCGGCCATAAGGCTCGTCATTGAGCCCCAACACGGTGTCGAACTATTGGTTAGAGAGTTGTAAGGATATTTATAAAAAAAAAAAAAAAAGTTCAATTTCTCGAAGAGTTAACTCAAAGTTGTAAGGATATATTATTAGTAAGCGTGTAAGTATTGTGCTTAATTTTTTTAGATTTTCAATAGCACTTATTATCTTGTTAAATTTAATCAAGCATCTTTTACATAGTTGATTTATTATTTTCAATATTTTAACTTTGAATTGAATGTAACATGATAAATTATATTGTATTATAGAGTGTTAATAGCATTTATGTTTACTGATGGATGTTCTTTTTTCTTTTCTTTTTCTAAGGTGGGTGGGTGGGTATATCAAATGAAAAAAGATTCATGTATAAAATAATTCATAAAATTATGAAGAGAAATAGACTTCGGTCAAAATTATAAGGACAATGAACCTTAAAAAGAGTAAATACAAGAAATGAGATTTGCCGAGAAAATTACATGTAATCTTCACCATTCTAGAATAAAAAATCTATTATGTTTCTCCTGGAAAATGGAAATTTCATGTCTTCCTCAGGAAGTAAAATCTGATCGTCGAAGAAGTAAAAAAAAACACATACATGTATCGTAACACTTCATGATGTTGCTCAACCATAAAAAAAAAAAAAAAAACTTATTTGAATGAAATATTTAATCATTATTAATGCTTAATTCTCTTTTGAATAGGCGAAAAAAGTTGAGTTGTTAAGGCCAATTCACCTGAAGCACCATGTTCGAAATCCTAACTAAGACAAGGTCATGTTATCCGCGTATCATATTGTTCTGATTTGTTTTTTAAACGATCAATGGGCTTGTATTCTTGTCAAGTAGAACATAAACATGATTGTTTTCGTTATGCTTTAACTTTATAATGAATATAGGAGAAGCCTTTACGATTATTATTATACATTATCCTCTTTCCTTTCTTTTGGCTCATACATAATTTATATGTGCATGTTACATGATATGGGATCTATTTGCTTAATTAAGTTATATGCGTCGATAGCGTTTCTGTTTGTTTATTGTTGTTCATTTTTTTAAAATTTAAAATAACAGAAAACAATGATTGTGCTTTATTATTCATCTACCATGAAATTTTGTCGAGAAAATGATGTGTCGTTTTCATCACACGAGAAACGACATCGTTTTTCTTTTTCTTTTTCTTCCGGGAATGACTATCGCCTTCCTAGCCCGGAAGCAAAATCTGATTGTGTAAGAATAAAAAATCATATGTCCAGCGCAATCACTCCGCTTTATAGTTTATATAGATCGATCGAGTATGATAATAACACTATAACAGACTTCTAAACAATCATTGGATGACATGTTCATTAATAGTTTAGGCTTAATACATTCATTACTAACATCTTCTTCCTAAGAATCAATTAAGTTACTTATAGATAAACGACACAAATTTTCAACCACACAGATAAACGACATGTTTTATTTATTGATATCGTTTTCTCAGCTCAGTAAGAAAGATGTCGTTTCAACTTAGAACAGTGGTGTAGATGTCGTTTACGATAACATATTAGTGAAAGACTGAAAGGAACTATTTTACCAGTCAAGAAGACACACAAACTAAAATATAGGACCGAACTGTAATAAAAAAATATTTTACCAAAGACAAGAATGAAAATAATAAAATCTCACGTGTCGGAATTTAGCGAAAGGTATCAAATCACTTTGACGCTAAACTACACGGAAATCCTTCGAGAAAGATTCCAATTTGTTGTGAGTTGTGACCTCTCATATACTTATATAGTTGTCCGCCTTTGCCCATAAAATATATTTTCTTTGCTTTAAAACCCCGAATCACCAAAAAGTGAAAATCCTTATCGTGTATATCACTTCACTTGTGCGCTCAGACAGAGTCAGAGGATTACAGTCTCTCTCTCTCTCTCATGGCTACAGCTAGAATTCCTCTGTTCCACTCTCCTTCGTCGTTTCGAAGCCGAGCGAGTTTTCGTCCTCGCAGACTCAGTATTCAGCGAGGTACAGCAATGGCATGGATTTCCTCAGCTCGTTTTGGTGTTGTCGATGCGAGTTTTCAATTTCTTCGTTTGGGTTTTGGTTAGGGATAATCTCGTGTGGGTCCTCGAATGGGAGAGAGCCTGGGCCGTCGGATGATGGAGTGAAGAAGGTGGAGATGATAATGGAGGAGAAGAAGCGAGCTCAGCTCTCGGCTCGGATTGCTTCTGGTGAATTCACTGTCAAGAAATCTGGGTAATCGCTTACTTCTTGCTTTACAATGAACTAAAATCATCACTTTGATTAGTGATTACTTCGAATAGTGGAGTTTATTTTAGCTAGAGTAGGCGTATTCATGCTTTTAAATTGGATAATAGCGGCGTAAGTACCCATAATGGCCTAAAATGGATCGGCGTGTTCACAAACTTCTGATTGCATAGAATTAATACCCAAAGACTGGATAATTGCATGTTCGATTTGAGTCTCTGAGTGTTGACTCAGCGCAAATAAAGCTAGGGAACATGTCGATTCATTTTTTACAGCTTTGAGTACTTATGCCAATATTTCTACATGAGGAGGATTAGTTAGAGGAGTTCATTTTCTATGCCAATTTTTTATGCTTAAAAAGCACTGATCGATTGTATCTGTTAATCTGTGATGTTATGCATTTCAACGTTTTCTTGACATTGTATTCACTGTCAAGAAATCTGGGTAATTGCTTAGGTCGTGTATTACACGTATATTTTGCAGCAAAATCGACCAGTTTGATTAGTGATTTTCTCTAATAATGAACTTTGGCGCTTGTTTATCTAGCAAGAATTTCATGTTCAAAATCGAGCTACTTTTACCCTTTGAGCCGTATATTTGTGCTGGTTCTAATGGTCAAAACGTCAACCGATTGTATTATTTGTCTATAACTTTTTTATGTTATGCTTTCTTGACATTTTTCGGCTTTGGTTGTTGGAAAAAAAGATTTTCGTCGGACCTGAGAAACGGTTTGTCAAAGCTGGGAATTTCTGGAGATCTACTGGACTTGGTTTTTGGTTGGCTAGAAGCTCAAGACTACCCCAAGATTCCAGAGGCTAAAGGGTCCTTAAAGGCCATCCAAAACGAGGCCTTCTTCATTCCCTTATACGAGCTTTTTCTCACGTATGGCGGAATTTTCAGATTGAATTTTGGACCAAAGGTTGGTCTTTTTCTTTCTTTCTAGTCAGTGTGTTTCAAAAAGGACATTATAATGTGCTAATTTTGTTGTTTGCAGTCTTTTCTGATTGTTTCCGATCCTTCTATCGCAAAGCACATACTGAAGGATAACGCAAAGGCGTACTCGAAGGTAAATGCTTGTGGGTGTTGTTGCTTCTTCCCATTACTTACGGTTTTTTTCATAGGATAACTTAATTTGCAGGGTATATTGGCTGAAATTCTAGAATTTGTGATGGGAAAAGGACTTATCCCGGCTGATGGAGAAATATGGCGTACTCGAAGACGCGCTATTGTTCCTGCATTGCATCTAAAGGTCTCACTTTTTCATATCTGATCTAGTTTTTCTCAATCACACTTAAATTTGTTATATAGAACTTAGATTTTGAGAGAAATATGATACCGAGGCGGTGCTTGTGGGAAGTGTGGGAATTTTCTGATATTATTCTTTTCCAAAATTGTAGTATGTAGCAGCTATGGTTAATCTATTTGGACAAGCCACGGATAGACTTTGCCAGAAATTAGACGTGGCTGCACGGGACGGGGAAGATGTTGAGATGGAGTCGGTTTTTTCCCATTTGACGTTGGATATTATCGGCAAGGCAGTTTTTAACTATGATTTTGATTCATTGACAAACGATACCGGGATTGTTGGGGTACTATTTTTCTTTTTTTCTTCTGTTTCCATTTCCTTCCTTTTCTAAGTTCTGTTATGAATCTAGGCTACATATTAGATAATGGTTTGTTATAATTTGTATTTATTTTTTGGCGAGAGCAGGCGGTTTATACTGTACTAAAAGAAGCGGAATTTCGCAGTACCTCACCCATTCCAGTGTGGGACATTCCAATATGGAAAGACATATCACCGAGGCAAAAGAAGGTTTCTGCAGCACTGAAATTGATCAATGAAACACTTGATACTCTTATCGCAATATGCAAGGTGACATACGTTTCGTTTTGGCGATATTGAACAAAAATAAAAAGAATTCGTACTAATTTCAATTAAAAAATAATAACCAAGATTAGTGTAATACACTCTTGAAGGAAGAGTGGCTCTAAGACGTTTCAAAATCATTTTCCCCGTATATGGATCTTAAGCAACCATATGAATTGCTTTTTACTAAGTTTCTCGCCATTGTTTCATCGTCATTTTTTTTATATAGTTTCTGAAGAAACGAGTGTATACTATTTTTATCTGCAGAGAATGGTTGAAGAAGAAGAGGTTCAATTTGAAGAGGACTACATAAATGAACAGGATCCGAGTATTCTACGCTTCCTTTTGGCATCAGGAGATGACGTGTGTTAACTCTCCTTTTTTGTTTGTATATTTTTATTTATCCTAAGTTACTACAATTTTTTGGCGATCATGTTAAAAGTCTTATCATGTTTGTTTGTAGGTTTCGAGTAAGCAACTTCGCGACGACTTGATGACAATGCTTATAGCCGGGCACGAAACGACGGCTGCAGTATTAACATGGACCTTTTATCTTCTTTCCAAGGTCCAAGCTTAATTTTTTATTGTGTTTTTCTTTATAAAAAAGATTTGAAATCATGGAATGATCTTATTATCCATGGTAAAAAATGTATTATTAATATTTATTTTTCTGACTGCAGGATCCTCTTGTTGTGTCGAAGCTCCAGGAGGAGGTATTATTATCAAGTCGATTCACATTATTCTAGCTTGAAAGTACAACTTTATCCGTTACTTACTTTGATGTTTCTTTGAAATCTTCTTCGTCGTGTATTAGGTTGATTCAGTTCTAGGAGATCGGTTTCCGACTATCGAGGACATGAAGAAACTCAAGTACACTACACGAGTGATCAACGAAGTTAGTATATATTTCTTCGATTTTAAATCTAATATTTGTTACCTAAAATTTAACTTCATGATTTATTTTAAACCTCTTTCCTCACTGTATATTTCCAGTCCTTGAGGCTTTACCCGCAACCACCCGTGTTGATCCGGCGCTCTCTTGAGAATGACATGCTCGGTGAATTCCCGATAAAAAGGTTGACTTCAGGGTGTAGTTTTATTCCAAAGTCAACGTTCATGGCTGATCTCTGTTTTTACTCTCTTGGCTAAGTAAAAAAATCTCAACGAGTTCTTTCGCTTACAGGGGAGAGGATATATTTATATCTGTTTGGAATCTGCATCATAGTCCACAACATTGGGAAGATGTAGAAGAATTCAAACCCGAAAGATGGGCTTTAGACGGTCCCAATCCAAACGAGACGAATCAAAACTTCAGGTAATTTTATCTCTGTGATAGGAACTGAATATGATAGGAACCGATACAAGATGATGATCACTGGATACTTTTTTGTTGTGAACAATACAAACAACTGACTGTCTCTTCGAGAACATGGACAAAACAAAACGCCGCTTCCTTTCCAACTCATCTGTCACACTTCTAAATATCATCTTGTAGTTATTTGCCCTTCGGGGGAGGACCAAGAAAGTGTGTCGGTGACATGTTTGCTTCGTACGAGGTAATTTTGATGAAGTTATAAGCATTTTTTATTTATTTAGTATCTATATTTTCTAGTAGGGTTAGATTAGTACATTCTATTTTAATTATTAATTACTCTCTTAAACCTTACTCTCTCTCTCTCGCCCCCCAAATTCCCGTATCTCGTGCTTAGTTTGATAACCGTTTCCTTCAGACTCATTGCTTCAACTTCCCGTTTCAGTCCGTTGTAGCGCTCGCAATGCTTGTTCGAAGATTCAACTTCCAAATGGCAATTAATGCTCCAGAAGTAAGTATTTAGTAGCACCGAAAACCCTCATAATAATGCGTATGACACTGGATACATTATTCCATTTCGAAATGGACTTTTTCAGGTAAGAATGATCACGGGAGCTACCATTCACACAACAGACGGGTTGAAGATGACGGTCACGAGAAGAGTAAAACCTCCGATAGTGCCCAATTTGGATACAATGGCGGTAAAACTAGATGATCCTCTAGTTAGCCAGAGCGGCGAAGTTGCTCGTTCGTGATAAAAATCTCTCGATTTAGTGAATTTACCATTTCACCTTCGAATTGAGATGGAAAAGAATATATTAATGCATTGTGGAATTGCGCCTATGGTCGATCGAGAAAGGTTTCAATAATCTCAGCTGACGGGAAAAAGACGAGGATACGTAGATGAGTTCGACCAAAGAGCGGACAAAGAAGAAAAGGAAAGAGTATGAAATGGGTGAGCAGGCTATACTGAGTTTCTCATGTTGAAAACCTTTGATTTTATATTATTTTAGATCATATTGTATAAGTATTAAAAGTAACGTGTATAGTATTGTTGTGATATTCAGTGAAATAATACCGGTGAGTCATTGCTATTACCAATGATTTTCACACTGATTCTCCCAAATTTTCGATTTAGTATTATAATTTCATCATAAGAATAATACGGTAATAATGAATTAATGATAAACCATACGAATTATTGTGGTCAAATTTAACGTATTTCTAAGATTCTTGAAGTTTCAAATATATAATTCATATTTTGTAATGAATCTTATAATGAACGAAATGCCTTTTTTAAATAAATATTTATTATGTGTATTTTTTACTTTCACAAATGGGTATTTCTTAAAAGGTTTGACACAAAATTGTGCATTTCGTACAGTTTTCTAAATCTAAAAGTTCCACATCATTATCGGTCACTTTTTAATTTTCAGACTCCTAAACTTTCCTTTCAAGCCCAAATATATCACCAATAATAAATATAGTCTAACTATATAAAATGCTAATTATTTATGGGTTATTGTAAGAAATGTCCACTTTGTGTTAAACGTTTAAAAAAAATGTCCAATGTGTGTATTTTTTATTCTCACACATGGGCATTTTTCTTAAATTTTAGACACAAAATAGGAATTTCTTACCATTTCTAATTATTATTATTCTATAGGTGCATGTGTAACAAAATGCTAATTATGAAGAGGAAGAGTAATAATATGGTTAGTTTTGTTGATAATTGGGATATAGTGAAGACAGAGTGCGACGCGCGGGAGATGCTTATAAGTGAAATGACCAAACTACCCTCGGCGCTCCTCTTTGTCTCGCTCATTTTCGTTGTCCGAGAGAAAAATGCGAGTGATAGTGAAGCCTCTCGCTTCTTCTCTATTTCCCTCCTCATTCTTCACGACCAAATTCCTTCTCTCTCCTCCTCCAATCATCGCCTTCTCTTCTTTTCCCTCCAAAACCCTCGTCGCCCCCCAAACCCTAGCTCTCCTCTCTCCTCGCCGGCCCATGGCGGCGACTCCTCCTCCGGCGGCGCGCGTCAGGGAGACCATCGACCTCACCGCCGTCGAGGCGAGGATCTTCGATCGCCTCCTCGGAGCTCTCCGCCACTTCGGGCTCCAGAGCCAGCTCCGAGTCGCAGGAGGCTGGGTTCGCGATAAGGTGAGCCGCTCGGTGAAGCTTGCGTTTCCCGTTGAAGTGATTTTTTGATGGTGTGAGTTCCGGTTTTGCAGCTTCTTGGTAAGGAGTGCTACGACATTGACATTGCTCTGGATAATATGGTGGGGAGTGAGTTCGTTGACAAGGTTCAAGCGTATTTGCTGTCCATCGGAGAGAAGGCGCAAGGAGTTGCTGTGATCCCGAGGTATTTGTTTCGTTTCTCTTTTGATTTCTTAGTTCACTCATTATCAGATGTTTCAGTCTCTTACTGGATTTGAGTCAGTTTGCGTGTTTTCTAGGTAATTTGCTCGTTTTCTTGATCCGGACATTAGCTCATTTCTCTGTTACAAACTAAGCATTCACGGTATAAGATCACGGAAAAATAGTCTGTTATCCATCGCTTTTGTTGAATATTACACAGTTCATATATTATTTTCGGTTCTTGCACTTAGAATGATGGTCGTGTCTCCGCTAAATTTTGTTGCTGAGTAGTTCAATTTGGAAGTTTTGTGCATTTTCTGTTACTTATAAACAAATTCGAAACAATACAACAGGCATTTTTCATTATTGTCCGTATTTGAATGCTTTCGGTTAGTTTGGATGCTCGTGGTCATGGATAATGTACTAGAGTCGGCTCTGGTCATGATTACAGATCAAATTTTTAGTTTAATACTAATTACTACTGTTTTCACAGCAACCCTGATCAATCAAAACATTTGGAAACAGCAAGGATGCGCATATGCGATGTATGGGTTGATTTTGTGAACTTAAGATGTGAAGAGTATAGTGAGAATAGCCGCATTCCAACGGTGGTAGCTATCTTGATCTTGGCCATTGACAACTTTCTGTATGATTTTCTCGGCATTCGAAATTATTTGTGCTTTAAGATGTAAAATTATTCTCTCGTGTTGCAGCAAAAATTCGGATCAGCTGAAGAAGATGCATACAGAAGGGATTTAACAATTAACAGGTATCATTATTTTGAATTTTGGATAAAAACTTTAGCCATTATATATTGATATTCATTCGAACTTGATTGAGTTGCTCTTCATGCCTAATCTTATCATATTTTAATGAACATTTTTCAGCTTGTTCTACAATATTAATACCAGTGCAGTTGAAGATTACACAAAAAGAGGTTAGTGTTTGGTTTTTAAAGTGGTTAGAGCATTTAGATGCATGTCTTGCTTGCATTTTTTAGGTTCTGTAATGTTATTCGTATGAGTATTTATTTTTTTCTCTTGTATACTATATGCTATATAATCCAGGCCTTCCAGATCTAAAATGTGGAAGAATCGTTACACCTTTACCTCCAAAATCTACTTTTATGGATGATCCTCTACGAGTTCTACGTGCCATCCGATTTGGTACTTTGCTCTAGTTAGTTACCATGCACGTTATCGAAGGGGTTTGTATATATTTTTAGTTCAATGTATTCTTGTCCTGAATATACTTCTGATTATATAGGTGCGAGATTTGAATTTGTATTAGATGAAGAGTTAAAGGACGCCGCAGCCTGTGATGAGGTGAAGACTGCTCTTGCTGCAAAAATTAGCAGAGAGCGCATCGGTACTGAAGTACGAGCCTCCTTCATGACTCGACCTTTTTTGCCAGCTTGTTATGAATGAGCTTTGCAATCTGCAATGATTGAAATTGGCACTTTTGTTTCAGAGATTAAAGATTTCTGACGATTTATATTCCTGTTTATTATCCTATTGCAGATTGATCTTATGATCTCTGGTAACCAACCGGTTAAAGCAATGTATTATATATCCGATTTATCATTATTTGGGATCGTCTTCAATCTCCCTTCTGATACAGAGCCTCCAGTACCAGAAGGCTGGGACAGGTAGACTTGTTTTCTATAATATTAACTATTAGCAGTAAAATTTTACTTACATTTGAGTGAAATTAATTTTCTTATAATGGTAATAATACACCAATGTCATCTTCTGTTTTCCATTTTGATTCTCTTGTGTAGGCTTTGTGTTGCTTACTTGGAGGCTTCATGGAACCTTGTTCAGTTAGTTGACTCTTCCTTTAGCGTGAGTGGCGATAATTTCTACTCGTAAATTTTCTTGAACAGCGGGCTTGCCCCGTAAGTAGTTAAATTGTTGTCACCTTTTCTAATGTCGCTTTACATTTTAATTGCAGAGTGAACAAAAAAGACTGTCCTTGTATACTTCTATGTTCCTCCCATTGAGAAAGATGACATATAAAGATCATAAATCAAAAAAGGTATTGCGCTTCATAAGGCTTTAAGCTAGATTTCCTTGAAACCTATAAGCCCGGTTATCGATTGCCCTAAAGTATAAATTATTTTCTGCAGTTTCCTGTCGTCAACTTTATCTTTCGGGAGTCGCTAAAAAGAAAAGTCAGCGATTCAGACACGGTTCGTTTTCAATCCTAATTTCTGATGACTTGTGAGAACGTTTGTGAATATTGAATTAACTCGTAATTTATTTGGCACAGATTATAAAGATACACGATGTTCTGGACAAATTTGTGTCACTGCTTCCTTTTCTAGCACTCAACAAAGATATCCAGCAAACAGACATCGAATGGGAAACAGAATTGTTTGACATCCCCGACTCTGCAAAATTACGCGTATTGACAGGTAGAAAGCACTCGTGTCATGATTAAACTGCTACGACCGTGAAGTGTTTTTAAATCCAAAACTCGTTAGTAATTTTTCTGTCTCGGAAGTTCAGGCCTTTTGCTTCGGGAAATCAAAGATTTCTGGCGAGTCGCGTTGCTGATGTCTACTTTTACGTTCAAAACATATTCTACTGATGATGTTGTCAGTAAAAGCTTTCAACTGGAGCATCAAAAAGAGCTGTTTAGAGCAGCCGAGAACAGCATTGTTGAATTAGGTGAGTATTTTCTTCCGTTAGTTTTCAGGAGAACCGTTGGCTCTCTGTATCTCCGTTAAATCAGACCATCGATATCAGCAACTCGAAGCTTGATTATACCGTTTACGCTCTTTTGGTCCGGTTTTGTGCAGGTCTAGAAAAAGTATGGGAGGTCAAACCATTGGTCAACGGGAAAGAGATCATGGACATTTTGCAGCTCACCTCCGGAGGGCCACGTGTCAGGGAATGGGTAACCTTACCTAACTACCCTTTTAGAAAAATTAAGGAAATAATACCAAAAACTTTCTTATAATATGAAGAATTATACCTAATATGATTTCATTAAAAACTAAAAAAAGTTATTATTTTGCGTGGAATAATATATTATTTCAAAAAAATATATTTCATGAATGAAGATTTTCCATTAGTTTTTAGATAACCATTTTATCACTGTAAAATTTTAATAAATATATGATAATCTACATAAAAAAAAAAAACATATTAAATACTACATTTAAATAAGAAACGGTCCTGGTTTTTCGGACCTTGTATAAACGGTCCAATCAGCAGACCCGTTTCTCAATTTTGAAAATTTATAAAAGACCTATTTGCTGCCCAAACCGGACCGGGTAGGTAGTGCCTTATTTTTATATGTATATTAGCGTAATTGTGGTTCAAAATTTTGCAGCAACAGAGATTGCTTGCGTGGCAGCTTGCTCATCCGAGGGGGAGTAAAGAGGAATGTCTGGAATGGTTGAGACAAACCAACTCTAAGCGCACAAAGACAGAATAGAATGAACGAGGTTATCCATTTTTGGCAGTTAGATACACTCAGTTTCGCTGTATATGACAGTTAACAGCTTATAGATTACGAGTAAACAAAAATAACCTTTGATTTATAAAATTGTTTAATCCCAATACTTCTGGCGGAGCGGTGAAATGTGTGAAAACTTACATCAATGTTACAACACGCTCAAAAATAAGCCACCTCGGAGTTCATGTGAGGCCAAAGCATTGCCGCACTGAAAATCTCTTCCGATGTTGCAACGGTCCAGATTGACTGCCGTCAGATCGGTTTTGTGGAAAGTGTTTGTAGAATGCTTTGACGGATCCCGTCACGCCATCTTCATTTTCCATGGCCTTTGCAAGCTCCACCGCGCGTTCTTTAACCTGTTCAACAAGCAAACTATTATATCTTAATATCACACCATAGTTCAGTATTTATAGTTTGAAAAGCGTTTTTTTTTAAGTACAAGATGGAGGCCCGACATCTCGCAATGGGATCTTAAATCCCAACTAGGTTGGCACCCAAAAACACAAAGTAAGAAACGGAACTCAGAATAAGATAAATAAAAAATATCACAGTTTACAAAGAAACAAAGAGTCGAGAACTAACAAAACCTAATATCTCTCTCTAACAAAGCACAACTAAAAAATAAAACTAGCAAAATCTAAAATTCTCTTTCATACTAACTATAAAATTATTTCACTGAACATATATGCTTTTGTGCCAATATAAAATAAAATAAAGAATTTATCATTTTATTTTTTAATTTATGTGTTCTCTTTTTGTTCCTATTCCAACACAAACAGAAAACAAAGTTAAAATTTTATAATTTATTTGTTCTCTTTTTGCTTTCTGTTCCAACACAAAAAGAAAACGAAGTTGAAACACAATGTCGAATGAATTTATGGATCTGCTTGATTATTATTTATATAACATTTTACTGGCGGTAAAACGTGGTCGGCTTACAGAATAAGTTAGTACATACTCTAGTTTTCCTAGTCTATTTTGTACACATTTGAATATACCATAAGTTTCCATCCTACACATTTTACATAATTTATGAGTGAGTCAAAATGAACTACCTTGGGGTCGAGCATGAAGCGTATGGCATGAACCAACTTTTCAAGGGTAAACTCGTCAACTGGGATATACTCCGGACCCACTCCTCTAGCATTCACCCTATCTCCCCAGAACGGTTGATCTCCAAAAAACGGCACCACAGTCGTCGGACACTACAAGTACAAACAGACAAAATTAATAAAATGATAAGTAAAAAATATAAAAGTGAATACTAAAGCAAAAATATATACCGCAGCTTTTAGGCCAGCAGCAGTTGTTCCTGCGCCGCCATGGTGTACCTATATGAAGAGGTTCGTTTTTAACAAAGAAAGAACATAAAAAAAGAAGTCAGCCAAAGTGTGGGATCATCTCAAGAAAGAAAGTCAATATAACGATTAATTTCCATCTATGTCCCCGTGAGTTTCTCGTTTTTAGCATTTTTTTGCCTGAATTTACAAACTAAAGCAAGTATCCCTGACTAAAATAATCACCGGTTTCCAAATTTTCAGTTCACAAAGTGTAGTAGTTTAGTAAGTATATCTATATACTAACATATGTTTTGACAGAAACCGTTAATATTTTCAATTGGAGTTACAACGAATACAACACGATAAATTCAGGGGGGTGGTCATTATTTCAGCAAAAAGAGCTTTACCACAGCGGAGCATCGCGGGAATAACCAATCATGAGGGCAATTATCCAGTAAGTACACAAAATCCTTTGGTTCTTCCACTGCGAAGAACACAAAAATTGTTAAATCTAAATGTTCATGTAGAGAAAAAGAATTTGTTTGTCACTGTAATTGCAATAAAGAACTTACAATTTCCAAGGCCGCCCCAACCTTTGTTAATTATGCCTCTTTGGTCAGTTATTTCCAGCGCTTGAACTATAATCTTCGTCATCTTCTCTGGCTCTTGTACTGGCTGTTTCAAACGCAAAACAAAAACCGAGATCAATTTGTTACCGATTTCTCCGACAGTTCAGACTTTGCCCACTTATATTGTAAATTTAACCATTCATGGCAAGTTTAGATAGCAGAAAGAAAGAAAGAAGCTCACGAGGCTGCCAAACCCAATGTATATAGGCTTTTCCCCAGCATCAAGCCACTTCACAAGTGAATCTGGAGGTTCATAATTTGAAGCAAGATCGAGAAAGCAGAATCCGACTACGTCTTTATTATGTCCCCAATCTGCAGCAGCAAAAAATAAATAAAGAAGTTACTAGTTGCCTCAAGATAGTCTTAAAATGTTAAAAATAACATGGGTGCTACGTAAATCAGAACCGGATTTTTACTATTATTTTATTTTAAAACTGGAACAGGTTTTTATTTTTACAAAATCTGTATAACCCCATTTTCAAATTAAAATGACATCTCCAAATCCAAAGACCAAATGAAAACATATGTTAACTTACCCTAAAATTAAAAATAAAACAAACCAGTAGAAAGAGCATAGATAATAGTTTCAATTTTAAAAGTAAAAAAATTAATGGATGAAATCAGTCACTATCAGATAACATGGGTTCAAACAATATTTCAGTCGACCAAATATAAACAGATAACCTTTTGGTTTTGGGACAAGATGAGGACTCCATATATACCCGTAGGGCACTTCATGGGGAGAACTAGAAGATCCACTTAAATATGTGATAGGTCTCAGTCTTAGCTTTTTCTTCCTAAATTCATTAACCATGTCTCGAATTCCTAGCCAAATCAATGCATCGACTATTTGGTACGATAGCTGCATAGGATCGGGAAAAAAAAGAAGTTATAGTAAAATACGAGAATCATATGACAATTGACAATAACCATTATACTGATAGTATTACTCACTCTATATCCAATTGGTTGCTTAACACGGGATAGAGGATGGGGAAATTCACTAGTAGGTCTGACAAAGGAACATGATTGTCATGAGAAAGAGAATAAAGGGTCTTGATCAAGGATCATATATATAAATATGTATATCACTATATCTTATTGGTTCTACAACTGAATCTAGCAATTTGAATTATATCATCAGTTGAAGCCAGCGTATGAACACTTACGTCCAAGGCATTGTGAAAAATATATGAAGCGGTACATTTAGAGCCTCGGCAACATGTGTATGTCCTGAAAAAGAAGGCAACAAGTCAGTCCTTCTGTAATCATTTGCACCTATGTATTTTTCTCTCTCTAATTGAGATCATTAAAATTTATAAATAAAAAGGAAATCAACAATGCATTAACATATTCTAGTTATTATTCACATATAAAAGAAGATACACTTTCCCAACAAACACACCGAAGCCGAATGATATCAACATGAGAATTTGTATTGAACAAAGCTACAACAATCACTACTAGAAGGTCAAATAAGGAGAGAGGTCGAACCATATGCGGGGGGATTAGCAATTATTGAATCTGCTTTAAATGGAATATTGGTGTCAGGATCAGGTTCCGTGCAGGCAGGAAGTAAAGAGAATATAATATCCTTGATTTGGCTTCGCTGTATCGGTATATCTGAAGGTCCAGACGGCAAAAAGCCTTTGTTCTTGACCATATCTGCAAGAGATACACTTATGAATCCTCTGTGATAAAAATCTCCCACTCCGACTTATCAACAGAAATCAAAATGCATCCCTATGATCTCAAGAAACCTGCAAACCTCTTAATTAACTGGCAAAATTTCTTAAATGAAGACTAGTTCAAACGCATCCCTATGAATTGACTTCAACATTTGCTGTCAAAGTAAATGGTACTCGCTGTCAAAGTATCTGAAATAACCGAATTGACATACTTACAACCAGCAAGAACTTTAGGATCCCCGCCTAAAGGGTAAAACTCCAGTCCGGCAGTAAGTACGAAGTCTTTGAAATTTGCATGAGTTGCGAGCCTGACCCTGTGGCCATCTTCCTGCAAGTAAATGTTTCAACCATATCAAGTCACAGACAGTAACAAAATTCTTCTCCATACTCAAACCAAACATCAGAAGTCAATGCAAATTTCAGCAATTATATAAACGGTGTCACTGTTTCTCTAGACACAAGAATGCATTACAAATCTCTTTAAACTAATTTGGATAAAGCCAATATGCAATTCAATAGGCTTTTACCTGCAAACGCTTTCCGATAGCGATAAAAGGTTGCACATCGCCTCTTGTCCCCACTATAAGTATCACAATCTGTAGCGGAGGTACATGGATCTCTTCCAACTCCGCTGCCTCAGCAAGTTCTGCTTCAACCGTTCCGCCATAAACAACTCCAGTTCCAAAATCCAGAGTTTGAGGCTTGATATCGCCGGGAATGTCGAACTGTACGGTTCCGTCATTTTTCACCGTGGCAACTCTCCTCAACCATTTCAACTGCGCAACCGAAACTTTTCAGTGCAACTGTTCAAGTACTCAATTATACTATACCATAAATCGCTCGAAAAACTCAACTAGTTTGGAATTAAACTGAATGCAACAATGGAGGATCAATGAGAAATCAAACCTTCTTTTTGAAAGGAATCTTTTCATCAAAAAGCTTCGTCACGAGTGTAGCTAACGAGCGACTCTGAGTAAGATTCGACGCCGCGCTGGTCGGATTTGGACTCGAACTCGAATTCGAATTCGATTCTCCCTCTGTAGTCGGCGAAATCTCTCCCGGCGTCGTGCTCTCTCCAGACAAATTCCTCTCATTACTCACTGAAGAACAAGAACAAGAACAGCATCAACAAATTTCGAATCCGAAAACACAATTGATAAAACGAAACTGATAACACCAAAACCTCAAAGAATCAGCGAAGGAAAACCTGATAAAACGCCGGCATTCGCGGCGTGATCGGCGGAAACGGCGTCATCGACGGAAACGGAAATGTCACTCTCGGAAGTAGCAGAGCGGCTTCGATGGTGCAACGCCATTGGAGAGGAGAACACCACTGCAAATGCGAATCGAAGATCGACGAGAATACGAAGAAATCGTCGAATCGTGAGCTTCGAATCGCGCTTTTTCTCTGTGCGATCCTGCGAAGAAATCAATGGAAGACGAAGGCAAAAGGGAAGGTATAATCCAAGAAAGCAAAAGTGAGGAAGAAGAACAAAAGCGCGAATAATGATGAAGTGTGTGGGGGGACACGTGTCGCTCGGAGGAGCGGTCTGGACACGTCGACGAGTTTCGGGTTTAGGAAAAGTTTGAAAAAGGCGGTTCGCAACGGACGTACGTGATTAGACACGTTCAGGTGGTTTGGTTGGCTTCTTACTCCGATATACGTTAAAGTTGTCGTTTATGACCCGTGTCGTTTTCAAGTTGCTGTTGTTCAAAACTGTCGTTTCTTATTGCTAATTTTCCTTAGGGGAAGTACTACTTTTTTCCCTTTAATGAACGTTCATACTTCATCGTTGTAATTATCGCTAAATTTTTTTGTTAGTTCATTTTTATTTTGTACGCTGATAAGTTATTGTCGTTTTAACCTTTTTATGTTTTAGCTTTGCGTGTTTTTAGCTCTGTCGTTTAAAGATTCCTTCTTGTTGCTAGGTGACACAGCCTTCGCCGAGTTCTATACATAAGAGAGTTAATTATTTCCTATGAACATAATCAATAAAAATAAAATAAAAAATATGGAATCTAACATTTGAATCTTTGGAGTCCCCCCTTTCTTGGAAAATGGTTTACGTGTCCCTTGATCCTTGACAAACAAGAGTCAGCATAATAAATAATAAAGTAAACACTAATTTATTGTCATTAGCAACGAATATGAAAATAAACAATTCGAGAATCACATGCTCTTAATAATAATCATCTAAAATGACGAGAAAAATTGAATAGGTGTCATTTACAAGATTGTTCTCTTATACAGGTAAAAAAAATTGTATGTTTACTGCTAAAAAAATGGATACTTTAGCTAATGATAAATTGATATTAGATTACTTGTACCTATGTGAAGAGATAAAAAAGAAATAAGTATTTCTGGCGCAAACAATTAGTGAGCTACACTTGGCAACTCTTAGCCCACGTGGAACGCCACTTGGCGAGCCCAATATGTCACATAAGCAGCACTTAACGTCATTAATAGAAAAAGTTGACGAATTTCACAATCAATGTAGGTTTTGCCAACACTTAGGTGAATGAAACCCATGTTGACCAAATATAGTGTATTATTGACACTAATAACCCGTAAAACAATAATATAATTGCCACTATATACTAATACATATATGATATATATCGAGTCCTTATCTTTTTAGTTTCTATAGAAAATGCTCTATGGATTCATAACGTAGAGTTTCACCTATAAATGCAATGTTGATAACAAATTATTGGTAAAAACCTTAGCGATACGACACAAAATTATTACAATATATATTCATGGGAAAGTTCAAATTACAAGAACATTAATTAAATTCATGAATACATATCATACTTTCTCTCCTTTAACCAACAAGAGTGGTTTACCTAAAACACTACCTAAAAATTAGATATTCTATAACAAAGTACGTAATACATGTATGAACGTTCGATAGAAGCCACACGCGTTTATCTCATGACGGAAAAACTTTACAAGGCTTCACCAACTTGTGTGTTTACGGGGACAGAGTCGAGAGGCCGTTCAGCGGAACAATGGCAAAACGCCCCATTGGTGGAGAAAGCCCTGTCCGGTGGTGACCTCGAGTACCAGAAGAACGAGGACCGCTAGCATGGCTGCCCGGCCGTTCCAAGTCTCGGCGCTTTTCGTCCATCCCCATTCCCACACTGTCACCGGCGCCGGGAGCTCTCGGCGCTGGGAATCATACGCTGCTAATAACTCTTCCACGCTTCCGAGGGGAACCAAAGACTGAACAAGAAAATTAACCGGAAAATAGATTAGGGCCTCGAAATCTATTACAAACTTTGCTCACAAATGTCTTCTGATCACAAATATTGCGTATTACTCGTATCTCTTCTCCGTTATAATCAACTTTATAAGTATATATTAAAGGGTATTTCTGTCATTGTAGCTTAGTTCATTTGTTACTAATATCTCTCCGTAGTTACTGAATGTTATTGTAAGTAAATACATCAAAATATGGCCAAAAATATTAAACTGGGAAGTAATATTGCAGTTAACATAATTAGAAATTGCTAAATTCCAAGGTCAGATAAGAGTTCACAGAAGTACCTGTCGAGCTTCGAGATTGGAGACCGCCATTGCTCCAACATAGGGAAGGCTCTCAATCACAGCATCTGCCAGATCCGAGATAAAGGTCGGTTCACATCCTAGTGCCGGAACACGGCCCCAATTTTCTATGCCAGATTTTAGAGCCAATTCTTTGTACTCCACGTCAATTTCTTCGAGTGTTTCAATATGCTCGCTTACAAAACTGCAAACCAAAGGCGAATTTTAGAACTAAGAGATCAAAAAGTAAAAAAAATAAAAGAAAACTAAGCTACCTAATTGGAACAGCAAGCAGATTTTTCACTCCTTTTTTGCCAAGGTCAATAATTGTGTCGTCCGTGTACGGTTTCAACCATTCAACCGGTCCAACTCTGCTCTGACAGATCATTAATAAACACGAGTCAGAAAGTTGACCGAGTTGTTTGGATTTTGACAATTGCAAATGTGTTTTTAAATTATACCTAAGATTATTGTAACATGAAAGTATACCTGATAAGCTAGAGTATACGGATTATTTATTTTCCGTTCCTCCAACTCTTCCATTATCAGATCGACACATTCCTCCATTTCGGCCTTATACGGGTCACCGGCCTCTTCCACATATGCAAGCGGCACCCCGTGAGCACTAAAGAATATTACACACTGAAGAAAGAAAGAAAAACACCCCGTAAGCACTAAAGAATATTACACACTGAAGAAAGAAAGAAAAACACCAGGGTCTGTAAAATACAATATAATTTATGACAGAGAAAAATCAATTCTATCATTACGAAGCCATAATTTATGCCTCTGATAAGTCGTAAACCAACTATATTTGCAGATGAAAATGGCTTTACTTTGATTTTTTGTATTTTTATTTTGTATATCTCATCGTAGTGAGAAAGTAATAATTAAAAAAATATAAATTATACATTCTGACGAGCGTCGAACTTGCGTAGCTCATCCTCAATTAAGTTTGCCATCGCCTTTATATAACCTTCACGTTGGTACCAGGACGGTATCACTGTGTGCTGCATGTTGACCAAATATTCATCTTCCCTGGTCAATCAAATATTTCTTCGTCACAAGAACACATTTATGTATAAGACTTTATAGATTATTATGACTGGGTTTGAATGTCACCGGAATATGCTCTCTAAGAGCCGGAGGCTTGATCCACTTGTTGATATTGAAAATTGTGGGTAAAGCGGAAGGACAACAAGCTTAGTGATCCCATCTTTTTTAATCTGCAAAATGGTATTGTCGAAAATAGTAAGAAGATCTAAGAGACTTTTTTAAAGTTACGATGAAGTGGACCAATCATGCAATGAAATCCCCGAACTTTAGTGATACGAAAAACTACGATAGAAGCTATGTAAGAGATACATACCTGTTCTATGGCTTCTTCAGTAAATGGATGCCAATATCGCATACCTACATACACGTCCGCTGGAACGTTCTTTGACCAAAGGGATTTTTTCAACTCTTCTGCCTAAACAGGCAATGAGAATAACTCGTTACGTATCCGAAGAAAATCAATCCCTACCGAGAAAAAAACAGTCGTTTCCTTGAAGCAATAGAGTCAAAAGAAGTCACAAAGGATCATCATGATGAACAACAAAACCGATCATGAATGACCGGAACATATTTCAATAAATCGACTTCACGAGTGTTTATTCGCAAAGGTCACCTGAGCATCAGTAATCCTTCGAAGCGGAGACCCACCGCCGATTGCAGCGTATCCTTCTTTGCTCTTCGGTGCCCTGAATACGGAAATGAACTGAGCCAACGGCTTCTGCAGGAAGCGAAATAGCCTCGGAAGTCGAATGATATCCTGTTCCATTGTACAACACATCAAAAAACGCCGTATCTCATGTATATACTATATAATATAGTCCTGAGTATTGATGACCACTTCCACAATATTAAATTAAAAACAGCAATACTAAAATAAGCAATTAACAATAGTTTAACACAAGTCCTCTGCTTTGAACAAAGAACATTCGCTCAGGACTACGAATTATTTATCAATTTCTCCAAAATCTACCAAGATTCTTTGTTAGCTGTAATCGAATATAATATTGCTCAGTGTTCACTGTCAAAAGCAAAGCTTTACTTCAAGGAGTCAACCACAGCGAAAAATTGAGCACAATTTCAATAGCTAAGCTCGCATATGAGAGAAGGAAAATGGCTTTAACTGGATCGGCGAAGAGGTTGAAGAGGAAAGGTTGAACATCGTCGAGAGTCTCGGGACCTCCGAGATTCAGCAGCAAAACCCCGACCTTGTCGTTCCCGGTCAATGGCGTCGCCGGAGAAACTTTCGCCTCCGAATCCACCAACACCTTCAGCGCCGGCAATCTCTTCCTCCCCGATTTCTCGCTGAACAGCAGCGACGACTGCGTCGAGCTGAACCGCGACACCGAGCAGCTCCTCGATAGACTGGCCTCGATGCGCGAGCTGCAGATCGCGCGGGGCAACACTCTGCAGAAGATTCCTGAGCTTTCCGATGAAAATTCCAGACGAAAGAAAGAAACTAGAAGCGGAGACTCACCGGTGGTGGCTGTGGTGATCGAGAGCGGCGCTGGAGGAGACGCTCCACGGCGACATCGCTAGAGACTCGGCCATGGAATCGCTGAGCTTGAGGGCGAGAGAGAATCACAGTGCATGCAAGATCAACGGAGTGAGAGTGGTCGGAGGAGAGAGAGATGCTGAATCGTCGGCCATGGAAATAGGGATATCGTGATTGGGGCCATTGAAGTACTAGCGTCACGCTTCGGACACGTGGCGTCGCGTTAGCCACTTGCATCTTGATCCGACGGTCGTTAGATGGTGTGAGCGTACTGACAATTTCGTGTCGTTTTTTGCTAATTCCACATATGGTCCAATCCGATGCTTTGTTTATCCCCTTTGACCCCGCCACGTAGGACTTGGTAATACATATATATATTAATTTAGATTGCAATAAATATAGATTTTTTTTCCTACGTTGAAAATATCTAGTAAGTAGTACGAAGAAAGACACATTGGAAAATATAAAATTATCCATAAGCTACTTATTCTTTTGGCTGAAAATGGCTCCTAATTGGATAACGAGGGACTAGAGCTTTCGGTTAATAACGACGTGAGCAAAACAAGAGCAATGGCCGACGATTTCGTGCCTGGGCGAGCTACGATTTTCTATTTCCGAGCACCCCTATAGTTGACTTGCAATCATCAACGGTTGTGGGCTTATAGTTGTTGAGGTGAAAAAATCACGTCCGCAGTCACGGTGTTACAGTTGGTGTAATTTTGAGTTTAAATTACTTTAGAGTTTGGGTTTTTCGGTATATCACGTTGAAATAGACGAGTGTCAAAGAGAATGAGTCGGTGTTTTGAGTGATTAGGCCTCGATGTGGAACCCTTTTACGAGTCTATTGATGGTGAAAAGATATGATTATTTGTACATGACCTTAGCCCTCTATTTATAATAAGCTAAATTATTCAAACTAGTCCTCGTAAATGGGTTGTCACAATTGTGTTCGATTCCCTCGTAATGGCCATGATTGCATGGTTGTAATCGTGAGCATAACCATCATCGTCAATCAGCTAGAGCACCGTTTGCGCCACGCTGATGTTGTTTGCACCACGCTGATTGCTTCAATCACGCCTCAAGTCTTTGTCGTCTGTACTATGGGCCTCATCGTTGATTTGGTCGTCGCTCTTATTGTTTGTTGGCAATGATCTTCGTCGATGAGGTTTCATCGATGGAGATCATCGTGGCATGTTTCCTCGTCGGTGAGGGTCTTCATCGCCGTTCTCCATGTCGCTTGTCTGACCATAAACTCATTTTACTTGGTCAACTGAGCTTGTGTGGGTGGTGGGCCTTTGATGAATATGGTCGAAATCTATGAACAATAAAGATAGATTTCGTCGTAACAATGTAAATTGTTGTAGACAAAATCGTACCTAAATAGTAGTTCAATCAACATCTGAAAACTTTATCAAATATCGGAATTTGGCTAGTTCGAGCATGAAACCAAAGTTGAGTGCAAGCCTGGTATTGACTAGGTGAACAAGGCCGGAGTTGGAGCTTCTAAATTTAACGGCTTTTAACATTTTTATATTTAATTAAATATGAAAAATTTAATTTTTTTAATACTAAAAAGACTCCAATAATCTCCCTTGTTTAGAAAAATATTATTTTGCTGTACTACATTTACCATAGTTGGTCGTTGGGAAAATTGATTGAACCGATTTATAAATGGTAACATATTATTTAATCATCGTCAAATATTGTGACTTGTGAGACATCAATCACACTTTTGTGATAAGTTGATAATCTCAAACGACAAATTTTTCACGAGGGAATTTTTTGGTAAAAAACACATTAGAGTGAGGCATAACTTAGTATATTTATGCTGAGTGAGAAATATGTTACAACTAGAGTAAGTTACATCAAAATTAAGAAAATAACCACTTGAACTAAATCTTTTTAGAGCAATTGATGGTTAAAACCGCGAATGAATAAATGAAAATCAAGTATATCGGGTCAATGGTTAAAATATCATCTATGTGCAATAAGATAACGTCGTCATTAAAATTGATGAAGTACATATAGAAATCTAAACTGAATCCTGAAATGTAAAATCTCATTCAGAGCTAGCTTTTCATGGTCAATATATATAATGACAAAACTAGAATAGCCGATTTCTACTCTTAAAACTCAAAGAAGATTCCCAAAATCAAATTTCGAATCTTGTAAACGCCAATACAATCATGTTATTTTAAAGACCGCGACTTTTTACTTATTTCCCGTATTTGGAATATGTCAAGGAATCTCCCGTATTTGAAAGAGACAATTAAGGGGAAATTTCTCAGAAGCTAAAATTATTCGTAATTGCAATGAGAAAATCTATATCTAACCGCCCCTTTTATAAATATAGTAAGAATTTCATTAAAAGACAGGTATCATTTATTTCTGTCGTTTTCTGTTATTAGTAACGAAAGGAATTTTGTGTATTGTAATTCTCAGCAGGTTTTATTTCTGTAGTGTATCGTTAGCTACTCCTACTTAGCTCTGGGGAAAAATTAAATTGAAATAGGAAGAAAAGAAGAAGAAGAAAAAAGAAGAGCTCGTCGAAGTTGACTTTGACAAGGGACCCACTTCTGATGACGTGGCACACCTTGAGATGTCGTTCGTACAGCGCGTGCGCCACACTCTAGTCTCGTAGATTCTCCGTGTTTGAAACTCAGACGCGCGCGCGGAGGCGCGTAGGATGATCGCGATATAGCGTCACGCGCCAGCTGGTGTGAGACGCGCGAGCCACACTTCACGCGCGAAAGCCGCAGAGAGGCACACAAATGCAGAGTGAAGAGACTGGTCGCAGTTTGCGCAGCAACATGTGGGCCCCACTGGACCAAAAGTGTAAAAGGAGCAGTTAATAAGATTAATTAGAGAATAAATAAGTACTACTGTACTAGTGTAAAATAGAGAGTAATTGGCAGATACCCTTGGACTTTGGTGGTAAGTGTACTTTCATCTCTGAATTTTAGCTCGTGGCAAAAATACTCATTAATCCTTATGCTTTAAAAAGTAACAAATCATCACCTACTTAATTAAACTAAGGGATTCTTGTGGCGTAATATACACAATCTCATACCAACTGTGCCCATATGTTATCAATTTCTTTTAGAGATACTAGTATCTAAATTCCAAAATACAATGTCTAGGTAATTTCATTTAGGTCGAGTTAACATTAAGCTAAAAATATTTATATGTATATAGTCCTCCGAGCTGGAACGTTGATGTAATTGTCCTAAACGGGGACATTGACGTATGTGTATTGTTAGCTTGATAAACATAGCTTGACAAAATTAAATTTGAGCCTCAACACTGATACGTGGTCCTTGGGGATAATTATCGCTAAGAAAATGATTTAAAATTTACCGGCACACTTAGCCGTAAAATATATTTGAGTGAATCATGTGTTTGGCACAAATGTACAGTATCCGTAACTTTTTATCGCGTACGGTGTGACTTTTAAAACTTAAAAGTATATAGCAAATAAACATTCTCCAGGGAGTAGTGTGTTGTTCCGTAGGCCTAATATCGGAGCGGATATTCATTGTTTTTTACAATATGGTATCCGGATAGTCACAAATCACTATCCGAATTTTGATACCAGTTTTTTCAAAACTCGATTTTAGTATCCGAATTCGATTATAGGATTTGCATCCGATTTTTATCCGGATTCATTTTTTTAATTAAAAAAATACGTAAAACGTACATGGTCTTAAGTGGGTGTATAAGGTCTATGGTCAAACTATTTTAAAAGTGAAATGTGAACTCTAAAACCCTCAAATAAACTAAAGGGAAACAAATAAAATAAAAACCGACTTTAAAAACCGGATACCGAGATTCTGAATATTAAAGTAACAAAACCCCAATATCCGGGTCCGGGTTAAATCCTGATCCAGTTCTAATCCGGATCCGGATATCCGAATTCATATTTGGATTCGGATTTTAAAATCGGATACGGATCAATATTTTCATTGGTTTCAGGATTTTATTTGCAGGCCTAGTGTTTTGAAAACATATAGCACATTGATGCTAAAAAATAAAACATCGGGTAAAAAATGCATCAACTTCAAAGTTTAGGGGCATTAATGCCAATTATTTTAAATAAGAGAGAGAGAGATTAAAATAAATAAGAAATGGATGGAAAAGTTGCAATCAGAAATTGTTTGTTTTGTTGGAAAAGCAGTTCGGAATGCTCAGAAGCTGATTTAATGCTTTTATTTTCTCTCTCTCTCTCTCTTTCGCTTCCTTCAAAAATATATTTGACGATATTCCAAATTCAACACTCTTGCTCTGTCGAATTTCGATAACACCAAACCGAGCTCTGACCGGAGAAGAAGAAGAAGAAGAAAGTGCTTCGCCGGACGATTTCTCAGCTCCGACTCCAACTCCGTCGTCGTTTAACGGTTCCGTACTCTCAACTCTCTATCTTATCACCGTCTTTCCGAAACAAATGAATGAGCTCAGTTCTTGCTGTTTTCTTGATGATGAAAAGAGATTTCTTGGTGAAGAAAACGAGACACTTCTGATGTAACAGATTCTGCAGAAAACGTGGATGAATTTTGGCTATTTTCAAATAATTTAATGTGCTTGAGCCATTCTTGAAGCTGAGAAATGATTCTGATGGGTTGAATATGTGCATGAATTAATGGCGTCTTTGTTGAAATTACCAATTACCAACTGCAGTTTTGCTTTGTCTATGATTTTTAGTGGCCAGTAGGAGGTGCATTTGAGTAATTAATGATTCTTGAGTTTTTATGTAGTTCTCTTAGCAACTAAGTGCTTTAATCAGCATTGAATATATTCATTTTGTTGTTTATGGGAATTAGATTCTTTTTTATCTTTGCAGGCTCTTTCCTTTCGAGAATATGATGCCGTAGATATGATTTTGAGAGCCCGAATTTGGAACTTTTGTGATTCCGGGTAGTGCGATTTACAAGATTTGTAATAGATTTGCTTGTTTAGAGATTAAATGTTGGGGTGCAAAGTGTTCTTGACGTATAAGCGGAAGAGGCTGACGGGCAATGGTCACGTTCACGCCCATGGAAACGAGTGTCGTAACTTGTACAACAGATTGATTAATAAAACCCCGTCGAAAGACGAAGCGGGCAGCTCTTCGGTAAGGAATCTTTAAACTTTCGCAGTTTCGATTGTCAGATGGTATTATCGACTTTTTGGAAATTCAACCCTGATAACTTTTTGAATGATTTCTTACAGATGCAAACTTTGGGTAGATTAGAGCCCGAGAAAGATGTAAAAGACGACGACATAGCTGGACCGTCTACTACAAATAATGGTTTGGAGAATGATCCATGTGACCCTAATAAGGACTCATCGGAACCTTCTAAAAAGAGAAAAGTTAGTTTCGAAGCCCATGAAGATCCGACGGTGCCGAAAACATCAAGCATGGATATATCAGCTTCACTTTCTGACGATAAACCCGATGTTTTATGTCGCGATTCTTCCGAATTTACCAAGTTCAAAGCTCCTCTGATGACCTTCGTTCGAAGATGTAAAAGAAAAAGGATCACGGAAGTTGGTGATACCGGATCGAAATCACCGTTGGACGGAACAAAATGTTCAACAGTCACGCAATGTGATGGCACATTTTCACACGGAGCAGGCTCTAATTTGAAGCCTCGAGAAGAGGTTCACGATACGGGTGATGTGGTTCCCCAGGCTGAAAATAAAGTAAGTTGTCTTCCGTTCTGATGACTTCTTCAATTTTATGTTAGGAAATCGTTATATCTATGAAGTTGAGTTTGCATTATCGGTTGCTGCATTTCGGAAAACAGATGCACTCACTCCTCTTCCACTTTCATGCATCGGATGAGAAACTTAATTAATAAATGGATTCTATATGAGAAACTTCATAAATTATACTCCAAAAGAGGGATTCTTACAATTTCATGGTCATACAAAAATTGGAGAATCATATGTATCTTTCACTGTGATGAGTGAAATACCCTTTTCTTCGCTTGATATCATTGCTCTATCTTTTTTCTCCTTTGTGTATAATTTCCTAGGCGTACTATATGTCTATACCAAGCCATATAAGGAAAGGATATTTCCGTCATCACAGTGAATATACATATAGTTCTCCAATTTTCGTTAAAGTGACTATAAAATTGTAAAAAGCTCTCTTTAGAGTATAGTTTATGAAGTTCCTCTTCGATATATGGTTACAGATACCCGAGGTTGTTTCTACGTGTCCCTACACCGAGCCTGCTCCTGATTCTGAAGTGTAAGTCTTTCTGAATTTAAAAAATACTTAAATTCTAGGATTTCTGTGTTTATGATTCAGCTGCTATACGTTCTTAACAGGTTGACTTTTGAGGGCAAAAATCCCGTGGTTAACCTAAATTCATCCAAGGATGGCTTGAATAAAGATGAACAAGTACTTGACCAGAAAGATGTCCAACAAGATCTTTCTGCTTGTTTTCTTGGGATCTCTTTGAACAATGCGGTGAAAGATTCCTCTTCTAACGACAAAGGAGTAGGCAAAAAACCTGCAAAAGAAGATTCCAAAAAAGAAGAATCTCTAAATATCTTGAATAACGGTCCGAAAAAAATAGCAGAAGCATCACATCCTTTTCTGGACCTTTCCATTACTCCTACTGGTATGATACTACATTCCAAAGAATAACTGGCATTTTTGCCCCTTAAACTTTGCATGATGGTGCAGTTTGCCCCCCATGCCTTAGTTTTTCTTGGCGACAATCTGAACTTTCAAAATAGTACATTGCCCCCTATGCGTTAAAATATGCGGGAATATATATAACATATGTGCAAC
Source organism: Parietaria judaica (assembly GCA_954871525.1). Lineage (NCBI taxonomy): Eukaryota > Viridiplantae > Streptophyta > Magnoliopsida > Rosales > Urticaceae > Parietaria > Parietaria judaica. The sequence goes on from OX940862.1 coordinate 12,938,261, forward strand.
ACTAACTTATTTTAGGGTATTTTCCTCAATTTTGTTCTCCCTTTTTTTTTTTTTTTTTAACTTATCTTCAAGAACTAGACTTTTTGAATGCTTCACAATAGTGTCTAAATCTGATATATTGATTTCGTTCGGTAATCAATTGGCAGAAATACTCTAGTGTAAGTCATGCGTTGCGCACAAGTCTATATTTTCTGTCATTTTTATGTGCATAGGGGACATTAGGCTACTTATTGAAAGTTCAGAAGGCACTACTGCAATCAGCCTACTACAAAATTACAAACAATTTACAATTTAGCTTCATCTTTTAATGGGTTTTGTATTAGATTCAAGTGGTACGGTGGAATGCAATGCCTACTTGGAGTCAAATTCTCAAAGGCGATCCGGTCACGCTCACGCGATACGGGAAACTCTTTTGGGATCCATGGACTCGACTAGCAGAAGTCACGCAGCCGTTTTGCGTCAAAGATATCCTCCAGAAATGTTATTCGGTGAATCTAGTTCGACCCAAAATTCTCATTTATGCCCAGATTCGTGGGCATATACGAAAGGACCCGTCATCATGGCCGATTTCAAGGATAATGATAAACCTTCTCTTGTTCCACTGGACTTCTTATCAAAAGACAGGTGTTTGCAGGTACATAATTGTCAATCTTTGTTCTACTTATTTTCTAAATTAATTTATTTGTTAATTGTTGCTTCTGTGTAAAATTAACTAGATTATGTGCAGATTTTGTACATTTATTTAAGGTACTGTATTAGGTTTTATTAACATTCTGATTTATAATTCCTGAATCATATACCAAATTAATGTATAAAACTAAGTTTTATGAGGTAGTGTCACAATTAGTTTGTTTATTATTGCATATATGTATCTTCATGTTTATTATTACATCTAAATTCGGATGCCCTAAAAATTTCTTTAGTTTATGTAGATTTCTCTAAATTTCTATTGTATTTGAATGTTTATTTTGCAGTTATTTGCGGAAGAAAGCACTGAAGAAAGCACCCGACCAGTATACACACGGCTTGAGGCAACAAACTCGGCGCCGAAAAGAAACTCTCCACCTTTTTTAGGTCTGGGTTTGCCCACAAGGCCGAAAACCACTAGATTTGCTTGCGATAGTAGTTTCATGACATTCCCCTTCTCAAATCCCGTGGATGAAACCCTAGAGTCTTTCGAGCCTTCCTCAAGCCAATTGACCTCGCTTCTTAGACACAAGTCCGTTCTCGACGGAATTGTGAACCAGGCAAGAGGCTTGAGCGAGCGGGATTTGAGTCATACCAAGCTCAAGCTGTACAATTCTTCGTGGACCGAAGAAGAGCTGGATTCTTTGTGGGTCGGTGTGAGAAGATACGGAAGGAAGAATTGGAATGCGATGATCCGAGACCCGAGATTACGGTTCTCCTCGTGGAGAGTGGCACGGGACCTAGCTGAGCAGTGGGAAGAGGAGCAAACCAAGCTTTTGCAGGGCGCCACCGTAGGGAATTGCAGAGAGATCACTGCAGAGGAAACACGGCTCTCGCTCGGAGACGTGTATAATTCTCGTAGAGAACGCAAAGTCTCGAGGAGGGCAAGGTTCAAGTCCAAGGCTGTCCCGAAGCACAACCCTCCGCCCATGTCAGCGCATGGGAGTCTCCCTCATTGGTTGAGAGAAGCGGTTTTTTCTCCCCCAGCGAGTTGGAGACAGCCGCCGCTTGCTCCGGCCGTCGCATCGGTCGCTCATCCACATATGATGCCCCCAAACTGGCCTTGTTTTGATCAGTACGACTTGAGCTCGAGGCAGCAGAGAAATGAAACGAACCATACGGGCTGTGGGTTCCAGCGAAATGGGGCAGAGAGTACATCCGCCGGGGCTCATCACCCCGGCCCTCCATCGGGGACAAGTATTGCTGCTGATGTGATCGTCATCGAGAGCGACGCGTCTTCGGAAGAGACGATATCCGATGATCATAATGCTAGACAGTGAGAGTTACTATTGATCTGATGTACATCATGTGGATCACGTTGTGAATGGCTTTGAGTTTTAAGTAGCTAGTCTGATATATATCAAGTCTTATCATGCTCTTTACTAAAGGGCACTTTGGGAAGTTTTAGATGATAGATATCGCACGAATAGGTTAGATAGAAACGTGAAATCGGGATTCAAATTCGTTTTACGAGAAATCGGGCCTTTATATTTACTTAAAAAACTAACTAATCAAGCTCCCTCACCATAAATAGAAATATAAATACTTTCATTAGAAAACTAAACAAATTTATACAAGCTAATTAAAATCAAGAAATATATACAACATAATTACCCAAAATAAAAGTTAAAAGTGACGCCATATTTTACCACTTTTTTTTTTCTTTTTCTTTCGTTTCCGTGGTGTATATTCTTAATGCCATAAAAAGTAAAAATCCTACGTACCAAAAAATTTACTCGATGAACGTATCGGATTTGAATTTTCTTTACAATATTAACAATATATGGCTTGACTTTTTTTAACAAGTATTTTTGATCCATGGAAATAGCGTCTCGTGGGAGCATCGGCTGAGCTTGGCGTGCAACGTGGCCGGGGCGCTGGCGTACATGCACTCCTCTGTCTCGATGCCGATCTTCCACAGAGACATCAAGTCCTCCAACTCCTCGATGAGAAGTACAGTGCGAAGATCTCCGATTTCGGGACTTCGAGGTCGGTCCCGCTGGAGAAGTAATAATGAAAAATCGTGTATAAGGTGTGTAACTTCAGTGTTCGTGTGTATAAGGTGTGTAACGAACACTGCAATATCATTATTATTTCGTACTTTATTTTTTTATTATTAATCCTAACAATTTGTTCTTGTATGATTTAGTAGCACCAATAGAAGGGAACATTTGGTCAAATTCGATGAATTTTCTTTTAATAAATTAGTTGCATTTATTTAGAAGAAAATCATAAATGAAAATTATAAGATCTAATTTTTTTTTTTTAATATCAGACTGTTTTTAATATAATTTGAAAAGCGCAACAACCCCATCCTCGTACTTGCATAAACCGGAGACCGTTTCGTAAGAACATCACAGATCACTCTATCAAGGCGGTGATGCACATGCACGGACGGAATGCTTACGTTCTCTTGCTCTCTCGGCTCAAAAGAAACGCGACTCTCCCTCTCTTTCTCTCACATATTTAGTATAATAGCAAAAACATGTCGTTTAATTTATACATGAGGCAATTTTATTTTTCTTCTATAAACGACAATAATAGTGAACTCGTGTTCTGAGAAGTAAGCGACAAGCAAGGTCATACGACATGCGTTGCTGAATTATTGTAGCCACAAAATTATTTTGTTTGTTACCAACTGGCAACACACATCCTTTATATGCTAAACGACGCATCGTATAACCTTGATGTAGCTAAGCCCCATGTCGTTTTCACATTACAAGCTTTTTACTCACATCAAAAGTTGCTACTTTTTTTTAACAGATAATATTCCTAAGAAGCATTTTAATGCAACAAATCATTAAATAAACTTACTTCTCAATTTTATTTACCAGTACTTTTTGCACTTTGGTTATTTACCAAATTTATTGACTTTTCAATTGCATACATTACAACCAATAAAATCAACGGATATAACAACTTGTGTTATATGCTCAGCTAAGTCAGCTTATGATATATAAACTGTTTTTATGTTATAAATTCGCGCCTATTCTCTCACAATTAAGAGATAATTTCTTAAATAAGATAAATAAATAATTAATGAAAATAAACAAATAAAGAGGTCTAATCGGGTCGGGTCAGCCCGATTTCGATGTGGTAGTATTTTTCGATCATCACCGGCATAACGACCCTTCTTTCTTCCTCCTCTCTTTTTCACTGAATCCTCAGTTCAGATCCAGAACTCCCTTAATTACCAAATTGCCATTCGATCTTCGCATTACCAGTCAGTCGATTCAGCGAAGCGATTCTCTTCGAAGCTTGGAATCGATCCGCCATGGTCGGCCATTGATGGAAGATGGTGGTGAGCATGGAATCTCAGCCTTCCTTGTCGGGAAGGCCTCCGAGCAGATCCAACTCCGACGCCAACGCCATAACCACCACGAGCCAGAGCCTTTCCTCGGTCCTCAACAACCCTAACGCCTCCGAATCGGCCTCGTGGATCGGCTGGTGGCCGTCGCCGGCGTCGCTAACCTCCTCCGTCTCCGCCGCGTCGCCGCCGGAATTCGCGCCTCTATCGTCCGCCAAAGCCGTCTCCGATGTCTCCCGCTCCGATCTCAATCTCTACCTCGCCGCGATCGCTGAGCCGTATAACCGGTTCGAGGACGTGCGGAACCACTCGAGCAAGGAGAGCCTTGATCTGGACGGAATCGGCGGTCAGGGCGAGGCGCTGGTGGCGTGCCTGAGGGAAGTGCCGTCGCTGTACTTCAAGGAGGATTTCGCGCTGGAGGAAGGCGCGACATTCCGGTCAGCGTGCCCGTTCTCGAACGTGTCTGAGAACTCGGCGCTGCAGGAGAAGCTCTCGCACTACCTCGACGTGGTGGAGCTGCATTTGGTGAAGGAGATCTCGCTGCGGTCGAACTCCTTCTTCGAGGCGCAGGGGCAGCTGCAGGACCTGAACGAGAAGATCGTCGAGGGCTGCAGCCGGATTCACGAGCTTAAGGAGACGATACGGCTACTCGACGCAGATGTGGTCGAATCGGCATCGCAGATTCATGAGCTGAATGTTTCAAGGAGCAATCTCCTCACACTTCAGCAGAAGCTCAGGCTCATACTCTATGTCAACCAAGCTCTTGGCGCTCTCAAATTGGTTTGTTGCTTCCATCTGAATTTCACAATTAGCTAGCACATTATTTAGCTTGGAATTAACCAAAAATGGCTATGGAGGACTTCCGAGAAGAGTGCTTGAATGAACTCGTGAAATTGGAAGTGTTCATGCTTAGATAGAAATAATCTTAGTGTGACACAGTGTGCTTTAGAAACCGTGATCTGGATTTATCCGCTAAACTGTAGTTTGTCCGCTTGGAAATTAATTTCCTTAAATTGTGGGAATCACACTATGCTTTGGAAGCCGTGATCTGGGTTTCAAAGGCGCGGAGATGGTAGTATAAAATATAAATTAGTTGCAGCTAGTAGCTACTGATCAGTAGACTGGAATCGGTTGGGTTTCAGTTTCATAATTCTTCAATCCACCTGAACCTGATGGTTTCGTGCAGAGTTATCCGAGTACTCCGGAGTTGTGAATCCGTTATTTGGTAAAATATTGTTTGTGGTGAAAGCCGAAAATCCATTCTCAATACTGATATCGAAATTATGCAATTTAGCAAGGTAGAGTTTTTATGGAACCATAAAATGGTACCTTTGTTCATAACAGATCCTTTTCTGGATCTGTACCTATCAGCTCCTTAGCCATTGTATTTTATCATGTGTAGTGTAATTTTTTTGTTTGCTGTAATTAGTAAACAATGAAGTGATTTTTCTTTTTCTTCTACTTTTGCTGTTATACAGCTTGTTGCCTCTGCAGATTGCGCCGGGGCTTTGGATGTCACTGATGATCTGCAGCATTTACTGGTAATATTGGTTTCTTGGTTTGGCTATAAACAGTAGTTTCTTCACATGCTTTTGCATTGGGGCTTTCTGAAAAAAAGTATTTCTGGGTTTGTCTAGTGGATAAATCGTTTATGTAATTCAGCTCCTTTTCTTTAACAGGAAGGAGATGAACTTACTGGTTTACATTGCTTTCGTCACCTACGCGATCATGTAGGGGCTTCAATAGAATCCATCAACAGGTATTTGTTTATATCTTCTCTTCACACGCACTATTTAATGGAGCATTAATTTACTGGGATTGGATGAAGATTATTTAGAAAAAACGGGACAGGAACCATATTTGGCATTATGCTTCTTTCATTATCAGAAAGAAATAGTGATTGATTAAATTTATTCTTGTAGCATTCTTTCAGCTGAATTCTTGCGTGGCTCCATACATGATGCTGGAGATACTGATGTTGGAATTTTATCAATGGCTAAATCAAGAGCATCAATTACTGCCAACGGGAAAGATGATAAAGTGAGTTTTCTGTGAATATGCTTACTTCTTTTGATATCTTAGTTCTCTTCTTGGGATTTGTGTCTTGTCAGTTTTTCTTTTTTCATGCATGCATTTCCTCAGTGGGTCGTATTATGTCGCATGAATATGAAGATGATGTTTTCTACCCAAATTGATTACTGTTATTACTGATGCTAGCAGGTGAAGTTGAGTGAGGAAGAAGCCACGAATTTCCGAGATCGTCTTCTCCCTGTTATCATTGGACTGCTCAGAACCGTGAGTGAACTTATATTTTATGCAAAGTAAAATTTTCAGAATATTTAGCATGTTATCATGAAATAAATAAAATAAATAATATTGTTGGTGTACTTAGCACGTTGTCAATTGGATAAGCATTTTATTGTCGGTGTAGTTTCTGGAATAATATTTTTTTTTACTGTCAATTAAGAATAACCTAGAGTAAACCTTATACTAATCAGCAGCTGATGAAAATAGTCATAATAATTTTATTCTAAGAATTAGTTATAATTACAGTAACTAGTCACACATAATTACTATGCTGTATAATGTCAGGCTAAGCTTCCAGCTGTTCTGAGGCTATATCGTGATACACTTACTGCTGATATGAAAACGGCTATAAAGAATTCAGTCGCTGAGCTGTTACCTGTCCTTCTCTCCCGACCGTTAGAGTCGGAACTCACTCCTGGAGAGCGAACAGCAGATGGTGATGGTGAGAAATTTATAAGATAAAGCAATTTGTCCTTCTAATGCTAAACTAATTGTAACCCAAAAGATATGGTCAGAATGTCGGAGCAAATCATTTGCGTTATTAAGCATGGTGTATGTTTTTAATCGTAGCTTTGTTATCATTGTACTTCTCATGTGTTGATTTCATCTTGACATTTATGGTGACAGGTGCTAGTGCATCTCTTGCGAGCAAGTTGAGGGGCCTTTCATCTGAAAGCTTTGTTCAACTTTTACGTGTTATATTCTTGATTGTGCGGGTAATTCGTTATTCACTGTCTCTGCATACTTCTTATACATATAATGATCCGGAGCATTTTCTTTATCTCCAATTTACTTTTTACTTGTTTCTTATTCTGTCAACATCTGTTAGGAATATACAACCTGCTAAATGTTACAGATAACTGGAAATATTATAGACATCCGATGTTCGAGACTCACCAATATAAGTATTGAAGTCGATATCAGCATGGTTGAGACTTCTGCTTAACGGCACTAATTGGCTAGTGGTTTTTGCTGAGATTCCTCCGTAGTGTCACCATATTTCATTTGCATGCCTTCTAATGCAAATGCTTGCATTATTCTATTCTTTATTTAGCACTATTTGAATGTGATATCATATGATCTATTTTAGTGATTGCAGGCACATTTAGTGCGGGCTGCTGAAGTGAAAAAAGTTGTGGAGTGGATAATGTGCAATTTGGATGGGCACTATGCTGCCGATTCAGTCGCTGCTGCCATTGCTGTTGGTGCTCAAGCTGCTGAAGATAGCAATGCAAACGACGCTTTAGTTCTGCCTGTTACCTCCCACAAAAGTGTTTCCATAGCTTCTTCACTTGGAAAAGGAAATGACACCACAAGCCCTTCGAATATGTCCAAAAATTTTAGGTACACTTTTCTTCCTTCTCTAGGTTTCATTTATTGGAAACTTGCTTCTGGTGTGTTGTTTTGTCAAGCGCTCTTTCGTTATTTGATGGTGGGAGCTTGAATTGATAGCCTTTATGTATCAAGTTACGTTCCATTACTGGATCCTATCACATTCTGAATCGAGTTTAATCATCTACACAGAGCTGATGTCTTGCGGGAAAACACAGAAGCGGTTTTTGCAGCATGTGATGCAGCTCATGGAAGATGGGCAAAGTTACTCGGCGTTCGTGCTCTTCTTCATCCCAAGTTGAGATTGCAGGAATTCTTAAGCATATACAACATCACCCAAGACTTCATAACCAATACCGAGAAGGTGTTTGTGCTGAATTTATTAAGCACTTTTAAAAAACAGGTCATTCTGATCAGGGTCATGATGGTAATTCTATTCCAAAAATGGACAGGTAGGTGGACGGTTGGGATATAGCATTCGGGGAACATTGCAGTCGCAAGCAAAAGCTTTTGTTGATTTTCAGCATGAATCTCGGGTTAGTCTTAAAAGCATTTTCTATGGGTTTGTAGGAGTGAAATTTTTATATCAGAAACCAGTGTTTATACCGGCAACCAGGGACAATTCCTGCTTTTGGGCGGAAAAGAACATGTCACCGGTTTTAGCTTTAGGGTTATATTTTAAGTCGGACAAGCTATGTTCAGTATTTTGATTTTGAGTATGAACAATGGAGAATTAGACATTTTATTTTGATTTGAAATTCTTCGCAATTGAAGTTATTAAAAGTATTATTTTTTTATTCGTATAAAAACCTTTTTTTTAAATAACGGTAGCGGTTTTAAAACCGGTTGTGAGTAAACCAGATTGCTATGGATAAAAACCGTACCTGATTTTATTTTAAAGACCGCAAGTAGATTTTTAGCTTAAAGATTGGAAAACCAGTACTGGATTTTAAAATATTAAAGGAAGGTTCCTGCCTAGGGGATTTGTATTGGATCAGTTATATTTGGGGATGTAATTCTTTTTCTGTCCTGTTCCAGATGGCAAAAATTAGGGCAGTTCTGGACCAAGAGACTTGGGTGGAAGTTGATGTCCCAGACGAGTTTCAGGCTATCGTTTCTTCCTTATTTTTCTCCGAAGCATTGATATCTGAAAATCCAATTGATGCACAAGGTAGTGTGGCGCTATGATAAAATGATCACAAATATAGTTTTCTTCTTGCTGAGTCATCAACCTCTTAAAGGCTTCAGTCGCATCCCAATTCTTACGAGTGCAACTCATATCACAGAGGAGGAGAAAACAGCGCCTTTGGCTGAAGAAGTTGTAAAGAAAAAAGTCGACGGTGTTAATTCTTCGGCTCAAAACGCTCACAGCAATACAAAGGATCGTGGAAAATCTGGGTCGCAGACTATTTTGTATAACAATGATGGGTATCACATGGTTAACTGGTTAGTTATTCTATTTACGAAGGTTTGCTGATTAAATTAAATTCTGATAGGGACCAAAAACAAACTCGCAGGCCAACAGGAATTCACCACAATGATAGATTCCCGAACACACTTTCAGTTAACAAACATCACAAAAATGTCTTTCCTTCGAGAGCAAGACAAACACTCCACAAGATGCCTTGAAAGGAAAATTCAACAAAACATTAAAAGCTAAATAATATGTTTGCTTCCTTATATGGTATTCAGGATGAAACCCTCATCCCACCACGAGTTCAAAATACACAAGTTTCTAGGCTAAGATACATGTTTGCTCTTCCTTCTCTTATAAGTGATATTGTGTCTAGCACGTTCTTTTTGAAGTTTTTTATCTCGTACCTATCGATTATATGACAATATGTGTTGGGTTTTCTCCAGTGGCTTGATATTGCTGAAGATGATGGCGGAATATGTTGATATGAACAACTCATTGCCAGCACTTTCCTCCGAAGTTGTTCATCGCATCGTAGAAATTCTGAAATTCTTCAATACAAGAACTTGTCAGCTTGTGCTTGGTGCCGGTGCTATGCAGGTATTGATATCTCGCTATTATCAGTACGTATCATTTTATTTTATCAGATAGAAACTAAAAGACAGAAACTTAAAGGTTTCTAGGTTTCGAACTCCGACCAATTGTATAAATTCGATTTTTTATTGGGTATACTTTCCTATCAAGGCTGAAATTCAGCAAAGTAATATGAAAACAACCTGCTATTATTAAAATTTGTGCTATTTTTTTCCCGCTTTAAATTTTCTTATTACCTGTTAAAGTTAAAGCTTTCTAACCATTTTTTCATTACGATTTTGTAGGTGTCTGGTCTGAAGTCCATTACGTCTAAACATTTAGCCCTTGCTAGTCAAGTTATCAGTTTCATATATGCCATTATTCCTGGTACGTTTAGGGTATACGCTTTTCGTCTTTGTAACCCAGATCACTGTATTTTTCCTCAATGTGCTTGTAGAGATTTTGTTTTTCTTCTATCTAAAATGAAAATAGCAAATATTACTTGATTCTTAATATTGATTTCTAAATTAGAGTATTCCCTCAATTATCTGACTTTTTTGTACGTTTTTATGTAGAAATCAGGCGAATTCTTTTTCTGAAAGTACCCGATGCAAGAAAATCAATGTTGCTATCGGAAATTGATAGGGTTGCCCAGGTATTTGATCTGATCATGCACAGTTCCATAATCACTTTCTTGGAGTTAATATTGTTAATTTGTAATATTTAGTGTATATATATATATATTTTCAATTTAGATAGTTTCTGATTTTATCTTGGCTAATGTTGAAACCAGTGTTTATACTTATTTAATCTTTATTTTTTAATATAATATTAGAGCATTTTTAATCACAAAAAAAAAAAAAAAAAAAAAAACTACACTTCTTAGTAAGCGGCTAAAGTTCCTTAAACTGCTTATGTTCAAAACGTATTTATACTATATATGCTACACTTTTGATTTCTTAAATAATAATTATGAATTAGATACTTTGTATTTAATGCACTATTTATCCCGGACAGGATTACAAAGTTCACCGAGACGAAATACATACAAAACTTGTTCAGATAATGAGAGAAAGATTACTGGTTCATCTACGAAGCTTACCACAGATAGTGGAGAGCTGGAATAGACCTGAAGATTCCGACTCGCAACCCAGTCAGTTTGCCCGTTCACTAACAAAAGTAATTAATATTCTCTTAAATAATCTGTTGTTCTATATTTTATTCATCGAATATACTTCATGATTCGATATATTTTCAGGAAGTCGGATTCTTGCAACGTGTATTATCTCGAACTTTGCATGAAGTTGACGTTCAAGCTATTTTTAGGTGAGGCTTGCTTCCGTTCTCTCGTTCGCTTGATGATTGTTATAAATGAATAAAAATAACCCGCTCAAACTTTTCCTTTCTCTTTTAATTTCAGGCAAGTGGTTGTAATATTCCACTCGCAGATTTCGGAAGCATTCACGCGTATGGAGATAAACACTCCACAAGCAAAGGACAGGTACGACTATTTCATAGCCATGCCGGGTTTTCAACGGATTAGGGTTCAAGTTGGAGAATACTATTGCCATCTTTAGTTGGAAACTCATAGATGTCGTGGTCACGGGGAAACTACCAAAAGTAATGGATTTTGGCAGTTGATTGGCTAACAATAAAGTTTGACGTCATAAATAGTTAACATTAAATTCAGTTTCCTAGACTGTCATTGCTTAAATATTAACTTTAATAAAACAAATTCCATGATCATGGTAAGTTTTATACCAATACAAGAAAAAGAAAAAGAAAAAGGAAAAAAACACGTTTTGTTACTGTGGATTGATTGCCATTAATCTCTATATGCTCCATAATCCAGGCTTCATCGAGATGTAACGCACATCCTCGCGTGCATTCGGTCACTACCCACTGACAGTTTGAGCGAATCCGGCACTCCCAATTGGGGTCAGCTTGACAAGTTTTTGGTGGAAACATTTGGCGGCGAAAGTGATTAAAAATGCCAATGTCAGAAGAAAGTTGGCGTTTTAATTCTCCTGAAGCGAAGGGACAAGTCGGACAGCATTGGCCGGTGTTGCGGAGGTCACAGGCAGAGATTTTGCCTTTCATCCGCCTAATACGGTTTTGAATTCAAGATAATAAAGCTCGGGAACTTTCACTTTTTTTTAGTGTAAATTATATGCTTGCCTCCGGGTTTCATTCTCCCATTTTCACGATTTGTAACTGTAAGGAATGATGTAAATTCAAAGTAGAAAAAAGATCCATACCAAAGCTTTTGCCCACCGATTTTTCCCGAATCAGTGTTTTCTGTCTTGTATTTTTTTGGGGGGGGTTCATAATTTATTGTTTTTGCTAGGATTTGCGCTTTTTGTTTCTGCGATATGTATTTAGTCATACGTTGTGCCCAGAATTTCTTTAATGATCAGTATTTTCTTTTTAATTTTTACTTCTTTCGTTTCAGGTTCTGTTCTTTGTGCTCCTTGTCTCTAAACGACAACAATTATTGCAACGACATTGACTTACAAAGCATATATGGCATTTAGAGTTATGGATAATTAAAGGGTTATTCGCGGCACAATGTTTGAATTTTTTTTAGCCGGACAAAAAATCTTTTTTTTTTTTAACGTGAGAGAAAATTATTAGTATTTTATTTAGATGAAACAAAGAATGTGTTAACTTTTCAAATACTTTTAGTATTTATGCGTTAATATCCCATAATTGAACGATAAACAAGCCCAACATTTTGGCTTAACTTACTGTACAAACGACAGTTTGTGCAGTCCCTTAATATTATTGAACCTAAATGTACGGAAGCGACATATTATTGAATGACACGTGTTTGTTAACAGCTATGTCAGAAACAATCACGTCTGAAACAAGGTACGCTATCGACTTGAGAACGAAATTAGGCCAAACAAATCGTTTATCTACAAGGCAGTAAATCAGATGAAAGCGACAATGTATTAGATAGCATAAATTTGCTGTCGTTTGAGCAAACCATCAAACGACAGAGAATTTGAACAGCATGCATGCTATTCCAACAGTAACCCGCCGTTTGTCTGGAAATTTATGTATGCAAATTATTGGTATTATTTGGAAAATCAAATTACTGATACTAAACGTTCTGAGAAGTTAAAATCACGTTCTTTTTTATTATTCTGAGGTCCGTTTTTTTTTGTATTTTCTAAGTGTCAATGTTGAAATTTGCTCACTTAGAAAGAATCTTGGCCTCCATAGTAATTATTTAAAAATAAACAAAAATCTCTGCGATACTGGTCTACAGACCGTTAGTGTTAAATTATAGCCTTAAATTTGTTTGATGCACTTAATTATCATAATAATGATTCCATTAATGGTGGATTACTTAAATATCATAGTGATGATCACCCCATTAATGGTCAGATTATTTTAATTCCTGTTTTATTGGCTCCACCTCCACTAACTTTTTTAAATTACCCTTTAATACTTATAATTATTATACTTTTCCAAATGATATAATTGTTCGTGCCCTGCAAGCTGCAATTGGGAATCGGATTCCCTACGAAACCCTCATCCTGAGTTTCGATATGTTGTATGCTCAAATCAGACACCCGAACTAAGCAAGCTTAGCCTAGTGGTTACTCCACTACACCTCTATTCAAGAGGTCATGGTTCAAACCCTCCTATGGGACTCAAATGAGTGCCCCCTTTACATATTTGTAAACTTGGCTAATAATGTCACATGTTCTTACATTGAAATATATCTAGTCATGCGAGATGTATTGTAACCTTGGCCGATAGCGCCACCCGATTAAAAAAAATAAAAAAAATTAGACACCCGAGTTAAAAACTTGAAATTATGGCCGCATTGTGAAGTTTTTTTGAGAAACTTAACTTAAAAGGCATTTTTTTTATATATAGTTTATTTCTTTTTTTTTTTTTTAAGAAATAAGAAGTTATTTTTCTCAAGTTTTTTTTTAACATATGTAACATATTAATTTTCTTTTTTCAATTGAATTGGGGAGAGATGGTTGAGTGGACTAAAGCGTCGGATTGCTAATGCGTTGTACGATTTTTTCGCACGAGGGTTCGAAACCCTCTATTTCCGTTTTCGTCATGCATGAATGCTTCTCATGGCGCTCTACAACTACAAACGTCAAGCTCTTCCACTTAGGTTTCATATGCAATCAAAACATTTGACTGTTTGAGTAATAACCATAATATTTTATTTTATTTCACTTCACCAATGCATAACCATGCAGCTCAAATCGCTAGCAACAAGAACACGATCGAGTTTACACCATGATTGGACTTCTCACTGTATGCGTTCCATTTCTTTGGACCCACAAGAGCTCACCAAACATGTAACGCTCAATGTTCCTACATCTAACAGTAACACTGTAACTTCGCTTCTCATACTTCTTCTTGAAAACCAACACCTTCGGCGAAACACTAATCGAGATCTCGACGCCCTTCGGAGCTTCCACCTTAACGTCGTACACGGCCGGACCGTCTCCCACGTTCGTCGCAACCCTTCTGAATCTATGAACTTTCGTCGTGTTCGAATTATCGCACAGCGCGAAAAACGACGGGTAGTTCAGATCAGAAGACGGGTTCGAGCAGTTGTACGATTTTGATCGAGCAATGGTCAAGATCTGCTCTTCGGTGAAGTCGAACGCGCACATGAAATTAACGTAATCCTGCGGGGTCGCATCATATACCAACCCTGGGTCGAGCGCTCTATTCGGGTCGACCTGGCCCGATCCTATCGCCAGAGGTGTAGCGGGGAGGTAACCGTCTCCATTGTCGATGATCGGTTTGCGAGTGTTGTCCAAAGGGTTGGCTGTTGTCATCATTGCCGACTTTATAGCCGTGGGGCTCCAATCCGGATGGACACTTTTGATCAAAGCTGCGATTCCGGAGATGTGAGGACACGACATTGATGTTCCGGAGAGCACATCATAATCGCTTGAGAGCGCCACATTTGTTCCGATCCGGGCCGTTTCTTCGGTGGGAGCAGAGGCCGCTAGAATGCGCGTTCCCGGAGCTGTGATGTCCGGCTTTACGATGAATACATTTTCTAACGCAGGGCCTCTTGAGCTGTAGGAGGCTGCAGCCGGAGCCGGCTTGGTCCCGAGGAACGTGTCTTGGAATTTGATGGTGGCGAAGGGCTGTTCCTTGCTTCGTCGAGCATATCTGAGCAGAGCTCGGCCGTCTTTGGGACTGATCACGACGCATGGGCACGTAAATCGTCCCGATTCGAGAACTCGTGGCTCGTTCGAGATTAGTATAGCTCCGACCACCTGTGATGTATGATTTGAGTTCAGTACGTTCTTGATTATTAATAAGAATTTTGTACATAAATTCTTACATTTTGATGTAATTATATGCTTCAAAATATTATTAATTATTGATCATAGTTATTCATAAGTATTTTTCTTTTCATTTCTCCAATTTCTAATTCAGTCCCCGATCCTCTAGTCCAATTTTCGATTCCGTCACTAAAGTGAATAATGATTTGTGCAACCATTCATTCACAAATGCCAAAAAAGGTCACAAACTATAACTTCAGATTAGAAAACTTGTGATTCTTTTTTTTTTCCTCCTCCTTTTCCGTATATATATATATATATATATATATATATATATATATATATAAAAGTTCACCTACCAGATAGCCATTAAGTAGTGGAATTTATTTTTGTTGCTGAAAATAAAGGTATATAACTCGAGCTATTAAATGAAAAATACTTGGAGATATGGGTGTATGATGACAGAGAGGATAAGGCCACAAATACAATAATTATTAGTGGGGCATATGATACAGAAATAATTACGAATTAATTATCTTTGATAAAATATATTCCATTATTGTGACAAATATTCCCAAATTCTTGTTGATTGCCCGCAAGTTATCAGATTTCGGGAACATTTGCCTACCCTTAAAAAAAAAAAAAACATTTTGCTCAATTCTTTTATATTCACAAGAATGTATGTAGCTAATTTATATATATATATATATATATATATATATATATATATATATATATTATGGTTAAATTGTGGCTAAAATACTCAATGTTTCAGTTTTTTTTAATTATGTACCCAAAGTTTTTTTTTGGTGGCTATTATACCCAAAGTTTATTCCGTTAACGCCAAACGTACCCACCGTCAAATCTCCGTTAATCCTCCCTACGTGGCACACATGCCGCTGCCACGTCATTCTATCCTGCCACATCATCCTTGCGGCTAAAGTACCCAATATTTTTTTTTTAAAAATGAACTTCTCGAGTGACTTATTTAGATCAATTTTTGGGTTGAATTTTTTCACCGGACTCGGGTTGGCTTTCCGGCCCGAGATCTGTATAAGCAATATAAATAAAATGTATATATATATATACTATATATTAATTTATATATTTAGTATAGTATATTAAGTTTATATATAATATAAAGTATAAATATAGAGTATATTTCATGAGTATAAATTAGTATAATATAATATAAAGCATATTTCGAGGGTATAAATTAGTACAATATAAAGTATAAATATAAAGTATATTTCAAGGGTATAAATTAGTACGTATAAAGTATAAATATATAAATAATAAATAAAAACTGTATATATTTTTACTTTATATCATATATATTTATAGTTTAGAAAAATATATAAACATTATATATAAGCTGTTTATATTGATACTTTATATTATATATAAACTTTATACTATATTAAATATATACATTTATATAAAATATAAATATATACAGATTTTCTATAAAGTGTTTATATATAAGGTAAACTGCGGCTAATATACCCAATGTTTCATCTTTTGCGAATTATGTACCCAATATTTGTTTTTCGTGGCTAATGTACCCAATGTTTGATCTGTTAGATATTTTTGGGTTTTCCGTAAGTTGACCATTAGAGAGTTATCCTCCTCTACATGTACACTTTTCGTATTTTTGACACAACTCACTCATTTTTTGTCCAAATTTTATGCACGACCTATGGTTGGAAAGATAAGAGATAGATCTACAACTTTGTAGTTAAAAGTTTTGTAAAATAATTTTTAAAAAAATACGAAATTTCAAATACAACGTAAAAGTATACGTTAGTTTAATACAAATGATTTGTTTCGAGCAAAGTTTAATATATTTAATGACTTTTTATGGTGAAACATAAAACTAAATTTTTTTAGATAAATATTTTATCTTTCTAACGGGTGTAGGTGTTTATTTATAAATTTTGGATATAAAACGAGTGAGTAATGCCAAAAATATGAAATATGTGATGTGAAATAATCTTTCATATTTTTGGCATAACTTACTAATCTTTTGTCCAAAATTTATAAATAAACACAAGTTGAAAAGATAAAATATTTATCTACGACTTTTTAGTTTTACGTTTCATCATAAAAAGTCATTAAGTATAGTAAAATTTTCTCGAAACAAATATTTTGCATTAAACATACGTCCAATTTTACGTTCTATTTGAAATTTTGTATTTTTATAAAACTTATTTTACAAAACTTAAAACATAAAAGTTATAGATCTGTCTCTTATATTTCCAACCATAGGTCATGCATAAAATTTGGACAAAAAATGAGTGAGTTATTTCAAAAATACAAAAAGTGTGCATATAGAGGAAGATAACTCTTTAACGGTCAACTAACGGAAAACACGAAAATATCTAACATATCAAACATTAAGTACATTAGCCACCAAAAATAAACATTGAGTACATAATCCGCAGAAGATCAAACATTAGGTATATTAGCCGTAGTTTACCCTTATATATATATATATATATATATATATATATATATATATTGTATATACAGAGCCAGGCACGAAAAGCCAACCCGAGTCCGGTGTAAAAAAGTCAATCCTAAAATCGATCTAAATAAGTCACTCAAGAAGTTCAATTTAAAAAAAAAACATTGGGTACTTTAGGCGCAAATTTTTGAAACATTGGGTACTTTGGCCGCAAGAATGACGTGACAACGACATGTGTGCCACGTAGGAAGGATTAACGGAGATTTAACTGTGGGTACGTTTGACGTTAACATAATAAACTTTGGGTATTATAGCCACCAAAAAAAAACTTTGAGTTTATAATTAAAAATAGGGTAAACTGCGGCTAATGTACCCAATGTTTGATTTTCTGCGGATTATGTACCCAATGTTTATTTTTGGCGGCTAATGTACCCAATGTTTGATCCGTTAGATATTTTTGGGTTTTCCGTCAGTTGACCGTTAGAGAGTTATATGTACACTTTTCGTATTTTTGACATAACTCACTCACTTTTTGTCCAAATTTTATGCACGACCTATGGTTGGAAAGATAAGAGATAGATCTACAACTTTAATGTTTTAAGTTTTGTAAAATAAGTTATAAAAAAATACGAAATTTCAAGTACAACGTAAAACTGGACATTAGTTTAATGCAAAATATTTGTTTCGAGCAAATTTTAATATAGTTAATGACTTTTTATGATGAAACGTAAAACTAAAAAGTTGTAGATAAACTTTTTATCTTTCCAACGGTTGTTTATTTATAAATTTTGGACAAAAAATGAGTGAGTTATGCCAAAAATATAAAAGATGTGATGTGAAATAATATTTCATATTTTTGGCATAACTCACTCGTTTTTTATCCAAAATTTATAAATAAACATCCGTTGGAAAGATAAAACATTTATCTACAACTTTTTACTTTTACGTTTCATCATAAAAAGTCATTAAGTATATTAAAATTTGCTCGAAACAAATATTTTGCATTAAACTAATGTCCAGTTTTACGTTGTACTTGAAATTTCGTATTTTTTTTGAACTGATTTTACAAAACTTAAAACATTAAAGTTGTAGATCTATCTCTTATCTTTCCAACCATAGGTCGTGCATAAAATTTGGACAAAAAATGAGTGAGTTATGTCAAAAATACGAAAAGTGTACATATAACTCTCTAACGGTCAACTGACGGAAAACCCAAAAATATCTAACGGATCAAACATTGAGTACATTAGCCGCCAAAAATAAACATTGGGTACATAATCCGCAGAAAATCAAACATTGGGTACATTAGCCGCAGTTTACCCTTAAAAATAAACAAAACATTAGGTATTTTAGCTGAAGTTTACCTTTTTTTATTAAAGTTTGAGAGCGTCTTAATTTCTTGGAAATTTATATCGCTAATTTTCCTAATCCACGCGGTATTTAACGGATTTTAAATACGAAAATATACTAAAACAAACATTTTATTTATTTTGAGAAACATTTGCCAAATTTTTAAAAACTTATAGGGACTTAAACCGATATCTCTAGTAATTACCTGTGACTCGGTGACATGGAAGATCTGTGATGAAGTGAAATGATCAATGTCTTGAATCACTGAAACGTCACAGATGATGATCCGATCGCCATGCTCGCTCCGAGTTTCAGATAACATCGACGACGAGTTACACGCCGACAACGTCTCGTTGTACAGCAACGTCACGTTCTCCACGATCGCCCCGGCCGGGAACATGCTGAACCCCCGGAGCGTCACTCCGTTCCCGAGCCTCACCGTCCCTCCGAACGACCGGTCCATCGTCCCCGCCGCCACCGTCGTTGTCCACGGGCTCCCGTTGTGGAGCGTCGAGGTATCGGGCCCTCGGTTCCCCGCTGACACCGACACGAACACGCCCCTCTCCATTGCTGCAAAGGCCGCGATCGCCACCGGGTCCTCGTAATGCGGAATGCGGCGGAAACTGAGGGAGATTGACAGCACGTCAACCCCGTCCTCCACTGCCTTGTCGATCCCGGCAAGTACGTCCGATGCCTGGGTCCCCTCGTTCCACAGCACCTTGTACGCCGCCACGCGGGCGCGGGGAGCTATTCCCGTGGCAGTCCCGGTGGCATAGCCGAAGAACGAGGTGCGGCGCACGGAGGACCCCGCCGCGGTCGAGGCCGTGTGCGTGCCATGGCCGTCGGTGTCTCTCGCCGAGTTCATTTTGAACACGGTCTCGGGGCCGTTTGCGGCAGCCACGCCTTTGTTGAAGAACCTAGCTCCGATGAGCTTGTGGTTGCACATGGAGGAGTTGAAGTCTTGGCCTTCTTCGCATTCGCCTTTCCATTTCGACGGGATGTCCGCGGTCATCCCGTCGTCGTTGAAGCTCTCGCTCTCCGGCCAGATCCCGGTGTCGATGACTCCGATGATGACGTTCTCTCCGAACTTCGAGGCGGGCCACGCACCAGTGGAAGCGCTGAGAGAGAGGAATTCCGGGGAGTGAGTGGTGTCGAGGAAGGCGGGTTTGTCGGGGTAGGCCGTGACGAAGCCCGGAGAATCCTTGAGAGTCTGGAGCTCGTTGGAAGAGAGGGTGGCGCTGAAGCCGTGGAGAACGGCGTCGTAGGAGTAGAGAATGGAAGGCGATGATGGGTGGTGAGGGCGTTTGACCGAGTCAACCAAGGAGGAGTACCAGAGGTGTTGGGTGAGGAATGGCTCAGGCATGTGAGACTTGTCCATGTGGACGATGTATGTTGATCTCTTGGGCTCTTCCGAGATCATAGCTTGAGCTCCTCCATTAATGGCGGACATTGCCAAAAGCCACAGCGATGAAGATAGTAGTGAGAAGACGCGAAGGTTAGACGTAGAGAGATGAGGAAGTGGTCTCATGCGAGTGAGCTTCATGATGCTTCAATGGATATGCTCTGCAGTCTCTAGAGTGAGTGAGAGAGATATATATATACGAGCAAGCATTTTGATTGACAGAAACAAATTTACTATAAAATTGGGGTTTCTAATTTATGATAAATATGTTTATTGTTATTTATTTAAAGATAATTGCGGCATAAGTATATGGAGATTTTTTTAATTTGATGCGGCATGTTTTCCAATAGTAAATATATATAAAGGTAGAAAACTAAGTACTATAGCATATATATATATATTATTTTTTTAGTAGTAAAAAAATGTAGGAAGTTAAAAAAAATATGGAATGAATATTTTTTACTTTTGCTTTGTTAACGTGGTTAATTAACATCTTTACACGTGCCGACCTCTCTTCTTCAGAAGTTCTATACTTCTATTCATAATCATAGATTCATAAATGTCTTATGAGCTACATACTGTCATATGTGGTAAGGATGTTAACATTTTACGTAAGGCTTCAATATAAAAATAATAAATATTCGTAACAAAAGTATCAATTCTCTTTTAAAAAATAATTATAAAATTTCACACTTTTTTAGCGGAATAAAATATCGAAATTCTAATTTTATGTATAAGTAAAAAAAAAAAAAACCCCGAAAAAGTACTTGGTTTTTTATATATTTATTATATTATATAAAAAAAGCCCTAGATCGCGATCTAATCCAAGCCCGAAATAAAGCGCAATAACACCACGCGAGTCCAATACAATAACTTTGGTTCCACATCTGTCGTTTTAATTAAGATAATTAAAAGTGCATTAATTTACCAACTTCTGTTAATCATATCATCCATGTCAGCACATCTTTTCAAGGTAGATAGAGCTAGTAAGTTATCTTATTCTATAATAAAAATAAAGTTCTCATGACTTCAAAAATATAGTTCTCACGGTTTATTGTAAATTTTTTAAATAATGTATATTATATTTTTATGTTAGGGCCAAAAGAAACATAGAGTCAACTTTAAAATATGGTAAACGCACTCAAGTGTAATATTTGGCAGATTCATAGACTTCATTTACTTTTTTATTATAACCTGAGTCGCGATCTCATTGAAGAGATGAATTGAGAATTTAGAATAGAAAGTGAAAAGAAAAATAAGAATTTGCGTTATTAATATTCGTGAGTTTAATCGTTTGAGTTTATTTATTTTATTTGTTTGTTTACGTTATCACTGACGAAAATAGTTTAAAAAAGTAACGGAAAAATAGATGAGGTCTACGGTCTACCGATCCTATAAAAAAAAGATGAACTTGAATAGTTCTGTCACATTTTTTTAAAATTAACTTTATGTTGCCTCATTTTTAATTAACTTGGGTATTTTTGTTACTAATAACTCTCTCTCTCTATATATATATAGTAGATTCAGGATTTCATTAGGCCGCTTGGAGATGTGGGCTGGGCTTTACATTCCGAAGTCCAAACACATACCAAGAGTTGTTAAATTTGAAGGCAAAATATAATTTTTGTGATGTGATTAAAGAAGCGATAAGTTTCAGATGTCTTTAAATTTTGATGAAATTAGTAGTTATATACCAATTTTTTTTATCAACAAAAGTCGAAATATTCAAGAATTGTGCAAGAATTGTGGTCAATACGTGCAAGAATTGTGGTCAACGAGGGCATAAACGTCAAACTTGCAAGAATCCTACAGTGACACCGGTTAACCTTTTCACTTTACTATTTCAATTTACTTTCTTAATTTCATTTGGATAGCAAATAATACCATATTTATTGCAGCCCATTAAGGTGAAAAAGATGGGGAGACCCCCAAGATCAATCCAAAACCCGAGACTGTGAAGAGGGATGGGCGGAGAAAACGACAAAAGGTCCGAGATGCCAATCATACTCAAGCTTCAACGTCATCACTTCCACCAACAACTTGTCAACAAACTCCTTCTCAAGTTTCAAACATTTGAACAGTTTTTTCTTTCTTAGAATATATGCTATGTTATGGTTTCTGTTTCACATGTAATGGCATTTTTTAAAAAAACTTTGCAATGGCCTTTTTTTTTTGGAACAATATGATATGTAATTGAAAAAGATTATGATATGTACTTGAAATGAATAGCAAATTATGTTTATCAATCGATAACAAAACACCAAAATGTGCAACAATGTTTTAATTAATTTAGTTTGTTAAAAATGAGAGATGGAGTTCAAAGAAGAAGATGAGAAATGAGTTTGATATATCAGGAAAAGCACGGGAGGGAGAGAGAGAAATGAGTTTAATTTTTAATTAATTTTTTGATTAAAAATTGGTGAAAAATAAGTTGCTAACGGTGTTGGATGGAAAAGAAACGGAATATACAAAACGAGAGTTTGGCAACTTTACCCGTCGAAAAAAAAGAATGGGTACTTATTGTCAACTTTTTAAACACTTTGGGTACTTATGCCGCCATTTTCCCATATATATAGTAGATTCAGGATTTCATTAGGCCGCTTGGAGATGTGGGCTGGGCTTTACATTCCGAAGTCCGAACACATACCAAGAGTTGTTAAATTTGAAGGCAAAATATAATTTTTGTGATGTGATTAAAGAAGCGATAAGTTTCAGATGTCTTTAAATTTTGATGAAATTAGTAGTTATATACCAATTTTTTTTATCAACAAAAGTCGAAATATTCAAATCATGTAAAAGTGTAGGATATATATTATCTGCCTATAATATATCACTCTCAATGACTTATAGTAATGTGTCATCGTATCCTCATTTATCACGTATTCTTATAATAAAAGAAAAGACATGTAATAAAGCACGATAAATGATAGTCCGATGACACTAAAATAGGACTCGTGGCGGGAACTTACCAAACAATTTTTAATTGTTTTCTTAAACGATTAATTAATTAGATTATTAATTCGTAGACTTGCCAAACAAATGTTGCCATTTCTCATCTACATTCTTTTGATCTTTTCCTTCACCGAATCGTATCAATCTTTACTTATCCAATTTGAGGTGCTTTGTGTTATCACATTTCATTTCTTCGTAATTTGATTTAGACACGCTTCTCTACAATTGTTGTATATACATACACGTAATGTAAGAGAATAACGGGTCATTTTGGGACATTAGAAAAAATGACGGGTATATAATAGAACTAAAATAAACATTAAGGGTATGTTATTTTGCTGCTTTCTCGCTAAAAGTCAAATCTAAGGAAAGTCAAAGACTCATAGCTTCACGAAACCAATTGCATATGTATATAACTATATATATATATATGTTCACGTCTTCGTTATCTTTCTTTCACAACCACTGACACAAAATGAAGCTTGTCTTCCTAGTGCTATGTTCATCGCTATGGCTTTCGTCCGCCATTAATGGAGTTCAGGCGATGAATTCCGAAGAGCCCAAAAGATCAACATACATCGTCCACATGGACAAGTCTCACATGCCTGAGCCATTCCTGACTCACCATGGCTGGTACTCTTCCTTGGTTGACTCGGTCAAACACCATCACCACCCTTCTTCGCCTTCCATTCTCTACTCATACGACGCCGTTCTCCACGGCTTCAGCGCCACTCTGCTCCCCCAAGAGCTAGACAGACTGAAGAATTGTCCGGGATTCGTCTCCGCTCGCCGGGAGAAGACCGCCGAGCCCGATACGACTCGCTCCCCGGAGTTTCTCTCCCTCAGCCCCTCCGCCGGCACGTGGCCGGCCTCGAACTTCGGAGAGAATGCCATTATCGGCGTCATCGACTCCGGGATCTGGCCGGAGAGCGAGAGCTTCAACGACGACGGGATGACCGCGGACATCCCGTCGAAATGGAAAGGCAAATGCGAAGAAGGCCAGGACTTCAACTCCTCCATGTGCAACCGCAAGCTCATCGGAGCTAGGTTCTTCAACAAAGGCTTGATCGCCGCGAACGGCCCGGACTTCGTCTTTAGAATGAACTCAGCAAGAGACTCCAGCGGCCATGGTACGCACACGGCCGCGACCGCAGCGGGGGCCTCCGTGCGTGGCGCGTCGTACTTCGGTTACGCTACCGGGACAGCTATGGGGACCGCACCCCGTACGCGCCTGGCGGCTTACAAGGTATCCTGGCCCGAGGGGAGCCGGGAGTCCGATGTGATCGCGGGGATCGACAGGGCGGTGGAGGACGGCGTCGACGTGCTGTCGATCTCCCTCAGCTTCCTTCGCGTGCCGCTTTACGACGAACCGTTAGGGATCGCGACGTTTGCAGCGATAGAGAGAGGCGTGTTCGTTGCACTGTCGGCGGGAAACCGAGGCCCCGAAACAGACACGCTGCGCAACGCGAGCCCGTGGGCTGCGACAGTAGCGGCGGGGACGATGGACCGGTCGTTCGGAGGGACGGTGAGGCTGGGCGACGGAGCGACAATTCGCGGGTTCAGCATGTTCCCGGCCGGGGCGATCGTGGAGAACGTGACGTTGCTGTACAACGAGACGTTGTCGGCGTGTAACTCGTCGTCGTTGTTATCTCAAATTCGGAGCGAACATGGCAATCGGATCATCATCTGTGACGCTTCTCTGATTGAAGATAGCGAAAGCAGCGTCACTGCGTCACAGCTCGCTCGAGTCACTGAGTCACAGGTACGCTATTCTCTAATCTCTATTGATCATATTGTTTTTAAAAAGTATTATTTTATTGAAATTATTAAGTTATAATTTAATTAATTAAATTGTACTTATGTAATATATATTTTTGACGTACTGTTGTTTTGTAAAATTATTTACATCCTAGAATTCGTATTTTTATCTTTTTAAGCAATTCACATCTTAATACTTTTTTTTATCCCTAATAATATAGCCTTTTGACAAAGTATGATAAAATACGAGAGAAGTAAAATAAGAAGATATATATAGCGACAAGAAATATTTTATTAAAAACCTATTTAATAAATATATATTAATTTTGTATGTTACTTTCTATAAGCCCCTTGTTTATTAAGATGGACATATTATAAAATATTAAAATCCTATTTAAAATTCTTTGACGAATTACATAAGAATAAAAATTGTTAAAGGGGCAATCAAATAGTGTGATATATTATTTTACAAAATAAGAGATCATATAGAAATAAAATTATAAATGAGAGGCGTCACAAAAATCTGTCCACAAATTTAAATATTAGTTTATTTAAGAAAGTTAGCTGTTTAATTTAGATGAAATAGAAGCGTTATATTTGAGGATTGTCGGCAAAAGACACTATTCAACAATGATTGTCATCTTTTAAACAAAATGTCACGCTCAAAGACAAACTAACTTATGGACAAAAAGCTTGAATGGCGAATTTATTTAAAAAAATAAAATTGATCATATTAATCATATTTGCTTGACTTTTTATTTTTGCCTTATACAATATCTGTTAATTTTGTATTTTTATCCGTAAATAACGTGTTCGTATTTTATATTTCGTTTATATTTTCATTCCCTATTTAGCGTAAATGTTATTAGTTGACTGATGGTTCAATTCAATTTTATACGGTAAACTTAATTGGTTATAAATTAACCTTGAACATAAGTGTTAAAAATTGTGAAGTATATTCTACTTATTAATTTAATAACGATGTTTATTCATGATTCTTAGGTTATCGGGGCTATACTTATTTCAAACGAGCCCCGAATACTCGAATCGGCAGAATTCACATGCCCATGCGTGGTTATCAGCCCCGAAGACGGACAAGCTTTGATCGAATACGCGCGCCGCAGCAACGAAGTTGACCCGTTCGCCACTCTCAAATTCCAACAGACCTTCCTCGGAACCAAACCGGCTCCAGCTGCCGCTTCCTACAGCTCGAGAGGCCCCGCATTAGGCCACCGATTCATCATAAAGCCGGACATCATGGCTCCGGGAACGCGCATTTTAGCTGCAGCGGTTCCCACCGCAGAAGCGGCTCAGATCGGAACAAACGTGCGAATCTCAAACGACTTCTCTGTCATGTCCGGAACATCGATGTCTTGTCCTCACATTGCCGGAGTCGCAGCTTTGATCAAAAGTGCTCATCCAGATTGGAGCCCCACGGCTATAAAGTCGGCAATGATGACCACAGCAAACCCTTTGGACAACACGAACAGCCCGATCATCGACAACGGAGACGGGTTCCGTCCCGCTACGCCTCTCGCGATGGGGTCGGGCCACGTAGACCCTAACAGATCGCTCGACCCGGGTTTAGTCTACGACGCCGGGCCACAAGACTACGTAGATTTCTTGTGCGCGCTCGACTACACGGAAGAGGAAATCCTCACCATCACGAGAACAAGATCCTACAACTGCTCGAACCCGTCTTCGGATCTGAACTACCCGTCGTTCTTCGTGCTGTGCGATAACTCGAACACGACGAAAGTTCATTCGTTCAGAAGGGTTGCGACGAACGTGGGAGACGGTCCCGCCGCGTACAACGTTACAGTGAGAGCTCCGACGGGTTTATCGGTTAGGGTTTCTCCGGAGGCGTTGGTTTTCGAGAAGAAGTATGAGAAGCGGAGGTACACAGTGAGTTTCAGGTGTGGGAGAGTGGAGCGTTACTCGTTTGGAGAGCTCGTGTGGGTCGAGAGAAATGGGAAGCGCAGAGTGAGAAGTCCCATTCTTGTGACTTTTGATGCTTGATATTTATCACAACGAAGAAACAATGTGATGCCGCGATCAAATAAGGCAGGAAATAACAGAGACCACGTATTCAGCGCTTAATATATAGTCGATCGATTTTCAGCAATAAATTTTTTTATTTATTGTTTATTACTTATGGTTTACGTGTGGTATTTGATTTTTAGTAATTTTAGCTATGGTTACGTTTTTTCTTTTGCTATTTGCTTTTATCATTTTGAGACTTTTTTCTTGCAGTAAGAGAGAAGAAAAATAAATAAAAACAAACCGATATTTTCGTTGATGTTGAACATAAAAAAATAATAATTCGAGCTTTGTGCTTACTAAAAAAAGTTCTCACTTTCATGTCTGTCGATCTACATCCGACTATAAACTAGCTTATAACCGAGTATGTGGTTCGATTTTATAACCATTAATACTGAAAATAATCTATATCGTATGTTAAATTGAAAGCCGCCGGGTTATAATCTAAATCTATCACTTTTACAGTTTTCGGTTTTAAAGAGTTTTCGGTTTTAAATTATGTATTACTACATCATGTTTCGTTCATCCCTCTCTTCCTCCAATACGGCACATAAAATTAAATTTTTTAGTGGTAAAAAATATGACATACCCTAGTTTTACACTTTAAAATTGAAACATTTTAAGTGGCACTTAAATGATCAAATATAACCTTTCAAGTATAATTCTTGGTTCCGTCAATGTTCGTAGCGATTTTTGAAATATTTTATTTATAAGCTCTTATTAAAACCGACGAAAAACTCGACGAACAACACAAAAATGAAAAAGAAAAAATAAATTGCATTGGAATGATGAATAGACGAACGGAGAATTCTAATATGCTATAAAAAAAATATATAAAAAAAACCCTCAACTCATCAAGGCAAGAAAACAGGGGTCTCCAAAAATTTACGAAGAAGATCATTTATTTAACATTACAAGCTCATAGAATGTAGTAAAATCTCATTCAAAGATGACGATATATATATATATATATATATATATATATATATATATAAATGTCATCATATCATACAGAAATGACCAAAGGTGACAAGAGAATCGGGCTTCTCGCCGATCTGTTCTTCCCATTCTCTTCAAGCCACACGATCTCACCGAACGTAAATGCGTCAGTCTTCGTCTCTTTACATCTCACCGTTACATCGTAACTCTGCTTCTCCTCCTTCTTCCCAAACACCAACGTTTTCGGCGAAACCCTAACCACCGAGCTCTTCGGCGACTTCACCGCAACGCTGTACCTCGCCGGACCCTCCCCCACATTCGTCACCGTCCTCCGAAACCTCAAAACCTCCGACGAGTTCGCACTGTCGCACGAAACGACTAACGAGGGATAGTTTAGATCCGACGACGGCTTCGAACAGCCATAGCTCTTTGATCTCGTGATAGTCGCTATCTGCTCGGCGGTGAAGTCCAGCGTGCAGAGGAGATTGACGTAATCTTGGGTAGTGACGTCGTAGACCAAGCCCGGGTCAAGAGCTTTCCCCGGGTTCACGTGGCCCGACCCCATCGCGAGGAGCGAAGCGGGTAGGTAATCGTCGTTGTCGATTATCGGTTTCCCGGTATTGTCTAACGGATTTGCCGTCGTCATTATGGCAGATTTTATCGCGCCGGGGCTCCAGTTAGGGTGGACGGCTTTTACTAGAGCGGCGGTGCCGGCAACATGGGGACACGCCATGGACGTGCCGGACTGTAAAGTGTACTCGCTTGGTAGCGCCACGTTGGTGCCGATTCGGGCGGCTTGTACGTTCGGGCTCCAAGCAGCGAGAATTCGGGCGCCGGGTGCAAGAATGTCGGGTTTTAGGATCATCCGGGTCCCAAGCGCTGGGCCTCGTGAGCTGAACGTTGCAGCCGCTGGGGCTGGCTTCGTTCCGACGAACGTCTTTTGGAATGTAATGGTTGCGAAGGGTTGTTCGGTTTTCTGTGCATATCGGATCACTGCGCGCCCGTCTTTGGGGCTGATGATCACGCCGGGACACGCAAAGTCTCCTATTTCGAGCATGTGGGCCTCGGTTGATATGAATATTGCTCCGGCTACCTGCGGTATAATATCCGGAATAGTAAACAAAACTAGTTAAGTTGGTCGAGTATTTGAATTTTTAATAATATGTACAAAATTATATATAAAAAATGATCACCCCAGAAAAATGATATCTTGAATTCGAATTTGAAAATTTTAATTTGAAATTATAAAAAAAAATTATAATTTATATGGTTTGGCTTCGAATTATTAGCAGATATTTTTAATTTTTTTCTCTTAATTTCCCAAGACATCATAATTTGTTTATTCACTTTCTTAGTAAATTATGGTCATGACTCATGACTAAGGAAAGGAGTACGGTCTAAGTCTAACCTTTTTTGTCATATTCAAAGTCTACTAGTCTAACCTTAGATATTTAATTAATTATTCTTCAGACAATTAATTTAATATCACAACTGTTCGGTTTTTATTTTTTAATGCACCAAAGCAAGTAGACAGCTATAACTTAAGGATGGAAATAAGGAATATAAATATATATTATTTAAATTCTAAAGTTATCGTAATAATAATTAAAAAATAATTTAAAATATCATATCATATGTTTTTTTTTCATCATTAAAGATTTGAACATACTCAATTTATGGATCATAAATTATAAAAAATTATTTAATTAAAATTAGATCTAAAACATAATTTCACATTTCTCACCTGAGTATCAGTAATATAAAAGATCTGAGATTCAGTTGGTCTGAACGAATTCTGATCAACTGATGCGTCACAAATCACGATACTATGCTGATTCTCCGTCAAAAGCTCCGTCGAATTACACGCCGAGAGTGTCCGGTTATACACCACGGTAACGTTCTGCACGATCGCCCCCGCCGGGAACAGGCTCCAGCCCCGGATAACCACTCCGTTTCCGAGCGTCAAAATCCCGCCGAAAGACCGGTCAACTGTCCCCGCCGCGACGGTGAATGCCCACGGGCTTGCATTAGAGACAGTCCCGAATTCAGGCCCGCGATTCCCAGCCGACATCGCCACCAACACGCCTCGCTCTGTTGCCCCGAATGCCGCAATGGCGACAGGGTCCTCATCGAGCGGAATGCGGCGGAAGCTGAGGGAGATTGAGATTACATCTACCCCGTCCTCCACGGCCTTGTCGATGCCGGCGAGCACGTCTGAGGCCTGAGTCCCCTCGTCCCACAACACTTTATAAGCTGCCACTCGGGCACGAGGCGCGATCCCGCTGGCGGTGCCTCGGCCGTAGCCAAAGAACGAGGCGCCGGGTACGGGAGAGCCGGCGGCGATCGATGCTGTGTGAGTGCCATGGCCATCGGTGTCTCGGGCCGAGTTCATCTTGAACACGGTGTCGGGGCCGTTGGCGGCAATCACGCCCTTGTTGAAGAACCTGGCTCCGATGAGCTTCCGGTTACACATTGAGGAGTTGAAGTCTTGGCCTTCTTCGCATTTGCCTATTTATTCATTATATTGAACAGATAAATCAATTAGGAAGTGTGTAAGCAATCTACGAACCGAAAATCCATCTAAAGTTCAATTTACACATATATCGCGCGCACAACGTGTACACCGATGGGGTTTGCGCAATAAATTTAAAACCCGCAACCGATGGGTAAACCGAAAGCCGAAGGATAGACCGCAAAATCGATAGGTAAACCACGTAAATATTTTCGTAACAATAATAGCATTTGAAAATATTTAGTGAGATATAATATTATTTTATTACTAAATTCAATTAAAAAATTATAAAGTTTTGGTACTTACATAAGTTTTAAGGGTTATTGTGTAGTTTTTTACGTTATTATGCGGTTTTTATGTAATTTGCGGGTCACTTGCAGTTTACCTCTGTAGTTTTTAATAAAATAAAAGCTGAGCGTGTCGGTGTTAAATCTCATACGTATCTCCAATTTGCACTACCTGGGCGTTCCTCGGTTTAAATGTGTAAGTAATATTAGTACCTAAACTTCTTATTGGTATTGTGTAGACATGATGGGAATAATAACAAAAAAATTATGTGGACAGAACAGAATCATAACTATAAAAAAAATTAAATATGTATATATATAAATTGAAATTACCTACCTACTACTACATTTTTTCATGAATTTAATTATGTGAATTCATAGATACATACATTAATTTGTTAGTAATTTATTGAGACCCTGAATTAGCACCTTTCCACTTGGCCGGGATGTGGGCGCCCATGCCGTGGTCGTCGAAGCTCGCGCTCTCTGGCCAGATCCCGGTGTCGATGACGCCGATGACGACGTTCTCTCCGAACCTCGAGGCAGGCCACGCGCCGCCGGAGGGGCGCAGGGAGAGGAACTCCGGCGTGCGGGTCGTGTCGAGAACAGCTCCAGTTCTGTCGGGGTAAGCCCGGACGAACCCCGGAGACTCTTTCAGACTCTCGAGCTCGTCGGCCGACAGGGCAGCGCTGAAGCCGTGGAGAACGGCGTCGTATGAGTAGAGAACGGAAGGCGATGACTGGTGGTGAGGGCGTTTGACCGAGTCAACCAAGGAGGAGTACCAGAATTGGTGGGCGAGGAATGGCTCAGGCATGTGAGACTTGTCCATGTGGACGATGAATGTTGATCTTTTGGGCTCTTCTAAGATCATAGCTTGAGCTCCATATCCATCAATGGCCGACAAAAGCCAGAGAGTTGCACTGACAAGGACGAGGTGGTTCGGAAGATCATCGGCAACTGATTTCTTGTGAGTGAGCCTCATGTCTGTCTTCCTTTGGTTTGTTGTGGTGTCATACAGCAACATAAGAGCTTTTTATATGGAGTAATTAGTTAGTACTATTGCCGGCATATGTTGATAAATTGATAATTATGGCGAAAGAATACGAAAATTTAAAATTATGGTTCGAAAAAATTCAGAATATATATCTTCACATTTTCTTATCACACTGCTTAGATTTACTTGGATCAAGATCATAATGCTAGTTTCAAAATATTCTGCAAAATATAAGGTTATGGTATAAAAAAAAAAAAAAAATAGATCTAGAACATTTTCGTAAAAAATATAAGAGTCCGAAATCCATAATTCCAAGTCTGCGTTCTTTGCAAGAATTTGTTGTAATTGTATTTTGCTCTTTGATTATTTTTTTTAAATTAATATTAGAAGTGCATTTTAAACTTCTAAATTAATAGCATATAATAAGGATGAAAAACTCTGTTTTAACTTTTCTGTTGCATACAATAGATCATAAACATTACACTAAATTGATATCTTTTGTCAAATAATTGATGAAATTATTCTTGAATAAATGATGTACTGTCTGTGTATATACAAATAGACACTTAATTTAATATGCAAAGTCACATTAGTGCCACTTTTTAAAAATAAAGTTCATTAACACGCTAAATTAATCATCTTAGTAGTGGTAATATTGCTACCAATTGTTCGTATATAAGTAGGGAAGATGATGAGAAGCGTATCATAATTGGTAGGAGATCTAAAGAAGAAATCAAACACAAGCACATGCACATGCACATATGGTGGTAGACTGGTGTTGAGTGTTTTTGTGTATTCAATTTCAATGCACACAAAAATAGATCTCAAGGAAAAGATAGGAGTAGGACCCACCTTATCCATGTCATGGGATTTAATAAGTTGATTAAAACCTTTAATAAAACCATATTTTTAAAAATAAAACGAATTTCGATTCAATCAAGTTGGGCAAGTAAAGCCATAAATGATATAAATCTACTCTTTTGAGTGCGTGTCTTGATTGCCATTATTCTGCTGCCCCACTTTCAAAGCCGCCTCTGGCTCCACATTCAACCTTTTCTTTTTTCTTTTTTTATTATATTAAATACCTAATTTATTTACGGCATAAATATCTAATTCTATACTAAAGGCTCCAGTTTATTCTCAATCCATTTCTTTTGTTATAGGAAAAAATAATACTCAAAAGCCATAAAACAAAACCAATATCTAATTCCATCCTTTATATAGAAGAATCAGATGCTCCTCTATGTACGATAAAGTTAATCCGAGGCGACACCTTTATTAAATCAGAGATGTACGCATGTCTCCAACTTAACTCTACATGGACGGAATTGAATCCCGACGTTGATTTGTGGATTCAAAAAAAATAATACAAAAGTCATTGTCGTTCAGATTCTATGTTGTTTCTTTCACTTGTATTGTTTTCTATCATTGTCGTTTTCAGGCAACGTACGGTACAAATCTCTTGTCGTTTTGACCCCAAATCTCCCAAAGCCAAAAATGCAGCGTTTGAGCTTTGAAGGACGACACACACAGATAGTGAAGAAGAGCCGAGGACTCGCTGAATTTGCAAATAGAAAAAGCTGCGCGGAGGAAGACGAACCAGAGGAGAGAGAGAATGGAGAAGAAGGAATCGGAGGAGAAAGAGCTCGAGCAAGAGCAGGTGGTGACGCCATGGACGGTCTCCGCCAAGGAAGGAGGCAAGATCGACTACGACAAGCTCATCGACCAGTTCGGCTGCCAGAGGATCGACCAGCCCCTCGTCGACCGCGTCCACCGCCTCACCTCCCGCCCGCCTCACGTCTTCCTCCGCCGCGGCGTCTTCTTCGCGCACCGCGACTTCTCCGAAATCCTCGACGCCTTCGAGAGGGGCGACAAGTTCTACCTCTACACCGGTCGCGGTCCCTCCTCGGAGTCCCTGCATCTCGGGCATCTCATTCCCTTCATGTTCACCAAGTCAGTACAGATTCTCCCTCACTCTCTGTTTGGTGTTTGTTTCCCGAGAAAGTAGCTCAATTCGCGTTGTTCCTAGGTATTTGCAAGACGCGTTCAAGGTTCCTCTGGTGATTCAGCTGACCGACGACGAGAAATGCATGTGGAAGAACCTCTCCGTGGAAGAATGCCAGAGGCTCGCTCGGGAGAACGCCAAGGACATCATTGCTTGCGGGTTCGATGTTACCAGAACTTTCATCTTCTCCGATTTCGACTACGTCGGTGGGTGAGTTCTGAAATTTGTGCCCTAATTTCGGTCCGGATTCGTTTAAATTTTGCTCCTTTTGTATGAGAAAGTATAATTAACTTTATATGGATGGTTACATTGTGATTTAGTTGGTTCATCTGTGCAGTGAATTTTACAAAAATATGGTGAGAGTTGCAAAGTGTGTCACATACAATAAGGTGGTTTCTCTACTCCTTTGTTTCCTTTTCATTTGAAGTATAGTTCCTCATAGTTTATAATTTATTTTGAAATGCTTGTAGGTTGTCGGTATTTTCGGTTTCACCGGGGAAGATCACATTGGGAAAGTCAGTTTTCCACCGGTTCAGGTACGTTCATTCCTCTTGCAAGTTTGATACATATTATGCTTTAAAGTGTTCTGTGTACGTATGAATGTAGTAATATGCTGATATTTATGGTTTGGAAACTTGTGATTTTTCGTGAGGACCAATACCGCTCTTCAACAGAATGAATGGAATTATGCTCATTCTGTGTCTCTATGACTTTCACGATTGATAGAATAAGCTTTGAATGTGTCTGTGCAGGCGGTACCATCGTTTCCAAGTTCGTTTCCTCATCTTTTCTCGGGCAAAGAGAAGCTTCGCTGCTTGATTCCCTGTGCAATTGACCAGGTATCAAAAATATTTCACGTCGATTACATTATTTAGTTTAGATCTTTTTGTCCAACATGACATGTATGGTCAAATGTGTACCAATTTTATTATCGTAATGCTGAGTCTGTTATTTTTTTTTTCTGTTTTTCAGGATCCCTATTTCAGAATGACACGTGATGTTGCTCCACGGTTAGGCTACAACAAGCCGGCATTGATCGAATCCACCTTCTTTCCAGCTTTGCAGGTATTTATTCGATTTGGCGTAGTTTTCCTTCTGTATATGTTGTGAATCTCGAAATATACAAACAAATCGAAGCGAAATAGAGTCATGAAAAAAGTGACTTGGAGAAAAAAGAGAGCTCATGCCATTATATAAGGAAGTATGAATCTATAAACTTTGTTTCCTGAATTGTAGTTTGGAATACGATTCTTGAGTTGATATGCATATCTAAGTTTGGATATTTATTAGCAGAAAAATAAAATAATTTACAAGGGTATTGTTTGGTTTGTTTATACTTTTGCTGTAATTTTATAATCTGTCATGTTACATCTCTTAAGATCGATGCCTTCTTGGAAGTTGGAAGTAATTCTTCGATTTTTCAATCTTAAAACTTGCAGGGTGAGACCGGAAAAATGTCAGCCAGTGATCCTAATTCTGCCATATATGTGACCGATTCTGCCAAGGATATCAAAAACAAGGTTTGATGCTGATACCTAAGATAAAACGCTCGAATACATATTGAAATTGTATGCAGTGGCGCGTTATATTAATTGTTTTTACGGATTTCTACAGGTTAACCGCTACGCTTTTTCCGGTGGACAAGATTCCATAGAGAAACACAGACAGCTTGGAGCAAATCTTGAGGTGCTCCTTTCATTCTTTTTATCCCTTTAGTCAATTACCTTGAGTTTTTGTTTCTTAAGTTAATATAATAAAAAAGTAACACCGAGATTAACGTGTTTCTTCATTGAATAATTTAACCAGGTTGATATACCAGTCAAATATCTTAACTTCTTCCTAGACGATGATGAAGAACTTGAACATATAAAGACGGTAACAGATAATCTCCTATACAAAGACATATTTATCTGTTTGGTTATCCTTTTTGGTGTCCGAATACTTTGTTGTGCCATGTTAGGAGTACGGCGCAGGACGGATGTTGACCGGTGAAGTAAAACAACGTTTAATCCAAGTTCTTACCGAGATAGTTGAGAGGCACCGTAAAGCAAGAGCTTCCGTAACCGACGAGGTACGCTTTTAAACAGCATTTATCACCCGATTGAAGCACTTCTAATCACCTCGGAATATTTGTAACAATACCAGAAGTTCGCGTTTATTTTCTCTTTTGTTTTTCGTGATGATACTTATCCGTTTTCTTTATTTTCTTTTTCAGATGGTTGATGCTTTTATGGCTGTGAGACCCCTTCCCAACATGTTTAATTGAAGCTTGATTTAAATTATACATCCTTTTTTTATTCCATTATTTTTAAGTTATCATGGAAATACTTTCATTTAAACCTCAATTCGAAGGTCTTAAATTTTTTGGTTAGACATTGTGTGCAACACTGTTTTATTACCAGCTTATTAAATATTCAGCTCTCAGATACCCAAAATAAGAAATATTTGAGCTTACAAAGTTCTGATTTTCGAGTATGCTCTAGGACAATCGAACAAAGAACCAGAAGTGAATATTGTTGCAAACAGATTGTAGTATCTAGGTGCAAAAACCGCTAATCGCAACCGTCCCTGTCCACGTCTAATTAACCCCGTTTTTAACTCTTCTTAGATAATCGTAAAAGTTTGTCACGGATATTCACAGCCGCTTCTACCTAGTACAACTTAAAACATATAACGGCTACCAGTATTAAAAATATATAAAAAACTTTACAAACATTTAAATTTGATCTTAAAAGTTATGAACCATATTTCATTTTTAGTAATATACTTGTATTATAATCCATGTCGCTTTGCCTTAGATGTCTGTGAAACATGATTAATGTCTTAGCTAATCTTTGGGTAATTTTTCAAATTTATCTCAAATTCCTTCCTCTTTTCTTCGATTTTTATCTTTAAATGGTTATTTTTTTAAAATATTTACCTTCATTTATACTCTCCTTAATTTGCAACCTAGTCCCGCCACCATGCACATCAAACATCAACAGACACAGAAATGCCAAAAAGGGTTATTTTTTCCCCTTATTTCGCAACTCATAGTTTGAATACATTGATGCTACAGGCACAGCATTAATTCTACTCTTCTGATAAATAAAAAAACTAAAACAAAATAATGAAAAAAAAAAAAACAGAAACAAAGCACAAATCCAACTTCAGTTAAATCGGCATTGTGCATTTTTTCTGCGAATGCCCCAGCATATGGCAGCGCCCGCACTGAACAACCCGCTTCGGGCGCTTGAAATTCTCCACCCGAAGCACCTTCTTCTTCGGCCGGCCTGGGGGTCGCCGAGTCTTTGGCGGCCTTATCGCCACGTCGGCGCTTACCCCACCGAGATCCGTCCACAAACTCTTATCTGGAACGGGATTTATAGCCTGAGAATAGGTCTCGAGGTAGTTTCCAACGGTGAAGCACGATTCCGCAAACTGCTGCACGCTATGCCCGCACGAGATCAGCGCCGCGGCAGCGTGAGCGCAGGGCAAACCGTAAATCTGCCACCGGCGACATGAACAGACCCTGGTTCTAATGTCGACGATGTTTGTTCTTTCGGTTGAGACAATCTCGAACTCCACTTCGTTTGCGCGGAGCACTTGGTAGCACCGAGCGTCGGTGATCGCCTCCATAATTCTCTTCTCGGCCGACGGGACGAGAATCGACGTTAATCTCATTCCCATATCGCGGCGCTCGTTGAACCACGATATCAACTGGAGGCGGATTTGCTCCATCATTTGCACGATCGGGAGTTCGTGGCACTCGAGCGCCCAATTATACAGCAATTCCGTAACACTTAACGTGAAATGACCGTATCTCACACCCTCGAAATACGCCACGGCCCAGAGCTGGGGAGGGTAGTTTTGGAGCCACAGTAATACATCCTGTGAAATCTCAACCATCTCCGAGATCTTGCTTTCGAACTCAACTGCAGTGAGGGCATAAACGGCGTTCCAGAAGATGTTGACCAGCTTCGTGTTCTTGAACGTGTCACGGAAGTTTTCACTAACGTAACGTAGACAAAATCCGTGGAATGCGCTGGGGAAGTGAGTTTCAACCGCTTCAACGACACCCCTTTGTCTTTCGGAGAGTATCGTGAGTCTGGGCATGTTTTCGGTGTTCACTCCGAGAAGCTTCCGTAACTCTGACATGAACCACATCCAATTTTCGTCACTTTCTACGTCGACGATCGCTATGGCTAAGGGAAATAGAGCATCATCAGCGTCAATGGCCGAAGCACAAAGTATCGAACCCAAGTATTTGCTCTTAAGATTTGCTTTATCGAGCTCGAGAAGCGGTCTACAAGCGTTTATGAAGCCATAGATCGATGCTCGGAAAGCGATAAAGAGGCGATGGAAGCAATTTTCTTGACCAGTAGCATAAACCGACGCTATACTTCCGGGATTGCTTTTCCTCACCTGCTCGCAGTACGCAGTAAGAAGACGATAACCTTCTTCAAAGGTTCCATGAAGAGCAGCCATGCTTCGTTCCTTCCCACGCCAAGCTTGCATATACGATACCGCCACTCCGTGTTCATCACGTATATCTTTCAAGATTTCCTTCGGTTTGTACTGCGGGTTGTCTCGGATTCTCGCTTCCACAGATCGAGCAACCCATCCCACCGAGGCCTGTTGGTGATGGAGATTACGAACCCCTTCACACGTGTGTTCCCCGTGCAGGGTTCTGACAGTGAAGGTCGGAACACCTGAACATTTTGCCACATGGACTCTCCACGGGCACCCCTCTTTGGAGCACTTGGCGATGAACCGGCTGCGATCAGACTTAACAATCCGGAGATCGAAGTGCATTGCGATAGCGATATCCTTCATCATTCTTCGGCATGTTTCGACGTCCGGGAATTCTTGCCCTATGGCTAACGGGTGATCTATCTCGGCTAGTGAATCATGATCTAGGGCATCTAACGAGGCGTGATCTGCTGCAGAAAGAGGAGAAACTCCGGGTTCTATTCCTAACGAGTGATCAGCCATGTGTCACCGACAAAAGTAGCAACTCCGTCGCATGATTCAAACGGCTCGGAAAAGCTTCTCTTTACGTCCAGTAGACAAGGACGCTTCCTGCGATATCACTGCAGAAAAACCCGAGAACGATTGAGAATTCAAATTCGAATCACGCCTAAGCTAGTTAACTAACTAGAATCTTTTCAAGTTAGTCTTGATGATATTTCACTCCACAAACTGGATAAAGTGGAACACGGTGAATATATGAGCAACATAGCAATAGTAATTAGAATATCAAACCCTGAACTAAAATCACTCGATAAACTGTGAATTGTACAAATATACGAGCAACCATTTTTGTCCCCAAACTGGGTATTGAAGCCAAGCAATGGATCCACTCAGATTTCGAATACCCAAATGCTCAAAATCGTTTGGCAGTTTCACTTTCTCGATCAGGAAATAGGAGAACACACACGATTAATTATTCCAGTTCGGAAGATCACAAAACCCTTTGGGATACAGATTAGAACACGCGAAACATCTGGTTTCAGAATTGGAAATGGAAATCGAAAGAGAAGAGAGAGATTGAAAGGAAAACGCACAGACCTGTGAGTGAGAGAGAGCGAATCGGTAATGGAGTTTCTTCTCTGAGCTTCGTTGGGTCTTCAAACTCTAGATAGAATGAAAGATGAACCGAACCAAACCAAACTCCGACTAGTCATTTTTTCCGTTCTCGTATTATTATAATATTTTCCTTTTTACTTTTTCTATAAAAAAAAAATAATTTCTTTTAAACGAAACGGAACCATATATTTATGATTGGATTTTTAATTTCAGTTCTGGTTTTTCTCATTCGATATTTTTATTACTATTCTTTCCGAAATCTGGAATTTTTTATCATGGATTCTAGTTTTAGAATATTATTTTTAAATTTCATTTCAAGAAATAAATAAATATGGGCCGTTTAATCTTAATTTAACTGTTAAAATTAAAAATAAGAAAATAACAATAGAGTTGAATAAAATAAAGAACGGAATGCAAATTTTGGATTTCGGATTTCTACCAATTTTTTTTTTTTTTGTTCTAGTTTAAATATTCTATTTTTCTTTATAGACTCGGCCTTAATTGCAGAGTGCAACGCTATTTATGGCGGTCTCCAATTCGTTCATGACCAAGGTTGGGAGGTAGCGGTGGTCGAGTCCGATTGTCTCTGTGCGATTCGATGGATTGGTAGCGGGAAGCACAACGGTCTTCAAGGCCCGATCTTGACAGACATTGGAAGGCTTCTCCGATTGGTGGGCTCGCCAGGTACATGTCGGTGGGTCCCTCGGTCCTGTAATGGGGTGGCCCATAGGCTTGCCCAAACACGTCTTGTTTCGTTGTCGTCCGACTTGTGGTCGACAACTTGCTCAGAGTGGCTCGTTGGTTGTATTAACAAGGATTTTGACCTTGCCTCTGGTTAATGCAAACTGACTATTTTTCCTAAAAAAAAAAACTATTTTTTTTTTATGCTGTATTTTCTCAAAAAATGAAAAGACATACATTAGCTTTATAAACTGGTTAATTTTTTTAGCATGATTTGTTGTACTTGTACAAAACACTAATTATACTTATCACCTAAGAACTAAAGTATTTATTTGATGTAAATAATAATCTGCCGATGTTGTAGTGAACTGTAAATGGAACTAGAGCTTGGACTTGTGTTAGCATTTATATATTACTTTATAGTTTATAATATACTTTTATTATTCTAGTAACATTATTAAACTCGTTTAATTTAAAACTAAGCAGCTCAAATATATAAAAAAATAAATGCTCATAATAGGACAATCAATGATTCTCCAAAAAAAAAACGATAACTAATCGAGTCAATGTCTTTTCATATGTTAAAACGACAAAAAAAAATCTAGATATATTATACAGATTACAGAGTGGTGGAATAAATTCATGCTAATATATTCAAATAATTGAAAGGTCGGTAATTTAAATTCATGCAATTCTTCAACTCATAGAACTGAAAAAATGAATAAAATAAACATTATAGGAGGCGACAAATCCAAATAAAATACAAACTTGGTCGGTCATACGTATCAAATATACATATAGTATATATGTAATACGATACCGATACTATTATATATATTTTATATGACAAACGCATTCACATCCACGTCTTGATCCTTGTCGTTTTGAACATTCACAACTCTTCTAAACCAAAGATGAAGCTTTTTTGGGTCGGATTTCGATCCCTTGGACAACGATCCCTCCTTTCCAATCCCCCGCCCGGACCTCTGAAAGGCTCATCTCGAGCTCCCCATCGGCTTTTCCGTCGTAGAAGAAGTTGCCGAGTTCAATCTCAGACCACCCGTCCTGCCGCTCCTTCGGATGGTCGGGCCCAGTCTCGGGCCCGCTAGGGCTTGGAACCTCGATCTCAGCCTCGACCTCAGCGAAGCGGTTTCGGATGTGAAGGCCGTGGCGTCGGGGGACAATCTGATACCTCATTCTCCGCCCTCGTTCCGAGTCCAAGTACACCGAGCGGGAACTCTTCTCCCCTCCGACAAGCCCGACCGATGCCTGCAAGGGTTGGTGTTCGAATCCGTACGAGCCGATTGTCGACTTGAAGACGAGATTCGCCGAGAACATCGTCCACGGGGATAGCATGTGGACATCGATCCGGCCGCGGATTTCGAACCAGCAGACACTGATGAGCTCGGCAGCCTCTTCAAACCTGCATATAACCGAGAAAATTTTCATTTCCGCTGACCAAGAAACGAGCTGCCTATGACGGAATAAAGGAAAATGGGAGATTATGTACCGGGATTCGGGTAGAGAAACCCAACGCCAGTAGCGGGGAGTGTCGCCCCAGGCGATGGAGAGCGATCTTGCGCAGAGCATGAAGCATGTCTTCCCGCTCACTCTGTCCAACGAAAAGCTCTGCGCATTCACACCAAACCAACCACATAAATCATCATCAAACAGGTTCAAATTTGTAAGTACATGAAAAAAAAGACGTACAAAATCTCAAGGGATCAACTTCTGAGTTTGAAAGAGTGTCTATGAAAAATGTAATTCTAAATACATTAGGAACATACGCAGCGTAAAACAAAAAGAATATGCCTTCACACTCAACTTTTTTTTTTTCTTTTTTCCCGCGAATAAATGCCCACTGGCGGAACTATGTAGAGTCCAAAAAGTAGTCCCCTAAATTTTTTAAGATGTTGAAAAGTTACCCAATTTTTTTACAGTTCATATCTTTAGATTTTATCTTTTTACCATCAATAATAATTGCTTCCGAGCCCCCAAAATAAGCCCAGGATAAGTTGCCTATTGTCGAGAGCCCAAGACTGAACCGACCCAAAAATAAGGTTCCATTCCATTTCCACCGACCGAAATAGGAATTAATAAATAATGAAAATAATTACGATAAAGATACTCAAACTTTCATCACATGTAACGAAAACAAAAAAAACCTCAAAGTGAAAAAATATCAATAAGAATATTTAAAAATTAATAAATGTGAAGTTGGACTTATTCTCAAATATAATTATAATTTAATAACACTCACTTCAAAATGCACCAATATAAAAATATAATTTTAAGTTTCAAAAAACTCACTCAATTAATTTAAAATCTTAAGTATTTTCGCCACGTGTATCTTTGATTTCTAATCACCCTTTTCTCCCCAATCCTATTTAACCAGCACTCAGATTCCGCACAGAAAGAGAGGCTAATCCTGTTCCCCAAGCGGCGAGGGCGAAATTACCTTCTTGCCCCCATCGACGAGGACGGGACGATCGCAGAGCGAGAGGAAGAGATTCTTCTTCGAGGAGCAGGACGGCGCAGCGGTGGCAGCGGCGGCGAGGTTTTCCGGCGGGAGAAACCGCTCCCAGACGGCGTCGGCATCGGCGGCGGACCGGAATATCGACGACACGAGGCAGGACCGACAAGCGTCGCGCGGCGACGTCAGCGAGATGATGTGCGCGATGCAGCCCTCCGGCAGCACGTCGAAGAAGCCCGCCGCCGGACCGGACCCCTCTCCGGCGCCGGCGACTTCTTCTTCTCCGGCGTCGCTTCCCATACTGTTCGGAAGCAGAAATGGAAAAAGTCAAAATTAGGGGTGGGATTCGAATTGGGAAGGACTAAGGAGACATGGTGGTGGGATTTAGCGAGGGAAAAGAGAGAGGAGAGAGAAGGGTATTTATAGAGAGAGAAAGCTTAGCGGTTAAGGCTTAGTAATAGTAAGCGTGGGACTGAGCCTGACAAATGGCCCTAAGAAATTAAAAATAGACCCGCAAATATGCCTTTTTTTCTTTCTTATTTTTATATATAGATAAAAAAAAATAAGCATTAATATCCTCTATTCCTCTCTATACGAGGTTACAAAAAATCACAATAGTTACATGGGCATATTATTTCATTACATAATAACATCCCGGGGCTAGATTAAATTTCTTGTCAAGATTATATTTAAGAGGATTATATAAAAGTATTAATAAAAACTAAGGGTGTTTGAATTGAAATCGTATGAAAATTTACACTGTAAAACAGAAGAAACATAATGCATACTTTATTTAAGTGGAAGGGACCCACTCATATAATACTTCCGCCTATGTTACATAATGTAACGTTTCATTACGTAGTATTTCATTACATAAATGTCACAACTCACAATGTAATTTACATTTCAATTTTTCTTCTTCTTTTCATTAGCTACTTAAAAAAAAAAAAAGATAACTATATGTTTTTAATGGGGTGGCTCTATCGGCCAATGTTACAATGCACTATTGCATTACAGTATACATTCATTGTAAGAACAATCCAACAAGTGACATTGTTGGCCAAGTTTACATATGTAAATAGGACACTCATTGAGTTTGAACCTGTAACCTCTTGAATATAAGTGTAGTGGAATTACCACTAAATCAAGCATGTTTGGTTTTGGTAATTATTAATTCTGATTTAACCTTTTTATTTATATCTACAAGACACACCGGATTTTCAATATAAACTACGGTAAAATGTTTCGTATTTCAAACAAAGTTCCAAAATATAACATAATCTAACACAAGCGGTTATTATTTTATCTAATTTATGTAACTTTTTTTTATAAATTACCTAATTTATTTATTTTTCAATTAAATGTTGAATATATATTATATTCGCGTCTTTAGTAATTTCACATTTTCACCCTCACAAAAGTATACTTATTGATACAAAATCGAGTTAGTCACGTGCTAAGCACAAATAT
Organism: Parietaria judaica; assembly: GCA_954871525.1. NCBI lineage: Eukaryota > Viridiplantae > Streptophyta > Magnoliopsida > Rosales > Urticaceae > Parietaria > Parietaria judaica. Next base: position 12,982,061 of record OX940862.1, read on the forward strand.
TAACATTTTCTTGTCATTTTAATGCGGTAAGATGTTTTCAAGAGAATAGTGGGCTATACTGCTAGAATATCAAAATCAGAGGCCAAAAAGCCCCGACATGTAAAATTCAAGGACCCCAAAGAAAATAACTTCTTAAAAAATTTAAAAGTTCCGATCTTTTTTATTTTAATTTTCAAAATGAATTTTTCTTTAGTGAGAGAGATACCCTTTTAAGCAAAAGAAAAGGTAGGAAGTGTGTGAAGGCTTTCACGTCGGAAGCAGCAACTTTCTGACTCTTCTGCATGTGTTTTCCAACATGTTACGCACTATTTATTTTTAACTACTTTTGCCTTCGGATTTTCTTTCTCATCCTTTTTCCGGATTTCATTAACCTTTTTTTCTCTTTTTTTTTTTTTCTGAGATTCAGCAGGGAACCAGTTTTAATCAACACATACCGATATATATCTACATATTCATCACGTATTGATATTTGATATAGTCGGTAGTTGAAAAAAACCATATATCAATATTTTTTTACAACATTAATTATTAGTTATTTAATATTTTATTACTTTACTTAATAGGATCATCGTCGAAAGAGTCAACAAACGTTATCCGCGATGAGAAGTGATAAACACACACGTAAAGAAAGAGATGACATACATGGGATTTGAATTATATATAAGATCGTAGTGAGAAAGTTTCCCAAAATTAGTAAATGAAATAAAATCTTAGACTTCTTCATTAACTTTTTTCTTTTCATCCTCAATTTCTTTCTTGATCATTATCAAAGAAAAAGTTTTTCTGAAGTTTTTTATTCAAAAATGCAAAAAATAAGCTACACAAAGAGCTTGGTTTCGAGTGAGACGATTAGGTCGGGTCTTCGCAGATTATAATTCCTTCTCAAATAAAAATGATTTAGATTGGATTTTGGATCGATGAGCAAGATATCGATTCTCAAATTATGTCACTCACTGGTGTCGGGGCGCTATGACGGCATGTCAAGCCCCGTTTAAAATTTATTTGAGATTTTTTCAATGTTTATATCTTCATTTTATTTTTGTCTTTAGTTATACTAAATTAGCTGATACCGCTATTGTAAACGTATATACAAAATATGCTGATCTGGAGAAGTTATGATGTTTTATGAGCAGTCCTCCTGAGAGCTATTAATTAGACATATATTTCTTCAAATATTCAAACTCGTTGTAATATTGCATAGCAAGCATTTGACTTTCGTCAGCCACAAAAAGACAACAATAACTACACAACATCCCAAAATTTGTAATTAATTTTGTGACACCTGTAAAAATTTGCTAAATTAATTGTGACATCACTTGCTATGTAACCCTAACAAGGCAATGACGTCATATATATATATATTAAATTACAGTGTGGAATTGGGTAGAAAATTCAACGGTGTTGAAGTGAGTCATATAATCCATAAATAACCTGCCTATTTATTCCATATATAGCTTATTTGAACCCAATTTTGTCTCCATGTTTCACCCTCATTTTGCTCTCTTTCTCTCTCTCTCCCTCCATGCTTAACAATCCCATTCATAGTTTTGTCCATTCAATTTCTTTTTTTAATTTTTTTTTGGAAGAATGGTTTCCATGTCTCTTGTTGAAGCTTTCTCTCGCAAAGAGCTTAGCTTTTCCTCGCCTGTGGGGTCCTTCAAAACCACTTGGGGGACCCTTCGATGATTAGAGGGCTGCGTTTATTTGATCATATTTATTATTATATGATTTTTGGCCTAAAAATTGAAGATCATTTGTGGGCATTATTATTGTTCTAAAGTGCTTGGAGAGATGAGTTGTTTTCCGTGCTTCACATCTCAGAGAAGTAAGAAATCCAATTCTGGCGATGATCAAAACGGTATGTCGGGTAAAACATTCATGCATATATATATATATATATATACATATATATATATATATATATATATAATGTTCTCCAGGTAATGATAATTTAAACCGGATCATGAGTGATTTTAGATTAAAAAAATTTGAAATTAGTGATATTATACATAATTTACCTCTTATAATATATTGGTCTCTCGGACAGACGCACCGTGGGGCATATAAAAATCCTTAAATTTGCGTAGTTTTTTCATAGCGGTTTTGGCAAGTAGGCTTTATAATTACATATTTGTGGTTAATTATGTTGTGATAAGCAGGGAAAGACAAAGGTGCGAAAGGAGAAGAGATCAAACACATAAATGCACCGACTTTCACGTTCCGAGAGCTGGCAACAGCAACGAAGAATTTCCGACAAGAATGCCTTTTGGGCGAAGGTGGATTCGGAAGAGTCTACAAAGGGACCATCAAATCTACTGGCCAGGTAAAACCGGAAGTCACTTGTCTAGTGACCATGTCAAAAGTTAATCAATATAGACAAATGCTTGTGTTTGTGACCTGAATCTGTTTTATCGTTCCGGTTCATTTTGTAACTTTACGTGCGACATATTATCAGATATTTATTCGACCATTTAATTACCCATGATTTTCTCCTCAAAATGGTTTCACGTAAAATAATTTTATATTTTGATATAATTCGTAGCTAAAATAAGATATATATATATATATATATATATATATAGGTGGTGGCCGTGAAGCAACTTGACCGAAGCGGCATCAATGGGAACAAGGAGTTCTTGTCAGAGGTTCTGACGCTGAGCCTTTTGCATCATCCGAATCTCGTCAACCTCCTCGGTTACTGCACCGACGGTGACCAGAGGCTTTTGGTGTTCGAATACATGTACGGTGGTTCGTTAGAAGACCATCTTCTCGGTACACTCTTCTTCTTTTGCCAATTCTTATTTAGGTCTCACTAAAGATCGCACGTTAAAAAGACAAAAATAACTTATCGAGACTTATAAGGACATGGACTCGAGAGTTGCTTTCTTTCCTAATTAGTTTTTTAGGTGAAACCATGGTTCAAAACCAATAAATTTTGAGGCTTTAATTTTATTCATATATATATCCCGGCTTTCAGGGTATTTCAAAAGTCGGATATTCAATGAACCGATATCGTACCAGTACATGTTTCTATTTTTAATTTCCCGGTTTTTGTAACGTTTATACAAGTAATGATGAATAGATGGTGATTTTGTGATGGCAGATATAAGACCGGACAAGAATCCGTTAGACTGGTTTACAAGAATCAGAATCGCCCTTGGGATCGCGACGGGGCTGGAGTACCTGCACGAGACAGCCAGTCCTCCGGTGATCTACCGAGATTTGAAGTCTTCAAACATCTTGCTCGACGACGATCTCAACCCTAAGCTCTCCGACTTCGGAGGAGCAAACCTTGGGTCGCCCGGCGAGAAGGCCAATGTGTCGTCGAGGGCGATGGGCACATACGGGTACTCCGCTCCCGAGTACACGAGGACGGGTCAGCTCACGCTCAAGTCGGACATCTACAGCTATGGAGTGGTGATGCTTGAGCTGATTACGGGAAGAAGAGCCATTGACACAACCAGACCAAATGATGAGCAAAACCTAGTTACTTGGGTAACTTGTTTAACCAACTTCCACATTCTCATTATATTTTGGATGCATGGATTTCATACGTAAAAAGCACCTTTTAATGAATTATTAAACCACGCATAATTTAAGAAATAAAGAATAGTCTTTATATACCGTATAGCGCTAATACTTTGTGTTAAGTCCCTAGCTAATGAGAACTTTATTACACGTTTATAAAGGTCATGAGATATTCTCCTTGTTGCTTGTTGCTAGAGATATAAGTACTTAATATTTTTGTTTTTGTGATACCATTTTTTTTTTCACGTTTAAAGTTCTTAATGTTTACTGTTTTATTTCTTATTTAATTCTGTATTTCATTTGATTTAATAAAATTTTAGATGAGTAGTTAATAACTTAATATAATTTCTTCATATTTATCTAAATTTCATAGCACTTTCATTTTTTATTTTTTATTTTTAAATCAATTGAAATAATTGACAAAATTTTTGAGCCATGAAAATATTGAACATTGAAAAACATGGCCGTGAAAGAAATAAGTTAATGCCACAACGAAAATAAATATGTATAAATTATTTATGTCGCTATTAATCTTTTTAATATATATATATATATATATATATATATATATATATATTTGAAAAACGTTCACTTTATTTAAAGAATATATGGAAAAAAAGCTTCGCTAATTTGATCATGTGTTGAACAGGCGCAACCCTTTTTCAGGGACCCAAAGAAGTTTCCGGATCTGGCGGACCCGCTTCTAGACGGGCAGTTCCCGGAGAAGGACTTGAACCAAGCCGTGGCGATCACGGCAATGTGTTTGCAGGATGAAGCCACGGCTCGCCCGTTGATCAGCGACGTCGTGATGACGCTAAGCTTCCTCTCCACCAAGCCGGCCGAGCCCCTCCCAACTCCGGCCCCGGTCCCGGCTCCGGCTCTGGCTTTGAAGGTTGAAGGAGAGAAGTCTGACCACTTAGACGCCGAAATAACCCTAGAGAGCGAAAGCGAGACCTCAGACGAAGAGGCGCGAGAGGACGGCCACGACGTCGACGAGGATGGAAGCGAGAGCTCGGAGTACTATGAGGACGTGCATGCCTCCTCAACAAGCCGGAAGAGCTCATCGGGATCAGATGACGAGAGCGATACTTCAAGCCGCAGCGGGTCGAGCCGGAAAAGCAGCAGCGGGTCAAACCGGCTGGAGTCGCCGGGCAAAGGCGGTGAGGGAGAGAGAGCATTTGCTCGGAGCAGCACGATGGGGTCGGCGACCAATGGCGAGGCTTTCTCGATGAGCAGGACAACAGCACGGATGCTCTCGGCCCCGGCTTCGGTGTCGGTGTCAGGACGGAGGATCCTGAGAAACGACAGCGAGATGTCGCTGGGGATGATGAGCGCGTGCCACGAGCAAAGCTACAGCTTCGGGTCGCAGGACGGCTTTGTGTCGCTGCAGAAAATCAGCAGCATCGGATCCTCCGAAGGCAGCGTTCACTCTCATCTTCATTGATTTAGAAACTCTAAAGACTTTGAAATGAATACAATACGATACAATGTGTTCATATTGAATGACCTTTTTTTATTTTTAATTTTGATTTCAGAGATATTTTTTTGTAATTTGTATCTTCTTGTTTACAGGAAATTCTGATTAAAATTAGAACCATTTTTTTTAATGATCAGAATCTATGTTAAGACTTGAGATAGAAAATTAGGAACGATGTTTCCTCAATTTGTATGGTAATTACACTTGCCCGTAATTTATTTTTTCTAGTAAACTTGCCCATTATTTGTACTAATTTGTCATTTAGAAACTGCCATTGTTCATCTCTCTGGTAAAAAAAACTGTCCCTAAAAATCTAAACCAATTGCCGATCTCATTTAGCAACAAGAATACTTGTTGCAAAATTAATCGCCGAACATTTGTCACGAAAGATACTGTGACCGGAAAAGCTTGTCGCTAAATGAGATCAGCGACTGAAAAATTTACTTTAACAAGTCATAACTTTGGACTCGGGTGTCTAAACTTGTCATAGTAATTTCCTCATGTCTTATTGGCTGGAGATTTACCCATTGATGCGTCTTATCCGGATAGACGGAGATCCTCTCTTTGTCACATATTTCCGAACAACTCGCCGCCATTGCCATACACTACTCAGAGTCCAAGTCCGCCATTGGATAAAAGAACGAAGCAAGTATAAAGAATTGCATGCTGCTTCTTATGTTCTTAGAATTAACCTGACATAAGGATGCAACATTAGTTTGGTAAATATTGACATTATCTAAACTATAAATGTCATCTTCTCTTTTTGTTCATCTGATTTTCCGGATCGGCAGTGCTCGGCCGAAGAGGCTTTCGACCTCGCTCGCCTCCATTTTGAGTTTATCCAGAATCTCCATCTCTTCTTTGCCCAAACCTTCCAACAAAATTTCCTCATCTTGTTTAAGAACATTAAGCCCATCTAACAGCCTCTGAAACAGCGAAGCCTCAGTTTTTCCAACCATCTTTACTTCCTCTTCGACTTCCTCTTCGATCTCCTCGACTTCCTTCACGATCGTCTTCTCTCCTTCTTCTATCGTTTTCTCTATCCTCTCCACGAGCGGTGGCTCGGGCCCACAAGTGTTATCAGTTCTGATGAACGTGCTGAAATCGCGGCCAACACTCTTGGCCGCTTTCTCAAGTTCGGGGACAATAGTTTCTGGCAAAGTCGAGCTTCGTGTGTATACTACAGCGCCACCGTAGCCATCCCACGCATCATTCCGACCACGATAGTAGACAAATATATAATCATCGGATTTGTTCTCCAGTTTGGACGACAAAATAAACCTGAGAGTTTCACATGGCCGGACTCATAAGGTCATGAAAAAGAAAAACAGAGTGGTCTTTGGCCATTAGGCTCGTGAAAACCGATGCTTTTGGCCCTTTCAAAAACCAGAATTGAATATTCGGTGTTTGAAAACAGAACCAGTTTATTCTTAATCAATTTTGAAAAGAGAAATGAGTTAACTATGACTAACAAACTATACATCAACATGCCTAAAATAAAATTACTAACATAAAGGCCAAAAAAAATTCCGCATTAATGCTTAAACCGGTATCTAGTGTTCCAATTTTGATTTCTAATGAAAATCGAAACCAGTACCGGTTTTGTAGCCAGTTCAGTGAAACACTGAATTTATGGTTTTTTTTTTTCTTCCAAATAAAAGAGACGAATATTCCGTTGATCGAATTTCAGGTGTAAAACTTTCACCCCTTGGCTGATAAAAAAATGGTAAATATCTTACCAGTCATCTTGATAGTGGAGATACTCATTATCATGATTGTAAAGTACTCCAGGCTGATTCGGATCTTGAACAAATCTCTGCAGGGCCGATCTAGTGAAAAACCCGCCATCTGGCGTTCGTATTCTCCAAGAAATGTTCCCGATGAGTTTGTCAGATTCTGTATGGAATTCATGCAACTGGCAATCGAAGGCATCGAATGTCGGATTCAAGCCACTTGTAATATACCACTTCCCATTAAAATCCGAAAGATTGAATGTTTTAACAAGAGCTGCAGGATCAGGGACCGGGAATTCTCCGACATCGGATTTCATAGGCACGCACTTCTTTCTTGAAACCGCGCATTCGTTGAATTCATCCACAACTTTGTTTTCGAACAAATCCCCGCACTTAATCTGCAAGAAAACGAATGAATATGAAACCGGGCCTAAATTTCTTCTTAACTTCAACCCAAATCAATGGAAAAGACTAAATCACTAGCCTGGCATTCGGTCTCGTCAGGTCGATTGTTGCAGGTTTGGAGACACGCAACATTGGCAGCGCAGGCCGGGTTTGCAATGCACTTTGCAAGTTCTACCCTGACATAGAAGTTCTAGTACTTGAATTAAGAACTGGGATGATCATCAAATTGCTGGAACGAATATATATGCGTCTCCTATGAACTTATAGCGTTGTCTCAGTTCACCCTCTAGTTTCCAGTTTTTTATTTGTATACCCTCATAGTTTGTCACATTCTCTCTTATTACCCCCCTTGAACTTTTTTCGCCCCTTGTCTGTTACATTGTCTAAATTTGTTCTTTCCCTAATAAGATCAACGTTAAATACTAAACCATGGGCGCTACACGTGCAAGGACGCAAAGGATTTAATATAAATGCAAATCCAACGACATTTAGTGCAATTGAGTTCAAAGTCATCAGAAGTTAGGGGGCACACCAAGACAATACAACAAGTTCACGGGATAAATTGATGCACCGATATATTCAAAAGATGATGTAGCCAGTTCAGTAAATTGAGGAGAACTGACAATTACGCCATAAACAAACCCGGAAAAGCAGAACTCAAAAGTTAAAGAGGATTACTTGCATTCCTTGAGTAAGCAAGCACAGGTTTTGAGAGCATCAACAGCGTTGGCTGATGGGATGAGCATGAAGGTGCAAGCAAGCAATCCAATCACTTTCATGGAGTGTTCATGTCTCCAATTCTTAGTAGCATTTGAGAATTTCTCAACCAAACGCTTTATCGTCAATCTCGCCTAAAAAGAAGAAGAAAATTATCCGAAGGAATTCAATCACACTAGACTGATTGCTTAATTCCTATGAGAATTTACCGCAGTTTTGCTTTCAGAAGAGGATGAACTATCCTCCATTGCCCTGATTTGAAGCTTTGACCATTTTGATGAACCCTGCAAGTTCAGGTGCCTGAATCTTCTTCTTACAGGCTCGAACTTCACAGTAATACGGAAATGAACTGAATTTTCTCGGGGAATCTGAATGCCGGAGCTCAGATACGCACTGCCGACGCTCTCGTCGCGGAGCGAGAAGCGGATAGAACGAGCGGCCATTAACGCCATGAGTCTGAGCTTTCTGACCTCAGATGTTACCTAACCAGAATCGAGCAGCAAGATTCACATGGCTTCACAAGAAGAAGCACGAACGGAAACGTGAAGGAAAAGGTTGATTGATTACCTTGGAGCAAGAAGAAGAATAGTACAGTGCTTCGCATTGCTCAGGTGATGAGGATGGATTGTGGAGCTGTAATGGCGACAATGGCGATGGATGAGTATAAGAAGGAGAAAGGAGAGAGCGCCAAAAACGAGTGATTTCTGGAAAGTTTTTGGCTTTGACTGGATAAGAAGAGACGCTTTTTGTGTGGAACTCAGCTCTTCAACGTATCTATCGACCGCGAGAGAGAGAGAGAGAGAGAAAGAGAGAGAGAGAGAAACGACACTCTCTTGAAACCTGAGGCTACTTGACATACGACAGTTCGGTTGATCAAACGACATCATTTTTTGCCCTCAGAAACAAGGTGGCTTGATAAAATTTGATTCCACTACCACATTACCTACATTACTCACTATAAATTTAAATTTTTTTGATGAAAATTCGATAATAAAAAAAAGTGAGTTATAAGTCTAATTAGTAGTTCTCTAGATATATAAAAAGGGAAAACCTTTAGAGAATATGATCTTACACTTTGTATCAATTTGTTCTTTATTTTTATTTTTTATAGTAATTTTTTCTAAATTTCTAATCAATATCAAAATCCTAAGATCACTCCTTAAAAATCAAATTTAACGGGAAATTGTTTGTTTCAATAGTCCGGTAGAAATGATAAGTTCTCAAACTTCGTAGATGACAAAGGGCTGGAAGCTAAGAAAGCAATACTAAAGAAAATTTCGAGCTAAAGTTTTGAAACTTATTTTAAAGATTTTTTAAATGAAAAAAAATAATCAAATTGTTAGTAAATTCGACAGAAGTGATCAGCGTTTTATAGTGACGACATATCTTAAGTTGATACTAATAGAAAGTGAAAAAGAGATACTAATTAGTAGTTAGTGATAAATTTAAGGAGTAAATTGATAAAATTTAGATGCATTAGTGATAAATGCCTACAAAAGAAAAGAAATGGTGTACCACATCATTGATGACGATATCAATTTGCTTCAATTCCTTGTAATTCATTATTTTTCTACCATTAATAAATGAACTATATTTATAAACATGTATAAGTAGTAGAGCTTCATTGAATCTATGCGAGGATTCGACCGAAGATAAGATGATTTGATAGCCAGCTTCTTAAATTATTAATAAAACATTAGACGATGTAACCAATTTTGCACCACCAATTAGAGCTCATTGATGACTCACCAAGGTGATGAATTCAACATTAATTCAATTAAAATATATAGTAATCAAATCTATATACGTTGATTACAAAGTCTATATGATATTAAAGCTGTGATCTCACTAACCAGACAAGAGAATATACTTAATAATCTACTCGGTTAAAACAATGGACTCCTTTGTTGCTATAAATACACGATTTCCCTTCCCTCTTCTAAAATTTTAGCCAATTTTCGATGCAAATATTTTTTTTCTTCACAATCACGTACCGTAATTGACACATACATACTTGTTCCTTCTTATAATAACATATATATAATACAAAAAAATATGAAAATAAAGCGATACAATTATCAAATAGTGGCGACTTTGGTGACGGTTGCTACTTTCTTCATCCACGGCTATTCGCAGACTTCTTCAGAAGATCCTGTCATGTCAGGTTCTTGTAATTACCATGTTTATTTGTTAATATATTTAATTAGTGAAATATGATATATAGTTTGTTTGCAATATATTATATCTTTAATTAGGCTGAAAAGTTAGTAAGGTCCTGAATTAATAGACATCTTTAATTCATAGATAGACTTGTTTGATGCACGCCAAAATAAGATTGTGACATAATTATTATTAGCATCTAATCTAAAAATTATATTTTTAAACTTCGGAGCAATTTCATCACATTTTACTAAAATAATTCATATATACTGTGTCATAGGTCATTGGATTCTAAATTCAATTTCTTTGATATACGTAGTTGCGTTGCATGCATGCAGGTACTTGCGTGCTAAACTTCACAAGCTACCCTTACGAGCCGAGTGGAGAGTGCGCGGGATCGGGAGGCCGCCAGAGAATCAAGCAATGGGACGGTGTCGCCACCACGGTCTGCTGCGGCAACGCCCTAGAAACGTTCACCGAGGCTCTCGCCATACGCGCCGCCACACAGCCAAACGATGCTGTTTTCCTCCCCAAAGATCTCTGGTCAAATTGCACTGGCCCTTTCCTCCGTCAACCCTCCATCTCCGCCGCCTCGTGCAAATTCGACGACGCCTTCTTCTACGGCACGAGCCACTGCTCCAAGCTCACAGTGCAAACTGTCAGGCTTGCGAGCGCGTACAGGAGTGCATTCAGCGCGTGCGGTGCTTTCGAGAGCTTCTCGGACAACTGCACTGGCTGCGCTGCTGCGGTGGTGGCGTTGAGGGACGAGCTTCTCGAGCTGTCTGATCAGCGCGACCGGGAAAAGAAGAGCGAGAAGGCGATGTGCAGCGTTGCCGCCGTGATCTCTCTTGCGTCGGAGAGGGTTCTGAACCGTTCGCACACCGAGGATTTCTTCAGGTGTCTTCACCTGTTAGAGCAGTTCGGTAAGGGCTTTGCAATGCTCCGTTGAATGGTCTGTAGCATGATTCGGTATTGCCTATATAGTAAAATATAGGGATAATTATGGAAAAAGTACTCAAACTTTCACAATATGACATAGTCCCGAAGTATTCAATGCGCCGAATAAATACCCAAGGTCGATATTGCAAAATTAACCTAATAATTATATTACCTATATTGCAAAATTAGAGCCAAATGATATACAAAATTCAAAAAAATTGTTATTCTAAAAAGTACCACTTAATTTTCACAGTCTTAAATTTAAAATAGCTAGTTACATCGTATATATATCTAAATTTAATAATTCAAATTTCCGGGTATAATTCGTAAAAAAAATGAAAAGAAATGAAGTTCCATATACATTTTAACACTATAATTCATCTATATATTATGGAAAAGTTAGACTTAATTTACAACATAAATGATGAGTCTAAATATTTGCTCATGCCTTAACCCTAGTTTTTTTTTTCTTCTACACAGATCCCGATTACATCAAGATCAAAAGTAAGTGATCTAATTGATCATCAAAACATGATATAAATTATTGTAATTTTTTTTCTTCTATTTCCTCCAATATATGATCCACAAATCGTATGAATTATATGTTACAGATTCCTTGGCGCATATACTAGTAGCACTTGTAGTAGCCGTTACGGCCATAATGCTGATCGTGGTCCTGGTGAAGCACGTGACGAAGAAGAAAAAGCGAAAGCCCGGGAAATCCCGCGAGTACGCGAGCACGTGGTCCGGGCTGTACAGATTCTCCAGGGAAGAGATACACAACGCCATAAGCTACAGGCGCGGCGAGAGGAAGAGCCTGGGCCAAGGCAGCGCCGGCCACGTGTACAAAGGCATTTTGCCTAGTGGCCAAGCCATCGCGGTCAAGCACATAAACCCTAACAGCCACCCCGATTCCTTCAAGCGCGAAGTCGAGGGCCTCTCGAAGATCCGACACCCGAATCTTGTCTGCCTTTTCGGATTCTGCATGGAAGACGACGGGAATTACCTCGTCTACGAGTATTGCGCGGGAGGCAATCTTGCTCAACAGCTATTAAGTACGTGATATATCGCACCTTTCGTTAGTAATAAGGTTCAAATGGGGTGAAATCTGGACGGGTAAATAAAATTTTGAGGTATTTTGATCTACTCGGCTTTTTTCAATATTTCTAAATCCGATCCCGGTACTAATTTTGTAAAAGAAAAAATCGGTAGCGGGAGCCGGTAAAATCTAGTATATAGGTTTATACCATCTATATAGCTTTTTATTACAAAGTCAATGGTATTAAAGCTGTAACTTATTGAAATTTAATGTATAATCCCAAGTGTAATTTTCGAAAAAAGTTTCAACTTGTGTCCTATAACGAAGTAGCTAATGTGTTAGCTAAATCTTGTGTCCCCGAGGGGACGTCGGAGCTTTGGTTATGTACTTGTCCGGAGTGGCTCGATATGTATGTTCAAAGGGATTTAAGGCCCTATTATTAATGAAGTTCTTTTTTCCCTAAAAAAAAAGGTATGTAATTCCAGGTTCGGCCTCTGACACTAGTAGTATTTACGTGATTTCCGGCTCTTCTGGGCGCAGGAAAAACTACCCTCTTGACATGGGGAAGACGAGTGAGGATTCTACGAGACTGCGCTCTCGCACTGAAGCATCTCCACCATTTCATCGATGGATGCATTGTTCATAGAGATATCAAGGTACGTAATAATTATACAATTTTCAATCCCCTCCCATGGCGTTAAACAAATTCTATAGACAATAATGACAATTTGTGTTTGCTTGGTGTACTACGCGGTGACCTCAAGCTCACCAACATCCTCCTCACCGAGACGCTGGAGCCGAAGCTCTCGGATTTCGGCCTCGCGAGGGTGATGAACGTGGAAGAAAGCAACGTGTTCACGGCGGTTAGAGGAACCATAGGCTACATGGACCCCGAGTACATGAGTAACGCCAAGCTGACGAGCGCCAGCGACATTTACAGCTTCGGAATCGTCATCCTCCAGCTTCTTTCCGGAAAGAAGGTTATCGATTTCACCCTCGACGCCAGAGATCAACTAACACGCATGGTACAAATACGTTAACACCATATCGGTTATTGACGGTAAATATATATCGTGGCATACTTACTTATACCCGCCAACTATTAAATTTTTTACGGAAAACATACTTAAGTAAGAATATTCGTAGCATCCGGTTTTCGTTCAGCTTCCAAATTAATGGTACAAGTATCGAAACTTGTGTATATTTGCCGTAAAAAAAGATTAACAAATTGGTGCATAACTACACCATTGTAAGAACTTAAGTTATGGTAGTTGGTGCAGTTTAATACTAATGTTACTTTCTTTACGGCATAAGTCACTATATTGTGCTTCTGTTGGTGCCAATGGTACTTGGCTGATACGTTAAGTGATGAGGACGGCATAAGTAACAAACTGCACATGAATGCTACAATAATCGAAAGTTTTGTGTAACTGTAGGCAAGAGATGTGTGTTTGGGAAGTCGTCCTCCTGATGATTTAGAGGACCAAAGACTGAAAGGGAAAGTCAACAAGGAAGACTTCAAGGCCATACTCAACATTGCTGTGTTGTGCGTTGCCAAGTCAAGCAAAGATCGTCCCAATATTGAGATACTCTTCAATGAATTGGACAGGGCTTGGAGAAACACAGACGATTACGCGGTACGTTCAAACTTGTCATTTTCCGAAGGGCTGAAAGTTTCGGCCCGAAACCCTGTTTTGTCCCGGTATCATCCTGAAACCGGACATTTGTTTTTGAATAAAAAAAGGGGCCAGTTTTATGATCCGCAGACCGAGACCGAGACCGGGCTGAGGAAAAAAAAGTGTAAAACTGTTTTTCTTAAAAATTCATTAAAAAGTTGGTAAAATATTTTCGAAAACCGGCTCAGCTCCAGATGTTTTCTTTTAAAAATGTTATTTACCGAACGGACCGTGGATCTAGCCTGGTTTTGAAAAGCCTAATAACTGGACTGGGCTGAAAAAACAGGCAAAACCTCAGTACCCGGTCCCGGTGTCGTACTGATTAAGATTATCATGGAGCAGAGCATATTGACTTTGAATTTGATCTATGTTCTCGTCATTTGAATTATCAGTTATATATGCTCGCAAAGAAAGCGAAGCAAGATCCAAGTACTTCTTCGCCAACACGAACGTCGACCTCGGCGGAAACGACACTCCCTGTTTGACAAGCCACGGCGATACAGAGGCTGAAAGTATTTCACTTGTGCATATATTTGTGATAAATATATATATTCAAGCCATATTAAAACCAGAGTGAAGCTGAAGATTCAAGAAGAAACCCAACAAGAAGACATGTAGATTTGTTTTTTTACTTCTTTTGGTGTAATTTACTACCAAATAATAAAGCAGTATTATTTATTTCTCCCATTTTAGAAAGCTTTCACAGAAGAAGCAGCTTTCCCATAATACCCTCAAGTCGTCTTTGAGCATCTCTTTGATCAAATTCTCGTCTACTTCCGGTTCCTGAAAAATCGAAGTTCAAAACGAAAAATACATTACTTGAAACACAATTATACTATATTATCGTATATTTTCGAGTAATTGGAATGTCCCCTTGATAGCAATGCTTCCTAAATTTCAATAAGTAATAAACTGCCCCTACCTATTAAAATACGACGGAAAATGCTAATTCGTGCGCAACACATGAATTGCTCGTATTTTTTTTAAGTTAGTTATACAATATTATTTGACTAAGTGAAACAATCAAGTCCGGTTTTCAAAGTAAACTAGTGATGAAGTTCCCACAAAATTGGAGAAAATACTTAAATTGACAGCAAAAAGAAATACTAATCCAAGTCATGTCTAGCATTTTCTGTCATTTTGTAACGTTTAAGGATCAATGTACTACTTTGTAACAGTTGCAAGGCAAATCTGCCGAAAACGAGCAAACTGCACCGTGAAACAGTTAACTGGGACTAGACTGCCAATTACTCTATTTTTTGAAGGCTTTCACATTTACCTTCAGCTTGGCAACAATTTGTTTCAGCTCCACAAATACCTCCCGAGAAGATTCGCCAGTCGTTTTACCAAAACCGAATCGAACAGAGTCCCGGACCTTCAATTTGAATGACGAATTGAGGTATGTTTTAGTTTTTGTGTGCCAGATTCTACTTAAAGTAAATCTATCTCCAGAAGCTTCCTTCCCAAAGGGCCATCTCAGCCCACCCTTAGCTCCAGGGTCTAGAATGGCGGAGTCGATCAAATCCCGGATTCTTTTCATGTCATTGTCCTTGAAGAACACACAAATATTATTTAAGTAATTACGTAAATCAAAGCTTCAAACATGTATTCTTAAAACTTACAGTTAGATCATTGGTAGCATTTGTTTTCGTGTTAAGCATCAGCCTCAGATCCACATTCTTTCCGAGGCACGATACATCGATGATCATGTAACGCAATGAACTGAGTTCAACCTATAAACCAAAAATATCAGGAACACAAGCAATGGATTCTATAAAAAGACCAATAAAGTTTGAAAGAATCGATTCGTCAAGCCGTTAATATCTGAAACTTGCCTTGACGAGTTCAAGTTTACCGTCTTCACCCAGCGCTCTACATTTGCAAGTAATCGTTGAACACGGTCTAGTAGAATCAAATAGCTAAATGGCACAAAAGGGATACAAAATAAGGCTTTGATATAATTAGTTCAATAAAACCGGTGTCAAACACTCGAGTACCTGAACACGGTACTCGGCTTTTTCCCCTTTGAATTCAAGTCCAATCTTTAGCACGCCTTCTTTGACTAAGTATTCCATGTAAGATTTCGGCATGTTTGTACGTAGATGCCTCTTCAACGGTCTCAGAGAGTCTTCATCATTCAAAGCTTCAGTCATGGACTTAAATGAAGAACTGATGAATTGAAATCAGATAAACAAGCTTAGCCACACTGTATATTCCGTTGAAGACTATACATAGAATTTAATACTGCAAAAAAATTGTTGCGGCAATGCAAAGCTATGCTCGCGCGATAATCCGTTAAAAATTTGTTTCTCGTAAAAGGTTTATTTTGGTTGGACAAAAGTGTGGGTATTTTGATTTAATAGTTGTAAACCCTATTGGTCGTTTTACTACCATGGTTTTTCCTCCGCCATAAGTGAGAGATAAATTAATGCATTTGAGAAGGAATCACGATACATGTTCTCCGTCTAATCCATAAAATATATATAAAACAAACACGGTCAAAATGAGAAGATTTGTGGATGAACGGAGATCGTTCGCTCCCAAACCACATAAATGATCGGTATCGATTCTTTTACATTCATTTGTTGTGACTGGAGTTCTTGATTTTGACTTCGAACATCAAAATAATCGCTCTAATTACCTTCGGAAAATCACTTTGCCGAAGCGAGCAACCAGAGTTGGCTTCATTGCTTCAACTCCACGGCTCTCCATTTCGCTCTTCGCACACTCAAACGAGGAAACCAAGTCTCGCGTAACGTTTTCCGCAATGTAAATCCAAGGGCTCTCTGAAACCCCCTCTCTAAGACCAGTGCTACTCTCTGCAGATCAAAAGCGAAAATAGTTTAACGAAATCCGTAAACTCAAGTAAAATAATCGCCACTATTTAACCTCCGTCTAAGTCGGTGTTGATCAAAGCCATGGAGATATCGCCGCCTTTGGGCGTTAAATCCTCGTAGGGAACTGGCCGGAAACGAAGGGAAGAGGGAAGCCGGTTGCGGTCGTCCAAGCCAACAGCGAACCATCTCTTGCAGAGGTTCATGGAGTAGGCGATTTCTGGAACTCTGTTATGCGCTTCAGTTGTGGACCTGGACTTGGGGTTCTTCATGAAAACAGGAGGTGGAAGCTCCGTGGCGTCGAGCTTGGGACGACGCTTGTGGGGAGGAATGTACGCCATGGAAATGGAGGAGAGCTCTGAAGATGGGTATTTGATGGTCTCTTGCATTGAAAGTCTCGAGAGAAGGAAGCTTGATCGTCCCATTGGTTCAAAATCCCACGACCTTTCCACTGCTTTTTCCCGCCGAATCCAAGTTGAGAAGACGAAACGAAACCACAGATATATTTTCATTGTCGTTTTTATCCACTTTCTAGCAGAGAGATCTAGTTTCATTGTCGTTTTACCACAGCAGAAATATATTCTCATTGTCGTTTTTAACCTACTTCCTAGCAGATATGTTTTCATTGTCGTTCTCTTCCATTTTTTGTCATTTAGCGAAAAAATGATAATTTAGAATGTGGAACCGGATGGTACCTTTGAATTTGATAACCGATCTTATTCATTTCCTATCAAGTTGGTTAATCTAAAGTTGGTGCCGTTATTATCCGGTTTAATATAATTTCGATTACGAAATTTGGTGAAAAGTAGAAACTACAACACCATAAAACTTGGAGAGATCGGCTTAACTAACGTAAGTTGAATAGTGTAAACAATGGAGAAATATTGTGAAATTCGAAAGCGTAGAATACTGGCAAATTACCAATTAGACGTACTCGATGAGGTTACTTAAAATAACCGAAAAGTTTCAACAAAACGATAAACATAGTTTCATTCTACCATTTCAGAAAGCTCTCACAGCAAAATAAACTCCCCCATAAACACTTTAAGTCGTCCTTGAGCATCTCTTTAACCAGATCCTCGTCAACGTCCCGTTCCTAAAAAAAAAAGACAAAGATTATTCGATGTCAAAAACACGAAATATCCTGCCGAACAAAACACATTTTCTGATGGCTTTCACATTTACCTTCAACTTGGAAGCTAATTTTTTCAGCTCCACGTATACTTCCCGCGAAGATTCTTCACATGATGTCCCGACATCAAACCAATCACAGTCCCGAACCTTTAACTTCATCGAGGAATTGACAAATGTATTAGTTTTTATGCGCCAGGTCCGACTCAGAGTAAAATTATCACCGGAAACTGCCTTCCCACATGGCCATCTCAGTCCACCCTTAACTCTAGGGTCTACAATGGCAGAATCAACCAAATCTTCGATGCGTTGGATTTCATCGTCCTTGAAGAACACAAAAATACTAAAAAAAAATTATCAGAATTGTATGCAAGTAAAGAAATAAAGGTTACAAATACGTTATTTTTTGTGGGCTCAGTCACTTACGGTCAGATCATTGATAGGGCTTCTTTTTGTGTTTAGCATCAGCCTAAAATCAACGTTCATAACGAGGTACGATATGTCGATGACCATGTAACGCAACGGACTGAGCTCAACCTATAAGTCAAAAAACTACGTAAGCGATAAAGTTTGATAACTTAAGCAATACAGTTTGATAAAAATGATTGATTATATATATAGCATTCATCAGAAATTACAGAAACTTGCCTTGCATAGATGAAGTTTCCCATTTTCACTCGCCACTCTACATTTGCAAGACATTGTTGAATTCGATCGACTCGAATCGGTTAACTAAATGAAAGAAAAGGATCAATTACACGATAATGCATACGATAAATTAGTACAAATTAGATATGGCAAAACAACAAGTACCTGAACATGGTACACAACTTTTTCCCCTTTTAATTTAAGTCCGATCTTTTCGGCGCCTTCTTCGACAATGTAATCCGTGTACGACTTTGGAACTTTTGTATGCAGAAACCTCATCAATTTCTTCACAGTGTCTTCACAGCATGGAGATTCAGTCACAGAATTGCGTGAAGAACTATGGAAGAAAACAAGCTTGAATACGCAATAAATTGAACACATATAGGCAACGAAAAATCGACACTATCGATACAAACCTTCGGAATATAATCTTCCCGAACCTTGCAACCAAAGTAGGCTTCACTGCTTCAACTCCACGGGTCTCCATTTCTCTCCGCACATGCTCAAACGAGAAAATCAAATCTCGCGTCGCATTTTCTGCAATGTGAATCGACGGGATTTCGGGAACCGTCTCACCTACGACACTAATTCTTTCTGTAGATCATGATACGAAAAAATAATCATGAAAATCTATAAACAGAGCAAACTAATCAACACAAAATATTATCACCAACCTCCGTCTAGCTCATTAGTATTGATAAAAGCCATAGATTTTTCCTCAAGTTTTCGGTTAACATCCTCGAACGGAACTGATCGGAGGCAAACAGAAGAGGGAAGCTGGTTACGATCGTCCAAGCCAACGGCGAACCATCTCTTTACGACCTTGTCCGCATACACGATACCAGGAATGCTCCGAGTCGTACCATTTTTGGACCACCAAGGCCGGGATTTAGGACCTTTGATGAAGACAGAAGAAAGAAGCTCCGGCCTCGGCGAAGAAGGCCTCCCCGTGCCACCGCCGTCTTTAGGAAGGCGCTTGTGCGGGGGTAAGTACATGATGCCACTGAATTTAGATCGTCTCTTCCATTGTCTTTTCCTTGAAGACTTTCTTTTATATCTTTTTAGGAGGAAATCTAGAAGGAAGGAAGGTCAAGGAAGCATGATCGTCCCATTGGTTCATTCAGAGACGTTTGGAGCAGAAAGAGAACTTCCAATGCTCTTTTTCTCCCGCGAAAAAGTTCTGTAAAGACCAAAAAACTATTTCTCTTCATTTTAGTTTTCTTTACAAATTTCTTTGTCGTCTCCAACGTCGGCTTTTTCACAAAGTTATCTAGAGTTGACTACTGATAAATAAGAGAATTGCATCTACAAAATCATCAGCTTTTTCAGAAGAATTATTGTCTAGTTCTTTGGAGGTTGGGGGCTAAATGGTCATGAACAACAAGTTAAAACTTCTTGATTTGCCGTTTTTGTTACGAGCCTCGTAGTCATTATAAATAGTTGCACCTTAATTGATATAAAATCCCGGCAAAAAGTCAGATTATAAACTGGTAATATGGAATATTAACATAAGAAGCTCTAAATTTTTGTCATTATTGCTTTAAATCCTCGGAATATCGGTGGATGGTAACGTTTGAAAAAACATGGAGAGATTATGATTGAAACTGGTAGCGAAAACAAATACGAACTACGAAATCGTAAAGAATGTGTAACAACAACATATTAGGATAAGAGATTAATATGGCATACTTCGTTCTATAAGGCATAAAAGTGAAGGATAGTTCCATCTAGAACAGGGCCGAATCTTTCCAAAACGTCTTGCGTAAAACCGACAAAACAAAACAAGTATGAGGGTTTCTCTTACTGCAACTTAACAAAATTATAACCCAATAATACTTGAGAAGCCTTAGTTTGACACGACGATTTGGCCGCATTCTACCATTTTAGAAAGCTTTCGCAGCAGAAGAAGCTTTCCCACAACACCCTCAAGTCGTCCTTGAGCATCTCTTTGATCAGATTCTCATCAATTCCCGGTTCCTGAAAAATCTACTTAGTTAAGAATGATGGATCTCAAAAACAAATCAATCATAGTACAATGTAATTTGTGAGGGCGTTCGCATTCACCTTTAAATTAGAAACTACGTTTCTCAACTCCACGAATACTTCCCGCAACTTCTTCTCATCAGATGTCTCAAAATAAAATATATCCGAGTCACGGACCTTTAACTTCATTGATGAATTGATATATACTCGAACTTCCGAGTTCCAGATTCCCCAAATACTAAACTTTTCGCCAGAAGCTGCCTTACCAAAGGGCCATCTTAGTCAACCTTTAACTGAAGGGTCTATAATAGCAGAATCAATCAAATCGTGGATGCTTCGCAGGTCATCATCCTTCAAAAACACACAGATATTGATTTAATTCTGAAAAACAAAAAAGTTTCAAAAATATTTTTTTGGGGCCCAATTTCTTACGGTCAGATTGACAGCAAAGATTTTTGTGCTAAGCATCAGTCTCAAGTCCACGTTCTTCTCGAGGCAAGATATGTCCACGACTGTGTAACGCAACGGCTGGAGTTCAACCTATGATAGGATTCAGTGAAATTAATTTGATACAACGCACAAAGAACAACAGACAAAAGCCATGGGAAATTCACCAAGACGATGAATTTCAAGATAGTTTTATCGACAATCAGCCCAAAATGACACTTCGGTCAGTCCTTCCTTCGAGAACACAACAGCTCTTTATAGACATAGGCGAGCGATAAGCCATAGCATCACCAACTAGGGACAAGCAGCAAAATTGTGATTATGAAACCTTGATAACTAAACAACCGAAATTGCCCCTCTTCTTCTGATTAACGGAGGTCTAACAGAATTGGTTAAATCTTTTATCTAGTTCTAACTTGTCAAGCAATTAATATCAGAAACTGACCTTGCAGAGTTGAAGTTTCCCGTCCACCACGCTACATTTGCAAGAAAGTGTCGACGGCCGACTCGAATCCAACAGCTGAATAATAGAAAGTGATACGCAATAAGAAGTGTTTTGATATGGCTGACATGGGGATAAAACATTGCTAAATAAACGGGTACCTCGACAATGTACATAATTTTCGCCCTCTTCAATTCAAGTCCAATCTTTTGGGCACCTTCTTCGACGATATAATCCATGTACGTCTTCGGAATATTCGTATGCCGAAACCTCGCGGAGCTCTTTACAGTGTCTTCACAAAACGATGATTCAGCCACGGACTCGTGGGAAGAACTACAGCGATTGAGATCGGATTAATTAACAGTATGAACACGAAGAAAGCAACGGAAAATCGACATCATCGAAGAAACAAACCTTCGGAATATAATTTTGCCGAACCTAGCAACCAGATACGGCTTCACTGCTTCAGCACCATGGATTTCCACCTCTCTCCTCGTGTGCTCAAACGAGGAAATCAAGTCACGGGTAATGTCCTCTGCAATCTGAATCCATGGGCTCTTTGAAACATCACTGCTACATTCTGCGGAACAAAAGCTTTATAATTCAATGAAGTATGCAAACTGGAGAGAGATAATCAAGAAAAACAGTCACGAACCTCCATTTGGCTCGGTTTTGATAAAAGCCAGAGATTGTTGTCCGAATCGCGGCACGTTACCCGCGATCGTTACTGGTTGGAGACGAACAGAAGAAGGAAGCTGGTCAGGATCGTCCAGGCCAACAGCGAACCATCGGTCTACATTGTTGCTCGCGTAGGAGATTCTTAGCATTCTCTGAGACTGAGACCTGGGTTTACGATTTTTCACGAAAGCAGGGGATAGAAGCTCCGGTCTCGGCGAAGGAGGCCTCTCGGAGCCGTCATCTTTGGGACGACGCTTGTGTGGAGGTATGTAGGCCATTGCAGTGGGATGAAGCTCTCTGGAGTGGGATATTTGTAGTTGATGTTGATCGCCTCTTCGGATTCCTGAGCTTTGATCACCATTGTCGCGCTCCGAGGAAAAGTATGGACAACTGTGCTTGATCGTCTCATTGGTTCGTCACAGACCTTTCGACTCAAGATGAAGACACGAGTGAACACAGTGATATTTTCATTGTCGTTTACTTGTCGTTTTGACCAACTGTCTGGCAGGTATTATCTTATCCTTGTCGTTTTACTGACTTGAAGGAAATGGATCTCTTAGTTGTCGTATGAGAGATGTCGTTTCTACAATGGTTTATAGACAAGTTTACATTTATCCTTGTCACATGGAAACCCTTGCATTGTCGTTTATCACCATCTTTCGTGCGGATGTCCTCTTTTGTCGATTGATATCTTTCCTCTTCCTTTTGTTACCAATTTTTAGGGAAGTTATATGCCTTTCAATTATCAAATCTTACAGACTGACATCTTTTCAATGTCGTTTTCACCGAGCTTTTCCCTTTTTACAAAACTTTCAAGGAGGAGCTAAATCTTTCCATTGTCGTTTGATTCCAATTTAATACTAGTTCCAAAACTTTCATATTCTCGCTAGTAAATTACAAAAGAAGTTCCAAGAAGGAACCCAAAAGCAGAATATGAAGTCTAGTTTTACTTCTTTAAGTGGACTACACACATGACTTAACTGTGCTTAAGAGCCGACAAAACGAGAACACGGGTCGACTCTACCATTTCAGAAAGCTCTCGCAGTTGAAGAAGCTCCCCCACAAACACTTCAAGTCGTCCTTTAGCATATCTTTGATCATATTCTCGTCTCCGTCGCGTTCCTAAGAAATTACAAGAAGGTTAATCACTCGAAACGGGTTGATAAGCCATTGTATGGAAATGACATTCAAGTTTACCTTCAGCTTGGAAATTACTTTCTTCAAATGCACAAATACCTCCCAAGAGGATTCCCCCGTTGATTTTACGAAATCGAATCGATCACAGTTCCTAACCTTTAACTTCATCGTGGAATTAACATAGATTTTTGTTTTTACCCGCCAACTCTGACTAACAGTAAACCGATCCCCGGAAGCTTCCTTCCCAATAGGCCATCTCAGTCCACCCTTAATTGCAGGGTCGATCACGGCAGCACCGATTATATCTTGAATGCCTTGCATGTCATTGTCCTAGAAGAACAGAAATCATAAGAAAAAATCAAAACTTCAAATACAAATATGCATGTTCATTTGAGACTTGATCACTTACCATCGGATCATAGACGGTCTCCCGTTTTGTGTTGAGCAGAAGTCGAAGATCAATATTCTCTTCAAGGCAAGATACGTCGACGACCATGTAACGCAATGGACTGAGCTCAACCTATACGCAAAAAATCATTTA
This sequence comes from Parietaria judaica, assembly GCA_954871525.1. Taxonomy (NCBI): domain Eukaryota; kingdom Viridiplantae; phylum Streptophyta; class Magnoliopsida; order Rosales; family Urticaceae; genus Parietaria; species Parietaria judaica. The sequence continues at coordinate 13,005,576 of OX940862.1, forward strand.
AATCATCTAGCTTAAAGTTTAATCAAGAGGTAAATTTCAAAAACTTGCCTTGAAAACTTCGAGTTTCCCATCTTCCACTCTGCATTTGCAAGAGATTTTTGCGTCCGATCGACTGGAATCAGACAACTAAACGGGAAAAAGGGACACACGATAAGGCTTTTCAATCATCGACGCAATTATGGAACCAATGTTTGAACAAAAAAAATCAGAGCTGTACCTGAACAATGTAGATGTCTTTTTCCAGTTTCAATTCCAGTCCAGTTACTCGGGCACCTTCATTGACAATGTAATCCATGTACGATTTCGGAATGTTTGTGTTCAGATGCTTCTTCAGACGCTTCAGAGAATCTTCACTATTCAAAGCTTCCGTCACAGATTCAGGTGAAGAACTACAGAAAATTTAGATGATAAGATAAGCAACAAAAACCCAAGTATACAAACGTGTTAAAAACCGGAAAGAAAAAAAAAATCGATTTAATCGGCACAAACCTTCTGAAAATGATTTTGCCGAATCTCGCAACCAAAGTTGGCTTCATTGCTTCAGCTCCAGGGTTCTCCATTTCCGTTCTCACATGCTCAAACGAGGAAAGCAAGTCACGAGTAACACTCTCTGCAATCTGAGTCCATGGGCTCTCAGAAACCCTAGCTCTCACCTCACCGCTTCTTTCTGCAATGGATCAAAATCACAAGAACTAAAAAACAATCCATAAAACCAGAGCAAGCAGGAGAAGATCACTAACCTTCATCTAGTGCGGAGTTGATCAGAGCCAAAAGATTTTTCCCGACTTCTTGCTGACCACTCTCGGACGGAGCTGCTCGGAGACGAACCGAAGACGGAAGGTGGCTGCGATCGTCCAAGCCAACAGCGAACCACTTCCAGACGCAGTTGCTCGCGTAGGAGATTCCTGGACATCTCTGAGTCGCTGCGTTTCTCGACCTGGAGTTAGGGTTTCTCGCGGAGACAGGAGAGAGAAGCTCCGGCCTCAGCGAAGAAGCCCTAGCCGAGCCATCGTCGTCGTGTAGAGGACGACGCTTGTGAGGAGGAATGTAGGGCATGGAAATGGAAGAAATCTCTCCGCCAAAAATGGCGGTTGCGATCGTCTCTTGGGTTATCTTAGACTTTAAGCTTTCTTTTTCCGTACAAGTCTAACGAACCTTGATTAATTCTCAAACTTTCAAAACCTTTTCTCTCCTTGTCGTTTTCCCAGAAGTAAACATTGTCGTTTTTGGTTTCTTTACCAACTTTGAAGTAGTCGTTTTTTGTTTTACCAACTTCCAAGAAAATAAAATGATTAATTAGTTTAAACTTTAAACATTGCTCGGGCTACAGAGATGGGTGAGTTATTTCCCAATTCTTTAGTATTTAAACATTACGAACTCTTTGTAATCTATTTATATGGGATTCTTTGATAGAGAGGAAAACAAAGTACAAAGCAAATTTCATTTAACTTGTGTTACAACACAAACACATTATAGAGAACATTGTTCTTTGCTTCTCATTTTTTTCTTTCAACTTTTGGGTTTTATTGTATCATTTCATTTGCCCCATGTATTGTAACACTCGAATGAAATGAGATTCCAATTGTTTTGTGTGCATTGAGGTAGTATTGCTCCTAAAAAGAATACTAAAAATACGTTAATATGTTTTGTATAAAGATTAAGTAGTTCGAGTAAAAGTCAAAGTCAACATTTTGGAAGATATAATACAACGCGATACCCGCCACGCCAAAAGAGATATGACACCTCAGCAAGGCTGGCGAATCCTCAAGAAATCACATCTCACATTTAATTAATTAATTAATTAATTAATTTAAGCTCGGCTTTAGTAATTCTTACATAACATCTTCTAAGTTTCGAGCTTCCACTGAACTCAACTCTGGAGAAGACGAAGATGGCGACCAGCGAGAAGAGGGTTCTTCTGCTCTGCGGCGATTACATGGAGGACCTCGAGGCCATGGTCCCTTTCCAGGCCTTGCTCGCCTACGGCCTCGCCGTCGACGCCGTCTGCCCCGGCAAGAACTCCGGCGATGTCTGCCGCACCGCCAATCTCGAGTTGCTCGGCTACCAGGTCACCTCACTCATTTCACTCTCACCAAATCACTTTGATTTCAATGGCTTGTCTTGCTTTTGCCATTGATTTAGTACCAATTAGCGACTATTAGTCTTGCTCGCGTAATTGCTTGCAGTTTCTTCGCACTACATTCTTCTATGAATGAAATATAGCAAGATTGAGAATCGAAATCCCTGAGATATTGCCCGATAAGATCGTCAACCTGTCCCTTACACAATCTTTTGAATCGCAGACTAATTCCGAATCACGAGGTCACAATTTCGTGCTTAACGCGACGTTTGACGAGATCGAATTCGGCAAGTACGACGGGTTGTTGATACCAGGAGGCCGAGCTCCGGAATACCTTGCCGTGGATCCGAAAGTTGTGGAATTGGTGAGCAAGTTTGTCGATGCGAAGAAGCCAATTGCTTCGATCTGCCACGGTCAATTGGTCTTGGCAGCTGCTGATGCGGTTAGAGGGCGGAAGTGCACGGCGTACCCTACAGTGGGACCCGTGCTCGTTGCAGCCGGCGCTCATTGGGTAGAGCCTGAGAGCCTTAAGGCATGTTGCGTTGACGGTAACTTCATCACCGGGGCTGCATATCGAGGACATCCTGAGTTCATTAGACTCTTCGTCACGGCATTAGGAGGCTCCGTCACTGGTTCCGATAAGAGGATCTTATTTCTCTGCGGGGTATGTAATACTTCTCTTTGTGCTATAATTAGAAAGAAATAATCGTTTTGATTAGCCTTTCACACTCTATTGTTCTGAATCTTTTAGCAACCATTATTTTGGTTGATTGACATTATCATTGATTCTGTTCGAAAAACGCCATGTAACGTGTTTAAACTGTTCGATTTGGACTAACTAGCTTCTAATTAGGAGTGCCTTCAATGTCAAAGTTGATATTTGAACTCTAATTTCATGTTAATTTCTTTCTTTTTATCACCAATACAGGATTTCATGGAGGACTATGAGGTCACGGTTCCATTCCAGGCACTCGAAGCCCTTGGTTGCCACGTCGATGCAGTTTGCCCTAAGAAAAAAGCCGGGGACAAATGTGTGACAGCGGTGCATGATTTCGAGGGCGACCAAACCTACAGCGAAAAGCCAGGCCACAATTTCACATTAACGGCTGATTTTGAAGGCTTGGACGCTTCAAGCTATGACGCGCTTGTCATCCCTGGAGGCCGAGCGCCTGAATATTTGGCTTTGGATAAGGCTGTCATCGCAATAGTGAAGCACTTCATGGAAGCCCAAAAACCGGTTGCTTCGATCTGTCACGGACAGCAGATTTTAGCCGCTGCTGGTGTTCTTCGGGTAATCTATTTCTACATATATTAAATGCAAAGTTGTACAGAAATCCGATAAGACTCAAGCTTTGAATTTTGTTTCGTGATAAGAAAAGTAAAGGGAATCAGTTTTGTTATTTTTAAATTAGTTAAGACCTATATTAGCTAATTGAAGCTTACATTATTTTCTAAGTAGGTCAGTTTCGATGTAATTTGCTTAATAATAACTTGTCTTATATTAATTGCAGGGAAGGAAATGCACTGCATACCCGGCTGTGAAGCTCAACGTGGTTTTGGCAGGGGCGACTTGGCTTGAACCCGACCCTATCCACCGCTGCTTCACCGACGGAAATCTGGTGACGGGAGCAGCTAGGCCAGGCCACCCTGAGTTCATCGCTCAGCTAATGGCTTTGCTTGGAGTTCAAGTATCTTTCTAATCGTTTCTTATCGCACCATCTTCCACAAACAATAATAAAGGTTCCGTAATTTTACGAATAAATTTATGTTATGTGTTGGTTCTCTTCTTCTATTGTGCTACTTTTGGCTGTAATTTCACCTTTATATGCTGTTGATTTTCCGATTTCCGGTGTAACGGATTAGCCATAACCAATCCTGAATTTCGTTTTCATATTTCCAAATTTCGGGAAGAAAAAAAAAAAAAAAAACCATATTATTCTAAAAAAAAAAAAGAATCCAGAATTCGATTTCTAGAGTTTGAACAAACGAATTACGAATTTCATGAAGATTAATTAGCAGGTTTATTCCAGGAAGAAAAAGAAACGACGATATAATGTCGTTTTTTATTAGAAGAATATTCAACGTTCGACTCATTTTAATAGAAACAGTATAAAATATGGAAACGACATGACAATCTGGTAAACTGCGAAAACTTGGGTGTCGTTTGATCATATTCAGAAGTGTGCAACTAAAACACACAGTGAGTACAGTTTTGGTCGTTTAAATAAAAAGCGAGAGTATCACATATTTGCCACTCAATAAAAAGCGAAAACTATAACTTTTTTATGTGGAAAGCTGTAGAATAGAATTAGGATTGTAAATGCCAATAATAAAAATTGAATAAACATATATTTATGTGGAAATTTAACTTCTTATAAATTTATTAAGAGTTATGAACTCACTACCCTCAAAGAAATAACCCCCAGTGGTGGAGTGACAATGATTCTTATCATCTCAAACTCAAGATCGGACGTTAAGGCAAAATCTTGCAATGACGTATATAATTTAGGCAATGGAACCAAAATGTAGCCCAACTCTCGAATAAACTCTATAAACTTAAGAGGGGCATAAAAAATAATTAAGACAATGTATTATCATTACAACTAAGAGTTAATAAATACTATATAGTATAATAATAAATTGTGCTTAATTTGTTGGAACCGACAAATAAAACAGGAGGTTTATCAATTTCAATTCTAGTGCAAGGACCAACAAGGAAATTACTTCTGTTTATAAACCGAAGTAGCAGTTTTGAAGCATTCCTTTAGAATGAAATATAAAATAAAGACATCACACTATAAGTGTGTTTCTACAAATTTTGAAATCAACGTCAATATCAAAAGCCAATTTATGAGTATTTTACTACAAATTTTAAAATTACGAAGACGTCCTAGCCGAGCCGTCGCCGTCGTGTAGAGGACGACGCTCGTGAGGAGGAATGTAAGGCATGAAAATGGAAGAAATCTCTCTGCCAGGAATGGCGATTTTGATCGTCTCTTGGCGATTTTGATCGTCTCTTGGGTTATCTGCAGCCAATAGAGTGGATCCGCCACTGCCTATCCGGCGAGTACATAAATCGCAAATGCAGACTCCGTGATGACGGAGCACTCGATCTATACAGTGTAAGCAGTGCGATTTAATTTCTGTGTTTTAGTTTGCTTAATTGTTGACTTTTTTTAATTAATAAATTTGTGTATAACAGGTTCAGCGCTCGGCCGTAAAACACTCGGTCAGCAAAGTTTTATGCCTCGACGAAGTTATCTAGAGTTGCACACCACGGCGTCGTGGCGCGTCGCGACGAAGTCGCCAGAATCGCGAGAAAAAACGTCGCGACGCGTCGTGGCGTGCAGCGTCGCGGTGAGTCGCGAGAGAGAGAGAGTTCTGTGAGACGGAGAGAGAGAGAGAGCGGGAGAGAGAGAGAGAGAGAGGGGGGAGTCGCGACGAATCGCGATCGGAAGCTCGGAATCGCGAGAGTCGCGACGCGCCGGAAACCACCGCGACGAGTCGCGATCCTGGTTGGCGACGAATAATGTGCAGCTCTAAAGTTATCGACGTCCAAATCTCACTGAAATCAAAGCGAAAATCCACTGCTGTAAGTGAAATCCGATTAATTTTTTTGCTCGATATTTTTTTCATAAAGATTTTTGATAAATATTTGATATTTTCCCTCTTTTTTTCCTCTTAGGACATGAATCGGGATGAAATCCGGGAGATTGTCGCCTCCGCTAGAGTAGACGCGGCGCTCGGGGTCACCTGGGACATCGGCGCGGAAACTCGCGGTACTTTTCCGTTACGGATTGTGGATGCACCGAGACAGTGACCTTCGCAAAGGCTGCTGTGGATCCGTCCCTCATGGCCCGCTTCATGTCGTATTTCACAAGAGTGGGGGAAGCTGAAATCTTGATGAAACTGAAAGTGAAAAAGTGGGTTAAGTTTGATGGAACATCCTTTGAGACATATGTGAAGATGGGTAACGTCGTCGCGGCATTATTAAAGGTATGCAATTCCTGTTGTTTTTTTAGAGGAATCAGTAGGGCTCCAATGCAATTTTGATCGTTTTAATAACTTTTTTTTTTTTTTTGTAGGATCAGAACGAGACCGAGGTAAATGACGTGCTTAGAGATAATTTGAAGTCATTGTGGCCGTTCTTCCAATGCCCGGAAACGTTTTCTAGAGATGGTCGCTGAACAGATTGGAATTCGTGTGGTCTTAAAGTTATTAATTAGTTATTACCCTTGTATAATTAGTGACTGTGAAGTATACGTATAGTGTCGTTTGCAACCGAATTAAGTAAATGCCAATAATCATAGCAAATGCCAGTAGCTGGCCCACGGATCACAAAAGGCAGCCGCCGTTTACGTTGCGCCACAAACGCCAAACACGCGTCCACACGCGTACGTGAGCAAGTGACTCCCGTTCAGTTAAAAAACGAGACGAGAAGGCAGGCACATTGATATCAGTTCTTAATTAACTGCGGCATAAGTTACTGATTTCTTTATAATTTTAAACTTAACACTTCTAATAATATTTAATAAAATAGATTAATAATTATTAATTAATATTTAAACAGTTTAACAATAATCAAAATTTTAAAAACGCAGAGTAAGATTAGGTTTTAACAAGTTTAATAAATTTCAGCAAAAGTACTTAGTTTATTTATATGAACACTTCCATCAATCGTTACAAAATGATAAGATTTAATAGATGGTTTTAACCATTTTTGAGTAAGTTCAATTAATAGAAAGTTAATGAAGTTATTTAATGTTGAATAAATATAGGATAAAAAATTATTAAAAAAAAAAAGTAAAATATGTATGTTTGCCGCAAGATATTTGGTCTCTTTCATGCCACGCGTCGCGTAGCACACACTACGCCATCTCCTCGTCTCGGCTCACATGCGACGCAATCATCTCGTTTCGTCCAGCACTGGAACGCAATTCGTTGTTTTCTCACTGACTGAAATTCAAACAAGACGTGTCACGTTTCTTTTTTTGTTCAATTCAATGGATGGGGAAATTCCAACAAAATATAAGAGGAGCCACTAATTTAGGAATATGAAAATAAATTAATTAAATAGGGAATAAACAGACAATAACGCCTGATTCTTCATTTATAAACATCACTGATAATAGTTTTCTTTCTTTCAACGTTACTTGCACAGAATTAAAAATAAAGGTCCCAGAAGTTTGACTTTTTTATAAAGCTTTTCGAATTTCTAATAAACAAAAATTACAATGTAAGCTTGTACTGATTGTATCGAACATAATGTTTGAGATTGAACTTCGGTCTTACATTTGATATTGCACTTTATTAATCTTATATTTCTATATAGAAAGATATCATATAAAATTTATTCGAGTTATTAACCGTGTTGGTCACCGACTGGTGACGAGCAAAAGTGTGACTCAATGTCACTTGACAACCTCGACAGTTAATCGAGCATGACATTCAGTCAACGCTCGAGGGACAGAATCAAAGCGGCTTTGTTGGAGCTCTATAAATACTCGTCGAGTATGAGAGCAGAGGATGATCACACCAATATTAACAAACACAAGAATCAGAGAGAAACCAGAGGAGATAAGAGGAAGGCTTTCTTGAGAGAGAGAAAGGAAACTCCGGCGATTCTCAGGCGTTACGGAAGGTGGAGATGACGGGTCTACGATGGGAAAGCGAAGGGAAGAATCTCGGCAACGACGGACAGAAGGGCAGTCTTCTGGGGAATCCTTCGGAGGTTATTCGCGACGTCAAGAGGGTCGGTTCTCACCAGGGTTCTGGTCACCGGCTTGATCTGGGTGATCTGAGAAGGTTCCGACGATCGTGAAGGTGCTACTCCGCAGTGGCTATACCGTGGAAGGGTAGATCACAAGGGGCGTTCGAACAAGGGTGTTTGGTTCAAATTCATCGGTGAAGAACAATCGTTGTATAAAGTCGGTATATTTGTAATCGATATTGTAACTTGGAAGTTGTTGATCAATAAAGTCGCGTAGTTCTGTCCATTTTAATCGTATCGGATTCTGCAAAGTTTTTCGTATATTGCTCATGGTGCTCGGGTTGTTGGGTTGATTTCCTAACAACCGTCATGTATCATAATCTCATCAATTTTTCTCGTTTTCTTTATGAATCACGTGTACTAGTTGTAGTAAAATTGACGCAATGGTATATAAAATCAATCATAGTTTAACGTATTTTGTGTTTAGAATTTCCAAGGAATTTGCCTAACACATAGTTGAACATATTTTGAAGTAATTTCAGTAGCTCTTACCTCTTTGCGTTTTCTTGAGTTTAACGGTGCTATATTGAAAACAATAAGACTATTGGCTATAAATACCGAATGTGAAAAAAATATTTTGAAATACGCAGCGAATGACACAAATACACACATATTCGTTCGTATTGGCATTCAATTTTTATAAGAAAAATATAATACTTCAAAGTTAAAACCGCATCTATAACATATGAGTAGAATGTATGTTTTTATATATAATTTGTGTATCATCATTTTAATAGTCCCGAGCTTATATTTATCGTCATATATTTTGCTCAATGATTATGTATAATGAAATTTGATCGCATATTTTGACTCCTTCTTCCCCGTATTGTCAATAATTTAAATGCACCTTTCAAACAGATCAATATCAAAACCAGAAGCATAATTCACTTCAATTCGACCGGCATCCGATTAAATTTGACAGATAGATGAAAGTATCCGAATATAATTGTTACATATATATGGGACATTTGCGACATATGTACTTAATTTTGTACTAAGTGTATTTGTAACGGTACATTCTCAAGTCTCTATTTTTGCGACCACGGCATCCTAAAGTTGGAAACCATTAAGTATGTTATAATGTTATAATCTCATCAATTTTTCTCTTTTTCTTTGCAAATCGTGTGAACTAGTTGTAGAATAAAATTTACGCAATGGTATATAAAAGTCAACCGTGTTTATTATGGTTTTCAATTATCACATAATCAAGTTTAGGTACTTTTGCCGTTACAAAAGTTAGGTCTTTTTACCACAATTAACCCTAATTAAAAAAAATTATCGCCACCGCGAACAATCTACTAGTAATAAAAAGAGAATACTTGTATAAATATGTAAATTAATACAGCTAGAAGTATAAAGATATAGGCCCGCTTCAGGCATGGAAAAGACCTCCTCCTTAATCGGGTATCGAAGCGAATGTGCTGGAAATCCGCCTCAATGAACAGCATCTCTCGCATTCCCCCACGGACAATTGGATGAGGCCAGCTCTCCCAGACATTATCTTCCGACGAACCGAGCCAGAGGTACTTGATTGTGTCGTGCACATTAAAAGCGACGACATCGCTCATTGGCATGGCCAGGGGGGGGGGGGGGGGGGGGGGGGGGGGGGGGGCACTCAAGGCTTCCGTTGAGACACGCTATATCAACTCTCTTTCTCAAATTCCACGTTTTAATGCAGCTTCCTTGCACGTACTCCAACACCCATAGCTCCATGAGTCGCATGCGCGGTTCCAACATGGAAATCAGGCCGAGCTTTCCTTCGCACGCGAATATCCTTTGTTCCCACCCGTCCTTCAGTTGCGCAAGCAACACTGCGAAATCAAAGTGCACGGTTTCCCAGTCGAGGGTGAAAACTCTCCGATTTGACGTGAGAGCGTAGAATACGCCGCCGGCGGAGACTGTCGGCTCGTCGAAGCGTATAGTCTCTGGTAAAGGAAGCTTGATCTTCTCCGGTAACTCCCTCCATGCCCACATTGCCGAGTCAAAAACCTCACATCTGTTGGAAAAAATAAACGTGGATTATTAGTTTCTAGAAGCATTTATATTAAAATCTAATTCTAGAAACTAATAATTATTGAATCAAGTGTTACCGGTAGTGGTTGTGCTCTCTTAACTCCCCAGACTTGGAGTCTGAATTCGGCTCCAAGAACCCAAAAATCTTGTAACGTAGAGCGTTCGAGGAAAGCACAGTCATAGCGGAGACTCGAGTACGATAAGAAGGCAATTCTTCGGGCCTTGGAATGGGCTGCCATTGCCCAGATTGCGAGTTGTAGAGGGAGAATTCAGTAGGCCGTGCCACTGAATGGGAGCTGCAGAGAACTAGGCCTTGCTTCGTCACAGCTTCGATCCCGGTGGCAAGGAAGGCGAAAGAGATGTCTCTATGGTTGATAGTCGGCTGTTCCATTACGTAGGACTGCTTTTGGCGTGAGAGCACGTGCGACCGGATAAATATAATAATTTATGTATAGTAAGCTCTCTCTTAATATTAATAAATATAATAATTTAATCTCTCCCACATAATTTTTTAGAACATATAGCATAATACCATCATGCTGTAATATATATACAATATTTTTAATATATAGTATATTTTTTAAAACTGTTTCGGTAAATGTAGTGATAAGATAATATTAGCTAGAGAGTTTAATCTGAAATTATGAATCCACTATTATTGATATTCAAATATACCTTTTTTTACTATAACAATCCACTAGCGTACATAATGATTCACATGTATAGATTGAATATACCTTCAAATATACTTTATCGTTAAAACATACGGTAATTGCTCATGACGAAATTAGACATCAATATTGAGCAATATTTTACTGCTGTTTAAAATATTAATTATCGTTTTATATTCGATACAACGCGGACGCGGTATTTTATCAATTAATAGATTGAATATCGTCACCAGATAGGTGAATCCATAATAGACCGAATACGGTTCACCATATTCGCTGAGAATCGGTATTTTACTTGAATACTGAATATCGAACACTTATTTTTTGAATCACTAACAATATTTCATAGCTAGATCATATTACAAATTCATTCATATTTACATGATTTATATGAGCATTTTCTTCACCAGAACCTATCTTTATTGATGACGCTCAAGTAACCCGCCATGACTTTCCCTCCGGTGTTCCTTATACCGTCGATCAAATAACACCACGTTGACCTCAATGCCCCGACGAAGAAATCAGCGTCCGCAGCCATCAAGAAGTTGACGATCGGGTAATTCGTGCTCGTCTCTAGGCCGAGTCTTGCCTCGTAAGCGGCCATTGAAGCGTTCCTCACTTGTCGTCTCACATGTGTGTAGAAGAATCTCCAGTTTGTGTACTCCCGGAATTTGTCAATCACTTCCTAGGTTTCAGAACCCCGGTCATTCTTAGTTGATTCTGCTGAATCTGATAATTAATAAGCGGAATAAAATGGAGACGGCAACGAGTTTGGTGTATACTTTGACCTGCATTTCCGTGGAGAGCCAAACACTATTGAGCTCCGGGAAGCGCCTCCGGACGCGGTCAGCGAGAAGCATGTATTTTTCGAATCCGACAATGTCCATTTCGCACGCCTTATCGCCCATTCTCACATGCATGCTGAGCAACGGTTGTGGCGTCCAAGCCTTTTGGTTTGACCACACGAAATCTTCGATGTCGTGCCTCTGGTCAGTCGTGATTTCCTGCGAAAGACGAAATCTTCGAGTTATTTACGTAAAGATCAAGTTTACCTGACAAACAAGGGGCCGGATTGGTCAAACCTTAGATCTTTGCCGGAAAAACTATTGGCAACCATGACCGCTGCTTCCTGCCCGAAAGCCGGGTGGCGAGCGACGTTCATCAACTCGCACGTGTATTCGCTCCGAAATCTCATCAGATAGCGCACCGCCTGTACGAATTGCATGGGTTAAACTCTGTCACTTTGATTCCGAAAATCATTCTGAAAACTCAAAATAATCCGTACCTGTGCTCTCCACCATCTCCGGTCCATTTTGTGATGAGAAGCGATCAAACTGCCGTTGACTTCCGTCGTGGTTGCAGGAAGCTCCAAGAGATTCCCCAAATCCGGTACTCCTCAGCTGGCACGTGACTTATATTGTCATTACAAATAAGATTAAAGCACGTGACTTATAAAGAGATAATTATATCAAATTAGAAGAAAAAATAATCACAATGTCTTTAGTGGAATGGTACGTCGTTCAATTTATTTTTTTAAGTAATCGAGTTTGGTTCCTTGAAAGTTATCGACTCGGTGGACCAAATGCATCCGCTATGTGGATGTTATCAATTTCATAGTTTCTCAAATCTTCCAAGAAGGAAATACATAGAATAGCCGACGCATTAACTAGTTTTTGTACGCTCAAAATTTAGGTCATCATTGGTGGCCTTCGCACCCGGATTTTTCTTCGTGTTTATTAAACGTCGATATTTGTTTGAGAGAGAACTTTAGTTTTCGATAGTTCTCTTCTCATTTGGTTTTGTTTTGTAATCTTTGATATTATATTTATATTAGTATGAGTCTCGGTTCTTACTTTGTGTTCTTTGGTGTCAATCTAATTGAGATTCAAATTGGTTTAGTAAGATTTCGAACCTCCATCTCTAACTATATATATCACTCTTAAGTTAATTTCGGTGACAAAAAAATCTCAAATTTTAATAAGAAGAAAATAAAAGAGGTAAGAGCTCAGTATTTATAAAGTTTTTCTTAAACAAAGAAATAAAGTACAAATGCGCCAAATTAAGTTTGTATAAGATCAAAACTTAAAAGAGCAATTATGATTGTGATGGGTATTTTTTTAGTAAAGAAAAATTAAGGCCCAGTCTAAAAAATACAGTTGAGATGCCAAAAAACCCGTAAAATGACCCGGATCCGCCACAAAAAAGTCAGTGGGACCCGGCCCAAGAAGTCAACCAGACTCGGCCGAAAAAAGTCGGTAGAAAATTTGGTACTTTACCGTAAAAGAGCATTACGTACGCCATCGCGTTATCGCGTCATCGCGCCAAACAATATTCAAATTGTTCAAGGGCCCGGAAAATTATTAATAATTTCCCGTAAACCCCTGGATCCTCCTAAAAATATGAACTTCAATTCGATCAAACGGTAACTCACAACAACGTTGAATAACTCAAATCGACTCAGATCAATTCACAAAAACACTCCTATCTAATTATAAAAAATATATGATTATATATATATAAATAATATATACTACGTCATATCACTCTAAAATTGTGCATTTGATGAGTTTATTGTTGCTTTATTTCTTCATATTACAACATTACGATAAAATTAATATTTATTTTAAATTCCATTCGAATTTGTCATCAATATCACACCACCGCCCTTCGCACGGTGCCGTTTACTAGTTATATTTGTAGAATATGATTATGTCGATATTCTCATTACTTATACAAATCAGTATATTCTCACATTTTTAGCATAAGTAATAGTACCAAAATCCAGTGTTCCGGTGTTTTTTGGTCAGTATGTGATTAAGATTAAGATTGATCACGCACGAAATATGTACATTTATGACCAAATGCTCTAAAAAATTAACTATTCTATACTTAAATTAATTTTTTAACACTTGAATGAAATGAGATTCCAATTAATACTAGTATTATGTGCATTGAGATTTGAGGTACTATTGCTTCTAAAAACACGATAATATGGAGAATCCCATCTTTGCCACTCAACTAAACTAGTTGTCGTTTTCAGTGGACTACAAGTTTTTCTTTTTTTCTTCAGACAGTTGAAGTTGACTTGAAATCGTTGCATTTAGGTAGTGTTTACTTAGATGTTCTGTTTAATCTAACCTCAACCGAAAAAGAATTGAATCGGGATAAAAAAAAATGGCAATAATAAAACATATTTTGAAATTTAATTTTTTGTAAATTTATCTAGAGTTAATTCACTACCATCAAAGAAATAAACGCTTTGGGGTGACAGTTACAATGCAATGATTCTTATCTCAAACTCTAGATCGCATTTGAGGTACATAATTTCGGCAGGTTTAAAAAAAAATGTACATAATTTAGGCAATAGAACCAAAATGTTTCCATAACATCAAATTTGAAAGAAAAAAATTATCATACTATATCTTTGGTTGAAAGGTATGTTATAGTTATGGCAAATATATAGTTTGTTTGTATATCACTCATAAATTAATTTCGGTGAGAATTTTTTATAAATTTTAATAAGAAAAAAATAAAAGAGATAAGAGCTCATTATCCATAACGTTTTCTTAAACAAAGAAATAAATCAGAAAGTGCACCAAATTAAGTTTGAATAAGACCAAAAACTTAAAAGGGCAATTGTTATATCATCATCAAGTCTAAGAGTTAATAAATACAACATATAATAATTATAATAATAATAATAATAATAATTATAATAATAATAGTAATAAATAAAATTGTGCCTTAATTTGTTGGAAACGACAAATAAAAGAGGAAGTTAATCGATTCTGGCGAAGGGACCAACAAGGAAATACAAAAACGAGATGTTCTGTTTATAAACCGAAACAACAGTTTTAAAGCATTCCTTTAGAATTTAATAAAATAAAGACATCATATTGACAACGACATTATTTATCTAAATAATTTCAGACAGTATGCCTACTGTGCCAACTATGTCTTCCACAAATGGGAAAATTTCCACATTGTTATAGATATTTGGTAAATCAATATCAAAACTTAAAAGCCAATTTATATGAATGTTATTATAAATTTCAAAATTAAGAAAGTGTTAGCTCTTTAACATGATTATTTCTTATGATTTTTTTACGTTTCATTATTTATAATTTGGGATTTATTATTTTTAAAATTGAGTTATAATTTGGTATCATTGTCGTAAACTTAATTTTAAAGTTAATTTTTTTAATCAAATTTTTAATGTTTATTAGTTTAATTATTCAATAAAATATTTATCAAAAAATAAAAACAATTGTACAACAACGATACCAATTAGCTAAGAAGTAAATAATTTAAATAATAATAAAAAAAGACAAGTTGACGAGAGCATGAAGCACCGACAGCCAATAAAGATGAAATCTTAGGGTAAAAATTCCCTACGTAACTTACTTCCAAAGCAAATATTGATACATAAATAAATAATTTAACTTCTTCTTCAAGTTGACTATCCTGAAAATAACACCAAAAACACAGATAAGGATGATAAGTGCTGCACATGACGCCGTCGCGGCCGGTCGCGGCGGAATCGCCGGAATCGCCAAACGTCGGATCGCGACGCGTCGTGGGAGGTAGCCTGGCGATGCATCGCGATGGACCGCGAGAGAGAGAGAGCCAGTCTTGTGAGAGAGCGAGGAAGAGAGAGGAAGAGAGACGTGCGTCGCGACGGAATGGTCTTGCCGCGAACCGTCGCGATTTTTGGCTCAGAATCGCGAAGAGTCGCGATGCGCCGGAGAAGGCCGCGACGCGTCGTGGTCGGATGTGGCGACGGATCTGTGCAGCTCATCACAATACAATGTTATTGTATATGACTATATGCAAACGAAATATTTTTTATTGGGAAAACAAATATTGGCCAAATAAATAAAATAAAATAAATATATAGGCTAAAGAAAGAGCAAAACGTGTGAGACACTGCGTCGTGTTGTCAGCTCAAAATGCGATTATGCGATGCGATGTCCAGTGTGGGAAATATTGACTTTAACTTTTTTATAATATTCATTACCAAATATCACATAATTACTTACTAAAATTAAGATATTTTAAATTAAATCAGTAATTCTGGCTATCGACTTATTTCAAATAAATTATAAAAAAATTATCAGTATATCAAAAAACTCTGAATACACTCGTAAAACTAGACTCTTATACGGTTCTCAATTTATTATCTCTTCGATTTTTTTTTATATATATTTATATCTCTAACGATTCTCCTTTATATTTATTGTAATTAATTTTCCAAATTTTAAGACACCGAATTTGTCAGATAATGATACTTAAATAATAATAAATAATTAGGAAAGCTGAATGTGGCAGTGAGTTAAAGCTATACCTCCAAAAGTCCCAACAGAAATACTGTTGAGTTAATATTATCCCATCTTGCCAGAGAATTCAATTTCAAACAACATTTAATTATTATCTCAAGAATTAACACTTCATGTCAACACTCATAATTTTATATTGTTTTTTACTTGTATTTTTTTAGTATGAGTCATGAAGTTATGATCAAGGTTTTCTGAAAGTGCCATTAACAGTGGAGTAATCGTTAGTATCTCGCTAATTAACTGGTGGTTTATCGGCAAAAAATCACCCTTAATTGTTTTTGTTTTATATGTTCACGGAACGTATTTGAAGATTAATCATTTTTTCGTACTACTACAAACTAAACGGAAAAGAAGTGTACTCTAATGGAAGCCATTATCGTCATAAGTTACTCGCCGGTTGCAGATCTCTATTTTCTAAAAACAGATATATTTTTTTATTTTTTTTTAGCATGTATACTCATCATCTAGCCCCGATCAATTTTATATTTTAAATCACTATTTTTGGAGGACAATAGACTTTGGTATGAGTGTCTTCTAAAGGATAATTTACGGAAAAATTTCTGCAAGCCAATATAGATTGTTGTAACATAATTTGATGGTAAAAATAACTCACATTTTCTTCGTAGCGTAATTTTACCTCACTGGCCCTAATATTGGTTGTTTTGCCGTCAAAATTTAGCAATAACTATTGAAGTGTTAAATTTAAAACAAACTCTTGAATTTTAGTTAGTTTTACCTCAATTTAACTTAAAAGACAATAACCTTTATAATTTATATACATATACATACATTGTTTAAGTCAAACACTTGACAGTAGTACGTGAATGTTTTCAGTTTGGGCCATCAGCAAATCAGAGGTCCGTAATTTCTTGGGTTCGCCAAAACGACGACTTTGAATGAATACGTTGCCTTGCCTTGCATGCCTTGGGGCTTTCAATTCCATGAAAGTGAAACCAACACTTTCTTTGAGAAGATCGTGGGTAATTCAGGTTTCACATTATTCCTTAATAATTCATTGCCATTTTAGGTCAACCGCAACTTAGTAATAGTAGTAACAATAATTGTCAAATTTTGCACTAGGCATTATCTCTCTCTTTCCATATATATGTATATATAATATAATATTTCCCAATTGTCATAGAAGAAAACAAAACCACTATTAGTATTACTTCTGAATAGTAGGTTAGGGGTATTTAAAAAAAGAAGAAGCAAATAACATAGTTTATCCTAAAAGAAACTTAGTTTATAGTCCAAAACTCTATTTTTTTTAATGTACTTTTACTTTATATTCGTTTAGTTCACAAATATCATAATAAGGAATAAAATGGCCACTATTAGAAATCGATTTTACCGATAAAGCAATTACCAATTCCACTGCTAAATGTAGACGTTAAAAGGTTAAAATGTACGTCGTCTAAAAAGTATTTTTTTTAGCTTAAGTTATATATACATATATATTAATGTGTTGTACATATTTTAAAATAATGTCATGAACAATATTGTTAATCTCTTCGTTTTCCCACAGAATTAGAGGTTTAGTTGCTGTATTTTTTATGGGTGCTAAATTGATTGGTCAAAATACATTTTGAACCCTAATTTTGACGGAAAATATTACATGATTTTTCACCTTGTATCCTAGTAGTAGGGTTTATTAATGTTGCTCCTTTTTCAGGTCCGAAACCATGCAAACCGAATCCTCTTTTACGTGGATCCAAAAAGATCCCTAACTTGAGGCAAGCAGACATAACACATCAAAAAGTTCATTTGTTTTGGTGCTCGAGATATATACACTGCATGATTTACGTGCAAACCAGACGATTCCATATCGGACAAAAAGGGCACTTCCAAAAGTTGCCCTCAAAAGGGTTTCTCTAAATCTCACTCCTTTACAACAATTCATAGAAATATTTATAAAAATATAATAAATAAAACTACCAGTGGACCATGCCATGCAATTTATGAGATAGATAAAAGTGGGTGACTGAGCTCAAAGCCAGTACGGTTCAAGCTTTCCGTGAAAAAGGCATGAGCTGAGAAGTGTAATGAAGAAGTCGCAGTACAACGTGATGAGGAGGAGAGTAATATATAGTGAGAGAGAATAATAAGTGCAACATCTGATGGAAGACCATCTTTTTAGGTACAATCAATGTGTATATATTGAAGTTGGTATTGCTAAATCTTTTACCTTGTTGTGTTGTCGTTTTCCACAGTGCATGCACTGGATTTGCTTTTAACCAGCACTATTAAATACCTATTTATACAGTGTAAGAGTTTAAAGAACTCTCCGTGTAATAAGTAGTGTGAAGAAAATTGTTTTTAAGTTTTAACCAAGATTTAAAATTAAGACAGTGCGACATGTAATAAGTTATAGGTTTCTTTAGTACTAATGTCGATCGATTATTGCGGATTATATTTTGCGGGTATATCAGCAATTACTGAAAGTTATACTGATAATACCCGTGCCGTTAACATTCCATGAAACAATGAAGTATCTTGTATGGACGGAAATTATGCCGGAATTGGCAAAATAAAGGTTCCAAACGTCAAACCCACGGTTGACTTCTTATATATAATATATGGAGTGGCCAGCAAACATTATCTAATTATGTTTAATATAATCATTGATCATAAATACGACCGTTTTGTTGTCTAGAGGCTGAGGGCAATAACGGCTAAAAAATGTTACGAGTTCAGTGGCAATTTGGCAAACCTCTACGAAAAAAATTCCACAAACTGAGTCTTTTTTATATTTATATGATACTAACATAAAAATCCGAAAGCGCCGTTATAACTAGTTTTTTTTTTTTTTTTTATCGAAACCATGAATTCTTTTTCTAACATAATCCGTTTCAAAATTTTAAACTGGCAATTACGTAGACTAATCCCTTCCAAAATTTTCACGGTGGCAATTGCATTAGACTTATTGTATATTGCAAATTTAGTCCGCTCAAGATTTTAAATTAATTATTCGTTTTAACAAAATGTTTTTAGAATATTGAACATTTTGTAGATCATAATATGTAGCTTCTCCTTAAATTAAATCGGATAAAAATTCGAGTACTATATATACATATATTGGATTATAGTATTTCATTTATATTATTGATATCAAATTTCCCATATCATATGCTTTGATTATATGTTTTTTGTTTAAATCTCAAATCTTTCTCGTTAAAGTACATCTTGACTTTCAACACTCAGTCATCGAATCGCAAGATGGAAAGTATCTTTTGATTTGTGCTTCGTTTATTGATTTGATCCAAGAAATATTATATGATTTAATCTATATAGTCTCATCAATAACATGAGAGTCGTACGCGGAGTCAACAACGAAAGAAACGACAATATTATTATATTATTCCCCACTAAATTATATATATTAAAATGAGGACAAGCTTTTTAATGTAATACGTAACATTCACACTTTGGTATGTGCACACTTTTTCATGGCAATTTTCTAGATCTAAGTTCAACATTGCAACGTGGAAAAGCCTTCAGAGTCTCAGACTAGTCACCCGCTGTCCAAGGCGTGACAAATTTACTATTTTCTTTACTCATTGATTTTAATTATTAATTAAAATACTCGCTTTTATTATTAGGCGTGACCTTCCGATTGACAAGATAACGAATTAAATTAACAATGTTTAGCTCAACAAAGACAAGACAACAACAACTACACTAGGTAAAAAGCTAGGTAAAAAAAGGCAACTACATTTTCTATTGTTTTATAAAATAACTAGCACAAAAAAGGAGGCACATTACTTAGTGTAGGCTTTTACTTTGGAAAATTAGTACTATTATTACCCCCTATACATTAAAAACGATGGAAGGTTTTTTTCTTTTCGTTTCTCACTTCAAAATATTTTTCATTCATTTTATATTCTTCTTTCTTTAAATTTTTGAGAATTTTATGATAAACATGATTCATGCATAGAAGTAGATGCTATCATCCTTTTTTTTTTTCTTTTCTTTTTTAATTACAAAGGATATTTCCGTTAAAATTTAAAATTCAGAGAACAAAATGCACCCATACACAAAATTCAAGGATTATCACTCACAATTAAAAAAATACTTAACTGATGTACATCTTTTCACCCTAAATAAAATACTCGCGTTTATTACGAGGCGTGACTTCGGAATGAGCTAAAAAACAAATTAAATCAACGACTGATTAGGCCAAACCCTCGGTTAATTATACTTAATAAAAAGGCCACAACATTTTTCTATTATTTTATTTGACTTGGAGAGGAGAAGCTCAAAACAGTCTCTGTCTCTCTCCTTGAGCTCTGCTCAACTCCACTGTATCCCAGAAATGGAGTAAGAAAATAAAATCTCCCTCTCACTAACTCAAGATTCTCTCTCCATCTATATATTCTGATCACAATTTAATGCCTTTGTAGTATTACTGTACACTGTAGCGAGCATAAAGAGCCTCACTTTAACCTTTTTGCTCTTATATACTCCCACACCCTTCTTCCATAGCTCCCCAGCTCAGACTCCAGAGGAGAGAGAAACTCGCCTTCACCTTCTTGCTCTTATATATACCTCCAAAATTCACTCTAAAAGCTTCGAACCAGAGAGGAGAGAGACAGTGTTGGAGAGAGAGGAATCCATGGAGTACCCATCTCACTACTACGTAAGTTGATCGTGCCCATCGCGTCCGATCTTCGAAAAGCTTCGATCTTGACCGTTGATTTTGGGAATGCATGTACAGGAGTACACGACGAAGAAGAGCGGGCAAATACCGGCGTTCGGGAACTGGGACTACGCGAACCAGCTGCCGATCACGCAGTACTTCGAGTGCGCCAGGCAAGCGGGGCTGATCCGCTATAGCAACTCCTCCTGCGACGGCGACGCCTACCTGCCACGTGGCGACCTCTACGCCGTCGATCTCCACCCCCACGGTCACCGCCCCAAGGTCAACTCTCCCTCGGTTTCGTAACTTTGACTTGTTTTTTTTAAGTAATTATAGATATCAGGTTTCTTTGACATCGATGTGTAACGTGATTTTCTCGGTAACCAAACAGGAAGTGAGAGTGGTAGAACTACAGTGTTGGTCGGTCGGGTTTCGTACATAATTAATAGTTTATTTATTAAAAAAAATGAAAATAAAATAGTTGGGAATCTCTCTCTCTCTCTCTCAGGCGAACGGGACTCGGCGGGGCTCGCAGGTGAAGGAGGCGAAGAAGGTGAAGGTGAAGGTGGTGTGTGACGTGGCGGACCAGCCACGTAAGCTCCTACGAAACGACGCCGTTCCGAGGCCCCTACCTCGCATTGTCCCGAAGCCCGTCGATGAAGATCTCTACAAGATCCCACCTGAGCTGGTCCACGCTTCTAAGCGGGTGGGTCTCACTAATCATTTTATATTACAAATTATTTAAACTTTTTTTTTTTATAAAAAAAATTGGCATTGGAAATACCAGATGACCGGTTTTTCAAGTCGCGGCAAACCTTCTCTCCGGTTCTCTTTAAAAATAAAGATTTTGGGTCAAAACCAAACTGCTCGGGTCAGCCCAAGTCCCGGTTCTAGCACGATAATTAACTAATTTATTATTCAATTTAATTATAGTTCGATTACTTTGTCACCTTCTCTTGACTCGAAAGATTTTTTTTTTTTTTTTTTATAAAGCACTATTTTGTGTTCAAATGTTATATGGCATTAATGGATTGGACTATACGTTACGTTTCATGTGAACATTTGACACTATTTATTGGTACGTGTTTGAACGCTTCTGACACGTGTCACGCTAAGAGTGTGCCCGTGTTACGTGCTTCTGCGAGATTTGTGGTGTCTCATTTTTCAAAGCCCTTTTCAATCAAACCTAACCTCGTGCCTCTACTACTCTAAAGTCAAATATCTTTTTTGACCTTATATGCACTCTCACTCACACTTGACTTTATTAGGAAAAAAAAGTCGTAAATGACAAAATAGATGTTTCTTATTTGATTATTATGTCTTATCTATCATACTATATTTTTTAAACTCTTTTTATTAGTTTCTGATTTGTGAAGTTGTGTGTCATGTCATATAGTAATCGAACCGATTATCGGTAAAATCTTTAATATACGCATCGAATTCACGATATTGCACGGGTAATAATTTACCTATGATTGAATTTTGCAGAAGAGGAGATTGGGAATCTTTTCGAGATGCTTGGTTCCAGCTTGTACTTATTGACTTTTGGGGTTTCAAGTTTCAACGAGGAGAGAAGTTATTATGATGTGCTTTAGTTAGTTAGTTAATTAATTACTACGCTTTTGTCGCAATCTCTTCTCTTTAGGGTTAAGATAGGAAATTAACGTCATAGTGACTGCGTGTATTTCTCACTTTTTTGTTTTGTTGTTATATATATTGTTATGTCTTTCTGCTTCAAGGAAGACATGAAGATATATATAATGAGATATTTATTATCATAGTATAGTCAAACCAGCGCAAAGACTTGCTTCATTAATCTATATTAAATTTAAATTTTTGTATGTCATTTATCTCTTTGTATTATAAAGTAGATAAGTATAAATACATTATAAAATGCTGTTTCGACCCTAAAGAGTACGTATGCATGCTAATGATATTAATTACTACAATTGACACTAAAAAAATTAAAATTGACCGTAGTGTATAAATCATTATCTCATATTAATTAGTAAATGCAAACAAAATATTTTCTTCTTAATTTGCGAGGATAAAATAACGATCCTATTGATGAAGTTCTAATGGGCCTCAATTCTCTAACAAAAAATGGGCTTATTTAGGTGTTAACATCCATTTTATAAATATAGCTCATCATCATGCGATAACATATTTATGTTTCTAAGCCAGTTCATCTAGTAGTGTTACACGTTTTTTGTTTTTATTTAATGAATTTTCACATGATGTTTCTTCTATATAAATATTTTTTTTTGTAAAATGAGAGATGCCCTTAAATTAAGCATGGTACAACTACAAAGCTGCAATAGCATTTATTTATCTTTTAATTTATACTCTTTTTTTTTTAAAGGAAAAAAGAAAATAAAAGAAAGAGGCTATTTCAGTTTTTAAGATATAAAACTAACCTCTTCTTGCTCGTGAGTTACGCACATGACACATATATAGTTTAACTTAATTTAATTTGAGTAGTTGAAGAAGAATCGTGGAAATGAGTCAACCCCATAACATAGAATCTGCAATTAAATGGAAATACTAAATTTAGCCAATGAGATGTTATAAATCTAATTTGTACATTATATTTGTTCCGTAATCTTGTGTCACGCTCAAAGTATATATTGTTATCCTTTTTAAGGTGGCAAAAGTTAGATATTTCAACAGAGAAAATATAATCAGAAAATACAAAATAGACTATAGGACGAAAAAAGTTAGAACTTTAACAGAGAAAGTGTAGTCAGAATAAAGACTCAACTAAATTCGGCAAATACATGTAGAACTAGAATGTACATAACTGGTCATTCTCTTTTACAGTTTTTTTTTTTTGGATTATTTTCTTAACCAAGATATATAGGCAAAATATGGTGAAAAGCTGATCCAAACAGAAGCCATTGTTATTAGTTTTTTTTTTTTAACATGCCATTGTTATTAGTTAACAATGAAGAACTTGCACGGACGAGAGGTAGGAGACTAAAAATGAAGACGTACGGAATTTTTTAATACATTAGATACTTTTACCATATCAAAAGTAAAGATGCACACCGACTTATTGATAACATAGGTACAAGAGTTTCATACTATCATTTTATTATATCTAAATACTATTATTTTACAAAAATACCATTAGTAGCAATTTTAAAAATTCTTACAAGGGCCTCGTATTCGTAGTCATCGATCTGCTATCCCTTCGGTAATATACTAGTAAATTGGATTGTGGTCGGTTTGCAGTTTGTAGACTATTAAAACATTTGCCGCAAATATTCCTTATAATTTATCGTTACTTTCAAACCTCATTTAGCTTTAGTCTCATTTATCCTACAAAGTACACAGTACACAAAAACACCAGTGTCCAAACTAAATTGTTGATAAATTTATTTTTCTCTCCTTAGGCTTGGCCATTGTTGAACTTGAACAAACTAAATTGATTGTCATTGCTCATAGAAAATAAGAAAAACGAACGTGTCAAAAAGTAATTAAAAAAGTCCCCATTTTTTGTCATGTAATCTACATATCCAATCAAAAAGCGTAGCAACTAGCAAGTGGTCTCTCTCAAGTCTACATACTTCTAAAATCACTGCAAAATTTTCCTATATTCTATTTCATTTTTAATGGGAAAAGTGCTTTAAAACAAAAAATCCAAAATCCAAAATTTTAAATAGAAAAATAAAATAAAATAAATATGTGGTCCATATTAAATTTTCAGAAGAATATAGGGAAAAAATGTATTGTCATTTTCTAATCCATTGTCTCTGAATTTGTGAAAGAAAAATAAAATTATAGATTCCTTACAATTGGATTAAATTACCCTACTGAGAATTCTAAACCAATAAAATATGCTTATAAATTTTAGTTGATAATATATAGGTCATTGTAATTGTGATGTATCTTGTCACGCAACTAGGTCGTTAATGTGTTATTTCAATACCAAGTATCTTTATTGGCCGTATTTGAGTTTTAAACTCGGGTCTATAAGAATTTATTATTTGAAAAGTTAAAGAACAATTTAATGAATTGTTATGATTTGTTTATTTATGGCGAATTCGTTGTTTTTCTCACTGATTGAAATTGTTTTTCTCAATGGATGGGGAAATTCCAACAAAATATAAGATGAAACACTAATTTAGGAATATGAAAATAAATAAATTAATTAATTAAATAGGGAATAAACAGACAAAAATGCCTGATTCTTCATTTATAAACATTATTGATAATTGTTTTCTTTCTTTCAATTGCACAGAATTAAAGCCAAAGGTCCCGGAAGTTTGACTTTTTTTTTTTTAAATAAAGATTTTCAAATTTCCAACTTTTTATTTATTTATTTACTTACAATTTAAGCTTGTATAAGAGGCTTTTTCCTCTCGATTGAAATTTTAAAATCGAGGATCTTCTTTTTAGGATGTAGAACTGATTGTATCCAACATAATGTTTGAGATTGAACTTCGGTTTAAAAAATCGATTTTAGACTTTATTAGCCTTATATTTGTATATAAAAAAGATATCATATAATTTTTTTATGGAGTTTATTAACCGTCATGCATTATAATCTCATCATTTTTTCTCGTTTTCTTTGTGAATCATGTTTACTAGCTGTAGTAAAATTTACGCAATGGTATATAAAGTCAACCATGCTTATTAGAATTTAGAATTTCCAAGGAATTTGCCTAATACATAGTTGAAAATATTTTGAAGTAATTTCGTTAGCTCTTACCTCTTTGCATTTTTTTTTTCTTTTTAATTTAATGTAACGGTGCCATTTAAAAAAAAAAAGACTATTGGCCTCATAAATTTTCAAACATATATATATTTAATAGAATAAACAAAATAATAATATACCGAATATGTAGAATATTTTGAAAATACGCAGCAAAAGACACAAATACACACGTATTCGTTAGCATTGAAACCGTATCTAAAACATATGACTAGAATGTAATATATTTTGTTTTTAGAATTTGTGTATCATCATTTTAATAGTCCCGAGCTTATATTTATCGTTATATTTTTTGCTCAATGATTATGTATAATTAAATTTGATCACATATTTTAACTCTTTCTTCCCCATATGGTCAATAATTTAAATACACCTTTCAAGCAGATCAATATATAAACAAGAAGCATAATTTACTTCAATTCGACCCACATCCGATTAAATTTGACAGATAGATGAAACTTGAAAGTATCCGAAAATAATTGTTACATACGTATACGTATGGGATATTTGCGACATATGTACTTAATTTTGTACTAAGTGTATTTGTAACGGTGTATTCTCAAGTCTATATTTTTTACGACCACGGCATTCCAAAGTTGGAAACCATTAAGTATGTTATAATGTTAACATGTGTAAAGCTTGCAATTAAACTTTAAAAATATTAATTACTTTAACACTTATATTAAACTTAATATATTAAATCGATACGTATGAAAATTGGACGTTAATTTTTTTTCGGCCTTTGGATCTATCATTGATAAAATGAGATTGATAATAAGTGACACACTCTGTATAAAATTAAATACTTATACCGTAAATATCGATATAGTTTTTGATATTTAATAAGCCTGCCGACACAAAATGAAGGGTGTTGCTAAGTGGTGAGAAGAACGACAAGAAGAAGAAAGAGACCCCATAGCTTTTTGATTATATGCAAGTAGGCCCTCAATAATTCTAAAACATGTCAATAAAATGCCAATTGCCATAATGATTATCCAAATGAACCTAACTTAACTTTTTCAAACAGATTCGTATAAAGTCCAGACATGTCAGAAACATGGAACAAAAATTATGGGGTCATTTTGTTGATACACAAAAATACAAGCATTCGAATTATCTCAATATTTTTCTTATTAACCTATTTTCCCCCCTTGAAAATAGGTGAAAGTACAAGTCACAGTGGTATAAAATGAAAGATAATTGTTGGGCTATGTATTAATTTAAATATTTCACAAATTTTAATAATATTTTTTTTAAATAGTTTTATTGGCTAATGTACTCACGTCACGTTACAACATATATTTGCGGTAGTCGTAAATACTATCGGCAAAAATTACAATTATACACAATTTCTACATTCCCAGTGGAATTGAAACCAAGTACTCTCGGTTCGAGTCGAGTATTATGTTTATCACTATTATTAATTTAAAAAGTTGTTAAATTATCACCATTATAAATTTAACATGTTATAAAAACATGATTGAATTGAAATTATTAGTGCTTAGAAGTTTCAGATCTACCAATGATCGTCACAATTCTAAAAGTTGTTCTTAAATTATTTAAATTTCACATTAGCTCATTGTCATTACTAAAAACTAAAGTGTCCTAAATAATTTAAAATTTCGTATTATTAACATATTCATACTAAAAAAATGTATTAAAGTGATTTAAAATTAGACAAAATCGACAATTATTTTTAATAATTATAAGTGATGAAAATAACCTTTGACATATGTGTGAAAATTTTCTCTTTACAATTGTTACTTGAAGGCTCGAAAATTGTATGTACACAAAACGACATGAAATATTCACATATCTTCTCAAGCCGTGTGTGTCACCGAAGCCGCTCTCTTGATCCTCTCAAGAATGCCACTCGCCTTCCGCCGGGCCCGCGAAGTCCCGCTGCGAGCGAGCCTCGAAACCGACCCGCTTCTCCTCTCCTCCACCCGGATTTCCCGCAACTTGACCCGATCGTTGTAGCAGATCGTGTGGAGGATCGCGATGCAATTTTCCTTGCTCGCTTCGCAAGAACTCTCCCGTATGATCTCTAGCAGCATAGGCACGACGCCGAGCTCTTCCATTTGGTCGACGGCCTTTTGGTGGACGGAGAGCAGAGCGAGAATAGAGAGAAGCTCAGGGACCATGACACCGTCATTGATCTTGCTGACGATCGCCGGGACCGCCCCTCCGTGTACGGAGCGTCGTTTGTTCTCGAGGACGATGCAGAGGCCGAACATCGCGGAAGCAGCGTCGTTCATCGTTTGGGGGTTGCCCTCTTCGAGAAGCTCGATGAGAGGCTTTATTGCGCCGGCATTCCCGACAATGAGCTTGTGCGCATTGGAGTCAGAAATTGTGAAGAGCGCCGCGGCGGCATTGCTCCTCGTCCGGGCCGTGCCAGATTTCAAGGCCTCGACGAGGAGAGCCACCGCGGCTGGATTCTCGGCGACGAGGCTCTTGTTGTTCTCGTGGATCGAGAGGTTGAGGAGCGTCGTCACGAGGTCTTCCTGAAGATCGGGATGAGTCATCCCGGTTTGGTTCGAGAACGGATTGATTAATCTGTCCACGGAGTCTCGGGATTTGCTGAAAATTTCCCGGAACGACAGGTCCTTCTTCGTCAAAAGCCGGAGCTCTTTCGCAGCGTCTTTCTGATCCGATACAGAAGACGACATCCTCTCAAGGAGGGAATTCAGGTGGGATTCATCAGCTTTCCGAAACGGCCTCATGTCGGATTCTTGACTGGCTCTCGGAAGCTCGAATCCGTTATCAGAACACCATTGACGAATCATCTCTTGGACTAAGAAATTCGGCGTTAAAACGACATGGACGAGGACTTGCTGCGTCTGAGGACACGTCCGGTTGCCTTCATTCAGCCACCTCTCGATGAACGGCCTATCGTACGTCTGCTTCGGAAAATTCCGTTTCAAAGATTCAAAAAATAGAAACACACATGAACACATCAACAAATAGAACCAAGTTCCAACAATGAAGGTTCATGAATAACCATACCAATTTTTCAATTAAAATGGCAAATTTAAGCAAACCCAAGTGCTAATTTGGCCTTGAAGAAATGGTATCTTAAATCAAAATAAAATTACAACTAAAATAATCCAACAACCAAAGAGAACCAAAATTCATCTCCTAAAACATTCATATATCCAAATTTTAGCATGCAATTTCAAAGAGATTTAAAACCATATAATGATTCGAATCCGAAATACCTGTCCAAGAAATTCTCGGACAGGCCGTTCCGTTTCGTATTTTGACCGTAACTCACTCATTTCAAGTCCAAACGGATCGATTCAAAGCTTATTTTGAAGATAAAAAGAAAGATCTACGACTTTGAAAGATCGAAAGAAAGCTCACCAATCCAGTGGCCAAGATCACAGGGTCCCTCATGAGCTCTCTGGAAATGGGGCATCTGAATTCTTCAGGAACACTGACGCCACTTCTGCCACCTCTCTCATCTTCGTCCACCGACGATTTCTTGAGCTTCAAGGCTCTCAGAGACCCCAGAACCCTAACTGCCTCGTACTCGGCCACGCAGTCGTCATCCTCGTCGTCTTCATCGTCATCGACAATGGCTCGGACCAGTCTCTGGAGCTCCCTCTTGAGCGACGCCATTGAGGGGTCGAGAGAGCTTCGCAAGACGCCATCTTTGGCCATTCTGGGAATCTGGGCAAGCTGGGAATTTTCAGAGCAGAATCATGGAATATATGTGGGTTGAGATTTTGAGAAAGGGAAGAACATGACGCGAAAAATACGGTTATATAGTGCCAGATGTTATATAGTTATGTACTTTCTCATGCTTCAATATCTATCTCTTTACTATATAGTAAATTATATTAAGCATCTTTGTCCTACCCACTTGATTTTTAATAATCGAACGATTTTTTATTTTTAAAAAATTAAAGTATTATTGAGAATTATAGAGAGATTAATTTGGTGCCCATAGAGAATTATAGAGATTTTAGACCCAATCCGATAGCCCAACCTAATCCGTTAAGGACTCAATCCCAATCTAATCCGCCCAATCTAACCTGTTCAAAATTGAGTCGGATCGGGCCGGATCAGATTATTATTCGGGTCGGGATCGGGTCCAAAACCTTGGGTTGGGTCGGGTCGGGGCATATTTATATTTATTTCAAGTTGTACAATCTTTAGTATTTTAAAACTTTACATTCAAAGACCGTTTAATATCTCATTTTCATGTTTTACATTGTTTGGTGTATGTTTGTTTGATTAAATTTGTTTGATGTATTTTTACTTGAATTTGAGTTATATTGATGCATTTTTTCATAATATTTTTTGTTATATAAGATTAAATTTTAATTAATCGGGTCATAGCGACCCAAACCAACCCAACCCATGCTCACCCCTAGCCCATAGTACGGGGGCACCAAATTAACGGTATATTTTTGTGAAGCAAAAATAAATTTGTAACACTCTGATTTTGAAGACATTCATTTAATAACTAGCGGTATTTATTTATGAACTTATTATTTATATGAGATTTTTTATTTTTATTTTTATGAATTTACCTCATAAACTTCATGGCGTAGACACATCAGTTTACTGTTTTAGGAAATTTTAACTGTTTACAACTTTTCATTATTATGACTGAAATGATTGCTTTGAGACTTTTTTTTTAAATATCTAAAGTAAAAATTAAAATAATTTTAAAAGTATGAAAAAATGATTTTAATGTTTAATACTTTAATTTGACGTAGTAAATATATATAAGGATTATTTCTATAGAAAACAACCCTTCATTAATGTTAATAAGAAAAATCGAAATAGATTGATAAATGATAAATCTACACAATAAACTGATAAAAAGAATAAAAGTAAATTTATATATAAAAAAAAAACATTGATGATATTAAAAATTAAGAGCAAAATGATAACTTCAATCACCGGGTATCCAGCAAGATTAATTCCACTTTTCTCATAAACCAAGAAAATTTGAAAAAGTGATAAGGAAAAGAAAATTGAAGTTGTATTTGGTGTCGGTTATGCTGTTTGAATACTCTGAATATGACCAAGTTATTATCTTTTAAATTTCTTTCTTGCTTAGGACCCAACATCTTGATGTTTTTCTTTCTTATTTTAGTTCATGTGTTTATAGTATTAGTGGTAAGTAATTGACGGTTTGGTGTGCTATCTATGTACATTGTACATATTTTTTCAAAAAGAATATATCAACTGAAGTAATTAGTGAGAATCACTTATATAGGGAAGGCTAAACATACACGCAATTAAAAAGTCTCACCATAATTTATATGTGATGGAACAATCACTGAAATGTGAAAAAAAAAAGTCACACCTGAATTGGAATGACCAAAAATAATAATTGTAATTGGTGGACTAAAAAGAGATGTAGATGAGAATCTTGGGTTTTGTGATCAAGATTAGTGAATTAATGAGTTTTAATGACATGGGACACATTAGGCAAATTGGTCAAGACTTGTAAGCTAAGTTGTTTATTGAAGGCAAAATAAAAAATAAAAAAAATTGAGTATTGTTGATTTTACCGATTCTATTAGAGCGTATATGTTACATTTATAAGTTTTGTACTAATACTATTACATATTAAATAACTTAGCTAAACAAATCTATCTTTTAATTTTTGACCTAATTCTTTTTCTTTAATATGTTTTCTAAAAAATATAATTTAGTAGAGCGGATGAAAAAAGAGGTCAAATAAATAAATAATTTTAGCTCATACACCAACAATGACGGAGTCAAGATATAAATTCCAGGCTAACTAATTACTATTGTCGGGGGATGAGCAATTATTATTAAGGATAAAAATAATTTTTTAAATTAGTAAACATTTCAAAAAGAAGAAAAAAAAAGTAGGTAAGTGGCAAGATTAAAACGGGGTTGACAACATGCAATGAAGTATGAACCTTTAACTATATATTAAATGTGATCGTGTAATTTCAACGAAAAATATTATTTTCTTAAACATATAATAGACTAATAGTCATTATTTATAAAGTAGGAATTTAATGTCTAAAATATTCTCAATGATATACAATCACATTATTGCTTTAAACGTTAATATCTTGACGGTAGTAGAACATATTAAAAGACATGTTAATTAGGATTAACAACATATTCAAGATAGGAAAGTGATTCATAATTCGACCAAAAACACTGATTTTCGTATTAATGAATTCCTTCATTACAAGGTTAAAGCCCTTAATAAGTGTTGTGGTGGTCATCCGTTTTAATTTTAAAGGAATCCTTCAATCTATTAAAAGAACGAACTAATAAAACACATAGGCCACGTGGCACAAGTTAATTGGACAACACTTTATTAGTAGAAACTCGGAAGTATTCCAGCCAGTTATCATTTTAGTTGTAAGTTAATATTTATATTTAAAATTAGTAGCGAAAATACTTAATTACACTGCACTAATAAGATTAATTTAATTGTAACATGAGTACTTTCATCAGCAAAACTTTTAACTTAAAATTATACGGAACTAATAATGAAAACTCAAATATTTACATCGCTAATTCTTAATAAAACGCGTCGCAACGAGACCTTTCATGGCTTTTATTCTTAATGTTTATCTTATGCTTATTTATTTACGATTGCATAGTCCTATCTAAATGGGACGGGCAGCCCGCAGGTGGCCCTACCCATCTCACGTTTTTAGTGGGCAAGGGCAACCTAGCCCGGGCTGGATCCAGGTGCAGGTTGCCCAGCCCGGAGTCAAAATTGCTGGGAAAAATTCACCGATTCAGTACAAGGACGGACTACCACATCCATATATCTACATATTTGAATAATTCGATAATTTCAAACAATTTTTTTTTATTAACACCGGCGCGAGCAGCCCGCATCCCCGGTTCCAAAGAAGGGGCCGAAACTGGGTGTATGAGCTGGCTACCCAATTAGAGAGCATTAAGTTACACGAATACCACCACCTGAAATTCATAAACACGGTCAAACCCTACCAATCACTATGCAATGAATGAATCTACTAGTTTGACTGAGATGTCAAATCAAATAGCACACACGCAGATTAACTAACACGTATTGGTCAATCACCGGTCCACCTTTCTCCTCAATTTCAAACCACATTAATGCGCATTTGCCGCACCACGCGCACCTCAAGAGCGTTAAAAGTCGCAAGAAAAATAATGAGGTTAAAAAAAAAAATGTTGAACACATGAACTATTTTACAGAATAATGTTTTATTTTTTAAAAACAGCATATAATAATATTATCATATGGTAAAGAATAAACTGATTAAGACAATTACTCCAAGACTCCAACCATTTCAAAATCTTGGTAACACTCATCAATATATCCATTAACTGCAGAAAACTCGAAAGATTTCAACTCTTTTTTTCTTTTCTTTTTCAAATAACCGAAGATCACGCACATAATGACCCCGTCTCAAATTTATTAATGGAACCCTCGCTTTGGTGGAGGAAAACCGTAGTAGCATGATCATGTAAGAGATTACAATATTCAGACACAAAAAATCATCTCAAATATCAAAATTGTCTAATAACCCACAGACACGAACCAATAACTACAAAATAAATTTTAAATAAAGCTAATATACGCAACATTCATTTTGTCTAACCTATACAAAGATTTGAACTATATGTTTGTCATTGGTCACAGTTTAAGAACCCACGGGTATTTGCCGGGTTACCGAGGACACCAGAGATATTCTAGCCTCTGAGCATGGTAGAAGAGTAAGAGAAATTGACTTACCTGAAAGCATAAAAGTGAGCTAATCATCGAAATTAAGAGTAATTTCAATTTGTGACTTTCTTTTCTACGTATTCAATTATAATCTTGCTTAAAAATGATAATTAAAAACTAAAAAAAATATTGATAGCATATAAATGCAAGTATAAAAGGATACAAAAGAAGGATACGGATGTCAAAAATATTGCCGAGTGATGCATATGCGACTTCGTACTGCAAAACTGGGCAATAAACCGCGTCACAAACAAATTGCCATCTCCGATTCGAGCAGCATTGCGCAGAGAAAGGAAAGCAACAACTAGATCACTTACACACATCGTAAGTTTCAGTCCCAAATTCTCATACCCGACGTGACTCCGAAGGATCGTACCGATCGTCAAATCTGTTCCGCGAAGAACGCTCAGAACTGTAACTCTTGCGACCGTCTCTGTTTCGACGATCTCTGGATTTTGATTTGTGTTCAGCAGATGATCTATCACTGTGATGCTTCGAAGTACTAGACGATCGGTGTCTGGAACCATTATCCACGTAATCGCTTTGACTTCTGGAGTAGTAGTCTCTGTCTCGTTTATCTCTGCCCATATTTCTCTCATCGTCCGTACTATCATGCCGATTGTAACGAAATTTGCTCGGCTGCTCAAAGTCTCTATCGATATGACGCTGATAAGATGCGGGTTTTTTCCGGTAGCATTTCGGGCTGCTATGGCCTATTGAAGATGAGTCGTAGTTGCTTATGCTCGGGACGTCAGTATCTGATGTCGTTTCGGGCGAAAACATTGTCTTAGCTGTACGAGTTTCGTCTCTTTGGATATCCTTCTCGAAGCATCCGATTCCTCCGGCTTGCTTGATTTCATCCATGAAATCCTCGATGATATCCCTCGTAACCTGTTTGAGATAAATGTAGGTGTATAGTTTTAGCTATAAGAATTCCGGAAAAGGGTGGTTTATTAAGCAAGAAACAGGCGTTTACCTCCAACTTTGACCGCTTCACCTTCTTGCCTCGGTACGACATTCTTCGCCTTTTGTAATCCCTTTCCTCTGCCAATAACTCCTCCTTAGTCTTTGTTTTGTTTGCTTCCTTGAATATCAACAAAAACGATAAGCAGAAATCATAAAAAAGAAGCAATGTAGATATACCAACAGTTAAATAAGTCAAGTTTCTTTAAATTCAAATACTTGGAAGAAAACGAAATTATGGTGAACTTCCATACTGGAAGCACGTGTTCTTGCGAAAGACCCGGACAGTGATATACGAGACGCACATTGATATTATTGTCAACAATACCTCATTGGAAATGCGAAGCTGAGGAATTCCATCATGATCAATTATGGCTCTATATTGTGGGCGCATTCTCCGCTCTTCATCCACTTTGTGAATCATATAATTATGCTCGGCCATTCTACCGCATAAAACACCGGTCAGAACATAGCGTATATCAGAGTGAATGTTAAAAAAGAGTTCAAAAGAAAAACCATTAGCAAAGTTTGTGTCATTGGCATACCTTTGATAGTTATTAACGGGATTCTGAAAGCGCAGTCCCTTAATTTTTTGTTCGAGCAACGACCTTTCGTGCAGCGCCGCAATGGCTGCCGCCACCTGAGACACGAAAATCACTCCATCGGTAATACTTTTCTCCGATACATCACTTGAATCTCCATTGGAACCCGTATCAAGCTGTTTTTCAACATTCCGACTCTTGATTCCGTTGAGATTTGCATCCGAGCTCGGCTCTTGCACATTCTTGAATTCCAGTGAGAAAATCAATATATCTGAGGCAGAGTTTAGTATGCATTGCTTGAGAGCATCAAGGGCGAAATGATTTCCAGCCATTTCACCATAAAGTACAGAAAGCTGAGCTGCCAACCACATTAGAGTTTGAACCAGACCGGGACAGTTAAAATTCATATTCCCTAACTTCATCCCCGGATCTCGGTTTCCAACCGAAGCGTTCCAAGCTTCCTTTTGAATTGCCTTCAAGCATAACCTACAAAGCAGAAGTATGTGATCCCTCATGGCCTCATCAATCACAACCCCGTATCGAGGCGAATTCGCTATAATCCAATTCGCAAGCTCGTGTTCCCTTACTACGTTCAATCCCGATATTGCGCAAAGAACACGGTAACTATACACGCTCGGGTACTGATTCCAAGCTTCAACCTCGGCTCTGATAGCCCACAATTCCGAAGAGAGAATCTTCCTATGCCCTTGCTTAAAACCCGTAGTATCTATCCGCTCACTGCCCTCGAAATTCGCACACTCAACGGATAAAATCGCAGGAAGAGTAAAAGTTCTATCAACGCCGTCTAGAGAAGACAAACTAACCACGCCATGGCAGTCGTGGTAGAAGTAACTGGATCCGAAATCGGCGTAGAAATCTTCCAAGGAGAAGCACGGCTCATTGCCCGAGCCGTGAAGCCTCCGAATCGTGCCGTTCTCGGTCCGAGAGGAGCTAGATGGCTTCAAGGTTTCAAGGTAATTGAGCTGTGGATGAAGAATGTCGTCTTGGAGAGGAGCATGAGAGGACGAACAGCGAAGGAAATGCGAGAATATCGCACTCGGTGGCATAACGTGTCTTGAATCGAAAGGGCAAGAGACGAAGCCAATGGAATCAGCTCCATTACAGGTCTGGAGCGGAAGAAGAGTGAGCAGAGATCGGAGTGTCTGCTCGGACTGATCAATCAGATCGTTGAGTGACGAGAGAGAGGCAGAGAGATTCGGATTGGGAGTTCGGGGATTCGGATTCTGAAGCTGAGAGCTTACAGAGTTGGGGCTAGGGTTAGGGTTCGGAAATGGTGGAGGGAAAGTGGAAGGTAGGTGGTGAATCGCAGGAGGATGGGACATGGGTACTTGGAATTGCAGATTTGCGAGTGAAAGTGATGAACATTAGATATCTCGAGGACGAAAAATAGTGTTTGGATTCCGAGAAAGCGAGGGAAAATTCAGACTGGAAAATGTTCTCCCGTTCGGAGTTTGAGACGAAGAGGGAAAGAAACAGAAACTACAACAACTTGACAAAACGACATGAAAGACAAAGAAACTGGTAGACCCATTTTTAACATATTTTTATTAATTAGTTAATTAATTTAAGGGATATTGATTGCATAAATACAAAATTTTGACCAACTAAAGCAGCATGGGCCCAAAGTAAGAAAAAAAAAGTGTAAAAAAGTACTAAAAATTGATAAAATTGAGGCGACGCATATTTCCGTTCATTTTTTTTACGGGCGTTAGTCAAATGTGTGGCATGAAATTGACTAATGTAATATTCACTTTAATTTTTTCAAATGTCCGTCGTACCAGGTGATATTTTAACACGTTCGTAAAAAAATTGTAGACGAAAATATGTTTCACCTCAGTTTTGTCGATGTTGGATATTTTTATCGATTTACTTTCACTTTAACACATTGCAAGGCCCGATTATTGCGGAGGTGTAGGAGCTCGGCCGAGAGGTAGGCGGGGCCGGAGAGTGGACTTGGGTTCCACGAGAATGTAATGAGGTGGCCAATGCTTTGGCCCAAGAGACGTTTTTCTTCTCTTATTTCGGACCTCATGTGTCCTTATTGCCCGGAGTGGCTTGTAGCAACGGTGTTGAGAGATTTTTCTCCCCAATTTTTTTGATTGAATGAAATCAAATTGCTTTAAAAAAAAAAAAAAAAAAAACATGCCACCTAAGTGGTCAACATTTAAGTACTTATGTAGTCAATAACCCAGTTAAATGTAAAAATTCAAGAATTAACATATTCCAAAATTTTAACTTGGTTGTTAAAAAAATCAATTTTTGAACCGGAGAAAAATCGGACTCCGGTGAGGCGGGGCCAACCCATCCCCTTAAAATAATGTTAAAATTAGAAAAGTTTGACTTTGAAGTACTTTTCTACGCTATATGCATTATGTAAATACATATAAACAATTTACACATTAAGGTTAGTGTAGAAAGAGAGAGACTTGTAGTCAAGCACAAACAAGATTCCATATTATTATATATTAAACTTTAAAAAAACATCAATAACGAGATTCGAAACTACGAACCTTATTACTACCATAACTATATATAGTGATATACACTATATGTAGATATATGGCAAGACGACGACTCACACTTTATTCCATCACTACTAACTCATAAACAACAAACAGACATTGTACTCATCAGTTGCTCGGCCAGAACATCTTCTGAAGCTGGAGAACCACGTTCTTGTCCAGCTGAAACGCCTTCGCGAGGAAATCCGGGTTTATCGGAGGGCTGGCTCCGAACACCGCATTGGCCATCGTGATAACTCCAGCGTTTTGGCTGCTCAGCGCCGCGAAGGCCAGCGCTGGCGAGTGTCCCACATTGAACTGGAAGTGGATCAGGCCGATGGGGAAGACGAACACGTCGCCAGCGTTCAGAACCTTCGTGAAGAGCTTGTTCGAGCCGTCGGCCTGGTTGGACGTCACGAAGCCCACCAAGAGCTGTCCTTCAACGACGACGAGGATCTCGGAGCCCCGGGGGTGCGTGTGGGGCGGGTTCTGCCCGTACGGAGCGTAGTCGATGCGGACGAGCGAGATGCCGAGAGTGTTGAGCCCTGGGATCCTGTCGACGTTCACTGTCGTCACGTTGGAGCCGACTCGGTTGTTGGTGATTCTCGGAATGTTGAGACCGGAGGTGAAGAAGTCGTTCGCGTTGGTCATGTTAGGGTTCTTGCAGAATTTCCCATTGACAAATACTGCTTGGATAAACAAAATATCGTTAATAATTTCGGTAAGGATCAGTTGATTCAGTGTCTTAAATTTGAATGATCTTAAGAATACTTATCGAGATATTAATTACATGAGCTATATTCTTATTACAATTTCATAATACGTTTGATGATGTCTATAATATTATATGTAATAACGATCAATACATGTATGAACAATTATTGTTTTGGCAAAAAAATTAGAATTGTTTTAATTAATGAGTTTTGCAATGTATTTTATTATTTCTATAAGTTTTTGGTATCTTGGTTGTATTTGTAAGGAGATAAAATGAAAACAAAAAGAGATAATGAAATTGTTGGGTTTTTTCGATGACTTTTCTCAATCCCGAGGCGGAAATCACGGGATATCATCGAACAATAAAGATCTAGAATAATTACGAGAATTAAGATACAGTTTAGAGATTGTTACCAAACTTCGGTACTTTTGCCAACTGTACCGAATAACTGCCGATTCCTTTGATTCTGGAGCTTGTTGAATTTAGGATTTAGCGCCTCAAGTGTTGCGCCTCTATTTCGTACACCACGTCACTCGGGAACGTCTTAGATGACCGGAAAACACCTCGGAGGATAGGTTAGATCCTAGTTGGTGTTTAGATGATCAACCGTTGATTGAACCGGGGAGGAAGCCACGAAATTCGACTCACTAGGGAGGGAGCTCGAATTCTAGGAGGCTAGGGTTTCTATTGTGTGTGTTATCTTTAATTATGAGTCATATTAGGGTATTTATAATACCCTATGGTCATGACCTAGTGGGCTTTCTAAAAGCCCACCTAATGGGCTTTCTAAAAGCCCAATCATGGATTAATTAATCTATTATTAATTAATATGAATCATAATTAATACTTGGGCCCGAGTGGGCCCATTACGTCGGTTATGGTTATCGGGTCGATATCCGATAACCCGAGAGATACAATATCGGGTTCGGGCATAACCAACAATCTCCCACTTGCACGAACGCACCGGATTGGCTATCTCCGTGCACGCACTGCACATAAAGTATTACTCGAGAATGCCGCCTTGGGTTAGATGTACATTCTCTCAGCTACTCATGCCTGGTTCATCAAAGTTACACGTGAAGTTTGTTTCATTGTAACTTAATCATCATACTCCGTTTTCGTTGCGAGTTCGGTGTGACTCTGTAGGATTCTGTAGTGTTGGCCACATACTCATATGAGTATGCAAGAAGTAAGTGGCCTCCACCTAGACTTAACTTCCCCCAATCTACAAAACTTTAAATCCTCTTTTATAGATTAATCGTGGTGAACCATGTGGTTCTTTACGATTAAAATATGGTATATGACTGATTCCTTCGACATCCTTTTACATCTCTAGATGCGGCACATGTCATGGTTAGGAACACCTGTTAAGCCTGATCTAATGTTTTCTGATTCAGGCATAAGTATTGAAACATCAAAACAGAAACTCTTTTGTTTTGCCTGTGGCCACAGATTTTATTATACTTATCCTATTCAGAAGGCCCCGAGTGTATAGCCCCAAAAGGAATGGGGGGATGCATGTTTTCTTGAAACGTCATTCCATCCTACAAGGTTCATCGCATGCCCAACTACAACTGTTATGACTTTCCAGTTACGATAAGCGTTGAGCTGTAATCTAAGCATGCAACTTACCCAGTGATGGACTCATGATGTTTTCAAACTTTGGAGTCTCTTCATATCTCTAAGTTTCTCAGTGTCCCCTTATATCAAGGTTTTGTTTCCATGTGAGAATATTTAGAGTGCGAGTCTTCCAGCACTGCTAGTCATTCCGACTAGTGCCTACATGTATAAGAATATCTCTCAGATATCAAGGACCCATTCCTTTTATCTTAACAACATGTACCAGTCAATTATGAATATCATTGATAGTCCCTCTTTGTTTCTTCATAATGATTTCTTTGACTGGGGAAATTCAAGAATGTCTTGAAGACATCTTAGGAACTACATTTGTATAGCTTGATATCAATGATTTGAATAAAATATTGATATGAGCCTTTTAAATGATGAAACTTGCCTTTTAAAGAAAATAATAATGTGCTTCAAATTTAATCAAATATAATGATTACAAAAATTTGTCTCCGATCCAAAATCAGATTCAGATAATAAATCGTAACAGACATTTATGGGTTCTTTATCCCAATGCTTTCCGCATGACGAAAGTGTTTTTCTTTCGATAAAGATTTTGTCATCGGATCTGCTACATTTTCTTCAGTGTCTACTCTCCTCATCTCTATGTCCTTCCGATCAACAATGTCTCTGATCAGATGGTACTTTCTGAGTACATGCTTTGCTGTCTTGTGTGATCTTGGTTCCTTGGCTTGTGCTATAGCTCCGTTGTTATCACAGAAAAGCTTCACAGGATCACCAATGCTAGGAACTACACCAAGATCAGAAACAAATTTCTTGATCCATACAGCCTCTTTTGCAGCATCAGATGCAGCGATGTACTCAGATTCTGTGGTTGAATCAGCTACCGTAGCTTGTTTACTGCTGTTCCACGTAACAGCACCACCATTTGCACAGAATACATATCCTGTTTGAGATTTGAAATCATCCCTGTCTGTTTGGAAGCTTGCATCAGAATATCCTTCAAAAGTTAATTCTTTTGCACCACCGTATGTCAAACATCTATCTTTTGTTCTATTTAAATAACGCAAGATATTCTTAACGGCTGTCCAATGGTTAAAACCAGGGTTTGATTGAAATCTGCTTGTCATGCTTAAGGCAAAAGCTACATCTGGTCTAGTACATATCATTGCATACATTATTGAACCAATAGCTGAAGCGTATGGAATTTTCTCCATACTTTTGATTTCTTCTGAAGAAACCGGACATTGCTTCTTGGTCAAGTATGTCTTATGGGTCATCGGTGTAAAACCTTTTTCCGATTTGTCCATTTTAAACCTTTTAACAATTTTGTCAATATATGTACCTTGGCTTAGAGATAAGATTCTTTGATTTCTATTTCTTTGAATCTTTACGCCTAGTATATAGGCGGCTTCTCCTAAGTCTTTCATTGAGAAATATTTTCTCAACCACTCCTTCACGGTCTGGAGTTCAGATGTATCGTTTCCTATTATCAGTATGTCATCTACATAGAGAATCATGAAAACTATTTTGCTCCCACTCGATTTGATATATACACAAGGATCGTCTTTGTTCTTAACAAAACCAAAATCAGTAATTGATTCATCAAAACGACGATTCCAGCTTCGAGATGCTTGCTTAAGACCATAAATTGATCTTTTCAATTTGCAAACCTTATTTGGATGTTTGCGGTCTATGAAACCTTCAGGTTGTGTCATGTACACATCCTCTTCGAGAATACCATTCAAGAACGCGGTTTTCACGTCCATTTGCCAGATTTCATAATCATGAAATGCTGCAATGGCTAGCAAGATTCTTATGGACTTGAACATGGCAACAGGAGAGAAAGTTTCATCATAGTCAATACCATGAATCTGTCGATAACCTTTAGCGACTAATCTTCCTTTGTAAGTTTGTATTTTGCTATCCATGTCGATCTTCCTTTTGAAGATCCATTTGCAACCAATGGGTTTCAACCCTTTGGGAGCATCAACGAGGTCCCATACTTCGTTGCTATACATGGAGTCCATTTCAGAGTTCATGGCTTCTAGCCATTTGTCTGAGTCATCTCCCGACATTGCTTCGTTATAAGATTCAGGTTCTTCACCATCGTCTTCATGAACAGTTTCATCTTCTATTGAAACAAGAAGGTTCAATTTAAGAGGAGGTTGACTCTCTCTAATTGATCTTCGTGATGTCAGTGTGTAATCTGGTTGCTCATTTATCCCATCTTGTATGGGCACATCGTATAGAACTATATTTTCTTGAGGTTCTTCATTGACAATCTCATTTTCAACTTC
Source organism: Parietaria judaica (assembly GCA_954871525.1). Taxonomy (NCBI): domain Eukaryota; kingdom Viridiplantae; phylum Streptophyta; class Magnoliopsida; order Rosales; family Urticaceae; genus Parietaria; species Parietaria judaica. The sequence goes on from OX940862.1 coordinate 13,047,160, forward strand.
TTCGTTTAGAACAACGTTTTCTATTTGGTTATCAACCATGATCTGATCATGATGTTCATAACTCGATGTGTGAGTACCTTCTGTGTCCATTTCTTGTTCTTGAGTATCTTGTGGTTCTTGCTCTTCATTAAGAACAATGTTTCTCCCACTAGACTTTCTAGAGAGAAAATCTTCTTCTAAGAAAACGCCGGTTTTGGCAACTATTATTTTGCCTGTGTGTTTTTGATAGAAGTAATACCCAGGAGTTTCTGTTGGGTATCCCACAAAGTTACATTTAACCGATTTGGGACTGAGCTTGTCAGACATTAGAGTCTTGACATATGCCTCACATCCCCAGATTCTCATGAAATGCAAATCCGGTATTCTTCCTTTCCATATCTCATATGGGGTTGAAGGAACCGTCTTAGATGGTACACAGTTCAGTGTGGTAGCTGCTGTCATAAGTGCATATCCCCATAGGGACTCAGGTAAGTCAGTTTTATTCATCATTGATCGAACCATGTCCAACAAGGTTCGATTTCTCCTCTCAGATACACCATTTAGTTGAGGTGTACCTGGAGGGGTCAGTGATGAAATGATTCCCATGTCACGGAGGTAAGCTTTGAAATCATCGCTCAAGTATTCGCCACCTCGATCAGATCGTATGGCTTTAACTTTTCTCGCTAACTGATTTTCAGCTTCATTCTTGAACTGTTTGAACTTTTCAAGTGATTCAGATTTGTGTTTCATTAGGTATACATAACTGTATCGACTGAAGTCATCAGTGAAGGTGATGAAATACCTGAAACCTCCTTTAGCCTGAATGGGTATTGGTCCACATACATCTGAATGTATGAGGTCCAATAGTCCTTTCTTTCTCTCATAAGTTCCTTTAAAGGAAGGTTTTGTCATTTTCCCGACCAGGAAAGATTCACATGTGTGATAAGATTCATAATCAAAATCATCCAGTCTTCCTTGTTTGTGAAGCTGAGTTATGCGCTTCTCGCCTATATGGCCAAGTCGACAGTGCCAGAGATAGGCCGTATTGACAAGGTTGGGTTTCACTCTTTTATTGGTGATGTTATAAACATGATTTTCAGAGGTATTCAACGAATAAAGACCGTTTGATAAATAAGCAATACCATAACAAATACCATCCTTAAAAACCGCACAACGCTTGTTCCCAATTTTAAAATCAAAACCTAAAACATCCAATTCTGGAATAGAAATTATGTTCTTGGTAATGGAAGGTACGAAATGACAATCATTTAATTCTAAAATCATTCCTGCTGAGGTGTTGAGATCTACATGGCCCACAACTTTTGCAACAACTGGTGCTCCATTTGCCACGCGCATGTTGGTCTCATCCTTCCTCAGCATCTTACTTCTCTTCAGAGTCTGCATGTCAGTACAAATATGAGTACCACATGCTGTATCTAATACCCAATATTTAGAGGTAGTAAGATTGACTTCTATAACATTTATACCTGTGGAGGAGTTTGAACTCTTCTTCAACTTCTTGATCTCTGCAAGGTACAAAGGACAATTCTTTTTCCAGTGTCCCTTCTTATCGCAGTGAAAACACTTATGATCGGGAGTGGCTCCAACTTTGGGTTTCATGGCACGAGCCTTAACCCTCAAGTTATATGGAGCCTTGCCTTTATTCTTCTGAACATACTGCTTCTTTCCCTTGAACTTGCTATTTATAGCATTAATAGTTCTATTCTGTCCATTGGGTACATTACCCTCAGCTGTTTGCAACATGTTGTGAAGCTGATGAAGACTCTTTGATTCAGGGGACATATTATAATTCAGTATAAACTGATTATAAGAATCGGGGAGAGAGTTGAGCACAATATCAATGTATACTTCCTCAGGGATCTTTATCTCTTGTTTGGTCAGACTTTCTGACCAGCTGATCATCTTCAGAACATGATCATGCACATTGTTTCCATCAGTTAATTTTGCTCTTAGCAAATTTTTCATTATCCTGAATCTTGTATGACGTGCTTCTTGATCATACATCTTCTTAAGATGTTGAATCATTTCCCATGCAGACATGTTCTCATGTTGCTCCATGAGATTTGGTGTCATGGTTGCTAACATGAGACAAGCTACTTCAGTGGCTTCTAGGGGTGAAAATTTTGTCACCGTTTATCGGTATCGTCTCGGTATCGGTATCGATCTCGGATCGGTTTTAAAAAAAAACCGATAAATTTAGTTTAAAACCGAGAATCGATACTTATCGGTTATCGGTTTTCGATACCGATACCGAGAAATGATACTGATACCAAATTTCTCGAATTTTGGTATCGGTTTCGGTTTTGAACTACATGTCGTTTTTTATTATACTACATGTCGTTTCTATTAAAAAATTAGGGTATCTTCCTTCTCCTCCTCACTTTCGCTTTCCCTCATTTCGCCGCCAGCCGCCCAGCCCTATTCTCCTCCTCTCGGTCTCTTCCTTCTCCCTCGCCGAGGTTCAAATTCTTCGCCGATCAAACCACCAACTGTGAGTAATCCTCTGCATTTCCCTTTCGATTCTGATTCGTTCTTCACTGTCTTAGCTCAATCTGTGCATGCACGAGGCCAATGCGGTGACCTTGATCTTCTGATCGGTCTCTGAAACTCGCTTTCGTGTTTTTCGTTTTTTTTTTAGGGAAAATCAGTGTTTGAAAGCTTTTGTCATTGAAACTTGAAGCTTTCGATTTTTTTTATTTGGGAAAATCAATCTTGAAGATTGTCATTGTTTGGTTTAGGGGTTTGGATCTTGATCTGCCATGTTCAATTTGTATAGAACAGACATATATAATCATGTGTATATTTAATTCTGAGTTTGAATTACAAAATCAAAGATATTTTGAATCAGATTGTTGGTAATCAATCCACATCTTCTTCATTTTGATCGTGATTTTGATTTTTGAATAGGTCCTCTCTTCCATTCCTGCTCCTCGAATTGCTTCTCTGTAGGTTCCAATATCCAATATCGATTCAGGTTTGTAACTTTAGTGTTTAGATACATCTCAACTTTAGTGTTTATATTTATAATCCTAAATATATTGATGGTAGCATTAATCTGATACAGGTCATGGATAATAGTGTTACTGGGTCTACAACTTCCGATTCTGATAGTAGTGAAAATGAATCAGAGTCGAGCCCCACTTTACTGTCCGAAGAAGTGAACACGTACAAGGATTCCGTTGAAGGCGAAGAACCAGGTATTTACTTGATCTCATGACTCATTTATTTGCTCTGTAACTCTGTTTATTTCAGCACAAATAGTTGTGCAAATAAGTTTGTTGAATGTGTTATTTTATAATATAACAGAATGTGTTTTTTTTTTTATATTACAATGCAAATAGGTTTGTAACGTTGAATATAATATATTAGGGGTAATTATGCTTTTATATTTCTTAAATGAAAGTTTCTTTTAATTGTTTATTGTAGAAGAAAACTCCGAAGCTCCCGTTTCAACTTCCGTTCCCTCCGCTCTTACCGGTGGTAGTAGTAACATGGCCAAGAAAAAAGACGAGGCGAAATCAAAGAAAAAAGAGAAGGCGAAATCAAAATCAAAGAAAAAAAAATGACATGTTTAAATTAAGTTTGATGTTTTTATGTATTAGACATGTATTTTTATATTTCGGACATGGTATTTTGTATTATTTTTGGATTTTGCCCCGGGTTATTCTCGGTTTATGTCTCGGTTTATTTATCGGTTTTCATTTATTTTTTCTCGGTCTCGGTCTCGGTATCGGTTTGATAAAAAACCAATAAATTTTAGAACCGATACCAATACCAATACCAAAAAAAAATATATCGATTTTTCAATACCAATACCAAAAAATACTAATTTACCGATTATCGGTACCGGTTTCACCCCTAGTGGCTTCATCAGTATGCTTCTTATAAGCATCTTTGTCTGCTCGGGATGCAGTAGCAGGAGGTTCAGCTGGAGGTTCATTCATAATGATAACCTCCTTCTTTTCGTGCCTGAGCACAATTTTGAGGCGTCTTTGCCATTCCGGAAAATTTCTTCCGTTTAAGATGTTTTCCTTCTCAAGGATGGATCTTAGTGAGCTGCTAGACATTGTTCAGTTTCTACAATTTTTAAATAAAAACTGAATAAGCACAATATTAATTCTAGTATTTACATGTAAATTATAAATTACTTATTATAATAAAGATGTTACATAAAAGTATATATTATAAGGGCTTTATATAATATTTCGTGATTTGTTAATGGAAAAGTAACCCTCATCAATTCCATTAATTAGTCACTCAGAGAAAGTCAACAATTGCTCTAATATCTTATATTATCTCTGACGTTTAGAAAAGAAAAACAATTTTTCATTTATCATTCTAACCGGTTTCAAAAGAATTGTCTACGATATCTAATCTAATTAGAGTACTCGTTTAGGTAGACCCAAGGGGTGAATCGGCGGACAGTATAGGTCGCCCTACGCGTCTAAAAGAGGGTATAAGAGTACTCCCTTGGGTTAGAGACACACTCAAAACTTTTCTCAATTAGATCGAGGACCCAGCCGTTGGAAGACATTATACCTAATATTTATTGAGGGGTTTAAGGTGATCCTAACTTTTTTCTTAAACTAAACATAGTTAACTAATTAAAATGTTCTAAGAATTAAGACAATGAATATGTAATATACAATTCTATTTTGTAAAACATATTCTATTTTGAATTAAATATACTTCTGAAAGTATACATATATATATATATATTATGAAAATTTTAAAGACAAACCCTTTTATTTTTAAATAAAAGATAAATAAATCACTTAAAGATAAAATATCTTAATTCATGATTTATCTTTTCTATAAATGAATAAAAGATAAATAACTATCTTTATAGATAAGATATCTTTAATCAAGTTTTGTCATATTACAAAATAAAAGAAAATAACTATCTTATAGATAAACTATCTTTAATCACAATATATATATTTTTTATTTCCATTAAAGTTTAGATCTTTTCTATTACTATAATAATTAAAAGATTATTCATTATCTTAATCTAATTAAGAATTATTGATTATAAATAAAATTTATCAACAAACAATTTGTAAATCAATAAATGAATAACATAAACAATAATGGAAACAAACTTCATAAGATTGATAATAATATTGAATAGATCATATTTATTAATAATTAATATCATATATATTAGATTTTCAATTCTCATATTTAAAGATATTTATAATAATTATAAATAAAATAAAATAAACATTTTAAATCGTATTTTAAAATAATTAAACATAAATATAATTAAATATCAAATAACGGGATACGAGTTCGGGATTGACCCGAGCTCGTACGAGTTGCCCTCGGGCAACCCCGGTCACGAAGGGGAGACCGGGCAGGGCCGAAGGCCCCTGCCCAGAAAAAGTTAATTTTTGACCCGGATCCGGGTCAATAAGGACCCGGATCCGGGTGTGTTCGGCGTGGGCCCGGGTCAGCGCAGACCCGGGCTGAAGCCCCGGATCCAACCCGGGTCGGGTACCCGGGTCAGACCCGGGTTGGGTGTGCCCGGATCAATGCGATCCGGGCTGGGCAGGTTTGGGCTGGGTTAGAACCCAGCCCGTGGGCCTGATCCAATCAGGCCCACCGAATCGAGAATGGGCTGGGTTAAACCCAGCCCGTGGGCCTGATCCAATCAGGCCCCACCCGAATCGTGGGTGGGCTGGGTTAAACCCAGCCTGTGGGCCTGATCCAATCAGGCCCACTCGAATTAAAAAAAAAATCGTTTTGGCTTGGGTTTTGAAACCCTAGCCGTCGCCCATTGGCTCCCATCGAATGGGAGCCACAAACGCCGGCGCCACCCGGGACCATGGCGGCGACGGTGAAATCGCCGCCGGTTCCGGTGGTGGTGCCGCCGTTTGTTTTTCCCTTTTTCTTATTTAATAATACACATTATTATTAAATAAAAACCAATCCCGATTCTAAATCGGATTCCGAACAACACACAAAATTAATCATAATTAATTTTCTAACGCTCCCACTGAAAATCTAATCACACCAAAAAATTTCTAAAATTATTTCGGTTAATAAATCTAATTTTCGAAAATTACTCAGACCGGCTCTGATACCACTGTTGGGTTTTTTCGATGACTTTTCTCAATCCCGAGGCGGAAATCACGGGATATCATCGAACAATAAAGATCTAGAATAATTACGAGAATTAAGATACAGTTTAGAGATCGTTACCAAACTTCGGTACTTTTGCCAACTGTACCGAATAACTGCCGATTCCTTTGATTCTGGAGCTTGTTGAATTTAGGATTTACCGCCTCAAGTGTTGCGCCTCTATTTCGTACACCACGTCACTCGGGAACGTCTTAGATGACCGGAAAACACCTCGGAGGATAGGTTAGATCCTAGTTGGTGTTTAGATGATCAACCGTTGATTGAACCGGGGAGGAAGCCACGAAATTCGACTCACTAGGGAGGGAGCTCGAATTCTAGGAGGCTAGGGTTTCTATTGTGTGTGTTATCTTTAATTATGAGTCATATTAGGGTATTTATAATACTCTATGGTCATGACCTAGTGGGCTTTCTAAAAGCCCACCTAATGGGCTTTCTAAAAGCCCAATCATGGATTAATTAATCTATTATTAATTAATATGAATCATAATTAATACTTGGGCCCGAGTGGGCCCATTATGTCGGTTATGGTTATCGGGTCGATATCCGATAACCCGAGAGATACAATATCGGGTTCGGGCATAACCAACAGAAATATCTCTTTATAGTACTCTAAGTTTTTGTATAATAATAATAATAATAATAATAATAATAATAATATTCATTTTAGCTAATTAAATTAACATGTTTTGTCGATAAGGACTAATTGACCAGCAGTACAAACTCGTATTCTTGAGGTGCATGATTCGGCACTTACAAGCATTTTTGGGGTCGTTTGTGGCGACACAGAAGTCCTGAAGAGGGCTCGGGTCATAAGCCGAGGCGATTGAGGCCGCAAATGCGACGATGATGAACAGCAACAGAATAGAGCCCTTCATTGTTGGTAATGTGTATAATTAGAAGAGAGCGTTTCTTCTTCGATTTGTGTTGGAATTAGGGTTGGGAAATTTAACGGCTATTTATAGGTGTTTGTTGAAGCAATTTAGGGTTTCTGCATGGGTACGTGACTTGAGAGTGATATCGATAAAAGGATTTAGTTATAAATAAATACACTCAGTGGTTGAGTCTCTAGTGTTAGTTACTATATATATGGATAATTTTCCAATGTTTTTCAACCACTGCATTTTAAGATATGATTCTTTTGATTAATATAATATATTAATTGAATAGTAACATTGAAGTGGTCTCTTAGTTTCAGATTATATAAATGCATATACATGAATAAATATATCTTACTGCAATAAAAAATTACTGTAAGAGTTCAAAGTTTCACAAATATAATAAAATCATGAAAAATAGAGCAAAATCATGAGATATAATGATAATTGATATCCAACATTTGTAAAATAAAATGATTGCAAGAGCATATTGTTTTCCCTTGAAATAATATAAAAATGGGAATTGTGATATAAAATATTGTGCAACTTGTTCATTTCTACGCAATAAAAGGTATTTATTATTATTATTATTATTATTATTATTATTAAATGTTTGTTTTACGTATGTTTTCTAATCATGCAATATATATATATATATATATATATTTCCTATAATATAAGCAATATACTAAAGTAAACAAACACTAATTAAATTAGAAAAAAAATCTTATCATCGACTCAAAATATTGTTGCATTGGCTATTCTTGACAAAAAAAAAAAAAATCATTACCTGAAATTGATGATAATAGTATTAGCAGATTAACTCAAACCTTTTTCCTTCTCCGGTAAATAATTAATTGATTTCAATGTTTAGTTGTTGTTAATTGAAATTGAATCTTTGACACAATGTCGCTAAGTAAGTAAATATGAAAGAGCTTCCAGAACTTCGGAACTCAGATAACAAAACACTTATAAAAGAAGAAAAAAAAAAGAAGAAAGAACCTAATGAATTGGTTGTATTTGGTGTATAATAAGGTCAAGAGTAGTTGAAAATGAATAGAAACTTATTCTGTGTACTAATTCATCGGTTCATATTTAATTATATATAAAGAAAACAAAAGTCGTTAATTTCAACGAACTTTTAAGATCATTTTCTTGGAATCTTCTTCACTTTATAGATTAAATTAAGATTGTCGAAAACTTTCCAAGTGACGAGGAAAACGAATATATTGCTGACGTAGAGAAATCTTATGAAATATTGTATATGCTTGGCAATTTGGCATGCATGAGAATGAGATTTGTTGCACCTATAAACGACAGTACGACACATTAGATAGTCGTCGTAGATTTAAATCCTCATAATATACAATATTGCAATTAATTTAACCTATATTAATTTATCGCCAACATTTGCTAATAATGATATATATTCATCACAAGATCTTGTACATTCAAATTTTAATTTGACATTAAAAATTGATGGGTTGATGAGGTTAGTTGGTGAATGGTGATATATATATATATATATATATATATATATATATAGATATATATATTGTGATTAATACGGATAAAGAACCTTCGCTTGAATATGCTAATTATCAACCAATGATGCGGCTATTATCATCACCCTCTTCAACTAATACTTAGTGACGAAACCTACTAACTAATGTGTACAAATTGTACTCATATAAAAATAGATCTAAAGGATTTTTTTTATACGCATATAAAATAATAGTAGTTGTTAATATTTCATGTTTTTATATATAATACATATACTGTTTAACGATCCCTGATCGATTGCTCATGAAATATTTTTAAAGCTATACCATTCCTCTGCTAGAAAACCGAACCTCGAATTCTAAGAGGCCGAGCGAGACTGAATAAGCATAATTGAAAATTAATAATAAAAACAGTAAAGTAAAAAAATAAATAAATCAAAATCAGTTAATTTTGGAAAAAGTTCAAAAATTTTGGGACTATACAACACTTTTGTGGAATTACCGTAAACCTGCCTATTCTTATGCTTCTTATGTTATATATATGTTCTTATTATCAGTTTGATAAATCCTATAAACTTCACTATTTGATCACTTTGTAGGTACCAGGCAAAAAAAGAAAGAAAGAAAAAATTATCCGCCATCAAAATTTATAGCCTGAATCCGCCACTGTAATTCAACCTTACCGCCGCTTATTGCAAATCGAAAAACGGAATCTGAAAAACATTACTACAAGGGGCTAACATTATAACAAGTGATACGTTAATATTATTGAGCAACAGTACAATCACAAAGAAGCTACACTTAAAGAGGGAACAAAGAAAGGCACATGCATGCATGGCCATTCCATTATTTAAAAAAAAAAAAAAACACACCCATAGATTAAGTGGTTTAATTATTGGATTAAAACATTTTTTAGTAGGGCGAGCGTTTTTCAATCTTGTAAAGCTACTTAACTTGGCATTAAGATCTGAAGAAAGTAGTTCAAATACTCGCATCAACTTAATTAGCCTCGTAGATTTATTATTTGGACCAAAACTTCTTTTGAAGAAACTCGACGGTCATCTTGTCCAGCTGGAACGCCTTGGCCAGGAGATCGGGGTTGATCGGAGGCTTTGACCCAAACACGGCGTTGGCAATTGTGATGGTTCCTGGATTCTGGCTACCGAGGCCGGCAAAGGCTACCGCAGGGCCATGACCAATGTTGAGCTGGAAGTGAATCTGGCCGACGGGGAAGACAAACACGTCTCCTTTGTTCAGGATCTTGGTGAAGAGGCGGTTTCCGTCTTGGTTTGAAGAGACGAAGCCCACATAGAGTGTGCCCTCGACGACAACGAGTATCTCCGAGGCGCGAGGGTGCGTGTGGGGCGCGTTCTGGCCGAACGGCGCGTAGTCGATGCGCACGAGCGAGACACCCAGAGTGTTGAGCCCGGGGATGCGGTCAACGTTGATGTTTGTCACGTTGGAGCCGACCGGGTTGAACGTGTTTCCGGGGATGTTGAGTCCGGAAGTGAAGAAATCGTCTGCGTTGACAAGCTTCGGGTCCTTGCAGAATTTCCCGTTCACAAACACTTTCGAAAGAGAAAACAAACCAAAATTGGTAATACGTGTAACATATGTCGAACACAAATTAGTGTTGCAAAATGTGTTTTTTATTTTAATTATATATAGAATTATTTTAAAAAATATATATCTTGATATATTATATATAATATTTTTCTCAGATAATATTATAATCTAAGCCTAAACTTACTTTATAAATAGTTATAAAAAAAAAAAAAAAAACTTACTTTATAAATAGCGATTATAACATAAAAAATGGAGTACTTTTGTCAAAATAGTGTTACATTCAATTTTGTGATTGAATATCTACATTATAAAGTACGTAAGTGACATTTGCATTTTTATTGATGATTTTGTTCCATTTAAGTTATCATTTATACTGAGTTTTTTTGTTTTTATTTTTTATATTTATTTTTATGTACACAATTCATGTTAAAACTTTTTTTTTCTTTCACATTTTGATATTTTGGATGTTGAATATATGGCAATCGATATAGCATACACATGCATATAATTTATGATCCTTTATGATAAAATCAATCAAAAACACAAAATTCACAACTTTAAATGTTTGTACGGAATAATCGAAAGTTTTGTGGAAAATGACATTATTTTGTATAAATTTAAGTATTTTATCACAATTATTCCTCATAATTAATTACTACGTACTATCGTTCAAAAATAGCTTTAATCTTGCATGAACTAATTACGCGATAAATTCTTCAAATAAGTTAAATATGCATGAATGCATGCATGAGATGAGAGTAAGCAAGATAATATTGAATATACGTACATGCATCGTGAGGGTCGTCAATGGCCACACAGAAATCCTGAAGAGGGCTTGGATCATATGCACAGGCAATAAAGACGGACGAAGTAAATATAGTAATTACTGAAATAATAATATACTGATCGATCTTCATTTCTTAAAAGGATATATATATATATATATATATATATATATGATAATATATCTATATGATTTATTACTATAGAATGAGAAATCTTTGCTCTTGAATATACGCTTATTTATAGGTGAAACTCTCTATAGTGCATTTACTATAGACACCAACAAGATAAGGACTCGATATATATTAAATTTGTTTTAATATTTAGTGGCGATTGAGGTTTATTAATATATGATCAACTAATGTACCATTGTTTTACCACTATAAACATGGATAAAGTTATTAAATACATCGTGCTTGGTTTCGAGCAATGAACTGAAACTGAAGTGGTTAATTAGTTTGACTTCATTTTATGGGATAATTGTTGTGTTAAAATGTCCTTTTATTTTTATTTTTAAGAAACGTGGGCGGTACCAAATGCCTTGGTACAATTATATAGATTAGAAAACATAATATATACAAATATTTGAGAAAAAAATCACGAAATTAATAAGATGGCCAACAAACTATAAGAAAATCCACAATATATTTAAAAAATTTACTCGCTCTGGCCAATGCAAAAGTCATCGCGGTATTACATACTCTTCTTCAAGACAAAGTGTTTATCCAACTTGGTATTTATTAAAATATTTAAAAAATTAACAAAAAATAAGCTCGGATAACATTTTGTACCCACATCTTTGACTTTGAGGAAAAATACTTGCTTGTTATACGGAACCCAATGCATCCAGCAGATAAAGCATCTGTCCATTCTTTTAGGTCGAGCGGAGTGCTACAATCCCATTCATAATTTTAGCTCAAAATAAATATTTTCCATAACTAATTGAGTATTAAATTATGTATTTTTCTTTGTTTATAACTTTACTCTTTGTAACATTTTTTTTTATACAAAATCAATGAGGGACTTTTTTCACTTCACGAATTAGACTACTCTACTCTTCATGATATTTTCTCTATAAATTTAATGTGGGAGTTCTTGGCTTTGCTTATGAACTGATAATCTCTATCTATGAATCCACAGTGGCATAGTGCAAACAAGGATATATGTATATTAAACTGTGACTAAAATACCTAATATTTTAGTTTTTTTTTATTATGTACCTAAAGTATTTTTTGTTGATTATTATACCCAAAGTTTATTTCGTTAACGCCAAACGTACCCACTGTTAAATCTCCGTTAATCCTCCCTACGTGGCACACATGTTGATGCCACGTCATTATATCCTGCCACGTCATCTTTGCGGCTAAAGTACCCAATGTTTCAAATATTTGCGGCTAAAGTACCCAATGTTTAAAAAAAATTAAACTTCTCGAGTGACTTATTTAGATCGGTTTTCGGGTTGAATTTTTTACACCGGACTCGGGTTGGCTTTTCCCGAGCTCTGTATATACAATATATATAAACCGTATACTATATATTAATCTATATATTTAGTATAGCATATTAAGTTTATATATAGTATAAAGTATAAATTTAAAGTAGGTATTTCAAGGGTATAAATTAGTATAATATAATATAAAGTATCAATATAATAAAGTATAATACAGTTTCTATATAATATAAAGTATAAATATATACAGTTTCTATATAGTATAAAGTATCAATATAAACAGCTTTTATATATATTGTTTATATATAATCTAAATTATAAATATATATTATAAAGTATAAATATACAGTTTTTTATATTTATTTATATATTTATACTTTATACATACTAATTTATATTGAAATATACTTTATATTATACTAATTTATACCCTTGAAATATACTTTATATTATATTATACTAATTTATACCCTTGAAATATACCTTATATTTATACTTTATATTATATATAAACTTTAGTAGTGTATATAAACTTAATATACTATACTAAATATATAAATTAATATATAGTATATATATACAGTTTATATATATTGTATATACAGAGCTCGGCCCGAAAAGCCAACCCGAGTCCGGTGTAAAAAAGTCAACCCAAAAATCGATCTAAATAAGTCACTCGAGAAGTTCAATTTTTTTTAAAAAAACATTGGGTACTTTAGCCGCAAATGTTTGAAATATTGGGTACTTTAGCCGCAAGGATGATGTGGCAGGATAGAATGACGTGGCAGCGACATGTGTGCCACGTAGGGAGGATTAACGGAGATTTAACAGTGGGTACGTTTGACGTTAACGGAATAAATTTTGGGTATAATAGCCACCAAAAAAAACTTTAGGTACATAATAAAAAAAAACTGAAACATTGGGTATTTTAGCCACAGTTTACCCTATATTTGTTTTAGACTTTTAGTATATATTTAGTGTCTGCTTGACGTTTATTAATCTATGATCAACTAATACCATTGTTTTACCACTACAATCATTGATAAATATACTAAATACATTGTCCTTGGTTTCAAGCAATGAACTAATCTGAATTCTGAAGTGATTAGTTTGACTTGTAATGTTTATATTATCGCATTATGGTGGCGTTTGAAATGTCCTATTTTCACTGGAGATGTTATATCAATTAATGATAAATAAATTTAATACGATAGCCAATTATCAGTGTGTTGAGTTGTGAAGTCTAATTTATCGAAATCATCATCCGTGTGAAAACCCGACACAATTATCAAGCAATATTTTAGATATTCATCACATGTATTGTATTTTAAGCTTAAACGATAACCAATTTAGAGAATTTTATTTGTAAGTATCTTCTTTAGATTTTTGAAAAAGAAAACTACCCTTCAAATGTATTTTAATTTCATTTATACTCTTTCACCATTTTGATTTTTGAAAAACAAATTTCTTATTATTATTTTAGAGGAAATATTTGAATCCAATTGTAGATTATCATCACTAGGGAACTAGTACTGTACGCTGAACTTAATTATAGTCTATATCAAATGAATCGGCTTGATATAATTATTTATTACCACTGCAATAATGTTGATTATTAGCTCGTAATTAAGTAAATAGCACGTGTACGCATTTGAACATTTTATAATGAATTAATTTTTTCGTGCTACGATCACTCATTAATGGAGATATACACCTGAATATTTTTAGATAAACAAATAATAGAACCTAGCTCGAAATTTGGAACTTAACTCACTCAACATCTAGATGTTTTAGACTATTCTATACGTCATTTTTATCGAAAGGGAAAGCAAATTGCCGATATTTTGGTCTGTTTGAGATGATTTACGCATCACAATCACATTCCCAATACTATAAAAGATTTATTTAGATTGGATAATATGAGTACTACGTATATTAAACATGTTAATAGTTAAGTTCATGTTTCGATGTTAATAATCATTTATAATTTGATAGTTAGACCGTATGAGATGTTTAGGTTATAGTTTTATAAAATCCCTCGTATCTTCGTGTCATCATGGTTTTTCTCTGCCATAAGTAGTGTTTATTAATAAATTTGAGATGGGATCACGAGTGAAGAAACCCGTGAACCTAGATGTTTCTTTATATATAAAAATGAAAAACTAGATCGGGAATCTGATCAAATACGCATTAGATACCACTTGACTATAGTCTATAATGTTATTATTATTATATATACAATGAACAAATAGACTTATAAGTTGGAGGTTGAGTGAAGTGCCTGGAGTATTCATTCAAAATACTATTTCTCTATTATAAATGAATATATATGTGTATATGATCATTGATCAGTGATATATATAAGCGCATTAATATTTAGTACTTGTGAGGCTGCTCAAGCTCAGCAATGACGTACGTTAATATAACTCTGTAATGCGAAGCCCACTAATTAATTAGTCATCGTCATCGTCATCGCCAACATCTGCCATTAATGAGGACAAAACAATATATATATATATATATATGATTTAATTAACGTTAATAAGTAATTAAGTGCACATTTTTTTTGTGGAGTTACTTCAAGACACACCTTTGTATCAGTGAGATCTTTATCTCTCTAGCTCCTTAAGTATTTATTAGGGTTGGTGTTTTATTCAATTTTCTTTTGGTTACTGGGCATGTGTTTATCAGAGATAATATTTTCCTATTATTTGATTGAAAATTAATTTAATTGAAAAGTTCATTGTACTTTTTTTTTCCTTCTCGTTATCAGAGATAATATTTTCCTTTTATTTCAATGATTTTTAGACTTGCCGTTTTTCTTTTAATGACATTAAAATATATGTCGTTTATTCATTTGAATGATTTTTGAATATTTGTCGTTTTCATTTAATGATTTTTGAGTATTTGGCATTATATTATATTTTCATTCGTTGGTCATATGTTCCTTTGACTGTAGTTTTTCACGTAGCTATATATTTTTCATTTCAATGATGTTTCATAGTTTCAATTGGTTTCTAAAAAAATAATGTTCTTAATTTGCAAGGTTTTCAACTGTTTGATTGTTTTTTAAAAATCGTTTGCTTAATTACTCTATATCGTTTTCTCTTGGCAGTGTATCTTATCGTTTGTTTATCTTTTAGATTTCTAATTCTTCAACACTGTCTCTAGGTTTACATAAATTTCATTATTTATAAAGCAAATAAAGCCTCTAGATTTTTTTAGAATTATAAGACCAAGTATATTAAATACATATATAGATATAATTATAGGTGACATGCATTTAAAGGAAATTTTTCAAAGAAAATTCAGTAAAAAAACTGGTATATACTATATATTGACCTTAAAAGGTTTCTAAAAAGAATATGCCATGTAATTCTTATAGGATCTTAAAAGGAATAATGAGAGTCTTGATGACACAAGCTAGTTGAGTAATTGGTAATATGTAACAAATGAAATTCACTAAAATCTTGGATTTAGAAATAGTCAAAGCATGAGCCTAGTAGCCATTGACTCTTGTATTCAAACAAAATTATTGACAAAAGATGCAGAGTAGTTTTGCTGATTAATAATCATTCTACTAATTTTTTTGTTTTCCTACAATGTCCCTTAGTATTCCCAATTTCGTTAATTTATTTATAATGGGGAAATGTGTTGTATATGTATCCAATTTGTATTACGTGAGTCGCCATATTCTCAAGCAATTTTAATCAACAACCACAAAATAGTGTCAAGGTCTAATTTCGTCCATGTTTCATATTTATATTTATATGTATCTACAATTGAACTCCGAATAAATCAATCATTCAATTCAACACTTTTATTAAAGTAGAGATATATTATGCCATAAATATCCTTCTAGCTATAATATTAATTTGTACTCTAGTAAGTCTAAGAAACCATAAATAAATAAATTAATAATAAACTTCACCAACACTCGTCTAGGCAGGTGATTAATTGGAAAGTTCTTTTGGAGCATAATATTAATGCTGATAATTAATAATTAAATAGCTAAACTAATTAATAATATTGCTAAAGACTAAAAGTAGGATCCAATGAGTTTCAAATGATTGAATGGTTGCATGCATGAGAATTTCATAATAATATTGTCAAAACAGAAACTCAAGTCGTGCATGATTATCAAATAATATGTTGATATATTAATAGACCTGAGATAGCATAGAATCACAGGAAACATTCAAATTACAGGATAAGATGTTACAGGAAATATTCAAATTAGAGAATGGCCTAAACCCTAGCCATTCAATTTATTACTTCATCATAAATAATGAAAGAAATGACATGTGAATCATCGTGTCTAGTAGTTGTTGACGACCCAGGACTGCTTCTGAAGAAGCTCCACGATCTCCTTGTCCAGCTGGAAGGCTCTGGAGAGGACATCCGGGTTGATCGGCGGCGTTGATCCGAACACGGCGTTGGCGATAGTGACGACTCCTGGGTTCTGGCTGCTAAGGCCGGCGAAGGCAACAGCCGGATAGTGTCCCAAGTTGAACTGGAAGTGGATGAGTCCCATGGGGAAGACGAACACGTCACCCTCGTTCAGAACCTTCGTGAAGAGCTTGTTCGAGCCATCGGCCTGGTTGGACGTCACGAAGCCCACCAAAAGCTGTCCTTCGAGGACCACGAGGATCTCAGCGGCACGTGGGTGGGTGTGTGGAGGATTCTGGCCGTAGGGCTTGTAGTCGATGCGGACCAACTGAATGCCGAGAGTGTTGAGGCCAGGGATCCTGTCGAGATTCACGGCGGTGACGTTGGAGCCCACTTTGTTGTCGGTGTCTCCGGCTTTGTTCAGCCCCGATGTGAAGAAATCCTCGGCCTTGGCCAGCTTCGGGTCCTTGCAGAACCTCCCGTTCACAAACACTGCAGATTAATCACGGGAGGCTTGAGCATAAAAAGTTTAATACGATTTTGAAGATTAACGTATTTATATTATTTAAAATTTATTTATTAATCTAGGTGAATGTCTCGCCACTATGTAAATTATACGCTTAGAATCGATTTCTTAAAAATATTGTCTATACACGTATATCTCATATATTTCAACCGGTTATTATCTAAGAGATAGGAAAGAGAGAAGTAATTAAGGACTTACAAGCATTGTTAGGATCGTTTGTGGCGACGCAAAAATCTTGAAGAGGGCTCGGGTCATAAGCCGAGGCTATGGAAGCAGCCAAAGCCAACACACAAACCAAGAGAACTGCCTTCATGGTTGATTTTCTAAGAGAGTATTGATGTGTAATTATATGCTCTTAGAGTTGTTTACTTAAGTTTGAGTAAGGGATGAGAAATGTTGCATTAGAATGCATGTATTTATAGATGGAAGTGTTTGAGTTAGACTCTTAACTTTGCTTCAAAAATTGGATAAAAATTAAGCTAGGGACTTGGTCTGTTTTATTGATCATATATATATTAATATTCATGTGTACTATAAATAATATATAATGACTCGGCAACGTTATCCATGTTGTGTTGACCCATCCTTCAACTGCTCAGATGTGTGTTTTTTTAATGTCTAATTTGTATAAGTCTCTGCCTAGCTACTTCAAAATGCTCAAATTGATGAAACGGTCATTTTGGTGAGTATTTTAACTTGTGTTCTCTTGTCCATCTTGCTTTTAAATTCATAATAAGTTTTCCTTCCAGATTTATTTCAAGTGGATTTTCTTGATTTATGATATATCAGGGCAATGTCAAATACTAATTTAGTTTGAGCTAAGTTAATCATACTATAATGCATAGTGGAAAGTAATAACTAATAAATGGAAATAAAACACTCATTCCTCTCTAATGCTGAAGTTGAGAAACTCATATCATCCAATAAATATACTTATTATGTTTTATAACTCAGTGAAAGCACGTTGTGGCTGGTCGGTTTGGTTTATTATACTCTTCTTTTGTTCGCTTCTTATTGTTCTACTTGAACTGTCAATGTAATATATATACACATATATAAAATTCGAAATATTAGAAATGTTCAAACATGGGTTAGATAGATAGAAAGGAAAGAAAATGTCAAATAATTAAGTAAGTTAGTGTTGCACAAGATCAATGTCGACCCAGTTGGGGAAATAAGAGACATTTTTGGTTTATCAAACAAAGGTCAAAACGACATAATTACCCATCAAGTTATTCCACTTGCTTATCTAAATACAATGTTTACTTAGTCCACAATTCACATTACATTTATTCTTTAATTACTTCTTTCAAGAATGATATTACAATTTTCCACAAGCTAGCCACAAAAAAAAAAAAAAAAAAAAACAAAACAAAACAAAAAAAACTTGGGCATACATTTCCAACAAATAAAACTTGTACAATTGTGCAATTAAATAGCGAATTAATACTGTAAATGTAAGTTTTAAAAATTGAAACAAGTAATAGCGAATTAATAATTAATTTATTATGGTTCAATTCATATAAGCAGAGGAAGTAAAATGTTTATAATATATACGGCTCTGAACATAAAACTCTCAAACACATGAATTGCACCTTATTTATTTACACACAAAAAAAAAAAAAAAAAGGAGTTCGATTCCGCCTTTAAAATATAGCAGTATCACCCTGGTTCTCTCTCCACAACACGAACAAAAAAATCTGCAAGAGAAAGTTAAATTAGATCACATCGAAAACGAGAAAGAAAGAAAAAAAAACGTGTGAAACTGGCGTGAATAGGGTGGGTGTGTAAATTAACTCACATTCTATCAGGCGATGAAATGGCTCGCCAGTTCGTATCGGAATTATCTCCGTGAATTCGGATAAAGAGCACATAATATTGGCACCCGATAACGAAGGTTACCGTATTTCGTTCTAACAAAAAAAGGTAGAGATAAACCAGGGGAAAATAGAGAAACATTTTATTGGTAGCCTTCCATATACTACAAAACAGTGGTGGCTTTAAAAGGGTATGACAGAGATTGCATCAGGGAGTGAAGGTCATTTCACGTTCATGACAGCCGCCATACTCCGCAGCTTTTGAGAGATCTCGGAGAAGGACGGCCTTTGGGCCGGGTCGGAGGCCCAACTACTTTCCATCAAAGCCTTCCATTCGGGATCACACCATGTCGGAACTTGTGGGCGCAACGTATTATTCACAATCCCTCCTGTAAATTCTTAAGTTCAAGGTTTATCCATAGCTTCCGAACACAAAATACACAGCAATAAGCCCATTGGTAAATCGGAATTCCAATTCCATTTCTGGAATCAGAATTCCGCTTTTTTAATTTTTAAATGGTTAAATTGAATTTCAAATCCATTTTTTACGGAATCAGAATTCCGAATTTCGTTTTATCTCGGACTCGGAATTCTGGGACATATTCTTTATAGAGATTAGAGAACGAAGGATATATTATCGAACACCGTTAATTTACCAAGCAAAGATTTGTCTAATTTAAACGTACCAATTACAGAAGAGCAGTGCAAATCTGCATATGGTTCTTCACCGGTGAGCAATTCCCACATCACAATGCCAAACGAGTAAACATCGATCTACATCATAAAGAAGAACAATATGAAGATGGTGTGAAACCATCCCAGAGAGTTTTGACTACAAACTAAGGGTAGCAATCTGAGACCGGATACGAGACACAATAATTTTCCGACAAAAGTAAATGGATGAGTTAAATGGACCTAGATTCGATCGACACAAACACGATTATGTAACGGGACATGACCAGAAAACCAGAGCACAATCGGCAATTAGTCTTAAGAAACAAAATATTAATTTCAAGCATTTTATTGGGTCATATTAAATAAGTTGCGCGAGTTTAAAATGATTTAACGTGTCCTTTTACAATAACATGGTCCATGATCACTTAAATCGGCTAAACGGGTTACAAAAAAATTAAAATGATTAACAAATGAGCATGTATGGGTCTATATAAAATAATTTAAAGGTGATAAAGAACCGAATTGCCCCCCTACTTCTGACCATTAAAAGTAGAAATAAACCTTTTCTGAGACCATCTCAGTTTTCCCGGTAAGAAGCTCGGGGGCCATCCAAGGTAAAGTCCCGCGTACACCTCCCGAGACCAGAGTGTGTTGTTTGACCTTCGATAAGCCCAAATCTCCAATCTATAAAAAGCATAAATTGTCACCAAAAAAAAATCAGAAAATTGTAAACGAAATTTGATCGCCAAGCTTTACCTTGCATATAGGTCTTTGCGGATCTCTCATATTAACTAAAAGATTTTCACATTTCAAATCAAAATGCACAATGTTCTTTTCATGTAAATACTCCATTCCAAATGCAGCATCCATTGCTATGATGAGTCTCTTACGCCGGTCGATTGTTCTGCTCATCGTGATTAGTAAAATCAAAATTAAAATTTAGAAAAAAGTTCCAATTACCAAAGCTTTTCTACGTAGTTTACCTGTCCTTTTTCTGCAAAAACTGTTTCAAAGATCCATTAATCATAAATTCTGTAACCGTAGCCAACGATCCATCTGCACCGTGTACAATGCCATAAAAGGACACGACATTTGGATGGTGCAGCGAGCCCAATATTAAAGCTTCCTTCCAGAAATCTGCAATCTGACATCACAAACAAATATAACTATTTTAAATACGTACAATTATTATTATGCTTAGTTTTATTATTATTTAAGTATGTTATCTTAAATTTTTGAGTTATTTTATAATACATACGAGATTGATATTCCAAGCTCATAAAAAAATGTAACAGTAAAAGAAATTTATATCAGCAAAAGGAAAAAAAGAGCCAACCAATACCAAACGCTTCCGTTCATGGGGTCTTCCGTGAAAACAGCTGGATTTTATACGCTTTATAGCAACATCAGAGCCCCTCCATTTTCCATGATAAACAGAGCCATATGTTCCAGAGCCCAATTCCCGAATTTCCTCAATATCCTCGCTTTTTATCACCTAAACAAAGAGCTAAATTTTCTTTTTCTTTTCTTTTTTAAAGAAGAATAGATTCATATTGCTTTAAAAACTCTGAAGAAACCTGCAATCCCATGCCGATGGCTTCCGCTTCAGCTTTAGTGGTCTCAACACCGGAGCGCTTTGTATTATCACCATCGGAATCCGAATCTGCATTCTGCTTTACGAAGACACTTTTAAATTAGAGATTCAATTATTCACATAATCAAGTTCCACAAAACTGAAACAATTTGATTGGCCTCACCGGTGATTCTGCTGAGCCGATTTTCTCACAATCCGCGTTTTCTTCAGCTTGTGCTTTCATAGCACTGGCCACATCTAATGCTGTCTTCTTCGCAGAAGCAATCAACTCATGAAGAACATGAAGCTTGGCCACCGAATTTATATCTTCGATAGCTGAATTATCCTTTTGACCTTGCGTAATAACTGCATCAGCATTCTCGCCCGCAGCCTTAGAGCAACTTGAAGTTATTGACTCGAGTGACGAAATCTCCTCATCTTTGTTATTTACATCTTTTCCCTCCAAGGAAGAAGCAGCCTGCACATTGCTTCCTTCCAACCTCACGGCTTCTTTAGTTCGGTCTAGCATGAGATCGGGAGAAACTAGTTGTTGATTTTCTTGGACGTGTGTGGTAGAATTGAGTCTTGAAGTGTTAGCATGAGCATATTCTGGGACAGGTTTTCCTTCGAAAGCCGACATTTTTGAAGATTCATTCCATTGATTCTGATTTTCAATCCATTGGCTCCTTGGTAAACCGGGATTTACCTTCCCATTATTGAACTGCGGCGCTTCATATGAAGGAGCAACATGTGTCTGGCTCGGAATATTTCTCCTCAAAGAATGATTGGCAAAGTGTCCTTGAGCCGAATAATGATTCTCTCCCACAAAGGGAACGGGGACATTTCCATATCGAACACCAGATTCTTCAGGTGGAGGAACATGAATATGAGGTAAACCGACCACAGATTGATCGGGAAGATAATTCGAAGGCACAACGCGCGAATCGACCATGTTATTGTTAGCATAATAATCATTTGCTCTAACGGATCCGTTATACAGAGAGCGGTTATCATTGCTCTGCTCATCATGGTACATTCCATGGTGGTGCATCAAAGCTTCCCGGTTTGTTGGGCAATTGGAGCATGGATTCACAGCTTGATGAAACCCATTGTTCATGCTCGGATTTTCAAAGTTCCGTTGAAAAGCCATTCTGCAGTTCTCGCAGATACTATTTCCTTCGATACCACTCGGTCCATGGAAAAGATTATTCCCGGGAAAAGCAGACTTCTCTCCGGCGCCACCTGGAAGCCAGCTCACGTTATCGGGAACCTGAGGTTGGTGCTCGAACGGTTGATTCACTTGCTGACGCAGATACTCGTCAGGTAGCTCTCCAAACGGCACGTGGAACCGTGCAGAGGAAGGAGAAGAAGGGAACTCCGTCATCGGATTCCGAGGAGAATAGTATGCTGGGCTCCACGGAGCTTCCACTTCGGTGTACCGAGGGTTAATCATCTGATGATGCTGCACCGGAATCGAAAGATGGTGCAGATTGTACTGAGGCATCGGAAACTCGTAATTTAGGTTCAAAGAGTTGAAATCGTCGACCGGCGATTCAGGCTGCGACGGCTTCCTGAAATCTAAGCCGTCGTTAAAATTATTCAGCGCGTCGACGTATCTTCTCTCCGACTCTCTCTCATCCCCATCATAGTGGGTGGAAAGATCATGCTCGGGTTGAGAAAACAGGAAAATCCTTAGCCTAGTGAACCCGTCTCCGGACCCGAGCTTATCGTACTCCTCCATCATGTTGACCACGTCTTCATCATTCACAACCGAAACAAGCGCATCCAAATCCTCATCGGGTTGCTGGTACTTCAACACAGCCACGCCTTCGAAAAGCTCTCTCATCTTGCTCATCAACTCCTCAAATCCAATATCCCGGGAAACACTGACGATCCGTGTCTCTCCACCGACGTACCGGAGCCTCCCGTCCAGTGGGCGCGGGATTATGCTACCCGAAAAGCTGCATAGGAACTTGACACGCGGCGCTTCGTCGTGCGACCCCGCCGGGGAGTCCGACACCG
Source organism: Parietaria judaica (assembly GCA_954871525.1). Classification (NCBI taxonomy): domain Eukaryota; kingdom Viridiplantae; phylum Streptophyta; class Magnoliopsida; order Rosales; family Urticaceae; genus Parietaria; species Parietaria judaica. The sequence goes on from OX940862.1 coordinate 13,070,482, forward strand.
AGCTCAGCGAATGGCCGTCCATCGAGAACGCGGGATCAGTCGAACTGCCAGCAACACCCTTGTTAGTGCAATGCAACACAAACCTATCTGTGATCGCCCAAAGATTATTCCTTTAACCGGTCATACAGTGAAACTTGAATACTTACATGAGTGTAATATTACCTATATGAATACGTCAATAGTGTTCCCATACAGGTCGATAAAAGCTTAGATCATGAACATACCTTCATACCTGCATCACAAGAACAATAATTTATGTCAAGCCTTCATATCCGACTTCCAAATTCAAATTAAATCACAATCCCCATTTCTCAATGTTTTGAGAGCCCTGAATCATGCTCATGAACCAGCGATTCAACAAAAGCCACCCAGAATCTCTACTAAAAAAACCACGGCTCTTGCAGAAATCGCCAAAACCTCGGCGTATGATCAAACCTTTGAAGAGCGAACGAGAAGGAAGAAACAAGCGAGCTAGGTACCTGGAAATCGACGATTAGGGCGAAAGCAACAGAGAGCCGCGAGATTCGCGGGGAAGGTGTTCTCTGTTGATCTGCACCGTGAAGGCGAAGCGGAGAGGAGAGAAGGGCGTCAATGGCGGTGGTGGTGGATGGCCATGGGAGAGAAGCTGTTGGTTGGCTTTTGTGCTTAAATACGATTTGAGATTCGTTATGGGAAAAGTGCTTCGCTTTCTCTCTCTACACTTCGATTCTCTCTCTCCTCTCTCTCTGGTTCCGAAAAACGATGCGCATTCGCCAGGTAGAGTAACACGTGGCAGCCTCTGCCTTCGTCGCTCTCCCCCCTCTCTCTCAGCATCTTGTTTATCTCTTCTGAGGTATATGCTCTCTCCTCTCACGTGCCATGCACGAGTTTGTTATATTTCAACTTCTTTTTTTTGGATACGGCGGTATAAGTATTTAAAGTTTTTTTTTAAGTTAATATTAAGTTTCAATTCTTTATTTTGTGGAAAAAAAATTCAGACTCTTATTTTGTGTCTTTCTTTATGTTTTATAGCTTATTAAATATATTATCTTTAATTAAAAATTAAACTAATTTATCAATAATAATCAATTGTATATTTAATAGGTTTAAAAATGTGACACGAGATGCGATTCAGGATAAAAATATGACAGAATACACAAATTAAGACTTTGACAAATTTTCCACTCAAAAGAAATATTGAGAACTTGATGTGAATTTTTCAAAGACTTTGGATATTTATGTTGTTATTTTTTTTTTCAATTATAATTATTTGTGAGATTTTATAAAAAAAAAAATATGTCTAATTGATGCCAAGTGACTAAATCACATGATAAATAATACATAGTTTTTCTTTACTACAAATTACTTAATGTTTTATATTTTTAGCTTCCATATATAATTATCTCTATATTTTTTGATAAATTTATACTAGGTATTACCTTATATATCACCTTATACAATAAATTTTTATTTCTCTTTTTTTGTTTGGTTTTATTTTACGCTAGTCTTGTAAACATATAGAATTTTTTTGTATGAATAAATTCATAATTCAAAGATAAGATTTCGGCTACACTGGAATTCTAGATTAATTATTTGTTATTTTTAAAATTTTTAAAAAGAAATATAATTTACTTTAAAAATTAAAATTTTTATTTTTAGATTTCTAAGTCAAGGATGCAAAACCTTTGTATGAATATGTTTTAATTAAAGTGTCTTTAAACATAATAGAATTATAGAACTCCTTAACAAACTAACTAGAGTAGACTCTATCAGCAGAAGTCATGAAAATTGGTCAGGATCAAGTTTTTCCGTCAAAATTATAACCGCGGGTTCCATGATGGACGCTATAAAAGCAATATTAAATTTTCAAATTTCAATCATTTTTCATTCAATGAGTTATTGTTTATCTTACGAATAATAGATTATATTCATTTTGTAATTGTTTTTATAGCATGATAGATATATCATATGTTACCTGTATCCATTTTTTATTTCATAATTCATTTTATATGGAAATAAATGAGCTTTTTTCTCAACCCAAAACAAGTCAAATATTACACCAGAGTACAGGACAGGATATCATCACAGGATATCATCTTGTTTTATAGGGTATTTGCACAAAATAAATAATTTATTGTTGCTTATAAAATAAAATAAATAGCTTACTCTTTCACTTTTTTTTTTCAATTAATTTTATTTTTATTTTTATTTACTTTCTGGATTTTGCCAAAAAAATCTATTTTGTCTAGTTATATGAATATTGAATCATTTATAAGATGACAAAAGCTTCATGATCAGTTTTTATGAAAACTCCAATGCAGAATCTATCACATGAAAGCTTCTGTTTTCATGGTAAACGTTAAATTCGGACCATACATTTTATGGATTGCACATACGTATTTGTTCTCAACTGAAAAAAGAATATAATAATATCAATAAAGCAACACTCTTTCTTTTTCTTTCTTTTTGTACATTTTATTTATTATTCTTATATATTGCATGAAATTATAAATGACATACTAGCCTCATATTTGGAGTCAATAAGAAAAAATAGAGAAATATCTGGCTAGGTTTTCAATAGCCAATTCCACCACTATTATTAGATATTGACAATATATATATTTAAAATATTATTGATTATGTGTTTTCTCAGAAGTTTATTTATATTTTATTAAAGATCATCGATTGATTGCAAGACAATTACAAAATTATGATTGCACTTGACTGGAGAAGACATACATATAAATGTTGAAAAGTCTGCTCGTAATCGAGAATTAACTTTGGCTATTTAAAGCTAAAAGATTAATCTGTATCAATGGATATTGTTTTACCAATTGGATTATCAGTTGAAATTGGCCTTGAATTAAAGTTGTATATATTAAAAAAAAAAAAAAGTTGTATATATTTTGCTATTTCCGTTTAAAAACCCAAATACTCATGTCGTGTAATTTATTTTACGTTTGTAATTATGAGTAAGAGTCCCGCAGAGTTGAATACCGCCAAGGGTATCTCAAATTATATGTTAAACAAATATGTGTTAAGTCTCGTTTCATCACATACATGTATTTGTTTAACGTAATCACAGCAATGAATCTTTTTAATTATCTTAAAACCTTTTGACCAGTACAAAAAATTAACCCAACTTGTGATTAAGACGTAGTACTTTTGGAATTATTACCAAATTTTAGAGGCTTTAACTTGTTTAGATAAGATACATATAATCAAATTTAAAAGGGATTCTAAAAGGATTTTGTATTAAATGGTTTTTCTCTATTATATAGTACAGGTTGGAAACTTTTAATATTTTTCTATATATAGTTATTTTTTGCTAACTTACTACTTGTATCTTTATACGAAATTATTTTGATTATGAATTATTTAATTTAATTATGAATTATTTTGAAAATACTTTTAAATTACAAAAATATATAAAATCTTAGAAGTTAAAAATCATTGAGATTAGAACCATAATTTTTTTTTTTTTGAAAGACATAAAATTTAGATATTAAATACTCGTTTAACCTTACAATAATATTAATCTATTTTTTTTTATTTGACAACTCAGTTATGTATAGTTAAATTTTCTAAGAAAACCACAAAATTGTGGCTCTTGTTTCTAGAAATTTACGCAAATAAAAAAATACAACGTGTAACACAATAATTCATGATTAAATATTATTCACTGCTCTTAAGGCTAATTTTCACTGATTAAATATTTTTGCTCTTAAGTAAAATAAAATGCTACATTAATTATTAATATATATTATATACATATACACACACACATGAGACAATAGGCATAGAATAGTGTGCATAGCATTATCCATTTACTAGAAGACAAACTTTCGGCATTACATCAGCACCAATGATTTTTACTGTTCACGCCACGCATCATCCGTCGAATCACACCACTAACAAAACTGCGTGAAGATAACGCGCGCTTTTGAGCCTCCACGTAGCGATCAGATTCGGCGGCGCGGCAAGCTAGCAAGCGCGGGACAGAAGAAGCGCGTGAGCGTAGAGTGACGGCTTTCTCGTGAAAAATAATGTGGGCCCAGAGCATGTGGTTCCGATGGTTTGTTGCGCCAAGTGGCGGAAAGTACAAAAGGATCTCTGTTCTTTAAAACATAAATAAATTAATAAATTATTATTTGATTTGATATGATTTGAGTGCTTTGCGTATGCTCTCTCCTATATAATATCATTAATGCCCTTATAATTTGTATGTCGATCTAATTTGACCCCTTCTTTTTAAGGGAGTGGCTTTACCATTCAATGTTACGATGGCATTACCAGACATGTTCATTGAAAGAATATATGATATTATTGGCCATGTTTACGTATGCAAAGAGGGCACTAATTTGAGTCTCATATTGAGTGAACCCATGACCTCTTAAATGACGGTATAATGGAGGCACCACTAGGCCAATCAAGTTTGGTTTGTCCCTTGAACATTAGCTTTTGACATTTATGGCTCAAAATTTTGTACACGATTCACGATTTTTCTCTCTTTAGACCATATGTTGAAATAAAATGCAGGAGATTAAGTTTTTAAATTCGGAACTGAGATGTCCCGATTTTCAATTTGAGAATCGGATGACATTTTAAATTATCGATTTTTTTTCCCGGTCCTGGTTTTAAATATATAAAGTATTATAAGATAATACAATTCAAGTCTTGATAATATCTCGGATTATGTTTTTTATGTGTTAGATTTTAGATTTGATATTTGATTTTGGTATTTTCTTGATAATATCTTGGTAATTTCTCGAATTTGGCCATGGTTCTGTTTTTTGCTCGATTTTTGTCCCAATTTTTTCCTTGTTCTGATTCTCGGTTAAAAAAAAACCCCCCGAAATTTTATTTTATAACTGAAACCAGAACCGGGAAAAATTTTATCCTAAGTTTTCGGGACAAGATAAGAAAAAAATATATTAAATTCCCAATTATTTATGCGCGTTATAATTTTGATTAATACATAACTTTGATGAGATATACTTAATCGGATACAAACATATTCAATTTCGATAATCTAGCTTCTGCATGCGTAAACAATAACCGGCATGGTTAAGAATTAATTATTACGTAAGGCATCAATGTAATTATATAACCGATGTGAGCATTTTTTAAGAACGGCACTGGCTCACCGTGGTATATTAAATCTTAAGCTTTCTTTTCTCATACTTAATTATGCACCTTAATTGTGTTCTTTTTCTATTATAGTACCCAACATTGAAAGTCTAAATCACATAAGAAGTAATGTGTTGAGGAGGAATGGGAGCGTGACAATATTATTCTCATTAATTAATGAAGAGAAGCTAAGAATTGCAATTGCGCTACTTATATTATTAAAATGCATTAATTAAATTCTTACGTATCAATATATATAATTACTCAAGTCACACATTCTTAGTCATTATATGTATTAAAAAATGATTATGTTGTACACGTTCAACGTTCGTATTGAAATCTTAGTAATAACACTAAGCTATCATGATGTTGCTGGTTCAAACTGTCTTTGATTTTCTTTATTAACACTAGTTAATTCGGGACTTTAATATATATCTACAATTTTTCATTATTTATTTAACACTAGCTACTAGAAGTTTCCAATATCCGCCTGTCTAGAAGGGTTTCTGATTTTTTTTTATTGATTAATTTATGTTTTCTGTAGAATATTGCAAATTGAATCTTAATATTATTAAAAAAGTCTAATTAAATTATTAATTTCTGATCGTCAATTTAGTAGCTGAAGGATGCATCAACCTTAGATAGCCTTTGCATAAATAGTTTGCTTGAGTCAAAACTTCTTACGGAATATACAAAAGGCGTTGACATTTACGGAGCTGGCTCAGCAAGGGACCACCGTAACTTACTCACTATTTATTTTAGTTTTTTTTTTAAATCAAAATTCCTTCCATCCACTTATTAAGTTGAAGTCCGGTTAATGATAGTACCAGAAAAAGAGAAAATAAAAAAATAAAAAGTAAGTGATACGTGTCTAAGACTTAATTAAAAACGTACATCTAAAATTAAGTTATAAATCAATCGAGAAAACGAATGAAATCTTGATTAGCTGTGAAAAAGAGAAATGCGTTCATTCCATCAAGAAAAATAAGACATTGAATAGTTAAATCGCGACTGATCTTTTAACAGGGCCACAGTACATATAATTAAGGAATAAATCAATGTTTAATAGAATACGTAATAAGAATTTTATTAGTCCTGAGACATCATAGAGATACAGGATTGTATAATAGCTAGGTTTCTACTACAAGATTCGACGATCAGAGAATGGGACTAATCGTCTCCATTATTCTGCTTATTACATCACAAATAACAAAGGAAGAAACGATATATATTATAATCATCGTATGTCTCTAGTAGTTGTTGACGACCCAGAACTGCTTCTGGAGAAGCTCGACAATGTGCTTGTCCAGCTGGAAGGCCTTGGAGAGGACATCCGGGTTGATCGGGGGAGTCGATCCGAACACAGCGTTGGCGATAGTGATGACTCCCGGGTTCTGGCTGCTGAGGCCGGCGAAGGCGACGGCCGGGTAGTGTCCCAAGTTGAACTGGAAGTGGATGAGTCCCATGGGGAAGACGAACACGTCGCCCTCGTTCAGAACCTTAGTGAAGAGCTTGTTCGAGCCGTCGGCTTGGTTGGACGTCACGAAGCCCACCAAAAGCTGTCCTTTAATGACGACGAGGATCTCCGCGGCGCGTGGGTGGGTGTGTGGCGGGTTCTGGCCGTAGGGCGCGTAGTCGATGCGGACCAACTGAATGCCCAGAGTGTTGAGGCCTGGGATCCTGTCAACATTCACGGCGGTGACGTTGGAGCCCACTTTGTTGTCGGTGTCTCCGGCTATGTTCAGCCCCGACGTGAAGAAATCCTCGGGCTTGGCCAGCATCGGGTCCTTGCAGAACCTTCCATTGACGAACACTGCACGCTCAAAAGAATCGATAGCGAATAATATTATTCTTCAATACTATGATAGAATTATAAGACTCTTCAGGGGTTCTATGATAGAATTGAAGTAGGGCAGATAAACCCTAATCGACCTTTTGAGTTTTGACCATATATGCAGTCGATTATAAAACTCCGTATCTAAGGATTTATATATATCATGCATTTATATGACTGACTAATCTAAGCGTCGAGCGTAATCATTTTCATCGTCAACTCTCTGAACCTAATAATTTCAAATTAGATTTTTACGTGAAATATTGGCATGCAATATTCTTTATATTTTCGTCGCTTATTGTGTTGATTTATAGATTAACCTACTTATAATGGTTGTGTTGATTTATAGCTTAACCTACTTATAATGCGACTTATGCAGAAAAGTGAAGCCATGTGGACTTACGAGCATTTTTGGGATCGTTTGTTGCAACGCAGAAGTCCTGAAGAGGGCTCGGGTCATAAGCCGAAGCTATGGAAGCAGCCAAAGCCAACACACAAACCAAGAGAACTGCCTTCATGGTTGATTTCCTAAGAGAGTATTGATGTGTAATTATATATATGTTTCTCTTAGACTTGAATACTTTGGTTTGAGCGAGGGATGAGAAATGTTGCATTAGAATGCATGCATTTATAGATGGGAATGTTTGAGCTAGTCTCTGAACTTTGCTTCACAATATGGATAAAATAAATAAACTGAGACTAAGTCTGATTTATTAATATCTATTATATATTTGGTAAAGACTCGGTGAAGTTTAATGTAATTATTTGTTTATCTTTGGTCGGAAATGTCAAGATATTGACTAATGCCTCAACTGCCCAAATGTGTATTTTCTCTAATTTCAAATGCTTTATTTGAACCGGTCCTTTACATCTCATTTTTTTTCTAGTTTTTTATGCTGTTTTTGTATGTCAATTTTTTTAATCGCTGGTTTCCTTCTTTTTAAATTTATTGTCTCCCATATTATATGCTATTATCACAACATATTATAAGTATATATATATATATATATATATTAAATCACAATTATTAAGATATATTTTGTAAATATCAAAGCGGAGACTGTCTCCCAATTTATGTGTTTGATATTATTTTTTGATCAACTATCCACATCTAATACAATATATCTAGTATGCTAAAGTATATACTCTCCAATTGCAGTTATATATATATATATGGTGTAACGATTAATTTTTACCAATATTTTACATTTTGTATCAAATCTTTTAAAAAATTGTCCATTATATGTATTTTTTACTCTCACAAATGAGTATTTCTTAAAAGGTTTGACACAAAATTTGGCATTTCGTACAATTTCCTTATATTTATATGTATGGATGGTGTAATAGACTTGTCAATTCCTTCAGTCACCAATATATTTAATTACCAAAGGAGATAATTTAACCTTTAAAGTTCAAAATACTTTATTAAAATTGGAATATATTATTTTTTAATATAGTTCCAGTTCTGCTAGGGGTAAATTTATCAGGGGTTAATTAGGATATCAAGTACCGTGGTTTTTAGAAGTAATAAGATGATCGATAAGAATGATGTATTTGCTTAGCTAAACAAATTTTGTTAATGATATAAGCAAGTTGAATAACTTAAGGCTAATAGTGTCGTTTTGACTATTACCTAATTAAGAAAGATTATATTAAAAAAAATCCTTCATCATTATTGATTTTTTCTTCACTTTCTTCTATATCTTTCTGATTAATCCCAATTATCTCATCCACTATTGAATGTTTCTCGTCATTTTCTCTATCTATTCAGCTTTTATCGAACGGTTTAGTTGCTCTATCGAATTGAAAATATCTCGGAACTACAAGATTGAAATAAAGGACCTATATATATTATTGACGTAAATAGTATCAATATCAAGTCTCTTTGATCACACCAGTCTCATGATTGTCTCATACTTGCAATCTCGAGGTACATCGTTCTGTATATAAGTAATCTTCTATCTTGGGAGTACGCGATTGCACAACTCATATACATGCAATCTCATGAAATATATATATATATATATATATATATCAATTATTTTACCCAGGCGGTGGGGGATTTACACAACTTATAATTTCTTGTATGATCTTGACTCAGATATAATGTAGCTATCGACACACTTTACAATTTTATTCATCTAGCTCGCAAGATATGATCGATTTGAGAAATTACTATTTAATATTATACTTATTTATTTACTTGACGAACTACAGCACAGAAAAAGAGAAAATTCATTACTTATAACTCTATACATATACCTTTGGAAAACCATGCTTTTAAATATTTCTAGGGTTTTCATACATTGACATTGACATCACACCGTGTCGAGTAGAACAATATGAACCTTATGTATTCATATACAAAATCGACCTGCCAGCTGCCATGTGAGTTCTGGAAGCTTTGACTTATATATAAATCAATTAGAAAACAATAAAAATATGAGAGGAATGTTAATCCTTATATCTTTAATTAGGGATCTCAATGTTAAATATTTTGCTTCTTTGAAATTTCTTTCAAAAAATATTATTACAAGTAAATGGATAACAATGTCGGGAAGCTGGAGAAACCAAAATATGGTATGTTTAGACTTAATTTCAAAGAGAAACAAAATAATTTACGTTAAGAACTTCATATCGGTGACAAACACATACTTGATGTATATCCTTCTTATATAAGGTCCGCATATACAGTGTCGGAACCAAGATTTCTGTTGAAATGGTGCATATTTATTACTTTTTGAATGAATTAAAGACAAACTCAACTATTTACGGATATTTAAGAAATAATTATAACTATTTATTAGTTTTGAATGAATTAAAGACAATTAATTAGAAAGAACTAAAAGTGGGAAAAATCATAGTAATAAAATAATTATAATATGTCGAAACTGTGTAGAGATGCGATCAAAAGGAACGAAAACGTGAAATAATATAATACGCCGCTATGTGAAACTTCACGATAGAGACTAATTTTTTTAAACTATTTTCACAAAAAAATTACATCATTAAAATTTTTACCACTAAAAATATAATGATTATAACTCATTATAATTTTGCAGTATTTTGTCTCACATAAAATGGCAAATTACGTTGTTTTATATGAAAAAAATACATATTTTATCGATGTTAGGAGTTGACCTTGAGTCTTTCCTTGAAGAATACCTTGAAATCAAGGCAACAACCAAAGCTAATACATGCTCATTCTTTTACTTGATTAACTGTTAATATTTTATACATTATATCAATGTATTTTTTTAATTTTTATATTTTCTAATACGCCGTTTTTTATCAGGTGGTGCCCGAACATACACTTGTCTCCTCTATGTAGCTCTGCTCTGCTCATATATAGCTCCTCTAATGAAACACCTTGCATTCCGATAGGCATATATTTACACTATGAAAATAACATGACTAGAAAGAAAGAAACCGATCAGTGAACAATTAAAATGGGTTAAAATAAAAAAAGAAAAGAAAAGAAATGCAAAGAAGAAGTAAACACACATTAAGATAATCAATATAAGCGACTAGTTCAATTTAGGAGTAGGCAAAAAGTTGTGGAAATTAATGAAATATATAATACATGTGATTAGTTGAAGGATGAGTCAATGATCATATTTATTCTTTATTATTTCATTTCTCGGAGTCGGAAATTACCCAATGTTTTTAAATGGTAATCCTCAACAAAGAAATACCGTGATATAAAAAAAAAAAAAAACAAACAAACAAACATTGGAACTTACAAATAAAACTACCTAATATGTTAAACCTTTGTAACAATTAAACAAAATATCACCTATAAAAAGTGTCAAATTCACAAAAAGTCAAACGTCTGTATAATATTGTCCGAACCAAAGAGATAACATCAAACTGAACTTGTCTTATATTTATTAAACAATTAATTGCATGATCAAGTTTTGCCGAGTCTCCACTATATACATATATATGATCAATATAAGTGACTAAGTCTTTCATTTCTTTTATCCAATTTGTGAAGCAAAGTTAAGAGACTAACTCAAACACTTCCATCTATAAATACATGCATTCTAGTGCAACATTTCTCATCCCTCACTCAAACAAAAGTATTGAAGTCTTAAGAGAAATATATATAATCGCACATCAATACTCTCTTAGAAAATCAACTATGAAGGCAGTTCTCTTGGTTTGTGTGTTGGCTTTGGCTGCTTCCATAGCCTCGGCTTATGACCCGAGCCCTCTTCAGGACTTCTGCGTCGCAACAAACGACCCTAACAATGCTCGTAAGTAACTTATTCTATTCGGTATTCTCTAAGGACTTATAAGAGAACACCCATTGAAATATACAAGATTATGTGATCGTAATTTACATACGTGGGACATTCACCTAGATTAAGCGGTAAAATTTTACATGAAACTGAATGCATAAAATTATTCAAAATTGGTATGAAGCGTAAAGGCCTCCATTGAATGTTCATGCAGTGTTTGTGAACGGGAGGTTCTGCAAGGACCCGAAGCTGGCCAAGGCCGAGGATTTCTTCACGTCAGGGCTCAACAAACCCGGAAACACTGAAAACAAAGTGGGCTCCAACGTCACGGCCGTGAATGTCGACAGGATCCCAGGCCTCAACACACTTGGCATTCAGCTGGTCCGCATCGACTACGCCCCCTACGGCCAGAACCCGCCACACACCCACCCACGCGCCGCCGAGATCCTCGTGGTCCTCGAAGGACAGCTCCTTGTCGGCTTCGTGACGTCCAACCAGGCCGACGGCTCGAACAAGCTCTTCACGAAGGTTCTGAATGAGGGTGACGTGTTCGTCTTCCCCATGGGACTCATCCATTTCCAGTTCAACTTGGGACACTACCCAGCCGTGGCCTTCGCCGGCCTCAGCAGCCAGAACCCGGGAGTCATCACTATCGCCAACGCTGTGTTCGGATCGACGCCCCCGATCAACCCGGATGTCCTCTCGAGGGCCTTCCAGCTGGACAAGAACATCGTGGAGCTTCTCCAGAAGCAGTCATGGGTCGTCAACAACTACTAGACACGATCAACTAACGATTATATATATCATCGTTCTTTCTTCGTTATTTATCATTAATTAATAAATAGAATGGCTGGGTTTAGGCCATCTTAAAAATATATATGTACTTCTATGATGTCTCATGATTAATAAAAGTATTATGTATACTTTATAATTCATTGATATACACAACTTGCGCTTCTGTATTCTGTTATCCATGCATATAAAACTAAACTAAATGGAGCTATATACATTAATTATTCATAAATTACATAATTATTTGAAACGATAATTATGATGAATAAACGACACAAAACAATATCAAAGAGCGAAAAATTCTAAAAGGATATGCACAAGGTGATACGATAACGACATCAAAGTAAACAAAGTCATAAACGACAGTGATACAACCCTTAAAACGGCAATTATGACAAAGTCGTAAACGACATCTGTATATCCAACTTCGCTTAGTAAATGATGAAGTGATTAAAAAAGATGGAACATATGTTTAAATTATATTGGCTCCAAAATAGTATCTATGTAATATAGTAGACTCTTATATTGTGTGTGTGTGTGTGTGTGTATATATATATAAATATATATGTAGTCAATTTGTTTGATGGACGGTCATAAAATTTGGTTGTTCATAAGTCGCTTTCTCTAGCACAGAAATATAGATTGCAGTAAAAAAGTTCACAAATGAATTAATGATAGATTTGAAGTAATTATTTCATAATCCATTAAACGAAAGCTGGAATTTCAGTGGATCGGTTAGAAAGGCAATTCAATAATTTAACGTTAATGGCTTATTGCCCTAATAAAGTCTAGACCATTTTTTGTGTGTAAATTAATCTAAACCTAATTTAAGGAGACTTGACACAATGGTGAAAAGAATACATTGGATTTTTTATATTTCAAATTTTTTTACAAGTTCCGTTTTGTAAAAAATGGTTTTTCCCTAACCAGAATAAATACCAATAAAAGCCGGTTTCGAAGTGTTAACATATATTGGTGAAGAAACCAATTTTTTAACTATTACCATCCCATGTACCGGTTTCGATTTGGTAACCAGTAGCGGTAAGAAACCGTTCCCAGTTTACAAAACCAGTACCGGTAAATACGAATTCCCAGTTTTTTTATCCAACAATAAAAGCGGTACTTCCAAAGTTACACAGTGGTTAGTAAAAACCCGATTTTTCATAATTAATAAAAATATAGATTAAGAGGGTTACTCTTTCCCGCTTTGACGAATCTAGTCTCGTTCTTTGCTCTCAAAACCGGTAATGATAAGTACCAGTTCGTGAATACCTAGAATACCGGTTTCTAAATCGTCACCAGGAACAGAGAACCAAGTCCAACTACTGTTATAAAAATCGATAACCGGTTAATTACTAGTTGCCATTGGAGACAAGAATGTCATTGACGCAACATTTCAATCGAATTGTAGTTGTCAGAATTAATTGCTGCTTATTATTACCAAGAACATGATAGATCTGCTTAACTGTATTCAAACCCCCAATATATATATATATATATATATATATAATATATATATATATATATATGCATGTGTCCGGTAGTCAATCAAATGTATAGAAACATAATTCAAAGTTTCTCAGTCTATAAATAGAGAATGTTTTTCTCACTAATTGAAAACAAGCAGGACTAAGAGAGAGAGAACAATGAAGAGGGTTCACTTCTTCTTGGCAGTACTGGTTATGGCTTTCGCAGCTACCACCGTTTCAGCATATGACCCGAGCCCACTGCAAGACTTCTGTATCGCTATCGATGACCCGAAGCAAATGCGTAAGTGCTCCCCATCCATATACGCCATTATTTTATGTAGTTCACTGAGTTAGGGGCGAAACCAGGAATAAAACTGGTATTTTATGTCTATTTTATTCTCGGTTCGAATTTTCAGGATGTCGAATACGGTAACGGTAGAAGTGCTGTTTTGTAATAAAAAATAAATAAATAAAGGCTTTGTGTTCACTGGTATTTTATGTGTAGTTTAGTCTAGTTCCCACTATCCAGATTCTGAAAGTCAGACTCGAACATATTTACCGGTTTTTTCGCTTACCTCCAAATTCCCTTATACCGATTTAAAGAAGATAATAACCTAAATATGATTAGCCCTAGAAATTCCTATATTGTTAAATAATTAATGCAATAAATTTGTTACTGCGTATTTATCTGTCCGGTTCTCAAGACCAGGACAGTTAAATACCGAAAAACAAGGAACCGGGTTTTCAAACAGGGAACTAACGAGATTATGAATTCTTTTGAGCAGTGTTCGTGAACGGAAGGTTCTGCAAAAACCCGGCTCTCGTGGAAGCCGATGATTTCTTCATGTCGGGGCTCAACATCGCAGCAGATACCAGCAATCCGGTGGGGTCCAACGTGACGGCGGTGAACGTTGACAGAATCCCAGGGCTCAACACGCTTGGTGTCTCGCTCGTGCGCATTGACTACGCGCCTTACGGGCAGAACCCACCGCACTACCACCCGCGTGCTTCGGAGATCCTCGTCGTTGTCAAGGGAAGACTCTGCGTCGGCTTCGTGTCGTCAAACCAAGACGGAAACCGCCTCTTCGCTCGGGAGCTCAAGGAGGGCGACGTGTTCGTGTTTCCCATCGGCATGATTCACTTCCAGTTCAACCCAGGAAACGTTCCGGCTGTGGCCTTCGCTGGCCTCGGCAGCCAGAACTTCGGCGTGGTGACGATTGCAAATGCGGTGTTTGGGTCGGACCCTGCTATTGACCCCGAGGTGCTCGCCGGGGCGTTCATGCTCGACCAGGGCACGGTTGAGGAGCTGCAGCGGAAATTTGCGGGACCGTAGAGTAAGAGGACCTGAAGCTGTTTGGTAGTGCAATTAGGGTTTGCTCAATCTCATTCTCATGCCATTGTTAAGGCGTGGAAGTTAAGTTAAATAAGAGAGCTATGTTGACCATGTTATTAGCACTGACCCAATATATGAATTTTCAGAATTAAGCAAGCAATGGCATAATTAGATATTATAAATATTTATCACTTGGTACAATTTAATTATTTAATATGTATGTTTTCATTCTGTTTGCAAATAAGTCCTTAAATGTTTAATTTTGATCTTTTAACGTTAAATTTATATTTTATAACTTGTGTAATGTAACCCTTTTGTGAAATACAAGCACTTTTTTTTTACGTAAAAATTCAGCATTAACGTACGTCTACATACCTACGTCTGTGAATAAAACGACAGCACGTAGTTTTGTAGTTAATAAAAAAAAATTAAAGACTAAGTTTTACTGAATGATAGAATATGTATGTACTTTTGCAGTGCACGAAAAAAATATCATATAGTTTCCAGATAATAATTTAGCATAAAACAATAATTCAATTATTACTTATATAGGGATTTATTAACCATTAGAACTAAGCAAGCATTTAGAGATAATAAATATTTATCACTTGGTACAATTGAATTATTTAATATGTATGTTTTCATTGTGTTTGCAAATAAGTCCTTAAATGTTTAATTTTGATCTTTTAACGTTAAATTTATATTTTATAACTTGTGTAATGTAACCCTTTTGTAAAATACAAGCACTTTTTATTACGTGAAAAAATCAGCATTAACGTAACGACAACTCGTACTTTTGTAGTTAATAAAAAAAATTAAAGACTAAGTTTTACTGAATGATAGAATATGTATGTACTTTTACAGTGCACGAAAAAAATATCATATAGTTTTCAGATAATAATTTAGCATAAAACAAATTCAATTACTTACATAGGATTTGTTAACCATCGGAATGACAATTGCACGAAGGGGTTTTATATATGTAATTCTGCCGCTAATTATCGAAAATATATAATGATCAACATGTTGAAAAAATAATATGAAAGGTATATTATATATATATATATATTAATATACATATATATATATATAATTAGAGGTTTACAACTCTTTTTTTTATTATTATTATTGAATCCTCAAGTTTCTTTGTCACTCTAGTTTGTATGTCACTCTAATTGTGTTAAATAGAATCAAAGATAAAACAACTAATACAAAAACGATATCAAAATCAATAAAATAGAGGTATAAAAAATGACAATTTAAATAGACAAATGTAACAGAACATTTAGAACGACATTAAGAAAGGAAGTTCTTGTAAGTTATAAACTCAAAACGACATCCAATAGGACTTGTGAGAAATTAATGAGATTTTATATCCTAATTAAACTCATCTCAATCAATTTTTTTTAAAGTAAGCGAGAAAATGTTTTGGTAAAGACAATCCTCGGAGAAGGCAATGAGTGAAAAAAATTAATTATGTACGGCATCAGGCGGTAATTAGTCTTAGGATATTCACCGTATAAATACCCAATTTTATATAAAAATGCACAAGCATTTAGCGGCATCAGTATCTAAAGGTCACAAGAAAGCAACGAGGTTCAATTCCGTAATGTGCGTATAATATTAAACTTAAATGTTAATTATTTAACACATTTATTAAACCACAATTGTACTCGTGTCTATCTTAACAAATGTCAACTCAATATCAACCTCGATAGTATTTTGTGGCTTAAGGATATACTATTGTCTACGGATGAAATTAAAATCCGGAAACTGGATAAATATCCGAATCCGTATCCACATTTAAAATCCGATCCGAACCTGTATCAAGATTTGGATCTAGGTATCCGTATCGGTAAAAGATACCGGGTATTAAAATTTTAAAACGCGAATAACTGGTACCCTGTTTTTATATTTTTCTTTAATATTTTAGGGTTTATTTTGGGACAAATTGAGACAATATTACGTATTTTATGTATTTTAATTTTGGGATAATGAGACAAATGACGAGACAATGTTTTTTTAATGTGTTAATTTTTTAGACAATATCGGGAAGTATGGTTTTTTTATTTTGAGACAGTGTTTATTATTTTGAGACAAGTTGAGATAAAATATTACGTTTTTTAATTTAAAAAACCACATCCGGTTAAAAATCTAGATCCGGTTACAAACCCGAATCCAATTTCTGATATGAGTAATAAAATTGGGTTTTAAAAATGTGATACCCAGTTTTTCCGGTACAGGATACTGATATTAATTTTTGGGTATTGGATACGGGTAATATTTTAAAAATGTGATACCCAAGTTTTCCGGTACAGGATATGGGTATTAATTTCGGGTACTGGATGCGGGTATTAATTTTCTATTGTCCTCAATTATATGACCAATATATTAATATATTTTTGTATGCATAAAACTTATATACACAAGTAACATTAATTCTAGTTTAAGTGGTGTTCATCAATTAGCAAAGATAGGAGATAAATACTATACATCTTATGAGAAAACACGAACAATTATAAATATCAATGGATATATATAAATATTCATTAATATGTATTATCAAAATAGTAATAATAATATCTATGTATAAAATACATAGTAAGATGACATTAGGAGAAACTGAGAAAGCACGATTTGGAATGACATATTTAAGAAAAACTATTATACTCAAATCTGCTTTTGAAAATGTAGCTTGAGTTGCTTTTCTATTTTGCTTAAAGATAGTAGATTTTTTTAAAAAAAGTACTTAAAAAAACTAATGAAACATAATATTTACTTAAGACTTTGAAAAAATACCTCTCGACCAGTAATTCCAAACCGAATCAGGGACAAGTTAGCGCACCAATGAGGCAATGACATCGACATGTCAAACAGAGCCAAATACAGTTCGTTAGCATAACGGAATCTCATTCTGTTATTTTACCAAACTTCTCTAGAGAACATGAAACTGGATTAGTTACAAACGTGTATATAGTATATATATCATCATCAATATTAGTTATGTAACCATTTTATGCCATCAATAAGAAATACTAAGAGATTTTATTCCCCCTCTACTTCGTTGTGAACCTTGCCACCCCACCTCCAATAATCACATTTCTACCCCTAAGTTCTCTCAATATTCTAGTTATGTAACCATTTCATGCGCACGATCCTCCTCTTATGCCTATGCCTCACAAACCATCCATCATTCCCACTACTCTAAATTCCGATAATACCCCTGACAATATGACTGGTCGAGCCAAATATGGGAGATCACTGAGCCAAAGCCCTTCAATGTTTGTAAACATCCTCTTTCCTACTCCATGACTCTCAAGCCCTACTTCATCCCAAATGGAATACCTTATGCGCTTCAAGTTTTTTTTTTTTTAAATGTCATTTCAAAGGTAATAACTATAAACATAATTGATCGATTCGAAGCTAATTTTAAAGGTAAAATAAATATCTAGTTACAAGATTCGCAAAATTTTACTTGTAGATGCGCACAAAAAATATGTCAAAATGTTAAAATCCCATAAAATATAGGCTTATGAAACTCTTAAAGTTAAAAGGTTAAATAAAAAAGGTCTGCATCATTTTGTGGAAAGAAGAGCATAATAATCTAAATTTGGAGTTAAGAAGAGTTCACCTTTTTTAAGGGTAGCTAATCAATTATTCCCAAAGTAAAAATGTATTTTAGGCGCATTTTTTACGCATAAAAAACGTAAACAACAGTGAAACATGAATCAATGGCAAGAATAAAATAACAGAAAACTGTATGACATATAAGTTCACATAACGCAGAAATTATAATTTAGACACACGAGCGATTAGATAAAAGTTAAAAAGCTATATAGAATTGTCATTTTAGTTAGTTTTCATATTTTATTAGTATCGTATTTGCTTCGTCCTTTACTGTTGTTCTCAAAAAATACCCAATTTCCTATACTCCGCCACTTTTTTCTTTTTAAGAGCAACTATCAAATAGAAAATGAGAAAATATAAGTGAATGATAATATCATATACAGTAGTAATACGACAGGCAATAGGAAAATGACATGAATCAGAATGAAAATAATAATAATAATAATAATAATAATAATAATAATAATAATAATAATAATAATAATGATGATGATGAAAACTCGAAGGTAAAGGGAAGACTGTCGAAGGTCTGGAAGAGAGAAAAACAGCAATTGCTAAAATCAGAAGATACATTAAAACGACCTAAATTAATAAACGACAAAAGTGACAAAGCAAGAAAAAAAAGGTGACTCATAATCGCACGAGCTGCCGCAGCGCCGTTCACAGAGGAGAGCATTTTGCAGCGTTGACGATATGTCACCGCTGCACCGATCAACGAGTGGTGTCTCCCGCAGCGACAAAGATGCCGCTACACCAATCGCTGATCGGAGCCTCCCGCAGCGACGAAATGGAGTCGTCGCTGCTCCGATCACAGACTAGGAGTCGCCAACGACCGGAGCCTCCCGCGACAATGACAATGAGTCGTCGCCGCACCAATCGCTGACCTTTTCCTCTCGAAGAAACTACGTGGTATATATGATATAAATGACATAGGACAAAATAACAAACAGATTGGAAAAACTGCCTCAAACGGAAAAATAGAAAAAGAAAAATAATGAAAAGATCGGCAAATGAGAGAAACAAACAAAAAGTGACTCATAAAAATCATATACAACAAAAAAAAAGGAATAGATTTTAAAACGACATGAAACTGAAGAGAGAAAACACCATTATGAAATAAAACGACAATAAAATAGGTAGGTAAAGATAACATATACAAAATAAAAATAATACAGTATCGAAAAACTATCTTAAAATGAAAAATGGATAAACGACATAAGTCAAAAAGCGTAAAAAAGATGACTCATAATATCACGAGCTTCGTACAACACCGTTCACGGAGGAGAGCGTTTTGCAGCGTCGACGTTATGTCTCTGCTGCAACGATCAACGAGTGGTGGCTCCCGCAGCGACAAAGTTGTCGCTCCACCAATCGCCGATCGGAGCTTCCCGCAGCGACGACATGGACTCGTCGCTGCTCCGATCACGGATTAGAGCCTCTTGCAACAACAACATGGTGTTGCCACTGCTTTGATCAACGACCGAAGCCTCCCGCGGCAGCGACAAGGAGTCGCCGCAGCACCGATCGTTGACCTGAGACTCCCGCAGAAACTACGTGGTATATGAGAAAAATGCATAAAACATAACAACAACGCACTGATTGGAAAAATAGATAAATCAACATAATGACTCATAAAAATCACAGAGAACATAAATACGACATGTTTTAAAAAATGACATGAAACTGAAAAGATAAAAAGAAAAGAAACCAGATGGGATAAGTAAAAATGACATTCGAATAAAAACGACACAGTATGGAAAAACTATCTTTAACGGAAAAATGTACAAACACAAGAATAAAGGGCAGAAGGGAAATGAAAGAGAGAAAGACAGTAATTGGTAAAAATCACATAATTAATAAAAGAAATCGACATAAAGCGACGTACAACATTAGCACATAATGGAATTTTACTTTTGAAAAAACGGAATAGTGACCATTTAATCCCAATTAAGAACAAATCACTGGAACTTGTTTTGCATGATACAGAAAAAATTCGATGGTTTTCACTAGAATTGTTTACCATACACTGATTAGAAAAACTGTAAAGTTCCAAAGAAACCGACTTCAACGGGTTGTATAAACGAAATAGAACACCCGAAAGTTGAAAAATGACAGGAAAGAGTGTGAAAATTAATAACAACACGGAGATAAATCAAAATGTCAGAATAATATTAGGCAGAAAAACTTGCTAACGACGGAATATCACGTGAAGTTGTAAGTAATACGAGCTAAACTCGAGTAAGTCAGCTAAATGAATGTACTAAGATAAAAAAAAAATACAGTAATTCAAGAGAAGAAATTATCATACCTCGAGTTCCTTTCTGCTCCTCGTTTCTTTTTCGTTCAAGCATTTGACCAAACACCTGATCTATGGCTGCCTCACGAAATACTCTGTTTTCTTCATCTCTCTCAGTGTTTTTCGGATCGAGGATCATCATAGCCTCAGATCTGTCATACAAGCAGAAACGAATGAAGATTGTGGATCCATAGATTACAATGACTGGTTGACATAGACTAATAAGGACGATACTTTTGCAGATAAACCAGCAGGATCCATTAGAGCAATGAAATTTCAAAGGTATTTAGGAGAAAAACCTCAAACAAGTTGCATGGCTGAGGCTGAAACTAAAAATCTGCCGTGGAAATGTTCACTGGAGGAGGTCTCGTCGCCGTCGCCTAGCATTGAGGCAGAACAGCGACGTGAGGGAGAGACTCCGACTAGGGTTTCGGCAAAGACGAAATCGATGAAAATCGGAGTGCATATATATGGCGGGCAATTGTGGAGTGGAGCACATCTCTTAAGTTTCCCTAATTTTGAAAATCGTGTGACCGTTGCCGCGGAAACAGCTGTCGAGGGTGTTTTAGTCATTTAGAATCTATTTCGCGCAAGTTTCCCGAAATATAATCCTTGCTCTTCAAGATAGCCGTCGAGGGCCTTTTTGTAATCTGCCTTTGGTCATTTATCTCAGGACTCGGGAGGATTGCTTCTTCTACTAGGGATTGTTTTGTCATTTGTCACTTGAACGAGATGTCCAATTTCATGTCGTTTTTTAATTCTATTGTTTCAACTTTCAACGTTGGGACGTGGTTTTATTTTTCATATTCCTATTATTTTTTTTAATAATTCAGTGTAATGTTTATTATTTAATTAAAAATCAAGGTTATGACTGTTAATTTATAATAATTTTATAAGATTTGTGTACATCTAAGTAAATGATATTATTAATTAGACTGTCTCAATTTTAACGCTACCAATATGAATTTGATCAAGAAATAAAATAATACTATTTTATCAATTTAATCTGCGAAAGGGTCAGGGTTAGATATTTGATTAATCTGCGAAAAGATCAATATTGATTAAAAAAAATACTATTATCGTTTCAGTACAATAAAAAAAATGGTTAGATAAAGGTACAATAAATATTTACTTACAAGATTTTTAAAATGTTACTTTTTTTAATGGTTTTTAAAATTTTACTAGTAGATGGACAAAAAATAGGTCAAGATTTTAATCCCGTCAAAATATAGTTTTTTGAAACTTTTAAAATTAAAAAAATAAAATTGAATGAAGGTCTCTGTATCATTACGTGGAAAGATTAGCATATAATAATATAAATATAGGATTAACAAGAGTTCAAAGAAGAGTTCACCATTTCTAAGCACAACTAATATTTTTTTCCCAAAGCAAGAAAAATAATCAATGGGTATAAAGTATAATTGGAATCAATGAAACAAAAAAAATTATTAACTGACAAGAAGATGAAACAATATTGTTAATGTCGGATTTCGTCAAACCCCCTTTAACACTACTCATGTCGTTTTATCCTAAAAACACGTGAAATGAAGGCAAGGTTCGTTGACTTTTGGTCAACGAAGGAACGCAATCGAGGAAGTTCAACCCGCGACGAAGGTTCAATCAGCATGAAGTTAAACCTGTGATGAAATACTTCATCGAATCTCGACGAAGATCCTCGAGGAGGAGTCCATGAAGAAGAAGCTCGTCGCAGAAGCAATTCATCGCATATAAGTTCACCGAGGAAATAGCTCATCGCGAAACCCCAACGAACTAAACAAAGGAAGAAGTCAGAATCGCGAGAATAAAGGAGAATCAGTTAATCAGTCGAGGAATTCGTGAGATTATCAGCGTATGCAAGGAAGGTCAGCAACAATCAAAGCGAGAAGAGAGGAAAACCTAACGAAATTCAAGGAACAAGAAGAGAAACGAATTCTAGAAACCCTAAGGCTATAAAAATGCATGTAAACCTCATTAGAGAGGATTCGAAAATTATCCCGTGAGTAGCCATATAGAGAAAAGTGTATTCTTGAGTTCTCAATTGCTAAAGTCTATAGTAATTCGGGGATTTAAGATCAGAAAAGAGTCTTGAGAGTTCATTGTATTTCGTCCTTCACTTGTCCAACGATCAAACGGAAGAAACTGAGTCCTTATCAGAAATATAATAAATCGGAGATATTCGCATATTAATTCATATTATTGGTGTTCATTTGTGATTACCTTTGTAACTGAAAAGGGTGATGCAAATCGCCCTCAACAAATATAATGGAAACGGGATGAAGTAAAAATGTATTAAAAGTATTTTTTTGCAAGAAAAACGTAAACAACAGCGGAACACACGTATATACATATATATATATATATATATATTTAATCAAAGATGGAGGCCCGAAATCTCGTTAAGCGAACTCAAATCCCAACTAAGTTGGCAGCCAAGGAACATAAAGTAAAAATCGGGTCTCGAAATAATATAAATAAAAATATCAAAATTTACCATAAAACATTTATCAATGCTAATAGAAAACAAAAGAAAATTGAATGACCAACTACATTATCACTCGAAAAATAAAAAGACCGACAATATTCCAATATTCTTCTACAAATGATTTCCTTTGCAAGTCCTACTGTTTGCTTACATTTTAAATGTGTATATACTATATATAAGCCCATTTGATAGAATAATCGGATGTTCATAAGTTGCTTTCTTTATCAAAGGAACATATATATGAAGCAAAAAAAAAAAAATAACACATATTAATTATTAATTTCATGGATTAATGGCAATTAGAATCTCAGTACATTGGTTAGAAAGACATGGTATGCTACAAAAAGTTACAGAGTGCTTTTATTATTGGGATTAAGAATGGCAATTCATCAATATTTGTTAGACTATTGACTTAAAAACATGCACTAAATCTCAAGTCTCAACCATTTTTTAAGAAGACTCAACCAATTAGTTACAGATACTTTTGAAGTCTTATCTAGAATGATGGTGAAATCGGGACAAAGAACCAGTACCACATTTTAAATTCGGTATTTATAAGGGTTTTTTGTTTTTGTTTTTTTGTTTATCAAGAATGAAAATTCAAAGAACATTTTTTTATGTTAACGACGCTATTATTAACCTGAACACAAAAACGTGTAGAGGACAATTAAAATGAAATGCATGTTACTAATTTCAACTTGTCATTTTATTTTAAAAATTAAAATCTTCGCCTCCTATTTCTAAAATTTCTGGCTACACTACTTAATTTAATTCTAGCATAATAAGCTAATAGACGGAGATACTATATACGTAAAACAGTGATCAGACCTCAAAAAAAAAAAAGTGATCACCAACAACATGATACATCTGCTTAACTGTATTCCCGGTACCACACACATATATAAATACATAATATGTGTGTATATATATATATATATATATGCATGTGCGTATAATTTCTCCAAATGAAAGAGAGTCACTAGTTCAAGTTTTCCAGTCTATAAATAGAGTATGTTTTTTCCAGAGAAGAAATCAAGTAAGACATACTGCGAGAGAAGAATGAAGAGGGTTCATTTCTTCCTGGCAGCTTCCACCGTCTCAGCCTACGACCCGAGCCCATTGCACGACTTCTGTGTCGCCATCAAGGACCCCAAGAGAATGCGTAAGCGCTCCGTATACGCCCATTATTCTACGTTGTTCACGAGTAATTCAGTTACGGGTAAACCCGATAACGAGAACCGGCATTTTATGCATATTTTAGTCTCAGCCCTGATTACCGCTATTTTCTTAATAGTTTAGTCTATGGCTTTAAAATTTGGTACTAGGGTACCTGTATTTTTCGGTTACCTGTAAATACCTAATTTTATAAGAAAGCCAAAACATTTGCGGGGTTTTTTTTTTTTTTTTTTTTTAAATAAGGAATATTATAAATCCAAGCTGGGATCTGACCACATGTACCTAACGAGATGATTGATGTCATGTGTTCTTTTGAGCAGTGTTCGTGAACGGAAGGGTCTGCAAGAACCCGGCGCTCGTCGAGGCCGAGGATTTCTTCACGTCGGGGCTCAACATCGCAGCAGACACCAACAACGCAGTGGGGGTCCAATGTGACAGCGGTGAACGTCAATCGAATCCCTGGGCTCAACACGCTCGTCGTCACGCTCCTGCGCATCGACTTCGCCCCGTACGGCCAGAACCCACCACACTACCACCCTCGTGCTTCGGAGATCCTCGTCGTCGTCAAGGGAAGACTCTGCGTCGGCTTCGTGTCGTCGAACCTAGACGGAAACCGCCTCTTTGCTAGGGAGCTCAAGGAGGGCGACGTATTCGTGTTCCCCATCGGCATGATTCACTTTAAGTTCAACCCGGAAAACGCTCCAGCAGTGGCCTTCTCCGGCCTCGCAGCAGAGCTCCGGCTTAGTGAGGATCGCGGACGCGGTATTCGGGTCAGACCCGCCGATAGACCCGGAGGTGCCTGCCGGGGCGTTCATGCTCGACCGAGGCACGGTTGAGGAGCTGCAGCGGGCATTTTCAGGACTGTAGAGAAAATCGATCGCGATTGTCATGAAAACAGCCGTGGAGTTGTTTGGTTTGGTAGTAATGTTATAATTAAGGTTTGCTAAATCTCATGCCATTGTCAATGCATGGAAGCTAAGTTAAATAAGAAGAGCTACGTTAGTAGTTTGTTCGCACCAGATACGAATTTTCGAGGCTAATTTAAGCGTAATTAATTATAAAAGTTAAAAATAATATGTAACAATTTAAGATCAACATCGAAAATAAAATTTCACATAAATTTTTAATGTTTTTTTTTAGAAAGAAAGTTTACGTGTCAAAAATAGAAACCAACAAATACAAGTACTTATGCCAGCTAATTTTCCATAAAATAAAATAAAATAAAATTCAGGGTCGCCTTTGTAAGAGGATCACATTAACCCTCTCAGGCTAGAAAAAAAAAATAGTTTTATTTTACGAGGAGCATGGTGGCGGAAAAATGAGGGAATTTTTCGAGACGGTTATTAATTGTCAATCCGACCTTCCCGCGAATGACGTCTCATCGTTTCATGATCTCCAGGAAGTGATCTCCAAAATATCAATTCCCAATTTCTGCCTCATACATTTCCGGGAATAATTTCGGATTGGGTTCTGCCCGAAAATCAACACCTACAGTATTCCGATTCTTGCAGTGAACAATACGAGGTTGATCGAGGATGTGTTGGGGCTCCCGATCACAAGGACATGTTGAAATGGGCAGCAGTTCAACAACACGCTGTGCTTCTTCGGGAGATTCGGTGTTTGGACAGAGTCGTAGAACCGAAAAAAGCCGAAAGCATCATACTTTGAAGTGAAAAAGCCACTTCAAAGCCTCATACTTCGAGGAGAAGCCGAAAAAGGTCTGAATCTCGACATGATTTTACGAGACATTGGATAACAAATTGGCCGTTAACTGACAAAAATTGATTTATTCAATTATTCATCGTTTGGCGGAAAATAACTCATACAAGCACATCCGAAGAAGCCACCTAAGAAAAAGATAAGGCGGCCCCAGCTAGCAATGCGAACAGAGAAGACGGACCAAAAATCAGGCAAGGAATCTGAAAGAAACAGGATAAGCAAGTACCGCTTGCTGTGTATGATATTAGTCGAAGATTTCCCTTAAAAGTGGGAATCATTCACCTCACAAATACCGAGATTCCAGATGGTTTGGTTTGGGACATAATCATCTAATTACTGCCTCAGTAGTATTCGTCGCTATTTACAATCCCGACTCCTAAGCCAATCGCTATTATACCTCATCACCGGTCACATGGGAAATCCGAATCGTTCTCGGTGACCTTGAAATGCTGCGGTTGCTGACCCGAGCAATGTATATTCCACATCTTGAAATACGACCTCTCCAGATTCCTCACCTGCAAATGTAAAATAGTAAAAAGTCTATTCCAAGCAAAATTGACGACCCCGCAACTGAAGAGAGAATACGGAAACCCACCCATCGCTTGGTGTCGAACAGAGGGCAAGTCATCCGAGCAGACTTAAGCTTGTCGGTAAGTTCTTGCAGCTTTGGTCGATTCAGGGCCAGAGACACCGCCTTCTCCTCGTACTCCTTCATACTGCATATCGAGAAAAATAAGACCGGAAAAATACCAAATGAAAGCTATTCCGGGTTGCATCGACAACCATGAAGGTGAAACTTGCTTTTTAAAAGTACCTGCTAACAATCATCTCGTCGCCAAGTCCAGTGGCGAGACAAAGAGACCCAGCAACTCTTGTAGCCATTTTCTCTAGTGGCAGGGTCACCATTGGTAAACCCGCCCAGAGAATATCCGTGCCTGTTGTATGTGCATTGCATAAAGGCCTGAATAAACACAGCCGCAAATAAGAAAAATCCGAAGCCCCAAAAAAGAAACACTGATTTAAAATTAGTTTAGTAAGCAGCATGGAGAAGAATCTACGTGTCGAGGAATAGATCTGCCAAACAACTTCGTCTGATATGTTCACTTTTCATGGCTACGTCGGTGAAAATAATCTGATCGGGCTGGACTCCCCGAGCAACAGCATCTGCAAAGAATCCACCGTAATTATTAAATCTGGGAGAAACATAATGTCACCGTCCCGAGGTTTGAATCTTGTCAAGGGCCCAATATAGTAAATCCCTTCAATTTCTCATTGTTTAGGGGCTCTTTAAAAATAAGCCAAATATTATAACTTAAATAGACCGTACCCAAACCTTGAAACATAATTAGATAAGCAATGAAATAACATACATAAACGTGGATAAAGTCACGGTCTTTGACACATAACTTCCCACGACAATCCTCGACTGCAAAGAGTAATCATTAGTACTAAAGTGACATACATGCACGAAGTCTCATTTCTCCGGCAGCTGGGAATCTGAGGAGCCAAAGCGCACTATTGGGTACGCGTTTGAGAATGTTGCACCTGAGAAGACTCGGGAAAATTAAATAAATGCCACATCTCGAGAGCAGTCTTAAAATTACAAAAAAAAAGGGAGTGTCAAATTACCAGACGTTAAATATATCCGGGTCCATCTTATATAACTGATTGAAACACGCAAAAATAAACTTATCCTCGGGAAGTCCATAATCAGAACGCTTGTGCTGGCAGTTTGGATCCAATACATCCTGATTTTTCTATAAACGAAGTAAAAGAAGAAATTTAAATCAATGTCAGACTTGCTTCATTATAGGGAGGATAATATTGTAAGTTACTTTGAACCCGTAACCGTAAAAAGTAGAGACCGACCTGTTTGTAATCATTCACAAAATAGCAGTGGGGAAGATGTACCAGCTTCTCGGAATAGATCTTAGAGTAACGTAGCGGGGAAACGAACTGAAAGGGAAGGAGAGGATGTTGTTGGACTTATTTCTATTTATTTAATTATATATTTAGGTATTTCATTAAGTAGAGGTATTTGGGTATTTGGGAAAATTCCAAAAACAGCATAAAAATCTATATAATGCAGAGTTCTTGGTAGGACTTGTACCTCATCAGTTACAAGGTAGTGAATATAACTCGCTCCGGTAGTCCCTGGAAAACCCATATATGAAACCTGAATCGGTGCAGGCTGCATGGCAAATATTTCATTTCTTGCACCCTGCATGTTTAAGTGTGTCATAATCTTATTGTAGATTTCAAAATAAATACATATATATGATCCCAATAGAAAATATACCTTTGTATAACCATTAAGGTTCACTAAGATCTGTATCTCATCATCACTGATCATTTTTGCAATCACGTCCGATGTGAAGGATGAAACATCAGTGAAGTGTTCTGCTTCAGTCTGGATTCGCTGTCTCCATTCGGTGCCATCGTTTGGACTCAAGGCATAACAGAAAACCTACAAAAATTAGTTAGTCAACAGTTGAAATACTGAAAATTAACTGATATAAACAAAAACAAAACAAAAAAACCCAACCTCAACATGCTCTTGATCATGCATGCCGAAAATAGACCCCATTAGATGTGACAAAGGATGATTCCCAAAGTCACTGCTCACGTATCTGCGGTTCAGAGAGCAATACTAACTCAGAATATATTTAAAAGCAGAACAAAAAAGAAAAAACCGACATCTATCACAAAGAACACCATAAACATACCCAAGCTTAAGTCGTTTGTTTCCACCATCATGCTTTACACGAACTGGAGCAGGATGGTTAAAGGCAGAGAGTCCAAAACGGGAAGCAACCACGGAGCAATGCGCAGCATATTTACGGCTACAATCAAAGTTGGGTACAAAAGTTCAATTAAAATAAACTATAAAAAAAACCGTAGATATTGTAGCATCAAATTGAGAAATAAAATATAAAAAAAAAAACCGTAGATATTGTAGCATCAAATTGAGTAAAGTACCTAATATCAAGTGCAAGCATAGAGTCAATGGGATAGGCTATTGCATGGAAAGGCTGCACACTAGGAAGAAGTGACATCTGACAACAAAGAGTTGTGTTAACTTCAATAGAAAGCAGCCAGAACAAATACAGAGAAACTAGATATTCAACAACACGGAATTGAACCCAACATTAATTTGTCTCTTGACAATTGCCTCAACGTCGGAAAACATTTTCTCGCGATCCTCCCAACTGCATAAGCACTGCAATGCAAAGAATACCCGAGCACATTATAGCCAAACTTTTTATCATGTGCAAGAACAAAATGATAGAAGAAAATTTCATTAAAGCTTCTAATCTTGGTAGCTTCAGGAGAAAGTAAAAAAAATGTCAAGAAAATTATATAATAATTTTTTTACATGGTCTGATTTGTGAGCGCAATCAGAAGTAAGCTATTCAATATACCTGTAATGTATGTAGCAGATTACAAGTTGCCTCAGGAAAGTCAGGTCGAAGAATCAACGCCTGTCTATAGCTCTTTACAGCTAATTCTACGTGGCCACTGCAAAGTGCACAAATTTTTTCAGGCTCTCAACTTTGCAAAAAAAAAATGGCTACAGAAAAAGCCCCTCAAGGTAAAAAATGTGAGATAAATTACCTGTCCTTATAAGCTGAAGCCAAATTTGCATGGGCCTCGGCCATGGCGGGCCTAATATTTATAGCCCGTACATAATCTTGAATGGCTTCACTCACTCTACCAATTTCCTTGTATGTGTTACCCCTATTAACAAGCCCATCAGCCGCCAAAGGATCAATTCGAAGAACCTCATTATAGCAAGATATTGCATCTGCATAACTTCCCTGTGAGACAGCATGGTTACTAGTGAGTAAAAGAAGTGTCAAGCAAGAAATCACAAAAAGCATTTTCAAAAAGCATTATAGTGTTCGAAGTACTACCATTGGCCGTTATTCAAACTCTCACAAGTGTTTTTTATTTAGGATAAAAAAAATGGAAAATTTGATGCATGTCGAGCTTCCACTACCTGCTGCTTGTAAATTATTGCAAGATTATTGAAAGGAGCAGAAAGCCCAGTTGTCACGCTCAGCGTGGCCTTATAATATGAAGCTGCAGTGGCCACCATGTTCCTGTTCATAAAAAAAAGTCTCTTGTAGAACTTTTACTGGTATCATCCATAAACAATATTAAATAGAACTTGGGCAAAACATACCATTCCATATATATATTCCCAAGGTTTGTAAGCGCTTGCGGATGGTTAGGTTGTAAACCAAGGCATTGCTACCCAAAAACAACAACAAAAAATTAGTAACACATAAAGGATAATTGAATCTAACCACAGTTCAACTGATAAAAAACTAAAGGGAGATTAATAAAGAGCATACGTTGTAGCATTGAATTGCTTCCTCTACTCTGCCGACATCTTTCAGAGCATTACCCTAGAATTGGTGAAAGTGAAACAAACCGTCAAATTAGACTACGCAAACTCGAGTCCTAAACAATCAGATACAGGTGTTAAGAGCACTAACCAGATTATTGTAAGCCTCCAAGAATCTTGCGTCAGCTGAAATGGCTTGCTTGTAATGAATGATTGCCAGGTCCAACTGGCCTTGATCATAATATGTACTAGCAAGATTACCTGTAAAACCAATTGGACGTGTGATCATGGGGAATATACCGTGATGGTATGTCAGGCTATCTATTTACCACAAGTAAAATATGGTAAAAACGGTGATATAATTCTCACAAAGAAATCTAAATCTACAAGATCACACTCACCAAAAGCCATCGCATAGTTTGGTCTTGTCTGCAAAGCCTGCTTGTAACACAGGATAGCCTCTTGAGGCCTATGTAGAGCCTATAAAAGGAAAAAGGAACATCTTATTTTTTTCTAATCCGAGTCCACGCACTTGCAGTTACCCAACCTTAGCGGCACACACATGATAGCCTACCTTACAGACATTTCCAAGGTTCAGATATGCATCTGGAAATGCAGGTTTGTGCTTTACAGCTTCCTGAAAACAAAACAAAAAAGTTCCCATCAATACCCGTACAAGAATAGTGGCAACAAACAATTGCATAATGTAGATAGCTAATTTAAAAAGCATAACAATCTAGTTCTGATGAAAGCACACCTTGTAGTATTGAAAGGCACTATGAAAATCACCCGACTCCATATACAGACCAGCGAGATTTGACCATGCAATAGCAAATGTTGGTTGTATGCGCAGAGCCTCAAGGTAGCAACTGTATGCCTGCAGATTTATAACATTAGATTGTTGAATCTTCAAATGCAGAGTTGGTAAAAGGAGCCGCCGTCATCTAAGCACAGGACATAGTTAATAAAACGAAAAAATGGCATCTAGCATCGAACCACAATCCAGAGAGGTAGAGACCATTACACACAAAAATTTACACCCATAACTTAGAAGCAATAGTACAATGAAATCTAATGAAAAGGATCCTAGCAGTAAGCCCCAAATTATGGATTGATAAGAATGATTTATGTATTAGTCTAATACTTCCCTGCAGAATAGGAGATAAACTGACACACTAAGAGAAGTCAGAGCTACTCATGATTGCGATTTACAAATATAGACGCGTGAATTTAAATCTACACCAATCGTGGTTCAACTTCAACCTACTACAAGTTGGGAATTTCAATATCCAATAGCTCCCATGTTATGCATCAAAATTAAATGATAACCTACTGCCCATGTCTCCTTAACAGAAACTTACTTCTGGCAGCAATCCTTGTGCTTTCATTAGATTCCCAAGGTTGCTATGGGCATCAACCTGTATCCCAATTGAAAACTGATACTCAGAAACAAGGAAGACTTGAAAGAGATACCAAAACCGACAGAAAACGAAAGGCGATCCTACCAGATTAGGATTTATAGCAAGAGCCTGGCGGCAGCACTGTGCAGCTTCACTAATTCTTCCTTTTCGCATGTATGCACTGCCTAAGTTTGACCATGCATCACAAAAATTGGGCCGAATCTGCAGCCATGAAAAAACCGGGCATCAGTAACTCACCCAAAGGCAGTGACTGTCAATAGCACAGATAGAAGTATACACTGATCTAACACAAACAACCAGAGATTTACATTCAACGGAAGTGAAAATTCACCTCGATGGCAATCAAATAAAAGCGAATTGCAAGGTCGATGTTGCCTTTCTCCTGCGCATTAAAGAAAAAACCAACCAATCAATCAGTAAGGGTAAAATGTTCACTAAGCCATAGCCATTGGAGTAGTTGCCGTACCTTCCAGGCATTAGCCATGTTTCCATAGCACTCGGCGAAATTAGGCTGAATTCTAAGAGCTTCTTCGTTCTTGGCGATACAGGAATCAAAATCATGCACCTGTAAATTAAAAATAAAACACACAAAATAATCAATAAATCATGATCATGACAGCTGAATATGATACCATACATTGAGCTAGATTGAAAAAGCAACCTGATAGTAAATAGCACCCAAAAGAAGCAAATTATCGGTCCGATTAGGGTTCCTCTCATAAACGGCCTTACTATGCTCAAGCGCCTCCTTGTAGTTCTCGGACCGATACATATGATGAGCTAGAGCCAAATGCGTGTTCTCATCAACTAAATTCAGAACATATGCAATCACAGAGATCAGAATTTTGCAATGCCAGGACTAGGAAAGTTGCGCAAATTCCAAATTCGAACAACAAAAAATTGAGAGACCGTACCTTCGATGGAATCAGAACCCTTGAAACTCGCCAGGCCGAGCGAGGACGACGAAGGCTCGGCCCTCAGCGCGAACGAATCGTCGCGATCCGCCGCGAAGAGCGGCATGGAGCTCCCCGCCGCCATCGCCGCCGCCGGCGGGTGGTTCCGAACATCGGCGTACACCGAGATCACCGCCATCGCCTCTCAGATTGCGATCCGGACCATCAAATCCGAGCTCCGATCTCCGATCGCAAACCCTAGTTGTCGATTTGGGGGGTTTGGGTTTTCAGTTGGGAATTTCGTGACGACGACGCGCGTGGAGTGACGAGGATCGAGGAAACCCGCTTAAGTAATGTTGGGAAAAGAAGAGGTTCCGTAGTGGAGGCGAGGCGTGATCTGGGCCGTCCGTGGGAAGGGAGAGGTGATCTGGGCCGTGGATTGGGAGAGAAAGGTGACACGTGTTAGATGAGAGACAGGAGTGGTTTGGTTGTGTCTAGTTCGGAGATTTTGCTAGTTTGCCGTGTTTGGAATTTGGGACCACTCCTCAATTCAATTACTTGACAAAAACATGTGAGTTTATTTAATTACTAGTGGACCGGCACCGCGCTTTGCGCGGTGATGTCGAAAGGTAACATTAATATTTATTAACTGAAATATGTATTGAATATATTTATTATTTTCAAAAATACACATCAATAATCATTATTATAACCTTAAGCTCTTAAAGATATAAGGAAAAAAATTCAAAACATTTTTCCCGGCAGTGAAGAGGAACGATTATTTATTTTTAATGAATATATTAACTTATTTTATAATTTAAATTGTATGTTGTGTAATAAAAAAACACTTAATGTAGACATTAATCATTCAAAGATATTATGATTTTTTTTGCGATAATTAGGTTGACTTCAAATAATAATATAACAGATATGTTTATAACAAAAAAAAAAAAAGTTAAGAGAAAGTAACTTTTTTTAATAATATAATTTACTATGATTGAGACATCTACCTTTATAAATATATATTATAACCCTAAAAAGAAATTCAAGTCTTCTTTGTCTTCTTTTATACGATGACATTAGACAGTTGCAAATTATTGTGAAGTATGATGGTGAGCTTGAGTTTTAGGTTGTGTTAGAGAACTTGTTTGAGTCTTATTGTAGATTAAAATCATTTAATTCTCAAACATAAGAGAAATATGCTCTTATCTGCAAATTCCTTTTTGGTAGAGAATTTGTTTTAGATTTGTCTAATTAATTCACAATCTTCACACATCAAAATTACAAACACTAATAATGAATTAGCCAAAATAGAGATAAATGAATAATGTAATAAACAGATGATCATTATTTTCATTAAGCAAAAGAGTTAATTAACAAATAATGTACATAAAATATTAACTTGTCATCAATTTTCTCTCAGACATCATGATAACCTTCATGTTATACAATGAATTTTCTTTGTAATGGATAAATATATAATACGACTAACAACCCTAACAGTTCAATAAAGCTATCCTAATCTGCCTTAGCTCTTCGATGACATTTCTAAGATTGCTTATTGACTGTGGACAAGAATCTAAAACTAAAATAAATAAAAAATTGCAAAATGTAAAAGTTAATGTGATAAAAATTATATATAGTTCCAGGAGAGCTGAAAAACACATATACATATATAAACTTAGTAAATATAAATATGTATCCACTATCACTCTGATCAACTTATACTCCATAATATTATGGTAGTGGCGGCACATCCAGACCAGCTGGCGGGAGGGTATTGACAATGATTGTGTCCGGAATTTACCACTTATGTGTGATTGTTTTTTCATGCACAACTCAATCTCTGACTAAAGTTCATAAGTTTAAATTCATTTTGTGAGTAGCATTACACAACTCCAACGAAGTACAATGGTGAGCAACAAATACTAAAAACAAATTTTGATAGAAAATAATAATAATAATAAAAAATTATATCTATTTATGAGTACTGCACATTTTCTTTCATAAAAAGCAAAATACTTCCAGCCTTGTCTTTATGAATCATATCCTACATATTGAAAAACATATTTAACTAATTAAATACAATTCATGCAGTACCTTAAAGTTCTTCTATTTGACCGAAAAAAAAAAAAAAAAACTTAAATCAGTGGCATGTGCAATGTATTGATCAATTTACCGTTCCCTAAGAAAAAGCTACACAAACACATGTTAAAAATTTTGTCTGTTAAAAAACTGTTTGTTATTACTCAAATAATTAGCTTTAATTTAAATTGTATGACATGTTAGTGAAAACTTATATCACATTTACTACTAACCTCTTCATTTTACAATCATCCATGTAAAATCCGTAAAATCTCATTTTTTAAGAATATTAACCTATGTGATAAAAAAAAAAAAAAAAAAAAAACTATACCCAAGATAAAAGCATTTAAAATCACAAAAAGAAAAATCAGTAATACCTTACCTTCTCTAAATATGAATGAAAGTTGACAATCTGGCGCCAATCGTTATGAACTATAAGTACGAAGAATGCGAATCAGTGAGGTAATAGTTGTCAAAAATAAATATATATAAAAAAAATTTACAACCAAATGAAGGAGTCTTAAACCAGAACCAAACTTGTATATTTGCAAATATCTAGAGTAAATGTAAATCAGCCTTAGTTTTTAAGTTACAAATAGGTATCATTCTATAATGGCTGAAATAATAAATGCATGACTTAGAAAAAATAGTACATGTATTAATATTTGAAACGCTATAATAAAATATACAATCTACTTGTTTAATTGATGCTTGCGTAAGATTTAAATGTTTAAGCAAAAGACTAATACCTTAATAGCAGAATTATCGACCGTAAACTCCAAAGCATTGGCCCTTATCCTCAAATGGTACATTCCGGTTTGCATGCCCTGTTACATGTAATCAACCAAGAATTATATTCAAACTACTAATTATATTGTTAAATCAATATAATCAACCAAGAATATCATAGTAATACACAAAAAATCATATACATACCAGTTACATGTATTCCCATACAATTCATAATTTGCCACAACAAAAAAATCACTAAAAACTATCATAGTAAACAATATCTTGCAGTATCGAAACCCTTTATAAAGAAGAAAAAGAAAACTCAATATTTCAACATTATTCAATTGAAGGACATAATAAAATACACTTCTGTCATTTTTTATAATCTATATGCTCTTCATTTCTGCAATCAATTATATGGACAAATAAATTTACAGTGGGTCTTTTTATCCCCCACTCAAGTGAGCTTGTCAAAAAGTATACGTACAACTATTCTACATGACGTTGATAAAAAAGAGTATAAACTAAGTAGAGATAGCAGCTCGAGTAACTACCGGTGCTTCATATTCTCAACCTTGATTCTAAAAATTTCTCCAGAAAAATGGCAGAGAAGTGTTTACAGAATGTGTCGTAGATTTACACCACAACATTGACTCCCTTGAAAAGATCTTAACGGATTACTAATTTGCAGAAGTTTGCTCTTCTTAATACGGAACATAAGATCGAGAGTGGTCCATTTTTTAAAATATAAAATCTGGAAGAAATAAAAAAAAAAAAGAGGAAGTATGAAAATTTTTGTACTCACTGTCTCGATATTTATACTTCCCTTGATTTATATTGGCATCAAGAGAAATAAAGAATTGATTGATATTCCTCTAATGCATTTCACGATGCTCTGTAAAATACTAAAGAAATAGCAAAAAATGGCATGCGTTTATGTTTGTAACAAATTGAGCATCGCATCATCTCCATCACGATTATCAAAAATTTCAAGTAATTAAATAATTAGGACAATCCATAATCATAATCACAAATCACAACGTGCATTTTTAAAATTACTAACCGCCACGGAGTAGTCAAACATGTTGGCATTTAGAGTTGATGCACGTCAATAACTCCCCTTAAAAATATTAGTAATGCTTATGTAAAGAAGTAAAATCTAAAACCGAATATCCAGACCTTCATTATCGGCAATGAGCAGAGTCTTGAGGTGGAGAGAGACATGAAAAGAGTTGATGGGCCTTAGGCCTGGTCGAATTCAGGGCAGAGGCGTAGCCAGTGGCCGGGCTGAAGGCTAAGAGGCCAGGACGGACTTGGCTATGGCGTTGGGCTCTTCAAGGAAACTCCGTACCCTCGCGCATGCCGATGGGAGAGAAGGTTGAGAGCTCTGGGAAAGTATTTTTCATGCACTTGGAGAGTGGTTGAAGAAGAATGAAGCGAAAAAAGGTGAATAAACATATTACAAGTGGAGAAATCATTTGGAACGTCTCCGAGGGATTATTTCAGGAATAGTTACACCTCTTCGAAAATTTAATATCATATACATTGGAAAGGCATTATTAATATTTTAAATAAATAAAAAAGAGAAGAAAAAAAAAAGAGAAAAAAAAGAATGGCTCAAATCTCTGATTATTTGCCAACACGATTCCAAGCTGATAAGTCGAAAAACAATTAGAGATAAGTGAGACCGAGTCGCTGAGAGATTGGGAGAGGGGTTGAGGAAAAGAGCGTCTTGTACGGGTTTTTTTCAAGACACATGTTTTGCAGACACAATTATTAAGCTTGCGACGATTCATTATTTGCATTTGGTTTATTAGTATAGCCTATCATAAATAAATAAAAGTGATAAAGTGAATTAAATAAATGAAAGCCGAAGTGAAAATTGAACGAATAATACAAAATTATTACAAAGAACGCAAAATAAATCCAAATAGAGAAAAAACATATGAAATTAAAATATACTTTTCTGAAGATCAATTTGGTATGATCTTGCATCCAAAATTTTGCTCAAATCTTTTTAAAGTGCACGACTTGTGATATGTCATGAATCATGATATAAGTCATAACAAACCAAAAGCCAAATATTATAATGTTGTATAAGAAAATACCTCATAAACATGCGAGGAGGTCACCACCTCGGTTGGTAGGAATAAGTGTTGCACTCCCTTCTAAGCAGTCTCTAGTGTGTATTATAAATAACAGATCTACATAAATATCAAACTAACCAAAATGGTTATGATTAAACTAATAAAAGAAGAAAGGACTCAATGTATTGAATAAAAATTTCTTATTAATTCCAATATAATTCATGTTTG
Organism: Parietaria judaica; assembly: GCA_954871525.1. NCBI lineage: Eukaryota > Viridiplantae > Streptophyta > Magnoliopsida > Rosales > Urticaceae > Parietaria > Parietaria judaica. The sequence continues at coordinate 13,108,360 of OX940862.1, forward strand.
TTTTTACAAAAGAACATAACCGTAATAACAATTCGAAAACACGCCATTTAAAATCAACTTAACCGATTTCATGTAAACAATTTTTATTACAAAAAAAAAAAAAAAAACCACACACACACACATATATATAAATATATATATATATATATATATATATATATTTCCATGGTTTTTTTATATTAAAAAAGAAAAGCCTTCTATTAAAATCTCCTACACGAAATGCAACACCTTATGAGACTTTCTCGCGTTCGATAAGAAAATACCTCGAACATTTGAGGAGGTCGTCACTTCGGTTAATAGGAGTCTGCATTGCACTCTGGTCTAAGGAGTCTGTAGGAGTGGATTCAACGGAGAACTATTAGAGTAAGAAATGAAGCAGACCTGCATGTATTTTTTTAAGAAAAAATATTTTCATTCTAGACACCAAACAAAATCCGACTGAAAACTCACATTGATTCTTGCTGAAGCATAAACCGGAGTAGTCGAGCCTGCTGACATCTACCCATAAAAAAAAAATCAAAAACTGAACAAAGCCCCGGAATCAACCAAAATTTGTGGAAACGTGTGGAAACAAAACCGCTATATATATAAAATTTGGCCAAAACGGAGAGAAATATAATTAGTCTAAATAAATATGAACAATTTTTAAAATATAACCGCTATTGTATAAATATAACCGCTATTGTATAAATAAATATGAACACTTTTTAAAATACACGGTGAAAAAGTAGCCATAATCAACCATTTTTTTTTTGCATAGCCTAATATTCAAGAAAATTACTCTAACTAAAGAAACGAATGAGAGGTGAATCATGTCGTACATGGCGAAGAAGGTTCGTCGAAGAGGCGTCGGATTATATCTAAACTTTTAAAAAAGTAATCTGCGAACCTTATGTGAGAAGTCCTTCAAACATTTTAAAAAAGTAAAAAAGTAAATGAAGATTAGAATGAACATATCTAAACTTGAAAGTAAAACTCACCTGATTTTGTCTGCGGAGATAGTTGGTTCAGACAGAGCAACTCCGACTCTGACAGAAACCATGAACAATTGACAACAATTAAAAGGACAGAGATCCAAAGCCAAGCTTATGGAAAATTACTGGATAGTTGGGAGGAGGAAAAACGGCTATAAAAAGGACTTATAAAAGGGAATCCCGAAATTTGATTCTTCCTTGATTCCACCTGCATGAATAAAATTTGATAACAATAAAATTCTATGATAATTAACAATAAAATTTGATTCTACTATGGTGAGGGTATGAGGCTAGTGAATCATCACCTTCACCGGAGAAGTTGCTATACATTTTACAGATAGAAGATAGCAACAAACTCTGTTAAAGGAAAATATGAATTTTGCAATGGACAGTAGTCGCAACGAAGTATGTTTGGCGCTGGAATTCATCCTCGCCGCCGAAGCACAAAATCGAGAGAGAGAGAGAGAGAGAGAGAGAGAGAGAGATAGGAAAGGCTGAGACTCGAACGAATTATCGAATCTCCTTCTCTTTTTCCTAGTACGAATCTCGAATCATCGAGTTCCTTCGGTAAATTTTTGGCTCCATCTTCTCCTCGTAGATCGCGTCCTCGGACTCAACGTCTCTCCACTTTCATGAACGCCAAACTTTGATTCCTCAGACTCGTCGGACTCCTCGGCCGCTTCCGGTTCCTGGCTCTGGCGAATCTGCCGAAGCCGGGCGATCTTCATGCGCTGAAACCGCTCCTCGCTCTCGTTCCCTCGTCAACGTCGTCTTCTTCGTCGCCCCCGACAAAGGTCGGCATCGTCTTCGGTAGATATGCTGTAAACATGGCTCGGAACCCCATCGGCTTAACTCCTCCACCGGCGGACCTGCAAGACATCTCAGAGAGAGAAGGAGAAGTTGGATGGTTATGGTTTTGAAAATGGAGCGAAGGGATAGAGAGAGAGAGAGAGTAATTTCAGAGAAGGAGAGAGATTGTGTGAAATCTGAATGGCAGTTGATATTGGCCGTGAGGAGATGCTTCACTTCGGAAGAGGAGTGTTCTCAAAAGACACGACGAGCGAGGTTCATATATTTTTTTGGTAATTATAAATAATTCAAAAAAAAAAGGAGAAAAAAGAATGAGGTCAAAATTGGTGTTTTTTTGACCTCAAGTTATTTTGCTTTTATATATATATAGATTATTAATTAATTATTTAATTTGGGAAATATGTTACCAAAACTAGAAGTATATTTATGGAAAATATATATTATTGGATATGATAATGATTTGTCCGTGTTTCTTACGTTAAGTCTAATATAAACATAAATTATAAATTATTAATATTTATAGCAAATGTCTAATATTATTATTTCACGAAAACTCCATCAATAATTAATTAACCCGTAAACTATAATCGATAAAATCAGTTACCAATTTTAAATATTCTACAAAAACTCCATCGGTACACCCGTAACCGTCTATAAACCCGTGAAATTGGACTATTTACCGCGACTAGACTCCCATTAATACGTACAAGTACAACAATACCAAAAAGCTTTAAGAATATATATACAGATTGCAGAAGATGATTTACATGGCAGTTTCTCCATCGCTCCAAATTATTTAAACCCTTTTGAGATATCACAGCAATAAAACTCATGATCCCAAACTAACAGGAACAAAAAGAAGTGGCATATAAATGGAGACGAAGAAGAAGATGAATGAAGCTTATTCAAAACTCAATAACAACTATATATATACGCAACGTTTTAATTCATCCATGCATGGAATCTCAAATGGGTTCGCGCGTGGGCGACAAGTCGAAATGGCCCTCGAGATCGTTGGACTCGACGAGCATGGAGACCACGTCTCTCATGGCGGGTCGCTCCAGCGGAGACACGTTGGTGCAGAGGAGCGCGATCTTGAGGACGATGATCATGTGAGACACCATGCTCTCGTTCTCCTCTCCTTCCAGGTCCAGCCTCTGGTCGAGGATCTGCGGTGAGATGGCGTGCTTCTGGATGTGGCTTCGGGCCCAAGTCACGAGGTCGCCGCCCTGCTCGATGGGCTGCACCGGGGTTTTGCCTGTCACGAGCTCGAGGAGGACCACGCCGTAGCTGTAGATGTCGCACTTCTCCGTCACCTTCATTGTGTACGCGTATTCTGTCGGGTCATTATTCAGAAACACGGGTCATTCACAGCAAAAGAGAAAAAGCGTTAGCGTGAAAGTTTTTGCCAAAAACCGGTTTTTGGCCCAAACCGTCCGGTTTCAGAAATTTTGTCAATTTTTAATTAATATAACATGATTTAGAATTTATCATTGACAAAATTCTTTCTCTTCGTGATTTATGTCACTGAACGGCATAATATTCAAATTTCGGTTGAATTTACTGAAATGTAAAACCGAATTTTAAGTAAAAAGTGAATATAGAAAATTTTAATCATAAAAATTTGTGAAATATTGAGAACTTCATCGTAAAAAAAGAAAATCAACTTTATGCAACTATAAAAATATATTAGTATATATTAATGTTGTTATTAACCTTTAAAATAACTAAATGCTTATGATTCTAAATTTCGAATATGTTTAGGCTTACCGGGAGCAATGTAGCCGTAGGAGCCCGCGACGGCAGACATTGTCTTCGACTGCGGCATGTCGATGACCTTTGCGAGCCCAAAGTCCCCAACCCGCGCCTCGAAGTCGTCGCCAAGAAGGATGTTGTTTGACTTTATGTCCCGGTGGAATATCCGGGGCTTGCAGTCATGGTGCAGGTACGCCAGCCCTTGCGCCGCCCCCACTGCGATCACGAACCGTGCCCGCCACCCGAGCACTCCGCCATTGCCGTGCAGTATCTCCCCAAGACTTCCCCGCGACATGTACTCGTAGAGCAGCAGGTTGGAGTCCTGGTGGTGGCAGAACCCGTAGAGCTTCACGATATTCCGGTGCCGGATCTTCCCCAACGTCTCGATCTCGGCCTGGAACCCTGTGTCCACATCACCGTTCTCTTCCCGGTGCGATGCCAGCTTCTTGACGGCGATCGTGCGGTTGCTGGAGAGGGCTGCCTTGTAGACCGTCCCCCACGCGCCCCGTCCAATGACGAACCGGTCGTGGAAGTTTTCCGTGGCCTCGACGAGGTCCTGGAATGTGAAGCCTTCCTTTGAGGAGAAGAAAGTGTCGGAGACCAGAGACGTTAATGGTTTAACATCGTGTGAGGGGTGCGCAACTTTGACCGGGCGGGTCATGACGAAGACGATGGCACCAATCAGGACAAGAGCGGCTGCGCCGACTGACCCGGCAATCGCTGCGACCGTTTTCCCGATCCGCGCACGGTTTTCTGCCTCAATTGAGGGGAAGTCGCCGAGCGAGGACGGCGGGGCTTGGCATTCCCCGAGCGGCCCGCCGCAGAGTCCTAGATTTCCAACGTAGCTACTGAGCTGCATGTTGAGGAAGATCGGGTGATCCGGCAATGGGCCGGTCAGCTCGTTGTACGAGAAATTGCAGCCGAGGAGACTCGAAAGGCCGGAAAAAGATCCGGGAATTATTCCGATCAAGCGGTTATCATTGAGCAGAAGATACTCCAGCAGTCCCAGGCTTCCCAGCTCGGGCGGGAGTTCGCCGGAGAGGTCGTTGTAGCTCACATTCAGAGCGATCTGCAACATCGAGAGCGAGCCAAGCTCGCCTGGAACGTGTCCGGAGAACGAATTGCCGCCCATTTGCAGCTCCGTCAAGCGCACGAGGCTTCCAAGCGAAACTGGCACTTCACCCGAAAAGCCGTTATCAGAGAGCTTGAGAAGCTCCAAGTGCGAAAGCGACCCGATCTCGCTCGGCAATTTGCCGGAGAACTCATTCTGACTAAGATCAAGGCGTTGCAACATTTGGCAGCGAAAAAGCTCTGGCGGGATCCGTCCCGAGAGATCGTTCGACGATACATTGAAGATCACCAGCTCTGAGAGCTTCCCGATCTCGTGTGGCAGCTCTCCAGAGAACCGGTTGTTCCCGAGAAGTAGCCTCTGCAAGGCCCTGCAGTTTCCGATCTCCGGTGGTATTTGTCCGCCGAATTTGTTATGCTCTAGCTCAATGGAGGAGAGGTTCACGAGCCTGCAAATCTCCCCGGGGAAATTTCCAGTGAGGTTATTCTCGTCGAGCCGGAGCTGAACCAACGACTCGCAGCTGATGATCCCTGAAGGAATGTTCCCGTTGAGCCGGTTCATGCCCAGATTGAGCAATATCAGATTCGAGTACCGACAAAGATGCCGAGGAATTCGACCCGTCAAATGATTATCTGACAAATCGAGCACCCAAAGCCGGCTGTACAGCCCCATCGCCGGAGGAACAATTCCGCTGAGCTCATTGTCAAAAAGCTGCAGCATAATCAGCTGCGTCAAGTACTGAAACCCGACCGGAATCGGACCCGTCAGCTGATTGATCGAGAGATCAAGCCTCGTTAAATTTACCAATCCAGCTAGCTCGGTCGGGATAAGCCCGTGAAGGCGATTCTCGAAAAGATGAAGCAGCCGTAGTCCGGAGATCCTACAAAGCTCCAACGGAATCTCACCGGTCAGCAAATTCTCCGAAAAGTCTATCTCTTCGGCCCGCGAGAGGTTTCCAATCTCCTTCGGAATTGAACCATTCAGTGCATTCCTGTAAAGATACAAATTTTGCAGAAACTCAAGGTTGCCCAACTCACCGGGAATTTCGCCGCCGAGGTTGTTCTTATACAGCGCGAGAGTCACCACCTTCGTGCAATTTCCGAGCTCTTTTGGGATCGCTCCGGTCAGTTGATTCACGAACAAGACGATGTCAGTCAAGTTCTTGAGCTTCCCGAGCTCTTTCGGTATTTCTCCAGTGAGCTGATTCTCCGCGAGCCCAAAGAACTTCAAGCTTGAACACTCCCCGATTTCTGCTGGCAATCTCCCCGAAATCGCATTCTGGCCCACCCGAAGAAACTGCAGGCTCTTTAGTCCCCCAAAAGATCTCGGCAACGACCCGGAAATATTGTTCGTGTAGGCGATCAGGTGCGTCAAGCGAGAGAGCTTCCCCAGGTCTTCGGGGAAAGGCCCGGACAATCTGTTGTTGCACAGGTTCAATACCATCAACGACGAAAGCTTCCCGAGCTCGGCCGGGATCGACCCCTCGAAGGCGTTGTTGTTCAGTCGGAGAATCTCGAGCGTCCGGACGTCCCCTATCTCGCCCGGGATCTCTCCAGAGAGTTTGTTGAAGGACACGTCGAGCTCGACCAGACGGGCCAACCGGCCAATGCCCGGCGAGAGCGAGCCGGATAGGTTCATCGCGTAAAAGCTGAGGCCGATCACCGCCGCCGGCTGCCCGGGGTAGTAGCCAACGCTGCAAGTCACCCCTTCCCATTTACACGGCGTGGAGTCGCTCGAATTCCAGTTCGACAAGTAGTTAAAAGGGTCAACGAGGCTTCTCTTTATGTCCAAGAGGCGTTGACCCTCGATGTTCAGCCCTCTCGACCGAAAGCCCAGAAGGGAGAACGCCACGAGAAACACAGACAACGCGCAAAACGGCGTCGTTCTCTCCGTCCTCATCGCTCGGTCGGCTTCAGGCACGCAAGTTCATCAAAAGGTCATGGTTTCTGAAGCTATGCGCAAAAGGGTATTTTGGTAACTTGCGTCATGATCCATGAAGAACACTGAAACCCAGTCTGCCAAAACGTGTGACACTGTGAAAGGTTGACTATTGATTGGTGATATTCAATGATGATGTCAAAGAATGATGATTCTGAGATAATCCCACTTTGTGTGATCTCCTCGATAGAGCATGATAGAGATGAACATTCACTGATTCACGTTTCACAGAGTGGTAGTCATGGCCGACAAACGCACTAAAAAAAAAAAAAAGGCTTCAATTAGTGCAGTGCTTCTTTGAGAAAGGCGAGAGAAACTGTAGCCATTTTTGGTTTTATATCACAATTTCAGTGGCTGCGAAAGGTGCCTATTATATATGAACACGAAGCTAGTTAATTAAATTTAAGATAAACAACTTTTTTTTTTATGTAGTTTAGATATGTTTTAAAGGATTTTCATATTGATGATGATGTCTGTGGAATTAGGTGAGTATGGCTTGGTCTCTTTGGTATTGTTATGGACTTGTCCAAGTTTTTTTTTTCTTTCAATTGCTATTGTTAATTTATAAGTTAAAACGTTTTAGATTTTGGTGGCTCCCGCTTTTGTAAGTTTTCGGTAAAAAAAAAATTATATTATTATAAATTGTGTTCCTTGTTCCGCGTTCTTCGGGTGTCAAAAAGACTATAATCTCACTTTAATTTTTTAAAACGTTTAAAATTTGTCAAAAAAAATTTGTTTAAATTCGGGTTCGCGAGATTGGTCGTATGAGATTTATAAAAGTGCATTCTGATTATTGTTTCAATTTTAAACTGCATACCGATTTATGGAGCTTTTGGATTTGTCACGAGTGTTTCATTTCATGCATGTGAGCTGGATATTTATGTACATGGCATGGCATGGCAAAATGTGTTTAGCACTAAGTATAGATAATTGAAACATAATTGAGCAATCAATAATCGTTACCATATCATGATGAGACGGCTAATTAATTAATGCTTGTTTTGCTTTTAAAATTAAATAAGAATGCAACCATGTAAAATTGCGTACTTATGAACAAGTTAGATAGCTGGCTTTTGCAAACTATAAATAGTAAACGGTTTTTTCTTACTTTTTGTGACATTAGCCACTCCTCTCCGAACTACCCGCGTTCCACCTCTGATATAAGGTCGGAAAATTGCGATCTCAAGATAATGTGTTAATGGAACAATCCGGAGACGATATAAATACGAAATTGTATTGTAATTTAAGGCCGCATCGTTAAAAGACTATACGATAAAAAATTATTAAAGAGAATTGATTGATATCATCAATATCAAAATAATTTTATTTTCTTTTCAATAACTCATCCAAAATAACTATAAATCCATGGTTCTTGATTTCTAAATGAAGAAAAATCTTAAGAGTTTATATATATGTATATTATATATATATATATATAATCATTCATTTTGATCACTAGTGCTTGTTTTGTTCCCGATTTTCATAAAAAAAAATGAGAAATTTTAAATTGAGATTTCCAATATTTTTGGGGTGAACCGAAATCTGGAACCAGTATAAAAAAAGAGAGATTAGATTCCAAATTTCCAATCTCCGTTCATCCTTTTATATATATATATATATATGTATATATATGCGGAATTTGTTTCTTATACTACCATATTTGGCATGACTTGCACCTTAAATTCTTAAGCTTTCACCTTATGATATAATCATCAAAAACAGTTTCAGTTATCCAATAAATAAATAAGAACAAGGGCAACACAATTTGTTTTTTTATTATATCATAAATTAATTATGAGCAACTTTAGTCATCGCTGACGACTTTTCCCTCTTTCTTAACATATTATTATTTTGGTTCTTTTTTCTATGATGAAGTTTGGTAATCACATGCTTACAACCCACTGCTTTTTCTAATTAAGGGGAAACGACATTATAATCAAGCATTTAATTATTTTTTAAAAAAAAATTAAAAAACTAATGTGTACTATACAATAAGTTTATACTTTTCTAGCTTGATCAAAATTATCATATTGTGCCATCCAATCCAAATATAAATACTTCATTGTTGATCACATAGAGTGCATTTTTTGTTGGTCACTTTTTTAGTGGGTAATACTATTTTGATACGTGCCACATATTTTTTTAAATAAATTATTTTAGGTACTACTCGAGTGGATTTGGATAATTGCCACTATCCATATTTCATAAGATTGAATTACTTGGACAATAGGGACATATATAACTTATTGTAGTATTAATGTATTATATAATTAACTTTTTTTATTAAAGACTAGAAGCCGGTTAAACTTACTTAAGTAATTCTCTTTATAACGGAAGTTGTTGAGTGTGAAGCCTAATCTACATGGAAGCGCTATCGATACCCGACGCAGAGCAGTCAAGCTGATCGTTAGTGCGTTTTGTAGCACAAACTGAGAGAGGCAAGATTGAGGGTGTAGCCAAAAACTCCGATTGAGAGATTGATAGTGGATCGAGATTTACAAGCGTCAAGTGGACGTACCTCCTACACTGGGAGCGAACCACTATAATTCTAGTGTCGATTTCAATTTCGTTTATCACTTTTATCATTTTTGCCCTAACAGAAGTATATCGTGATAATGAACAGAAGATTTAACGATCTCGTACAATTATTTTCAAACTAGCAACAATAGCTAATAGAAAACATATCAAAACAAAAAACATATCCTTAGTAAAATTTAAAAGTAAATCCGAGTGTGTAATCACTATTTTTTTAGATATAACTTTATTAGACAATGCATTTACCACTTTGTTTCTTCTTTAGACATATGTTAACCTCTAATACATGAATTTGTAAATGTGTAATGCATGATTATATCTCAAATGATTAGGCATTCTATTTGATCAACTTGCGATTAAATTTGTGATAAGCTAAAGCATAAAGAAACAAAAGACAACAAACGAAATCTACTTCGATATAGCAAATTATAAGCAAGTGGATTGATATTGATTATAATTATATCATAGCAAATTAAGCTAATTAACATTCATATTTATGTTTAATGGCATCTTGACTTTTGCTTGGCTAAAATATGGGGAAACCCGTTTATTCATAGATATATATATATATATAGTTGAATTATCTCTTCATGTTTCTTAATTGCTGATTTATGACGATTGTGGCCATAATATTCACTGTTATCACTTATCACTATATTTAATTAAGTATTTGTTGGCGTTGACTATCTATCATTGCTTTTGGTATATAATATATGCATGTTGTGATTAAATAAATTGCTTCAAAACGAACCAAGTAAGCTCACCAACCACCGTTTATAATTGTATAATTATTCTCCTATAATTGTACATAACAACATATACATGCTTAAAAATCCCAAACTATTCAATCATTAATGTTATTTTATATATACCTAGGTAACAAAGATTAGTGTACCTTAACTACCTTTATGTCTTTGATTATAACTAGTTGAAATAAATAATTTTAAAAAAGCATGAGATATACAATAAATTTAGTACTCCCCCAGCCAAGATGTTACAATTATATTTCTTCGAATTAGTAAATAAAATTATAAAGCATGATATATGAGATATACAATACATTATCAATCAATTATATATATATATATTTATAGTTCTTGGAATTAATATAAATAAATCCTTTTTTTTTTTTTTGTCAAGTGGCTAACTCTGCACAGCCAGCTATACTCGAATGTTGTTTACACATCATCCAAGTTCTTCTAGATAGGCATAAATCCACATGACATGAATATATGAAAATTGAGATTACAAGAAGACTATAATATATATATATATATATATATATATATATATATATAAGACTATAGTCTTCGTATGCCAAAACAGATTATCGAAAATGTCGTTTTTGTGAGAGCCTTTTTTATTTTTTAAAACGCGAGTTAGCAAAATCAATAATGTGTGAGATTGGCCATTTGTACTTGAACTTTTTCTCGATCTGGTAATGAAGATCGGCACGCAGGAAGCGAACATACCTTTTAAGTTGAGAGTAAACCATTATAATTCTTGATATTTTCTAATTTCAGGATTAGAGTTAAATCCTATACTCGTTTTGTCAGATATGAGAGGGTATTAGAATTGATAAAATATATATCTATATAGAGAATCTATGACTTTTTACATTACGAGCCAAAAAAAATTACATCTTTACATCTCTTTCTATAAAATTTTAACACTTGCATGAGATTCACCGACTTTTGCAGTTTAAGCAAAAATAACAGAAAATATTGACGAATTCAAAAATCTGACTGTGCTCGTGAAGGAAACATTTTCTACATCAAATCAGAATCTGAATTAATCGTTTTCCTCTCACTGGTTGATTTGTCCACATATTAAGAGCCAATAGTCAACATTGACCCAATTGGCTAGATCTGTAATACTACAGAGTAAAAATAATACTCCCTGAATTTTGTATGTCGGTCTTGGTACAGTTCGTCTCCCAAAATTCTAGTTATTGCCGATGATATCTTCTTTCATATTTTTATAGAGTAGTAGTACATTACGACAAAGAAAAATCTTAAGAAGTGTACACGCCTAACGTGCCTGAAGATAATTTTCATCGAGTTTTTTATACGTTTCCAACCTTATAAGATTTATAATTTAACATTTTTTGAATAAATAGACCCATCGATCACTTCAAATTTCATTATATGGCATAATCTAGTACACCTTCAATTACGTAATATTTTGCGACATTAACATTTTTTTCTTCTTCAGTAAAGTACACTTTTGTAAAAAATTAGAGAGGACAAACTGCACCGAGTCCGAAAACATTAATTACTCGAACGAATATTTTATTGTGAACTTGAGTTATACGACACGGTTATTCTATTGACTTTCACTTAAGAGAAAAAGAAAATAAATGTAAGGGTTAGTTAGGTGAGGTGGGTGGTTTTCATTAACCCAGTCAAATTATACCTTATTTTAGGGACAAGGATTCAAATAAAGACAAGGTTGACTCCTGCCTGCATGAGGGTTGTTCGTTGACCAGTCTTAATTAATTCACGTAACTTACCACACGGAATTAAATCCCTTATTACAATAGAAATAATATAGAATAATACTACTAAAATTTAAACTATATGTAAGGGTATGTTTTCAAGTTTCTTTTTTCTTTCCGGCGGTTAATATACCAATATTTTAGAAGCACATAGGTACAAGAATCGCGTCTATCTTCCGTCCACCTTGTGTCAAAGACCTGTAATATTATTATGTATGAAATAAATTTATAAATATAATTTTTTTTTCTGAATTAACTTGGACGTAGCACGTGTCAGTCCTTTGACAGAAGGTGGACAATCATTTCTATAATATTGGTACTTTGGTCGCTACAGAAAAAGAATTGGAATATCCCGCTACATATGGTGAAAGATTTGGTACTTTCGATGTTATAATCCCAGTAATCGTCCATGTTATGTTAGGGCGGACCTAGAGCGACTTCAAGGGAGCAATTTGAAATGATATTTTGAGTAAAGGACAAACTGAGACATTATGTTAAATAATAAACTAAAGGACAAATAGAGACATTATGTTAAATTCAGGGGCAACATGATAATTACTCACAAACAAACTACAGTAAAGAAAAGTTATATTAAGAATATTTAAATAACAAAATTTAATAATTATTCAAGCTTTTAAAGCATAATTTCGATGCCCACATACATACATAAGATAATATATATAAAAAGACACAAGTAAATAAAAGAATTAGAGCGTATGCTTAGCTTGTTAAGCGCCTTTCTGGGGCAGCGTTTCGAAGGCGGAGACGGTGTTTTCGAATTTGATCCGATGCAGCGGTGCGCCGCTTTGCTTGATGGCGCATGCCGTCTTGTCCTCAAGAGGGCACCGCGCCTTCAACATCGAGAACACGTGGTTGTTCAGCCTCCTCGCCTTCTTCATCGATTCCGTCAGTGCCTCCCATCCCTATAATAATTAAAAGAAAAGAAATGTTTTTTTGAAGTTAGAAAATTATGTATTTAATTTTTAATGCTTTGGTGATCTTTTTATATATGTAAGCATAAAAGGTTGGTAGAAATTTTTAAAAATAATAGATAAAAATGACGTACATAATTAGACACTGATAGGAGTCTTTAGAAATAATAAATTAAATGACGCACTACTCTGTAATGTTAAATTTTAATTAAACATTGATAAAGACCTTAAGATATGATAAAGAAAACGGTACCACTTTTAATTCTGTATTTAATATCTGCAGCTTAATTCTTAAGAAGAAGAAAATTGCTAAAACCGAATTTTAAAATCAGTATTTAGATAATAAATCATCAAAAATAGATTTTGTTTAGAAATTTCAATTTTAGTAAAAAAAATTATGGTTGATAACTAATTATGTTCGGAAATCAATATTTGTTATCTATGACTCTTTCTTTTACGTTATTCCTATAATTGATCAATAATTTTGTGAGCCTACTTTCTATTCTAATCTAGATAGCTTAGGTTTAAAACGGTAAGAACTCAATTTGAACCGATCAAAACCAACCTGAGCGAGATGAGGATTCCTAGGCATGGGCGTGACAGAGGCAGATTCGACTTCCGCGACGTTGAGCACCTGATGCGAGAAATCAAACAGCTCGAAATGCAGTTGTTGCCCAAGCAAGTATATTATTGTGCAACCGCCCCACGCCACTGAGTCCCCAAGCCCTTCAAGATTGCCGGACGATAACTGAACCGTCTCTTCCAAATACCCCTACGGTCCAAATATGATTTGTTTTAGAGAGAAAAAAAATGTTGACAAACCAAATTTGTGAATTTGTTCCTTCCTTGGATGAGTGAAATTCGAATATATTTTTCTTACAATTTGAAGGCCGCTGTATATTCGGTAGAAATCCTTTGATGTCGTGATGTCGACGAAGCCCGTCTTAGAAATGGCGCTCCACTTGCTACAACATTTATCAAGAGCCGCACTCGTGAATGCGAGGGCGTATTCGAGCACACTTCCATTGTTCATGTTGGCCTTGTACAGAAGATCTGCAGTTCAAGGAAAGCGAGTTCTCTCTTACTTAATCGACAACAATAATTTCAAAGTTTAACCGGAAGCATCATCAGAATCAGCGCTGGAAATAAATAATGTAAGCATGGCTCTGATAGGACCAAGCCAATAGTCAAATCAAAACAAAAACAATTTATTGATATATGATACCCCGGTTGCTAATTCGAGAGTCAAGAAGTTAATAGAGAGCCAAGCTTTACCAGCAGCTTCGGCCTGTTTGGATAGCATGTGAAACGATGTTTGATTGGGGCAACCTGGGGTGGAGACGATAGCGGAAGTGGCGGATTTGAAGAGACCGACGATGGGGCTGTCTCCACCCTCCTGAGAATGCAACACTTGCCCATCCGGGCCCGGAAGCAACCCCAGCCACGGGGCTGTTTGCATGAAGTACGAGGTCTCTGTTTCTCTCTGTGCAGCCCAAAGAAGGTTAAATTGGTAAACTCGATTTTTATAAACCAAGTATTTTTTTAAGATAAATTGGCGGGAAATTTGTCTGTGGTTCACCTTCCCATGAACTTTCATTTGTCTATTGGTACACTTTGCCCCTTATTTCTTTATTCACTTCCCCCCCTATATTTCCATTTGTGGTGCTCTTTGCCCTTGAACTTTCATTTATGTGTCGAACGCTTAGGGGGGGTTGCATTACTCTCATTTCAAAAGAATCTACGTTTTATATTTTGCACAAAAATAGAAGTTCAGGATGCAAAGTGCACAAACACGAAATTCAGAGGGCAAAGTGCACTGAAGAGTAAAAGTGAGTGAGAAAAGGGAAGCGTACCAATACGATATCAAGTAGCCCCGTCCAATATAACACGCTTCCTATCTCCTTTATCCCCCGAAGAACCTCAGATTTCAGCTCTGACTTTGCTCCCCAGTTAAGATGCTCTTTCACAAGCCTCATACAACCTGTTGAGAAAGAATATACTCAGAATATTAGATGTCAAATATATTGTTATATAATTTGAGTTAATTTTGCATCAAGTAATATTTTATTGAGAAAATAAGATTGTGCACCTGTCACACCGCCATCGAAAGGAAGTAATCCAATAGACTTTGGCAACGCTTCTTGCAACCCTGTGATCATTGGTTCAAGAGCGCTTATCTGCAACAAGCATACATGAAACATTAGGCTGAATGTGTCTCTTTGATTTGAAAGCTTCAGATAAATGCTTTAAAACTGAAAGCCAAACTACACACAAAGTGTATGTGATTGCCGATCCACTCGTTAACGGTTCCGGTTTCTTTTGGGGGTGCCATTCCCATCACAAGAAAGAGCTCTAATATCAATTTGGTAGGAACCCAACCAAGGTAGAAACTCAACAAGAAGCAATGGAAATTCAATCAAGAGATGAATTCCCGATAATTTTAGAATAAATAGAACCAAGAAACAAACGTAGTTTTCATTCCTTCAAGGGCGCGACAAGGGCTCTTCCTAAAGACGTACGAGACAATATGCCAGGATCCAGATTAAGAAACCCTAATCCCGAATTATAGAAAACTACTTATTAAAGCCTAAATCATTAATATGACAATAATGTAATTCCTAATAAAATTTAACCCAACACTATGCAAGTACCTTATTTGATATGTGATCTAGAAGCGCTCTAATAAGCCACGGCAGAGATCTCGATCCTAAAAGCCTGATGATGGAAAACATGTGGGGAATCCCGAAGAACCCACTATGAAGCCGAGCAAAACTTTGATGAGCCATATTTAAGTCCTATAAAATCAGAAGCAAACATTTATTATGATCACTGAAAAGAACAATGTTTAAATTCTAAAAAATGAGTATGATGTTATAGTAAAATCTACGAATATTTTGTAATTAAAATTGAAATGTTGTCTTACTTCGGTACCACAATAGAAATTAGGCTTTGCATGAGGAACGGACGGCTTTTGCACGGGAGCGAGTGGAACCTTTGATGACCGGATAAAACGCTGAGTGGTATTGCAAAGGATAAAATTCGGCAAGAAATCATTTTGCATTTCCAACCATATCTGATAGAAACACAACTTGATTAGCATCAAAAGACAGCGAAATAATTGATGCAGACTCGTTATTACGGTTTACTAGTTTCCTACAGTTTTTTCAGCTTGTCATAATATATGTGCAATATGATCAGAAGCTTACCTTGAGATTCAAATAGGACTAGCAATTTATGTAGGTTTTGCTATTATAATTTTCAGATGTCATTAATCAATGACTGAATAATCTTATACTAACATAATAAACGAATTAACTATAATAACAATAGGTAATCACAATATACTCCCTAGCCTTATATTTATCCATTTTTAGAATACTGAAGAATTATTTTCACTGCACCTGAGAAGCAAGTCGGCTAGAAAACGACACGAGAGAGATGTTCTCTTGCATCTCATTTAATATGAGACTGAATGAGTCAATTGCTAGATCTGCTGAGAGCAAAGTATGTGCATGCTTCAAAATATCCACCAACTTTTCCAGCTCCTGAAATCAAGTATAAAACAAATCTACTTAAAAATGTAAGAAGAACAAATCGTAGATATATCATTTCAATCTTCTATTTTAATTAATATATTTTGTAATAAGTATTCCACTTATTCAGCTAATTATTAGATTCCTATTTATTTTTAAATCTTATAGAGAATACTAGTTAGGTTGTCATTTGAAATATTACAATTAATAAGAATCAATATCATTTTCTCACAAATTTCATCAAACACGTATTTTCGACTGATGCAAGACAAGGAGACGAGAGTAAGAGTAAATTACTAACCACTATAGCACATAGGTCCTGGGACTCGAAACGATCAAAGAGAAACTCGAGATTCTCTCTGAAAATCTTATTCATTCGTTCAGTGATCAAGCTTCTCAGATTAATTGACCTACCAAGTACCTGTGCATGAAAAGAAAGTAAGATGAATATACCATCATAAGAATAGTTGAAGATAGATTGACACAAGACAAACTTAAACATAGTACAATAAATTCATTAAAAAACAGTAATGCACCTTCACTCTAGTCATCTTTAGTAGAGCACTGAACCTCATGGGCTGGATTGAAAACTTTTCTCCGTTGTCTAATGCGAAGAGGAACGACTGATCCAGTAGTTCACTGAAATATATAACCAAGAATCTTTTAAGACTATATATATTTATTTAATTATGTATCTAGGTATTTTGATGAAGTAGGGGTAAAGCGGGTATGTTACAATAAAAGGGGATAAGGGTGCCTAATCCTTGGTTTATCCGTCTTGTTTTGATTACTGGAATTTCCTATTTGAACATTGCTAAGAGATTCTTCAAAGTCTAAACTCAAATTAGAGATGAAGTTTCGTTTATAACTGTTCCTGTTTAAATTGGATTTATATCCCGGGATCTATTAGAATCATGATCTCAGTGGCACAATAAGAATCAGAGGGGAAGAACATACCTTGCGGCCCAGCTCTTGTAATATGTAAAAACGATCTCGGAAAGTTTTGAAACAAAAAGATCAAAGCAATGGTCCACCTGAGATTGAAATTATCAGGTCAAGACCAATCAGGCAATTGTCATACTTGGCATGTTAAACACTATTGTCATCAATTAGTTCAGAATTATATACCTCTGCCTCAATTTCATCGTAAAGGAAGCGTTGTTTGAGAACAATTAAAGCTTGCTGTGCGGAATCATTGTAAATGTCGAACGGCATTAGAACACTCTCGAGAAGGCCCACATTCGGTGACTCAAGCACGTGTTCCACCAACATCCACGGAAGAGAGCATTCAATAGGAAACTGAGCAAGAGAACAGCCATATTTCAGAAAAACATGAGGAGAAAAAGCAGTGGCATAGCTTTCAAGAGAGACCCTTCCAAGAAAATTAAAACACCAGTATTTTCCTCAACGTGGGACCATTAAAGAATGCAATGAAGTTAAAGTGAAGCCTAAATTTTTTTATACCAAATTATCAATGATCATAAGATCATAATTCTTAACATCTCTAATTGCCTGAGGGTTCGCGAGGTTTCAAGTTTGGTTCATGACATATTTTTCTTATTATTTTCGGACATTGATGGCTTCTAAGACTAAATATTCTCAGGTCAAATAAAATACTAGTCAACAATAGAATTAACTATAGTAACTCGAAACGATTGTTGAGACTATGCGAGCGAAATGTCATGTTATGTGAGCAAAATCATACCTGAATAACACGAGATGACTCCAAATAAAATTCTCTAAACCACAGGAAACCAAGGTCAGTTAAACTAGAGACAGTCGCTGCACATAAAATCACATGAATGTTAGAAGTAATCGCAGCACACTTGCTATGGAGGCGAATTGATATTTCACCTAATCTTGTTCTAAAGAAGATCAAAATCCCATAAGAAAGCAGATAGTATCCAGATGAATATACACATAAGAAGATAGTAATCAAATCTATTAACAAAAGAAACTAATAAACGAAAGAGGCGCACTCTGCTACGGTGGTAATATTAAACCATAAATGTAATATAAATACCTGAGTAAAAGAAGAACAAGTTTTCTTGCCAAAATAATTTTCAGAGTAATATAACTGAAGCTAAAATATGACAATAAAATATTAAGAATTACCTGAGTAATCAAGTATGTGGAGGAAAAAGCTGAGCTTGTAAAAGAAAGTTTCCAACAGTTTCATGTCGTTGGCAGGAATCTCAGACCCGCTATTACCAAACAGTCCTCCAGGCTTTCTCAGGTTACCACCAGACACTACCTCGTATATCAGGAACTGCAAGCAGTGAATCTGGACAAAGAAAGAAGCTAATCACCTGCTACACCTTTTTTTTTTCTTTCTCCATTACTATAAGAAAGATGCCAGATGCAATCCGAAATGACAAAATTCAGTGATATCGAATTCACTTTCATGAGATTTGCAAATTGAAAACATCAAATGACCTGAAAAAAGCTCACGAATACTAGTATAATACAGCTCTACACATTAACATTATTTGACGCTATAGCAAGCCAAAGGATAAGAAATGTTTTAGCCCAAAAGTAAGCGATGTTAGCAGAAACTAAACATTTCATCTTCAGATTAAAAGAAACCTGAGAAGCTGTTGGAGCAACAGGTCTTGGGGAAAAGAAGTTCGCTTTACTTTCTTCACTTCCATGCTGCATAGAATGCAACTCCGATTCGGATTTGCTGGTATTTGCCATCCAGTCTGCTGAAAGGGTCCGCATATCAGACAAAATCCTGAAAGTAAGCAGATGAATATAAATATACAAAAAAATTAACAGGAAACAATCAGATGCATAGTAAAAATAAAATAAAATATATAAAAAAAAAAGGCATGCAAATGTCATCCTAAAGAAAAGGAGAAAATGCTTTATCTCCACCTGGAAAGGTCCTTCTTCTTCCGGAATGTAGTTCGCAACATAGTAGCGAGAGTATTCTGGACAAAATCTTGGACCTCAGCATGAATGGTTTCCCATAAAGCATCAGCCACCACTGTGTCACACTGTTGCATCATTGATCCAACGCTCTTTATATAGCTAACGAGCTCTACAAGTGTTTTCCTTTCTTCTGCGCTGTAGTTATACCGTACAACCTGTAAGGAATAAAAGTATAAGACTCTAGCTTATCATGAAGTTATTAATACACCGTTGCAGGAAACATAAAATATAATGGCCAATGAAGTATTACCATGCAAAGCATGATGTTATAGGTTGCCATGAAAATAGAGTTTATGAATCTGACAGCTAATAAAAAGCTCAGATTCTGTATCCGGCCCCGAAATAGTATAATACACTCTACCCCAAAGGTGTCTACCCCAGACTCGAGGAAGAAACTAAACTATTTTAGTGAATAACACTTGGTTAATGATTTCATTCCTTCTTAGGGTCTCTTTAATAAGACCTAAATTTACAAGTAGTGGGGTCGAACTGTTCCATAGCTTAAACATAAACAGAATTTTAAATTACAGGACATAATTTAAATAAGCTGTATAAAAGCGGGTTTCAGTAACAAGTACCTTTTCATAATCAGATAAAGAAGCTGGAGTCTCCTGTAATTCCATAGGAATATCCTTGCAGGGACGAGAAAATTTCCATGCACATTGTTCCCACACACGAGCAGTCCATCTGCTCAGGAGCTGAAAGCCTTCAACAACCATGTCATACATGTTTCCTTTTACTTCTCTACACCACTCAACATCTGCATGTTCGATTGATTTCATCAGCAAAACCTGCAGAAATAAGACAAAGCAGAATAATCAATTTTCCGTCTGTGAATCAGAAGCTAATTACGAGAGTATTTCTTGGTTAGCAAAAGGAAAGGACCTGATTCATGGCAGAGGCAAAACGTATGGTAAAGTCATCATGCTCTGCACGGATTTGTCCAATTTGATTGTTGATTAAATAGTGTCTCTGATAGGTAAACTATGTCAAGGCTTCAAAATTAAAGAATCACTGCAGAAAATTTCAAGTATTTTCTCATAAATACTTCAACCAAAGGTACGATCTTCAAACAGTCTATTGTTGCCACATTGCATAAAGACGGGTAATTATACACCGATTTATAGTAAATGACAGTAACTAGATCAGTTTAGGTATCGATTCAAGGATATTCTTGTGCTTCGCGCGGTGGAAGCTCGTGAGGCGCTGGAATAGTAAGAAGACGCACTTGAGAAGAAAACTTTTGAAAATACCCCGATAACTCTTTCATGATTGCAGCAGGTGAAAGATGAAGATCTGGAAACGCGGGAATGACTGGATCATTCTAGAGAAAAAATTTAGCAAAGAAGCTCTCAGAATGACTTCCACGATAAAGAAAACTCATATATTCCAACGCTATTCACCCATATTATGTCAATTCAAGTCTTCAACTATTATTTGTTACCTTAAATATGTTGATCAATCTGTTAATTTTCACCCTCTTGTATAAAGACTCGCTGTCCTTTTCTGATGACGTGGCCAAGACAACAAGAACAGGCAGAACACGCAGGAGAATGTGTCGTTCCGGGAACAGAAGCGCAAAATCCAACTCCAATGACTCAACAGTGAAGACTATGAGAATTTGAAGGATATCTTCCACACTATTTGCAAGTTAAGGATCTCCAAACAAACAACAGAATATGAAATCATACTCTAGGGTGCTAAATAAATGAAATAAAGTGTTGCAAAGACTGGTTACTTTTGGATACTTGTTCACTCGGAACATCTCAACATGTAGATTCAATAAAATAGCCCACCTCGTGCTCAAGAAAATCTGTCACCGGTCAAAATGGAGATAAGAACTACATCACGTGATAAACAAACAAACAAACAAAAAACACCTTCATAACTAGCTCTTAAGATAAAATCGAAACGAAATTTCACCTGCAAATCATCTAACTCCTCTCTCATTGAATCGGTGTCATGCCACTGAACACTGACTTGCGTAAATGTCCTGAAAATATATCATTGTGGAAGTCTAGAAATCAACTTGAGATTAGCCTAGATAATGATTACTACTAATAAACTGTATATTTTTTATAAATAATCTAACAATGTAAAAGATAAACAGTACAAAAAAAAACGTAATTTCTCTCACCTCTTATACCAAGAGAAGTCATTGGGTATGCTTGCTTTCGCATTTTTAAGGTGATCAAGTTGCACCAAAACATCAATTAACTTCAACATGGACCTACACAAATAATTCATTAGCCATTAGCCATGTGAGAGGCCGAATACTCACTGTAAGAATTCGGAACGACGCTACAAAAAAATCTGGCAGTACACACCAAAGATGAGTCACTGTAGGACCATTGA
Source organism: Parietaria judaica (assembly GCA_954871525.1). Taxonomy (NCBI): domain Eukaryota; kingdom Viridiplantae; phylum Streptophyta; class Magnoliopsida; order Rosales; family Urticaceae; genus Parietaria; species Parietaria judaica. The sequence continues at coordinate 13,129,692 of OX940862.1, forward strand.
TACGTCGCTCGGGTCTAGAAAAGCGTTGCATGTCAGCAGCTAACTGGCATTAAAAATAGTATTAATTAAGGTGAATAATTACCTAATAACAACCAAAATTATTTACTATACAAGGTCACGTGTGTTCATACTTTCGATGCAGCGGATGCTTGCCATTGCTGTATCTCACGTAGACGGCTCATTTCCAAGTCAAGAACTTGGTATGTTTCCATGTACAAGTCAGCTTGACTTTGTTTCATAGAATCGGGAAGCTAAACAAAATCGTTTCCCGTCATGCATTAGATAGGAGACTAAATTTAGAACTTAGAGGGAAAGAAAAAGTCGCGGAAATATCACTGACCTGTGGAAGTGCTTTGACACAACTCCGATACGTGTAAAGCACCGATGCCATCTCCTTGCCTTCCTGAATCAGAGAGTTCTGTCGATTTTGCAGAGCGAGATTGTGAGATATTCAAAATACAAACAGTACTAAGAAAGAGAACGAAAATATCACGAAATCCAATCAATTACAGAATCAGCTTGAAACAGAAGAGCCTCTTACCATCTGATTCAGCGCTTTCGTGTCTTCAGATAGCGAGAGACGATACGCAGAAACATCGCTGTAATCTAGAAAATCACAACATTTTTGCAGAGAAAAGTACATCTTAGTAAGAGAGAACTAGTCAATCCATATTCTTCCGTTCTTCAAAGATCGTCTCCAAGTGACAAATTTCCAGAAATAACATCACCGCAAATACGATAAATTGTCTTCGACAAGTATATATAAAGATAAACTTGCTCAATATGCTCTAATTCTAAGCTCAAATGACAAAAAATTTATTCAAAATAAAATAAAATCATACCAATTGGACTTTCCGTTGCACCTCTCTCCGCCAAAACCCAAACTCCTGGTCCTTGCACTTGTGCTTGATCATCCTGTGAAAATCATTGCAAGAAAATGCATGTCATCTTCAAATTTGAAAGCAAAATTAACTTCGTTCCGAGGCCTGTACATTTTCTCAGGGGAATTCATACGAACCAAGCCAAACACAAAGCGATTGAAGATAGCAATGTCTAGCGAATACACGAGCTGAATCAAGTTGCAGGAACACAAATTCTCACCAAAAACAAACAAGGTTGCCAAATTCGATCAACAAAAAGTGAAATGGAAGCAGAGGAAGTACCTCGAGCGAGAATGTGGTGAGCGCGGCAATGGCTTCTTCCACCGGAACCGCCATGTCACCGCGATCGAGCTTCCTCGCGATCTGACCAGAGTCGAACCGTTGGACTCGATTCTTCAGCCGAAAAGACACATGTAAGAGTGGAGATCGCTCGGAGGTTACCAAGAACTCAGGCAAGGCGCGAAAAGGAGAGTCTGGAGAGTCGCATTGAGAGGCACGGGAGCTCTCTCGCTCTCTGGGCTTGCTGTGTTCGTCGTTCTCTGGAGTTGGTAGACCACTACACCACTGGGTCAGACTCGACAACATCTTTCGATTTCTTTATTTATTTTTATTATTACAAAAAAAAAAAATCGTTTTTTTACCCTTTTTTTACCCTTTTTTTTTTTTTGTCTCTCGCATTTACAAAAATATTATATTGGTACAAAAAATAATACTAATTTGATAAGGTGGTTAATATGGTTGCACGCCACGCTCTTGGAGTTTTACCGGGGGCGGGGCTACTGCCTCTCTCGGTCGAAATATTTCAACGGAAATACACACTTTGTTGTCAAAAGTAAAATAAAAACTATTTCACGGTTGACTTCAGTCTTAGTATCAGGAATGGATGTAGAGTAAATTTCGAGGGGGACAAACTAAACTTAATAAAGGTAAAAAAAATGAAAATATATATAAAAAAGGATAAAATTATAAAATATTAAAATTAAGAGTGAAAAAAAGTTGAATAAAAAAAATAAAAAAAATAGAGGGACAAATAGCACTGAACTGAACGTGCATCTGTCCCTCGCCTTTGCTCGTCCCTCCATTTTGCGGAAACATAGTTCCGCCACTCGGTATTCGAGGCTTAATCAAGAGGTTAAATAATTATTTGAAAATATAAAATAAGTAAAAAAGAAAGAAAAAAAAGAGGGGCAAAATTGGTTGAGACTTATCTGCTCGGTGTTGCTTTGTTTTGAGGCAATGCAACTATCATTGCCTTCGTTTCATCACTTTATTTATTTTTATCTTAAGGCTCAAGCATTTACATTTTTTCATAGTTAATAAATTACGTCACATGAAAATAATTAAATAATAAATGCTTGAATTGAACTTTGAAATGTGAAGTGCTTGGTTGTTGGGGTCACGTTCTTGACATTATACGTTGCAATGCATATTTTATAGGCTGAACATGCCCATTCATGTGGAGTTAATTACACACTAAACATAGTCTTTCTCATTCGAGAATACATGTCGTTTTTCTACTCATGAAGCTAACTTTGCTATCGTTTAATATCCAAGGTGTAGTTTAGACCTCAAAACGCGATGTCGTTTGACCATTAAGTGCTTTAGTTTGCATAATAAACGGAAGTAATAAAGGTATTTTGCATACTAAGCTTCGTGTTGACAAACTTGTATGCTATAAATGAAAGAGTTAAATACTTTTATCTGCAAATAACTCTAGGTCAGCTTCATCGCTGTTTCCTATTCGAAAAAACTTGTCGTTTATCTATTCTTGGAGCTCAGCCAACAATTCATGTCGTTTCTTAGGCCTCAAAACTGCGATGTCGTTTTTTCTTATAAGCCTCTAGTTTGCATAAACGACAAGCAATCAGTCACCGGAGCTACACGTCCTTTTCTCTAAAGCTTACCGGTGATCTTCTTTGTCGTTTCAACCAGTATCAAGAAAAACGATATGTAAAAAAGAGCAAAACGACATCATATATAAATAGCCCTTTAAACAAAACAGAATAATGCCCTAAACTCTAAAATTCGTACTTCTGCCTCCTAACATACACCTGCACTCAAAGCTACTATAACTAATTTCTTCTTACAATACCGGTCAAAACGGGGAGAAATCTAGTTCTACAACAGAAAAAATCTTACTATGAAAAGGGAAAGGAAAACAAAAAAGTCAACCTTGGGGGACCGAATCTGAGTCATTGGGCGGTGGAGTCTCGTTCACTTGCCTTGCAGCAATGACCCTGTCCAAGGTCTCGTCCGGTACGGCTATTCCAGTCTCTTCCAGATCAGCGACTATAGCGATGGCGGCGTCTAGTTCCCCGAGTTCAAGGCACACGGAGATAATCTCGTCGTATAGAGGACTACAAGCACAATGGCGAATCGTAAGTCATACTCTAAAAGGCGTCATCTTGTGAAGGCTTCGTTAGGTCTTTGGGACTTATTCAACAGAAACCGAATATTGAGATTTTGAAACTAAAAACAAAACCCTTCTCTCTCTCTCTCTTTTTTTTTTTTTTTGTTGTGTGTGTGTGTGTGTGTTTGTGTATCTAAAAGCCAGTCATATTGGTAAGTGGTAACCGGTAAAAAATTATACGCGTGATGTAAAACCAATTACAACCGCTTTTTGAATGGGCATGGAAATTTCAATAGAAAAGAAGAAGAAAAAAATCGAATGGTCCAAAAATCGGTTTTAGTTGAAAGAAAACAACTCCCAAGGCCTTCTTCTTTTTATCTAATTGCAATTTAAAAATAAAAAAACGGGGTGAAATGAAAAACCCTAAAAATTAACAAGTGTATTCTCATAGTGACCGGCTTTATGTCGAAAAGATAATTTACACAATTCTGTTTTCCGGTTTTTCGGTTTAAAACCAATTTTTGAAATTCTAAATTCTAATTTCATCCCTAAGCTAAAGGTTAACAATTTGAAATGCAATTCCAGAGACAAAAGATGGAATTTGAACACATGGTTGTGCTTTCCAATCGAAATTATGCAAGACCTAAGCTGTTTTTAACATGAAAAAAGTTTTTTTCATAATGAGTGAAAAGTAACCATTTACCTCCCAAATACGTAGCCGAGACTGTGCGTTGTTTGCAGGATCTTCAAGAAAGCCGATGGTAGAGGAGCCTTTATCGCCGCACGCAAGATCATAGCACAGTCCCCAATTGTCGGGGTTCCCCCCAACTCAATAACCTGGATTCACAAACCAGTTAACACTTATTTTTACTTTCACAATTCTTGGTTCGTAATATATAACACGTCGTAAAAGACTTGAACGGACATGAACAAATAAACTAAAATGACTTCCTTGCCCTTCCTTTGCTGGTATGTAATCTTTAACGTTAACTTGAGTATTCAATACATACTTAGAATGGCTGAGAAAAAAACATGAGACATGTAAAGAAACAGATTTATAAACAAAATTCACGAGGAACTTACCGCAAGCATAACTCGGATAGACAATTCGACTTCCCATTCTTGAGACCATCGACGCGGGGGTTTGTTCTTTAGGTCCTTCTCCCATGTCCAACCCCACGCATCTGCTAGAGTATACATATCATCGACATCGAACACCCTTCTTTTCCTCATCTCCTTGAATGCCTCGTATATATCTTCAGGAAACCAGTCGTCATCGGCATCATCCTATACATATGTACAAATTATCAATCATGTAACTTTCGTGATAAATTGCACATGAGAATCTATGTGTTAGATCGCACATACAAACTTATGTGTGCAAGAATAAGAGAAAGGGGCAAAATGGCATTTAACTCATTACGGGTCTTTCGGGTTTATTTTTTTGGTAATATTCTTCATTAGGTAGGCTCTACCATGTGGATGTTTGGAATCCGAATCGTACACCGGTAATTATTTTATTTGTTGATTTTCCATAATTAAGAGACCTTTGTTCGTCAATTTGGGATAATTTCCAATTTCAATCCTATCACCATATCTTCATAACATATCACATGTACTCTAAATCTATATTTTACGATTTATGTTACCTCAACGACACGAGAAGCTTTTCGCCTCGTCTTTTTGGATGAGGAAGTAAGTTGGTCGGAATCCTTCAACAGCTGCACTCCGATCATCTGAAGAGCCGTCTTAGCTTCGACCCGCTTCTCCTTGACCCTTTCCACATCTTGTGCCTCAGCTGGCTCAACGACTTCTACTTCTACTTCTTCTACCCCGTCTTCCTCTTCCTCATCTTCTTCATCATTACCATCGGCTTCATCATCTTCAATCTCTGTTGCTTCGTCCTCTGCATCAATGTCATCCAATAAATCATCAGATGTTTTCGCACTTGTTGAATCTCCCTTGTCGTCATTCAGGCCTTCCCCAAGGAACCGGCGTTTCCAAAACTCTGTGTCTCCTTCGTGGAGTTGGATCCGTGAGATCAGTTCATCTAGCTCTTCATCGACCTTAGAATAAAGGAATCAAATAAATTGCCAATCGATCAGATTCTCAAAGTTATACAACCACTACTTGAAGCACAAGTAACCAAGTTCAATAAGTAATGAAACATATTTAGAGTTGAGAAATATAATATTTGGTGGTAAGGTTTCATTTCATAATCATAGGAATATAATAATCATAAATACAGATACAATATTGAGTGATTAGCAGTAATGCCCCCTGGCCCTGAAATTTAGTTTTGAGCAAAAATGTCCCCCGAAACATCCAAAAGTAGCATATTTTCCCCTATGCGTTAAAAAAATGAAAAAAATGTTATGTGCAACACATGACTTTTATTGGGGTATTTTTGTTAATTTATTATTTTCTCCAGTTTTGTTAGTCTTTCATCCTTTATGTTCTTCAAGTGCTAGATTTCTTGATTGATTCACAATAGTCTCATGATCTTGCATATTCATCTCAATCAGTAACTAATAAACACTCTCGAGTTGTTGCCCACTGGTTATCATTTTCTGTTTTTCTTTAAGTGTAGGGGGCAATGTGCTACTTCTTGAAAGTTTAAGCGCGCAACGTTGCCAATTACTCTACAATATCCTACAATAATAACAAAACATTATTGCACTAGTAAATCCGAATTTCCACCATTTACAACAATAAAGATGAAGAACCTACCTCTTCTTCCTCCTCCTCGATGGTCGGGACCCACAAGGGCCGACCACGGGATCGGTTAATTCTTCGGGCCTTTTGAACTCGCTGATAAAGAACATTCCGAGTTCCATCAGTTGGAAGATCTTGTGCTTCCAGCTCTTCCTTCAATTCAGACACTATCATCTTACTAGCGGCTTTCGGCTTTAGGACGTTTTGTTCGGGACCCTTTATAATTTTCTTTAATCTTTCCTCTACTCTAATGTAATCTGCTTGAGTCACATCTCCCAGAACTGAAATGCCTTCGTTTCTCAAGGTTCTCAGCAGCTTCCGATGGTAAATCTTCACATTCCCGAGGCACCTTTGCTTGAATGAGGTCTCGATCGGGTTATTATAGATGAACCCATCGACATCGGGATCTAAAGGAGTTTTCCCAGGGCGTGGGACCCATCTTTTACGCTCACCGGTTAGTCCACCCTCAGCCACATATCTGATTATTCAAGAGAAAAAACATGTGAAATAGTTCAGCGAAAAAGTGCAAGGATATAATACATCAAATTTAAATATATGTTAGCAAGAAAGCAGTAGATGAATCCTATTGAACCGTAGCATTTTAATCTCTATGCATAGCGACTTGCGCATAATGTAAAAGTAAAAGTATACAATTCCTTACTATTTTATAAATACAAAGCAGGAAAAAAAAAAAAACAATATGCATACCTGGCAATGTAATCAATCTCATATCCAAGTTCAGCTTCCTCTTGCAAAGGTTCAATCCACGAGCTAACGAGGGTCCGGTACTTTTTACTCAAAATCATGGCCCGTTGCGGAATATCTTGGTTATCTCTGGCCATAGCTTCTAGAGCTTCCAGCAATTCAACAATTCTTCCTGAATTTAGAAATATTCATCTCAAAAGAATGTTCTTGACGATAACTGATATATCCATAGCATGGGTGAAAAAATTTCGCAGATAAAACACTGCTAAAAAAGGCCAATCAAATGCTAAATAAAAAATAACTAACGCTCATCTATTTTGATGAAGTCTATGTTAAAAAAACGGCCAATCGATACTAAAGCCCCAATTTCAATTCAATTTCTTTAAAATCAATTCCTGTGCATGAAGACGAGAAGGAAAAACCAAAGTCCTTAGAAGATTGAGTTAATTGATTATAATTTATTTGAATAAGAAAAGCACAAGTACCTTCTCTGCACAAAGCACGAAGATATAAAGAAAGTGGGTCTCCGTAGTTTCCTTCATTATGTAAAACTTTTGACCACCCCGGGAAGTTTTTTAGGGCACGGAAATGCCGTATAGCTTCTTTTACTACACAATACTTCGTAAAACACTCCACAAGCAACCTGAAAAAAAGAAACTACTTGACAAAGTTATTGATAAATTAACAGCGTTAAATATACATTTGTCTTTCACTCAAACTATGGATGAATTAGCGAATCTCGAATCACCAATTTCATAGACACCAAAAAGTATCAGACAAATAGATTTTCCAACTTCATTTGCGAGATAGTGAGATAAAAAAGATCCCAAGCTTGGAGGACTTCTAAAAAAATATTCCCGATAAAAACATAAAACCTAATGGCAAGAAAGAAAGAAATAGAACGCTTACGCATGGGTCTTCACATTGGGCTGCAATCGCTTGTGGTCTTCGATCATCATGCCAAGTAATTCAGCAACATCTTGCACTCTAAATGTATCGTGCACCAAAGCGATAAAAAAATGTCGTGACAAAAAGTCAAAGAATTTAGTACCAGAAAGTTAGGAGGAAACTATAATTTAATCACCGACTCTCTATCTATGCAATTCACAAACATTGTCAAATAGATTGTCTTCCATATGTATAGCAGAATATACCTATCGTAAGACTCGGCCCTAGTGTATGCTTGGATCACCCAATTATATGTCTCTGTATCAGGTTTCATGAAGTCTGCATAGTAAAAAGACATTGTAAGCACAAAACCAAAGCCTTGGGAGGCAAACACGCTAACTAAAGTTATTTGACAAGCCCACTGATTCGAATACTTAGATGATTGTTCAACGGGATTACATAAAATACATCAAATGAAAAGCGGGATTCCTGAAACATGATGAAAACTAAACATACTTATACCATAATTACCAACAGAGGGTAGGAAAATGCGAGAGACCTTCTCCATAGTACATGTTCTCAAACGTCGTAAATGAAATCTCGGGAATTCCACATGTAGCCTAATGTGTTCCAACAAAAAGAAGGGCATATCAATCCAGCAAGAGCATTACAGTTCTGAAATAATATTTAATGCAGAGGATTGATTTCGTGATGCAAAGTGAAAGCAAGCACCTGTACGCTGAGAAGACAATTGAAATGGAAAGTTGTGGCCATTCTTCCAGCATCCTCCATTTCGTAGGCAATTTCTAGGGCATTCGAGTGATCTCCGGCTTTGCAATCTTCTACAATCATGAGGTCATAGACCTCGTCGGTCGCTTTCAATCCGCCTTTACACCCCTTCAAGAACACTCTGTTTGCATCCTCGAGATGATTGCTACGAACCAGCTCCTCTGTCACATCAACCCAGATTTTTCAACAAGAACTCACAAGAAAATTTAGGGATTTGACAACGTTTCAACACAGTATAGTACCAACAAGAACAAGCCAAGCCCCACGGATGTCGTAATTCAGCTTCTCCATTGCCGCTAGGATCTCCAATCCCTTAGTGGCACGGCCTTTCGAGCCGAACATCCGAACTAGAGAGACGAATGTCTCGTGGAGCGGGCGGAGACCCGCGCTCAGCTCTCTCCTCAGCCCTTGCATCTGAAAAGGGGTAAATCTATTAGTTTATTTATCGTAATAATGTGATCTTTGAAATGTCGAATAGATGTCAAACACAACTTTTGGAATAGTCACAACCAGACATAACCCTCTTGATGGGTGGTTATAGAATTTGTGGGTACTGGTTCAATTTTGAACCCGAACTCCAGCTAAAACTCTTATTTATTCTCGAACATCATTCCTGAGAAATATAGGTCTCCGAGTCCGGTTAACACTCTAATTTATGTTATCGTACCCAATTCCTGCGAAATTTTTGATCCCCAACTCCGGTTAACACTTATTTTCGATCGCATACACCATTTGTGAGAAAATTTGGTCCTTAAATCTGATTTATCACTCTAATTTTTCGTTCTTATACACAATTACTGAGAAAATTTGGTCCCTAAATCCAATTATCACTGTAATTCTTCGCTCGGTAATCGCTCTTATCATCAGTCCTGAGAGTAAGAGAGACTAAAGAACAAGGACACAGGAATACCAAAACAAACGAAGCCTAAAGCCACCTGAAAGCTTCAAATTCGGTCAACAATGGTGCACCGATTTCACATTCCACCGATCTTACAATCACAATATCAAGCTAACAAAATCAACAAATAGCAGACTCGATATGGAGAAAGGAGGCAGAATCTCACCGCGGCTTCGGCGTCGCCGTTGAGGCAGTGAGCGACGATGAGGCCGTGGAAGGAGCGAGGGCCGGGGGAGAGCCCGGCGGCGACCATGTCGTAGATGACCTCGGAGACGCCGGCGGCGTCGCGGCTCCGTGCGCGGCCCATGAGCTCCTCCATGAACGTGAATCGAAACCCCCTCTCGACGGCGGCGAGGGCCGCGGCCGCCGCCTCATCTTCCTTGCTCTGGCGGCGCTTCCGCGCGCGGGGCCTCTTCTCAGTGGCCGGCGCGGCGGCGGCGCGGACGAGGAATACGGCGTCGTTCGGGGGTTTGGCGGGGAAGAGGAGGCGCGTGGTGGTGGCGGAGAGCGCGTGGTGGGAGCTGAGGAGGAGACTGGACATTGGACAGAGGATAAGGTCTCTCTCTCTCTTCGTGTCTGTTTTTGGGTACGCGGGAATCTGGGTTTGTAAGAAAGACTTATTTGCATATTGGCCCTTCGTTTTCGAATAGTCTACGAATTTGGCCTTTTTGTTTCGTAAATAGTATCTACTCTTTTTACGTTGGATGTGCGGATTTGGCTCTTCTGTTTTTTATGATTTTAATAAGTACGTATGTGAACTTTTAATCACTAAATAACACTCAGTCTATGAATTTGACCTTTTGTTTCGTAAATAGTATAAATGACTATTTTCGTGATAGATGTACGAATTTGACCTTTCTGTTATATAAGTATCGAAAATTTTAAATGTTTTTGGTATGCATTCAGCTCTTTGAGCATCAATTAACAGAAAATTTAAATATTTTGGTGTGTTATGGAAGATTTATGATTTGAAACAAACAAAAACACACATTAAGTCTACTTTAAAAGTATATCGGAAATAGGTCCTTTTTTTTATTATTATTATTTTGGTATGAATATAACTTTTTGAATGTCAATTAACAGAAAAACTTAACTATTTTAGTGTGCTATGGAAGAGTATAGTATTTTTTATTTTTATTTTTAAAGACACACATCATGTAAATATTTATTACATAATGTGTTTTTCTTTCTTTTGTTTTGTTTTTTTAAAAATCACATAATATTGATTAATTATAATGTTGAATAATAATGATGATTGTGTACTAGTAGTAGTATACTATATAGTATGATATTAGACTTGTTAAGATTTGATAGATGCACATATGATAGAGCATAATACTCAAACTTATATTTAGATTAATATTATTCTTAAGTATTTTTTAACATATAAACTTCCACTATTTCATTATCGAACATCGAAATGCCATACTATTATAGATATTAGATAGGATAAAAATAGCCACATCACATATATGTGTGTGTACTATTTGATACACGAAAAGTAAAAAAACATAGCTCATATAGCTGGGCAATAATAAGTTCTTAATTCGCGGCTTTGTTCTTCTCCTCTTTCTCCGCGATCACATTGGCAAGAGCAGCAGCTTCTTTAACCTTGAAAGGCTTAGCGAAGCAGACATCGAGGCCAGATTCCACAAAGTCTTGACGCTCGGGACCCTCCACATGTCCGGTCACGCCCACGATCATAGTCTTCACGCCCATAGCTCGCAGCTCCCTTGTCGCCTATGTAGAAGCACAAAGTAGTTTCGGATTAACAAAGAGATTACTAATAGTAATATTAAAATAAGTTCTATTTAATTTTGTATACATTGAGTTGTATATTATTTTTAAAAAAAAAATTGCTTAAATTTGTCATAAATTAAACCATAAATTTGAAAATCATTGTAAAATTCCTCATCGATCTTATCTTTTACGTGTAAATCACTCACTCGTAATTTTCTTAATCTTTTTTTTTAATTGTCTTATGTGTTTATCCTTGAAAAAATAACGACTTAACTATATATGAAAAGTAATGAGACTATGAAAATATGATGAGACTTAACAAAGCTTATAAGGTTATACGTTACTAGCTCTGCTCATTGCCACGTACCTCAGCACCATTCTTGATGGGCATGTCCCTATCCATGAGAATGAGGTCGAAGGAAGCCCCGGCCCGGTAAAGATCAACGGCTTTCTGGCCATTTTCCGCAAGCTCAACATCAAAGCCAAGGCTTTGAACCATCTTACGGTGCATCAAGCGAGTCAGATTGTCGTCATCAACTACGAGCACGCGCAGCTTCCTCGCACCATTGTTGCTTGGCACCTTATAAGCTTCCTCCACCACTTGAGCTTCACTTCCCTTGTTACTCACGGCTTCGACGCCCTTCGCACCGCTCACGATCTCCTCTCCGAGCACCATTTTCGCACTGCAATGTAGATGATTAGAAGAGCTCAATGTATAAAGTAATAAGTAAGAGCAAGAATATTTTGAAATATACCCTTTGGATTTTGATAAATGTGGTGTTTGTATGAAGAATTTGCAGGATGAATTGGTGTGTTATGGAGGCAATGGTGGCCTCATTTTATACACACTGCTGGAGAAAGACCATGCAAGCTCTTTCCATGTGTATCCATTGATTTAAGAGGGTGTGGATTTTTCAAGATTATTATTATTATTATTGGTGCATGTAAGAAAAAGATGATATGTAATTTTGTGGATTTTTGGATGTCGTTTAGTTAGTTTGGAGATGTATTCAAGCAAATGAAATCTGAGAATTAATTATATTTAATATACTAACTTTTTAATTATTCGTCAACGCAGGATAAGATATGATGAGATTGAACGGTTAGATTTTCCTTAACCAATGAACTCACATAATCTTAATGCTAAATATGGATTTCATTAATGGCCTAGAATCCGAGTGAGTTATGATCAAGCGTAAAGTAATTAAGCTAATTAATAGCAACGTTTAAAGAATGCTTACGGTAAACCACCTATACGACTAACGTAAGGATATATATATTGATGGGATTTTCGTCAGATTTTTAAAAATCAATACCGATTGTAAATCGGTCTTATTTTATGGATATACCACAAAATGATCGGTACCGCAAAACCAACGGGTTTCCCGATATGTTTTCGTAGAATGATAGTACTTAGAAAGATTAATTTAATTTTTTTTTATAAATAAATTTAATTTAAAAGTTGTAGAGTAGTTTGGAGAGTTTTTTGGGTTCTTATGCGAATTTTAAGAGTTATTATGCTATTTTAATGGGGGTTTCTATAGTTTTGTTGGATTTTATGCGGCTAGGTGAGCTAAATGCGGTATTTCAAACTAAAGTTCTAAGTACCGAAACCAACGAAAAATCGAATGTCCATTTTATATGTTTATCAATGTGTACCGAGTAATTTACCGATCGATTTTTCAAAGAAAAAAATAATTATTGAAAGGTAAAGTTACCAATCATATTTTTTTATGAGTAAACCGTAAACCGACATTTTTTTTTATTATCGGGAAATATAGGTTACAATGTAATTTATTTTGTAAATATATGTTGTAATTGTAATTATATATAAAAAATAAGAGTTATAATTATGACTTGATATAAGTTAAATATAATAATTAATGAGAATGCGACCCGCATATATTACTTTTTTTTTCTCTCATTTTTTCGATTCCTTCCTTTTTCAATATTTTCTTCTTCCTTTTTTCATTTGAAAAAATGCTAAATATTTTTATTGTGGAAAGGTAGGTCGACAAGCTAAAATTTTGGACATATGAAAGCATATCGCCAAGAATTTTAGAACCTTGGTTAAACGACAACATTGTATGTCGTCTTAACATGTATATTCTCAGTTTGTGGTTTGTCTCATTGTCTGCAAGCGATCGACGGCCCGTCCTTATTCTTAAGACATTAATAGTAGGTGCGCGTCAACTATTATTAAATATTTTTTTCAACATATATAGTCAAAGATAATTAAAAGTAAGTATAATCTGATTACGTCTGATACGTGATGTTCAACAAAAATGATTAATACGATCATTTTGGTACTTATGGCATGTTCATATTTAATTATTGTGGTATTATTACCACTACCAAAAAAAAAAGTACAATATGTCACAAACTTTTTATATATTTTGCTGTATTTTTATCGCCAATATTCTTAATTCCAATAACAACAAGCGTTCATACCTCCCTATAAAATTTTGAATGAAGTAACGTAATGTAGGTATATTGGAATTTTTATAGGGTCTTGAAAAGAAAAGAAGACAAAAAAAAAAAAAAAAAAACACGACCACAAAAATAATTGAAAGTAAAATGAGACCGTATTATAAATGGTCATTTATCAATCTGAACCGGTGAAATGTACTAGTAACTGGCAAACAAAGAAACTGGTTTGATTTATTTATTTTTGTTAATATATAGTCAAAGCAATTAAGATTAAATAAAATAGAACTGAGTACTCAAACTTTTATTCATATTAAGCTTCCGCTATTCCAAGACAGAACATACAAAATTGAAATGCATAGATAATAGATAGGATAAAGCTACCCACATCACATATATGTAAGTGAAATTTAAAATACTAAATAAACATAACATAGTTATATAATAATTTTTTAATTCCCGGCGTTTTTCTTCTTCTTCTCCTTGATCACGTTGGCAAGAGCAGCGGCTTCCTTAACCTTGAACGGCTTAGCAAAGCAAACATCGAGGCCAGATTCAACAAAATCCCTCTGACCGAGACCCTCCACGTGTCCGGTCACGCCCACGATCATAGTCTTCACACCCATAGCTCGCAGCTCCCTTGTCGCCTAAGTAGCAACACAAAATAGTCCCGTATAAAATAAATGATTACCGATAACGCCATGAATTTTATATCATTATGTGTATATATATAGGAGTTGAATTTTGTATATTATACTAATAGAATTTTCATAAAATAAGTTGTGAAATTGAAAATCGTTGAGGAACTCTTCATCGATATCTTACTCTTATTAGTGCAAATAAATTCCTCATAATTTTGTTAATCTTAACTTGATGTCTATGGATCAGTTTTCGCTTTGTTACAATAACGATTTGAATCAGAAAGGATAATGAGAATTAAGATAAAGGTTCATAAGGTTATGTGTTACTCGCGCTATATTTTGTGATCTATATATATATATATTCATACATACCTCGGCACCATTTTTAATGGGCATGTCCCTATCCATGAGAATGAGGTCGAAGGAGGCTCCAGCACGGTGGAGATCGACGGCTTTCTGGCCATTCTCCGCAAGCTCAACTTCGAAGCCGAGGCACTCGACCATTGCTTTGTGCATCATGCATGTCAGAGTATCATCGTCAACTACGAGCACTTGCAGCTTCTTCTCACCATCGCCGCTCGGGGCATTAACCTCCACCACAAGAGCTTCACTTGCCTTGCGCTTCATGCCACTTCCAAGCATCATTTTTGCACTGCAAAGTAGATGATTAGAAGAGCACAATGATTAGAATATAAATTGAGAGCAAGACTAGTTTATAATACGCTTTGGATTTGGAGGAACGTATGGTGTTTGTATGGAGAATTGCAGGATGGTTTGGTGTCTTATGGTATGGAGGCTATACTGGCCTCTTTTTATACACATGTGTGGAAGACCCATGCAAGCTCCTTGCAAGTGTATCCAATGATCTAAGAAGGTATGGATTTCAATTGATAATTTTATGAAAAAATAATATGTAATTTTTGTGAATTTTTGAATTTTGTTTTGCTAATTTAGAGAAACTAATGAAATCTGTGAATTAATTTTTTAAAAAGTAGTAATTAACTTTTTATTTATTCTCGTCAACGCAGGATAAGATACGATAAGATTGAACGATTGGATCTGTTTAAGGAAATGAGCCCACCTAATCTTAACGCTATACATGGATATTAATAATACAAAATCTGACTCAGTTATTATATTCTAAAGTGAAACGTGATTAATACATAGCTATCATGAAATATTATTATTAGTGCATTTATTAAAATTAAAATTAAAACTTGTGATTTTATGGATTTCTTATTTTTCTTTCGTTAATGTTGAGATGCATTAAAGGGAATAAAAGAGAAATTGATATGTAAAGTAAAGTGAAATGTTAATTACTAGACACGTATCTTACATATTTAACATCACCCTCGATGTTTTTTATTTTTATTTTACTTTTTACTGAAGTGATACTATTGGCTAAAATTACATGTACTCTTGCATTACAAGATAAATTCGTAGTGTAAGAAAATATGACACTATTAGCCGCAATTTTACGCAATTTCTGCATCTTGCTATAGGATCGAATCCAATACCTCTCGTGGAGTCGTGTAGTGGTTTACCTCTAGGTCATGCAAGCTTGGTTAATCACCCTTAATGTGTTAGACATAAGAAGTTGGAGCAACTGAATTGGCGGCATGCATATCTAAATTTTAATCAATTGAAGCGGCATAGGTGGCATGAGTTTAATATGAAGAAGAAGAAAAAGCGGCAGAAGTACTTAAAATTGACAAAATTGTGTGGAGACATATTTATGTCAACTCTTTTTGACGGCCATTGGTCGAATGTCATGTGAAATGATGGACGTTGGACAAAATTGGAACGAGGAATATTTTGATTAACTTTATGTTATGTGGCATTTGACCTTTTTTTTTAAGTGACAAAAATATACGACACCGCCTTAGTTTTGTTAATTTTGAGTACTTTTATCATATTTTGTTTTTCACTCCAAATCCATGTAGTCTCAATTTTGATAACAATTTCATTACTTGTACCGCCAATATCCTTAGAAGATGTTAAGTAACGCGGAGCACGTGTCAAAATGCTACTCACATAAGAACAAGAGCGTGCATGTAAGTAAAAAACTTCCCGTACGTAGTGTTGAATGTCGATTACAAAAGGAAAACATTACGAGTGATGTGGTCAAAATGTAATGTTGTTTTATTTGGAATTTTTACATGAAAAGAACTACAATAAATAACTGGAACTAGAAGGAAATTCGATCATAAAAGCCATGCGGATGCGGGAAAATTAGGAAAAGAAAGAAAAAAAAAATTATTCAAGCCTTAATATTAATTGTCGTTTATCAACTTCAATTAGTGAATTTACATGCCATATATTAGTAGCATTAAATATGGCACCAAGTTTAACGTATATATTGCTTATTAATTAATTATTTTCTTAACGTAGTCAAATCAAAAACTGATTAAAAATATGCTTATAATTTAGACTGACGCACATACAATAGAACTAAAACACTCGAACTTATATAGATTTATATATTATTCCCAACTATTTGTAAACCATAAACTTCCACTAATATTCCATGATATAGATCATAGAACAATGAAGTACACATACTAATACTAGATAAGTAGATATTAATTATATAATAGATTGGATAAAAATAGCCAAATATATATATATATATATATATGTGAGTGAGCTATTAGCTACATGAAAATTGAAAAGTAAATAAACATAACATATAGTTGGGCTATAATAAGTTCTTAATTCTCGGTTTTTTTCTTCTTCTCTTTCTCTTTCTCCGCGATTACATTGGCAAGGGCAGCAGCTTCCTTAGCCTTGAATGGCTTACTGAAGCAAGCATCGAGGCCGGATTCCACGAAATCGCGACGATCAGGACCCTCCACGTGTCCAGTCACACCAACAATCATACTCTCCACGCCCATAGCACGCAACTCCCTTGTCGCCTACTCAGAATTCAATCAAAATATTTTGTAATAATTAATGAAGTGGTTTACGATTATTTCTTGAATTTGTTTTACTTCACACTATACATACTCCTGAATTTCACAAATTAAACCATGAATTTGAGAATCGTTACACACAAAAAAAAAAAAAAACTATTGAACTTATTTTTTTAACGTAACAATCGATCTAATGCAAATCTACATGTCAATACATGCACATGCATAAACATATATTTCACGTACCTCAGCACCATTCTTGACAGGCATGTCCCTATCCATGAGAATGAGGTCGAAGGAAGCCCCGGTGCGGTGGAGATCGACGGCTTTCTGGCCATTCTCCGCAAGCTCAACTTCAAAGCCGAGGCTCTTGACAATCTTTTGGTGCATCAAGCGAGTCAATTTATCGTCGTCAACTACGAGCACATGCAGCTTCCTAGCATCCCCGCTTGGCGCCTTAGGTTCCTCCACTACCACTTGAGCTTGATCGCTTGTCGTGTCAATCACGGCTCCGATGCCCTTCCCGGCGTTCACAATCTCCTCTCCGAGCACCATTGTCGCACTGCAACATTGATGATTAGCAGAGCACAATGGATAAGATAAAAAATAAAGAGCAAATAGTCTAGTTTGAACTTTGAAATACCCTTTGGATTTGGATGAGTGTATTGTGTTTGTATGAAGAATTTGCAGGATGATTTGGTGTGTTACGGAGGCTATAGTGGCCTCTTTTTTATACACAGTGCCATGCAAGCTTTTTCCAAGTGTATCCAATGATTCAAGAGGGAATGGATTTTGTTACATTTTTTATAATTATTGGTGCATGTATGAAAAAGATATTATTATGTAATTTGTTTGGATTTTTGGATTTCGATTTATTGTTTTAGAGACTCATTTTAAAGCAAATGAAATCCGAGCATTGGCTTTTTTATAAAGTTATAACTTTATATTTATTTTGTCAACGGAAGATAAGATCGGATAAGATTGAACGGTTGGATCTTTCTTGAAGAATAGATCTACTTAAGCTTAATGCTTCCTTTGGATGTCATTTTATGGTATAGAATCCGGTTGAGTTATGATCGTTAAGTGTAAAGTTCATAACTCACGTGGATCAGGAACTCTTATTAATAATGTCTTACGTAACTAATTCAACTAAATTTTATGGAAGCAGATGTCATGGAACTAAATTTTTAATCTTATTTCTCCAATGATACACGCTATTATATATATATATATATATAGCATTTTCAAAAGATACATATACAAATAGTCGTACACATATATAGGTTAAAATTAATTACTCGAATTAATAGCACCAAAATGCAGCAGCATCTAGTTGATTCTGGTGAGATATACAGGTGGATATTATTGTTCTTTGTAAAATTTAATCAATAATATTTTTATAGTAATTTAAGTACACTGAAATTCCTGTCGTCCAATGTGTCATGATCGACATAATTTCTCGAAGCTAACTTGCATGTGCCAAGCTACCAATTTAAGTGCATATAGCTTTTGACCCCTTTTTTAGCATACATTTTATTTTTGGCATATAAAAAAATGTAATGAGTTTATCAGAAATAGACTAAAACAAAGTGATACAAAAATTTCAATATAATTGTCATAAAATAGATAAGTCATCTCAATCCTAGAAAGGAAAATCTGTCTTTGAAGCAATGGCAAGACTCATACAAAATATTATACGAGTCTTGTCATTGAAAAAAACATTATAAAATTAAATTTAAATACAACTTATTAGAAAACTACAAGACCCTTCATTTAATTTTCTAATAGATAAAGTGCTAATTAGCAACGTATAGTCATTGCAATAGTATGAGAATTCCTTTGACTTAATATACTTTATTTGCACATTTTATGGAAATTAATATGGTGTAATAAATATAGAAAATTATAATCTATATAAATATATATGTATATATACACACAGATAGATCATAAAACGAAACCAAAAAGTAGTACGTATTATATCAATGGAAAATGTGGTTGATCGATAGGCTTATTCCTCAACCAATTACAATGTAGAAATTATAACTAGGAACATCACAAGACAATACAATATTCTCTAGA
This sequence comes from Parietaria judaica, assembly GCA_954871525.1. Taxonomy (NCBI): domain Eukaryota; kingdom Viridiplantae; phylum Streptophyta; class Magnoliopsida; order Rosales; family Urticaceae; genus Parietaria; species Parietaria judaica. The sequence continues at coordinate 13,148,720 of OX940862.1, forward strand.
CAATATTGTTTTGAAGAATAATGCATGCAAATAATAGTACGTAGACCTATATATAAAGCCATCCATAAACAATATATAGTATCTCAACTTGGAAAAATTAACCTTCATATTTTAAAATGTTATAACTATATCGATGGATGAATCAATGTGACGGTGTGCTCAAACCCTAGAATCTACGGTCAGGATGGTGCTGAGATTCATGGGATGCATTAACTCCGCGGCGCCGGTCATCATCCGCTCGACAATGATCTTGTTGGCCCTCTCTGACGGGTGGAAAGCGTCCCAAAATGCGTAGATGTCTCTGTTAGGGCAGAGATTTGATGCCGGGGTGCATAGCCCCAAACCATTGAACGGCCCTTGCCCGCAGCACGCTATCTTCGACGTAACAAACCCTAATCCGTGAAAAAAAGAGAGGCTAAAATCAGGTTTCAAAAAGAAGAAAATGTTAAATATTGAGCATGCTAGCCTTGTAACGTATGATTCCATTTCAATTTTACTCCTAAACTCAAAACTCATATCCAGTTTTAATCCGAATGTAATTTTTTATATCATGGTTCCGGTTCAACTCAAAGATTGCACTAGTATCCCCTTGTATACACCGTTGTACATTCGGATTCGTTTTTTAATCAGATTTTTTTGGATCCGGGTTACAAACCTATACCCCCGATTTTTTTCTTTCTTTCTTCTCATTAAATCCTTTGTTTGTTGCTGTTTTACCCATTTGTCCCGTAGACAAATATGGGGTATTAAATTTCTAAGAGTCAGTGAAAAGTTTAAAAATGAAAAAAACAAAAAACCTTACCCTAAAGTGAGCTTTGTGTTAGTGATTCAAGATGTACGACAAGTTTTTATTATTCACTGCCATCTTCTTAGCTGTCCAATTTATGAGCAATCAAGAAACTGATGAGTGGGACCACAAAAGCCCATCTACGTATTTATATCCATATATACACATAAGAAGGTTGATTTTCTATACCCTATATTTCTATATCTTTACAAAATTATACCCTCTATTTTAAAAACATCCCAAATGTACTCCTCAAGTATAATTTGATAATACCCTTTATATCTCTAATATATAATTAAATCCTTATTAAAATTTAAATCCCTAAACTTGACTAGTTATAATGTTTTATTTTTCAGGAAAACGTATTTTGTAATTAAGAAGAAAAGAAACTAGAGTGTATAGAAACAAAACTCTATTATAAGGAATACGGGGCATGTTGGTTTTTTGAAATATTAAGATGTTTGGAGGGTGCAAAAAGCACATTAAAGTATACTTTGAGTGTATATTTTAACTTTTCTCTAAATAGAGAGTATGTTTTTGCAAATTTTGAAAATTAAGGGGTAATGAATGTATATATAATTATATATTATCATTCTTCGTAGTTCGTACCACTATAAATCGATCACGCGATATATCGATCATCAATGCAAAAACATGACAAAGGACAACAAAACCCTAGCGAGCCCATATCATGCCAATAATCAACACATTTTCATGGCGTCAAAACCATCAAACCAACCCTAATAAATCGTCGACGCGACGAGACCATTGAAAAGGGAAAAGCAATCAATGCTCGAACAGTACGTCTACGTACCGTAGGCGCGGGGGTTGGTGATGAAGTCGTAGTGCATCAGGGCCGTGTTGGCGGCGATGAACACGTCGGCTCCCAGCTGGCGGTTGAGGCCCGTGATCATGTCGATGAGCTGCGGGTTGTAGAGGGTTGCGGCCTGCTGGAGCTCCCGGGAGCATTGCCCGCCGGCGCCGCCTCGCATTGCTAGTTCAGCAGGGACGCAACCGAGCGGGCCTGTTCCCGTCACTAGAACGCGACGGGCTCCGAGACCGTGGAGTTGCTAAACCAACAATACGACAGCAAAAACACGTCATTTAATGTTAAAAATCTCGTACGAAAAAGACAAAAGTCGCTTATAGTTTGTAAGCATTTTTTTTTAAGTCCTAAGTGATATCTAATTTTCTATTATTACAAAACTCGACATAAAAATCCATAATATTTAACATAGTATCAGAGCTAGTAAATGCGACAAGTTATCGCTAATTGATTTTAAATAAATAAATTAAAAAACTCAATAATATATAAAACTAGGAACATGATACATTGTTGCTGGTGCTTCAATTTTCACCAGCATTTTCCGATCGGGGTTCTTACCAGGAGGAGCTTGCGGTACTCGACGATGAGGAACTTGACGTAGTCGGGGAGCTGCATCTGGCGTGATCTAGCGGAGAAGGGGACCAAGTAGTAGTTGTTGACGAAGTCGTTGCCTCCGACGGTGATCAGAACCAGCGCTTGGTTCACCAGTTGCTTTGCCCTAGTCGGCCCGATCAGCCCCGCCACTCTCTGCTGGTACTGCTGGAAGTACTGGAACTGCCGGTACATCCGGATAATGTTTATCTGCCAAACCAATGTTTAAGAAGATGAGAAACTGATAATTTTAGCTTCACGATCTCTTGTATATAAAATAAGTTCAAATATTCAATCACTTATGAATTAACTATTACTAAACTAATATATATAAATATATATATATATATAAGCGGCCTTACAAATTGGACACCGGTGTCGTTGAGAATTCCAATTCCGGCGGAAGCGAAGTTTGCACCATTAAGCAGCCTTTGTCCGGTGAGCTGCGGGCTCAAGTACGGCAATGTGGGCTCTCCGCCGATTTGCTGACCTAAGAAACCAAGCACCAAATACGATTTAGTAATTAGTATAATATATATAAATTAGGAGTGAAAATATCATAAAAGGAGAAAAAGTGAAGATCCCAACTGATGAAATCCGGGATGTTGTAGCCATTTGAGAACCGGCCAGTGGGACGGTGTGTCGGCTCAAAGTCAATCCCGTACGGAGGCGCATCAGCACGAGCGGTGGTGGCGAGGAAGTTGTTGTTTCCGTTGTCGACGAGCGAGTCACCGAAGACGAAGAACGCTCGGGCCTCCACTCGCTGGCCAAAGCTTCCGAGCGCTATGGCAGCGACGGCGAGGACGATGATCGACGAAGCCATGGCCGAAGAAGAAGCCATGGTCAAAGAAAGAGAGTGTAGAGTGAGCAGTATGGCTTGGTATGAAGGTTTAGTGTTAGTGAGGGAAGGTTTATATAGTAAAGAGTGTTCATTGTTGGAAAAAGTGGGACCCACGCGCGACCAAGTACAGGTTGTTGCCTTTATGTGCGCCAATCCCATGTGGATGTGATCGCTTTGCACTTAATTGGTCTTCACTCTTGAGACTTGCCCAATTAACAAACCCGTTTCCAAATTTCATTTATTTATTTCTTTTGCTTCTAGTTATGAAAATGATAATAGCGACTGAAATTGCATGAAATACATACTTAAGAATCGGAAGAAGTTGACGGTAAACATATTTTGTTTCATTGAAATATAGCAATATAATTTTAAACGTTACACGTAGAGCTGCACATTTCCACAGCTGCACATTTCCACCGCGAGAGAGGGTCGCGACCATTCGCGACGCACACCTGCAGGTCGCGACGCGTCGCGACGTGCACGTGAAAATCGCGAATGGTTGAGGTCGATCCGCGCACTCGATTCGACGGCCCAGATCTCGCCACGTCAGCGATCCGAGGGGTGTGTTTGTTTTTGGCGTAAATTCCCACTTTTTTACCCGAATTTCAATAAAATTTCACCCACCTCAATAATTATTCACCCACCCAACTATCTCCTCCAACCCTATAAATAGTTAAATACCACCCATTCCTCCCTCATTTCCTCACCAACAATCTTCCATCTCTCTCTCAAATTCTCAAAGTTCTCTAAAGTTCTAAAGTTCTCAAAGTTCTCAAAGTTCTCTATTATGTCTCGAAGAAGCGGTAATTCCGGGGGTCGAAGGACGGCTAGGAGGTTGGAACCCCAATTTCAACCCATGGCTCCCGGCCAACCTACGCCCGACGGCTATATCCCCGTTATGCTACTGGCAGAAATTTTTCCTTCCCCACCAAATCCCGATTACCCCGATGATACGGTACGGTCTCTACGACCTAGTCTAGTCCGGGCGATGGGCGCGCACGACGCCAATCCGGAGCGTGTGCCCCAAGTTTTGGTCGACGCGGTACATCAATTAAGGGCGGGAAATAACGATCTGTTTTTCGCCCTCATGCTTCAACAACAAGCCGGTCAAGAAGTCCAACACCCCGACGAAGACAAAACTCAACGCGCCCAAGATGCCAACTTTCAAGAAACTCAACACGCCGATGATGCCGAGCTTCCGACGCCGCCCTCCGTCCATGTTTACACTGAATATTACAGCTTTCTTCCACCTTATTGTAATATTCACAATGAATAATACAACTATTTTTTTTAATATCTCGTTTTGTTATATTTATTTATTTGTTATATTTATTTATTTGTTATTAAATATTTAAAAATAATATTATGTTACAAATTTACATTTTTAACATTTAAATTCGGTTAAAAACTAACAATTAACAAAGTTAAACATCGGAATCAAATATACAACTTTTGCCGCAACCCAAAAAAACATATATTTGTCTCTCGAGCCACCAGTTCGCGACCACATCGCGACGCGCCGTGACCGCACACGCCACGACGCGTCGCGACGTGTCTTCTCGCGGTTTTGGCGACCGAGTCGCGACGTGCCGCGGCGATGAAATGTGCAGCTCTAGCTACACGGCGTACTAACATGTTGTGACACGCGTAAGATGGCATGTTGGAAGAAAGAGAGACGGGGAGCGAGTAATAGTTAGGGAGGACCTACATGTGGTTCGCCAACATGGCGTGTATAAGTATAACTAACAAATAAAGATAGATGATGCATGTGACGTATGACATGACACGTTAGCATGTACGGTGTTTTTTTTTATAGTGTTTTATTACATTAATTTAGTATAATAAATAGTAGTTTTACGATCCATATAATTTGAGCTTAATTAAGTATTAAAATGTAATTCACCTTAAATTATGTACTTTTGCGCTATTGTCCATTATGAAATTTATTGATTACGAAACAAATACTTATATTTGCTAGTAATAAGCTAGGTACTTGCGTATAATAAAATATTATATATGTATAATCTATCACTACTTTATTAGTAATTAAGAAGATAAGACACGTATAATTGGAGTTGTATTAGATAATACTAATAAGCATAAGTGTATATATATATAGAATATATATATATATATATATATATATTATTAGCGATGCTAGTATACACGTAATGCATGCAGAGTCACTTACAATTTTCAATTAGCTTCTAACGGAGACGATTATGTTGATTGAAAATGTGGTTATTTTGTGATGCTATTAGGTTAATCAAGATTTATTGTATATTATTATAAATATAGATATAATAGTGTTCTTCAGTCGGGATTGGGTTAATTAAGACGATATATATCATATATAATTAGCTGGTTTATATGTCAGAAACCAATTAAATGAATATGTCAGAAAGACAACTTTGAGAGACGGAGACAGCTGAAAATTTTAACATGACTACACCATGATCATGATGAGTTGGATTGGCGTATGGACATTACATATAATATTATATATATATACACAAAGAATATGCAATTCCCTTGAAAATGAAATAATATTCCTAAAATCAAAGTATATGATTCTCTAATCAAATCTTTAATTAAGTGCTCATGTTTGAATTAATGCAAAGTTGATAATAACTATAAGCTGATGCAGATGTAACGTGGTGACGATTTTCTTGATCAATCTTTGTCATCGAAAACTATATATTGCCATATATATAAAATTCACTAAATCTAGAGTCATAGCTCAACTTATTAGTCAACTTGGGTTGTGAATAATAGTGGGTTTAGGTTTTGACTTAATTAATAATTGGAATTAGCTTTTTCAACTGTATACAAACAGAGCCTTAGGCTGATCCACAATGTGATATATAAAAGGAATAAAGTTCATATAGGTGATCTCCACTGCCATGTGATTGCTTTAAATGGATATGCACGTGATAATTGTGGCAAAAGTAACAAACTTCTTCAACGGAAAATCTCAAACTTCGAATCGCACGGAAATATATAAAAATGAAACTCGTGAAGTTTTAATTTTAATTTTTTTCCTATATATGTCTAACGTTAAGTATATTCCCCGTATATATAAGTATTAAACATGAGAAATATTATAATATTGTTTGTATAAGTGTTAATTTGAGTTGTGCACGTAAAAAAAAATAGTGTTAATAGTGACATATAATTATGAAATCTACAAAAAATTTACGACTTTGAATATCTATTGTGCACAACTAAAAGCTTAAGTACTTAACTATTTACGTCGCAAGATCCCTTTAGTACAATAACATGTATAATATTAGAATGAATATAAAGAAAATAACTTCACCATTATCCCACCTCATGCTACGTAGGAAATAGGAATTAGGGTTCACAAGATGATCAACTACTTTATCCAACTTATAATAAATAGTTAGTACGTAGCCAATGACTCTATGTGCATGGATTCGCATTATAATTAGGAGCCCCATAATACTTAAGACTTTATTTTAGAAGAAAACGTTACAAGGTGAGCATTGAATGATATAATTACTTTCTATTTTTTTACTTTTATTTTTTGTTCGGATCAACTACCTAGCAATTATCGGGTCCCAGTGAAATTTATCCTTCAAGTCTCTTAAAGAACCACGATAGACTAGAGCAATATTGTTTATGTAAAAATATATGTATATATATATATGAATTATGATAGTAAAATGAGTAGCTAGGAGCTTTTAACATAATGCCAACCAACTACTCGTCAATTCAACTACATTATTGTTGCTCGTACAATATTAACTTAGCTGGAGAACCATGATAATTACATTTTTTTAAGCTATATATATATGAACGATATATTGGAATTGATTCAAGTTTCAACCATATTTTTTCACTTTCTCGGGGTCTTATTAAAATCAAGAATTGATAAAGAAAAAAGGAAGAAGCAATGATTCCAACGTCACGATACTCGCGACCCTATAGACTATTGTGAGTGTAGATGATCTATATGACTATATTCTATAATATATATATATATATATATATATAATATATGTGTGTGTGTAAATATATATTTAACCATATCACTATATAGTAGCCTTGGAATAATAAAATTGCCAATACAAAGCACTTGTGTGAATATATTGTGAACTGTGATTCGAAACATTATTTTTACGGACTATATATATATATATATATAACTTTTTGTCTTCATATATAATTAAATCCGTATATTTCACCATGCAGTTGCACCAACCAAACCATACATCAATCATCCACCTCTTAATAAATAGCATATTATATCATGATTAAATCAACCAGTAACTAGATTAATGTTTGATCAAGCTCATGCAGATCAACCGATAACTCCTTATATATATATATATATATATATATATATATATATATATATATATATATATATCCATTTTTATACTATCAGTCACGAATCATGATCCTCCCTTTAACTGTAGTTAAAGCAATTTAAGACCGTTTTAAATATAGAAAACAAATTATCTTTCTCAGCTCTTAATTGAAAGTAAGAGAAATTCGAAACATATATATTTGCCCACTCAATATTTTATGCAATGATAAGTAAAAAACTATATGTTGATTAATTTGAATGAGTTTCGTAACAGAAAAGGTCGAGATCGGTAGGAAAACTCCAATATTATTCTCTACCTAGAATAGAGCTTTGAAATCTAAAACAAATTAAAATCAAAATATTGTCTCTCTTTATATGCAAGTATTAATTGGTATTTTGAGATTAACGTAAAGCGATGTATTAGTCAAAATTTTATCTATATTAATATTTTTCTGAAAAAAAAAAAAAAAAACCGAGATGTTTACTATTAATTACTGCGACTTTAAAATTTATACCCCACACTCTTCTGTTAAAATGAGATTTAAATATCAAGAAATTTCATCAAAACAATGTTTTATGACGAGCCATTTAAAATAAATCAGCTTAATTAGTGACATTTAACTCTCCATGTTCATATCATATGCTCTTGTCAGAAAGGAATGAAGAAATGGGTCGTTTTATTAGGAGTGGAAAGTATTAAATTATTACCAGGGATTTATTTATTGGTATTGTCTATAAATTAATTTAATTGTGCCGGTTGATAAAGGGCATTTAAATATCGAGTTGTACTTGTCTTGTATAGTATACCCTCATGGATCAGGGGTTACAATTATTATATGCCTTATGTAAAACAGCCCAATAAATTAGAAAAAAGCCCAACCCAATGTTTTTTAGTATTGCGAGAACGACATCTTGTTTACTGTTTCTTGAGCTAAATCATGGATTTCGATGTCGTTTTGGACTGTAAATTTCGATGTCGTTTACTATTCATGTATAATGAATAAGACGAAATAGATAATAACAGTATACTAACTCAACTGACGTCAACTAATTAGAGTAAGAGAAAACGACATATATTTATTACTAATATTCTATTAACATTAACACCAACTCGTACAGTTCCATTATTATGTAAGAATTGAAATTCATAAATTATACACATATATATATATATATAAAACGACATATTTCATGTTAATTTAATCATATTATAGAAGAGATATGTAGAATAAATAAAACGACAACTAGAATAGTAGACTCAACTACGAGTAAGAGAAAACGACATATTTCATCAATGGTATAATAACTCTTAGGGTTAATTGCGGCAAAAATACTAAGTCTTTGGTCAAATTCTCTGTTGTGTATACAACCTCCGTAAATGGCGGCAAAAATACTCAAACTTAGCATTTGAGAGTTGACCGAGATATCTATCTATGTAGCAATCAACCTTTGCCACGTGGCACACCGCATGGCACTTGGCCGCCACGTGGCATTCCACATAATTATTATTTTATTAAATATTTTTTTAATTATTTTTTAAAAAAATAATTATTTTTTTAAAATAAAATTATTTATCCATAAAAACCAATAATGAATATTTAAATATAATTATTCATTTTAGAAAAGTGGATCAAACGAAATAAATAAAGAAAAAAATCCCCGTTCACGGTTCACTCAAGCTCCGCCTCCGATCCGGTTTACGGGTGAAACGAAATCGCTTAATATGTTTAATAATAATAACCAATAATAATCATATGATTATTTAACGATAATTTTTTTAAAAAAAGAATAATATATAAATAAAAAATATACATTAAACAATTATTATTATTCTAAAATGCAAACAAATAAAAATATTTTTTCATTAAATATCAATATGACTACTATTTTTTGTTTTTGAATAAGTGGTGTGTATATAATTATGTCTTGACTTTTCAAACATTATGTATGTGTTTATTAGTTATTATCATTAAACATATTAAACAATTTTATTCGACGCGTGAACCGGACCGGAAACGGAGTTCAAGTGAACCGTGAGCGGTGAAAATTACTTCGTTCTACCCACTGTTTTAAAAATAAAATTATAACCAATAATGAATATTTAAATTTAAATATTCTTTATTTGTTATTATTAAAAAAACTATTAAAATTAAAAATAAATATAATTTTGTTTAAAAAATAAAAATCTTTTTAAAAAAAATCTTTTTTTAAAAGTTTTTTTTTAATAAAATAATAATTACGTGGCATGCCACGTGGCAAAGACTGATTGCCACATAGATAGATATTCTCGGTCAACTCCCGAATGCTAAGTTTGGGTACTTTTGCCGCAATTTACGAAAATTGTATACGCAGAGAATTTGACCAAAGGTTAGGTATTGTTGCCGCAATTTACCCTAACACTTATACCTACTCAGACCATTAATTATGCCACCTTGAAAAAGTAAAATTAATGATTACATGTTAATTTAATCACATTATAAGTGATACGTAGCATAAATAAACGACAATGATATAAAATAGTAGACTCAATTATACTTAGACCAAGAGAAAACGACATATTTCCCTAATGATAACACTACCTATTCGGAGTAATTAGGGATGAACCGATCCGGTACCCTATTTTTTTTCTTCTTCTTCTTATAAATTAGACCCAAAATTGGATTCCGGGTTTTCTAAATTGAAAATTGATCCGCTTTTATTTTCTAATGAAAAACCCCAAAATCTGATCCGGGGTCTTTAACCAATTTAAATTTTGTAGGATATATATCATACAAGAAAATTAATGAATAAATTAAACAATAATGATCAACATGAATTAATAGAACCAAGAAATAGTAATTATTTCAATACATCACAATAAAATTTTGTAGTGATCACTGATCATCAAGAATAATGATAACTGATACCAACAGCATTGCCAATACAAGTAGAACAAAAACAAAAACAAAACAAAAAAACATTTAAACCCTAACAAGAGAGAAGAGAGTGCACATATATATATATATATATGTATATATATAGGTAGTTGATGATGTTGATCTAGGTTTTGGAGTCCATGGCCAAAATGGTGCTGAGATTCATGGGGTTCATGAACTGGGTATCTCCCTCGAGAATTTGCCTGACGATGATCCTGTTGGCCCTCTCCGATGGGTGAAAGGCGTCCCAAAACGCGTAGATGTCTCGGTTAGGGCACAGGCTCGAGGCTATGGTGCACAGCCCTATCCCATTGTACGGCCCTTGCCCGCAGCACGCAACCTTCGACGTCACAAATCCTGACAAAAAAAAAAAGAGTTATATATAAATTTATTTAATCAAAATTGGAGGCATGAGTATATCATGAGCTGAAGATCATGTATAGTTTTTTTATATATTGTGAGTTTCTCTTAGACGTTGGCGTGTTTTCCGATTTCGTATGTTATGGGGTTCGTTCGAATTGTATTATAATGACTTAAATTCCATTTAGGGGCCGCCTAATTTCTTTTTATATAAATAAATATAAAAAGAATTATTTTTGTAAATACTTTAAAGACCCAAAAATTTATTTAACTTAGAGATCCGACAAAACACGACAAACTCGGAGGTTGACTGTGTAAATGGTAAATATTATATAGTTACTCATTTTGATGAAATAATATATGGTTCTACTGCACTGAGTAGTTGTGTTGCAGTAGCCAGTAGGTGGTGGTGATATTCAGACTATACAAATATATTATAATAGATATACATGTATTAAAAAAATTATCCATAGACAAAATATGGATATAAATATAGAGATTTGGTAGGTGGGGGTGACATATGTCTCAGAGACTCAGACTAGTATACGAAGAGATACTGTGTAAGTTTCTTAAGAGCTAACATGGATCGTGAAAAATGAAATTAATATATGTGTGTATATATATATGAGTGCATATTTAATGGTGTTTGTTTGCAACAGCGTCGGTGACAATGTGGAAAAGGCAAGTCCAATCGTGTCTCTCTATTATTTGAGGAAGGAATTGCCCATATCCTTATCAAACCCTAAATTTGCTCAGTAAATATAAAAGCAGGGACCAGTTCTTGTTTCATATATGTTGTATTAATGGTCACATTTATACTAGCTTATACGATCGATATATATGAGTAGTTTTGATCCACTATTCTTGGGTTTCTCATAATAATTTGTAATATTTATACAGCAAATATATTTACTTCAAGTTTATCTCATGTTTATAGTTTCAAAATCTTGTCTTTCTTGACATATATATATATATATATATATATATATATATATTACTAGACAGATGGTATATCTTAAAATTTTGCTCAAACAAAAGTCCATAATTTAATCTCATTTATCCAATAGTTATAATTTTCTTCTTTCAAAATCATATATATAAGTTTTTTATTTAAAATAAATATATAAAGCACGCCTATATACGACAAAAATATAACCAAGTGTGTATATCTTAATATTGTCCCTAATCGATATTCCATCATACTTCTAAAAAAAGTGAGTCAAACACATAATTGTCGTGCATTGATCACACAATAAGAGAGAAAAAAAGGACAAGTCAATTTAATTATATACCAACCATTAATAAAAAAAAAAAAACTTGGCTTATTCTTTAATAATAATAATAATAAGGGTTATTTTAAAAAAATGCCCATTTTGTGTTAAAAGTTTAAGAAAAATGTCCACCTGTGTGTATTTTTTACTCTCACACATGTGCATTTTTCTTAAACCTTTGGCACATATTGGGCATTTCTTATAATTTTAATAATAATAATAATAATAATAATAATAAAAATAGATTTCGTACCATAAGCTTGAGGATTGGAGATGAAATCCATGTGCATGGTAAATGCGTTTGCAGCAACAAAGACATCAGCCCCGATTTCACTGTTGAGGCCGTTGATCAACCCGACCAGTTGCGGATTGAATAGGGCGGCAGCGCGCTGCAGCTCCACCGCGCACTCGCCGTTGCGGCTGCGCATCGCCAGCTCGGCAGGGACGCACCCCAGCGGCCCCGTCCCCGTCACCAGAACCCGTCGTGCCCCCAGCTCGTATAGCCTCTGCATTGTCAAGTAATATATTATTTAACTAAGATGATTATTAAAAAGCCAAATTTAATTATTAACCAATCAGTAAATATTTAACGTAATTATATCTTTATATATGACAATATGACATATAGGTATAGCATTTTGATCAGGACTCTCAGATCTATGATCCAACGATCTAGAAAAATAATTGTAACTTCCGGTAAGAAACTTCTAATTTGTTCAGTGATCACATTTACACCATTAGGTACAATGGAACTAAAATCTATGAATAATAAATTATGTCATTAAATATATGAATATATATATATGGTAATGGTAAATTTGCGGTAACAGTACCAAAAAGTATCTATTCGTACACGGCATGTTCCAAAATTTATTTTGGCGGAAACGTTTCAGAAAACTAAAAAATAGTTATGCCGTAAGAAATTTGGAGCTTAAGTTAATTTTTGTTTTGTTTAAAACTTTTGTCACGATAAAATAAAAATTTGGAACTTAAGGCATGACTAATTTTGTATTTTTTGAAACTTGTGCCATAACAAAATGAAACAAAGAGGTTCTCCATGGTACTTTTGCTACAAACATATCTCTAAATATAAGATAAAGAATAGAACGTTCTCATTTAATTTTTTTCACTAACGTGATCAACAGATAGCAATTCTATATCAGATATATGTGACTATATATATACACACAAGAATATATATAAATATATACAAACATCAATGCAAATGCAAAATGCTTGTTTATCTCACCAACCAAGTAATGTTGGTGACGACTCATAACTCACCTGCCTCTCGAAAAGCACGTAAAAATCATAAATATTTTTCCCACTTGACGATCATATGATGTGATTAATTCACCAATCCTCATTTTTCCAACTTTCCTGTGACCATATATGTAATATATATATATATATATATATATATTTCCTCATGAATTAGACTATGTCCCTATCAACTAGAATGTGTCCCCACAAGATAGGAGATTTTACCTCCAGGACTTTCCGGTACTCGGAGATCAAGTAGACGACGTAGTCTGGGAGCGCGTATTGGCGGGACCGGGCGGAGAAGGGGACCAGGTAGTAGTTGTTGACAAAATCGTTGCCTCCGAGCGTGATCAGAACCAGTGCCTCGTTCACGAGCGTCTGCGTCTGCTCGACTCCGATCAGAGCGCTAACCCTAGCTTGGTACTGCTGAAAGTACTGAAGCTGCTTGTATATGCGGATTATGTTAAGCTGAAACAAGAAAACCGGACATTATACGATGAAAAGGTACAATGTCGATAAAGCTACATAGCTCGGTTAGTTGAGTATTTGAACTAGTAGAGTTCAAATTCGGAATTTGGACGGAGACATTATATTTTTAAAATTAAATGAGACTAGAAATGTAATTGTCGATAAGACTAGTTCGGTTAGTCGTTTATTTGAGCTAGTAGTATTGTGATACATAGTTCGGAAGAGACTCACAAACTGAATCCCGGTGTCGTTGAGGATTCCGATCCCGGCAGAAGCAAAGTTTGCGCCAACAAGGAGTCTTTCACCGGTTAGTGCAGGACTCAAGTACGGCAATGTAGGCTCCGAGCCTATTGCTTCGCCTAGCCACAAACAACAATGCAAATTACGTGAGCACGAGTTGTTCGGGTGGTTGAGTATCCGAACTCCAAATCTTTAGAAAAACGCTACCATAAAAATAAAAAATAGAGATTGTTCTTACTGAGAAGGTCGGGGATGTTCAAGCCATTGGAGAAACGCCCGGTGGCTCGGTGGGTCGGGTAGTCAATGCCGTACGGATACGCATCTGCACGGGCAGTGGTGGCGAGGTAGTTATTGTTCCCATTATCAACGAGCGAGTCACCGAACACGAAGAACGCTCGCGCCTCGGCTCGGTGGCTAACCTCCCCGATCACCGCCAACACCGCCAAGACAACGGCAAAATAGACGCCCATTTCGCCGGATACGACACCTAGATAAAAAGCCTCGAACTACACCACTAGGCAACAGTACTGTAGTATCGATCGAGCTTTATATATAAAGGTGATCTCACTAACCCTAGCTCTGAGTGTGAACGAGACAATGGTGTTGCAAGGGTTTATATAGCGTCGTCGCTTAGTGTTGTACTAGTAGTAAGTAACTAATAATGGGTGTTGTATTAAATTTTTTGCCTTGGTAAGTTATGCCATACCACCAACGGATAAAGAGGCGGGTAATAACTTATTATAAAGAGCTTTTTTATCTACTATATTTTAATAAACTTTTCAGTGATGACCTACTTCCCCTCTTAAGCAAGATTAGTCAAAAAAAAAATATACCGTTACCGATGAAAAAACGATGCTATCATCGGTTCAAACTAATCGGCAACGGTTAATTAAAAAATGTTGTATAAGGGCAAGTGATACACTCGGGAGTACTCGGAGAACATTCACGGAATTTAGAACATTGCTCTGAGTAAGCAAAAAATACTTTGTGCACAAAATAGGTTGTCGCAAGTATTTTTTATGATTATTAATAACATAACAAAATCATGATTTATTTGTCAAATTTTGAACTTTTATCGGTGACACGGTGTAATGTGCTATTTTAAAACGTCTGTGAAGTATTGCTGCCAAGAAATAAAATCAAATTACTCTAAAACTTTTTACTAACTAGTATCTCCTATATGCAACTTGTTCACTTGCATGGAAATGATAAAAGACCCTTGAATATCTGTATATCCATATTCAATAAAGATGTAATATATATATATATATATATGTTGTAGAGATCTTTATTTGTTCAAGAAGAAAATCTAATTAAACATCAAACACGTGGAGACAAGAAGACTCGATTGCTATTTGTGCAAAGCTGATTGTGAGATTTGTTTCGTGATATTCTTTTATGTGACAATTAATAAGTGGATGAGAAAATCAACGAGGCTTAGCAAAATTATTAAAGTTTCTTCATTTAATGTGTAAAGCTTCAATGGGGTTGAATTTCTCTCATTGATTAATGAATTTGGCAAATTTGGACTAAGATATATTTATAGTCTTTTTAGCCATTTCAGTATAGTATTATAAATGTAGCAATTAAAGGCAAAAAATGATAATAAAAAGGTGAAATTTATATAAATAATTTTTTTAATAAAATGTATATATATAACTTTGGAAGATTGAACCGCCCTTTTGGTTAATGTGCGTGCAATTTATCGGGCATAAACTTAAAGTTTTTAGAAATATTTTTGTTGATATTTCTTCAGTGAATGAAAATAAAATATGGTTTTGTTCGAATTGCAACAACTCCAAAAATATATAGGTTTGAAATTAAATGCTAAATACATATTGTTTCAAGTTGATTTTTAATATTTCAAGAAGTTAGATTTTTAAGTTATTGCTTCAAATGGTCCTTATGTTAAGAAATACTTATCAGAATGATCTTTTAAAAAAAATGAGCGAAAATAATCTCTATATAATTTTGAATGATCTTTAATTAAAAATGGATAAAAAGAACAAATTGAAACTTATTAGACGATAATTTTGAATGTTTACATATTTTTATGATAAGCATTTATAAAATTTTGTAATTACCTTAGAAATTACAAAAGTATTGATAGTTTAAGTTTCTATTCACTTTATAATTCGTGAATGATTACTGTTGTCTTACCAAAATCATAATAAAATAAAATGATCATCATTTATTTTTCTACACTATTCTTTAATAGAGGATTTCTTGGGGCCAAATATAAATGTTAAGGGACTATTGGAGCCAATTTATATATATATATATATATATATATATTAATATGATACATATTGAAACAAGTTAAAAACAATTGGCTCTCCTTTATAAATTTGGGATGAGATATTAGGTTTGGATTGAGATTTAATGCATGCATAGCTACTTATTACAGCTTTAAATGAAGCCTTTCAATTCTTTAGGCAAAGCGATAGTGACCATCATTTCTATGTTTCACCAACACAGAAGTTTTCAGAAGCAGGCATGAAGTAAGCCAAAAATGATTTTTATTAATATTCTCATATATTGTGTACGACTACTCTATAGTACATGCTTCTTCGTAGCTACGCCATAAAAAAAAATGTATTCATATTTATAGACTTGTTTTTTATAATTATTGCTCCAAAAGTCTTCCTAAAGTCAAGGCGTATAGCGTTGGCCAGACGAGCTCGACTGCAGGCCCGGCTCCCAACAGGAGCTCAATTTACCAGGGCGCACATGACTTGAGACCAATCGGGCGGATTAGTTCGTCCCATTACCAGGGTGGGCTGGTTTTGCCCACTTGATCTTTTTGCACGGGTTGTGTACATAACTCGTGCCCAAGTCAATCTCGGGCGCAGCAGCACAGGCGGATTGTTTACACCCTAAAATCCACAGGACATGTAAATTTACCTCAGACCTGTACGTCCTGGGTCATGACTACAGATTACTAATATTTGTGTCATTATTTTGTAGAAATTCAACCAAGTTTTTATATGCCCCTACTGATTTGAGATGACAATACCTTCAGTTTCTGTTTGTTCCAAAATAGTTTCATAATTGTATCTTAAATTCCATTAAAAATAGATATAATTCTTATGAAGTTTTTTTTTTCTTTTTTTGTTGAAAATTGAGTATTAATATATGGATAACATTTACGATGGTGATCGTGTAGTCATTGACTAACATGCCACAAAAATGTAATTAGGAGTGACAAACCATGCCTCGTGTCTTTGAGGATCGAATCTTTTTTCGTGACCAAAACTCATATGATTTATTATTCGTGTTAGTTGTCTTGTTCTATTTAGATACCATATTTAACTAGTTTAACTTAATTCATATAATTGCCAATCGAGTTTTCGAGACATTTTCAGTTTCACTCTTAATGTAAGTATTTGTGTTGATCAAGTTCAAATTGATCAATGGACAATCGGACTTATTTACTTTGTGTCATCACCACGTTTTGTCTCGCTAGTGTACCTAAATTAACCTGTCAACCCCACTATTACAAATTAGGGATTCAACCATGGTCAAAAATCATGGTTGCAAATTTTCGATCATGCTTAATGACCATGGTTGAATCTTCCATGGCTGTAAGTTTCAACCACGGAATTGTATCCATGATAAAAAACGAATTCCGACCACGGAAGGCATCCGTTGTCGGATCACATTTCCCGCCGCGGCGTGAAATAACACGCGCCACGGCGTTCTGTGTATATACAACAGAATAATTTTGTTGTCCGAATTGATGTTAGATATCGCGGCTTGAAAATTTTCTTGAATTTTTTTATTTTTTTCTGGCTTAAGAAGGGTATACAAAATTCAAAGTAAAAATTCTCATGAATGTTTTCTCACTTTATTTCAAGGACAAAATCTGGGTGCACCAAAAGGGGGTTCTTATTTAATGAAGAGAGTGGAATGTACTTGCAAAAAGATTAAGACACCATGTGATAGAATTAAGTATAGTGGGGTTAGACTTAACTACTTCCAAGGGATTAATTGGAAGAGGGGAGAAAAAAAAGAGCATCTCTTTAAATATATATATATATATATAAAAGGAGATTTATGGCGGAAATACTAAATTTTATACTAAATACTCCGGCATATTCTCAAACTTTTAGCAGCATATTAGTACCCAAAGTTCAAAAAATATTATTGAGGTCCAATTTTTTCTATGTATTAATAAGGTCCGTTACACAAGAGACACGTGTACGTTTATGATTAAACTTCAAAACTATTAATTACTTAACACATACACGTGTATTCTTTGTTTATTGAGGTCCAATTTTTTCTATGTACTCGACACAATGAAATTAAAATTCGACATTGTTTATATAGCGGCCTTTGAGTAGTTAGTATAGCCGCCGGAAAAGGAGATTGGGTAGAGGCCGACAAATATAATGCCGTATCAATTTGAAAATATATGCCACAAATATATCCCAAATAAAAGTGACCATCATGATACATTTTATTATTTAGGGTTAATTGCGGCAAAAATACCCAACCTTTGTAAATATTCTCCGATAGGTACCCAACCTCAATAAACGTAGGCAAAAGTACCCAACGTCACACTTTTGTCGCCGACCAACTAACGCCGTTAGACACTGCCTACGTGGCCGTTAGGGTGTCTCGTGTGGAATGGCCCATGGCCAAAAGTTGGGTACTTTTGCCGCCACATGATCAAAGGTTGGGTACTTTCGCCGCCACGTGGCATTAAAAAAACAAATTTTTTTATAATTTTTTCTTTCTCATTAGCCAGTATGTTTTTATTCTTTTACGTATATCAAACATGATCAAATAATTTCATAAAATATGTACTTATAAAAAATTATGTTATTTTTTAAATAATCAAATAATTCCTTAAATTTATTAGTTTTAATTTATTTAAAAAAAAAAAATTTCCCGTGACTCATATTTTTATTTTTTTACATATGTTAAATCTAAAAAAAATATTTTTATAAAATATTTTTATAAAAAATATTTTTTCTTATAGGGATAATTTATAATTTTTTAATAGATTATATTAAAATTTTGAAACTAAAACATTATTGTATATAATAACACGAGCATTTTAATATTAATATTAAGGCATGATATGATTTTTGCAGACATATAACATATTTGAAACTAAGGCATGATTAAAACAAATAATTGTATCAAATACAGTTCAAGCTTAATTTAAACTGAAAGTTTGGTGATTGGTAAAAATTATGTTTAACCTTATTATTTTTTGTTTTAAAGTGAAAAAAGAAAAGTAACATTTTTTTGGTTTTTCTTTAACATTTTTTTTATAAGTACATTGTTTATAAAATTATTTGATCATGTTTGATGTACATAAAAAAAATAAAAACATATTGGCTAACGGGAAAGAAAAAATTATAAAAAAATTTGTTTTTTTAATGCCACGTGGCGGCGAAAGTACCCAACCTTTGATCATGTGGCGGCAAAAGTACCCAACTTTTGGCCATGGGCCATTCCACACGAGACACCCTAACGGCCACGTAGGCAGTGTCTAACGGCGTTAGTTGGTCGGCGACAAAAGTGTGACGTTGGGTACTTTTGCCTACGTTTATTGAGGTTGGGTACCTATCGGAGAATATTTACAAAGGTTGGGTATTTTTGCCGCAATTAACCCTATTATTTAACATAAATGGTATTCTTTGAGCAAGCTTCATTTGGTGTCTGAGGTAAAATTCAATGTAATACACTATAACTTCTTCATAAGCATTTAGGATCATTATTTCATTATTTTTCAGGTATATATATGGATTATGTACTATTATTGCTTTAATATTTTATCTACAATGAATTCATGTGCCAAATATTGCAATTTTCAAGTATTTACGTATACTAAATACGTACACATGCATGCACACATATATACATGCAATTTAAAGTAGGGAAATTTATCTTTTTATACCCTCATCTTTGAATTTTCATTAAAATATACCCTCAAGTTTCATAAACAACTAAAATATACCCTCAAAGTCTATTTTAATTTCTTTTATATACCTTGTCATATATTTAGTTTTGAAAAAACACAAAATTACCCTTACTAACAATTTTTGAAATATCTTTTATATGCCTTCTAGTTTCATTTTCTTACAAAAATATACCTCTACTTCTAAAAAAAGTCAAAATATACCCTCAAACATAAATTGATGAATAATTTATTTTCCAAACAACCAAATATATATCATCAAGCATCTACCAAAGGTTCTTTAAAGATTAAAGACCAACAAAAAACAAAAATTATCTCTTGCACAAAAGAAAAAATGTCTAAAAGCAAAGGTTAGAATGAGGTAGACACATCATCTACGTAGCCAATCAAATGAGGTAGAATCTCAAAGTTTAAGCCAATCGCTACCTCCATGTCCAAATGGCAAGCAAGTGCTTCAAATACGAAGGAAGACAAATAACGATGTTCATTTGCATGAAGAGCTCATGTACTGATTATACTTTTCCTTGTTTTGCACAAGACAATTTTGTAATAACTCTTTCTTTTAACAGTTTTTCTTTTGTGCAAGAGATAATTTTTGTTTCTTGTTGGTCTTTAATCTTTAAAGAACCTTTAGTAGATGCTTGATGATATATTTTGGTTGTTTGGAAAATAAATTAATCATCAGTTTATGTTTGAGGTATATTTTGACTTTTTTAGAATAGAGGTATATTTTTGTAAAAAAAAATGAAACTAGAGGGTATATGAAAGCTATTTTCGAAAATCGTTAGTTAGGGTAATGTTGGGTTTTTAAAAACTAAATATATGATAGGCAGGGTATATAAAAGAAACTAATATAGACTTTGAGGGTATACTTTGGTTGTTTATAAAACTTAAGGGTATATTTTAGGGAAAATTCAAAGTTGAGGGTATAGAAAAGTAAATTTCCCTTTAAAGTATTAAAAAAATAGTTTTTATGTCATCACGTATTAACACGAATTAAAATGTGAAATTCTCTTAACCATTGTTCTCGCAACTACCAATTACTACACTTTTTAATTCTCAATACACAAATAAATTATCTCTCATAACTTCCTATAAAACAGTTTCATTGATAATCTTCAAACCTATATTTTTTTTTTCTTTACTTCTGATCATATTGTATGATTTTCTTAAATATTCTTAATAGACTATTCTGAATCAGGCTGGCATTTGAAGCTTCTAGCTATAATATATACGTATATATATGTTGATAAATTAAAAATGAATAGAAAGAGAAGGAAAAAGCTGGAAATAATGAAACCATGTGAACAGAATAAATTATGTGGGTCTAGATTTTATGAAGTTGCAATATCAAGCCACCTCTTCGAGGAATAAATTGAATTGATATAAATAATAAAATACGAGCTGTGCATAAGTATTGTAGAGAACTACATTGACCTAGAGAATTGTCAATGTGACAAAACTAATATGACTTTCTAAAAATTAGGGCTTCTTAGGGTTAAGAAAATGATGAAATTGTATTCTATGTATTTGGCAACTTTTACAGTAATTGATAATAACATCATAGTTAAGATTTATGAACAAGCTAGGTTTAGTGTTTACCAAAAACCGGCGAGTACTCGTGAAATACCTATAGACTGTTACTGTTTTATGATTTATCGAGAGTTTACCAAAACTCGATAAAAAAAAATAATAATAAATCGATGACTACTTCACAAATTTTATTAATACAAAAATAATATCAGAAAATTAATGACGGTATAATATATAATATGCTAATATGTCATGCTTAACAATTGAATACAATAAAATTATTTCATACTATATAGCAATGTTCTTTTATAAATTAATAGATATTGCAAGTAATTATTATTTTATATAATACTCATTAGTAAATAGTATACTCCGAATTTTACAAACATCTCTCGAAGAACCTGTTATCAATTGGTACACTTATAAAATCAGACTAATAGTTCTCTTAAAATAAATTCATCCAAATCCAATCATGCTTATTAGATGGAATGAAAAAATAAAAATAAAAACTAACATTTTGAACAAATATGAGATATTCAAGTGGAAAAAAATGGAGAAATAGATTTTTATATTTTTATTTTTTGTGTGGTAATAATTAGAGTTGAGTTATAGCTGAAATTGAAAATGATTTGATGAAGTGGAAAGGGATTGAATGTTGCCAGCTACCTCCAAAGCATGTCACTCCATAAACTGAAACTCAACACAACTGTGTAATCCACACCCTCTTCAATACTCTCCATTTTTACTGATAACAACATTGATACAATACCACATCTACAATAATTGGTATTTATACCCCTCGATTTTGTTTATCGGTGCAGTTTGTGCTCTAAAATTTAGTTATCGACAACAATGCGCTTCTATACTTTTACAAAAGAATTATCGTTGCCCCTTACGTCTCAGTAGAAACTATTACTATATTTTTGACGTGTACGCAACACATAATTTGTAAGAGTACGTTAACCAAAAAAAATTCTCTTAAATTATGGTACTTTTATATTATTACAATCTTTTTGATAATTAGATTGTTTGATTTACAAAATTACAATAATCTCACAATACACCATATTGATATCGTTTGATAAGTAATTGAAGAAGAGGATATTTGTGCTGATTTTTTAAAAGTACGTGAGTTATTGCCGTTATAAATTTAAGTTCTAATAAAAGCCAATTTTTCCAAAATATACTCAACATATATTTTCAGCCAAACTTTTAAGGCTCTCTTAATTCCCAATAAATGGTCTTTGAGTATATGTTTTTTTTTCTTTATAAAAAATTTATTAACGGAATATGATATGTAATTTGATTTTTTTTTTGAATGGATATGTAATTTGATATTATTACTGCCTTAAGAGCTCACCCTTTTTAGTACGAACACTTAGGTTATTTTACTCTTGGTAGCCAAATATAATAATATACCATATCTACTCATTTGTATGTGAATTTTCGTACAAAAAATATTCAGATATTTAAAAGGGATCTTGCCTAATTAAGACGTCGAAATTCCCCGTGGATAATACTTAGGCCATTTGGATAAATGGCTCTTTATTAAGAAAATACAAATTATTGCATTTAGATAATTAAAATTTTGTCATCAAGTATATTAACTTGTTTTGTTCAGTGCTTATATTTTTTGTTTCTCATCATTTTAATGCCATATAATGATTCCACTTTGTATTTACTAAGTAATACTATAATTTATTGGTTTTAATAAATTTAATTGTGAAACCTTGAATATTGTGACTATAAATCATATAGCTTAATTGATTGGTTATTCTTAACAAACCCTTCATTGATAATCAATCATAGCTTAATTGGAAATGAATGCTTGAATTGTTAGTTCTTGGTAGATGATAATCGATATTTGATTACAAATCTCATTCCATCAATTTTTTTATTTTTATTTTTTGCAAATAATGATTTTATTAAGTATAAGTAAATTTAACGTTGAGCGATGGCATGTGATTTCGCTTTCACGAACACGGTGAAAGAAGAAAATAATTGAAAAAAATATGACCTAGTTAAAAAATTTCAACAACTTGCAGCCGCAGTAAAAATCTTGTCTAAACAAGTTAGGATAGTTGAATTTCGCAATCGAAAACAAACACAAATTTATCGGCCGTACCGTACGTCTATTTATACTTCTTTTGAAAATTCTGAATAATGGTTTGATTATGAAGAGACTAGAATTAAATAATTTTGGACATTGACAACGAGAGAAAACTAATTATCCTTAATCAACTACATATATGGACCTTAGACGACTTTAGTACTTACCATATAATTATAAATGGTATGCTTAGGTACTGTGTCGGTTCAGGCTTTATCTGCTTTTATCATGTTGATATTTGTTTTAGATATAGTATTCCAGTCACATCATATGTATTTATAATTATAAATATATGATTGGTGATATTATAATTATGTATTACTTATTTACTTCTATGAAATAATTATAGACTCAAGCAAACGTAAACGCTTTGCAAAATTTATATATATACGCTACATTAAAACTTTTATAAGTTGGAACCATAAAATTTATTATATTAAAAAATTTATTAATTTGTCGAGGAATAAATTAATGTACTAATTATAATTAAAATCTACAAAGGTATTATTTAATAAATGTATTACTTTATTAATTTATTAATGTAAAATAAATAAAAAAAACCGCGCTTTCTTTAATTATGTACATAAATACAATACTTGTAAATACCGTCGGGAATTTTGTCATGTGGTCAAATGCAAACTCTTTGCACGTGGGTTATAAACTGTTTAGAAGGCTTGACCGATATTTTAACACCGTCGGCGGGTTCGTGCAAGTACTCTGCACGAATTGGATAACGCGACTGAAAAATCGTCTTGCAGTCATGTACTTATATATGTATTCTTATTCGGCTTGCTTGATAAAAATATTATAAACCAAGTTCATTAGCACTACTCTACACTAAAATAACACTTCAACATTTATTTATTGGTATGTGACTTTAATTAAGTATGATAGTTGATTAACAATGTATTAGTGATTTATATTTTTTTACTTATCGTCGAAAAGTAAAATGTTAATCTTTTACTATTGCAATTGCGTGAGGTGTCGTTTTCTTTAGACGAGGAAAATAAAAGAAATTAAATGGTTGCAAACAAAAGTGGTTGGATTAAAATAATTGAGTTTTATTATTTTGGCGTGTAATGAAATGAAAACAAATTAATAGCCGTTATTCAGTAAATATATGAATGGTTAAACCATTTCGTCATGTGCTTATGTTGTTCATCATCATGCTACCTTAATGCCACGACGAATAATACCATTAAGTTTTAATCTTCACGAGTTTGAATCTTCAAAGTCAATGAAAAACCGATTTCCAGTATTAATCCTAATAACCTACGGACAAGGAGACCTTAACGAATTTTTAGAATTTTTAGACTCTTTACACATTAAGTTAACAAAAGTTTTGACGATCTTTACGTGAGCATAGACCTTAATTACTCCTTGAAGGCTTGAACAGCTTTGAAGAGCTAATAAAAGTTATAGATATTTATTTACGTCATTTCCCCTATTCGTTGTTGTTCTCGTTTTAGGTTTTTTTTTTTTTGGACTCGACTCGACTATATGTAATTTACTTTTTTGAATTTTATAATATTAAAGCAAATTGAAGCTTAAAAAAATCATGCATTTGAAAGCACAATGATTTGATGGTCTAAATGTTATATTCGTGTTTATGAAATCAATAGATTTCATAATTTATATAATTTTCTTTAAGGATAAAATCCATTAACCACTAATTTTGTGATCCCATCATTTATTTCTTATTATGTGGTAACACTAATACACGATATTTACAAAGACACTTAAACATCCTATTTATTAAATCAAATTAATATATATATATAAGACCAAATGCCTAGATTACTAACAAAGATGCAACCTAATATATTATACACAACCGGTTATCGTTTTATTTAATTATTTTTTTTGTTATTACTTTTATGAAACTTGAGAGAATCAATAAAATTTTCATCTATACAATTAGCACCAGTCACCACATGGAAATCAATAATTTAGAGAGGATCTTCGATTGGAAATGGAGTACAACTCAACAACGGCATTTTTTCAAGCTCACTTCTGTCCCTCACTCATATACTGTTTTCCTTTTGGAATTTTGGTAAAGTAAAAGTGTAAAAGTAAAACTACTTGATCAGTTGATCTACATAATTTATTTTTTTATTATTATTTTAAGTTGCTTCCTTTGAATAATATACTAATAGTAGAACTTTTAGGATTGTGATAATTGAAAGAAAGGACAACTAGTTGGAAGTCATTAATTGTGTTTGTTGGAGTTTGTTGCTCTACAATTATCTCTACGCAAGACTTTTCTCACCACCCATTAAAACTTTAATTAAAAAATTGGGGAAAAAAAAACATTATTGCGTGTGTGTGTGTGGAAGATACGTATATTTCATATTGCTTTAACTGTTGTCTTTCAATTTACAACGACATGTCTCAGTACATTTCCATTACACTTCATGTTTTATCTCCCAAAAAAGAAACCGTCTCTTGCTTCTTTTTCTATCTATTTTTCTTATTTTCATTTAATGATACTCCAATTCATAGTTATCCTCATTTCATCAATCATAGATAAAACGACAATTTTTTTTTTTTTGTGATTAACGACAATGATTGTGAAAGTGAATTGTTTGATTTTATTCAGTTTTATTTTTCCCCCTTCAAGATTTTAGTTAGATGGAATTAGATAATTAGTGGACTTTCGCCACATATATTTAAAGGTAATAGCGGTATTCAAATTGTAGGCAACTACAAATGACAAATACCTAAGTTTTTTCTGTAATAGAAAATTATTATTAAAACCATAATTCCGCTCAACTTTTACATTATAAAAAAAAGTTATTAGACTTGTCAATTTCTCTTAAAAAGTGTTAGTGGATAGACATTTATCCCCTCTACAAAACTCTTTACTTTGGTTTTTCTTTTATTAATTTAGTTTTAATTTTTATACAGGCTTTTGTTTTTATCCCAAACTCTATCTTAAACGACGATTGCCTTTCACATAAAGTTCACGTCGTTTAGTTTCATAATAATCGACACCAACGCTTTTATTAAATGACGTTTTATGTTATCCTCTCAACGTGACTGAAAACGACATAATATTGGGATGGAAGAGATGACACTTGAGAAACGACATGATAGTAGTCTTTGCGTAAACATGAGCGAAAATTGCGAGTAAGAAAAGGTAACAAACAATTATCAGCTTAAAACCTAGATATATATAAATGTAATTAATACATTCTATTCAAATTTCAAAGTACTACGAAGAAAGCGATTATCTGATCTCAACAGAAAGTACAAAGGATGATATCATAAATCGACTAAAATTTTATTTTGGTTGCATAAGTTCCTTGTTTAATGTACAATCACGTTCACGAACATGTCTAATTAGTTGTACGTATCTCTAATGAGTAATATTGTCGTTTTCCTATGTTCAACGACATGTCATATAGTACCTACTACACTTCATGTTCTATCTCCTAATAAGAGAAAGATAAACCATGTCTTCAT
Source organism: Parietaria judaica (assembly GCA_954871525.1). Taxonomy (NCBI): domain Eukaryota; kingdom Viridiplantae; phylum Streptophyta; class Magnoliopsida; order Rosales; family Urticaceae; genus Parietaria; species Parietaria judaica. Next base: position 13,175,655 of record OX940862.1, read on the forward strand.
TTATTTTAGGGATAATTACGGTAAAACATATTTTTTTTCTTCGAAATAGCACCACATATTTTAAAGCTTTAATTTGCGTTGATTAGATACCTAGGGTCGTGAAATTTTGGTTTTCAATTTTTTTTTCAAGCCTCCGCTAATACTAACGCATTTAACATGAAAATTCTGAAATTCAATATAGAAAAAATGAACGTTATTTTGAATTGTACACGTGTAAATAACTCAACATTAATGGAGATACATTAGACATAATCAATCGAAAATGCGAATTTCATGATTTCAAGGAGTTAATCATCGTAATTAAAAATTAGAGAATGTCATATTTTCAAAAAATATATAAGTACTTATATTGTAATTATCCTTTTATTTTATTATTCCTATTTTTATTGCCTTATTCAATAAATGACATAATTACATTCAACAAAACTTGCATGGCATAGTGCAGAAATGACATGTGCATGTAATCTTGATCAATAATGCCAACTGTCCTTATCGTGTGAATATATTTTATAATACGAGTACATGTAATATCGACCAATAATGCCGCACCATATAAAAATAAAAATAAAAAAGAAACATGTGAAAATATGACCCCTACATGTTTTACACGTTAGAAATTAATTTATTCATTAGCGTCAAATAGGCCCAACCATGATTCGAGCCAGGGTCTAGTTAAAGTGGGCTTTAACGACGCAGAGGCTTATTGGGCCGAGCCCATAAAGCCCAATACAGCAACAGACATCCATGACCCGGGTCTAGTTCCGGACCCGGATCCGACATGCTTCACTCGCTGACCAGCTCCGTCCGAGAAACTCTTGGCATTTCTCAGTCGCTAGAGCAAGGCCACTCCAAGCTTCAGCTCTGCTCCTAAAACCCTAGCAACCCCCACGCCTTCCTTCCCATCGCCATCATCGTCGTCGGAGAAGAAGAAGAAGCTGGAGAGAATCCACTTGTCTTCATCGCCACCGGAGCCTCCCTCTCGTTCGTCAACGGCACGCAATGGCGAACTCGCCGGAGTCGCTCGCCGCCGTCGCCTGCATGGTCTCCAATTCCTCCGTCAAGAATCGGATTCGCATCTTCCGGCAAGAGCTTCCTCGCGTCCTCGACAGCTTAGGTCAGTCCAATCTCTATCACTTCTGGTTTCGGAAATGGATCTTATGTGAGCTTGTCGGGAACAATTAATGGCTGTTACGCGAACTGTTGCTTGAATTGTGACAGAAATGAACGTTGAGGTCGCGTCGATTTTGGTGGATACGATATTCAAGACGGCGTATATATACGATGATCGAGGATCGAGGAATGCTGTTGATGATGTGCTTTCGAAGGTGCTTGGCGAGACGGTCTTCATGAAGAGCTTCGCGGCAGCGCTCGTTCAGGCGATGGAGAGGCAAGCGAAGGTTCAGTCGCACGTTGGCTGCCTCAGGCTTCTCGAGTGGTCGTGCTACCTTCTCACTAAGAGTCAGTTTGCGACTCTCTCGAAGAACGCATTTTCTAGAGTAGCTTCAGTACAGGCGCTGTTACTTCATATAGTTATGCCGAGATCTTCCCACGAGCGAAAGGCTTGCAGGCAGACGTTTTTTCAGATGTTTTCTCAGGTTTGGTTCTTGTCTAAGTTGCTTCACACGACACAAGACTTTCATGACCTTTTTCAGTCACTTCTGACCGCGTGTTTATACGTATTCTCAGTCCCCGGACATCTATAAAGTTTATGTAGAAGAGCTCAAGGACGGCCGAATCGCGTGTAAAGATAGTCCTATGCTGTTATGGTTACTGTTGGATTTCTCATGTACCTCAAGTAAAACACCTACTCTATTTGAAGAGTTCAAGGTAATGTTCTTCGAATCATTTTAAAAGAGCTATACGTTCTTCATGGTTAAATTTATCTATGTTGGTCATTGAATGGAGGCTGTATAATTTCATCAAGTGAATACAAAGCTTTTATTTATTTCTTTATGGGGATGGGATATTATTATAACTTTGTGTATGTGGGGGAAGATACTAGGATCTCACAGTAAAAAATAGTAAAACTAATTCAAAATGAAATATCTAATATAAAAGTATCCTTGTATCCCCAAGATTTCCGGCAACACCTTATGCTCTAGTGAAATTAAGAACTGACTCTTTCTGTCTCCCTGTTCACAGCCGGCATTCCTTGATATGTACGTTAAAGCAGTTCTTAGTTCGAGAGAGAAGCCTTCAAAGGGTCTTAGTGAGGCGTTTGAGCCCCTGTTTACCCACATGTCACATGATGATTTTCAAAATATCGTGATTCCTGCTGCTGTTAAAATGCTTAAGCGGAACCCTGAGATTGTATTGGAGGGGGTTGGAGTACTTTTGAAATCAGTCAACTTGGACTTGAGCAAGTATTCTCTAGAAATGCTTTCCGTTGCCTTACCACAAGCTCGGCACGCCGATGAAAGCAGAAGAATCGAGGCATTGACAATCGTTAGCGTTTTGAGCAAAAAGTCGAGTAATCCAGATGCTTTAGAAGCAATGTTCAATGCTGTAAAGGCAGTACTCGGAGGTTCGTTTTTACTTTATTGTTCAGTTTCTTATTTGATAAAAGAAAGAAATTGAAAGAAAAAAAAACTAAACTATGGTTACCGACATGATGTTGAATATATTTGAACTTTGGATTTATTTGTTTGGCCAAGAAAATTTGTAACTCAGGAGGTTCCCAAATTGTAACAGGCTCTGAAGGAAGACTTCAATTTCCTTACCAAAGAATTGGAATGATCAATGCACTGCAAGAGTTATGTAACGCTCCTGATGGGAAACACATCAGCAACATTTCAAGAACCATATGCAGTTTCCTTCTATCTTGCTACAAGAGTGACGGTATATTGTAGCCTTCAAATGTTGTTTCCTTTTTCCTTTACTTTTGGAGTCTTAATCTAATGTTTTACATCCTTCTTTTAATTATATATTTAGATGTTATTTCAATATGATAATAATTACAGGCAATGAGGAGGTTAAGCTGGCAATATTGTCATGTTTGGGATCTTGGGCAGCACGTTCTGCTGATGTAATTGAATCTGATATGCTTTCGTTCATTGCCTCGGGGATCAAGGAGAAGGAAGCTTTAAGAAGAGGGCATCTTCGTTGTTTACGAGCCATATGTAAAAATACGGACACCGTTTTACTCGTAAGTTGGAAGATATAATATTTTTTTTTGTCTTTATAGTCTTTATCTTATTTTGGTATTTCCTTGAGCTTACTGGTTCCGCCATTACGCAGATGACTCCGTTACTGGCCCCTCTCATCCAACTTGTTAAAACTGGTTTTACAAAAGCTGCTCAACGGTTAGATGGAATATATGCACTGCTTTTAGTTGGAAAAATTGCAAACATTGACATCAAAGCAGGTGTTACAACCTTCACTTTCTTTTCTTCTATTTCAATCTTTTTTTTAATTGTTATTGAATGTGCCCATCTCACCGTAGTTCATGAACATATGTTAGTAATCCCCTTTTGTTCTTTTTGCACAGAGGATACTGTTACGAAGGAGAAGATCTGGTCTTTGGTATCTCACAATGAGCCTTCTCTTGTGCCAATAAGTATGGTAGGCACTGAATGATTCTCTTATCTCTCTTGCCATTACGTTTTCCCTACTTACATGGTACACAATCTAATTACTGGTGGGGCAGGCCTCAAAATTTTCAACCGAAGACTGTATGGCGTGTGTGGATCTTCTTGAGGTGCTAATGGTGGAGCATTTGAACCGGTACGAGTGGTTTTGTCTTTTTTTTTTTCTTCCAAAAATCCCTGTATTTTCCCCCTCTTCAGCTACACTTCTTGCATATTGTTATCCATTTTGGAAAGTTGGTAGTTATTGTTTTTGTTGCTTCTATTATGCAGGATATTAGACACCTTTTCTGTACGTTCGCTGTTACAGGTAAACTAACAGGCTCATTTTTTTATTTCGTCATTATAGAACTGAAATTTAGTGTATAAATAATATTTTTTATCATGCAGTTGATAATCTTTTTAGTATGTCACCCTTGTTGGGATATTCGAGGAAGGGCCTTTGATGCTATCAAAAAGATAATTGGTGCTGCTCCACAATTAGCTGCTACACTTTTGCTTGAATATTCTAATTTTTTGTCCCTTGTTGCGGAGAAACTCGTCACTTTAAAAACAAGGTACATCTTAATATGTGACGAGTTATTTATTTTTGGTCTATGAAAAGTGTCATTTAGTTATTGATTTAATTTTTTAAGTTTCTTTCTAATTCTATCGTGATTGATTTTGAGATCTAAACTAGCTTATTTACAGTGACTCGGATAATATTACTTTGGATGCTCAAGTGCCTTTTCTTCCATCTGTTGAGGTCTCAGTAAAAGCTTTAGTTGTGATGTCATCAACAGCTTTGGCAGTTGATCCTAGGGCGTCAATGCAAGTTACGCTCGGTGCGCATCATCCATATTTAGTTGGCAGTGGAAAAAGAACTGCAGTTTGGACGGTAAATATATGTATTTTTTTCTCATATTTTGTATACTTTTGGTTTTTTTGAGTTTTTTTTTTTTTTTTTTGCAAATTCACTTTCAGTTTGAATGCAGAAAATTTATATATTGTACCATCACTAAAAATGAGCTCAAAACATGTCACCCTCAAGGAGCTTTCTCATTTTTCTATGTTAATCATCAAATTGTGTGATCCACTCTACAATCTGAAACCAGGATAAATCTCATAATCAATTAGAGGTGTCTGTTTTATGTTGTTGTTGTTGTTTTTGTTGTTGCAGAAATTGCATTATATCAATTAGCCTTTTTCCTACATTGTGCCTTATACATCATATACTTTCCCCCCTAATATTATTAATTATCCCGTTTTTTTCTTCTAATTGTGTGTTTGTTTCAGAGGCTGCTTAAATGCTGTAAAACATTTAGTATTGATGTCATTGCTATTATATCAGCCGATTTGGAGAATCTGTGCAAGGTAAGCCCTATTGTGTCTTCAAGATATCCCTTTCTGTTTTAAGATATGTGTCCATTTAATAGATCAATCTTGAGTTTCTTTATTGAGCTCAAAGTTTGTAAAGAGACTTTCCTTATTGTTTTCTATAGCGTACGCCGATGGTATTGGGTGAATTAACAATTATCTTCGACTTCTTATTTCTCGATGTCAACTTCAGGATTTGTTTGGACCAAAAGGCTTGACTAGTGCCAATCCACTCGAGCAACAAGCGGCTATTTCCTCACTTTCGACATTAATGTCCATATTGCCCGAAGAAACCTACCTAGAGTTTGACAAGGTACAGTGCTTTATTTCCTCGTTAAGCTATATTACAAGTGAGTTCCTAGTTTTTATGGCCATGGAATAAGGTTTGGTTTTTGCTTACTGGAACTTTATAACTGTTCCAGCATTTGAGGAGTCTTCCAGACCGATCTTCACACAATATTCTTTCCGAGTATGAAATTAAGGTTAGTACCTCGACTTATTTTTTTTCTTCAATTATTCGTAGAAAGTTTCTTCAAAATTCTCTTCAGTTGCAACAATGATACTTGAAGTTGTATGCAACATAATCTTCAAGCTCATTGTAATACCTTATTTTCTGCGGTTACAAACATTTGAAGAAAAAGTCATATATGCAGGATATTTCTAGTTTTATGTTTGCATATGCTGTCCTGTGGTCATTGACAATGGAAGATGAATGTAAATAATAGAAAGAAAAAAAAAACAGATTACACTTTGAAGGGAGAGGTTTGTAAGTAACTTAAATTGAATCGAACATAACATGAAACCTTTACACGGATAGACAATACACTCAACACATGGATAGACAATGCACTCAATTGTAAATAACAATACTGGTTACTATATATGATCAGCAAATTAATTCATTCCCTGAAAAATAATTGGATTACTGCTAGCTTAAATATATGTGAAGCAGGTGCTTTTTAGATGAGAACTCTCCCAAAATTACTTAAAATGATGAGAATGCTTTGCCTATGAAAGCTTCCTATTTTTAAATTTTACCCTCCATTATTTGGGATTTTGCTGTAATATTTTTTTAGCTCCAGTGCTCTCTCGTTTGTATCATAAGGGTGCTTAGGCATTACTCTCCATTTGTTCAACTATTTTTTCCGACTAGTTCTGCATATACATTAGCTTTTCTTATTATGTTATTTAAAGCTACTATCTCGTTCTGGCTCAGGTTTTCCGCACTCCTGATGGCATTCTTTCGAATGAACAAGGTGTATATATTGCAGAAACTGTCCCTGTTAAGAATATGAAGCAAGCAAAGGGCCGTTTTCGGATGTATGAAGATGACGATGATGTGGTAAATCAGATTTTTATTTTCATTGACATTTTGGCATACATTTGTTGCATAAGAGAAACAAACACATTTTGTTCCCAAATGATATTGTAATTTTTTTTGACTCATTATTTAATATAATGATTTGATGACCAGGGTTCAGATGTTTCTAATAATGCTGTGAAAAGAGAGCCAGCTGGGAAAAGGGAACCCGTGAAGTCGACAAAGAAACCTGGTATGTAGTACTGATTTTTTTATGTAATTATTATTTTCTTAGCCAAGTTATTACGTGTCTTGACATATTTATCTTCAGACAAAGCAAAGACTGCAAAAGAGGAGGCACGTGAGTTGCTTCTAAAAGAGGAGGCATCTATTCGGGAGAGCGTCAAGGAAATACAAAAAAATTTGTCAGTGGTTCTTAGGGCCCTTGGAGAGATAGCCGCATCAAACCCAATTTTTGCGCATAGCCAACTGAACTCTCTGGTTTGTTTTTTAAAACTATTTTTCTTGTCTATGCAAAAATCTCGAATGATTATTATGCCATTTTTTCTTTTAGTTTTCTACATTTGAATTAAGATTCTTGTCTTTTACCTTGATTCAGTTCAAGTTTGTTGATCCATTTTTGAGATCACCAATAGTCGGTGATGTGGCATATGAGACGATGATAAAGCTGTCACTGTGTACTGCCATACCATTGTGTAATTGGGCCATTGATGTTGCTACTGCTCTACGGTTGATCGCAACAGATGAAATTCAGCTTCAGTTTAATCTAATTCCGTCAGTTGGTGAAGGGGAAGAAAAAGGAGAACCTTCTTTAGGTCTTTTTGAGCGAATCGTGGCTGGTCTTTCCGTGGCTTGTAAAACGGGACCTCTTCCTGTTGATTCATTTACTTTTGTTTTCCCAGTAAGTTCTTTTCCTCTCTTTCTTGTATGACTAATCTTTTCCCAATGATGATTCTGATAAAGTCTGGGTAGATAATCAAAGTGAACGAGAATTCTTTATTGATTAACGTAACCCCAATTTCTAATTCGATAGTTAGACTGGAAAACTCTCCCAAGATGCTCAATAGGAAATTCCACTAATTGAACATGATGGCTAGCTTTAGCAGTGAGCGCTTCATAAAGCTTACACACGCTTTATTAACCATAGACATAAAATACCCATAGTGATAGAAAATACAAGTAATGACATAACAATGTGTGTAACAGATTCTCTTTACTAACTCATCTCTATCACGTTCTCTATGCTTTTTTACTTTTGTCAGATAATGGAGCGAATTTTGTTATCTTCTAAGAAGACAGGGCTTCATGATGATGTGCTTCGAATTCTTTACATGCACATGGATCCTGTGCTACCCCTTCCTAGGATTCGGATTTTATCAGTTATTACTTCTAATCTGAGAATCCCTTTGATTTTTTTTCCTGGTATAGTTTTTTCTCTAAATTCATATGTTCTGGTAAAGGTACTTTACCATGTTCTTGGAGTCATCCCAGCTTATAAATCCTCTATCGGGCCCGCTTTGAATGAGTTATGTCTAGGTCTGCAATCAGATGAAATTGCACCTGTATGTCCCCTCAACTCGGAGTCTACATTGCCATCTTTGGTGCTCTTTCAGTGTAAACATTAACATGATATATTTTTGTAGGCTTTATATGGAGTTTATGCTAAAGATGTTCATGTAAGACTTGCGTGCCTGAATGCTGTAAAGTGCATTCCTGCTGTGGCTAACCGATCTCTTCCGCGAGATGTTGAGATTGCTACTAGCATTTGGATTGCTTCACATGATCAGCAGAAGGTTCGTACTGTTAATTGATTTCCCTGATTTTTCTTTTGTTCTATGATGAGATGGGTTTGTCTATAAACGATGGAAGGAACACCAGTTTCCCCTGATTTCTTAATAATAATAAAAAAAATCAGAATTGGTTTGAAAACCAGTATCCGAAAAACTCAGCTTCCATGAAGGAAAAATTGGTTTCGGTATCCATTGCTCAAACACTGGATATAATCCGGCTTCGGCTTGAAATTTTCATAAACCATAATCTAACACCGGTTGTTACCCTAGTTGGGATTTTATTTATGTTGCACATGATGTGTTCAATGTTCTCCGGAGATTGGAACTGATTGTGTTCGTATATATATGCAGTTAGTTGCAGAAACTGCTGAAGATATATGGGATCGCTATGGGTATGAATTTGGGACTGATTATTCTGGACTTCATAAAGCTCTTTCCCACGTTAATTACAACGTAAGGTTGGCTGCTGCAGAGGCATTAGCAGCTGCTTTGGATGAATACCCAGATTCTATACAGGCGAGTGCTGTTTTTTTTAAATCATGATTTAAATTAAAGTTTTATTTTATTTTCATTAAGATCTTATTTTTATTCATTTATTATTAGGAGTGTCTCTCTACTTTGTTTTCTTTGTACATCCGTGACGGTGGCCTTGTGGAGAACAATATTGATGCTGGTTGGCTTGGCCGTCAAGGCGTTGCTTTGGCATTGCATTCTGCTGCTGATGTGCTCAGAGCAAAAGATCTTCCTGTTGTTATGACGTTTCTGATCTCACGGGCACTGGTAGGCTATTTTTTTAGCTGATTTAGACCAGGATTTTATAATAGGGGTCAATTCGTTATTTTCTCTTAGTTTAGACCCATATTATCTAACTAGTATGTGGTTAGTTAGAGAATATCATTATATAAGAAGAAAGGTAATGTACGGAATAATCTAAAATGTTTGAAGTGAATGTGAATGGAGAGTTGCGGGGACTCTCTGATACGTTATCTTTGTGTAACACTTTCTAGATATTATTTAGAAAATATTCGGGGCTTCTATTGAAAGATTTGGTGATTTGTTTTTTCACTATCTTTTTTTTTTGGGTAATGTTTCTCTCTTGTTTTTACCACTTTAAAAAAAAAAAAGCTAAGCTGGCAAAATCACACTGATGGCATTATATTCTTGTATGCTTTTATATGTGTAGGCAGATCCAAATGCAGATGTTAGGGGTAGAATGGTCAATGCTGGTATTGTGATAATTGATAAGCATGGCAGGGACAACGTGTCTTTATTATTTCCCATCTTCGAGAACTACTTAAACAAAAAGGTATATTTTCTCTTTCTAACTATTTATGCTTTCTCTTAAATTGTCTGCGGGAGTTCCTTTTTCTGGAAACGAAACGCAGCATATATTATATTAAAAAAATGCTTGAATATTTCCTCTTCCCTTAGGCCACAGATGAAGAGAAATATGATTTGGTTAGAGAGGGTGTTGTTATATTCACTGGTGCTTTGGCAAAACATTTGGAAAAGGTATTGATATCATCTTACTCTATTGGCCTTTCTATAAGTTTTTATCTAATGAAATCTTTTTGCTTTTAAAATTTCCGGTGTCGAATAGGATGACCCTAAAGTTCATACAGTTGTAGAGAAGTTGTTAGATGTGTTAAAAACTCCCTCAGAAGCTGTTCAACGAGCTGTGGCCTCATGCCTAGCTCCATTAATGCAATCAAAGAAGGTACACCACACACTAATGCATAGAAATTTACTTGCATTTGCAAATTACATTGAAGGTTGATTTTTTACCTGCACTTTCCCAGTTACGCATCATGACCATTGGATGTTGACTATAAATTGTATAGAACATTATCAACTTTATTCTTTTTATTGGTTTAATCTTATATATACATTATAATTCCAAGCTACTTTTTTATTCAAGACATTGGTGGATCAAAGGACCCTTGATGATATAATTGTGCGGATCTAACAGACTTTCTTCTTTTCTTAAGGATGATGCACCAGCTCTTGTATCCAGGCTTCTGGATCAATTGATGAAGAGCGATAAATATGGAGAACGTCGGGGAGCGGCTTTTGGGCTTGCTGGAATGGTGAAGGGACTTGGGCTCTCTTCCTTGAAGAAGGAGAATATCATTTCTGTGCTGCAAGAAAGTCTCTCTGACAGGTATTTTTCTTTTATCTTTTTCAGTAACTAACTGGCTCCTTTCTTCTGTAAGTGGTGTGGAAACTTATACATAGCTCATCAATGTACCTGTGAATGAGCTAAAATTATATGTTCTCTTAGTTAAAAAATATTTTGGTCTATATAATTTTGGTGCTGTAGTTTCGTAATTGAATTTTTTGTTTATATTTTTCTCATAACAATTTCTCAGGCATGACAACATGATGGAAATTATTCTGGAAATATATCAATTTTACACTGTTCTTGTATTTAATTTCATCCTGAAAGTGAATGGTTTGAGGATGTGATTTTTATTTTAGTTTTTTACAATGAACATTTTTCTAAGCTTTATAAGTATCAAACGCTGTGTCAGAGGAATTCCATATTGCTGAAGCTTTTTATTGTCAAATTGCTCTGTTAGTAGCAACTGTTTGATATTGAAGCTTATTTTCATTGTGATTCCAGGAATTCTGCAAAAAGGCGTGAAGGAGCTTTACTGGGATTTGAGTGCCTTTGTGAAACACTTGGGAGATTGTTTGAACCGTATGCAATAATTCTGATTCATTTGTGGCAAAAAAAAGGGAATTTCTTCACCTTTTTTATGTCTTTTCTTTACCTTCTGCACAGGTACGTGATTAAGCTGTTACCATTACTTCTGGTTTCCTTCTCGGATCAAGTGGCTGCAGTCCGTGAAGCTGCCGAGTGTGCTGCCCGCGCAATGATGTCCCAACTCAGTGCTCATGGGGTCAAGTTGGTCCTACCATCTTTGTTGAAGGTGTGCTGAGCTGTTACTTGTATATATAGAGACATATATGTATCAATACATTAATGTGGGTTTGAAATTGGTAATTGGTGGTTGAATATGAAAGGAAAGGATAACACACGAACCATCATAATCACTTTGATTATGAGATAGCTTAATCTGATTAAAGTGTGCTGTCTTTTGATGAAAATTGAAGGTGAAATATACCAAAATACAACCTAGTGCGGTTTTCTATTTTCTTTTCCCTATAAAGTTAAGCTGTACCTACGTATAAAATGTCATTTGCTTAGTAATGTATATAATATATATGAACTTTTCTATTTGTAAATTTCTTGCTTCTATTTAAATGATACATATATTTATTTGTATAGAAAGTCACCTTCATTCATTATATGTTAAATGTTTCACAGTGGATCTATGAGCAATTTGTGAGATATTATATATATAATATATATATATATATATTATTCTTCTAGGGTCTTGAAGATAAAGCTTGGCGGACAAAGCAAAGTAGCGTTCAACTGCTCGGTGCTATGGCCTATTGTGCTCCTGAACAGTTGTCTCAATGTCTTCCCAAGATCGTACCTAAACTCACGGAGGTATTTCGTTATTGAGATCATACTATGTATCTGATTGAACTATCTCGTATTTTGTTACCCTAAAGACGGTTTCTTTCAATTCATTAAACTGCAGGTTTTGACAGATACCCATCCCAAAGTCCAGTCAGCTGGGCAAATGGCACTTCAACAGGTTCTTGAATTTCGTGAAACTATTAGACTATACTTAACTTAACAGTTGTTACATGTGTAACACTTCAATTTTTGGGTGGTATTGTAGGTTGGAAGTGTGATTCAAAATCCCGAGATTGCTTCACTTGTTCCTACTCTTTTAACGGGTCTTTCAGATCCCAACGCGTACACAAAATACTCTCTTGATATTCTTCTCCAGGTAAACCTTTTTTATGTTGAATGAACGAGTGTCATAACTCGAGTACAATATATTTCATTATCTCGTGCTGAAATGCTCAATCTGTTTTCTGCAGACAACTTTTGTTAATTCAATCGATGCTCCTTCACTTGCGCTTTTAGTACCTATTGTGCATAGAGGACTCAGGGAGAGGAGTGCTGACACAAAAAAGAGAGCAGCACAAATAGTTGGAAATATGTGCTCATTAGTTACAGAGCCCAAATATATGATTCCGTATATAGGGTTACTTCTACCTGAAGTGAAGAAGGTAAATTCTCAGTGTTACGCATTTATACTTCCTGTTCCTGGCTATGGTTTCTTCTCATTTCTTGAATTTCTGAGAATAGGTTCTTGTGGATCCAATACCGGAAGTTCGTTCAGTAGCAGCAAGAGCCCTTGGGTCACTCTTACGTGGGATGGGTGAAGAAAATTTCCCAGATCTTGTTCCATGGTTACTTGAGACACTTAAATCTGATAATAGCAATGTTGAGCGCTCTGGAGCTGCTCAAGGATTAAGTGAGGTGAGTATTGAAATATAGCTTTTATTTCTTGGTTTTATTTGGTTTGTTAATTCCTAATTAACTATTTTTAGTTCATGCTTAGTTTGACTTAGCCTTGCATTGTAATCTACTTTTTATCAATATAAGAGATGTTTCTTTTTTAAAAAATTTACTAAGCACGTAGCTAGTTATTAATTAATCAATTTTTATCACGGAAAATAAATTGGAAAATTAGTTCCTGAATTTCAACACTTTATGCTGTGATTTCAGATTTTATGTAGGTTCATCTGGTCTTTGTGAAGTCATATTAAATGCAATTTGTATTATCTTTTTTTATTGTGATTGATTGATAGTACTAAAATGGCAATAAGTATTATCTAATGCTTGAACAATTATTTTTTGCCAGGTTTTGGCTGCCCTTGGTACCGAGTACTTTGAGCATTTACTTCCAGATATATTGCAAAACTGCTCCCATCAAAAAGCGTCTGTTCGTGATGGATATCTGACGCTCTTCAAGGTGTGAATTATAAGTATTTATTATGTATTTGTAAATATAGATTTCAATGTCCCAGTTTATTGAGTTTTGGGTTTTGAATGTGTTTCTAGTATTTCCCAAGGTCATTGGGCACCGAATTCCAGAAGTACTTGCAAGACGTCCTGCCTGCTATATTAGATGGTAACCTCATTATCTTGTAGATTTTGATTTCTAAATAGTGCAAGCATTCCCTCGGATTTTTGGGCTATCTTATAAATGTACAATATATAGTTCAGGGTACGAACCCAAATGCTCGAAATCTAATTCCAACCTAATACATCCCATTTGTAACTCAACCTGGGTTGATTTATTGGGTTAGGAGATTATTGATTCATTTGTGCGCATATGTATATGGCGAACACTTTTTCATTATTACAGTTGATCGTAAAAAAAAAGAGTTTGCATGATTAATCTATATAATTTTGACTTTCTTTTGTTTAAACTTTGGATTTATACTATCTTGTAGATTTTGGCTTGTAAATAGATCTTCACTTGCTTTTTTATTCGTTCTCTAAACTTTCTGCTTATTGCAGGTCTTGCCGATGAGAATGAATCAGTGCGTGAGGCAGCTTTGGGTGCAGGTCATGTCCTGGTTGAGCACTATGCAATAACGTGAGTCTTTTTACCTATTAATCTACTCTTGCTTATATTTTTTCGAAGGATGACTCATTTTCTTGTCGTACGACTTTCCCTCTTAACGAAACTTAAACCAATCAGATAGAAATCCAATATTTTAACATCTTATATTCCGCTTCAGATCTTTGCCTTTGCTCCTTCCTACTGTGGAGGAAGGTATATTTAATGACAGCTGGCGAATTCGACAAAGCTCTGTGGAATTATTGGGTGATCTTTTATTTAAGGTATGTTCCTTTGAACTTTTTTCCAGGCTTGTGTTCTATGATAGCACGACCATGTACACATACACGTCTTGTAATACTTTGCAGGTTGCTGGAACTTCTGGAAAGGCTTTACTTGAGGGTGGTAGTGACGATGAAGGTTCTAGCACCGAAGCACACGGTCGTGCTATCATTGAGGTTCTTGGAAAGGAGAAGCGTAATGAGATCCTTTCTGCATTATACATGGTTCGAACTGATGTCAGCATATCAGTGCGTCAGGTATGGAGAACTTATAATCTGGTGTTAGTATGTTTTTTTTTGGCACAAATTTCCCTTCTGATATATGCGCAAATGGTACCTCATATCAGAAAATTCCACAAATAATCCCTTTCATCCAAAAAATTTATCATATTAGGCCCCTTTTTATTTTGTTTTTCATTAATAACTAATAAAGTTTGAGTTAAATAGCGGCAAAAATATAATATTTGATGTGAATAGTTAAAAACCAGTAACTGTAATGTGTTTCTTTCAATAATAAGCTCCCGCACATCATCCAAATACTGAAATTTCATATTTTAACAGGCTGCCCTACACGTTTGGAAAACCATTGTTGCCAATACTCCGAAGACTCTGAAGGAGATCATGCCGGTTCTGATGAACACGCTAATTACTTCTCTTGCGTCTTCATCGTCCGAGAGGCGCCAGGTTTTTGACTTTTTTTTTTCTTTTTCTTGGGGGTTGACTAATGATTCGGAGGTCTTATGCTTATTACTGACTCAAGCCTCCTTCTAGGTTGCTGGACGGGCGCTCGGTGAGCTTGTTCGGAAGCTTGGTGAAAGAGTACTTCCTTTGATTATACCCATCTTATCTAAAGGTCTCAAGGACCCTGACACGAGCAGAAGACAAGTTAGTCTCTTTCTATATCTCTCCTCGGGGTCTATTTTATTATAATTACAGATCTTATAAACAATAGTGTATATTCTGCTCTATCAATTATCAACTGTTAGTTAGGAGTCCCCTGAATGGCCGTGCTGTTTGTCGTTTTGTCAATTAAATGTTCATGGTTTCTGTATTGGCCATTTAATCTATTTTCTTAGGTCATTACTTTTATTGTAGAATAAGATTTATATTTTTTTGCTATAAAGTCTTTGTTAGACTATGGATACACGGCTATTAACCAATATTTGATATATGACCTGTAGAACAAATAAATGGCATTTAAACTTAGGTCTAGGATTTAATCTGTGCACCTTTTTTTTTTGTCTTTCTGGCTACATGGTATAAAAACCTCTATTTGATCTGTGTTCGCTCGCTTGTTTTTATTTGCCTGTGTGTATATTAACAGTAAGATGTCACACTTCTTTTTGGCTTCTTTTCGGTGTACGTGTGGTTCTAATTTAATAAAGCTATTTCTCACTTACAGGGTGTGTGCATCGGTTTGAGCGAAGTAATGGCAAGTGCAGGTAGAAGTCAGTTGATAAGTTTCATGGATGATCTTATCCCTACTATTAGGACTGCACTTTGTGATAGGTATAGCATCAGCTTCAGCTTGTCGTTTCCTCTTTAGAAGAAAAAAAGGTTCTAATAATTTTATTTACTTGCTTCAGCACGTCTGAGGTTCGTGAGTCTGCTGGCTTAGCATTCAGCACCCTATATAAGGTGAGCTTTTTGGGTTATACCTCTATAGATGTACCTCTTTTCTTTTTTATGGCTGATATAATCATAAAAATGCCGTGGTGTAGAGTGCCGGTATGCAAGCAATTGACGAAATTGTCCCTACACTGTTGCATGCCCTGGAAGATGATGAGACTTCTGACAATGCTCTTGACGGCCTCAAGCAGATCTTGAGGTATGACTGGGAATATTTCTGTGTAATTTATATCGTGTGACAATTTTGATAAATACAATTCTATGCTGAAAATATCTCTAATCTTGAAATAACATTTCTAAAAAAAAAAAATACAACGAGAATAGCTTTAGTAAAACATTATATCGCTTAAGAACATAATCTTACAATTGATATTAACCTTGTCTACGATATCCAACTAATTGGGTTTTATTCGTTTCACTAAATTTTGCTATGATTGTCTGTTTCAGTGTCAGGACCACAGCGGTTTTGCCTCATATTTTGCCCAAATTGGTCCAACTTCCTCTTTCGTAAGTCCTCCTCTTAGTGTTTGTCTTAATCCTAAATGTGTCGAGGACGGTTTTGTAATTTGCGTTTGTTCAGTGCCTTCAATGCACATGCTCTTGGTGCATTTGCTGAGGTGGCTGGAGCTGGTCTTAACTCGCATCTTGGAATTGTCCTCCCTGCACTTCTCTCTGCAATGGTTGGTGATGACAAGGTATATGACTTTTAAATATAGTTTGTACGATTATATTCCTATACTAGAAAGTTTATGATTAATTTTATTATCCCTCTCATATGGTTGTAAAGATTACAATATAATTTCTTAAGTTGGAGATTCTTCATATTTCTTCTGGTCTTTTAATTCCGATGTTTCTTCGGCTTTCTCTCTCTTGGTCGTTGTCTGTACGGTCCTTAACTATACTACTCTTTAATAATCCAATTAAGAATATGCTTCTTTTTGAAACTGTAGAATGTTCAAAATTTGGCTAAGGAAGCTGCGGAAACTGTGGTGTTAGTCATTGACGACGAAGGTGTCGAGTTCCTTATATCGGAGCTTCTAAAATCTTCTAATGATAGCCAGGTAGGATGGAATCATGGAACTTAACACAAAAAGTTAATAATCTTGGCCAAGTCTGACCATTGAGCAAATGCGTGTCTGTTTTTATTGAGGTCGCCACAAAAATAATATATATATATATATATATATATGCAACTTTATGATCTGCTTCTTGGTGCATTGTTCATGACAATTGTCAGGCTTTTATTACCTGCATAATTTTGGTCTATTTAAGAGACATTTAGTGAATGGGAAAACTCACCAGTTAAGTCACATAAAACATAATCTACTTGAAAAGAGGGGAGATCAGTTTCATCCAGAATTTTCGAGATTGGTATTTTGGGTCGTGACGGCATTTACTTAACAGGGGTTTTATGTATTCATCTTTTACTCATTTGTTTTTCCTCCTTTTCTCTACCTATTTCATCAGGCATCAATCAGGAGAAGTTCTTCATATCTTATTGGATATTTCTTTAAGAACAGCAAACTATATTTGGTTGATGAAGCTCCCAACATGATATCTACCCTGATTGTCTTGCTAAGTGATTCAGATTCCGCCACTGTTGCGGTATGTATTATCCACGTCTTGTTTACTTTATATCCTAAATTCGTTATATATCATATATCTACTTTTTTTTGTAAAACAGGCTGCTTGGGAAGCACTGTCAAGGGTCGTTAGCTCTGTTCCAAAGGAAATACTTCCTACGTATATTAAACTAGTGCGCGATGCTGTCTCTACAGCCAGAGACAAAGAGCGGAGGAAGAAGAAGGTGCGAATCATTTCAAACATTTTGTTTTGTTTTGTTTTCATGAATGAGTTACTGTTCATAATTAGTATTGTTTCTTTCTTGGGAAAGTCTAAAATCTCGCTTTTGTAACATGTAGGGAGGACCAGTTCTCGTACCTGGGCTCTGTCTACCAAAAGCACTTCAACCGTTGCTTCCTATATTTCTTCAGGTATTCTTGCTTATGCCATTTTGGCTACAAAAAGCTTTAGTTTAATCTGGTTTCATCATACACAATTACACATAATATTGTGTCCACTGTCGTAACGTGAAGTACAGATTCAATATACATATCCCTAAAATTAATTATGCGAGGACTACATAAATTTTTATATTATCACACGTTGGTCTGGAGTTGGGACTGGGCAAAGTATAATTTAATCGAGGTTGTTAATTAATTAATTGAGTATTAATTTAATGATATTGCTGCAGGGTCTAATAAGTGGATCTGCTGAGTTAAGGGAGCAATCAGCAGTTGGTCTTGGGGAACTAATTGATGTAACTAGTGAACAATCACTCAGAGAGTTTGTCATTCCTATAACAGGGTATGTCCTGCTTCTCAAATATTATATAGTAACACACTTAATTCTCACACTCTAGGCTAATGCTTTTGCACTTGTCTGTGTTATGTATCTATTTATTCCCTTTTCTTTTCTCAACAACCAAATACCCCTAGTGGCTCAATACAGTTATAAAAAATGATAATTTAAATCTATTTTCTATTTACGAGCTAACAATATTTCGGTTTCCATCATTAGCATAGTTGAGGAATTACCACAACCCTAGACAGTTTTGTTACAAGGACAATAAATGTTTTTGGATATAATTACTGACCCTGATATGTTTTGACAAAAGGCCACTTATCCGGATTATCGGTGATCGGTTCCCTTGGCAAGTGAAAAGTGCTATTCTTTCTACCTTAACGATCGTTATACGGAAGGGTGGAATAGCTCTCAGGCCTTTTCTTCCTCAGCTTCAAACCACATTTGTGAAGTGCTTACAAGATAGCACAAGGTTAGGTTTAAAATAAATTATGGGAACGGCAAGCTTGTTCTTTTTACTACAGCAATTCTTAATTATTATGTTAAATTGAATTTGTGGCGCAGGACTGTTCGTTCAAGTGCCGCTCTAGCACTTGGAAAGCTTAGCGCTCTAAGTACCAGGATCGATCCTTTAGTGGGCGATCTGCTAACGAACTTGCAGGTGATTACAATTTTTGGCATATTGATATAGACTTGTCCTAACAGATTATACTTAAGGTGTTTGATTTACTGTTCAGACAACAGAGGGCGGAGTAAGGGAGGCAATTTTATCTGCTTTGAAAGGTGTCCTTAAGCACGCTGGGAAGAGTGTTAGTGATCCTGTTCGAACTCGTGTTTGCACTTCTATGAAAGATTTGATCAACAACGATGATGATCAAGTTCGAGTATCTGCAGCTAGCATTTTGGGCATAACGTCGCAGGTTAGTTCATCACTTTTGTAAATTTTCTATCATTCTTTTGTTATTACTAAAGGTGAAACCGGTAACCAGTTCCGTTTTTATTAACAGTTTTAAAACAGTTACCGGCTTTATTTCTTGAAAATCTGTTATCCGTTGAGCCGTTTCAACTGATTTTGGTGTAAAACTGGTAAGCAAGAAATATAAAAAATTAGTTAAAAAAATCTTTATCGAATAGAAGCCTCATAGTCAAATTAACATGTCCATTGTTCATCCTCTAGTTGATAATAGTATATCCGAGTCCATAATCCAATAAAAAATTTGTTTCCTAAACACAAAATAACATTTGTCGAAAATTGGTTACTCGGTGTTTGACTATATAAACCCGATCTCTCCGGTTTCTGGTGTCAAAGCAGGTTTCCTGATATATGATCTAATATTTTTTTTATTGAAATTTGCAGCACATGGAAGATGATCAAGTAACGGAGCTGCTTCGCGCAGTCTCAGATTCGGCCTCGTCTTCTAGTTGGTGTGAAAGACATGGCGCAGTGCTTACAATCTCATCTACATTCAGACACAATCCCTCCGCAATATGTTCTTCTCCAATATATCATGCTATTCTGAACCATCTTAAGACTACCTTGAAAGACGAAAAGGTAACAAAATTCTCCAAAAGGGCTGTTAATAAGCACTGTTAATAAAAGTTAGCAGCCATGGTCATGGTTTTTCTTGTGCAGAAATTAAGTAAAGAATTGAATTTATTGTAAAGGGTATTTTTGGTAATTTCTTAATTAGGGGAATAAGCTGTTTATAATGAAATTTTTTTAGTTCATAAATTGTGTAAAATTCTTATCAGATTTGACCTCCAGAATTGTTAAGCTGCTAACAGTTTATTCAATTCTCCGATTAGTTTCCTCTTCGAGATGCTTCAACGAAGGCATTTGGAAGACTGCTGCTTCATCAGATTCAGACCAATCCATCGAACACGTCTGTACATTCGGATATAATCTCGTGCTTGGTTACAGCTCTGCGTGACGAGTCCAGTGAAGTTCGAAGAAGGGCATTATCATGTCTAAAAGCAGTTGCTAAGGTATGTGGATTTAGTGGTTAAGTAAATGCCGTGTAGAACGTACTTAATTCCGAAATATTATTTTTTATCTTGTTTGATGCGAATAAACTTGCAGGCAAATCCTTCCGTCGTTGCGGGTCATGTTAATATCATTGGTCCTGCACTTGGGGAGTGTATGAAGGACGGAAGTACCCCCGTGAGACTTGCGGCCGAAAGATGTTCTCTACATATCTTCCAACTGACAAAGGGTAATATATTTGCTCTTTTTTTGGGTAATTTGCCCCCAATGGGAAATATTCAAGGGGAAAATGTCAAAGCTTCGTAAATGTGAAATTTACCGGGGGGGTTTTTTTTTTTTTTTTTTTTTTTCATTTTGCAGGTACGGAAAATATTCAGGCGTCCCAAAAGTTCATCACGGGGCTGGATGCGAGACGTATATCAAAGTTTTCAGAGCACAGGTATATTTATTAAGTCCCAATTTTTGTTACCCGTTTTTAGTAGAGATAAACGTGGTTAGAAAAGGAAAGGACATTAAAAGAAATGAGCTTTACAGATACGCCAAAGTTTAGTCAGAAAATTACATTTAAATCCTGATCCTCGAAATAAAAATAAAATCTCTGCAATCAATAGTACTCTTTTAATTCTTCAAATATGCATGCAGTGACGACAGTGACGACAGCGAAGATGACGCGAAAACCGGCTGATGTAAAAATAGGGTTTGTTTTTCCCTACTCAAGCCAGTTCAGCCAAGCCAAGCCAAAATTTTCATAACTATTGTATACAGAAAAATATATTGGAGAGATGAATCCACGAAGCTCGATAATTTACCCAATTTTTCGGACCTGGGTGTCTTAAAATTATTATACGGGCCGGGTCAATAATATTGAGGATCATGTATAGAAGATGTTTATGAATTTTGTAACTTGCGTTTTTGCTACGGCCGCCTTTGCTATCTTCCCATGTAAAAGTTATTCAAATTTTGAAATTCCTTTTTGGTGCATTAATATATTCAGCTAAGAATTCTAGTTTTCAAAGTTAATTTATATATTGCATTGTTTTAGACCACGTTTTGTCTATCGTTAATTTATGAAAAAATTACATGACAAAAAACAGGCAAAAAGATCTAGGTGCGGCATTTTACAATGAAGACCGAAAACTGTCATATCGGTATTTTTACAATTAAAATCTGATATCTCAGTCATTTAATATATATATATATATATATTTGTTTTTAAATTTGGTGTTCGGTATTTGTTAGAGCATATACATCAAGAGAGATAAATATTAGGACTCCCCACGCATATGCGGTATTTAGTTCCAGTTTTCTTCAAAAAGTTGAATATTGCTGTTGCATGACATTCATATTCGATTTCTACAGAAAAGCTGGTTAATATTCGGTCTAAAATCCGGTTTTGTTATCCGCTTAGCTGAAAAGTCTGAGCCAACTAACTGTGAAACTCATGGTTTTTGCCTTTCCGTGCCCGTGAAAATGGAGTGATGGCAAAGAGAGTCCAAGGTCATTTTGGTAATCTTACACAACGCTCCCATTGTTAGGTGATGCAATCATAAATATTGTGCCCAAAGTCTCCGTTCATGCCAGCTTCTTGCCTTGAAAGCAAGAACAGTATAAGATGACTGGAATGCCCCTCTGAATTTTTATTTTTATTTTTGCATGTAACGTAGTTCATATTGAAGCAGTTTATTACCTAATAAAAACTTACAAGAGAAAAGAAAACATAAACCACACGAGGGATATTTTAGGATTCGATCTCCAAAAGAGAGAGAGAGAGAAAGAAAGCTTTTTAAGGTTTGAACGGCTATATTAGAGTATGTTTAATGTTTTGAATATAAACACTTATGAAGAAGTATTTTGTCACGTATCCTAAAACATATGTATATCAAAATTTTCACTTTTGGCAAAAATCATTTTTTTTTATGTACAGAAAGTGAGTTTTCCCGTAACTCACCGAAGTTACCGAATAAAATCATATGCCACGAACCTTCAAAAGGGTAGTCTAATTTATGCTCAAAGGTAGATCATTATTTAGGTTACGTCAAATAATAGGAATATAATATAAAATACAACATTTATTAAGTAAAATCATTTTGCTCTATATCTCGTCAAATCCTTGATTAATTAAACAATTACTATATGATTATATTACGTGGACAGATCGTGTGCAAGGATTAATATTAAGAACTGTGCCAGTAATTATTATAAATTGCTACCAAATATATGTATATAATTGTTACATACACTTGAGCCTTTGACTTTCTTCATCATATTTTTTTATAGTTAGAAAATCATATCCATAAGCTTTGTTATTTATGGCTACTTTATTTCCTGCAATATCTAACTATATCCCAATACTATATATATATATATATATATATATATATATATTTAAATTATCTACCAAAATGGTAGCAATATTCCTAGGATTTGGAACTTTGCTAGAATTCAGATATTTCGTTCGATAGTGTTGTCCCATTGTGAAGACCGATCAAATTGATCTTGAATATTATGAAGAGAATGAACAGTGCTGCTTCACAATAAATGCTTTCACAAATATAGATTAATACTTAGAATATGAAAGATTCGATCATATTCGTATAATCCATGCATATATTTTATAAATGCGATCAGTGGTCCTAAACATTAAATTAGCAAACTTGTCACATGGGATTGGGAAGATCATGGACCATCACAGAATACATAAGCATACACGTATTGGAAATAAAATATCATGAGATGAGCACAAAGGGTAAGAGAGTAATTTTCGACACTCAAATTGAGTCAAGGTGAGGAGTTAAGAGACTGACAACGAAATTTTTCTGTATTAATGAGCAAATAGAAGCATTCAAGATCCGAGAATAGAAGCTCCCTAAACTTTAGATTCTGGCAATATCACCCTCTTATACATTTAAAAGTAACATATTTTCTCCCTCAATGTTAAAATGACAGAGTGTAGAACATCGTTGCTATTTTTCTTCTTTTCGGTCTTGTGTACTTCACAATATTTGAGTACCTCAATAGTTTCATAATCTAGTATGTTGGTCTAATATATTAATTTATTGAAAAAGTAAACCCGAGCAAGTCATTTGTTGCGTACTAGCTAGTGTTTTTTTTTTTTTTTTTAAACGTGACGAAGATGACAATGCGCTACTTTTTCAAAGTATATAGGTATTGTTGTCAAAATTTAAAATTCAGGGGTTAAAGACACCGATATGTAAAGCTCAAGGGACCTTACTCTAAATATATCCCCATATTGATGAACCGGCATTCTATGTCTCTTTTCTTCTTCTTCTCTTTTCTTATCTTCTTCTTCCAAGTGTGACATATTTAATTTATCTTTGAGAGGTATAATTAGAGCACATGCATTCCCGGCTTAGATCAAGGGATTGCTTGTGACCCATAAATTCTCAAATTGCCAACAACGAAGCATAGAAGCCTCCACAACTACATTGAAATTTCAAATTTCAACATTATATATACCAATATTTCACATTCTTGATTTCACCATCCTCAAAAGAATCCAAACCCCTTTTTTATATATATTTTTATAATTTAGCAAACTTGAAGGTATCTATGAAACGGCTCATTGGTATATGTGTTGCTTGCATTTATTTATATGATATTTGCATCATAAGTACTCATTATTTGTTTGTTTATCACCGATTAAGTACCTAGTCTTCCGATTTCTATGGCTTCATTGGTTCCCGTCCGTGGTTGATTAAGTACGCCAGAGACACATTTCTCATAATATTATACTTATGCCACATATATTTCTTTATTAATAACATTATTGCTTTGCTTATCTCACATGCAATCCCATAATTTTTTTTCTAATTTGTTGCTCCATTACGCATTGTTTTCCGGTATCATTAACAAAAATAATAAGAGCGCGCACCAAACATTTATTACATAACCACGTCCAAGACATCATTTCACAATAAATTAGTTATCATGCTCTAATTTGGCAACATGTATTTATAAATATATTTACAATAATAACATATGCAATAGGATAAGTAGTGCAAATTAGAAGTTATGTTCCGTATTTATCAATATATGTACACTGAGATATTGGAACTATATATAATGGAATCATAGTGATATCCAAAGGGAAATCAATGGATTGTACATGTAAAGTAACCCTAGCTATTTGCAACTCGTACTCTAAGAAATTGTAATATACGTATTATATATATGGCGACGGTGACATATCACATTCACATTTAGATACACAACACGCCATTAATTTCATGTAATGACTTAAGATAACCAAGATTGCCACGTGGCACCACGAGAGAGAGAGGGGAGAGTCTTAATTATTATTGATTTTCTTCTTTCTTTTATTTAAAAAAGGTAAGCATGGAGAGACTGTGAAGGAAAGGAAGATGATTTTCACAAGCAACACAACACAATAATATAGGAGTTGGGTGTGAGAGTGAGCCTTTAAGGAGAGATTACATATTTATAATTTATATATGGGGTATTTCCGGCAAAAATATTCAACTTCAGGTCGACAGAGTCGACATGGGTCTCAAAGTGATTTTATCATATAGTATCCAAACTTTGCAAAACAATCTTGGGTACTATTGCCATAGTAACCGCTCAGATCCATCCGGATCAATTGAATGAGGTACTTTTGCCGCTTTAATATTCCTTTTAATATCTTATATATATATATATATTAAATGGGAAAGTGAATGGTGGGCAGATATGAACATTGAAGAAGAAAGAGAGCAATGCAATGAAAAAGATAATAGTTTGTCTGATCAGTTGGGTAGGTCTAGGCCTTTCAGTAACACATTAGCATTCAAAACCCTTTTCTCACTATAAATACCACTTTCTCTCTCTCTCTCTCTCTCTCTCTCTTATTATATATTGTCAAAGCGTGGTTGCAACTCCAAAAAAGAGCACTGTATCATCAAACACAGCTTCAAATCAGTGTATATGAAACCAATGCAGAGCAATGATGATCTCGATAGCTGAAGGGTCTATTTGTATTTGCATTTGTATTATGAGAGAAGATAATCACACCTTATAGAAACCTCCATTGCAGGCCCTTTTTATTGCTCTCCACCAACCTCCTCTCCATCGCCATTAAGGTAGAGAGAGAGAGAGGATACGTACTCGCAAAAGGGTTTGTTTTGTTATAAGTCATTTTCTTTCCCTTCTCTTTTATATCTTGTCTGTATTGGAGTGTATATATCTATATCTATATATATACCAATGGGAAAAAAAAGTCAGTTTTTGTATCACTCCTTGGTATTGACCACTAATGGTGTGTGAGCCATTTGAGGTCATAAAGTTCGCTTCTTCGGCACTGAATGAGATATGGGCCTTCCTGGAAGGAAGAGAGGATTCTCGCAAGCTCTTCTTCTTCCCGTTCTCGTGGCCGTTCTCTTCTTCGAGCATTACGGCCTCGTCTCCGGCCTGAACTACACCAAGTTCCGGCTGGTCAGCGGCTTGAGGCTGCAAAGGATTCAGAGGCACTTGGACAAGATCAACAAGCCTTCTGTCATGACCATAGAGGTATATATAATTACTACATACATAAATATATATATATATTATCCATTTATTGCCTTGGCTTATAATAATGTTTGATTATTCAGAGCCTTGATGGAGATATCATTGATTGTGTTCACAAAAGAAAACAGCCAGCTTTGGATCATCCACTTCTCAAGAATCACAAGATCCAGGTACAAATAATTATAAAATCCACCTCTCTCTCTCTCTCTCTCTCTCTATATATATATATATATATATATATATATATATATATATATATATATATATTTCGTATTCTTCTAGAGAAATATTAATATAAAGAAACTTCAATTTAATCATTTTATAAAAGGAGTGTTCTACAATATATAACGTAAGTTAATTTCTATTTATTATCATTTACACACACACACACATGTTTTTAGGAAATTTCTTCTATTTCATATGGTTCGAGTTTAAATTAATACTCAACAAACGGAGCTAGCTCTTTATTTTTGTATTCATATCGATGAATGATTGCTAGAAAACCTTGTCATTATTTTTATTTATTGATTGATACATGTAAAATTTGCAGAAAGAGCAACCCGAACTGCCCAAAATGATGAGAAAGAAAACATTATCAAGTGCCGGTGATGATGACCATGATCACGGAGATAATCACGACGGAGTGATGAAAAGGGCGTGGCAGACGTGGCACAGAAACGGGACACGATGTCCGAGAGGCACGGTCCCGATTCGCCGGAGCAATGTCGACGATGTGCTGAGAGCCAAGTCTTTGTTTGACTTTGGGAAGAAGCAACGCAAGAGTGGTGCTATCGCTTCTCTTTCTCGACAATCCAATGCTCCTGATGTTGTTAGTGGCAATGGCCATGAGGTAATTTTCAACTTTTTTTTAAATATTAATGATTTTAAATTAAATTACGCTTTAATTAGCTTATAAAATGAGTCGATACAAGGATATTTCGGTAATGCAAATTATGAAATTTAATTAGGCGACTCCAAACATAGTCGACAAAACGACATGTCCTTTTTAAGCTCATTTTTTGTTTATAATTTTGATTTAATATTGAATCCGACGAATTATTAAATCATGAAAAAAATGATTCGGAAGAATGAAAAAAAAAATCCAAAGAATAAAATTTGTTCAAATTCACAAAGTTGATAGGATTTAATAATAATAAAAAAAAAGATATGTCGAGATTAATATATGTATATATATATATATATATTTGATTGTCACATGAAATGATCTCTTCATAATCATGTACATTGATGATTGCATATGATCATTTTCTTAATCATATATCTCAATTTGGTTAACTTTGAAGAAAAGATAAATAATTTCCCAAAAAGTATAAGATTGCTTGTGATTTCACTAAATTTTATACATTAATATACTAAATGACCGATTCATTATCAATTAAAAAATACATAATGAATTCAATACATCATGTGAGTATAATTTGCATTAATGGGGTTCGAGTTTCTTGAGAGTTTGAAATTGATAGCTACTTGCTTCTTCTTTAAGCAAAAAATACAAATAAATATTAATAATAATTCAGAGTATAATCAATTTTTTCTGATCAATAGCATTATGGTACAAAAAAAAAAATATTGTCATTAATTGCGAATTTAATAGACGGTTTTTGGCATTATTTATTTAAGATGTGATAATGACAAATATCTGACAACATTTTCACGATCTCACATCTGATAGCATGCGATCGCCTACACTGGATCATCGCAAGAGGTGTACGGCGCTAAGGCGACAATAAACGTGTGGGACCCAGCGATCGAAGTGGTCAACGAGTTCAGCCTCTCGCAGATCTGGATCCTCTCCGGATCATTCGACGGCTCAGATCTCAACAGCATCGAAGCCGGTTGGCAGGTACTCTTTCCTTATCCTGTGCCGCGTCGCACATGATCCCAATCTCTCTTCCTTAGCTTTTGAAATTTTACAGTATAAGTACTCACAGTTTTTTGGGCTGAGCTACACTAGTTAACAGCACCAAAAAGAACAATGGCATTGATAAATTCGGTCCAAGTTTTTTTTTTTTAAGTTTTAAACTAAATTGAGTAAAATTTAATAATATAAAAAAAAAAAATCGAACTTCGATCACTTCTATTGGTAAAAAATATAGGCATAAGGCCGGTTTGGAATACTTTGGGTCCAACATGAAAAACTAAACGTGACATAAAAAATGGACGGAATTTATCAAACGGACTGTTTCCCAAAGTTCTGGCACTTCCATTCGATAATAAAATAGGCTTATATCGGTTAGCGATTTGAAAAACTTAATTACTTATGTTGTAATATCTCTTTTATTATTATTATTATTATTATTAATAATTTAATCCGTTGGAGAACATTGCACTATACACAAACGTTACATTAAAAGATTGGAACATGCAGAGTTAGACTTTGAACTTTGAAGAGTAAATAAATTAATATTGTGACTATTTGGTATTAATTTTATTTTATTAAGCTTTGATCGTTCTACTAGTCAGGTCAGTCCGGAGCTCTATGGTGACAGCAGGCCCAGATTGTTTACCTATTGGACGGTCAGATCTCTCTCTTGCATTTCCTAGTCAACGCTTTACTATATTTTGTGTCGTTTTTTTTTAATATTTTTGCTGTCTATAATTTAAGATATTATTAGTCAAATTATTTTTTTAAAAAGAGAATCTTTCATGTTGTGCTTGATGGTGGAGTGTTTCGGTCAAAGGGCCATATCTCATCAAGTTCATGTGGAAAGTCAACCATTTCTATATGAATAATCAATCTTAGGCTCCATTGAAATAACCTAAATTACTCAACGTTATAAATTTATAATATGTTACTGAAGCATATGTTTTTTTCCTAAGTGATTTTTCTCGGTGCGATATTAATTTACCCTTATTGGATTATCATATATTCCATCTTAAAAACAGCCGGTCATTGATTATTCCTTCTTATTTAAGTAACGTCTAAACCAGCATTATTATTTTCATGGCAACAAAATTATTATTGTACTCCAAGTTTTGGACCACCAAATGATTAATTAATATTAAAATAGCATAGAAGATCCTTGGAAATGAATATCATGCATATTAATGTGGACTTTTGTGTAAATTGCTTGATAAACAATCGCTAGGTTTGACTTAGTCTATGAGCCTAGTAGTTTGCATATTCTAATAAAATAATATTCAGTTTGAGCATTTTTATGCTTCTAAGTTTTGGAAAATGGGAAGCGTTTGGAACCCTTTATCTATAATATAAGTAACAATAATAATATTGGATATAATATGTGTGTGTTCGTGTGAGTTTTAGGTCGTTTAGTTTGTTTAATTAATATATCTTGACTTAGAAAAGAAGCTTATTGCCCTATAAATAAATTATATTTGCTTGAATCGTACATAGTTTGCATTTTAATGCTTCTAACTTCTTAGTATCGGAAAATGGGAAGCGTTTGGAACCGTTTAATTACCTATCCTATTTAAATAAATAGTAAATATATATCTTTTATGTGTCGTTTTGTTTATTGAAATTTTATACGTGAACGTGCATGTCGGTAAGTTAACATTGGAAAAGAAACTCACCTTAATATTTTACTATTTATTATAATTGTGATTTCAATTAAATTGTACTTGTATTATAATTGTTATTCTCTAAGATATATTCATATATTTTTTTTTCTTATTATTTATTAATTATGTTGTAAACAGTCGGATTCGTATCAAGCAACAGGGTGTTACAATCTGCTATGCTCAGGATTCGTTCAAACAAATAGCAAAATAGCCATCGGAGCTGCTATTTCTCCCGTCTCTTCCTATTCAGACAATCAATACGACATTACCATCCTCATTTGGAAGGTAATTTATTAATTTATATATATATATATATATATATATATACAAATACATGTCATCTAGCTATCATATAGTCACAGAGCACGCATGCACATATATATTATATATATGATATATCTATTACATATGGATATCGATCGTCTAGTTATATTTTTTTAGGGAATAAGATGATCGTTTTTCTAAATGCATATACATAATATAATATTTTTCTTAATAATGGGGTAATTACATATTCAGATACAATATCGTCTAATCACTTGTCAAGATAATATAATATACAGTTGCATACAAATATATATGTATGAACAGTTATACTATTAACGCATGCACACACTTACTACATCAATCACATATTATAAACACAAACAACACCAATACAATATATTTATATATCGTCAATTTATGTAATTTTATTTACATTATTGATCATAAATATACACAAACATACAATAATATATGTTGTCTTATATCTATAATTAAATGTACAATCACGTGAAATGTTTAAATTTACAAACTATAATATATATATATATATATATAAATATATATCGTATAACTAGCTAGTTAGGTGTGTACAAGTATGAAGTATCATCCAATCACATCCAACCACACACAAATTACACATATACAATACATGCATTGTATAATTATCTACATACAATATATGTGTACACTATACACCAAATAAACACACACACACACACGTAATATATCAATATAATATCCTCTAAGTTCTAACTATCTAACTATATAGAAAGTATATTTATTCATACACATATTATCATATAAACACACGCGCATATAAATATACTATAATGGTCAATTATATAATTACATCTATGATTAATATAAACAGGATCCAAAGCTGGGGAACTGGTGGCTGGGGCTAGGCGAGAACACCCTGGTGGGGTACTGGCCGGCGGAGTTGTTCACGCACCTGGCTGACCACGCCACCATGGTCGAATGGGGCGGTGAGATCGTCAACTCGCGTCCCGGTGGCAGCCACACGGCCACCCACATGGGGTCCGGCCACTTCGCAGGCGACGGCTTCTCCAAGGCCAGCTACTTCCGCAACTTGGAGATTGTCGACTCGGACAACACCCTCACGTCCGCGCACGGCGTGTCCACGCTTGCCGAGAACACGCACTGCTACGACATCAAGAGCTTCTACAACGCGCAATGGGGAACCTATTTCTACTACGGTGGCCCCGGGAACAACCCGATGTGCCCCTAAACCCTAGCCATGCTAATGATACTGTTGTTGTTTTTCATATTATAATTAATTCTTAAGTGGTCTATTATATAAAATATTCTTTAATTGTGTAATTACGGTAGAAGGGTGCTATTTCCACTCTTGTTTTTGCCTGATGATCGAACTGATACAAGCAAAAACAGGCGTGGAAATAGTAGGGGGTTTCAATGTTTATTCATTTGTCGAAACAAGTATGTACTATGTACGTGCCAATGCATTGCATGCATCAAATCGACTATATATAGAATATATATATATATATTTAATAATTTGTTTTGTTTTCAGAGGTTAAATAGGATATTTATTGGGATACAGGGAATTCAAATTGATCATGCTAAGGCCGGGTCCCATAATTTTACGAACCTTGCGCCAAAAAATATATTAAGGTTGTTAAATTATTATGAGACCTTTTTATTAAATATATTATAATATAAGATTTTTTTTAAAATTGTACATAAAATGTTTATTTTATCATGGGATTGGCTTTGTAATATCCCTATTTTATTTTATTTTTTGGTCAAAAACATCGCTTCTGATATGACTTATGATTAAATATTGATGATCGTAGTAATTTGTAGTGTTTTGAGAGGCGTTTGCACAAGGTTTTTAACAAGCCATAATTATTACTGATCGGGTGTTGGAATTGAACGTACAACTTAATGAATCGAAGGTCTTGATTATGGAAACTAAATAAATCAAAATGGGCTAAAACCTGATCATGGGATGGCTTTGGAGGCCTAAAACGCCTTTTAAAATAAGTACCGAGAACTTTAAAAGTTTTATGTCTTTTGTTTTCCATGTCTTGTTTTTTCTTTTTTCTTTTCTTTTTTTCATTTGGTGTTTTGGGTGCAATTTGAACCTCATTTTCACATATTATAATGAAATTAAAATTTCAAATGAAACCTTAAGTTTTTTCCTCGACTACTCGCGTTCTTGAAATAGTAGTGACTTTCTATGCCCTCGACTAATCTGGTATTCGTGCACGGATCACAATAGTTCCTAGGATGCCCTATATGTAGTAATCACGTGCAACAGGGATCGATTACGATTTTCTCAGAGCTCTCCTCATCAATAATATGCATGTTTTAAAATCTTTACAACATAATTCATTTTTTAAAGACATATAGATAGAACAAACCAAAGCAATATTGTCAATATATAACATCTAGTTTCTAGATATAGATTATTTGGATTAATGCAACTCTATAAGCTAAGTGTTGGCTGATTAGGATATCCAATTGCACTTAGTGCTAATAAATGCCAAAAGAGAAAGCCATCGAATTAATGGATTTCATTGCAAGTATATTCATTGGTATTTAGTCAAACATTCTCCAATAAAAGCACTTCAAAACTGCCATGTCAAAAAAGTCAACTATTTGACCAGGGACCGACATGCAAACTTGTTATCAACAAACTTAAAAGAAAGAAAAACAAAGACTATATATTGCTAAATAACAATTGATCTTAACACCAACTCATTCAAAGTTATCTTATAACAATATCGAAACAAAAAATAATATTTTTATTTAATCGAGTCATCTTAAAGCTCAAACAATAATCGTCCATGAATTGTGCATACACCAACAAAGACATTGATTATGAGATCATGGAATAGTCTTGTACCCTACTATAATATAAATATATATAGATTAATATGAGCACATGTAATATAAACGTGTCTTCTTACACATAGATTATTAAGGGAGAGACAAAAATATTCCGATATAAATTAAAAATAGATTAGAGACTGAAATTTTTGGATATATTTAAAAAAAAATATATATCATTAATATAGTCACTGAAGTATATATATTCAAGTTTACTTAACTGGGGGCGGCATGAACTCAGTATCAAATAATAGCGGCAAAAGTATCAAACGTCACTCCAAGTGGGTTGATCAATGGACTTCAAAAATTCCGGCTCCAAGTGCCAGAAATTCCATCCAAAATCAATGTCGTGAGTTACTAGACGTCATAAATTTTTTGGATGAAAAAGTTTGTCAACCCGCCTGGATAGTGACGTTTGAAATTTTTTTCGTTAATGTTTGACGTTGAGTTCATCCGCCCTAGTTGATCAAACGTTGAATACTTTAGCCACTATTAATATCCTTAAAAAAATATGATAGAAATATTCCTTTTTTTCCGATGAATTGCATTTGGTCCCAACTACATATTATAGCTCATTATTTATTACACGGAGAAGTAGGCCAACTACCCTCTCTCTCTCTTTCTCTGCCCATTAAAAATCCGGAAGTCTCTTTCAGTTCATCTTCTTCTCATCATCTCATTAATCCCTCAATATATTTATCTGCCCTTCACTCATCTTTTATATAGTTAATTTTCTGTTCATGGCTTCCACATCACAATCAAACGATTCATTCCCTGGTGATGATCATCTCAACATCACAATTGAAAGCAATCCCTCCGAATCTCGCTTGTCTGAATTGGCCATCACTTCATGGCCCAAGTAAGTATTTATATATATACGTATGTATATATACACGCGCGCATACGGTACACATGTTTTGATTGTACGATACACGCGGGTTTTGATTGTTCTTTTGCTTTATAATAGTAGTTTTAGTGAATTCCTCCGTATATATAAAGATAAAAATCACGTGACAAGTATATCTATATATATATATATATATATAACATAAATAAAGATAGTCGTATTACAAATTTTGTACACCCATCTATGGTTACAATTCTTGTGATTGAATATTGGCTAATTTTAACTCATGGCACGATGATAGTTGCTTGAAAGAGAATTTTAAGTTCTATTTTTTTTTTCTTTTGATGTCGTATCTAAGTTCTTACATCGTTTATCTATATTATTCTTACTTTGCAATTCTTGGATGCCAATTTCGTTGGAATTTTTGTATTGTGAGCTTTTGTGTCTCGGTTTTTTTATTATAAATAATTTTGTTAATAAAATTTTGATTGAATATATATAGATGGGGTTGTCCACCTGGAAATTACACACTGAAGTTCGATGCTTCGGAGACTTGTTATTTGCTTAAAGGCAAGGTTAAAGTCTTCTCAAAAGGCTCATCATCATCATCATCCGATAAATTCGTTGAATTCGGAGCAGGAGATCTTGTCACCATTCCCAAAGGATTAAGCTGCACTTGGGAAGTCTTGGTTTCTGTTGATAAACACTACAAGTTTGATTCTTCTTAATTGATTAGGGTTTTCATATTAATATTAATATTAATATTAATATGAATATGGATAATATATGTATATTATATGGTTGTCAATTTATTTGTGGATAGAAGGTCAACCAGTTAGTTTGATGCTTTAGTCAAAGAAATATTCAAAGTGGGGGGCTTTAAAGGAAGAAGAATATTGAAGATGTGAGAGAGAGAATTACAAGAACAATGAATAAGAAGTCCACAATTGTGGAACAGTATGTTTGTTTCTCTTGGATTGCTCCTGATCATGCTCTTTTGACTGGTCAGGGGTCTCTATGACTCTATACATATAATATAATATATATATATATATATATTTATACTACGCTTATATATATAGCGAGGGTATTTTAGACTTTTCACATAAATTTTTTTGCCTTATGGTTAATTTTCGCTTATAAGGTTTGCAGCCGTTATAATTGCGATTAGTAACACAAACCGAGAGAGACGAGATTTAAGGTATAAACAAAAACTCCGATTGAGAGATTGATAGTGAATCGAGATTTACAAGCGGCAAGTGAACGTATCTCATGCACCGGGAACGAACCACTATAATTCTAGTGTCCAATTTCAATTTGTTTAATTACTTTTATCGTATTCTGATTTGAGAATTTAGACTCAATTCCTAACAAAGAAAGCTATTGTTGAAGGAACGTACAATATATATTGATTGCAAATACAAACATGATCATATAGTTTCCCTATAGCAATACGACAGTAAAACTAGCTAACTTCAATAGTTGTAAAATTAGCTAACTTCAATAGTTGTATATCCGATGTAAACGACAGTAACTATTTACATTATATTTCATTTATATGTTTTCGTCTCTAGTTTGACTAATTCTTTTATACATAAATTAATAAACTCGATACAGAATAACAAAATTATGTGATCCTAATAGTATTAATTTATGAAAGTATTAATGTATATAGATATATATTTAGTACTGGTAAAATTACTTAAATTGTAGTTTGTTTTGCTAGGTATTGAGTTTTTTTTTTATGGTGAAAATTGTATAAGTCAGTTAAAGAGTAATTCCATCTAATTAAAAAAAAAACATAGAGAAGGAATTGAAAATTAAAAAAAAAATCGAGGTGACACATGCTCCTCCTTTAGAGTCACTAAAAGAATTTAATTAATACACAAATTGTTCAAAATAACCGTTTTACTGAATTTCGGTATATTTTTCATAACAAAAATAATTAAAGTACCCACCAATGCAATTACTTGTATCAACGACTGAGAAAACTCGTTAACTTGCGTCAAAGCAAAGGACAGCGAAGCTCGTTGTCGTTGCCTACGAATACGACATATATTCTAACGTGAGCAAGAAAATAGCATGTCGTTTGTGTCTGGCGATTCCTGAAGAAAACGGAAACCCTAAAACCAGTGGCTCTGTGAAGGTTTAAGCATGGAGGAAGAAGGAGAAGCGACAATGGTGACTCCCGGAGAGCTCTTGGGAGAAGCTTCTGACTTCATACCCGGCAAAGGCGCTTACCTGTCGCCGCACGATGGCAGAGTCTACGCTTCTCTCACCGGTCTCCGCCGCACCGTGTCGCCGCCTCTCGACTCTGACGACCAGGTCTCCCCTTCTATCCTCGCAAACTCTCTGTGTGTATCTCTATCTCCATCTCTAGGGTTTTGGATTCTGGGAATCGAATTCTTGAGCTCTACTTGGGTTTTGGAGAAACATTTTATTATATAGCTGTACATTATATAGCCTTTATTCAATTCGAATTTCATGCACTGGTTATAGTGTGCGACTGGGTTTCGGGATTGTAATTCGGTAATGGTTGTCTTCAATCTCGACAAGCTCTGCTATGTTCGATTCCGTGAAATTGCACGAAATCGGTGTTGTTTCGATCCCGTTGCTATGAAATGCTGCAGAGGCCTGTTGTGGAAGTTACCGGTCACAAAGCCCATGGCCCTGTTCCCGAGCCCGGGTCAATCGTAATTGTTCGAGTAAGTGGCCATTATGGATGAATTACAGAACTAGTGCTCTGTTTTTACTACTTACTACATGTTGCTTGGTTTTCTGATCACGTGTTGTCGTTTCTCTCGAAATTCATTAGGTTACGAGGGTGATGCCCAGAATGGCTTCGGTTGATATAATGTGCGTTGGTACCAAATCCGTTCGAGAGAAGTTTTCTGGTGTCATTAGGTACTTGATGATCGACATCTTCGTATACGTGTTGGAGTGTACTTCTTTCTGTTTCAAACGGCCTCAACGCTAGGTTTCAAAATGTTGTCTTGCCCGTTGATGAACGTTCAATATCTGCATAATTAACAACGAAATGAACATGTTTTGTTTTTTCTCTTTTCAGACAACAAGATGTTAGAGCTACAGAGATAGACAAAGTGGACATGCACTCATCTTTCCGACCCGGCGATATTGTTAGAGCTCTTGTGGTATCCTTTCATCACTTCTTGAATTGTTTATTAAGAAGTATTCCCGATTTCGTGGTGATACAAAGGCAGGGATGATGCTATAAATTCTTATCCGAAAAAACTCTTTTGTTCAATGATCAATCATATTTATTTGGCATTTTTTTTTCAAGCTATCTCTCGGTGATGCACGGGCATATTATCTATCAACCGCCAAGAACGAACTGGGTGTTATGTCTGCAGAGAGTGCCGCTGGTAAGATCGCTCGTTATAATGTTTTTCGGTTTGAAAGAACATTAAGCATTCATTATTGTCTCTTAAATTGTGTTATATTTCTTCTTTGCAGGTGCGACAATGGTGCCGATTAGCTGGACAGAGATGCGGTGCACAGAGACGGAGCAAGTCGAGCCGAGGAAGGTCGCGAAGGTTGAGAAATTATGAGAAATCTCTTGAATCACGCGTGTTGTTTCTGTTATACATCAAAGTCTTCACTTTAAAAGAAAGAAGAAAATTATTTCATCTCTTGAGTCCGTTCTTATCGGTTTTCTTATTAATCAAATGCAAATTTCGTTCAATTATTTTGTTAAAAAATAATAATAATGATAATTAGTTTATATACTACTAAAGATATGTTACGTTTTTTTTTTCCCGCTCTATTATTTAAACTAAAAAATATAAGGGATCGTGGTCCGGTACTCTATGAGAACCAATGTGAGCAACTTGTCGCCTGTGAGTAAACTCTGGGTCAACGGGAACTCACGCTTAAGTGATCACTGGATTGGGCTAGCCTGACCGCTTGTGCCGGTTCCGGTTGTAAACCTCTTAAATAGACGTATCTAAATATCTCCAGCAAAAGGTAACTTAATTTAAAATGATAATTTGCATTAGTGATGTGCGAAAATTTGGAGAAAAAATGAAAAGGACCACTCGACCTAACCTCAAAAGCAAGTGAACGACAAGTAGTTTCTTATATAGCAAAACGACAAAAGACAAGACGTTACAAGTCAAACGACAACTCGTTATCGGATGCCTCTAAATATCTAGTATTGGAGTTCGTTTAATAAATAAATAAAAAATAAATATCAACCACCGAATCGCGAGAGAGAAAGAGAGGGGGTGAAAATGGCTGCGAGTGTTTGGCTTCTTCAATGTACCTCCAATCACACCTTTCTTCGAACCAGTAAACCCACCTCAATCCCAACCTCTTCTTCCTCGCTCTCGCTCGCCGGAAGCCATCGTCGGAGCTCCCTCCAATGCAGGAAGAAGAAGAAGCTCGTCACTGTGCTCTTCGCTTTGACGGAATCGGACTCCCTGAACTCCGTCGAGCCCGAAGACCCCCAAATCCTCCTCCGACAGCTCGCCGTAAGCTTCCGAATCCCGACTCTCCCATGGCTGAAGCCGAGCTTTCGTCCCATTTAACTGCTTGCTGTTTCATGGCTGTGCAGAAAAGCTTCGATCTTCCACAAGATTACTTCTCGCAACTTCCTAGCGATCTTCGCCTCGATGTAAGTACAAGTAGATGTAAAAGACGTAATTGTTATCGACGATTACATTGAAATCAATGGATCGTCGAACTTGGCAATTGGCATTATCAATGTCTTCGACATTTTCTGAATCTCCAACATGTCAGTCCTTGCTTTATTTTCTTTTGCTTATCACGATACGAGTTCCGTGGTCATTGATTTTCTTGGGTTCGGTGCTTACAGCTCAACGATGCGGCTTTTGATCTTTCAAACGGACCGGTCGTCGACGAGGTTCGTTTTCCTCATTGTCTGTCCGATATTTCATGATTTTATGGATGTGAAATCAACACTCGTCGCGTTTTTGCACATTCAGTGCGGTCAAGAGCTGGGAGAGACACTGTTGAATCTGTCCCGAGCTTGGGAACAAGCCGATGCATCGACTTCCTATACCTTGATCAGCAAGCTTCCTAGCTTGGAGTCGTCCTTGACAGACAATGCCAAATCAGGCAAGAACCGAAAACCGAACCGGAAACTCTCAGCTTAGACATGGTCAAGGTTGTTTACTGCTTTTCTTTCTTTACAGCGCTTGGAAAGCGATTGGTTGCTTCTGGTAAAAGATTCCAGATCATGGGACAGTACGGCAAAGGCGAGCTCCAAACGGTATGTAATGTCGTTACTCTAGAGTTATCAGAAGAGTGTATCTATAGGTTAGATCCTTGCGTTACTCTTGACAAATGTGTTAGATTGCCAAAGCGATGATTACAGCTGGAAAGCGTCTATCTGACATTTCCGTTTCCCCAATGAACAACGAACCACCAAAACCCGAGACCAGAACTTTGAAGGTTTGCACGAATTGGTGTTTGTAATTCTAATCCAAAATACTTGTTTTCTCGGGTTCATATAACGAGTTTTGAAATGCAGTTCGGGGAGCTTCAGGTTGAATTAACTGTAGGTAATGCCATTACCGGTTCTGTCATTGGCTTTTTCTTCGGGTAAAAATTCTATTCACCGGTTACACTTATTAGATTAGGTGTCTATACATAGGATTAGAAACCCTAATCCCATATATATTGTAATGTACCGCAAATGCCCCTCATAGCATAAGAGAATAATGAAAATAAAGATAAGTGAAAACTATATCCTATATATGGGTCTAACGAATTTGTTTCATTATTTATAGTTTGACTCTCATATTCTCTAAATCTTCTATCTATACGTATAAAATTGAACTTGATCATATGATAGCATATAATACCCGATTATAATTTATATGTATATATCCCATGACTGGATTTATATTCTACAACTTTTACTGAACTAAAATCCAACATCACCACCTCCGAAACCGAAATGTAGGATTCTGTCATGGCAAATAGCTCAGGGCATCCAAAACGCTCCAGACAGCTCGTTGGAATACGCGAACGACAATGCGGTGGTTCTAGCAAAGGTTCTCGGAAAGAAAAAAAAATATCTCTAATTAATATACGTTTTAATTCTTCCTTATTGTTTGATAAATCAGAGATCAACATCTGAATCTTTTGCAGTCATTGAAAGGAACTCTGCTTGCGCTGTTCTACGCATCGACGGTTTTGTCGGCCTTTACCATTGTCGGACTCGTGTTACTGGCGAGACAGCTCAAATCAAAGGAAGACTGAAATTTCATTATTATTATTTTTGTAAAAAGTGTAGAGGGCGATTCGCACCGCCTTACAGTCACAAAGAGACACTACTCAAACACACGAATAAATACGGATGATGGGGTATCTTTGATTGATTTATGATTACAAAGGGGATCGGTCTCTTCCGTTTATAGCTTGGAACAAAGAAGAAGAATGCGATTAACTAAGACTGACGCTACCAAGCTGGTGACACGAAGGGATTATCAACACTATGCGATGACTCTATCTTTCTCTCTTCTCTTGATAATTGCCAGCCCCCCACAACTGGGAGCTCTTCCTCTATTTATAGCCCCGCTGGGACCTTCTCCGCTCGAATCCCTTGGATGATCTTCAGATGGTCCCCCCATGGAATATCCTGTGGTCCTCTTCTCTGACATTCTCGACGCCTGCCAAAGGGGCTTGTTTCCACTAACGTTGTCCCCTCTGACACATCCCGCGCGCGCTACCCTGCAGTGGTCCCCTCGGACCGTACCTTCTTGTCGTATCCTAGGTCGAAGCCCTAGACCTCAATGGGCTTGAGGCCCATCCTCGGTCATTGCTCTCCCCGATGGGCCGCGAGCCCATTGCGATATGACCATCTTCGAGGAGCCCAGGCTCCTCTCCTGGCCACTAACCTCCATCAGTGGGCCGAAAGCCCATCGCCATTGCGCCCAACCCGACCCTCGTCGTTTCATAGGAAAACGACAAGTGTAAAGTTAGGAATGGATTTAACCAAATCCGACCTTAACAGTTAGTCCCCCATTTTGCCAAGTGTGGGCACTTGGGAAAATGTAAGAGGAGGAAATTCCGCGCGACGACCCTCGTCGGGCGACGAGATCACCCCATTGAGGGTCGTCGATCACCGACGAACTCCTCGCGATGAGAGAATGCTTGGAAGCCTGTTGCGCGACGGCTATCATCGGGCGACGGGACCGAACCTCCGAGGATCTCCTCTCGACGACGGTGCCTTCGCGGTGAGAGATCAGCTCCCCGAATCGATGCGTCGGCGTCCCATCACTGCGCATGCAGGCGACGCCTCGAATCCCCCCCGCATTTAATGCGGGGTTCCCCAGGCACTCGAGTACCTACTTTATGGGATTCCCAACGGCTCCTTCATCTCGACCGTCGACAGCCTACGCACGCCTCCATCCTGGGCCGTTCGATCGAATCGCGCCCCTTCGGCTTCTCTCTCCTCCCTCCTTATACTCGAAATGCCTCTCTATTTCTTTCTTTCTTCTTTCATTCGCTCTCACCCTTCTCACTTGCTCTTTTTCTCGCTCTCGAAGCTCCTGCTCCTTCCCCATCTGTCTCTCACTCTCTCAACCTTCTTCCGATCATGGCAATGGCCGGGAAAATCTTCCAGACCAGGTCCCCTCTGTCTATCTTGACGGAGGCGCACCGGGACCATTTTATCAAGAATTATATCGACAGCGAGAAGTACCTGCTCCGGCTCCCGTATCCAGGCGAGCGCGCCGACGAGCCTCAAGACGACTGCATTGCCATCTATGAGCACTTCTTCACCGACGTGGGCCTTCACCTTCCGGTGCCCAACCTCATTGTGGCCTTCCTGGTGGCCTTCAAAGTGCCGATAACCCAAGTAAGTCCCAACTCCATCCGTCTCCTCCTGTGCACTCTCGTGCTGGGATTGGAACAAGGGGTCGAGGTCACTCTGGAGGACCTCATGACCCTATACTACTTCTGGAGGAACCCAAAAAACATTGGGCGCCTCTCGCTGTCGCACCGCCACAACCCCCACATCCTCCTGAACCCCCCGAACAAGGAGGCGATGTGGGAGAATCGCTATTACTTCACGCGCGTGAGCGCGTCGACGTTCGGCCCCAACCACGAGGAGCTGCCCCGCGCCTGGGTCGTCGATCAGGATATCATCAAGTTCTCGCCGTCGACCGACAAGGGCGTCGTGGCCCGTTTCACAAGCGTGCGCAACGCGCTTCTTGCCAACGATCGCCGCGATTGGTTCCTCGACTTCAACGCCGCCCGGATCGTGAACTCGGGTATTTACCGCCTCTGCCACATTATGGGGCCGCCTCCTCGCTCGCTTTTCCCGCCTGGATTTCGGGCCGAGGAAGGCGAGAAAGGCTCGTCGGCTCCTCCGCGGAAGAAGACGCCCAAGGCTCCTGCGAAGAGCCGCAAAAGGAAATCCCGCTTCGACGTGACCGGCGAGGAGTCCTCTCGCCAGAAGAGTAAGCCCTCCCCGACGCCGGTGCCGCCCCCGCGAGACCGGTCCAAAGATGGCTACCTGGGGTTAGTCCCCCGAGAGGGAAGGGACCGCGTGATCTCGCACGACGATCCTCCGCTCCGTGACGCTTCCTCCGAGCGTCGCTCCGAGCCCGCGGCCGACGCCGATGCGCCCCTTCGAGCTGTCGACGTGACGCCACCTGTCGCGGGGTTCCTGCCCCCCGAGAGTCCCCTCGCCGCGAGGACTCCCAGGTCGACCTCTCCCCTCGTCAAACTCCGCTCGGAGCCCGCGCCGATGAGACGGTTGTCCCCGCTCCTGGCTCTGAAGCTGCGCGCGAGGACCTCTCGCCAAAGGGGTCCGAAGCGGCGACAGAAGTCACGCCTGGCGCGGGGACCGCCTCCGAGCCGATCATCGTCACGCCCTCCGTCAGCCCCGCGACCGGGTACTCCCGGCGCACCCGTCGGGAGGTGAATTTCGACGATGACTTCGGCAACCTGGACTTCTCTGATGTCGTCCTGCCCGTCGTCGACTTTCAGTCGACGGAGCCTCTCGCCGACCCTGCTCCTTCTACCGTAGAGGTCACCGAGCAGGCCCTCCTGGATCCGACCCCAGGGGTCGTGAGCGGCGAGGACGCCGGAGATGCCCCTGCCTTAGGGGACGAGAAGATCTCCGCCCCGCCGGCCTCTCCCCGCGAGGCGACCGTCGTAGCGGCTGAGGGTACCCCCACAGCCGCTCTCCCGGCGGTTGCTCAGCCTGACCAGGCAGAAGATGCCCCGCCGGGCGCCTCGCAGCCCGCAGCTGGGCCCCAGGGCGAGGCTCCTCGGGAAGCCGTCGGCGTTCCCGCCTCCGGCGCTTCCCTGTTCAGGACGAATGCCTCCTGCGAGTCGTCTTCGATCGAGGTCTCGCCCGAAAAGGAGGCATCGGCGGCGCACGAGACGACGAGCGGTGAGTGCTTGCTCCTCGCCAAACCTCCCCACCCCTGGAAGAAAGCTCCCGGAGAATCCTCCAAAGCGGGCGCCCCCTCACCGGACGAACTTCTGCCCATGTTCCCACAAGGCATGGTGAAGGGTTCGACCGTCGTCTGCTATCCGAGCTTCCCCGATCCGCCCACTCAGGCTTCTTCCAAGGAAGAATGGGAGAAGTATTCGGCCGACGCGATCCACGGCCTGTCGATGTCCTCCCAACAGTTTCGTCCCGCCGGCAGCTCACTGGCGACCTCCTCTCGCTACCGCAAGGCAGCAGCTCTTACGCTCCAAGGCATCGCGCTTCTTAATGACATGATCCTCGACGAGCGCGACACTTCCCACGAACATGCGTCGGAACTGCTCGAGATGGGTGCCCAGGTCGGTGAGCTCGAGTGTCATCTTCAGATTTCCATTGCTGGGGAGCGAAGGTATCGGGATGAGGCCAATCGGCACCGTCTGGCCCTTGAGGAGGCCAAAGCCGCCCTGGAGAAGGAGGCTTCCCTTCGCCAGCAGGCCGAGCTGCAAGTTGAAGAGCAGCAACGCGCCCTCGTCGACGAGGCGGAGCGCCATCGGAGCGCGACTCACGACCTCACCGTGGCCCTCGAGAAGAAGACGAGGAGGCTGGCTCGTCTGAGCGAGGCCATCGGCGCTCCTCCCGAGGAAGAGAGTCGCTTGGTTTCTCGGGTAACCAACGCTCTGAAGAGGCTCGCCGATGAGCTGGAGGGCGCGCAGGCGGAAGTCGTCGAGGAACGTAGCGCACGGCTGCGTCTCTTCGAGAAAGCCAAGGCCAAAATCCAGCGTCGCGATGAGAGGTTCGCGGCTCTCGATGAGTCCGTCGACCATCACCGCATGGTCGCCGGCTACAAGGCCAACCTCGACATGGTCGAGAAGCTTCCTCCCGTCGCGACGGTGGGGAAGCTCCTGCCCCTCTTGCCGAAGTGGCGCGGGATCATCGCGGAGCATTCCACGAGGGTGAAGG
The DNA here is from genome assembly GCA_954871525.1 of Parietaria judaica. Taxonomy (NCBI): domain Eukaryota; kingdom Viridiplantae; phylum Streptophyta; class Magnoliopsida; order Rosales; family Urticaceae; genus Parietaria; species Parietaria judaica. The sequence goes on from OX940862.1 coordinate 13,218,906, forward strand.
AGCTAGAGGTGAGGTCTGCTCTTCCTCTGGATTCGCCGCCTCTCTCGCTTTGCGATCCTCCCTCCATCGAGTCCGAGAGGCTGGCCGCCTTCGCAGCGGGGACGACTGCCTCGGCTTCGGACTCCGTCGACGAGTATGGGACCAACGACGAGACCCTCTCGATCCAAGAGCCGACGGTACAGGATGGCCTTCCCTAGGGGAATTGTCTTTGTATATTTTGGTTTTTCTTTTGCGAATTTTGCTGTTATATTTTCTTTGTTGCTTTGGCCTCGGGCCCTTTCTTTGTACTTCACGAACACTTAATGAATGAAAAAGATCTTTACTTCCTCTGCTGAACTTTAGTTATCGGCTCGCGACCGTCGTTTTCCTAACTTTCTCGCTTCATTGGGGTCGACTATCCTCCCCCCTCTTATCGCAGGCCGGCGAGCTAACTCTCGTTTCTTGGCCTTCGAGGCCTGACGAGGGCGTGATCGCGTCGTTCCTCGCCGAGGATCCCGAGCACTACGACCTAGTGCGTGACCTGATCAACGAGCTAACTCTTCGGGTCGCGATGCCTTCTTCGACGGATCTCGAAGACAACTCCTCTGCAGCTGGACGCCTAGACCTGTTGCCGCCGACTGCCTTGACGAAGTTCCTAACTCGCGACCCTCGTCATCTGGCCGCCTTCTCGGACTTTGCCGGGGACATTCTCGACCGAGCGATGTCGGATTGCGTCGATGACCTCGCCGACTCCATTTTCAAATCCGACGAGGGCTGACGCTTAAGACTGCTTGTGTTTTTCCGATTTACGTGACTTGTGCCGGTTTGCTTACGAGGCTATGATGTAAATGTAAATGTTATAAACTTATAAGTCTTTTTGGCATATGAATACGCGAAGATCTTTTGTAATTGCGTCACTGTTGTATATGTATGTGGCTTCCTTTGTATGGGGTCTTAGTGTGGAGGATGCAGGCTTGAGCATCCTCTCCTTCCCCCCCCCCCTTTTTTTTTTTGATAATGAAGCGAACATAGTAATTGACGTTGGAGGGGAAACTTGTCGCGATACTGCTTGCTATCGCTGGCCCTTTCGATTACCTACTTCGAGGCTCTTTTTCTTTGCCCTGATGCCCTCGAGGCTTTTGTCAAGGTTCTTTTCCCCTTTTCATGGTGCCATCGAAACTTTTGTCGAGGCCCTTTTGTTCTTTGTCGTGGTGCCATCGAATCTTTTGTCGAGGCCCCTTTTTTTTTTTTTTTTTTCACGGTGCCATCGAATCTTTTGTCGAGGCCCTTTTTTCTTTTTCATGGTGCCATCGAATCTTTTGTCGAGGCCCTTTTTTCTTTTTCACGGTGCCATCGAATCTTTTGTCGAGGCCCTTTTTTCTTTTTCATGGTGCCATCGAATCTTTTGTCGAGGCCCTTTTTTCTTTTTCATGGTGCCATCGAATCTTTTGTCGAGGCCCTTTTTTCTTTTTCATGGTGCCATCGAATCTTTTGTCGAGGCCCTTTTTTCTTCTTCATGGTGCCATCGAATCTTTTGTCGAGGCCCTTTTTTCTTTTTCATGGTGCCATCGAATCTTTTGTCGAGGCCCTTTTTTCTTCTTCTTCCTCTAAGTCACGCGCGGTGGAGAGTCCGATGAAAATGTCGTTCTCGCCACGGCGGCGTTCTTAGAGTGTCGATGACGATGGCTGTTCATTTTTGCTATTGATTTTGCTTTCGTGCCATTTTTAGGCTTTGTTATTTTCGCTTTCGCTTCGCGCTTTATTTTAATGTGTTTGATCTTGCAATCGACGCTTGGTTCGCGGCTGGTCGTGCGCTGCTCTTACTTTGAGGTTGTTCATAAATGTTAGCCTGTAAGATTGGTAGAAAGATAATTTGCCATAAAGGCGAGCCTCGTTAAACCCTTCGAGTCCCCCGTACGGGTGCGGCTCGCGAGGGAAGAGTACTCCCTGTTTTTATTAGAAACGAGCCGGGGCTATGAGTGGTCCCGAACATGTGGGTCGGGTCATCCCATTAGGACAATAAGGTATGTAATCATAAGGAATTGGGGCGACAAGGCTTACTGATAAAACTTTTTGAGGTGCTTGACATTCCAACTGCGAACCACCTCGAGGCCGGCCAAGTTCTCGAGCCTGTAGACTCCCGGTTTGACCACCTCCACGACCTTGTATGGGCCTTCCCAATTTTGCCCAAGCTTCCCCGCATTCAGCTCCGCCGTGTTCTGGAAAACCTTGCGGAGCACCAACTCTCCGGCCCTGAATTGCCGAGGGCGGACGCTCTTATTGTAGAACCGAGCGATGGTGTTTTGGTAGTTGGCGATGTGCACTTTAGCCCGCTCCCGCTTTTCGTCGATGTGGTCCAGCTGATGGAGCAGTCCTTGACTGTTATCGTCGGGATGGCTTGGAGCCCACTCTCGTCGCAGACTGGGCACTCCCACCTCTGCCGGTATTACCGCTTCGACCCCGAAGGCGAGTGCGAAAAGGGTCTCGCCGGTGGCCGAGTGGGGAGTTGTGCGGTAGGCCCAAAGGACTCCGGGGAGCTCGTCGGCCCACAAGCCCTTCTTCTCCTCGCCGACGATATGGTCCGTCGCTATCCTGTAGGATTTCACATGAGTCGTAGGATCGGTCCCTCCCTTGTACGGCGCGAGCTTGATCTTTGGCAGCTCGTCTACTTCGACTCCTCGGATCCTAGGAGTAAAGGGGGTCACTCTGGCGTCTCTTACCAGCTTGTCGATCTCCGGACCGGCGCTCGTCGCCTGGTGCACTCGCGATGCCACCTGTCCTATCTTTGCCTCCAGGGCCGCCGCCATGGCCGCCATGGCCCTCATGATTTCTCCGGTAGCGGCTGGGTCGCCCGCCGGGACCAGCGCTGGCACGCTCAGGGGCGTGCTTGCCGTCGTCGTCGGCTGCGAGGTCGATGCTGGCGTCTGGAACAGGTTCCGGACCAAGAGGTCCCGAGAGGCGTCGAGCGCCTCATTATTCGCCGCGTCTCTGGTCAGGGCTCCTCCACTCGCTGCGATGGGGGAGTCAGCAGACCTGTTCGCCGCGTTCCTGCCCTCCGCTTGGGCGAGCAGCTCGGCGAGCTTCCGACTTTCCGCAGCTTGCTCCTCGGCTCTTCTCGTGGCTTCTTCCGCCCTCCGGTCGGCCGCCTCCATCCTCTGCATGACCTGGGTCATCTGTCGCCGCATCTCGTCCAGCGCCTCGCTCTGGTCGCTCCGCCCCTCGTCTTGAGGCATCTTTCGCTTTCCCTCTTCTCGTTCCTGGCTGTGAGATAGGAAGAAACTACCGCCCCTCGGTGGGCGCCAAACTGTAGAGGGCGATTCGCACCGCCTTACAGTCAGAAAGAGACACTACTCAAACACACGAATAAATACGGATGATGGGGTATCTTTGATTGATTTATGATTACAAAGGGGATCGGTCTCTTCCGTTTATAGCTTGGAACAAAGAAGAAGAATGCGATTAACTAAGACTGACGCTACCAAGCTGGTGACACGAAGGGATTATCAACACTATGCGATGACTCTATCTTTCTCTCTTCTCTTGATAATTGCCAGCCCCCCACAACTGGGAGCTCTTCCTCTATTTATAGCCCCGCTGGGACCTTCTCCGCTCGAATCCCTTGGATGATCTTCAGATGGTCCCCCCATGGAATATCCTGTGGTCCTCTTCTCTGACATTCTCGACGCCTGCCAAAGGGGCTTGTTTCCACTAACGTTGTCCCCTCTGACACATCCCGCGCGCGCTACCCTGCAGTGGTCCCCTCGGACCGTACCTTCTTGTCGTATCCTAGGTCGAAGCCCTAGACCTCAATGGGCTTGAGGCCCATCCTCGGTCATTGCTCTCCCCGATGGGCCGCGAGCCCATTGCGATATGACCATCTTCGAGGAGCCCAGGCTCCTCTCCTGGCCACTAACCTCCATCAGTGGGCCGAAAGCCCATCGCCATTGCGCCCAACCCGACCCTCGTCGTTTCATAGGAAAACGACAAGTGTAAAGTTAGGAATGGATTTAACCAAATCCGACCTTAACAAAAAGTACGTCTTTCTTTTCAAATGTAACGCTAGTTGTAAAAAGTTCACTCCGGGTTTGTTCATAGATCTTCGAGTTTATTATCATAAATAGAAAAATAACGTTGTTCGATATATAAGCCGATGTCGTAGTGATGGTGTATCGTTTTTGTTATCTTACTGGTAGGACCCGATGTAGAAATTGAAGAAAAACTCACTGCAGTGACGAGATTTTCGGATATTTGTTATTGAGAAAAAAAAAAGTATGAACGGTTGAACGAAAATCGTTTTTTTTTTTTTTACAAGAGCAATACTCAAATTTTCTCTAGATATTCTGATAATAATTTAATTTTCACAAAAGAAATTAAATTACATAATTTAAGGACAAATCATTTTATAGGTCAGCCTTAGTGTACATATAAAAGTCAACTTGAATCTAATGTTTGATATATGACGTGAAGGAGATTCATTAGTGGGAAAATGTAATATTATATATATACATATTGCTGACGTCTTAAAATTTTGTCAACCAACTGAGGGAAATATATTTTTTAAATTATATATTTCACCATTATTAATCTTTAGGAATCCTGCAACTTGCGAGGGGTTAGTTTTTGATAGCTCAATTTAGAATTAACAAATGGGTTATGAACAATTATGTGAGCGTTATTTTTCGGAAACCGATTCAACCTTAACCGTTTTATTTTCCACGATGATCACCAATTATTTTCCACAAGAACAATTTTGTTTTTAAACCGTTTTATTTTCGATGATGATCACCAAGATTTTACATTTGCATTCTCCGAATCGGAAGGGAAAAAATAGTCAACAATTTAAAGGCTACGATCAATCGATGACCCGTGAATGATCTAATGAATAGACATGTAATATCACTATCACAATGCCGTCACTGATGAGAGTTTAGAACCTAATGACAATTATAATATAGATTAGTGAATTTGTATATTACATAATCACAATTTTCAACTGCTCATTAGCTAGAACATGCACGCGTATGAAAGACTAAGACAGCAATAATTACAATTAGCTTATGATTAATTATGTGAATCGCCAATAGCATTTATTGCTTAGAAAGATATTCATATATTATAATGTTTAATTTATTTTCACTGACGGTTTCGAGTTTGAATGATTCCAAAAGGCTGAGAGGTCAACTTGTTTGCCTATTATATTTAACTAACCCTATGGAATAAATTAATTATTTTTCTTCGCAATTTTCGTGTCGTTTCTTGTGTACCATGCATATATAATAAGTTAATGAAGCTTAAATTTAAATTTTAAATTAATGCAATAAACTTGTCGGCAAGTGAGAAACAATTTGCAGTACATTATTGTATTTGTATGTTCGTGTACTTTCTCAAAGAAGAAAGAGTTGGGACCTAATATATTTGAAGAAAATTATATCATAAGATCTTAGCAAATTTAATTGTTTTTTAATACCCATCGAGTATAATTGGAGTGTTTTTATAAGATAAGTGGAATCTCATTTCTAGAAGTCACACATATATAAAAATTGACATAACTTAAACCAAATTAGTATCTTTGCATATTAATACAAGTATGGCACAACTACAAAACTTAGTTATCGAAGAATTGTTTACGGTTAAATTCTCAAAAATAATAAATTTGACGAGATGGTACACGCGTATATATTACTCATAACACGTCATGTGTCACTTAACGAAAAATATTTAACGGTACAAAAATAAGAATTTACAGAAATATATTTTTATGTGTTTTATGATTCCGTCATGATAAAAAAGAAAAAAGAGAGAGAGATATAAGACAAAATGAGTAACTTATAGATTTTCCCCGTAAATATACCTTTTTAAAGCCATGGAAGACTTTATTTTGGAAAATTAAAAATTCTAGAGGACAGTTTTGACAAATAATCTATGTATATAGGACAGTAATGACGTGTGCATGTTGCCTTAATTAATTATTTGGTATCTCTGACTAATTTTTGTAAATGACAGATTCTATATTGTTTTTTGGATTCCTAATTGTTCTGCATGTTGTCTTGTGTTCATTGGTTATATTAATTAAATGAAAGATTCCAAACTTGGTTTTCATTTTAGTATAACTTGAATCATTTCTCTTGTGAATAGAATCACTAAATATTAGGTAAGAAATATTAGCCCTTAAAAAAATTATTTGATCCGAATCTGAAGGCTTTGAGAGATTCAACCAGTGAACAAAAGATATGACGTAATATAGTCTTGTATGAATATAATTAATAATTATGAAATGTAAAGTGTTCTATACTAAATACTGCTACTTGTTAGCAATCATGAAATTGTAGTTAGTACTTAATACTTATTGCTACTTGTTGGCAATCGTGTAAAGTGTTCTATATTTATATAGTCGTTTCCTATGCCGTCTGGCGTTTTGCTTTTTTTATTTTATGGGCATGTTGCATGTCGACGAAAATAGACAAATCAGAAGAAGAAAAAAATAGATGCATGTCGTATGCCACAAATACCACATAAATTTCACGAACATACCGCATGTCGATGGGAGTATCGATGAAAATTCGGGAAAATAATTTTAAGTATTTTAGCAAGATTTTAATATTAGATTCAAAAATTACTTATTTAATATTTATCACCATAAAACGTAAATAACTAAAAAATCACGCTAATAACAAGACATAAATTCGATAGATTATAGTTGTATTTATATAAAAATAAGCGTTATAATTGTAACCTATAAGAAACATAAATATAGGATTACAATTAAAGTAAGATATTATATTCATGGGTTATAGTTGTTCACGGACATGCCGTATGCCGAAGGCACGCCGCAACTCTCAAAAAATGAGCATACCGACGGCATGAAGGAGCATTTAAAACCATGCTTAATATATTGTAATTGTTAGTTTAAAATTATTTTTGTATTCAAATATTATTTTTTTTATCGTGTTACGCAGTGCCCGTTCTAATAAAATCTCTAGAGAGTTTGCAGTCTCTAATTAAAAAATAATATTACTCAAGTTTTACAATTTTACATTTGATTTTGTTTTTTTACTTTAAAGTATGCTTGATTATTCCATTTAAAATTTATCATAAATCTGTCACCGGTCTTATGTTGGTATCTTGGTAATATTTTGATTGAATTCATGCAATATCCATAGTAGACTTTAACTATAATTTACTTATTTTATGTTCAAATTATATGATGTAATTCTAATTATAAAAGAAAAATAAAGATCTATATCTTTATATTTCATTTAAATTTTTTTGAAGAAAAATAAATAATCATAGTCTGTGAGGTTAAGTAAGTAGCAGCTATAAACTTTTAATTTTACCTTTCGAATCGGCAATAATCTTCTAAAACAAACTATTTATAGTAATTAATCCGTATTAATTACAGCAATGAAAAAAGCCATATGACTCGGAAGAGCTCAACGAAAATTGCATTTTTCAACGTCAATCAACGATTAACCATTTCTTCCTCTTACCCTTTTTCTTCTCCTATCTTTATTTCTGATTCATACACCATTCTGTTATACAACCATGTATGTATATGTGTATATAATAATATACAAACATGTACATGAGTATATGCAATTCGTTTTCCGTGTTGTATACTTGAATTGTGTCTAAATCGTTTTTTTTTTTATATATAAATAATTTTAAAGACTCAAAACCATCCTGCTGATGATGATACTCATACTCGTATCTTGACCAATTTTAAAAGCAAAATACAAATGAACTTATTTTAGAATTATTAAACTTCATTAATATAAATCAATGATGTATAATATACCATGTCCTTTTTATATCTGTAGTATATTAATTTCCATCAAATAATTAAAAAAATATTGATTTTAATTGTAGTGCTGGTCTATATGCTTCCCCAATTAATAACATGGATATGTGAAATTAATTACCAAAAAATGTGTCATTTAAACGCATTAAAACTTCAATACATAGCCATTATTCTTCACTAACAAAAAGGAAATACATTGATTAGGAATCCAATTACAAGAAATAGAATATTATTATATATACATTCATACATACAAAGTACAAACTGATAGCCCTTTGTAAGTTGATTCACACGGTCTATATAAAGAGCTTCCTCACTCTCATAACACATACCATAATCACCTCTCTTTCTCTCTCCAATGGCCTCTCTCACCTGCTCAGCCACAGACCTAGCGGCGGTCCTCGGCTCCCCCTCGGGGTCGGGGGCGAACGCGACTGCGGCCGCGGAGTTCCTCTGTGGCCGCCTCTCTGCGATCTCGGAGACGCTGGCCGCGACGACCTACGCGGTGGACACGACGTACCTCCTCTTCTCGGCGTACCTCGTCTTTGCAATGCAGCTCGGGTTCGCCATGCTCTGCGCCGGCTCCGTCCGAGCCAAGAACACCATGAACATCATGCTCACCAACGTCCTTGACGCCGCCGCTGGCGCCCTCTCCTACTACCTCTTCGGTTTCGCCTTCGCCTTTGGCTCCCCGTCCAACGCCTTCATTGGGAAGCACTTCTTCGGCCTCAAGTCTTTCCCCTCCGCCTCCGCCGACTACGGCCTCTTCCTTTATCAATGGGCCTTCGCCATCACCGCTGCCGGGATCACGAGCGGGTCCATTGCCGAGAGGACGCAGTTCGTTGCGTACTTGATTTACTCTATGTTCCTCACCGGGTTTGTGTACCCGGTTGTTTCGCACTGGTTCTGGTCCCCAGACGGGTGGGCCAGCCCCGCCCGTCCCGACGGGAACTTTTTGTTCGGATCCGGTGCCATTGACTTTGCGGGGTCTGGGGTCGTTCACATGGTGGGAGGCGTGGCCGGGCTGTGGGGTGCGTTGATTGAAGGGCCCAGGCTCGGGCGTTTCGACCGGTCGGGGCGGTCTGTGGCGCTGAGGGGCCATAGTGCGTCGCTCGTCGTGCTCGGGACCTTCCTCCTCTGGTTCGGCTGGTACGGTTTCAACCCTGGATCGTTCTTTACAATCTTGAAGAGCTATAACGATGCGGACCGGCCATACTACGGGCAGTGGAGCGCGGTGGGTAGGACGGCTGTCACGACGACGCTGGCCGGCTGTACAGCCGCTCTGACCACACTCTTCGGGAAGCGGCTCTTGGTGGGACACTGGAACGTAATCGACGTTTGCAACGGGCTGCTGGGGGGCTTCGCGGCGATAACGTCGGGGTGTTCCGTTGTCGAACCGTGGGCGGCGATTGTGTGCGGCTTCGTTGCCGCGTGGGTGCTCATCGGGTGTAATAAGCTTGCTGAGGTGCTGGAGTACGACGACCCGCTTGAGGCAGCGCAGCTTCACGGGGGGTGTGGCTCGTGGGGGTTGATATTCACGGGGTTGTTTGCAACGAAAGAGTATGTGAGTGAGGTCTACGGGGGTGGGCCGGGGAGGCCGTACGGGCTTTTTATGGGCGGCGGAGGGCGGCTTTTAGGGGCACAGGTGGTAGAGGTATTGGCGGTGGCCGGGTGGGTCACGGCCACGATGGGACCGCTTTTCTATGGGCTTAAGTGCTTGAAGTTGCTTAGGATCTCGAAGCACGACGAGATGGCCGGGTTGGATCAGACGCGGCACGGCGGGTTCGCTTACGTGTACAACGACGATGACCCATCAGTGAAACCGGATTTCATGATGGGGAGAATCGAGCCCACCACCACTAGCCCGAGCTACGAGGACAACTCTAACAATCAAGCCGTACGGTCGTCCAACGTGTAGAGTTAGTGTCTTGCAAGGATACAAGTTCAAATACTCATCAGACCGAACTATTTTTATTGACCAAGAAAAATGCGCGTTGTATGTCACTTGGCTTGGTATTCGTTCAAATACTCAACCAACTACGTCTGTGTTTGTCATATAAAATCGTTTTGAGAGCGAGAAAAATGTTCCGTTTTTCCTACTTCTTATTATGTGTGTATGTCTATTATCGCTTGAAGTGAGAACTTGGAACGAACAACCCACTGAAGCCTTTGGATATTAATTCCACGCATTAGAAACTTTGGAAATATATGTCATTCTCATTTGAATAACTTATAGTACTTACGCCACTAGTTCACCTTAGTTCTTTTGTTTGTCACACACAACAACGAGATTTTGGTTAGTTTACGGCGCGGGAATTGATAAGCACATTTTGCCTTACCAGCATTAGAAAAGTTCTGATTAGAGTTTGTCTAAAACTAATTAAAAAAAATCAACCCCTAAACTTTCTTGAACACCTAAGTTAGAGTTTGTTCCTTAAATTAATTTATTTGCATCATAATACTCTGTGTTATTTTTTAAATTTTGATGGAAGTTGTCACTGAAAAAATTACACAAACCTGATAAGTTTATAAGATTAAAAAAAAAAAGTTCAAAAGATAAACTAACTTATGGTGATATACTTGGGAGTAATAATCATATATACTCTAAATTAAGGGTATTGATTGCTTATTAGATGGAATTTTGCGTTCATTACAAATTTGGATTCAGTAAGATCTGATTATTTTATTTATTTATTTTTCCTTCTATATAATTAGTTGGTTATGGCCATTGATAACATGAAGTAGGGTCCACGGAATCACAGGACCACGTACATAGCCATTTGAGTTTTGACATGTATATATATTTTACACATATTATATATATACATGTCATTAATAAACCGTAAATTTTGTTTATAGACTATTATATTTCTCTTAAAACTTACGAAAATATGATGTTTTATTAATATCATAGCTAAATAGCTAATGAATAAAAAAAAATGACGATATCAGAAACTATGCTCGGCAAGTTGTTGATAATGCCATATCATTGGGGACAATGTTTATATGTTATGGGAATGTAGTGAATTGTTCGTATATATCTTGGTCTTATCTATATTTATTGAGAGATAAGAAACTAATGCCCACTAAGTCTATATAGTTGAGAGCTTGAGAATATTTTGGTGCTCTACGAGAGAAATGACTGGTCAACGTCAAAGAAAGACTCCACTTATGCTATGCCTATAAGTAGATGTATATTTTAATTTTATATAAAGAAGTTCGTGTTCAACAATATCATTTCAATTTTATCATAGCAAAAAAAAAATGTAAATCTAATAAAAATCAATTCTCATCATGTCATGATTTTTATTTTTTATTTTTATTTTTTTTTCGATTATACTATATATATACTATAGCAAAGTGTACAAGATACCAACAATTTAGAATATTGTGAATGGTTATGGATGATATATCTATAACAAGTTTAATAGAGGTGTACGTAACTAATGCTATAATTTTTTAGTGGCCCAAATTCAATTTTTTCATATTTAGATGTAAATTTATTATATTACTTTTTTCTAAAATTCCATAGCGTATTATTAAAATCTTGTAAATTTTGAAAAAGAAAACAAATTAAAAATATATAAAATAACAAGTATCTAAAATTTAAGCACATTTAATTTTTTTTTATTAAACTAATTAAAAAGTAAACTATTTTAAAAAAATAAATAAATATTAGAGACTTTAATAGTGAAAAAATATTAATTATATACTGTCACAAAACCAAAATATCAAGTATCTACATATAGCAATTAACCTTATATATTAAGTATTAACAATTATGTGGCCAAGCTTTTTGCTATTATTTTCATGAGAAGTGACTTGTAATGCCAAGAAGCTTGGAAATCTCTTCGAGTCCTAACTGAATGTATATGGGCCACAAATACAATGAAAATAATATTGCATTGATAAATAATTATGTGCATAACGACACAAATTTACTTGGCTAGTTTATTTGACCACCCCGCAGATCATGTCGTTTTTTATGGAAGAACTTTGTGGTAAACACTAGAAGGAGGACACGTGGCTTTCAGTTAGAGCTTGTTCAATGGTTGAAGGGTTTTTATAGCCTCACCAAAATGTGAGGCCCCAAGTGCTAGAAAACAAATAGTTATCGTTATTTTGGTACGTGCAGATAATGAAACATGAAAAACAATGAGCGGTTCCATAATTTTTAAACGAAAGATCACACAAGCAACATGTATCGTGTAATAGTCCCGATTATTCGATCGAATTGACGGTTTACATTTAAGTTTTAACATGACGAATCCTTCTTACATGTTTTTTTTCTTTTTCACGTGATTCTCGAGAAACTTTCTAGAATATCTTTTGACAAAATATACCCCAAATAAAATATATTTCACATTTTAGTTCTTGCGAAAAAATTATATTATATATATATATATATATATATATCATTGATGTAAATTATGTGTTCTATTCTTGTACCGCTATACTATACGGGCACCACATAAGCAATCGTGTTATAGCAAAAGAAATATATACAATTTGTGTCATACGTATTGCTCGTTCGAATTGATAACCGTCATTACAGTCCGACATGGTAAGTCTTTCGGACATGTTTTTTCTTCACTTATAAATTTTGCCATTAAATTAACTTTTTCAACCTAAAATTGCTTCAGAATTTGATTCTTCTAAATCTTATTAACATAAATAATATAAAAGAAAAAAATCCTTACGTACTTCGAATCGACTACGTAAATCTAATTGTACGCCTCAAAAATTGTCCAAATAAGTCTAGGGAGAAATCGAACCACGTGTAATTTTTAAATAAACTGAATATATACCAGTTCAGGGAGAAGAAAAAAAAAATTCTATCATTAGAAAACGACAAGAATTATATTTGGGCTTTCACTAGTTTGGCATAGGGGTTATGGCCTTAACATAATTGGGCCTTTAGCTAGGCCCAATTAATTTTTTTTAATTCCTTTCTGATTTCCATACAAGAGAAAATTCTTTAATTCACTCTCCTTTGAAGTCTTTTGTATTGAATCCAATTCCATATAGTCAAAACACAAACGAGTTAAACGGAATAAACAAAATTATACATTTAACATAGTTTATTAATGCGATCGGTTTGAAATTATTTAAATTTAATAAAAAATTATTAGTTGCGAAGAAAAAAATAGTTAAAAAATTGTCTCATTAATTATCCTAAATTGTGCGGAAAAGACAGCCTAGAATTGGTCATCTATTTCCACTAAGCTAAAAATACGAGGACCCTATTTATTTAAGTCGAACATCTAATTTGGACATTAATTAACCACTACTTTAAAGAAAATGACTCGTTTCCATTGAAAGCCACTTTACGATATTTATTCCACTTTTAATCCACTTGAGCCTAGTCAAAAGTCAAACCTTATGTTATTGTACAACTTTTAACATACGCCTAAATACACAATTTATAAATTATTTCATCGCGGTAGTTAAATAAAAATACTATAGTATATAGCTCATAATTAATTCGTAAAAATATCGTCTACATTAAAAGGACGTTCTGGTTTGAATCATGCATCAAACACGTTTTTGAATATTATAAACAAAGTTTTCTTAAAAATATTTTAATATGTTTTCATGAATTCTTTTCACTAGTATTTCTTCCGAGCGCTCGAACTCAACCAAGTCGAGTCACATCCGTCGCCTGAGGGTATTCGAATGCGCCTCCGCTGCCGCCGCTCGCACAGCCTTTGTCACCGCCGCTTCCCGTGCCTATGCCGCTCGACGAGCGCGTTGCGTAATTTGCCTACGCCGCCGCCGATCTCGTGGAGGTGATGGTGATGAAGCACCACCTACTCACTCGCCGGTTTTGAGAAGGTATGCATCTATGATCATCGTTTAATAGATATGAATTCCAAATATTGTGATCGGTGCTTTTTTATGTGATCACTTTTCCGAATATGTGATCGTGATTCATAAAAACTAACTAATAAATACGAATTCTGATTTGTTCCAGTAAGTTATTGCAGGATATATGCAATGGTTTGTTATAAGACAATTCAGGATATATGCAATGGTTTGTTATAAGACAATAAAAGAATTGACTCAAACTTCAAGTCTTCAAAATTTGATAAATTACTACACCGCTAATAAAATTTTACGATCAATAGTTTAATTATATATATGTATTAATAAATTACTTTAAGAGATGCCTTATTTTAAACCGGAGCTTCCAACTCGCCCATAAGTCGGGCCGACTTAGATATAATGAATAAATAGGAGTATTAATATTGTATGTACTCTTTATTCTTTAACGACACTTTAAGTTTGAAAAGTAATATTTTCATCGTTTTGATCAAACTTCTCAACCTTCTATATTTCTTTTAGGACTTGTAATTTGGAAAAAGTCTTAATATATTAAATAGGGGACTTCGTGGTCCAAAATAGCAATCCAAAATAAATTTGGAATGTGTCACCATGACTTTGAGAGTCCCTAGTTGCTAATTCTGATTTGTTGTTGTCAAAATCACTTTTAGTTCTTATTTGATAAACTATATCTATAATTTATTTAATTAATAAACGAAGTTTGTACTTTATTGATATTTATAATCTAACGTTGCAAATTGGATTGCCTATGTATCATCACTTGCTTTGTCTCTCTCTATGTTGATGTATATTTAGTCGATTAATTTTATCTATGATTATTTAAAAATATAATTTTATTACATATCTCAAATTTAAGTGATGTATTAACATGTATAGTAAAATTAAGAGGGTTATAACGAATTTGATTTGGTGGGAAAGATATATAAATTATGGGATTTGAGTTAGTATAAGAAAAATTTATAATATATATATGAGGGTCATTTTGGGCTGTATTTATTAGTTGGGTCGTAATTTTAAACAAATGGACCACAACTCTTGAAGCATCTAAATTTAGCCCAATAAATTTCTTATTTGACCAGTAAGAGACAATAAAATGATTATCCTTAATTAGAGCATTGAGTTAAACATATGTTATATCTCAATAGCATTAATTGCCTGATAATTCTTTTTCATAAAAGCTTATAGTACATCATTTTAAATGATTTGATTACCGACTCAAATAAACCTAAGCCTTCAAATTAAGTTTTGTATTCAAATCAACTTTCAACTAATCTAAAAGTTGTGATGTGATAAGACACAAATATAGACTTTCATCTCTAATTTGATTATTGAAAAGTGACTATCTTCAACCTCTCACACTTTAAAAAGCACTATAACATTAACACATTGTCCACAAAACCATAATAATAGAAATAAAAAAAGCATTTAAAATGATCGTCAAGTCATCTTTCACATAATTGGCACTTCCAAGATTTATGCACTTTTGATTTTTTGATTTTATTTTTTACAAGTAATTATTGTAGTCATATTTCATGTATTAGTTTGAAGTTTTGAACTTTGAAGTGTGACATTTACAATTTTGTAAGCTAAGAGGGCAATATATGATTAAAGTCCCAATCTACCCGAGTAACAAGAAATCTTTATATATTCAAATAAATAAATAAATAAATAAATAAGAAATCTTTATGGAATGGTCTCGAGACTTGAAATTTTATGTAATTGTATGAAATTGCATAATTATGTGAGACTTACGGTTGCAAAAAGCTCAAGAATATTAACTAGTATTAGCTATTTCAAGTCTCAACACGATGTATTTTTGTTTTTGTTTTTGTTACCTCATTAAAATAGAGTAATGTTAAGATGAGTGATATTTTAAAAAGTTCATTATCAAGCATGCCAATTGTAAGATTGCGTCGGTACAATCGAGCATAATTTTTTTTAAACTTTTTTTTCAGTCAAAATTTTAAAATTTCGGTGCCCGATCGCGAGCTCACCTATACTATTTTCATTTCAACCCTAGTATAAAATATAATAGAACATTTAATGGTGTAAGATTAATGTGTAAGTGTACCTTATAAATTATTAACATATTACATCTATATATGTTATACATAATAGAACATTTAATGATGTATATTTTTTATATCATTAAAAACACCAAAAGTTATGGAGATTAAATAAAATAATGCACTAAAATAAAATAAAATTTAATTTCCCTCCTTTTTTTACACACCCATCGATCTGCCAACTCACACACTCTCCTCTCTCTCTCTCTCTCTCTCTCTCTACGGAGCCACCGCAGTCTCTCTCTCTCTCTCTCTCTCTCTCTCGAGCTTCCATTGATGCGTTTACTCTTCACTCGAAACCTAATCCAGAGCCAACCAGCACCTCTCTCCGAGCTCGTCTCCCGCTCCGGCTCGCGGCTGCTCCGCCTCGTGCGCCGATCCTGCCGCGTGGAATCGTACTCGGACTCGGCTCGGAGCTCTTCGCCGCAATCGATGGCGATTCCGCCTCCGAAGTCGGTCATCTCCGCCGTCGACAACGAGGTCGGCCTCGCGCGGCAGTTCTGGATCAAGCTCCGGCGGGAATCGGTCTTCGCCATGTACACGCCGTTCGCCGTCTCCATGGCCTCCGGCAACCTCAGAGTCGAGGCGTTCCGGCATTACATCGCGCAGGATCTTCACTTCCTCAAAGCCTTCGCTCAAGCGTGAGTAATCGATTTTGATTTCATTTTTAGTTTCTCGGCAAATCTGAAATCGTAGGACTATGCTTGATGCATTTCGCGTCTTGTTGATTGGAGAGAAAGTTCGATCAAAAAAGTTATGTAGATGATGCATGATTCGTCAAATCAAACAATGAAAAAAGTTAGTTGAAATGATGTAGATTCTCGTACTTCTTATTCAATAAATAGTAGGATCAGGATCGACATGCTTATTGACTTAGATCCGATTCGTGGTTAGAGAAAATTCAATATTGTAATGAACTTTGGAAGGATTGAGGTTTTGATCTTATATTTTAATGATTATGTTTTCTTGATATCTCCGTGTTCATTGTTCACAATATGCTTCGAGGATTGGCTTCGGTGTACGTTGCGAATTTGTTATCTTCGTTTTGTTAGTATCGAAGCTCTGTTTTGTCAGGATTAGCTTGGGTTTAGAGATTGTTGTGGTTTTTAACTTACATACAAAGAAGTACTTGATCCAAAGTCAACGGATCAGCTTGTTTGCTATCGAGAATTCATATAATTTAGTTTCTGGCTTAGAGATTAACGGATCACAAGTTGCGCAATCGATTACCTAGCTTCGGAAAAAAACGTGGGCTCTTGGAGCCGCTTCAATAATGTGGATTCTGCTTCTTTAATAGGTATGAGTTGGCAGAGGATTGTGCAGATGATGATGATGATAAGGTTGCGATATCCGAGCTAAGAAGTGCAGTTATGGAGGAGTTAAAGATGCACGATTCTTTTGTACAGGTAGGTACAAAGGGTTCGTTCTAGAAATTTAGTAGGTCCAGTCTTACTTTTATGATCATTCGGTACTTCAACACGGAATTATACTTCATCTTTATTGTCAGTAGTGCGTGAGATCTGAACTAGGAAAAGACTGAGCTGAGATTATTGAGCTCTAATTTAAGAAATGAAGATTCAATAATTGGTCTACTAGATGAGAATGAGATCATCTGGAGCGTAATCTAAACGTACTGAAATGAGGCTCACAGGAATGGGGGTTGGACCTTGCGCAAGAAGGCTCCGCCGCTTCCGCAACACTGAAATATACAGATTTCTTGATGGCAACAGCTTCTGGGAAGGTTGAAGGAGTGAAAGCTCCTGGTAAACTTGCGACTCCATTTGAGAGAACCAAAGTCGCTGCGTACACGCTAGGTGCAATGACTCCTTGCATGAGACTCTATGCTTTTTTGGGTAAAGAGTTTCAGGCACTTGGAGATCACGATGACGAGATTCACCCCTACCGGAAGTGGATTGATAGCTATTCGTGTGATGGTTTTCAGGTTTGTCGTACTACTGATAGTTTTCAGGTTTAGTAATTGTCAGCGATTGTCCCCTGAACTTTTCTTGATGTCACACTTACCCCTGGCAAACTTTTGTTGTGTAGCCGTTGCTCCATGAACTTGTACCACCCAAATCTTTATAAAATCGATAATTTCTGTCCAATTTTTTGGTACATGCAATAGACATACTAGTGTTCCAGTGCGAACTGATAAAAAAAATTTAGGTGAAAAACCGTGACACCATGAAAAGTTCAGGGAGTATCGTTGCCAATTAGTCTCTCTCTCTTTTTTTCCCCAAGTGTTCAGCAACTGTTATTTTGCATTCAGGCAGCAGCTGCTCGAACTGAAGAGCTGCTCGATAAACTGAGTGTATCATTGACTGGCGAGGAGCTTGAAATCATCGAAAATCTTTACCACCAAGCCATGAAGCTCGAGATAGAATTCTTCATGTCTCAGCCGCTTGATCAGCCCACTGTGGTCCCTCTTGCGAAAGAGCACAATCCTGCAGAAGATCAGATCATCATATTTTCTGATTTTGATTTGACTTGCACCGTCGTTGACTCATCCGCCATTTTGGCCGAGATTGCTATAGTGACGGCACCAAAATCTGATCAGAGTCAACCTGAGACTACAATTGTGAGGATGTCATCGGCTGACCTCAGAAATACTTGGGGCGCTCTTTCAAGGCAATACACAGAGGAGTATGAACAGTGTATAGAAAGCATTATGCCCGGTGAAAAAGGTAGATGCTTTTTATAGTCGTTCCTTATTCTATTCTTTTTGATGTGCGTGGTTTGACATGGGAGATTTGCAGTGGAGTTTGACTATGAAAGGCTGCACAGTGCATTGGAACAACTTTCGGATTTCGAGAAAAAAGCGAACAGCAGAGTGGTAGAGTCCGGGGTTCTC
This sequence comes from Parietaria judaica, assembly GCA_954871525.1. Classification (NCBI taxonomy): domain Eukaryota; kingdom Viridiplantae; phylum Streptophyta; class Magnoliopsida; order Rosales; family Urticaceae; genus Parietaria; species Parietaria judaica. The sequence continues at coordinate 13,237,444 of OX940862.1, forward strand.
AAAGGTCTTAATCTTGAAGACATAAAAAGAGCCGGGGAACGACTCATTCTTCATGATGGATGTACGACTTTCTTTCAGAATGTTGTAAAGAATGAAAGTCTTAGTGCAAATGTCCATGTCCTTTCATACTGTTGGTGCGGCGACCTCATCCGATCGTCGTTCTCATCGGGTATGCATTTTCCTGTTGGGTGCAAGTAAATTTACATTTATATGTCGAGGATATAATATTCCCTTGGTCTCTACTAATAGAATAACGTAATGCCTTGAACTTCTCTTCAGAAACTGTTATACCCGTACGTAGAAACACAGATGGATACTTTGGGAACTTAACGATTTGGTTATATTCTTATTCAATTGGTATTTTGGGCTTATACGGTAGGATTGTGGATCCTATAGTTTATTTCATTTGTTTGGTTGAAACGTTCCTATTAATCTCGTGAAGGGATTCCCGTTGGCCTATATTTTCCGTTTGATTTGGTCCGGGTTCTATCAAAGAATTGCATCAGAGGTTTCAGATGCTCTTTCGTTGCTTAGTATGTATCTCATGCTGCTGCTACATCTTCTTTGTAATCTTCTTTTCCGATATAAAGCTCCACGTTTTTTGTACTTGGTTTCGTTTTATGATCCTACATTAATCACTTATCTTTCTTTTTCTTCTATTTTCAAGCAGGAGGTCTGGAAGAGTTGGACGTACACGCGAACGAGTTCACTTTCGAGGGATCCATTTCCACAGGTGAAATCACCATGAAAGTAGAATCTCCCATTGACAAGGTTAAAGCTTTCAAGAACATTCTATCGAATTCCGACCCAGAAAAGAAGAGCCTAACCATTTACATCGGCGACTCGGTCGGAGACTTGCTTTGCCTCCTCGAGGCCGACATCGGGATTGTGTTCGGGTCCAGCGCAAGCCTCAGAAACATTGGAACACAATTCGGTGTCACTTTTGTCCCATTGTATCCGGGCATAGTTAAGAAGCAGAGAGAATTAACCGATGGAAGCTCCTCGAATTGGAAACAATCCGCTGGTATTCTTTACACCGTATCTAGTTGGGCGGAAATACACGCCTTCATTCTGGGGTGGTAGCGTCGCAATTCTTTTTCGATTGCATTCTTCCGGGCTCGTATTTTTTGTGCCGGAAATACAGTAGAACGATATAAATATAATGTTAAAAAAAAATACAAAATTCCGTGGCTGATTTTATCAAACGCCACCAATTTGCTGCCGTGCTGTTTCTGTTTCAATTTCCACAGGGTGATTTCAACTCAAAGATGTGGTTGGTTGGCCTCGCAAGCATTTCTCAACATGGTACTCACTTTGTTTTGTTAATTTACCGTTTTACCCTCCAGTGAGTAATTTTGTGAGGTTTTATTATTTATTTTTTCAGGTATTTGAAGTTTTGATGCAGCAAATACAATTAATTATATAAAAAAGATGTTCATATAGCATTTTGAATTTGTGTAATTTGGAGTGGCATTATTGAGCAAGTGATTTGTAATTTCAGTGTATATCATGCCCTATATTGAGAGGTTCTATTTAATATATATTATATATAATAAAAACGTTTAAAACTGAGAGGGCCGCTTTCGGCGGGTTCTCTGTTTCAGTTCACGGCCGATGATGGAAAATCATGACCGTGGTCCGATTTTATTAATCATGAAATATTTTGATTTTGTCTAAGTTTTACTTTATATATATTTGAATGTGATAATGAGCTGCTTTAAATAAGACGAGCCTTCTTTTTTATCCTACTGACCTTTAACTGCCTCAGCCGCCACAAAAGGCATTGAAATGATCGAACGACTTTAAATAATTTTTGTTGACTGTCGGAAACCAATTAATTTAACAATTGAGTGGGCGCTATACTATGATAAAACATAATTTTTTATTTTTATTTTTTATTTTTATACACGTTACTTTATTTTTGTCTTTCGAAACAATCAAACAAAAGAATGTAAAATACTCGGGGAGAAAACAATAGCTTAGGATGCGACGAGCCAACATTGGCAAGCAAGGGGTTGGCCGCAATAAGGTGACAGCTCGATAACGGTACGTAAGGTGAGATGTCCGGAGGAACAAAGCTCGATAACGGTAAGGAAGGGAGATGTTAGGAAGATAACAATAATTTATTTACGGATTCATGTCTTAACTTTATATATTTTTGTTCTAAAATTAATTAATAATAGACAATGAAGGGTATATTTGAAAAATGTATATTTCCAAAAAAAAAAAAACAACAACTTGTGGACATTCTTTCCGTTTTGAGAAAATGTTGAAAAATGAAGTAATAATCAGAATTTGTGATTGCCATTACATATGGAGGATCACTAGTCACTACCAACAGTAGTCTTCTCTTTTCTTTTTGAGCAGAAGAATGACAACTACAAGTGCTTCTCAATTCTCATTGCTTCCTTTATCAAACCAAACTGGCCAAAATTAGTCATTTCCCTATTTTATTCTATAAATTAGGTTCGATCAATCTTCTAATCATTTGCCAAGTGCAATACATTTAATCGAGTTTGAAATACCAATAGGGATGAAAAACGGATAATTTCATTTTATGATTTTACTCATGAGTAACGAATTTATTGATGAGTTTTTTCAGAAGAAGAAAAAAAAGTTCATCGACATTATATTTTACGGGTAAAACGCTAATCGATGGGTTTAACGAAAGTTTTTTTTGTTGTTGTTGAAAAATATAGGTTATAGTTATAATTTTACCATATAAATACAGATTGCACTTGTAATCTTATGTCAAAATGAGAGTTACAATTGAAATTTAAAATAAATTATATCTAATAATTAATGAGAATGAGACCTAAACATATTGATTTTTTTTATCTCTTCACCTAATTTATCGATTATTCCCTCTTTGCTTCTACTTCTTCCTATCTTCTACTTCGTAAAAAATTATTTTATTTATTTTTTGAATGGGTAAACCGTAACTTCAAAAAGGTATGTCTACAAGTCCATATTTTAGAGGATATGGGCATAAATATACTTATATATATAAAACGTATGACCAATATAAGAGTAATTGATAGTAAGGCTCCTTCAATTTCCATGTAGTGCATTTTGTTTTATAACATTTTAAATTAGACCTATTCTATTATTATGATTTTCAAATCTTTTTATTGATCTCTTTCTCTAAAAACAGTCTCGAAGTCCAATTTAACTAAGTCTTGTCTCAAATTTAGTTAGACAAATAAAACAAATTTGTAATAAATAAAAAATAAGAACAAGACATGGTCAAGGCTTCGAAATTTGGGCAAACCCGGCTCTTAATTTTCTTGTCCGATTTTAGTATATTGTAGAGCAGAGATTATATCTCAGTGGATAATATATATATATAATATAATATAAAAAAGCTTATATATATCAACAGAAAAAAGCATGAACAGTGTAGTGTGAATGACATTCTCTAAATGTGACTAACTGACTATACTCTTCCGGTAGACTATTCTTTTCTTCTTCTTAATCAAATATTCATTAATCGACAACCTCCCCTATATAATCAAAAAAGAAAGTTAATTAATCGAAAAAAAAAACATATTGTATATATATAATGTATCGTTTATATCAATCTCATCGTTTAACAAGCCAAGAGAATCTAAACCATAGCTAGGTCGGTTTGATCATATTATCGCCATCATTATATCTAGATTATATATCATTACAAAGGAGAGTCAACATCATTGTCAATTACAAAATTACTTTTCTTTTAAGAATTTTTTTTTACGAAATTATAAAATCTTTAGTTCAAAATCAAATAGCGTTTTAATTTTTTTTTCTTTTTCTCTAGCCACGGCTGTGCATGGTTCTTCAGACATATTAATCGAGTCTAAGAGTGTAGCATTTTGATATAATAATAATAAATAAATAGATAATTAATATCTATTAATTGCCGTATCATAAAGTAAAAGAGAAAATATTTATACATTTCATAAACTCCTTCTCATGAAGGATTCGTGCGCCAATGATCTCCAAAAAATAAATTTTGTACTCTTTTTTTTTTTGAAGGAAATAAATTTTGTACTCTGATGATCCCTTTACAATTAGTTTTGACGGAAATATGAGTGATTTTTCTATCCATATAGGGGCCGTAAGAGCATAAATTTATACCAAAGGGATCATTAGTGCCTATTTTGTTTTAGAAGGACCGTTGACGTACCAATTCCTAATTAGAGGACCATTGATACTTAATGTATATAGAAATACTAAAAGTGCACTAATATTTTATTAGAGGGATCATTATAGCCAAACTTATTTAATTTGTAATTTCTTAAATTTATAGTCGGGTGTCTACCTATATATTTGCTTTACATGATGATCTTGTTTTGGATATCTCGGAAATAAATGGACTTCCAGAGCGGAAGGGAATACTTAACCACGCCTCGAGTCCCAGTCTCCTAGTGGTGGAATGGTAAAGGGCAATGTCCGGTTCTGGTCCGAGAGATGTCTTTGCTCCGCCCCCCTTCTTCATGGTTGGCATAAGCCCTTGTAGTAGTCAATCTTTCCTCCGGCCGGACGTTAATATATGGTTTTTTGTTTGTTTGTTAGGTTTTAGGGTTATTGAGTTCGATGAATTCAATAACACAAACTCGTATTATAATGCATAAGTACACGTGTCAAGATCTTAGAGGTTAAATTCCAAATTTATAGTGCATGCATGTGTATCGTGTAAAACTCATATAGTCATATATAATACAGCATAATAGAATTAATAACTGAGTAATATCACGCTTTCTTCTCAAAAGGTAACGTCTAAAAGCAATGTTTCTCGATACCAATTCCCATAATTAATTTGGTTATTAGTTTTGAATCATAGTAATAATATATTTTCTTTTCTTCACGAAGACAGTGTTGCATGATTTTGGTGCTTTTTTATTTAAAATCAGCATGCAAAACCAAAATAAACCCTAACCTATAGGCTATAGTATCGATTATAATATATAGTGCATCAATTGTCGCTTAACAATACATGCAAATTATTAATACTTTATCCTAAAAGAATCGATAAATCAACACTCCACTTGAAGATGCATTGATTTTTACTAGCTAGATTATAATAAAAGATTAGTTGTCATTGCACAATCTCAACTGAATGCACCATTAGATTTTCAGATGAATATAATGCTTTTGATTAATATTTTTTTAATTTTATATACCGAGGCATATGCATGAGCTGCCGTGCCTCTTGCCCGTTGCATTCGTCCGCCCGCCTGCCTATTTATATATATATATATATTTATATATTTTACAATGGAAAACAAATTAGTAGTTTAAATAGATTTAATTTATTATATTAAAAAACGGATGCAAATTGTTTATGCCAATAAAAAACCCTCAAATTAAAACGCTTTAAAAAATGCGGGACATGCATGCCCGTCTCTTAAGAAAAATGCATGCATTTACTTGTGATCCAAATTAATGTCTTTGGTTAAAATTAACTTTATCCAATGATGGGCATATGGCCCGTGGGAAGCGATCGCCCGCTCGTATTTTAATAATGTAACTTTTTATAGTAAACTAATTAGCATTTTAAGCAAATCTATACGATTGTCTTATAATGCAGGTAAGTGTTGCTTGTGCCAATAAAAAGTCCGGACACAAGTTCCCGCGCTTAAGAAAAACACGGGACTTGGCATGCCCAAAACCTAACTATAAAATGAAAAGGCGTGTAATTAGTTAATTAATTATACTTATTAATTAGTTAATTTCTAAAGATCCACTATCCGTGAACATTTTAGAATAGTCTTGACTTTATAAATATATTAGCTCCATCTAATCTTTCCCACTAACAATTTAGTGTACATTTCTGGTCAATATTTTCAATTATACTAAGAGTCTCTTTCTTTCTTTCTTTCTTTCTTTCTTTCTTTAGGATAAACATATTTAATTTCCAACTTTTTCTTTGCTTTAACTTTCATATTTTAATTTATAGATCATCATAAAGAAGGAATTATCCATTAAACTCTGGCTTTATTAAAAAAAAAAAAAAGCCTTATCAATGGCTGTTTCTTATTTGCTTTCCACTAGCAAAAACTTTTAACGTAAATAAATGAATATAAACACACACATACACACTTAGATATATTATATATAATGAAAAAATAACCACTATGAGATGGATATTATTAGATATTAATGAGATTTTATGAAACCTTATAAAACACCTTTAATTAAAAAGCCGAATAAGTTCATACCGATTGAAATAAAATCATTATCATGATAATGCATTAGATACACTCTATATCTACTGTATATTAATCCAGATGTCAAAAATCTTGCTTTGTTTTAGATCTCTTTTTGTTTATTTCCCTTTCCATTAAAAAAAATGTCTAAATCTATATTATCCTTAATTTTTTAATGTTCGACAACCAGAAATTGTTTGTAAGTTTATTTATTTTATGAGTGTACTAAAGACTGTACGAATTAACAGAGTTTTTGCTAAGAATTTTAAAATTTAATACGCATTGTGCTGGCCTGATAAATAAGCGTACTGCAAAATTGATTGGATGAAGTTTGTGTAAATATATATGTATATATATAATTCAATTAATATAAATTATAACTATGATACATATTTTTGAGCGCACGTAATTTGAGCATTAGACCAATTAATATGTCGTTTTGATGCTGAATTTTTATATGATAAAACCATACAACTTTCGGTCAATATTTTTCTTTATTAATTTTCTTATATTTCCACCTAACTTTTTTTTTTGTCTTGTTTTTACTTCTAACGCATGGGGTGAAATTCCACCACGAAAGACTAATTATATTATATATTGTCGTATCGTCTTCTTTCTCTCTCATATCATTTATTTAAACGTGTGAATTTTATCCGATGCAAAAACTAACCAACTCCATTTGGCTACAATTTATATTCATATGTTTCTCCTTGTTATTTTGTCTGTTTCTATGAATATATCATACAATACATTATATTTACGAGCGTGTGAATTTGCTTATTTTCATTTTACTTAACTAACTTATTGCAAAATCCAGCAAATACATTTTTTTTACAACGTTGTAAAGCATATAATAAATAATGTTGATTATTTTCAAAGTGGGAAACTAATAAGATCTTATTAAGATATAGAATGCACGTTTATATATTTTTAAATAAATCCACTTTATTATTATTAATATATTTTTTTATATATAGATGAGTCACAAATCACGTAGTTTATACTTGTTTGGGTTATATGTCCAAATTTCCAATATTCCAATTAATTAAAAGAAGTAATAATAAACCCTAAACGTGGAAACGACATTATCTAACTAAAAGAATATAAATATAAACGGTTGGCCTCAGATTCCATTCAATAAGGTTCTCTACTTTCTCTACCCTCGTTGGACTGCATATTCTCTTTACTACCAACACTATTCTTTTATGTGTGTGTATATATATATATATGTATATATGTATATATAAATAGTACATATACTCTTCCAAGCTATAGGTCCAAACAATTAAATAAAACTAGAATGTTTGTCTCGTACCGGTTTTTATTTGCGGAAAAACCCTTAAGCAAGCCTGGCCTTGTGCACTGGTGGAGGATCCAAACAAAGATTAAATAAATTTGTACGTAAAAGATGAATGTCCGAAATCTTGTAAAACAAATTCAAATCTTTACTAGGTTTCTATTTTTAGAGGAAAAAAAATTATGAAAATAAGAGTACATACAATACCAAAAAAAAAACAATAAAAGTAAATAAATTTAAAATTCTCTCCCCGACACGTTATATATTATTAAGTTTTTTTTTTTATATAACTTTTGAAGTTTGAAAACTTAATGTTAATAATGCCATAATTATATAAAGCCAACCCCATATAAGGCTTATGTTAATTCCAAGTTAGCCCCCTTAATTTTTTGGTTAATTTCAAACTAACCCCGTAACTTCGAGGTCTAGTTTCGCCATGGACCGACGTTTTTTTTAGCAAAGGGGAGAAACAAACTAATTAAAAAAATAAACCTAAGAAATATCATATAATCATATGCTCCAATATAAATATGTCCAACAACTCCAAAGACTTTTTCTTACAACAACACCTCTTCTCTCTCTCTCTCTCTCTCTCTCTACTTCAGAAACCCTAGAAGAAAACCAAGAAAGTAGAAAGATCATCAACACAATAATGTCACTTTCAGAGTTGGGAAGAACATTGAGGTGTTATAGTTGTTTTCTCTCTGAGGGCTCTCCAGAGAGATATAGGATTGTGTTTTTGCCATGGCTTTGTCACAGCTATAAGGGTTATATATATACATATATATAGTATATATATATACTTAATTATGAGCTTTGAGGGTGTTGAAGAAAACCCTCTAGGCAAGTCTAATGCTTGGCTTTTTGAAGATTGTGAAGAAGACTCATCATCGATCATCATGCGGAATTTCATCTTCATCAACAATCATATAATTATCTGCTTTTCTTTGGCTATAATATGCTCACAATAATGGGATTATTGGAGAGAAGAAGATTATGGATTGATCATTGAGTTAGTCTCTCTCTCTCGCTCTCTCTGTATGTACTGTGTGATTGATATCGAGATGGTTTAAGAGAGATATAATCTCAAGAAAAAAGGAACAATTATTTAGTTTTCCTTGTTCACTGTATAACATGAGATCATGAATCTTAATATTCATTACTGATTTCCATTTGTGGTTGAGAAAGGATCGTGAATACTGTTTTTAGAATCTATATACATATAATATATATATATATATGTATATATATGTGTGTCGGTAAACGTATTTATATATGCATAATTTGTTAGTATGTGTACGAGAATTTGAAACTAAGCATTTAATCCTACTTGTATTAGTAATTAATCAGAAATCTATCGCAGAAATATTAAGTTTGAAACTTTGAATTACCGAATTGATTTATATATATGTCTACCAATGGTGATTAGCCATATATATTACTTTTAAATTAATACCAATTGATTTAAATCATTTAGCCATATATATTATGGTTATTAATAAATCAATACCTTGTATTCAAATTACTTTTAAATGTATGTGGAACCATATGTGATTCCAAATTTCTAATGTAGTTCTTCGGAATTTGATTCACATACACATGTTGAGATTTATCGTGTCTAAATTCTATTTAAAATAGTTTTCTTTTTCTTTTTAATTATTTCCATTAATTTCCCGCCAGGGTGTTTTGATTTAACATACATTGATTGGTGTGCTATTTAAGAATCAAAAGATTATGATTCCTTTGACCAAATAAATAATTAATTGTATTTTTTTTTAATTTGATTACACCAGACCTTCACATGAAAAGAGATTTTTGCAGATATGATAAAAATGTAGTTAGATAACACACTATATTGACATTATAGTAAAAATAATGTGTCAAGTTTATACTTATATCATCGTACTATTGTATTGGTCCCATTGTAATAAAGTTACATGGTATTTATTCAACATTATATAGTGCATAATTATGCATGTGTTTTACACGTTTTTTTAGTACTTAAAATCATTTCAAAGCTTGGAATGAATGGCAATCATGGAATTCACTGAAAAGAAAGAATCTCATTTTTATTTTTATTTTTATTTTTGCAAATATCTAAAATACGATGCTGAATAATGTGTATTTTTTATTTTATTAAAAAATTAGGATAAGGATGATTACTCACTAAAGGATCTCTCTCTTTTCCTTCCTTATTATTGTATATTGTTTTTATTTTTTTATTTCAGTTAATTAATTATTATAATTGTGTCATGATTTAGTGGGAAATGACGTGCAAGCAAAAAAGCAAAAAGAAGAAAACACATGGAAAATCAATTGAAATTCTCCTATTGGTTTGTGACTCATCAAAATGGTCATAAAAGTGATCACATATTAATCATAATTGTGAGCAAGAGAAGCAAAGAAAAAGACACTATTTATTAAAGTTGATACTTCAATACTTACCTTCCATGATTTAAAATATCTAAAATTTTAGCCATGTCATAGAGACCCATTAATTTTGTAGTTTATTTGTGAGATACCCGATATAAAACTATTCTACCAATTTAACGAGGTACTATTGTATTAAAACTAAAATTTACACCAAAGAAGTGTAAGTTACGACGTTCAGTTGGGAGCAAACTCGGGCCATACAGTTCCGTGGTAATCGGTCTAAAGCAAATAAGAAATTTCAAAAGAAACTTCTTAATCAAATGTGAATTACGACGTTTAATTCGAAGCGACGCATAAAATATCAAAAGAGAAACTCCGAAAATTGTACTATCGTCATAATTCACATCAAAATAGTGGTGAGTTATGACGTTCTATTGGAAGCAACTCGATCTTAAACTGTATTTGCTTTATGAAGTCCTGTGTTTGTTGGTCTTACAAGTATTGAAGTAAATGAAGATAAAGTCCTATTAGGAATTTGAAGTACATGAAAAGAAAGAAAGAAAAAAGATTTTGAAAATTCTTCCATTCGATATTTAAAGCCAAGTGGAGCCTTAATACGAATATAGATTACTAAATTGGTGAATATTTTGCACCATTTATTTTGTTTGTATGTCCGTACAACGTATAGTAAAAATTTCAATATATACCATTTATTTTGTTTGTATGTCCGTATAACTTATAGTAAAAATTTCAATATATACATGCATTATTTAGAGAAGAGAATTTGGTCGAGTCCAAAGTGGTTCGGACACCGAATATATAATACTAGACAAGTCCTTTAATTATTTATTTATGTCGTATACAAGCTTTGTCCCATAATATATATATATATATATATATATATATAATGTGATAGTTGGCTTGTCAATTATTGAAGAAAAGATGTTTATGGTGGTCCATAACATTTGCCATCCTAATTAATTTTATATTTAAGATCTGTAAAGTTGAAGTGAATTTTGATAAATATCTATAGATAACCCTATTGAATTTTCGACGCTCTTAATATATATATATATATATATATATATATATATATATAATATTGACCTTTTATTCATTATTTTCAACACATTCCTATTATAATTTTTTTCATGTATTTTCTTTCCTTTCACTTAAAAACATTATTGCAAAGGAGAATGCTATTTGGATTCTTTCATCAAATAGCTTATTCCAAAAACGACATGTCATTTCCATTTTTAAAACGACATGCCGTTTGGATATCAAGTGTCGGTAGTTGATGAATAGTCTCAAACTCTTCAATATAATTACACTTGTGGTGGTACATGCAGGCAGGGGTGAGCATTTTAGACCCAACCCGATGGCCCAACCCAATCCGATGGAGACCCGACCCCAATCTAACCCGCCTAATCTAATCCGCTCAAAATTGGGTTGGATCGGGCCGGACCCGACTACTATTCGGGTCGGGGTCGGGTCCAAAACCTTGGGTCGGGTCGGGGTCTCCGACCCGACCAATATAATTAATATATTTTTCATATTAATTTTTATTCAAGTAGTGCAATCTTTAGTCTTTAAAAAGTTCTCACTCTCAATTTTATTTACATTAAAAGACCGTTCAATCTCTCATTTTCATGTTTTACATTATTTTGAGTATGTTTGTTTGATTAAATTTATTTGGGGTATTTTTACTTGAATTTTGAGTTACATTGATGTATTTTTTTCATATTATTTTTTGTTATATAAGGATAAATTTTAATTAATCGGGCCATGGCGACCCAAACCAACCCAACCCGATTTTTATTGGGTCGGTTTGGTTCGGGCATTAAAAAATTTTGGGTCGGATCGGGCTTTTATTTAGAAACCCGAAGTGATCGAGTCGGGTCCATAAAAAGCGTCGGGGCGGCCCAACCCAACCCATGCTCACCCCTACATGCAGCCATGCACCATATTACAACAAGTTTTTTTTTTTTTTTCTCGAAATAAAGAACATGTCGTTTTCTGCAAAGAGAAAACGACATAATTTTGTAGCGTGAGAGGAATTTTGTTTTGCTTGAAACGACAGTAAATCTCACTGTAAAGAAAGAAAAAAGATGACATACACAATGGTAAGAAAAAAAGTAAAAAATATCAAATTGAATAAAATATTACAAGATTTGAAGAAAAATACACCTAGGACAAAATTCCTCAACATTATACAAAAAAAAAAAAAAAAACCTACATAAATGAAAGAGCAAAATATGGGCCATAAATTTAGTTAACAAACCAAACCCGATGATCAACAGAAGCAACATGTTCGCCTACTTTGCGTAGTGTCTCGCTCTTCGAAACCTCTCGAGAACGATCTGATCGCAAGATGCTCGGAAGCATATGTCATGAACGACGCCAAGACCAAACACCCGGCGACCATCAAAGCTAACCTGTTCGGAGTAAATACAAGTATTTTTTTCAACGGCATGTAATTAAATTAGGGTTAATTGCAGCAATAATGCACAACCTTTGGTCAAGAGGGGTTTTAGGTCCCCAACCTTTTAAAGTGTGGGCAAAAATACACAACGTTTGTTGAATGTAAAATCCGTTGGTCCTTCCGTTAGGGATGTTAACTTCTACTGATGTGGCATCGTTTAACTGCCAAATGGATTGCCAATTTTTAATATTATTTACATAACCTAATTAATAAGAATAAGTTATAATATTTTAATTATGATTCAAAAAATAAATTAAAATTTTAAATTAATATGCAATACTTATTTAGCGCGTAGTTCTTATTTTTGAACTCGTGCTTCAATATTATTCACATCTTTACTATGTCGTTTTTTAAATTACAGTTGTTTTCAATAATCGGTCGTTTTTTTTTTCTTCAAAATTTTAGTCGTTTCTAATAAACGTCGTTATGTAATCCTTGCAGTGTCGTGTTTAATAATCCGTCAAATTTTTATTCACGTTTGACAAAACTGCTAGATTTTTAGGGGGAGTAAAAATTATTTATTTAATTTAAAGTATTAATTTTTTTGAATCATAATTAAAATATGATTTAATTTATTCTTATTAATTAAATTATACAATTAATATTACAAGTTGGCAGTCCATTTGGCAGTTTAACGATGCCACATCAGCAAAATTTAACATCCCTAACGGAAGGACCAACGAATTTTACTTTTAACAAAGATTGTGTATTTTTGCCCACACTTTAAAAGGTTGGGGACCTAAAACCCCTCTCGACCAAAGGTTATGCATTATTGCCGCAATTAACCCATTAAATTAATATATTGAAATGCAAATCCCGAAACGAGCCAAATATCCTCAAACAGGATGGTAAATTTGAACTGACCTTGCAAATAAAGCAGTAATTCCTAGCAAACACGGCAAAGATGGAGCAACAATGGCCAAAAACGCCATTCCTAAGCCGTAATACCATGCTGCAATATCACAGGTCGAAGAAATACGCTGATGACCTGCGACATACATTATTCTCCGTGTTAGTCAAAGGATATCGAATGAAAAAAGTTTAACAATGGCCATCATTTACGAGCAAGGGTAAAGGTAACATGGAAAGGTTTTGGTCCCTAAGTCTCAAGATTTCGTTTTGAAATTACCGAAGATCCAATCCCTATAATACATAAACATATTTGGATGATTATAAATATCTAAGAAAATATGTATAAAGGTGCAAGGCAACAAACCTTTTCCAGAATCATAATTAAGTGAATCGGAACTGGAAACGACTCCGGAATGAAGCGCTGTTGATCTGCCCCAGTGATAGACTAAGTGGAGAAAACCTCCGAAAAGTAGAATGAAGATTGTGAAAGTCCACTCGTACATCAAAAGCAAACCCGTCCACGGCATCACTTGTCGGGGGACAATTGCAAGAGAAAGCCCTAGGGCAACCAGAGCAGCCATAAAACAAAAGACGATCGAAAGTCCACCTAAATAAAAAGGCACCTTATGCTGCAAAAATCCATACAAAGTTGTTAATATCCGCGGAAGAAAAAAAATGGATATATGTTTAGGGCCTCCCAAAACTGGCCTGGTATCGATAACCATTTCCTTTCGAAACCGTGCCGGGTCAGTTTTTGTATATATATTCTAAAAAAGTACCTTCAAATTAAACAATGGTATAAGCCTAAACTAGAATCCTCAAAGCCAAAACAATAATAAATCCACTAAAAAAAACGACTCGGCCCGGTCTCAGACCAAGAATGGGCAGGGACCGAACCAAAGACAGGGTCCAAAAAATTTGCCCAACATATTTGTTTACGGGGTAGCAAAATCTTGCCTGATGGTTTGGAACACCGGTGGAAGATGTAGAGACGCTAGCATATGTAAGTGTCCCAGTTGATCTGATCTTGTAGAGAAGATGTCTTAAATAATCGCATAATGAATTTCTACACGAGGAACTGAAGAACTGCCTCATCTGCAAAACAAATAACGAATCGGAAAGGTATATCAGCAATTTGCTTCCAAATTTAGCCTTAGATATTCAAGATTCAAAATGCTTACTTGAAGCAGTTGTTGATAGTAACAAAAAATGAGAGCACAAAACGGTAAGAAGAAAAGAAGCTTGACGAGAAAGTTATCATTCGGGTTGCCACCGCCTTCAGTTCCAGGAAGCGTACCCGGAAGTTGCTCCCTAACGTTCTGCAAAATCCGCCAGATACGAAAATAATAAATGCTATAGTCCCTAACTCGGTAAAACCCGATTTTACCTCAAAAGAAAGAAGATCAAACAAGAAATATACGAGGAAAAAAATACCTGCCAAACATCCACCGGTTTCAAAAGCCAAGAAGTCCACCAGTCCCAAGGCTTAAGAGGACCGAGCGTATAGTGAATAACACGAAGTTCGTCTTCGTTTACCATCCACTGCATATATAATTTTCAAGGAATTAGAAAACTAGTGATTACCAACCAAATTAGCCTTTGTTTTCGTTTGTCACACCTTATTAGCGAGCATGTAAAGACCGACATCCGCATTATAAAGAGTAGAGAGCCGCTCCATTTCCGGAAGCGGCCTCGCTTTCAAGACCTCTGGATGCAGATTAGGCTCAAACAATTGCGCATTCGCAAATCCGGAGTAATACGAATTCAAAAACCCTTGATCCCCTGTAAGAGGAAACGGCAACGACATCATACGTCAATTTCACGATATCTTGATTAACAATCCAACATCACACATCCATCGAACAACACAAAATCGGTAAATAACGAATTGGTTTACCTCCGGTGTAAGATTCCATGGTGTTCACCTTGCTCATCATGTCATCAAAAACTTTCTGGGAAGGTTTCACCACCATAACCCCCGAGTTCAACCGCTCCGAATGCTTCAAATTCGCACAGAACTTCCCGCACTTGAAGAGATCCTCAATGCTCTTCACCACTATAGTGTCCGCATCGAGATACACCACTGATCAAACAAACAAACAAACAAACAAACAAGCAAGCAGCTGAGAGAACACTTCCATTGAGATACACCATTCTCATCAAGCTCAAAGCTCAAATCCTCACCTTTCTCGTACTCGGTCATGTTGAAGATCTTCAGCTTCGTGTAGACGCCCCAGAACCTCGTAGGCCTCACCTGATTCGGATTCGCCAACAGACTGATCCTCTTCACAATCCACCCATCAGCCTGAACAATTCTTCGAATAAGCGTACAAAATCGATCTCAGAACCCTAACACTCGAAAGATCAAACACACAAACTGACCTCGAGGAGCTTCACGGCGAAATCAGAAACGCCATCGGAGACGAGAACCACCATGTCCTTGGTCGAGCGAGTGTCGCGAATCGACTTCCCGAGCACTCGGACGCCGAGCAGGAACTCATCCCCGTAGAGGAGAGTGACGTAGGCCTCGTCCGTGGGCTCGCTCGGCGATCCGAGGACTGGGTTCTGCGGAATCCAAAGCAGAGCGAGAATCGCGACTGCGAACCAAGCCTGTAGTCTCATTACAGTCGCTGCGTTGCACAAATTTTCCTTGATCGGTCTCTCCCACGAGATTTCTCGGGAAAATTGGAGATTGGGTTTTCTCAGGAACCAAACAGGATTGTTAATCAAAGGGGGTTTGAATTTTCAGAGACAAAGCTTCCATCTTTGTGTCGTCTTCTTCTTCGTTGAGAGTTCTATTTTGTTTTGTTATTTATTTATTTAATTAGTTATTTCTCCTGATAATATTCCTTTTCTTGAGAAATTTCGTGCTTTGAAAAGTATATATATATATATAAGGACTGGCTATGTATTGTACTTGTTATATATTTTTTTTTTGAAATATTATAGATTTTTAATTCTAGTTGTGACCATTTTTGGTCAATTAAAATTTAAGAGCTCTTTAATCTAATTAGAAGGCTAATAATGTAAGATTAAGAGTAAGAAATTTACACGCACAAAAGAAATTATAAAGGGTATGAATCGAAGAGGATAGAGAGGTTTTGGTGTCGGATCTCTTTAAGAAAAGAAAAAAAACAACAACAACAACAACGGCTTTTTGTGTTGGATTGTTATAATTGTAAGTTAGTGAAAAAAAAGTCTTATGAGGAAATAAGTACCACGAAAATTTAATATCCCGGTCTAGAAATTAAACAAGTCGAGGCACCAAAGAAATTTTAAGATCACGAAAAATTATGTAATAATTTATATGATAGATTTGACTCAAATAAATTCTATAAATTGTTATTCAATTTGCGAAGCAAAGATGTGTTTTTTTTTTTGTTGCATATCAAGATGACTATACTATTTTCTTCTATTTTTATACAAATACTACATGTGATCTTATGTAATTAGTTTAGACTTAGTGATACGATGTTATGTATTGATTATATAAAAAATAAAAAAATTAATATGGCTTTAGGCAACAACAACAAAAAAAATGGTTGTTTTTGTTGGCACTTAACATAACTTTCAAGTAGAGAAGTAACCTTCCAAGCACAGAGTTCGAAATTGCAAAAAATTCCCCACACACATGCGTGTTATTAAGAATATTGTTTTATATCTTAATATGTCAAAATACTCTCTGAGTGTTATTTGACGAATGTACCTTTTTTTGTTAATTTTTACTTAATTTCTTTATAAAAAAAAAAATAATATTAAAATTGACAATGGTAATATTTTGATTTTTCAAAAAAATCTATACTATATTTTATCGAAAAAGAAAAATAAAAAAGTATATAAAATTTTACTTATGAAGTCACGAGTAAAGGGCAATTATGAGTTTTAAAAAAGTAGAATGAATGATGGGAGGGTATAAAAATAAAACTATAATACACTTTGTGAGTATAATCTTTTTTTTTTTTTTAAGTAGATGGCATATCTTTGCAAAAATTTAAAATAGAGTGTATACAAAAATCTCTAATATCAATACAGTATATGGCTCAGATCCAATCAAAGATATAAAAATCATGGAACGTGCGAAGATACTGGAAAATATTGAAATATTGATGAGCTTCTCTTCAATCAATCTCCATTAATATTAATATAAAAAATAACACTCATACTAGAGAGAGAAGATAGTCCTAAGTCTTGAACCTTGTCAAACATTATCACTAAATAGTAAAAATTGATCAACCTTTTAACGTTTATAATGGAGCTTTTAAATATAAATTGCCCAAGATTAGGTTTTATTGCTAAGATATAAGTTGACCTAATTATAGTTAGACATACATAGATTCCTCATCTTCTTCTTCTTCTTCTTCTTCTTTTTTGGGTCCTCTCACAAAGTTGAAGAATCAAAATACTATTGGAAAATAGAGTACAAGACAGTATTTTTCTAGTATTAATTGAACCAAAAAGTGAGAGGAAAAAACATACCTAGATTGTCATAAGTCTTTAGTTGGGTTAGCACAATATAGCATACCTAAGTCAAGAGGTAACGTTGCTTTTATCACAAATATCATTAATTAATTAATCCATATCTTAGAGTATGTTTACATATGCTAATCCATGTAAGATATACATTAAAATGACATCTTCAATGTCGTAGGATTTTGTTGATTTTAATTACCTAATAAGGCAATGTAAATTGTTTTCCCGACTATATAAAATAAACGACAATCATTTCAGGAGAAACAAAAGAAATTACCAATAGGGTTATGATTTTTTTCTCGACTCAATAAAGAAAAAACTATGAAGAGAATGGATATAGACATAATTAAAATATAAAAAAACAATATTGATCTCATTAAAAAACTATTCGAGCTCCAAATCAAATTGCGATCAACAATTTTTCAAGAGATTCAATCATTCTACGTAAATTTGAAAATTAAGAAAGTTAAAAACCGATACATATTCTCGAAACAATATGTGAATTTTGCTCCCAAATTCTACGATCTCTTGTTAGACAAACACAAACCGCTATTTTCGATACTTACCTAAATTTAGATTTAATCAAGTATAATTAAGGACAAAAAAGAAGGAAAAAAAAGAAGAAGGGCATTCGCCGCAACATCATTTTCCATGTAAGCACTTGCCATTTGTGTGATCTGTTGGATCGACTTGCTTCATTTACAAAAAGGGCCAATCCTTTTTTCTCTCTCTCTTAAATTATCAACAAACCAGAGATCCCAAATCAGATTTCATGGTCAACCGATGGTCTTGTCCTTTATCTCCAACATAGTAAAGACTTTGGTTATTATTTGTCAACTTGAATGGCCATCATATAATATTTTCAAAAGTTCTAGAGGCAATTCTCCCTTCATCAATATTTTATCAAGTAAAGGATAAGGGTCATTTTGTTTTGCCTAACAATTTTAACTATAGATTCTTTATATTGGTCAATATGAAAATAATAATTTAAGAAGAAAAAAAAGAGTGAAGCTTCATCAATACTTTTCCAAGGAAAAGAAGGGTGAAAATGTCCACTTTTTATAAGTGCCAGCATTTCAAGTGATTCATCTTGTTTGTTGTACTTAAGTTATTTATAAAGAGACATCTTTTTCTTTCACTAAAAATACTTTTCATTATGACCATCATTTCATCCTTACACTCTCCTTGTTGTAATCAAATAGGCAAGTTTGTACATTATGACGTGTCAGCTGCTCAATAATTCCAAAATCTATGTTATAATTTATGTAGTGGACAATAAATATATTAGAAAAAGGAACATAGAGCACTATATAGTCTATAAAATAGTTATTTTTAGAGTATATGGTGGTGGCTTAATGGATAAAAATGAATCTTTATATTCAATAGTAAAATTCACCTTTGAGGGCATATCTACAATTAGTGGGTTCATGTAAGATTCACTAAAAATTAAATTCATTATATTAGGATATTCTATGGTCTACAAAGAAAGAAGGCAAAAAGCAAACTAGTGACTTGGAAATTGTCTATATGCACCTTTTATTTGTAGCTTTACTACATTAATGTTGATAATTGGCATAATACCCCTAAGCTTAACATGTTTGTACAATTTCACCATCATTTTTTTTTGTTCATCCATATATATATATATATATATATATTTATTAAAGATAATGCATTTCCCTTTATACATTAAAATTGCACACAAAATATATGTTACTTGTTTGAAGGTATTTTCACCTATTTGATTATTTTTCTCCAATGTTTAGGATGCTCAAACTTAAAACCCTTATAGCTCTTGAATATTGGGACTCGTAGATTATTGTCTCGTTATAATTCTATAATCGCCTTTCCTTAAGCTCTAGACAAATCGCATGTTGAGTACATGTCAATATTTTTCTTCATTTTTTCAGGCAATGTAGCATTGCTACCAAAAACCAAAGTTCTGGGGCAAACTTGACCGACGTAAAAAGTTTGAGGGGCATTAGTGTCAATTACTCCAATCTCAATTATATGTGTTCTCTTTATCCGTACCTTTCACAATTAGAAAATATATATGACAAAGAAAGCCAAGGTTGGCTGGCTCCTGGCCTAGAGAATCAATCCCATTATTATTGATTCCAATCTTCAAGAGAACAAAGCTAGGGTTTCAAGTTTGAATGGTCCTTACTATGAGTCCTCCTCTAGGGCTTAGGGCTTGTATTTTGAGAGGCAAATCCATCTTCAAAGAATAGCAGCACTTGATGATGAGTTGTGTTGTGTTGTGTGATCGTCTCATCTCATCAGAGAGAGGCAGAAGAAGAGATGTGAAGCTCTCGGCAAGTCTACTTTCTTGGCTCTGACTTTATTATTAATTCTTTACTTTTCAGTTTTGATAGTAATAATGTTTTGTTGCTTTTTGCTTCATGAGATTGTATCAATATACTCATAAATATTAGGGTTTGTCGATCATGTGTTTGTAATACTTTTTTCTGAAATAATAACCTGATAATAATTAGCACGTTTCATTTTTTGGCTTTTGGCTTTTGAATCTCCAACTATGTGATTGTGAGTGTGTCATGAACTCCCAATATGTGAAAATTTAATGGAATTACTTAGATTAAGTTCGTTAATACACTTTGAACTGATTGTGTATTAACCTTTTTTTTAGCATCTATCGGATTTCCTTATGAACATTTCTATATTTCTTTTATATACATATGAATTCATCAATCTAAATTAAATTAATTAGTACAAAACTACGTTGAGAGGTCGAATTAATATAAAGTAGTAAATTCACTGGTTATTACAAATATGTTCTCAAATGTTTATCTTCAAATACTAGGCTCGGAATATTACAGCAGCTCTATGTACTATGAAAACAGGTCTTTTTGTTAAGTAGTTGTCGTTTCATCTTTGAGATGAGAGTTGTTGTCGTGTTATTATATATTTTTATTGCCTGTTGGCACGGTACACGAATACTCTTTAATGTTAGTCAATTTTGGAAAATTTCATAAATTTTATTAATATAATTTGTTTTATATTGTATTATCGACTGTGCCAATTTCTTTGTTGTATTGTCGTCCATTTAGTGATAATTTTTTTTATTTGTCTTCATTTATGTCGTCAGTACTCGATTTGGCTTTGATCTTGTTGTCCTTCATACTTTTGTTCTTCGATTTTACTTCATTGTCGTTTTACTTGTCTACTCAATTTAGCTTCTCTTTGTTTCTCATTAGATATCATTTTCCATCTGATTTTTCAGCCCAAATTTATTTTATCAAATTATTATTAACCATGAATCAGTAGAATTAAAATTGATGCAATTTGATTTCAAAAAAGAAAATATAATAAAAATTTGATGCAATTTGACATGTCGTTTTAAGTACTCACTTGTAGTCCATTTTGTCGTTATTTAGTTTTGTGTCGTTTTGTTATATTTGGTTGTCATTAGTGGTGCTATTCAGCCATCATCACTTTGTACATCTCGCCTTTAATGTACAATTATCGTTTACGTTAATGTAATGTCGTTTATGTTTGTCTAGAAAATTATAATTAAGTACATGTACTATGTACGGACAATTAGGAAATATGTAATATATGAATGCACTTTGATTGGAAAGTCCTTCATGGTCTACAAGAAGGTCCAACCAATGCAAGCATCACGATTATTTTTTGCTTAAGAAAAAAAAAAAAACTCGTGTTTCTTGCTTAAATAATGCACAGATACGTACTCTTATGACCCGACGCTCTCTCAGGGATATTTGGAGCCAAACACGCTTAATTTTATTTTTTTAATATGAGCTATCGAAAAGAATGCACGGATACTCTTATGACCCGACGCTCTCTCAGGGATATTTGGAGCCAAACACGTTTAATTTTATTTTTTTTAATATGAGCTATCGAAAAGGTTAAATAAAAAATGCAGTTTACGTCTACGTAAGAATGATAATGGCTAGGAGGATTTGAAAGGCATTATGGCATTAAGATTTCCAAGGCTTAGCTCAGGACCCCACTACTCGTCGTATTTGGTTTGGTATTGCTACCGCAAATGATTTCTCGAGTCGCGATGATATTGGATAACGGAATTCAATTAAACCCGTTGAACTGTTCTCTTAGAGAAGTTCATATTCATATATCCCGCTGACTGGCTTATAGATTAGAGATTGACTCAGGAGCTTCCTAGTATAATGTCTACTAGGATAGATTACTCATATAGCGCGTTATAGACCATAAAAAATATGAAGGTGAACCACAATGAGAAACATACTTGCCCCATTAGCATGCATATAACGAAGCAATGAGCCCCCTTCAACATCTCCCATAACGAGCGATGAGAGCCGCAGGGCAAATCCGAGGCGCAACATTTCATAATAAAATCCTTTTTTTATATATATAACCAATTAATTATTCTTTTAAGTCTCTTCGACAATACAACTTTATACATCTACAATCAAACAATGGATTTGAGATAATTTAGAGAGAAAAGGATCTAACAGTGTTTATCGCGTGGATAATTAGCTTCTAGTTATCTCCACATGTACTTCATAACAATGCAGTCTCATATATATAATTTGGGAACTTCCTTTCCCACACATAATCTTCCCAAAATAATGCGAGATTGCACAATTTACCATTCCTTACTCTCTCGGGCTTGATGACTCACATCCACACGTGTGATCAACGCTAAGACAATCAACTCTCCTTTTCATGTCGATCCACACACACGAGGGTGTACATGATAATTGTTTGTGATTCAATCCTAATCTACAGGTTTTTCGTCCCTTCAAAATGGGGTCCAAAAATAGTCACAACTTTGGCTCTATGAGCCTTGTTGTGGTGTATCACAATTTATATATATATATATATGTCATCATCGTGACAAGACACAATATATATGAAAGAGATCATTGCTGTTGTGGTACAGTATTCAACAATGGCATGTTATATTTTACATACAATAATTCTACAATTTGTGGAGCTATAAACCAAGAAGAAGATTATGATATTGTCCAAAGCTCAAACAAAATCATGCAACATCTTGTCTTGTATTCTTTAGAGTTGATGCTTTCATGAATAGGGATTGGGATATTTACGTACTTGAAAAAAAAATTAGTAAATGCTATCAATAAATAGATATGGTATGGCATACATCTATTAATAATTTACTCTAATTAATTTTAAGTTTGAAAATATATACTGAGATAAATATAAATACGGTATTTTATACATGTTACGATGACATTTTGAGACGAAAAACCAATGAATGATCCAGTTTGACAACCTTTAGATATAATTAGCTCATTTTATTAATAAACAGGTAGTTTTAGTTGGCATCAATAATTATTGCTTATTTTTTAGAAAGTTGTTTTTTAATGTAAAAATTGAAAATCTGTAATCTTGCATCGAAATAATATAAATAAAAACACACCGAAACTAGAATCGAAATAATATAAATAAAAATAATCAAAGTTTTCATACACATCGAAAGATAAAACGAAAGTTCTCTAAAAAAACACGTATCAAAATTTTTTACGATATCTGATTCGTTTTTATCTTTAAGGTTTTTCAAATAATTGAAAACTCTTCTATATGGCTAACCCACAGAAACTTCTTGTTATAGTTTGAAAAAGACTATTGAACCCAAAGAAAATAAATTGTTAAGACTTTTCAACGCACACGAGGATGTTCCAATCGGGTCCAAAAATAGTCACTACTTTTGCTCTATGTATGAGCTTCTTCTGCTTTATTTTCACAAGATTACATACTATTAAATATTAATATATATGCCATAATCACGAAGAGAATATATATATATATATATATATATATATATATATATACACACACACATACACACAACACAACAGAGATCCTTCATTGTTGTTGGTACAATATTCAACACTGGCATGTTATACTTGGAAGCCAATTATATACAATAATTCCACAATTGTGTAGCTAAGAAGCTCGAGGCGTGGTCTAATTTTTAGGCACGAGATATGAATTACACGGGATATATTACGGTTTTTTTCTTTTCTTTGTAGGATAAAAAAGTTTGAGGTCCTCCAACTATGCAATACGTGAAACTGAAAAATTTGAGGCCCGGAATGTCCGGTTCACTGAGGCGCCTTAGGGCCGGTCAGAATATGACATTGTCCAAAGCTCAGACAAAAGAATGCACATGTGTGCAGTTATTTGGAGTGGACGTATTTACAGATTGTAAACATTTTTGGACAATAAAAATGTACCACCTTGACCGACATGTCTAGTATTCTTTGTGAGGTGATGCTTTCATGCACAGGGATTCAGATATTTACACATTCGAAATAATGTGTGTATATACTATATATATATATATATATACTAAATTTATCTACAAATAATTAATTGTGGTACACGTCACCGATTTATTTATTTTTAAGTAAAAGAATTCGAACTAGTTCAGTATCCCATAAATAAAAAGTAAAAACAAGGCTCATATAAATATCTTCGAGGTTAAAAGCGATGAGACTTGAATCATGCACGAATTGCTATCAATTGTTAACACCATAAATACATCTTAAAAGTCTTAACGCAAGGATTTTCATGGTAAAACGAGTTTTAATTCAGATTGTACAAAGATGTTATGAAAATCTGAACATAATTAAACATTAAAACGAGATATATATTCATGTTTCTAAATAACGGGTTTTGACACACTTAAAAGAAACTTCTTGTGATTTTTTCTGTCTAAAAAATGAGATAGGACTAATTTTTAATATATTTTTTTTAACATTAATATGGTTTTATTCTAGTATGTCATCATAATCATGAAATTCATATGCTTGCCATAAACTGATTGATTCCTTCATCAATCTCAAATGATGAATCAATGGCGGAGTTGTCTTTGGCATAAAGCCATGTGGGGACACCTAAGCCATGGATTCTCTCAAAATGGACACAAAAGTATGGCAAAACATACACATTAATGTATACATATTATATATAATATGCATTATATGGGTCACTCTATAGCATTATTTAGTAGTGAAATCCCAAGCCAATCTCAATAATAGGACTTTTTGAGGCCCTTCCCAAGGGAAACTACACTTTCACATGGCCTCCAGCCACTTCTATTTTTATTTTTATTTTATTTTCTTTGCTTTGAATTATTATGGATAGGCCCTTTTGGTGGGACATCTTAAAATTAATTATTTATAAATAATATAATCATTGCAAATAGACAGATGTGTGCATGTGAATTTCTAATTAGAAATTTGGGGTGGAATTTGTTTTTGTTTTTTGTATTTATTGGAATTGGTTTCTATTGGGCAAAGACAATTATTGTTTCATAATACTTCCCTAACCAAAAGAAAAATAACTATTATTTATTTATTTATCTCTCACACTATAAGAGAAAGTTCCAAGTTGTCTCTTGTTTCAAATATTTTCTTTCGATCCTTTAACATGGGGATATTCTAGTGTGTTTGTGATTATTCAGATCCGTACAAATTATCCTAGTAAACAACTTGATTGGAAATTCTTTTTACTCATCTGAATAGAAAATTATGTCATCTGATAATTGTTTAACTGCCGGAACATGTCATCCTCCGGTGAGGCATAAGAGGACGGAGAGAACGGTTCAAATGCGAGGTGATACTGTCACTAATCTGGCCTTGTAGGGGCAGAAACTCTTTCAGGTGGCTCGGTTTGAAAGGTTCGCTCCTAAGAAAGTGTACGCATCGGTACTTATAAACAAAAGCGCATTATGTACTTTTATAGTTCGGAAAAAGTAAAACCGAAATTCTAATTTTAAACTTAATCAAATAAACGAAGACTTGAATGAATTTTTGTTAATAATTTTTATGAAAATTTTACTTTGACCCATGATTGATTAAAAATGGGAAGGATTTGGACCCTTTTTCTTTCTCGGTGAGAGTTTTTCAATTTCGTGTATGCCCGAAGCCCAAAACTTGCTCCTCAAAGATACAAGTTCAAATACCGAGTTAGCTAATTATTATTATTATTATTAACATTGAACACTCTTAATGTATAAGTATATTTAATTATGGAGAGATTTAACCAATATTTAATAGGCAAGTGAGTTGACTAAAATGAATTATAAGTGAAACAAACAAACAAAGAAACAGAAGAAGAAGTATATTAATCATCTCTCACTGATAACACATTCTCTCCATGTTTTGCTGTCTCTAGATTTCCAAAGCTTCACACTCATCAACTACACATCATTACCAGCTTCTCTTCCCAAGAACTCACGTATCATCACTAATTTAATCACCTTTTTTAATTAATTATCACAAATCTCTTTTAAGGTTAATAGCAACATAAATACCAAATGTTTTCATTTTTGTGATAACATTAAAAATTGATCTTCTCT
Organism: Parietaria judaica; assembly: GCA_954871525.1. Taxonomy (NCBI): domain Eukaryota; kingdom Viridiplantae; phylum Streptophyta; class Magnoliopsida; order Rosales; family Urticaceae; genus Parietaria; species Parietaria judaica. The sequence continues at coordinate 13,263,462 of OX940862.1, forward strand.
TATCATGGTCGAAGAAGTTTCTAATGTTGACTATTTTGAATTTTTGATTCTCTTTAAAAAAAACTATCCGTTTTTCAATTAATAAAACCGAATTCGGGTGCGCGCCCTGTTAAGTCTCGGACACGTGTCGCCCCGTCAGAGGGAGAATTTTGTTAGCAGCCCATTCAAAATTTTGTTAAATTAATTGAGGGAAAAAAAAACAGACGGAATTTTAATGAGCCTTGAATATTTTGACCGTGAAAATTATTGGGTACTTATGCTGTTATTATCCGATCTTTTTTATAAGCTCGTGCTATAACACTGAGCTCAGAGAGAGAGAGAGCAGAGAGAGAGAGAGACTCACAATGCCACAATCCCTGTTGTTCTTCTTTCTCTCTCTTGCGTTTGTTCTCCTCGACGCTGATCAAGCTGTGCCCAATGATGAACTGTCGATACTCCTTTCGATCAAATCATCTCTGGTTGATCCAATGCATAGGCTCAAGGAGTGGCGGGTTCCGAGCAACGGGGTCGGAAATCGGTCGCCGGTTCATTGCGGATGGACTGGCGTTTTCTGCAGCGACGGCGTCGTGGAAAGGCTTGACCTCTCGAACATGAAGCTCAACGGCTCTGTGTCGGATCGCGTTCGGGGTTTAACCGGCTTGGCCCACCTCAATATCAGCTGCAACGAGTTCGTGACGCCTCTGCCGAAATCTCTCTCGGGTCTCGTCTCGTTGAGGTCGATAGACGTGAGTCAGAACTACTTCGTCGGCGAGTTTCCAAGGGGGCTCGGGGAGTCGTCGGTATTGACGTACGTGAATGCTTCGAGCAACAACTTCTCGGGGTTCCTACCCGAGGATCTTGGCAACGCAACGTCTCTAGAGAGCTTGGATTTCAGGGGGAGCTTTTTCGAGGGCACGATTCCGGTATCGTTTAAGAGCCTGAAGAAGCTGAGGTTCTTGGGACTCTCGGGGAACAATCTCACCGGGAACATACCTGGAACGATCGGGGAGCTTTCGGCTTTGGAGACACTCATTCTCGGATACAATGAGTTCGAAGGGGAAATTCCGGCGGAAATTGGGAACCTTGCGAATCTTCGGTATCTAGACTTGGCAGTCGGGAGCCTCGATGGTCGGATTCCGCCGGAGTTGGGGAAGCTTCAAAGACTCACCACCGTGTATCTCTACAAGAACCGCTTCACCGGTGCTATTCCGCCGGAGATTGGTAATCTGACATCTCTGATGTTTCTGGATCTCTCCGACAATCGGATTTCAGGGAACATTCCGGCGGAGATCGCTTCATTGAAGAACTTGCAACTCCTGAACTTGATGCGCAACAATCTGACCGGTTTTGTGCCGGAGAAGATTGGCGAATTGCCGAAGCTCGAAGTGCTTGAGCTGTGGATGAATTCGCTCAGAGGTCCTCTGCCGATGAGCCTCGGGAAGAACTCTCCATTGAAGTGGCTTGACGTGTCTTCGAACTCGCTGTCGGGCGAGATTCCGCCGGGTTTATGCGACACCGGAAATCTCACGAAGCTCATCCTCTTCAACAACTCCTTCTCGGGTCCGATCCCCTTAGGCCTTTCCAACTGTTCGTCGCTGGTCCGTGTCCGGATTCAGCACAACCTGATTTCCGGAACCATCCCAATTGGGTTCGGAAGCCTGCCTATCCTCCAACGCCTGGAATTAGCCAAGAACAACCTCACCGGCCACATCCCTGCAGATTTGGCCATGTCATCCTCGCTTTCTTTCATCGACATTTCGTCGAACAACATCGACTCCTCTATACCGTCCACTCTTCTCGCTCTCCCGAACCTCCAAACGTTCAGCGCCTCGAACAACAACATGAGAGGCAATATCCCGAACCAGTTTCAAGATTGCCCTTTCCTCTCCGTGCTCGATCTCTCGAGCAACCTCTTCTCCGGGCCTATCCCGGAGAGCATAGCCTCTTGCGAGAAGCTAGTGAACTTGAACCTCAGAAACAACTCTTTCAATGGAGAACTCCCGGAATCACTCTCCACCATGCCCACATTAGCAGTCCTAGACCTCTCCAACAACTCCTTCGTCGGTCGAATTCCGAACAATTTCGGAAATTCGCCGGCATTGGAGATGCTCAACCTCTCCTACAACCATCTCGAAGGACCGGTACCGCACAACGGAATCCTAATCACGATAAACCCCGACGACCTCACCGGAAACCCCGGCCTCTGCGACGGAGTCCTCCCGCCCTGCCCGAGAAGCTACTCTCTCCGAGCCGGAACCGAGCCGAACAAGCGCGCGAACCGCATCGCGCTGGGGTTTATCCTCGGCGTGGCAGCGATCTTCACCCTCGGGCTCGCGTTCTTCGCCGGGCGGTACGCATACACCAAGTGGCACCTCTGCAACACCCTCTTCGCCGAGATGTTCGAGAAGGGAGACGGCGAGTGGCCGTGGCGGCTCGTGGCGTTCCAGCGGGTGAGCTTCACGAGCAGCGACATCCTCGCCTCCGTCACCGAGTCGAACGTCGTCGGGATGGGAGGGAGCGGGACGGTCTACAAGGCGGAGTTCCACAGCTCCGTCGTCGCGGTGAAGAGGCTCTGGCGCGAGGGGACGGACTCCGGCGACCTGTTGGGGGAGGTGAATCTCCTGGGGAGGCTCCGGCACCGGAACATCGTAAGGCTGCTGGGGTTCGTGCACAACGAGAGGGAGGTGATGATGATCTCGGAGTTCATGCCGAACGGGAACCTGTGGACGGCGCTGCACGGGAAGGAGGAGGGGGTGAGGGTGCTGGTGGACTGGGTGTCGCGGTACAACGTGGCGGTGGGGGTGGCGCAGGGGCTGAGGTACCTCCACCACGACTGCCGGCCGGCGGTGATCCACCGGGACATAAAGTCGAGCAACATACTGCTGGACGCGAACCTGGAGGCGAGGATCGCGGACTTCGGAGTGGCGAGGACGATGAACCACAAGGACGAGACGCTCTCCGTCGTGGCGGGATCCTACGGCTACATCGCTCCAGGTCAGTCGCTTTCGCCATTGTTGCCGCCAATTCAACAGTCAAAAGGTGTTTGGAATTGGAAAGAAAGAAAACTCCGCAATCGGGTCGGTATCGGATTATCTGGGTTTTACAAATTCAATTAATCGGGATCGGTTTTTTGAGGTGATTGGTTTCTCGAATGCCGGTGTCGTGACCGGCGAAAATCGGCGAAGGTGGGTTTTCACCTTTCACCGATTTCGGGATTGGTAAAAAAAAATTTTGTAGATGTTATCAACTTTAAAACAGTAAACAATACACGGAGCGGTCTATAAGTCAGAGCAAAAATACCGATTTTTATCCACTCGTACCTTAAATAGCGTTGCGAAAACCGAATACAACAATGGCTACTCAGCCACCAACTGACACAGGTTTTGGCTCTTTCGATTAACTCTAAATTCGTTCTTTGCTCAACAGAATACGGGTACACAATGAAAGTGGACGAGAAGACAGACATCTACAGCTACGGCGTTGTTCTTCTCGAGCTCGTGACGGGGAAGACGCCCTTGGACACGGCGTTCGGAGAAACAGTGGACATAGTGGAGTGGGTGCGTAGGAAGATCAGGAGCAAAAGGGCCACGGCCGTGGAAGAGGCCCTGGACCCCTGCATTGCGGGACAGTGCAGGCACATCCAAGAGGAGATGCTTCTCGTGCTGCGGATTGCCCTGCTCTGCACGGCCAAGCTCCCCAAGGACCGGCCATCCATGAGGGACGTGATCACCATGCTCGGCGAGGCCAAGCCGAGGAGAAAGAGCGTATGCCAGAACAGCAAAGAGAAGCCGATCTTCACGGCCTCGCCGGCCATGCACAGCCCCTCAGTTATTTTCTAGCAATGCTTGTTGTGAATCTCCTCTTCGTTTTTTATACAAGTGCGAAAATTAGTGATATTATTATTTTCTATTGTCTCATAGAGTATTTGATCAAAATTGTAATGATATGTGATGTAGATAGTTATGTAATTGGAAATCCTGCAATAAGTAAATATCTATGCACCCGTTTTTCTTTCTTTTTTTAATTTCCAATATAAGAAGAAAATCATGGGTTAAAAGAGAGAGAAAAATATTCTACTAGATCGAAAAAAATATAGTGTTGAATATTGAAGCCCACAATAAAGCCCATAGCTTCAGAAAGTACAAAACGACAAATAAGTGTCCAAACGACATGCCATTTGGAATTAATGAATGAAGCGTTATAAGCCATTAGATGAAGAAAGAATAGACGGTTGAGATCAAAGCCCCAAATAGCTTTCCTTCTTCTTGAGCTCGACAGGTTCTAAAACAGAGGAATGGTTTTTTCTAGTTCTCTCTCATGAAGGTGCTCTCATGGTGTTAGAGATTAGGGCTTCTCGGTTTTCTTCTTATTTTCTTCTTTCTTGAGTGATTATGTATGAGCGAATATGTAATGGGAGATTCGAGGGTGTAATCGGACGATATCATAGTGCATGGCTTTCGGGAAGTTCGCCGGAGCAAAGAGTGGATGTAACGTCGGAGATCGGGTTTTGATCTCCGGCCGAACCACTCTCTAAATGGTTGTCTCTTTCCTTTCTTCTTGCGTTAGTTTCGATTATTCTTCGGCAATGGTTTGCATTAATCCGCGTTTATATTTCCGTGCAAGAATCGCATGAATTCCCAACAGTGGTATCAGAGCTCGGTTGAGCGATTCCAGACGAAGAAGGAGCGATTACGGCATGCTCGGGTTTCTTAGACCGGTCAAGGTCGATTTCAGCGAGTAGCGTGTTATACAGCCGCATGAAGGTCCAGGGAGGTCATAGTACCGATGAAGGTTCGCATCTCCGATTACGGGTGGTCTGATGAAGGTTTAAGATATTCGATTCGGGCGAGAATCGATCTCAGATCACGGCGATGTTCGTTAACAAAGATTCCGAAAATTCCGACGAGCTCTGCGAATTCATCTCGAGTAATAAAGCATATCTGGTATAAAACTTCCACTTTATCTCTGAATTATTTTAAAAGCTTTCTTGATTGTTCTAAAAACTGTGTTTCACAACTCTTGTTTACAGATTTCAGAATTCGTATGATTCTTGACTAGTTTTCTGTATGTTATGTTTTGTGTACAGTTTTGAGGTTAGTTTAAGGATAAACTAATATATGATTATTAAATCTGTAATTCCTGTGTTCTTATGATTCAAGATATGTGACTATTGTTTGGATTATGATCGATGATTTGCAAATGAATGTACGATATCTAAATGTTGTATATTATGTATCATGATTGAATATTTTTCTTGCAAAGATAATTGAGTGCCCTTGATATAATCTGATTGTCTTGCTCTTGATAAGGCTTTGTGTTTTCAAATTAAAGTGTTTTAATTTTTTGTTCATGGCCACGACAGTTTTTTGGTTCTTAAGGAAGTGTTTTATGATAATAATAAAGAGATTAATCTGGTCTTGCTTGACTACTTCTGTCTCTGACAATAGTACACAACTAGTTGTAAAGCTTGAATATTTTATTAAGATTTAAGTCTCTTTATTGTTGAAATTCCGTGAACCTTTACTGTTGGTTATTATATGTATTAGAGAAGACAATAATGAGATGAAATAGTTCATGGTCTTGTTTCTATTTGAGTTTAGCCTTTATGTTATTCTCTGTTCATTTTTCAGGATAGATAATATAATTATGGTCGATTATGTGAGAAACGTAATTTCTTATCTATTCATGTGTAATATTTTGGTCGGTGTGAATTTGGTTTTTTATTTCATTTATGCGCTCTCGATTTAAGCCCGCTAATTGTAAATTGATTTCAGTACTTTGGCACTTTAAGATTTTGAAAAATAATCCACACTATATGTGATCTCTGAAAAATTATTGATTTTCTCACATATCTTAGTAGTATGAAATCTTCATGCCATTGTTTGAACTGAAGTTAATTTGAGTATTTTTTAACTCTGTTTTAACAATTAATTATCGGGTTAATTCTAATTTGTTGAGTCGCATAGGTCAAAATGTTATTGATTTAACAGACCTAAATGTCTTGTGGATAATTTAGTTTTTTATTGGTTTTGGCGTATCCTAGTATTTTTGTTTTTTCATATTGATCAAAATTGTGTGCCTTTATTTAAGAACCTGTGAATTAATTCAAATTTGTTGAGCTAGATAAGGCATTTAAGGTTATTGTTGACTCGTATACTCAAACTTGTTTGAGTTTATGAAAATGATCGATGTCAATAAGTGTCTGAATAAGAGATTTAATCAGCTTGTATTCTTTGTACTTTCGGTATGCTCTATTCTTGCTATATATATGTGTTTGTGGTTCGCTTGTTAGAAGTTCTTTTGCAGGATGGGCTTCCATGTTCGAAACCACTATGTACGATGGCAAAAATGATTTCGAGAGGTGGAAATAAGAGATTGCCTTGTTATTTTATAACAAGATGGAAATTTCTCTTGGGCCCAAGGTGAATTTAATGGTGTTGAGTAACCATTGGAGGTAAAGTTCATATCATTGACTTACCAACAGTGATTGTTTGGTAAGCTCATATTTTTACCTTGTGCATTTTTTTCTTCTAACTAGGTATAGTTAAAGGCATGTATTTTTATTTTAATTGGATATCGCAAAAATCAATTGTCAAACTAGATGAGATACAATTTTGACATCCTTTGCTTTATGGTTATGATTTTTTTTTTTGAATTGTCTATCTCTTGCTATGCTATGATGATGCTAGTGAATTATAATAGACATTATAGATATAACCTGGTTGCATTAATATGTCATGAGTTGTTCTTCCCTTTCTTACATATGCATAATGATATATCAAGATTAATGCTTTAGAAACATAATTCAGAGATTAAAGTTGTATCCTTTATTGTGGAAGTTTTTTCTGCTTTTGAATGTTGAAAAGTTCACAGCATGATATGAAGTTTGGTATTGCATGTGTAGGATATAATCATTTAGACTTTTACGATACTTAAAGTCTGATTCCATTTGTACCTTTTTCTAAGTGTCTTGTATTTGTGGAAAAGTGGTATATTCCAGTATATAGACTATATGAGAGGTTCTTTGGCTGAATCTGTTTTTGAATTGAATGATGATGTTACTGCATGATGTTATAAGTTTAATACTCTTCTTCATTGCATTTTTCAAATTGTCTTAAAATGTATATGCTTTATGGAATTGAACGGATGAAGTTTTGAAACAATTTTTTTACGATTATGTACTTGTGTTCTATGATTATATGGTTTATAAATGCGCAGAAGTTCATATGCATGTGAATTCTACAGATGTTGTTTTTTCTATTTTGAGACTAACCTAACAGGATGATGAGAAGTGGCACCCGGAGCTTGGCTAGATGAGCAAATTGAAAGGGTTTAACGTTCTTCTCGGAAAATAATGTTTAGGTAAGTTAAACTAGACTCAAATGAAACTTATGTGTTACTAGTTTGATAGTAGTTTTGAGTTCTAGTTTGGGATGTCATATTTTCTCTCATTCATTAGATCACGTGCTCTCTGATTAATGAGATTATATGAAATTAGTCTGTTGCATAGAAATCTTTAAAGCATCGTAGATGTTTTTCCTTCCGATGTCTATATTGATAGATTACGCATAGGAAAAAGCCATATATGATTATTGAGTCTTCAAGCCGGTAGAAAACATAAGGGATGGACGTGTGATGTCGTTTTATGGTCGGATTAGGTACCGGAATTAGGTTTTGTGTGTCTTTGGTATAGGAAACTCCAAAGGGTAGTACTAGACCATAGATCCCTTGTTTTGTGTTTTCTTGTTATAGCTTGAGCATTATAGAACCAAGGGTACTTGTTTATGGGAAATGGGGGCCATGAACATCAAGATAGCTTGTTCAGGTGGAGACACTATTCTTGATTAAGGTCGCTTTCCCATTTATATCGTCTTGAAAATAGAAGAAAAAGAGGAAAAGAAACCGTGAGTAAAGAGAAAAAAAAAACCGAGTGCACCTTGTTTTAGGTGGAGTCCATGAGTATTTTTGAGTAGGGGTTCTAAGTCTAGCATACCTATTGAGATAAATATAGGTGGCGGTAGTGAGCTTGTGGTATAGCGACATACTGGGTATTCAATGTTGTTCAGGTCAAGAAGTTCTAGCCTAGAGAGTGTTAGATGTCAACAATTTTTTTTTTTGTGCCTGTGAGATAGCAACTGTCCAGTTACTAGTGTTGTTCAAGCCGACTAACCAAAGGGTGAGTTAGTATGACTACCAAGTAGAGCCAGCGATTGGGTAAGGAATATTTAGGTTCCCATCCCGGAAAATCCTATGCAGACTTTGTGAGATCGGTTATGGATAGTTGTTCTTGTGGTTGAGATCAATTTTGGTTTACCGTTCATTTAGATTCGAACCTGCTCATAGATTGTGAGTTTATAACAGCGCATGGATATGGTTGTAAACCATGGTAGCATTGATGAAGAGTTAAGGTTAATATTAGACTTGAGATTTTTTTTTGTAAAACCTAGCACTAGACAGTTATACAATGTTCTTGATTAGACGTAATCACTACATTTGTATGAATGCTTATACTAGAAAATGGTTAATGTATACGATTAGACGTAATCTCTACATTATATTATTATATACTAGTCTTGAAGATTATCTAGGTTTGTACAAAGTTTGGGAATTGGTAATTCTCTGTTCTGTCTATTAGCCTATGTTGATTCATGCTAAGATTGTATTTGACCATATTTTTAGTCAATTACGGATATGTCGCTGTTATGGAAATTCATGTTTAATTTTATCATGTGACTGGTTTATATATTACTGTTGATACAGTTTTATTTATGAAATACTTGGTACGTTTGATCTTGTTGGGTATGGTGTTTGAGATGTTGCAGGAGGTTAAAACCTGTAGGTACACCGAACACCGTTTGAAGATAAACTATTGGTGAGTATTTCAAGTTATCAGCGAGGATGGCGAAAATACCCGTAAGCGATGCACTTAGGTATCCGATGAACATATTAGAGTGAGGAAAATGTAAAGAATAGAGTTAAACATCAAGGTGGAGCTACCGAGCTAGTTAAGGAGACGGGATTTGGGAAGTGGACTTCAAGGTGGAGATTTGTTGAATATTGAAGCCCACAATAAAGCCCATAGCTTCAGAAAGTACAAAACGACAAATAAGTGTCCAAACGACATGCCATTTGGAATTAATGAATGAAGCGTTATAAGCCATTAGATGAAGAAAGAATAGACGGTTGAGATCAAAGCCCCAAATAGCTTTCCTTCTTCTTGAGCTCGACAGGTTCTAAAACAGAGGAATGGTTTTTTCTAGTTCTCTCTCATGAAGGTGCTCTCATGGTGTTAGAGATTAGGGCTTCTCGGTTTTCTTCTTATTTTCTTCTTTCTTGAGTGATTATGTATGAGCGAATATGTAATGGGAGATTCGAGGGTGTAATCGGACGATATCATAGTGCATGGCTTTCGGGAAGTTCGCCGGAGCAAAGAGTGGATGTAACGTCGGAGATCGGGTTTTGATCTCCGGCCGAACCACTCTCTAAATGGTTGTCTCTTTCCTTTCTTCTTGCGTTAGTTTCGATTATTCTTCGGCAATGGTTTGCATTAATCCGCGTTTATATTTCCGTGCAAGAATCGCATGAATTCCCAACATATAGTAACAAGGTGAATAAGGCTGCGCAGCCTATTAAAAAAGCTCTATTTGAAAGGTCTATACTAAATAGTCCTAATAAATCCACGGAACGGGTCAGACTAAAAAGAAGATTCGGGTCACAAACTCTAATAAGTTTGTTGAGACCGGTAGACACTAGATAGCAATGTACTAGGCAATTCTGCAATATGTCTACTGTCATCTCATCTTTCGTTTTTTATGTTATATTATACCAAGGAATATAATTTAAGAATATTACAAATAAATATAAAAAGGGCAAAAATGACTTATTTTTTTGCCTCTTTTCTCTACCCAAAATTGGCCCTAGATCTAATTTACAATATCTTACCATGATTACAAAAGTAGTGCAAGCTAGATAGCGATTGAGCTCTTCAATAAGGATCTTCTCTAGTTTTGCGGCACTCCGCTGAGCAGAGTCATTGCCGATACATTTCCCTCATCAAGAAAGCTGCTAGATGTTGGCTGCAACCGAAAATAATATTATAAAAATATACATGAACATAATTATATAAATGATCATAATAGAGTATTGGAACAAGTGTTAGCCACTTGGAACGGGCAGGCCATGGGTAGGCTTGCCCGTCCCGCCTTTTTGTTGGGCACAGGAAACCCGGGCCGTCACCTCGTGGGCGGTTTCTGGGCGGGGAAAATTTGCCCGTCCCACCATTTATGTTATTTCATATTTTAGAACAAATGAGAAATACTATTTTAATAATAAAGTGGGTGGGCGGGCAAATCCGCCCTTCTGGCCCTCACATACAACGCTATAGATCTTGTGTTTTATTTTATTTTATTAAAGTACCTCAATGTCATAAGCTGTAGAGAGGAAAAATGGTTCCTTCTCTCTGATCCCTCCATTCTCTTCAAGCATTCTTTCTAAATCCTGTTGACACCGACGGAAAGATAAACAGATTAGTTGTTTGTTTTCAGTAATCAATCGTCATAAAAAAATGGGGACGTCTTTTCATTTTCCGAAGAAAAGAATGGAGCTAGAATCCGGACAGTCCAGACTAATTAGCCGTTATTTCAATTTCTGAAGATTGCTGCTATATGTACCTTTCCGGATAAGATTTCAAACTCTAGTAACTCCTCGACCATCTTTTCGAGAACCGGGCGATTTCTCTGAAGCATTTCTTTTGCTTTACAATATGCCAAATCATAAATCTGAAAAATCAAATAAATTCAAAGTATTTATAAATTCAAAACAGAAATTAATTTCTAGCAGATTTTTATTTTTAACATTTTGGGGAAAACCATACCTTTTCAACTTTTTCTGCCATCTCGAACTCATGGTTGTTGCCCATGCTTAATGCAGTTTCCTGTTTGAATAAGGGGAAAAATCATTGTCAATAAACCGACATGATAAAACTTAATGCCTGTATTTGATTTTTTGGTAATTTAGAGAGTAATGGCACGCCCCTTGAACTTTCCTCGTTGGTATACTTTGTCTCCGAAACTTTGGTTTTTGGCAGAAATGCCCATAGTCCTCCACACTAACATGCGAAGTTCAAGGGGCATTACTGTCAATTACTCTAATTTTGATTCATCCTTTATATGCAACTTACAGATTTTATCAATCAAACTCAAAAACAAATCGAAATCCATATTTATTTATCCTATTACCAGCCAAGTACGAGATAAGAGGCAGAAAAATACCGCATTAGTATGATAGTAGATCGCCGGACTATCATCGGGTCCCCATCCGTACTGAATCACCATTCTTGTTGCAATCTGTCACACATTGACAAGATGGGGATTATAAACATGTAATTGTGCATTAACCTCAGACATTTTGTTCACGACTAGTGAAATTCTTAAGGACCAAAAGACCAAGACAACCTCTTGTGCTTGCTGTATCTCAGAAGATGACAAAATGTTGTCCTCTCCAAATGGAAGTAGCATCTGTGCAGCTATGTGTGAGCCGAAGCAAAATACGAGCTTCTTCTCAAGGTACGATCTTGACTCGTGATTACCATTTATGGAACCTTCATTTCTTGCCTTTGTAATCTTCGTACACCCGATTCCCTGTAAAAGTACGGTATAACCCATTGATTTAACAGCACATCTTCAGATTTGATAACCAAACTTGTATTTGGAAATTTTCAGAACAGTTATCTATTGATGATTTAATGGGATGATACACAATATTAAGTTAGAAATATATAGTTTAAACTAATCCCTTTAAGATGAGGAAATAACTAAGCAATACAACTGAAATTACTAATTACGTATTAGCACTATTTTCGAGCTAATTTACACCTCCCAGATATCTAAACAGATTAATCACGACAAGGACAGGAAGCTACTATCGTATGAAAGACAAACCTGCCAAGATAAAGGCTCAAGCCATAGATTATCGACAATGTCAAAGTTTGGTAAGAGAAGCGCAATCAGACCACGCCCGGCAGCCCAAACAGCATGAGGAAACTTCGTCTCCCTCCTCCACTGGAAATTTTGGAGCAAGTTTAAAATTAGTGAACACATGAATTTTTAAAATGAACCCCGAGATATCATAATTATAGATAAAAATAGCAATTACATCGAGTGGTGGGTTAAGAAGTTCGATTCCGTTGGTTATCTGACCATATGGTTCCATCAGGTCGACCACATTTTGCAGATCCTCTTTGGTCAACGATAGGCCGAGATGATTCACCAACATTTTGCTTAGGCTCTTTAACAACTTAGTGTTCCGCACCCATGCAGGGACAACAGAACTGAATGTCTGCAAGATCAAGGATCATATTCAGCCTATAATTAACCTATATAAAGCATGAGAATTCAGAATGCAAAAATTTCGTGTGTGTATCTTTATTAGGGGTAAAACCGGGATCAGTGACCGGGACGTTGAACATTTTTCCTCTCGGTATCGATTGGTACAGGGAATAGTAAGGAAATCGGTGTTTAACGGTTTTAAACCATGAACGGGATTGTTAACAATACTGTTTTAAGCCGGAACTGCTGAATTAAACTGGAAATGCCATTTCAAACCAGGACCCATATTGAAGGTAATTCAAGAATACAAGAACGCTTATGAAACAATAATCACCCAAACTCCTTCCTCAACATGAGCGAGATTAAGTTTGATTTGTGTTCAACGATATCTTAGTAATGAAACAAGGACCCAGCTATGGCTAGGTCATAACAAGGCTAAAACATAACAAGTCTTCTTCTTTTTTTTTCTTTGTAAGGAAAAACAAACGAATCTAATTAGCTAATAACCAAATAATTAATTTCTTAAGAAAAATCGCCTAGCTCTTTGGCAAACCGATTCTCTACTCAAGCGGATTCGGTCTCGGATTCCATGTTACAGGTCCGTCTTTGGCAAGTCTTACCGAAATACGGATACGTTGTATTAGTCGTTCTCATGCTACATGAAACGAGAGAAATTTAGTCGGTACTTACCGCAAACCAACTGCAGTAGCTCAGTAGTTCATCTGTATCCAGAAATTTGCTTCTGAATGCACTGCCTTCCAATGCCACTGGTACAACTTTTAATTCTATAGGTCGTAAAATAGCCGTCTTCTCAGCAACCTGTACGTGAATGGTCATGTATTAAGAGCTTTAACCACTCAAACTTCTGTGAGAAAAAAATATTGCTTCACTAGCATGATGTTATAAGCGTTTAGCATCACAAAATGCTTAAAAACAGTTAAAAGATTATCTTTTTTTTTTAGAGATATCATTACATCGAGACACGTTGCAGACAAATTATATTGGGAAGATACCATGGGGACTACCTTTTTCCAGTCTACAAAATCAATTAACTCATCATCCATGGTTTCTTTAGCTGCAATTTGTAATATTTTTTCTCTTTCTACTTGAGTTGGCCTTTGAAGATGAAATGTTCTATCCATTCGACCAGGACGTTGTAAGGCCTCGTCAATCTGGTTCAGATTTCTAGTTGTAGCCATCAAAACAACTCCATCTTGTTTCTCAAACCTGCAGAAAGTCAAGCCAATAAACAATAGGTCGCATTCTAACTATGATACGGCCCGGATTATTTCTAAATAAAATCTGGAAATATTGCACCTAGATGCAGGGGATATTCAACCTTCTCCATTCCCTTTCACCTCTCACCTTTACACTCCTTTTGTAATTACTCTTTCAATCTAAAAAACTGAACACTATTATTAAGTCCGGTCCGGGTATCAAACTATTTGTAAGACTAAAGCAGAGATTGTTTACAACGAAGCTTGGACAAAAACTGACAAAGGAAAATAAAATTTCAGAACTTGCCAGATACACCATAGACTGGATGAGGTTCCCCAAAAAATTACCCGTCAAGTTCTACGAGAAGTTGATTGATAAAAGCCTCGTGATCCTGGTCTTTAGTGTTGACAAGTGTGCCACGAACTCCGGCAAAAAGGTCGAAATCTTCCACAAATATGATTACAGGGGCCTAGAAGTAAAAAAATGTTCAGAATAAATAGCATAGTTGTTTATATAAACAAAATTAATAATGATAAAACCTGCCATTGTAGTAATCAAGAAAATAAAATAATATTAGCTAAATTTGCATTAGTGTATTTAGAAAACTCGATTCATTGATGTCAAAGAACACAGGAAACCTTGATTTGAAATTGCTGAACGCTTACAAGGCTGAAGGAAATCAAATAGGGAGCAAGGAGCAAGAAGGAGACTTTGGCGTTCAGCTATTTTTCATTGCTCCAAGCGAAACGAAAGTTATGTATATGTAACCATATATATTTTTCTAGTTTTTCTGTCTCTGCGTTATTATAAATTAGAAAACAACGGTTAAGTACGAATATTGTTCTTTTAGTTGATTCAAAAGTTTAGTTTTAAAATTAAAATCGTCAAAGTATAAATTAATTACCCTCACGTACTTACTTAACTATACCTTTATTAATTCTTGGATGAAATATAAGTGAATAATAAAGAAGGTTTTAGATTATAACCAGATCTCTTGCTGTTTGAAAGAGCTCCCTAACATTCGATGCACTTTGCCCAACCCATAACCCCGCCTCTAACTCTTGAGCTCTGATTTCAACTACAGGAACTCTGGCTTCTGCTTGAATGGCTTGTGCTAGAGATGTCTTGCCCGTGCCTCTCTCACCGACAATAAGAACACCCTGCAATGCAAAACATGAAGGCTCTAAGCCCTAGGCGCCCATACTTCGAGAGATTACAAACATAGTTACTTTAAATTAATCCCTCTAGAATAAGGATAACTAAGCTATACTAATAGAATTACTAAATACATATTAGCTAACTAATGAACTATTCCTCGCAAATTTACACTCAATTTCATGTATATCTACCAAAAACTATCACCGTGCCAAAAAAAAATGGTTCCGCATATCTCTGGAATAACATACCCGAGGTGCACGAGCACCCATCTCCTGAAATGCCCGAGGATTTCGCAGAAATGCTACAACTTCATTTATCTCCTCTCTCATAGAGTCAATGCTTGCAAAGTCACTCAATGGTATTGGCGGATTTTTCACCCTCTGCACATAATATATATATATATATATATATATATATAATCCCCTTAAATATCTTGAATAAGCAAACAATACATTGAAAAATTATATGCCCGACTCAACCTTCATTCGGTCAAACGCACGAGTTATAGGATCAACGCCTTCCTCTCTTTTTTCTCTAGCTTTCCTCTTTGTAAAGTTGACATAGTATAACTGCAAGATAGCAAGTAAATGTAAAACACTGAATCATAACATACAACCCTTTGAACCATTAGCTAGTTTATTATGAAAAATGTGAAAAACAATAAAGGAAAAGAGACATTACCACTCTCTTTAACTTTATTAAGTCAGGGGATTGGCTTCGATATGGCCCGTAACCAAGAGCTGCCGGAACTTTTTTCTTCAAAAAATGAAATATGTGGACCAAAACATATGCGTATATAGAACTTTTAACGAGAAACCAAAAGTACCACCAGATGCCATCTTTTTTTCGGTACATATAACTCTTTTCTGCTTCAGATTGCCATTTCAAATACCATGTCGAACCGACAGCTTGATCTATTTCCTCGGGCCAAGCCATCCCCAACTTTACTCTCACCTGAAAAGACAAAAATAACCTTAGACCTTTACACTCATAACGAGAACATAAAATTGAATGTAAATGTAAAAAATGAGTTCGAGCATACCGAGTAGGGGATCAAAAGCTCTGACAAAGGAAAAATTATTGTCATTGCTATGTCATCATTTAGATTCTTAAATTTTTGAATACCCCATTTTCTTGCATACGAGACATATTCTGCATTCCAGAATGTGTTGAAGCATTGACGAGAGAGCCTAAACGCCAAGAGGAACTGTTGGGTAAGATCCAATTCGGACAACGGGATCCACATCAAGTGAACAGCAGTTGGAACACCGGAGCCGAGCATTTTCATATAAAGCCCATCAAACCCTCCACAATCTTCATAAAGCACGTCCAATTCCTGGTATCAGGCTACGATATTAGTAAAAAATGTAGCTTTTTTTTTATGATATTAGTATATCAGTCAATAATTAAGAGTACATCTTATATCCTTATTGCGGCTAATAAAACGATTACTAGTACATCTTATACCCTAATTACGGCTAATATAACGATTACTAGTACATCTTATACCCTAATTGCGGCTAATAAAACGATAATAACCATGATTAGTTCCAACTAGTTCCTGTAACAAAGAAGCCTATCTAATTATCTCTAATTACAATGATTAACAGCATATAATTCTTACTTAAAAAAGAATAAATAAATCGCCAGAAGATGACACCAAGTACTTCTCACCGTAACGTCGACATAGTATTCTTTGTCATCCCCTTTAATTACAATGTACATGACTGCCCAATCGTGCCTAATCCGGGCGTATTCAACCAGCTTATTGGATACGGCAAAGGAAACAGCGAGTGGATCCATCTCCCATCGGTTTTTTTCTTCATTGTACCAAGTCTTTGACACCAACCTGTCTCGTTCCCTAAGTATATGTTCCTGAAATTAGATTTTAACAAACAAGAAACATTCCTGATATAAACACATAACGTTTCATTTAACTAACAATGTAACAGATAAACACGGACGAGGATAGGTAAGCTCACCTGTTTCTCAGCCACATACTCTCTCCCAAATTCAACATCTTCTAGGAGCTTTCTTTTAAGATCTGCCTTAGCTTCTTCCCGCCATTTTTTCCATCCGTGGTATAAATGGAGTTTAGCAGCTTTAGGAACCACGACCTCTTTGTCTCCGAACATCCACTTCAACTCAACCTCAGGGAAACCTTTCACCACCTCGTCTTCTGGTGTGCCAACAAGTAACCGCTTTTCCTCTCCATACTTCCTCATTTTTTTCCTTATCCGTGCCTCGGTGTTTTTCTGCATCTCCCTTGCATCTCGAAGCCCTTGTTCAATCCGTTGAGAAAAATCATTAGGATCTTTATCGGAAGAAGATTCGAAATCATCCACTTCCAAAACATTGGGTAATATAATCTGTTCCAAATTTTTTCTTCGCGCAATCTCCAACTCTTCTTGGATTTCTGACTTCGGAAGTTTGGTAAGCGGGCGATTTCTCATGCTGCAAAATAACAAAACTTTGATACTCAGACAAAAAAATGCAAAGTCCATTAACATAGGATAATGTATCTCTTTCAAACAAATATTAGGACAAAGTAGTAACCATAAACGTCGGTTTCCCGCGTCTATATTCAGCAAAAAAACAATAATGCATAGCTTGGGTGGTTGAGCATTCGAACTTACAACTTTGAGATACAATATTCAAGCGAAAGTCCGAATTAGAGTCCCATAATTTTACAGTCAGAAGGACAACTTTACAGAGCAATTAATCATGATCAATGACCAACTATATGCCGAAATTGACTAATTTGATCCAATTATATTTGGAAAAATCGTTTGAATTTCAATCTCACGTACCGGTTTTCGCCTTTCCGTTTCATCTCCTTGATGAAACCTTCCACCAATTGCTCGCATTCCCTCTCAATGAAACAAAGCTCCCTCACGCCATAGCTCAACGCCGAAGTTTCCCTCCTCAAAATCCTATCATCAATATTTCCTACTCTCTCCCATATCCAGGCGTACTCCTTCTCTAGCCGGCTAAAGCTCTCCCGATTCTCCGGTGTCGCATCCTTCCCCGTCTTTGTGTTCGCCGCCTCTTCGACAATCTCATCGGACCTCTGCTCTAACTTCTCCTTGTCCGCCCTGAGCTCCCTGAGCTCGGCGTAGAGCCCGTCCATAATCTCCCTCTGCAGCTCCTCCTTCTTCGCCTTCACCGCCTTCAATGCCCCCTCGACTCCTGCTGTGCTCCCATTGACTCTCCTCGCCTCCTCCACGCTCCTCAGGAGAACCGACACCGTCTCGAGCAACCTCTTCGTGCTCCCCGAATACTCGTACCCGTTCGAATTCGAATTCAGCGCCTTCTTTTTCTCCTCCGAAATCTCTGCAACCTCTGCCACCGGAGCCGCGATAGCTCGGACCGCCCCGATCGGAGCAAAGCCGACGGCGAAGCAAAACAGAACCAAAACTATTCTCTTCGCAACGCAATTGAGAAACTCCCCGTCCGGCCGAGCATTTCCGGTCTGCACAACCCGCTCGCCGCTCCGCGAGCCAGTTCCGGCCTCCCGAGAGCTGAGCGCCACGGAATTTCTTCCGACCGAGGGAAATCTCAGCACGAACTTCGGCGGAGACTTCAAAGAATCCAATGCCTGGATTCTGACACGCAAATGCCGCCGCTTCGTCGACGGGAACAGAGGCGCGAAGCGGCTCGGAAGCAGGCGATTGGCGAGAGTGGCGTCCATCATTGGCCGCGAAACTACGAAGCCGAGCCAGAATTGAGAGTAACCTCCTCCATTGCTAGGGTTCCGAAGCTGAGCTTAACGGTGAATGAACTACGAGCTCGGTCACTCTGTCAGAGAAAAACAGAGAGAGATAGAGAGAGATGAAGAGTACATAGAGAGGGAGAGAGAGAAGTTGCTACGGATAAATCACAGTTCTTTTTGGGCTTCATTCTCCACTTACGCCCAATGGGCTTTATATATGGCCCATACCTCCAAATACCGTAAGACAGTCCAATTTGTTCGTCTCCAGTTTAACATGTGCTATTTATTTTAGTATATATTTTTATATTTTAAATTAATATATGGAGTAATTTTTATTATTAAAATAATGATTAAGTAGTATAAATGAGAAATATTTAATTAATGTAAGGGTGTGAAGATAAATAAAAGAAACTTGAATGTAATAATAATATTTCAATTGGTGTTAAAAATAAAGTTCGGTGAAGATGAAATAGTGTTTAATGTGACATTTACTTAAAAATGAGTAGAAAATAGTAAGTTGGTCTTAAGAGGAGATGTCTCTCTAATTTAGTGAAAGTGTTTATTTAATTACTCATGTTTTTTGGAGTTCAATACCCTAATAACTCTTGTAACATATTTACGAACGTGCAAACACCTATTTTGTGATATATTAGAACTAGTAGTGTATTTTTTATTTTATTTAATTACAATAATAAAGTTAAACGAGATTAAAATGTATTATAATTTCGTCATTCAATTATGTCACAATTACTTAAATGATAAAATTTGGCAGACACTTTAAATACGATTAAAATATAACGAGTTTAGACTTACATAAAATTAATAAAACAAGTTAAGACACGAATAAAAACGCTGAAAGGCACGATTTGCTCAACATCATATTTTCATACGAATTAAAAAGAGTGACTCAATAGAAATAATAATAATAAAAAAAGTAAAGTGCCATGAATAGTAGTTATTAACAATATAATTTATCTTAAGAATAATATACAAAAATAGTAAATCATCATAGTGTGCTATAACAACAAAAACATATATGTATGATCTTATTTATAAAAATATATTATAATAATTGGACTGATAGGGGTGAAAGTGGATATGATAGGATATGATAAGATATGGGCATGTGCACTAACCGTATCCACATATGTGGATATAAAATAATTGTATCAATTAACCATTTTTATTTTTCGATTATCCAATTTAAATGCGGTTAGCAGATCGAATTGGTTAATTTAAGGCGGATAGCGGATATTATCCAATTAATTTTGTTAGTGAAAAACAAATACATCATACATTAAATATAGTAAGAATAGTGAAACATAAAACATTCAAAAATATCATAAATCATATTTCATACATAAACAAAGTACCAAACCATATTTATATGACATAAAAGACCACAAAAACATATGGTCTAACACTAGAATATTATCTACATATTCTAGAGATACAAATATGAATACAAACGATTATTAAAAAGCCAAGATGAAATCTGAATTATAATAAATACTATATTCGAAGTAATCAAAGCACAAAGACAACAATAGACAGAGTAGGAATATAACCTACATAGGTTAATATATGGGACTATCTAATCCACTGATAGCACTAATACAATAAAATAAAAAATATTTATATATAATATATATATATTTAATTAATTAATTTTTATTTTTAAAAATTGGTTGCGGTTAAAGCGGATATCCAATTTAAATTAAAAAATATAACCATTAACCAATCAAATTCTGAAAAGCAGTTGCGGATATCCATAACCATATTAAGCGGTTGATTAAAAATGGATAAAAAAGCGAATATTTCGTAGCAGAGCAAATAGGATACGATTGCGATTAGCGGATGGTGGATAAATATTTCAGCCGTAATTGCGGATTGCTCAATCTTTTTTTAGAGGACTCAATTCTGACTCTCAAAGGTAACACGTATTTTCATCCCTAAATAGCAATTTATTTTCATGTTTGCCCTTTCTAAAAGTTTGTTCCAACAAATTAAAATCATTAAATGGGCCAACCAAATAACAGTAACTGTTGTGCGTTCTCTGTTTTTTATGTTTTATTATTTATTTATATTTTAAACTAAATACATTATTTATTTATAAATTAAGTATCAAAATTTATATTCAGATTTCAGACCGAAAAATAAATAATAAATAAATAAAAATAAAGAAGCGAAGAGGCAGACGAGGGAGGGAAATAAAAGCGCAGGCCACTGCGTTTCGGGATTTCGCGCTTCCGAATCTGATGCTTCCTTGTCTCGTACTCGTGAGTTCACTCTCTCCATGCTTTTCCCTCCTTCTTCCTTCGCCAAACCCTAGCTAGCCTCACCATCGCCTTCTGCTTTGGTGCTGGATCGTCCTCGGCTCCGTTTCCTTTCGGATTCGTTAGCTTCAATCACGGAATGTGCGTGATTTCGCGGTCCAAATAGTTGTAATCGTGTTATAGCAGTGATTTCGGAAATGGAAATGGAGAAACACTGTTGATTGATGAGAAATCGGACTTGAAATAATCGGAGGTGACGTGTTTTGGAACGTTTCGGCGATCGATTGATTCTGCATTGTTGCGCTAGGTTATTCTGTATTGGCGGTGTGCAAGGCTTGGATTCATTGTATTGTATCGTATTATTACACTGTTTATAATCACACTCCAGTAGTGAAATCGGAATGGAAATGAGAGACATTGTTGATTGATGACCTATGCGTTGAGTGAGCTGAGAAAACGTTTGAAAGAATCGGAGCTTATGCGTTTTGAAACGTGTCGGTTAGAGTATTGATTGAGTAGGTTTTCAGCGATCGATGGAGGCTGCATCGTTGTGCTAGGTTAATCTGTAGAGTTTTGTATTGAGTCTGTATTGTATTGTGTTATATTACATTAGTTATTGATTTGTTTGTCTGGAGAAGTTATAGAGAGATGGAAGAAAAACCCGAGGAAGTAGAAGACATCGAAGCTTCTTCCAGTGACTCTTTTCTTGATGACGACTCGGAAGACGACGGACCGTCTACTTCTGGACGGGATGAAAATGGATTGCATACGGAGGCAAGTTTCTTTAGAAATGTTACTATTTGTATGGGTGTTCGTTTGTGTTTCTTTTGATATTTGTATCACACTACATGTTTGGTAACAGAGAAGCATGAATGTTTCGATCATCCTGAATTCGAAAACCACTAAGTTTTTCCAATTGAAAATTCAAATTATACGTTCTAGTCTCAATATATGTTTTACAATACCATCTAAATATAGGTTTTAATACGCTTCTCATATGAGACATCCCAATTTAACTTTGATGCTTAAAGTCACCGCTGTTTTTGTCTTGAATATTATAATTACCATGATGCAGGCACCTCTAAGTGAAGAAGATATAGAAGATCTTATTGCCGAGTTATTGGAGGTTGAGAGTAAGGTATATCACTATATCTTAAGATTTTTCTTGTATGATTCGATTATTGATCCAAAGAAACATTATAATGATTTTTTTTTGGGACTTCTAATGCTTCTTAGGCTGCAGAGGCTCAAGAAACTCTTGAGAAGGAGTCTCTGGCCAAAGTCGAGACGGATGTTAGAGAAGAATTGTCGCAAACCCTTCAAGGAGAGGAGGTTAGCTTGCACCAAGTTTAACCTTGCTTATTAATTAATCGCTTTGGATATCTTATGTGCTCTGATTTGTTTTCAGTTAGATACAGCTGTAGCAGATGAAATGACTACTTATGTAGCAGAATGGGAAACTGTGCTCGACGAGCTTGAAACTGAGAGTGCTCATTTACAGGTTTAACTCTTCTTCTTTCTTTAATTACCTTCAGATGCTTATTTAACTCCTACCTCCAGTGTTCCTATTACTGTATTTTGTTCATCTATCCATGGGTTTTTTGTTGTTGCAAATTTGCAATGTAATAAATTTGTTTATTTGACTTCAAATTTTGCAGAATGTAATTCCATTTGCCTTACATATTATATAAAATTATAGGCATAACTGATGGAGATAATGCCATGTTTATTGATAGGAACAACTTGATGGCGCTGGGATCGAGCTATCGAGTGTCTTTAAGTGGATTGAGAGTCAGGCCCCTAAAAGCTGCAGTACAGAGGCTTGGCAGAGACGAATACACTGGGTAGGATCTCAGGTGTCTAATGATCTCAGTGAATCAAAAGCTCACGCTGAGGAGTTTCTGCAAACTAACAGGCCTGTAAGAAGGTATGTTAATGTCATAACAATTTTTGCAACATAAAAGAACTAATAAATTGAGTAATACGGATACTTTTATATAGAAAACATGGAAAACTTTTGGAGGAGGGGGCTAGTGGGTTTCTGACAAAGAAACTGGCTGTTGAGAGCAATGACACCACAACAAAGAATTTGGGAGATGATTGGTCTTCCATGAATAAATTATTTTCTGAAGGAGCTCCTGAAGGCTCTGCCTCATTTGGCACTACGCATTGGGCTTCTGTTTACCTGGCCAGCACGCCGCAACAAGCTGCAGAATTAGGTCTCAAATTTCCTGGTATCGATGAGGTACCCCCATATTTATGACATTAGCTAATCATAAGTTGGATTAATTTCAAAAACATAACCTGCTGTTAGACCCATTATTGCTTGTAGGGTATTTTGGGTCTTTTGCACTTAGATTAGGATGATGGTTTCAACCCAAATCCCATATAAGGAGACAACCACTTTAGTGATTTTCTATCTCCAGTCTTCTTTCAACGTGCACGTGTTTCCTTATGTATCTCTTAAAGTGTTATTAATACTTTGCTAGGTGGAAGAGATTGATGACATCGATGGAGATTCTACCGATCCATTTGTTGCAGCAGCTGTTGCACATGAAAAAGAATTGGCCCTCTCTGAAGAACAGAAGAAAAATTTCAGAAAGGTACCTGAAATTTCAGCAGTTGATGCAACAAGCTCATTTTTTTGACGAGAATTGTTGGTCTGAGAAGTGGTGAAAATGCCTTTTACAGTTAAGTTGATATTTGGACATTACTTTCATTTGTCTACAGGTCAGAGAAGAAGATGATGCAAAAGTTGATCGTAAGCTTCAAAATCATCTGAAAAGAAGGAGATATCGGAAGAGATTTAAACAGGTACACACTTCTAGCAATTGCTTTTCATTTATATTCCCTGAGCTCGAAGTAGTGTCCTCAGATGGTGTTATGGCTTTAGTTTGTTGTGGCTTTAAATATCAAAATTTTGTTTAGTTGCATAATTGCATTCATTTAGTTGTTTAAAATTTCCTCTTTTTTTTTTTTTTTTTTTTTTGGTGTCAACTTAAAAGTTTGTATCTGATATACATGTTCAGTATTGTGCTCCAATACCGTGGTATGGTTTAGTCACTAATAGAACAGCGGATTTCCAAATCAAGTTTGAATTTATAGTTAAATTATGTCACATACTGAGAATAGAACATAAAACAAGACTCGGTGAGGACTGAGGCATATGTACACATAATATTGATGTCTACCGCATTTTTGGACAGCTTTGGGTTTTGAAACTATTTATTTATTTATTTATTTTTCTCTTGATCTTTGGTTCAGGGATTCACTAAGAGAGAAATTGACATAACAGATGAATTGACTGAAATTGACTTTGACAAGTCATCAACCCTAGTAGATGAAACAGCCTCCATCTTAGATAAGAAAAATCACAAAGATGGAGAGTTTATGTGTACTGATCATGATGGTTTTACAACATCTAGTAACGTCGACAAAGCTAGTTCACCAGCCAATGGTACTCCTTCAATTCTCAAGCGCCCTTCTGAGACCATTGAGTTAGGCAATGAGTATAAAAGAAGTCGGACAATGGTAATCGATGACGATGAACCTCAGGCAAATGATTCAGCTTTCAAGAAATCAGATTTGAAGGAAAACGTTGGCCAAGTGAATGCTAGTCCTCTATCATCACAAAGGATCAGTGATGAGTTTCACTGTACCGCTTGTGACCGAATCATTATTGAGGTGCACGCTCATCCAACTCTCAAGGTGATAATTTGTGCTGATTGCAGATCCATAGTTGAAGAGAAGATGAAAGCGAAGGTATGAATGTGAACTCTCTCACTAAAGAAAAGTTTGAATTTGTTTACTGTTGCTTACAATTGCTTGAAGAAGAGAAATTTGAGGGTTGAAAATATAGTAAATGGCACTATGAAATATTTGCCTCTTAGATGTAAATTTTGACATTTGACTAGTAGTTCCAACATAAAGTTTGAACATTATTGCCAACATGCAATTAGCTTATTGTGGTTAAGTAATAACAAAGAACCTAAGAAAATAATTGTTTCAGCATCCGTGATATTTTTGGAACTTTAATTGACACGAGGAGTCTTTGCCAGGATCGTGATTGCTCCCAGTGCTTTTGTGGTTGGTGTGGTAGAACAAAGGACTTGTTAAATTGTACTTCATGCAAGACTTTATTCTGCATGACGTGTATAAAGAGAAATACCGGTGCGGAAAGTGTGCCTGAGGTCAAAAGCACCAGCTGGCAATGTTTTTCTTGTCTACCAGCTGCTCTTCAAAAACTAACGTCGGAACTTGAGAAAGCAATGGAATGTGAACAACTTGTGGTTTCTAGTTCGGACAGCGATTCAGAGTCAGACAGTTCTGAAGAAGACAGTGATGACGATATTAGGTATATTGCATTATCAGGTTTTCGCAAATTGACAAGCAGCCTCTTGTTTTCCCCTGGGATTTTATATTTTCATAATATTTTAGCCAATGGCACGTTATCGAATTACATTCATTCATATATTATCATTTACATTATTGTTATTTCTTGTTACATTGTACTGTTATCACTCACTCCTGTTAGATCACAGTTATTCACCCTGCAAATGATATTTTTATATATTTTCTCATCATGCACAAGATTGTCAGAGTGACGAAGCTTGCCTATATAATTTATCTATTATGCATGCATCCGTCTTCTTACAGCGCTAAAAAGCGAAAAAAGGGAATCCGGAGGATCCTTGATGATGCTGAACTGGGAGAAGAGACGAAGAGAAAAATTGCAATTGAAAAGGTAATTCATTAATGATATTTTTTGAGAAGTCATGTTATATGTGATTATTCGATTTAGGTATCCACATAATACAATTTTGTGTTTTTCACTTTTGTAGGAACGCCAAGAACGCTTGAAGGCTTTACAAGATCAGTTTTCTGCCAAATCCAAGGTCATGAATTCTGAAGGCTTCAATGGTAATTTGTCTGAAGATGCTAGCACCGAGGTGCTTGGTGATGCATCGACAGGCTATATTGTGAATGTTGTGAGGGAGAAAGGTGAAGAAGCTGTCAGAATTCCTCCAAGCATTTCTGCAAAATTGAAAGTTCATCAGGTTTGCTTATTTTCCCTTTAACTTTGCAAAAATGAACATAAAGGAAAAACCACTTTTATTTGATTTTCTGGTAGTTTGTAATAATCTCTTGTCAGGATATTAGCATTTACCAATTACATGGAGGGAAATTTGCTTTTTTAAACCTTCAATTTCCAAAATTGGCTACCTTTTTTGTATGATGGGCTGATCTTATATAATATTCCAGGTTAAAGGAATCAGATTTATGTGGGAAAATATTGTACAATCAGTCCGGAAAGTCAAATGTGGTGATAAAGGTCTTGGTTGCATTCTAGCTCATACCATGGGCCTTGGTAAAACCTTGCAGGTACTTTAATTTACATTTAGTATGCAGAATCATATCTCCTTGTATTATCAAATTTTGTCATTGTATTTTCATCTCTTGGTTTTTTGCTAAAGCACCTAAAAGATGTTCTGTTATGTGTTTAGAGTTCTTGATCGGGATCATGTCTAATTTTTTTTTTTTTAAGTGTTGAACATGTCACATCATGTAGAGAGTTGACCATTGTGAGTTGTAACCAATAAAATGCCATTTCATTTATGCAGAAAATAATTTTTTTAAACCTTCTCCTTCGAGAAGTTGAGTGGCTAATAACTCCTGATAAGCAATTTATGGTATATTCAACACCAAACAAAAGAAAGTGAACATGTGTGATTCTGCTGTACGCCCATATTTCAAGGCTGTCTAACCCTATAAAGAGCTCATTGTGAGGGTTACTTGATGTTTGATTAGTGGCAAATTCCTATGGGACATCGTTGGGAGAATTTCCTGGTCTAACTCTCGCATCCAGATACTGGGTTATTGTTTATCAATTCTTGTTTTGGTTTGATTATTGGCTCTGGTCCTATCAGATTCATTATTTTTTCCTTTCTATTTCCGCAGGTCATAGCTTTTCTGTACACTGCAATGAGATGTATAGACCTGGGATTAAGAACTGCGCTGATTGTCGTTCCTGTGAATGTTCTTCATAATTGGAAGCAAGAGTTTCTAAAGTGGATGCCTTCAGAAGTGAAATCTTTGCGTATCTTCATGCTAGAAGATTTACCAAGGTTTGATTGAGTATACATTATTTTCATTGCTTGTGGCTTTGTCTTATAATACATTGATATGATATCTGTTTTACAAATAATAATTTAGTATAAAAGCAGCAGCATTGCATCTGTATTGTTAGAAGATTTAATTTTTCCTAGAATTTCTCGCAGTTAAAGCCGTTTATTTTACTGCAGCGTTAATTCTTGGGAATAAGAGGAAAAAAGGTTACACTTACAACACAATTTCTAACTTCCTGGGTTTCTAGAACCCGCATGTTTATGTCATTAATTGTATTTTCTTTTACCAAGGGTATTTTAGGTATTTAAAGTTTAGGATTAATAAAGGGTTGAGCCATATAGGTTCTCAACGTTAGGTTTAGCTGTCATGTTTGACCAGTGGAATATCCTATTGACCATCATTGAGGAGTTTTCCCGGTCTAACTCTCGAATTAGAGACCGATGTTCCGTTTATCAATAAAGTTCTCTCGTTTCTCTTGGATTTCTATTCTCATATCAGTTGCTTTACTATATAACTAGTGAGGCAATTTCTTCTCTGTGTCTTTGCAAAAGTGTCAGTTGTCATGTTTACTGATCTTTGCAAAAGTGTTTGCTCTACTCTTGTCCTTTACATTCTGATCACTGACATATTTATATTGTCAGGGAAAGAAGAGGGGAGTTATTTGCAAAATGGAGAAAAAAAGGTGGCGTTTTCTTAGTTGGTTATGCTTCTCTTCGGAACTTATTCCTTGGGAAGAGTGTGAAGGACCGGAACGTGGCCAAGGAAATTTGTTACGCCTTGCAGGTTCTCATGTTAATTTTTTATAAACTCTGCATTTGTCAAATATCATTCCTTCCGTTGATACTTCAAGATACTAGATACTTATGAAGAGTTAGAACTTGTTGTGTTCTTGAAACTTCTAGATGACCAATACGTTAGAGCCTAAAATTACCTTATAAGTGATCTCATGTCGTAGGATCCTGAACCAAAACGAAACACAAAAAACACATAAGGCGTCATAGTCACCAAGGAGATGATTACTGGATACGAATGAAAAAAACGACTTGCACTTTCAAAAACACGGCCAATGCTCAGCAGAAGATGTCTTGAGTATGTGAACAAAGCAAAAAAAGGCATACGCACTAGCTCTAGGCGCATGCATGATGAAGGATTATGGTTTCCTAACCCGACACTTATTGCTTATCAAAATTACCCTTACTTAATTGGAACCACAAAATAAAGACATAAAATGACATAACTAACAAGTGTCATAATTAAATACTCATCATGTGCTTTGAATTCTTCTAGATTATGCTGATGACACGATTATCAAGTTCTTTGATCACTAAGCCTATATCCAGTGCTTACTTCTCATTCATGTAATTTATGTTTCAACTTTCAGGATGGAACTGATATACTTGTTTGTGATGAAGCCCATGTGATTAAAAATACTAAAGCCGAGGTAACCCAAGCGTTGAAGCAAGTTAAATGCCAAAGAAGAATAGCGTTAACTGGATCACCGTTGCAGAACAACCTAATGGAATATTATTGTGTGAGTTATTTTGCATGTCTCTTTTTTCTTTTCTTTTGCATGATTCACTCCGATTAACATGAAGATAATCCTTTCACAGATGGTTGATTTTGTGAGGGAAGGTTTTCTCGGAAGCAGTCACGAGTTTAGGAATCGGTAGGACTTCTTTAATGGCATATTTCTGTTGTACCCTTAAGTATCCCATATACGTATTCGTTTCTAAACCTACTCAATCCACGTGCTTGCAGCTTTCAAAATCCAATAGAGAACGGTCAACATACCAATTCAACTTTGGTGGATGTGAAAATTATGAATCAAAGGTCGCATATCCTGTACGAGCAGTTAAAAGGCTTTGTGCAAAGAATGGATATGAATGTGGTGAAGAATGACTTACCGCCAAAAACCGTGTTTGTTATAGCTGTAAAGCTCTCTCCCTTGCAGAGGAAGTTGTATAAGAAGTTCCTTGATGTGCATGGCTTTACCAAAGACAGTGCTTCTAACGAAGGCATCAGGAAGAGGAGTTTCTTTGCAGGATACCAGGCTTTAGCACAGGTCAGTACCTAGTCCATATATACACTATTTGAAAATCCACTAATATTAGAGGACCCGAAGCAATAATAAAAGAGAAGCTCACCAAGACAATGAG
Organism: Parietaria judaica; assembly: GCA_954871525.1. Classification (NCBI taxonomy): domain Eukaryota; kingdom Viridiplantae; phylum Streptophyta; class Magnoliopsida; order Rosales; family Urticaceae; genus Parietaria; species Parietaria judaica. The sequence continues at coordinate 13,292,413 of OX940862.1, forward strand.
ATAAATAAAGATATACAACCTTTCCAGAACTTTCCTGAGAGATATTTTTTTTGTACGAAAATACATTAAATACTAGGACATCAATAAAAGGTCTAACAGAATACTGGTGCATGCATGTGGTTTCATGAGTTTATTCATGATGCAAAGCCTGTTGAAAATTCACATACTGAGACGGGAGCCTAGTAAATATCTGCTCGATATAAGATGTCATGATTATTCTTTTATTAATAAAAAAAAATTTTCTTAAAAGAAATATAACATTTAATAATTTGAGGACATATCCAGAATATAACAGAAAACCCGTGGCAATTCAGTTAACGGTTCTTATGAGTCACCATTTGCTGAAGTAGATCTGGAATCACCCTGGAATCCTGCAACTGAAAAAAGACGATAAAGATTCTGTTAGACGTGAAGAAGCTATAGAAAATTTTCTTGCAGATGAGAGCTCAAGCGACGAAAACATGGATTATAACATGGTTTTTGAAGGTATATGTTCCTCATTGAGACTTGATAAAAAAAATTCTCACTTCCATGGTGTTTGGAATTCTCAGTCTCCGTTTGCAGGTTTACTGGTTCCCATTCAATTTCTGATCTTGACAGTTCATTGACCGTGTTATTTTTTTGCTGTACAGAGAAGCAGAAGAGTTCAAATGTGATTCTCCCTGGAAAAAGTAGCGACGCCTTTATCCAAAAGGTAAATGTGTCGTTACTCTTGTAAATTGCCTTTGTTATCACATAAATTTTTCTGAATAATAACTAGACCATTTGAAAACTTCTGTCATTCTTGGTGATGATTTTTCTGATACACAGTGCCTACTAATTCTAGGGTTAAAATTGGGTCCACAATTTTTTTTCTTCTTCTTTCAAAACCTTGAACCTGAATCTGGCTTTTGGAAAATCCAAAACTGATCCGGGCTTTCTAAGAAAAACTGGATTAGGACCTTGATCCGGATTTCAGACGAAAACCGGATTTAGAACCTGGATCCGAATATGAAACCCTAGTGAATTTATCTCTCATCATTCTTGTATCTTTCCAGGGCTGGTGGAATGACCTTATCCAGGGAAAAAGTTACAAAGAGCTTGAATACAGTGGCAAAATGGTTTTGTTATTCGAAATTTTAGCAATGTCATCTGATATGGGTGATAAAGCATTAGTGTTTAGCCAGAGCATACCGACCCTTGACGTAATTGAACTTTATCTCTCGAAATTGCCTCGAAAAGACAAGAAAAAGAAATTTTGGAAGAAGCGAAAAGACTGGTATAGGTCAGTAATATTCTTCTAAAGCATTATTGTGCTGAAATTTAATTTTGCCGACTTCTTTTTTGGTCTAACGCCGAGTTTGCCCTTCAGGCTAGACGGCAGAACAGAGAGTTCAGAACGACAGAAGATGGTTGAGAAGTTTAATAATCCTTCAAATAAGAGGGTGAAGTGTTGTCTGATTTCAACGCGAGCAGGATCTCTAGGCATTAATCTTCACGCTGCCAACCGTGTAATCATATTCGACGGTTCTTGGAATCCCACGTACGATCTTCAGGCCATATATCGGGCTTGGCGGTACGTTTTACATATTATGTCGATGCTACTTTGTCTTTTAACTGTATGTTCTCATATTGATGATAGGAAATATTATAATTAAACCGATCTTCACTAACATCACAAGCTATTAAGGATCTCGTCACGGATGTAATACCAGTGAAACTATTTTTCCCTGTGGTGTCTACTCTAATTAGATCATAATTATAAAATTAAAATAAACATGACATGATCAAATGACATAAATAGACATAGATGACTTCATCGTCAACCGTTTGTAACCTTAGGCGTAAGTGTCCAGAGGATGTATCACCTCATAGTTAGTTACCTTACGTTTAATAATTTTTCGTGTCGAAGATCCATAATAGACGAGAAATCACATGCCAGTTGTGCAACAGAGATAAGATATTTGGTCTAACCGTTGCAGGTACGGTCAAAGAAAGCCGGTCTTTGCTTATCGATTGATGGCGCACGGAACTATGGAGGAAAAGATTTATAAGCGCCAGGTAATTGCGTTAAATTCTTAACTCAACTAATCATACCTATATCTCTATGTAATTTTAACCTAAGGCATAATGAAATAGGTAACTAAGGAGAGCCTGGCGGCGAGGGTGGTCGATCGACAACAGGTGCATAGGACGATTTCCAAGGAAGAGATGTTGCATCTCTTTGAGTTTGGCGATGAAGAAATTCCCGAGAATCTGGTCGACCTGGACGAGCAATCTTTGACCGCGGAAGTTGGCACTTTCCCGAAGCAGAAAATGCCGGTTTCTCAAGGAAGTTGCTCTTCTGACAAAGTAATGGAAACTCTACTCAGCAAGCATAGTCCAAGGTATCTTTGTTCTACTTAAGTCGCACTATTATTTTTATATATTTAATGTCAAGCGTCGCTTCTATATATTCCCCGTTCCTCAGTTTACTTTACTTTCTGCCTAAGTAAATATAGAATAGTTATCAGCCATGCCCCGTGAAATTGGTTAAGTTGTAGTAGTTTCCCCTTTTGTACCAGTTCCCCCGCTGAATTATCAATTTTGTCTGTTTCGCCCTCGTCATTCGACAATTGACGGTTCCCTTTAAAATTAAGGTCACATGTAATAATGAATAACAAATATACATGGACGAAAACCGTCAATTATACAATGATTTAGTGGGAGCTCAATAGCTATAAAATTAAAATTAAAAAAAAGTTCGGGATAGAAATTGCAGCAACGCGACAAGTTCTGGGGGCATAATTGTAAATTATTCGTTAAAACAATGCGAAATCGTTCCGGTCATCTTCTATCTCACCCATCCCGTGTCTTTGCAGCTGGATCGCGAATTACCATGAGCACGAGACCCTCTTGCAAGAGAACGAAGAGGAGCGCCTATCGAAGGAGGAGCAAGACATGGCCTGGGAAGTCTACCGCAGGACCTTCGAGTGGGAGGAGGTACCGCAAGTGCCTCCCGTCAACCCGGCCTCAGCACCGAAACAGCCGACCCCTCGCGACCCCCCCGAGCCTAGCAGCCCCGTACAGCCGAGCGAGAGGGGCCGCCCGGCGCCCCGGAAATGCACGAACCTGGCCCACTTGCTGACCCTCCGAAGCCAGGGGACCAAGTCCGGGTGCACCACCGTGTGCGGGGAGTGCGCCCAGGTGCTTAGCTGGGATATCCTCAGCGCCAAATGAGGGAAGCAACTGCCTATTATTTTTGCGGTTTGAACTTCTTAGCTTTTGATTATAAATTTTAACACCGTTTCTTTATTGATCTCGTTTTATATTTATTTACTTTACCCTTCGGGTAAAGTTAATAGGTTTTCAAATTTGGGAAGGGCTAAGAGTAAAAAAGTAAAGTTTGTAATGTATACATCAGGCAATGCCGCAATGGTAATAGTTATAGATAGATACTCATATTTGTTTGTTTTTCACTTTTGGCATCAAACTTTGAGTGCATTAACAAATTGGTCCCGTTATGTTCTTTTATGCTAATCGAGACCAGTTCATGTGATACGGAAGTTGAAAAACTATACTGCCATTATATTGCGAGAGAAAAAAAGATCAACCAACCGAAAAATATGCATAACATCTAGAAGTTTTACTAAACAAATATTTAAAGAATTCCTTGAAAATTTCTAAATTTTCAATCTTCAAAAAATTACTATAGCTTAGCTTTTTGTGTTGTATTGTGGTAAGTCCCGAATAATATACTGGTCGAAGTTTAAATTTTATTGATTAATCATGTTTTTTTTTCTTCTTCTTATAAATGCCTAACCTTATATAAACTATATTTCAAAATCAAATCGGGCGAAAAACCAGCCTGCCCGTTCCAGTTTTGCCCCTATATATTTTGTCAAATTTAGAAATACAGGAAGAAGACGAGTATGAGAAAAGCAGTCCATTACACACAACAAGCCAATCACTCCATTCCAGACTAACCAAATACAGAGATGGTAGATTAGAAAGAGAGGAACAACAATTTCAGTTTCTTCCTATAACTCCGAGTCGCATTTTGAACGTAGCTCGGAGCGGCATCGTGCAAATTCCAGGCCGGACGTCAATGACCAAATCTTGGAATTTGCACCTTTTTGCTCCGACATAATTTACACATAACTTTTAGAATCCGGTCGTGTGGTTTGGTTACCGGTTGCTCATTAACTAGAAAAGCGCACCATGAATTGTGGCATTTGCTAATTAAATCAATACAGAAAGATATAATGAAGTGGAACGGGTTTTTGAGACGATCCGTCACCGTTCATCGCCTTCCCAATTATCCTTCTCCTTGGGCCCGGTCGGTCCTTCCTCCCCGTAAAGCTCGGTTGGAAACAAATCAATTAAATTCTCCACCGAAAACCGGAAGTAGAACGGGAGAAGATAGATAAGCTTGTCGATCTCTGATTTCGAGTCGTACATCACCGTTGGGCCCCACTCCCTCATATACTGCAGCCAGCACGGTTCTTTCACAGCTCCTTCACCGAGATACTCCGCCGCAACTATCTGATACTTAGTGCTTGAATCGATGAAGTTATCGCTTCGGTCCACGTCGTTTCTCAAACCGATGCCGAGCTTTGACGACCCTTGAAGATACGTCCCTGGATGTGGGAAGCTGGCGTGTCCGTGCTTCGAAGCATAAACCACTGCCTTGTTCCCGTTGATGAATTCCAAGTCATAAGCGTCGACCCATCTGCCGCCACTGTGTTCCGAGAAGTAGATCTGGGACAAATCTCCTTTAAAATTGCCGATACGAAGAGTGTAGTGCTCCCAATCGCCGATGTGTTCGCCGATCTTGTTCAACGGGATCGTCAGAAGTCCGCCGACTCGAATGGTGGATGGCCCGTTGAAGGGGCAAAACACCCACATGGCGATATCGGTGAAAGTCCCTCCTAGTGCCGGCTTCACGTGAACGTAGAGCTCCGAACTGTCCATGTCTCCACATTTTATGTGATTTTGCGCTTTCTCACCAGCCGGCAAATCTATCCAAAACATATTGTCGTTTTCCTCTCCGGCAGGCAGATTTGCACCTCCAAACTCGATCGGCTCGCCCTTTTCAGAGCCGTCTTTGAAGAGAAGAGCCCCATTACTGAAGAACCACTGAACCGAGGAGGCCAAATAAGTTTCATCGGGATGGAAAAACAACGTAGGACCGTAATGCTTAATTAAGGCATGAACTTGATCCAAATTCGGCATCGCCTGTAAGCTAGGATTAGCGTTCTTCAAGCATACAAGATTAGATTCCTCCACTTGATTCGAATGGCTGCTGCAGAAGAACGAGCCAACAGGAACGCCTCGGCACCGCATTCCCCTCTCACAGGGAATCGTGCTCCAAACCCAAAACAGATTATCGGAATGTTTCGAATCCACCGAGAATATTTCATCGCTTGTTTCGCAAGTCTCTGTGAGATCTTCCCTGACACATCTAACCTCATCGACTTTGGGCTCCTCGGAGTTGCTCGTGACCACAAAACCCATGGCTCTGTAGCCCTTTGGGGCGTTCGGCATCCAGAAATAACCACAGCCGTCGCTATTTGACTCGTAATTCCATATCAACGTATAGTTGACAGGCTTTTTCAACGCCGGAGAATCTGATTCCAAACCATTTTTCTTTGGAATATTGGCCTCACGAGCCACGAGAACATAGCCGTTAAAAGGGTTGTCATTTCGCTGTGTGTAATAACCGAGACAGGAAAACCCGCCGGAAGTATTCACGGGCTTGTAGAACGACACCCTTTTCGACTTGCGTGAAAGTTTGCAACTCCAAACGGTCTCAAATTTTGTGACCTGTGAAACTTCAATTTCTCCGAGGGATATTGTTCCGGTACCAAAACCTTGGCCTGCATACCAATCAATAAAGCTATTTTACGGCATATTTTCACGTAAAACATCAGATCGAAAAGAAGAAAGAAAAGAACAACACCGAAATTGAAATTCTATTAAAGTTTCTAAATACAGAAAAACACCAGAAAAATAAATAAATCAAACTACATATACGGGGAACCGATAAATTATGCGCCGATTACACTAGAAAAGTTGCTATGTTCCACCTTTTCAATCCCTAAACCAATTACAAGACAGAAACTGACACAAAACCGAAGAGAACCATTCAATAAGGACTAGCTCAGGCACGTTCGAGCCCCACGACATACGAAAATTGAAAAAACGCCTTTAGAAAAAACTCGAAGTAGCTCAATTTACACTCTTTACACATGAATATGGATAATATCTTCCGTTTAATAGAGAATGTAGCTTAGATTCAATATTTTAAGATTCCGGAAATCGATAACGGACCCGAGTTCTAATTTTACGGGATAGAGCTTTAAATACCGATGACCGATTGCGCCGATCGGATTTTACGAGTATAGCTAGTGTTGTATGTCAGACTCAAACAATATACTCTTTTTGATCAAACCATCAATTGTAACTATATATACACTCACAAACACATATATATAATCTGCGATGATGTTTGAGAAGATTGAATACCTTGAGGCCAATCGGGCAGCGGCGAAGGGAGAGAGAAGCGTGGCGGCTCGGAGCAATAATCAAGCTCTTCTTCCTGAGTGTTCCAGCACAGACAGTCGCACCCAAATTCCAGCCCCAACATCTCCTCCTTCCTCGAATTGATCGTTGATCAAACAATCAGAGAACACCGAATTCCTCTCTCAATCGCTTTTGAAGTTTCTATCTTCGTTGTTTTTATCAGCAGAACAAGACAGAGGCGAAGAAGACGTGAATGACAAGGCTGGTGGTTTCTCTCTCTCTCTCCTGATGTTTGTTGGGGTAGAGAGAGAAACCCGAACCTCTCTCTCTCTACTGGTTCGGATTTGTTCAGCTGTAGAGAGAGAAAGTGGAGGTTGAGTGAAGAAGAAGAAGAAGGAGGTTGCTTTGAGGCAATTAATTAATTAATTAGTTATCCAAAAATAATAGATTTGAATTTTAATAAAGCGAGGCATGATTTAATAAATAAAGATACGTAGGTGACAAAAAATATTGTTGTATTTTTGAATTATAAAGTGGTTGGTGGTTTGTTTTATTTTGGAAGTTTCTTTTTTGGGATGCTTTTGTTGTGTAACTTTTCTTTTTATTTTTACTTTTAATATTATTTCTAATGATAATGAAATTTTGGTATGAGTTTTTTAAATTCTTAGGGCTAATTGTTCATTTTAATTATTATTTTTAAACACGGTGTGGTTTTGTGGTTTTTTCGTGTCATTTATCAAAATCTGGCAATAAATTGTGTGTTGCCGTATGATTGATCAATAAAAGTTATTAATATAAATTATTCATAATTTATTAATATTAATAATTTAATAATACAAATTGTTAGCACTTTTTTTTTTTTGCACTTTAGTTTTAGATCCTACGTAAGATAATCCAATTATTAGGCTTTATTTTTTGTATTTATTTTCTCAATTACTAATATGTAATAACCAAATAAAATAAAATAATTAAGCTTGCATATTATATTGTGACAAGAAGCTCTTTTTTCAGTCTTGTTTACGATAAGAAAAATGTGTAGAAGCAAGAAAAACTTAAAAATATATAAAAAAACAAAGTCAAACCATACAGTAATATACTATTAATTAATGTCAGATACTTATATTAAAAATAAAATAAAAAAGACAAAGCAGATAAGATAAGATTAAGAACCATGAACCACCAAGTATATTTAATCTTTCACTTTCAAGTTTCACCTACACTTTTATTATTCATAATAGAAAATTGGCAATAATGGCAGTATAAAATATTGTTTATTATGTATTGTTGGTTGAACATCACTTATATCAGATCAAAAGATTTTATAAGTTTGGCAATAAATAAGAGAAACAGAATAAATAAATAAATAAATAAATACAATAAAAATGATAATAACTCTTCTAAATAAATAAATAAATAAAAATGACCTTGAAAATTGCTCATTATTAATTTTCAATAAAAAATTATAGTTAAAGCGGATCATGGTTATGTACTGAATTAGAGAGCCCGTCGTGAGCGGGATCCCATCTCTCGCCGTTATAATTTTTTCAGTTGCAATATTCATTGACCGCTAACGTAAAGGCAAAAAACGGCCGCGAATAAACTATTTATATCGCTAGCTTTCTATATCTTGTATTAATTTCGGCGTCAATAGCAAATTGTTTGACTTAGTTTTTTCCCTCAATATATCCTCTTATTTTCTAATTATTCATGTTAATTCATTAATGTATATGAATCTTCAATCTCCATAGCACTAGACATGAAATGTTCAATGCTTAGACAAACTCAACAAATATCCTTTAGTATTTATCCACTTAATTTATGGCCATTTTCTCTTCAAAATTTCTGCATAATAAGCCACGTTTGCGTTATTATCCATACATTATTGACCATATCTATAAATCTAACACGTGATGGAAATCCCACCAAGAAATCAAAACAAAACATGATAACGTTTCATTGTTTAGTCACCATCTTCTTTGAATATGATTCATCGTTTCATTGCATATAATAAATATAATTGTTTTGATATTTTTATGGTTCAATCAACATTAAACTATTGATGCTAACATGTAAGATTTGATATTAAAAGTTAACCGATGAATAAATTGTAAGTTTTCAATAATCTATAATAGTTTGTGCAGTATTGATTAGATTTTATGAGTTAACAGAACATACGATATCATGTAAAATAATTGTATATATGAATTTAAATCGTTAAGAAAAACATATAATTAAAAAGGATGGTAGTTTCAGAATTATTTTTTTCCCTTTTCAAACACCCGAGATTAGAGCTGGAATTGGTGGCGACTGGCGACCGCTGAAATTTTCCGACCAGCGGTCATTTGAAGACTAAATATTTATATTTTTATCGATCTAATTTTTTGAGCTTGAACCATATAAATCAATGTAAAGAGTCTCAAATATATAAGTATATAGCCATAAATGATTGAATATTGATAACAAAAATATTGATGATAAAATATATGGATAAGAATAATATGAGGGGAAATGAAATAAAAATGCACACACACACACACATATATATATATATATATATATATAGATATATATATATAGTGCTCAGATTTTAAAATAAACAAAGAAAAGTGATGGATATGAAAACAAGGGAAAACAAAGAAATAATGCATATAATTTATTGTGGTTGTTCAATTGCAATTATTGGTGGGGTCTACGAATAAAGTCCTAAGCCGACCCTTTTGGACCATTCGGATAAGGGCATATTTGGAAGGAATATGCCTTTCTTCTTTAATTATTTAATACGTGACCAACTGATGTAGAGCGGACTATGTATGTTAACAAAGAACGCGTCTCAACGAGAATAAACTCGGTTTCTCAAAGCAAAAGATTCAATCTCAACGAAAATATGAAACAAATAAATATTAATTAAAATACAATCATATATAATTAATAGTATATATATAATATCCCCATATATATTCGCATCACTTTGGATATGGTATTCTTACTTACGTTTACTATGATTTCTTCGAAAACAAATAATCAAATTAGACAGTAGCATAGATCTTTTTATTTTTAAACCGTGTTAAATGTGTTCAAAATTTTAGTAAGTTGTTGTAAGATTAAAGTCAAGCAATTTCTTTGGCTCAAAAAGTAAAATAGACTCCGCAAAAAATTATATCGAATAAAGCATTCCTTAAGCCCCTGGCCTTCCTTTCTTCGGCATTTATATCTTTTTGTTTTCGCTACATCATAATTCAAACTTATGTCTTTCTAGACATATGCTTTGATCAATTGCGCTATACTTCGTGGTTTCTTCAAATTTAATAGGACGGTCTGTATGTGAAAAAAAAAACTAATATCTCTCAAAAGCGGGTTTTCATCGGGCTACTCTAGTTTTTATTTATTTATATATTATTTTTTCAAATTTTGAAACCTTGGTTTTGAAGTTGTCATACTGATATTGGTGTGGTGTGCTATTCCCCTCGCCATCTTCAATCATCTTATTTCTTATATATTCATAATCAACACTCCTAACTATATTTTGGCCTTTAGCAATTGGGCTAACTGTGTGGGCCCATAGAGCCCACTAGCACTTTTACCATTTTAGCCTGTCCAATTTGTTGTGTCTTCTTAGTAATATTTTTTTTTCTTTCATGTCTCTTGATTAACTTGATAGTAGTTAACATGTATTTTTTTAAAAATGGTTAATTTGTTCGAATTTTAAGATTATTAATCGCGGTTAGACCTGGCGTCAATTGATCTTGCGAGTTCCGTGAACTGGCAGTGGCGGTCATTACCAGGGCTATTTTGCACTTTATGTGGCCATGTCTAGTCTAGATATGGTAGAATTCCCGGTTATGGCCAGATCGACTAATCTTAATGTTAAGGAGCTTGTTTATTTACTTAAAAACAAGTTTATGTAGTATTAAACCTAATGATCATTAGATTTACTCACCCAGCTTAGGTCAATTATTTTGAATTCAAAATTTAATGTTAACGAAATCTAATCAATAGGCGTACCATTAAGTTAGCGACGCTAACAGAATATAATCATTAGGCGTGCCGTTAAAAAAATCTAATCTTTAAATTTATTTACGAAATTAGGTTATTTTGAAACCGAAATCATTCGTTAGCAAAATCTATCATTAAATCTTATCATTCAATGATTAAATTTACTTGCGTTTCTAAAATTTACCGCCAATGAAAAAAATTCAAAAAAAAAATAAATTATCCATGCTGAAAATTGGAAAATATTTTTAACTTTTCAGATAAGGTAAATTAACTATGATTCGCAAAAATTACTAAATTACTCTTTACAGAAAAATATTTGACGCGGATAATTTGTGACTGAGTGTTGTTAACATTAAGGATGCTACATATTTTGCTATTTTTTGTTTTAAAGATGAAATTAAAAGAAAAAGATTATATAAATAAAAATAATAATGTGCCTTCCTTTTTAACGTTTGTTGTGGACTGTAAAAATAAATTTCTCTCTGGTGGTTGCTAGGATAGCCTAGTGATAATTCCACACCACCTTCAAACCGGAGGTTGTGGGTTTGATCCCCACTGCAACAAGGCTGTCATAAAAAAAAAGTTTTTTTTGGAACTTGTAATACAAGTAATCAAATTTTATGCTTTGCATTGTATTCCTTCATTTCACAAAGAGTCCCACATGAGTTGGAGACATGAGTTTGGAATGGTTTATAAACCAATAGACTGAGCATAGGGATTGTGCCCTTTGGGTCACAAAATTTTGTGGAAGGGAGAGGACTCACCCTAATGCACTACCGAGCTACCACACACGCGCCACTGCCGTCCGACCGGCCGTGACGCGGCGCGGTGCGTTGAGTATTCTGAACGTTATTTTCATAACGTAAATATTTTTTCTCAGCTATAAATATAGTGCTCTGGTTCTCTTTCTTCACAACCCAATTCGCAGAGCTATAGCCAGTATTCCGAGCAAAATTAGTGATTCCAATCGATACCGAGTGCACGGTGCCGGTCAAGACAGAAAAGATCTGGGCTATTTTATCCTGGAGGTGACGGGGCAAACACGAACTGCGAGCACCGAGGCAGAGCCGCGAAACACCATAAGAAAGCAACCTAGTCCGCGACTCAGCCTTCACAGAATTTTTTCTAACCTTCGTTTTGCAAGTACCCGAAGTTTGACTTTTCGCAGCGAGATAAAATTTCAGCGTCAATAGTTTCTCTATTCAATTCATTCATCCATGTATTTGTTGTTTCGTAACTCTCCGTTTATGTATAATGGACATAAAAGTTAACTTTGACGTTGACCAAGGTCATACAGAAAGACAAAAAAATTGTAGCTACTTCACATATGTTATACGTGTGTGTATATATAATATTAGAGAAATTGCACAAAATAGTCAAATTGAAACATAAATTTAGTAAAATAGCTAAATTTTGATAATCTTGTAAACTAGCCAATTGACCATATAAGTGAATTTCTAATTTAGCTAGGTTACAAAATTAACCAAAATTTTATAAATGGTTAATTGGCTAGTTTACAAAATTAACTAAAATTTGACTATTTTGCTAAACCTACTTTTCAATTTGGCTATTACCCTTAAGATACCATAATATTATATATAGTAAATGTTATTCGTATCGATTTGATCAAATATCTGACACGAATTACCGGAATATAGGGAACGACACTAATCACAAACACAAAATGATAATAAGGTTTGGAAAACGACAACGTGGCCTCGCTGTTTATTGAGAGCTCAGTTTCTTCTAGAACACATGAAACTTCAAGGCTAGTGATGATAATTATTACTAATTGTCAGTCTCATCTTCTTAGTTTTCATCGTCGATAATTAAATAAAATATAATAAAATTAAACACGTGATATGGTACTAACACCAAAAGATAATTATCACACTTCGAAGGATGATAACTCGTCCTCATCGTTTATTTTTCTAAAATTAAGCGTTTTTCATTTTTCTAATAAAAAATATAAATTTGAATACTCAACCAATAGGTTATCCGTTACTGTTGCTTCCTCGAACATAAACGGAATTATCGTTCATTACGATACACAAAAACCTTGACATTGCACATAATACTTCTTAATATCTCTTCTTCTATAGTTACTAAACATCATGAAACTATACTCATTACTATAGAAGGAAAAAAAAAATAATCCCGTGCCCAATAAAGCCTCGTCCCGTGATTGAACTTCTATCTTTATGGTTTAGAATTTGAGTATCACGACGTAAAATGCTAAATTAAGTGATAATAAGTTCGGAAACGAGACCGAACATAAAACTTCAATATTGAATGTACAATACTGATATAATCTCTTCTTTTTAGTTGCTAAACAGCATCAAACAATCAACGAGACACGACACGATCACCGATATATGCTAAAAATATTATTACTCGATCCCGCAGCCACACAAATATTCAACGACGATGTAATTCGATAGCGCGCGACAACTTATTCGGAACGCAATTTTTTTATTGACTCGCGAAACTTCAACATTACACATCACAATAATTTTGCTTGTTGATCTCTTCTTCTTAACCACTAAACATCCTTAATTAAACCACTCACAACTGGAAGAAAAAAGAAAAAACATGACACAAACAACACAAAACGACACACGAAAATGCAAAACGATCAACAAGCAAATCTCCACTCTCCAAACGACAATAAAGCCAGTCTCTACCAGCGAGTCTTCTTGACCTGCACGCTCGGCCTCTGCGGTTCGAAGTCGATCTCCCCCTCGATCTCCGCCCGCGCGATCGCGCGGGCATCACTCATTACGGGCCGTGGCTGCGGCGGGGCTGGGGCCGTGGCCGGGAGGATGATGTGGCGGTTGGCACTGAGCAGCGGGCGGTGCAGCACCACGAAGGGCGCCCCCGCCTGGATCGTCCCCATGGGGAGGAGCTGATGCTGCGGCTGTGGCTGAAAGGCCTGAGGGATGGCGACCTCGCGGCGGTGGAAGCTCCGGTGGCAGCCGCACGCCTGGCAGATGAGCGCCATGCTGCCCTCGCCCGAGGCGGCGAACTCACGGCACCCGTCCACGATGTCAGCCCCGGAGGTGAGCGCGTGGTTGCGGCGGCACTCCTTGTAGCTCACGAACTGGGGGTTCACGCTGTTACGGCCTGCCATTAATCGTCGAATAATTAACGCAAAAATACGATCAAAGTTTAAAAACTCCCGGTATACCCGCGATAATTATTAGTGTCCTCGGTATGCGTGTACGTAAATTGAACTTACGAGCCGTTTGCGATAAGTGGTCTCTGAAACACTGAATACGATATCAAAACGAAGTGAAAGCAAGTACAAGTGTTAGTATTACCTGCCATTGTTGGTTGATTCATGGAATCACACGAGCACAGAACAAGGACGAAAGGAAGAAGTGAAGGCTTAAGAGTGCTTGAGGGTGAGGATTAGTGGGGGTGTATTTATAGGGTGATTAGGGAGATTAGAGGGTGCTTATATCGTGTTTTGGTCATGATTACGGGGAGCTTTGCTGTAATTTGTCTTAATGCAAAGTTGCATGGGTTGATTTGTGCATGGACGACACATCGGACAAGTAAGAAATATGTATATGGAAAGTCTGCATTTTGGTCTTCCATCGCCTTTGAATCAACCGTTCGTCAAATTCAAATTTTGGAAAGAATTGTAACACAACACGTTTTCTTCGTATTGCATATAGGTATCCGTTGAGCTTTGCTATAATTAATTTATTTATAAATTCTGTGATTACCAAAGATGTATCAGTTTTTTAAGAGAGTTTTTTTTTATTTTTATTTTATATATATATATATAAATAGTTTATAATATGGATGAATCAATCAATAAGAATATATAATGTGCACTTTGTGGGGTATTTGTTATAATTTTATTTTCTAATGAATTTAATATATATTAATAAGAAATTTAAGTTTAGATTATTGTGATTTGTTAGCTTGAATTTTCCAATTATAATAGCTATAAGATTACCTCAAATTAATTTTTCAAACTTTTTGTAATTTTTTACGTAAGATAATTCTTTTATTTTATTGTTTTCGATACCGGTAGATTTTTAATAACGTTAATTCAATAGGCAAACCTAATCTTTGAATGATACATTTTGATAACAGATGATTTTGATGTAGATAATTCTTTTATGTTGTCGTTTTTCGATACCGGTAGATTTTTAATAACTTTAATTCAGTAAGTAAATCTAATCATTGAATGGTCGATCTTGATAACAGATGATTTTGAGGTAGATAATTCTTTTATTTTGTCGTTTTCGATACCGGTAGATTTTTAATAACGTTAATTCAGTAAGTAAATCTAACCATTTGATGATAGATTTTGATAACGGATGATTTTGACGTTGATGATACTTTTATTTTGTCGTTTTCGATACCGATAGATTTATAGTAACATTAATTAAGTAAGTAAATCTAATCATAGATTTTGATACAAATTATTTTAACGTAAATTATTCTTTTATTTAGTTATTTTTTATGCCGGTAGATTTTCAATAACGTAAAAGAAGTAAGTAAATCTAATCATTGAATGATAGATTTTGATAACGAATTATTCGAGTTCAGAGTAACCTGATTCAGTAATGATTATATTTTATTAACGGTAAACCTATTGATTAGATTTTGTCAACAGTAAAGTTTTCAATTATAATAATTTAATAGTCTAGTAAGTGAATATGATTATCTATAAGATTTTGTCAACGGTAAATTAATTTTAAATTCAAAATAACCGACCTAATTCAGTAAATAAATCTATAATGACTATAGATTACTGAACGTAGGATAAATTTATCTTTAATTTTGATGAAAACAGAGTCACAAATTCAAAATCAAGAGGGAAAATCGATATACAATGATTATAAGTTCAAAGAGTATATATGTAATTTTTTTTAAAAATAAAAGACAGGAGGTCCATATATTCTTATACTGCGAGCATGAGTTCCAAAAATACCGATACTCAGGGAACTGCAAATTAAGAAATGAATCTCACGATAAATTCAAAGAGTATGTAAATTAATAAAATGTGAAGTTTATGGAGTGAGTTGTTAAAAAAAACGTTCACGAAGGAATGCCAAACACGAAGGGCAATATGATACAGAACGATAAATTTATGGGTGTAATGCTATTTACTCTATTTCAACACGTGCAAAACCCTTATATGTTTTTCATTATAAAAAAAAAAAGGTGAAAAGGCCAACAATTGAGTAAAATGAAATGTCTTTTTGGGTAATAATATAACTTTAAAATAGCATATATACAGTGTATATATATATAATTATATATTAGGCTATAAGCGGAGCCAGCATTGTATTTCAGGGGATGCACTTTATAACAAATCGAGAGTTTTATATTTAGTAGAAAATATATTTCAATACTAGTTTTAATCCAATGTTTTAGTTTCGGTATAACTTTGAGCTCTGTCACTAAACTAAAGTTAATGATAAGCTTAAGCGACATATTCAGTGGTATCGGTGACGCACTCAATAGTCTCAGCGGTGTCGGTGACATACTTGGCAGTGTAGGCGACGCACTCGGTCGCGAGTATACATCATCGACACACTCGAGAACGCCAAATGGGTCGCCAACATCGCGAGTACGTAAAAAAACGCCGAATTTCATCGCTGTTATCGTCGAGTATGTCATCAACACCGTCGAAAATAACGAGTGTCTTGCCGACACTGCCGAATATTCCGTTGAGTGTATTTCAATAATATATAATTAATTATTAATTATGACACAAAACACAATATAAATAACAATATATGTAACACCAGGTATAAATCACAGCAACCATAAGCTAAACTTAGTATGTACTGGTATTTTTTTTGCAAATTAATCAGCATACACACACGTATATACGTGCGTATCCTACTGCTATACTAGCTACCCCTGGCTATTGGCTACACCAAAAATTCAAATAATTATATATTCCCATGAATATTTATTCACTATAGCTCCTCATGCTTAATTTCTAGAAGAAGAAAAACATCATTATACAACTAATATTTAAATAGATTATAGTAATAGTTTCATTCGACCAATCACAGGTAGTTTAGTTAGGTATGAAATTGCCCCTAATTAAATTTCTCTTACACTACTCTAACTCTACGTAGTACTCACATATTCTCTATATGTCAATTTTTATTTTGAATACAAATTATTTTTGTGACTCAACGAGTATCTTATTTTCACAAAGTTTAAAATTTTGACTAGAGATATTGTTTTGACGTGAATTGTCTTATTAGTTCGTCTATAATTTATAAACAAATAAAACAAATTGATTTCTTCATTTTTTTTTTTTGTTGTTGAGAAAACTCATGTAATTTCTTTTGAATGTTTTTTAATTTTTAATTTTGACTAAATGGGTGCTGTAATTCTCTTAAGTTTTTTTTTTCCTTAAAATTTATCTTAAATTTTACTTTTACTCTTAATTTTTTAAAAGTATATACATAATTAATTACCTCCTCTACATTGTTAATTTACTCTCCATAATTTTATATCGTAAGTCTTGTAAATCATAAAATGATTGAGAAAGATACTTTTTTTCACTATAAGTAGGAGCGACAAAAAAAAGCTACAAAATTCCCACTGCTCATATATATATATATATATATATATATATATATATATATATGTATAGTCCATGTTACGGTAATTATACCCCCAAAAATTAATAATATGAATGAATTTCTCATTAGTCTTTACAAACCACCCACAAAGCCATGCATGCATGGCTTCCTACGTAGCCTTATATTTCTATACATAATGATCGTCGTAATGCCGATCCGGCAGACTTACCGGAGCATCACCGCCTCCTTCTCCGGCACCGTCTGATTTTTTCTTCCTCCCTCCGTTCCCGCCTCCGCACGTGATTGAGAATTCGCATCCGTAAGCCGTCCCGAAGCATGAGAACAGCCCCGACTTGCCTCGCCGATGCTTAGTAATCGGCGCCGGTGCCGGAGTTTTTGGCGGCGCCACCTCGTTCTTTCTGTACGTCGACCGGCCTTTTGCGTTGTTTTCGATCATTGTCTTCTGGTAAAGCGGGTGAATCTCCGACCGCCACCGCTCGATCTTCGTCTTCAGCCCCTCGACGCTCTCCTCGTCCTCGACCCAATCATCCAAAATCGAACTCTCTGCCGTCTCCTCCTGTAAAGGACGATTAGGGTTGTTAATTAAGACTTTCACAATCTCAACATTGTTGTACGTTGTAAGGATCGATTCAGATTATGAGTTCCTCAAGACCTCATGAACGGTGGCGACCTTCTTCGGTGCTCGGTACAACCCCTTTGCGATCGCTGCCGCCACCACCGACGGGGACGGCCCGATATCAGAGCAGAGCGATCCGTAATTCAATGCTGACTCGCTCATCGGTGCAGCCGAAGACGACACGTCGCTCTCCGCCTTCAAAAGATAGCACTCGCTCACCGACCTCTCGCTCTTCGACCTCCTTAACATAATCTTGTGCACCACATTCGGCGTCCGGGATTTTTTATTGTTATTATTCCGGTCGTCGACCAGATCAGAGCTCAAATCCGAGAGCGGCATGCTTCGACGCGCACCGTCAAGAAGAGCAACGCCGACCTCGAGCACGCCTTGCGCTCGGCCCGAGGGCCGTCGGATCTGGAGCGTAAAGAATCTCATCTTTGCCTGTCTGGTCTTCGGCGCCGACGGCGTGAAAAGGTTGACCACCGGGACATTGACCGTCCCGATCAAGCCGACGTCCCGCCGCGTGGTGGCATAGATCTCGACAGTAACGGCCGAGGCTTCATCAGCCAAAAAATCCCGGTCCACTCGGAAGACGAACTTCTCGTTCCACACGGGGTCGGTGTGGCTGGTGCTGTCGGTCCGGGTCTTGAGCTTCCGGGCCGGGCTGACCCACGCCACCGCGAAGCATTTCATGGACTTCGACACCCGCGCGAGGTCACGCGCGGAGATGAGGCTGAGCTCGAGAAGCTGGGAGGCCGAGGCATGACCGGCGGGCATATCTTGACCGGCAAGAAAATGCAAATTTGGGCGAAGAACGAGAGTGTCAGGTTTTCGAGAGGCGAAATTGAGGAGAGAAGAGAGATTGGTTGGGGGCAAGTGTGTGTGAAGAATTGATGAGAGCCTTAGAAATTGGCATTTTAAGGGAGGATTGTTAGGGCTAAATTTAGATATTGACCATTTGGAGCTGTTTATCTTATATTCGCCAAACAATTACCGAGTAAACATGAGTTGTGTTTCATTTCAAACACCAGGAGAGGAGACTAAACGCCTGGCCTTTGCTTTCTAGAAATTCAATAGGGTAGTTGACATTACTGCCCCTCCAATTTTATTATTATTATTATTATTATTTGTTCAACTTTATTTTAACTTCAAAATGACAAGAGGATGTCAACAAATGTGCAACACAAATGAGAGACTTATTTTAAGGTATTTTCATTAGTTATGTAATATTTTTCAATTAAACATTCGTATTGCTCTAAAATAGTCACGTAATTTAATATTCATTAATATATTTCATTTTTTTATGTGTAGCGACTACATGCTACAATTTGCAAATTTATGGGACATTGTTATAAAATATTAAAATTCGGGAGGTAAATGCAAAATTATACAAAATTCACAATGCATGGTGCGCTGCCAAAAAGTCTAGACACTTATACTATTAATTAGTATTTTTTTTAAGAAAAAAAGCCTGGATTTAGTTGAGCAAAAAGGGAAGGTACACAAGTACACAACGAAAGTGAAATTCGTACACTTGTCCTTCTCGTATTGTTCTAACTTCTTTCTAACAACCATTAGGCAAGAAAACAGAGCTCTTATACACCACTGCTTCATTTCTCAACAAACGGAGATCAAATTTTCTCAACCATGTTTGACTTTGTCACGTGCCCATATAAACAACGACCTTGCTCTGCTATTTCTTCTTACTCCGATGATCACACGAGCTTACCATTCAGTAGTGTTTCCGGTTTTCGGGATATTCGGTATTATTCAGTCCCAGTTTAAATAGGCTTTCGGTAAAAAAAAAAAAAAAAAAAAGCTTTCTGTTTATGTATTTTTCTTCTTGTTGAATCCTTAGCATGCTTTTTCTCCGATGATCACATGTTCCGATTTTCAGTATAATTGGTTTATCGGTGTGGATTTAATCGGGTTTCGGTAAAAAACTTTGATTTACGTTTGTCTGTTGAACCCGTATAAGCACGCTCTTACTCAGATGATTGCACGAGCTTAGCCTTGAACACTTTCTCCGGTATTTGGTATATATATTCGGTTCTTGTTCGGAAATATTCCGGGTCGGTTTTCATTGGCTTTCAGTAAACGAATTTGGTCAACGTTTTTTGTCGTTGAACTCAATCACGCTCCAACTCCGATACTCACACGATTCCTAGCATTCAATAACTATTCCAGTAGTAGTCTGTATATTCGATTTTAACTCGACTTCAAGTGTCGGTTTGATAGGTTTTCGGAAAATTCGGTTTACTATTTTTTTTTTCTTTCTTTCTCATCCCTAAAAGCAGATATGAATCTTTTGTGCTTGATTGTAATGTTGCTCTGTCTCGCACGCTCTCTCTCCGATGATCACACGAGCTTAGTGTTCCACACGTGTGCAGAACAAACCCTTCCGATCAGCTCGCCCGAAGCTCACTCGCAAGCCCTCTCAACCCTCTTCCAAGAGCTCGTTTCCAAATCTTCCGACTCCAAATTCTTCAAGACCTCGGAGAGCAGCGACGACGGCGAGGCCGTCGTCTTCGGCCTCTTCCAGTGCCGGAACGACATCGGCGCCGAGGCGTGCCGCCGCTGCGTGCAAGCCCTGCCGGCGACCACGAGCCGGCTATGCTCCGGAGCCGCGGCGAGCCGCGTCCAGCTCCGCGGCTGCTACATGCGCTACGCGCCAGAAGGCGTGGCTGGAGAGTTCCGCTATGAGAACACGCTTCTACACAAGAGCTGCGGCGAGCTGAATGGCGCGGTCGACGGCGGGTTCGAGGCGATGAGGGACGCTGCGTTTAGCGAGGTGGAAAGCGAGGTCGGAGCCTCGGGCGGGTTTTGCCAGAGGGGGTATGATTTGGTGCAGGCGACGGCGCAGTGCGGTGGGGAGGTTGAAGCGTGCTAGTGCGGGGTGTGCGTGAGCGAGGCCGCGGAGATCGCTCGGAGGGAGTGTGGCGGCGCGTTTTCCGGCGAGGTTTTCATGGACAGGTGCTCGTTGAGCTACGGTTACTACCCTCAAGGCCTACCCGGAAATTTGAATCCAGGTGTGCTTGATAGTGAATTCGAATTCTACTTTATACGCCAATTTATTCTACGGTGGAACCCACGCATATTAAATAAAAGTATATTGCGATAAAATATGAGAATCTTTTTAAAAATAGCGCGATAGAATGTCAAGCTTTCATTTACGCATAATAAATAGCTAATTAACTTTGAGATAAAAATTATTTTCTCACGAATAAATTACATTTCTTGTGTAAATTTTTCCCATCAGAGAAAAGAGAAAGCGAAGATCGTAACGGCAGCAACCCGAAAACCGTGGCTATCGTCATCGGAGGATTGGCGGCTTTGGGCTTCGGAGTCATTTTTTTGATGTGCTTCAAGTCTTGGACCAAGAAAGAAGACGATTAAGAATTATATACATATATATATGTGTTATAATCTCTATAAATAGCCACCTCCAATGCCAAATTCTTATTCAGACATAACAGCATATACAACTTGCAATGACTAATTCACTTAACCTAGCTTCTTGATCAAATATCTATAATCTACTATATGTCTATATCTACCAGCGAACGGAACTCCGATCCACACTGTTGGGTATCACGGGGTTCCATCTTACGTGAGGTCAACACTGGTCAACATCCTTGTCTCGCATCTGATCGGGAACACCGTCGCGCAGGCAAAGAGCCGGCGGCACGGTCAGCGTTTGCGCGCTTCCATAGGCGTTCCAGCAGAGCGGATTCGCCACGTACTCTCCGCGAGAAGGCTTGAGGTCGACGCTGGAGAGCGTGAGGTTCGTGCAGGGCACGGCGTCACTGCAGGCGAAGCGCATCGCGGGGCTGCGCACGTCGTAGGTGCCTCGGATGTCGGAGTACAAGACGTCGGACACGTGGAGCGCCGAGGTCTGGTTGGGGCAGCTCTTGGTGGAGCAGTAGTACTGGTCGATGATTATCGGGTTTCGCACGTTTTCCATGCGGATGCCGTGGAATTTTATGTTTGAGACTGAGCCGAACCCGCCTTGCCACGTCTTGATTCGGACGCCATTGTCGGAGTTTCGGATCGTGGATTCGCTGACCGTGATGTTCCGGACGCAGGCTCGGGTGTTGTGCATTCCGAGGCTTCCGATGCTGCATCGACGATGGAAAGAAACTTAGATCGAAAGGTTTCCAGTCTTTGAGGTTTTGGGGAGAATAAATTTCTATCTTTGAAAATTATTATTATTTAAGATAGTGGCTGTATTGATTCGCCCATCTTAGATCGTATTTCATTATTTTTAGATCGGTACTCGTTTGAGCTTAATGGACCCATACAATATTATGCATTATACTATTTTACCTTAAAATCAATTAGCAATACGCAAAGTAACTCGTGATCTAATAAAAAAGACACCTTATTCCATGACTTGGGCCACAAGTAATGTTCTTTATGTCGACGTTGTAACAACCCGCGCCAATTGACACACAATCATCTCCTGCAAAGCAAAAATAAAAAAATCAGAACCCTCAACCAAAAGCATGGGTGGAAAATTTTAGCCTTTGTTCCCGGTTCCGTCCCGAAAACCGACCCTTTTCGCAAAAAAGAAAAGAAAAGAAAAGGAACTACCTAAAAGCCTTGGTTTGTAAATAAACTGCTCTCCTAGTTTCTAGCTTAGTTCCTGGTTCTTAAAATTGAGCTTTATTCCGTTCCGATACCTAGATCGGACCCGATTTTGGAAGGCCCAGTTTCTTAATCGTCAACCAAAAATACCATTTTTGTTCTCTCTTCAAATCCGGGTACACCAGGTTTGCAATAACATACTGAAGAGAAGCAAGTGGAGAGTAATGAATAATACCATTGGAGATGAGGGAGTTATAGATTCCGACATTGTTGGAGTTCTCTATGTGAATGCCGTCAGTGTTGGGACTCTGTGAAGCTGCTTTAATGGTCAACGACTCGATGTGGACGTTTTGGCAGCCATCAAACCTGAAGCTGAACTGAGGACTGTTCTTCACTCTCAGCCCTTTCACTATCAAATTAGAGCTCATGAAGAACCTTATTGCCTGAAAAATCAACAACACCCCGTATCAGTCAGCTTCTACCGTCCAGCTTTGTCTCCAAAGTCGGGAGCCGGACTGGCCGAGGTCAACAGCAGATAGATTTATATAAGTGTTAGCTTTCCGGGTTCTGTTATAATCTCGTTCGTTAAGTTTGAACTCTTTCTGTCATTTGATTTGAATGTATTTTTCGATTTTGTAAAAAAATAATACTTTTAACAAAAAAAAAAAATAGAAATTGTACGAAATGCTCATTTTTGTGCCAAACCTTTTAAGAAATGTCTATTTGTGAGAGTAAAAAATACATATAATGAGTAGTTTTTAAAAAGGTTTGACACAAAATGAGCATTTCATTCATTTACCAAAAAAATATATAAAAAAATAAGAGAGATCGTTTTTCGGAAGTCGGGATTGGGAATGGACTCAATTTTATAATAAAAAACTCATAAACTAGTCGAAAGGGGCCAAAAATCTGGGACTCGTTCCATTTATATCCAATTTTACTTGATATTTTTTTAGATTTATTAACGTTATAGTCTCATTTGATTCATTCTATGAATTTTATTTTGAATAAGGCAGTTTTATTGACCAAAATTATTTGTACTCGCATTATAAGATATATTAGCACTTAGCAGTATTACAAATTTACTTACTGCCCATTATATGAAGTTTGAACTGTTTTTATTTGAATGTATTTTTTTGTTTTATAACATAATTTACTTTCAATAAACGAAAATAAAAATAAAAAACAGTTTTCTTCGAATTTGAAAATGGGCTAAGTTTAATTATTAAAAAAATAGAACCGGGTCGTAATTAAGGCCAAAAGCTCGGTACTCGGTCCGGATTTCAGTCCTCGAAAAAAGCTAATTCCGGGTATTGAACTTACAACAGGGCTGTCGCAGGGACCAGCAAGAGTCGTTCCATTGATTCCCTGTGTTCCATAGGCACAATAACATCTTATTAGTGTGAGTGGTCTTGAGAGAACACTAGGGTTTGGATGGAAAGAAAGATGGCTTACTTTGTGGGGTTTGCAAGGCAGGTCCCACCATTTCTCTCCTTTGCCATTGACGACCCCACCTCCTTCCATCGCCATCCCATTCACTCTGTAGAAAACCAGCCACTGCCTCTTGCTGTTCTTCTCCGGCCACGAAGCCGGCCCATCAGGCGGGGTCAAAGTCCCTTCAATCTATCCCGTTTTTCGGTGAAAAATAGCACCGAAACATTCAGCAAAAAAGAAGCGGGAACGTACGAGAGAATGGAAAAAAGCTATATTTAAGAGTGAAGTCTAGGGGTGAAACCGGGACCCAAAAACCGGTATTTTAAGGCTTACACGGTCGGGCTCTCAGATATTTTAAATTTTGGTCTTGGCTTTCTTAGAAAGGCTTTTCAGTAACCGAAAAAATAAACAAACGTTTGAGGTTTTAAAACCTATAACTGGTACCAGTATAATTACCGGTCTTGAATCGGTAACCATGATCGATATTCCGGTTTTTTTTTTTCCGATACCAATCCTGGTTCTCAATCCAGGACTAATATAAACTGGTTCCCGTTTTCTTTTTAAGATACTACCGATTTTTGAACCATATTTCGGACATGGAACCATTATTCAAACCGGTAACCGGAATAAAAGTGTCACCCCTTAACATACCTGAAACACGAGGCTTGGAGATTTGCAAGGCCCGGTGAAGATCGTGGATTGGATCATGAAAGTGTGGCCACGAGGGACGAGAAGAATTGCGGGCTCTTCGGCTCCGCAAGCTGCGTCCCAGGCCATCTTGAAGGCTTGAGTCTCGTCGGTGTCTCCGTCTCCAACTGCTCCGAATGACCGAACATCAAAAACCACTGCTTTTGCAAGCGAATCTTCCGCGGGGCTTGGGCTAACAGCCTCAGCCGGAGCCGGAGAAGGTGGCAGTGAGATAGCTGACTCTGCAAACAGATAACGTCTGAGCGAAACGTGACCGCCGACTCTGCCTTGCGTTGCAAGAAAGGTGAAAAGGGTGAGAAAAAGGCAAAGGAGAGCTCTACAAGATGGCATTTTGTGTGTGGAGATTTTGTTTGTTTAAGCTCTTGAACAATGTTGGGCTATATATATAGAACGAAGGGTCTTCACTATCTTAGAGTAGGGCTTGGTGAATAGTGAATCACGCTTTGGATATTGAAAGACTTGAGAATGTGAACACTGAATTTGTCTCTCTCATTGGCTATGAAAGGTAGGATATATATAGAGCGAGGAAGCCACGTTTTGGGAAGTGAGAGAGGAGTGTGTGACTTTTCTAACTTCAATTTCTCTATGTTGTGACCACTTCGAGCACTACAACAACTGGCTATACAAGATATTACAAGGTTTATATGCAATTAAATGAACAAGATAAATATACTATGATCATAAAGAAGTGCGAAAATGGCGGAGAGTACGGAATTTTAGAAAATTGTAAGCATGCATGTTACGAAATTGACAAATTTGGAAACGGAAGTGTGATGTAATCGAATAGTGTAATTCCATTAATAAACATTCTTGAAGACTTGATTTCATGACGTTTTACAAAATTACTCAACGCCTCGGGCTAAATAGTTACGTCGCAAACTCCTAACAAAATTTTTATATATTTTCAGATTTGATTATTAATGTTGCTTTCTCTGTTTTTCTTTAGTACGTAGTGGAAACTATTGTGGGTCGGTCCACGCATGAACCGACCAATTCCAATATGATTTATTTATTTTTCACTCATGAAGAATAATATGATTCATCACATTGTATTGTATGGACAACTCAAGATGGAAATAGTTCATACTAGAAGATAGTGAGATGGGCAACTAGTTGTTTTGCCCAAGTTCTCCATGTTCTTTCCCAATAAGATCTCACTTTGGTAGGTCTTAACCCTAAAAAGTGACCTTTTTGGAGAAGAAAAGTTGTGATTTTGGAGCTTTCCAAGATATCCCATTTCTTGTATTGGGCAACAATCACAAACCCATTTGGGAGAGTCCCACTTCATGGGATCCAAAAGGAATATTCATGAATCATAACCATCATTTGTAGCTAGTTTTACACACTATGCTCTTATATTCTCCACCAAAGACCATTGTTAGCTTTTAAGATTTAAGTCACAAAGAGTATTGTTCAAGTTGGCTTTAGCTGATATTTTTTTTAGTATTTTGTTGCTAAAGTTATTTTGGGATTTGGACTTAAAACTCCACTGTTTTAGTATCATTTTGTTCAACTTGAACCATAACCCCAAAAATTTAGACAAAAAAAAAGTGTGTTCTCTTGTGAAAATACACTAAAAGATAAAAAAGTGAGCATAAGAACAATATAGATAGAAATGAAAAAGATAATTGTATTGCATGTATCTTCAACACGGTGCAACGAAAAAAGAAAAATAATAAATACACTTTAAAATAGATAATGCATACGTGCAGTTAGAAAAATCATTCAATTATTTAGAATATTGATAACATATTCGTTAGTATCATTTTTGGATTTATTAATAAAAACAAATAGTTTTAAGAAAAAAGCAAATGAAGTCTTATTTTGATCACTTCACGAAAATATAGTTGTGTGAAGATGTTTGATGTAAAAAAATACGTGATTTTGGTGTTTTAGCTTCGTATGAAAGTTGCTATTATGAGTTTTTATAATCAGAAAGAGAGAAGACATTCATGACTCACGAGTCCTTGTTCCACAATATATTAGTACTGGCTTTGGGGTCCTAAAAATAGTGGTCTCAATTCCACCACTTATATTCCCAAATCATTGCTTTAATTCCACACCAAACTCAAACATTGCAAATCCGAATAATTCTCAGAAGCAGCTTATTCATCAATGGAATAAAAAATGATGTCACTTCTTTACGTGTCTTAATATGTTTGTTTTACATATATATATATATATATATATATATATATATATATATATATATATATATATATGAATCTCATGAAGTTTATTTTTTGCATCATGCATATACTGGGGATTATTTTATGATCATGTACTTTCAGATGCCATTTTTTTAAAGATGAACACTACATTAACATTAACTTGTAGTTGTTACTTGCATTAGTATCTTTTTATTTGGAGGATCGACAATGTGGATTGTATTTCGCGCGTTAAATCATTAACTTAATAGAGAAGAAAGAAACACAAAACTTGATTTATAGGCACACTGCCCGGTTCCACAAGAATTGCAAAATCAGAGTTAAAACGCTTTGACAACCCGTCCATAACATCCAAATGTAAGATTTTATTATTCCGTAACAAGGTGAATTGTCTCGGCAATCCTCTTGGAGGGGAGCGGAAAATAGGGGGGCTCACGCTTAATGTGGATGCGGCTTGGACGGGAGAGCACGGGTCCACGGCGGTAGGAGGAGTCGTGAGGAACTATCGGGGCACGGTTGTAGGTGTCACGGCCACGCGGCTATGTGTAATGGACTTGGTGTTGACGGCGGAGGGTACGGCCATTCTCCATGGGCTCCAATTCGCCTATGACCAGGGTTGGCTAATCTCGGTGATGGAATCCGATTGCATCAGGGCTATTCACCTTGTTAATGGAAAAGCTTTCAATAGCTTGCTAGGACCAATCATTCGGAGCATTGAAGGTTTACTAAAAGAAGGTGGCGCCGGCGGGAACAATTCGGTGGATCCCTAGAAAATGTAACGAAGTTGCTAACTCGTTAGTGAAATCTTGTATCCCCGAGGGGACCTCGGACTTTTGGTCTTGTACTTGAACAGAGTGGCTTGATTGGTATGTTCAAAGGGTTTTAAGGCCCTAATGTTAATGAAATTCTTTTTCCTTAAAAAAAAGATTCGAATAATGGAAGTCGGTTTATGGTTTTTCAAGGTCATTTTGCAGAAGAAAAACGTGAAGAGTCCTCTCTTAACTTTGTTGTCTTTCAATACTAGCGTTTAATCTTGATGTATCATATATGTGCATCTGACCGTACGTAATAGTGCAAATTGTTTTTGAGTTTTCTAAGTTAATCGAGTCAAGAAAAAAATTTGCTCCGAGGGAGATGTTTTCGTAATTATTGTTAAAGCATCCTCACTATAGATAACTTCTTAGCTTCAAGTTCTTATGTCTTATCTTTTTTTTTAGATGTGTATGTACCTCTTGTTTGATCTAGAAAAGCTCTTTATTGACTATCAAATCTTAAATGTATTAGAGATTAAGCGACTTACATTCCGTTTTGTATATATTTTGTTCGTTGAATCATTTTAGTATTTGCAAGGTCAAATAGAAACAAAAATACAAAAAAAACTAGTCAAAGACATCAATATAATATCAAGAGTTACATATAAAAAAAATAATTAAACTAAAATTTTAATAAGTTAATACCAATTTGATCTTCTTGAATGTGAATTATAATTTAAATTTTAAATTTTTAAAAGAATTAAGAAAAATATATATAATTATTTTATAAAGTGAAAGACTACATAAAGATAAATTTTAGGACACGAAACCCTTAAAATACAAGTTCAAATACTCAACCACTTGCGAGAAAATCAGAAAAGCGTGTCCTTGGAGAGCGACGTACGAGATTCTGTGAATATTCAACACTAGACTCGTTTGAGAATGAGTAAGTTCTTGAATTTGGATTCGTTTTCGTTAATGGCGTGCGTGTGTGAGAGTGTGGTTTCTAGTGATATCCATGGATTTCGGTTTCGGAGAGAGAATATGGAGAACGCAAATGGCGTCTCTGCTCTTTCACTCTCTAACCAGTTGATGGCTCGGCGAAGGTTCGATCGTTTGTGTTGTTGTTGCTCGCTGTGTTCGGAAGCGGAGGAGGAGTGAGAAAATCGCTTTCCTTTCTTTTTCCGTCGCGTTTTCTCGGACTGGTTCTCGCTGATGATCGCGCTCTTGAAAGAGATGAAATGACTTTTTTTGTATGATCATGTTATATATATCTTGTGTAAAGCAGTTTTTATATATCTCGCATGTATTGATAGATTAGTTTTACCATTAAAGCTTGTTCGAAGATCTTGCATGTGAGTTTTCTATGCAGAGAAGGAAATTTGAGGCAAAAATGTTCATTTTTGTCTTGACATGATTATGAGAAATTTTATGATTTGGTTCTTTTGTTGGGAAATTTGATTCTGATTCCTCGTAACATTCTCAGGTGGATCTTCGATTGACTGAAGCTGCGGACTCGGATTGATTCGGTTTTGCCAGATTGATTCCTGTTGCTAAAATGGTTGAACTATTTACGGAGAAAGCGTTGAGAGCAACGACGGCTATGGGTTTCTCGAGCGACGAGGTGTTGCCGCTTTTGAGGAACTTGTTGGAAATGTATGACAACAATTGCGCTCTTCTCGAGGAAAATAACTATAGCGCTCTTATAGAAGCGTATTATGAGCATAAGAACGAGAAGGTAAATCCGTTAATACATCAAGCTGGATATCGAGTTTTCTTTTCAGTTTCTGAAGAATTATTTGGTTAATGTTGTATTCTATATGCACATTGATCGGAGCACGAAGATGTCTTGCCTGGTTCTAGGTGATCGGGTCACTGAGGCTCGGGTGACATCGATATGCTTGCTTTGTCAGATTTTCGTTTTTTTTTATATATTTTAAAACTTCAGTGATATCAATCTGTTCTTGAACTCACACACTATTAGTAAGTTGCTTGGTTTACCGGTATAAAACCGGTTCAGCACATTCTGTACGCACACTCGAAGGTTGATGATTTGATGTTGAGCTAATCAAATTAGAAATGCACTTAGGAGTTTATAAGTCTGGTAACACCATAACGACCATAACGATCATCACTACATTGTTCTTGATGTTCTTCGCAAGAAACTAGAATTTGATGCCATAATCTTGAGCATTCTTTTCGAGAGTAATTTGTGGCGTTAGGCCCATATTTATACATATTCTTTCTTTTTCTCTTGCTCAGTTGTTTAGGTGGATATCTCTGTGTCTTTCTTTTACAGAAAACTGAAATTAAAAGAGATTCGGAAGAGCAAAAACCTGCCAAACGAAGGCATATGGCTACAAAAGGAGAACACATTACTCGTAAAATTGTTGGTTTAAAAGAAGTTCCTCGTCCGCAGACTATTTTCGAGGGAGAGGGCTCTGCTTCATCTGATGTCCACAGAGTCAACTCAATAAGTAGACCTCATAAGGACGAGTCTCCAAAGCCGAGCACCAAGAGATCAGCTCGTGATTTGCGTGTTTCAGGTAGATCTATCTCAGCAAGTAATCCAGGTATAATTTGTAGGGGTGAGAATTTTGGCCCCTAACCCGGGTTTCGGTCTGAAAACTGAGTTATTTTATCCTTTTTCATGTATTATTTGAAGTTTGGAGTATGTTTAATTTGAATTTTGCTTTCTTTGTTTTTTTAACAATTGCCAAATTCGATGTAAAAACCCAGTTTTTATCTCTAACTAACTAATTAATTAAAATATTAAGAAAACCAAGCCATCCTCGTTTCAGCTAGGTCTCAACCTGGTACCTTTTTTAAGGCATACTTCAAAAACAGTATTAGGCTAAAAAAGAAAAAAACCACGTTACCAGCTTCTGGTTTTACCCTAATAATTTGTAACAATGCCAGTGATCTAAAATATTTTTGAAACTGGCCTATAGATTCCATTATGCCCCCATTTTTGTCTGACCAGAAAAATGAAATACACTTTATGTAACAGGTTTGAGTAGTAGAACTTCAAGCTCAGAGTACAGAAACACACACGTTGTTGTTAGTGAGAAGGGGAATCTCGTTGATGATATTACCAGAGGAACAGAAAAAATACGAATACCGTTGGTGGGTGAAACGGGCAAGGTAAATATTCCAAAGTTTAGGTACATTCCCCAGAACCTAATCTACGAAGATGGCAAAATAAACATCTCATTGGCTCGAGTTGGTGATGCCTATTGCTGCTATAACTGTTCGGGGGACTGCCTGTCGTCGATACCGTGTGCATGCGCTCGTGAAACCGGAGGAGAGTTTGCCTACACAAGCGACGGTCTTCTGCAAAAGAAATTCTTAAGCGATTTGTTGGCTATGAAAATGGAGCCACAAGATAAGGATATTTTTTACTGTAAACCCAAATGCCCACTTGAGAAGGCCAAGGACGATTACCTTACCGAGGATTGCAAGGGACACCTCATCAGGAAGTTTATTAAGGAATGCTGGAGAAAATGTGGGTGTGATATGAACTGTGGAAACCGAGTAGTCCAACGAGGCATTTCGTGTAAAATGGAGGTCAGTTTCTTAATGAACCTTCGTATTATATCACTATTATAAAGTTGCTTTTTGTAAGGGCTATTTGTGGATAAACTCATCAAACTTGTTCGTTTGTGGCAGATAAGTTCATGAACTCAAATTTTGGCGGTAAAAGTTACTAACATTAGAATTTTGTTGCAAATGAACGGAGTTGGCCGTCGTGTACCATGTGGCGCGGCACGGCACGGAAGGTGTCACGTCACCCAAAAAATGCCCATATGTCATTGCAATACGAGAGAGACCACAATGATAATTGAGCATTTAACGGCTAACTCCGTCCAATAGCAACAAAAGTCTAACTTCAAGGCATTTAACAGCTAACTCCGTCCAATTGCAACAAAACCCCAATTTCAGTGACTTTATTGTTTAAATTTGGATTCAGGGACATATTGACTACAAACATTCCTAGATTCTAGGTGTCCATTGTTTTTATTTATTGGTTTGATATATGGGATACATATTTTGATCTATTCGGGTTTTCTTTGATCACAAGGGAGGATTACACTAGTATATTTGAGACATGGTCAAGACACATGATTTTGGTTCGTAAGTTATTTATCAATGAATAATTAATTCCTAATTTTTAGGGAATTCGTTTCAATTTTATTAGCTAGGTTTGTCATTCTAATGTAGTTTAAGTCGTAACTATAAGTAGGCTGCAAGTCTCGAATTTCTTTAATTCACAATTAATCTTCTCATTAATAGAAAATTTTTGAGTCGTTTTTTTTTTTTTTTTATCTCAGGTTTTCTGGACTAGTGAAGAAAAAGGGTGGGGTGTTAGACCATTAGAGCCTTTGCGCAAAGGAACATTCGTTTGTGAATACATTGGAGAAATATTAACGAACAATGAATTATTTAAAAGGAATATGGAAGTGAGCAAAGAGAGGCACACATACCCGGTTACTCTAGACGGGGATTGGGGATCCGAAATACATATGGAGGATGACAATGCACTTTGTTTGGATGCCACATTTTATGGAAACGTCGCTAGGTTTATAAATCATAGGTAGAGTAACCGATTTTTATGTTTTGTGCGTTTCATTTTACTGCATTTTGCGGCTGGGTAAAGTTTGCATTGCTAGTTGTTGCTACGCAAACTGCAAGGTTTGATTTTATTGCGAGTAAATTATTACCATTATATATGTTTAGGTTCATTAACAATTAGGGATTAAGGTTTCTTAATCTCTATATAGGCGCCAATTCCAATGGGAGAAGCTACTGAGTTTTGGCATATTGTCTCATACGTTTTTAGGAGAAGTTTGGAGCGTCTTTTTGAACAAGCAACTGTTAAAGTTTACTGTTTGGCTCTTTTATTCAATAAAATTATCGGGCTCTTTGCTGAATTTCCGTAGGTTGTGTTTGATTTCTACCTGGGTTCCTATCACAAGCATTGATCTCTATCAGGCTGTTATGGCCCATTACTTCATGTATGTTATTTAATTATTTATTAGGGTTTGGGTAGTAAGGTTTAGAATTTGGGCTTGGCCAATGGAAAGGAGTTCAAGTTAATCCAGAAAATAATTCGTAAATTAGCTAAGTTTCTCTCTAGAATTAAGGGTAGGCACTATTTGGGCCAATGGTTTTACCGACTCTTTGCTTAAATAGCAGAAAAGACAGATTAATTAATTTTAGGATCTCCTAATTTTCAGATGCCACGACGAAAACTTGATTGATGTACCGGTGGAGATCGAGACACAGGATCGCCATTATTACCATGTATGACTTCCCACTCTTTTATATCTGTTGTTTCTTCAATGTCAATTTTGCTGTTAGTATTTTTCTTTCTGGATGCCCAAAACGGAGCAAATATTGAGTGATTCTCTGCTTAATAGTCCAAAATATTTATGCACATATATATATATATGCATATATATATAGCCAAAGACTTTGTAGTTATAATCTGATATGATATATAATTATAATTATGTCTTTAAGTATTTTAATTAAGTAGGAATATTATTGGTAATTTGTGTTTATGAGCTAATTAATATTTCTATTCTTATACTGAGGTGCCTCTTTAGGTTTCTATTCATGTTTTCTTTCATGGAATTTCTTATTGAACATGATTTGCAAGAGTTTTTCCGCTCTGGTCTAACTCTTAAATTAGAGATAGATATGGATCACGTTTATCAATCGTGTTCTTGTTTTTTTTCTTCTTTTCTTTCTATCTCGGGTCCTGTCCACTATCAATCGAAATCGCTAACAAGCATCTCTTTTGTTAGTGAGTTACTTTCTTAATTAAATTCTAATCAACGTGATTTGGTTTCAATGCAGCTTGCTTTTTTCACCACTAAGGACGTTGCTGCTTTGGAAGAGCTTACTTGGGTAAGTGTTTTTTTTTTTTTAAAACGCGTCTAGACTTTGCATGTTGGTGCAGTATTTTCAGAAAGTAGCATATTGCCCCTTTTTGCACATGAAAAAAATTGAACCAAAATAAAAAAATAAAAAAAATAAAATTGTGCTCACCTCATTACGTAGCTTCCTTTAAGGATTGGCGACTATTGAGAATGATTATGAACCTTTCAAAAAGTAGTACCTTACCCTTGTGAATTAAAAATTGAAAAAAAAAAAAAAAAAAAAAAAACTTGTGGGGAACATAGTACCTCCTGGAATCTATTTTTGTCGAATAATCACTGAACGACATCAATATATTAGGTTATAGACTATTGTGAAGTAATTGGCGAGTCCGATTATTCTAAAATTGGTAAAATTAAAAGTCTTACGAAATTAGAAAAATATTATAAAATTGATGGGAACATCCTCAAACAAATCACTATTTTTTTTTTTCACCATACAGTGAGCAATTTGCTACTTGTTAAAATGTAGGGGGTATTGAATTACTACCAAAAATTAAAATTCAAGAGGCAAATTGCACCAACATGCAAAGTTTAAAAATCGTTATCGCTAAGTACTCTATTCTATTTTAAGTTAATGGCACAAACAGTCCCTTTGTTAAGGGATAGTGACGCAAGTAGTCCGTTAAAAAAAAAATTAAATAAAAGTCCTATTACAATTTAGTGACGTAAATAGTCCATGTCTTAAAATGGATGCAAAAATAGATGGAAACGTTTTTAGGTTAAATTCAAGGGTAAGTTCAATATTTTATAGGTTTTAAATATAACTAGTAATGATTTACAATTTATATAACATGGAATTACACTTTCAAATTTAACTCAAAATTGTTTTTCCATCAACTTTTGTATCCATTTTAAGTTTTTAACCGTTGGGGACTATTTGCGCCACTAAATCATAACATAGGGACTATTTGTGCCATTCTTTTTACGGAGGAACTATTTTTCCTATCCCTTGAAAGCAAAAGGGTCTTTTGTACCATTAACTCTTTACTTTATTTTTAACTCTGATTTGGTTCTGAAAGGTCAGTATTTTTGTCTTTAAATGCAATAATAAAATCAAATAGTTTATCGGGTGATCTAATTTTTTTGTAGGATTATGGAATTGATTTTGATGATAAAACTCACCCCATTAAAGCATTTCGATGCTCTTGTGGAAGTGCAAAATGCAGAGATAAAAAGGAGTAAAAGGTTAGTTTCTTGAAATCCAAATATCCTCTTTTCTATATTTACATATACATGTAAAAGAAAAATAAAAATAATAAGTGTCATGGGCTTTATTTTGGTTGTTGCAACTGGCATAACTGTTTCTCGACTTAAGTAATACGTTACTCAATACGTGCTAAAGTATAATGTCGGAACCATGTAATACATTACATGTAAAAGAATTATAACGGGAAATTGAATGGTGAACAAATAATTTTATTGAAAGGCAAAATAATCTATTATCAAAAAGAGATTTTATACAATGTGAATAGATAATTTAAAAAGCAAGAATTTGAACTTATTTATAACAAATTTAACGAGTACGCGAGTTTAAAAGGGTGATGTCCATACTCCATATGACAACACTACACAACAATTACTGTGTATAATTGACGAAGATCAAAGTAAATTATTATAAAACAATATGTCATTTTATTCTACAAGTCCTCACTTGGATATTTTATCAAACAAATGTGGGTACAAATTTCATTTTCAAACATTATACAATATGTTATTATGTTCATAACGTTTATCCAAATTCCACATAACAAACATTGTACAATACAAGGTATTTAAATTCGCGAAATCCGGTCGGTGTGCCGCCGGAAAGCCGTTTGTTGTTAAGAGTCAGGAGCGAAATTCCTTAAAAGTCGTTGCCCTTTTCCCGAATTTCGCGGGCATGTCGCTGGAATGCCCTTTTTCGCTACTTTTTCATGGAAATCCGATCCTGTATAGCCACTTTTTCCCATTTGCCGCCGAAAAGTTGATGGAAATCCGATCGTGCTAGGATAATTTTTTTAGATACGGAGTTTAGGGTTCTTTTGAAGGTTTGGTTAGGTATTTATTGTTAATCCATGTTTTAGGGTTAATTTTAAGGGATAATTCTTATGTTTAGGGTTATGGTTTATGATTTTTAGTTAATCAACGATTAGTTAGTTTTAGGTTTATGGTATAGTTTAAGACTTAAGATTTAGGGTATAATTTATTTGACTTATTTTGAGTGTGTTTTTTTTATGTGTATATGTCTTATCTTTATTAAAAAATTGGTGATTTTTAACGAACGTGGAAAATAGTTCTTGGCTACTCAAAATTATTTTCCTGATTTTTTTTCGATAACCCTATTGGCATGCGGTTTGCCTGTAAAATTTATGCGATATTTGTGGCATGCCATATTTTTTCTTATGGATTTTCCCTTCTGCATGTCCATTGGCATGCGGAATCCCCAGAAAATAGAGGGAGTGAGGCGCGGCAAACGATATTTAACGCCTTGATACAATATAT
This sequence comes from Parietaria judaica, assembly GCA_954871525.1. Taxonomy (NCBI): domain Eukaryota; kingdom Viridiplantae; phylum Streptophyta; class Magnoliopsida; order Rosales; family Urticaceae; genus Parietaria; species Parietaria judaica. The sequence goes on from OX940862.1 coordinate 13,328,170, forward strand.
TCAATTACTTTTTCGAATAAAAGGTTTATAAGAGATAGTAACAAAACTAGAGACAAAATCTACTTGATTAATAACCTAGAAACTGGAGGAGAGATGGAAAAGTGAGGAAAGGGAAAGTAGAAAAAGAGACCAGGGAGGAGATGAAAATCAATCGGAGGCGAAGTGTGGTTGTCGGTCCTACCAACGTGGGCTTTCGGGTGGCTGGAAGTCTATTTTAGGAATGGTTGATTTGAATTATTTTTCCGAAGTTGGGCCATATAAGTGCATTTTCACAAATTTATGGGGTAGTTCAACTCCTCGTTGTTTAAGGCGGTTCTGCCTTTGTTTTTTTTTTACAAGATTTTTTTTTGACAAGGGTTCCGCCCTTGTTTAAGTATGACAAAAGAAAAATAATTTGTGTACAACTCATAACTTATTTAGATATTTTATCAATGTTGGGAATAACGTATTTAAGCCTCGAGGCGTTTTCTCGCCGTGCCTCAAGGCGTATAGCCTTGAGGCGTTTGAGGCGTAAGCCTTAATAATATATAATATAATTACTTTAAAATAATATAAAAATAAGATGGTTATAATAAATTCTAAAATGTAATATTAATTCTCAAATTTAACGAGTCATCTAAAACTTAAACACTCAAAACTTAAAAACATAAGTAAAGAACATAAGATAGCTCGGCTTTTCTCTCGGCTCCGCTATCTTCCACCCAACTCCTCCTCAACTAGAACTGTTCGTTACTATATGATTATTCTTAGTAATAATAACGGTCGATGAATGTTTTCTTGATAGAATCAGTGATTTATATTAAAAAAATCATCATTAATTTGTAACTATCATTATTCATTAATATTAAAATAGAAAGAAGAACCGAAAAAGAAAAAGAAAGAAGAACTGGAAGTTTTTAATTGCATTCACTAAAACATAGTAATTATCACGTGATTCACGTCAGTTAGAAAAAAGCAAACTGACAACTTCCCTGATTGAGGAGCAGAGGATGCAGGAGGAGGAGAAGGAATGACTTGGTAATTGGTATGATACGTACAGGAAATAAATTAAGATATTATAATTTATATTCGTAGGGCCCACTAATTAATTAAAAGAAGAAATAAACAGTGTAAAACAAAAGCCACCGCCCTGACTTGCCTAAAGGCGCAAGAATTAAGGTTTGAGGCGTATGTCAGGGCGTACGCCTTGATTACCCTCTGCAAGGCGTAGCCTCATAGCGATTTTGGTCCTCGCCTCACTGAGGCGCGCCTCTATATCGTTTTTCAAAACAATGTATTTTATTATAAATCTCATCATTTTTTAATCTCGGAGAATTTTATTTTTAAGAGTTCTACGAAAATCGGGCTCCTTGATCAGTTGATTGCTTTACAATAGTTGCATAATATAAAGATTGATCTTGTTCGGGGCTTAATTGACAAAAATACTCCCGGCTCCACGTTGAGGGTAATTTACTACATTTTGAATACTTACTTTATTCTCTATGATAACCAAGCTTACTTGGCCTAGTGGTAAACCCACTGCAATAAGACTCTTCCATGGGATCTTAGGTTCGATCTCTTGAGACGCAGAAATTGCGTAATATTCGTAATCTTGGTCGATAGTGCCTGCGGCCAATAGTGCCGGTTGTTCTTACTGCGACAAAATATTTTATAATGTGAGTACATGTAATCTTGACCAATAGAGTCACTTAATAAAAAAAATTACTTTATTCCCTTTGTCTAAATTTAAAACTTTGGTTTCTTTATAAAAATATATATATATAGGTTACTATTCCCATGTACTCTAATATATATTATTATTTTTATTATATTTCAGGAAAAAAGTATAGAACACATAACTGTTGGTTGGTGATGCGATTTTTTTGCTTGGGAGATCAGGTATGCTCGGAGGAGGAAATAGCCTAAAAGCATTACATTTAGTTTGCTTTTTCTTTTTTGTAATTACAAGAATACAACTCGCCGCAAGCTTTTATTTTGTGACGCTTGTCTCATCACATTCGGCATTTTTTTGAAAATGTAACTAACGTACATGCTTCTTATGGTTTTAAATTTCTCGGCATGCATTTTGTATGTCTGCGGCAGTGCCCGTGACAACCTATCAACATGATACTTTATTTTCAATTTTTAATTATAATCCTGTATTTATATTTTTTATAAATTACAAATATATATTTTATATATTTTGTATGTCTGCGGCAGTGCCCGTGACAACCTATCAACATGATACTTTATTTTCAATTTTTAATTATAATTCTGTATTTATATTTTCTATAAATTACAAATATATATTTTATATATTTTGTATGTCTGCGGCAGTGCCCGTGACAACCTATCAACATGATACTTTATTTTCAATTTTTAATTATAATCTGTATTTATATTTTCTATAAATTACAAGTATATATTTTATATAAATATAATTATAACTTATCAATATGATGTCTTATTACTAGTGTTTTTTTTTTAGTTTTTTATATCTTAGGGTGGTAAATAAGAACTCTGAACCTATGTTAATAAATTGTCGAAATGTTAAAAATTATTTTTTGACTTTTCAGTTGATATTTCCGGCATTATGTGACATGCCCATAAAATTTATGTAGCATTTTTAGCATGCGGTATGCACTTTTTCTACTACTTTTCCGACGATATTTCTATTAGCATGTGACATGCCCTTAAAATAGAGGGAGTGAAACATAGTTCATCCCAAATTTTTTTAAAGACCACTAAGCTCATGAAAACGACAAGGTCTACTTTCACCTTTGGATTAAACTGTCCGAAAAATCTGGTAAAAATTTATTTATTCAATTTTGGTAAATTGTGTATTGTTTCGTTTTGGGTTAATAATGGCAATAATATTCAACTTTTGGTCATAGGAGGTTGCATGCACCTACCGTTGAAACTATGGGAAAATTGCACAACATTCTTTGACCATCAAATATGTCTAGTTTTCTGTCAAAGCCGTTAACGTTAATTGATGCCTACATGATATTTTGGGCGTGATAAGTGGTTTTCCATGTGGAATTTGTAAGTTCCTTAACACTTGTGACCTTTTTTACACGCCTACTTATTCTACTTTACTTCAAATTCAAATACGCTAACCCCAAAATCGGAGTTTGTAACCACATCCGGGTAGCGTCGCCGACTTCGGTATTGTTTTTGTAAAAAAAAACATAGACTATCATGTGGAGGATCACCATGATAATATGACTTCGCGATTAACATCAACGACGTATCAATGTTATTAGCTCCGTTGTCGGTGATACTAACCCCGAATTTGGAATACGTGGGCGTGGAAGAAGTTGACAAGTGGTGTTTGATGGATGAGTCATAATAGAAGTTAAATATAATTTATAGTGACATAAAAAAATTTACTTTTAATTTTTACTATAATAAAATAAGATAAAGAATATACTGTGAAATTTGTGTGCTTCACGATATTTTTACCTATATTCATTTGAATAAAATAAAAAGCATATCAAGTAAATTTTAATAGTGAAACTTCATAAAATATCCCCCAATACACCATAAACTCTAAATTATCCCTAAAGTTTTCATAATTCTCAAAACATCATTTTTCAAATTTTATGTACCAAATACCTTATCGCGTCTTGAAAAACGGACATATCTCGTCTTGAAAAATAGATAAATGAGGAGTATTTTGGTAACACGAAATTTGAAAAGGATGTTTTGAAAATTATAAAAATTTGAGGAATAATTTTAAAAGTTATGGTGTATTGGTAGTTATTTTACAAAATTATAATAAAGTAAAATTACTGTTCAGTTGGATAAAATAGAAAACATATCATTATCAAGCTAATTCTAATAAAGTAGAAGATTACAAATGTACTAAGACACCGTAAGAATTTCATATCATAATTCATAACCAATAAGCTTAAGACCCAAAGTCATACTAAAAGATTCTACCATATCTATCTATTTATGACAAGCAATAAAAAATCTGACGACTTTAACGAAATTATTATTTAAGATTATAATCGAAGCATGATTGGATTCCGTACCAACCATAAATACCCTTTTCTTTTCGTTTCAATTTGTGTTTCATTTAACCAAGAAGCAATTGACCCTATCGCCCTATCCAAAACAAAGCTACTAAAAGAACACATGTAATTTCCTCAGAAAACAGAGACAAGGACAACGACACACCAATAATAAATGACAATAATTATTATGTTAAAATGAAATTACCATCGTAAATAAAACACTAATTTGGATTTTGATAAAATTAGGGTAGCTAAATTGAGTTCGATCATGAGAGAGATCGCAATCACGACACGAAATAAATGAGTTTAGATTATTCGTAAATGAAATTTCATCGATACAAATAGTTCATAAGTGAACATGACACGAACGATTTTAAAACATAAAAATTGATATGAATAAGGAATGATTAAATTCCATTTATGTTTAAACATAAAAAGAATCTGTTAATTAGGTATAAACATGCAAACATGATAATACAATTAATTAATATGATTAGTATCAATCTCAACTTTAAACCTTAGATTTATACACTGGTAATCCTTTAAAAGTATGAGCGCAGATAATCTTTTTTAAAAATTTGAACGGTCTTTGAAGAATGTAAATGTGACAGTCATCAATATCGTAAGCCGAGAGATCAAGAAAAGGGTAAGACATTGTGCGATCCCGCATCGCCTGAATACTAAGATGTGCTCATAAAATGTTTTGAAACTGTGCTAGTAAAGAATGCACAATTATAATATTATAATAATTCTTTTATCTAATTAAATGATAAAGATTTATTATCACACCAAAAGTGTAATAAAGATTACTTTTTATTTTTCTAAAAAAAATATTACTTTTTATTTATTTAATAAAATAATAATATTAATCAAGATGATATTAAATTTTTCGAACATCCATCGGCATGTCCATCGAAAATATTTTCTCGAGGATATGCGAAACTATATACCCACGAACATATACATCGATAAGCGATATATCCGTAAAATGAAAAGTGCAAAACGACATCGAGAATCGGTATTTAAAACCTTATATTTATATGTGGTCGAAAAAGAGGTTGAATAATTAAAAAAGTGCACAAAACACATAGAAACGAGGGAGTTGGCAAGAGGGAGGGACCACCAAACATTGCATAGATAGATACATACATGGCCGCCAATGCCATTCCAATTCCGCATTTGTTTATCATTCAATGAAACAAGTCAACCCATCACCGTTCGTTGCCCACGCCCTCCATCCGACGGCCAAAAGCTCACGATGGAGACGCATTACCCATTTGTTTATGCTCGCCCTGACACACCCTCAACCCAATTGCGCTTTTATTCCATAATTAACTGATTCTGGTCTCATGCCGATCCACTGTTTGCCTTCTCCTCCTCTCTGACCGAGCCAAGAGCTTCTCTTGAGCTGTTTTTTGAGCTTTTTGGTGAGTCATATCCATTACCCACTTCGTGTTCTTCGCTTATCTGATTTGAGGATTCGATCAATCATTGGGTTATGCTTTAGAGGGGGAATTCGGGTTCATCTTCTTCCTTTTCTTTGCGTATGTATGTGTGTATGCGTGTGGTTCTTTGCTTCAGAATCGAGTTACGAGCTTGTTTCGAGCTTTTAGGTGAGTCAAATCCGCTTTGTGTTCATCGCTTAATTCAAATGATTGTGATTTGAGTTGCTTTAGCTTTTCGGTGTTGACGATTCAGGATTCATTAAGTGATCGGTTTCTGCTTAAGGGCGTTAATTCGGTTTTTTATACATATTGTCCACGAGTGTGGTTCTTTGCTTCATAATCGAGTAAAAAATCCAATACCCACCTTGTGTTCTTCTCTTGATTCATTCGAAAACACTATTTTTCTTCACGAATTCACAGTCTGTTTTTCGTAATTCGGTTGATTTTGATTCGAATGGCTCTTGCTCAGTTATTACTTTTTGTATGTGTTGATGATTGAGGATTCAAATCAATGATTGGTTTTGTATAGGAGCTTGGGTAGGGTCGTAAATTATGACTGGAGTTATGCTAAAGAAGGTTAATTTTGGCCAAACTTCTTACATTTCTTTGTACAACGTTTTGTCTTTTAACTTAAATTGAGATTACGCTGAAGATGATCCTATAACATATGTGTGTATGTGTATATATATTTATTCCGTTTATAGTGAATTGTGCTTTTGGATGAGAATTTGTTGGGGACTTGTTGTCAATTCTATGAGTGCGAAGTGGGTTGTGCATGAATAGATATAGTGATATCTGATGTGTAAGACACTCACTCAGGTGCAAAAAAGATTGTTTTTGTTGGAATTTTGAGTCAGAAACTTGTGTTTTTTCATGTTAATTTTAAAAAATGATTAGTTAAAGGAGTTTTAGAATGATTTTTAACTATTTTTTACAAGGAGATATGCGCTGAAACATGTGTCCTTTAAATTGTATGCAATCTTTGTTGCCTTGCCTTCTAACATAATCAACTTTAAACTTATCCAAAAATCTACAGTGGCTTCGTGACCATGTTGATTGTCTTTGTATTATTGTTCGCTCTCGCTATAAGTTTGGTCCTATTTGCTTCTATTTGAAGTACGGGTGAAGTAAATCCCTGAAAATGCGGGTTAGAACTAGATACAAATTAAAACCCATTCGCATAAAATCGCATCCGAATTAAAATTGGTTTAAATCAAACTGGATTCCTGGGTTTTTCCATTTCATTTCCGGATGCTTTATTTATTTTCCACAATCCAGAAGTCCGGAATTGAGTTCCGGGTTTCTAGAAACAAAAAATTTAGACCCATTTCACACCTATTTTGACCACAGTTGAGTAATACGGTATTCTATATTGTTATGGTGTTCTGTGTTGTTCCCTTCGAAATTGTTCATGATCATAAATTATGAGTGATTCACTTTTCAGGTTTTGTCCCAAAGGATAATGATGATGAATCCGTCCACAAGGCAGGTTTCTCCATTAAGTACCGGTGCGGGTTTCTCCATTACATCTTCGGTTTGTATTCAGGAAAGGTGTCCCCAGAATTCACCCTTCATTTCTCAGCCAAACTGTGGAAAAATCCAGACCGCCATTCCAGACATACAAGCTGCGACCTTCATCGATCACGTCGAGGAAAACAAGGGTATTTCATGGTGTCAAGATTCGATTAATGATCTGGATTTTCAAGTGATGGAATCTGAGCAGAACGGCCAAGTGGGAAGTGGTACGATCGGCTTAATATCATCAGAACGGACTGATTGGTCTGATTGGGATCCGTTGATCTCAATCCGCGATGATCTCGATCAATATTGGTCCGACCTTCCTGTTAATGGTGGTGTGCTTGATACCAGACCGCAGGTATGTCTTTCAATTCAATAAACCATGCCTTTTTGTGTTTTTTAGTGCTTGTCCAACAAATCATGGGGAGAGACTAACACCGGTAACCGATTTTTTTAGATTTTATTATTCCCTGGTTTGTTTTCCAGATTAAAAAAAAAAAAAATACTGATTCCGGTCCCTTGATTATAAGGTTTTCAGTTACCGGTATTGGGGCTGGGTTTTTTAGTAGTCGGAAGCGGTGATGGTTTTGCTCAAAGATAAAGTGATTATTTTTCTTTTGGGCTTCCGAACGGTTTTCATTATAAAATTTTCACCCCTTAAAAGATCTGATTCCTCTTATAATGCAGGCGATTCAAGAGCGTAGTGAAACCGTGGTGAATCAAATTCAAGAATATCAGAATCCGCCGTTGCCGGCAGAGGAACACTCAACCGTTCTTGATCCGTCTTCTAATGCACATTCAACTAAACCCCGAATGCGATGGAATCAAGAACTTCATGAGGCCTTTGTGGATTCTGTCAGCAAGCTCGGAGGAAGCGAACGTGTGTAAAGCCTCTTCTTCTTTTTTGTGTGTCTCGTGAAGCAAAATATCCGTTCCGGGTTGACTTAATCATATGAATGTGCAGGAGCTACACCAAAAGGTATCTTGACTCTGATGAAAGTTCCGGGGTTGACTATATATCACGTCAAAAGCCACTTACAGGTAAGAATGATACTTCCCTTTTTTTAACCAAGCTTCTGTTTGCTTGTTTGAGTTTCCCCTTTTGTCAACATGCAGAAATATAGAACAGCCCGGTACAAACCCGAGCCATCAGAAGGTGACCAATATGACCCTCTCCTTTGATTCCTATTATGAATAATTTTCTTTTGAAAATTTCACTATTGGTTTGGTAATTTCTTCAAAGCTCCTTTATATGGGGGTCGGATTTTAATTTTTTTTAATACCATTTTTCTTTTTCTTGCAGGACTTTCAGTGATAAAGTCAACTACAATTGAGGATGTGAAATCGGAAGAGGTCAAAACGTAAGAATTTTTTATTTTTAGGGTTCATATTTAAAATACAGAAGAAAATTAGGCATTTCATTAACCTTTATGATTTTTTTTCTCTCGCTCGACGCAGGAGTATGGGGATCACTGAAGCGTTGCGCCTGCAAGTGGAGCTCCAAAAACGGCTTCACGAACAACTTGAGGTATGATTTAATGAAGTAATGGTCGAGCTTCTAAAAAATGTCTCTGAGTATAGTGGAGATTTATATAGCCTTTTAAAATCAAGAGCTTTAAAAAAACCATGTATTAAACTGTAGTTTTAGCAACATTAGCTATACCTATAGTTTTCAGTCTTCATTTTCCGGGTGTTGCTAGTAGTTCCGTAAACGTGATACTCAGGGGTCTGGAATTCCTGCTCCGGTTTTTTAAAATTTAATTTCTTCATTGTAAAAAAAAATAAAAAAAATAACGTTAATCTAGGCTATCGTATTGCGCATTTGACAGTCCTGATTAAATAGCCATTTCCAGGTTGTAAACAAAAAATTGAAACTGAAAATAAAAATAAAAAATCGGGATTCCGACAATCCATCAAGTTTGCGTCTGAATCTCGTTTTATTTTATATTATTTTATGTAGACCCAAAGGAAATTGCAACTGCAAATTGAAGAACAAGGGAAATACCTCCAAAAGATGTTCGAGCAGCATAAAACCATGGGAACCAAGCTCAAGCCTTCTTCGCCCCATCCCGAGCAAAAGACTCAAGAAACCGAATCCGAAACCGAAACCGGCGACGAACAAACTGATTCAAGAACCAAGGGCTCGGATTCCCCGCCTGCTAAGCGGGCCAAGTGCTAATTTAGCGTTATTAACGACGAACTCTGCGGACATTTCTCGTAAGCTTTCGTAGATGACATGGCAAACATGGATATGGGGTTTCGGGAGATGATCCATCCATGGTGGTAATAAGGAAACCTTACCCTTGTAGGGTTTGCGATTCTTGTGTACAAACTCTGACACGTGTGCTTCATTTTGGAGAATGGAATGAAGTCTCTTGCGTTTATAATTATACTGAACTTGTGTATATGATGATGCGACATGTCTACGGTTTGAAGAAATGGTGTTTAAGCTCTTTAATGTAATCCATGGTTGTCAGAAAAACCTTAGTCAGATCACTCTTTGTTTGCTGTGATTAATGTTCTTGTCGTTTCTATATCAACGACATGTGTAATAGAAACGACAATCTTGTTTTTTCTCTCGTTTAATTGCAAGATTACTTGTTGTGTGGCTGTGCCAACAGAAACGCTGTCGTTTACGAACATAGCCATATACGACGAAAATGAGCTCCTTTTAGCGCATGTCGTTTCATTTGTCGTTCTTCGGTATGTGTCGTTTACTGTGCCGTCAGAAACGCTGACGTTTAACAACAAAGTTTAGGCGTATTCAATGTTCCACGTCTTTAGTTTTAGGGATAATTGTTGTAAAAGTACTAAAACCTTGACCAACTAAGACAACAAGAATTCAAAGTAAAAAGAAAACAGAAGAAAAATATATATATATATATTCAAAGTTAATAAAAGTGAGGCGACAAATTTTTTGCACTAATTTTTTCGTCAAATTTAAACGAGAGGAGATGTTAGATAATTGGATGGAACAAAATTGTGTATCTTAAATATGAATGACTATTCTAAAAAATTGACCAACGACCTTGGCTATTGGGAGCAATTTCTCATAAAAATATGCAAGTTCAACAAGTGGAAACCATAATATATATATATAAATATATATATATATATATGGTTTCCACTTGTTGAACTTGCATATTTTTATGAGAAATTGCTCCCAATAGCCAAATAAAAGTGTTTGATTAGCAAAATAGTCAATTTTTACTTTTTTTTTTTTGTAAAATAGCCAATATGTATGAGGTGGCATTTTAATATCAGTTTTTATTCCTATTATACCTTTTTAATTATCCTTTCTTTATACTATTAAAATTATAACGAATTAACGGTTAATATACAAAAAATATGTAATTAAAACTTGTTCCATGAATCGTGGAATAATAAACTAGTATTACTAGTTTATATATGTATATAAATAAGTATTACCACTTTATACATTAACAAACTTAATATATATGATCACAGTTTATACAGTATGAATATATAACCGTATATAAATATATTATAAAATTATTTCCTAAATTGTGGAATAATAAACAAGTATTACCATTTTATACATTAACAAACTTCATATATATGTTCACAATTTATACACTATGAATATATAACCGTATATAGATGGATTAATTGTTAATACTTAATATTAATCGAATGACTAGGTAAGAGTTTTGGAATTGCTTGTATTCTACGAAGGAGGGCTTCGAATTTTTTCTGAATTCGATATTCCGTAATTTTAAGAGATTTTTAATTTCAAATATAATTTTTATTATAATTAGATATTAAAATCAGAATGTATAAATATGATAATTAAAGATATTTTATAATTATTAAAATGATGAATAAATATAAACTAAAAGTTAACTATTACGTTATAACTCCCTATTCTTATTCTTATTCTTATTTTTCTTTTGAACCCATGCCGGTTGGGAATCTGGATACTTTTATGGCGATTATCTCTTTAATTCGTATGTTGAGATAAACACGGTGAAAAATATTGGCAGTAGATTCTGAGAAGAACAGAGCGTCGCGTCTGAGAGAGAGAGAGAGAGAGAGATGTTGTTCCAGGTGGGAGGGCAAGGGAGTCGGCCCACCTTCTTCGAGATGGCGGCGGCGCAGCAGCTCCCGGCCAGTCTCCGCGCCGCCGTCACCTACTCCCTCGGCGTAACCCTCCCTCTCTTTCGCTGGAGTGTTGAATAAGGATTCCTCGTGTTTTGGGTTGCGTAATTCGAACCCTAAGTTGCTGATTTCACTGTCTCTCTCTGACGATTGTGTTTCATTGTTCAGGTACTGGCACTGAGAAGGCCCGTCCTCCATAGATTGCTGGACTTTGAAGACGAGTTCTTCGCTCTGTTGATGCTTGTTCTCGAGACTCATAGTTTACGAACTACAGGTTCGGTTTTCGAACAATACTATACTTGTTGCTCGATCTTCATTGGAATGTCTCACCATTATTGTATCTTCAGATGCTTCTTTCGCCGAGTCGTTGTATGGTTTGAGAAGGAGAGCGGTGAGGACCAAAGTGAAGAAGGATATTACTCCCCTGAGCTTGGGCGAGGAGATTAGCCACTCCGGGTTAGAAAAGCGCCAGAAAGTTCTTTCCGTCGCTTTCCTGGTACGATTTTTCTCTGCGAGGATCCAGATTTGTTTACCTCGTTAAGATGAACATTGTAGAGTGAATATCGTGTAGGTAATACTACCGTATTTCAAGTCAAAGCTGAATGCAATGTACAATAGAGAAAGGGAAGCCAGACTTCAAGCAAGTTTATGGGGACACGATGATGAAAGGCTTAATGACGTTGATGATATTGGAATAGAGGCGGATTCACTTATTCCCAGAGAACCCTCTGACACTGCTTCATCGATTCGGGTGCGTCTTACTAAGAAGATTCGCAAGGTTATCGGGGCTTGTTACCCTTGGGTCCATGCTAGTAGTGAAGGTCTGCTCACACTTAAGTTGTGTCGCTCTTTTTAAATCTATATTTTAAAGGTTGGAACGTGTTGAAGTTTACCAAAATACTTTTCAATTTTTGTAGTGGAACTGAGAGGAGTCCTTTAATGAGCTCTCTGGTTCGGGTCTATAAATATTCTGTTCGAGTGATCGTTTAAAGTAATCCATTATAATTTTTCTTTATTTTGTAGGGTTATCATTTTCGTATCAGCTTCTATACTTGTTGGACGCCACTGGGTTCTATTCCTTAGGATTACACGCGCTGGGCATTCATGTTTGTCGAGCAACAGGGCAAGAGCTTGTATGATATTTGAATCCTCTCTACTCTCTTTCATCGTACAATCATGTTATTTTTCCTTTTCCTTTAACTTCTTATACGATAAAGAATATAATATAAACCTTAATTAATGCAAGGAAGATGGATACATCATCCAGAATTTCAAAGATCAGAAGCCATGAACGTGAGAGACTTAGGGGACCTCCATGGTTGAAGGTGCAACTTTATCTCTATCATTTTTATTTTAGAGTTCTTGTCATTCTCGTACATTCCTCCGTACGGAGTAAAAAAGTTTTTGATGTTCGTGAAACTTCCAGAAAGTACAAGGACTACTCCTCAGCTGCACGTATTCGGTGCTTGACTATGCACAAACAGGATTAATCGCTGCAGTATTCTTCTTTAAAGTGAGTTTGGATCAGCTATGCAGAACTTTTACATCCTAAAACGTCTAATAATTATTGTATTGTTTCCTTTTATATTAATTTTTTTATCATTAATTGGTGTAGATGATGGAATGGTGGTATCAATCTGCTGAGGAGAGGATGTCCGCTCCTACGGTGTACCCTCCGCCGCCGCCGCCACCTCCACCGCAGGTGAGTCCATGCATGTACAAGTGGTATTTTCATGCTTCGGTTTATTACTAAGCTATGATGTGATAATGCCAGGTGGCGAAAGAGGGCATCCCGCTGCTGCCCGACAGAGCACTTTGCCCTCTGTGTTCTCAGAAGCGAGCAAATCCTTCTGTGGTTTCGGTTTCAGGGTTTGTGTACTGCTATGCCTGCATTTTTAAATATGTTTCTCAGGTGAGGCCTCGAAACTCGCTGCTCTTGTACATTCACGTGTGGGTAATTTATTTCATTGATGATGCCATGTCAATATAATTTTTGAGTAACCATCTAAACTTTTGTACTTAACTTATTATTTGTCTCAATTTCTCCCCCGGCCGTCGAATAATTGACGTCTTTTGTCGAATTATAAACCCTGAACAATTATTTTAAAGTTGAGGATAAAGTTAGCATAAATGTACTAATGAGATTGCTATAATATATAAGCTGATCGGATAATTAATTAATTACTTTTATCATGGTAATTTCGTGGCAGTACAAGCGGTGCCCAGTGACGTTGCTACCCACCAGTGTGGACCACATAAGGAGGCTGTTTCATGACATGTAGCCATTTACAGCAAAATATGGAAATAATGTTTCAGAGGCAAGCTCGGTTAGAAGTTTATAGTATGATCGTTCTTTGGAAGATGTGCATTAGGTTTTAGTACATTATTATTATTATAATTATTATTCTACCTAATCAAGAGTCACTACATCTTTCTTCTTTGTAATTCAGGAATTTTTGTTTTGTGAAAAGAAGCTAAAATAGCTTCATTGCTGGAATACCGAAATTACGAGCGTGTATCGAAAAGAAAAAGAAATGTAGTCGAGCATTAGTCCATTTATTTGAGTAGATAAAGTACAAACGATTCAGACATTTCCTTTGAGAGCAAGGTTGAACTCTCTAAACAGACAAATGTTAATACAATCTCGTACCTTGCAGTACAAGTGGCACTAATTAAGAACGTCGAGGCTTGAATCGCGCATGATATTGCTTTTCTAACAGTATAATGAGTACTCTAACAGTATAATGAGTACTCAAAAAAGAAGAAACTTTTCAAACCGAAAAACTCTTGAGCCACAATAATAATAAAGAGAGGCTGCATAATTGTCCGAAGGACTCTTGACGACATAAATAAAGAAAAAGACTAAACGATCTCCTTTCCCTTCTTATGATGATAAGTGATCACTCACGGGTCTATCGAATTTACAGAATCCTCAAAAGCTCATAGCACGAGGGAAAATTTTCTCATACAATTCCTATGACATAATTCAACTTAACTCTCAACATGAACTATTTCAAGTATTAATACTATATTGCATTTCTTTTCGCTCTAACTATTACTGTAATTCCTTTGGGTGAGTTAGGATTCATGGCCATGTCCTGCCCGGTATGAGCCCAGTAGCTCCCGACAGTGCCTATCAAAGGCGATGCATTTCCAGAACTTCCGCTTCTTAACCTCGTCGAAGACAAAGAACCACAACACTTCTCATCCAAAACTTTCCCATTTTGGGGTCTCATTGCCGAACTCACTACCTCGGATTCGCAATCGGATTTAGATTTGCCTTCACTTCCAAGCAACCAGCTGGACAGGCTCGTGTCAACCCTAATATCTTGCTGTTCAAGCTTCATTTCACCCGGCTTCGGTTGTGAACCGTGATTTTCCGGCTCAGAAACGACATTCTCCTTGTCCTGACGCTGAACTTGCTGCGAGACCGGTCTCTTTTGTTTGACCTCTTCCCATTGAGTGAGATTTTCGATCGGATTCAACACTGATCCGACAAAACGACTACTTTTACCCGGAGATCGACATGACTCGATCGCCATCACTTCACCCGGTGCTGAACTTTGAACCGACATCGAACTAGTTACTTCATTTTCACCTTTTTCCATGTCAAATACTTGTTTTCTCGAATCTATCGACAAAGAAAACAGCGACTCCGAGGACTCATCATGATCATCAATGGCGTCATTTTCTTCCGAATCGCTCATTTCAAGTCCGGTATCTTCGCATTCATCCACACACTTTCTGCAATTCTCGTACCTATAATTTGTTTTCACCAGCTCTTCTTCGTCCTTTTTACTCGTTTCCTTCTCGTCATTATTCTCCGCCGGGTAACTAACGGCTTCTTTCTTGGCAAATGATTCGTCATTGGCTTCATTAACATCCAAATCAAATGTCACTCTCTTCTTCTCGGCACCATTAAAGTTCGCTTGGTCCTCAAACTCCTCTCTAAACCTGTTCATCAACAAACAAACAGTTAACAAAAGAAAAAGAAAAGAAGATTCAATCACAAACGGAATCATCAACATAGCTCACTTTGAAGATTCCCTGATAAGGGTAATTAGATTCTCAACGCTTTCTTCTCTCACTGTCTCTTCACTGAGTTTGATAGCCCCACTTGTCTGCATATACATTTAACCCAGGTAAGACTATGGAAATTGATAGGACTCGAACCAATAACCAAAAAAAAAACCGAGAGGCTAGACCGGAACACTCTCCGAATGATCTCATCAATGTACAAAACCGAACAATCAAAACATGAATCCTAGACCCGAGGCGCCATTATACATAATCAAGCGAGTAAGAATGTGTAAAGATTCAGACTTTATTGTTGAAACAGAAAAACAAAAGTGGGAATGAAGTGGGGTTTTCTTACTTGGTATTGAGATCGTGATTTGCGGCGCTTAGAAGAAGAAGAAAAACAAACAAAAAAGCAACCCATGATAACTCTCTCTAATTTCTATTGACTTTTTTTTGTGTGTGTGCAAAAGGGGTTTTTCCCTTTTCGTCGTTGAATGAAGGACTGGTTCTTCTTTTAGAAGATAATCATTAATGAAAAAAGAAGACTCGGAGAAGCATAGTAATGTTACCGTTAAGATTCTGTTTGGATATCAATAATTTACACTACATTCAATACAACATGCCTGCCTCCCTTGCAGACTGTCTCTCAGCAATGCTTTCAAAAAAAATAAAAAGACTGTCTCTCAGCAATGACAATGTGACCGTTGAGATTAGAATAAATTTGGGTAAACGACAAAAATAAAAATAAACGACATATATTGTGTATAAAGTATAAACGACCACGAGTGACGGGCGTTGATTACGAATTTGCTAGTACAGTAGAACCTTTATAAATTAATACTCGATTAATTAATATTTTTTTCCGGTCCCGACTACAGGAACGTAGTTCAATTAATAAACTCGATAATATAATAAATTTATGTGGTCACAACCTTCTTAATTTATAGAAGTTCTACTGTATTTGTTACCGTCCTCTATTTTTTTCGTGCCACTTATCTTTTTTATTTATAAATTTCACTTCCAATTATACTAAATTAACCTCCTAATAATACTAATCTTCTCCGAATAAATTTGAACGGTAAGACCAACTCTCAGTTTATCGGAGTCCTAAACAAAATAAATTAATAGAGGCCTTTGACGAAATATTTAATTAGTAATAATTAATACATTAAAAAGTGTTACAACTTTTAAATATTCAAATATGATTTGTCTTACGTTTATAAATATAAAGTGTACATAAAATTTAATATATATATATATATATATATATTTGTACTTTAGTGTATAAATAATAAAATTCAACATGTTACTACTATTAGTAATAGTATTAGACTATTACCTTATTCTCTTTCTTTTTTTTTTCTTTTTTTCCGGACCCTTTAAGATTCGGGGCCTGCGACGTAGGATTACCGATTACGGGACGATAGACCTGTTGGGAAATCGATGGTATCAAGTCGACTTCCTTACCACGATAATAGCTTCCGGGCCGTCCCGGTAACATTTAAAAATTCATTTTAAAGCGGAAATCTTGTTATCGGACCGACGACACGGATATCGGGTAACAATCAAAACGAGATCTGATAAATATTTCGAATTTAATATTTTCATATTCATTATTAATAATCTAGTCGAAATAGGAAATAAATAGAAAGCAGTAAATGGTCGCATTTATTTACCCAATGCATAAGGCCGTACCTCAGTTGACGATTCCGGCTGCGCGTTCTGAAATTGGGCAGTGCTCCGCCGGTACTGAGGGAAACTCCCATGATCTTCCGGGATAGACTCCTGGATTCCTCGCTACCGAAGCGTGGGCTTCGCTGGCAGGACTCCGTCGCAAAATTTAACTGAAGGTTCTTTTAAAGCTACCGGAGAAAAATATCTCCTAAGCCGAACCAGAAAAAGAGATCAGAAGCAAAAACTCGCAGACCCTAGAGAGAGAGGGAGAGCTCGAGTTTTTACTCTGGGGAAAGGTGTGTTGAATGTGTAGAATGAGCCTCCTTTTTATAGGCTCAAGTTATAACCGATTTGGAGATATTCCCTCCCTTTATTCGAATTCTTTTAATTAAATATAAATAATTATTTCAATCCAATGATCCAGATTCAATCTCATCTAGATCCAATGGATATAATTAATCAGGGATTTAATTAATTGAATAATATAAGATAAGATCATATCATATATTTTTCGAATTTTATTATATATATATATTCAAATTCGAATTTGTTATTGATTATCTAGATCCAATGGTTAAAATTAAATCTTTAACCAATCCAATGGATCAAATCAATTAGGGATAAAGTCAAATACCCTAGGGTTTTACAAAACCCTAATTCGAACTTTTATCCTTATATTTATTCGAATTTTAATATCATATATATAATGTTAATTAATTTCTAATCCGACGGTTTAAAGATAAGATCTCAAAACCGATCCAACGGACATAATTAATTAAGCTAATTCGAAATACCTAAACTTGGTCACCAAGTTTCAATTTCGAATTACATTAGGGTTTGAATCAATTATCTCAATCCAACGGTTGATACTCAATCATGACCGATCCAATGGATTAAATTGATTTCAGGGTTTTTGCCATTATACCAGACTTCAGGTATTTATGCCGCAAAAATAAAATCTCTCAAGATTGGTTATTCGAATTTATCTAGGGTTTGTTATACTCTAACCCTAATTCGAATTACACATTAAATAATACATGAATATATATTATTTATTTATTAATATAAATCCTTTAATTATTAATTAATTATTAATAAGATATTAATAATTAAATCCAAATAATCAAATTATATTAATAAATCCTGATCTCTTTATCACACATTAAATGTCATGGTGCAACACCATCATTTAAATTCGTGACATGTGATTTGATTTCAAAGTTTATCGAACCGAGTCATAAACTTGGAAAAACCATAAATCACTAACCGTAAGTCAGAATGACTTGGTTCAAAAAGCAAAGTTGCTTAGAATTTAATTTAGAACAATATAGTGCTGTTCTATAATCTAAATTCTAACTTTCTTTTTATCAGTTACTTTCGTGTACCAAAATATGGTACTTTTGCCACGCTATCGATAAAACTATCTGACGTCTGTCACAGACTTGTCAGTTTTATAAGTCGAGCCAAATGATTAAACATTATCCAGAATGCATTTTAATCACGTACGTATCATCCGTTACGGAGTTATCCTGGGGACCATGGACCCGTATCACTTAAGCTCCAACGAACTGCTAGTTGTTCGTCAAACCTCGAAGTGATTCCACTATAGACCCGAGGCTGCACTATTTAGTGATACGGTATATATTATTCCCTTATATACAGCAGGGTGTCCATTAGATTCAATCAAATACCGATTATTGTCCTTTCACTTGATGGCTCACACATGAGCAGGCGGTTTGTACCGTAATGCCCCTCAATGCATTTTCATCCTTGACTCAGCCAGTAATATTATGAGCAACCCACTTATGGTTTCGATTCATAAGTTGCGCACGGGTACCTCTCACTTCTCACCACTGACAGTCAAGGGAATCATCATGACTCTGAAGAGAGCTATGTGATGCCCATATCTATGATCAAGCAATCCTTAACTACTGACTATCATGTTCCCAAAATAATAGTGTTGGGAACAGCGGTAATGTCTTGTGTTCTTTAACGGTTAAATCAAAGAACAATCAAGCCAGTAGCTTGGACTCATGACCACTCAGAACTTAGAACTAATATCCATTTGATCATCATTTTGCGACTCAACTACAAGTTGTCAGTGACGGTCTTATATGACAACTTTCTTGAGTTTAAGTCAGGTCCAGTCCAGTATGAAGACGCTTCATACTTAATGCACTTCTAGTGAGTGTAGACACACACAAAATTCAGAATAGGATTGTCACTTCAGTCACATTAATGACCTTACCGATTAATGGGCTCCCACCCAGTTAATCAGGTCACGGACATTTTAAGTTCATTTATTATGTTTATTAATTCTCCCTCACATGACTCCTTTGTGATAATAATAACATAATTGCATCATTTATGAACTAAGGAATCAAACATTCTATTTTACTCTACAGAAACTATAATAAGATTAACATAATAAGTACCATCTTTATTCAACGACTTGTCATAATCTTTTACAAATGGTTAAATATCTTGTTTAAGGACACACATGTCCAACAAGACCGGCTTTCATCGATTCGCTTAATTAACAACTGAATTAATTAATTAATTAATATTAATTACTCTCGAGGCTTTAATTTGATAAGTTTGAGCCCAAAAGTGGACCCAACTACTCGGCCCAGCCCTTGCCTCATGCGTTTGATTAAGCTCTGCCTCGCCATCGCCGGAGCTCTCTTCGGCCAGTCTCGTCGGTGTAACCATCGCTGTTGAAGCTCTGACTTCGCAGGTAAGAGTTTATATCTTGGTTTCGATTACGATACTTTAGTAGGTTTTTGTTGAGGTTTGATTTATCAATGGCGGATCGTGAAACGATTTTGCTGCGTTGAAAGGGAATTTAGAGATGTTTTGTTTGGATATTTTGTTATCTTCAGGCAGGGTCGGCCCAACCCTTTTCGGGGCCTTGGGCGAATAATTAATATGAGACTTTTTTTGAGAGCCTGCAATACAATATTGCAGGAGCTATTGGATTACAGTA
The DNA here is from genome assembly GCA_954871525.1 of Parietaria judaica. NCBI lineage: Eukaryota > Viridiplantae > Streptophyta > Magnoliopsida > Rosales > Urticaceae > Parietaria > Parietaria judaica. Next base: position 13,347,933 of record OX940862.1, read on the forward strand.
TTGCAGGAGTTATACGATATAACAAAACTTATACAACACATTAATAGACTACTCTTTGCATTTCATATACTTTTTTTTTTTGCTTATCTCGACTCTTTTCTTCACCTCTCACACACTCTCTCTCTCGCCGAACTTCGATCGACGATGTACGTTGAGGTTAACTGAAAGAAAAAAAACTCAGAGTATCAGTTCAAGACGCACACTTGAATCTCCACCGGCGGAGGTACGTAGGTCTCTGTTTCTCAATCCATTTGTTGATATTATCGTTAAAGCTTTCAAGCGTAGTTTTTTTTTTGGGTTTCTATCTCTTCCTCCGTGTTGATGGTTATGTGAGATTATTCATTTCGTATTCTTTGCTTGAATTGTTAGTGTTTGAGATTAATTGACTTTTACATTGTTTTATTGTGGTTAATGAGATGGAAATATGACAAAGTGTATTATTTTTTTAATTTTGGAATTGATGAAACTATATTGTTTGATAAAATCACTCAATGAAATATAAACATTTTAGTTATCAATTTCCTCTTACTATTCTATTAACTGATAATCTCAGTGATATAAACAACGATATGAAATATATTTGTTTCATATATTGTTTGACAATCTCACTTTAATATATAAAGTAGTAGAAAATAAGTAAAACAACATAAACAATGATTATTATTCATTGTTGTTACTTATTAAATAGGCGCAAAAGAACGGATGTGCATAGCACATTTGCTAGTATTTTAAGTATACTATTACCTACAATACCGCATAAAATTGTTTACAAACATATATAATTTGATCAATCGGTGATACTCATAAGAGCTATATGAATTTGATTTTGCAGCAACAAAAGTCAACCAAACAAAGTATAACACTTTTTAAATATATGCCCAAGTCTTATTAATAGAATAATGCATGTGTATGTATATATTTGTATATATATTTATGAGAAATACTTTTTTTTTTTAAATCGATAATGTAAAAATCTTTTATATGATCTAAATCATACAGACTTCTTTTTCGAAAGCAATATTGTAATAATCTTTTACCAGATGTAAATAATGCATTTCTTAAAGAAATGATACTTTTATTACGTACACTACTCTTTGTGTCTAATTACATATAAATACCATGTAGTTAAACTTAAAAAAGACTGAATAACAACATAAAATAAATATCAAATAGCTTTAATACCATACGCATAAAAAAACATTAAACTATCAAAATTTCTCTTTGCTAAAAAAAAAAAAACGCAACGCGCGGGTTATACCTCGTGTACACTATAAGAGAATAATTTTAATTGTTTATGTATTCATATATATATATATATATATACATACATAGCAAAGAGAATATTACTATAGAAAAATGAAAATAAATTTTCTATGAATAATTAAATTATCTAATGTAAAAACGAAAAGATAGTGTTTCTGTTTTAAGTTCTTTTTGAAACTCTTCACTAATAATTTAGGGAATAAGAGATTTAAGGTATGAAACTGAATAAGGAATATTAAATTAAAAAATTATATAGTATAGCAGAAAAAGAGAAGTTAACCAATAAAATATGAGAGAGGGCCCACGGTTTTTTATACGATGTCGCAAGGCCTAATTGTTCCATTATTTCTCAGTAAGAGGCCTTGGGCGGAGCTGTGTTCAGGTGATACTGGCAACAAGTATTGGTGGGACGTCAGTGTTGATTGCTGGATTCACTCACGTTGGAAGATAATGCTTTCGCTTAAAGGCAAGCATTTTGGCAGAGCACGGATCATCGATTTCATCTCAAAATCCCATGTTTTTGCAGTATTCAACAGCACGGATACAAGCTCTTCGTTCGCATCAAGAGAGACGACGGCCTTGCGAAGGAAAAACGATCCATCAAAGGATTTCATTGTTTCGTCGTTTAAGGACCGAGTTGCGAGCAGAGATGAAGGCATTTTAAGTGAGATCTTCAGGATACTCAGAGATGCTAAATTGACCGATTTGGCCCTCGCCAACCTAGGGCTCAAGCTCGACGAGGCCTTTGTGCTCGAGGTTTTCAGGTACGGGAATTGCAAGGACGCTCGCATTTTCTCGTGCTTAAAATTCTTCGAATGGGCAGGTCAACAGAAGGGGTTTTGCCACACGCGCGCGACGTTCGATGCCATATTTAGGGTTTTATCTCGGACGAAGCTTATGGCTTCGATGCTTGATTTCCATGATCGATATGCTTGGTGCAGCGGCGGAGCTCGTGAGCTTCGGTTTTACAGAGCTTTAGTGGTTGGGTATGCTGTGAATGGTAAGCCTGAGTTCGCACTCGAACTGTTCGGCAAAATGCGGTACCGAGGATTGGACTTGGATAGCTTCGGTTATAACATTCTTTTGAGTTCCCTAGTTGAACATGGCTGCTTTGAGGTCGTAAAGTCCATTTCCGAGCAAATTGAAATGCGGGGTTATGAAAATGAGGCTACTTTAACGGCGATGGTGGATAGTTTGTGTAAACAGAAAAGGTTTGACGAGGCGGAAAATTACTTACGCAACAAGGTATCAGTGGCTCAGGAAAACACATTGAGAGTGCTCGTTGATGCTCTTTGCAGGAGTGATAGGTTTGAGCAAGCCGGGAGACTGATCAATGAGTTCAAGGAATGTGGGAATACAGCTTGCGATGTTTGGATAAAGAGTCTCGTCCGAGCCGGCAGATTCGATGAAGCCTTGGAGTATTCATTGAAGCAGAATGACTCCAATGATTATGTCCCAAACATATTTTGTTCTAACATGTTGGTAAGTAAGCTTTTGTGGGAGAACCGGCTTGAGGAGGCGTGTGAATTGTTAATGGAGATGAACGAGAGTAAGATTTTTCTCGATGATGTCACCATGAAAGCTGCGTTGTGCTTATTTTGCAAAGCCGGCATGGTTAATGCCGCTCTCAACTTTTTCAATACGAGCTCCGAATTTCGGCTTTCTTCTTATAGTATGTCATATAACTATCTGATCAACACTATGTGCGGGGATAAGGCCATCGATCATGAGCATTTTGTTTTGCAAAATTGCATCGAGCGAGGTTATTATCCCGGTGAAAAGGCATTTTCTATTCTCACAGACGTGTTAATCAAGGAGGGAAAACTTCACACGATGAAGCAGATTCTTCTCTTTGGTTTTGAGAGAAACGTAATCCGAAGCGGTGTGGATTACGACAAGATTATTTCGGCTTTGTGCAGGGGTAATTGCTTAGAAGATGGTCACTTGATATACGGGAAAGCGAAAGATACAAACAAAGTGTTTTCTGAAGACACTTTCTATAACTTGATCACCGGTTTCGTCAAGTCGAATGATGGAGATGTTGCTGCAAGAATTCTCGTTGAAATGCAAGAAAGCGGTTATGAACCAAGTCGTGACCTGTCTTTTTCCGTTATCCGTTGCCTATGCCAGATGGATAATACCGAAAAGCAATTTATTGAACTATTGGATTCCCATTTAGCCCACCAAAAATCAAATTGTCATCAAATATACAACCTTTTTATCGATATTGCAGGTCATGCCCAGAAACCCGACCTATCAAGAGAAGCGTACGAGACGATGCTAAGAAACGGGACAAAACCCACTTTGCAATCCGACATTCTTATGCTGCAAACTTATTTCAAGAGCAGAAGAGTTTCAGACGCTGTGGCATTCTTTGAAACTCTGCGTGAGAAAAGAGAGTTTGGAAGAAAAATATGCCATGTCATGCTAGCCGGGTTATGCAAAGCTGACATGGCAGACACTGCACTTTCGTTCTTCAACGAAATGAAAGCAAATGAATTGCTTCCAACAATCCAATGCCACGAGCTTCTCATCAAGCTGTTGTGTTCCAATGGAAAATACGATACAGTGGTTAATATCGTCAAGGAATATGAAAAAAACGGTCGGCTCTTCACGTCCTTCATCGGAAACACGCTTCTATTGAATTCCTTTCAGAGCCCTGAACTCTATGATGCTTGGAATTGTCTGAGCAAGAACGATTCCAACGATATATCCAAAAGCTCAATGCTCGGTCAACTAATCGGGGTGTTCTGTGACCGTGTTGAGCTGACAGAAGAGCGTTTAGAGGAGCAAACCGAGAGGTGTTTCCCTCTTGATCTCTTCACTTACAACTTGTTGTTGAGGAGGCTTTGCTTGGAAGACATGGACCGTGCTCTCGGTTTGTTCTATCGGATGTGCGAGAAGGGTTTCAAGCCTAATCAAAATAGCTATGAAACTCTAATCCATGGATTTCTGAGATTTGGGAAGAGAGAAGAAGGCAAAAGATGGTTTGAAGAGATGATTAAAAACCGTTTTCGTCCATCGGAGAGTACCGCAAAGTTACTATAGTTCCGTTTTTGGTTTTAAATGTGTACATAAATTTATTGAATCTTATAAAAGGCCCTTATACAAGGTATCAAATAAGATTATTTTGGATTCAATCTATTGTGTAAACCTTTTCATGAATCCTCTTTTCAGGGTTAGTCAAAAATAACGACAATAGTTTAAATCGACGATATCAAAATTTAGAAAACGACGATTATTCACATAAAGGACATTAAATTTATATGACAATTGGGATGGAAGGAAAACGACATAAAAAAATATAAATTAAAAACATACAAACATATACAAGAAAAAAATTAACTGAAAAATATTCCTAACTAGAAAAATAATAAATAATAGTAAAAAAATGATATTAATACGAATAAAAAGCAATTAAACGACATCGAAATTGAAATGAAAATGTTGATGAAAAACGACATAATGATAGTTTCTTATGTACTATTTGAGATACTAAGAAAGAAAATAAACTAGTCTTTTAACTTTTCTCGATGTTAATGAAGTGCCTTTTTATTTTACTTTTCCTGGAACTAATATATAGGCTTAAATTAGCGATCTTTGTCACCCGTGAGGAATTTTTCTATTAAATACCAATCTTTTTAGGGTAAACTGCGGCTAATGTACCCAATGTTTGATTTTCTGCGGATTATGTACCCAATGTTTATTTTTGGCGGCTAATGTACTCAATGTTTGATCCGTTAGATATTTTTGGGTTTTCCGTCAGTTGACCGTTAGAGAGTTATATGTACACTTTTCGTATTTTTGACATAACTCACTCATTTTTTATCCAAATTTTATGCACGACATATGGTTGGAAAGATAAGAGATAGATCTACAACTTTAATGTTTTAAGTTTTGTAAAATCAGTTTTAAAAAAATACGAAATTTCAAGTACAACGTAAAACTGGACATTAGTTTAATGCAAAATATTTGTTTCGAGCAAATTTTAATATACTTAATGACTTTTTATGATGAAACGTAAAACTAAAAAGTTGTAGATAAACTTTTTATCTTTCCAACGGTTGTTTATTTATAAATTTTGGACAAAAAATGAGTGAGTTATGCCAAAAATATAAAAGATGTGATGTGAAATAATATTTCATATTTTTGGCATAACTCACTCGTTTTTTGTCCAAAATTTATAAATAAACAACCGTTGGAAAGATAAAAAGTTTATCTACAACTTTTTAGTTTTACGTTTCATCATAAAAAGTCATTAAGTATATTAAAATTTGCTCGAAACAAATATTTTGCATTAAACTAATGTCCAGTTTTACGTTGTACTTGAAATTTCGTATTTTTTTAAAACTGATTTTACAAAACTTAAAACATTAAAGTTGTAGATCTATCTCTTATCTTTCCAACCATAGGTCGTGCATAAAATTTGGATAAAAAATGAGTGAGTTATGTCAAAAATACGAAAAGTGTACATATAACTCTCTAACGGTCAACTGACGGAAAACCCAAAAATATCTAACGGATCAAACATTGAGTACATTAGCCGCCAAAAATAAACATTGGGTACATAATCCGCAGAAAATCAAACATTGGGTACATTAGCCGCAGTTTACCCATCTTTTTAAATCGTTGCAACTTGCAACATTATATTATTAAGGATTAATAGCAGTTAAGTATCCAATATTTTCATTTTGTGGTATTATAAATTCAAATTTTTTATTTCACGGCTAAAGTTATCAGTGTTTACTATTTTGTTTCTCTTTAAAATCCAATCTACTTTTTTAATTGATTTAGCAGAATTTTGAATGTGTTGTTGACGAATTTCCCCAAGTTTCTAGTGACACATGTCCATGATTCAACGGTAAATCCAAAATTATGTTAAATCACTTGAAAAAAGTAGACAAAATTTAGAAAGAATCAAAATAATGAGCGTTAGCAACTTCGGCCGCTAAAAATAGTTAACATTAGAAATTTCTTCAGTGAGAAAAAAAATTATGTCACTATAAACAAAGGTACTTATGTTGCTATTAATTCTATTACTTATTTATTATCAAGATTAAAAAATAAAATAAAATTGAAGGTCATGGTGTTCATTTACTCTTACTACTTACTAGGATTGTGATTATTATTGAATTCGGTTGTAGAGAATAAGATTCTTGTGCAGCCTAGTCCTACCAAATTCAAAACTTACAGTATCACTTGTAACAGCTGTTTTTTAATTAAGGCCAATATGTGATAATTTCTTAGCAGTTGCCAAAGTTCATACGCTAATCCAAGCATGTTTAGTGTAAAAGTTATTCAGAAAGTGTAAAATAAAACCTTTTATTACTAAATTAGTAAGAGTCGACGACGCGATTAATAACATTAGGATAGATAGATACACTAGTATAATGGCTGATTGATTTCATGTAATTGTTTAAATGTGTTTTAACTTGTTCATCGTGTTAAACTTGACTGTAGTTTGTTTTGTAATTGTTGAAGTTTATTGGGCTTGATTCGTGTTATGTTTGATTATCTACTTGATGGCCTATTCTTTTAACTCTTAAGATTAATGGCGACATACATGCCCATCGGCGGAACTAGGATTCCAGGGTAAGTTGTGTTTCAATTCTATTAATATCACTAAAGTTATATATTAAATATAGAGTTAAAATACAAAATATGGGGTGGTTTCAGGTTTTCAAGAGTTTAAGCTTTGGAGTGGTTGGCGTTTGACTAAGGAGAGGGGAGTTTATTTGAATAAAATTTTAAAAAAATAAAGTCATATTAGTGTTTTTTACAAATATGGGTGGTTTCAACCCCACCCATTTTGTTTGTACATTTGCCATTGTATATGCCCAAGTTGTTTTAAAATAAGGCGACATGGATAGTGTTTGACATCGTTTTGTATTTCTATTTTTGTATTTGCATTTTTATTTTTCAAAACAACTATATAAATATGTTTTATAAATGTGATAGATAATTATTTTGTTACTTCAAAGGGTTATATTTTAGTACATTATATATCTTGTGGACTTGATTTTTTAGTACATTATTTTAGTACATTATATATCTTGTGGACTTGATAGATAAATATCTTGTGGACTTGATTTTTTCTTCTCTTGATTCAAAATACAGTTGAACCTCTATAAATTAATACTCGATTAATTAATAATTTATTTCGGTCCCGATTATACTAACGTAGTTCAATTTTTACCTCGATAATATAATAAATTTCTATGGTCCCCACCTTATTAATTTATAGAGGTTCAACTGTATTCGTCAAAAGGGAGTTCTTAAGTACTTCTTATTAAAACACTTGATGCTGCATAGTTTTAGTTATGTCGACGTATAATAATAAGTAATATACACGTTTTGTAAATAATGTATTTTATAGTTATGATCTTTATAAACTTGCATGGATCTCGAAATAATTTAGCATTCTATAATAGCGGTGGCATATGCTTAATCTCAAAAGGGGCACTCAAAACTCAATTGCGTAGAAGTCTTTACTGTAATTTCAATTTCTACTAGTTTGTTGTGTTTTACGGAACTTTTTGCTTTTGTATATAATTATAAATAGCAAGTAATTTACGCTTACGAGAAGATTAATTTCTTATTTTTAAATAGTAATATACAATCACAAACTAAAATATAAAAAATCAATTTACCTCTTACTTTCATCTGATTCAAGAAACACATATGAATTTATTATAACATTAAGGGTCAATGGCGGCACGGCACGTGTGGCATGTATAAAAATAAAGCGATATATAAGCAAGTTTTTCTTCTTCTTTATTTTTGCCCTCTTGGGTGACATACATCAATCAACCTGTTAATTATTTGGTGATACTTTAAAAAAAAAAAAAAAACATATACTTGGTGATACTTGTCACTTTTGTAATCAATCATTTCCCAAAATGCTTTCAAACATTTTTTTTTCTTTTCAAAAACATGTTTAACAAAATAATTATCTATCACATGTATAAAACATATTTATATAGTTGTTTTGAAAAATAAAAATGCAAATACAAGAGGGTTATATTTTAGTACATTATATATGATTACTTCAAAGTTCTACATAATTTATGCCTTAATCACTCACCAGTCCACAAGATGATTAGAATTGCTCCCTCAAGCTGTAATATTTTTCAATTTCTTATCCTGAATTTTCAATTTTTTTACCCCTAATTATCTTTATATTTCAAATTGACGTATTGATTAAAGCTAGATTTCCCTCAAGTTTTTTAGTTTTTTTCCATCCTCGACATTTGTAACATAGTTACTTCATAATATTATATCTGTTAATAAAATAAAATATATATATTAATGCTCACCCCTACCCCTGAGTGACATATTATCAAGCTGTTAGTATATGATGAGGATTTTATAGTACATTTTTCACCTTCAAAAACAATTTAATTACCACATATACATATGGTTATATAGGAGAAAAAAAATCATTAACCAGGTTAAAATTCGCTCATCCCTGTGTTGCTGCATACAAGCGATTATTTGGAATCTCCGGCGAAAAAGACGACGACAAACTCAAGAGGGAATCTGAAAATTGACTCTTTCTTTATTAGTTTTCATACGTACTAATACTATGATGATATTTTTCTTTTTGCTCAAGATTCTTGACAATTACGTAAAGTGGGAGGTCGTCAACTTTTTCTCCATTTTACCATATTGGTTAACTTTCGAGCTTCATAAGAGCCATGTCTTCTGAAAGTCTAACCAATATCCACTTGTAATCTAAAAAAGTCTAAAAGTATTTTGACATGGCAGAATTGTATTTTCCGCCATGTTGCCTGAGGATTTGAAATTTATCGTGCAAGATTGTACGACGTTTTTTTTTTTTTTTTTTTTTTTTTTTTTAAACCGGTGTGCAAGCGATATTTTATAGTGGTATCATAATTTTTTAAATTTGAACGTCCATCTTATATTACTGTTTCCGTTTTGTTTGGCTTTGATGAAATTGTGAGAGCTCTATTGTGTAATTTGCGTTTTGATTTTAAGTCTCTCAAGATTAAAATAGACATTTTCACACAGAATTGGGGGTATTTAAGAGCCAAATTCAATCAACCTTTTAATATTTGCTTGTTTGAGGGTTATCAACGAGCACAATATAATTAAAAATTTGCCCCAAAAGGACCTGAAGAGTCGAAAGTTCTCGAAGTTGATTGACGTACGAGACTGCTTTCGACTTCCGGAGCACCACGTTTTATTCACTGAAGCTGTATAATCGTGTATCGTAGTAACTTTACGTGTGCCTGCGTAAAAAAAATGTTTAATTATTTTGAGATCGCCATGCAAGTTTATAAAGAGCTTAAATATAAAATACATATAGAACGTGTATATTACTTCATATTAATATATGAAGTATGACTAAAACTATGCAGCTTCAAGTCTTTTTAAAAGAACTCTCTTATCTAGTTGATGAATATATATCTTGAATCGAGGGTAATTAATCTTGATTATAGGATTTTCATTAAATGCAAGAGTAATATAGTACATTATATATATATATATGATCATTTCGAAGTTCTACATAATTATTCATGAGCTTAATCGCGCACCACAAGATGATAAGAGTAATATTAATTGCTCTCTCAAGTTGTAATATTTTTCAATTTCTAATTACAAATTCACAAATCATATAGTTAAGTTAACACGTCAAATTTTATTTTTATTGGCTTTAATTAAGATCTCGAGATATCGCTATCAAATAAATTAGAAATATATCAAATAGATAAGTTAGCACATCAACATTCAGTGTTATTGTATTTTATTATTCTTCACAAGCGAATGCTTCATGCTTGATTAAAATAATTAATATTTGAAGCGAAACTCATTAAAAAAAAAAAGATTTAGTTGCATTATTAAGATTATTTTATATGCATATAATCATTTTGACCATAAATAGAATTTATAAAGGATTTTATATAATCAAAATCACTTTCCACCGTTTCTTAAACGTTATACGTAAAGATATATTACGATACCCTACGATATAGATACATATAATTTATTTTATAAAATAATAACATAATGTATAATATACCCCTAATGCAGATGTCACATATATAATAAAAATCATTATATTGATAAAATATAAAATAAAATAAAAGCTACAATAGACTGTTCTCACAATAAAATCTTATATCATAAATAAAAGAATAATATAAAACCTTAATATATAAAAAATGAACTGAATTTATACGATTTACTTACGGAATAATTAATTGATAAATGATATTTACGGGCTAAATTGACCATATATATAGTTATATAAATAAGTTTAAATTGTGAAACTGATATTTTTATTCTATTTTATTTAAATTGTGAAATTTATATAAACATATTAACTTATATTTTTATTTTATTAATTATGTTGTTCAATAGGTGAATATAAAAAAGTTTTAATAAACTTTAAAATATATAATTAAATAAATTAAGTTAAATTAGTGTTTAAATTAATTTATCATGTTAAAATATTTGACTTTGTTAATATCGTTTAATATGTAAACACAATGAACTAGGGCTGAAAATAAAACTAAAAAATTAGGTCAAAATTTGAATTCGAAACCGTATCCAAATTAAAATGAGGTATCAGGTATTATAATTCTAAAAACCGGATACCCGGTACTCGGTATAATACCTGGATTTTTTTATTATTATTTTTCATTCAAATTATTTATAGTTTATTTATTTGACTTGTAATACTTTGTTTTATCGTCAGATCATATCTTTACCGTTGATGTTGATAATTATGATGCGCCGAACGAAGAAATAATGGCAAAAACGAAGAAAAAATCGAGAGACTATTTTTTTATTATTTTAATTTCAAGACAATGGATGTATGTTTTTTTTTATGAGGCAATTTTTATTTTGAAATAACATATTTGAAAAAAACAAAAAACGGATATGGATAAAAATCCGAATCTGGTTGAAAACTTGAATCCAGTTTTCAAAATCGAGTCTAGGGTAATAAATCCGGGTTATAAAAATTAGATACTTGTTTTTTCGGGTACACGTATTTCGGGTACCATATATTAATTTTCGGATACCCGGTTTTCGAATCCACGTAGCTTAAAAAACCGGGTATCCGATCTGGTTTCAGTCTTTAAAAGAACACAGTTAGTATATAGGGCGGGTTGAAATCTCATCTTGTAATACGATTAATGAATACGACGAATCTATATAAAATTAATAAAAAACGCTTAAGCCACAACACGAAAATACTCATCACCTAACACCTGTATATTATTAATTTACTAATATTAATCAAAAGGGAACATTTTGGCTTATCCGTTTTAACACCCCAAATTAATTAATACATTTCTTCTTATAAAAGCCTCCAAATAAAAAAGTTAATTTAAACGTGGCGTGGAGTTCGGAGTATAAAGTATTAATAATTCCAACTGCATAAGTAATGAACTTGGAGTCCATTCTTTTCGTTTCTTGAGAAGCTCAATAAATAATGCATGGTGAGTTCTTTTCTTTCTTCTTTATCTGAAAAGAAATCCCATTTTTTTCTCTTTCGAAAATAACATCTTTGTCGTTCATGGTATGTGTCTCTCTGCATGGTAAAACCCAAACACACTTGTTTGTCTCCACTCCACTGCCTTCTTCTCCTTATCCAAACCAGAATAACTGCGTTAAGGTTTCCATATACGAACGACAGACAGAGAGCTGGACCACGTACGAAATCAAACAAGAAGCAAGAACGCAGATACACACACGCATAAAGTATCGACTTTCATGTGACGAGAAGAAGAAGAAGCTTGTGAGGGTAGTTAATGCCTTTCTTGGTGTTGGGGTGTGGATGAGAATATAGATTCTTGGAGGGGGGGAAGCGGACACGGGAGAGAAATGGAGGGGTCGTCGGAGCAGAAATCGGTGGAGAGAATGGTGTCGCAGAAGGCCATGCAGATCATGGGGAGGCCGTGGCAGAGGTGCGCGGCGCTGGGGTTTCTGTGTGGGGTCGGGATGACGTCACTCTTCTTGGCTGCTCTCGCGTCGGTCGGGACTTTGGGGGTTTTCATCTCTCTGAATCAGCCTTCGTCTTCTTCCTCAACCTCGGCTTATACCAGTGGTGACTACTCTTTACTTTGATTTTTTGTTTTTTATTATTTATTTTCTGGGTTTCTTTTCAGCTTAATTGTTTTAACACTACTTTCTGATTTTATTATTATTATTTCACGATATAAATTCTCAATATTTCTTTTTAAAAAGTGGAATATTTTTTTTTTGGTCTAATTTGGTTTTCCTAATTTTAATTTTTGTCTCAATTTCTTTTGCTTGAGTTCTAAGGAAATTCAGTAGTGGGATAATTATTAACTAGTCTTTATTTTTTTTTTGGTCTAATTGCTTGAGGTCTAATTTGGATTATTATTTGTGTTATTTTCTTGTGGTAGAGTCAGAATATTTTCTTAATCACGTGGTATTTTTCTGTCTTCCACTTTTTATCTTTTTGGACTAACTTGCCTTTGCTTGAATTCAAAGAAAATTTAAGACTGGAATAATAATTATGCAGTGATCATGTTCTTCAATGAGATCAAGCACTTTTTAGGAGGAGTTTAAGTACTGGTTTTGTGAATGTTGATCAAGTATTTAATAAGCTAATATTTTCTATATGAATGATTAATGTTTGGATTAAAAGCAAGTCTAAGTTAGAGTGTTTATAGCTTCTTCATGAATTATAAAATATATAAGATGATTTGGCAAATCAGCTTCTTTATTTGACTTTCTTTCTATGCTATATTATTATTATCAGATTTTCATTTAAAAAAATCAACTCATGTGATCTTTGTTTATTATTTCACCAGTCATTTTTTATGTTTAATTAAATTAGCATATAATAATCTCATTTCATACCCCAATTAAGGTGAAAATAATAAAGCCCATAATTCCAGTTCTAAACCCCGGATCAGGTTTAAACTTTAAAGTAAATATTTAAAATTAAAAAAATTAAATATAAAAGAAGAGGAAACTTGGTTTTATGGGTACCCGCAATTTGATCCGGGTTTTGGAACCAGGCCTTGTTTTACGCCTAGACTTATTTAACAAATTCATCAAATAACACTAAGCATAAACGTTTGCTCTTATTCTTGAAGTGAAATATTTATATAAATTTGGATAATGAAAAAAAAAAAAGTTCTTTAATTAATGTTCATCTATATTTTTTTCAGCAACAGAGTGCAATTTAGACCCAAAAATTACACAAAAGATATTTGATTCAACCAGAAGCGAAGAAACGAGCATCGAGGAGAACGCCTCGTCATTGTACTCGGCATGGAGCTCTTTACTCGCCGGATTGCCATTCGAAGCAGATGATAATCTGCGGAAACTCGGGTTTAGCGGATTGAATATCCCTCAAGCTCCTCACTTGGAGGACTGTGAGTTGAGACTCCGACAAAACGAGCGGCTTGATAAGCGCAATGGCACCGCCAATTTCCCGCCATGGACGAGTTGGAAGGGAGAATTGAGTACGTTCCGAGCTGCGACTGCGAGCGAGAGCTTCGCTTCGTTTGAGCTTGAAGCTGCTTCTGATGGAGCTTATCCTCCGTGGGTGCGTTATCGAGCTCTTCATCCGACAAGAATGTTGAAAAAACAATAAATTAAGATTGAATAGAACTAATGCAGGGGTTCAAAACGTAACAAGGAATTTACTGACGCGTAATAGATTCGAATTTGAGCTGTTGATCATTTTTTGACTTTGATGTTTCTCTTGCTTGTTCCTCAAGTTATAATCTTGATATATATGTAATATGATTGTGATCATTTTCTGCAGATAAGCGGGTCCGATGAAGAAAACTACCCGTTGACTCGAAAAGTGCAGAGAGACCTGTGGCTCCATCAGCACCCGTTGGACTGCAGAGATCCCGGGGTGCGGTTTCTCGTGGCCGATTGGGAGAGAGAGCCCGGGTACGGAATCGGAGCTCAGATTGCTGGAATGACGGGCCTGTTTGCCGTTGCGCTCAATGAGAAACGGGTGCTCGTCACTGGATATTACAACCGGGCCGACCACGACGGCTGTCAGGGTACACACCGAAACACATTTCCCGGCTAGAAATTACGTATTGTAATCATAATAGTAGCTTGAGCTCGTACAGATTTTGTGATCAGGATCGTCTCGTTCGAGCTGGTCGTGCTACTTTTTCCCAGAGACGTCGCAAGAGTGTCGGGACCGCGCACAAGAGCTCATTGGAAGTGAAGAGGCGTGGCGGCAGGGAATCGTAACAGGGAAGCAAAGCTATCGCTCGAGGGAAATGTGGAGCGGGCCCACTCCTCGGTAAGGCTACATAACACCGTGTCGTATAGGAAAAGTATATATCGCTCGTTTTGTCACTGACGCTGAGGAGTACAGGATTTGGGGAAGCCCTTGGAGCTTCCTGCAACCGACGACGGAAGTCAACGGCAGTTTGATCGCTTCTCATCACAAAATGGACCGGAGATGGTGGAGAGCACAGGTACGGATTATTTTGAGTTTTCAAATTGATTTTCCGAATTAAAGTGACAGAGTTTTACCCATGTGATTCGTACAGGTGGTGCGCTATCTGATGAGATTTCGGAGCGAATACACGTGCAAGCTGATGAACGTCGCTCGCCACTCGGCTTTCGGGCAGGAAGCGGCGGTCATGGTTGCCAAGAGTTTTCCAGGCGAAAGATCTAAGGTTTAACCAATCCGGCTCCTTGTTTTTGTGGAAAACTTGAATTTTACGTAAATTCTAAGATTTCGTCTTTCGCAGGAAATCACGACTGACCAGAGGCACGACATCGAAGATTTCGTGTGGTCAAACCGAAAGGCTTGGACGCCACAACCGTTACTCAGCATGCATGTGAGAATGGGCGATAAGGCGTGCGAAATGGACATTGTCGGATTCGAAAAATACATGCTTCTCGCTGACCGCGTCCGGAGGCGCTTCCCGGAGCTCAATAGTGTTTGGCTCTCCACCGAAATGCAGGTCAAAACCATAGACCAAATTCATTACCGTCTCCATTTTATTCAGCTTATTATGAGCGGAATCAACTAACAATGACCGGAGTTCTGAAACCCAGGAAGTGATTGACAAATCCGGGGAGTACACAAACTGGAGATTCTTCTACACGAGTGTGCGACGACAAGTGAGGAACGCTTCGATGGCCACTTACGAGGCGAGCCTCGGCCGGGAGACAAGCACGAATTACCCGATCGTCAACTTCTTGATGGCCGCGGACGCTGATTTCTTCGTCGGGGCATTGGGGTCGACGTGGTGTTATTTGATCGACGGGATGAGGAACACCGGAGGGAAAGTTATGGCGGGTTACTTGAGCGTCAACAAAGATAGGTTCTGGTGAAGAAAATGCACATATAAATCATGTAAATATGAATTTGTAATGTGATCTTGCTATGAAATATTATTAGTGATTCAAAAAATAAATGTCGAACTTCGGTATTCAATCTATTATTGACAAAATACTACGTTGTATCGAATATAAAACGGAATTTAATATTTTGCAGCAGTAAAATATTGCTCAAAAGTCACAAAACAATATTAGTGTCTAATTTCGGTTGTGTAATTACCGTTTGTTTTAATGACACACAACAAGATATGAACAAAATGGAACCTCAAACAATATTTTGTGATATATTATTACCGCAAAAAATAAACTTGATAATATACCGATACACTTGATATATCAAGATTAGATACTTATACCAAGGTTCGACTTTTCTACGGTTATCTTCAATAATCTTCGATTATCCGTCTTGCCGGTAGTCATTGGCAAGGTGGTCATGCCAGTACTTTTCCATGATTTTTATCGAAAATCGACAAACATCTTGAAAAATAATAAAATATGGTATTTTTCAAGAAATTTTGCACTTTTCGATGATTTTATTCGAGTATTTATATATGTGAGAGTGAGACTATATTTTATTACCTAATGTTTGAGTATGAAATAATTTTATATTTTGGCATTTTTTTATGTTTTATCAACATTATAAACTTAGTAAATATATTCTTAAAAATATTTTAGTGATTTTTCATAGATAATATTCGTTAAGTGTCAATAATTCGTCGATAATCATTGAAAAATATCGGTAATCAGTAAGCTACATTATTATTAGTTTTTAGTCGATATCGATTAATCCGTCGATAACGGCAAGCGATTTATCGACAAGCTCGGTAAGTTGAAACCTGACTTATACCATAAATATACCGTGTTGTCATAACTGCAGCTTTATGGGCTTTGTTTTCACAGTCTCTTAAAAAAATTCAGATTGTTTGTCGTTGAACGAATCATAGTATGATTGCTTGGATATTTGCATTGGATGGTTCAAACCAATGATTCGATTTTCGCGATTTTTGTTCGATAATCGAGCGATTTTTCGCTAAAATCAACTTCTCGGTAAGTTATCTCTCTTAATCGTTGTCGTTTTATAGTTTTCGCGATTTTTCGAGTCGAAAAATGAGATACTTTTCGCTGGAAGTTATCAAGTGCAATTATTCGAAAAGTTGAGGATTTTTCGCTAAATAGAGATAAGCCGACAAACATTGATTTTTTTTTTTGTCCCCTCATCTCCCGCCAAGCCTCCATTTTCTCACTGTCCCTTGTCAAAATGTCATAGTCTGCCTCGAAAATCGCGTGGAAAAGAGGCTGGCTCACTTCTCCTCAAATTTGGTGATAATTGGAGTAGCTTTCCTAAAACCACGGCAAAAATACTCATTTATTTTAAGTTTGGAATTTAAAGGTTTTTTAAGGTTTTTTTTACTAGATTTTGAGTGTTTTGAAGTTTAAATGTTGTATATGAAGGAATCATGTCAAATTTTCATAATTTTATTTTATATTTATATTAGTTACTTACAAATCGATTAGGTTGAATAAAAGTTAAATCTTGAGTATCATATTAGTCTAAGTCTGCATTTGTGATTTTGAATCAATAGTTGTTTATAAAAATAATTTTTTTTAAGTTCATTATGAAATATAGATGGAGAAAATGGTTCGTGTGTTTTTGTTTTTTTTGTTTTTTTTTTTTGTTGAATATTTGGGTTTTACTTGAGGGTTTATCCGAATTATTTCTTATTGTGACAAAAGTAATCACTTTTTGGAAAATCATACACTAGAGGTATATTTTCAAAAACATTTAGATATAATTTCATTTTGTAACATTGTATATAATTACGAAACTGTTAGTTTGACATAATTATTTTTTGTAATTGATGTCTTTCTGAATTATGACCTTATTGCGGCAAAAGTACATATTTTTTGAAATTAGTTAAGTTAAGCTACTTAGTCTTTTTTTTATATCTAAAATCATTTTATAACATTGTATATAACTTATAAAATGTGAGGTTGACATAATTATTTCTAATTCAACGTTTCCCGAATTGCAACCTTATTGCGGGAAAAGTAAATATTTTTTTTGAAATTGGTTAAATTGAGCTATTTCTTCATTTTTTTTATGTAACTTCATTTTGTAACATTGTATATAATTTTGATACTATGATTCTGACATAATTTGTTTTGTAATTTGACGTTTTTTAATTATTAAGGAAAATATACATTTAGTATTTTATGTTATAAAAATATTTTATGTATGAAAATATATATGAAAATATTTTATAAGTTTTCCATCGATAAATCTATCGATAACCGATTAATCCATCGATAAGTTCGATAAGTTTCGGTAACGGCAAACGATAAATTTTATAGGTTTTCCATCGATAAATCCATCGGCAAACGATTACTCCGTCGATAACGGCAAACGATTTATCGGCAAAAACGGCATTCAAATCCTTGGTTCAAACTTCAAAGAGCAATCCTTTTCTAAGAAACGACAAAACAAAGGTCGTTTCTCAACGTGGACATGCCCAAACCAAAACCATAACAAACAAAAAAATGCCATTAACGCCCTGCATTTTACTTCTCCGCACATTTTACTCCCCTAAACTTTAATTTTCGACGACAATATACCTTGGGCTTTATAAAATATAATAAAAAAAAAGCATCTCCATCTCTAAGCGATAGAAAATGACGAAATTTTTCAATTAGTTGCAACGTATGACTCCAAGCATACTTTTATGTTTTATCAATACTTATCGAATGAGATCGGAATATTAAATTGTGAAATTTTAATAAAGCAATTATGAAGTTTAGGAAGAAAAAAATTGACAAGAACTATGTTAGCTAAAAGACCATTCCAACAAAAACTAAAATTCAGGGAACAAAGTGTACCATCTATCAAAACTCAAGGAGCAGTACTGCCAATTACTCTACTCCGGATAAACTGTTAAATTAATTAATGACAAGCCAAAAAGGAAAAAAGGAGAATTACCAATATCACAAAAATGATAAAAACCTTTAGATACAAGGGTTCGTGTCAAAAGAAAATCACTTTTAACATTACATCATCATAGCTTAGCAATACAACAATTTCCAACAGAACATTTTGATCATCACCTAACAAAAAATCCTGTAAACTCCTACCACCAGACAAAACCCGGATCGCGGAAGCAAGAATCAACGGTCAGATTGTGCACAAAGAATATCGATGAGCTTCGATCTTTTCCCTCCTCAGCGTGTTTCTTCTTCCAAGCCCTCACTCGGCGGCTGGTGAACGCCATCGCTGCCTCTGGCCGAGGAGTGTTTTTTGTGTTTTCGGTTCTTCGCTTTCTTGGCTTTCATTCTTCGCTTCTTCTCGTTGGCGTCGATCCACGTGTAGTCTGGCGGGATATGAAAAGGGTCGACCTCGTCCTTATAACGATGGCTGTCGCCGTCGCTGGATTGGCCTCCGTGGCTGCCTCTCATCCACGAGATCCACGAAGACGAGCTCTCGGATTCTTTCAACTTGGCATCCTGGAAATGTGCTGGGCTCGAGAGAGGCGTTGAGAATTCCTCTACCGGCTGTAGCTCCTCGAATTTTGTGAACGTGACGAGGACTCTTATCGTCGGGACAATCGGAATGGCAACCTAAAAACCAATGCATTTGTAATTGACATACCACACTAAAAATCTGATTGAAAGCTATCTTTTGGTTTTGATTCATTCAGTCCGAAAAATTAAAATATCCGAAAAGAAAACTAGAAGTAGAACAGCACCGAAACCAAACAAACTCATAGTGGTCGAGTAGGAATTAGGGATAACGGACGGAAAACATCGACATTGATGTGAAAAAGATCAGAAATGTGAACATACCTTGACAGGAAACGTGCCGTAAGGGAGTTTTGTGGTCAAAAGCTCACGGAGTCTCCTAATGGCCTTGACCTTGTTCGCTAAAATGTCAAGCAACGGAAGAAGCTCATCTGTCTTTAAAGGGAAATCGGGCGTCAGCCACAACACAGGTCTCAAACCCTTCTTGTATTCGCTCTCGTGCTTAGCCTCGCCTGAAGCGCCCTTTTTCTTCTTCTTCTTGCTACCTTTTTCCTTTCCCTTTCTGCTGTCCATCGAATCCTCCCTGCTCGGATATTCAGACGATTGTTTCTGATTATCCACTAATTTCTGATTACTGCCTTCTGGACCCAACTTTGATCCCTTCTTTGAAACTTTGGGCTCATCGGAATCCTCCCCGTTCGCCTTCGAACCTTTCTTGTTCCAAAACCAACCCTTCTTCTCCTTATCCTTTGCACAACCATTGGAATCGCCGTTTTCATGCACTGAACCATTTTCATGGCTGTCAAAACCGCCATGCTCTTCTTCTTCACAAGCGCCCTCTGAATTCCCCATACGGAGAGCAGAATCAAGCTGAATTCTTTCTTCAGCCGTCAATACGTCGTCGTAATCATCATTTTCACCGTTGTTTGCAATCCTTTCTTCGTCGTCCACTGCAAAGAGCTCTTCGTCGGTCATAGCACCGGGGACCCGCCTTGACTTCACGCTGACCATGACATTAAGCATATCATAAACTTTGGCTTTCCAACTTCCGACCATCTCGGTTCTTTCTTGTCTCCTCCAATTCAAATGGGGAATCAGCTCAGCCTGAGTAACATCAATACCCGGACGATACATATTTGTCTGCGACATCAAAGCCACTTCATGAGCAACTTCTTGTTCTGTCGGTTGAGCCCCGGCTCCTTCCAAAGCATTGGTGATTTCCTTCTCTTTATGGGCAAGAACAATCAGAGTACCCGGTGCTAGAGTAAGATTACTGTCCTCTGCAGAATACCCTTCTCCAAGGAACATAAAGGTTTGATCTGATCTTTGAATGCGAAACCCGTCGAAACCGGCGAGGGTCATATCAGCACGAAGATTGGAGCCACGTTTCCATATACGGTAAGTATCTGAAGGCGCAATCCGACCTATAAACGGGATGACTGAGCTCTCAAAATGGAAAGTTATCTCCATATAAAAATCACGAATACGCGCTGCGGATGCAACGATTCTCGGGAGCCTTCGGCACCACTTGGCCCAAGCAAGGGGTTGATAGTGCCGAGCAATGATCATAGCGATCGATTCCTCTCTAGTGCAGACAGCTTCTTGAAGAGCGCTCCATCCATTCTCGTTTTGAAGGCTCCAATCCGCACCGGCAGCCATTAATATCTCCGCTGAGATTTGGTCTCTCAGACGCACCGCAAGATGCAGTGGGGTCTCACGACCCGGGACGTCACGACGATCAATGACAGACGAGACAGAATCAGCTCGAAGCTCAGCCTCAAGAGATTCCCCTTCATTGTTAACCTCGCCGGCCTTAGCAAGCCGAGGCAGACCAGCGATGAGGCGCCTAAGGCCAGCGTAGTCTCGCCGAGCAACCGCCACATGAGCTGGACTGTGAGAATACTTCGAAAGATCTTCCATTTAGATTAATCGTATTTGTATCTTCGATTTCGTAAGCCTAAGCCACTTCCATTTCTTTCCGAAGTCAGAAAATTTGAGCTAAACCTTAAAGAAAATTCTCCACTGCCTCGAGCTTGACCCAATGCAGCCTCGAACTAGCCTCTTGTTCGGGCAATTTAGCACGAATGCGTTCGCAAAAGTCAGTTAAAAGTTCAAACTGAACAGAATTCCCACTATTGCCAGAGATTGAAGCATGTTTGGGGTTCAATTAGCGATATATATCTGCGAAAAAAACAAACAGAAAGAAACTGAGTTTAAGAAGAACAACTCATTTTTCAAATCCAAATCTTCAAAATCTATGGACCTCAAACAAAAATCAACCAACAAACACACTCGCCCAACTGCCACACAATGCTTTTGTACTCATAAACCCTTAACCAAAAACCCCCAATTTCGATTTCAAACTTCCCATTCTTCCGCGCCCCAAAGAAACCAAGAACGAAGGCAAGAAATTACCCGAGATTCCAAAACCGAAACCGCAACAAGCTTCCGAAATCCTCTCTTCCTCGCTGGTTCCGCGGAATTTCCAGACGCGAGCTTCAGGGTGAGCTAGGAGAGAGAGAAGACGAGCGCAATCGAGGGTTGCAGAGCTGGAAACGGAGATCCGACGGCGAAGATCTTCCCTTCTTCTTCTTCGCCGATTGAGCACGACACGAAGCTCGGAAGCTCGCGATCTAACTCGCTCCTCGACTCAGTTGGCTCGACTCAGATCTCTCTCTCTCTCTGTGTGTCTGTGCGTTCGCTATTTGCAGGCACAGTCCTCTCTTTTGCTTTTGCTCTGTTGCCATTTCGGGTGATTCATTCTAACTACCCTCCGATTTTGTCGTATATTACCATCCTGCCATTTTTACAGTTATTTCTCCTATCTTATGACTATTTACAGCATAAGTACCTAGTCTTTTGTAGGTATGTTTTTTAACGGCAATAGTAATTAAAATTCATAAAACAGTGTCCAAGACCAGTTTCATATATATTTAGATAACTTCAGTTATAAGTTAGAGACACACTCCTACAGCTTAATCGTAGATGTAAAATGTATCTCTCCTCGTCACGGAATTGGATTTCGAAATTATTTTGTGAAGTAGTACAAGATGACATACTAATTTTGTCAAACCACAATATTCACCCCTTAAATATATATATATATATATATATATATATATTGTAGACAAAATGGCACTTTTTGATGAGCTGCCAGATTTTTTTGAATTTTTTCCCTAAATATATCTATCTGGATTTGTCTAAACTCTAAACTTCAATTATAAACTTATCCGTATGTCATGTACAAAAGAAGAACAAAAACAATTATATATAAAAAAATATAAAAAATAAAAATTAGTTTTTGTGTGATTATGTGTAGCTTATAAATATTCTATTTACTTATGAAAAGTTATGTATATTCAATTTTTTTACTCATAAAATAATTTATTTATAACTTCTCAAAACGCATTCCTTCCCTTACCAGGGCAATTAAATTCGAAGATAGTTGACTAATTTATTCGTTAAGAAAACAAACGAAGAAAATAATTGTAGAAGTTAGTGTTGGAACTAGGATTTTTTCCAGAGAATAAGATCGGGATCCCGGTTGATACTTGCTAGAGACAAGCAGTGGACACCATAAAAAACCGTGCAAAGCTGATCACTAGAAATCTTTTGGAAAAGACGGACATGGAATTGAAAGCTTTTCTAGTAACATGCACAATTGGAAGAAATTGTGGTTGCTCTTGGACGCGAAGTTTAAAGTCTCACCGTGCTTCGACGAGAACTTCCGCTTCCGTTGTAAGCTATTCAAATCTTGAGCTCTGTGTGACTATTAATTTTCTAAATTTTAAGTTGTTGAGTTGATTTGGATTCTTAGAAAGACTAATATATTGGTCCCTGCCTTATCTATGTAAAGTGGGTTAATATAATAATACAATAGAATTTACAAATAAATAAATAAATAAAAATGGTTACGTTATATAATATATATATGAGATAAATAGGGATATGGTACAATAGTATCTTATTCTCACCAACCAACCATTTTTACCAAACTTAAGGAAGGTGTAATAATAGTCCACAAAGGTTGGAGAAAGCCATCAAATTAGATTGTGTCGGAATTTCATGATTTATTTTGAGGAAATAAAATATATATCAATCCCAATGATGGCTAGGGATATTATAGTCATAGAAAACATACACGCAGACCTATTAAAATTAAGAAAGTGTTTCCATTTCTAGTGGTAATTATCAAAATTTTAATTTTAAAGAAATATACATTTTTAAATTCAGGTGACCAACAATTTTCTTTGAGAAGTTCTAAAATTTCACACTATTTCAACCTGTAAAGTGCTTAATATAAACAAAAATAATTCGCTCATTAATCTTTTTTTTTGTTGTTGCGAGAGGTGTATAATTACGATTTTGTTGTGTTTATATTTAAATGTCCTTAATTTTGGACTTTTTTTTTTAATCTATCAATTTTGAAACGTAAAGGTCAAATCTACACAAATATATATATATATATATATATATATATATATCAAACGGAAATGGCAAGAAAAATAATTACTATAATACATAATATATTATATATGTAGTATACCGGCCTCTCACTATCGTTCGGTATTGCTCTCGGTATCCCCGCCTTGTCCGACATGGTTCCGGCACCAATGATATGGAAAATTAAGGTAAAAATACGGTAGATATTTATTTTCTTACCATCACCGACAGTCTAAGAAGATATTTAATAAATAAGATTTATGATATTCTCCAAGTTTGTCAAATATGAAGCTCATAAGACATAAGCCAACTCAGCTTCATGTGTGATCTGATAGGCTAATTGTACTTTTCAATATAACAAATAAATTCCCATGTGTCTGCTTTATATCTCAGAACAATGCATAATTTATTGCCTATGATTTGTGTGATCTGTAATTTTCAGGCCATTTAAGTAATTTATTATTTTGTCATGGTATACAAATTTAATGATGGGAATTTACTCATTTAATTACTCAAGCAATTTATTTTAGACACGTAGCAATAAAGTTCAAGGGACCAAGTAGTTAAGAGAATTTCAAGAGAATTTTATTTATTCCCATAAAAATTGATAAAACTAATTCCTTGAACTGCCACACACACAAGTAAGAACCAAACAAGTTTACTCTTTTTGCTTTTTTATAATATCTATACATCACAACACGCCTATTAATTATTTATAGCTTCCGTTTCAAGCTCTCTCTCCACATTTATTCATTAAATATTGTAATTTTTAAATTTTTACTCGATATACAGTAGAACCTCTATAAATTAATACTCGATAAATTATTAGTCGCGATTAATTAATAATTTTTTCCGGTCCCGACTATACTAACGTAGTTCAATTTTTACCTCGATAATATAATAAATTTCTCTGATCCCAACCTTATTAATTTATAGAGGTTCAACTGTATATAGCTATAAACTTGGTGTTTGTAAAATCAAAACACCTTAAGAAAATTGGAATTGAAATTCGTGTTTAGTATTTATAATTTTATTAGTATTCGAGTTTTTTTACTAACTATTATAATGATTATTTAATATGGTTCGCCAAATCTAAATATGCCGGCTCAGATTAATGTGCTTTAAAAAAATATATTTTGTTTAAGAAATAGGAAAACCGAGACTATGAATCCGGTTTTGAAACAAAAATTAAAACTCGACAGTCTAAACTTTTTCTTATTTATGTTTTAAAAAAGAAAAACTCGAACCAGAATTTTAGTTTCATTCAAATCTAGAACCTTTTTTTTTTCCTTTCAATGAAATTGGATCTTTTTTTTCTTCCTGGGATAAAATTAATTTTATGCAGTATTAAAACACTAGACACAAATAAGTATGAGACCCACATATGATCTCATTACAAATCAATCATACCCTTTTATGCTTCTCAACTACTACTAAACATACATATATGTAGTTTTTGCCTCTTTTTCTCAACTTTTGCTTGCATACACATGTCTATGGTCCCCTTTCCATGTGAGAGTGAATTGTGATGCTAATTGCTTGCCAAAAGAGTGCTTCACAAATTTCTTGAGCTTTCCCATCTCAAGAATGAGTGAGCAAATCGAAGGGAAAAACATGGCACTAAGCTACTAGTTTTGATCTAATAGATAGACCCAAGTGAGAGCTATTTGAAGGTTATCTTAGTACAACTACAAAGTCGCTATCAATATTAGTTGCATATGAGGAAGTAGTCGATAGATGATATGATAATGAATGATAAGATCAACATTTTGTAGGCTTGGAATACACTATCATTGATGTTTTGTTACTTGAGCTTTACAGAAGTTCACAATTATCATCTTAAAAGAAAGTGAAACATAATTATAAAAGGAGAAAACCCAAGGCTTGGTATGTTCGGGTTAAAATTTGGTACAAAGTTTAATGAAATATTGTGAGGATAGTTAAACAAAATATAGAGGATTCGAGAGCGACGTATTCTCATTCTTTCGAGATAAGTACTTAATGATAGCAGAAGTGCGCCTCCCAAAGTACCGTATTGGTTCCTTTAGTGGTCACGTGCTCTAAACTCCCGAAATCTCAACGTTCATTACTTTCGCCGCAAATACCCTAAAAATGTAGTTAAACAAAAAGTCATAAGACTCATAGCTAACATGAAAGCCAAGGAGTGGAATAGACAAGTTGATAGAATGGTACAATCTTTCTTAGGGCCAATGCCAATCAATGGGTAGAGAGTTATTGCTAGTGGGGTGTCAATGTCATTAACTACATTATAGTTATTGCTAATGGGTCATCTTCATTTTCTTTCAAGATAGATGTCACTTGCCTTACATGCAAATACTAAAGTCAACACTGATTTATGCAAACAAGCCAAATATTTTATTTTTATCTTTTGTTAGTTTAAACTATGAAAATTTAGTCTTGATGTCTTTGTATGTCTTTCATTATTTATGAATTTATCTATCAATTTACATATTTTGGCCCCTTTTTTCTTGTTCAGGTAGGTAATTACAGGTTTACTAGGTCATTAGGCTGCTATACGCGCCCTAGCACGTAGTTGTTACGATTCCGTATCGCAATAGAGAAACTGCAATTCAACACGACGGTGAATTCTCGTTGGTCGAGTTTTGAATTGACAATCGTATTCTGAGTCCTGTCCAGTTCAATGCTAATTAATCAAACAACATGATCATCTTGTTCAAGAAGACGAGAGAAATTAGAAAACTAGTTCAACTTCTAAGTTCCTAAGTATTTAGACCCCCAAACAAATACAACATTACTGCAAAGAAAATATTACACAATAGTATCAAAGTCACACATAAGTATAAATGATTGGATTACTTGCAAATCACGTCAATAAGAATAATATGAAGATATACATCAACGATACTTCATCAAAGCAAAGCGCCAATCAATCCTGAAACATTGTGTATAGCAGGTAAAAATGCAAGAAATAACATATACTTCATTTTTCTTTTTTGCACTTTCTCACCTAAACTTGTAAATTGAAGAATTTTTTGCTTGACCTTTAAAAAATTCACGGTTAAGCCACGTGTAATGCGACACATTAGTGTTTACAGACAAAAATATCTTAACTGTATTAGGATTGCACATGGCTAAAAATGTGACAAAAACTATGAATTCTTTTACGAAAACTGTGACTAACACGACAAGTTCATGGGACATGGCTCATACTAAATCTTTTTAAAATATGGAATGTTTATGTTACCGTTCATTTTTTGTGTAGCTCGTGCGTCATCTTTGGGAGCAGTATCTTCTAGATAAAGCGCATTTAGTCTTGACATTTACGGGCCAGTAGTTCGCAAGTGATTACGTCGTCCATGGACGTGGAAGAGGAACCAGCCCCTAAGACGGGAACAAAGTTAAAGATAGGCTCGTCGTTGATTTTTACCCTTTGATCCACTGCAGCGAGTTCAGCGAATGCTTCAGTGAACATGCGAGACATTGCCTCTATGGGCACTTTCAGGCTTGTAGGCACATATAATCTCAAATACTGCATCAGAAAAGAGATATTTATTATAACGAGGTTGAAAAGGGCAAGCATTTGAAGAAAAAGTCCAGGAGCGTAACCGAGATACCACGATTTTGGCCAGTTTTTGACTCAGTTCCGGTTTTCCGGGCCTTCCAAAGACAGGCCCGGCCCATGTCCAAGCTTTGGAATAGCCCGGTTTTTATACCAGACCTGGCCAGTTTTTGAAATATTTTTTAATTAATTATTTATAAGTAAAAAATTCAAGTTTACACTGATTTTTTAAAATTGTTAAAAAGCCTAAAAGAATATATTCAAAACAAATAATAAACATAGTATAAAGTTCATACAATACACGATTTAAGGTTAAAAACCTACAACCTAAAACTATAATAAATTATTTATCAAAATAAAATCAAATACTCAAACCGGAAACCAGATCGGTTATTGAAAGCCTCGGCCCGGTCCTGGTTCCCAGTTTATAGACAAAAATCCCTTGTTTCAAGCCAAAATCGAGCTTCGGTTCCAAAATTTTCACCCTTAAAAATATATTAAAAAAATATGACTGGTTACTAATGTCATAGCTATTCACCATGAAAAGGAACAGGATCTCTAAAAATAGGAAGCTAGTTTACCATAGTGTCGTCCCACGAAAAACCATTTTCCTTTGCAACTCTATCAAGAAGATATACGCAAAATCTCGATACTTCTTTCATTCTCCCCTCGGTGACGATAGTTTGATGGTCGCCTTTGCTCTCTGCTATTAAAGAGTTGGGGCAAATCTTCATTGAAAATTCACTCGTTATACACAAAGTAACTAAACATAACACCCCGTGAATTACGCATTTATTGACGCAATCATCGTGCCAGTTTTCGTGCTGAATTTCACAATAATTCGATATCTTTATGCCATTTGGATTCTCTGTTGTTTCGCTTGCGGATTCCGTACCCTCCGGAGAAAAAAGAATGGGCTTAACTTCCACAAGTGCACTGTAATTGCACAAAGAAAGGAACAGGATTGTGTTAGACCCGTAAATAAGAAAGAATTTGTAATTATCTATTTTTATTATTTTCATAATGTTAGACAGTACAATAGTGAAAAAGTGTACCTTTTTGGCAGATCAGGGACAAGAACGTAAAGAAAAATGGGAATAAAGGCTTCAGAAGCGCGTTCTGAAAGCTTTATTTGAGCAAGGCAGGCATCTAACTTGTCTTTGAGGTGTGATAGCTCCGAAGAAGGAATACGAGCTGAACAATAAATGACAAACATCATAGCAGAAGTCGATATTGAACAATTAAAGCACTTGGCCACTGCTTCACTGTTTTCTAACGCTTTCGCCAATTCTCGATTAACACCTCCTTCACAAAGGATCATCGTTGGAGGATCAAGCCCTAATTGTCCCGCCATGTGAAGTATGTTCTTGTGCAAAGTAGCCTACAAAATAAACCAATTATGTAACCATAGAGCAGAAAACAAGCCTATGAAATTAACTAAATCATGAAAAATGAACAGAATTCTTATACTATTAACCTCGTAGTGGTGCACAAGGTAGACATAATTTATGGACTGATTTTAGTCAATCTTCAAGTCTTATAAGAGGTTTGTTTGGATCAGATAATTTAGGTATCGCTTATGTTACATGTTTAGACATTTCTTTTGTTCATGTTTTCATGTACCCTTTCGGTTAATTAATTGTAGTAATACATTAAATAACTTACTTTCTGCTTTGAAAATCCTAACTGTTTTGCTCCGCCGTAAGCCATGATTCGATTATATAATTTGAGGCGGGTCACAAGACGAGTTACAATGAGAGAACAAAGTAATTCATACCTGGCTATACGGTCCTATGCAACTAGGTGCCCATGAAGAGATACTTTGAACATGTAGAACTTTTTTCGTATTATCATTAGCCACCAAAACTTCTATATACGCACGGCCTAGACCCGCTTGCAATAGAGGAAGTTCTATCGTACTACGGGAAGGAACACCGAATGGGCATTTCTCCTGTTTAATAAACTTCACATAGGTTTCATTTGCAGAAGCAAACTCCTTCATATCCGCAACATAAAGGTGAATATATAGAACATTCTCCCAACCATACCCGTACCCCAGAAGACGAACTTCGATTTTGCTTAAGATGGCACTCAGATCATCTTGTAAACCTACCAAATATAGCAGAAAACCTTAAGAAATATAGCTAGAGAGAGACAAAATGAAGATATTATTTATTCGAGAAAAATATTGATTACCCGATACAAGCTTGTCTGAATCTTGCAGCCAGCAAGAAATGGAGAATGTGTCATCCTTATTAGATTTAGAAATGTGAAGCTTATTTTCTGCAACCTTAATAAGATCATTGACTTGGGCAACAGGAGATACAGCATCACATGTTTGAGAGCAGTCTCCGTGCACTTCAATTACCGAACCCGTGCCAAAGGTCTCTTCGATGGTGTCACTGTCATTTGGAGAAGAATTTGCTATCTTTCTTTCCAAATGAAAAGCCAAAGGGTGAAGAACCCCAACTGGAGCGATCGAATCCGACGAGTGCAGAATAATTTGAAACTCGTCAAGTATGATTCGATAATTCTGGGTTAAAAGAAGGAATCATCAGTTTTGTGAATATGAACTCGTCAGGTATGATTCGACAATTCTGGGTTAAAAGAAGGAATCATCAGTTTTGTGAATATGAATTGACGGAGAATAATGGATAAAACCCACTGATAAATCAACTAAAACCCATTACTAAGTTTTCTTGGCCATAAAGAAAATAATATAAACTTACAATAAAAAGAGGGCAGTCAAGTGTTAACGTCTCGTATTCACCTCCTTCCCCACACACATTAATTCCATACAACCTACCAAGAAAAGCCGATCAAAAATAGTTCCCACCATTATGACTCAATTACTAAAAGATTTTTTTTTTCTTACTCTTTCAGCTTATGAAGATAGGAATCCAAAGAAGCTAAATCTTTGCCCAAATGCTTTGCAGGGTCCAACCCCATGGCAGCGACCTGTAATATATAATCAGATGAGAACATACATGTAAATTATTCACTACGGTATTATTTATACTTTTAGTGGGTTATTTTTGGTAACTAGAGATAAAGGATAGATTAAAGAGTTATTGATGCCTGAGGCTTTGTGCCACTTTCTGTTTTGTTTAGTCGGTTATACTTGAGACATTTGGCCGTTTTCTCGAAGGAATAATCCTTTGTTATTCAGTTTCTTTATTCAATAAAATTATAGGGAATGCATCTCTTCAGAAAATTACCATTGGTATGTGATTGTTTTCTTAATTTCCGTGGTCGGTTCCTATCATAAAGACACTGTCCAAAAAAGGGAGGCATCTAAAGGAAAAGTGATGGAATAATAATACCTTTACGGTAATGGCCAGTATTCCATTTGCTATCTGATCATAAAGGAAAATAAAACCATCTTATGAGATGTAAGAGTAACAGTATCTTTGTTAACCGACGTAGACCAACAAAAAAGAAATTACCATTTCGTGAAGAAGCGACGACTGATCCTGTTTCCACAAATATGCTAGAGAAACAAGGCCTAGTCTCGAGCACACACTTTCCACTCGCAGCCGCTGATAATCAGATGCAATAGCCCCAGAAGCCACTGCTTCAACGGACGGTATTTGCCGCTTCACCTCGTTCAACAAAATGAACATGTCTTCCACCTCGTCGCCGGGTGTCAGCCTGTAGCTAAGCTTCTGATACCTAAATCACCTTGACAACACGATGGAACGAAATTAAGCCCTACAAATGAACCCATACGACGTTATTTCAGTTGAATTCAAAATAAAAAGAAGCCTTAACACGAGTAACTAACGGCACCTTGACAACACGATGGAACGAAATTAAGCCCTACAGATGAACCCATACGACGTTCTTTCAGTTGAATTCGAAATAAAAAGAAGCCTTAACACGAGTAACTAACGGCATTGATTCTTCAAGAACAAAGCTTTTCCACATCAAAAACTTGAAAAACACTAGTTGCGCTGCATTACGAAGGCGTTCAGGCTTGCCATTTTACAGCACGAGAAATAATGCGGGTCATTGGAGAACGACGAAAAAGCGATTTATAACTCCTAGAACCGGATAACAATCATCGTTACCAAACCTATTTCTGGAAAGGCTTGCCTTGAGGATCCTTGAAGCCGCCTTCGGAATAGCGGCAAGCCCATACACTCCGCATAGCTGACAATGATCTGATGCCCAACCTGAACAGTGAACACAGTGATGATAGAAATGAATTCCAACGAGAAACGAATCGGAATCTCTATACGTTTCGCAGTTGATCGAGGAACGTACAGTTTGGTACATGTAACTATCAAGCTCATCGACCGAATCATCAGCTGGTTTCAGATTCGCCAACGCCACGATCTACATCCACATACATACGAAATGAGTGAGTAGCTAGTGCAAGCAACTACATGCTCACTCGACGACGATGAAGATACAACGAAACGAAGGGTGAAGAAGAGAGGAACCTCGTGACCGAAGTGAACGCACTTCATCATGTTGAAGCAGCTGTCCTTGCCGCCGCTAATCAGAGCCACAACCTTCATCGCTGCTCGCCGGGAAGAACCAGAGAGGCTAGGGTTTTAGCTTCCGGACACTGAAACTCTCTTCAATGGCGACTTTTGCAGAAACACTTTTTTTTTGGGGGGGGTATCCGGTGGAAAATCAGAGAGGTTCCGAAAGAAATTAGGAATAGCGGCAAAAATACTCAATTTAGTCAACTGGAGCGAAATGGTTTCAATGATCTTTTTTAGCGGGTAAAATACTCAATCGTCAATAAATGTCTTCGCGCCTCGACAAAACCGTCAAACTCACTCTCATGTTTACTAGTTCCAAAGAAAGTGGCAAATATGCTTTTGATACGATTTAAGATTTACGTATAGATAGATAGATAGATTAAATTACAACATATTACAATTACTAGATTAATTCAATATGTTAATAGTTTTTTTTATATATATTCATGAATATTTTTTTTAATCAAGTTCAAAACTATACTTTCCACTTCATTTTTTAATTCCTCTTGCCGAAACCTCTCCCGCTATATTTTTCCGATAGAGCTATAAATTTTAGAAGTTCTAAAGAAAAGAGCATGCGTTATTAACAAAAAAAGATTGTGACGTTACATGGAAATAAAATTTATTAAAAAACATTTAAATTCATTTCTCGCACATAATGAATCACAATATTTAAGAGCTATTAAGTAATTAACTTAAATAAATAAAAAAACAAACAATTACACTTAATTAGCCTAAATCTATCCCATTTAAATATTAATAATAAAAAAAAACTATTAAGTGCAACCAACCACGCCCGTAAATATATAACCGAATAAGTTGTCGGATTCATTCGGATTAAGAGCTTCAATAATCCAAACAAATAAAGCCTAACTAACTTTAACACAATAATCATATTGAACATTGAAATTCAATTGATGATGACCAAAATTCCTAACATTAAATAAAAGCAACTAGGAAACAACCGGATAACTCTTATAACAAGCCCAAAATGTCTAATTAAACAAGCACTACTCATAGTTTTTTTTGTTACTTTTCCCAGAAAAAAGAAAAAAGAAAAAAAAGCCTGATAACTTACAACTGGAGGCTAATATTGGAAATATGCGAAAAAGAAAAAGAAAAAGCAGAGATAACTATTTTCACCTCTCAGAAGACAGCTATCTACTCTTTGTGCAACTTGTATTGAAGAAGCAAAAGGGATTTTTTTGTAATTTTTTTTGATTTTTTGGTGGCATAGGAACCCATAATAATGTGATGTGAATGAGTGCACAAGAAAGAAGATCTCAACATTTTTATTACTGCTGGCCCATGGCATCCTTCCATACAGCCAACCTCACAGGATTGAATTCAAAGTCTGAGAAGGCGAAACTGCTTCCGCACCGTTACAGCCCGCAGCAACCGATCCCGTGAGTGGGCGCTCCGAGGACGGCCAGTGAGCAAAAAAAGAATTTTTGAGAAGTTCTCTTGCCAGCACCTGAAGAGAGAAGGGAAAATCAACATCGATAGTCGCTTAACTCAGAACACAACTCAATTTAAAAGCCCTCTTTAAGGACAATTACTAACTAACCTGAATCAATCTAAATGCCCTTTTCGCCCAAGCTCTTATTTTAGTTAATAAATATTTTTCCGTGCAACCTTAAGATTATGGTAGGTTTTGAGATATCGACCTTGTCCGCGGCCGGCCTAGAATCGGAACCCTTCTTCTCTATGATGTCTAACCTAAAATCCTACAGACACTAGTGTACTTTTTTATAATATTGGTAACCCTAAAGTAGTTAAGCACAATATTAAATACTTTTAATAACATATATAAGCATAGACAAAATATGAATAAAACTACGTCCGGAAGTGCAAAGATAATGTTATTTGGTAAATCCGCAAATTTTTGCAACCAATTGGAACTTGTCAAATATCTCAGTCCGAATCTTCAGTAAGTTTAAAGGATAAGAGAGAGAAATAAATACTTAATACATCTGATAAAATAAAAGGAAAAGATGCTTACTTAAATGAAGTCAAAATGGAGCCTCGAGCGATTCATCCCAAACTTCTGCGCTTCCATTGGAGGCGTCTTCAACGTCTTCTTCCATTGAAAGCCTAATATATTCTCTATGTGCAAAGCGGTCCCACTCTGTCAAAGTCGGATTTTCACGTTCCTGTTCATGACAACAAGAAGCCACAAGCCCAATAACAATGATGAGAATGCAGGGATTAATCATTATTATTCCTTCATAATGATTGCGGCGGGCAGTTTGTGTACCTGACGAATGAGAAACGGATCACGACTTTCAAACGCCATAAACTTATTAAGATTGAATAGGATGTTGAAAACACTTCCCGAGAGTTTACAGCCTTTTAAATCACGGAGGGTAACAAAGGTTTCATTCTGCAATTGTCAACCACATCTTAGTGTTAATTGAGAATAGACTATAAATTACCAGCAGAAAGTCACAAATAATGTTACACCAATAAAACTTTATTTCACATTTCTGGAGTATAGATCTATATAGGAAATTCCAGTTTTGGCGTGCCACTGAACTATTTTTTCACGGAAGTCTAAGACACAAACATTAAACAGCAAAAATATAACTACCTCAGTCATTAATATCCTCTAAGGAATAGAGTAGAAAAGAAACAAATAAATCATCAAAACTTATGAGCTACACAAAGAGAGAAGGAAAACCTCTGGTCCAATCATGTCGATTATCTGACACAAGATATCCTCGAAGAGAACCGGTTCTTGGGCCATGCATTCCATGCGATGCAATTGCTCCTCGTAAAAGAACTGAAGTTCGTTTCTTGTTAAAATCCCGTTTCCATCCAAGTCTATGCATTTGAACCTGCAGAAAAAAGTCAATAAATAAATAAAATTATAACAATATAAAACAGGTTAATGCCAAGATCCTAAAGTAGATGTTTTGTAGATGCCAATTGCTGAAAAAAACAAATCAAAATACTGAAAAGAATGTACCATAGTGCATTTGTATCAAGTACGGAAAATATTTGTCAACAGAATTATTCTAAATGACCAAAGAATGTGAATGAGTATAGTCTATAAGCTTTCTATGCATTTCAAATATTGACGCCAAAAGATATGATCGATATTTTTCCTCGACTCGTCTAGAGAGTTTTATCTGGTTCAAGCCAGAATCAGAGCAAAGTAGAAATGAGATACCAAAAAGAGAAAGGAAATGCTCAATGACTAGTATGTTCTCTTCTACGACAATTATCCCAATTCCCAAAGTATAGTAATGTGCTTACCAATACTCAAGACTAGGCTCCGATGATTTGTCCTCCTCCGAAAGTATGAAATAAACAAAATCTTCATATCCCATTTTTCCTTCAACTTTACTGGTAAACTTTCTTGGTATCTGACAAACCAAATTAAAAAATAGTTTTGTGTAATTACATTAAAACAAGTGTGAATAAATTACAACTTTCACTTCAATAAGACTAGAAGTATCAGGTAAACTGATCGAAAGAATAAATGTAGCATTGGAGCAGTACAAACCTGAGTGAATATTCTATCCACAATACGGTATGTAAGGGCATGGTTGCCATATCGGATAAGATTTTCCTTGTCGATCAAGAAATCATGGTCTGTATCCAGCTCCCAGAACTTGCAGTATATGACATAAAAATGTTCATAAGAGAAGTACCTGTGGCACAAATATAAAAGGGTTAATGTTCAGATACCTGCAATCATAATCATATTACGGTGATTTATCAAATATATAAAAAAAAATCTTAAACTAATACCATTAAATGACCATGAGTAGTAAAGTCTATCAGAGCGTGTACCTCAAAACTTTGTTTATGTCCTCTTCTTCGTCTGCGTGTTGCATCGCATCAACCAAATTTCCCCGTTTCAGCTCCCGAAGAGTAAGATGACCGTTGCCCGCTCTATTTATGTAGTAAAATATTCTGTATATTACAGTTTCAGCTGGAAAACAGCAATGATAAAACATGATAAATAATAGCATGACATGAAAGAAAGAAAAAAAACATATTTAAGCAATTGAAACAATATAAAATATATTTCAATTTCACCATCTACTTTAGCTATATTTTATAATCAATGCTAAGCCTCTTGCTCAAGTAGTCAATTCTTGTCCGGAAAAAAACAAAAAAGAAATCATACTAGCTGTACGACCACCAGCACACATGGAAAGAATGAAGCTATAACGAATATAAGAAAATCTAAACAACGGTGTGTGAAAATAAGAGCGTGAAAGAGAGGGAGAGAAATTAAGATTACTGATTAAAGCCTGTCCAGATACAAGCAAACACGTCAATAGACTAGATGGTCAAGTGGGTAGTGAGTATCCTAGATTCTTAAATCAAGTACTAAAGACAATAACTCCAAATTATCTTATTGATGAACTCCAAGAGTCTACCAAGGTAAGAGCTAAGAATAATCAAATTTGCAACAAGTGGAAAACAAACCATATCTTTCCTGAAACTCGGGTGTGGTCTGTAGGAACTCCAGTCCGGGATGAGTTGCCAAAAGTTCTCTTAGCACAGGCTTAAAGTCATCCTGTTATAGATTAAAATAAAGCAGAAACTAAGTAAAAGGTTCACTGGGCACCAAATCTGGATAATATATGAAAATATTCTTCTACAATCACAAGTTTTAGTCTTGGTAACAACATTTCTTTTGCTTCAAAATTCGGTAACATATTGATTGATATAGAATACATAAATGAGGACTGAATAAAAGAACAATATTTTTTTAAAAATACCTGAGTCAAGCATTTCAAATCTGGCTGCTTTAGTATAGCATATATCTGAGTAGCTATGTCCAGATTCAACATGTTTTTGTTGATCCAATAATCAACAAATGCGTCCCTATAAGAAATGTGCAGAAGGTTATAAAACTTAACAGAGAATGGAAGGATAAATGGGAGAAATTTTCAGTGTAAAAACTCATGAAACAACCACATTAAGATCAAATTCACCAAAACCCAGAAAAAGATCAAAGGTGAAAATTGTTAAATACCTAGTTACAAATCCAGTGCTCCCAACATCAATCTTTTTGAAAAGAACCGTCGAGAAAAACGATGGCAATTTGCATATTTCCTTTGTCACAGATTTGAATTCTGGAATACCAAGTAGAAGACTGATTATTCGGTTTTCTAAATAAGGCATAGATGTATATCAAGATTTCTCACCTTGTATTTGCAGCCCCTCGAGGTGGCCGTAAAAAAACTGATTGATTAGAAAAATACATTGTTCCTTAAGTTCATTTGCAGCAGGGCGACCATTTTGAAAGTAGAACTGCAAGAGCACAAGTACCCAGGTTAAGAAAATGAATAAGAAAATTAGAGGAAAATGTCAAATTGATAAACAATATATTAAATAGCAAATAGTGCCACCTGATTGCTTAAAAAAAGGTACTTCACAAACCTGCGGTATCAACTCTTTAACGGGCTCACTAACCAATTTCAAAGGAGAGCCTAAATTAGATGGGCCAGCCCTTTGTTTCATAATACGAGGAGAGCCAGATGTACTTCTTGGAGATAAAGGCGGTGCACTACCCGCCGGAAACATCGACGGAAGAGAATTGATTGCATTAGCATGAGGACTTGAAGAGTTTCCGGGCACATTCAAAGGACCACCGGCTTTAGCCTCATTAAGCAATGATGTAACCTGCAGACATAAACATACATGTCGCATATGCATAAATGAGAGAGAAAAATACGCAGTTACGCACGAAGAAAGAAGAGCACAAATGGTAATACCTCCTTCTAGGATATTACAATGACTTCGGTACGGTACGCAGTAAACATAATAAAATTTAATAATGCAAAACCTTTCCTAAAGGAGCAGAGAGATCATTTTACTCATTTTGTCCCGAATAATACGTTTTAGACAATATACACCTTCATTTAAGATAAAAATTACTCAGTACACCCTCATTACCCGCAAAGAAGGAAGAACGCAAATGCTAACATCTCCTTCTTGGATATTATAATAACTTAGATACGTTACCATCTAGTAAAATCAAATTAGACATCACAAAACATTTCCCTTGAGGCCATTTACCCATTATAACACGAATAAACGTTTATAGACAGTATGCACCTTCATTTAAGATTAAAATAATTATCCACAAAGAAAGAAGAACGCAAATGGTAATATCTCCTTCTTGGATATTACAATAACTTAGATGCGTTACGCAATTAACCGAAGAAGCAGCGAGTCTATTTACCTATTTTACCGCGGATATACATTGTTTATAGACAATGTACACCTTTATCTGAGCCTACTCGTATCATCACAATGAATTTTAATGCACGTTGTCTTCGCATATTAATCAGTTCAAAAACGCTACCGATTAACAAGAAAATCGAGTTATTCTGCTCAATATATGCAGTCAACAGGCTACAAACCTAAAGCGAAAACTAAAACTGTTCTTTATAACGCAATTTCCCTGCAATCATCATGCTGTCAAAATCAATATCTCGGATAATTTTCAAAAAGCTATTCATCAAATATACAAATTGATGACTCCCCTTCATCCTTCCATAAATAATAAGAACCCCAATGCATACTAATCACCACAAAACCGATTAACGTTCAAAGAAATATTAACCCTTAAGAAAAATCGTAGTTCAGACACCAGACAATGCAATTGACTAGTACGGACAGATTAACAACCAACGAAACGTAAATCAACAACAAAAGAACAAAAGATTCCTCGAGGGCCAAGGATGGCAGAAAATACCAGTCGATTGGTCTCCGGCAGCGAGAGCCACTGCTCGAAGAGACTCTCAACGAAGGTCGGGTTGGATTTGAGCGCCAGAGGGGAGACCTCCGAGAGCTGCAATAACTCAGCGTCGAACGACGCCGCATCGCCGGCGATATCCATGCTCATCGAAACACATACAGATCGCCGAAACCCTAGGTTCGAAAATCCCAGCAGCTCAGAGCAGCTCGCTCCGACGATTCAGCCCCCTCTCGCCCCAAATCGATTCGACAATGCCGCCTTGCCGAGCTCCGAAGGCGAAGGTAAACCCTAGATCTTCACGGGCTTCAAAATCCCTAACGCTTCGTCGCAGATTCGGAAACCGCGATGCGAATGGGGAAAGAAACTGGAAATTCGAGAGAGAAAGTGTCTTGAGAGAAAAATTGGATTGAGATCGAAGAAATTTCAGAGCGAATCAAAGAAGTATGAAAATGGAGAGTGAAGAGAGAGATCTGAAAATCAACACACGAATTTCTGAAAACTTTGGTCTGAAGTGGGACACGTGTCCGTTACGCGAATTAGAATTAGCGAGCATGAAAAGAAGATAAATTACCTTCCTTTCGAGATAATTTATATATTGAATATTATTAAGAGAAATTAGCGGCATAAGTATACACAAATGTTAAAAAAACAGATGGGATTTTCCATTATAGTTTTCGTAAGAGGAATAATTCATAAATTTAAAAAAAATTGTTATTATCGTTAATGTCAAATTTTTACCGTTAAGTTGTAATCTTTTGGACATAACTTCGTTTTATTGGCAATGTAGAAATTAAGTACAATGACGCAAAACTCGTATTTCAGTAATCAGTAATGTATTGTGTGTTGGTGTTCAATCCGTGGCATAGTCAAAGAACTTGCTAAGATATTTATTATTACAACCGATGGCCAAAAAGTCAATATCGCTAAAAGTTTAGGGAAGAAAGTAATATTAACGGAACAAATATTAAGTCACTAAACCGTGGTAAAAAATTGGAAAAAAGAAAAAGCTCTAAGCACAAATTGATAAATTAAAATAGGTAAAGTGATAATAATAATATAATAATTCACCATATTAGAGATATTTTATACTTAAATAATAATAAACAAGAACAGAAAAGAGTTATTTTTTAACATTGATAGCATTTTCCTTCCCAGTAGACGTCTTTTGATAGAAAACGACATGAAACGTTTTTTATAATGCGAATTAGAAAAACGACTCGATCGGGAAATAACAGAAAATGAAATGAAGTAATGAACGACATGAAAAATTAAACGACATCAGACTTAGTAAGAATATTAGAGGAAAGAACAATTGATACAGGAAAAGTACACTGTAAGATTCGGTAATATTGTGCTCAATTTATACTTAGTAAGATAAGAATACTTCTAAGATTCTTGCGATAATTTGGCATTGGTCCAGCCGGGCGTGTCTCGAGCACGCTCGGCCCGGGCAATGGGACACGCAGATTCGATACAAATGCAAGATAATTTTTCCGTGTAAGCTTTGAACTGTTTGTCAATAAATTTGAATTACAATCAAAACTCTAACGCCGGACAAAATTTCATACGGAATTCAATTTTGATTTTATACAAATTAAATGTTGCGTAACGACCATTTAACTGCTTAAGACGTTTTCGACGATTCCCAGGTGAGCGAATTGCTCAACGTCAGAGACATAAGCTGCACAATTTCCCCCATGCTCGGCCTGGCTTCCGGGTTTTTCTTCAAGCAACCGCCAACGATCTTCACCACATAACCAACGAGCTCAACCGGGCGATCCTCTCCGACCGAGACATCGACGAAACTCCTCAAGCCCGCCTCTCGCTCCTCGCCACCAAATGCCTCCGACAAGCTCCGGTTCCCTGACTCCCGGCCTATCGCCGAGACCTCTTTCCCGGTGAGCATTTCCAGCAGCAGAACTCCGAAGGAGTACACGTCGAGCTTCGTCGAGACAATGCCGTGTTCCAGATACTCCGGCGACATGTAACCCCTGGTCCCGACGATGTGCCTCGTCACCGAGAAATGCCCGTCCTGCCTTCCCGCCTGCGCTGTCGTCGACCTTGCGAGCCCGAGGCTCCCGATCTTGCCCCTCAGATCCGTGTCGAGGAGGACGTTTTCGCTCTTGATGTCTTTGTGAACGAGCGACGGGTTCACGAAGCTGTGGAGGTAATCGAGCCCTGTGGCAACGTCCAGCGCGACCTGGATCTTCTGAGTCCAAGTCAAGGACTTCGGGTTAGGGTTTCCGCCATTGTTGCCGTGGATCCACTCGCTGAGAGGTCCGTTCGAGGCGTACTCGTAAACGAGGTACCAGAATCCCTCGCTGAACGCGACACCGGAGAGGCGAATCACGTTGGAGTGGTTGATCTTCTGCAGGAGGTTGATCTCGTCGGAGATGTCCCCGTCGACCTTCTTGATCGCCGCCAAATCGCCGTTGATGACGCCTCGATAAACTGAGTCTCTAACCAGAGAGCTCGCGCTGAAGCCGCCTGTGGCGGCTTCCAAATCCTCGAACCGGTACACCTTGATCGACTGCGCGATCTCCGATAAATGCCCGAGAAACTCCTCCGAGTACTCATCCTTCTCCCTTTTCGCGAACGATTTCTCCACAGCCTCGAAGCTCTCCGATGGCAGAGCCAGTTCTTTCGCCTCGTTGAGTTTCTTCGTCGCCTCCGTCTCCTTCTTCTTCCTCTTCCTCACGTAGAGGACGAAGATCGCCGCAGAAACCAACGCCACGCCTCCGATTGCCCCAACAAGAGCGTACAGCCATGTCTTCTTCTTCTTCTTCGAATCGTCTTCCGTCGGGGCAGACGGCAAAGCATGCGTCACCGGAGGCGGTGGCGGAGCTAGGGTTAGGGTTTGATTCGCCGTCGGAGGGTTTCGCAGAGGAACAAGAATATTCGTATACGCGTAAACATTGCCATCGATCGGAAGAGAATTGGCTTCGAAAACGGAATCGCTGCTCACACCGAACCTCTCGCTCAGGCTCGCCACCGATTCGCCCTTCGTGACGGCGTAGCTCAGCAGATACCGAAACCCTAGCTCGATCTGCCGCGCCGTCGGACAAGCGCACCGGAGAGGCACGGTGATGCCGCGGCCAACGGCGAGCGACTTCGCCGGAGGATTCCCCGTCTGGTTCAGCAGCGCCTGGCACGTGGTCTGGGCCTGGAAGGTGTTGTTGGCGATGAAGAGATAGGAGTCGTCTTCCTCGACGGAGTAGGTCGCGTTCGCCTGGTAAAACTCGCCGGAGCAGGAGCAGTTGACCGGAACCAAAACCAGAGCGTTGGCCGCGAACGAGGAGCGCTCCGACGACGCGTCGTTCAGAGCCGAGAGCTCCGTCGCGTCGGCGCCGAAGAGCGCGGCGATGGCGGCGACGGTGTCGTACTTCGGCGGCGCGGCGCGGAAGGTGAGGAAGGAGCGGCAGGTGGCGGCGGCGGAGCAGAAGTAGCCGAGCGCCGAGGAGTCGTTGTGCTGGACTTCGCAGTCGGTGGTGGTGAGGCCCACGTAGGGCTGCTGCGCGACCGCCACGGCGAGGACGGTGACGAAGAAGAAGATGATGGTGGTGGGGCTGTGAAGAAAAGCCATTTAGGGGGGTTTCTGAAGCTTCTCGTGAAGGTTTGGTTTTGACGGTGAGCTGTGGAAGTGGTCCATTAATGGCGGTGTTGGAGGAGACTTTTCTGAGCTGGTTTGTTGGTTGGAGTTGACCATTGACTTTTGAGTGCATGGGAGGAACGAGTTTCATGAGACGACACGGCTCTCGTTATGGTTGACTGCTAAAGAACAGTTACTTCAATCAACCGTGGTTAAATGGTCAACGACAGTGGCGGATAGAAGCTCTGCTTTGCGTAACAACAAGGATTCGGAAAATGTTTATATTACTTTGATGGTGGTTTAATTTATAATCAAATTACGCGGTAAAATGTTTATATTATTACATTATGTGCACGGCATAAATTCAAGTTCAGATCTTTTATTCAATATAAAAAATATTTAAGTGTCATTTTACAGATGATTCATG
The DNA here is from genome assembly GCA_954871525.1 of Parietaria judaica. Classification (NCBI taxonomy): domain Eukaryota; kingdom Viridiplantae; phylum Streptophyta; class Magnoliopsida; order Rosales; family Urticaceae; genus Parietaria; species Parietaria judaica. Next base: position 13,390,254 of record OX940862.1, read on the forward strand.
TTTTTTTAACACTGGGTACATTGAAACTACAAAAGACAAAATTAAATACGTTTCTAGTTAAAGGCTTGAATCTATATCACTTTTGACTATTTTTTTAAGATAAGAACTTCATCGAATCTTCAAGTATTTTGAACGAGTGAACTCCTCAATCCTCATCAATAAGAGTTAGAACTCAGACACAAGACGGTCAAAGACTACACAATTTTCTCATTAGTTGTATTACTTTTGGGTACGGACCGTGATTTACCGAAATTAAATATCATAGATAGACATTCAATTTCTTGTTTTCTATTATGTTTTGACAGAGTAATGCATCTTCGGTTATTTTCCCCTGCCTCGTATCCTTGTATTGTGTTTATATGAGTGATTATTTTGAGTTGAATATTCAAGGATGGATTTGGTTCCAGATAAAGACGCCTCTCTCTAGTTTCACTTGGATTGCATTTGCATATGACATGGTCATGGTTGGTTATGATCCTCAACCAACTGATTCTACACCTCTCTTTTATAATATAAAAGTTATTATCAAATATAACCTGAGTCCAGTCATGTTCATTCAATCACTCCTCCACCAGAACCAATTGATTGTAAATTTGTATATTTAAATCAATAAAAAACTATTTGTGGAAGACTCATCAATAGACCTTTTTTTTTCTTACGTAATCGGTTACTCTTTCAACAAAAAACAATTTTGACCCTCGAAAGAAAAATAAATACAATTGGAGTTTAATATGGACCACCATAAGTAATTAAAAATTATAACTTTTTATTAACATTTTGGATCTGGATTCTGAAATCTTCTGTTTTTTCTAAAGCAAATATATTCCATGTAGCATAGGTAAACCGTAAATCTAAAGGCGGAGAGAGTAATAATAAAATAAATAAATAAATAAAAAGGAAATCAACACTGGCCCAAACATATTCTCAATTGCTTGCTTTACAAGACAAGGGCTAAAACTAAAGTAAGCCCTTCCAAAGAAGAAATGGCTCAAAGTACCAAAACAAAACTTCTATAAGAATTGACTCCTCTTTGTTGTGTGGGTCAAGGATTATCAACCCTTCATTATTGTATATCAAGATTATTCTACTACTACATAAACTCGAACCGATAACTAAAGATAAATTCATCGGGATGATCATAAGCCGAGAATTCTATTAACGAATAAAGATAAATGATCTTTCTTTCGAACGCAAGGCTAGAACTGTCTCGATAGACGCTTTATAGGAGAAACCTCAACTCGAATAAACAAAATGAATTTTTTGAGCATAGAAAATTAATATTATTTTCTTCATATTTCATGATAGATAAAGTAGTTTTAATTTGTTTAATCGACTCAACTACTTTATTGCTTACTGTTAACATTTACATTCCAGACAGTTGGAACTTGAAAGATTTTTCATGAACTTTGTTTGTTATTGCAGTTTGGCCCTAGAATTTAATTGGCCAAAATACCCCTTCAAATAGTAGCACGTTACCGGGCTAAAATCGACAAAAGTTGTTAAATTGTTAGCAACATATGACTTGCGAAAATATAATTTTGTGAATAAATTACCGAACTAGATAAATATACTAAATTATGAGACTATTATGAAACAATCAACGAATCTAGTTATTCATGAGCCGCTAAAGGTACAAGTCAGAGACAAATAATAAAATATATGAAAATACTCTCAAACAAGCAGGTGTTAGCACAATTTTTTTTTTTTGTCCTTTCGTAAGGTGTACGGGGTAATATGCTACTTTTTTTAAGAGTATAAAGTGCATTTCTGCCAAAACTAAAATTTAGGGGAAAATTGCATCAATATACAAAATTCAGGGGTCATGAGTGTCAGTAACTCAAAGATTTTTTTACATAATTCGAATCTAACAAGATTCAAGGGATCAAATTTGAAAAGCACAGAGTTTGAATGTACAATTTTCAACTGATCATCTCCTTTTTCCTCTACAATGACAAGATTGAACAATAGAGTAAAAATGCTACGCAGACAAAATTCCAGAAGTTATGCCAATTGCATTCTAAGCTCAATCTTAGCTTCAGCGGAACAAGCAAGAGCGCTACGACGAGGCAAAAGACGGGCCCGGCGCGCGTGTCACGCAGCCTGTTCGTGATCGAGTCTGGCACAACGACGAACAGGACAAACCGAGCAACTGCATCAAACGATTGAAACCAATCAGACGAAAAAATTGTAAAAATCGAAACGTTTTTGTATCGGTTAAGAACGAGATCGAACCTGGAAAATCCTCAGGGTACATCAGATTTGCTGCCGTAGCAGCAAAGGAGAGCCAAGAACCTACCCATCCTCTGAAGATTTTAGATTATTTCAGTAAGAGAATTGAGAAATATGTAAGGAAGAATGAAACTGATAGAGCATTTTCATGGACCTGAAGATGTTGAACAATGCATTTGGGAGGATTGTGAAGAGGTAGAAAAACAGAAGAGTGCCTTGCAGAGACGAGCTTGGATCCGCCGTTCGGTTCAGGATCAGCAACAATCTGCGAATTTCACGTTAAAAGCACACGAAAAGTAGGTAAAAGCAAGAAATGTCCGTCTCTTAATAGATTAGTAAGGCTGAAACCGGTAAATAACTACCGAAATCATTCACAAAGTCGGTAATTTTCCAGTTTAAAAACTTGCATTAACCTGCTTTGAACCGGTAAAAAAACCCCGAGTAAAAACCAGTCTCCGACTGGATTTGACAGTTCTTAGTTTTTATAATAAACTGTTTTTAAAAACCGGAACTGAAAATCGTGAACTATTGAATAAACCGGTAATCAGTTGAGAGTTCCACCCTTGCGATTAGAGAGGTGACATCATCACCATTGATTCAACGACAAGAAGTTCTTCCTTGATAATGAAAAAAAGAGACAAAAACAAATAATGATATAAACAATGTGATATATATATGTATCAAAGCAAACACAGAAAATTTCACAGACTTGACAAAAATCGAAACTTTTCCAAGCAGAAGAATCACGGATTGATACAGAAAAAATGGGTGATAAAAAAGAGTGATAATAGTCTCACAAGCACAAGAGAGTTCCGCCCCACTGAAATGCAGTTCCGAATCCTCCTTGAAATGCAAAACTCGCTGGGATGAACTCAGTGAGTTCCATTGAAACACACTCTTGAAGCTCGGATATGGGGTCTGTTTGTCAGTCTATACGAGAGAAGACATGATAGACTCTTCAATTCCAAGTTTGTGACTTTTTCTTTCTCTTTTATATTAGTTTTCTCGAGACCTTCGGCGACTTAAAAGTCCGTTTGGTTATGATTACTTAAAGGGAATTTGTCTTTTCATACCACTTAATTTTATTTTTAGTTAAATTATACCCCTAGTTTTAAAATCAGCTCAAATATGCACGTCTACTTTATTTTTTTAAATAAATATACTTGTATTTATATTTTTAATATCTCTAACTATTCTTATTTTAAGTTTTGGAATCTACATTTATAACATTTTAGAATCAATTTTTTCTTTTATGAACTTTTTTAAAAAATTATAACAAAATTATTTAATTTAATTTAAGAAAATAGGTAAATAACGGTCCAGTTTGGAGTTGTCGTTGTCGTGCTGTTTTCAAAATTACATTTAAAAAGCGTGGTCAGAATAAGTAATGCACTGTTTAATTAATTAAAATAAAAAAATTAATTTAGTGTTTAGTAAGCAATTTTATTTAATTAACTTCTAAATATAAAAAATACTAAAATAAATATAAATAATATTAATTTAAATCACAATATCAATATAAAAAAGCAAAAATTAATAATTTTAATAATATAATTATTTTAATAAATAAATAAATAATATTTCCTAATTTGTTGTGCTTATTGTGTGTCTAATCGACAATAATTTTGATAAAATAATTGTGTTACATATTCTTTCATTGATGAATGTACCGTTCTTACTTCTTAGTTTGTTGTGCATTTCCAAGTTTCGTTTTATAATAAAAGTATATTTCTTTTTTTTGTGGTGAAAGTATTTTTTTTCATCCACATTTCTAACATTTACATGAAAGGGTGAAAGCGGAATCCGGGAAATTAGTTTTTTTGGTCCATGTTCTGAAAAATCAGGAATTTTGTTTTTGGTACTTGTTCTGGTTCCCGATTCAAAAAATTTCTGGTTCCGGTTCCGATTCTGAAAGTGTTTTTGACTTAAAATTAACATGTAATATTTTAAAAATTAGTAATTAAAAATTACGCGTAGTATAAAAAACAAATAAAAATATATATTACAAAAAAACGACATACTAAAAACATAAAAACGACACGTAGTTTAAAACTGGAACATGTACCAAAAATCGATAAATATTTTTTAGATACTGGTTCCAGTTCACGGTTCCAAAAACTTGGAACCGGGAAGTACCGGTTCCCGGTTTTAAGCTAAATTTTCCGTGTTTTTTATTAAATCAGTCTGAAACCGGTACCGGTACACAACGGGGAAACGGTTACAAATTTTTTAGCCCAAGTAAAATGTAAAAACCTGCCAAGTTAGTTAAAGGTGTTATCTCATAGTGAATGGAATTCTAAACATTGTACAAAATGTAAAATGTAGCTACATTTGTCAAGATATTTTTTAGCTTAGTTCTAAGTCGCCCATTTTCAAATTACTCGGGTACATTTGCAATTAATAACCCTAATTATTATGAGGAATCGCTCATCGCTGAATGTTGAACCCGTAAGTAAAGGTTTCTAACTGGCTTGAACCAAGTAGAAAAAAAGCGAGCGTTGTTGAATGGGAAGTTTTGGAGTGGCGTGGCCCGATCTCAATGACGGCTTGCTCTACACCGACCTCGTTCCCAATGGCCATGGTATCTCTCTCTGCTTCTTTTCATTCTACAAACTCTTCATATGATTTCATCAGAATAATCTGCAGAGGTGACTTTGATCCACTTCTACTCCACCAGATACGGCACCTCAGCTCCACTCCAAGGGTATGTGTATCTATCTATCACTCCTCTCTTCTTCTTCGCACTGATTCTGATTCTTCACCAGTTGGTTGCAGCGCATTCAGAACCGACAGATCACCCTCGATGCCCATGTCGTCACCGACCCCCATACCATTCTCAGGTTCCTCTTCCTCTCTCTCTCTCTCTCTCTCTCTCTCTCTCTCTCTCTCTCTCTCTCTCTCTCTCTGATCGATCTGCTTTCAAACTGTAGGCCGGGTTCGGAGCTGGTGTATCGCAGGGTTCCGTGGAGGGAGCCCGACGCGCCCTACACGCTCCTCGTGCTGTACGAAGATGATCACATGGTATGGTCATCTTCTTTCTCTTTAATCAGAGTAAGATCATTGATTGGTTTTGTCTTCAGATTGCTCTCAACAAGCCATCCGGCCTGCAAGTACTACCGGGAGGCCTCTTCCAGCAACGGACTGTGTTAACGCAGCTCCGATGGCGGAACCCTTCTCTTGCCTTGCATCATGCTCCCGTTCATCGCCTCGGAAGGGGTACCTCCGGTGAGCAACTTCAGTCCATGTTTTTAATAATGACAAATCAACTATGCTTCGCTAATATGATATCCGTGTCATGTTTTTATCAAGGAATTTTGCTCTGTGCGAAGACAAAAATTGCAAAAACTCGGCTTGCAGCGTTTTTCGCTGACGGAACCTCCAAGGTTAAGGGAAGCAGGTTAGAGAAACCGAGCCATTCTTCTATAATATATGTCATTTGCCACACCGGATTGTAAAATCAGTTTGTCGTTTGCTGTTCAGTAAAAGTAGTTCGGATGCGAGTGCAGCAAGGAAAATTTCGAAGATATATCGAGCACTGGCCAGTGGGTTACTTTGTGAGGATAAGGTAAACTCCATAGATTACCCTCTTGAATTCTAGTTGGGATACCTTTAGTTATGCAAAAATGATTTCAGGTGACTGTTGAGCAGCCGATAGGAATAATGCAGTATCCTGGTGTGGCTAAAGGGTTATATGTTGCATCCCACTCAGGTATGGTCTGTTATCAACAACATGTTTACTCGTCGGGTTTACATTTCGATGCCGTTTCTTTCTTTCTTTCTGCTTAGGTAAACCGGCTCTTAGCAAAGTTGAAGTCCTACAGAGAGATGTTGATAATAACTGCACCCTGGTCCAGGTACTGTGAGATGTTGAATTTCCCGTTACGGCATTTACAAAGCTTATTATTTTTAATTTCATGGTAGCTGACAGGTCGAGATTGAGTCCGGAAGACCGCACCAAATTCGTATCCATCTCTCTTACATTGGGCATCCCCTACTTGGTAAACCTCCACAATGCTGAATATTCCAACTTGTTTTGTACAAGATTGCATGTCCCATAGGGCGGGTTTTGACATTAAATTTGAATTTATATTTTTACTGAGAACGAAAATGTGTCACAGAACAATCCAGAGGATGTGTTTGAGAAAGAAATAATTTTCATAATTAGAGGAACACGCTTCTCTTTTACAGTCAACGTATGCGTGGAATTAGAGGATCAAAGTACTCGAGATTATAACATCTATTTTGCTTTTCCAGGAGACCCTCTCTATGGTGTTGGTGGCGTACCAGTACCACACTGCCCCGATTCTGAACCTGACGTTCACGGTTTTGCAGCAGATGGGTATGTTTGGTTTCCCTTGTACTAGGAATTGTAATGAGCCTTGAAATAGCGGGAGCTTAGATATTCTTTGATTGATATGAATACAAGAGGTTTTTGAATGGTGTTCGTTTTGGTTTAGAGGGTTTCTAAGACCTTCGAAAGCCGTTCCCGGAGACTGTGGCTATAGCTTGCACGCCTATCAACTTATTCTCTCGCATCCGACAACCGATGAGGTACAGACTCTATGAAGTCAACAACTAATTCTCCGGATGAACCCTGCTATATTGCTCAACAACTTTTTTGCATCTTGCGGATACCAATTAACTCCCGGGATTTGACCAACTTATTATCGCGATTTTGTTATTATAATTACTGGGATTGTGATATTTTTATATGCAGGTAATGAAAATCACAGCGCCGCTACCTGATAATCTTCGGAGTCGGCAAGAGACCGATGAATTAAATGTTGAGAATTCTCCTCTAATTGCTTAGCGTCCACAGTTACTTGAATCACAGACACTGAATCAAATCACGCTCTTTGAAATTGCAACAGATTAATTTTGTGTATTTTCTCTTTCGGGGACGAAATACAAATACAAAGTTGGTGGAATATTATAAGAATAAACAAGATATTTGGACCAAAAAGACCTCGGACTCTCAAGTCTCGACAATCCATTCCATACAAAAACACTATATAATACAAACGCAGACCTACATCCCCTTGGCCTTTGCCTGATCGAAGTGGAGCTCAGAGCGGCCACCGGATCCATCACTCTCCTAAGTGCGTTCGGGATATTCGTTATTATTTTTTAAAAAAAAATTGTATGAAATGCCCATTTTTGTGTCAATTTTTTTTAAAAATGTCTATTTATGAGAGTATAAAATATATACAATAAGTATTTTTTTTTAAATGTATGACACATAATGGACATTTCATTTATTAACTTAAAAAAAGGCTATAGAACAATGTTTAGGTCCAATTACATAAATGCGAAAAGACGTGATTAAACTCTAAAAACAATTGTAACTGTAATTCAATAAAAGTGATTAAAGTTTTTTTTTTTTTTTCATTAACTCTCTACGGTGAAGTTTCAAGTGGCGCATAGTAAAATTTTGTTGTTTGATAGATCAAAGAGATATTTACGGCATATTTATTCAATCTTATACTAGGTGCGTTCAGAACATTTGTAACTTCTTTTATGCAAAAAAGGCTACATAACAACGCTAAGGTCCAATTACGTGAATGCAAGTTCACATATTTACACAGAATACACTTATGTCTATGATTGAACTCTAAAAATATTAATTCCTTAATTATTTAATATTTTTATTAAAATAGAAAACATAAGCGTTCTTTTTCTTTTTCTTTTTGAACATAAGCGCATCCTTAACTTAACAAATATTCACTCACATATAACTTTTATATTTTTTTGTGACCTTTAATTACTTTTTTTTTTTTTTTTTTAGAATTTAGTGACACGTTGAATGTTAAAGTGCATATGCCTCAAATATTCCTAAAATTAATCGGTATATTCTAATTAAAATATACAAGAAGTAAATTTACGAACGGAATTAAAAAAAGACAGTTTTGAAAAGAAGAGGGGTGTGTTTGTCATTTACAGAACATCTTCACCTGCCGCCAAATACTAAACCTATGGCGGTGCTCTCTAAACCTAGTTATCGACGCCCTCATTCTCCTCCTTCACCATCTCCGACCAGGTACTAATTCTTCACCAAATTCTTACGCTTCGATTCGTTCATCTCTCGACTGTGCTCGCTTTGAACGATTGTGATTTCAATCTCTTCCGTTCTGTATCTGCATTTCATATTGGTTTCTAGATTGGCGATTTTTTTTCTTCTTCAAGTTTTTTGTGGTGTTTTGAGTCTTGGATTCATGTTCAGTTGCTCGAGCTTTGCTGTTGAACGACTGTGATTTCAGTCTCTTTAGCTACAACCATGTTTATGCCTCTGCTCTGCATTGTTTGCTCTTGACCGGTTTTGATTGCACCCGCTTCGGTTCTTACTATGATTTTGCTTCGATCGCTGCAGATTCTGGAGCAAAACGGGAGCTCGTATTGAGCTTTGAGATAAGGTAATTCTGATTTCTGGCGTCGAAGCCGCTGTCATTTTTTGGTGAATTCTGTTCATCGGTTATCAGCATGTATCGTTCGTTTGCGTTGCGATGCTCTTCACTCGGTGGGATTACTTGTTCTACGTTTTGCTCTTATGCTTCGTCAGGATTTTGAATTGTTTGCAATGTCATTTTCGTGTTTCTAATTAGTTTTTCGACGAATTCGGAAGAGTTTTTTTTTTTTCTTTCTAATTTCCGGTCGTTCACGCACTAGCATGTACGTATATCTATCTTGGTCCGCCCCTATGATTTCATACTTATATCGCCTTTGAACTTTTGCAGAAAACCCTTCTGGTGGTTCATCTCGCCAAGCCAGGTCATTGACAATTTGATATGGTATATGACCAGTAGTCGGTGCTCGGTGTTATTGTATGTCTTAAACTCTCAGTGTTGATTTACGTGAACTACGGAGAAATGGGATATACCGTTCCCCATCAGAGTTTTATGGTTGGTAGTACTCGCGCTTCGAACCGAAGTCTCAACCAAGACAGTCCCTGTTCTGTAACTAGACACAGCTCGACTCTAAAATTACCTTCATTTCACATTACATACCTGCACAAGAGCAGTGGCAAAGCCCAATCACATCCTGGGAAAGTAGATTTCGGTTCTTTACCAAGTCTGCATTTGTCACAATGCACGCGTCTGCAGAGAAGAGTCAGCGTCAGTAGCTTAGACGCAGTTGATCAAGTCGAACAGATTACTGATTCTTACGAGACTGATTCCGAGGGAAACGGGAGACAGAGGTTCACTTTGAACAAAGAATCTCATGACCCTTCGTCTTTGAATCTAGACGGGAGATTAGTCGGGAACGACGACCGGACAAACAACAACATTCTTGAGCACCTGTGCCGTCGGGGAAAGCTGATGGAGGCAGGAAGGCTGATCGACGTGATGGCGCGAAGAAACCAGATTCCACACTTCCCGTCTTGTGTAAACCTCATCCGCGGCTTAATTAAGATGGATAAGATTGACAACGCAGCCAAAGTCTTGAGAATCATGATCATGTCCGGCGGAATTCCCGATACCATCACCTACAACATGATGATCAGCGCTCACTGTAAACGAGGAGAGTTGAAATCCGCCATTGATCTTCTGGAAGATATGAGCTTGAGCGGCTGCCCTCCGGATGTCATAACGTACAATACGATAATCCGATTCATGTTTGGAAACGGTAATTTTAATCAGGCCGTGGGGTTTTGGAATGACCAAGTGAGAAAGGGTTGTCCTCCTTATCTCGTCACGTACACTATTCTCATCGAGCTAGTTTGCAAGAATCTAGGAGTTTCAAGAGCCACCGAAGTATTGGAAGAGATGGCCGTCGAGGGTTGTTACCCCGATATAATCACTTACAACTCTCTCGTCAATTTCACTTGTAAGACGGGAAAGTTTGAGGACACTGCTTTGATTCTGCGCACTCTACTCTCTCACGGCATGGAGCCCAATTCTGTGACTTACAACACACTTCTCCATTCTCTGTGTAACCATGGCTGCTGGGATGGAGTCGACGAGATCATAACCATTATGAACAGCACTTCAAACCCACCGACTGTTGTAACATACAACATCTTAATGAACGGTTTGTGTAAATCCGGGCTTTTCGATCGTGCAATCAACTTCTTCGCTCAGATGGTTTCAGAGAATTGTTCGCCAGATATTGTGACTTACAACACACTCTTGGGCCCGCTTTGTAGAGAGGGAATGGTGGACGAGGCCCTTCAACTTCTTAATCTTTTGTGCGGTACGAGCTGTTCTCCGGGTTTGATCACCTTCAACATCGTGATCGATGGATTAGCGAGGAAGGGTTTCATGGAAAAAGCGCTCGGGTTGTATTTTCGGATGATTGAAAACGAGATCAACCCCGATGATATTACCCACCAGTCTTTAATTTACGGGTTTTGCAAGGCGGAGCTGCTCAAGGAAGCTGTGGAGATTCTGAAGGAGATGCATAAACGAGGCCAAGAGGTTCGAACAAGTACTTACCGATCGGTGATCCACGGGCTGTGCAAAAACGACAATGTGGATATTGCAATACAAGTTCTGCAAATGATGATAAAGAATCGATGCTCTCCGGATTCCTCAGTGTATTCTACGATCATCAAAGGGATTTCGGCGGCCGGAATGACGGAAGAGGCGGACGAGCTCCGTAAACAGTTGACTACATTGAAGGTTCTAAGAGAGAAGACGGCCGAACGTGTCGGGACAAACTGAGTTTTGTTTTTTGAGAAAAGTTTTGACATACTTAGGTTTCTTTAGGCCTTTGTAGCAGATCACTTCTTTCTTTGTAGTTGAATTAGAAATTACATTCTCCGTTGAGATAATATAGCCATATATATATATATAATATCATGATCCATGTGGATTCCATGCTTTTCGTGTATAATTTTTTAAAGAAATTCTTACATGTCTCTTCTGCATCCATTAAAAAAAATAAAATCAAAATACACTGCTTCGAAGTATATTTTAGTTTTGATATACCCCAAAAACCTTTTATTTCTAAAAATTAATAATTGTCCATGCTTAGAAAGAAACCTCTAATTTATTTTTATAAGTAGTCTATTTTTGTTTAAAAGCCAAAATATATCTTTAAACATAAATTTAAAAATCTGTTATCATTATTATTCCAAAAAAATTATATTTATATATATATTAAAGACAAACTAAATAGTAACAACGTCTTAATCTCGAATTACATAAGTTATTATTTTTTATTTTTTTTTGTAAATTAGAGAATATTTACGAAAAATTAAAAGCTGAGAATAAATAAGTAGTTTCCCTATTTTGTTTGTTAAAGGGTCTGTTTGAAATGAGCATAAACTAATCCTTAATTTCCGACAGTGTGAGGTCTTTACAAACATCAAGCATCGGAAATGTTTTGTTCAAACGCTTGAACGACTGTTCCGAAATCGCCCTCATCTCGAAAAGCGAGTTCGCCAGCCCCATCGCTTCGACCCGCCGCCCCGTGAACCCGATCCCCTCAATCAGCAGCGTGTACGACGTCTCGTTTGGCTGGCATCCCTTCTCCACCATCGCCGCCAGCACTTCAATGGCCTCGTCAACCCTCCGAGCCTTGCACAGCCCGAGAAGAACGATGTTGAAGCTGATCACTGACGGCTCGAATCCCCCGGCTTCCATGTCGACCAGCAACCCGATCGCCTCGCTCACCAGCCCGTCCCTGCACAGGCAAGAGATCAGCGAGTTGTACGTGATCACGTCGGGCTCAATCTGCCTCCGGACCATGTCGGAGATCATCTCCAGAGCCTTCACTCGCTCGCCGGAGCCCCACAGCACGCTGAACATCGTGTTGTACGAGCTCACGTTCGGAGGGCACCCGATTTCCCAGAGCTTGTTGAAGATCTCCAGGGCGTGAACCGCGTTGCCTCTGCGGCACAGAGCCGCCAGGATCGTATTGTAGTTCACTATGTCCGGCAAGCTCCCGTCCGAGATCATTGCGTCCATGAATTTCACCGCCGTTTCGACCTTACCCTCCTTGCAGAACGCAGAGATCAAAGGGTCGTAGCTGTAAGCGTCGGGTACTATCCCCTTCTCCTTCATCGCCTTGAGAACGCTCACTGCGTCTTCAACTTTCCCGTCGCGACAAAGCGTGCTGATCAGTATGCTGTACGTCACCACATTCGGGGCGCATCCCCCGCCGGACACCATGTCTCCGATGAGCTTCTCCCCTTCCGACCACTTGCCCTGGTTCAGAAGCCCCCGGAGAAGGATGTTGTAGGACACAATGTCGGGTTTACAGCCTTTCGCGTCAAGGCTCTTGACAAATGCAAATGCTCGATCCACCTGTTAAAAAACCCGCAATTAAACAAAAAAACGAACAACCTTCGAGCCGTTCAAATACTCACACTAAAAAAAAAACTAAATGCTCTCACAAAAACTGAATTCGACTCAATTATCGGGCGTCACCGTACCATGTTCTCCCTGCACATTCCCCGGACGACGGCATTGTAGGTAAACATGTCGGGAAGAAGCTTCCTGGCGAGCATTTCCTCGAGCAGCTCCATGGCCTTGTCGATCCCGCCCTCGCTGATCGTCGCCTCGATCAGGATCGTGTACGTGATCACTGACGGCTTGCATCCGTCGGCGAGCATCTCGGCCAGGACCGCGAACGCGGCCTCGATCTTGAGCCGGCTGCACAGGCTCCCGATCATGATATTATAGGTGATGGTGTCGGGCGAGAAGCCCTGCGCTCGCATCCGGGCGAGCACCGTGTTGGCCCACTCGATGCGGTTGGCCTTGCAGAGGCCGCTGATCATGGCGTTGTAGGAGAAGAGATCGGGCTCGCCGTGCTTCTCGAGAATCTCCATAACCCTGACCGCCTTCTGGATGTTCTTGGCGCCGAAGAAGCCGCGCATGACCTTGGTGCAGAGGATGGTGTCGGGCTTGTAGCCCCTGCCGACGAGGAGCTCGAGGAAGTAGAGCGCCTCGTTGAACTTCCCGGCCTTGCAGGAGCGCGTGATGGACTTGAGGAAGTGGGACTCCTTGGAGTCGCCGCCATGGACGCCGCTCGGAGCTTGCTTGGGCTCGAGCGAAACCCTAGCCTTGTTGTTGTTGGCGGAGAGATTGGAGGGTCCTCCACGGTGGAGGGCGGCTCTGTGGGAGGCGGGGTGGGAGGAGGGGAGCTTGGGCTGCGCGGGGAGGTTGGAGAGGGAGCGGGGGAGGAAGTCGGCGGAGAAGATAGTCATGGAAGCTCCTTCCTTCCTTTCTCTCTCTCTGGGTTTCAGAGCTCGACGGCCATGGAAGGTGGTGAAGAGAGAGAGAGAAGATTGGGATTGGATTTGTGTCGCAGGGATAAGGTATCACTATTAACTTAATAAATAGATAATTAAGATTAAGGAATGAATAAATAAATAAATAATCCTATTCATGGTCCGAGTTTGGGTTGACCCTTCATTTGTTAAGTCAACCCAATTGGATACTCTGTCTTGACTTTGACATGCGACTAAAGTCAAAGTAAGTGTTTTGCGGGTTTTATTCGGTTTACTGATAGTGTAATTTATAGTTTTTTTTGTTGTTGTTGTTGAGAATTTGAGAATATCGTATCGTTACTCGCGTAGGTAGGTATTTACTTGTGATCTCGATCGGAAAACTTGGCCCGGATCAACTTCGAGTTTTCCAAAATATGGTTCCGATAACACTATTGACTTCTTGTAGAAACTGGTTATTCCGAGGACGCGGTAGAAAACCCCCATTTTTATCTTGTTACTGAGGCCGTGACTGGTTTTAAACCGAAAAATACCGGATTTTTTATTCATAAAAAAATAACAGTAGATTGAAATAAATTTTGTCTAAATAAATATATAAAATAAACAAAATCGTGACTGGTTTTCAAAGCCGGACCAGGTGATAAAAAAATATATATCTAGTTATTAAGTGGTGCGGATAACCAGTTAAGGAACAGTTAAAAAATTAGTATGTCTTAGATTCGCCTTTGCTATGATCCGATGCTTCATCGTGACACCCCAAATGATCCCAGAGGAACCGCTTTTCCGGGCACGCCTTGTTCAGCAAGGTAATCAAGTTCTGGTATCTCAGCTTCTTCGAAAATTCGATCCCGTGAAACTCGGGCGCTTGCTGCGAGAAAACGGAATCTAAATAACGAGGAAAAAAAAACCCGACTCAAATAGAAGAGAAGAACTAGACTCATCTTACCTTTGTCAACCATAACATGTAAGTGGCAGAGTGCGTGGCTTGCGCTTCGTGGTCTTCGAATTCACTGTCTGGAATGGTCGAGCACGCGTGTAAGAGATCGAGCTCGTTGTCCAAGAATGTTGCAACCCCGGCATCCGAGTTAGCCTCGGGCAGGTCATTAGAGAGGCGCGTCATCAAAACTATGGCTAGGAAGCGGCGATGAAGCCACAGAGCCTGCACGCAAGTGATAAGATAGTGAAAACTTAGGTATTAAATGAATCCAGATTCATTGGAGGATTAATTGGCAGTAATCTCGGTAATTTTGTTCGACGGCGCACTTTGTACCCTGAAGTTTCACATATAGTGCAATTTATCCTCTAATATTTTTTTATAAATGAGAGTTGTTCTCTGAAGTCAGTGCAGGAGTAGGGAATATTTGAACCAAAATGAAATTCAGAGGAAAAGAAATGCACCACATGAAAACTTATGGAGTAAAAAAGAGCATCAAAGCTAAGTTAAATAGGCAAAGTGCACATATGATAAAATAAAGAGGATATTACTGCAATTATAATTATAGACAGCAAAAGCTCAACAAACCTCTCTCCCAACATAGAGCTTTATCAATGTCTCGTTCCAATCGAGCTCGTCCTGTCGTATGCCAGAGTGTCAATTAACTGAACAAATATTAAAATAAATCAAAGTTTATAAAAAATACGTATAAGTTGGGAGAAGAAAAAATGACGGCATATATATATATATATATGTATTATGTATATGTGTATATATATATATATATCTTATTACCGCGGCATGTATTACTGATGTTATTAAAAGCGTAAATTCTTGTATCAATGGGTATTATTTGGTATTAAAAACACGTATAAGTTAGGGGAAGAAAAAATGACGGCATATATATATGTGTATATATATATATATATCTATCTTTTTACCGCGGCATGTAATCCTGATGTCATTAAAAGCGTAAAATCCTTGTATCAATGGGTATTATTTGGTATTAAGGATTTATACTTTTGAAACCATTAGGAGAATAGCCCGCGACAAAAAAAACACCAATCTTTTAGGTATTTTTGCCGCAACCTTTTATTTTAGCGTTATTCACATATTCAGGACAGTTTTATTATTTCTTACTAATTGAAGATTTGAGAAGTATGATAAGAATTATGCCTGCAGTTTTTCGATGCTGAAAAGATAATTATAACAAAGGCGAAGCAATTTTACCTTCCATAACGCAAGAACATCGACGGTAAGCTCTGAACATGCAGTTTTTGGCTCGTCACTTGAGCCTCCTAAAACTCTAAGCATTAACCGCTGTAGATAAAAACATCTGAGCATGAACATTTGAAGCTTAATGTATTAATATAGTCATACTCAACATGGAGAAACACGATTATAATGGTTTCGGAAATCACGGGATTAAAAACTCACTCTTCTGAAATGGAAGCAACTGTTATCAGCAACGTGCAAGCCCGCCCATTTTCTGGATTTCTTCAACTCGTGAAGTGCCTGCAAGAGCACAGATTCAATAATCATGAACTTCAATACAGCAATTTCAGGAGTGACTTGAGTAACACTCCACAGAAAAATACATACCTGCTCCATTGACATGTAGGAAACCAGCCAGCATCTGTGATTCCACGCCCGGTAATTCATTTTCGACCGCTGTAAACAGAAAAAATAGCAAGTAACATGAAAGTCATTAGTCATAATAATGTAAAGAAAACTTTTAAAACTATACTGTCGATTCAGTTATTACACTATTGTAAAAATTTCTATGAGTGAAGTGAACACGCCCTGCATATAAAACCTAATTTTTCGGAGCAATAATTCAATCACACTCGATTAATCGGCTTTATAATTATTATACGTAGTTACTGATATTATGAATTTGCTAGCCAACTGACATATACACAGATGAGTAGGTATACTAAAGAATAACATAGAGTTTTTTGCGTGAATTTAGTAAAACGGTTAAAAGTTGGCGAACTTTCAAAATTTATAAATGGAGTTCACAATCGAGATAAAACCTCGGCTATTTTCTCAACAAGCTCAGATTCTCTTCCTATAATTTCTTGAAGGGTTGAACATCTTCTAGCAATCGACTTGATCACCCACCGTCTAACAATGTTGAATATTTTGACATACCATTAGTTCCAATGATTACATAACTAAAGAACATGCACGTCTGAAAATTAAATCTGTATTGGATCAGAGCGAGTAGACGCGGAAATTAGAAACATTTTTTCCCGTTCATTTCTTTTCCAGGCAAAAGTAACTTTTTGCAGTAGTTGTGAAACAAGAAACGAATATAATATTTTCTTATTAGGTAAAGACATACTGATATATCACCTATGGCTCCAAGCATGCTCACATTTTGGGGCATACGAAAGGAGGAGCGCTGATAGCCGCAGTTCATTTGTGTATTCCGAGACAGGATGCTTTTTTGAGACAACTAATTTCCTGCATGGAATTCACTAAATATCATCGGTTGTCGTGAATCAAGAAATATATTACAGTAAAACAATAATAAATTATCCGCTGTCGCATTGTCTCTGTTTGCCCCAAAACTTTTCTCACTTAAATTTAGTTGATTCCTAGTTCAGAGGACAATGCATAGGGAAAACTGATACAAATATATCTCCAGAGGCAATATGAGACTATGCGATAGGTTTCGGGGGACGACTGATTATAACTCATAAATAAATAAGCTACATGCGGTTCAACACACATAGCTAATCATATAACCAAACCAACCATAAGCCATAAAAAGTAAACGATAGAGAGAGAGACACGCCTCGTAATAAAGCAAGAACAAAAAACGCAAACCTAGAGTGCCACGCAGTACCGAAATCACAGCTTAGCAACAAGAGAGACTTGCTACGCTTCATAACTTCACTTTCAATCTCACTGTATGAAGATATCGAGGAGTTGTCAGACGTCTCGCAACGTACGTTGTACTCTATTTTTGCAGTTATGAATGCACATCTAGCCGCTTGGTATAAGGGAAGAACAACATTGGTCGAAATCCCGAGCTTGTGATGTTCACACCAAAAACTAGCATCGAGATGCTTAGCAGAAACCTCTGCAACATCTGATGTTCCGGAGCTCAAACCGCCTGCTTCGTCTTCTTCTCGAGAACGCATCGTAGCAAATTGGGAGGGATGCACAAACCCCACTTCATCACTTCATCGAAGTTCAAAACAAACAACACGAATGCAGTAAAGTTAACGTAATATACTCATGACATATCAGAAGCAATAACCAACACCCAATAAACGACATATGTATGTATAACTCAGTGTGTAACTGTGTATGTCCATGTATAATGTTCTTTACTTACATGAGAGGATCAGAAGCCAGAATCAGGTCCAGTTGATTCAAAAGATGATTAGCCTCGACCTGATCAGAACGCAAGCTTTGGTGACACAATTTGCCTTCTTCCATTCTCGAATCTGCAAAAACTCCGACTCACAGGGTGATCTGAAACCAGAATCAGGAAGGACGAATCAAAATCAGTCCATTTTCTTAGCTATAGAGAGAAATCGTGAAGATGTCTCAGTCGCACAGAGCACATACCGATTAGTCTCCGAACACTGCACCAACCGAAACTTACATGTGAAGATTTTCGAAGCTCTCTCCGCAATTCAATGGATTCGTGTGCTCCGAAGGTGAAAGGCGAGCTTCAGATCTTCACGGACTGAAAAGCTCCGTTTCTGTTCTTCTCTCTCGATCGGCGAAGCTCCATGGAATCGAGCAGAGGAAGGACACAAGCTTTTCTGTGAGAATCCAATTGAGATTAGGGAGCATGTAGTAGAACAGTCAACACGACATTCAGTATATATTAAACGACAATATGTATAAAACCGACATCAAAAGATTATATAAATTTGTTTTTATCATTGAAATTTTCACTGTCTAATGTCTTTTATTATACTTCTTATCAAAATTTATTGTTAAAATTTCGTGACTACCAAAAAAGATTAAAAATAAGGGTTAATTGCGGCGAAAGTACCTAACTTTTGGTCAAATTCTCTGTTGTGTATACAACCTCCGTAAATGACAGCAAAAGTACCCAAACTTGACATTTAGGAGTTGACCGAAAAATCCACCTATGTGGCAATCAGCCTTTGCCACATGACACTTGGCTGCCACGTGGAATGCCACGTAATTAATTTTTTTAAATATATTTTTTAAAAAAATATTTCTATTTTTTTAAACAAACTTATTTTTTATTTTTATTTTTTTAATAAAAAATAATTTTTTCCAATAATAAAAAATAATTAATATTTCAATTTAAGTATTCATTATTGGTTATAATTATTTATTTTTTAAAAAGTGGGTAGAACGAAATAAAAATCACCGCTCACGGTTCACTTGAACTCCGTTTCCAATCCGGTTCACGTATCGAATAAAATTGTTTAATATGTTTAATAATAATAACTAATAAACACATACAAATTGTTTACAAAGTCAAGACATAATTAAATACACACCACTTATTCAAAAACAAAAAATAGTAATCATATCTATATTTAACAAAAAAATATTTTTATTTGTTTGCATGATTTTTTTGTGTTTGCATTTTACAATTATAATAATTGTTTAATATGTTTTTTTATGTATATATTATTCTCTTTTTTTAAATTGTTGTAAAATAATCATATGATTATTATTGGCTATTATTATTAAAAATATTAAGCGATTTCGTTTCACACGTGAAACGGATCGGAGGTGAAGCTTGAGTGAATCGTGAACGGTGATTTTTTTTCTTTATTTATTTTATTTGGTCCACTTTTTTAAAATGAATAATTATATTTAATAATAAAACTAATAATGAATATTTAATTTAAATATTCATTAGTGGTTAGTATGAAAATATATATATTTTTTAAAACAATTAATCTTTTAAAAAACAATTAATTTTTTTTAAAAAATAATTTTTTAAATCATTTAATAAAATAATAATTATGTGACATGCCACGTGGCGCCAAGTGCCATGTAGCATGCCATGTGGCAAAGGTTGATTGTCACATAGGTAGGTTTTCTCGGTCAACTCCCAAATGCTAAGTTTGGGTACTTTTACCGTCATTTATGGAGGTTGTATACACAACAGAGAATTTGACTAAAGGTTAGGTATTTTTACCGCAATTAACCCTAAAAATAATGAACATTTGGATTTTGAGCTGTTGACATTAGGTACTTACGCCGAAAATAACCTTTCGTTTCCGTTCCGATAGTTGTAAGAAGAGTAATTTCCCTAATCATCGGTCATCTTCTTAGGGTTTAAGGTCAGCTTAGCTTACAGTCGTGAAGAACAACTGATTGCTTGTTTCGCCATTGATGTACTGACTTCTCGATTGAGCTAATGGTGGAGTGATCGCTGTTCTTCGCTGAGACGAAACTAGGTAAACGATGATGGTTGGAATCTGTGAAGAGCAAATGATTTGTTGAGCACCACGTCATTTCATTGTTTTGTGTTGCTCTGTGATGCTATTATTACGTGTTGTAGTACAATTGTTGAGTTCGTTTGCTATTCCGATTCCAGAGAGTTTGAGCGACGATGCGAGGGTTCGAGGAGCAAAGTGGAGGAGCGAATATGGCCACGCTTCAGGCCACCATGCAAGCCATCGAGCTCGCTTGCACTTCAATCCAGGTTCGTTTTCTCGCTCTCTAAATGTGCTGCTTGGTCATTTTGAATGAAGATTTGTGATTAGCCAAGCGGCATCGAGAGAGTTCACGAAAAACGAGAGAATGTGTCGAACGGGAAATCAATAGATGTAGAAAATCGTCGAAAAAGTTCCGTTCATTAACATTAAGTGTGAAAATTACATACATTAACTTTTATGGGTATCGGTACTCCCGATATCGGGATTTGAAGCAATGATTCAGTATCATTTATGAGATTCTTTGTATTTCTATCTCGTCACGGATCGTTTTTGTTGCCTTTTAGCAGATGCACATAAATCCCGCCGAGGCCGAAGCAACTATACTGTCGCTTTCCCAGTCCCAACAACCGTATCAAGCTTGCAAATATATCCTTGGTAGGTGTTCTTTTGACCGTATAAACATATGAGTATTATGTAAAAATGCAAATCGAATCATACCGAATGATGAGAAAATGTTGCGATTTCGGTTTGAAATTGGATGTACTAATAATAACCCGAGTATGAGGTATTTATTAATTATCTTTAGTTTTCCACTTTCCTAAACTAATTTAATTTTAAATTTCTGGTTCCAGAAAATTCTCAGTTGGCAAACGCAAGATTTCAGGCTGCTGCAGCAGTCCGTAATGCAGCAATACGGGAATGGGGTTTCATAAGTAGCCATGAAAAGACGAGTTTGATTAGGTTACATTTGTCACGTTTATCGGTTCATGTGGTGAATAATAATATAAGTCGTCATGATTTTAGTGTACGACTGTTAAGAGTGAGATTATCCATATTGATTATTCTTAATTACGTTTGTCTTGCAGCTTTTGTCTCTGCTTCGCAATGCAGCATGCCAGTTCCCCTGATGGCTATGTTCAAGTGAAGGTTTCTTCTGTTGCTGCACAACTATTGAAAAGAGGATGGTTAGTGGTGCAAAACGGAGCTCATAATATATACACGTCCTGTATTTCTAATATCGTTTGTTTTTGTTTCTTGTGTGTGTATGGATTAATTCCAGTAAGAATATGAATATCTATTAATAGACTAATACTCAGCGCTACGTCTTTTTCAGTAATTAGACTTAAGTTTTAAGACTCCAATATTCTTTGAAAGAGAACCGAAGACCTGTTTGATAAATGTTTCTTTGTTTGCAGGCTCGATTTTGCATTCTCCGATAAAGAGTCATTTTTCGTTATGGTACTTTACTCTCAGCATAGTCCATAAACCAATAAATAGTTACCTGACATTTTTTTAGTTGAGAGTATAGTATTCAAAATATCAATCGTTCTTTTACACATAAATGATTCGTAATTAAATTGCCATCTGACAGTTTTCGGTCTGCAGGTGAAGCAAGCGATTTCTGGCGCTCATGGTGTAGATGCGCAATTTGCTGGAATTAATTTTTTGGAATCCTTGGTATGCCTTTGAGTGATCAAAACAGTTCAATGTATAAGAATTTTAAGATGTTGCCAACTCATGTGTAAGAATTTTATTCCTCAAGGTATCTGAATTTTCTCCTCATACATCAAGTGCAATGGGCCTTCCAAGGGAGTTTCACGAGCAATGTCGAAAATCACTAGAGCAGGACCATCTTAAGGTTATTCCTTATTTTCTGGATCATGGTTTTACAATTAAATTCTTGAGATTATCTGTCATTTTCTCATGATTTATTTTGTGTCTGCTATTTCACAATTCAATAAATGATATTGTGTTTATCTGTCATTTTGTTTAGGATTTATTTTTCTGATTCTTTTGTTGCTCTTCACAATATAATAGACGTTTTACTGCTGGGCACGGGATGCTGCTGTAAGCGTCACAAACAGAATCATGGAGTCGGATTCTGAAGTTTCGGAAGCCAAAGTTTGTTGCGCTGCACTTCGATTGATGCTTCAAATTCTGAACTGGGATTTCTCGTATAGCAGTAGCAGTGCAGCAACTAGTGTGTTCTTAGCCGGAGGAAGGCAAGATAACGATTCATCTAAGAGATCCGAGTGTAACTTAGTGCAGGTATCACATCTTTCATTACTTTTGTATGTTAATATGAACATATCATTTAGGGGTTGAAACTTGATTCTGAGTTGTTACATTTTTCCAAAGCAGTACATGAATTTTCAGCTCTATCGGAAACCGGTTTTAAGACGATTTTTGTAAAGCCAGTAGCAGAACCGATCTTTAGAAGAAAAAAAAAATCTTATGAAAACCTGAAAATCCTTGCTAAAAAACCTAATAAAAATACAAACGATTTCTAATTTCCAGTGGTGACGAAAATCTGTTCACTGATGCCAGTAACAAAATTGGTTACTCGGTTTTGTCCTCAATAGTAAGACTGTCACTCTTACTGAGTGATTACTTTGAGCATTCGTATTTGAATTGCACTTATGAAAATAAGTAGTTTATCAAATGAGTTTGTAGTGATTTATTGTAGTATTAATGAGATTTCTGCCACTTACCCCTACAATTCAATCTGCCTTCTTCAGTATTGAAAATTTACTGTGAATCTCAATCTTCTGCATAAAAATAAAAAATAAAAAAAAAATAAAAAAAACTTAAGTCTTGTATGGGTTCCGTGATCTGCTTCAGCCCGGTCCTTCATGGCGTGAGATTTTGGTTTGTCCGGCCCATGTTGGATGGCTCTTAAGCTTGTATACAGCCTTGAGACAGAAGTTTCCTCGTCAAGTTTACTGGATAGATTGCCCTATTGCGGTCTCTGCCAGGAAATTGATAGTACAATTCTGCTCTTTGACGGGAGCAGTATTTCCTTCCGGTAAACTTATCTCTTCCTCCATTTTTGTATTATAGTTTTCTGTAAAAATATAAGTCCGGGAGTTGATTGTAGATAGCAATTATATCTGTGATTAATTATTTTCCTTTTGTATAACAACTCGTTAAGTTATTCATTGTTATTATTATTGTTTTGTTAGTGTATAATATGTACTCTCAATTACTGATTAATTATAGCAGAAATAATTATTTTCGCTGTCAGGCTAAGATGCCCTTTTCATTTATTGTTTACTTTTTTTGTGTTTGGTTCACTATATTTGTAGTAAGTTGTTTAGCTTTAGCCTCTTCGGTTCATTCACTGTAAACCCTCTTTTCTTCAAATGTGTAGATAATGTGCAATTCCAAGAACACCATCTGCTTCAGTTGCTCTCTGGGATAATACCGTGGATTGATCCACCTGATGTGATTGCAACAGCAATAGAAAATGGAAGGAGCGAAAGGTTATAATCGATTCCCCACCAAAATTCAAAAATATTTTACTATAATTATTATCCTCACAAAAAATTCAGTATATTGATTTTTATTCTTCCTTACTACTAAATTTGATCGCAGTGAGATGCTCGATGGTTGTCGTGCCTTATTATCTATAGCAACTATCACAAATCCCTTTGTGTTTCACCAGCTCTTAAAATCAACAAGGTCAGTGAGAGGTATTTAATTCATAATCCCTATCATGTGTGCTTAAACATTCTTATGGCTTGGTACCTGTTATTTAATTTTTATTTTTTATATTATTTTCTCTTTTCAGGCCGGTCGGCACCATTACCCTCTTATCCACCTTGATGATCGAAGTTGTTAAAAGTTTAACAAACAAATCTGAAGAAGAGAATTGGAGTTGGGAGGCGCGTGATATTTTGTTAGATACGTGGACGGCCCTTCTTGTGGTATATATATTCGATTTTTTTGTGTGATTTCTTCTATTATTTTTTTCCGATATTGTTATTGCAGTTCATGTATTGTAGTTTATAATGGTTTACATTCTCTATAATACAGAAATATCACCATTTTTGTGTAGTTTTTGCATATTTTACTATAACTTTCTTCTTACACTGGACAAAGTTTAATACCCTTGCAATCTTTTTCAGCAAGTTGATAAGATTGGCGAGAATACGATACTTCCGTCCGAAGGAAGAATTGCTGCGGCCAATCTCTTTTCCCTAATTGTAGAGTCTGAGCTGAAAGGTGATACATCATGTTAGATTATTCTCAGATATCACATTTTATGGATTTCTTGTTCAGTTATCTCTTTAGTCCTATTATATGACTCATGCTCTGTGTAGGGGCTGCTACATCGGCTTTTAATGATGATGATGATGACTTACCATACTTTCAGGCTTCCATTTCCGGTATGTTAAGTGCATGTGGCACCAGTTAATTGTAAAAAACAGTTTTGAAAACTCAAAGATGATTATGACACACGTTTTCACAAAAAAGCGTACATATGGTACGTGAAATTTATTGATATTTGATTTCAAATGTTTGTTACATTGCAGCAATGGATGAGAGATTAAGCTCATATGCTCTAATTGCCCGAGAAGCTGCTGATGTCACAATTCCTCTACTCACTGGATTGTTCTCCGAGCGCTTGGCACGGCTAAATCAGGTATTTTTTGCCTTCCTTGTTGGAGGACAATTTTTCTCATGTTGTGTGATATTGCTGGTAGGTTTGGTAAGTAGTTAATCCCGGTAATCCGGTATTTGGCTGACGTTTGGCTGGTTGTGTAAAATTTATTGTTTGTGTATTAATTTAATTTTTTTTATAATAAACTATATGTTGTCAAATTCGTGTGTGTTTTTTGGACTCTGTTTCTTATTTAAAATAAAATTCAACCAAAAAGTTGAATGACGATTAACTTCCATTTGATTAACTTGGTGTGCAAGTCAGCTTAAAAAAGAGGCTAATTGTGTTGTTCGATTCCAATACAAGTAACAGTTTCACACAAATTTGATTTTTATGTTTTCTGGTTTCTTTTTTGTTTTATCATTTCTTAATATTTATTCGTACGCTGACGTTTCTACTTGTGGAGGCTTTCCTCTCATCGCACCTTATAAAGTTGTGTTATCTTTGGAAAAGTATAATGATCTATCTGTTCTCTCTAAATTAGCTCATTCTCAAGTATATGGACTTAATCGTAGGGCAGGGGCAACGTCGATCAAACTGAAACTTTGGAAGAACTTTATTCGTTGTTGCTAATGATTGGCCATGTAATCGCTGATGAAGGCGAGGGTGAAACACCACTGGTACGTTAATATTGTCTTCTATTATTAATATTCACTCACTACTTCTTTTTGCATTCTTACTAGTTTAGTATGTCATGCGAAGATGTATTCTCCTAAGATCTTATCCATTGATTTTGTCTCTCCTTTTCGGATAATGAACTGAAAAGAAAAGAAAAAAAACCGTAAATATGAAGGAATGTAATTTTTAAAATCACTTTGCTTTGATTAACGCATATTCATTTTATTATATTCAGATCCCAACTGCTATACAAACCCAGTTTTCCGGTATTTCGGAGGCAGAGAAACATCCGGTCATTGTACTTTGCAGGTGAAATTTTGTTTCATGATCTCCACAAAAGAAATCACTCAACCCTTTTATTTCAATATAAGAAAAATCAATAAACATGTGTCCCTGTTTTTATGATATTTAAACCTTTCTGACATATTTGTTCTGATAAACGTGATGGCTAATTGCGAGTGTTCTTCTGTATGCAGCTCAATTATAAAATTTGCAGAGCAGAGCTTAAACTCAGAAATGAGGGCATCGGTGTTCAGTCCTCGACTTATGGAGGTACTTTATACTTTATCGTGAACAATCTTGTATCTAATGTTAACGTTCTATTATATCTATAATTGGATAATCTTCTTGAATATCTAGAATTAAAAAAAAAATCTTTTAGAATATCTAGAATATATATAAAAAAAAGGAACAAAATAATACAGCTAAATCGAATCCTGATAAAATTAAATATTTTCAGTTAATTCTAGGAGTTGCCTACGAAATTTTAGTTGTTGAACCTTGCTATTAATTAGATCTTTAAGTGTATACTTTGTGCAGGCTGTTGTATGGTTTCTCGCAAGATGGTCTTCCACGTATTTGATGCCCCCAGAAGAAAATGTGCACTTGACCTCGGGAAAATTGTTGGTCAACTTTTTTGGTCAACATAATCAAGGAAAGGCTGTTCTTGACATTATTATACGGATATCGCAGACGGCACTTATATCGTATCCCGGAGAAAAAGATCTGCAGGCATGTGCTGACAAGTTTTCTTCATTTCTTCCCAGAATTATTTGTGGGGATATTTCTAAATATCTGAATTATTATTCCATAAGGCAAAACACCTATAATAAGTACAGTTCTTCCGTAAAATTGCTGGTTTACGGAGTTGTATTTCTAATTATTACAAGAAATATCCAGTCAGCTTTTATAACCAAATGTCTGACTGTTATCAAGCATTCTTCCATAATTATGCATAGATCACGAGAATAATAAACTCCGGGAATTTGGTTCTCCGTTTGTGTAAATAACTAAATATTAAGTAGTGGGGTTTCAAATTTCAACAATTAAACCTTGTTCGATATAAAAAGATGTTCTTTGTGATTCGACAGGCTTTCACGTGTCACCAGCTACTGCACGCGCTTGTTCTGCGCAAACATATTTGTATTCACCTTCTCCATCTGGTGAGTCACTTCTGTAGAAATGTAGAAAGTTAGGGATTATTGTGTATATTTTGTTAGCTATTGAAGATTGGCGGATGCCCCGTTTGGAGAAGATTTTGGGGCGTAACAGATTGTTGTTAACAGCCGAGTATTGATTAATAATATTAATGATTATTATTTATCATTACGAAAGCCTATAATCCATTTAATTATTTCACCATATGCGTCTTTCAAGAGTGCCAGATAAATTAGCTTTTCATTCGCTGTTTATATACTTAACGCCTGTATATCTTTTTTATTTTTTTAATTATATTACTCCTGACCGCAGAGTTCTTGGCGTGACTTAGCAAATGCTTTCGCAAATGATAAGAGTTTGCTTTATCTCAATGCAACTCACCAGGTAAAACTTGGTTTTATTGTGTACAATTTTCATATGTCGCCATTGTTTACGCTCTTCTTTTTCTTTTTCTTTAATTACATCAGCGGTCACTTGCTCGAACACTTGTTCGGTCAGCTTCTGTTATGAGAGACGAAGAACTCTCGAATCAGTGAGTCTTTTGTTTCCAAAAGTTTCCAAGTTATTTTCTTTCCCTTTCAGAGTTATCACAGTAACACGTTAATCTCTGTTTTACTTCTATAATAAGGTATGTAAGGGATCTCATGGGTCACATGGCAACATATTTCATGGAGCTTTCTAGAAAGAGTGACATTAAGAAAATTGCTCTACACCCGGATATTATATTAACGGTGAGGACTCAGAATTAGAGCTTGCTTGATATATTTTAATTAATTACCCAAGTTTCATGAAATATACGTTATAAGAAAAATATACTAAGATGAGTATTTTTAATATCATTGCCCGATTGTAGAAAATATATATTTGCTTTACATGCATTTTAAGAAGCGCGTATTATTTTATATTATACTCGCATTAGATTGTATATTGAAGCGGCTCGGGATTTCTATCTTGTAAAGGGAGCCGTTATGACGAAAGATATGAGCACAAATCTAATCTCCACTCTTGAGAGAAAGATTAGGGTTTTGGTTAAAAAATAATTCCCATTTATTTGAGTGACCCATTTATAGGTTCGCCAAGGATACAAACTTGCTTGAACTTAAAACGACAACTATTCCTTACATAACTACAGCACGTGAAATAAAAAACACGAATCAATAAGAAGGACGCGATAATTAAATTGACCGAGAAGGGTTTTGTGACCATGAAATAAATGTTCCGGAGTTCATATATATGCGATTACCAAGAAATACAAAATGGAAAATCATCCTAGAAATACCAATTATTTTATCTTATCCTCCTTTTTTAGGTAAGCTGCTTGTTGGAAAGGCTGCGGGGAGCCGCTAGTGCCTCCGAACCTCGAACTCAGAAAGCAATATACGAGTTGGGAGTTTCTTTAATGAACCCTGTTCTTGTACTGCTTGAGGCTTATAAAGATGAGGTATCTTTTTGCAATTTGAACCCCAAAAATATACACTTCGGGCTTGTTTGGTTGATATTCCAAAACCAGTTTCTATGGTTTTGGTTTGAAATAGTTCGAAACTAAGAAATCCTATTCGGTTTTGGTTTTACTAGAAACTAGTTTCGAAAACTAAATTTCGATATTGAGAAGGAACCAAAAGTTAATGTAAAGCTGTTTTTCGTTGATTTGGTTCCTTCTTATAAATATATAAGTATAGTTTCAATTAATTATTAATCAACAAACCAGATCCAAACAATTTTTTTATTTCCAGAAAATCAATTAAACAAAACATGGACTGAACAACTTTCTGCATTTATCTAAAATCCCGTCCACAGAACCAAAAATCTCAAACAGAAAACTGAAACAAAACAGAAACACAAATCAAATAGAACATCAACATTTTAAGTATTACAATAATTCGCCCATGTATGTTAAAACTAAATTTGGTAATGTGTATCAGTCAGTAGTTGCTTATCTGTTACTCAAGTTTGTCGTCGATTGGGTGGATCGACAAATAAGCGATCTTGAGACTCAAGAAACCGCTGCAGTTGTTAATTTCTGCATGAGTTTGCTTCAGCTTTACTCCACACAAAATGTCGGCAAGGTACTTTTCCTTTCCTCTTAACCCGACTGCTGTATATGAGTGAAGGGATATAAATTTGGAGGTGTATCTGTCGTACCAATTGTACCTAAATAGTTATATTAGGGTAGTTTGCTTAAGTATAGGGATAAGTTTAGCTTTATTTTTAATTTAAATGGGTTTATTAACAGCCGTTTGGGTTACTACAGATGTAATTCAATTAATAATTATATATCAATTATATCAAAAAAAAAATCTAAATGTAAAAGAGCTATTGTTTTCGTAAAAAGGATAAACTAGGAATCCCAATCTTGAGCATTAAAATGATTCATGTATGTAAAGACGGAAAGACATTCTTACCCCCATCAAGTTGATACACAGCTTAATGTTCTTCCAGATATCCGTCGCTCTTTCAGGCAGCTTGCTTAGTGAAGCGAACACGGAAAAGTACAAGGACTTGCGTGCTCTTCTTCAACTCCTTTCTCGCCTTTGTTCCAAAGATCTGGTATGCTATTTATGTTGTTCGTGAATACATTATTTGTTGTCATTAGTAGTAAATTCTGGGTCGACTCAACATTGAACACTGAAATGGCAGGTTGACTTTTCGTCAGATTCTGATAATCCCAGCACAAATATATCTCAGGTAAATAATGAATTCGGCCTTTAACAACAAATATGATGAACAAGACTGATCCTAATAGACGGTATTTTTAACGGATTTTCAACGCAGGTCGTGTACTTTGGTCTTCACATAATAACCCCGTTGATATCTTTGGACCTTCTGAAATATCCGAAGCTATGTTACGATGTAAGTTCGTGAATCATTATATAATTTTGTTTATTTCATTTAGCAATAAAAAGGTGAATACTGTGGAGCTCAACTCTAAAATATATTGTTGTTTTGTGATAACGACTGAATAATCATTAGGAATTACAGTATATTATTCTATGTACAGCTCACTTTTGAACTTTGTTTTGCAACAGTTCCCCTGATTTTTAATTACATGAAATAATTTTATTAACCTAACTTTTTATATTTCTGCAGTACTTTTCGCTGCTATCACATTTGCTTGAAGTCTATCCCGACACCGTCCCTCAGTTAAACGCAGATGCATTTTCCCATGTTCTTGGCACTCTTGACTTTGGTCTTCACCATCAGGTAAAGTCTCGTAGTTTATCGTGAGAAGAACAAACTGTATTACATTCCTAAAAACTCGATTTCAAAGCTATGTGCGGGTTCTTCAAATATTGAGCAGGACATAGATGTGGTAGATATGTGTTTGAGAGCTTTGAGATCTCTCGCATCTTATCATTACTCCGAAACACGAGCTGGCAAAGTCGGATTGGAGTCCCACGCTAAACCCGGTGTTCCCGACCACGGTGGAACGCTTCAGGAAAGCGTTTTGAGCCGATTCCTTCGCTCGCTGCTTCAATTACTCCTTTTCGAGGACTACAGGTAACTTCATTTCCCGATTACACAAGCTCAATAATATGTACATCTTACTGGATATAGAGTCGAGTCTTTTGACGTATGATTCAAAATTGAAATTTCAATGCCATAGTATTATATTAATATATCTCTGTTTACGTCCGTAGTCCCGACCTGGTCAGTGGCGCAGCGGACGCGCTTCTTCCATTGTTGCTCTGTGAGCAAGCCCTTTACCAGGTTTTTTTTTCTTTTTCTACTTGCTTTTACATTACAATCGGAAGTTCGGATTATAGACAGATGAGTTTGATAAGTCAATTATTAGTGAACAAGAAAGGATAATATCTCATCGGGTGAATCGAGGTCAACGATTAATTAGTTCAGCTTTTAAATTTACTTTGAATTGTGTTTTTTGAATTCTAAATCCTTGTTACATACAGAGATTGGGAAACGAGCTGATAGAGAGACAGCCAAATCCGGCGCTAAAATCTCGACTGGCCAACGCTTTGCATACATTGACGAGCGCAAATCAGCTTTCATCGAATCTTGATCGGAAAAACTACCAGATTTTTAGGAAAAATCTTACAAGCTTCCTGATTGAAGTTCGAGGATTTTTGCGGATCAAGTAGAAAATTCTAGGGGGAGAAAAGAAGAAACTGTGTTAGAGCGTTTATCTTCTTTGAGCGAATTGCAATGCATTTTTCGTTTTCCAGAAGCTGTAAAACCAATTTTGCCACTGTAAAACCGTGGTAATATGTACTTCGATTCAATTTGTGATTGTGAATATTCAAAGTTCCATTTTCATGTTCATGTCTCATTTGTATTCTTGATCTGGATACCGGATTTTATATAATAAATTTATTATGGTTTTAACTTCACTAAATATATTTCAAAAACACCGTTAATTTTCTTAATAGACTCCGAGTTTTCATAACTTCTAAAATAGACTTTTTTTTTTTAAATTAGGTCAAATTTACCCCTGAAGCTTAATTACTTAATTTTGACATTTTATATCCATTTATTTTCCGTCATTTTAACACTAATATCATGTCATTAAACGTTATTTTAAAATTTGGACAATTACTATCTTAAATATGGAATTAATGTCCTGAAATTTTAGACAAACATCCTAAAATTAAAATGATGATTAAGAGTTGAGATAAATTTGACTTAGAATTTTTAAAATATTTATGTTGATAATGATGAAAACATAGAATCATCAAAGGAATTAGTGGTGTTTTAGAGTCTACTAGTAAATTTGAAGTCTAGTAGTAAATTTCTCTTTTACTAGTAACGGACAGACAGTAATGAAGACACAATTACATATCATTTTTTTCTTCTTACCTGCTATGTGGTATGTCATGGCACTTTAATTTTTTTTATTTTCTTTATTATTAATTTTTTTTTGGATTTTTTTGTTTTCGATTAATTATTTTTTATAATAATGTTTTCTGTTAATAGATAAAAGTAAAATCTGAGTCCAAAACCATTTTTTTCAATTCTCAATGACCGGAACCGGAACAATGAAATTTTGGGAACCTAAAGCAAAGCAATTTACCCGACAAACACATACATACCACAACTTTCAAAATAATACCAAAATACGTTGGACCAGTTCTTGACTATCAGTAACATTCTTATACACCAAAAGACATACATAGTAATAATAATAATAATAAAATTATAAAACGATGATCGTTTATCAATCGATTCTCCACAAGTTAGTTTGGAAAAACTTGGTCTAAATATATTGAAACACTTGAACAATGAAAAATAGATTGTCACTTTTAAATTCATAATCATTCAAGTACAGCTAAATGAGAAAGATACATGAATGGTAAAGATTGAAAATGGTTTAACTATCACAATTCCTTCATCTTTTCACCGAGTTCTATAAATTTTATAAATTTACCACCTCAGTAAATTTAAGGATTCACTTGTGCAGTACACTCTTCTTCGATACTTTAGGCCGCTTGTGCGAATAATTCTGTGGGAAAAAAGAAAAAAAAACTGAATATACTATCTTGAACTTATAGTAACCAAGAAGTAGATATATACAACTCTATTCCCGTTACCTTTTGCCGTTCCAAGGCCTCGTTATCGGTTCTCTCTCTCCAGTTACTCTTGCGGAGTTTGATTGGTCTGTTACCCACGTATTTACCTGAAAATTTCAATTCACTTTTAAAGTGCAGTTTCTTATGCGCAAAACACAAAAAATGACTGTGACCGACTTCCACAAATGACTTTGTAACCGATAACAAGATGTCGGTGACTGGAAGGCAAGCAGATTAATTGAAACTTAAGGAAAAGTAATGCGGAAAATTTAAGATTCGGTATGATAAATTTAAAGGTTTCTTCAGATAATACGAGAAGTCAGAGCAAGATTTTCTAACCATTCATTTCTTTAAGTGCAGCAGCGAGATCTAAGGGGTTGGAAAAGCTAACAAAACCGTATCCCTTAGTTTTGCCGGTCCTCTTATCTCGAACAACCTGAAGATGATATAAAAATAAGCCAAATCTTTTTGCATTTTGTAAAAATATAGATAAAATACAAAGATTTCCACACAAGCATATAGGGATACAAAATATATGCAAGTAGAGCCACACAAAGAAAATATTATATACATAATCTAATCTTCTAGGTCTATAGAAATAATTTATGTGCATAATGACACGAAATGCCACTTTCAAGCGGAATCACAAAATGACCCAATTAGTCAATAAACCTAATTAGGTCATAATAATTATACTTTACCGACAAGCTTCCTATTCTGAATTCATCTCTGACTCTAAAACCTCATTTAATCGATCTTGGAATCTACTATTTCACTGAAAGCCCTTTACAATCCATAATTTTAAAAGAAAAGACACTCAATAATTTCAATGTGTGTGACGAGTCAAAGTACCCGGTTATGGAAACATAACTTTCTAGTTTGGTCAGCGGATACATCAAAACATAACTTTCTAGTTTGGACATTTTGATATATTAATACTAAACACAATCTTGTAAATTTCGGACAATACCTACCCTGTGGTACATGCATATCATTAACTGCTCTTGCACTTCAAACAAAAATCTGACGACAAAATGCAAAGATTTCACACTAAAAGAGCAATCTACAATTTATAAAACGTAAGTTCGCGAAATAAGAATGAGCAGATACTTACTTTGGCCATGTTAAAGGAAGGGAATCGAGTAAATGCTTTTGTAAGAACATCATCGTTCACCTCATTACCAAGATCTCCGCAGAATAAGCGATAGTCATCTGCAACGACCAAAGAATATTTTTCGGGTTAAGATATGACTTGACTTACTTCGCACTCATCCTATTCTTAAGATAATCCAAATATGAAATATCCAAAGCTTTCAATTCAAACAATATGAGACACTCTATCTTGCTCTTAATTGTATATACCAAACTTTGCAATTAATCGACCATATCATAAACATAAGGTATGTTTGCGCCAAAATTCGAAAAAAGTCCTAATGTTGTTAAAAGTGTAATCCTAACTACCAAAAATACACTCAGTGAGTACCCACAATTTACACATCTAAAGTGCAATATGCCGCCACTTTCATTTAATGTATAGGTAGTTTAGCCAAAAATATCCCTTTACTCAATTCTAGAAGACAGATACGGAGCTAAATTTGCAAGGTGTGTTCCGTCAAAGAACATACTCTCAGGCCATTCAGAGAGGGTTGGATCTTCCCATGCCTGCCCCGCAGCTTTGCGCGGAACCGCCCTCTTCTTCACTTCTGCTTTGTGCTCGATCTCGCTGCTCGCAAGCGCGGCCTTCACGCTCTCAAGCGCCTCGGGAGTGATCGTCTGCGCGTCCCTTTGAAACAATTGCTGTGCCTATTTCACCACACAAATTCACCGAAACTTCAATCAACAAATCTGACTACAAACCCTAAAAGAGTCCAGGAAACCAAATCGTTGGGCTTTCGGAAAAAAAAAACAACCTGCTGATACTGAGGCAAAGCGTAGACGCCGGGAGTCGGAGCGGGGTACATCGGAGCGACGATCGGAGCCACCGGAATCGGAACTGGAGGAGCGACCGGCGCCGAAGCCGAGGCGGCGTAGGCGGGGGGGAATTGAGTCATTGACGGAGGCTGCTGGAGGTGAAACGGCATGGGAAAGTAGGAATTGCCGGTGGGGTAGGACGAGGACGAACCTGAGGAAGACGGATTCGCCATTGGAGCGAAGATGGAGAAATCTAGGGTTTCGCGGTGGCAGAAGATTTGGGGGAATTTGGGAGAGACGAAGATTCTTGATTTCCTGATATTAATAATTTTGTATTGCAAAAGTAACTCTTTTTTAGAAATTTAACCTTTTTTTTTTCATATCCTTGACACGTCATTATTTATTTATCTATTTTTGCTAAACGACATATCGTTTATAATCTGAAGAATGATATTCTCGGTTTACAAACCAATCGGTGCGGACCGCGGTTAGTAACTCAACTTAGCACGAGCGCGGGCAAAAATAATTGCACTATGTAGACATCGTTTTTCTAAAAATTATCATTTGGCCGCTAAATTTAATTTTTACCGATAAATCACATATTTCGTTTAACTTTTTCACATCAATCCTTACCTAATCTCTCTAAATCCTTTTAAAATCTTACTTTGGTAAGAAATTTAAAAAAAAAATCTTATAATCTATAATATGTTTTTGAATTTTTAATAGTATTTGTGTTTTTTTTTTTAACAAAAACTCTATTATTTACCACTCAATTTTGTGTGGTATACCCATATAATTAGATCGGTAATCGATATCAATTGTTAAAAATGGTACAAAAATTCGTCACCATACCCTTACCGTAGTCCATCTATCTGTTGACTTGCCAATGATTGTGGTAAAAGTCTCTACTCTGAGAACGATGCAAAATTTATTCACCCCGCAAAAATGGGAATATTTTGAAGAAATCTACATAACCAAATAATTTTCTAAGTAATTTTTCAAAAAAAAAAAAAAGTATATTGAAATGAGTATTTCTCTTACAAAACCTTATTATTTTTATTAATTATGCTTACGGAACTCGTCCCATATTATTAATTAGCATAATTAAGACGTATTTAAGAATTTAATACTTTTCACTAATTATCATTTTATTTCTCTACTTCTCTAGCGCGAAACAACTTAATTATCAAGTGCGCCCAAGGATTTGCACTCTAGAAAGTTGGAGCACAAGTTTCAATAATTAATAAGTTAAATAAAATGAAAAAGCTGGCAAAATAATTAAATTAAATAATATAATTAGACTTTTTGAGTCCTCAGTCTTGAATTTGGTCACGCGACTCGAAAGTAAGCAACTCTAAAAACCCGTGCCACGAGAAACCAAAATATCGTCAATTTCTCACACGCTACTTCGAGACACCCCATTACAATATAAAAAAGTATAATTGTCGAACATAGTCCCCAAACTTGGCTCGTTAGTATACTTTGTCTTTAGAATTTTAGCTTTCGGCATTATTGTTCTATATTATTTTAAAACATAGTAATATACAGTAGAACTTTTATAAATTAATACTCGATAAATTAATAATTGTGATTAAATAATATTTGTGTCCGGTCGACTCGGGTCTAACTAGTTAATGGTATAATATTTTTTTAGGAAGTATATAGGTCTCACAGTGATATATAAATTAATAATTTAATATAAAAAATTACATAAATAAATATGAAATCACATTAAATCAAAAGATAATATTACATCACTAATCATCTAGTCTTCTTAAAATATGATTCTTATATTAATTTGTTTCTTTTTTATATATAAATATTAATTTGTTTCTTCTTGAACTTCATCTTTAATATCAATGGGCTCATTAATCTTTTGTGACATTGGTACTCTAATAAAATATTTTAAATCAGAATAGTCTCTCTTGATATTCTTAATATTGATACTTTAATATTCTCGATATAATAAATTAAAATATTTTTTGTTAGTGAAGATGTTTATATAATTATAGTTTATTAGTATTTTATTTCTTCATTAATGTATAAATTAATAACTTATTAATTTACATGTTAATTAATAATCCGATAAGATATTGTTGGTCTCAATAATATTAATTTATAGAGGTTCTACTGTAGTACATCGCCTTCTATACGATAAAAATTGACAAATGAATAAATAATAGAGAGCTAGACTTCCTCATTGCTTCATAAGCAGTTGTAGAAAATATAGCATGTGATTATATCCTTGATTAGGAAGGCTTTATTTGTTTCGTAGCTTGAAAACATTTTTTCAATTTTCTAACTTGCACAGTAATTCTGAAAAAAGTAAATGATGGTTTGGTGTATAATTCATTAAAATTGAACTCCAAAACGTTTCAATTTTTTTTTTAAGGATTTCAAATACACATATTTGTTGTTTTTTTTTTTTTTTGTCACTCAATTTTTTCTTTCATCGCTCCTTATTTCTATCGACTTCATTAGGAGTAAAATAAGAACTGGGAACCGGGAAATAACGTTTTTTTGTCCATGTTCCGAAAAATCGATAAATTTTTTTGGTACTGGTTTCGGTTTTAAAAGTGCTTGACTTAAAAACCACATGTATTTTTTAAAATAAAAATTAAAAACTACAAATAGTATAAAAACAAAAACAAAAACAAAAATCTATAATACACTAAAAACGACATGCTAAAAACTAAAAAAATGACATGTAGTTTAAAATCAAAACCGTTACTAAAAACAGGGAAATATTTGTTTATGGCATCGTTTCTGGTTATCGGTTCTAAAAACGAGAACCGAGAAGTACCAGTTCTCGGTTTTAAATTAAATTTCTTGGATTTTTTAAAATCTATCCCGGACCGGTACCGAAACAAAGACAAAACCGGAAAACGGATACCAAATTTTTACCTCTAGAATTCGCCATTGAGCCTTCGAAGTGTCGATGCCGACTGCGACACCGGTGTCGGTGTCGGTGTCGGCGCCGAATATGACTTGACCTATGTTTTGTTGGGACATAATTTACTTGTGTGATGACTCTAGGAAAAATGAATATGGACTACCTATTTAATATACAATTCACGCGAATACTATGTTTAGTATAATCTTGGTGAAAAATAATGGAATAAATTGACATGAGATATTTTACTTTTTCATGTATGTTAAACTTGATTATTTAGACTATATAGTATACATTTGATATGTTAAACATGATTGTATTTA
The DNA here is from genome assembly GCA_954871525.1 of Parietaria judaica. Classification (NCBI taxonomy): domain Eukaryota; kingdom Viridiplantae; phylum Streptophyta; class Magnoliopsida; order Rosales; family Urticaceae; genus Parietaria; species Parietaria judaica. The sequence goes on from OX940862.1 coordinate 13,427,347, forward strand.
ATTTTACATCATAATATAATATTTATGTTATTGTATTATTAATGTAATAATATTTTTTAATTTTATTTAGGGTTAATGAACAAAATGCCTATTTCCTGTCAAACCTTATTGAATACTATCCATTTGTGAGAGTAAAAAATATATACAATTGGTAGTTTGTAAAAAAGTTTGGCATAAAATGGGCATTTCGTACCATTTCAATTTTTATATCAATGTATTGAATATTCAAGTGTTTAAGAAAAAAATCGAATCGTACTCCAAACAATTATTATGTTGTTTTATTTAAAAAAAAATAAAAAACATAAATGAATATGTACCAAACAGTTTTCATTTTTTTAAATAACTGCAAGAGTTTTTTACATTATAATTATAAAATTCAGAAAAGAAAAAAAAACAATTTGAGTTGTCTACCAAACAACACCGAAGTATTTTTCGATTCCCTTTCAAACACATGTAAAGTCAATTCATCACATTTTGATCAATTTTAAATAAAAAAATGTGGTTTAAACCACTATCACTCTTTGCTAAATAGCAGCGGCTACGATTTTCACGGTAAAATCCGCTACCGATTAACCCGATAATAAATTTATATATTTTTATATATTTAAATATAAGACTTTCATCATTTAATATCTATACAATAATATTTGGGCATTGATTTTTTTATTCATTGATTCATTAGTCCCCTTTGTAGTTCCATAAGAATGATGTCTCGATTATTATTCATTTATGAATATAGAGTAGATCCAATACGACTAGTTTCATGACTTTGGTCAAGAAATGTCTATTTACTTAAAAGTGGCAAAAGTATGTACTGCCCGGGAAATTTAAATTTTTTGATAATTGAATATGACTCCTGAACGATCCTAGGATAGTGGGAAATCAAATTACGAAAAATCTATCTTTTTAAATCGTGGCATTTTGATGTACGGTTTGAGAGTTATGGTCAAAATAATTTTTCAACTGAGGTCAAAATTATCATTGTTTTAACCTGCGAATTTAGTATTAAATTAAATATTGATTTTAATTCATATAATGTTTAATTTATTATATAATTTTAATTGTTGTATTTAATTATTTGTAATTAAATAGATTGATATTATTTGCTTTTAACCAAAACTTCGAAATAGATTTATATGTGTTTACATAATTTCGAAATTAGGAGATATTAAATATTGGATTTGTTTCCGGAAGATTTATTTTATCGAAATCTTAGATTTAAATATTTTTGAAAAAGATTTGATACGATTCATTATTTTATTTTATCTTTATTAAATAATAATAAATAATGAGTAAATATCTCCAGGTGGTTACGATTTGGTTTTCTCTATAAATCAGCTAGACCTGAAATCAGAAAACACAACTTCATTCTCATAACTATTCGCCTATCTCTCTTTCCCTATGATTTTCAAAATTAGTATGAGTCACTGGTTTAACTTTTAGGATTTCGTGATTACTCATAGGAGCCCACATATCTTAGTGATGTAGTGGAGGCACAATCTTAGAGAAGCCGGTTCAGATTCAAAAATCAGAGTGCGGAACATGAAACACGAAAAAGGTGCGCATTGTATTTATTGATTAAGAATTATTTACTATTGCTCAAACTCTGAAATCGAATCACTAGGTTTATGATTTAGGATAATCATTAGAAAATTAATCATCACGATCCATAAGGACACAATGGGTTATAAGGATTTATGGTATGAGACTTTAATTCTGGTTAGTTTTTTTGTATTTTTTGTATTTTTTTAAATAAAAGGGTTACCCCACACGCTTATGTTAATCGACAAGATTAATATATTTTTCGCGAGTCCCAACAAATTTGGATTCATAATTTTACCCAGTTTTTCGGGTTTTATTCGCACCACTAAGTATGAGACTGTATGGTCGAAGAGGCTTAAAATAATTGATTGATACTATTTATGTCAACAAGATGCATCTTTTTTTCGGTAGCCTCGTTCACTGGAACTCCATAGTTAAGCGTGCTTTGCTCGGCGTAATCCTGAGATGGGTGATCTTCTGGGAAGTTTCTCACGAAACGTGCGAGTGAGGACAAAAATGTTAAAAAGACTCGTGTTGACTTGTGGGGACAATTGTCAATTCGATAAAGCAATCGAGTAGTTACAAGAGTCGAAATCCAAATGCTCTTTATTTGAGACATATTTGAATTTATTTGTTGATTCCGAATAAGAGTAATAATTACAGGGCCGAGTTGTACGGATCAAGAATTTATCGACTCGTTAAAATAAACTCATTTAACACTTGAGATAATTGTGCTGTTTTCTAAAATCCGGGGAGTATTAGTGCTAATTCCATAAAATAAAATTAGGGTAAACTGCGGCTAATGTACCCAATGTTTGATTTTCTACGGATTATATACCCAATGTTTATTTTTGGCGGCTAATGTACCCAATGTTTGATCCGTTAGATATTTTTGGGTTTTCTGTCAGTTGACCGTTAGAGAGTTATATGTACACTTTTCGTATTTTTGACATAACTCACTCATTTTTTGTCCAAATTTTATGCACGACCTATGGTTGGAAAGATAAGAGATAGATCTACAACTTTAATGTTTTAAGTTTTGTAAAATCAGTTTTAAAAAAATACGAAATTTCAAGTACAACGTAAAACTGGACATTAGTTTAATGCAAAATATTTGTTTCGAGCAAATTTTAATATACTTAATGACTTTTTATGATGAAACGTAAAACTAAAAAGTTGTAGATAAACTTTTTATCTTTCCAACGGTTGTTTATTTATAAATTTTGGACAAAAAATGAGTGAGTTATGCCAAAAATATAAAAAATGTGATGTGAAATAATATTTCATATTTTTGGCATAACTCACTCGTTTTTTATCCAAAATTTATAAATAAACATCCGTTGGAAAGATAAAACATTTATCTACAACTTTTTACTTTTACGTTTCATCATAAAAAGTCATTAAGTATATTATAATTTGCTCGAAACAAATATTTTGCATTAAACTAATGTCCAGTTTTACGTTGTACTTGAAATTTCGTATTTTTTTAAAACTGATTTTACAAAACTTAAAACATTAAAGTTGTAGATATATCTCTTATCTTTCCAACCATAGGTCGTGCATAAAATTTGGACAAAAAATGAGTGAGTTATGTCAAAAATACGAAAAGTGTACATATAACTCTCTAACGGTCAACTGACGGAAAACCCAAAAATATCTAACGGATCAAACATTGAGTACATTAGCCGCCAAAAATAAACATTGGGTACATAATCCGCAGAAAATCAAACATTGGGTACATTAGCCGCAGTTTACCCATAAAATTATAAAAAAAGGACCACATTTACCGAACCATTAAAATAAAACTCATCGGACCTAAAAACCATGTATAAGAAATCTGTGTTTATAATACAAGCACACGTTTTCTTTCTTTCTTTATTTATTTATCTATATATTTTCCAATCTCATCCAAATTCTTTTTAAAATTGGGGATTTATTTTTCAAGAACATCAATTCATTATCTGTTATTACTTTAGCCCCCCAAAAGAAAAAGATTTAATCATAGGTATATATATTTATTTTTGTACCTAAAGAACTCACAACTGATGTTCCAATCTGTTGTATGCATTGATTTATTTTAATTATTATTAATATTATTATATTTTCTTCCCCTTTTTCCAGAGTGATATCTAAATCCCTTGGTCTAGGGTTTCTAGAACTGTGGATTGATTCCCAATTTGATTCCTCTGAAATCACGCTCCTTCGTGATGTAGGTTTGTTCCCGATTTGCTCTTATCCGTCTGTGATTTCTTCGTATATAGTAATCTGAATCTCTGCAATTTTTAAATTGAGAAATTATCTGAGAAATTTTAGGTGATTTGATTTTCAATTCCTTGAAGGTTTGATTCAGATTGCTGGTTCTGTGCCTTCTTCTGGTGACCTAATTGGGTTAGGGTTAGGGTTTCTTTTGGATCTGCTTAATCTGATTCACCTTCTGTCCTTTTCCCCCAATATCTTCTGAAAATTAAGGAAATCTGCAAAAAAATAGGGTTATAAAAATCAGATTTCCATATTCTTTGAATTTGGGGTTTTTAATTTTTATTTATTTTAAATTTCTGGATGGAGTTCTTAGCTGGGATTTTTTAGCTGGATCAACTAGCTTTAAGCCCTCATTTTCATAAGAAAAATAAATAAATAAAAATAAAAGTGAGTTTATTTGATTTATTTATTATTGTTACTTGTTAGGGTTGATGGTTAAGGTTAGAATTTGGGACATTCAAAGCAACATACTGGCAGTTCCTAGGTGTTTACACCCAAAGAGATTTATGACTTTTAGGTCAAATATTCGAGGTCCGATTCGTTGACTGTAACATATAAGTACCGTCTTCGCGATAAATATTTCTCTGAAAATTTGCGTGTTTTACAGTTCAATTTATGCTCAGTTATCGTTTATGCATTGTATCGCATAATGTACGTTCCGGTATTGTTATGTGGTTTGAGTTTTTCTTATTATCCTTGCAGATACGCCACATTATTCGATAATTACATAAATTGTGTCTAAGTTTAATGGGGACGGAACTCATGAGAGTCTGCATCAAGGAAGACAGCGATGAATTTCCTTCAGTACCACCCGGTTTTGAGACATTTACTTCGTTCAATATAACAAGCGTGAATGGCCCGAGAAGCCACGATGATAAAAACGTGCTTGATTGCCCGGGCACTTCTGGCGCTTCTGAGCACCCTATGAAAATGGAAACCAGCACTGATATCAGGGACGCTGCTAAAATTACCAGGCCACTCCGGAGAAAACCGGGGATAAACTATGACGAATGTGAACCCGAGCGATCTAACCAAGTGCGTGTTTTGGTCTTCTATTTCGTAATTAATATGTCTAAAGCCGGTCTCTACATGAAAAATTCCTACTAACGTGTCTTGTGTGCGGTTTGTTATGTGCAGAATTTCCCTATGAAGCTCCCGAAAGGGGTTTTCCGTGGATGTTCGGAATGTCTTAATTGCCAAAAGGTTAATTTCTTAAACTTTACTTTTGAATTGTTTTTATCAGTGATGATAATTATTTTTCTGTTATTTATTCCTTAAGAGTGACGGTATGGAAATTGGAACAGGTTGCTGCCAGATGGCGACCAGAGGATGCTCGAAGGCCCGATATTCAGGACGCTCCCGTCTTCTATCCAACCGAGGAGGTTTCTGCTGTTGCGATTTGTTAGAATTCAATTTATATAACTCCTTTTTTGTTCAAATAATTTAGATTTTCAACTATGTTGTATTCTTCAGGAGTTTGAAGATACCCTTAGGTACATGGCAAGCATACGGCTAAAAGCCGAACCATACGGGATCTGTCGCATTGTTCCTCCTCCTTCTTGGAAGCCCCCTTGTCCTCTTAAGGAGAAAAGCATATGGGAAAATTCTAAATTTGCCACCCGAGTCCAGAGAATCGATAAACTTCAAAACCGAGATTCGTTGAGAAAAATGTCGATAATTCAAAGTCAGATGAAGAGGAAAAGGAGAAGATGCTCAAGAATGGGGGCTGATTGTGTGACAGGGGTTAAAGGACCTGGTGACGTTGGACATAACTTGGAGGCTGAAACATTCGGGTTTGAACCGGGTCCCGAGTTTACTTTGGAAACATTTGGAAATTATGCCAACGATTTCAAGAGCCAATACTTCAGCAGATCTGAAAATAGTGATTGTAGTAGGGAGAGTAGTGAACCTTCAGTGGAGACTATTGAGGGCGAATACTGGCGGATGGTAGAGACGCCAACGGAAGAAATAGAGGTATATCCGAGTCTGTATCATATACATGAATATATATATATATATATTTTTTTTTCTCGATAGATATGTGACTTGTAGGTTTGACTGCTGTTGTGCTCTTGTAGGTGCTTTATGGGGCCGACTTGGAAACCGGGTCATTTGGTAGTGGTTTTCCTAAGCCGTCAAATATAGATTCTTCTACTGAAGTTGAAAGGTATATAAATTCGGGCTGGAACTTGAACAACTTTCCTAGGCTTCCTGGGTCTGTCCTCTCCTACGAGAGCAGTGACATATCTGGAGTTCTCGTCCCTTGGTTGTATATCGGCATGTGTTTCTCCTCCTTCTGTTGGGTACGTCAACTTATTGACCAAACCCGTCAGTGGAGATTTTTTAGTTACCAATAAAAATGATTGATCACTTATTTCTCGTCGTTTGTTTATAATTTTCCGAGAGCAGCATGTAGAGGATCACCACTTATATTCATTGAATTATATGCACTGGGGCTCTCCGAAGTTATGGTACGGTGTTGCCGGGAAGGACGCCTCCAAACTGGAAGAGGCTATGAGAAAGCACTTGCCGGACTTATTCGAAGAACAACCAGACTTGCTTCATAAGTTGGTGAGTAAAAGTTACTTCACAAGCTGAAGTATTAATTTCCTGCCTAAACTATAACAAATTACTCGAGAGTATCGTGAATAAAGTTAACAAATATTCATTTATATATATATATATATTTATATAAGGCTCAAACGGTGAGCACCTTATAAGGCTCAAATATTCTTTACTAACCCTAGACCAAAAATAACCGTAAGGAAAGCAATTGCAATCTAATGGTGTTATAATATTTATATATGTATATTGTTTTCCTCAAATTCAGGTCACACAGCTCTCTCCCTCCATACTGCGATCCGAAGGGGTTCCTGTGTACAGATGTGTTCAAAATCCCGGAGAATTTGTTTTAACCTTCCCTCGAGCGTACCATTCAGGCTTCAATTCCGGCTTCAATTGTGCAGAGGCGGTTAATGTGGCGCCCGTTGACTGGTTACCGCACGGGCAGGTTGCAATAGGCTTATACTGTGATCAGGGAAGGAAAACCTCTATTTCCCATGATAAATTATTGCTCGGCGCAGCACGTGAAGCGGTGAAAGCACATTGGGAACTGAATTTGCTGAAGAAGAACACGTCGGATAACCTAAGATGGAAAGACGTGTGTGGGAAGGATGGAATCTTAGCAACGGCACTCAAGGTTAGTGCTTAATAATTGTTCTTTAAAACGATATACTTTATCGGTTTCGGAACTTCCTTAAGATACAAGGTGTTGATTGTTCTGTAAGTTGGATTCTTGTTGAATTTTGGGGAATAGTTTTCTGTTGTTTTCAGTAATCACTAATAATGTTAGACTAAATAAACCCACATTACTTGAAGACTCTAAATTTAATCAAGCATAAACACAATAATATTTATTTAAGAAAAGTATCGATTCTTCATGCACTTGTTATAATTTAGCAGCTACCTCGATTTCCCGCCTGACATTTTTTTATTAAATAGTTCTATTTATCTGCGTTTTAGTTTGATACATTTAAGCTGATATGTGTGTGTTGGTTATTCTTTTTGTTAGATCTAAATTTCAGCTTTAATATAATAGATTTTCTGTCAGATTTCATTGATAGCCTGTAATTTTCGATTTTATTAATAAATCAAGAAATATATATATATATATATATATATATATATTGTTTTTTCTCATCAAGTGCCACATGTTTCTCTTACAGTCACGTGTCGAAATAGAGCGGATGAGGAGGGAATTTCTCTGCAGTTCTTCACAGGCGGTGAAAATGGAGAGCAATTTCGATGCCTCGAGTGAGAGAGAATGCAGCATTTGCTATTTTGATTTGCATCTTTCTGCCGCCGGTTGTCACTGTTCACCAGATAAATATGCCTGCTTGAATCATGCAAAGCAATTATGCCCATGTGCTTGGGGTGATAAATTCTTTCTTTTCCGTTATGACATCACTGAGCTAAATATCTTAGTCGAAGCATTGGAAGGAAAGCTGAGTGCTATATACCGATGGGCAAGGTTGGATCTCGGGCTTTCCCTCAGTTCTTATGTCACGAGAGAAAACCAGAACAATGGTAACTCTCATTCGGACAGAAAAGCTTTTCTTGAAGGGTTGACTTTACAATCATCAGTCAACCCTGCCAAAGAGAAACGGGACACGGAACTTCATAGACAAAATCATGTGAATTTAAGTGACGAGAAACACACCGTATCAAGAGCTGCATTGCCTTCAAATGAGACTCGGGTAACGATAGAAGAAACTGCAGTTTTGGCTTCCGATGCGAGAACCTCGATTTGGCCGTCGAATAGGAAAGAGAATCCTAGTACGATAGTGAGATTGCGGGTGAAGAAGTCACTTCCGGAACGAGATGATGTTATACTTCTCAGCGATGATGAAGGTGACGATCCCGAGAAACTAGGGACAGAAAGTGGAAAAGAGACCGCTGCTGCTAAGATTTCCGACCTTCTTCTCAATGTTAATGTAGGGAGTTGTGAGCATAATAAGGAACCGAGTCCACCAAAGCCTGCAATTTCTGCAGCCGAAATAGGTGAAAAGACTGAATCTTTGTTAACCAATGTGGAAGTTAACAATAGCTCGTCATGTTCTGTCCACGTGAAAGATGAACTTATGGAAAATTATGGACAAGTGGGATCAATTCCGCCAAAAATCTCTCTTGATATAGGCGTTAATTATATTCAAGAATCATCGAACGTTGATACAAACGTTGTACGCAATATTCCGAAGTTGTGTAATGATTCACCAAATTTAGCTGATAATGCGAGACCTTTGCCGGGAAACATTTCATCAAGCCCAAACAATTTGGACCGGTATTATCGTCAGAAAGGGCCTCGTTTGGCGAAAGTGGTGAGAAGGATCAACTGCAATGTTGAGCCCTTAGAAATCGGTGATGTTCTTTCCGGGAAATCGTGGTGCAACAGCCAGGCCATTTTTCCAAAAGGTTCTGCAGTTTTGTGATTATATAATGCATAAAAAAAAATATCATAATTTAGAAGCATGTCATATTAAGACATCTTCTTGATGCAGGTTTTAAGAGCCGGGTCAAGTACATGAGCGTTTTAGATCCATCAAACATGTGCCATTATGTCTCAGAAGTAATTGATGCTGGTCGAAACGAGCCTTTTTTCATGGTAATGTAGCGACCCTAGAATATTATTGATTTCCCAATTTCCTTTCGAGTGCAAATTATGCCTTAAATATGTCGGCCTGTCAACGCAGTTTGCCCTTGATAGTATTTTTGTCAATAGTGCCCTTTAAACTTTCAAAAAGTAGCACATTGCCCCCTATACGTTAAATAATGATGGAGAATTCTAGATCTAACGCAACATATGACTTGTTTAAGGATATCGTTATCAACTTTATTGCTTTCTTCCAATCTTGAGGTTCTTTCATTAGTTCTTTAATAATTTTCTCACTAATCGTTTCACAATACTCAGAATCTAGTGTTTTAATCTCTTTTGGTAGTTATATAAAAGAAATAACTCGAGTAAGTCGTGCTGCGCACAAATATAAAAAAAAACGTCATTTTCAGCATATAAATGATTTAAGATCACAAATCTCTGTATACGTCCTTTTTATTAGGTTACTTTGGAGAATTTTCCGACGGAGATGTTCGTACACGGATCAGCGATGAAGTGTTGGGAAATGGTGAGAGAAAGACTGAATCAAGAGATCACAAGGCACCACAAGCTCGGACGACCTAACCTCCCTCCTTTGCAGCCTCCCGGCAGCCTTGACGGCTTCGAAATGTTCGGCTTTACCTCCCCAGCCATTGTTCAGGTAAAAGAACGAGAACATTGTCATTGCGTGTATTGTCGAGTATTACTGGCAATTACTTGAAGTTTATTTATTGTTCCATTTTGTCCTCTGAACTTTATATTGGTTCACTTTGCCTCATGAATTATATTGGTAGTGCAATCTGCCTCTTAAACTTTCGTTGGGTGTAGAACACCACCTAATCGATGCGGTATTTTATAACAAAATTCAAGTTCATGGTACAAAGTGCATCATAAGTGAAAGTTCGAGGTCAAAGTGTACGGAATTAAATTTGGAACAGCTCTTCACCGGAGATTATTTATCATTTGTTGCTACCATCATTGATTCGTCCACCTTTTTTTTAAGAACAGGCCATTGAAGCTATGGATCGTAACCGAGTCTGTTCGGAGTACTGGGACTCGAGACCCTACTCCCGGCCACAACTTCAGATTCCCCAACTTTCTCGCTCGAGAAACTCCTGCGAGAATGCGTCAGTTTCCCCGGAGAATCCTCTCCTCCCCGGCGGGACAGATTCCGTGCTTGCCGGACTCTTCGAGAGGTCCAGCCTCGACGAACTAAACACACTGTACAGGACTTTAAATGACGATATGTCGTCGACATCCGGCCGAGACTTGGTCGTCCGGCTTCTTAACAAAGAGATTAACAAAAGAAAATGACAGTTAAAGTTAATTAATCATATTGATTGGTTGCTCGGGGCTTTGTAAATACCACTTGATTCTTCGGATTCTACCTGAATTACACGGAAAGTCCCGGTAATTCTTTTGTAACCTAATGTTGTCGTTGTCTGAGGTAGAGAGAGAGAAAGAAGCTGAGACATGATCGGTTAGTTTGTCCGTGGTATACAAATATTATAGGGGCATTGAGACATTTTTTGACACAAAAAAGGTTGTGACATTACATGACCAATTCAGGAATCTTTTGACCAGTCTAGATCTTTGACCAGTTGGATAATGGGTCCCTTCTTATGAGAAATTAATCAATATTCAAAAGTGTTGACATGACATGACAATGTTCAAAGCAGGGTTTGGTTTTTTGGGATTTACCTGAGACCAATACTTAGCGGCAAAAAGATCCATCTGGGCTTCTCACGTATTAATTTATCGAGTTTATTTCAAAATTTACTAAAATTGAGAATAAAATGTGAAAACAAATAAAAAATTGACCAAATTGATATGTTCTCGGTATGGACATTTGTTGGTATGTTCAAGGCTCAGGTAACAACGGATGCAAATAATCATTTTATTACTACTGAATATTGATGATATGTACTTTTGGAATGGTATTTATAATTTATTGATATACATTAGTTTCTTACTTACACATTGAACCATGAATAACATATGTTTTTGGTGAGGCTTATCGGTTTAAAATTGATTTTAAATTTTGGCACTAGCTATTAAGCTGAAACTGGCGATGGCCTTGCATTTGCAAGCATCGCGACGGCCACCAGAGGTTCGCGATTCGTTGTGATTCGGCGTCCAAAATCGCGACCCATCGTGGAGGAGGTTGGCCGTCGCGATGCTCTCTCTCTCCCTCTCTCTCTTTGTCTCACACAGTTCTCTCTCTCTATCGCGAGCTGCCGGGTCACGACGCATCGCGACGGCTCCACCGGCGATTAGGTCGCGACCCATCGTGGAACCGTGACTTGCAGCTCTAACTATTATTTTCAGATCGGTTCTTTTACATGTTGTAGAATATACAGATTAAAAAATATCCGAACCGGAAATCCGAACCCGAAGAAAGAGCCTCAGAATACCGAGTACTAGTGCCGGTTAAACATCAATTTTCGTGTGGCACTATTAGAGCTGCACACCACGTCGTCGTGGCGCGTCGCGACGAAGTAGCCGGAATCGCGAGAAAAAACGTCGCGACGCGTCGTGGCGTGCGGCATCGTGGCGAGTCGCGAGAGAGAGAGAGCGCCTTTTGTGAGACGCGACGAATCGCGATCGAAAGTTCGGAGTCGCGAGAGTCGCGCTAGTTGGCGACGAATAATGTGCAGCTCTGCACTATGCTGTGGTGGACAGTGACCACTACAGCGGGGCCATCTGAGCCGTCCATTTCACTAAACTCCTACTCCTACACGAACGGCTGTCCAGTTAAAGCAAACACTGACGCTCCACAGCAGATTCTCTCCCTTCCTCGTACGGACGAACAGCCATCGAATCCAGCGGATCACATCCCGCCACGTACGACCGAGCCGAAATCCAACGGTGGAGCCATAATCACGAGTCCACGAGGTGGCTCTGCGCCGTCGGGTCCCACCTGCCGACACAGTGTACGGTAGGCCACGTGGGTACATGCACGTGTCATCCGGTGTTGGGCCCCACTGGAAGCACGTCGATTGCGTTATCTTTGTACGGCCTGGGTGGTAAATAAATTGACAAGTTTTTTTAATTATCTGATTTAGTGGCCAATTATTAATCTCATTAATTTATTTGTTGCGTGGTTGGTTATGCTTTTGTTTCCCCTTTTTCGCCTTTATATCCAATTGGGAAGTGTGTATTATTTTGAAGATTGAAAGATGAATTATATTCATTTAATAGCAATAGGAGAGTGGTGTGTGAATGATAGTAAACTCTTAAATTCAAAATGGTAGAGAATTATATTGATTCGCTCTTAATTAAACATATATGTTTTATGAATGGTGATAGAGAATTATAATGATTCGCACGTGATTTAAGAGATATATCCACTTTAGTGTTTGTAAATCATTTTCGTTGTGTAATCAATCGAAATTACAATCTTCTTTTTAACGTTTTTTTTACTTTGGCTACGTACAAGCAGTAAAAAAACCGGTCACACATATAAACTCGAACATTATGGGTTTGGCTACGGCCTAAAAATACACGTGAAATATTTAAAATACCCTCACTAAATAAACTAGTTTTATGCAGTAAAATCTGTCCAAAGGATTTCGATAACTTGATTAATCTGCATCAAGTTTTCATAGCAAGTTCGATGAATTATGGTTCACAAGTCAACAAAAATATCTCGGTTGTAGCCAACGGCGTAGCCAAGCTTTGTGTTTCAGTCGAAACACCATATACCAAATTAATTTTTTAATTATAAATTTAATTTTAAAAATAAAAAGCCTACACATTTATACTTTGTTAAAGGTGTATTTCAATATTTTTTACCCGTACAAAAGCTCAATATTTTATATTTCAATATAACTGAGTTTTATCACTGAACTAAAACTAATGTTAAGTTATGTGTGGCGTGTTCGGTGGTGTCGGCGACGCACTCGGTCCCGAATATAAATTGTCTACACTGCCAATAATGCCACGTGTGTCGCCAACACCACCAATTACATCACCAACAATATCGAAAACACCTAGTGTGCAACGATACTGATACTGTCGAGTACGTCGCCGACACTATCGAGGATATCGAGTATGCTGCCGACACCGCCGAATATGTCCACCGAGTGTATTTCAATAGCAAATAATTAATCAGCAAATAATCTATGTATGTATATATATATATAGATATGAAAACATATAAACAAAATAAAATAAGCATATAGTATCACTATCACCTAAGTAAAACTACAACCACCATCAACTAATTACTATATTTAGTAGTAGTTTTTTGAAAACTCAACACATGCACATGCGAATGCTGGTGTAACACTAACTACGCCTATGGTCGTAGCCAGTTTTTACACTCATCTTTGCTATAGTTAAATGTGAGTAGAGAAATACAATATTTTTTTGTTAGGTTTCGATTAATTAGTTATGTAAACTTATCCGGCTAGTAATTCATGTTTTATTTTTGTATAACCAGAACAAAATTACTCTTGGTTCAAAAAACCGGATTTTTCAATTCCGGATTATTATTATCATTATTGAAAATTGAATTAATTAAAAAACAGTATCTTTTTCCAAGGAGTAGTAAGTGAGACACATTTACTCAAAGTCAAAAGAGATAATAAAGAAAATTTGTAGAAAGGATTATACCATAAGATTAGAAGGTTATATATATAATATAATGAAAACAATGCATGGGAAAACGATAAAGTTTCTTTTCAAGTTTTCAAATGATTTATTTATATTGTCGGCAAAAGATATTTTATGAATATACAGTAACTAGTGCTAATTGCGAGCTTGATATCATTTTGTACTTATACTTTGAGATCATATATTAGTCATATCATAACTTGAAAATAATAATGTTGAATATATATTATAATTTTATCATATATTGTATACTATATACGATATACAATGGGAATTTGAATTGTCACACATGTCTTCAAATGGTAATATAAAAAAATATATAAAATCAAGAGCAATTGACTTAGTTAATGTTTTAAATTAGCTCAAACGTTGATATTTTATAAATACTGATTGAATTGAATCTTGTGGTTTCAATTCATTCTCCATATCTTTTTATATAAATTATTCATCAAACATTTAATATGTATATGTAGGACACCTTTGAGCATAGCTAGCTTATACTTTATGATATTAATTTAAATTATCTGTTGGCAGTGTGAATTTGTGGCAGTGTACGAGAGTCCTGGTTTTTATTGAGCAATTTACTCGATATTCAACGCTTCCCATAATTGAATAATTATTTATTGTACTCAGTAGTTGGGACTTGGAACATATATATTATATATTGTAGTGTCACTTTATTCAAATCTTAATTCCATATTTCATGTCATTAGCTATTCATATTATAACAAGGTCAAAAATTATTTTTTATATTCCAATACTTTATAAATCAAAATATTATAAGCAACAGAAAATAAAGATATACATGAAAGCTCAATTTAAAAAGAACATTACTAGTATTACCGAATTATCCAAAATGATAGAAAGTGTTATAATAGAGGACTTTAAAGGTGAGTAACTTGATCTTCAGTGCGATACTTTTACAAAATATTTTAATATTTTTATAATGAAAATTGAATACTATTTGAACATACAAAAATCATACTTATGCCATATTCGGTTTTGGTAGTATCAGTATTTTACCACATTTATCGCTTCAAAGAATATGCGTGAATTGCATAAAAATATTAACCAATATTTATTGTAAAGTTTCATTAACATAATTACATTTAAATAAGAAAAATGGTGATAATTAGTATATTGACTTAAAACAAATAACTTAATAGTTGCTATATAAGTAGAGGTTATTAACACACCGTGAAATTTGAATACTCTATTAAACTCTATTCAAGTGCGATAAATTCAATTTGTTCGGTTTATTTTCTTTTTTAACTATAGATACCGTTAGTGAATGATATGTATTCCATTTTTATTCATTGCATTCGATTTTGAGCATTTAAATTTGATATTCGGTATAGTTGATTTTCGATTTATGTTTTTTTTTTTAATCTTTGTTTGTACCCTAAGAGAACATAGAACAAAATAAATAACAAATTCGGTTAAAACTTCATTAAAATGCCAATTGTAAAAAAAAAAAAAAAAAACCTAATAAAAAAGGTTCGACCCTTCTGCTTCCCGACATACCCTAAAAATATATTAAAAAACTAGGTGGCAATATAGTATTCGAATCACAAACACTCTTAACACAAAAATTAGAATGGATATCTCGTTCAAAGTTGCAACGAAGGAATATGTGGTCAACAAATAGTATTACATTTTTTAATTTATTTTAATGGACAGAAAGTAGTATTTAGAGGTGAAAATAATGTCTATATATGGCCCCCCCATTACTATTTTGTGAGGCCAAAGCTTGAGTCATGTCGTCATTACTCAGTGGAATATCAACAAGGTACGATATATGATTTTGCTGTCATTTTATTTTGTCTGCATCTATAATGTTAATGAAGTTATATAGCTAGGAAATATGTATATGTTACTTCAGCTTTTAATAGCCAGCAAAAAGATCTTATAAATATGTGTGCATGTACATATATCAGATTCAGAGGTAACATCACAAGCTCAAATATTCACAAATTCTAATACACTTATAGACTTATAGTCAACTTGAAAACCAAATTTCGGCCGACTCAGACTATTTTGATATTTTCGCGAACGGTCTCTAACACACCGGTTCCGGTACATAAAGAGGGGAAACACGATTTTTTATATGCTAGTTAATACTGTACCGTGACTAAAAACTTATTAACTAATATCGATGGAGCAACCATGTAGAGGCTTAATTTTTCAATCGAGTAATGAGTCAGCTATGTGATGGAGCTACTAAATACTCACGGGAAAGAAGAAAAAAAACCCTCGTTCGCATATAGGATTGAAAAAAAACTATTATTTCATAAAGAAATGAACTGAAAAATTAGGACATTGCAACGGATTTATAAAATACAAAATACCCGAATTAATAGAAGCCTAAAAACCAAAACGAAAAGGGGAAAAAAAAAAAGTCATAATCTTCCCCATCAATGGGGAAGAAAAGCAATAAATATGCAAAAATTAAAAGAAAGTCTAGAAACAGGAGATTTGACGAAAAGTTCAAAAATGCTGATATGAAGCCGGAAATGATGGAATTCTATCAAAATCCCGAGAGCACTCGGGCGGGGCATAGTGCTGAGTTGTTTTTTTTGTTTGTTCGTTAGGTCATCGTTTCTACTAAAAAAATGCTTAGTACATAAGTATAAACTATCCTTGAGCATATTTACCAAAGTTGTGACTAGAATATCAACTCTCTAACATCACTATGCGACTTTAGAGACTCACAGTCGCTCAAACCTATTTTTAGTGGTAATGCAAGAAAATGTAAGGTTGTTCAGTTTCAAATCACTTGGATGAAATCGTATTGACGAACACAACTCTCAATCGTATAATTTTTTTAAACAAACTATATAGCAAAGGTCTATAAATGTGAGGAGCGTTAGAAATAGTATATGACCGACGAGATTCGCGAGAACATTGCGTCATGTCGTGATGCCGAGCAAATAAAGAAGGAAATGACTAGGAGCACGCTCAATCTTCCATTAATTTCAACCCATAAACTCACATATTTTTCCTTCATTTATCGCTCATTGTTTTCCGTTTATGTGTTATTTGATTTTTTTATAATTTTGGCGACTATTGCCATTTTTGTCGCTTTATTTCCTTTTAGCATAAATGGGACCCTATCTTCTTCATATAGGAGCAAGAGGAACAACGAGTTTTTGGGAGTTGATTATGATAAAAAAATCAAGACTTTGTTTGTGAAGTCAAGTTTTATCTCGAAAATACGTATTTTTTGTGAGTCCGCTCTACATCAAGTAGACAACTTGTTAGGTGGAGTTATTTTGCTCAATCACTCGAGTGAAGTCAAATATGATTATTTATTCTAATGAAAAAAAGTTACCAGCACAAAACGCACAATATTTCTAAAATCTACTTAAATCAATTTGATAATCTGTATGCTCTTATATATAGTTTATAATCACCTAATTCTTTTTTTTTCTTTTTCTTCAAATATAATGATTCTTCTCGATAAATTCTATGTTCAATTTACACACACTTACACACGCGCACACGCACACGCGCACGCGCACACGCGCACGCACACACGCACGCGCGCACGCACGCACGCACGCGCGCACGCGCACGCGCACGCACGCACACACACACACAGGTATATATCTATAGGGAAACTTCAGTTTGTATGCCCGGATAGCATGTGTTTTTAGAAAAGTACCCGAATTTGTTAAATTACAAAACTATGCCCTAAAAGTGTTTATGTAAAGACAAAAAGTGTTTATGTATACATTAACAGTTTTTGGAGCATATTTTAAAGTGTTCAAAAGTGTTTAAAACTGTTTATGTAAAGACAAAAAGTGTGTTGGGGGCATAGTTTTGTAATTTAACAAACTCGGGTACTTTTTTGAAAACACATGCTCTACCGGGCATACAAACTGAAGTTTCCCTATCTATATGTGTATGCCCTATTCACTTATGTTGAAACAAATGATCATTCAGTAAATATATGTAACTCAACTAGTTTCTAACTGAGCCATTTACACACAATAATGTACATAAATCGCATTTAGGGTTAAAGCGTATATCCATATAGTACGTACAAGACATTATATATATATATATATGTATGTGTATATTTATACAAAATCAGGGCATATAAGTTATAATAGTAGTTAAGGACGTATAAGAATACATCTGATGCGAGCTAAGCGTTTTACGTCATGGTAATAAAATAATAATCAATATATTAAAACAAAAGTAAATTGTATTTTATTCAATAGAGATTATACACGTAAACGTGGTTTTTGCGATGATCAAGGGTTTATAAGTCCATTGCTAACATGTCTTCCGACACCAGGCATTGGCATTGTGTATATATGTGTATATTTTAGGGGTGTTTATGGCATAAGTACCCTATATTATACTAAGTGCACCGACATATTTCAATCACAATACTACCCAAACTAGCGCTGAAGTCAAATTCCATCCATTCAAGTCAAAGTTTGTTACATAGGGATACATTTGATAGGGATACATTTGTACGTCAGTGATTAAACTCCGAAAACATCAATTATTAAACAATTTTATCTATCTCCGAGAATGTACGCTTGTGATCTAGTACTTTTAACATACTTAAATTGGACATGGACAAAATCAAACCTTGACAATATTTTGTGACTTTTGAGTACTATTTCTGCTAAAAGAAGAGATTGACAATTTGCATATGGTACAAAATTCAATAGTTATGCTGCAAATATCCCTATATATAATTATGCAAAATTTGCTTTTTATATATCCTCTATTCTCGTTTTTTACAAATGAATACTTACTATTTAGTATTTACTATTTCTAACCAAGCTATTTACATATATATATATATATATATATATATATATATTTGTTATCTTATTGAGGACTTCTCCTATATATGGGTGACTAATAATGCATTAGTATAAACAACACCGCACCCATTAAATAAGTTATAATAACGCTATTATAATGGGATAAAATTAGTGAATAATGACCATTTTTAGAGAAAAAAGAAACAGCTTTTCACATCATTCAGTAGATTTTTCAAATGCTAAAGCTTTAGGCTAATTAACACTATTATCACTACATAATAAAAAGTGACTAATTATAACCAAATATTACATCCAATTATCAAAAACATCATATAATTACTATATGCAAACTATATATAAGATGATTGAAATATAATATAGTGTTAACTAGCATTGATAAAGCTCTACCTACCTAAACAAGCATATAAGATGATTCATATATGATTGATATATGTAAATAGATCAACTTTCTAAGAAACGATTGCATAATACATCCTTAAACATTCCTAAAGTAAATTTATCAGGTAATTTCTTCAACCAGTAAACCATACACATTCTTGTTCAGCCATTTAGAAAAAATATAGAAATTTCTCTTCATTATAATTACTAAATAACCTTACACTGCCAAGGACATTCATATGAAGCGCTAAGCAATAAACTATAGTGGGATCATAACAACATATAATATACATATATATCAAACACTATAGAATAGATAGATATGTAAACAATATATATGTTCCATTCTTTCATGATCACTCACTCCAAAACAGGAACGTATGTTGTATGTTTTAATTAGCTGGCATCTATTACAAAAGAAGAGGGTGATCTAAGCTTTGTCCTTTTGCCTATTTATAGATCTCATAAGATTCTCTTTATAAACTAATATACCTAACCACATTTTGACTACTTATAGAGTTATAGTGATCGCTTGTGTTTCCCACTTCACTCCCAATTCTCTCTGCTACAATTATCAAGAGAGTACAATCTTAGGAAGTTTTAGCTCTGATTGAATTTCATATTTTCATACTTATATTCAAGAAAGAAAGAAAAAACAGAAACTCAAACACATATCTTCTTATTATTATAAGGTGCATTTGCGGGATAAGTATTTAATAGTAGTCAATAGGGCGGCATAATCTCGTTATTTGATTAAATCTGCGAGGTACACGGTATTTCGATAAATGTATCTCACTCAGGTAATTAATTTGAACGCGAACAGGAGTTTACTTACAGAGCCACATTCATCGAATATTGAGTACTTGACCCGTGATACACACAAAACGAGATTGTCACCTCAAAATACTATTTTATGGGTACTTATGCCGAATATATCTTATTTATAAGCATAACCTGATTGAGTATATATAACTGAAAATAACACTCCAAAGCCAAATGTTGGTAATCCTAATTCCTAACTAGAGTAAAGACACTGATCAGATTCAGAAATAACATAGCACAATCACAATATGTATACATATACATATATATACACACACACACATATATATATATATCAAGTATAAGACTTGTGAGAATCATATAATTGGTAATCCAAACAACTAATCAGAAAATTTTCAGAGCTAATTACTCAAAATTATAATTACTCGAGGAATAAAAGGCAGGTCATGATCAAATATTGCGATATATTTATAGTTCCTGCATTGATCTTTAAAAAAAAAAGTAAAGAAAAACACATAATTTTACACAGAAAGAGCTCATACCGTCATAACAATCATAGTATTAATCTCACTGTTTCTGCTACGAAGTCTTTCCTCTTCCAAACAACACCAAATAGTCTTAGCCATATCACTTGCTGATCATCCCTCTCTTGTCCCCCTATATCCAACAAATTCAATCTCAGTAAATTCTATATATATATATATTATAGACAATACAGTATATTAAGTAGTTCATATATACGTGTAAAGTACCCCACAGATACGTATATATATGTATATGTTGAGTTGATTTTTACTTACCCAGTTACCCTTATCAAGATTCAAGACGTACATACGTATATAACTCATGTCTATGATCGTATATGATATACAAGTAGAAACTATACCTGAGCTATGTCTTATTGACTACTTCGAAGGTACAATACAAGTCACTGAGGTCTAGCTGGCAGAACCGGCGGCGGCGACGGGACCGGGCTTGGGCTTGGGCCGCTTGCGCTTCTTCTCGTAGCTGACGCCTCTGGCCTTGGCTTGGAAGTCGCGCACCTCACGTAGGAAGAGCCGCACGGCGCGGGCGCCGAACGGGTTGGTCTCGGGGCGGCCCCCGTGCTCCTCGTAGGCGGCGCGGAGGCGGCCGATGAGCGCGTCGAGGCTGCCCCACGCCTGCCTCAAGGGGCACGGGCACGGCGCCGGCGGGTTTGGCACCCCGAAGAACGGGCAGTTCTGGTTGTGCACCTTCGTCTTTCCGAATTGGTCAAGGTACCGGAGGAACTCGAGCACGTTCGCGCCGCTGCACATCGGCAGCGCCAGCGGGGGGCGGTGGTTGCGCAGGTACTGGCAGAACGTGTTCCAGTCACGCCGCTTCTGGTTCTCGTACCGGCTCGGCGTCGGCACCCCCGAGGGGCTAGTCACGCTGCTCGCCGCCATCATCATGTTGTTGTTGTTGCTGCTGCTGCTGTTGTTCACGGAGTTGGTACTGCTATTCGTGGAGTTCGTGTTGGTGATTATATCCATGGTGATTGATTGCTTTCGGAAGCGGGATTTTCGGGTTTTTGCGTGGCTCGAACCCTGTAACGATACAAATTCAAATACTCAACTAATAACCGATGAGTAATTAGGGTTCAGCTAGGTCTTGGGGTATTATACCCAATGATGATGGTGATGATGAATAGTGATGTTCCTGGTATTTTTGCCTGATTTGGGATCTGGGATTTAGGGTTTACAATCAATGATGATGATGGAGCTAAAAGTGGGAGGGCTATGAGAGATGTGTAATTGGCTAAACAAGGAGAATTGCTAGATTTTGCATCTGCATGGTTTCCATATATATATCTGCTGTCAGAGAGAGATTGGAGAGAATAAAACCAAGGAGAGAGAAGAATCTCTCTCTCTCTTTCCTTCTTTCTTTCTTCTTTTGTGGGGAGAATCCAGTGATCCACTACTGCATTGTGAGATCTTGATGAAACCCAGAAGTTATTTGCAAGTGTTTAGGGTCTGAGGAGAGAAAAGGTTGGATCTTTGAAGGAGTTTAATAATGGGGTTCAGTTCAGATTTCAGAGGCTCTTTTCAGCTTAAAGGCAAGCCCAACTGAGAGTTGAACACTCAGAGAGAGAGAGAGGGAGTGTTTTGTTTGCTTGCTTGCTTGCCATAGTAGGACAAGTTTGGCAGTGAACAGACACTTGATGTGACCTTTGGTAGGGCTCCATTTCAACCTCAAGCCTCACTCTCCTCCCTTGGCGCGTGCACTGCCGTGTCCCTAAACCACCAAGCGTGTCGAGTCTTGTCACTAATTATGCTCGTTACTTACAACAACTATCATTTCTTTTTCATTTTTACATGTATTTCATCGGATGCTTAATTAGTAAGATTTGCACTAAAGAAGAGTTGAGTTGCGTTGAGTCATCCGGAAATCGAGAACGGTCCGATGAGCTGATTTCACAGATAAGTGATACACGGCTCTACCGATAGAGTTTTCGTAAAATTTAATACAAAAGTATATTGCTATACACAAGTATACAGTCATACATAAATAAAATCACAATTATAATAAAGTTTTTATGTATATGGTATTGTCCAAAGTCCAAACATTAACCTTTTAAATTTAAATACAAACCCTAAATTGCGTTTTTTTATAAACGAATTATAGAAGAACAAGACCATAAAGTTCTTATGTATGTATGCATGTATGATTTAAATAACTACATCATGTATACTACTAAATATCGTATGTTTTGTTTCCGCGCGACTACTAATATCCGAACCTAAGTATATAAACTATTTTCTTATTGAAGATTCTAAAAACTGAATAGTAGACCTAATCTGAAAACACATGTCTAGAGTCCAATATGATCCTATTAAGTCTTCAGTATTACACAGATTGCATTTCGAGAAGCTAGATATACCAAAGACTCATTTGTACTCAATTCAATACCATGTTATCTAATCGTTTAATTCATATCCGATAAATTAATTAACTTAAATTGATTTTAAGATATTTGATAAGCTAATAATATTTTTTCTATGTGTCATTATAGATAAATAAGTAAAATATATTAAGAATGCTACGATATGCTTTTTTTTTTGCATACCAGCACATTCTAGTCTCAAATCTCAATTATGGTCTTTTATACAATCTGATAAAAAAAATTACATTGGTAATCAATTAAAAAAAACCAAAATAATAATAATAATAAAATCAACGTCTTTTTACTTTTAGTTATAAAACCGATACTAAAGATTTTCAGTATTATAAGAAAATTATATACATTCTACATTTTCAAGATAATAGCATATCCATGCGGATAAGCTTGTTATTTAATTATGCAGCAACTTTACTAGACAGCGATTACTGGAATTCATGTTTATTCTATTGTATTTTTTTTGTTCTGATGTTCACGTGTTATTATTCTAAATAGTTAATTACTGTTTGCATAGGGTTTAGCCATGTGATGAATATGATTCGAGAGTTTTGGATCGAAAATATTTTGGTTGATGAATCATCACTCTCTATATTGGTTTTTGGACCAACCACTTAATTAATTTTCATTGTATTTACCATTTCAATCTTTTGATCAAATTATTATATGACTTCATAGCCTTTAATTATCTAATTTTTTATTTTTGTATTCTCGAAGATTTGAGAGCTTATATTTTTTTTCTTCTTTATCACTGTTTTTGTTTAAATAATTTTATCTGGGATTGAATCCTACACTACACATCGAGAATGAAACGTTGAGGAATGTTATTTAGCTCAATGGTTATAGACTTATAGTGTCGTTATAATGTTTGCGTTAGCATGCCGGAAATTCTAGAATACGGGTAAAAAAAAAAACTCAACAGAAGTGTTTTATTATTTGCCGACTGGTTATCCACATATGACGGAATAGCCACACTGAACCGATAATAATGATGGAGAACTAATGACTCTTTCACAAAAAATAATTATGTATATCGGATACCATAAACACTTAATATTATATCAACATATTGTTAATATTATTATTTCGTTTGCAATTGCCATGAAAAACGGGGACAAAAACAGATGATGATAGATATGCTTGTATGCTTTTTTGTAATGAAATATATATACGTGTGTGTGTGTAAATGTGTGTATATATGTGTGTGCGCGCGTATAATATTGGCAACGATGTACGTATATGGTGGAACCTTCAAAGCAATTGCCGGATCTTGTAGACTTGTACAGTACGTGTTAGACATAATTTTGTACAATCAACCAAAAAGTGCACAAGATACAATAAATAAATATATCTATATATTTAATTTTAGAATAAAAGATATTTTCGAGCAATCCTAAAACGTTAATTTAAGGTGTAAAAGCAAAATAGTGTACAAATTTCGTCTTCAAATTGCATAAATACGCTATGAAGAAAGAACGAAGATAGTACTGCACCGTATATTTCTTAAATTTAAGAGATAAAGTTTCGTAAACCATTATAAATAATTAATGAATGACAACCATTCGGCAAATCTTAAAAGATATTGTGATTTTTTTATTAAAAAATATCAATAATGTTGATTTGGAATAACTAGTTTTTGAAGCATGATTTTTCATTTAATAACATTTATATATATATATATATACACATAAACAGAAAAGTGAATAGAGCCGATTTTTAAGTAATGATGGCCTCAAGGTCAAATTTACTCTTATTGAAAATAAATTAAAAACTATCATCTCGAGATTATCCGAAATCGAGCTTCTCGCCTCAAGTGTGATTTAGTACACTAACACACATTCGATATATAATGCCTTTTTCAATTATATGATAACTTGAAGGGTCAAGGCACGGGCCTTCCCTAATAGGTAGCATTAATTTCCAGCCCGCCATGTACTTGGTCGCACATCAATGATGTCTAATATGCAAAGATATATGGATCATATATATTATTAGTAGTATAATATGTATGTATAGTATACTATACATAATATTACAAATTATAGCTGAAAAATGATAGTGAAAAAAAGGAAGTGAGGAAACTAATTAGGAAGCTTTCACAATTCATGGTTGTCAAATCAATTAGTCTCCCATGCGCGTTGAAAAATATGCCATTGAGAATTTAAGTTGCATTGTATGCAACATTTTCTTAGCTCTATTTCCAAACTTTTTGAGACATCTAATTTAAATCATACGTCTCTAAAGAAAGAAAGAAAAAATCATGCATAATTTGTCAATTTCCATTTGAATAGGTATGCCACATTACAAAAGGAGATTGTAGTCTTTTGGAAAATATTTAAAATATGCTTTGTATTTTTTTTTAAATTATTCTTAATCAACCTCCGACAATAGTTTCTCCAAATTCGTGTTTATATCCCCATTATATATATATATATATATATATCATTTAGAATATCATTCGATGATTATTTTTTCATCTACATAACTTCGGTTGGAACTTAATGCTTTGACATAGTCAACTAATTATACACAATTTGAATAAACATATATTGAGAAGTCAATTTTCCCTCCAACCTCCTATTCATTTATATATTATTCTAATGTGATCAGTAGTAGTAGTAGTACTTTCCGAAACAAACAATATTTTAATGTTAGATTATAACATTTACTTTTTTAAAATCTTAATTTACATAATTAATAAAGTAAATCAAATATTACATTCAAAATATCTTGAAACCCACATTAAAAAATCAAGGTCCTAAATTTGTTGCCAAAGAGAAGGGAGTGAATAGTGATATAAACAATATCTCCCAAATTATAGAGAGCTTTATTGGAATTTGGTACACAAAAACAAAATCACAATTTATAATTAAACTAAATTAAAATCATATTTCCACTTTAAAGTAAGAAAAAAACACACATCCTGCATTTGGAATCTAAATAAAGCCCACAAATGGGGTTGCACTAATTTGATTGAGATTTCCAATACTTTATAAAGTATTTAAATAAAAATAAAAATAAAAACAGTCATATTGAGCCTAACTTCTAGCTAGCTAGTGTTGTAGATGTAGGCTAGTAGACATAATATAATAAGTAATAATATTTAGCAGCAAAGGATATTTGAAAAAATAAAATAAAATAAAAATATGTTGAAAATGAAGATGAGTAATAAATAGTGAAGAACACAGTGCCAAAAAGTTGTATTATTTTTGTGGCCTGAGCTGTATCACATTTGGGGGACAAAGGGATTCTATCTACACTACTTCCTCAAATTATCCTTTTATACTATTTATTTTCCCTCTTCAATTTCATCTCTTTTTAACTTTCAACAGTTTACGTCAAAAAAACAAAAACAAAAACTTAAAAGTTTGGCAACTTTTAATTTATACATGATTTTTTTCCATATTATATTTCAGTCCTAACAAAATATTATTTTTTTTGTTTGCTTTGGTTATAAATCTATATACTTACCATAATAAACAATATGAGATTGTACAACTTTATATTCACTTGTTATCGTGGCTCAAAATTGGGTTTTAGTCGTATATCTATATGAAAATCTGCTTTTTATATTTAATTAATCTCATGCAAAACATTAATTATCCATCTTATAAAGATAAACCTCTATTGTTTTTTAAGAGAGATTATTGTGAAAATGTCACATGAATTAAGGATTGCGGACAAAGAAGGAAATACAAAAATAGTAATCCTACACATACGCTAAACAAACTGCATGCCTCGAGTGGGGATAATAATTAATATTCATACGAACTGTTATACCAAATACACAAGTTCTAATTTCTATTTTATAACTAAAATGCGAAGTAATATGAACTGTCGGATCTCGATCCCCTGTTCCAGATTAATTACTCGGAATCATACATAAAAAGAAAACCGAACAAAGCAGACCAATCTTTCGGATACCGAAATCCACATTAATTATCAGTTAAATACGACTACTTAGAATAAAAGAAGATCAGCATCATCAGTCATATAATAATCTTTATTAACGCACTTGACATAGTGCATAAATCATAGATTATATATTCTAGTTAATGTGGCAAAGATATTATTCTCGTTCATTGTAAGTTGTAACTAATCACTAATTATCTTTGCATAATAACCTATGCTTAAAAACATTAAGGAATCTCTTAAAGAAGCGACAATGTTTGTTGAGAAAGAAAGAAAGAAAGAAAGAATGAAAAAAGGCATAAAAACAACTTGGTGAAAAGTTTTGGACATTACTTTGACATTGACATAAAGAAAGTAGTTTACATATAAATAAACATAAAGAACATATATAAACACACGCAACGCAAGTACGCAACCAAAACGTATACATATATTGTATATTTGTATTATTATGTGCTTAAAAAAGTTGTATATATATTAACCCAACAAGCTACAAACATGGGAACCTTCAAGGCAAATTCCTCCCAACTTTCATCCAAAATATTGGTATGAAAGTCCCATCTCATTAAAGGGAGGTGTACTCAACATGTATAAGCAACCAATAATATTTCTATTAGCTTTTAATGCAAACAACCAATTTGGATAATGCGATAAGTCCGTAACCCCCTCCTTTAGACCAACTCCACCCGATTACACCATTTCTTACTCTATTTTAGAGTACATGTCACGTCAAATACTACCTCAACTTCAACCGAACTCTATTTTTTACACCAAACTAAAATATTAATTTTATATTCAACTTTCTCTTATTTATCTTCAAACCCTTACATTTATTTTATATCTTTCCATTATATCACTTATTCATGATTTAATAATCAATTATTAGTTCATAAATCAATCAAATATCACCGATCTTAGATGATCCAATGCTAATTTTCCCGAGTATTAGTTTGTGTATTGTAATTTTATTTTCAATTTTATTTTATTTTGTTGTATTGTATTGTAATTTTTTTAATTTTAATGCCATTTTTTTGCACTTCATATGTCGTTGTAATGTTATTTCGTTTCGGTATTAATATTGATATTAATCTCCAAATGTCAATTTTGAATTTTAAATAATTATTATAATGAATTTAAAATTTGAAACAAATAATATTAACAATTGAAGGATAAATATGATATAATTTTATAAAACAGTGACAAATGTATACATTATAAATATTAAGAGGACTAAAAAAATATTTATAAAGGGATGAATAGTGTCACACTGTGTATAGCGTGAAAGCACTCCAAATGACCAACCCACGCTATCTTGGCGTTGGATTTAGGGTTTGGGTGGACCTCCACCTCACGCTATAACCAATGAATAACGTTCGGGTGGAGGTGCTCTTACCTGATATAATAGCCGGCACGTTTTCACTCCTAGCCTTAGGTCTACCTCCCGAAATGGCATATGCAAGAAGAGATGAGTGCAACACATTATAAATCATCATACTTAGTTTATTACAAGTTGAGAGAGATTACAAAACTTACTATGTCTAATCCTCATAGCTGGGCATAGGGGCTTGAGCCGAAAGTAAAGGAGAATTTAAAATATGAATTTTCTCGAAGAAATCTAAGTCGAGATTTAAACTAATCAGCTATAGTAAACATGAGATATAGTAACAAAAATATATAGCTAATTAAGTTGTGATTAACCCTAAAACGTCAAATTATAGGTCCAAATATGCTTTAACTTCCATCACAATACTCTAACTACATTGCAACGTAAAGCTAAGAAAAATAGTAAGTAGAAGAAAAATGGATTCACATCACAAAAGTTAATAAATAGTTATATATATATATATATATATATATATATATATATATTTTCACAGCCTCAAAAAGCTTAATTTTCTTTCATACTTTTATCACTTATTTCTAATTTTGGACCATAACAAGTTTATTTTTACAAACCTATTATCTGATAGTTATTACTTATTAGCTTTATTGGAATGTTGCTTTCGGTACCACTATTCCTAAAAGTGAAATACTGGTTATTAAATATTTTAATCCAAATTTTATATAGTCGTGATTTTTTTATTTATCATTAAAAATTCCATTCAAAGCGAGATCTACTGGACACACACGCACCTAACAGACTTTATATCAGAAATGATTGCATAAATAAGCATGATAATATTGCACTGTTTCAACTGAGATCTCATCGCATTAATTTTGTCAACTGTTCCTCAATTTATGAATCCCTATATATATATATATATACACCTCAACTTTTATTTTACAATTCACCACGAAATTGTGGTTTATTTTTTTCAGCCGGAGCCCGTGGTGGAGCCGACCCTGTAATTTGATCTGAAAGTCTTACAAATTTATCCGGAATCTCGTCCGAAATATCATCCTAATATAGTTGATCAAGATGGATAATGTATACTTATATAAAGTTTAATTTTTAAAATATCGAAGTTAACCGATGCTTAACCGCTTATCGATTGTCATGTAACCGATTATAAACTCATAATCCTTGGTCCACAGGGCAACAAGAACTACTGTGATTACGTGAAGAACCAATAGTATTTGTTATTAACCTTTATTAAATTACATTTGAATAAGGTTGAATTAGGTACTCATTAACCTAATTACCCTTAATATGTATTCTTTAATCCTCGAAGCTTTTTCATGCATTTTATTATCTAAAAACACTATATCCTGGACCAACGTGTCTGTATTTCCTGATCAAATGAACAATCTCATGATATTATTTTATATATGTTTATGTGGTTCCTGAACATTACACAAAAAAATATAATAATAAATAATATCTCAACCATTTTGTCCTTTATTATAATCTTTCGAATTAAGAAAGAAAAAACGGTTGCCTTTACTAAATGTGTGGTTTTCTCTTCTCTCTCTTATATACGATGGTATATATGTGTTTAATATTAAATAATAGTCGTGGATGATATATAATCATTAAACCTAAAACTTTTATTTGGTTTTCTCAATTGAAAATCGGACCTAAATTCGATTGTAATTAAGAGTTAAGATCCTCTGTTCGACCGAAATTCAATTTGGTTTTCTTCGTTCGTTAGACTTTACTTTTTTTGTTTCATCTATAATAATATATTTCTTATGAGAAAATAGTGCAACACTAATAAAAAAAATATAATGATGTAGAGTTATATACGTTTATATATTGAACAGTAATTAACATAAATAATTCTTAAGCATCCAAGAAAATTCTCGAATACTCAGTGCAATTTTATCCGACCAAAAATATATATTTTGAACTTTGACCTTACTATTCGATTTTAGGACCCAAATAAGACATGGACTGCTTCTTTAGGCCCAGTATAAGAATGAAAAGGTCTCGTTAATTTTGCTTCTCTAAATTAGGATAAATATCAAAGTTTGAAATGCCTGTGCCGATAAATATGGATACTGATCTCTAATTTTTTACACTAATTTTATAATTATATAAGTAACTGATGAATATATTTGCAACTTACAAGTAGTCTATAAAATAATAATATAATCTTATTTTTTAATATTTGTATAAATATATACCGTTCTCGGTGCCAAAATAAGCCCATGAAAGTGTTGTTTTGAAGTCTATGACAAATTTGACAAAGAAAAAAACTAATTATAAAAGGTATCATTGAATTTTCACTCAAAATCCACCAATTATGAGTTTTTTTTTTTCTTCATATATTTTTTTATATTCGTTATCAGATTTTTTATTTATATGGATTACAACTTGCTTGTGGACCACGGAAAACCCACATTTTCCGTGGGCATTTGGAATTATTCTCTTATGAACAAATGTTAAAACTTTCGCAGTCTTTGGAGATCAAACACACACAATAGCAGAAACGACACATAACATGATATAGAAACGACAAGTCGTACGACCCCTAGTTGCCATTTTCTACGTGCACTTCCTTCAGAGCTTGCTGCAAAATTCAACTCCAAAAGGGTTACTTACTATATGTAGAGTTCCGTTTGCGAATTTTAATTTCGTTCCCGCATTTTCAAAACCCGAAATTCCGAATTCCGAAATTCAAATGGCTAGTTAAAATGAACCGATCCAGCAGTCCGTTTTAATTAGCCGTTGTTTTAAGAGTTTAAAATTTTAAATGGAACCAAAAATTCGAGATTCCGGGTAACCGTATTAACGCCATTACATTTAATCGTTACCTGAAAGCACGACAGCGTGAACTTCACATCATCGCTTGAAATTTGGTGGTGAAGAACAATCCTGATTCTGCAGAAACAAACACAAATCAACTGTGAAATTTTGAAACATAAGCTTGAGTTTAGTGAAGATTTTGACTACGGACCTCGAAGAGCTTTCTTTCATGAGAATCACGCCGTGCTGTTCTAGATTCTTGCAGATCTTCTCCGAAGTCATTTTCGAGCCTTCGTCTATATCGATGAACATCTGATCGCAACGTTTTGCATCAAAGATTCAGTTAAAAAGTCGATATTTAGGAATTTGTTCAGTGATTAGGTACTCACGATATTGGTCTCCACCGAAGCGACATTGACGCTCAGTCCTTTGATCTTGTTCAGTTCGGCTGAATTCAAGACGGAACCCGAAATCATTACACTTCATAAATTGAGCACGACGAAGAAAGAGGAAAAAAAAATTGACGAAATGCTGACCGGCTAAAAACTTGGCGTTCCTGTGATCTGCCTCGAGCTTTCCGACATTCTCGTGAACAGCGACAAAAGCAGCGGCGCACAGGACACCGACCTGCCTCATTCCGCCGCCAAGAGTTTTTCGGAGCCTTCTGGCCTAATAAGTGAAAGCCGAAAATCAAGAGATAGAAACAGGTTCGAGAGTTTACGAAATGTCTACAAAACCTTAACGGTTTTTACCTTTTTTATGAAGCTGTGAGAACCAACGATTACGGTTCCGACGGGAGCTCCGAGGCCTTTCGATAAACAGACCTGGATTCAACGGATTTTATGGATTGATAATGACAAAAGGAAATTGTGAAAAATACAACGACAATATCATATTACGGAGTTTGGAAGAGAATATTCCTGAAATTTGTAACAAACGGGATATAACAAAGAAGGCGATTTGGAAGTCATACCGAAACCGAATCTGCGGCTTGGACAAGCCTATGGACAAGGACGCCGAGGGCCTGTAAAGTGTTGTTTTGTATTAGACGTTGGAATCATAAATAATAGAACACATTAAAAACAAATAGTAGTATAGAAAATCCGATGCTACAATCATTTGATGGCGAAAACCTTATTCGTATATACCACGAAGAAGAAACGTGTCGAATAAATTATACTTACAACGGCAGCATTGAAAATGCGAGCCCCATCGATGTGAAGCTTCAAACCGTGCTCCTTAGCGACCTCTCCCACTTTGTCCGTGTACTCCACCGACAACACTCTCCCACCGGCGCTGCGTTTTTAGAAGAAAACGGGCTAATCAACCACTTTTTAACAACCCAAATTCATAACAGAGAATCGGATCTATAATACATAAACCAAAACAAGTCCGCATACCGATTCAAAAAGACGAAACAGCAACCGTACACAATACATAATGCACAACATTTGACGCTTTAGCATAAGCCGAATATATTTAATTTTAATTGCTTCTATCAATATCATTATATGTTGCTCTACCCTTCTACCTAGGGGTTAAAGCGGGTACCACTCCCGGTTTTTTTTTTTTTTTTTTTTGTCAGACTCGGAACCGGATTACGGGTTCTGGAATATTTTAAAACCGGACCTGGTTTTTTAACACGAAATCTATTTCCGGATGAATCTCTGATTTTAAAAAACCCGGATCCGGATTTTGAAACCCATAAGGTAAAATTGCTTTTTGAATGGGATTAAGGTATAAAATCCAGATCCGCTTTATAAAAACCGGATATTTTTATATTAGAAAAAACAGGTTTATCCGGGTTTAGGAGTAGGACCTTCAAAGATAGTATTTCAAATACTCAATCAACCGAGCTAGTCTTATTGACAAATCAAAGAAAGCCCTTACTTCCCGTGCGAGTTCTCCAAGCAGATGAGCCGAGTCGTCGGGTACACGAGCTCACCCCGGGGGTCGCGAATGGCAGCGACGATCGCACCAATGTCCATCGTCCCGTCGGGATTGTTAGCAACGGGCCGGGGATGGACGCCTCCAATGGTGGAAATCCCGCCGTTCTCGTAGATGTGAATGTGCGAATTGTTCCCGAGCACGACCTCGCTGCCGCGGACGTCGCAGTGCACGAGCACGCTGATGAGGTTCCCCATCGTCCCCGACGGCACAAACAGCGCCGCCTCCTTGCCTGTCAGCCCCGCCATCTCAGCCTCTAGGCGTGCCGCGCTCGGGTCGCTCCCGAGCACGTCGTCGTCCACCTCAGCCGCCGCCATCGCCGCACGCATCGTTGGGGTCGGCTTTGTGACCGTGTCCGACCGTAGGTCCACTCTCCGCGCCGCCATTTCCACTGCAATTCCCATCACTGAAGACTCTTAAAACATATATCATCAATATAACACGATACATATATATATATATATATACCAATACCTATAAATCTCTTCTTCTTCTGAGAAAAAATACTGAGAAAACTTGATCGATTATATACGTTTCAAAAATGGAAAAAAGAAAATGAAAAAAAAACCAGCTTTGATCAGTCAAATGGTGCAAAATAATAATAATAATTATAAATTCAAATTTAAAAGCCAGAAAAGTAGAGTGCATGCAAAACTAAATTACCAGAAAGCAAGTTAGAAAAACAAGGGAAGTCGTTACACCCAATTTCAAATATTAATTCTCATTTTAAATAAATAAAATGTTACTAAGGAATTCATAAGAAAAATCACCCCAAAATTCAAAATGAATAAAAACTCACTGATTATATGATAAGTCGAAGGAGACGAGCCACAAGAAGAAATTGATGGAGAAAGGTGCGATATATATATATATATATATATTTATATACATGTATGTATAATATGTATAGTGCGTGTAATAATTGGAATATGTGTGCAAAGAAAAAGTTGGCCACTATGAGTTCATGCAGTGAAGAGACCCAGAAAAAGCCAAAAGATGCAAAAGTGGTGTCATTCAACTCAACATGTGAGGAACTTTTTACATGCAATAACTCTCACTTTCATTTTTATTATTATATTTTTTTTTTCACCATCACCAAGTTCAGACAAGCGAGCCCGGGTCGTCCGAGCCCACAACCCGTCTCAACCCACGCACCGCGAGCTGCGGTGGGCAGCCCGTAGCTGCACCTGCACCCAGTGTGAGTTGGGCTGCCCGTGCGGCATGCCCGTAGATCTTGCCTACTTAAATTTTTTTAAAAAAATTTAAATAAATAAATGATTGTTACGGGCTATCCGTCCTCACACTATACGAGACGGGCAAAAAGGCTAGCCTAGCCTGCCAATATTTGACAAGGGGTTGGGTAAGTTGTGCCCGGGTTCAACTCAGGCATTGACCGCGGGTGGGCCACTATATGATTGGACGGACAGGCCCACCCGCAGGTTGCCCGTCCCACTAGACACATCTATTTCGTTCTCAACCTCTTACTTTTGTCCTCTTTTTCCCTTTTTGTTAATCTATTATATGTTACTCAACCTGAATTTTGCACTATATAAATTGACTACTATTAATATATTCACTTTGCATTAGATTCCCACCTAATTTTATATTATTATTGTTATATTTCGTAATTTAAACGTGTCTTTGCATATGTTTGGTAAAATAATAAAAGCATGAATTATGGAAATTATTTGCATTATATAAACAAACTTCATCAATCCTTAACAATATATTTAAGTTTTCCATCATGTGAATAGCAATAAAATACCTAATAGATACATATTATAGAGACATAGTTCCCATCTTGTATAAGAAGAATACAAGTGTAACTACTCAACTGGCCTAAGAAGATAGAAATAATTGAAATCCATACAAATGATTAAACTATGAATGCACAATAATGGTGAAAAAATTGAAGGGAGTGATACCTGTGCGATGAAGGAATGGAAACCCTAACGAAAGAGAGCAAAGAATAGGTAATTGATGATGATAGGAAGGAAGAGAATTAGGGTTTATATATAGAAGCATTGCATGCATGTGTGAGTCATGAGTCACAAGCTCTATCCATGAAGAAAAGCATTTCATGTAATTTGCTTGTGTGATATGACTACTTGGAATTCTTATATCTATCTTTAGTACACTCACTTTAGTGTGAATGCAATGCATCCATCATATATACATATATTTATCCTTAGCTTTTTGACTCAACACACACGCACACCAACTACATGTTGAAACTATCATGCAATTTCCTCTATATTATTTTAGTTTTTAGTTTTTATCGCCATTTTTAGTGAATTATATCTAATGGCGGTGATCATTCGAGACGGGCAAGCCACGGTTAGTCATCTCTTCTCGAGTGTTGCTCTGTATTAGACGGGCAAACACCCGCCTATTTAAATAATGGATCGACACTTTTGACATATATCACAAGCAAAATAGGCAGAGTCCACGCCTCCCATTTTCCGGGCGTAAAATAAAGGAACAATTGCAGTAAAAAAAAATACCAACATTACGGAGATCAAATATCCAATGTAGTGATACTCGTATTTTTTTAATTAATTTTGTCTATATGTCTTCGTTAACGTTACTTCATTTACATGTACATGCACACCTAAAGTTCGAGAAACCGCTGGCCGGAAAGCAGTGCCCGGAATTTTGTCAGCACTAGTTACAAAATGATAAAATCTACAATTTCAATTTTTGAAAAGAAAAATGAGAAAGTTTCCTTTACTTATAATAAATAATTAATATTTAAATACAATTATGTCACGTAAAGTCGTACCTACAATAGAATCTACCAATCTAACCCGTAAAATTAGACGCCTCATGAATTGAACTTCGATGACATCATCTATGATGATAAGCATCAATATAGAGTCGTATTCGAAAGCAACAAGCAAGCTTCCCAAAACCTATATGCAATTTCGGAATGTCACTCTCATACTCATATTTATAGAAATTAAAAAAGAAGACCCAATTTCACATACACCAAACACATAGCACAAGAAGCCAAACAATAATTTAAGCATTAAATAATTAATTTATAATGCAAAATATTAAATGAGATGGAAAGTAAATTAATATATGGTATCAAAATCCGATCGAAAGAGTTACAAACAATTTCGTAAATTCCACGTAAGCATTTACGTCCCTATCTGGCAAAAACCAATCATGGGAATTTTTTCGGTACACAAGCACTCTCATCAAGGAATCCCACTAGCTTCCTCCGCCGTTTCTTGCTCGCCGCCAGAGCGACCTTCCGCTGCCGCCACATCAGCATCGGCTGCCTCTTGGCCAGAGCCTTGATCCGTCGTGTCTTCAGCTACCACTTCAGCACCGGCGGCCTCTTTTTCACTCGCCATGTCAGCATCAGGAGCCGAGAGTTGACCATCGACGGGACTCCGGGATTCATCCACCGGAGCTGGACTGGAATGCTCTTGCTCAGGGATCGGCTGCTGAGTCGCTGGTTCATCAACGGGCACAGAGCTTCGGGCTTCTTCTTCCGTCGTTTCATCAGCGGGCACCGAGCTTTTGGCTGCTTCTTCAGCTGTTAGCTTATCGAACTGTTGCCGAGTCCATTCGAGTGCTGATAGCAAATCTCCGTAGCGCTTCTGTGAGGCACGCTCGAGATCCTTCTGCTTCTGAACTTCGCCCCAAATGGTGTTCACGCGATGGGAGGCTGCGATTTGCTCTTGCTTCTGCAGCGCTTGGAAACACTCGAGCTCCTTCGACGCCGTGTCGAGCTGCTTGAAAGTGTCCTCAATTTGTGGCCAAAGACTCTTTTTCGCCCGCACCTGTAACGCCCAGAAAACTTGGATAAAATGTCTTCCGGTCCAACTAAACCCCAAAATTGAAATGGCATAGCTAAATGAAACAGTGGGAGAATAAAGATTTTTAGAGTGTTCGGATACCTCATAACCATCGGTGAGGATTTTAGCCTTTTTCTCGAGATTTGCTGCTTTCTTGATATCATCTTCCACATTCTTTCTCACGTTCTCGAATTCGCTCTGCAGGGCGGCAAGCTTTTCCATGTTCCCGGCAACACTGGAAAGACCGTAGGCATTGCGTGTGGGGAAGTACATGAGATCATTTTGGCACATCTTATGCGCTTCAACAAACTCATCAAGATCTTCATCTTCATGTCCCATCGCTACACGAACATACCGAGCCTCCTCCTTAATCAAATTATCGGCCTGAAACCAATATAAATTAAATAGGGATAAGCTATAAGATTAAATAAATTACATAATTTAGGAATAATTCCAAACTACCACCAAGCATATGAATATATATATATATAGGGAAACTTCAATAAGTATGCCCGGTAGAGCATGTGTTTTTCGAAAAGTACCCGAGTTTGTTAAATTACAAAATTATGCCCCAAAAGTGTTTATGTAAAGACAAAAAGTGTTTATGTAACATGAACAGTTTTTGGAGCATAGTTTAAAGTGTTTAAAAGTGATTATGTAAAGACAAAAAGTGTGTTGGGGCATAGTTTTGTAATTTAACAAACTCGGGTACGTTTCCAAAAACACATACTCTACCGGACATATAAACTGAAGTTTCCCTATATATATATATATATATATATCTCACATATATAGCGGGAATAAGATTGCATAAGGTAGTTGCTGAACACAATTAACGTCAAGTACAGTGAGATACACACACAAAATCAGGAATTGAAGGCCCAACGGTAGCAGAATATACACACGTGCATAATATATATCGTCAGCATAAAATTGCATGAGGAAAGTTTCTAGACTCTAAGGTCAAAAGTGCAGAGGAAGGCACAACGCTAACAGAAAACAAATTGCTAGAAAAGGCTGTAAAAAATATACCTCTTTCATCTCCTCTTCTTCAAAATCGTCTATCTCGGGAATAAGGGCAGACCCATTTGTAGAGCGCTTATTACCTTTCTTTTTCTCTTTATTTGTTTTCTCATTTATCGGGTACTTGGCATTGTCATGCTCTAGCAAAGCAAGCAGCTCTTTTCGTACCATCTCATCAGCCTGCTCAATCGATGTGGGAGGCACGAAGGAGCTCTTATCTCCATCTGCTCTCATCAGAGAGTTTCTAATCAAATCCAGAGAAGCCAGGGGCGGGCGAGGAAGCTCCCTTTGAAGAACTTTAGATCTCTTCCTGAGAAGCGCCTGAATCCGAGCTTCTTCTGCTGCCCTTTCTCTAGCTAATCTATCAGACATATCTTCTTCAACATACTCTTCGGGTTCTTCACCGTCTTCAGGAACAGGTTGCATTACTATCTGATATTCGTTCTTCGGTTGTGCGAGACTGCTTATACCCGAAATGAGATTCCTTCTTAGATCCTCTTTTCTTCTTTGCTCGAGTTTTGCACTTTCAAGCCTATCCATATCTTCACTGATTCCAAGCTCATCTCTCCTGGGAGTGCCCTTGAGAGTCGTGCCAAAAGCATAGCCATCCCTTGATGGCGTCATGCCGATTCTAGGAGTGAGCCCTGCGGTAAAAATGGCGGCGATCTTAATATGGTATCCCAGAATCCAGAATTCCACATTCCATATTTCTAATCTATATTATTTCTGTTTTAATATAATGAATCAATCCAAAAAATCACTATCATAATGAGAAATTTTGAAATCCAGAATAGAGAATTTCAGTTTCGAAAAAGAAAAAAAAAATCCTAAATTAGAGATTATTTTAAGCAAAGTATTATTCAGAAATTCCCACACCTGCAGCTCCTGGAGTTGCAGAAGGAGTCATGATGGGGTTCGGAGTTTGAATCTCCCTTCTCTTCGGAGTGACCCCTGAAAAATCCGAAGGATGCAGCTCTGGATT
Organism: Parietaria judaica; assembly: GCA_954871525.1. Lineage (NCBI taxonomy): Eukaryota > Viridiplantae > Streptophyta > Magnoliopsida > Rosales > Urticaceae > Parietaria > Parietaria judaica. Next base: position 13,465,599 of record OX940862.1, read on the forward strand.
CTCTCCACCAATCAACGGTGTTTGAGACTCTCTCAACCTAGCTAGATTCTGTGCTTCCATCATGATAGCGTCGCCCTTACCGGAAGGCGTTCTTTGTGGGGTTCGTAAAGATGTCAACCCCTGCCGAGGGGTTTGACCGTAATTTGCCAAAAGGGCATGTGAAGCCCCCCCTTCCATATGTTCTTCGCTGGCCAGAAGATCACTGGCATAACCCATCTTTGCAATTTCTTCGAGCTCTGTATCAGAAATCTGGGGAGCGGGAAGCATCAGCTTCGATCTCTTCCTGACCGTTTCGGGATCGTTCATCTTGTTCGCTTGCAGTATGGATGACGGAGCGTCCTGCCTTTGCGCAATTTTGTTCTTTGCAATGTCTTGCTTTCTCAACTGCGCTTCAGTATCTGCCCTCCGCTTTCCTTCGAGCTCCTCAATGGTGGTCGGGAACTGAAGCAGTTCCACGGGGCGGTCTTCATCAGTGACGTCGAAAAATCCCGCTGGGGCTTTCTTCTCAAAAGGGATTTCGGCATTGTAATCAATTCCCTTTCTTTTCCTCTTCCTGTGCCTGTTGTCAATCCCAGCAGCTTTAAGTTCTCTCCTTTTCTGCAAAGAAGCGAGCCTCCTAGCCTCTTCGAGCTGTTTCTCCCTCGCTTTCCTCTTTGCCTTCTTTCCCCTTGTGTTTGCCAACCGTGCTCGTGCCTCCGAAAGCATTTCCTTCTCGTCCTCATCCATGTCAACAGGATCGGGACGAGCGGGCTTGGACTCGGGATTCGGGTCAATCTCTCCAGGCCGTAATTTCCTTGGGTCGTCACCGGGTTCATAATTGTCGTCCTTAACACATGCTGCATCAAGGAGCTTCTCATAGCGCTCAAGGCACTGGGACGGAGTACGGCCAACAATCGGGGCAATGGTTCTCCACTGTGTGGGCATGAGCTTTGCAAGATGAAGCAGTTTCTCATCTTCTTCCCTCGTCCACTCAGTCTGCAAACGCAGTTGACATCACAAAATCATCACCCTAAACGGAACAAAAATATAATATTGAAACGAAATGCACGATATAAAAGGGCATGCAATAGCTGATATAGCTGGTAATAGTCTAATAGTATCACATAAACCATCAGACAAGTTTTAAATTGACAATAATATTAAGTTGATCCGATAGTACACGGGATACGAACCTACATTGCTAGTCCTCTAAATTCAGGGAAGAACGCACAGCAATCAATACGAGGGCGACTTCCCGCCTCGAGATTAAAGATTATAAATTTTGACCCAAAATTTTCATATTTTCAATCTTCAACCCTTGAATATTTTTCAAATTTCCATCCTCGATTATGCTCAATCTTCAACCCTTGAGAATAGTAAACTAGTTCCGCCACTGCCGCTTATCGCTAATTCACTCCCGTCTTCTTGTACTAAACAGCTAGATAATTGACCAGAATACGATTAAATAACATTGACGAAACTCAACCTAATCGACAGAGAATCAGAGCATGAAGCACCAAAAATCCAGATTCAGTCAATTTTATTCACTCCAATTAGGCATGAAACGAACAGAAACCAGATTCAAGCGTTCACTCACTACTCTATCCTCAGCGAAGAAAACAAGTTACCTTCTTGATTGAAGGATCGAGCCACTCGTACCAGCGAGCCTTGCACTGCTTGGCGGATTTGCGAACGAGGAGCGACGATATCCGAGCCCACTGGTTCTTGCCGTACTTCATCACCGCCGCTTTGAGGATCTCATCCTCCGTGTTCTTCCACACTCCTCCCTTGATCATAATCCTCATCTTCGCAGCTCCTTCTTTCCCCGCTTCCGCAGAAGATGAAGACGAAGAACCCTAGATTCGGGATGCAGAGAAGTGGAGGGAGGGAGAGAGAGAGAATGGGTTAAACCCTAGCTCGGCGTCTGGTCTGCGAGTGTGTAGATTTGGGGTTTTTCTCAGAAATGAATATCCACCCACACTCAACACAAAGATTCAAGCTTTGTATTATAATGAAGGTGACAAAGGCTGTATGATAGTATGATCACTGAAATTAAATGAAAATAATATGTTTTAAACGGTATTTATTTTTATTAAATCGTAATTAGAAATGGGATTAGACTAATTTTCATTTTCGAGTAAGTTGTAATTGTAAAAGAATAAAATTTATTTATTATTAACCCAAAGAATAATACTCTTAAGAACCTAATTCGGTGAGCAAATTTAGGTCTGCAACCGGTCGGTTAACTTTTTATTATTTTGGTATCTTTAACCTAATTCAGGTTAGTCATGTTTTAATAATCTTAACCTGTTTTTAAAACCGGTTAACCTAATTTTTTATTATCAAAATTTGATTAACCTGTTTAATAACCTTAACTTAATTTTTTATATAGCATTATCGCAACGATAAAACATGTCGGTCCAAAATAAATCGCAATAAAACAACCGAGTCCAAAAAGAAATATACCGGTCCAAAACATAAATCCAAAAAATAGAACAATTATAAAATAAATAAAAATATCCAGTTCAGCAACTCGAAGAGGCTTTGATTGCAGGAGAAAAAATCCTACTTAAATTAATTTTAAAATATTTAAATAAATAAATATTAAAACCGGTTACAAAAATAGCCTGTTTTGAAAGATAAATAGCCTGTAACCTTATCCTGTTTGAAACCGGATGCGGTTAACCTTAACTTGTTTTCAAAAGAATCCGATTACGGTTATTTTAAACCGGATAAATTTCGGTTACGGTTATAAAATTTGGCTACCCATTATTTTGCAAATTACATCAACAAACTAAATTCAGGGATATTACTCCAAATTATTCTAAACATGAAATCATGAATATAGTCCTTTTTATAACCTAAAACGACTTGTCGTTTTAAGCCAAATTGCGTCTGAGTGATTGCTTATCGAAACTGATGATGTCTTTGCTAAACTGGTTATTTATTTCAAGTTTAATCTACGTTATGAAAAAAAAAAAACAATTTATTTTTATTCATACAATTATAAATAATATATAAAATATTTTATCCAATTCTAATACTATAAAACATATGTCATGTGTGATAGCGTATACTGTTAGTAAATTACGACCAAGCACGAATTTCCATTTTAAATACTCATTTTTATTTTAAAACATAACAAACCGATTCAGATATTTTTTTTTTAATATATAAAATGCCTACAAAAGCTATCAAATTTATGAAATCTTAGCTCTCAATTAAAGAAGTATATAAATTTAATTTACATACTTCGAAACTACGAGAACAAGTAAAACATTCTATTTCAACAAAATTCGATAGCTAAATCGATGGACTCGTCAATCACCGTAATTAGTAATAAAACGCGAAAATCATCTGTAAAACGACGCCATAACGTATAGCATTATCGCAGTTGATGTAGTGATCAACAGTTCCTGCATAAAAACACCATAAATTATATATACCAGAAAATTAACAATAAAAAATTCGAAATCCCTTTTTTTCAATCAAGAAAAAACAGACCACAAAACCCGATCATTTCTGAATTTCGGTTCCGCTTTTTTAATAATTTTTAAACGCTAATTAATACGAACGGTGGAATCTTATACATTGAAAAAATGTAACCGCAATTCCGATAACAGAGATAAACTGAACCGGAAGCAAATTGTTGCATTTTCAGAGCTGTAATAACTAATGTGAAAGAGGAAGAAGTACCTGGTTATTGTAAAGGACCATGGGTATTGAACTGCCCATGTACTCTATCACATTCAAAAGTCCAGTATACCCCTGCAAAAACAATCAAGAATCGAATTAAATCAGTCACTCCACACTAAAAGAGAACATAACAGGATAATATGGATATGGAAGTCACATAAAAAAAAAAAAAAAATTATGCTCTTGACATCTACTATATTATATTCAATTATATGACCGGAAAAAATACCTGGGATATTCCACTCGAAGGCGTGAGAGGTAAATTTAGTCAAATAATGAGTAATTATCATCTGGCCCTTCAGAATTTGCCGCATTGTCTTAATTTCTGTCCCTGAACCTTTTTTTTTTCTTTTCTTTCAATTTGCCCGATGAGTACAGAAACTTTAATGGTTTTGCTAAATTCCAATGATAAAATCATCATTTCGCATAATAATTGATGAAAATATTGCACCTCTACCTATTATAACTCTCCACGACAGCACTACAGAATGTTGAAACAACGATTTTGTCGTTAAATCGAACGAGAAACCGTTGACATTTAACAAAGAGGGGTAACTGCGGCAGTTTTTAGTTCAGGGAGTTAAACTGATAAATAAAATCAAAGGGCAAACCAAGACAATGCGACAAGTTCAGGGGGACAACTGATATATAACCAGAAAACAGTTCAAACTATTACGAAAAAGAAAAATGCAAGAGTTAGTTGCAAATAGATTATACCAGAGAAGCAAAAGCGATGCAGCCAAAAACTAGTGACAGCGAACGAAGCAGGCGTTTCCCCATTCGCATTCCCCTTCCGGTATCTTCACCTTCTTCCTGCAGCATCCATTTGATTTGATTTATGTAATGATCAATCATGATAACATCGTAACATAAGAATTAGACCATATTTCTGACTCACATTGAATGTAGGCGATACAGGTGGTTCCGAAGATTTTAACTTCTCGAACAACCGATAAACAAACGCAAAACCTAGAAACTGCAAAGGTTTATATTCCGCATTCCGCTTGATGATAGCCCAAAGGGCCTGCACAAATAACAAGAAATCAAGGATGAGAGATCGGTTAATTTACAATCTCACAGTTTTTTAATGATTATCATCTCAACTCTCAAGTGTTCTTATAATTTAATCCGACCAAAGATAAGCGCTGGGAATTAATCAGTTTCGCAACTTACAAAGACGGCTGATATTGCTAAGTTGATTTGTATATCTCGTGTAGAAGACTTCGTGAATCTGGAATGTACGACAATTCAATTGTTAGTGCACAGAAATATCGCCATTTCTTCTAAAACCGTGAATCCATTGTTATGAAAATAACCTTGGACCCCATGGAACAATGGGCTGCTTATCTGCATACTTAACATCCTTCGAGACCTGCACATTATCATAATTGCCATTACGGCGACTTTCCTCAATATTTTTTTGAACTCGCAAAGCGTAAAAATGTCACGCTCAAACATGGTACAAACTTAATAAGTTCCAGCTCCAAAACACCGTACCTTGAACGATCCAAACGTCACGCCTTTCTTCCGATTCTGCAACTGCGCCATCATCACCTTGTCGTACGCCTTCTCCAGCTACAAAAACGCGATAACACAGAGTTAGAAAACAATTCCAACGGCGGAATTTACTTCAATAAAAAGATGGAATAGCCGTGGACTGACTCTTGCAGCGGTAGCTTCATCGCCTTGCCTCTCGGCCTCCTTGCGCTTCCTCGAATACTTCACCTTTATCGAGTCGAATCCTTCAATAGGACTAACTCCAAGAACCTGAAATCAATAAAACCCCAACACAAACCATTCAGAATAAAACAACATCATATGATTTATAGCTCAAATGAGCTAAAAAAACAACCTCGTACGGATTGAAATCGCTGTCAGAGCTAGAATTCCCGGCCGCAGAAGCCGCTGAGCAAGTCACGGTTCCCTTCCACTGCAATGTCCTACGAAATCTGCTTCATTTTGGAACTCGTTTCCGTTTACACACACTCAAAAGTTGAAACCAAATGACCACAAAAGGGACAAACATTCGAGAATTCCAGAATCATCCGATCGCAAGTCAATGGGTTCGAACTCTTATCTGATAGTAAACGAAGCGATAAGAGTCGGAACCAGGAACGCTTGGAGAAAACTTCACCTGAGGAAAGTGGCAGGGACGGAGAGTCGTGAAGAACTGGGACGAGCGTGTGCTCGGGATGGCTGGAGCTTGGGACAGTGAAAGGAGTTTGAGACAGCGAACGCCATTGTTGCTTGCTCAAGCTCTGGACTCCTCGCGAACTCGGGTTTGAGGGTTCAATAAGCTTGTTTTAATCACGTCCAATTTTATTATAAATAATGCAGAGGAAAAACAGATCGGTCGCGTGGCCTAATGGATAAGGCGCTCGCCTCCGGAGCGGGAGATTGTGGGTTCGAGTCCCACCGTGATCGCATAATTTTTTTTCTGCTTTGTTACTCTCGAGTCCCTGTGTTTTCTGAAAATCTTTTATTCTGCTCCTTGGGTTTTAGTTCTTTGCAGGAATACCCCCTGTATTTTTTTTCATGACTGCGGCTAGATCAAATGTATTAAGTTGAGATTATTACGGAGCAATCTAAAGAGTTAAGCAGTTTAAGTAAAAAAAAATATATAAATTTGTGAAAATAATAATAAAATTAACAAAAGAAAAATACTCTAAAAAAACAACTTATGTGCGGTGTACGAGCTATCATGGGACATTGTTCTTGAGCACCACAATCAATGAGTATTATATTAGGTATATTTTAATCTAATATTTAATATGCTTAATAAAAACACAAGGCTCTAATTTCGTCATAACAAGTAAAGATCTGTTACACGAAACACATGTGTACGTTAATAAGTAAATTTTGAAAATATCAAATTTTTGATACTTGCATCTCAAGTTTAGCAAACATTAAATCACACGAACGGATTTTGACTTCGGCATATTCTTTCATGAACGTCGTAGCCTTCGCATTATTCAGCCATTCATAATAATCTCATTTATTTATCAAAAATGGAATCCAAGAATTTCAAATTCTCTAACAAATTAATCTATATAAAAAAATAAAAATAAAAACCCAAAAAAATATATTATATATAATTCTGATCATTAAAGCCTCAACGATCTCCTGATGAAGACTTCACAAAGAGGTTGTACCAAAACTCCATTTCTTCATCACTCTTCTTGGCTTCGTAACAATGACTATAACGATGATCCTCCATTAACGTCGTCGCTGACCCAGAAGAAGAAGAAGAGAACGAGACCAGCTTGTTCACGTTCCACGTGGCGTCTTCCTCTGCGCGAAGAACTGTAGTGGAAGAGCTCGTGGTGGGGTTATTGTTGAGCAACGATCCGAAATGATGGTGATCATTTGAGTAGTAGGGTTTGCTGTGGTGACTTGTTGCGGAAGGTACAACGTTATTAATGGCGGTTGAAGCTCGGAGAAGCTTCTTCTTCAAGTGGGTGTGCCAGAAATTCTTGATTTCGTTGTCCGTTCTTCCCGGTAGCTTCGCCGCTATAGCAGCCCATCTGAAAAATTATTAAAAAATATATATATATTTCAAATTAATTGGTGTTAAGTAGTTGTGAATCTTTATTCTCAAAAATTGTTTATGGGACCGACGTAAACATTCAAGTTGATCGACCTTAAAACAAATTTATTGCCTCGTGACACTTAAAAAAAAAAAAGAGTTGCTTGGGGTCTTTAAAAACCGAGCGACTAGTCTAAACTAAAATATGCGAGTTAGCATGGATTTTATTAGTACCTGTTTCCAAGAATTTGATGAAGCTCGGTGATGGCATCCTCTTCTTCCTTGGTGAAGTTGCCTCTCTTAATGTCCGGTCTCAAGTAGTTTATCCATCGGAGTCGACAACTTTTTCCGCATCTTAACAAACCTACTTAAACACAAATCATCTTAAATTATCCATGTATATTAATATGAAGAAATTAAGATCATCAACCCATATATGTATCACTTAATTAAAACAACAATTCTATTGTAGCTCATCAGATGATATTGATAGACCACAATATATACCCAAAGATCATAAGTATCATATAAATGTGATCTATCAAATGAATAATAAGTAATGATCCTACCTAGAGTAATCAACATTCAACATAGATATATATATATATATATACACACAATACCTGCTTGTCTAGGAAGAGCTCTCCAGTTTTCATGGCCGTAGTGCTGGATATAGGAGACAAGAATGTGATCTTCCTCAGGAGTCCATGGACCTTTCTTCATTCCCATCTCTTCACAGCATGGCGTTCTCACCATTTTCTTCTCTCTTTTTCTTTCTCCTCAGACAAAATGGGTTATTAGTCCTAGGTTTCCAAAGCTACAAATATACACACCAAAGATTTTCATTGCTCATATTATAAGTCATAGTCCAAGAACACATGCTTTTTATTAATATATATATACACACACTCAAATCAATGAAGCACCTTTCGAAATGTCTTCGTAGTTGATCACTCAGACGACCCGCCATTGGAGAAGTTTTCAACGCTCGCTTTAATATGCTCAAAAGCAAGTGATGAGGACATCATCTTCTCATGCACACCTTCCTTAACTTTCTACGCAATTGCGTGATCTCCTCTCTCTCTCTATATATATATATTGTATCAATAGTTAGAATTTAGAGTTTGTGAATTTATTTGTTTTTTTTTTAAGTCGGCCCATTTCCAATTTTATGGTACGGCATATATTATCATATTCGTCTATGGTTTTGTTTATAAATCGTATAAAAAATTAAAAAAAAATGCAACTAATTTGTTTTGCATGTACATTTATATATAATGATAGCCAGTGCATGACGAAGTTAAACTTACATTTCAAGTAAGTCAAAATCAACACAATAACATAGAATCATATTAAAAAGACATACATACATAATGTTACGCATTATAAAATATGAAACTGAAATTTCATCTTTTAAGAGTATTATCGAACATCGTCTACAAGTATAAATCTTTCTCATTCATCGTATGCAAGCATATTATCATTTATTATCTATTGATCTTCAGTTCATTTTTTATTTTTTCTTCTAATATAGTCTTCATTTTTCTAAAAGTATAATCATTTATCCATTGATCTTTAGAAAAACACTATTTCACTTTCACGGGTAAGATGAGTGCTAATATACACCTAGCTTTGCATATTAATTGCATAAAGTATCAACATCATCTAAAATGCGAATACTACTAGTCATTATACGCCATTTTTGTGGCGTGAAGAAGAGGTCAAAATTCTCATGCGGGCACTAATGCAAATTTAGCTTTCTCCAAAATCTCAAGCGATGTTTGTTTGTTTATACTATTCAATGGGACAAGCATGGTTAAATTAAATACACTATAGTGGAATTTCGAGAGAAGAAGAATTAGATTCAACGTATTCTACAATATTGTTTTATACAACAACAAAAAAGTCACGTTTTTTATTTTATTTTAATTGATTAACATTCCTTTTTGGACCAAAACTAAGCATTTTTGCTTTGTCATGATTACTAAAGTGACTAAAGTGCTAACCTGAAATGACTATTAACTTGATTAGTAAAGTTTGAAATAAGGTTTATTTATGTCGGCGATATAATAAGGCTGTAAAAGTCAATAAACGAGGATAAACCAAATCTTGACTTGTTTGATTAAGTAAGATTTTCCAAGCAGCGAAAGCAAACAAGTTTTCACTTTTCAAAGCCAATAGTGATTCAAAATCTATGCCTTTCCGACTTTGGATTTTCCATGATCAACCAAAAATAGTAACACTCGAGCTTATTGATCATTTTTGTTAATGGACATGCATTTTTATTGACCTTATATCTTAAAAACTTAATACCATTATGAGCCATAAAAATGATTACCCGGGTTTTTTGCATGTAAACCGCCCTCTAAAGACAAACTGGAGGTAAGCCCGGCCCGACCCAATCCAAGAATATACCAAAGAAAAATTGCAAGCAAGAGAATATCCTAACAACACGTAATTACTTAAACCAGACATTATTGTATATAGTTTTATACTGGAATCTTATAATGATAATCTAACATTAAATGGTAATTTATACTTATAACCAATTCTCTAAATTAAAAAAATTAATCTTTTCGGGTATAAAAATATATATGTTTAAATATTATTACTTTACCAAAACCACATTGACATACATACTCATCAACAATCGGTTAGCCCGTAAAACTGTTCGACACAATCGGATAACGATATTTAAAATCTTACAAGAATTCTATCAATTTACCACGTGTAAAATTGAACCATCGAACAATTTTCATGATATACAACATTGAGAAATAAGATATTGATAGAGAAGATTTCCCAAAATCATTCAACCCCGGCCCATTAAATATGTATTTTCCGGCAATTGTTGTTATTTTTTATAATCAACTTTTGTCATTAATTCAAATTATTTTATGAAAACCACATTGACATACTCATCACAGTCGGTTAACCTGTAAAACAGATCGACGCATTCGGATACCGATATTTAAATTTTTATTTAAAAAATCTATCTATACAACACGTGTAAAATTGAACCATTGAACGGTAATTGATTTTCGGACTACAACATTAATAAATAAGGTACATGATAGAGAAGACTTCCCAAAATCATTCAACCCCGTTCAAGATTTTCTTTTCGGTCAGCTATTGTTATTTTTTTTCATCAACTTTTGTTATCAATTCAAATTATTTCATCATGCTTTCGTACACAATGAATTCTTTATTTTACAAGTAATTTTTTGTCTAAAGTTTCGACAAGAAAATATATCAACCGTATTGTGTATATACATAATACTTTCGGTAGTCAACAGCTTAGTGATAAAGTTATGGCCCATAATAATGGAGCGTGTGAATGTGTTGACGATTAGAAAAGCCGATTAAGCATAAGATTAGTGAAGATTGAGAAGAAAATATACCGAATGATGTAACAAATATAACCGAACAATAAGTTTCGAGTCAATGACAAAGGACGACAAAATCAAACGTCGCACTTTAACGTAACAACATAAACTACTCAGAGAATATCTAGACATTAGCTCCGGTATTCCCATAAATTCCGGCTTAAGAGGAACTTTGTGTTCATACAACAAGGTAAAACCAGACTCTCCCTATTATTTTCACGTCGTTTAGGCTAATTCTAGGCTGTAAACATGAAAATGCAAAAAACAAACAAAAATTGCGATTCAATTCTTAGCCTTTTCCAAGTTGTTCTCCTTGATCCTCGCTCGGGTATCGAGCTTCACAAGGCGTTTGAGTTCTTCGTATGACAGAGATTCCTTGTCCTTCCTACGCAGCTCACTCAAAGCAGGGCGTTTGTCGAGCAGCGTGAACAGCCAATCCGGGTACTCCGAATCCGCCACGATCTTCGGGTCAGTCCCGTCTTTTCTAGTGTTTGCGCCGACCACAGTTGAGGACTTCACCTCTTTGCTTAGAATCGAAGTTTTTGGCCCGTCAGAAGCTCCACCTTTTCCACCCTTCTTTTTAGCAGAAAACGCTCGCTGGAAAACCGACCCAACTGGCTCTAAGCCCACGATCTGCCTCCTAAACGACCTGACATTACTCATTGCCATAATTCTGTTCCTGAAGTATCACGAAATTTTTCCTATCCCCGTAAGTACACGCGAAATTCGCAAGAAATCGGATACTAAATCAACACTGGTCGATCAAATCCGGGACCGGAAAGCAAAAGACCTATAAAGTGATACCAAACAAGAGTTTCGAATTCGGTCAACTTGTTTGCTCTTTCATTGCGCATTCAATTAAACCGAAAAATCATCCTCCAAATACAATAAATTGCTCAAATTTCTGATTCTCTCAATCTCCATTTTCGTTTACCTGTTTCCGAACTTACACACTATTTCAAACTAATTCAACTTCATTTCATGCTATGATATCATCAACAATTTCAGAAGAGCTAACAAACAGTGCATTTGCAAGTTCGATCAAACGAGCTATGAAAATTAACCAAAAAGATCATAAACAAGACGAAGAATGAAAACTGAACGAAAAAAAAATCGAGCTAAAACTAACAATTCAGCAAAACAAGAAGACTCGATATCTCTTTACCGGTGATCGGCGGCGACGGAGACGACGGAATTGGTCCGTTTCAAGGGTTTAACAGAGGAATCGGAGTTTGGATTTGGGGCTCTAGGGCTTTTCCATGGAAGACGAAGAGCAAATACGACAAAACTTTACGCTTTGATTTGAAGAATGGGCCTGAAAATTGCCAGGCCCAACTGAGTGAGCAAACGCATCGTATTTAGCACAATAAGCCCATCAAACTTATACAAGTGTCTTGTTTAGTATGGTCTTCATTCTTCACTTAATTTCACGTTTTATGATTAATTGATGCAAATAAGAATTAAAATTTTGTACACCCAGAGTCCCAATTTTGTATCTTTAAAATCTAGAATTAAGATTTTGGTTATAAATAAGAATTCGGAATTCTGATTTTTCTTATAACTGGTAATTTAATTTCGAGTTCCGATTCTAAGAAACCATTTCTACCCATTTGATTTTATCGGGAATTAATAAATTATAAACCGAAATTCGATTTTCTCCAATACTTACTCCAAACATTCATAGTATATATATATATACATATATAAACACTATACGTTATAATTTATATGTAATAAATGAGGCGTGTCGTCAGCTGTACAAATGTACAATAAATATTATATTGGTCTCGCGTCACACATCTTATCATAGAAGGTTTCCATTTTTCAAAACAAAATTGTTTGAATATTTAATATGTTAATTATTTATTATAAATAGTAAAACCTAGGATTAGTGCTCATATTATACAATATAAAGATAATATAGTGCTATAACGTGACGTATGTCGTGTACCAATGCATGCTCTAGCTAAAATGACATTTATTGACAAATATTAATGTGCATGTTTTAACTCTATTGTGCGTAACAAAATCAAAGTCACAAAGTAATAAGTCATCATCTTCTGACTTATTTCATTATTCTAATTATTTGTGAATATATCAATAAAATCATATAGTTTGGTGTTGCATGATAGTGATGTTGCATCAAGCATGATAGTGATGTTAGCATGATAGGGCACAACAAAAGGATTATTTATCAGGGAAAAAATGAAACCGAAAAACCGGAATCTTGATGAAAAAAATTCCTCCGGTTTTTCGATAACTTCATAAACCCGTCAATATCAACTTTGTAGGTTTATCAAGAATATCGAACAAACCCCGTATTTTATCGATTTACAACTTAATATTTGACACGGTTGAAAACAATTAAATACCGGTATAAAATAAATACTTATTTAAATTGGAATTTACAAAATTTTGTGTAGTAATATATTAATTTTTGTACGAAGAAAAAAGAGAACGTGAATTATCGGTTCCTGATATTTCACAAATCTCCCGCTTTCAAAACCGTATTGATAACTCGTAATAAAATTTGACCTCGATTATTTATTAATCTCATCTTATTATAATTTTGAATTTAAAATTATCGGGCAACAAGTATTAAAAAATAGAGCATAAGTTAGGTCGCTTTGTAAGTTTGATTAATTAAATTGTGAGCGTGTTTTAGTGTGACGTTACCTATTTAGAATCTTCATGTGCGTGTCATGCATTTTTGTATAGTTTCTAAACTATATTATATATTATATTATATATGTGTCATGCAATTCTTCTGAGAGAGGAAATTCCAACTCATTAAATTATTAAAAATGCACTAAGAAAGAAAAGAATCATGCTTTTGGAGCTTGGAAAGAATTTGCAGCCGTAGCACCAAAAAGAATCATGCTTTTCACACAAAATGATAATTATGTAATTAGAATTAAAATGACACAGAAAGCCAGCGAGTTAGGACCTCAAAACGTATAATTAATGTTTACTATTTCATTTAGTGACTGATACTTAAAATTATATAGTAAATAACTATTAAGATCTTATATTACTTTTTTTTTTTTAAATATGCTTTTATTATACATGTAAATATGAAATTTGTTTGTGGCCATTAGTCCTATAATATGGTTTACCATGGTCCACCAGCTTCACCAATTTTTTTTTAATTTTTTTGTTAGCTTTAGCTTTTTTTACCTTTATTACTTTTTCTCTTTACCAGAATTCACCTTTTATTTCAAGCTACCGTACTGAACTTTTTCTTACGGAAAGTCATATATCTGAACATTAAATATTATAATAAAATAGGGTTTGATCTTATCTTCTTTACCAAATAAATATCCTTAATCCAAAGCTAATTAATGAGAAACTGATATATTGTTGGAGTGGGACTCATAGCATATTATAAAGAAAAGAAGAACACCATTAAATTTGTCACAACCAATAATACATTAATACTTAACCATGAACAAAAAATAAGGGACCACAAAAATGGGAGCCTTAATATATAGATTTTAAGAGCTGAGTAATTTGGGACGGACTAAATACGTAAAAATATAAATTAGAGAAAAAATTCTGTTGATTTTTTTTAAAACTTTTTATAAATTTAGCAAAACTAGAGCTCCTTTAGAGCTGTATGAAATATTTCCGTACATAAATATTAATGTTCAAAATTTAACAGCAATAATATTTACTATAACATAATGTCGTAGCATGGCAGAATACGCTATGTTGTTATGAAATTATGATTGTATACAGTATGTATATATATTTTTACTGGTATTATATAGTAGACTATATTTGTTGGGTCCATTTATGCAATGTGTCACTTTTTAGATGTTACTAAATCTTTTGTTACACTGTCCGGCAAAATCAGAGACTCCAAAAAGGAAGATTACCAAATCCACTAACAATAAATCACTAATTAATCCACATGAAAATGAAGTACTCAAATGCACAAATCTTAAAAGTAAGGCTCCAAAGAACCATATCTTTAATAAAGCCATTTGGTTTTGCTGCCAATTGATGATTAAAGAGGAAACATATCATATGATAATGCAACTATATAGTACTACCTTGAATAATTGACATGAAGAAAAGCCATTTTGTTTGCATGTGAGTGACAACAAGTGAATCAATTGAGTGTTAATTTACTTATAAGTAATTGAAATTGATGCCCCTTTAATTTTATTTTTATACATAGCTGTGTAGTTTGCCCTTTAATGGACATTGACACTTTCATTCGGTCGATAGTTCCTTCCTTTGGATGTAGTCGTTGCTCACTATCGTTTTATTCAAAAACGAAGATTATTTAAGAAAAACTTGTGGAAGAGTCAATTTATATTTGTTTCAACTCGTATGAGTGGCTATCAACTTCACACCATGAATGCAAATAAGAGGCCATGGATTAACTTTATTATTACTCCCATTTTTAAATTAACTAATCCACCAAAATTAACATAGATATTAGATTAGAGAATGAATGAATGAATGAGTGAGTGAGCTTCTTTTTTAATGGGCCATGCGATGCGATGGAATGTATTTATAATTCATATATATAAAATAATAAAAATCCCTGTATCAACGGTAAGCTCCTAATTAAAGAGGGTTAATATTTTGGCTTTATCTAGAAAATGTCACATCGCTTGGGACAATAATTTGTATTAATTGTTTTGTTGGACCACGGCAGACTCCACCATTTTCACTAAAGCTCTGCAACTTGGACACCTATCAATGGAATTCACATAATATAATCATAAAATGTTATACTATATGTACGGCATATCATTCCAATTTTGCCTTTTCATTTTTTATAAGAGTTATTCGCGATAATATAAGTATGTACCTGTCTCACAAATATTATGTTTTCAATATTTTTTGTAACACAACTTTTTGATAAGCGTAGTTAATTAATTTTGTTGTTGTTCACTGTCGTAATTTCAATGTGACAATTTATAATTTAGGATTCTTAGCGGCGAAAAAACTCATTTAGGTGAAATGTTGCACTTTAATTTTTATTTTTATTATTTTTTGCGAAAACAATATATAATTACAATAAATGTTGCATTTTAATAATTCCTTTACGGCGTAAACATTCAATTATGATGAATGTAACATTTTACTTTGAAACGGCCACAACACTCATAATTTTCTACATAATAAAATATAATAAGTTCCTTAATTTATTTATTTTTTGTCGGTTGAAGGTAAGTTATTATTTACTAAGGGAGAGCACCATATAATATTTATATAAGTTCATCATAAAATGAGTACTTTTCTTTTACAAAGTAAAGCGTAACATTTGTGTAGTTAAGTATTTTTGCCTTAAAAAATGAAAATAGGTATTAAATTAAGTACAACATTCGTTGTATTTAAGTATTTTTGCCGTCAAAAAACAAAAAACAGGTATTAAAATACAACATTCACCATAGTTAAGTATTTTTGCCGCTAATAACCTTGCGATTTATAATATTTTGTCTTTTTATTGTACTTTTTCTTCGACATTTTCCTTTTACTTTGTGGCGATATCCAATGCCAAAGTGATAAAAGATTAACCAAGCTTGCTTGGGCTAGTGGACTAGTAGTAACACCACTACATACCTCGACAAGAGGTCACGCGTTCAAATTCTATGGGAAACAAATGTTTGCCCCCTTTGCATACGTAAACTTGGCCAATAGTGTCATTTGTTCTTACACTTAATATATTTAGTAATGTAATAGTGTATTGTAACCTCCCATTTAAAAAAATAAAATATTGACAAATCAAATGCTGCCGCATAAAACATCATAGTAAATTAAATTAAAAAATAATTATGTGAGCAGATTAATAAATATATATATATTATTAAGAAACTGGTTTAAAAAATTAGAATATAAGTCATAATTTTATAACATTTGTTTTTTTTTAATTCATTGTGTTTTGGAATACAAAAGTAACAAAGTTTCAAAGTAATACTACTATGACTCGCGTCTCATTTATTTCAGCATATAAGGTTGGTAATTACTATTAGCTACTTACCACCATGCATGAAAAATGGCTGTTGTATAACCAATCTATTCTATTTACTCTAATAATAATATTATTATTTTTCTAAACGAAAGTTCACCAACCATTAATTGCATTTATAGATTTTAATATGAAAATTAATAAATAATAATAATTAACAGTGGCTTATTTGGGTAATGAAGCAAAAAATAAAAATTATCTAGAAGATCACAAAGTCAAAGCTACGGAGTGTAATCGACTAATTAGGAATAACGAATAAGAGCAGATAATTGAGTAACTAACATAACAATTTTTTGAAATATATCAATTAAAAAAAAAAAGATAAAAAAAAAAGATACGTATATATAAAATAGTTGACGAATAGAATTCAATATCTAATTCTGTATCTGCTATATTTTCGAACGCAATTTATTCGTAAAAGACATGTCAAGAAAGGATAATCCGTTAAAATCACGAATATGCGAAGATAATCCCAACAATATAGTATAATAAAAAACAAATCTTCCAATTCCATTTACAATTGTAACCAATTTGGATTCCTCAAATTTAAATCTTTTTAATTCTATTTGTGTATTTAATTTTACTTATATGAGTATTTAAGTTAGGCAGTCATTTCTAAATATATTTTGTGTAAATTAATTTATACTTTGAATTCTGAAAAAATACTGAATTAAACACTGTTGTACGTTTTTTTTTTAATTTCTTATTAATATTTAATGTATGATTATTCATATTTTGTTTTGAGAAATATATAATATCATATTATTGAACCATAATAAATAAAAGAAAAGAAATAAATCAAAGCGGTATTTACGCGTGGGTATAATATAACTATAACTATAACTAGACGTGTAGTATCTTGAGTGGCTTTCCTCAAAATCTGAACGGAAACGAATATTCCGAAATATTAATTCCAATTCCTTTTTAAATTCCACTTTTAATTTTCTCTCTCTCTCTATAAATACCCCCAAAACCCCAATTCCCAAACCTAAACACCAAACACACAGCCAAACACACCCCATCGAAGCCAGGGAGGAGGAAGAAGAAGAAAACGCAGAGATTTTCCCGAGAAAATTCGAAACCCTAGAAAAATGTGCGACGCATTGAAGAGCGCCTACCAGGTCCTGGAGGAGATCGGCCGCGGCCGGTTCGGCACCGTGCACCGCGCCTTCAGCCCGGCCATGGAGGAGTTCGTCGCCTGCAAGGTCATCGACAAGCGCGAGCTCGCCGACGACGCCGACCGCGCCTGCCTCGAGAAGGAGCCCAAGATCATGTCCATGCTCGCCCACCACCCCAACGTTCTGAGGATCTTCGACGTCTTCGAGGACGACGATTTCCTCGCCATCGTCCTCGAGCTCTGCGAGGAGGCGACGCTCTACGACCGGATCGCCAACCGGACGCTTTCCGAGCCGGAATCGGCTTCGCTCATCCGCCAGCTCCTCGGCGCCGTCGCGCATTGCCACCGCCACGGCGTCGTCCACCGCGATCTCAAGCCGGACAACGTGCTCTTCGACTCGCGCGACAACCTCAAGCTCGCCGACTTCGGCTCCGCCGAGTGGCTTGACGAGTCCGGCTCCGTCGGGGGCGTCTTCGGGACGCCGTTCTACGTCGCGCCCGAGGTTCTCCTCGGGAGGGACTATGACGGGAAAGCCGACGTGTGGAGCGTCGGAGTCATTCTCTACATAATGCTCGCCGGGATCCCGCCGTT
This sequence comes from Parietaria judaica, assembly GCA_954871525.1. Taxonomy (NCBI): domain Eukaryota; kingdom Viridiplantae; phylum Streptophyta; class Magnoliopsida; order Rosales; family Urticaceae; genus Parietaria; species Parietaria judaica. The sequence goes on from OX940862.1 coordinate 13,483,880, forward strand.
CTACGGCGAGTCAGCAACCGAGATCTTCGAGGCCGTCATCAGAGGCAACCTGAGGTTCCCGACGAGGATTTTCCGGTCGGTTTCGCCCGGCGCCAAGGACCTCCTGAGGAAGATGATCTGCAGAGACCCTTCCAGGAGATTGACCGCCGAACAAGCACTGAGTAAGTCTTTTTGGACCTGAATTGTTGTCACAAATCCAATTAGGGGTATTTTTTCTCTTCAGTGACTGACAATTGTTGCTTGTTTTTCTGTAAATTCAGGGCATCCATGGATTCTGAGTGGAGGAGAGATGAGCTCCATGGACTGATGGAGTTTGATAATAAGAATAACGGGTTTGACTAGCAATGTACAGAGAAGCCAGTTTTTTCGAGATCAAGAGCAGAGGCAGATGTCCACCATGGCAGATGAAGCTTTTCATGGGTATTTTACTTTTTTTTGAAGAGATACATAGGAGTGTAGATACGCAGCAGTAGTAGTAGGGAGTGAGAAAGAAGAGCTTCGTCTTTCCCTTTTACTTAGGTTTCGTAGTAGGCCATGGAAGAGTGGAAGAGAGTCATGTTGCTGTTTATTTGTTTGCAACTTGGTCGGTCTTCTTAGGAATGGTTTCAGGCTTTCAGCCATTTTTGTAAATGAGAACATGTTTCGGAATTCGAATAAAGATCCTTGCTTTTCCTCAGATCTTGGTCTCTATCTATTTCTATTATTATGTTATTTTGAATATGTTGATGATTGAGTATGAATGTGAACTTTGCGAGATTGTAGTGTACGGTGAGACTTGGGAATCAGAGTTTGGCTCTTGGAATATTTGAACAGAGGAGCATCTTGTATGTAAATATAATTGTAAAGCATATTCTATGATATATACCCTCTCTTATTACACTAGGCACATACATAGGTCAAGCTTTAACCATGGCCCACTGACTGGACCTTTCTTCAGGACCAACCCAAGTGTGTGATTCACAAGCAACAAGGTCTAATAGTCTAATCTAAAGTCCAGAACTAGTCCTTCACATCACTTCGCAACTTGCTTTTGCATGGCTTTGGTATCTTAATTTTGATTCACAAGTCAACCATGAGGATATTTGAGGTTTAAAATTAATTACCCATGTAAAATAATTGTTGGGTGGAATAATCGTATTGTTTATTCAGTTTTGATTAGTGTTAAGCTTGAGTAATCGAGTAATTTAAAACAATTGAATCATGCAACATGAGTAGTTCTCTTTGTCGTGATGTATTTGCCTAAGAACACACAGACGAAATTTGTTTCTTGCCATTCACTCACTGGTTCATCAATCCAATCAGTAGAAGCAAATCATACACTTTAATAATCAACTATTCCATGCCTGCTTATCCAAAGATTATTTAATAAGATTAGCACCACAAGTTTAAGCTTCCATGGCTCATGCTTACTTGCTTTGCTCCACACAAAAGCCATGTTCCGCCACGTGTCCCTCGAAGAGGAAACCGGTACAGTACCATGTGGCTTTTGTCTTGGAAGTCATTTAAAATTGTGAATCGTCGACTCATTATCCACTTCAATTGGAGACACGACATGTCGAATCGAAGTGAAAAGAGAAACAAATTCAATATCAACCAAATAAAATGTTATTATAATTCATTTTTGAGGACAAAATTAGCCATCAAAGCTCTGTTCAAGACTCAACTACCTTCAATTATTGATGTACGGGGTCATGGTGGGATCAAGATACTCTATGACTCACTAGTTTCTTTTTTACTTTCTGTTTGGGAACCAGACAAACAGATGCATAAATAAAATACAATATAATATATAGTTGCTACTTGGTAAAGTTAAACTTTTTAACTAGGGTTAATATTTTAACAGCCAGTCAGAGTTTGTCGGATGAGTTAAAAATTATGAGTATTTGGCATTCAAACAAACCCATGAATTTTGTGTCGTGTTGCATTTTGCCTCTAAATTTATATTTTCTAGTTGAAAGCTCCCCGTATTTACAAAAAAAAGTATACCTTGCCTTAAAAGATGGATAAAAATATTAATATGCAAGTAGTATCTATTTTATTGTTTGCTTCAACTTTTCAAATTTTCGTACCAAATATTTGATACCTTTACAACGATCTTTCGAAGATCACTAGTGAATATATGTGTTACTTTTTTTTATTTTATAACTTTAAAGGCATTGATATCAGGAATTCAAATCCATGGCAAACTATACTAACAGGGATTAATTAAATATAAAATAAACACAGAGTTAGGTGAGAATGTTAAATTCAGTGGTCTAACTCTAAACTATAAAAGTTTACAAAAAAAAAAAAAAAAACTCTAAACTATAAAAAAAAAAAAAGGTTGATAAGCTATCTATGAATTCGAATTGAGTCAATTTGTGAAAGACGGAGTGGTCCTCACGAAACATAAATGGTGGTACGGTATGATAAGTTAACTTGGATTTCTTCTTTCCTTTACCAAAGATCTATTTTTATTTTTTATTATTATTTAAATATCGTTGTCCATTTAGCTAGGCTGTCATGAAAAGCATACCCCTTCTAGAATGTGGTAATGCTATGCTAGCGGGTTCTGATTTTCTTGGTCGTTCTCTTTTTAATTTAGGTTACGACCTAAATTAAGCTTCTTTAATCTAGTGAGAATCTATTTACATATATTTTGGAGAAGTTTTTTATTTGATCTTATAAAGATGTAAAATTACGTGTATATATATAATTTTAATCAATAATACTTGCGGTTAATAATGTCGGCTGATTTATTCTGCGAATATATTTTGTAATGAAATTTTGATTAATGTTGTCACTTCAATTAAAAAATTAATTAATCTTATTTTGTAGTCAAATCAATATTAAAACTAAAAAATAATTCTTTTTATATATTTTTCTTTTTTTTCTTTTTTGTATTTCCTTCTAAAAATTCAAATTTCGTAAATTTCACATGTTGATTTCGTTCTACAAGTATTAATAAGAATATTATTGAATAAATATGAAGCGAATAAGATTCTTAATCGTAAAACAAAACAATAACTCAAATTAACTTCAAAAGAACAGCAATAATATATAATATTGCTCCTCTTAAAAAAGATGGTTCAAAATTCAGACCATACCCCTCCGATTTTTTGTTTGTTTTTTGTTTAGTGTTAATTTTAGTGATTTATTTCTTGAAACCTCCACAAACGTCTATAACATGTTCATTCTAATCTCCTAATTCTATTAAAATTCAAACTATATATCCTCCCTTCAAAGACTTACTCAAACTAAGGTTACTACTAGTACTTACTACCATCATCTGTCAATTGTCATGGCCTAATCGATCAAAGCTCATGACCTAAAATATATAGAATTAAATTAGTGGTAGTTTTCCAACGTAAGAGTCATTAGCTAGTCTTCTAGATTTCCCTTTAACTAGTGCGTATCACTCTGCTACGTGAAAAGTTCTAGATTACTAAATCACTTGACCAAACTAAATTATTAATTTAAGTGTAACATAAATAAACAATGATTTTGGTCACATGATGACCTAAACTCAGAATAGTATTAAACAATGGCCATTGATAGTGAGATGACCAAGAGCAATGAATTACACTTGCATGCAGCGAATAGCGTACATACACGTATGTATAATACAATAAATGGTGTTTCCGTATACTATATTTAAGTCGTTTTCGCTTTCATTAAATGGCAGCCAAGAAACGACAAAAGCTTTTACCAGACTTTCTGCCATGCATTGTCCCTGTGCTCCGACATTTCATACATACATGATACGTATAATATTATATATATATACACGATATGTATGTGTATATATATTTACATTACATGTATAGTATAGAGAGATTTTATGCGTGTCTCTCTCACACGTATACGTTAAGCGTTTACGTGCAAATTGCAAAATATGCAACATCACCATCAATCTCGAAAATGGTCATCCCTTACGTATTATATGGTTGGAGATTTTTTTTGGTGGCAACTAATGAATTATTGACAATATATTGATTGTTTTATAAGAATTCGTAACAATAATTTGATCTACACAATCTTTATTATTATTATTTTATTTTACGTTTTGAGATTTTTAATTAAAAAATATAAAATATATATATCGGCAACAAAGACATAATAGGTGAAAAAAAATCGAAAATATAAATTTTGAATTTTTTTAATTTTTATTCATCAAAATTAAAAAATATATGAAAATAATGCATGTCTTTTTTAATAACTTCGAATAAATACAAAAGAATAAATAATATTTCTTTTGTAAGTTCATTTCACAAATTTTGTAATTGTACAATATTATAAATTATATTGAATGCTCATCGACGCTCCCTAAGAAATAAAGTCAAATCTGATTAATTTAAAAGACGCCTATACGGTTGCTTGAAAATTTGTATATTGATTTGCCAATCACTATTTCAAACTCTTCGAGCTTTGACTTCGTGTAATTTTTTTTAATATATATTTATAGCTTTGACTAAATAGATTAACTATCTGTTCTAGTCTTTCCTCGAAAATACTATTGACAAGAAATACCAATCACTTTGAAAAATACTACTTTCGTTTCATAGACAAATATTTTTCTCTTTAATTTTATCAACGTCAATTAAAAAATTAAACCGACATAAATGGATGTATATATATTGGAAAAATATGGAGCCCGAATAATATTATATATAATTAATATAGAGTATTCTAGAGTATGTGATCTATAATAAATCAATTATTAGCCCACATGAAGCACGGCTATCAATGATTAATATATTAATTAAATGTGAATATATAGTATAGAGCCATCAAATATCTGCCGGTATATAGTATATACCATGATAAGCGAATAATATTCAAAAACTTTTGACCAACTTATATATATTAAAATAAAATTAATTGATTCCATTAATAATTTTAAATTCATAACAAACTACAACTTGATCAACGACACTGCTTATTATAAGAAGTTTAACATTATGCGAACTCATGTGAACCCTAACTTTATTTTGGAATATAATTTTTGTAATTAAGCATGCATGTGATTTGCCTTGGTTACATTTACATCTGAATTTTTCATGCCTAAATATTTGTAACAATAGTTTATAATAATATTAATTATTCGTTTCTTCTGCCTCAAGTATTGAATAGAAATATATTTAGCACCAACATATATGCTGAGATCCATGTGATATGGAATATGGAAGGAATATCTCTCTTGAGTCATGGACTATATATGTATATTATATATGTATATTTGTGGTTGGTATATTTATATATAGAATCTCGGTTTCTACTTTCTAGTAATTACTCAACACTTGACTTGAGAAAATAATATAATATGAATATATAATAGGTATAGTTTTAGAAGAATCAATTATATGGTACAAAGGTATATATTGAGAATTTGCTTTAGAGCTGGCCTTTGCACATTTTTACTATATATCTCAATTGTCACACTTTTATTAAGTGAAAATCAAAGTTTTCAATAATATCTTGGACGATTCTCAAACACGAAAAACTAACCCCTTAATTTTCCAAATATTTGAAAAGCTACAACTTAAAAGGATATAATATTTTACTTTAATAAACCCTCTATTTTTTTATTTATTTGAAAATCTACTTTCTATTTTGAAAAATTGTAAAAAGATAACTAGGGCTGGCCCTGAATATAGGCAAGCAAGACGGACACCTCGGGCCCCCCGAGTTTTAAGGGCCCCAATTTTATTAGTTATACTATTAGATACTTAATTAAATATAAAACATTTTATAAATACTTTAAGGGCCCAACTAAAAACGATAAACTCAAGATCGGCCATGAATATAACATATATGAGTATTATCTCACAATATTACCTTTTTTATTTATTTATTAATTCTTTAATTTATTATATTAAAAAAATATTTTTCTCAAAATCCCAGTACCCTTATCTTCAATCTCTCTTCTTCGTCATCGTGGCGCTGCCATACCACATCATCGCCTCACCACGTCAAGCCGCCACCCCCTCGCGCATCGTTGCTTACTGAGTTTTGCCTCAGTCCATCGATGCGCCTCGCCGACTTACCGCCTTGTCTCCGATCGCTGTGACCTACCTTTTCTAACTCTTCACTAGTCCCCAAAATGTAGGGTAAAAACCCATCCGACCGGAAATTTTTTTATTTATTTACCAAAACCCGGATACGGATATATCCGGGTCCGGGAAAAAAAATCCCGGATATATCCGGATCCGGGATTTGTTTTACTTTTTTTTTTCAACGGCATTTTAATCTCAGCCGTTGGATCTACGATCCAACGGCCCAGATTAAACACATTTTAAAAAACCCGGATAATACTTTATCCGGGTTGTGTGTATCCCGGTTACCGAAATATCCGGTTCGGGAAAAACCCGGATCCGGATTTTTTTTAAGGAATTCGGGTTTTACCCGGATTCATATTTTGGGCATTACTCTTCACTAAACAATGTGTAGTATAAAAGGTATATATTTAGTTTAATTTTTTTTTGAAATTTATATTTCCATGTATGTACGCTCTAATTGCTCTATCGAATTGACTATTGCCTTTAAAAACAACCAAAGTCTTTGGTCGTCATTCACATGCTTTTCGAGAATCTTTCGTCAAAATCATCCATCTTGCTCTTGACTAAACTAGCTTAATTATAAAATTCTTTCTAATTGATTATCGAAAAAGATACATTTTATTGAGATGTATAAAATTCGAACAGTTGGCGCACAAACCCAACCTGAGTGGGCGAAATTCGAGCCTACTTATTGTTCACTTTTTTAAAATAATATTTCAGGAGATCGGTCGCCCTAAATATAAACTCCGGCCAGATTGCCCTAAGCCGGTATGGGAGTACGTAGCCGGGCTTATGATCTCCGTATAGCTATACACAATGTAACATAATCATCAAAACCTACTTTGGATTTTCGAGTGATCAGTGGATTGGCATATCAGTGTGAACACAAACTTACAAAGCCGTTCGATTCCCGTGGAAATATACAAATATAATATATATGAGTGGCGATATGAATCTGTGCTTATCACGTGGTACGGTCATGGGTGCCACTTACTTCTACCATGAGGTGCTCCGTCTATTCCGCACCGGCAAGGCAGCCAATGTTGACTTTTTGCTGCACCTTAAACTGAAAACATTGACCTTAATTTTTGGGTATATATCTCATCAGAAACAATGATATATATTTTATACTTTTCAAAAGAATGTATATTTTTTGCTTGAAATTATATTCGTAGTTGGATTTAATGTAGTTCAATCTTCAATGCTTTTAATGCATTGATTGGTTAGATGGATTTGTAATGGAGAAAGCAGATATAATAATATATCCATGTAATGATAAGTATTAAAGTGTAGCATAAATATATATACAATATAAATAATTATAATTTTTTTTGTTATATTTGTGAAAGATAGAGATGGATTTAATGGAAGCGAAGAACGTGACCCGCAGAATAGATATTTAAAGTCATCACACCAAACCATATATAGCCCTTATTACTTAACTTATATCTTTGTATGGTGGTGCTCTACAATAAATTATTGAGAATATATTAATGTATAGACAAAGGTTGATGAGCAACCACCATTTCCAACGGCCGAAATCCCAAGCAAGGCCCTACCCATGTGGCTCTACAGTTAGTCCTCAACAAAGGAATCAATATTTCTCTATTCTATATATTATATTATGTATATATTGTAGTTTGGATTTCAGGGGTTATGAAATGAGTGGTCCCATCCCATATTAGGGTTTTGAGAGATACTTGTGTGGTTAGACACTTTGCACATGACAATACAAGAAAAATGAGATTTTCTGAATCTGCATAAAAAATCAGAAGTAGGGTTGGAAAATGAAGTACTTAGCAAGGACATGTATATATGTCATCTAATAGATATATGTCTATTCATTATCAAATTGCCATAATTGTTTTGTTAGTTGTGCACTCTGCCTTCTTCTTTTTTTGTTTTGTTTTGCTACAATGTTGTCTATTTTGTTAAAAAGAAGGACAATATTTTGATGCGTTAATAACGTAGGCAAAAAATTTATGTATACGCAAAAGATGACTTATTTGAGAGTAATTTGTGAATTTTCTCCATTCTTGTAAAATTACCAGTCTATTTTTTTTTTTTGGGGAATTGGTTCTTAACAATTGTGCGATATGTATACCGATATCATTTCTAGCTGAAAAACACACTCGAATAAGTCATGAGTTGGACACAATTTAATAATTTAGGTCATTTTTTGACATGTAGGGAATTTTTTTTTCTTTGTTGTTGAAAACATAAAAAATATTACTGTAAAAAACTATGATACTAGGAACAAAGTACCGACATGCAAAGTTCAGGAGGGCATTATTGCCAATTACTCTCCTAAAAAATTGCCAAAACTTATACTTATATTTATTTATTTATTTAGTTATTTTATTATAATGCTAGTTAAGAAAGTATTTGAGATAGTTATAAAATCTAGTCCATAGCTTTTTAAAATATAAAATAAAAGTAATGGACACTAAGTGTTTCGAATCGTTAGGTATTTTACATTTTGTCATTTGTGTTCTTGGCAGATAGCCCTAACCTAAGCTTTTCAAATCTTGAAGGGGCATTACTGCCAAGATTTCTTGTAAACCTCAAAATATAGTTGCTTCTCTTTCTTTGTATACATAGATTGCTAGGAAATAACTTAGCTTGTAAGACTCTGAATATTGAGTTTCCAAAAAGGAAGGAATTTTTCACGAGAAAAAAATGTCAAGGCTTCACAAACCAAGGCTTAACTTACCGAACTTACCGATAAATCGGTTACCGTTTTTGACGGATTAATCGACGAAAAACCTATAATATTGTAGCTTACCGATTACCGATACTTTTCGATGATTATCGACGGATTATCGATACTTTTCGGCGGAGAACTTATAAAATATTTTAAGCTTGTATTTGCCCAATTTGAAAATAATGTTTTGAAAATACCAAAAATTAAAACATGTCATGATAATTATTGATTCTATTTTATTATCTAATAAATTAATAATAGAATGTCATGATATAAAAAACAGTATCATACACAAACATATATATATATATATATATATATATATAATCATACACAAACACATATAATTCCCATCACATCAACTTAGAAGACTTTTGCCGCAATTATGAGAAAATTCAAATTAATCTCAAATATGAAAATAAGTTACACCAAGATTTCATATTATTTTTTTTAAAAATATTTAATCAATGAAAACACCAAAAAAATGAATAGATAACCTCACAAATAACAAAAGATAAACTTAGAAGACTTTTGCGATAATTATGAAAAATCCGAATTAAGCAGAAATATGCAAAGAAAATATACCAAAATAAAAAATATGAATTTTTAGAATTTTTACACAAGAAAGTCTTGTAATCTGAAAATTCAAGAACTCAAAATCTCAAACATTCATATTTCTTTGGAAATATAATATTTTGAACCCTATACAATCAACAAATTATAACAAAGTATGTACATTTCGAGTAAATTTCTAAATTTAAAACTTTATATACTTTTGCCTAACAAGCATGATAATCCGAATTTAACCTAAATCTAACAAAATAATTATAAAATAAGTCGTCAAAACATGTTTTCATAAAAAAATATTCATAAGAATGCAATAAAATAAACAAAAGATGATAAAGTTCCAATCTTTACTCATTTCTAAACATAAATCTCATATAAAACTAACTGTTTATATTTTAACACATGAAATGCCCTAAAAAACGTATAAATGAGTATATATCAAAGAAGAAATGATTGATTCATATCGATTTAACATTATATGTCATTAATTTACCAGAAACTACAAAAAATTCCAAGAAATTCGGTTAAAAAAATGAATAAATCAAAACTTTCGAAACTTATGCCAAGAATCGATTAATCAGTGAAAATATGATAATTTGTCGAAAAATTTGCAACTTACCAGTTCGAAAATCAAGTTTTCGTATAAGATTTGGTCGTCGGCTGTCGAAAAGCCGAAAAGTATCGGTTTTCCACTGGTAAGCTCGAAAGTTGTATAAAATTTGGTCATTGGCCGTCGAAAAGACCAAAAAATCTCTAAAAAATAATTTATTTTAACTGACCGAAAAGTATCAAATTTTTTTACACTAAAAATAGCGAAAATCGACTGAAAAAGGTTTTATCGAAAAGCTCGATAATCGTCGAAAAGCTTATTAAACGTTAACTTTTATAGCCGGTAACTTATCGATTACAACTGGTAAGACCGATTTTCGACGATAATCGACGAGAATCGTCGGTAATGCGAACCTTGTCACAAACAAATCTATTTTTGGATGACCAAAGAATCCTCATTGATTTCAAAAACAGCGAAGTCCAACACAATTAAGCCCATCTACTATTCTACTGGATCCACTACGGTTCAACTGACCATGGACCGGGTCAAACCGACCCAGATTTTTTGTTTTTTGTTTTTGCATGGCCTAATCAGAACTTGCTTGTAATCAATTCGAATGTAACTTGTAATCCGAATATTTCAGATATAAAATCACGGAATACAGTCGATATTGGACCGATTTCGGAAGCCCTTTTTAATTTATCTTAATATCAGACTAAAAACAGGACCAGACAAGGTTTTTTTTTTTTTTTTTTAATCTATTCATGAAATTATTGTTTAGTAAAAAAGAAACAACAAATTCAATATCGAAATACATTCATCTAAAAAGTAAAACACTAAAAACTAGGCCGGAAACATGGCCACCCGATTCTCTTCAAACGGCCGATTTTTAGACCGGACCATGATTTTGAGTCCAAAATTTTCACCCTAAATGTTTGCAAAGGTATTTCATACGAGATTTCAAAGTGTGACAAAAATGTCAAATAACAAACCCTCTTTTTAACATTATTCATTGTAAAATCAATATCAATTGAGGAACAATGTAGCAGTTAGAAGAACTAGAGAGCAAGAAACAAGATTTTTGTTTTGAATTTGTTTTTTCAAGATCAGTTTCTCAAAACATTTTCCCTTTATACTTTAAACATAGTACATACAAGTGATATCAATGCTTAATAGGCCTCCAAATTTTCTCGTAAACCTGAACGTTTCGCCGAGCCAAACGGGCTTGATAGCGGAGCTTCATATCTCACACCTTGGCACCAAGGAAGGACTGAAAAAATAGAACCAACAATCATTCCAAGCATTTTCTACGACACTAATTGAATTTTTCAAGAATAACCCCTAAAAAATGTCCCCAGATTTTATGTAAATTGGCAGCAATCTTCCCTTGAACTTTGCTTAGTAAAGTTTGCACCCTGAAGTTGGTGCAAAATGAAACAGACTATTCTGTAACAAAATGAAATTTTAGTGGGCGAATTGCAATAAAAACAAATTTCGTGGGGCAAAGTGAACCTATATATAAAATTAAGGGGGTATTCCTGCCAATCATTCTTTTATTCGAAAATAGAAGTTTAGGGGACAAAGTGAACGTATGAGTAAGATTAAGCGGGTATTTCTGCATCAAAATGGAACTTCAGTGGACAAATTGTAATAAAACAAGGTTCAGGGGAGAACTCTAATAAAATTAAGGGTATTTTTTTTTTTATAAATAGAAGTTTACTGAAAAAATGGACGTACGGGTAAATTTAAAAGGATATTGCTGCATCAAAATGTAAATTCAGAAGGCACATTGCAATAAAACAAAGTTCAGGGAGGCAAAGTGGACGTGCAAGTAAAATTAAGGTGGTATTTCTGCCAATCACTATTTTATTTGTTTACCTTGACTCCTGCTGGAGAACTCCCGGGTTTCGGTGCTGCGGTACCCCCAAAAACGTTGGAAGGGCTTCCGGGCTTGGTAGTTGTTGTTGAGCTCCCAAAGTTCATGTTTAGCTTCATCTTCTTCTCGGAAGTCTTGAGTATTTGAAACGAGCACATGAGCGTCTCGTCCACGCTCATCATCGCGCCCGCGTTGTCGAACTCGCCGCAATAATTGGGGGCCGAAAATATCGTCACGAGCTGCCGGTCTGCGTAGAACTCGTACCCGTCTTCCACCACCTGATAACGAAGGTAGTAAAAAAGAGATCACTAAGGTGAAACAAGAGTAAATTTTTTGCTAATTACCATACAGATAATTCACCTGGTGAGCGCGACAAATGAGATCCAAGTCATGCTTCTCGAGAAACTCGGTGACCTTATCGGCCCCGAACGTGTACGAAACTCCCCGGTCGTTCATCCCCCATCCCTGCACCTCTCGGCTCGGATCCGACCACAAAAGATCGCAAAGCAAACCCGTATCAGGCACCGCGGTCGGCCTTTGTATAGTGCGTATTTGATCTAAATTATTGAGATCGGGCGACAGACCGCCGTGCATGCAGAGAATCTTCTCATCGATCAGGGCAGCGACGGGCATGCAGTTGAAGCAATCCGTGAACGTTTTCCAGATTCTCACATTGAACCTTCTCTTGCACTCGTCGTAGAATCCATATATGCGGTTTATGGAGGCGCATTCGTGGTTTCCTCTGAGGAGGAAGAAGTTCTCGGGGTATTTGATCTTGTATGCAAGGAGAAGGCAAATCGTCTCCAGGCTTTGCTTGCCTCGGTCCACGTAATCGCCCAAGAACAAGTAGTTTGCTTGAGGAGGGAAACCGCCGTACTCGAATAGCCTCAAGAGATCCGAGTATTGACCGTGTATGTCACCTGATTACAAAAATTAGTTCATGAACAAAAAAAAATAACTTCCTTTTTTTTACTAAGTGTGCAGCCATATTCACAATCTCTGTTTTTGGTGGCAATAGTACCCAAAGACCACAAAACGATGTCGAGGTTCAATCCCGTCCATCTCCCATTGAGGTCCGTTACACGAGGGACACAGTTAAGTCTACGATTAAACTCCGAAAATTAAGTATTCAACAAATTAAACTTGAGACACATGTGTGTCTATCTTCACAAACGTAACTGGAGCTCGACATTATTTTCTAGCATTTGGGTACTATTGCCACTACAAAAGATTGAGAACAATACTTGGTAGAAGATTGTGCACTAATGCCACACATCATCCTTTTAATCAACCCTAGAACGCCAGTCACATAAAAGCCTAATCCAAAAGGCCTATCAATCCGATCCCTCACCGCGAAATAAGAACCAATACGGGCCACGAAAAACGGATTCGGGATACAAACTCTTAACAAAAGCTATTACAGTCAAGTCAAGGATCTGCCATGAATTCATCTCTGGTTTTCCATTCAAGCTCCGAGAAAAGAACACAGAAAGCCTATATCGATTAAACTATATTCCAATCAACCCTTATTCCTAGCCATTCAATCTAATCAAAACCAAATTAGGGTTTGGAAATGGACGAGGAATCACCACAAATCTTGATCGGCGCGTCGAGCTCCAGCAAATTGGGCTGCTTCATGAAAAGCTCCTTGGAAGCTTGGCACAGTTCGCGGATCTCCGCTTCCGATAGCTGTACCTGCTTCCCCGGGCGACCTCGGACTTCCAGAAGCCGATCGATTATGTCGTCGAGAACGGCTTGCTCCATCTCTTTCCCCGGCTCGCGCCGACCGACGGCTTCGGGTGCTCGAAAGTCAACGGCTTCGCAAGACGCGACTAGGAGACCAAGGACGAAGGAGAGAGGCGGAAGAGCATGGCCCTTAGAGGGACGCTCCAATGGCGAAAACGGTGTCGTTTGGGAGGTTTGAAGGTGGAGTGCTTGGAGACGAAGAAGAAGACGAAGTGGGCGTTACTCGGTTGCTTCAGTTTTGGGATTTTCTAGAGAGAGAAAGAGAAAGCGATGACTTTTTTGGACAGAGTTGTGTTTATGTTTATTTTTCTTGTCTTTTTCACGCATTTTGACTCCGATATTACCATTTCTAATTTTATTTTCTTTTGTTTTAAGATGAATATTTTTTTTTATGAGTTTTTACTTTATTAAAAAAAAATGTTTTCAGATTCTTGATTTTATATTTTTCTCTTGCATAAAATTTTCGTCAATTTTTTTAGACAAAAAATCATATCTAAAATCGTTAGATAGTTTTTATTTTATATTTTATCAACATAGCTAAAACTTGTACTTTAAAACTATATAACACAATTTTGTCAATGTTTTCATCTTCTATAGCTCCTAATCTTCGAGGTTGTATCTCCTCTTGGACTCCTTAAATTTTTATAATATTTGGATTGAAAGACTAAATAGTAAATAGATATAAAAGTATTAAAATAAAAAAATATGAAGTTACAAGCTTTATTTTATTATTTTGAATTATAAAAAAATACAAATATCAATATATAAATTCAGAATATATTAAATATCAATATATTTTATTAGTTACATCGCTGATAAGTTGTTGCATTTTGAAACTCAAATGTATAAATTTAACATTAAATTCCTACTTGATATAGTTTTTTTTTTTTTTTTTTTTTTTTTGCAAAAACTTGATATAGTTAATAATACAAATTTATGCCATTTTGTGAATATGTCATGTTTAAACGTGTTTCTTCGTACAAAATTGACAAAATATGATGATGAAAGGTAAGCGAGAATTAAACGTTTTAAGTTTTGTATAATATAATTTGATTTAAACTTTCCTATACTCCTTTCTAAATGTTTTTTTATTTCTTCTTTTAAAATCATGAAAACTATATACATGTATATATATATATATATATTATTGGAACTCGGTAGAAGAGTTTGATTGCATCTAAAACAAGCTCGTGTAAGATAAAGAAAAGGGAAAATTTAAATGAGAAATGTTATTCCAATAAATGGTGAAAGCGAAGGAATGAAATAAATAAGCATTATGATTTAAGATACCAACGACCTATTTGTTCCTTCCGTAGTTCCGTTCCACTTGTGAAAGACTAGCTAACAAGTCTTCACAATAAAATAAAATATAAAATCTTTTGCTATTTTAGTTATTTCCTTGGAGTTAAGTAAGTTAAATATCAATTCTCATTTTTACGGTAAAAATCATTATATATTTTTATAATATTGCAACCGAACTAACGACCGGTCTCTCTCATTTCACTCAACTAATTTACTTTACTTATCCAAAGTCAAACAGCAAAATTAAATGATCCTATCATACAGAAGTGTAAAAAAAAAAAAAAAACGGATTTCAGATTTTCTTAATTTATTAAATTTCCGATCCAATCGAACACCACCAAGTCAATTTATTTTTTTAATGAAGATTATTTTTGAAAAGATAAATTTGGAATCAGAATTTTAATTTTATAAAAGAAAAAATTCGATCAGATTTCGGATTTTGTTTCATTGTAATGAGAATAATTAGAAACAGTGTATAACTCTGTATAATATATATATATATATATATATAGTGAAGTGAACAACACTTTTCAGATTCCGAAGCTACGGAGTTTCTCGGCGGCGGAAAGATGAACGGAAGAAACTGGAAAGGCAATCTCACGAATCCATGTCTGACGATGCACCAGCCTTGGGCTTCCCTTCTCGTCCATGGCATCAAGCGCGTCGAAGGTCGCTCTTGGCCTTCGCCGATTCGAGGTAGGTACACCTTTCTTTCTGCTTTCTGTCCAAGAAGCCCTAATTCTGTGAAGCTTACGAGTTTTTGTGTGTCGGCGAAGGTCGGTTGTGGATTCACGCTGCTGGTAAAGTTCCCGACGAGGCTACGATCAAAGCCATGGAGGATTTCTACCGAGAAATCTACGCCATTAATGGAGTCACCGATCTCAAATTCCCTGAGCATTACCCTGTTTCCAGGCTTTTAGGTAATTAATGGACCTTGAGTATTATTACAGCTTATTGTGCCATTGATATTGGTCTCTTAGCTTCATGAATATCTGATGTTTTGGGGAATAGCCAAACCGTTGATCGCATAATTGAACCGATGATCACCGGAGACTTTATTGTAATGAAACGATATTGGAGACGGTTCTTCGCGAACATGGCCAAAACTCTCCAAAAGACGCCTTAGGTCAAACTAACTAAAGGAAACATAAAACGGAAACCGGTACGCAGAAAAAACGCACAGAGAAATAATTTTACCGATGGAGAATATCAGGACGGTACCCTCCTTCACTTTATACGATAGAAAACGCCGGAATCAAACAATACCGGACCAAATTCTTCGAGAGCGAGGTCCGTGGCTCTCCGACGATGCAAAGAGAAACTAATCCAATAATTATTAGCATAAAGCCCTAAATGACAGCCTAATAAAAAGAAATCAATTAATTTTTGTCCTCAATGACAGATTTGCCCCTGCGTCTCTTCTACGTGATAGTTGGGTGTGTATCGAAAGCCGTAGGGGTTACTGAATAGGAGAGATTAGGGTTTCCTAATCTTAACCTTACTGCTATTTACCAAAATAGCCCACAAATACTTAGTTAAAACATAACGATCAATATATTTTTATTTCAAAGTAAAGTAAATCTATCACCAATTTTTGCAAGATTTCTTTCCCTTCTGATTCAGATTATTGAAACAGGTTGTGTTGAAGTTGTTGGTTGTCTTAAGGGCGAAGAGCTAGGGTGCTGGGAGATGGTTCCTGAAGGGGTATGTGATATATAAATATATATATCTATATATGGATACTTATTTGATAACCGTTACATTGACGAGACTCTTTGCGTTATTTTCATAAATGTTATTCTTCGATTATCCAGGTGAGACTGGAAGCACAAAGTGATTTTTGTTGGCTTTGTGAGCAGCCACAGGTGCGCTTCTCCAGACTGCCTCAATGTTTTCCTCGTTAATCTGCAAATCACTTAGTTACTAAGCGTTATTCTTTTGCGTTGGTTTGTACAGAAGTTACTAGTTCCATTCGAGATGCGTGGATTTCAACGCGTCTATAACTTGGAGAAAAAGGTAGCTCTTTTTTCCATTCAATTGTATAAGACGGTAGGATAGGAATTACAACTTACAAACCTGTTTCAGATATACGAGGCTGCGGTAAGAGGTCTAGCACCAGTGGAAGGTCCGTTACCAGTAAAATTTCCCATCCCGGACCCAAGAGATTGGTTTTCCTTGAAGCCGGGATCAATTTCCGTGCAGCCAAGGTCAAAAGGGTCCGAAGTGCAGACATTTTCAAATCTAGATTCGGCGATAGCTGGTGCACGAGCTGCAGCTACGCAGTTCTTAAAGAACCCTCAAAGTTCACAAACGGGTAAGACTCGTTCTTCCGTCCGGACCAGAGAGATGAATAAAAAAGTTGTTGAAGACGATGAACAAGCGGGCGATGACGTTGACAGACGATCGAACTCAAGCGATTTGAGATTAGTAGACGACGTAGAGAGAAAATCGGACCACAGATGAAGGCAATAGTGAATCTCCACCTCCTAGTCAAAATTCAAAACCTCAGTCTGAAGCACCTTCTAAGGTACACAAAATTCAAAATCTCCTCAATTAGACAAATATTATCTGTTATTAAGGGGGGAACCAGTACGGGTAACCAGGATCACGAGTATTTTTTTTTCCCTGGTCCCAATTTTCAGGGTTTCTGAACCAGATTAAACCGGAAATGTCAGTTGCAAGCCAGGCAGTATGAATTTAAAACTGATATTTTAATGGTTATATACATATATATAATAGTAAACATTCTAATAAATATAAGATAGTATATAAAAAAACATTTGGACTAATAGTTGCCTGGATTGTCAAAGCCGTTCCCGGTCCATTGTCCTGCACAATCTTGAATATGAATTGTAACTCATTATCTGTAAGACTTCCTAGCGAATATTTTCCGAATTCTTAATATATAATTATGTTTAAAGACAAGTTTTTGACCCGAGAAAGGACCAAAATAGGATCTAATTCTCTGCTCAAACTTGCTTTCAACGAATGCTCAGTGGTCGAGCACGTAAACCCGTAGCTGAGTTTCAAGGTTCAAGCTTCGACACCCAACAAACAAAAAAAAAAAAAGAGAGAGAGAGAGAGAGAAGAGAATGCTCTCTTTTGAACACTTAATGCTATTCCAAAACAAGCTAATTCTTGCTCTTGAATCCTCTCTATTATTGTAGATGCATTTTCTTAATTACTACTGAATTGTACATGTCGATCTAATTACGTACTTTCAGATATTTGCTGCGGCTTTGAAAGGACTAAAGCTATCCTGAATTCCGATTTCTGTTTGAATGATGGAACTTTGTAAATACCCGGTTCCGCTCCTGGTCGGAGAACATGTCTGGTAGACCCCACCTTTTATTTTGCATTATTATTTTCGTGGATGTATAAATTTTATCTCATAACAGTCGGTTCTGTTAGAATCTTTGAAATTTGAAATAATGTGTATCATATGGATTAAATAAAAAAACCTTTTCAGATTGTATCTATATTTAGTTGTCGTTCCCAAGTTCGAGAGTAGTCGTTTCTCAGTTCTTATATCTATGACATGACATTGTCGTTTTCGTACTGCTGTCAGTTTTTGGTTTGCAATCTTTTTCAAATTAGGAAGAAAATAATATTCTCAAGAAAAATAACAAAGATTATAACTAACTCCACGTTTTAACAAATGAGATGATAAAGAAAACATTATAATGTAATTATCTATTATATATATTTATGATGTTCCTCGTCTTTACTAAGGATAATATTGGTATGAAAGGCAAAGTTAGGTTTCGTAATTAGTTCTCTTGTTTTTCTTGTTTAGTTCATAAAATTTTATAATTACGAGCTCACTTCTTGCTTTCCGTTTAATCTTGTTGCAATTCGGGTATTCGTTCGGAAAGATTTCGAAGCTCGATTTTATGTTTAATTAATACTAGCAATAATGTATCTGTATTAATGTTATTGAATAAGAGAAAGCTCATTATAAGAATTGAATAACTGAACAACAAAATGTCCCTTTCGTCATTTTAGAAATCTATGTAGAACTCAACCATATTCAAAATTCAAATATATTAGCTAGAAATATATCGTCCTATTAAATGAAGGAGACTTGCGCTCATTATTTTATTTTATTTTATATCCCACTTGATGAATACGAACAAATAAAAAATTAGTGTGATATCATTGTTTTACATAAACAGTGAACATAGAAATATTGTCACTGTCTTTGTATATATATAAGTTGTATATATATTGTTAAATTCAAGGAGTCTGTATATGGTGAGTCAATTCAAGATGACTTGAAAATCTTGAGTTGAAGAATTGGATCCTGATCGGACTTCATCAAACAAGCCGATTCTCATCATGATGCCTTAATTGATTTCAAACTATTAGAACAGAACATTGTATTTAAAGACAATTCAGTTGATAGATTATGTATTTAAATCAATTAAGACAATTAATTGATTTGAAACCCTTGATTAAGGTACATAATCGGACATTAAAATATCTTATAATTTTATTTTGCACCGTGAAACTTGAGAAGAGGCCATGAAAAACGGAGTATTATATTTCTTATGTTTGTGTTTGATCGTACGGATTTTTTATTTTTCTTAAATTAAATCATCCCGTCAAATTGAGTGAAGTATGACTGGTTAGTCTAGTTCATGCCAAAAAAAAAGTTGTCAATATGAATTTTATACTTGCCGTTTCTACTTTATATGATTCAAGTTTCATGTAAGGGCATTAATTCAATACTGCTCCCTTACATGTCTCACTCAAACACACACACACACATATATATATATATATTATACTGCAACGCCGATTATTACACATTTGGCACAAAGATTTCTGCAACAAAACACAAAAATATGCAAACGGATTGAGGGTGGTGGCCCGTTTCTTGTGCTAGGGTCTGCACTTATATTCGATCCGAAGAAACGTCCTTTTCCCGTGATAAGAGTTTATAACAACGAAGTTCCAACACGCGGTGATCGTGATGATTTCGGCACGGTTCATGCATACTCCGGAGATAATAGAGCCTCTCGTTGGAGATGAATTGACGCCTCGCAGTCCAAGTTTGAAATATATATTATTTACAGTTACAAAATTATTATAGAAAATAGTGTCTCCACCTTTATTATAAATAATAATACGGTTTTTTTTTTTTGTTCATTGAAATTCATCACAATATATATATATATATATTAACATAAGAATACACTATATCAACTTTAATGTTAATACTTAATATACATGTAAATAAAATTCTAAAAAAACTTGCTAATACTAGAGGTCTCATGAGTTCTATACTATACCTTTTTAATGCTAATACTTAATACACATGTAAAAATATATTTGTTATAGATAGTCAAAATTTTCTCAGCTGAGCTATTAATTAGCAGTTTAGCATGCATATTGTAACTTGCTAATGTATATTGTATAAAAACTACTAAATAGAATTCTAAGAAAATGTATACAATATACATGCTAAACTGCTAATTAATAACTCAGTTGAGAAAATTTTGACTATATATATACACAAACAAATATATATGGGTTGTCACAAAGAATTATGCAACTAAAAACAAAAATATACATACATCCCATATACAATCAACACCAAAAAAATCGACTCCTTATGAATAATAGGATTGAGAAAGTTCAAATTGATTGAAAATTTTATTTTTGGGGGCTAAAAGTTCATAAAAAATTAATTGTTACGATCAAATTGATATACAATTTTTTTTGAAAACTAAACACAAACACTTAAAAAAAAGATTATTTAGAGTTTGACAAAAGTACCATAATTTGTAAGTATAATTTTTTGCGAAAAATATATATATATATATGTATGGTTAATTAATGCACTATTTGCACGAAGACTTATGCGACTAAAAACAAAAATATAAATATATACACACCAAATAAATGGACTCATTAATTATATGAATATTACAAGATTTACACGGGGAGTTATTATCGGATCGCTAACTTGTCGGTGATCGCGTCCACCTATATATTTTCTATCACTCAATCTCTTCAAGAATATTTCCAAAAAAAAAAAAAAAAAAAACTCGTATCATGTATTAATATATATGACGTCATATTGTTTACCAAGGGCAAGAATAATGTTGATGATGATGGTAATTCTCGTATTGACGGTCAACGCTGGTCTCCGATATGCTGAGAAGCTCTTCTAGATATTCGGCGCCCAAGTCCTCCAAAACGACAACATTGTTGTCGTCGTAGTTGTAGTTGTAGCTGTCGTTCATGTCGTTGTCGTTCTTGGTGGCGGCGGCGTTGCTGCTGTGCTTGGTGGCCTTGGCCTTGTTGGACTTGCGCTTGAGGGAGTGGCGCTTCTTCAGCGCCAGCACCGGCGAGGACCCGTCGTCGAACCGGCACTCCATCTCCCGGAGCGACTCCCGCACCTGCTCGGCCGGGAAGTTGAGCACCGCGAGCGGGCCCCGCATCGCGAACGCCGCCTGGTCGTACGCCAGTGCGGCCGCCTCCGCCGTGTCGAACGTCCCCAGCCACACCCTCACCCCGTTCCGCGTGGAGTCCCGGATCTCCGCCGCGAACTTCCCCCACGGCCGCCGCCGCACCCCCCGGTACGCCTGCGAGTCCGCCTCGTCACCGCCGCCGCCGTTCACGTCCGTCCTCGCCGAGTTCCCGCTGCTCTCGCCGCCGAGCACGCCGTAGAGCAGCATCTCCTCCGAGTCGTTTTCGTCGAACGGGAGCGCTGCCGTGGGGGCTGCTTGCTCGTGCGCCGGCGCCAACGACGGCTTCGTGTCGGTGTAGTAGTACTGCCCGGTGTTGAAGCTGCCGTGGGACTCGAAGCCGGTATCCGAGTAGTTAGGAGGATAAGAGAAGAACGAAGAAGACGACGAGGAAGAGTAGGACGAAGAAGCGTAGGAATAGTCCATTTCTCTTCTCTTCTTCTTCTTCTTCTCAACTCTCTTCTATATATGTATGTGTAAAGTTGTATGTATCTATTTCAGTTGGAATGTTCTTGACGAGAGGTTTTAAAGGGATATGCTAATTAAGAAGATTAATGGATTTGTGGGGGTATATATATATATATAGAGAGGTATAGAAGTGGCGATTTGGGTAGTAACTAATATTTAATTAAATTAAAATGAATTGAGAGGATAAAAAAAGGGAGGGAATGATGATGACAAAGTGGAAAGAATGGGAGGGATGAATAAGTAAGAAAAAATGAAAAAGTTGGGTCGTTTCGGGGACCAAAACTAAAGAAGTCGCTCGCACGTGAGTCAAAGGGGACACGTGGCAAGGCGGCCAGGTCATCAGAGACTTTCAAAGCCGTGACGTCATGGAAGTGACGTCACTCGCACCACTGTAGTGTCTATTATTGGTTAAGTTTGTCCACTTGTGCGTATACATACATATAGATAGATATACACGAAGGGACACTAAAAGAGTTTAACTGTTTAGTTATAGTTATGGATGTTGTTCTAATCTGATTAAACTGAGAGAGAGTCGCTGTCTCAGACAGAGCCAAACGACGAAGCTTCACACCAGGACTATGTCGTTTCCCTTCAATAAATGCTACAATTATGAACCAGGAACAGCCCAACGGGTTCCGCGTGCGGCGTGACCCGGTGTGCGTGCGACAGGCCGGGTCAAAGGCGGTGTCAAATATTTGGCGCGGGCTGGCTTTATAATTTTAACAATACAAAATTTGAGAAAATATATGTATATGAATAAATAGATTTTATTTTTGAACTTTAGATATATATACTTGAATTTAAGGGGAAAACAAAATCCTTAAAGCTTAAATAACATAATATTTAATAATAATAAAAATACATTCATATCAAATATTAAACATAATTTATGAACTTCAGATAATACTAATAAAATCTTTAAAGCGAAATACGCAATAAAATAATAATTAATAAGCTAATAATTGACCGATAAACTGAGAACGGACCGGTCTGATTTTTGAAAGCCTCGTCCTAGCATCGGCTTCCGATTTCAAATCAGGACTGGACCGGACAAAGAGCTACAAGTTGATGCAGCAGATCATATATATATATTATAGAAAAATACATAAATAATTAATAAGTATATTCCAATTTGTATATCATTTAATTCGCAAGTCTAGCCACAGACCAATCACTCTCGTCTTGTCTCGTTGGTCGTCTTGGCTTGATTTTAATGCCCATTTATTACGTATTTTGATTGAGACAAACAGTAACTAAATATTTATTTATTTAGAAATTGTAATAATTGTCTATTTTGTGTAAAGTGTTTAAAAAAAATGTCCATCTGTGCAGGGACGGAACTAGTGGTTCTTGGGAGTGGCAATTCTCACCCCACCTCAATCTCAATTACTATGTATATACTATATACTATATATTAATTTTATATAATGGATATATATGAGTGTATATTGTTTCACAGAGAAACATATCAAAATAAGTATCCAGCTATATATATTACACACTTGTGAATCATTATGTAGTACGCTAGTGGATTGTTATAGTACAAAAAATGTATATTTGAATATCAGTAATAATGAATTCATAATTTCATATTAAACTCTCTTGCTACTATTAAAATCTTATTACTACATTATCGAAACAGTTTTTAAATAATGTACTAGATATTAAAATTATGTATATGATGTATAGCACGATGGTATTATGCTATATGTTCTATAAAATTATGTAGGTAAAAAATTAGTTTCTCTGCTCACAAGATTCACGACCTAATCATTTATAACTATTGTAATGTTATTTGTTCTATTCATAAACCGTCACCCCCATTAAAATTCTTGGGTCCGTCCCTGCATCTGTGAGAGTAAAAAATACACACGGTGGGCATTTTTCTTAAAACTTTTACACAAAATGGGCATTTTTTTTAAAATAACCCATATTTATTTTGTACAATTTTTTTCTTTTTTTAAAGGGTAAACTGCGGCTAATGTACCTAATGTTTCATTCGTTGCGGATTATGTACCCAATGTTTATTTTCGACAGCTAATGTGCTCAATGTGTGATTCGCTGCGGATTATGTACTCAATGTTTATTTTCGTTAGATGTTTCATCCATTCCATCACTTGACCGTTAACCAATGCCACGTCAGCTCCACCTAAGTACCCACGTGGCGTTGATTCCTCCAATCGCGACCTGCCACGTATCATGTGGCATTGCAAAATTGCAAAAAAATATGGGCTGGGTAGGAATCGAACTCATGACATCTATCTTGTTGAGCTTACACTCGAACAAAAAGTAGAGAAATAGAATAATAAAGGTTTACATGATTAGCAACCCTTATGTATATGTATATGGTAGAAATAATAGGTTTACATTTTATATTTTAAACATGTTATATTTTATACATGTTACAACTTATGTACAGGTTATTTATATATATATATTTATGTGTACAATTAAATGACAAGAAGTGAGAATGGTTCAAGTGGTTGAGTGTAAGCTCAATAACTTTGAGGTCATGGGTTTGATTCCTACCCAATACAATTTTTTTTTCAATGCCACATGACATGTGGCAGGTCGCGATTGGAGGAATCAGCGCCACGTGGGTGCTTAGGTGGACCTGACGTGGCACTGGTTAACGGTCAAGTGACAGAATGGATGAAAAATCTAACGGAAATAAACATTAGGAACATAATCTGTAACGAATCAAACATTGGGTACATTAGTCGTCAAAAATAAACATTAGGTACATAATTCGCACCGAATCAAACATTACGTACATTAGCTGCAGTTTACCCTTTTTTAAATCACTAATTTTAATCCTCAGAAATAGATAGTTTTTAAAAAGGTACGTAGCAAATTAAGTATTTAA
The DNA here is from genome assembly GCA_954871525.1 of Parietaria judaica. Taxonomy (NCBI): domain Eukaryota; kingdom Viridiplantae; phylum Streptophyta; class Magnoliopsida; order Rosales; family Urticaceae; genus Parietaria; species Parietaria judaica. Next base: position 13,508,473 of record OX940862.1, read on the forward strand.
TATAATTCCCTTAGTTTTTTTGTTTTTTTTTGTTTTTTGTTTTTTTGTTTTTTATAGCAGAAATTAAAAAGAGAAGAATAAGTTCTAGGCTGATATACAATAATAATAATTCATAATTAATAATCAAGGTTGTGTTTAACGGAAGACGGAGTAAGCCTGCGTTTATAATTTTTTTCTTATTTAGGGGCTAAAAATCAATTTAAGGGGCTTAAGATTACTAATAATTATATTTTATTAGTACTTTTGCATCTAAAACGCTAGATGCATCATATTTGAACAAGTACTTATTTATTATAAAAATATCTTTTATATTTTTGCATCGACATTTAATTTTGCAATTTTGGTAACACACTCTAATATTACTCTTCGCCTCGAGCCCCAAAACTCTCAAGCACGACCCTAGTGATAAAATGATATAATATCGAGTAAATTCTTAAGAATAATATGTTACCAAAATCTTAAACTAATACTAACTGTATTATGTTAAGTCATTGATAAAATTTGATATTAAGGTCAAGATTTATCATAAAGAAGAAATGTTTTAATGTTAATTATTGGGTTATTAGTGGTAAAAGTACTCAAGTTATTTGAAAATAAGGCGACATATATAAATCCAACTGAAGCCAACAATTTTCGTCAGCGATGGTGTCAACAACTAATAAAAAAAATTCAGACGATAAAACCCACTAGCTTCAACATAAACATTGATGTAATCACAGATTTTTGAAACATCAACAACACAAATTCTTATTTTGCTTCTCATTTTCTTTCTCGAATTTTCAGTTCATATCCTCAATAACATCGCAATATCAATTGTTGACGTCAACATTGACATAAATAGTAAAAAAAACTAACAGAAAAAGTGGACGAAGTTTACCGATTTAAAAAAAGTGAACATGCATATATTTTTGCCACATTTTTTTTTACGTGGCTCTCTACGGCCTTATTTCCAAATAGCTTGAGTAGTTTTGTCGCTAATAACCTTAATGATTGTTGCTTAGATCAAGGTTTAAAATGTCGCTTGCCGATGTCGTTTCGCATTTTTCGTTTTACGGATATATCACTTGCCGACGGGTATGCCGATGGAAAAATTGTAAAAAAAAGAAATACCGCATACCGTACTTTTTGCATAGGCATACTTCATGCCGATGGGGTTTTCGACGAAAATTCTTTAAAAAAATATTTATACCATGTTTCCAACCGTATAAAATGGTTCTAAATTCTAATTTCTAAATGAAATAAATATGACATATAACCATAATAAATATGATTTCATAAAGCAAGTAGTAGAGAACACACTCATACGAAATAGAACACACTCATAGTATAGTCATAGAGTACAAACTACAAACATAACATAATAATGAAAACTCAAAAGAAGCTCGACGAAGGTGGCTGCTAGAAAATGAGAGGCTGATCAGTCTGGTAAGAACAATAATCATACCATGACATCATGGAAGCGTAGTTAGCTACGTACGTCTGAACATGGGATTCATAGTTGTGCTGGTCTATACCGACGACCGTGTTGAGAATAGGGAACTCCGCATATTGACGAATCGTTGGAGGTTGTATAATTTCACCAGTGGGTCCCCGAATGGTGCCGTCTGACGTGCAGAATGACATTATTTCGAATCTAGATGACAAAAGATCGATGTCTGTCGAAAGCGGCGGCGGTGAATCAGTCCGCGGCGGTGGTCAAATCGGCGGTGTAGGCGGCGCGCTAATAGTCTAATACAAAATAAATACAAAGTACACACCAACTAACTATTAGCAACTAATTAGTAAAAAACTAAGCTACTAAATTAGTAACTAAGTTATACTAAATCTAAGCTACTTATCATTAAAAAATTAGTGATTCATTAATTAGTAAACACAACTAGGGTTTAGTAACTAAATTAGTAACTAATTTTTATACTAGTAAACAAAATTAGTGATTCATTCATTAACAGTTCAACACTAATTTTCATCATCAATCAAGAACTCAACACAACACAAATGTTCATCATCATCTATCAACACAAATTTATACCAATTTTTGAACAACACAACATATTAATCAAGAATCAAGAACTATTGATCTACAAAACATATAATCATCATCAATCAACAAGAGAACATCATAATAATCAAGATCCACAAACCCTAATCCCTAAAAATTAACCCTAAAACCAAATAAATAAATAAAATCCGAACCCTAAACTCAGGGACACTAAAAACGAAATTTGTGAAAAAAATACACTCAGCCAAACGAATTTCTAGATGAATACCTTGCGAAAATCTTGCGAAAAAAGGGAAGCTCTGGTCGTGAGCAGTCGAATTTCGCGAGCTGGTTGAAGAAAGAAGGAGAAGCCGAGCGAGATGAGGCGAGAAATGGGAGAAAAAAAAAGTGGTTGGCTGGCTTTAGGGTTTCTGCGAAATTCGAGGGCAAATTTGTCCATTTAGTGTACAAAAACAAAAAACGACATCTTTTGGGTTTTCCATTGAAATTTCGCGAAATTTTGTAAAACGACAGAGAAGAGGTACGATTTTCGAACTGCAATTCCTAAAAAAACAAAATTCGGTGGAATTTCCCATGGAAATTCCCAAATTGTGTACCTTGGCTTAGACTGTGCATTTCATTGAGAGAGAAAGTTAGCTCCGTGGCGGCGCAAATAGTGTTTGTCGGCTGATTAATGATCATCTAATCAATGAATTATTGTGATTGAAATGCAACATATCCACACGTCAATATTCATGAATTAAGGGGTCGTCCAACATTTAAACTATTTTCAAAGTAATTTATCCCCGGCCATTGTACCGGCACGTCTAGGCCGCAGCCGCAAAGACGAAAGCAGCGGTTGATATATTAATTCTTTAAAAACCCGTTGTAAGAACATTATATTTCTAAAAAAATAACTTGGGTTGCGTTGGCTTCAAACTCTCATCTCGAGTTCGTGGGAATTTTCGCCAACGTTAAACTTAGGAAGTCATTAAGTAGTTTTTTCAGGAATGTATAAATTCGAATCTGTATTATCAAAGATAAGTGTACGAGTAATTAATTCTTCTTCTATTCTATGATCTTATATTCTTACAGAAAGTCTCAACAAATACCCTTTAGCTATGGCAATTAATAAAATATATGTAAAAATCAAAGCTTTCGGAAGCCAATAATATTCGTGGTATTTTTCGGCGTCTAACCGTAGCGTATACCTACGTAGTTTATAGTTTCAAAAGTCAAATTTATTAGAATCCAATTCCCTTATTGTTTGATTATTAGTTTAAGTGAAAAAAGTCATTTTAAATTAATGCTCCAAACTTGTGATATATCAAAGACGACTGATGAAAAGAGTCTAGGTTCAATTTTTTTTTTTTCGTTTTCTAATTTATGTGCCAATTATTGAGTTTGTGGGGCCCTATAACCGAATCGGTAAATATAACCAAAACTAATTAAGTTTTTATATCATTCAAGCATAAATCGTGTATTGTTTTTACTCGAAAAAAGTATATAAAATTTAGTATGACTTTGTGTGTTTTCAAATGTGTAATTATATATCGTATAATTTTTTGGGGACTTTTAAAAATTGAGGTTTTAAGCGCTCATTTTTCTCGCCCATAATGAAGGCCAGCTCTACATAGGTGTACATGCGTATAAATTTCAAACTAATTATCTATATAATGTTTCTCCATATGTGTCAAAATAATTTATGTTAGTTTCTCCACTTATGTCAAAGATTCATACACACACACACACACACACATATATATATATATTATATATATATATATTAGTTTTCCATGGTCCTCTTGAAGTATAGAATAGGGATAAAAAAAAAAAACTTATACCGGATAAGCTTTTGTTAGGCCAAACAAGAAAAATGATTCACAGATAATTGATGGTATTAATTAATATCGCATCCAAGTAGTAAGGTGCTTTGTTTTGCATTAAATTCAAAACTTTAATAACATATAATCGATTAATTTTATTTTAATTAATCCACTTTATATACTAGTATTAGTTAATTAAATTCTCGTCATGACTTTTAAGATCCATACGTCAGCAAACTTTTTCTTCTTTTAATTTTTAAAAAATAATTCCACTTGTAATTTGTAGGATTATAGCTGACTCTATTAGCTAAATACTTATTAAATAGTATATTATTATATGGTTAAATTAAAAGTTAATTTGGTAATTCTCTGGTCTCCATAAATTTACTGTATAATGATTTGCATGAGCATTTGACCATATTTTACATGCATAATTGTGTTGTGTCTGCGTGAATATCTGACGAAATTCTTGACCAATTTATTGATTCTCTTTTGAAGGATTCTAATCATATTTTTTGACTTTCCCGAAAGACAAACTTTTGAATACGACGATGTTTAATATTTCATCGACACTACACTTCTACCATTTCTACATATATTTTTAATTATCTCGACTAAAAAAGCCATCATAGAGAAATAATATATTATCTATCTTCCATTCTGTAACGGACATCATCAAATAAGTACTAAGTGTTGAATTGCATTTCCGAATTTCTATCTATTTTGCTCAAACGATATATTAATCAGTGTCGGATCTAAGATTGGGCAAGTCGATCGGAAGCCACAGACAAAATCAAGCAAGATCGTAGATACACAAAAGTTTATTTTTCGTCTAAAAGTATGATAATTTTATAGAAAAAAAATTGAAAGAAAATATATGAAGTACCGGTAAACGGTTTCATGCATTAGTCCGTCACTAATTTTAAGAAATTAAAAGTAAAGAATTAGTTATTAATCACATATTAATCTATTTAATCTTAGTTATTTAACCACATGATTTTGTTATGGATCACTAATGATAGCTCTCCTTATAACTTATATTTATATAGTATGTACCTAATTACCTATATAGAAAAACATACATTATAAAACTATACAAATATTTACATACAGTGGGTAAACTAGGTATGCAAGAGTGAGATTTTGTAAATCAAACATAAAAATATAAGCTTCGAGTAATGATATTAAATAGAAACACAAGAAGAGAAAATTACTTCTATTTATATATAATATACCTATATTATATATATAGTGCTTGGCCTTGAACAAAGTGGGTGACGTGGACAACAATGAGAATTCGCTTCTATGGTATAGTATAGTCAGTCCTTTGACTTTGAAAAAAAAGTTGGTTCCAAAGAATCCAGTCAAGTCCATATATTATTATTTTAATCACCAACTTGCATGCCATAATTATTTTCAGTAAATACTTGTAGTGGAATTGTACAACATATCTTCTCTCTCCAACCCCACTCCTTAACCCTAATTTTCTTAATTACAAAGATTTAATATAGTACTTATGCAACTTGAAACAAAACAAAGATAATTAAATTAATCATGTTGAATATCATAATTCAAAGAGAGTATATCCATTCTTGATTGAAATTAGAAGATGTTAATGGAGTCAAGATATGTCATATATATATGGTTAGCAGCTAACAAAACCCTAATCGCCTCCTATACTATTGGAGCGAAAGTTTTGGTTGCAAAGTCCACTTTTATCTCGGTCCCGGACAGTTTGGATCCGATGATAACTAGTAACTTTTTCATTCTTGATTTTTGTAAAGAATAAGATCAGGGCTCGTCTCGGTTTATAATCTGGAAAGTGGGACCGGCTTAAAGCTTTTGAATATAAGGAATGAAAGTATTGGCCACAAAATCCTATATATCCTAGTCTCATTCAAGTGTTTGCTCGAAAAATATGATCGAATTTTTCACCAAATCTCCAATTCGAACATAGAATTAGAGCGCAAACAATAAACAATAGATAATTATTTTACGTAGTTGGCTCTCACTGTGAGGTAAGTTCACTTGTCACTTGCGATTAGTCTTTAATTATACAGTAAGACCTCTATAAATTAATATTGTTGGGACCGACAAAAAATATTATCTTATCGGATTATTAATTAACATATAAATTATAAATTTATTAATTTATACATTAATGAAGAAAAAATTTATTAATCAGGCATAATTATAATAAAATCTTTACTAACAAAAAATTATTTCAATTTCTTGTATCGAGAATTTTAAAGTATCAATAATAAGAATATCAAGAAAGACTATTACAATTTAAACAGATTTTCTTAGAGCATCAATGTCATAAATATTAAAGAGTCCAATGATATTAAAGAGGAATAGCAATAACTTCTTATAGTAGTGATAATAAAAGCTATAATATTAATATATAATCATATTATAAGAAGACTACATGATTAGTGATATCGTGTTATATTTTTATTTAATGTGATTTCGTAATTATTTACGTTATAATTTTATTATAGTGATTTTATAATTATTTATGTAATTTTTATATTGAATTATTAATTTATATATCACTTAGGACCTATATACTTTTTAAAAAAATATATTATCTTATAAATTTAGCGAATTATTAATTTAGCTAGTTAGGCCCGAGTCGGGACCAGCCAAAAATATTATTTAATCGCGACTATTAATTTATCGAGTAGTAATTTATAGAAGTTGTACTGTAGTAGGATGAGAATTCTTGAGTTTATAACCCTCTTTCTCACTCTCTATTTGGAGTAATAATACCGATCCACTTGACTGCTCATCAACTTCGAGTCTTCATAACATTTTTGTAAATTAAACTTCACAACACAATAATTCATACTCTTTATCTAAGAACGGACAGGGCCGTCCCCGTTTATAATCTCGAAAGCAGGACCGAGTCAAGGCTCTTAATGGCGGGGCCGGTGCTGCTGAAATTTATTTGTCTAGGTTTGAGTCAAAGTATGTATACACAGCGTTTACCAATACGACTAAATTAGAGGAACAAAAACCCTAGCGCGATTCATATTGTGAAGAGAGAATTGATGCAGAGAGCTTTCAAGTGCTTATTAACTTGCCTTGTCTCAAGGGAAAACAAGAGGTCAAGACTCCATCATCGATAATATAAATATATATATATATATATATATGTGTGTGTGTGGCCCGCAATAGTAACCTTTATAAATATAACCATGATATTAAATTGATCATTATTATCAACAATATAATGTTCACGTCCCAATCTATGCCAACATGTATACGGGCATCATAATCATACAATTAGGACACTCAATTTCATATATACCATGTTATTACCATTAGGGTTAATTGCGGCGAAAATACCCAACCTTTAGTCAAATTCTCTGCTGTGTATACAACCTCTGTAAATGACGATAAAAGTACCCAAACAATTAATATTTAGGAGTTGGCCGAGAAAATTCACCTATGTGGCAATCAGCCTTTGCCACATGACATGCCACATGGCACTTGGCCGCCACGTGTCATGCCAGGTAATTATTATTTTATTAAATAACTTTAAAATATTATTTTTTTCAAAGGATAATAGTGTGATATATATATATATATAAATAATGCCAAGTGGCATGCCATATTATGTACTAAAGGAAAATAATGTAATATATATATATATATATATAGTGTGATAGCTGGATGGTTTAGTACTCCACTATAAAGCCGTTTCTGGAATGTGCATGAATGTGTAAACATCATTCGTAAAAGTTTACTCTCTTCGTGAATAAGTACATCATTATAACTTTCACTGACTTGTACTGGGTCTATATTATATTTATATATGATAATCATCAGACTGCAATCAGATTATGGAGTTTGGGTTCATTTCTCCTCGTGCTAAATTATGTTAGCGTGCAATAAGTTCCAAAAGTATCTTTGAACACTATCGCACATTTGGGTATTGTTTGTCTATTTGTTTGCATATTGTAGGGTAGTTGAGTATTTCCAATTCCTCTTTTTGTGGCAGCTTATTATTTATGAATATTCATATTATTATTTTTTGCATTAAAAAACAAGAGCAATTGGCAAGAATGGCCACTGAGCTTTGCACTGTATCTTTCTTTCCTCTTTAAAACTTTAAATTTTAATCATAATACCCGTGAATATAAATATATACTTTGTGCGTAAGAGATGACTTACGGAGGTAATTTTAATTTTAACTGTCAATTATATATGTACCGAATGTACGAGATCAATAATAAATTATGATATTATTCTGATTAGATTAGAGCTATAATCAATAAGTATATTTTTTCGATAACTCTTAGATGAAAGCTTTACATGCTAAGTGTATAGTATTCATAATTTTCGAATCGTATAAATACGAGATCCATTGTTGCGAAAAACTAAATTCATAGGACGAACTGAGTGAGCATACAAAATCTAGAGGCCCTACTCCTAATTTCTTTATTAAACAATGCTAAAGATGGATATATGTGAGCACAAACTAAGTGTGTTTGTGCCTAAGCTTTAATAGCTATTAATGCTTTAGACCATACGTGACTAAGGAATTTGAAATATGTATAGTTGTTTTTGCCCTCGGCAGAGACCTCATAATATGACCCACGAATTAACCATTTTATTATGATTAAAATTCAAAATTTGCAAATTGGAATTGACTAATTATTATAGCCTCATTGCCACTCTAAAAGGGAAGTAAAAAAGTTATTAAGTTGGTCAATCAACGCTCGTGCACTCCTATTATATATATAGTAAATTAATAGCATATACATGAACGTCTTTTTAATCTAAGTAAGTATGGTCTACCCACACGTGACACGTGAGGATGATTTAAAATGATAACCATAACGATATTAATAATTTATAACGAGTAGTTTGGCCTAAAATCTGACCAATATATTTATGTATATATATATATATATATATATATATTAAAGAGGGCATGTGATACAATGTATACGTTCAATTCGAGCGAGATATCACTAGAAGGAATAGAATTGATTGATCCATATCTAAATAAAAGGAAAATAAATAAATGAACAAATAAAAAGGAAAACTCTATCTGCATTTTAGACAAAAGTGCTGATGTAATTTATTACACACTATACTTCTATTTTCATGATTAATTAATATGTAAAATGAAAAATAAAAAAATAAGAGACGAAATATAGAGGAAACATTGGCCATATTAATTGTACATAGTACTATCTTCATAAGTGATATAAATTTTAAGAATCGTGCCTAACTGACCGTATTGCTTTCAATATCATAAATTTCAATTCATTTCTTACTTTTCTATATCAGTGGGCTAAATTTGTTTTATTAGGAAGAGCTCAAATCGGAATATTTTATATTTAATTCCAAATAATAATGTACCTCACTTCCGAGTCTAATAGTACTGCAGTAGTACTGTCATCGTCATATATAACACTTAACCATTTTGTTTCATTTCAATATATATATATATATATATATATATATATAAATCATTTTACGTGACTTCAATATGGGAATTTTGGAGATAAAATATTAATTAATTCATCATAAATAACACTTACTTTTGAATTGGTATCCATTACGACAGATCCTCATGTATTATATATAATATGAGGACTTGTTCCTTTGACCACATAATGATGATGATCATAAAGTGTTGAGCAAAATTTATCCACTCAACCAACACCGACTTTGATTTTAAGTTTTAACGTTTATTTTAATACTAACATACAAGCTTATGCAACATATTATATATATTCGAAAAGTTGGTCAATAAATGTATATAAAATGGAGTGAGCACCACTCATGAGAGATATTTTTTATTATTAGAATAATGGTTTAGGGTAATGTATCGGCCTTTTTGGCTTAGCCTATCAAATTAGAAAGATGTATGACGCAAATAACGTTCGAGACTCGAAGTGATAAACTTCCAGAAGATTTTGAAAGTCTTCGAAACAAAGTAAAAAGACATGGTCAAATGTGTATTTCATCATATACACACGAGTGATGGAGGAGTGTGTACTGTGGGTGTTTCTTCAATTCATGCAATGATTTGTTTCGTAACTTATTTTAATTGAAGCAGTGCGTGTTTTTCCGTTTGCATTGGCATGTCCACCGATTTTTGTTTGTCAATGGTTTGGGGAAGAAAAACCTTTCACTGTGTCATTGTCGTTTTTCCATTTACCGAGGTATGTCGTTGGAAAACTTGTGTGCATGTCACATGTCGTTCATGAGTAGAAATGGCAAAAAATTTGTGAAAAATCCATAAAAACCTCAAGTTTGGATGAGTTTGACAAAAATATCATTTATACCTTCGGTAAAAATAATTATGTTTGCGCCCCACCCCACCCCACCACGGCCCACAAGTGTAATTTATAGCAATGTTGGACTCTTTGTATTCAACTAATATTATACACTTCATCTGCATATTCAATTCACTTAATAAAGTGATTTAATATTTTACACTTCAACTATATTTAAGTTAAAAATGTGCTTTGTTGTATATAATTATATATTGTATTTATTAAATATATGGTTTTGAAATTATATAGATCTTGCGTAAATACTCAATTTTTTCTCCCAGAATATTCGTCGAAAACCCTATAGGCATCCGGTATGCCCATGAAAAATATGCGGTATTTTCAGCATGCGTTTTTTTTTTCTTTCGATCTTTCCATCGACAAGCGATATATCCGTAAAATGAAAATCACAAAACGTTATCGGTAAGCAAGCGGCATTTAAAATCTTTGTGTAATTTATTATTCACCAACTAATAACTACAGGGTTTTTATAACTGTCGTGCAAAGTGCGGGCTTAAACGACAATTTTCAACCGTCATACATAAATAAATATAAGATGTCGTAGTGATGATTTATAATTTTGCCGCGATGACAATAGTTATAAACCATTGTTCAAGCTTTTAATATTATATGTTGGCTACATATAATTAAACTCGATGTCGTGAACAGTTGATCTCACATGAGCGTTTTACAACCACACGTTCGAGGGGTTTTTGTTTCTATATATTCTCGTATCAGTGAATAATATTTTGAGCCGAAAGGGCAATCATAAATAAGTTTTGCAATCTCGCATCGCTTGAGCAAATGAACGTGACGACGGGACGTTCTCTCGAGACTGTGTATGAAACTGTAGGTGTCTGAAATTGTACAGGTCTGCGACTATAGTGTGAAAGATGTTTAAATAATTGGTTAGTACTATTTATATCATTTGAAGAAATTAAAATTAAGAATGTTTGACTTGGAGTGATCTTAGTTTATGAATGATCTTTTATAAAATTTCTTAAAAAGCGAAGACAAGGCACGTTGAGAAAACGCAACAACTAAGTCTGGGCTTATTGGTAATTATGCCATGGATCCAAAAAGAGACAATTGGCCTGAAAATATCTGCCAAAAGAGATAATGGGCTTCAGAAGCCCACCAAAGCCCATCACAAAATATCTCCCAAATTAATAATAATAAAAGAAAGCCCATCACTAAAATATCTCCAGAAAGAAAAAGAAAAAGAAAAAGGAATATCCATTTCCCCGCGAAGCTCAAAGTGATAAGGCAGAGAAAACCAGTGAATCACCAAAGCCTGGTTCTTCTTCTTCTTCTTCTTCTTCTTCGCAGCGATGATGTCTCTGAGCTTCAACACCCTCAAACCAAACCCCTCCTTCTTCCACCACTCCCCCACCAAGCCCTCCAGGCCCAGACCCATCTCCATCTCCGCCTCCTCCAACCCCTCACCGCCGCCCGCCAACCAGCAGCTCTACCAGCCCTTCCGCCCCCCGCCGGCGCCGCTCCCGCCGCAGTTCCGGTCCCTCGACACCAACGGCCGCCTCGGCGTCCTCGCCGACCGCCTCGGGCTATGGTACGAGTACGCGCCGCTCATCCCCACCCTCATGCAGGAGGGCTTCACGCCGCCCTCGCTCGAGGAGGCCACCGGCATCTCCGGCGTCGAGCAGAACCGCCTCGTCGTCGCCGCCCAGGTCCGCGACACGCTCGTGCAGTCCAACACCGACCCCGCCGTCGTCGCCTCCTTCGACCTCGGCGGCGCTGAGATCCTCTATGAGATCCGGCTCCTCAGCGCGCCGCAGCGTCGCGCTGTGGCGAGCTTCATCGTTGCCAACGGGCTCGACGCCAAGGCCGCGGGGGACATTGCCCGCGCCATGAAGGACTTCCCTCGCCGGAGAGGCGACCGGGGGTGGGAGTGCTTCGACTACAATTTCCCCGGCGACGTCCTCGCCTTCATGTACTTCCGGCAGAGCAGGGAGCACCGGAACCCGTCGGACCAGCGAACCGCGGCGCTGGAGCAAGCCTTGCGGTTCGCCGAGACCGAGAAGGCGAAGAACAGAGTCACAGAGGAATTGGGCGTCGGAGAAGACGGAGGCGGGAAGGGAGAGGGCGAGGTTCTCGAGGCGGTTAAGGTTCCGGTGGTGCGGCTGAAGATGGGCGAGGTGGCGGAGGCGACTGCGGTGGCAGTTTTCCCGGTGGTGCGTGCGCGAGAGGAGGGGGAGAAGGGCGTGGCGGAGGCACCGAGGGAGTGCCGGAGCGAGGGGGAATTTGGGGTCGTGGTGGCGGAGAAGGGGTGGGCTCGGTGGGTGGTGCTTCCGGCGTGGGAACCCGTGGCGGGGGTCGGGAAGGGCGGCGTGGTGGTGGCATTCAGCGACGCCCGGGCTTTGCCGTGGCGGGCGAACCGGTGGTACAAGGAGGAGGCGATTCTGGTGGTGGCAGACAGGGATCAGGTAGCGGTGACGGCGGACGACGGGTTTTACTTGGTGGGTTCGTCGGCGGACAGCGGGCACTCGCTGAAGGTGGAGAGGGGGTCGGCGCTGAAGGAGGCGGGGGTGGCGGAGTGTCTAGGGGCCGTCGTTCTGGTGGTTCGGCCGCCGAGAGACGAGAACGACACGCAGTTGAGCGACGAGGATTGGGAGTGATTCAATCTCCAGCGAGAGAGAGAGTAATGAAGGCAAAATGTATGCTTCTATACCATTTTTGCAGTCATAGGTGTTTATTATTTTTATTTAATTTATGTATAATCATGTTTACGATGTCGCTTTTTGATTGTATAACTCAATAATTGTATGAAATAATACTTCATTTAATTGCAACATTTTGAGTTATATAAATTCACTGTTCATTTTTGCCAACTTAATACCATTTTAGAGATGAATTTGCTCCCCTCAGCTAATGCCTAATAGGGATGGACGGAAATGACCCGAAAGGACAAGTATTATCCTGTGTTAGTTACGAGATTTATTCCATAAAGGGTACAAAAAGAAGAACTCTTGTATATTCACTAAAGTCTGAGAAGAGAGAGCGCTGAGACTCCACCGAGCCCTGCAGAGTGGTAAGAGTCGATATACTCCCTGATACTGGTCTCCTTGTACACCGCCGGGCTCGCCTCGCTCACCAGCTCCGCGATCGGACCGTGAACCCGTTCCCCCTCTTTGAAATGCGTCGTGAAGAAGCAAGCCGCCGACACTCGCGGCCCAACGCCGCTGGCCACCACCCTGTGCTCCACGCTCCGGAACCTGTCGTTCGAGACGAGCTGACCCGAAAAACGAAAACCTTTTAGTTCCGAGGTGAAAATAAGAGCACTATAGCCTTGTAATTTCTAGGGGTGAAATCGAGATCGGGATTCTGGCCTTTTAAAAAAAAAATAGTATTCATTTTCTAACACCGAATTTAAAATTATGAAATCAAGATTTACACTCAAATTCGAATAATGAATTATCTAAACTTCTAATAAATACATCATCTAAAACTAAAGTAAAAATAAACTAATAATATAATAATTTTTTTTGAAAGACCAGAACCACGTCGGCCCGATTTTAGAAAGCCTCGTCTCTCTTGACAAAAAGACCCGTTTTTATTTTATTTTATTTAGGACCAGGTCGGGACCGGACCAAATTCTGGACAGCGAGGCCAGAACTTTCGCTCCTACTGATTTTGCATCGTAGCGCCTACCTGCAAGAGATCTCCGACGTTGATCACGAGAGCTCCTCTCACGGGACGGACGTCGATCCAGCGATCTCCGTTCAGAACCTGAAGCCCGCCAATATGATCCTGCAGAAGAACAGTAAGGAATGCGGGATCGGTGTGCTTCGCGTGTCCCAAGGTCCGGTCGGATTCCGGGCACGCCGGATAATAATGGCAGAAAAAAACGTGCCCTTTTGTGCAATCTATCTTCTCTAAGTGATCAGGCTCAAGCCCAAGCGCCTGAGATATCAACCGAAAAAGATTTCTTCCAAGCTTCTTAACCTCCTTGGAATATTCCAACATGATATCTCTGCAAATTGATATAAGCATCAAAAGCAAAAGGGTAATTTAGTAACTCGTGACCTGAATAAATTCCTTTGACATGTAAGTAATTTTTTCCAACATACCTGCAAGCTTCCGGATATTCCTCGTATTCCGGCGGGTCCGGGGCCATGACGTAAGCGAGAGTGTCCCGCCAGTTGGCCGTCTTCGCCTTGTAGAGGTCGAAGTTGCTGTTGAACCGTATTTTCTTCATCGTCTCTCTCGAGTAGTGCGCAGCCCTCGCCTCGCTCGGCTGCTCGTTGAATCTCCGGACGCCTTCGATCATGGCGTCCATGGTCTTCTGTGGGATCCCGTGGTTCACGACCCGGAAGAAGCCCCATGTCTCGCAGGCGTGTCTGATCTCCTCGACGGGGTTGTTTCCGAGGTCAATGGTAGGGACTTCCAACGGGGAAATAATATCACCCAACACAGCCTCGGAGGGCAAGTCTTCCGGCGGGTTGAGGAAGAATGGAGGGAGCTCCGTTATCCCGGCGTCGACGAGCCCTTTGACACCGGCTTTTGTGTCGTCAAACGCCTTGAGCGCTTTCGCTCTATCATAGTTGCTCGGATCAACCATTTTCAACATTTCTTTGTCAAGAACTTGCTGCGAGGGTGTGATTCATCATGCGAACATGGTGTGTGTTAATATATATATATATATATATATATATATATATATATATATATATATAATTATATATTAGTCTTCCATGTGAGATAATTGAGACCTAGTTGCGTTTGAGTTTGGCATATATTGTGATTAATATATTATAGCATCACAAAATGTCAAGACATGTTATGATCAAGCTAAATACATCACCTTAAGTCGAATCTCGATGTTTTTATTTTATTTGAAATCTTACTGTGAATGAAAAAGTAATCAAAGACATAATACAAGAAAACTTACCAATAACACCACTCGCAATATCCTTAATTTTACATAATTTACATCTCGAGATGATGTATACCAAAGCTCTCTTTGGAGATATATTAAACATTAATTTGCTATATATGTCATCGTACTCTTGAACCGTTGATTTTATGCACAATTCTACTTGCTTAAATTAATCAGCTTTGAATGTCGTCGTTCTTCTTATGAAACATATTGAGTTTTCGTGAATCTACATAAAAATACGCGATGATAAACAAGTGTTCGAATTTATTTAATGATCACGACGTCTTAGAACTTTCTTGGCACTATAATATATATAAATATACACACTATATGAATCTTCAATTAATAAGAAATTATATTGAATGCTATCTTGATCACATGAGCTGTCCAAAGCAGTTCTTACAATAATTGAAAGAAAAAATTATATAAAATTTAAAAAAATATATTTATGGAAACGTGCAAGCTATGAAAAAGAAGAAGATAATATATATATATATATATATATATATATATATATATATATATATATATATATACACTGAAGTCTCGGTCTCTCCATCAAAATATGTCTATTGTGCTTTATATGTTTCTTGAGCGTGAAGAATTCGTGCAAATCATGCCTTAAGAATTAACCTATTTAAATTAATGAGGACCAAGCATGGTATATATTATATATTACAAAAACCTTGAATTCGAACCTCCTCTTAAAAGATATTATGCAAATTGCTTATGACAATTATATGATCATTGACATATCTCATATACAACTAACTAAACACATCCTTGGATTTGTGGGAAGTTTTTCTTTTAATATTATATTTATTATACAGAAACAGTTATCCTAGAGCTATAGAACAACGTATAAGTTATCATGCTCGCATATTCACCATTTGTGTTCCCAACAATTAATCGAAAAATTACATATCCAATTTGACTTACGAACAAATACGCAAGCATATGTTTCATGCTTGTTTGAGTAATAGCAATGAGATTTCCCGATATCATGCTAAGAATAACTAAGATTTTCAAAAGAAGATGTTACTTTTGATGAGAAATAAAAGAAATATCAAAAATTTGAGTGGCTGAACTAGTTGAGCAACTAGAAGTGTAGAGTTTGAGGAAGTCTTCTCAGAAGGCCCTTTTGTAGATAGCGTGCTCGGGGATTCTTTTCCGAAATCCTCCCTTGCGAGCCGATTTGGAGGCTTTTCTCTGAGACCTTCCTCGGGAAACTCCCGACCCGAAGTCTCACCGACAACAATGGCGGAACCAGCCTTAGGTGGTGCGGTTCACACTCCAAAATATTAAAATAATACATAAGTGTATAATCATAAAATTTTAACTTAATTCCCTTTAATTTTAATTAAAATTTAAATATAACTCTTTTGCAACAATTTAAATTTAACTCCGATAAAGTCAATATATATATATATATATATATTATTAGCGATAACATGTCAGCATAAATAAATAGAAACAAACTCAATGACATGGTGCCAGAAACGACAAAATTACTACATCATCAACAACAAAATAAGAAAACCTATCTCAATCCTGAGTCCTGGCAACAAACGTCAAAACCACAGTCAAGCTAGTTAATAGTTATCGGGACATATGAATACAAAAAACGACACGTCGTATAGAGACGCTAGTGCGTGGTTAATGGATCAGAAGAAAACTAAGTCGTTTCCGGTTTTGAACGAAGCTTTCTCTAGACTAAGAAGAAACGACATCACTCTTACCAACCATAAACGAATGTCGTTGTTTCTAACCGATATATTGATCAATAATCAATGTCATTTTTATTTTTTTAATAAAAATAAAAGAAAACTGAATTGTACCAAAAATGAAACGGCAGTAAAAAATTCTTCTTGTTTTTTCTTATTAGCGAGCGAGCGACCGAAGAAAACGGCACAAGTAGAAATAGTGTTCATAAAACATAGAGTTTCAGATGCGCCACTTTCACAGGTAAACACTTACAACCTAAGAGATTGAACAAACTCATTTCCTCAACACTCGCTGCTCGGAATCGCGCCGCAATCCTCTATGACAACGGTCTCCGTAGTCATTCCGTCCGAACGGCCGACTTTCTCCATTTCCTTGACCACGCTGTACCCGTCGACGACCTTCCCAAACACGACGTGCTTCCCGTCGAGCCACTCAGTCTTCTCGGTGCAAATGAAGAACTGCGACCCGTTGGAGTTGGGCCCGGAGTTCGCCATGGACAGAATACCCGGCCCCGTGTGCTTCGCCTTGAAGTTCTCGTCCGCGAACTTGGCTCCGTAGATCGACTCGCCTCCCGTCCCGTTCCCCTTCGTGAAGTCACCGCCCTGACACATGAATCGCGGTATGATGCGGTGGAATTTTGAGCCCTTGAAGTGGAGGGGCTTCCCGGAGATCCCGACGCCCTTCTCACCGGTGCAGAGCGCTCGGAAGTTCTCTGCGGTCTTCGGGGTCGTGTCGGAGAACAGCTCCATCACTACCCGCCCGGCTTTCGCCTTTCCGATGAGGATGTCAAAGAAGACTTTCGGGTTCTTGGCCATTTCGTCAAACACTTAGAGCGCTTCCAAGCAAAAACAACAACCTTTTAATACAAATTCGAAGATAACATACATTGCATACAAACACAATATAAACACCAAATTATTACTAACATTCTACAGAATTTGTACAATATTATACAAAATATTCGAAATAATTCTAAAAAAATTACTTTATCCAAAGGAGATCAAACGTAAAGATGATTTATGTTTCGCACAGTTTTTTTATTGTATTATACATACACACACACACATATATATATAATATATATTAATTTAGAAGAGTACCTGAGGAGAGAGACTGGATTGGGACAGTGATGAGGATGACGATTCTAGGGTTCTCAAAAGAGCAGAGAGCAAAGGGGTTTAGGGTTTTGGATTATTATTTTGTAGTACTCCGGTCCGGCTATATTTTAATTTCAAATAGTACCCCTGAGTTTTTGAATATGGCTTTAATTGACACGGACAAGTAGAATTTTAGATAAGGTAACTACTTTTAGTTTTAGTGTGCTGCCATACATCAAAATTCCACCTTCATTCCCGAAAAGAACACGGGACTATGTTTATAATTTATCAATAAAATAAAATATGTGAAATCCAAATTTCAAATCTATTTATTATACTAGAATTTTGATTAATAAAAATCCTAGTTCTCATTTTTTACATATAATTATAGATAATGTGAACTAGGGAAATATCAATTCTTAGGATAAAACAGTAAATTATATCTCTATAATAGTCATGAAACACATAAGGAAATAAGTGACGTAACAAACTTTGCTTTGTGACAAAATTTCGAGCGTCACCGGTGATTGGTGATTTTGATTGACTTTCGAGCCCGGGTCAAAAGGTGACTTTTATATAGATTGAACGTGGACAAATTGTCAACATGAAAGTTGTTTATAACTTTAGTTCTAAATAATTCATCTTTTAAACTCTCTCGCGGCGATGTACGAATTTGATGATTATAACTTATAATGTATGAGTTAAATTATTTTATAAACACATATATAATTAAATTAATAAACCTTGGTCCAATATTAAGATGTAAATATACAAATGGAAAAGAGAAAATTCGTATTCTATGATAGAATTTGATTATTAAATTAATAAGGATTTAATCCAAATAATTAATTAATAATAATAAAATATTTCATCAGAATCAGATATGAACATATATTTGCATGTATCATATTTGATACATATATATATATATAAGATTTGATTTATATATATATATATATATTAAAGATAATGCGTATATACAAGTTATATCAGATTATTTATGTACGATATATATATGCATATGCATGAACGAAGAGAGCTTTAATTATCCGCAAACACTCTCTCAGTCTCTATATATCCGTTCGCCGAGAGAGCCTCTCCAACTTCTCCCGCGACCACCGCCGTTCCACCACCACCGGGCGCCGATCGCTTTTTCAAGGTAATCTCGGCTTGATCGTAATGCCAATGCACAATGAACTTTAATTAATAATGGTCCCTTTTTATTTTTATTTTTTGAATTTCTCTCCCACGTGTTTTAGTTTCTTTTTATAGTGTTTTTGTGTGTTCTTTTTGCACTTCTGAATAGTGTTTTGATCGTAAATCATGAACTTTTGGTATTTTGGGAGATCGAAGACGAAATTTGTTGACCATAATTGACTACACTCAGGCTCATGATTGACCTAATTATATATATTGGTGTTTTGCAGATTGTTTTGGGTGCGTTGCGTTGCGTTGCTCTCAAATCAAGACCTACCTTAAGCCACAAGTAACGTGATCTGTGTTACACTAGGGCAATGGCGATTGAGAAGAGCAAATCTCCTCCTCGTCCTCGGATCGGCCCCCAGTATCAGGCAGAGATTCCGGACCTGATCGAGAAGTCGCAGCTCGCGCGAGGTGTTCGGGGGAACCGGTATGCGGTGGGCGGTCTCTTGATTCCGATAGGGAAAGTTCAACATCGGATCGGCACTGAGTATCACGCAGAGCTTCCGGACCTGATCGAGCAGTTGGAGCTTGCGCGAGATGATCGGGAGAACAACTACGCGGCGGGCGGTCTCTCGCCTCCGGTGAAAGTTGTTCCCGGGATTGTTGAGAGCAAAGAATGGACGAAGGACGAGCGCGAGGCCCTTGTCGTCGGCCTCTACATCTTTGGGAAGCTGTTCAATACCCTCATTAGATTTATTGGGACAAAGACACTTGGCGACTTGTCGAGATTCTACTACGGGAATAGGTTCTACAAATCCGCCGAGTATCGCCTCTGGACGAAGCGCTGCAAGTCGGTGGAAAAATCACAGCGACTTTACGGGAACGCGTTGTTCGCCGGAGCAAGTGGAGATAATATACTTTCTCGATTGCTTTCTCGTGTCGGGAATGATCCATTCCGTCGGAA
Organism: Parietaria judaica; assembly: GCA_954871525.1. Lineage (NCBI taxonomy): Eukaryota > Viridiplantae > Streptophyta > Magnoliopsida > Rosales > Urticaceae > Parietaria > Parietaria judaica. Next base: position 13,528,399 of record OX940862.1, read on the forward strand.
ATTGTTGATCAAGGTACCTTTACGTCTTCTTGTTTTTCTTTCTTTTGGTTCAAATACTCGGAAGTTTTTCATATTTAATAGTAGTAACTGTTTCACAATCTATACAGAGTTCATCGAAATTCAAGGCCGGAAAACTCTCGCTCGAACAATACGTGTTTGAAACTAAGGGCATGGTTGGACTCCCTGCACTCGTGGAGGCCGTCGGGATCGGAAAATTACGTGAGCCTGTGAAACGCGCAGATAAAATTTCACCCTCCGTCAGATACGCTTCGCTCAGTCCCTCGGAGTTGACTGACATCCTGAACCGACACTCCAAGGTGCTGAACAAAGTACAGGCGAGAGGGCTCTTCGAGAAAGTCGTTTGGCCAAATTTGCAGTCGCGAGGATGGCAGTACGAGAGATTAGAGAATCACAAAGAGCTCGGTCTGAAGAACCCGATGGTGTTTGTCGTGGACGGAAAAGAGAATTTCTCGACGGAGCTTGAGATGGGAAAGGACTTCTTCAACTCCGTTAAGTCTGTGCTCGATGAGGTGGCTTCAAAGCCATATCTTCTTGACGAACAAGCGAGTAGAAGATCAGAAGAGACGCCTTCTTCACAGTCGAGCGAACGCGAAGACGGGGAAACTCAAGTGTATTCAAGTGCCGGGACGGTACAGTCGCTCGACTTGAACGTCGCTTACGTGGCAAGAGATTCAGAAAGTGACGAGTGGGATTCCGGGCGAAGAAACAAGCGTCGGAAGGCAAGCGAAGAGAGTGAATGTTGAAGTTTGTTTTTTCAGGTCAAGCAAGATGTAGAAGAGAAGTTATATATTTGTGATCTCTTGTCGTGTTTAGCTGATATGTTTGAGCATATTAATATTTAACACAAGCATATTTTAATAGTTAACCTAATCATCTATCAGGTTTAGTTATATTGTATTATTAGACGTGTTTAATTGGTTTTTTTGTTGCTGTATATCTTCATCTTGTTTGGTACATAAGATGCATTTTTCATACATAAAGTGCATTGATAATTAAATACGAGCCAATTAGGAAAATACTCATCATTTTGCAAACTTTTTTGTTATTATATATATAAATACCCATAAAATAAAGGGTTAATTAACGAAATGTCTATTTTGTGCAAATTTTTTAAAAAACTACCTATTATGGGTAGTTTTTTACACACACAATGAGTAGTTTTTTAAAAAGTTTGACAAAAATGAATATTTCGTAAAATCTCCTTAAAATAATAAAACAAATACAGATTTAAAGAAAATGGGGCAAAAGTATCCGTTGAGTCGAAAGAGAGGCGTTGAATTGCAGGTGATGGAGCGAGCGACAGTGAAACCCAAGTCTCCTCCTTCTTCTCTCCTTCCTCTCATCGTTCACCAGCTCAAACTCAAACGACAACGAGAAACCCCCAGTCCACCGTCTCTCCTTCGCTGCCATGGCTCCACCGACGACCTCAGCCTCCGCCAAACCCCCAATCCTCCTTCCAAACCTTCTCTCATCCGCACCACCGGCGACCTCAACCTCCACGAAACCCGCCAAATCCACGCCCACATGGTCGTCACGCGCTTCGACCTCCGCCGCCGCCCTCCGCCTCAGCAGCCCCGAATCGCAGTACAGCTTCCTCGTTACCTCCTACAATCGCTGCGGTTCCCAGAAGACCTCGCTCGCCATTTACGCGCACCTCCGCAGGACGGGCGACGTCGACGTTTTCACCGTCCCTTCCGTCCTCAAAGCCTGCGCGGAATGCTCGCTGCTCGCTCTCGGGCGGGAGATTCACGGGTATGCGCTAAAGAGCGGGATCGATCGCAACGCGTTCGTCCGGAACGCGCTGATCAGGATGTACGGCAAGTGTGGAAGTGTAGATCTTGCGCGCCGGTTGTTCGACGAAATGACCGATAAGGATAGCGTTTCGTGGAACACGATGATTTGGTCCTGCGTGCGCAACGGGTTTCTCGGGAAAGCGTTGGGGTTTGTTCAGAATTTTTTTGCCTCGGGAATTGAGCTCGACGAGACAGCGATGCTCGGAATCGGTAATCTCGTCGTTGCTCTAAAAGATGCTGCAATGGCGAAAGCAATGCACGGTTACATCGTCAGGCACGGGATATTCGGCGTCAAGATCACTACTTCTTTGATTGATATGTACGGGAAGAGTGGGAATTTCGCATACGCTCTAAGGTTCTTCAAGGGATCGCCGGATTCGCAGGAAAGCGTGGTTCCGTTGACAGCGATAATCAGGGAAGCCATTCGGAGCTATCCGATGAATGGAGGGATCATACTTATCGGCCAAATGCTAAAGAGTGGTATCGTTCCGAACGAGATTATGCTTTTGAGTTTGTTTTCCGAATGTGGGTTTGTCGGCGCTCTTCGCATAGGCAGGATACTTCATACCTATATTGACGCGAATTACGTCACGGTGTCTCCGGCTCTGGCTGCTGCAATCGTCGACATGTACGGACGGTGCGGCGATCTGATACGTGCTCGGAACTTTTTCAATCACTGTAGCCATACCGATTCGGGAATCTGGAATGCAATGATCTCGGCGTACACCAGAGCTGATCATATATATGAAGCTCGGAGCCTCTTTGCTGAGATGGCCAGAGAAGGAATGAAAGTGAATCCAGCGACAATCGCAAGCTCGATCACGCTCTGTTCTGAAGTAGGATCTCTCGAATTAGGCAAGTGGGTTCATTCGCAAATCAACGAGCAAGGTGTAGACGTTGATTTAGTCGTCAAAACGTCACTTCTCAACATGTACGCGAAGTGCGGTGATCTCACTGAAGCCCAACGGCTTTTCGTCGAAACCACGGAAAGAGACGTATGCATGTGGAACGCGATGATGACCGGGTTCGCCATGCACGGGTGCGGAAACAAAGCCTTGGAACTCTTCGCCGAGATGGAGAAACTCGGTGTTAAACCGGACAGAATTACATTTGTTGCCGTCCTCAAAGCTTGTAGCCATGGAGGCCAGGTGTGCCAAGGAAAGAGCTTGTTTGATAAAATGGAACAGTTTTACGGGTTGGTTCCAGAAATAGAGCATTACGGCTGCATGGTTGACCTCCTTGGCCGAGCTGGGAGACTCGCCGAGGCTCGGGAATTCATTGACGGGATGCCGATCAAGCCAAATAGTGCCGTCTGGGGCTCACTCCTCGCTGCGTGCAAAGTCCACAACGACCTTGATCTTGCGGAAGCAGCGGCGGAGAAGATCACTGAGTTGGAGCCGGAGAACCGGAGCTACAATATCCTGATGTCGAACGCTTATGCGAATGCCAAGAGGTGGAACAATGTAGCTGGAATGAGGACAGCCGTGAAGGACAGTGAGATCAGGAAGCCAAAGGGGCAGAGCTCGGTCGAGGTAGGCGGCTCGATCCATGACTTTGTGGTGGGAGACAAGGCGCACCCGCGTTCGGGAGAGATTTACGAGATGCTGACAGAGATGAATACGAGGCTAAAGGAGGCTGGCTATGTGCCCAACACCTCAGTGGTGTACCAGAACATTGAAGAAGAAGAAGACAAGGAGGCGGAGCTCAACTACCACAGCGAGAAGCTGGCGATAGCCTTCGGGCTCATTGGCACAGCGGCGGGAATGCCGATCCGGATCGTGAAGAACCTCCGTGTCTGCAAAGATTGCCATGAAGTTACAAAGCTCCTGTCAAAGATATATGGAAGGACAATCATCGTCAGGGACCGGAGACGGTTTCACCATTTTAGTGACGGATCTTGTTCTTGCGGCGATTATTGGTAGTAGACATGAATGGCCTTCTTCAAAACAGAAGTGAAAAAGGCCCTCAAGAAATCTCCGATAATGGCTCCAGCAATTACGGCAATTTGCCAGCCCATAAAGCCGGCGAAGAATGATACACCGTATTCCTTAATGTTTCCCTCTATTTTCTTGTAATATAGCATAAATCCTCATATTCTAAAGGGTTTTTGTTATTTTGGCCCTCAATGAGCGATACCATTATATATTGCTAATTGAGATCGTTTCTTACGGATAAAATAACAAAATCATCCGAAACAATTGTTCAATCAGTACATCGAAATGCTTTGTAATCTAGAATCGCAAAACAATTAGAATACATCCGGCGAGCGAGCGATTCACTAGTCACGAGAATCACAGTAAAAAAAACATGTTCAGAGGTTCTCTTTGTACAACAATGAACAGTCTATAATATATAGCTCCGAAGTTAATGATTGCAAGTTGTAACTTCTCAATGGAGAGGCGATTAATCAACCCAGCCATTGTTGAGCACGACGTGCTCCGCTCCCGCCAACCGCGTGCCGTATGCTGATCTTCTCACCACCATACTTTTGCTGAAGCCATTCAAAGGCGTTCACGTCGAGTTTTCCAGTCACCGATTTCCCTTGCTTTCTCCGAGCTTGCTGTTCCCTGATGGAAGCCCAGAGTTTCCCGATAGCGTCTCTCTGCCGAGTGGTAAACCTCAGAACGTTGTCAAAGGCATGCTTCACTAAGATGTCTATGCCGGTCTGACACCTGAAACGTCAACCCTTCTGTTAGAGTATACTTAAGCCGGGGTGTTTTGGTTATTACATGTTTCAATATCTTCAGAGAGTGTTCGCCTTGTTCTCAGAGGAAAGTAATTTTGTGTTATTTGGGTGTTTATAAAGAGTGTACGGGAATCACCGTTTTGGAATATTTTCCATTTGATTTTGCTTCGGGCTCTATCGAATACTCGGACACTTGTTGCATATTGAAAAAATAAGAAAATACGACACATACCATGTGATCTTATAACGCCGAGCAGCGATCTCTAAGCAAGCGATCAGGGCTTCTCTCTGAGACTTGAGGAATCTCTTAGACTCTTCTTCGTCTTTGATCTTCGGTGATGCTTCTTTTTTTCCCTTCGCTTTCTCTCCTTTCTTGGCGGGATTGGGAATAAGAGCATCAAGCCCGAACGGATCTGACTGTGTAGCTGCTCCGTCTTCAAGATCATTATGACCGTTCTCGTTTTCGGTTTCTGTTTCCTCCTTCAGGGCAACCGCTTCCTCTGTGTCATCTTCTCCGGTGGCGACCGGAAGACTAGATATGAGTTCTTTAACTCGTCCAGCTGTTTTCGAAAACTGTTTCAAGAATTTAACTTATAAAATAAAATCGGCGCAAGCATACCGTTCTAAAACGGCTTCGATAATTAAGGTTCCATTAACAAGATTATCGGAAGAGATCATCTTACCACAAAGCTATCGTCGGTGAATAAATCATTCGCCACAACCGCCATTATCGTCCACACGGTTAACTGATTCCTTTGCTTCTTGTTAAAGCACTACACGGAACCAAAAAAGAAGGTAAGTCACTCAGTTTCTTTTATATGAACAAAAACCGATTATCATACCTCAGAGACATCATTTGCCGCGGAGAACAGAGCGTGATAATCCGCCCGCACCGAGGGGTCGTTACAAGAAGTCGATGATGCCATTGCAGTCTCCAGAATGGCAAAGAAGTCATCGCGCGTCTCCGGCTTGACACTGCCGGCCTGAATCAGCTGTATTGCGAGCTTCGAAGCCTTACCGATCTTAGCCGGGTTCTTTATATGCGACGTTATTTTCTGCATCGCGTCAATCACCTGCTTCTCCGACGCGTCGGTCATCATTTTGAACCGCAGCTTCTTCTTTTCCGGAGCCTGAGCTACGGCAGACTCTGAGATTCAGTTTCAGATTCTCAGCTTCATCATGGCTCAATTCAATTCAGAAATCCAGTTATTCCACACAAATTGAATGACTCAAAGATTTCAATTTCTTTATTCTTGGAACCCTAGATAATTTTGACCTAACATATAAAAAAAACCGCATTTCCTCTGTATCTCAAGTACTATTTGAATGATTTACTCGATCGTTAACGAACGAGTACAAAGCATTTGCCGAAACGAACAAGCTCTAAAGCTTCGATATCACTTCTTCAATGTTAAAGAAGCCGATTCAGAGTGTTCTTAACCTCCGCTATCACGAACAAAATCTAATTGAAATCGCGAAGAAAGGAAGCTTGAAGCTAGGTACGAAGAGGAATTACCTTGGGGGATCGATTGCGAGGGTTTGGGTCGCTTGAGAGCGCTTTTGAGGGCTGGGATTGGAGCCGAAGAAGGAGAAGATTCTGGAGGGACGGAATCAGAGAGTGTTAGGGAGACTTTCTTAGGTTTGGGTTCATCGGAAGCAGGAGGAGCGTTCGAGGAAGGCGAAGGTAAGCCTGCGAAGAGATTGTCCGCCATTGTTGGACTGTCCGGCTTGCTGCAGAAAAGCTCGCTCGACTGCTCTTTGGTTTCTGCAAATAGTTGACTGAGAAAGTCGGTCAAAATATGGCCCTGTAATTTACTAATTTGACGCTCGCACCCCCAAAGTTTCTTAAATCTTGCATGTTCATACCGTTGTTACCAAACGAGATTGTACATAATTTTTTTTTTTTTTTTTAAAATTAAAAGCTCGTAAATTCATTTTTCTTAAGCAAATAAGTTTCCAGAGGTCATTGGAGACAAAGGTACTTATTTTATATATAATATTAAAATATTAATAATTTTTTGTTCACTTAAAAAAAAGATTAAACTTTATCGTTAATTCTTATAAAAAGAGAATTGGTAGTTGAGTCGCGAATAACTCTAATCCTAATGAGTCCTGAAAAACGAGTGTATATGTAATCTTAATTCTTGACCAAATGGTAATTTGCATATACATATTGTAAATCCCATTGTATCAACACTTAATGAATTAATAATATTGATTAAATTATTATTTTTTATTTTAACTTTGGACATATTTGTTAAAAAATTATATAATATCGTTGATAAGATGATAAATGATTGTATTCCTTATAATATTTATGTGTATCAATGTCAAAATGGATATAATTTTGTTCATATAGCATTGAAAATTAAGACAAAAGCACCTTCACTTGAGATTCTAATATTAGTGCCTAGAACTAGATGTATAATATAAGCCCTAATTACTATTTTCTAATAAAATGATCAGCCACGTTGATTTGATTTGATGTGTTTGATTAAATTATATAGTGTATCAATTTCAATTTATAAGGTATATCAAACTAGTTACGTAACTCTTTGATTTTATCTTTAATATAATAAAAGCCTTCGAAAGTTTATGCTTTTCACCTTCAAGAATAGACACCTACATTCTTTTATCAAGTAAATTATATCTTCACTAGTTCATTTCAGTAGGTTAATTATGATCATAATTTACATTTTACTTTCTAAAGTGCACATCTTGGATAGCTTCTTACATTGAGCATTTGCGTTTAACCGTTTGTGGCCTTTACTGCGCGCTCGAAGGAAGAAAAGATTGGTTTATATTCGTAATTTAAATAAAAAAAAAATAGAAAGAAAAATCATTATAAATAACCTATATAACAATTGTTAAAAGATTTGCATAAAAGTAAGTATATTGTTAGTTGATGATAAAACCCTATTGGATAGATCAATATAGATGGTGACATATTAGTTTGAATTTTGAATCAATGTATATATTATTAAGTAACTGAAATATACAATATATATATATATATGTCAAACACGGTAGACATGTGTACTTATAATTATATATATTAATTTTGAAATGGATAATTTTCCAGCTTTTGGTGATATGATATATGCAAGCATATGTGATAATAATATATTGCAAAGTTGAAGTCATTAAATATAAAGATGTTTGAATGGTTGAAGGTTTAGCGTATGTATGAACATCTGGAATTTGCAGCATCATCGAAGAGAGGCGTACGTGCACCCCACTAAATCACGCGCACGCTGCCCCACACTAACAAACCCTAACTCCCATCAACCCCTCTCTCTCTTTCTCTTAGAGCACAAACACATAGACACAAGTTTAATTATACCCTTAGAGCCGCAACGCGTGCATGATACGAAATGCGAAACGGTTATGCTACAGTATAAATAAATTTTGGTCTGAAAATATTATATGACTGAGTATTATAATGAGTGATCATCGCGATACGACGCAGATCATACAATACAATGAGATTTAATCAGATCTTTTATTTTATATATTTAGTATATGTTGTTTTATAACCGATTATGTGAAGTTTTTATGGGTTTATTTTCGTAAAATTAAGTGTAGAAAGACCCGAACTTTGTGTGAGTTCGACAATTCGACACGAGGTTGTATTGTAACTGTCGGATACAAAACTACGAGATAAATGAGTTGGTTTGATCAACACGAACACGACATGAAACACGACGAGACATTGAGAACCATGAAAACACAATTAATTGAAATAAAATATACTATTTTACTATGTATTTATAATATGTATTATTTCACTGGTTTAGTGTTCTTATTCTATGAAGTATGTTCAAGTTTATGTAACATAGCAAGCTTTAACAAATAAAATATACCAAGTACCAACACACAGTCCAACTAAGTAAATAATTAATTAATTAATTAGTAAGAGAGAAGCTACAAAGGAGAGACAACCAAGCTCAAAGCTCTCTCTCTCTCTAGAAGATAAAGAAAGCCAAATCCAATATAGCTGCACTCTTGAGCTTTGACAAACTCATCCAAATCCAATTCCCAAACCCTCTCCTTTTTCCAAGAAGAAACACTTGTGTTCCCTAACAACCCCAATATTCTCTCTTTCTGAAACCTCCCTAGGGTTTTCCAGGAACCGAGATGGCGAATAACCGGTGGTGGGGCGGTCAGGTGGGCCTTCCGGGGGCGGCCGAGGCCTCCTCGGCGATGAAGAAGCCGGATCTCGGCATCTCTATGGCCAACAACAACAGCAGCAACAACGACGAGGACGAGACGAGCGACGAGCCCCGCGAGGGCGCAATCGAGGTTGGCACACGGCGGCCCCGTGGCCGGCCCCCGGGGTCGAAGAACAAGCCCAAGCCGCCGATCTTCGTCACACGCGACAGCCCCAACGCGCTGCGCAGCCACGTCATGGAGATCGCAGCCGGTGCAGACATCGCCGACAGCGTGGCGCAGTTTGCGCGCCGCCGCCAGCGAGGTGTCTGCGTGCTCAGCGGCGGCGGCACCGTCGCCAACGTCACTCTCCGCCAGCCGTCCGCGCCCGGTGCCGTGGTGGCTCTGCATGGCCGCTTCGAGATCCTATCCCTCACCGGCGCTTTCCTGCCCGGTCCCGCCCCGCCAGGATCCACAGGGCTAACGATCTACCTCGCGGGAGGGCAGGGACAGGTGGTCGGGGGCAGCGTGGTGGGCCCACTCGTCGCTGCCAGTCCAGTAATGGTCGTCGCTGCCACGTTCTCCAACGCAACGTACGAGCGGCTTCCGCTCGAGGACGATGAGGAAGGCGGGGGAGGCGGTGCTAGCGAAGAACCGTCCGGGGTTGGATCCAGCGCGCTGCAAGAGCCGGCGTACAATTTGGCGCCGAACTTGGTTCCGTCGAACGGAGGCGGACAGTTGGGGCACGAGCAGGCGTTTCCGTGGGCCCACGGCGGCGGTCGGCCGCCGTACTAGGGTTTTATAAGGAGTGAAAATCGGTGGCTATTCGGATTAGGGCAAATAAGGGAAAGTCCGAGTAAGTTAATTAACGAGTTTCCTAGTTTATAATTACTATTCTCACACTTCTTTTGTACTTAATTAGAAGATCAGAGAAGTGAATTATCAAGTATGAACTATATATATAAATATTATATGTATGTGTATATTTTGGAATAATTACATGTTTCTCTTCTTTCAACGATGATCATGAACAAAGTTAATCGATTATTAATTATGCAATAATTCCTTGTTTAATAATTTGCTTACTGTGAACATCTTCTTTGTTTAGTGTTTGATTGTATATATAGTATATTAGTACTTATATTAACCTTGCGGAACCAGATATATATATTAATTAGCACGAACACTATATGCTTTTTCTGGACTTCTTTTTTTTTTGAAGAAAAATGGTTATATAATTAATTACACGTACACATCTGGATATATGCTCTTCAATAATGGTTTTTTATTTTATTTTTTTAATGAAATTACTATGTGCAGTTTGCATAATGGGGATCTTGGAGTGGAAGATAAACTAAAGTAATCAGGACACATTAAATATGTCAAGGAATATAACCTAGTACGGATATCATAAGCCTTCAATTAAATTATGTGGAATATATATAACTTATTAAATTGATAAATTCAAGAAAGAAAGAACTATATGAATTTTTATATATGTACTTAATTATCTGGTTATTCTCCGTTTATCAAAATATTCTTAGTGCTAATATATAACATATATAATTCTCAGTGCTTTATTTAAAAAGATTATTGTTTATACTCAAATTAAGCAAACTTCTTCGACTTTCCCGTTATAATTTAAAAAGAGACGGTATATTTTCAATATTTTTATATACCGTGTTTCTAACTTTCAAGTACGTACCCCGATCCGTGAGATATCATATCACGTGATGAAATAACTTTGTCGGTATATGAAAACATGTTTTGTTCAACATTACGAGCATAATCCGTCGAAAATGTAATTTTAGATATTTTAGGACTTATTAAAATAAGAGTGAAAACTTATGCTGCAATTATCTTTTAACTTTGTTATAGCATTGGTTCTATTACTAAAACTAGTTATTTATTAATAAGAAAATAAAATAGTTCAAGTTAGTTGCATAGAAAAGCCAAGGATTACTTAAAACAAAATTAATTGGATGCTTTAATAATTAATCGGCCTGCTTACCACTAGTGGCTGATCAACAACCTTTTCTAATGTTCAGGTACTATGTATATAATATATGATTATAATTATATGACACCATATTATATATTAAATCATTCAGCTATATTTTATTACTAACCAAAAGTTGAAGCTTTATTCATTAAATTATCTATTATTTATCAAATAGCCCGCCGTTTATAAAACACCTAAGCAAACGTGACATCCTTTTCTCATATATATAATTATGACTGATCTATATTAGTTATCTGCATAATTTTAGTTAATATTTTATCATTATGTTACTATATAATAAAGAAAAGGAAATCACCAACTAAGCTACTAAGAAATAAATAAATATAGCCTCGTCAATGGTTAGTTTGGTACTTGAGATAATGAATTAATTTAATTATATTGTTGGAACTTACAATTATTATTTATCATGATAGAGTAGTATATATATGTGCGTGCGTTTATATATTATATAATTAATAGGAAAACAACTCATTTTACCTGGACAGGGTGGTGTTATTGTAGTGTTATTATTATTATTATCATAAAAATATTATTTATGGTAAATATTATATGGTGACTTAAAATAAAAACTATATATATATATGTATATATAAAGAAGAAAATATCTATCTCTATTTTATACATCATAAAATCTTTGAAAAGAGTAGTGGTACGGTTTTTAAAATCTTAACCCTAGTTTTTCAAATTTTTATTTCTCTTTAGCCAATTTCGTTTATTCTCATGTTATCGTTACCATCACCGAGAGAATGCCGGTCTCACCCCTTTTTCAGACATGTAACTGGAGTGATTGATACGAGTAAAAGCTTAATTTCGCTGAGTGAAATTCAATCTTTGAGAAACACGATAACTATATATTCACAACAGTCAAAATTTATGAAGTTGCCTCGCGCCCGATATAACTAAAAATCATAATATCTACTTCATCGCGAATGTGGAAATATCCTACATTAATGTATATTATATTACTAATTTATGTAAAATTCAAATATTGGGAAACGATTGTTATAAATTTAACACGATTTTCTTAGGTAACAATACGACAAGAGTGGAAAACAATACATAATTAATTATATCAAGTGATAAGAGCTTGGCAATAATATCAATTAATTAATAAAGATGGATTTTTTTATATATGAATATATATGTAGTTCGTAGCACATGTACACGCAAGTAGAAGCCAATATACTATAATAAATAAAGACTTAAATGTATACATTATTAATTATATGAACATGGATCCATGAATGTGCCCAAAACATTATGAAAAGCAGAGCCATTAAAATGTCATACTTATATATTATATCGTATATGGTCGGTGGCTACTTTTGGTAGCTTATATATTACATATTTAATCATAATTAAACCACGATTATATTCGATAATTTTGATATTTTATTATTATTTTTATTGGGTTTGATGCATTGCTAAAGTTTCAGGTCAAAAGAGAAGGTTTTTATATAAGCAAGTATTGGGATGACTTAAGTATATTATAAATGAATACACATGTGGTAGCAGAAACAAAAATAAATAAATTATTTATAGGATGTGCTAATCATATGCACCATGTTATAATTATTAATTATGCTGGTAATTATTTAGTATGTATACCCGGAGGTCTTGTGATAAATCGTGTACAAAGTGTAGGGCATTTGTTTTTCGTCTCTATTTTATTACTCTCATTGATTTATAGGGAAATGTCAATCGTATCTTCATTTATTACCACCCTCATAATAAAAAGTGTATGCATAAAACTTAGGAATGATAATTCTTCGATGATACATAGTGTAAACGGAAAAGAAAAATAGAGACAAAAAACATTGATTCTACACTTTTACAAAACTTAATTACTACGTCTTTTTTAATTAAAAAAAAAAAACTTTAAATACTTGACCACTAAATTTACCTAAACCTGAGTACAAAAATTGTGCTTCTATTATCTCATTATGATCAATTATTCAGAACTTGGATATAGTCTTTATATATGAATAGATTTGCCTCTCTTTAAGTGATGATCTTACATCAAATAAATCAATTGATTTGTCTTAGCATATATATATACACATATATATATATATATATAAATAGAAGACACAATTATGAAACAATAGGACAAAAGAAATTTCGTTTCAATACTCTAATGGATCGTCAACTTTCCAAATTAGTTCTGGATATTCAATTGGTAATTTGGTATTATCAAAAAGTAAGCCATAATATTTTTTTGTGTATAAATTAATAGATGCGCTTCTTATATGATATGCTAATTAATATGATAGTCCATAGATATTTGTATCGGCGAGTATTGTAATTAAAAAACTAAGCATTTGCTTCAATAATAATATTTTTACAAAAGATCTCATATCCATTAATTTTGTCATCCAGAATCTTATAACTAATATTCAAGATATTTTTTCATGAATATTATTGTGTGCCATCGCATTAAATAATAATAGTATTATAGTAACTAATGCATGGCTAATACCAACTAATTTGTAAATAAATAAAAAGGTTGTATAATTTCTTGGACGTCTTTAATTTCGTTGTCTTTATTTTGTGAACACATAATTAATTCTTTCTTATTATAATTACTAGAAATTAAATTTAGCCACCAAAATTTATAGAAAATAGAGCTATATTTAAATATATTATTTCAAGGTTGAGGAGCAGTCAGCAGTCAATAGTTGGTCACAAGATAAAATGATAAATTATATTAGAACAAGAAAATCTATATTATAAAAAAGGATAATCTTGAAGAAAATTAGGCTTTTCCTCAATCATACATTTGTCGCCGAGTTCAAAAATAATAATAAATTAAAAATTAAAAATTTATTAAAGGTTGAACCTAATAATTTTTCTTTTTTGCTTAACTATTATATATATGTATATATATTATCCTTGACACTCAAAGAATCCTAGAATTAAATAGCAACGAGAGAGGACACTCTTCACATGGATACACATGTTATATATATACATATATATATATATACACTACATCATTTAATAAGAACCGTAATTTCTTATGAACCCTAGTGATGATTTGTTCAACACTCTAATGTAGTAAAGTTAAGCAATGATGCGGATATCCGAACCCACCAATGATTTAAATAATACAATAATTAGATCAACTTGATTAAAGTAATAATAATATTCAGTAATCAATTGAGACTAACAACAAATTATGAAAGTTCGATTATTATATTTATGTAGTTTCACCAGCAATTGCCAAAAAGTTGCCCTAAAAGCCATCCTTCAAAGTCTTAAAGTATTAATAATTTGCTAAGGAATCCGAAAAACCAGCGTTAAAGACCCTAAGAGATAAACCCTAATAATATATTATATGTATATAAACAATATAATATGATCCATATGACCATTGATATTGGAGAATTATGCATCACTAATACTAACTCCCCAAGTTGATGATTGATAATAATAATAATAATAATAATAATAATAATAATAATAATAATAATAATAATAATAATAATTAATAAATGTGTATATATATATTAATATATTCACCTAATATATTATATAAAATATGCTCCAATATGGCCGATACATGCACTTACCGTGGAGTCCACGTTGCATGTACACTTTATATAATTTATATAGTCGGATAAAACTATGTGCACGTTGACCTAATTATTTTTAATTCATATATATATATATATATATATATTCTGAGACACATGCAAACATTCATAAACTGGTCATTTGAATAATATTCTCGTTAATTACATCATCAAGAAAGCTTCACCTTTGTCTCACGCTTTTTGCGCAAATATATTCTTCTTAAAATAATATTTATTATAAATTAATGTTATTATCTTATATATAGTCATATGTAAATATATTCTTACATATATATATATATAGTTATATATGATAAAAATATTACGTGCACACATTTCTGGGAGAATTTGTGCAAGTTTATGAATACAGCTAAGGGAGTAAACGACATAATCCAGCTCCCTTGAAAGGGACACGCGATTAATTACAAATATAATAATATAATTAGGGTTAATCAGTGGTGTATTAGTTAAACCAACTTTGGTTTACTTTGAACAAAGCCAAGAAAACAAATATTGTGCAGTATCTAATTCAGAAGGATCTCTTTAATTTGTTGCCTTAATCAAATCTATATAAGATATCTTCTTTTAACTATTTAAAGTTTGGAACATCTGTTTAATTTTTATTATAAAGGTTATTGTTATAGGAGATCAGAAAGCAATTTTGTCTCGAGGTGAAAATAAGGATTATCGAAACATAAGGCGCAAATAAATCTCAATTTAGTCTGCAACGTGATGCAGACTAAATTAGTTTATACTTTTAATGCATAGTAACATTATTTATAGCTTTGGCCTTTGGGTGAGCTTATATATACATAATAAACTTGGTCATAAACTTAATATATATGTAATATGTATATGTATATATTAAATACTGTTACGGCAATTCATTGGTCAAAAAACATAAAATAAAGAACATATGAATTATGATACGTATAAATTAATCTTTCTAAACCGTTAATGTTTTTAATATAATTTACGTGATTACGTCATACTATATAGTATATATATATATATATATATGTATATTATACTTGAGTTCACTTATTGTAATGTACAATATTATGATATATTATCTCCGTGTATAGTTTCAATAAGCTGTAGCTTGATATGATAGAATATAGTTATTATTTAAATATTTATTTTAGGAAATTGTTGTAGCTTGTTGAAATATCTTTTTCTTCTTCTTCTTCTTCTTGAAGTTCTGAAAATATATATATTTAATTACGAATCTCGTTGATAAAGTAGAAAGAAAAGTCGTACATATTACATGATTGATGATACTAAATAAAATACATATCGATGATCATGATACTAAATAAAATAAAGGACTTCATTTAATAAACATAAAAACTCGAAGCACCCCATAAAAAAATTTAATGAAGAAGGCAATTTTTATTTCTATTGGTATAATATTGAGACTTGAGAGTGAGTCGTGACGTGGAAATTGATGAGTTCAATGGGATCATTTAATTTAATAATAAATTGTGTCGTTTTTGTTTTTTTATCTTAATATAAGTCGTGATAAAATAAGTCGTGTCGTAACTCATACGTGACCTTTTTTTTCTTTCTTCCAGAAATTTATTCTCGTGAGACCACCCAAGTTTTAGTTACATTGAAACATCTATAAAAATAACTTTTACTATTAGTTTTAATTTTTATTTTATATCATCTAAGTTTTAAATTCATCAAATAATAATTAGAATCAAGATTATAAAAAATATTATTTAATCAAAATTAATTATTTTAACCTTTTTTTTCTCAATTTCTAACTCAGTTTTTTTTTTACCTTCGTCATTTTTATCGTAAAATAATATTTTTGATTTGGTAAAATAATATTTTTGGAAGGTTAAGCACATAAAAAGAAACTTGAGAGACCAAATACTTTAAATCAAAACAAAAACTTGTGGGTTTTTTTTTTTTTCAATAAGAAAAAGGGAGAACAAGGACATTGTTAGAATTAGAAATATGTCTTCTATGAGATGTTTTAGCAAACGACTTCAAGCTGGCTTCTGGAACTTTCCATGGACCCACACTCTTCGCATGCTCTTCCCATTCCGACGATTTACCGACTTAACGCAGCAATACTCGAGCTCGAGCTGACAGAAGCGTGAGCGAGACACAATTAGATTGTATAAAAGAGGATCAATCTGGTTCAAATGAAGAAATAATATCAATAGAAATGGCTTTTTAATATTCGAGAAATCCACACCTCGATGAATCCAGCATCCGAAAACAAAGCCCTCGTCGTATCTAAACAGAAGAAATACGAACGGGTCCCGTCCGATCGAATGTACTCCCTGAATCCTGTTCTTTGGTTGCTTTCAAACCGAAGCATGGTCATATCATAGAGGCCTGCGTTTCATCGAACAAAGTATGAAAACAGGGATGAAACATGAAAAAAAATCCTTGTCGACTCAGTAACCCTGATGTCTGACCAATCAGTTACCGTAATCCCGAAAGAAGAGCAGTCCTCCGGGCTTCAGCACGGATAAGCACTCCTTGATGGACACTGGCATTTCCTTGCGAGGTACCGCTGAGAGTGTAAATATCTGTCAACATAAGAAGCAAACTAGATTCATTTTGAATAACCACGTACAGTCGGAGAAGAAGGTCATTTAGTCGTCGTGTTTGTTAGTCCTTTTCATTGTGCAAATTTTAGCTTAAATTGAAGGAAAGCAGCTTACCAAAGTAACAAAATCTACTCCACCGATGCATACACCGCTTTCTTTCGCAAGTGAACTCTCAGAATCTGGAGAAACAAACATTACTTTTATAATCAATCAGTAGTCAATACTCAATAATACTTAAGGTTCATTGGATCCAAAAGCCCGGTGAAGCAAACAAACCTGACAAGCATGTCCGCTGTATTAGTGGATCGGAATCTCGACATCGGTCGCAGGCCAACCAAGATGGAAAGGCCGTCCTCGAAAAATCGCAAAAAAATGGAAAGAAACGATACTTAGAAGCAACGATACTAGACTCATCCACAATCTCTTTTGCTCGGTGAAGAATCTCCGTGCTGCAGTCGCAAGCGTAAACGACAATGCTCTCGTTGCGTCTGCAAATAAAACAATGCAAGTAACGGTGTAATCGAAGAACAACTTTCGACTGATCGAACGCTTAATGATCGAAGATCCAAAGCCATGCGGAGATTACCGTAAAATTGACAGTGCTGTACTTCCGCTGCCACACCCAACTTCCAACAGTTTGGAGTTCTGTTTGCAGGCTACTAGCTCCGGGAATTCTTTTAACAAATAGCGCCTCTCCTACAAAAGAATGCGAAATCGATCAAATGGGAAGATAGTACAAAAGAGAATGGCTTTGAATTCAATCAAAAGCTTGATACACCCCGGGGATATGATCTCGTGACGGAAGCCGTGGTAACGTCAAAAGCAAATCTGTCCCGCGCTTGAGAGATTAGATTAATTTTGCTGAAAGATAACTATGTAGGTCACGAATTACAACCGGCTTTTTCTAAGAACGGGCTCATCGCCCGAGCGCTATGAGCTCGGCCCGTCTTCCATTTTCGCGTGTTACGGTTCCTTCTTTGACAAGTCCGTAAGAGAATGGATTCATAACAGAGCTCTAGGGTTTAACATGAATTCTCTGAGCCGAAACATAATGCAGAAGCTAAATTCTGAGTGACCAACTCAAAAAACTTAGGGACGAGACGCGTTGACGAATCCGAAACTGAAATTGAACCCACAAAGACAAGGAGAGAGAGACCTTGAAGAACTTGCCGGAGGAATGGCGGGTGTGAAAGCGTTTCCAGGCATCGGAATCGGATAGGGCTTGGGAGGAAGAGGGAGATGGGTGAGAATGGTGGGAGAGAGAAGGGTCGTCTTCAACCTCTGCTCTGAGCTCATCCCAGTGGAAGTCCTTGCTGTGATACTCTGTCTCCTCCATGGCCACTTCAGCTTCAGGCTCTCTCTCTCTCTATGACTTTTGGTTTTCAATTTACACCATTGCCTAACTCTGATGCTCACTCCTTTGCCTTTCACACCTTTTAAGGGTATGTATTTAAAATTAAAATACCCGATTTTATATATTTCTTCTCTCTTTCTATGCCCGGATTTTGTATCCGGGCAACCGGCTCCGGCTTGAACCATTTCATAGCTCTGATAGTGAGCTAAGAGGGTAGAAAAGAGTGAGTTGTGCGATCCCGCAACTAAGGTTCGATTTCGGGATTGTGAATATATGAGCTATAAATATATATGACTTTCATTTACCTAAGACGGATATGACTATACGGTCATAATTAATTGATTAGTACTATCTACGTTAATGTAGAACTTGGAGTAGTTTTATACTTTTATCACAATTTGATCTGGTGAAAAGTTTCTCAAAAAGCGTACAAATGACAAGATACGGTGGAAAAATACGTGGCGGACGCATAAAGACACTGCCGATGCCAATTCAATAGAACAATACTAAGTTATAAGTTTTGTGTAGCAAATAACTAAATTCAAATTATGTATACAAATTTAAGTGCAATTCTTTTTATCATAAAATTCTTTTTTTCTTTTTATTAAGACTTATGAAAGCATGGGTAAACTTGCCCGAGCCGTCTTTTTACAAGGCGTGGGTTACATGCCCTGGCTTTTGGTCAAGGGCAGGCTCGTGGGCAGGCAGTGCCCGGGCCACGTGCTGCCCATACCAGTGGGCGTGTGCGGGAACGGGCTGCCCATGCCCGCCCGTGTGCTCAACACAAGCTAAAACTAAGACACAAAATCCAACCAGTTGCACATTGATGCCTCAATCTACGTTTGGTTTTTTGGGACTGATTTCAATTAAAATCAGTAACATGAAACCTTGAATCATCAGAATGGTTAGCTCGATCCAAAATCTATATGTATTTATATGTTTGTAAATGCTAAACTTTTATACATCAGATCGGCTCACAAGCCATCGCCGGCCCGCTGCAACACCCGCAGGAGCTCGTCGGCCAAGACCTGTAAAACGACGGGTTTCCGGATCAGCCCGTTCATGCCTATCTGCAGGCAGCGCTCCCACACGTGCTCCTCGGCACTGGCCGTGACAGCGATGATCAGCGGCCAGCTCCGGCTGCGGAACTTCCGGATCCTGCCAGCGACTTCAAACCCGTCCATCTCCGGCATGTGGATGTCCAAGAGCACGACACGGCACCCGTTCTCGGCAGCCGTGACGGCGCTCAAGCACTCGAACCCGGACGACACCGCCAGGACTTCGCAGCCGAGCTTCTCGAGGAGCTTCTTGGTGACGGTGCGGTTAACGTCGTCGTCGTCGGCGAGGATGACGCGCAGGCCCTTGAAGTTGGGGATGGAGCGGGGCTGCTCCGGTGCGAGTCCAGCGAGGAAGCTTCCTCTCCCAAAGGAGGGGCGGATTTGGAAGCGGAGAAGGAGGTTCATGCTCTGAGGAAGGCCTGCCGGGTTCGAAGATACCCAGATGTTGCCTTGCATCATCTGCATTTATGTTATCAACACAACAATCAGGTATGAAAATATATGCGAGTATAATAAGCTATGGGAATTTTCTCGTTCCGGGTATTTTCATAGCCCTACTGTTATCATATTTTTCTTGCTTAATTTCTTATAGAACTTTGGGCTGCCCCGACCCAAATGATTAGCCAATCATCGACACTACTCGCCAGAACCAAAAACGTCACTATACGAGACTTCTATCACATTTTGACTCTTAAACATCCCGAAGGTTTTCGTCCAAGGAAATAACGAGTGTCGCGAGTTTTGGAATTTTCGAAGCCCGGAAGCATTTCCCCCTAATTATTTAGCATTTAATGAGAAATAATTAAAGAAAAGAGACTTTGCACTTGAAAATTTAGCAATTTCACCATGATTCTAAAAATCGACATCTTTCGTTTAATGTTTTGTCCCACTGAATGCACAACTTCTACCGTTTTGTCCCACTGAATGCACAACTTCTACCGTGTGCATTGAGTGTGGCATATAGAACTTGACGAGAAAACCGTCGATCATTAAACAATTAGGAGAAATCGCTACAACTTACAAGTTCATGAGAAAAATTACTAACACAAAGTGAAGAGAAAACCTGAGACAACGCTACAAGTTCATACAGCATAGCGAGTGGCGGACGCACATCTAAATATTACATGGGCTATTGCAACCCCAAGTTTTTAAAATTTTAAAATTCAGTACCCCAAATTTTCATTTTTCTAATTTTTTTTACTTTTACATGTTTGTATTTTTCAAACTTTTACTCCTTAATTTACCCCCTCAAGGTTTATCCACCCCAGAAGATTCATAACCTAGTTACGGGGCATAGCTATAATTACTCATTATCTCATTCATTATCAATTAGCAACCTAACTAAACAGAATTACAATAAAGAATCTGTTACCTGCACGAGCCTTTTGCAGATGTTGAAACTCAGGCTTTCCTTGATTTCACTGCTACTATATCTCCGACTAGCGTGATCGATCTCCGATGATGATCCAAACGACCGAGGTCCCCCTTTACTGATCTCAAACTCGAACTTTATGTTTGCAAACCCGTCTGCCACGCTCGTTCTCCATACATTCTGCAACTTATCCTCACTCCCGCTCTCGGAAGAGACCCTGAACATGGCAGTCCCGCCTCCTCCATTGATGCTCAGCAAATGACCAACCATATGCAAAATTACTTGGAATGCCCTCTTCTCGTCACCCACGACGTGGTTTGGCAATGAGCTTTGGACATCGGTCTCGAACCCGAAGCCTCGGTAGATGCACAAGCACTTGACAAGGCACACAGCTTCTTTGATCATTGAGTGCAGCTCGAAGGGCCTCATCTGCAACGGGAACTTCCCGTCGTCCTTCGACGAAATCTCCATGACGTCGTTGATCAAAGTCGAGAGAACGCTGCTTGTCTTGAGCATCGTGTCGATGATGGTCATCTGCTCGAGGCCAATACTCTCTTCACGGAACATCGAGAGAAGACCCACGATCGAATGCATCGGTCTCCTCATACCGTGGCTCATCACCTTCTGGAACGTGTTCCTCGCCTGGCTCGCCATCATCGCATTCTTCTTCGCCTGTTGGAGCGCGCGATTCTGCTCCGCGAGTTTCTCTCGCATGATCTGGGACTCCTCAAGAACGTCGGCATGGGAGAGAGCCACCGCCACCTGGTCGGCCACAACCTCGACGATCTCCATCTCATGGTAGGTCCAGGCTCGGGAACTTGATCCCGGAAGAACCAGAACCAGAACGGCATACCAAGTGTCGATCATCTCCGGCGTGCCACCTTTAAAATTCGAAACCCGGAGCATCGGCATCCGGATTGCCGCCACAGCCCCACCCGAATCGCCAGATTCGCCTCTGCTCGCCTCGCCAAGCGGCGATTCCGGCCTCACCAACCTCACCCTATCGCTCGCGATGATCTCCAAGATATCGGGGACGTTCATCGGGATCGACCGAGGGTAGCTCTTCGACGATCTCGGATTCAGCTCGTGGAACAGGCTCATCTCTGTCCTGCTCTCGTTCGGCATCCAAACCGCGCAATTGTAGAGCTCCAGTGTCTTCGAGAGCTCGACGAGGGTAGTGTACAGAATGGTGTGCTTGTCGAGCGATTTCCGGATCTCTCGGGTCAGCATTCGCACGTGCCAGCTCGCCTCCTTCTGCTTCTTCATCATCCCAACCTCCTGGTCAAGCTCCAGCACATTCTGAGTCAGGAAAAGCTCCCTCACCTTTACTTTCAGCAGCAGCGGGATCAGCGTGAAGAGCGTAATCGCGGTGGCGCACGAGACCAGCGCCGTGAGGAACTTGGCGATCGTGAGCGAGAGCATCAGCTGAAACGAATGCGGGCCGTAGTACGTCCACGCGTTGAGCAGATGCGTCAACCCGCAGAGGACAATGAAGGCGACGAACAGGAGGAACACCCATTTGAACGGGAGGCCGGAGAAGCTGATGAAGTAGAGGAGCTCGAGGGGGATCGAAAAATACGCGACAGCGATCAGAAAATCGCTCACCCTCTGGCACTCGAGGATCGTTTGCAAGCTCCAGAAGCCCTCGTCCTCGCAGTTGCAGCTCGGGAACTCGCCGCCGTCGCTGGCGAGGACGGAGACGGCGAGGCTGGAACAAATCAAGAATCCGAGAGCCAATGCCCTTGACATTGCTCCCAAAGGTAATGCCGCTCCGCAGCTTCAAACCATTCCTCACGAAGAATCCCTAAACCCTAAATCCCATTTTCTGCGATCCGAGCTAACAAGTCACTGTTTGTATCTACGGATTCTTGTGCCCTCGCTCGAACTATCAAGGCTATGGAAACGCCATTAACGCGATAAACAAGTCTCCTCTTCTGCGAATCGCGATCGAAGCACAGATCACCAATACCCAGAAAGAGTAGCACGATTGCTCTTCTTCTTCTTCTTCGGACAGAAACGCAAAGTGAAAAAAGGCGAGACTTTCTGGCTCTCTCTAGACGTTACAGAGGTGGGTTTAGAGAGAAAGCTTGGAAATGGCGTGATATTGGGACCCACAGAGGAGGAAGTGAAGAGAACCTGGACGAGAGAGAGTGAAGACTGACCCACAAACAAACACCAAAAGAAGCTTCTTTTCAACGCTTCTATGACGAGCGTTTCTTGCCAATTTCGGACAGAGACGATCCCACAACCCGTGTCTGCGGGTCCACTGGACCTCAGGCTGTCTCCGCCGTTGGATCGGTCAGAGCATCGGACGGTGGCGCGGTGGTTTTTTAATATTGGCGGTTAGGAGGAGACGAGCCTGTGACCGGTCACGTGGGGCACGTGCATTGAGATGTGCATAAGATTAGATCTTTGTGATTTATTATACAATGGTTTTGTTCAGCACGTGTTTCGCACTCAACGGCTTGATTATCCATTTGTCACGAAATACTCTTTCATAATATGCAGGATAATTGCGGCAAAAATACTTGAATGAGAACCAATGCGCGACATGACTCGCCTTATGGCGTGCTAGCTAAAACAGAGAAATGAAAAACCTACCAACTCAAAAAATATTATTTCATGACTTGGCATAACATGTTAGCATTATAGCATATGTTACATATCATTTTAAATATCTCGTAATATAATAGAATAATATATTTTCACCATAAATTTTGGATTTCAAAGACTTAAAAGTTAAAAAAAACTGCATTTTCAGTCCAAGTCATACATTATATATATAAATTGTATTTTATTATTATTATTCTCAAACGTATCCCACAAACACTGTCAATATTTCAACCATTCCAACTTGTATTTCTTTATTCTCGAACGTATACCACAATAATGTCTCAAGATTTCAACAATTCCAACTTGTATTATAGTGTTATATATATATATATATATATATATATATATATATATCTTGTGCCAAAATGATTGACCAAATAATGGTTATAGTTGAACTGAGATGGATTTAAGTGGCAATTTATTTTTTAAGATGAAAAAAAAAATTGGATTTGGTATTCTCTATTATCATACGACATTCTAAGATATTAAATAATGTGTAGTAGAACATTTCAATTTTGCTACTCATTGAAGTATTGAGTGTTCCATTAAAAAAAAAAAGAGAAATAGCATGAGATAGCCAAATTGAAATGTTTGATTAGCCAAATAGCCAACCTTTTATTTTTCTTTGTGAAATAGCCAAATAGTTATTTAATAACATATTTTATACCTATAATACCCTTTTAACATATTAACGGTATTAACGTGGTTAATTTATTTTTTTAAAAAATAATTTTTTATTGAAAAAAAAAATATTTTTTTTTGAAAAAAAAAATATTTTTTTTGTTAAAATTTTAATCAAGGTTTTTTATTTTTAAACAAATTAACTACGTTAATACGTTTATTAATGTGTATTAACGGAGTTAATTTGTTTAAAAAATAAAAAATCGTGATTAAAATTTTAACAAAAAATTTATTTATTTTTTTAAAAAATTTATTTATTTTATTTGAAAAAAAATTATTTATTTTTAAACAAATTAACCACGTTAATACGTTAATAAACGTATTAATGTGTATTAACGGAGTTAATTTGTTTAAAAATAAAAAATCGTGATTAAAATTTTAACAAAAAAATTATTTTTTTTTTCAAAAAAAAAACAATTTTTTTTTAAAAAATAATTATTATTTTTAAACAAATTAACCACGTTAATACACGTTAATACAAGGGTAATCAGGTCTTTCGTGATTTATTAACATAGTTAATTGGCTATTTGACAATGGCTGCGTTTGGTTCGGCTTAAATTGCCCAGTTTTTGTTTTTATTTAAAACTTAACTGCTATTTAAGTGTTTGGCAAATCTGTTGTTATCAAAAACTTTAAAATCGATTTTGCAATTTGTACGTGAGAAGTGAAAGCTAGAAATCCTAGCTTTCAGGGAAAACGATTTTGAGTTTAATATGCATTTTACTATTTTACCCCTGTTATCTCCTAAAATCTCTCCAACAAATATTTGATACCTAATTACGTTCAAAACCAATAAATAATTAAAATAACATATCTGATTTATACCCCTGTTATACACCTAACAAACCACGTATTTTTATACCCCTGTAACAAACCAAGAAATAATCAAAATAATAACTTAGTATTCCTAAATCTAAGCACACGACCTGTTGAGGCTTTGATCAAATCAAATAATCAAAACTACCTACAATTTCTCAACCATATTACAATCAAATCATTTAATTACTAATATAAATAAACACAGTAATACAAACCTGTGTGCATTTACGTTGGACGAAACTTAGAGCTCTTGAAGGGACGAGCACGACTTGTCGGCAGACAAAGCTAAGAGCTCTTGAAGGGACGCGGACGACTTTGCGACCGACGAAACACAGAGCTGTTGAAGGCGATCTTCCCTCCAAAAACTGTGAGTTTTCTAAAAATGAATACATTGAATTGGAATTACTCCTTAGATGTATCTAGATTTTTAAAAACATAAACTAGTATATAAATTAACAATCTGATTTCATACAAGCTAATATATATATTAACTACACTGCTGAGATGAACTCAAAATCTTCTCACATTGTGGTTCATATATATATATATATATATATATATATATATATATATATTATATTCCTATGTCGCGTATGAAATTGACACTTTCTCATGATCCCATTAGATGCTTCTGATTTCCAGCTCCAAGTCAAGGTTAAGTATCGAAAGTATGGGGTCTAAAATCACATAAATAAACAAGAACATAGAACATTTACAGAAGCATTATAACAAATAAAACATTTGCAACCAGAATTTCACAGAGAGAGAGAAAAGTCTTATGATGGAGACCCAACAAGAACAAAGTAAGCCAACGATCTTAATAGAACAAGAATACCTGAAAACCCGAGATGCACAAAGGAATCGGAAGCCGGAACTGGAGTCTCTGTCCTCAAGATCGCGTCCATGCAGCTCGCCGCCGACCGGAATCTTCCCGCATAGCCGGTTGTAGCTGACGTTGACCAACTGCAGCCTCAGCTTGATCAGATCCGGCGGTGGACTGCCGAATTTCTGGAACTTCAAAACCTTCGAGAGATCAAACTCCAGCAAGAGAAGAAGTGTGAGGACTGAGGATCGAAAGAAAAAAATTCCCAAATGAAGAAGTTTTAGGACCGAAGAAAGAAGTGTCATTAAAAAAATCCCAATTGAAGTATTTCTAAAGCATAAAACGACATGTGAAAAAAAACGACATAAAAAAAATCCCAAATGAATTATTGGAGTTCCAAAATAATCTCATTGTTTCACATTTATTTTTTATTTGGTGAAACTTTTCTTTTATTATATTTGAATGATGTCTTGTTTATATATCTTGGTTACTAAATTTTTTTAATTACGTTTTTAGTATTAAGAGTTATTTCATCAAATGTAATATTTATTTACAATATTACATATTTATATACAGGAACAAATGGATATCACATCAGATGATGAGATCGAAATTATTGCCAAAAAAGAAAATAACGACCGAGTTGATCTTATACTGAAAACTGCTCATTTAGTGCAAACTTATTTAGATAAATACATACATAAAGTTCCTTGTATGGATTCCAAGAAAACGGGGCATATTTTCCTTCAAGAGATGTTGAAGGGAAATAGAATTCGGTGCCAACGAATGTTTAGAATGGAAAAAGAGGTTTTCAAAAGTTTGTGCAGTAACTTGGAAACAAGTTATGGATTCAAAGGTTCAAGACATATGACTACATTGGAGATTTTAGGCATGACTACAATGATTCTAGGACATGGTCTAGGAAACCGATTAGCGCAAGAGATTTTTCAACATTCTGGTGAGACGATAAGTCGACACTTTTCGGAGATGTTGGATATATTATGTCTCATGGGAGTCGATGTCATAAAACCTGAAGATCCAGAATTTAGGAGTACTCCCAAAGAAATAGAAAACGATTCAAGATATATGCCACATTTTAAGGTATTATTATCATTATTTGTTATTTATTTTAATAATTATCGAAATTTAATGTTTGTATAAATTAATTACAATATCTTTGTTTTTGTTAAGGACTGCATTGGTGCTATAGACGGTGTTCACGTTCCAGCTTCATTACCTCAAGCAAATCAAGCACCATTTCTCGGTAGAAAGAAGATTCCTACTCAAAATGTTATGGCTGTATGCGATTTCAATATGAAATTCACTTTCGTGTATGCTGGTTGGGAAGGTAGTGCGCATGATTCAAGAGTATTCAAAGCCGCTCTTCGTGATAGTGAGATTAACTTTCCAAAACCTCCCGAAGGTACGACTTTGATTTATTTATTTAATTTTTGCTTTGTCTTGTATACAGTTTAAACTAAATCATTTTATTCAACTTTATATTTAACAGGAAAGTATTATCTGGTAGATGCTGGCTATCCTGGTATGCATGGATATCTTGGTCCTTATAAATGTCACTTATACCATATAGAGCTTTACCGTAAGAGAAAAGAGAAACCTACCACAAAAGAAGAAATCTTCAATCGCGCTCATTCTTCTTTGAGAAGCGTCATCGAGCGGAGCTTTGGAGTATGGAAAAAAAGATGGAGAATCCTAAATGTCATGCCGAGTTTTCCATACAAAAATCAAGTAAAAATAGTTATCGCAACTATGGCACTACATAACTATATTCGAATGCATGCAAAACAGGAGATGGATTTTGAAATAATCGATGAGACGGAAGGCGATGACGGAGGGTATGAAAACGCAGCAGATGAAGATCAAGAAGAAGATGATCAGACTTCTTCCAGTAGTATGGATAGATTAAGAGACGATATCGCTGCCAGTTTAGTAGAAATGTTAAATTAGTAGTTTTAATTTTTTCAAGTCAAACGATTTATTTTCGTGCTATATGTTTGTCTTCATTAAAAAACCATCATATTTATAAGCATATAAATTATTATTATTTATTATTTAAGAACATGTCTATTTTAGTCATTTTACATAAATCTAGAAAATTTTACCAAACACTAAAACAGCTTTTGTTACCAACAACAACTGTTTTTTAAACAGTTTACCAAACGCCTGCCAGTTTTATTTGAAAACGGTTTTTCCTTCAAACTAAAACTAAAAACAATTATTTTTTAAATTAAGCTATGCCAAACGGGCCCAATATTAGTAAAAACATTGGCTATTTGGCTAATTAGAGTTTGAAGTTTGGCTATTTGACTATTTGCCCCAAAAAAAAAAAGTATTGAGCGTTAATTTTGTGTCGTCACGTGACGTCATTTATCAGACCAAGATTTCAAGAACAAAACTTTGACCTTTGACTTCACAGACCTCACCTTCATGGAATAACATAATGTGCAAAATGCAAATTGCAAATTGCAAAGAATCGTAGCCCTCAACATTAAAATTAAAAACTATATGGGATGAATGTTAAATAAAAATACTTGCAATAAATAAAATAAAATTACAGAGAATCCAGCAAAAGGGTATAAGAGACTACTCCAAAATGTATCACATATAATCTACCTTATTTCATCCTAGTATAAACAGGATTACCCAACAAACCCAGTACTCAAAAAGAAGTGAGAAATTCAAACTAACGACATTAGAAAATTGCTTGGTTGAGAGCGATGATCATCGATCGACTAATGTATGGTTCGGGCTATATAAACAGCATTTTACCTAAATTTAAGAGTCTGGTAGGTATTATACATCTTTCTACCGCCAAACATTTCGGCTTCTCAATCTCCGCAAGCAAAATTCTTAATCTGGGGTTTAGTCGTAATCGCCGTTTTCCGGAGAGTGGTGAGCTGATAGTCCTCTTCCTGCAAAGAAGAAAAACACCCACATTATTCTTTTTTTCGTCCCAAGCGTAAGAGCTTTCCATGACGGTTTTTTCTTTTTCCGTTTCTCACTCGTGTAGACTATGTTTGGAACTAGAATTTTAACCAGAAAATGCAAGAAAGTAGCGGAAAAATAAGAAAAAAAATCTGGAGAAGTCAAGGAAGAAGAAAAAGAAAATATTTTATTTACCCTGTTTGGAGCATTACAAAAAATGCCGAGGAAGATATCCTAAAATTTTTTCAATACTTTCACTATTGACATCGGGCGATGATGCTTCAGGGGCGGCTGTAAATATAGAAGAGAGCTTGAGAAAATAAAATTTTCCTCTTAACGATTTCATATTTTTCTGGTAAGTTTAGTTCCGACGGCAGATAAGTTTCTTAATTTTTTTTTCCTCCGCCCTAAATTTTCTGTGTTTCAAACAGGGCCGTATAGATACTCATGGGTCGCATGATCAGTACCTGACAATTCATAACCCAACTGGTGTCTAACATCCAGGCCGGGCCTCCACTCGGAAGGCCGGGAAGGGGTGACGTGGACGCCCCTAGGTTGGTTCATGAAGTGGGAACCACCGATAACTTGCTGATCATCATTTGCCCTAATCGGGTTCCTCAGTCCCGAGTCGACCCCCGAGTTGAATCCCATGCTCGAAGGAGACGTGACACCCACCGGAGATGGAAGCTTCATCCCCGCGGAGCCTTCACTCTTCGCACTGGCGTTGACTTCCTTCTTCGAGTCAATCAGAAACGAGCCAACAATAACCTGTGAACAGATAAGGTTTGACATTTTAGAGCTTTGTGTGATATTCAACGTACCTCTTGAGACTTTTAAGGCATGTATGCATATAAGATAAATGTCTCATGACCCACTTGTGCTCTAGTTGATGCATATTAGCAATCGCATTAAAACCCTTTCTTCGAACCAACTTGATGGACCCGCGACCCGGATAGATAATAAAAGAAAACGAGAACTCTGTATTGATAAGCATAACGATGGGAAAACTCTCTCAATGATGTTCACATTATACTTATCAAGCATGACTGCTAAACCCAGATTAGGGGGCTATATATAGGATTAGAAACATTTATCCCATATTTATTGTAAAATACCCCTAATACTCCTACTAAATAAAAAATACCCAAAAATACATAATTAAGAAAATAACTGAACTAGAAAATGTTGGAGAGGCCTTTATAGGCCCTTACTCGGCATAAGTTACGTCTTCAGCACATAATTAAACAAAAATAATAAAGTCTAACGGCTCCGAAAAGGATTAATACCTGAACAGGGCCTGCAGCTAGCAGTGGCCCACCCACACTGCCTCCAATTATTCGACCATCGGAATTGGAAAGACACACACTCATTCCACCAGTGTTGCCATTATTTTCAGTACGGATGTACGATCCAGAGAATGAAATAATGTCAAACCGACCCTATTCGAAAGAGAGTGGATTGGTCGTTATTTGATGAGAACCGTGAAAAAAAAAAAATCAAAATAGTGAATTGAACATGACTTGATTATACCTCATACGCAATGCTGCCTCCGGAAGTCGCTGGCTGGGTAATAGATGCGTTTGAAATAGTACCACTGGCGGAAATGATGCACATCTCGCGCTTACTCTGTTGCACAAACGCCATGATCTTCTGGCCAACATCCTACTAAATGCACCCATCGATAGTGTGAGCATAAGAAAGTAAAAAATGGTGTTCATTAGTAAAAATAATTTACCGGTAACTACTACAGAGATTTATAAAGGAAAGTAATAATTAAGAACTAAAAATACAATTATGAAATTTGCGCAGAAACTCGGATGATGAAAAAACTATATACGGTAAATCGTAACTGATATCAACTTCTGCTTTAGAGTTAATTCGCTTGAAGCTTTACAAGTAACAGATTCAATAATAAATACTCCATATAAGCTTATCGTATTAATGCCGTACCAAAAAACAAAAGAATCTACATTAGGGAAAAAAGAAAAGAGATAAACGAGATTCTTATTCCAATTTCCAACCCTAATGTTTCTCTACATTCTTTCCAATTCTTTTATCTCTATTAAAACTTCAACCCTGACATTTAATTTCTTGTCATCATTCCAATGCTGACACCTTTAGGATCTTCGATATTAAAATCAATCCATAAATTAGGATTCCGGACTTTGCTTAGCGTAAGATTGAAGCTAATTAATGCTTCTCCTTCCAAGTTAACATGCAAACGTGCTCGAAATACTGAAAAAACCCGAGAGTGATCGAATGCAGGCACACCTCACCGGCTTGTGCATTAATAACATGCGGTGTAAACCCTTGCCCTGTATTGCCTGCATTAAAAAAAAAAACGAAACGGAAAGGTGATAAGCGTTTTAAACAACAAATAAAAAAAGTTTCGTTTAATATTCGCAACAAAACATTTACTACTAATCCTACCATATAAGTTTAATACATCGTAAACACCGTAACATCATCAGCGAACAAACCCGGTTCTGAACTAACACAATTTTATTCCTTTCAGAAAGGTTCTTATAGAAAACCCAGACTGCATGTCAGCACAAAAATATGTAACACCAACTTGAAAGGCCCATTTGAAGATCAAATGCAAACTCGAAAAGCCGAAATCTTTTTTCTTCAGAAAATGAATCATAATGACAAGAAATCAATACTTTCAGAAAGGAGAGTTTCGAACATATCACACATTCAAATTACTTGAGCTTTTCATTCACCATCTATGGATTAAACGACAAGCACAAAACCTAATATCCAATATCATCGACGAGAAATTCCGAAACTTTATCATAGAAAATCTAGGTTGAATCATTTCACACAATCTCAGACGAAATTCACCATCAGAGATCGATTATCACCGACTGAATCATCGCATTGCGAAGGATTGTCATTGAATATGAAAATCAAGACTTTCAGAAAATCAAAAACTGAAAAGCAGGACTGCGAGTGCGAACCCTACCCAAGGCCGCGAGCTGCGACTTCTTGGCGGAGTAGGACGGCGAAGACGCGCCGGCCTGGTCCCTCTTGTCCTTGGCGGCGGCGGAGTGCGACGACGCCGTCGCCGCCTTCTTCGCCGCGAGCGCCTGCTCCGGCGTGCCGTACTTCCTCGGGCGGCCGCGCTTGCGCTTCGCCGGCTCGAGCGGCGACGCCGAGACGGCGGCGGAGGACGGCACCGAGTGCGGGTACACCATGTGCGAGCCGCCATCGCCGCCGCCGGAGAAGGTCCCGTTGGTCGGGGAGGAAGCCACCGTCGGAGGCGGCGGAGCTCCGGCGGAGAATTGGTGGAAGTAGGAGTGGCTCTCGTTGGGTTCCATTCGAAGAAGAGTTTAGAGA
The DNA here is from genome assembly GCA_954871525.1 of Parietaria judaica. Lineage (NCBI taxonomy): Eukaryota > Viridiplantae > Streptophyta > Magnoliopsida > Rosales > Urticaceae > Parietaria > Parietaria judaica. The sequence goes on from OX940862.1 coordinate 13,560,221, forward strand.
GAGAGAGAGAGAGAGAGAGAGAGAGAGGCGAAGGGATGTAGAGAGAGAGAGTGTGTGGAGTGAGAATTATTTATTTTTTTATTTGCGAACCCAAAATGAAATTATTATTTTATTATTATTTGTTTTTGCGCGTTTTTCTCAGCCGTTTGATCTGGTTTCCGATTTTTTCGCTGATTTTTTGGTGGACTTTAGTCAAAGATCTTGATTTTGTGAAGAGTATTTAAATGATAAAAAGGAATTATGATTTATATAAAGAAAGGTTCCTTTTTAATTAGTTAATAGGTTTCGAGAAAACTGTTGTACCTTTATCCGGATTTGGGGTGACACTGTGAACGCCATCTCTTCGATAAAAGCAGAATGTTAATCCCTATAATCAATGGGGTGAAAAGTTTAGCCCCAATGTTCCGGATTAGCTCGGTTTCGGTCCGGTTTAACGTAGTTGTTTTTCTTTTCATATGGTATCGGGATTTGACCGAGACTTTCAAAAACCCCTCCGGTCTGATTTCTTTTTTGTTATTAATGTATTATATAGTTTTAGGATTTTGCTATTAAGATTATATTTATGTTTATACTATATCATGAATTATCTAAAGTTTAGTTTGTGTTCATTATTTAACTTGAGTATATTTTATTTAAAAATAACCAATTATAAAAAAGCAAAGTCGGTCCGATCCTTGCCTAGTTTCGAAACGTAAGCCGGGTTAAATAAAAAGGTCCAAAATTTGAATTATTAGTCATGTTCCATCCACCCTTAATTTATTTTTTTTTCGTAAATTGAAATTTATCACTTTGGTGGAAATGTGATTTTTTTTTTCTTTTTGTTACATCAAACTTAGAATTTGCATAATAGTCTTTGGATAATTGGTGTTGCCTCTAAAAATAAGTATTTTTTTTTTCTTTCATATGAATATTGTTTTGTAAAATTTGCATATTATTCTTTATACAACTCGTTTCTTTTGCATATATATATATATATATTTTTAAAACTTCGATAATGTTTTTTAAACAATTTGCATCCTAATTTCGGTGTTCGCTTATATATAAATCATTATTACTGAATTATATCTAAAAATATGTATAAAAAAATATTCATAATATAACTATTTAATGGGGAATTCTCCATTCTAAGTAAAAGAAAGTTGACTAATAAACTACCGCATGTTGGTCGGTCCAATTTATTTTCTTCCAATTGTGGCCTTTTTCCCTCTTAAGAATCACCACAATGCATGAACATTGTACACCATATATATATATATATATATTAAGAAAATAATTAAGGTCGAAGAAAAAGTCCAATTATAAACAATACTTACTTGTTTGTGTCGAAGAAATAATAAATAATAAAAATAATAAAATAAAAAGAGGGAACAGTTTGTTTTCAAAACAGAAGAAAATAACCGGTTTAATTAATTTTTGCATTCTCTCTTCTTTTCCAAACACAAAATTCGTTAAGTTGTAGATCATGCACGAGAGAAAATCGAAAGGACAGCAGAAACCCGACAACAACATCGGCGACGCGTTCGAGGGGCAAGGTCAGTCATTGTGTTCTTCCTCCATTGTTGAAACAAGAAAACACAGCCACGGTGAATATCTTGAGAGCAAAGTGAATATGCAGAAACCTGGTGAAGGGAGAGACTTGTCTCTGATGGAGTCCGGTGGCATTTACGAGAGGCCGCTCTCGTGTTTCGGCTGCGGAATCGGGTGGTTTTCGTGAGTGTTTCTTGTCATTTGAGTTCATATTTTAATAATTTAATTACTTAAATCAGTTTATGAAACACAGGTTTCTGTTTGGATTTGCATTTCCGCCACTTTGGTTTTACGCGACGGTCCTTTATTTCAGAAATTATCATCATAAAGATCCGAGAGAGAGACCCGGACTCGCTGCTTCCGCCATTGCAGTAAGCAGAAGAATTGTATTTTTTTTTTTAAATAGCTTAGGATTGAATCCAGGACGAGTACCGGGCTTTTAGCTTGTTTTCGGCCCAACCAAAAGCTCAAAATGTCCGGTTGCTTTCTTTAGAGAATGGAACCGGACTGAGACCGAGCAAAAATTGGGGCAAAAAAGTCTTTAAGTTTTTGAATTATTTTATTTATTCATTATGACCATAGTTAGAATTTTGGTGCAGGCTTTGATTTGCTCGGTCATCGTCTTGGTTTCGCTTCTTGTAGTTTTCTGTTAGCAGCAATTTCTCCAGTCGGAAAGAGCGTAGGAACTTTATGTGTAATAAGTTGTTTGTAAAGATTTTTAGGTTTATACACAAAGTTAGTCATAACCAATAATTGTTTAGACAAATAAAACAGCATAGAACACTTGAAGATTTAGTATTTCCAATATAAAGAACGAACAATAATCACCAGAATCGACGATTTTGATTCTTGTTTCATCCAGAATTTGAGTCTTTATCTTCTCTGACAATGTCCATTGTACTCAGAGCCGTTCTTTTTGATACTCGTCGCCGTTCTCCTTCGCGGACAATGGTGTCATGTTGTTCGAACTCTTAATATCCTCCAACTGAAAAGTATATAAAGATGTGTACAGTGTCATATATGTACATAAACATGTTCACTTAAATAAGACTCCGGCTCATGGCTAATTAATGTTCCGGTGACATGAACCAGGAAACAAAAAAAAGCCCTCCAAAGAAAATAATAAGCCCTCCAAAGCATTCTATCGAACATGAAAAAGCCGGAAAAAAAAGAAAAAAAAAAGTACCTCTTTGCAGACTTCTTGGTTCTTCACCAGAAGTTGGTCATACTTATCCTGCAAATCCGCCATTTCGGCTTGTAACTTCTCGTAATCGGATAAAGACGGACCTCCTAATTTCTGTTGAAGGAACCTAACCCAACGACATAAACAAGCTATGGTTAGACCCGGTCGATAACATTGAAATTATCGCTTCGGGCTATTAGAGGCATTTTACAATAATTATAAACAGACATCTCCATTAGAGAGTTTCCCGGTCTAAATCTCAATTAGACATCGGGGTTTTGCTTATCAATAAAGTGTTCTCGTTTATCTCCGATTTCTTTTCTGGGTTCTGTCAGCTCAATTCGGATTCAAAATATTGATTATATATAAACATAAATTTCCCAAATCCAATTCCGTATAGCAATTATGAATCTCGAAAACCGGAAAGCAATCGACATCGAAAGGATTTCCTTGAGAAATGGACTTACTCCAATGCCGATGGAGGCTTGTCATTCTGCTCATACAAAGCAACCAGAACTGGTAGAGGAAGAAAAATTTACACAACTTTAATATAATATATATACATATATATATAAATATAAATACCCACGAAAGAAACCTTTGGTAAGAGCATCAAGAACACCACTAGAGTCTAGATACTTCCTAAAAGCCTCTTTCTTTGCCTCCTTTTCCTGCAAATTGTTCAGCTTTCAGCAAGCCATACAGTGAGAGTGAGTGAAGAGGATCTCCAAACGACACACATTTCACAGTTACGAAAAAGCTTACCTCTTTAAAGGGATACATCTTCTTCTTCTTGCTTGAGAGCTATGTGATTGTGTAGATTGGATTCTTCTCTCAGAGTTCAGCCATTGATTTCGATGGAGTCATTATCTAATTAACATGGGAGTGACACGTGTCCGTTAGGCGAACGGAATATAATAGAACTGTAATAAATTAAGGGATAACACATAAGCGCCAAGTCACCCAACATTCCTCTCTCCGCCATTTCAGCGCGTCATCAAATAGGGGTGGGTAGGATTCGAACCTTTCCCTCCCCTATGCGTGACAAAGGAATACCCAACTGGGCTAGCTCAACTTGGGTTATTTAGCGTACGCATTAATATTTATTTACAAAAAACACGCATAAATAAGTAGCATATTCTATTCCATTAATATGCATGAGTTTCTCGACCCGGGCTCGGGTTGACTTTCTCCGTGGGTCTTGTGTTGACTCTTTATACCCGAGTTCGCGTTGACTTTCTGGATTGGGCTCGATTGACTTTTTTAGGCCGGTCTCGGGTTGACTTTTTAGGCCGAGTTCGGTTGACTTTTGCCCATATTATGTTTATCGCGAAAGCAATATTAATTATTATAGTTCAATTATCACGTAAAAAAAAGAAGAAGAAGGAAACTAACACGATTATTTATATATATATTTAATAAGCGGGTTTTAGTAACCTACTATCCGGGTTCCGGGGTTTTTATTCTCTAAATCCGGAACCCGGATCCGGTTTAATCCGGATGCGGTTTTTTTAATAAACCGGAACCGGTTTAACCCGGATTAATACGGTTTTGTCTTTTTAAAATGCGGTTACGGTCCGGATGCGGTTTAAAACCCGCATTTCCGGGTTTTATTTACACCCCTACTCCTCGTACTAAATGGAAATTACTCGTAGACCAATAATCATGTTAATTTCCTTCTTTTATTTTTTTTACGTGATAATTTAACGATAATAATTAATATTGCTTTCTTGATATACATAATATGGGCAAAAGTCAACCGAACTCGGCCTAAAAAGTCAATCGAGCCCAATCCAAAAAGTCAACGCAAACTCGGGTATAAAGAGTCAACACAAGACCGGCGGAGAAAGTCAACCCGAGCCCGGGTCGAGAAACTCATGCATATTAATGGAATAGAATATGCTACTTATTTATGCGTGTTTTTTGTAAATAAATATTAATGCGTACGCCAAATAACCCAAGTTGAGCTAGCCCAGTTAGGTATTCCTTTGTCACGCATAGGGGAGGGAAAGGTTCGAATCCTACCCACGCCTATTATTTTGCAAATATTTGATGACGCGCTGACATGGCGGAGAGAGGAATGTTGGGTGACTTGGCGCTTATGTGGCAGCCACGTGGACACGAATTTGGCAAACTGACGGAAGCTAGTTAAATATGGACGGAAATTCAACTTTTGGTATTTATACCGCTATTAAATGAGGTTGGGGTTATGCCGCCCCAGTTGACCTAAGGTTGAGGACTTATGCCGCTATTATCCCATAAATTAATAGCTTTGATTGAAAAATAGTTTATCGGGTCTCACTTAAATTGATAATTCAGTAAATTTGCGAGATAATAATTTTTTTAAAAATATATAAGTGTAACCGATATATAAATTAATAATTCAATACAAAAATAAGAATATTACTTATATAATTATAAAATTACTATAAATAAATTATAGCATGTTATAAAATCATCTTAAATATTAAACAATTTATACTAATTAACTAATCATGTAATGTTTATAAATATGATTATGAAGTTATTCGTTTTATTTATTAAAATTTATGTCTCCTTAATTTCAATTCTAAGTTTCCACATAGCGTTAAGAATTTTATGTCTATTCTAACTGCAATTTTTTATGGGAAAAAAATAAATTAAAATTATTGTCTTTATAATTGAATCATTGCATGAACTAAACCTCATTTCTGTAATATTATATAATGACTATATAACTCATACTATATAAATAAATAATTCGATTATTTTGAAATAGTAATATATATTATAAAATGAGGAACTTGTAATTAATAAATTAAATTTTAATATACTCAAATTCACCAACTAAACACGACAAGAGATCACAAATATATAACTTCTACATCTTGTTTGACCTGCAGTAATAGAAACTCCAACTTTCACTCTCTTTGTTTGCCTTCTTCTGACGCTTGTTTCTTCGCCCGGAATCCGACTCGTCACTTTCTGAATCTCTTGGCACGTAAGCGACGTTCAAGTCGAGCGACTGTACCGTCCCGGCACTTGAATGCACTTGAGTTTCCCCGTCTTCGCGTTCGCTCGACTGTGAAGAAGGCGTCTCTTCTGATCTTCTACTCGCTTGTTCGTCAAGAAGATATGGCTTTGAAGCCACCTCATCGAGCACAGACTTAACGGAGTTGAAGAAGTCCTTTCCCATCTCAAGCTCCGTCGAGAAATTCTCCTTTCCGTCCACGACAAACACCATCGGGTTCTTCAGACCGAGCTCTTTGTGATTCTCTAATCTCTCGTACTGCCATCCTCGCGACTGCAAATTTGGCCAAACGACTTTCTCGAAGAGCCCTCTCGCCTGTACTTTGTTCAGCACCTTGGAGTGGCGGTTCAGGATGTCGGTCAACTCCGTGGGACTGAGCGAAGCGTATCTGACGGAGGGTGAAATTTTATCTGCTCGTTTCACAGGCTCGCGTAATTTTCCTATCCCGACGGCCTCCACGAGTGCAGGGAGTCCAACCATGCCCTTAATTTCAAACACGTATTGTTCGAGCGAGAGTTTTCCGGCCTTGAATTTCGATGAACTCTGTAAAGATTGTGAAACAGTTACTACTATTAAATATGAAAAACTTCCGAGTATTTGAACCAAAAGAAAGAAAAACAAGAAGACGTAAAGGTACCTTGATCAACAATTTCCGACGGAATGGATCATTCCCGACACGAGAAAGCAATCGAGAAAGTATATTATCTCCACTTGCTCCGGCGAACAACGCGTTCCCGTAAAGTCGCTGTGATTTTTCCACCGACTTGCAGCGCTTCGTCCAGAGGCGATACTCGGTGGATTTGTAGAACCTATTCCCGTAGTAGAATCTCGACAAGTCGCCAAGTGTCTTTGTCCCAATAAATCTAATGAGGGTATCGAACAGCTTCCCAAAGATGTAGAGGCCGACGACAAGGGCCTCGCGCTCGTCCTTCGTCCATTCTTTGCTCTCTACGATCCCGGGAACAACTTTCACCGGAGGCGAGAGACCGCCCGCCGCGTAGTTGTTCTCCCGATCATCTCGCGCGAGCTCCAACTGCTCGATCAGGTCCGGAAGCTCTGCGTGATACTCGGTGCCGATCCGATGTTGAACTTTCCCTATCGGAATCAAGAGACCGCCCACCGCATACCGGTTCTCTCGAACACCTCGCGCGAGCTGCGACTTGTCGATCAGGTCCGGAATCTCTGCCTGATACTGGGGGCCGATCCGAGGACGAGGAGGATCTTCCCTCTCAGTCGGCATTGCCCTAGTGTAAGAGAGATGACGTTACTTGTAGCTTAAGGTAGGTCTTGAATCTTGATTTGAGAGCAATGCACCCAAACAATCTTGATTTCGTTGGAGATTACCTTGAATAGTTTGGAGATGGAGGAGGAACTGCGTTCGCAAGAGAAGTCGGAGAGGCTATCCCGGCGTGAGCAGAGTCGAACGAATAAATATATACATATATATATTATACACACACAGATATATCAAATCTTTGTTCACACGTTATATATTGAATACATAGCATACACATTTGATACATGCGAAATATAGATATAATAATATCTTTTAATTATCATGTAATTAATTAATGATAAAGATTAAATATTTTTTAATTAATAATAATATGGATATTCTCTTTTATCTCTCTATAGTTAAATAATCCTAATGGACCACACTCATTAATTTAACTATATCTGTCTTAATAATATGATTTGTTTCATGCAATCAAATCAACTATAATTTATAAGTATTACTATTAAATCATAGTTCTCAATTGATACGTCGTACTGACAAAGTGTAAATGGACAAATTGTGTCTCTATCGGACTGAAAGTTTTGTTCAACTTGTTCAATAATGCTTTTAGTTTATTGTGCTTGCATCTAACGAATCCTCCCACACAATATCTCCACGTGTCATGTAACTGCATTAATGTGTCGGAAATAAACTTAATTTGGATAACATTTCAATTTATACTATGTACTTTAACAAACTTATCAATTAACTTCTTTCATTATTAATAATTTAATTGTACATGGCATAGGTTAAGTCAAACATTATTATGAGTGGAGTGAACCAACCCTAAACCAGAATTTCGATTATGAGAAACATTATCGTGGATAATGCATACATGCTTTATTATCTAGATTACAGCAACTGTGGGAGATATTTAAATTATTTTGTTACATGTTGACTCCAGATCGCAGATATATAAAAGCGATTCCGGTCATTTCCCATACATATATATAATTCTAAAATACTTGATACAAAACTTTAGGAATTAATATCTCAAATGCCGCAAGGAGTGATTTAGATGTATCAAAGAATTATTAATAAGTGATTTCTCCTATTTATCATATGGAATATGCCAATACCTCATTTACTGGGATAAAATAGAAACTCTAACACTGATGTAGCTTGCCTCCAACTTATTTAATATTAGATTTGTTTTTATGAATTTACTCTCTAAGGGGACAAATCATTATCAAATTGATACAAAAAGTATGAGAAATCACTATCACTATCACTATCACTATCACCATAAAGAAAATAAGAAATATATAAAGGAGAAGAAAAAAATATATTAAACTCAGAATCAATACCTCTTCTTCCATGAAGAAAAGAAACCCTAATCCACACATTTTTAATTACCACCGCCACCGCCACCAGTGTTTTCAGCTTCCGGGTCACCATCATCGGTATCGAAGTAGCGCTTCCAATACCAGTGATCTCTCCACACGGCGTCCATGTTCTCGATATGAACGTGATTGGCCTCCGGCAAGAAGAGGTGCGCGAGCACTGTCATGACAACCCCCGACGCCGTGAGGGGGATGAAGACCCCGTACTTCACGTGGCAGAGTGCGGGGGCGAAGCCCTGCGCGGCCACGAACGCGGAGATCATGCTGACCATGACGCTGAGCGCCTGTCCCTCTGACCGGATCTCTCGCGGGCACACCTCGCCTGGCACCAGCCACCCCAGCGGGCCCCAGGACACTGCGAACGCCGCGATGTAGCCCCATATCAGGACGAGCAGGAGTATCAGGCGAGTGTTATCCATGGACCCCACGCCGCTCACGCCAAAAATTATTCCGATCGCGATCCCCATCGACAACTGTACACACAAACGAATAAAGATTGTGCCGTTATATAGTAAGACGCAAATAATTTGCATGTATAATCAAATACAAGATGTATATATATATATATATATATTATATTTTAGATTAATATTGTAAACTTACCAAGCAAGTGGTCATTTGAATTCCACCGCGAAGGAATAAACGCCTCCTCCCACCCCGGTCGACGGAGAAGATCGCAATCGTGGTGGAGAGCAAGCTGACCAGGCCGTTCATCGACAGCGACACGATTTGTGCCCCGTTACCGTACCCCATCCTCTTGAATACCTTTAAGAAAAGTACTAAAAAGAAAATCAAGGAATATTTCTCTGCCAAATAATCTCATAATTTAATTTCATCAATATCAATATAAAATATGAGACCGGTGTAGCTGGGCCACGAAAAAGTTATGAAGTAATTAAGTATTTGAACTTGTAATGTAATTAGTTAATTAGAAACACTATTATAAATATGAAATAGCCATACTATGTAATATGTATCAACGTACCAAGGCTGCGTAAAACGAACAGAATCTGACGGCGTTGACGCCCACAAGCTGATGGAAGAGTGGCACGAGCACGCACAACACTAGCTGGGGGCGGTACCGGCGCTGCTGTAGAATGTCCAGCCACGGGCACTTGGCAGGCCTCGCGACGTTGCGGAGGAAGGCAAACTCTGTACACGCGCCATGGTCGCGGACCTTTTCGAGTGCCCAATTCGCCGCGTCGCTGTACCCGCGCTGGAGGAGAGAGATGGGGGTGTCGGTCACGTGGATTGTCCCGTAGGCAAGGACTGCTGCTGGGACCACCCCGATGCCGATGGCGCTTCGCCAACCGAAAATGAAGTTAGCGAAGCCTAAAATGATACCAATTGTGATGGCCATTTGGAAGAAGAAGTTGAAGGCTCCTCGGTATACCGTCGGTGCAACTTCTGATATATAGAGTGGAGCCGACTGAATAGATGTGCAAAACAAACTTTCAAAAGATATATATAAACTTCAAATAGTCGAACACGGGAACCTTACTCCTTTAGAACGAAATTGGCATTTCATGAATGATACAAGTAACGTGATTAAATAATATTTTTGCACAGTCCCGATTCTAATTGATACTATCGAAAGATTCCTTTGATAAATTAATAGACTCGATAATATATTACTAAACTGAAAAACTCTAAATTTTGAACAACCACTTGGCAATCATACTTTACACACATTTTTCTGATCATACAATACCTATGGTAATTATATATGCCTATCAAAAGAGTTATTTACTATTATCAATGCAAAGACGAAACGAACACCTGAAGGGCGAAGCCAACACCGACGCCGGCGAACACGCGACCTGCAACAAACATAGCCATGTTATGGGCGAAGCAACCGAGCATTGAGCCCACAAAGAACGCCGCTCCTCCAATGGCCATCGAGCTTTTCCTCCCGTGGATCGTCGTCACAGCCGAGGCAAAGAGCGAGGCAAACACCGATAACAGGTACGTCGACGACGCAAAGAGCGTCAAAATCGGGCTGCCAGGTCTGCAGTACGCGTTTCCGTCACGCCCCGGCACTTCGCGGTGTACCGACGACGGGAAGAACCTCGTCAGGAACGAGTTATCCAAAACTAGCCCTCCTGTCAAAGGGCGATTTCGGTAACATTCTCTCCAACATGATAAGCATAATATCTCATAATTTATTGGTAGGGTTTTGTGAGAGACCTGTGAGCGCGATGTCGTAGCCGAGCATGAGACCTCCCATGGAGGCGATCAAGACGCTCTTTATCAACTGATTAGTAATGACCCGATCGCTTTCATGGCTGCTTGAAATACCGTCAAACCTCTCCACAGGCATTGCTCACCGACGAGACGACCACTGATTCAAGTGATCATGAATCGTATTATTGACTCGTTGACCTAGCTAGGGCTTCATAGATCTTGGAGTTCATACAAATGTTAATCAACATATAAAGTTAGTTTCAGCTATTCTATTGTTGATATATTATATATGTTGTGAAATTGCGGCTCAGTGAAAATCTTATTTGCTTAGATAATTTGTAAGGGTATTTACGGTAAAAGTACTCAGAGTTATTCAAAATAGTGAGGCATTCTCAAAGTTTCAGTTGTGCCGAATGAATTTCATCCTTGTACCTTTGTTGTTGTTATATCATGTTGAATAAATACTTAATATAAGGCATACACGTGTATATGCGCCGACGGAGACACACACGACGGAACCAATCAAAAATGTAAATTTTGCGGCTTTGGTGTTTGAGAAATATAATTTTGTAACAAGTTTAAGTGCTTTAACCGCATTTATCCCTTTTTATTATTTTACTGGTTAAAAAAAAATATTCTCTTAGGGAAACATTGCAATTTTATACCATAGTTTCACGAATTGGGTAAAAAAATCATGTTAAATATTTTTTCACAAAGAAGCAATATAAATGCAAGAAACATTAAAAGGAAAATAAGGGTAAATTTTGCCTACTTTGAAAATAATACAGAAAGAAAAGAAAAGAAATTTTATGTTCCAACTTCTATGTACTAATTCTACTCAAATATGGTATTTACTCATTCATATAAAGATTTGAGAATCGAAAAGCATCTAGAATAATCAATAGTTGAATATGAATACTAGTATCTTACATTAATACCATATTTAATTTAGTATGTAAATAAAACTGTAATCGATTTTACATAAATTAGATTAATTAATTGTGTTTCTTAAGATGTCAACAGTGTCCAAAGAATTACAAACAGTATGGTGGGCTTAACATAAAACCTTCCTTGATTAGCCATTGAAGAACATTTATCTTTAACTTCCTTCTTCCCCAGGTTCTTTGAGCTCACAGAACGGCACTCGTAACGTCGCGTGAGATTTAATTCAAGGGGCCGAGAAGGGCATAAATGTCCCATTCAAAAAGAGAGCAGATCAGCTGCAACATTGCTCATGATAGCCATGTGGAGAGCGACAAAACGGGAAGCATCAACAACAAGCCGTAGCTCACAAAAGAGTCGATATCTTTCATTTTCTCGACCTTGTTAAGATTATTCATAAAGCGCGTATAAGGACAGTCTTTCGCCTGCAGTTCCATTTAAATATAACCCTTATGTTAATGGATATCTCAAAAAGAAAATAAAGTACGCAAATGAAGGGGGAAAATGAAAATCGAACAGTGATTACCGCTGGTTTCGGATCAGTAATTTGATCACTAATGATCTCTGGATCTTCTATTATTTTTCCACTATCATCGTCGGTAATTGATCTATCCAAGGAAATTTCTGCACCATTCTTCTTCGGAGATTTACTTGGAATAGCTTTGTATGCAGAATCCGTATGCACCGTTTCCATGACCGAGCCAAAAAAGTTCGTCACAGGTACCTAAAAGAGTACAGAGATTATTTGATTCCGAGCTGCTTTACTTTTTTTTTTGCAAATTACTACGAATAATTATGAGGATTTTTAATTCAATTAGTAAGATACGTGTTACCTCTTCCAAACGTCGTTGGTACAGATCAGTACGATAGTATGCAGTTGACATCAGCATGCTCGGGTTGTATGAACCGAAAAGACTGTGAATTGCAGATCAGAGTAAAACAGAATTTATGAAGAGATCTCCACAAAGTTAAAACAAAATCTTACAATTTAAGTGTAAGATGACGGATTTACTTGAACGTACCTGCCTAATGAAGCATTGTCATACATGTTTAGCCTCTCAAAGAAAGAGAGAGTGTAAAATGTGAAACGATCGACCACAGAGACTCCAACCTGCGTTTAACAACAGAAAATGAAAAGGAAAACTGAGATTATCAAAGGCCCATTATATCCTGAAAATAGCATTGAAATTGCTGAGCGTGATAAGCGTCTACATACGTCAGAATCCAAGTGATGTGAATATGAGTTCTCTCCTTTCATGCTACTTCCGATAGCCAAAACTCCCGGTGATTGAAGCTGCAAAATAAATAAAAAATGTGACATTTTTAATCAGCAATATAGATTTTGATTAGATAGAGATAGTATTAGGATTGGTTTAGATTATTTCCAGAGTAGTCGTTTTTGAAAATTCAATTTTCAAACAAATTCACGAACGAATTAGATCTCGGACCTGAGAGAAGAGTGTGGCGGCTTGGCAAGTGTCGACCATTATCAGTAGCTCCTTGAATCTGAAACAGTTTATACATATATATGTAAATAAGCTTATGTCTATTGTTAACAAGAACAAATTAAATGGACATTAAACAGCAAGTAATAAATTAATAGCGCGATGAACAAACCTACGCTTTTCTTTCATTTGCTTAACAGCATCGGCCAAATCATGGCTTTGAAGCTCTTCCGAGTCCTGAAACTTCAAAAACTCGTCTCCTCCGTGACCTGTCATGTACAGAAGAATATGGCTTCCCTCGTCGCTCAATAAACGCTTAGATCTCGGAACGGCATTTTCATGGCGGCCCGTCAAAACACGAAGAAAATTCTCCACCGTCACTTCATACCCTCGATAATCCACCTAAAAAATTACCCCGTTCAGAAAAAAATCACATTGCTAAACTAATTTCATGGTTAGGACGAGACAACCTCGACATTGTCACCGTACAAATTGAGCTTGTGATTCTCGTTGTTGAAAACTTGCGCCGGAAACTTATTCCGGGCATTACAGGCCATGTCGTCGGCGAGCATTAGTATGATTCTCTCGTCGGGAATCCCGAGCCTCTTGACCGTTCTGTCACACAGAGATAATCCAACTTAGAACCTGTCTAAACCCAAAGTTCCGTGCTCGAATTCGAACATTTCGATCTTTGTCTCACCTATACAGAGACAAGGTATTGGCCATGTGTCGGTAATTAAACCTGAACAAAGGCAAATCAGGCGATCACCAAACAGAACAATGAATCTTAAGCCCAAAATTGAATCAACCTCGCACAGAATCGATAAATTACAACTAAAAAATTGATACCATTTTCGCAAATTGATACTCAGATTGAAGCAGATATCAAAGACCTAAGTTGGGCGACCTACCAGAATCGAGAGGTACAGACAAGAACGGCCCAGTTGTTAGTGTGCATAGTGGTCTCAGACGAAGACGAAGGCAAGCCGTTTGCGAGAAGGTTGTCGAAACCGCCGATTCCTAAGAGCATGAGAAACGCCATTGAAGCTCGCATCTTCGACGCCATATCTGAGCTCCGATGAGAGCTTGGTCGCGAGATCGATCTACTTCAATTTCTTTTCATCTGACTTTGACCTCTTATTTCTTGAAAACAGACAAATACACCCCAAAATCATAAAAACTCTCAGTCAAGCCCTTTTCTGGTCTCTACGTGTGTACTTTTTCAACTTTTAACTTCCAAATCTCAAGGTTTCTTCCATTGTTAATACTTAATAGTAATAGTAATAGATGTATTTAAGTTGTGTAATTGAAGTGATACATATACATAGTAATAGTAATAATAAATAAATAATTTATGAAAATAATACTATCTAGAAATATGTGTGGAGCAATTCGAGAGTTAACTTAGACTTTAGTTTTACAGTTTTTTAACAACAAATACATTAGACTTTAATAACTTTAATTTTTGAAGACTTTAATAATTTAACAAGAAGACTATTGTATTGTAGTCTTCATGCCCCTTTTACTATTTCTAAGTAGTAAACTGATTTTAAAAAAGGAAAGCTCCCTCCATTTTATTTATATTTATTTCGTTTATATATTTGAAAAACATATAGTATTTGTCTACATTTTTAGTTGATGAAAATGTTCAATTTTTTCTCGATTAACCGTCTTGCCGGTAGTCATCGACAAATATTTTATGCCAATCCATTATCCGTACAAAAAATGTAAATATAACAAAAAAATTATGTAGTTTTTGAAAAAGTTTGCGCTTTTCAACATTTTTCGACAAAAGCGCATTCAATGCAAAAAAAAAAACCAAAAAAATACTTTTTAAGAAAAAAATTAACTTCGCACGGCCTACTAGTCAAGTATCGAGATAGATAGGTTGAGTTGATTGGATTTAGAAATGGAGATTTCTATTTATATACTAGCAATGTTATAGTTGTCTTTGTATTTATTTAATGTAAGACTTTCCAAATCCAAACAAATGTGTATTTTTCATTCATTTCTATTTGCTTTACGTGGGACTGTACCAAAAAGCCAAATAGTTAATTATGTGTATTATCAAATTATGTATAGTATCTTTTAATCTTGTTTTCATTTTCTTATGTTTGAGTATAACATGATTTTATTTATATATGTTTGAGCATGACATGATTTTATTTGAGTATTTAGAGTAAGACTATATTTTATTTACATATGTAAACTTAAGAAATATATTCTTAAAATTATTTTAGTAGGTTTCTCATCGATAATCCTCGATAAGTGTTGATAATCTTTGATAAGTGTCGGTAACAATAAGCTATTCAAGCAAATTATGACGTATGTACTCAATTAATAATGTCACGTATTTATAAATAGTATAAGATTTCCTTCAAAAAAGACCAAGGCGAGTAATCCTAAAAAAAAGGCACTACTTGAATTACTCTCCAACCCTAAGAGCATGACTCTATTTCTTTATTATTTTTTTGTTCTAGAGAATCCATTTTGCACTTGCTTTTCTCCATACATTTATTTAAAAAAAAAAAAAAAAAGCATCAACATCAAGAGATCATGAAGAAGATGAAACACAAATTTACTTTACTTTCTTTCTCATTCATATCCTAAAATTACTTATTAGTTTGTATACGATATTAACGGAAGTGGACGGCCCTATTTGTCCTCCAAAAAATCTTCTCTAAATACGGCGTTGCCACATGCAACATCGTGAGACATGACTGTTGAAATCGGTTTTTACAGCTAACAAATATGTC
Organism: Parietaria judaica; assembly: GCA_954871525.1. Classification (NCBI taxonomy): domain Eukaryota; kingdom Viridiplantae; phylum Streptophyta; class Magnoliopsida; order Rosales; family Urticaceae; genus Parietaria; species Parietaria judaica. Next base: position 13,575,887 of record OX940862.1, read on the forward strand.
ATATTATACTTAAATTATGAATTGTAATGAATTAATTTTAAACATAGATTATTATGAAAGTGATTTGTACATAATAATATTAGAATTAGTTATTTTTAAAATTTGCTGGGAAATATGAAATTGAAAAAATGAACGCAAAAATTGATGAGAAAATTTGAAATTGATTGAGAAAATATGAAATACGAGGGAATTATGAAAATAAAATTAGTTATTAGTGAAATTGACTAATGAGTTATGAAATAGAAATAGAAATTTAAATGAGTGGATGATGAAATTCATTAATGAACTTTGAAACTAATTATTGAATGTGAAAGTGAACTAAAAAAATTCAAATAATATAATTTTTAAATTAATTATTAAATAATGAAAATTGAAATGATGAAGTGAGTATTGAAAAATTATATAGAATACAACAAATAAATGTTTTAAATTCTATAATATAAAACGCATCCTCTAATTTTTTTTGTTAATAACATGTTCATTAATATTATAACTCAAGTTATTATTTTTCTATATATAGTTAATAATATATATAGTATAATGGAACGGGTCTATACGGGGCGAGCCATAGTAGGCTAGCGACAAGTTTATTGAGGCACGGGGCAGGTGGACCACACAGCCCGGCTCAAGAAGGATTCAGGGCGGGGTGGGTGTGGGCATAGGCTTATAAAAACATAACCCAACTCAATCTTATTGATAGGATCGGCTTATTCCAACCCGCAGAAAAGCGGAGCGGAGTGAAGTAAGGTTATAACTCTATCTACGGTAATCGATACAAGGATTAATGCTACATAAAGTACTTCATGTTTAGGTCAACGTGAAAGTTAGTTTACAATCTTTTCTTCACGGCTAAAGTATATTAATATGATTTTTGTGTGTTGATCATGACCCTCTATCGAAACCCACTAAATATAAAAAAATTATAAATATACATTTTGTAAAAAAAATATTTATAAAAATTAAAATAATAATAATTTTTAATGTGATACGTGGCAGGCTGCCACGTTTCCACCCACTAACGTCCGTTAGTGGCTTTTGACGGAAGCTAGTGGTCAACACAAAAACACAATCTTTAGATACTTAGCCACGAGTAAAATAAAACTTAAACACCAAGTTCACATTAACTCAAACATTGAGTATTTATCCGGCATTAAGCTGGATATAATTAAATCTAAATCCATGTCATTAACCTTTAACACTTTATATATTGTGTTTTTACTTTTTAGATCATAATATTACCGAACACCAAAAACCCTAGTCTCACTAGGTCAAACTGCTTTTCGATCGACTCGCTATATATATATATATATATATATATATATATTCTCACCACAGAAACAAAATTATGCGAGCAAAAAACAAAATAGAAGTGGAAACTATTCATCATTCCTTGCAGTCACTGAAATAAAAAAACCCTAGCGAGTTGGGTCGTCGGTTTTCTTCGCTGATGAATAATGCCCGTCGACGGATTTCAAGATCCTACCTTTGGCAGGACCCACAAAATCAATTGGTATCTGACATTCATTTCCATAGTCGCTTGCATAGGAGGTCTCATCTTCGGCTACGAACTCGGAATCACAGGTCTCACAATACCCTAAACCTATCCCATTTCTAACGCTTATATACTTACAACTTATATGTTACCGAATTCGCCCTTTCACAGAAGGCGTAACTTCGAGGCAGCTCACGGAAAAGTTCTTCCCGTCGGAGCAAGGTGAAACTCCGGCACATGAGAATGCTTACTGCAGATTCGACGACCATAGTTTGACGCCTTTTATCTCGATTCTGTACGTGGCGGCCATGATAATGTCGTCCGTTGCCCCGGCCATGAAGTCGGAGTTAGGCAGAAAGGGTCCGATGGTCATGGGAGGACTATTTATTTTCGTGGGCTCTCTTCTCAGTGAGTTCGCCGTTAACTCAAAATCCAGAGTTATGCTCTTCTTTGGTCGCATAGAGCTCGGTGCCGGTGTTGGCTTCCTCATTCAGGTGCTCGTTTTTAGGCTCTTTTTAGTAATTGGCTTCTGAATTATGTTAATGATATGAAATATGGAAATGCGTGTGCCATACAAAACTTAATAAAGTGTTTTTTTTTCTTCAATTAGTTAACGAATAAGGAGATGAATCTACTAAATTGATTACTGTTCAACAATCAAGAGACTTTAGTTTTAATAGTATATATTTGTATAAAGTCTCACAAGATGATAATATAAATTGATACCTTTGAACAAGTAATGCCATGTTTTTGAGCTTCAACTACTCAATGCTATGCACAGACATCTTGGAAATTCAGTCGAATTTTATTGTTTCAAGCCTCAAATGATTAGTTTTTGGATTTTTCGTCAATTTTCCCGATTTGAAGCTCCTATATTCTTCACATCTTCATTGTTTTAATTCGCTTTTCTATTTCCGGTAGTTAGGGTTTATGAATATCTTAATATGTCGTTGTTCCCAATTCATTTATCTATGAGATAAGAAATTTGACACCCTAATAATTGCTTCTTGTGTGCATTTTCTCTTCTTTGTGTATAACCTATACTCACTTGGAACTTTATAATTTCTCATTTACAGTCAGTGCCACTCTACCTAACGGAAATGGCGCCGTCAGGATCCCGAGGAGCCCTTAACATCGCCTTCCAAATGGCCATCACAATAGGTATCCTTCTTGCCACCCTCGTCAATTTCCTCGCTAGAAACATGGCCGGTGACGGGGCCTGGCGGCTCTCGCTCGGCTTGCCTGCGATTCCAGCAGTAGTGCTCGTGGCCTGCGGAATATTCTTCCTTCCGGACACCCCCATCTCCCTCCTCCTGCGAGGACACCCCGAAGAGGCCCGCCGGGTGCTCACCCGGGCCCGCTATGGTGATGATGTGGAAACCGAGTATGCTGACCTCGTCTACCCCGCTGCGAGACAAGCCGAGAACCCGTGGCGGGCCTTGCTGCTGCGTCAGTACTGTCCCCAGCTCGTCATGTGCATTTTGGTACCGCTCTTCCAGCAAGTGGCCGGCACCAATGCTGCTGTGTTCCTCGCCACGGTGGTGTGCAGGATTATGGGGTACGGAAACAGCGCAGTCCTCATCTCGGCGATGACGTGCGGCCTCATCAGCCTCATGGGGACGGCAATTTCGTTCGTGTCCGTCGACCGAACTGGGAGAAGGCTTATGTACCTTCGTGGTGGAATCATAATGATCATTTGCCAGGTAAATTTAAAATATCCAAAAGTAATGAAATCCGGATCCCGTAATGAGATTTTTATTATAATTTTTTAAAATATAACATAAAAAAATGTCACACCCTTTAGATTTTAAAACTTAATGATAATTTTTTTTTAAATAAATAAAACATCGTTAATCTTAGTCATACCATGGGTTACCCATTACCTCTCGGACTCTCGGTCGACTTATAATCTTTACCAATCAATATTGATTATTGACAAAAATTTAGTATCTCGGTAAAAGACAAAAGTTATGTAATGTATAGTAATTACGTACTCGTAAGTCCTCAAAGTGAAAAATTAATTGAAAAACGTTTATATATATATATATATATATATATATATATATATATGCAATGCATTATACATAATACATATATATCTTGCAATACTGCATCATCAATCTTGTACATGAAAATAATACATCATTATATACAAAGGTGCTTCAACACCGAAAAATATGTCTTCATCGATCTAGTATGTGAAAAAATATATAAATATTGGAGTATTTGTGTGTACATGTTATATAGTTGGCAATTGGACTCGTGGTCGGAATATCGTTCGGCGTGAGCGGCGTGGGGCCAATAAAGCCTGCGATCATGCAGCTTCTGCTGATGCTGATTTGGTGCCACACGGCAGCGTTCGCGTGGTCGTGGGGCCCGCTGGGGTGGCTTGTGCCGAGCGAGATGTGCCTGACAGAGATTCGGTCACAAGGGCAGGGGGTAAGTGCATCGGTGAACATGGCCGTCGCGTTCTTGGCAGCGCAATTGTTTCCCGTCATGCTCTGCCACATGAAGTTCGGGCTCTTCTTGTTCAACGTGTACTTACTGATCCTCGTGACCACGTTCATCTACTTGTTTCTGCCTGAGACCATGCACACTCCCCTCGCTTACATGGAATTCATCTGGAGAGACCACTGGTGTTGGAAGGACATCTACGACACCGCTGCCGATGGCCGGCAAGAGAACGCCTTGATCTGATCAAGGATGTGCAAATTCAGGTTTTTTTGTTATACTAGTTTTGCTGCAAATTAGGATTGTTGATTGTTGCCTTACTTAAATTTTCTTCATGGAAGAAAATGAAAATATAGTGATATTGATTTGATACCTTTTTTTTTTCTTTCTTGTTCTCCTTATCATTAAGTAAAAGGGTATAGATTAATATATCCCCTCGTGACTTTAATTTATAACTTTGTATAGTATTGTTGCGACAGGGACGGAGGCAATAGGGTCCCAGAAAGGGCATGTGCCCTAACTGAATTTCGATATAAAATTATTTTAATACATTCATTGGAAGATTGTGACCATAGCTCAATGGCACAAACATTTTTGTGTCACGCTCCAAACCCACCCAACCCAACAGTGTTCGAATCCTATACATTCAATTTTATATTACTACAACGTGAAATAAAAATTATTGGACTAGAACAGAATCTTGTTGATATAATTTAGTTAAATTATGAACATGTTAATTAATAATTTATTAAATTATTAAGATAATATCTTTTTATGAATAATTTAGTATAAATTAGTAAAATTATAGCATACTCTGTAGTTAAATTTTGATAATTTAGTAAAATATTAATTTCAAAATTAGATAATAATTTGATGACATGATAAAAAAAATTATCTCTATATATATTATAAGATATATATATATATATATATATGATATATGTATTGTATATTCCAAAGAAAAAAATTATCTAATTGTGCCCTTCTTCAACTTGAGAGCTGGCTCCGTCACTCGTTGCGAATATATATAATATATATATCTTTTTTGTGCCATTTACTTATAGTTTTTGTAAATATAATACCTTAATTTTTAAAAACAGCTGAAATTTGTCATCATATGTGATTTAACAATGCTATTATTTTTGCTCGGGCTCGTGTTCCCCTTCTCTCTCTCTCTCTCTCTCGCTGTGGAAAACTTCCATGACTCCTCGTCGTCATCGGCTCGACAGGTCTATACAGCCGAGTTTCACTTTTTCGGTCTTTGCAGCCCGGCCCCTCATGGTCGTTGGCTCGTCAACTTGCCGTTGTTAGCTTGTAAAAATGTAGCAAGAGGTTATATACAAGTAAAATTATAAAGTTGGAAATAAACGACAATTCTTTTCTTTTCTTTTCTAATTATCATAGAGTATAAATAGTATAAGAAGAAAAAAAAAAGTTCACTTTGAGGATATATTTTGGTTGTTTTTATTTTATAGATTTAAGGGTATATCTTAGAAAAATTTAAAGTGGAGATTATACAAAAGTAAAATAGTTTATATATGTATATATGTTTATTCGGTAAACGCACGAGCTTGGTGGTCAACAGTCAACAATGCCACGTTCTAGTCATACCACAAGTTAGACTTAGAAGCTTCTCAAGCCAATAATTTATCGGATAATCGACAATAAATTACAATAAGCATCACGTGGTCACTGGTAACTGACAAAACTACGTAATATACATGTATAATTTTGTTTAAATATTGATTTTAAAATGGTGTATACATACATAGATACTGAGATACATATTAATATATAAGTCTACATATTTTGACAATAAATTACTAATATAAACAGAAAGAAACGCAAATTTGACCGAATATATCAAAAAAAATTACCATGAATTGCAAACATGCTCACTTAAACTATTAGAGAGCTTGATCATGGATTATTAGAGCATCGATTGAGGTTATATGATCCATCGGCATATATATTATACAGTTGTAGTTTTAAATACTGAAAAAGTACTTATGATCCTATGTTAATCTGTTTAAAATATCTAGTAAGTTCTAATATTGGATATACCAATGTTATAAACTTACATTTTCTATGTAAGTCGCCCTACTTATAATGCATACGGTCTAAATCGAGTGAAATACTATGTAATAGTGTTTTTCTATTCGTAACTTTAAGCTGATGTGTATTATAATATAAGAAACTAATTACTGGTATTTCGGGGGATATTTATTTAAGTTTCTTTCCAATTGAACTGATTAAACAGTTATAATAAAAAATGACATAAATATTAGTTACATGATGGAACTAGCACCTAGTAATTTACATTTTACATGACGTAATGTGATATATATATATATACATACATACAAGGATACATGGATAAGCATGACCTCTTCTCTTCTCTTCTTTTCTTTTCTTGAATCTTGACTAGTCTTGCCACTCTTGCATAAGATATATAATAAGATATAGCCACCATAATTTATAATCTTAATCAAATTATTATTTTCTCTCTTTTCTTTTGAGGAAATGAAAAAGGCGATAGTATTGACTTGTATACACTATCTTCCAATATTAGTTCACTACGTGTCCGTGAGTGAATGGAAGAAAAAATCATCTCTTATATATATATATATATATATATATATATATATATATATATATAATATACATTCAATTTATTAGGTTATCAAATGTTTCACGGTTTTGAGCTGAATTATCACTTTCATTATGAAATCATTCACGTGACGTCATTATTTGCCCTCTTTATATATCACGTTTATAATATATAAACAATGCACTTTAGCATGCATGTGGTGTGGACAACATATTTTATGACCTATATCTGATTATATATTATCACAAATATATATGTATATTATTAGGTATAAGTATAACTGTAACTATACTATAATATCCTAAGATTAGAAGTTATAATTAATAGCAAAACAATTGAATTCGAATTTTATAAATAGTCTATTTGACCATCTCTGCGGTTAAGTTATATTATATCAAGATCGGGTTCGGTTATATTATATCAAGATCTAGACCGAGTCTCGTGACATAATTTTTTTGGTTTAACAACTCATGCTATTAAATTTATATGAAAGACGATTGTAAATAAAAATTTGTATGAATAATATATATATATATATATATATATATATATATATAATTTACTGAGTGAATTAAACGTTCTTATTTTCTAATTCATACCGCATTTTTTCTTGCGTTATCAACCCGAAAAACAATTTAATGAAGGTTAAATAATAATATTATCACAAATATATATGTATATTATTAGGTATAAGTATAACTGTAACTATACTATAATATCCTAAGATTAGAAGTTATAATTAATAGCAAAACAATTGAATTCGAATTTTATAAATAGTCTATTTGACCATCTCTGCGGTTAAGTTATATTATATCAAGATCGGGTTCGGTTATATTATATCAAGATCTAGACCGAGTCTCGTGACATAATTTTTTTGGTTTAACAACTCATGCTATTAAATTTATATGAAAGACGATTGTAAATAAAAATTTGTATGAATAATATATATATATATATATATAATTTACTGAGTGAATTAAACGTTCTTATTTTCTAATTCATACCGCATTTTTTCTTGCGTTATCAACCCGAAAAACAATTTAATGAAGGTTAAATAATAACTATTATTTTGAAAAAAAAAATGTTAAATGAGCACGTGGGACAATAATAGTCTTGAAAGTGAGATATATGACGAAGAACGTACTTTTCAAGATCAAAGACCGTTATGTCAAACTTTCATTAATGTATTTTTACAAGCCTGACGAGACCCAAGCTTGAAATAATTGAAAGCACGTATCTTTAATCAAAAAAGAAAAAATAATATATCTTTACTTTATTTGACCTTACTTTAATATTTGTAGAACCTAATCAACTAAATTAACTAATACTCAGTCCTAATATTACGATGCTAATTTTGACTGGGACACTCACACGAGCAAACTTCTAATCTTTGGTCAATTGATATACATAATAAAATATTTCCGATAAAATCAGCTAAAAAATAAATGAGCGAAAGTGACGTCAGTATACATTCTTTAATTACTCTTAGTGCAATATATAATTTTAACATTGTTAAAATTGTAATAGTTAATTGGTATTTAAAATATTATAAAATCATTAAGAATATATTGCTAAAAAAAGAAGGGAATTATGCCATCAATTCATTTTGCAACAAATATCTTCTTTATTTTATCGTATTTGAACCAAATAATAATATAATATATAACACACTAATGACTAAACTAAAGTTTAAACAAATTAATTTAAGATGTTTATGTATAATAACGAGTCCTTTCTATTCTAGAAGATTACTTAATTTTTGCTATAGTAGACTTTGATTGTATGTAGTAAAATAGCACGTGATCTCATGTCGTGGAAGAATCATGGACCTTTGACTTTTTGACTTTTGCCACGACATTGACTTGATTCCCTTATTACAGCAACTATGTAGTGTTCATACTTCATATGATCATTTTTGAGATATTTATTCTATTAAAGTGATTGAAAATTAGGCTATGTGGTTGTTCTATCGGTAACAAGTACATCACTTAAAATATTAAAAGTTTTTAAAAAAAAAAGTCTTGAGTTCGAGTCACTATAAGAGTAGGAGTGAAATCCAAAGACCATTACATATATAAATATAAAGAAAAAAAAAAGCGATTAAAACTTAAGTTTACACCAGATCAATTAATATTGTTGGTCTCTAATCTTATTAAGTATTTATAGATTTAGATTTAGGTCCCTCCTGAAAAATAAAAATAGAAATAACTTCTTGGTTATGATTTTTGTATGGATTTAGCTCATCCATATGCAAAATAGAAAGAAAGAAAAAATATCTCCTCATTGTGATTTTTGTTTTTTACTTTGTGGATACGGCCTCGTCTCCATCCAAGTGTTAAATTGGATAGACAAATTACAAAATAAATAAATAAGAAATACATGTACAATGAGAGTTTTTTTTTAATCTTAAATATTTTGATATTTATAGAACTATATAATTTTGCTTTTCATAAATAAAAAACTAAGTATCATAAATTTTCTTAAAATAATTATAAGAAGATATATCAACTTTTAGTTTTTCAATTTATCCCCAATAATATAATATTTTGAGATTGAATTGATAATTTTTAAACTAAAAATTAGATATTTTTTAGATGAATTTAAAATCAAAACTTATAATTGGTATGTCTGATGATTGATATATAAGTCCATAATTAAGAATGAAAGTGTACATTATTTATATTTAAATAATTTAAGATTACCAATACACACTAAATCAGTACTAGAATTAGATTATTGTGTATAGTCATATAAATATATAAATTGAGTACTCGAATATATAGTAGGCTCAAGTGGCTGTTCATGTACCAATTAGGTTATGTGAAAAGAGAGACATAATTGACTATTCCTTACGCATCTTTTTCAGCAGCAAAGAAAGAAATGTGATAATTAATTATACATGTTTCCTCTTTGGTCTCCTTTCTATATATCATTATCTGTCGTTTTAGTCAAGCTTGCCCAAAAAAATACTATTAATCAAATGGTAAAGTAAAATAATATTCTTCATAGAGTTTCAAAATATTCAAGAATTAATCATTGAGCTTCAGACATTATATGATAGTTAAATATACATTCTAAAAATCTCGTGAAATCAATACTCGAGTTTTTTTTAATTTTGATTGGATCATTTTCTAGCTTTGCTACTTGGATCAAAACGTTAAATTGATACTCGATAAATTATTAACTTTTTTAATATAATAAATTTATGTCTATCACTCTTTGCATTGATCGAGACTATTTACTATATATATATATATATATATTATTCTTTAATTATTTACATGAGTATTAAAATTTCAGATGTGACCATGGTGTGATTGAAAGAGAACTTTAGCTAATTATTTTTCTTCTTTTGTTTGTAATGTAATTATATAATATTTTGAGTTTTTTTTTTTTTTTCTCACGATCCAAATCTAATTGGATATGAGCTTATTTTGTGAAATTTTGAATTTTATTTTTTCAAAAGAATAAAAATATTAGCTTGAGACTATAAGGTTTTGAGACCCCTTTTTTTTATCCACTTTCTTGACCACCTTGATTTCTATTTTCTACAATCTATTGTCAATAAATTTCAGAATATAGGAATATATTTCATCTTTTTGAGTGAATATAACCGGTCGAAGGATTAATTTTGTGGAAAAAAGCTAAATATATATATATGTTTTAGAAAAATCATGGTTGAGCAGCCAATCTAGAATACATGAGTGAATACTTTCCACCAGACATATTCTGATATTTTATTTTGTGTGACCTAAATTGTTCCCCATATTCATTGGTCAATGCCTTGACTTTCAACTTTTGTCTTCTTCTATTTCCCCACCTTCGTGTGACCATCCTCTCCTTTAAATTAATTAAATATCAATCAATTATGTCAAATCACTTGCATGTACGTGAGCCCAAAAAAATATTGTCTAATAATGATAAATATTTATTCATGCTTACAAAAATCTACTTATAAAAGAAGTAAACTAGTGGAGACTCAAGACCACATAACCTAGTCATACATTAGATAACTTTAATTATATACACACAAATCTCTCCTTCTCCTTCTCTTTCTCATGGAACGCGTGCATGGAAACGGCAAGCGAAACGACGACGCTTCGAATCCGAGGAGCCGAAAGGCCAACAAAACGAGCAAAGGCAAGAAAGACCCTATCAAGATAAAGTACATCTCAAGCCCCATGATGGTCCGAGCCAACAATGCGTCGGAGTTCCGAGCGATCGTTCAGGAGCTCACAGGTCAGAACTCCGTCATCAGCGACGACATGTCGGACGATTTCACGGGCCCTGAGTATGATGATCAATATCATGGTGATATTCAGATCAATCTCGACCAACCACGAGCTGATCAACTTGTTGATCGTACCCTCTGTGTCGTCGATGATGAGCATCACAACAATAGTAGTCTTGCTTCGTTTGATGATGAAGCTAGTCAGTTTTGGAGATCGGAAGCTGTTTCGGAGCAAAGCTTCAATGGCGGATTCCAATATCCATGTTTGTTTGTGTGAAATTTGCATGTTATATAGCATGAAAAAGTGAGTTTCTTATTCTATATATACTACCGTGTTATGATATAGTATAAGTTTTCATGGTATATTGATGAAGAAGAAAGCAAACAGTTCGACAAAGTTGATGAATATGAATTCCAATATTATTCATTGCATCTCGTTAAAGCCTACAAATTATGTTCAGTAATAATTATGTTACAAGTAAAATCCGATTTTTTGTACGTCAAAGTTGTTTAAAAAAAAAAAAGATATGAATTCGAATATGTGAATTTTCATAAATAGTTAACAATATGTGACGAGTCGTGTATAATTATCAAACTAATTTTCACATTTTACCTTCTTCCAGGAAAGAGCTAAAATGAAAAGCAAACTACCCCATTAATTAGTCAAATAAAAAAGATAAATTTCAAGTTTAATACAAAAGATAATCTGATCTCATCGTCTAATTAAAATTATATATATATATAATTTGACAATGGTCAAATATTATTGTCAAAGATGTCAATGTCTCGGTCCAAAAACGTAATGAATAATTATTACATAAATTAAAACTGTTGATCACCCATCGGTGACACAAGATCATGTGTGTCACAGTCACTTAAAGATAAGGAGCCTATCGGGCGATGACATTCAGTCACCATCCGGGGACGATAAGGATGAGCCAACGGCTATATAAGCAAAGCTCGTACAGCGGTTAGAAGCAATCAGACCATACAGCAAAGAGAGAGAGAATCAGGAAGAGAGAGTTCTTGAGAGACAGAGCTTCTCAGGCGAGTCAGACGGTGGATACGACGACGAAGGTGACGACGGAGTACGGAGAGGGAAGGCTCGGGAACGACAGACAGAGGAGCACACTCTGGCGATCTGTCGGAGCTTCTTCGCGGCGTCAAAGAGGTTCGTTCGCACCGGGGTCCTGATCGCCGGCGTTCTCTGGGTCTGGTTCATCTCCGATCATCGTGAAGAGCGCTGGAAGACGAAGGTCATCTCGACATCGTATAGCGTAAGGTGGAGTCATCGGAGGGAGCTGTGAAAGGAGCTGTGAGTTTGAATTCAACGGGAAGATCATCTTCTGGAGAAGATCGAATCTTTTGTAACCGGTTGTGTAATTCAAACATCATCGTGATCAATAAAGCGTTAGTCTTTGTCGTCCAATTCAATCGTGTTATTCCGCATTTGTTCGTGGTAATCGATATTCGTATCGGGTTGCTGGGTGAAATCCCCAACAAGTGGTATCAGAGCTCCTTCTCTCGGTGAATCAAGGAAGGGTTCATCGGAGAATCAAGATCCGAGTTCAAGAACCGAACAAGAAAGTAAAGGAGTTCAAGATTCTGAATCTTGACGAAGATCGTCAGAGTCACTCCTGCCAAACGCGATAAGGAATAATGGGACCAGACAAGACAGATATCGCGAAGTTCACCGGCGATGGTGACTTCAACATCTGGAAGATCAAGATGCACGCACAGCTGTGCCAGATGCGCCTCGACAAGGCGCTCAAGGGCGATGAGGCATTCTCGGAGAAGCTGAGTGAGGAGGACAAGGAAGACATCATGACGAGGGCGAGAAGCACCATTATTCTCGCTCTCAGTGATGATGTCATCAGAGACATCCAAGACGAGACGACAGCTGCAGGAATCTGGAAGCGTCTCGATGAGACGTACAACAGGAAGTCCTGGGCGAACGAGTTGTTTCTCAAACAACGGATGTATACCCTCAAGATGGCTCCGGGATCATCGCTGAAGCAACACTTTATCGAATTCAAGAAGATCATCACAGATCTGAAGACGATAAATGTGGAAGTCCCGTCAAAGGATCAAGCACTCCTCCTACTGAATTCGGTATCGGGGATGTACGACAGGATCCAGGACATTCTGCTATTTAGTGGCAGGGAGACCCTCACCGTCGACGATGTTAAGACGGCCGTGCTAGCCAAGGAGGTTCAGCGCAAGCAGGAGGGCAAGTTCGATGGAAGATCAGGTGGAGCGGAGAGCCTCGTCGTTAACCGTGAAAGACCGGCTAAGCGAGAGAAGTTCAGGAGAGGCTCACCGAGGCGATCTTCATCGAGGCCGAGGAGCGGCAAGTGTTACAACTGTAACAAGGAAGGACATTTCAAGAGAGATTGTCCCGAGAAGAGAACGGGTAAGCCGTTCAGAAGGAATAGCGACGACGGTCCAGCGAACGCTTCCTAGGTATCGGGAGGGTACGACAGCGCTGAGGTCCTCGCGATGATGCCGACCAGCATGCGAACAGCGTGGATACTGGATTCGGGATGCTCGTACCACATGAGTCACGAGCAGAGTTGGTTCGAGGGGATGAAGGCCGACGAGGAGGTCATGCCAGTATCGACGGGCACCGAGGAGATGTGCGCTGTCGAGGGGATTGGGTCGATATCATTAAGACTCAAGGATGGCACACGGAGAACCCTGAACCAAGTAAGGTATGTCCCTGGACTCAAACGAAATCTTATTTCTTTGGGTGTCCTCGAAGAGCAGGGATACTCATGGAAGTCATGCAAGGGTGGCTTAAAAGTCACAAAGGGTGAGATGACATTCATGAGGGCTTATCGGTACAATGGCATATACATCCTAGAGGGTGAGACTGCCATCGGGGAAGCAGCAAATATCTCAACGACAGTGTCGAAGACCACTCTATGGCACGATAGACTGGGGCATGTCAGCGAGAAGGGGCTTGATGTACTCAAGCGAGGAGGCTGCTTCGGGAACGATAAGGTGGAGAAGCTCGACTTCTGCGAACACTGTGTGTTCGGGAAGCAGCATCGGGTGAAATTCGGAAAGGGGTCTCACACGAGCAAGTCAGTTCTTGACTATGTTCACTCTGACTTGTGGGGGCCGGCACGAGTAGATTCGCATGGAGGAAACAGATATTTTATCTCCTTCATCGACGACTACTCGAGGAAGCTCTGGGTTTATATGATCAGATCAATGGACAAGGCTTTCGAAGCCTTTGTCAACTGGCGCGCACTTGTTGAAAATCAGTGCGGGAAGAGGCTCTTGCATCTCCGCACGGACAATGGATTGGAGTATCTGTCCGAGGAGTTCAACGATCACTGCCGGAAGGCAGGCATCCGACGATCCAAGACTGTGAGGCACACGCCTCAACAGAACGGTCTCGCTGAAAGGATGAACCGAACCATCATGGAACGAGTAAGGTGTATGCTCTCGAGGGCAAATTTGTCATCGCGGTTCTGGGGAGAAGCTGTCCATACAACGGCCTATCTGATCAATAGGTTACCATCGTCTGCGATAGACTTTGAAGTTCCTCAGAAGCGATGGACAAATCGACCAGAGCACACCGACTACTCCAAACTGAAAGTCTTTGGCTGTGCAGCTTACTATCATGTAAACGATGGTAAGCTTGTACCTAGGGCCAAGAAAGGACTGTTCATGGGGTACCCCGACGGAGTTAAAGGGTACCGGATTTGGTGTTCGGAGTCACGAAAGTGCATCATCAGTCGAGACGTCACTTTCAATGAAGAAAGTTTCTTGGAAGGCAAGGCAACCCCGACAAGCCCTGAAGATCTCTACGAAGGAGACGGATTTCAGCTTGAGGTGGAGCTTTGCGATGAGCCAGGACGAAAAGAGGCTCATCGGGAGTATTTTACCCGAGGAGCTCTTATCGGAAACCCAGAGGAAAATGGCCGAAGAGGTGATCGCGAAAAGAATTTGCGACAAGGAATTCCCGATGAGCATACCCGACAAGGTATGCAAGAAGAGCTATCGCGACGAGAATCCCGCGATGAGGAACTTTCGAAGTTCCGACAAGGTACCTGCGATGAAGCTTCGTCGAGCGGTAGTAAAGGAAGCCCGATAAGGAGAGATCGAGGAGAATCCAGCCGACAAGATCATCGGGAGCAGGTCTCATCGAACAACGATGAGGTGTCCAGCAAAGAGGACAGCGAGGAAGAGGCTCTCGGAGCCGAAGAGGAAACTCACGACGAGGGATACCTACTTTCTCGGGATAGACCCCGACGGGCTATCAGGAAGCCGATAAGATACGCCCACGCTGAGATGGTGGCTTATGCTTTCAACACTGCAGGTGTCGAAATCGACAACGAGCCTCGCTCGTTCAATGAAGCCATCAGGTCCAGCGACGAGAAGAAGTGGCGAGCGGCAATGGACGAAGAGATGAACTCTCTTCACCAGAACAATACTTGGGTCCTTGTTCCGAAGCCGAAGAACTGCAAGGTTGTCGGCTGTCGGTGGCTATACAAGGTGAAGCCAAGTGCACCAGGAGGCGATCCGGCGAGGTTCAAGGCCAGGTTGGTGGCGAAGGGATTCACACAGCGAGAAGGTATAGACTTCAATGAAGTATTCTCGCCAGTGGTAAAGCATACATCGATAAGGGTACTACTTTCGATGGTTGCGAAGTTCAACTGGGAGCTTGAACAGATGGATGTGAAGACAGCCTTCCTACATGGAGAACTCGAGGAGAAAATCCTCATGCAACAACCCGAGGGGTTCGTGCAGAAGGGAAAAGAGGATTGGGTTTGCTCTCTCAAGAAGTCCTTGTACGGACTTAAGCAATCTCCTCGACAATGGTATAAGAGGTTTGACACATTCATGCAGAAGAATTCCTATCGGAGGAGCAGACACGACAACTGTGTCTACTTCAGAACGACGAGCAGCGGTGTGAGTATTTACTTACTCCTATATGTTGACGATATGCTCATCATTTCCAGCAGTACTGGAGAAATCAGGAAGCTTAAGGACTCATTGAAGTCAGAGTTCGAGATGAAGGACTTAGGGCCAGCGAGAAGGATTCTCGGGATGGACATCCGAAGAGACCGCGCGAGAGGCTACCTCAGCGTCTCGCAAACGGACTACTTCAGGAAGGTCGTCGAGAAGTTCCAAATGGAGAAGGCCAAGCCTTCAAAACAGCCCCTCGCACCTCACTTCAAACTCTGTAATGAGTTAAGCCCGACGACAGAGGCTGAGGAGAAGAGGATGAGACTTGTGCCATACACAAGTGCCGTCGGAAGCCTCATGTACGGGATGATCTGCACGAGACCAGATTTGGCCTATGCAGTAAGCTTGGTAAGCCGGTACATGGCTAACCCGGGGCAAGAACATTGGAATGCCGTCAAGTGGATCCTCCGATACTTGGCAGGCAGTTCCGACAAGGGCCTGATTTACTCCAGCGATGAGACAAAGGAGTCAGTGATTCAAGGCTTCGTTGACTCAGATTATGCAGGAGACCTCGACAAGCGAAGATCTCTCACCGGATATAACTTCAAGGTGTTCGGGAATCTAGTCAGCTGGAAGGCATCGCTTCAGCACATCGTGGCCTTATCGACCACCGAGGCTGAATACGTAGCGATCACTGAGGCTGCTAAGGAAGGGCTCTGGCTGAAAGGACTTCTCACAGAGCTAGGATTCGAGCAAAGGTCCTTCGACCTTTACTGCGACAGCCAGTCCGCGATACACTTGTGTAAGAATCAGATGTATCACGAGAGGACCAAGCATATCGACATTAGGCTGCATTTCGTCAAGGACATCGTAGAGTTGAATACGATGAAGGTTCTCAAGATCGGAACCGATGAGAACCCTGCGGACATGATCACTAAGGTGATTCCGGTCGGCAAATTCGAACAGAGCTTGGTTCAGCTCGGGGTTGGTGATACCCAACCAGAGCCGAAGGATAAGGGTGGATCGAGCGCCTAAGCTCGAGGACAGGGGCGAATTATCAATAAGCGACGATGACACAAGGTGGAGATTGTTGATCACCCATCGGTGACACAAGATCATGTGTGTCACAGTCACTTAAAGATAAGGAGCCTATCGGGCGATGACATTCAGTCACCATCCGGGGACGATAAGGATGAGCCAACGGCTATATAAGCAAAGCTCGTACAGCGGTTAGAAGCAATCAGACCATACAGCAAAGAGAGAGAGAATCAGGAAGAGAGAGTTCTTGAGAGACAGAGCTTCTCAGGCGAGTCAGACGGTGGATACGACGACGAAGGTGACGACGGAGTACGGAGAGGGAAGGCTCGGGAACGACAGACAGAGGAGCACACTCTGGCGATCTGTCGGAGCTTCTTCGCGGCGTCAAAGAGGTTCGTTCGCACCGGGGTCCTGATCGCCGGCGTTCTCTGGGTCTGGTTCATCTCCGATCATCGTGAAGAGCGCTGGAAGACGAAGGTCATCTCGACATCGTATAGCGTAAGGTGGAGTCATCGGAGGGAGCTGTGAGTTTGAATTCAACGGGAAGATCATCTTCTGGAGAAGATCGAATCTTTTGTAACCGGTTGTGTAATTCAAACATCATCGTGATCAATAAAGCGTTAGTCTTTGTCGTCCAATTCAATCGTGTTATTCCGCATTTGTTCGTGGTAATCGATATTCGTATCGGGTTGCTGGGTGAAATCCCCAACAAAAACCCTAATATATATTATTTTGGAACTACGTAATAGTGTGTCTGTAGCACAAGATAACGTCAGGATTGAACTTTATAGTAATACACGTCATCTTTAAAAGGTTGAAGCTGATATTATAATAAATCTATAAAAGCAATTAACTTTTTATTTAAATAGCAAAAGTCATGCCGGCATAATTGTATAAGATTGAAGTTCTTGGAACACACATGAAAATGATAGTGCTCTTTGACAAAGAGATATTTATGGCATAAATACCTAATCTTATACTTATTGTATTAGTATATTCTCAATTTTTTTATAGCGATAATCATAGCACCCAAAGAGCATAGAATATTGTTGAAATTTCATTTCGTCTATGTCGAGCCGCATATGTTACGTTAAGAACATACATACCTCTCATGTTTAATAAATTATTTGGATTTGGATAATTAATTTTTCTACAGCTGATTAATCATAGACCTGCATATTTCTCTCGTGTAAGAGACATTAATTTATGAGACACTAGCAAAACCGGACTTCAATATTATTATTTTATTTATCGGGTTTGGAACTATTGTTGCTAAAATTAAATTGAAAAAATATGTCGACACACTTATTAAAAAGATAGGAAACTTATTCCATAAATATCTAACTAGCTAAATTTGCAATGTGGAATGGAAACTAAAAGCATATACGATTATACGTATTAACTGTCACATCAAAAACAGCCTTTATATTCTTCAAAAAATAAAAAACAGCCTTTATATATATAGTATGCGAGATATACTTATCAATTATCATATATATAAAGAAGATGTATCAACTTTTGGTCTTCTACTAGACAAAAGTTTTTGGTTGGTCGCAAAAGACTGCAATTAGGGTGGAATTGACTTCTTATATTTCAAAATTATATTTGGTTCGGGTTTGTAAAAGCCCGGTTTTTATACAAGGATCTTGTCCGCCCGTTTATTTGTTAAATAGTCAATTATATGCCAAATAAAATAAATGTTTACATCAGTTTTAATCGTAGTTAAGATTAAATATTTATAATTGTTAAATTTTATTATATGCTGTGCAATTGTATAATTAAATTTTGTTTTTCATATAAGAAGTTTTTAGATTGTCACGTATGTATATATATATATATATATATATATATATATATATATATATATATATATAATCAGATTGTTCAATTCATTTAGCTTGGTATATGTGTATTATCTATTATGTATGATTTCGGAAAAAAAATCTAATATGTATAGTTGATGAAATTATACATATGCATATAGATAGGGGTGAAAATTTTGTATTCGGTTCCCGTTTTTGTCTCAGTTCTGGTCCTGGTACCGAACCGTTTTTGGCAAAAAATCAGTTTTTTCTTTTTAGTATAACCTAAAAAGGGACGTCCCGGTTCCGGTTTGAAAAACCAAAACCAAAACCAATTCAAAATATGAAATTCCCGGTTTTCTTGTTCCGGTTCCGGTTTTATGTCGTTTTGTTATAAGCTTGACGTTTTTTAGCATGTCATTTCTTTTAAGTCGTTTACTATTATGTTCTTAATCAATTATTTTATTTTTTCAGGCCATTATTTTAACATGTCATTTATTTTTCAGCCATTACACGATATTTTATTTAACACGTCATTTCTTATATGTCGTTTTGTTATAAAAAATAATTTGTTTGTACTCGGTATTTACTATTTAGCATTTTAGACTCGGTTTTTTGCACTGAGATTTGAATTTGGTATTGTGAAGTTCATGACGTGAACTCGGATCTTGCATTTGTTTATTTTGTATTTTGCTTTTGTACTCGGATTTGGTATTTTACGTTTTGGATTTACTCGGATTTGGTATTTTACATTTTGGATTTACTCGGATTTGGTAATTTTCATGTTTCTATCTTGGATTTTGTCCCGGATTTGTCCCGGTTTTTTTCCCGAATTTTGGTGCTAAAAAAATTGGGATTTTAATCGATGTCCTGGTCCCGGTCACGGTTCTGATTTAAATAAAAAACAAGGACTTTTCAGAACCAAAACCAAAATCGGGACATAAAACTGTGTCCCGATTGTTCCGGGACAGGGACAAAAAATAGTCAAATTCCCGGTTCCCAGTTCTGGTTTCAGCCCTACATATAGATATATAAATTTCGAATATTTTAAAAGGGACGTAGACTTCTTTGAAGTTGAACATCACAAGTCCACTTGGGGCCGCAAGGACTGGGCCCCAATGGCCCTACATTGCAAAACCAGTCCAACCGAAGATGGACTATAAGAGAGTGTTTCTGTGTTACCATTTAATTATTGACTAGAAAAGAAAATTAAATTTATATTTGTTTTATTTGGTGATTTGATCTTGAATGACTTCTCAAGTGTTCTGATAATTTTTTTTACATATATTATCAAAAACACCATAAAACAAGCGAAAAGTACAAATATTGCAGCAAAGATACTTACGTGGACTTAATTTCCAAAGAAAACCATAGTAGTAAGAATTTACTATAATCAGAAAGACTACAAAATTCGTAGGGGCATTCGTTTACCTTTTCGAAAATAAAATCACTCCTTTTTACAAGAGTTTTTTTTATTTTGTTTTTTTGCTAAAAGTAAAAAAAAAAGAGTTACACTTATTTAAGTTAATTTGGATAGGTTAGGTTAACTTCAAATAAATGCGAGAAATAACTTAGGATATCCTGAGCAATCCCACACCGACTTAAGGAGGAGGGTCCGTGTCCTTCGAGCGTGCCTTAGTCGGACCATTGCCTCCGCGCTAGGCTCTATGTGACCCTATCATCGCACAGGACTAAAATAGTCCTAAGCTTTGCGGCCGGTCAAGTAAAGAAAAGATAAGACACGAGACACGCAAGGGTGGATGATCAAGAGGTAGAAGCCGGTCTGAAAGTCTTCCTTAACCCGTATCGTCGAAGAGGATCCCTCTTCGACTTCTCTCAACTTTGGGCCTCCGCCATCTTAACTCTGGGCCTCCTACTCTCCTTGGAAAATGACAGGGACAGAGAACTGCGGGTCTAAGGGCTTGCTCTTTCGGCACAGCCCATTTCGAGAACGGGCTGCGTGCTGAGCGAATGCCGAAATATGCCAGATGACGATTTATTTATAAAACTAATAATAATAATAATAATAATAATAAATCAACAATAACAAACAAAATAACCCATTATATTCGCGACGAGAATTCTCCATTGATCACCACAAAATTGTATGCATG
Source organism: Parietaria judaica (assembly GCA_954871525.1). Lineage (NCBI taxonomy): Eukaryota > Viridiplantae > Streptophyta > Magnoliopsida > Rosales > Urticaceae > Parietaria > Parietaria judaica. Next base: position 13,596,546 of record OX940862.1, read on the forward strand.
GAATATGAGGAATTAAGCGCTACAAAATTTACATCATACAAACGACATTACTTGCATTGCCAAACTACAAATCTAAACGACATCAAATTACAAAAAACGACCATTACACATAGATAATAATAATAATACGGTCTTCCTGTCCTGCCCCTAACCTCATATTCCTTTGCATAAAAGCCCTTCTCGGCTCAATTCCCGTCGTCCCCGCCTTTCAGGTAGAGCGTCTCGCCTCCGTCGCCGGAGCTCCCGCCCCGGCCGTCGCCCGAGCCGGAGCTCCCCATGTCCTGCTTGCTCCCGCCGGAGGAGCGGCCAAAGTCAGGGAAGCCTCCGCTGCCCATGTCGGGCTGCATCATGTGGAGGCCGGAGGCGCCAGCACCGGAAGCCATCCCCAGCTGACCGTGCAGGGCTTGTTGCTGGAGGGCGGTGAAGGGCTGCTGGGAGTAGAGCATGGAGGAGCGGGCGGCCATCAGCGCCTGCGGACTCATCTGCTGCTGCTGTTGCTGCTGCATGTACTGGGCTCCCCCGCCACCCTGCATCACGCTGCTCGAACCGTACTGCAACAGAGTTCAAGAAGTCGTTAGTTTGGTTCGAAATTGACATACACATAGAAAATATTTAGCTACCATTTGGGGTACATTTTTGCCATGAACTTTCACTTTAGTCCATAATACCAATTAACAAAGAAGGGTATTCTTCACCCAAAAAGAAAAGTATCTGGAAATATGAACAAAATGACGATTCAGAGAAAAATGCACCGAAAAAAAATAAAAAATCCACAGGGACAAATTGCACCAATGACAAAATTTAAAGAGTCATGATGAGCAAACAATCAACTACTCATTTCAGATGCAATCCCATTCAAAATTTAGAATAAATGAATTAATGTATAAAATTGCAAAATTATAGTATGTGTATTCACTCTACTACAATCCCCCTTCAATTTTACTCATTGGTGCAACATGTTCCCTAAATTTTTGTTTTCGTACATTTATTTGCTTTGCTTCGTAAACTTAAACTTTAAGGTAAGAATATTTTCACGTGTTAAAAAATTATGCCCGAAAATAGAATTTCAAGGGGCATAAATCGCATCACAAATGAGAGTTCAGAGAGTATATAGTGCACTAAAACAAAATCCGCCATGAAAAAGTTGGGCGGAATTGCTGCCAACGGGTTAGTATATCCTAAAAACGAATAAATTAAACCAATCAATTTTAAAAATGCTTGGTATCTTTTATATTGTTTAGAACTTAAAATATGTAGATTTTAGAATCTTTGCAACAGCCATAATGAGAATGTGAAAAGCGGTCATACCTGAGACTGCATAATCGGAGGCTGAGGCTGAGAATCAGCGATAGCAGCAAGATACATCAGGTTCCGCTGCAGCCTTGCTTGGTTTCTGTAAGACGGAAAACGAAATAAGAGATTACATTTTACTTTTTGCAAAGTGGTACTTCTATGCAAAGAGAATGGTTAATTCATGTAATATCAAGTGCTCGGAAGCTATAAAAAGCAGAAGCACATACTCGGCGCATTCGCTCAATTTTCCGGAGTTCTGGCTCTCAACAATCTTCAGAATCAGTGATTTGTTCTCATCCAAGTACTGCAACAAGATACGCAACCAGTCAAACAATGGAACACACACAATATATAAGGTATGTTTTAAGAGAAGTTACTTATGTGAAAGACAAAATTATCTGAAGCATTTTACGAATCAACCATGCATATCTTTATGCTGTAAAACCGGTTAGCAATGAACACAATCCATGCTAGAAACCAGGTAAAAGAAGCCGTAGCGACATGAAATTAGCATGTTTAAAGATAACGAACCGGTAAAGACATCCCAAATTTACATATTCTATTTTCTATTAATTTTTAGGATACTCTCACTATCTCTGGATATTTTAAAATGTTGTCATTAACACGGGCCAGATATTCTTAAATTGCCTAATTAGTTCGACATAACCTAGAATATTCTCGGGACTTCTCTACCGTGGTTTTGATCTCTATATATAGACTCGTATACAAGTTAAAAATGAACACAAAATCGTAAGCATGTACATGGACATGATACATGTAGCAACTAAGAGCAGAAAGTTCATGTTCTCCGTAAGTGTTATAGCTATAATATTATGTGTTATTTCCATGTGTTAAGCCTATAAATTATTCCTTTATGAGCCACAATCTTTCCCTTTCCATTAATACTTACTAAGAAAGTTCATAAATTAACACGGTTACTTATGTAAAATTGTCTCACAAGTCTTTCAAAAAAAAAAAAAAAATTGTCTCACAAGTCTTTTGATCATCAGAACATTCAAGTCAAAAGTACCCAAAAAAAAAACCATTTCTAGTCTTGGTTAGCTGAGTCAAAATCACCCGGATTTAGTGAAAAGTTCCATTAATAGCCTTAATAATAGAACAAGCTAATCACTAGTAAGGCCTACTAAAAGTTCATTTATCTCCTAAACAAAAACAGAAAATTTGCTATTCTCAGACATATCATATCATTAAATGACCAACGGCAGTGATTTATTAATCAGTGCAACAAATAAGCAAATAAAGAGCATCAAGAAAGCAATCACAAGAAAATAAAAGAGATATATACTTGTATAAGGTGATTACTCAAACAATTACACGAAACTTGAATGATCATTAAGCCAAACAATACCCATTTCGGAAAACAATATCAATACTTAGAAAATCAATGAATAATACTCTATTCGCCTATTACACACGCATACACCGACACATACACATACATGTATATACACGACATATCCAATCCAAACGAATAGAGCGAAACACAAAGGAACCAAACAACAAACACCCAGTGAGCATACCGGGCAAAAGACTCGATCTTTGCCATCGGAGAAGGACGAAACACGAAGTGGAAGAAATCGAGTTAGAGAGAGAAAGAGAGGGAGTTCTAGAGAGAGAAACCTGTTGAATGTGATCAGTGGTGACGTTGTTGGGATAATAGGTTGCCATCATGGGCTGCATCTGCATCAGGTGCTGCTGCATTTCAAAGCACTTCCCTTTCGCTCTATATATATATAAATATAAACTCGCTTTCTCTCTCTAGACACTACTGTTGCAGAGGAGCGAGAAACGCTTGCCCTTCACTTATTTTTTTCCCCCCTCTGTTTTCACTTTCTCTCTCGCGGACAGCGACACAACCACCAGAAGAGGTGCTATCAGGAACAGAGGAGAGAGAAAGTAGAGAGAGAGAGATTGAAACGAGCCCAGATGAAAAGGAGAGATTTTTTTGGGGCTTGTTGGTTTTGGATGTTTGTGAAGAAAGAGATTTTGTGGGTTTCTCTCTCCTGATGCTGAAGGGTCACGTGATGGATGAGAGAGAGAAGAGAAGCTATAATAGATATTGCAATAATGAATCTACTACTCAGTGTAGAAGAGGTTTCTGTAGAGTGTAGAGTGCGAGCGAGAAAGGAAAGCTCTGATCTGAACAGCCATATCTCATATATATTGCATTTACATGAACAAGAAGTGTGTATCACTGTATATATATTATTATTATTATAATAATATATGTGTGTTTGGTTCCGTTCCTTGAGTCCAAACTCTCTTGGTCTTACGATGTGATGACGCTGTTGCTTCTGTCAAGAAGAGATTCCCGACCTTTATAGCTTCCCCAGCTCGATCACGCGCTCTGCTACGCGTAACTCCACTCGCGGCTGTCCATAGAAATAAATTAGGAGAATCCAAATGAGAGAGGTCTGTGGAGCTCAAATTGTGCAAGTTAAGCTGTGTTTTAAAGTCCGAAAACCGGAAACCGCAAAACGATCGCAAAATTAATTCACGGCTATATACCAAAAACATAATGTGATCAGACTTCTAAAAATATTACACGGCTTTTAATACATTTTATAGAGGTTTTGAGAAATTTGTATAACGCGCGAGTTATTTGCGACTTATTGTTGATAACACGAAACTGATGTGTGTTGTTTTAACCCGCATACATGCGGTTTGCGGTGGTTACCGGTATTGAAAGCAGTGGCTAAGCCACACACATGTAGTAAAGGTCTCTTGAAGATATCTTCTAATTACACTTATGTAGTGTCAATCGCCATTTTATTTTCAAATTTTATGAATTTGTTATTAATTATCTAATTTATTATGAGTTTAAAATTTACTGGCTCTATTAGTTTGTGAGATTCAATAATAGATCTTGTCGAGGCTCTCGTTTTTTTCTTTTCAATAAATTATAAAATATATTTCCATAAAAAAGGTATGATCTTTTAACTTTTATGTCCCTTAAGTTACTTACTCCCTTTCAAGTTTCAATATAGAACTACATATTTTGGAAAAATGAATTCCATGCTAATAAATTTAATAACGCGAAAAGTATGATCAATAAACCGGTGGTGAGAGTTTTTTTTTTTTTTTTTTTCTTTTTCTTCAGAAACATTATAAATAAAATTGTTATGTACGAACTATGAACTACAGTTGGCCTAGTCGTTGGGGTCCGGCGTAGAGCTAAACGACTTGCTTTATAAATTGTTAAGTTATAATGAATAGTCACATGCATATGTTTACGTTGCATTTTAGCAAATTTAAAGTTTTTATTTGCAAAATAGTCAAACATTGACTATTTTGTGAATGCTTAGTATGTTTATAATGGTTAATATGACTATTTTTATAATAATTAATATAGTTAATTGGCTATTTTATAAATATTAATCAAACATTGATTATTTTGTCAATTTTAAATTATCAAATTAACTATTTAGCTTAAGATTTTTTGTATGAGTTATACCTATAGGCTATAACTTTATTTTTATAAAAATTATAGTTATAACTTATAATCTTATTTTTTACTTAAAAATTACTATTTAAACTTATAAGTTATATAAGTAAATATTATTATTTCATAAAAATATAAACATAGATAAATCTGTCTATTAAAATTAGTCGTAACTCTCATTTTTTAAATATCTTTTTGATATACCCATGGCCCATAGCTTATATCGATAGAATAAAAAAATAATTTGGTAATAATATAATCATTATCTTTATTATTTCTTGACGATCGTATTTTAAATCGTGATATAAATTATCCATATAAAACAGAATAAAAAGAAGCCAGGAATTCCAATATTTCCTTACAGAGGATGAATGTACACACTATCTGGTTTCTCCTATACCCAATCAGACCTGTTCTCATATGCTTCTGCGAATATTATCAAAAAAATGTGTACATATTAATTATAGTATACATTATTTAAATAAATAAGTAAAATACATGTGAAAGTACCCAGTTTCAACTCTCAAAGGACCTTGCATTTTAGAGAATCTTGGTCGGCAGTAATATTTTTATTTATCGTATATGATAATATTATCTTTTCTTTCTCACGTCGACTATTGTTAGAGACTTAAAATGAAACTAATAATATATTAATTAATATATAATGGTGTTAGTCAATATTTGACTTTATCATCCAATGTCAAGCCAATTGATTACTTGAAAGTATTGACTTTCAATTCAACAACAAAGACTTCTCTCTCTCTTTTCACTTAAAATCCTGAAAGTCTGCGAAGAATTAAAAAATAAAAATATTTCTGAGTAAGGTGTGTAAGTTTACAGTCTGATATTTTTATCTAAAGTCACTTAACAACACCACGTACTTGTTGCCGCAAGAAGCTTCTGTTTATGGTATTTTCTGCTCTTCTTTTTCACTGTCAACGAGTTTCTTTAATCTTTTTTGCCCAATAACATAATAATTCATGAATCATCACCTTATATTTTATCAGGCGATCATGAGTCAATATTCTGTCCAAGAAACTGTAATTTTTATTTTATTTATAAAAAAAATACTGAATTAAATTATGAAAATAAAAAACAAATAATGTAAGTACGTAATAGAGTAGAGAAGACATTCGTATTAAATTTATGTTTAAAGTCTACTTATTACTACAAATGAAAAAACAAGTATAAGAAGGCCGTAGAAGATGATGAAAACGACGACTACGAGACACGGAATAGGATATTCATTTAAGGATGGACCTACACTAAATCAAAAGATGTTGTAATATAAGTCAGTCTTTTTTTTTTAAATGTATTTTTACATCATTTTTGAAATCTTATTTTTTTTGCTTTAGTCATATTTACTAATTCATCTCCATCAATATTATTTACCCTCGAGACTCATATCGTCCACGTTCACACCCATCCCACAGAATTAAAGTTGAGATCGAGGACCGGCATCAAATGTATAAAATTTGAAGAAGGTACGTCGTCGAATATGTTTAAAATCGCATGTAACGTAACCAAAGAGTAGTTTTCAATTTCAAGCCCAGCAGAACGTAGTAGCTTTGATTAATGAATAAGCACTACTGAAAAAACTGAGTTTGAACAATTGTTTTTTTTAGTGCAATACTTCTGGTCAGTCGTTGAAAGTTGAAACTACTGTCGTTTGAAGTTCTAACGATGGACCAACTTCTTCTGTTGTTTGAACCCTTCAAATTAACTTCGTCTAAAATGGTAGTTTGAACTTCAAAGTTTATCGATATGGGCCGTGATTTGAAGTAAGTCAAATATAGTAGAACCTCTATAAATTAATACTCGATAAATTATTAGTCGCGATTATATAATATTTTTGTCCGATCCTGACTACACTAACGTAGTTCAATTTTTACCTCGATAAATTACTAAACTCGATAATATAATAATTTTGTATGGTCCCAACTTTACTAATTTATAGAGATTCAACTGTAATTGAAGAGAAAGTGTTGTTTGAAATCAATGAGCCGTGGCTCAAGCCTCAATGTATACGCTTCGTGGTGCGTATCCAATTTAAGTATCGGTATTTTTTTTTGTCGTTTGAACATTATTTTTTTTACGTTTAAACCGATATAATTTTGTCATCGTTTAATTAAGAATTTTATCTTAAACATTGTCAATTTCACGGCGTAATTCGCAATTAGTAGTAGTGAAGTCGGATGATTCATGACGCAAGCAGAATAAAGACTTCAATAAATCACTCTCGCAAGCATTGTGATTTGTGTGTAATGAAATGCTTTGGTCGAAGCAATAGAAAGCAATAAGACATATGGATGTCTCTTCTCTACTCTTCATTGATGACACCTTGGAATTAGATTTGGTGGTGTGGGACCCCAAGGTTCACATGCCCCGCTGATGTCCGGTCCATATCCTACTGTCCCCGGTGGGTCCCACCAAGGTCAAAGCAACCCCACCATACTTATCCTGTGCCCTACACACACCCCGATATATATATGAATGAGAATGAGAATGAGATGAGACCTAGCTAGCTTATTCACTTCCAATAAGGGCTGACCTAAGCCATACATCCAGACCCAGTGAGTCACTCACAAGAGACATCTCAAATATCGACAACAGTGAAGATTGTGATCCTTTCTTTTTGTTTTCTTGTTCTCTCTTTTAGGGTTTTGAGGGGTCACCTCAAGCTAGCTAGGTCGTCGTTGACTAGCTATTACGTACGTACAGTCAAATATCAATAATATTAATGCAAGTCAATAATAATACGATTACGATCAATGTCTCTCAAATGTAAACTTATAAAGACGTGTGATGTTGTTTAGGCTTTAGGGTTTTGGTTTGACTCGCTAGAGAAAGATCAACATCATGTTAAACGTACTTTAATAATAATAATAATAATAATAATAATAATAAGTTATTATTAGTACATTATGCCCATGTTCTACCGTGGAATTAATTACCGACGTTAAGCCGCATTTTACAAAATTCAGGCAAATAATGATTTATTATATGTCGTTTTATCAAAGAACGACGAGAGCCCCTGGTAACCCGCAACCTACCTGAAAATTGAAAAAGACGTCCAACAGGGACAAATGGAAAAAACAAAACCGACTATTTACACGTCTTCTTTTAGGTTTTGCCATTGATTATGATGAAGATGAACTTTGTCTCTGGTATATCATCAATATATAGAAGGTTCTTTTCTTGTTATTGTTGACAATGGACTATTGAAATATTCAATATATTCAAACTTGAATTATCGTCGGGGGTTTTGAGTATTTTCAGTACTAATTTGCGCTGTATAATTTTTTAAAGACAGTTGTCACAGAGAAAAGGCAAGATCATAGAGATGTCCAATTGTAATTAATGAGTGTAGTTTTGGACTTTTGGCATTGATCGCTTAGGGTTCTGTTCAAAGAAACTCTTTAAGTCTTAAAATGTTTTTGTTGCAAAGCCAATATAGGGTACTCGAGTCTCGACTCATCTAAGGAAAATTTTGCGGTTGAAGTTTTGATTTTGAATACATATATTAAGACTAAAGAATCGATTTCCAATACAAAAAATAAAAATCCAAAAACTGGAGCACAGATTTTGAACCGGATATCAGATCAAACAATCACTACAATATGTAGGTAGGTTTGAGTCCATCCCAATTTATTAATTGAACATAAAATTTATATTCTCTATTATACGAAGAATAAATATTATTATTACTTTAAGATTTTATATTTATATTTATATTTATAATGTTAAATGAGTAAAACTTTAATTATTTGGTCTCAAATGAATTAAAGAGTACGATTAGCATGTAGTTACAAATAAGTCATATACGTTTACCACTAATAATTAAACAACCAGCTTATTAAAAAAAAAAAAACGTTGGTGCAAATTACAAGTTGATGAAAACAACGCTAGGTTGTGTAATTAATTTGTCTATATTTTTGGCAATCTGTCAATAATTTCCAACTCCATGAATCAATATTATTGTGCAATATCTAGCTATCTTATTTTCTCCATTTACGATGCATGCACTGTCTTTGTCTATTATAGGAAAATAGTGGTTCAGTAGTTTTGTCGTTTTCTTTTCTTAACTAGAACAAACATATTAGTATATGCACTTGTCCAACATGATTGCGGTAAATTTCGTTTGACAATATTTTTATTTTAAATATCTTTGGACCTTGAAGTTGAATTTTTGACCCATAGAACTTTCATATATTTTTTCTAATTTTTTTCACATCAACCTTTGTATAATTTCACCAAACTCGTCCAAAACCTAAAAACAAATCTTAAAATTTATGATATTATATTACAAATTAAAATTCAATCGTATACTCATCAATTTTGCAATTTTGCGATACGTTTGTGTTGGGGATTTCACCCAGCAACCCGATACGAATATCGATTACCACGAACAAATGCGGAATAACACGATTGAATTGGACGACAAAGACTAACGCTTTATTGATCACGATGATGTTTGAATTACACAACCGGTTACAAAAGATTCGATCTTCTCCAGAAGATGATCTTCCCGTTGAATTCAAACTCACAGCTCCTTTCACAGCTCCCTCCGATGACTCCACCTTACGCTATACGATGTCGAGATGACCTTCGTCTTCCAGCGCTCTTCACGGTGATCGGAGATGAACCAGACCCAGAGAACGCCGGCGATCAGAACCCCGGTGCGAACGAACCCCTTTGACGCCGCGAAGAAGCTCCGACAGATCCCCAGAGTGTGCTCCTCTGTCTGTCGTTCCCGAGCCTTCCCTCTCCGTACTCCGTCGTCACCTTCGTCGTCGTATCCACCGTCTGACTCGCCTGAGAAGCTCTGTCTCTCAAGAACTCTCTCTTCTTGATTCTCTCTCTCTTTGCTGTATGGTCTGGTTGCTTCTAACCGCTGTATGAGCTTTGCTTATATAGCCGTTGGCTCATCCTTATCGTCCCCGGATGGTGACTGAATGTCATCGCCCGATAGGCTCCTTATCTTTAAGTGACTGTGACACACATGATCTTGTGTCACCGATGGGTGATCAACAATCTCCACCTTGTGTCATCGTCGCTTATTGATAATTCGCCCCTGTCCTCGAGCTTAGGCGCTCGATCCACCCTTATCCTTCGGCTCTGGTTGGGTATCACCAACCCCGAGCTGAACCAAGCTCTGTTCGAACTTGCCGACCGGAATCACCTTAGTGATCATGTCCGCCGGGTTCTCATCGGTTCCGATCTTGACAACATATAGGAGTAAGTAAATACTCACACCGCTGTTCGTCGTTCTGAAGTAGACACAGTTGTCGTGTCTGCTCCTCCGATAGGAATTCTTCTGCATGAATGTGTCAAACCTCTTATACCATTGTCGAGGAGATTGCTTAAGTCCGTACAAGGACTTCTTAAGAGAGCAAACCCAATCCTCTTTTCCCTTCTGCACGAACCCCTCGGGTTGTTGCATGAGGATTTTCTCCTCGAGTTCTCCATGTAGGAAGGCTGTCTTCACATCCATCTGTTCAAGCTCCCAGTTGAACTTCGCAACCATCGAAAGTAGCACCCTTATCGATGTATGCTTTACCACTGGCGAGAAGACTTCATTGAAGTCTATACCTTCTCGATGTGTGAATCCCTTCGCCACGAACCTGGCTTTGAACCTCGCCGGCTCGCCTCCTGGTGCACTTGGCTTCACCTTGTATAGCCACCGACAGCCGACAACCTTGCAGTTCTTCGGCTTCGGAACAAGGACCCAAGTATTGTTCTGGTGAAGAGAGTTCATCTCTTTGTCCATTGCCGCTCGCCACTTCTTCTCGTCGCTGGACCTGATGGCTTCACTGAACGAGCGAGGCTCGTTGTCGATTTCGACACCTGCAGTGTTGAAAGCATAAGCCACCATCTCGGCGTGGGCGTATCTTATCGGCTTCCTGATAGCCCGTCGGGGCCTATCCCGAGAAAGTAGGTATCCCTCGTCGGGATTTTCCTCTTCGGCTCCGAGAGCCTCTTCCTCGCTGTCCTCTTCGCTGGACACCTCATCGCTGTTCGATGAGACCTGCTCCCGATGATCTTGTCGGCTGGATTCTGCTCGATCTCTTCTTATCGGGCTTCCTTTACTACCGCTCGACGAAGCTTCATCGCAGGTACCTTGTCGGAACTTCGAAAGTTCCTCATCGTGGGATTCTCGTCGCGATAGTTCCTCATCGCGGAATTCTCGTCGCGATAGCTCTTCTCGCATACCTTGTCGGGTATGCTCATCGGGAATTCCTTGTCGCAAATTCTCTTCGCGATCACCTCTTCGGCCTTCTCGCATACCTTGTCGGGTATGCTCGTCGGGAATTCCTTGTCGCAAATTCTCTTCGCGATCACCTCTTCGGCCATTTTCCTCTGGGTTTCCGATAAGAGCTCCTCGGGTAAAATACTCCCGATGAGCCTCTTTTCGTCCTGGCTCATCGCAAAGCTCCACCTCAAGCTGAAATCCGTCTCCTTCGTAGAGATCTTCAGGGCTTGTCGGGTTTGCCTTGCCTTCCAAGAAACTTTCTTCATTGAAAGTGACGTCTCGACTGATGATGCACTTTCGTGACTCCGAACACCAAATCCGGTACCCTTTAACTCCGTCGGGGTACCCCATGAACAGTCCTTTCTTGGCTCTAGGTACAAGCTTACCATCGTTTACATGATAGTAAGCTGCACAGCCAAAGACTTTCAGTTTGGAGTAGTCGGTGTGCTCTGGTCGATTTGTCCATCGCTTATGAGGAACTTCAAAGTCTATCGCAGACGATGGCAACCTATTGATCAGATAGGCCGCTGTATGGACAGCTTCTCCCCAGAACCGCGATGACAAATTTGCCCTCGACAGCATACACCTTACTCTTTCCATGATGGTTCGGTTCATCCTTTCAGCGAGACCGTTCTGTTGAGGCGTGTGCCTCACTGTCTTGGATCGTCGGATGCCTGCCTTCCGGCAGTAATCATTGAACTCCTCGGACAGATACTCCAATCCATTGTCCGTGCGGAGATGTAAGAGCCTCTTCCCGCACTGATTCTCAACAAGTGCGCGCCAGTTGACAAAGGCTTCGAAAGCCTTGTCCTTTGATCTGATCATATAAACCCAGAGCTTCCTCGAGTAGTCGTCGATGAAGGAGATAAAATATCTGTTTCCTCCATGCGAATCTACTCGTGCCGGCCCCCACAAGTCAGAGTGAACATAGTCAAGAACTGACTTGCTCGTGTGAGACCCCTTTCCGAATTTCACCCGATGCTGCTTCCCGAACACACAGTGTTCGCAGAAGTCGAGCTTCTCCACCTTATCGTTCCCGAAGCAGCCTCCTCGCTTGAGTATATCAAGCCCCTTCTCGCTGACATGCCCCAGTCTATCGTGCCATAGAGTGGTTTTCGACACTGTCGCTGAGATATTTGCTGCTTCCCCGATGGCAGTCTCACCCTCCAGGATGTATATGCCATTGTACCGATAAGCCCTCATGAATGTCATCGCACCCTTTGTGACTTTTAGGCCACCCTTGCATGACTTCCATGAGTATCCCTGCTCTTCGAGGACACCCAAAGAAATAAGATTTCGTTTGAGTCCAGGGACATACCTTACTTGGTTCAGGGTTCTCCATGTGCCATCCTTGAGTCTTAATGATATCGACCCAATCCCCTCGACAGCGCACATCTCCTCGGTGCCCGTCGATACTGGCATGACCTCCTCGTCGGCCTTCATCCCCTCGAACCAACTCTGCTCGTGACTCATGTGGTACGAGCATCCCGAATCCAGTATCCACGCTGTTCGCATGCTGGTCGGCATCATCACGAGGACCTCAGCGCTATCGTACCCTCCCGATACCTGGGAAGCGTTCGCTGGACCGTCGTCGCTATTCCTTCTGAACGGCTTACCCGTTCTCTTCTCGGGACACTCTCTCCGGAAATTTCCTTCCTTGTTACAGTTGTAACACTTGCCGCTCCTCGGCCTCGATGAAGATCGCCTCGGTGAGCCTTTCCTGAACTTCTCTCGCTTAGCCGGTCTTTCACGGTTAACGACGAGGCTCTCCGCTCCACCTGATCTTCCATCGAACTTGCCCTCCTGCTTGCGCTGAACCTCCTTGGCTAGCACGGCCGTCTTGACATCGTCGACGGTGAGGGTCTCCCTGCCACTAAATAGCAGAATGTCCTGGATCCTGTCGTACATCCCCGATACCGAATTCAGTAGGAGGAGTGCTTGATCCTTTGACGGGACTTCCACATTTATCGTCTTCAGATCTGTGATGATCTTCTTGAATTCGATAAAGTGTTGCTTCAGCGATGATCCCGGAGCCATCTTGAGGGTATACATCCGTTGTTTGAGAAACAACTCGTTCGCCCAGGACTTACTGTTGTACGTCTCATCGAGACGCTTCCAGATTCCTGCAGCTGTCGTCTCGTCTTGGATGTCTCTGATGACATCATCGCTGAGAGCGAGAATAATGGTGATTCTCGCCCTCGTCATGATGTCTTCCTTGTCCTCCTCACTCAGCTTCTCCGAGAATGCCTCATCGCCCTTGAGCGCCTTGTCGAGGCGCATCTGGCACAGCTGTGCGTGCATCTTGATCTTCCAGATGTTGAAGTCACCATCGCCGGTGAACTTCGCGATATCTGTCTTGTCTGGTCCCATGATTCCTTATCGCGTCTGGCAGGAGTGACTCTGACAATCTTCGTCAAGATTCAGAATCTTGAACTCCTTTACTTTCTTGTTCGGTTCTTGAACTCGGATCTTGATTCTCCGATGAACCCTTCCTTGATTCACCGAGGGAATGAGCTCTGATACCACTTGTTGGGGATTTCACCCAGCAACCCGATACGAATATCGATTACCACGAACAAATGCGGAATAACACGATTGAATTGGACGACAAAGACTAACGCTTTATTGATCACGATGATGTTTGAATTACACAACCGGTTACAAAAGATTCGATCTTCTCCAGAAGATGATCTTCCCGTTGAATTCAAACTCACAGCTCCTTTCACAGCTCCCTCCGATGACTCCACCTTACGCTATACGATGTCGAGATGACCTTCGTCTTCCAGCGCTCTTCACGGTGATCGGAGATGAACCAGACCCAGAGAACGCCGGCGATCAGAACCCCGGTGCGAACGAACCCCTTTGACGCCGCGAAGAAGCTCCGACAGATCCCCAGAGTGTGCTCCTCTGTCTGTCGTTCCCGAGCCTTCCCTTTCCGTACTCCGTCGTCACCTTCGTCGTCGTATCCACCGTCTGACTCGCCTGAGAAGCTCTGTCTCTCAAGAACTCTCTCTTCTTGATTCTCTCTCTCTTTGCTGTATGGTCTGGTTGCTTCTAACCGCTGTATGAGCTTTGCTTATATAGCCGTTGGCTCATCCTTATCGTCCCCGGATGGTGACTGAATGTCATCGCCCGATAGGCTCCTTATCTTTAAGTGACTGTGACACACATGATCTTGTGTCACTGATGGGTGATCAACAGTTTGTTTATAAACTCGCACATACTTATAAAATCTTACAGTCGAAGCTCGTTAACCCGTAAAATTGGACTTCGGAGGTATATACAGGTGAGGAGGGTGAATTGGCATGTGAATAAGCAGAGGCGAGTGGAGTCACATCAAGGAAGGGTTGGTGGTGCTCCTGCCTTCCCAAACGTGATGGGTGGCTGGGGTGCCTCTCAAACTTATGTCTGAGCTCATCATATTCCAATCCTGTCTTTTCCTTTGCCTTTTCTTCTCTTCTTTATTAACCTAGCTATATACAGTTATACACACACATATATATATAATGCCTTTTCTTTTGCGATCTATACATACATATCATCTTAATTTGCTGGGTGAGTCACTATTGAAGGATCCATGGTTATCCACATTAACCCTTGCTTTAACTCACGCGCTTAGTCACTGTAAGCTTATAGAGGATACATACATCCAAATGTGATGTAATGTGTTACTTATCAACATCGACCACCAATTATTAGACCAACCAGACTTGGCCAACCGCCGGTTAGGTCATTCTCCGGCCTAAGTACCACGAGGCTGCAGTATACGAAGGCTGAAATACAATGAGTTTTCATTGCCGCTTGGGAAACTTATCTAATATTTAAAAAATAGTAAATAATAATAACAGTAATAATAATAAAGGTGATATAGAAACATATTTTCCGTGAGTTTCCTATTTCAATTTGCGGCCATGTATTTCATTATGAAAATGTATTTCATTATGATCATTCGGCGACAATGGACAAGATGTGTTTGGTCTAGGGGTAACAAATACATCACTTAAGACATTAGAGGTCTTAAGTTCGAGTCAGCATGGGGGTAGGAGTGAAATCATTCGGCGACAATGTTCATCAAATATATACCATGGAAACAATAGATGCATAAACAAATACACGTGTATAAACAATTAACGCCCTTTGTCTACTAATTGTGGTAAACAAATAGTAAGATTGAAGTTAATTACATTACATGAATATGTTTCGAACCTATAACAACTAACAAATATCGATCACCAAAATACATGAAAGGTCCTCCACGAGAAAATTGATTTGCAACATTATACTCGTATATGGCACATGTCACAAGGTTGTACGGGGACTCCTAAACATGATACCTACGCAGCACTCGCCAATTCCATCTCGATGAGTCAGTTTTCTACTAATCAAGGAAGCTGCTCAAAATCCCGGCAAGCCCTATTCCAGACATGCAATGCGGCGTACACTTGTAGTTTGTCGTAGGCACTCGCCTGCAACGCAGCAACGGTACTACTTACGCTCATAAAACCAATAGATGTTCCAACTCCGTATACAAAAATACATGTTCCGCAGAATGTAACCATAAAATACTAGAATGTAACTATAAAAGTATCTTATTAGGTGTGATTTATATAATACGCGTACTTACATTTACATTACGTGCATATATAGCATCACATGCAGCATCTGTGAAATAAACTAATTACTGTTTGAAGGAATCCAACCGTTAATTTTTAAGCTGTGAGCTGAGCACAAAATTCTGACCAATGGCAATCCACAATGCACATAATATATAGCCTATATATGTAGATTCTGAGGGACTTAACTTCGTTATATATATTTATATATATTCATTAAAAAAAACACCCTTATAAAACGAGGCTGAAGAAGAAAATATTGTTTTTGATATATATTGCTTTAAAGTAGAAGTTATTATAATCTTATATGTATTTTTTTCTATTAGCTAATTTTTTTTTGTCTCCAAGTAGGGCGGGTAGTGGGCGTTCGATGTGGTGCTCCGGTTCAGGTTTTCGGAAAGCGCCTCAGATTTTTTTGGCTTTCACCGGTTATTTGCCGGTACAACCCGCTTTTAAAACCGCGTGACTCTTGTGAGACAATTCTAGATATTTTGAATATAAAAAAATATATATATAAATTTGTTAATAATTTTGAGATGACTGCACTATGATATATACATGTGGTTTCCACTTTCCAACTATTTATTAGAAAAGACATAAAAATATCTATTTGGTAATCATGTCAAGAGACAACAAACTAAGTACGATCACGTATATTTGGCTTTGTATATTTGGGTTGTCGTTGTTCCTTTTTGGGGAGCCATTGTAAGCAAATATATAAGTGCATATATAAAATCAAAAGTAGAGTCAACTACTTCTCAACTTTTTCCTCCATTAACGAAGATGATGATGTAAATTATCATATATATTGTACACCATGAGATTAATCTTCTCATGAATAATTTACATTCTTCAAACTTAGCTTCAAATCAACAACTTCTCGCTCTCATAAGATATATAGATAATGATTTTTCAGGGGCCCCAGGGCAATAGTCTCAAAATTATAATTTTGTTTTAACAGTCGCGTTATTTAATGTTGTGACGATTATTGTCCCGTTTATCAACATAATTGATATGGTACATCAATCCCATTTGATTCGAGTCCGTATCCGTATATTATAATTTGTTTTTGTTATATGTTAATAAAAATCAATCACATCAATTAGGACAACTCTACCTACAACTACAAATACTAAAAAATAAAATAGTGAAGTTTCAACAATGAAAATACTTTCCATTTTAATCATAATATCCAATATTACACCAAATACTATTTATTTAATATTTTATTAATATATCTTTTAGCTATTTATTTATATTTATCTACATTATTATTAAACTACTAATAAAATAAGTAAATATTTTTTAGTGTCGTAAATAATAATATAATACCAAATATAATGTTACACTATTCAATTTTTATAGAACGACGAGATATATGAAGTCTTATTAAGAAATTTTAGTGTAAAAAATCATATTAAAATGGTATTTTTTTAGTGTTTAGAGATGGCCTAAAATTGATTTATGGTTATGATTAGAGCTGCAACTCGCGGTGTCGCGACGAGTCGCGATTTAGGGTACCAAATCGTGAAAAATCGCTAAAGTAGGAGTCGCGATGCATCGCGAGTGGACAGGTCGCGATGAGTCGCGATGCCTCGGTGGCGCGCTCCTATTGGACGAGACCAATTCCCTCGCACTGTTGTTCCGCGTCGCGATGAGTCGCGATTCCCGCCAACTAGTCGCAATTAATTACGACGTTATTTCCGCATCGCGACGCGTCGCAAACACGCCTCACGCATCGCCATTTGCAGCTCTAGTCATGATGATCAAAGCACAGCAGATAAACTCTCTTTTTTTAGGAGAGGAGGGAAGCGGAATTATTGGTGGTATTGAAAAGGGTGCCAAATGATATGACTAGGTTTTTGGCAGTCAAAATTGGACAGCTAATATGCAATTGATGAAGGCTAAAAGTCCAATCTGACACACTTCACATGTAATTGTAATGTAATGTATTCTTTCCTTTCCTTTGAGATGTCACACCACATTCTACACATCAATTTCTAAGTTGAACACTTTCCGCAAACCTCCTATACTTATATAATTTTGTATAATTTTTAAAATCAATACGTATATGTCGATTTTATTTTATAAATATATTGCAAACTCGACAAGTACTAAACTAATCTTTTTATTAAAATAAAATATAAAAGTCATGTGAAAAAATAGAATTGAAAATAGATTATTTTTTTTTGTTAAAAATTGAATTTAAAAGTTGAAAGATATTTAAAAAAAAAAAATATCAATGCTTGATGCAATTTTTTCCACTCATAAAATAGAGTTTCCACAATATAATGGTAACTTTGACGGGAGCATCAACATATAACTTTTTTGACGTAGTTTTTTTAATTAAATATTTTTTCAATTATGTAATGATTTTATCTATTGTTCTTTAATAATTTAACATAATAAAATTTTCTTTTCATCATGGGATCATAGACTCTTAGACCCCAAAGTTACAAATTTCCTTCTAATAATCAGTTCTTTACGAGGCAGCACTAAGCCATGGTCACATGCCCACATGTAACATGGTCAGCAGCACTAAGCCATGTGACATGTCCCACTTCTTTACGAGGCTTCACAGGGACACACACTTCAATGGCTCGTAATCATGTGACCATGCCCATTACACCTTCATGGGCCATAAGGCCTTATGAGTCTAAGGCCCATCAAGAATAAAACCGTTTAATTAGTTATGGGCCGAAAGATAAGGCCCAACAAAATTGTTAGCTCAAGAATAGTTGAATTATTTTTTATTTTTTTAGGAAAGAAGCTAGGCTACACATGTAGTAGATGAGTTAAGTGTGAAAAATAATTGATGCTATTATTCATGAAAACCGCATGTTACTTCACTAGTTATATTTATCTATATGTGGTAAAAATTCATTGATCTTCTCAAGTTGTAGCCAAATTTCTAGATACGAAAGACGAGACCCCGTAATATAAACTCCGAGTTGACCGCGTCATCTTTCCTTAATTGCGATTTGCGGGTCAATTGCGTTGATTCAAACGATACAATATTTATCCACCTTCTCGATGCATATCCATGTACGGATACGGGATAGGAGTTTATGACTAATTATATAAATATATTAGATATATACAAAGTACTGTTAATAAAGTTTAAACTTATCACTCTGTTATTCTGTAGTATCGATTTATCTCTAATTATCTTTATATCATTCATTTTAGTAGGCTTTATGTTTTCTTCTTCCTTCTTCTTTCATTAGACTGAACAATTTATATATATATATATATATATATATATATATATATATATATATATATAGTACTTTGGTATGCGAAAATAAAATAATATACAATATTTATATTTTTTTTTAAATATGTTTTTAAATGCACAATTTTTGAGATACAAAGAAAATAAATTAAAGTAAGCATGCCATTTCATAAAATAAAATATAATTTTGATAGTTATTATTGATGAAATGCACAATTTTTGCGATACAAAGAAAATAAATTAAAGGAAGCATGCCATTTCATAAAAAAAATATAATTTCGATAGTTATTGTTGATGTTGAAATTAGATCATAACTCTAGCGGCCTATTTGCTCGTGTTGACCGGGCCCAATGTCGTTTGTTGATTTTTGTAGGCTTAGGGCATGGATTCCTGGCACCTTGGGTCGGACGGGCCCTCCGCTTATCGTGGGTCTAGACCGGGTCCTCCGTTACCTGTTACCACAAGGCCAGGAATAGACTAAGCCCGAGTTACAACTTTGGTGACGACTGAGAACTAGAACCCCCGTAGGGAAGGTCGCAAACCGTCCTTCGACGAATCCCGGTAGATCAGATCCTCCACTAGTCATCGATCATGGTGCGGGTCCCCCGACCTATCACCATAGAGTTTGTATACCTCACAAGGGTTAGATAAGACTTGGGGATAGATCGATGACTACCTAGATCCAGGACTTCCGTATGGAAGGTCACTGATCAGACCGGGACCTTCTCCGGGACTACTGCTTTCGCCGACTTATCCGTCTTGAGGCTGCTTTTTTGAATTTTTACGGCGTTTTTAATTATTTTGATATTTTAAGAGTTTTTGGGCTTCCCGTTTTACGAAAAATGGGCCTCCGGATGGCATTTTGAGGCGAAATTGATTTAATTTAATAAAAGAATAATTAAATAACTTTTTTCTTTATTAAATTGTTTTTAATTTAACTCCGTGAATTAATAATTTAATACCCAAAACAGTTATTATTATAACCATAAACCATGTATACTTCTTCTCGTACACATCGAACAAAAACAAATACAATATAATCGCTATACACGTAAAAATTAAAACAATAGAAAACCTATCTGTCTCTTTCCTCGTAATTAATTTTTGTCAACGTTACTACGTATATTTCATTTACACCCTTTAACAGATCCATGGAGATCTCAACCTTGCTTCTGATTATTGGTCGCCGGAAAAGCAACGATGCTCTCGGGGAAAGGCGGCGGAGACCGATGAAGTGGCAGCTCGTTGGCGAGAGTGCAGCGTCCACGGGTGGTTCCGGGGACGAACGTGCATGGATTAGGGCTTGAGACTCTCTGAGAGCCCTTTTGCAGTGACTGAAATGGCGGTATCTTCAGTATCGACCATTTGTCTCGTTCCTCCATTAACGGCCTCGTCGAAAAAGCTTCCCGAAACGAGCATGCCAAGACTATGGCACAAACGAATAAGACCAACGAGCGTGACATGCTTTTCTCTGAAAATAAATAATAATAGTACAAAAAAAACCCTAATTGGTGTGTGTGTGTGTGTATATATGCTGTAAGATCAAAGGGTGTTCTGGGATTTGTTTCTTGAAGAAGTTGGTGATCTGTTTGTGGCGATATTGTGTGTATGTATATGTGTGTGGGAAGTATATGTATATGCGTTATGTTGACTTAGAAGCCGCGCGAGATTGAGAAGTTTGAATTAGAGTTGGTCAAATCAAAGACACGGAGAACAACGACGGGTCTTCAAGCATACTTGTTTATTACATGTATATACAAACTACAAAACATGAACGAGTTAATATATATGATCCAAATTTATTATCATATATATATATATATATATCCTGATCTGAATTTTTATTTTAATGTATGAATTAATCTCTATGTACAATTCTGCCCTGAAAACATTTTTTTTTTAACCATCCAACCTCTGTAGTACTTATCGATCTCTCTAGTCTCTATATCAAATGGTACTTTTGGATATTTATCATTCTAGTCAGAATTTTTCAAAGACATTTTTTATTTTCTTTACAATATAAAACTACATATAATAATTTGCCAAAAAATTTAACCTAATTTTCATAAAATATTTATAGAATCTCAAAGCTGATCATTTTCCCGTCATATACTTTAAAGTGATGATAATTAATCGTTAAATTAAAATAGTTGATATTAAAAATCGTTAATATTCAACATGAAGATAGAATCTTATATATATATATATATATATATATATTATATTTCAATGGATAAATTAATACAATTTTTTTTAAGGAGACTGCGTAATAACTCAGAGAAAAATTTAATGAAAGGTTGAAGGGTAAACTTATAAATAAAAAAGTACAGGATTATTAGTGTTATTTACTCTAATTGAAATGGTCTTTATTATATATGTGTGTACGAAATTTCTACATTTAAATATGGCACACGGCCACTCACACGTTGGTCTCCTTATTACTTGGCACATGGTCACCTCATGTGAATTGGGTTTAGACCGAAATTTATGTATTCCATCGTTTATACATACTTTTCCCTTTCAACCTAACTCTTTTTTATATCATTATTGAGAGCGCTTTGTTTACTTATTAACTTTAGAGAAAAATATTAGTACAAATAAATTGAATGGTCGGAATGTAATAATTAATTGATTTTTTTTTCATACATTAAAAATTCATGTGTTCTTCTTCTTCTTCACCATCTTTACTCCGTAAAGAAAGAATAAAATGCCCTTAAGTACGTTTATTACTATTTTATAATACACTCTTTTTAATGTAACGAAGAAAATCAAAAACATTGTTATAAGCTAGGTCTATATTAAGTAGTTGATTACCAACCCTTTTGATCTTTACAGTTTACACGTCCCACCTATATTATTATAATATATATACATATTACAAAAATAAATACGAATAAAATAAAATAAAAATGAAGGCGGTCTCAGCTTTTAGTTTAATAAGACAAAGTGTATTGACGAATATAACACGTTCCTCTGTCAATATGAATATGCAGTTATATATATATGTTAATGAAGTGAATTATTCAAAGTTCGACAATTATATTTATGTGTGCTCATATATAATATAATTAAGTTATTAATCAAGATTAGCCACAAATAATTAGCTACTAGTGAGGTGGTTATGGTTTAGTAAGATTCAATGCCATGAGTCAAAGGGTATGTATGAGTAAGTGGTAAAATGTGAAGACCGATTATTTCTCACGCAACTTTGGCTTGTAGTTTGGTTTATCTTGACCCTTTTTTATTTTATTTTAATGTATAAATAATGAGAAGACTACTTGCTTATATGGTATGGGGAGGACTATTTTTTTCAGGTTATTGAAAACCATTATACGTTTCGTAATATTTTTTTTGCGACAAAAATACTTAACGTTACATAAACACAAGTATTTTCGTCGCAAACAATCTTCCAGAATAGTAATATAAATAAATAAAAAATTAGCATAGCATTGAAATTCCATATCTAATTTCCCCTAACTTAATAATTTATTATGTTTGCAATTTTTAAGTTATATGATTACATCAAATCTTGGTTATAGTAGAAGGGGTCAATGTTCGCGTGTTTACTCAGTTTTCTCAAAACACAGCCAAAGAATGACAAATTTTATTGATACTGCATTTATATGATTTGTTTTATTATATGTATAACCATATTAATATTTTACGTTTGAATTTACATGTTCTTTATTTTTCACGACGACGTGATAAATGCTTTATTCAATTTATTTTTCTGATCTAAAATTCCAAGAATGCCGAGAACAAGGCCGAAAGCTGTTCAAACTTCAAACGACGCAGAGTAAAACATTGATAGAACTCTCAACAAGCACGTTGTAAGCTCTTTAAGGAGACATAAAATTATAAAGACTAAAATACCCCTAACGACATTAAAAAAAATATAATAATAATAAGGCATAAAATGACCAAACTCAACATATCCTCGTTTACATGTCAATCAAATTGCGTAAATTTGCATCATTTCATTAAAATGGTTCGTAATTGAATAGAAATCGCCGATTTAATAGAGAAAGAAATAAAATTGTGAAAATTTGCCTCCCCAAGTTACTCTAAAATACCCCTTTGGTATCAAAACACAGATAAAATTGAATCATTGTATTACATAAAAATATAGCAAGATATTAATGAAGAATTATTGAATAATAAAGTTCATCGATTCAAATAAGATTCCCAGCCATCATTCTGAAGCTTCTCACCTTTCATCAAGACTTCATCCTTTGTGTCTTCTTGATATTGACTCATTCTGCAGATAATTTATTTCCGGTAAAACCCGTCATACACTTAGAAATAACACGCCCATTTCGCTGGAAAAAAGTTTATTAGTTTGTAAGTAAGCGGAAAAAGCTAACCTTTCCATAAGGTCATTATCGCCGACACCCAATATTTTTAGGGCCAACAAGCCTGCATTTGTGGCGTTATTCACAGCAACGGTCGCAACTGGAACACCTCGTGGCATCTGCGGTATTGATACCCAACATTATATTTAAACTAAGAATAAGAAAAATGTGTATACATAGGTAGTGAGATTTAGCGATCTTACTTGCACAATTGATAAGAGTGAATCAATTCCGTCCAATGTCGAAGCACGCACGGGAACACCGATCACTGGTAAAAGGGTAAGTGCGGCTACCATTCCTAAAATTATAGCCGATTTCTAGTTAAAGATAAAGTAAAACACACACATTTCAAAGATGTAATTAGCCTTATACAGTTAATTATAGTGCAAATATGAAATGTACAATTTTATTAACCTAGATTAGTTACTTTCCCTATTTTAGTGATTAATTTAATTTTTATTTCCCTGAGATAAGTTAGATACTTAGATTGCATATATTCCCGCTTAATTATCATTGAATAAAATGTCCAAAAATAATTCCCGAAAAAACCAATAACTAGCCTGGTAGATGGGCTGCACCGCCGGCTCCGGCAATGATGACCTGGATTCCTCGGTCCCGAGCTTCTTTTGCATAGGAAAACATCAGTTCGGGAGTCCGATGGGCTGAAACTATCCGAACCTGTAATATTGATACACAACATCGTAATGAAGAGTTAATAATGCGTAATAAAAAATAATATAAAAAAATCTCGGTGATATTTGTAATCTCAGAGAAAGCTCACCTCATGAGGCACATCAAACATACTCAAAATCTTCGCAGCTTCCTTCATAACAGGAAGATCCGAATCAGAGCCCATGATGATCCCGACACGTGGAGTAGCTAGTACCAAAATGAAAACACAACCATGTAAATTAGCATCAATAAACCACTAATTAAAAAAACATAATTACAATTCCTAGGGGCAACGGAAAATCATAATTTTAAAAATTTATTTAGATTTAAAAGTAATTTGAAGAAGTAGTTGTGCCAAAAGAATTCTTAAAAATAATACAATTACATCCGAGAGATTTATATGAAACCAAAAATTCTGATTTGATTTTTTTATTTTATCATGGAGGTTAAAGCCGATTGCATAAATCACAAGGACATAACACTATAAGAACTAACCCGAACACTCGGGATCAGGTTGGTCTTTGTTTAGCAAGGAATCCAAACGCTTCTCCACATCAGCCATGGACGGACCGACAATGGTGATATGACCCATTTTCCGTTGCTTCCGCACATCTGAAATATTATTGGCATACTTTAGGAATGAGTCTAATATATTATGAAAAGAGCATATTGTGAATTCGGAACTTACCCGGCTTATCGTACCAATGGACAGTGGCACCTGGAATTTTCAATGCTTTTTGAATCGTTTGATGGGCCAAAAGGAAACCTTGATCTCCTTCTTCTTCGCCGAGTAAATTGTACATAATCGCTGCCCGAGCTTTCATTGATGGATCGCCAAGTGGCAGTCCAACAACAGCCCGTAGATGTTGTTCGTACTGTGAGGTGTAGCAAGCCTCGATCGTCTGGTGCCCACTATTATGAGGCCTAGGAGCAACTTCATTTAGTAAGATCTGAGAGACGTTGATGGACGAATTAGTGAATTCCCGACAAAAATAAATATATACACTCTAGAGAACGAATAAAAATACATAAATGTTAAAAGACCGAATTGCCACTTCCTCCCCTGAAATGTGATAATTGACAGTCTATCAAATACTCCCTATTTCATATCACATCAGAACAAAGCGCTATCTATGTGACGTTGTTAATAGATAAAAAAAAAAAAAATCTTAACACCATTTTACATTAATAACACTTTTTCTCTTGACAAAGTCGCACAGGAAATGAATTTATAAGAATAAAGACGTTATTGCGAATGAAAATGAAAGTTCAGCAATTTTTGGAGGCTAAGTGCATCAAAATAAAATTTCAGCGTGCAAACCGTACTAATAAGTAAAATATAAGAGGCATTGCTGCCAATTAGTCTTGAGATTATTACCCGGTTATCCTTTGTCAAGAACAACTCAACAGCGAACACGCCGGCGCCTTCTAGTGAACTGACGGCTTTGTGGGCAACCTCTGTAGCAAGCTTTCTGATCTTCCATGACACATTCGCCGGTGATTTTACTATATGACATATATTTTCCCTACAAGAAGTCAAAATGAGCCAATTTTAGTGAGCTCATGAGCACAAAGTTGGAGATAAGGAGCATTCAGATCAGATATATTCCGTAACGGTAGATTGAATTCTGAACTTGATCCTACTTGTGAATAGTTTCAACAACAGGGTAGCATACGAAGGAACTATCTCTTCCT
Organism: Parietaria judaica; assembly: GCA_954871525.1. Lineage (NCBI taxonomy): Eukaryota > Viridiplantae > Streptophyta > Magnoliopsida > Rosales > Urticaceae > Parietaria > Parietaria judaica. The sequence continues at coordinate 13,622,122 of OX940862.1, forward strand.
CTTGCCACAATAACAGACAACTCCTACAAGAACATTATCAGCCGGCAGTAGGAACAGTATTAGTATGCTAAAGATCCGTATACAATTGTCATTCATTTTACTTTCTTCCATTAGGGGTATTTTACATTTAGTGTAATAGTAGTGTGTCTAAGCCTATGCAGGCACTCACAGTTCGGGTTAGGTATATGTTTAGGAAATGCAATCATGTGACAGTGTACAAACCTTCACAAACGGGGCCCATTTCTCGACATACAAACCACGTTCAAACCCTCCAAGAGCTGCAAATATTTAAAATTTTGAGGGAGAACAATTTGTAAGATCTGTTTAGCCAAAAAAAAATAATAATCTAATGCTCTAGGCTTGCTATTTCAATTTACAATATTACCAGCAACTGCATCAAGAAGCTCGTCCTCGGTTTTTGCAACAACATTTCCGCGCCCATCATAAGCTAACCTTTTACTCTTTATCATAAGCGGATAGCCAAATGAGATCCCAGCTCTCTTGGCGCCTTCGAGATCATCTACCTATTTTCGGTTTACAAATCGTATAACTATCACGTGAAACTCAAAAATACATTCTTGGAAAGTATGTAATATATATGCAACAGTTAGAAACAACCTCTAGAAACTCTGTAAGGGGAATGTCGTGCCCGGAAAAATGAACCTTCTGGAGATATTTGTCCTGCCATTTATGTTAAAATAGAGTTAGATTTGGTCTAAATTTGGAATTAATGATTCGGAATTAAGTTCCAAAGAAATAAGAAGTGTGACAAACTTGAATTATTCGGATTGTGGAGGCTCGTGGTTGGCAATCTACTCCTTGTTTCTCGAGTTTCTCCAATGTTTCAACGTTCACATGTTCAATTTCGACAGTCAATACTCCACACCTGACTACCAATAACAAACATTAGCATTCAGGCAGCACATCATAACCTAACCAAAATATGTCCAGTGATGACCCGAACCTCTTCGCAAATTCTTCAACCGTAGCACTGTCATCAAAACTTCCAACCATGTGGTGGTAACAGAGTGCACTTGCCGGGCAATTCTCTTGTGGATCCAAGATCACAACTTTAATGGCCATCTTCGAGGCCGCTTGGCATAGCATACGACCCAGTTGACCTCCTCCAAGAACCCCAACAATGGTCTCAGATGTTCCGCGAACAGGTTTGTCATCATTCCTGTGATTAAAGGTTCCAACCTTGAACTTTACATAAATCCTTAAATTGCCACTTTATTTCACTACGACATAAACCAATGTGACTGCAACCTGTCGTGTATTGATAGGACCCGATCCAATAATCAGACCGAAACAAGAGCGCTTTACTAGTAAACATAAGTCCGGTCTCTCATGCAAGAGTTCGACCAGGAAAACTAAACTCTACTAATCAAATAGTTCAGTAAACCTTACAACGATGCCTTGCATAGGCTTAAAACCCTTCGTCAACCCTATTCTAAACTACATTAATTATAAACATTGGCATTTTCTTTTAGTTCTAAGTACCATGAAAACATCTAAGTGCAACATAAGTACCTCAGCGAAGTATCACGAGAGTCGGGCACAGCTCGGCAAGCCAACAAAGGAGACGACGAAGTGGTAGCCAAAGCTGTGTTCCGTTGCTCCGCGTTAAAAGCAGAGTGGTCCATGGAAGCCACGAGAGCGGTTGACTTGTGCGACGGTAAACAAGGCCTGAACCCGAAGTTGGAAGAAAAGACAGAGTTGAAGCATAGGCTTTGCCGAAGCATTGCTTTTAATCTCTCCCACTGCATATGAAAGACAACCAAATTCGTTAAAGAGTGTTGAACATCCCTTTAAAAAAGCACTAGATATGGATGAGGACTTCAAGCAAACACCTGGGGTGCAACCTATTAAAGGGTCAACGTCGACTCTTTCGTCAAAACTGAAGGCGAGTTCACCTGGGTTTGTCGCCGCCGGAGAAGAGAAGGTTCGTCGGCGTCGGTCACAGCGTCACGTCCTTCAGCGCCGAGAGATGAAGAGCTCAGGTGGTCGGTACTCGTCGCAGTCTCTCCAACTTCAAATTTTATTAGCTCTATTTTTTAGGTACACTGTACGAAAATACCTTAAATATCGGATTTAAAATTTAATATTAATTTGTTTTTTTTCGATTACGTATTTTCCCGGGGGTATTTTCTTTTATAAATTTGAAAAATGCAGTTAAAATTGTTATCGCTTTTTTTTTTTTTCATTTTCATCTAAAAAAAATCGCTATCAATAAGACGATAACTGATTTAACATTTAATAAAGGACATGTTTTTTCTTCATCTTGTTTACATAATATATATTTATTCGTAAATTATGTGTATCGGCAGTTTTGTATGTACTTGACTACTTGTAATTTACGGTTGTTGTTTCGACAAAAATAAATTTTTTAAAAATTATATGAAATGCTCATTTTTATAAAAATCAAAATACTACAATGGAATATTCCACTTTCACAGCTCTTACATATATTTCTTAACTTTCTCTGAAATTTAAATATAATATATGTTTGTGTAATCTTATATATATATATATATATATAATTAGCCTCTTCCAATATTATTCGTTATTTCGCCGATAGTAGTCATGTATTGAGAAAAAAAATGTTTATAATATAATATGATAAAATTATATGAAACAACTATAGAAAGAATATATTAACTTTTCACAGTTTAGCACTATGAAAACATGTGTACTTCTCGTACACATGAGCTCGAAAAAAAATTACAAAGAAATAAATCAACATGTTAATACACGTAAAAATTATACACTAGATATAAGTATCATGTATTTTCATTTCTTTCTGTAATTCCTTGTGAACCTATATTTCATTTTCATATACAACTTTGCATGGCGCTATTGCTTCTGATTGGTCGCGGGAAAATCGACAATGCGATCGGGGAAAGGCGGAGGAGACCGATGACGTGGCAGTTCGTCAGCGAGAGCGCAGCGTCCACGGTTAGTTCCAGGGACGAACGTGCATGGATTAGGGCTTGAGGGTCTCTGAGAGCCCCTTTGCAGTGACTGAAATGGTGGCATCTTCAGTATTGACCATTTCTCTCGTTCCTCCATTAACGGCCTCGTCGCAAAAGCTTCCCGAAACGAGCATGCCAAGACTATAGCACAAACGAATAAGATCAACGAGCGTGACATGCTTTTCTTTGAAAATAAAATATTATTACAAACCCTAATTGATATATATATATATATATATATATGTTGTATATGTATAAACTCGGAATAAGTGGGTGTTTTATGTTTGTTTGAAGAACTCGATGATATCTGTTTGTGGCGATATATATTGTGTTTATGTACGTTTCTATTGAATATGTATATGATGCGTATTTATATGAATATATTATAGTGTTGAGCGTAGGCGTTGCGTTGACTTGAAAAGTCTGAATAAGAGTTGGTCAAATCAGAGACACGGAAAGCGAGTAAGGAACGACGGGTCTAAATATTTACTTTTTAAATTTGCATTTCAAGAGCACTTAAGTGTAATTGAAAATTTGAAACAGTCTACACAATAGAAACTCCATGAAATTATATGGTTGCAATAAAGAGAATAATATTAAATTTTCAAAATCGTTAATTTATTGAATAATAATTTAGTGATATTAATCAAAATGGAGACTATTTAGAACTATAGAAGTTTTATCTAACCGAGGTTTATTAATTTAACGAAGTTATAATATTGTGTGTGTGAATAGTTATATAAGTACTTGATATTTTCATTTTTGTGTTATATAATTTTTTTTAGAAATCATTATCAAAGTTCTAATGTTCAATATATTTATGTTTCTCACTAAAATTTTGTGCACTAATTTCATTGATCTAACATAATTTTGAAAGTCCGGTGAGCAAAGTTTCTTTTTTTAAGAAACTGACATGTATGCAAGACAAATAGTACTTTTCGTTTAAATCGGTTAAGAATTGGTCAAATTCTTATTAAAAAAAAAGTACAAAATGATAAACATTGAAAACTTTCTCCGTAAACAATGTTAAATATATGCCAAAGAATACTGAATGCTAATGTCACCATTAATCTTATACTATCAGAGCCGTGCCTGAAGGGAGGCGGAGTAGGCGCCCGCCTTTAGTAAAAAAAAATATATTGAATTTAGGGGCCCCAAAATCACTAAATTAATTTTTAATATATTAAAATCACTTAAATTAAATTTAAGGGTCATAAAGAAATATAATCAAAACCACTTAATTTTAATATTTGGATCTTAATTCCCAGATAATTTAGAGTTCCTATTTTTTTTTAATTAAAATCAATTAAGTATAATATTCGGGCCCCAAATTCCCAAATTATTTAGGGCCCCTAATTTTTTTTAATTAAAATCACTTAAATATAATATTTGGGCCTTCAATTCTCAAATTAATTAGGTCCCCTTATTCCCACTTATAATTTCCTCATGTCATTTATTCCCGTAATCCCAAACCGACAGGAAGTAAGCGATCCATGTTTTGATTTACATACAATAATTGGATTGCAGCTATACAAATGCTTGGATAGCAGAGAATTATGCTAACCATATCAGTCACAATTGCACATGCCAAAGAAGCTTCTCGAAGTTAAAATTGTCAACTCTTATCGTCAGTGGTTTAGCTACATTGTCTATCGAAAAGACATGGTCGAGAAATTCTATTATGTAGAGTTGATTAGTACTTTTGCTTCTAAAACTGCTAGACATGTTTTTTATAATGAGAATTTATTTATATATAAATACTATATATAATTTTGCATAAAAATGAAGTTCAATAACGATAGGGGGCTCCAAAAAAATTTCTCGCCTAAGGCCCCAAAAATTTTAGGCACGGCTCTGTATACTATATATATATATAACATATGATCATGTGAACTGGGTTTGGATGGAAATTCATGTATTACATATTAAACTAATTTTCGACTCTGAAAGCATAGGTTTATATTAGACATTTAGACTAATAGTACATTTTGAAACTAAAAAGTGCATAATATATAAAATACTTTACATTATTTTCATGGTGCAAAGTGTACCAGCCTCCTCTCGTGTCCCACATTTGACCTACTTCCATCATTGTGCTAAATAGTTTCCAAGGATTGTTTTTTAGTGTCGTGAACGTTTTTTTTATTTTTTTTATTTATAAATGTATCCCTTAACAAAGGATAAGAATTAAGAAAATATTGAATATTTTTATTAGAGGTGGATTTTGTCCAATATTTTTTGGCAACAATGTGTCTTTAATAAGGTAACATTTTTTCCTATTAAAAAAATAACGAAAAAAAATATTCTTAAATTTTACGAGACTTTATCGACTAATAAGTTGAGTTGCTTCAAGATAATGGTAATAATCAACTAATTTGATCTGCCACGAGTCAAAAAGGATTGTATTTTGGTTGGCTTGACTTCTATTTTTCTTTTGCCAAACGATATTGCCCTGTAAATATTTGACTATACTTTGAGTTATTAGTGTAAGTTAAAAAAAAAAATGAAAAAAAAAAGTTTTGAAATAACTCTAACAGAGCTACAAAAAATAATTAAAAAAATTAAATCAACAAAAAATTGATTAAATTGCCTCCCAATAAGTTAGTTATTGCGCACAAGTTAAAAATTTGCTAACGCACGTGGGGCAATAGTCAACTATGTTTAAGTATAAAGGGTATTGTTGCAAAAAAATTATAATTCATGGAGAAAAGTGCACTAACATAAAAACTCCTGGGAGCATGATCTTAATCTCACTGAAACTTAGCTTCGGTTTCTCAGTGATTAAACTTCTCTGCTTTCATCAAGGAATCATTCTCTGTGTCTCTTTGATACTGAATCATTCTGCAAATAATTCATATACACAAATGTTATAATTGTGAAGTTAAGAACACACATGAATGTTGAAAGAAAATGCTCTAAAGATCGACCCAGAGATCGTTTTGATTCCGTTAGTAATGCAGATTCAAAATATCACACATTGATCAATCAAAGAGAGATTCAACAACTAAAAGAAAGATCAATTCTTTGGGATCCTTTCTTTCTTCAAACGGAACGAATGGAAAAGGAAGATCGAGTGGGATCAAATCTCAAGTTTTGAGCAAGCCGCAGGTCTAATTCGTGAATTTCTAATGATCGCCGTGCCTTTATTAGAATCTAACCTTGCAATAAGGTTGATATCGTGTACGCCCAGAAACCTCAAGGCCAGCAAGCCCGCGTTCGTGGCGTTATTCAAACCGACAACTGCGACCGGGAGACCTTCTGGCATCTGAGGTATTACGGTAAAACCTTGAGTTGTTAACGGTTAATTTAGAAAGGAAAAAATTAGATAGTGTCTATGTTAGACTGGTTCACACTATTCTTTATATCAATTATTTGTAAATATAATTTGAGACGGATCACTTGATGAGTGACTTAATTAATCCTTGAAATGTGAGCGGACAAAGAATTATGGTTCTGTTTTTTCATAAACCTTAAATTTTGGTTCCGAAATATAAGAAACCATATTATTTTGGTTTCGAAATACACGTTATCCAATAGTAAATTTCTCTCAAACAGAAACAAAATAAATCCTTTTAAGGTTCTTAAGTTTGGCCATATCTTACTTGCAAAGTCGAATAGAGTGAATTTTTTTCATCCTCGTACGACGTAGATGCACTCAGAGGAATACCGATCACTGGTAAATTGGTATGCTCTACAATACCTAAAAGAAATTATTGTCGATATTGAATTAAAGATAGAAGTGATACACATGACATGACACATATGAACGGAAACATGGAGCAACAAAGTCAATAACTAGCCTCGTAAATGGTGCGAAACACCGCCGGCAATGATGACCCGAATCCCTCGGGCACGAGCTGATGAAACATAAGAAAAAATCGAATCGGAAGTCCAATCTGCTGAAACTCTTTGAATCTGCAATATTGTACATGTCAATGCAAAAAATAAAAATAAAATGAAAAATATACTTATTATATACACAATACTATGTCGTTGATTCGAGTTTGAAACCGGGTCATAAAGCTCTACCAGTGGTATGATACCAATGATATTCAGTATAAATATTCTACTGATTTAACCTAAGCTAACACAAAATAGAACGATTTCATAAAAGTTTACACCGACATAATATACCTAAAATACCCCTTACGAAAGAAAACACGATCATATGTTGACATATTAATGCGGGCCTAACGAAAGTTGACCTCATGAGGCACATCAAATGTATTCAAAATCTTCTGAGCGTCCTTCATAACATGCGAATCTGAATCAGAGCTCAATATGATCCCAATGCGCGGTTTAACTAAGTAGTGAAAATGGGAAAAACCAATTCATTTAGCACTATATAACATACAAATAATAAAAAAAATATATATAATACAATTAGCATTGAGCAGATTTGTATGAGAAGAGAAGCGAACCTGTATACTCGGTATCAAACATTCCTTCATTTTGTAACGAATCCAAACGTTTCTCCTCGTCGGGCACAAGTCCCAACACCCTTAAAGCCAGCCAGCCTGCGTTCGTGGCATTATCCACGTCAACTGTCGCGACCGGGACACCCCGTGGCATCTGAGTATAATTCAAAAAGTTTCATATGATCTTAGAATTAATATATATAATTTGTTACCATACTGTTTTTCCGCCGCAAAAACAAGGTTACGATTAATATTTGAGCCGGGTCACGAGAGGTACTGAAGTTTGGCTATCTTACTTGCACAATTGATAAGAGTGAATCATGTCCATTCATCGTAGTTGCACGCACGGGAACACCAATCACCGGTAAACAGGTGTGTGAAGCTACCATACCTAAATTATAGAGCGGTAAGCCGATGATCGAGATTCGATACTATATAACTTTAATAAAATACCACGACGTTCGAGTTAAATTACCCGTAATTAGTTAGTTATATTGATATTACATACGAGTAAGTATTCCATTTTATTATAATTTGTGGAAGAAATTCATAAAACAACTAGCCTGGTAAATGGGCTGCACCACCGGCTCCGGCGATGATGATCTGAATCCCTCGGTCCCGAGCTTCAAAGGCGTAAGAAGCCATCAAGGTGGGAGTCCGATGTGCTGAAACTATTCGCACCTACAATATCAAATTCGGGAGTCCGACGAGATTTTGAAATTATGCATTATAGAAGTAAATAAATGAAACACGCTTGGTTGTTTTGTAGTTGAGAAGAAGCTCACCTCATGAGGAACATCATACATACTCATAATCTTTTCAGCATATTCCATGACAGAATAATCTGTTTCGGAGCCCATTATGATCCCAACGCGTGGTGTAGCTAAACCAACAAGGTTCGTACTGTTATAACATCGTGAAAGGCTTTACGCGTTCTACGAATATTTTCGGCATAAGTATCAATCGTGTAAGTATGCCCAGCATATAGTCTCAATCCTTTTTTTCAGCCGCAATACTACTCAAAGGCTAAAATTTAGTGTCGAGGTCCAATTTGTCTATATTCGCATAAGCTCTTAATTTACACGTACGTTTTACGATTAAACTCCGAAAATACCAATTACTCAACGATTTTAGGTTAGCTTAAGATACGGAAATTCTACATGGACCGAATTGCATCTCGGCATTGCTTGTGCTGCACATATATATATATATATATATATATCCCTAAATTATTCAACTTCATGAATGTCGACTAGTTTGTAATTGTATGTGTCACCTGGAATTCGACGAACAGGCATGTCATCGCTCCTGCGCACAAAGAGTCCCACGTAAATTAAAACATGACATGACGTTGTTCGTATATATGATAAAATACCTAAGAGAAGTAGAGTGCGGATCAGGAAAAGCTCGGCAAGCCAGTACCGGCCTCGACGCCGTCGAAGAGGAAGCCGACAGCTCGTTTCGCCATTTGACGTAGGAAGTATGATTATGCATGGAAGCTTTTACAGTGGTTGATCTCGACGAAGCGAGACGAGGCCTCAACTCCATATTTGAACGGAAGAGAGACTCGAGGTTTGACCTCTCTCGCAGCATTGCTTCTTCTTCTTCTTCCGATCGGCGACTTTATTGACCGATAGATTAATCAGTCACTCTCAATTCTCAAAGAATTCAAGTGGGCCCGGTCTAGTAAAAGGGCCGAGGGTTAACCATGGTTAGCGACGAGGGTTTGTTTTGAACTGTGGTTAAGGCCTAAGGGCTATCTGATGATGATCCAGGGTCTAGACCCGCAAGAGGGAAATTCCAAACACTATTGTCGTTTAAGTTACAATTATTAATTATAAGATGGATTTCCACGTCGTGGTTTCTCTTTCGTGTCGTTTACCACTTCAGCGTTGCAGACTGATAATTGCTTCGCATGTCGTTTCAATATTAAATTTTGTTTTGTATAAGAACTGTCGTTTTCTAATATGTGGTTTCCATTTGAAGTTTTAGAGCTAAAGAATACTCTCACTCAACCGTCTTTTCATATTTCCACAAAAGAAGAGAAATACATCGTTTAAATGGGCTTTTAACTTAATTTGGTCCACTGCTTAAATCCAATTAAACTAAATTAGGTCGTAAAGCCCATATATATTCCACTAATAGAGATTTTATTCTCTCCTAAAAAAGAAATTGATTTTTTCATCTGAAAATAAATTCATCTGAAAAGAGATTTTATTCTCTCCTAACGGTTATTTACTATAATTCAATCGAATTCTTGTTTTTTTATTTCCTATGCATACACTTTAAAAAATAAATGGTAATTTTAAATTATAATGTGTGAATTAGTTTCATTAAATAGGTAATTTTTCAAAATTTTGAAATAGCTATATAATAACTTTATTCCATATTTGATAATTATATTATTTAATGTTGATAACTTTGTAAGTTACTTGGTATGCATAATGCTATAGTTGACCAAATCCAACCTCATGATTAGACACAAACATTGCTATCCTACCAGTACATTGGTCCCATGTTTTAATTAATTAATATATTTTTTGCTCTAAGTGTATCTTCATCTTATTGGTGTATACATTTATCCTCAACGTGACCACAATACTTATTCACAATAAATATCTAATTCATTAATGAGCTAAGATTCTAACATGTATTTATATATATATATATATACAACATTTAATTTTAACCATAATTTATCTTGGAAATCGAGAGCCAGAACTTGAACTTTGGTTTTTTTTTTCTTCTAGGCGGAACCCGCAACTGAAACCTAATATGTCGTTCAGTACCGGAACCTTAAAATTGTGCATTTTAAAGACCTTTATTTTATCAATATAAAGATCTCGTTTAGGCTGTGATTTTAAACTCACCTAGTAAGTAGTAATAATAATAATAAAAAATGAAAAAATATGCTAAAATATAGTAGTGATAACGTATATATGATCAGGGGCGGACCCAGGATTCTAAGTCAGGAGTGACGAACAACAAAAAAAATATAAATAATATATTATAGTATTTTTACGAGGTAGCAACGAAAAATTATTTTTATTAGAACTCTTAGATTCGGAAGTAATTTTTTATTAAGTGGTGGGCAAAGATACTATGTTATTATAACTTTAAAATTAAGTATTTATTTTATTAATATTTATTTCATAAAATATTTTTTCATTAATATCTATCAAATTAAATAGTCTGTAAATTTTAAAAAATAAAAGGAAAATAAGTGGTACAAAAGTGTGGGAAACTAGATTATGTAAAAAAAATAGGTTGAATTTAAGGAGAAACTGTGCTTCAAAATATGGACGAATGGATTCGATCCATGGGCTAGAGTACGGTGGCGAAATTAGACACTTCCCTTCATCCATTGGACCAAAGAAAACTTTGTTACCAATTTGAACGTAAAAAAGAAAAATACACGACAAAAAATTTTACTATTTTTTTTCCGGACGAGCCGGGGGTGACATTAGCCACCCCCAAACATGCCTGGGTCCGCCCCTGTATATGATATATAAGTATATAACGATCAGTATACCTTTCACGTACGCACACATTATTGCACACATTATTTTAAGAAGAAACGATATTAGGATTTTCGCGCGAATCTTTGCTGTTGATCGAACAACGATTGGCCAAACCGAACCGATAATTAGTGAATTTTGAATGAAAATACTAAAATAATAATATAAAATTTGTAAAGTGAGAATACCATAAACCCGCAAAATCGAATCATCGGTGTCTTCTTGATATTGTATTAAAATATTTCATCTTTATAGTAAAAAGAAAAAAATGGAAAAACAAAAGGCAAGAAAACCAAAGTCCAAAACCCGACACAAATTTTCGCGCGAATCTTTGCTGTTGATCGAACAACGATTGGCCAAACCGAACCGAACTTTCTATTTGGTGTCTTGGGCACTTTCGGTAGCACAAATGGTTGTCGTTTTCTCTCATCAAGAGCCGACTTTTTGGACGTGTCGGCTTAAATTCCCAATCTTTATTCCAAATTAAATATTTATTATTCGTTCTCCAACTACGTGCACATATGGTTGGAAAGCTTCAACCTTTCGGTTGCCCATTTCCAGATTCCAATTACCCATTTCCCTGCTTCGATCGCAACCATGGATCTCTCTCTCTCCCGGCTCTGAAGATTCCTCTCTCTTCAGGTTCGTCTCGCTCATTGATTCCCGTTTTGTATTGCGTTTGATCGTTGAAGATTCAGCTTTTAACTCAGTTTGCGATCGGTACGATCGTTGCGGTTCTTAATCACCGATTCGTGTTTGTAATAGGTTTTGAATCTCTTGAGTGGAATCTTAGATTCGTTTGAACTGTTTCTTCTTATCATTGATTCTACTTTTTTGTTTAATTGTTGATGATCATGAAAGTCAATGGAAAGTCCTTTTTGGCATTTATGATTTGGGGCTATTCAAAGCAATCTGTTGATTGTTTTCTGTTTTTTTCTTTTTGGCTGCAGTGTAATAATTGAGTCTCGATTTCGAGGAATTGGATTTTTCGATTATCGCGAGTTAGTTATTGTCTGCTTCTGTTGAAGTTACCGGGGTCGAGCCATGGCTTCCGCGGTGATCGAACCCGTGGCGCAGAGGCAAACTCCCCGTAATTTCTTGAGCGCGCTGAAATCGGCTTTTCTGGAATGGTTTCTGATTGTATTCCTGTTCTTCGACGCGGTGATCTCGTATGTGATCACGAAGTTTGCTCGCGGGTGCAAATTGCAAACCCCGTGCTTGATCTGCTCGAGGCTCGATCACGTTTTGGGGAAGGAGAATGCAGGATACTATTGGGACTTGATCTGCCGAGAGCATAAGTCCGAGGTTTCGTCGTTGGTTCTCTGCCACGCTCACTATAAGCTCGTCGACGTGCACAAAATGTGTGAGAATTGTCTGTTCTCGTTCGCGACGATCAACAAATCTAACGCCGAGACGTACAGGCTTTTGGTCGGTAAATTGGGAGAGGATTTGGATTCTGATCATGATGACGACGAAGAACCTTGTTTGGTTGAAGATAAGGCCGGGTTCTTAAGTGGAAAGACTTGCGCTTGCTGTAATCAGCCGTGGATTCAGAGGGCGCAAGCTCAAGCAAAGGAGTTGATTCAGACGATGTTTGTTCCTCCAGAGACCGCCGAGTTTGAGCACGATTACGAGGTGACGACGAGAGATAGGTCTGTTTTAGTCACGGCTAATCATTCTGGAAAAAGCGGGGCTGACCATTTATCTCATATCGGATACACGGAGCTCAAGTTGACTTCGGATACGGAGTCGGAAATTCTCCCTTCTGATGACGAGGACGGTGCTAGTACGAGGGCTTTGATTTGCGAGAGAAATTTTCAGAAGCACGAGTTTTCACATCGGATCATCGAGCCGCAGATTGTAACTCTGGATGATAATTTGGCCTCAGAGAAGCTTATAGATCCGGTTATGGAGTCATGGATAAAAGAAGAAGAAGAAGAAGAAGAAGTTAGCGAATCACTTGATCATAAACCTCGAGAAACTACAGATTCTATCGGGCACGGACTGGAGGAACTAAACTGGCATGAAGCTGTAAATGAAGTCAAGATTACCAATTCTCTACTTGAAACTTCGATTCCATCCGAGATTGTGGAGATTGCAGTTGAAACTTCGATTCCGTACGAGATTCCGAAAATTCCAATTGAAACTCCGGTTGAAGAATCAGAAAGCTCGCGTGAGTAAATATTTTTCTTTTTCAACATATACATTTCAATCATATCTCTAGTTTAATTGAACTTACATTCTTTTCGCACATCAACGATGTTTTCTCTCAGTACACGTAGCAAAAATCAGTGAAGTTGACGAAACATCCGTCCCCGAACCAGAAACGGAGGAGGTTTTAGAGATAAAAGCTCTACCAAGCACAACAAACGAAAACTCATGTAAGAACATTTTGTTTTTCGATTTATGTTTCAATTTGTTTTTAGTTTATTAAACTTACATGCCAATTACGTTTTCTCTCAGTAAGCATGACAGAAACCAGTGAAGTTGAGGAAACATCTATTGCCGAACCGGAATCCGAGGAGGTTTCAGACATAAAAGAATCATCGAACACAACAACCGAAACAAATTTAGATACGAACACCGTAGAAGTTGAGACTGGACATAAAGTAAGTAAATCGTTGGATCTCGGAGACGCTTATAAACTAGCTCTTGATAACCGAGGAAAACAGTTCTCCGGTTCCTTAGCAGACCAATGGCTCGGAAAAGATTCTTCGAAAGTTACCGAGGATTTGAAAGTTTTGCTTTCGCAGTTGTCATCTAAAGGAGGATTCGAGCTTCCCAACAGCGATATGAGCCCTAGATTATCGGTAATGAGCGACGATCAGAAGATTTTGGAGCCTTCTAGCTCGCTCGGGATTCAGATCCTTCAGAAACGGATTTCACTTGAACGAAACGAATCTGGATTGTCTATGGACGGAAGCATTATAAGCGAAATCGATGGTGAGACCGTTTTGGAGAGGCTAAAACGACAAACCGAGCACGATAAGAAGCTCATGGCAGGTTTATACAAGGAATTAGAGGAAGAGAGGAACGCTTCGGCCGTGGCTACAAATCAAGCGATGGCGATGATCACGAGGCTTCAAGAGGAAAAAGCGGCGCTTCACATGGAAGCGCTTCAGTATTTAAGAATGATGGAAGAACAAGCCGAGTATGACGATGATGAGCTTCAAAAGTCAAACGATCTTCTTGCCGAGAAGGAGAAAGAGGTGCAAGATCTTGAAGCTGAGCTCGAATTCTACAAAAAGAAGTTTCCAAACGAGCGGTTCTTCGACAGCGCTTTCGAGACGAGCGGTGACATGAGGATAACAGACATCGGCGTGGATAACTCGGAATATAGTTGCTCTAGGGAAGACAACGAGAACGTGGATAAAGATGATTCGAATTCTCCAACTCTCGAGTTTGAGGATGAAAAGATGTATATCTTAAAATGCTTGAAGAAGTTGGAGAAGACGCTCGATCTTCTCTCTGACGAAGACGAAGAACCGATTGCAGATGATATGCCTCTGCAACATGACACGTCGGCATCCGGGAGGGATTTCCACGGTGAAGAACCTGAGCAGAATGGAACAGAAACGGGTGAATCTCATCTGATCAATCCGAGCTCCACAGATCTATTCTCTCTTCGAACAACCGTTTTGAGCCTTAACAAGAGGTTCGAGGCACTCGAGTCGGACTGGAGATTCCTCGAGCACATGACGAAATCGCTTAGACACGGGGACGAGGGGTTCGAGTTCATTAAGCAGATAGCTTCACACCTGCAAGAATTAAGAAAGATCGCGACGGAGAAAGATCAAATCGTGGATTAGCGCTTTCAGAAACTCCAAAAAATATGTGAGTTTTTAACAAATCAATTCAAACATATATTTGTATATTTATACTTTGATCTTTATTGACATGTTTTCTTGTTTGTTTTCCAATTCCAGTTGGGGATAAATCAACTGAATTACGAGTTCAAGTGTACAGACTTTTTTTTCTTCAAATTATAGAAATTCATCAGTTTTGTGATTCTTTGTATTTTATAGAGCGAGTATTATTTAATTATTATTGATTTTTTTTTTCTCTCTTTTTTTGGGTCAAGAGTGTGGCTTTGAATTTTGTTGCATTATTTTTTTTTGTATTGTAACCTTGTGAATTGTGATTTATAGAATGGAATTTCTTTTTGTGTGTTGATCTTTTCTTTTTCCTTCTTGGAATATCATCTCTCTTGTTAGTTATGTCATGCTCTTATTCTTTGCTATTTACTTGTGTGAGAATATCAACTCATGTAAATATGTAATTAACTCTGAACTATGTACATATGTTAAAAGAATCGTGTTTTAGCACCAATTTTCATATAGTTAAAAATACAAAAAAGCACATCTAAACAAACGACTACATATATTAAATGTTAAAAGCTAAAATTATAATAAAAACTAATTAAATATATATAAGTTATACTAAAATAAAAAAGAGGACGGAGATTTTTTCCTTGTTCTTGCTTCAGCCTGATCTCGGACCGAAAACCGGATTGTGACGGACAAAAACCTCCTTTCCTATGAATATGGTGGGGGTATGGGGCACCCCCGATCTTGTAGTAAGTCCACCGGCATTTTATTTTTGCGGCAATAGTATCAAAGATAATAAAACAAGTGTCGAGGTCCAATTCCATCCATGTTTCATTAAAAATTGTTAGATAAAATACACATGTATTTCTATGATTAAACTCTAAAAACAAAAATTATTTAACATTGTTGTTGAACTAGAAGGATATACATAAAATTTGGAAGAAATTATACCTCATAAAAAATGATCATATCTACATACTATTTCTACTAAGAAATTAATCAAGAATGCACTTAGTATACAATTAAGTATTTTTGCCGCAAATAACCCCTTTTACTATAAAGATCGGGCCGAATTACGGGATCGAACAAAGCCCAAAATCTCGAGGCCCAAGTGGAAGGAGCTGGAGATGGGGGGTAATATGGGGAAAAGATGCGGGGGCAAAAGAGTAATTGAGGAGAGAAAGTATGACCTAAATGCCCTCGGAAGAAGAAGCCTGTATTTCCAATCTCAACCCTCAGAATGTGTTCCTCTTCTGCCCCTCGCTGCCTCTCCTCCATTTGCCCTTTCTGACCATCTCTCTCTCTCCCGATTTTCTCCACCGTTTTTTTATTACCCGCCAAAATCCACTCCCCATTCAAATTCTCCGTCTCCCCCTCTCCGATTCGCCGCCGACTCGCCATTCCGACGCCGCCGCCGCCGCCTCCCGACCCTCGATCCGCGCCCGGACTCCGATTCCCCGGCGCGTCAGGAGCCACGCGACCCCTCGCTTCGCGTTCTCGGCTCGTTTTTCGGTGGTCGTGTCACTGAGGAGGTAGGGTTTCGTCGGAATCAGGTTTTTTGTTTGAATAATTGTGCTTTGTTTGGGAATTCTGCGTTTGAACTTGTGGAAGTTGGTGAGCGAGTAGCTGATACCTTGTCAAGTTTGAACTTCTGATTTTAGCACGATTTATCTCTAGATTTTCTGTGAGAGAGGAGTACGATTATCTGATCGAGTTTGGTATCGTTCGACCAGTGTTTCTCGAGAGTTTCTTATGTTGATGTTCTTGGAGTGGTTGAAATTGGAAAGCAATTTAATTTCTTTCAGCTGGGTTATTGGATCCGCTCCAGTGTGTTACTGATTTGAATATTTGTGGATTTCAAGATGCGAAAAAATAAAAAAGCACTGAGAACCCGGATTTTCGCGACCGAGGTTCTGATTTTCGATCAATTTGAATAGTGTTGAACTTCGTAATGCTTGATCGAAACGATAATTTATAATTTATATGTTGTTACTCTACTTGGCAGGCATGCTCTGACGGAGCGAAACAGTGGGTAAAACGTCTTCGCAATTGATATCATCTTCGAATATTGAGATCTTTTTGCTGAAATGGCTAACCATGAGCTGATACTAGGGCAAAGTCACAATATGGCACTTGGGCAGAATCAGCAGATTGTTATGGGCCATAATCATAGCCTTGGAATGGACCAGCACCACGAATTAGAATTGGGGCAAGGGCACGAGCATCATATCCATGAACATGAACTGGAGTTGGGGAACGCTCACGACCACGATTTGGGCATACCTCAGAATCACGACGAAGGCGGGAACGACAGTCAAAATTACGGGCACGAGAATGACTTAGGTATGGATCAGAAACCCGATCAGGAAGATGACAATGAGTTGGCTCTTAGTGGTGAGAACCACGAATTGGGCGTATCGGAAAGCCACGAACTCGACGACAATTTAGAGCTCGCTGTGGATCAGAGTCAAGAATTATCGATCGATCACGCTCATGACATGACGATGGACGAATCTCATCTCATGGTTACTCCGATGAGTGTTATTCAGGCACGTGCCATCGTCGCAAGCCCTACTTTTGAGCTGGCTGTGGGGCAAGAGTTCCCAGATGTCAAGAGCTGCAGAAGGGCTTTAAGGGATACAGCAATCGCACTGCACTTCGAAATTCAGACAATAAAATCCGATAAGACTCGGTTTACCGCCAAGTGTGCTAGTGAAGGATGTCCATGGCGTATACACGCTGCAAAGCTCCCCGGAGTTCCAACGTTCACGATCAGAACCATTCATGAAGCCCATTCATGTGGTGGCATCGCTCATCTTGGCCATCAGCAAGCCTCGGTTCAATGGGTTGCAAACTCCGTGGAGCAACGGCTCAAGGAAAACCCTAACTATAAGCCGAAAGAGATTCTGGAGGAGATTCACCGTGTCCACGGTATTACCTTGTCGTATAAGCAAGCCTGGCGTGGCAAGGAGCGTATAATGGCTGCTATGCGGGGATCCTTCGAGGAAGGGTATCGCTTGCTTCCTCAATATTGTGAGCAGGTTAAACGCACAAACCCGGGAAGTATCGCCTCCGTGTATGGAAACCAAACCGACGGTTGCTTCCAGCGTTTGTTCATTTCGTTTCAGGCATCAATATTTGGTTTTCTAAACGCTTGTCGTCCGCTTCTAGGGCTCGACAGGACATACTTAAAGAGCAAGTATCTAGGTACTCTCCTGCTAGCCACAGGGTTTGACGGGGATGGTGCTTTATTTCCCTTGGCTTTTGGCGTTGTTGATGAGGAAAGTGACGATAACTGGATGTGGTTTCTCTCCGAGCTCCGAAATCTCCTCGAGATCAACACCGAAAACATGCCCCGTCTTACAATACTATCCGACAGAATGAAGTGTATCGTCGACGGAGTGGAAGCAAATTTCCCAACTGCCTTCCACGGTTTCTGCATGCGCCACCTCAGCGACAGCTTCCGTAAGGAGTTCAACAACGCAATCCTCGTCAACCTTCTATGGGAAGCCGCTCACGCGCTCACCGTCATCGAATTCGAAGCAAAGATTCTCGAGATCGAAGAGATATCGCAGGACGCGGCCTATTGGATTCGACGGATCCCCCCGCGTCTGTGGGCCACGGCCTATTTCGAGGGGACCCGGTTCGGCCACCTGACGGCGAATCTTGTCGAGTCACTGAACACATGGATTCTGGAAGCTTCCGGGCTGCCGATCATCCAAATGATGGAGTGCATCCGAAGGCAGTTGATGACGTGGTTCAACGAGCGGCGCGAGACCAGTATGCAGTGGACCTCGATCCTCGTCCCCACTGCGGAACGGCGCGTTGCCGAGGCGCTCGAGCGCGCGCGCACGTACCAGGTGCTCCGCGCCAACGAGGCGGAGTTCGAGGTCATATCGCACGAGGGAACGAACATCGTTGATATTCGGAACCGGTGCTGCCTCTGCCGTGGGTGGCAGCTCTATGGGTTGCCGTGCGCGCACGCAGTGGCGGCGCTGCTCTCGTGCCGGCAGAACGTGCACCGCTACACCGAGAGCTGCTTCACGGTGGCGACGTACCGGAAGACGTACTCGCAGACGATACACCCGATCCCGGACAAGTCGCTGTGGAAGGAGTTGACGGAAGTGGATGCGAACGGGAACAAATCCGCCGAGGTTATGATCAACCCGCCGAAGTCGCTGCGGCCGCCGGGGCGGCCGAGGAAGAAGCGTGTTCGGGCAGAGGACCGGGGGCGCGTGAAGCGCGTGGTGCACTGCAGTCGGTGCAATCAGACGGGTCACTTCAGAACGACATGTGCTGCTCCTATATAGATAAGCTTTGTGATTAATATATTTAGTTTTGGTTAGTTAGATTGTTTTATTTTTATTATTAAGCCTATATTTGTTGGGCAACTACGTGACGTGTCAATCAAGGTATCGTGGTTGTAGTGCTTAATTTCTATAACAATGTCTTTGGGAGCTTCAGATTTGAAGCCCTCATTTCTTGATATTTGTGCTTATTATCTGTTAACTTCGTTATAATTCCGAAGGGGGGTACTAAGGGAAGTAATAAGCTTCTACATACCAATCTAAAATCCGAATCCGGAGACTGAAGACATTGTCACCGAAGATTCAAAAACCGGATAAAATAGGGTTTTGGTCCAATATGATCGCATCGAGTTTACTGTATTTGATTTTGTATTTTGAATTTACCTAATAATTTGATGAATATATGATTTAAGGATGCAAAACTGAATTTAGGATCGAATTTCTGTCTAAAAATGAATTTAAGATCGAATTTCGGTCTCAAAACAAGATACGTTATATTATACCATTGGGGATATTGATTTTTGACGGTAAAACTGATACCGTGAACTTTATCTGAGCATGCATTTTTAAGGTGTATAATAACATAGCATATATGCAGAAAGTTACAAAAGATAATATTATATTCCAACTTTGGTAGTACATGAAAACAATGTAGGCATGTATATTATTAAACTTTAACTTAAGCCACAACAAAAACAATTTGTTCATCAACACCCCCTTTGACTCCAAATGTTTCTTCTTCTGAAGAAGAAAAAAAAAAAAAAAAAAACCACACAATGACACCACAAAAACCATTTTCCTCCGTTGATCTTGCAACCCCTTATTCTCTTCCGAGGCTTGTTGTCTTTCTGATCTTCTTCTTCGCCCGATTGATGTATTCCGAGAAGACGTCTTTCGAGCTGTTCTCTTGCTTTGCTTCGCGAACATGACCACCATCTGCTTCAGTGAAATTCTTGTCGTGCCCGACGTTTGACATAGTTCTGATCTTCATCTTTGCCCGGTGAATATAATCAGCGAACGTGTCGCTCTTCACCAAAGCCGGTCCTCTGCTTCCGCCGGCTCGGGTACTCGCAGCCACTGTGGTTTCCGGCAACTGTACATGCTTCTTCTCTGCAACTTCAGCCTTCTGAGTTTTAGCTGGACCATTTTGACCGCTCAATGCTACTGGCACGCGCTCGTGATCGTTCGTGTGCTTCTGCACGTGCTCGGAAACATCCTCGTTGGTTTGGCAGCTGCAACAGATGATTGCAGAGAAGACGCTTTCACAACAACCTGGTGAGTTTGAGAGATCTTCTTCATGCTTGGATGCCATAATTAGAGGGAAAAGTTATTTGAGTTTTGTAGCATATTAGAGCTTCTTTATATAGTGGAGAATATTTGTGATAATTAATGCTTATATTTTATTATTAAGAATGACAATCTGGGTCCGACACGAAATAGTCACGACACGACGTACATAAATTTTGGTCGATCGACACAAACAAGAAGAAAACAATTAATTAATGGGTGTTTACGACACTATAGATTGACGTTCTTTTTTTTTATAAATTATGTTGTCCAATTGATGAAAATGTAATATTTTTAATTAGATCAAAAGACTTAAATAATTTAGTATATTAATTAAGTTATGTGATTAAGAAAATGGATATATTTTTCCTTTAAACGGACCATACACGATTAATACAGTTAATAAATGAAGAGGGTCTAAATTTCATTTTCAAACATGATTAAAAGACTGGAGCGATTTTGTATCTGACCGAAGACGAACACGACACGTGACACAAGCGAGTTTGTCAAGAAGATTCCCGATAAAGAAGAAGCGTCTGTAACTTAACATGGTGATTCTGTGGCATCACATTCCTTCTTTTTCTTGCATTTTAAGTCCCTGATTAAGTGGAATATAATATATGAATAGTCTAAATCAGGCAAAAAAACAAAAAAAAAAGGACGTGAAAAAGAAGAGCCAGTTCATGAGAATAGCATCTGATGAGAAGAGAAGCTTTTTGACAAACGAGCAACAATTCCATAATTAATTCTGGTATATTCTTTAGACTCAGAAAACGTGACTCCACTAATCATTTTATAATGTATTTGTTTATGATTTAGCAAAAAAAATACTAATTTGTTGGGCATCATGTTAATAAACTATATTTGTATCTATACTTATCTTCCAATAGCTGAAAATATTTAAAGGGAACATATATTGTTCCGAGTTTGTCTCAAAGTGATTAAATAACAGACATTCACTTTAAATGTTCTTATATTATTACTCAAGTAATTGCCAATATTGTCCTCTATTCTTGCGTGTTGTGATTCTTGGCATTATTACCTCATATAGTTATAAAAAATAAAATAAAAAAGAGTCTCGACGAGCTGAGATTGATAAAAATATGTGCATAACACCGGACTTACTCGAAAGTATTTTGTCAATTAATTAGTGGACAAGATTACTATTCCATTTTATGAGACTATGAATCTATGATGAAATAAGTAGTGAATAATAATTTTTGAGCAGGTATATGAAATTCCCAGGAGATAATAGAAAAATATGATGGAAATACCTTCAAACAAGTCACGTGTTATCCGCAAGTTAAAAATTTTTGTCACATTCAACGAATATGGTACTTATGAGCTACTTATAACCTAAAGTTCATGGGGAAAACCGCAAAACCCTGCTAATATGCGGAGATTAAGGGGGATTAATGTCAATTAAGCTTTTAAAATATCTTAAATTTTTAAGTGTATTAATTCCTTCTTTGTTTGATTCCTTGGTATATCTAGTCACATCATAGCTACAGTACAATTGAATAAATTCTAAATTACTAATAAGTCAAGAATATAAATCATTGCATTAATTTTAATTGAAATTTTACAGACATATTGTAAGAAATTACACACACAATATCAATGAAATTTCACTCAAGAAATTATCTGAAATGAGATTATAGAAACATAAATAGGCTTAGAGCACAGTAATCTTTAGTAATCAACAAACCATATCACCATTATTCACCAATATTCATAATACTTTTCATTTTCCATGAAAAGAGATCATCCTTTTGCTTCCGAGACTCGAGGTCCTCCTGATATTCTTCTTCGCGCGGTTGATATAATCCGCAAACATATCGTTTACATCGGCTTTCTTCTCACCGAGACAAGCCTCGTCGGCTTTCGGGTACACAATCTCCATGTCGTCAGTGCCTAGGTTCGACATGGCTCGGATCTTGACCTGCTCCCGAGCTATGAACTCAGAGATTGCCTTGTTATGGTCCGGCCCCGAAATGCTTCCTTGCTTCTGCACGTGCCTTTCGAAATCCGAAGCACCGCGTTTCGGATTCTCCACAATTTTTGGAGTGGAAGACGGCTGCGGTCGATACGAGTGATTGTCCGATCGAGACGAGGGACTTTCCGATCGAGATGAGGGAAATATGCAGCAGAAAAACTCCTTGCAGCAACTATACTCTTCATCATGATCATATTCCATTTTTGTTATGTGAGAGAGGTAACTTGGGGTACAAGTTACACGCTTGAAGCTTATGGATATGTGTGATGTTGAGAGTGGTGGGTCATTATATAATACAAAAACAGCATACTATAAAGTATATATAATATAAAGTGAGTGATCTAAACATGAGGGAAATATTTCATTTCAAAAATGGGCAAAAACGCCAAATATTTTATGGAGCGAGGAGAGTTTGGCTAAGATTCCAAAGTGTAGGGACAACTTTACCAGATTTTCCTTAACGCGCTGAGATGTTTGGGATCATATTCTGTGCTTCAATTTTCTTCTCCAACTTGATCAAGCTCAACAAGAAATTTCCTCAATTTTGCCAAACCAGTGAAACATGGCTTAGTTGTTTAATTTTTTTTCCAGCCAAACTCTTTAGTTTTCAAAAGATATGAAAAGGTTAGAGTGGGCATCAATTATAAAAAAATAAAAAAATAGAAGAGAAATCGACCTTAGTTTTACGTGGAAATTCGATTCGGGAAGAAAACTACGATAGAAGAGAAAAACTCAATATAATTGAAGAATATAGTTATATCGGTCAGTGGCAAAACCATGTTTTACATAGGGGCTGGAGGGAGATAATTATTACTATTTTCGGTCAAAAATCATATTTGAAGATGTTATATTTAAATTTCAGCGAAATTATTTTTGGGGTTGAGTTTAAATTTTATATGAATTTACATAAAAAGAAATTGTAATATATATATATATATATATATATATATATATGAGAAATTGCACCAAATAGCCAAATTGAAACATAGGTTTAGCAAAATAGCCAAATTTTTGTTAATTTTGTAAACTAGCCAATTAACCATTTAAGTGAATTTCTAATTTGACTAGTTTACAAAATTAACCAAAATTTAGCTATTTTGCTAAACTTATGTTTCAATTTGGCTATTACATTAAGAGCCATATATATATATATATATATATATTTGTGAGTGCTTCCGCCATTGACGAAAAATAGAGTGATGACCGAAAAATAAATGATGGAAAGGTTAATAGATCCTAATACGTCAATTATAAAAATTACTCCTCATATATACCCAAAAATATCCGATAAATTTATGTTGCACCGCAAATTTACTAGAGGGACCCGGCTAGGAAAACGAGCACCAAAAAATCAAACACAGTCTTAACAACTTTGAGAAGATATTTAGGTATGGATAAGTCATGATTCTGCTAGTCTATCATTGAATTATTTGAAGAGAACCTCTGCTTTGTATGGTCCGAGTCCACTTACTTGTCGCAATATATTCATTTCCAAGTAAAGGCTACAAGATGGTCATTCTCATTCCTAACTAAAGTTTGCAACTTTCTCTGCATGGCATCTTTTTTTCACTCAACAATTGCGTATAAATTAAGCTCCTAAACTTTCTTTCAAAAGTCTCTAAACTTTCTTTCAAAAGGATTGAGTAAGTCTTCCTAAGTTGATTTGGTTATCCATCGCGACCTCGTCCTGCTAACTAACTACGCGGAGGATGGCTTTTTAGAGGAACAATGGCCAATAGGCAATAAAAGTTAGTGATGCTCTTAGATATTCTGAGTCGCTTATCAAGTAAAAGTAACATTCGTTTATGACGGAGGAATACCGTGTTAGGAACTTAACAATCTATAAATAGTTATTCATGTACCAAAACCAACAAATAAGCCAGCAGTATTCAGTATATGCATCAAGACTAAGTAAACGACACAATTAAGTCTTCATCTCAATGATTTTTTTATTTATTTTTTTCTGTATTCCTTTTTGGCATATCATAAAGTTTAGGGACGTGAGGAAATAGTCCCTTGGAAGAAGTAAAAAAAATCGAGAATGATCCATCTATTACTATCTTTGAAGCGGATTTAGTCCTTTACCTTTAATATTAACCAAAAATTATATTTTAAAAAATAGTGTTAACTAATGTAGTTTGGTTTGAAGCCAATGAATTAATTCCACTACATACCTCTCAAAGAGACCCCGGACTGAAACCGTATGAGACGCAAATGCGTGCCCCATTTACATATGACTTGGTCAATAGTGTCACTTGTTGTTCTTATGACTTGGCCAATAGTGTCGCTTCCTTCCGTTTAAAAAAAAAATCAAACCATCTCGCCGGTGCTCTTTAGGGACGAGGCAATATTTATATCATTAGCCAAACAATCATTATGTTTTGTTTTGAATTAAGTCTGTTTGGACCAAACTTTGGAACACGGGATGCTTTAACAAATGCTTATATCGGAAATCTCGTGTGTTCTTGTGTTAGCACGGCATTCCTCCGCTATTTATCGGTGACAAAATAATACCGGAGTTTTCTATTGTATTTTTTCTTCTTCTATGATTTATCACATTTACCGAGACTAAGTTGTCCTCATACGACAATCATATTGTTGTGTGTTTTATAGTATCAACATTTACAAGGTAACAACATTTGACGAGCATGGATCTAACAGTACTTCTTCGACGAAGGATTCAGGCCTTTGAACAAGTGATAACCATGGTAACCGATCTTCACCGCGAAATACAGAAGCGGGACCGAGAACGACAGAAGCACGCTGTTCGTCGCCACGTCAGCCACCCCCGAGCTCGCGGGAAGCGCCGAGATCACGCCGTGCACGAACGCCAGCGCCAGCGCCAGAACTGAAAACTCCGTTAAGGCGGTGACACAGTGGATCGGATACGTCAAAAACAGGCGCTTCGGCCACGCTGCAACGAGGAAGTGCACGAACATGGACGCGGCTGAGCAGCCGAAGGCCAGCGAGTCGAACAGCAGGAACATTTTGAAGTCCCGTTTTGTGCCCGAAACGGCCAGGCCTCGCTCGTCGAAGCCGCCGGGCATTGCGAAAGCGGCTGCGAACGTGACCATTGCTATGATCGTGGACACGAGTAAGTTGATCGCCGGCATGTTCTTCAGATCGAGAGACATAGTTGTTATCGAAGGCGTTTCGGGCTCGTTTTTCCGGGGAGTGTTCAGTGAGTAGCAGCTTGCTCCGTCGACGTGTTTGCCGGTGTATGGTTCGGGAAAGTGTTCGTCTTCTTTGACGTAAACTCGCTGCGGTTCTGCGGGTTCTCTCGTGATCTTTTGTTCCAAACTGGGCAAAGCCCCTCTCATTTGCAGTGTTGCTATGCTCAGAGTTTTGACCTGTTGCAAATATCAATTCATTAGGTTAGTAGAAAGTAGGAGTGAAAAACCGGTATTTATCGGCACCGGTTTTGAGAACCGAGTTCAAAATTGGAATAAAAAAACTGAGAATTGATATCACACTGATCCCAGTTTTATATATAATTTTTAAATTTTTTATTAAAAATCATTTTATACCTGTACTAGGTACCGATCACGTCTTTATTACCGGCTACGGGGAGTAGTTTTTCCAACTTACCACCTACCGGTTTATAATTAAGGTTTAAAACTGATATATAACGATAGTTTACCGGCTCCATATACCGATACAAAATCGCTACCAGTCTTGGTACCGGTTACCGAATAAATCAGTTTTTAGAAATCGAGTACCAATACCACTACTAAATTAGAAATACTGGAAAAACGGGACAAAAACCTCAAAATACCGGCTCCTAGTCGAGGTTTCACCCAAACTAGAAAGGCAAGGACTTTTTTTTTTCCTAAAAAAATGGCTTACAATTTCAAGATCCTGATTCCCGTTGCTCGACCGGATAATATCAACGGCGGTCATCCCCACCCCGTTAACAGCCCCCTTGTCGACCCTCGGGTCGTTCGCCAGCATTTCCAGAACCTTCGGATCACCGTTGAACGCTGCCCGGTGCAGGGCCGTGTCGCCCGTCCGGTCCTGCTCGTTGATCAGGTCCTGAAACGCCGGCATCCGAAGCAGGCACTTCACGGCATTCCTCTTCCCGTTCTCGGCAGCGACGTGCAGCGCTGTGCGGTCCCTGTCATCGAGCAGCTCGCACGTGTCGGGGCACTTGGCGACGATCAGCCTCATCACGTCGACGCGGCCCTCCCTCGCAGCGATGTGAAGCGCGGAGAGGCCCTCCTTGTCCTTGATGTACACGACTGAGGAGTGGTTGATCTCGAGGAAAAGCTCAACGGCTTCGACGCTGCCAAGGTGGGCGGCGTAGTGGAGTGGGATCCAGCCGAAGTCGTCGGCTTCCACCATGGAGGACGGGCATTTCTTAAGGACTTTCCCGACGAAATCGGAGCCGGTAATCGGGATTTTGGAGCTGGAGAGGAGGAGCTTGAAGGAAGGGAAGATGATCTGAGTGATGTACGAGAGTTTGTCTCGAATCATCAAAGCGTGCTTGTTTGAAGTGGACATGAACTGATTGCCTGCATTGTCATTTTGGTCAAACATAATTCACTCTTTCATAAAACATTCCTATAAATCATATGGAACCCGATTTCTGGTTCTGGTTTTTGCAAATTTCGAAAGAAAAAAAAAAACAGAACTGAATGGAACAGAACCGGAATTTCACTTTACCATATAATATAAGCAGGATTATGCACCAACCTATTAAATAGTAGTTCCATACCTGATTGGGAATTTTACTTTTATGTACTATCTTGAATTATTATTGATTGAAATACTCTTTTGCTTGAAAAAAAAAAAGTCCGGTTAAAGCCGGTTGTTTGTATAAAAACGGGCTTGAAAAAAAAAACGAGGCAAAAAATAAGTTCATTTCTTGCTCAGTTTACGGTTTTTTATATATTGATTAAATTATTATTAAAAAATATATATTTAAGAAGTGTTTGAAATTTAGATTATGTTTATTATTTAATTATAAAAAGGTTTGTCTTACTAGTAATTGACTAAGTAAAGAGCACCGACCAGTTTCAGCCTGGTTTCCGGCTCTTAAAAAACCCGGCTTTTTTTTCAACTTGGGTCCGGGACCAAATATCCCAAAATACAGAACCAAAAGGTGCATTGGACTCTTTTAGAGAGTAGAGAACTTAAAATAAACCTAGAAGTTTCAAAAAAATAAAAAATAAACCTTGAATATATAGAATGTGTTTAAAAATCAAAATCATGTAAATAATCACAATTAATTCACTTTATTACGCTTAATAAAATAGTAATGACGTAATAAATCCATGAAGCCATGACTCACACTTGTGCGCGCGGATAACAGCAGCGTGCAGGGCGTTCATGCCGTTCCTCCCCGCGAGGGAGCACTTCGGAGACGTCTCAATCATCAGCAGCGCTGCTCGGAAAAACCCTCGGTCGACCGCCAGGAACAGAGGCGACTCCCCGGCCCCGTTCACAAAGCACGGCAGCTCCCTGTCCTCGTCCAGAAGCAGCGCCGCCACGTCGCAGTGCCCGCCCTTCAGTGCCTCGTGCAGCGCCGTATCCCCCGCCGCATTCACCGCACGCAGCAAGCACAGGTCGGCCTCAAGCTCGAGCTCGAGCTCCTTGGCCTTGTTCGCCAGCACGCGTGCCATGTCCGCGTGCCCCAGGCGTGCCGCCACGTGCAGAGCCGTGTTGCCCTTCGCGTTTGTTGCGTGCAGCAGCGATGCGTCCGAGATGAGCACGGTCTCAGCCAGCTTTCGCTGCCCGGACTTGGCCGCGACGTGGAGGATCGTGTTGCTCTGCGCGGTGACTTGCCCGAGATAGATGTTCGAGTCGGCCTCGCTGATCTTCTCCGAGAAGTCGCTGCAGCCGGTGATCGCGGCGTTGTAGAGCTCGGGATCCATGAGCTTGATTTCTTGCGTTTCAAGCTATCTTTTTCTTTTCTTTTTTGAGAGGGATTTTGGTGGGGGTATTTATTATACACATGGGAATGCTGATGTGTGTATAATTTTATAAAATATGTCTAAATTTAGAATATTAGAAAGAGCGTGATTAAACTTGTTCAAGTGTATAAATGAATACATAAAAAAGTTGACTCCAAGCAGATATTTGATAAGTCGAGGGTGAAACCGGGACCCGGGATACTAATTCTCTTTTGTTATGGTCCCGGATTATTGGGATTTTCCAAATAATAAATAATTAGTTAATCGTGACAATAATTTGAGCTTTTTTTTTTATTCCTGTGCCGTTCCCGGTTCCTTTTTTCTTTGATAGGAACATGATCGCGAAATTGAGTCAAAATTTCACCCCTAGTTAAATGTGTACTCAAATTTAAACCTTTTACTAAAGATTTAAGCTCACCAACTGGGGAAAAATTCTATATACCAGTTTCTAAAAAAAATTGACCAATTAATAATGTAAAGATACGGAAACCTGTCCTAATCCCGGACCAATGATTAATCCAAATACCGGGTTTTAAACCAGTATAAGGAACAGAAAATGGTATAAAATTTCCACCTTTACCAAGAAGAATGCATGCTGAGCCTTGTTTATTAAAATTATTAATCGATGCTAAAAAGTCAACGGCTTTCGTGAGCCTTGGACTTTGATAGAGATGGTTATTCCATTTGTAGCTAGCAAATAATATAACAATTTACTTCAGAAACTATGTATGGCGTCTAATTGGTATTAGGTTTTATTTTTATGGATTAATTTTCAGTTTACATGTGTAGTTGACATTGAAAAAAAAATGTTTATATATACGTCACATGTGCACTAAAAATGTATTTGACAAATGTTTAAATCAATTAATTTTCATGCCATTTGCCTGATAATTATGGCCTTATATGTAAGTAAACAGCCAAAATTTGGGCGATATTTCCAACATCATTTTTAATGATTATTACACAGGCTGATTTGCATGCCTCAACGTCTCAGATTTTGACACTTTTTTTTTTATTTAATTTTAATTCCAAGCATGGTGCCACACAAAAAGGGTCTGCTAAGCCTGACTTTCAATGTTTTTTATTATATTTTATGAAATATTCTTGGGCGTGTTTAGTGATAGCTTGTGATGGAGATATATATTGTTAAGTTTAAGCACAAAGAGTTGGTTATTCTAGTTGTTTATGTATCAAATAATACCACCAATCATACTAATTTGATCATTATTCATCAAACCTCAAAAGCATCCATTGACTTTATTCGATTTACATATGGTAAATTTTATTTACAGACATTAGAGTCAAGCAGTAAGAAGTTATCAACTGTTTCTTGAACCTAAGGCAATCATTGTTGACGGTAGTAGCTTTGGTAACCCAGGGCCGGGTAGCGGAGGTGGCATTCTTCGGGACGACAAATGCAAGTTCATTTTTGGATTTTCAAGATCTTTTGGAACGTGCTCGAGTAACAAACATGAATTAAGGACGGTAGTTGAAGAGTTAAGTATATGTAAGCAAATGGGTTATAATGCTATCGACATTGAGTGCGATTCGAAAATTGTTGTAGGGTGGATTAAGTCTGGTATTTGCAATCCTTTGTATCTTTGGGATTTTTGGGATCAAGTTAAATTGTTATTAAATTGTTCAAATTATTCAATTCAACATTTTTTTATAGAGAGTGGAATCGAGTGGCAGATCCGTTGGTATGCTTGGCCGCAGAAAGTAGAGAGAATATATATTCAACTCTAATTAGCTTCCTGAAAATATAAAAGGTTTGTTTAGGTTTGTATTAAGTTTATTTTGTATTAATTAGTTTGTGTCCTGAGTTATTAGACAATTTTGATATTTGAAATGTTTTTTTGTGTCTTATTATTGTATATCACTTATGTTATCATGTTACCACTATTTTTTCTCCGTGATAAGTGAATGTTCTATTAATAAAATTAGAGATAGGTCACACCACGTGATAAGTGAATGTTCTATTAATAAAATTAGAGATAGGTCACACTACGTGAGCGATCTTTGGCTATTCGAAAGAAGAAAAAGATCATTAATCTCGATTAGCCTTTTGCTTCTCTAATCTAAAGTAATCTAAATTCCTCTTGGCTCCGGTACCTTTTTAACACAGAACCCGGAATCATGGTTTATGCACGATCCTAGTCGATCCCATTCGAGCACGCGATTATTAAAAATAAAAACTAGTTCTAAATTATTTAGTTGACAGCAGAGCACAGACAAAACTACACCTCTCAGTCATGTCATAGAGAAACAAAATTCAGTTTTAACAAAAGAACTGATGACTGCACCAAGTTGACAATAATACCCCTGTTGCTTTCATAGTGTTTCAAAGATTCTACAATTAGTAGCCGTAGTTGGTCCCATAAACCGAGCCGTAACCAGCAGCGTGGCCGGTGTTGTCGGGAGGCGGAGCATAGACCGAGGAATGACTCGTGTATGAAGTATAGGTGCCTTGCTCTGCCCCAGCGTTGGGCTGAGCTTGTTGTGCCGCTGCCCCGCCGCCTGCAGCGGCCGCTGCTGCTGCTGCTTCAGCCATGAAATTCTGCAGAAGCAAACAAGAAGAGCACCAAGGTTACTTTCGGAAATTAGAAAAATTGAGGTAAACGAAAATGAAACTACAAATATTTAGACTCCGATTGAATCAATGCAGTCATTAATGATGTAAATATGGTGTTCCAAAAACCAAAACCAGAATTTCGGTTCCCAAATCCAGATTCCATTTTTATAATTTGATTAAATTCGGGTTGGTTTTTAATCATAATCATGGTTTTCTCTTTAAAAAAAAAAAAGGAATTGGCGTGTCAGTTCCTACAGTATTTACAGCATTATATGCTGTTGCCCAATGAACTTGCGGAAAAAAAAAAAAATCACAGTAGTTTTATTATTCCAAATTTTCATTAGCTTCCGAACACGAGTAAGATATTTTTGTTTTCTTTATCTTTTTTCCTAGACTGCACTCTTTTTTTCTTTTTTCCTTTTTCTTTTTTTCATGAAGAAAGAATTGCCTGGATAAGTTGCTGCGCCGCTTGGACCTGAGAAGCGCTTCCGCTGATCTCAACCGTCATCTCCGTGGGATTGCCTCTCGTCTCCTGAATCGTCACGGTCGCTCCGCTGGCACGTCTAATGTAGCTTATGCTCGCCCCAGAAGTTCCTATCACCGCATCCGCATAAGACAGAGGAATCTGCATTTGCTGAGTCATCTACGCCAACATAAATGAAGAGAACTTTCTGTTATTTCTCAACTTAGACATTTGCCTTTTTAACATATACAAATTAACGTTCAGAATTTAGTCCCTGAGGTAAAATAACAATATAAATCTTGGGAATAAAAATATAAAATATTAATTACCGAATGGCTAGCTATGAAACTAATTCTATTTAGCATAATTACAATAGCACTTTCATATATCATGACCTATTACTCCGAAGAGAATTAAAAACTTAGAGACCCGTTTGTAATCAATTATTTAATATATAATAATTTTTTCCAATTACTAGAAAAAAAATAAAAATAAAAGAACGTTAATAAGGTTTATGGTTCCTTCACAAAATATTAAAACCAAAATTTGTTTTCCGGAACGACTTACACATAAACCAAGCCAAGCACAATTTCTGATTTTGGTTTCGGACTGTTAGAATCCGAACCAGAACCTGATAACTCTTATTTTTAATAGACAAGATTTTGTTGATGAAAGAAAGTTACATTGTAAGATAGTCTAGTGATACCATTAGTAAAATATGACAAAATTAAAAATAATAATTAAAAAAAACCTGTGTGACCATCGAAGGTGCTGCTTGCGCATTGGATGCTCCATGGACACCCATTGGAGTTTCCCTTCCATACGCCAATATGCCGTGATGAGGTTGTTTGTCCATCGGGGGCGCCATGTCAGCCGGCTGGTAGTAATTCTCGTGTTGCCTAGGAGGCGGCTGCATGTACTGAGGATTGTGTGCGTAAGCAGGGGGTCCGCTAGCATGTGGTGGTGGTACTTGAGGAGGCGGGCCCCACGGTTGATGAGAGTGTGGAGGAGGAGGCATATGGTCCATTGGGGGATTCGCCATTTGCATCTGAAGGGGAGAAATTGCATGTGTTAGGAGTAGTAGGACGGTTTAGATTTAATCGAGAAGTGAGACTTACGTTCATCTCGAAAACCGGAATTATACTGCGGTCCACCAGAAATTTCCGGAGATGGGTGGCGATTAGTTCAATTCCCTTGTGCACGCCGGTCGGTTCGCCGACGACTTCAACCACCCTGTCGTCTTGAAGAGCAAAAACTGGTAGGTCTTCTGCAGATTCAAGAAAACATGGAAAAACAAACGTAATGAGACAAGTCGGAATGTACGGGTACCGGCTTCTGGAAAACATACAAGGCCAATTGCTAGGATTACTAGGTGATAATTAACTATAAAGAGCAAGTGGTACCTAAAAATATTCTCTATGTGAGAGCCCGAAGTATTGCCTTCTCAATTCCAAGTAAATTATAAAAAAAAAAAAAGGTTTTAAATAGGGGGCTCCCACATCTTGCCTACTACGCTCTTTCTATTGTAAACTAAGCAAATTGCTTCTGCTCCGAGGCCAGAGCAGTTTATACATCAATTGCCCCAACCAAAGAAAAAACTTATTTAAATTAACGACAACTGGTGAACCCGTAGATTCTTAAGGGTTTTAATGGGTTTTGTGGGTTTTAGGGTCCAATCAAGCCACTCCGCGGACTCGTGTATATGAATAAAATAACTTGCAGCCTATTATTCATATGATAAGCTAGAGCAAAGTAGTCACGTTATTTCATGTAACTTTAAGATAAGAGTGCAAAGAAGAAGTTTGGATAGCCAACCTTTCATGTAACTTTAAGATAAGAGTGCAAAGAAGAAGTTTGGATAGCCAACCTGCACCGAGAACTCTGACAATGCAGTTCGAGGATTCTTGAATTGACTTTACTGTTCCCCCCTGTTTTCCGATCAGGCTTCCTGCCTGTGAGGCTGGAACGAGCAGTCTTGTGGACACTTTCCCGGTTAAAGTAGGAGCAGAATCACCATCCAAACCGTCAACAATGCGTTTGTGAACCCTCAAAAGACCATCCATAGCAGGAGGAAGTAAAGAATCAGGCTCGTCCTTGCCAGATACCATTACCTGTTGAAAAGAACATCAAAATGGGTTGTTACAAGATCATATGAGCGTAGTGATTGACCTTCAACTATCAATACAGTATTACCCAATTCAGATAAAAGATACATATAAGCAGTTAAGCACAGATAAGTTACCGAATACTATCTCCGCCTCTTAAACAATTTCTATAAACGATTTTTACTGGCTTATGATACGTCAATTATGTCAATTATCTTAGCTCTTCAAGTTTTAATTTCATATTGGTTTTTTCTT
This sequence comes from Parietaria judaica, assembly GCA_954871525.1. Lineage (NCBI taxonomy): Eukaryota > Viridiplantae > Streptophyta > Magnoliopsida > Rosales > Urticaceae > Parietaria > Parietaria judaica. The sequence continues at coordinate 13,655,757 of OX940862.1, forward strand.
TCTTGTTTTGCGTTCCCGGCATGACATCAACTATCTAAGTTCTGAAGTTACCAGAAGATGCAGAGCTCTTGATAGAATTGTTTGAGGGTAAATGGGTTTAAACGGATATAACTTTTCAGCACTGTGTAAGGCTCAATGCTGATCTCTGCTATCTGGACCTTTGATTCTTCATCAAGTTTGGGATCTTATTGATAGTTGAGATGTTGACTAAAAGTTTGACCACAGAACCTGCAAAGATCCATTGTTGTTACTACAATAGATGGAACTGTCACATTTTAGGATCTCTTCAGGTGATACTTCTTTTTTGCTTTCTTTCATCTTTTAAGATTACAACAGCTTCTAACAGTTCAAACCATATCTTAACTTTGTTTTGGGTATTCTTTAATTTATGACTTTTACATGTTTATAGAATCTTATGTATCTTTTCCTGCTAGAAATAACTCTTTTTACATATGAAGATAATTCCTATAAGAGAACGACTTTCCCAGAATTCCGTCTCGTTAGTTTTCTGTTACTCTCAATTGCAATATCAACTTCAATTATATTTTTTTAACGTGATTGCGAGATTGCTGATTAGGTCATGAGTGCAATCTCGACTAGACAACAGGATATTGATTCACTTGTGGCTTTCTTCAATCAAATCCAGGGAAGAAGGACACATCAATAAATCTTCTACTCCGAATTTCAAGTTAAAATAAATAAAAGGCTTAAATCATTGATTAAACAATGGCTTCTCTCGTAAATCCTAACAATGGTAAATAAGTTAGTCTACCGCTACAATTAATTATTGTCGTATTTACATACTAAACAAGACATATCAGTACTGGAAGCAAGAATATAGAAGAAGAAGAAGAAGAAGAAGAAGAAAAAACCTAACTAGTTATTATCAATCAACAGCAGTTTGAATCTAACACCCAAAACATTAGCTAACATAACCAGTTAATCGTGACAACAAGATACTCTCTTCCGGAACCTTCAGACATCACAAACTTACCGCTCTTTCGGCTGTCCCCGGTGGGCCATCAAGAATTTTAATGCGAGCTCTCGTCTCCTCAACTAGCTTTTTGATGAACTCCCCTTTTCGCCCGATTATGCTACCGACTTTTTGAGCAGGAACAAGCATACGGAAAACACTCTCACCGGGCCATCCAGGCCATCTCTTCTCAGCATCAACTCCAGCAACCACAGCTTCCTCACCTGGCCCGTCTTTCAGTTCATGCTGCGATTCCTCTGGTACTTCTAAGTTCCCGGGTATTTCTAAATCTCCGGGCGCTTCAAAATCTTCCGGTACTTCTAAGTTTTCTGGCGCTACTAGGTCTTCGGGTGCATGATCCACGTCTTGTCCGTTATAGCTTTCATCAATCTCGGCCATCGTTTAAACTGCACTAAACGAAATCAATACCGATTAGTATGGAGAGCGTCTTTTTCATTAATGAGGAAACTTCTCCTTAACATAATAAGAACTACATATGACATTGAAATATACAGAATCGAACACAAAAATGGCCTTAATTCCAAACTCAAAAAGAGCTAATTAGCCTCAATGCGCAATTTATTCACAAAACCTAGAAACGCGAATTGACAGAGAATAGAAATTTAAATGATACTCACGTGAATGTCGCCGGAACCAACCGTGAAATAATTGAAAGGCAAAGATTCAGAGATTCGAGAAGAAGGTGATCCTAGGGTTCTGAATTGGGTTTGGAGAGAGAAGCTACTTGAATTTTTACGATTTTATTTATCTTTTGATTGGACAAGGTTGGATTTGATAGAGCCTACAGGCAGATAGATTCAGTAAATTACAGGGGTAGCCCTCAAAGTTATAAATATTTTCTCCCTATATCCTCTAAATGTTTATAATTTCTCATTTCGACCCCGTTGTGGTTTAACGACGAAATAATCTGGCTTTTTCTTGACGACGAAACTCAGAAACGACAACAATGCTAACCAACTCAGCAGCAAAATCACAAAACACAATATTTTTAAAACGACAGTATAATGACCAATTAGTAGTTAGTATGTAATATGGCAGCAAAAGTATTTTAGGATAATGCATAATTTTTTTAAATTGACATAAATAGGGGAAAAGACTACGATGATTATGAAACTAACTAGAAAATGTAAAGGAAAATGAAAATGGTTTATTTAAATAAGAAGAAACTAACAATAATGCAAGGGGAAAAAAGTCTTTATATAAGTAAGAATTAACGATAATAGTACAAAAACGACATGAATTGCTCAAAACAAGTATCAGTCGACATCAAATTCGTAAAACGAGACGGAATCTTCAAACGACCATAAGATTGAAGATAAAAACAATCAACATTTCTGAATCACATAACATTGTGTCTCTTCAAAACAAGTGTATATTACAGTATTTATTTATACTATCACAAATGAAGAAATGTCTATCACAGCCACCCATTTACAGGGACGTAAATGATACGTACAGAAAGAACACCCTTACAACGACAAGACATGCGAGAATCGCACGCCAAAAATATCCCCGGCACGTGCAACAACGCTCCGAAGCTGCCTCAACGCGCTACAAAGAACGTGAATCTTAGAACTACAAAGCAAAAGTCTCGACATTGGCTCTACACAATTTCTTCTATCAAATCCCCTTCTCGGCTTCGTTCTCGTTCGCCTTCTCGTCCTCGTCCTCATTCTCGTTCTCGCTCTTGGACTCCTCCTTAGCCTGCTCGGGTTGAACTGCTGGAGCGGGCATGAGCGAGTCAAACTTCTCAGACTTCCCGAGCACAATCTCAATCTAAAAAGTCAATGAATACGAAATCTATCATCAATAAAAAAACAGATAAAATAATTTTCCAGGTTATTTACATAACAATATATATATATACTGACCTTGGCCTTTTGAATCAGACGGCCTTTGTTCTCATCCTTCATGCCAACAGTAGAAGTTGAAACTTCTGCAAAAGTACAAAACAGAGTTATAACCGGCAATCTTCGTCGATAATATGAGAGAAATTCAGCAAGAAATAAATCACAGGGACGGGTACTTTCGTACTCATTTCGGTGGCCAGTCCGTTGTTCTTGAGAATCTCAGCAACTGTGACAACTGTAGTGATTGCTGCAATCAAGAATATAATGAAGTTTTAGCAACATTGTTGTGATTAAAAAACATCAGCTCGGTGCGCAGACGATCGCGATCAAAGACGGAATGGAAAACGGTTCAGACGCAAGTACCCATTCCTAGAGCAGAAAGCTCGACCTCATTGTGCTGTTGAATGTATCTCTGCATAAATACACAAGCAAATAAAAACTAATCAAAAAACGCAAGAACGTGAATCTTGAAGCTCGAACGTATCAATCTGTTCATTTTCTTAACTTTTACAAAGAGACGAACATATAAAGAATGATCGAAATGAGTCAAATCACTTTCACATGGTTCAAATCCGCACAATTTTCAGAAAAAAGGAAGATTCACGCAGTTAAGAACATCGGGAATCATGAAATCAATAAATTCTTAAAATTAACCACGAAATTAACGATTCAGGGTGTGTGTTTGCCGATCGTCAAACAAGAAACAGAATCTCAATAACAACACAGCAGGAAAGTAGAATCCGAAGCCACATTTTATCATACAGAACCAAAGAAGGATCGAAAAGATGAAATACCTTGGCGAGATTGACGTAGAAGAAGAGAGGCTTCTTGGTGTTGGAAACCTGAATCCGGTTCTTCTTATGCACCTGGTCGATGGCTTGCGGTAGCGCGACGGTCGCCATTGATCTCTGGGAGAATTTTCCTTCACTTTCTCGCGAGCGTCTCAGATTTTCTTGAAGATGGCGGGAAAATTGAGAGCGTTTGGATGCCAGGAAAATCAGCGTAATCTGTTGCAGAGGATTAAACGGGTATTTATAAGGAAACCCGAACTGTACGGCCAGCTTCTGATTCTGCTTTGCCACGTGGTCACTGCCAAAGTTCGTTTCGGAGACAATTATACCCCTCGAGTCTCACGATGGACCTGGTGGACGGAGGAGCGTCTTGTCATTTTATTCTATTTTGCTTACTCTTTCTTTTTCTTTCTTTTTTTAATGGATTTTTTATTTTCTTTTTGAGAGGTCAAAAATATAAGCCGTAATAAACTAATAGTAATAATAATGCTTTAATTTAATATTTAAAATAAGATGGTTATTTTAGGCATACGAAGAAAATAAGGCTAAAGATAGTGTCATCAAATTTTCTAGGAGTATGTCACTACTACAATATAAGTTTATTTTCTGAGCTCTATTATATTACTCAGATCTTTTAAGATATTATGTTTTATCATTTTATAACTCTATATAAGTATTTCCTAAATATTTAATTTATATCAAAATATCTTTACATTGAGTTGAATTATATGAATGAGAGAACCATATAATATGTCAAGACTAAGAATAAATTTTTCATGTGGATTTGTGTTCGATGCAGTAAATTATGAAGGGTTTACAAAATGATACTCCTGAAGAAAAGTCAAAAGACAACGTTTGACCTTTGAACTAATTGTAGAATGGTGGGCCCTACGAGCCCAATATTTGTGGATATAGATCACTCAAACCCCAAGGGCCCACTAACTGAGCCCAATAGCCCAACAAACTTTTCAGCCTCACAATTGTGTCTACTACTCTCTAGGCGACCTCACATTGCTAGTTCAATCGGAATTCCCGAATCCGGAATTTCATATTTCTTTTTAATCATACCCGGAACTATGAATACTAATTTTGATAATTTATACATCTGTAATTTACTTCCCCCTTTTTTTTGTCGTAAGCTGTCGGAAATTCAATGTTGTGAAAAAGAAAAATTAAACAAAAAATGGGAACAATAGCTTTCGTACTCAAGATGATTCGAGAATCAGAATTTCTAATTCTACATGTACTTGGCATTCCAATTATACGGAATCGAAACGAACCCCGCATCACAAGTACTATGCTATCTTCGTGTTTTTATTTTGAACATCGCATTTCCTCAAATACTTTGGCGATAAATTATTTAAATTTTAAATGCAATAATAGAAACTTACTCCGAATATTGTACCTTTGGGAAGGGAAAAAAAATTGAAGGAAAAACAAGTGGAGTGTCGGATGGAAAAGCTTGACAAGTCTCGATCCAAAAGTTATAATTTGAAGGACAAAAATGATGGGATTTAATTTGAAAGTGCACTGTGGTCCAAATTACAAACAAATTAGGTTTTGAGATCTCAAATTATTTATTTTCTGTTTTTTTTTTTTATATAAATAAAGTGGGCATACAAATGCCTCCTCTATTTGAACATTGTTGAATTTTCTTCCCGCGTGTTGACACGTGTATATAAAGATGTTTGTTTTTTCTCTTTTGTGACTACTAAGACTAAGATTGGCATTATTTGGAAAATGATTTTGTATCATATATTAGACCACATATGATATGAATATATGATCTTATGAACCATTCCCACATACCCATTTCCCATGAATGGTCATTTTCTAGGCCCCTTGGTGGAACCATTAACAACAACCAGTATATACAATTTTATATATAATTAATTATATATGATGCATTATGTGTCTGCATACACATAATTATATATATGTATCATATGTATACAAGTGTTTGGAGAGTTTCTCACTTTTCTTTCCATTTGAAAAAGACTTGTATTTATTGGAAATGTACAATTGTACCTATTTTCTTAGGTCTAAAAACAAATTGTACCTATTTATTTAATAATTTAGATCATAATTGGCGTTATAATGAAGAGCATTTAATTTGGTGTATTTCTCTTATTGTATTGTACCTAATGCGTGTAGCTTTTTTTTTTTAATTTTGTTAATCCTAAACTCTAACACCTAGCTACTGGATCAAATTATTGATTATCCTCACAAATCAACACGAGTATTTGAACATATCGTTACATAACTCAACCGCTTCACAAAAAATATTGTGAGAGGTCACACATCTTAAGATTACTACTGCTCAAACGGACTTCGGCTAAGGTGCATAAGGCATATGTCTTAAGCGTCTACTTGTTTTTAGAAAAATGTCTACTTAAAAATGGCCTCGTTTTGTGAATAGGCTCTACGTTTTAAAGAACATTTATTATTATACGTATGTGCAAGAATTTATTTGTTTTTTGCTTAATATTTCCACATATTTAAATTTGGGTTGGGGCTTACAATTTCTTGCTTGTATTACTTCAAATAATTATGCAAATATTCGATGTGTATGGTTGGAGAACATCTAATCAGAATAACATAGCTTATTCTTTTTCTCATTATAGCTCAAGTGATCCATAAATAAATAAAAAATATGAAATAAATAGGTTTTGTTTAACTAAAAATCTTAGACCATTGCTTTTGGTGCCAGCTCTTTTTTTGAAAAATTAATTATATGTTTCCATTTTCTTTATTTGATATTTTATTAGAGCCAAGCCGTGCGAGTATTACATTAATATTATACATGTAAAACTTCATAGAGAAGGTTCTAATTATGATCACTACAAATAAAGAAATATACTTTAATTAGGTTCATTGCTACTTTCTAGTCATCGTCGTCATAAAGAAAACAAAGTAGTATGGCTCAAACTCTTAATTATTTACTTGCTTTATTTCTTTAATCGACACGTTCAATTATTATAATTTGGAATTTATTCCAAGTACAAAGATTCTTACAAAAACCTTGCACGTATATTTATAAACATTATTTATGTGAAAGTACTATAAACATTAAACAATATAAAACACATATGATTAGGTATTGTTACCCCCGATCCACCAAACGCTCTGCGACGATTTTATTTTGCATACGATTAACAAACAAATTACGAAAGCAAAAACAAGAACATAAATCGAAAGCTAAAATTGTAAAACTTCTATGATACAACAAAAATCTTTATTGACTACGAGAATAAGAGATGAAGTACAAAAAGTTCAAATCCATACAAAAAAAAAATCGTGCAGACACAACTCTCTCTGCTCCTTCTTTCCTCAGAGGCACCAAGATTTGGAACGAACCTATCCATCTATCCTAGCTTAAGATCAGAGTTCCTCTCTTTGTACTCATAGTGTCAGAAAGAAGACCACGAACGACCCGCTCCTCGAGCCACGCTCGGGACCGGTGCCCTTCCCGTTGCTAACTCAGAATCTCATTCCAGACGACAAAGCAATGAACCGAGAAGGCCTGATTACATTTGGCCACCACGCGGTCACTGAATCTGACTCGTGACTTTTTCAAGTTGTTTCAATTTTACCGGTCATCATTCTTACATACCTATACATATAATTTTTATTTCATACAACAAAGAAAAATTATATATTAAAAAAAAAAAAAACTAGGACATAGGCATTTAACTAAATTAAGATTACCCAACTCTCACGGCATTTTAATGATGAGTTCATCATAGGACTAAAGGTATAAATAAAAAAAATTGCCAAACTAATCAATAATTTATATTATTTGCATTTTGCATTGCACATACAAAAATTAAAACAAGTAAAAAAATTGGCATCTTATGAACAAACTCAAATTTAGCACGTGTATTAATACAAATTATGGAATCTTCTTGAGAGGTTTGATTATGAAATCAATTGTTGTCGTGTTAGTTGAGATAAATCAATAATATTGCAGACCTTACAATACGGTGTACGGTCATTTTCCCAATATTTTGTACCATATTTTTCAGATTCCAAAATTTATAGTTGGCCATAATTAAAAGGAAAAGAAATAGTGATATTAATTGATTAATAAAACAAATACAACAAAGGAGAAAATGTCTTTGTAATTACTAATGACAATCATGTATCATTATAGTATTTGCCCAAGAATTGTCTGTATTCAAGACAACTTTGTTGCTTATTATTAGAGCTTAGAAGTAGTGATATTTACAGGAAAACTACTCTAAATTATAACAGTTGGAATGGCGTTTCTAATGAATTTATTCGGCAAAAGTACATAACATTGGTACTCATTGGATACGTAGGATTTTACACTTTCGATAACATTATAAAAAACATGCTGATAGAAATAATAAATGGAATGCGTCGTCATTTCATTTAACTTATAAGTATTTTTACTGCAAATATCTCATAAATAAATTAAGTGAGAGAATAGTTTGGAAAGGCATAATTAAGGCTTGAAAGACTAGTGCATCAGTGGCGTTTAATGGTCTTAGTCTCTGTGTTTATCAACTAATTGATTAGATTTGACATGCCAAACATACTGGGCCTTGTTTCAACTTCAAGCATTATTAAGTGAATTGACTTTACTGCCCCATGGTTAATTATTTATTATCAATAATTAATCTATACAAATTAAGGAAGCAATTTCATAATTATATTATCATGTCGTTTTTGTTCTGTCCTGTCTTATTGCTAGCTCAAATTTTGCAATTTTATTTTTGATTTTATAGATTGGAGCAATGCCACCCCATGATAGACCAAATTCATTTAAAAAAAAATAAACCCTAATCAAAGTCATTTTTGGTAGGTAGGTATCTTAAAATCAAGTTTTATTGAATAAAGTGTTTAATTTATGAAATTATAAATTCAGCTTTTTCAACATTGTGATCATATTGTTCCCAACTTCCTATAGACTCCTCTCTGGAATGCTTTCAAGAATCAACAATATATATATATATTTATATATATATATATAATTTAATATGAACATATATTGAAAAAGAAAGAACATTAGAGATTGCAGTACACAAATCTTATGGAAAGTCAACATAGCCCAACAAACAGCTTGGGTCCACTAATCACATAATAAATGCAATTTTATTTGTATGCACAAACAAAAAAAGACACTATAAAGCTTAGAATGTTTTACTATCTAAACCTGAATTTGGCATAATTAATACTTCCATTTGTACTTTGTAATGTCTCACTTTGCAACACTTCAAGTATTATGGTCCTTATTACTTATTATTACTAGCAAATAAATTGAATTTACCAGAGTATGACAGAAATCAAGAGACTTGTAATATCAAAATTAAATTAATAAGGGATATCATCAGCAAAACCTTTAAAGTTTATCTAAATATTTCATAAAAGAATCTAAATTAATCAAATTTTAAGTCGAAACTTACAGACGTTGAAACAAAAATAGGCATTAAGCGTCATTTTAGAATGTCATATCACGAAGTTTGCGAAAGTCGGAGGATTTTGTGAAATACTTGAACAAACTTACGAGGTTTATATCATCACTTTAAAATTTTGTTTTTATTTACGCTTGTGAAAGAGTCGATGGGGGACAATTACGTCTACGTCTACGATTGACAACCACCCTCTGATGTCTTTATTGATCTTATTAATGGAAGATAACACCATATGGTCATCTCGATTTTAAGAACTTATATTGACATATAAAAGATTGAGAAGTCGTCGTCTCAAATAGAAAAAAAAGATACTTATGCCACAAAGCCCACAAATATACTTCTAAATAACAAACTTACAAACAATCGCATCAATGTTCTTCAAAGAAAGTCAATCGGCTTTATGTTATTTGTGACTCGGAGAAAATAGTCGGCAAAGTCAAATTTAAACTTAATTCATAGACCAACTTGTATTTATCTTATTAATATGTAATTTATTTGTTTAGTGTTATGACTAACTTACATTAAAGAAGATGGTCATGTTTTTGACAATAGTGATGTCCTATTATGAACAAATTAACTTTTCTCACATGGGTGAAAAAAGAGCACATGTGGGGCCAAGCAGAGAAAACTTTATATTTGGGATTTAATGGCTATTATTATGTGTCTAATTAAATAAGTACTAAAATACCATATAAGTGTCGGTTTTATTGCGTTTAGTTTAATTGAAGGGCAAAAGAAAAATAAATAAATGCTCCAAAAATTTGTACTAACTTTAGCAATATTAAATTGAAAGTAAACTTTGACATATTAATTTAATGCCCTAAAACACAAGTAGCTTAATATAATATATGAAATATGAATCATGCACGCACATTTATGTAATATTCGTGACTAAAGACATTGGTAAATAATTTTCACAAATTATGTATTAAGTTAAAATTGCAATAAACGACAAGTACATAACAAAAGGTTATTTTAGTACAAGACAAAAAAAGTCATTTCCTCCTTTTAAATTGTGCAAAACTATTTAAGTTTGACTAAGTCTTATGTGAAGGTCTGAAGGACCATGTGAAGAGACTATATTAGTAATAAAATTTATTTCCAATCATAAAATATAAGAATACAATATATATATATCAAATACTTTTTATTTTTACGCCTCATTTTAAAGAAAAACTTATAATTAATTTGACATTATTTTGACCTTTCTTTTAATATGCATAATTTTTTATAAACATATATTAATCATAAATCATTATTTTTTTTAGGATCATTATTTTCTTCTTTCATCTTTATCTAGTTCGTCATCTCGCCACCTCATCCCCATTTCGTGAATTCAAATCCGTTGTCTACCTCAGCCCTCTGATTGATTCATGTTATTATTTTGGTATTTAAATTTTCTTGTTAAGTACTGTGCGGTTTGATAATTGATGATTTGGTATATTCAAAAATGAATTTTTTTTTATAAAAATAAAAAATAAAAAATTAATGGTGTTTGTATGCAGTTGAATGGTATTTAAACGTATAATTGTAAAACGGAGAGTAAGGGTTATTTTGTGTTTTGGAAAATTAAATGAATAATTATAATAATTATAATTATAATAATAATAATAATAATAATAATAATAATAATAATAAAAGCACACTTTAATCTATTTTAACCCTCTTTTTTCTAAAAACGGTACAATTGTAAAAACTAAAAAGGAGTATAAATTTTAGGTGGCGTTTGGTTAACTGGTCTCGGAAACCAGTTTTGCAATTTGGTTTGGGAAACCAGTCTGAGAGTTTAATTTTCCAAACCAGTTTGGGAGATTGATTTTTGAAACACTGTTTGATTAGTCTTTTGTTAATATGTGATCGAATATAAATGAAAAAATGTTATAAAATACAATATATGTTACTAAAAAGAAAGTTTGTTTTATTTGGAAGTAATATATACTAATATTACGTCAAAAAAATATTTGCTATCAAAAAAAATTTATTTACATATTTAAATAATGTAATATATAAAGTAGTAAATATTTTGTTTCAATAGTTTATATCATTGTAATTAAGTTAATATTTAATAATATACAAAATTTAAGTATATTTGTTAATATGATAGTAATATTATTAAAATATATAATTATATATATACATGATTTTAATAATTTATTATATAAGTTAATTTCATTGTTAATACCTTATTATTATAATTAAATACTATTATAAAATGATAATATATTTATTATCGTTTTATTTTGTACGATTGAGTTGAAGACCAAAGACAGAAAACAACTTCAAGTCGTTTTCTGTTTTCCTTCATTAAAATTTCAGTGGTCTGCGAGACCGGTCTCAGAAAACAGAGACAACTGGTAACTAAACGTGGTCTGCGAAACCAACATGGCACTGTTTGAAACCAAAACCAGAAACTGGTCTCGGAGACCATAACCAAACGCCACCTTAGTATTCACAATTTCACATATGTCACGAGAAATGATAATGAAATTACGTAATTAGAAATGAGAGAATATGCAAATACTGTAATACATCATTAGGGTATTCTGATGGAAAAAAGTGGAATTGGATATCACTATTACACACCGTGTATGCAATAAACATATTCCTTCAAATTAGCATTCAAACTTGAAATAAAGTTTAGATGAGAACTGGAATGTGAAGAGGCAAAATCTTCAAAAGAGTCGGTTGAAACTTTTTGACCTAATTTGTTGAAGCTAGAAAAAGGGTATATTCAAATAAAGGAGTCAGCAAAAAGCTGGGCCATATAGTAGAGCATTTTAATCTATAGATTCTATACTAAGTATGATATCATATTCTCAATCTTTTTTTTAGTTATAAATATTATCGAAGTCTAATTTCGTCCACGTCAAATTAAATATATTTGTTTACTTAGAAACATGTACATGTCTTCTAGACCCTTAAGTTTTTTTGTTTTTTATTTTATTTTAAGTGTGAAATAATTCATGTTTTCAAGTTTAACTATAAATGTATAAATGTCTTTGTGTAGGAGATGAACTTTGTGAATTCAGGCATTGAGCAACAACACTTGTTCGTCGCATTTTGGTTCTATTATTGCTTTTTTATATAATATGTTGATACACGTATATAAAATTAGATACTTATACCGCAAATACTCAATAAACAAAGTCTTCACCAACTAGGAAACTACCGAACTTGGAACTTGGAAGGTAGGATTCTTTTCATTCTTATGAATAATTATTTGTATTGTATATATATTGAGTGGGAAGCATGCACAATATTTATTTGATTCCTACAAAAAGGAAATTAATTGGATTTATTAGGTAAATAATATTATTATTCAACAGCATAAAGTATCGACCATTGACTTCTATGTTATTTCAAACATGTTTTTCTCTCCTTTCCTAGGCTATATATTGTATGTTTCAATTATCCGTTACGTACAAAATAAAAATGATATGATATGATACTATGAAAAATATTTTTATTGAAATTGTTCATTTATGCCTCGTATTTTATTTTAATATAATAGTTAGTTGTGGCACTGATAATTTTGTGTTGGGTAGACCAATAAGATTCTCAATAAGAACAACACTTTGGGAATTTAATAAAATGGATTTGAAATTTTATTAACCAATATTTTCTATTAATTTTCATTGTAATTAATTATTTATTGTGAGTGCAAAACATGAGCTCGTGCCTCGTGTTGTATTTTTAAAATTCAGAACTAGAATATCGGTTTATGAATTAATTGAAATATCTAATTATTTTAATAAAAAAATTGTATAGATGACGCATAACATAATTCTAGTTAATTGACTAAATTAATTAACTAGAATTATTTACCTTGTAAATAAAAAAATTGTATACAACGAAGAATGTCGGGTTTTATTGTTAATTTGAAAGAAACAAATGAAGACAAACGCAGATCAAAATCCAAATTACATATATTATCTTTATTGGTCAAATTGCTATAAAAATGATATTTTATGTTATGGTAATATTACTCGAAAATAACTTGATGTAATGGGTTGGAATTTAGACCATATTGGTGTCATTTTCAGCACCTCGCCGTAAGTAAAATACAAACAATAAATGTAATAAACAATATATGCTCAAAAAATACCTATAAGTTAAAAATATGGTGGCATATTTTTTTTAAAGGTATATATTTTGATTGTTGAAAATGTAATTTTAAGTATCTAAAAAATATGTGTTAATATTGTTGAAAATGTAATTTTAAGTAGGGGTGAAAATTTTGGACTCGGTTCCCGGTTTCGTCCCGGTTCCGGTCCCGGTACTGAACCGTTTTGATAAAAAAAATCAGTTTTTTATTTTTAAAATACCCTAAAAAGGGACGTCCCGGTTCCGGTTTGAAAAACCAAAACCAAAACCAGTTTAAAATATGAAATTCCCGATTATTTGATCCCGGTTCCGGTTTTATGTCGTTTTTTCATTACTTTGTCGTTTTTTAATATGTCGTTTATGCAAAGTATCAACGGGACTGAACAAACTGAGATACATGAAATTGAAAGATATTTTAAGGATAAACAGAACGGGATGGATGTGAAAACCCAAGACTTCGACGTTCTTGTGTGGTGGCGGGCTAATTCTCACAACTATAAAGTTCTTGCCAAAATTGCAAAAGATGTGCTAGCTGTTCCGGTTTCTACGGTGGCGTCCGAGTCGGCGTTTCCCTGCGGAGGTCGAATTCTTGATTGTTTTAGGAGTTCCTTATCGCCTAATTCAGTGGAAGCCTTAGTCTTATTGAGGAATTGGTTACACGAGAGCAATGAATATACAGTGATGGGCGTGCACATGGATGAATTGACGGCGTATATGGATTCTTTAACAATAGAAGATCCAAGTATTACTTGATCATTGAACTCACTATGTTAATTGTTAATACCTGCACTTGATCCTTGAATCTAAGTTAATGTATGGGCTGTTTTTGGTTAATTCTTACAGATTTTGTTTCCGAATCTTCCCCAACCACTTCGATTCCCCCTGCTAAGTCCGGAGTGCGTAATAATGCGAACAAGAAAGCGGAAAAGGCTAAAGGAAAGAAAAAATAATAATTTGTTTGTACTCGGGAGACGGTAGTTATTATTTTGCATTTGGATTTGGTATCGTGAACTCAGATTCGCACTTTGGTATTTTGGTATTTTGGATTTTGGATTTGTACTCATATTTGGTATTTAGCATCTTTGATTTGTGTTTGGGATTTGTTAATTTACATTTTGAATTCGTACTCTTTTTTTCCTAGTTTCTGTCCCTGTTTATGTCCCGGATTTTGCTCCTAAAAAAACCAGATTTTTTATATGTGTCATGGTTCTGGTCCCGGTTCCGGTTAAAAAAAAAAAACCAAGATTTTTCACTGCAAAAACCAAAACCAGTCATCAAAATCTGCATCCCGGTTTAAAAGGGACAGGGTCAAAAAACACTCAAATTCCCGATTCCCGGTTCTGATTTCAGCCCTAATTTTAAGTATCATAAAAGAAAAAGGCTTAAATTGATTTTTTGAACATAAGAAAAAGTTGAAGGCGACTTTTTCTAAGAATTCATTGCAATAGTATATACAATTTGGAAGTAAAACACTCTACTAGAAAATTAAAGATTTTGTTGAACAAAGAAAATGACAAGACAATAAATGCTAAATAGAAACTAAAAGGTGATAGAAAATGTCATACCCACTATCACTATGTTTATTTTAAATTTTAGTGGTGAGAAAAATATGGAGAGTGAATAAATAGGGGAAAGGAGGCAATAAAGCACAAAACTTACAAGGAAATGTTTTACTTACCAAAAGATAAATAGATGAAAGAAATGCGTATTTCTTTTTCTATCATGTGCCTCGCTGCGTCGGTGCGACGAATAGAAGAAGCCAATGTCTTAGTCAGACTTTCATTCCAGACGAAGCAGACAACATATTTCAATCGATTTTTCAGATACGTTAACAAACAAAAGAAAATCATTAACAACTTTATTAAAGCGACTATTAGACACGTAGATAGATAATAGTATAATACTACTTTTTAAAGAATAGTAGAATAAATTTATCGAGTCAAGAAAAGAAATAGAATGAGAAGAGTCGAATCAAATCATGAATAATATATTTTTTTTTAAATGAGCGTATGCACGTGCATCCATTGGTGTACATATAACTCCGTCACTGGAAGAAGCAAGGCATGAACTCGATGGTGGAAACGTCGGTGTTTTAGTGAGGATATGGCCTGGGTGAGTGATGGTGGTCAGACCGTTTCCACTTTCCATTGAGCTCCACCTTAGAGTAATTGTGAAAGAACACCACGTTGCAAGTATCATTTTCCCTTCACCATATAAACATTGATTTTTTAATTTAGCAAGTAGCAACATTTACAATTACTGTTAAGGCTTTCCCATAAAAGTACCACTAGATAATAAGTTTTTCTAAAATTAATTATATATATATATTGATATAATAAAAATATATATCATCATTTTTTCTTAATTTATAGACATTTTGATGTTATTTTTTTTAACAATTTCATTATGGATTATGTAATCGTAGTATTTTTTATAGCTTAAATAAAAATACTACGACGAACTGTAATAGTCTCTCTTGCGATATCTTATCCATATCTTGTTATCAAAATTATATAAATAAATTTGGTTATGTGTTTTTAGGACCTTGTTATCAAAATTATATATATTTTTTTCTCTTGTAACTGAATGAATTTTTTTCTCATTTTATAAATCTATCTAACATTATAGAAAAACATTTCTTATAGAGAAAAATAGACAAAAAAAAAAAAGTCCCACTGCACTATATATGGTTGATTGATTTATTAAAAAAATTCATGGGAATTTGGTGAGTTCGTAACGCGTTGCAATTAATTGGTCACATGCCACGTTGTGTGACCACCATTTACTGTTGCGTGTGTAACTTCATGTATGTGTTGTGTTGTGTTGGTGCGTTACACTTATTACCATATTCATTTATATATTACTTTTTGGCTACGGATTTCGGAACTCATATATGTATATATACCATTTTATTATATATACATATAATTACCTAGTCCCAATTGGAATTCCGATTTTAGTTTTTTCATTGTGAACGAAATTTCAAACCAAATTTTAGATTTTTTGTTTGTTTGTTTATAATTTGTATTTTTTTTATTTGATTTATAATATAAGAAATTTTGTACGATAAACGTAAAGCATATGGAATTTAAATTTCATATTAAAAAAAATCATCTTATCTCCGTGCTATATATATAATAATAGTATATGATTCATTTATAGATGACCAATGGCAATTATGGTTTTCAGTTGAATCAATAATTTATATATCACTTTTTATCCTTTCATGTCTCACCTCTCAATCATGGATATCTGTTGAGTGAATAACAAACATTGTAAATCACAGATAAAAGATATGTCCCTTCATTATCATCAACTTGTTCGGTAAATTTTATTCATAAAGTTCAGTAATTTCAAAATTAATCAACAATATACATACATATAATTATTTAAAAATTTAAATTGAAAAAAAAACAATAATTACACCTATAAAAATAAAAATACCCTAGAATATATACTTACCTATAAAAATTATAAACTTCTAAAATTACAAACACGTATAAAAAAACAAAAAATACAGAAGACTCATATTTTATATAAAAAAAATATAAATTTCAACCCCGATATCGAACCAATACTAAATTTATCAACCCCGATATCAATTCATTGTCATATTTGATTCAACAATCTGTTTCACTTTTTAAGTTTTAAGTATTCATTCGGCTACATTAGCCATTAAAATCGAATCGGTTATTTATGTACATTACTCTTATTCATTAAATCAATTTAAAAATAGTTTGGGAAATAATAACTCGTGCTTTTGTTCAAAGAATTAACATATTCTACCTTATTAATACCCTCTTATGTTTTAATTATGTGTGTTGAAATTTTAGTTTACCATGGCTTTTGCTTTTCTTAAAAAAGTGACAAATTAATTAATAAGTTATGGTTTCATATTTAATGCGTAGCCAATTTATAGCTCAAGTTACTCTTTCGAGCATTTAATAAAACTATAAAGTGAAAAAATAAGCTAAATTGGGTAATTCTTTTTCTTTAATTATTTCCTTTTATAAGAAACGTAATGAAATAAAAATAGCCCATTTAATTATTTTTATGGTCCCTAAACTTTAAATATATTGAAGACAAAAATATACACGTGAGAAGTAGGGGTAGTGTGGTCAATTTAGTGTAATCTTGACCTTATTTTGAAGAATCTCCGACAAACAGCCCTAAACACAAATAACTATAAAGTAAATGGATATTATTACTTTTTTTATTACTTTTATTTGTTAACGTTATTTCTTCTATATATGAAAAAAAAAAAAAAATTATGACGCATGATCACGCATCTATATTTTAGGTCGTAATTATATAGCAATTCTTTTTACTATATAAATTTTTTGTTTTTTTTTGTTACGATTTGTGATTATTCTGTTATTTCGTATAGCTCTAAGGTGCGGTATTATTTTATTAGTATCTATATAATGAAATGTAAAATGAAAAAGATCGAGTTGATAAGCTGAATCTAAATGTCAGAATTTTAGACATAGGGTAATATTTAATTTTTTTATTAACTTTCCAGTTAATTTTTTTAACCTTTTTTTTTTTTCTTTTCTGTTTATTTTGTAAATATAATTTTTGGATCACATTGGATTCTTTATCTCTATTTTTTTTCTCTTTATTTTGTCCTCGTTTTCTTATACTGTACAGAATATTTTAAAACCATGGAACAAATAACAACTTCATAGTATAAAAAAAATATATATAAAAAAAAAGAATAATGATTTAAAACGTTCATTGTAGGATCAATACAAAAACATTATGGGACTTGAATGAGCGAATAAATACTTTATTGTGATCAAGTGAATAGAAATAAAGAATTGGGGAGGATGTGTTACGAAAGCAAAATCTTGGGCAAGATTCGGAGGCAGAGTTTTGGATTCATTTGGCGCAAACACATAAAGCCCACCACGTCCACTGCCGTCAACTAACGCCGTCAAACCCACCGTCCTCTCCTCACCAACATAACTTTGACTAGAAAGTATACACTATATATATTTTATTAAAAAGCTTATCTCTAATTAATTATAGTATTTGGTAGAAAGAAATTCCACTCGTGTATTCTATTAATAAACTTTCTTTTTTATATACTTGATATTTTAAATTTTTGTAAAAATAATTAAATTCTCAAAATCTACTTCTCCTTTTTTATATAATTTTTATTTTCACTTTGACATGCCGTCGTTGTTGGATTGGTGAGCAGGCTATACGGAGCAGAAAAACCACCGACAAGAAGGAGGCTTTCGGAAACTAATAGCATACATTGTAGCCCGATGACGACATCGACTAGTATAGAACATCTAGAGCTTTGGCTAGCCCAAAGAACCTTACGAGGGTGGAGTCGATGAGTAGTTCAGAATAAAGTAAAGATTTAGAGGATTTAGGTTTTAGTTTTTTTTTTTCTTTCAAAAATTGCTTACTAATAAAAAATAGAGGGTGGCGTTTGCAAATAACATATTAACAGGTATATTCTTGTTATTTTTAAAAATATTTTTTTTCAAAAAAATATAAAGTAAAGAGTATGAAAAAAAAATCAAAATTGTCCTTTTATTAGTTAATGTTTTCACTCTCCTGATGGGAATTAATTAATTTACAAATGCAAAGCGTGTAAGCTTATGTTTCATTATATATATGGAAATAATTTAATCAACGTTTGATGCAACTTGTGAAAGCTATTTTATGACATAAGATTGTTTGTTAGTTGCAACACATGTAATTTAGTTAAGAAATATGGTCAACAATTATTTGTCCGTTTGTGACAACATAACTAGATTAACTAGATTATATTTATCTTAGAGATAGCCCAACTACATTATTGAAATTGTTACTATATGCCTAAATGTATTACTAAAATTAACCCAAAACATTGGTTCAACTTACTGATTCACTTGTGTGGTGGAAATTAGGTAGGTAACTTTGTGTTTTGTCAAAAATATAGATCGGAATAATTGTTTAGATCTATTAAATCTTAAAATACTTTCCCGAGGACTTATAAATAAATTTATTCAAATGATTTTTTTTAAATAATTTTTTTTTCTAAATATAAATATATTAAAAATGCTGTTTGTTAATATTCATCCTTTTACCGGTTAGCCCGCAAAGTATGATCGACACAGATTATTATCGATTTTTAAAATATTATGTCATCAATCGTTTAGTTTGAAATTTTTTAATTAACACGCAAAATTAAACTATCTGCCGGATGTTGACATTTAAATATCAGTTGATGAAATGAAAGTTTTAGGAAAATATTTCAACATATAATTTTATTTTTAAACAAAAACTTGAATGCTCCACTAAATAGTAAATCGTAAAACATTTAATTTTAATTACACGTGGCTTAATCTTCTAAATAACAATATATATATATATATTCGTATTATTAATGTCCATTTCAAATGTTCGCCTAAGAAAAAGGTTATCAATGGTGAATTTAAGCCTATTTTAAGAGAATAATTTTACATAATGTCAATCCAATTAAGTTAACTAAATATGTCATCGTCCGTAAGTTCGTGCATCATTGCAACACCAAATAACCAAAATCTAAGATAGAAAAAGTCAATAATAAGTGTCAATTTTCTGATCTCTTAATGACAACATATGTCATATGCAAAGTTAGATAATATATGCATTTCGGCTAAATTTCCAACGTATCACAAACATAAAGTGACTAATCTCCAAGACAAAACAGCAATATTAGGTAGTAGTATTACGGAATTAAAGAAATATCATTAATACTTTCATGAGCATATTATTTCTATCCTATAATATGTTTATATATATATATATATATTAGTTTACCCATCAGCCTTATGATTCAATATATTTTTTTTATTAAATTGTCCTCGTGAACTCTTAATCACTGCCGGTCCTGAGTTGATCGTGTTTCACGGAGACTATAAGTTAAGTAAATTTTCAAGACTCTTAAAGTATTTGATTTTTTTCCGTATTTAATTAAATTAATTCAATATATGAAAAACGAGGGCCGAAAGACGGTCTAGCTCGCTTATAGCCAAGACCGTACGTGCTTTATATATATAATGTTATAAAAATAGTCTGAATACTGACGATTTTCAAAATAATTATAAAGATAAAATAATTATTTTCTAATAACATAATGGTGAGAATTGGAAGAAGAAAGCAACGACAACAAACCGAAGAATTAACAATAAAAATAACATAAATTCACAATATTAATTTTGATTTTGAGGAAAAAATAATTAATAAATTGGTGTATTAATCAAATTAAGAATATCTATTTTAAAATAAAAAGAGAAGAAGACTTGACGGCGTTTGAAACCGATGAATACGGTGTATGTATAGAATATAGATATAGACTATATATCTATACTATATATATCCAAACCGAGTGTAGAGAGAGAGAGAGCGAAAACAGTTTCAGAGAACCTCAGCTTCAGAGAGCTAATCGTAGAAAACCGTAATCCCAGAGAGAGAAGAAGACGAAGAAGAACGGTGTCGGAGATCTTGTCAGATCGGAACTGTAAGCTCAAACCTCTCGCATTCTCTCCTTCGCATTCCTATTCTCGATCTCTCCACTCTTCTTCTGCATCAAATCAGTTTTCGCCTTCCTCTTCTCTTACGAATTCGTTTTCCGTCTCCGATATCTCTGCTGATTCTGTGCGGTTTCTTCGTCTTCCGTCCTTCGAAGCTCGAACAATCGGACTCTGTCAGTTTTTGTTTTCGAAATGAAAACGTTTCCTGAGAATATTGAAATCGTTTTCCGTTTCAACTCTCTCTCTTGTTCTTCTTCTAGTTGTTGCGATTCTCGAGCTCCGAAGCGATATCGATCGACGAAAAGCAGAAGAAACCGTCTCTTTGCCGGTTTTCATTTCTGCTGTGGCTCTCCTCAAAATGAGGGAAAGAAAATGCTCGAAGCTCGTTTGATTTTATTTTTGCATCTCTTATTTTTGGAAAAAAAATCATTACAACCTTGTAATTGGTCAAAACCTTCGAGATTTCTGTTTAGCTGTTTACGAGCGTGATTTGATTTATATACAATCTTTGAACATGTCTGTGGAAATTGATTTCTAGGTTCTTCAGCTTCTTCTTCTTCTTCTTAAACCTCTCTTGAGATTTAGGGCCCATGGTTGGATGATCATGGATTGGATGGTCCTGTAAATTGTCGGTGACTTGTGCTTATACCTTTATTATATTTGCCATTATTATATTATTTTCGCATATTCAAGCTGAGAGAAGAGAACACACCTAACACAAAAGTGGTTGTTGTCTTTTGATTACAAGCGAATTCCTCATAAATATATTATCATGTTCTTCACGCTTTTGGTATGAGGAAAGCGCTTTGGAAATTCAATTACCATTACACCCAAAATAGAGCTTGTGCAGATCTATAGAATTCTCTCGCGTTTGGTGGACTTAGATTGTGACATCAACCAAATGAAGAAGAAAAATCAAACATGTTTGATTGGTATCATCCATTAATGCTAGCTATCATCACAAAATAATCACTCGAGCTAGAAAATAAAAATAAAAAAAATTAATGGTCTTTATCATCATCCTCTTGTGATTTACAGTCCAGATTTTCTTCTTTCCCGACTCAAGCTCGCTTGTTTGTGTTAGGTGGCCTTTCCCATGTCATATGTTTTCATTAGAAAATGTCAAAAGTCGCCGTCTAGTTCCTTGGTTTTTTTATTTATTTTTATTTGATAGACTATAAAGTATATATCTTGGTGGGACGAAGAATTTGCTTTATATTATAGATTTGTGATATAATTAAATATGATTTGAGTAAAGAGGTGTGTATCTGGCGTTGTCACTAGGATAAGGTCATCTGAATAGTATATTATGGTGCACCCATATATATATAATTGTTTTTTGCTGTGGCTAAATAGGATTAAGATCATTAAATTTAGGTAGCTCTATTATTTTTATATATTTGGGACAAATTTTATTAAATTCAGTGATAATATTGGGAATTATTGGTATTGATTTGTATGTGTGTATATATTTATAGATTAAATATACTACTTGTAATTGTTTATAATTAAGGTCTGAACTAGAGATTTGATCTACTTCATGTGTCTGAAAGATTTTGGAATTTGGAACCACGTGATAACGAGGAAACTCATCAACATACAATTTTGGAACCTTTTTATTCCTTTATATTTTTTAATGTCACACTTACCCCTGAAACCATTTTGTGCAGTGTAAATGGGGAGAGAGCTCTCTGGTTTACAGATGGAGAAGAAGCAAAACGGTGTCGCTCAGGACATAGTTCGTGTATCTCCGAGAATATCGCAGGACAGCTTTGAAGCAAAGGATTACGTGGTGAAGGAATGTACGGAGGAGAATTCACCCATGGAGAAGCTTTTGGAAGACCAAATGGTGCTCGGAGTTAAAAGTACGAATCTTGATGAGGCCATGAACGAAAAATCCGGAAGTCAAAAGTCAAGTGACTCGAAGAAGTCTTGTTCCCCTTCTTCGAAATCTCCGAGTTCTTCAAACGGACGCTCAAAGTGTACTGTTCCTCAGCCGTTCTCGCTGGCGACTGAGAAGCGTGGCTCTTGTACGCACGTTGTTGGGACCGAAGCCGCTTGTGGCAACTATGCGCTCTCTCCTAGTGCTACAAGGGCACAGGTAATATTAATTAGCTACTGAATCATCATATCCAAATATTTAGATGTAAAGAAAATATGACTGCTCATAAACGAATACTGTAATTGTAGTGAATAATATTATAGTTTCTTTGTTATTTAATTAGCCACTGAATCATCATATCCACGATATATGAACGTCATTATTTTTTTGAAGTCTATGTTTTTGTTTTGTTTCAGCCGAATCATCAATTCACCGCTCGGAGGCTGTATCAAGCTAACTCGGATAGCAAGAAGCATACCGATGAAGAAGATAATTGGTCTGTCACGTCCTCGTATCCTTTGTTCGAAAGTCAGCAGTTGTTTCTGAATTTTTTTTTTCATGAACAAAACATATACTTAAGTTAGTATTATAAATTGTTCCAACTTTGTATTATCCTTAACCAAGCAAAAGTACTGCTGCATCTGTTCGAAAAGTCACCGTCGGGCACGCTCCAACTTTCAGAATCTACGAACGTGCTGAGAAGCGTAAAGAGGTAAAAATTAATAATATCAAGTGATTTATTGTTTAGCCTTATTTGATGGAAAATTCACTAATTCAATTGTGTTCTCTAGTTTTACACGAAATTAGAGGAAAAACAGCAAGCGCTCGAGGAAGAGAAAACACAGTGTGACGCTAGGACCAAGGTATTTTTCATTGCCTCTGGCATTTGTTATTAGTGGTTAAGTAGTCATTTTGTTAGATTTTAAGTGATGAATATACGATTTTACTAGGAGGAGCAAGAGGAAGCAATCAAACAGCTTAGAAAAGGCTTGGTCATCAAAGCGAATCCCGTGCCCAGTTTCTACTACGAGGGGCCTCCACCCAAGACCGAGCTGAAGAAGGTACTTTCAAATCTTCTTAGTGAGACACGAGTGTGCTAAAACCACGAGACACGTTGCCTGAGTAATCTATCATTAGGGTGCCAATGTACATTTCGAAAGATTTTTCTCAAAATTTTCGTGTCGTCGCAGTTCTTCCTGATTTTATTTTTTATTTATGAATATATCTATTGTAGCAATTGCTCTTTTGCCAATGATTTCGGAAAGATTTTTCTAAAACATTATGAATGTCTATTGTAGTAATTGCTCTTTTGACCGTTAATAATAGTCGACGATGTAGGTAAAAATTCAAATAACGTTCAATGCTCCCCATACTATCGTTTAGGGAAAAAAATTATCATATATTCGATTATTTAACGGTCGTGGCTATACCAAATGCGGAATTACTTAATAAGCCAAAAGGGTCAGTTGCCTCCTAAAGTTTTTCATCTTCGCGATTTTTACTTCAAATTTCTCTATTGTTAAAAATTTTCTTTCAGTTTTTATTTTATAGAACCTTAGCTGATAATTACAAATTTCTCTATTGTTAAAGATTTTCTTTCAGTTTTTATTTTATAGAACCTTAGCTGATAATTACAAATTTCTCTATTGTTAAAGATTTTCTTTCAGTTTTTATTTTATAGAACCTTAGCTGATAATTACGCTGAACGCAGCCCTCTTCCAAGTAGTATAGTTCATAAGAAACGCTATACCGATCTCATGATTTGCATATTACATAATTTCAGCTGCCGCTGACTCGTCCAAAGTCGCCGAAGCTGAACAAAACGACCAGGAGAAAGAGCTGCGGTGATGCAGTAAACTCAGCAAAAGACGAAAAAGAAAAACTTTCGGCCCCGGCACAGCGACACAGCCTCGGCAACAAGACCGCCGCTCCAAAAAACAGGCGTTATAGTGCCGAGCCAAACAGCGCCTTAAGAGTGAGAGACCGGTTTAAACGCGGAAACGAGGCAGCACAAACAGCCGCTGCCGTTCATTCATGAACTAGCACGTTTTTATTTTATTTTCTTTATTAATCTTATTCGAGTGAGGGGAGAAAGAAAAAAAAAGGGGGTTGGAGTTTGCTAAGTTATTGCCTTGTGGATGCTCTGATGAAAAGTAGTCTTCGTTTTCGGTTTTGAAATGACTGGTTTTGGTTTGTATTTGTGTTTGATGTGAATTGTATATGTTTGTGTAATCGACATTTGTACTGGTACATACATAAGAAGTTGATCCAAGTAGGAAGTTTGAGTATTTAAATGTTTTCATTTTCAGACTAATTATGTCCCAATTAATTCTTGAATTTGGCCTTTCATTGTACAATTTAATTTGGTACATACATATGGATTGTGTTTTATATTAGTGTTGTGTGGCTCCAACTTTGAACTTTTATGGTACGTGTTTATATGTTATGCTTTTGACGAGTACCGAACTATGCTCTTTCGGATTTTTTTTTATTGACATATAATCGAATAATAAGACAATGAATTTTCTCCAACAAGCAGCTCGAATTTTCTATTTCATCGACACTAAGGTTTGAATTTTTCTGTCCCAATGAAGGGAGTCCCAAAAATTATAAAAGGAAATAGACGACACGAAAGGCAACAAGCGTGCAAATTACACTAATAAAATAAAAGCAAAATAAATAAAGCAAATAAGGTTAAAACGAACAAGAATAAATCGACTTCATAGTTGAGCATCATCTTGATGACGAGAAACCGTAAACGATAATTTTCTCTAACAAATTGATGACGAACAAAAATAAATCGACTTCATAGTTGAGAATCATCTTGATGACGTGAAACCGTAAACGATAGTTTTCTCTGACAAACCTTATTCTTAACACCAATTTTTTATTTATTTCTATTTATCTATTCATACTCGTATACTTATATTTTATTTTCAATTAAAATATAAAATATAAATATTTTCAAAAATATTTTATTTTCAATTAGACCACTTCTTATAATTGCGTCATGTGCTTTTTTATTTATTGTACTTTTCTTTTTACATTAAATCGTGTATATATGTATTTTTTTTAATGAAAATTATACGAAATCCCATTATTGTGTCAAACTTTTTAAAAAATATCCATTTGTTAGAGTAATAAAATACACACGATGGGTAGTTTTTAAAAAAATTTGACGCAAAATGGGCATTTCGTTCATTAATTTTTTTTTAATGTGATGATATAAATTCTTTATTAAATAATTTTAAAAATAAGTATTAAATAGTTTTCGTTCTATAAGCACGTTGTGTAACCTGAAAACTCTTAAGAATTAAAAGTAAAGAAAAAAATAGCGTTAATAAACAATACCGTGTTTTATAGTTCAAAAACTCACTCCATCTTATTTTAGATGTTATTTTAGCGTTGAATATGCGTATTGATTGGAGACTCATTACACTATAATAGCCTACTTAGTTAATAGAATAAAATTGGATACTTACGTAAATACATTTTTCATACATGGCGCCACTTTTTCCGTCACAACAAAAATTACGAACATAAATATTATTTTTTTAGAAACTTTTGCCACAAATATCTGAAGATAAAATTGAGGAACAAAAGAAAAACATAGTGTTAAATAATAGACTGTCTGTCTAACGAGTCACGACTCATCGTGCTACTAAAGGATAAGTAAGCGAGTCGTGGAGTGAACTCAGTCATGGCGTGAAACCAGGAACTTCGCGGAGCAACAGCACAAAGCCATGCTTTTCTCGGCTCACTTCAGCGCTCCCTCGTCCCGCTTCCTCGAGCCCTTGAAGCTCTCGTCGTCATTGACGGTTCGAAGGGCCGTAAGATGCGCCTCCGAAACCCCCAGGCCCAAACCCCGAGGCAAGCCCCGAAGCCGGGGAAAGCCGTTCGGGAGAAGGTCGGTGCTGAAGAAGAGCTTCAGTCAGGAGCAGGTCAACTTCGCCGCGCCGTTGGCGGAGGAGCCAGTCGTCGGAATCATCGGCGGCGGCATGGCGGGGCTCATATGTGCCCTCAATTTGGAGAGCCGCGGTGTACGGTCAACAGTCTTCGATACGGTTCGTTAGGCATATGTATCTAAGTTTACCTATGCTATTCTATTGTAGAAAAAGTATTTAAATTTAGTGAAATGGTAGTTCCGTTATGTCGAAAGACGTTAATGGACCCTACAATTCATGTTAAAAACCTTAATGGAAGGCATGCATCAGTTCTGAACATTTTTTCTACTATGAAAAGAATTAGAATACTTTTGCCGCAGTTTTCCTTATATATATTCTTGTATATGCCTTCAGCATACTAATTTGAATACTTAGTATGGCTAATTGGCTTTTGGAGTTTGTTAATTTGATTTCGAAATCGAGGTTTCGTGATTTAGGAAGATGAAATCGCGTCGTATTCATGCAACAAACGAAAAGATAAACCGGATTATGGTTTTACGGGGAAACCTGAAAGAAAACAACGGGCAGAGGAGTAGAAATTTGAATTTTGCGTTGCTTTTTGCCTTTTCCCGGTTGCTTGTTTTGATTTTCGAAATGCAGGGGGTTCATGGTTTAGGAGGAAGAATGGGGACCCGAGTGATTGACCCTCAGCCGTTGACGTTCGACCACGCGGCGCAGTTCTTTACAGTGTCCGATCCTCGGTTTGCCGAGCTGGTTCGGGGCTGGTCCGACGAGGGTTTGGTGCGGGAATGGCTTGGAACGGTGGGAGAGCTCGAGGCAGGTGGCCGTTTCTCTCCGCTTCCGTCTTCTCCGCCGAGATACATAGCTTCGAACGGAATGCGTCTCCTCGCTGACTCGATCCTCTCGCAGGTGAAGTAAAACGTGAGGAAACTCCATCGTTCATTCAAGCTCTTAATTGATCTCGTTCTTCGCATGTCGTTTGCTCAAATTTTGATGCTTCTAATCAGACGCGCATGGTTGAAGTGGTAAGACCTTGCTGGATAAGCAAAATCGAGCCTTACAACGGGATGTGGCACGTGAGCGAGAACGGAAAGCCTCGTGGACGGTTCGATGTTATCGTTATTGCGCATAACGGTGGGCTAATTTTCATATTTCTTCAGGATATCAAACCAACTAGTATTTATTTAGGTCAAAATTGCTTCTCTGTTGTTTAAAATCTGATTTATACGCACTAAACATGGTACGTTTTTGCTTCGCTTACAGGGAAATGTGCAAATCGGTTGCTATCAGTATCGGGCTTACCAATGATTGCAAGGCAAATGAAGGTATCGCTATGATTAATAGTTTATCTCCCACATAATCTGATAGGAACCGGTAACGAAACAGAATGTACTCGTAAGCCAATCTGCAAAACTATGATTATCGCAAACATTATTCAATTAACGATAAACCAAAGGACCGTTTCTTCGAGAACACGGCCAAAGTTCTCCAACACAATGTCTTGAGTTAAACCGACATAACAAAATATAAAACAGCACAAATACATAGGCGCCACTAATTAGAGCGGTGAGGTTTTCCTAAACTATCCTTTATTCCTACTTAAAAAAAATAACCTGCTGATACTTAACACACCAAAAACATAATAATTTAATATGTCGGAAATCTTGGCAGAGGCTGGAATTGAGCTCTATATGGGCGCTTCTAGCGGCGTTTGACGATCCTCTTCCCGTTCTCGGGAGTGACGGTTTTCCATTTGAAGGTGCTTTCGTAAAAGGAGTTGAGTCAATCTCATGGATGGCTAATAACACTAAGAAACTTCAAGGTCCCGATAGTGATGGCCCCGAGTGTTGGACTTTCTTCAGCACGGCCGCTTTTGCAAAGCGCAACAAAGTCCCTCAGGTTTGTAAGCCTAAATCTGCACTTCTTTTCAAATTTCATCGATATGTTCCAAGAAATTCAAATTCGAATGACAAAGTTGCGGTGATGGCTTGTAATTATCAGGAAAATATACCGACTGCGACGTCGGAAAGGGTGAAGGCAGCGATGATCGAAGGAGTTGAAGCTGCGCTAGGATTAGCCGGAGGGTTGCCTCAGAAGCCCGTCTACACCCGCCTGCAATTATGGTTCGTAACAAAAAGTAGACATAAATGGTAGTATTGTCGGATTACACTTAGAATCTATTTATTTTGACCGCTCTTAAAATATAATATATTTTGCAAAAAGTGGAAATAGAGATAACAAAAAAAATTGTTGTAGGGGTGCGGCTCTTCCGATGAACACACCCGGTTTACCCTGCATATTCGATGCTAGGGGACGAGCTGGCATTTGCGGCGATTGGCTTCTCGGTTCAAGTCTAGAATCCGCAGCCCTAAGCGGGATCGCTCTCGCCAATCACGTAAGAAAATTCCGCATCTTAACTCATGTAACACGACGTGTATTGGAATCGAAAACGTGTTTGTAGAGACTTGCAGTGTATGACTATGAGTACTTATTCTCCTTTCTTGTTAAACAGATCGCGGACTATTTCCAAAAGGACCAAAACCCGGAATCTGATCCAGAAGAGTTCTCCGTCGGACTAGAGACCGAGTTCCAACCGCTTCAAGGATACGATATCGGTCAATTTCCGGGGATGGAACCCGAAAATAAAGCCAAGGAAACCACGGAAGCTCAAATGATCGTGTAAAAAAATTACACTAAATTAAATTAGCTATTTAGTTTAGTAGATCGTGGTCCATTTTTGTGAGAGGAATTTTGAAACGTTACAAAAGTAAAGAAGAAATGGTATTTAATTATAGTTCGAATATTTCAACAGTTCCATTTTGGGACGAAAGTAGTGGCTAATTTACACTAATTTTACGCTTTAATTTCAACTTTCAATTTTTCAAAAGTCAGTCAAACTTCATATAGGATCTTAAGGAAGCTAACATAACATGAAACTGTCATCCATGATCCGGAAGGGTAAATTTGTAATTTAATCATCGGCAACTGCATTTCTACATATCTTTTAACTTTATTAAGAATATTTAGATATTCTCACTTAAAATTATGTAATCTCATAAAGAGATTACAGAAAATACCGGTTATTTTCGAGAATTTCCGTTGGTTTGGTTCGGTTCCTATAAAGTTGTTCGTTTTCGTGAAATTCCAAGTGCCTATTGTTTAATGATCTTGGTGAATTCCTATTGACCGCTTTTATGAAACTTAACATATTCGTTTTCGTGAAATTTCAAGTTCGTATTGTTTATATATGTATATATTATAAACACACATATGAATTTAGATTTTTGGGTATGTCTCTAATTTTATTATTTATTTTTTATTTTATGGTATAAGTACCTAAACCAATAAGCACCAGCATATTTTCACTTTGTTTTACGATTAAAATACCCAAAACTTACAAACATTGTCGATGGGGGCTAAAAGAAACAAAACAGAGCTTGGAAATAAAAGCGTGTATGGGAAAAAGAAATTTCACATTATACCACAAATCAATAACAAACCCCTACTTTCACCAGTAATTTACAATACTGCCACGCTAAACATAAAAAACATCACTTTCACCCCCCCTCACTTCCTCGCCTTCTTCTTCGCTGGCGACTTCACGCTCTTCGGCTTCTTTGCCGCCACCACCTTCTTCACCTTCGCCGGCGCCGCCTTCTTAACCGCCGTCTTCGCCTTCACCGGCTTCGCAGCCGCCTTAGCCTTAGCCTTCGGCTTCGCCACAGCCTTCACCTTCGCCACAGTCTTCGGCTTCGCGGCGGCGATTTTCGCCTTCGGCTTCGCAGCCACGGCGGTTTTCGCCTTCGGCTTGACGGCGACCTTCGGCTTTGCCGCGGCGGCAGCGGGCTTCTTCGGCGCGGCCGATGAAGCCGAGCGAGTAGGAGGAAGCTTGTACGAGTTCTTGACCTTGACGAGCTTCTCGGCGGCGACGAGCTTCTTCAGGTGGTTGAGGAGAAGCTTCTTGTAGGTCGCGGGAAGAGCCTTGTGCTTCTCCTCCACGAATTTCTGGATCGCGTACTGGCTCGATCCGGTTCTCTCCTTCAGAGCCACGATCGCTTCAGTGATCATCTGCAGAACCCAAGCACAAAATCAAATCAAATCAAATCTCAGGCAACAAAAAAACGAACGCATGAATCGAAGCTTTCTAGGTTAAAAACTTACGTTGGAGAAGGTAGGGTGAGACGGAGCAGCCTTCTTCTTCGGCGCGGCCTTAGGCTTGGCGACCTTGCCTTTCTTGGCTTCGGTGATCGCCGGAGCGACGGCTTCGATGGACGCCATGGGAATGATTCAGTGAGTTAACTCGGAAGCTCGGAATGGAATCGGAGAAGACGAAGATTGGAGAGAGAAATGGATAGAGGAGCATGACGGTTGTGAATACGGTTTATATAGTGGCGACGCGAGGCAAATGCTCAGTTCTGATTGGTCCAAGCCGCGAAACGAGGATCGATCCGCGAATTTGAGCATTTGAATGTGGGCCGTTGGATCTGATAGTTAATCGACGGCTGATGAGGACAGTTCGAGGGAGGGCGAGGATAGGGAATGTGGAATGACAAGCTTTTAATTTAATGAAAGTCCACTTTTCCATTTTGGGGTGTGTTTTGTAACAAGATTTTCAATTTGCATAGCGTATGATTTAATTAGTTTTATTCGATGAGATTTACATATATTTATTGATTAAGATGCGACCATCAAGATGATATATTCTTGGGTTTTTTTTACTTTTTTTTGGTGAGTGAATGTGGGATATTTTTACTTCCATGGTTTTGTGAGTAATTTTATCACTTTGATGATCGTTGATTAAATTCTTTTTTTTTTTAATATATATTTTGAAATGTGTTGTTGTTTTCTATATATATAGCCGTTTAGGACCGAAATCTGTATCCGGATAGATAGAAGTCGTGGAACTTTTTAGTAACTCTATAGTCGGATTTCATAATCAATATTTAGAATATGGAAATCGAGAGTTACTCGAGAAACCGTATTTTATTTTAAGAGTATAACAAAAATAAAATTATGATAAAACTTTATAGGTATTTCGATCAAATTTTGTCAAATAATTATACATAGACATATTTATCATTTATAAATTATATATATATAAAATAATAATTTACACAATTCTTAGTATAACACTATAAATAATCATTTGTGTTTTATATTTTACATTATTAGGTCAAGTTTAGTTTTTCTATTACTTTTTTAAAATTTTTTATAAACTAAATATTTGGATCGGGTATTAGATAGACAAATCTGTTTTTTCTTTGGCCTTTCTGTAAATAAGGCAATTCATGATATTAAAGATCGACAACAAACCGAACAGATTTCAAACCCATTCTCGGAATCTTAATATATTATAGGGAATCGTTGGCTTAGTCGTATATTAAAGACCGACAACAAACCGAACACGTTTGATTCTATTGCACACAAACAAAAAGCCAACAACAACAAAATAATAAGAACATAAATATAATACTTCAAATTAATTGATAATCCGATAAATGTGAGAGGGTCAGACCACCTTATTAAATTGATGCCATGGATATCGTATATCGAATTTAAACAATTAAAACTGAATGTACTGAATAAAAATGAAGACTGGAATATCATCGATTGCAATATTCGATTATTAATAAAATAAATCAAAGCAAACTTACCGCATATGACAATAGTTTAGTATGTAAATTTATAATGCACAATGTATTAACTTCTAATTACACAATAAGTTATTTATTAAAACTTCTCGAGTTCATTAGTCGCAATATGAGGTATATCAGAACTATAATCGTCATTAGCTCGACCTTTCCAACAATCCACTGTCAACGAAAAATCGTACGTCACGTCACCGATCACAACATTTTGGTACCACGTATGTTGATTATAAATTTGAATAATGAAATCTCTATTCATATGACACGATATCAACGCATAGTTTATAAGTGCAATGGAAGCTATAAAATTATTTATTAATAAGTCGTTTGGTAATATTTTTTTTATTCAATAAACAAATTTATAATTATGTTTTTAGAACATTTTAAATATTGTTGATTATGTTTTTTGTTCAACGGTATTAAAAGAAATAAAAATAATATTTTTTAAAAACACGTCAAAACTATTGCTCCTACCTATTATTGGATTCTTCCTGGCGTAAGCTTTCCAACGATATATGTTACGAGTCAATCAGAAGTTCGTTGAAAAAAAATACTAAATATAAATATCGCTCTTACGAGCATTTGAATTACAAAGAATTGTGCCTGACTTATTAGGCGTTTGGAAGCAGAGCCATAATCTGGAGCAATGGCGAAGGTATAAAGGGCTTAGGAGGAACACGTGCCCACCCTCTATTTTCTATTTTTTTTTAATTAGTACTTTAATTCTTATATTTGGTTGGAGTAGCTCATGTCACCCATTGAAATAATCCGGAGCAGTGGAGAATGTATAAAGAGCTTAGTCGCATATTAAAGACTGACATCAAACCCAATATGTTTTTATTCTGTTACACACAAACAAAAAGCCAACAACAACAAAACAACAAAAACATAAGTTTAATACATCAAATTAATCGATAATCCTCTAAATGTGAGAGGGTTGGACCACCCGATTATATTGATAAAATATATATTGTATTCCTAATTTAAATAACTAAAACCGAATATACCAAAAAAAAAAAAAAACAAAGACGTATACATCATTGATTACAGTATCCGGTTATTATAAAATAACCCAAACCAAACTTACCACATATGACTAACTTTAATCTATAAATTTGTATTGCACAAATGTATTAACTTTTATTTATATGATACATTAAAACTTATCGAGTTTATTAGTTTCAAGATAAGGTATATTGAAGCAATAATTATTCGTCAATTACGCGACCTTTCCAACAATCTATTGTCAACAAAAAATCATATGACTCGAATTGCAACATTTAGTACAACGCATGCCAGTTATAAAATTGAATAATGAAAGCTCTATTTATTTATCTGACGTGATATCAGAATAAAGTTTATCGTTGCAATGAGAATTACAACATTATAGGTTAATTTATATTTTTTATTTTATGTTATCGTTGTTTTGTTGTTGTTGGCTATTTTGTTTGTGTGTATCGAAAATTAGACATGTTCACGAGGATGTTTTAAAACCTTGGTAAATCGAGGGTAACTCAACGTTGGGGTTACAAATTTTTTTAATTGTATTTTACATAAACCCAAAGAAAAACCGAGGTTCGTCAAATCCCAACCCAAAAAATTCACTTAAAATGATCTTACTTGATATATAATTTTCTACTATAAAACATTAATACTTATTTATAATTTTAGAATCAGAAAAGAATAATATACTATTAATTAATAATTGTTTATCTTATAATGAATTATTTTTAATATTTAACATTAATCTTCTAATTTATAAACGATAAATATTTTTTTGTACAAAAAATTACGGTACACCTATTATTTTTGTATACGCTTAAAATTCAACTGAAAACCAACATGTTGCTCGTCGTTTTTATTTATTTGTCGTTTTTATCAAATTTTTTTCGTCTTTATTCTGTCATTGGTTTTATTTACTCGTCGTTTTTTTTTTGAAGGAACTTACTCGTCGTTTTTATTAGATCTCCATGTCTTTTTTTCAGTCGCTGCTCTTATCAAGTTGTTGTTTTATTTTATTTTTATTTTATTAACTTTCCTCGTCTTTTTACTTTCTTGACATCCTTTATTGGCGGCGTCAAGGACCACAGTGTAAAGTCTCAAGCTTAACATAAAAAGTTATTTGCGGTACAAGTACTAATCATCTTTCAATAAATAATAACAAAATTTATTTTTCTTAATCTTAACTGGACAAAACACCAATACTCTAATATTATATTGTATGTATTCTCTTTATTGAGTAGTTTGGTTGGTCCTTGTATTAAAAGAAATCATTACTTTTAGAAAAGAATTGCTACTTACGCCACAAAGATCCTAACTATGTAAGACTAAAGAAGAATGTGTAAAGTCTCGAATGCTTTTTCCGAGTACGCTGAGCAAGTTCCAACTCTCACTGTCTCAGTATAACTTCGCAGTTAAGGGAAAAACGACACGTGTCCACCCATCTCGCGAACTGTTGCGCTTCATCACAGAGAAAAGCTCAACACTGTAAACCCAGACTCTTCAATCTTCTTCACGATGTCTGGTTTGGAGAACACTCTGTTTTCATGGTCACTCCACGACATCACCAACGACACTCTCTACGCGGACAAGGTCGAGAAGATCCCCGACACGTTCGAATGCGCAAGCAAGTACCTGGCCTCCTACGTAAACCCTTTACTGGAAGAGACGAGAGCTCAGCTTCTCTCCGCCATGGAAGCCATGCACAGAGCTCCGTTCGCCGAGGTGGTCGCCGTCGAAGCCTCCGGCGAGTTGAAGTACCGAATGAGAGTGGATTACTGGAGGAACAGGCTCAGCGACCGGAGCAAGGAGGCTTACAAGACTCTCCCCGGGGATCTCATGGCTGTGGCCAACACCAAGCTCGAGTCTCTCTCGGACTTGGGAAGAACATCATGGGCATTCTTGTCCGTCACCAAAGTGTCCCATTACG
Source organism: Parietaria judaica (assembly GCA_954871525.1). Classification (NCBI taxonomy): domain Eukaryota; kingdom Viridiplantae; phylum Streptophyta; class Magnoliopsida; order Rosales; family Urticaceae; genus Parietaria; species Parietaria judaica. The sequence continues at coordinate 13,690,812 of OX940862.1, forward strand.
AGGACGATGACGAGACTTTGGATGCCTTTAGCTCTTCTTACTTCGAGGTCCGAGCATCGCGGGACTTTGACTCGACTTCTCCGTTGACCGTCGTCTTCCTCGCGAATCTTACCACGAACGTTCGGATATGGAAAGCACTGCATATGTTTAGAAACCCTGTGATTCTGGACTACGTACTGTCTGTTACTTCCACGGTATGGTATTTGCTGATATTATTTATATATATGTATAAAACTCTTCATTATAATATTCAGCTGATCTCCATGAGGCATTCCGTGCTTTACGGATTATCGGGGTTTATAGGTTTAAGGGTCGTACGTGGTTTAATCGAGTCAATGTCGCTAAGTGTTGTTTAGCGAGTCAATGTCGTTACTTTTTGTTTAGAGGTTTAAGTGGCATAAGCGTTTTAATCGAGTCAATGTTGCCAAGTGTTGTTTAGAGGGTTAATCGAGTTAATGTCGTATCTTTTCCTTTAAAGGTTTAAGTGTTTTAAGCGGTTTAATCGAGTCAATATCGCTTACTTGTCGTTTAGAGGTTCAAAGTTTCACTAAGTTTGTAATTATCGGATCTATTTTAGAGAGTTTGAGTCAATAAACATTCAAGAACTTGAATCTCTTTCACAATGGGGATTTGAGTTTGTAAGTGTTTGGCGGAAGATTTTCCAATTCCGAGTTCATAGATCTTGGTTCTTAAGATCTCTCTTAATCTCAATACAGGTTAGGGAAACTTGTGATCAATGTTCTGACGGGGATGATGATGATGACGCCTTGTTAAAGAGTATAACTTCGACTCTGAATGGTTCACAGCGTGGTGCTGTTCATTGTTGCCGTCACATGCTGCATTGCAACGAGAGCAAACCCGGGTTCGAGCTGATATGGGGTCCGCCGGGGACTGGTAAAACCAAAACCACTGCCACTATTCTTGTTAACCTCTTGAAAATGAAGCGCAGAACCCTCGTTTGTGCTCCCACAAATGTGGCCATATCTGAGCTGGCTTCTCGTGTCGTGCAAATGGTGGCTTCGTCGGACCCGAAAGCCTCGTTTTGCTCCCTCGGGGACATTCTTTTGTTTGGAAACAAGCAGAGGCTCAAAGTTGGGTCCTACTCTCAAGAAGTGTTTTTGGAATACCGAGTTAAAAAGCTCGAAGAGTGCTTGGGACCGCTCGGTTTGTTGCACTACTTAACTTGCATGATAAGTTTTCTTGACGATTCTGTTTCACAGTATTATATTTCCCTGGAAAACAATTTGAACGGAGTCGAAGAGAACGAAAAGAAGACACACAAATCGTTTGTCGAGTACGTACGGGAGAGATTTCTTTCCGTTGTTGTGCCGCTCCGAGAAAGTGTATCTATCTTCTGCACTCACATACCCGAAAGTTACATCTTGGAACAAAATTTTGAGAAAATGTTGTCGCTAATTACGTTGCTTGATTGTCTAGAATGTTTTTTTCTTCAAGAAAATGCTGTTCTTACAGATTTGGAGGAACTATTCTCTTGTTCCGAAGCTACCGAAGATCCTATTGTAGACGCATCATCCTTTCCGTCCATGAAACGCGCTTGCCTGTCGTTATTGAAATGTCTTCATCGGTCCCTTATGGAACTTGAGCTTCCGATTTACAGGAGCAAGGAAAGTTTATCCAAGTTTTGTTTCGACGGAGCTTCGGTAGTATTTTCAACGGTCTCGAGCTCGTTTAAGCTGCACAATATGGGAATTGAGCCGATGACTGTTCTGGTAATTGACGAAGCTGCGCAGCTGAAAGAGTGCGAGTCAACCATATGTCTTCAACTCCCGGGGATAAAGCACGTTGTTCTCGTTGGCGACGAATGCCAATTACCGGCAACCATAACAAGCAAGGTATGCCTGTCATTTTCAGTTTATGATTCTTAATGTTTCATGTTTTATGTCTCATTTTTCGTCGTCATATTCCGTGATAGGTGGCGGAGGAAGCTTGTTTCGGGAGAAGCTTGTTTGAGAGGCTTAGCTTCCTAAATCATCCGAAGCACTTATTGAACACGCAGTACCGAATGCATCCATCTATAAGCTGTTTCCCGAACTCGAAATTCTACGACAACCAGATACGTGATGCACCTATGGTCCAAAGGAAAAGCTATGAAAGGAAATATCTTCCGGGTTTGATGTTCGGTCCGTATTCTTTTCTTAATGTCCCTGGCGGGAGAGAGGAGAAAGACGATGACGGACATAGTCGTCGAAATGTGGTCGAGGCCGCAGTAGTCTTGAAGATACTTCACTGTCTGCACAAAGGTTCGACATTGCTTCCCGATTTTGTCATTGAACTGTTTCTGTGTTAATTAGTCAGTCTGATGTCACTTTTATGCACAGTTTGGGTCGGTTCCAAGGAGAATCTCAGTATAGGTGTAGTGTCTCCCTATGCGGCTCAAGTCGTCGAAATTCAAGGAAAACTCGGGAAGAAGTATGAGGAATTTGACGGATTCCGTGTGAAAGTCAAGACTGTTGACGGCTTCCAGGGCGGGGAGGAGGACATTATAATCATGTCCACCGTAAGATCTTATGGTCACTCGCTTCAATTTATATCCACCCCGCAAAGAGTTAATGTTTCTCTCACGAGAGCAAGGTACGACTTTATATAGTGGATCGGGTTTTTTTTATGCTCACACAAAGCTTGAAAAAGAAAAGAATAAATTACCTTATTTGGGTTTTGCTATTTGCAGGCATTGTCTTTGGATACTAGGCAGTGAAAGGACTCTTAGGAATAGTCAGTCCATTTGGGGTACATTAGTCACCGATGCAAAAAGCCGTGGCTGTTTCTTCAATGCCGATGACGACAAGAGTTTGGCTAAGGCTATCTTGGAGGCCAAGAAACAGCTGGATCAACTCGATGATTTGCTTAATCCCGATAGTCTGCTTTTCAAGAATTCTAAATGGGTGGTAATTTTCACTACTCGTATGTTTTTCGGTTCATCACGTCGATCAATCGACGCCCGATTTTCTTCCTGATCATTGTACTCTGGGTTTTTCAGGTTCGTTTTAGCAATTTCTTTCTGAAATCGTTTAAAAAACTGACGTCTGCGAGACTAAGGAAGTTAGTTGTGAACCTTCTACTCAATCTTGCCGGTGGATGGAGACCAAAAAGGCCCGTGTTGGCCTCGGGCGGAGGGGACTCGTTGGAGATCTTGAAATACAAGGTCGAAGGACTGTATGTTATTTGCACCGTTGATATCATAAAGCGTTCAACGTACACGCAAATTTTGAAGATCTGGGACGTATTACCTCTCGAAAGCACTTCGACTTTGGTGAAGCGCCTGGACGCTGTTTTCGCCAACTACACAGACGAGTTTATCACCCTTTGCAATGAGAAGTCCGTCGAGGCGTAAGTTCCTATCGATTATACAAGTGTAAATTGTTGTTTTGTAGTTGAATTTGATTCTTTGTCATGACTTTTTTCTTAGGAATTTGGAAATACCGATGAGTTGGCCTCCGTCGAAAGAAATCATACGGATAAAGGATCTTGCAGCTAGTGAAACAGTTGGATCTGCTTCAGATTGTGGAAGTTGCGTCGAGAATTCAAAGGTCAGTGACAGTTTGTTGCTCATGAAATTCTACAAACTGTCCCATCCGACAGTCAATCACTTGCTCTCCGATCGTGACGCCGGAGAACTGGACATGCCCTTCGAAGTCACGGACCAAGAAACGGAGATCATCCTTTTCCCGAGAAGCACCTTCATACTAGGTCGCTCCGGTACTGGAAAAACTACTGTATTGACTCATAAGTTGTTTCAGAAAGAAAGACTGCACCTCGAGGCAAAGGCGGAATTAGGTGGAAACTGCAACGGTGAGAATAAGGTTTCGGTTTTACGTCAGCTTTTTGTGACTGTGAGCCCCAAGCTGTGTAATGCTGTTAAGAAACATGTTTCCGACTTTAAAAGGTATGATTATTATACACATCAAATTTCACGGACCAGTATCAAAAGTGTTAAATTGATTGCTTTTTATTTGTTATTTTTTGCAGTTTTGCACGTTGTGGTACGAATACAAATGAAAGCGGCTCCAGTGAGGTGGAATGTATCGATGACGAAGAAGCACGGTTTAAGAACATCCCCGACTCTCTCATTGATATCGTGCCGGACTCGTACCCTTTGGTGGTGACATTCAACAAGTTCCTGATGATGCTTGACGGCACGTTGAGCAAGTCATACTTCGAGAGGTTCGTAGATATGTCGAGCGCTTTTCATGACCAAAGACGGAGGTCAAGATCGATCGCGCTTGAAACATTCCTAAGAACCAAGGAGGTCAACTACGACAAGTTCAGCGTCTCATATTGGCCTCACATGAATTCAAAGTTGACTAAGAATCTCGACCCTTCTTCTGTCTTCACGGAGATAATCTCTCACATCAAAGGCGGGCAACAGGACCTAGACTCGAAGCTGAGTCGTGATGAGTATATCATGTTGTCCGAGAGACGCTCCTCTAGTTTGACCGGGGAAACCAGGAGGGTTGTATACGACATATTTCAGATGTATGAAAAAATGAAGATGGAAAACGGCGAGTTTGATCAAGCTGATTTCGTCATCGATCTACATTGCAGATTAGAACATGAAAAGTACAGAGGAGACCGAATGGATTTTGTATATATTGACGAGGTGCAAGACCTCACGATGAGTCAAATCGCGTTGTTCAAGCACATCTGCAGTAACACTGAAGAGGGTTTTGTTTTCTCCGGAGACACCGCACAAACAATTGCACGCGGAATTGACTTCCGGTTCCAGGATATAAAGAACCTCTTCTATAAGCGATTTCTGTCTGAATCCAAAGGAAAAATGTCAAAGGTTTGGAGTTTGTCTCAAAACTTTAGGACACATGTCGGAATTTTGAAGCTGTCCCAAAGTGTCTTGGAGTTACTGTATCGTTTCTTTCCTCAGTCAATCGATGCTTTGGAACCCGAAAACAGTTTGATTTACGGCGACGCACCGGTTTGGCTTCAATGTGCCAACAACGAAAACGCCATGGTGAAGATGTTTGGGAATAAGGCAAAGGATACTCAAAGTAACTTTGTCGGTTTTGGTGCGGAGCAAGTCATTTTAGTGAGAGATGAACGTGCGCGAGACGAAATCTCAAGCCTTGTCGGAAAGCAGGCTCTTCTGCTCACCGTACTTGAGTGCAAAGGCCTTGAATTTCAGGTGCTGATTATATATTTATCTATTCTTATGCTTTCATAAAATGAAATTTATGTTAAGCTTATGGTCCACTTATTTTGCAGGATGTGTTACTATACAACTTTTTTGGCTCTTCGCCGCTTCAGAATCAATGGAGGGTGATATACGAGTACATGACGGAGCAGGATATGTTCGACTCAGAGTCGCCTAGTTTCCCGAGCTTTTCGGAGTCGAAGCATAAGCTTTTGTGCTCTGAACTAAAGCAACTGTATGTTGCTGTAACTCGAACAAAGCAAAGGCTGTGGATTTGCGAGAGCAGTGATGTAGCCGAACCGGTTTTAGAGTACTGGAAGAAGAAGTGTGTGGTGCAAGAGCAACAGCTGGATGACTCGCTCGCACAAGCAATACAAGTTGCAAGCACTCCCGCAGAATGGAGATCCCGAGGCATCAAGGTTCGTAAGAGGTGACTGATTTCATTAAATTTGCTGGATAAATAGCTTATGCTTTTTTTTTTTTCTTTTTATGTTTCTTTCACCAGCTGTTTTACGAGAAAAACTTCGAGTGGGCGATGATGTGCTTCGAAAAGGCGCATGACAAGTATTGGGAGAGAATGTCGAAAGCTTCAGGTCTTAAGGCAATGGCGGAGAGTAAGCGCACTTCAAAGCCCAACGAGGCAAAGTCAGCTCTCCAGGAAGCTGCCCATTTATTCGAAGCCATCGGCAAGGCGGATTTGGCTGCTAATTGCTTTTCCGATCTTGGAGAATATGAAAGGGCAGGTATGTATATCCTTACTTACTAACCGTCCATATACAATAATCACGCTTGCTGAACATATCAAGTACAGGCAGGATTTACTTGGAGAAGTTCGGCGACTCCGAGCTGGCGAGAGCGGCCGAGTGTTTCTCTCTGGCAGGCAATTACGAGCTCGCTGCCGAGGTTTACGCTAAGGGAAGCTTCGTATCAGAATGCCTCGACGTTTGCTCCAAAGGAAAGCTGTTAGACTCGGGTTTGAAGTACATCACAGAGTGGAAACGACATTCGAAATCAACCGGAATCGAGGAAATAGAAGAAGCGGAATACGGGTACTTGGAGAAATGCGCCTTCCATTATCATAATGCTCAAGACAAGGTGGCTATGATGAACTTTGTTCGGGCTTTCAAGTCTGTGGATTCGATGCGCAACTTTTTAAGGTCGTTGGGCTACTTGGATGAGCTCATTTCGGTGGAAATTGAGGCGGGAAATTTGTTAGAGGCCGCTGATATAGCAAAGACGAGAGGAGATGTACTGAAATTTGCTCATCTTCTTGGCGAAGCTCAGAAGTTCAAAAATGCAGCAAGTCTTATCCTTTCCTACGTTCTCGCCAAGTCCCTGTGGTCGCCTGGCAAGGGCTGGCCTTTGAAGCAGTTTCAAGACAAGGAAGACCTCTTGCGGAATGCCAAATCACTCGCCAAAAACGAGACGGCGGACTTCTATGAGCTCGTGTGCGTTGAGGCTGAGATTATGTCGGATAAGGAGACGGACTTGGCAACGCTCATGACTCAAATGATCACCTCTCAGAAACACCAGAGTCTCAGAGGTGAAGTCTTATCCAATAGGAAACTCCTGGATGCTCATTTATCCGCGAAACCGAACAAGTACGCATGGGAGGAGGATTTGGTCCCTGATTTGCAGAAACAATCACAGGGGATGATGTTTCAGAATCAGGTTTCGGTTGAATCGCTGGTTTACTTTTGGGATTCTTGGAGGGACAAAATAGCTAACGTTTGTGAGTATCTTGGATGCCTTGGGAGCCAAGGAGTTTACGAGCATTTGAAAGATTATGAAGAATTCTGTCTTACTTTCTTAGGCGTTTGGAAGCAGCACCATAATCTGGAGGATGTGTATCTTTTACTCGGCTCTGATGCTGATTGGGCGAACAAGGTCTCTTTAAGATCATCCTGGAATCGTGGAAAGCTGGCTTCGATTGGTATTCGCCAACTGGCTTCCTCTGCTCACGCCTACTGGAATTCGGATGTTCTATCCGTCGGAACTATGGTGTTAGATAGACTGAAAACCGTTTATATCCACCAATTCCAAAGCAATTGCTCGCAGTTTTGCAGAAGTCAGACTCTTGCGTTTATCTACAAGGTTGTAAGTCATCTTTTGGAGTCCGAAGATCTTAAACTCGGGCGAGGAAATAAAATTTTCAAAACTCTCAGCGATCATATCGAATTTGCAGTTGATAAGTTTGCCAGTTACGCAATCCCGTTAGATTGGCCGGGATCAGTGACGTTGGCCATGATTCGCCTTCGTCAAACAAATGTCTCCAAAATGTTGTTAAGGCAGTTTATAGCTAAATATACGGGCACGGGTAATCTCTCTTATCAGCGAATCGGAAACATTGCTATGACTATTCTGGGCTCCGGAGCAATCGACGGTGAGATCTATGAGAAGTTAAAGAAGAACTTGGAGTGGAATCCACCTTGGAAGGCGTTCCTCGGTAGTATCAGTGGCAGTACTGGAAACCGTTCTTTGGACAGATTCCTTGAAGCTCTAAAGGATACGTTCAACGCCAATATATGGAGGATACAATACTTCATATCTCCTCACTGTTTCTTGTATCTCGTGGAGAACTTTCTGAATCAGACGGCTTCAATCCAAGGCTACATTGTGACGACGAAGTCGGCGTTCAGTGAGTGGTTGATGTACCACGACGGTAACGTCTCACATTCGGAAGGGTCTCTGGCAGAGTATCATGAGTATCTGTTCTACGCAATTTCACAATTCCTTAACGATCTGAGGTATATGGTTGAATGGACGAAGCATTCTCCGAAGAAGCGTCACGATCTTCCCTTTCTCGTGACCAGAATGGTTGTTATCTTATGTTTGCTGCAAGCAAACTTTGGTAGATATCTGGATCATATTTTCCAAATGCTTCGGAGGAATGACATCGCTAGACTTTTGCCAGTCGGATTTCGGGACCCTATTTTGAAAGAAGGGAGGCGCCATTTTATAAGTGCCGTTTCTAAAGCCTTGGTGACGATTGAGAATCCTCTGGTGATCGTTAATTTGGGTAAGAAATGCCCGGCGTCAAGCTGTCCAAGCACGATATTTCTTGACATGAAAGCAAATACATGCAAGAACGAGATATTAAGGACGTTGTTCCCGCAAACTCTGCAACGTCCTTCGGAGAGTCCACTCAAGCCTGCTTATTCAAAAAATCCCGGCAAGGAAAGGATTGTTAATCCAACATGCTCGGATTTAACTGATCCCGACAAGAAAAGTATTGTTGAGCCAACATGCTCGGATCCAACTGATTCTGGCAAGGAAAGGATTGTTGAACCAACACGCTCGGATCCAACTGATTCCGGCAAGGAAAGTATTGTTGAGCCAACATGCTTGGATCCAACTGATTCCGGCTGCTTATGGGACATCTTCGAAGCTATATACTCGAGAAATGAAGATTGGCAATCCTATGCTCAAACGCTTGAGGTAATAATTGAATTTCTTTTTGCATATATAGGTATAAGTACATACTACTAGTACTAATGATCTTTTTGTCTGTATATCCAGGTGAATGTGGCCAAATATATTCCTCTTTCGAGTCCGAGCAACGCTACAGAAGAAGAAAGACGCCAATTCGTTGACCTGGTAGACGAACTAAAGCAGCTTCAGTCGGCTATGGGAACAAGGTTAGCGATTTCGAGTCTTGCATCTAGGACCGACAACGTGTAAGTTTGGATATTGTTATGTGACATATTCAATTTGTGTCGACAGTGAACCGGAAGTTGGTAGCAAAGTGAAAGAGGTGTGCAAGAGGTTGGGATCAAGAAGAGCAGTAATGGAGCCTCTACTCAATCGGCTGATCAGCGGCTCAGACGGAAGTCAGCAAGATTGCCGTGTTTTGGCGGAGAAGGACACTGTTAGCAATTCTGCGGCTTGTCCGCCACGTGATGTCAAGGGAAAGAAGACGAAGAACAAGAAGAAGCCGAGCAAGAAAAAGAAAGGCAAATAGAAGAGTTGGTTTTTATGTTTTGCTACTTGTGCCATTTATGAAACTATAACTTGATATATTTTGTGGCAAAACAACCCCTATAACGCTAAAGGAGACATATGCTAGTGAGTAATTCGAGTTATAACATGTTTTCAGTAACACAATCGATTTTCGGTTTCGGTTTTGGTTTTTTCTTCGAGTTCAATTGTCATTTTCTAAAATTACACAAGAGATTTTTATATGTCTTGTGGTGCAAGTCAAAACGAAATAACTAAATACATTAGAAGAAAACTTGAAACATATAAACATAAATATATTATAAGTTTGATCACAAGGCAACAACAAAGTTTCAATCATCGTCTGAAATTTCTTAAAATGGATTACAATGGAGAGCTGTATCTTAAGTATAAGACAAAATCATATCAAACAATACAAAAACAAACCAACAAAAAAATTGAAAAAGACAATCTCTGTGAAGCGCGGTTTCAAGGCAGCCAACACCTTCTTCACCTTCCTTTGGGGTTGACGATCTGCGAGAACACCGCCATCGTGTTGCCCTGCTCGGCGCTGTTCCCGTCCTCGCTCCCGAGGTCGCTCTCGCTCCCGAGGCTGAGGTTGCTGTAGTGCATTGCCATGTTCTGGCGCGGCACGCTCTCCTCGGGGCTGCTCTCCCCGCGCCGGGACGATTGCGTCAATGCCTCCATGTTCTCCTGCAGCTGCAGCGCGAACTCGAGGTTCCAGAGGATGTCGTTGAGTGTCGGCCGCTCGATGCCGCTGTCGGAGAGGCACTTCTCGGCCGTGTCGGCGAACTTCTTGACGCTCTCCGGATCAACTTTCCCCTTCAGGAACGGGTCAATGATGTCGTCGAGCGTCCCTTTCCTCTGGCAGTGGAGAGCCCAGTCAGCCAAGCTCACCTGCTCCTTCGGAAGGCTCGCGTTCAGAGCCGGCCGAGCGCAGAGCACCTCGAACAAGACAACCCCGAAAGAGTACACATCGGACTTCTCTGTCAGTTGTTGTCGCCGGAAGTATTCGGGATCCAAGTACCCGAAGCTGCCTTTGACCACCGTGCTTACGTGACCGGTACTCATGTCTGGGCCGGTTTTCGATAGCCCAAAATCAGAAACCTTCGCGACCCATTCTTCGTCGAGGAGAATGTTGGTGGTCTTCACGTCCCTGTGGATGATCGTCCACTTGGCTCCGGTGTGGAGGTAGTGAAGCCCTTTAGCCGCTCCGATGCAGATCTCCAGCCGGCGCTTCCACGTCAGATCGTGAGGCTTGTTGCTCTTGTAGAGATGCTCCCGGAGAGTTCCTTTGTCCATGTAGTCGTAGACGAGGCACATCTCGTTCTCGTCCTCACAGAATCCGATTAGCGAGACCAAGTGTTTGTGCCGGAGCTCCGAGAGCATCTCAATTTCGGTTTGGAACTCGTTGACTCCTTGCTCCGACGACGGGTTCGATCTCTTGATGGCAACTTTCGTCCCGGCGTCAATCACTCCTTTGTAGACCTTCCCGAACCCACCGACCCCGACGACGTTGGCCTCGTCGAATCCCCGCGTCGCCTTCTTCATCTCCGCGAACGTGAAGCGCCGGCACCGCCCCTGCGCGGTGGCCGAGAGATGGCTGCTCGCTGTGCTCTTGCCCGTGATAGTTGACTTGCTTCCGCTCGTGTGCGAGTTCGCCCCGTAGATCGGAAGCCAGCTCGACGTGTGCGAGTCCGTCCCCCCGAACCGCTTCTTCCTCTGGTATACCGCCATGCACAACGCAGCCACAATCCCGAATGCTGCCGCCCCTCCCGCCGCCCCGCCGATGACCTGTGCATGCGACGTGGACGACGCCTTGCTCTCGAACTTCTTCTTCTCCTGCTCATTCTTAACCAGCATGGCAGACGGCTGCGGATTGGGCCCAGCGAGGCTCTTCGCTGTGGCGATCTTGAACACCTCTATCCCGTTGAGGAGCGCATCGTAGAACTCCGGTTTCGTCTCGGCCGAGGGATTCATCGCGATCCAGAGCTCCTCCTCGCCTTTTCCGTCGGTGACGTAGACCGCATAGTCCTTGTAAGTCGGGACCGCCTTCCCGCCGGACCAGCCAATCACGTCGGCCGAGGACTGGGCGGTCTGGTTGTTGAGGTAAATGTTGAAGACAATCTCGTTCGGCTTCGAATAATGGAAATCGCAGAAGTGAAGCCTCACGAGGTACATGAAGTTAGGATCAATCTGCTGGAAAACCCAGGTGAGATTATAGTTCTGATTGATCGCCTTCGTGTTTCCCATCGATCTCGCTGTGCTGTAAACGTCGTTAGGTGCGATATAACCAGGCAAATCCTTGTAATCAATCTTTACATTCTGACTAGCCTCGTTCGTCACCCCAGATTGAGCGCCGGAAAGGTACGGAAAGTCGTCGTACCACGTCCGGCTCAACTCGGAGTCGTTCACCGGAGAAATGTACTGACCGCCGACGTTGAGCCGGTACATCGTCTGCATTGCCGCTGCCTTGGCATCCACCTTCTGGTCCGAGAATCCGACGACCCCAGCCGAGCTGAACATGTCGGGGATCGGGACAAGCTCGATACCGTTGACGAACGCGAACCCCGCGGCGGGCTCGAACGTGACGGTGAGCGAGTCCGACCCCGCCACAAGCGTGTATTCACGCACGACGTACGCCTGCGTCAGCGCCTGGCACGTGATCGAAGCGCTGAAGTTTTTCAGCAGCGTCATATCATCAGCGACGACATTAAAGAAAGCGGTTTCAGCGTCATTCGCACCGTACACGGACGGGTAAAAGTGTAGGCGGAGCCAGTACCGCTTGTTGGCCTTCACCGGAAGCTTGTAGCTCGCCTTCGACGTGAATACCCTCGCCGTCATATACGGCGTCTCGGACAGGAGAGACGGGTCCTGGTACTGCGCTCTGACGGAGACCGAGTTATCTCCGGCAGTCACGTATTTGGTATCGGAGTCCCAGCTCCGGCCGTCGCCGTCTTTGACGCTGCTCTCGGCGCCGCAGCCCAACGTGAGCGAGTCCGAGCCCGAGACCGCGCCATGGAAGGCGTTAAAAAGGACGAAGGCGAGCACAAACAAGGGAAAAGACGTCCTTTGCATGGCTGTTACGTCCCTCATGCACGTAATGGCGTACAGGAAAACACAAAGGCAGATTCTCGATCTTCAAAAATGGCGGATGAGAGAGAGAGAGAGAGTTTCCCTGTACGCCTGAGAGAGGAAGTGGCGTTTAGGGTTTTCTTTTCAGGTTGAGACTAAGCCATGTCCAACGATTGATCAACGACAACAATGGAAGCTTGAGAATTCGCAGGCTTACCTGGATCAGAGGGACCAGCCAGGCAAGAGAGGAAGAAGATGAATTATTATTATTATTTTATAATTATTATATTATTATTATTATTTTTGGAATTATGGGGATGTTTTGGTTTTTGGATTTTCCATAATTGGGGTTGGGTTAGGGCAAGTGAGGCTCTCCTTGAGCCAAGGCTACATTATAGGAAGCTATTATTAATATTATAAGGTTTATTAATTAGGAAATTAAAGTAGCATAAATGCTTTAATTTGTGCAATTTTACCTTTACCTTTACCTTTAATTTATTTTTTTTTATTTTATTTCATCTTACTCTCCAAAATATGTATTATATTTCTTGGTCAGCACCTTGAACCTTCTAAGTTAATAGGAAATTAAGTAAATTGTTTAGAGTGAGTGTATAAGTATAATAAATTCATAAATTGATACCATGAAAAATTATTATATTAATGAAATTATTAATTTGTAGAGTATAAGTTTTGTACGTTGGTCCATAGTTGAAACGAAAAAAAAAAACATAATTTAATTGAATTTCTAAATTTACGAGTATTAATTTGACTAAGTTTAACTGGATATACTATCTTGGTATACATACCTGAAATGAAAAAACTTCGTATTACTATTTAGTAGTATCATATTATATCTATTAATATTAAAAAAAAGGACATTTTTTTAAACATCCTGTCAAATAATTTTGGGTAAAAGTGCGGCTAAATACCTAATATTTACATTTTTTGTGATTATGTACCAAATCTTTTTTTTTGGTTGCTAAAGTACCTAAAGTTTATTCTGTTAAGGAATTTGGTTTCCTCCGTCAAACTCAGTTAGTGGTGTTTTAGATATTGGACAAATAGCGGCTAAAGTACCCAATGTTTTAAAAAAATTGAATTATGTACCTAATTTTTTTTAAGTTGCTTCTGTTATAAAAGTTGGTTTCTTCCGTCAACTCACATGCCTTTGACCGCCACATGATTTATTTTTTATTTTTTAATCATTTAACAAATATAATCTAATAATAATTAAAATTAAAATAATAAAATAATTTAATGAGGTTATAAAACTTGTATTATGTTATGAAGCATTAAATTTATTTAGTTATTCAATATTATTATAATAAAAATCTACACCATTGATAAAAATACCCTTAAAAAAAATTTACACATGGATTAATATATTTGTGTTCGTCTTTAATGCGTAACTAGGGGTGAGCATGGGTTGGGTTGGGCAGCCCCGATGCTTTTTGTGGACCCGACCCGATCACTTCGGGTTCCTAAAAAAAAGTCCGATCCGACCCATAATTTTTTAATGCCCGAACCAAACCGACCCGATAAAAATCGGGTTGGGTTGGTTTGGGTCGCCATGGCCCGATTAATTAAAATTTAATCTTATATTACAAAAAATAATATGAAAAAAAGGCATCAATGTAACTCAAAATTCAAGTAAAAATATCCCTAACAAATTTAATCAAATAAGCATACACTAAACAATGTAAAACATGAAAATGGGAGATTGTTTGGTCTTTAATTGTAAATTAAATTGAGAATGAAAAAATTTAAAGACTAAAGATTACACTACTTGAACAAAAATTAATATGAAATATATATTTATTATATTGGTCGGGTCGGAGACCCCGACCCGACCCGACCCAAGGTTTTGGACCCGACCCGACCCGAATAATAGTCGGGTCCGGCCCGACCCGACCCAATTTTGAGCGGGTTAGATTAGGCGGGTTAGATTGGGGTCGGGTCTCAAACGGATTGGGTTGGGCCATCGGGTTGGGTCTAAAATGCTCACCCCTATGCGTAACTATAGTAATATGTTGATTTAAAAGTATATGATACATTTTTGTCAAAAGATAAATTTTCTTAAGACAAGCTTGTTACACATTAAAGAAGAACATAAATATATTAATCCATGTGTAAAAAAATTGTTTAAGGGTATTTTTAAATTAACATATTACTATAGTTACGCATTAAAGACGAACATAAATGATTAAATATATTAATCCATGTGTAAAAAAATCTGTTTAAGGTTATTTTTATTAATGGTGTAGATTTTTATTTTAATAATTCCGAAGAACTAAATATATTTAATGCTTCATAACATAATACAAGTTTTATAACCTCATTAAATTATTTTATAAATTTAATTTTAATTATTATTAGATTATATTTGTTTAATGCTTAAAAAATAAAAATGTCACGTGGCGGTCAAATGCATGTGAGGTTGACGGAAGAAACCAGATTTTATAACTGAAGCAACTTAAAAAAAAAATTAGGTACATAATTCAATTTTTTTGAAATATTGGGTACTTTAACCGCAATTTGTCCAATATCTAAAACACCACTAATAGAGTTTGACGGAGGAAACCAATTTTCTTAACAGAATAAACTTTAGGTACTTTAGCCACCAAAAAAAGATTGAATACATAATCACAAAAAAATGTAAACATTAGTACTTATAGTCGCATTTTAACCAATAATTTTTTGCATAAATAAGTGCCTTTCCATCTTCTGTATAGTATATAGTATTTTATTTGACTTTCGAAGACTAGATTTAGATTTAAATATGGTCCTTGTTTATATATGTAGTACAATTCACAATGTAGTGACGTACAAAGAAAAAAGAAGTCGTGGACTTGTAAATCGTAATTATTCTGGAACGTAGAAATACTAAGGTCGTTTTGGGAAGTTGAGCGCTGACGATTAAGAGAGAGCTTCGGTGCTATATTGGGCTATGGACGGTTCTACCCCTAATTATAGCGTTAGGGTTCCTCCTGATTCGGAGATTATTAATGGTTTAAAGACCATAAGAGCAAATTAGTACTAATTAATGAGCCATTGAAAATAAAATATAAAAGTTTAACCCATGTATTTCGTTTGGACTTGATTGACCACACAAAATATACTAAGGGACAAAAATCTTGATGTTGTGTCTACATTAAATCATGAAATGACCAAAAATTAAGCAATCGGTACTTTAGCCTCCCAAGTAATTTAATAGTAAAAAACTTGAACTTTTTCAAATACTCTTTATCTAAAACTCATTTTAAAGATATAATTAATAAATCTATTCAAAACTCAAGTTAAAGATAAAACTAAGTTACGTAGCCATTTTTTTCTCGCCGCATACTCGGACGGGTTTTGGTTTGTATTTTGGCGAACCCTGACTAGTCCGAATTTATATTTTTGCAAACCTGGACCAGTTTGAGTCTGTATTTTCTCACACTTGGAACTCCGAGTTTGTTTAAAAAATAAATGGGAAGGTCCGGTTGGTCCGGCTCTCCCACATTTACCAGACTACTGAAAATGATACAAGGGAGGGTATTTTTTTCAAAAGTTATTTTTACAAGGTCAAAACACAAAATAGATTACTGAATAAAGCGGCATTTTATCAAGCGCACGTGCGGTTGACATGTGAAACTAGGTTCCCGCGAAAACACCAACTGAACTGAACTGAACTCATCGAAGCCCAAGTAACAGCGGAGTATGTCGGACTGACACGTGTCCAAACAGGAAGAGAAAGCTGTCTCCGCAGAAACAAACACGAAAATCGGCGATGGCGGTTAGAAATGGAGGGTGGAAATAGTAAACGATGAGCTTCCATCATCTTCATCATCATCGTCGACAGCAAATTCCAGCCTCATTCCTCTGATAATTTATAACTCTCCATTTCACTTCCTTCCATCTCATCGCACCTGTCATCTACGCATCACTGCTATATACGTGTGTATATATATACAATATAATACACATGACTATCGTACCATTGTAATATCGATCCATCCTTAGAGTAGCTTCTATTCATCCACGCGCCGCTGCCACCAACCCCTCCGAAGTCAACCGGACGGGTTCGTGGCGCGGCTCCATTAAGGAAATAATCGTTCTTGCCTACGTACATTCGGGTTTCGTGTTTCGGATTTTTCGAGTTTGTAATGGAGAACGGATCAGCAGCGTTGCCGGGCGTTCGCCATGAGGAGTTGCGGCAGATCATGCCGATGGCACCGCCGAGCCTGCGCGTCGTGAAGACCAAGGGCGGGAATGGAAACGGTGGGTGCTGCGGGGAGCGGAAGCGGCTGACGAAGCAGCTTTCGCAGTGCGAGACGCCGCGGGACGCGGCTTGGGAGAGGCGGCGGAGGCAGATGCTGCGGCGCGGGGGCGCGTGCTGCTGCGAGTGCGGGGGTGGCGGAGGCGGAGGCAGCGGGGATGCGCTGACGGACGACGACCTCAGCGAGCTGAAGGGGTCGATAGAGCTGGGGTTCGGGTTTAACGAGGAGGACGGGCAGGCGCTCTGCGAGACCTTGCCGGCTTTAGACCTCTATTTCGCAGTGAACCGGCAGATATCGCCGAGCCCGGCGTCAACGCCGCGGAGCCGGAACTCGACGTCCTCGACGTTTTCGTCAACGCTGAGTATGGGGCGGTCTTCGCCTGTGGGGAGCCCTAGGGCGGACCAGGAGTGGAAGATTTGTAGCCCAGGTATATTATATATATATATATATATATTGATTTAGTTACGATATATATATATATGTATACATACATTATTGATGCAAATTAATTTTGATAATTTATAATGTGCAGGCGATGATCCTCAAGAGGTGAAGACGAAGATAAGGCATTGGGCTCAAGCTGTGGCTTGCTCAGTGATGCAGTCATACGAGATGATCAACCAATAATGGCCTAAGATCAAGCTTGTCATGTTACACGGCATAAGTGCCAAATTACGATCCTATTAAGGAGGTCTTCTTGTTGTTATCAAACCTTTCATTGTATACCATATACTTTTTTGACCCTTACATACATCAATTAGGTAGATTTTATTTAAGATACACAAACCAGATTTTGGTGAAGATCTTCCGATCAGAGCTATTATCATCTTGTTGGTGTTCTGACTCCGCCTGAGTAAAACGAGACGTCGCTCTACATTGACCCCGGGAGACTTCCCTTGGCCAAAATAGCTTTCTCGATTATTCTCGTCTCGAATCCCTTATCCAATTCTGATCAAGACCCATCCGACCAGACCATCTTGAAGTCGCCTTTCATCACCCGACGGAAAAGTCAATGCGGAGCCGGGTTGTCACGCAGCCTTAACTGGTAGCATATGCAAGTATCAAGGAAGGAAGGGTGGAATCACCCGAGCATACTCACCGGGAGAGAAGCAAGTAGTCGAGGAAAGACTAGCAGAAGAAAAAAAAATCCCGCTCACTATTAGTCCATCCGGGGCGGTGGTCGGAGGAAAATGATAATGCAAGAGAACGATAAGCACCCGGGAATGGAAAGAGCAAAAAATGAAGTTTTAGAACAAAGAGCTTCCATCACGATCTTGCATTAGCTCAACGTTAAGATTTCTTGCAACAAACAAAATTTCTATGACATTGTTCCATAGGAATACAATGTACATCCCTACTTATCAAAAATTGTACTATGTGGTTTGCTTCTTCTCGTTGTCGGTACCGTAAAGTTTCCTTCCGGCCTCAACCGATTCCCTGTTCAGATGACAGATCGAAATTGACAAAATTAATAAGAATATTCTAGATTATTTAGAATTAACGAGAACTTTCAAGAATATGTGTAAATCGTCGCAGACTAGGAGCAAAGGGGAGAACCTGAAAGCCTTTACGAGCTCCGTATTTTCGGGACTAAGGGTCACACCCTCGTAGAAAGCTGTAGCTGCTCCTTCAAAGTCCTGAAACAGTAACACAAAACAAAATATATTAGACTGTAACCAAACTACGAATACTAGTTCTGAGTATAATTGATGCAGAGGAAATTTGAGATAAACTGCAACCAAACTACGATCGTTCTTCAGCACACTAATATGACAAAATGAAAAGAAAAAAAAGGCACACAAAACCTCAAAGTAAATTGAACCCCTGAATCTGCTAAAACAAGTATCTTAAAGTCGAAGAGAGTATCTCGGAGCTTCTACGCGAGGGCCTCTTGCAATGCTCCATAGACGTCAAGGCCGGTCCGTCTATGGACCGGGCTCGATAATAATTCGGTAATATATAATAACGCATGACTAAATTACCCTGGGAAATAACTATCACATTGATCCCTCTAAACAGTGAAAATAACCCATCCACAGCAATTCAATTAGCTATTTACATCTAAGTTCCTACATTTTTTACTTTTGGACGATCATAAATGACAAAAAAGAAGTCCCGTGACATGCCTGCATCTGCTGCAATGCTGCACCCTCCCGGTAGTAAGCCTTTGGCCAGTCGGGTTTCAGAGCTTTGCACATCTTAGCGTCCGCCAAAGCCTGCTCAGCTTGACCGAGTCTTAGCCAGCAAAGGCTCCGATTCGAAAACAAAACCCCATCTGTAGGGTCCAGATCAATCGCCTGTGAATGCATGACATTATGACTTTAATTTCTAGAATTTATTACTTCTTAATTCATTATCGTTATGTTTATGCTAAATTATAGTACCTGCGTGTAAGCATCCACGGCTAGTGTAATGTCCTTTCTCGCAAAAGCTTCATCTCCTCTTAATTTCGCTTCTGCAGCTTTTGCCTTGGCTTCGGGTGTCACCTAAGAAGTCGATTTTCAGTACGAGCAGTTGGAAATTATGATCCTCCACTCTTATTGATGATGAACATATATATATATATATATATATATATATCTAATATAGCAAATGAACAGGGAAGGAACAAATCCTTTCGAATAGAAAAGTAGTCATAATCTATATATTCTAGGAAAGGAATTATCAGAGAAACTAACTTCCTAAAACTTACAACTCGACCAAATCACCTATCTAATCACATTAATCCCATAATATACCAAATCTAATTTACATCAGTTACATTAAATTGATAATTCTGTAACTGATCACCTTGTCTCCTCATTTTTTGTCCTAAAAAATTGTCACTAGCTAAATGTTTCCAAAAACAGCAGAAAAACAAACAGCCGGCAAGAACCTCATAGTTGCACATCACTTTTTATACACCAACGAAGCCAGAATTATTAAAATTCAATTAGGAATAAACCGGCACCTCAGGAAGATCTTGTTTTGGTGACTCCTCTGCTGTATTAGCTACCTGAAGGCTTTTCATTCTTTCCTGAAAGTTACAAAGTAAAAAAGCAACGATAATTATAAACATCCTTTTTTTATAAAGTAACACGCTAATAAACTCCAACTCATTTTCTTCTCTTTTTGCGAAAGAAATTGGTCTCTTAAGAGAAGATTTTACAGGGTACACACCACAAAAGAATAAACGAGTAAAGTCAACAGCTCCCGACTTATCGATCTGCATCAGTTTTCTCCATGAACTTATAGTTATTGTTTTCGTTTGTTAATAGAAGGCAAAAGCATGCCTCTCTCACCCCTGAACGTTTTTTCCCATAAAATTTAATAAGAACCGTTAAATTGATACAATTTATAAGTTCGGGGTACATACTGTACAAGAAAATGTTCAAGGAACAAACTCATACCGAATACCTAGTTTAGGGGAGACGGGTGATTTTACTCAAAATAAAATTTAAGACCTGAATACCTGCTGTTTGCTCATTTCGATGTACTCAAGAATCCCATCAACACTCCAGTTTGGTACACAATCTATCTGCGGTGTAAAGGGCAACAACATCTCAACAGAATCACGACTACGTCTTCCAGCAGCAATCAGTATTGGCGTCGTACCATCCTGTAATGCGTAAATACGTAAAGAGGGGCTGAATCAGAATTTAGAATAGCTAAGAGAAATGGAGAAACCATAGTTCAATGTCATTTTTCTAGAGCTAGACTATAAATTAAAAAACGTAAACTTAAAATAACCTCATCGGTAGCATTAGCATCAGCCCCGGCTTTTAACAAACAGTAGACGATTTCTGAGAGACCGTATTCGGCAGCAACGTGCAAAGGAGTTGTTCCACCGGCTCTAATATTTACTTTACTACCTGCCTATACAGCAGATGATGGTAATCAGTGACACAGGTTACCCTATTAAAAAAAAAAAGTGGGCACAAATGGTCCAACATAAGTTCTGATAGGTCCTTCAAATAAAATAAGAACGGGGCAAATGCGACAGAGTTTCGGATTAAAAAGGTTACAGAGCAATTTTCTGATTTGAGAGACCGTTCAGGCCCATCCCATTTATCGGAAGAGCTATATGTGCCAAAAACTCCAATGAGAATTGGATCCCTAGCTAAATAATAAATGCTTATATAAATTGTTCCGACAGTAAAATATATACTATAAAGAAATAGAACCTGAATTAATGCTTCTAGGCTAAGCAGTGAACCGGCTGCTACGCATGACAGCAGTGGAGTAATGCCATCGTCAGTTTCAGCATTCGGCTGCGAAGAAGAACCCCAATGTGAAATCCGAAGTTAAAATATGGGATAAACCAGAACCCTAATGTGATTATTAAGATTGAATGACTTCTGGCCTAATATTTATCAGATGAATTAAGACCGAACTATCCCAGTAATTGACTGATTCTAGTCAAACTGAATCAGTTTATCACTCAACTATATTACGGATCGGATATTCAGCTATTATACACGTAAACACCCGAGTCACTGATATAACTAACAACGATAGAGGCTTACATCAGCGTGGTGTTTTAACAACAGTTCGACAGCTTCTGACTGAGAGTGACCGGCGGCCCAAACTAAAGGAGTGCCAGAATCACTCTGCGAATTAACATCAACACCTTTAGAAATCAAATGCTTCATTAACTCGAGATTTCCTGTAAACAAGTAAAATCAATATTAAAATTGAGTAGTTCTTTGAAGTTTCATTGCCTTCCCTATGAATAAAGCATAGGAAATGAAATTTGTGACAAAAGAACACAGTTCTCTTCGAAACTTGAAAAGTGATATTGTTCGTGTATTAATACCAATTAATCAATTTATGGTTTTAGGGATGAGGTTTTTTTAACAATTGAACTCTGCTACAAACATTCAATCCAAAGCCTTTCACTCGTTTTTGCCAATAATGTTCTTATACTTGGAAAGTTCCAAATTATAATGTTTCATGGTCTGAATTAGTTCAATGAGATGTTTATATCCATACATAATAAACATATAACACCAGAACCTTCATGGTTCACGCCATCAACAACTAAATATAAAGTTCGAAGGGCTAACCGACGCCAGCCGAATGATGAAGCGCCGTTGCCCCTAAATTACTGGCAATCGATGGATCAGCGCCGTGCTCGAGTAAGAGCTCTGCAGTGCTCGTATTCTCTTTTCTTGCAGCATGAATGAGAGGAGTCTCGCCATCTTCGTCTCTCGCATTGACATCGACTTTGACCTCCTCCAGTAAGTACGCACAAACCTCGTTCTGGCCGGCAATGGCCGCAAAGTGAAGAGCGCCTCGTTTGTTCGCATCTTTAACGGCTTCAACCGTTTTCTTCACACCCTGTCCGTCGTCAAGTTCCCCAGCCAACTCTGTTCGAATTCCCGATTACTCAACACGAGTTCACAAATCAAGAATTTCAAAAGAAAGCCAAGATTGAGAGATATGATAATTGAAAAAGAAGGAAATGAAGGAAGACTGAACATACTCTTGAAGAGGTCGAGGTTCCCTGAGCGAGCAGCATTCAAGAACTGTTGGACTTTGTCTCTCGCTGAATCACAGACACGAACGAACACGCGTATATAAACAATCTGTATATCGATATATTGATCTTCTTCTTCAGTCCCCGATTACTGTGAGAATTTCACCAGAGAGACATTGAAGGTTTACCTGCGAGCGCACCAGAAGCATCGAGAGCCATGAGAGCTGCAGAGAGCGACCGAGTTTGCTTGCGAAACCCTAGAGAGAGAGAGAGAGAGAGAGTTGAGTGGGGTTTAAGGTTTATGCTTCCAGTTTGATCCAGACAGTGGAAGACGTTCCAGAAAACGACAAAATCCAACGAAAACGACGATGAAATTAACTGAGGCTAAAAACGGAATCGAGAATGAGATACGACATGAACTAAAACGACATAAATTGTATAAGGCATATACTCGCTTATGTTAACGTGTATAAGAATGAGAGGTTCGGAGAGAAACGACATTAAGCTGGATTCTGGAATCGGTGGAATCAACTTTACGAGATTCGATTGACCATGTTACAATTACACAGAAAACCAGATTAGAGAAATTACGAGACGCTCCTTAAATCCCGGGAAAGGAACAGCGAATCCGGGGGACTATATACGTCATTAGCGTCGAAAATCCAGGTTGGAATCATAAGCGGTTTTCACTCCAACAGGTTGGCATTCAATTTTATTTTTATTTTCTCTGAGAAAGCAAAGTATCTCATTTACAGCCTCCTGCCCTCCTCAACTATATTTGTCGTCTACTTTGTCCCCTACATTTTGGGTTTCTAGTAATAACGCCCTATATAAATTCAGAAAATAATACATTGGGCCCGTTTGGCAACTTAGTTTTTACAAAAATTATTTTTAGTTTTAGTTTAAAAAATAATCTGTTTCTGAGAAAACCGGCAGGTGTTTGGTAAATTGTTTATAAAACAATTGTTATTGGTAACAAAAACTGTTTTACCGTTTGGTAAAAAAGAATTCTTTAGGCTAAAAGGACTAAAATAGATTAAAACTTTATTTTTATTTTTAGAAAAAATCAAAAGCTACGAATCATAGCTTTTACGATTCATGTACAAAAAATTCAAAATTGATTTTGTGTTTTTTGGAAAAACAATTTTGCCAAACGCCTGAATAGCAGTTAAGTTTATTTAAAAAAAAAAACAAGGCTAAATAAGTTGTGTCAAACGCACCCATTATGTCCTACGAATAAGAAACGATAAATATTTAATTGTACGTATTGCGTAATAAATTACTCATTTGAGAATATATATGTACTTTACTCCTTACAACAATGTCTTGTAATCTAGTATTTTGACTCGTCCATAATCAAGTTATCGTTATTTTACAATGTCTTGTAATCTAGTGTTTATACTTTATATCAATCCCAAATAAGTTATGTACAATTTACAACCATGCAAAATTAATATTTTCCGCTAACTCTTAACTTGTAAGGAGCAATATGTTATTTTATTCTGATTTAAAAGACATTGCGATCTCAAATCAAAGTTCAAGGGAGACAATCGCACTATATGTAAAGCTGAGGGTGCCAATTACTCAAAAGCAAAAAGTCTCTGATCTTCCATGCCTTTTCATTACACAAATATCCCACGAGCCTTTCTCAGACCAACTTGATTCTCTCTCTCTCTCTCGAGAATCCCTCGATCGAATCTCAACCAGAATTTAGGGTTTCGATTCTTGATCTTCCTCTCACGATTCCAACAATGGCGACACGACTAGGGGGCTACGGAACCCAACCGGCGGGGAAGAGCCCGGCGTCGCCGTCGATGATGGAGGAGGATCTCTCCTTCGTCGCGCGCGCTCGGCGCACCACGGAGGCGGCGATCGCCAAGCAGCGGCCATGGCGGGAGGTCCTGAACCTGTCCTCCTTCTCTCGCCCCGAGAGCTACGCCGTGGCCATGGATCGCGTGCGGTGGAACCTCGGCTACTTCCGAGTGAACTACGCCATGGCCGTGCTCATCATCGTCTTCCTCAGCCTCCTGTGGCACCCGCTCTCCATGATCGTCTTCCTCGCCATCTTCGTCGCTTGGTTCTTCCTCTACTTCTTCCGCGACAGCCCCGTGGCGGTGCTGGGGCGCGTCGTCGACGACCGGGCCGTGCTCGCCACGCTCAGCTTCGCGACCATCCTGGCTCTGGTCTTCACCGACGTGGGGATCAACGTGCTGGTGTCGCTGATCGTCGGGGTCTTCGCCGTCGGGCTGCACGCCGCGTTCCGCGTGACTGAAGATTTGTTTCTGGACGAGGATTCTGCCGCGGAGGGAGGGCTGCTGTCGGTCGTCGGGAGCCGTCCACTAAGATCGACGGGCTATGCTCCGATTTGAAGAATCCGGTTCGTTTTCGACATTGAATTTTGGTTGTACCATTCACTGGGTTGAGATTTGATTTCTTTGGGATTAGAATCTGTACATTGTTGTTGTTCTTGTTGTGTTCTTGATTTTGGGAAAAACCAACCAAGAAGACCATGTCTTTGGTGTCTAACTCCTATTGTAAAAGCTGGGCATTGCTCGAAATCAGTAAATCATCAGGAAATCTTGTTTGTTCTTCCTCTGTTCATTGCTGTTTGTGGCAAGTGTCATGTGTGTATGGATCAGCCATTTGTGTGGAAATTCCAATTTTGAAGTCTAATCATATTAACAGAAGCATTAATATGATTAATGGAAAGTGCAGATCAATGTGTTGTATGTAATTCTAGACCAAGTTTTCAAAGGTTTTTTTTAATTTATTTAATGTTTTGTTGTCTGAAAGACTCAAGAGTAGTGCTGTAATCATTTTTCTAAACTTTAACATGCTCTTTTTCAAAGATTTGTTTTATAACAAGAAGTGCCAAGAAAATGGGGTTACATAGTCAGCATGAGATATGGTAGAGACTAGAGAGTAGTGCTCTTAATCATATTCTTTGCCTTGATATGATCTTTCAAGAATTTGAATAAAATAAAATAAAATAAAATGCCAGGAAAATGGCGTGCAAAGTCACGAGACATGGACATGGTAGAGACTAGAGAGAAAAGCTATAGATCATATTATATAGTACCTTCTTAATATGATCTCCCAAGGATTTATATAGAAGTGCCAAGGAAATGGTGTACACACTCATGAGACATGGTAGAGACTAGAGGGCAAAGCTGTAATTATATTTTATAATCTATACTTTAATCTGCTTTCTCAAATATTTATTGTTTTTTTAAAAATTGCCAACTATGGCAACATGCCAAGAAACTATTTTACATTCTCAAGGGTTTATTTATATCTTAAAAAAATGTTGCAAGGAAATAGTGTACATAGTACATACTCATGAGACATGGTAGAGAGGAGAGAGTACAAATGTGATTATATTCCATACCTTAATATGCTACCTAAGGGATTCGTTCATTTAACAAAATAGTGTACATACTCATGACATGGCAAAGAGTAGTGCTATAATATTGAAAATTCTACGGAAAAATTGCGGCATAAATAACTTTTAAGTCATCCAAATGTGTACTGCCACCGTTTTTGCCATCACAACGTGTACCACCGAACATTTTTTCCTTCGTAATCTCTAATGATTCAAGACGTGGAAATATAGTTGGCAAACCATGAAAATTTGGCTAAATGAAATGATAGCGAGACACTATCGACGCGCCACACGTATCATTTAATGTGCAGCTGACGGCTTAAAGTAAAAATCAACAGATTTCTAATTTTAAACACTTCTAAGTTTTTTGCCTTTTAAAAATACTTGTAACTTTTGATTTGGATGACTTGAGGGTATTCATGCCGCAATTTTCCATATTCTTTAGTTTTACTTATAACAATGCTCAATTCTATAAAATGCCAAAAAGTAGAGTACATCCTCCTGAGACTGCTTTAAACGCGTTAAAGAGTTGAAAACCTGGTTTAATTCTGATGATACATCCAAAATTTAATGCTCTCAAACAATTAAGCAATTGTAGAACAAGTCATGCTTCCTTAAGTTACAAAGATACCAGAAGAATATTTTCTAATCCTCCTCTAGATTGATTGAATCTTTGAACTTTCCATAGAGAATCTTCTTCAACTCGGCCATCTGCGCAAGCACCGACCGTTTCTCTTCTTCGAGCTTCTCCAGGTTTTTGGAAGTCGCCTCTTTCATCTCCTCTATTCTTGTCTCCACGTCGTCTTTGGGTACATGTGCGAAGACTTCGCCGATCTGGAAGCGAACAACATCCTCGTCCGTAAGAATCAACTCGTTCCCGGCATCCTCGAGATTTTCGTTATTTTCCTAAACAACAAATTAAACATCATTAAGTGTGAAAACTAATGGCTTCAAAGATTGAGCCGAGCAAGATCTTGCATGTACAAAAGTTGAACACCGTTTGACCATCAACTTCATACTCAACATTTTAACACGGCATCGACATTAACTAGTCATTTTACTAACAAAAACATCTTAGACTCTGGTATCAAAGATATAGAATCAAATCACACAACAGGAAATATTTATCTAATGCTGAGTACAAAATACAGGTAAACTTTCTCATCCTTTACTTCACTATTTGATACGCCCCGATATCACGATATTGTAACAGGAGCCCTGATAGCAAAACGGAAACACTAAGAACGCTACTCTCTCACAAACCCTAAGGCCGAATCTCTCCTCACTTCGAGACGATTGGGATGATTGGTTGAAAGAGCTATTGGTAGGGAAGATCCATTTATAGGCAGGTCACATTCAACCACCACAAATATTTTTTGAAATGGGCGTTTTCTAATTGCAACAATAAACTAAATAATAATCGCGTAATTAAAGCCGACACGCAAAAGTCAAATCCTAAAGCCTGAAGGTAAACGCCCACGCTAAGGGCCCGACCTACTAAGCAAAACCCTAAAGTTAAACTAAGTTTTTTTCTCACTAATTGCATTGCCTCTATTGAGAGACCCAAGCTTTCAATCAAATATGCAAGGTCTAAAGATGGTTCTTTCAAATGATAATCTATAAGCAATATCTATACATATCCAAGTCAAATCAGAGAAACCCAGCCAAAACTGACCCTTTCAAGAAGGAATCACATAAGAATATTCATGTACTATGAATATCATCGAAATGCAACAATACTTCCCAACGTGCTCATCTGAAACCCAATCCGAAAAGGGTAAATTAGGGAAAGTGTATGAAATCAATATTGAGTAATACCTTGGTGACTTTGATTTCGTCTTCAAGCTCGTGATATCTGTTGTTCAGTCTTCCGAATTTGTTGATGTTCTGCTGATCCTCCCATGTCACCTCAGTTTCAGATCCTCCACCCTGTTCCAAAACGAAATCAGGCAAAGAATACGCTATAATTAAGATTACTTAAGAAAATTTAGAGAAAATGATCAACAAAATTAGACTATAGAAGTGCGATTTCACCTGTTGCATGTTTGATCGAGGAATTTGAAGACGAAGCGAAGCTTCTCGAGCTCAGTGCGAAGAACACGAATCAATGGCTAACCAAAACGGGGTTATAGTAGTGGGCTGATCGGGTCGGGTATATTACGAAGTTACTAAAATACCCCCTTGGACCTTGGTGTTTGTAAGAGGGAAACTCTTTAACCAAACAAAACGACAGTCGTTCGTAATATCTAACTGCCAGTAACACCCCTGAACTTATACGTTGGTGTACTTTGTTTCTCAGAATCTTAAATCTTTGAACACAATATGTCTCTCAATCTTTTGAAAAGTGACATATTGTATCTTAAGAAACGATGGAGAATGTTAATTTGTGTACATCATATTACTTATTCGAGATTCGAGACCATTTCAGCCAATTAGTTACGTATGCACTTTAGGCAGCTAATGTGACAAAATTTACTAGTGAAAATAAAAAAAATTCACAGAGAACGTTAGCCGCTAACAGAATGCACTTTGAGCACATTAGCCATGCAAAAAATTAAGTACATAATTTAAATTTTTTGAGACATTAAGTACTTTAACCGCAGTTTATCCTAAATTAGGTCCAGTAAGATTTTAAAAAAGAGTAAAATTGAATTAAAAAAATACCCTTGAACAGTTCATATTGTTGCCACGGTAATTAATACGTACAGGACAATGTACTGTTTTTGTAGTTTACGGTGGGTATTATTATCAAAAATTAAAAATACAAGGAAAACGAGTACCAAAAAATAAAGTTCAAGGGCTATTTGCAGCAACTATTCACATAGAAAATAAGAAATTAACACCAAAATACAAGCATACAGATTTAAAAATGGATAAAATAAATTAAATAAAAAATCAACGCATTCTTTCTTACATATTATGATATTAATCGAGTCTCCCATGGTACAAAATACATAGAGACACCATAACCAGAATCCTTAGAAAGAAAAAAAACTCAGTATAGCCACGAAGACAGGACTTCGCTGTGTCGGAAAACCGAGAACTTGTAATATGAACTCCGATAAAACCAAGACTAAAAACTCTAGTGTAATCGTATCGTGTCGTTTCAGAGCTTTCGACAGTACGAGAGGACCATCACGAAGTCCTTCGCCGACGATCCCACCGACGCTGGAACCTTCTTCGACGTCGACGCCGTCCGGAACCACAGATCGACCAGGTTTTGCAGCTGAAGCGTCGGAAGCACCGGCTGGCCGCGACACAAGATCTCAACCTACGACAAAACGAAACCGAAAAAGCGTGATCAAACGAAGAGCAAACCCGAAGCAACACGTATGGAAAATATGGGGAAAAAAGAATCTAGCAAAACGGAGATTCCCAAACACATTATAATCAACCCGACTGACACAAAACACTTCTCCGGATGTCTTAAAACGGAAAATTCAACCCACCATAACTGCAAAAGACCCAAGGTATCCCTAACAAAAGCCTAAAGAAAAATAAGGACATAAGCGTCTAGGCCAAGTTAAAAGTTTGCCCTTCTTTCTCCTATATGTGATAATGAGTCTGATACTAACCTCGGTTTCGCTGCTGAGGTCGAGTTTTTTTCCGATGTACTTCTGGATATGTGAAACTGGCATTTCCCCGTCTCTTTTAGCAGAAAAAATGCACCAATAACAAACATGATTACCGTGATTAGAAATGGTTAAAAACTCTAATTATGATCTCATAATTTTGAGTAAATGCGTATAAATCGCTCACTTTATTCTCAAATAGCAAGCTGATATCTGCGGCAACGAGACATCTCCTTCCCTGAAGCCATTTACCACAAATCCGAAATCAAATACAGAACCGACGAACTAAAAAATCACATTTATAAGACAATACAGGATGATGTAGATTAGTAATCGTTTTAATATATATCCGTTTTATTAGTTAAATTTGAATTGAGCATTACCTGTAAATTATAGCGTAAAATTAGAATGTAATTCTCAGATTTTTTTCATTATACAATTAGAAAGAGTATGTACCTATCCTCGGAAGCAACTAATGAGAACCAAATAGGACTGTTCCGCCGATTCCGGGCGATCCCAGAAGCGTCAAGCATCACCTGAGCTGAGGCAGACCGCTCTCCGATCACCACCGCTCGGTTACGATTTGCCCCTCGCATCCGCCTCCTTTTGATCGGACCACCAAGCACAGACGTTCCATTACTTCCGTGTTTGACTCTCGTCCCTTCCGCATCCTTCATTCTCGACTTTGGCACATACGGTTGACCATCTGGAAGATCAGCTCCGGTTTTACTCTCAGAATGCAATTGACTTTCGGCGACGCTTCGTGGTTCCAATTTAGGGCCGTGCATGTGGGACTTGGAGCTCTTGGTTCTGTTTGCCGCTTCCACAAGACAATTCAAGGGCGTCCACAGATCAGCTTTTCCTTCCATTGCAACAGTGTCAATCTCTTTCTTTGCTTTTTGCCCGCTCGAAGGCTCAGCCCCAGAAGAACCCTGAATTACAATTTACGTGGGAATCTATGAATAATTATAATTTTCAAAAAGACAAATTAGTGTCATATGTAACAAGAAGAACTATTTTTACAATTTTAAAAGATACGCATGAAGAACGTATGATTTGTGTGCTCATCCGGAAAGAAAAAAAAAAAACTTATAATTTAAAAGCAAAAAACTACCTGCACTTTGGATCTAACAGTTTTGGCATGAGATCGCGGGGAGGTCGAGCTGAACGATTGGTCTTCGGAGGAATCTCCTCGCTTGGCGGAATCTTCGGCGGCAAAGCTGCAGCCTCGTAAAGCGGCGGCTCTTCTAGCGAAGGCTTTTGTTCTCTTTCCAGTCAACCCGGTTTGACTAGGAATTTTGGGGGTGTTGACCACAAGCGAAGATAGCGATCTCTCCTTCCTCTTCACCGGCAATGTGATAGAGGGAGTGACTTCTGGTGCATTGACCTTTCTCCTTTTGAGTGGAAAGACCTTGGACCGTAGATCTTGTAAATTGTGATCCGGCCTGAGATTCATTGATAATTAACAAAAATTAAGCGTCTCAACGATCGGATCATATTTGAGTCGAAGACATTTGGAACGAAACTTCATGGTTAAACTCAAAGACTTTGTATTGTTTACTTGTTCTTTGAGTCCTTTAAAGAGAATAATTTTTTAAATTAGATTTTACCGACCTGAGTTTTTCCACAGGAAGACAGCCCAAATCAATATCGCATACCGGACACGAGTCAACCTCCTCATCGGAAAGCCTCTCGTAGATGCACTTTCTGCAAACTGCATTATATATCATGATTAAGAGCTTCCAAAAATGGTCAGAGAAAAACGAATAAAGCAATATCTAATGCCGAAATAGTGATGCCAACATCTAATGCCAAAATTTTGATTCGTAAGTTTATTCATTCAACGAATACCCGGGCTTAGTGAAAAACCTACACACATTAAAGAGCAGAAATTGATCTTAGAAGGTCTGGTGCACGGAAGGGTCATTTTCGTAATTCCGAAGCTAGACGTCAAGATTTTCAACTCCAATTGCAAATTTGAACACGGCCTTCAATGCTATGTATAACATGTATAAACCAGTACAGTTGCATAATATATACATATATATAGTTAGCAGGTTTAGTTGTCCTCAATCTAACATAATTTCAGAAAGTTCAACACTGTAATAAAACCATCATATCAAAATTGCTAATTTACAGCTCCATCTCTGAGAATAAGACCAGAAATCATATCAAGTCCTTAAGTTTCCATGTTAGACAAACCACACGTAAATATACATACACATGTATACATAAAAAGAGATGAGATATACCATTACCAAGCTAAATATACGTAGTTGGTTATTCTCAAGCTAAGTAGTCTGAATCATATCTTCTCTTCAGTGGAACGAACGATTATGAACAATACTATTAAACCCAATTTCAAAGAGTCAATCAAAGACTGAAATCAAGTGATACCAAAATCTCCACGGCAGAGAATCAACCGAGGAAATCGCATCAAGTTCTCAAATCGAGAAAAACCGCACGTACAGTACAGATACGAAATCGACGAAGAACACGCCAACATGTAATACAATAATCCATGAGCTCGAAAAACAGAATCGTAGAGTAATAGCCAAAACGAAACCCCAGGCGAAGATACGCAGAGACGAGGAAAACCCAGATGAGGGAATGGAGAGGAACTCACAGGTGTGGAGGCAGAGAGAGATGGTGGTGGCTTCTCGGAGGAGCTTGTCGCAGAGAGGGCACGTCATGCATGCCTCGAGAGCCTCCCTCCTCACTCTCACCACCTGACCCGTCATTGCAGATATAGATACACCTATATCTATCTGTCTATCTAGCGAGAGAGAGAGAGAGAGAGAGAGTGACGTTGGCTATGGATCTGAGAGAGAGAGAGACGGGTTGGTTGTTGCTGAGGGGTTTGTTTGGGAGGAGAAAGGGAAATCGCTGGAGAGAATTACGTGGGGTTTGTTGGAATTTGGTGATTGGAATTTTGATTTGTTGAACATGTTTCCTTCTTTCTCTCTCGACGGCAACGCATTATTAAGCATGCCAACAAATTGAAAGTCTCCTCCACACTACCGCGTCTTTTTCTTTATTTTTATTTTTACCTCTACACTTTCTATATTGGTGCTCTTTGCCCATTTTTTTCACTTTTCGACAACAATGCCCTCTCACATTGAGAGGGTAGCTCGTTGGCCCTTATGGAAAAGTTTTTTTTTTTTTTTTGGTTCAAACAATATCGATATTTATAAAACATAGAACTACAAGTCACAAGACCGGGTTGGCTCGAAAGCTAGACCCCCAAAAAAAACTCAAATGGGAAGAACTTCCATCTGCAGCTTTATTAACTTTCTATCGAAAAATGATTATGAACGAAAAATTCGCTTATATAATTTGATTATTATTTTTACGTCTGAAAACGTAGCATGCATCATATTTGAATAAGTAGTTATAATTTATACAATTATCATCTAGACTATATTGCATTAAAACATAATTTTACAACTTCAACATAAGTCCCAATATTATTTTTCACTTGAGGTCCCGAAAAACTCAATAATCGATCATGATTAAGAGTGGTTGATGATGCCACACTCAACCAAAGTTTAGAACCCCCCCCCCCCCCGGCAGCCGGCTAAAAAAATAAATAAGAATTCTAGTCATTTTAAGGTATATGGAGTGCTTTAAAAAAAAAAAGTATATGGAGTGTTATGTTACTTTTGAGAAATAGGGAACTTTATTGCAAGAAATAAAATTCAGCGAGCTAATCTTATCACTAAACAAAGTTCAAGGGTATTACTATTAATTACTCTATATTTTAATATTTAATATTTGGGGCGTGTATAACTGCGGAACAGCCGAGTTGTTCGACACTAATATTTAGGTCACTATTACATAGACACACGTTTTTATTTATTTATTTATTTAGTAATAACCTTATCTTATTATTAAATAAGCTAACCTATATACTCCTGCTTAGATTTATTTTTCTGAGATATAAGAAAAACATTTTATTTTGTATATCCTCTGCACAGATTTACTATATAGTTTATATTTAAAATCGATAGCTAAATTATTATGGTAATTGATTTTCACTAGATCGAGCGCTAAATTACTGTGGTGATCGATATTGATTAACACATTTCCCAGCTCCTCAAAGCAAGCATGTCTAAATTAATAATTATATACCATAAATATTGTAATATAAAATTATTAACTAAAGGGTATTACAGGAATAAAAAATATTGTTAAAATGTCACTTCATGTTAATTGGCTAGTTTACAAAATTAACCAAAGTTTAGCTATTTTGCTAATCCTATGTTTCAATTTGGCTATTTCTCTAATACATAGAAAATGTGTAAACACGTCTATTGAGAAAATGTGTAAACACGTCTATTGAGACGATGAGCGGTGTGACTTATGTAATGAATTGAGATAACAAAATTGTTGGGATTTCACCAACAACCCGGTCAAGATTCACTTCTTGAAGAAGGCAAAAGTTGCGGAATTATGACAAACTAATAACAGTGGACAAGAATCTACTTTATTTATACACAACACACAAGGTTTGTACAAAAGTCTCAAAAATGGGTACTTTCCCCAGAAATACACCCTTTCTACAACGATACCCCTTATCGTAAAGAGCTAAACACGCCTTGTCGATCGCAGCTTCTTCTTCTCTTCTGAAGTTCGATGACTCTCTGATTCTGATCAAGACTCAATCTTTGATACTCCCCGTCGTGGCCCTTGCTCTGTCTCTTCTCCGTCGTCTCTCTTCGGCGAACCTCTCTGACCCACGGCTAACTCCGTCACACTCCTCCGGCGACACCGTCTTGGTCGATTCCCGACTGTACAGACTCTCTCTTTACGGTTAACCCACCACGTACAATCCCCGTACGATTCCCTTGGGTTTCTCAACCGATCCACGGAGATAGAGACGAATCACCAACCTTGAAGAAGATCCATGACGCCGCGATGACCACCTCTGAGAAACTCGAAGCACTGTACGTCGCCTTCGTCTCCGTCGTGATTCTCCGTCGCGTTCCACCGCGTCCTTCTTCTCCGGTGATTCTTCAGAGCTTTCCTGGCACTCCACGGGTTTCTCTCTCTAAGATCCTCTCAGAGTCTCTCTCTCTCTCTAGAATCTGTTTGGCTCTTCTCTCTAAGTTGTTGTGATTCTGTTATTTCTGGGTTGATCATAACCGCTTCACCGATGAGACTTATATAGAGTGTGAGGTTTGATTCCTGTCCTCGGGTGTTGACTGAAAGTCAATCCCGATAGGCTGAGTCAAGTGTAGCGTCCGTGACTCACAGACAAAGTCAAGCTTGCTTGTCACCGAGCTTGTGACCAACAAAAATAAATAAAATACAATTCGATTTTACATGTGCGTAGTAGAATATAACAATTAGCTATATGATTTTGATGTTTTCAACAGTTGTGGATAGAGGTTGAGCATGAGAGAGTGACCCAAACTTTTAATGCCAAAAATAACCCAATTTGTAATAATACCACCCAAATAAAGGTCTAGCAAGTGAAATTTCATCATGAACGCATCGTATTTGCTCTCGTAAGAAAATCAATTTTTAACACTTTTCGGTAATGATTTAAACCCGTTAAATGCTTGGTAAAGATATTACAATGTCTAAATTATATAATTTTAATTAATAATTTTATATTACAATGTCTAAATTACTGTGGTGATCGAGCCTAATTTATGACGCTTCTGGGCCTGTGTCAATATTTCACATTTCAGAGCGTTATGGATCACAATCATATACATGTATTTATGTATATATATCGAAACGACATATTTATTTCTTCCATATATAATTACGTAATATTATTTACGTACCGATTACAATAATCTCTGGATCAAATACTTATTGACTTATAACAATAACCAGTTTATTATTTCATGTTGCAAAGCAAGCCTATAAGCTTGGCTTTGCATTATAATTAGTAATTATTGAAGGGTGGCAATTTAACTAGTCGGCACAGTCAACGAAGTCGTAGTTGACTATGAGGTGGCCTCGCTCGTAGCCTCGGCGATCGGTGTCAATCTGGTTGAAGACATTGACGTCCAAGTCGAGTCCTCCATTGGCGCACTGGTCGACGATTCTCACTATCACGGGTGCGTTTGTCCCTGTGTTTGTCACCTGCGTGCATGGCCATCACCCGTCAAACAAAATTCGGAATATAGATTTCCGATTCATGGATTAATCCAATTCTTTTACATAACGGCTAATAAATTTGGACCGATGCATCTTGATTCAACAGTTGATTTACGTTTTAAAAATACATATATATTTTTTTATATGTATATTTATATAGGGATATTTGTGGCATAAGTATTTAATTTTATACTCAGTGCACCACCATATTCTCTCTGTTTTCTTTTTTGTGGCAACACTGCCCAAATGAGAATCAGATATCAATACTATTTTATGAGGTTTGGTTACTATATTGCCACTAAAAATATATTGCAAATATGCAAGCACACCTAGTACAAAATTAGGTAATATGTTATAGAATTTGCACATCATTAAAAATAGCTAGTATCAACAAGTTATTAACAAAAAAAATAGTATGAACATAAAAAAAAAAAAAAAATCCACTAAACTATCAAGTATCAACGAGTTATTATTTTCAATTTGAAGTAAATTAGACTGATATGACTAGCTAGCCTCTTTTGAGCTTATGCGATTTAAACTAATATTACTCGTAATATAATTATAGAGAATAATATAGGGCCTTTTATATAAAGAAAGCTAGCTTGGCTTCTAATTATGCACGTACCCTTAAGCACTTGCCGCAAGACTCTTGGCCGCGGGGGCCGACGGGACCGCAGAAGGCGGTCCAGCCGTACTTGCTGCGCCACGCCAACGACTTGTCAGCATCCCACGTGGAGCAGTAGGCGCTCACGGCGCGCAGGTCCCAGTTGTTCTGCTGCGGGTTATACAGATGGTACGTGGCTCGCACGTTCGTGGCACTCTGCGCGTACGCGCCACTCGCCGCCATCAAACCCATAACCACCGCCATAAGCATCGCCTTCATCATCTTAATTCGATCGATATCTCTCTGTATATATGTCTTAGTGTGTGTTGTAATGGTGTATCTATCGATGTGATGAGTAGTTTGAATTTATAGTGAAGATTAGCTTGTTGTTTGGAATCTTTGGAAATGTCTATAAGCTTGTAGAGACTAGAGACGTGTTGATAATTCAACTATTGAGGAAACGACAGCGTTTTGGTTATATCATCTAGAGAGTATACACGCCGTGCATGGGAAGCAATATAGAAATTACATGCAAGTCAGAGAGAGAGAGAGAGAGAGAGAGAGGGAGAGAGAGAGAGAGAGAGAGAGAGAGAGAGAGAGAGAGAGAGAGAGAGAGAGAGAGAGAGAGAGAGAGAGAGAGAGAGAGAGAGAGAGAGAGAGAGAGAGAGAGAGAGAGAGATTGCAGTCAAATTGAGGCAACTGAGATGATTATAAGTGACGTGGCAAGAGAAGAGTCTTGTTTGTGTTAATATTAGTGGAGTTCAAATTGCACCATGTTAAGACTTTTCGCCGCATAAATTCAAAGGATATATCTCTTCAGTGAATCACGGCATAATTTCGGATGCGCGTATATATCTTTGGAACATATATTATACAAGTAATATACTCTTAAGAAATTAAAATGTGTTATGTCAATCGATTATTGACCACTTATGCAAAGTATTTAATTAAGTCGTTTCTTTTTTGTATTATCTCAATTGAGTTTATTTGAGATCATTTTTTTGTATTAGGCCCATTTCTTTTTTATTTAGCTTGTTTTTTCTCTTTTATATACATTATTAGTAATCTAGTACACACTATTTATTATTTAAGATAAAATCCCCAATTACATATAAACTCAATCCTTTAAAAAAAAAATCATACGAAATATTTTGGGAGTTTATATAATATATATTTTTTTATTATTAAAATAGGCATTTCCTAAATAAACCCATTATTCAAAGAAAAAGTGTTTGTAGGAAAGTTTTTTATACCCGTCTATTCAATAAAGATTGTCGTATAATTATAGTGTAATTATATATTTTGAGACAGTATTAGTTATTTGTTCATTTATTCTTATTTTGTTAATCTGTCACCCTGAGTTCGTTTTTTTGGATTTTCTCCCGATCGTACACCAACTAAATCATTGAGCTACTTACGTTTCAAGACTTCGGACATTTATTGCTACTTTGTAATACATATAGTGTTACATATTACGATAATTTTTGAAAAAATACAACGTTCTCGATCACCACATCCAGAAGAACACCAAACATGAGACTACAGTAGTATAAATATAATAACCTTATTGCGACCACCTATTTGTTACATGATCTCTATATGATATATTAACCGTGGTTAATTAACAGTTAACGAACTGGTAGTTGACGATGAGGTGGCCTTGCTGGTACCCTCTTCCGTTGGTGTCCAATTTACGGAACACGGTGTTGTAGTCCAAATCTAGCCCTCCGTTGCTGCACTGGTCCACGATCCGAGCCGTTATTTGCGCACCTGTGTACGTGTTTGTCACCTGTTTTAACAAAACATTGATCACCGTCTTAATGTCAAGAAATTATAAATCTAATAGTTCATCGACATTAAATTTCCACGCTTAATTAATAGTTCAAACCTCATACCACATAAATTAAACGTACGAATTCACGAAGCCACATAAGTATGAGATTATCGAATGAAGACTCGGCATGCACCAGCATGACACGAAACACAAATCGCCAGCTTTTATGAACTGATTTTTTTTTTCATTATTATGTTAAGTAATTCATAATTAATTTGAAAGGTGAAAGTGTGCAATAATTGATAGGATGAGATATTTTCCCCCTAAACATTTAAAACAATATTTCTCCCCAAATAACGGTATAATTTTTTTCTTTCACTTGAAAAAAGCTTGAATTATATTTTTTTCTGCTTTACTACTAGTAAAATAAAATCTCTTTTGAGTAAAACCTAGCTATAAATCGTTCACGAAAAAAGATTAATTGTAATTTTTCACCTATGACCATTGTAAACCGGTTAAAATGAAAAGTCGTCATGTTTTTCTTCACTTAGCATTAAGCCTGTCGTTGTCACCTTCGTCTTTTATCGGCGCCTAGAGCCTAGAATATAATCATTAATATATCATGTCATGTATCATACCCTCAAACAGCGGCCGCAAGAGGCTTGGCCGCGCGGTCCAACGGGCCCACAAAATGCCGTCCATCCATACTGACTCCGCCACGAATAAGGTTTACCAGCATCCCACGTGGAGCAGTAAGCGCTCACCGCGTTCAAGTCCCACCCGTTCTGCTCAGGGTTGTAATAGTGGTACGTTGCTCGAACATTCATCGCGCTCTCTCCAGTCCCGGGGCTGGCGCCACCTGTCCGGCAATTGCTCTGACAGTTCTTGGCCGGCGAGCAGTGGTCATCAGTGACACCGCAATACCCCCATTGGCTGCAACACTGGTTGTTCGCGCACGTTCTTCCGCTAACCTGCCTACCGCAGTTTTGTGCCGCCACAAAGCTGAGCAAGCACGATAAAGCGAATAGTGCGTAAACGCTACTGAACTTAGACATTTCGATTTTATCTTTTCTACGTGAGATTCTTAACGTTT
Source organism: Parietaria judaica (assembly GCA_954871525.1). NCBI lineage: Eukaryota > Viridiplantae > Streptophyta > Magnoliopsida > Rosales > Urticaceae > Parietaria > Parietaria judaica. The sequence goes on from OX940862.1 coordinate 13,729,264, forward strand.
CGTGAAGTATTTGGGATGGTTTGAGAAGCAAGTGTATCGACTGAATATTTATGGTGCTAAGATTTTGAAAAATTAATATCAAATCTACGTGTGAAGCGATAATGCATGTGCATGGTAGTGCTAAGATTTTGAAAAATTGTATTTTGATCGGACAGTGGAGATTTAGGGTCGGGTTGATCTAGGGTGAAGAATTGTAGGCGGCTTTTCTTGGCTTGGATATTGGTCAATTCAAACGGCGATAAGTCAACGCTCATTATGAAGATTAAAAGCATAGTCAATTAGCTATTTTCTTTAGTTGTTAGTAGTGATCTAAGTTTTTTATGGTGGTAAATAAACTAATTTCTTTTACGATTAAAATTTGTTAATCTTGTTGTTACTAATTTAATAATAATTTAAATTTTAGTTGTGCTGTTAACAAAATTCTATTTATCTCTCTTAAAATTAATAAACTCTAGTACCATGTTAATTATCATCTAGTTTCCCTTAAGCTCAATTGACATTGATTCTTGGCCCGTATATAGCGATCATAGCACTCAATGTGATAAGATTAGTTGAAAAATAAGCATTTTGAAAAATAAGCATTAATTAAAAAACTAATTATAGTTTGAATACAATCAGCTACATGGGAATAAATTGCTCGAAAATCTATTGCTCGCTAGCCGATTACACATGTGAAATATTCTCTTAAGAAAGCTAATCTTGATAACTAATGTGCTAATTAACTTCAATTTATGAGAAGATATTAATCAGTCGATTGCTAAAATTGATTTAATGGTCTCAAAACTTGTTAGTCCATGTTCGTGATTATGTTATAATTTTGATAAATTTAATTACGTGTGTATGACATGAATTTATTATATATCATATAATTTATCAAGTACTAATTTAGTATGTTGATCTAAAATCAGGATCGGATGCAAATATTGTGTTATTAATTTATTAAGTTTCCACCATTGTAAATGAAAATTGAGTAATTTCACATGGTAAGAGTAATATCGAGTTTCTATTTGCGGGCAGCTGAAGCGAGAGTTCAAGTTTAGTGAGTTTATTCAAAATTTTAAGCGGAAAGTAAAAAAAGTAGGGTTAAATTTTTTTAATTATAATTAATACTATTGAGTATTTTACTGAGTAGAACGAGAAGCGGGTCGTCAAGGTTTCGAAGGAGTATCGTGGCCGAGCTAAAAAAGATAGTCGTTGAAGAGAGTAACCATATCGTTACAGATTACGTATCTACCTTTTGCAATAATGACCATAATTCCAACATACTAACATGTATCTTAGGTGATCTAACGGCTGAGATTTACAGTTAACCTGGTCAAGATTGCTGACGTGGCCATGGTCAATGTCATGACGTGGTCATGTGAGGCGGCTAAAGAAAAATGCTACTTAAGAGGGTATGGACAAGACTATATACATTGTGTCTCAATCGAATTACTTAATAGTTTAGCTACTTTTATTAATAAATTATTTATGTAGTTGGTCTGTGTGTGGACTATAATCAGAAATTTAGAAGTTCTTTGTTATAGATAAGGCCACGTGGAAACTAGCTGCTATATGCGAAAATCTTCATAACTTGATTACACTTGGAGACTTTACCTTTCAACAAAATTTTATTATTAACCCCGTTTGTGTCTAAACACGTTTGAGCCTACTATTGAGATCTAATATGATGAAAAAGATATTGTAATATAATTATGTGTATATATATATATATATATATTATTACTCAACTTTCTTTTGCATTAACAGTCGTACATATATATAATTGTTTAGGCAAAGAAAGGTGAGTTTGATCTATTAACTACATGATTATGTAACAAATATTCGAATTCATATTATAAAGTAATATTGAACGCACATAGAAAAAATGATTTGCCAATCAAAACAATAATTTTTAATTTTACCAAATTAACCAATATAAATGTTGTTAGTTAGAGTTTAAAGGTTGAATTTTTTAGATTGTAGTTTTTCATAACAATACTGTAAATAAGTTCTTCATAAGTGATTTTTTTTTTCTTGTTCATCCGTGATTTTCTTCCCAAATTAAATTTTCCGATCAATTTTTCCATTATTATATGATCAATCAAACGTATCATATATTTGACTTCAGAGTTCCGTCGCAACTCGCAAGATCTTTAGATTACTTGACGTGAGCGACAACCTTTATTACATAATAATCAATAATGTATAGTTTATATACTATAGTAAAGTAAACAGAAATATGATACATATCATGATAGGAAAACAACTCCCTATCTTTTTATTTTGCAATATATTTTTATAAGATTTGACCCCTCAAATAACTGAGGTGAGAGGGCGGTCTTGGCCAAGGCCGTCGCCGCAGTCGACGTAGGTGTAGCCGATTTGCATCGAGCCCCGGCGGTAGCCTTCACCGTCTGTGTCGAGCGGCTGAAACACGGTGCTCCAGTCCAAGTCAAGGCCTCCATTGCTGCACTGGTCCACTATTCTAGCAGTTCTCGTTGCTCCAGTTCTCACATTCCGAAGCTGCACATATATAATTATAATTTCATTTCAATTTTTGAAACCGAGCTTCATTATATAATCTATTTTACTCAATAATTCAATTAATTTTATTAAAAGTAGTACATATTTTGAGATATATATATATCGTTATGACATGCAACTTAAAATATATTGAATAGACGCCCACATTATTAAACAAATATCATTTTCTGCCGATAAAACCAGTTCAATTGTTGAATATTTCAAGTAACTAATATTATTGAGATTGTAAATTTAGTTCGCAAAAAAAAATATATATTGTGCAGTTAATGTTCCAGACACCCATCTATGCAAATTAGGTTAAATTATGTGTCAAAATACAGATCCATCTTAATATACGTAAAAGTACTTAAAATAAAAACACTGTCCATACCAAAATAGTGTTATATATATTTCATTGCACTTTGTTTTCTTTTATTTTGTGGTGAGAAAACTTTATATTATCTAGGTGTCCATAAAAATAAAAATAAAAAATCATTTCCAAGGATGTGTTCGGTATATTTTTTTTGTTACATCGTACGTACATTATATTATTTTTATTATACCACTATAATAATCTGCATATATATTATATACTATAGAAAACTCTACCACACTATGATCAGGATCTATTTGAAACATTCAAACGATATAATTATAACTAACCCTCAAGCATCTGCCGCAGGAGTCGCGGCCGGTGGGGCCGGACGGCCCGCAGAAGGCGGTCCATCCGTGCCTGCTGCGCCACGCGTACGGCTTGTCGGCGTCCCAAGTGGAGCAGTAGGCGCTCACGGCGCGCAGGTCCCAGTTGTTCTGCGCCGGATTGTAGTAGTGATACGTCGCCCTAACGACTGTCTCGGTGCTGCTCGGCGGGGTCGGCCCGCCCCAGCAGTTGCTCTGGCAGTTTTCCGCCGGCGAGCAGTACTCGTAGGTGTTCCCGCACCACCCATACTGGCTGCAGCACAGCCCGTTCGGACACGGGACGAAGCCGGCTTGGCTGCCGCACTGCTCGGCGCTCGCCCCGCCCAGCAGAGCCGCCGCGAGTAGCCAAAGTCCGAGTTTAAAGCTTGCCATGTCTCTATCTCTATATGTCTCAACGCTATAAATGTAGGTCATATATATATATATATATATCGACCATAGATATAGATATACGTGTTATATGTCGGATAAGTGGTTGCGTGCGGGAAGGTGTAGGGGAGATTGAGGAGCTTTTTATGAGGGCCGTTGGATGAATCTTTGACTTTTTGAAAGGTGAAAAGTCAACAGATCCAAAGGTGGAGAGATTGGATGACAACATAATATGATGGTTTCTGGCGGCTAAAATTTGATAGGGTTTGAAATAATCTATGTTGATTAAGACTGTAAGGACAAAATTTGAATGAGATGCGGAAATGAGAGTGATTTCTTTATTTTCAATGATGCTTGTTGCATAAAGATAACTAGTATTTTTTGAATGGACTAAGAATGTCTAAAAACGTTTTGTTAACAATGATACACTTAAACAATATTGCGAAACTTTGGTTAATCATATCGTTACATACACTAGAATCTTGTTAAATTAATACTCGATAAATTAATAACTTCGATTAAATAATATTTTTGTGCGATACCATCTCTAACTAATGTCACTAAATTATACCTCGATATATAATAAAATTCCTTGATCTCGACAATATTAATTTATAAAGATTTTACAAATTCTTCTTCTACTAGCCGACTCTTCCCAGATAAATTCACACCATGCCCGAAGTGCTGCAATGTTCATGGGAAGATATATACATATATATATATATATATATATATATATATATATATATATATATATATATATATATATGTTTTGAGGAAATGGTATAGAAAAGATAAGTTTGACATGATTAGAAACTACGAAGTACGAACCTTGTTGCATATAAATGAAAGGAGGAAGAAATATGTACAAAACCCTTGTAAACGACATCATATACAAACGACAAAGAATGTATTCTTCTGAACGACATTATCGCTCCGATTATGACATTACACTACGACAAAACGATTATATGAAACCACATGAACATTTAAGAACTTACATAATATAAGAAATCACTTTAAAAACATAACGTCGAGTCATCGACGGTCTGCATTATGTCATCGCTTTAAAAAACGACTGGTGCGTTTGGTTCAACTTAAAAAGCCTTGTTTTTGTTTTTAAAGTAAGCTAAACTGTTTTTCAAGTATTTGGTAAAATTATTTTTTACAAAAAACACAAAAGCGATTTTAGATTTTTGTATATGAGTCGTAAAAGTTGCGATTCATAGCTTTTGGTGTTTTCTAAAAACAAAAACACGGTTGTAGTATACTTTAGCCTTTCTAGCCTAAATAATTTTTCTTGCCAAACGCTAAATCAATTTATGTTACTAGCAACAACTGTTTTATAAACAGTTTACCAAATACCTGTCATTTTTTTAAAACATCTTTTTTTTTCTTAAATTGAAACTAAAAACATTTTTCTTAAAGATTAAGTAGTGCCAAACGGTCCAAGTTACTTGATTAATCTTTGTATCGTCGTAATTGATATAAGACAGTGGGAATAAATATATTTTATTAACTTTCTATTTTCTTATCAATTCAAAGTTAATAGCAGGAAATAATACCTTAATATCCATGAAAACTTATAATGATATATTTTCTATATAAAAATAAAAAGTAAAATACAAAATATACTACCGTGTATACTAGTCTAAAGACTACAGTCGTTATAAAAAGTAAAAATCATGATAGACTTAAATTTATTTTCTAAGTTCTATATGTTTTCGTGATGTGATATTTTTATTAATTATAATGGGAGTTATGTTCCAAACGACGTTAAAGAATATTGGTAATCAACATTTAACAGTCCCAACTCCCAAGTACTATGATTAGATTCCAACGATGAACAAACACCAAAGCAAAAACGACAACAGCATCAACAAAACGACGTCGTTCTTGTATCCGATTTACTTGTCTCAACTCTGAAACAACTGACACAACAGTGATGGAATGAGGAAACAACCAAAATCCCATTTCAGAGCTTAACTAACCTTCTAATTTAGTCGGTGTAGAATAATTAATAGACAATGCTTTAGCCTAAGTTGTTATTTAATAATAATACTATATTCTAAAAAAATATAGTCTATATTATATAATAGTTATACTGGTTCTTGGAAAGAAGGAAGTGACAAAGTATGCACATCCCAACTTTTATGTTGGTGATCCACAGGAAAGAGATCTTCAAAATCCCTAGTTTTATGATTATTAAGATCAATATTATTATATTGTCTCCCAAAAATAAAGTTAAAGCTAACGAATGTAGTGGTATAAACTATAAAGTATCAACGTTTTATATGATATGAAACTCTATTATATATTTAAAATACAAAATATTTCTCAACCAATCCCTAGTTTCGTGCTTGATATCTTGAGAACATCACATGCATGTTCTATTTTTTTGTTTGATTGTATTTAAGCTCACAATTCAACCTACTAACAAAATTATTATAAAATATACAATAGCTACAACATAAATATCTATAAAATTATAGTTTAAAGCTAAATTATCCCAAATACACTATCTAATTTAAACACGACCAAAAATTAACATAATTGCATAAATCTAAATTAAGTTCTTAATAATCCGTAATTATGAACTATATGAATATGTTTAAATTACTATTGTATTAATTAATATGTAGTATATATCTCAAAAATACTATTACTTATATAAATGATTTTATTTTGCAAACTTTGTAATGATGACAAGCGTACTAATAAATGGAATTGGGGCAACAAACCCTCATAATTGAAGAATATTTTAGAAAATTAATTTAATTGTCAATAGTTGGGACCGATCACGTTATGCATCGCTGTTACACTAAATCATTGCAATTAAACTATATGAATTGAATAAATGCCTCCAACAATGTTCACATGGCCATGTACCACCTTGTCTCTCTGTTTGGAATCTTATTATTATTATTATTATTATTATTATTATTATTATTTCCTAACCAATACCAACCCCACAAAAATTAATTTAATTTAATGACAATAATAAAAGCACATACATGATACAAAGAATCTCATTAATACAAACCAACACATTAACTTGATTATTATTATTAAACAAAGCCATACAAAAAAGAAAAAGAAAAAGAGCAAAGTAATATGAACAACTTCTATATCATCGCTCTTGGTCGCTAAGAAACCTCCGGAACATATATCTCATATAATATTTGGACAATATTAAGCTTATACCAAAGAAAATAAAATAAAAAATTAAAGAAAAAAGAGAAACATGGTACAGAGGCAATCAAACTCCGTGCTCCAATCCGTTTCGAGCCGGTTTGCTCCCAAATCCGAATTCTTCGTGTCGAGTGAGGAATTTGATCCTTATAGTTTATGTTTCTAGGCTCTGTTTTTGCACTTCTCCACTGCTCTTGGAGCTGTAATTAGTATGACACGAAGAATTAGTACTAATACTATACTATAAGTAAATTAGTTAAGATAAAATACAAAATTACTAAACCGGGCCGGCAAGGTTTTCGAAACCTTACGTATCTAACAAAAAACCCGAATCCGAAATTTCGATTAAGTTTCTTTCTTCTGTAACTAAAATTTTAAAAATATGTCAATTCTGGGTCCAAATTAATTAACCACTTAAAAGTTTAAAATCTATGGATTCCGGAATTCTATTTCCACAACCCGGATTCCATTTTTTCTAGTAATTTAAAAATACGGGAACGGAATTATGTATGAATTATATTAAGAACATGCAAAATATGGCATGTAAATTTGACTAACCAAGTCCAATTGCTTCAGACCCCTTCATTATTCGCAACCTTTTGCATGAATCAACAAACATCCTGCAAACAAACATAAATATATGATTAATTATATTTTCATATAATTTATTTTTTTAATTTGTTGAGGAAGAAGGCAAGAACTTACTCCCATGGAACATCACCAACGAGCATCCAATCTCCATCCTTGTCCTCATAAGTCGGCACATATTCCGAATCATTCAACAGATCGATCAATTTGCTCTCGTTCATGAAATCCTTCATTCCATTAGCCCCACAGTTACCTTCACAATTCAAAATAAACATTATTAGCCAGAATTAAATAACAATGTTTATAATTAACAAGAGTATTTGCGGCATAAGTACTCGTTCGTACCGATAGTGAAGGAGCTAAACATTTTGCCCAAGGCGTCGGAGAGCTGAGGGTAGCTCTTGTACAGCTTCAGGTCCACTTTGCGCAGGTACGGCGCGCCGTCCATGCTCACCTTCACGAACGCCGCCGCGTCGTCCTTCGACGGCGCCGGCGCCGGCGCCTTATGGGCCGCCGCGATGTTCTTCCTGGACGACCTCACCGGAGGCCAACCCACCACTTGCGCCCTGATGAAATTACCATTTTGCCCCCGCTCAATTATCGCGTCAAATAAGAGAAAGTGGAGAAAGATTCGAGGTGTTTTATTTTTTTTTGTCGTTTTGCGCAGTGTCCCCGACAGCCAACCACGGCCTTTGGCTTGCGTGGGTGACTCACTCAGCCATATTCTTGCTTTTGGAATCTCTCACGTCTGTGTGTCGTTTTCGTGCATAAATAAATAATTATTTATTGTATTATATTGCAATCCGATTAGATAAAAACCACTCACAAAAGAGATAATGTTTTATATACATATTTAATTATAATTAATTAGTTCCACTTTCCCCATTTTATTGAACTAAGCCATAAATTCCGGACATTAAAAATACAACGATCAGTATATATAATAATATAAAAATACTAACTACGAAAATTTTCATTTTAGAGAATTTGTAAGATTATACAGGATAATATTGTTAACTTATAAAATAACCGTATAGTTTTGAACGAAAGTAGAAGTAGAGGGTGTAAAAAACAAATACTTACTTGGCGGGAGGCTTGACGGGATCAGCTGAGGGAATCGTCGCCGGAGCAGAAGCTTTCTCCTTCTGATCGACTTCATCGGACGGTCCAGACTCCTCGGAGGAGAGGTTGAGCTTCAAGTCCACGGTCTCGGAGAAGCCTCTCTTGCCGCTGTTCTTCGCGGCCTCCAGGATTCCGACGGAGAGTCCGCCGGATTTCCGGCCGCCGGGAAGGCCCAGGCGCAGCTCCGTCGCTTCGAAGTGGATCAGTTCCGCAGTTCCACCCATTTCTTTCAAATTGTTTCAGAGCTTCCTTTTCTTCTTCGCTTTTATTTAAGGAGAGAGAGAGAGAGAGTTTTTTGGAGAGAAAGAAAGAAAGAAGGTTGTAAAGAGAAGGCGAGGTGCGACCTTATAAGAGTTGGCGGGTAGTGAGGTGGTGACGGTGGAGATGAGGCCACGTGGATAACGATGGTCGTTGGATGATCTTCGCGCTCTGTCGGGGGAGTGGCGTCACGGGTGACGTCACCATCGGTATGATTGAGGGCTCCACCGAAAGCTTTCTTTCAGTCTAGGCTTAGCGAGTGGGTAATTAATTCGGTAATGAGAAATATAATTAATAGGGTATTAAAATGCATAACTATATAATATATCGGTTTTAAATAAATATGAGAAATGGAAAAATATTGATTAATAAACTTGGACAGTCAAACGGATCATAGTCGTATAATACGTTGCGAAATGTTTTTTTTTTTATGTGTGTCATAGTAGTTTTCATGAGATATTTTTTAGTTTTATCATTTTGTAATAAGAAAACCCGATGGTGTGAGGAAGAAAGATGAATAAAATCATCGAAACGGAACTAATTTTTAGTGAAATATTATATTTTTAGAGAGAATATATATATATATATATATATATATATATATATAGAAAAACGTAAAAATCTGACTTATTGCGTGACTTATTTTTTTTAACTCAAAGCTCGTAGTTAGAGTTGTATTATAATTATAAACGATATGATGTAGTAATAAATATCATTATCTAAGATCAATTTATTAAACATATATAAACTGATAATTTAATACTATTTTATAAAATATCGATGGACGTAAATTTAGTATTATTTTATAATATATCCATCAATAAACATTATATTATACTAGTCTTATATTGGTATATGCTCGTATTCTTTCAATTTCATTTATTTATATTTTACTTTAATTACACTTATTTATTCTCTCCCCGTCAAGAGACAGATGAAGAAGAAAGAAAGAAAAAAAAGTTGTCATTTTCGTTAAATTACTAAGGATTTTATGGGTTGATTATTTTACGCACTCGTGTTTGTATTGTTTCGACTTTCTTAGTAACAACTAACAAAAGTGTCACAAACTTTATTTGCCCTTTTAGTACTTAAACACGTGACATTTCCCAAACACATGCACGATGTGCGGTCTATAAAATTTACGAGCTTCAATATTCCTATTTATTTATTTTTCAAAAAATAAAATTAAAATTCTCCAGCTATGCAAAGAACACCATCAGATGTTGTAATTAATAGCTATCTTATCTCATTTCCAGCACTTTATGTGGTGTCCATTCACTTCCAACTCCAAGCACAGCACTATAAATAAATAAAATATAAATCATATATTATAAATTACCAAATTCGGACATCAATAAATTCATAATTTAAAACATATAATCAAAATCCAGGTTGTCTGTAACCCACCTTGTTTTCTAAAGCATTGATTTTTTATATATACTGATATATATATATAAATATGATTTAGGTTAAATTAATTATGATAATTGCTTTGTAAATGTAGATTTTTTAGAATCCTATATCCAAATCATTGATTAAAAAAAAACTCATCATCTTACTTAAGTGCTAATATTTGTCTATTAGAAAAATTAGAAGTCATCGAAACATTTAAATAGAAACACTAGTTCTCCTAGCCGACGTCCTCGACTTCAGAGACCAGCTTCGAGATTGTATAAAAAGTATTTTGAAGCTCCAAAAACTCTTACATGTTTTTTTTAATAAAAAAAATAACTCGTATTATTGACATCTTTAATGGCAAAAATATTAAAATATTAAAAAAAATAAAACGGCAACGGCATGATTTGATTAATTTTAAGCGGTTAAAGTACTTTTATATACAAAATGGTAAGCGAACACGAACTCCGTACAATCTCATAGAATTCCATTATTTTTTTCTCAATTATAATTTTTTTTTAACAGAGTTACACTATCGGCCAAGATTACAATGCACTATCGCATAACTATATACATTAATTATAAGAAAATATGATACTCTTGATCAAATTTACATATATTAATGAAATAAATATTTACTTATCATAAATTTTAAACCTGCGACCTCCGTAAAGATACGTAGCGGAATTACGAGTGGGCATAAAAAATTAGTTATTATCAATTATGATTGAATGCATTACATTGCCCCGGCCCTCTATTATCCCTTAATATTAATGTTTCAATTTTACAAAAGAGTATATTTGATTTGAACCGATCCGATCTCTAATATCGACACCGTTGATTTGAGTTAAAAGTTAAAACTGCGAGTTCCCATCCAACGGTGGAGAGGGTATCAAAGAGTGGGGCCCAATGTTAAAGCAAAATGATGAAAGTCAACCAAAAGTGTAATGTGATGGGCCCACTACAGGGACAGCCTTTTATGCTTGTCAAGTGGGAGAATTATCACCTACTTCGAGACCACAAATACATCCTTTTGCCCTACGTGGAAATTTTAAGTGAATAATTAGATATTTACTAAACATTCTCACGCAGTATTTTAAAGATTGCTTACTTTTAGTCTCACAGATTTACTCTACAAGTATATCAAAATTATTGTACGGATATATCGATAGTGATTCTACGTAAGATTTTTTAAAATTATATGGCTTGAGCTAATTCTATTTTATGAATAAATTGGCCAAATTTATTTTTATATCAGCTAATTAGTTTTTAGTAAAGCAATAATTTTTAAAAATATTAATTAAAAATAATAATTATTTATAAATATATTCAATACAAATTTATACAATGTTTATATAATATAAAATTTTACACCACATATGCGTCAAGCATCAAATACCACACCATTTTGATTAGAAAAACACAACGGAACTCTGCTCCTCAACTTTAAAATAGCATTGAAATTCCCTCGATCTTGGCATCTACAGCTCTGAACTCTTTAAATAGTACAAATACATTTGTAATTTTATATGTTTTAGATTTTGGCTAACATGAATTCAACTGTTATAACATGTTTTTGCTTCATTTATTATAAAATATGTCGTAAAATTAATTATTAACAAAATTTAAAACTTAATTGTACTATTTTAATGAAAAATTCATGTTAATAGTCAAAATCTAAAACATACAACTGCATTTGTTTCAATTTTTAAGTTAAAAGAGGTGCTAATGACGAAATAATTTTAAGTTGAGGATTTTTTGGTGCTAATTTTAAAATTGCGGGTATGTTGCAAGCATAATCATAATTTAAGGATATTAACGGAAATTAACCTAAATATAATAAAAAGTAAAAAACCCTCCTTTGTTAGTGATGTCAATTTCATTATTGAAAGCTCTGAATTTCTAAAATATATTTTTTTACATAATTACAACAGAGGGCATTAATAACTTTATGATCGAAAGGGTAGACTTTTACAATGATTTGTATTAAAAAAAAAAGTGGTTTTTCGTTGAATTGGACGAATACTATTTTACAAATTGTCGTTAATATTATATAATATTCAATGCGCTATATAGTTTGCTGTTAAAAATAATAAAAATAGACAAAATAAAAAATACATGGATCTTTAAAGCATTCTTACTTGTATGTGATGAATAATAGAAGAGAAAGAGAGAGAGCTAGCCAAACAGATTTGGATGAAAGAATTCTGTTTGTATTGACTTAATGAACATACTATTATAATCTGGTATTTATACCCAGACAACTACAGCTGTTAATAACAACAGCTAAACATAAAGCCTAAACTACAGCTATACAGAATATACTCTAACATCCCCCCTCAAGCTGAAGATTGGTAAGACTTTCGATCTTGAGCTTGAACCGAAGATGCTTGAACTGTGGTTCGGAGAGAGGCTTCGTGAGAGTGTCAGCTATTTGATCAACTGACGGCACGTGTTGAATAATAATTTCTCGACGAGACACTTTTTCCCGAACAAAATACAAATCGAGTTCAATGTGCTTGGTCCTAGCGTGAAGCACTGGGTTGGCTGAGAGAAGAACAGTGCTAAGGTTATCACACCAAAGCACTGGAGGTGAAGGCAGAGGCACATGTAATTCCCGAAGGAGAGAAGTGAGCCAAGTCACCTCACAAACAAGACCAGCCAAGCTCCTATATTCTGCTTCAGTGCTGGAACACGAAACCGTGGGTTGTTTCTTTGAGAGCCAGGAGATGAGATTGGGACCAAGATACACACAGTGTCCCGAAGTGGACCGGCGATCGTCAAGGTCCGAGGCCCAATCAGCATCACAAAACCCAACAAGGTTCAGCGAGTGACCACGCCGAAGATGTAAACCATAATCATGGGACCCCTGCAGATAGCGCAAGATACGCTTGACAGCCTTGAGATGAACATCTGTAGGTTTCTGCATGAACTGACATACAAGATTTACGCTAAAGGCGATGTCAGGGCGTGTAATGGTAACATATTGAAGAGCGCCCACCAAGCTCCTATAGTTATGTACATCTTCAAGGGGATCTCCATCAGAAGCACGCAGCTTAAGACTGGACAGCATGGGCGTTGGCGCTGAGCTGCAGTTGATCATCTTGGCCTTAAGCATAAGGTCACGGACATACTTGGCCTGGTTGAGATGAAATCCATCTGCAGTGCGTGTGACTTGAATGCCAAGGAAGTAACTTAACAATCCCATGTCCTTGAGAGAGAATGCATCATTGAGCTTGGAGATAAGACGGTCAATGGCCAAGGCATTGTTCCCAGTAATCAAGATATCATCTACATATACAAGAATGTAGGTGACATGATCATTACCGTGATGGATAAAAAGAGAATGATCAGACTTGGCATGCATAAATCCAAGAGAGAGAAGGGCTTGATTTAGCCGATCAAACCAGGCTCTAGGAGCTTGCTTGAGCCCATATAAGGCTTTATGCAGCTTGCAAACAAGCTGTGGATTGTCCGAAGATTCAAAGCCAGGAGGTTGTCGCATGAAAACTTCTTCTTCGAGAATGCCATTTAGAAAGGCATTGTTCACGTCAAGCTGTCGCACTGGCCAATTTTGAGAAAGGGCAAGCGTAAGGACAACACGAATGGTGGCTGGTTTGACCACAGGACTAAACGTCTCATTGAAGTCAAAACCGGGCTGTTGATGAAAGCCTTGAGCCACAAGGCGAGCCTTGTACTTCTGGATAGATCCATCAGGATTTTCTTTGACCTTAAAGACCCATTTACACCCAATAGCACGCCTGTTTGGAGGAAGAGACACGAGAGTCCAAGTGCAGTTCTTGGACAAAGCGGCCATCTCAGCTTGCATGGCAAGTCTCCAAGGCTGTTGAGTAAGTGCTTCGCGAACATTGGAAGGCTCAAGGGCAGAGGAAACAAATACACGAGGCATTTGGATGCCATTTTTACTCCTCGTGACCATGTGATGAGTGTTAAGAGGGTTCGGAGTACCTGGAGCTGGACCTGGAGTTGGAGTTGGAGTTGGAGTTGAAGTTGGAGTTTGAGCTGGAGTTGGAGTTGTAGTTGGAGACTGAGCTGGAGTTGAGTTGGAGTTGGAGGAGAGAGAGCTGTCGAGGAACAGCTCATGTGACTGCTCAGAAGCTGCAGTTCCATTTACAACTTCACGCTCACGAACTATAGCTTCAAACGTCGGGCTGAAGGACTCTTTGGTTACTATAGGAGGTATAGCTGATGGTAGAACACCAGTACTAGGAACACTTGTAGGACTAGTGTTTATGGTGGAAAAGGGGAATGATACCTCATCAAAAATAACATCCCTGCTTATGTAGATTCTCCCAGTTGAGCTCATGCACTTGTAGCCCTTGTGATTAATAGAATAACCTAGGAATGTACATCTCGTGCTCCTGTACTGCAGCTTATTCTTGTTATACGGTCTGAGATTTGGATAGCACGCACAACCAAAGACTCTGAGAAAGCTGTAATCTGGTTGCCTATTGAATAAGACCTCAATGGGTGACTTTCTGTAAAGAGCAACTGTTGGCAACCTATTTGAGACAAACACAGAGGTTCTGAAGGCCTCATCCCAGAATTTCATAGGCAAAGAAGCTTTGTGAAGCAGAGTCAAGCCATGCTCAATAATTGTACGGTGCTTCCTCTCGGCCACGCCATTTTGTTGTTGAGTGTGGGGACACGACACCTTGTGTAAAATCCCATTCTTGGCAAGAAATCCTTTTAGAGCCTCATACTCACCTCCCCAGTCGGATTGAAGAGTAATAATAGAGGACTGCAGCTGCTTCTCAACCTGAGTTTTGAATTGCTCAAACACAGTGTGAACATCACTTTTGAGTTTGAGCAGAAAAATCCAAGTGAAACGTGAGAAGGCATCTACAAAGGTCACATAATACTTGTATCCGCTATTAGACAAGATAGGGGAAGGGCCCCATAAGTCTGAGTGAACAAGTTCAAGCGGTTTAGTATAGACAGAGTTAGACTTGGCAAAGGGCAGTCGATGTATTTTTCCATGATAACAAGAATCACAAAAAGAAGCTGCTTGTTTATTGGAATAAGGCACATTACATTTGACTAATACATCACGAACAACTGCAGTTGAAGGATGAGCTAGTCTGTTATGCCATACATCGAAGACATTACAAGCAGAAATGGAATTGACAGACACGGGAAAGAAATTTGTAGACAAAGAGTGATGACTGGAGAGCTTGAACTTTGACGGGAGTTTGACACTTGATGAGTCAAAGCAATAGAGATCATCTTTGAGCGTCCCTCTTATGACAACTTCACGTGTTTTGCTGTTTTTCACAAGGCAAAAGTCATCATGAAACTCAAAGAATACCCCATTATCTTTGCAGAATTGACGCACAGAGAGTAAATTTTTACTAATTTCGGGAACAATAAGGAGTTTGTGAAGGTGGAAAGTTTTGTGTGAAAGAGAGGATTTCATTTTTGAATAGCCAATACGAGAAATAGACAACCTGCTCCATTACCGACTTGAACTTGGCTTGTTCCTCCAAATTCGTGGCTATGTTGGACGTTTTGAGGGTCTGGAGTGACATGATGAGTCGCTCCCGAGTCTGCATACCAGTCGTAGTCATCACTGACCTCGGGAGTGGAGAAGGCAGCATGAATCTGAGGAGATGACTGCAGTTGAGGTGAGGACTGCAGCCTGCCACGCCCAACCAGATTCGCCGGGATTTGGAATGACTGATCAAACCGATAGTAACACTCAGCAACAATGTGCCCTAACTTTCCACAAAGTTGGCATTGAGGTCGATTTTCCATCCACACAGGCTTTCCTCGTCCACCTCTGCCATACCCACGGAAATTGCCTCGCCCACGCATTCCAGAACTCATTCCAAACCGAGGATTATGCGCCGAGGAATGAACACGAGAGACATGGTGAGGAGAGTTACCTCTTTGCAAGAGGTTCTGGTTCGCCGTGTAATTTGCAGAAATGTTGATCTCCGATCCTATGGACGTCTTTTCACGGCGAGCTTCTCGTGACAGAAGCATTGATTCGATTGCCGCGACCGAATATTGCGCCGTGCTGAACTCGAATGACGTGACGAAGGATTCATACTCCGGTGGCAATCCATTGAGAATTGCATCAATGTGATCTTCAGTCGTCAAGAAAGTTCCAACAGAATTCAAAGAATCCACGATCGACTTGATCTTTGCGAGATATTCGAGCAAAGAAAGTCCTTCTTTCTTGATGCTCTGTAATTCGAGCTTCAGCTGACGAGCTCTGGATCTTGTTTGCGAGGTAAAGTATTCATTCAATCGATTCCACAAACCGTAGCTTGAATCGCATCCAACCAGGTGAGGAAGAAGCAGATCTGAGATTGAGGTCAAGATCCATAGCATGAGGATATGATCTTGTTTACAGAAGAGATTGAAGGCTCTGTTTGGAGAACCAGATTCTTCAAATCTTGAAGGTGCAAGATCCTTGTTGAAAAGATACTCCTCAAGGCCATATCCAAGAACAGCTGAAAGAATTTGCTGTTTCCAGACGAGGAAGTTCGTTTCATGCAACTTGATCGACAACGAGTGGCTGAAAGAGACAAGATTCACTGATCCGCCATTGTTGCTTCTGGAATCCGCCATGGAAGCTTCTTCAGATGCAGATCGTTGCTCTGATACCATGATGAACAATAGAAGAGAAAGAGATAGAGCTAGCCAAACAGATTTGGATGAAAGAATTCTGTTTGTATTGACTTAATGAACATACTATTACAATCTGGTATTTATACCTAGACAACTACAGCTGTTAATAACAACAGCTAAACATAAAGCCTAAACTACAGCTATACAGAATATACTCTAACAGTATGTATGTAAAAAAAAATGAACGAGAGACCATCGGAGCGAAATCCTTGAATGACCTGCTCCCTCGAGCTTAGCTCGGGGTCAGCTAAGAGTGACATCAATGGATCTATAGAAATATAAGTAAAAGAACGCTTAGAACTCGGCACGAACACGACATGAAACACGAATTGCTACTCTTAAAATTGTCGCTCTTCCCGACAAAAGTAAAGAGCTATGAAGTAAAACCTATTTTGAGCGCCACGCAATCATTGGATCCCACTCAAAATCGAACCATGGACCGATTTTAGTGCTAAATTTGTTTTCTTGCGGTTAACACGAGTGATATCTATTCACTTAAATATTATTGATATTTTTACAATATGTGTTGTTACATATAATAAATCTTGTTCTTTTTTGGCTCAATTAAAAGCAATAAATGAGTGACACATATGTGAATTTCATAAGTCGATGGCTCATTCTATATTCTCTCTTCCTTTTCAACCAAGCAATTTCTCGATGCCCTATTAACTAGAGTAGCTTTCCATGCAACCAAACACGCCCATTTTCTCGGGAAAATTGACGAAACGACAGGAAAGTGGGCTGCTACGACAAGGACGTGGCTTTAGTGTCAAACAAGGTCATCAAGGCCCAGTCAGAGGCCCACGTGAGATTGTGGGCCCCACCTCAGGCCCACTTCACACGGCCTCATTAAGACTTAACCCACCCACCCTCACATGTCTGCCTCTATCGCCATCCACACTTTCACACGTGTGCCATTTTTAATGGTGATTTTCACGGTTCAACTTTCAATTATTTATCTTTTATTCTTGGACATTTTGTTTTTAATACGATAATCACTTCAGAAGTTTGTATTTCTTTGTAAAAGTTATTATTTATATTTTTTTCTTTAAAAGTTTTTTGTATGAAGTTATTTACAATTTACAAAAACGAAGGGTCTCTAGTATATTTTTCTCTTGACTAAGTGATATTATTTACAAAGATTACATGTATTTAGATTATAATAAGATATATTTACAATATTAAAACTTAGAATAATTAACATTATGAGTCAAAGCTACATATATATATATACAAACAATTTTTACATCTCGGTAAAATTAAATCAAAACTTCTCGATGAATCATATAGTAAATTTAACACTAGATTAAACGAGATTGACTTAAGACAAGATGTGTTTGGTCTAGTGGTAACAAGTATGTCACTTAAGACAGTAGAGGTGTTGAGTTCGAGTCACCATGAGGGTAAGAGCAAAGGTCCTCATATATATATATATATAAACGAGATTGGCTTGATAATATACATCTTTCTCTTTTATATTTGGGAATTGTATGACTCAAATTTGGTCACATTACATTATATCCTTATCATCGTCAATATCTTTATATCTTTTTATTTACATTTTCCGTACTGTCCTGCGAGTCTTTCTCTCCTTTTAATTTCCGTATAGAAAAGAAAAGTTAATTCTCTTTGTGCATTGAATTTGAATTTCGCGATAAGGAGTAGTTAAGGTGAACATGCTTTTGTTTCTCATATGTCGCCATAGCCAGCTACTCATATATCCATATTTATAGCCAATAAATTAAGAAAATGAATAACAAAAAGCTATTTTTTGGTATAGTGCCAAATGGACAACTGAAATATATAAAAATAGAAATCCACTTGCAATGGGTTATTGGGTTGTGATTCGAATGGGAGATTCGGAAGTTTGGAGTCTCATTGAAGAGAATGAATAGAAAATTTGTCATATAAAAAACCATATATTTCAATTCGATCTAATATAATTCTATAGGGATTAGATTTAGAAGCGTTAAATAAAAAATCCGTAAAATAATTTTTCATATGATTTTCGGTTTGCAATTCTAATATGAAAACTGACAAAAATTTATTTGTGCGTGCGACATATATATAGTTAATAGCTATGATAACAATGAATGTAATATGTAATATAAAAAAAATCGTGAATTTATGTCTATTTGCCATTGAATTATTTTTTACCCTCTTTATCCGTAAATCATGGATTCGCTACTTAACAATAACTTTTTTTATTAACTATGTGCGTATGAAGATTCAAATATTTAGAATCCTTATATGTAAAAAAGACTTATTTGAAAATTTATCATAAAAATACAGAATTTATAATTCGATTGGTTACAAAATTATAATATCTTATGTTTTTAAATTAACATCGAGACACGAAAGTGCAAAACAAACACCCGTTATTTAAATAAAGGAAACGGAACAAAAACTTCTATTTTCTAATCGATTTTGATAGAAATAGAGAGAAATAAAGATATATTACAAAATATAGGGTATACGATATATATACATATTTGTTCTTGTTTGATCTTCCATTAGGTTAGTCCTTAGATATGTACATAATATATATATATATATATATATATATATATATATTGTGAGGATTAAGATGGGTTGTGAGTGGGAAGCTAAGCGCGTGTTCTTAGTTAGGTAAGAGTAAGACTAAGATGTCAGGATAATTGATTAGTGAGGAGAGCAAACATGAAAGTTGAATGGTGTGATTAAGAGACAAAAACATGGTTTGAAATTCAACCCACAAATATAATTTGCAAAAGTAATCCTAAAATCTGAAAACGAAAGCCAGACGTGGCTTTGTTCGGTTCACGAATGGGTTGTCTCCCTTCTCCCCCGCCTCCTTATTCATTGCGATAGAGATATTTCACACACAAAACAAAACCCTTTATATCATATTTAATATACATATACATTATACATATATATATATATATATATCTATACCCCAATAATCCTTATCTGAGTTCACACTTACATTATGATAATCATGTAATTCTTAGTAAATTTATTATCAGTTTTGTCATTTTTGTTTTAAGATGCTAAGCTTGATGTGAGATTTGTTCCTCTTACATCTAATTAAACACATCCGATTTTGTCAAATTGACAATTCGATATCACGTGAAAATGTCGAGTCTTTCATCCCCATGACACTAAGACACAAGAGTAATAGGAATTGCAACTAAAATACAATAAGGCCGGCCTTGAGCTTGTCGTTTTTTAGTCGCAGCCTAGGTTATGTAAAATTTTGGGGCCTTTAAAATATTTAAAAATTAAAAATTAAAAATTATTTAGATTTAATTAAGTATACAACAATATATCTAATAAAATTGGGACCCTAGGCCCTAGGCATCCGTCTTGCTCGCCTATAGCCAGGGCCGTCCCTTCGCAGAGCATCTAAATCTCTTACATAACTACAGGATTGTAAATTTCAAATCGAAGTCGACATAGTCGACATTCAATGACATGCCCGTACATAATTTTTATTTTTATTTTTTTATAGATCACTTTTCTCTCGAAAAATATGCAGCCATAAAACATGTTTGACAACTATTTATCCAAGAAAAAGTTATCCCAACATAATATTTTTAAATCTTAAAACTTTTATTAGCTTTATTCATTTAGCCTCGACATATTTGAGGCGTAATCTCATAATTTAATGAATCATCTAAGATCTAACAATGTGATCTTTTGGTAAGTTGTCAAGTGATCGTAAACGTTAAAATTGCAACCTCCTTTCTCCGCCTATGAGGCTACTTAGCCAATTAATCAAATAGAGGCATAATCTTGCCAATCGGTAAATTTAAAGAATATTCGATAACAGGGTGAAAATGATCTCCTCTAAGTTCATATTTTTTATTATTATTATCAAGTACAACTAGATGTGAAAAAACGAACATGCAATTTTGAAAGATAGCGCAAATAAAGTTACAGTCTATAATTTATATTACAAGTGGCTAAATATATATGTCCCTTGATATATTCCACACTCCAAGGGCCAAATAGAAAAGAAATTAGTTAATTTAAATAAATAAATGAAAATAAACATGAAATGAAAGAGCTAGGAAGAGATAAGGAAGCTGGAGTAGGCTTTTCAAAGGGCCCATAATGGTCGGAGCTAGAGAATAGAGTGGGCCCAATTGGGCCCATTAATAGCTGGCTATTATTGGGTGTGGTAGGGCCCAGCCAGATGGTAAAGCAAGCCCTCAAAAAAGCAGTGTCTCATGAAATCAACCAAAAACTGTGGGGCCTTTGTGTCTGTAGTCCTTTTCAAGTTACAGATGAGCTCAATTAGCCTCTAATTTTATAATTATTATCTTTTAGGCCCACGAGTCAATAGTCTTTTTTAATAAATATTTTTTTGGCAACTTGTTGTGATTTGTTGTCCAAGTAAATAGTAATACCATAGTCCCACTTTTTCATTGACGCCTTTGGACTTGTCGGTGCTTCAATCTCAGGGTGTTTGCTACATGACCTAACTAATATTATTGGCAATCTATTAAAGATTAAATAAGTATAAGTAATGCTTTGAAACATTAAATATGATATTTTAAGTATTTCAGAGTATCTCTAAAACGTATTGAAGGTTTAGATGAATACCGTGTGATACGATTAGGGGTTTTAGCGACAACAATTCACAAAAAAAAAAAAAAAAAAAAAAAAACTATTGGTAACATTTCTCTTTCTTATTTCTTTCACGCCAGATACTCTTCTCTATCGAAACAACGATACAATCATCGTAAGTTAATGGACTTCCATTTTAATTTTATCTTTAGTGAACAAACTCTGCAAAGTGCATACTCTTATCAAATATTAGGGTTTATCCTGGATGCATGCAACTGTTCACCGTTATCCTTGATGAGCCTGAGCCCGTATCTGGATTAGACTATATACCCTCGACCGATACAAGTGTACATTAGTTTAACTATGTATCATTCGATGAGTGAAAACTATTATTGTGCATTAATATCCATGGTGGGTGAAAGTAAAAATGTCTATCCAACATTAGGGTTTAAGCTATTCTGACGGGTACAAGTGCAATGCAAGAGTAGGCATCACTATCGACCTCAATGAGTGCAAACCCTTATCCGGGTTTAGGATTTATAGGCTATCCTCGTGGTTGGAAGTTTATCCATTGATATCCTTGATGGGTGCAAACCCTTAACCGGGATTAGGGTGCAGGCTATCCTCGATACGTGCAAGTGCAACTAATACATCATGTTGTTTTGTACCGTACAAGGACAGACAAAGAAACCCCATTTCGGAAAAATAACAAAAAAAACTTATGTGATTATAAATTATAATCGAAGGGTGTGTTTTTGCGAGGTGAGACCAAAGGCTCGAGGTTAGTGGTTTTAGTTGAATGATTGTGTTATGTTCATGAGTTTTGTCGGCTCCACGTAGAGCTGCAACTCGCGACTCCAATCCCACAATCGCGACGAGTCGCGATGTTCTTCGGGGAGTCGCGACGAATCGCGACGCGAGGCGTGCAGTCGCGACGAGTCGCGATTCGTGCGTGTCGTCGCGATGGCAGATGGGCGATCCGCGTGATGGGCGATCGACGGCTCTCGCTGAGCCACGTGCAATTTCTCGCCCCTGAAACCCTGGTCGCGATTTCTCGCGACGCCGCCAGTCGCGACCCGTCGCGACGCCCAAACTCACGATTTTGACGACTTCCATCGCGACGAGTCGCGACGTCGCGTATCACAGCTCTAGCTCCACGTGAAAGGTTCGCCAATAGATCGCTAACACGAAGCATCATTGCTTTTGCTATTCGCATTAGTATCATAATTAAAGGCGTTTTTAGTGGATAATTTGCCACTATTTTACATAATTGATTGCCAATTTGTCTTGGAATCTCTATAACAGGGAATAAAAAATAAAAAATAATTACATTTTAAGATAATCTAAAAGTATGCGTATGTTTTTTATTCGATATACTAAAGATATAAAAGTGAGATACATTTTTATTCTAATTAATTAATGGAAATAATTATATGGAGCAAAGCTATGTATTATATTTCACTCACTACAAGAAACATCATCTAATGCAATGACATTTGTCGTCGCTATAGCTTAATTTGTCGTTGCAATATCTTATAGCAACAACAAATCGTTGCAACGTCATCCTTGCAACATCTCCTTTGCAATAGGTCGGCTATTGCAACGACAAATAGGTCGTTGCTATAGACTCAATCAATAGCAGCAACATGGTCGTTGCTATAGAATTAATCAATAGCAACAATAAAGTCGTTGCTATAAACTCAATCAATAGTAACAATATGGTCATTGCTATATGCCCAACAAAATGCTATATTTTCTTTAAAAAGTTTATAAAATTTAAAATTATTATTTGTTATGCATTTATATTAAATTTATTAATTACGAAGTACATAATTAAATTACTATAAACAAAACGCTATTTCATTAATATAATAACTCATAAAAAGTCGAGAATACATAGATAGCACTAAAAGAGTTAAGTACATAAATTAACACAAAAAGTACATAAGCTATTCGTCTTTGTCTTCGTCTTCGTCCACTGACTGTGAGGTGGCGGTGGCGGCGGCATAGCGTACCGAGTGGTGTACAGACAGGTTTAGGGCAGCAAGCACGGGACCAGAGCGGGGCAGCAAGTGTTAAGGGACAACGAGCAGCGAGCGTTAAGGGACAACGAGCGAGCTTCCTACAACACGCAAACACGAAACATTAGTAACTTTTAAAAAGAAAACAGTCGACCATCAAGCATTACCGACCGGGGCAGCGAGGACGGTAGTAACATAAAAAGAAAATGAAATTGGTCAATGAGCGCTACCTACCAGGGCAGCGAAGTGAGACTTGCAGCGAGCGTGTCCAGAGAGGTGGCTAGATCATGAGCACGACTCGGGATAAAAACGAATCTACAAAAAAAAAATAGAAATTTAAAGAACCTTAAACTCTTAATTTGAATAAACTAAATTCAGAAATTCATACCGAAAACCCGACGAAGCTCCATCTGGTAAAGAACTCCTTATGTACCTGAGAAATTAAAATCAAACATAGAATGATCAACATTGGAAATGGGACCTATCTACAGAAAACTTGAAATCGATTCCTAATCTAAAATAAAATAATAAAAAATTCATGAGAATTAAAGAAGAAACATTATCAGAATGATGGATACTCAAACCCCGGGCTGCTCAATATGAGATGGCATAGAATAAAAAAAATCGTCTAAATTTTTTCCCTTAACTTCTACGATTTTGAACGGAGAATCGTTTGAGCTTTGTACCTGTTAAACGTAGTTGGCGGTGAAGGGCGGAGAGCTAATGGAAGGGGATGGTGGCACCGGACACGGAAACGCCAGATAGCTACCGAAAGGCTGGAAGTGGCCGAGCAGCAAGATGGAATGCGGTTGAAGATGGTCGCCGGAGCTATGGCAGGGGATCGGCACGGAGACTGAGAAAGAGGACTGAATCAGAGAGTTTTTTTTTTACCCTCTGGACGAACAGAGAGACTGAGAGGTTAAACAAGAAGAAGTTGTGATATTCAATCGTGGGTGAAATAATGGGCGGCAAAATTTCGCGGTGACTAAATTTAATGGAGAGAGGTTAAAATAAAATACATCGTTTGACTGTGATACACAACGTGGCCACGTTTTAAATCCAACTGCAATATGCATTCATGAATAGGACATTTGCTTTTGCAGTTAATTGATTAAACAATAAAAATAAAACTTATTAGATTTATAATTTATTAACACAATAAACAAAAGTTGCTTAATTGTACGGTTGTTAATATTATTAAGATATGATTATTAATGAGGTATTATTAAATATTAATATTAATTATTTATTAACATTATTAATAACAAAATTCCTAAACCATAGCGTGTGCAATCGAAATTATATCTTAACCTCTTCAGCGATTATAATTCTTGTATTTTACCTGCTTAATGATTTAAATATATATTTTGACTAATATGTATATATATATATATATATATATGATACAGATTCGGATAATTACCCGGTTTCCGGTTATTATTTGCACCCCTAATTCTTACAAACTACTTACTCATAGGGTTATGAATGTCGTCGCAATATAGCAACGACATTTTGTTGTCGCAATAAATGTCATTGCTATGCAAACATATACAGCAACGACATTGTGTCGTCGCAATAAATGTCGTTGCTACACAAACATATAACAATGACATTTTGTTGTCGCAATAAATGTCGTTGTTATACAAACATATATAGCAACGACATTGTGTCGTCGCAGTAAATGTCACTGCTATACAAACATATAGCAACGACATTTTGCCGTCGCAATAAATGTCGCTGCTATACAAACATATAGCAACGACATTTCGCCGTCGCAATAAATGTCGTTGCTATACAAACATATAGCAACGATAATTGTGTCGTCGCAATAAATGTCGTTGCTATACATGACTTTTCTTGTAGTGACTTATACTATGTTCCCTTTAAGTAGTTTGCATAATATCGTAATTAAAGGTATTTTTAGTGGATAATTTTGGCATTTATTTTATTCTCCTATTTACATAATTAATTGCCAATTTGTCTTGGAATATCTGGTTTGTTTTTACAGGGAATAAAATAATAGTATGACTATGAAAGAATATTTTGGTTTGTTTTGTGATATAAACTATAATCAATGTGCAAGTATATATTTCATCCATTGTATTATCATAATTAAATGCATTTTGAGTGGATAGTTATGGCATTATGTAATTATACTATTCATTATTTAGTTAATTAATTTGTTGCCACCTTATCTTGGATTTAATAGAGAGTGTTTATATTATAAGAACACAATTTACTTGTTTAGATATAAATATGGAAATGTAAGGATCGAAAAAAGAAGAGCTAGTTATCTAAGTTTTAGATATTTTGGAAGAAGGTTTAGTAAAGTATTTATAACCTTAACCATCAATAGTTATAGTGAGTACATAGATTTTCGTTTGTATCATCACAGTTAAAATAATTTTGAGTGGATAAATTAGGCATTATTAAACTCTTCTAAATTGGGTAATTAATGTTCAATTAATTTCTCTTGGAATCTCCATGCATGGAATAAAATATAAAAATCAATGACTTAGTTTTGAGAAATAGAAGAAAAGTAGTTGGTTTGGCTATTTCAATATTTTTGATATATTCAAGCTGACAGAAATATAATTTTTGTTTAATGAAAATTCATTATTCATTTAATAATTAACAGTGTATATGTATTACTTCTGTTATTTTCCTTTGTATTTTCATGATTAATGGCATTTTGAGTGGATAGTTTTGGCAGTATTAAACTCTCTGATTGCCAATTTGTCTTGGAATCTCTATACATATAATAGTAACAATGACTTGTTCGTTCAAGCAAAACAAGCGTACTTTCTAGGTCATTTGATATATTTAATATAACACTGAAATAATGCTTAAGCTTAAAAGTATATTAACTTGCTTTATTATCATACTTAAATGCGTTTTTTAGTGGAGAAATTGGCTTGAATGAACTCGTCAAGTTTTATAATTTATTTTTATTTGATTATAAAAAAGAGAGAATACATGTTGTTTTAATTGATATATTGATGATTATAGTGAAATTTATTGGAGATTAGTGATAATGGAGAATCATTATTATTTATTTGCCCTTTCGTCTCATCTAGGAGCCTTTGGGGACTTTGAAAAGATTGACATGAGTGGTAATAAATTGATATGGAATCGGAAAATATATTAAAATTGTTAAGAAAAAACAAAGTATTTATGGAGTAATAATATTCACTAATCCACTTTAATGAGTTGTGAACTTGTAAGTAAGTAAGAGTGACAATATAGCTAAGACTAGGGGTGGCAATTCGGGTTGCGTGTCGTGTTCGTGCTGGGTCCTATTCGTTTTTTACTTATTTTATCTAGACCAGACCCGCCCCATTTATTAATTGTGCTAAAAGACGAGACCCAAACCCGCCCCATTTAAATAGCGTGTTTATCGTGTCTACCCGTTCAACCCAATTAATAGATACATTTATTTATAAATGATAAATGAATTCAATTTATACTCATTTAACATAATCTATTTAACAATATTATTGAAGATTTTAAAATTTTACTAGCAAATTTTTATGTTCATCAATTGTAAGACGTAATTGATAAAATAAAAACATAAATTTCATATATGATAAAAATTAAAACACTTGATAACATATATAAAATGTAGAAAATGTAACTTTTTGCTATTTAATCGTGTCTAATTGGGTCCCATCGTGTTAACGTGTTCGTGCCGTGTTTACCCGTTATTTAATCGTGTTCGACATGATTGGACCCAGATCCATTTATGGTAGACCAAGACCCATTAAAAACGTGCCGTAACCGTTTTGTGTTTCGTGTCCAGCCCCAAATTGCCACCCCTAGCTAAAACCCGATATTAAGTATATGAGTTTGAGTTAATTTTAATTAATTTTTGGTGTAATCGTGCTGGATAATAATTAGTAACGGGTTAGTACAATACCAATACGAAAACATGATACTATATTATAAAATAAAACATTTCATTTATGCATTTAATTTTTAGTATATTTACGACTTTGATTACGACTTTGATCACTTTTTAGTATATTTACTATATGTTTCATATTCTTATGTTTCTCTCACATTTGTTTATACTTCCTTCTTCAGTATTTCAGACAGCGAGCTGATATTAAGGGTCATCAATTAGATTCTCTTAACCTTCTATAGGAGTTCTTCATTAAAAACTCTTTAACTTTAATTTTTCTTATTGTTTAAGCAAAAAATATAAAAAGGTTAAGGAGACAAAGTCAAACAACTGATTTGACCTAACACCTAACCAATCAAAGCAATTTAATTGCTGCTAATTTTCATAGCAATTTATGCTCTCTCCTCTCTTTACAAGGAAGAATAACATATAACAATAATCACACCAATTAATTAATATAGTTAATATTCCAATCGGAGGCAAGAGTTGATTAACAACCCTTAATTAATTAGGACACCCCTTAAAATACAAGGCCATGGCCACATGATCATGCCCCAACTTTTAGGACATCCCACATGGACCCAATCCGACGGCCGTGATCTCTCCCTGCTTGAGCTTGTTGTCCGATCTGGGCCGTTGGATTTGTTGACTTTTTCGGATGAGGTCTTCAATAAGGAGTGTCCCACCCTTGTCCCCTTAGTGTGAGGACAAATTGCCTCAACTGTGGTGTTTGCTGCTCTGTCCAAATTCATTGGTACCTAAATCTCCCAAATCTAATCTCTTAAAAATGTCACATTTTTATCATACACTATAGTCCACGCGCATTAACACGTCATCATTTTATTCACTATTATCATTATTGTAAGTAATTACCATTATTTCATTCTATAAAACAAGCTTTGAGAGTCACCAAGAGTCCTCATCACACCACATTATTCTCCAAGTAACCCTAAACACTTTCTTCCTTTCCAAAACTCGAAACCCGAAAACCCTAATCGCCCTTGATCATGTCAACGTTTGAGAAAGACAACGGCCTCAACCTCGAGGCAACCGAGCTCCGGCTAGGGCTACCGGGCCAGGACGGAGCCTCCCCGAGCCCTAGAGGCATCAACAAGAGAGCCTTGCCGGTTGAGACCACCACCGAAGCGACTGTCTCCGGTGACGCTGAAAAGAAAAACGCTCCTCCCACAAAGTAAATATCTATTGTCATTAAAGCTAGCTAGCTACGTTGATTGAATATTTGAACGTGTTCACTGACGTGTATGTGTTATATAGGGCACAAGTCGTGGGATGGCCGCCGGTGAGGTCGTACCGGAAGAGCTGCATGGAGGCGGCGAAGAAGACGAGTGACGGGGCTTTTGTGAAGGTGTGCATGGACGGAGCCCCGTACTTGCGTAAGATGGACTTGAAGCTTTACAAGGCATACTCGGAGCTTCTCAAGGCGTTGGAGGACATGTTCAGCTTCAAAGCCGGCGGTTACACCGACAGCCGGGGCTACGACGGCGCCGACTTCGTCCCCACGTACGAGGACAAAGACGGTGACTGGATGCTGCTCGGAGACGTCCCTTGGGAGTGAGTTTCTTCATTCTTTTTCCTACATACACACACATATATATGTATTCTTTGCTAATTATGTATATTTTTGTTTGTTTATCAGGATGTTTGTGTCTTCATGCAAGAGGTTGAGGATCATGAAAGGCTCAGAAGCTAAGGGCTTGGCTTTGTGATGATATATATCTTTGATCATGATGATGAAAGGACTGTATATTTTGTTTATGGTCATCATATATATGTTTTTGATCTTGAAAGCAATTGTACAGAGAAATGAAAGAAGGAATATTGGTACAAGGATGAGCCACTTTTGATTTATTTTTATTTTATTTTATTTTATTTTTACATGTGTAGTTTGAAATATTAATGCTTGATTCTTGAAGTTCTTATATATTTTTGCTCAAGATCACTCTTAGTTTTGTAACCTTGTATTTGTATATGTATATGTATTTATAGATATGTAAAATTATTGATGGATATAGGTTAAAACCTTGGTTTGAATTTCATGCATTTTATGGTGTAAATGCATAGGTGTAAATTATGATCAAGGCTGAAAAGCCCGCCGGTGACCGGTGATTGCACGGTTTTTTCAGCGTTCACCACCGGCAACTGAAACTTAGGGGATTTTCTTACAAAAAATTAAAAGTTAATTACTTTTTCTTATTTATATATGTGATTACTAGTATATATAAATGCTAATGCATGTCATGACGGTATATTAATTAACCCATACAATCTTATCACCACAAACGGTTATCCATCGATTAACCCACAACCCGGCGGCTAACCCGTAAGATTAGACCGTTTACGGGTTATATATAGCAAATAGCATGAAGCTTTCTTGTGAATAATTAAAAAATGCTTGCAATTGAATATATTCAATTCAAGAACGTATATTTAACAAATATTGAATAGTTTTTTAAAGGTGTGTTATTGCACAAGAAGTTTGAAGAAAATTGTTCTACGCGACATTGATTAATGGACAGACAGTAATATTGATTATTCTTTCAAATTCCAAGTATTGACAAAAATGAACCATATAGCTTAAAAATATTTTAAATGGTCGTAAATAATAAACTTATCATCACATGGTGGACACTGACCTTGTCGCTTATATTGATTGAATATCCATTATTGCCATTTACTGTACATTAGAAGTAACCAGAAATTCACAATAAATTCATTCTTATCCCAACGTATATGATGTTTAATTAAGATCACATATATATATACACTTTACTATATAGTTTTAAATTAATCCTCTAATGCCGTGTCTAGCTTAGCGATATATAAAGGATTTATAAGTATATTTAAACAAGTGATAAAGCTATAAATATCTTATTTGAAATTCGTCTTTACTCTTATGAGTTACGACGAGTAGAACGATCTAATAAATGGCCGTAAAAATTAGTTACGTGGTATTTTCGAAACTATTTTGGGTCGTGGAGATATAAGAATACAGTGTATTTTTGCCGCTATTTTTTTAATGGTCTAATGCTAACCCGTGTCGGTGGTCATGGCCCAGCCCGCGTATCAGATCGAAGAATCCGCTGTGAGTGGGCCCCCCTTCTTGTATATTTTGCTATAGAAAGATATTGAATTTCCCACGTTTACGCTACACAATAAGAGATGAGTACTAAAACATATTAGAAATATATAAAAAAAATTCTTCTAAAGTTGACGGGATTTGAAGACTGATTAAGCTACAATCTCGACTGCACTAGAGAAATCATTTTATTTATAAATGATCATTTTTTAAATATTAATACAATTGTATATATTAGTTAAATAAAAATAACAGGCTTTGAATAAGTCGGGGCTGTCCACCCCGCTCGGGCCTTAATAAATCCGACTATATATAATATATATGCTACTTATTTATTTTCTTAATTTATTGCCAACGAAGGATTGGCAATGAGTTGGGCTGAGAAAGCTTTCCATTTTCCAAAATCCAAAGCCTAACTATATGTTTGGCTAGCCTTACCTAAAGGTTGTCGTTTTTATCATTTCATGTTGATTTCACATCTGTTTTTTTATGTCGTTGTCAATTTTCAAATTATGTAGTTTCATGCTACAACGCAATGTAGTTTCCATGATATGTTGTCGTTCATATAAGAAAAAATCGTTTCTCTTCTACATATTCATTTTATCATCAAATATTAAACTATATAGAATCTACAAATATTTTTTATATTTTGTTTTCTCCATGTTAACCTCACGCGATTTCATGTCGTTCTATAGCTTTTATCTAGCCTAAAGTACCTGATATATTGCTGGATATTTTGTCGTTTTGCCATTTTGTATATTTCTGTCGTTTCCGGATACTATTATCAATCTTCCATTAATTATTTTTTTCCACATTTTATGTCGTCTCCATCATATGTCAATTTTCCCGCACATATTCAATATAAGATCGAAGAAACCAAAGCTTTATAAACTTAGATTCCAAACAGAAAACACAATTAATCTATTCATTTTCTAAGGTATTTTGAATGATAATTTTCTGTAGTTCATGGCGTTTTCTTGATAATACATTGCCGTTTATTCGTATGTTGTTAAATACTTATCAGTACTCGTAACTCGATTTCGGTTAAATGATCATCTGAACGAACTTTCAGTCTTCCAACTACATGCCTAAGGCTCAATCACGATGACTCTTATACAAAACAATCATACCGTTATGATCACCGATCTACGAAGGCTAGTACGAGGTTTCATGTCTTTTTTTGTCCTTAGAGTAAGCATGGATTGGTTCGGAACGTCGAATACTTCGAGTCCAACAATCTCTAGAATAATCGAGATTTGTTCCGACATCCAATTGTTTGATTGTGAGCGTTACTGAAACTAGATTCGATTTTATTATGCTATCGAATTCAATGCAATCATTGTCAAACATTATTGAATTGCTTTTGAACATTTTTGTATCTCCCTCGTTACATCTGTAAAATGACCACGAATTCAATATTTGTTCAACACACCACGACACATGCGAAAAATCCTTTTACTTATTTTTATTGTATCTCATTCTTACTATGCTTCGTGTTCCCTTGTTTTTCCGTCGTCGAGTCTCTTTATTTTTGGTGTAACGGAGTTCGAGAGTATTCAATTTGCAGACGGGCTTTAAGTGGGAAACCGCAGTCACCCCATTATATCCCGGGAAGTTATGCCAACAAACCTCGAGGCAGGCTCGAGCACAATTGGTGCATCTCGGAATCGCTAACCGTTTTTAATTTTACTGGGAAATCCAAGTACGGAGACATGTGAGATGAATTCGCTAAATCTGTAGGAGGCTCTGCATTGGCCAAAAGCTCTCTGAAATCAGCATCCAATCAAGAAATGAACAATCGATGATGATCTTCTTCCCATCATCCATCCGATCCTGAGGTTCTTTAGCCTCCGAAAATGGCGGACCGCAAGCTGTGAAAGCGAACCACTCGAACTCTGGATTGGCTACGGAGACTGAACAGTCCATACACGGATAAGAGATCTCTCGAATCGACGTAGAAGCACGAATCTTACCATCACTGGGGATCTTCTTCCTAGCGATTTCAGATAGAATCCAGATCCGAAAATGGCAACAAAGCTGTTCCTGGTCTCAGCCATTCCACGATCGAGCTTCCATGGCGAACCCTAAATCTCTCAAACCATACAGACCACGAACCAGATCGATCGAGGGGAGAAAAAACGATAGAGAAGAGGATCGGAAGAAAGAGGAAAAAAATTATATATTTATATGGTGAAACCTGAAACGCCTCTGTTGATTGCCACGTGGCTGTATGACTATATATCAATGAGTAGGTCCCAGATCATTGGTTTCTTTCTTTCTTTCATTTAGCTGACTCTCTCTCTCCCTCTCAATTTCTAGAGAGAAACCTCGCGAACGAGAGAGAGAGCTTCTTCTTCTTCTTCTTCTTCTCCTCCTCCTTGGTGGTGCTCGAACCATTGAAATTCCGTGCCCTAGCTTCCATGGCTCTCGCGCAGCGGTAGATCACGCAGGTGCGTCGTTGCGCTCCCTCGGTGAAACTCACTCAACAATGGCGGCGGAGCTAGGGCAGCAGACGGTGGAGTTCTCCGCCCTGGTCGGCCGCGCCGCCGAGGAGTCGTTCCTCTCGCTGAAGGAGCTCGTAGAGAAATCTAGGGATTCGGACCAGTCCGACACCGAGAAGAAGATCAACATCCTCAAGTACATCGTCAAGACCCAGCAGCGAATGCTCAGGCTCAATGTCCTCGCCAAATGGTGCCAACAGGTCGGAACCTCTTCCTCGCGCACTTTCTGATTCTTACCCTTCCTCCTCTTTTTCTTCGTCAATGGCTTCCGGGCTGTCTTTGCCGGAAAATCGAAAAGGAGATTCGCGCTGTAGGCGTTTTCTTGGATTCCGAGTTCGTCTATGGAGATTCTAGGTTTCGTTGATTTGGAGATTCGAATAATGTCTTCCGATGGAAAGGCTGTATATTTTGAATATTATAAGATTGAACATAATTAGAAAATACTAAGAGGGAAGTATGAATTAATTTCGCAGCTATATCTCATGCTTTTCTTTAGGACCAAAAATGTAGAAGCTCATGGTTGGTTTTGAAGCTTAGGTAATAGGCACTGGTCAAGAACTGATATCATTTGTTATTAGATTGTTGAAATTTGAGCAAGTGCTCTAGTGTAGAAATCGATTATCGCCGGGTTTATATTGTTGAAGTAAATGTTATTCCCTTAAAATCTATTGTAAACTTGGTGAGATTGAAGTAATTACATTGATAATTTTTCCTTCTTTAGTAGCCAAGAGAGTTAAGAAAAGGAATTGAGGTAGTATAGTGAACTCGGTTCAAATTACCATTTCGGTACTTATTTGGGCGCTATTGATGTAGCAGATGATAAAGCATATCGATTTGAAGTTATGTAATGAAGTTTTTATCCTAATTGCTTGTCTTTCACTTGCAGAATCCGTTAATACAGTACTGTCAGCAACTCGGGTCCACTTTGTCGAGTCACGACACTTGTTTCACTCAGGCTGCAGATTCCTTGTTTTTTATGCATGAAGGGTTGCAACAAGCTCGTGCTCCGGTGTATGATGTTCCATCTGCGATCGAAATTCTCCTGACGGGATCTTATCAGCGTATGCCCAAATGTGTAGAAGACATGGGCACACAGAGCACCTTAACCGAGGAGGAGCAGAAACCAGCTTTGAGAAAGCTGGACACGCTTGTTAGGTGTAAAATTCTAGAAGTTTCCATTCCCAAAGAGATTTCCGAGGTCAAAATTTCAGATGGTACTGCGATGCTCAGAGTGAATGGCGAGTTTAAGGTGCTAGTTACTCTTGGTTACCGTGGACATTTAAGTATGTGGAGGATTTTGCATTTGGAGCTTCTTGTTGGTGAGAGAAGTGGGCTCATAAAGATGGAGGAAATGCGAAGGCACGTTCTCGGAGATGATCTGGAACGCAGAATGGCAGCTGCAGAAAACCCTTTCACGATATTATATTCAGTTCTTCATGAGCTCTGTGTTGCTCTTGTTATGGACACTGTAATTAGGCAAGTTCAAGCTCTCAGACAAGGGAGATGGAGAGACGCAATTCGGTTTGAGCTTATCTCTGATGGCAGTTCGAGTTCGTCACAAACAAATCAAGAGGGAGAAGCAGATCAATCTGGTCTTCGAACTCCGGGATTAAAAATTCTATATTGGTTAGACTTGGATAAAAATTGTCATATAAAAATTGAACCGGGATCGGATCTGCAAATAAAATGTCTTCATAGTACATTTGTCATAGATCCTTTAACCGGGAAGGAGGCAGAGTTTTCTCTTGACCAAAGTTGCATCGATGTTGAGAGGTTGCTGCTAAGAGCTATATGTTGTCATAGATACACTCGCCTCCTTGAAATCCAGAAAGATCTTGCGAAGAACAGTCAGATTTCTCGTGCTTCAGGGGACGTTGTTCTTCAGTCCTGTGTGGAAGAAACTGATATCGACTCAAAGGTTACAATATTTTCTGTTTCTTCATATTTCTAGTCGCTATTTTACTTGTGAGTATGCTTACACTTCACTAAATTTATTTTACAGGGAGCTTATAAAGCACCGGTCAGTGAATATGAAGAAGGGCAAGAAGTATTACGTGTTCGTGCATACGGATTGTCATTTTTCACCCTCGGAGTAAGCATAAGGTATATGTGACATGAAGCTTTATTACTCAGGGTGGATAATAAAAAACCATATCATAAAAAAGTTCAACCTCAATTATTGCAGCACAATATTTTTATTGAAAAAAGAGAAGTCTTTAACCCAAGCCAATTACTTGTAGAACTGGACGCTACATTCTTCAGTCATCACAGAATATCATTGAGTCATTGGCCTTGTTAGAATGTGAAGATGCTTTGAATCAGGGAAGTATGAATGCAGCTGAAGTTTTCATCAGCTTGAGAAGCAAAAGTATATTGCATTTATTTGCATCTATCAGCAAGTTTTTAGGCCTCGAGGTACGTGTTCTAAAATAATTTTAGGGTTATCAAATTATGGGATCATCTCCAAATGCACGTGTCATTTGTTCAATATCCATATGTATAAGCCAAGGATGCTTGATTATTGTAGGTATACGAACATGGATTGCCTGCAATTAAATTGCCGAAAAGCATTCTGAATGGTTCAGCTATGTTATTGATGGGATTTCCGGACTGTGGGAGTTCTTATTTTCTGCTGATGCAACTCGATAAGGATTTCAACCCCCTTTTCAATTTGCTAGAGGCTAATACTGAACAGTCGGGAAAAGGCAATTTTTCTGATGAGCAAAACCGAGTAGTTCACTCGAAGAAAATAGACATGAACCAAATGCAGATGCTTGAAGGTGAGATGAATTTGAGCTTGCTAGAGTGGGGAAAATCACTTTCCTTTTTGACCATTCAGACTTCAGCTAGCGCTCTCCCTTCGGAACTTAGCTTCGTTGGGGAAAACCGTATTCCTTTGTCGAGTTTCGCATCAGTGGTTGATGAGGTTTTTGGACATTCTATTCCAAATATCTCTTCTCATTTCAACCCATCTTCGGCATCTCATTTTGGCTCTTTAACCGGTAATATTCGTGCTCTAAAATCCGGAACACCGTCTCCTAAATGGGAAGGAAGTTTACCATATGGTGGTTCATTACTTCCTTCAAGCAAGTTGAAGGGATCGCTGCAGTCTAATTCTCATAGTTCTTCATCATCTGTCCCAGGAAGGAGTGGTAAAATACTATCTTCTTCAAAGTCTGAGCAGGATTTAGCTTCATTGAGATCTCCACAATCAGTAGAATTCGGTTCATCCATATCCATGGACGATACTTCTAAGGAAGCGATATATGGCAAATCAGCTCAACTCTTATCTCCACCCCGACCCAATTCAACTCGTATCTCTGGTATGAAAGCAAATGGGCCAAGAATCTCACCTTCGACTCATCTTACTGGGTCTGTCAAGGTTGCTGGATCAAGCCCCGTATGTAAGATATCTCGTCTCTGTTTCTGTCTCTGTCTGTATTGCGGGATTTATTAACCTCATTTATATAATAATAAATAATTATTTACTATTTACAGCCCAGGTCTTTGATTCTGCAGTATGTAACAGCCCCAGTTACGATGTTGTTTCGAAACAAGACAGAAAGCCTCGAAAACGGACGTTGTCAGATATGCTAGATTTGGTTCCAACATTGAAAGGTGTGGATACAAACTCCGGACCTTTTAAGAGCAAGAAAATATCAGAAGCAGTACAAGCTCAGAAAGCATCATCATCACAGGCCCTTCTTCCAATAGACACGGTTTCAAAAGCCGACGGTTATAGTTACGGCAATCTCATAGCCGAAGCTAACAAGGGGAACACGCCATCGGGCATATACGTGTCGGCTCTTCTTCACGTGGTCAGGCACTGTTCGGTCGACATTAAACATGCCAGGTTGACTAGCCAGATGGAGGCACTTGAGATCCCATACGTGGAAGAAACGGGTTTCAGAAGTGCTTCCTCTAACATCTGGCTCCGGCTGCCATTTGCCAGAGATGACACGTGGAAACACATCTGCCTACGACTTGGCAGACCGGGAAGTATGTCGTGGGATGTGAAGATCAACGATCAGCACTTCACGGATCTGTGGGAGCTTCAGAAGGGAAACTGTAGCACACCGTGGGGTTCTGGTGTCCGTATTGCCAACACATCTGACATAGATTCTCACATTCGGTATGACCCTGAAGGCGTTGTTCTCAGCTACCAATCTGTTGAAGGCGATAGTATAAAGAAGTTAGTGGCCGATGTGCAAAGGCTGTCTAATGCGAGGGTGTTTGCCCTCGGGATGAGGCGATTGCTTGGGGTAAGAACCGATGAGAAGGCAGAGGAAATTAGTGACATTAAAGCACCTGTTGATCGGCTTTCGGAGCAGATGAGAAGGGCATTCAGGATTGAGGCAGTAGGGCTGACAAGTCTATGGTTTGGGTTTGTATCGGGCGTGGTGGCACGCTTCGTCGTTGAGTGGGAATCGGGCAGAGAGGGATGCACGATGCACGTTTTTCCTGATCAGCTATGGCCTCATACCAAGGTGTTTCTCTCTCCCGCTTCTTTGTTCTTATAGACGTGCACCTCTCTCATATGCATTCTCAGTTCTGTAGTCTTTCAATAATGGTCTTTGCTCTGGAGTGTCTTCTACTTATATCACATTTGTTATATATGCTAAGTTATATACTAAAAAATTGTGCCGTCATGTGTAATGTTTGTTCTGTTAATCACAGTTCCTGGAAGACTTCATAAACGGCGCTGAAATTGCATCACTGTTGGACTGCATCCGCCTAACCGCAGGACCATTGAACGCTCTCACCGCCGCAACTCGGCCAGCACGGGCTGGCCCAATTCCAGGAGTTCCGGGTGCTGCACAGTCCATATACCCTCAGTCTCTCCCAAAACAGGCCACAAATGTCACTCAGAACCCCTCCAACACTGTAGTGAACCCTGCTGCTACCACAGCTACTAGTCCTCTCGCAAATCACACCCTTCACGGGGCCGCCATGTTAGCCGCAGCGAGCCGAGGCGGCCCTGGAATCGTTCCGAGCGCGCTCTTGCCGATCGATGTTTCAGTCGTTTTGCGAGGCCCGTATTGGATACGGATCATATACCGGAAGCACTTTGCGGTGGACATGCGCTGCTTCGCCGGCGATCAGGTTTGGCTGCAACCGGCCACGCCTCCCAAAGGCGGGCCTTCGATTGGAGGATCGCTCCCTTGTCCGCAGTTCCGGCCGTTCATTATGGAGCATGTAGCGCAGGAGCTGAACGTTTTAGAGCCAAATTTTTCCGGCCAGAGTCCGAGTTTGCCCAATAGCCAAAGTCAACAGAACTCGGTTTCAGCACTGTCGGCTGGCAATGGAAATAGGGTCAATGTTGCCGGTCCTGCTGCCATTTCGAGAACGGCAAATCCAGTAGCTGGGCTGAACCGGATGGGAAGCCCTCTAGGGTCGACCTCAAATTTAGGATTTCTTAATTCAGGGATGCCTATACGTAGACCGCCGGGAGCGGGTGTTCCAGCGCATGTGAGGGGAGAGTTGAACACTGCAATCATTGGGCTCGGTGATGACGGTGGCTATGGAGGCGGGTGGGTCCCACACGTTGCTCTTAAGAAAGTGTTACGTGGTATTCTCAAGTATCTTGGAGTTTTGTGGCTGTTTGCGCAGTTACCGGAACTGTTAAAAGAGATTCTCGGGTCTATCTTGAAGGACAATGAAGGCACGCTCCTGAATTTAGACCAAGAGCAACCTGCTCTACGCTTCTTTGTCGGGTGAGTTTAGACTCCAATTCTTGATACCACTTTCTAATGCTCGGGTATCTTTATAAGAACTCAAACTCATAAGGCTGTTTTAGTAGTTCTCACTGGGTATTTTTATTATTATTTTTATACAGGGGATATGTGTTTGCTGTGAGTGTGCATAGAGTTCAGCTTCTTCTTCAAGTGCTCAGCGTGAAGCGGTTCCATCATCAGCAGCAACAGCAGCAGCAGAACTCAGCCACGGCACAGGAGGAACTTACTCAAACCGAAATCGGAGAGATATGCGATTACTTCAGTCGCCGTGTCGCTTCAGAGCCGTACGATGCATCGCGCGTTGCATCGTTCATCACTCTTCTAACTCTACCCATATCGGTATTACGAGAATTTCTGAAGCTAATCGCATGGAAGAAAGGCTTGGCTCAGGCACAGGGTGGTGACATGGCACCTGCGCAAAAACCCCGAATCGAGTTGTGCCTCGAAAACCACACGGGCTTGAACATGGACGACAGCTCAGAGAATTCATCAGTGGCAAAAAGCAACATTCATTACGACCGGCCCCACAACGCGGTGGACTTCGCCCTAACGGTCGTTCTTGATTCGGCGCACATACCGCACATCAACGTCGCTGGTGGAGCGGCTTGGTTGCCTTATTGTGTCTCCGTGAGGCTTCGCTATTCGTTCGGAGAAAATCCCAATGTCTCGTTTCTCGGCATGGATGGAAGCCACGGCGGTCGATCTTGCTGGTTCCGGGTCGATGATTGGGAGAAGTGCAAACAGAGGGTTTCTCGGACCGTGGAAGCTAATGGGTGTTCGCCAGGTGATAATGCTAATCAAGGAAGGTTGAGATTGATAGCAGATAGCGTGCAAAGAACCCTAAATTTGTGTCTCCAAGGGTTAAGGGAAGGTGCCGGGGTTAGCACAAGCACCATTCCGACATGAGTGGCTGAAACATAAATGTTTGGCTGATTAACGGGTACGAGTAGATTACGGTTTCAGGGATTAGGGACGGTTTGTAGAAGTTTTCAGGGAGTTCCTCTTCATCGTCATCGTCATTAGTTGACCTAGATCTCCTAATGCTTAAGGTTGTATAATGATGAAGCTAGATCAGCTGTAGGGTGCTAAATGTTAATTTTTTTTCATAAAAAGGGTCAGTAATTCTTTAAGGTACTTGTTTGGGCTTTTTTCTGTAGATATTTCTGATACAAATTCTGTAAAAAAAAATAAAAATTGTTTCTTCTGAATTAGCTCTTTCACTGCCAATAGGTTTTTTTTTTTTTTTGCTTATATTATTTTCAATATTTATCATGAGTTAATTGTGATCCGAACCTTTGCTTTTCAAGTTTGCTATCTTTGTGAAAAAACAGTTCAGGAATATTTTGACTGTTTACCTTGCTTTGATAAATTGATGGTAAAAAGATTTAGTAATAATAAAAAAAGGATAATAGCGATAATAACATCGACTACCTTATGTGGTGCTACGTTTTGTGATCCCAGATTTTTTTAATAAAAAAACTAAAGAAAAAAAAAAAAAAGTTGCGTGCTGTCATAGAATAATTTTCAGGTTATTATTTTGTTTTTTCCAGTTATAGAGCCTCGTTGGAATAGTGAATAATCGATTAAGGATCCGAAAGACTGATAATTAATGAATCCATGGCCTTGTCATGATGGTTGACTTTTAAGCCCACAGCTCTTAAAGTCAACACGACTCTGACAACATTGAGACGCTGGAGGAAAAATCCTCATCCAACTTCATTTCGCCATTCAGAAATCGCAAAATCGAAAGAATCTCAACCCATCTCGGATGTCGGGAATCCGACGCGATGAAATTGTGAACGATCCCGTCGACAACGACACCACTTTTACCTGCCATCTTCTTCACTCCTTGCCTTTCCATTACTTCTCTCATCATTTTCGAATCTCTCCAATTCCCACACGCCGCGTATATATTTGACAACGAGACATATGCCTCGTCTTTCTCGGGCTCGAGTTTGAGCAGCTCTTTCGAAGCCGTCTCCGCCAGCTTGGTGTCTCCGTGGGCTCTACACGCGTTGACCATCGCTCCCCATATGGATTGCGTGGGTCCCAACGGCATCTTCTCTATTACGTTTTTCGCCTCTGCTAACCTTCCGGACCGGCCCAAAAGGTCAACCAAACACCCATAGTGCTCTATCTCCGGTTCGATTCCGAATCTCTCCTTCATGCTGTGGAATATCCTCAAACCTTCGTTTACGAGCCCAACGTGAGTGCATGCCGTGAGTACGGCCACAAAACTAACCTTGTTCGGCTTCACAAATCTCTGCATTTCGAGGAATAAATCCAGGGCTCGCTCTCCAAAGCC
Source organism: Parietaria judaica (assembly GCA_954871525.1). Lineage (NCBI taxonomy): Eukaryota > Viridiplantae > Streptophyta > Magnoliopsida > Rosales > Urticaceae > Parietaria > Parietaria judaica. Next base: position 13,770,163 of record OX940862.1, read on the forward strand.
ATGGAAAGCGAGCCCGTTGATCATTGTGGTCCATGCCGTGACGTCTTTATTCATGAGCGCTTCGAAAACCAGAAGCGCAGTTTCGATACTCCCACATTTGCAGTACATGTCTACTAATGCCGAGCCTAGAAACGCATCTAGATTCGTCTGTGTTCTGACAATTAATCCGTGAATTCTCTTTCCTTCGTGCAACGCTCCAGTTTCTGCAGCAGCGGAGATTAAGCACAGCATCGTCACATTATCGGGTTTAACATTCTCTACAATCATGCTACTTACTAGACGTACTATTGTGTTATAATCACCCTTATGTGCAAATCCAGATATTAACGAGTTCCATGAAACGACATCTTTCATGGGCATTTTCTCGAAAAACGACAAGGCGAGATCGAATTCCCCGGTCTTGGCCAATCCCGAGACCACAGTGTTCCACGAAACCAGATCCTTGTTCTTCAAGGCACTGAAAGTCTTTAAAGCAATACCCAACTCTTCACACTTAACATACATGTCCAAAAGAGCATTACCCAATATCAAATTCCCATACTTTCTCCTCTCTATCCACGCATGAACAGACTTCCCGAGCCTCGCGTCTTTCATCGATCCGCAGCACAGCACGAGTCCCAGCGCCGTGAATCCGTCGGTCCCGAGACCCGAATCCATCATCTCACGAAACAGTCCGATCGCTTCCGAGCAGAACCCCTCCCTGGCGTTGGCAATGATCACGGTGTTAAACGACACAACGTCTCGCTCAGACATTCCGTCGAACACCTTCCGGGCAATCTCTCTCGCTCCCTTCTCGAAGTAGACATAGATCAAGGAGTTCCTCAGATACCCATACGAGAAAAATCCTGTAACAATGGCGTGCCCGTGGATCAGCTTCACTTCAGGCACAGATCGAGAAGCTCTGAGCAGATAAAGAAGCGTGTGTTTATCGGGGTTCGTCCCCGAACGGAGCATCGAACTGTACAGAGAAAACGACCGAGTTCTCGCGACGCTAGAGAGAGCCGAGATCATGGAGTTGTATATGTAGAGGTTGGGGAAAGGAGTGCAGTGATCGAAGAGCAGGATCGCCATGTCCAGATTCTCGGGACGCGAGATCGCGGAGAAGAGGATGAGCCTGCTCATCGGAAAGGTCTCTCCGACGAGGCCGAGCCTCATCATCTGAGCGACGATCTGCCGGAAGTGGCTCCTGGAGCGGCATTGCTCGAGCAGAACCAGGGTCCGGTGATTGAGCTCGAGCGACACTGTCGGGCCCCACGCTCTGCTCGAAGCTGAGCTCAGAAGGCGAACCCTGATTCCGATCGGTGCCCAAGAAGCCATTGGATGCAGTTTTTAATTTTAAAAAATGTAATTAAAAGTTGGCTTTTTCGGTGGCCCGAAAGAAGACCACAAGCCCCGTATCGGATCCCGGTTTCATCCCGGTTATGGAACTTGATTCTTTTGGCCCATTTTAGTCCGAACAACAGACATTTTTGTAAAAATAATAAAAATTGGAAAGTGGAACCGGATCGAGGCTTTTTAAAAACGGAGTCATGCCTGGTTCATTTTACTAGCATTATTATCTTCCGATTGATTCAAATTGTCCTTGTCGTTTCTCGAGCTTCTTTTGCCAATGCCTTATCCTATTAAAGATGTCGTTTCTGAAGATCCCTTTAAATAATAAAAGAATGATAAGTCACAATTTAAGTAACATATCACTTAAAAGAGTAGATTGATTTAATAATTTCCGAAAGATATTGCTAATGTTAGCCCTTGAATTCCTCCTCTTTGATACTTCAACTTTATCAAATTCTTTTCAAGGAAAAAGCAAAGTGAAGATGAAACAATCACTCTCTAGTCTACTTTCTCTCTCACCCACTCAATTTCTTCTCTGCAATCATACATCAAATTGAAACATTAAAGTCCACTTTTTTATAACCAGAAGCTTCCAAAATAGCTTTATGAGAGAAGAAAAAAAAGAACCAACAATTATCTAATATCACCTCGCAATAAAGTTTCTTTTCATTTAACCCCCTTCACATCATACATCGATCATACATACCCATCTATTTCTTTTTTAATTAACCTAGACACACCATTATCCAAGCTAGGGGATAAAATAATGATAAACACCCACCATATTACATATATATATATATATATATATATATATATATGTCACTCATAATACTATATAAGAGAGAGAAAATCAAATGGCCTTTTGAAAATAGAAAAAAGGAAAAAACAACCTCTTAGACTTGACCATAGGTTTTCCCTTCCTTTTCTCTTCACGGCCATGAAAAATCACTGACTCAAACCTCTCTCCCGGAAATAAGTTAGCCTACTAGATTATCAAATACCGTAGGGTCTGCTTTCCGGCTCGGACAGGTCCCTACGAGGAGTTGTTCGACTCGGGTTTGACCATGCCCGACGTGTCCGTTTGGTGTGTCTGGAAAATGGCTGAGGCGAGAGAGATGGGCATTATGCACAGCGCCTTTGATTGAAGGAACTGCATTGCGGCTCCGACGTCTTCTTCCATGAGCTTAGCTACTTGTTGCTCGGTTCCGTCGGTTGACCATTTGTCCCATGCTGGCTGACCGTTCCCGCCATCGATTGAGTCTCCCTGAATTGCACAATGTATTGGAAATATTAGTACATGTAGCACTATAATTGACTATCTGGAGTGATTCGAAGAAAATGTAGTACCTCGATTGACGATAGCGGAACATCGGCAACAAGCTGAGCGACCGCACCTGCTCCGCCCAGTCTACTCATACTCAAAACCTGCTCCGAAATGCCACAAAAATTGTTAAAAGCTATCATGAGATTTATTGACTAACTAATTAAATGAATCAAGTTGTGTGATAATGTCTTTCCGAGGTCGACATTGTAACGAATATACATACATAATTATAGAAATAAAAAGAAAAAAACTTTTGATCTTGTTGGAAATACCTTAGTCATACATTTTTAAGGCAGTTATACATTTATTAACATCTAAACAATCCATCCATTTTTTTCTCTGTTAAACATCCACATTGTGGCCCTTAGTCGTGGACGTTTAACCGGGAGAAAAGAAACGGAGCAACAAAATGTAATGTTAGGTATTCAGGTGCTACAAAACGTATAGCATAGGTATTTTCGCCCTTTAAAAAATAGAGATTATCAAGAAACTTTTGGATACTGAGCTTTCGTACCTTTACTTGTAGCCTAAGAAACTTGACATAGTCCACAATTTCATCAAGCATAGCTGCTCTGTCAGTCTGCAAATGATTTTCGGACAATAACGCGTAAGAATTCGGAACTAGCTAAGATGAAATCATAATTAAACTTCGTTTACGACACTTACCTTGTTACAACTAGGAACAAGTTCCTGTAGCGCCTTCATTCTCTCGGCGATTCTTTCCCGGCGTAACTAAAGAGAGTTAAAAAAAAATCATGTTATGATCCTCACAGACTAAGGATTGCTATACAATCAATATATCCGTAAGACGTTTCCGTTTAGAGCGAGCTCTAATCATGAGCGTTATTACGGGCCCGACGCGGAATAAGGTACCACATCTCTATCGAAGATTTTACTCCAATAATATGTAACAAAATCATAGAGAGTGATAATGACTGAATTACCCTCTCTGCGATGCTGTGTGGGTCCGTTGCTTGCCCTCGTCTTGCTCTCACCCTCGGCCGGATCGAAGGCGGCTGGGGGGGAGCAGAAATCCCGCCACTCGTCGCTTGCACATGGAATGGCTGTTTCAACATATTAAGTATTATTTGATTACAGAAAGTTGAAATTGATATATCAACACTTGATGTTGATGATTGTTGAAGGACAAAAAGGGAAGTGATAATATTGCGTAAACAGAAAGAATCCAAAATGATAAAGATCATTAGTCTTCTCGAAAGCTTGAATCCATGGAATGGTAAAGCTCATAAGCAATGAAGGTCATTTCAATGGTGATCCTGAACTGGGATATTCAAAGGGACAACAAGCCGACAGTCCATGGTGGAAGACAATCACAAAGGTCAAACCTCATTCATCATGTCTTTCTCACTTGAAATTTTTCAACAAATATAGCTAAGCACACTAGGGTGAAGATCCCGTTTCAGACATGAACCACGAAACGGTTACAGCAACAGGTGAATGAGTTTGGTCGATTTTTTGAATTAATATGAACGGTTAAAGAAAATATGATAATGTAAATTAGTTTAAAAATTTACTTATTCAATTGTAATAATTAAATAACATGCGAAAAATTAATAAGTTTGTCCATTATCTAATAAATGGATTAAGCGGATATTTTGTCTACTTTTCGGATACAATAAATAAAAAAGATTAATAATCTATATCAAATTAGTTAAAAATTAAGGGTGTATAGCGATGTAAGTACCTAATATATTACTTTTTGCAGCGGTATAAATTCAAAAAAAAAAAATCACAACTAAAGTTCTAAAGTTAACTATTTTAGTTCTCTCAAAAATTTTATCCACTACTTAACGAAGATAAAAAAAGAATTAATTTTTTTAAAAGTGACACGTGCTCAAGACGTAATAATCCATCTAAAATAGAGTTATATCAATTGAAACTTGTCTTTATGTTCATAATTAAAACATTCGATACTTATATGCTATTAATACAATATTTAATGATATGAAAAGAAAAAAAAAACTTGTCACCACAGAAATTTAGCAGGAAAATCCGCGAGTAATCCCCAAAAGTCAAAACTTCCAAAACTCGTGTAGAACTGAACAAGGACACGCGCGGACAAGGCGTGGGCGCGTGGCAATAAAATTACCACGTCTGCTAAAACTGACAGAGACACCACACCACCACTAAAAGAGCTGCTGAAAAGACCAAATGGCCCCTAAAGAGAGTGAAAACGCTCCACACGCTTAAAGACATAGCCCGTCAGTTGAGAGAAACATTCCACACGAGTTGTTGATTAAAATATTGATTAAATTAATTAGATCAGCTTTTCGTTTCACTTTTTTTTTTTGCTTTTTGGACGATTGAGTAAAATAATTAATATTTTTTAGCACAAAGTACGAAAAAGAATAAACCATTTAAAGATTGACATAAGTCAAAATGAAAAGAACGACCTTTTCTTAAACACCAATAATTTGTTGCTTTTTTTGCTTATTTTATTAACTTATATGTCTAAATGAAATAGTGTCGTTTTCGTGTTAATCTGGATAGATTTTTCGAATTTCAATACACAATTATTATATCTGATTATTTCTAATTCTGTTGTATAATTTTTCTTAATTAAATTTAATTAGATTAAAGTGTAATGATTACAGCTGTTTTCTTAAACAAACGATCTTAATTAATTGAGCTGATCATCAAACTAAGCTTCACTAGTGGGAAATGCGTGGATATTAATCCAATTAAGGAAAAATCAGTTTAATTACAACAAATATAGTCACTAAACAGGGCCATAAATGTAAATTAACAGGGAAAGGAACGGAAAAAATAATTTCAGGGGCAAATCGGTCAAACCTGGTGAAGCTGCGACGGAGGCGGTGGCGGCGGTGCCCGAAGCGCGGGACTCCACAACTGCCCGAACGCCGGAAACAGACTCCCCATGTGCACCGAATCCCTCTCCTACCCCCGAAACAGAATCAAAATTACTAAATTACCCTCCGATAATTTACTCGAAAATCGGAGCCAGATAACTCAAGCGGTTGAGCACGGAGGGACTTTTATTCTAGAAAAACAAAAACAAAAAACCGGTAGACTCACGGCGATCGCGGGGCCGTTGTTGGCGGTGGGAGAGGAGGCGTTGGTGGGGTCCATGGCCTGAAAGTGGTGGTGGTGGTGGTGGTCTTCTCTGAACCTGTCGTGGTCGTGCCGGAGGAAGGTCTGCTCGAGGTTGAGGCCCAAGGGGAGGCCCATGCCCATCCTGAAGGGGCCTCCGCCGGAGCCCAGCTGCAGGCCCATGGGGATGGGCTCGCCGCCGGCCAGCATCTGCTCCAGGAAGTCGTCGCCGAGGCCCTCCGCCTGGTTGTTGCTATTCCCCGCCATTGAAGAGGGAGAGCGGGCTTGTTCAAGCTTTTTGGAGCGATGAGAGAGAGAGTGTTGGGGAAATGGGTGGCAGATCCGAAACCCGATGACCCGAGAACTGTCAGATGGGGATTCCAAGGAGCTCACTCACTCACTTCACTTATATATATAAATAGATATATAGCATGGATGGGCAAGGAGTTTCTTTTGAGCTTTGAGATGAGACGTCTGAAATATGGTATAATTTTGTGGCTTCTTCTCCTATATTAATTATAATGGTTTCGAATATAATTAATTATTATTTTATTCTTCGTTAAACTAATAATTATTATTTAAAAAGTGTGAAAGGTGAGCGTGAGGTTAGTGGATGGGAAGACAGAGGAGAATGAGAAAGTTGTGTTGGTGTTTTGAAATGCGCAAACTGCGAGGGTATATGCCAGAATTGCCCATAAACCAACGTTTTCATCGTTGCTTTCGTGCTCTTTATGTGTTTTAAATACACCTTTAAATAATAAAATACGAGCAATTTGGTATATTAATGGGCTTGTTTGGTTTGTTACACTAGTAGTATAATTTTCTTCTTCTTTAATCACGACTTTCTTGGCATTGGTTTTATTAACTCTCGTGTAATATCATACTTATGAGCTCTAGATGCGTGTCAACACGTGGGACCATCTAGCGACGGGCCCTGCTCGACCTAAGGCCAACTTCAATGCAACGGCATAACGCTATTTTCGGTGTTGCTGTTACTCCAAAAATGCTCTAATGAGACTTTTGAAATCACAATATTTCGGTGTGATAGAATAGTATGACACATTATTCACAAGTCACAACACCATAATCTACTAATTTATTGTTAATAAAATACTAAGTGAAAAAATATGGAATTTTGAAAAAATGATAAATGAAAATATATTATTAATAAAATATTAAAGTATATTGTTTGATGCAACTTTTGTGAATAGGATTTGGTGTTAAAATTCTACATAAATAGTGAATTTCAATACCATTTTGGTGTTTGTGGCAGGAAATGCTCTTAGAAGTGAACTTAGAGCTACCAAGCCTCGGATGAAGGCGTAGAATATCGGAGCGCAAAAGGGCGGGGAGATACTTCGGTTCGGACCGCTCTGCAATCTTAGTGCTATTGGTGTAATCCTTTACGTGGACCATGATTCGTCTACTTCAATTGCCTATGCGTACAAGTCTTAGTTAGCAGCAAAGCATGGCTCCCGATAGACAGAACTGTGTTTAGAACAGCGGGCACACCTACTCAAGCCAAAATAATTTTACCACCAAGGGTTCCAGCATCTGCTACATGGCCGATAATTATAATGCAAATTTCACGGAATAGCTACTTCGTTACCGAGTTGAACCACACACAACGCTAATAGTTCATGTGCATACTTTCGCCATTGTTTGCTATAAATATAATGCAATTTTCGCAACTTCTATGTCTCTTATGACTATACATGTACACAAAATTTAATTACATAATTTCGTTGTAGCTTGTTAATTAATTTAATAAATTTTAAAAAATTGTGAATTAAAGTGAAACTTGGCCACTACGTTGAAACACAAAAACATTATCCCGTATAGTATTATTATATATGCTCATGCCCAAATCCCAATGGTCCGATTACAAAGAAAAAAGGTGACAATTTATAAAGTTTTTATAGAAATTTTCTAGCTCATCTTTTAAAATTGCTTTTCTTAGTATATATGAGCTATGACCAATTTAACACCACTAGTTTTATTAAAATCATTAGATCAAAATAGGAATCAATTCATATTAAAGTCCATCACTTTTACTCGGATAAAATAAAACTATACAAATATGAAATATAAAGAATAATGAATGTTTAAGAAGTGTTCAAGTGTGCATACTACAATCATTAAAACAATCACACCCTTTATTCAATTCAATTATATTATTATCTCTTTTTGTTTCTTATGAGTATATGCATTTTCCTCTATCTTTTTTTTTTCTTCATAATTTCACCTACTTATGCTGAGAGGCCTACCATTAAAAAATTATAATTACAAATATGAAGATATGAGGGTATATGGTGTTATATGGATGAGACCGCACCAGAAAGGAGCCCTAGCGCATGCCAAGCCCTGTGGGCCCGCGCGTATGTAATTATACGGCTATGATCTAAGTTATTAGTTTATTTTTATTATATTCCTTTATTTTGGCAGCAAAATATTATAATTTATTGGGATAATAGCGGCATAAGTCCTCAACCTTTACTCAACTGGGGCGGCATAGCTCCAACCCCATTTAATAGCGGTATAAGTACCAAAAGATGATTTCCGTCCATATTTGACTAACGGAAGTAGTCAACGTTTGCGCGGTCAGCTTCTCGTCAACGTGGACGCCACGTAATTCGACATGTCACCATACACGTCATCCTCGTGTCATCAAATTTAATGCAAAATTAATTAAATTTGATGACACGAGGATGACGTGTATGGTGACATGTCGAATTACGTGGCGTCCACGTTGACGAGAAGCTGACCGCGCAAACGTTGACTACTTCCGTTAGTCAAATATGGACGGAAATCATCTTTTGGTACTTATACCGCTATTAAATGGGGTTGGAGCTATGCCGCCCCAGTTGAGTAAAGGTTGAGGACTTATGCCGCTATTATCCCTAATTTATTTGTCTGATTAAAGTTTTATACCGGAATATATGGAGTTATGTTTGGAAGAAGCAAGAAAAATTAATTTTTGAGAAGTAAGACTTTTCGTTTACCTGATGGATTTATTTTAGCGAAGAGTGAAGACCCTCGTTTTGTAATTATATAACACTTATTTTTTTCTTTAAAAATAATGAATTTTAACTTTGTACCTTGAATGGTTAAAGCTTATGTTTAATTTAGTAAAATTCTAAAAATTTATCTCTGATTTTTTATTTCTGTCTATTTACATATAACCTCCTACACTTTGTACTTGTGTTCGTATTCTTTTTTCTTTTGTCCATTTTGATTCATACTATATTCCGCTCGATATTTTTCGTAGTTACACGGCCTTTTTTGTACATATTTGAACCATAGGGTACCACAACAATATACTAGAATGATTATAAAGGGCAAGTATAAAAAAGAAAGCTACATAAAAAATAAAAAATAATAATTTAAAAGTGTTTTTTAGTTTTAGAAAATTAAAAGCCATAAAAATGAAAATATCAAATGAGAGGCCATGGATTAATATTTATTATTATTTTATTGGGTAAACTGCGGCTAATGTACCCAATGTTTGATTTTTTGCGGATTATATACCCAATGTTTATTTTTGGCGGCTAATGTACCCAATGTTTGATCCGTTAGATATTTTTGGGTTTTCCGTCAGTTGACCGTTAAAGAGTTATATGTACACTTTTCGTATTTTTGACATAACTCACTCATTTTTTGTCCAAATTTTATGCATGACCTATGGTTGAAAAGATAAGAGATAGATCTACAACTTTAATGTTTTAAGTTTTGTAAAATCAGTTTTAAAAAAATACGAAATTTCAAGTACAACGTAAAACTGGACATTAGTTTAATGCAAAATATTTGTTTCGAGCAAATTTTAATATACTTAATGACTTTTTATGATGAAACGTAAAAGCAAAAAGTTGTAGATAAATGTTTTATCTTTCCAACGGGTGTTTATTTATAAATTTTGGATAAAAAACGAGTGAGTTATGCCAAAAATATGAAATATTATTTCACATCACATCTTTTATATTTTTGGCATAACTCACTCATTTTTTGTCAAAAATTTATAAATAAACACCCGTTGGAAAGATAAAACATTTATCTACAACTTTTTTCTTTTACGTTTCATCATAAAAAGTCATTAAGTATATTAAAATTTGCTCGAAACAAATATTTTGCATTAAACTAATGTCCAGTTTTACGTTGTACTTGAAATTTCGTATTTTTTTAAAACTGATTTTACAAAACTTAAAACATTAAAGTTGTAGATCTATCTCTTATCTTTCGAACCATAGGTCATGCATAAAATTTGGACAAAAAATGAGTGAGTTATGTCAAAAATACGAAAAGTGTACATATAACTCTCTAACGGTCAACTGACGAAAAACCCAAAAATATCTAACGGATCAAACATTGGGTACATTAGCCGCCAAAAATAAACATTGGGTATATAATCCGCAGAAAATCAAACATTGGGTACATTAGCCGCAGTTTACCCTATTTTATTTAAGTACAAATTTCTTTATCAATCGAAATTGATACGTGGACGGTGGATGTCATGCCACAAAATAACAAATAAATGATCAACTAGCTTTTTTTCGCTTGCTTTGTAGCTCCTAGCTTTGCTGATAGATGTATGTAGTAGTCCTTTATTCATATATGACAATGAACATTATGATGATTTATGATCAATAAAAAAAAAGGTAAAGATAAATGATAAAAATAGATATATATTACAACGAATGAATTATATCATTACCAAAATTAAATACAAAAAAGTAAAGGTCAAAAGTACAACAATAATTTATGTATGTACACTGTACACATATTAATATAAGAGCATTGCCAATTCAAAAATAAAAAATAAAAAATATAAGAGCATTGAAGCCTACACCTTTAAAGAGAGAAATATTCTACGCAATGATAACTATTTTTTAGGGTGGTCTTTTGGTTCCTGAATTATAAAATGACATAGATTGTAATCATTGACGTGTATATCGTCCATCTAATAGATATAGTTGTCTTTATATCCTATATAAATATATGAGTTACTTTTTTTATTTTGTAATTGAAAAATTCGAAATAGTTTTAACCTTTTATTTTTTAGGCAAAGCTTAGCTCAACCAATTTAAAACCAAAAAGAACTTCAAATTTATTATCCAAAACGAAAATGGGATATACTCTAATTCCGAACCCATTTGAGCTGACAATTTGAGCTGACTAAGTCACGCACACACACACACATTGATTCTATACATTTGTATATATATTATTATGAGTCATACAATCATGCATATCTATGTGTAAAAGCTTTATTTTTTTTATTTCAAAACGCATATTGTTTGACCATTGCCACTATCAAGTATCATATACAAATAAGCAAACCAATGCATAGCTAGATTCATGGTGAAGATTGAAAACTTTTATAATCGCACTCACTGAAAATAATGTATTATTCTATTTTGTTTTTGTTTTCTTGATGATTAAGTCAATATTGAAAGATTGATTTAAGCTAGTGTAAACGTGGACCAAGTAGGAGGATTATTGAACGGTCTACAAAAACAAAGAGAAAATAATAGGTGATGTTACAAACTCTTACTAATAGTGATAAATCATGCACTCTCATTTGTGCTTGGAACCTTAACCTCTTGCTTCTCCCCTTCGATCACAGGCATCGGTTTTTCTGTCGGTTCCGGCTCCGGGGCCTTCAGCTCAGTTTCGAACTCCTTCGCAGCCTGCAAAGCCGCCGGAAAATGGGATTGGTACTAGTTTAAGCACTAATCATTCAGTTGGTAAGATAAAATGGTTACACAAGCACACTAGATGATAGTGCTCAAAAGATAAAGACCAAATAATTTAGAACTAGTGCATAAAACACTTTATTAAAAGGTGATGAATACGCCACCATTCTTGGAGTTACTTAGAATAAGTGTGTTCGTCTGTCGCCTCTTGAATTATAAAATGAAGTAATTAATTATGTTTGCCTTTTCGTTTCATTTGTAAGACGAGTCTTCTACACTCTTCTGAGTCTGCATATATATATATATATATATATATATATTATCCTTTACTTAATTAAGTTAGTGGCAAATAGAAAAGAGAGCCTGCGAAGTAGGGCAACAATGGTCAAATGCTTAGCATAGGATTCCCATCATAGAATCTCATTTCAACCTCTCTATGATTATCCATGGTTTCTTTCCACTATGCTCCCTCTTTATTACTTAATTCAAAATGATAAATACCATTCTCAAACCTTTCCAAATTGCTAAGGTAAGAAACTTAAACATGATATCTTGTAAGGAAAACTTCAATAAAGGCTCTGCTATTTGGGAGCTATAATAAGAAGTTTAATTAAATACCTAATCTCCCTACTAGTAGTTGAATGACCAATTCTCCGTCTTTACAATCTATCATTACCTATCGGTGTACGAAGGGCACATCCGCAAAACCTTCCATTAGGGTTGCTTATTCAGTTACCTATAGGCGCCCATCAAGGGTGCAGCTCGAATTTTCATGCTTTGTTACCTTGCTCGCGAAGGAAATGTTGGTTTGTTATTCATTATTCATTTGCCATCAATCGAGAAATGAAATACATCACCACGGTGATTTTTCGTTGGCCGAATTCGTGTTCGGTTTTGTGTTTAATTTCATTACCGGATCCTATCATATTCTAGTCCACGACACAGCACGACATTACAAGCTACACGGGTCTTAGAAACTCATGAAAGACTAGCTAAGTTCAGTCTAGAGAATGGATTTTGAGCTCTTGTATGACTAAGAAACTATGCCTATCAAGTCAGACTAGGAGCCAGATTCTTCTTGTTAACTTGGGGTTCTTGAGGCTGAGACAAAGTCAAAAGACAACACAGCTCTCAAACATTTCGATGAATCAACATTCGATGATTCAAACGAATCCTATTCCGATGTTGATTCAGCTGAACCAGACATCAACGACACAGCATGACATTACAATCCTGAAATGTCCCTCTAAGCTTCTTCCACTATCTCCAAGTGGACTAAATTCTCCAGAAAAAACCAAATGATTATCCTACAATTTCCCATTAAGCCAGAGAGATCCGGAAATTTCGAACCTGTTGGAAGCTCTTGACGGTCTTCCCGATACTCTTCCCAACTTCCGGCAGCTTCTTCGGCCCGAAGACCAGAGCGGCGACGCCGGCGATGACGACGAGCTCAGGCACGCCGAGGCCGAAGAGCGCATTGCAAGTGAGCCCCTTCCTCGCTCGCTCGCCTCCGAGCCGCCTCTTGCTCCGGCCGAGCACCAGAGCTCCCGAGCTCGGCCTGGTCCTGGCCGGGAAAGCCGCGTTGACGCCGCTCTCGGCGAGGAATCTGGAGCGGGACGACGATAGGGGGAGGCACAGAGTCGGTCTGGTAGCCGACTGAGCAATCGATGAGAACTCCATGGATGAGGGCTCTGAAGATTGATGTCGAGCTTCGGTGGTCGTCGAGATTTAGGGTTTTGATTTGGAGAAGAAGTTAATTGTTTTTAATTTTTATTTATTTATTTTATTATTTTATTTTATTTTGGAGCAGTGTAAGATTTTGTGACTAGTTTTAGATAACATTGGGAAGAAGGAGCTGTATCGAAGGATGCCTGGTGGGTCCCGCCCTCTGTGTTTTAGTACACGTGGAAAACGTCTGAGAGCGTTGTGATAGATACGCTGTCGTTTTCGGAGTTTCAACTCTTTTTTTTTTAGAGAGCTCTGCTTGTATGAATTTAATTAAGGAAACTGCCATAATATTTATATAAATATAAAATTACTTTTTAATCTCAAATTTGAAAAACATAAAATTATACACTTTTAGTTTTTTTACACTATTATTATTATATATTTTTTTTGTTATCAAAGACATATTTTGTGTTATAAAAGACAATTTTATGTTATCTATGACAATTTTAATTCTAAATTATCCTTGATAACACAAAAAACTAACATGGATAACAGAAAAAACTGTCTTTGGTAAAACAATAATTAATCTGATTTTTACTTGTTGTTGAAAATTTAGTATTTTATCATTTTTGAAATTAAGGTTAAAACGTGTTTTTAAAACAATTTGACAAGTTTTCCTTTGATAATTGTTTTTAATTTTAAATTATCTTCGATAATTATCTATTGTGTCATGCACGATGCATGTACGTAATTTAATATGGATTCATCAATAATGATTTATGATCTCTAGATTGTAAAATACGAGGTAAGAACTGCAAGGCAATCTATATTGATGAAAATAAGAGATACGTTGTTGACAAATTTGGCAAACGCAATTAATTACGTAAAAACAATAAATAAAATTTTAACTATTTTGAACACAAGATGCCTCTTTCACCTAGCGGCTTTTTGGTGAGCAATCTCCGGTATTGCTCGGAGCTTGCGGGGCTCCGACTAGTAAATTGATTTCGTTTTACTTCGTGCGCGACTTAGACCTATACAAATAGGTGTGAGAATTATGTTGACAGTCATTTAATTTTTTGGAATTCAATTTTACCTGCTCAACTACTTGGTTTGATTGATTTTCCTTTAGATTTTATTAATCCCATTCGTTTTCGTTGATTTATTAAATAACTATTTTCCCATAATAGAAAAATAAATTCATTTTCACCAATTATACACTAAAGTTGATAATTAATAGAAGATATCAAGTTTCAAAATAGAATTAATAACATACTGCAAAATTTAGTGCCATATGGAAGAGGTACCCTATGATTAAAGATACTAATTTAATTTGTTTCGTCTTTGCACGAGTCGGAATCTCTTGATGAACCACTCTAAAAAGTATCTTTGTCGTTTCCTTTCTTTGTCAGTTTTGTTTACATGACTGATTCGGTTTAATCCGCATTCAAGTGGTAACTTGTAAATATATATATATATATATATATATATATATATATATATATATATATACATACGAACAAACATCAGAAAATGTCTTCCTTTTGAAACATCAATGACTAGACTGAGAGCCAAAGATTCAACCGAAGGTAGCAAAAATCGAACTAAAGAATCACTTCTTCACATAATTATCGACAAACCGTAGGCCAAAAATCGGCATAATGCCGCCGGAACCCTACTGATCTCCGCCGGAGCGAATCCGCTTCTGGAGGCACTCCAAGCTCGCCACGCGCTGCATGGAGGCCGACCTCTCGATCTTCCTCGCCCCTCCGGCTGAGTTCTCCGTGGAAGCGCAGTTGGGCTTCGGCTCAAGAGCAGGCACGGCGGGTTGGTGGAAGTGGTGGTTGGCGTCCTCCTGCACGGGAACCGCTGCGTCAGTGGAGGTCTCGGATGGGCTCCCGTCGAACGACGCCATGCTAATGGAAGACATGTCTGACGCACCGTTGAACACGGGGTTCAGTCCCGTCATTCTCTTCACCATCTCCTCCGCCATCTTGATCTGGGTATTCAAAATCTTCATGTCAAAATAGTGATTTTACAGTTTTCTTACAGTTTTGTCAAGTTTTAAGCTACGTAAAATGCAGAGAGAAATTGCTACAGTTTACAAGTTCATACAGAAAAATATTTGAACAAATTAATTAGAAGGAAAATTAGGCGCGGAAGTCATTAACGTAACGTTACACTTTTGTAATAAATCAACATTGTCGGTTGCTAACTGCCGGAGTTCCACTTAAAGTCCAACGACGTCGAGCTTTACAAAGTTCAACAATTTGTGTGACTTGGCATTGTACCGGGATCGTCGTGTGAAAGTTAACGACCAACACCGTCGATTTGTAACAAATGTGTAACATTAGTGACTTTTACCACTAAAAATCGTGTTCAAGTGCTTCAAAAGCACGAATTCAGTGACTTCCGCTGCTATTTTTCCAATTAAAAAATAAGCTGCGACGGACACGACAAGTTCAAAGGGCACGGCAGAACTGGGCACAGCTGAACTGATAATTAATTACTCGGAACTAAATTACCTTTGCTCTCAGTGTTTCAACGTCGGCTTTCAAGACTCTGTTATCTACGGCTGCTTCGTTGTACTTCTGGCTCACGTCAGTGAGGCGCTTTACCAGAGACGAATTTTCGACTCGTAACTGCGAAACCTGCAAATTCAAAGGTTTATAACTTGAAGACATCTTTATAGTAAAAGAAAGGACTGATGAGAAAGGTGGTTGCAAGTACCTGTGTCTCGAGCTCGGTCAAATGGGCCTGCTTTCGTCTTCTCGACCGCCTCGCGGATTCTCTATTTGAAAGCATTCTATGAAAATATAAGGAGTAAAAGTCAGTAAGGAATTTAACATTTAAAACTATTTATAGAGCTAAATGGGAATTGAATAAGCATCGAGTGGTTCTAAACGTTGATGCTTGCTTCATCTCCATTTAACCGCAAATTTTTCAAAAATAACTGGGAGCATTACACGAATCAAATGTCGAGACAAGTCCCTGTTAATTGCAGAGAGCGTTTAATTGCTCGAATACTCGATGTTTTGAACCACTCGGCGTTTACTCAGTTTACGTTTTACAGTAATTTTCTGAACACTTTTTAACTTTTCAGTTTTTACTAGTACGCTTGTTCATTATGCCACAAACATACAGTTTCAGACTCTCAGACGTCCCTTTTCCTTTTCTTTTCTTTTTTGCCCAAATTTTTTACATTTTTCAATTTATACCCCTAAATTATATATTTTTCAATTTTTATACCACAAAATCTATGCCCCGGATCCGCTAATGAAAAGTTTCAAAAACAATTTCACGAGAAGACACGAGTTTACCTTCTCACTCGCTTGGCATCAGAAGGGTCCATATTCTCAGTGATCTCCATGTCACCGTCAACTTCATCGTCTTCGGAAAGCTCGTGCGACGATCCGCTAGTCGCCGGCTTTAACGCAGCCACGGACTTCTTCGGAATGGGTAAAACCGCAATTCCGTTCGCCCCATTACCGTCCTTATCCACGGACCTGGATAAATCATACTCACCTCCTACACAAACCAAACACGATACTTCAATCTCTAAACATTCAAGAATCATTATCCAATTTCCAATCAAACAGATATCCAAACACCAGGTACCTCTCGACGGAGCTTGATTTCCCGGTTGCGGAGTACTCGAAGCCTGCGAACCGCAGTCGCCTGAAGCAGCGGAATCCTGAGCTTTTTTGAAACATCCCTTTAAACAAGAAAAGAGAAAGGAATTCAGGTGGCAAAAAGCACGGTCAAACCTTATGAGTAGTAATCTCGGAATATTTTCCTTTTACTCAGAAAAGTAGCTTTTCCCAGAAAATTCTGTTCAACAGGCCCACAAATCATATACATATAGTATACAACTATACATATATATATATATATATATATATATATATTCTAAAATCTAAACAATCCATTCTTCGTTCAAAGAAGATAAACATGGAAGAAGCAAAATAAAGTTATACGGATCTCAACATGCTTGCTCTGTTTGGTTACGGAGAAAATGCCAGAAAATGGAGATCAAACATTCAAACAAACAGAGGGCCAAACACATTACCGATCCATGATGTTTTCCTTACAAAAAATAAGAAGAAAAAAATCCACAAAAATGGAGGAAAAAGATATTAGGAAGCGAGCTTACCCTAGACAGAGCAACCGCAGCGCAAGCGAGGTTGAGCTTGCTCTTGAGGAACGCCTGGTAATCCTCGGAATCGACCGGGATATCGCCGTTCCTCTTCTCGTTCGAGGAAGCCGAGGCGCCGATCTTGCTATTCCCGTCGTTCCTCGACGACGAGGACGACGAGACATCATCCTTGACCTTGACCTCGCCGGCATCGCTCTCCTCCACGGGAGGAAGCCTCTGGTGTTGCTGTCGCTTCGGCGAAGACGACGACTGATCCGTCTCCTGGAGGAACCGCTGGAACGCCCACTCCGACGCGCTCCGGTTCATCGCCGACGGCGCGTGCTCGCCGAGCTTCGACGCCGCTGGAGACGACGACGACGACCAGAACTGGTCGGAGATCTCCTCCACTGAAAACACCCTATCCATTTTCTCTCTCCTCGCTATTTCTGTGTTGAAAGTTTTTGTTATCCGTGTCTGGGATTCATCGGAAATAAATAATGGATTATTTATAAATAAACAAATATAAAAAATGTCTGGTTGTGGGCCCCACTTTATACAATAGACGAATTAGCCCCGATTGGACAATGGCGATGTTTTTTTGGGTTGAATTTTATTGGCCAAAAAAAGTAACAATTTCAGTTCTTGCCACTTGTCGTTCCTTTGGAATTCAATCATTGATTTATTGCTTCAAATACATTTTTTGGATAATGCATATTAAACTTTTTCTTATTTTTTTTTAAAGAATAATATTTGTTTCTAAATTCTAATGCATGGACATGGACTTAGATAGAGAAATTTTAGCTATTTAAATATTTCTTCTGATTATGTTTTATGAGGTTACGTAAGATGTATAGAAAATAAAAATATTTGCGTATTAAAATTCTATATAAAATAATATTCGTGAGACTTTATTAATTTGGAGATATTCAATAAAATACTATTTTAGGAACTTAAAATGTTTACTTTTTTAAGTTTTAAAAAAAATAAATATTAGGTAGATGGATTCAATTAATCATTTAGGACCAATTCATTTAGTTATTTTTAAATAATTAATTTTTGGGCAATGGCTAATGATCAATGTTTGTGGAGTATGTCGGATAAGATTTATTCTTTTGTGAAAAATTGGAATTATATTAAATATTGTTGAGTTTTTAATTATTGAATTTTGTTCACGAGTGATGATATATTACCTTACAAAATCGTGTATATCGGAAAACGACAACGTGATATGAACAATGTCATAAACTGTGTTCCTCCTATTAAAGTGTAACAACTCATAAACACACAAAAATATTGTCACAAACACTTTGATGGTAATTGATCGTCGATAGATAGGCTTATCCATATAAACAGATAAATATATAAATATTTATAAATGCTCTAATTTCGCACGTAAAATAGGGATGGAGAACACATGCACGGAAACTAAAATATTTTTTACGTAGTTTAATCACATGCACCAATTTTAAATTTTATATTATTTTGTGAAATGCAAAAACTACCGACCAAATACGAAAACAATTATGATCTAACTAAATGTTTGACTTTAAATAAATTGCATGTCCATACAAATAAAATAAAAAAACTTCGAATAAATTATCGCAAAATACGGACATGTCGTGTCATCTTATATATATGTATAATGTATATAGATATTATATATATGTGAATAACAAATGGGGTAGTGTGTTTCCCTTCTTACAACAATATAATTTGATTTATTGTCAATACTTTAGTGATTAGACGGAATGAATGAGCGATAATTACAATTGGACTCTAAAAATATCCATTTACTTAAAGTAAATGATTTTTTTGTGATTTAGAAAGGAAAAAAAAAAAACTAAAAATATTAAAGTTATAGTCAATTGTGCCTGTGAAAGTTTATTTATAGTGAAAAATATAAAAATACAATCAAACTTTAGTTCCCTTTTATTTTTATTAAAAAAAATTAATGAATTTCATATATGTTAAATTTTATATGGAAGAACATAAGTCATTTTCACATTATTTGTTTGATAACTTGATTCTCCCTCTTTTAAAGTTTTTTTGTTTACTACTTTGAACTTAAATAGTCTTTCACAATATAAAAAACTTAAATAGTTATTCCGGCCGTTGATTATATAAATTAAGTATTTTAGTCACTATAATTTATATTTAGGGTTATTAGTGATAAAAATACCTAAATAGTTTAGAAATAGAGCGATATATAATTGATTTTAAAAATTGTGATAAAAACACCTAAACCTTACTTTTTCTTAGAAATATTATAATGTCATCCATTTTTTTCATCCAGCTCCGTTAATAGATGGAGTTCTAACATTCTAACAAAAATTAAAATTTATGTATTTTTATCACATTTTTTAATTGAATTAGTTATAATATTATATACTGTTTCATTTTCAAAATATTTAAGTAGTTTTATTACTACTAATATTTTTATTTACAATACGTGTGTGTAATACTAATAGTAAGAGTCAATCTATTCGTGGAGCAGAAATGGCCCAACGGTTCCCAAGCTGATTGGATAACGTACCGTGCGACGCGGCGTCTCATTTGACCCATTTATGGATAAATACTAAATCGGCCCCACATTATTTTAACTGGGCCCACCTGTCCCTCGGACATTTATATATAAATATAACAAAGTTTCTTTTAAGGCACTTAAACTCGGAAAGTTCCACTTGACCGATATGTATGTTCCACTTGTTCTGTTTCATTATTTTTTGATGACTAATGACTTATGAGTAATTGAGTAATGTCCCCCTAAACTTTGAATGTTGTGCACTTTATCCCGTTAATTTTAATATCTGACATTAATAGCCCTTAAGCTTTTACATGGTTTCCATCATGTGAAAAATTATGATTTTTTTTTATTATTATTTATGATTTATTCGAGAGCGTAACGAGATAGATATAATATACTACATTGTTAGACTATTATGAAGCGGTTGAAGTGCCTTATTCTAAAAATAAAAATAGTTGGTAAATTAGAGAGAAAATTTTTGGAATTACATACTACATATTAATACTAATTATTCTCTTCTTTTAACGTGTAGGAAACAATATGTTTTTATAAAAAGGTCAAGGGTTATATTTGCCAAAAATAGAACTCGAGATCATATATAATAAAGGGATAATAGTGGCAAAAGTAGCCAAAGTTAGGTTAAGTTTGCTAATAAGTGGCCAAAGCGATTTAATATCGGCAAAAGTAGCCAAAGTTTACCAAATCGTGGACAATAGAAATTCCATCCATTTCATGCCAACGTCGTTTGCCACATCATTTCCACGAGGGTTGAGCTTTGGCAACTTATTTGCACAGTAGGCCTAATTTGGCCACTTTTGCCGCTATTACCCCCTTAAATTTTTTATGTCCCTAAGTATTTTTTTTAAGGTTTATCTTGATATTTTTGTTAATTATTTGACTAAAATATGATTTCCGTAAGAATTAATTCCGTTTTTTAAATTTAGCACGATGAAAATCACTATCAATTCTGAAAATATAAAAATGTGCTATCGGTTTCACATGTAATTTATTATCATAGGATTTGATATAAAACCTACATATGTGATTGTTAGGGATCATTTTTTTTTTTAAGGAAATACCCATTTAGCCACAACTTTTTTTTTTTTTGAAAAAATTATTCATTATGTGTATAATGTACCAAAATGGTCACTGTTTTAAGAAGTTTGTACAAAATGAGAATTTTGTTGATAATGTTGGCATAACATTGTTAGTTAGAGCCGGGACTAAATCGAGACTTTGTAAATTATTTTATTGAGATTAATGTAATGAAACTTTACAGTACCAAGTAATATTTCTCTGTAGGTTATGTGTGGTGATTTCAAATGACTAACTCCATAAAAGCATGGTACAATAAAATTTCATTAAATTAATAATCTTAATAAAATAATATTACAAAGTCTTGATTTTAGTCTTGGCTCTTACTAACAATGTTAGGCCAACAATATTAACAAAATTCTTATTTTGTACAAACTAAACTACCCATCATGGTAAATTTTAATACACACAATGAATAATTTAAAAAAAAAAATTGCGGCTGGATGAGTATTTCGTACGATTTCCTTGGAAAAAAACTTATGGTCCCTAAAAATTACATATATAAAGGTTTTATGTCAAATCATGTGATCATAAATTAAATGTGAAACCGATAGCACATTGTAATGTTTTCAGAATTGAGAGTGATTTTCATCGTTCTAAATTTAAAAAATAGAATCATTTCTTCCGAAAATCAGATTTTAGTCAAATATTAACAAAATATATCTCGATAAATCCTAAAAAATACTTTGGAACGTAAAAAATTTAAGGGGTGATAGCGGCAAAAGTGGCCAAAGTTAGGCCTACTGTGCAAATAAGTGGCCAAAGCTCAGCGCTCGTGGAAATGACGTGGCAAACGGCGTTAGCATGAAATGGATGGAATTTGTACTGTCCACGGTTTGGTAAAATTTGGCTACTATGCCGATATTAAATCGCTTTGGCCACTTATTTGCACACTTAGCCTAACTTTGGCTACTTTTGCCGCTATTATCTCTATAATAAAATGTATAACTAACAAAGTTCAAGGGACGTTTATGCAATTATTTATTTCTTATTTCATTGTATGTCTTGGGGCTAGACAAATGTTGAAAGGGCAAACTGCGGCTAAAATACTAAATGTTTCATTTCTTTTTTAATTATATACCTAAAGCTTTTTTTTGGTGGCTATAATACCTAAAGTTTATTCCGTTAACGCCAAACGTACCCACCGTTAAATTTCCGTTATTTCGCCCGCGTGGCATATATTATAAGGGTAAACTGTAGCTAAAATACCCAATATTTCATTTTTTTAATTATGTACCCAATGTTTTTTTTTTTGTGGCTATAAAATGTGTATAAATATCATTTTTATAAATATTTATAAAAGATATTATAAATTTTCTATTAAACCCTAAACCCTATTAAAAAATGTCACGCGGGCGAAATAACGGAAATTTAACGGTGGGTACGTTTGCCGTTAACAGAATAAACTTTGGGTACATAATTAAATGGGTAAACTACGGCTAAAATACCCAATGTTTCAAAAATTTTTAATTATGTACCCAAAGTTTTTTTTTGGTGGCTATAATACCCAAAGTTTATTCCGTTAACGCCAAACGAACCCGCCGTTAAATCTCCGTTATTTTTCCCGCGGCTAAAATACCCAATGTTTCATTTTTTTTAATTATGTACCCAAAGTTATTTTTTGGTGGCTATAATACCCAAAGTTTATTCTGTTAACGCCAAATGTACCCACCGTTAAATTTCCGTTATTTCGCCCCCGTGGCACATATTTTTTTTAATAGGGTTTAGGGTTTAATATAAAATTTATAATATTGTTTATAAATATTTATAAAAATAACATTTATATACACATTTTATAGATTATGTAATTTATAAATGTAATATATAATATATCTAGCATAAAGTTATTTTATATTTTATAATTTTATTTCAATCTATTAATTATGAATATTTACATGGAATGTTATTTATTATATTTTTTAACATATTTTATTATATAGTTATAATTGAACTTTACATGTTACATTTTATAAATTATATAATTTATAAATGTTAAATATAAATTATCTACTTCAAGGTTTTAAATACCGTTTGCCGATGTCGTTTTGCACTTTTCATTTTATGGATATATTGCTTGTCGATTGGTATCTCATAGGTAAATCGATGGATATGCCGGTGGGTATGTTTGGCGTTAACGGAATAAACTTTGGGTATTACAGCCACCGAAAAAAAAAACTTTGGGTACATAATTAAAAAAAATGGAAACATTGGGTATTTTAGCCGCAGTTTACCCTTATAATAACGGAGATTTAACGGCGGGTTCGTTTGGCGTTAACGGAATAAACTTTGGGTATTATAGCCACCAAAAAAAAACTTTGGGTACATAATTAAAAAAATTTGAAACATTGGGTATTTTAGCCGCAGTTTACCCTAATTAAATAATGAAACATTGGGTATTTTAGCCGCGGGCAAAATAACGGAGATTAAACGGTGGGTACGTTTGGCGTTAACGGAATAAAGTTTGGGTATTATAGCCACACAGAAAAAACTTTAGGTACATAATTAAAAAAATGAAACATTAGGTATTTTAACCGCAATTTAACCATGTTGAAATAAAGAAATAAGTGAATTTGATCTTTGACAAAAGACAACAAATTATTAATTTTAAATATTTAGAGAGAGGATCGCCCACTAGAGAAAAAGAGCGCTATGAATTAATTATTAATGTTTATGCTTGAATATTATATATTTATTTTTCATATAAAAGAATTATTAAAAGGGCAAGCACAATCTTCTAGTGTGAGAATTATAATAATATTTAATTAATAGGAAGAGAAAAAAATGACTTTAATTTCCTCCGAGCTTATCCATGAATAATGATTATTTAATTCCTAACCCAACTTCCGTGAAAATGATGCCTTCTCCTGGTTAATAATTAGGTCTCGTGAGGAACTACTTGACTTATTTTTATTTTTATTTTCTTCATAATTTTACAGATGGTACTTTCAAATGTAATGTAACTTTATGCTTCAATAACAACATGGATATTATTTTTTAGTATCAAACAAAAAGAATCAAATCGTTCAACATGGCGTTAATGGTCCATGGATTTAAATCAATTTATAGGTATATTGTTTTATGAGTTAAAATCTCCAAGTGGCATCAACTAATTTTTTTTCCTTTGTCCAATGTTCTTTCGAGGCAGACATTATAGTGTTAAATTAATAGTAATGTTAAAAATCGAAAAACGAATCCATTCCAATTTACAAATATCATGACTTAGTTTTATAAATTATAAATATAAAAATTCAATAGACCTTTTAGTAATTGACTACGACTACGCAGTCTTATCAATTATCAATCATTAGGTGTAATATATAAAAAAATGTTTCTAGACCAATAAAAAAGAGTATATATAATACTTATATACTAAACTCATTATTCATTATCATTTTTCTCAACAACTTATAATTATGCATGTCCTCTAATTTTGTATTTTTATTTATGAATTTACCCATCTAAAATATAACACTTTTCCCCTTGATTTTCTAATTGTATATATTTTACCCTATAATATAAACTTATTATGTTATATCGCATTGCCTCTAAGACTTCTTACTGTGTATCATTTTGCTCCTTTTAGCTAACAATTATGTACTAGTCTTCCTCCTAGAGCTGCACATCGCGGTCTCGCGGCGCGTCGCGACTCGGTCGCCAAAACCGCGAGAACACACGTCGCGACGTGTCGTGGCGTGTGCGGTCGCGGCGCGTCGCGAGTTGGTCGCGAATTGAGGGAAAGAGAGAGACAGCGAGGTTTTTTTGGGTTGCGGCAAAAGTTGTATATTTGGTTCCGATGTTTAACTTTGTTAATTGTTAGTTTTTAACCGAATTTAAATGTTAAAAATGTAAATTTGTAACATAATATTATTTTTAAATATTTAATAACAAATAAATAAATATAACAAAACGAGATATTAAAAAAAAGAGTTGTATTATTCATTGTGAATATTACAATAAGTGGAAGAAAGCTGTAATATTCAGTGTAAACATTACAAGATGCCTCACTAAAACCTCTCTTGTAAAACCCTCCTTAGGGACTAAAAACCAAGAGAGGAAAGAGCACATCATTATTGGCGCTAACTTTGCATCACTCCGGGAACCAGGCGTTAAACCTTTCAGTCATAAGCTCAAGCTCGGTTGGTTCGGAACGTTGGCCGATTACGGGGTTGTGGAACATCCAATCGTTCAACACCACGGCTTGCTCGAGGTGTGTGTTGGTTATTGAGGACCTCCGATCGTCGATGATGTTCTGAGCTGTGCCTGTGTCGTGCGCTCTCCGATGCAACGCTTGAAATGGGGATGGACAGGATGTCCCTCGCCATTCTTGCCAATATCGGGAATCTTTCCCGTTCATTCTTCCACCACGTGATGACATCGAACTCAATTGATTGGTCGTCGATCCGAAGGCCGTAGTACCGCTTCACTTCGTCTGGTGCGCCGTCTGTGTCGTCCGTCCACCCGATGCTTCCCCGCGATCCAATCTTTGCTTGAGTCTCCGGCTAAACTCTAAAGCGGACTTGGTTGGGCTTTCCATCACTGTCCTCCGTTCCGCCTCGACGTTGAACTGTGGGAACCGCCGGTCGTATTCCCTGTACAATTCATAAAAAGCTTCATTAACAACCTTAATGTAATCAGAGTAGTCCACCCCTATGTTTTGCCCGATTGCTAACATTAACGGACCGAACGTAAACATAATACGAGGGTCTAATATAGAACCGAAGCAATACGAAAAAGGGGGTGGATCCCAATAACTTTTGAATTTTTCAACCATTCCTTGAATCAAGGGAGCAATAATTGGGTCGTTTTCGTATTCTGTAAAAGTGTTAGTAATTTCAAATAGACCCGATAGACCATGATTCAAAGAATGGCATTTTTGGTTAGAGAAATTTAAAGTAACAGCATAAAAGGGTTTAAGGAAGTTGGTGAATTTTTCTGCGGTTGCCCATTCCGCCTCCGAGATTCGCGCTGACGGCTCGAGTTCCTTGTGGAGGAAGTGGTCCAACGGTAGCCTCTGCTTACACACGACTGAAACCATTAGATACGTAGAGTTCCACCGTGTATTATTATCTAATCCGAACCTGTTCGCTTTATGATTGTGTTCTTTACAAAATCGCCTCCACCTATTAGTAATTTGAGAATGCTGGATCCAATCAACAATGCCGCGTATTTTTTCTACTTGATCGGCAATTACTCGCTCGCCCGTTCGTGCAATTAAGTTTATAATGTGACAAGCGCACCGTTGATGTAAAATATTACGAAATTGATTAACGGGCAAAGTAGCCTCCAAAATAGTAATAGCGGCATTATTGTTTGAGGCATTATCTAACGTAATAGATATAACACGATTTTGTAAACCCCAATCATTTAATAGTTCTATTATTTTTTCGGAAATGTTTTGGCCGGTATGGCGACACTCGAACGGTGATAGGTTTAAAAGTTTTTGACACGGTTCCCAATCTTCGTCTACATAATGAGCGGTCAGACTCATATAATCGTTTAGCATCGGACCGCTCCACAAATCGGTCGTAAAAGCAACGTTGATACTAGACATTTTAAAAAAATCGACCAAATAGTTTTTTTGCATAGAATAAGCTTTTTCCATGTCCCTAGTATACGTCGTACGGGAAAACTGTTGGTAAGACGGATTAATCCTTTGCATGTATTGTGTATGCGCAGGATTTTCCACCAAACTCAACGGTGCGCCCGTAGACAATAACCATTCGAGTGTCCATTTCCGTAAGTTTGGGGTCGTGAGTCTACTTACATGTGATGTGTTTACCTCGTCGAGTGCGTCGGTTGGGAAGCACTCTTTCGCGTGGCGGTTCAAGTGGCCGGTCCCGCGTTCACCCATCCCGTCTAGGACGTGCCCGCACTTTTTGCACGTCGCCAGTTTAACGCGGACACCGTGCTCGTTAATGTGCCGATCTTCATGAAAGAAGTTCCACACCGCGGCCGTGTTTGGCCGTCCCCACGCCAAGCCATGAGGATTTGATCTATTAAAACCAAAGGAAATTAAATATTTAAATGTCATAAAGTTTATTATTCATCATATTGATTTAATTTAATGTCTTATGGTTAAATAAAAAAGTTAACAAAATTAAAATGGTATAGAACTCCCCGAGGTTCCCAAGCTTTTCTAGACAGAACTCCCCGAGGTTCCCAGGCTAGCTTGGAGGAGATTGCAAAGCAAACCTTATTTAAAAACCAATCTTTCTAAGACACCGAAATCCATTAAGAACTTTATAATTATCACCACACATACAAATTACCTTTTTAATTTTAATAGCTTATTTAAGTAACCATTTAATGTTTATTAAATCTCAAGAACGTCGTTTCTGATGTGGAAGATCAGTCGGAACCGCAACACAGAGCATACTAAGACTTTCAAGAGACGTGGCAAATTAATTAATTAAACTAATAATAATTAATTAATTAAAATAATTAAACTTATAATTAAACAATAGGATTAAACTAATAATAATTAATTAAATAAAATAATTAAACTTATAATAATTAATTAAATAAAATAATTAAATTTATTAATTATTACCTGGATCGAGAACGTCGAGGATTGCCGACGGAGGCTTCAGCGGCTTCTTGATGGGAAGGTTCGGGGGAACCGTCGTGGAACGAGCCGACAACGGAGCCATGGACAGAGGGCGGCGTCGGAAGCTCGGCATCATTCGGCGTGTTGAGTTTCTTGAAAGTTGGCATCGTGGGCGCGTTGAGTTTCGTCTTCGTCGGGGTGTTGGACTTCTTGACCGGCTTGTTGTTGAAGCATGAGTTGGAAAAACGGATCGTTATTTCCCGCCCTTAATTGAGCTACCGCGTCGACCAAAACTTGGGGCACACGCTCCGGATTGGCGTCGTGCGCGCCCATCGCCCGGACTAGACTAGGTCGTAGAGACCGTACCGTATCATCGGGGTAATCGGGATTTGGTGGGGAAGGAAAAATTTCTGCCGGTAGCATAACGGGGATATAGCCGTCGGGCGTAGGTTGGCCGGGAGCCATGGGTTGAAATTGGGGTTCCAACCTCCTAGCCGTCCTTCGACCCCCGGAATTACCGCTTCTTAGAGACATAATAGAGAACTTTGAGAACTTTGAGAATTGAGAGAACTTTGTGAATTTGAGAGAGAGATTGAAGATTGTTGGTGAAGAAATGAGGGAGGAAGGGGTGGTATTTATAGGGTTGGAGGAGATAGTTGGGTGGGTGAATAATTATTGAGGTGGGTGAAATTTTATTGAAATTCGGGTAAAAATTTAGGGATTTACGCCCAAAACAAACACAAAAAATCACACCCATCGGATCGCTGACGTGGCGAGATCGTGGCCGTCGGATCAAGTGCGCGGATCGAGCCTCAGGAGTCGCGACTTCGCCCTCACGTCGCGACGCGTCGCCATTTTCACCCTCAGCGTCGCGAACGTCGCGAACTCCAAGAGTGCGTCACGACTCGTCGCGGGGTCGTCTCGCGGTGTATCCGTGCAGCTCTACTTCCTCCTCAAAGCTAAATGTACACAACTTCTACAAAATAAAATCGTGTTTTCTTATCTCTTAAAACTATCCTACTTGTCACTCTAAATATTTTTGTAGAATTTTTTGTATATCTCTCTCGGAATTTTCCCTTCACGGTATTACTATTGCTAGATTCTCCGTCATTCACTTCCACAAAGTCTAAATTCGTCCTTTTTGTCGATAAGTTATAACTTCACATTAAATTTTAACGAACAACTGTTAATTATTTAATGGATAGAGTTTATTTGACACGGGTTTAAATTTAAGGGCTAACTAAAATATTCAAGGTGATAAAGCTGCAAAATGATTTAATGATAATTTTAAATGGCAAATAAATGAAGTTTTATATTTACTCATGCAAATAATCGTAGGAATAAATAAGGTAGAAAAAGTAATGAAAATTGCAAGTTGCAGACTCTCTTCCAATCCATAATTGTTGGCAATCACTTCATACTTATCTACACACCAAATGGCTCAAAAACATATCTTTCTCTCTTCGACCAAATTGGCTATAAAAAATCTTGTGCAATTTATATTATTAAACAATTTACTTATTTTTTTAAAAACAATTTAAGATCTACCCGACCAAGAATAACAAAACTATTCTTTATCATAGATCTTAAGATCTACCAAATTGGTGCCGATGAGTAGGGTTGACAATATTATCATTACGTACATTGGTCATTAGTATCTGTTGTAGAGACGTATCAAAATTTTATACGATTATTTTCGGTCGTTTTGTTTGGATAGAATTCAAATAGAAAATACAATAAATTTTATAAACATGTGTACCTTAACTCACTAGAAACGTGGAGATTAGAGTACTTTGAAAATCTAGCCTTTTCTGGATATGATTTTTGGTTTTTGGCATGTTGACTAGTCTTAAATTTAAAAAGGCCCAAATGTATAGATAATATTTTTACATTTTAAACACATAAAATATTCATATAGTTTAAACTTAAAATCACAAACGTCCTATTTTTGAATGATCTATAAAAACATAGCTACTTTTAATCCTACTTATTCTTTGATCAAATATATCATTTCGTCAAGAGACCCAGGACCCGCTCCGATATTAGATTTTGGATACAGACATATTTATTCACGAAACTAATTTAGATGGAAAAATATACATATTTTAAATGCTATATCCACTATCCTTTAATTACTTCTGATACTAAGAATTATCAGGCATATCCAAGTGGCTTCATGATTGAGATATATATTTCCAATAATATCATGATATTCCGAGGGAAATATAAGAGTTGAAACCAACCCCACCAAATATAATTATTGTACACATTTCAATAATTGCTCATAAAAGTTGACAGATTCTAGACAATGCTAGAAAGAAAACGAGTGAGATAGATCACACCAAGTAGGAGCTCAACGGTGAACCAGTCCCTTTCATGTCGCAACTTATTCTTAAAGAATCCAAAATGGGCATCAATCACTTCTTAAGATAGACACAGAAAGAATCTAATAAATAGGAATGCTCGAACACTCGATAGATAGAGAAACATACGCGGGATCGCGTTGATTTAGGGACTCAACGCCTCTCGGAAACCGACTCCGTGTTGAAGAGGTACTTCACCCGCGAGAGAACCGAATCATGGGCCGGATCGTACGGATGATCCTTTGAGGGGATTTCAAGAATGGCCGGGATTGGTTTGTTGTAGCTGTCCACTAGGTATCTTATCATGTTTGCAACCTGTTTCACAGATTTAAATTAGGATTTCTTTCGGACTTGATATTTTTTCATTCTATGGGGGGTTGTAAGAACTCATTTTGTCTAAAATATCCATTAATTAAAAAAACACAATGGAAATCGAGGATTTAAGACGGCGTTCCAAAGCGTAAGCCTCAATAACAACAATAAATTAATTAAATATTATATATCTCATATGATTCCACTTGAATTCATCAATAGATGTATTATGTCTTAAGGTTTAAGATATTTAGGGTTTTTCTGTGATGAGGGAGACATAAACAGGGATTAAGGGTCCTTTTAGGGTTATTTTATTTTTTTCACCTGAAATAACCCAAGTAATTAAAAATATAGCCTAAAATAGTTTTAGAAACTAGGCAAAACAGGGCCAAAATAAACAAACACATAGCCTTAGAGGCTTTTTTTTTTAGGGCCTTGCCTCGAGGGATTTTGAAACTATGTATGGAACACTTATGTTGCAAGTTGACATGGACTCACATATTGGCTGATTAAAACGATGGCAGTGTTGTCTCTTGTGGTGAAGTCCTTGAAGGCATCTTCGATTGCTTTAACCGTTGTTTCTGAACAAAAATATACCTTTAGTAAAAACGAAATATAGCAAGTGATAAGTTAGATATGCTCTAAAAACTACTGTGAACTAAAGTTGAATTACTTTCTCGTACTAAAAGCTACTTCATGTCACAACTTCAAGAGCACGGACGGACATGTTGAATTTTTCAAAATTATACAGCACTGTCAACCGCAAGTTGCCAATTTTTATTTATTTTTTGCCCTAGTAATGAAGACAACTACAGTCAACCGAAATCGCATTGTATATAAGTCAACTTCTAGCACCAAAATATTTCAGATGATAACATGTAACAGTTGTAGTGTAGTAAAAAACATATCAAGGAAAGTGTACGGATAAATATAGCCCATCCTAAATTTGATCTAAAAGCTGTTTAGGATGTGACTGACTTTTTCGTTTCTTCGCCAAAGCACTGAAAAAATTAATACCATTTGGTTGTATACAGAGAGAATTTACAAGTGAATTGTTACATAAAATGCTTAGCTAGTAAGACAACTTATGATACTAAAAAAAATAAAATTCCGACATAATAATTCAAGAATCACGAAGACATACTTGAATCAACAATGAGATAGTTTGTTTTTCTTCGCACGTCTACATCACCCACCCCGGCGAGCAAAAATCCAGTTATTGTGTCCTACAAGATTGAGATCACCAATACATTGGAGTTCGTATAGTTCTGACTTAAGAGCACGGCGACAATCTCCAAAAAAAATCAACACTTGTTCAAGTTTACAACAAAAAGTAAGAGAGTTGCGTATGATAGTAAAGGATTGGGCATAAATTAAACAGTATGATGATAAGTTAGAAAATATTAGAATCCGAACACAGCATATAATCACTCTTATATCTAATACGGTGCAAACTGCCGGGCCTAGCTACCCACCCACTGCACAGAGTTTATCTTTCGAGAATACAGTCAATACCGCCCTTGAAAATCAAACGAAAAATTTGGGAACAAAAAATTATGAAGTATATTTGGTTAAAACCCCAAATTCCATTTACACTTGCAACTCTACGTCAAAATAAAATAAATCCCAGAAGCCAAAAACCGACGTACTGATAAACCACAGCATTGAAGTAACAAAACCTTACTTACTTCGTCAGCAATCATGGCAATGAGCGCTGAGCTATTCGTCACTGCTTGATTTGTGCCGGCCATTCTAACCAAAAAAGTCTTCAACTGCAAAAGAAAAAAGATCAGAAAGATCAAGGAACCGATATAATAAGTAATTTGGCATCTCTTGCTCATACTAACAGTAAGTTATATAGCTGAGAATGATTCCTAAATTTTCGGTTTCTGAAACCGAAGCTAAAAAACTCAATGTTGATTTCACTTCTAACTCCAATGGCGAACCAATTCTATGCCATTAACAGCATCACAGTACTTAAAAAACCAAATTCATCTTCATCGAAAACCTGAGCTCAGTTTAATAAACTTCAAAATACCCAAATTTCACAAAAGCTGCAATTAACTTACATCGGAAACTATATGCACACACACTCAAAATGTTCCATGATTCAGCAGAAAACCGAAGTTGCAAATTTCCAATACAGATTCGAATCCTCTGAATATAATCTGAGAGATTGATCAGTGTGTAATACACTGAATTCTCGAATCCGAATTGAGATTGATTGTAAATGAAATCATGACAGTTGAAGTGTTCCGATCGGAATTCGGATATGGAATCGAAATTAACAAAAAGGAAAATAAATCTGAAACCTGTAAGCCTTCGACGATGAAGCTCGAGATCGCAGAGATGGAGATTGAGAGAGATGATGAAGAAGAAGCAGAAAATATGATCTACCAAAATTATTAGACCCGAATGCTAGTCGGGTCAGGTATCCGTAGATAATTTCGAATCAAATTAATATCGGGTCAAACGCCCGATTAATATATGAAAGAAGCAAAGGCCAAAACTTACTGGGCCGAGGCCCAAGGTTGAAGGCCCAATTTTATTTAATTTATTCTTTTTATTACTAATGTGATAAACTGATAATACACTGACTGAACTAACTATCCATATACAGCTATTTAGTTTTTATTACATCATTATTTTTGGTATTTCAAAAACAACTATTTCGGTAAAAATCGGACTCAAAACTGAAAAATCTTATTCGGGACTTGAATGAATAAATTATGGTAAACATATGAATATGTTTTACAAAATATCGATAAATCCGGAACAAAAAAATTAGTTTTTGAAAATCTTGTGGTTATGGATTTATCCGGATCCAGCAATTTTTTTAATACAAAAAATCCATATTTATCATCCGAAATTCAAACTGCCACATCGGCGATATTGGGTGCGTTTGGCACAACTTATTTAGCCTTGTTTTTGTTTATAAAATAAACTTAACTGCTACTTAGGTGTTTGGCAAAATTGTTTTTCCAAAAAACACAAAATCGATTTTGAATATTTGTACATGAATTGTAAAAGCTAGGATTCGTAGCTTTTGGTTTTTTCTAAAAACAAAAATACGGTTATAGTCTATTTTAATCTTTTTAGCCTAAATAATTTTTTTTACCAAACACTAAAACAGTTTTTGTTACCAACAACAACTGTTTTATAAACAATTTACCAAACACCTGCCGGTTTTTCTCAAAAACAATTTATTTTTTAAACTAAAACTAAAAACATTTTTTTGTAAAAATTAAGCTGTACCAAACGGGCCCATTGTGTGAAACTTGGTGTTTCTAGCTCTTTCTTTTGGTAGGTCAAAATGACTGAATTAAAATAATAAGTGAAATCTTATAAATAAATGGTTATTGCAGACTAATGTTAAAAGGACTAATGGCTGATAATTTAGGTGCGTATTATATTAAGACATGATTAACATATTTTGGCAATTTCTGTGGGCCATCGGAAGAGTAGTTTCCTTCCTCTTTCTCCGAAACTTCTGTTATCGGACCCATTTACTTTGGGCTTTTCCTTGGACTTTAATCACTCCAATTCTCTTTGCAGCTTTACTTTTGGAAATATCGTTAAAATTTCAATAATTATTGGATATTCGTAAAATTTAATTGGTAGATATCGTCATTGTTTGGCTTAGTGGTAACACCTCTACTCACATCTCTTCAAAGTCACAGGCTCAAATTCCAAAATGCTTGTCTCATTTACGTATGTAAACTTAGCCAGTAGTACCAAAGAACACTTAATATATATAGTAATGCAAGAATATTTATTAAGAAAAAAAATGCATTGTAACATTGACTGATAATATCATTTCATTAAAAAAACTGTCATTGATATTTAAATTATTTATCCATCATCGTACTCATAAATTGGTCCATTCATTTTTATTTTATTTTTATAGTATTTCATATCTTATTGCATTGAAAATGCCATATTACTAAGCTTATTTTTAAAATAGTTAACTCTAGATATAAAATTATATGTGGATCTCATTATGCATATTCCTGTTGTTGAAATGTATATATGTATAATTATAAATAAGTGAGAAGTAAATGTAATAACTGTTGTAATAATATATAGTAGAACTTTGTTAAATTAATTGATAAATAAATAAATTGAATTAAATCATATTTTCGCCTGGTGACAACTCAAGACCGGTATACTATAATACTATATTAGTACATACTTGATAACTGAGAATTCCAATAAATATAATATTTTTTACGTGTTCTTACAAATTAATTTATCCAGGTTAAACTTTATCTATATATTTAAAAATATTCATGACTAATTACTTACTAATCCACGTTTCCCAAGATTACACCGTATGATTACATAGTGTAGATCATAAAATGTTTTGTTAATTATAGTTTCATTACTCTATTATTGCCACGAATAAAAAAATATTTTACAAAAATCATACTAAATAGTAAATACTCTATTATAATAATTCTACCCGTACAACAATTATGCAGAATATATAATTATATCCTACGTGGAACATGCGATGCAACTAGGTATCTTATAATATACACTCTTAACGTTTTATGCTGATAACCAATGAATTATTTCAATTTACTTATTTAAATAAAGCAAGTGACCTAATTTACGTTAGCAGTGTGCATATAATGTGTAACTACTCCAATCATTAGACCCCTTACTTACAAAAATAAAAATTAAAATTAAAATTACCATGCTTTTAAAAACCTTATCAGATTTCTATATTGCTCCTTAAGATCATGATTATTCTTTTGAATATTCAAAAGTAAAAGTAAAGGAAAAGATTCTATGGAATATTAAAACATACTGAAAAAGAAGCTGATGCAATTTATTAATGCACTATAATTGAATACGTTAGAGTTAAATATAAGAATTATACATATAAAATAATCAATACAATTTTCACATGAAGAATCAGAACTTTTTTTCTTCTTCATTATTTTCGTATCTTTAAAAAATGTAGATTGGGATATTTATTAGGCACATGAGGTAAATAAAATATTAACTGCATGTGTTAGACTAGAGCAATTTACATCTAATGTAAATAAAAGAAGCAGTCTCAATTGAGCGACATGTATTACAATTGAGAATTGATTATTTAATCTTAAAATTCCGAGTTATACATAAATTATTATTATTTTTTCTAGAACATTTATTATTATTATTATTTTTATTTTGTAAAATCTAAATAAGATTTCTAGATATATATAAATTATTTAATTTAATTTAATTCCATCGTATTGTACATATCAAATTTCAATCACTTCATCGTATTGTATTGTACAGTATTTTTGGCATTTAAAATACTATAATGGAAATATGGTTGTAAACTTGTAATTCACAGCTAGAAACATTATTCTTCTCCATTTAAAAAACATTATTTTCCTTTGCTAGTAATGCAAAAAGGGAATCTTAATAGAAGATTCCAAACGATTATTTTCGCTTTTTTGAGTGGACAAAAAATCCTCACAAAATCGCTTGCCAAAACCTACCCACATTATAGACATGCGAATTAGGCACTTTCGTGCATTTTGGACACTCATACTCCTAATTATACACGTACGGTCTTCTTCTCACTCTCTCTCTCTCCTAATTATTAATTAATATTGGTATGATATGAGTATTTTTCCTGGGAAAACTATATGTCTTTTTTTTATTATTATTTAAATTAAATTTAAAATAAAATTTAAATTTGTGAGAAATAATAATAACAAGTGGCCTTGTATGAAAACCCAAGGCCTATTTATAGGACAGACATTAGAGGCTTAGAATTCAGACCCTTCTCTCCACTCTCTGAACCAACCTCGCATTATCTTCTTCGCTGCTCCAAACCTTCGAAGATTCAAACTTTATCACTTCTCAGGTACGAATCTCAACTGGGTTTTGCTCATTTTCGCGCAATCTAAAAGGATTTTTCTATTTTTTCTTTTATCCCAATGGAATTCGACGAGAAAGCCGTGTTAATATTGCTGAAAATCTGGGTTTATTCATCGATTCCAGTAATTGTTCAAATATGGTTGAGATTCATCACCAAGTGTAATTCCAAGTTATTTTGGGTTTAACTTGTAATTGTCAACTGTAAATTATTTTGCCCTCAGAATTTGAATATATATATACACATATATATATATATATATATATATATTTACAAGTTTATTTGGTCTGTAGAATGGGAAGCAGTGATGGTGGCTATGGCGCCTACACGTACGAGGCCCTGGAGAGAGAGCTGTACTGGCCGGCCGAGAAGCTGCGGATCTCGATCACCGGGGCCGGAGGATTCATCGCGTCGCACATTGCCCGGCGTCTGAAGAGCGAGGGCCACTACATCATCGCCTCCGACTGGAAGAAGAACGAGCACATGACCGAGGACATGTTCTGCCACGAGTTCCACCTCGTTGACCTCAGGGTCATGGACAACTGCTTGAAGGTCTCGAAAGACGTCGACCACGTCTTCAACCTCGCCGCCGACATGGGCGGGATGGGGTTTATCCAGTCGAACCACTCCGTCATTATGTATAACAACACCATGATCAGCTTCAACATGCTCGAAGCTTCCAGGATCAGTGGCGTTAAGAGGTCTGGAGTTTTTTTCGTGAGTTAGAATCGAATTCTCGAGATTTGTTATCAGCAATTTAATTTCTGTGTCCATTTTTCAGGTTTTTCTATGCCTCGAGCGCTTGTATATACCCGGAATTCAAGCAATTGGAGACTAATGTGAGCTTGAAGGAGGCAGATGCCTGGCCTGCGGAGGTATGTTGCATTTCCGGAATTTACCGTTTTACCCATCGGAATTTCTCAAGTGAATTTTTCCAATGTTTATGACGAGTAATTCTTTCTTTTGCATTATCAGCCGCAAGATGCTTATGGGTTGGAGAAGCTTGCAACCGAGGAGTTGTGCAAGCACTACACCAAGGATTTTGGAATCGAGTGCCGGATCGGAAGGTTCCACAACATCTACGGCCCTTTTGGAACGTGGAAAGGTAATTAAGCTCGTTGTTGATAGAAAAGAGACGTGATTGTTTGGCCAGGTTTTTGTAAGTGTTCAAATTTTCGGGTTGTGTGCTTGTGTAGGTGGAAGGGAGAAGGCCCCGGCTGCTTTTTGCAGAAAGACCTTGACCGCTACCGATAAGTTTGAGATGTGGGGTGACGGTCTTCAGACCCGATCCTTTACCTTCA
Source organism: Parietaria judaica (assembly GCA_954871525.1). NCBI lineage: Eukaryota > Viridiplantae > Streptophyta > Magnoliopsida > Rosales > Urticaceae > Parietaria > Parietaria judaica. Next base: position 13,807,410 of record OX940862.1, read on the forward strand.
TCGATGAATGTGTTGAAGGCGTTCTGCGGTAAGAACTATCTCAGATTTCTGATCTGATTAATGCGTTATCAGGCTTAAAAAATAATTTCAGGTCGCGTAATCATATGAAACGTTAGGTGGTGAATGTCAATATAGTCTTATCTGGATAAACATTTGCTATCCAATGTTTATCCCTGTGTTTGATGTAACGTATATAATTAGAGTGTGATTACTATATTTATCGAGCTCATTACCGCAAACGGCGACTCTTGTTTTTACCCTTATTCCCAATATAGACGGTTTTTTCTCTCCTTGACGATTTATTGATGATTTGGGGGATAATCTTAGCTTGACCAAGTCCGACTTCCGCGAGCCAGTCAACATCGGAAGTGATGAAATGGTTAGCATGAATGAAATGGCTGAAATCGTCCTTAGCTTCGAGGACAAGAAGCTCCCGATCCACCACATTCCCGGGCCTGAAGGTGTCCGTGGCCGAAACTCAGACAATACCCTTATCAAAGAGAAGCTCGGGTGGGCCCCCACCATGAAGTTGAAGGTAAAGCCGTCAGGGCATGACACTAATTGACTTTTTTTAAAGCTAATTACCGAGTAATAAAATCTTCCCTAATTCAATAATACACACGATAACAAATTTGCTATTAACTTCTTCAGGATGGGCTGAGATTTACGTACTTCTGGATCAAAGAACAGATCGAGAAAGAGAAAGTACAAGGAGTTGACCTCTCTATCTACGGGTCATCCAAGGTGGTCGGAACTCAGGCCCCAGTTCAGCTCGGCTCGCTCCGAGCTGCCGATGGAAAAGAGTAAAGCGGCTAATGGAAGCGGCGAAGTTGAAAAATCCGGCTACGAAACCGCCTTTTATCGGATGATAAGTAGTTTGTGGCTTGATGAAATAATTGTTTGTCGCGAGGTGTTGATTTGGGTGCCCTATTTATGTATAAGGGGAGCTCTTGAGCTCCCACTTGCTTTAGATTTTTGCCTTGGAGAGCAAGTTTTGCTGCCTCAAGGATTAGCTTACTATAATAACCTAATATAAATTTATAAATAACTATAGTTTTCCTTTCCTTTTCTTGCCATTTAATCTTGAATCGTATCTTCAGAATTTTACGTGGAAACTCAATTTGGGAAGTTTGATATCGCAATGAGGCTTGTGATGGCGTATGACTTAACGGACAAATGCTCAAGAGCACGTGAATTTTCCGGAACAGTGTCTCAACCGAAATTCAGCCGCCCTCCTCAAAAGTGGCCGAGTTCTCAATTATAGTGAGGTCACGACAACGAACATGATTGGTTAATAACAGTAATTAAAATAGCCGAATCTGCTTAACGCCTAATCTAGGTTCAATTATCCTTCAACTAAAATTACTTTAAAATCCGATCCCTCCGCTTCCATCAATAAAGATATGTTGCACTGGTAAGCTAGAAACAAACTGGTAAAAAAAAAAAAAAAAAACGGATTCGGGGCACGAACTCTAATTTGTTTCATTTTGGGTTCTAGAATAGATGATATCCAGTTTCAGAGGCTGACATCGATTTGTGTAATGGATAACGGTATGATCTTGTGGACAAAAAGTATTGGGACATCGAATATTCGAACCTGAACAACTTAGCTTCTTACCTCCTTGACATGAATGATAATGTATTGATTTAAAAAAAAAAAAACAGTTAAATTAGTTGGTTGGAAGTTGCTGTCTTGTTTGTAAGAAATGGCCTTTTTGAGCAGATTCATGTCATATCTGAATCAATCTGACACTGCAAAAGAATGGAAGCCCATTTGACCCTATGTGGTCCTCTTGCGATTGTGACAAGAAAAACGACCCCATAATTATCAGTCCACTCTAAATTGATCATCAAAAGTCATTCAATCGTGCGGCAACAAAATAACCAATTTTTTAAAATTATTATTTTTTTCTTCGAATTGGTCGCTGGATGAAAGGGCTAGATGTTGTTGATATAAGTTGTTGAAAATGGAAGGAAGTGATAAGTGTTGAGAAGTGAGAAGTAGAGGCATGAGCAAAGAAAAGCGGTGGATTCAATGGCTCAAAATTGGAGGAAGATAATGTCTATCGTGGATGAATTCGTAAAAGGACAAGGTTCGCCAAGTAAACTAAGGGATGCCATATCTCTACGTGGAAGACTGTATACTTCATGGATAATACCGGCAATAATACTTAAGTTATAGTTCCGTCTTATTTTTATCAAGAAAACGTTAGTGGACTGTTTAACTTTTGTTTTAAAAAATTAATGGAGGAACATATCACTCCCGCACAATTATACTTTAATTTTGAATTTTTTTGTTTATTTTAATTCTTTGAGTCATCTTCTATTAAAAATTATTGTTTTATCAAAATTGAGTACTTATCCCACTATAAAAAGAAGTTGAATATCCGCCACGCAATTGACTACAACATGAGTACTTTTATCATTATTATCCATATATTTTATGAACATTGAGAAACAAATGTTTAGATAGTGCTAAAAGCAAAAGTATCAAGCTTGAGAGGCACTTGGGGGAGGTCAACAACAAAATAATAATATTGAGATCAGAAAAGTAAGGATATTCGTTATAATTAAGTATAATTGAGGATGCTTATTAGCTTAGTAGTGAATCTAAATATTCATATAGAAAATAAATATTAGCTAATCATGTCACCAACTATCTATGCGGGTAGACAGCACAGTTGTATTGTATCTACTCTCATGAAAAACGTTTCTGCAAATTTGTTTTCATTATAGAATTCCCGAGAAATTCAATAGAATATCAGGCTTTGGTAAATCCAAAAACAGGTGGACAAATATATCTTCACTATGTAAACTGTAAAGACTGAGACTTGATATTGATAGAGGAATTGGTGGCAAAAGTACTCATATTATTAAGTTTGATACAATTAAGTTTATGTTGAATTTTTAGTTGTGAAGTAATCATTAATGCAACAAACTGATAAAAACACCGCAACAATATCACAAAGATGAAAAACGACAGCTATTATTTACATATTTTTTGCTCGCTTCACATTTAGACATTCTTTTATAAGTACAACTTAAGAATTTTCACCAGCCAAAAATTTAATATGAGTACTTAATTGCATCAAAGTTATAACACAAGTACTTTCGCCACCAAAAAATTAACACTAGGTACCAAAATTAATAGCATGAGACATAAGTGCTTTGCCATCAAAAGTTAAACATAATTACTTAATTACACCAAAGTCACCAATTCCTCATATATATATATATGAATGTATAGATTAAGATCAGACACCCAATATCACAAAGTAAGGTAAACTTGTGTGCATTTATATATTCTGTACTTAAGTTTTCTTTATCAAGCTTGTCTCTGTTTGTATTCTATGTATGCATAGTATCTTTTGAGCCAAAAAAAGCTAATTACATGTACTTCTCTTCATGTCTGTGTAAGAAGACGTTGACTATTATTCATGGTCAAAGCGGATTCACCTCATTCGTCAACGTCATGATAGACGGGACTGGCTTCGAGCTGCTCGGCAAACCTCTCGAGGATCACCTTCATGAGACTGAGCATCTCACGCTCGTTGACCTCTGGAGAGATCTCGATGCCGTGCACGTCAGCAAAGACCAAATCGTACAGAGCCTCGTTGGCTTCGGACAGCGGCGGTAAACCAAAGTCTAGACCGTTTTTCCCGAGAAAATTCCTCACAGACAGTAAAATGTTTGGGGTATCTTCATCGCGCTGCCTCTCTAGCTGAAACTTTTCAACAATGTCGCTCAGTTGCTTCTCATTCACCAAAACCTGCAAGGGTATTACAGAGAAAGATGTGATGTAAATGAACTTCATTTTTGCCACATGATTATGTTACGGGATCCGAACATGGGCTCGGAAGATGGGCAGCGCGAGTGATGGGCTCGGGACCAACACGTCTAGGCTATTTTATATCTGCATTTTAACTATTAAATGTTATTGATGCCTTCTTTGGTAAGACTTAGGAGAGAGGGGATCCGAACATGGGATTGGGAGTAGGGTGTGCCGTTTCTAAAGTCAGCTTGGTCGTATCGTTTTGACTAATCTATTATCTTTTAGCCAAAATTTCTCCTAGAGTTAATCAGCTTAGTCTCTATCAACTTGGCTTGGGAAGAGTGAGGCTCCGCAGAGGAACAACAGCTCCCAAAACGAGATCAAAATCCCGGGCTGTGTCATTTGTAGTGCAAGGAAAAAAAATAGACAGCCTAGTTTCAGTTCATATTTACACTAATTTCCCAATTTTTTTAAATTCTAATACTATCTGAAAGTGAGTGATTCATGCATTTAAGGTACGAGAATAAGCCAAGTCTAACAGATATTATTCAAGATTTATGATAGATTTCCATAGGTATACTAGCATGCTAACTTGTTGCGGTTTTTACGAAATCACTGCAGAAATAACCGTACATGCTCTAGTATAAGAAATTCTACCTTTCGTAACTTGGAGCCGTTGATAACCATCAAGCTCTGAATAAGAACAATGGAATTATCAGCCAAGGCATCAGCTAGATCTTGTAGAACAGACTGCAGCAAAACCGCAAACTGCGCTTGGCCCAACTCCCCTTCTTCATCTGCTACACGCTTCTTCAAGATGGATTCTAGCATAGGAAAATCTGAGGAAACAAAATATCGGCGGTATCGTCAAATCAATAGAGCATTAGACTACAGCCCTAAGTTACAAGTATTCCACTCTGTTGTTTGCTGTTAGCAGAAGGTTAAATAATATGAACATCAAAGTTCGCTAATCTTAAGATAAATGTAATTCGCTCGATCTGTTAACAAAAACCAGCAACATACGAGTTTGCAATGATTCTATGATGCCGAAAGTTATTCAATCTTGTCTCAGTCAATCTATACTCTTATGTAACAAGCTAAATACATCATAAAACAACGAAAACAATCAATTTACAAAGATTAAAGAAGAACAATCAGAACTCTTATAGCTTCTCACAAACTTCTAGCCTTCGTTGTACCTATTTGCTATAAACATTGGAAGTGATTCATCAATGAAGCAATTAAAACGAACCTAAAAGTGGAGGAACACCCATCTCAACCCCCATGTGAACGAGAGCATTGCGGATTTCGCTCTTGCAAATCTTTCCCTTATCCTCCACATCCAAGTCGGTGAAGAGATTCTCCGCTATCATTGCAAGATCGTCCTCGTCCTCCAAAAACGTCCTGATTGCTCTTCCGTCCAACACCGCAACAACAATAGGATCATCTGCAAATCCAAACTCCGGATCATGCATCATCTTCAAGCATGAATCAGTACAAGGACTCACAAACAAGCATGAATCACACTCCATTTACGGATTTCTAAACTCAAACCCACTACGGATCAAATATCTTCAAATCAAGCAGCAAGTAATGACTTAAAGATCATACAAATCGAACAGAGCACAGAGCAGCACGAATCACACACGAAATACAGATTTCTAAATTCAAACATACTGCGAATCACGAATCATCTTCGATTTGAACAATTCCTCACAATTCATACTAAACAAACACAGATTGCTAAATCCAAACACACTGGAATCGATCATCGTCTTCAATTTTTTGAGCGACTACTACTGAAAAGCTTAACAGAGACTTCTAAGTTCAAACGCACTGCGAATCATGCATCATCTTCAATTTAAACAACTACAAACGAAAACCTCAACTCAAGGACTCACAACAACGCGTTTCTAAGCTCCAAAACGAAAGAAAACTGCACACGATCGAAGCTCACGAGGAATGTGAATCGCGTGACGAACCTTTCAGCAAATCGGCGATCGCGGCGACGTAGAGCTTGACCGTCTGCGAAGCCTGATCACGATCAAACTCGGATCGAAGGAAAACGTCATCGTCTTGGACTCCGATGCGTCGGAGAGCAGCGGATTTGACGGCGCGAGGCACAGATAGGGCGAAGATATAGGCGGAGACGACGGAATCGGCGCGGGCGAGGAGCTGAGCTCCGGTGAGTGCCGCGTCGAACTGCGGCAGAGCGAGCTCTCGAAGGTGGGACCCATCCAGGACTACCAAAGCTCCGTCCGCCATTTTTGCTTTGCTTTGGGAGCTTCAGAGGAACGCAGGTTTGGAGAAGAAGAAGACGAAGGTTTGACTACGCGGGCTTGGTTTGAATATTTGGATTATTATTATTTTTAATTATTATTTATTACTGTGTAATTTTGTCCGAACTCTGAAGCGTTGCATTGGCGCTTGGAATAATTTTTTTTAGCAATAACAAAAAGAATAGAGCCAGAAATGACACTAAACTTTGTTTATTGGTCCGCTTCTCCCTTTGAATTTAATTTTTTACAGTTATGCTCTCCAAAATTTTTTTCGGTAGCATTACTTTTCCATTGGTGCTTTGAATTTTACAATATATTTGTAATTTAGTTTTTGTCTCAAAGCTTGTCTTTTTTAATCAATTTTTAGCAGTTTTTAAAAATTATATGGTTGGCACAAATGTCTCTAAACGTTGTTAGTTGATGCATTTTTTCTTTTATTTTTAATTTTAATTATTTATATAGCAATATTCTCCGTAACCAAAGACTCCGATGAAAATGTTAATTTGTGATTCATCATATTTCTATTTCTAAGATAATTGTTTAAATGAAAATAGACGACATGATTACTTTAATTATCTAGTTTCATAATTTAGTATATTGATCATATTCAGTAAATAATTAAAAAAAAAACAAATAAGTCATGTATATTGTACATAAAAAAAAGCTCTCACTTGGGAGACAATATGTTACATTTGAAAGTTAAAAGGGCATTTATGCAAATTATTCAATTTAAGGAGACAGAGTGCACTAAAATATAAAGCTTATGGGTTTTTAATGTCAATTACTCTTCTAAGAATTAATATATAGTAGAAATTTCCTAGCTAATTGTTTCAAAAAGTACCAAGTACCAACTATTATATAAAGGGATTAAATTCTTATTATATAATGTTTGAATATGGACTAAGTAAATATTTTGAAAATTTAATGAAATTAGTGCATTCAAAGGATATCACATCAATAATATTGTTGGGGAAAAAAACTTGGAATTTTTTTCCAAATTATTTATTTATGCTATTATTATTTTTTGTTGAATTTGGACTCCAATAATTTAATTGAGAATTGAGATGAGACATATGAAATAAGATATGGCTGGTTCGAAAGTCAGTCAAGCAAATGACGCGCAAATGACCCTAAACCGTATATATATATATATATATATATATATATATATATATATATATATATAATGTGTTTTCCTAGCGGGAATCTATTATGCATTTTTAATATTTTATTATTCGTTTTTACAAAAAAAAAAATAGTGTCCTAAAAAGTAGGAGTGGCAATTTGGGTCAGGACACAAAACGGTTGCGACACGATTTTAACGGGTCTGAGTCTATTTTGAATGAATCTGGGTCCAACTGTGTTGAACACAGTTAACACGATTAAATAACGGGTAAACACGGGACGAACACGATAACACTATAGGACCCAATTAGACACGATTAAGTTACAAAAAGTTACATTTTGTATATGTTATTAAGTATTTTAATACTAATTATATTTAACATTTATATATTTTACTTATTTATTACATCCTACAATTAATGAGCATATAAAATGATGGTAAATTGTAAAATCTTAGATAATATAATTAAATAAATTTTAAATGAGTATAAATTGATTAGTTTAACATTTTTAAAATACATGAATATGTTAAATGGGAAAAACAGGCAGACACAATAAACACGGTATTTAAATGGGGCGGTTATGGGTCTACATAAAATAAGTAAAAAAACGATTAAGACCCGGCACGAACCCGACGTGAAACCCGAATTGCCACCCCTACTTAAAAGATTGGAATTGTAGTATGGTGAATGACTTAGGATATTGTATATGTATATATATATATATATATGTAAATATCTTTTGGCCTAATTATTTATAAAATTTTAGAAAAATATTTTTAGAGCTTAGAGGTTTCTCATTTTATACAATTACTATATCACACACATGGTGGGCAGAAAAACTAGCGACTGAATTTGTATTATTTTTTTACTTTTTAAATATTGTAAGATTTTAAGATTTTGAGTGTAAATTTGAAGGAATGGTTTTAGTTTATAATACAAAATTACATGAATTTAAATTTTTAGATAACTTAAAGATAGTGAACTTTTTTAATAGCATTTTTTCTTCATTAAGTGCCCGTCTATTACAAAATATAATCTTATCGGAAGAATCATTTATCAGTTGTAAGATCTTAAACTTTGATTACAATTTATACACATGACACACCTTTGATATAGTTTTTCTCCCTATTTAATATTTCTCGTCAATTGTTTTAAACAATATATTTAAGTTTAGAACAATTTAGCTTTTAACTCCATGTATGAGACAATAAAGTTTTTGTTTAATTTAGTAAAAAAATATTTAAGTAATATTAGCTTAAAAATCTGTAACGCATTTTTTTTACCATTTACTATAGCTTCTTAGTGTTTATTAGTATTATGTATAGCTCATTTGTCTTCGTTTTTTTTTTCTTTCTTTTTCATATTTGACTTGTTTTTTTTTTGTTTTTTTTTTGTTTTTCTTTTCAGTTAATATAAGAGATAAAAAGACAAAACTATATATAGTTTTGCAACTCGCGGTGTCGCGACGAGTCGCGACTTAGTCGTCAAAAATCGTCACTGTAGAAGTCGCGACGAGTCGCGGTGGGGGGAGGTCGCGATGGCTACGAGAGAGAGAGGTTACTACGTGAGACATCGAGAGAGTGAGAGGGAGAGAGAGAGAGAGTCTCACGATTATGCACCGAATCGCGACTGGTCGCAATTTTTGACGCACAATCGCAACTGATCGCGAACCGCCGGAACTCGCCGCTCGCGAACGACAAGAACTTGTCGTGACTCTCAGCTGTAGAGGTTATGTCTAATTTTGTAATCAAGTCAGAGATTAATAACATTTAATTCTTTTTTTCAAATTAGCTGTCTAGACTTCTGACAGGGATCTTGGAATTTATTATGAAAGCAAAGTCAAAGTACGAACTATAGTGCAATTTATGAAAAAGTCAACAGTTTGACTAGACTCCAACTTAAGCCCACAATCTTAATTATCATTTTAGGAAAATAGTTCTCGCAAAAATTCATGCCCGTTTGGGTAATTGAAAAGGCAATTATTGTAAAAATACATTTGTAAAAAACATTTATTCTATATTTTCAAATGCACTTAAATATGATTTTTTTTTCCTTTTCGTTTTCTAAATCTAATTTGTTAAACCCATAGGGTATAAAACGATAACTTGAAGCAAGATCATTGAATTTTTAAAGGTGGGAGAGAAGAGACATTATATTTAGTCAAACTCCATCACAATTTTTTTTATGATAATATGATGTCAAGAGATTTATATTCCATAATTTAGAATTGAATCTGATTCTCGCGGCATTAAAAAAAAAGTAAAACATACACCTTAACTTCATAAAATAAATAACGGTAAGTTGGACCGTCACAAATACGAAATAACAATTACGACACGATACAAATAAGTATTTGTTGACTTCCAATGAGCTATTGATAGAGACTTGACTTTATTTTCTTTCCATTTCCTGTAATTAAGGAGACATATTTTATTTGAGATAATAATGTACGGATATACCGTATCTTTTTTAATGCTTAAACTTATCTCTTTAAATCGTGTATTAGTACGGATTTAAAACCTATTATCTGGCGTAGAGTACACACATACACACACCTATTTATCTATGTATAAGAAAGTCAAAGAATGCATTATATAATGGAAAGAAGAAGCAAACCGAGAATCAATGGTGGATTTTCTGTAATATTAATTTGTTGTGAAATCAATGATCACATGGGCTTAAGTAAGTAAAGTTTTGAATGAATGTCACCATAATTACTTTCTTAATACGTTTTTCAAATGAATTGAGGGGAGAGTTTCATTTCTGACTTATGAATTATGAAATGAAAGTTATTACCCCGGTTTGAATGGTATATTATAGTTTTCGTTAAAATAAAATTTTCAAAAGTGTGCCTTTTAGATTCAATTTCGTCTATGTGTATTTAGCGGTTGGATTGCAAGGTTTTTCCTTGAATTTTGACGTGATAAGGCGATTTATCCTTCTTAATGTGTCTGCTTATCTTTGTCACGTGCCGCATTTGTAATGTGATTTCGGGCTTTCGCCAACTTGTAATCTGAATGTTTTTTGTGGAGATTTTGATTGGAGCTTTAACTCCGTTACGGAATTACTCGGCTTTCTTATTATTTGAAAAACGTCTGTCGTTTTATACTTTAAATGTACAAATTACGTACGAAAAAAGTTTTTTTTTTCTTTTTTTTTTTCTTTTAGGGACGTACTAAAAAATTGTACATCAGCAAAATGCTGAATTATACATTCCGAAGCAGGGCCAAAAGTATTTGAATATATGCATTAATACAATCGATAAAAATTTGATTATATATTTGAATTTTGCCAAGGCTAGTACCTTTCTTTTGTTGTACACTTGTTAAAAGGAGCCACTTTACTATTTTTATAATGATAAATGGATGCTCTAAAGTCTAAAATGACAATTAATACTATGAGGATTTATGTTATATACATAGGTTCAAGAAAGTGTAAGTTCTAAGCCTTTAAAAAAAAGGGTAAACTGCGGCTAATGTACCCAATGTTTGATTTTCTGCGGATTATGTACTCAATGTTTTTTTTCGACGGCTAATGTACTCAATGTTTGATCCGTTAGATTTTTTGGATTTTCCGTCAGTTGACCGTTAGAGAGTTATATGTACACTTTTCGTATTTTTGACATAACTCACTCATTTTTTGTCCAAATTTTATGCACGACCTATGGTTGGAAAGATAAGAGATAGATCTACAACTTTAATGTTTTAAGTTTTGTAAAATTAGTTTTAAAAAAATACGAAATTTCAAGTACAACGTAAAACTGGACATTAGTTTAATGCAAAATATTTGTTTCGAGCAAATTTTAATATACTTAATGACTTTTTATAATGAAACGTAAAAGTAAAAAGTTGTAGATAAATGTTTTATCTTTCCAACGGGTGTTTATTTATAAATTTTGGATAAAAAACGAGTGAGTTATGCCAAAAATATGAAATATTATTTCACATCACATCTTTTATATTTTTGGCATAACTCACTCATTTTTTGTCAAAAATTTATAAATAAACACCCGTTGGAAAGATAAAACATTTATCTACAACTTTTTTCTTTTACGTTTCATCATAAAAATTCATTAAGTATATTAAAATTTGCTCGAAACAAATATTTTGCATTAAACTAATGTCCAATTTTACGTTATATTTGAAATTTCGTATTTGTTTACAACTTATTTTACAAAACTTAAAACATCAAAGTTGTAGATATATCTCTTATCTTTCCAACCATAGGTCGTGCATAAAATTTGGACAACAAATGAGTGAGTTATGTCAAAAATACAAAAAGTGTACATATAGAGGAGGATAACTCTCTAACGGTCAACTGACGGAAAACCCAAAAATATCTAACGGATCAAACATCGGGTACATTAGCCGCCAAAAATAAACATTAGGTATATAATCCGTAGAAAATCAAACATTGGGTACATTAGCCGCAGTTTACCCTAAAAAAAATATATTCTTTCATCAACTTGATTCACTCTTTACAGATGAATTAAATGAGAAGTCTTATCATCGACATGAATAACGTTATATACATTTGTAATAGTACAGTATAATTTTGATAATTAAAAAATATAAATTTATATATTTTACAAGTTATAATTTTCGCAAGCTGATATTGAATCGGCACTTACTAAAAGCATGGTTCGAATTTTCGACGATAATCGTCGATTTTTCGGCTTTTCGGTAGTTACCGGTAAGTTGCCGGTTGTAATGCTTATCGTTTTTATATACTTTTCGACGATTTTTGAGGTTTTCGATAAAACCTTTTCCAACCGATTTTCGGTAAAATTAGTGTAAAAAAAAGGGACTTTTCAGTAAAAAAAAATTTCGGCAAAAGTAATTATATTTGCACAAGAGCACCCCACCCCACCACGTCCGGATGGACGGCGGCGGCGGCGCGCGCGTGTGGTGGTGTAACATTTGTGTGAGTCCTCCCCCATCCACAAAATCCTATGACCCAAAGGGCCCAAGCCCTTGTCCCTAATATTTGGTATATAAACATCACCAAACTCTTGTCATCTATCAATGTGAGACTTTTTGCTATTCAACTTATATTACACAACTTAACATACACATACACTATCACTTAATAATTTAACTTAATATTACACACTTCAAATAATATTATACACTTAACATACATATTAACTTCACCTAACATACATATACACTTAATATGTATATTCATTTAATATTATACACTTCAACTAATATTAATATTATAATTATACACTTAATAATTTAACATATGTTTTGTGGTATGATATTATCAAAATATTTTATAAGTTTTCTGTCAAAAAGTATCGAAAAGTATCGATAATCCGTCGATAATCATCGAAAAGTATCGGTAATCGGTAAGCTACAGTGTTATAGGTTTTCCGTCGGTTAATCGGTAAGCTATCGATTAATCCGTCGAAAACGGTAATCGGTTTATCGGTAACATCGGTAAGTTGAACCTTGACTAAAAGTATATTTTAATTCAAATGATCAATGTACTGATTATTCTTAATTCGACGAGGTCTTAATGTTAATTCTCAAGCTTAAATATATAATAATATATATATATACATATATTTGTCTATAAATTAAGAGATTATAATTTTTACAGATCAACTCGGCTTCTAAGGCATAATTAATTATCACAAAAATAAAAAATAATATTTAATAATTGCAGAGATCATAAGAAACTTAAAGTCCTTTCCGTGGATTTATTCGTTGAATTTGTGGCTCATGAATAAATCAATGTTGACACATTCAATTTCAAACTAATAATAAAAAAAAAAACATAACAGCACTTGCAAAAATCTTTGAGAAGTTGACAAGTGATTGTGCTGATAAGCTGTTCAAATGTTTTTTTATTTATTTATATTAATGGACAATTTTAATATTTCTCTAGAATTTTCCACGAATAATCAATGTGTGCATATATTATATATATATATAGGATTGCAAATTTGAGTATATATTATATATAGAAATTAATTAAATAAAGGTGAATACAAGAAAAAGTATCTTGAAGTACACACAATTATACGGCATATTTCTAATTTTATTTCGTCGTGATAAAAGTACCAAAAATAGTTTTTTCGTGTCCTATAAGATCCAAGTGGCTTCCGTTATGACTTATCCGTCAAATGTCACTTGTCACCTTTTTACACGCCAACGTATTCCACTTTCCTCCGACTTCGAATATGCTAACCCCAAAGTGGATGGAGTAACCCCACATTCGGGGTTAGCATCTCCTACTTCGGTGTTGTTTTTGTAAACAAACTCTAGATTTTTGCATAGTCCGACTTCCAGTAATCCGACTTCCGAATAGCATTAACGACATCATTAGTGTTATTTACTCCGTTGTCGTCGATGCTAAAAAAATGTGACAAATGGCATTTGATGGATGAGTCGTAACAAAAACCATTTAGAACTTAAAGTGTCACGAGAAAAGTTATTTTTGATACTTTTACCGCGACAAAATAGAATTAAGAAAATGTCGTGAAATTATTTATGCTTCAAGATCTGTTGCCTATATTTACCCATTAAATAAAACACTAGTTATGGTCAACATGGGCTGAAAATATATCACACAAACTTAAATATTATTAACAAAAAATCCCATTTTTTCTTTTGAGAATTCTTTGTGGTGCCAAAATTTCACAAAGGAAGTTTGACTAAAAGGAAAAAAGAAAGATCAAACGCAACGTTGCTTTCTACTATAATTTAGAGCCACATATTTTCTAACGTGAAGAATGGACTTCATGCATCTATTAAGTCTCTCTAACTAAGCCCTAACTAATTCTCCATCGCCTATAAATAAAGCAGCTTCCATGGACATACACGATAAGAGCAAGAGAGAGAATCATATAAGCCCTTCTCTCTTTTCCTTAGCTCTTGATCACCCTTTTATACAATCAATATATATATACACACACAAATATATATCATCATCATCATCATCAAAATGGTTGATGTCTTGACTGAACAACAAGTCGCTGAGTTCCATGAAGCCTTCTGTCTTCTTGACAAAGATGGAGATGGTATATGTCACATTGAATTTCTGTCTATTAATGTCCTCCCCTTATTTCCGATTCCGTATTTTCCGGATTAAATAAGAAAAACCCGGATAATCCGCTTATCCATACGGATTACTTCTGCTTCTACTGTTATTTAAACGATCTGGTTCTGGGCCATACATAACTTGTTCTTGTAGTTGAAAGTTTCGTCAAAATAAATAAATAATTTAATAATTAACGATTTTTATTTATTTTACTAGGTTGCATCACAATAAATGAATTGGCTGCTGCAATAAAATCACTGGACCAAAACCCTACAGAAGAAGAACTGCAAAGCATGATGAGTGAAGTGGATATTGATGGCAATGGAACCATCGAGTTTGGAGAGTTCTTGACTCTCATGGCAGAAAAATTGAAGGTACTAATTTGCTTTTATATTTTATTTATTATTTAATAATTAATTTGATATATATGTTATAACCAATGTTAAAAATGCCGATAAATGACCAAGGCATGGTTTTACGGGCGTGTAGCGTTCTTTGTGATAGGTATTTGACGAGGTCTTATTATAAAAAGAACATAAGTAATTTTGATAGGTATTCCACTATAACAACACATAAAATACGGCATGTCAACGGAAAACCGTGCTGGCACATTTTGAACATTGATTACACCTAAAACGGGTTTACGATTAAAAAAAACCCCGGTATATCCTCTAAAAAGTGGGCTATCCTCAGTTTTATGAAACAAAAATGTCGTCTTCAACTTTACTTGCAGAGGCTAATTTAATGCAAATTTAGGTTTTTTCTATAAATAATTAATACCCAAAGAAAAATAAAATAAAAGCATTAATTTTTGTTTATATACATACATATATATTGGATGTGACATTATGTAATTTACGAGCAGGAAAATGAAGCGGATGAGGAACTAAGAGAAGCTTTCAAAGTGTTTGACAAAGATCAAGATGGTTACATTTCACCTACTGAGGTAAGTTGCATAAGCTATACATTAATTAAGTTTATCAGCTTAATTATATAATTATAACTATCGATATATATACTTTTAGTGTGAAAGACATTAAATTTGGCCTTATATACGTGTCTGAAAAACAAGAAAAAGACGAAAAGCCAAATATTTTGAATGGTCGTTGTCATGTTCGCATTGATTTAGTTGACTTTATAAAGTTCATACTTCATACTTTACCGCTGACTCTAGTTCACACAAAACAATGAGTATATAATAATTAAAAATTAACCACATGCATCATTAATTACAACACAATCTTATTGTAATTAGTAGCAAGTTGCAATTTTTTATTTTTTACGTCATCACCACTTGTTATACACGATGACAATGTAAAACTAATTAGCAATTACATATGAATCAAAACGGTCAATTGTATTAAGCACAATGACAATCTACGTTATACCTAACGTCAACGAGTGTTGATTTGTCTAATCTAAATAAACCTTGCACTTTATCTATAAATACGTTTACTGGACATGTTCATATCATCTCGTTGCAGGCTCATACGTATATTATATATATATATAATTTTTATTACCTTGTTTGTTGATTGTTGTGATTAATAATGTGTGTTTTTGCAGTTGAGGCATGTAATGATGAATCTTGGGGAGAGATTGAAAGATGAAGAATTAGAGCAAATGATAAGAGAAGCTGATTTGGATGGTGACGGTCTAGTTAATTATGAGGAATTTGTTAGGATGATGTTGGCTGCTTGAAAAAAAATTAAAAAATATATATATATTTATAAATAAATGTCTCTTTTTCTTTGTTTCATTAATGAATTAATTATTAATTAATCTGTCAAGAGTTATCATGTTATCATCCTTTGTACTACCACGCTTTCATTGTAAAAAGGGTTTCGGAAATGGAATAAAATTGGCCGAAAATCAATCTTTTTAGCTTTTGATTAATGTTTATTCGATTTTCCATTTGTCACCTGTGATTTCAAATCCTAATATCGATCAGGATCGCACATCTTTTGTCCGCTCTAAACTCGTCGTGAACGGATTTTGGACTGGAATAAAGTCGGAGGAAAATCTTTTTTGGATTTTTGTTAAAATGTTAATTTTATTTTCCGTTTGTTACCTCTGATTTAAATTCTAGTTGCGCGGATCTCAAATCTAGTGTCCACGACGAATAATAAATCCGAGAATCCTTTCGAGAATTTTGTGTATGGTTATTATTTTGTTCTAATTATATATTTTCAAGTGTTAATAAAGAAATTGAGATGTAGATTGAGCACATGATGTTTCTCAGCTTTATGTTTTATATTAATGAGTTAGTTAAATTATGATTTGAATGGTGTAATTAAAATTAATTGGACACGTCAAAATGTTTACTTTATTATATTTATACATTGACATTATTAAATAGTTGTTGATACGTTACACCAATACATTATAAAAGTTATACTTACATGCATGCATATAACCCAACAAGATTTTACCTAACCCAAGTTCAACCAAGAATTTACTTATCTTGCCACGTGTCACCAAAATGAACCAAACATAAGAGATTTTGCAAAAGTCAATGCAATAGAGACAATTGAATTGAAATCATTGGTTGAATAAGACATTAACTTGTCATCCGTATCTTAATCAAACACTATCATGTGATACGTGTATGATCAACAATATTATGTGATATATATAGCGGTCGCGGATCACGACTATAGACGAGCAAGACATGCGCATCGGACTCCTAAATTTAAAGGGGGCTCAATTTTATATATATATATATATATATATATATATTCTTGTACACTTAATTAAATGTAAAAAATAATTTTTAAATACTTTAAGGGCTCTACAAATTTACTTAGCTTAGAGTCTCGACTAAATACGTCAAATTCAGGGACGGCCCTATATATATACATGCAGGTCTAAAGATATTATGGTCCGTATAAGTATAACAGCTATAATAGTGTAAAAATATATAGCTTCAATCGTAGAATAATATTCAGCTTCTATTTTAAGGTAAAGCGTTTCAATTTTCAAACTTGTAAAGATAAAAGGTTCTTATATAAAAAGGAGTAATGCAAACTTATGAATGATCACGTAATGTTGTGAGATTGGAAAAATTGTAGAATATATGCAAATATCATATGGTTATGTCAAACTATTTGCATACGTTCATTCATACTGAGCCATGCACAAAAGTAGACTTACGTGTATTTATCTTGCTGGATTCTCCACCAAATTCATCATTAATGCAAGAAAGCTACTATGCATTCTTGTGACAATGAAATATTAATTAGAAAGGAAAATAATTATTTTGAAAGAGAAAAAAAATAGCCAAAATGACATAAAAAATGCTTTGAAGTTTGTTGTATTCACTACTCTATTTTTTTCTAAGGTGTAAGTTAATTTTAGTAACTAACTACCTTGACATTTCATCAAAGATATATTAGAAAGTGAAAAATTAAGAAGGCTATTTGCTTTCTTGTGATAAAAAAATCTGCAAAGAGAGAGAAGAATTTGCATTACAAGTCCTCTAAACCATCTTAGAGACTAAAGCGACAATATTTTGTTTTGTGTTTTTTCAGTCATCACTCTTCTTTTTCCTTTTCTTCTTCTCCATTTTGCTCGGTGTCGCGGCTTCTTCGTTATCTTCAACGTGCTTTCTCTCCTTCTTGTTTTCTCCTGCTTCGACGTTGTCTTCTTCCTCGTCAGATCGCTTCTTCTTCTTTTTTTCCTTCTTTGAGTTCTCGTCCTCCTCTTCTTCTTCCTCGGCTTCCTTCTTCTTTTTCTTTTTCTTATCTTTCTTCTCGACCACATGAATCTCCTCGGCCATTTCTTCGTTCTTCTTCCTCGTCTTCTTTTGCACTGTATCTTCTTCGTCGTGATTCGCCAGTTTCTTAAGGATAGCATCGGCTGCGGGATTGTAAGCCTAAATGCAATGAAGAGAACTGTTCACAATCAAGAGGGTAATTATCTAAAAGCATGAAAAAGAAACAAAAAACAACGACTCAACTTGCCTTCGCAGGAGTTAACAAAGAACTAGGTCCGTTCTTACGGTCCTTGTCATAGGCTTCAATCTTTGGTTTGCCTTTAACTGTTCCGGCGGAGCGACCCAATTCTTTACCCTCGAGATTCCTCAACCGTGCCTCGAGCTACAAAAATAAAATAAAAAATGATGATAGTCTAATTTTTACCCTCAAAATCGCTCAACCGTACAATCTAGTCGTACCTTGGCTCGATTCTCTAACCCCATCGAGTTATCCTGATTATCGCCAAGAGCATCACATCTGACAGCCAAAGCAGTTTTAGCAGCCAGCGACCGCGATATTTTGCCCTTGAGTTTTGGAGCAGCCTGACCAATGAGTGAGGCGTGATAAATAAGCCCGTATTTTGGCGTTGCATGCTTCGTCTTCAGCGCTCGGAAGAGTCACTGAATTTATGTTTAATTTGAATTTATGGACGCAAATTTATGATCAATGAGTCACTGATTCTACCTCGGAGAAATCAAGCTTTGCAGCATTAACACTGTCTCCCATCAGCTTCACGGCCTTGGAATAGAGTATGTTGTCCTGAACGATCTTCGCAAGCTCGGGAAAATGCCAACCGTACCATTCTCTGACTCTCATTGCATATGTGTTGAGCTCTTTGTCAAGATCATCAAGTAAACCAATGGCTTGAATAATCATTGTATCAACCTAAAGAGAAACCCTACAGCACAATCTCACCCTAGAGTCTTGTTATAAATATAAACTTATCAGCACTGAATTTCAGCTTGTATCGCGATAGACTATGGGATAATCCCAAGCTCATCGGCGCCATATCTTGAACTGATAGACCGGAAATAAGTTCGGATAACTGATTTCTCACACCTCTCATCAATTCCATAACGGCATTGTTGTGCAAACAATCGATTCCCTGCAAAGCATCAACATCTTGATTAAAAAAAGATACAAATAGGCCGAAACGAATCACGTTAGGACAAATTCTTCCATATCAATAAATGTGATTTCTAAGTAATTTGATAAAAAAAAAAAAAAAAAATAGCAGACCGCTTTCTCCTTAAAAATGTTTCCAAGCTTTGAATCTGCCACTGCCAAAGTTTCATCAGCACAGTGAACGCGAAGGAACTTGCGGAGAGCTTTACTTGGTTTGCTTTCAATCAATAATGCCGTTTCTTCCAAAGCTTTTGCCGTGTTCTCAAACTTGGAAAACGCTTTTAGCTTGACCAACTGGTACAAGTTACAAAAATATGATCAAAACCAAAAAAATGACTCATATTAGAAACGCATCATTTTTTCTTTCCTCAACGAGAGAGATTTTACCTTTCTTGCTGACTCGGGAGAAGAGAACTCATTAGATAAGTCCTGCACCAAACTCAAGAGAAAAGCCTCATAAACGATACCGATAAAATGAAAGAAACGCATTTATGGTTTTTCTAGTAAAGAAAAATACTAGAAAAAGAAAAACATAAATTAAAAAAATAAAAAATGAATATATAAAAAAAAAGGTTGGGTATTTTTGCCGCTAACGGCCACATGACGAATTTTAACCGAAAAATCAACGTTTTCATGCCAAAGCCACGGTCAACGCAGGTTGGGTATTTTTGCCGCCAGTTTTAAAAGTTGGGTACCCGAAAGGCAGTTTGACTAAAAGTTAGATATTTTTGCCGTAATTTTCCGAACATTTTATTTCCAAAAACATTCTAGGAGCCTAATAAACTGGTTTCGAGCAAGGATTTGAATGCCGTTTTTGCCGATAAATCGTTTGCCGTTATCGACGGAGTAATCGTTTGCCGATGGATTTATCGATGGAAAACCTATAAAATTTATCGTTTGCCGTTACCGAAACTTATCAAACTTATCGATGGATTAATCGCTTATCGATAGATTTATCGATGGAAAACTTATAAAATATTTTCATATATATATTTTCATACATAAAATATTTTTTATAACATAAAATACTATATGTATATTTTCCTTAATAATTGAAAAACATCAAATTACAAAACAAATTATGTCAGAATCACAGTATCAGAATTATATACAATGTGCAAAATGAAGTTACATATGAAAAACCAAAGAAATAGCTCAATTTGACCAATTTCAAAAAAAATATTTACTTTTCCCGCAATAAGGTTGCAATTCGGGAAAACGTTAAATTAGATATAATTATATAAACCTCACATTTTATAAGTTATTAACAATGTTATAAAATGATTTTACATAAATAAATAAAAAAGACTAACTAGCTTAACTTAACTAATTTCCAAAAATATGTACTTTTGCCGCAATAAGGTCATAATTCAGAAAGACATCAATTACAAAAATAATTATGTGAAACTAACAGTTTCTTAATTATATACAATGTTACAAAATGAAATTACACAAAAAAATTAAAATATATCTCAAATTCACTATTTGTTGGAAAATTGGTATTTTTGTCGCAATTAGAAATAATTTGCATAAACCCTTAAATTTAACCCAAATCTGCAAAAAATCAATAAAAATCACGCAAACCATCTTGATTCATCTATATTCCATCATATACTTTAAAAAAAAAATCAATTTCAACAACATTTGATTCAAAACGTAAAATGTACAATTAAACTAATATGAAACTCAAAGTTTAACTTTCATTCAACCTAATAGCTTTCTAAGTAACTAATACAAATATAGAATAAAAATGTGAAAAATTGACATGATTCATACATATACAACATTTAAACATCAAAACGCTAAAGATCTACTAAAAAAAACCCTAAAAATACATTTAAATTTTGAAATTAAAAGAAGTTGGAACTTTTGCTGCAAAAAAAGAAAAATTTATACCAGGGTTGACTTATCGTTTTTGACCGAAAAGTAGCTTGCTTTTCGAGAAAATACACTTGATAAGTTTGAGAGATAAGTGACTTGCTTTTCGAATCGAAAAATCGCGATAAGTATAAAAAGATAACGATTAGAGGAGATAAGTTACCGAGAAGTGGTTTTCAGCGATAAATCGCTCGATTATCGCTCGATTATCGCGAAAATCGAAACCTTGGTTTCGAGTATCTACGTCGAACGTGGATCTCCGAAAAACATTTTTTGCTAGAGCCCAATTAACTTTTTTATGTAATTATACATATAATATTGCTAAAAACAGGAAAGATAAAGAAAAGAAGAAGAAGAAGAAGAAAAAAGAAGGTAAAACCGTGGAAAGTAGGGTTTAGAAGATTTTCCCAATAATCGCTCGATTATCCAGCGAAAACTGTTTTCGGTAATAATCGATAAAATTATCCAAGGTATTTGTTTTTTTAATCCTTATTAAGTTATTAAAACTAGGTAGGTCGGAGCGGAATTGAAATTCTGCGTACTATGTGTTAAACCTACGAAAATAATGGAAACTTTGGAGGTACTTGGCTATTTCGCTTTCGCATGAGATAAAATACTCTCCACTTTTTTACATTATAAATAAAAATCATTCCTACCTAAAACCTTAACCTATAAAAACATGAGATAAAATAAAACCGAGAAAGCAAAGTCCTACCAAAAAAAAAAAAAACTACTTGAAGTGTACTAAAATGGTTATTTACGCCCATGCATTTCTCTCTTATTATTTAACAGCTACTTAATATTAAAAATTGACTATTAAACCTTAGTCTTTTTATTTAACGTCAAAAGCATGGACCAAAACATTGTAAATTTATAATTTTGAATAGACTTATATTATCTCACAAAGTCTTTTTTGAACAAATAGGTCATGATACTACAAAGATTATATATATTTATATATATATAAATATATATATATATATATATATATATATTATAACTACTCCTGGTTTAGCTAATTACTACTACAAAAATAAGTTTCCACCACGATTATACCGTTATGGAAACTGGTATCGTTGAGGTTTAGACATGTGAAGTATCATGGGGTTCCACCTCAAAACCAATTGGCAATGAGGGGAGTAACCCATGACCTTTTTAACCTTGCTAAGTCACAATGTCTTTTTCATGTGGGACTCAACAACACGACACTTTTATAAAACCGTTCTGTAAAACTTTTCCACAACAATGAATATATCTCTGTCAAAATTTAGTATTTGAAAATTAAGTGTTGGTTGCGGCTTAATGAAGAGACTACGACTACCGCAACAATATAATTTGATATATTTTTCACGCTTTTTTTAATGAAAAAATTATGAGACTAAGGCATGGAAAGTCCGTTCTTTAATCCGAGATTTGTAAGTTAGTAGTCCTAATAAGGGCATCTTGGTACGTAATTGCACGATACCACGTTACTATGCGAATCAAGATTTTTTTTTAGAAATTTGAATACAACTTCGTGTTTGATCTTTAGTACTTTATTTGTTGCACAAACCCGACCAATAAGTTTGAAAGTAACTTTATTTCTCATACAAATAGAACAACTTCTATTATAATTTCTCGTGGAAAATAATTATTATATATAGTCTTTTTTTTGGAAAAAAAAAAGAAGATAAAGTCTCATTTATTTATTAGTCAACTTACCATGGATCACGGATAATATAACCAAATACATTAAAGAAATAGCCATATCGCGGTATATACCTTTATTAGATAAAATTAAAAAAATCAGTGCAGCGTAAAAAGTAGTGTGTTTTTTCAGATCATGAGTTGATGGAAATTTCTATGCAACTTCACTCCCTAAAACCATTTCATGTTTAATTGTTTACCAAAAAAGAACAAAATAAGAAAAAGAATATACGTATAATTATATATATGTATAAAATTATAAAACACGAGATGAAACAAGTGTTTCACATAATCACAAGCATTATTAAGCAATCTCATTGGTAATTTAAATTTTTCATAATTTATAAAGTAAAAAGAAAACAGAAAACTACGCGTTTCTTCTGCAAAACAAATCAATTACACGCGGTTAATCCGAAAATGAAAATTTGTTTTTAATTGTGTCAGATAAATTAACGGGTTAGTTATATAAATTACACGCGATTTTCATTTTTACTTTTTTGAGTATTGGGGGAAGAATACGAGACTAAGTCATGAATACTGAAACTTTGTTGGAAATTATACTTCATGAGATCATAGAAAAATTTTCAGAGGCAAGTTATGAAACTCTTACTTCAAGGACATGCAAAACAGCAGAAGTAATCATTTTTACTATAATTATTCTTATAAAGAATGATTTTATATACGATTATATTTTTGTTTAACGCACATAAATAAAGAAAAGCAAGCCTGATAAAGAAATTATATGAAACGTAATTTTTAAATAACTCAAAAAGGTTAAGTTTATATAATTAAAAAAAAGACCATAAGAGAATCTTCCTAATTAAAATGATTGCCATTATTTTTCCTCACAAAAATAGTTTTCTAGAGTTTCTAATTTTATACAGTATATACGAAGCAAAATAAATTCTCTATAATAGGGTTATTAACGGTAAAAGTGCTTAAATTGGTTGAAAATAGGTGTATATAATTAATTCAAAAAATTATGGTAAAAGTATTTAAATTTAATTTGCTTGGTGGATCAGTAGAAGTCATCCACGTTTGTTAGTTTTTTTTTTTTTTACCATTTTCGTCAGTGATGACGTTAACAAAAAAAATAAAAACCCAAACAATCAAACCTAGGAACATCAAAATAAACTTGGATGTAAACACAAATTCTTGAAACATCAACAATGCAGATTCGTATTTTTCTTCTCACTTTCTATTTCGAATTCTCAGTTCATCTCCTCAATAACGTCGCGATTTGCATTGCAACGAAAAAGTGGATGATGTTTACCTATCCGCCAAATTAAAAATTAACTTGTGTACTTTTGCCGCATGTTATTTAATTTGACTCTATGTGTCCATTTCCGAACAATTTAGGTACTTTGCTGCTATTAACCCATAATTATATTAGCTAGGGTTCGGCTTCGGGGAAGCAAGCAACGTTGAGATCATCACGATCATGTTACCAATAAATGACCCTAAAAGTGTAATCAAATTAGCAAAAAAAAAAATAATTATTATATTTATGAATTTTTACTTCTCGGTAGTAATTAGGAAACTACAGTCCTATTTCCCTCATTACCGCGTCAACATTCGTCGACTTTATTATAAAAGCCCTAGAGTAGAGTGCAAACGTCATTCATAATTTCATATAGCAACAGAGAAAATCTGCAACTCTTCCACGTGAAGAAGAAAATAGTCTTTCTTAGCCGTAATATATTTCTTCTCCGACGAACTCAAGATTTCATTCATCATTTTCTCTCCCGGCGAGGCGACACGAAGCTTTCCGACGTAGAGGCTCGCAACCCTTCGGTTGTGGCTCCGAGAAGGTGCGCGAATCCCGAGGCTTACCGGAATCCCAACGCGGCAGCGAGACGTGAGCGACTACCGAGGCAACAGCGAGCCGCGCGCAGTTATCAAGACAGCTCCGGAGTTGCACCGTCTGAGGCAAACGAAGCGGCGTTCGGAATATCACTACTACGGTATGATTTCGATTGCGTTTATTTTCCTTATTATCTAACGTGAAATAAATAATAAGATAACATGTGTCACGTACATACGATAGTTTAACCATATATATCAAAGAAATAGCCATATATTGCGGGATATAATTTCATTAGATAAAATAATAATAATAATTAAAAATAATAATAAGTGCTGCGTAAAAGGAATATTTCTGCTTTTTTTGTTCTTTTTCATATATATATATATATATATATATATGAAATTTGTATGTAACTTTCATGATTTCATTCCCTAACCATTCGTTAGAAATTTGTTTACCAAAAAAGAACAAAATAAGAATAAGAATATATGTATAGATAATACGTCATGACGCTCAAGCAAGTGTTTCACAGAATCACAAGCATTATGATGGTAATATATATTTGTTCATAATTTATAAAGTAAAAATAATAAAAATAAAAACAGAAAACTACGCATTTTTTCTGCATAACAATTCCATTACGTGGGGAACTAATTAATATACACACTGTTAATTCGAAAATTAAATTTGTTTTTAAATGAGTCGAATACATTCACGATAAGTTATATAAATTAAAATTACCAGCG
Organism: Parietaria judaica; assembly: GCA_954871525.1. Taxonomy (NCBI): domain Eukaryota; kingdom Viridiplantae; phylum Streptophyta; class Magnoliopsida; order Rosales; family Urticaceae; genus Parietaria; species Parietaria judaica. The sequence continues at coordinate 13,832,635 of OX940862.1, forward strand.
CGTTTTTTTTTCTTTTTCTTTTCTGGCGAGGATAGTGGAAATAAAGCAAGGACTAAGTCAAAAACTGTAGAAACTTGATTTATGGCGAGGATAGGGTTTTTGTTTTAATTTTCATCTAAGATTTTTACTGACACTCTATTGGTGAATTGTGATACATGCTTGACTGGCTAATCTAGAAAAGATAAATGGATGACCTAATTACTAATAAATAAATATTCAAATAGAAAGTATTAATTGCATGTGTTTCATAATTCATGAAAATATAGACAATATTCACTGCAAGTTACGATGTTAACGCGTTATATGAAACTTCAAGGATATGAAAATAGTCAGTAAATGACCTTAAAAATGTTATATTAGCAACAAAAAAAAACAAAAAAAATCAATTACCCAAAACGATTCCTCCAAACAATTTCGGTAAAACATAAATGCACGAGAGATTCCTCAAGAGTTATTGAACCGTAATTAAGAAGATTTAATACTATATTATTATTATTTTACGACTAAGTAATTTGGAAGCTAGAGTCCTCAGAGTTTTCAGTCATTTTACCGAGTCATCATGCATGTATATATAATATATGTATATGTATAATTGTATATACTCATGACATTTTTGACTCTCGTGAAGCTCACTCCATAACATTTCTTGATTATTTCTATCATTCTCAGCGATCATCCTGGCGACTTTGAAAGACATGCCACTGCGCCGATGGAGGCGCGCTTTCACTGTCATATCCTTCACCAGAGTTCTTAGCTCCCTTGCCAAGAAGACGCTTCCCCGCTCGCTCTCCTTCGTCGCTGTCGACGTGAAACCGGCGCCGTCTTTGCTCAACGTCGACCATGGCGCGTTATGCACCGCCGTCAAGGGGAAGAATCTCGAGATGTTTGCGGAACGGTTCGGAGGAGTGAATGAGCTCGTTGACGCGCTCGAAACCGACATCGAACGCGGAATCTGTGGTGGGGACGGGGAATTTCTGCGGAGGAAGAGCGTCTTCGGCGCGAACGAGTACCAGAAGCCGCGGGGGAAGAGCTTCTTGCGGTTCGTGATCGAGGCGTTCAACGATACTGTCATCTTGGTCCTCTTGGCATGTGCTTTTTTGTCGCTCGGGTTCGGCATCAAACAAGAAGGGATCCAAGAAGGATGGTTCGACGGCGGAAGCATCATCTTGGCTGTTTTTCTAGTCGTTGCCGTCTCGGCCGTGTCAAATTTCCGGCAGTCGGGACAGTTCCGGAAGCTCGCAGCGGAGAGCGAAGATGTAAAGGTTGAGGTCGTGAGGAGCGGTCGGAGAACCAGTGTGTCGATCTTTGACGTCGTGGTGGGTGACGTTGTCTGGCTAAAGATTGGTGATCAGGTCCCGGCCGACGGGGTTTTTCTGCAAGGGCATTCGCTCAGGGTGGACGAGTCGAGCATGACTGGAGAGAGCGACCATGTGGCGGTCGACCGAGAACGGAACCCCTTCCTCCTCTCTGGCACAAAGATCGTTGACGGGTTTGGAGCGCAGTTGGTGACTGGCGTCGGGATGAGCACCGCATGGGGCGAGACGATGAGCGCCGCGAGCCGGGAGCTCAACGAGACAACACCACTGCAGGCACGGTTAGAGAAGCTGACGGCATTCATCGCGAAGATTGGGCTTTCCACAGCGGCAATCGTCCTAGTTGTCATGATGATCCGCTACTTCACCGGCCACACCACCGACGAGAGCGGACGGCGAGAATTTATTCGAGGGACTACGCGATCAGGAGAAGTGACGAACGCTGTCGTCGGGATCGTCACGGCCGCAGTGGCAATTGTGGTGGTGGCGATCCCAGAGGGGCTTCCGCTCGCCGTGACGCTAACTCTGGCGTACTCCATGAAGCGGATGATGAAGGACAATGCCATGGTGAGGCGGCTCTCTGCCTGCGAGACCATGGGCTCGGCCACCACCATCTGCACGGACAAAACCGGGACTTTGACGCTTAACCAGATGACGGTGACAGAGGTTTGGCCCGCGTCTTCAAACATGTCAAGAGCTGTCGCCGGATTGTTGAGGGAAGCCGTGGGGCTGAACACGACCGGAAGCGTCTACATTTCCGGCCCTGGGGCTGTCGCAGAGATTTCCGGTAGCCCGACGGAGAAGGCGGTGTTGTGGTGGGCAGTGAACGAATATGGTTTGAACATTGATGAAGTGAAGCGAGAGTGCAAGGTGGTGCAGGTTGAGGCGTTTAACTCCGAGAAGAAGAGAAGCGGGGTTCTGGTTAAGAGAAGAAGCAATACCAGGTAATGTATATATATATATATATATAACATTCATGAGTGTAGTATCATTGTGCTTAATATTGTGCTTGCTTGATCAGGAACAGCGTTGTTGAAGTTCACTGGAAAGGTGCTGCAGAAATGATACTCGCAATGTGTTCGAGCTTTCGGGATGAAAACGGCAATATCACCGGCATGAACGACGGCGAAAGAACCACCATCGAAACAGTTATACAGAACATGGCGGCGAAGAGCCTGAGATGCATTGCGTTCGCTCACAAAGAGAGCTCCGACGAGAACAAGCTCGAAGAGACCGGACTCACTCTCCTCTGCCTCGTCGGCCTAAGGGACCCGTGTCGCCCTGGCGTCCGAGCCTCCGTCGAGTCTTGTACTGCCGCCGGCGTAACTGTAAAAATGATCACAGGTGACAATGTCAACACCGCACGGGCGATCGCTGTCGAGTGCGGGATCCTCTCCCCTCATGAGGAAGATGACGACGATGCCGTTGTGGAAGGCGTGAAGTTCCGTAGTTTCACACCGGAGGAGAGAGCAGAGAAGGCGGACCGGATCCGCGTGATGGCGCGATCATCGCCGCTCGACAAGCTCCTGATGGTGCAGTGCCTGAAGCAGTTAGGCCATGTGGTGGCCGTCACGGGCGACGGGACCAATGACGCGCCAGCGCTGAAGGAGGCTGACATCGGGCTCGCGATGGGGATTCAGGGCACGGAGGTGGCGAAGGAGAGCTCCGACATCGTCATCCTCGACGACAACTTCGCCTCGGTTGTGACGGTTCTCCGGTGGGGCCGCTGCGTGCACAACAACATCCAAAAGTTCATCCAATTCCAGCTCACCGTCAACGTCGCTGCCCTCGCCATCAACTTCCTCGCTGCCATCACTTCCGGACGGGTCCCGCTCACCGCTGTGCAGCTCCTATGGGTGAACCTCATCATGGACACGCTCGCGGCGCTCGCCCTCGCCACCGAGCCGCCCACCGACGAGCTAATGGCGAAGCGTCCGGTGGGACGCACCGCGCCGCTGATCACAGGCATCATGTGGCGGAACCTCGGCACGCAGGCGCTGTTTCAGATCGCCGTCCTGCTCGTGCTCGAGTTCGCCGGGAAGGCGATCTTCGGGGTAGACCAGAGAGTCAACGACACAATAATCTTCAACACGTTCGTTTTCTGCCAGGTGTTCAACGAGTTCAACGCGAGGAAGCTGGAGAAGAGGAACATCTTTGCCGGGGTGTGCCGGAACAAGGTGTTCTTGGGGATCGTGGGCTGCACGGTGGTGCTGCAGCTGGTGATGGTCGAGTTCCTGAGAAAGTTCGCCGACACGGTGAGGCTCGACTGGGCGCAGTGGGCGGCCTGCATCGGAATCGGGGCGCTCTCCTGGCCGATCGCGTGGCTCGTCAAGTGCATTCCGGTGCCGGAAAAGCTAGCCTGAGCCGAGTTGACTTCGCTGCAGTGGAATCATAATAGAAAATAGCAATAGACAAGGTAGTCTTAATCTCCAAAAAAAGAAAAAAGAGTAGTCTTGGTCATTTTAGTCTCTTCTACTAGGTTTTTTCGTGTTGTTTAAAGAAACTGTTTTTACAATAGCAGATTCTAATGGCAAGTATATATATTCAGTATTAATGGTATTTTGATACATGGATCATCATTACTTCACATAGAATATGTTTATTCAAAAGTTCGATTTTTGGACACATTTGTGTGTTAATAAAAAAAAAAAATTGCTTCGTTTTTTTTTTTCAAGTAAAATATGTAGATCCAAAATTTGGTAAACTGAATTCAAAACTAAAGAAAACTAGTCAAAAGTAAAATTCTTTCTTAAACGTGTATTATGCGCATACCTCGGTTTTCCTCCCGGTAAACTCCAAGTTAATACACACTAAGCAACAACAAGTGTATTCTTGTCACCATGATATTTTTTTTTTTAGAGAAAAATGATCTTTACAGATTAAACAGAATCCCTACCTATAATGTCAACTATTAGCGAGGATTACTCTAATAAATTTGTGACGTATTTAGGCCCCGACCCAAAGCGATTTCTAGCTCTAAACTAATCGGAAGTAAAGGATCATATGACTAATTGGAATATGTTTATGGTAACTTAGAGGGAAGCTAGCTTTTGATTTGGCTCCTGAGTAAGCAAGAAATATACCAACTTTTTTTTTCTTTCGATTTCTCAGTGAATTGCAGGGTTCTTCTGACGGTTGTGTAACTCATAAAACAACAACTTCTCGGTAGACGATCTCGTTTTCAACCCGTAATGACAAAGCTGATGGTAAATAATATATTCCGAAATCACCATGATCAAAAATGGTAATCACCACGCTACAGTCAAGTCACGAATCGATGAGTCCAACTCGTCGGGAAACTGCAATACTCGAAAGTTTAGTAGCTGGTTTTAAGTGGAATGACTTGTGACTAATGGATCGTAAAAAGTTGACCAAATAAGGTGGTCAACTCGATGATTGTCCGTGGAAGCTTTGAGTTTCTAGTGTATGCTCCCAATCACTTTTTAAACATATTACCTGTCGATAACACGCGTAAAATCAGACCATCAAGTTTTTTTTTTTTTTTTTTAATCGATAATGGTTAGCCAGGAGGATATCTAATCAATCCGTATCAACGTAAACTGCATATTCTACTTAATTTTCTTTTTCAAACAAATCCCTTTTATTATTTTATTTTGGACGATCAGGTGTGGGTGACCGCCGCCCGAGAGGGCCCGGGCCAGGTAATAAGCACAGCTAGCCATAACTCAGAACCAAGCAAGTTATCTGCGTCCGAAAATGATGACTTCTTTGGAGTTGGTGCATGTTTCTTCTAAATGTTGAAGCAAATACGAAAGACACTCAATTTTTACAATTAATATTTGAGCTTTTGAAGGGCATTAGGCAACTATTATCCGACTATAACGTAAGAATTAAGATTCCGGCGAGTTAAGGACATTGCCACTTGAGGGGAACCTTGTAATGAAGAATTATTAAAAACATGACAGATTACCAGTCTCAAACAGGGCAGGCAGGATGGGCAATCATCACCCAAGTCCAACTCATGCACAAGCTGCCCGTCCCGCATAGAAAGATCTACTAGTATAAAGCCAATGCAAATACACTTTTTCAAAAAAGAATAAGCCGAGAAACGAGAAGATGATCGATTAATGCTTAGCATTTAGGGCAAAACAAGTATATAGCATAAACTCAACCAGACAAATACTAAAAATCCATCAAGCAAACGTGTTCTCTAATTTTAAAACAGTCAAAAAATAACACAGAAACAAAACTCTCCTCTTCCGTCCAACTTTCTCCGATCAACGGTTGGCCTTGGCGACTCTCTCGATCTCATCCTTCTTCTTGATCGCGTAACTGCTCAAAACGAACTTATAAGCAACCACCAAACCTTGGAAAAAATCTTCGGGTAAAAATTGATAGGTGTTGACTTGTTTACCTGTTGGATGAACCCTTGGCGGCGTTGATAAGCTCGTCTGCCAAGCACTCGGCGATGGTCTTGATGTTGCGGAAGGCAGACTCCCGAGCGCCGGTGGTCAGCAAATAGATTGCCTGATTCACCCTTCGCAGAGGGGAGATATCAACAGCCTGACGCCTCACAACTCCGGCGGATCCGATACGTGTAGCATCTTCTCTCGGTCCACTGATAAGAATAGTCCATAAATATATGTACAATAGTGAAAGAGTCAAATCATTAAGTAAAACATCTACCAATAGATTTTCCTAACAGGTGCAAACATTGTTCAACCAATTGCGAAAAAAGTTTAACACCCAAGAACAGTTTATACACCAATTACCCAAACAACCCAGTTCTGGTTTCCTTAAGCCGGCACTGGATTTACCTGTTGACCACAGCATCGACAATGACTTGGATAGGGTTCAAGTCAGTCAGCAAGTGAATGATTTCCATGGCGTGCCTGATGATTCTGACAGCCATAAGCTTCTTTCCATTGTTGCGCCCGTACATCATGAGGGAGTTCGTGAGCCTCTCAATAATGGGGCACTGCGCTTTCCTGAAACGCTTCGACGAGTACCTCCCAGCGGTGTGAGGGATGTAAGTCGCGTGTTTGGCCGATGAAACTCCGATGTAATCAGCCAGAGAAATGTCAACAACCTTTACAAGTATTTAATTCAGCTAATTAGAGTGGTGATTCAAGCTCATTACAGTGATAGAAGCAATATATTTATGTAGCTGAAGCATAAAAGTTAAGTCAGCAACGAGGATCGACCTGAACATCCTCAAAACTCCATCGGTTGAAAAGCTTCACTTCGTTGCTGAGCTGGCCCTCGGGAGCCGCTTCCACAGTCTCCATGGCTGAAACCACCACAAGATAGTTCAGATACCAGCACCGCAATGGCACAAATCTAAATAAAAAGGTAGCAAAACCAGCAACAAGGGCGATAACAGGCTAAATTTCCAATACAAATACTTCTACTAAATCATCAGAGTGGAGAATTCGAATTCCAGAAAACAAATCAGCGGCAAAATTATGAGAACATTTTCACCACAATTCCTACGAATCTGACATTGAAGTGACCACAAACCATGAGAGTTATGCCAAAATTTTATCCCCTTTCTATCAAATTGACACCATGTATTTCTCAATCTATTCCCAACAGCACAGAAAGCTTCAATCATGGAAAACCAAAATACTAACTCAAACAGTATCACATTATTTGGCAAAGGCTTAACAAAGGTTAGTCTTAGGGCAACATCGGAAAACCGAAAGAAAAAGAAATCGGAGCTCAGGAATGAGAGAGAGAAGAGTAGAGAGAGAAATACCTTGGTGAAGAGAGAGAAGACGACAATGGCGGAGGCGCGGAACGCAGAATGCTAGGGTTTCAGAGTTGAGGCGATGCGAGTGGAAGAAGAAGGTGTGTAGTTATACCTCTTTGGGGGCCTATATAATGGGCCTAAAGCCCACTATTATATATGGGTTATAACAATTAGGAGTTAATAGCAGTGGAAGTACCTAATAATTTGGAATTAATAGCGGTGAAGGTACCTATTATTTATATGATAGCAGCGAAAATTCCAAAGGAATTGTAGCGAAAGTTTCTAACGTTCTCATGTAATAGTGGTAAAAGCATCCGATCTTTTTTCCGTCGACTAAAAAGTTTCCGATGTCATCATCTTCCTTCCCTTTTAAATTCCAACCACGATGTGAACAAAACAAGTTCGAATCAGTGTAATTACTGCCTAGTTTATTTGGTACTAAAGTAAATATGCTTGGTACTAAAATAAATATGATTGGTACTAAAATGCAATATAATATCAAATAAATAAAAAACAAGTTTTTGTATGAATATTAATAAAGTAAGAAAAATTATAATATTGGAAACTTTCACCGCATATAAAAGGATTCAGTATTTTTGCTGATATATGGGATAACATTAGAAAATTCGAACAGATTACAGATTAAGAACTTTTGTCATTACTTTTTGCGTTAATTGCGGCAAAAATACCCAACTTTTGGTCAAATTCTCTGTTGTGTATACAACCTCCGTAAATATTTTTATTTTTTAAACAAAATTGTTTTTATTTTTTTAATTTTAATATTTTTTAATAAAAACAAATAAATAATATTTAAATTTAAATATTCATTATTGGTAATAATTTTATTTTTAAAAAAGTGGGTAGAACGAATTAATTTTCATCGCTCACGGTTCACTTGAACTCCGTTTCCGATCCGGTTCACGCGTCGAATAAAATTGTTTAATATGTTTAATAATAATAACTAATAAACACATACATAATGTTTAAAAAGTCAAGACATAATTATATACACACCACTTATTCAAAAACAAAAAATAATAGTCATATTTATATTTAATGAAAAATTATTTTTATTTGTTTGCATGATATTTTTTTGTGTTTGCATTTTAGAATAATAATAATTGTTTAATATTTTTTTATTTATATGTTATTCTTTTTTCAAAAAATTTATCGTTAAATAATCATATGATTATTATTGGTTATTATTATTAAACATATTAAGCGATTTCTTTTCACCCGTAAACCGGATCGGAGGCGGAGCTTGAGTGAAACGTGAGCGCAGATTTTTTTCTTTATTTATTTCGTTTGATCCATTTTTTTAAAATGAATAATTATATTTAAATATTCATCATTGGTTTTTATGGAAAAATAATTTTATTTTTTAAAAAAAATAAAAAGTTTTTTTTAATAATTAAAAAATATTTATTTTAAAAAAAATATTTAATAAAATAATAATTACGTGGCGGCCAAGTGCCATGTGGCGTGCCACGTGGCAAAGGCTGATTTCCACATAGATAAATATTCTCGGTCAACTCCCAAATGCTATGTTTGGGTACTTTTGCCGCCATTTACAGAGGTTGTATACAAAGCAGAGAATTTGACCAAAAATTCGGTATTTTGCCGCAATTAACCCTTACTTTTTAAAATATTAAGTACTTTTGCCGTGATACTATAAATTAAAAATAATCATTAAGAGACAGTCAACAAATATGTAAATAATATTTTTTAAAAAAAACACATATATCAATAATATATTTATTATTTTTCAATAGCTTAATTATACTTTTAGTCATATATATCTTGGAATATCAGCGACATAATTATTAATAATTTTTCAAATTTATAACGTTAAGTACCAGAAAATATTAATTTGGTTGAACAAAGTCGTCAAACTCCAATACAAGAAATTTGCCGTATAGTTTTTGACAATCATCCTTACTCAAATATCATGTCATCCCACTTCTACTTCTACACAACCCTGCCTGCCATGTTAAATATACTCTTCTTAGTTTATTTACAAGTTCTCTCTTGGAATTGGATTGTACAATTATTATTTAGCAAAATTATATGCATATGATTAATAACTGATATTATGTCTCATACCGGAAATGATATGGTTTAATACTTGACAAATATTAATAATTTTATCTCAAGTGTGATATCATGACAAATATTTCATTTAGCTATTTCATATTAATATACAGAATTTATTCTTATATTGTGCTTCAAGTTGAGTTGTTGATTAGTTGTGGGAGTGTGAACCCGTTCTTAGAATTCACAAACAAGAAATCCCACATTGATTATATATAACGAAGAAGATCTGTGAAAATAGTATATAATAAGTATTATATTATAATAATTGCGACATTGATCTTCTTATGAAGATGCCGTCAAATAAGTTCAATTCAATCTATATATATAAAAAAGGACGGCTTTTGAGCATTGACATGGCACATTGAGATTTAAGTTACTCTCACCCTCTAATTTTTAAGTTTTTTATTCGACCATGTATGTATTTAATTGTCTTTGTTTAATTCAAATTGATTCATATATATATATGAAAGGATTCTTGATTTCCTACAATTTATAACAAAAAAAAACATTTGTGCGTTACTTATATGTAATCAATCTTCCACTAAATCCCTTTATAATCTTTTCAAACCCTCTCATTCTCTCTCTACGCTCGATCACCTTCTGTTCGGCACCATGCCGCGGCAGCGAGCGAAGTCCTTGCCGGCGGCAATTCTGAGCGATTAGTTCGACCCGATGACAAGTGACAGCCTCATGGCTCAAGGGTTCTTCTTCGTTTCACTTAGTCGGCTTCTCTACAAATAAATTATGCATGAATATTTAGAGTTTTTATATTTTCATATAGATTTTGCAAGTAATCGAAAAAGAGGGGATTTGTGACCATATTTTGGCAATCGTTGATTTTACAATCCTGCTTTCTCTTGGGTAGTTGTTGGGTTTCGTTTTCTTTGTAACTCTACTCAGTCGATATGAACTTCTTGAAATATTTTTCTAGAATCCCTATGAAAAAACTTCCTTACATTGCCTATGTATGTTTTGTTATTTTAGTCAACCATTGGTAATTCTTGCTTCGTCTTTATTATTTTACAAAGACGAACATTTGGCATATAATTCGAACTCTATATAGATTCTCAGACACCGAGCAGTCAATCAACGACTCCCCTATGGTATTTACTGTATTTTTCGCTCTATGCGTTTCCCGATTTAGCTTCCCTGTTTAACAAACGATTTAGCTTTAGTTAAGGGGGTTGCTCGGTTTTTCATCATTATCTTTTAATGTTTTTCTTTTTTGTTTATCAGTTTTTTGGACAATTTGAAGTGAACTATCCTGCATTCCTGCTAATGTTAGTCCATCCTATGACACCATCGGCGTTAATACAAATGACAACGTTTCGCTTGATAAGCTACAATATATATATATATATATATATATATTGTTTCGCTGCTTTTTGATCGTGTGATCCTGTGGCAGAATTTTGGTAAATACATGATCGTGTTGGAAATCTTGAAAAAATAAGACTCATCAAATCGTTTTTATTTTGATGTTGCTTACGATTCCATTATCTCGAGATTACGTTCATGTTTTATATTCATTGATGTTTGACAAACCTACTACATCGTTCATATTTAACTTTGAATTGTTTAACTCGATTTTAATTTTTCATGACCCTAAATTTCTAGAGAAACTGAAATGTAGTGTGTATTTATCGATTGTGCTTCTTTGGTAAAACACTACAAAGCATGTAACCTGAAAGGGTACTTTAGTTTTTTTGTTTTTCAAAACTCAAACAATAAATGTTAAATAAATTTAGTAAATAGTTTTGACTGGGAATTCCTTCCATTTTATATAGATAATTAAATAATTATATAAGTAATGTAATGCCATACTAAAGAAACGTGACACGTCAAAAAAAATTGAAGATTCTTTTTTTATTTACTAAAATCTTTTACGCGTGTAGGAAAAGAAACAAGAAAATAAAAACAATATAACATTCAGATTTACGTGGTGATTGATTAAGTATAAATCCAAGACATTAGTCCATTCTAATCGATAAAGTAATTACCAGCTATTGATTAAATTCCACAAAATACAAGATATAGTCGATTACGAATTTAACATGTAGTCAATTTCGAACGTATAATATGAAAGGTATGTAACTGTATCATGCTAATGTTCATATAAAAGTTCATCTATTAATACAAAGAAAATAAGCAATTGGTGATATATATATATATATATATATATATAGTAGGCATTAGATCATTTAAGTTACTCTATTAAACGATTAAACTTTTCATTTTGATGCATTTATATGATACGATATTATATATATATAAAATATTTGATGAGCTTTCATAGAAACTAGGGGTGAAACCGGAATCGGGAACCGGGAAACTATGGGTGAATGTCCTTCCGGCGATAGTATAAAATTATATTGACTTAAATTTTCTTATTGTGACCGAATTATAATCACTTTATATATTTTAATAATTCAATTTTCTCTTCATAGTAAAATTATAAATTTTCTACATAAAATATGAATAATATCGATAATTTAACTCTATAAATTATAATGTAACGTAATGCGCATACTTTTTTAACTCTATAAATTGTTATTGATAATTTAATGACGATAAAATGAAAATTGACGTTTGAATTCAAATGACAATGAAATGAAAGGCCCATGGCTCCTTCATCGTTTAACTAGTATCCTATCCTATTATCCTATATAACTATAAGAAACGCTGAATCACTGTAGTTTCGACAGTAGAAATTTATAGATGATAAGCGGCAAAAGTTCATAAGTTGTATAGGATAATTCAAAGATTATTAACGGCAAAAGTTCTTAAGTTGTTAAAAATTAGATGCAATTCCAAAATCACGGTAGTTTCTGTAGCACAAATTTAAAAATTATTACCGGCAAAAGTTTCTAAGTTGTTAAAATTATATAAATTCAAGGATTATTAGCGATAAAAGTTCCCGAATTGTTAAAAAATTGTGGCGGCATATTTCTAAGAAAAAAAAAGTGTTTAGGCAATATTCACAAGTTCGAGTTTAGTGTACTATCAAAGTAAAAATTTAAGGGTTATTTGCGGCAAAAGTTCCCAAGTGGTTTAATATATTTTTTGTTTTAATTGATTTGAAACATTTTAATAGAGACAAAAGTATCCAAATTGTTGGAAACTATTTATATTGGAAAGGAAAAAATCATGTCACTAAAGAGATAAAAACGAGCGACATTTCACTAAAGTTGAACTTGTACTGCAAAATCACTGCAATTTCTACAGTAAAAATTTAAGGATTAATTAACGGCAAAAATTCCTAAGTTTTTGAAAACTGTAACGTCATATTATCCTATATAACTAATAAGAAGAGCAAAAATACTATAGTTACTGCACTAGATAATTTAACCAATCAAAAAGCTAATACTAAAGTATCGACACACATATATATCACTAGCCATAGAAACATATTTTAATGCATGAATAAAGAAATTAGTACAGTTTATGCATGTAAATGGCAGGTGTAAGTACCAAACATATCAACAAGATGAGGTTAAATACTCAAAAAGCATTAGAATAAAATAAAAGTGTCACCTCTCTAGCTTTATTCTTTTTCTTCATCGCTCTTTGATTGATCGAGATCACGTGTTTGATTTCGGCACAGCCTTCGAACTTCAACGTAACTTTTTCATTCCTTGCATACCCTCCGTGCTAATCTTCGGGCTTAATCTTGATATTCTGGGATTGATTTGTTGATTTTAGGTGTTTGTAATGTTGATTTTCAGATTGAATCAACAGTCGTGAAATTTCTTACTTTAGCTCAAAACTGTCAATACAAATCCGAGGCAAACCTAAACGATGGTTTGGAGGAGAGAAAAACTGAGATCAATCGTATTCGTACCGAACAAGCTTGAGAACCGAGAGACGAGAGAGAGATAGCCAAAGCATTACAGCCTTATTTATTTATTTGTTGTTTATAATTTTCAAATTTGATATTATAACGTTGGTCGCTTCACTCTATCACGCACCACGTATGTGAGTCAATATCCAGTTATATAATTGCTTGCTTTTAAGTTAATTTTGTGTTTTATTATTAATTGGTCCTATGTAGCTCTACTAGCTTGATAAATAAGATTATATGCTAAAACTCATAAACAAAACGTGTCTTCCCATATAATATAAATTATTTAATCTTTAGGCATCTAATTAAATACATAGGCAAAATTCCGTAATTAGAATCATTATAATCTTTATGCCTCTAAATTGATCTTTACAATTCAATTCTAAATTATTTACAAACATAATTTGATTACTCTGTAAAACTTACAAGAGTTAATTACTTATCTGAATTTAATTTCACAATTGTAAAAGTCAATCAAAAAAGCTGTAACGCTTTTGAAATGTATGTCAAACTCTTCATAGTGAAATTATATATGTATGTATGTATATATGTGTATATGAAGATTACTTCTTTTTGGAAATCGATACTCTAGAAAACTTTTGTCGAATATAAATATTGCATTTCTTTAAAAAAAAAATACTTTTATTCCGTAAAAGATCATTTTTGGTCAATTACATATAGATATCATGTTATAAAGCCTAATAAAGATTGAGTAATAGAACAAGCACAAGAAAATTATCAAAATACTAAAAATTTATACAAAAAGACAAAAAGAAACACACAAACTTATCAAGCTACTTTTGGCAAAAGAATTTTTTTTACCCGCCGCTACGCGCGGGTTATATACCTCGTATATAACTAAAAGAGAGAGGCAAATTCAGCGTAGATTCTACAGTAAAAAAATAACCAATGAATTTGTGACATACGTTCCTCTCTCGTTAATTTCTCTTCCAAATATAATTATTCTTTATTTTGCCAACTAAGTAAATGACGAGTGTTGCTCTGCATGTTGTGACATGGCTTTTATTTTTATTTGTTTTTCTCCTGATTTTCTATTGCTCGATTCTTCCAGAATATAATAATTTATTTATTTTTATACGCTCTCTATGGAAACAAAAAAAAAACCATAATAAAATACCCAAATTTCAAACGCAAAAAATAATAATCAGAACATACATATCCATCACAATTACTCAAAATCTTAAAACGATTCATTCCCTTCTTTCGAATCCTTCGTAACGACGACGTGTCAAGAGTCGGAGGTTGTCGGACGCTTAATCTGTGTGTCGACAATTTCTTTTCTTTCTAATATGGATATTGGATTCTTTCTATTATGAGTTTGTTATCCAGCTTCTTTTAATTACGAAGCAAGTTAAAAAGGCAACAAAGGAGGAGGCAATGGTTTTAGTTTCTGGTTTGGAATGAAGCTATTATTGTATATGTTTGATTATAGTCTTGGATCTTAATTCTTGATTACAACCGTCACTAAACCACTATGATTTAGAGCACATTAGAGCACGTCACAATTCTTCACAATTTAACTTTTTCACCAACCTCCTTCTTCAAACGGGTGACTACATTAGAGCACGTCACAATTGTTCACAATTTATTTTTCTTAATATTTATTTTTAATGTTTTTAAATTTAACATTATTATTAAGTTTGTCCTTGAAACTATAATTTTTTACTTTAATCATTTTAAATATTAAAACATTTTTTTTATTTGGAAGAAATTTTAAATATGTGCATGGAGTTGTGCACAATTTAGTATTCTTGATTAATTAATGCAAGTTTACAAATAAAGATAGATATTAGAAAACAAACATTTCACGTATAAATTTCTTTATAATGTATTTTACCCTAAGAGAATGACTTATTCACAAAAAAAAATATTTAAAAGTTATATACTTAAAAAACACAAAACGATCAATTTGTTCTTACTACAAAAAATAAATAAATAAAAAAATTGAACCGCATAAACGCGTGGATTATATACCTCGTGTCTCCACTACAATTAACATCAATAGATGTATCGCGTTTCCTTATTATTTTTTCTAAGGACCTATTTTTTCTTTGCACTTGCTTTTAATTAGATTTCGAGTTGTAATTGTAAATTTTTGTTGATTTTCAGCTATATTTTTATGTTTTTTAAATGATTTATTGTTAGATTATTTATTATTTTTTTAGAGACAAATTTCTATTTGAAAATATATTTGCTCTTATAAAAAAATTGAATTAAAATAACATTAAAAAAATCGGCAATTGTTGAGTTCATTAGAGATCTATGTGTTTCGATTACTAAACATTTTAATGTAAAAAAACTTCAAAAAATCAACTTAACAATTTGGGACAATGTACTTTTTTTCAACTAATTTTAATGTATATTTTTTTAAATTTATCTCCACCGCGCAAAGCGCGGTGTCGGTCCACTAGATGAATATAAAAAAAGAGTGAGATATTTATATTTAAAATAAACTAACAATGAGTCTTCTAACAATATACACTAGTGTATTTAATAAGACCAAATTCTTGGAAAGGGTTATTCCCCGTCAATGGAGCTTGTGTTGTCGAATCGATCGTCCATTTGAACAATAAGTCATTCCATCTCAATTTCGTCGTTGCAGAATCTACTAGTTTATGAAAGGAGTCCATTTGAACAACAAGCCATTTCGTCTCAAATTCGTCGTTACACAAACTCCCACAGCGCCCAAATTGAACTATGGCCTCCTGAGAGGAAGAGACTTAAAAAAAGTTTCTGAAAGGAATGAAGAAAGGAGACAGTCTCTTGATGACGAAAGACGGGACGGGCTCGATTGTCGCGAGCTTCACTCGCAACCGATGAAAGATCGGGCATTTAATAATTTATTCTCGCTTGAGAATGACGATTTCGAAGTGAAAAGGTAATCGTTTTAATTTATTTCTTATTATTTTCTTCAAGAAATAACAATAATACACTAGCGTAATTAATAAAACGAAGCTTATAATTTATTGAATTTCGTAAACTTGTCAATAAAAAATTGACATTAATATTTATTTATAATATATATTTTTCTTGGTATTACTTGTTAATTTTTTCACCAAGACTTTCTCTTTACTTCATATAATTTTTTTAAAATATATTCATAGTTTATCTTGTAGCCGTAGGCGTGGAAATTGTAAGATACAGAAATGCATCAAAATTTTATGCTTAACTTTATATAGAATTTTGTCGAGTTTATCGTGAAATAGATTAAAATCTTGTTTAAGATTGCTTGTTGTGTTTTGTTTTTTTTTTAGAATTTTAAGTTAATATTTGTGCTTTGCAAATTATAATATATATTTTAATAAATATAAGTTAATTTTTTTATAATTTAAATTTTAAAACAAATAATAGATGCTTTAGTTAAAATCTACTTTTGCTTTTCTTATTCCTTTCCCCCATAAATATATTTTGAGCGATAAAAGTACCAAAATATATATATTATTATTGCCGTTAAGTAGAGCTGTGCAGATGCATCACCAGTGGCGACGGCGACGCATCGCGACCGGAATCCAGCCATCGTGACTCATCGCGAACTGCAGCCCAAAAGTCGCGATGTTCGCGGCAACGGCCAAACGTCTCTCTCTCTCTCTCTCTCTCTCTCTCTCTCTCTCTCTCTCTCTCTCTCCCTCCCTCCCTCCCTCCCTCGCAATGCATCGGCAAAGGCGCGTTCGCGGCACGTCGCGACGCGACGCCGGTTCTGGCGATTCCCATCGCGATTTGTCGTGGCGCACGAATGCGCCGCTCTACGGTTAAGATTCTAATTCTTTTTAAGTGGTAAAAGTATCAAATTTTTATGTCTATATTTTTATTTGTGGCTAAAGTACCAAATCTTTTTGGGTGGCAAAATTAATAAATTTTTACGTCCATTTTTTTAAAATTAATTCAGTTGAAGTAATGATCCTTATTGGGTGATCAAAATACCAAAAATATATTATTAGGTGGTAAAAGTACAATTTTTATTCACATTCTTAAATTAAAATATTTAAAGTACCAATTTTTTGGAAGGTAAAAGTATATAAAAAACAAATACATATTATTATTGCAGTTAAAGTACTAATTTTTTACCGTGGATATACAAAATTAGTACTTTCATCGTAATTACTGTCAATTAGAAGCACAAACGACACAAACAATTAAGAATATTTTTAAATTTTTATTTATTGAGAATCATATTATTTAGATTATTATTTATATTTTTGCTTTTTTATATTTATATTGATACTTAATTAATATTTTAGATGCCTACTTTAGTTATTTTTGACATATATAAGCCAATTAAGTAAAAAAAAAAAGTAAATAAAAATTACCTGGATATTCTTAAAAAAATAAATTGTATTTTTTGTTTATTAACCGAACAATACATTACTTTCTCAAACATCATTTTGTTATAACAATATTTTTTTAAAGTAATTCCAACAACAACACAACAATGCCAACAATACATGTCGTTTAAAAATTGGTGAAACGACAACAACACCAAGTATGAATGTCTAACTCCGAGTGGTCGTATTCCAATACATGTCGTTCACGAGTCATTAAAAACGACAATAACTTTTAATATTCTGTGATCTGTCGAATTAATTGAAGTCCAAAATAAATTTCTACCATTAAAAACCCCAAAGCTCCAAATTAGGTTTAATTCAATCATTCAACATAAGTCCCACAGTAATCTTAAAAAAATAAAAAAAATAAAGGCCCAAATAAAATAAGCCCAATTACTTAATATGTTTATAACATACTCATTACTCAAAGCCCAAATGAGCATAAAATCCAAAACTTCTAAATACGCTATTAAGAAGCACAAAATGAATCAAATTTACTTATTTTCTTTGGACAATTCGGTGTCATTTTCTAGATCGTAATTTTAGGAAATTAAATTAGTTTCAATTCATGAAATCCTAAATAATTAAAACATTTTTTTGATACATCGACTCTTCTACTCACATTATGTGGCTGGAGCTATTTGCCGTTTCATTTAAGTTTATTAACATCAGCAAGACAGCAACAATAATTGTCGATCATATAGTCTCCTGGTGAAATTCAAAACTCGATGATACAATTTGGAACTTATAATCTATCAAGCCAATATCATAATATATAATTGATAATTTTATTATTTTAAGGTTAATTTAATCAAGTAGTATTTTTGAGGGTTATGTTAATAATCTAATAATAAATTATCTTATATCATCTTTTTAGTAGATAATTGTAGGGGTGAAAATTTTGTAACCGTTTCTCGGTATCGTCTCGGTTTTGGTATCGATCCCGGATAAGTTTACAAAAAAATCTGATAAATTTTGTTTAAAACCGATACTTATCTGTTATCGGTTTCCGATACCGATACCAATTCTCATACCGATAGCCGAATTTATCGAATATCGGTATCGGTATCGGTTGTGAACTACATATTGTTTTGGAGTGTACTACATGTCATTTTTATTCAAAAATTAAGACACTCTCTTATAAAATTAGTGAACTACATGTCATTTAATTATGTTTGATGTTTTTATGTATTAGACATGTATTTTTATACTTCGGAATCCGAATTCCGAACATGGTAGTTTGTATTATATTTGGATTTTTCCCCAGATTATTCCCGGTTTATGTCTCGGTTTATTTATCGGTTTTATTTTCTTTTTTCTCGGTTTCGGTTTCGGTCTCGGTTTGATAAAAAATCAAGAAATTTTAGAACCGATACCAATACCAAACCAAAAAAAAAACCTCAATTTTTCAATACCAATACCAAAAAAAGCTAATTTACCGATTATCGGTACCGGTTTCACCCCTAGATAATTGACATTAAATAGCATATTAATTTTAGTATCATGCTATAAATTGACAAATTTCCCTTACAAACAAAATTAATTTTTTTCTTTTACTTTCTTGTCTATTCGCAAAGAACTATTCTTACAAACAGATTGTAATAGTAGACAAAGTCCGTTTTTTTATTTATTTATTATTATTTATTTTAAGGATCATCTCCTTACTAAAACTGTAATGTAGATCATTTTTGTATTTTAAAACCGTAAAAGGAACAAATCGCCTTTTTCTGTTTTTATTTTTATTTTCTTAAATGTATTATTTCTATACATAATTTATAATAATGCCCGCTGAAGCCGGTAACTCTCACAAAATCAATGTTCATATTTGCCATTGGTGGAGATTGTGTGAATATTTTTTTACACAATTGTTTTGTTAAAGGATTGGAACAATTTTTTCATCATCAAACTAGATATCTACTAATATATATATAAGCTATTTAATTAAGTTATCTACGTAGGAACGATGAAAAAAAAAATCATACAACATCTTCCAATAATTAACTTTCGCAAAAATGTGCATGTCTATCCACTATTACAACAAAATATTAAATGAAAATTGATTGCCAATATTGCAGAAAGAAAGCGGCATTAATGGGAGCAAACAAAGGCTCACAAGCAACCAGTTGAGCACCAACCACTACTTGTTCCTTTTGAGGGAATGAGACAAAAATATAAAACCATCGAATATTAATGCCTTTCAGAATATAATATATATTATATGAGGGGTGTGCAAAAAAAACCCAACCCAACAATTTAACCAAACCCAATTGAACCCAACCCCAATCAAACCCAACCCAATTAACCCAATAGTTATCGGGTTGGGTTGGGTTCAACCCGAATAAATAGTCGGGTTGGGGTTGGGCTAAATGCATTGGGTTGGGCCGGCCCAATTGACCCAATCAAGATTTTTTTTTAAATAATTAATTAATTTTTTAAAATATATTTTTGTAGTTTAAACGTTAAATAAGTAAAAGCAAACAACAAATAAATAAAAAAATGTATTTCTAGAGTCTCATTTTTATTTTTAGTCATTATTTAATGTCTATGACCATGTTTCTAGTATACTATTACGATCACATTTCTAGTTTAGTTTACGATATGTTCCGTACTTGTGTTATTTAATGTTTAAGACTATAATAACGTTAAATTTTTGAATTTGGTGTTTACAGACAATAATATGAAATTTCTATTTATTGATCGACGGTTTAAATTTAAGTGTTATTCGGTAAAATATTTATATATATTTTTTAAAGTTTAGTTCAGGCCAATGACCCAACCCAACCCAACCCAACCCAGAGTTTTTCGGGTTGGGTTGGATTGGGTCTTCAAAAATTTTGGGTCGGATTGGGTTATTTTTTCCAAACCCAATATGATCGGGTCGGGTTCATGTTTTACCTCGGGTCGACCCAATCCAACCCATGCACACCCCTATATTATATGTATATGAATATAGAAATAATAGGATAGCCAAATGGGTGACGTAACTTGGCTTCTACAGAGTGTAGCCAAATTGAGTTATCAAACAAAATGAAAAGAGTCACACAACTCTCCACAACCAACCTCAGAAACTACACATGATATTTACCACCTAAGCCTCAAATCATGATATACAACTTCATGAATTAGCAGTTATAGGGTTGTATTACTGCAAATTCGACCGGTACGGCTTTTAACATCTTTAGTGCCGATTATCTGCGGGGTTAAAAGTTTTCTTGAAATATAGTGTGATTTTTATGAACTTTTTATACCTTTTTATGCATATGCGATATCAAATTTACGGTTATCACATATTTTGAATCTGAACTATATATCGTAAAAACATCAACATGACATGATTAAAGTTCGAATTCTTAATAATTACATGTCAAATCTTAAACATGAACGATGTATCATCGAAATGTCGGTAAAATCCGCAATACTGTTCCTAAAACGGTAGTTTTGTACTAAATACAAAACAATATTCTAACCTAAATAATTTTCATTTTATCACTAACAAAAAATACATTAAATTGCTAGTTGTTGATTTTTTTTAAGGGATGCTAGTTGTTAAACTTAAAACAGTAGTTGTTGACAGAAATAATGAAAAATATGATGTATTTTCAAAGTTTATAAAATTTGCAATATATATTTAGAACTAATGAAAAATATCATGTATTTGTATTTTTACAGGCAGGTTAACTGTCAAAGCCTGACATGAAGAATCAAATAATTATAATTAAAATGCAAAATAAAATTACTTGCAAGAAAGGGATGTATCAGAGGAGTATCAGTTCGTTTTGATGTCAAGTAATTAATAATAAATTGCTTGTAATGATGCTAGTTATAACCTGATGTGATACAAATACAATAGCTTATAATAAATATGTATACTCCCTAAAATTAAGCTTCAATCTTCTAAGTTGATCCTGAAGATGAAAGTCAAAGATAACAATGTCTCGTCTCTCTCTGCCAAGTCAATTAATCTTTAAACAAATATATATGTATTTATTGTCTTCACTCAACGATGTCCAATATTATATAAACAATTATGTCAATCATTTTCTAATTAACCCATTTATCAAACCTTATAATAATACCGTGATTAATAAGTCATAACCTATTTAAGCTTTCACATGATTCTACACTAGTTCATATCATATATAAATAATATGTATCAATTTGTGATCGGATCGTAATACAACAGATCTATAACGAGACATATATCAAACCCTAAACCATTTAAATAAATAAACAAATATATATATATATTCATAAATCACATCATGTGAATACAAGACATACGACATAATGACACTAACGGAACATCAGGAGAATACGAAGGCACTCATTCCAAAGCACCAAACCATTGATTGATTTCAGACATGATATCTATATTCACAGTAATAGTTAATAATATCAATAAACTATGGTGTTTATATATACATATATAGATATAGTTACCTCGCTGACATTATCCATGGATGGCAGTGACTGATTCTCCAGGAGCTTGGAAATCCTAAAAATAATAAGAAAAAAAAAAACAATATTGAGAGCAAAAAGGACTGAATATGCAAGAAAGAGAAGAAACCCTAACTTGGGGTCAATCTGTAAATTCCTCAAACCTTTGGGGAGGGAGTATAGTGGAATTAGGGTTTTGAAGGCAATGCTGTTGAATAGCTAGGGTTTCCCTTTCCTTGTGCTTCCCTACAATAGATGAAACTGCCACATGATCTACTCTTTGATTGGTTTTCTTTCCCGTGTCACAGCGCAGATCATGCTGGCAGCTTCAGCCGTTGGGGGGCGCACGGTACCGGAGACGAGGCGCGCCACACCCGATCGGACATCTCGTATAGAGGCCCTAAAGAAGCAGTGTTTTTCTTTCTCCTCTCTTCTTCTCTATCTTGAGGTTTTCATAGATAAGGAGATATGCGGGGATATAAATAGACAACGCGATATTGAAGAGAGGCTTTATTATTTTGAGTTAGACTTTTCAGTCCTTCAAGTTTTACTTATTTCTTTAATAAATTTTAATTGTCGACCATGTG
Source organism: Parietaria judaica (assembly GCA_954871525.1). Taxonomy (NCBI): domain Eukaryota; kingdom Viridiplantae; phylum Streptophyta; class Magnoliopsida; order Rosales; family Urticaceae; genus Parietaria; species Parietaria judaica. The sequence continues at coordinate 13,854,963 of OX940862.1, forward strand.
AATAGAGTATATAATAACATGTGCTTTGACATTACATAGTGAGCTAATTTCAGCTATAGCCAATTTATAATAAAAATAATAGATTATGATTTTTACAAAACCCTCTAGAATTTGAAATTCGAAAAAAACTTTGACATGAATATAAGTCCCAATAATTGGAATAATGGAGGTTTAATAAATTAAGAGTGTTTTTTTTTTCTTCATATGGAGACAAAGAATATTATTATGAGTTGAATTTTTTTCTTTCTTTCAAGAATTATGCGTGGAGTGATGAATTGGGGTGATTTGTTAATTAGAAGGAAATATAGGGGGTTGAAAGTAAAGGGTAATTAAGTCCGTAATGAAATTAATATAAGCATTAATATATAATGAATTAGTGAAGGAGGAAAAGGATGGGAGAGAGTGGTCCCAAAATTGAATATAGTCACGCCATCACATGCAGACAGGTTTGTGAGGGTTTCTATATATCCTACGAACCCCCCTTTTTATAATGACTTTACTTGGAGGACACTTTCTCTCTCTCTCAAACCTTGTAAGTTAAATTGGGGGGAGAGAGAGAAAAACGAGGGGATACGAGGCCGACCCGTCTCATATACGGGCCTCACTAACGGAGAATTGATGGAGCAAATTTATCGACACTATTGTTTTTGTTGCTGAGTATACTTTTGTCGGAAAAACAACATTTTAGAACACGCCGGCCCAAAATGCATACTCGTAATTACTGAATGTACTTTTGCTAAGATAACTTTGAGAGCACGCCGGCCCAAAATTCAATTTGTAGGTATTTATACCGCTTGTGAAAATAACAAGCTCAATAGTTTTGAACTAATATATACTATCTCTCCATGCAGTGTAAGTTGTAAGGTAGGCATCAAACAATAATGAACCCAAAAGGGCATAAAAAAGTTGCACACATAAACCGGGTATGAATATGGGGGACCATATTTTTTATTTTTGAGCATGCTTCCATAGAAAAGTTCTCACACTAAAAGTAAAAAAGTTGCCTCCCGTGCCTATAAAAATCCTTTACAATCTCCTAATAATATATATATATATATATTAAATTGTTAATAAGTCTCATTTGTTTTTCTATGCAAAACGCAAAACGGGAAAAGGTTAAGCAAGTCCTTAAATGAATTCGGTGATACTTCCGGCATATGTTTCTAGAGTTGTTCAAAAAGTGGCGGCATATTCGCTTACATTTTTTTGGATTAAAAAAAAAAACAAATCTCATAAATCTTTTATGATTAGGTTTTTTCCCCAATTTTTTTATTTATATTTTATTTTAACAAAGACTCACACATTTCAGCTTTTAAAATAAATTTTGACGAAAAAAAAAAGCTAAACTAAACTAAACATAACAAATTTATAGTTTTAGAACTTTTTTCTTTAGAAGATAATTTTGCAAATATGCCACCACGTGTTGAGAAACATTAGAAACTTAGGGTAAACTGCGGCTAATGTATCCAATGTTTGATTTTGTGCGGATTATGTACCCAATGTTTATTTTCAGCGGCTAATGTACCTAATGTTTGATCCGTTAGATATTTTTGGGTTTTCCGTCAGTTGACCGTTAGAGAGTTATCCTCCTCTATATGTACACTTTTTGTATTTTTGACATAACTCACTCATTTTTTGTCCAAATTTTATGCACTACCTATGGTTCGAAAGATAAGAGATAGATCTACAACTTTGTTGTTTTAAGTTTCGTAAAATAAGTTTAATAACAATACCAAATTTCAAATATAATATAAAAGTGGACATTAGTTTAATGCAAAATATTTGTTTCGATCAAATTTTAATATACTTAATGACTTTTTAATGATGAAACTTATAAGCAAAAAGTTGTATATAAATGTTTTATCTTTCCAACGGGTGTTTATTTATATATTTTTAACAAAAAATGAGTGAGTTATGCCAAAAATATGAAAGATGTGATGTGAAATAATATTTCATATTTTTGGCATAACTCACTCATTTTTTATCCAAAATTTATAAATAAACACTCGTTGGAAAGATAAAATATTTATCTACAACTTTTTTCTTTTACGTTTCATCATAAAAAATCATTAAGCATATTAAAATTTGCTTAAAACAAATATTTTGCATCAAACTAATGTCCAATTTTACGTTGTACTTGAAATTTCGTATTTTTCTAAAAGTTAAATAACCAAAGTTGTAGATCTATCTCTTATATTTCCAACCATACAATTTGGATAAAATATGAGTGAGTTATGTCAAAAATACAAAAAGTGTCATATAGAGGAGGATAACTCTCTAACGGTCAACTGACGGAAAACCTAAAAATATCTAACGGATCAAACATTAAGTACATTAGCCGCCGAAAATAAACATTGGGTACATAATCCGCACAAAATCAAACATTGGGTACATTAGCCGCAGTTTACCCAGAAACTTATGCTACAATCTCAATATGGAGATTGGAAACAAAAGGTGGCGTTTGGCTATGGTCTCCGAGACCAGTTTTTGGTTTTGGTTTCAAACAGTGTCGTATTGGTCTTGCAGACCACGTTTAGTTGCCAGTTGTCACTGTTTTTTGAAACCGGTCTCCCAGATCACTGAAATTTTAATGAAGAAAAACAGAAAACGACTTGAAGTTGTTTTCTGTCTTTGATCTTCAACCCAATCATACAAAATAAAACAATAATAATATATTATCATTCTATAATATTATTATATTATTATTTATAATAATATATTAACTATGAAATTAACTTATATTATAAATTATTAAAATTATTTATATATATAATTATAAATTTTAATGATGTCATATTAACAAATATACTTAAATTGTGTATATTATTAAATACTAACTTAATTACAATGATATAAACTCTTGAAACGGAATATTTACTACTTTATATATATATTTAATCATGTAATTAGAGTCATGAAATATGAATAAATTTTGTATTATGAAAAATATTTTTTAGACATAATATTAATATATATTACTTTCAAATAAAACATACTTTCTTTTTAGTAACATAAATTGTGTTCTATTGCATTTTTTTTTTCATTTAAATTCAATCACAGTCTAACAAAAACTAACCAAACAGTGTTTCAAAAATCAAACTCCCAAACTGGTTTGGTAAACTAAACTCTCAAACTGGTTTCCCAAACCAGTTAACCAAACACCACCAAATTATTTTCATCTAAAAGGTAGGAGCTAAAGTGAAGAAAAAAAAACTTATTGTTTATTTGTTTTCTAACTCATTTTTATGGTAATTTATTTCTAATATAGAAATACATTAAAAAATTAAAAACAAATAATATGTAAGTGCTTGCAGTTTGTGGCATTTGATAGGCCACCATGCAAGTTCATCAGAAGCAATAATTGAGTCTACTTCTGTGAATTCAGAAAGGGATGGATCTTCATATCATAAAAAAGTTTATTTTCCCCTTTGCAATTAGGGCTTGTATTTTTGTTTCTTTCTACAAATGCACCACATAATATATAGTCCATTTTCAGGGACAATAACATACTCTATTTACCCCTTAACGAATGTGGCTCTTTTCCACGTCAAAGTGACTGTTTCTTCACTGAATTGGCAAATAGAAAATCCATCCAAATGTTTTGCCATGATTTCTTTCATATATTCTAGGCTCAAAGAATCAAACAATCTATAAGTGGAATCTCAATGGTCCCCGGAAATAAAATTGCATCGATAGTCCTCACAATTTTTTTCGACGGAAATGAAAATACAAATATTACAAATTATATACATAGATATATATGTCAAAATAATTTTATTAATAATAATAATTATTATTATATAGGGGTTAGGGTGACAATTTACTACATTATAAAGGTTAAAAATGACTATATATGTATGAAAACATTATTTCATATTTCTGTCAAAATTACTTACAAGACCTTCTCCGAGCACCAAATCAGGGTAACCGATGACACACATATTCTATATGGGGATTATTTGCACATCAAACACTTATAGATGGACTATTGTATTAAAATATTTTTTGAGTATTTATTTAAATATTTTGTGGTACAAAAGATTACCTGTGAGTTGTGTACCACTTAAAGCCCAACCGCGCGCTCTAACACATATGAAAGTTGTACAAAAAGATTAGTACATACACAGTGCTTCGTATATAATTAATTATTCTAATTTATATAATCCAAATTGTACCATATGGTTTATTTTTTCCTTCTTTGTAATCATTGAAGAGTACCTCAACATTGTTATGTTGGGCTCGCTTTTATAGATTAACTGAACCTTGAAGTGTACTTTTTTATTTAAATAATATAAAAAAATAATATAATATAGCGATTCATGTTTTGTGTCGCGTTCGAGCAATGTCTATTGAACTGTTAAATTTATTTGAGTGATGTCGTAATAATTTTAATTTACAATTAATTCATTTGAACCTCAATTGGCTTACTTTATACAATAAAGTAATTTAAGATTTTAAACTAATGAACATTTAATATATATTTTTTAAGAATTTGAACACAATAATTGATATGATAAAGAACATGCATTCTTACAAATAATCATTTTACAATAACAAATTAACCTGCATTTATATGTATAAGATGCATATTTAGTTTTTTAATTACGTTTCGACGAGTCCAGTAATATTCTCAAGTTTATGTCATGTTGATTGTGTTCGTGTGTTTTTAAATTATTTTCGATTAATAGGTTGACTAGAACACATTATTTTGTATCATTAACCGTTACGTGTTCGTGTCTAGTATCCGAGTCATTACGATCTCTAATTATCTTACTTTGTTTTAGGAATCTAATTATCATATATTATTGGTCCATTCGGAACTGCGTGATAACCGAACCTAAGAACAAAGCAAAGCAATCGGGCCACACACAGAAAAAGCCCACCTCAAAGAATAATATGCTATTATTAATCAATTATATCTTCTTATATCTTATAAGATTGTGTGTCCTTTGATACATATTTTATTTTTTCTGACAAGTTATGTTACGCCCCCTCATTTGATGTAGAAAGAACTCAAAGCAATGTGATAATATAGTTTTTAATTCAAATGAGATCGATGTATTGATAATTCTATATGTTATATAATAATGTACATGCTTGTCATGATCATGGAGGTAATGTTCGATATCAATAATCTCTACCGACTTTTCCGACACATTATACTATATGATTAAAGCATATAAACATTGCGCCGCTACCAAAAAGCTATTAAGTAAGAATTAAGTCTAATGAGGTTCATGTTACTTTTTATTAGTGTACACTATTCATGTGTTACAAATATTTTGGGCATCAATATTTTTATATAAACGCCACAAATTTAAAAGTTCATAAATGGCGGGGCTCTTAACTAAGTTTGCTCAATAATACATGCGTGTTGTCTAGTGACCGAGCTAGTTCTGCATATTATAGAGGGCACTGTCGACTAATATATATATATATATATATAGGGACGAAGCCAGAGCTCTGACTAAGAGGGGGGCGAAATTAATTGATTATAAATTTAATAATAAAACGAGATATTGAAACTACTATTAAACAGTTCATTATAACTCTTTTTTTGAACTTTCGGTTTATGAAATTAGTTGATTAGGATCTTTATATGATTAGAAATCTATGTGTTACGTCCTCAAAATATTAATATTATTTTTTGTTTCAATATTTAAAACTTTACACGTCTTAAATTGATTGGTAGTTTTTATTATCTGGTTTTGTAAGTTTTAATCGTTTTAGTATACCTATAATTAAGTAAAATTCAAAAATACCATGGAAAAAATAAGTTATAATCATAAAAAGTACTATTGCTAAAAAATATTAAAAATATGGTGGGTTTGGAAATTGAACCAGGGGCTATAACTTGGAGTGGAACTTTAAAAGTAATAAAATTCCACTAGGTTGTAGTGATATTTAGTCTAAAAATACTATATTTATTATATATATAGAAACTTTTAATGATATAGATAAATAAATAAAAAAATTAACGTATTCGGACCAAGTGGGGGCGACCGCCCCCGCTCCGCCCCTGTATATATATATAGATATATAGAGAGAGTAATTTGACTAAATACTACTAGTATTCAACGTCAATTAATAATAAAATAAAATTATCTCTCAAGTAAAAATAAATAAATAAATTATTGAGTTATTAGGGAAATCTCTTAAGTTTTGAGAGTGATATTTATGAATTTTGAGTTCTTCAAAGATATGTATATATATGTTATTACTATATAATAAAGTAATTGAAATGATTTATCTGTTAAAATTTTTCATTGAATGGATTTACTATGTACCGTATTAGATTGCATATTTAAAATATAAATTAAATAGATATGTATTTTAAGAGTTTAAATATGTTGTGGAAATGTGAGGTTTTGCAGGTTGAGGCGATTAACTCCATGAAGAAGAGAAACGGAGTTCTGGTAAAGAGAATCGATCAAATGTAATGTAATATATATATATATATTACATATATATAGAACGATCAATGTATCAATTGTTGAAGCTCACTGGAAAGGAGTTGCAGAGATGAACAATCAATTTCAATGTTTTTCAATTTCTTTGGACATTTATCAATGTATAAAAATGTTTTTCAAAAACATCGAGTTAGTCGTTATCATTTTTATTGTATTTTCACGCAAAGGGAGCAACGCGATATGTATTTTAAAGTTTAGGTTATATTGCTTCTGAAATTAAATTTTCAAGGGACAAAATCAACAAATATACAAAGTTTGAGAGACATTAGTGTCCATATCAGTTACTCAGCACAAAAATATATTTATGACAAAATCACACATTTTCAACATAATACTTGACAAATGACTATAAACCCATTCACATAAATACAAACACTCACAGTCCATCCAAAAACCACAAACATATAATAGTAAAATCACAAACTTTCAAAGCTCAACATCCATGCCCGCACAGTCAGAGCAACACAGTTCCTCCTCCAACATCGTAGCAATTCATTTCCCGTATATCGCCACGTGACAGCGTCCTTCGACGCGATCATCAAAGTTATCCATCCTCACGAACATGTTCTCCCGCTGCAACACCACATCGCCTCCCTCAAAGTGCGTGGTCGCCTTCGGCTTGGGGAACCTGTCTCTGCAGACGCTACGCCCAATAGTGTCAGTTATTCTGACGATGCGAATATGTTAAATTTAACTTAGATTAAATGATATTTATGGGTGAATGGAATATTGATTCTCAAAATCCAACTAGGTCATTTATTGAAATTGTATATAATTTCTTCGAGCGTATAAAATTAGACATTTCGTATAATTTCTTATTTTTTAATTATAATTATTGATCAGTCTCTTGAATTGAACAATACTTAATTCTCCTCTTTTTTCACACTTTGCATATGGTCGCCTTCAATTTAGAAGAAAAATACTTCTTTACACATCTCAAATTTTTATTTTAGTGCATTTTGGTTCCATTAGCCATTGTTTTTCTTTTTGGGTACTAAGTCACCCCTAATTTTAAAAGCAATATTATTTATAAAGTCCCTAAACTCATTAGTGGGCTTTGTCATTTCTTGAGCTGGGCCGGGCTGTCCCATTGATAATTATACACATTTACTCCCTTCACAATAATAATAATAATAATAATAATAATAATAATAATAATAAAACTCAAAATTGTATAGCTATTTATACTAAAATATGTGCTGTGCATTTGAAAACTAATAATTAAGTCTTCAGATTTCAATGTCGTTTCTTCGCGACAAGTCATGCCACAAAGCATACGAATTGAACATGTGAAATTTTTGAGAATTATGCTTGAGAGTTAATAATACAATATGTGGTGTATTGAAGGTTATTCCATATTATATTACAATATAATGCGCACGTCGTTCATGAACAATCCCTAGGATTCCATACAAACAGACCGTTTCTTAAAACTTGTTAGCAATGAAGTGTCCAAGTGACAGTTCAATCAAAACGTTTTTTTTTTCAATAAATGAAAAACAAAATGTTGTGCAATGACATTGATTTCTAATTCTTTTAAATTCTAAATTTTAGACACAAAACCCCAATTTCTACCATATACTATCTGGAAAAAGAAAAAAAAAAGAATCAGAAGTTCAATTATATTTCTTCAAAATGATTTTTTTTTAATCACTAGTTCTATAAAGTAAAAACAGAGAAAAATCTTCTTTAACTTTTTTCCACGTGGGAAATTGGCAATGTGATTGTGAGCCAAACCAATTTAACAGCTGATAACTTTTAGATTCGTGCACTAGTAATTATTAATATGTTCCTCAATTTTTTTGATTATTAATTATGGCTTTAATTAATTTAAAATGGTCAGACTATCGAAATTGAAATTGTGATGATGTGACATATTCAGTGACGAAAATAGAATGTTTATTCAGTGACCAACGACCCATACCCACATTCATTGTCTACATTATTATCTGGTTTAATCTGGACCGTTCATTCCTCCATTTTCGCACATACTATATATACGAACATACATACATGCTCTTCAGTGTCCGAGATATCAATCTCTACTCGCAGCAAAGAAGACAACAATGGCTGACGAGCAAATCCACATTCCCAGAGTGAGCTTGGGAATCCAAGGTTTAGAGGTAACTAACTGCATTGCTTCATTTCATTATCGTTGATCTTGATCAGACACTGCGTTTAGTTAGCCCTCCACTGTTGCTGAACTTCGATGGCTTCGATTGATCCAGGTTTCGCAGCTTGGTTTCGGGTGCATGGGACTGAGCGGAGCGTACAACGATCCTCTGTCCGATGAAGCTGGGATTTCCATCATCAAACACGCCTTTAACAGAGGAATCACCTTCTTCGATACCTCTGACGCTTACGGCAAAGATCACGCCAACGAGATCCTCGTTGGAAAGGTCACTTCCTTAACTTCCGAACGCTCGGAAATTTGTCGAAAACTCGATTTGATGTTTGTTTGTGCGGTTGTTTCAGGCTCTCAAGGAGTTGCCCAGAGAGAAGATTCAATTGGCCACCAAATTTGGCATAGTCAAGATCCGTTTCGACAATGCTGAGATACGCGGAGAGCCCGAGTACGTCCGAGCTTGCTGCGAGGCGAGCCTGGAGCGCCTGGGCGTTGACTACATTGACCTCTTTTACCAGCACAGAGTGGACAAATCCGTCCCCATCGAAGAAACCGTAAGTCTTGGTTTGTGCCCTTTCTTGATGGGCGTCTCGGAGCCTTCCGCGATCATCTGTGATCGAAACGTTTGGCGTCATTTTGTAGATGGGGGAGTTGAAGAAGTTGGTGGAAGAAGGGAAGATCAAGTATATCGGGCTATCCGAGGCTAGTACCGACACCATTCGAAGGGCTCACGCGGTTCATCCCGTGACTGCTCTGCAAATGGAGTATTCTCTCTGGACTCGCGAGATCGAGGAAGAAATCATCCCGCTTTGCCGGTATATTTAAATACATACACAGCACATATATAATGTCATTGTTGATCATTTGTCGTCGTTTTGATATGCTACGTTATGTCAAATCCGCAGAGAGCTTGGCATTGGTATCGTTTCGTACAGCCCTCTCGGCCGAGGGTTTTTCGCTGGCAAGGCGGTTGCCGAGAAAGTTCATGCGAGTAGCAACGTGGTATGTCAAGCGTTTCTCACTTCTTTTTTTCCGCGCTTGATCTCAAACTGCAGTCATATTAACCAGTAATCACCGAGATTACACGAGCACTAATGAACAACCGGATAGCAGATAATAAGAACGGAGAAAGGTTAAAAACCGGAAACACGATCTATCAAAGATCCGACAATATTGTGTTTCATGATACCCGACAATCTTGTGTTGTTACAAGAAAATCTCTCTATATATACACAGTTTCTTACAACTCAAGCAATTACAAGCTACTAGCTGAAACTTAGGATACAAGTAACTCAACTAATTAACGGTTATCACATAATCTTAACTAACTTCTAAACCCCTAAGACAATTCTGGGTTGTGAGATTACACAAGCTGATAGCATTCCATGTCTGCCTCTGTGTCGTTTCAAATCAGGCCTTTTATCCTCGGTTTCAAGGCGAGAATCTCGAGAAGAACAAGAAACTCTATGCTGAGATCGACATGTTGTCTCAGAAACACAGGTGTACCTCTGCTCAGTTCGCGCTCGCATGGGTTTTACATCAAGGCGACGACGTCGTTCTCATTCCCGGTGAGTATTAAACGACACTGGATTTGTGAAACGACGAATCTCTGCTTTCAGCTACTCGATATAATTATATATGATCGTTTACAGGGACGACAAAGAGCAAGAATCTGGACAACAACGTCGGCGCGATTAAAGTGAAGCTCAGCAAAGATGACGTAAAGGAGATCTCCGATTTGATAGCGCTGGGTGAAGTGGCCGGAGACAGGTATCCCGGCGGGCTTGTTCAGTTGTCGTGGCAGTACGCCAACACACCACCCAAGAGCTGAAAATGACGGGTTGTCGAGTATTTGAGTCAAACAATTCAAATAATTTTGAAATAAAAATTAAAGTAATAAAACGAAAATATAACTGAATTAACTTTTAGGGGTAGAATTGTCCAAAAAATTTTATTAATGGGTATAAAATAGTATTTTGAAACTATGGGCATTTTTCATAAACCTTTGATACTTTTTGGGCATTTTGTGGGTTTTCTATATTATTATTTACCCGTACATGAAACAAGATAGGAAATATGTTTACAACCACACATTCTATAGTTAAGAAAAAATAAATACATATTCAAATCATCTAACAATGATTCAGTTCTAATCATTCTAGTTCACATTAATCACGGCAAGAACGCTTGTTGTGACCCGATTTATTGCAATTTCCACAATGAACAGACTTGTAGAACTTTTCACCAATGGAAGGAATTCTTTTCTTCTTTGGCCTTCCGGGTTGTCGCCTTACATCGGGTGGTAAAGTGCTTTGATCAGTTTGCTCCAAAATAATATTTGAGTCTGAGTTTGCTTTGGAAAAACTTTTGTACCCACTGGGGTATATACCTCCTGTATATTATGTATGTTATTTACAAATACATTTATAATAATATGTTTGTAAGTAATCATGCCATACCTTTGGAATAAGTTGCCACAAATGTCTCCCTTCTATAGTAAATTGACACATGGTCTTTAGGGTCATTTTTTATCATCCAGAGCGATGCCATTGAATGACGACATGGAAAGTCATCCAATTGCCAAGCATTGCATGTGCATGTTTTATTGTTAAGGTTAACTACGTATTGGGAGCCTTTTTCCACGACTTCGTATACGTTATTTGTGATAGTATCAACCTGTAGGAGAACACTAATATTAATATGAACAGTGTTAACAATTTTGTAGTTATAATTACGAATTTCGTATACGTAATTATAAATACTAAAATATCAACTTTACTTACAAATAATGTTCGTGCTATCTTCTCTTGTTCTTCCATTCTTTTTTCTGCTTTTGTTGTCAACTTTCCTCGCATTGAAGCTCCTTCTATACGATGTCTATTCATCCAATTTTGACACAACTTTCGATAAGCCTCGATAACTGGAACAACGGGTCGATCCCTTGCTGCTTTTAAAACTCCATTAAGGCATTCTGAAATATTAGTTGTCATGATATCATATCGTTTTTTTGGACAATGTGCTTTAGTCCACAACCTTGGATCTGTTTTTTTCAAATATGTTACAACACGTTCATCAATTGATGAAAGACGAAGCATGTAATGATCAAATTCAGTTGATGTTGTGGCCCACACACACTTAAGGTACAATTGTTCATTTGCTGCCTTTTTGAATTTGGTTAGAACATTTTTGTACATGTGGTGTGTACAGACTCCTTGGCATGCCTCTGGGTAAACCTTTGAAATTGCTGTAGGGATTGAAGGTTTACGATCTGAAATTATTACTAAATCTTCGCGCAACCCAATTGCGGCTCTTAATTTCTCAAAGAACCATAACCAAGCATTGTCATCTTCAGCGTCTACTATACTACAAGCAACGGGCAATATGTGATTTTCAGCATCCATTGCAGCTGCCATTATGAGAATACCTTTGTATTTGTTTTTTAAAAAGGTTCCGTCCACTGATAAAACAGGCCTACAGTGCTTCCATGCTTCAATTGATGCCCCAAAACTAAGGAAAAAATACTTGAATTTTCCTTCCTTCGTTATGTTGATGGATGTATATGTACCTAAATAGAAAACCCTCATTATAGGAATGATATTTAAATTGTATATTAAGTTACAATTAAATTAATGTTAAATAAATTACGATTCGTCAATAACCATAAGAGAGTAACAAAATTACCAGGATTTTCTTTTTGTAAGCATTCTGCGTAATCCGGTAGCATTGCGTAAGATTCTTCTGCACTTCCTTGCATTAATCCGAGGCATATATCCTTTGCTTTCAAAGCAGTGTAATAGGTGACAGCTACACCATGATCTTTTTGTACCTTCCTCATTAGTTGTTTAGGTGAGACTCCCTCGAGCTCTTCTTTCTCACCATATGCAGATTTCAAGCATTTTGATACTATATTAGTATTAGCTTGTGGGTGTTTGGTTGTTGTTACCGTCCTTTCACATGAATGTATGTTGCTGTATGATTTAATCACCCACAAACCATTGTTTTGCAATGGATAACATCTCAATATCCAGTTACAATTCTTGTTTGGGCATTTCATATATATTCGTCTAGGGTCTGATTTGAAAACAAAGAAATGTTGGTTTTTCCTCATTGCTATGATGCCCATTATGTACTTCAAATGATCTTTGGACTTGAAGAAATCCCCCTCTTTGACATCGAAATAGAAATTGAATCCGTTTATGTCTTCGTTGTCAATGAATCGTGTTGTACATATTTCATTGACATTCTCTAGTGTGAATGGATTTGAAACCATCATGCTTTGTTGACCTAAATTACAAATGAAATATATTTTATGATATTTGTAAATATAGTTATTCTAAGTAGATTCATAAAATTTCAGTATGTACCTTTGTTTATCATATTTGGATTTGTTGTATTGTTGGACGTCTCTCCTGCAGCGTACATTGTTTACTTTGATTTGAAATTCGTCACCTATATGTGTATGTATATAGATATTAAGTCTGTGTATTAATTTACCACCAGTACAATAAACATATCGAACATAACCAGTCAGTATAATAGTTTAACAATATGTATTTACTAATAAGAACCAATCTTCTCACTATAATTGTTCAACTTATCTTCTCACTATAACCAGTCAGCAAGACCGATTTGTTTTTTGACATTTGTTTTTTCAAAACGGATTAAATCTATTTCATTTGAACAAAAATTGCATATACGTAAATTGACTTACCAGTTCAGAATCAAGCTCTTTTGCATATGCTTTTATACGTAAGCTTTTTGCTGTTATGGTATTTCAGAATTGGAATCTTGATAATGGATATTTGTTTATAATATTGGTAAACAGTTTTGAATATTGTAACCATAAAATGGCGATATATTCAAATAATTTCAAATTTCAATTGTTTTTTTGTTATAAAGCCTGAATTGTAGGGTTTTTTAATTTAAATTTTATTAAAGTGGATATATATGCAGTTTTTTGTACTACTTTTATGGAGAATAACTGTTTTTTAAAAAAAACGTGTGCTACATAATTGTTTTTGAATTAATTATTAATAGAAAAAACTTATCATTCATAACCGTTTCGTAAAAATTAACGCCAACAAATTTGAGGGTATTTTAGTCTTCAATTTATTTTGTTGGTGGTTTTTTTCACCTAAAATAGTAATGGGCATTTTTTTGAAACGTAGTGTTACTTTTGGGCATTTTTTACATTTGTCCTATTTAATATCACTATTCTATCTGACTTTAAGAATCTCGACTTATTCAAACCGGTAACAATATTGACCGCAAAGTATTCTCTTTGACTAAATTATGCTCGATCGAATTCACGATTGTCTCCATGAGTGAAATCGAGTTTTCCCAACATACCTTGTCTCCATTTGCACGATTCTTCAAGAGGTCGGGAATCCATCTCAAAACTATAAGTTAAATAAATATGCATCCTTTACATCGCTCAATTACGTTAAGTAGACGCGCGTCCGGCCGTGAGCTGTAGAGGCTCTAGGAAAATATAAAACAACCCTTTATGTGTATGTATAATAAATTTGTTTAGGGTCTTAACAAAAAGAATAAAAAAATTTGAGGCCTAAGGCAATGCCTCGTGTGGTTTGGTCACTTGCCAGAGAGATACGTGATTTGTGTACGGTATGATATTCTACAATATTTAATTTAAGTGAGAAAAGCATAAAATTAAGAGTTAATTACTCTAATAGTCCTTATAATAAAGAGGTACGTGCGCAAATGGTTCATTTAAAATATATATATATATATATATATATATATATATATATATATATATATATATGATCACCTGAGAAAAGTGTGCCGTTTATGTACAATCCAAACAAACGACAAACCTTCTTAAAACTTGTTAAAGCAATATTTAATAAATGGACATATTCCGACGCAATAGTGAAGTAATATGTGACGTTGGTCAATATTGGACAGCCCTAACAAATTGCACTACTATTTCATCGAAGTTTCTATGTTGAAGTTTTAATTTATATTACTTTTAATCATTGTATTTAAATAGCTCCGTACTCTATATATAATAGTCCATAAATTTCTGACTCATTTTATATTTTCGGAACTAATTTCCAGGTCTTATAAAATTATAAATTTAAAAATTCCCAAAATTTACTAACGAACGCTGTAGCCTTCTAAAGATAAAATTTATTTAAATATACTTCAATTTTTATTTTTTTTTACACCTCTCATGTTAATTAATTCCGCCAACATATCTAAAACAAAATAAGAAAATTGAATTGAATTTTTTGAAAGCGGAAAATTTTAGGTCATTACATTACTTATCCTAACAGAGAAAAAACCCACTTTAATTTTGTCCACGTGGGAAATTGGCAATGGTGGCAATTAGTAGCTGATAATTTTTAGATTGTGCACTAATAATTGTTAATTATGGACTTAATTAATTTAAAAATGACAGAGATAGACCACCGAAATTGAAATGGTGACATATCCAGTGACGAATTAATTAAATATTAAAAACAAACATTACTTGGATCAAAAGTCAACTGCTTTTCCTATTATGTCTGCGCCACTACATCGACAAATCTGGACCGTTGATTCCCCATTCCTCCATTTTCGTATTGACCATAATACATACACATATACATACATAGGGGTGTGCATGGGTTGGATTGGGTCGACCCGAGGTAAAACATGAACCCGACCCAATTTTATTGGGTTTTGGAAAAGCAACCCAATCCGACCCAAAATTTTTGAAGGCCCAATCCAACCCAACCCGACAAACTCTGGGTTGGGTTGGATTGGGTTGGGTCATTGGCCTGAACTAAAATTAAAAAAATACATAAAAATATTTTACCAAATAACACTGAAATTTAAACCGCCAATCAATAAACATAAATTTCATATTACTATTTTTAAACACCTAATTCAAAAATTAAACGTTATTATAGTCTTAAACATTAAATAACACAAGTACGGAACATAGTCGTAAACTAAACTAGAAACGTGGTCGTAATCATAAACTAGAAACATAGTCATAGACATTAAATAATGACTAAACATAAAAATGAGACTAACTACAAAAATATATTTGAAAAAGTTAACTAATTATTTGAAGAAAAAAACTTGATTGGGTCAATTGGGCCGGCCCAACCCAATGCATCTAGCCCAACCCCAACCCGACTATTTATTCGGGTTGAACCCAACCCAACCCGATAACTATTGGGTTAATTGGGTTGGGTTAGATTGGGGTTGGGTTAGATTGGGTTGGGCTAAATTGTTGGGTTGGGTTTTTTTTGCACACCCCTATACATACATCTTCATCTTCATCTTCAGTCTATATAAGTGTTCGAGATACTAATTTGTCTGAGAAAAGATTTTCAGAGAAAGCAACGAAGAAGACAACAATGGCTGACCAGCAGATTCTCATCCCCAGAGTGAAACTGGGAACCCAGGGTTTAGAGGTAACTAACTCCATTGCTTGCAATGCATCGATCATTTTCATTTCACTTTCTTAGGTCGAATCCATCGCGTGAATTTGTTTCCGAATTCCGCTTCTCATCCCCAAATTCGTCGCCGATTTCCGATTTCCGCAACTTGATTGATAAAGTATGAGAACTGATTGACAAAAAACGGAGAAAAACAGAGAAAAGAAAATTCTGGTACTTATTATTAAACTTTCTATATGTCCCTAAATCTGAAGCGGTGGTATATATATACCTGTTAACATAAAACTAAAACCTTAAAAGATAAAATTACAACAATAGCCCCATTAGTCTATACAAAATATTAATCCTAATTATTAACTCTAATAGCCCCCCTCAAAACTATTGTAAGAGATTTCCGAAACTCTCGACACATAGTTTTGATCGTAAAGACGGAAATTTTCCACTTGAATTTGGCTTTGTGAGAAGATCCGCAACTTGCTGCTCGGAAGGAATATGTCGAACTTCAACTTCTTTTCGCACGACTTTATCCCGGACAAAATGTAAATCTATTTCAATATGCTTTGTCCGTGCATGTAACACCGGATTCGAAGACATCATGACTGTTGATAGATTATCACACCAAAGCACCGGCGTTCGAGCTGTTTTTAGCGTAAGCTCCACCAGTAAAGCTGCGATCCACGCTATTTCCGCAACTAAGCTTGCTAAGCTGCGATACTCTGCCTCTGTAGAAGACCTTGAAACTGTACTTTGTTTCTTGGAAGACCACGAAATGATGTTGGCTCCTAAGAAGACACAATGACCCGAAGTTGACCGTCTGTCCTCTTGATCCGATGCCCAATCCGCATCACAAAAACCTATAAGAGTTAGATTACTCAGACATTGTTTCTTAACCAAAAGACCAAAATCAATTGTTCCTGCCAGATATCTTAATATTCGTTTGACAGAAGTCCAATGAGAATTGAGAGGGTTGGACATAAACTGACAAACTTTGTTAACGGAAAATGAAATTTCTGGCCTAGTTATTGTTAGGTACTGTAAAGCTCCAACCGTACTACGATATAAAGTTGCATTTGGCATTGGATCACTTCCAAAACTAACAAGTCTTTCATTAGTAGTCATAGGAGAACTGACAACACGACAATTTTCCATGTTAGTTTTCGTTAGGAGATCTTTGATGTATTTAGACTGAGATAAGTGTAAGCCAAGTTTTGTTTCTTGAACATTGATGCCAAGAAAAAAATTAATATTACCCGTATCTTTTAAAGCAAACTCTGCATTTAGTTTACCAATTAATTCTTCCAAAAACAAATTGTCATTTCCTGTTATAAGAATATCATCTACATAAACTAGAAAATAGACAATTTTGCCCCTATTATGGTATATGAAGAGGGATTGGTCAGTTTTGGCAGGAGTGAAACCAAGTTTTATTAAAACTGTATGTAGCTTTTCAAACCAAGCACGAGGTGCTTGTTTGAGGCCATAAATTGATTTGTGTAAACGACACACGTAATTTGACAATTTTGTGTTTTCAAATCCAAATGGTTGAGCCATATATACCTCATCAACTAGATCGCCATTAAGAAACGCGTTATTCACATCTAACTGCTTAATGTTCCAGTTTTGACTTAAAGCAATGGTCAAAACTACTCTAATTGTTGTTTGTTTTATCACAGGGCTAAAAGTCTCGGAAAAATCAAACCCCGGCCTTTGATGAAATCCCTGAGCAACTAATCTAGCTTTTAATTTATTTAAGGAACCATCCGAATTTTTCTTGACTTTATAGATCCATTTACACCCTATTAATTGTTTATTTTCAGGTAATTCAACAAGAGACCAAGTTTTATTATGCATAAGAGCATTATATTCTAGCTGCATTGCATTTTTCCATTCCGGAATGATAAGAGCCTCTTTAGCATTCTTCGGTTCAGTTACACATATAAAAGCTTTAGGTTTAGAAATACCAGCCTTTCCTCTTGTAGTCATTGAGTGAGCATTTGTTACCTGTGTATCTTTATGAGGCGGAGGTGACTTTTGAACTTGAATAGCTATCTGATGGTGAGGTGAATATGAAACCTGATCATGAAGATGAGGTTGAGTGGTGCTTGCTGAAGCATCAGCATCTTCATTTTGAAGCAAAACCTCATTATTGTCCTCAGCTGCAATGTTAGTACGAGTATTGCTGGAATCTGGACAAAAATGCCCTTGACGAATAAAATTCGAGTGTAAGACCGGTAATGGCATACTAATATTACAATTATCAGTTGTAATACTAGAAGTAGGCTTATTAGAGAATGGAAAACACGTTTCATCAAAAAGAACATCCCTGGAAATATAAATTCTATCAGTTTGCATGTCTAGACACTTATACCCTTTGTGATTAATGCTATAACCTAAAAAGACACATGGTTTAGATCTGAAATTAAATTTATTTTTATTGTAAGGCCTAAGATTGGGGAAACATTTACACCCAAAAACACGTAATTGAAAATAATCTGGTTTTTGTTTGAACAAAACCTCTAAGGGGCTCTGCATACTCAAATTATATGCAGGCAATCTGTTTATTACAAAAACAGCAGCTCTAAAAGCCTCATCCCAGTATTGAAAAGGCATTGATGACTGAGCCAAAAGAGTTAGACCCGTGTCCACAATGTGCCTATGTTTTCTTTCGGCTGATCCGTTTTGCTCATGAGTATGAGGGCAAGAATTACGATGAATAATGCCATTGGAAGAGAGGTTATTTGTAAAAGATCTGTATTCACCTCCCCAATCACTTTGAAGACATTTTAATTTATAGCCAAGTTGAAGTTCAGCGAGAGATTTGAAACTGTGAAAAGCTGTTAGAGCCTCTGATTTACTTTTTAAAAGGTAAATCCATGTAAATTTCGAAAAAGCGTCTACAAAATGAATATAGTAATTATATCCATTGACCGAGGTTATCGGTGAAGGGCCCCATAAATCACTATGAACGAGTTGTAGTGGTTCATTGTATACTGTGTTAGAAATTGGAAAAGGCAGCTTGTGAACTTTACCTAAACAACAAGCTTCACATAACGGAATAGAAGTTTTATTGATGCTCGGAATGTTACATTTATGGAGGACATTTGACATAACATTCTTGTTGGCATGAACTAATCTTTGATGCCACAAATTGTACAAAGATAGACTATTAGTAAAGGTAGAAGTGTAACATGAAGATTTTGGAACTAGAGAACCTGTATTATGCGAAGTAGTGATAAGATCATTGTGTGGAAAGGTAGGGAAGCCTTGAAGGTCGATTTGATCTTTGTCAAAGACATACAAGCCTCCTTCAAGTCTCCCCTGCAAAAGAAGATCACGAGACACACAGTCTTTAACAAGACAGTGATAAGGATGAAATTCAAAAAATACATTATTATCTTGCGCAAATTTAGACACTGAAAGTAAATTCTTTGTAATAAGAGGAACATGAAGAATTTGCTGCAAATTTAATATACGAGAATTTAAAAAGGGAGATGAGAAATTTCTATTACCAACATGAAGGATATTTAAGCCCTTACCGTTTCCCATTTTAACCTTCTCATCACCATTGTATTTGTGAGGATGATGGCCAAGATTTGAGGAGTCTGCAGTGAGATGGTTCGTGGCGCCGGAGTCTGGGTACCATTCATGGTTCTTGAAGGCTTCTGGTGTAACCAAACCGTGAGAATTCATCGAAAAACAGGAAGGGTCTCCATATCCAAAATTGGATGCTTCTGGGTTAGAAGTGTGGCAGAGATTCCCTTCAGGACTTGAGTTGTTTTGGAGTTGTCCTGGTCCAGTCACGGACTGATCAAAACGATAATAACATTGAGGTGCAAGATGCCCCATTTTCCCACATAGCTGGCATTGAGGTTTGCCATTGGTTCTAAACCAGGAAGCTCTCCCTCGTCCCCGAGCTGAGCCACGTAGGGGCATACCACGACCAGAAAAACTGAATCCTCGTCCAGTATTCTGAGTACTGAAATTCCCTTGTGGTCTGGCAAAAGTCCCAAAGTTGCCTTGTTGACGAAATTGTCCTCGTCGCTGAAACTGACCTAAGGAGGCTGCCATATTCGCCATATTCGCCATGGCTTGAGAATGCAGCTCGAAATCCAAGTGCTTCTTTGAATCCTCAAGACGAGTTTCTTGAGCTAGCAACAGAGATTCGATTTCTTCGACGGAAAATTCCTCTTTTGTCGTGTTGACGGAGGTTGAGAAAGAATCATATTCATGAGGCAAGCCTCGAAGTATACGGTCCACATGTTCTTTGACAGTAATGGTGTGACCAACCAATGCAAGCATATCGACCAGAGAACGAATTTGTAAGAGGTAGTCATTGATTGACATGTTACCTTTTCGCACGGCCTGAAGCTGATCACGAAATTGATTGATCTTGGCACGACATTGTTGGGAGAAGTGCGTTTCCAGAATCTGCCAAGCAGTCGCCGAAGATTCGCAGTTTACAATTCGCTTTCCGATTCCATCCGTCATTGAGGAGAGGAACCAAGAAAGAATGAGCTGATCTTGCTGTTCCCAGTCCAAGAAAGCATCATTAATTTTTCCTTTTTCTTGATCGGAGGTTGAAGCAAACTTCAGAGGCGGCTTGACGTCAGAGAGGATGAAATGATGGAGGCGATGACCTCGAAGAGTAGACAAAACCTGTTTACGCCATAACAGGAAATTGTTTTGATCTAGCTTCGACGAGATCGGGTACGCAAAAGTCACCGGAGAAAAAGTCGCCGGAGAAGAAGATGATGATGATGATTGAGTCGCCATGACAGAAAGAGGCGCAGAGATTGTGTTCTTGAAGATCAATTGTTGAAGCCGAAGCCGGAAAGATTGGGCTCTGATACCATGATAAAGTATGAGAACTGATTGACAAAAAACGGAGAAAAACAGAGAAAAGAAAATTCTGGTACTTATTATTAAACTTTCTATATGTCCCTAAATCTGAAGCGGTGGTATATATATACCTGTTAACATAAAACTAAAACCTTAAAAGATAAAATTACAACAATAGCCCCATTAGTCTATACAAAATATTAATCCTAATTATTAACTCTAATATTGATCGTTACTCGCTTTCCGTTTGTCGCCTCCATTGTTGAACTTCGATTCATCTGCGATTGATACAGGTTTCGCAGCTTGGTTTCGGGTGTATGGGACTTAGCGGAGCGTACAACGATCCTCTGTCCGATGAAGCTGGGATTTCCATCATCAAACACGCCTTTAACAGAGGAATCACCTTCTTCGATACCTCTGACGCTTATGGCAAAGATCACGCTAACGAGATCCTGGTTGGAAAGGTGACTTCACTTTCTTCGGAACGCTCTCGAAAACTCGATTAGGGCTTAGTTTTTGATGTTTGTTTGTGCGTTCGCTTCAGGCTCTGAAGGAATTGCCCCGAGAGACGGTTCAATTGGCTACCAAATTCGGCATAGCCAAAATGAGTTTCGAGAAAACCGAGATACGGGGAGAACCCGCATACGTCCGAGCTTGCTGCGAGGCGAGCTTGGAGCGCCTGGGTGTTGACTACATCGACCTCTTTTACCAGCACAGAGTGGATACGTCCGTCCCCATCGAAGACACTGTAAGTCTGTGGTTTGTGCCCTCTCTTGATGGGCGTTTCAGTCCTTTCGTGATCTTGTGTAAAACGTTTGCCTGCATTTTGTAGATGGGGGAGCTGAAGAAGTTGGTGGAAGAAGGGAAGATAAAGTACATCGGGCTATCTGAGGCCAGTCCCGACACCATTCGACGGGCTCATGTGGTTCATCCCGTGACTGCTCTGCAAGTGGAGTATTCTCTCTGGACACGGGAGACCGAGGAAGAAGTCATCCCGCTTTGCCGGTATATTTCTACGCATACACAGCACAAATATAATATCATTGTTGATCTTTTTTCGTCGTTTTGATATGCTACGTTATGTCAAATGCGCAGCGAGCTTGGCATTGGTATCGTTCCGTACAGCCCTCTCGGCCGAGGTTTTTTCGCTGGCAAGGCGGTTGCTGAGAAAATTCATGCGAGTAGCCACGTGGTATGTCTTTCTCTCACCTTTTTTTTTCTTCTCTGCGATTGATCTCAAACTGTGATGTTATTTACCTGCAATCATCGACATACACAAGCACTAAAACACAACCGAATACCAGATGATAAAAACGGAGAAAGAGTAAAAACAGGGAACACCGATTTATCAAGGTTCAGACCAATTTCAGTAGTTCCTTACGTTCCACTGTAGCCGATACCATTAATATCGGGAGATTGGTTCGGACGAGCTATGAACTGATAGTGTTCCATGTCTGCGTCTGCCTCGTTTCATATCAGGGTTTGTTTCCTCGGTTTCAAGGAGAGAATCTCGAGAAGAACAAGAAGCTGTACACTCAGATCGAGATGTTGTCTCAGAAACACGGGTGTACCTCTGCTCAGCTCGCGCTCGCATGGGTTTTGCACCAAGGCTATGACATCGTGCCCATTCCCGGTGAGTATTAAGCGACACCCGATTTATGAAACGACATATCTCTGTTTTAAGCGACTCATTCTGATATGGTCGTTACAGGGACGACAAAGTGCAAGAATCTAGACAACAACGTCGGTGCGTTCAAAGTGAAGCTCAGCAATGATGACGTGAAGGAGATCTCTGATCTGATTGCGCTGTGCGAAGTGGCCGGCGACAGGAATCCCGGCGCATTTGCTCAGTTGTCATGGCAGTACGCCGACACACCACCCAAGAACTGAAAACAACGGAATGCAGTAGCACCGCCTTTTTCGTCTTGTGTTTTTCGTTGTTTGTGTGAGATTTTATCAGGGTAGAGTTTGATTTTGGCGAATATTTCGTTTTCATGGAATTATCCAGTGCTTACTTGTTAGTCAAGCCATCGATGTTATTTTGGCTGACTAGAGAGATTTTTCTTAGCTCTATAAAAATATATACGTTTTCCAATATATCTATACAAAAGCATGTGTTATGTATTTGAAAATCTAATAAGTCTTCATAGTTTGCTTAAAAGAGAATCAGAGAATTTATTTTATAGTATTTTTTAATAAACAGTTAAAATTATATTTATATATATTTTACTGACATAGAATGAAGTCAGAACCAAATTGTTCGCTTATACTTATACTCTTATAGTTTGCTTAAAGTTAAAACAGTGAACAGAAAAATCATTCATATTTCTTTTTCATATATTTTTCCTTCTTCTATTATTTAAATATATAAACCATTAAAATACTTTTATTTTTCTCTATAAAAATATTTATTCATTTATCTAATCATGGGCATAGTTCAGAATTCACATGGTTTCAGCCTGAAGTCTTTATGAGGACATTTTTTTTGCGTGTAGCATGCTTGGACAAATGTTGGCAAGTGGTCAATCTTTTCTCTTTGCTACACCGTTTTATTGTGATGATTACCTCCTACTCACTCCATGTAGTAATCGATGAAACTCGTCGTAACCGGAATCTTCTCAACTATCTGAACATAGGAACAAATCTTCTTTTCTAATTTTTTATTTTTTATTTTGAATTAGAGAATTTATATTTTTCTCTCATAAAAAAATAAAAAATCTAGAGGTAAATGGAGAAGTCGTAACTGAAAGTCACTAGCAACCCGCTTATCGATGTTTGCAAATGCATGAGTGGATCTAAACTCGAACTCCTTGTAGCATTGAAAAACTTTGTCGTCCTTTCGTATCATCATTTCTTGACCCGACAAAGTTCTTTTTTCTTCAAAGCTCAACTTTTTTAAGTTAACTACACCACGTATATACAGTATACTCCATCGATAATAAATTAATATAGAAACATAAGGATATACAATATACAGGATAATTTTATTAAATTAATAATTTCGATTCAATTATTTTCTCTAGTTTGCAAAACAAGACTAGAATATTTGATTAATACAGAAAAACTTTCAACGAAATGCAAAGAGCACCAGTGGTCTAGTGGTAGAATAGTACCCTGCCACGGTACAGACCCGGGTTCGATTCCCGGCTGGTGCACTTCTCTGTTTATTTTAAACTTTTACCCCTCTGGGATGGTACTGGTTCTGTAGTACGCGAGTGGTTATAAGATATGGAAAATAAACCAACTTATGTCATTAATACTTAAAAAAAACACAATTAAGTATGTAAATATATATATATTTTCACAAGAGGCACAAGAAGCACCAGTGGTCTAGTGGTAGAATAGTACCCTGCCACGGTACAGACCCGGGTTCGATTCCCGGCTGGTGCACTCTTCTCTTCTTTTACGTTTTTACCCCTCTCCATCTCATTTATCTGCTGTACAAGAAAAAGATAACGTGTATTATTTATATAATATATATATCTTAATATATCATAATTAATAAATTTATATATGTGATATATGTCGCCATTATTTAATAAAATTATATTATTTATATTTATTTCGTGTTATGAATAACAAGATGATACAGACTACAATCGACCGACAGTTAAAATATTTTTTTTTTGCTGATACTATTGTCAAATTTTAACTATGGACTAAAATATATTTGAAAATTAAGAGATATGTGTTGCAAAAGTATAAATATCACCAAAATTATGATGGGAATCAAATTTTATATTAAGTTAATCTATAACATATGTATAGACTAATTATTCTTCTAGTCAATTCTATTAAATTTTTGTATTTATATTATTGTAGTTATATATTTATTTTTGTATAAAATTATCAATTATATTAAATATTTATATTTTTTCAAAAAATCGATAAATCTTATAATTAATTCATTAAAACTTATTATCTTTCTAAATAAAAAACTTAAACTACAATATAGTAATATACTCGTAAAATAAGTATTCAAAACACTGCTCTAAAGTTTAAGCATAGGCATTCGGATTGAAGTAAAAAATAGGTACTTTTATCGGTATTTATTATCTTTAGAAACATTCGGTACTGTTAACTCGGTACTGTTTTTACATTTTTACCCCTATAAGCTTCACTTCATCATCGCCATTAATGGTGAAGCTGAAGCTCATTCCTGTATGTTGTTAGATTGCTCCTTCGTCGTTTCTGGGAACGCTTTTTCGAAACTGTTCTTCTTCTCTTTCCCAATCAACGCTTTCTGGGTAAGGAAATGGAAAGCTTCGAGGACAGATTACGCCCGTATCTCCATAATTCTCGCCGGGTAATCTCCCGTTTTCCGAAACCATTTCCAAAAAAATGTTATAAAATATCGTTTTTTGAAAACGTTTTCGGGTTTAGTACGAGGACAGAGATTACCAGGAAGGGGCTCGGAGAACGGTCCCTGAAGACGAGCTCGATGAGAAAGCGTTGATCTCGTTGGCCAAGGTGAGAGAACCAGTGAACGATCCTTCGCTTTATGAATTCGATTTTAACGAAATTGAACATGTTCTTCGTGGTTTAAGGAGGGGAATTTCGAACCTTCAAATGAAGAACTCGACCACGCTTTTCTGATTCAGCTGCTTTTCTGGTTCAAGAAATCCTTCAGGTTTTTGTGTGCTTCTGTGTTCGATCGCTCAATTTGACTCTGCATTTGCCGATATTTGTTTCTGAAAAAGTTGTGATTTCATTGATGTAGCTGGGTTGATAGACCTCCTTGCGATGCTTGTGGAAAGGAAACGATGCACCAAGGCATGGGTCACCCTCTTCCTTCAGAAGCTAAATTCGGTGCTTCCCGAGTCGAGGTTTATCGGTACGTGAAAAAGGGTGTTTTCTCCGTGATTTATGTTTGTTATAGTCTGATGCAGCCCGGGATTTCGATCGTGAACGGAATCCATCGTTTCTCTTCCGAGCCAAGAGAGAGCTGAACTAGCTAACACTATAATAATATATCTGTAAATTCGTTCATATTTCTAATTACGTAATGAGTAATTGAGTATAGTTCAGACTTCAGAAAGACAAAGTGGCCTAGCTTGTTGTTCCCGAGCTCATCGCTCGCGGGCCCAAACACGTACGCCAATAGGAATTCGTCAATGAGATATCATTGACATATTCCCGGGTGCTTTACTTCAATAAATAACTTACAAAATGTGCCCTGAGAACACGGCCGAACCTCTCCAATGGTGTCCTCCAATTGGTGCTTAAGTTAATAGTATGACCAAGATACGTCAAAATTTTCCCTTAACTATAGTTACGTTTGCCCAGATGATTGTGCTACCCTTTCTCTTTCAGTACGTAACCAAGCGGGTTATTGTATTTATATGCTAAACTATAATTTTGTGTTCATGATTTTGCTCTCTTGCAGATGCAGGTTTTGTTCCACGACCACCCGTTTCCCTCGCTACAATGATCCTCTAAAGGTACCTTAGGTTTTATGTCTTTTCATAAGCTGCTTAGAAAACATGTTCTGTTATTAAAAATTATGATTCATTCTTTGAAATGTAGCTTGTTGAAACGAGAAGGGGACGTTGCGGGGAGTGGGCCAATTGCTTCACTCTTTATTGTCGAGCTTATGGCTATCCTTCCCGTCTGGTTAGTTCCTGCTATAAATCAAACGCAAAACAACAACGAAAGCAAAAAGAACTCGACACGAGAATTTACATGGACACCGAATTCGGGTAGAAACTATAGACATAGCATAAACATTCACTAATGATAAAAAAAAAATAGCTAGAAATGATGGCTAGGTTAAACCCTGAAACGCAGAGGCTGATCACAAAATGCCTTACTTCAACATCATAGCCTCCGGGATATCCAATAGATTAATGTCGCACCAAAGCTATGAAATAGACCAGGCCAATAAAATGGATTCGGGTCAATCTGAATCTGAGCCATTAGATGATGGACTAGTCATATTACTACTATCAGAAGTTCTCGTTTGGCTCTTATTTATTCTCTATGGTGTTACGTTGGAGATCGGTTTTCAAACTCCGGTCGGACCACTCTCTAAAATGGTTGTGCTCGTTTCTCTTATGTTTGACATCTCGGCTCGCTCCAACCATTCTTCGGCGTCATTCCCATCGAAATATATCATTCCTATATTTTTGCTCGAGTTTCCATCACGTTCATATCTGTCCATGTGGCGAGCAAGAGTGTACTGCCCCGTTGTCTTCAGCTTATTGTTCAGTCCCTGCCATGGCTCCTTCCCGGGCCAATAAGCCCACTCTCGTGAGCCCACGTCCCCACAATCGTCGTTTGGCCCCAAACTGCCTCCTTTTGATGCTAAACCTAGATTAAGCATTTCTGGACTGTTTTTAAAATTTCTGCCGCTGGACCTGCTGCCGCCGGAATATTCGCCGGAACCTGGACCTCCGCCACTTCCGCCGCCGGTGCCGGCAGTCATTGCAGTGAAGTCGCGGAATGTCTTTTCCCCTAAATCTAGGTTTTTAATCCCTAGATTTAGGGTTTCTTGGAGCTTCCCACTGCTTCCTGCCGGAGTTACGCCGGAGCCTGCGCCGCCGGAGATGTCGCCGGAGACTGCGCCGCCACCACCACCAGTGGCGGCCGTGACCCCAACTTTGCCCAATACTCCAACTTTTTCCAGATTTAGGTTATGAAACCCTAGATCAAGAATTTTTGTGTTGCTGTTTGCGTCACCGCCGCCTTTTGGAAGGATTTTGCTGCTGCCCGCGGTGGCTAGCGCCTCCAGCTTCGCCTCAAGGGCATCTAGGCGCGATTCCATCCTCGCCTCGATGACTTGTTGGCGCTCCACCATCTTCTCCTCGAATTCATCTTGCTGCGATTCCATTTTCTCCTCGAAATCATCTTGCTGCGATTTCATCTTCTTCTCAAGCGTCGTTAGGTGCGATTGGATCGCCACCATGAACGCACGCATCTCCGTCTGAAAATCTTCAGTAACGGTTGTCATCTCTGTCGCAAGATCGTCGCTCTGATACCAATTTGATGGATCCCGGATTTATAAACAGAATTTTATTGAATAAACACGTCAAAGAGAACCGGGCACGTGAGTTCGAGAGCACGGCCAACTCTCCCGACGGTGGAGACTGTCACAAACGACTATTTTCTGCACAAAGGATAAAACCCTAATCTCCTAGACTATATAACAATCGACATAGCCTAGGGTTTATTTCCTAAAATAACTAATTACTCTAGTAAAAAGGAAATAACAATAAACACTTAATTAAATAAATATAAAACTACTTAATTGCCTCTAAACCTAAATACGGTTCCATCACCTTGTTTATCTTTGGTTGCAAGAATCGATGGAAAAATCTTTATATTACTAAATCACAATGGAATTTTTTTTATAGTTTATCACTTCCGCACAATAATGTTTGAATGTCTCATAATAATGTAATGATAAAAGTTTCCATAATCTGGTTTAGGTTTTGGATTTCACAGATCATATATGGACCGAATGCTTTTCACCATCTCTAGGAAGGTAATTACACATGCCTTTAATCAAAACTATTTTTTATTATTTAATTATTTACTGAATCTATATATTATAGATGGATGCATCTTGATCCTTGTGAAGCAGTCTATGACAGACCTTTGTTATACGAGAAAGGGTATACTTTTATATCTATATTTTGCTGAAATTAATTTGTATAGATTATTGTTTTATTATTTATGGGCAATACTGAAGCAAAGATTGTGTGGTAGGTGGAATAAAAAATTAAATTACATTATTGCCATTGCAATTGATGGAGTTTATGATGTCACAAAACGTTACACACGGAAGTGGAATGAGGTAATTTGCATTGTGATTAATGGAATCATATGGAAATGGAATACCGGATTTAAAATTTTAAATGGGTAGTTAATACGGATCAGGCGGTCCAGCCATTATAAAATAAAGGGACTAGATATTAATTTATTTTGGAATCTTGAATTTCGGGTCCAAAAAATTTAGAAAAACAGAATTCAAGATTCCATTTTCTTTTTCCTGAAACCGGGATACCATTTTAACAACATTGTAGAACTTGAAATTAATTTTCTAATCACCCATTTTCAATCTCTTCACTAGTTCCCATTTTATTTAGGTATGATAGAATCACAACTTGCAGGTTCTGGCACGACGAAACATCATCACCGAGCCTGCACTGTTGAGTGTCGTCACCAAGATAACCACCGAATGTCGAAGAGATTTTTCATCTCAAGAGCTTAATGCTCTTGAACACCGCGACGAAGAGGAAAGACAAGAAATTGAGAGAGATCTTCGATCTACTGATGAATCTGGAATTTTGTTACCTGGAAGACAAAGCGGTGACGAGGCATGGCGCCTTTCAAGATCTGAATTCGCTTCTGGAGGAAACAACTCCTTGAGTTTCTCTTCTTGTCCTGTTCGATTATGCGTTGATGAGCATGTAACTAGGGTTTATAGCGCTTTCCTTCCGCTACTTTCTCATTTCGTCAAAGCAGAAATCTCTTTATCGAAAGCTCTCGAAGTGCTCAGGATTCTTAAGACTATTCTCACAGATATTCATAAATCACCTTTCAAATCAAAGCAGGCTTTGCTAGATTTCAGTCGATCTTTTGTGCATTTGTTTTTGCCGTACGTTGACGACTTTCTGGATGCTCTTTCGCCAAGCAAAACGGTGGAAATCGATGGAAGGGTTGACTTTCCCCTGGACCGGAGGATAAACTCAGTTCGGCTTTCTCTTGCGCTGCCTGTAGCCTTGGACGCTTTGGAGGAGATGATCTGTAGCCTCACCAAGCGTGAAAGTCTCAGTGAAGATTTGCTTTCCTTGCCTCTGTTGAAACTAAATAGGATACATTCTGGCACCGTTGCTGCAAGCGGCGAAGAAATCCCGTTCGGAATCGTGAGGTCCCGCTTCGTGGTTGACCAGTTGATTTTTTTTTGTTCTTGATTTTTTCACAATATAGTTTCTTGACAAAATTTTCAGTCCACGGCAGCATTCGATGGATGTCAGGCCACCAAATGGGAAGAACCAAAAGGCGCACAAGGTATTTCTGTTCTGGCGAGTGATCGACACATAAATGTCACCAAATCCTTGTAATAATACTGTGAAAAATCTCAATTATTGATGAAATTGCAGGCTGTTGGATCGTATACAAGTTGTCCGATGGACAAAAACGCAAACTCGTGGCTTATGAGTTTATGTCGGCGAACGATGTGCCTGAACGAGATCCAATGAATTGGTACGGAATGCATTCCGGAAACCTTCATTCTTTCATGAATATATTATATCTTATGAATCGATTTCATTCAGGGTTCTAGAGCGAAGTGACGATGGCGGAGACAGCTGGCATTTTTTGGATGAGCGGACGTCACAGATGTTCGACGAGCGTTTTCAGCATCGGACCTACGAAATCCAATCTTCGTGTTTACCGTCTAACGTTTTCAGGTAGCATTAGAATCTGCACAATTAGGTGCTGGTAATGGTATGTATATTAAATGTGTGACACCGCCATTTTCTTTGATTTAATATTTCCAGGTTTAGGTTTTTGGCAGTTCGAGATTCGAAGTGGAATTCCCGGCTTCAAATTGGCGGCATCAACCTCTTTTGCGGACCAATTGATTAATTTATATACTATCATCATGCGATCAATTTCCATTTGAAGATCGTTAAGCGGGAGATTGAACTGTTGTATTTAATAGTGTTCTATTAAAACTGCAATTAACAAAAAGAAAAGCTTAATTTCAGCAACTCTGTTATGAAATTTGGCTGCTGTTTGAAACTTAGAAACATCCTATGCAAATAAAAACTCACTATCAATCTTCCGAATTTAAAGTTTAGATATTTGCGGCAAAGTATATAAAATTTGACAGTATGGAAATGTATTCCCAATATTTTTTTTGCAATAAAAGTAAAACAAATTCAAACTTGATGTCAATCTTTCAAATTTAAAAAAGGGATATTTGTGGCAAAAGGAACAAAGTAAGCAAATTGGAGCACCATTTTCTCAATGACTTTTCTCTCTCTCTTTTTTTTGCGACGAAAGTATATAACGTGTAACCATCACATGGATTATTTTCCATCCATTAAAATTTATCAACCTTAAGTTGTGGGATAGGTTGGCCCAACTGTAATAATAATAATATTATATATATTTTTTAACATTTTATGACTGAAAAATAAATTAATTGACTAGACTTTCAACACAAAGCAAATAATGAAATAATGACAAAGCAAATAATTGACAAGACTTCATCCAAATTTCCATAAATGGCAACTTAATATTCGCATGGAACTTTTTCGTATAGCAATTTCAATCAAAATTAGTGAAAAAAGCAAACGAGAGCCGACGATTAGACCGATAATAGTTCCAGCAAACTGACTTTGTTTCTTCAGTTAAACCATTTATTTTTCTTCCACTTCAATGGCCGTCTTCAATCTTCTTCAAACCCTTCATGTCGGTTGTTTCCACACTGCATTTCGAGCAAAATAGCCATTAACACGTGATGAAGTCGACATAACACGAAAACACTTGAATACAATTACGATAGTACATATATAACACTCAAGCTTGGATCGTAAATTCGTAATTGACCACTTACGTTGATCCATAAAGACAAATCTTTTGAACTTTCGTGACTTCCCCACCAGATTGATTGTCCTCGATGAAGATTGTCAAGCTGACACAAGCATGAAGTAGTAATTTAATTTTACTAAAGAAGATAAAAATAAAAAAAATTATGAAACAGGAAAGACGAGATTTAAACCTACCTACGAACATTTTGAAACTTAACAAATTTCAAAGCAACTGGCTTCCCCTGCAACGAGGAAAAGGCAATCAGATCAGGATTCAGGACTTTTCATCATGCCGCACAGTTTGAATTTTCTTTTTGTCGTTCTTAGGTATAAAATTCGTACCGTAGCAATATGATCGGGGGTTAAATCAGCAGTGCCACTTGGTGGAAAGTCACCAACATTGCTGCCAAAATTTACAAGATAAATATGAGTTATTTAGAACCTTGGTATTTTGATGATCTATATTAGAAGTAAAAAACGATTCCCATAGTTTTCTGTACCTGAATCCCATGTTCTCCTTGTTTGAGAAAAGTTTCACTGTTTTCGGACCTACATAACAACCCTTAATGTTAAATACTAGTTCAAGAATGTATGGTCATTATAGATAATAGATAATTAGAGCTCTATCATGTCATGCAAATATCGGGAACAAATGAAAATATGCAAATATAAGACTGAAAATGTACAATATTTTCGTGCTCGAAGAGAAACTATGCAACTACGCACTCATAGACTAGATTATATGTGATGGGCTAATGGCCATAGAGCCTAACTCAATTTTTTTTTATGGAACTAGCTATATCTATACTCATCATTAATTAGTTGCTATTGCGCTAATTAGATCATCTAAAGCCAGTTATATTTAAGCCAAAGTAGTTCACAACTTCACATTTCACAACATAACAACATTTCATGCACTCGAACTCGTGCTTTGGTGTATTGAATTTCTACCTTCCTCTTCGGGTCCCTTCATCGCAATGGAATGCAATTTAACGACTTGAGTGAACGGAATGTAAATCAAAAGCTGCTCGTCAGCATCGCTCTCCAGAATCAAACCCTCGTCTTCTCTATAACCCTAAAATCAATTTGGTGAACAGTAAAGGGAAGCAATCAAAAGCTGAGACTTAATAGAGATTGATTCTATACAACTCAGATAACCGAAACCGGAAACTCGAAATGAAGCTTATTCATAGCGCTGAAAAATAGATGATCCACAAAATTCAATCCCAAAGCAAACGCAATATATGAAGCAAGAACATGATCAAAACAGTAGATTTTCGGACTGAAACGAGAGAAGAGAAGGAAACCCTAGAATTGAAGAAATCACCTGCTTGAGAGCATTGACGAGAGGGTGACTCGAACTGTGGTTGAGGCATTCGACCCCAGTCCAGTCGATGAAGTCCAGCAGGTCAACCTGATGGTCACAACAATTCGAATTCTCGTTACGGAAATCACAGATTGAAAAAGAGAAGCGATTCGAATCCAAACGTAGGTCTTCAAAACCTCAAAAACCCAGCTGATGAATCCGAAGCATGAGCTCGAATTCTCGCTGGGTTTCTGGGAAACCAAACATGGATTTGACGGGAAAGAGAAATAGGGAAGTGGGTAGACTCACTTGGCCTCTATGAATCGCAGTAGCTGATTCGGCGGCCATGGCTGATGATCTTGGAAGAGAAGAGAAAAAAAGGAAGAAGAAAAGGGTCAAAATCCAATCCAAGAGAAGGAATAGAAAAAAGAAAAACAGTGTACACAACTTGTCAAGGAATAAGTGATGCTCTTAAAACGGCGTCGTTACTATATTTAATAATAATAAAAAAGTAAAAATAATTTTAACCGGGTATGCCACAGTTTATTTTAAGTCAATTGTGATAAATAAATATTTAACTTCGATAATACATATACTAAAATACTTACTTTTAAATTTAAATTTTAATTGTAAATATATTTACTATTACGTTTTCGTTGCTCTATCGAACATCACAGTGTGGTAAATAAGATATTGGACAATCCGTTCAATTAGCTTTTAATTATATTTTCCGAGTGATTAAAAACATGGTTCTAAATTCCCCGGCATGCACTTTTTACTTTTAGAGTGTTGTGGTAATCGGCATGACTTCGGCATGCGACATGTCTGTGAACAATTATGACTTATCAATAAAATATTTTATTTAATTGTTACTTATATTTGTATTTTTTTATAGGTTAGAATGATAATTTTTATTTCATATAGATACAAATAAAACTTATCAATACAATGTCTTATTATTATTGTGATTTTTTTAGTTATTTATTCATATCTTTTTGTGTTAAATAAGTATTTTTGAACGTTGAAACTATATAAAAAAATTATCAAAATATCTAAAATTATTTTCCAACTCTTCCGTCGATATTTCCATTGGCATGGGGCATGCCCGTGAAGTTTATGCGGCATGCCCTTCTTTTTTTTTTTTTTTCAATTTCTCCGTCGATATTTCAGTTAACATACCTCTACAATGGAGGAGTGAAACGTCATCGACATTGATTTTAGAACCTTGATTAAAAGAATAAAAATAGAATACATTGTTGCTAAAAAAATCATAAATTTAAATAGCAGTGTTGAATGTTGATCAATCATAAATGAACCAAAAAAAGCTGTTGGTTCAACTATAATATATAGAGAAATTGCTTTAAATAGTCAAACTGAAACATAATATTTGTAAAATAACCAAATTTTGGTTAATTATGTAAACTAGTCAATTAACCACTTAAACTAGTCAAAATTAACCAAAATTAACAATGTAGTTGGAGTTTTGTTTAAGTGGTTAATTAGCTAGTTTACAAAATTAACCAAAATTTGACTATTTTGCTAAACACACTTTTAAGTTTGGCTATTACCCTAAAAAACCCTAATATATATTATGAAAATTAAAAATAGACTTAATATAATAGAAAAGTTTCCTCATTATCATATTATTTTTATAATTATAAGTAAATGTCTAGCATCTGATATAAAGTAACAAAAATTATAAAAGTATATATATATATATACACACACACACACACATTAATATATATTCATAGATTAGTTTCATTTCTAATGTCGTTTTATGTTAGAGAATGTCGTTTGTATAGTTTGATATTAGAGTAATTTGAAAAATCTTGAGCAGAAAAATTAGCTTATAGAATGACATAACTTTGGATTGGAATAACACGCAATACACTTATTTCTTTACTTAAACATTGTCATATAAATGATTCTTTGTTTCGAGTTTCGACCATATACATACCGACGCATAATCTCAATTGCATAACAAACAAGATCCGCATCCTCAAACATGTCAAAATAAAAACTGCCGATCCCTTTAAATTTAGAATTCATAGAGCATATCTTATATTGTCAAAAATCTTTGTTCAAATAAAATCACAGTTAAAAAAAAAAACAAAAAAAAAAACAAGTAGTGAAGAACAAGACTTTAATCACACTTCATGAATTTTAAACCCCCTGTATAAATCTCATTTATTGTAGAACTCTCATACATGTCAACACTGCATTAACAGAAGAAGAAGAAGAAAGAGCGTATAAATAAAACCGAAAACAACTTGAACAAGATTAGAATGATGAAAAATTGCACTCAAGCTTTTGAATTCAAAACTTACATTGATCCATACAGAACTATCTTTTGAATTGACGTGACATCCGAACCAGATTGATTGTCGTCGACGAAGATCCCCAAGCTGGCATGAATAGAGATTTTTAGCAGAAACTAATAATCAAAGAGGTAAAAGGAGATTTAAGCCGGTAATTAGTATTCAGTTTCTTATATATAAAAATATATTTATTTATTGGGCTGCTATTTGTTACCGGAAAGATCCGGGTATAAGGCAATTTTTACATAAACTGTTCTATCAATTTCTAATACTTGTATCATATAAAATACTAGTATTTTTTTCTTCGAAATCCAGTTTTTTTTTCTTTTATAATAAATATGACTTATTTTTAATATACTATTTTTATATAAAATAATTTTGAACTAAAATTGATCTAAGTCTTACCGTAAGAAGATCTTCGGGTAATAAATAAATAGTCTCACTGGGCTTATACTGATCGATGTCGCTGCCATAATTAAAACTTAATTAGGTAAATACGAGCTATTATTTTAATATTTCATAATTAAAATTTAAAAAACAAAAACATTCACATAGTTTCCTAAGTCATTCATGTACCTGAATGTCATATATGTTCCCTGTTTGAGTAAAGTTTCACTGTTTTTGGACCTGAAACTCCACCCTTAACGTTAGATTAGCTCAAGAACTCAAAGATATGAAATTCTTAATTTATTAATGCATTACTCATTTATCCGTATAAATTATAAACAAACAGAATCTACAATTATGAAACAAATCATTACCCAAAAAGCTCACAACAGCAAACACTACTAGCTAGAACATTTAAAATGCATAATATTTCAAATTTACATTCCTAATCACGATTTGAAAAGCTCAAGATATTCATTACTATATTTTCTTAAATGCATATTATTTAATTATAAATTCTTTTAGCACCAGTGCGACGCAAAAATCAACATCATTATTTAAATTCGATCTTTTTGACAAAAAAATAAATAAATCATACTTTCATGAACTTTAACGCATCAATCTTAACGTAATCCCTAAAAGCTCCTCCAAAATCTATCTACATAAGAAATTCATTTTTTTTTTATATAAATAAAATGTGTATGTTGTTGTTTTTGAAATTTTAGTTACGTTTAAATCGGCAGATCCATTAATTTTGCGGGATACCTATCAAATCAGACCAACACGATTAGTGTCGATTTTTATAAATCTTACGAGAACTCCTAAGTATATTATACCCGTACGGCCGTACCGCCCACGAGAATTGAGATACCTGCAAATTAATGCATTAATGACTATCGAATTCATGCCTGCAAATTAATGAATTATATATATATATATATAATTAATAAATTGGCAGTGCCCTTGGAAATTTAAATGTCACACAGATATATATACAATATATATAATTGGCATTGCCCTGGAAACAATGTGCTATAATTTTATATGTTGTCATGTATTCATGTTGATGACATGATCAATATAAGTCTTATATACATAATATTCTCTAAAACTTATAAACTTATAAAGACCCATATTTTTTTTTCAAAAATATTGATACCACCTACCAAATATATTGATAAAATAAATAATGTATTGCGCACAAGATAACATTTTCTAACATTTTCTGCTATTTTCCGCTTCTTATTATGGAAAATTAGTGTTTCACAAGTGAAACGGAAAGTTTGCAGGAAACCTACATATTTGTGCATTTGGACAATCCATGCCCGAGTTGCACCGTGGGAATGTTTTCCATCTCGTATAAAATTCTAACCGGGCAAAACCCGCTCTCCCTGTCTGAGGATGGACACCTGTCCTCAAACATACATTACGTACATAGACTTAATATGGTAAAAAAGTTTCCTCATTTATCATCAATCATGATAATGAGGAAACCTCTATATATATTCATTATCAATTTATAAGTAAATGTCTAGAATAGGATATAAAATTACAAAAACCTCTATATGTATTCATAGATTAGTTTCATTTATTATGTTTTTAATATTTTGAAGAATGTCGCTAGTATAACATGACATAACTGTGAATCAGAATAACCCGCAATAGTCTTATTTTTTTTATGTAAATACCGCGTCATATCAATATTTGTTTCGACCATATACCGACTTCTGGTCCCAGTTGCATAAAAAAATCCTCTAACATGTTAAAATAATATATATATATATATATATATATAAAACCTCCAATCGCTTTGAATTTAAGTTCATAGAGCATAGCTTATATTATTGCCAAAATCTTTGTTCAAATCAAATCACAGTAACACAAAAGCCAAGTAGTGAACAAGATTTTAATCAAACTTTTCCTATGAGTTGGTTAAGAAATCCCATGAACAACTCCTTATACGAATCTCATCCTTGTCTACACTGCATTTCCAGAAAAATCAAATACATAAATAAAACAGAAATAAGCTTGAACAAGATCAAAATAATAAATAAATTGCACTCAAGCTTATGAATTCAAAACTTACATTGATCCAGAGAGACATATCTTTTGTATTTTTGTAATATCTGAACCAGATTGATTGTCCTCGACGTAGATTGCCAAGCTGATGCACATACAAGCATGACAGAATTTTTTAGTAAAAAAATAAGAAAAAGAAGAAAAATATCAAAGAGGAAAAAGGAGATTTAAGCCGGTAATTGGTATTCCCGGGACAGGGAAATCACTAATCTCTTATATATATATATATATATAGTTTATTTTTATTACTATACTGTTATATTTACTGACCGGAAAGATCCCAATATAAATCTAATAAATTTGAGTTTCTAATTCCCGGAAAAGCTAATTTTGCGTAAAAATATATTACGCATTCCTGATTACCTATATCATTTAAAAAATAAGCTGGTAATATTTTTAGAAATCCAGTAGCTTTTCATAAATATAATTTGTGTTTAATATAATTTTATATATAAAAAAAAAAACGGAAAACCCCGGTTCAAAACCAGCTTTTTACCGACTGTCATCAAAATTGACTTATGAAATTATAACCCAGTCCGAGAGTAAAAACCCTAGAAATCCCAAACCGGTTCCGTTTCACCGGTAAAGTAAACGTTTATATCGACATTCGACATGAAGACGGGAGTCAGCCTACCTACGAACAGTTTGAAATTTGGCACATTGTAGAACATAAGGCTTCCCCTGCAACGCAAAAGTATAATAAGACTGTGCAGTGTAACTACTTCGTAATATAGCACAATTGCTTTTTGTTTAAAATACGTTAACGATGAGTTACTAATAAAAATTAACTGTAATTTAATTTAAAAATTGTTATAATGTGCTCTTCTTAACCTTAAGTAGCAAATACCGTACCGTAACAAGATCTTTGGGTGATAAATTAATTGTCTCACTGGGCTTATATTGATCAACGTCGCTGCCATAGTTAACAAGATAAATACGTGTTATTATTTTTCAAAATTTCATAATTAAAATAAAACATTAATTCACATAGTTTCATCATTAATGTACCTGAATGTCATGTGCTCTCTGTTTGAGTAAAGTTTCACTGTTTTTGGACCTGAAACTCAACCCTGAACGTTAGATTCTAATTCAAGAACTCTAGGTAATGAAATTCGAAATTTGTTAAATATCATTCATTTATGATTACAAGCAAATAGAATTTACAAATATCAAGATAATTTATCACAAATATCAAACAAATCATAATTCAAAAAGCTCATAACAAACATTACTAGAACATTTTAAAGCGCAGAATATTTCAAATTTACATTTCTTATCACGATTTAAATGACTGACTCCAAATAAATATAATTACATTTTGATCAGTAAATTTTCTTACAAGAATATCATCGGTATATTCCCATCAATTTTACGGTATATTCATTAAATCAAATCAACACAATGTTAGAATTTAAAAAAAATAATATTAAAACTCCATCAATATACACGTACTGTCTTCGAAATACTCGTTAATTGGACTTGTTGATTCGTACCTTCGTTTTTGGGTCCCTTGATGGCGATGGAATACAACTTGACGGCTTCGAAAAAGGGAATGCAAAGCAAAAGCTGTTCGTCCAAGTCACTCTCCAGAGTCGAGTCTTCATCTTCTCTATACCTCTTATGTAATTCAAGAATAAATAATTAAGAAAAAAAGATTGCGCAAGAACAAGTGTTCTTGATTCGGTGAACATCTAAATGATCACCTTGTCGAGAGCGTTGACTAGAGGGTGACACGTGTGTTGGTTGAAGCACTCGATCCCGTCCCAGCATGTGGAGAATAACAGATCGTCCTGATCATGATCATCGTACGCAAGTTTGAATCTTTTTCAGAAGAAAACAAGATTGAAAACCAGACATGGGTTGGGTTGTGTTGTGTTGTGTTGTGACGGAAGAGAAGAATGAAGAAGAGGGTAGTTCGGTAAACTCACTTGGCCTCTCTTAGTCGCAGCCATGGTTGAACTGTATGATGATCGTGAGAAGAAACAGGTCCAAATGGAAAACGAAATCTTTGGGAAGAAGGAGACTGAAAGCGATGCGATGCAATGCAATATATATAGGAACAAACAATGTAGTTATTACAGTTTATATATATGTTGTCATGTTGATGACATGAATACAAGTCTCATCATACGATACATCTATAATTGGCAGTGCCCTCTAGTTTTATATGTTGTCATCATGTCATGTTGATTATCACATGAATATAAGTCACACATGCATATATATATTACTATAATTAATTGGCAATGCCCTGGGAAATTAATATGTTGTCATGTTAATGACATGGATATATGGCATAAGTGCTTAAGCTAATATGATCTTTTAATAATGACAATTGGCAGTGCGCTTGGATTTTAATATGTTGACGTTCCTTGCCCCTTGAATTTAACGTTCATTTTTTTAAATTTTATTTAAAGTATGAGTTATTTATAACAGGAAAAAAAAAAGAGCGGGCGGACGAAACACGCCCACTTATAGGCGCGGGCAGCAATGCAGGTCCAAACGTGTGGCGGGTGCGGGCAACCGAGCTCACCCGTTTGGACTGCACTAGGAAAAATAGGCTAAACTGCTGAAAGTTGAGGGAGTATTTTTGACAAAAATAAAGTTCAAGATAGCAAAGTGTACAAATGGAGAAAGTTGAGGGGCTAAAACATGAGGATCTTACAAATCACAGTCCACGCAAACAACCAAAGCTCACCAAACCA
Organism: Parietaria judaica; assembly: GCA_954871525.1. Classification (NCBI taxonomy): domain Eukaryota; kingdom Viridiplantae; phylum Streptophyta; class Magnoliopsida; order Rosales; family Urticaceae; genus Parietaria; species Parietaria judaica. The sequence continues at coordinate 13,895,151 of OX940862.1, forward strand.
AGCGATCGAAACCCCATAGCCAAAAAGCTTCAAGCTTTTCTCAATCACTCATTCCAAACCCAAACGCCTGAAATCACAGTCACACATTCCTTCCCTCTGCTCATCTCCAATGGCGGCCTCACTCTCTCTCCTCTCCCCTCCCTCTCTCTCCTCCACGCGCCGCCTAATCCTGCGCACCCCCAAGCCCCTCCTGCGCACACCCCCCTCCTTCTCCGTGCGCGCCCACTCCGCGCCGGCCCTCACCCAGGACGACCTCAAGAAGCTCGCCGCCGACAAGGCCGTCGAGTACGTCAAGTCCGGCATGGTCCTCGGCCTCGGTACCGGCTCCACCGCCGCCTTTGTCGTTGACAAGCTCGGCGCGCTCCTCAGCTCCGGCGAGCTCACCGGCATCGTCGGCGTGCCCACCTCGAAGCGGACGGAGGAGCAGGCTCGCTCGCTCGGAATCCCCCTCTCCGTCCTCGACGACCACCCGAAAATCGACCTCGCCATCGACGGCGCCGACGAGGTCGGCCCCCAATTGAACCTCGTCAAGGGCCGCGGAGGCGCGCTGCTGCGCGAGAAGATGGTCGAGGCGGCGTCGGAGCGGTTTGTGGTGGTGGCCGACGAGACGAAATTGGTCACGGGACTTGGCGGGAGCGGGCTGGCGATGCCGGTGGAGGTCGTGCAGTTCTGCTGGAAGTACAATTTGGTGAGGCTGCAGGAGATGTTCAAGGAAGAGGGCTGCGACGCAAAGCTGAGGGTGGACGGGGACGGGAAGCCATACGTGACGGACAACTCGAACTACATTGTCGATTTGTACTTCCGGACGCCGATCCGGGACGGTCCGGCGGCCGGGAAGGAGATCTCGGCGCTGGAGGGGGTTGTGGAGCACGGGCTGTTCTTGGATATGGCCACCGCTGTTATCATCGCCGGGAAGACCGGCGTCGAGGTGCTCACCAAGTGAGGCTTTTTTCGGGTTCCTCTTTCGATTTTGAGATTTGTACTTTGATCTTGCTGTGTAGATTAAAGGGGAATAACAATAATGATGTGGTGATTATTTATAGGAATTGAAGGATTTTAATCGAAATCTGTTTACTTGATTGAGCTGCTTTCGGGATAATGTTTTTCTAGCGTTACCGGTTTATCTTAACGTGGAGGGGAAGCTGTTTGAGGCGATTAATTTGAAGTACATTGTCGATTTGTACTTCCGAATGCCGATTATTGTGACTGTTTGGTCCGCCCGGAGAGACATTTAGGCATTGTGAAGCATTTAGTACAGTGAAATGGTTTGGCTCTTCATTGATTCTTTGGCATTGGATATACTTGGGTTTTGGGAATATAAGTTTGTGATTTGGGACACCGAGCTACGACGGTTCTGCGGCCGGGAGGGAGATTTCGGTGCTGGCAGGCGTAGTGTAGCCCGGGTGGTTCTCGGATATGGCCATGGCCGTGATCATCGCCAGCGAGATCGGTGTCAAGGTCCTCACAAACTAAGAGACAATCATGAGATTTTCTTAAGAAAATTATTTTTTGTTGCTTCAAGTAATCTGATATCTTCTGCCTATTGGCATTAAGAACTCCTGATAATCTTTGTTAATGGAATTTTAACAGTTCAATTTTCTCTAAATTGAGTTTCCGCATAAAATTCTTAATGGGTATATTTTTGTTAAGTAAGTTTTACACTTTTGATAATGTTAAGAATATTTGTAAAACAAAATAAAACAGAACTCACATTAATCTATCTTTCGGGTGTTTTGCCGAAAATTCCCTTAATGTAGATGATGATGAGCAATTTTAGTTACTTTGATCCAATTCTTGACTCATTGAAGTTTCTATGACTTGAAATTGAAGATAAACAAAAGATAAGAGAAAAAAAGATTGATGGGTTCTCATGGGTCGAACAAAAAGACAATCACTATGATATGAATTATGATGATAATCACAACAACAAATGTTATATACACAAGGGTATATGCGTAATAAACCAATGTATACCCACCAAGTCATAACGGGCATATATGACTGACTGGTGTCACTTATTATACAATATAAACTCTATACACAAAATAATCTCACAAGCAATATAATAAATCTCAAATTAATCCGAAAAATACATAATGTGATCATATAATATAAGTCGTCATCAGTTCCACATGGCCACGCCAAAGGAGACCATCAACACCACGAGAGCTTGGAACTTTCCTGGTAGAAAAGAGGTACCTGAATTTATAAAATTAAAATAAAAATCAGTTTTTAATAAAATAAAATAGATTATCAAATGGTGATCAAAGTCAACGGCGTAAATCTGCCATCTTTGAAAATGTAAGCACGTCGAAAATGTAACTATTTTCCACTCTTGAAATTAGGCCACGACTATGACACAAACGTTTAAAAAAATAGTATCAAGTTATAAGATCTAACAAACCAAATATAAAATTCAGAGAATCAAATATGACAAATTAATAATCTCTATAATATAATTACAATAATATTAATTTTTAGATGTTCTATTACACATAAAAATCAACATATATAGATATAAGATCTCACCGTGGTTGCCTTGAGTGCTGTCGCTGCTACCACTGCTAGTGTCATCACCACCGGTCGCAGTCGAATCGGCAAGCTTGATTCCAAGTCTCGAGCAATCGGATCCAAGTGTGCCTGTCACCACCCAATTTAAAGTAAATTAATACGGTTGCTTTTATGTATATAAAGCCGGCCGTATTCACGAAATCTTTGAGCGATTGCTCAAGATCCTCCAAACACACACATATATATACATGCGTATGTGTATATATATATATATATATATTGGCTTACATTCGCTGTAGCAAGGGTAAACAGAGACGTTGAGGAGGTTGGAGAAGCCAGAATTGCATTCACATTTGTGTCCGTAGGTAAAGTGTTTAGTACAAGTCCCTTCTCCACAGTAAGCCCAGTAACAAGCTACAATATTAACACAAATAAAATTCACGGATTAATTCAAACTAAATACACATGAGATATCCATTGAATATAATAGGGTAACTAGGGTATTAGTATTTAGTACATCATGGTTCGGTTTTCTTGGTGTTATAAATTTTTTTAAAAAAAATCACAAGCCTAAGTCTTTAATAATGTCCACTTCTTAAATCGATTTTAGCTGTGTTCAGTCTTGAACATGCGTCGCTTATAGAAATTATAAATATTTTTCATTTATCTATTCAAGTAACAACAAGTGGTCTAAATTTGGAAGAAGAAGAAAGAAAAAAAAAGTAGACTCCAAACTTAAGTCGTAAAAAAAATGAGTTCATATTATCACATAAATCAATATATTGGCTAGTTACGCCACTAGTAACTCACTCGTATAATAAATAAAAATTGGCTAGTTACGCCGGTATCGACCCAATATAGAATAATAAAAATGGTTAATATCGGTAAAAATATCAAAGTCTAACTCTAACCAAGAATTTTTAAACGATAAAAATCAAAATTAAAATTTCGATTCCAACCATAAGGGCGAGGTAGTTCTTACGGTCAAAAGCAGAGATGTTGTGCGGGTTTTCCTTCTCGGGGATCGGTGGTGGGGCTGGCTGGCAGCTTCCATAGTTCAAAGTGCCTAAAATTTAAATAATAAATAACACAATATAATTATTGTAATTAATTATTGAAAATCATATGTGTATGTGTATGTATATATATATATATATATATCATCATCATTTGGATGTTTCAAAACATATATTTTTTTTAAAGAGAGATTACTTACAGTTGGGAATGACGCAAGGAAGGAACATGTAATCTTCGTCGTCCTCGTTATCGCGAGTCCTCGACCAACCGGCTTCACATTCGCATTTGTATCCGGGGAAATTCCCGACATCTGTACGGCACGTGCCTTTCCCGCAGTCTACTTCTTTGCAGATCTCCTCTGCACGTCGCCCGTTTCGAATTCAAATCAGTCGCTCCTCGACTTATATGTACAAAACTATTGTATATGATTTAAAATACATATAGTATAATATTATATGTATAGTTTGAACTGTACCGGCGATGCTCGGAGCGATGTTGTCCCAGTCCACGGCCAAAGAAGCGATGGGAAGAGCCAGCAGGATCATAGCAAGGAAAGCCATGGAAGTTGATGAAGCCATTTCTAAGTATGAAATTATGAAGAATAGAGAAGATGGTGAGTTGTAAAGCAAAAGGGTTTGTGTATTTATAAACATACAATGAGTTTCAGGTGTCAAGGCTTGGAATATTTTTTAATATTTTATATTTTTTCTTGTCAAGTACTCAAACAGAAGCATGAATATTTACATGGAAATTGATAGAATTATTACTTTTTTCTTATGTTTGAATAGATCAGCATCAATCAACTACTGTGATTTTAATATATTTATGTGGAGTATAATATGTTGATTTTATTTATATTTTTTATGAAGAAGTGTTTGGCCATTAACTTTACTTAATCAATTTAAGCCGGCAAAGACTAGGAAGCTTTAGAAATAGTCAACCAAGAGAAGCTTCTAAAATATCACTGAACACGTGGAGCTTTGTGATTGGTTCTTCTGCGGTAAAATTAGATTTTGCGGGATTGGAAATATCAAGGTAATTATGTTATTCTAACAACATTTTCCTTGCTAGTAGTGTACAAGTACAATCTGCAGAGGAAAGAAAGAAAGAATGGTCTCAAATTTTATTTTCTATTAGTAATTTTATCTACCAAATTCAACATGTATATTAATATGCAAATGGTTTTCGGAAAAGTAATCCTATGATTTGCAATAGATTTAACATGCAGATGATTTTCGGAATTGAATTGATTAGTTCAAGTGTTCTTGAGATTTAGTTGATTTTTTCCTATACAGCATATTTAATCTTGTAAATACTGGCAGAATATCGGATTCCGGGTCTAAATTTTCTCGTCGGAAAAAAAAAAAAAAAAAAAAAAACGGATTCAAAACTTTCTGGATCCGAAATCTAGTTTTCAGGTTTTGGTAGAATAAGAACATCCGGATTTAGTTGTTTTTTTATATCAGAACCGTCAATGTTCAAAATCCAGCCGTCGTGATTTTAAATTCTTATTTCAATATTATTATGATATAAATAACAGGGTTATTTATATCCAGATCCAGATTTAACTATAAATTGTTTTTTGGCGTGCATATTTACAGCATTAAATTTATGATAGTTAAACAAAACGATTAGCTTAAAATTAATAAATTGAAAATTGAAAACATTTCAAGTAAATACACTATAGAAAGTTCGAAACACGCTATGTCATTTTTTATTTACATGATTAATAACGAATTAAGGATTTACACGTTATTAATATGCTATTAACACGATTACAGTTTACATAATATATTGCGTATGGCATGAATTGATAGAGTTGACATCATAAGTTGATAGTGACAAATTGTTGTCTTGCTACGAAGTTCATTAGTTGCATTACTTTGAATTTGAAATTTGATGTTCTAGAAGTTAATAGTCACTAATGACTATAAATATTTGAGTTCCACCGAGTCAAAAATTTACATGCTTTTATCATATTCTTTATAATTATATTATTATATATATAATACCACAAAAAAGAAAACAAGAAAATTAAATCATGCCGCTCAAGGAAAATGTCAAATACGGTATCCTTGCTAATATTTAAATCATTATTAACAATATGTTTTTTAAAAAAAAGTTACTTTTTACCTACTCTGTATTTTTCGTTTTATAATAAAATACAGCCATGATTTTTAAGAACACCTAATTATAGATACATGCTATGTTAGTTTCTTTTTAAGTTTTTATACCCTCTCATCATTTAATAAAAACTCTGTAATTGTTCTTCATTCAAGGTTTTAGAAGAGCAATAGTTTAAATTAAAGATTTAGGATTTAGATCATTAAAATAAAAAATAATTAACAAATAGATGGTAAGAATTTACACTTATGTCCTTTAATGATATTGTCACGATTTTCTCAATACTTTAAAACAGGGAAACATGAAGCTTTAGAAACGAGGAACGAAATGGAATTAAATTATTCAAATTCTTAATTGGTTTGCCTTATTCCATGGCGTATTATTGGATTTGGTGAATATTTTGTTAAGTCTTCTGATGTTCTTGGATGCTTCTTTATTACACATAATATATTGTCTAACATTTTCAAGATCGTTCTGATTTCTTTTCATTATTAAAATCTCCTATTTTTGAAAAAATAAATCCACCTACCGTGTCTTTGAACTTAGTTTATTGTTGATTTGTTCTACATAGTATTCATAATTGACTTCTTTAGGATTAAAGTGTATGATAATTATATTTAAATCTCAATATAAGTAGACATATTCTCCAATTAGGACTTTGTTTTGCCATGATTTGAAACTAACAATTAAATTATTCATTATTGTTACTTGTTTATAGTTAGAGACAATACGTAAGTTATTAGGGCAGGTTGTTCTGAGGACATAAACTTGTATTAATTTATTGCATAACAAATTGGTTACCACACATACATTAATTTAATGCCAAGATTAATTAAAAATTTGGGTGTTTTGAGAAGAAGGGAAAAAAAAAAGAAAGAAAAAGAGCACATGTCTTACGTTTGTGCCTGACGTCATGACTTTAATTTAAAACAATAATATTGGTACCTCTGAAATTAAACTTTAATATATTAAGCTAAAAAATGAATGACAAAAAATATCTCATTTTATCAAAATATATATAGTAGAATACTTTTAAACGCTACGTGGCATGCTGATGAATCATACCCGTATTAGTACTTCGAAAGTGAACATTCCCGAGGGCCGTATTTTTTTTTTCGATTTTCAATATAAGCAAAATAATACCATCAAGTGTAATTCGCCATAAAAAAGGGTTTAAATTTAAATTCCTAAACCATTGTTTTATATCGAGCTCTTCGTCTTCCTCGATTCTTCCACCCTGAACGATTTTTGTAGGCTTTAGAATATTTAAAATAATTTTTACTTTAATCAATATGATTAAAATATTATTTAATATATTAATAATTTCGACAATATGCTTAAAAAAATCTCTAAAATATTACCAAATAAATTAAAAATGATAATTTGGATAAAATTAAGGCCCAATAGTTCGATTGGAAGCCCTTCGGACAAATTTGGGCCCTTTGAAGGCCCATAAAAATCTTTCTCTCTCTCTCTCTCTCCTCGCCGATTGTCTCTCGCTGTCTCTGGTTTTCGTCGCCGGCTTTCTGGTTCGTTCTCAACTCTCTGGTTATTTCGATCTAGGGTTTAGTTTGCTGATTCAAAAGCTCAAGATTTAGGGCTTAATGTTCAGAAATGGATTGAATTTCCTCGGATCGTTACCATCCGACACACGAGTACAGTTTATTAGTCGAAACAATAGCATCAATTAACTTGTGTAGACTGAGTTTATTCTGAAGAAACTTCGCTAGCAATTCGAAGAAGCTAATCAAATCTGTAAAACCCTAATGTGCTATACATGTTTTGAGGTTAACGTTTACTCTTTTGAGCTATATTCGTCTACATGTTTGCACAATGTTTGAGATTAATGGAGTTATCAGATTACAATTTAGCAATTCTTTGCACTTATCCAGTTTATTGCTGTTCTAGTTCCCTCAAATCAGCTGATCTGTGTTTCGAAAAAGATGATAAGAATCTTAAAGTCGAAACCCTTATCGTCATCTCTCCAGTCCACGAGCCACCAGTTCCTCCAATGCTGCTACGCCGGTGGGACTCCGAAGGGAAAGTCAAAGCTGAAAGTAACCGGACCGTTGAAGAGGAGCAAGATAACCTTGAAAAAGGGCGCCGCCGCAACTCCCACCAAAAAAGGTGGTCCGAGCAGCGAAAAGCTGAAGCTGGAACAGTTCTACGACCGATGCTTGAACGCTCCTACACCCATCAGGCACTTGACCCCTAAAGAGAGAGCCCGTGAAGTCGAAAGGGCGAAATTAGGGCTCATAAGCAAAGCGCGGCAACAGGAGATCGATATGCTCAAGAAAAGTAAGGAAAAGCTTGGAGTTTCAGAGAAGCCGGGTATCATCGGCACGCCCGGTTTGGATCTCATAACCCTGGGAGTTGTCGACGCTGCTCTGATACCGAAATACGATCTGACGGCTGAGGATGGAAAAAGGCTTGCGAAGGAGTACAGCAGAGTCCTGATGAGGCAGCATCGAGCGAAGCAATCATCGGAGTCGATACTGCGGCAGTTGAGGAAAGCGGCAATCGAAGCGTTGCCGGAGCATCTTCGGGCAGCTGCATTGATGCCCGACCCAGCTCCGGTCCCGCCGAACCGGTACATAGCGACGATAACTCCTCCGATCGAAGGGTTCATGGAGAAGATGAGGGATGCGGCAATGACAAGTGGCGGACGGCAGAAACTGCGATGATGATGGTATGTTTTCTTCTCTTCCCTTTTATTTCTATTGACAAACATAACATGGTTGATCTTGCCAAAGACTGCTTGTGGTTGTCCTTTTCTACAGATTTTTAGGAATACAGGTTTCGAAAATTTTGTAGAAATTTATGCAGTTTCTTCTTGTTCTTCTATGCATATTATTACCGCAATACGAGCCTGTAATCTCAAAATTTTGGGGAGCTGTATCGCCGGAAATCGCCAAACACAGCCATGCAGTAAAAGTTGATTAATTTGGTGTGATTAACTAGTTTACCTTCTGCTGTTACATGTTCCTTTGAATGAATCTGACGTGATAAATTTATATTGTTTGTAGGGTTACGAATGCAAGTTCTTGCCGTAATTTCGTTTCGCGTCCGGAGATATGCTAAGAAAGAAGTCGCACCGTGCTAGACAAGTACAAGTACGACCATTAGATTTGAGAAAATTGACGAATAAGCTTTTAAGAATACAGAACCGAAATTTATATTGTTTGTAGGGTTACGAATGCAAGTTCTTGCCGTGTTTTCGTTTCGTGTCCGGAGATATGCTAAGAAAGAAGTCGCACCGTGCTAGACAAGTACAAGTACGACCATTAGATTTGAGAAAATTGACGAATAAGCTTTTAAGAATACAGAACCGAAATTTATATTGTTTGTAGGGTTACGAATGCAAGTTCTTGCCGTGTTTACGTTTCGTGTCCGGAGATATGCTAAGAAAGAAGTCGCACCGTGCTAGACAAGTACAAGTACGACCATTAGATTTGAGAAAATTGACGAATAAGCTTTTAAGAATACAGAACCGAAATTTGTGTTTTGTTCAGTTACTAGCACAACATATATTTTGGTCATTTGTACCCTTTTGTAGGCTGAGCCGTTAAATGAGAAAAGAGATTGGTGAGTTCAAAATTCATTCATTTTATCGTTACTCACGAAAAATCTGCGTAATCATCGCCCCTGAGAAGATTTTCTTAGGGTCTATTTTTAGTTTTTATGCTTAGCTTTTTAAGATTGGGAATTTTTGCCTATTCATCAAGAAAGAGTTATTTATTTTTAGCTATGTAGGATTAGGACTGGTGGTGTCATTTCGATAGTCGCTCCAGCTTGGCCACCAACGGCCGATTTTTGTGGGCCGGGCCTGGCCGGGGGTAACCTCATATAGCCCGCCAAAGAAACTGGTTGGGGCTGGCCGCTTATCAACACTTAGTAACTGTTTGAAATCTTGCAGCTTCCCCATAACGGAGTTACTTGGTCACTAACACTATTCAAGATAGTGACTAATTTAGAGAGTTGTCATGGACGAAAATTCTTAGATTTCAATAGGATATTTGCGATAAAAGTACCTAATTTATTGGTCTTATTTTTTTTCTAATAAAAAAATTGGTGTAAGTAGTTTTTTTTTTCGTTAACTCTCGAAGGTTATGACGTATAATTTGTCTACAATATTTTTTCTTTCTCTTGACCATGTATTAATTAGAACAACTAAGTTCTCGCATAAAAGTCATATAACATGTATAGTGCAAAATTTCAAGGCATAGTGGTCAGTCTCGTCAATAAGACAAAATTTACTGTTGATGTTTAACGAAGAAACTTGATTCCGCTCGTCGAAAAATATTTATTATCAGGAATGTATGCTATAAAAAAAAGGGAAAATTGCGGCAAAAATACCCAACCTTTAGTCAAACTGCCTCCCGGGTACCCAACCTTTAAAACTGGCGGTAAAAATACCCAACCTCCGTTGACCGTGACTTTGGCATGAAAACGTTAATTTTTCCGTTAAAATTCATCATGTGGCCGTTAGCGGCAAAAATACCCAACCTTTTTTTTTGAAAAAATTAATTTTTAATTTTTTAATTTATTTTTTTCTTTTTCTTTTATTGATTAGTGATAATTACTTGAATTCCAAATACATGGAATGACACAAAATTTAGTCAAAACATCTATTGATTTCTTAATGTGCTTGTATAAGCTACATTTGGTGATAAAAATCTTATTATTATGAGAAATTTTAAACATAATGTTACGGGTATTTTAAGTAATTGAACATGGTTTTGATAATAGATATCCAGATTTTTGGATATTTGGATTTCCGGATCCGGATACGGGTAGAGATATTTGGACACCCGGATCCGGATACGGGTAGTTCAAAAAAATCGGATAACCGCTCTGGTTACAGTCCTAATTACCCTTTTAATTGGTAATTGACCGTTTTAGATCGAATTAATACAATCAATTATTGTCTCTGTATTGAAAAGAAATGGCTTAAGAATATATGCCAGTAAAAGAAATATTATCAATAATCAATATGCTTGATTAGTAATCCGGATACTCGGAAAACTAGATACCTATTTTCAAAACCATGTTCAATTACTTAAAATACCCGTAACATTATGTTTAAAATCTCTCATAGTAATAAGATCTTTATCACCAAATGTAGCTTATACAAGCACATTAAGAAATCAATAGATGTTTTTACTAACTTTTGTGTTATGCCATGTATTTGGAATTCAAGTAATTATCACTAATCAAGTAAAGAAAAAATAAATAAACTTTTTTAAAAAATTTAATAAATTAATTTTTAAAAGGTTGGGTATTTTTGCCGCTAACGGCCACATGAGTGTTGTTAACGGAAAAATTAACGTTTTCATGCCAAAGTCACGGTCAACGCAGGTTGGGTATTTTTGCCGCCAGTTTTAAAGGTTGGGTACCCAAGAGGCAGTTTGACCAAAGGTTAAGTATTTTTGCCGTAATTTTCCCTAAAAAAAACTGAGATTTATAGATCATATTTTTTTTTTTTATAACACTACAGTATTTTTACTGCGAATATCCCTTCTCAACCGAGTGTTCACTTAGCTGACTAATTATATTTTTTGTTATTTGTTTATTTTGGTCGAAAAATTCAGTAATGAATTCAAAGTAGTCATAAGTCAAACGCAAAGAAAAGAAAACAAAATATGTCGGAGAAAAATGGCCCCAAAAGAGTGTCCAAGTGGCTCAACCAGGTAGACCTTTGCAGGCCAAGCCATAAAGAATTGACATTTTTAAAACAAAGCATTTAGTAAATGAGTTCTATAAAGACAAGGTTTGTAGTGCAAGGCAGTTTCAGAGCTTTTTTACATGCCAAATATGGGAAAAGCAGGCAAATGGATCAGAAACTTCTTGTTGGGTAAAAAGGAGAGCACAAAGAGAAATGTCTCGGCTCCGTGTACAGACGATAAATCCGCCAATACCGAGAGCCTCCAGGAGACCCCGAAAGTCAAGAGAAAGTGGAGCTTCAGGAAACCGGCACGCAGAGATAGGAATGATCACAGGTTCTCAAAGTCGCTCGACTCGATCGAAGCAGGCAAATTCTCGCCGAATCCTCCACCAGAATCCATAAAGATTCGCCGGAATCCGGTTAAAAAACGAGCAGCCACGAAGATCCAAGCTGCTTTTCGCGCTTATCTGGTGCGGAACACGGACTCTTTTTTGTCGATTTTTTATTTTTTTTTAAGTATCTGAACATGGATTGGCCTTGAGAGATGGTTGTTGCAGGCGAGGAAAGCGTTGCGCGCTCTGAAAGGGCTCGTGAGGCTGCAAGCGCTCGTGAGGGGACACATCGTGAGGAAGCGGACGGCGTCGATGATGAAACAAATGCACGCGTTGATGTCGATTCAGGTCAGAGCTCGCTTCCAAAGATTTCAAATGGCCGACCAATCACCGCATCTCGTGAAGAGTCAACCGTCAATGCTCGGTACTTCCAAGCACAATCGCAGAGTACGTTTCTGATTTCAAAGACTGATTTTCTCGTTCGTTATTATATTGCGTTTCAAACACTCGAGCTATGCAACTAAGGCGACATGTCAATGATTGCTTATTATGCAGTATCCGGTGAACATGGATCCTAGCGAGGCAAGATTGGTCTCAAAAAATAGTAGTGGTCACTTGAAGCAACGGTGCAATGAGTTTTATATCAGCTCGCCCGAGAACAGTCCTCGGAGCTACTCAGCCGTCACAATAACTAAACCGACAACGTCTTTTAGCCATCGACTGCCTAATTATCCGGACTCCTTACCCTATGAGTATCAACTGGTGCCGAATTACATGATCAACACCAAGTGTTCAAAGGCTAAATCCCGATCTCAGAGCGAGCCTAAGCAGCGACCAAAGCTAAGCTCAAGGCGGAGAAACAAGCAGAGAGAAATCAGTGCCGGAATGTGCGTGTCTCCAGACGCTCAAGTGATTGGACGCTCGTCTTCGCACTGCAATTTCGCCGAAGCAGAAAAAACCAATCCCTGGTTTGTCAAACCCTACAGTACGAATGGATTTTCCACAAACAGAAAGCTCGATTACAATCCTAATTTGATCGGCCCTTCAAGCCGCTTCGATTGTTTTGCTGATTACGAGGTACGAATTGTATATTCAATATTCACATTTCGACATAAGTTGCGACTACTTTTTTGTTATACCTGATTTTAGTTGCTGGTTGCAGCCCAATTTCGGTCTCTACTGAACGGTTCTCGCCCGCACTAAGCAAATCCCAAGACCGGCACGCCTCCAGAAACGCCGAGTGCTTGATCACAGCCTTATGTTTTAGAGAGTGATACAGTGTAGTTGTTAGATTAACCTGCAACATTTCGAAATTGGAATTTTCCTTTGAATCGTGTCCATAACTGATATGGCTATTCCGAGTTTGAACATAAGTTCGGAGAAGTGGAGACGGAATCTATATATCCGTTAGCTAATCCGTACTACATGCTTAAGCTCTAGATAATCTGACTCAATAAAGTTTAAAACTAACCCGTACTAACTAATTAAACTCGATGCCTAATTCGTGGTAGAAAATTTTAATCATAAGTATGATTATGATACATATGCGTATGACAGAAAAATCTATGTCATTACAATCAATCTTCAGGCTTGCTTGTGTTTTCCTTGATACTCTTCGCCAGCCATATTGCGGTTTCTCTCGGAGAAACCTTCCCGGGCCCGAAGGGCTTGAGCAGTACCCCGAGCTCGTCGTAGCGTTCATGGTGAAGCAGCCTCGCACTAAACTCGAGCAGCCCCTCCAAGGCCTCGGCCCTCTGTCTGTACGACGACGTGTCGAACCGACCCCGGCGCGTGTCCGACGAAGCCCGGCTCGACGCGCCGGCGGTGGCGTTTTGGTCCGAGCACTGGTCGCTGTTGTCATCGTCCTCATCGGCCTTGAGAGCATCGCGGTGGATTCCCTGCCATGTTTCACCAATCTGGACCGTGCATTTGTCCTTCGTGAGCGAGCGGTTATCGCCGAAATCATAGGAGGAGAGAGGAAATTCAGCGATCCGGTCGATCCGGGGGGAATTGACCGAGATGTCCGGGGAGCGTACGCTTTGAAGGATGCCAATGCTAGGGCTGAAAGGTGGTTTTAGCGATGGCAGCGAAGCTCGGCGTGTCGCTGACGCAGGTTTCTTCGTAGCACCGGAAATGGGCGCCTGGAGAACATAGATAGAAGCTTTGGATCATATTTCTAACATGAGCTACATTTTTTCTGTAATTGAGTATCATTTTGAGTTTTTTTTCCGTAAAATTATATCTCGAATCGGGTTAGAAAACACGTTTAGCCAACATATTATAATGAGCTCTGTAATTGAGTGTTAAGTCTGTAATTATCATCGATAGTCTTACCGAAGCTCGGTTCTTCGGAGGTACCGAGGTTTTTGATGACGTGTTCCTCGTGGTTTTTGTGGTGTTTGGGATTTTGGAAGTAACGGTCTGCTTAGTATGAGCGTCTTCGACCGATTGCTCTGTAAAATTTTGATATTAGATCTCACTCTATTTTCGTATATATGTATATATATGTATATATATACATAGACACACACACATATATATAATGATGGAGAATATGGTCTTGCTGACCTCCAGATATGCTTGGATTCAAAGTCCGGTCGTTGCTAAACGAGTACCGCTTTTCTCTATAACTGGACGCAAGAATGACTGGCTCCGAAAAACGAGCTCTCCTCGTGTAATTAGACTGAGGCCTTTTGACGGTTAATGAACCTCTCGGATTATTTAATTTGTGTTGAACCTGAAGAACATAAGGCTGTAGCAACGGATGATTAAGCAGCTCTGAAGCCTGTTCAAAACACGATACTTTGATCATCAATTTATACCATATTTACTAAGCAAGTAACAGCTTGATGAATGGAGAGAGAAAATTAGAAAATAAGTTGTACATACACTTGGCCTGAGTTCAGGATTTTTCCGCAACATACTCTTCACAAGACCCCGACTGTAACAGGCATCAAATGAATGATTATCTCAGCAGTATAATTACTAATTATGTTCGAATTAAGAGTCAAAACGGCACGAGACTTACAATTCACTCGTGTATTTTGTCGGAAGTGGAGCTACAATGGACTTATTAATTTTGTTGATTAGTGCTTGAATATCCTGCTCGTAGAAAGTTCAAAAATATTAAAATATGAATAATATTTCATACTTATAATTTAGTCTCGATGCCTGTCACGAGTCTTACGAATGCTTTGAATGCGGGTCTTAGAGCTGCCATTTCGTACATGCAGCAACCTAGACGGAAAATTATATGGTGGTTATTTTTTAATCCAAATTGAAAACAAATTATTAATGGCTAGAGAGCTTCAGAGAGCTTACCTAAAGACCAAATATCTGACTTGAATCCATATGGCATGTCAGCAAGAAGCTCTGGGCACATATAGCTTGGCGTCCCCACAACCTGTAAAGCATAATTATTGATTTAATAATTCTGTAGAACTAAGACAAAGATTAAAAAAGCGAATGATAAAACTTTGCGATGATTGAGCTAATTACCGACAATGCGAGATCATCAGACGTCAGTACTTTAGCCAGTCCAAAATCACCTGTTTCAATGCATGAACACCAACCATTAGCTAAGAAGATATTTAAAGATAATTGAGGAATACATATTTTGACTAATGAGTGGCTTACCGAGACGTATATCTTGTTCTTTCGTCAAGAATATGTTCGAACACTGAAGAAGACATGCAATAGCATAAGTAATTAAGAGACGATGTAAACACTTTGAAGGACCGTGGGAGAAAGCGAGCGTCACTGACCTTGACATCACGGTGAAGAATGTGACTCACGTGCAAGTGATTAACCGCCATAAGGAGTTGAACAAGCCACTTACAGAGCTTCTGCAAAGATTTAAAATCTTGATGTGGTTATATTTCATCCTCTAAAACAAACTATTGTCAGAGAATAAGAGTTGGCCAATGAGTAGCGAGATTTTCAAAAGAACGGAAGAAACCTCTTCGGAGAAATGAATGCAATTTTGCTTCTTAATAGCATCCGCCCTGTATCATAAAAAGAGAGGAAGAAAAAATCAAAGTTAAGAACAATTTAAAATTCGATTAAGACGAGATGTCCGTATAATTTTGAATTTGGCAAGAACTTACATGTCTCCTCCTTCACAATAACCTATAATTATGCACACATAGCAACCCTGAGAGCAAGAAGATAAATGAGAGCAAATCCACATTAAGATGAAGCTGTCTTGCAAGTTGCAAATACAAGAATGAAAACCGACAAGACGAGCAACAAGAAAACCGAAAAATGAGAGAGCGAAGAACAATACCTTCTCTACCCAGGAATCTTTGTACTCCACAATAAACGGATTTTGTAGTTTTGAAATAAGCTCCATCTGTAAAACCAGGAAAGTGGTTACTATTCATTCAAGCCTCTGGTGTGTTACACCATGGCCAATTTACCGCACTCGAGATGTAAGAGATTGACCCGGAAATAAAGAACAGCTATGACAAGGACCAACCTCCTGGTGTGCAGATCTGCGAGACCTATCAGTCTGGCGAGCTAGTCGAATCTTCTTCAACACGTACCTATTAGAACACAAAAGAAAAATTAGGACGCTAAGCGCTGTATTCTACAACAAAAATACGAATTTCAAAAATGTGAAATTCGTTCTCACTTTTTCTTTTCATGCTTATGCTTGACAAGTAGAGCAGAACCGAAAGCCCCTTTCCCGATCTGCTCGAGCACGTCGTACTGCTCCATGTTACCCTTCGGATGTTCCCTTTCTCTGGTCACAGACATTAAAGGTTCAGATTCTTCCAAATTCATCATATAGACACTCACAAACATGAAATGTTCATCAACGCGAAGGCAAAGAGAAATTCGTGCTCGAAAAAAAGATGATACGCGAGATCCTACAATCAGTCTATAGCTGGTCGCAAAAATAAGCTCTCGAGCGACGAAGAAACGCGAATGCGAATGAAGAAACAACAAGAAATCGATTATAACACTGAAAGTACTCGACACATATACAGAACCAAATACCTTGTGCTCATACTCTATACAATATGCTTAACAATAACAAAGTATAATGTATCCACTACTCAGTACAGATCTCACTAAGAATGACGAGTCTCGAGCTAAGTACTGGTACTCTGCTCAGCTCCTACACAAATGGTCAACCAAATGCAAAGGAGAAAAAGCAGAGACAGAGAGACAAAAGTACGGACTGATATCAGTCAAACACCACACATCAAAATCTGAAAGGAAAAGCAAAAGATTCACCACCAAAGAATCGAACTACTGAACACGACGAATCTCTCTGAGAGTATCTGGAAGAAAGAAAAAACGCGAAACGCACCTCGAGAACCGCAATGAGTGTGAAAAGAGAGGGAGAGAGAGAGAGAGAGAGAGAGAGAGAGAGAGAGAGAGAGAGAGAGAGCGATGTGTGAGCGAGAGACGCACCTGAGACTGGATCGAAGCGCGAGATCAGGAATCACAGTGCGCAGAGAGACGACACCGCTTCGAGAGCTTGCGAGGAAGAAGGCGAAGATGAAGAATGAGCTCCGACACAGGAAGTTGCAGCAGCTCTTCCGCCATTGGAGTCTCTCACAGTCTCACAAACTGACAAAATACTCAGATATATAATATACTATATATGTCTGTGTATATCTATATAATATATATGTATAGCTTGTAATAAACAATGGATTAAGGGAGAGAGGAGTGATTAGAGTGTAAAGTTGAAGTGCTAATTTATGGGATTAAAAAAATCGTTGTGTTCGAGTCTTTCAGACTTGAGAGTTGAGAGAATAATGAATTAATAAATAAATAATTATTTAATTAAGTATTTTGTGAAAAGGAGAGAAGTGTCTTTATAATACGGAGACAGTGGGAAGGTGGGTGTGTTTCTGTAAATTTCTTCTCATTCTTGTCCTTTTTGGTCTTCGAACTTTCACTAATACCAAAAATACCCTCTCTTTTCTTGTGTTGACTGTTTACCACAATTCCAGTCAAAGTAATTTCGCTTTTGGTACTGATTACAAATTTGAAAAAATAAAGGAGTGATCGGGAGAAATGCTCTAGTGAAAAATTTGCCCCATAATTTCGATTTTTGGTATAAATATCATTTCTCATTGATTTTTTTTGCAAAAATACCCATTAATCTGAAGACGGAAAAACTTAACGTGTGCCTAAAACATAACTTATCCAAATATGTTCTTGTTAATATGATTATTTTTCTTAAATATCATAATAATGCGGTAAACTTCATTTAATTTTATTTTGTACACGATGTCTAATAGAATAAGTTTAAATAATATTGACTAATAGATTACTAAGTTCTACACTAGCAAAAAAAAAAGTATTATATTTAACTTTAGGAAAGGAGGCATTTTGTAATGTTTTACAAGATCAAAGAATGGTCCCGTCAAAAATTAAAATGCAGAGAGCAAACTGCACATCATCTGAAAATTAAAGAGTCATTCCTGCTATTTTCTCACGCCGATAACCTTTACATTTTAGTAATTAAATTTAAACCAATCATTTAATCTTTAATTAAAAACAAGTGGGCCATGAAAAGAAGAGAGACAATGTGGGACCCACAGAGCTCCACTGTTTTCAGTCACTAGATCCACGACTGAACTTCCTCTCAATCACGAGCCCTAATATACGGCGATTTTTTTAATTACTTTTAGAGATTATTATTCCAAAATCCAAATAGCGCTTGAAGTTACCAAAATACCCTTTTGACGGTCGCTGTGGACGTGGGTCCCAACAAGGTGGTCTGTTTGGTAGGTGACATAGCACAGCTCGGCGATCCAAATTAGTAATTGTCTCTTAACTTCTTCGAGATTATTATGAAATAAAACCAGAGGGAAACAAACGTTGAGATTTGTCAAAATTGAGCACGGAATTTAATAATTTTATGGGAAAATTGCGGCAAAATTATCCAATCTTTGGTCAAACTCCTTCCCGTGTACTCAACCTTTAAAACTGGCGGCAAAAATACCCAACCTTTTTTTTTGAAAAAAATAATTTTTAATTTTTTTAATTTATATTTTTTCTTTGCTTGAATAATGATAATTACTTGAATTCCAAATACATTGAATAACACAAAAGTTAGTCAAAACATCAATTGATTTCTTAATGTGCTTGTATAATCTACATTTAATGATAAAAATCTTGGTATTATGAGAAATTTTAAACATAATATTACGGGTATTTTAAGTAATTAAAGAAGGTTTTGAAAATAGGTATCCGGATTTCGGATATTCAGAATCCGGATTTCCGGATCCGGATACGGGTAGTGATTTTTGGATTCCCGGAAAACCGGATGCGGATACAGGTAGTTCAAAAAAACCGAATACCCGCTCCGGTTACAATCCTAATTACCCTTATTATTGGTAATTGACTCGATCGAATTAATACAGTCAATTTATGTCACCGTATTGAAAAAAAATGGCTTAAGAATATATGCTGGTAGAAAAAATATTATCAATAATCAATTGGGTTTTATTAGTAATAATTGGCTAAAATACCTCCCTTGGGACCCATTGATATTCATACCCTTAAATACCCATACTTAACATACCCGTAACATTATGTTTAAAAATTTTCATAATACAAAGATTTTTATCAGTAAATGTAGCTTATACAAGCACATTAAGAAATCAATTGATGTTTTGACTAAATTTATTGTTATTCCATGTATTTGGAATTCAAGTAATTATCACTATTCAAGTAAAGAAAAAAAATTAAAAAAATATATTTTTTTAATAAAGGTTGGGTATTTTTGCTGCTAACGGCCACATGACGGATGTTAACGGAAAAATTAACGTTTTCATGCCAAAGTCACGGTCAACGCAGGATCGGTATTTTTGCCGCCGGTTTTAAAGATTGGGTACACGGGAGGTAGTTTGACCAAAAGTTTGGTATATTTGCCGTAATTTTCCCTAATTTGATTAAGGGCACAACAATAAACTACCATACATGACATAAACTTATTTTAATATCTTTTTACTTGACTGAAGGAGTATATTCAATAAATAAATAAATTCCTAACAGGAATAATATGTAAAGGGTACTATATAAAATCCGAAGTTTAATTTTATCTCTATCTCGAGTTGATGTCATTGAGCTAGGGAGGTGCGTACATTTTCAGTTTAAATAGAATGTGAGTTTAACAAGAGAAGAACATGTAGCCCCGTGTATTATACTTTAATTTAACTAAAACAGAGAGTGACATCGATATTTTTGTGACTTTTGACTTTTGAGTATTATTACCGCAAATATGTTATATGCACTTAGTACGAGATTAGATATTTACCTGGTGTATTAAAATAAAAGGAATGCTTAAATTTTAAAATGTCGTCACCAACGATTTGTCGGTGATTTGTCTAAATTCGTATATTCTAACATAATTCAATGATATAGTGATTTTTTTTTTGTAATTTGCTGACGGTTACTCACGAGTAAACGAATGCTCATGAAAAGAGGGAAAAAAATAGATAAAACCGATGAAATATTCATTACATTTCTCCAAAGTTTATAATATAAAATCAAGATGAGAGGTTATAATACACACATGTAAATAAAAACGATAAAACAAACAAGACTCATTTAAAACAGTCAAATTTTGTATAAACATATAGAGAACATATAAAAACTTGATTGTGCAGAAACCGGACGACGGCCGCACGACGAGAGGACCTGGCCATACAGTAGCTTAAGCGGGTGCAATTGAGGTTGAGTCGTTGACCAACAAGCCAACCAACGCACAAAGAACCAAAGTTCAACTTACCGATTTTACCGACAAACCGATTACCGTTTTCGACGGATTAATCGATAGCTTACCGATTAACCGACGGAAAACCTATAACATTGTAGCTTACCGATTACCGATACTTTTCGATGATTATCGACGGATTATCGATACTTTTCGACAGAAAACTTATAAAATATTTTGATAATATCATACCTCTAATACAAAACATAGATAATGTCATACACACACATAGATAATGTCATACACACACACATAGTCTAACTCTAACAAGTATCAACTATCAAATATAAAGGCTAACACAAAGTCTAACAAGTCTCCAACCTCAAAAGTACGACGATCTCCTATGGGCTTCCATAATACCCGAGGCACCACTTGATTCCAAATGCATGTTGCAATATGTCCT
Organism: Parietaria judaica; assembly: GCA_954871525.1. Taxonomy (NCBI): domain Eukaryota; kingdom Viridiplantae; phylum Streptophyta; class Magnoliopsida; order Rosales; family Urticaceae; genus Parietaria; species Parietaria judaica. The sequence continues at coordinate 13,915,946 of OX940862.1, forward strand.
CCAAAACAAGCCATGTGGTTCGAAGTGCATACGGAAGTTACTCACATGGTAATCATATATGTGTTGCTCCGTAAACACGCCACGAGATGGATACTGAGGATGCGCCCACACTCCGTTATCGAGCACAGGATGCGGAGTAGCAAATTGAGTGCTCACGGAAGTACCCATCGACATCGTCTCAAAGTTCCCGGACAGCTCGTCGACGGGGTCCTCGCTCTGAGATAGATAGTCACTGCCCAAGTAGAATCCAATAGCAGAAGATGCGTCATCTTGTTGTCTTGGAGATTGTTGGTCACCGTACTGTCGGTCGGGAATGTATCCCATGTTGGCAGGGTCGTAGTTCAGGTCGCCTCGATACGTATCACCTGTTGAGGAAACAAATTAGTTGACATTCATATCTGCATGTAATCAGCAAAATTAAAATAGTAATAATCACCTGTACCTCTCTGCATGCCACCCCATCCTCCATGGCTGGAACCCCATCCTCCCTGGGTGTCACCTCCCCATCCTCCCTGGGCGCCACCCCATCCTCCCTGGTAGTCACCTCCCCCACCCCAGCCACTATGTGATTGTGAGGGGCTATGGGAAGGGGAACTACGGTGAGTACCGGTCGTATGAGTACGCTGTTGACTAGAACTAGCCCCAGCGGCGTTTGAGCCGCAGTCAACTCCTCTATGAACCCCTGGAGGGTCGGGGGTAGGACCGAGCCTTTGCTCACCAAGGATTCGGCTGATCACAGCTCCGAATGATTGAGCCTCCGCGGCGATCTCTGGGTCTGGGTTGCCATCTTCGTCGTCGAGGTGGACTGGTCGGATCCACTCTACAATTGCGTCCTCGAAGTCAACACCAGCAGAGGCCATAGCCAAAGACCTCGTGAGGTACTCATACGGATCGGCTTTGTCGGCCTGGTCGTACTGCGCCTTCAAGTCTCGGATCGCTAGCTTATGATTGTAGTTGCAGAAAACTAGCTTCTCAAGTGTCGCGTACGCCAGACGATTGCGGAGCTTGGTGTGGATGAGGGCAAACGTGCTCCAGTTCCTCTCACACGCTGAGGTCGATGCGGTTTGCGACAAAATCCGCATTGCTAGCTTCTGTAATGTGGGGCACGGACCCCCGAATATGCTCCACCACTCAGCTGTAAATGAATAAAAAAACTTAACTTAGCATGTGTAAAACTTAGCATGTTGAACTTCAATGTGTAAAACTTACCGGGTGCAAGAGTCTTCCGTGCTGCCACGCATGACCGCTCGCGCAACGGACCTACAACGTCACGAAACTTCACGCACTACACCACACATATAGAAAGTTAGTTTTAATTTAATTTAAGAAGTGGGAGTAAAATTACAAGGTTAAAGTAAGATCTTACCTCTGCCGCCAGATGTGTCACGTCCTCATGAGGAAACAACCGGTCGTAAACCCTGGTGACATCTCGGATGGCATTTTCTGGCATCTTGATGTCTCGCTCGTAGGCGATTCTGGGGTTCAAGAAGTGGGCCGCAATATGCAATGGATGGTCCAAGTTTTTATGCCATCGCGCCTCCACAATTTCGACTGCCCATTGTTTTCCTTGAAGTGCGCTGAGCTCCGCTACGATGATTTCGAACAAGCGATACACCATTCCCATCGTGGGATGCACCTCGGTGTCGACGAGCCGGAGTGCTGTGTACAAGGGGGCGAACACGCTCAAGGCGTTGTCATTGTTTGGCCGCTGCCTCTTGACGGGACCGGCACTGCTTGCGCCGCCTCCGGCCTGGTCTTCTTCCCATTGTTTGGCCGCTGCCTCTTGACGGGATTTCTTTATTTGTCGTGCCACTTCTCTTTCAACGTCCACAGGCACGGTCTCGTCGTCTTCATCAGAAGAAGAACCCTCGGCCCTCTGGTAAATATTTTCCCGTATATTAACGGCTAAATCGTGCCTCTTCTGCTTCTTCTTCTGGTAACTCCGCATAGTATCCCTGATGAGGTTCCGCACATCGTTCGGGACTTCGGTACACGGCGCGACATTTTTGTTCTTATCATTGCCGGCCAAATGTTGTTTCATTCTGGTGATCCCGCCACCTCTGATCTCTTTCCCACAGTAGTTGCACTTGAAACCAGAGTTGTTGCTCGGATCTCTATAGGGAGTGCAATGCTCCCTCGCAATGTTGTCTTTACTCATTTTTCGATAAACTTGAGGACTTTCGCCGCAATTAAGACAAAAAGCGGAATGTCTTCAAATCTGCAAATAAAATACACCAAAAAATCAGATTAATAGTTTAAAAAATAATTAACAAAGGAAAACACCCAAAAAAATGAGCACATTGCCTTGGAAATCACCAAAAGATAAACTTCAACACTTTCGCCGCAATTAAGACAAAAACCGGAATGTCTTCAAATCTGCAAATAAAATACACCAAAAAATCAGATTAATAGTTTAAAAAATAATTAACAAAGGAAAACACCCAAAAAAATGAGCGCATTGCCTTGGAAATCACCAAAAGATAAACTTCAACACTTTCGCCGCAATTAAGACAAAAACCGGAATGTCTTCAAATCTGCCAAAAATTCACCTCAAAAAATCAGACTCAGATTTTCAAAAATATCTAATCAAGGGAAACACCCAAAAAAATGAGTACATTATCGAGAAAATCACCAAAATATAAACTTCTCACACTTTCGCCGTAATTAAGACAAAAATCGAATACCATCAAATATGCAAATAAAATACACCAAAAAATCACATTAATATTTAAAAAAATAATTAATAAAGGAAAACCCCCCAAAAAAGTAGTAGATTACCTCGACAAAACACGCAAGATAAACTTGCAATACTTTTGCCGTAGTTATAGGTAAAACCGAATTATCGTAAAATCTGAAAAAAATTTACAGAGAAAAATTAGATTAATATTTTAAAAAATATTTAATAAACTAAAAAACCCCTAAAAATTAATATATTGCTTCATAAAACACAAAAAGTAAATTTTAAATACTTTTGCCGTAATTATTCAAAAAACCGAATTAAGCCTCCAATTTACCTAAAAATGGACCCAATTTCATAGAAACTATTACAATAATTTATTATTCAATTATATACATGAAAAAAATTGATTATATAGCTCTAAAACATAAAAAATGCAATCTTGATATGAATATACAAAAAATTTACATAATAAACCTAAAACATATTGTAATCTTTATATATTTCATCTAATTCCTACAAAATAATTACAAATAAAGTCATGGAAACAAGTTTCCTACAACATAAAATCATAAAAATGCAAAAATACAACTCAAAATCCTTAAAGTGTCAACCTTTCTAATTCACCAAACATAAACTCATGAACAACTTAATCTTACTTTCTATAACTTATGCTAATCATCTCAAATTCGTGTAAAATAAGTAAATATCAAAGAAAATTGCAAGAAACATATAGATCTAAGACTATACCTCCTAAATATACCCAAAAGTTCGAATTTTTTTGGATAAATTCGGTGTAAAAAGCTTAAAACCAAACTTTGCAAACTTTTGCCACACACACAATTTCCGTGGAAAAGCTTGAGTTTAACCGAGAAGATGGGTCTTACCAGTTCGAAAATCGGCGAGAAATCATAACATTAGGGCAGTGGGCGGCGAGAAGAGGCGAGAAGAGAGAGAGAGCTTCGAAAATCGGCGAGAAAAGTGAGAAAGGGGGTTAAATATTTGCCCTAAATCTTTTTTTAATTGCACCGAAAAGAGCATTTTTTTACACGTGAAACATCGATAATCGTCTGTCTTTCGGTTTATCAAAAAGCTCGATAATCGTCGGTAAGCTCATAAAACGGTAAGTGTAGTAGCCGGTAACTTACCGGTAACTACCGGTAAGACCGATTATCGTCGATTATCGACGATAATCGGTGGTAAGTCGAACCCTGCAAAGAACAATGGTGACATGGAAAAATATATTAGCTTTGTCAACTGCCTTTGACTTATTATTAGAACACTTTCAAGCACTACTAAACCAAAGCGTGTTTAATCGCTTTTCATGATAATCTTTTTTATTTCTTCTTTCACACGTTAATGTAAAGTATCTCGTTGGCGAAATTTGAATATGTAATGGTAATGGTAAACACGTTGAAAATAGAAAAAAATGATGATTAAATTTAATGTCGTTTGACAGATATAATAACTACAAGAACAAAATAATTGCATTATTTAATTTAATGTCGTAATTCACGCGTGCCTTACTTTGGGCTTCTTTTATTGCTTTTTTTTTTCCCCTAAATAATGATGATCAATATTAATGTCGTTTGAAAAAGTACTATCTTTCATTTGTCCTTTCTCTACCCTTAAACATAATGATTGAGTAATGAATACTGAGTAATTTAATTTGATTATTGATAACTTTCGAAAGTTACATGCCCAAGTCGTTAAATCGGTTGGCAGTTTAGACAAATTATTTATTCACCAACCTAATTTGACAAGAATATCATTTCTCTTCTTTTCTTTTTGTCAAATTTTCCTACCTACTAGATCTCTTAGATTGTTATTATAAAAATAAGAATTAAAGGAAAAAAAAATGTAACAAGTGATTCCTGAGATCGCAAAAAGAACTATAATGTAAAAAATGTCATGTCATTTAGCCAAAATAATTCATGATGCAACGTTGTGTCGTTTTTTACAAAGTATCATTTAACAAATTATTAAATATAAATAACATTTAGGCTTACAAAAGAAATATGATGTATATTCTTTCTTTCTTTCTCTTCACAAAATTCTAATAATGTATAAAATAGCATAATTAATTAAGTTTTTTTTGCGTTAACTCTCTACCGTAATGTTTTATGTAGTTATGTATTATGTATAATTAGTTCATTCAAAAAGTTGATAACCAACACTAAGTTCACAAAATAGTTGTCAAAACATATTCCATCGTGAAAAAACTAAAACAACATAAGTCATGTCGTCGTGGGGTCGAAATGTGCGTTTCTAATGCAAATATCAGTAATTCTTATAATATTGGTAGGGATTTCCAATTATTAAATGGACACATTTTACAAGTGAGAACATCAAAAGGAAGTAAATATTTTCAACCGCTTGGTAGTGGATACATAATGGAATTATTTATTGTGTATTTACTACGGTGGTCACTCCAAATAACAAATGCTATTTAATTACTTAATATTAATTAATGCGATTTACCTATCTCAAACGCATTCGTTGTCTATAGTTTTATCTCAAAGTTGCTTTATTGTGATTTTTATTAGTTTTTTTACAAAAAAGGTCGACTAATATTTGGATTTTTTTTTTGTTATATACGCTAACTATAAGTGCAATCTATTTATTTCATAAAAAGTGCTTAAAAATATTATGACGAAATTGTGGTATTTATAGTACATATAGTTACACAAGACACCAAAATAATATTCCTTAGAAGATATTCATAATGATCAACGAGACGTGAAAGTCATATCATAGCAAGAGTATACATACCTTTAAAAAATGGTATATATATTATTTATTAATATATACACGTAGCAACTCCGCTTTCGAGGTCCAGTTAAGAACATAAACTAAAAAATTAAAGAAAAAGAAAACACATACACAACTTAGAAATTGTCGAAATCTCAGGCACTCTACACGGCTCGTAATTGATTTGTTGTCTTTTCGTTAACCAGCTCTCTCATACTATAATATCCTTTTCTCATTCAATTGAATTAGAAATCACACTTAATTATCTTAAAAAAATTTAAAGAACCAAAAAAAAAATGAAGCTTTGGAAGATTAAACTCGGAAGAGAAGATTGTATATGTACATATATTGTCATATAAAAGAAAAGATCTGTAATCTATTGATACATGAAAGCTTCCCAAATATATTGTTTTGCACGTTTAATTTCTTAATATACAAAAATAAAATAAAAATACATGGAAATATTGCACAACTATATGGCGTGATTCCCAAACGGTACAATTATAAAACACACATTAATATTCGATGCTTTTTAGTTTTTATTATATGTATATATATATACATATAATAATATTCGATGCTTTTAATATTCGATGCTTTTAATCATTAATTCACACACACATGTGAGTGAATTAATGATTAAAAGGTAGGTAAAATGAAGCTAAATATATAAGCTTCCCCTCGTGAAATTGAAGATCAAATCACAATATTTTTGTGAACCTACTTATTGTAAAGCGCGCGCGCGCGCATATATATATAAAATAACAAAACATCCGAGCATGGACATCACGTCTCTGAGCTATGAACCTAGAAAAATAGGCATTTTTTTAGTAATAAAAGTGACATATTTCTTGGATTATTCATGGAATATCTACAAAAATGGATTTAGCTGTCGAGTTAGTTGATTTTTTTTATTTAAAGAAAATTCTGATTTGTCAATTTCAATTGCATATATTATGAAACTTTATGAAAAAATATGATGAATAAAATAGTGAACTCTTATTTTATTTATATGCTAATTGTTCTCATAATCCAAATACTTGCATTTACTTTTTAACATTAAAAACTCTATGCTGCACTATATTTTTAAATCAATTTTTATATTATATTTTTTTTTATCAAATTACAAACGACTATAGTGGGAACTAGAGGATTTTACTAAATTACTGAAGCTATCATCGAAGTATTAATTTAATAATATTTTTTTAGAATTTAATACTTAATAAAATAATAATTTAATAAAAAAAATAATTTATTCATTGTTGGTTTGATAAAATTTCACTGTATTATCTTAAAATATGTAGGTTATAATTTTATATTTGCACTGAATTAACTAAGAATTAAAATGAAGAAGTCATGAGAAGAAGAAAAAAATGAAGTATTTAAGAAGATATGCTTACTTTATTTTTCATTTTACTCAAATGGCAGTTTGTTTTTTTATTATTCATGGAATATACAAAATGGATTTTGCTGTAGAATAGCTGGATTTCTTATATATATATATATATATATATATATATATATATTGTAAACATGGCATGGTGACAGTGATATAATAAACATCAAATATTTGAAACTTTACTATTAATTTAGACATGACAATGAAGGTGAGTGTTGGATATTTGTTGTGACCCATCAGTATCTTATCCATTTCCTTTTTAGATGCCAAAAATATTAATTACAACTTTTAACTTCACTTAGAGAAAAGTACAAAGTATTGGAAAGTTTCAAAGAAAAAAAAAAACTATCAAAAATCAAACTTTAGAAATTATTGTAACAAGTAAAACTTTTTCATGAGAATTGCAATTCTGTATTGCATGGAAATATATAAGTAAATACTATATGAAACCCAGAATCTGATTATGGATTTCATACTTCTACCTAAAAAATAGATCATTTCCCTCGTCTATAACGTTGTGTATGCCGCACGTTCGATGACATGGCAGGTCGCTCGCCACGGCGAAGCTTGACCGGGCTGTAGGCTTCTCGAGTTAGTAATTGTAACGGACTAATAACTAATTAGGCTTGTTAATGATGACTTCTTTGCATATATGCTTGCCATTAAAATTAAACTAGCTGTCTATTTGACTAAACAATGATTGAGAAATAAACATAAATGCAAATCTCAATCAAACTAATCATATCAAGAAAGCGATAACATTTATTCAACGGTATATTAAATATATAATCCCGATAATGAAAGCGATCAAGTAGCTACTAATGTCGTTTTCAACTTATTATTATTATTATAAATTATAAAACGTAGACTAGTCTTATGCTACGTGCAATTTGGACTAATGTATATACGGATACCACTAATTAATGTATTAGTAATAGATATCATAAACACAAACATAGAGGGGGGGGGGGGGGAATAATGTATAAGAAAATTTGTTTTATATTGTTTATTTTTATTTTTATTTTTCTCAAGAGCTTACCATATTTATTTTTAAAAATAACTAAAAAAATCAAAGTGTAACTTGACAACAGTATATTTATTTTTCTAATTATTGTTTTATTAAAAATATTAAAAAACTTATATTCATAAAATTGATTACTAATAATATTTTCATGCCAAATAACTGGAGGTTTGTTCGTGTTTAAGGCTTACAGTTACATGTACGTTGTTAAATTAATATTGACTTGTATATTGTATTTATGATGATGGAGAAAGACACAAAGTTTTAAGATAATGGTAACTAATACATATAAATGGTTTGACAAGAAGAGGTTTGTAAGTACTTGTGAGTTGTGACTTTAATTATTTTCATTGAAGCTAATTATTAAAGTATGAAACATATATTATAAAAGAAAGGCTGAAAATTCTAAGCATTTGTAATATGTAATTATTCACTATAATAATCTTGATCGTCTCAGGCTCTGTCGTTCTATTGCTCTAGCAGGCTTATCATTTGTACTTCGGGTAGGACCGGGATAGGCGGTCAACACGACGCCATTAGTGATGTTAAGAGGAATGCGAGTTACGGTTTTTATCAATATAAACACAAAATAATATATCCATATTTTTTGTTCAGTGATTTAATAAATTACTGATTTTTTTTTTTTTAATGACAGTTGACGGCTAAAATTATTAATTGCCTCGGCGATCGGTCTTTCTAAGTTTTCGTCTCGTAAACGTGTACATTATAGTAATAGGTTTAGATCAATATCGTGTGTAACATATTGCATAAAATTATACATTTATTGAGCGAAGTAATACATCTTAGATTAAAAGAGATTGCTCTAAAATGATAAGAGAAGTGAGCAGAGGATTTCAATTAGGATTTCAACAACCAATGTTAAGAAGGAAACGACATTAAAATAGGATATAGGTGATAAAATAAATAAAACTAGACCTTAGTGTCACTTTACTTGCAAGTTCCAAGGTCCAACTTTAGTGCCTTTAATTAAGAAGTTTACTTTATCTAATAAATGTGAATATTAAATTTGTTTAACTAATTCTACCTTTAAAAGTACATAAATCTTAAGCCAATATTTGTAGATCCAAAATTATGTATTTGACTCCATGGTTTTAGGCCTTATAACTTAGTAGAGTTTTGCTGCTTCTTCTTTTACACATGGAAGATGATTTTTTATGGTGATCCATGACCACGTGAAGCCTCATCTAACCGATGCGTTGGTTTTCCGTTTAAAGATATTAGCTTTAATGGTTGCTCTACTAGATATTGAGGGCGGAAATAGTCTTTTATTACAAAAAGAGCGAATTTTGGTACGGTCCCTCTGTTACGATTTTAAAGCACAAGATGAATTTTTTTTTAAATGAAAAATACGAGCAAAATTGTTCTTATATTATATTTTTTGCGCAAAGCAATTAGCGTTTCAAACGAATAGACGGACGGATTTCTTTGTTATGTTCCTTCAACATATCTACATTTACCACATAATCCATAATAGAAAACACTAAGCAAGGAACTAATCATTAAATTATTTTTCAAACAAATCAAAAGGACTTCTAGAAGAAGAAGAAGAATTGCTGACAAAATTGATCGAGATAAATATTACATAAAGCCCAAAATACAAATTGTGTGTAGATTTGACCCAAAACCCAAATGTGTTGTCCTTATTTTCTAATGGGCTTTACTGTGGCCCATTACGACAACACGTGGACGTTTCAATAGAGAGAAACAAGTCAACCCAACTTTGCTATTAAAAGCTAGGAAAATCAAAAGAAAATTCACACTAATTTTTCCTGATCACCGATGAACGAAAGCGTTGACTTTTGGCTGACTGTTGCTGGCACGATGAGGAAACCATCTGAATCGTCACGCGCACGTGCGCCTAATCACTAATTGGGAAAACTTTTGCTTTGGGCCCACTTTTACTCGTATTATTACTTGCTAACTTTGTATCTTTACTCCCATTCTATTTTAATTATTTTTGTATTTTACTCTCAAGTCTCACCTAAGTTATATATATATATTTAATTTCCATCTTTACATGAAGATTTTGACAGATATTTTAAATATCTGTACTATGCCATACAGGTTTACAAATAGGTTGTAGTTTTTTATGTTTGAAGATCTGCCGACTGATAACAAAAAAGAAGAAAAGAGAAATTCCAACAAAATATAATACAAAAAACAATTGATCATTACTATATTTTTAGTGGAAACCGATAATTCATCATTTAAGCTGTCAAAATATACATTTTTATTATTCGGCTCATTCAAGTTACCGGTCCTCAATTAGTATTTATTGATACTTATATATCTATGTAGATATTAACAAAAAAAAATACTATATTATTTAGGAGGGTTGAGGTATAGACTAATTAGAGTCATTTCTGTAAAAAAAAAAAAGTCATTTTGAAAAGAAAAAAAAAAAGCTAGCTACATTATTTATTAATTAAGTTTAACTTTAGGATATGAAGGACCACTATAATAGGCTAAGCCTATATCGACAATTAATATATCATAAATCTTAACTCCACATCGGTATTTTATAAAACATTTATAATTTACTCGTTAATAAAAGTGACACTATTGACCAATGTTACAACGCACTCTCGCATTACTATATATATTTAGTATAAGAACACGTGACATTCTATTGAGCAATTTTACATATGCAAATAAAAAGACGCACATTTGTGTTCAGTTAGGTTTGAACTCGTGACCTCTGCAGAGAAGTATGCAGTGAAATTACTATTGAGCTAAACAAATTTAATTAAAGGTAAAACTTTTCAGATATACACTTCTCTATTATATCTATACTCTATAGAGAGAGAGGTGATCGAAGGTAAAGGACAAAAAACTAAAGAGGGTTTTGGATTGGAGACAGTCACCCACCGTAAGGCAGAGGGAGAGAGATCTGATATATGTGATGAGATCAGATCAGGGATCTCTGTCTCAACCATGTGGTAGGCCCCAGTACTTATCTCACTTTTGCCGCTCTTAAGTTAAGTAGTGTCTTCTAATTAATTAGGCTTAAATAATGTAATTATTTTCGATTCATATATAAAAACCTCGATGCACTTCATGTCTCCTTCAGTACATGGTACGTATAAGAAGTCAAACATCAGTACGAGACACGCACTATTTATGCACCAACATTGCTGCATAAATATGGACTCTATGTACAATTCAATTTATACCACAATTATGCTATAAACAATTGATTGTCAGGTAATTATTTTCTTTTACTTGTAAATTTTAATTTCTTTTTGTTATTATATTTATAGTATTCTTCCGCCATAACGATAACTACGTAATAAAAAAAAAAGGTGTCCTCGCTATTTGAAAAATAAAAATAGAAAATTATGTTACATCAGTTTTAATATCACTTAACAAATTCTTTTGAAATATTTGAAAAATATGGCCCCAATAATAACAATTACAATTAGTGATCTTAGAAAGTAATAGTAACATATATAAGATGAAAACTTATATAGCTAAATGCTAGCCCTAGCTAGTCAAAGACATACTTAACTTCCTTCCTTCTTCTTTTTTTTTTTTTAACAATTAATAATAATAAAAAAATACATTTTCCGTAGTAGGCATTTAAATAATTATACATGTAAGTTGTAACATCCTAGTATGTATAATTCGGAGAGACCTACAACCCAAAATAAACAAGACAATTTTTTATTTTCTTTTTATCACACTGTTTGCGAATACTATTATACACTTAAATTCGTTGCTTGACAATAATTAAATAAATATTTTGGTATTTGATTTCTACTTGCCCGCAAAAGATTCTTGGTTCTGTACTAATATTTATATGTTTGGATTTGTTCCATTGCATAGAGAAATAATAGCACGTACGAGAGAGAGAGAGAGGGTCTGGAAAAAATGTCATTTCAACTCATTTGAAAAATATTTCAGAATCAACAATGACAATGCTCTTTCACATGGAACCTAAAACAAAAATACACCACTCAATTTTTCAAAAATTGTCGGTGCTCACTAGAGTACAACCCCTCTAAAACAGACACGCGTATTTTTATATATTTAATACATGGAAAAAATAAAATAGTTTTCGCTTTGCTATATATATGAAGCTATGCGCAAAGTAGATCCTTGGAATTCAAAATCAACATGTCCATAAAGATTTTACATGAAGAAAAAGAAAAGTGGATGTAAAATTCAAGACTAATCCGTTTATAAAGGATAACAAAAATATAAACGTATAATCTTATACATCATTCATTACCAATAGATGCGTGCTTAATATTTTCATAGTAAAATATACATTTATGATATATATAGTGTGTGTTTGTGTGTAAAAATTAGTTCTCAAGTTCAACAATGCTAGCTAGTAAATAGCTAATAATACATCAAGGATAAAAAAATATCAAAATAAAAGGTATCTCAATGCACCTACAATATCTTGATTATTGACAACAAAAATACATAATATATATAATTATATATACACACGTATAGATAAACATATGAGATATGACAAAAAAAAATCCTTGTCAAATTCAATAATGCTAGCTTGTAGCTAATACATATTGAAGATAAATAAAATATATAAAAGGTACCTCATACATCATTTCCCATTAATGCACATAATATCGTCACAATAAATAACAATACTATCATATATATATATATATATATATATATATGAAAAAAATAATTAGTTGTCAAATTCAATAGTACAATCCTAGCTATAAATATAATACATGTTTATTATTATAAAGGATTATTAAAATGTGAAAAATCCAAAACCAAAAAGGTTATCTCATATTATTACCAATAAATGCACACGCAAAACACATATAACAATAGTTGAAACTAGGTCATTAGAATTCAAAATCAAAACTCGCCGGTACAGCCCCAACACTGCTTACTATGTGATCTTCCGATCTCTGATCTCCTCCTTCAACAACACGATGATGATCATCATCATGATGATCACGATGATCGAGCGTTCCTTTGCTGTATAACGAGCTTAGCTGATGGAAATATGGACAAGTCCTGGAATCGACCGATCTCTTCTTGTTCACGTCCTTGGTTTTTCTGAAGTACTTGTTTATGTTCTCCCACTTCTCCTTGCACCGCTTCGCGCTCCGCTTGAACCCCATCTCCGACATGCCCTGCGAGATTCTTTCCCACAGTGGCACCGCCTTCGCCGCCGCAGACTGCTCCGCCGTGTCCCCGTTGCTGCATAGGCTGCACCGCAGGTTTATCAGCGCCAGCACCTCGTCCCTCGGCCACCTCTTCCCCACGTCATGCTCACCTGTCGGCCACGTTGAGCTAGGGGTCGGGTTCTGTGAGCTAGGGTTCACGAGCAGCGTCGACGCGTTAGGGTTTGAAGAAGACGAGGCGGCGATGTTTGGCTTGGAGTGATCAGAAGAAGAGGAGGAGTTAGGGCTCGTGGTGTTATTGTTCGGAGTGAATTTCTTCAAGAACTCGATGATCGCGGCTTGCCGGTCGCCCGCGACGGCCTGCTCGCGCGCCATGATTTCGAGCTCCCGGTTCATCCTGTCCATCTCTTGCTTCTTCCACAAGTCTTCTTTCTCGAGCTTCTCTTGGTCCCTCTTCACCATGTCCTCCAAGAGCTTGTTGTGCATCTCCTCCTGCTGTGCCATGAGCTTGTTCACTATCTCCTCGCAGAAGCCCTTGAACATCTCGAACTTCGAAGACCCGTGATCGCCCGATCCCCCGCAGGACTGGCCTCGCTTCCTCTTCTTCCCTGACGTCCTTCTTTCCTCCTCCCCCGACGCTTTGATCATGACCTCGTCCTCTTTCTCCGAGCACTCGACCTCGTCATGATGATGACCGGGGGTAATTTCCTCGGCGGGCTCGCTCGGAGCGACTACGTCGACTAAAGTCTGAGTCTTTTGGGGAGCGTCGATGATGTCGACGTCGCAATTGTGAGGCAGGTTTTGAGGGATGTCAGTGTTGGTGTAAAGCTCTTCGAGCTCGCTGAGGAAAGGCTTGAAGCTTTTGGAGCAAGTGTTGATGTTGTTGAATAAGTACCTGTTTTCTTCCTCGAACTTTTCTTTGCACTTCTCGCCACTCCGCAGCTTAAACCCTAGATCTGCTAGCTTCCTGCAACATGGACTAACATAAATATATACATATATATACACGTATGTATATATATAGTCTTACACACGACCGACACAACACCAAACTAAAAATGAAAAGTTGCCCATTATTTATTCATCGATTATATATTCTGTCTTATATGTCATAAATAAGTAACACTAACACATATACTGGTCCTAACTTTTTGAATTATTTAAACTGCTAGTAATTCCACCATAGGGTTAACAATAATTCATCTAAATATAATTCAGATCGAAGTGTATGAATGTATCTATGTATGTATATACCTTGAGACATGTTCCCAGGTGAATTCCGGGAACCAACTCTCCATGGTGGATCTGATCCTCAGCAACGCTAGGACCTCGTCGTTGCTCCACGGCTCGACGGGAGTACTACTGACACCGTCGCTCCGGTCCAAATTGACATTGTCGTCGTTGACCGCTTCCTCTGCCAATTCCCGGTCTCGCTTCTCGTTGACTGCCTTGTGGTGCAACAAAGGCTGAAGGAACTGCTGTTGGTGTTGGTGGTGGTGGTGGAGAGGAAGGAGGAGCTGGTGGTGAGTACTGTAGGAGTCAAAGGAGAGAGAAGGCTGCGACTGCGAGGAGCGAGAAGCCGCGACATGGCCGTGGAGGAGAGGGAAGGCGGAGAAATTGGGAAGAGGGTTGACCAGTTGACCGGGGTTGCTCGAAGCAGACGATCTCCTCGGCGAGGCTATGAACTGGTGCAGTTGCTCTCCATCGAACATGGTGAAGGTGATCTTCTCTCTCTCTCTATCTCTATAGTCTCTTCTTCACTGTTGAAACAACATAGTGTCTCTCTCTTTCTCTCTCTAGGGTTTCTCTCTCTCATTTATCAAGGAGTTTGTCACATAGCGGTGGAGGAGAGAGAAGAGGCAAACCACGCACACACCCTTTAAGGAGGAAAGTGAAGTCACCCTCTTCACTTGTGTGTGCATGCATTCATCACTCACTCACTATTCAGTGAGAATATTACTATAATTATTTTAATTTTAATTGTTTTTTTGGGGGATATTTATGGTTTCAATGGGAACTGAAATCAAGAATTACATTCTCTGGTGTCAAAAAGGAAGAGGAGGATAAAAAAATGTTGGGGTAATAATAACTTGTGTGTAACTATGCTTTGACCTTTGCTCATTGAAAGTCAACTCTCTACAAACCAAGCTTTTTGTGTATAAGACTATTGAGACATCTTGCGTTGAATTCCAATGTGTCTTCATATAAATTGCGTATTATTATGTAAATTTAATCAATAATGTATGTAGTCGATTATATTAATTATTCATACATTGCGTATATATTTATAAAACAGGACATGTAATCTTGATTAATAATTTTATTTCACTTTCTATGTTTAAAAAAAAAACATCGAAAAAAGCATCTACACTACAACTATAGAGAATGAAATTCTCGAACATAAATAATATATCAAAACAACGAGCATTAAAATAACAAGAACTAATACGTCGTCGTCGTGTCTATGTATATCATAATCATTTACAAACTATTAATCTAGATCATTAGATCTTGATCAACCAGTCCATATGTATTATTAGTTATTACATTATTTTTAAAACAAAATACCCAATTCCATAACTAGTTCATAATTAATTTTGTTCCAATAGGGCAACATAAAAGTCACATAATATGTTGATGAGTGTGGGTGATGCGTGAGGAAGACGCGCGAGGGTGAGAGTGGGGGTAGTGAGAAGTGGCAGGGGTGGAAAATAAATAGAATAAAAATAGAATCCAATGCAGTAATGTATGCAGCGATGATGGTGTAATTAACGGCAAAGGGATGGCAGGACACGTGAATACATGCAGACACTGGGACCAATTTATTAATATAAACCCCGCTTTTCTATCCCCTGCCACGCTGCCACACCCTACCTTCACCTGCACCCTCACCTTCTCACCGTACGATCATCCTGACCTTGCGTCGTTTATGGATTTTGACTTCAGAACCTTCCTTCCTTCCAAAGGGTTCAACTTTAATCTTTTGCTATGTAGATTAACTCTTGACTAATTGTTAAAGAGATAGGCCCACTAAATTTGCATGTTGGTAAATTTTATGGTCAAGAGTCATGGAGTTTGGACTCGAGACTTAGTAGAGTTACTATTTGGTCGAACAAGTTCGGTTAAAATTACGATAGATTTTAACCTTTGTTTAAAGGTATATATTTGTTGAATTTAATGTTTTCGTTTTAATTTACAATATTTGCTTCTTGAAGCTATTGATATATTAGGTTCGGTTGTTTCCTTGTTGTCTCGTATTCTAATATATTTCTCTCCTTCGATAATTGGGTGAGAGAAATGCGTTCATGTAAATCATGTAACTCGCAGATATTAATATAACTTTGTCATACTTGACATGTACGAATAATCTGCAAGTTTTTAAACGTATAAGAGACATTGTCCGAAGTCTGAACGGTATCATTATTGCTAATTACTCCTTAGTCCTAGATACTTAAGCTCCTAGTTTTGTTTCTTTATGGGCAAAAAAATAATAAGCTTTAGTGTACGTTTTTTAAAGTTTATAGCTTTAATGTAATTATTAATGTTAAGACATTACAAATTACAATGAAGATGTAATAAAGAAGAAAAAAAAAGAAGTTATTGCTTGAGCTTTTGAGATGCTTCAATATAGTTCAACTTGACAATTTCCTCCATTAATAAATAAGTGGAGAAAGCCAAAATCATCACTAATAATTATTCAAGTACGATATACCTACATCTTTTTTTTCTTGATTATGTCGACTTTTGTTGTATATCAAATCGATGGCTTGAAATCAATCCAATGGTTGGAAATGATTTAGTGTATATAAGATAATATAGAAGAGCATACCATAAGATTCCTATTGCTTTGGAGTTTTTTTCATAGAGATAAGAAATGCAAAAGCACCTTTTTCAATTTGTTTCATTCACTGTTTTGAGTATTGATTTAACTCTTTTGAATGTAATAGTTGTACATATTTTATCTACCTCCATTACTCTGTATATATTTAAATTATTGTCCATTTTAGTGCTTCCATTTAATCTTCGTAGTTAAATAAAAATTAATTACAAGGCATGGAAGCCTTCAATTCCCTTGATCAAATTCGCATGCGCATTTTGGTCCAATTAATTAAGAAAAGGTACATAAATGTCTTAATAATACATAAATTAGAGAAGATACATAAAGAAAGTGTTCAAGTTGGGCTTTATAAGTGGGCCCGGACTGGTCCACTTTTCAGAAGAGTGTTGACCCACACGAGTGGCCCTTCATTAAATGCGAGGAAAAAAAAGGAAGAGAAGGAAATTCTCACTCCTGACAAATTAATAAAGAAATAATTGATTTCATTATATTGCCCTTAACTTTGGATGTTGTTGAAGCTTGGTGCTTAGAATTTTAATGTTTGGTTGCAATACGCCAATACATTTTGTACTATAAAATAGTATTACATTGCCCCCTAGTGTGTCAAAAAAAAATTCCAATAGATTTTTTTTTTCTTTTTTAAATGGCAGTAACACTATCGGCCAATGCTATTGAATGGGCATTTATGTGAGTCCCATGAAAATTGAATCCGTGACCTTTTGAATATGTACGTAGTGGATTTATCACTTGGCCAAACAAGCTTGGTTAAGAATCCAACAAATTGTTGAAAAATAATACAGTTGATGAAAATATTTTCAGATAAATCAAATTTTGCTAACAAGTTAAAATTGCCGGACATATTTTAGCAAGTATGGTGCAATATGTTATGTTATGGGGTAATTTTGCAAAAGTTATTTAATAAAGGAAAATTATTTAATTAATTATTTCTTTATTAAATAAACCTATTTTTTACCAAAATATTCACCGGGAGTCCGATTTCAAAAAACAAAGGGTCCCGATGGTCCCGAAAATATCAAAACACCCAAAAACGACATAAAGTTTGCGAAAATCGGCCTCGGGGACCACCCGAGGCCTCCGAGGGCCCTCCGGGACCCCCGGGTGGGCCCCATCGCCCTTCTGCAAGGCCCACAAGGGTCAAAGCTGACCCAGCCACGTGTCAGCACGCCAATGGGCGCGAGGGAAACGCCTCAGCCAACCACAGCGTGACACGTGGACGCTGAGTCAGCAAAACTTGGAGCCAAAGTTTGCTGAGTCCGCCGCCTTCCGGCCGCGCGTGAGGGCGCGCCGCTGCTCCGATAGCCGCGATTCTTGCGGCATTGGATCGGCCATATCCCGGGGAGTCAGAAAAACATATAATTTTACCCCGGGGGCCTCCCGGATGAAGAGATAAATTCAAAACAAGATCCGGGCTTTTTCCTATAAATAGGGGCTCGGATCTCCTCAAAACACAACACACATTTTCACTCGACCAAACACTTGGGAAACGCCTCAAACGCTCCCAAAACTCTCTCTAAACTTCCAAAAACCGATATTCACTCAAATACCCCGGTAATGTTGAGCGTCGGAGGTGAATCGGGGGGCAAAACCCTCGTTTCTCCCTGACCGCGGTGTTATTTTGTCAGGTCCCGGAAGAGAAAAATCCAACGAAAGCGGAAGCCCTGGTGAAATTCCTACTCGGTTCTTGGCCCGCCTGATAGGACCAGTTCTACGCGGTGTCCAGTCTATCCCCCCAGTCCATTGCGCGGCTGAGGGTATAGCCTGGAGACACGAGCCTGGGCCCACAATTCAGGACGAGGGGCCCGACTTAGGGGAATTTCCGCCAAGATCCACAAGACGACGTTGAGCCCGGCCCAACACGAGCAATTGGGCCGCTAATGGATTGAAGCATTTTTCAGCATCAACATGTTATATTTTAAAAATATAGAGGGTATTGTGGAAAAAACTACAATTCAAGAGACAAACTCTACACACATGATTAACTATTAATACGAATACTCCATCTTGTAGACAAAAAAGAAAAGAGAAAAGAAAGATCAATATTATACAGCTCTAGCCTTTCTACTCCCTAAATTACACTAATATTCGAATTGATTTGCACTCAATATAGTAAATGCTATATAAAATGTATCATCATGAAACTTGAAAGTTGAAACCAACTAAACAAAATAAAAATATGAGGGGTATAATCTCTAATGCTTCGTCCCAATAGCCACACGATACAATAATGCAAGAGCTTAAGCTTTCATTTTTTTTAGAAAATTTTCCAATAAAAATTTCTTAAAAGATTATAATAAAAAAAACTCATAAATTTTCAAAATTAAATGTTATTAATACACATATGCAAAATTATATTCGGATTTCTATCTATTAACTTCCAAAACTTTGGACCAGGCGGCGGGCACTATGATCTTAGCCCTTTTAACCATGGTTCGAATTTTTGACGATAATCGTCGATTTTCGGTAGTTACCGGTAAGTTGCCGGTTGTAATGCTTATCGTTTCGACGTTCGAGGTTTTCGATAAAACCTTTTCCAACCGATTTTCGGTAAAATTAGTGTAAAAAAAAGGGTCTTTTCGGTAAAAAAAATTTCAGCAAAAATAATTATACTAACACAACCTCGCCTCGCCACGCCACGCCCGTCCGACGGCGGCGCGCGCGTGGTGGTGTAACATTTGTGTGAGTCCTCCCCCATCCACAAAATCCTATGACCCAAAGGGCCCAAGCCCTTGTCCCTAATATTCGGTATATAAACATCACCAAACTCTTGTCATCTATCAATGTGGGACTTTTTGCTATTCAACTAATATCACACAACTTAACATACACATACACTTCACTTAATAATTTAACTTAATATTACACACTTCAAATAATATTATACACTTAACATACATATTAACTTCACCTAACATACATATGTTGGACATGTGTGTCCTTAAACAAGATATTTTATCCCTTTGTAAAAGAATATGACAAGTCGTTGAATAAAGATGATGCTTATTATGATAATCTTATTATAGTTTCTGATAGAGTAAAATAGAATGTTTGATTCCTTAGTTCATAAAGGATGCAATTATGTTATTATTATCACAACAGAGTCAATGTGAGGAAGAATTAATAATCATAATAAATGAACTTAAAATGTCCGTGACCTGATCAACTGGGTGGGAGCCCATTAATCGTATAAGGTCATTAATGTGACTAAGTGATAATCCTATTCTGGATTTTGTGTGTGTCACACTCACTAGAAGTGCATTAAGTATGAAGTGTCTTCATACTGGACTGGACCTGACTTAAACTCCGGAAGTTATCATATAAGACCGTCACTGATAACTTGGAGTTGAGTCACTAGTAGATGATCAAATGGATATTCGATCTAAGTCCTGAGTGATCTTGAGTCCAAGCTGCTGACTTGATTGTTCTTTGATTTAACCGTTAAAGAACACGAAATATTACAGCTGTTCCCAACACTATTATTTTGGGAACATGAGAGTCAGCAGTAAGGGTAGCTTGGTCATAGACATGGGCATCACACAGCTCTCCTTAGAGTGATGATGATTCCCTTGATTGTCGGTGGTGAGAAGTGAGAGATACCCATGCGCAACTTATGAATCGAAACCATAAGTGGGTTACTCATGATATTGCTGACTGAGTCAAGGAAGTAAATACAATGATGGGCATAACGGTAAAACCCGCCTGCTCATTAATGAATCATCAAGTGAAAGATCAATAACCCGAATTTGATTGTATCAATGGACACCCTGCTATTATAAAGGGAATAATATATACCGTATCACTAAAGAGTGCAGCCTCGGGTCTATAGTGGAATCACTTCGAGGTTTGACGAACAACTAGCAGTTCGTTGGAGCTTAAGTGATACGGGTCCATGGTCCCCAGGATAGCTCCGTAACGGATGATACGTACGTGATTAAAATACATTCTGGATAATGTTTAATCATTTGGTTTGACTTATAAAACTGAAAGGTCTGTGTCATACATCAGATAGTTTTATCGTAGGCGTGGCAAAAGTATCATATTTTGGTACACGAAATTAACTGACAAAAAAGAAAGTTAGAATTTAGATTTTCTATCAGCACCATGTTGTTGGAAATTAAATTCTAAGCAACTTTGCTTTTTGAACCAAGTCATTTCGACTTACGGTTAGTGATTTATGGATTTTCTAAGTTTATGATCGGTTCGATAAACTTTGAAATTAAATCACATGTCACGAATTTAAATGATGGTGTGGCACCATGACATTTTTATGTGTGATATTGAGATCAGGATTTATTAATATAATTTAATTATTTGGATTTAATTATTAATATCTTATTAATAATTAATTAATAATTAATGGATTTATATTAATAAATGAATATATATATTTATATATATTAATATGTGTAAATTCGAATTAGGGTTTGTTATATAAAACCCTAGGTAAATTCGAATGGCTTGATTTAATATTTCTATATTTGCGGCATAAGTACCAAATGTTTTGGTATTTTGGCAAATCCCTAAAATCAATATTATCCATTGGATCGGTTATGATTTAGTATCAACCGTTGGATTAGGATATTGATGAATTCGAAATTAATAACTTGGTGACCAAGTTTTATTTTTCGAATTTGATTAATCAATTATATCCGTTGGATCGGTCTAAGATTTAATCTATGCCGTCGGATTAAGAATTGATTAATTATATATATATATGTATATATATTCGAATTACATTTAAGGATAAATTCGAAAAATTGTTTTAATAAATTAATTTATCCTAAACTTATTTGATCCATTAGATCGGTTAATGAATCATCTCAACCGTTGGATTGAGATAATAAGAATTCGAATTTTATATATATATATATATATAATATAATTAGAATTTTATGATATAAGAAGATAAGATTGGATTTTTGATTTATCTAAATCTTTCTTATTTAATTAAATCCCTAATTAATTATATCCATTGGATTTAGATGAGATTAAATCTGGACCATTGGATTAAGATAATTAATTATATTTAATTAATAAAATTCGAATTTAGGGAGAGAATATCTCCAAATCGGTTACAATCTTGAGCCTATAAAAAGGGAGCTCATTCTACACATTTTTCACACCTTTCCCCAGAGAAAAATTCGAACTCTCCCTCTCCTTCAGGGTCTGCGAATTTTCTCTCTGATCTCTTCTTCTGGTTCGGCTTAGGAGACTATTTCTCCGGAAGCTTAAAAAGAACGATCAGTTAAAGTTTTGCGACGGAGTCCTGCCGGCGAAGCCCACGCTTCGGTACGAGGATTCCAGGAGAATATCCCGGAAGATCACGGGAGATTCCCTCAGCAACGGCGGAGCCCTGCCCGACTCAGAGTGCGCAGCCGAAATCGCCAAACGAGGTACGGCCTTATGCATTGGGTTAATAAATGCAAACATTTACTGCTTTCTATTTATTTCCTATTATGACTAGTTTATTAATAATGAGTTATGAATATTAAATTGCATAATATTTATCAGATCTTGGAATATGGTTATTATCCGATATTCGGACCGTTGTTTGGATAACAAGTTTTCCGCTTTAAAATAATTTTTAAATGTTACCCTGACGGTTCGGACGTATAAATCGTGATAATTATACGGAATCCGAGACGTGATTTCCAACAACATATACACTTAATATGTATATTCATTTAATATTATACACTTCAACTAATATTAATATTATACATATACACTTATAATTTAACATATGTTTTGTGGTATGATATTATCAAAATATTTTATAAGTTTTCTGTCAAAAAGTATCGAAAAGTATCGATAATCCGTCGATAATCATCGAAAAGTATCGGTAATCGGTAAGCTACAGTGTTATAGGTTTTCTGTCGGTTAATCGGTAAGCTATCGATTAATCCGTCGAAAACGGTAATCGATTTACCGGTAACATCGGTAAGTTGAACCATGCTTTTAACCACCTTAACCACCTTAAAGCTTAAACTATACTAATGTGCAAATTTATATGTACTAAATATAGTTCGTACTAAGTAAACTATATCATCATGAAATTTTGATCAAAAAATAAAACAAAAAAATGCGAGGGGTATGGTCTTTAATGCTTCATAACAATGGCATATAATTCACCTATTTGGGATGAGTTGTTGAAAGAGACTCGTCAAAAGATTGCAATGAATACAAGGGAACATTGTAAAAAGCTAATATCCTCTACAACCACATTGACAAGATATGTACACCAATTTAGACGTGCATTTATTAATTCTCATTTTTGGACAGAAAAAAATACAGATATAAATAAATAAGGCTTGTGCACATTCTTGTATTTAAAAAAAATGTCATTGATGTGTCCATAAAAAAGTTATTTTGAACTGTCACTCCCCAATTTAAGTTGCTATTGAATGGCCATGTGCCTAAAATTACTCAACATCCAAAAAAATTATATATTGGTGCTTGTTAATGTGTTGAAGCTTTTTCCATTATTGATGATAAATAATTTTCAAAGCTAATTTAATGATGGTCAATTAATAACAATAAAAACTTAATTCCTATTTAAAATATGTGGTTGTTTGCTTTAATACTCTGAATTGGGTTGTAATTTGAATTCATGGTTTAATATTTCGGCCCAATTGTACTTGGGCTTTCAAGTTTTTGCCCATTTATCTGGGCTTACAACTTATATTTTGAAGTATGGACGCATATTTATTATATGCTTACTTTTGTAGCGAGTTTTATATGGGTATTGCAAACATGGCATATTATTTTTAGGACTCTTAAGGATAATAGCCAAATTGAAACATAAATTTAGTAAAATAGTTAAATTTTGGTTAATTTTGTAAACTAGCCAATTAATCATTTACAAAATTTTGATTAATTTTGTAAACTAGTCAAATTAGAATTTCACTTGTTAATTGGCTAGTTTACAAAATTAACCAAAGTTTGACTATTTTGCTAAATTTATGTTTCAATTTGACTATTCGGTGCAATTTCTCTTATTTTTAAGCTCATATTTCTATGGGTCGAGTTTGAGTTTGTATTTTCTTCAAATTGACAGATAACTATATATATTTTTCAAATTTTACATTCCCAAAAGTAAAAATATAATGTTATTCTTCAATTTAACACGCAATACAGAGACACCAAATAGAAAAAGGTAAGAGTATCTGAGAAACAATAGCATGACCTAACTGACGGAGAAACGTTGAGAGAGGTGGCGAGGTGTGTAACCGATGGACATACAAACTTACGAGATAACAACGAAGAGAAAACCGCGCATGCATAATAATATGAGCACATGAAAAGAGATGACAACTACTTATATGAAATGTGATGAGCCGTCGGACAACGAGGTGGCAAAGCTCAGCTAGAGCGAGAGAGGAAGACGGCGAACCCAATCAAAAAATGATAATTTACAGATCACGGATTTTCTTAAAAAAATATTAAGTAATTTTATTAATAGAAATTGTAGAAATCAAATTGATCTTAATCTATTCATATGAAATTAAAATGCTAAAGCTTGTAAACAAATGAAAATCAATGGACTAAAAATGCATCTTCAAAAATATTAATTAAGGTGATTATCGTTTTTTTTTCTTTCTGCGCATATCACTACTAATTTTGTGAACCAAAATGTCACGAGTAAAAATAAAAAACAAATGAATAGTCCCCAACTTTTCAATTTTTTTAGCCACTAAGAGTTAATTTATCAAATTGACTAGATAATTTTGGGAGCTAAATTAATCGAAATGAGGGTGTTTTTGTAACTATACAGTAAAAAAAAAGCACAAGTGTCATTTTATTAAAATGGAGGGATGGGTAATTTTAAGCCCCAACGAGGAAATAAAGCAAAAGAGAAAGAGAGTCAGTCAACATCACTAAAACCCTTGCTCTGTTTCTTCTAGGGTTTTTCGTCAGACTCTCTCTCTCTCCTCTCCTCTCTTTCTCTCTCTAGAGGCTCCAATGGCGGATTCCACCAAGCGCGACGCCGATGACCAGAACACCAGGCTCTACAACCCCTACCAGGACCTCCACGCGCCGATCCGCAACCTCTACAACCTTCCCACCGCGCACGAGCACCTCTTCGCCGAGGAGGCCTCCAAGCCGCACCGATCCTGGGGCGAGAATCTCCAGTACTACACCGGCTGCGGGTACCTATCCGGCGCGATCGCCGGCGGCGCCAAGGGCTCCGTCGACGGGATACGCGCCGCCGAGCCCGGCGAGACCCTCAAGCTCCGCACCAACCGCGTCCTCAACTCCGGCGGCCACTCCGGGAGGAAGCTCGGCAATACCTTCGGGATCCTCGGCCTGATCTTCGCCGGGCTCGAGAGCGGTGCGATCCAGCTCAGGGGACGCGACGACCTGCTCAACACCGTCGCCGCGGGGCTCGGCACTGGAGCGCTCTACAAGGCCGCGTCGGGGCCGAGGTCGGCGGCGATCGCGGGCGCGATCGGGGGGATAGCCGCGGCCGCGGCCGTGGCGGGTAAGCAGGTGGTGAAGAGATATGTGCCGATATAGGTAGGGTTTTGGGGGAGGTGTTTGGTTGGTGGGAATATTGTGGGAAACGGGATTTGATTAAGCAGCTAATTATGGTGATTAGTGTGGTAATCTGTCGACATGTCGAATGGCTTTGCCATTGTTAGGGTTAGGTGAAATTGATAGAGTTCCTTTTTCATGATCATTGATCAGCCACTTTCTGTCTTCTTTTTTTCATGTATTTAATCAGACAAAGCAATCATACTTGATAATAATTTTTGATAATTCATTTTTTCATGACCAGGCTTAATATATTTATGAACTTGGTTCATTTTTGTTCTTTTAGAGGTGACTATGTGAAACAACTTCAAGGGTTTGATACAACACCCGGTTCGGTTCCTTTTGGACGCAACAATTGAGGCTTGCAAGGTGGTCTCTCGGTCGATAATGCCAACGTCCGTGGTATTTATTGGGTGAAAAAATACCAGGATATCACGGTTATATAAAGAAAAAAGAGAGACTATATCAAACGGCCCTAATAGTTAATTAGGGGTGAAACTCGGCCGGGTATGCCCGATTTTTTCTAGAACGGGATCAGTTTTTACAACTGGGTGCCCAGAAGAAAGCCACCTTTGAGAAAAAAATGGGGTTTTTTTTTTCGTTACCTTTTTTCCGCATTTTGGTTTTAATCCGATTTTGAAAAAGAAAACAAACAGGGTATTTTACCCGGGTAATCTTCTGTGTTCAAAATTGGATTTCCGGGTAATATTTTCTGCTGAATGGCTAGGGATGGGATGATGAGTTCAAAATGACAGTTGAGAAGCTTTTTTGTTTCATTTGGGAGCGACTAATAGATGCAATTCATAAGTAAGAAGGAATGGCTTATTATCTGATATTGACCAAATTAACCTTTGCCAATCTATAACGTTAATTGTAATTTGTATCCTATCTTCAGCTTCGGACATAATTTAAGGAAATCAAGGCCTGAAGCGTCATTGAAGCCACAAAGTAAATAAAATTCGTATGGTCTTCAAAGCTCCTTTGTTCTTGACACCAGATGGTTGCGCAAATTTCGCTCGGCTTTCCCAGATAATCAACGGAACAGTGAGGTCTTCTTCAGTTTAACGATCTGTGAAACGCAGTCTGCAAACAACAAGCATCGAGAAATTTATATTCCAACATTTCCAAAGAAAAGGAAAAAAATAGGGTTGATATGATTATGGACTACGGAGACTATCGTCTAGTTAAGCTTATCGGTGTTGGTTGAACTCTCGATGTTTGTGTATATATGATTATGAGTTGAATCTAGTTAAATGATTTTGATTTTGATATTATTCAATAAAGCATGCCTTAAGCAATGATCTATTTAATTATTTTTACAAAATGAGAGAATTTTGAAAAAGGGTACTTACGGAAGTTGACGTCTTTAGAAGCTCTCTGATCGCCATTGTTGCATAACATGAAGCAGGGAGAGTAAAAGTTAGCTTGAGCGCAGTCTGGGATTCTTGTCGGTCCTCGCCATTTTCGGGCTCTGTTTCACCCTCGATGGGCTTCGATCTTGTTGTGCAATCACTTACTTGGTTACTACCATTGAGAGAATTCTCATCAACTTCCTTCGCGGGTTTAGATTTAGCAATGAGGTCTAAATCTGTTTCTGCTAATGGCACGGTGTTATCCGTGTATGTCAGCAATTCCCTGCAGCATAAAAAAAATTACACAATCTGATCAAAAAGTGAAATACAAATTGGAGGAAAGCAAATAACATGACATAATTAACATAGAAAAAATCACGGTTCGTGATAACATACCACTCGTAATTGGCTGGCTTTCCAAACACACGCCTGTAACTTCCCGTCATACTAGTAATTGAGAATTCTCTGGAAAAAAAAAATAGCACACCTTTTAAAAACAGGATCATTATATTGGGGATGTATTAGTTATAGAGGATTCGTAGTAAATTTAGTAACTTACTTTATACCGTGTGCGCTCTCAGTGAGGCTGATATTATCCTGGAGAGCAATTTGTAAACAATAATCAGGGATATGGAAAAAAAAAAAAAACTACATTATGAAGTTTAACCCCGGAATTCCAAAGGTAAATACGTAAAAGAATGGCGAGGGCAAAAAATGACCCAAAACAGCTTACCTTGTTTGCCAGATCATGATAAACTTGGGCTACTTCATTTTCAGGCAATATTACCTTGGAACTGTAGAAACATAGACAAACACGTCAGAAGATAAATAATATAAAAAATGGTATTGAATTACTAATTAGAGAGCAAAAAGTTGAATTTATATACCCCGGCATCGGAAGGACTACGTCCTCAATTGTATATAATCCATTAAGGATATCTTGCTCAGTTACGGCCTGTAAAATTGTCAGCACATTTAGAGCTAAAAAAATTGGCTTTGTTTGATTCTGGTTGATATATGGTTCCGAAAGAAGAAAAAAAACTGGTTCACGGGAAGAAATGAATAATTAGAAGAGATTGAACAAGCAAAAAATGTTAACGTTGTATAACAAACCTTCACAGGAAGACTTTTTTCATCAGGAAGATCCGACCCAGAATATTCATATGTATCGGTCAGATCACGTGTATCACTCGGATCTTCATCTACACACTCAGAAGTATCTAATCCTTTCACCTTCTCTGTATCTATTTCCTTACAATATACTAGATCTCCCACTACAACTTTCTCGGTTCCTGAAACGTGGTAAATTCATGCAATCAAAATTTCCCGTCTTCTGAAATCAAGATCAACATAAGAGTGAGGCAGATTAATTATTAATTAATACCGTATTTTTGTACCCTCATACTTGCTGCATGGTTCCATAGGTAGCTTTGGTAACTATGCACGTACCTGAAGAAGAGCACATTAATAATATTACACCAAGCCCTAAACAAACAAATAAAACAAAGCATAAACTCCCGAAAGCCACGTGGCAGGCACCAATAGGGGATGACCAAGCCCTAAAGATCCAAACGAGTAAAATACAAAGATACCCGTAGCGATTTAATTGATTGAAAGACCCAAATAGCATAAATGAACTAGACTTGCAAGACTAAATGACCGTCTTACATCATTCTCAAAGTTCGGGGAATTTCTCTCAAAGCCTGAAGATAATTCCCAGGACTTTTCCTCAAGCCATGCAACTGTGGAGAAAGTGGAGCTACAGAGTTATGTACTTGAACATAAATAAAAAATAAATAAAAAAATCACTAGCCTAAGAAATGAAGTTAAATTTTCAATTTTGTCTCGGTATCGTAGAAGTCTGTGCTAAGCTATTTATGGTGAAGAAAAGATTGATGAAAATTGAAAACATACTATAGCTCTTTCAGCATTCAGATAACGAGGTAATTGCCGCATGGTCCCGTCAATGTCATTAGTCTCCTTGTAATACTCCCGTGCGTTAATGACCTCTTGTCTTTGTTAACAAAGAGACAGTTAAAGATAACAATTGCTGATTTTAACATAGAAAAGCTATTCACAAAAATTTGAGAAACACAGAGAAAGAGAAAAGACATATAAGGAAAAGGATATCCCCTTCTCTTGGATCAAGAATTAAATCTACAGTAGCTTTCCACTCTCCTTTGAGTAGCATCGCTCCAATATGGAAAGTTGGAACGGAACCACTTCCGAAGCGCTGAACTTAACACACTCATCAGCAAGATTTTAATCAACGTACCGGCAAAGATTCGCGTGATTCTTTCTATAGTCATAGAAAGTCGCAAAGAAAATTCATACAGAAGAGAGTGAAACAATCAAGACATACTTGTAGGCCAAAGTAATTAACAAATCCCTGTCTTCCTAGAGCCGTCGCAGCTGCTTTAATAGAATCTTCAGATTCTGCAATAACTCCTCTGAAGACACGAGAGTAGTAACCCAATTAAAAATTGATAGAAAAGCTGGGGAAAATTGAACAGCAAAGGAAAGATTCCTAACCGCAGTGAAATTGTAAATCTGTTTCCTGAAAGTTGTCCGAGGACAAGTCCTTCTTTGACGTAGCTGGTAAAAAACTATTCATTAGAAAGGCTGAAACTGAATTCCCGTATTTAGTAGAAAATGATTAAGGAATTGATTAGACGTACCAGAAATCACCCACTTTAATACCAATCAACCTTTGATTAAGGGCGGCTAATCTACTAGCACGCATCTTGTACATTGTTACCTGAATTTAAAAATATTTTATAGTCTTAAACATCATATATTTCACCAATCAAGTCAACTAATAATGCTCGTTTGATACCGAATTTGAAAAAAAAAAAAAAAAACTCATAATATAGCCGATGCAAAAGGCAAAAACCGAATTCTGCTATTATCATTCTTGTTATCAAAATTATAATCAAGCAAGTAATCAGACAGTTCGTCCGACGGCAATATGAAGTTCCTGTACTACGTACATACCAAGGGATATAAGCCCATAAGATCTCATGGGTTTATAAACTATCAATTTTGTTATAAGTTGATGTGGGATCGTAATAGATACACAAAAAGCATGTTAAAAAATACCCTTTGAGTTGTAACGGCGCGTTTATCCTTTGTTCCAGCAAATCCAAATGACTTTGGCTGTTGTCAAACAAGATCATCAGGAAGGCATTGATCATTAGTATCATTTATCAAGCATAGCGTTATGTGCTCCCTTTCAATTTCTAGGTAGGAAAAGTTTCTCAGTCTACGTATATTTAGTTTAAGTGAATTAAACAAGGAAATGTAACTAATTAACAAGCATTCTTACATTCAGGAACCACAGACATATGCGAGCAAAAAAAAAAGAAGGTATCACCGATATATATGGCATCAATTAAGTAGAGTAATTGGTAAACGTAAGCTTTTGTTTTATTTTAATCAAAAGTTGATACGACCCGTAAAAGAAAATAAAGTGAAACACGTAAACTATTCAAAACGGAACCTTAGTCTCTACCTAATTCGAGAGTTAAACCGGGAAAGGCCTACCAATGATATTCAATAGGAAATTTCACTAATCAAACATGATAGCTAACCCTGCCGACAGCGCCTTATAAAGGCTTAGACACCCTTTCGGAACCATACAGCTAAACGAGAATTTTGTGACATAATAATTGGGCCGAATGAAAGATAATTTGGGGAAAAAGAGGCCAAAAATAGCAAAGACATGAGGACAAGTACCTGGATTCCAAGCATTTTTCCAATCACATTCAAAGCCTCTTGCGAATCTTTATTTTCCTTGAAGAGATTAAACCTAGATATCATCATTAATGAAAACAATAAGGGAGGGAAAGAACCAGAGCAATAATAAACTATTATTTTACAGCATCCCCAGAATAACATGCTTATATAATAGCTAAATAGGAGAAAAAACTTATTGCAGGCTCACACCACATATAAAACGACGGTTAAGAACATTGTGGCCGTCAGTAAGGAGAACACTGCGTACCGGCATTAAGCCCAAATCCGGGTTTATGAGAACAGGATAATCCTGTCCCAATTTAACAAGAGCGACATTTTTCCTTAGATCAAATATAAGGCAGGAAAAAACTTAAGAACCATTTACCTAAGGAATCTGCCAACATTATCAGGCCAGTCTTCCGAGCCTCTGCTATCAAATGGTGTATCGCCTCGCCCTTTCCGTTTTTTGGAGTTTTTGCTTTGGTTGCCCTGCCCACCGGAGTTCAATCTAACGCGAATGCATTTTGACGAAGAGTCAGGTCCATCAACTGTATCTGTTACGAGGAACTTCAAGTTCTTCTTGAAAAAGTTGTGAATCTCCTACGATAAATAAAACGTAAACAACGGATCAGACAAACCCTCAGCTAAAATGACAAGTAGTTCTCTCTAGATTCATGGTTTCTCAACGGTCGTGGGCGCCCGTAACGAGATCGATATCACAGGTTCCTCGCAGATTCGAGTTTAAGATAAAACCTGGGCTAAAATCGTCACATCAGAGAGCTTAAGTTCATGAGGAAATACTGTAACTGCAACACGATACAAAAATCAAAACTAACCGTTCGGTGAAGCTTATCCGAGCTCGGGGAAAGAACAATGTGCGGGACCCGATCGCCGCCGTCGCCGGAATACATTTGCTTGATAAAACCTTCCAAACTCTCAGCATCAGCCTCACCAGCAAGACTCCTAAATGACTTGAGTTCAGAAGCATAGCTTTCGCTATCAGCCGCAATCGGCTCTGCTTTACTTTCGCCAGGGCCCTGAACAACCAAGAAGACTCAGCTACTACGAGCACAACAAACCAAGCGGAAAGCTCACTACCTCTAATGGCGGATCAAAAGAGGTGAGGCGAACGACATTGCCATCGGGATCCACTTCGTTGACGATGAAATCCGAGTACCTCTGCTTGAGAACGCCGCGGAAGCCGGGGAGCGGAGAGATGAAGCAGAGGATTCCGACGTCGGACTCGTCGAGGGGCTTCATGGCGGAGAGGGAGATCGGAGGCGAAGCGATGACAGCGAAGGAGTTGCAGAGAGAGTAGGGTTTTAGTACGGACAAGCAGGACAGGGACGACGAGGAGTGGGGGTTTTGCGTGTCACCGAAACGCAGCGTTTTGGTGGGAAGCCCCAAACCCAGTTGCATTGCCACGCCTTGTTCAAAGCAGTGGAGCATTGGCCGGCGATTTTTTTTTCTCTTTTTTTTTTTATATCAGTTTTCTTTAATTTAAATATATACACAGTTTTATATTGAAAAACAATTATTTTCACTTCTTTTTTTATTATCAAATTTTGTGACGATAAAGTATAATAAACTATTACTCGAACTTTTACATCTTTTTCAATTTATATTTTACATATATTATATTGTTAAGTATAAATATTTTAAAATTCAACTTAAATATTGTTGCAAATTATGAAATATATTTTTTATAATAAGATCTAAGTAATAAGTTCATAATTTAATTTTCAGGTTATTATTTTAGACTCTTAGAATGTTATTTTTGACTGAGACTTTTTAGTTCTTTTTTGTTTTAATAACAATGATATTATTTATTAATATTAAAATGTACTCACATTACTAGATATATTCCGTTTAAGGTCAGTGACACTATTAGTAAGTTTATAATATATAAATGGGGTATGCATTTACGTCCCATAAAATTTGAACTTGTGACATTTTTGTGTATGTAACGGAGTTATCACTAGATCAAGTAAACTTTTTTTTTTTTAAGGAAGCTTTGCTGCAGTGGGGATCGAACTCACAACCTCCACTTTAGTGGTGGTGTAAAATTACCACTATGCTATCCTATCTACCACAGTAAACTTGGTTTTGTGAGACCCTTTAAATTAGAAGTACGAAATTCATGATTTTTACATCTATTAAATCAAATTTACGAGTTAGACATCGATTATGTAATGATGACTCGGGTTGGCATACAAAATTTCGTTGTTCGTCAATATCTAGAAGCTCTTTCCATGATGTAGACTGTTGGATTCACGGAGAACTATTGCATCGAGACTCTCTCCCACACATCTAATATTTTGATAAATTTTAAAGACCTTTGCCGTGGGAAAAAAATGAAATGTGATTTTATCTCCATATCTTGATAAATTTTGGGTCTTTATGCTGCAAATATTCTAATTATAAAATGTAGAAGATATGGTGCCATTATATAATATAGAGAATTCGAAGGGTACCATTGCAATTTCAATTAATCCCAGAGCCTTTTCCCACTGACGGAATCATAGAATACGCACTAGAAAAAACGATCGAACAAACAACTCTCTCTCTCTCTCTATCTCAGTAGATCTTCACTGAGAGACTCAGATTGATCGGACCCTGCTCTCCGCGAATCGGCAAAGATGGTAACGAAGACAGAGGAGGCGCAATTGGAGAGGCTAGAGAACCAGGTCGACAATGGCGGCGGAGGAGCTTGGGAGTATCTCTGCCTGGTCAGGAAGCTCAAAGTTCGTCGCTCCGATAAGGTCTTAAAGCACGGTTTGTCGATCTTGAATGATCACAGGAAGCGATCGGGTCTCGGTTCAGAAGGTAAACGAATTTTTTCCATCTCTTATTGGGAACATCGAATCTCTTATTGGGAACATCGAATCTCAATTTGGGTTTTCCGTATTGGAAATCTCGACTGAATTTTGGATCTGAAGGGCATGAAAATCATTCCCTATTGTTATGGATTCTGTATTCCAGGATTGGAAATCGATTATCTTTGTACTTAACTATGTATGATAGGTTGACTTCTTGTTATTGATATTCAGTAGCCATAACTTGATGGCTTTTGACCAAGGTCGTAGTGAATTTGACTCGTTTAAGTGTAATTATGAACAAGATCATCATGCACTCTTCGTTGTTTGTGTATCATACAACTTTCACATGTTAGAAGATATTGATTATTCAAAGTTGGAGAATTTTGTACATGAATTTGGGTATGAATTGTAGTGACGATGCTTTATAGTTTTTCTTCATCTCGTTTCAATGATGCAATTCGACGAAGAAAGAGTAATTTTGCATATTTGTTTATCCAGAATGGACACTGCTCGAGCAGGTAGCAGTTGCAGCAATGGATTGTCAATCTCTCGACGTAGCGAAGGTGAATATCCCTTTTTCTTTTTTCGTATAAGGAGGGTTTTTCTATTCCTTTTTCATTAGAGAACAGAACCCAGAAGAATCGACTTATCCACAGCTCAGTCTAGTATCCTAGAGATTTACTTCATTTCTTGTAGTTTTTAACCAATTTTGTCAATATCGTAGTGTAGTTTAAAATTTTATGATTGTTTTCAACCTTGAAATTTAAAAATATTGGTGATGTGTTATTTTGACTCGTATAGTAGACTTTAATGCTATATTCATTGCTCTGGTTTATCTGTAGGATTGCATTAAGGCTTTACGAAAGCAGTTTTCAGAGAGCAAAAGGGTTGGTATGTTGCATTAACGTGCTTTCTAATCACATAATTACTCTACAAAAGTGTAAATGAGGCAAATCTTGTATCATTCTAATGTCTCGTGTTCTTGGTGTAAACCTGTAGGCAGGCTTGAGGCAATGTTGCTTGAAGCAAAAGGATCTTGGTCAGAAGCTGAAAAGGCTTACGCAAGCCTTCTAGAAGATAACCCACTTGACCAAGTATTATTCATTGATTTCATGGTTTTATTTTTTATTTTTACATTGCGTGCAAAAATTTGATTGCCTAATTGCTAATTCTTATGTAGGTAGTTCAGAAGAGGAAGGTAGCTATGGCAAAGGCGCAAGGCGATATTTCAGGGGCCATCGATTCGCTGAACAAATATCTAGAAATGTAAAACGAGACAACATATTCCCTTAAATTTTGTTGTTTTTTTATATATTACCAAAGAGAGACTTGACTCGGTTGTTTTCATTCACATTCCTACAGATTCATGGCAGATCATGAGGCTTGGAGAGAACTCGCCGAGACATATGTTTCCTTGCAAATGTTAGCACTCTTTTTCTGTTCTCCGGATATTGTTCGCCAATTAGTAAATTATTATAGCTTAGTTATTTGATGTATTTAAGAGGGATTAGCTTAAATTTTATTTTTATTTTTATTTTTAAGTTAAGTCTTTAGCTGTATTATGTATGTCAGTTAATGATTATTGAATAAAGTAATAAATAGCTCTCATATTTTCGATAAATGCCGTCTGTTTTAGGTACAAGCAAGCTGCCTTCTGTTACGAGGAGCTAATACTGTCGCAGCCCACCGTGCCCTTATATCACTTAGCTTATGCAGACGTGAGTGGAGCTTTATCTGTCAGTATATATTCCAGTTGAGAATACCTTTTGAACATGCTTGTAATTTTCCTTGTTTCTACGGTGAACAGGTATTGTACACTCTAGGCGGGCTGGAAAATATACAGGGAGCAAAGAAATACTACGCATCCACTATTGACTTGACGGGTGGCAAAAGCACCAGGGCGCTCTTCGGTATTTGCTTGGTGGGTTCTCTTACTCTTTGCTCAAAACACTTTTCTATCGTTTTTGCTTACCTCTGAATTATCCTGTTTTGCTTTTTGCTCTAATATCACGTATACATATTTTGGTCTTGCTTTGCAATTCCTTATAATGCCTGTCGAATTCATATTCCGGACGTTACATACTTATGTTTACAAATTTCAGTCTCGTTTCATTATGACTTATCTGATAATGCTTGTTAATTTCATAGTATGCATGCTTAATAACTAAAACTAATATGAGCTATGCCCTTTGAATCTGTCGTGTTGTCGCAATTTCCTCTTTAAACTCTTGTTACATTTTTCACCCTGAACTTGTAAACTATAGAAATTTCCATATGATCTTTAAAGAATTTGATGAAACTGTCAAATTTTAAGCTATGCCAATTGCACATACTGGTGTTTTAGGAAACATTGTAAATGTACTAGCATGTTTTGCACCCTATTTCGCCTTTTTTTAAAACGATTATGAGAAAAATTGCTACAATTTAAAAGTTCAGGGGAGAAACTGTATAAAAAAAAAAAAAATTGCGTCAACACAACAAGTTGAGGGAGCGTAGTGCAGTAGTGAAAATTACTCTTATAATTGCACAACGGTGTCGGAAAATGGCACGTCTAAAACGTAATTTGGTTGGTGTTATTCAGTGCACGTCTGCTATCGGGCAGCTCACGAAAGGTCGGAACAAGGAAGACAAGGAGAGCCCCGAGCTGCAATCCCTGGCAGCATTAGCGTTGAAGAAGAAATATAAAGAAAGGTCCCCGGAGAAGCTCTCTCTGCTAACTACCGCCCTGGAAAGTTTGAAACTTTCTTCGTAGCTCCATGCTCCAAAACAACAATGGCTACTTGATGCTAAATGAAAAAAAATATTACATATCAAAAGAAAGTCATTTCAGAGAGGAAGTAAACTATTTGGTAGTATTTTTGTCAGATTATTTATTTAAGGGTGTGCTTTATTCTTCATTTAACTTCGACAAGGGCAGACTAGGAATTTCCTCTGATGTATTGTCTAAATTTTCAGAATACAATTTTTGGAAATTTAATTTGCATGCTGCTTATTTTTCTCAGATATTTCATGCTAATATGTATCTTATCAAAGTGTGATTTCTGTTAGAATTTTTCGAATTGATTATTCCATGAGGCAATTGCCGTTGATTAGAATCAATGTCTAAATTGCGGGTTTAAGTCTTTTGAGGCGTTTTTTTTTTTTTTAATCGAGGCACAAGTCTTAAAAATTACACATACTAGTTCTAAAATGATTGTTGACTTAAACTTAACTATGGTCTTACATAATCCATCTTAATTATTAGAAATTAAATTCTAAATTTTGAGAATTAATTTGGAGTGATATTTAAAATATTTAAATTTTACTCTTATATTGACTTCATGACTGTGGCTATAATGAGATATTATTACCCTTATAATTTATATATAATCAATTTTGGATTACATGTTTGTCACTGAAATTCTAAGAACGGGTTCACAGTCTCTCAACTAATCAGCAGCTGAACTTGAAGCATATTACATAATATTATTATGAAAGAGCTACTCAAATATTTGTCATGATATCAATTCTGAGATAAAACTATAAATATTATTTAAGTATTAAACCATTTCATTTCAGGTATGAAACCCAGTACCAGAAATTAAATAATTTTACTCAGAGGAAATTGTATATTTGCTCAAAATAAAGTAAAAAATAGTTTGAGAAATAATTATTTAAATTTAATAAATTCTGGAATAGAAAACGTTGAATCTTCCGGTTCACCTAGTATTACTTTCTTTCATCTTCTCCGTCTAGGGTTTCAATTCGAGCTTCTTCTTCTTCTTCTTCTTCTTCTCTCTGTGTGTCTCCATTGTGAACGATGAGGAAGTTGAAGTATCACGAAAAGAAGCTGCTGAAGAAAGTCAACTTCTTGGAATGGAAGAGCGAAAAAGGTCACAGAGAAGCCCAGGTTATGCGCCGATATCACCTCACCGAGCGCAACGATTACAAAAAGTAGCTTCCTTATCATCCCTCTCTCTCTCTCTCTCTGCAAATTGCTCACAGAGTTTTGTTTGTATGTGAAATAGGTATTCCAGCTTGTGTCGAATGGTTCAGAAGCTAGTGAACATACTGAAGATGATGGACGGGAAAGACCCTTATCGTATTGATATTACGAAGATGCTCTTGGAGAAACTGTGAGTTTTTCTCCCCCTTTGGTTCAGGTCGAATCGCTTGCGAACACGGCCGGTCCTGAATTTCTCGAGGGCGTAGTCGAAATCTATTTTTTGGGCCCTTAACAGAATTTTGTAATTAATTTTCGAACCGGAAGTACTAATCTAAATATGACTCGGCCGGTTTTTTTAATGGAAAAGTAATAATCAAATTTACGTAATCAAGTTTTCGAGAGAAAATGCTGCTAAACCGGCCGAATTTTTTTCAGAGATATACTTTAAAAGAACAGTTTGCGGAGACACGAAGGAGAAATCGAAACCAGCTTGGAGAGAAACGAAGGACTTACGAGCTGTTTTTGAATTCGAGGTCCTTAATTGAACTTAATTATGGCTGGAATTTCAACACCCAAATCTTCCTTCTCATGTGCTTTAGTGCAAGACTGGCCCAGCTTGTGAAGTTCGGATATCGAATTAAAATGAAATTAATTTACCCGTGATTGTGTTTGGTGAGGGTTTTCTACGGGCTTTCGGAAAGTTTTATAAGTCTTCCTCATAATAGTCGCATGTCCCTGTAGATTTTGGTTGGGCTAGAAGCATTGCGCTTCTGACTTGAATGTTAAGCAAGTTGACATTACAAGATGTATTGTCTTTATGTTTTGCTCGAATCCCCGTAAGCATTTGCGATTGTGGTTATTGTTGTTGATGGTTTGAGTTTGTGTCTCGACAGGTACAACATTGGCGTGATACCTTCAACGCAAAGCTTGGCGCTGTGCGAGAAGTTGTCTGTCTCGTCTCTCTGCAGGTAATCCTTACAAGCTACGCATTGAAAGCAAGCAAAATATAGTTTACATTTCCATCATGCCCTATATTTTATAAGTTGACCATTTCTATTCAAAGCTTTTAGATTCGTTCACCACCTCATCATTTGGTATTTTGCCTCTCTGCAGGCGCAGGCTCGCCACAGTTATAGTGCATTTGAAGCATGCGCAGCGAGTGAAAGAGGCGGCCACGTACATAGAGCAGGGACACATCCGAGTGGGTCCCGAAACGGTGACTGACCCTGCATTTCTCGTGACGAGGAACATGGAAGACTTCATCAATTGGAATCCCACTTCTAAGATAAGGAGGAAGGTTCTCGAGTACAATGACAAGTTGGATGATTACGACGCTATGAATTGAGTGTGAATGTAGTCACGATGCTCAATCCCTCGGCCGGATTTTTTGATAGGCTGCCGAAATTATGCTCTACTGAGTGTGGCTTTTAAAGATTTCTTTGTATCTCAAATAGTTAAAATTAGAGAAACATATATTTTGTTTTGATGCAGAACATTTATTAAATACCTATATTTTATTTTAACATATATACCCTGTTAGCTAACAATAGGCATAATGGTATTTGTATAAACCAAGAACGAGAGAATTTGTAAGAAAGGAAATGAGCACTTAAAGTTTTAGAAACTTATAAGTTTAAGCAAAAGAAAGAATAAGTCGACTCTAATGTCATTTATTATCTAAAACGATGTCCTGACTAGATATGGAATTTTATATTTTATTTATATTGATTTTTTATAATTAATATTATTATATTTATATCGAATTGTTAATTTATATATTAGTCGGTACTTATATACTTTAAAATAATACTATCTAATAATTCTAGTGAAATAATAATTTAGTAGTTAGGTCAAAGCTGAGTCCGAAAAAAAAAAATATTATTTAATTAAAATTATTTATTTATCGAGTATTAATTTATCTATGTTTTACTGTATTAATATATCATATCCAAAATAAAAACCTAACTCAAGTCCCATATAAAAGAAACATTTAGCTTAATATTTTGAAATTATAATATACTCTTATTATTAAATAAAATAATATAAGTAACATAATCTCTCTGCAAACAAATATAATCTAACACATATTAATCAAGGAGTAATATAGACTAAATGTATAATTAAGTTATTGAAAAAAAAAGGTAAATTGCGGCAATAATGCACAACCTTTGGTCAACAGGGGTTTTAGGTCCCCCAACCTTTCAAAGTGTTGGCCAAAATGCACAATCTGCGTTTGACCAAGAAATTTGTTGGTCCCCAACCTTTCAAAGTGTTCTCAATATCATTTCGTCTTCTTCAATAATTACCACCCATAATGTTACGTGTTAACTACAAAACTTCAAAATCGGCGTAAATACTTGTTGTATTTAAATTTCGCTACAATTCTTTTGGAATTGTTGGTGCTATCATATAAATTACAAGGTACTTAAATCGTTATTAACTCAAAATTATTAGGTACTTCCACCGCTATTGACTCTTAATTGCTATAGATATATAGTAGTGGGCCTTAGGCCCATTATAGAAGCCCATAAAGAGGTATAATAACAACACACCTTTTCTTCCACTCGCATCGCCTCTCAACTCTGAAACCCTAACATCCTTCTTCCTGCAGCCATGGCCGTCGGGTACGTTCTCTCTCGATCGTGTTTGCTCACTGCGTTACGCCAATATGCTCTTAAATTTAGTTCTCTCGCATAATACAATGGTGTGATGTTTCAGGAAGAACAAGAGGATTTCGAAGAGTAAGAAGGGAGGGAAGAAGAAGGCGTAAGTGGCTTTCAACGAACCCTAGCCTTACTCGATATTTGTTTTTTTTTTTCTCGTTTTTTTTTTGGTAATGTATGTTGTTTGAGAAGCGAATATTTTTTTGTTCCAGTGTTGATCCTTTCGCCAAGAAGGATTGGTATGACATCAAGGCACCTTCCTTGTTCAACGTGAGGCAAGTTGGCAAAACCCTAGTCTCTAGAACTCAGGGAACCAAGGTTTTTCTCTCTCTCATATATATTTACTATATAGCTTGTAATTCGATGATAATGGAGCTTTATTTGATTGTCATGAATCGGAAACTACAATGATACACACTGGGAATGGATTAATACAATAATTATATGAATGAGATATATCATATAGTATTTTTGTTTTACATTGTTGATTTTATGTTTAATAGGTACTCATTATTAGGTTTATTCAGCGTTTATCGTGGTCGACTGTGTCAATAAAGGCATAATCGTTATGTGACACGAATTGAACCGAAGAATTTTGAAGGATGCTATAGTTTTTATTTTTTAATGTGTTGGTCTTTCTGCATGATGTTCATATTTGATTTGAAGGGCTTAGTTAACTAATGATTTTAATGTGCATGTTTTCGTGACAGATTGCTTCTGAAGGACTCAAGCACAGAGTGTTCGAGGTTTCGTTGGCTGATCTCCAGAAAGATGAGGACCACGCACACAGGAAGATCCGTCTGAGAGCCGAAGACGTCCAAGGGAAGAATGTCCTTACCAACTTCTGGGTATGATTCAAAAACCTCGTTCTTTATCTTTAAGCGAATTAAGTAGCGTCTACTTCCTCTCATTGTCATTCTGCCTTGTGTATAAATAATCAACCATGCAAAATTTAGGGCATGGATTTCACCACCGACAAGCTGAGATCACTTGTGCGCAAGTGGCAGACTCTTATTGAGGCTCACGTCGATGTCAAGACGACCGACAATTACACCCTCAGGATGTTCTGCATTGCCTTCACGAGGAGACGTGCTAACCAGGTCAAGCGAACCTGTTATGCCCAGTCCAGCCAGATCCGCCAGGTTATTAATTTTTACTCTCTGCAAACTTTGAATTTGAATTTCCCTCTTTTTTTTTGCTAGAATCAACTATGTTCGATATGGCATCATTATAATGTATATTATTTTGCAGATCCGCTGCAAGATGAGAGAAATCATGGTCAACCAAGCTACGTCCTGTGATCTCAAGGACTTGGTCAACAAATTCATTCCAGAGATGATTGGAAGAGAGATTGAGAAGGCAACTTCTTCAATCTACCCGTTGCAGAATGTCTTCATCCGCAAAGTGAAGATTCTCAAGGCACCTAAATTTGACCTCGGAAAGTTGATGGAGGTATTTCTCTCCCCCCAAGCCATTTTCATATTGCGTTGAAACTATAATTCTGCTTTTACAAACACGATAAAACCACTTCCGTATATCCATTCAAATTTTATATTCCTGTTTGGATCATGTATATATATTTTAGTTCTGCACTGGTGATTTTTTGCGAGAGAACAATACTTTGTTTGTTTTCTGGCTTCGACAATAGTGCGTACACTGAATGCTTGATTTCCTGTTACTTCTTTTCTATTAAAGAATAATACTGAATCGGGCAGCGGCCAGACAACCGTAGAGATGGTATCCACAGATGAAGGGCTTAATGCCTATCCCTTTTTTTTCTACTGATTCCATCTCAAATTTACTTCACATTTGCGTGTATCTGTTATTTATATACGCAAAGCTGTTAATTATCTTATCATTCATCTTAAACCGTTCATTCCTTTTCCGATCAAGCTCTGTAATTTAATCAAAATCTGGGTTAAACACATGTAATTAAGTTAGATGATGGTTGACCCTTTTGGATTCTGATCTCTTAGGTCCACGGTGACTACTCGGAGGACATTGGCACGAAGGTCGAGAGGCCCGTCGACGAGGTGGTGGCCGAGGGAGAGCAGGCTGAGATTGTTGGAGCTTAAACTGTCTGCTTTTTAGTTGGTGTTAATCAGGAAAAGTGATTTCAATTTTGTGGAGTTCTCATTGATGAGTAGATTTTATATTTGATGAAATTTTGCCCTTTTAGACAGAAGAATGGCTGTTTATTGTTATTCTCATTTATAATATTTATGTTTTTTCTGCTTCACCTTTTCTTTCCTTACGAATTTTGCTTGCTATGATTTTTCTTTTTCCTAAAATCGTCAAATCGGCTCATCCTTGCGAATGTATGTTTTTTACCCCAAAACTTTTTAGTTCTTGTTATTAGTACTCTTGAATGTAATGTAATATATTAAGCATATTTAACATTTTATTTTAGGCTGAAAGACTTGCGTAATTTTTAATGTTACTAAAGTATTTCAGATCTAGACTTCTGTATATTAAACTATCTAATCGATTTAATTGATTCAATAAACAGTAGTTTATAAATAAATATGTTTGTAGGCAGTGGGTGAATAGTACACTTATAAATGCATATAGAGACTTGTGTTATGCGTATAAAGTACGCCTAAACATGATATCAATTAGACTATAGAGGTGAACTAAATGTTACTATATGGTTGGTTATTCTAAAAATATATTAAATTTGGGATATTTAACCTTAAATATGAAGATACTTTTTTTTTTAATCTTTGTCAATTTGATGAAGTGCATATCCGTACGTGAATGAAAGGTCATATAATACGCTAATTCTAAAACCGAAAGAGCAACTCAACTCCACACATCCATGGGAAAGGAGGGGAAAATAATTTGATCACTTTCACTCTTTCAGTACTATTTTTTAAAAAATGATAAATTAGCACCCTCTTTTTACACTAAAAATTCAAAATTTAAATGCTGGTTCCGCTAATGATGAAATTTATATAATAAAAAAAATACTGCTGATTATTTTTAGTATTTCAAGACGTACCTTCGTTAAGTAAACCTCGGCTTTTAAAACACTTTATATAAATTTACAAATGAACTTGTATACAACACATCAGTCAGTTCTGCGACTATACTTCGTTACAAAGCTGAAAGTGTATCGAATCTTGAATATAGTATATATTTTCCGGGTTAATGAGATATTTGCATGAGTAGTAGAAGAAAGTACAGGTAAGGTACAAGCTCTTTAATTTAGTGGCAATTTTTAGGAATTGAAAGAAAAAGCTAATTAGAAAATGGTCCCTCAAATTCTTCTTCAACTTCACATGTCCTTTAATTATTTAATATTTTTTCACGTTTTTATTTTTAATATAAGCAAAAAGGGTGAAAACCACACTATTATTGTAGAAGAGGGCTAACTTTTTTCTACATTTATCAATTTTGCACATCCCTCTAAAAGCGTTAAATAACTATATTTTAATATATATAGACTACAACTTAAAATAATAAAAAACGCACTTCTCACAAAATTCCATCAATATATACCGCTGCTCCGTCGCCTGAGACGTCACCGGAGACGTCGCACCGAGAGTCGGCGGCGCATTAAGACGGCCACGGGCTCTCCTTCGCTCGGTAAAATATTCCTGTCTATCTTTGGGGCGAGTTTTGATCTGTATCACTTTGAATATTTATATATTAGGGTTTATATATATTGTTCCTACTCATGAACTTGGTGGTTCACGGTATATTACACGGGGTTTCAGGTCGGCTCGGTAAGAAAGAGCTAAACAAGCGCGCACTTCGGTGCTTCCCTAAGACCTCTTGTTCTATGATATCCTACCGAAACTGCCGGCGAAATCCCTGGTGCGATTCAAGTGCGTCCCAAAACCTGGTTGACTCGTATCTCCGGCGACTCCTCGTTCCTCGACGCTTATCGAATTCGAAAGGCTAGAGCCGGCCTGCTCTCAATCATCACCTCCCGCGAGTGGAATGGCGGGCCAAATATGATGATGTTGCTCTCCGACCCGACGTCGAAGGCAACGGAGATCGACATGTCATATATCTTCGCAAAAGACGAAAAGTCCATCGAAATCGTGGATTCTTGCAACGGCTTGGTATGCATGTTGCTGATGCACCACCCCAGCAAGAAAGTTCGGCTCGTGCTGTGGAACCCGACAACTCGGCAAGTGAGACAACTCCCGTGCAGTCCTCCGTGCGAGGTGTTGCCGACGTGCTATGATGTGGATATCCGGCCCCACACGTGGCATTGGGGGTTTGGATTTGACGGTGCGAGCCAAGACTACAAGGTCGTCAAGTTAAGCACTGTCAAGTTAAGACTACAAGTGTTCAGCCAAAAGCGGAACTTCTTGGAGATATTGCGGGTCCTTGAGAATGGGGAATTCAGAGCCATTGTTGAGGGGCGCAGTATCAGCAGAAGGGAATCGCCCCCCGCCCCGCCCCGCCCCGTTGGGTGTCCTCTATCGTGTCCTTTGACTTACGCGACGAGGCGCTTATTCCATCGAGCAACGGACCGAGAGGTAAGGACAACAGCGCCATATGGTTCACCCTCTTCAAGTGG
Organism: Parietaria judaica; assembly: GCA_954871525.1. Taxonomy (NCBI): domain Eukaryota; kingdom Viridiplantae; phylum Streptophyta; class Magnoliopsida; order Rosales; family Urticaceae; genus Parietaria; species Parietaria judaica. The sequence continues at coordinate 13,960,348 of OX940862.1, forward strand.
AGGGATTCGCTGGCCGAGTGAGGGGGAGGATGAGCATATGTGGGCGTCGACGTCCTCGACGGCGGGGTCCGGTGCTGGAACAAGATTTCTAAATTCAGGCGGGTGGTGGGGATGAGTAAGACAGTTTGGAGAGAGCAAGTCATGGCAGTAGTTTTCCCGCGAGACTAGTGTTGATTGACCCACAAGGTCAACGCCGGACACTGGTGCTGGTTGACCCCAAACTTAGTCAAGACGACCTCGCAAGGAATCTCAAACGACGACCCAACAAGTGTCGTTTTGGCTACGACACTCGTGCTTGTCATTATTTTGAGAGCTTTCTTTCTGTGTATTGATGCAAGACTATGAAAACTATTATTATTGAAATTTGACTAAGATTTTGAAGAAGTAATTAATTTGATTATTAGGTTTTGTAATGAAACTCTTACATATCAAACTCACTATATGCTCATTTTATTGTCTTAATATGATGCGAACGATTTTTTTATTTTTTATTTTTACTAAACTGTGATCATAAATTTTTTAAGAGTATAAATAGAAAGTTCTTTCAATTAGTCAAATACGTTGACGACCTATGCTTGTATTTTGTTTTTTCTTATTCATATGCTTCTATCATGTAAAACATAAAATTGAATGCTTGAAAAGAAGTGAACCCGTAAAATAATATACAAATATATATAAAAAAATTATTTGTTTTGATAAGGGTATTTGCGACAAAGTACTCACGTGTTATTAAAAAATAAAAAATATTATAATATTTGTGTAGCAAAATATTTAAAAAGAGTTGCCTCGTTATTTTTATTTTGTGTTTGTATTATAATATTTCGTAATGAATTATTTTGAGTATATTATTTTAAGTAATTCAGGTGGGCTTTCACACTCTGTCTCTGACACATGTCCTAATGTAAGCGTGCTAATAAAATGAGATGACTAGTGGGATAAATTTTTTTTTTTTAGGAAAGTAGAAACTTTCATTAATGGGGGAGACTAGTGGGATAATTTGACTTCAAATTAGATAAACGATTTTTGGATGAACGACAATAAGACGAGCATAAAATGAGATGTCATTTATTAGATAAACGACGTGTTCTTACTATTTCGTTTTTTTTTTTAATATGTCGTGACATTTATAATTATTATCATGTCGTTTCTGTACTTTAAAATTTTGCTGTTGTAAACTCATGCCACGTCTTATTATTTTCATAAATTGTGTCGTATGTTGCGTAGTATGTAAGTGTTATTATTTGGTTGATTAATCGAGAAATATGTTTTAAAAATGGGATTTTGCATAAATAATAAAAACTAAATGGGTTAATTGAGGCAAAAATACCTAACCTTTATCAATATTCTCTGATAGGTACCCAACCTCAATATACGTAGGCAAAAGTACCCAACGTCACACTTTTGTCGCCGACCAACTAACGCCGGTAAAAACTGTCTACGTAATCGTTAGACTGTCTCATGTGGCATGCCACGTGACCAAAGATTGGGTGCTTTTGCCGCCACGTGGCATTGCAAAACAAGCACACACTTCGGTGCTTCCCGAAGACCTCGTGTTCTACGAAATCCTATCGAAACTTCCCGTGAAATCTCTACTGCGATTCAAGAGCGTCTCCAAAACCTGGTTGTCTCGTATCTCGGGCGACTCGTTGTTCTTCGACGCTCATCGAAGTCAACAGGTTAGAGCTGGCCCGCTCTCGATCGTCAGAACAAAAAACGAGTGGAGTGACAGGCAAACAATGACGATGCTGCTCTCCAACCCGATGTCGGAGGCGACGAAGATCGACTTGTCGTATATTTTTGGCAAAGGTAAAATGCCCGGGGAAATCGTGGGCTCATGCAATGGCTTGGTCTGCATATCGTTTAAACTAGGCCCCTCCAGTTGGAAGGTCAGACACGTGCTCTGGAACCCGGCGACTCGAAAACTGAGACAACTCCCACTTGAGCCTCCAGGCATAGTGCTGACGACAGGCTATCTAGTGGACCAGTCCTGGATAGGCGCTTCGGGGTTCGGATTCGACGGTGCGAGCAAAGACTACAAAGTTGTCCAGTTAAACTTGGCCACGAATACATCTGAAACAGAGTTGTTCTTTTGCGCCAAAGTGTTCACCAAAAGCGAAACTGCCTGGAGAGATTGCGAGCCCGTATTGAAAACGTCTAGTATTCTGATGAGGAAGAACGCAGTATCAGCGGAAGGGGCTCTTCATTGGGTTGTGGGCAATGGCATAATAGGATCCCCGAACTCCGTTCTGTCCTTCGACTTGCACGACGAGGTGCTTCGATCGGGCGAGGGGCCGGGAGGCGAGGACATACGTGTCACCCTCTGCAAGTGGAGGGATTCACTCGCGGCGTTCACAGAAGACAGGACGGAGGATCATATGTGGGTGTCGACGTCCTACGGTGGCGTCCGGCGCTGGAACAAGATTTTGAAATTCAGGCGGGTGATGGACGTGAGATGGAGATGGGTGTGGAGAGACCAAGTCGTGGTATGCCTTGAAGGTCAAAACGGGAGACTGTTGTTGGTTGACCCCCAAGCTGATCAAAGCCTCGAAAGGAACCTCCAACTACCCAAAAATTGGTGTTTTGGCCGTTGTACTCGTGCTTGTGAGTACGTCGAGAGCCTTATTTCCGTGTTTTGATGTCACGCGCTTGTGAGACCAAGCTTTTTTTCTTTTGCGTTTGACATTTAAGTAAACCCGAGACTGATTTACTATTCAATTATATATATATAGATATTAGTAGACAATACCGCATTTCCCGCATAGCAGACTATTATTAATGAAATTTAACTAAAATACTGCACGAATAATTAATTTGATTATGTGTTAATGAAATTCATACATCAACGTCATCCAACCTACACCATATTTTACAAAACGTGATCTAGATTCTTGAATACCTCTAACGAGTATAAATCAGAAAGTTTGCTTACCTACCCCATAAATTTGTGTGATTATCGTCTAAAACATACAAATCAATGTTTAAAAAGTATTAGACAGATACAGTTAGCCTACAGCACCAATTCCGTTGTAAATTCTGTTAGTCACACATCAGCTAAAGCCGTCCTGTGAGCTTGTACTTTCTTCAGAAATAAGAGACGAGAATGAGACGTCCTTTTCCAAAAGAACGACGAATTTTTGTTATGTCGTTTTTCTGAATTTATTGTGACATTTATAATTATTATCACGTCGTTTCTTGTACTCTGAAACCGTGCTACTGTAAGCTCGTGCCATGTCTTATTGTCTTTCACAAATCACAACTGACCGCTTCAGTGACAGAAATAGGATATGTTTATAACGGTGTTGACAGAAAACCGAGACTGAGGTAAGTAACTATATATATACAGTTAGTATATATGTAAATAAACTGTGAACAAACTCATGAACGGGTCATTCCTGACTCGTCCAAACCCAAGAGCGCACTCGATTCGATCTTCGCCTTGAGTACGCATTTGCCAGAACCCTAGACTACGTCGACACTGACGAGTAATGTCAACCAGTACACCAAAAGCAACCACAAATGCATTACGAAAGAAACCCTAAACAAATAAAATCAGGTCACGATTGCATTACTACACACACTAACAAAAAACTCATTACATTTTTTTTTTGTGAACTGAAAAAAAAATTAAAAAAAAAAAACCTTGAACAAAACTAGACACAGATCTACCGGATTCGAGAGTTGAGAATGCGGTCTTTCTCGCACTGCTGAAATCTATTTTATTAAATACAATACACACCTAGATTCACGTGAGTACTAATACTTTTAAAACACCTGGATAAAAACAAACCTCAGATTTCCTATGGCAAGTCGTTGATGCTCTCGTTGAAATCCGAAAGCTGTGGAAAGGCCGGGATTGACCTGAGGATGAGCTTCCGACCGCTCCGGCGAGCGCTCAATGAGCCAAACTCACGATAAGGCGGCGAAACGCGCTTTGAGTTTGGCGAGGTTGACTTTACTGTGCCGATTTCCACTGTCTCAAGAGTTCCCTCTTCGGGAATCATTTGGAGGTGAGAAGATTCGTGGCCATGGTTGACTTTTCCGGGGTTCTCTACATTGCCCATGTGAAGAGTTCGGAGAGGAGGTATAAAAGATGGGATTTTAGGATTCTTGCTCAAGTTTAGACGGCTTTGGTTTGAAGGTCTGTTGAGAAAAGAATTATAATTATCAAACTGGTTCTACACAATTAAGTGATTAATATTAAAAAAAGAAAAAACAATCCAACATTACATAAGAAATTGTTTTAAGCATGTTATGCCAAACCTGCCAATCTCGGACGGTGTTAAAGGGAAGTCTTGATCTTTGATTGCGACACCCGTGTTTTCGTAGGGGTCCATTTTCGACTCTCTGAAACCAGATTCTTCACTTCCTGTGGAAGACATATATGAAGTTAGGTGTATACTAGCTATAACAGAATAAAATGATTAAACAATCCGAAAAATTAACACTCTGAGTAAAGGTTTTAATGTTATGCTTGGCCCTTTAGAACTTGTTTTTTTTTTTTTATTTGTTATCAACACGAGACAAAAGACAATTTCGGGAATACCACTCACCGTCTTTCTGACCAAAAGTATTTTTGCAGGACATGCATCTGCAACTCATCGAGCATCCGACGCCGCCCTTAGAAAATAACGACAAGAATTCACACAGTAAGAACACTACAGCATAGTTTTGTAAAAATATTATGAGATTTATAAAGAATTACCTGATAACATTCACAATACTTTTTTAAGCATCCTGATTTTCTACAATTGCATCCCCTTTTGTGTCTCGCTGACGATGGTGTTGCGTTATTCTCTTCCTGCAAGAAAATATACAGCAAATAACACATGAAAGATATAATGAAGTTACAGAGCTTTGTAAGAGCTTATAGCAAGATGGTGACAGGCATTATATTTGAAACAAGGTCATTCTTTTCGGTTAAATATGGGAACAAGAAGAGTCGTTATATCCTATTAGAAAGAAGAAGAAAAACATTTTTTTACCTTGAATTTTTCTTACGAGATGAGTCGAAAATATATTTGGACATATAGGATATAGATATATGTTAAAGACCTGTTTATTTACATATAATATATACCCTTGATATATACACTAACTATACAGTAATTCACCATTTACGCAGGAACTATTTATCTTCTCATTTAACTCCCATAAGCGCCTTTGGGTTTATCTTAAAGCTCTCACTATAATTTATATTTAATATCTAGAGGAAGAATAGCCTTCTAAAATTCTCACCCCAACTTCCGAAACACCATCAGCACTTCGAATCACTTTGGGAGCAAATGCAAGTGGATTGCGAGATTCAATCTGTTTACGAGTCTCGAGAACGACATTTTCATGCATAGGCTTGTTGAGGCAATCTTGACACGAACAAGGCTCAACGCAGTAGAGACCGGCAGCGAAACATTCGCAGTAACTGCATCACAAAAGAAAAATCATGAAAAAAAAACTACAAAAACAATTCGAGAAAGAATATATATCGATATATCGAGATCAAGGAGGATTCAGACTACAAGCATGTCCCTATATTCTACAACGACAAAAGAAATTGGTATTGCCATTCATTTATTGAAAAGAACAGAAAAAAATAATGAACTTGTTAATCACAGGACTCTGAGTAAAAACTTGACTCAAATCATCGATTATTTAAAAGTGGGATAATTCCTACAGTTTATAAGCTCATAGGAGGAAAACTGCACACAAAAAAGAAGGGGAAATTCCAAGAAAACAAACAAGTTCAGGGAGAATACCTGAGAAAAAGTAACCCCAAACTAAAGACTACGCGGTTTTGCTATAGACGAAACAAGTTTGCTGAGGAAAAAAAAAATTGGATAGACCTAAGCCTCAAAATTTAGATCATCTGCAATGAGGGGATTTTATTAGTTTACATTTGTGCTTGGTTGGATCGTATAGCACGACGAGTTTACGATAAAACTTCTGTTGAGGAATAAAGGAGGCAAATGACACCGTAGAGAAATTACTGAAACCGTAATCAAAACATGAAAATAATAAAACTTACAGTTTTAAACATTTAGATCTCTTGCAATTACAACGTTTACAGGCCAAACTTTCTCCAACTGGTTCAGATTTACGCCTGTAAAATGAGAAACATCAAAGTGATTTAAAATCACAATTTTTATTCGGGGACTTAAATTTAGCTATAAAAAATGGGCATTAAAAAATTAACATGCCTTTTATTTTTGGGGCTTGAATGTTCAAACTCTTCGCCAACAAGGCGTTCAGATGTTCGGTAAGTGGATTCACTGAGTTGGCTTCCATCATTCCAGACGACCAACGCCCCCTCTAAAGAGTGCTGAGATAAGGAATTATCGGGTTGGACTTTATTAGGTGCTATGGATGTGCACGGTTTTATGATTCTTGGAGTGTCAACTAAGTGGCTGTTGAAATCTCCAGCTTCATTAATAACCGGTCCGTCCTTGTTAGCTGCAAATGCATTTAGGTGCAAACCAATGCCGGGAAATTTGGGTAATGAATTTAAACTCCCGCTCTTCGTCTGGACTGAGTCATTGGTATCTGGAGAAACATTATCGTCGGACAGACGTGTAACCGAAGAGACTGATTTCCTTTTGTGAGTTTCTGCTCTTTCAAAAACCAGCGAGCGCCTACGCATTGCACGGTGCAGCTGTGATCTTGGCTGTCCATGGTTAAGCAAAATATAGAGTCAAAACAAAATGTAATTAAAGATGAGAAGAATTATTGCAGTATGGTCATTACTATCAGGACCAGAAGAAACGCCGCATTTCAATTTCTAAATCACATGAAGTAAAATTTCTCATTAAAATTAGTGCAATTCAATCAATGTTTGAACATACTTCTGCTAAAGCAGAAGCCAGTCATATAGTTACCTTCTCCCTAACTTGGGTCACTAAAAGGAAAATGTTTTCTTATAAATTAACTGACACCTATACTTAATACCGTACCTTGCATCTCGTGTTGCTGTTTCTGTGGTTCTTGTCATCCACTAAATCACATGAATCGCTGAGGACCAACTTATCCGATAGATTGCTCGAAAGCACTGCTGGTGTTTGACCCATTTGCTTCACGTCAACAGTCGCTTCTGGTTGAGCATAAAATGGTTCACAAGAACCCGTAGGACGGAAAGTTTCTTCTCTTTCCACAATACTGAGACTATCGTCCAAGAAATTTGAGATAGCAGACATTGTCCGGGAATCCACCATCCTAGACTCCGCTTCTTCAGAACAGTCTAGAATGATTGGAGAATCGGTGTTCAACATATTATCGGATTCAGATATTAGTTTTACCCAGCTGGATCCTTCTGGTTCTTTATTTTTTTCAACCCTTCGGATTCTGCGCAGATCATTTTCTCTCTTGAATAAATGCCCGTCTTTGGAGTCGTCTACAGCGGACTTAAGAGACGCTCCTTGATCTGCCGAATCTGATGCTGCATCGATCTTAGCAGCATCACGAGGTGCATCTGGGCTACCGGAATCATACTTCAAGGTACTCGGAAGTTCAACAGCTTGCTCAAAGCATTCAGCTGGATCCTCTCTAGCCTCCTCTTCAGTTGACTTCCCAGAGCCAAAATATGTTGGTTTATCGAGTTGACTAGCAATCGGAACACCATTTTCACCTTCAGAGGACTCGGATTTCAAATGGTCTATCAAGTTATGCCTGCTTAGCAATGAGAAACATTCAGTACGAAAGATCACTGATCATTTCAACGTTACGGAAGAATACTATAAATAACTCGAACATAACATACCTTTTCAGGGAAAACCTAGTTTCGGTGAAGGAACTGATCTGCGGAGAATTGAAGACCGAAGGCGGGGAGGCGAAATTGAGCGAGTTGAGCGTGTGGTTGTTGAGTCCGGATTTTACCGTCTCGATAGGGGAAAGATTGCTAATGTAATTGAAAACTGGCGAATCCTGAAAACCCCCAAAAGTTACAAACACATCAATCCAAAGAACTCCATAAAAGCTTCAACATGCAAAACGATTAAAATCACAGTAGTAAACAGTATAGCAAGCTTGAAGCTAGCTACAACCCTAGATACAAACACACAGGCAAATTAGGTATAAACCGAACTTAAACCCGAAAATGGAAACACAATTATGGCGGAAGAAGCTAACATCACTCAGATCAAAGCCTTAACAAACAAAATCAGCTCCCAAAAATGACAAACAAGACCAGAAATGGTAAAGCGCAAGGCGTGGAGAAGATAGAGCTTCTCTTAGAATACTAGGGCACAGAAGCGAGACCTCGAACTGAGAAGATAAAGGAGTGGAGTGATTCTTCACTGGAGTGTCCATGGCCGAAGAGGATCGAGCTTGGAGTTCATCAGCATTCTCTGAGAGAGAGAGAGAGAGAGAGAGAGAGAGAGAGTTCTTCCTTTTTGTTGTTTTGTTGTGTTTGTCTTTCTGATGAAAATGAAAGGATGGAGCGGGAAGGCGGGAAAAGAGCGTTTTAGCTTATTCTTTTTCATTTTCTTTGACTTCTTTTATAGGGTAATTACGGCATAAATACTCAAATTTATACAAATGTGTTCAAACATATTTGGTTTCTCTTTTTTAGCAGCAATAGAATCCAGAGCTTACTATTCAATAAACAGTGTCCATGTCTAATTTCATCAATGTCTCAATCAAGGTATTAAATTTCTCGAATATCCATTGGCATGCCCATCGAAAATCTTTTTTCGAGGATATGCGAAACTATATATCCATCGACTTACCTATGATATACACATCGACAAGTGATATATCCGTAAAATGAAAAGTGCAAAACGACATTGGCAAGCGGTATTTAAAACCTTGGTCTCAATAAGGTCTGTTACGTGAGACGGTGAGAGGTTTTAAATACCGCTTGCCGATATCGTTTCGCACTTTTCGTTTTTCGGATATATCGTTTGTCGATAGGTATCTCATAGGTATGTCGATGGATATATCGTTTCGCATATCTTTGAAAAAGATCTTCGATAGGCATGCCGATGGATATTCGGAAAATTTAATACCTTGCGTGAGACTATGAGAGATATATTAAACGTTTATGTTTAGCTCCGAAAACAAAGTATACAACATTTTTTTTATTAAATTAGAGGTATATACATATGTAGTATAATCTCTATAAATTAATACTATGGGACCAGCAAAAAATATTATCTTATCGGATTATCAATAAACATAGAAATTGATAATTTTTTAATTCATTCATTAATGAAAAAGAAATTTAATAATCAGCTAAAATTATATAAACATCTTTATTAACAAAAAATTATTTCAATTTATTATATCGAGAACATTAAAATATCAATATTAAGAATATTAAGATAGACTATTATGATTTAAAAATATTTTATTAAAATACCAATGTCATAACTCGTAAGTATAAAAGAGCCAAATGATTAAAGATGAAGTTCAAGAAGAAACAAATTACTAGAAAATCATATTTTAAGAAGACTGCATGATTGGTGATGTAATGTTATCTTTTTATTTAATGTGACTTCATAGTTACTTATGTTATATTTTATTTATAGTGGTTTTATAATTATTTATGTAAATTTTTATATTGAATTATTAATTTATACATCACTTGGGACCTATATACTTTTAAAAAAAAATTATTATCTTATAAATTTAGTGAATTATTAATTTAGCTAGTTAGGCCCGAATTGGGACCGAACTGAAATATTATATAATCGCGACTATTAATTTACTCGATCGAGTATTAATTTACAAATGTTCTTAAGTTTATTTAGCTTACAAGATGTTAACTTGATTGGTACTATTGCCTTTAAAAAGGGATATTAGGAATATGCCGGCATATTTGGTACAATATTGAAACTTATGCTGATAACGTTCTTTTGTTTTTTATGAAAAATATTCATGGTTACTTAGTAATTTTTTTAACTATCACATGATAAAATGAGTATATCGTCTTTTATTTTGTATTTATATCCTTCTATAGTTTATAGAGATGTTACAATAGAACCTCTATAAATTAATACTGTTGGGACCGACAAAAAATATTATCTTATCGGATTATTAATTAACATATTATTTAAATATTTATTAATTAACATAAAAATTAATAATTTTTTAATTCATGCATTAATGAAAAAAAAAAACAGTCAGTTATAAGTATATAAACATCTTTACTAACAAAAAATTATATCAATTTATTATATCGAGAATATTAATGTATCAATATTAAGAATATTAAGGGAGACTATGATTATGATCTAAAGATATTTTATCATAGTACCAATGTCATAAATTTTAAAGAGTAATGTCAACAACTTCTTAGAATAGTGATAATTAAAGCTGTAGAATCATATTTTAAAAAGACTACATAATTAGTGATGAAATTTTATCCTTTTATTTAATGTGATTTCATATATATCTATATATATATATATATTTATCTTTTTATAGTGATTTATAATGATTTATGTAATTTTTTATATTGAATTATTAATTTATATATCACTTGGGACCTATATACTTACTATAGAAATTATTATCTTATAAATTTAGCGAATTATTAATTTAGCTAGTTAGGCCTGAGTCGGGACCGGACATAAATATTATTTAATCGCGACTATTAATTTATCGAGTATTAATTTATAGAGGTTCTACTGTATATTTTTGTGTGGTATACTGGGAAGACAATAGAGAAAAAAAAATAAGTTTGCGACATAAGAATAAAATAAAAAGTCATAAGCTATATATATATAAAAGAAAAACTATACGCGACACAGATACTAAGGGAAACTTCAATTTGTATGCCCGGTAGAGCATGTGTTTTTGGAAAAGTACCCGAGTTTGTTAAATTACAAAATTATGCCCCAACACACTTTTTGTCTTTACATAAACACTTTTAAACACTTTTAACTATGCTCCAAAAACTGTTGATGTTACATAAACATTTTTGGGGCACAGTTTTTTAATTTAGCAAACTCGGGTACTTTTCCAAAAACACATGCTCTACCGGGCTTACAAACTGAAGTTTCCCAATATAATATATTTATCTCACGTTATAGACATGTACATTTTTTCGAGGTTATTTGGTACCTGTCTAGACGTGAGAGAAAAATATTAGTATTTATCCGACTAAAACAAATAATAAATATTCAGCGTTAGATTTTCAAACACTCTTGATATTTATGCCGCCAATACTCCTTAATTATATAAGATTTATCAAATGAAATGGCCAACTACCAATTTACTGAGATAAAATCACTCTTACATTTGGAGGGAATGAAACCGTTCAATTATCAAAGGCATCTGTTTAACTGCGGCCTCGTTAATTGATTGCTCCTATTCAATGTTGAGTGAGGTTCAAGCTTTGCATAAATATTGTGAGATCGTGCATGATCAAAGAAAAATATATACTCATTGGTTGCCTCCTCCGCCCTCATTCATAAAGTTAAACATTGATGCATCGATTCAAACAACAAAGGCTAGATTATGCGGGGTATTCAGAAACACCGAGGAATTTGTCTTAGGCATTCTTGGATAAAAAAAAACAAGCGGTTGCACCTCGGTAGCGATGGGCAAAGCTGTGGTTATTCGCGCGGGGTTGTTGATGGCGCGTGCTCATGGGCTCGATAAGCTTATTATTGAATTTGATGTTAACATCATGGTGGAAACAAACAGTAAACCCTCATTGCCAAACGATCTTAGCTCCATTACGGAAGACATTGAAAGCCTCCGCGATAAGTTTTACAATATCTCGTTCTCTTTTGTACCTAGAGATTGTAACTCGGTACAAAAGAGAACGGAATATTCCATTTAGTGAGTTGCTATTTCGATGACAATCCTGCGACAAGCTTATTCTTCGGCCTTTATTGATGAAAATTTTTATATTAAAAAAAATAAAAATCACTTAAGGTAATTATAGAAGATTAGCTAAGCTTCTTAACTACATTCATTTCTCACTAATTCATGCCAAATAGAGTGATCCTATTTGTATCTTGAAATAAAGACAAACAATAATGTTCTTTAAAAATATTTATAAAAAATAAACAATGTGGGCCCAAAAGAATCCAATAACTGTTGTAAGCAAAACAATATTACAAATTATCTAAAAACGACAAATAACTGGAAAAAGTTTTAAATGTTCTTGACCCATCTAGCCCTGTCACCCGAAAGTTATACAAAAAATACAAAGAAATTTTAAGTACAAAAAAATGAATCATAGGTACAATGACAAAATTACCCTCCCTTCCTCCCCTAAAAAAATTATCCTACGTCTTCTTCCCCAAACGATTTTGCAACACTCCTATTCTACCTATATACACTAAACTTAAAGATAATAGATTTCACAATCATCAATTAAAGAATCTGCCCACTAATAATTAACCCTTCTATTAACTACTATACTTGTATGTGCAAAGTGGAAAAAGGAGGGGTGAAAAATATGGCATGAAAGCAGATATCTTTCTTCATTATGCTCGGGTTTTGATCGGCTTGAGCTTTATTCCCAGGCTCTCCGGGGAGAGTAGCTCCGGGGCTATGCAAGATCGGTTCGTCGGGCTGGTAGGGTTCGAGCCGTTGCTCGATGAGCTGCAAAAGTGCGGGATTCGGTAGAGCCCAAATCCCATTAGGAATAGCTCAATCGGGACGATCATGGCGTAGGGGTGCTCTTCGGTCACTAACGATCCACACCCTTGAACCTGCACAGGAAATGCAAGATCAATATCGTAAAATGTTAAGGAATGAGAGGAAGTATTGGAGCAAATAGCCAGCTTGGTTTGGCTACGTGCGAATCTGATCATTTATATAAAAGTTACATTTTTTTTACCCTAATTACGGGGGTAATGTCTGATTTAAATAACGATTTCGCAAATGTCATGCCATAGCAAAACTTGAGTTTGAGCTAAAAAAATTGGCAGACACAAAGAGCAAGTTAGTAAAAACACACCTCTACTAGAGCGCAGCTTTTTCTATCCAATTTGGTACTCATATGCAACGCTTCGGCGTGAAACGGACTACTTTCGCCCACAAAGACGAGTGTCTTGCATTGCAGATTCTTGAACCCGTCCGTAAGGTCACGCCTCCTATTTGAATAAAGCGTTGAGCATGTCATTACACATTGCGATTTGATTAGGGAAAACAAGACCAAAACCGTTGGAGGAAGGCTTTACACTTCTACTCCACGGGGATTAAACTATAGAAGAGAGCACGAACGCATTACTCATTGATCGCTTGGAGGAAACGCATCACATTTAAACTCTGTCTTTCATCCAGCAACTGCAACGAAATAGCATGATAAAATAATATCAAAAGAAATAATATAAAATCTTCACTGAAAAATTCATAGTATATTATAATAATATAAAAAAGGGTTTCTACCCTTCGGCAAGATTGTATTATGTCTGATTCTCCGCCCTGAAGGCCGCATCTAAGCTCCTGAGACAAGGACGTAAACGTTACATAAAAATCGTAAAATTTGAAGACATCCTTTGAGAGTAAGAGCTGAATACCTTACTAAAGTAGCGTTGGAGTAAGCATTCCTTCAACACGCCACACATGCCGTAGAAGTATAACAGGTTCATCAAAACCTGTAGAGGTTGAGAAATTAACGTTAGCAACAAACACAAGTTTAATAATAATTTTCTTTTTTCCTCTAGTGTTATAACTTAATAATACTAAATTAGAATATAACCTTGTTGTAAACCCATTCAGTCCACGAAGGTGCTTTGCAAACAGGAGATACGAGAATTAGTCCTAGAACCCGTTCTTGGTACTTCATCTGTGAAAGAAGTTACATTCTGTAACATTAGTCACAATTTATTTTATGTTATCAGGTTATTTAGTTACATTTAATTAAAATTAAATGTGTGGATATTAGTTATATAATAGTGGTTATTAAGTTTTAAGGTTTGATAACTAGGTTTAAGCTCGACCCGTAATGTGGTAATGCTTCGTCCATGAGAAAGGAAGCCGAGAATTCTTAGTACACTAGTTAAGTAATTTAGCCTATATCTCTCTACAAGTAGATATAGTCTAATGGCGAGGCCGATATCCCAAGATCGAAACAGAGCATTCGCGACAAAAAAGCTTAATAAAAAGTCTTCCGTGGCAATGACTTACCGCAAAGAGAGTAAGGATGTAAGCTCCTGCAGTTACACCGAAGCACATGATCTCTCTCAGTCTGGTTATGTCAGAAAACAAGGATGGAGAATTAATAAAATACGAATTCGAGTGTTCTCGTGTCCAAAATTCAGTGAAACAATAGACGCCATGAAGATACGAAACTAGGTTAATTGTCAAGTAGGACTCGGAGACATCAGTTATACAACAAACTTGAAATTCGCATACTCCTAGACAGAACATCCTAGGTTTAACACCGCCCATCTCATCGAACATCGTATAATCTCAAACTTAACATTTCATTAAACTAACGAATTTCTGCTAAAAGTTAGTCCACAAGGCAACTCTGAGAGTCCAAGAAATCCAATTCTATAAAGCCATTTTCTTTGATAGATACAATCCTATATGCAATAACATATCTAATGTAGAAAATAATATTTCTAAGAATCACAGCAACAATAGGCTCTTCATAAAAAAATTAAAAAAATTATGGCCTATGAATTTAATCCAATAGACGAAATACAATAGGAATTACCCAAAAAAATCCAGGACTTCGACGATTTGATCGGCAAGATCGTCCACGCTAAGAACAGGAAGATCCGAAGAAATCACATCGGCCCCTAACTAGAAAATTAAAACGAACGGCGAAACAGAAATGGCATCAGAAATCATCAAAATGGAACAAAACAGCCACGATAAAGATAAACGGACAAGAATTATCCGACCTCGTGACCGGGAGCGTCAATGTGATAAATGCAGAAGTTGTGAAGCAGCAAAGAAGCTGCGTCCTCGCAGAACAAGAGGCCCTGGAAGCAAGACATGTCTGCCAAAACAAGGACCCCCCAAACTTTATTTTCGTGTGCATTTTTAGTAAAAATATGAATTCGTTGACAAAATTATCCTTAAAAAGGGAGCCTAAAATGGAAATTAAGCTATAACTACAACGTTTCTACTAATAGTGAAGCATAAACTACCACTCAAACTCAAACTGAGAGCACATTTACAAAAGTAGAACATTTTTGGAAGCTTGGAAGTCGAAACATACAATTGAGAGCAACATCTGAGTAGGTAATCAGAGCAGGCTTCACTTGATCTCCGCAAACGAACACCGAGATTAAGCCTTTGCTCGTTTTCACCACATGCTCCTGCAAAACAAAGCCACATTGAGATGATGAATCAAACGAGTATGGAAGCTTTCTTGGCGAGTTCTTGGTCGATTTCTCACCTTCCCGCCAATTGGAACCAAGTCGACATCAATGGAAACTGAGTCGCTCGACTCGCCCATGATTCAGTCACCGACCATGAAACGAAAAGCTTCAATAAATTTATAACAAAAATTCTCTCCGAATTTTCTTCTTCTTCTTCTTTCGTTTTCTCTGTTCTTTCTTCTCTCGCAATATTCCTCAAAATGACGTAAACGCCCTCGGCAAAGCGACGAAATTGCGGGGCGAAACCTTACTCTTTTTAGCAAGTGTGACGATTCTGTCCCCGAGGCGAGGATTTAGGTGTTCGTGTTTTTGCCGATTCTGGGCGGGCCAGGTGACCGTTGGGATGGGTACAACGGTCATCCCGCCGTACAGTTATCCTGCGGCAGTACGCGGGGGGCAGTTCGGGAATTTCGTATACCGACATGGAAAAACGACGTCGTGGCGCGATGCGGTACGGTCACATTCGTAATTGCGCGTGAAGCATATTACAGCTGTATGACACCTGGAAGCAGTCAAGAAAAGGGAAGCCCGGAGTTACTCTGTCGCTGTGTGCCAGCTCACCACTCTCCGTGCTAATGCTTGTTGAGTAACCACATACGACAAAATTAATATACATTTATTTATCTATTAATTTATTTACATTACATTAGTCAAAGGATAAATTGCGGCTAATATACCTAAAGTTTAATCTTCTGCGGATTATGTACCCAATGTTTATTTTCAGCGACTAAAGAACCCAATGTTTGATCCGTTAGACATTTTCGTGTTTTCCGTCAGTTGACCGTAAGAGAGTTATCCTCCTCTATATGTACACTTTTTTTTTTTGTATTTTTGACATAACTCACTCATTTTTTATCTAAATTTTATCTACAACTTTGGTGTTTTAAGTTTTGTAAATAAGTTTTATAAAAATACTAAATTTCAAATACAACGTAAAACTCGACATTATTTTAATGCAAAATATATGTTTCGATCAAAATTTTAATATACTTAATGAATTTTTATGATGAAACTTAAAAGTAAAAAGTTATAGATAAATATTTTATCTTTCTAACGAGGGTTTATTTATAAATTTTGGACAAAAAATGAGTGAGTTATGCCAAAAATATGAAAGATGTGATGTGAAATAATCTTTCATGTTTTTGGCATAACTCGCTCATTTTTTGTCTAAATTTTATAAATAAATGCGCGTTGGAGAGATAAAAAATTTATCTAAAACTTTTTAGTTTTACGTTTCATCACAAAAAGTAATTAAGTATGTTAAAATTTGCTCGAAACAATATTTTGCATTAAACTAATGTCCAGCTTTACGTTGTAATTAAAATTTCATATTTTAAAAAACTTTTTTTACAAAACTTAAAACATCAAAGTTATAGATCTATCTCTTATCTTTTCAACTATATGTCGTGCATAAATTTTTGACAAATAATGAGTGAGTTATGCAAAAAATACAAAAAGTGTACATATAGAGGAGGATAACTCTCTAACGATCAACTGACGAAAAACAGAAAAATATCTAACGGATCAAACATTAGGTACATTAGCCGCCGAAAATAAACATTGGGTACACTAGCCGCAGTTTACCCATAGTCAAATAGCAACCTTTTATTTATAATAAAGTAAGTTTCGATTGAAGTATTTAATTTTTTTTTTTAATTATATGCTTAAAATATTTCTTTTTGTTAGTTAATGTACTTAAGACTCAAGTTTCATTCGTTAATGAATTTGTTTCACTCTCTTTTTTTTTCTTTTTTTTTTTTTAAGAAATTTGTTTCACTCTCTTATATTCAAGTTTCACTATTAATTTTTGTTTGATACGTTGCCATGTCATCCAACCGCATCAGCCTCGTATGCCACGTACTACATTGTTTTCTTAATTTTTACTTTTATAAATAATTTTTTAATCTATAATTTATATTTAAAATATTTTTTTACTATAGATCCCGCATCACCCTCTCGCTTTAAACCCAATTTCATTGATGAACAAAAACTATGCAAATCAACCCAGCTTCATTGGAATCCAACCCGTTAGTGGTGGATTCCTTGACAAGCTTAGCTTCGCATAAGTGAAAGCAGTGGCGGAGCCAGGATTTCAATTCAGGTGGTGCTTTACGTAAACTTTTAACAATTTTTAAAAATAATATATTAATTATTTAAGTTTTCAAGCACATATATAACAACAATCTTCAATACTAAAAAATATAATGGTACAAAAATGTAACATAACTTGCAAATTAAAAATAGTAAGTTCTTATGCCAATTTTAACGTTTACGATTATTTGTGAATGAAATTTTATAAGAACTGATAATGATAATATTGCGACTTTTACTATAAAAAATTATTAAGAACTTTTGTCTCTATTGTATAGCACAAAATAAAAAAATATAAAACTTTTTTCTAAAATAATAATAATTATTTTTACTAAGTAGATAATTAAAGTTTGTATTTTCAAGCACATAAATAATAATAAATTTTGAATTAAAAAATATAATTAGTATGAAAATGTGATATAGCTTACAAATTAAAAGTGTCAGTGTAAATTTTAAAATAACAAAATAGATAAAACTACTTAATTAAAATAGGATTAAAAAAGAAGAAGGTAATAATAAATAAGAGTTATTAGTTGAAAAAAAATAATAGTGTGAAAAAGGTGTGTAAACAAGGGTCGAACCTGTGACCGAAGTTCATTTCTAGTATGATCAGCCAACTAACATACTCTATTTGGTTGTCCACCACACTGTGTAACTTTAACGCTATTTATATTGTTTCTACCAATTTTGATTTTTTTTTTCAAAAAAAAAAAAATCTCGATTAAATTTTGAAGCGCGGTTTTCAGGTGCAGCCCGTATATACACTGACTAATGAATAGCTCCGCCACTGAGTGAAAGGGCCATGCATGGACATTACTATCCGCTCATAAAAAAACGACGTACTTGATCAAGATAATTAAAAAGTGTAGCCTAGCTGAAATCGTGGGGCATAATTGGTGCCTTGATGTACATTATGTAGACGCGTTATGCATAATAATAACGTTAATCACGGTCATTTTGCTCTCTAAATGATTGATTCCTCAACTATTGGCTATATCTTATTCTTAGGTAAAGGCTAAGGGTACCTATTGTTGGTGTACAAGACTATCATTTATAAATAATAAGTGGGTTATCTCTACACGTTTAGCAAAAACCCAACGGGTCTAGCCAATTGAGCTGTTTGTAAGACAATCGCAAACCAAGCTCATTTGAAAAATACCCAAAAGTCTTCGGAGTGAATAGTTAGTCACAACCAGCTCGCAGCTTGTACGAGCTCGATGTTAATTACTCGCCTAGTTGATGCATGCGTAGTAAAACACTTTAAATCAATACAGTTATTAATCAAAATCAGTTATTCAAAAAAAAAAACTAATATTATAATGGATATTGAGACGTATTTGATTGACAACATTAAAGAATATAATCATAGCCAAACAAGGACACATAGAGTTATAAATAGAAGGGTAAAGATCGTAAGAATCCATATTAAATTACATTCATGCATGGCGAGTTAATATACTCTTGTATGTTTCACCTTTCAACAATTTTTTGTACTTAGTCGAATGGTACTAAGAACAAAATCAATAAACGCAAGAAGACATGATTGATAGCAAGCTAAGAGTGTACCTTTTTCTTATAATTACGGCATGTTCATATATAGAAAATCGGCATCGTGCAAGTTTATAATACTCTTTTGATAAATTTAATAATTTATTTGTTCGTGATATTATTATTTTTGCTTCTAACCAATAAACGAGAACAATTTTTTTTTTTATTTTTTTTGCTACGTAAGTTCACTATAACTTGTTGGTTCAATTAGTTCTGTTTTTGCCAACTATAAATGTAATTATTGATATTGCATTTTGTTCTTACCAGACAAATTCATGTTATGAAAAGAGAAATTAAAGTACGCCACATGCATAGGCAGGACTAGGATTATGACTCGTGGGGTCTGTTAAAATTTGTAGTGAAAATAATAATTTTTTTTTATTATTATTTTTAAAGTAGCACTAAGAAGAACCAACTTTTATTAATAGGAGGGTTCAAATCCTGGCCACTCCCACTTTAATCCCTCAACGAAAAAGATTAACGAATTTAAATTTAGTAATTACAAATTACAATGACATATTTTACATTGAAAATTTGAGCGGCCAAAAGAAAAATAAGTATGGATTTCGATAGCACGTATAGCTCTTGATAGTGCGTATGCGTAAATAATTTTGAAGCAAATATCTCCTTAACTATAAAAAAAAAAAAAAAAAAAGATCTCTAAAATAGCATGATCCAATCAAAACCGAATTCAACTGTGATGGGTCCAAAACCTATAATTCACGTTTTATAAGTTGGGCTTGGTCCATGCGTTCAATTTACACAACATATACATACCTTATAATTTAGTAAATCGGTTTCAATTTTTTGTTCGAATTTAATTCATAACAAAAAACACTGAAAAATGTGCAAGATAAAGAATATGTATTAAAATATTTTAAAAACTTTATGTAATATGTTTTGTATATATATATATATATATATAAAGAAGTGACTTTCATGGTCATTAAGACTAAGAGACAATTGGGCCACCGCATGAAAGCATGACAATAATTGATTCATTCAACAAATAATTATTTGAAGTGTCTTCAAAGATAAGTGCTTTCATTATCCCTAGTCTTATAATTAATTAATTAAACATCTCCTGATCAAATCTCAGATATGTTAATGTATTTGGAAGCAAAAAAAATAATTTAGTTTACCTTTTAAGGATGAGCATTCTTTTTTCTATACAATTTCTGTTGTATTCGTATTTATATTTTATATATGTGTTGGTGACGGATGAGCATGTTTTATAAATCGGTATATGTATAATAGAAAAAATAGTCTCTCGTAATTTTTTTAAAATCTTCAAAATGTATTCAATTGTTTCTTCATTTTTATCCTTCAAATTTGTATTAACATGCTTACTCGATCGTCCAACAAATAATGCTTAGCCCCTCGGAATTTTGTATCTCCCGTCCGGCGTCCGCTCCTGATCCTGGGCGCTAGGAATTGACCCGCCTACCTAATTTGGTATTTTATATTGATAAGTGGATTATAATATAAAAAATGGCGGGTTTTGCCTGGGCAATGGCATTATGATTTTTCTCCTTCATTAATAGCATAAATTGATTGATGTAAGACTTTGAAGAAGCGTATTACTTCATTTCATAGTTTTCATAATATTAATTGGCTACTTAATATGAGTCATGCTACGTGAAGTATACAACGTATTTAATAGTAGCATTGCATGTATGCCCTACATCGAAAGAAATACTTGGACAAACAGATATTTATTTTCTTGGATCTTGAGTTAGGGCTGAATTTGAGGTCACATTTCTCCATATAACTATAAATTTATTGCTTTCTTCAACAGTCAACTGTATTTACTATTGACAGTCAGCTATATACGATTTATCTATTAATTAACGATTTGATTTTTTGTTAGTAAACAAAGACCGGTAAAGGAGATTTATTTATACATTCTGGATATGACTTAATGTATTTTTCTTATAAAATATTATTAAATGATAATCATAATTCCGATTCTCCAAATTAAAAAGTAACGAAAACTACAATCCTCATTCTATGGAAGAAAATGAAAAAAAACTACGATCCATTCTTGTTTTCTTAAATTTTTAAACATGAATTCGAATATACTGAATTTGTGTATTAACAAAATTACCCACAAACAAGTGTTAGGAATATGGTAAAACAGAAAGAAAAAAAAAGTGAATGCAAAAAAAAAAAAAAGGTGATATAGAGAATTATAGTTGTTTATTTTAGGAGGAGAGTTACATTACATCCACTCGATGCTTGCAAATTATTTTCACCATAATAAGACGGAGTTTTTGATGAATATAACTTTCTTTCTCATGCTCTCTTTGGGCGATTCCTACTATATAATTCAATGCAAGCCGAAAATTAAATTCACCAAATACATTTGAAAATTATAAATATTAAAAAAAATGAGTTTGAAAATGATTTTTTTTTTCTTTCAGAAGAGCAAGTACATACACACAATCTGCTTATCTTTGATATTCCAAAACAGACATTCTTAAAATGATCAAGTCATATAAGTACAGTTTTTGTAATAAATAGTAATGAATTGCTATAAATGGTTTGCTCTCATTTATGTGAGAAAGGCAAGTGTGTAACTGCCTATTGGAAATTGCACTACACTTATTACTCACTCATAAATGGCAAATGAGAAATCTCTAAGCAAACTAGTTATATCTGAAGCCTATTATTATTGACTATTGAGTCTACAAACACTTCATTCATTATTCTTTTTGTTTCTAATTCACTCACATTCTTTAGAGACATAAATGGTTTTCTTTTGCAGAGAGATTTTGCAACTAAATCCCAAGTCAGAAAAGTTTTCAACTAAAAAAACCGGCACCGGAGTTCTGGTTCCACCGCATTATCACACAGCAGTTATGATAAGGCCCGAGATCGAAGTATAGTAACCCGATAAAGATCTTTGCGCCTCTCTCATTAAGATATTGAATAGACCGATAGCATGTCTTCCTAATGCAAGTGAATACACCCGAAACATATAGAATGCAGTTAATCTCGCGGGGGGAAAAGCAATTATTGCAAAAAGCGGCGAATACAACCACCAGAAAACGAACACGGTTAGTTCTTTTGGAAGTTTTTTTTTTCTTCTGTTCAAGACATTTCAAATCAATTTCTCGAAATCCGTTAGTGAATTCTGACCAGAATTCAAAATCCATGTAGAAAAAACCAGAAAATTTGCAGATGCTGATGAACTTGTACTCCAAAGCCCAGATATCAATTCACAGAAATATATTTGATAATAGTTAGAAAGTAGAAAAAAAAATTTAAATTAATAAACTATCTGATCTATTATATAGCCTCAAAATTACTATTCAATATAAAAAAATAAAAAGGATAATCAACAATGAAGAAGAAATAACAAATGGATCCACATACAATTCAATCTCTCTTTCTCTCTATTCACTCTTCCAAGCATTCAATATCAGTGAAAACCCGAGCCCGACCCCTTTCCCGTCTGAAAACCGCTGTGAAAACGACCATGGCACCGAGCTGGGATCTGCCGAGGTACCGCTCGCCCAGAGCTTCTCCGCTGAGAGGCACGTCTTGAACATGAACACCGCGCCGGATCCAATAGCGCCGCCACCGAAGAGCCAGCTGTGCACGTCCCAGAAGACCTCCACGGCGAGCCCATCGACTAGGATCGTGTGGTTCCCCCGGAACTTCCACCGTAGCCGCTTCACCTGCATCAGATTCTTCCCGTCGACGCGGATCACCAGGCAGGGGTCGCTCACCCCGACCGTGTCGCACTCTATCGCAAGGTCGTGGCTCGCCCCGTCGTGGCAGAACCGCGCACGGGTGGCAAAGACACGCTTCCCAAACACGTGCTCCTTCTTTGCCACGAAAATCGCATCGGAAGACCCCGCCGGGCTAGCGCCCGTCTTTTTCAGCGCTTCCTTCTGTAAATCCCCAAGGAGGAGAGCCATTTTCCGATCCGCTACCACTCCGACAAAGTAATTCTCCGTCGGTTCAGGCCCGGTCCCGAATCTCGCGGCGGTGAGGTCCCAGTGGACGTCGATCTTGCACGAGTGAGCCTCCAAGCTCTTTGAGCCCCGCCGCTTCGAGAACAGCCACGGCTTGATGTCGACTTTGCAGAGGGACTGATTCGACGCGTCGTCAATCCCGACCGTGAGGCCTTGCCCCATCAGATTCTTGCTCCACGTGACCGTGATCAAGCTCGGCCTCCCCCGGAGCCGGCATTGGTAGACGCACGTGACCAAATTCTGCGCGTTCCTAGACCCGCTCGACGACGAGGACGACGAATCGGCGACCTGGACGCCGTTCTCGCCGAAGCAAGACGGGAAATCCCTCATTCTCCCCTCGAAATCTCTTCGGAACGAACAAAAAAACCCGACTCAGTGAGGAATTTCGCCGAACAACTGACGAGCAGCTCAAACCAGATTCAATTCTCTCTCAAGACGAACGTGTTCTCGGTGAATGGCGGCGATATTATTACCTCAATTTACCAGAAACCCATCTCGGAAAAGGTCCATGGAAGCGCAGAATCGCAATCTGGAGAAGCTTCGTGGATGGAATCGATCTGGGTCAGGGAGAGGAGGGCTTGAACAGTGAAGCATTGGAGCGAAGAAACCCAGTGATAATCCTGAGAGAGAGCACAAATGGGCACATCAGATTGAGAGATGAGGGGACAAAATTGAGGAATGTAGTTCGCAAATACAATAAATCGCAGAGAGAGAAGAGGACAAAAAGTAGACTTGCTTCACTATCAACCATACCCCTAAAATAATTCAAAAATAATAAATAATAAATAAATGAATCGAAAGATAATAGAGGAAAGAACAGTGCAGAGGAGAGAGAGAGAGAGAGAGAGAGAGAGAGAAAAGTTAAAAAAGCGAAAATACCTCAAGATGGTGACAGCTATGGAAACCAAAAAAAAGCTTAAATAAGAAACAGAGAATTCCTGGAAAAGGGCACTGAGCAAAAGTGAAGCTTACGAAGAGTTTGCAGAGCCATTTGGAGCGGCCATTGATGAGTTCGTGGAGTTAATGAAGGCGTAACTGCATGGAGTCTCCTTCTTCTTCTTCCTCCTTTATTGCTTCTTAAATTTGCATGCATTTAAAAGGGTAGTCCGTAGTCGAATGAGACATCGGAAGAGAAGCACAAACGGTTTTGGGGAAGTGGGCCCTCTCTCTCTCTCTCTCTGTAACCTGCAAGCACGATAGCTAAAAGTCTAATAGAGTCTTTTATGTCATTTTTTATTTTAAAAAGAAAATAGATTCATGCACATGAATGAAGAGGAGAAGCTTATAAATTTTAGGGTTAATGACGGCAAAA
The DNA here is from genome assembly GCA_954871525.1 of Parietaria judaica. Classification (NCBI taxonomy): domain Eukaryota; kingdom Viridiplantae; phylum Streptophyta; class Magnoliopsida; order Rosales; family Urticaceae; genus Parietaria; species Parietaria judaica. Next base: position 13,984,563 of record OX940862.1, read on the forward strand.
ATATCCAAAGTTTGGTCAAAGAACCATTCGTGTATTCAAAGTTTAAAAATGACGGCAAAAATATCCAAAGTCACATTTGGGGAGTTGACCACTTCATTCTTGTAACGCCATTAACTTACCCAATAACTCTGGCCACGTGGAAAAACCTGTTTCTTAAGTGTAATCATTAGAGGTTCAATTAGTTGTATTAATTAGTATTACTTAGGGGTTTAATTTGTTGTTTTCTCGTAAACGAGGTTGATGTGGGCTTGTCAACATGGAAAAAATTATTCTGTCGGCAACCCACGTTTGTCCGCCTGGTAAGAGTTAACATGTAAATTAACGGTGTTACGAGATTGGAGTGGTCAACTCCCCAAATATAACTTTGTGTATTTTTACCACTATTTTTAAACATTGGGTACTCGAGAGGTTCTTTGACCAAACTTTGGGTATTTTTGCCATCATTAACCCTGAATTTTAGTACGATTTTGGTTGAATTATGTCAAATGCGATCAAGAGCGTGCAAGACTCAATTAATTATGCTTATTCGTTACAGTTATTTTTGTATTTTGTCTTTAATGTCAAGATCACTCAAATGAAAACCAGATAAAAATTAATTAATACAATTACTAAATGAGTGGGATATGTTTAATACGATCAATAAATTAAATGAGTCTCTATTGAAAAAAAAAAAAAAAAAAAACACGACATCATATATGAATTATGATCAACATATACACAGTTCATAGTTCATTGACATCATATATGAACTTCATACACACACAATTAGCACAATTATGAGTGAGTCGTAAAGGTCATTGACACGGCACAATTAATAAACGAGCTATACATTTTTAACATGAGTAATAAATGGAGAAAATACAAGACATGGAGAAAAGACAATTAATTGTAGCTCCAATTTATTTAAGGGATTTTAACGGTAAATGTATCTACATTACAATCAATTCGCCAACGGCTATCTATTTTTTATAGTGAAAAAAGTACTTAAGTTTAGTGTAAAATAATAAATCCGTCTAATTTTCTGTTAAAATAAAGTAATGGAACGTCCAATATTAATTACAAAAATATCAACGAAGGGAAGTGCGTAACATCTACACAAATTTACTTTACTTTTAATTATTTTGACCCCTTTCTATTAATTTGTTTCAAAGAAATTGGATAAAATTTGATCAAGTTACTATTTTACCGAACTTTCAAAAATTTCATTACAAGTAAAAAAATTCCCATTGAAACAACAGCATGACTGAGAGTTAACTCGAGTACTTCTACCGCTATTATTATTTTATATAATATACATGTCCTTGAGACCGTGACTAGGAGTGACCCAAATTGTTGATTGACCACAACACGAAGTAGGCGCATTGGTGATCGCCTAACCCAAGTCGTTCTCATGCCAACCCATCATCACAAATTATGTCTTTCTCTCTCAAAAAATCTAGTGAATTAGTTAGAAGCAGAATGGTGTGTTGTCTCTTAATCCGTGATGATGAGTTGGTATTTTTTAATTTATTTTATTTTCTTGCTCGTTTTGATTTTTGATTCCCAAGAGTGGTTGAGCAACAACGAAAATGCTTAATTATGTTGTCTTTTGAACCAATCGATATTCCATAATCTCAATAAACTAATTTCAATTAGTGCCAAAGACTTGGCGCGTGTAGCATAAGAAATCCCATAATCCCTTCTATTTTTTTTTTCTATAAAAAATAAGTAAACTAATCTTAAGGAATCTTCATGTTCGTTATGTTTTGTTTTTATATTTTTACTTTTTAAATTGTGTTCTTTATGTTTACTTTAATATAAAGTGTTTTAAAAAATTATTTTCAATTATTATTTACATAATTCGGCTAATTATGATTTATATAACAAATTTATCTTGAATAGTTATTAGGATATATTTTTTAATTTCTTTATGTAGTGAACACATTTTTTTTAAGAGATTAAACCTCTTTGCTATGTTACCGCGTAATGTCAACCATGCGTCGAGCATGAACTATGTTCTAAGCGCCTTTACATGTGTCAACATAGGCGATTAACAAGAACCAACTTTGTGCAATAGTCCCTTGTCAATACAAGAGATTATTAAAATCGGACCGGCCATATCTAAGAGACTGAGACACATCGCTTAAATTTACGATTCTAGAATCTCTCAAATGACAATTCTCAAACTACTTAACATCAACTATTGGATTATAAAAGTTGTTAAGCCGATTAAATCATATAAGATTTCACGTGTTCCACTATTTGTTTGACTCTAATCTCTTAATATTAACTCGTACTATTGATTGACGATAAATTAACTTAACCCAATTATATAAAATGTTTTTATATTAAGATTAAAGTTTGATGAGCAAGATACTTAAAATTTAGTACACAAAGTATATTAGTTAAGTAAAGAAAAAATAAACTTCTACAGATTACTAAGATTTTTTTTTATTTTTTTTAATAGCAAATAATGAAAACACTTCCTTTCATGATAAAGAAAAATGTTATTCCCATCAACCGAGAGAGTTTGATACACGCGCCTATATGCGAGTGAGATGAAAAGAAGCACGATACTCAAAGACGGGCCAAAAAATACAAGCGTTGCTTTGTTTAATGAGTACTTTAGGGTGAGAGGAGACGTGGTGTTCATGTGCACTTGTTCTTCATCGTCGGTCACAGCCCAAACCTTGGCCCACTCAGCCTTCATGGGCCTGCAAATACCCAAATTTATTTATCCCTTCCTTTTGTTTTGTTTTGTTTTTCTTCAAAGATTTTGATGTTTAATTATTGTTATTACCTTTTTGTTGAAAATTATTCAAAAATACCACGCTGAAATGTAGACTTCCTCATGTAATATACTCTATGGAAGGATGTCATTTTATTGTCGTTATCAAAAGTGTTGAAAAGTGAGAAAGGTAGTAACAGATAAAAAAAAAGTGATAAGTTATGTTATGGGCTATTTAAGTATAATAATCAAAGGTAGGTTAAGAAAGCTACTATAAATCCAAAACTAGAGCATCTTTAGCCTTTTTGACCAAATGAAAGAAAAAAGTTGGTTTAAAATGTTGTATTTTCCAATCACAAACGAACACTTCACAGTTCATACATAGTGTGTACCGTTATAGTCACAATATTTGTAATTTGAGGCCCATGAAAGGCCCATTTCATGCTACGCATATTAATGTAAGAAAACAAAAACATTGTAATATACTCGAAAAATGTATTTCTGTAATTTCTTGAATGATTTTCAAGTTGGTCGTCGTACTTTGCAACTTGACTATTACATTTTGTATGCTCAAAAATGTAATCTGTTATGACTATTATATACTCAAAAAACAGCGTTTGTTGTCGTTGAGTCATTTATTTTAGTAAAAACAAAATTCACGAAATTTTTGTTAGCCGATAAATTTTGAAGAGAACATTTCAAGTATCGATAATTGGTATAATTTATCTAATTTAGTATGATCTATATTCTATAATATATCACTATACATTTATGTCACAAAAAAGATAAAAATAAAAACATTTTTCGTAATTGTGACATTAAAAATGAAGAGCACTAATGACCGCCCAATTTCATTCCACTCTTCTTAGAACGTCGATTAGCATTAAACTCGGTGGATAAGACTAATCCCACTCTCAAATCTCAATGGCGCAAAATATATAAGTGGAGCAATTTGCATTGATGATTTTTTTATGTTGGTCTAATTTATCCTTTGAACTTAATTTTTAACACCAATATACTTCTATGTTGTAAGAACGACAAATAATTTTCACTTTGCTAATAATAATAAGTCTTAACTTGTTTTTTAAAGCTATTTTTATATTTTGTTTAATTCAACTTATAAGACTTTCATCTCTCTAGACTTTTGTTAATAACTAAATTCATTGATTGGTTCTTCGAGACTTCATATTCTGCTATAATAATTTTATTTGGTAAGTAAATAACAAAAATAGTTACGAAGAAGTGTTCTGTTGCACACTTGTAAAAGTTTTTCATCAGTTTTAAATAAAATATTCTATCTTTTCTAAAGGACATCAGAGGTTATTTTGTATTTTATTTCTTTACGTTGTCCATAATTTTTTCTAAAATGCATATGTAAGTCTTTCTTAACAATCAAATAGTCATAAAAATACAAAACCAAGAAAGCCAAAATTTATAAAATCAAAGGCTATACAAATTAGGAACTTCTGTAAAATAGTATTTTCATTCAATCCGGACTCAAACTTACGTTACTATACCATTTATCGATAAATTATTTTGCCCTCACAATATTAATTTATAAAAGTTTTACTGTAAATATAAAAATACAAAAAAAACTGTAATAAATTGTTACTAACTAAATTAAAATGCTAGTAAGTTAAAACAAAAGTCTTACACGAGGTATAGAGCTAAAAAAATAAACTTTAGATTTTGCAATTTTTTTTGATGAGAGGACTGTATATAAATAAAAATATAAAGTTAAGAGAATGATAATCTTACAAAATAAAAGTTACAAGTAAAGGGTGTGAAATATAAAATATAAAATAAAGGACTTCCATTAGAATTAGTGTCAATAACTAAATAAACTTCCATAACATAATATATGTGAGTCAAATTGGCATAATATCCATTCCTCCAAAGCAATCCAAAACGGTCGCTCATGAGAGACACACGCACTTATACATACATACTCTTGTTTAATCCCAACATTCCAATTACCTGACAAATTCCTCATCCCAGCATCTTCTCCGCCTCAGATACCCTCTCTCTCTCTCTCTCTCTCTTCAGACAGTGACTACGTGTGTTCTGAAGAGCGTTTACTTTCACTTGCCTATGGCTTCCTGGGTTCTCTCGCCGGCGGCTTCGGTCACCGGAAACCGGGTCGAAGGCCTTCTGCACTGCTCTCGTTCGCCCACAACTCCCCGCCCTTTCTCGGTTCGGTGCTCGCTGGACTCCAACGTTTCCGACATGAGTGTCAACGGTAATCCCGAGCTCCCATTTCTCCTCTCTGCTTTCTGGGTATCTTCAATTTCAATGAATTCGATGATAGAGTTGATCGGCTCAATGTATAGTGGAATTATATTAAATTTTTTATATTAAATTATAGTCTGATTTTCAATGAAATTATACGTGAATTCTCCATGTTCTGCGATGATAGCAGAAAACCCCCTGTGTTTGAACAGTTTCAGTTAAACAAGGAGTTCAAAGATTGAATCTTTTTTAATCTGATGCTTCAAAACTGATTGTTTCAGCTCCAAAGGGCTTGTTTCCACCGGAACCCGTACACTATCGAGGCCCGAAGCTGAAGGTTGCTATCATCGGCGCTGGCCTCGCTGGCATGTCCACCGCGGTCGAGCTTTTGGATCAGGGTCATGAGGTATATATGTATGTATTTTCTTGTGTTACATTTGAAACATTTGCTTTTGTGCTTGCTGTACGAACTCGGGTTCCGATCAAATCATGGTGATATTTTCCAAATTACCGGTTTTGCAAGTTTGATGCAGTGGTCTGCAAGCTTATTTAATTTGATTAACATATTAGATCATGTGAAATTAGTACTATAAATTATAATGCTAATGCTCGTTTCATCAGGTGGATATATACGAGTCGAGACAGTTTATTGGGGGAAAAGTGGGATCTTTCGTTGATCGAAAGGGAAACCACGTAGAGATGGGACTGCACGTTTTCTTCGGCTGCTACAACAATCTTTTCCGATTGCTGAAAAAGGTTAGGGTTTCATCTATATATTTCGTTGTGATGTTCACAATTTTGTTAGTTTCTTTAACACATGCTTTGGATCTTAACTTAAACCAGGTTGGTGCTAGTGATAATTTGCTCGTAAAGGATCATACTCACACGTTTGTTAACAAAGGAGGTCAAATAGGCGGTACGGTCTAATACACAGGTGTAATTTTACATATATTGACACCTTAAATTTATCTCTGTTTCCATTAATTTCCTCACCCTTCATTGATTGTGCAGAACTTGATTTCCGGTTTCTAGTTGGAGCACCTCTCCATGGCATTCGTGCGTTTTTAACAACGAATCAGCTAAATGTATATATCGTATTCGTCTTGATCAATCATAATTATAGAGCAAGGAAAAGTATGGTATCTTCTTGAAGATAAAAGCTTTATTGGAGTTGCTTCTGACATGGTTTCTTTTTAATGTTTTTTTTTGTAACAGCCATATGATAAAGCCCGAAACGCGTTGGCCTTGGCCCTAAGTCCGGTTGTTAGGGCTCTTGTTGACCCAGACGGAGCCATGGTGGACATTCGAAATTTGGATAACGTAAGACTTCGGTTCTCTTGGTTCTCTGGTAGATTGCTTGGTGTGGATTTAACTTCTTTATTAGAAAAAGTTATATAAAAAACTGGTTACCGAAAAAACAGGTTTCTACCTCATAAACCAGTGATCATAGTAATAATAACCCGGCTGGATACGGGTTTCAATATTTTTAGACATACTTTTAATTTTTATCTTTTCTAATTTTGTTTTTCTCTTACCTTGTTTTTATAAATGGATTTGTTTCAGATTTCAATTTCAATCCTTATAGTGTATCTCGTCACGTACAGGTTAGCTTTTCGGACTGGTTCATGTCGAAAGGTGGCACACGAATGAGTATACAAAGAATGTGGGACCCGGTTGCATATGCGCTTGGATTTATCGACTGTGATAACATCAGTGCTCGTTGCATGCTTACTATATTCTCGTTGTTCGCCACTAAAACCGAGGCTTCTTTATTGCGTATGCTTAAAGGATCTCCAGATGTTTATCTTAGTGGTCCGATAAAAAAATATATTACCGATAGAGGGGGCAGGTAAGTAAAATAACTAGTTTCATTATTGGTCTTGTTTCATATTTTTCAGTCATTGCTTATTCGTAAAGAACTCATCACACCATATCATCTTCTACTAGGAAAGATTTTATAGACGAATGCTAGAATTATGACGCACTTATAAATAGACACAAGGGTACTTTGGGAATGTCACCTTTTGTTTACGTCATTTGTCTTCGTGTTTAAGGGTATATATTTTGATAGGATTGTGGGATCTTTTATAACTTATAAGCAGTGACTCCCATTAGGCCGAGTTATGAACTGTTCTCCTTCGCCTTGCTTCACAAGTAAACATGATTTGTGTTGTTGGTTGATTTTAAAGAGTGTTCAGGAATCTCCAGTTCCTGTTGGGCGATATTTCCTGTTGGTTTACTTCGGTTTCTATTGTAATTGTAATTGATTATTTTATTAGGATCTCGATAATTATAGACGTAGTAAAATATTGCAATTAACTATAGATATTCCAGAAAATTCTCATCAATTTTAGATATCCTTGTCAATTGTATAGGCATATAGAGACTTGTGATATTGTACAATGAACAAGTAGAGTTATTAAATTCTTCTCTGTTTTTTTACAGGTTTCATCTTAGGTGGGGATGTAGAGAGGTTCTATATGACAAATTCGCCGATGGAGAGACATATGTAACGGGCTTAGCCATGTCGAGGGTATGATTTCTCATTGACTTGTTAGTTTTTTTTTGTTTTTTTTTTTATATATATTTATTGGGTCGTGCTCTAATGGCATTTTCCGTGACTTCATCAGACAACAAAACACCGAACCTCTGTTCATGTTTATGTATATGAATTTTCCAGCTTCATTTTCTCGGGGCAGTGCCTAAAATTTTAATGTTTTTTTCATTTCAGGCTACTAACAAAGAAATCGTCAAAGCTGATGCATACGTTGCAGGTTTGTAGCCTAGTCCGTTTTTTGTGTCGAAGAATGTTTCCCATATATTGTAATGTCTTTTACCGAAAAATTCGACAATGTCATATAGTACAAACCTGCATAAACAAGTAGATGTATTTTTGATGCAGCATAAAAATGTAGCCCGAAAAGTTGTAAGTAAACCAATCTATGTATAATTTGATGCAGCATGTGATGTTCCCGGAATTAAACGACTACTTCCAAAACAGTGGAGAGATTACCAATTTTTCGATAATATTTACGAGCTAGAAGGAGTTCCGGTTGTCACAGTGCAACTTAGGTACAATGGGTGGGTCACTGAAATGGAGGATTTAGAACGGTCAAGGTGATCTCTCTCGATGCTACATTATTTTCCAAGAATTTGATCAATGATTTTATATTTATTTAATCTAATTTTTCTTCCTGTGCCGTTTCGATTGTAGGCAACTGAGACGAGCAGCGGGATTGGATAACCTTCTTTATACACCGGATGCGGATTTTTCGTGTTTTGCGGATTTAGCACTTGCTTCTCCGGAGGATTACTACATAGAGGGACAAGGCTCACTTCTCCAGTAAGAGATGTTTTCATAATGTCAAACTGGTGTTTACTTTGAATTTCAAGCTTTTCAACTCATCAGTCATTTTGACACCAATTTGGTCTCAAATTCGGTACTTAGTTTAAAAGTTACTGAAAATTTACCGATAATCAAGAAACTAATCATAGAATTTGTTGTGAAACTAAAACCTTTCTTGGTGTTTAGAAGCTCAATGCTTTGCTTTTGTGTTCACTCGCTCACCGGCTTGTAATTATTCAGGTGTGTTCTAACACCCGGCGATCCTTACATGCCCTTAACCAACGACAAGATCATAGAAAAAGTGGCGAAACAGGTTATTTTCAAGCTAACAACGCATCTCCATTATGATTTACTCTTCATTTGAATGTTAATTTATTTATTAAATTTGTCCAGGTTCTTACTCTATTTCCATCAGCACAAGGGTTAGAAGTTCTCTGGTCTTCAGTAGTCAAAATTGGTCAATCTCTCTACCGAGAGGGCCCCGGTAAAGACCCGTTAAGACCCGACCAAAAGACACCCATTCGAAACTTCTTCCTTTCCGGCTCATACACTAAACAGGTAAACCCTTCAAGATCTTACAGCAACTGCATTTGTAAGAAAACAAGATTTGAAAACCTAAAAGATTTGAAGTGTCATCAGGCTTTTGCTTTCAGCAAGTTTTTTGGGTGTCCGACACAAATGACCTTGGTGTATGTCCGATTTAGGTCACTGTTCCGGAATAGAGGAAACGACCCCTCCAATTACGAACGTATAAATTATTTTACTGACATCTATGTATGTGTATATCTATGTATCAGGACTACATAGACAGTATGGAAGGCGCAACTTTGTCCGGCAGACAAACATCGGCGTACATATGCGACGCCGGAGAAGAGCTGGTGGCGCTGCGCAAGAAGCTGGCTGTCGACGAGCTCACTCTCGTTTAGAACAAACCCATGCATTTCATAATGATATCGGCAATATTAGATGGTTTAAGTAAATGGATTCTCTTTTGTATGTATTAACTTAATACCATTTCTAGTAGCAATACAAAGTCCCAGTTTCACAAATATTCTGCGGTATTAGCGGCTTAAATTTTATGCCGGTTACCGGTTTTAGAAACCAGTATTTTGGATGAAAAAAGAGAAAGCCATTAATTACGATCCCGACTTTGAGAACCATGACCAGAGCCGGTCCTGGTTTTGACATTCATGTTTCTCATTTTAAAACCCGGTAGTTGATGGTTTAGAACCAAGTTAACACCGGTCTACCAACAAAGTTGATAAAATCATAAAATATTGATCCTTCACAAGTCTTGATTCTGCATCAGAATTGGTATCGGATTCTTAAAACCGGTAAAACTGAAATCAATCCAAATTTTTGCTTGCAAAATACAGATTTCCGGTTCGAGTTGAACCCGCAAGCGTGCTTAATTATTAACACACATTTTATTGCTCAGAAAAGGGTACATTGCTTGCACATCACGCAACCATTCCGGGAAGAAAAAGAAGCGAAATCCAACCCTACCAATTCCACCCCGGATCTTAAAAAGCCTTTCATTTGGGTCCACTCTGGAGCTCCTCTGCAATGGCTTTCTCCGCCGTGTTAAAATCCTCGTCGAAGACGATGTCCCATTGGCCTTCCCACTTGATGAAGAACTCCGTGTCCTCGTGGTACTTCACCCGGTGCACGTCCCCGGCCGGCGTGAACAGGTAATCCCCGACCGCCAAGTCGAACCTCTCCTTCTTGCTCAGGTTCCACACCGTCTTCTTCCCCTGCAACACCATCACATCGTGCCCGAACGTGTGGTGATGCGCCGGCTCCACGCTCCCGGCCGCGAACCGCACGATCGCCGACGTCGGCGTCTCCCGCAAAATCTTCATCGACCCGCCGGGGATCATCTCGATCGGATTTAACACCCTGCTCTTCACCAAGCAGCAGATCGAGCACTCCGAGCTAGGGTCTTGAGAAACGATCTTGGGGATTTCCTTCATGGAGGTGTCGAGGAAGGTCTGGATCTCCTCCGGCCATGGCTTGGATCCCGAGGCTGGACACGGCGATTTGAAGGGAGTGTTGAGCCAGGTCTCGAGGATCTGGACGCCAGCGGCGGCGTCAGTGGAGAGGCCGGAGAGCGCGAGGACGTTGGAGTTGTTGATGGAGCGGGCGTCGGCGGCGTCGCCGGGCGAGAGGCACGTGGCGGCGGAGACGCCAGGGAACTTGTTGGCAGCGATGGCGACGCCGACGCCGGTGCCGCAGGCGACGAGTCCGCGGGTTTCCACGGCGGGATCGGCGGCGGCGGAGACGCGGCGGGCGACCTCGGCGGCGGCGGAGTAATAGGAGTCGGTGCCGAGGTCGTCGACGGCGATGTTGAGGGAGCGGAGGTGGGCGACCATGGCGTCCTTGAGGTCGCTGCCGAAGGAGTCGGCTCCGGCGACGATCTTGATCGGAGGCGCGGCGGAATCGGCCATCGACGGCGGAGGAAGAGGGAGTCAACGGGGTTTGGAGCTTGGAAGTGAGTGAGGAAGTGTTGGATAGAGTGATTAACTGATTAGTGATTAGGACATTTTTAGTTAAATGTGAAAGGGCAATTTGGTCAAATCACGTAGATGCTTATCTGTGCCCTCTAGACAAATCCACTGTGCATAAAATAAGATAGCCAATATTCACACCACACAGAGCAAATTCTAAATTTGAATCCAGAAATATCAATTTTCTTTTAAGAAATAACGATAAATTTTTATTCCTTATTTTTTTTAGCGGAACAAAGTATTAATATTAAGTATATAAGACAATTATTTTTTATTGGGTTTTTGGTACATATTTTATATATATTATTAGAGTTTTGATACTTTGTCCGGCATTTTTGAACTAATCGTTACTTTTAAAAAATTGTTACTTATGCCACAAATATCCTTTAGATATAACAAAGATAAAATGGGACTCTTCTGCTTCAGCCACGACAAATGGCGGGACTCAAACTGTGGACTCACGGTCTCCAAAGCCCAACGCCAATCACAGTATGCATTATAGTGTGTGTGTGTGTATATATATATATAGATTGCTACTTATTGAATCTTTAGTGCTCATACATGATCCGAAACTCCATTCAGTGTCGAAAATGGTGCGTCGAAGCTGTGAGAAATGGGCGTGGAATCCAGTGCTTCGCAAGCTCACCCAACCATGGCGACAAGAAGAGGCAGAGAGAGACTCCTCAGCTCCTCAAAATCGCCGTGAGCGGCGTCACCGAGCTTCTCAGGCTCTTCTCTTCCTCGGGCCAAACAGCCAGGTAAAGACAAATCCCAATTCAGAGTTTCTTTCTTGCAAGCTTATAGGTTTATCCATTTTCGATTGACAGAGAGAGCGGGAAGCAGAGAGACGAGCTTTCAGTTTCGAGCATTGACGACGTTGTCGAGATTCTTCAACGCGATTACCAGAACGCTTATTTCGTGACCGGTGCGTTTTCTGCCGGTCTTTTTGAACGTTGACGACGCCGTTTAGAGGTTAATAACTTTGTGGCAATAGGGATTTTTTGTTCCGAAATCTACGACGAAGACTGCGTTTTCGAAGATCCAACGATCCAGTTTCGAGGTGAGAGAAGCTGTAACATCAATGTCGGTGTTATCTTAATATGATTTGTTACTAGCTTTGTAATTGGGTTCTCAGGTAGGGAATTGTACTCGAGGAACTTGAAATTGCTCGTTCCGTTCTTCGATTCTCCGTCGATCGGACTAAAAGAGATTCACAAGGTTAGATTATCACTCTATGAATCTAAAATTTCTGAATCCTTATTGTAAAGCACGAAAATTGTTGTCCGAACCCCTAAGGCGTTGAACTGCGCGGACATCGATTCTCCGAGAATGAATTTGGGGTTATGTATTTACATTCTATTCAGTAACGGACCCAAGATGCTAATACCGAGGGCTAAGTATTGAGGGAATTAAAGGCTAAATAAGCATAATTAAGGATAAATTTAGGCTTTGCAATTACTATATATCTACATTCTACATAATATTTTCTTAACAAATATACCCCTCCAAGTCACTATATTTAAATTTTTTAAATACACATTAGATCACTGATTTAGACTCAAGTAACATTATAGCAGAGACTTTCAAGTACTTAAATGATTGACATTATAATTTAATCCAATATATATAATTCACTACCAAATTCACATGGTACATAATTTTTCTTAATGAATCTCTTGCAGAACATCACTTCGGATCCGAATTATGTCGTAGCAACATGGAAGCTTAGGTACTTGACCCATCCAAATAGTTTGTTCTGTACCAATCTTTTTTACTCTTTATACCTAGCTATGTGCAAAAACATCTCAACAATGTGCGGCATTAATTTTTATTCAGGACCTACCTTAAGCTTCCTTGGAGACCTCTAATCAGGATCAATGGAAGCACGGTATACGAATTAGACCAAGAATTTAGAGTAAGTATAAAATTCTTTTGTGTTTGTTCTTCATTAGCGAAATTTGTTTCAAATGTACGTAATGAACAGTGTTTAGCTCTATAACAGATCGTAAGGCACGCCGAGAGCTGGAGGGTTTCAGCACTCGAAGCAATTGGACAGATCTTCACACCTTCATAATTGAAAACAGTAAGCTCTAGTTATGGAGATGTCGAGTGGGCCGAGGCCTGGCCGGCCCAAAAATCCTAAAGCCGGGGCCGCGGGCCGGGCCTTTAAGTATCCAATGAAGCCCGTCCCACTTGATACAAGCGCCTGATATGCGTTTATGATTGGCGGTGTATGTACATATTAGAAGGGTTAAAATCATCATTTTGTAGTAACCTATTAAATTATCATAGATGATAATAAATTACCAATATACATACAATGTATATTCTTTGATCATTGTGAAACCCTATTATTGTAAAATATATGTAGTGAAAACCTTATAAACAGTGATTTTATTAAGCCCATGAAAGAAATACAATCTGCCAAATTCGGATAAAACTATAAATTATTTTCAAAAATAATAATGAATATAAAGCAAGAAGATATATATCCTTCCAAGTGCCAAGCTAACCTAAAGGCCAAAATTAAACCCTAATATATGTACAAGTATAGATATATATAAATCTACGTGCATGCATGTATATACGCTGTATGGCTAAAGAGCACGAGAAGAATGTGCAGGCGCTTCAAATCTGATGTAGTCATACATGAGCCCTCCGAAAGGGCCTGAACTCCGGGCCTGAGTAAGGTACATAACATTCCGCCCTTCCTGCAGTGCATAACCAGGAACGTTGATGTTGAAGAGCCAGTACAGCCCGTGGATCCCGTGCCTGGCAATAGAGTTGTCCCGCCCGATCAGGTGAGACTGGAACAGCGGCCGGTATGTGTTTGGGTCGTTGAACCGCACTTGCAAGTCTGTTCCCGTCGCTGTGGCCACCGCTACTCGCAGCGTGTAACTCCCCCTCCTATTCACCCTTTCCACATTGAACCTCACCTGCCACGTTGTCGACTGGTACGTTCCGTTTTCCGCCCTCCGATTGACGTGCGCATAGAACCAGTCCCGCTGGTACTCGCTCTCGCCGACAGTGTAGACGAGGTCGTGGTCGGGGTAGAGATCGGTGTACCGGTCCCACAAGCCGTATTGTCGGAATCTGTTACCTGGCTTGTTGGCGATGTGTCTATTCTCCAGCGTCGGTAGCGGGTTAGGGATGAAGAACTCGCCGGCGGTACGGTCGGGAAAACCAATTTCCCACAATGTAGGACCGTTCCTTGGCGGATCATAAACAATGCTGTTTAGGTCAATGCTTTGACCGGGCTTGACGGTAATTGTTTGACCGTACATGTAATCGCCAATGACTCCCGGTACGAATGCGTAGAGATTGTAGTTTCCGGGCCTGACATTCTTGATCGAGAAGTTCCCGATTGCATCGGTTTTCACCCAGAATTGATACCCCTTGTTTTCCGTCTGCCACGTGCCAGCGTCTCCGGGTTTAGCCAGCCCCACGTAAGAACGTTCAACAGCGAAAGAAGTGTTCTTCACGTATCTGTCGTTTACCAGCAGCTGACCGTTTACTATGCCTCGCTGCGACCTCGACGGAAAATCCTCGGAGTTCACGAAACTGTACGGCCACATACGCGATTCCATCTTCGCTTGTGCCTTGGCCTTCTCCCACAGAACATCGTGATGATTCTCAGTCGAACCTTTGACTTTGTTGAGGTAAACAGCGATCGGACCGTAGACTTTCTTCCATGACTCTCCTTGCTCGAAGCTCATGACCAAGTCTCTTCCGACGTAATGGCAGCTCATGAAAACGGAGAGCGAGGTGGGCCCCACGTGTGACGTGAGCTCCTGCTTCATCGGCCCCGTCGTGAGGAACTCGTGGCTCGGAGTGATCACCCAGAACCCGACGTCGGGGCGGGAGCTGATCCAGCCGTGGACTTTGATGTTGCGGTGGTCCATGGAGTATTGGTACTTGTCGTCGACCTCTCCTTGGAGATCGTGGTCCGAGGGGTTCGTTAGGAGCACGGCCTCAGGGTAGGCGAGCTTCTGGCCGGAACTGCGGTCTTGCGCGGTCGGCATGATTCTTCGCCGGTCGTCGGAGGCTGCCATGTACTGGAAGTTCTCCTGCCGGAGCTTGAAGACTGCTCTGACCGCGCTAACCAGTGTTGCCGGAGTTTCTGCCTGGTGCTCGAGAATGGTGTACGTGTAGTATCCGGGATAGTCGCGTAAGATTATGTACCTAAGGATCATGAAAAGAAATAGAATTAATAGAGTTTATAAGATAATGTTGAGAAAACAAATAGTTCTATAAAAAATAAAGACCTAACAAATACAAGATCATGGGTTAGTCCTAAATATGATCCCATATTGTAGTTAACAATCATGGTAAATTACTTAACATTCTATAATCAATTATTATGTCACGTGGCATGCCACGTGGCGGCCAAGTGCCATGTGGCAAAAGCTGATTGCCACATAGGTGGATTTACTCGGTCAACTCCCAAATGTCAAGTTTGGGTACTTTTGTCGCCATTTACGGATGTTGTATACACAGCAGAGAATTTGATCAAAGGTTAGGTACTTTCGCCGCAATTAACCCATAAAAATAACATTTGATAACTAATCATGAAGTTTTTTTTTTTCTTCTATAAAACTTGAACCCTAGAGTATATATATATTTTTTCAGTACACATTATCTTTCTAAAGTATATTTTGTTGTTTTTTGTTTTCTAAGATACAATACATATCTATTTGTATCGAGTGATAATCATGATTTGTATTTGGATGAATGATGAATCTATTTCTTAGTTATCTTGCTAAGTGTTTTAATAAATGTATAGTTAATAACTTGACAAATTAATAATTTTTATATATTAAACAATGATTCACGATATAGTAACATGTTAGGAATTATTATTCATTGAAATATAACACTTGAGCATATTTAATATTTAGGGTTAAATAAAATTCATTCTTTGATTTTTAGATGGATACTCAAGGGACTCATCAACTGTCAACACCAAAAAAATCACAATTTTAGCGGTACATGTTATTAAGGATCATATACCGAAAGAAAGAAGAAAAAGAAAACAATAATTTAATGAGTTTAAGGTTTAGGGTTTAGTTATTACCTCTTGTCGACGTTTACTGGATATGCGTCGCTGGTCTGATTCCACGCCCTCGTGAACGAAAGCTCTAACAGATTCTCGTCGTCTCTCACGACCTTAAACTCCGCCCCCCCTAACCGGTCGTAATGGCTGATGACACTGCCATTCCTCTCCTCACCCCAAACAATGTCCCAATACCCTCGGTTCCCCGCTAGGTTGCGCGTCTCGAGTAGATTATCGATTCCCCCGTATTTGATCCCGATGACATCGCCCCCGGGAACCGAGAACGTGAGCTCCACACGTCCATTGGCAACAACGACCACATTCCCAACGTGCCTGAGATTCTCGTGCTTCAACCCAAGAGCTCTCTTCGCGGGCGCCGTGTTGGTGTTGTTATGATCTCCCCGGAGAACTCTTCTCGTCGAAAACGATGTCGTTCTCAAAGGACTGCAGAGTAGAAGAAACGACAGGAAACCTAACAGCAGGAGCTTCGCGTCCATCTCTCTAATGAAGAATAAGAATGCTAATGAAGCTTGAAAGCGCAGAGTGACTTAATTAAACTATTTATAGCGTAAGGTTTTGGTAAGTCGTAGATATTATATGGTCGAGTTTAATAAATAACTATCATACCCTGATTCAAATCGAGTTTGAAAAAAATAAATAAAAGATTAGTGATGAATCCAAGATTCTGATCGAATTTAGTAGATACTTAAATAATCTTAATTTTAATAATCGAGCACGTGAATAAATATGATAAATCTTATTCTCGAATTTGCGTAAATATCGTGTTTTAACAGTTAATTAGTGACTGATTATATGATTTTTGATACCATGCAAACAGAGTATATTTATGGACGACGTGGGCCAAATTATTGGAAATTTAAAGGATTTTTTGCGTCAATTTTCCTTTTTATACTCTTTTTTTTTTTTTTTTTTTGCCAGCTTCTCTGTTCTTAGACTTTTTTTTTAGTCAATATTCTTGCTTTAGACAATTTTTTAAAACTTTTTTCTTTTAAGATTTTCTTTAATATTTTTGGTATCTAAGATTTTTTTTTTTTTTTTTTAATGGGGTATCTATGTTTTATATATACCTAAATGTTCACGTGTTGGTGAATAAAATTTTAGTCATTGTGTTCAAGTGTTGAACTTTCTCTTCAAAATTTGAACCATGGTATTCAAGTGTTGCATTTTTTTTTCCTTTTATATAACCTAAGATCTTCATCAATTTTAAACCTTGATAAATTAATAAAGTAGAGACCGCAAAACTATTATATGATCAAGGTTAAATTTAGCACATTGGTCTTAAATCAAGACTGAACAAACTATAAATGATTAGTGACTATTAATTTTACAAGGTTTTACTGAATCTAATCCCGTATACATTATGTTTATGTACCAAAAGAATAGAAATATATAATGTAAAATAATAAAAACAGTAAAAATACTCAAGTTGTAGTCAACTTTGGTAAAACAGTAGCTGTGTCCAATTTCTTTAAATAAATAATAACAGAGGAGAGATTTAAATAATAATAATAATAAAAAAAAAAAACTAAGTAAAAATGTATGGAGAGGAAACATATTCTAATTCCATTATGTTCTCGTAATAAAAATTGACGGTCCTTTATATACTATGTCATAGAAAATGAACTTATGTATTTTTCACATTATTATAAAAATTATCTACAAATACATTTTACTATAACTTGAATATTTTACCGATATTATTTTTTAATTTAAATATAATATTTCTATAATGTATTAATCTAGCAGGCAGCCACTGGACTGTAGTTTGTGAGCTTGAGAAAATTGAACATACAGTATATTGTAATACATACATATATATATATATATATAAATATAAATGTCAAATTTCACATGCAAATATTGACTCGTGCAATGCATCTTATAACTACAACTCGTATATTGTATCACATCATCACCACTAATTCACCATCAAACATCAAGTAAAATTAATTCAAATCTCTAGCTTGATCCATCTCAAATTTGCAATAATAAATTACATACGGTAGAATGATCAGATTATAAATATATATACCTTAATGAAATTAAGTCAATAAAAAAAGAAAAAGAAAATCTCATTACTATATAACTTTTAGTACATAATTAAATGTTAAAAAATTAATTGAGCAATCAAATGATACAAGCCAATAATAATCTACACTACAGGCGTTATTGTCAATTAACAATAATTACTAATTCAAGGTAAAAAAAAAAAAGAATTACTTAGGTGGAAAGAAGAAGGAAAAAACACCCTTCTCTAGACAACAAAAAAATTCAAGATTATTCCTAGAATTGCATGTATAAATATTTCAACACTAACTAATTTTAGTATAAGATCTATATCATTCAATTAATAAAATCAATCCTTCCTCCAAGCGTATAGCATCAGAGAGAAGCCTCCGTTCGTGCTCGTCGACGACGACGAGCACGAGCTCCTCGACCCGCCTTCGCTGCTCTCCTCGGCCCACTGAAGCACGCTCCAGCTCGACGACGAGGACAGCGAGCCAAAGCTATGACGACGGTCAATGTTATTATTATTATTACCGGCATTGTTGCGGTTAGTCTTCTCCGTCGACAACGAGATGCTCTTCCTCAGAAGCCGCTTCTCCGGGCCCACCATCTCTGGCCAGACGCCACATGTATCTCCGACCAAAAATACAAAAACGCCGTGACCGTAATTGTCACCGTTAACCCAATTGAACACATCCCAGAAGAACTCGACCTCGACGCCGTCAACAAAGATCCTCTCGTTCCCTCGGAACTTCCACGCGAGCCGCCTCACCACGAGCTTTACCTCGTCGTCTACTCGCACTCTCAGTGTCCCAGCCTCGGAACATTCGATCACGATCAGGTGCTCCAAACCGGAAATAACCGCTCGTGACGCGTAGCGCCCGCGACCGAACGCGTGCTCCCGTCGCGAGAGCAGGCTTGGCTCCGCGCGCGAGGCGCCACCTCCCGAATCGCATAGGAAGAACTCGACGCGATCGTCGGACACGACGACGAGGTGGAACCCGGACTCGGGCTCGGCCGAGTCGCGGAACTCGGCGCGCGTGAAGTCCCAGTGTAGCCTGAGGTTGCGGCGGCGCGTGAGGTGCAGGGATTTGGAGGCGGGGCGGAAGAGAGAGAAAGGCGCGGGGCGGAGGGAAACGGTGACGGAGAACATGTGGGAGGCGAAGACGGTGAGCGTGTGGGAGGCTACGGTTTTGGCCCACGTGAGGGTGAGGTGGGTGGGCGAGCCGCCGAGGGAAGTCTGGTAGACGCACGTGACCAGGTTCTGGGTGGGCGTTGGATCGTGATGATGATGAAGATGATCGGAAGGAGTGTTTGGCTGACTGAAACACGATTGGATCATCTTGTTTTCTTATGACTGAGCATGAAAAATACCAGGGTTATATACTCATATATATATATATATATATGTGGGATAATAGCGGCATAAGTCCTCAACTTTTACTCAACTGGGGCGGCATAGCCCCAACCCCATTTAATAGCGGTATAAGTACCAAAAGATGATTTCTTTCCATATTTGACTAACGGAAGTAGTCAACGTTTGCGTGGTCAGCTTCTCATCAACATGGACGCCACGTAATCCGACATGTCACCATACACGTCATCCTCGCGTCATCAAATTTAATGCAATCGCCATTAATTTTGCATTAAATTTGATGACGCGAGGATGACATGTATAGTGACATGTCGGATTACGTGGCGTCCACGTTGACGAGAAGCTGACCACGCAAACGTTGACTACTTTCGTTAGTCAAATATGGACGGAAATCATCTTTTGGTACTTATACCGCTATTAAATGAGGTTGGGGCTATGCCGCCCCAATTGAGTAAAGGTTGAGGACTTATGCCGCTATTATCCCTATATATATGTGTGTGTGTGTTTGAAAATGGAAGCAGGAATATTGGAGCGTATCCAACGAGTGATGCACTTTTGTCAAAAAGTGTTCTTATTAAAGAAAGAAGATAGAGGGTTGGGTTGGCTAGTAATTAGCGTTGGAATAGCAATTTAACTTCTTTTTTTTTAAATAAATTGTTAAACTTAAATGAGGACGAGGTAAGTAGTATCGTACTATAATAATAAACCAAATTGTTAAACTTAGTGATTTGGGGGTGCTTTAATTATTTTTTTTAAATGGAAATAATTATGAGTATAAAATAATGATAATGATGATGATGAGCACCCCAAATTGCATACAGTTCATGAGATCCAATCACGTTGGATTCTTCCTCAAATTGCGCCTTTGAAAGTGTCATGAGCTTCTCTTTCAAAAAAAGAAAAGAAAAATAAAAAAAAAGGTGTCATGAGCTGTGTTACATTACACTCTTGAGTCTTGATCTTGAATGTGGGGTTTCACTTTTTACTTTCTAGGTTGGTTTTGTATCATAATTATATTCATTTCACAGGTGACTTTTTATGTCTCAACAGTCAACACATATAGTTGTTAATCATTTCATTTTCCACAAAATAAATTTATAAAATATCAAGTAACAAGTATATGTCTATATCCATGTTTAATTTTAAACTTTAAAATGCCGACGTGTCAGTTGATAGTCTATTTTTACTATTCACTAAATATTGAAAATTACAAGGATATAGTTTATTTTTTTTATTCTATTTTTGCCAATATCACCAATGGAGCAAAAAGAATAATGATTATCTATTTTTTCAGGGTTTATTTTTTATTCTAGAATTTGACGGCTTGATCTCGATCAGACGGTTCTAATGATTTTGGAATTAAAATGAATAATGCTATGTGAATGCTTTCTATGGACTATAAATTAATTTAAGAGAAATTGCACCAAATAATTAAATTGAAACATAAGTTTAGCAAAATAGTCAAATTTTGGTTAATTTTATAAACTAGTCAATTAATCATTTAAGTGAATTTTTAATTTGGCTAGTTTATATAATTAACCAAAATTTTATAAATGGTTAATTGGCTAGTTTAAAAAATTAACCAAATTTTGGCTATTTTGCTAAACCTATGTTTCAATTTGGCTATTACTCTTAAGAGCCATTAATTTAATTGCTAATTGATGGTCCAGAGAAACAATTAATAATTTATTAACAATACGAAAAAATAGTATATCCATTTTTTTTGAAATTGGTCAAATTATCAAGAATTTTAAGTGGTCAAACTATCAACTTAAGGCTATAAAAAATATAATTAAGCTGGTGAATTCACCAATATAACCTAATTAGTCCGTACGAATTGTTAAATTAAAGGGCCAATAAATATTCTATTATCATTGAAGAGACAATCATTAAAATTTGACTATATATGTAACATTTTCATGATTTATTGTTCAAGTCTTATTTTCATTTCGTCAGAAAAATATGGCTACTTTATAAAATGGGGGTATGATAATCGATAATCGCATGATACTCCAATATTACAAATATAGTGATCGAGTATTGGTAAGGTTTTGAAAACTAATAACTTATACTTTAAATAAAAATTTAGACAGCATAATTTTTATTAAAAAATTAACATTTTGATTATTTTTTTTCCGCTAAAGCTTTGGACTTTATAGAGTTTGCCGATTCAAAAATTCTCTTAATTTCTAAATTTAAAATTTTATCAAAAAGGAAAAAATCAGTGCCAATTGTTGAGAAAAAAAAAAACAAAAAAACAAAACAAAACAAAGAGGCCGGCGGAGGCCACGAATATTGATGAAGACTATAAGGACATTTAAAGTTGTTAATTAATTTAATCACAGAACCCATATTTGGATAAAGGTTGTTAGATTACTTCTCGAACAAAGCTAATATAGCCCGTTAGCATTTTGATCACCATAAGTGGTCTGACTCTCGAGATCAGGATCTTAAACTGCTGGCGGGATCTTAGACCTCCGTGCTAGGTAGTTGGTGATGCGAGGTTGACGAATATTGTGGTGCTGAGCGAGGTTGAAAACAAAGACAAAAAGCTAGAATTAAAAAACGCCATAGATCATGACTGACGTGATAGAGCTTCTTCGATGAGGAGTCTAGGCTTAAGCCGCACATCTAATTAAGTAATATTCGACGAGGTCTTTCTTTTAGTTTAATCATCTAATTATACACAACTCAAACACATATTTTCCTATATTTTTTTAATGTGGGACTTTATTTTCATGAAAGAAAAAAACTTTAACCATGTATTTCTCTACAAGCGTCGGTAAAAGTTTATCTTCTATTTAATCTATACACCTCAAACGCTTACCTTTTTGATAAAGACTTTAGTTTCACGCAAAATAATAGTAGACTTTAGTTTAACCATGCCGGTCACAGTTGCGCATGCAGAAAGAAGCTTCTCAAAGTTAAAATTGATCAAGTCTTATCTTCGATCAACTAGGTCTCAAGATAAGTTGAGTGGTTTAGCTACATTGTCTATCGAAAAAGACATGGTCGCGAAACTCGATAATGCATAGTTGATTAGTACTTTTGCTTTTAAAAAAGCTAGACGTGTCTTATTTGGATGATAATTTATTTATTATATAAATATTCTATATACTTTTATATCAAAATTGAATTTTGCACTAACGGTAGGGGGCCCAAAATTCTCCTCGCCTAGGGCCCCGAAAACTCTGGGCATGGCCCTGGCTTTCATCCATGTGCTACACAAAATGTGTCAATAAAAGTGATGGAGATCTCAGATCACTTTCATCTGCACGGTTGGGAAACAGGACTGAAAATAGCAATTTAAGTCGCTCGTTTCCGAATTGTTCCAATGAAATTTACTGTAGCTTTATTTTCCTATACTTTTCCAATATGGACTTTATTTTCACACTAAATTTTTTTAAAACTTTCAACCGCGCGTTTCACAAAATAGGTATGTAAAAGTGAAAGACATTACTTTCAGCTGCGCGTTCTCTGAAAGTATGATTTCTTAGTGATTATTAAAATTTAAAAATATCATTAATAATCAATATCATTAGCTAGTGATTAATATTCGTCCATTAATAATGACAAATACAAATATATTCGTCCATTTTGTTTGAGATATTTTACAATTACAATAACTATTATACGGTCTAATTAAAATAGCCGACATTCAATTATTTAAAATAAAGTGATTAATATTAACCTGAGATTAAGTATATTTTAAGCTTTTATACATATATATTATATAACCTAAAAATCCGTAGTATACGTCACTCTACTGTCACATCGCTTCTCAAACCCCAAACCCTAGGTTTCGTCGCTGCAATCTCAGCTCCGGCGACAATGGCGACGACCGTGAAAGATGTCTCTTCCCACGACTTCGTCAAGGCTTACGCCGCCCACCTTAAGAAATCCGGCAAGGTCTTTCCTTTTCTCCGTTCTGCTTTTTTTTTTTTTTTTCTGTTTGGTTCTCGAGAAAACGCACGAGAGATTTCTTACGATTTTTGCTTGGGTATTTCGGTTTTGAGGATTCTGAAATTTGGAAGCGAATACACAGTGTGATCGAGTAGAGAATTGTTTTAGGATTTATTAAATTGTGTGTCGTTGCGTGCGTGTATGTGCATGAAATTTGTTCACGAGATCAACAAGTTCATCGTGTCAAAGTGATGATTTCTGGTTTCTAGTTTCTTACGGTTTCAATCCGTCCCGTCGCTTGTGCAGATCGAACTTCCCGAGTGGATCGACATAGTGAAAACCGCCACATTCAAGGAGTTGGCTCCTTATGACCCGGACTGGTACTTCATCAGAGCCGGTAATGTTACTCTTACGAAAGCTCTGTGCTTATTCTCAATATATTCATGGAATACATAATATACATAATATATATTCATATAAATCGAGTAAAAAAAACTCCGCCTCTTAGGTTAATTTGCAATGGCGAGATTCTACTAGTGTGGACCCATTTTATATTGATCATAACATCTAAATTTTTTGCAGCTTCCATGGCTAGGAAGATCTACCTAAGAGGAGGTATGGGAGTGGGGTCGTTCCAAAGGATTTACGGCGGGAGCAAGAGGAACGGAAGCCGACCTCCGCACTTCTGCAAGAGCAGCGGTGCCATCGCTCGCCACATTCTTCACCAGTTGCAGAACATGTCCATCGTCGAAATTGACCGTAAAGGGTGAGCCAAACATTCTTTTAATAGTGATTATCAACTTAATTTTTTAGCGATTATTCGCTTTAATTATAAGCTGCTAGTGTTTCGGGACGAAATCGTCATCATGCGTGTTTTTTGATCTCGTGATTAGAATATGAAAGTTTGTAATTTTGGGTTTGTGGCAGGGGAAGAAAAATCACGCCTGGGGGGCGGCGAGACCTCGACCTAGTCGCCGGAAGTATCGTGGTTGTTCCTGGAACAATGGGATTCTGATCATTGCTCCACTCTTTTTTATGCAATTTTCAAGCTTGGAGAGTTCTTTTTAGTTGGTCGTATTGATTTATTCTTTTATTTTGTTAATATAAAGATCCAAGGGTAATAAGATATATTTTTAGCTGCGTATAACTTGTTAAAAGGGAGAAATCAAATCTATTGATTATCTTTGCATTTTCACAATCAATTTAATTTGAATCAGGTACAATTTTTCTGAATTTATCTAGATTGTGTTTGTGCTTATGTTATTCTAAAATAAGTAAGCCAATCTAGATAAAATAAATAATCTTGATTAATTATAATTTTATTTTGTGTGGATTCAGTTTTCCAACATAAATTTATCAAGGTAATTTGTAGCTCGTATATTTCTGGTCAAACATGACTCAAAGTTTGACTTATGTTTGTTTTTCATTGTGCAAAATTATCATGCTTCTCAAGAAAAGAAAAAAAGAGAGTTTATAATAGTTGAAAGGTACTTGATTTAAAGTGTAAATACTATTCCAATCTTATTTAATGGATGTATTATATGTATGTTAAGGTGGATTGTATAATTTAGTTTATGAATTTTTATATTATTAATTATCTATACTATACTCCTTGTGTATTATAAAAGTCTACCTTTTAACATTATCTTATTGTAGTGAAAAAATATATGATTGCGATTTTTTATATATATTCTCATAGTTTTTATTACTATATATTATTAAAAATAATTGAATTATTAAGGAGATCGCACGAATATTATATTCAAATATTCATTAACATTTACATTACTCGCTATATTCAAAAGATTGGATCGAAATGGGCCCAAAGTCCTTAATGTTGAGCCCAGCCCAGCCCAATATAAAAAATTTCTATCTCTCCTGCAAATATATATATATATATACTGTATACATATGTATATTGTATATCTATAATATATACAATTATTAAAGCATGTGTCTTTCCAGTTATATACGTTGAATTGGAAGTGTATTAATTTTGGTCCTCGGAATATTCGAAGACTTTTATTACTTAATAAAATCACACAGCTAAATTAATAGCGCTAAATAGGAATGGTCAATAACCTCAGAAATGGGCAAGTTTGATAGTGACAAAGGACCATATAGAGATTGAAAATTCTGATAAGAAATAATGTGTTTCGAAGCCAAATATATATATATAATGCAAATATGTATATTTATTCATTTATGATATTGGAAAAAAATTGTCTTGTTCAAAATATAAAAAAAAACATTGCTCAATTTTCTATCATGTTCTTCTCACACCTTGCCTTGTTTTCGATGTTTTTCTTTGTCTATTGAAAAATAATACTCAATCAATGCGTTCTCACCAAGGGATTTGTTTCTTATGTTATTAAATTGATGCAAATGATATTATAATTATTTTAAACATTTTACAATTCGTTTGCTTAGAAATAGAAATATCCATTATTATATATATATATATATATATATATTAACTCTTCTTATGAGAAACTTACGAATTAAATCAAAATGATCTTTGCTGAATTGTACGCAATTTTAGTCAATTGCAACGAAAACGATATATTTGATCATATATATATATATAGTATTATATTTATAATATTCATATTCACGATCGAATTTGTGCACTATTATTATATCAATAGCATAAGTCCATATTATATATTTATATATATAATTTATGAACAAGACATGAATGTGATTTATGATTGAACGAAGAAATCTCGAGCGATATTTTGGTTTTATGGGATATCGTGCATAATAAATATTTTTTTGACGGTTTTCTGGTTTTTTCTTTGAATAATAACTAAATTCAGTGAACTTGTTCTCAAACACAAGAACCAATTAAACATTTAAAGAATAAAAAGAAGATTTAATACTAAAAGTAGAACATAGGATTCCCCAGTCTTCACGTATATATAATATATACATATTAATATGATTTGTTTATGGATATGCATGCAGAAAATAAACTTGTAAGTTGAATCATTGTATGCACGTGCATGCATGTGATGAAGTATATTAAATTATAATATATATTTATATACTGTGACCTAACCTTCTTGAACAGATCATGAACAGCTGAAAAACGATCATAGCTAGAGTGCTAGACTAAGTTCATTTTTGTCCGTACATATTCGGAAACACCCATGACTTGGAACTTAGAAGTTAGAAGTATATATAATTTATAATACTATCATGATCACAAACACATATGATATCTAACTAATTAAGAAGAAGGTTATAAATATGTATATTACATAATATAATTAGAACTTAAAAATACTTAATTGATATCGATTAATTGGAGAGAATCAATTGCGAGATAGACAAAGTTATTATCCGTTATTTGTGTATAATATAGATACAGTATAACCTCTATAAATTAATACTCGATAAATTAATAGTCGCGATTAAATAATATTTTTGTCCAGTCCCGACTCGGGCCTAACTAGCTAAATTAATAATTCGCTAGATTTATAAGATAATAATTTTTTAAGTAAGTATATAGGTCCCAAGTGATATATAAATTAATAGTTCAATATAAATAATTATAAAATAACTATAAATAAAATAAAATAAAATATAAACAACTATGAAATGAAATCACATTAAATAAAAAGATAAAATTACATCACTAATTATGTAGTCTTCTTAAAATATGATTCTATAGTAATTATTACAACTTTAATTATCACTACTCTATGAAGTTGTTGTCATTCCTCTTTAATATCATTGGGCTCTTTAATATTTATGACATTGATACTATAATAAAATCTTTTTAAACCATAATAATAGTCTCTCTTGATATTCTTAATATTGATACTTTGACATTCTCGATAGAATAAAATGAAATAATTTTTTGTTCGTAAAGATGTTTATATACTTATAGCTGACTAATATTTTTTCTTCATTAATGTGTAAATTAATATATTATTAATTTATATGTTAATTAATAATCCGATAAGATAATATTTTTTGCCGGTCCCAACAATATTAATTTATAGAGGTTCTACTGTATATGAAAACAAAGACACACGAATAGAACAATTGCATGAAGCTAACCTCCTATTTCTAATTTTGGAAAACTGAGTTTATATTACCCGGTCGGGTTGTAATACAGCTACCTAACCTTCGCTCGATACGACAATATTGGCCGTTTGGGGTCTACACTACACGAGTTTTCTTTCGGGTCAAAACCTCTCTAATTATATAACCTCTACTCAGAGCCGGTCTTGAGGGTATAAAATGTAGGCATGTGCCTATAATAGGTTTTCACCTAGTGATACCGAAGGACCCCAAGGGAATATATATATATATATATATATATATATATATATATATGTTATACACTTAGCATTGAAATTTAATTTTATAATTACAAAAGTGGCCCCAAAATTGATTTTCGCCTAGGGCCCCAACAAATTCAGGGCCGGCCCTGCCTCTACTCAAAATGATATTGTCTGTTTTGGCTTGACCTGCACAATTTTTTTATTGACTAAAATTATTCCTCGTGATATAACCATCTCTACTCGTTATCATTATCGTCCAATTCGGCTTCGCAACTACCTCATTTCTACTCGATATGATATAGTCTGCTTTGAAACGAGGCCATATAAGTTTGCTCTTGGACTTTTGCCAAAAATACTCATTAAAATGTGATCATACCCAAGCCGGCCGCCAAGCGATATGTGTGTTATAAATGGAAAATTTATTATACTTTATGTATAATTTCACAAATTACACAAATAAATAAGTGTTAATTAATAGCCATTTAAACAAAATGGTTGATTGAGAATTGAGATATACATTTGGTGATTAATGCTAAAGCGATTGGTCATCCAAGCTCTTAATACGAATGACCCTTCAATACCAGAATCTTAATTGAATAACTCATTAGTATGGTGTCACTGTCAATTATTAAATTTAAAATATTAGTTAACAGCTGGTCGATGGCCCAAAATATTAATTATGAAATTATAATTAAGAACAAAACAGATGTCAATTTTGTTAGAACTAATAATAATAATAATAATAACAATAATAATAACAACAGTAACTATAGCCTTATTTAAAAGTAGCAACCTTTTAAGAATTTTAAGTACTAACTAAATCTATAATCTTCGTATGTAGGCTTAGTATTGGTCAATGATTTAACTTCCCAAATTTATCTTCTTATAAACTTAATATTAAAGTTAATGAAATTTTTAGTACGTTTATAAAACCCTTGCTTTAGTTCTTTTTTTAATGGCTAAGATTACGTATGAAGTAATTAGTGGATATAAAACTGCAAATTGTTTTTCATGATACTAAAAAGACAATATATTAACAATATTGGATGATATAAATTTATTATTTGATTGATAAACTATATTATAAATAAATTAATAATTTTATAATATATGTATACATTTGTCAATACGTAAATACAAAAGCAATAATGAGATAATTATGAAATGTATAATTATGTTAACTTTTTTCGTTCGATGATCTGTCTTTAAGCTCTGAACACATATAATTATTGAATATTTCTAAATATATATGTATATATATATATATAGGGAAATTTTAAAAAATGACTCTCAAAAAATACTTATTTCGGTTTTGTTCCCCGATTTAATGTTTTTGAAAAACTATTCCCGAAATTGTATTCTTGCCCAAAATACCCTTTAGACAGTTTTTTACATAAAGTTTGACAGTTTTTCCTATCAAGGTAGACAGTTTTGATGGGTGGACATTTTTCTATACCAAGTTTGAGTGTTTTCTCTTTCGGGGTAGACAGTTTGTTTGAAGTTAGATAGTTTTCTGGGTAAAGTTAGATAGTTATCCTCTCGAAGTTAGACAGTTGGTTGGTTTCAAAATATTGCAACTTTGTGTAAACAGTTTTCCTCGTAAAGTTAGATAGTTTTCATCTTGAAGTTGGACACTTTGACGACTTAGTGTCGAGAAGTTAGTTTTATCCCCCGTCATAAAGTGTCGGATAGTTTTATACACGATGTTAGTTTGTTTTCTCTTTCGGGGTAGACATTTTGTTTAAGTTGGATAGTTTTTCCCGTTAAATTTGATGGTTTTACTCTTGAAGTTAGACAGTTTAATGTTCCATAAAATATTGCAAGTTTTTGTAGACAATTTTCTTCACCAAATTGGATAGTTTTTTTAGTGAAGTTACACACTTTGACAAGTTAGGGTCAATAAGGATAGTTTTATCCACCCCTCATCAAAACATAATTTTTAAAATTAGATAGTTTAATACATGAAGTTAGATTGTTTTCTCTTTCGGGGTAGACAGTTTGTTTAAGTTCGATAGCAAGTTTTTGGACAGTTTTATTGACCGAGTTGGATAGTTTCTTTGGTGAAGTTAGACACTTTGATAAGTTAGGGTCAAGAATGATAGTTTTATCCCCCGTCAATAAAATATAATTTAATAAGTTAGACAGTTTAATACTTAGAGTTAGGCAGTTTTCTCTTCTGGGATAGACAGTTTGTTTGGTTGGATAGTTTTCCCTGTTAAGTCGGACAGTTTGACCCTTCAAGTTAGACAGTTTGATGTTTCACTAAATATTGCAAGTTTTTTTGGACAGTTTTCTTCACCGAGTTGGATATTTTTTGTGGTGAAGTTAGACACTTTGATAAGTTAGGGTCAAGAATGATAGTTTTATCCCCCGTCAATAAAATATAATTTAATAAGTTAGACAGTTTAATACTTAGAGTTGGGCAGTTTTCTCTTCTGGGATAGACAGTTTGTTTGGTTGGATAGTTTTCCCTGTTAAGTCGGACAGTTTGACCCTTCAAGTTAGACAGTTTGATGTTTCACTAAATATTGCAAGTTTTTTTGGACAGTTTTCTTCACCGAGTTGGATAATTTTTGTGGTGAAGTTAGACACTTTGATAAGTTAGGGTCAAGAAGGATAGTTTTATCCCCCATCAATAAAACATAATTTATTAAGTTAGACAGTTTAATACTTGGAGTTAGACAGTTTCCTCTTCTAGGTTAGACAATTTGTTTAGTTGGATAGTTTTTCCCATTAAGTCGGACAATTTGACCCTTCAAGTTAGACAGTTTGATGTTTCACTAAATATTGCAAGTCCTTTTGGACAATTTTCTTCACCGAGTTGGATAGTTTCTTTCGCGAAGTTAGACACTTTGATAAGTTAGGGTCAAGAAGGATAGTTTTATCCCCCGTCAATAAAACATATATTAAGTTAGACAGTTTATTACTTGGAGTTAGACGGTTTTCACTTTCGCGGTAGACAGTTTGTTTATGTTGGACAGTTTTTCCTATTAAGTTGGATAGTTTTACTCTTGAAGTTAGATAGTTTGGTAAAAAGGGTATTTTAGGAATAAAAAAATTCAGAGACAGTTTGGGGAATAATTTTTCAGAAACAAAAAATTGGGGAACAAAACCGAAATAAGTGTCTTTTTGGGGGTCATTTTTCAAAGTTATATATATTAACTTACAAAACATTAGCAACAAGTGAACTATATTTTTGAAAGAAACAAAAATAATTAAAATTGATAAATTCAATTTATATATATATAACCATGAAAATCAAAATATTTGAATATTTACATTGTTATAATTAACTCAAATATATATCATATATGCTTTTATATTCAGTGAATGAAGATGCTATATATCAGTTAAACGTGAGAGAAAGACGAATGATTCGCCTAATTCGGTCGGCATACATAGTTTTGGTCGGAAAAAGTGGCCGTGAATAATTCCGACGGCCATTTTGGAAATGTCTATCCTTAAGCTATAATATTAGAATATATTCCAATTACCGATAACTGGTTTGGCTTTTTTCTTTGAATTTTATAATTTATAATCACACCTTTTTTCCTTCTGTACGTTTTTGACCTATTTTCCTGTACGGCATCTACGGAAAGAGTATCAACAAAAATAAGTCAAACTAGGAAGTTGAAATTTAATTTAAAAATCAGGTCCATTGAATTGCTGATCAACATATGTAAGATAAAGATGTAAGTTTTCTATATATTATAGTCAGATTAAAAAAATATTGATCTAAAATTGGAATAATTTAAGTGTCTACGTGACAGTGTGACTCGCAAATTGCATCTTATGAGTGCTTAATTAAGTATTAATTGATGTTAATATAATTATTATCCATTCCAAAAGCAAAAACATAATTATAAGAAAAACCAGTGCCTGTTTGCCACTAGTATTTGTCCCGAAGCCATATTTTTATTGAAAATGTAAAGTACTAAGGAAAGTTAGTGTCGATAAAATTTTATAGCATTAAACTAGCTATAAACGAGTTGGAATCGAATAATTTTTAAAAATAAAAATAAAAATAAAATTAGGAAAAAGAGGAAAGGATAATGATCATATTTTGGCCTACCATAATATTTTAAAGAAAAAAAATAGCACATATTATTCTAAAGAATTTTGATTGATCAATTTATTATTTGATTTCCGAAATGGTGTGATTGATATGTACTATTTTTCATACAAATTGTTTAAAGTATATAATTTGTATTGAGAGCAATTTGTACTAATGTTTCAATTTCAATAACTTTAATTACGTTTGTAAATATTGCCACTTACATTTTGTTTTATGGCAACTAAACCCCTCCAAACCCGAACAGTGACGGTGTGTAGTAGTACGGTGCGGATTGCGATATCCGTCCGCCTCCGATGAGAAGCTGTCATTCATCCAGATAGCACGTAAGCAAATCAAGCCCAGACGGAACTATTGTGATCGCCGAATCTGCATGACCTTTTTATATATATATATATACATATATATATATATATATATAGTTTCAGTGACGAGATTCACACGTGAGCAAAAGCCCTAGCAGAACCATCACGATCTCCGGGTTCTGCAGGGACTTCGGAGCCTTTATTATAGTACATTCTTCCAATTATGTTTCATGAATAGTTCTTTTGTTTTCTTTATTAGCGTGTTTTGATTTGTTTATAAGAGTTGATCATGCTCGGAAGAATCGGATGAAATCAATTCAATATACATTATGTATAATAAGAATAATAATAAGTAACTATTGTTGTTATTTCTTTAAAGTGATTTAACAGTCGATAGTTGAAATATAGTGTCAAACTTGATATATCATCAATTCATCATAACGTATAGGAAAAGCATAAACAAATTAGTGGACCCCATAATTTCAAACTAATAATATTCAATCAATCCCCATGCAAATTAAACTACAAAAACCCAACTTTTTTATTTTCCATGCAAACGCAAAATATAGGGTAAGACCCTAAAACTTGGCTCGTAGATAAGCATTAATACATAGCTGGCTTTTACATCTTTATCATGATAATAAAGTACGTGTTTATTTTTATATATAAAAGGCTGTGAAGTTGTATAACAAAAAACAAGGGACCCAGTTGGAGACAGCCCTAAATAAAACTGTCGAATTAGGGCAAAGACTTAAGGACACAATACAATACAATACTGTTATATTTGTACATATTTGTACATCAAAGTGTACCCTAACCCCCAAACCCTACACGTGCCTTGTTCACATCAACTATCATGCTCTTTAGTCTTTACATAATTACATCCATACGATTCAGATATTCCTCATATATATATATATACATATATATATATATATATATTTAAGTAGGTATATGGTATCGTTGTCTTTCAACAGTTTTCTTATTAATGGATTTTTATTTTCATTTTTATATTGTAAATCAATTGCATACTGATGTTATATTTTGCTGTTCCGATTAAGATGTTGAGTTGAGTGTATAAAAATACCATCTAAAAATAATTTTAATAAGCGCACTATGTTATAGTCTTTCGAGTTATATATGATGAAATATGATTGCGTGACAATCTTCTCTATATTATGAGCATATTATAAAATCAACACGTCTTTTATATATATATATATATATATATATATATATATATATATCGAACTCACTCATGATCTATAATATACATAAATCACTCGACCCACACGGCTATATATTCAGCCTTTTTAAAATAAAAATAAAAAACAATTTTTGAATGGAAAATATAAATTAAACGTAATAGATCAAAGTACTTGTACCAAAATTTAAGCTGAGAAATAGAAAAAGAAAAAGAAAACTAAGCATGTTCGTTTGTAGATCCGTATGTATGGTATGGTTCTACGAAAGCAGCTAAAATTCTAATTGCTTGTACGAAAGTTGAAGTTTGGTTTGACAAGAAAATGCACATTTAGGAACATTAATATCACAGTCACATATATATGGTAAAATAAAAAATGTATTTAATTGAAAAATTATATTCATGTCTGGTCTATATGTATGATTTTAAAAACTGTGTGGACCTAACTGAAAGCTGTTCTCCAAACCTGTCACGTGTCGTTTGGTCACCCACGAGTGTTGTCAATGTCCTTACTAATCATTCATATTATTACTAATTTCTCCTTTGAATTATAACACGTATGTATTAATAAATTTGCTATTCTTACATATAATAATGAGAATAATTTCTTTGGGCAACTAAATAAAGTTTATCTTAAATTGA
Source organism: Parietaria judaica (assembly GCA_954871525.1). Classification (NCBI taxonomy): domain Eukaryota; kingdom Viridiplantae; phylum Streptophyta; class Magnoliopsida; order Rosales; family Urticaceae; genus Parietaria; species Parietaria judaica. The sequence goes on from OX940862.1 coordinate 14,018,229, forward strand.
TATCACATTTCGTGCAGAAAACCCGTCGATAATCTTTAATTAATGATATAGAGTATCGAATATAGATCATTACAATGGGATCATAAAATATGCCTTATAAATTATAATAGTGTTGACTTTTAAGTTTTATCACTTTATTGATCAATTAATATTTTTACATAATTTTGATGTATGAACTAATTTTGTAAATACGGAATTCAAGTTATTTAAATTCTTAGTTCAGATAATATTCAAATTAGTAAAATGATATTAATAAATTCGGAACAAGAAATCTGATTTCGATTTTGAAATATCAAATTAATAATTTTGGATTTAACTTTTTGAATATAGATTAATTTCAGTTTAATGTTGAAACAAAATAAGTTAGTTCTGTTCATGTGAGTGTAGCAACATGGCAAGTTGAGTTTCGTTATATTATATTATATATATAAATATATATATATATATAAGTGAATTATAATGGATAAGGTTAATTAAGCGATAATGGCGTAATGCAGTGTTAAAAAAATTAAATCCTTAAATTGGTTGATGAGAACTATTATGAGGTGCAAATATAGTTATGTATAATAATTGTCGTTTCCATTGTTTTCTAATAGTTTTTTAAATGATTTATGATATATTGAGAGTAAATAATAGATTTTCAACAATATTGAATGCTTTGAATTAAATTAATTTTCGTAAAGATACACAAAGATTTTAATATAAGAGTTAATTAATCACCGTCTCTAGATATATATATAAAAAAAAAAAAAACAACAACAACATCGTGACAATTGTTTTATTTTTTTAGTGCTCATTAACTGTAACGTTAAATTTAATCATCAAACCAATAATATTGCATGGCGAAAAGTATTTCTTAAATAAAAGAACCTATCATTTGGGACTTTATTTTTAGCTACCTAATCTCTGAATCACCATCACGCAAAGGAAGTACTATATGTGTACGGTGTCACGAAAGCAATTAAGATTAATTAATCACTCTTTTAATTAATCTCTTAAACAATATTAAATATTAATTTTTAGGACCACCTACTTTCCTTCCTATAGTTTTAACTTTTAATATCACAAATGCACGCCAAAGCTTATATTCTACATTATTTAATATGAACTTATAATTAAAATGTAAAACAAAATAAGGGTCATGATTTGCACCTTTTACTCCCTTAGAAAATATTATTTAATTTTTTAAAAATAATTTATTTAATGAAGAGTCTTGTTTTCCTCAGGTTATCATATGACTTTTAATTATTTAAATATAAGTATTATTAATAATTTTAATTGTCTCTATAAAATATATAATTAGGTGGCTAGCTAGTTACAATGGAGCAAAAAAATCAAGATTATGCTACTAAATATTTACCAAAAGATATCTATAAATTAAGTGAAATTATGTTTCAACGAGTGTTTATTCTTGAATAAAATTGTATTTTAATTGAAAAAAAAAATCATTAAATATCATCGGTTACCGTAATAATTAGTAACTTTTGCATGCTTCTTCGAACTAACGGTCAACCAAAAGTTAACACGTAAGAGCCGACGGCCATTTGAACCTAAGTAATAAAATATTTGTCATTCTCGATCGATAAAATTCCACTAACATCGACTAAGAATACAAAGAAACATAGTACTTATTTCGTCAACAATAAATTAACCAAAAACTTAAAAAATATACAGTTAAATGCTTTTATTTCTCAATAATAATATAAAAATTGATACTCCCAAATTTGTAATACCGGATTCTCATTTAGAAATCCGAACCGAAATTCCGATCCAACGTCCGTAGTAATTTAAGTATGTACATTGTTAAAGCTTTTGAAATAATTTAGTTACTCTAGACTCTCGGATCAAACAATTTCAGCTAATCATTTTAAATATATTTTAGCAACAAAAAAAAAACTATATATATTCCGATTTCAATTTTCACTAAAATAAAAATGCTATAATATGAAATATTGAAAAAAAAAATCAAATTATTATTGGAAACCACAATTTAGTTTCGAAAAAAAATATCAAATTTAAAATCTAAATTTATTTTATTTTATTCAATTTTAATTTTATTCATTAATTATAATATTCAAATGTAATATAGACGTCAAGTCGAAATCCGATGATCCAAATTAATTTGCTAAAAGAAATAAAAAAAAAATGCAATAGTAAGTGGAATCCCGTTTATAGAGGATTGATTGACCTTTGGTAATCTCAGAAGTGACAAAGCAGTAGACTTGAGTCGAGCACCGCCGTGGTCCACTTTCCACGGCCTCAATCTCCGGTGGGTCCCACCTCCCAGATCACTACTTCCTCTCGTTATCTCCTCCCTCCACATTTCTCACCCCTCTCTCTCTCTCTCTCTCTCTCTACAAATTTGTCACGACCCGTTGGGTGGGTGTGCGTGGTTCTGTACTAAATTTATATATATATTATTAATTTCTCTCTTTTTCTCTGTAAATCTTTCTGGGCAATAAAAAAAGTGATAATATTTTCGCGTAATAATTTATAAATCTCTCTCTCTCTCTCTTCTCGGGGCTTTGGGTTCGTCGATGTGATTGTGTCAGACCCAGAAAACCAGAAGAATCGCCGTAAGAGGAAATCTCTCCCCAAACCCAAGCTCTTAAGGGAGGATCAATGGATGACTCCGAGTTCGTGGAGGTCGACCCAACTGGCAGATATGGCCGAGTATGCACCTGACGTCTCCCTCTCTCTCTCTCTCTCTCCTCTGCTCATTTTGGTTTGATCTTGACGGGTTTGTTTTGTTTCGCCAGTACAACGAAATCCTCGGCAAGGGAGCTTCGAAGATAGTGTACGGACCCCTATTCATTCGAATCACCCTCTTCAACCTCTCTCGATTTCTGGGTCTGAAATCGGGAATTCTGTGGGTGCAGGTACAGGGCATTCGACGAGTACGAAGGGATCGAAGTGGCGTGGAACCAGGTCAAGCTCTACGACTTCCTCCAGAGCCCCGAGGATCTCGAGAGGCTCTACTGCGAGATTCACCTCCTGAAGACGCTCAAGCACACGAACATCATGAAGTTCTACACCTCCTGGGTCGACACGGCCAATCGGAACATCAATTTCGTCACCGAGATGTTCACCTCCGGGACTCTCCGACAGTACGGATCCTCCATTTCCGTGCTTTGGTATGGGGGTTTCTCTCGAGCTCGCTTGTTGATCTGATAAGCAGTTCCCTGCTGGTTTCAGGTATAGATTGAAGCACAAGAAAGTGAACATCAGAGCGGTGAAGCACTGGTGCAGGCAGATCCTGCGAGGGCTCCACTACCTCCATAGCCACGACCCCCCCGTGATCCACCGAGATCTGAAGTGCGACAACATCTTCGTCAATGGCAACCAGGGGGAGGTGAAGATCGGCGATCTCGGCCTCGCTGCGATCCTGAAGAAGTCACACGCGGCTCATTGCGTCGGTAATTTGGTTCGAACCTCGACTGAATTCGTTTGCGAGAAACCCATCGGGGTCTGACTTTTCCGGGTTTGTTTCGGTTCAGGGACGCCGGAGTTCATGGCTCCTGAAGTGTACGAAGAGGTGTACAATGAATTGGTTGACATTTATTCGTTTGGGATGTGCATTTTGGAAATGGTGACCTTCGAATATCCATACAGTGAATGTTCTCATCCTGCTCAGATCTACAAGAAAGTCACTTCTGTAAGAAGAATTGATTCCCTTCTCTCTCCTCTTTCTTCTCTCTCTCTCTCTAACTAGATTCCATTCCATTCCATTGGTGTTGTTTCAGGGTAAAAAGCCAGAGGCGTTGTACAAAGTGACGGATCCGGAAGTGAGGCAATTCGTCGAGAAGTGCTTGGCAACGGTGTCGCTCAGGCTCTCGGCGAGGGAGCTCCTGAACGACCCGTTTCTCCGGACCGAAGATTGCGAATACGATGCAAGGAATATGGATTGTTCGCGTGAATTGGACGACTTAGGTCCGTTTCTGAGGCAGCCTCTGCTTGATTTGAATCGGACGAGTAGCTCGTTCGGGAGCGGATACATGAACGGCTATGTTCAAGACCAAAGCGAATGGGGGTACCACCCCGTCGAGCTCGAATCGAGCGGGATCGAGCTGTTTGAACATCACGAAGACGAGCATTGCGAGGAAACCGGGATTAGCATCAAAGGGAAGATGAGAGAAGATGGTGGGATCTTTCTGAGGCTCCGAATTTCGGATAAAGAAGGTTTGTGATGCTTATTGTATTGAATGTTTCTTGTTGATATTAATTAGTTCTGATAATACTTTCTGAATTTTCCGTATTGTCGTCGTTGTAGTTTTCCTCTCGATTACTTTTACACTTGTAAACTGTAGCAATTTATCCCCGATCATTAAAATATCGACGGTTTTTCGTCAAATTCTTTAAGCTATGTTTAATGCTCATTTAGGGACAAATTAGGAGTGCATTAGCATGAGCATTACATGTGGTTTAAAACTTGAAGGAAATCGTCAGTTTAACGGTTTGGATAAAGAAAAAAAAAACTACAATTTATGGAAGAAATTGCGGCAAAAACGATAAGTTTGGAGGGCATATGTGATAATTACTTTTTTCTTGTTTTGGTATTCGTAGTCATAGAGAATGTAATAATATAATATCAGCTGTATCTAATTCTTGGCAGGTCGGATCCGCAACATCTATTTCCCATTTGATGTCGAGAGCGACACAGCATTGAGCGTCGCGACCGAAATGGTGGCTGAGCTTGACATCACCGATCAAGACGTTACGAGAATAGCCGACATGATTGATGGGGAAATTGCCCTTTTGGTGCCGGATTGGCAAGCCGGACCGGGAATAATCGAGACACCCCGTAACCAGAATGTATGCCACAATTGTGCGAGTAGTCCTAACGCTCGTGGCTCTTTCATGGCGTTTCTCGCCAAGAAATCTCCCGAGTGCTGCAAAGTTGGTTGTGCTTCAATGCATGGTCGCTTCGAGGAAGTCACGTACGATGATCTCTCAGAAGGAGACCCTAGTTTTAACGGAATGTGGAGTCAACACGAAAGCCGAGAGCTCAGCTCGGTCGGGTCTGAGTCTGCTGGACAGAGTCATTCCGACGAAGAGTACGAGAGATTCGACCAAAAGGAGACGCAGAGACTGAGCAATGATGTCTCGGTTGATGAGGGGTCGTTCCGAAACGTGTCAGGTTCTCACTCTTTACCCCCAATCTCTTCATCAACAACTCATAATGCGGTCTCGTCGGAGAATCACGCGCCGGAAACGACAATGCAGGATCTCCGGTGGCTCAAGGCAAAGCACCAAATGGAAGTAAGAGATCATCAGTTAGAGCTTGTTTCAAGCTCTACAAACAGTGGAAACGCGACCGAGCGCAGCTTAGGCAATTTGTTTTTGTCGTCTCTGGTATTAGACACGATAAACGAAGACAAAGGAAACGATTTCCGCTCTTCTGCTTATGACAATGGCAGAGATAAAATCCGACGGTTTCCGACGAGCTCTAATGCCAAGACCTCTCGGCTCGGCCACGCTCTTTACAGAGCAGTTTCTCTCCCGGTTGATGCTGTTGATATATGAAACATACGTGCGAGAGGCTTCGAAATTCTTTTTGCGAATTCTTTTTATAATTTTAGCGCACACGTATAGAGGCTGAAGAGCTATAAAAAGCATCTCCATTTTGGTTGGTTGATCTAATAGTATGAAATGAAATTCACACATAATTTGCTTCAAAATCTTTTACATAAAACAACATTATATATATATATATATAGGGACGGCATAAGTGCCTTTTGAATGAGTGACAAGTCGTCTTTGATTTTAAGTTATGTAACTTCTCAAAATCCTATGTCTTCAGATTAGGTACTATTAAAGTACTTAATCGCGTGACATAAGAGACTTAAAAAAATACATAATGTTATATATATATATATATATACACTATAATAGGACAAAAAATTAGAGGATATTCCTAGTCATGTGTTTGATTGGTGCCTTTTGGCTGAATTATAGATGAAAAAGAAAGTTTGATGATGAAGTGAATTATTTTGGCATCTTAACTTGTGGCTGGCCAATCAGGATTTTGAATTATTGGGACCCATTTCTTTATTTAATTTTTTTTATCAATTATCATGCAGTAGTAGTGTATTTTTCAAAGACCATGAATTTAAGTATGGAGATATGGGCCACACAAGAAAAAAGTCATCATATTCTAGGCATGTTGATCTACTTAGAATCTGAAATTGCCCATATCACTAACATGGCTCCATTCCACTAACATAAGCAAAAGGGCAAAGGAAAAAATAAAAATAAATTAAAACAAAAGAAAGAAGATGATGGTTCCATTCTATTAATGGAATGGTCAACAATATCAACTCATTCTAGTTTGACTTTCGTATTCACATCTTCGATAACCTTAATAGCATGCAATAATTCCCTTCCACAATATCAATAACGGAAGACACACTACTTATCGCCAATTCTTTATATATATATATATATATATATATATATATATATATATATATATATATATATATATATATAAGAGATTATATTCCTACTCTTTTAACTAAATTGATGATATTTCTGTGAATGTCTCTTTATTATAATTTTGATTAGTTTTTTCACAGGAAAAGTTTGCACAGGTGAATAGCAATTTGGTCAACAAGAATAGGAAATGTTTTAGGTTGATAAGGGATTAGATGAAAAAAGTCAAGCAATTTGGTCACTAATTGTATGCCTTACCACAGTTTACCATGCAAATAAATCAGTCATAAATCACGCTTCAATATTTGTATTTATTTATAAAATAAGTTTTTTCCATGCATGTTCTTACTTTGTAGAGCATTTAATATGAGTAGTGACATATCTACTTTATAATTTTAAAATTGCCAACTTGATGAGAAAAAATCCAGAATTATGGCTGCGTCACTTCGTTGAAAATAACCATAAATCTATAATATATATATATATATATATATTTATAAAGAAGATTTGATCATTTATTGGTAGTAAATGTAATATATCAAAGTTATATATCTTATCCTAAATTTTATTAAAGTGATGTCAGCTATTCTTCTTTTGCATTCTCAGTCAAAATATAAGTCCAATGGTGGGTGATCCATCGGAAAAAACAATAATAAATTAAAAAGTTTATTCATCTTCGAATTTTAGCAAATCTACATATAAAAATAAAAGGTTTTAAAACATCTTAATTAGTGGGATTTATGAATTATTAATTAATATCTCAAAGAGTTTCAGGTACTTAATCAATTAGATATCATATATAATATCTTACTGTTTGATGTTCAGTATTTTAATTTATTTACTAAAAACAAATAGATTATAATCTTCTCGATTACTTAACATAATAATACACCCATTAAATAAAACCATAAATAACGTATATGGTTTTTAATATTTATAATGGAAGAAAAACCTAACTATATTGTGAGACCTTTCCAAGCTTATCATCTAGAAATCATTATGTATTTGATTTTTGGCTCTAAAATATACTATTCCTATAAGCATAAAAAGACAAATGCTAGTAGAAGTCAAATAAATATAGGATAGTGCTAAAGACTTAGGAACTTTAGGCATGAGTCACTTTAATTAGTGTTAAAAACGACACTTTTAGCACCTTTTTATATGCCTTTCACATTAGGGAATAGTGAAGCCAAAAACATTGATTGTAAATCAGGAAATTTATAATACGAATAATGATCAAAGAAACCATCTTCCAACGTGCAATATACTGTTGACTCAGTAATAGACATAAACATTTTAAGTAGGGTTGTATCAAGACATATTGAGCTCGTCTTGAGTGGAGCATGATTGTAAATTGGTTGATGAACGAACGCTTTGTCTTTCAAAAAGGTAAAATTTCCAGTGTTCAAATTGTGTTTGATAATCGAATACCAACAATAAACCGATAAAAAAAAAAACCCCAATATTTTCAAAAAATTTGTAAAATATTGCCTGTGTAGCAAAAATAACAAATAAAAATTTGATGGTGTATTTTGAATAAAAAAGGAATACGCGCTAGTTTCATGGCTTCGCAGTGCGATTTTTATTTTTTTAGTCAAAATTCATTGTTCTAAGTTTTGCGGACACTTTTATTTTCTAACTTATTATCGATAGCCATAAAATTTGTTTGTAGAAATCTACTTCAATCTTTAAATATTAAAAATTGATTAATCAATTAGCGATATATGGATAAAATCAAAACTATCTCTCAAATATGTTTCTCTAAGGAATAGTGAGAAATAAAAAGGCAGTTTTCCAATGATTGAAAGGAAATCTATAGAAGTGGAATTGATCATTGCTTTTGGAAGTTGGCAGTTTCTTCTTCTTCTTCTTGTACAGTCCCATGCAAACACAATAAATGATTATGAGATGAAAAAAAAAAAAAGACTTCATCTGACTAATAATAGAATGCAGTCATGCACTGAAGCTAATACCCTTATGGGCCAAATATGAATTTCTTCTTATCTAATCCAATTAATACCTACATTTTTTCTTCCTGATCGATATATATGAAAGGAGATATATAATAAGATATATTGGTTTGATCTCGGTGTACCCACGGCCACGGTTACTTGTATTTGATATGGTACGGGCAAAGATCGCATTAATATAAGATATATAATGATAATACCTCAAAGACTCCAACTTAGTAAGATTTAAGATGATAAAAGAAACACAGTACATTATAATTTAAACCATGTCGTTTCTTCTGATTTAACTCACCTGAATATTTTTATTTTATATAGTAAAAAACAAAAGTAAATAAATCATCTCGATGCGGGTTTCAGACGCCCATTTGCTTGAAGTAGCAACAACAACCAGAATCGTGTTGGATTTAAATATGACAATCGGGGAGAACGTGTCAAAATCGTGATTCTAGTAAAAATATTTTTATAAGCAATCTCCATTTAAAAATTCCATGTCGATTTTCTTTTTTGAAAAGAGACTTTGACAGACATCTTAATTTCTATGGTTTCCCATTATTTTGTATACAAAATATAATTTGTACACGATCTCCCTCTACAACATTCCGATACGAGCCGGTTATCTCGTAAAGTAGGGGGCCAATCCGCCAACTGCACAGCCGCGGCAAAAATACTAAGAGATGCAAAGAAGAAGAGAAAGTCGATTGAATATGCTTCCAACAAACACTAATCTCAATCAGAGACTAAAGTTAATTATTTGAAAGATAAATTCTATTTATTAAAATCAGGCTTTATATATGGAGGACCAAACAAAGGTATTTTTGCTGAAATAAAAATCCTAGTAAAGGCTGAAATTATATCCTAATACCGCATACTAAAACCGTAACTATATGTACTATCACATTTCCTCAAAAAGGCCTAAGAATAGGGTAATCTTCATGCAATTTCTGCTCCGACAGGGTCTCGTTTTCATTCTGCGGCGTCCATAAAACTTCCACCGCCTATAAATAAAAATGCTCATCAGAATTCAAACACGGATCACGAATAACGAAAAATATGAAGAAGCAAAATTTCAGTCTTACAAATATTTTGTTAGAAGGAATGCAGCCTAGCTCTTGAAGGGCGTCTTTCAAATCCTTACGGACGTTGATTTCCGGGAGCTTGTGTTCTCCTTCGACAGCCACCAAAATAGTTACCTGCGGAAATTCATCAAATCGAAAATTAGAAGAAGAAAAAAAAAAGATTGCATTTTGGTCCTTAAAGAACGATTAAAATGTGTCATCATATTACCAATCTTCAGACATCAGATATAACCAAAAATCATGATTAAAATGTGTCATCATATTATTACCCTCATCCAGAACACCTTAATCCCATAATTATTAATGAAATACCAACAATACCCTGAGTTTCATAAAGCATAATAAAACTAGATTAAAATACACTTAAAGCAATCTGACGTGAACAACCTTAAAATACCAACCTTTCTGAAAATGAATCATAATCTTATGCAAAACATGAAAGCTACAACAGCTAACGCTAGGCGCCTAATATAAAAATTAAGTCCTAATACGTATTTGTTACAAACTACCCAAAATGCCCTTAATAAATAAATAATAAAGGTCTTTTATCACAATTTGTAAGGCAATTAAAAAAGACGAGCAATGAAGTCAACGAAAAGTTAAATCTATATATCTAGCGTGAACTTACCACGATGTACTCGTCGCTAGATCCGCTATCTTGAGCCGAACTAACGACGACGTACTCATTGCTAAATTCGGTCGCCCCTTCGCTTGACGTGATCATTTGCCTCTTGATATTGTTCACATTCACAAGAGTCTCTTCGTCGAGTTTTCCCCTTTCTTCGATAGAAAGATGATTAAACTGTTTTTCGCCGTCCTCCTTGCTCCGTTTTACATGCACCTACAAGCACATGAAAGGCACTCATTTCCTCACCTTTCAAAGATTTAACTTCCTTACATATGCTCATAAATAAATTGTTTCATGTATGATTCAAACTCTCGAATAGATTGATACAAGATTATGTCACAACTATTGGATTTGAAGATACAAATCCATCCACTCCAAGATATCAAATATTCGTTGAATAAATTTGCCAAAAAATTGAAATACAATCTTGTCAAGATATCGGTCATCAATGACCATGAATTAGTTATTTTTTTCCAACATAAAATATTTTGTGATATTATCAATATGTGCACCGAATTAAAATATATGCAAAAAAAATTCTCGGAAGATTCCAGGAAACTTACGGATGAATAACTGGAAATGCAGCAGTCGGGATTTCGTAGCAACGAGAGCGTCGTCTCTGCAACCAAAACAAGCTTTCTTTTACAGATACTAGCATAAGGAAAAAAAATATAAGGGACGCACATTCATGCTAAAAGTACAATATCAAAGAAGTTAAAATAGCCGTCAGTACGTCAGTACATAGCTTAATCCCGCTGGAGTAGACGTATCTGCAGTTCCGGCAATGCGTTCAAGATCTCTTTGAAGCGCTCGTCCCGTTCCCGACAAGCCAACCTAGGTACGGAAAAGGGTGAAGTTGAAGGTAAGCGATACTCAGTGTACTCTTCATACTCAATATAACATAAACATATAAACATTAAGCATTACAGTATTACATATGATTGCATATGTATTGTTGGTAGACAAGTGCTTGAATAATCTAGTCATGAAACGTAAACATTAGATTAAATAAAATACAATTTTTTTAAAAAAATCATTTTTTGGCTTTTGACAAATGAAACTTCTTCACGTGACTTCACATCAACCCCTACCTAATCCCCCAAACCCTTTCAAAATCCATCTTGATAAGATATTCAGTTTTTTCTAAAATTCTATTGACATTTTTTTTATACAAAACTCCACAGATACCACTTTTTAAACGGCGCGATTGGTACTAGTTTTTAACGCTATGCTCATTAAGTCAAATTTTGATACCAAGCAATATACCATACTTGGTACACAATCTTAGGTAGTTAGGTCTACTCATAGGATTAACGGTATACGCATAAAATCGAAACGGAACAATTGGTACCAATTTAAAAAAATAATATGAAAAACCTCACATCGCTCCGGTATCCCTCGACAGGATTTGCGGATTAAAACACTGATAGTGCCCGTGATATTCTTCTTAAATTTATTTTTTCTTAAATTCTTGCGTCGATTTCTCTTTAGTTTTCAGAGGGCAAGCTACCAAGAATAATTATAGCATAATTATTTCATCATCAAAGCAATACTGAAGGCGATAAAGGAAGTTAGTTTCTTTGACCTACCTGAAGCTTGAGCACGGTGGTTTCTTGGACGGGTTCAACATGATCGTGATCAAGGTCAACACCACAATGGCCACGAAGAAGACCGACCAGCTTATCCCGGGCTCCACGTACGCTGTCCGGTCGTAGTAGTAATGCGAAGAGGACGACGCCTTCGAGCCCGACGAAGAGGACGAAGAGGATGAGCGCGACGAGAAGTTGCTCCCTCCCATGCGTCCGCCTCCGGCGGCCATGGCCGATCTGGGGACGCACGTGGTGAGCAGAAACCCTAGCAGAACCACCGCGATCGCCGGCTTCCGAAGCGCCTTCAGGGTTTTCGTCATTGTTTCAGCAAGGATTTCACTCAGCGTGGTAGTGGCGACCGCCATAGATGAAGGGTGGAGAAAGCTGTGATTGGGGAAGCGATGGTTTCTTGATGAAAAGATCAGGGTTTTCGCTCGACTTCTTTTTGCATGGATACTTCTTTTATAAGAAACAGATATTCTTTGAATAATATCTCTATAAGCCTAATAAGGAAATATCGAGTTTGCCCTTTTAGAATGCACTAGATTTTATTAAATCTTGTGTTTCGTCTTTAGAAATTCGAAAAGTTTTTTGTTGTTAAAAAAATATGAACAGTTTCAAACTCACAACATTTGATTCTCGTACTTATTTTCATTTAAGCTTCTCGATTGAATTGCGAAATTGCTTTTGATTACTTGAAATATTTTTTCAACCTCAATTTTTAATTTCACTTTTACAAAACATACCTCTCTAATTAATTGAGAAAGAAAATTGCTAAAATGTCTTTTACGTTAAATAAAAATACGAATTGAGTTTTTTTTTTTAAGTTTATTTTGTCTCTCATCTTTTTTTTTCTTTTTGTTTTCTCTTCGCTTATTATGTTAATTGTCATAAAAAAACATTATCATAGTTAGCATGAAAAAACATTATCATAGTCAACAATTATAAAACCAAAAAACATGAGAAAAAAAATAATATCCTTAACAAAAATAAATAAATTAGCTAGATGCGGTTTTCGAAATTCATTTGCAAAAATGAAGAACAACAAGCATAATACGGTTCTATAACAATTCGAAAAACCTTTTTACGAGCAGTCTCATCTAAAAACCTTTTTAAGAACATCATCTTGTATTTTAGTATACCAATTAATATAAAGCTCAAAACATAAACAAAAAATTAAATAAATTATGTTCATAACAAAAGTAAATAAGTCATCTAGATGCAATTTTCGACATCCATTTGCCGGAAAATGTTCTATCATAGTCAATTATACCGTGGTTCTATCAAAAATCTTTTTACAAGCAATCTCCTTTTAAAAATTCCACGTCCATTTTCTTTTTTGAAAACAAACTTTGATAGACATCTCATATTCTACGGTCTCCCGTTACTACTCTCTACACAACATATAATTTATAATTTGTATGCTATACATGATTTTGCTATACAACATTCCCTCACAAAGGCCTCAAGAGCGGGTAATCTTCAAGCAATTCCCGCTCCGACAAGGTGTCATTTTCATTCTGCGGCGTCCACAAAACTTCCACCGCCTATAAATGCGAACATATATCCTCATGGAAATTCAAACACGGATAACGAAATAACAAAAATACAAAGAGAAGAAAGTTGGGTCTTACAAGTATTTTGCTCGTCGGAATGGAGCCTAGCTTCTGAAGGGCGTCTTTCAAATCCTTACCGCCGTTGATGACAGGGAGCTTGTGTACTCCTTCAGCAGCCACCAAAACTGTTATCTGCAGAGATTCATTAAATCGAAAATTATAATTTTTCTATTGCATTTTGATCCTTTTAAGAACGAACTACTAGGTTTACCAATCTACAGATACGAGATATAACCAAAAAAACAAATCACGATTAAAATGTGCCATCATATTGTTACCCTAATCTAGAAAACCCAAATCCCATAATTACAAATGAAATACCAACAATACCCATAATTTAATTAAAAGCATAATAGAAAAGTTAATTAAAAATATGCTAATAATAGACTGATTATTCCCTTAAAACCTCCTTCGGTAACGCAACAACAGCTTATCCAAATCAAAGGATACTTGTAATAATTTCTTGACTATATTACTTAAAAAAATCGAGCAATTTAAAAGACCCAGGCTAATAATCAAACTCGAACAATCACTATTCGGTCAAAGGGAATTCACCAAGACGCGAATCCCCTTTATTCTTTATTTTACGAATCATGAAAAACAAATTATCGACCTTTCTCTTCATGCATTGATGTAAAGGGAAAATAATCCTAAACATAACATGAAAAATCATGAAGGCTATCCCTATGTGCCTAATATATGAATTTAGGTCCAAAATCCTATTATTATATATTACCCGAATAGCCCTTAATAGAAAAAACATAAATATACATGATATCATAAAGGTCTATCGTAACTTCTCTCAGGCTGCTGGACTAAAGACATTGCAATCAATTAATTACTCAACCAAAATGAAAAAAAAAAAAACGAGTCAACAACAGATTTACTACGTAGCACATGTGGAAAGGTAAATTGTTACGACCCAAAATCGTTCTGAAACGGGAGCAACGGGGCCAAACCTTCAGCGGCCCAATCTCTCCTCTTTTGAGAGAGATTAAACGTAGTGACAGATTATTGGCCAACTCTTTCATTAACTTGAGGTCTCTTAAACAGACCAAAACATTACAAGCTAACGGACCGGGCTAGGCCTGAAAACATAAAGCCTGTACCATAATTAAGCAAACTATAAAGATACTTAAACGACATAATCAAATAACAAAAAAATAAATAAAATATCCTAAATTACTTAATTAATTGAAGACAGTAATGCATTGTACGCATATAACAATAATCTAACTTGAGGTGAACTTACCACAATGTACTCATTGCTAAATCCGCTAGCCCTTTGGCTTGATGTGCTTTGCCTCTTGATATTGTTCACATTCACAAGAGTCTCTTCATCAAATTTTCCCCTTTCTTCAATAGAAAGTTGATTAAACCGTTTTTCGCCGTCCTCCATGCTCCGTTTTACATCCGCCTACAAGTACATGAAAGACACAACTCATTTCCTCACCATTCCAAAGATTAAACTCCGTCACATTTATGTTCAATTCAATTTATATATGTTTCAATATAAATTGTCTTGTATGATTCGAACACTCAGAATGGAGAGATAAAGATTTCACAAACACATATAAAGATCCATAAGCTTGGTAAATAATTACATTATATCGTACTTAATTATGTCACAAACATCAGATTGAAGATATAAATCCACCCTTTAACTCTAATACAGCATATGCATTGGATTAATTTGTCAAAAAAACATATTTTTCACATAGTCTTGACTAAAATCACATAAGATGATCATTTAGAAGTCTTAGCCGTCCTATTTGATTGGTGTAAAATTCCTATTGAATATTATTGGGCGGTGTAACTCTAGAATTAGAGTTCGGGGTGTCGTTTATCAATCAAGCATTCTCCTTCCGGGTTAATTATCAGTTTAAGTCCTATCATAATCCTATCGTAACTTACAGCCTCCGCAAAAAACAATCTTAATGCATCATGAACAGTAGTTAGTTATTTAACTACCATGAGATATTTTGCACTAAACTACAAAAAAAATGCATAATATCGCATACAGTGAAGAAGAAAAAATCTCCGAAGATTCTAGGAAACTTACAGATGAATAACCGGAAATGCAGTAGTCAGGATGCCGTAGCAAAGATAGTGTCGTCTCTGCAACCAAAACAAACTTTCTTTTACATATAATAGCAAAATCAATGCTATCAGAAAGCACACAATAATGCAGAAACACATCAACACTTATTTAATACGGGAATAAATCAAAGCCATTAAATGTTTCACCTGTCAATACATAGCTTAATCCCGCAGGAGTAGACGTATCTGCGGTTCCTGCAATGCGTTCAAGATCTCGTTGAAGTGCTCGTCCCATTCCCAACAACCCAACCTACAGAGAAGGGTGAAGTTGAGAGCAAGCAATACTCAGTACACTCATTATGCTCAATAAAACATAACATTAAACATAAAAGAATAACAATATTTCATATGATTGCAGTTTGTATTGGTGTTGTAGACTAATGATTGGACTAAGTGCTTGAATATCTTGTTAGGATTTTCGACCTAAATCTCTAAATTCAAAAATTGAGTAACAAATAAAGGAAAAAAGTATACACCAGGATTATAGTGCTTCGCTCTACTGGATTACACCTTCAATCTCGCTTTTTCTTTATTCCATGTAACCCTTTGCAAAAATAAGGGCTCAAGGCCATGTAAGCAAAAGATCCAAGGCGAAACAAAGTCGTGTGAAAAGTCTAAAATACCCTCGCTAGTTTCGTAAACAAGATTAGGCTTCGCACTACGTAACTATTAACTCAAATGAATTATAACAGAGCAAATTCCTTCACTTGAATTACTAAGATATCAACCAATCCAATTTCATTGTTTTAAACTCTATACATTTTAGCATTTCATCAAAGGAAGTTCTTCTCTTTGACCTACCTGAACCTTGAGAACGGTGGTTTTGTCAGTCGCCGTGAGGACGCTATCCTCGGACCTGTCCGACAGGAACCCCGACATCACGACGAACGCCGCGAAGCCCATCAAGATCAGGAAGAAGCTCGACCCACCTCCGATTCCCACTGCGGGCGCCACGTAGACACCGCCTCCGCCAAACCCGAAAGGCGACGGCGCGTAGTACGGCGCCGAGTATGAAAACCCCGAGCCGCCATTCCTCGGCACCGAGTACGACCTCGATGACGAGGAGGACGACTGCCCCGACCTCGATGAGAAACTGCTCCCGCCCATCCGTCCGCCTCCGGCGGCCATGGCCGACCTCGGGTCGCACGTGAGCAGAAACCCTAAGAGAACCACCGCGATCGCCGGCTTCCGCAGCGCCTCCAGGGCCTTCGTTATTGTTTCGGCAACGATTTCAATCGGGTCGAACGACCTCTCGCTCTTCTTCCCGGAGAAAAAGCACTGGACGGAGGCGAGATTCGTGGAGCCGCGAAGGGTAGTGACTCCGGCGAACTTGATCGGACAAGAATTAGGTCTTCCGGCGAGTGAGCGAGGACGGGGATTTCGGAGCAGTAGGCTCTGGTTGCGCTTCCATGGATAGGATTTGAGGAGGATGGAAGCCGGCGTGGTGGTGGTGGCGACCGCCATGGATGAGAGTGGAGAAAGCTTGGATTGGGAATCAATGGCTTCGTTGTTGATATGAGTGGCGACAGAGCAACCTCATCTTCCAAAACGGGTAAAAAAAGACCCGCCTTTTTGCCATGTCCGTACGTGGGTCGTGCTAGGTTGTGTCTCACGTGACTAAATCAAGTCCACGTGACATTCATTTTGTCCTAATTTATATATGTACAATATTAATTTAATTATCCATTTAAATATTATTTAAGGGTGTTGATTAATGTGTTAATATTTCACATTCGTAAAATGATTCAATTGTTTTCAACTAATTTGTGCGTCAGACTTGTTGTGTTATATGTTTTATGATAGATAGTAGTTTTGAGAACAAATTAATTTATTTACTTTACACTCGTATCATTTACTTAATGATATATAGAATATATTATTTTATTTATTTGAAATGTAATTTGTGAAATATGGTACACAAAATTAGCACATGAACAGGTAAAACAAGTGAATATTATCAAATAATACTTTGTGTTGTTAAAGTAATGGGTTTAATTGCGGCAAAAATACCCAACCTTTGTAAATATTCTCCGATAGGTACCCAACCTCAATAAACGTAGGCAAAAGTACCCAACGTCACACTTTTGTCGCCGACCAACTAACGCCGTTAGACACTGCCTACGTGGCCGTTAGGGTGTCTCGTGTGGAATGCCACGTGGCCAAAGGTTGGGTATTTTCGCCGCCACATGATCAAAGGTTGGGTACTTTCGCCGCCACGTGGCATTAAAAAAACAAATTTTTTTTATAATTTTTTCTTTCCCGTTAGCCAATATGTTTTTATTTTTTTTATGTACATCAAACATGATCAAATAATTTTATAAACAATGTACTTAGAAAAAAAATGTTAAAGAAAAACCAAAAAAATGTTACTTTTCTTTTTTCACTTTAAAACAAAAAATAATAAGGTTAAACATAATTTTTACCAATCACCAAACTTTCAGTTTAAATTAAGCTTGAACTGTATTTGATACAATTATTTGTTTTAATCATGCCTTAGTTTCAAATATGTTATATGTCTGCAAAAATCATATCATGCCTTAATATTAATATTAAAATGCTCGTGTTATTATATACAATAATGTTTTAGTTTCAAAATTTTAATATAATCTATTAAAAAATTATAAATTATCCCTATAAGAAAAAATATTTTTTATAAAAATATTTTATAAATTTTTTTTAGATTTAACATATGTAAAAAAATAAAAATATGAGTCACGGGAAATATTTTTTTTTAAATAAATTAAAACTAATAAATTTAAGGAATTATTTGATTATTTAAAAAATAACATAATTTTTTATAAGTACATATTTTATGAAATTATTTGATCATGTTTGATATACGTAAAAGAATAAAAACATGCTGGCTAATGAGAAAGAAAAAATTAAAAAAATTATTTTTTAAATGCCATGTGGCGGCAAAAGTACCTAACCTTTGGCCACGTGGCGGCAAAAGTACCCAACTTTTGGGCATGTGCCATTCCACACGAGACACCCTAACGGCCACGTAGGCAGTGTCTAACGGCGTTAGTTGGTCGGCGACAAAAGTGTGACGTTGGGTACTTTTGCCTACGTTTATTGAGGTTGGGTACCTATCGGAGAATATTTACAAAGGTTGGGTATTTTTGCCGCAATTAACCCTAAAGTAATTTGTCGAGTTTCTTGTATTTTTTATGTTCGTGTGTATCGATCACATTTAAATTCATTTAAACTTGATCAAGCGTGTTTACTTTGTATAAGCTGACGCCCATACTCATTTTTCGAGTTCGACATTTTTGAGCTTCGCAAAATGATGCAAATTAGTTAATTAACCCAGTTTAATTATATAGTATTAATACTAGGATTTCTATTTTAATTTGAATAATTATAACTTTCGTTTTTTAATGTTTTGGATGTTATACTATTTTTTACTATTAATTATTTGTAACAAATTTCTTAAGTTGAGAATGGTCAAAGAGAATTTGGGCTTTTCAAAGCCCCCTGGCCCATTCAAAAGGAAGTCCAATATTAATCGCCGAAGCCCAACAGGCAAAACCCTAATCTGCATATCCTATAAAGTATAAATCGGAAGCTAGGGTTTCGATCTTCTCTGCTGTCTCTACTCTCTGCAACTCGCATCTTCGCCGATCGTGCTCTGCAGATTGAGTCTTTGCTCGTCTCAACCAACAATGGCGGAAAAGGCAGTTACCATTCGCACCAGGAAGTTTATGACCAACAGGCTTCTCTCCAGGAAGCAATTCGTAAGTGTTACTTTTATGCCTATCTCGAGCTATTTCGTTGATTTTTTTGCGTTAGATTTTTACGATTGATGCCATGTTAGCATAGGTTAGCTTCGGTCTTGTGTGAATTAGTTATGTGATTCTTAGTTGTGATTCACTCGATTATTGATTTTTCCGCCAAGTTTAGATTTAGTTTCGATTTCATAAGGTTTGTGTTTTGAGGAACTATATAATCGCTAATGTCGTTATGTTGTTTGTATTTGTTGCTGTGGGCAGGTCATCGACGTTCTTCACCCGGGAAGAGCCAATGTTTCGAAGGTTGGCGGATTTCTTAATTTGATATAATGTATTCAAGTCTCTTTTGATTGATACACTTCTCAACCGTATGGTTTTTATTAATAATTTGTTAATCTTATGATTTGAAGGCCGAGCTGAAGGAGAAGCTCTCGAGAATGTACGATGTCAAGGATTCCAATTCGATCTTCGTATTTCAATTCCGCACCCAATTCGGTGGTGGAAAATCGACTGGATACGGTTTGATTTATGACTCAGTTGAGAATGCGAAGAAGTTCGAGCCCAAGTACAGGCTAATCAGGGTATGTTTGAAAATGGATTCTTTCTCTCTTGACACATGGGTCCATCGTTACATAAGCGTATCTTGCAATTGCACTTCAGCCTCTAACTTCTAGAATGTTATAAAAGTCTAGCAATAAGTTGCAGAAGTAGTTTCCCCCAATTGATCCCTATTTAATTGTTTAGTAAGTCTCGTAAAAAGTTGCTAGGGGAAATTTTGAAAAATCTGTTTCCGAAATAAACTTGCCTTAAATCGACCTATAAGATTTTCATCAAATGCTCTATTAGTGTTCTCGAGAGCAATTTTGAAGATGCTCTATCCAGCGAGAAAAGCAATTTTGAAGCCAAAACAGTGTTGCATGTATTAAATATTACACCTCACTCTGCGATACCAGTCAGTATTCTTGTTTAATAATGTGCTTTAAGTAATAATTACCATTATATTCAAAGAGTACATTTTTTGAACGTGACTCTAATCTTCAACTAGCATTGAGTTTGTCGTTTTTGAGGAATCATTATATTCTGGCCAAACTTTGGGAGTTAGATTTCATCTTAGCACTTCCTCTTGGGGTAACTTATTCATACTTGTGCGAACATTGGTCGACCTGAGTTTCTTGCGGCGCAGAAGAAGTGCCCTTTAGGTGCCTTCCTTTGATAAGCTAGCCTCTCTAACTTGATGCTATTTCCTTCCCATTTCAGAACGGCCTTGACACCAAGGTTGAAAAGTCGAGGAAGCAGATGAAGGAAAGAAAGAACAGAGCGAAGAAGATCCGTGGTGTAAAGAAGGTAACCTCATCGCAAATCTCTTGTTTAGAAGCAAAATAAAACCTATTTGTATTATTTGATCATCTTTTTTTGCCAATTATTTTGTTCAGACCAAGGCGTCAGACGCTGCCAAGGCCGGAAAGAAGAAGTAAGAGTGGAGACCTTTCTGCCGACCCATTAGCCGCAATGGGTTTGTTCAGCAATGTTTCACTGATAGGTTCTTCGAGATTACATATTTTGCTATCTGTGTGGATTTTTGTTGTCATGATTTAATATTTAGTTACTTTATGAGGTTTTGACTGTTCTGAAGAACAATTTTGAAGCAATTAGTGCAAGAGATTTCCCTTGTTAAGCTCTGAAAGACTTATTCGACCAACATATTTCTGAGTTATTATCTTGTCAGACCCTTAAATCTAGAGCTTCCAAGTCTTAACCCGTCTCCCTGAGTGAATGATGCAGTTTCAAAACCGGTTTAAACCTGGGCTGGAAATCTGGATTCCAATAATGAAAGATGATTCTGTTTTTTTTTTTAATAATTATTATTATCTTCTTTAATCCTGAAACTTGACCGTGCTCTGGGCATTAGAAGAGTAATAATCCGCCCCTATAACAGTTATCTATTTATAGCAAGGATTTGAATGCCGTTTTTGCCGATAAATCGTTTGCCGTTATCGACGGAGTAATCGTTTGCCGATGGATTTATCGATGGAAAACCTATAAAATTTATCGTTTGCCGTTACCGAAACTTATCGAACTTATCGATGGATTAATCGCTTATCGATAGATTTATCGATGGAAAACTTATAAAATATTTTCATATATATTTTCATACATAAAATATTTTTTATAACATAAAATACTATATGTATATTTTCCTTAATAATTGAAAAACATCAAATTACAAAACAAATTATGTCAGAATCACAGTATCAGAATTATATACAATGTGCAAAATGAAGTTACATATGAAAAACCAAAGAAATAGCTCAATTTGACCAATTTCAAAAAAAAAATTTACTTTTCCCGCAATAAGGTTGCAATTCGGGAAAACGTTAAATTAGATATAATTATATCAACCTCACATTTTATAAGTTATTAACAATGTTATAAAATGATTTTACATAAAAAAAAAAAGACTAACTAGCTTAACTTAACTAATTTCCAAAAATATGTACTTTTGCCGCAATAAGGTCATAATTCAGAAAGACATCAATTACAAAAATAATTATGTCAAACTAACAGTTTCTTAATTATATACAATGTTACAAAATGAAATTACACAAAAAAATTAAAATATATCTCAAATTCACTATTTGTAGGAAAATTGGTATTTTTGTCGCAATTATAATTAATTTGCATAAACCCTTAAATTTAACCCAAATCTGCAAAAAATCAATAAAAATCACGCAAACCATCTTGATTCATCTATATTCCATCATATACTTTAAAAAAAATCAATTTCAACAACATTTGATTCAAAACGTAAAATGTACAATTAAACTAATATGAAACTCAAAGTTTAACTTTCATTCAACCTAATAGCTTTCTAAGTAACTAATACAAATATAGAATAAAAATGTGAAAAATTGACATGATTCATACATATACAACATTTAAACATCAAAACGCTAAAGATCTACTAAAAAAAACCCAAAAAATACATTTAAATTTTGAAATTAAAAGAAGTTGGAACTTTTGCCGCAAAAAAAGAAAAATTTATACCAGGGTTGACTTATCGTTTTTGACCGAAAAGTAGCTTGCTTTTCGAGAAAATACACTTGATAAGTTTGAGAGATAAGTGACTTGCTTTTCGAATCGAAAAATCGCGATAAGTATAAAAAGATAACGATTAGAGGAGATAAGTTACCGAGAAGTGGTTTTCAGCGATAAATCGCTCGATTATCGCTCGATTATCGCGAAAATCGAAACCTTGATTTATAGATTTTAACTTGATACTCTGTTGGCTTCTTTGGTATTATATACCTGAATCTTGAATTTGAAGTAGTAGCTCAAATTGATGATGTGATAATTGTGTTGGAATTTCATGGTATTCTGTTCGGTTCTTGGAAGCACACCACCCATCCTGAATGTCATAAATTGTCCTCAAATTATGAACTTCAACCTTATATTTGATATCATTTTGAATTTAATATGCTATAAATAATAAATAGAGACATATAGTGTCAAATTACTTTGCACGAGATGCTATTAGTGCAAAATGCTCTTAAAAATAAAACAATTTGGTAAGGCCAAAGCTACGAAACGTTTATTATTGTGGAATATTGCTTTAATGAAAAAGGAGTGTTTGAGGAGAAAAGAAGAATTTAGTGGACCTAAAGGTCTCTATTCAGTGGGTGACTTTTATTGTGCAGGCACGATTTAAACGCGTGTTAATACTAAATTGCCCATCATATTATGATCATAGAATATTTGTGAAATAATTACTTAATCTTGTGTCAATGTATTACCATATTATCTCTCTTTTAACGGTAAGAGTACCTCTGTTTTTTTAATGTTTCTTACACAAAAGACACGTGGGCATGTACTTTTTTGAAAATATTAGTTTTAAATATTTTTCACATCACATTAGAGATGTACGTATATCCCTAACTTAATACACCTTATTCTATATGAATGGAGTAAGGTCTTGATTCAAAAAAAAAAAAATTAGTCATAAATAAATTGGGTACTTAAATGATAATTATGTTACTAAAAAAATGCCGGTGTCCATCGCACCGACATTACCACAGAATGACTTAATAAAAGGCTTATTGAATTAGTATTATAATATGATCAAATCAACTATAAAGATTCCAAGCTTCAACCTAATCAAGTTTTCCATCTACTTTAGAATAATATAATGAAATGAAAGACCTCGTGTATATATAAAATATAGATAGATTATACACGAGACCCTAATTAACATTTTCCTATATACAAGTTAACTTCGTTCAATTAATATGGTTCACTTCTGACCCTAGTCAACATTATTACATATTATTATTCAATAAATTTATAATTTTTATAATATAATAATATGTTGTGGCCTTAAAAAAATTGATTTATGGAGTTCTTAGAGTTTTTTTTATGTGTCATCCACTCATCCTACTCTAGACATTATCAGAAAATCCAAGACCACAATAAAAAGTAAGTACCTTTCCTTTTTCCTTGCCATTTTCCATTTATCACTACTACTGAATTTTATTTGTTTAAAAAGATGGGTCGATAATGTCACTATTTTGACATTCAAGGTCCTCCTTGTAATTATCAAGAGATCTTTCTGGTTACTAATTAGTTAATTACAGCACTAATTATCACATGATCAGAAGATAATGAGTTAAATACTTCAAAATATTCCATCCTAATGGCGATCATAAACACCATAAATTGAATTACAAACAACAATATTGCACGTCTCTTGATTGTGTAAATAAAAGATAAAGACTAAGACGCCACGTTTCAAGGCCAACTTTATCTTCTAAGTTCTACTAATAATGCTTTGCAAAATGAGCTCTTGAACTTTGAACGGCATATTTAAGGTATGAGTATTATTTTTCGAAAAATATTAATAATTTTTTTAATTTGTTTAGCTGTATAGTGTATAGTGTCAACATTTGAGATTTAAAGATAGGTACTAAAATCCCCATGAAATAAAAATGGTATAAATTAATAATTCACACAATGTAAATATTTTGAAAATAAATAACTCTCACTACATGTATAAATCAAAATGTATTTGAATTTTTTATAAAAAAAAAGTAGCCTTACATTAGTAAATTAGGAAGTCTTTCTAATTTATCAAAAAAAAAAAAAAAACTTTATTGAATTTTTGTTTCAAAACTACTGCACTTTATTAATTTTGGTAATGTAGAAGAAAAAAAAAAGTAATTCAATTTCAAGGTTATAATCAAAATTGTGAGGACTCAAATTTATAAATGTGTCATGTGAATTGTGATTAATATTATTTTAATTTGTCGTGGATAAGGATCCGATCTGGACAAAATTATTGGCACATGGCTGCTCAATCGAAACACAGGGGCTAATTTGCCATAAAACAAAACTTGAGGATGAAAACTTTATCTCATAGGAAAGTTCAGGGTCATTTTCGCACAAAAGCTAAAAGAAAAAGATACATAATAAAGTGTACCAAAAGCTATCAACCGCCATGATTTCCATTTGTCGTTACAGCTTTCCACACGTCGTTTATTTTCTTTATTTCTTTTTTATTTCTTTTTTTCTCATACAAAAATACAAACGCATGAATATATATATATATATATATATATATATATATATATATTCTCGTATACGAGTATATAATATATATATTGCTATATACAAGTGTAAACTCGTGGACCAGCTCTTCGCGTTGCATATTCGCTTTCTCTCTATTATCTTCAATCTTCTCTCCAACTTCTTCTCTCTCAGTTCATCTCCCATTTCCAGATCATGGAAGATGCTAAAGGTAATGCTCTCGATCGCTCATGGTTTTTACTCTCTTGTTTTTCTTTTGGAGTTTTCCAAGCCGGATTTTTCAAGATCTGTTTCGCACGATCATGAATTGGTATTTTTCCAGATTATGAAGCTGTTTGATCAATTTTTGCCTCTTTTTTTCTCTGCTCCGTTCTGCTAGATTTCTGTGATTTGTTGTTGTTGTCGTCGTCGTCGTCGTCTTGATCGGATTCTGTTGCTGAGCTTCTTCTTTTCTTTCAATGGAAGTGATTGTATCGATGATCGCCGAGAAACAAAGTGCTTTTTGTACGATCGGTGGGAACTAGAGAGGGACTAGACTGATACTTTTTCTGATTTCATGTTTTAATGTTTACTGTTTAGAAAGTAACGTCGGAAATTGGATCAATAGGGTGCAATGTGTGAACTAGGAAATGCCCAAATCTCAAGCTGATTATGTATATATAGCTTTTTAGCAACACTATATTCACTGAGTTATATTTGAATTGTTGCTATGATGAAAAATCTGAGTGTTTTGGATGGTTTTGATTGGCTGATCTTCCAGTTGTGGAGGCAAAAGACGGGACCATCTCCGTGGCGTCTGCGTTTCCCGGCCACCAAGACGGTAACCTCTTTACTCTTATTGTTCGTCGCTCCAATTGTTGTTCATCGGCGAACGATCACATGCAGTTACAGTCTTTAGTTTGACGAAATCAGAAAATGGAATTCGAGAGTTTTAAGTCTGAAATCGGAATGAAACGGTCATAGAGATGATGAAAATTTTCCTTTTTGTTTGTTTTGATTAACAGTTGTGCAAGACAGAGACCATGAGTTCTTGACATTAGCGGTGGAAGAAGCTTACAAGGGGGTGGATAGTGGTGATGGAGGCCCGTTTGGCGCGGTTGTGGTTCGGAACAATGAAGTCGTGGTGAGCGCTCACAACATGGTTTTGAAACACACCGATCCAACTGCTCACGCTGAGGTCACCGCCATAAGAGAGGTTCGGTTATAACCATATATTTGTTTGACATTTTTTTATTATTATTTTATAGAAAAGTTAAGTCTTCGATACTTGTTTGGTTAAATCTAATTCTTCGAATCGTTTCCGGGATTAGTTGCTTTCGCTCCCGTTTAGATCTCTGTTCTTCACAAGTTCTGAGTAAGTGTATTTGAATAGATACTAGAATGATCAGTTACCGACTTTAGGCTCGAAGTTCTGGCTTGCTTAGCATTATGAACAAAAAGTTCTATATTTGTATGCTGTGAGAAAATGGATAGGCTCTCATTGCTCTTGTGTTTTGTTTAGTCAGATTCCGGTTCTTTGGATCGTTTTTCAAGATCTTCACTTCATTAATTCCAAGTACATAGGTTTACGATGATGAAGAAATTCTCGATCTCACATAAATACCTATGAATTTGAATGGGTACTAGAAGAATTAGCTGCTTAATCTTTTGGTGCAGTGTGGTCATTCTAAAGTTAAGCAACACCAGTGTGGTCATTCCCGGGATTGATTTCTCTTGCAGGCCTGCAAAAAGCTCAATCAAATCGAGCTCTCGGACTGCGAAATCTACGCATCTTGCGAGCCATGTCCAATGTGCTTCGGTGCTATCCATCTCTCGAGAATGAAGGTCTAGTTTTTACCCTTGGAACCTTAATATTCTTCTTAGGACCATATTCTTCTCACGGTCGCTTTGAAACAGAGGTTGGTCTACGGAGCCAAAGCCGAAGCGGCCATTGCAATCGGGTTTGATGACTTCATCGCTGATGCGCTAAGAGGCACGGGATTCTACCAGAAGGCTAGCATGGAGATCAAGAAAGCCGACGGGAACGGTGCAGTCATCGCCGAGCAAGTGTTCGAGAAGACCAAGGCTAAATTCGCCATGTACTGATGAATTAAACTGCTCATTTGCTTCTTAATTGATTCCAGTTAATTCTCAGCAGGATAAAAACAATTTGTTAACTCTCCAAACTCATTTCTCTGAAATGAAATGTACATTTTCATTTTTCATGCCTTTCTGAACCCACAAAACAATTGTGAAGAATAAATAATAGAGAAATTGCTCCAAATAGCCAAATTGAAATATAGGTTTAGCAAAATAGCCAAACTTTGGTTAATTTTGTAAACTAGCCAATTAACCATTTAAATGAAATTTCAATTACATTGTTGCCCTTATGTATTAAAAAATAAATAAAAATTCAATACGTATTTTGGGGCTAAATTATTCGGTCAAAAAAAATTTCATTAATTGAAAATCTGGTCATTAATAGAAAATGGTATTAATTTGGTAACAACCCAATTCAACAACCATTACTCGTTGACCCCTATTTTTAAGCTATTTTTTAATTTTTAAAATCAATTCATTTACCACTTTATTTCTCTCTCCTCAGACCCACACTCTCACCGAGCTTTCCCCTGTTCTTCGAGCTTCCATCATCGGCGACCCATCACCGGCTATTAACGGCGAAACCATCACCGGCGACTCATCACCGACTATTAACGGGTATGGTATTCAATTATTCAGCACGTGCATTGTGTTTTGGTTGGTTAAATACACGATTTTGATTTTTTTTTCCTGTTTGCGTTTTTTGTGTTGATTTCGAAATCTATTGCAGTTACCGAGCTTGAAGAGAGTTTGAAGCAATTTCTCTCTCCTCAAACCCACATTCTCATCGAG
The DNA here is from genome assembly GCA_954871525.1 of Parietaria judaica. Lineage (NCBI taxonomy): Eukaryota > Viridiplantae > Streptophyta > Magnoliopsida > Rosales > Urticaceae > Parietaria > Parietaria judaica. Next base: position 14,045,819 of record OX940862.1, read on the forward strand.
CTTTCCCCTCTTCTTTGAGCTTCCATAATCAGCGAAACAATAAACGACCATTAACGGCGAAACCATCACCGGCGATAATCTTCATCACCTGCTATTAACGGGTATGGTATTTGATTATTCACCACATGCATTGTGTTTTGGATGTTTAAATACACGATTTTTGTTAGGGCTTTTTTCTGTTAATTTGCGATTTTTGGGTTAATTCCAAAATCAATTTCATGTATTTTTTACGAATTTTTTCATGTGTTTATATTCATGTATTTAAGAATGTTTGGAACGTGTTTATTTTCATGAATTTTATAATCGATTGCATGTTCATCGTCGTTGTTAAATCTGATTCTTATCATTGATTGCATCTTCATCATGTATTTTCCTCGATGAAATCCGTTTTGTATGTGTTTTTTTTCTGTTTTTTCTTGAATCTAGTTCTTTGGTTGTGTTAATTTCTGTTTTAACTTGCTGAAATCTCCCTTAATTTATGTTGGTTGTCTTGTTTTAATTAATAGGTTACAATCAGTCTCGCGTATTTATTCATCGATTGCATCTTCATCATGTATTTTCCTTGCTGAAATCCATTTTTAATGTGTTTGTTTCTGTTTTTTCTGGAATTGAGTTCACTGATTGTGTTACTTTCTGTTTTTCCTTGCTGAAATCTCCCTCAATTTCTGTTGATTGTCGTTGGTTGTCTTGTTTTGATTAATAGGTTACAATCTGTCTCGCTTTAATTTCAGAATATTTTTGTTAGTGTCTATTAATTCGTGTTAATGTGTGTTTATAGTCTCAGGATTCGGAGATGAAGCTCCCCGACGAGGAGGAAGACTCAAGTTTGAAGGAACTAGCCAATCAAGGTTGATGATCAGGAGATTAACGGAATCATGGAGAAGGATAGGCAGAGACATTTAAAATGAATCGAATCAATATAGTTAACTCTTGTTAATATATAGGTTAACATGGTTAATTCGTGTCAATGTATATGGTTTCAAATTGTTTTGAATTGTTAAGATGGTTAATTCGATCAATGATTTCGTGTTAGTGTGTGTTATATGACTTTAGCCAACATATTTACTCGGCAACGTGTATTCTTGCTCCGGTAAAAAAACTCACGTTCATTATGTTCATTAACAGATTTCAATGTGCATTAACCACATATATCAACACAATAAACCACATGTATTAACAGATATAAACGTCGTATATAAGACAACGAATAATAAAATTTTCGTTTTGGGAACCACGAAAATTTGAAATTAAACCCTAAAATGTGAAAATTATTAGCTAAAAGTGTGTGTAAATTCAAATATTTTTTCCCTATTTCATTGCTAATTAATTTCCTATTTTTAATAAATAAGGTTAATTTAAAAAATAATTGATTAATTAATTAGTTTTCTAATTAAAAAATGCGTTATTAAAAATTAGTGTGAGTGTGTAACATGGCTACTAGTCAATATATTTACACGAGACATTTAAGGTGTAGTTGGGTTGTTACCTTATTTATAGCACCACTAATTGATATGCATGCATTTATTGTTGCCTAATATATCTAATTAACAAATAATTCGCTTGATGATCTTAATTATGTATAATAACTGAAAAATAACTATTAATGTATATTATTAATGATTAAGGGTGTTGTAGTAATTTTATTTAGATTAATATGGTTAATTGGCTAGTTTAAAAAATTAACCAAAGTGTGGCTATTTTGCTAAACACACTTTCAAATTTGGCTATTTATCGAAAGCGCCCTAAATAATACAAATTAGATTCTATTTTAATCTCAAATTTACAGGATTGCTATAATCATGACTTTGTAAATTTCCCTCTTTGCGAAAAAAGGGTGATATTGACTACAAGGCGGTGTAAATACCGAAGTTTTGTTGCTTGAGGAACTTAAATATTTGTTTTTTTATGGTAAAAATATGCAACTTTATATATTTGAAACTCGGCATGTCAATGTGTCATAATTTTGGTATTTCATTCAAATATGTAAAGTTGGGTATTTTATTGCAAAAAAACAATTAAAACTTTGTATTTAAACCGACATTTCCCCAAAGAAAAATCTGAAAAGTCACATCTTTCAAGCCGTTTGAAATGCTTTTTGGTGAATATGCAAGTTGGGCCAAGAAAGTAGACTATTTATATAAAAGAATATGTATAATTCTGCATATTTTTGGGGTCAGTTTTTTCTAGGAAAATAACGTCAATAGGCACTCTCTTATTGTTCCATTTATTTTTGCTTGTTCACTTTGCAACATAACTCTGGTGAAATCTCATAAAGGACCACTCAACTTTTGGCTCTGTTGATGTCACACCCAAGTACAATATAATTAATCCATTAGCCAAAATGAGTATCAATATACATAAAGCACTTGAACATTATGATTGTTTTGTCAAATATTAAATAGTATTTTCTCAACGTTTTGTATGGGGCAAGAGACATTTGGGCGTGCTTTGTGGTCGCCAAGTAAGTTGCAAATCTGACAAAGCAGTTCGATCATTTAGGGAATAACGATGTAAAATGGTCTGAATTTGGTCTTCTTTTCTATAACTTCCAATGTCAATAATTGTCAGTGACAAACAGTTCCCACATGGGTTAGGCAGAATTGCACATTTGCACGAGATTTCCCAGCCTGATCGCCAGCTTGGGGCCGGACTGGCCCGCCGGAAGTCTGAAGCTTGAGCCTCATTTCGGGCTCTTTCGATTTTTTTTTTAAGAAAAAAAAAATCTCGTTGGACTTGGATCATTCACTATTATTAAAAGGAAGTAAATAACACAACACAAACAATTAATTTTAACAATAGTGAACATATTTTACTTTAATAAAAAATTGCGTTGGGCACGCTAGCTCGCCTGATTTCCAGCCCAAAGCGCGAGAATTTCAGCCCAGCTCTCAATCATATCGAGTCTTGCACATTATTTTATCAAGCTTAAATCAATGAAGTATTAACAGTGTTCCTCGGTGAGAGCGAGTGACCATGGAAATTACGGTGATTGGTAGGGTTTCGATTTCAAACAATTAAGACGCAACACTAAACACGAATGAATTGTCTCGAAGTGACCGGGTTTAGGAGCATTTGGGCTCTTCATTAGGTAAAAAGAGAAAAAGTTTCTCTTCCTACTCCAATGAATTTTGTAAATTTATCTTATTTTCTTTGATCAATTATTGTCCCCCTCCTTCCTTTTCTCTCAATCCTACCAAACAAATCTCAACACCCATAAATTATAAGTAATAAACAATCGATTTGGTGTTATAACACACCATAAAACAATCAATTTGGTCACCATTAGTTTGTGACACCACAGATCCCACTCATTTCCTTGTCAAAATTAAAGGCTCAAACAAGAAACTATGATTATCCGTGGAAATTTACTTCGATTAGAGAATGGATAAAACAGCAAGCACATAGTAGAATATCCCAAAAGCAAAAGGCAGAACTGGAAACTAGGAAGAGATAATTTCTAATTAATTATATCTGAATCTGTTATCCACACAAAGACTATATAAACTATGATCGTCTGTCAAATGTCTAAAGGTAGTAATCAGAAGATTCATTATTCAACCCAGCTGTTGCCTGTTCTATCTCAATTCACACAAGGATTATATAAATATACTATCATCAAACCTTGATCAGTGAAGTCAAAGCTTCCATCTTTGAGTCAAATCCATGGCCATGATCACCCTCCTCTCGACCTCAAGTCCTCCAAAGCCGCCTTGATCTGGTCCTGCACCAACTCCAGCCTCTTCGAGTACACTTCCAGCTCCAAAATCTGCTGCTTCCGCCACCTCTCGTCGGTCCCCGGCACCGGGGAAAATGACGCGGACGCTAATTCTCCGATCAGGCCCAAATTCATCTGAGGGAATCCGGCTCCGGCAAAGCTGTACGGATTCGGACTCGAGATCGGGCCTCCGAACCCCCTTGTCGGAGCACAAGGTCCTACTCCTCCTCCCATGGCGCCGCTCAAGAACTCCTTGAACACCGGCGGTAAGCAGTTCTTCACCGTCTCCTCTATCAACCCCTGGACATGGCCGTTGTTATTACTCGGGTTGTGGCTGATCCCGCCGTGGTTGCTGTAACTGTGATCCTTGATCGGCGTGGAATTCTCTGGCAGGAAGCGTCGCTCCTCGATCCTCGGCTCGGGTTTCGGCCTCGACCGCTTCCGCGACCTCGGAGTCGGAGCCGCAGAGGCCATCGGCATAGGCATGGGCGTGAACATCCTCCTCTCAAAGGCGAATCCGCCCGCGTCCTCGCCTTTGACCTCGACCATGAAGTTGGGGAGCGCGGCGCTCGGGCTTGGATCGTCGTCGTCCATGGCGGTGTCGACGCCGCCTCCGCCGAGGTTGGTCCAGATCTTGCGGGAGATCTCGAACGTGGCCTGGTCGTGCGGGCTCTTGAAGGAGAGCTCCTTGCCGGAGGAGATTCGGTTGAGCACGTTCCGGTACTTCTTCTTCAACCTCCGAAGCTTCTCGACGAGCTGGTTCTTGTTGAACTCCAGCTGCAGCTTCGGCTTGATCTGGTCGTAGAACAGCGCGGTGTCGTTTTGGCCGTGGTGGTGCGTCGTTTTGCTCCCTCGCTGCGTCGAGTAGTCCAAAAACCCTTGGAGGAGCTCGATCTCGTCCTCGTCGGTCCACAGCCGCTGGAAGAGCTTCCGCGAGTCGTCCAGAGCCGCCGGCTTCCTCTCCTCCGGCTGAGCCGCCGGAGCCTCGTGCCTCAGATCGATCATCATCCCCCGCCGATCGACGGCGATCGAAGAGGGATCGACGGCGGAGACCACCGCGGAGCCGGCGAGGATCGGAGTCGCCGGAGCGTCGCCGTTGGAGATCGCCGGGAGCGCGACCGTGACGGAGGCGGAGGCGGGGACGGCGAGGGGGGCGTCGTTTCCGGCGGAGGAGGTGGAGGGAGAGACGTCGTCGTCTTCGTCGTCTTCCTCGACGTCGTCTTCGTCCTCGCAGGAGGAGGAGTCGAGGTCGACCTCGGCGGGGAGAAGGTCAGCGTGGGAAGAAGCCATGGGAGGAGGAGAGAGGAGAGAGAGTGAAGGAAGGAAGGGTTTAGAGGAGAGAGAGAGAGAGAGCGAAAGGGAGGGCTGGGCTGGCTGGCTAGCTAGCTCACGAGGTTTGGTTGGTTGGCTTAGCGTGTTGGACTGCCTCTAACGCTGTTATTGGTCCACTCTCCCCATGCCGCCTCCTCACGCGCTTCCCTTGCGCGTCTACGCCACGCCATCTACCCATATCAATGTGTGATAGGCACTACTAGTACGGTACTAGTGACTATAGTATACAACTACACATGCATTTGGGGAAAGGGTATTTGGAAATTTCTTGAATCCAGATACAAAGGGCTAACTATGTACGCGATTTATTTAGAGAGTGGTTCGATCCGAGATCGAATTCCGATCTATGTCCCCTCCTTTTTCCGAGAAAAAAAAAACCCGTGAAACGATGCACTATGGGTGTTGTCTTTGCTGCACGCTTTAGAACAGGTTTACAATCAGTGAGAGAGAGAGAGAGGATGAACAATAATGGAGAGTAACCCTAATCCTAGAGAGAAACGAAACGACCAAGAACCCCCCCTCTTCCATCTCTTCTCTGATAGGGAGAGGTGATAAACGACAAGCACAAGTCATGAACGACGACGTACTGTTTCTTTGTCGTTTTTGGACCTTGAACTGCTAAAGAGGCAAGGTAAAATGTATTTATTTACTTGCTCATATCATATAAGCTGAAAAGTCGATTACTATCAAACACTTTTGGTTATGACTCTATTCTAAGCGTATATATCATTTTCGTTTGCTCTCAATATGACGTCATCCACAACTACTTGCCATATTCCGACACTTTCGTTTGCTCTCATTTTTTGTTTATTTATAATTATTTCAAAGACTAGTATATAGTTGCTGCTACATAGGGGTGAAACCGGGTCGGGTACCCGGTTTTTTTGAAGTACCCGGTACCCGGACCCGGTTTCCGGGTAGTTAAAATTTACTACCCGGTACCCGATACCCGAAATCCGGGTACCCGAATTTCCGGGTAGTTGAAAATGGGTACCCGGTTTTAGTACCCGGTACCCGGTTTGGAAACCAAGTTCGGATTTTCAACCGGATCCGGGTTTTTACCCGGATCCGTTTTATTTATTTTTTTAAGAAAAACTAATTATCTCAAAATAAACATTACACATGTCTCGTACATAAAAAAACATGCATCCATTGTCTAAAATTTAAAATGCATTAAAAAAACATATGATAAAGCACTTCGAGTTCTTCCGGCTTTCCATCATAATTTCACCGTCCGCGCATCAAAAATTAAAAAAATATTTTAATGAAACCCTAAAATGAGAAATGAAAATGAGAGATGAGTGTCGAGCACTAACCCTAAATTATTTTTTTAAAAAAATAAAAATTAAATAAACCGGGTATTAAACCGGGTACCGGGTACCCGGTTTTTAAGATTTCACTACCCGGTACCCGAACCCGGTTTTAAACCGGGTACCCGGATCCGAATTCCGGATTCGGATTCGGATTCGGGTTTTAAATTCGGATACGGATTCGGATTCGGGTTTTTACCCGGTTTTCGGGTTTTCTTTGCACCCCTACTACATGCTATTTTCTATCTTCTAAGTTATGGGTAAATTTATTTAGGGTTAATGACGGGAAAAATTCCCAAAGTTTGGTCAAAGAACCCCTCGGGTACCCAAAGTCTAAAAGTGGTGGCAAAAATACCAAAATCACATTTGAGGAGTTGACCACTTCATTCTTGTAACGCCATTAACTTACCCAATAACTCTGGCTACGTGGAAAAATCTGTTTCCTTAAGTGTAATAATTAGAGGTTCAATTAGTTGTATTAAATAGTATTACTTAGGGGTTTAATTCGTTGTTTTCTCGTAAACGAGGCTGATGTGGGCTTGTCAACGTGGAAAAAATTGTTCTGTCGGCAACCCACGTTTGTCCGCGTGGTCAGAGTTAACATGTAAATTAACGGTGTTACGAGATTGGAGTGGTCAACTCCCCAAATATGACTTTGGGTATTTTTACTACCATTTTTAAACTTTGGGTACCCGAGGGGTTCTTTGATCAAACTTTGGGTATTTTTGCCATCATTAACCCATTTATTTAATATTAATTCGTTGAATGTACATTGTGGGTCGATATTATATGTGTGTATACTTTGATGCTTTTATATATTTTAGCTCGGTCGTTATTTGGCCTTTGAAGTTCACTCAACAACTATGAGGAAATAAACGTATAAAACGGTTTAAAAACAGAGGGAATCAATCATTCTAAAGAAATAATTAACCTGTATAAGCAATGCATGGTTTCGTCGTGATTCAAACACATTTTTATTCTTCACAAAAGTCCAAACATCAGCTCTATAGAAATGTTTTGTAAGAATCATTGACTTATACATCGTCCCTCAACTTTGATCATAATTGGAGCACTTTTTTTAGGGCTATTAGCAGCCAAAGTACCAAAATTGTTTAAAAATGGGTCGGCAAAAATCCAAATTAAAAACCGTGGCAAATGGTGCCAAGTTCCATTTTTGTAGCTATCTTTTTATTATATGTTTGATAGGAAAAAAAGAAGCACGCTAATTTCCAATCTCTTTTTTAATGGAAATAGTACCTAAAGGCTACAAAACAGTGTCAAAGTATGATTCGGTCCATGTCCCGCAAAGATCTGTTCCACGAGGGAGAAGGACATGTGTACGTCTAAGATTTTAACTCTCAAAACATCAATTACTCAAACACTTTTATTAAGCTAGATGTTAACTCGACATGGACGAACTTGGACTTCAAGAATGTTATGTGTCCTTCTGTTACTATTGCTACTTATGCCACAAATATCCATATCAATACACGTGTAAAATACTCATTGGCTCATTTCATGTCGTTTATATATTTTGTTCGTACTTGGAGAGCTAAACAGAGGACATCAGTGATTATCGGACATGAAGATACGTTGTTCGATCGCTCATCCATACAATTATACCTCCAAACGAATCAAATTATCACCATCCACTCCAACAATACATATATACATATTATATATTATACATATCACCATTAACCTCCATCGATTTTGCGCAGAAGAAGAAGAAGAAAAGATGAAGTATTGGCCAAAGCTCGTGCATTGGCTGATAGACTCTTATCCTTCTTCTTCTTCCTCTTCTGAGCACCAAGACGACGGCGACGATGAAGAATCCGATCCTTCGATAAACGACGACAACGACGTTTCCTACGAGCAATCGACCGATCCCCCATGCTCCTCGTCCTCCTCGAAACGGCGTCGCAGCGACGAAAATGATGGTTCACCAAAAAGGGTTGTTGCCCCGAAGAAGATTTGGACCAAAGAGGACGAGCTCGAGCTCCTGCGCGGCTTCCTCGAGTACACGAACGAGAAGAAAATCGTCCTGTTCGAGCGTCGGCGGAATCAGAAACACCACGTGTCTTCGTTCTATGACGGCCACGTCACCCCGGAACTGAAGCTCAAGTTCAACCGGCTCCAGGTCGTCGAGAAGCTCAGGAGGCTGAAGAAGAAATACGACGGCGTTTCGTCGAAGGCGGGCGAGTACGCCCCGGAGTTCCGGTTCAGGAATGAGCACGAGAGCGCCACGTTCGGGATTTCGCACGAGATATGGCGGAGGAGCGGCGAGACCCAGACGACGTGCCGTTCGACTAGAGCGCAGGCGCGGAAGGGCTCGAGGATCGAGGAGGAAACGGGCAGTGATTTGAGGGGACTGGTGATGGGGTTGGGCCTGAACTACCCGGTTGAGCTGATCAAGCTCTGTGATGAAAATGGCGAATGGGGTTTGAAGATGGAGGAAGATGATGAGGCTGGGGATTGGAAGGAAGAGCAGATTGTGGAGTTTGAGGTTTATCTGAGGAGATTGGAGTTTGTTCAGGCTAAGGTTAAGGCTGTTTTGGAGAAGTTGAGATCAGCCAAAACTGAGTGATTTATGTCATCATGTATTATTGCCTAGAAATGGTTTATGACAATCAATTTGGTCAAACTTGTCTTTTTCCTTCTCTAAGTTTCGAAAATTCGTTTCGTTAATTTCATGCATTAGGGTTACGGTGCGGTGCGGCCGGAATCGGGATTTAAATCCAGAGGATTATATTTGAATTTTTTTCCGAAAATTTGAAGGGAACTATATTTAAATTTTAATGAAAGAAATAGGGGAGCTAAGCGGAAATTTTATAAAAAAAAATTACACTACGAGAAGAAATTTGGGAGAGTAGTTCCGTCAATGGCTATGGTGTTTGGTGTAATCATATAATGTTGTAGTACCTGAACTCGGATTAGGTTCTTTTTTATTATTATATAATTATTTTTATTTTTTTAAACTTTCAATTTCCGGATTTGTTCTTTGTATTAAAAAAATAATTGGAATCCAAATTAAATAATGATCATTCAAAACAATTAAAAATACAAAAACTGTATTTCTTATTTTAAGAAATACCGAATCCGAAATCAGAATTTAAAATAGAAAATAAAGTTCCTTTTCTTTATCGCTTCATACCACGTTAATAAGGACTAGCGATGTGCCACATATGTGATATGTATATATATCAGACGACATTGATATCTTGTTGATACAATTTGGTCTAGAACTTGAAATCAGAAGAGCATATTATTGTTGTGAATGATGAGATTTGATGTGTGTTGTCGTTTTATTCAGTTAACAACATGCAATATTTGACAAACTCTTGTTCAGCGCATGAATTTATTACAGATTGTTGAATTCCTTTATTTTATTAATTATCGTTTAATTTCTTTTTTTGTTTAGTTTAGTTTAAATGGTTGTTTATACTTACTCGTCCTCGTATAATGATTCAAAACTTCATTTCGTTGTCGTAGTTTACTTTGATGTCGTTTCTTCCTTGTTGTTAACCTTGGTAGCCATAATAATTGTCGTTCTCTCATAGCAAGTAGCCCACGTTGACTATTTAACCCGACCCGACCCGAGAACCATATCATGCTTAGATACACCAAACTCCACTCGAATCGGAGCAAGACGACACCGTTTTGGGGTCACCTTATCCATCTCTCCCTCTCAACACACACAGCATATGCTCTCCCATGGATTCCTCTCCACTCATACAGAGAGAGAAAGCTTCAGAAACTCACCATCTCCATTACCAAACCTCCATTGATCATCGGCGATCATGGCCTGCACTGCAGCGACCCGACCCACTTTCTCTCTCCACATCTCTCCCCCATTCTCCCACAAACCCAAGCCCAAGCTCCATCACTCGACCATCATGATCATCCCCAAAACCCCCACTCTCTCTCTCCACAAGCCCCTCAGGCTCGCCGCCAACTCCATTGACGTCTCCAAGGAAGACAATCCGTCATCGGAGGAGCCGCGAGACGAGCTGGAGACGCAGGAGGCGTTCGACAAGCGGCGGCTGGAGGAGAAGTTCGCGGTGCTGAACACGGGGATCCACGAGTGCCGGTCGTGCGGGCACAAGTACGACGAGGCGGTGGGCGACCCGACGTACCCCGTCCCGCCGGGGCTGCCGTTCGAGAAGCTGCCGGAGGACTGGCGGTGCCCGACGTGCGGGGCGGCGCGGAGCTTCTTCGAGAGCAAGAGCGTGGAGATCGCGGGGTTCGCGCAGAACCAGCAGTTCGGGCTGGGGGGGAACGCGCTGACGTCGGGGCAGAAGACGCTGCTCATCTACGGGAGCCTGCTCTTCTTCTTCGTGCTCTTCCTGTCCGGCTACTTCCTGCAATGATGATGAGAGTGTCAAGTCAAGTGTAAACATATGTTGTAAGTATAGTCCATTTAATGCTCTTTGTGTTTTCAATGGCAAGTTTGGAGGCCTTCCAGTTCGATTCATCCCAACACACAAGGAAGGAATATAAGAAAGTTTTGGTGCATTTACCTACGGAAAATCTTGCAAGACTACTCGCAATCCGGTTCCGGTTCCTTTCCGAAAACTTACTTAATCAAAATATCCTGTTCGTAATTTTCCGGATTCTGATATTTTCGATCTTGAATTTCGATTTCTTCATATTGCAAAACGGCAAAAACAAGACACGGAATTTGATAATATACAAAATCTACAAGTCAAATTATGGATATTATTCAAAATCGATGTTTTTTTTATCCTAAAATATAGGTTCTGTGTTATAGCTGTTCAACCCAAATTTATTTTTTTCCTTATAGCTTGATGATACAAAGTAATTCTGTTTTGTTTGTTTATGATTCATTTGTTTCTTCTCAAATTTGTTAAGAGCGAGCTCGGCTACAGGGGTACGAAAAAGACTCTAAATCAAATCCAAAACAAACATTAATTTTATTGATTTTCCACTACCATATTTTCAAGTTTTGTTTTTTAAGTTTTATTATAAAAACTAACAATTGCAGTTAAAGTTGGCCCCGATTTTGCCAAATGATATTTGTTGTATGGTTATCATACTTATCATTTTAAAAAAAATCGTTAACCATTTTACATTTTAGAGGACATGTTTTTTTTTTTTTAAATATATTCTTGCTTCTCAAGTTAAATGGTGTATTGGTGGATTGCTTTTAATTGTTATATACGTTATTGTTTTTATCAGATTTACTAAAAAAAATTAGTAGTCGCCAAATTTTGGTTAGAAATGAATATTTGCCAATTGATAAGACTTTCGGTTTTACAATTGGAATTATTAAAAATACAGTTTTTCGGTACTAATTGTAAAAAGTCAAACTTAAAAGTGACATTGTTCACCTCTAGATGATTAAATAAATTGAAAATGAAATTAGACTTTGGGAACTTTTGCAGCACAGAAAAAAAATTAGTGACAGGCTAATGCAATTGAGGTAACTTCAAGTACTTATGCCACAAATATCGAAATAAACTAGAAGTTGAACCTTGGTCACTGACTATGGTAAAGCATGAAAATAAGAAAGGTGAAAGTTCGTACAAGAAAATGCACAAACAGAGACTTGACAGCCAAAAGGTTCTTCAGTATTTTTTCTTCATAAAATATCGATAATCAAGCACGGTGTTTCTAGATCTCCTCATCGGTAGAGCGACAGTGTTCATCAGAAAATTCCTTCGAGTTGGGACAATTCTCTTTTTTGGGTCGAACTATCATGTTCGGGAATCATGTTCTCGATCACTTGTAGAATTCGAAGTCTGTGTCGGGTTTCTTCACGTTCGTTCTGTATCCCTTCTCGAAATCTTTAGGTAGAATGACGTACCGGTTCTTGCGAACGGCGTGCATTCCTGCTTCTTGACATATGGCTGAGATCTGTACAAATACGGGAAGTTATAGAAACGGCACGAGCATGACAAGAGCAAAAGGTGGGTAGTATCGGAAATGGACAAGAAATGCAGAATAACTAACCTCGGCAGCGCTGATTTTATCGGGCCGGGAAACATAGTCTTCCAAGTCTACCTCATCACCCAAGTTCATTTTCGCTGTGCAAACCTGTACAAACAAGACACTTGGCTTAATGTTGAATGATCAAGTGTTAAGTCATCGATTAAATCAGTCCATGCTTGAAGGAAATTCACCTGGAACACGAGTCTCTTCTGCCTCCTATCGGGCAAAGGGAACTCAATCTTACGGTCAAGACGACCGGGACGGAGAAGAGCAGGATCCAATGTGTCCGCTCGATTGGTTGCCATTATAACCTTCACGTTCACTGTCTGGTCAAACCCATCCATCTGGAAACAAACGGTACATAAGAACTAAGCGGAAAAAAAATTAACTGTTTCAGTAGTTTTTTTTTTCTTCAATTCAGGAACAGATTTTTCAAAACTGGAAACCAAAACTACATCTCGAGAACTGATTCCGGTAAAAGCTGATTTTCATGATAAATGGAGGCTTAGGGTTATAAAAGCAAAAGAGATAACCAGTATACGGGGGTAGGACATGATTATTGTTTCCCTTTCTGTATTGTTATTGTTTCGATTTCTGTTGGGTTATTATAAAGTTCATGTTTCCGTTTCTGTTTTCCGTGATGGCCCAAGTGAGCCGAGACTTGACAATTTTACACATAAAGATTGGCAATTTTTACCTGATTTAGGAGCTCCATGAGAATACGTTGAACTTCCCTATCAGCACCGGTTTGCGCATCAAACCTGGCGGTTGCAATTGCATCAACTTCATCAATGAAAATAATTGCTGGAGCGTTCTCCTTAGCAAGGCGGAACACATCACGAACCATGCGAGGTCCCTGAAACACATAATATATAAGAAAACTCGTAACTGATGATTAACTTTTAATTAATCACGTATTAAAAAGTGGTTTCTCTGTAAACGAAAGATCAATTTGAAAAGGATTAATCCTTACCTCTCCCAAATACTTCTGCACAAACTCAGAGCCGACAACTCTGATGAACGCTGCAGTTGTATGGTTCGCAACAGCCTTAGCCAGCATAGTTTTACCAGTGCCGGGTGGGCCATAGAGCAAAACACCTCGTGGAGGGTCAATACCAATTTGTTTGTAGAGTTCATGGTGAGTCAGTGGAAGCTCCACGGCTTCACGGATTTCTTGTTTCTGAATATCGCAGCCTCCAATATCCTGATTCCGAGGCAAAGACAATTTTTAGAACCAAACACAGGTTATCTTTCAAAAAACCATATACAATAGAATCTCTATAAATAAATAAATATTATCGGACCAGAGAATTGAAGTCCCCATGAACCAACTCCGATCACCTCTCATCAACTCCATATTCAAACAGCTAATATCCGCGAAAAACCTAACAGCACCCAAGTTTAAAAAAGAATTCGACCTACTTACGAATTCCCACCACATACAATCTGTACTAAAAGTATCGCCTCGTTTCTGATTCTGCATCCCATACAACTTTAAAAGCAAAAATCTTGCGAATGAGTATGCAATTGTACACATAATTGCGATCTTTATCACCCACAAACCAATCAACGATTCAAAAACCTAGATTATCTCTAAAATTTCTAACCCATAACCTAATCAGCAAAATTGTGAAGCCAACGATATTGAACTGCAAGAGATCCAAGAACTGCATCCTCGCCAAACCCTAAATCCCAAATCCACATTTCTATTTGGAAACCCTAATTGAACTCGAAATTGAAGAACAGGATTGAAAATGGAACGTACATTATAAGTGACGTCGGGCTTCTCGGACTGGCTGAGAAGCGAGATGCTCGAGTCGGCCTCCGGCGGGAGTACGTCGACAAGGGCGTTGGAGTGGCGATGGAGTGCGACAGAAGCCGACGGCTTGAGAAGCTCGCGGTTGATGGTGCTGAGGATCCGAACGTAGTAATTGGAGCCGGTGGTGGAGCCGACGATGCCGTTGTTCTGGTCGACCATCTCCATGAACTGGCCGATCACGAGCGGCACCGACTGGATCCGCTTCACCTCCTCCTGCGCGCGGAGCAGCTCGCGCTTCAGATTCTTCTGCTCGTCCTTCACGTACTCCTCCTGGATGTCAATGAACTCGAGCTGGCGCTGGAGGGTCTTGAGGCGGCTGTAGAGGTCGTCCTCGTCGCCGGCGTGCGACGGCGAGTCGCCGGAGCAGTGGAGATCCGATCTGTTGGAGGGGAGCGAGGGCGGAGGCTCCAGCGAGGGTTTGGGGTCCATCACCATCGCGGATGCCATGGGAGAAAGCTTGGAAACGAAGGATTTCTTAGAGAGAGATGGGAGATTCTATACTTTACTTTACTCTTTCTCTTTGTGATAAAATATGAAAGCTAAATGTCATTTATTTATTTATTTATAGGATTATTTATTTATTCTAATATTATTATTCATTAATTAATTTTAAAAGTATTTTATCTAATTTATGACTTATTACTTTCATAAATCAACCTCTCAATTTTAAAATTCACAGATCAATTTCAACATTTATCAATTTTAAATTTTCATTTTATAGTTCAATAATCAACTTCAAATCTTAGTAATTCATTAATCCTTTTTATAACTAAATAATCAATTTCATAATTGTATGATCAATGTTAATTCAAATGGGATATCATTCAGTGATTAATTTTCACATTGACAATGTTTCCGTAAAAAATTACAACCCATTTAACCCAAAGGCCAATAAAGTGAAGTTGTAAAAATCCAAGCTCCGGCGTTAGATTGCAAGGTTAAAAAAACTTAAGTGATTAATTACTTTAAGTAGCATTAGCATAGATAACTGAAGCTTACATGAAATGGGCAACACTTAAAAGCAAGCTGAAATTATACGGTCCCTTCCGCCTTTGTAGCACTATACATGCAGAAATCGTATGTTTTTTGTTTTGTTTTTCTTTTTAAAGACGACATAAATAAAACCTAAAACCAAACTAAATGTTCAAACTAAGAGTTAGGACTGCAAGCAGTAGGAAATGGGTAGACAAGACGAATCTCCCCGGCCGCGTGCAGCATAAATTCCTCTCCGACGGTGAAGATTACTAAAATAAGCCAAGCAGTGTGTCTCAAGATACCGCTGATGAATCCGTCGTAACATACGTGAATCATTTGAAATTCCAATCACAGGCAGGAAAAGGGCCACAATGATCACTCTGCTGATAGAATTCGAACTCCGCCATCAAACCCTGAAGATTCTCGAAGCAGCACAGACCTTGTCCTCGTGATTTGCTGGAATACAATCGATGATCCAAGATCTGATCAATCTTGCGGGGGAGCTCGTGTCTTGATCTGATAATCTTTCCTCGGTGGTTCGTGCTGCCCGTAATACATTACTCCACCGTTATTAGGATTTGAAGTTTTCTCAATCCACTGGGGAGGAGGCGCGGGAAGAATGCTACCTGTGCTTTGCACAAACTGATGAGGCTGGGGCATATTACTTGATCTGCCCCTAGTGTTGTCGTCCATTCTTAAACCCGCCATCCCAGCCCTCAAATTCCGGTACTGTTCCTGATTCTGTGCTCGTTCTGGTGTCCGAGAATAATTCTGTCTCTCATTGTGGCCCACACCATTCGAGACCGGATACCTCTGCCTCAAAGCGATGGCCTGTGGAGTGAAGGAAGGGTTCTCGTAGTAAGGACCTGAGTCTTGCCGGAATCCTCTTTCGTATCCGGAAGGACCGGCCGGTCTTGTTCTGGCTGCTGGGTAATGGCCAGAGGGATTTCGGGGCAGGGGCTGCGCCCAGGATCCCAAGGGTGCACCGTTGGATTTGAGATTTAGTGTGTTCTTCACGAGACGGTGCGCTGCTTCTCCCAATTGAAGACCGGCAATTGCGCCCGGCACATGCTGCCTGAAAAGATCGAATATTTATATATCCAGGGGATTTTCACGGATAAAAACCGTTTAAATGAATTATTTTTCCTCATTAATTCTTTTAAATGGATTTTTCATTATTTACCATGAAATTTAAGCTCACGGATAAATAATGCCATTTTCGTGTTACACTGGTCGATAGATAGAATATCTAGAATTAATGAGTACCTTTAAGAATATCTAGAAAAAACGAAACAAAATTATAAACCAAATCAAATCATAATAAAATATCCTCATTAAATCCTTAACATTTTCCGAAAAATGAAATGAAGTAACTTCAAGGCTTAGAAGGGTATGCCTAAAAAATTTCCACCATTTCCAATAAAAGTGGAATAAATTTTTCTATGGAAATGAAAGCTTAGTGTAAAAAATCCAGGCAAGAGTTACGAGAACAAATTTAAGTTTAAACTGAGAGTGTGAATTCAAAGGGCGATGAAATGGCCGAGAATTTCTTACCGATCCCTGTGTTGGCGTCTGTTATTGTCTTCATGCCATAACACCGGGAATGGTTTGATGTCTACACGATTCAATATCTGCAGATAAAAATGACATATACTCGTCTTTCATATCTTATCATAAAGGGGAAGCAGTTAAAACGAAAATAAAAGACGAGATAAAGTTTTGAGGATTTTTTTTTATTATTATTATTTTGATAAAGCTTGGCAACATTGGGTGCCTAAGTACCAAAATACTCATTGGGTGCCTAGGAATTACATTTTTTCCACACTGGGAATATGCACTGCTAAGTATGGAGATATAACTAAATTTACGTAAAGACTACTTGGCGGTGGTCCAAATCAGACACACATCTCAACCTTTTACCTAAGACTAATGGAATGCTAAATCTCATTTTCTTTTAAAAATACCCTAAGATCTAATTTATTGTTTGGGGTAAAATAAAAAGAATAAGGTTTTTACACATTAAATCCCTACACATATATTTAGAAACTAACTTCTAAATTTCACATTTCTACATAATTTATTAATTACTATAAAATAAAGCATCACAAAAAAATAATTACCATGATTTAAAAAAGCATCACAATTTTTTTTTTACCATGATCTAGAAAAGAGTAGAAATGTAAATACCTTTTTGGGCTTCAAAACACCCTTGGGAGGTTCTGGAATATGTCGATGTGCAACAGGGTTTAGAAATGCAACCACTCTGCAATAATGAATTGCACAATATTCAATTAAGGACATTTTTATTTCTCAAACAAGCATAGCAGGAGTATGTTAGACCCGTAATTAAATTAAATTGTATTATTATTAGTCAAAATGCTAAATAAACATTAATAATGTTTAAGGTTATTATGGACATTGAGTAGTTTGTAATAAATAGGGATTAAGATTTTTTTTATCCCAAAGGAAGGACGGTATTCATGAGTTTCAGCATATTGTCTCGAAGGAATACTCCTACATTTGTTATTACTTTTCTTTCAATTAAGTTATCGGGACTTTTTGTTGTATTAATAGCTATTCGGTAGCTTAACTATTTAACTAGTCTATTAGCTTCTGATAATGATAGTTTAAGATGCAACTTTATATTATTGATAAAAAAAATAAAAATTATTGAGATATATTTCAAAAACAGCACTTACAATACTTGGTTATATTGGATATCTGGCAAGCCACTTACAGGAGAAGCTACCGTAGTTCTAATCCCACTCCTCTCACATAACCAAAGATACCCGTTCATTCCATGACTGTCAAAAGTACCAAAGATGAGTATACAAGAAACTGTAGAGCATATTAGGTATTAATGAATGAATATAATATAGATATAATAAACAACCTGGCGTTCACGTCAATCATATAAGGAATTCTTGTGTGTGGGGGCAAATGAAAGTTATGTTGGAAGTACATGAAAATTAGCGAAGCCAAAGGATGCGAACGATGCACATAAAGCAAATCATGCATCACGCTGTTCCGATACTGCTCTCCGTCCTGAAAATTCCAGAGTTGAACATGTTCATAGTTAAGCATAGAGGGTGAAACACTTTATAAAAAATAAAAATGTCCGCTTGGTTTATGAAGGAAAACAAGATCTAAAGAAAAATTAAGCTACAGTGTTGAAAGTTGTTATAAAGGCGGAAAAAAGTACAATGGCATCCATAAGTTGTTGAAGAAAAATTCCTAACCGTTAAGGTGTTGTCCAATTTTCTTGTTGCCGAGAGCAACTTCTTCTCGTCTATGAATGGCAGCTTAGCCACTCCCTGATTCAGTGAAAGAAATTTACACAATCACTATCAAGGTAACACTGATCATTGAAAAAAAGATGGAAACATAATCTTATAATAAATAGATTTACCTGCCACGCAAAACGCTTGCCATTCATGTCAATCTCAAAATCTGCATAAGACAAGAAAAGTTGAAGTCCTTCTGAAATAAAAACAAAACTGTACAAAAATCAATAGTAACTTGTATTACCAGGAGGGTAGAAAGAATAAATAGGTGATAGTGGATCAGTCATCAAGTTTCTGAACTTTTCCGGCAGAGCATTAGAGCTGAAAGAGGAAATAATAAAATAAAATAAGAGTCCATTTCACCCTTAGTTTATGCCATTAGAAAATGACCAGTGATATATATATATATATATATATTTAAATACCTGGCAGCCGGTAGAGTTCCCATAAGTTGATCGAACGGTTTGAAAGGCTCTCCCAGAAAAAATGTTATCTCTAGTTCACTCAAATCTTTTAGATCAGAAGCAAATGGGGCATAGTGATATGGATAGTACCTAGAACGACAGTAAATTTCGGCTTCTCAAAAATGTCTTAAATGTTCTGTAACAATCAAGTGAGTAAAGAAATACTAAATCCCTCTAAATGAATAAGTAAAGAGTTCAAGAAAAATATCTAGGTCACTGCTATTAAACAAAAAAGTCCTTTCTTTTCTTTTATTCCTAATGAAAGATTAGACAGTTTTCTATTTAATCACAAACATGTCAGCAAATATGGGATTTACTGACCATTGCCAGGAGCAAACACCTTGGTAGTAATACCGACAAACCCAACATAATCCTTCTACATACTTCAAAACCTACAAAAGTGAAACAAAGATATTTGGTAGTTTATTAAAACTCATCACCATCCAAAAAAATGCAAGTTCAAGGATCAAAAATATTGAAAGCAACTTAATAATGGGTGTCAAGGCTTGAAGAACTTACTACGTCGTTTTTCACTTTATCGATCTCCTCAGAAGTCGATACACCAAATTTCTCAGCATAATACCTTTCTTTGTATCCAGGCACCCCTAGCTTAACCTATAACAAGAAAAATAATGAAGCCTTTATAATTTTTAAGATAAGTTTGGGAGAAAAAAAAAATCGAATTACAAGAATTGATTATGAAAAATTCAGAATTCCAATCCTTAGATTTAGTTAAACAACAAACCGTATCCGGAGCTTTCTCCACGACTGGAGCCTGTTTCTCAGCCGTTGACTCTCTTTTGGCTCTTTGTCGCATCTCCTCGTTATGATCGTATGACTGCCCAAGAGTGCCGTGACTAAAAATTAATGATAAAAAAAAAAAAGAAGGAAATGCTGGTAAAAATTATCTCTATGAAGTCAAGGTACCTGTTGAATTCGAGTGCGTTTCTGAAAGATCATATCTTCATTAGCAGCAACAGACTGTATAAAATGCTCTACTCTGTCTAGCAATACCTTGAGTGTAAAATAATTGACAAGACGTTTATGTTAGTAAGCCTGACATTTTGATGCCTCTAAACTGTGGCCCTAAGTTCATTATTTAGAAAGCCTAGCAACCAAGAAACCTAAAAAAAAAAAAAAGTTGAAACGAAAACTGACTATGGACGTAAAAGACAAAAGAATAAAATAGAATTAAACAAGGCTGCAGCTGATCACAGAGTCGTGACATCACGAACGCCATCACGAAGTTTATAAGAATTTCTTGAATTTATCTATTAACAGTTCGGTTGTGGATTCCGCTAAATATATGTAAAGAAATATGCCCACGTCGTTATGGGAACTCTGAAAGAAGCCAAAGATCCATCTAAAATAACGAGCTATTGACCATTATATATTTACATGTCAAAGGCAGTCTTCTAAAGAAAATTGTGCAACTAGAGTAATCTTCATTGCATCTCCAGGATAGGACATTTAAGAGGTCCTTACAAAGGCGTCAAAGTCATAATCAAGAAAACCGGACCATGGATAAAGAAAAATTACCTCACCCGCTTCAGTAAGATAACCACCCATATCAGTAAACTCTCTTCTATAAACATGCATCAATAAGTTAATGGCACCCTAACACAGTAAAAAAATATGCTTAGTGTGATGAAATTGAAATCGGCATGAAAATTAAAAGAAATGGAAATTGACAACAATGCCTACCTCTCTGATCTCCAATGTAGGCATATGTGGAAGAAAGTCATTCCCGACGAAAAAACAAAGAAAGACGAAATCATCCACTATCCGTTCAAAATCAATAGCAAATGGAGGGTCGGGAATGTTCAACTCGTATTGCAAATACTCTCGCAATACCCAGATATTGAGAAACTGCAAAGATAGCATATTTTCGGTAAAGAGACTAGAAATTTGGAAAAATAAAAAAATGTACCAAATGTCTGACTGACCTGATATTTCTTTTTATAAATTGGAGTGTCATCCACATTCCAATCTAATGGTCCATCATCTTGTTTATTACGACAGTCAGCTGCCAAATGACCAGCCTGACCACAGGCAAAACATTTTTCTTGTTGCCCGGGTAGGTTTATAACCTGTAAATGGAATAGGGGAAAAAGACATATCATCTCGTGCTATCAATGAGTTATGATATAAAAATTTATGCGAATGAGATGACGCGACGCTGACCTCTCTTAGGATTGAGAAATGAACTTCGTGTGTAGCTAATGCCAACATAATAAGATCTGCGTCCTGATAGTTGGTGTCAAATGATCAAGTTCACAACAAATACATAGCAAAAATCAATGTATTCATGTATGAATTTTATTATATTGACGGGAAATCTGCAAATAAATACATGCACTTATGAGAGGCATGAACGTCTATTATCTGTTTACAGATCGAATTTTATTATATGATTTTTTTTACAACGATTACTTATTTTAGAAAGTATTCTTAATAGTTAATACCAGTAAAATTAGGAATATATGACATTTCATAAGCTTTATCTATGAATAAACTTTAAGAAAACGTTATAATTCAGAGTTTAGTAGTGACTACTGATGAAAAATAAAAACATTTTATCTATCTAGATGAGTCTCTTCTCGTAATTCTCTTCTTTTTTTATCCATCCTAAAAGAGCCGTTGTCTCGGAACACTCACCAGACCGTATAAACAATGTCGAGTATTAGGATCAAAACCAGGCAAGTTGCGTTGCAAGCGAATATATGACATGGCTTTGTGTTCCCCCTCGCCAGGAACGTTCGAATCCGAAAGAATAACCTTCAAATGTAGAAAATGGATTACCCCACAGGATTTAAAAAAATTGTTTGTACAAACATTAACGGAGGAAGGGGTGACCCAGAGAAGTCACGTGCCTTTCCTTTAATTTTTTAATAACTGTTTACAATTCAGTTATTTGGAAACTTGATGTCTATTTTTCTGTTTATCCATAATATGATTAACCAAGCTATTAACTCCAATGTGGTTATTTTTATTTATTGGGTATATTGGAACTTCGTGATCTTTTGGCGTTCTGACTTATATAGGTCCTTCATCATGTCTCATAATCATAAGTAAAAAATCCTAGATTTCTGTTTGTGTTTGAATTTTGATTTACAGCCCTTTGTATTTGTAATTGTTCAATGTACAAACTAAACATCGAACAATTTCAAATACTAATTACTAAAAAAAGATCAAATTACCTTGATGGACCACCATGCAGGGTTGTTGTTCAACCTACTCTGAATGTAATACTGGAGAGCAACAGAGAGAACTCCCATGAACTGAGTTCCGGGGGTGATAACATTGGAGTCAGAAGTTTCAGGCTTTTCGGTAATTGACATTGTCAAGTTTCTCTCATCTTCCTCGAATTCTTTTTTCAATCTTTCTTCTTCGGCTTCCTATCATAGTAATAATAACACAATACGATAAGTCCAATGATTATACATCAACCCCGTCATCGACACGAATCACTACCTTCTCTGCTGCATCCTTAGCAGCTCTAAAGCGCCGAGAACGCTGCTGATTCATTTTCGCTCGTGGTGCTACGCCATCTACAAAATCAAATTGAAGAAACTCTTACAATCACGCCATCGACCCTAACTCGAATCCTCCGCTGAGAAGACGGAAAAGCACTCACCGATTGCCATAAACAGAAGCTTTCTAGGACGAACCAGCGTGAAGAGATGGTCGATGTACTCAAAAATCAACTTGAACACATCGTTGTAGGTTTGAGGAGCGGGCTATAAACAAAGCATAACACCATGTCAGGCATCAGCACAGTCACACTTCACACCCTAACACTCCATTCCCAGTGAACTGAGATAAATTAAGCTCAACACTTCCAACAATTTCACATCTAAAGACACCACAGGTTCAAGATTTTCGAACCAAGACGAAATTCCTGGTCAAATCAGCTCAAACCAACTTCGCTTCCGTTCTTATCATCTCACGAAGCAGAATCGATCGAAAAACCTCAAGATCGGGGAGTGATTACCTTTCCATCGGGGTGGAAGCAGGGGTGGATAATGCCGTTCATGTCGAGGTAGAGATTGTCGAACTCCATGGCGTTGGGATTAGGTTTGGAAGCGTCGATCGGCGACGAACCGGACTCGTCCTCGATCACGTCGGAGATGGCGAGCGGGTAGCGATCGGCCAGCCACCGGTAGAACGCCGGCACGCCCATGTCTATTACGGCGTCGTTTCAAGCCTCGGATCGAGCGTTCTGAGGAGAGAGAGAGAGAGAGAGAGACTTGAGGAGAGAGAAAGGGGATATTCGGGATTCGGGAGTTGGCGGCGACCAGAGAGTGCTACCGTACGGTCCGGTTATCCGTCGGGGGGGGAATTGTTGGTGAAAGACGACAGTGCCCTTCTCATGAATATAGCATGAACTTTGAGAGCTTTACATGAGCTCAATGTCGTTTTCTTTTTGCACTGGGGAGAAGAAACGACATCATAGGCTCGAAGAAAAAGCGTGAATATTTGTTCTGACGACAGCTCGATGAGATTGTTGAAAGACGATAAGGCCCTTGTCATGAATTTAGTATGAGCTCAATCGTTTTCTTTTCTTTCTTCCTTTTCACAAAGGAAAACAATCAGAGGAAATCGTTCAAACTTGAAAGACGATAAAGCCCTTGTTGTTTACATAGAATGAAGCGAGACAACATGAACTTAATGTCGTTTTTTCTCTCTGTCATCGTCTTTTTTGCCCAAAGAAAAGCATGTTTTTCTTTTCTTCGATAAGCATAGTACGAACTACGAAGTGTACTCGTTCTATAACCGCCGGAGGTAAATCCAAAGCCACGTGAAGGCGAAAACATTTTGCATTTACATCCCACTTACACATCCGGTGAGTCGATGAATTACTTAAGAATCTAACAGATTAACAACTTCAAAACTTGAAATTACAAAGCGGAATAGTTCAAATGAGCTCAAAAGCTTTCAATCGGAAGTAAAAGCTTTCTCATTTTACTTAAACTACCATAAATACAAGGCTTCTTGTGCTTGTGCATAAAACTAAAAAACGTGATAATGGAAACAGTGGGAAATTGAGAAGAAGAAAAAAACTCAATATAAATTCTAAAACAAAATCACCATGCACATCCCAGCGAGGTCCTCAAGCGATTAACCCAAAATTGTAGAGAGCAAAATTTTACAGCCAAATCTCCGAAAAAATAAATACCATTTACACCAAAAAGCAGTGGTGTCTTGCAATGATCAAATTCCCATTGTTGCCGGAACAACCACGAGACTTCCGGCGACTAGGTCGAGATCTCGTCGCCCCGCGGAAGTGATCTTCCTTCCTCTGCCACAAACCCAAATATTTCAGCACTATCATTAGAACTAATGAATAACGAAAATCATGACGATTTCGCCCCAAGATACTAGGCTTTTAAATTAAAGTAAATTATAATTGCTACAATTTTTAAGTTGATAATCACTACTAAAAGAATGTTTGGCTCACCCTTTACGGTCAATTTCGACGATGGACATGTTCTGCAGCTGGTGAAGAATGTGGCGAGCGATGGCACCGCTGCTCTTGCAGAAGTGCGGAGGTCGGCTTCCGTTCCTCTTGCTCCCGCCATAAATCCTTTGGAACGACCCCACTCCCATGCCTCCTCTCAGGTATATCTTCCTAGCCATGGACGCTGCAAGCAAGAGATTATAAATTTAACTGTGATCATATTCTAGGTTTTTTTCGCGGCGTAAATTCCTAATGTAGTCAAAAGTGTAGAGTAGATGTTAAGTACAAAAACTGTCTTCGTTAAGTGCAATTTTCGTTTAACTTATATGTAGGTTTGCATTCAAATATCCCTTCAGGAATATGCAGAGAGATTCTGATAAGATTACCGGCTCTGATGAAGTACCAGTCCGGGTCATAAGGAGCCAGCTCCTTGAATGTGGCGGTTTTCACAATGTCGATCCACTCGGGAAGTTCGACCTACACAAGCGACAGGACGGGACGGATTAAAAGAAACTAACTTGAAACCAGTGAACGATCACTGTGACACTATGAACTGGTTGTTCGATTCATCAATGTATATACAGTCAGAATTGTTCTACACAATTTTATGCACAGATACGTAACAACACAAAATTTATTAAACCCTGCTGAAAAACAATTCTCTACTCGATCACACTGTGTATTCGCTTCCTGAAAAGCAGAACGGAGAAAAGGAAAGACCTTGCCGGATTTCTTAAGGTGGGTGGCGTAAGCCTTGACGAAGTCGTGGGAAGAGACATCTTTCACGGTCATCGCCATTGTCGCCGGAGCTGAGATTGCAGCGACGAAACCTAGGGTTTGGGGATTGAGAAGCGATGTGACAGTTGAATCACGTATACGAAGGGAAAAAAACGAACCTACAAACTAAAAAATATTAAAAAAAAAAGTAAACAATCGAATCACGTCTAAAATAGTACAAAAGGCAAGCATCGACGTATTAAATTATATGGCGGCATATATACTTGAGTTAATTAAAACTGGGCGATATAGAGATGAGGAGAGAATTTGATTAAAGGTTGAGTCTTTTTGCCGCCATTTACGGAGGTTATATACTGCGGAATATATATACTCAAGTTGTATTTTACGGTAGATTTTGAGAAATTCATATATTTTTTAACGACATTAAATGCTATCAAAGTTTAAGTACTTTTGCCATCAATTATTTCCTCCCTTCTTCTTCTTTGAATCATATATCAAAGTATTGTTCGACATAAATTTTTTCTTCAACATTCATTTTTGCTTATGAACGACGTTGATATAAAATTAGACTTCGAATCATCGTATAAATTTCCAATTTAACCATTATTCTCACAATTTTGTTTAGTTTAGAGGATTGAAATCTCTCAATGCATATGGTAAATGTGTTTATTATTTTCTATAAAAAAAATATCAATCTATTTGAAGATGTATGAGAATTAAGAAGATGTTACCATACACCCATTTATTTGGCTTCAATGATTTTGTTCCCCAACTTTGTCATGGATGACATATGCTTCAAATTATTAGCTTCTCTTTGTTGAAATGAAATTAGTTGTGAAGTTTTAGATATAAAACATGGATAACACTCTTATCCTTCGAAATTCATATTTTGGTTGGAAGTTCATAGAGAGATAGTGTAGATAGATAAGCAAAAAGAAACAAAAAAAAAAATAGTGGCAAAACTAATAGCACTTAACGTCGTTAAAAATGAATGAATTAGTAAAATACAACTTGGATATGTATGTTGCGCATTAGATCTAACTTGGGAATATATGTTAAGAAAAATTGATGAATTTCTTAAAATCTATAGTAAAATACAACTTGGATATATATGCTCTACAGTAAAATATGATTTGGGAATATGCCACTGAAGAAAAAATTATCTCTATATTGCCCTATTTTGAACAATTTGAGAAAATGTGTGTGTGTGTGTTTTTTTTTTTTTTTTTTTGTATTTGGGAATATATGTTTAGTATTTATAATCAAAGTGATAATGGACTATGTTACTTGCGATCAAAATATTGGTAAAAGTTATTTTATTTTTATTTATGGTCTATAATTTTTATTTAAGACTTTTCATGGACTATAACGTATGGCAATATAAATTAGGCGAAGGTTTAGAGTTTAGGTTTAGGTTTAGGTTTTGGGCATGAATTATGATAATATACTATAAATAAAATAATTGAACATTTACTATACAAATATTTAATTTTATATTGATTGTACGAACGTATTCTTATCCTATTTTTAAATGGTATAATTGTTGGGATTCCGAGGATATTTTATCGTCGGACGAGGAAATTTCGGGAATATTCGAATCTATAAATCTATAAAAGGCTAATTTGGGGATAATAAATTCTCTAGACAAATCCTTGCGTTTTATCACGAATCGGGTCTCCGAATCAATACCGGAGATTTAGCTGCAATTGTTGTTTAGCTCCAAGCAGTCGTCGATCACAAGTCGCTCAAATGTGCGGGCCTCTACGTGGTACACCACGTCGCTAAACATTCTTGGTCGAAAATTGCCTCGTCGGAATACTAGTTCCTCCTCAGCTTTGAGAACACGGACAAAGACTCATCTCGATCGAAGAACTCTCTCTCTCCCCCTCTCTCTGGAATGGAGGGGGCGATTTTCTCTCTTAGTTTTGGGAGTGATTACCCTAATAGGAATCCTTCGGGTTTCACATGACTAATCACGTGTATTTATAGGTGTAATGGGCTTTATTTAATCATATTAGTTCAAGTTTCATTAATCGTATTAGTTATCTAATTAGTTTATGAGTTATGTGGGCTCAAGTGGCCCAATCTCTAATCTTTAGGCACTTAACCTTACATTAATAGTACCCCAAAATGCTACAAAATAGTTTAAAGATCAAATTTCGCCCATATATTGTCAAGTATTTTACACAAACACATCAACGTTTACGACAATTTTTTTAAAATTTATTATTAGACACTTGTGTTAAATTAAAGACGTATGTGTGTAACATAACAGACATTAACTCAACATATACTGATTGAATTCTCGACATGGTTTTAAAGCCTTTAAATACTTTTTTGAGAGAAAAAAAATATGCCTACACATTTCATACAAAGTTAGATGTAATATGAATATTGAGTTATTGACTTTATAAGTAAGGCCGGACCTGAATATAAGCCAAGGATCGAAATTTTGCGATAATCGAGCGATAATCGAGCGATTATCGCTGAAAACCACTTCTCGGTAACTTATCTCCTCTAATCGTTGTCGTTTTATACTTATCGCGATTTTTCGATTCGAAAAGCAAGTCACTTATCGAGCAAAGTTTTCAAGTGTATTTTTTCGAAAAGCTTGTTACTTTTCGGTCAAAAACGATAAGTCAACCCCAGTATAGTTTTTTCTTTTTCGCGGCAAAAGTTCCAATTTCTTTTAATTTTAGAATTTAAAGGTATTTTTAGGTTTTTTTTAGTGGATCTTGAATGTTTTGAAGTTTAAATGTTGTATATGTGTGAATCATGTCAAATTTTCACAATTTTATTCTATATTTCATATAGTTACATTGAAAGCTATTAGGTTAAATGAAAGTTCAAGTTTGAGTTTCATGATACTTTGATTGTACATTTTAGATTTTGAATCAAATGTTATTGTTAAATTTGATTTTTTTTAGGTTTATTAAGCAATATGGATGAATTATTATAGTCTTTTTTTTGCAGAATTGGGGTGCTTTTAATTAGTGTTTGTTCGAATTGTTATATAATTGCGGTAAAAGTATTTATTTTTCGGAAATTGTTGAACTTGAGCTATATTTTTAATATTTTTGATGTAATTTCATTGTTTAAAAATATATATAATTAGGAAACTATGAGTTTGACATAATTATTTTTGCAATTTGACGTTTTCCTGAATTGTCCAATTATTGCGGCAAAAGTACATATGTTTCAAAAAATTGGTTAATTGAGCTAGTTAATCAACTTTTTTGGTGTAATTTAATTTTATAATATTGTATATAATTCATAAATTGTGTGGTTGGGATAATTTTTTTGTAATTTCACGTTTTCCAACTATTAAGGCAAAAGTATATATCTTTAGGAAATTGGTTAAATTGAGTTAGTTCTTCAATTTTTTTGATACATCTTCAAGTGGGAATATCTTATATAATTAACAATTGGTGATTTTAAAATATTTCATATTAGTAAAATATGACTTTGACTCTTTCCAAAATTTATCAAATAAGCATATTTTATCTAATAGTAAATAAGTAAAGAGAGCATTTTGACTTACAAGTTACAACTTATAATTTGTAAATAATAATTGTTATTTTAATTTATTTTTTTTTGTAGGTTTTCCATCGATAAATCCATCGATAACCGATTAATCCATCGATAAGTTCGATAAGTTTCGATAACGGCAAACGATAATTTTTATAGGTTTTCCATCGATAAATTTATCGGTAAACGATTACTCCGTCGATAACGGCAAACGATATTTCGGCAAAAACGGCATTCAAATCCTTGCTATAAGCGAACAAGACCCGTGATTCAGGCCTCTAAATTTAAGGGCCTTAAATATTAAATATATATTATTTAATATACTTAAAATTTTACTTAATTTAAGATTCCGATATTGACCCGCCCTCAAAACACCATTGTTACGTTTGGACCATGCAGTGATGCTAAATATCTTTTCGGATAATAACGTTATCCTAAATCAATATTGGCCTTATAAGGTAACATCACTATTACGTTTGGAACATGTGCACATGTTTTGGTGCTAAAAATTTTATTTGAAAAATAAATAATAAACTGGTTAAACATGTAGACATTAGATGCTTTTTAGATTAACGTAAAATCAATATATATCATTTGGAATTATTCAGAACATCATGTATCACATGATTACGAGTGAAAATGCACCAATTCAGGATCCAATAAAAATTTAAAAACATATCCAGAAGGAACAACGATATCTATTCTCAGCTTTGATATCTGGGATTGGAATACACCATTTTTCCTCGCACGAGACAATGAGATTAACTATATTAACTGAATAAGTAATAATATTAATAACCGTGTCATATCACGATCGTGAAAGAAATGGTATTTAATTTGGCTATAAATAATTGCGTAACGAATATTTTTCAAGATTCTATTTGATATCCATATGATTTTGCAAACACTACAATAAATGTCTTTTAGTCAACACTTAAACAACACGTCCAGGTCATATCTCATTTAATGATGTAACAGCTAATAAATTCAATTTCAAGGAAAATATTCTTTAATCATGAATTATAATTACAATTTGTTGAAGAGAAATATTGAATATGCTTGTAGAGAAGGTCATAAGAGCCCGGGCCACACACGCTCGCGTGCGGGCTGCTTATTCTAGATGACAAAAACAACAATAATTCATATATACTAGATCATTGGATTTCTTAAATAAGACGGATTTTATCCATACAAAATCACGAGTCGTGTGTTGCTCCGATCTTCCTTATGCTTAGGACATTCTCTCGGCCAAGAGTCATAGTTAATTCTTGTTGTTCGATAGTAGTTTCGTTGCGCGCCCGTCCGGACAAGCCAAGACCCGATGCGGTTATGCTCACCTATTAGTTTGACTTTTAAATTAATAACTTAATTTTCCCTGTACTTTCAATAATCAATGCCCAACTAAAGTGATTTTTGCCTCATTTAATTTGGACAAAATTTCCACAAACGACAATAAAAGATTGGCACAGCACTAACCTGGTCCGAATACATCACCATGTACATTATCTTATTTTAATAAATAAAAAAAAGCCCAATGTTTGGGCGGCAAATTGTCACAAATGGCCTTAAAATTTTGTTCTTGTTGAACTTTATACCTTGAATATTAGTTTTTGACATTTATACTCATATCCGATGTTATCGATCTGTAAATAATTTTACTAAATAATATTTTCTACGATTTCGAATCTAACTAAAATTATTAAATTATCGCTTGGTAATATAATAAATTAAATTAGTGATTTATAATAGGAGTTTTAAAAGGGCATTTCTACCGAGAGCTAAATTTATATGGGCAATATACAAGAGCATCTAGAATACAGGGGCATCACTGGCAATTACTATATAAGCGAGAAGGCTAAAAAGGTGGCATAAGACAGAGTGATATCTCTTTAAAATCTCCGAAACTTTCGTTGAAGCCACTCACCACGACGATCAATCTCTCTGCTTATCCCATTCCATTCTCCGAGCTCTGATCCCAATCTGGTAAAGTTTCTCTCCAATTCGCTTGTGTTTCCAGTCTCTGATTCATTTCCATCGCTGAATTCTGGTTCGGATTTGCTCGTTATCGAGATTATCATCAGGTCTTTTGGACTGTTTGTTTTGGATCGTTTTGATTTGATGAGAAGATAGTGTTGTGGATCGATCAATAGTGATTGTTCTTTTGGTTGATCATTTCTTCATATCAATGCCGATTTGATGTTGGTTTTGTTGATCAGTGGCTGATAAAATGGTGGACGCGAAGGAGTTCATCGCCAAGGATGTTACTGAAGTAAGGATTGCACTGTCTTCATCAAATAAAGGCTCTCTTTGGCTTCATAACATGCTCAAATCACCCGCTTTTGTTTGTGCAGTTGATCGGAAAAACACCGCTGGTGTATCTGAACCGCGTCACGGAGGGTTGTGTGGCTCGCGTCGCCGCTAAGCTGGAGATGATGGAGCCTTGCTCTAGTGTCAAAGACAGGTATGTATCTTATTTTAGGGATTGTTGCGGCAAAAATATCCAAATTTAATTTGAATAACGTAGCATATTACCGAGCTTTTTCAACTGCACCAAATATATAACCGAAATTGTGAAATTTGCATTTTTGATTTGTTTAGTCCCATTGTCTCCATTGATTTTAAGTCATTTACATGGGAAATCTCAAAAAATGGAGAAAAGAAATGAGTGTTAATTTGGGTTGTACCCCTGTAAAAAATTTCAACATCAATAGAGACACATGGGAAGAAATCAATCGAAAATGTTTTGTTAATGACTTTTGTGTGTATGATCTGCGCAATTGAAAGCTAGAGAATGTGCTGCCCCATTTTGAGTAATTTTGGGTACTTAAGCCGCAATTATCACTTTATTCTATGTGCTGTTTTATGATCTTCCATCATGATTTTTAGGACTACACATTACAATATAGTACTTTGTTTGAATACAGCATTTGTTTCATGACTTTCGACTATCGGAAAAATTCAGAGAAAAAAAAAAGACCTCTAGAGGCCGAATCCAGCTTTAATACCAGATTTCAAACCTCTAAAATAGATAATTAGACTTGTACTAATGGATTAAGTTACCTTTCCGTTGCAGGATCGGATTTAGTATGATTTCAGATGCAGAAAAACAAGGTCTCATCACCCCAGGCGAGGTTAGTATTACTTTTATAGCAAATCGTTTGAGTTCATAATATTAATTCGCCTACTAATGATTATTAACGTGGCGATCATGTTCGGGTGTGCAGAGCGTTCTTATTGAGCCGACTAGTGGGAATACTGGCATTGGACTGGCATTTATTGCAGCTGCAAAAGGCTATAAACTAGTAATCACCATGCCTGCTTCCATGAGTCTCGAACGAAGAACTATTCTCCGTGCTTTTGGAGCTGAGCTTGTTCTGACCGATCCCGCCAAAGGCATGAAAGGAGCTATTGCTAAAGCCGAAGAAATACGAGACAAGACACCCAACTCTTATATTCTTCAGCAATTTGAAAACCCCGCAAACCCAAAGGTGAGTTTCATCATCATATTTTCATTGTTTTTGTGATATCTTGTTCAATTATGGATAATTAATCTCTAAATAAGAACTGTTAAAATACAATACGAATTAGCTATATAATTGACTAAAATAACTAATGCTGTGTTTAAATCATCTCTGTTTAGATCCATTACGAGACTACTGGACCGGAGATTTGGCAAAGCTCAGGTGGTAAAGTTGATGCTCTTGTTTCTGGTATTGGGACCGGAGGTACGATATCGGGTGCTGGGAAGTTTCTCAAAGAGAAAAACCCTGACTTTAAGGTTAGTTTATATATATGCGTGTGTATGTATATATATTCTGCATTCATAATTCAAAAGTGAGATTTCTTGTTACTATCTGTCATGTTCTGATGCACTTCTTGGACATTTGTTTAGCTGTACGGTGTGGAACCCGTTGAAAGTGCTATATTATCGGGAGGGAAACCTGGTAATTCATGATATTTGTTCTTGATATCCTCTTTTGAGTACCTAAATTTTTAAGAGTTTGAAAACGCCTTCTATTTAATGTCGCCCTTTTCGTTAACCGATAAATCGAACTCTTTTGTGATATCAAAGGTCCTCACAAGATCCAAGGAATTGGAGCTGGGTTCATCCCCGGAGTTTTGGATGTCCCTCTGATTGATGAAGTTGTTCAAGTATGCCTCTCAAACTTTTTGAAAGAAAGTTCTAGAAGGCTAGATAATATATTTAAATTTTTTATTGAATATAACGAACTCTTGAATTCATCTGTTTTATGCGTATACATATATGAAGTTCGGTATAAATAAGCTACAAATAGTTAAGTTAGTCATAGCTTGCACGTTCCCCATTGCCCGTTGGATAATTATCGAATAGAATATAGAGAAATTTTAAAAAGCAACAGAATACTTTGAGCATTATTTTTGCAAGTCGAAGTCAATCTCGTGTTTTCTTGCTGGTTTAGGTATCAAGTGACGAGGCTATCGAAACTGCTAAACTTCTGGCACTGAAAGAAGGTTTGCTGGTAAGCTCGTTGGCTATTCACGTTAAAGACCAGAATATAAATATTAAGCTATATGTTGTCTTTTTATTTGTTAGATATACTTTTTCCTAATCTTGAATGGTATCAATGAACAAAATGTAACGTTAGGTCGGGATATCATCCGGTGCCGCCGCTGCTGCTGCAGTTAAGCTAGCAAAGAGGCCAGAAAATGCTGGGAAACTCATAGTTGTAAGTAACATTATTCTCCTATTTATCCTAGCGGTAACAGGATGCCCATGTTGTGTTGAGCACCGACTATTGATGCCGTGTCAAATGCTGAAACGGCATCGATGCAAAAAATAATTATAATAATAATCTTTTAAACAAAGATATTTTTCTCCATTTCTTTGTTAGCAAGAGAAGTCTCATGAGGTTCCAGACAAGTTTTCCTTCTAAGTTCCAAACAAGGCTTAGGGGTTAAATTATTGAATATAATCTTTCTCATTCCGATTTGTCAACAGGCCGTCTTCCCCAGCTTTGGTGAGCGTTATCTTTCCACTGTGCTGTTTGAGTCGGTCAAGAATGAGACAGAGAATATGGTGTTTGAGCCCTGAAACGCATCGACTGAAGAACGTTCTCATCGTCATCGAAACGGCATTTGGTTAATTTATCAAATGCTTTGAGCTTGTTGTGATTAGCCTAGCCTGACTTATCGCAATCAATAAAATGTCGTGTAATACACAAATGCAGTGTGTTTTGCGAATAAACTTGTTTTAGATTAGACATGGATGTTGGGAAGTCTGGGAACTGAGATCGATTAATAGAAAGGTAATTTTATTTCTGCAATGTGGAACTTCATTCGAGTTGTTTTTATACTTCTGAAACATAATCAGAGCCTTTTAAATTGACAATCTCCATGGCTAGGGGTGAAACCAGCGACCGATATTTTACAGCTTTCCGTTACTTTTAAACTCGACGTTGGCCTTGTAAAAGTCGAGTTATGTGAGTAAGCGCTATGGATACTAACTGCTAATTGAAAAAATACTACCGCTAACCAGTAAAAGAACTTTTATTTACTGATTCAAAATATGTTCTCATACTGATAAATCCTGGATTTCGAGGTTTACAATTATTCATTAGGAAACGGTATTATATCTTTTGCAATTAAACCCGAAAATTCCACGCTTACCTTCAGAAACCAATTTAAGTGTGAAAGAGAACCAATTTCTTAGGAAGATATACTCTTTGCTAAATCATGGAGAGACTATTTCGGTTAAAACATTCTCGTCATTGTCCAATCTCACTTAAGAAGAAATGCCATTCTTAATTGTCGAAATTGACGTTCCTAGTTCGATCACGTGCCGAGCTAAAGGTAAATCAGCATAATATAACTTTTTAAACTAAAGTGATAGATAGATAAATAAACTTAAACTTCTGTTTAAAGTGAATGAGTACTCAAAAGTCGTATATTTTTCATCTAATTTTTTTACTAGTATCATTTTTTTAGCATAGCCCATATTTTGCTTGGTAAATCCTGAATTTTAGTAGATAATATCGGTTTTTTCATAGAAAACTGACTAAATTCGTAAAGAGTGTACATACTTATACTTTATTGGGCAGGGGCTGCGCGTACGCAAGCCCCCACTAGCACAAATTATGACGTTGGCTCTCCCTCAGTGGGGAGACCATAGCGAGGCACCCTTCCGGTATGTGCAATGGAAGTCACCTCCCTAGGCCATGGGTCTCCTTGATCGCCCAAAGACCCCGTCCAGGTAAGTACTTGGCCATGCCTCTTTCTTCCCTATTTATATCCATTTCCAGTCCCATCCTCCCTCATTCTCTTCCCATGTGGGACAAAAATAGTTCGAAGTCATTTCTCTACTCTATCCATTATTGCTAGTTGCTACATTACTACCAATAACGCTAAGATACAGCTCTTAATATCAAACTGAAACAATTTACTGCTTGACACAACGTCAGTAATTAGTGGTAAATGTCTTACAAAGGCTTTACGCCTTTAATTAATTATAATCGGAAACTACTTGTTGAGATACGCTTAACGAAATTAAAAATGTACAATTCGTGTCTAACAATGAGCCCGCTCCGTTTTTGTAGTCTAGCTTGGAAATCAATGTCCGAACACCGAATATCACTTTTCATTTAAGATTTCCTGAATTTTTTTATTAATTAGGTGTATGCTACTGCTTAAGAGTATCGCTAAAACGAATATGATTCGTACTCGACTCGTTGCTTCACAAAAATGTAGCAATACGACGAGAGCTAAAACAAATCAACCCAGCCCAAAATCTTAAAATTCATCTAATAAGAAATAATCCATTTTAAACCATCAAGATAAAGATGTCTCCTATAAATGCATAATGATTTGAAATCTATATATATTAAAAGGAATAACTCACAAGTAATGTGGCACAATGAGATCTAACTATTGAGAAATTGATTTTTCTTAGAGGAACTCCAAGGTGGTGTGACACAATGAAATCAAGCAATTGGGGAATCTCTTTTTCTTAGAATTTACATTTTTTGTATTTTATAAAAATCATAAGAATTAATAACGTTTTTAATGACTATTCACACAAAAAGTAAAACTTAAAAAACGTTTGTATTGTAATAGCTATGCACACAAAAAGTCACACAAACAATAATATTTATTACACTATTTAGTTATTGTTTTATTGTTTCATAATAACAAAACGTTTCTATTATATTATCTAATATCATGTAATTGATCATTAGTGGATCCTATCGATGTGCTTGATAACTATTGGAATATAAAAAGTCCTCATATTTTAAAACTGTCGATTATTGAGACATTTATATATAATGGCATATAGTTATATGGTTCAGATATTGTTCATAACTTTTTAAATTTGCTATGATCGGCGATTTTTGTTTTCGAAGCGATTTTTGTTTTCGAAGCGGTTTTTCGATCTATAATTGGTGAATGTTTGATATCTTTTACGTTAGTGATTTCTTTTCTCATTTTTTTTTACAGTGGCTATACGAATATGGAGTCTTTTTTGTTCCGATAGCGGCTTTCCAGTCTAAAATTGGTAAAAGTTCGGTATCTTACTGTAAGAATTATTTATTTTCTTATTTCTTTATTATTTTTATAAAGTAATTATCGTCAACAAGTTTTTTTTCCGGTTGTTTCCGCGGTATTGTCAACAAGTTTTTTCCGGTTGCGCCTTTCCGGTCTACATTTGGTAAGAGTTCAATATATATTCTTTATTATATGAACTATTTTTGTCTCATTTTTTTATATGTTCTACCTTAAGTAATTACATTTAAAATTTTCAAATTGTGATATGAAAACATGAGGTTTTATATCCATTCATAACTCTAAGAAAAATTATATTACAAAATAAAGAAAAGGTCCATTTCAGGGGAATGTTATATATAATAGGTCCGAACACTTGCTCCAAATCGGCTTCAGACCATAATTACTCTAGTCAATATCTACATAAATTAGACAGATGCTTATAATAAGAAGAGTAAGACCTTCATTAGGAGTTTTCGTTTTAACTCGGTACAATTCCACATATGTTCTCAACAGTAATAACCATTTGTCATTTGATGACAATAATGTAGCGAACGAATGTTTTCAGTCGTTGAATAATAAACGACAAAGGCTTTGATTACTGGGTTGTGCAATCCACATATGCCCTCATTAACCTTTGATGTAACAAACGACATGTTTCCTATTGTTGACATACAGGTAAAATGACGAAAATATTTATTTGTTGCAATTTAATGTGAATCCAAAATTTCAAACTCTTGTTAAGCAGCCATTCAAATTTCAAACATATTTTAGGCCTTTTCAACTTCACCTACCTACACATAATCTCGTATCATCATATTAAAGTGCAATTAACATTACAAGCCGAATATTTTTCACCACAAAAATTTGAACATAGTAAAAAAAAAAAAAAAAACTTAACGACACGCTTATTATATGCAACAAGCATTACAAATCAAGTATACTTGTTGCAAAAAAAATAGGACTAGTATATTATAATACATCGAACATTTTTTGCCATAAAATTTAGACAAAATAGAGTATTTTCAGTTAAACCAAAATAATTGTCGACTTGGTTGTATAATCCCTCATCAAAATTACATGATAAATGATGTGATAAACAACACTGTCCCATATGTTGAATACTAAACAGTCATGTTTGTGATGACGCGGAACTGACTAGGGGCCGCTAGAACGCAGGCCCCCGCTGCCCAAGTTTGTGAAGTCAGGCATCACTTATGCAAAAGTTTTAAAACATTAGAAGACAGAGAAATAACAACTCGAGATTTTGTGAATGTAGGCATGCCCTTGTGATGCCATCGGTCTACAGACTACAATTTAACCATATTGTTTTATAAGTTCCTGGCGGGCGTGTTACGATAATTTGATAAAATCGATGAAAATCCAACCCAACCGGGTGAATTCTCAATTTTTATACAATACGACAAGCATACCACAAAAAGTACTCAACTTGAGTAGATTTTGATAGGTGAAAACAGGATAACAAACAAGATTAAAAGCAGTCGTGAAATTTTTGTTTTTCAGTCAAAAATCAATCGCTAGGCCTTAAATACGAAACTTAGTTTTTTATTTAATTTTTCGGTAAGAAACCAACAGCCTTCAAAACACCATACTCACTTCAAATATATTTATATTTTACAATATTATTATTATATTTACTCCCGTAAATAACTTACCCAAGTAATATTTTAATAGTTTTTGAGAAAAATAGGGCAGGGGCCGCGCGGACACAGGCCCCCACTGCCAGAAATAAAGACGTACAGTCTTCCGCGAGGGAAGATGTTAGGCGAATGCGCCTCCTCCGCGTGCAATGGAGGCCACCCACCTAGGCCATGGGCCTCCTTGATCACCCATTAGACCCCGTCCAGGTATGTACCTTCTAATTTAACCCCTCTTCTTCCTTTATCCTCTGTCCTCCATACCCACCTCTTCTCCTAACCCATGTGGGACTCAAACGTTTCATCTTTGATAGGAGACTTGGCTTCCAAGCCTACTAGTACTAGCTATGTAAAAATACACACAGTTATGCACCACACAGCATCTTCTGTTTTTGGGTTTCTCCAGATCTAAACTTGAATTTTATACTTTACTCCATTTAGAGAAAGCAAACAGTGCCAAATATCAAATTAGTCCTTTGGCTTTACGTAAGTGTTCATAACAAAAACATAAATAATTACCCAATTTATATGATTAATATTCATCGTTTTAAACAGACATAAATTAAATTTGGTTCATGAGAAGTATTAGACTAGGATTGGTAGGGGCCGCGCGGACGCAGGCCCCCGCTGCCACAAATAACGACGTTGGCTCTCCCACAGTGGGGAGACCATAGCAAGGCACCCCTCCGGTGTGTGCAATGGAGGTCACCTTCCTAGGCCATGGGCCTTCTTGATCGCCCATTCACCCCGCCCAGGTAAGTAATCTGCCCGGAGTTCATTGGCTTGCTTTTATACCCTTGTTGGTTCCACGTTTCTTTCATTCGCACTCCATGTGGGACTAATAGCTTTGGCTTTCCACTAGCTTTAATGGGATTTTTTATGAAGCCTTTGATTTGAGATGTTTTATTAGAGAACTTAATCAAATAGGATTAATTGGTTCCTCATTGAATCTGTAATACAAACGATTACTGATTCATCTTCTCATACTTCCTCACAACTCGAGAGCTATCAGTACCATCATCTTATTCTCGTGTGTAAATTTTGAGTTCTCGCTCGTGCGTCAGAGGTACAATTGCCGTAGTTGGGGAGTTTCTTAAATCTCCGTGCTCAAATATATCAAGAATCCGTTCCTATTTTTGTTTTCTTCGTTTTGAAAGATCGATGGAGAGAGAGAGAGTGCAGTATCTAATTGAATTCTATCTTCTGATTATGTTTAGCTTATTGGTGTAGAGCCACTCAGAAGTGCGGTTTTGAGCAGTGGACCGCTCGGTACTGTCATTTTTCGATTCTTGTAGTTGAATGATCAACTACAAAATGGCTCTGACTTTGCATTTAGATCTTGTACTATAATTATATCATGATTAATTAACTGAGTAAGCAGATTTTGTATTCTTTATTCTCGCCCTTCCTTTTCCAACTTTGTATCCGAATAGTAGTATAAAACTTTGGATCGTTGACACGAGGCCTACACCGCTTTGATTTTGGATCGAACCGAAGACTTGTTTGATATCAAGAACGTATTGTACAATTTCTCCACTAAATTCGTTGAGAATAACTTCCATCGAGAGAATTCAAATGTATAGTTAATCCGCGTCTTGTATAGGCCACTCTCCGTCAAATTACATCACGCAAAAGTCCAAGAAAACTTGACATAATAGAGATGACAGATAATATTCTCAATGTTGGCAATGAACTCTTAAATCATTGAATAATCCGGATGCAAGTTGGTGAAATATGCATGATGCCAGTTAAATAATCCAAGCTCATTAATGGTTTAGGATTTTTTTTAATATATTTATTTATGAGTTTACGCGTAAATTTTCACATAATATTGAGAATTGATCCCGGTACTGATGATTTTACTTAAAAAAATCTGCAAAATGCAAGTAAATACAAAAATAACCGCATTACTGATGCATCTTGAAATGAGGAAATAAAGGATCGTTTGATGCACGATAACATTATAGTTTTGAATAAAAGAATAAAGGAGAAAAATTATTTTTTGGAAAGCATATTTAATCTTGAACGTGGGTATTTATTTATATTATTAGGTAAATATATTATAATATCGAATTGAGTGGTTTGGATTTGGAAGACATGAAATTGATTTTTGGGTCCATTATTTTTTTTCAGCTTTAAATACTGACCACGGTCAATCTGTCCGCTTCTATTTGATGTCTCCAATAATACTTTTAATATATAGGGTTAATTGCGGCAAAAATACCCAACCTTTGGTCAAATTCTCTGATGTGTATACAACCTCCGTAAATGGCGGCAAAAGTACCCAAACTTTGCATTTGGGAGTTGACCGAAAAAATTCACCTATGTGGCAATCACCCTTTGCCATGTGGCATGCCACATGGCACTTGGCCGCCACGTGGCATGCCACATAATTATTTTTTTTAAATAATTTTTTTAAAAAAATTTTTTTTTTTAAAAAAAAATTTAACAAATTTTTTTTTAATAAAAATATTTATCAGATAATAACAAATAATGAATATTTAAATATAAATATTCATTATTGGTTATAATTATTTATTTTTAAAAAAGTGGGTAGAACGAAATAAAAACCACCGCTCACGGTTCACTTGAACTCCGTTTTCGATCCGGTTCACGCGTCGAATAATTTTTTTTTTAATAATAATAATAATAA
The DNA here is from genome assembly GCA_954871525.1 of Parietaria judaica. Lineage (NCBI taxonomy): Eukaryota > Viridiplantae > Streptophyta > Magnoliopsida > Rosales > Urticaceae > Parietaria > Parietaria judaica. The sequence goes on from OX940862.1 coordinate 14,086,223, forward strand.
TAATAACTAATAAGCACATCAAAATTGTTTAAAAAGTCAAGACATAATTAAATACACACCACTTATTGAAAAACAAAAAATAGTAGTCATATTTATATTTAACAAAAAATTATGTTATTTGTTTGCATGATATTTTTTGTGTGTTTGTATTTTATATAAATAATAATTGTTTAATATGTTTTTTTATTTATATATTATTCTTGTTTTGAAAATTGTCGTTAAATAATCATATGATTATTATTGATTATTTTTACTCAACATATTAAGCGATTTTATTTCACCCGTGAACTGGATCGAAGGCGGAGCTTGAGTGAACCGTGAACGGTGATTTTTTTCTTTATTTATTTTGTTTGATCCACTTTTCTAAAATGAATAATTATATTTAATAACAAAACTAATAATGAATATTTAAATTTAAATACTCATAATTGGTTATTATGGAAAAATAATTTTATTTTTTAAAATAAAAAAATATTTTTAAAAAAAAATTATTTAAAAAAATAATTACGTGGCATGCCACGTGGCGGCCAAGTGCCATGTGGCATGCCAAGTGCCATGTGGCATGCCACGTGGCAAAGGGTGATTGCCACGTAGGTGAATTTTTTGGTCAACTCCCAAATGCAAAGTTTGGGTACTTTTGCCGCCATTTACGGAGGTTGTGTACACAGCAGAGAATTTGACCAAATGTTGGTTATTTTTGCCGCAATTAACCCTAATATATATACATATATATTCTATTATTGCCAATGCCATATGCCCCAACCCAATCATAGCCAAGTCTATGAAAGTAAAAAAAAAAAAGAGGGGGGGATTGGTAAGGCAGGTCTTCATAAGAGAATATTTAATTTGAACTAAAATATGATTTTAAATATAAAATATGACATTGAATCTAATATTTTTATGATCGATTTTCATTCTTCAATAAGGTATAAAGACCGAATAGTAATAGAATGTTATCATATGAATCCTCTTTGAATGTCTGTTTTTCTTACACTGCGATGAATTATTTTTAACGATAATTATAATCAAGTGCAGATGTTTAGCTGGAATTGATTGTTCCACAACATATTAATCTAACTTTTAATGGTCAAAATAACATATTATTTTATCATGAAAAATAACAAAAGAACTACTTTTACGTATTGAGAAAAAAAAAAATACTTTTTTAAAGGTAGTATAATAAGTAATATTAAAGTGAAAGTTTCGTTTAGACGCCTCCCCCATCATTAGATACTACTTTTGATTGCCCTTTGTCATGCTTTCATTTCCACGGTTCTTCTTGTCCTTGAGATGACGTGGCTCAATATAAAATACAGTAAAATAAAAAAAGTTGAAGTTTCTCATTCATACAGATCTTATCTCCTTTTAATAATGTAATTTTTTAAAAGTTTCTAATATATTCAAACACATTTATTAATATTACTATATTATTTAGTGCCACGAACTTGAACAACTTTATAAATATATAAATGTAAAGGAAAGTGGATGATTATCACAGATTCACATCACAGACCGTTTGTCCAATAATACTTCTAAAAGGAAACAATAGATAAATAAATCCACGTATCAGAATATGCTCTTAAATATTCGGCTAACTATGAGTCTATAACCATTAATCGTCAAAAATGAAATTTTGATTTTAATTTTTTTCGATTTTTTTTCTTCTCAAATTTATCATAACCCCTTCTCGTATATATAGCAAAAGAATTGTTTTTTTTTTACAATAACAATTTAACAAAGGGCCAAGATCGGAATGTGATCAAATGGATGGGATATTTTAGATTCTCTAATTATCTAGATATTTTAATGTTAATAATAAAGAAGTAATTAGTTTAAAAACTATCTTTCTATTACTTCATTGTTTTTTCAAAGTTATTTGCAACATAATACACATTTTCTTCTAAAAAATAACGATAATTTTTATTTTTTTTAATCATAAAAAATCAATTTTTTTTTTTTAAATATTGACGTAAACATAACAGAAAAGAATTCATAACATAGCATAGGATTGATCTCGGCACAATTGAGAATTGAAACACTAAAATACTTCTCTTTAAATATTTATTTTAAATAAAATACGCTACCACGAGGAAGGAACGACATTGGTTCATGGCGCGAGACAGACAGCGAGGCAGTCTTCCGTAAAAGATTAGCCCACGTGATTCATGCCATGCAGATTAAATATAATTGCAGACAATAACGTCTCACCATTCAGAGATGAGCCAGATGAACAAATCATGTCTCCAGTGGCGGATCCACGGCCAACGGTAAGGTGGCCGTGGCCCCCCCTCCTTTTCCGATCTTAGTTGAATTCGGTCCTTCACATCGTTCCTGCGACCCTATCATGCTCTCAGTTTAACCTTACGGCCCCCCCAGCTTTTTGGGTTTTCTAGAAGCTAAATGTCGTTTACGCCATTAACGTCGTGGCCGAGCTATTTCTCAGATGAAGACGATGAAGTTTCTCTCAGCACGAGGAAGAAGAAGTAGATTTAACTAAGGATATTACCATATTGTCCTTCTATCTTAATATAATTACAAAGGACATGACTCACTTACTATTAGTATTACTATTTTGTCCTTTGTTTTTTACATTATTACAAAAGACATAACTTTTTGGTTTTATTTACTACTAGTTTTTTTAATTTATACTATGAGCTTTATTTTTTTTTGACGATATTACACAATAATAAGTTGAAGTTGCCTAATATATTATTATTTATTTAAACGTGTAGTTCAAAGTTATAATATCTTTATTTGTGTTAATGATTTTCTTTTATGTTTATATCTAACATAATGCCTATAGCTACAGTGTAATAGTAAATAAAAGATTTGTAAACTCTTTGATTATAAATCCGTAAAATGAGATTTTTGAACGGATTTCAGTTTAAAGATTTTTAAACATTAGATGATATATAAATAAATAAAAATAACAAATAATTTTTTTGAATATATATATATATATATAGAGCTAGAAAATTATGATAACGACGGATATAAAATAATATTAAAAAATAATTTAATTTATGTTCATATGTTATTAAAAAAATTCGGCCCCCTGTTTATAATTCCTGGATCCGCCACTGCATGTCTCTGCCCTGTCTATCGTTTGAAGGAGAGATATCGATTCGATATATTATTGAGGTTGAGGTAGATCGTACCACATGGGCTGTAATCACAGATAATAATGCCGTTTCCTTTTTCCCTCGTGGGTGAAAATCTGTTGCCACCAATCATTGACTTACTTACCAAGTTCTCTATATGTTTATGCGGAGGCCAGAAGATGAATTTCATATTGGATTTAGGGACATTTAAATCATCTTTTCGTTTTGCTTATTCTAGCTATCTGCTTTGCTTTGAATTTTCAGCTATGAAGGAGCTTCCCATTAAGAATACCACGGAGAGCAGGTTCAGGATCAAGAAAGATGCTACTGAGGTACGTTGTTGTATCTATGCTAGATTAGTGTAAATATATATATATAGCTTCGGTTAATGAACACCGTGATATTGTCAACATGATTTCCTTATTTGTCCAGTTGATTGGCGACACGCCAATGGTGTATCTGAACAATGTGGTCGACGGTTGCGTGGCTCAGATAGCCGCGAAGCTTGAGATGATGGAGCCTTGCGCTAGTATCAAAGACAGGCACGTTTGTTTGAAATGCATGCTCATTAACGAATGTCTTATTTAAAGTGTTCTTTATATATTTTTTTTGACGATGCGCGCAGGATAGCGTATAGTATGATTAAAGACGCAGAGGATAAGGGTCTGATCACGCCAGGGAAGGTTAGTTTACTTTTGCAGGATCTATATGACGAGAAAAATGTTTTTTGCTTCAATTATTACAAGTTAATTTCACATGCAGAATTAGTTAATGCCTTTATTATGGAATGATTTAAAATTGGACTGATGTACGTGGTGCTACTTGAATTGAAGAGCGTTCTCGTGGAGGCGACGAGTGGCAATACCGGCATTGGGCTGGCGTTTATTGCAGCAATCAAAGGGTACAAGCTGATTGTCCAAATCCCAGCGTCGGTGAGTATCGAGAGACGAATCGTGCTGAAAGCTTTGGGAGCGGAGGTCCATCTCACGGACCCCGCAAAGGGCTTCGAAGGGCTCTTCGAAGAGGCCTATGAGTTGTTGGACAACACGCCCAACGGCCACATGTTTCATCAGAGGTCAAATCCGGCAAATCCAGAGGTAAATGTCCCTAGAGGCGACTGCTTTATATGGGTGAAAATGTTTTAAAAAAAGAAGCGCCCCCGTGGACATGTCCGTTTCCAGAGTTTTACCACGTTATAGTCGTCGCCATGTGTGTGGGGTTGGACACTTATGAACTGTTTCGTTGATATTTTGCAGATACATTATGAAACTACAGGCCCGGAAATAAGGAGAGACTCCGAAGGGAAAGTTGATATCCTTGTGGCCGGGATAGGGACCGGAGGGACAATAACCGGAGCTGGGCAGTTCCTCAAAGCTCAAAACCCAAACATCAAGGTCAAGTTTGTAACAAACGATGAAAAATCAACACTAAATAGGATGAACAAACCAGACAAGCCATATCTCCAAGTTTATATGATGATGATTAGGAAACCATAACCACCACTTTGGTAAAATCCTGTTGTGATAATACAACAAAAAGACGAACAAGGACATTAATAAAAAATAGAAAGAAAAAAAAGACGAACAAGGAAAATTATAAGAAGTGATAATTCCATAGCCGATAGTGTCACATTTGATAATATATCATTTTATAATATATCATTTTATATCTAGCCGATAGCGCATCCCGAGTCCGTTTCGCAAATTTTATATAATTTTTGGGTGTTTTGATATTTTTGGGATCATCTGGACACTTTTTTTTTTTTTGAAAAACGGATTTCTGGAGAATATTTTGGGCTAAATTAATTATAGGGAAAATTAAATTAACAACTTTTCCTTAATTAATTTGTAAAAATTTAGTTACGTAAAATACCGGTAACACCTGGTTTATAGCTCTACCTCTCAAAACAAAACAAAAAAATAAATTAAGTGACCAATAGTGATTTTCATTTTGTGTAGGTTTATGGCGTCGAGCCAGTTGAAAGCGCGGTCTTGAATGGTGGACCACCGGGTGAGTTCCTTCTTCATAATTCCAAAGCATTTTAGGAGCTCAATTTGGTTGACAAACGATGTCCATTTGTTACATAAGTATAATATATTGGTGATTTTTACCGTCAAATTCGTGTGTTAAGGACTTGCTGCAAATGAATGAGCTAATAAATGACTTTATCCGCAAATAAATATATCGGTCATCATATGTAGGGAGGCATTTGATCCAAGGAATTGGAACTGGTCTGATTCCGGATGTTCTTGATCTCGACCTTATTGATGAAGTTGTTAAAGTAAGTTTATCACCTATTTTTTAGTACTATATGATCCTTTTTTTAGATAATTAAGACTTAAAGAGTGAAAATTACTAATATTGTTGTGTTTAGCTTGTATGTATGAATGATCTTTAACGTATAATAATATATATATATATATAATAAATTGTGTATAGCCACTAGTTATGGATTCAAATGATTATATAATTAGAAACTTAATTATTATTTTAATTTCTACACGACTAATTTATTTGGCAACTCAAACGATCGACATGTCAGGTATCGAGCGAGGAGGCTATCGAAACTGCAAAACTAGTTGCTTCGAAAGAAGGCTTGCTGGTAAGCCCTTCACAATCACTTCAAACAAATCATGATCAAATTACTCCGAGATTCGGCCTGGACTCGTTAAACCTGTTTTCGCAGGTCGGGATTTCTTCGGGGGCCGCGGCGGCAGCTGCCATAAAGGTCGCTAAGAGGCCGGAAAATGCTGGAAAACTCATTGCTGTAAGACTTAATTACTTTAAACTTAAGGGGGGATATAATAAAATGATTTGTGGAATAACTTATTTTTATACATTTGTGTTTGAAACTTCAAAGATTAAAGAAATAGAAAGAAAAAAAAAACATTGGTAAATTTTGAAGGAGAGTTCTTTGTATGTGAAATGAAGATTCTATTTTCAATAAAAAGAAACACCAATCTCGACCAATTTACATTCATCGACTTTATATGACGATCTCAACTTCGCGCTTAACATTATCGATTCGCCAGTCACCTACGCCTCAATATGCCCCATAAATTAAAAATACATAAATCTTCTATAAATTTTTTCTTGCATTTTTTAATTCATTTACCATCAATTTATATATTATTTTTATAAAAAATAACTTTCAAACCTAAAAACTTCCATTGCTTGCGTCTCAAGTAAGAGGTGTATCAGTTTACGTTCATATAATTTTTTTCAGGTCATCTTTCCAAGCTTCGGCGAACGATACCTCTCGACGGTGCTCTTCGACTCCATTAGGTGCGAGGCTGAAAACAAGCATTGCACGAATGGCTCATGTTATTTTAATTAGTGTTGCACTTTATGAATAAAAAGAACATATGTTAATAGGTTAAGACATTGGACGGGTTTGTTTGACCAAAGTGTTGACCCGCTCAACGAGTCTTCTCTATGAGCTTCCGTTACTGTTTGTGGAGTGATTTGGAGTGGCATATGAATAAAAAGATAGTGATTATGTTAAGTTGATGGAAATGTTTGCTTGCTACCTAAAGAGAATATGACATAAAGGTAGAAAGCTGAAAGAAATATAAAGGTGAAAATTTCGTACATGGTTTCGGTTTTGCCCGGTCCCAATCCCGACCCTATTCTAGTGTAAAATCGGATTATTTAACTTTAAGATCAGCAATTGGAAGGGGGAAGGGGACGTCTTGGTTCTAGGTTTAGGAACCAGTAGAACCAGGACTCGGGTCTACGAGAGAGCCTAAAAATTATTGGTTCCCATTTTTAAAAATAAATTTTCAATCAGCCTTAAGGTTTATTTTTAGGCTATTTCTCTTTCTTCCGCTTCGTCATTCGCCCCTCCCAGCGCTATCCTTCAAAGCTACACCCCTTGCCCCTCATTTCGAAAGTTTGACTGAATTCATACAATTTTTTAATAATGAGATGACAAACTACCAAATGGGTGAAAGCGTTGCAAAAAGAAAAGGGAAACTTCATAAAACATCCCTCAAAACACCATAAATTATTTTAGGGGCAAATAGTCAAATAACCAAACTTCAAACTCTAATTAACCAAATAGCCAATGTTTTTACTAATATTGTCAAATAGCCAATTAACTATGTTAATAAATCACGAAAGACCGGATTACCCTTGTATTAACGTGGTTAATTTGTTTAAAAATAATAATTATTTTTAAAAAATAATTAATATTTTTTTTTAAAAAAATATTTTGTTTGAAAAAAAAAATTAATTTTTTTGTTAAAATTTTAATCATGATTTTTTATTTTTAAACAAATTAACTCCGTTAATACACATTAATACGTTTATTAACGTATTAACGTGGTTAATTTGTTTAAAAATAAATTAATTTGTTTAAAATAAAATAAATATTTGTTTTAATAATTTTTTTTGTTAAAATTTTAATCACGATTTTTTATTTTTTAAACAAATTAACTCCGTTAATACACGTTAATACACATTAATTAACATATTAACGTAGTTAATTTGTTTAAAAATAAAAAATCGTGATTAAAATTTTAACAAAAAAATAGTTTTTTTTCAAAAAATTTTTTTTCAAATTTTTTTAAATAAATTAACCACGTTAATACCGTTAATATGTTAAAAGGGTATTATAGGTATAAAATATGTTATTAAATAACTATTTGGCTATTTCACAAAGAAAAATGAAAGGTTGGCTATTTGGCTAATCAAACATTTCAATTTGGCTATCTCATGCTATTTCTCATTATTTTATTACACCTCAAAACATCATAATTGGAAATACATATTTTTAAAATTTTATGTACCAAAATACCCTTAGTTGTGTCTATTTTTTTGGACGCGACTTGTCCATTTTTCTGGAGGCAATATATCCATTTTCCAGGACACAATATGTATATTTTAAAAGGGTATTTTGGTGCATAAAATTTAAAAATAATGTATTTCCAATTATGATGTTTTGAGGTGTAATAAAATAATTTATGGTGTTTTGAGGGATGTTTTATGAAGTTTCTCATGAGAAAATACAAGACACGACAAATTACTAAATGGGTGAAAGCGTTTAGTCCGAACTGCAAAAAGAAAATTACAAGAGAGCTGTACCAGCCGGGAATCGAACCCGGGTCTGTACCGTGGCAGGGTACTATTCTACCACTAGACCACTGGTGCTCTTTTCATTTCGTTGAAAGTTTTTCTATATTAATCAAACATATTAATTAGTCTTGTTTTCAAGTTTTGGGCTGTGTGAAAGATGGCATATGGAAGCAGAGAAACACAACTACACTCTGCCCTGCGGCATACTAGCTAGTAGCTAGGCTCATTTCTTCGTTTTCAAGTTTCTACTTTTACCTCCTTCAAGCTTTTAACACAAATAAAAACACTCTTGTGTTAAATTATATTTTAGTATACCTTTAATTTAATATCAAATTAAAAATACTAAGTACACTAGAATTTATTTAAATTAATATTGTACGAATTATAGAATTATATTATATTATCGAAGTATAATTAAGCGATGTTAGATAAAATTAAAGATTTTATTTTTTTATCGAGGTATAATCAATTGACGAAGCCTGGTATATATTATGTAATACTGTATATGGCTTAAAGTAACGTCTGTCAATACTATTCATTAAAAAATGGATTGGGATAGTATTTATCAAATATATATATATATATATATATATTAACATTTCTGGAATCAATAAACTCATAATCTAGACTAGTACAATATTAATCAAGTATTAATATATTGAAATTTGAAGCACAATGCCACAAGAATTGCGTCTTATCTTCTGTTCACCTTCCATCAAAGGCTTGAGCTTGACACGCTTTTAGGGTTAATATTAGGGTATAGTATAATAAACAAATTTATTAAAAAATTAAATTCTCTAAGTTAACCTTGACGTGGCACGTATCAGTCTTTTGACGGAGGACAGACAAAATAAGCATCCTTATTCTAGGGCGGACCTAGAGCGACTGCAAGGGAGCAATTTGAAATGATATTAATGTTTAGACTTTAGAGAGCAAATTAATTATAAGAAAAAGAGATAGAAAGAACTAATGACAAAAGTCCCCGAATTAAGTCCATTCGGGGCGCTCTAACTTCATTTAATAGCGGTATAAGTATTAAAAGTAAAATTCCGTCCATATTTAATTAACTTTCGTTAGTCAACGTGATGTGATCAACTTCTTGTCCAAGTGGCTGGCACATAATCTGACAAGTTGCACTAACTTGTCTGATTATGTGGCAGCCACGTGGACAAGAAGCTAAGTAAATAAGAAAATTTAGATAGAAGGTTTAGCTTGTTAAGCGTCTTGCAGCGTTTCAAAGGTGGAGACGATATTTCGAACTTGATCCGATGCAGTGGTGCGCCGCTTTGCTTGATGGTGCACGTTGTCTTGTCCTCCGGGGTACACCTCGTACGTGGTTGTTCAGCCTCCTCGCCTTATTCATTGATTAAACGTCGGGGCCATCCCTATAATAATTCCAAACTCCTTGACCAAATATGTCCAAAGTACAGTGATTAACGGAAAACATGGTTTATATTTTAAAGACTTTTATGTTTTTTTTTTTAATTATAAATATTTTAAGCGATAAGTGGTCCTTTTCTTCTTCTTTTTTGTACACAAAAAAGTTAATGTTCTGAAACAGTAATTTTGTCTGGCAATTATTATCAGAAAAACAAAAACTAAAGAGTTGCACCAGGCGGGAATCGAACCCGGGTCTGTACCGTGGCAGGGTACTATTCTACCACTAGACCACTGGTGCCTCTGTTTGGAAGTCACCAATATTTTACCAATAAATAAAGAATTAATATTTTCTCTTGACTTTTTTAATCAAATTGCCCCTGTACCGTTGATTCGTTCTATATCAATTTGCCCCTCTAATATAATCATTCTATATCATATTATGTATTTATTGCATCACTTCTCAACATGAACTTTTATATATGTATCAAATGCTTTCTTTCTCTTATATAATAACAGGTTTCTGCTCAATTTTAGAGGAAAAACACCAATTAAAAGTATACCGTAAATAACTAAAAGCAAAAAGAAACAAACTAGTTCCAAATCAGTGGTGAATATGAAACCAACAAAAATAAAGTTTTATGAAGAAAAAAAAAACCATTAAAAAGGAGAAATAAAGCCAGAACAATGACAAACGCTAATATTTATCCATTTCAGAAAGAAAAAAAAACAGGAGTTCAATGTCATCTTCATAATGAAAAACACCAAATCATCCAAGCGAATGAGTCGCCGCAGTGACGGTTTATTCGTTTAGGTAGCGAGCTCGGCGTGTACCGGTTGAGGAGTGTCAGCGAACTTCCATGACGTAGAATTCAACTTTGCATAAGTTCTCTCACCGGCCACTTCTTCTATCGGAACAGCGTCGCAGATTTCCTTCAGGTCATCTTCTGTTAGTTTTAGCGCCACGGAGCCGATGTTAGTTTCCAAGTTCTTAATCTTCGTCGTCCCTGAAAGTAAAATCGTTAAATATTCCGCTAAGAAAGTCTTTGAAACAGGCAACTTGAAGCCGGAAAACGTAAAAAAATACTCACCGGGAATAGGTACGACATCGTCGCCTTGATGGAGAACCCAAGCCAGCGCCATTTGAGGCGGAGTGCAGCCGTGCTTTTTTCCGAGGACTTCGACACGGTCGTAAAGATTCTTGTTCTTTTTCAGATTCTCTCCGTGTAAGCGAGGATGCGAGGCCTTAAAGAGACGAATAGAACTGTAAGTCGACGATCCAAGTCGCTTTGAACGTAACAATGTTTGATTTGAGACAGATTCGAAAGGTTTATACCAGAAAACTACTTGCTGACACGCTTTCGACGACAGCTTTGCCACCGAAGAAGCCTCGGCCGAGAGGGCTATACGGAACTATTCCGATTCCGAGCTCCCTAAACGTATAAATCGCAACCAAGTTCAAAATATATTTGATCTCATTCAAATCTAAATCTCTAAAAACTTAATGGTAAATCCCTAAGTTTGTCTCGCATTTCGTTTTTACACCAAAAATCTTGTGACTCAAAATCGAGAATAACACCAAACTGAACATTAAAGCTTAAAAAAGCTCGCAATTCCGAGCAAAACCTGCAAAGCGGAACGATCTCGTCCTCGATTTCACGAGTCCAGAGAGACCACTCCATCTGCAAGGCGGTGATGGGGTGAACCGCGTGAGCCCTTCTAATGGTGTCCGGGCTCGCCTCGGACAGACCAATGTACTTCACTTTGCCTTCTTCCACAAGCTTCTTCATTTCACCAATCTAGACTCCAAAAACCAACATCACTCTAAAAACCTCACAGAACATTAATGACCTTTTTCTTGAGAATGAGAAGTTGAAAGAGAGGCACTCACAGTTTCTTCAATGGGCACTGAAGTGTCAACCCTGTGCTGATAGTAAAGATCGATATAGTCAACGTCGAGACGCTTCAGACTCGCCTCACAGCATGACCGAACGTATTCTGGCGTGCCCTTCACCGTCATGTTGGCATTAGCATCAAACCCGGTTATTCCAAACTTGGTAGCTAATTGGACTTTTTCTCTTGGCAGCTGCTTCAATGCCTGATAAAATCATAGAATCACACAAAAATAAAGTTCCCGTGAGTGCCGGAACCCGAATATACTGATAACCCGGTACTAAATTCGGTTGATTTCAATCAAATACGGTAAAAATGGTACTAATCACACACTAAAAATGTAAATAAATAAAAAAAAAACGTATTTGTACAGATAAAAAAAAAAAACGGTTATATCTTATTTACCAACACACATTGCCGTAAAATACTAAAAGCCTATAAAATCAACCTGCATTTATGTAAACCGGACCTTGTTATGTTAATATTTTTGTACAAATGAAAAATACGGTAATAACTTATTTAACACCGCAAATTGCGGTAAAAACAATCAAACCGCATTTATAAAAGCCGAAACACGGTAATCACGCCACTAAAAATCTAAAAAAACCACACCGGCTTATAGTACCTTTCCTAGCAGGACTTCGTTAGCGTGATTCCCGTACACATCGGCGGTGTCGAAGAAAGTAATCCCGTTTCGAAAGGCGAATTCGATAATGGCAATGCCTTCTTCGTCGGACACTGATGCGTTGTACACTCCGGTCAAGCCCATACACCCGAATCCCAGCTTCGATACCTGATCAAGAACAAGTTCGAAATCGATCTCGCTCAATGAACTGAATCAGAAGAAACTGGAGTGGGATTTGTGTGGTTTGTTACCTCGAGTCCTTGCTTACCGAGCTTCACAGTTGGGATCTGAAGCGTGCTGTGATCGGCCATTTCTGCTGTCTTCTTCTTCTTCTTCTCGAGCTTGACGGGGATCGGAGAGTGGAAGAGGAAGTAGGTTTGTCAACGGCAAGACAGTGAGTAGTGATCAAGGTTAGGTACATAAAGAAAATAATGATGGAGATCTAGATAAGCACGTGAGTGGTTGGTAAGTCACGTGCTTGGGAGTGGAGAAAAACGACAGTGAATGAGATTCGTATTTCTTGTCTTCTCCAAAATCTACGCGAATTGTCGTTTACATATCATTGAAAACGTAATCCGTGTCGTCGTACAAGAACTCGTCTATTATCTAAGCTTGTGTTTTATTTATCACTTGGTAAATCTACAGTTTTTATATATATTGTTTATATATAAATTGTATATACAGAGCCCGGCCCGAAAAGCCTACCCGAGTCCGGAGTAAAAAAAGTCAACCCAAAATCGATCTAAATAAGTCATCCAAGAAATTCATTTTTTTTTTTAAACATTGGATACTTTAGCCGCAGTTTATTCTTGTTTTTATTTCGCAGTGCTGATGAGGCGTGTTGGGATTCCCACCCTAATTCTAATCGATTGACCTAGCGATTTCTTCTGATTCTTGAACAATTATCGAGACATATCAAATAAACATAAACTGAAAACGAAAAACGAAAAACGAATCAAGACACAGTTTTAGAGAGAGGTTCTGCCGGAGATCAAAATCCGATCTCCGACGTACGTCCTCTCTTTCGCTCCGGCGAATATAACCGGACGCCATGCACTATAGGATCTTCGAGTTCCGATTACACACTCATCTACGCCTATCTCTCACCGTACATCGATCGATCCGATCAAACCCGTACAATCCCTAGATAAGCTTTACATAGTGAATTCGAAACCAAGAGAAACAAACCAGAGAGTAGATGAAGCTAGAAACCCTAGAGAGAAAGAACCCTGAAACCCCCCAAGAGAAAAACCCCTTTTTCTCTTCCTTCTCACTCTGTCAAATTCCAATCTGATAACAACCCAGATAAGAGGTTGAAGAAGGCTGCTCCACAGCCGTTGGATTAGGCTTCATCGTGTGGCTCAAAGTCGTCCTAACACAAGTAGTAAATGACATGTCGTTCTTTGGCATCTCTTTGTCGTTTTTGGGCTTGGGCCTTCAAATGGGCTTCACCAATTACAACAAACTCCACCTTGAAGTCCATTCTTTATAATCGATTCATCGCCTTTATCTCCTAGCTCGGAAGCTCCACCTTAATGCTAAATCACTCCCGTTACATATTTCCTCTCTAATACCATCGAATTCCTAAGTGCGATGTTTCCGGGTATTTTCGCCATCCTTGCGGTAACCTAAATACTCACTGATAGTTTTCTTCATAAGGTCGGTTTCTTCCACATTCTTCATGTACCTACAGTTATTAACCTCCTGCAAAAACTAACTCACCAAACCCAACAAGATCAAACATATCGAGTATCTCTTAAATAAAACTGTATAACAGTAATATATACAATATAGTCACATGGTCAATAAAAATAGACAAGAGTTTTCATAACAGCGATATATCCGTAAATGACCAAATATCCTATCAAATACAATCATAGCAAAAATGTAGGCAAATAGACAATAACAGGGAATTACCAAATCTCAAAACCTTTCCACAAATCTAGACAATCTTCTAAGCTAGCAATTCTTAATATAAAGTAGAGAATATGTGTAATCACATATATTAACTACTAATTATTCTAGCTAACCGTACAAATATAGTAATTACGTCTAATCACATACATTGAACAACCGTCTAATCCTAGGTTTAATAACTTAAATTCCCAAGTCTAATTTCAGCCTGACATTTATCATGCTACCCATGGTTTAACCATAACCATAAACCGCATCGCTAAAACTCATAATCTCCAAGTATGTAAAGTTCATTTACCTGAACCTAGAACGGTTAACAAAAAACTGATCTCAACCACAAGATCAACTCACCATAACCGAACTCACTAAGTTTGCATAGGATTTTACCCGGGATGGAAGACTAAAACTCCTTACCCTATCACTGGCTAAACATGGTAGACATACTAACTCACCCTGGTTAGTATTCCCGGCTTGAACAACACTAAAAACTGGACAGATGCTATTTCACGGGAACAAGCAAAAAATTATGGTTGACATCTAACTCTCTCTTGGCTAAAAAAACCTTGACCCGAACAACTTAAAATACCCAGTGTGTTGCTATACCACAAGCTCACTACCGCCACCTATTCTATCCTGGTAGGTATGCCAAACTTAGAACCCATACTCAAACAAGACTCATGGACTCCACCTCAAAATGAGGTGCTCACGGGTTTTCTCGCTACTCTCGGTTTCTCTTTTTTTTTTTTTCTTACTATCGAAGATCTATATCAAAGTGCAACAATTGATGTCTAGATGAACATGCTACTCTAGAAAACATATAACCGGGATCTATATGGTCTACCTTTTGGAATGAACCTATACCGATCACCCAAAAACACTAAAAACCTAACTTCGGTTTCCAAACCGACCATAACACAAGACAACACAAGTCCAAATCCCCTTATGTTTTCTACCCGATTCTGACATTGTTTTTCCACTCCTTAATCTATCAACCTAGACATAAGGAAGAAAAAGTATCTACAAATGCACTTAACAGTTTCTATTTAACCACACAAGGGACAAATTTCATGTATTCTCACTAATCAGAGAGCATATGATCTGATGTATGAGAAAAAACCATGAAAAACCCCAAACCAGAACTCAAAACTAAATGAAATCCTTAACACATAAGGTTCACAGAGTTCGGATCAACTTACCTTACAACCCTTTGCCGAGAAGAATTTTAAAGCCCCCTTTCTTGCTCTTTTAACGAGCTCCGGGTGCCACTTCTCGGTCATCTGTTAGGTTAGTCTCAAAATAGAAAACCGCATTTATAGAATAAAACATATGCATATAAACTATGCATAAATACCATGTAATAGAATCGAAAGAAAAAAAATAACAAGCATATCATCATACTATTTCGATTCATACTTATGTTCATTTAATTCACAAAGCATTTTCATTCTGAGTCATTTTAAAATATACCGAAGTTAAGCATCAATTTTATACCAATATGCACAAACACAATCATTCAATTTAAATAACACATTCAGCCAAAAAATTTCTCATAAATCTATATTCCGGATTGTCAATTATTTCCCAAATCCAATCCAAGACACAATGAGAGGAAGTATGACAAAATCAGATTTTGAGTATAATAGAACTCTTAATGATTATGACCTATACATGCAATATTAGACTTCATATCATGCTTTGACCTTTGTAAACATCAAAGCAACAAAAATAAACTCTTTTAAACAAAATGACTCATTTCCACAATGAACAAACACATTTCAATCATCTCTGACAGTATTTCTTAATACTCTGAGCTTAATACCATTTTCATGCATGTGTGAGTAAATAAAATCGCTGATGACATACCAATGCAACTATGATTATATATTTAATGTCTATTCTAATTCCTTAGCATACAGCATAGCATGAGATAAACAATTCCAAAAAATCATAATCATAAAGCAAGCAGATGTCAGCAAAGGATCTCATCAAGTTATCAATTAATTTTGCTATATCCCAAAAATAAAATAACATGCCATTAATTATACCTTGTTAAAAGAAGATTAAGATTTGGAATTTACCCGCAAAAAGTCACTAATGGTTACTCGATACCATCAACTTTACCTTGGGCTCAAGAGACACTTCCATCTTGTTATCTCCGACAAGAACATCTCGTAATTCCACCTCCCGAAATCACTCTTACCACCGTTAATAGTGGTTTCGAAATCAGAGAACTTTCCTGCAAAGAACTTCTAACAAGCGAACCACAAATACGAATATAGCTAGAATAAATCATACCACAAGTACAAAGAATACATGCTACTTCGCAGCGCTTAACTAGACAATTAATAAATCATTCATTCCCATTATCCCAATTAAGGTCGAGAATAGAATCAGCTGAATAACCTTAACTGCCTTATCGAGCTTTGCATTTTAAACAAATGCTCAGGTTCATTAATTAAATAACAAAGTTAAACCATCTGTCAAAAAGAAAAGATATGCTAAAAATCAATCATTAATAACAACAATTATCCAAACATATTTACAAATCGGCTGGATCAAAGTAAGCGAATAAACAACTATAAATTCATCCGAAACAAATCCTAGAATTAATTGTAAAGACCGAGTGAAAACTCAAATTAGTTCCAAAACCTAGCGAGGCAAAAATATACATAAATCTTACTACATTATATGTGATCTCTGAAAATCAATGTAGATTTAAAATTTTCAAAAAACCTCATATGTAGAAACTAATCAAATCAATTAACACTTAATAGGATTTGAATAATTCGCATAATTTGAAATCAGAAACAAGATATCTACCAACCGAAATAAAATATACAGATATACCAAAATGCCCTTGAACTCACATTTCAAAGCCTGAAAAGAAATTTCAAACACATTTACATCATAAATTTCATATTCAAGAGCCAGAAATAATTTCCACACAAATTAAGCATAATGATGTATTAACTGTCCTAAACACAGACGAATGTCGAAGGAACTTCTAAAGCAACATCTTGTACCAACTCCTCACACTAATCTGACAGTAAATAACCAAGCAGATATTATAAAACAATTTCAAATTTTATACTCCCATCTACTATTCAATTTACCCTTAGTCAGATAAGACTCTTCTCAATTAAATATGACAGAATTATAAAACTACAGATGCCAATCGAATTATATATTTCAATAGTGACAGTATTTTCCAAAGCATAAGGTTTAATGAAAGCACCAGAGACATAAGCTTAAACAATCATGCTTTAATACATAACACCTACAAAAAAATACAATCGGACATCATCTAGAACACGTACACAACCCAATTTTAAAAAAATAGTTCTAACGCGCAGAACAAAACTCTGTCAGATTCAATAAACAATTCTCCATCTGAAAATTTCAAGAAAATTTCACGGTTGGCCAAGAAAATTTCAAGAAGATAGAAAGTCGAGAAAAGAGGACAAGTACATTAATCGCTATAGAATTAGAACCTCAATCAGAGAGAAAGTGGAAAGATAATACCAGAATTGCTTTGCTTTCGAACTGAACTCACTGACCGCCCTGGAAAACGCTCGCTCCTCGCCTGGGGTCGTTTGTTCCTTGCCTGAGATTGCTCGCTACTACCGGAATCGCGCATTCGTTGCCGGAACCGCTCACTCTTCGCCGGAATCGCTCATTCGGCTCTCGAACCGCTCGCTCGCCATTGGAATCGCTCATTCGGCTCTGGAATCGCTCGCTCCTCGCCAGAATCGCCCAATCGTTGCCGGATTCGGCTCTGATACCACTTGTTGGGATTCCCACCCTAATTCTAATCGATTGACCTAGCGATTTCTTCTGATTCTTGAACAATTATCGAGACATATCAAATAAACATAAACTGAAAACGAAAAACGAAAAACGAATCAAGACACAGTTTTAGAGAGAGGTTCTGCCGGAGATCAAAATCCGATCTCCGACGTACGTCCTCTCTTTCGCTCCGGCGAATATAACCGGACGCCATGCACTATAGGATCTTCGAGTTCCGATTACACACTCATCTACGCCTATCTCTCACCGTACATCGATCGATCCGATCAAACCCGTACAATCCCTAGATAAGCTTTACATAGTGAATTCGAAACCAAGAGAAACAAACCAGAGAGTAGATGAAGCTAGAAACCCTAGAGAGAAAGAACCCTGAAACCCCCCAAGAGAAAAACCCCTTTTTCTCTTCCTTCTCACTCTGTCAAATTCCAATCTGATAACAACCCAGATAAGAGGTTGAAGAAGGCTGCTCCACAGCCGTTGGATTAGGCTTCATCGTGTGGCTCAAAGTCGTCCTAACACAAGTAGTAAATGACATGTCGTTCTTTGGCATCTCTTTGTCGTTTTTGGGCTTGGGCCTTCAAATGGGCTTCACCAATTACAACAAGGCGGGATAAAATGACAAGTGGCAGCGAATGTGTGCCACGTGGGGAGCAATAACGGAGAAATAGACGGCGGATACATTTTGCGGTAACGGAATAAACTTTGGGTATTATAGCCACAAAAAAAAGATTAGGTACATAATTAAAAGAAAATAAAATATTGAGTATTTTAGCCGTAGTTTATCCTTATTTTTATCAAATATTATTTATATCATCAGAAACTTTTACCGGAAAAAGTAATATAATAATATATTTTTGCCTTAAATATCAAAACAAGTTCTCAGTTCTCTTACCCAGTGAGCCTGGTCAGTTGACTCCATTGACGTTCGGTCGGATTTACGAGGCTTTGATCCTCGAATTTGTCCCTTGATTGGTTGTTTAGTATCTGTAGTTCCTTGAATAGTATTCTGTCAGTCAACATGGAAGAGAAGTTCCGAATAAAGAATGATGTCACTGAGGTATGAACTTGAAGCTATTTTCCATGGTGTTTATAGTACAACGAACCCTTGTTTTGATTTAGTTTTATTGTTCTTGAAGCTGATTGGGAATACTCCAATGGTGTATCTGAACCATGTCGTTGATGGCTGCGTCGCCCGAATCGCTGCCAAGCTTGAGACCATGGAACCTTGCTCCAGCATCAAAGACAGGCATGAAGACCTTGACTAATTTCGGCATAAGTACCTAAATTATAAGAAAATGTGGCAGCATGGGCGCATTTTCATGTCAAAAAAGTTAGCCTTAAGGAATATGCTGCTATGTTCACCTAACTTATAGGTATTTCTGTCACAATTATCCCGGCTTAATTAATTAACTCTTCTAATTTAACTGCAGAATAGCGTATAGCATGATTCAAGATGCTGAGGAGAAGGGGCTTATCACTCCGGGGAAGGTTAGTTTTTCGTTAGTGATAATTTAGTCTACCCGGCGCTGTTAAGAATCTCGTATGAAAAAGATAAAAAGGGAAGTGACGCGGTTTATAAGGTCATGGGCAATTAGATTCGGAGTGGAACCTCGTAATACTTAATACGGAATCTGATCTAAGATGAGTGGCAAAAAGAACACCCATCTTGAGAGGGCATCTTATAGATCAGTCCCTTAACATGTTTTTCTTGGCCGTGGCTTCAAAAGTCCGTTCTTGTGGAGCCGACAAGCGGTAACACCGGCATTGGATTGGCATTTGTCGGAGCAATCAAGGGTTACAAGGTTAAAGTGGTCATGCCAGCTAAATACAGCATTGAGAGAAGAATTCTGCTCCGAGCTTTTGGCGCCGACGTGTACCTCACGGACCCTGCAAAGGGCATCAAAGGCCTTTTGGATAAGGCATCGGAGCTGCTACACGACACGCCAAACAGCCACATGCTTCAGCAACTGGAAAATCCTGCCAATGTTAAGGTACAATGTAGTAACAACTGACATGTAATCTTTGGTTCTGAAGTCTAAGAAGGCTGTGATCTTTGTTGAAACTGCAAGTTCAGGCACATTATGATACGACTGGCCCCGAAATATGGAGAGACTGTGGAGGGAAAGTCGATGCCTTAGTGATGGGGATCGGAACCGGGGGAACAATCACTGGGGCTGGGAAATTCCTTAAGGAGCAGAATCCCACGATAAAGGTCGGTTTTCTCTTCTTCTTTCTTTCTGTCTTTCTGAGAAGTTAGTCCTAAATTAAATGAGTTTTAAAATGTGTAGTTATCGAGAAATTGAATGTGAGAAGACGCGTGATATGCCTTTGGTAGTTGTGTATCGATGGATGAAGGCGGGGAAGTCATTTAGTTTATTTGTTATAGTGTTTTAAGTATAAAACGGGGTTATTTATGTAATTTGCAATAAGTGAGAGATTAGGAGACCGGAATCTCTCTTAGTAGGGGGTGCTTAGGGCGTAGAGCCGTCGTATGCTTTGTTTTGTGGAATCGACTCAATACATCGTGTAAAGAGCTTTGACCGAATTCTCGGGGGAACGGTCTCCTGATTATTATTGCGTGAATAAAATATCCGGTATTTATTATATGTTTTATGAGAAATATACTCGTAACTCATCTTTATAAAAGTGTACACCGACTCCATTTATGCGATTAATACTAAAATTAATCTAAAAGAGCCATACGAAGATATCATTAGGTGTTCAAATTGATTTTACTTTTCTTTTCTTCATATCTAGGTGTACGGAGTAGAGCCCGCCGAAAGCGCAGTCTTGAATGGTGGGGAAGCTGGTGAGCTCTTCTCCGTCACTGCTTTAGTTCGTCGGTTAATCGAAGAGTTCTCTATATGATAATTATTTTTCGCTGCTCGTCCTCAGATAGTATGTTCGTTGATTTTGCAGGGAAACATTTGATACAAGGAATCGGGACGGGTATGATACCCGATATTCTAGATGTCAGCCTCCTTGATGAAGTTCTTCAAGTATGTCCTCAAGCCACTTCAATGTCACTATGAGCCTTCCGAAACTCGGACTTGTTGTAATAAGTACTGTAGTATTTCCGTTTTTTTTAATAACAATTAGTTAATCTGGAATGTTGGATCAAATTTTTTATTTCCCGGATAATAACGTACATGCTAGTCCTTATATTTACTATACTACGGCCAATTAATACATGACCTCTCTCCATTAGGTGTCGAGCGAGAACGCGATAAAAATGGCGAAAGAGCTTGCCTTGAAAGAAGGATTGCTGGTATGGCATTTGTTAATCACTCCGTAATTGTTCGTCAAATTCATTTTTAAGCAATTTTATGGGTGAATTATGCGTTGCAGGTCGGCATATCATCTGGGGCTGCGGCTTTTGCTGCCATCGAGCTGGCAAAAAGGCCTGAAAATGCCGGGAAACTCATCGCTGTAAGATACGAATCTGCATTGTTCGCAGCGTGCTTGTTTTAAACGACGGACACAAAGCTCAATTGACTCTGACTATGTCTGCTGTTGTGTTCGCAGGTTATTTTTCCGAGTTCCGGGGAACGTTACTTGTCCACCGAGCTTTTCGACTCCATTAGGCATGAGGCCGAGAACATGACTTTTGCCTAAGCAATGCCAACTGCCAAGTCTAAGACAAGCTCTTGTGCTAGTTACACTTACCTTGTGTTTTTTATTTATTATACAAAAATAAATAAAATTGACGAAAATGAAAAGATTCTAGCCCAACCGAGCTCAACCAGGCCTAGCCCAAAAACGAATCATAGAAAATTATATCGCAGAAAAAATTTTAAGTTTGAATATAATATGCTCTAATTATAAAGTTAATGAAGTTAAAAGCTTATTAAATAAATTGTGAGTGGTCATCCGCCATAAATTGAAGTTGGACGGACATTTAATGCTTATTAACTTTAAAAGACACAGTTAAACTAATTAAAACAAAATCTTTAATTTAAAAATACAATAAAAAATATTTTTTTTGTGTCAAATT
Organism: Parietaria judaica; assembly: GCA_954871525.1. NCBI lineage: Eukaryota > Viridiplantae > Streptophyta > Magnoliopsida > Rosales > Urticaceae > Parietaria > Parietaria judaica. The sequence continues at coordinate 14,108,010 of OX940862.1, forward strand.
AAATGTCGTGGTTGGATTTGAATAAAATAAGGCTAAAATTATACTAAAATAGTATAGTTTTGACACCAAAAAAGTGTGAAATGCCCTCAAAGCATTATTATATCTTATGCTGACATCATAATTAATAATCACAATCCAATCTCTATTTGATTATTTTATTCTTTATCCACCAAAGATGAAAAAGAAAAAGAATTACTTAATTATATTTGAATGGATAAATACGAACTAAATTTCAGATTCAACTCGATCAAGTTAATATGTTCCTAAAGATTCACTGCTAAAACCAATGTAGCATGTTTCCGAATTTACATGAATTCGCTAACAAGTGAAAATATATATAAAGAACTTTTTCTTATTTCCTATGCAAACGTGACTCGTGAACGTATCAGTTTTTTATTTCATTGCAAATTTGGTTAACTTTGCTACATTATCCGATAAATTATTACCTACTTTCTATCTTGGATAAATACGCACTAAAATTCCTAATATATAAATAATTTGTTCTTAATTCCCATGCAAAGCCTATTAACCATTTTTCTTTGTATCCTAATAAGCAAAGCCTATTAGATTGATTCCATACGTACTAATTACAAGAAATCTAACATGTATAAATACACCTATGAGGAAGAAGGAAAAAACTCACTAATGCATGCAGTTTTAATATAATACAGAAACGATATATCAAATACTAGGTCCGTCAATATACTCTAAGAAAGCATTTCTCGATGAAGGCCTTCTCCTTCTTCTTTGTCCTCGTCCTCTTTCTCGTGCTCTTCGCCCCGGCCTCATCATCGCTGTCATCAAGCACGAGCCATGTTCGTCATCCTACACGTCGCAATATCCGTCACTCGCTACTAGAAAGTAGAAACACTGCCACAGCCGACGGTACTCGTCAAAATTATCTAGGGCTACTTATGTACTGGGTTATACTTGTGTGTACGTGTGTATTATTATTACGTTTATAACTATGAATATTATTATATTTTATAATTATGCAATAATGAATATGTATTACATATTTTATCTAAGGCTTCACAAGTGGAGGCGAATGGAGTTTTGGTCAAAGGCAGCGTCATCGTGGACAAGAACGGCGGCGGAAACTTCAAGACCATCGGAGAAGGCGTGGCGGTTGCACCTTCAAATTTGAAGGCCGGAGATGGCTATTTTGTGATATACATCAAAGCTGGAGTGTATGAAGAGTATGTAACTGTCCCGAGCCATGCGACGTATGTGATGTTCATCGGAGATGGGATTAATACCACGATAATCACCGGCGATCGTAATGCCGCTCATGGTTGGCACGGCAATAGTGCAACTGTTGGTAAGCTAATTATTTGTATATGTAATGACTTTTTCTTTTCTTTTTGTGGTAATTTTTCGAACTAAAAATTATTTTTATATATTTTTTTTTAAACATGACCATAACAATTTAAAAAAATGTGTTGTAGATATAAGATATATACTAAAACCAATTTATGGCCTTGTACTTTCCTTTATATATGTGATATATATATATATATATATATATATATATGAGAATGAAATTCTTGATATCTGTTGAACCAGCTAACCCGTAAATATAACCTAGCTTCACTTTCATGGCAGCAATTGAAGGGGACCGCGGGTTCGTGGCCACTGGCGTGACGTTCCGCAACACAGCAGGCCCGGATAACGACCAGGCGGTGGCGCTGCGCAGCAACGCTAACCACTCAACCTTTTTCCGGTGCAACATGGAGGGCTATCAGGACACGCTCTTCGCCTTCTCCGGACAGCAATTCTACAGAGAGTGCATTATTTACGGCACCGTCGACTTCATCTACGGGCATGCCATTGCTGTCTTCCAAAAATGCACAATCCTTGCTCGTCGCCCGCTCGGAAACCAGCAGAACATGGTGAATGCTCAAGGCCGAGAAAACCCCTCTATCTTTAGCGCCACCGTGATTCAGAATTGCACCATCTACGCCGCTCCGGATCTCCTCGCCGACCCTTCACCGGCAAAGACATATTTGGGCCGGCCCTGGAAGCCTTACGCCACGGTGGCGGTCATGCAGTCGTACCTTGGCGCCACCGTGGCCCCGGCTGGTTGGTAGTTCAATGGCTCAGTGGGTTTGAACACACTTTTTTACGGCGAGTACGGGAACTACGGTCCGGGAGCCGATACTAGACAGAGAGTACTTAAGTGGCCCGGCTTTTCCCTGATGAACACCGCCCAGGCTGCGCGTTTCACGGTCGCGACGCGAGTATGATGCAGGGAGACACGTGGCTGCCTCAGACAAACGTTCCCTTCTTCTCCGGATTAATAGTCTCCTAAAATATTGTTTATATAAGCTATAGCTAGTTCTTCTTAGTTTAAATACGCAATTCTTATTGTAAGTAAATAAAGGTAAAGTAATTATGATACGTAACTTAACGTATTTGGCTCGCTGTTCCATTGTGAATATTTAGTGCTATTAAATATTAATATATTTTATTATATTGTTTATCTTATCAAAGGTTTGGCCTCTTTTCATTTCTTCATGGGTAAACTGCGGCTAATGTACCTAATGTTTGATTTTCTGCGGATTATATACCCAATGTTTATTTTTGGCGGCTAATGTACCCAATGTTTGATCCGTTAGATATTTTTGGGTTTTCCGTCAGTTGACCGTTAGAGAGTTATATGTACACTTTTCGTATTTTTGACATAACTCACTCATTTTTTGTCCAAATTTTATGCATGACCTATGGTTGGAAAGATAAGAGATAGATCTACAACTTTAATATTTTAAGTTTTGTAAAATAAGTTTTAAAAAATACGAAATTTCAAGTACAACGTAAAACTGGACATTAGTTTAATGCAAAATATTTGTTTCGAGCAAATTTTAATATACTTAATGACTTTTTATGATGAAACGTAAAAGCAAAAAGTTGTAGATAAATGTTTTATCTTTCCAACGGGTGTTTATTTATAAATTTTGGATAAAAAACGAGTGAGTTATGCCAAAAATATGAAATATTATTTCACATCACATCTTTTATATTTTTGGCATAACTCACTCTTTTTTTGTCAAAAATTTATAAATAAACACCCGTTGTAAAGATAAAACATTTATCTACAACTTTTTTCTTTTACGTTTCATCATAAAAAGTCATTAAGTATATTAAAATTTGCTCGAAACAAATATTTTGCATTAAACTAATGTCCAGTTTTACGTTGTACTTGAAATTTCGTATTTTTTTAAAACTTATTTTACAAAACTTAAAACATTAAAGTTGTAGATCTATCTCTTATATTTCCAACCATAGGTCATGCATAAAATTTGGACAAAAAATGAGTGAGTTATGTCAAAAATACGAAAAGTGTACATATAACTCTCTAACGGTCAACTGACGGAAAACCCAAAAATATCTAACGGATCAAACATTGGGTACATTAACCGCCAAAAATAAACATTGGGTATATAATCCGCAGAAAATCAAACATTGGGTACATTAGCCGCAGTTTACCCTTTCTTCATTTTCCTAACTTAGTATTATTTGGCCGCAACGCAGTTATCCTTTCATGTCGTTTAATACTCATTGTCGTTCCACTCGAATTTCATGTCGTTTTTCAAGTGTTCCTTTTCTAAAGCACCATTTCCTAGTCGACCACCGTTCGAAGTTTGAAGTCGAACCTCGCCTCTCGTCCGAACTCCGAAGCTCTCGCCTCTCCGTCCGAACCTCGCCTCTGCTCCGTCCGAAGCTCCGAGCCTCCGACCAGAGAAGCGCGTGTAAGCTCCGAGCCTCCGGCATTCCCTGTATTGAAATTTCAACACACGCTCTCTCTCTCTCTCTCTCTCAGAACTGAACCAGAAGCGAACTGCCATTTTCGATCTAGGGTTAGGGTTTCCTCTTCCATGGGGCTCCAAATGCAGTCGTACGGAGTTCAGTCGATGCTGAAGGAGGGCCACAAGCATCTCTCCGGCCTCGACGAGGCCGTGCTCAAGAACATCGACGCTTGCAAGCAGCTCTCCACCATCACTCGCACTTCTCTCGGTCCCAATGGTACTTCTTACTGCTTTTTACTCTCTCAAATCTCTATGCCTCTTCGCGAGATCCGGTTCGAGATTCTGTTCGCGCCATTTCCGATTTGTGGATCCTTCTGCTGTGATTTTGTTCGCGATTCATCATGTTAGCCTTTGTTTTGCTCTATGTCTTATGATTGAAGATTAGGGTTTGAACTATCAGGTTTCATATGATTAATAACTCACAAGCTCAAAAAATGGTAGTTGGGGATTTGATTTATTACTCCGTCTTAGGTATGAACAAGATGGTCATCAACCATTTGGACAAGCTCTTTGTAACGAACGACGCGGCTACCATTGTGAATGAACTCGAAGTTCAGCATCCCGCTGCAAAGATATTGGTCTTGGCAGGGAGGGCTCAACAAGAAGAAATTGGAGACGGAGCTAATTTGGCCATTTCTTTTGCCGGGGAGCTCCTTCAAGGTGCGGAGGAGCTTATTAGAATGGGCCTTCACCCCAGTGAGATCATTAGTGGATATAACAAAGCAATCAACAAGGTTCTGTACTGTTATACTGAATGAATTTGTTTACTAGGGTTGAAATTTTGGCAATTTTTTGTGGAGTTCTTTCTCAAACTTTCCATTTTTGTGTACTCCAGACAATTGAAATTTTAGATGAACTGGTAGAAGAAGGTTCTGAAACCATGGACGTGCGTGTCAAGGAGCAAGTGATCCGTCGAATGAAAGCCGCTGTTGCCAGCAAGCAATTTGGACAAGAAGATATTTTATCCTCCCTTGTTGCTGATGTAGTCGTCTCACCTTGTTTTCTATAACATTTTATTTTATGACACGGAGTCAACTTAGCATGTTCTTAATCTTTCATAGGCGTGCATTCAAGTATGTCCCAAGAATCCAGCAAACTTTAATGTGGACAGTGTGCGTGTTGCCAAACTTCCGGGAGGCGGTCTGCATAATAGTACTGTTGTGAAAGGTATGGTCTTGAGAAGTGATGCTATAGGGAGTATCAAGCGGGTGGAGAAGGCCAAGGTTAGATTTTCTTTTATCTTTTAATTATCTATTTCAGTTCATTGAGTAGATTTAAATTGTGTATTATGCTTATTTCGTTAGTTAAGAGATTCTTTATTGCATGATTCTTGAATTATATTGTACTTGTATTCTATTTCTGTAGTCTATATGTTAGATTGTAACCCATTGTTTCAATCTTCGAAAGTATCCCGTTCTCTAATAAATGATTAGAGCTAAGGAAATTTCTGTTTCTTTCTCTAGACACCATTTGAAGCTTCTACATTCTTTTTGGCATATTTCAGGTTGCTGTTTTTGCTGGTGGGGTTGACACCTCTGCAACTGAAACAAAGGGAACAGTCTTGATTCATAGTGCTGAGCAGGTGAAAATTAACACATAAACTAGAGATATGTATCATCAGCTTATCGTTTCATTTATCTGTTTTTTTTTCCTTTCTTTTCATAAGTTGTTATTTATTTGTATAGAATAATGTAATAGTGATGTTAAATTGGCCTATTACAAGCTCGCATGGTATCGCTAGCTTATGCATTTAAATGCTTCTTACTTATAGCGTCTATGGACATGTTGCAGCTAGAAAATTATTCCAAAAGTGAAGAAGCTAAAGTTGAAGAGCTCATCAAAGCAGTAGCAGATTCAGGCGCCAAAGTAATTGTGAGTGGCGCAGCCGTTGGAGAGATGGCACTTCATTTCTGTGAGCGTTACAAGTAAAGTCACTTATTATCGACCCATTACCCATTTCCCGTTTGCTGTTATTATTTTGCTTATGCTTAGTCCATACTTCAAATTTCTAAAGCTTTCAACATAGAGTATTTTAAAGTCCATAAGCATTCCATTTAGTGTTTAGTTTAGAAACTTTGTGTTCATGCTTTTGCTCTTTCTCTTTTTCAGGCTTATGGTTTTGAAAATTAGTTCAAAATTTGAACTGAGGCGATTTTGCCGCACAACTGGCACCAGTGCTATTGTAAGTCATGTCAAACGCTTCGAGTAATGCTATTTAACTTTTCAAGAATCTTCCTAATACGCCCTTGCAAATCTGTACCAGTTGAAGCTTAGCCAGCCAAATCCAGATGACTTGGGATATGTTGATTCCGTCTCAGTTGAAGAAATTGCTGGTGTTAGGGTGTGTGAATGAATTTTCCTTTCCTTTTCGTATTTAGTTTTTATTTCCTCCATTAACATGTTTTGTTCTGTTCTGTAAATCTAGGTTGTTGTTGTAAAGAATGAAGAAGGCGGTAACTCTGTTGCGACTGTGGTATTGCGAGGAAGCACAGAGAGCATATTGGATGACCTCGAAAGAGCAGTTGATGATGGAGTCAACACTTACAAGGTATTTTTATGCAATTATTTTAAAATTAAAAGTAAAGTTTATGAATTCTAATTGCCAAGTTTCCTTTACATATATTAAACATGTACTTTTTTTGTTAGGCTATGTGCAGAGATAGCCGTATGGTTCCGGGAGCTGCTGCTACAGAAATTGAGTTAGCCAAGAGACTGAAGGAATTTTCATTCAAAGAAACTGGGTAATTTGCCTTTTCTTTTATGTATGTATTTTGATATAATATACTGGGTTTTCAAGAAATGGATTTTTTTTTTTTTTTGTCTTTTCTGAATGTCTAGTTTCTTGTTCTTACTGAGAGTTTACACCTTACAAACTTTTTTTTGTATGGTTGTTAAGTCGTTTGTGGTTCCCTTGTTCCTTAACTTAAGGAAGTTTATTTAAATTGATTTAAACTTAAATAATTATGGTTTTTTTACGATATTGACATGTATTTGCAGGTTGGATCAATATGCCATAGCGAAATTCGCTGAAAGTTTTGAGATGATTCCGAAAACACTATCTGAAAACGCTGGGCTTAATGCGATGGAAATCATAGCGTCTTTATATGCTGAACATGCCTCTGGGAATGTCAAAGTTGGAATAGACTTGGAGGAAGGAGCCTGTAAGGATGTCTCCACTTTGAACATTTGGGATCTTCATGTCACCAAGTAAGCATCTTCCGACTTCTAAATTATAACTAAGTGGTTACGTGCTTTTCTTGAGGCGAGGCATAAGCCTCTAAATATAACATATAACGTCATTTGAAATATTCATCCACGATCCAGCACCTAGTATTCCTAGAAAAAACATATAATTTATTATGCGATATAAATACCTGTTTATTACAATATTTTTCTGATAATAATAATCTCAAATAAAACATCAAATCACATGAATACCTCATGCGTTATTTATTAGATTTTAGCTAATTTCCACAAAGAAAAAAATAAATAGTTAATGAACGAAATGCCCTTTTTGAGTCAAACTTTTTAAAAAACTACCCATTGTGTGTATTTTTTACTCTCACAAATGGGCATTTCTTAAAAGGTTTGACATAATAATTGGGCATTTCGTACAATTTCCATTCTGAAAATTCCACAAATATGTGGCAATAAGACTATACAGACCGATATGATTCTAAAGCATTGAAGAAGCTTTGGGGCTGTTACGTCACTTTCCTGTCTAAGTTAGCTAAGCTGTGGAAATGTTACGCTGATTATTTGTGCAGCATTTTACGATCTATAGTTGATCCATTGACCGAGTTATATAATAATATTTATTGCACACTATTAAAAAGTGACTTAATTTATGGTGGGGATTTTGCAGGTTCTTTGCACTCAAGTATGCTGCAGATGCTGCGTGTACTGTATTGCGAGTAGATCAGGTAATTACCTATTTCATAAATCTACATTTTCATTTCTACACATGTAATGAAAACGAATATTGTTTGGCCAATATTTTTTTATAGGTTTAGTAAATGAAGGTTAAAGTTTAACCAGAAATTTTGAGTTGCAGCGATATAGTTTTAGAACACTATAGCTTTATTTGTTTTGGTTCTGAAATTGAGAATTAGCTTGGAAAGAAAATGGAGATAAACCCGTCTTAGTTCAAGGAATGCGTCTTATCATAATTATTTTCATTTTCATTTTTTGTTGACAACGAATGCGTTGCAGATTATAATGTCGAAACCGGCTGGTGGGCCGAGAAGAGACCAGCAGCCTGCTGGAGGAGCAGACGAGGACTAGAGTACATTTTCCTCTATTCCCGGCATCGTTTGTTTTGTTTGGATGCCGAGCTTTGTGCTCTGAAATTTTTGTTTATGGTGTGTATATGCCACTCTTCCATCTCTGCGCTTTTTTTTTTTTAAAAGAGGGCCTTGCTATTGTTTGTAAGATTATGTTGCTAGTTTATTTTATGCATTATACTATATTGTCTTGCGATTTTTCAGTTATTACACTTCGTTTATTTTCAGTTCAAACTTCAAACCTTTCTTTTGATACTTAATTTTCAAGTTTAGAAACGGATAGAAAATGAATCAACGTCGGAAAAACACAAATTGGGCGGGAATTGTCTTAGGTGATAATTCGTGTTCTCTTTATTACGAACGAATCAGATGAATGACGATGGACCTTACTTTCGAGAGACAAGTCGAAAACTCTCCTATCACGCGAAGATAAAATCTTCCAGAACAAAGCATGAAACCGAACAGCCACAAATGTTACATATAATCTTATTCAAAAAATCTAAGGACAAGGATCTAATCGAAATATACTTGATTACAAGCACACGTATGAATCCGCGTAGAATACTAAAGGGAGTCAGCTGGAGTTGGGGCATAGTATTCAACTCTCTGACATCACTTGAAAAATGTTTTTACCCTTTTGATTTTTCACAATGACATGGAGTTTAAATTAACAGTGTAATTTAAAAAGTTTTTTATATGTTAACTTTATGATTTATACTTTCAATTTTTTTAACTTTGTGACAATTTTTTTTTTTTTATAATGTAAACGTTTGACATAATTAATTAAAAAATCTCGCTAAATCTTTACAGTGATTGAGTTTCACTTGGCTCCGAATCTATGCACGAAATTAAATTGAGTGAGAACAAGGATGAATATTGGATAAGAGAAACTACATGTCGTTTTAACCTAAGCTATATACAATGAGAATCCTCTTATAAGGGCAAAAACGTAAAATAGCCACTTTCACCGGCTCTATCACGTGCGAACGACACGTGCGAAGCACTCTACTCGCTTGCAACTGTTCTTCATTCTTTCCTTTCTTCCTTCCGTTTCTAAGCTTAACGAGATCTACCAGTGTGCTCCGATCGAGCTCTTCTCGATCTTGATGATTCCGCATTTCTCTGCCGATTTCGATTCCGCGATCTCTGAACCCTAGGCCTAGCTTTCGGATCACTTTCATGATCTCTTGCTCCCATGGCTTTCATGGCGGTCTTGGAATCGGATCTCCGCGCTCTCTCCGCCGAGGCTCGCCGCCGGTACCCCGCCATCAAGGACGGAGCTGAGCACGCCATTTTGAAGGTATTTTTTCCTATATCTCCCGACATATATGTATATATTGATCTCGAGCCGTGGAGTGTGTAATTCGACAAGTGTGTATCAGTGTGTGTTGATAAACGAATATCATATTTGGTTCTCGAGTGTAAATTTGGAGTGTTTGTTTGCAAGCTCGTAGTTTCTGGTTTGGTTTGGTTACATGGTGTGAGAGTGTGGCTTGAACTGTGCCTCAGTATACAACTCAGATGAGCTTAGGTAGTTAGGTGTTTACCATTATCAAAATTAACAGATTCGATTCGTTGAATGTGAAATTTTGGTTTAGTACTATTTTACTTGGACGCAGAAAATCGAATTGTGAGATCCCGAATTATGTTGAATTTCGTTTCTCGTTTATTATGTTGAATTTGTAGATGTTATTTTGCATCTCTATATTCTACATTTCTATCCCACTATGTTGAATTTGTAGGTATTTTGGGCTGTTATAAAGTTTTAGTGTTAGTTTGGTTTGATGTTTTTTTGGATGCTAATTTGTAGCTTCGATCATTGTCGAGTCCCGGAGAGATTGCGCAGAATGAGGACATAGTGCGAATCTTTTTAGCGGCTTGTGAGGTCAAAACTTTCAAGCTAAGTGTGATCGGGCTTTCATGTCTGCAAAAGCTGATATCTCATGACGCGGTTGCTCAATCAGCCTTGAAAGAGATACTGTCCACACTAAAAAATGTAAGTGTCGTGCTTATTCCCTGATAGTAATTTCTATTTTTATCTGGATTTGAGAATAAATTTTTGAGCACGAACTTGAAGTGAAGGTTAGGAATATTCATTTGAAATACCACAGTCTAAAGCCATAATATTTATCTTAAGCCTTTGAAAAAGTAACGGCAAGCATGAAATCAAATTGATTTCCCCTCTTATATCTAGTAGTCTTGAGTTGAAGATGCCTTCCTACTCTGTATTATGAATAACTACAAACAAGAAAAAAAGTTGCGGAATTATTCACGTTTGAATTTGAGAAATTCTTTAGTGTGTTAACTGCTACTAATATTACTTCAAACGTCACATACCCCTCGGGTTCCTACAGCATGCTGAAATGGCAGATGAGATTGTTCAGCTTAAAACGCTGCAGACAATATTGACGATTCTGCAGTCACCTTTACATCCTGAAGATGAGGTTAGAATTACTTTTTAGTAACGCTTTGAATGACGTGATTTTAACGGGTCGGCTCTGGTTATTGTTACAGTTATTTTATTTATTTTACTTTAATAACAGGATAGTATGGTTCAAGCTCTCGATATTTGTCTACGGCTTCTTGAAAACAATCGATCATCTGATAGTGTGCGGAGGTACAATATTTCTTCTCTGACGCAATTCTCTTGCAATTTATCGTGATGTGAAGAATGGGTTATTTCTTTAAGTTTATATACTTATTAAGTTATAAATGCTTCATGTGGGACTTGTTTAATTTGTAAGTTTTCAGTACTGCTGCAGCTACTTTCAGGCAAGCGGTGGCCTTGATTTTTGATCATGTAGTTGTTGCCGAATCTCTTCCTTCTGGAAAGATTAGTTCAGGAGGTTTCATATCCCGAGCTAGTTCAGTCACCAGTGATGTTAGTCGCAACATCAATCTTGCGGAGTATGTGATTTTTGTGGATATTATGGCTTAGCATTTTTTTTCTACATCTATAAACCTTTATATCAAAGTTTTGGTTAAGTACAATATCTTGTTCATATGGATATTTATCTTTTCTTTTTTTTTTTTAATTCATGATTTTTTTTTGTTATATGAATAAATTACACTTGTTTTAATTTTCTGTGGGATTTTTGTTTACATCAAAATAAATATGAATTACACATGAACAGATCATTGGAGCATGAATCAGTTGCAGGAGAGCCACCAATGGCTAAAGAAGGCTTAACTAAAGCTGGAAAACTAGGGCTTCGTCTACTTGAAGACCTGATAGCAATTGCTGCATCGGGATCTGTATGTATTATTTCTAGGCTATTTATGTTAGAATGATGTATTGACATAGAATGACAAAATATTGATGATTTCACTTTTTTTTTTTCCTTCTGTAGGCAACGTGGTTACACGTCGGCTCTCTTCAGCGCTCCTTTGTACTCGATATTCTTGAGTAAGAAGTTATTTCCAGTAGTTTATCCCTATATTTTTTATTTATTTATTTTATAATTTGAATGTGAGCTGAAGCCTGAGTGAATGCCTGTTTGAATATTAATTTAATGTTGCAACCGTTGGATTCACGACAAAGGAAGTCTGATTCATGACATGGAAATCTCTTTTACCAAACATCAAAGTTTCAGGGCTGTAGAAGACTTCCATCAGAATTCAATGACAGTTAAATTGATAGTTCTCTTTCCTAAGAACAATCTTCATCTCTAAATAATGGTGAGCTTATGATTTTGCAGGTTTATCTTGTCCACTTATGTGGCAGTTTTCAGAACTCTTCTTCCTTATCAGCAGGTATATTGTGTATTTGTATGCTTATTTTGTTGCTTTATCTTTCTTGTATGATATTTATGTGTTTTCTTTCTCCATCATCCTTGTTTCTTATGGTTGACTTCTCCTGTGGTATATCATACTTCAAAGGAGAGATTTTTCTTTGCTAGGCTACTTAATATGTTGAGCGTATAACATTTTCATTAAATATTGCAACAGGTTCTGCGTCATCAGATATGCTCTCTTTTAATGAATTCACTGCGCACTGATGCTGAGGTATGTGTACCGTAGGTGTATATATTGTATACTCCATTTCTCTCTGGGTTGACCTTCAACATATCTTGGTTGTTGACTAAAATTTTCTCCGTACATTCATTTTCTCTTGAAGTTTAATCAGCCAGAGGGAGAAGCAGGAGAACCTTCATTTCGTCGCTTGGTTTTGCGATCAGTTGCTCATATTATCAGGCTTTACAGTGCATCCCTTATCACAGAATGTGAGGTGTGTGCACGTAATGATCATTTTACTACAAGATTTTCTCTCATATATAGTTTATGGTCTTTCTTAGCATTTGATGTCCTCTTACAAATTTTTTCTTTTCTGTATAATGAATTCGCTCCTTGCACAATTTTTTTGTTTTCATTTTACTCACTTTCAAGACTGCGTAATGAATATGCTTTGCTGCTTGAGATATTGAATTGCTTTAGATTTTTCAGTTTCGCCTTTTTATATAGAGCTGCTCCCAGGTACCTGAATAAGTGGTTGTCTGTCCTTTTTTCTTTGTCTTATTTTCTTTGTGGTGTCTGAATGCAGGTTTTTCTCAGTATGCTGTTGAAGGTTACATTTCTCGATCTTCCATTATGGCATCGCATTCTGGTTCTTGAAGTATTAAGGGTAACTTTCCAAGTGAAAACTTACTTTTTCATTTACTTCTCTTTGAAAAGTAGCGGGTGCCCTAGGATTCAATATTTTTCTATTCTCTGCCCCAAGGATTGAGCCAAAAACAGTAGATTCTCATATTGGGGCACTTTTTAGACATCAATTCTTTGTTAATTTGATGCCCATCTTAGCTGTTTGTAACACTTCTGAATGATTAGAGAGTTAAATTTGACAGGGTTTATGTCTGGAGGCACGGACCTTGAAGACCCTTTTCCAAAACTTTGACATGTAAGCTCACTTATTTTGACACTGTTATTTTTGGCCATCTTGTTTCAACTGCAAGTTTCCTTAAAACAAGTCATTTTTATATTTCTCATTTTTACTTCTTTCTACAAGACTTAACGCGATTCTATTGATGTAATCGAACTTAAGTGGGATGAAAATATCTACATGTTGATGTACCTTTAAGTTCCAAATTTAACTTTTTCTCTAGTTAATTGTAGAGGGTATTAAAATTAAATTTGAAATTATCATCAGCCATGTTTTTTATTTTTTTATTTATTTTTTTATTTGATTGAAATTTTGGACATACTTAAAATTTGCATTCAACCTCAAGATGATTGGCTAGACTTTTGCTTTGAAGTTCGAACAAACTAGGTTTAATAGTATTTTGTTGCTCCACAATTTACTGGTTTATGCCCTTTCTTTGTAGGCATCCCAAAAACACCAATGTTGTCGAGGGCGTCGTTAAAGCACTTGCAAGAGTTGTTTCAAATGTGCAGGTATAATATACCTAGATAATGTGTTTCAAGTTTGCAAGTACAATAAACTTAGATGATTGTGTTAGATTACTACTGAAGTCTGAGGGAAAACAGTATGAGATGGAAATTAATTAGTTCAATGAAAATTCTCAGTCGAATTATCTTCAAACATCCATTTTACTTTAAGAACTAATTTTTTTTAATGTAAGTAGATGGTTAATGATGTTCCTTTTCTTTTCTTTTTTTCACTAAAATATGTTCGGTTACCTTAGGTCCAAGAGACTTGTGAGGAGAGCCTGGCAGCTGTGGCAGGGATGTTCAGCAGCAAAGCTAAAGGTAACTGCCTTATTGGGTGGCCCACACTTATCTTGCATGCATTTCCTTTACTTAAATTGAGTCTCTGCTACAAACACATTTCATGTTTTAATTATGCCTATTAAGTTAATTAAGTATGTCATTAGGGTTTTTATTTATATATGTTCAGTTAGTTATTTAATTAGGTTTTGGTTATTGAGGGTTTAGGGTTTGGCCCAGCCCATCAGATTGTAATATTCTGGTGTATTTAATAAACTTTAAGTGAACAAGAAGAGTAGCCAATAATCAATCGAAAAAGTTGTTTTTTTTTTCTTCACGAAAGTAGAGAGACTGGGTTTTGTGAAGCAGAAAGTTTGCGAAGCCCTTTTTGAGATCTGATTTTGTATCATAACAGTTTCTTAGACTATGGTCGAGGAATTACAGAACTTAATGTGACAAGATGCCTTTTTTTCAGGAATTGAGTGGAGCCTTGATAATGATGCATCCAACATTGCTGTCCTGGTTGCTAGTGAAGCTCATGCTATAACTCTGGCTGTTGAAGGTTTACTAGGTGTTGTCTTTACAGTGGCTGCATTGACAGATGAAGCAGTCGATGTCGGTGAGGTATTTATATTTCTTTTTCTGTGTAATGAATATTATGCTACTGTTTCAATATGTAAGTATTGGAAACTGTAGACAAAGAATAGGATTTTTTAAGTATTAGAATCTTATTTTATTACTGCCATTTTGAGTGACTCTTCTTATTTAGTGAAATCATTCTATGCAATATTAGAAAATTGAAAAAAAATAGGCAGTAATCGAGTGTTGATTGCGTTTTTTTTCTTCTTCTTCTTATTTACCAGCTTGAATCTCCTAGATATGAATCTTACCCACCTTGTACCGGAAAAACTGCGGTGCTCTGCCTCTCAATGGTTGATTCACTTTGGTTGACCATACTAGATGCACTGTCCTTAATATTATCAAGGTTGGTTGATATTCTACTTTCTAAGGAAACTTATCTATTGTTTTATCATAATCATTTATAAGTTTAAAAATTCTTTTGGTCGTGTTTGGTCTTTCTATCTTATCCCTAAACAATTGGCATTTGGCCTTTGATACCTTCATGGGGTTTTCTCAGGTCACAGGGAGAGGCTATTGTATTGGAAATACTTAAGGGATACCAAGCATTTACTCAGGTGATTATTCTGCATAAGTTATACTGTATTTATTTAATTGAAAAAGTAAACGATTATTCCGTAACGTACACTTATTTTATCACCGACAATACATATTTATCATATAAATGACTTCAGTATTTAATGAATAGTTCAAACAATCATTTTTCAGGCTTGTGGGGTTCTTCATGCTGTAGAACCTCTAAACTCATTTCTAGCATCACTCTGCAAATTCACCATCAATTTTCCCAATGAGGCTGAGAAAAGAAGGTATGTTACCATCAGTTTGCTCTATTACTTGAATTTATCATTACTATGCATTTCTGACTTAAAAACGATTATTCCAAAATGACCCAGCAGACTTGTAAAACTATTTCATTATGCGATCCAAGTTGTTTATTGAAACCAAAATTTTGATTCCATATTGAGGCTAGACCAATGATCACATGCCATAGGTTGAACTCAGCTTAAGAAAAAGCTGATAGGAACGGGAGTAGAAATCTAATAGCTACAATAACACTTTTTTGATAAATGAAACCGTGGTCTCTAATTCAAGATTTAGAGGAAAACTCTCTATGATGATCAATAGGAAATTTCACTAATCAAATATGATAACTAAACCTAGATCAGACGCCAATATATAGATGAGAAACCCTAATATCATATTCAATGTAACGTACCCCTAATACCCCTACTTAATGAAAATACCTAAACCCTTAAATAGATAAATATAAATAAATTCTGACGAAAGCACAGTAGCTATTTTAAATTAGCAACATGACATTGTTTTATGGATTTAAATTGAGATTTCAGCAGTGCTTTACAGTCACCTGGCTCCAAACGTTCTGAATCATTAGCTGATCAGTGGGACAGCGTTGTCCTTACTCCCAAAAATGTCCAGGTATTTAGCTTCTTTTTTCCTGCATCTGTTGTTTTGGAATTTTCCGAATATGTTATCTCATAATGATTCAATTTGATTTATACAACTTAAGACTACTTAATTTAGGACATATGAATTAAATTAGCTCTTAAAAATAAAATAACGAAGCTATGTCTATAGACTCTACAGTAACTATTTATAGCTAATTTTTTACATACACCTACATTATTTATTTCTACAATATCGAAGAACTTTTACTCTGACCAACTTCTTTTTGAGCTTTGATACTATCTCTATATTTCTCATTATGTTTTTTTTCCTACTACCAAGGCATTAAGAACACTATTCAACATCGCTCATCGTCTGCATAATGTGCTGGGTCCATCCTGGGTATTGGTATGTGTAGAATATCACTTCCGTTCTCTCTTTTATTATCAAAGTTTTTTCTAAAAAAAGTATTAGGCTTCATATTTACTTATTTGTGAGATTCCATGCTGATAGGAATCGTTTTATGCTCTTAGCTCTATACATTAGGCTGCAATTCCGTTATTCCAATGTGAATCAGTATCATAATCTCTCAAATTCCCTGAGCGAAGTCTGTTAATTCAATTCGCAATGCTCTCCCCTTAAAATTGCAGGTCCTGGAAACTCTAGCAGCTTTGGACAGAGCAATACATTCACCACACGCCACCACACAGGTATTGATACAAGATCATGTTCTCTGGAGTGAGCTTATTTGCTAGGCCCCATTCTATATAAATAACAAACTTGAAGAAAGGGCATATGCAGGAAGATACTCAGTAGTGACTAGTTTCGTATAAGATAAAGAAATTTCGCATTTTCAGTCATTGTCTATTCTTGTTAATAAAATATATGAAAAAAGGACATCTGTACTCATATATAAATAGGGCACTGTTGAAATTATCTCGCTTTTATAGGGCGTGTTTGTTTTATCTTGACAGGAAGCCTCATCGAGTGCCAAAAAGCTTATGAGGGAATCATCTGGCCAGTACAGCGACTTCAATATTCTTTCTTCTTTGAACTCTCAGGTAAATCTTCAGCACCATCATAGCTCGTATCTTTAAGGAATATATATATACACACACATTTCCATTATTATATCAGCGGAAGATATTCCTCATTTTCTTTGTCGCTCTTGCTCTTCAGCCCCTAGGAATTTACATTTATGTGATTATAACCACATGTCGTGACCAATTGCTTCTCTCTTTTTGAAGCTTTTTGAAAGCTCAGCATTGATGCATATATCTGCAGTGAAGTCCCTTCTTTCTGCATTACGTCAGCTTTCGGAGCAGTGCGTGCCTGTAACTTCAAGTGGTTCTGGACCTGCGACGAGTCAGAAACTTGGAAGCTTAACTTTCTCAGTGGAACGAATGATCTCTATTCTTGTCAACAATCTTCACAGTGTGTACTTTATTTACTTACATTATTTTAGGTTCACATGAGACACCATTCATGTTTTTTTATTTATAATTTTTGCCATTTGTTTAATGGGTTCACATTAACAGGAGTGGAGCCATTGTGGGATTTAGTTGTGGGTCACTTTCTTGAGGTATCTCATTATGCTTTCCTTATTTTGATGCCATTGCTCTGTATACATTCTCCTTGACAATTCTGTAGCTTTGTGATAATGATGATGAATCTAATTAATGATGAATTTTTCTACATATACTGGGCTATAGTTAACAAACTAAGTATGTTTACTTTAACTAGTTCCTACAGAAAAGATCCTAGCCAATTAGTTATAATGTTACTAAGTAGACATTATTATAATTTACAAACAAGTGATAAACTTCCTGCTTACAACTTTCATTGATTTACAGCTTGCAGAAAATCCTAGCCAGCATTTGCGGAACCTGGCACTTGATGCCCTAGATCAATCAATATGTGCCGTTTTAGGTTCAGAACGGCTCGTGCAATCTCTGTCAACCAGATCTAAAGGATCATCGCCAACTGTGAGAACTCTTTGCTATTTACTTTTATCGCTGTTTAAGGTGTGATTTAGGTTGTAAAAATAGGGAGGAATTGAACAACCTCTTGTTTGTTTCACAACATCATTAGTATAGAGAATATAGCCTAGTTGAGAGACTTGAGAGGATATTTAGCAATAATGAGAATATTGTATAACATCTATTATTAATGAGAATATTGTAATTTCTAGAATTGATGGGAGTATTTAGAATATCTATAGTTCACGAGAATCTTCTAGAATATCTTAAAACAAGGAAACACAATAGTGAAATAAATCAAATCCAATTAGTTAGTTAGAAAATATTGGAATTCGTTGGCATACGTATTTTAAAACAATTTTCTCACTGACACTCTCTCCGCAGGTGCAAACAAGCCTTGCAGAAATTGCATCACTTGAATGTGCTGTCATGTCTCCTCTGAGAGTTCTCTATTCGTCTACTTCCAGTGTCGATGTGCGTTCTGGTTCTTTAAAGATTCTTCTACATGCTTTAGAGGTGAAATGTTATTGCCAAAAACTATTTCATGTTATTTGTTTAGGCTATTTCCAGTATAGTTTTCACTGAATGAAGGTAATATCTTCTAGAGGCATGGAGAAAAATTACACTACAGTTGGCCAAATATTCTTGAATTGTTGAGGTTTGACTTTATCTTTACTTTATATCTATTATCTTCTTCTGTTCTTTTTGCAAATTACATGTATCTTATAGTCGCTTCGCACTTGCTCTCGTTCCAAGGTTCGTAGCAGATGCTCCAGAGAAGGAACTTGTCACTTTGGGCTTTCAGGTTAGAAAAGCTCTTATATTATAGAGGATGTGATAATGCCTTCTGTAAAACAGTGAGTATGTGCTCACGTCTTGATACAAAAAACTCTTCCTATATTTTTTGCTTAAATATATATTTGATCTGCTGCTTATAGAGCCTACGGGTGATCATGAATGATGGACTTACCAACATACCGGAGGACTGCCTTCAAGTGTAAGATCGCCAATTAGCCAATTATAAATATTCAGCCTACTAATGAAATTATGTGCTCTCCACAGTACCATGATTCAATATTCTACATAATTACTTGTCAAACATTTTCATGCTTTTTATTTTTTTCTTCTATTGGTGAGTGTTTTTTCAAAAATAAAAAATATAAAAATTGTCATGAGGTATTAGTTCAAATACTCAACCACTTGAGTATACCTCATTGACATTCAGATACTCTCTTTTGTATCGGCAAATTATCTTACTTCTTTGTTGATGCTTGTCAAAAATTACATGAATATCGTCATTGATATGTTTAATGGGTTAATAATTGCTAATTATTATAGTATCCTTATCAAACCATTGTATTAACGGGTTGATAGATAGTATCAACCATTGTATTGCTCTTTGGCTTTTCTCTTCATGCAATGAGTTATCGATGTATTCTCTTGCAGACCTTTCGAGAGATCGGGCTAGTACTTTGTAAGGAGTAGCCCTCGTTTTTTCTTTCTTTCTTATGGTAGAGTTTTGGTTTATATAGCCGGTCCGATATTTGGAATGGCTGATTGTAAACCATTCTTTAGCCTTGCATTGTAATTAACTTTTTATCAATATAAGCGATGTTTCTTTTAACAAAAAAATAGTATCCTTGTCAAACAATTATAGGACCTGACCTTAACTTGAATATTGCAGATGCATTGATGTCACCGGAGCTTATAGTGCTCAAAAGACAGAGCTTAACATAAGCCTGACTGCAATAGGCCTTTTATGGACCTCAACTGATTTTATTGCTAAGGGCCTTATTCATGAACTGGCTGAAGAAAAAGAAACAGGTTAATATCCTTCTAGAACTTTTATTGCTTGTTGATTTTTTGTTTCGCCTTAATCGGGTGCTTTTATGTGGGTATTTCAGATGGAGTTTCTGTTCCAAAGTACACAGATGGCCAAACACGAGAGGAACAACAACAACAACATAATGCTTCGCATGAAAAGGCCTCGATAAATACAGTTCATCATGACAAGCTGCTGTTCTCTGTTTTCTCATTACTGCAAAACCTTGGAGCTGATGAGAGGCCAGAGGTATATCTTTGATGCTTTACTATAAAGAATGTTTTATTTTTACATTTCGTCAAAGAATGTTTTATTTTTACGTTTCGTCAATGATTTAGTTTCGCAGTGAGTAATCTTCCATATCTTTGATTAAAATTATTTTAGTCACGGTGATCTATTTTATTATTTCAGACTGACGTCTGTACTAATCTTTGTGTGTCCTAGATAGGGAAAAGTAAATGTACTGTGTCGGAGCGATTATTTTATAATTTTTGGCCATTCACATATTAGGGATTCAATAGAGACAAGCCATTTGGTGTGTTTATACGTTTTTTGCATTTGCAAATAGTGTTGAAGCTCCACTGAATTTGTATTCTCAGGTCAGGAATTCAGCAGTCAGAACACTTTTCCAGACACTCGGGAGTCACGGTCAGAAACTTCCGGAAAGCATGTGGGAAGATTGCCTTCAGACTTATGTTTTCCCTACCTTGGATCGTGCTTCACATATGGTTAGTTACAGAGTAGTGGTAATAATTCTATTCATAAATTTTCTTAAATGTAGTTACCATCTGATGAATTAAATTTTAGGCTGCAACTTCATCAAAGGATGAATGGCAAGGGAAAGAACTTGGAACTCGGGGCGGAAAAGCAGTCCACATGCTCATACATCATAGGTACGTAGTTAGTCATTATCTGGTACCGGTTTATTTTTACCTTTTTTAACTTAAGATTTTTCTCAAGATTATTTATGTTTTATGAGGTTCTGAATTACATTATTTATAAACTGGTTTTCATTAAAAAAAAAAAGTTGGGTTTTTAATATCTAAGAAGCCGGTAATCCAGTTTCGATTTTGAAAGCTAAAAAAAAACGGAATCAGTTACTGGTTTCACACCTAACAAAAAACTGAGAGGACTCCGAAATAGTTCTTTCTTATTCCTCAGCTAATACAATATCTGCTTACTTTTATATTCATTCTCAGTCGCAACACAGCTCAAAAACAGTGGGATGAGACACTTGTACTTATTCTAGGTGGAATAGCTCGTATTCTCCGTTCTTTCTTTCCTCTCCTCAGAAACTTGAGCAGTTTCGAGTCAGGTGGGCTAAAAAATTGTTCTTTCATTTGCCTTTTCTTAGTTTCTCGATTATTGGCTCGTAATAGACACTATTGTTTTTGCAGGATGGGAGACTTTAATTATTTTTGTGAAGAGTAGCATTCTAAACGGTAGTAAAGAGGTTGCTCTTGCGGCGATAAACTGCTTGCAAATAACTGTCGTTTCCCATTCTCATAAGGTAAATATCTTTTTCCTGATCATTTTCACCACTGCTAGGAAAATTATTTGTGAATAATTTTTCCCGTTTAATCAGGGAAATTTACCGCTGCATTACCTTACATCGGTACTTGATGTTTACGAGCATGTTCTTCGGAAGTCAACAAACTACAGTAGTAGTGCGGCTAGCAAGGTGACGCAAGAGATTTTACATGGTCTTGGTAATGTAATTAATTAGGCAGGATTTTTTTATTTTTTTTCGGTGTTATATTTCGTAAACTTTACTTTAAGGCTTATCCTATTTCTTCATATGAGAGACATTTTTCTTGCATGCCTTTGTTTGGTTAACAAGTTTAAATTTATGCAGGCGAATTATATGTTCAAGCAAAAATGATGTTTGACGATTCTTTGTATACACAATTGCTCGGGATCATAGATTTAGCTGTCAAGCAAGCTATTATTAATAATGAAAGCTTTGAAACTGAATTTGTAAGTGAACCTTTAAACAGAAGCTTTTTGTTACTTCCTTTTTTAGTTGACTAGAGTCTATATATCTTTTTCTTGAGGTATACAGTCGCATCGGTGGTTATTATAACGAGATTTATGACTTTGAGAAACTAATGTTTTGTCTTAATTTGTTATAAGAACACTTTGTACTGAGCTTTTGCTTTCTTCTCCTTTAGGGACATGTTCCACCTATTTTACGCACAGTTCTGGGGGTTATACCTCTGTTAGTTCCAACAGAGCATATTTCTTCAATGTGGCGAATTCTTCTTCGGAACCTTCTCCAATATTTACCGAAATCGGAAACCCCCTTACAAAGCGAGGAAAGCGAGGCCGGACAAACGGGCCATGTTGAACAAAATTCCGGTATGGAGAAGCTTCGTCTCATTTTATCTTTATTTTAATTCTAGAAATTTGTGGTTGGGAGAGTTTGTTCCCTTAGTGTTTATAAGTATTTAACTCGAAAAATTCTTCGCAAATTTTTTACCGAGAAATTTCTTTATGTAGATGCTAAGTCAGGAGCGAGTTATGCAAGATCTAACGGCACAGCTTCTTCTTCGCCATCAAAAACAATCGAAAATAAATCTCCAAGTTCAGTGCATAATTATTTGCTTGCCGAGAAACTTGTTCCTTTACTGGTCGATCTTTTTATGAAAGCCCCATCAGTAGAAAAGTATATTATATATCCCGAGATTATTCAAAGTCTTGAAAGGTAATGTTTTCTAGTACCCGAGCTCAACAAACTTCAAGTTAGTTAGTTGTTAATGCGTCTATCATCTGTATTGTATTAGCTGTTATTCAAAGTTAATTGTGTATCATCTGTAAATTAGTTTTAGAATTAGTTCATTAGTATAGATTAGCTTGTTATTGATATTTCCCCGATTATTGTTATTCGCAACAGAAATTGTTCAGGTCTAGAACCAGTGAAACTCGTAGTGTCACCACCATAAAATCATAGGTCGAGATGAAGCCCTTAAACGTAATTAATCAAACATAATTAAATTACTCAAATAAACAAATATAATATATGAATAGTGCCACCTCCTTATCGCGCTCTCCTTGCATTGTGATTTCTTTAGGTCAATGACAACTAGAAGAGATAATCCGGACGGTGCACTTTGGCGATTAGCTGTTCAGAACTTTAACCGTGTTGCTGTTGACGGTGTTTGCCTGCCAGCTGTCTCAGAGTTTGTGGATTCTGGCACTAGTAAGCCTGCAAAAACACGTATATGGAAAGAAATTGCCGACTTGTATGAAATATTTCTCGTGGGCTATTGTGGAAGGGCTCTGCCTTCGGACTCTCTATCCACTGCTGTAGTGAAGGCTGATGAGTCCCTTGAGCTCATCACTCTTGACATTCTCGGCGACAAGATTCTTAAGTCACCGGTTGATGCGCCTCATGAGGTAATGATCCAAGCTATATATCCGTTAGTATAAAATCTCAGGCACATGTCGGTGTTACATATGTTAATATAAAAGTTATGGTTTGTAATCCCCTGGAGACCCTACACTTGTCGTCGTCCTTGCTAGTATTTTGCAGTAGTGCTTAGCGGGACAAGATTATCGAAAAAGTTGTATAATTCGTTCTTTTCTTGCCTTGATACAATAACATTTATGTTTTTTTTGGCGGCTAAGAAACTTGCTTCTATAGTTTTTTAGCAGACTAGAGCCTTGAGAGCCATTATAACGTGTGATTATTTATTCGTCTTGAGTTTTTACAGGTTTTGCAAAAGCTGGTTTCAACATTGGACCGGTGTGCATCACGTACTTGCTCTTTACCCGTTGAGACAGTTGAACGTATGCCTTTGCACTGCAGCCGATTTTCCCTGACTTGCTTGCAGAAGTTGTTTTCCTTAAGCAGGTAAGTGACGTGTCAAATACGCAACTGTATTTTAACTACATATTAATACATTTCTACATTTTATATTTTTTAAAATAGTTTGGTGTGTGAATAAGAGTACAGTTCTTTATTTAAATAGTAAAATATAAGAGTAAAGATTTTTTTTTTTTTTGGAAGGTCTTCCATGACCATAGCCTTTTTCATAATTCAGTTTTTTATGTAATAATTATTTGAGGTTTTTTATATAACTAGGATTATAAGAAATCTCCCCTTGTACTTGAAGTATTATTGATTTGAGGCTTAAAGTTCAAGGGGTAAATTGATTAAAACCAAAAAATGTTTTAAGAGGGAAAATCGAGACAATGTTAGAAGTTGAAAAAAGAATGGCTTTCAATTACTCTAAAAGACAGTTTTGACCACTTCGAAGTCGATTTGTACTTAACTTGAATTTTGGTCCTAGTCCTTCAATTTTCTTATATATATATATTTATTTTTTATTTATTTTACATTTCTGTATCTTATATTTCAAACAATTCACCGACAAAATCATTTACAGTGACGAGAAAGAAGCTGGCGAGTGGAGTTCAGATAGATCTGAGGTCAGCAAAATCGCGATCTTGGTGCTTATGACAAGATGCGAGTACATCTTGAAGAGATTCATCGTTGACGAGAAGGACTTAGGTGCTGATCATGCGCTGCAATAATTATATTATTACCGACACCCGAGACTGAATTCTCGTTGTTAATCGGTTTTTGCAGGCGAACGCGCTTTACCTGCCGCGAGGGTAGAAGAGCTGGCTCACGCACTGCGAGAACTCGCTAACATGAACGTCCATTCCGACACGGCGTCTGTGCTTCCACTGCATCCGCATCTCAAAGCCGGCCTCGTTGACGAGAAGACTGACCACCGGCGCCCACACCTTGTTGTAATGTTACCGTCCTTATGCGAGCTCGTCGTTTCAAGGTGAGGCTCTTATATTTCAGCACCAATTATTGATGCTTTTATTGGTATATCTCACGTAATGAACTTTTATTTGCTTTATTTTACCGAAATACAATTCTGATGCCTATTTTTTTATGGCATAAATCATTATTTTTTTTCACGGTGAAAATTTTTATGTTTTTTTTTTCTTCTTTTACTTCCCTCTAAAATTTCATCTATTTGTTGATAAAGTCCCGGCAGTACCGGAAAGAGAAAATAAAAAATGTTGGAAAATTTGTAAACAGGGAAGCAAGAGTGAGAGAAGCAGTGCAAGTCCTTCTGAAACTGGTAGCCAAAGAGCTCGCTCTTGAAACATCTTTGACATCCATTAACAACTCTGAAGGTACCTTTTGATGCAAGAAATCTGTATATTATTATTCTCAGTTTTGATTCTCTTAATTTATAATAATAAATTATATTGTATTATTAAATTTACACTTGGTGATGGCTTTAACCGAGTCTCTAATTATTTTTAAACCAACTATTACACTCGACTCGACGATTGTTTTCGATCATTGAATTTTGCGATGAATGCAAATTCATTGAAGCGGGGAAATTGTGTATTTTTGTGAGTGTGTCTGCCACGTGGCCGCATTGGCTTGAAACTTGTCGACGTGGAAGTTTCATTCGTTAAAGCTTATGGGCTCCAAATTAATGTTGGAATAAAGGAATGGTTGACAAAAGGGCAAAATGTCAATGACAATTGAGTTGCGTTGAGGTGTAATACTTACAGTATGGCATCTTTAAATACCATGCATTTCTTAGAAGTTTTGATTTTATTACACCAAAATGCTGTGAACTATGTAAAAATATTTTTTCGGGAAATTGGAAAAATCTCATTTAATATTAAATTAGTATTTTCTTTATACGGTTAATTAAGGTCACAAAAAATGAAGGTTGTGCAGACACGTTTATTAATAAAAATAAAAACTTTAAGTGCACCTAACGATATATTCGTCGGTTTTCACGAGGGAGCTATATGTCACACCCTAAAATCCTTAGAGAGGATCCGTGCCCGGGGAAGCACGGGAAGGAGGCCCAACAAGCCTCCCGAGTCGCCTGACGAGTGGCAAGGCGAGAAGAAGTCTTGGTGTGCCAAGCAGAAGTCTCGGTGTGCCGAGCATGTGCGGCATGGGGCAGCGGCCCAACGCACGGGAGAACGCGAGAAAGCACGCAGCAAGCTCGGGCAGCGTGTCCACGAGGGGCACGGGCAGCGAACGCACGCGAAGGGCAGTTTGGGCAGCAGGCATGCGCATTCGGGCAGGGGAAGTGGCGCGCGACTTCGGGTAGCGTCACCCACGCGGTAACGCAGCGAGCGTCACCCACGCGGAAAACAGTGAGCGTCACCCACGCGCATTCGGTGAGCATCACCCACGCGGAAAACCCATGCTACTTGCTGCCCAAGGAAGATGCGCGCGTGGAGAAGAGTGCAGCCCAAGGATTCGCGAAGATTGTGGGCAATCTTCAAGGATAACACGTTAAAGATAGGATAAGGCTTAGGACTTAGAATTCGATTAGGATTAGGATTTCTCTTTGTATTCTATAAATAAAGTCGAATGTGGCTATCTTAAAGGTGTGAAACCATATGCGAGTTTAGGCTAGAGTGAGGATTAGTGCTTTGCGAGAGCTTTGTGAGTGAGACGAAGGGAACGGCGTTAGCGCACCTGAGTCTACCCTTTTAATAAAAATAAAGGTTGGGGTGTGCCCCGTAAGCTTGTGTCGTGGTGTGATACTTTACTTGCTTAGTCGAAATTCATTGGGTACTTAGTCTAGGTTTGCATACGAGAGTTGGTTTACACGGGGAAGGCTGGTCGTGTTTGAGTGTACACGGCGCCGCACAAGGTCAAAAATTCAGGTACGAAATTGACCCTGTGACAAGTGGTATCAGAGCTGATTTTTGTCTTCAAGAATGGTGAAGGCAACGCGATCGACGACATTGGAGTCGCTGGTTGATGAACCGGCCAATGACGAGAAGTCCTTAGACGAACAGGTGCTCGCGCATTCAGCGGAGATCAAGGAACTCAAGAAGATGATCTTAGAAGCTCAGAAGGAGATGGTCGCCCAGACTGACATTATACTCGATCGACTTACGGAGGTTACTGCACAGTTATCGGAAAGAGTTACAGATTTGGAGGCCGATGTTAGACTTATCAAGCGAGCGACGGACAGCTTGCCAAGCGGAGTTAACAAAGGTGCTGGTCCGAGGTTCAAGGTTCCCGAGCCGAAACCCTTCAGCGGGGTGCGAGACGCAAAGGAGCTAGAGAATTTTCTATGGGACATGGAGCAATACTTCAAAGCGGCTCACGTGGATTCCGACGACAAGGTAACGATCACGAGTATGTACATGCAGGGAGATGCTAAGCTGTGGTGGAGAACCCGGCTAACCGAAGGAGTCGGCCCAGAGGGGGAAAGCATCAAGACTTGGGACGATCTGAAGACGGAGCTAAAGACTCAGTTCCTGCCCGTGAACGCGGCATGGATTGCGAGAGACGCATTAAAGAGGTTAAGGCAAACCGGATCGATTCGCGATTATGTGAAGGAGTTTAGCTCGTTAATGCTAGATATCCGTAACATGTCCGAGGAGGACAAGCTGTTTAACTTCCTTTCAGGATTACAGCCTTCGGCTCAGACGGAATTGAGGCGAAGAAACGTTCGTGACCTACAAACTGCAATGGCGGCAACAGACGGGTTAGTCGACTACGAGTTCAATCACACCCCGGCGCGGACAGATCGGAGGGAGAACTCAGACGGGAGCAATAAAAGCCAAGATGAACTTCCAAGACGGGACAGAAGGCATGAGCAGGGATCGGCCAAGGGAAGGTCGGATCGAAGCAACTCCAGAGGGGGTCTACGGTGCTTCCTTTGTGACGGTCCCCACATTGCGAGAGAATGCCCGACGACGATGAAGTTAAAGGCCATGATTGCCCGAGACGAAACACCCGAACAACCAGAGGAGGTTCCTGCCAGAATGGGATGCCTGCAGTCGCTCAATGCCATATGGGTGGTGAGCCCCGAGAGAAAGCGAGCCACACCCACGGAAGTGACAACCGGCAGCGAGCAAGAGTCCGAAGACGCGAACGTTATTCCACACTGCGGTAGTGTGAAGTGTCCGCTACCCACCCTTGGGACACCCGACGGGAGTGAGAGACAGGAGCCTACAGTGCCCTTGGCGGCTAGAGATGATGCCAGCCAAGAAACGGGTAAGGTGACATTAGCTTTTGTTGAGACAGGGTACCCGGCTAATGCACTAGGAGAGGAACCCGTGGAGAGGAGCAAGGCCCCTTCCCCGAGGAAGCACAAGCACGAGTTCGGAACGAGACCGACAACTCGAGTCCCACACGTGAAGACGCCAATAGAGATGGTGCAAAAAAGGGTGAAGCGTAAAGGGGACAAGAAAAGACGGTGTAGACAGTTCGAGAGAGGCGACAAGGTGTTGCTAAAACTGACGCCGCAGATGAGAAGGAAGCTACCGGACGAGCTTCAAACGACCGAGTTACTTAGGTATCAAGGTCCCTTCGATGTGTCGAAGAAGGTCGGGGATGAGATGTACTGCCTTGAATTGCCGACAGAGATGAAGAACCTCCATTCAACCGTCCATGGAAGCTTCTTGAGGCCGTATCACGAGGATTCGGAGCGGAAGAGGTTTCAAGAGAAGAGAGCAGAATACGGAGCTAGATCGGGAAAGAGAGTCCGTCAGATTCTAGACCGTCGGACGAGCTTGAAGAATGGCAGAGACGAGCTCTTGGTTCAGTGGGAAGGGAGTAAAACGTGCGACGCTACGTGGGAGCGTGACGATGCCCTTTGGCGATTCAGGAGCAAAGAGATGAAGACATGCTCAGAAGAAAACTCGACGAGGACGTCGGTTCAATCCGGCGGGGGAGAGTTTGTCACACCCTAAAATCCTTAGAGAGGATCCGTGCCCGGGGAAGCACGGGAAGGAGGCCCAACAAGCCTCCCGAGTCGCCTGACGAGTGGCAAGGCGAGAAGAAGTCTTGGTGTGCCAAGCAGAAGTCTCGGTGTGCCGAGCATGTGCGGCATGGGGCAGCGGCCCAACGCACGGGAGAACGCGAGAAAGCACGCAGCAAGCTCGGGCAGCGTGTCCACGAGGGGCACGGGCAGCGAACGCACGCGAAGGGCAGTTTGGGCAGCAGGCATGCGCATTCGGGCAGGGGAAGTGGCGCGCGACTTCGGGTAGCGTCACCCACGCGGTAACGCAGCGAGCGTCACCCACGCGGAAAACAGTGAGCGTCACCCACGCGCATTCGGTGAGCATCACCCACGCGGAAAACCCATGCTACTTGCTGCCCAAGGAAGATGCGCGCGTGGAGAAGAGTGCAGCCCAAGGATTCGCGAAGATTGTGGGCAATCTTCAAGGATAACACGTTAAAGATAGGATAAGGCTTAGGACTTAGAATTCGATTAGGATTAGGATTTCTCTTTGTATTCTATAAATAAAGTCGAATGTGGCTATCTTAAAGGTGTGAAACCATATGCGAGTTTAGGCTAGAGTGAGGATTAGTGCTTTGCGAGAGCTTTGTGAGTGAGACGAAGGGAACGGCGTTAGCGCACCTGAGTCTACCCTTTTAATAAAAATAAAGGTTGGGGTGTGCCCCGTAAGCTTGTGTCGTGGTGTGATACTTTACTTGCTTAGTCGAAATTCATTGGGTACTTAGTCTAGGTTTGCATACGAGAGTTGGTTTACACGGGGAAGGCTGGTCGTGTTTGAGTGTACACGGCGCCGCACAAGGTCAAAAATTCAGGTACGAAATTGACCATGTGACACTATATTCGATGCTTTAAGTTCACCTACCGCCAGTCCCCCGCAATGGAGCTATAGTCCTCACATCGTAAATGTCCTGATAGCTTTCATGTCGTACAACTTATTTTATTTTTTCCTTTTTAACAATTATGCTCGAGTTAACTTTCTTTTTTCCTAATGGCAGTATAGATTAGTTCGTATCATAATTTCAAAGATAAATTAAGATTAACGACTAGTCATTATTTAGTATTCTAAATAATCGAGTGGCATGTTTATAATTATTTTTGTGAATGGAGTTAGACCAATGCTTTTTAAAGGAAAACTTCGGTACAACACAAATTATATTATTAATTCTCAAATTTTCATAATTTTGAAAACACTATTTTTAAATTTTAAGTATCAAAATACTCTTAATACTATCTATTTTTTAAGACGTACGATGAAATGACACGTAGCTATAAAGATAGAAATGATAAAATAACACCTTGTTTACCAAGCGGCCTAAAAGGATAGAAATAATTACTTTCTTCGCATAAACATGCTATTAATTGTTGCTCATTTTTTTCGTATATAAGAAAAATGACAAGTCGTTGCATGCAGTGACGTGTATATATGTTGCTTCGCTTTAGTGTTATGTCACTTCTATCTTTCGGCGCTTGTATGCTATCATAAACGTTTTAATTATACACTAGCTTGTCTCAACTTGAGGCAGTAACTTTTGGTATTACTTATTTTGTCATAACTTGCTAAGTTATGAATTTATGTATTTTTAAATGATGTCTAACATAATCAAGAATTACATATTGAAATATTTTAACTAGTTTGTGAGGAGACTAAGATATATTAAGGTAATTGTAGCAGTCTAGTCTCAGGAAAACTCACTTCGTGTAGATTTTTATTTTTTATTTTTTATTTTTTTAATATGGGGATCATAAGTTATCTTTAATCGTTTGATCTAACTCTTTCTTATGGAAATATGAATGCATTTGCTTTTGACACAATAATAATTTACACACAAAAAATCCACTAATAAATATTCATGATCTATGTCCTCTCGTTTTTATTGACCTTTTTAGTATAATTTTGACAAATACAAAGACGAACAAATTTATAAGAGTATTACTCGGGATAGAATTTTTCTCCATGACCCTAGTATCGATCTTCTATTAAATTATTTCTGAATTGCCCAATTTATTAAAATGCTCAATTATAGATATAACTTATAAGAGAAAATTGAAAGGAATCTTCGATAAAATTACTTGTATTTCAACTTTTCTTCTCCTTTTTCCATGCAAGAAGAAAAAAGTTCGCGCGTTGTTGAAAGCTAATGAAACGTGGCACTACAAGATAGCAACACGTATGCAAATATTGTCTGACGTGACTGCCAGCCTGGCATATTGACTTCTCCGTTGACTAGTAAAACCGTGTTTTGGTCTTCAACTTTCAACCTTGCGTGCGAAGGGGAATATGCCATTATCGTAATTTCGTGGAAGTACAAGCCTATTTGGTAAAAACCCGACATAATAAATTATAGTTTATCACAAAGGTAATTTTCATGACTCACGATGAGCGCCCACAAACTTTCTTGACTGATGCAATAACCCTTTTCAATATTTGTAATGAGCACCAGGACCCTTCTAATTTTGTTTTCTTGCAAATTCTCCTCAATTTTAATTTCTGTCTACTTAATTCCTCCCAACTTAATTAATTAACCGCGATGTTAGATGGCTCTAATCAAGAAACAAAATGTCTTGTCAAAAAGCACACCGAAGGTCCGATATTACAACTACACGATCGAGTTACACGTTTGCAGACAAATAATTTTTAATTTTCAAAATGTCAATTTGAAGCGATAAAGTTTTACATATGTACCAGTAAAAGCAGCAGGCGCACAGACATGTATTATATAACATCATAATATTTATAAAAAAAAATTATTTTTTACCATATTCTTAATATTAAAAGAGTTAAAAATATGGATTTAATTATTACTTTTTTGGTCGACCCTCGTTACATTACATAGACTGTATCAACTGGTGAAACAAATGTTCAACAGAAACTAGAGGAGCCAGGCGCCAGAAATCAAAGTTAAAAGAGACCTAACTGCTAATTAAAAAAATTAGAGAGTTATTTTACAAAACCCAAAAGTTGAAGGGCCTAGATGCAAATTTATGTGTGTGTATAAAGGCACAGTTCTGAGCTCTCCGTTAAGTTTTCCCTCCTCATACCAGTCAGTCACACCACTTTCCTCTCTCAATAAATCAAATCAAAGAGAGAGACTCCCACAGCCATGAAGCACATTTTCAAGAAGCTTCACATCGGAACCAGCCACGACCCCAATCGCTCTGGCGATCCCGCCGATTCGCAGCCCTGCTCCTCCGATCACCGCGCGGCGGCGGCGACTCCGTCTCCGGCGAATTCTCCGGCGGTTCCATCGCCGTCTCCGGCTCCGGCGTTGAGTTCTTCGACTGCGAGTTCGATGGCTTCTGCTCCGTCTCCGACGATCGCGAATCGGTCCGATTACATGTCCTCCGAGGAGGAGTTCCAGTTCCAGCTGGCCCTGGCGATCAGCGCGTCGAATTCGGAGTTCCGAGACGACCCCGAGAAGGATCAGATCCGAGCGGCGACGCTCCTGAGCTTGGGGAATCAGAGGACCGAGACCGCGAGGGACAAGGACGAGGCTAGCGCCGAGACCTTGTCCAAGCACTACTGGGTTAGTTACTCCATGCTTATCTTTGATTCTCGCTGTGGAAATCGAACTCGGAAATGGCATGGATTGCTTGACCTGAATTAGGGATTTTGACTAGTTAACGAAACTCCTCTCTACTGAAATTAAGCCATTTTATAGTTAATTAGCTATATAAAAAAAAGGAGAAATTCACTGGATTTGATCGATTATTGGTAACAATTGTTCTTGATCGTCTTATTAAACCAGGAGTATAATGTGATTGACTATGAGGAGAAAGTGATCGATGGGTTCTACGATGTCTACGGGCACTCCCCGGAAACAGCAGTTCAAGGAAAAATGCCTTCTCTCGCTGAACTCGAGACCAGTGTCGGGAATTCTGGCTACGAAGTTGTATTAGTAAATAAGAAAATCGACCCTTCACTGGAGGAGTTGGTTCAAATTGCACAATGCATTGCGGAAGACTGCCCCATGAGCGAGGTCGGGATCTTGGTTCAGAGGCTCGCTGAGCTTGTTACGGGTCATATGGGCGGGCCGGTCAAGGATGCTAACGTCATGCTGGCGAGGTGGATGGAAAGAAGTATGGAGTCGAGGGCATCCCTGCACACAAGTGTATTACCTATTGGGTCTTTAACCGTTGGCCTTTCGAGACATCGTGCTTTGCTTTTTAAGGTTTGCTCCTATGACACACTATATTGTTCTATGGATTTTATCATTTAAGCTCGTTCCTTATCTCTGAAACTATATGCTACGATTCGTGCTTGTCATTACAGTTTATTATTTATTTTTACTTCTTTAATGATTCACTATTGCAGGTATTAGCAGATAATATCAAGATGCCTTGTAGACTTCTGAAAGGAAGTCATTATACTGGTGTCGAGGACGGTGCTGTTAACGTAATTAAGTTGCAGGATGAAAGGTTGGTTGTTCATGGAGTTTCTGAAACATATATTTTCTCGTTTTCTTAACTTAGCAGACGGAAGAAAGCGATTCATAAAGTTAATTTCGCATATCTGTTTGTTAGCAAAAAAAGTTCTGCTTTTTTTTTTGCACTTCTTCGTGATTCTGAACATTTTGTTCGTTCTGTCTTCAGGGAGTTTCTGGTTGATCTCATGGCAGATCCTGGAACCCTCATACCAGCCGACCTTCCAAACGCCAAAGATAATGGCTTTAAGCAGTATAATCCCAACATAAGCAAAATTCCGGCCCATTATTCTCTGAATAATTATGGTAATGATTATTCAGGACCAAAGCCATATTACGGTGAGGGCAGCAGTCAAAATCCTACTGCTGATTCGGTAATGGATAGAAGACCAAGACCTGCAAAGCCTGAGCCTTTACCGTCAATTTCGAGTTCAGTTGTTGATAATGGTGTCGGTACCTTTAGATTACCCAATAAAGTAATTCCCTCTAGTAATTTTGATCATTCTGCTTCATCAGCTATTGGGAATACACATTATAAAGGCAGTCGTGGAGCTCTCGCTGTTGATGGCGGCGTTAGAATGAATATAAATATAGTGCCCTATAATCAAAATCAGGAGGACCCCAAGAATCTTTTCGCCGATCTCAATCCATTTCATGTAAAAGGACCTGGAAAGAATCCCGTGTATAATAAACCAGTGGAGAAAGTTGACGAGACTCAGAGTCCGAATAATAATCCGCTGATGTGGAAAAGTCGTTACGCTTACAATGCGTTACCAAAGAAAACAGAGAGTGGTTATGACCTCCCAAGAGTTAATCGGGAAAACGGTTATAATGTATCATCACTAGCTTCGTCTAGCAGCAGTGACAATACAACTTTGTCAAGCAAGGACAATGAAGAGAAAAATTCCAGATATGGTTTGTTGCCATCAGAAAGGAGAAATGTACCCGATAACTTTCCTTTATCAGATCTAAACGCCAGTTATGGTGAAGAATATCCACAAGAGCCAAAGAAACTGCCAGCTGATTGGACTTATGTTAAAGAAGGTGAAAACAAGGAAATCAGCTCAAACGCTCATAGAAAATCAACGCATGATAGATTCATGGAGACTCCTTCCTGTCTGCTCGATTCCGGTACAAGCAGGGTTGCTCAAGTATTTGATGATGTAGATGTCGGCGAATGCGAAATTCCATGGGAAGATTTAGTTCTTGGCGAAAGAATTGGACTCGGTAAGGCACATTGGTCTTTCGTCTTATTACTACAGAGTACCTATATATACACTTGAATTTGTTGTTAAGTTTCTGATGCAGCCCGGGATTGCGATCTCATAACAATCAGTGGTGATGAACAATTAAACACATGAACTCTCAAGAACACGTGAATCCTCCAAACAACATCTCAACCGAAATTCAGCCACTCCTCTGTTAGAGAGTGGCCAAGATGCGTTGAGATGATTTCAGTAGTAAAAATAGGATCCGACTGTAGCTAGGCCATGACAAAGCTAAAGGCGGAAACACTCAGTTAGGAAATAACTTATACAGCTAATGGTCACATACTTACAAAGACCTTATTATAATTGATATAGCCTAACATAGAAAATGCCTAAGCCGCGTGTGGCTTTAACCCGATTACTCCTTGGTAAAGTCGGGCCTGTGCTCATTGCGGGTTATGGATCCGTTTTTTGGTAAGTGTTACCGAAATACGGATTCAAAACGGTTTCACGTGGTACACAATTTTTCCAGCAAAAAAACTAGTATGGTGAAAATTTGTTCTAATTCGTTGTCTCATGTATGTGAGCGGAGTTTGATTATGTCTATCTTTTTTCCTTTTTTTGTCAATCAGGTTCTTATGGAGAAGTATACCATGCTGATTGGAATGGAACAGTGAGTTCATTTATATATTTGCATAATCAGTTTCTCATTATCGCTGAGATTTTTTTTTTAAGTTCTGAGAACTTCTTACCAAGTAATCTCTGCAAACAGAACTGTTCAGCGTGTTTCTTTTCTGATACTTCTGTAAGACTAAGATCGGTTTATACCCGCTCTATAAAAAATTTATGCCTGTTCTTAGATCTGTCATTACTTTTGTCTTCTGTTATTGAAATATAAATTACATGAAGCTTTCTTTATCTTCTCTCTGGCTACCTCAAGTTTTGCTAATCTCACAGTAAAAGAGATCTATTTCTATAAATTATATATCTACTCAATGGTTCTTTATGATTTCAGGAGGTAGCTGTTAAAAAGTTCTTGGACCAGGATTTTTCTGGCGCAGCGTTGGATGAGTTTAAAAGAGAAGTAAGTAATTATTCTCTCGAATTTCAGACTATTGAATTTAATTTGCAACTTATTTCTAGAAAGAATGTGACTCTGAATATAATAATGATTATGCTGAGCTAGCTTCAATTAATTTAGATGACTAAAAATCCTGCTAATGACAAAGTAAGTAATGTACACCCGGTCGCTTCAGATCATGGAGGTAATATAGTCTCAGCTCATATAACTAAATAAAAGGCAAACCAGTCGATGTCGGATTCTTTTGTTCTAGAATTCGATGAAATATATAAATAGTTAACTATTTAAATTATCTAAGATAATACTGAAAATAATCCCCAAGAAAAAGGGAACTAGTTAAAAAAGCTAAGTAGCTTTAGATGTGATTAAATCACTAATTTATATTGAGCTTCCTATTGCTAAAACCTAATTTTATTGCTTATCCTTGTTTCTGGACTTAAGGTGCGGATTATGCGTCGGCTCCGTCATCCCAATGTGGTTCTCTTCATGGGTGCTGTTACTCGACCCCCGAACCTCTCTATAGTGACTGAGTTTCTTCCAAGGTATGTGTAGATACCTACTTATTGTTACAGCTAGCTTCAACTGAGTTCTTTATTTTATCTACCGACTTTTGTTTCACACATTAGGCTGAAATGGTTAGACATTCGGTTCAAACAGATTTATAATTCGGTTGAACAAGTTAAAGTAACGTGTCAGCAAATACTCATGTTTTGAAAATAATGTGTGAACAACAGTATCAGAAAAAGAAAAGAAAAAAAACAGTATCAGAAAAATATCCCTTAATTTATTTTTCTTGTTGGTACTCAATTACCGATCCATTTAGAAGCGGTTACAGTAAATTGTATAATTTTTTTTTGTTATTTGGATTTGGAAAAATATTCGGTTAATTCAAAATTCGCCAGTTTTTGTTTCAGTTATCGGTTATTTTTATCAGCCGTAGTTCAAGATTATAAATTCTGTAGAGGTTTCTAACATTTCATGTATTATCTTTTCCAGAGGAAGCTTATACCGGATTATCCACCGTCCTCACAGTCAAATAGATGAGAAGCAGAGAATTAAGATGGCTCTTGATGTGGTATGAGATAATGTTTCCTATAACAAAGAGTAATTGCCAGTAATGTCCATTTAAATTTTTACATGTTGGTGCAGTTTGCCCCTGAACTTTATCTTTTGGCATTATACTTTTTGAAAGTTGCGCATTGCCCCCTAATCATTAAAAGGTGACCAATTTTTTAAACTTATAGGCAATAATAGTCTTGCTTGATGGCATTTTATTAACTTTATTATCTCTCGAATGTCGTGGGACTTTCATCTTAACAGTTTTGAATAATTGGAGCGATTATTGCTTCACACTAGTCTCATATAGTATATTGATCTTGTACGGTAATTAGATGACAAAGATGCGTTCGACTAAGTCATGTCTTGCGCATAAGTCAACATTTTTGTCATGTATTAATACTTTGGGAGAAACTTGCTACTTTTTGAAAGTATAAGGGCGTTGAGTAAAAGAAAATAATGGTGCTAGCTGCACCAAATGCAAAGTTCAAGGGACGTAACTGCCAGTTGGAAGAAAAAAAAAAATCCTTCGTTGAAAAGTGCTGTATTTTATACTTATATCAAGTATCAACTATATGTCCCTCAAAAAAAAAGTATCAACTATATGCCTTTTTTTTTCATTTCGCAGGCTAGGGGTATGAATTGCTTGCATACAAGCATTCCGACGATTGTTCACCGGGATTTAAAGTCTCCTAATCTATTGGTTGATAAAAACTGGAATATCAAGGTATTAATGATGTTTACTCCGGTTGTTTCGGTATCTTAGTTTGTTAAATTTTTAATTTTTTTTTTCACATTCT
This sequence comes from Parietaria judaica, assembly GCA_954871525.1. Lineage (NCBI taxonomy): Eukaryota > Viridiplantae > Streptophyta > Magnoliopsida > Rosales > Urticaceae > Parietaria > Parietaria judaica. The sequence goes on from OX940862.1 coordinate 14,144,932, forward strand.
TGCCAATTTTCCAGGTTTGTGATTTTGGGTTGTCCCGCCTGAAACACAACACGTTTTTGTCATCCAAATCAACTGCTGGAACGGTAAGAATTGCTGACCGTGTCAGTATTACGTGCAGAATATACAGTAAATAATATCATTTCGTCCTGAATGTCTGGTCCAATTACTGACTAAGAGTTTTCATTGTAAAAAAAAATTAGCCTGAATGGATGGCGCCGGAAGTCCTTCGAAACGAACCTTCCAATGAAAAGTAAGCCCCTCTATCACTTCTTTCAGTTTTTTTAGTATTCTTTGTCATATTCTTCTTCTTTTTTTATTCAAATATTGAGAGTACATCTTATACCCTACTTAACCACTAACAAATAAAAATTCATAACTAATTTAAAAGAACTCACATATAATTCATTACTCCCCAACTTTCTGAATTTCTGTATTATGTAATTCTGCAAAAATTTGCAGGTGCGATGTATATAGTTTCGGAGTCATATTATGGGAGCTCGCCACTCTTAGATTGCCTTGGAGCGGTATGAATCCGATGCAAGTAGTAGGGGCCGTTGGATTCCAAAATCGCCGCCTCGAAATCCCAAAGGAAGTTGATCCTCTCGTTGGAAGAATAATTTGGGAATGTTGGCAAACGTAAGTTACAAGAGGAAGAAAAAAAGCTGAAAAAGTCAAGCTGATTATCAATGTGAAATGATTTTTTTTGTTTTGTTTGTACATTTAAGCATATCTATCTAATCTATAATCTATATACAACGTTCATAATGTTCTTTTGAATACCTATATTGAACGGAATTTATAATTTATGTGTCGGATCATTTTTCTCAGAGAACCAAACTCGCGACCGTCGTTTGCACAGCTCACGGTGGCTCTGAAACCGTTGCAACGGCTCGTGACGCCGAACTCGCCCCCGGAAGAGATCTCGGTGAATCCCAATGTTTCGTTCTCGTAAGTGTGAAGAAATGGTGATGGGCCGTGGTTGATTTTTCTTTGACTGGTAGTATAAAGAAGAGCAAAGGGTTAGGTTTGTAAGAAGAGAGAAGAGCAAAAGAGTGAGATGAGATGTAATTAAATATTTCTGCCTAAAGTGCCAAAGTTTTTTTTTTTTGTATAGTTATATATGTTCATTGTTTATAAATTATTATACACGTGATTATATCTCCTACAGAATATAAGTTTACGCAATAAAAACATTGTCCTCAAATGCCTGATTAAAAGTATATATGGTCTATAAACCTTTTTATTTTAATCTTTTTGTTAGATCTTCATCTTGTATCTATTTTATTTGTTGAGGTTCCACCAATGGGAATATCTATATTTTCCTTCCAATGCCCTTGCATCTTCTAACTTGAATGAACAAAAGTGAAATCAACTTTGAGCTAGGGCTTGGGCAGAAAGTTCGGGCCTCGTTTAAAGGTCAGAAGTACCCTAGGATAAACATAAATTGTATCTTTGTACTTAGCATTCTCATATTGTTCCTTAATTAAAGTAATCCACTCACAAGAAGTTAAGCAATTACACACAAGTGAATAACTTGAAGTGATAGCGAAACATTCCAAGTTCTAACAATTCATAGTTGAAGGCAAATCTGTGGACAAAAAGCTATACACAAATAAATCCCTCAAAACCCCTTTAATATAGCAATATTTTCTCAAAAGCCCCTCCTTTTGGAACCCCACTTTCTCCAAAACCCTTTGAGAAGCCTTGTTTTCCACAAACACAAACGCTTGAAGCCTCACCACCTCAGGGAAGTCCTTGAACACCTCAGGGAGAGCCAAAGTCAACGCTGATGTGGCGACACCCTGGCCCCAGTACGCGGGGGCCACGCCGTAGCCAATGTCCGCCTTGCACCTGTCCTCGCCGGACCATGGGAACACCGTCACAAACCCGACCGAGCGGTCGTTCGAGGCGAGGCATATGGAACGCCGCCACGGGTGGGGGATGCAGACGTCCCTGATGAAAGTCAACGCCTCGTCTCTGGAAGTCAACGTGTTCCATCGGAGGTGCCCGGTCACTCGATCGTCGCCGGCGTACGACATCACGCAGTCAACGTCGCTCAGATTGAACGGTCGGATTGTGATCTCGGAGGAATTGAACTTCTCCATAATTTTGGCCAAGAGTGAAAGAGTGTTGAATTAGCTTTAGCCTTTAAGTAGTATGGTTGAATAATAAGTTATATAATTGTGTAATTGTCAAAAATGCCCACCCTAACTTTGCTCATTTCTACGATTTAGTCTTCGTAGATTATTTTTTTAACTGCAATGTCCCCAAATCTATAATAAATAAACAATAAACGTATCTCTCTCTCATGCGTTTAACTTTGAAAATGGCGAGAAATGTTAAATTAATTGAGGGTTTTTTTTTATAATTAATTATTTTTTAAAATTAATTTTTAAGGGACTTTGATATACTGCTGTAGTATTTATTTGTGAAATTATATATATATATATATATTGATCTCTGGTGCATAATTGATAAAAATATTATAAAAACGAAAGTTTAATGGCAAGTTGCAAATAAAGACACGTATTTTTCTGTGTTATATTAGCTTGAATATCTTCTAACAACAAAGCAATTAATGAAGAAGCATCCTTGGCTGGCATTAAAAAAAAAAAAAAAAAACAGATGGAACTGAAAGATTAAAGAATGACTTGAGCTGAGAGGATAAGAATGCTAATAAGGAATGTCGTTTTCTGCTTTGAAGTCAATTGGTTATTTCAATGATACAAAAAAAATAATTTATATTATCATGTTGCTTATGCCAAGATTGTTTACCAAAAAGTAATATATAGTATACTTTTATTTCGCTACAACCAAGAAAGGCAATATCAGTTAGACTTAGGAACTTAGGATTAGCCTAATCCAATTAGGAAACACACAGCACAACCGGTTCTGTTGTGTTGTGCCATAACCAACCAACGACGAATCCCAAGTTCCATTATACAATACAGGGGAATCAGTCACTTGCCCACTCGAACACGAAAAAGGACTAAACTGCAATTCACGGAAAACATCATATACTTTGTTTGTGGGGCCCAGCGGAGTTGGTAATGCCATGAAGAGGCAGAGTTGGCTGAGCGGTGACTGAGTCGGTGACCACTGTGAAGCGCAAAGGGCTATTATATTATACTTACGCGACCCCATACGCACCACATCACTGTCACTCGTTATCCTCCGTGGGGACACTCAAGATAGACTCTCTGCTCTCTCATCTTCTTCTTCTTCAAAGTTCAAACTTGCTTGATTGGACAGTTTGCAGAGCTGGGTAGGTCTTCATTACTACTGAGCTGACTTCCTCTCCTGAAAGTTCCGGTTTTTATTTCTGGTGCTGTGTTTTCCTGTAATGGGCAGTTGAGCTTTGACGAAGCCTTTGACTTTTTCACCCCAGTTGGTTCTGGGCTTCGAGAGAGCAGATTCTTCAGAGGCGCTGATTAACATGGAAGAAGACAAGCTTAGGATTAAGAAAGATGTCACTCAAGTAATTTATCTTGAGCCTCAAAAAACACCCTCAATTCTTCGGTTATTATGCAAATTGTTTATCTGATCTGTTGTACAGTTGATTGGCAACACGCCAATGGTGTATCTGAACAACGTCGTCGACGGTTGCGTGGCCCGGATCGCGGCGAAGCTCGAGATGATGGAGCCTTGCTCTAGTGTTAAAGACAGGCACATACTTATCCTGATAATATTCATTTAATTTTATTTAAAAGAAGATTTTTAGTAGCCACAAGGCTTAATTGAGTCATTAAAATACACAGGATTGCACAAAGTATGATTCAAGATGCAGAGGATAAGGGTCTGATCACACCGGGGAAGGTTAGTATTCTATGCCGCAAATCGGTTTCGGTTAGCAGATTTCGCAGAAGCTAGTTTTAGAGTTTCGAGCAGATTTCATTTATGCGTCTAATAAATGCAGACAGTTTCGTATGTATTTACTGTTTACTGTTTAATAGGGGTGAAATTCTTTACCAGTTCCTCGTACTGTTTTACAAACCGGTAATTTTCTGCGAAATATTGGAACCGGGATCAGTTTTAAAAAATCAGCACCGAAGAATAACCAATCTCATTTTTTTAAATATAATATGTTATTCGACTAAATATATTTATTATTAATACCCGACATTTCCCGGCTTAAACCTGTCATTTTCTGTTTCAAAAATGGGGATCCCGGTGCTAGTTACTGGTTTTCGAATGTATTATTTAGTTTGAGGAAGGGAAATTTTCCATAGCTGCTGATTTACGGAATGCCTCCAACTTTGAGCTAACGCGTTTCCATGGTTCTGGCTTTTTTCGGAATAAAGAGCGTCCTTGTGGAGCCCACCAGTGGCAACACTGGAATTGGGTTGGCTTTCATTGCGGCGATCAAAGGGTACAAGCTTAAACTGACGATGCCTGCTTCGATGAGCATCGAGAGAAGAATTGTGCTGCTATCTTTCGGAGCAGAGGTACACCTCACCGATCCTTCTAAGGGCTTTCAGGGAGTTCTCGATAAGGCCTTGGAGCTCTTGAATGAAACACCAAACAGCCACATGCTTCATCAATTCGCAAATCCCGCAAATCCGAAGGTACTATCGTATTGATTGCCGGTTTCTGTTTTTAAATATGTGAGTGACATAAACTAAATTTCCTTTAGTTTAATTAATGATTGTATTGTCACCTTTGTTTTCGTAGATACATTATGAAACGACGGGCCCGGAAATATGGAGAGACTCTGAAGGAAAGGTTGATATCCTCGTTTCGGGGATAGGAACTGGAGGTACAGTAACCGGAGCAGGGCATTTCCTCAAAGACCAGAACCCGAATATCAAGGTCCATTTTTAATTTAATTTTTTGCTTGGAAATGCGAGGAAGAGAGATACTTGTTGAATATACTGAGCCTTGTCTGCCTTTTGATCTTGAATAGGTTTACGGTGTAGAACCGGTTGAAAGCGCAGTCTTGAGTGGCGGACCGCCTGGTTAGTGTAGACTATGCTGATTTTCTAGTTTGTTGTTGATTTTTTTGTTCTCGAGTCCTATATTTGATCCACGTAAATTCGGACTTACTATTTTGGCACGGTAATCGTATTTTCAATGATGCATCAGCGGCAGTCGTTTTGTAACTTGACATGCATGCTCACGTTGTAGGTAAGCATTTAATCCAAGGGATCGGAGCGGGTCTCATTCCCGATGTTCTAGATGTTAGCCTGCTCGATGAAGTACTTCAAGTAAGTTGCTGAAGCTGTTTTTAATTATATTGTTGCTTTAATATATAATTTGTCGAGTATTAAGAGTGAATAATGTCGTCTAATTGTATTATTTGGGTGATTTAAGTTTGTTTTCGGGTTACGTTATGAGCGTAATATTTGGCTTATTTAAATCTCGTTGGTTGCTGAGAAATAAAAACCAAGTTTTGTTCAGTATAATAATATTTTGTAAGCTTAGTTCTCTTTATAGTTTACAGTAGATGTCGCGGAGAATGAAAGTTTCGCCAGTTCTAGTCCTGTGACGAGATTAATGACTCGGGATCGCAACAAAAATTAGTCACAGTACCGATCTGGACTCGAATATCTTCTTGAGCTTAAAGATTTGATTAAAAGTCAACTACTCTTTTTTTTTTTTTTTGAAGTACTAAAATAACTTCAAAATGCCATTTCCAGGTAACGAGCGAGGAAGCCATCGAAATGGCGAAGCAGCTTGCTTTGAAGGAAGGCTTGCTGGTAGGCCATTTAGAACTACTTAAAAACGGCTCATCGAATTCCCACTTTAAAGAACCGTAGAGATTTTTAAGCTGTGTTTTATTTTATTAATTTTTTTCAGGTCGGGATTTCTTCGGGGGCTGCGGCAGCGGCTGCAGTGAAGGTAGGAAAGAGGCCGGAAAATGCTGGAAAACTCATTGCTGTAAGTCCCGTTTCAAATCATGTCTTTTTCTTTGCTTGCGTCTCAAGTCAGAGCTTAATTAATTTTCAGATTAACAGAGAATTAAATCAGTCCAAGCTTAATGTAAATCACCTCGCAGGTGGTGTTTCCAAGCTTCGGAGAGCGTTACCTGTCCACGCCACTCTTCGACTCTGCAAGGCACGAGGCCGAAAACATGACTTTTTGACTAAGCCAAGTCCCGAGAAATTCACTCCGTATAAATAAATTCATATTAATTGATGAGCACAACATCTAAATGCAAACTCATTTATTTATAACTCTCCATAAGTTTTTACGAAGCCAGCCTTCTCCAACACTCTTGTCGAGCTTTAGGTTTTCCTTCCGCCTAGGATGTAGGCGCCGTCTCGAGAGTCCGTCGAGCATGGTGATGCAAGCACACCGACTCGAGCTTCGATTTGACACTCGAGTATAAAAAAAAATGTCGCCCGAAAGCTAGGCTTTGCACGAATGTTTATCCGAGCGCTTCAAAAACGACAATGCTCAATTCCGCTGTTATCCTTATTTTTAATGGTTGGAATAAAAGGGGTCTAAATTCTAAGCTTAAATTTCCACAAGAACTACACATTTGATTGATAAAGCCAATATAAATTCAAATTAAACAGCGAATGTCTCTCAATACGATTGCATTACAGACATGTCAAGAAAGAAACAAGCTTGTTCATGATGGCTCGAGCGTTGAAGCTCTGGGGATCTGACACGTGGAAGACATGGCCTTCTCCTTTGGAATCGAACATCTCCAGTTCACCTTCCCACTCGCTCTCCTTCAGAGCCTCGCAGTAACTCAAACCTCTCTCCTTCAAAGGGTCCTTCTCGGCCACCAAAACCAACACCTTCCCACACCCCAGCCTCCCCAGCTCCGGGTCCGAAACCGGGTTCATCCTCGGGTCCTCCAAACCCGCGTTCGTCGGGTATATGAACCGGAGCAGCTCCGTGACCTTGGCGTTGATGAAAAACGGGTGGACCAGAACCAGCCCCGCTATTCTCAACCCGCCCGGTCCGCCCTCCAGCCCGGCCTGCCGCGTGACAAAGTGGGCCAGCGTTGCCCCAGCGCTGACCCCGACCAGGAACGCCCGGCCCAAGTCCGCATGATCGTTGAGCCAGGCCTCGGGTCCGGACCCGCCCGAGTGGTCCCCGGCCCAGCCCAGCGCCTCCCACACATCGTCGTACGCAGCGGGGAGCGGGTGCTTCGGCGCCCGCCGGTAATGCAGCGACAAGACCACCGCGCCGGCTTCTTCAGCGATAGCGAGCGCGTGGTAGTGGTAGCGCGCGGAGAAGGGCGTCTCGACGCAGAACGCGCCTCCGTGGAGGAACACAACGAGGGGGAGCTTCCGCGTTTGGCCCGGCGTGTGGGGGAGGAATATCCGGGCGGATAGCCCGGTTCGGGGCGAGAGGACGACGTCCTTGGAGCGGACGCCGGCTGCGGCCTCGGACGAGGGAGGGACAACGTCCTCGCCTTGGAGACGATCAATGCGGCCATCGACGTAGAGACGGAAAGAAGAGAATTCAACGACTAGTTCCTCCTCCATTAGCGTAAGAACTCGGTCTTCGTTCTTCGGAGATCAGATACAATCAAATGATTGTATTACAATAGCAAGCAAGCAGATGGACTGTAACATCACTTAGCCAACCTGGCAAGGCAACCCACCCACCATACTTTCTTATTTCTTAATTAGGGTTAATGGCGGTAAATATACCTAAAGTTTGATAAAAACGTTTCGTGTACTCAAAGTTTAAAAGTGATGGTAAAAATATCTAAAGTTATATTTGGAGAGTCGACCACTCTATTCTCGTAACATCGTTAACTTACCCGTTAAATCTGGCCAGATTGACAAATCTGTTTTGTTAAGTGTAATCATTAGGGGTTCAATTAGTTGTATTACATAGTATTCATTAAGGGTTTAATTTGTTGTTTTGTGGTAAACGAGGCTTATGTAAACTCGTCCACGTGACATAAATGATTATGTCAGGCTGTCAGCAACCCACGTTTGTCCACGTGGCTAGAGTTAACGGGTAAGTTAACGGCGTTACGAGAATAGAGTGGTCAACCCCCTAAATCTTTGGGTATTTTTGTCATCACTTTTAAATTTTGGGTACACGAGAAGTTCTTTGACCAAACTTTAAAAAAAATTACCGTCATTGACCCTTCTTAATTATATGAAAGCTATCCAAATATCGTCCAAGGTCAAGCATGCGAGTTTTTTTCTATGAAAATAAAAAATAGAGCTTATGTGTTTCTTTCGAATGGGCATAACGGTATTTGTTTTTACAAGTTTGTCTTTCCCGTTGACTTTTTCGAGCAGGGTCCCGTTAACTTTTCCATACCGAGCTCGGGTTGCCTTGTGAGCTTTTAGTTATTTTGGCCTCTTGAATGTATTTTATGGTTGATCTTAATTTTTGTGAGCTCTGAAAAACATTATTAACGCTCTGAAAATTTCCGTGCTTGATAGACTCATGAGTTGAACTCGTCGTCGATTTGCGAGATTTAAAACACCAAACGTCATAATCTCTCGCAACGGGGTTTTACATAACTTTTCGTTGATCTCAAAGACCGTAAGTTACAAAATTGATCCCCTTTTTGTTTATGGACCAAAGCCAAAATAAGAGTAGAAAAATACCATAATCTTAATTCTTAATAACCCAAAAACGACACAAATTAACAACAACTTCATACAAAAATTGAAACGACAAAAAATTCCTAAACGACGTCTTTGATGATGCTGTAAACGACAATATCTCTACTCCGACCCTTTACGTAGAAATACTTCCTGAAAAGGCCTTCTCTCACGAAGCCAGCCTTCTCCAACACTCTCTGCGAAGCTCCGTTCTCCGCGAACACCAGCCCTTCCACCCTCTCCAACCCCTTCAGCTCCGCCCACGCCGCCGACACCGCCAGCCTCACCGCCTCCGTCGCGATCCCCCGCCCCCAGCACGCCGCCTTCAGGGCGTACCCGATCTCGCCCCGCCGCGCGTCCTTCCCCTCCCCCGCGGGCATCACGAACACGGACCCCACCGGCGCCCCGCCAACGCAGATCGCCCGGTACCACGGGTGCGACTCGGTCACGCCCCGCAGGAACGCGCGGGCCGCGTCACGGTCCGCGAAGGTGTCCCAGCGGCAGTGGCGCGTGACGGCGTCGTCGCCGGCCCAGGCGAGGAAGGCATCGGCGTCGGAGAGCTCGAAGGGCCGGAGAGTGACGTCGCTGAGGCTCGGCATGGTGGGTTGGCTTTGTTGGCTTCGAGTGTGTGGTGTTTATATAGAGATTCGAGGTTGCCATGTTTGACTGAAGTGAATGCGATGGGGACACTGCTCTGCGCTCAGTTGATGATTGCCTCTTCGTATTAATTGCGAAGAACAATTTGGTTTGGCTTTGACTTTGACTTTCTATGTAACTGTAAGCAAAATAAGATAGATTCTCTGACATAAAGAGAAGAAAGAGCGTGTCTTGGCTCGACGCAAACGGCGTATGTTTTCTCGTTTAGGATGTTTGAGCTTTGCTTCTATTTATATGTGCACATTTTTTAGTTAATTAATCTAATCGAGTCTTGGCTCGAACAGAACAGCAGATATTTCTCACTACAAGTAATTTCATTTTTTTTTAAATTTGTGACTTAGATATATCAAGTGTGCTTTGAGAGTTGTCAAGCATGTAGATGCACCAGACAAAATGTGTCAAGTTGGACAAGTAGGATGAGGCTTCCAATTTGATACAACAGATTACAAGTCGACAAATATAATACATTAAATGACCAAATAGCATGAAACTTATTTTTGAACAAAATCGGGCACCAAATTGACGAATGATTTCGCTAAGAATTGGGAAGGGGCCGCGCGAACGCAGGCCCCAACTGCCACAAATAATGACGTTGGCTCTCCCTCAGTGGGGAGACCATAGAGAAGCACCCCTCCGGTGTGTGCAATGGAGGTCACTACCCTAAGCCATGAGCCTTCTTGATCGCCCATTGACCCCGCCCAGGTAGGGATGCAAATAAAATCCAGAAATGCGGGTTTTAATCCGCATCCGGACCGTAACCGTATTTTAAAAAAACCGGAACCGTATTAATCCGGGATAAACCGGAACCGGTTTACTAAAAAAACCGCATCCGGATTAAACCGGATCCGGGTCCCGGATTTAAAGAATAAAAAACCCGGAACCCGGATAGTAGGCTACTAAAACCCGCTTATTAAATGTATACATATATTATCTAGAATTTTTAACCAAAAAAATACCTTATTGTTTATCTTATTATATGTCTTTCATTTAGTGTCGTTGGTTGGTTCGTTTTATTTGTTTTTCTAGTCAAAATGTGAATTTTTTTAAAGATAATTAATAAAAAAAACTTTTACTATAACTATTTCAAGTTTTTTTTTTAATATAAAATTCAAGTTTAAAACTAAAATTGTAAAAGATCCGGATCCGGTTTTAAAAACCGGTTTTCTATTTCAAAACCGAGTTTTAACCCGGATCCGGATTTTCAGGTTTTTAAACAAAAAAATCCGGATCCGGTTCTCAATTTAAAAAAACTCGGAATCCGGATCCGGGTACCGGGTAGTCCCCAAAATCCAAGGCTTAAAACACACCGATCGGACAAAAAAAAATTTGCCGCCAAAAACCCGGACCCGGATTTATCCGGTTCCGGAAAAAAAAAATCCCGGATAAATCCGGTTCCGGGTTTTTTAATTTTTATTTTTTTTTATTTAGTTTATTTTATTTAATGTTTAATCCCTGTAATATTTATGTTGTTTAGTTGTTCAAATACAACATTTTGGTACTTATACCTAAGTTCGGTTTTATAATTTATTATAAATAATAAAAGTTTAAATTCTTAAGTTATTTATGTGTTTGAATATTTATTTAGAAACAAACATGAATTAAATAAAAATTAAAATATACAACGAAAAATAAAAATAAAAATGCGTTTTTATTCAACAAAACAAACTCAAGATCGGATTCGGATTCGGATGGGAACGTACAAGTACAACGGTAAAACAATAAAATACAAGTTACAAAGGCGTAATACAACAAGAAAAAAGAACAACTAAGAAGGAATTACACTTGAATATTCGCAAAGTAATTCGCCATTTCTTTGTCCACCATATCGTTTTCTTGTTGTCGTTGGTTGGCCATAATCCAATCTCTCGAAAGCATAAGGATCTCGACCATTCTTGCCGCCGTTGACTTGCGACGAGACTCTAACAACCTTCCGGCCAATGAGAACGCCGCCTCCGATGATACCGTTGAGACCGGGATTGTGAGAATGTCCCGAGCTAACATGGATAAAACCGGATACTCTGATTGGTTCATGTGCCACCATTTAAGGATGTCAAGGCCTTCATCCGGACACGGTGTTGGAGGAAGGTTGCAGAACCGGGCGTACTCGTCGCCGGATCTGCGACGACGACGTCGACCAGCAACACGAGAGCCTGAACTTGTGCTTGCTTGTGAACCCGTTGAAGAAGACGCGACACCGCCGCCTTGCCCGAGGGACGTAAGGTTGTAGAATAACCGGTGATTGTACATGTATGGTGAACCGGCCCCGCGTCCGCCTTATATTGAAAAGAAAAAAAACATTTAGAATGTTAATAAATTAAATGAGTAAATTAAGAAATTAATTGAGTAAATTAAGAAATTAAATAAAACTTATAATAAAAATTACCTGAGTTTGTTGTTGTTGCGGATTCGTTTCATCCGTCTGATCTTCAGCCTCGGTAAATCTTCGCTCGTACTCTTGGTAAAGTTCCTTCATCTTTTGATCCGCGTCGTGGTAATTTTCCGTCATGTAGGGCTCCCCCGTCATATTTTGCATCGCTTGTAAGACATCCTGCAATTGAGAAAGTTTAAGAGTCGGATCTACGATAACCGCGGCACAATATAAAAACGGGAGCCTTTCAGAACTCCAATAAGTCTGGAACTTTGAAATCATAGGAGTTAGTACATTGCTAAATATAGGATTTCTTTTTGCAGTTTCAAAATGACACAAAATATCAAATACAGCGGGCAAAGCTCTTTGAGACGTGGGTGAGTAAACGTGAGATAAATCAATAGTAATTTGATTAAAAAGGTGAAGAAAAGCCTGGAATTGGATAGCGGTTATCCAATCTTCTGCAGTGATGTCTTCGCGGTAGTCGTGCTCCGGGCTGTTGATCCAGTTCGTCAGAAGCTCCTTGTACGGTAGGACAGCATCCAACATCATGTAAGTCGAGTTCCATCGGATCGGCATGTCCGGTTGAAACGTTCTAACCCTGTAATTGTTAGCCCTGCAACAATCTTCCCAAGAAACTGTACGCTGCGTAGATGATCGGATATATATAATAACGTTCCTTATTTTTGCTATACTATCGGAAATAACACTCATACCGGATTGAACAATCAAGTTAATAATATGACATGCACACCTTTGATGAAAATGACTATCCCTAAGATTGGTCAAACTTTCCTTCATTATTTCTACGGCACCGGCATGCGCACTAGCGTTATCTAACGTAATAGAAACAACTCTATCCTTGAGGTTCCAATCCGACAAAACCTCTATGATAGCCTCGGCTAGGTTTACTGATGTGTGCCTAACCCTCATCGGCTTAAATCCTATAATGCGCTTTTCCATACTCCACTGATCATTAATAAAATGAGCTACGACGGTAATATAATCATCATTAGCATGGCCTTTTCAACAATCCGACGTTAAAGAAAATTTGTAAGTAGATCGTTGGAACATTTCTTGTAAATCGGCCCTTTGCTTTTCATAAAATTTTAGAATCGTTTCGTGGGTTATATAATACGAGATTTCCCTATAGTTTATCGGCGCCAACTTCATCATCATTTTATTAAAACCTTCGCCCTCAGGCGCCGATATAGGCAAACCATCGCGTATAACCCACTCAGCCACAGCTTCCCTATATATTTCATCGGATAGACGACTTACCTCTTGCTCCCGCTTTAACCTTTTGCACCGCTCGGCTTGCTTTTGTAGGCGGGAGTTGCCGTTGTTCTTCGGATGGGCCTTGAATTCTTTTCCGCAGTGGATGCAAATTCCGTACCTATCTTCCAAACCGGTGGAGTAGTTGTATCTATACTCGGCCCGGAAATCGTCCTGCCACACCAAACCCGTTAATTTCTTTCGCTTCCTCGGCGGTGGATGTGGGGGCAGACCGCTAGCTTCCAGAACCTCCTCCTCCTCGGCGACGAAGGCGGCATCGCCTTCATTTGGGACGTCCGCATCGTCGTCCTCATCATCGTCTTCCTCGACGTCGTTGGAATGGTTCCTCGACCTATTTTCCTAAAAAAAAAGTAATGGAATATTAATATTAATTTAACAATATTAATTTAACAATATTAATATTAATCGTATGAATTTAATTAAATTTCATATAGCTAATTAAAAAAGTTAACAAAATTAAAAATGGTATTTTTTATGTGTGAAAATAATTATCAAGCTCTTTTAGACGGAACTCCCCGAGGTTCCAAGGCCAGATCGACTGGAAAGGATGCTATGATCTCACTTTAGGCCCAAGCTTTTCTAGACAGAACTCCCCGAGGTTCCCAGGCTAGCTTGGAGGAGATTGCAAAGCAAACCTTATTTAAAAACCAATCTTTCTAAGACACCATAATCCGATAAGAACTTTATAATTATTACAACGCATACAAATTACCTTTTTTAATTTTTTTAACTTATTTAAGTAACCATTTAAAGTTTAATTAAATTAATATGATTAAATGATTATTAAATCTCAAAAAATTCGTTTCTGATGTGGAAGATCAGTCGGAACCGCAACCACAGAGCATACTAAGACTTTCAAGAGACGTGTGATTAATTAATTAATTGACTAATTTAACTAGTATGATTAAATAATTATTAAATAATTAAACAAATTAGGCAAATATGATTAAATGATTATTAATCAACAAACAATCTCAAGAAAATCGTTTCTGATGTGGAAGATCAGTCGGAACCGCAACCACAGAGCATACTAAGATTTTCAAGAAATAATATTTATCACAAAAATTAATAATTTAATATTTTAATTTATTATCTAACAAATTAATATCACAAATTAAACTAACAAATTAATATCACAAATTAAACTCGATTTTTACCTCGTTTTCGTGGGCTTGATTCGCTTGTTGTTGGTATTGTGCTTGATATTGTTGTTGTTGCTCGTTGCTAAGGCTGTGCCATTCCGGAAGATTTGTACCTTGATAATTGAGTAAGTTAGTATAAAGACCGCCGTGACCTTGAGAAAATAACAATTGTTGGTTCGGCCCGACGCCACCGGCAACATATTGAGGATGTGCCGGTAACGGTTGGCTAGAAGAACCGGGAAGTGGAATATTGTGTTGATTCATAACACCGACATTATAATTATGTTGACTAAAAGCCGTCCCACTATTAATCGACCTCGGCGACGGAATAGTAGCCCGTCCTTTTCCTCGGACATCGGGACGTCCTCGAGAACGGTTGTTTCCACTCGACATATTAACGATAAATTAAGCTAGATTAAAACTATATAACACTAATAATAACAACTAAAATAAATACCTAATACTAATAATAATAACAACTAACAATAATAACAACTAAATAAATTAAAATAATAACAACTAAACAATATATTAAACTAAAAATAGAGAGTATTTAAATAACTATAAAGTAGCTAAACTATAGACTAAAATCGCAAGAATGATAGCTTGAGAGAGTTTGGGAGAGATTGAGATGAAGAGAGGATGTTGTGTGAAAAAAATGAGAGTGGGATGAGGTATTTATAGGGAAAATGGTGAAGGAATTCGAGAAAGAGGGTGTAATAAAGCCCCAACGGTAATATTTTGGGGACCCCGAGGCAATTTAGCCGTTGCTCCCAACGGCTCCCTGCACGCTGACGCGTGGCAGGTACTTTTGCCGCAGTCCCGCCAAACCTGTCCCCCCTCCAACAGCTCTCTGATCTGAGTCGTTGATCGATTTGATCCAACGGCTCAGATCAAACCCCTTTATTTTTTTTTATTTAATTTTAAAAACCCGGAACCGGATCTATCCGGTTCCGACTTTATCCGGAACCGGATAGTTCCGGGTCCGGGTTTTTTCGGACCCGGATAGTTCCGGGTCCGTTTTTTTTTTTAAATGTGGATCCGGGTTTTAAACCGGATCCACATTTCGGGGACTAGTACCGGGTATGGCAAAAAAACCGGGTACCCGGTCCGCTTGCACCCCTACGCCCAGGTAAGTAGTTTGCAAGCAAGTATTCGTTTCGTATCTATAGTCGTCCCTCTCTTTGATTTTACTTGTACCTTGTTAATGTGGGACTCCAACATTGAAATGTGATCAACGAGATACTTAGTAGTTAGTCATTTGATTCTCGAGAATCAAGCCATGTAATTATGTTTCAATATATATTAAACTATAATATATAGTAATTAATTTCTCAACAGCTCATCTGTTTTTTAATCATTCTAAGCAGGTAAATCATTAGGAATAAAAGATCATAACAGAAAATAAAATCTTATTACTCAATACGACTAATCTTATAAAATTTTGGTTGTTTCAGTCCCCATAAAAATGCTAAGTTGCTAACCTTTAAAAAATTTATTATATCTGCGAAAATATTATTGAACTGTGATTGGTAGGGGTCGCGCGAACGCAGGCCCCCGCTGCCACAAATAACGACGTTGGCTCTCCCACAGTGGGGAGACCATAGCAAGGCACCCCTCCGGTGTGTGCAATGGAGGTCACCTTCCTAGGCCATGGGCCTTCTTGATTGCCCATTCACCCCGCCCAGGTAAGTAATCAGCCCGGAGGTCATTGGCTTGATTTTATACCCTTGTTGGTTCCACGTTTCTTTCATTCGCACTCCATGTGGGACATTTTCCAAAGATATGTGAAGGCATCCAAAAGTAACAACATCACAGCGAGAGAGCGAGAATCAGCTTGCCATCTTTAACCTTAAATGGTGTTGCATTTTTTTTTTTTTTTTTTTTGCTGTAAAGACTGTTTGGTATAAATACTCCAAGGATATTAATGTCATTTCAAAGCTATTCTCTTAACAAACTTTGACCGTTTGGTGAAAACTCTGCAGCTAAAAAGTTCATTGAAAACTAGCAACGATCGAATAGTTTTAACTTTTAACATATGTTTTAAGAACACATGATGCAAGTATAAATGTTCCACTTTCCATACTTTTAACATAATGTCACAAAATTCAACCTAACTTTATGTAACATATAATCACATAACAAAAATATAATGTCAAATGAATAGTGTAATGTAATTACACCAGCTATTCCAAACGAACCGCACCAAATCTCGTTGCATCGAGAGGCATCAGTCCAAAAATGACGGACCTCTCTAATTACTAATAGGCGTGAAGGGAAAGAGCATCTTTTAGCTTAGTTTACTTGGTCCGTTTATCCATTTAGTCATTAAGGTTATTTGTGTAATATTTGCAATTTGTAGTTAGGGTTCGGCTAAGGCACAAGGCCCTAGCCGCCAGCCAATAAAATGCCCGTATTAGAATCGCATTCTCTCGTGTATCGTGGAGAGCTTTTGATCTTGTTCTTGAACGAAAAATCGGTACAAACGAGACCCTTAAAATTGAAAAGCTAGTGTATCACACTAACCATACACATACAAGTACAGATGCTACATTTTCCATACTTGGCATAATTCACAAAATCCAATCCAAAAATATTATGTTTGGAATAATAAATTACTAGTACAAATGATAAGAAATGTGAATTAGATGTGGACAATGATAACCTATTATTGAAAAATAAAATGGGGCACTTTGTATTCACCAGGTCACCCTTTGCTGCAAATGAATGTCTGAAAGAAACAACATATTACAAGCAGAAAAAATTTCAACCACCTCGTAAATCTCTTCGATCTCGTCGAATTGATAGGCCTATCAGTCTAAGTACCCAAGAGAGCGAGACATTCCGAGACGAGGCCTTAAAACCCAGTTTAGGAATTCGGGGTCGTCTCGAATCTGTTATTGATTGACCAAATATCTCATACTGCAAATCAAAACTTGATCTTCAATTCTCTCACTTCAGCTGCTTCCGCAACACCTTTAACAGAACAAGACGACCAAGTCATAGAATAGTTGAGCATATGATGCAACGGGAATACCAAAATAAATCAACAAACGCAAATCGGCCCGTGAGAATAAACCAAGGCTTTATTGAATAAAAATCAAAATTTAAAGATTGAATGGACCTTTACTTCGAGAACTAAAACAAGCATGAGAATGGTCGCGGCTAGGTTGGCCGGCTATACTTAGCTGAAACCATAACTACAATAATTGGGTAATGACGAAATAACCCCTAATGACATAATTAGGTCCTAACTACGCAAAAAGAATTATACTAAATAATTAGACGGCATTTTTGCCCTTGCGACGTCAATAGGTGATTAATTAAAGATCATCAACTTATTCAGCTAATAATCTGATCAATCAAAAACCATTACGCATCGAAATGGAAAAAGGTCTTTCAAGGAAAAAGAGAAATACCGTTTATATCTCTTCTTGGAACCGCACGGGCAAAATGCGTTCCTACTAATTTGTCCACTCTTTGCCAAATTAGACTGTGCAAGATCTACTGGTGAAGAGCCCATCAGCTTTTGCACCTAAAAATGGCCAAACACGAAACTAATCAACGACAAAGACGAGTATTCCGAGCTTAATTTTTTTTTTTTTAAATGCAAATTATACAGAAATCTAAGGACTTTGATTTAATAAAAACTTAAAAGTAAAAGCAACCCAGTTAGCAAAGTTCAATTGAAACAATTCGCACTTCGGCGAAACTCTTCGGCATCGGTTTCCCTTCTTTCTTCAAGTTCTCGATCTTCTTCTGCGCCTCTTTCGCCCACGTAAATTTCGACAGAGCGTTCTCGACGTCAGCAATCGTGCAATTACACATCTTCGCCGCCTCTTGCTTATGATTGGTTCGGAGATTCTACATTTCACCCGATCCAAAAATCATAAAAATGCCTCTCGATGATTAAAAACAACTATAATTCGATAGATCGAGCTCAGAAACTACCTCTCCAGTGGCGTCGAAACCTCCGAGACATCGAAGAATTGCTTCCTGCTTCTCGAAAGCACTGGAGAAGGTCGCCTTGCTGCTTCTTCCAACCATGTACTGCTTCAAACTCCCGAGTCTCCTCGCATTCTTCAACTCATTAGCAAAACCTACAACCAAGCTCGACAAAATCAGATCATCGGAGGAAAAAATCTTTGAATCGTAGATACACGAGGAAGATTACGTAGGAGGGTGAATGATTCTCCATCGGAGCTGGTTTTTTGACCGGTGAAGACGCCTTTGACCTTGTCCATCCATGAGCCCTGAAGATGCGAAGTCGAAGAGATCGATCGGTACTGCGAGGCCGCGAATTGAGCGCGAGAGAAGAGAGTGTCGGAGATTTTCTTGCTGAAGATTCGTGAATGCATTGCCCTGCTGAGATTGGTTTGATCGAAAATCGGGTTCTGGTTTGCTCTGCTCTGTTCTTGCACTGCGAATCTAGGGTTTAGCATTTGGGGTTTAACACTGATTTCTGAACTAGACGACGTCGTTTGCTTCGGCATTGAGTCTCGTTCTGATTTTTGCAGTTTGATGTCGTTTTGGAATCTTTTTGCTTTATTGACAACACTGTGAGTGTCGTTTTTAGACTTTCATTACACGTCTCTTTAGTCTAATATAATCTATATAACGTTGTAAATATCTAGTCACAGTCAAATACGGACTAGATAATTTTAAATAAATAAATAAAACTCAAATTCTAGTTCCGTTTAATTCCGGATCCAAACTGATCCGGGTCCGATAATTTTTATTTATTTATTTATTTTAGAAGTACCCTATTTAGTCCTAGTCCGGGTCCGGGTTTTAGATAATAAAAAAATGCCTAGACACGGACATGGTTTTTAGGTTACCATACATTTATAGGCTTATCTCTATATCAATTTAAAATCTATTGATTATAAAACACTGGCATGACATGACTCAAATTTAATAAAGACTACTGCTATTTATATTGTTCACTTACTAATTAAGAATATAAAATTAGATGTGTAATGGGGTGCAACTGTAATAAGCACTACTGCATATTAAAACGTTCACTTAGTAATTGATATAGAGAATTGTGTGACGTACTGTTTAATTTTTAAGTAGATAGGTAGGTGTAGTATCTAACTTCTATACTATATTATATTGTAGTAAAATATTATTATATCTAAAAATTCTCACATATGTTAATTAGGTCTTAAAAAATGATTGAGCTAGGTGCAAGCAACTAAACATTGGAATCAATTACAATACAATTACTATTACGATTTCATTGAATTACAATTACAATTACGATTTACTATTAAATCATTCGTACCAAATGAACGCCGCCTAAGCTTTGAAACGGCTAAACTGAAACCAGATCTCGTAATGATTGAAAAGCAAGCTATCGTGCGTATGTTTTCCGAGATACTTGAGCCCTAAGCTAGAGAGCCGCTTCGTGCACTCGTCTCCTCCCAAACGAGTGCAAAACTTGATGTTGTGCGAGACGAAGATCCGTCCTTCGTCAAGCTTGAGTTTCGAGGCTAATCTCTCTAGCCCGACCCACACAAGCTTATCGGGCATGTGGAGGAACACAGCGCTGGCGTAGATCAGGTCATACACCTCCGAGCCTAACCTAGTGAAATCCATGTCCTCGCCTTTCACGATCAAAGGGCGCTTGTGCAATAGACCCTGCGACGGAAGCTCGTACCTGAACGCCGCCATTAACGAGAGCTCATCCCGTTCGATGCAGTGGAAGTGCCCGGGGTTAAGGTACCGGATGAAATGCAAGCCTACTCGGAGGGTCCCGCACCCGATCTCTAGGACTCGGGAGTTCGCCCTAAGGTGGCTCGACTCTGCAAGAAACTCAAATACGTCCCTTCCTCCAGCCCACGGCTCACCGTAGTTACTGTGATGCTCTTCGACTAGAAGCTCGCCCGGGCAAGGTAAGGCAGTGTGATTATCGGCTTCGGGTCCTTCGTAGTGAGAAATTCCCTTGTAGCTAGAAAACATACCGAGAAAAACTTCAGTTCAAGAGAGTAAGATCAAGCCCAAGAGATCATTGCTAAGTTATAACAAAAAAATCTTGAAACTCGGATTGCTCATATTCGGGAATCCACTCGAGCTCATAAGAACCTTGCAGGACGATATAACCAAAACCGTCCTCAAGCTCAACGAGATCTGTACAGCGATTGGATAGTACGCGAGTATACAAAACTAAATCTCGAAACCGATTCATCATTCATCTCCATTATGTATACTATAGAACGGACCCCTTGAACCAAGGAAACACATCAACAACAACAACAACAACATTATTCAAGAGTTTCAGTCACCATATACATTTCAGATAATGATCAAGCTCAAGAGATCAGTGCAAGAGCTTCGTTCAACATCAATCTCTTACATGGAGATAGTCCATGGTGGGAGATCCCTTTGAGCTCATATCCACACCAACAACTACTAAGCAAACCTCTAACCAAATCTTGAAACCAAGCAGAAGAACTCAAAAAACGCCATGATCGGAGTTATAGAGAGAGAGAGGTACTAACTGTAAGAGATCTTGGAGCTGCTGAGCCCTAGAGCGAGGGTTGATCCCCTTGCGGAGCACGTTGTCCTGCATGTGGAGCCCGTTGCGGCGGATCTGATCCCTCACCCACTCCACATCCTCCTTCGTCGCCGATTTCCTCTCCGACGCGTCGCCGGCGACGGCTACGGAGCTCGCGGGAGGGCAGTAGCAGGTGGAGAGGGACGAGAGGAGGAAGAAGACGAGGAAGATGGCGGCCGCCGAGAACGCCAGGAACAGAACCGGCACGGTGATGACCACGCCCTTCGCCGGTGCCGGCGACGACGACGATGTCGCCATTGTCGATTGCTCACTCACTAGCTCTGCGTCACTGTCGCTGGAGAATTGCGTGATTCCGTTTGTCGGCGTTTAGATTACGAGAGAGAGATGTGGGAGATTCGCTGGTTCGGGATTCGAAGCCGCATGTGGATTTTTTATTTTTATTTTTTATTATTATTTTTTGGGACAAATGTCTTCGAGACTGTCGGGAGGAATGTCGTTTAGATTATGAGCTTTTGGGCCGTATTCTCTCACGAGTTAATGGGCTTTTTGGGATTTACGTGGCCCGTTAGTAAGGTTGGGCCTAACTACCTCCTCTCAACTTGCGAAGTCTTCTACTATTCGTCGTGAAGTTGAATTAGCTAATGATCAGGGTTGGTAGAAGATCTCATTCAATCGAATTAAGGTAATCTGTTGAATTTAGAGGGAATATGGTTTGGCTGGAGTCTGTTCCAATAATTATTGAGTCTTTCGTTTTGCGTGATTTTAATTGTAACGAGGTGGAGTACCCTTCTTCTCTCTAAGCAGGGACTCGGAAGGTTTAACGAGAGTCGTTTTTATTTCCAAAAATATATAAGGTTTATAGTTATAGTTATTCAATGCAGTATTATTGAATAAATTTGTATGTATGCGTTTTACCAAAGACTTCTAGCATTCATCTCTTACGTATCTAAGTCTAAAACCATTATGGAGAAACTCTTAATAGTTAATACTTAAAGCAATTAACGTAACTTGTTTATTAAGTTAACAATATAATAAAGGAAGAAGAATGTTGCAAAACAAGCGAATCCGAGTAGATTCCATTTTCAAGAACATCAAACTCAAAACGGTTGGTTGGTCGCCAACCAAGCAACAAATATCAATTTACAATTTAATTACAATCACCAACACTCCAACAAGGAATTAAAAGGACCATGTGGGCATTTTCGTAAATTTAAAAACAAAAAGAAACTTGTTCACCAAGCAAGCTCCTATTTAAACCACCCATGCAAGTAAATGTCACAAAGGGCAACCCTGTATAGTATACTATTCAAACCAATCTATAAATCAAACCAAAAACATAACACAAATTTGATTGGAATGTACTTTAATCAGAAGATTCAGATCAGATCAGATCAGACATTCTTCTTCTGTGACGGCTGATCGTAGCTCGGAAGTTCGGATCGGAAGAAGTTACCAGTTTGCTTTTGGGCAGAGAGCTTGACTTGGCGTCTGACCCGTCGTTGCATTTCAAGCTCTCCGAGGTGTCGTCAATGGCGGATTCGACGATCTTCGCCTCGGCTAGGCTTCTTATGTTCGTGCTCCGTAGTGCGGCCTTGAAGCGGCGGTCGGAAAAGCTAATCGATTGCGAGGCTGCGAAGTTGACTGACATTCTCGTCACGGATCGCACCTGCAGATTCCGAGTCCGGTCAGCGACTGTCTTCTCGGAAGCGGTCTGCCTCTCGCGGCTGGCCACTGTGGACGTCATGAACCGAGGCAGAGATCTCCGGGTGATTCCTCTGCTCAGTTTGTCTGTCTCTCTCGGTGTTTCAATGGCTTCCTTGAAATCTCCGCGTTGAGTTTCGAGAGCATTTTGGTTGTCATTTTCTCGGGGTTGATCGGCAACAGAGTAGCGTTTTTTGGTCTCGCTGAGAAGGAGCTCGGATTTCTGTATCCGATTCTTTACCTTCTCGCATTCTAGTTCGGCTTCCCTCATGTGTTCTTCGAGCTCGCGGATTCTTTTCTCCTTTTGCTTCCTCAGGTCCTGAAGCAATTCCGTTTCACTCATCAGCGGCGTGACTATGTCCCAAATTTATTAACGGAAAATTGCTAATATCGGAGGAATAACGAGGGAACATTCTGTAAACGGAGATTCAAACTTACCTCGGCTTGTAGGTTGGACTCCACCGCTCTCGCTCGCTTTGCAAAGCACAGCGAGCAGATTGTCTCCCCGACATCGTCTTCGCACGGGCTGACATGGACGAGCATCAACACCTTTGAACCATCACCTGCACCGATCACGATCATCCATTCACCGGTTGAATTAGATCCAGACCAACAGAATTTCTATCATCATCCAAAAATAAACGATTCATTACCTAGTGAGTCCTTAAGAATCTGCGTCAGCTTACTATTCCGGTAAGGCACGTGGCCGCGCTTCCTACGCAAGGCAGCGACCACATCGCCCAAAGCCGAGAGTGAGAGGTTTATGGCCCGTCCCTCGTCGAGTGTAAGCCCACTAGCCCCAGTTTTCAAGAGCCTCTCACTCCCTCCTAGATCGACCATCCACAACTTGCTCACCAAGCTCTTAGCTTCTGAACCACTTCCGGCGCGGAAAATGGTTATCCTCAACAAGCTGGACACGGGAAGCTAAACTATAACGCAATTACCGAACAAAGAATCGCCATGAAACTGAGAAAACGGACCTGAACGCACCAGTGAGACCTGCTCGATGCTTCGTTCACGTTGGTCCACGAAGTCGATCGGGCTCGGCGCCCCCGGTTGTACCACCACCGCGCCTTGGCGTAGTCTTGGATTTCAACTTCCGTGAGGCCTTCGATCTCGATGCTTCCCTTCGGATCCGTTTGAATGTTGAGATTGCTGCAATAGAAGTGAACTGAGAGTCAACTAAAAATCAAACAAGTTGGCTTAAAACATAAGTATAAAACTCGCAATGTTGATAAAAATAACCGAAAATATCACTTGATCCGGTTTCGTGAATAACCAAGACATGTTATTAAAGCGAATTGGTAATCGCTTACAGATTTAAGGAAAAATAGAAATCGAATTTCGGTTTTGCCATTACATATCAATTCAGCTCAGTTGTAAAAACCGGTCGAAACCGAACCGAGCAGTAAAAATACTACCATCTTGTGATAGCCTCATAAGCTCGGCAAGTGGGCCTCGGGGCGAGCAGATCCCGGATGCTGCCCATGTAAACCTCCAACATGCTCATCGAAAACGTCAATGACTCGCCTTCGGACGAGGCTTGAACGAAGAGCTCCTTCAGCGCTCGAGGAATGATCCCGGGCCGCTCGCTCGTGCCATCCTATAAATTGTTTCATCCCAGTTAATACCAACTGTTTGATCGCATAATTCCGGTAAAAGAACACCAGCTTGACTCACCATTGTGAATGTTTTTCCTGTGCCGGTCTGACCGTATGCTAAAATGCAGACATTGTGGCCGTCGAGCGAGGATCTCAATATCGGTTCGACCTCAACGAAGACTTCATCTGAGGTTTTTACGAGAATATTAGAAAGAAAATAAGAAAAAGTATGGTTGATTTGAACAACTTACCTTGGCTTGCTTCTTGAGGAAAAGCCTTGTCGAATTCGAATTCTTTCCTATGTCCGCCGTTTTTAACCACAACTTTCTCTGATCCGGCGGAAACGGGCTCGCGAATCCGCCTTGGCTCCGTGTCCAAGAATGGCCTAACTCTGCAGAAGACTCTAATGCTTCCTGAAATAGAATAATAATATAAAAAAAAGTTTCAATTATCTTTGATCATCTCGCAAAACTCGCACGCGCTTACCTTTGATGTCAATTATCTTATTCAGCGCCTCCCGGCGCTTATCGTTCCATATCCGACGCTGTAGCCTCAACCGCGCGATTTCTCCTGCAAATCGCAACATCGAAAAGATAATAAAGAGATTTAACAAGGTTTATAAGGCGGAACTCGACGGCAATGCAAGGCTCGGATCAAAGCTTTGCACCTTCCAGATTTGATACGGACTGCGAGAGCTCGCCCTTTTCGTGCTCGGGGACGACATTGACGTCCGTGAACACGGCGGGAAACGACGGAGAATCGGGGTTCGATTCCATTGGCGAGGACATCAAGGAGTCGTTTGCGTGAAGCGATGGGAGTGAGATCTGTTCATTCTCCGTAATGACGAACATCTCTCATGCAAATTGACAGAGTGGGAACCAGAACGCTACTTTGCGTATGAAACACAAATACCCAGAAAGAAAAGCATATATATATATATGTATGTATAGATTCTGTATTACTATTAAAGCAACAGAGACTTAAAACCCAGCTTAAACAGAGAGAGAGAGAGAGAGAGAGAGATCAAACAATAAAGGCCACAATTAATTGAAGCAACTTATTGCCATAAGAGACCAACAAAAATCTATATGGAGAATTCCCAAGATTCGTCACTGTCAGTGTAAGAACTGTAATAAGAGTGAATCAGTGAATCACTACCATTGGAAGTAATATATATGTATATATATATATACGTGACTTTAAAAATCTGAAGAACCCTAACATGATGCCAAACAATTGACCCAAACCCAGTAAACAAAAAGCCGAATCATACCAAGGTTAAGAACAAACTTTGTATGAAGCTCGATGAAAGTTGAAACTCACAGCATGAGAGGAGAGAGATGGTAAATGGGTTTTGCTTCAAATGATTGAACAATCAAGCAAATTCAATGACCCAGATTAAGAGGTAAAAGTTGCAATAGTTTTGATGGCTCTCTCTGATTAGACTGATTATATATTTATATATGTTTATATATATTTACATATTCATGTATGTGTTTTTTTTTTTATGAAGATTCTTTTTCTCTAAGTCTTAGATCTAAAGACTGAACTGAACTGTAAAGTAATAGTTTTTGCAGGTAGGAGCGTGAGGGCTGAGGGCAAAACTGGAAATAACCGGAAAGAATTGCATCCTTCTTCACTAGTTACCTGCTTTGACCAAAAGTCAAAGCTGAAATACAGTTAAAAATACGTGTTCGGCTGACGTGTAATTGGGCAGACGAAATTGAGTGACGTGGTCGATTTCTATTGGATAGAGTTGACAGCTTTGTAGGCCTGGGTGGAGTGGATTATTATCGGTGAGTGGTGACTGGTGAGGCTATTTCCCAATGCATTATGCATAAAAGTATTAAGGACTTGCCGTTAACGGTAAATCTGTAATAATGGCGGGTAAATCTGACATATTTGAGGAAAGTGGGAGCTAAAATGTAAACTTCAACTAATTTAATACATAAAAAAATGTATTATATAATATATATTTATATAGTGAAAGCTAAATTTATTATATTAGAAGTTAGAACTATGTTCAAAACACGAGTCGAAGTGTCCTGCATTCACAATAAATATAAACGGCCATTTTTTTAGGGTATATAATATTTAGATCATGGTTTTAAAAATCGCGAATACGCCGACATGACGTCAACACTACCAAGAAATACAAGACATGTCGTTGGCTCAATGTGCGCATGTCGCTTTTATCCTATTATTGTGTTTTTTGTATAACTATTTTTTTTATATTTTATTGAATTTGTGAAGAATTTATTTGTTTTGCCGATTTTTCTCGATCTTTTAAATACTTATCGAAATAGCTTCAAATTGATAATAATCATATGATAATAATAGTTTTACGAATTATTAATTTTACTAGAGTCATTAGCTTCTAGTAGTTTTGGTCCTCACCACTTACATGTTTTATTTTGTTCGCTAATAAACTTCGCATGTTGGGAAACCCGTGTTTGAGTCCAACTCGGGCATAAACTGCCCGTTGGAGGTGAAAACGGAACGGAAGTGCCCTTAAGAGGGTTTGCGTACAGGCTCGCTACCAATAAGAAACGGGCAAGCCCCACTCAATAGCAATTTTTTGCCCAATAATTAAAATAAAAATACTGCCTTTATGAACTTTCTAATGATGTCTTATGATTATTTCATACTTCGTGGAGTTTACCTTTTTCTAAAACAATAATATCAAGGAGTGACTATATTTCATTTATTCCTTAACTTATAAACTCCTCCTTTTTATATACTGTTGATTGTTCTTTCAGTTATTATTTAGCAGCCTTTAATTTAAAACTATATATGTAGGAATATGTCCAAATCATGGTTTAAGATGATGTGTGGTTGTGATTAAACACCCGAAAATAAATATTTATACACTTCTAGAAGCTTAGGGCATTTTTGTTCTCAACGAAATAAGGAAATATATCAATACATCTAAAATTAGACATACTAAATCATAAACTGAGGGCAGGAATAAACTAAGACGTGCATTCCATTTCCATTTAAGATGATGTGTAGTGGTTTGAATTTGTGAAGTACGATATGTTTTAAAGGTTGCTTTTATGTTATTTTAGAATTTCATGTGTCACTACGATTTTCCTCCATCATAATTGAGCAGCTTTATAATAAATTGGAGACGGTACGTACCATGGAACCAATGGTTTCCGGATCTTAATAAACTAAGACGTGCATTGCATTTTTTTTATTTTCACAAATCAAATTACTTTTCAATAGAGTTTACACTTAATATTTAATTATACACTCGCACAACCTGGTGCTAATGATGAAAATGAGAATTTTATAGATTCTAGTCAACTCCCGAGCTTTATCAAAAGTTTGTTAATGCGAACCGCTTATGTTAGAATTTGTTAGATATTTTATTTTGTCTTTAAAGAGTAGGTTTGTGGTGTTTTGAATTTGTGATGTACGAGATGTTTTAAGCTTGCTTTTTTGTTATCTTGGAATTTTATGTGTACCCACAGTTTTCCTCTACTATCATTGAGTGACTTTATAATAAATTGGAGACGTACCATGGAACTAATGGACTCCGGATCTTAAAAAAAAAAAATCGGTAGACACGGAAGTCGCGAAGTAATACGACGAACAATATTTATAATTCGACCGATGGACTTCCCACTTTTTTCATGCTTCTTCGAGGCATTATCGGAATTCATTTTTAACATTTGTTGAAAAACAAAAAAGAAGTAACGCTTACGATTCTATAAGATTGGACTATGACGGATGGGAAATTTTAAAAACATGTTTGCATAAGGTTTAAATGCAATATTTGAATATATTAAAACGATCTTGGAAATGTCTATTTCAAATATAGTAATAATTCCATTCTGTATTTCATTATATGACATGAAATTTATTACAAGTTACTTATATCGTTTATACTTTATATATAATATGTTAAGTATTATTTAGTTTAATTTCGTGCAGGCATAAATTCAAAGAATAAATACGTTTTAAGTTTTTTATATATATTATTTTATTTACTTCAAAAAATTTCCAATTTGTGCTTATATATCATCAAAATAATAATAATAAAAAATAAAAAAAAAATTGACATTGTAAAGTGATAGGTGTTCAAAATTAATCGCGCATATAATATTCAGCTAAATCAATAATGTCAATCGAGTTTTAGAAAGAAAAAAAAAAAAACAATGAAAAGGATGATAACAAAAATTGATATATTATATGAAAAGAAACATTGGACATTTATTATCCTATTAAATCACATGTTTTATATTCATCCAATAATAATATCCGAACATGTGAATGTATAAGACTCATTAATCTTCAAGACATAACTATGGATACATAATTACGTATACGCAAAGAAAACTATTTATTTTCGTCAAAGTAAAAATATCTTTAATTAATAAAGGCAATTAATTCAAAATTGATACTTATATCGGAAAAGACGTGATTTTTTTTTATTTTTTTATTATATGGGTGAATACTGAATTCAATCACAACTGCACAAACATGACCATATTTTAATGGAAGTTTGTTCATTTGAATTTACTAAATATACATACTCGTATCCAAGTCTTATTACGAGCACACAATTATTAGTTTGCCCCTTGAACTCTTTAATAATATTTTGCCCCATTCACTCTCGAATATGAACAAATACTACCTCTATGCTATATATTAACGAGTTTTCTATTAAATTTTGAGATAAACATCATAATTTCAACAATACAACAAAATTAATGAGCTCCAACGTCATGGATAGTTAAAAAATTAAAAACCGAAATAGGCAATATAAAGACTGGAGAGAGATTGTCGATATAGACATAAAAATGACCAGAGAGATTATTTATACAAAAAAGGGTTAAAATAAATCTAAAAATGCAAAAAAAAAAAAAAACATAAATTTCTATAAATTTTGACAGAAATAACCAACATATAATAAAGGGGGCCATTTTGATACAAATTAAAAATTTACGGGAAAGAATAACAAAGTGATAAATTATAAGGGAACTTGTTATAGATTGACAAAATTTGAAAATTTAACGATATTCACTAAAAAATAAGAAGAGCCGAGTCTCTCATTAATAAAATATAAGGGGTAGGGGTACAATTCATGTATAGTTAATTTGGAGGACCAAAATGAATAAAAAATGACTTATTTGTGAATTATAGACTTGCGTATTAAAAGGTTGGTTAACTATTGGAGGGACAATAAGGTCACAACTAGCCTGGCCTTTTTGTTTTAGCACCCTTTTGACCCCAACCAACTGTTTTTTGTACAAACAACTCACATCCACGTGCAAACTTTATCATCTTGCCCCTAATTAAAACTGAAATTAAATGAACAAGGAGATAATATTTAAAAACATACGTTGGTATGGCCTACAAGCCACCATGCTTAATTTATTTTTGCTGATATTACCAATATGTTTTACAAATAACTGGCACAAATCAGCCTTGATCTTGTTTATAAAAATATAAATTGAAATCCCTACATTTACTTTCAAATATTTTGATTGTACATTTTGTTTTCGTACAAAATATCTCAAAGAAATGTACAAAATAATATAAAAAGAAATGCACACATAATTGAAAATAAAGGATTATACATTATCATTTTAAGGTTAATGACTACAGTAGTGCAAACAATTAACTAAAAAATTGTACGAAATATTCATTTAGTTGTTTTTTTTTAATTTAGACATTGTGCAATTATTCTTAAAATTGGTCACATTAGTAACATTTTTTTTATATCGTAGATGGTAAAACTCTAAGGAGCCGTTTGACTTTCTTTTATATAGTTATTTATTGTCTTATAATTCTAAATTTTTAAAAAGCGATGTTAGAAACACTGTTTGGTTAGGGTACTTAAAGCAAATTTATAATTATGTTTCCGGGGTTTGAAATTTATATTAAAAAAACACAATAATAATAATAAAATATGTTTTCTATTTGGTTCAACTTATTTATTTTAATATTAACTGTATTATATTTATTTTTATCCGAAATTTTGAAACTCAAAGTTTTTCTACGAACCTCATACGAATTCATACTATATATCACTGGAAACCTTGCGACGAGAAGAGTCCAATGATAGGCGGGAAACTGTAATTTTGACGTATTTTTTAAAATGTTATATATAAATTAAAAAATATTGTCAAAACAGTTTAATAGAAAACATAACCAAACAATTTTTAAAATATTCTAAAATATGATTATAAATCTATTTTTTAGAATTAGAGAACATGATTATAATTATGAAATAGAATTAGAGAACATGATTAAAAGAAAAACAAACGGCACCTAAGACTCTTAAATTGTTTTACTATGATAATATAAATATTTTAAAAACCCCGAGTTTTAATATCATATATCCTTAGAATTACAAAATATAATGCCTGAACATTGTTATAATGATCATAATTCAGTAAGCTAAACATGTTATTAAAAAAAGTATGCCAAACATGTTTTTCTCTTTCCAAATACGTGTCTTAAGACTTTTTAGTTGTATTGATACATTTTAAATATAATGTTGAGTCGTTTAATTTTATGTATTTGTGCCGGGGAAGGATTTTTTTTAATTGATATAGAATATTTAAACAAATGAATTTGACAAAACACAATAAATAAAAAAGAATGGATAAGCATGAAAATGACAAGTAATTTTTTTTAATTGATGAAAATGACAAGTATTTATGTATTTATGGACACACATAGAGTTGTCAAGTGGGCCGGGTCGGCCCAGGCCCACCCGCCCCGACTCGTAAAAAAAGCGGGTTCGCCCCGCCTCGCCCGTTTTTTTTTTTTGTGGGTCGGGCTAGACTCGCTCCTATCAAAAGGGTGAGGCTGGGTTATGCTTTTATAGGCCCGCCCCGAACCCGCCCCGCCCCGCCCCGCCCGTTTTTTTTTGTGGGTCGGGCTAGACTCGCTCCTATCAAAAGGGTGAGGCTGGGTTATGCTTAGGCCCGCCCCGAACCCGCCCCGCCTCGCCCAAAAAGCCCACCCCGCCTCGCCCCGTTCAAAAGTCTGCCCCGCCCCGAAGCCCACATAAACCCGCCCCCGTGGCAAACTCGCCCCGCCCCGTTTAAAAAAGCCCACATAAACCATATTTTAGATATATATTTTTTTAAATCTAAACTATATTTAATTTTCTATGCAGGTATTTCGATGATAGTTGTGGTTAAATATTATGAACTAGTTCCAGTTTCTTCATTATTTTTATGGTTTTGCTCTACTATCTGAAGTGTTTGATGCTATACGTTTCTAAACATTTTGTGTGTTTTTGTGTTCTCATTCCTCTACAACTCAATGAAGTGTTTGATGTTTTGTGCTCATTGTTTTAGTTTTCTTTTCATGATCAATAGTTTCTAATTATGCAATTAAATTTTATTTACATTATACTATTCTACTTTTAAAATAAATATTTGAATATCGAGTAAATACAAAAAAATAAAAATAAAGGTATTAATGTTTTGTTAAAAGTCCACTATCTTGTAAAATTCTTGATAAACGTAAAAATGTATTTACTTTCCGTTAAAATCCAACCCGTTTTGGTTTGTGAAAATTGAAAAGCCCACCAAATTCGACCCGTAAAAGCCAACTAAACTCGACTCGTAAAGGCCACTAAATCGACTCGTAAAAAGCCCGCCCCGCCTCGCCCCGCGACATTGTGGGTTCGGGGTCATGGGCCGGGGTGGCCCTTGATGCCTTTTTCAAAACCCGCCCCGCACATTGAACGGGTTGTGGGCCGGGTTGGCCCACCCCGGCCCACTTGACACCTCTAGACACACACTAAGTTTGTAAATTGTCCGTTGTGAAATATATCACATTTAATTTCTATATTATTATGTTTCTATAAAAAATTATCTTTCTTTTATTTACTTAAATATTTTGTTTCTATATTTATTCCATTCGTATATATTGCGTGCTATTGACTTGATAAGGGAAAAATATAAATACAAATCCAAATTATAAGTTTAAAAAGGATACAATATAAAATACAAAGTATAAAATAAGAAGAAGAAAAAAAAAGTTGAAAAACTACAAAAGAGCAATAAGAAAAAATTATAAAACAAATCATATAATATATTTGCAAAATAAAATAATGTATAACAAAAGTATAAAATAAGAGATATCCATAAATACGAGGAAATTATATTATTTTTATTTGGTCTTTCAAATGTAATGATAAGTTAAAAATAAATTTTTTAATTCAGTTTAGACAAGATATATGAATATAGTATTTATATATATAAAAAAATATATATGAATATAGTATTTGTAAGCGTGAAAGTAATATGTGAAAAAAATTCATAAAATGGTCCATGAATGTTTAATAATAGTCCAAAATATAATAATAATTAAATAGGATGAAAACGGGGAAAAACTTTACAGAATTAAAATTTCAAAGCAGGGGATTAAATTATTAAATAAAATATGGAAAAACATTTGTGTAACAATTCCAGAATCAACGACCATTTAAAACAAAGTTTTCCCTAAAAAAAAAAAAAGTTTTTCCAACTCTACGCACATCCTCACTCGTTCGTGAGCCACGCGCCGAGGGCGATTCCGTAATCAGAAATCACATCCTCGCCCATTCCCGAACCCTTCGGCCTCGCGCCTACGAACGCAAGCGACAAATGCTCGCACGCCCCACGCGCCTCTCGGGGCGCGTGGCTCGGTAGAGTCTCGGCCCCGTGGTTTATCTGCTGCGCGCAAAGACGGTTTTGCCCCGGCCGAGAGCGAAGAAATCGGAGTCAAAGCCTTGATACCCACAAAAAAAAATAAAAAGGAAGTCGAAATCCACACATCAGTTTTTTCACTCTCGTGCTTTCTCTCTCTACAAGACTTTCTCTCTCTAGAAGCAGCTTCGTCAGTGCAGAGAACCCAAACCATCGAAGACGAAGGAGGAAATCGGCAATCTCTGATCGACGAGGTTAGGGTTTCGTTTTCGCCTTCCTTCCTTAGCCGCTCGCGGCTTTCGCTTCTTTTGGTTCCAAGTTTGGCTTTGATTTGAGTCCCTATCGGTTGGCAATCTCGCGCGTTCGTTTGAGGTTTCGACTTGGAGTTAGGGTTTGGTGAATGTGTGTTTTTCGGCTTTTTGGATGTACCGATTGCCGAATTGCTCGAAGATCAGTGGTTTTTCGTAATCCAGTTTAATTTTGACCGGGTTTTCAGGAGGATTGAAGCTGTCAATTTGCTAGACCTCTTTACGGGCTAATTTTCAATGTTTGGTGCTGTGATTTTTGCAGATTTTAGCTTCCTTGACTTTGAATTGGTCCGATTGGTTGTTTGATATCTGGAATTCTGTGTTTCTGTTTACAGTGGCTTCTGCGATGCACCGTGTGGGTAGCGCAGGGAACACATCCTCCTCAACCCGTCCTCGGAAGGAGAAAAGATTGACATATGTTTTGAGTGATTCTAATGATACGAAGGTGAGTTTGTCATTTCCTGTTGGGTCGTGTCTGGTTTTCGTCTTCTCGGTCGTTGTCGTGGTTGTTGCTTGGAGATTTCATTGTTAGTTTATTTGTAATTCAGTGTCTATACTTAGAAGATTCATTAATCAACCTTAGTTTCCATGAATTGCCAGTAATAAGTACAATGCAAATTAGGGAAGATCAGTATCACACGAATGCACTAGCTGAGCATCGGATACATTGGATTTTACTATTTTTTGCCGCGCTTTTGTATTATAAATGCTTGTTCCTATGCTAGTATGCTTAACTTCCATCTGCTGTTAATTATCATTTTGTTAAGGGGTCTGTTCTAAAATGATGTCATATTTGCTTATTGCATGTTTCCCTATTTGCAGCACTATGCAGGCATAAACTGTTTGGCTTTACGAAAGTCAGTAGTTTCCGACGAGTGTGATTATCTTTTCACTGGAAGCCGTGATGGCACATTGAAAAGATGGGCATTGAGTGAAGATGATGCCACTTGCTCTTCTACATTCGAGTCGCATGTGGATTGGGTATAAGAATTATTTGCTTATAACGCTAAAAAAAGAATGATTAAATTTTTACCTTGCGTGCTTATTGTCAAATTAGACCCCCATAACTAAGAAAAGGGATTTAATTGCAGGTAAACGATGCTGTCCTCGCAGGTGATAACACTCTTGTTTCCTGTTCTTCTGATACCACCCTCAAGGTTGATTATTGATTACTGTTTAGAGGTTTATATTAGATTATACCTAATTTAAATTTGGTTTCCTGTATGTAATCAATGCAATATTTGCTGTATTACAGACATGGAACTGCTTGTCTGATGGAGCTTGCACGAGGACTCTTCGCCAGCACTCTGACTATGTTACATGTCTCGCCACTGCAGGGAAAAATGTAATTCAATCGTCAACCTTTATGTTGGATCATTTTGCTTGGATGACAGATCCCTGTTAGCTATTACCATATCATATATTTCCTATATTTAGCTCAAGTTTACTCATTTGTGCAATTTCTGCCCCAAGTTTTGTTTGATGCATCATGCATCTTTCCCTTTTGAAATTTCATTTGTGAACTTTCTTTCAGAAATTTCAGTTTGGTGCATATTGTCCTTTAATTTTCATTTTAGTACTATTTTTCCCCACGAAGTTTCATTTTAATGTAGAATACAATAAATTGATAGTTCAGGGGTTAAAAGTTCACCAAGGTGAAAATTCAGGTGACAGGAGCATTGAAATTGAATTTCAGAGGGAACCCCAAAATCAAATTTAAGAGGCAAACTGCACCAATGAATAAAATCAAAGTGGTTTACTGACTATTACTCTATAGTATAACTTGTTGGTTTTCTAGGCATAAATCATTAAATTGTATAAGTTATAGATGTGATGCTTTCATAGTGTCGTGCATTTTAGAGCAATGTTGTTGCCTCCGGTGGATTGGGAGGGGAAGTGTTCATATGGGATCTTGAAGCCTCACTCTCTCCAACTTCAAAGCAAGGCGATGCAATGGAAGAAGATTGTTCAAATGGTATAAATGGATCAGGGCATCCGCTTCCTATGACCAGTTTACGAAGCATCAACTCAAGCAACAATATTTCTGTCCAAACCACCCAAACACACGGTTACGTTCCATTATCTGCCAAAGGTCACAAGGAGTCGGTTTATGCCTTGGCGATGAATGATAGTGGAACGATTCTCGTGTCTGGCGGGACGGAGAAGGTACTTCTAGAATTAATCCTTGTTGTTTGTCTGAGATTTTATTTGATATTTTTCAAGAAGGGAAATGTGAGCTTAGATTCGTGATTTAGTCTTAGTTTGGGGTTATTTAGTCTTTTGATCGATTTAGTCTATTTAAGCTAGATGAATGACTCATTGTTAAGGTATTCTCTGTTAGATTTATATTAGCTAGAGTAGTTCTTGGAGCTCTTTTTCTAAATATCAATTAAGCTCAGTGTTTTTTTGAGATCATCAATTTGGGTTCAATCAGTTTCCTAGAGTGAGTTTTTTTTTCTCGTCCAGTCGAAGATTACCAAAATGCAATTTACTTGTTTTAATTGCTGCTATATGGTCTAGGTTGTCAGAGTTTGGGATCCGAGAAGTGGTTCAAAGACGATGAAGCTTAGAGGGCATTCAGATAACATCAGGGTTTTGCTTCTAGATTCTACTGGCAGGTTCGTTGATTTTTTGGGGTTTTTAACGTTAAACTACTGTAAGATGCTTCTTGCCTGTATAAGTATTTTTTTTTTCTCGTTGGGGAAATAATTATAAATAGCTCATAATTTTAAGGGTTAACTTTAAGTTGATGTGTTTCAAATACAGCTTTCTTATCCTACTAGATATAGAACATTATGCATACATAACACTTGATAATCCATATATATATATATATATATATAGAGAGAGAGAGAGAGATTTTTATCAGACTTTGCTTATCAGGATCCTCTGGTTCAATAAGTTTGTCTTTTTTCTGTTTCAGACTTTGCTTATCAGGATCCTCTGATTCAATGATTAGGTATGTTTATTATTAACTCTTATTATTTTTTTAATGGTCTTTGTTTGTGTTGATTTAATAAGCATTTGAAGCTTGTAACGTTCTCGAGCTCATCAGCAAAATATATTCTTTATTTTGCAAGACTATGGGATCTCTGTCAGCAGCGATGTGTTCATTCCTATGGTGTGCACACAGATTCTGTTTGGGCTCTAGCCAGCACTCCAACATTTAGTCATGTATATAGTGGTGGGAGGGACCTTTCGGTGAGTATACTTCTTGTAACAGACCTTGCTGATAGAATCTTGTTTTATTTTCTAACATTCTTGTTACACGCATACAATTACAAACAATTAGGGTCATTAATTATTTTATGTAGGTTATTTAATTATGTCTTGTTTATAACTTTATATATGTTATTTTGTCATGCTTAGGGTTTGGTTCGTAATGTTTAGAGTTTGGGGTCCTACCCATTAGATTATAAGGTTTTGTCTATGTAAGAGACTTTTGCTAATGAGAAAGCTAGCCAACAATCATTTACAGATTAGCTTAGTCGCTGGCAAATCAGCCAATAAAATGACACTTAGCATTTCAAATAGCAGAACATAAAATATTGGATGACAAGTACTAACAAGTAAATTTAATATGTGCTAGAACAAAATACACAAATCTAAGGATGTCTAAAGTATGCAATACATATTTTATCTAATAAACCTATAATAAGACATTAAGACTTGAAATAATCTCTCTCTTATATCTTATGGTTTATTTTCTCAGATGTACTTGACAGACTTGGCAACAAGAGACAGTCTCTTGCTTTGCACAGGGGAACACCCTATTCAGAAACTGGCATTGCACGATGATAGCATATGGGTTGCTACTGCAGATTCATCTGTTAGTAAATGGCCGGCCGAAGGGCATAATCCTCAGAAGAACTTTCAGAGAGGTGCTACGTTCTTGGCTGGAAATTTGTCGTTTTCTCGGGCAAGATCCTTAGAAGGATCTAATCCTGTATGTCTATTCTTCTTTTTCATGAATATATTGATCTCACTCTCTGGTTCCTGTTCTTGTATCAAATGTTCTTTATCAATCTATGCAGATTCCTACCTATAAAGAACCAACTCTTACAATTCCCGGAACGCCTGCAATAGTGCAACATGAAATATTGAATAATAGAAGACATGTTTTGACAAAGGTATTTACGCTGTCATATTGAAGTTGTTGATAAATCTATTCTCTAATTCTATCCGTACCATGGTATCATAAACTATTTTTTTTTTTCTTTTCCTGTAGGATACTGCGGGATCAGTTAAACTCTGGGAAATCACTAAGGGAATCGTAGTTGAAGACTACGGAAAGGTTGAAACTTTTCCTTTTTTATAATGTGTTACGTTTGGTGATATGATTTGTCTTTAAATTTCAGTAAAATTGATAGATTATAATTTCGCTTTGCTTGCAAATTTTTTGACTATTTGTTTTTGCATTGCACTCATATTTTATGTCATGTTTCAGGTTCCATTTGACGAAAAGAAAGAAGAGCTTTTTGAGATGGTGAAATTCTTATCTCTATCCAATGTTCCAGTTCACAATTTCAGTATATGTAACATTATTGTTCTATTTTTCAGGTAAGCATTCCCGCATGGTTTTCTGTTGACACCAAACTCGGAAGTTTGGCCGTTCACTTGGATACTTCACAATGCTTCTCTGCTGAGATGTATTCTGCAGATCTTAGCATCGCCGGAAAGCCTGAAGATGATAAGGTTTGAGAGCAAAGTTTTTTTTTTTTTTTAATACGTCTCTTATATATGTAGAGTCTGTTTAACTTTGTCCTACATTAATAGTGATATTTTGTTTTCTATCATATAGAAGAAAGGAATCAGTTAGACCCATTATTACTAATAGGAGAAAGAAGCAAAATTGTAATTTAGCTTAGTCACATCTGTCCTTATTTTTGCCTTTAGGCTTTGCTAAGGGTATTTTGGGTGTCCACACTTATAATACGATAAGGCAAAATCTATTAGTTGTTTTTTTCTTCATGTTTTCTTCAGTTTAGAGTTCCCTATTATGACATCATGTGATGAATTCCCGTTGGTGTCTTGTCAGGTTCTATCAGAAATAAAATGTGAATAGGAATTAATTCTCTGGTCCTCCAAATTCTTTCGACTCAAGTGTTTTTCTTCTGTTTTCTTCAGGTTAACCTGGCCCGAGAGACTCTTAAAGGGCTCTTAGCTCATTGGTTAGAGAAAAAGAAGCCGAAAGTTGGGTCCCAAGCTTCAGCCAATGGCGAGCTATCAGGGAAGGATCTTCCAACTAGAGGGCACACCCATTCAAAAGCTGAGGCAGATAGTAGTCCCGAAAACGATTCAATAGTATATCCTCCCTTTGAATTTTCAACATCATCTCCACCTTCTATCATCACGGAGGGCTCTCAAGGAGGTCCGTGGAGAAAGAAGATCACCGATTTAGATGGAACTGAAGACGACAAGGAACTGCCTTGGTGGTGTTTGGACTGTGTGTTGAACAATCGCTTACCTCCAAGAGAAAACACCAAGTAATTGCTTTCTCTTTGAAGGCACTATAATTTGGTTTTCAACTTGAGAGATTTTATCCTAGCCACGGTTTATGTTCGTGTTCTTTGTGATTTATTTACCGAGATTTGTGTAACAAATGTTTTAACGATTAAAAAATATATATTTTATATTTGACAGGTGCAGTTTTTATCTTCAGCCATGTGAAGGCTCAACTGTTCAGATCCTCACACAAGGGAAATTAAGTGCACCTCGAATTTTGAGAATTCATAAAGTAAGCTAATAATTTTCATGCACTCACGGTGAATTCATCCGTCTTTAGCTAACTAGTTCCTTTATAATGAAGATTGAATTTATTGGTCGATTTGTTCATTTAAAATTACCTCAGTTTCAACAATATTCGGCTGCTGTATATTCCCGCGATTGTGTTAGGTTTAATTTTATTATAAATTTAAACCAAATTATTATTTTATTAGATTGTTAAGGACATTTTCAGTAGTTTGTAATAAATAGGGCATAGGTTTTTGTAATAAATAGAATAATATTATTAAATGACCGGCACATAGTTTCATTATAAGTTGCGCGAGATTAATATTTTGATTATGTAGGTGATAAATTATGTGATTGAAAAGATGGTGCTGGACAAGCCGTTGGATCCGTTGAACCCCGATGGAGTATTTTCGAGTCTCGGTGGAGGGCACTCGCAAACGACATTGGTCGGTGAGTTGTCTTCACGTGGACACAACCGACCCTGGCCAAAGCTTAAGCCTTCTATAGAGATACTCTGTAACAATCAGGCAAGACCTATGAATTTCTTTCATAGTCCCTATTTTTTCCGAGTATTTTCACCGCAGGCAACTTTTATTTTCTTACGTTACTGGTTATATGTTGTTTTTTTGTTTTCCAGCTCTTGGCTCCGGACATGAGCTTAGCGACAGTGCGTGCTTACATATGGAAGAAACCCGAGGATCTGATTCTAAACTACAGATTGATACAAGGAAGGTGACTCCTGAAGAGGTACTAAAACTGCTTTTCGGTTCACTGAATTGAAACTGTCAAAACTTATTGCAATTAAATTAGGGTGGCAATTTGGGGCCAAACACGAGAAACGATACAATTACTATATAGATGACTTTTGGTCTGGGTCAATCATAAAATTTGGTTCAATTGACACGGTTTATGCGAATAAACGATTAATAATGGATGAACACAACACAAACACGAGAACAAGATCGGTCTCAATTGCATATGCTTCAGGAATAAAATACTCATTTTAATGTAATTAAATGAGTTACGTGGGCAGGTTTAACGGATTAGTGCATAAGCAACACATTCAAAATGATTAATAAACGGGTTGTGTATGGCTAAATGTAAATTAGTTAAAATTTAAAACACCTGACACGAGACACGAACCGGAAGATCAATTGAGGGAGAACCCATTTCACTCAGTTCTTTTAGTTACTACTTGTAGGTGAAATTGTGCATTGTAAAGTTCAGGGAACCATGGATTCTTCCGACGACGTTTCTGGCGACCAGAAATGTGTTTCGGGTTCTTGTAAATTCGGAAAAAGTGTTCGTCGAAATCGGTATAGTGCCTCCTTTCAACGTCTGCGGAGAAGCTTGTTATTTATAATTTTGCTACGTTCACGGATTTTAGAATATAAATTTTGATAATTTGTGGTAAGAGCATTTACTGGCCAGGAAAAGTACAGAAGGGTTTTTGACTGGGCAAAATTGACCAAAAAAAAAAAAAAAGTGTTGGAAAATTTCAAGAAGTATGATGATGAAAGCGTTCTAGGTTTGTATTGTGGGTTTGCAATACATAGCTAATAGGGAAGGGAACTACTACT
The DNA here is from genome assembly GCA_954871525.1 of Parietaria judaica. NCBI lineage: Eukaryota > Viridiplantae > Streptophyta > Magnoliopsida > Rosales > Urticaceae > Parietaria > Parietaria judaica. The sequence continues at coordinate 14,185,026 of OX940862.1, forward strand.
TTTATTATTATCAATAGGTGATTATTTCCTTTTAATTTATTTACTAAAATAATACAGTCCCTTTCTTTATTATCAGAATTCAGAATTAGTAACATATATATATATATATATATATATATAATAAATGTATCCCATTTTTATGTGGTAACTTTTGGAGCCAACAAGAACAATTGTCTAATTTAAGCTAAATTGAAAAAAACTCTCCCTTGTCTCTCTCTCTTTTTTTTTTTTGTCTTTCAGGACTCATCTTTTGATTAATTCTTTATTTTGCATATCGGTAAAATCACGGATTTCGCCCTGGACTTTAATTTTGCCCCAATGCTTATTGTTTTATAAAAATGTGCTACATGTTGAAAATGACGTATTTAATTTACAAGCAATATAATTTAAATATATTTTTATTACAATTATTGAACAAGATCAATAAGATCATGAGATTATTTCTCTAAAAAGACTATGAGATTGTGAAGTTATTAGAAAAAGTAATAAAATTGATTAACGCATCATTAAACGAGTTCCATGATATAGTTTAAAGTTTGTTATTTTTATCCTAAAATAAAAATACACTTCTCCATTTACCAAATAAACACTCCAGTCACCGAGAAAAAAATATAAACACTTAAAGCAATTTGGGCCACTTATGTTTGGGCTACTGGTAAATTTATTAGAGGACTCCTCGAGAAATCTTGAATTTAGTCTCTTGAGACGTAAAGATTATGTATATTTAATCTCGGCTAATAATGAATGTAACTAACAGTGTCGGTTGTTTTTATTGCGATATTATATTTGTACTTTGTGAACATGTAATCTTGGATTACAGTTTATATAGATTACTCGTAAAAAGCTTCATTTGCAGTTGCACACACATTTGTTAATATTATATTTTTTTAATTATAAAATAAAATTTAATTGAGGTGGTTTTAACTTTTAATTTTAAAGTTTATAATTCAAGGATTAGATGGATAGAGATTCGGGATAACAGGTGTCCTTATATCTTAACTCTTAAGTGCAAGTGATAGATTCTTGATAGCACATAAATTGTTTAAATAATCACAATATCGCTTATTTTCAAACAATTATTAATAAATGTCATTGCTTTAAGAACCAACTCTCACTATCCTAAAGATGGGATCCACGTGCAATTAAGAATTAATCTTGTCATTTTGAAAATTAATCTAATAAGCAAAGAACACGAGTAAATTAGTTAGTTATATGTGTTGCTTTGTAAACCTAACTTTCATCATCACCTGATACATACACTTAACGAAACTATAACTAATTTTCTCGATTTAAGAAATTTAGGGAAATAAATTGATAAAAGACTTATGTTGGGATTTTTATTAAAAGCTTACTCCGAAATACCCCTTGATAAAAAAATAAAAACATTGTTTATCGAAGGTATGAATTTAAATAAAAATCCTTATAAGGTTATTCTTGTAAAAAGTTCAAATTTAGGCCTGAAATTTGGCTGGGTCCCGGCTCGAAAATCATTTTTTTTTCTCTGTACAACAATTGGGTACGAAGGACCAGATTTAAGCAACAAACAAAAAAAATTCCATTCCCAATTATGTACTCAATTTCAAAACAATTTATCTACTGTTTAAACTCATATATTGTAGTTTCTTAGGAATTGAATTGAGTTGGTGTAGGTGTACTAAGTTTTATAATTCCTTTTTATTTTAACTAATTTTTCTAAAAAAATTGTCTTTAAAATATTTTTATTTTAACTTTTCATTTTATCAAAGCTATAATTCCCATTGTAAGTTTTTTTTAAGCTAAGATTTCGAAATGATAAAAATAAATTTGTTAAATATGTTATTTATTTACACCATTAGATGCTAGTGTTGAACGTGTGACTGTATATTAAAATGCCACGTGTCACTTTTTTTCTTTCTTTCTTCATTTAACTTAGTTAAGTCAGATTTTCACACGCTTATGTTATAAATAGTGTCATAATATAAATTAAACATAAAATAGTTACAACATATTTTTAGTAATTTAGATCGCAAAATCCAATCTTAGATAGATAGTCTACTCTGAGGAGCACTCGCTCGAATTAATCAACCTAAATGTTACAATATATTGTTTCAATATGAACATTTAATATGAAATAAACATAAAAAAGAAATTATCCCTTAATGTTGTAACTTGTTGAGCGACACAACTCTTCTTTAGCTTTTGATGATTAACGACTAACGTTGCAAGATCCTCTTGCAAGTATATCTTGACGGAATTCTCTCTGTCTTAAAGTTCTTGAACGACGTCCACCTTCTCCCAAAAACTTTTTGTTTTCTTCATTATTCAATGAAGAGAGAGGGTGAGGAGATTACTCAAAAGAAGTTTCAAAGCTTATACAGTTACCCATTCAACTTTTTAAGATTTTGTGTTATAACTTATAATAAGAACTCACTAATAAATAATAATAGTGTTTTACAACAACTTAACTTGTTTATTATGAAGTCCAATCAATCTCTCTCTTGTCTTTCTAGAAGGCTGCCAATGACGCAAGGCAATCTCAGAGTCCCACACTTGTGGACTCTCCTTCCTTGGATGTGGCCTTCTCACAACCACCAAATTATATAAATCCATCGCCAATTAACTCTCATTTCAGGTAACTCTCAAAACTCCACAGTCAACATTAGTCTTTTTGGGTATACACAAAGACAATAAGGACAAAAATTAAACCAAAATCGCTTGTTTTAACATTATAAAACTCTTCTAGAAAATTTGACAATACGTATAAATTGCGTGCATATGTATAATCTTTTTGTTGATATTCTCATGGACAAAAATATTCAACTTATAGTCTGTCATTTGATATTTATAATATTTTGTCGTAAAATAATTAAAATAAACATTCTAAAAAGATTATAATTAAATTAAAATTATCAAGAAGTTACATATGTTCCTCTATTAACTTTTTTTTAAAACAAAATTTACACAGTTTATTACTAATTTTTTTAAACAAAATTGCTCGAATCTATTGTTTTATTAAATAGTTATAGTCTTTTACCACTATTATATATATAGTCCTTTTGAAATATTCTCAGCCATTATCACTCAGCTGGGCTACACCTACATTGGCTCAGTCCCTGCACTGCGTAAAGATGAAACGGTAAAGTAAAGTGAGCCTTGTCGTTTTCCTTTTCTTCGCCTTTTTTTCTTTCAATCATTTGTCAGCTTCCTCCGACACTGCTGTTTTACGCCTAACCCATCATTTTTCCTATCTGCCTCTCCCCAGTTTGCTTCATATGTATATATATTATATCGAGCATTTCAGTCTGGGTTTATCGTGCAAGGATTCATGGCTTCGTTGACAGGTCTCAGACTGCCACACCTTCTCGGCCTCAGCTCGCAGACCAAGCGTCAGTGTCGCCTGCGAGCTCACAGCGTCCACGGTGGAGATTCTGCCGTGCTGTCTTCCGATTTGGAGCTCGCCAATGGAGCTTCTGCCGCGGCGGATTACGGGAACGGAAGGCTTAAGAGCAGAGCCGTGGCGGACGAGATTGCGAGCGTCGTCGTCGTCGACGAGCCGGAGAAGGTTGAGGCGTATTGGGAGGACGGGTACGGGAGTGAGACGATGAAGGATTACTTTGACGCGGTGATGGGGCTCATCGAGCCCGACGGCGGGCCGCCCCGCTGGTTCAGCCCGGTTTCGTGCGGGCGGCCATTGAAGGGCTCTCCGCTGCTTCTCTACCTGCCCGGTAAGCTTCTACTATGCCTCGCCATGGATGACACTCGAACACTATTCAAGGTCTTTTGCTTGAGTATGAAATATGGAAAGTGTTTGATTGGAGAAATATGTTATGCTTATGCCTCACTGTGGATGGTACATCATATAAATCCCGAGTTTCGGTTTTCCTGAAATCAAGGTGAAGTAACCCGGTAAATATGGGAGTACGGAATCCAAATCGAAATGTTCTGGATCATAACTTATTGAAAAAAAGAAGTGGTGTATCATGTTTTCGTATCTTAAATCTAAGTTGTTGGATCCTGATTCCGGGTAAATATGAGCCGCTGGATCGTAATTTACCTGGATTTTGCAAAATCAGTACCACAATCCGGATTTATACTATAGCTACAGGGTTATAGTTAAGTGAGGGGTTATTGTGGAAGAAAGGCTTGAAAATGTTTGATTTTGGGTAGTTTGAAGATTGAGTCACAAGGAATTGGACAATTATGTTCTTGTTTATGGAAAATAGTTTATGCCTCGCCATGTATGATATCGAACCCTATTGAGCTCCGAATTTTGGTGTTTAGTCCAGAGTTTTTGTTTAGAATGCATGAACTATGAAACAGAGAATGTGTTTTGACGTAGGTAGTTTGAAACTTGAGTTACAAGTAATTGGATAATAATGTTACTGGAATTGATATATTCAGGAATGGATGGTACTGGAATGGGCCTCATTGTGCACCACAAAGCTCTTGGAAAGTAAGTGCTCTGCGTCGGGTTTTGTTTAATCAGATTATACGAGAATATTTCCGGCTTAATTATTTCCGGTTTTCTGATCACGCTCTTCTCGCAGTGAATGCATAATTGCAATTTGAGCTCTAACATACACTTATGTAATGCAGGTTTTTCGAAGTTCGGTGCCTGCATATTCCTATCTACGATCGAACGCCCTTTGAAGGTTCGTATAAAATATGGTATTAAGATATATATACTTCAATTCTCAATTAGTGAATTCGTGTTTGATCGATTGATCAATATGATTGTTAATTGTCTGACATTTGTACTTACACTATGAAGAACTCGTGAAATATGTCGAAGAGACGGTCAGGCGTGAGCATGCTTCCTCTCCAAGAAAGCCGATCTATCTTGTGGGAGATTCCCTTGGAGGATGCTTAGCACTTGCTATCGCCTCACGGAATCCTACCATCGATCTAGTGCTTATACTAGCGAACCCGGGTTTGCTCTTGCGTTTCATCGAATCATCACCATGTGTTCAAGGTTGAACTGCGGTCAACGTCTGAATTTCGACATTTTCCCGTATTTTGTTGCAGCAACGTCCTTTGGCCGGTCTCAACTTCAGCCCTTATTCCCTGCTTTGGAAGTTATGCCTGAAGCACTGCATATCTCGGTTCCGTTTCTCCTCAGCTATATTATGGGTAACTCCAAGATATAATATATGGTCTATACAATATTGGAACTCAAATAATGATTGAGGTCGTTGGCTACATATTCGAGTAATTGAAACTAATGCCCGCATAACTTTGCACGTTGTGGCAGCTTGTCAATGCCCCTCGTACTTCAAAAATTAGAATGTTGCCCTTTATGTGTTAGAAAATGAAGAAAAAAATGATAATTTGGGCGAACACATAACTAACTCGAAGGCATTTTTGTGAGTCAATTACCAAATAAGATCAATATACAAGAGTATGGGGCTATAATGAAGCAACCAATGAGTCTAGTTATTCTCAGCCTGTTAATATAATAGTGTCACTGGATTGAAAAAAAAAACCATAAAATTGATAAAATATCCTCAAACAAGTCACACATTGTAAATAAAAATCGTCATTTTTCACGTTTAGTGGGCAATTTGCTACTTTTTGAAAGTTTTTGGGGCCATTGCTACCAAAAACTAAAGTTCAGGGGGCAAATTACATCAACATACAAAGTTTAGAGGGCCATTAGCGCCACCCACTCAATTTTTTTATTTCTGTTCACTCGAGGTCATAATCTTACAGTAGTTTATATTCTTTTGATCTATCAAATACACTTTCTTTCAGCGCAAAAATGTATTATATCTAAGTTTGTGCGTCACTTATTGGTTCTAGGCGAGCCGACAAAGATGGCGATGCTTAATGTTGAAAAGAAGCTCCCTCCATGGAAAAGATTCGAGAAAATGACTCAGAATCTGAATGCATTACTGCCATGCTTGCCGGTAATAACTACACGCATATTTTTCTCCGTTATTACATACTTGTTTTCGTGCAGTAACTTCGACATTTAGGAATAAATTTTGTTTGTTTATATCGTTAGTCCGATCATAAAGTGGTTCCCGACTCGGTTTCACCTTAAGAATCATTTAAGGTGAAAATAAGGTTCACTTGAATTGGATAGAAAATAAATTTTGACTAATAGTCTATTACTCCTTCATATTTTCTTTGAATAAGAACTTAAGGGTATTTAAGGTATTTTAACGTCTAAATAATGCCATGGTTGATCAGTGGAAAATTCCTATTATTATTATTTAATTGATACTTTCATTCAATAATTCACTTAGTTGATTTACAACAGTATTTGGCTGATATCATACCAAGAGAAACTCTTCTGTGGAAGCTGAAGCTGCTTAAATCAGCTGCAGCTTATACGAATTCTCGCCTCCATGCGGTTAAAGCCGAAGTGCTCGTGCTTGCCAGGTTTGTCTCTCCGCGTTTTTATAGATTTCCTTTATTTGGAATAGGTCACGAAATCCCGGTCCTAAGTGTAATGATTAAATAGGGATATTGGAGGCAATTATACCTTAGTTATTTGCTGCAAATATACTCAAGTTTTGAAGCATTCTTTGGAAGTTGTTTTCAAATCGAAAAAAATTTCGGGTGTATATCTTCCAAAGGGATGGTACAAATTTTGAAATTTAAATATATTTCCCGTTAAATGAAGTTGAGTGTATAAGTACAACAATTGCGATAAAACTTACGTATATTTGCTGCCAATAACCAATTAATTACTGCTGTTTGTGACTAAATAAACCAGGATCTTTACATGAGACAAAATCGGAAAGAGGAAATTGTTCGTTTATTTTAGTGAAATTGGAGAAAGAAAGAAGAAATTGGTCGTATATCTCTCTATAGAAATACTGAAACTCGGATACAAATTTGCATTTCAGTGGTAAAGATAACATGGTTCCTAGCGCAGACGAAGCCCAAAGATTACAGAACTCGCTCCAGAATTGCACGGTTCGCATCTTTAAGGACAACGGTCATACCCTTTTGTTGGTAAGTTTTGCTGCAAAATTTATGGTTTGGGATTAATGTTCGGATAGCTTGCAGCACACTTTAATTTAGCGAAGAATCAACATTCGTGTTTTTAAGATTATTTGAGCAAATAGGGATACTTGTAATACAAGTTGACTCAGTACATATTAATTTTGGTATTTATTCGACACTCCGGGATAAATCACTTATTAGATAAATCACTTATTAAACCGTCCATCAAACTCTCCGGCGTTTTTCGGATTAAATACTACTAACTTCTGCTATGTTGCAGGAAGAAGGGATTAATTTGATGACAGTAATAAAAGGTACTTCCAAATACCGTCGTTCAAGGAAGCATGATTTTGTCTCGGATTTTCTACCTCCTAGTAGGACGGAAATTGAATTTGCATTTGAAGAAATGATGCGGTAATTTTTTAAAAATAAGATGGTATTCTACACTGCTTGAGTTAATTAGGATTGAAGTAATCAGTAAAAAAAAAAGTTCCGTTTTTCGACCTTAACTGATGATCGACTTTACAAACGGCAGATTATTGCGTCTTGCGGCCGGTTCCGTGATGTTCTCTACTTTAAACGACGGAAGTATAGTGAAGGGCCTCGCTGGTGTTCCTAACGAAGGTCCTGTTTTATTAGTTGGGTATCACAACATTATGGGGTTCGAACTATATTCGCTCGTCGAAGAATTTTTACGGGAGAAAAAAATAATGGTTAGGGGTATAGCTCATCCCCAGTTGTTTGTTGATCCAAAGAATTCGTCGCCGGAATTCTCTATGGCAGAATGGTTTAGAGTGTTTGGTGCTTTGCCCGTCACGCCAAGCAATCTGTTCAAATTGCTTAAATCGAAATCACATGTCCTACTTTACCCTGGTGGTGCTCGTGAAGCCCTGCATTACAAGGTACCCTAGTTTAGATGAATGCTAGTAAATAATTATGATTCTCATTAATATTAGAAATTCTCTCAACCGGTTATTACGAGACTTATGCACACTCATGAAATATACTAGGACAAAAACAATTTTCCCAAAAATTTAGGACAAAAATAATTTCAGAAATCAAGACAAATTCAGACAAAATCAGATATCGCTTCTCTATTTTCTAACTGCTATCTGTGGGTTCTTTAATTGGTAGGGCGAAGCGTACAAGTTGTTTTGGCCCGATCAACCGGAATTCGTAAGAATGGCAGCACGATTCGGGGCCACAATCGTACCGTTTGGAGCCGTCGGAGAAGATGATTTACTAGAGGTAAGCTTGAATTGTATTGTAAAAGATGTCGGTTCCCCTTCTTTCTTTTTTTGGCATTGATTTTTTCCTTCGGCACGGGCAGGCCGTGCCCTGAGTTTGTCATGGCTGTGGGCACCCCGCTCTCCCTTTTAATTTTTATACAAAAATAAAATATAGTTTCTAGAAATTAAAATTATTTTTAGAAAGAAGGCGGGCACACGGACGTGGGCAGCCCGCGCTAACTGGGGCTCAGAGGGCAATAGGCGTGGGCAGCCCAGGCACGCCCCTTTGCCCTTGACTAATCGTAGGACAGTTCTTGCTTCCAACAGATGAAATGGGAAGAAAAATTTGAATGAAATGTAATCGCGTTTGAATAAGTTTTTGCCGATTCCCGTAGAAAAAATAGAAACGGTGATTCTTTCGAGTCTGGTCTCGCAGTTAGTTCTCGATTACAACGACTTGCAGAAGATTCCCGTCCTAAACGACTACATCAGAGAATCTACACGTGACCAAATAAGAGTAAGGTATATAAACATCCGTCTTCCGACCAAACGTCTTCATGAAATTCGTTACGATGCAATGAGATCATGTAAAAAGGCAATAATGTTTTCATTGGTTGTAGAAATGAATCCAGTGGAGAGGTTGCAAGCGATCAGCTTTATATTCCGGGATTGTTGCCGAAGATTCCCGGCAGATACTACTATCTGTTTGGGAAGCCGATCGAGACGAAGGGAAAGGAAGACATTCTTAAAGACAGGGACAATGCGAACGAGCTTTACTTGGAGATCAAGTCAGAGGTCAAAAACTGTCTGGCGTATCTGCTGAAGAAGCGGGAAGAAGATCCGTACAGAAGTATCATCGACAGGACGGTGTACAAGGCCCTGTACGGTCTTCCCCAAGAAGTTCCTACGTTTGAGCCGTGAAACTCGCGTTTCTACCGGGCAGGAAGGGACGTTGTTCGTTGTTAGTGTAGCGATCATTTTTTGGGGTTTGCATGACAAAAATAGTTATATATAAATAAATAAAACCCCTGTGATGTTCATATTGTATATGCTTGTGGATTGCAGAATCATTGATCAATCAAATGCCAGCCTTCAGAGTTGTTGATATTGTTCTCGTTGCATTTCAAGTTAAATAAATAAATAAGCAAATATGAATTAATTGTGTATTGCGCACAAGCTTTTTTTTTTTTTTTTATTGTCAACTTCCCAAATCATATATATGTATATTAAGTTTTTCAGGGCACAAGTTCTAAAAGTGTTTGAAAAACGAACGTTAAACACCCATTCTTTGTTTTAGCCGGACAAAATAAAATTACTTGTCTCTCACGTTATGGAAATGTATATTTTTCGGGGTTGTTTGGTACTTGTCTATAATATAGAGAAAAATGTTAATATTTATCCGGTTAATACAAGAAGAAAAAAGATATTTAATGTTGGTTTTTCACACTTTTAATATTTGTACCGGTAATATTTCTAATATTTATCCCATATATATGGTTGTGATCTGATAGAAAGGGTAGGAATGAGATTCTTGATAGAAATGCACATCTCATTCTCAAGCGCATTTCTCGTAGGGATATATGCATGTTTTTGGTGCGCAAATTGAAGTAAAGCATTCCTACTTTTCCATCATTATTTTCATTTATTCTACAGAATTAGTATCTTATAAAAGTTATTTAAAATGCCCGCTCATATTCTTTCACTTTTAATTAAATACCTAAAATCGTATAATTTATATTTTGATTGATGTGGTCTCGTGTGTTTTCATTATTATTGAATATCACCTCAACTTATAAGTACTTATGTGGTTAAAAACATCTTTGTGAAGAACAAAATAACGTTTCCGTTAAGTTTTAAAGGTAAAATCGACATCTTCAATAATATCGATCCGAACACGACAAGTTTTGAGGCTTCGCAGATGCCGAATGGGTGGGAAAGTTGATTAGACAATACACAGAGACTTGTTGAGAAATAAGAATGTAACGAAATGTGTTTCTTAAGCAAAATTTGGTATAGAATAAAACTTCGATAGTACTGACGATAAATGTAGATTCTTCAGAAAATCAGAAATATTATTCTGTATATATATATATATATATATATTTTTATTGAGATGACATTATTAGAACACTTGACAATTGACATTATTAGCCACATGCAACTATTAATGAGTTACACACATACATAACTTTCTGCATCCATTAAAATTGAACCCTAAGACCTCTCAGTCAAAACAAGCTGCTTGGACGTTCTTGTACTATGTTAAAAGATAGAACCTACAAATTTTCATACATTATAGTACACATACGCATATATACATATTTTATCCAGACATTTATAATATTATATTGAAATCAATCTCAATGTGAATGTGGGCATATACATAAATTATATATAATATAGCTGTAGGCTGTATACGTATATAGCTGTGGCCGGTCAATCTTCAAAACATCTGATCAGCAACCTATTTATAATAGAAGAATAATTAAATGGAATTTCCCAATTGTAAAGTATATGATTCAGCTATTATAGTGGACGTCCCTTTTGAGAATGGCATAAGATTCCTCTCAATCTTAAGCTATACAATCTCTCTCTTACGTAACCAATCACAAAGAAATCTCTATATAAGCACACAACGCTCACAAGCTTAACCATGCAACGAACCGACAAATACTACAAACCCTAATATTCAAGACTAGCTAACTAGGGCTATGGGAGATCAACTCTACGCCTACCGAAGCAAGTATTCCTCGGGACACGGCGACGATGACGGCACCTTGAACGGCAGGAGCTACGGCGGGGATAAGGTCTGCCGGACGAACGTCTACAGTGGAGACGGCCGCCAGAGGCCGGTCCCCGGCCACAACGAGACCTACGTCATCCAAACGGAGGTAACAGAGAGCTACGTCCATCCGACCTCAAACTTCCACCGTTACGGCTCACCCACGCAATCACCGCCCCCGATGAGGAAGGTGACCGAGCAGTATGCGGCTCCATACGGAATCGGTAGAACTTATGCCGATAAGCCCCACGGGTTTTCAAGTCCGACAAGGTATGAAATGTAAACAAAGCAAACTCAACGGATGTGTATTTTAATTTGTATCTTAAAGATGATGTTTAGAAATGTCATAGGTCAAAATTTCAAATATCTACTATTTGTATTCTCTTGAAAATTTCATCAACCGGTCCCTTCAATACCAAAAACGAGAAGATTTAAAAAAAAATTTAAAAAAATTTAATGACACATCTAAAATTCTGTATAATAAAATGAAAAAACAAATAAATTTTGAAGAGAGACAACATAGTGAAACTTTGACCGAAAGAATAAAATAAAATTATGCTACTATAAAAATAAAAGTATTAAGTACTTGTGCTATAAAATTAAAATGAGATGATTAGTTTTAACTTTTAAGTCTCTTTGTCTTTCTTGAACCCTAACAGGTATAACGATCGGAACCGCTGCCCGCCAGAGGTGGACAATTTCCTCACCGGCGTCCAGATTGAAGCTAGTCGCGCCCATGTTGTTCACTCACCCCGTTCAGCCTATGGTCCCCGTGGCCACGGCCAGATCAACGGAAGATTTGACGATCGTACTAATTACCGTGATCACCGGAAAGACAGCAACTACGACAGCGGCAGCGACGACGATAGCGACAGAGAGCGAGACGATGACCGGTACTCCTACAAGCCTAACAAGGTTGCAACGGCAAAGACGACTACAACTTGGTCGGAAGTGTCGAGTCCTAAGGCATACAGACAAGGTACCGCCGTCCGGCTTTCAGGCTCCCCACCAAGCCATGGCTCGGGGAGACTCGGCTTGCCAACGAGCAACATCGAAGAGCTCGTCCACGGCCTGAAAGTAAGTACCGGCGGCAAGCCGCACGAGTACGGGACCCAATACGGGGCGGCTCCGGAGGCAGTGAAACCCTACGGACACGCTTACAACAGCGGGTACAGTTCCGACGGTACGACGAAGTACCGGCAGACTCCCGAAGCGGTGAAACCCTACGGCGGTGAAGTTGCAAAGCCGTACGGGTACGGCCATGAAGCTGCGAAGCCGTACGGTGCAGCGACGAAGTACGGTGGTGGTGCTAATTACTTTGCTTCTTCGTCTTCGTCTTCGTCTTCTTCTTCGGTGATCGATTGTTACGAGGCGGCGAAGAAGTACAACGGCAAGGTCATACGAACTTAAACTTGATTAACAATGGTATCGTATACTATATATACGAGGGTGATATATGATATATATATATATATATAAATTATAATAAGGTTTCTGGGTCGTCCTTGTACTAGTGTGTTCTCAGCTATATAGCCGATCGGTTATGTCGTAATTTGCTTTGATGGGATAATATATATATATATATGTATGCATGCATGTGTGTTATGTGTATATGGTACTGTGATACGTATAAATTATTGCGATTGCTATATATGGGGTGTTGTTCATTTCAAATTATTTAGTATCACCAATATATAGTATTTAAAGAGATTGGCGCCGCGACCTTGTTAGGCACGTGGTGCATTTTCTCAAGAGTAAATTGCCGCCAATGTACTTAATGTTTGACCGATTGCGATCTATGTGCCCATGATTATTTTTTGCTTAATATACCCAAAGTCGCTTCCGTTAAATATTTTCGTGCACCCCGTCATTTGACCGTCAACCCTCGTCACATATTTGTCACCTAAGTTGTTGTGTCACCAACAACCACACCCACGCGGCACACAATTTATTTTTTATTTGTGCCCGTGGGTGGGGTTGTGGGATTGAGGCAATGTTAATTTATTTTTAATAAATAAAAATAAAACTCATATATTAGGTCATTATTAAATCATTCTAATAATTAATTAAGTCCGTCATAAATATTTCACGGGCCCGAGTGGGCCCGTCATAATTTATTGTAGTCGGGTCGAGCCCGAAAAACACAGTGGACTCAAATTCCGATTCGGACATTTTTTACGCACGAAATATTATACGACAACAACGATCATATGCCAATGCATGAAAAACAGTGATATTAAGATGAAATAATAAAAAGATGCATTATAGTTTTTACCATATTATTTTGTTGGTTGAGTGAGATGTAATTATCTATTCATATAAGTTGTCCACCTTCTAGTTAACTTCTAAATTCTAATTATTAATGCTATAACAAATCATTTTCTATATATATATCATATATGTACATATTTAGTAGACACACTCTTTAGATAATTGTTTTGTAACCAAATGACGAGTTTCATTTCTTTTCTATATTAAAGACATTGAAGTTTTTAAAAAAAATACACACCACCTGGTTTTACAATACCATATAAAGCTATTTATTCTAAGCAAAAGTATAATAATAATTGTTGATGCCAAAAAATAATTAAACATTGTACCGGTTCAAAGTTGAATATTGGGCCCGGCTCATCGTCGTTTGTTGACTTTCCTAGACTAGAGGCTAGAGGGTTGACATTCCTCCTTTACATATTAAGTAAAATGTTAATACAATAAAAAAAAATATGTTATTTTGTTGGAGTTGCTTTACATCTTCATCTTGAATTATAAAAATTCAAATTGTATATCCTTGAATATCATCGTGCCATGTCACTTGTGAAATCATCCTTTTATAATATATAGATTAGAATTAACTCAAAATTATATACACACGATTTTGATTCTATAAATAATTAAACAAATGTTTTTATTATATAAAAATTCATATAGAAACCCGCAAAATTGAATCATCCATCTTCGTCGCCCAAATTACAACTCCAATTCAAACCACATTTAAACTCTTTTCCACCAGAAAATTAAAAGGGAATTCAAAATTTATATAATATATATAAAAGGGTTTAATAATTTTGGGAATCATGTCGGCCAAAAACCACCAATTTCAACCCTATTTTTTTTCTCCTTTTTAATTATTTTTAAAAAACCAAAATATTGGTACCTTTTCGTCAATAATTTTTTTACCTTAATAAACTAGCAATAAGAAAATGTGTAAATAAAAAAACCCAGACAAGTTGCCTCTCTTCACCCTCGCTCGCCGCTCTGTCTCAAAAGTCGTCTTGCTTGTTTCAAACAAAATGTAAGATAACGACCATTATGCACGCACATGTAGTTCATAATATGGGGTTTCATCTTATCTATCTTCCAATGTAGTTCATATCTTCCTTTGACAGTGAAGTTTGGAGGTAATAAATAAAGCTTATTTATTTCTCTTTCTGTGTCATCCTATCCACGGCCGGCCCAACCCTATGGACGAGTTGGGCCGTCGCCCAAAGCCCCTTTTAGACTAGTTTATTAATGTGTTGTATACGTTTTGCTATATCGTATAACTCCTGCAATATCCTTAATTCAATAGCTTCTGCAATATTGTATTGCAAGCTCTCAAAAAAATTCTCATAATAATGACTCTCCCAAGGACCCGAAAAGGGTTGGGCCGGCCCTGATCCTATCTATCTGCAATGTGGTAATTACAATCGTAGTGACTCCTTTAGTCTTGATTCCAATTGTACCGACTATTTGTCTCTTGCTTCTTTTTGACTTTTTTTGTCGTTTACTATTTTATTTTTTCTTTTTATGTTGAACTGATTTCGGATCCATGTTATGATAGGATAGTGATTCGTAAATTTGGACTGAAGATGAAGTACAAAATCGGTTACATGTGTGATCTTGACAAAGGAGGCCATGCATTGCAGAGAGGAAGCTTCGGCTCCGCGCAACTAGATCGAAACGCAACCTTGCTTCAATTGTGATTAACATATACGAGGTGTTTCATAATGTTAGTATTCAGGCTGGATTTGATAGCACTTTTTTAAAATACAATATTTTTGTTATTCTATTCACAAGGATCTTTAGGAATTGTACTTTTTTTGTGTGTGCACTACAAATCAGATTCTTAAATGTGCAGGACTCGGTTTTGCTTATCTTTGAGGCTTCAGCAACTGCTCTCCTGTGATGACGGTATCAGTTTAACTCACATAATTTTGATGTCATTCAAATGTTGGTACTTAACTTCTTTCGTTATTTACACTCTTTGGTGCCTCTGTAATTTTAAGTTTCAATTGTGATTTGTTCAAGCTAAAAATAAGAGTTAATCGCTCTAATTTCCGATGTCCAGTTTTCCAAAATATAATATGTTTTTTTTTCTTTTATTTTTATTTTAGTGTGGTTAAAGTCACAAAAATACATGGTGTTTTATACTTCCAAAGATAACGCTTCACCGTCCATTGTCCACTGCGTTGCTTCTATGGTAAGATTCTTTTTCTCAGATTTTGTAAAGATCATTATTGGTTTCATTGAACTTAGGAATCCTTATTATGTAAGTTTGGAAAAAAGTTGCTTTGGGTTATTTTAACTGAAATGATGCATAATAGAATGCTCTGTTTTAGTTGACTTAACATCTCTGGTTACAAATAGCAAAGAGTTTGATAATTAATTTTTGGTTACATATTGTTCAAAAGCATGTAATCAAACAACAATAGATGCATGCTTTTAAAATTATGATTGGATTGTTTTGTTTTTCTTTCAAATATCAATGTTATTGACTTCTCATATAACAAAAAAAAAAAAAAGATTCTTGATCTTTGAATACTAAACAATGTTATGGAAAAACAATTTTTCTTCCATAAGCTACAAGATTTTTCTAATCAGATGATGTTTAGAATTTATTTGGTTATCTAAATATGTTTTTCAGTATGTAAGTTATGATTCATGGTAAATACGAGACTGGAAGTATTTTTCTTTTTATGAAAGAAAATGTGCACTACTACGAAATAGATATAGTTTTCGTGATTTTATTTCAAAGTTTGCTACCATTGTTCTTGGCTGGAGTTGTGTAACACACGAAATGAGATTTGAGTTGTGGTGCATGAATAGACGTAAGTGGTGATTCCCGGGCACCATCGTTGTAAATAACTTCACGGGAAATGGTTCGGCTGTGCCGACACCACCATAATATTATGGAGTCTAGCAGACGCTACACTATTATTGTAAGTTTATTGAATGATTATGTAGAGAAATATTAACT
This sequence comes from Parietaria judaica, assembly GCA_954871525.1. Lineage (NCBI taxonomy): Eukaryota > Viridiplantae > Streptophyta > Magnoliopsida > Rosales > Urticaceae > Parietaria > Parietaria judaica. The sequence continues at coordinate 14,201,206 of OX940862.1, forward strand.
GAGCTTATACGTATATGTGTTTGTGAGCTCTCTAAACTATTTTATATAATTTTTATCACATTTTCTTTAACATTTTGGAGAAAAATATCTAATTTTACATTCGAGTTTTTCCACTGATTTTTTTTTCTTCTCTTCTGAGGGAAAGTCTTTAAGTCAGCTTAGACATGTGGTTGAAGAGCTAAGGACGAGTAGGAACACTTTAGGCAGAAAATAGGTGTTGTTGCTTTCAATGGTATTTTTGCACCGAAATATTTATACAACCAGGTTTGTTTTGTTTGAATTTTTATACTAGTTGGTCCTTACACTTAATTTGCAAGAAAACTATTGATTATTTAGATTAAACACGAGGATTTTTGTTTATTATTTTAATGTTGTTGGCTTCTGAATATAGAACGTGGCTTATTATTTTTAATTCCAATTTACACTATTCTTACAAAACAACAAGTGCAATATAGACTAAATGAATACGTTTTGTAAGAATATTATTTTAATTCCAATTTACACAATTCTTGCAATTTGCAATCATATAATTATTTAGCTATCTGATTCGGGACTAATAAAAGCCAATAACGATAACCTATTCAACTTTTGTGTTGTTTACATAGATAAACATGAACATTTACCGGCATTCTCTGTAAACAAACACGTTGAGGACTTGAATGAAGAGATGATTAACATGTAAAAACAATTCAAGTGAGAAACAAGTTTGAATATTTGGTCTCTCACTTTTATCCAATCCTAAAAAAAATTATTATTTTTCTATAATTATAATTAGATAGGATCGGTCATTAAGGACTTGGCGAAGCTTCAATTTCTTAATTTTCACCATAAAAAAAATAAAAAAATTTAGAATGAATGTTGAATTAAATCATTACTTCGCATCTTTAAATAATTGTAGAAAGAATGTTGAACTATATTTTAAATAACTATCTTTAAGCAAATGTTGAAAGTCAAAGGAGTGAAAGATAGTGCCAATCAGGTTTCATTATACCTTAATATGTTAAAGAGTAGGCTGAGTTTAATATTATTTATCTTATTTTCCAGAATCTCTATTGTTACAAAATATTTTTTAAAATTATAATTATTTTTTTTTACAAAAAATTACATTAAACAATTAATTAATTGATAGCCATTTTAAAAAACTTTTCATAGTAAATATCGTCTTATTCAAGTATAAAATTTGAGGAACATCAGAAATTTGTGTAATTGTTGAATTCCATAGTGATATATATATATATACACTATATTACGTAATTAATATTTCAAATGCTTAATTTATTTATTTTAATTGCACGTGCCGCTCCACCAGTAAAATATAATAAGATATCATTCTTATTCTTAGTCATTAAGGTTCAGTAGTTTCCAATTCTATAAAATATGTCCGTTTCAACATTTAATAGCGAGAAGTTTCCAATTCTATAAAATATAGGGTTCTTAAAGGTAATAGCCAATCTTGAAAGTGTGTTTAGCAAAATAGCTAAACTTTGGTTAATTTTGTAAACTAGCCAATTAACCATTTAAGTGAATTTGTAATTACATTATTACCCTTAATAATTAAAAACGAAATTTAAAATAAATTCAAATTAAAATCGAATTTTATGGGTTATTAATCTGAAAAAATTTAATTAATTAATGCTGAATATTTACATTAATTAGCCTTGGGAAATCTGATCATTAATTGATATTGGCATTGATTACAACATTAATTCACCCACTTTCCTCGTTGAATTCCTCTTTTTAGGTTGAATTCAATTTTTAAATAAAATATATTGACCACGTTTTGAACCACTTCTCTCTCCTTAAAACCTCACTCTCTTCGAGCTTCATCGATCATCTTCGAGCTTCCACCGTCGGCGTCGCAATCACCGACCATTAACGGCGAGGCATCACCGACCATCAACGGCGTTGTAATCACCGACCATTAACGGCGAAGCATCACCGACCATTAACGGCGAGGCATCACCGACCATTAACGGCGAAGCATCACCGACCATTAACGGCGAGGCATCACCGACCATTAACGGCGTGAATATCACCGACCATTAACGACGTCGCAATCACCGACCATTAATTTACGTTGGAGCTCATTTATACTTGTTTTTACTACTTAATTTACATCAAAATATTAATTTACGTAAAAAAAATAATTTACTTTAGAGTTTTTTTTTCCTGCTAATATACGTAGTTAATATATGTTAATATATGTGTTTTATTGTGTTAATATACGTGGTTAATGCACATTTATATCTGTTAATGCACATAACGAACATGAGTTTTTGTATCGGAGCAAGAATACACGTTGCCGAGTAAATATGCTAGATAAAGTCATATTACAAACACTAACACGAAATCCTTGATCGAATTAACCATCTTAACAAGTCAAAATAATTCGAAACCATATACATTCACACGAATTAACATTATTAACCTATACGTTAACACAAATTAACTATATAGATTTGATTCATTTTAACTGCTTCTGACTCTCCTTCTCCATAATTTCGTGAATCTCCGGATCAGCAACCTTAAGCGGCCATTTCCTCCAACTTTGAGTCTTTCTCCTCGTCAGCGCTTCATCTCCGACTCCTTTAACTATAAACATGTATTAACACAAATTAATACACATTAATACACAATAGAACATGTTGCTATACATAGATACACACATACTAACACAGATTACTACACATATTAATAGGTTAATACACAGACTGCTACATGTTAATACACAGATTACTACATAATGTTAATACACGTTAATAAACAAGTTACTATGCATAAAAATAACCGTATTAACACGTCCATAATCTTAATATAATCCCAAAAGTGCCGTAACAGGAATAAAATCCGGACAACATGTTAATATTGTGATATAATGCATGTTAATTAGAGAAAAATGATTTTTGAGAATTCAGTTGGTTAATATCTATTAATTTCCATTAACACGAATATACAGTGTATTAAACGAGAACTTACAGTTTTTGCCACTTATTCCTTCGCGAGTCCCACATCGTTCGGAGGAGGCGACTTCAAGCGTAGCGACAACGGCGAAGGACGGGACAAATTCAAGCGTAGCTACGGCGGCGAAGGACGGGGTGACTTCAAGCGCAGCGACGACGGCGAAGAACGGGGCGACTTCAAGCATAGCGACGACGGTGAAGGACGGGGCGACTCCATTGATGGCGTTCGGAGCTTGGCACTCGCAGAGGTGATGAAAAAAGAGGTGAAGGTGAAGACGGCGTCGTTCGGAGGAGGCGACTTCAAGCGTAGCGACGACACTGAAGGACGGGGCAACTTCAAGTGTAGCGACGACGGCGAAGGACGGGGCGACTTCAAGTGTAGCAAAGACGGCGAAGGACGAGGCGACTCCATTGATGGCGTTCGGAGCTTGCCGCTTGCAGAGGTGGTGGAAACATAAGTGAAGACGAAGGCAAGCCGTCGAACTCCGGTCGTTAAGGGTGGTGAAATCATCGGTGGAGCGCCTTCATTGTGAAATGTCGAAACCCTAGCTTGCAAGAGATCTCAGTTTCAACGTGAGAGGAAAACCAGAGAATAAATCAAGAGAGAGAAAATACAAAATATTATCCTAATTAATAGCAAAAGAGGTTACAATCAAAGATTTAGTCTCATAATATGAAATCCACTTTAATAGGTGATTAGGTTGAAACGTGATTAGCTAAAAAATTTAATTTTTTGAATTAAATTTAAATGTAATCAGTTACCATGATTTGTGCTGATAAGGTTAATTATCATTTTAATTAATTACGAAAATAATAATTTAAATTGATTAATTAAAGGGTATTTTAGGAATAAAATTGAATTTAATATGCCACCTCATGTTAATTGGCTAGTTTACAAAATTAACCAAAGTTTGACTATTTTGCTAAACCTATGTTTCAATCTGGCTATTTGGTGCAATTTCTCTAAAATATATCGTTGCAAGAGAGAGAGAATATAATCAGAATCACTCGCATTTCTCTCTCGCTTCTCCGGAACCCTAGAAGAATCCTTTATTCTTCTTCTTCGCAATCGATGGAGAAACACTTCTTTCTGGCGGTGGCGGTTTCTCTCGAGCTCGGCTCAGCCGGCCGACACAGTGAACCATGACGATGCTTCCCCCGAAATGCCTGCTTGCGAAAACAACTTCGTTCATGTAAGAAATCTCTGATTCCTGCTCAATTTTGCGATGATATCTGTTTGGAGACCGATGAAGTTGGAAATTGAGAACTATGTTTGGCTTGATCGGTGCTTACACCATCCATGTTTGAAATCGATTGCTGTAATTTACCTGATGTTAATCGTCCTGTTATGGATCTCCATTTAGGGTTTCCTTATTCGTGTTTCGCCCGTTTGATGCTCTTCGGTTACTGCATAGTGCATATATTCGTATACAAATTTACTTACGTGACGAAGTTTATTGATCTGGTATCTGATTGGGTAGTGCTTCACGAACTTTTCTATAAGAATCAAAGTTCTGAATTTCCTTGAAGTGAGATTTCTGATTTTACGTAATTAAGGAAATGAGATTTCTTAATTTACTTGATGTTAATAAGATCAATGTGTGCAAGGTGTCTTTGTTCTTAAATTTTTCCACAAGTTCATTGACAGTGGCTTTAATGCGTGATGATGAGGGTGCAGTTTGATTGACAACACCCTTTCCCGAAGAAACCACGGTGCTTTTAATTCATTACAGTCCCTTGTATACCCACTGTGATCATTTACTTGATGTTTTAAACTTTTCAAGTTTATACTCACTGTGATATGTGGTCCCTCCATGAAAAACCGATGTCGGCTTAATCAGAAATGGCCCTCGGCTCTATACCCACTGTGATAATCGGAAATGTCCCTTGATGAAATATGATGTCGGCTTATTCTTTAGTTCGAATATCGTTACTGTCCCGCGGTGAAATATGATACCGGCTTGAACTTTGGTTTGACAAATGCAAATGCCCCTCGGAAATCCGATGTCGGCATAATCGGAAATGTCCCTCGGCTTTATAGCCACTGTGATAATGAGAAATTTCCCTCGGAAATGTTCAAAATCGGAAATTTCCCTTAATAAAATACGATGTCGGCTTAATCAGAAACGTCCCTCGGCTTTATACCCATTGTGATAATCGGAAATGTCCCTCGAAAGAAATACGATGTCGGCTTATTCTTTGGTTTGAATATCGTAAATGTCCCGCGGTGAAATATGATATCGGCTTGATCTTTGGTTTGACAAATGCAAATGCCCCTTGGAAATCCGATGTCGGCATAATCGGAAATGTCCCTCGGCTTTATAGCCATTGTGATAATCGGAAATGTCCCTCGAAAGAAATACGATGTCGGCTTATTCTTTGGTTTGAATATCGTAAATGTCCCGCGGTGAAATATGATATCGGCTTGATCTTTGGTTTGACAAATGCAAATGCCCCTCGGAAATCCGATGTCGGCATAATCGGAAATGTCCCTCGGCTTTATAGCCACTGTGATAATGAGAAATGTCCCTCAGAAATGTTCAAAATCGGTAATGTCCCTTGATAAGATACGATGTCGGCTTAATCGGAAATGTTCAAAATCGGTAATGTCCTTTGATAAAATACGATGTCGGCTTAGTCGGCCCCTCGGCTTTACACTGTGATAATCAGAAATGACCCTCGGAAATGTCCCTTGATAAAATACGATGTCGGCTTAATCTTTGGTTCATTGACAGTGACTTTAATGCGTGATGATAAGGGTGTAGTTTGATTGATAACACATTTTCCCGAAGAAACCACAGTGCTTTTAGTTCATCACAGTCCCTTGTATACCCACTGTGATCATTTACTTGATGTTTTAAACTTTTCAAGTTTATACTCGCTGTGATATGTGGTCCCTCCATGAAAAACCGACGTCGGCTTAATAGGAAATGGCCCTCGGCTTTATACCCACTGTGATAATCGGAAATGGCCCTCGGCTTTATACCCACTGTGATAATCAAAAATGTCCCTTGATGAAATACGATGTCGGCTTATTCTTTAGTTCGAATATTGTAAATGTCCCGCGGTGAAATATGATCTTGGCTTGAACTTTGGTTTGACAAATGCAAATGCCCCTCGGAAATCGGATGTCGGCATAATTGAAAGTGTCCCTCGGCTTTATAGCCACTGTGATAATGAGAAATGTCCCTCGGATTCAACATCGGAAATGTCCCTTGATAAAATACGATGTCGGCTTAATCTTTGGTTTGAAAATTGTAAATGGTACCTCAATGGAATAAATGTCGGCTTATTTTTTTGGTACTAATATCGTAAATTTCCCGCTGTGAAATAAGATTTCGGCTTGATCTTTGGTTCGAAAAACGTAAATGTCCCTTGATGAAATAGATGTCGGCTTATTCTTTAGTTGGAATATAGTAAATGTCCCGCGGTGAAATATGATCTCGGCTTGAACTTTGGTTTGACAAATGCAAATGCCCCTCGGAAATCGGATGTCGGCATAATCGAAAATGTCCCTCGGCTTTATAGCCACTGTGATAATGAGAAATGTCCCTCGGAAATGTTCAAAATCGGAATGTCCCTTGATAAAATACGATGTTGGCTTAATCGGAAATGTCCCTCGGCTTTGCACTGTGATAATCAGAAATAACCCTCGGAAATGTCCCTTTATAAAATACGATGTCGGCTTAATCTTTGGTTTGAAAATCGCAAATGGTACCTCGATGAAATAAATGTAGGCTTATTTTTTTGGTACGAATATCATAAATGTCCCGCGGTGAAATAAGATCTCGGCTTGATCTTTGGTTCGGAAAACGCAAATGTCTCTCGGGAATCCGATGTCGGCTTAATCGAAAATGTCTCTCGGCTTTATAACCACTGTGATAATCGGAAATGTCCCTTGATGAAATACGATGTCGGCTTAATTTTGCAAATGTTATTTGTTTGGATTATGAGAAAGTTGGAAACTGAGGCGAGAAAGTTCTTTTGAGAAATATGTTTAGCTTGATCGGTGCTTAACAACACCGTTCATGTTTTGAAATCTCTTGTTAGTCATACGGTTTGAAAAACGCAATTGTCCCTCGGAAATCCGATGTCGGCGTAATCGGAAATGTCCCTCGGCTTTACAATGTGATGATCGGAAATGACTCTCGGAAATGTCCATTGATAAAATACAATGTCGGCTTACGCTTTTGTTCGAAAATCGCAAATATCAATTTAGTCTTTTGATCTATTTAGTCTATTTAAGCTAGATGAATGACTCATTGTTGAGGTATTCTCTGTTAGATTTATATTAATATCAATTAAGTTCAGTGTTTATGGGTTCTTAAGAGTGATAGCCAATCTTGAAAGTGAGTTTAGCAAAATAGCCTAACTTTGGTTAATTTTGTAAACTAGCCAATTAACCATTTAAGTGAATTTCTAATTACATTCTTACCCTTAATAATAAAAAACGAAATTAAAAATAAATACAAATTAACCACGTAATTTGTGGGTTATTAATCTGAAAAAATCAATGACATTTATTATGAATAATTATATTAATTATGAATTCATTTATTTTCATTAATTGAAAATATTGTTATTAATTGAAATACCTATTAATATGGTAACAACCAAAATCAAACCCCCTTTTTTTTGTAATTCAAATTTTAAATTCAAACATTCATATAATTTTTGGATTTATTTTTTTAAAAAAAATATCAACAAATTAAAGACGCCAATTAACATAAATCAACAACGAAAAACTGTAAGTTAACATCGAATTAACGTAAATTAACAACGAATTTACAATGAATTAACAACGAATTTACGTTAATTTACGTAAATTAACAACGAATTTACAATGAATTAACAACGAATTTACGTTAATTCATAAATTAACAACGAATTAACGTTAATTAACAACGAATCAACGTAAACTAACAATCAAAAATATTATGATTCCTCAAATTTAAATACAATAATCAAATATTTAAATACAAAAAATAATCTCTCTCTTTCCCGTAAGACCGCCGAAGTTTTGCCGTCGATCGCCATGGCCTCGGTATTTCCGAGCAAGTGCTCCGATGGAGGAGCTCCTTCGCGCGCAACGGGGGCAGCGAAATCTCATCGCCGTTGGAGGCGTCGGAGCCGGCGGTGCTGCTCCCCCCCGGAAACGGGGATCCCAACAGCCTAAAAAAAAGGTCTTGCCCTCGGCGCTCCCTTCCTCATCCTCGCCGGAATCGTCGTTGTCGTCGGCCAAGTCCCCGTAGAACCCGACGAGCTCGTTGTCGGGCTGCAGCGCAGCGTTGGGGGAGGATCTGGGGCGGGGCTTGGGCGGCGTCTCGCTGCGTTGGGGGAGGATCTGGGGCGGGGCTTGGGCGGCGTCTCGCTGCGATTGGATCTCGTCGGGGATCTTCGACTCGCTGCGAGGGATCTCGTCGGGGACCTTCGACGCCATGGATTGCCAGAGAGCGATAGAGAGATTTGTACAGAGGAGAGAGAGAGAGAGAGAGAGAGAGAGAGAGAGAGAGAGAGAGAGAGGATCGATGTAATTAAGCTGATTTTTTTTTAATTAAACTAATAAGTAATCAGTTACCATGATTTGTGGGATAGTGATAATTACCAATTTAATTAATTACGAAAATAATAAACGAAATTGATTAATTAAAAGGTATTTTAGTATTAAAATTTGAATTAAATATGACACCTCATGTTAATTGGCTAGTTTACAAAATTAACCAAAGTTTGGCTATTTTACAAAATCAAAGTTTCAATTTGGCTATTTGGTGCAATTTCTCTTTTTTTTTTAGATCATCAATTTGGGTTCAATCAGTTTCCTAGAGTGAGTTTTTCTCATTTAGTCGAATGTAATTTACTTGTTTTAAATAATGGCATTCAGATAACATCAGGGTTTTGCTTCTAGATTCTACTGGCAGGTTCGTTTATTTTTTGGGGTTTTTAACTGTAAGATGCTTCTTGCCTGTATAAGTTTTTTTTTTGTTTTTCGTTGGGGAAAGTATTATAAATAGCTCATAATTATAAGGGTTAAATTTAAGTTGATGTGTTTCAAATACAGCTTTCTTTTTTTACTAGATATATAACATAATGCATACCATATAAGACAAATAAGACTTGATATTCCATATATATATATATGTAGATAAATTTTTATCAGACTTCGCTTATCAGGATCCTCTTATTAGATTATAAGGTTTTGTCCCTTGGCTTAATCGGAAATGTCCCTCGGCTTTACACTGTGATAATCAGAAATGACTCTCGGAAATGTCTCTTGATAAAATACAATGCCCGTTTAAGCTTTGGTTCAAAAGTCGCAAATACTTAATGAAGTCAAATGTCGGCTTATGTTTCTTCTTCAAATATCGTACATGTCCCGTGGTGAAATATAATCTCGGCTTGATCTTTGGTTCGAAAAATGCAAATGTCCCTCGGAAATATTTTGTCCGCTTAATCAGAAATGATCCTCGACTATATACCCCTTGGGATAATCAGAAATGTCCTTAAATGAAATACGATGTCGGCAATGAAATAAAATGTCGGCTTATTCTTTGGTTCGAATATCGTAAATGTTTCGGGGTGAAATATGCTCTCGGCTAGATCTTTGTTTCGAAAACGCAAATGACCCTCGGAATTTCGATGTCAGCTCAATTGGAAATGTCCCTATAAACCCAAAACCTCGCTCTGATACCAAATGTTGGTAATCATAATCGGAAATGTCCCTCGGAAATATCACTTGATGAATTACGATGTCGGCTCAATCGTTCGTTCAAAACAAAAATGTACCTCAATGAAATTAAATGTCGACTTTGGTTCGATCGTAAATGTCTCGAGGTTAAATATAAATGTCGGCATGATCTTTGGTTCGAAAAATGTAAATTCCCCTCGAAAATGTTGGCATGATCTTTGGTTCGAAAAAACGCAAATGTCCCTCGGAAATCCGATGTCGGCTTAATCTTTGGTTCGACAATCACAAATTTACCTTAATGAAACCATATTGATTGTTCCTAAAATCACGAATTTTCCTCGGGGAAATACTATGTCGGCTTAATCGTTGGTCCTAATATCGCAAATGTCCCTCGGCTAAATACAATGTCGACTTAACGGGTTCAGTGCAACGCTTCTTGAGGCGATGGGGCACATTATTCCCCTCACCCTTCTGGTTGTGCTCGTTCAAAAGGTGGTAGCATCATGATTCATGACGATGTTTTTGGGGAGGTGCAAAAGGAGGTCCGATGAGGGTTTCTCTCTAAGCATACGAGTAAATTATTTCATTAAAAATCTTATCACGTATCAGTATATCTATCAATTATCCTCCATATTCGGCAAATTGGTTCGAAAAGTCGATATTGATTGAAAAAATCTTACCAAAACTATTAATATAAAGCGAGAGTTCCTAATCCAATTATAATGCAGCAAGAGAAGCGTGAGTAAACACCTCAAGCTCACGTCATCCTTCATTTCGTATTTCATTTCTTTTCCTTCCTACACCTTCACGTTTCTTATTACTAATGGATTGCCTGCCCTTCGCGCGATCGCGATGATGATAATATAACTTTAGATTAATATGTTAAAAAGATCCGTCTATATATTCTTACAGTGACATAAAATTGTGACAATTGTTTTGAAAAATAAGAATGTTTTTTTATTATTATTCAATAACATTTTAATTATATTTTGTAAATATCTTTCAAGCTTGCTTTATTATAAACAAAATAATACCCTTATTATGTAAATTAAATTAAGAAATAATAAAATATAATGTAGTTATTCTTATCTAAACAAACAATACGTTTGATAGTACCGTACTATTAGTACGGCAAAAGGCTAAGGGCTGTTGCAAAGTCACAAACTTTCACATATATTATGTATCTGAGAAATCGCGAGATCAACGAGGGAAAAAATAATTTCCTGCACCAAGTTTTCAAACATTGATCACCTTTTACTGACACACTATGGTTACCCCTTCGGACTGTTGTCACTGTCTCTATTCATTACCCCGTCGTTGCCATCATTCTTTATTCCGTTGTCACGGTTCTTTATGCCGCCGCCATGGTCAATTTTTGTACCATGAATTAAGCATATACCGTTCTTTATTTGCCTTGAATTAAGCATATATGACAAAAGATACTGCTAATCATAAAAGCATCTTGAGAATAATAATAATAAAAAAAAAAGAATGGACAAAAATATGAAATTCGTTTCCAACACACCATAGCTCACTCTTGAAAAATTTGAGACTGAAATTCAAGGAATTTTCAATAAGTAACAGTTGTAACTTGTAAATAACTATCAGAACACAAACACACAAACCTTTGTATTCTAAATCTTACTTTAGAGAGATTCTGACAAGAAGAAAAATCTATAAAATACTATATTCTTAAAAGTTCAAACTCGTTGTGTCGTACAGCTTGGCCGGCCGTGCACATTCGACATGTAGCTCACACAACAAGCAGCACACATGCCATAAGCACTTGCGATAAAAAAAATCCTCATCAACAACCACAGATCGTAAGACCAACCCCGAGAAAATTATTGGAAAATAAATAAAAAAGAAAAGGAGAAATGAACGAAAAGCCCATTTTGAGTCAAACTTTTTTTTTTAAAAAAAAATGCCCGTTGAGTGTAGTTTTTACTCTTACAAATGGACATTTCTTAAAATGTTTGACATAAAATTAAGCAATTCGTACAATTTCCTAAAGAAAACATTTGAAGCTCCCGAACAATCTACGTGCTTCGTGTGCCTTTTAAGTAACGAACTATACTCATATATGAACACACACATACTGTCGACAGTTTACAAAATGATGACTTTCTGTATTGTAATCTATATATATATAAAAGCAAAATAACTTAGTACCCTAAAAAACACAGTTTTTATCCCCGTTCTATTTTCTCCTTTTTTTTGAATTTTTTTTATTGAAAAAAACCTCGCACGTCGTATCCCTTCATTGACGGTTTGAGTATGGGTCGTCATGTTGATTCAGCATCTCCTCCGAAGAGGAACGTCTCCTCGCTAAACCTGAACGTCTCTCAGCCATGCCTCTTCGAACACAAATGCAACTTTCCCCAGGCCCAACCATGCCTCTTCGAACACAAGTCACGCTTCTTATAAAATCCTTCACGGGCGAAGCAACCATTTCTGCGCTTCTTCTCTCTGCCAAATCTAACTACGGAGTTTCTTGAAGGAGCCCACCGCCTAACCAACTCCGTCAATCGTCTCCTCTTCATCTTCCTCTCGACTCTGTATGCTTTTCAGTTTTAGATTTCAAGTATTAGAATTACCGTTCATGCTATTTCTATATGGAGTTTTATTTGAATTTTTGTGGTTCTTGCCCTGCTTCATATATTCCAAATATTGATCTCGGTATTCGATCAGATTCGATCTTCCACTTCGTCATGTGAGAGAATACCTTTTTTAACAGATATTTTTGGCTAAGATTTGAATTTTCGTTCTTGAATTTTTGTGGTGCTTTAAGTCCGTTCACCAACTGTTCACTATAATGTCTGAGTAAAGAACAATCCATGGACTCCTCAAGTGCATGGCAAGTCTTATCGTGTAGAAACTTGGACAACCCGTTCATAATAGAGCAACGTTAAGAAAGAGTGGAGTTTGATTGAGTTTTCTAAGTTAGTTTGGTTAAAGTACCTTGTAATACATGTTTTGTTTAATAATCTTCCACTAAAATGGTTATACTCCAATATTTATTTTTAATATCTTTGTTTATGTACGGTGTGCTCCTAATTTGATCATAAGACTTTGATTTATATCAATTATTAATCATAGTTGAGACTATGATAGGGTTTTCTTGCTAAAAATCTATATGTTCACGTAGATTAATTATATCCATTTTAAACGAAACACCACTGAAAGACGGTGTGTTTTATATTTATTCCGAAGACCAATCTATAGTCCTCGATATATATATATATATATATATATATATATATATATATATATATTTTTTTGTGATTTCAGTGTTACAGGAAGCAAATAAAATTTCTGTTTTTTTTTATCATGTATATAAATGCCACGATTCCAGCATCTCCTCGGCTTTGGGTTGGATCTTCCAGATTGTAGGTTCATTTTATGCTTTCATCTTCATTTGAATTCGTAGTTATATGCTATGCAATTATGGTTCTTTATTTAAATTTATGGTTTGATTGCTTAGTTACACTTAATAGAATTTGTAATTGGAATGAGTTCTACTTATCTTTATATCATGTTCTTTTCAATTTGTTCCCGCTGATTATATTGCTCGGTTCTATTGGCTCTGTACTTTTGTTTTGTGATTTCGATTTAGCTTTTTAGGTTGAATTTTGATTCTTTAGATTTATGGTATCGGTTGTATTGGCTCTGTACTTGTGTTATGCGCTTTCTATTTTCCTGTAAGATCGAATTTGGTTTCTTTACATTTCTGGTCTTAGTTAGGTTTGAAATTGGCTCTATGAGGCATCGTTTTCGCTTGCAGAAGTGCGTTAATTCACGTGTTCCTCTAAACGCGACCACTTAATAAAAAATATCTGCATTAAATTTATATTCAACCCTTATTCATGTTCATTTTTTTTTTCTTTTCCCCTGAACAACCAGCAAGTGATTATATCCAGATTGTCGGTTCGTTTTATGCTCCGATCGGGTTTTGTTTATGCTTCAGTCCCACATCTCTCTCCAGAAGCAAGACCATGTCTTCCTACCCGTCAAGGTCCCTCTCTCTTTTTCTTCTTCTTTAATGGTTCTGTAATCATTTTTTGTGATTTCAGTGTTTTTGTACAGGAAGCAACTAATTTTTTTTCCATGTATATGAATGCCACTATTCTAGCATCTCCTCGGCTTTTGGTTCCGTTTGGATCGTCCAGATTGTAGGTTCATTTTATGCTCACATCTTCATTTGAATTTGTAGTTTTATTTAGTTAATTTGATGTTGAAATTTTATTTGAAAATCCAATTTTTTATCAATTCAATCAACACACATATTTATGTTTAATAAAATATCTTGATGGAGAAATAGATTTGAAAATCAAAGGATTGTTTGGATTTTGTTCTTTGTATTTACTGGTGAGTCTTTGTTCTATAAGTATTTGAAGTGCGATGATTACTAAAGTCGAACATCTTTAGTTTATATGTGTGGCTTTAGATTTATTATATGATTTGATTTTCACATGTAGGAATTTCTTTACAGAATGGTGAATTTCACCAGCAGAGAAAAATGAACGGTGATAGATATTTACTGATGCAATAATTTCTTGCAATTGCAGAGGGTTGGTAACAATAGGAAACTCAAAGTTCTCAAGGCAAGTTTTGGAAATTTACCATGTGATCTATGATGCTAATACTTTATGCATTTTTTATTATGAAATCATAGGGTGCCTTTGGTACTATATGAATAAAATGTTTTGCTGCTTACAATAGATTGATCCCGGTTAACTGCTTAACATGGTCATCGACATTATCCGACAGTAAGTGAATAAACTTATACACGTGAAGTTTTGATTTCTTTCGAAGTCAATCGGTTTAATTCTATTGATATCCATATACTATTGGTTTTAAGTTTATGAAAAAGAGTATATTTCTTCTCACTTTCCAATATTAAATAGGTAATGTTCAACAAGCATGCGTCATACCACATAACACTTGACCAATGTCGGTAAAAAAAAAAAAGTAAACAAAAATGTGTCATCTCAAATTTGTCGATTTTGGGTACATAATGCTGCTATTTTATTTTTAATATGGACATATAGCGCCTGAGTTAGTCAAAAGTTAAGTAGTTATACCAATAATATCCCTTATCAAATCCACCACACTTTATTTGATCATATAGAATGATATGTGTTTTGATAGTTTAGAGAGAGAAATACATGTTTTCAGAAGCTGTTTGATTTTCAATATACTAAAACGTAAGCCATATTCTTCTTCTTCTTTTCTTATTGTTTCAGCCAGCTTTCCTCCGCCTAAATCTCCATTAACACTGTCCATAAGCTTGGCTTCAGATCTATGTCCCGTTCTCTGTCATCATTTGTTCGTGAAGTTCGTCGACGTTGCTCAGTATAATCTCCGCTTCAGGTTTTGTCTTGCATGGCTTGAATTTAGTTTATGTTCGTTGTTCTGATCTTTTTTTCGATTTAATTTTCAAATTCTTATCCGCGTTTAATTTTTAGTTTAGATTATTGATTTTCATAAAGATTGAATGACTAATGTGAGTTATTTTGGAACTAGTCGAGTGCTCGGTTGTCATAAATTGTTTTCCTGAATGTTAGAGCTGTCAATTCTAATATCTCTTTTTGCAGATGTAGTTAAACTCATCCGAGATTTCCAACTGTGAACCATCATATCTGTCAACAAAATGAGGTGACTTTTGAGTTTATATATGTTCATTCTGTTTTCTTTTATTTGATATTTTAAATTTTCATGGTGATTATAGGACTTGTGAGATCTATTAAGTTTGCCGTGTCTTCAACGAAACTTCTTCGCCATGTATGGCCATGGGTTCACCTCTTTTTCGTTTATCTGGTGAGAGACATTTTCTTGAATGTTAGGCTATGTACTTTTTCCTTTTTGGGTTGATTAAAGCTAATTTTTTTAATCTGTGCAATTTCATAATTTTTCATTTAAATTTACACAATAGACATTAGGTAGACATTAGGTTTGAGAGTAATTACAACCGTTCTTTATTTATTTACTTCTCTTCATTTTCCTTTGGATTTTAGTTTGATTTTTCAATTGAGTTGTTAAGTTTCTGCAAATTTTAGTTGATTCCATGGCTTTGTCGGTGTTTAATTTGTTTTCGGATTTTAGGTATAGCATGCTCGACTTCTTTGACTTCTTCAACCGAAAACCACTTGCTTCAGCGAGAATCCAATAAAAGTTTTCAGTAAGGATATCTTTGATTAAGTTTTCCTCATAAAAAGTTCTTGCGAGTTTGCTTCATTTCTTAATCTAATCGCTCTTCGATGAATACTATATTAGAGACTCCTTAGACCGGAGTACAACGTTGACTCCTACCAACTGTACACTTTTTAATGTATGCTTTCTCAGTTTTAGATTTTTAGTACTTGGGTTATTTTTCATCATTAATATCTTTGGATTTTTATTTTGGCTATTTATCATGAATTTTATAAGTTGTATTTGGTCTTACTGAAATTTCTTTCGTAGTAGAACTATTTCTTAGAAAATTTTAATCTCACCTTTACAATCTTAAATTTAAAGGTTTATCTAGATTCGTTTAGTTGTTAGATCAAAAATATTTTTTTAACGGTGTCAACTTATATTAGTAAATTAAGAACTGTTTTTAACGGTTTTAACTTATATTATTGGCTTCATCTCTTGGCTGTTTCGTTCTTTGAATCCCACAAAATCAGTCTTGTAAGGTTGTCTCAGCAGCCCCACTACAGGACTGTTGAGTTTATTTTCGGCCTCCAATCAAGTTAAGTCTCTGCGTCGACTAAAATCCCACCTGTGCGGTCTTTCTCACGAGTTTAGGACTCTTGGTAGTTTCATCTCAGACTCTTTGGTGGTTTTGTCTCAATCTATTCTAGATTCAGACTTCTATTTTGAAAATGTATTTTTAATTTATTGAACCAAGTTCTATAATTAAGAAAGTGAATACAATGTGTTGGATTTAATATTTTAAAATAACTCAAAGATTTAATTAAACTGGTTGAATTTTGATTAGATTTTAATTGGATTAGTAATTTGATTAAATTTTGTCTTGATTTGTATTTTTTTAAAACTCTTCTTAGAGGATCAATCCCAAACTTATATGTTAGCAATATATTAAAATATAATTATTGTGTTTATTATTTATCAAGGATAAACATATATTTTGAAAACTTATCACTAAACAACTTAGTCATTTAACATGGAGTTTATTGTGTTTATTCTTCTATCATATACTGCCTTGAAGAATTTTAGATGACATGGAGTGTATTTAGTCATTTAACAATTTAATCGGCAAATAAATCATCATTATATTTTTTGTTTACATTTCAAAATCATAATTCTTTCCCAACACTTATACGGAAGTCTGCTTTTGCAGCACCGCACCGCGACTCTCAGTATCATCTTCATCCTTCACGGGCCTTCCTCGCTATTGACCGACCTGTTGCTTTTCCACTGTTTCTCACGCTTCTTGGTCTCTCGGTGATTTCGTCTCGGGCTCTTCCTGGTTTTGTCTTTATCATTCTTAGAATTCAAAGCTTCTATTTGGCAAGGTGTTACTTTAAAAACTTGGACCAAATACAATTGGTGGCTTTTTAGTTTTTGATTTAATTCCAAAGTATTTAAATAAATTGATTGAATTTAAAATTTATGAAAATTTTGAACGTGTTTTTAAAATATGTAGCTCCATAGTTGATCCTTTTTAGCATGCAATATTTTGATTACTTTTTATTAGGATAGATATATTATTTTTAGTCATATTTAATTAATTTTCAGTGGGAGTCATGAATTTTTTCTTTATTAATATTTTTTGAAATATTTCTACTTTTATTCTTTTTATTTAGAAAAAAATTATGAATTTTTTTTATTGAAATTAGGGATAACAAATGCCGTAAATTATTATGATAATAAATTTGCAAAAATTTGAAACCACAATATAAATATCATCAATGTTAAATACAATTATTGGAGTTAAATAACTCAATAATAACTTTAACCGTTGAAACTCTATTAGCATCGTTGTAATTTGTTATTATGAATTTATCTCTTACATGTTCAACATTTTTCTTTATCAAATTCAAATATCCTAATTTATCCTCAGATAGACATTTGCAGAACATTTACGTTAACCATTCATTTTATATTTCAAAATCATCGGATTATATCAAATAAAAATCGTAAATTATATTAAATACTTAAATTGCATAGTTAATGTAGATGTATAGTTTTTCAATAATGATAGACAACAAAATTGTTTAATTTTATGTTATTTTCATCACCACCGCGCGAAGCGCGGTGCCGCTCCGTCGAAGGGCTCGGGACCTTCGCCCAGGTATGATTTCTAAAATTGTTTCTTTACTTTAGTATTGTCGATGTTTGAAAAAAAATACTTAATGAGATATTGAAAATTCATCTCTAAAATATTAATTCTCTCTCCCAACTCCCAGGTTCAGTTTCAAAATCTAGAATTTTGGAGACTCTTAAGTCTATCTGCGATTCTGGATGAAGGATGAATGATGCTGATACGAGAGCGAGACCGGGTAAAACTACCAACGTCTTCAACAACTCCTATTGTGCGGTAATATTGTAAATTTCTATATTTATCCGATGAAATGTTCAATATAATATTATTTTTTTACCGATTTCTAAGTTTGTGTCTTCTAAATAATATTAGGTACCATCGTCAAATAGATAAAAGAAAAATGTTAAGCCTTATCGTACATGAACTTGATATTGTATTGACTTTAATATCATTATCAGTAGGCAATTTTGATTGGGTTGTATTACGTAAAGTTATGATAGTTTATTGGAAGTTACTATTTGTTTTTATGGATTATTTAGTCGTTTTACTATTATTCGAATGTCTGCCACTTCTTTCCAGTGATTTTTTTCTTTTCAAATATGATGTCAATGATGTTACTGGTTCGATCTCTCAAGTGAAGTTCTCTCACTTCGGACACTCAACGCAAATCCTATTCATTTTCTCTTACGTTGTGAGTTATTGATGTGCATTTTCCTCACAACTCTAAATGCCAACATGTTTGACTACTCCGACGCGGTTAGTAATTTTGAAAATGCACATTGTGATTTGTGATTATGATTTTGGATTGTCCTAATTATTTGATTACTTGAAAATTTTGATAATCGTGATGGAGCTGATGCGATGCTCAATTTGTTACAAACACAAACGCATGCCATTTTTTTGCTATTTCTTTAATATTTTACTAAGCATCGTGAAATGCATTAGAGGAATATAAATCAATTCTTAAATTCTCTTGATGCCAATATAAATCAGGGGAAGTATAAATATGGCGACAATGAGTACAAAGATTTTCATGCTTCCTTTTTTTTTTCTTTCCCGATTTTATATTTAAAAAATGGACCATTCTCGATCTTATGTTTCGTATTAAGAAGAGCAAACTTCTGCAAATTAGTAATCCGTAAGACCTTTTCCAGGCAGTCGATGTTATGGTGTAAATCTTCGACGCATTCTGTAAACACTTCTCTGCCATTTTTCTGGTGAAATTTTTAGAATCAAGGTCGAGCATATGAAGCTCCGGTAGTTACTCGAGCTGCTATCTCTACTTAGGTAATACTCTTTTTTACCAACGTATTTTCATGTAGAATAGCTGTACGTATATTTTTTGACAAGCTCACTGGAGTGGGGGATAAACAAACCCACTGTAAATTTATTTGTCCATATAATATCACATTATAATTGATTGCAGAAATGAAGAGCATATAGATTATAAAAAATGACAGATGTGTAATTTAGTGTATTTTATTATGTCATTCAATTGAATAATGTTGAAATATTGAGTTTTTTTTTTCTTCTTTATTAAGGGTTTCGATACTGCAAGATATTGGTTACTATGATAGTTTTTTTAGTGATTTTTTTGTTGTGGCAAATTACGAATTTTATAGGAATACATGTAACGGGTATGTTTAAGAATTTTTTTGTATTACTATGATATTTATGGTTGATTATATTGATTTAACAATATAATTAGTAGTTTGAATTTTGAATCTATATGTATAAAAGCAAAATAACCTCAAGGTTCAAAAATACTATTTTTTGACCCGTTCTTTTTTCTCCTTTTTTTGAATTATTTTTAATTTGAAAAAACAAAAAATCTCGCTCGACGCATCCTTTCAATATTTATATTTTCTGTTTTCTTAAAATAATTATTTAATTGATAACTTTTTTTATAACAGTTTAATGATTTAATTAATTAAAAAAAATACAACTCGATGTGTCCCTTCAAATTTGATAACCGTTTTAATTATTTTATTCAATTAATTTAAAAAATATAACTCGACGTGTCCCTTCTATTTTGATAACCGTTTTTAATTATTTAATATATATATATATATATATATATATATATATATATATATTTGTTCTAATGAATTAGTATCTGATTCACTTATAACTAATTCCTTTATATACGATTAAAAGAATCCAAAAATTAATATTCCAAAAATAACACGTATATATAATTAGTATATTTTGATAACTGTTTTAAATAGATTTACACGTATATATTGTATATTTACACGTATATATAGATTATATATTTTGATAACTGTTTTAATTCTTTAAATATATAATTAGTATATTTTGATAACTGTTTTAAATAGATTTACACATATATATTGTATATTTACACGTATAAATAGATTATATATGTTGATAACTGTTTTAATTCTTTAAAATAAATTATACGAATAAAAACAAATAATAATTATAAAAGGATTTAGGAAATTTATACGATGCCCTTTCATAAATAACTTATTTGTTATTTATTTATAACTGATTCATAAATAATTGATTCATCCCTTATTATACGATTCAATTTTTATAAAACCTGCCAAAAAATATCTATAACCCCCTTTCAAGCGAAGCCTCAACTTGTGGAGACACAAAAAAAAAACTACCCTTCTAAGAGAAGCATCTCTTCATCTCAAGCGTCTCCTTACATAATCTCTTCATCTCTTCAAGCGTCTCCTCACAGAACAATTATGGAACACGAAACCCAGATGAAGAAAGCAACCCGCGATTCATTTACTTTACTTCCGTTCCTCATCCTCTCACTTTCATCAACGACTGCAAGCCGCCAATATCAACGACAATCCGATGTTAGTTTTTCGTTCGTTTCCTTAATTGATTAGTTTCAACAAGTGGTTGTGTCTCCTCATTCTTCCAACACGATTCTTCGAAGCATGTGAACGGTTATTGATGTCTCTGTGGTTGTCGTATCTTTTGGGAGAGATGCTAACCCATAAACTCCCTCACAACTTTCGCACCTTTGGATTCTCCCATATTCGACTTTTTACTATAGATTGTGTGTTGTGAAATTTAAATTTTTCAGAACTCTCATGCTTCATATTTCTCTCTCTCAGATCTCCATCTCGCTACGCCTTCTTCAATCCGCTGCCTAATCGGGATTCTCCCAGATTCAAAATTTTTCTAGGTTTGTCCGTGTCAAGTCACTGTTTTCGATTGATTCCGATAGGTAAGATTGGTTTTTCTTTGTTTTTTTTTATTATTTTATTGATTGTGGGTTGTGAAATTTCGCTTTCTCAGAACTCACTCTCGCTACACATTCTTCAAGCCGTTGATTGGTTGGGATTCTCCCAGAAGCAAAGGTTTTTCCAGGTTTGTCGCTTAATTTTTTTCGATAATCCAATACAATAATGGGACCAAAGAGATTAAAAGAGCAAGCAATGAAACTGATTCTTTAATATAATATTGAATTATAAGAACTGATCACCACTCTGTTAGTGGCGATAATATTCGCAAAACTGTTGAATTGAAATATTATTTCTTAATCTATAGTTACAGTGTCACAAAAATCTGCAATAGGTTTCATTATTTACCAAGTTTAACGGGTTGACAATATTATTACTTAGGTTATGATCATATTCCGGGTTTGAGCGGTTTTCGAAATTTGTTTAGAACACATATTACTACTTATGTTTTGAAAAGATTATGGGTTTGATGGTTATTCAAAACATTTTGTTCTACATATATTAGTATTTATGTCTTGATTAGATTCCGGATTTGATCAGTTTGCAGAACTTTTTAAGAACAAATAAATACTATTTATGTTTTCATCAGATTCCGTGTTTAATCTGTTTTTGGAACTTGTTAGTACAGATACTACTATTGCTTATAAGATACTACTATTGGTTTAATCTGTTTGCATCTTTTCGCCTTTTCGAGCAGGCTTCCAGTCTCCCGCTCGAAGATGCATGAAATCTAATGTCGTTGAAACGCAGCACTATTATGTTTTATTTTCAAGAAGATTTTATTGATTATTGTTTAGTTTTACTTATGGTTACAGTTTGATGATAGATTAGTTTTACAATATTACTATTCAATTCTTTCTATTACAAATTTACGGTATTGTTCTTAAATAAAAAATATTATACTATTGGATTGATTTTAACGTTTGAATGTATTGTATTTGATAGCTGATTAAATTTATATATATAGCGTTATTAAATAAGTACTAAATAAATAGTATTTCTACAACTTAATGATGGATGTCCAAATCTATTATTTTATTGTCTTCAACTTTGTTTTGTTTTAAAGTTTCCAAACCTCTTTTTTGACCGTGTATTAAAAGAATTTACAACTGTTCAGTATAGTTTATGGATTTTAAATAGTTTTTAATTTTTGCAAAACGTTTGCTTATATTACTTTAAAATTATAGTTACATCTATTGAACTAAATGAATGTGCTTTATTTTTCCTAACAGCCTACAAATGTCCGACTTTATTGAAGAAGATTGTGGATTCCTATCTCAGTTCTCACACATAGCAAGACACACACGATTTGCAAAGTTAAAGCTAAAAAGAAACTGTCGAACTAAATATTTTAGCAATGATACTCAAACAAGGATTTTTCTATCAAGTAGAATATCCAAACATGCCAGATTTGTAAGGAAAATTTCAATTATAAACAAGAGGCACAACAGGTCATACTCGAACAGAATGAAGGCAAAGCTTCAATTCATAAAGTCGGCCTCAACGCATATCACCACAATTTATAATCTACAAGGTAAATTTATATTGCCATCATGTACATTTATCTATTTAATAAAATGTAAGTAATCAAAATATGACAATACTTTTTTTTTTACATTTACGTACATTGATTTATTATACCACACTTTGTTGCTACAGTAGTTTGTTTAATTATGACATACATTTTTTTGTTCAAAAATATGATTTATTGGAAATGCACCAATGCAATTACAAGATCAAACCAGTGAGGAAAATAACAAATATCTCCACAAAGGTAGTTTACAAAATACTATTATTATGGAAACATAGATACTATTATTTTAATCATGATATCATATTACAAATGTAGACAAAATAAATATTCACCGCTTTCAAACCGGTCAATCATCAAACACTCATCTATTACTATTCAATTCTTTCTCATCAAAAACATTTAGTACTAAAAAACATATTTGGTATCGAGCTTTTTCAAATTATATGATCTTATTAAATTAAAAACGTAAATAATATTACACAACAACATATGTATTTTTAAAATCAAATTTAATATTTATCATGATATCGCATAATTAATTTACTTAATATTTTCAACGCCACCGCGCGAAGCGCGGTGCCGGTCCACTAGTATATATTATAATTAATAGGATACATCAATAGGATTCAATATACATCAATAAATGTTCCTTCAAATTCTATTTACCCGTTTACATTTTCTTTCTCGCCCAATATCAATTGTGCACTGACATCATGATTCATCACGGTAATAAAACGTTTTGATAGTTAATATATATACATGATAATACAATTGCAATATTAAATGTTATTGGAATTTAATGATAATTTATTAATTCCCAACATTCTTATAAAAAAAATATTCTAAATTCTAAGAAAAAAAAAAACTTCTCAATTGCTTAATTTGAATGTGTCATAATCACTTTGTACTTAAAAAAAAATCATTTCTCGATACATTGTCTATATCTTGTCATATCATTTGTGGATTCTTTATTTTAATATATAGTTTAACTTCACATTATTATATTTCTCCGCTCACCTTGATATTCATATGCTAGAATCTAGATCCGTTACTATTCAAGGAGCATTGTTGGCACAAACTAAATATCATAGGGACTAAAGTCCACAAATAACAAACCAATAAAAAGAAGGCATGAAGAAATAATATGGGCCCACCACTTGTCCTCTTTCTCTTCCCAAACTCTTCTTCTTCACTCTTCAGCAAAAGTCGATGTTCTAGTTTTATTATCTCCCATGGCGTTAGTGACTTATTTCGGCAAATAGCAAAACTACTAAAGAAGTTCGACGATGGAGCGTTTAAAAATCGAGGGCCGGAGACTTGTTCCTTGCTCGTTTATCGTAGGGGTGGCTCGTACTAATATATTTATTATAATTGCGGCGAAAGTACCTAACTTTTTGTCAAATTCTCTGTTGTGTATACAACCTCCGTAAATGGCGATAAAAGTACCCAAACTTGACATTTAGGAGTTGACCGAAAAAAATCCACCTATGTGGCAATCAGCCTTTGCCACATGGCACTTGGCCGCCACGTGGAATGCCACATAATTTATTTTTTTAAATATATATATTTTTAAAATATTTCTATTTTTTTTAAACAAACTTTTTTTTTTTAATAAAAAATATTTTTTTCCAATAATAACAAATAATGAATATTTCAATTTAAGTATTCATTATTGGTTATAATTATTTATTTTCAAAAAAGTGGGTAGACGAAATAAAAATCACCGCTCACGGTTCACTTGAACTCCGTTTCCAATCCGGTTCACGGATCGAATAAAATTGTTTAATATGTTTAATAATAATAACAACTAATAAACACATACAAATTGTTTAAAAAGTCAAGACATAATTAAATACACACCACTTATTCAAAAACAAAAAATAGTAGTATATTATTCTTTTTTTTTTAAATTGTCGTAAAATAATCATATGATTATTATTATTAAAAATATTAAGCGATTTCGTTTCACCCGTGAAACGGATCGGAGGTGGAGCTTGAGTGAACCGTGAACGGTGATTTTTGTTCTTTATTTATTTTATTTGATCCACTTTTCTAAAATGAATAATTATATTTAATAATAAAACTAATAATGAATATTTAAATATTCATTATTGGTTATTATGAAAAATATTTTTTTAAAAAACAATTAATCTTTTTAAAAACAATAATTTTTTTTTAAAAAAATAATTTTTTAAATCATTTAATAAAATAATAATTATGTGGCATGCCACGTGGCGGCCAAGTGCCATGTGGCAAGGGTTGATTGCCACATATGTAGGTTTTCTCGGTCAACTCCCAAATGCCAAATTTGAGTACTTTTACCGCTATTTATGGAGGTTATATACACAGCATAGAATTTGACCAAATGTTGAGTATTTTTGCCGCAATTAATCCTATTTATTATCATCAAAAAAAAAATTAACTGAGAAGAGGTTGAGGGTGACATGAGCCACCCCCAAATACACGTAAGTCCGCCCCGTGCACTAAGGATTGTTGTGAAAATCGGAGTAGAAATGCACCACGTTCTAAAATTCAGGGCATTTGCTACGACATGAAATATATTAACTATAGTGATTTCAAGTTTGTTGTCGTTTCACCTATTTTCATTGTTGGCTAATTGTCGTTTTCAGATGTGCTGTCGTTTACATATCGCTATTGCTTTCACGTGCCGTCTGTTCCATTCAATTGTCCTTGTGGTTTTTATGTCGTTTTCAGTCCATGGCTTTTAATATGTCTTTCACACTTTTTTGGTCGTTTATTAGTATTAATGCCCTTAAGAATATTGTCACTCATCGCATACTTTTTATTAAGTTCGCTAGTTTTTTTTTTTTTAATTATTAAAGTCTTACAAATGTATTGTTTTAACGCACAAGAGGTAATATGTACTTTTTCAAAAGAGCCTGAAATATTTATATAAAAAAATGTATGATTCGAAAAAGGATAATTAGTTTAAAAATTATTCAAAACAGTATGTTATATTCTAAGCTGTCAAATACAGTGGATAAATACCCAAAGTCGTAAAATTTACGGTTTATTTTGTCAACCCGTGCATGCCTCAGGTTGAAAAACGTGAGAAATGAATGTTAATCCGAGAACCATAAAAAATCAATCAAAAGTACAAATTTGACGACTTTGAGTGTTTAAATATACCATAATATTCCGAAAAACTTTGGATAGTTTTGTAGCAACTATCTCTCAAAAATATAACAATTACTTTGACATCACTCCAATTGCTATCTCTCAACTATCTCTCTATCACTTCGCTCCCTAATTTTTGTGTCGTTTTTCATTTCCTGTCGTTTTCAGGCACTTCTCTGTATTTTCAAATTTTTACTTCCAGATTTAACCTTCATTCCGAAACTCAAACATACAAAACGACGACGATTCACAGATCAGACTCTTACACTCTTCGCTTCCGTCACATTCTCTCTTCAATGGCGTCCAGTAGCTAAAACCAGCTTCACGCTCGATTCGATTCTTCCGTGTCTCACTTTCTCGGGAAAACAGAAGAAGAAAAGGCTACTTTTGGCTGATAGGCGATTGAATTGCCAACCAGAGGTTCGTTTATCTCGCTCGATTGCTTTGATTTCGAGCTCATTTGGGGTTTTTGCAATCAGTTGATCCAATTTGGGTTTCGGGTTTTGTGTTCTTGCTATCTGGGTATAATTAGATATTGCAAAGATTGAATTTTTGAGGGTGATTAATGGTTTATTTACTATGTTTGTTTCCCGAGAAATTAAATCAAAACTCCAATGGGTTTTAATAAAGATCTGATTTGGGTTTTGTGATCAGATTTTTAATGAGTTTTGTGGAATTTAAGAATGCGATCTGTATCCAGGTATGTATAAGAACCAGTTGCAAGAGTTGGCGCAAAGAAGCTGCTTCAACTTGCCGTCTTATTCGTGCATTCGAGAAGGACCGGACCACGCTCCTCGGTTCAAATCGACTGTCAAATTCAACGGAGAAGCTTTCGAGAGCCCGGGTTTTTGCACAACTCTGAGGCAAGCCGAACATGCTGCGGCGGAGGTTGCGCTGACTACGCTCGCCGAACGGGGCCCTTCGAGAGCATTGGCTGCGAGAGTCTTGGTAAGAAGAGAGCTTATAAGCTTTTTGGGAGTCTCGTTTTAGTTTTGCGTATTGGCCCGATTCCTCCCCTTATAGGGCCCAAAATTAATAAAAATATGTTGCACCGGGAATCTAAAAATGGTCGGGGCCAAGAATAACGGATTCGTGTCACAAACTCGAACAAAAGTCAACGTGGAAGGTTCTTTTTTGAGGTGTAATAGAGCCTGGAGTGATAATGTTCAACTCTGTCATGATTTCCGTTACTACTATTAGATTCTCAGTTTTCCGTGCAGCTCTGAATAGTAAGGGTTTCACGGGCTTCGGATGGGTAGCTGAAAGAGTTTATGTTACGTTGAGCTGATAATATATAGATGGGACAATTGAGCTGATAAATTTCATAAAATAAAGTTACTTAAATAGTAAATATATGATAATGTTTCGCTTAAGGTTATACTCAATCAAATCATGATTTCCGTTCCTCGGTATCCTTTGATCTTTGATTTCAGTTTGCACTCAGCTTTGAGAGCTTCTGAATCGTTAGCTCAAACAATATATGTCTTTTTTGTTCCAAGGATGAAACAGGAGTGTATAAGAACTTGCTTCAGGAGACTGCTCACAGAGCGGGGTTGAATCTTCCTATTTACACAACTGTTCGATCGGGTTCCGGTCATGCTCCCGTGTTTTCGTGTACAGTTGAGCTAGCAGGAATGAGCTTCACCGGGGAACAAGGCAGGACCAAGAAGCAAGCTCAGAAGAATGCTGCCATTGCTGCTTGGTCATCTCTAAAAAGATGTATGATTATTCATTTATATAATTTATTGAAATAATCTTTTACCATTTGCATAAATATTTGAATAAAAATTTCCTGTTGCGTGTAGTGGCTCAAGATGACTCGGTTTCATCTCCTTCAGTAGAGTCGAAGGGCAATGAAGAACAAGAACAAGTCACCATCGCCCGTGTTCTTTCAAGCTTATGCCCTTCGGAGACTAGAAGCTCCTTGCAAAATGATTCCCAAAATACCCTTCAGAGATCGATTCCGACCCGCAGAAAACCCCAGTTACCTTCACCAAGCTTGTCTCCAGTTCAGTTTCAGAGTTGGCCCTACCCTAGCTATTCCCCAGAAATGGCCATGTATCAGTTGTGGCAGCAAGAACAGTTGTTGCAGCATCAAATTCGCCATAATATATTTTATCTTCCGGTTTTGCCCTCTGCTCCGCCAGTCCCTCCACCATTTCCGTTCATACAACCGCTGATCCACCCGGATCACCAGCGTCTCTACTTTCCGGTAATCAATCAAGAGCCGAGCTCCACACTTCCTAGAATTACAATCGCGCCCTCGCCCCCGTCGCTCTGCTTCTCAGACCGTTTGGGGACTGAACCACTTAGAGGCAGGTCCACTGTAACTATCCAAGAAATTCAGGACGAGAAATCCGAGGAATCGGAGCCCTTTGTTCTCCGCAAATGCAATACCGAGCCAATTTCACGACTCAGCGAACCTGTTAAGGAGGACAGCAGATGGGCAAGCTCGGGTGCCTCTAGATCAGAGCCGGTTGACTTCCGACCGCCAAACCCACGAGGGTTACGACCGATTTCCACAGCTCCCCCCGTGACGATCAGAACTGTAAGACCACAGAATCTACCGACGGGGATGAGACCACAGAATCTTTCCCCGCAACTCCCTTCATTTTCGGCTCGACCCCTGCCATGTGGAGTGGGATTCAGCGGAGTGAGGCATAGTTTTATGGCGCCAGCTGTCCGGATTAGATCAGTGGTTCCGGTGTGTTCCGCTCCGCCGCCGAGAAAAAATCCCAGCCCAAGCCACGTCAGAGACCAGAACGACAAGTCAGCAGAAAGTTCAGAGCTTGGGAAATTGCAGATATGAAGCAGCAATTTTGTTGCAGATTTTGATAGTAGGAGTGAGAGAGAGATAGGCTGGCTTTTGAGGAGTCATTGAGATTTACTTATTTAAAGTGTTTGAATATAATTGGGCAAGCTCATAGTGTCCTGTGTATATATATCATACACATTTTATACTTAGCTTCGTCAATATATTATACATCCTCTCAATATTTTGTAGGTGCGAAACCGAGACTGAGAATCGGGAATTCGTTGATTTTCTTTTCTACCGCTCATGCTTTTTAGGGAATAAAAAAACTCTTGCTTGTCCTTGTACCAAATTTTTGAAACCGGTGTCTCCTTGAATCAATATTTTAATGGTTTGAACCGGAACTAGTAAAATCCCGATTTAACACGAAAAACCAGGATTGGGAAATTGTGAAAACTGGTCATGTATAGAGCGAAAAATACAAGCTATCAATATTTCAGACAAATTACAGGTCTTCAAACTGGTAATCGGTAAAAAAAAAAAAACTTATTTATCATATTTTTTATTTGCTAATACTTTGGTTTGGGTAATAATTTATATATTTATGGTAAATTTATTTTTATTTAAAAAGACTAAATAAGACACTTTTCTTCACAATATTATATAATCTTATTAATTTATCATTTTGCTCGGCGTAGCCCTAAGGAACCCTATTTAATTGGGCCTTATTTTGACCCGAATGTAATTGGGCCTGTGACCGGGTTGGCCCAACCCAAGTCACACACACATGATTACACGTGTGTCTCTGTATATACTCTTCTCTCTCTCCTTCTGCTCATAAACCCTAGACCCTCCTCCTCTCTGTTCTCTCTTCCTCGTCTTCGTCTCCACACTTCGGAGCAGCAAGGTTAGTGCCAACCACCGTTTTCTCCATTCTTGCATGACAGAGAGCTCGCCCTCTTCTTCTTCTTCGCTCGTGAGCTTTACCGTCGTTGTGTTTTTTTTTGTTTTTTTTTTTTTTTTAAGTTTCAAACGAGCGAGTCGTGGTCCGTTTTTTTTTGTGTGTTTGTGTATCTGTGTAGCTATATCATGTATATGTTAAGAGGAACTTGTAACCAGTTCGAGAATCATGTAGTTCTTTGGTACTGAATCATTTGGTTTATTAAAGATTTGTAATGTTGTTTGGGTTTTCATTGATATGCAGCTTATGTTCGTTTTTTGGTTTTTCATTGATTCAGTTTTCTCTGCAGAAGATGTTGAAATGGTTTCTTTTGTTTCTCTGACTATTACTTTTTGGGATTTTCTTTTGTGTAGGTTTAACTTATAAGCTGATAAAATGCTGCTCTTGTTTGAGACGCCGGCGGGTTTCGCCTTATTTAAAGTGTTGGATGAAGGAAAGCTCTCGAAAGTCGAGGTATATATATTGCTTAAACTAATTTTTTTTGTATTTTTGAAATGAGTTTATCGATTTATATTGATATTGCTTCTGTGGGTTTCTCTTGGTTTTCTGGTGCAGGACTTGTCGAGCGAGTTCTCGTCTACCGACTCAGCGAGAAAGGTAATCTCACGTTTCTCTTGTCTCTCGTTTTTCGAACTCGCATGACAAAGAAAAATGAGAATAAGAACACTTTTAATATGTTACGGTTACGATATTGATTTTGGTTATATTTGTAATATATGGCAGATCGTCAAGCTGAAAGCGTTCTCCAAATTCGAGAATACAGCAGAAGCTTTGGAAGCAACATCGCTGTTGATCGACAGCAAACCGAGTAAAGGTCTTCGCAAATTCCTAAAATCTCACTGCAAAGATGAAACTTTGGCTGTGGCGGATTCGAAGCTTGGAAACATTATTAAGGAGAAACTGGTCTGCAATTTGCTCTATTTGATGTTCAAAAGTCCAGTTCTAAGTATTAGAAATTTTTTGCCAATGTAATCCGTTCCAAATTTAATTGTATTGCAGGGAATAGATTGTTTGCACAACAACACGGTTATGGAACTGATGCGTGGTGTGAGAAATCAGTTATCTGAACTTATTTCCGGTCTAGCGGCTCAAGACTTGGCACCCATGAGCTTGGGTTTATCCCACAGTCTATCTCGATACAAGTTGAAATTCAGTGCTGATAAGGTAAATATTAGTTTTTTTTTTTTATAAAAGAAATTATCTCATGCCTAGCTTATTATGTATCACTTGTCTATTAGGTGGATACCATGATTATTCAAGCCATCGGTTTACTCGATGATCTTGACAAAGAGCTGAACACTTATGCAATGAGAGTCAGAGAATGGTACGGTTGGCATTTTCCCGAGCTTGCTAAGATCATTCAGGACAACATACTCTATGCCAAATCCGTAAAGCTGATGGGAGACCGTGTTAATGCTGCAACGCTCGATTTCTCTGAGGTAGAGTTCTTGCCTCTTATCCGAAATAATCATATGCTCTAGTATTAGTTAATTTTTGTTGAAATTAACTTGATAATAATTTCTTAAAAATAACAGATAAGATATTCTTATCATATATTAATATGATATATTAGTAATTTATATCTTAAAATAACCTTGAAAAAGGTTTGTTTTTTATTATTAACCAATAATCCCGTTTTGCCTTTGAACTTGTTTCGATTAACCGAGTTTGAAAAAATATATATATATATATAATTATGTGTATATATAATTTGGTGGTCAAGTCTCAAGAATTTTTTTGTTCTGATTGTTGGTTATATATTTTTTTATAGCCCTATGTGGATATTAATTGATATTATGGCACTTGTTACAGATTCTATCGGATGATGTGGAGACTGAACTTAAAGAAGCGTGCCAGATATCCATGGGAACCGAAGTGAGTGACCTTGATTTGATGAACATCAAAGAACTCTGCGATCAAGTCCTCTCGCTTTCGGAGTACAGAGCCCAGCTATACGATTACTTAAAAAACAGGATGAACACCATCGCTCCCAATTTGACTGCTCTTGTTGGAGAGCTCGTGGGTGCTCGTCTTATTGCTCACGGTGGAAGCTTGATAAACCTTGCAAAGCAGCCAGGAAGCACGGTGCAGATTCTTGGTGCTGAAAAGGCGCTCTTCAGAGCTCTTAAGACGAAGCACGCAACACCGAAATATGGGCTTATCTATCATGCATCACTCATTGGTCAGGCTGCTCCGAAGCTCAAGGGCAAGATTTCTAGGTCGCTCGCTGCTAAAACGGCTTTGGCCGTCAGATGTGATGCTCTTGGTGAAAACCAAGATAACTCGATGGGACTTGAGAACCGAGCCAAGGTATTATCCTTCTCTTTAAACATTCAAAGAAATTAAAGTTCTTTTTGTTGTGGCTAGGGAAAACCGGTTGATGAATCTTGAGAGCAAATATCAGCCTATATCGCTTATTTTTGCTCATGTTTTTACTTCTTATTTTGTAGCTCGAGGTACGGTTGAGGAATCTTGAAGGCAAGGAATTGGGTCGTTCTGCCGGGTCGGTTAAAGGCAAGCCTAAGATTGAAGTGTATGACAAGGACCTTAAGAATGGACCTAGCTCCCTGATAACTCCGGCCAAGGCAAGTCAAATATATATGTACAACTATATTTACGTTTTTTTCCTTTTGCTCTCTTGATAATGAACTGTTTTTTACTTTTGGTGTATAGTCTTATAATCCCGCAGCGGATGCTATCATCAAGAAACTGGTGAATCACAACGAAGAAGAGACTGTCACTAAGAAGGAGAAAAAGAAGAAGAAGAGCGAGGAAGCGGCTGAGGAAGTTCCCGTGGAGGACAAGAAAGAGAAGAAGAAAAAGAAGAAGGAAGCGGAAGACGAAGAAGAGGAAGTGACTGCCAAGAAGGAAAAAAAGAAGAAGAAGGAAGCCGTGGAGGAAGCTGTTGAAGAAAAGAAGAAGAAGAAGCGAAAGCATGTCGAGGAAGATGAAGAAACCGAGACCCCCAAGAAGGATAAGAAGAAGAAAAAGAAGAGCGACAAGTGAGAAACCGGCACGAAGCTGTAATAGGTATTTACCAAAAATTTTGGTTATTAGTTTTGGGGAAGTCTAGTATTTTGTTTTGGTTATATGTAAAATTCTGTTGGTGCAATCCATCGTCGTTTTGATGACATTAAGTTTGTTCAGAAGACTTGTAATTGCTATGTGCTAATTACCTCTCCAAATTCATTTGCAGATTTAATTATCACTAGACAACATGTAGCTTTTTTTTAAATGTCTTTTTTTTTTCTCAAGGGTTTATTATCTTATTTTGACCATTTTTTTATAAAAAAATATTTCATGACACGCACTTAACCAAATGGAAATGGCCCTAACACGTTCAGAAAAACAGAGCAAGCATAAGTTTAGACAACAATGAAATTAAGAGGTAAATAGTGAATTTATAAAAAATTAAAAATTAAATTACAACCTGTAATAAATATTGTTATAAAATAGAAACTATCTAGATAATTATAATTTCAATAATTCACATATTACTTTCATGCCTAAATTATTACATCATGAAATAGTAACAAACTACCAATATCAAACTTTGTTCTTTATTTTCTCTGGAAAATAAAGATGTGCAAAATGAACAGAAAGATATCCTTGCATGATTTGCAATCTAATATAATTAGGCTCTACTTATATATTCCCATGTCTTTCATTCACATGTTTTCGTTTATTAATAATTTTTTAGTATTCTCATGATTGTATCATATAGTTGATGGCCACTAAAACAGCTTTGCCTAATTGATATCAGATAATCCTTTTTTTTCTTCTTCTAATTATTTGATTTCCTAAATCTTTTAGCATTTAATTTAATTTGAATTATTTGGAAGCATATGTTGGTAATGACCTTGACCTGTAAGCTTGTCTTTTTATGTTTCTTTAACGTAATTTATGCATTTTAAATTGCTTGCTCTCATAACTTATTAGCTTGTACTATTATTTTCCTCAACGTAGACGCTAAGACAATGGCATTATACTAATGATAATTTAATTAAGGTCATTTTCTTCACCTTTTTTTTTTCTTGGACCATTAAAATATCATCACCTTGTTTCTTCAAAATATAATTTAAGAAAGAAAAAGATAATCTAGAGTCTATATTCGTTGATTACCGATTAACCCATAGAAATGATCGATAAACATCTTGTTGATGAACTCGTTATTTATGAAAATCCATTGGTAAACTTATTACGTGTCAGTAAATTCGTAAAATTGAGCCAATATTTTTTTAGGGTTAAAGATCTTGAACTTAATAACAAAATTGATATGTCGTTTTCAATAAAGGGCAACATAACATTAAACGACATGTCGTTTTCTCAGATATGACATGTGACAGTCATATTTATTTGTATTTTTATAACGTGGGATTAAAATAATACTATTTTATGAAGGAAACTAGTAAAATCACGACAAAAATCTGTTATACTAAAATTTTGTTGACTTTCTGTAACAAGTAACAACCGAAACTTATTAAATTTACCAATTATATAATAAAAAATATTTTAGAACCTTAAATTTGAATTCTTTTTTGTTTATGTCTAATTTTGACATTGAAGGCGTGACATTTGATTAAATTTTGAAATGACAACTGAAATTAGAGTTCGCAAAACCTTTGTATTAGATTTCTGCTTTCTAATTTTATTATATATATTTTTTAATA
This sequence comes from Parietaria judaica, assembly GCA_954871525.1. Taxonomy (NCBI): domain Eukaryota; kingdom Viridiplantae; phylum Streptophyta; class Magnoliopsida; order Rosales; family Urticaceae; genus Parietaria; species Parietaria judaica. The sequence continues at coordinate 14,235,405 of OX940862.1, forward strand.
TTGAATTATTATTTTTTGTATATATTTGGTGCACATAGAATAATACAGATGGACTATACACCTACCCCAATCTAAAAAAAAAAACTCAACAAATTGCTCACCAATTTATGTATTGCCCACAAAAGATATAAATATCAATCGAGAATATATTAGAATAGACATTATTAATAATAGAATTCATCATTATGATTGAGTCCCTTATTAATTTATCGTTATATTTCAAAATATCCCCTAAATTATAAATTACATCGATTGATCTCTTGAACTCATTACTCGATATCAGGAATGAATCGACTCAAAATGATAAATTAAGAAAATATTAGCTTATAGCCTTATAGATTAAAGCTTAACAAATAATAATAATAATAAAAAAGAGAATTAATGGAGTAAATAACTCTCCCATCAGTTTAGGAGCTAAAATCCCAGGAGAGAGAGAGAGAGAGAGAGTTTTTGAGGGGTTTGACTTGCGAAACTGGAAGATCTGCTTCTACCTTTTGTGTTCGTCCTCTTGTCTGCAACCCAAAAGGCAAAAAAAAAAAAAAAAAAAAAAAAAACCCATCATCACTCAACGAAGAATTCCTCAAATCACCCCCCTTCATTCACTCACCACCCACCTGATTCTCCAACTCCGTCTCTCTCTCTCGTTGTATACATCTTTGTATACCCGATCAGCTCTCCCAGATTCAATCTCAGTAAGTTCAACTCCCACTCGCTTCTCTTCTTCTTCTTCTTCTTCTTCTTCTTCTTCTTCTTTACATTTACATATGTGAGTGTATATATACATGTATATGTGTATTTGATAGATCACTCTTTCTGTTAATTACCCAGATCAATCCCTTGACTTTCGACCGTATTTCGATCAGACCCAGATCGTCATTTTCCCGTTTTATTGCTTGGCTGTTGATTTTGGGGAATTGTTTGGCTTGATTTGTAGTGATTAGTTCGAGAGATGAGGCTTAGATTCGAGAAATGGGCTGCGTTTTCGGGCGAGAGGTGTCGTCGTCAGCAGTTTCCGAGTCCAAGAGGGGAGAGAGTAGGGATTCGGGCGCCGAATCCGGTAGGAAGATAGACGAGGCTTCTGCGAGGAAGGCGGAGGGCGGCGCTGCGGAGGTCAGCAATGGCGGGGCCGAGGTTTCCGAGGAGAAGGCGGGCGACGGAGAGGAGGTTCAGAGGCCGAGGAGGCGGTCGAAGCAGAGCCAGAGGCTGAGCAATGTGCCGAAGCATACGCGAGGCGAGCAGGTGGCGGCGGGCTGGCCTCCGTGGCTCACCGAGGTCTGCGGAGAAGCGCTCAATGGGTGGATTCCCAGGAGAGCGGACACGTTCGAGAAGATCGATAAGGTGATTTCATATGTTTTTGGTTTTTTTTTCTCCATTGAATGTGGTCCTTTTATATAATTGTGTCAGTACAATTCTGCCAGTAACTACTCTTGCTCGTTTCGTGTTTATTACTATAATTCCCGTTTATGGCAGAGGAAAACCGTGGTGGGATTCACAGTTACTAAAATATAAACGATCAAGTGTATCAAACCATGCTTGTACTTTGAAATTTTTACAACTTCTCAAGTATGTTTATGCTTTGTGAGTTTCAGATTGGATCAGGCACGTATAGCAACGTTTACAAAGCTAAGGATATGTTGACGGGGAAAATTGTTGCTCTGAAGAAGGTTCGGTTCGATAACCTGGAGCCCGAGAGTGTGAAGTTCATGGCCAGAGAAATCCTAATCTTGCGGAGACTGAATCACCCTAACGTTGTAAAGTTGGAGGGTTTGGTAACCTCGAGGATGTCGTGTAGCTTGTATCTCGTCTTCGAGTATATGGATCATGATTTAGCTGGACTAGCCGCGAGCCCGGAAATCAAATTCACTGAAGCTCAGGTAAGAACATAATTCTTTTTAAATTTCAGTCTCTAAGGCTGTGTTTGAAACCCCAAAAAAACAACCGCTAACAAGGAAAAATTTATAGTACAAAATCAGGATTCGATATCAAGCCTTATTTTATTGTTGACCTTTCAGGTAAAGTGTTATATGCGCCAATTACTATCGGGTCTCGAGCACTGCCACAAGCGACGGGTGCTTCACCGTGACATAAAAGGGTCGAACCTTCTTATCGATAATGACGGTGTCCTTCGGATCGCTGACTTTGGATTGGCCTCTACCTTTGACCCACACCACAAGCATCCCATGACTAGTAGGGTTGTGACTTTGTGGTATCGGCCTCCCGAGCTTCTTCTCGGGGCCACCGATTATGGCGTCGGCATTGACTTGTGGAGCGCCGGCTGCATTTTGGCGGAGTTGCTTGCTAGGAAGCCCATTATGCCCGGTCGTACAGAGGTAGCAATCATCTATATTTCTTTATTTTATTTTAGAAATCAATACTAAATTTTGAGTCGGAAGTCTTTGTTCTGTTTAGCCAAAAATCGGCTATACTAATTATAACGTTTTAAGTCAATATCGACTAAGTTTAATACACATAGGCCTCGTAATAAGACTCGAAAATAATTAAATTTATTTATCATTATCTCGGACTTGTTATAATTATTTCTTGTTTCTCAGGTGGAACAACTGCATAAAATATTCAAATTATGTGGCTCTCCTTCGGATGAATACTGGAAAAAAACAAAGTTGCCGAATGCTACTTTGTTTAAGCCCCGAGAGCCTTACAAGCGATCCATACGAGAGACGTTCAAGGATTTCCCGCCGTCTTCGCTTCCCCTCATCGACACTCTTCTCGCAGTCGATCCTGCTGACCGTAAGACTGCCACGGATGCCTTAAAAAGTGAGGTGAGTTCAACGCTATATGCATAATTATTTCGCTCAATTCTCTTCGTAATTAGTAAATTTCTGTTGATTTTTTTAAGTTATCCAACTTGATCCATGTTTTCGTGAAACTAGCAACTGAGATATTTGACCATTTTACCCCTCAAAGTTGCAAGTTTTGATTTTCAGCTGATTTTGAACTCGTTTGTTATTACGTTAACTCATAATGGTGTTAAGGGTTTTGATACGGCCCGAGAACTTGATCTTGTTATGGACCCTTGATGGAAAATCGATCGACTAGCGAAGAACATGAAATCAGCTTTAAGAACCCCCAAACTCAAGTCATTTTCAATTTGCGAGAGATTGAATTAATTAGGGTTTAGATAATTCTCAATAATGAATAAAAGACCCGATTATAGCTAGGCCACGAGTTACCGAAATTAAATCAAATTTCTCAAAAGAACTTAATTACATAAATCAACTTAATTGCTGAAATTTGGGTATCAGCCCTAGTTTCGCTCTAAGGCTAGTGGCGAGTGGGGTGTTGCCGAACCTAGGGATTGGGCCTGTTGTTGCGGATCCGACTATAGTAAGTCTTACCGTACTTAGGATCCGTAACAGGATCTCATGCATACTCAATGATCGTCAATTAGTAGTTACTTTTCCCATCGAGATATGTTTCCTTTCAATTCCCATAAATAATTTAGACCCCTTTAATATTATGCAATGATTAATTCTCAATTCTGCTGTCTTTGATCATTTGCAGCTCTTCACAACAGAGCCGTATGCTTGTGAACCGTCTAGCCTCCCAAAGTATCCACCAACCAAGGAAATTGATGCCAAGCGCCGAGACGACGAAGCCCGGAGGTACTTGTGCTCTGATCTCGGCTTTTCTATCAAGGGTTAATTACGGCAAAATATTTAACTTCGACGATATTTGCACTTTACTATCTTGTTCCAACTTTGACTGATACTTAAACGAACATTACGCTATTGCTACTCTGTCTACTTTTTCTCCTCTCCCTTTATGACGTGGCATGCCAGCTGGGAGTTAATGGAGAAAAAACAAACAGATCAATAAAAATGTAAATTTATTTTTGCTGTTGAAGTTCAAACATAGGTATTAAAGAATATATATCGTCGAAGTCAAATATTTTTGCCGCAGTTAACCCTTATATAAACTTTGTAAAAGCCCTTTTTCTTTCATCCAATTTCATATCACGGGTGTTGACTTCGCTCAGGGCTTGACTTTCGACTTCTTCGTTTTTGCCCGTCTAATTCTAATAAATGAATTGCAGACAAAGAGTTGCTAGCAAAGCACAGGCTGACAACACAAAGAAATCTCGTCCACGTGATCGCGGACCGAGAGCTATGGCTGCTCCAGAAGCCAATGCAGAGCTTCAAGTTAATATAGATGTACGTTTGATAGCCTTGCTTTCTCCCAAGCGCCAATATTCGGACAAGTTTTTTGATCAATTCACTCGTAATCACCAATATTCTAAAACTTCTTCTATCAATTTACTCTCATTCGCCAATATTCGTTTTTTTAATCTGAAACAGAGAAGGCGTCTAATCTCCCACGCAAACGCAAAGAGCAAGAGCGAGAAGTTCCCGCCGCCCCACCAGGACGGGGCCGTGGGCTACCCCGTGGGATCATCGTCGCACCATATAGACCCTTCAACTGTACCTCCCGACATCCCTTACAGCTCAACCTCTTTCACATACCAGAAGGGCTCCGCTCAGGCGTGGTCGGGTCCGCTCGGGGACTCGGTTGGGCTTCCCAGGCGGAAGAAGCAAACCTCAGGGTCTCACAGGGACAAAATGGACAAAGGAAAGAGGATTCTGGCTTAGCCTCTCGCATCGTTCGGAACACGCAGGATGAGAATCAGTCGATTTTTATTTTTATACCATTTTCCTTTTATTTTTCATAGTATTTTTTTTTGGCAAATTAATTTTGCTCGATTTGTTGGATGACCATGAGGCTTGGCCTCTGCTATGTAAATCTTGATTCTTTCTGTGGGGATTGTGGCGTTGGAGACTCTCAAATAGTGAAGAAGAGATTTCAAATACTTCGTGCTTTCTTTCTTTTATTTTTTGGTAAAAGTATACGCTGTTACGTGAAACTGTCAGTGGTGTCGTTACTTTCCCTCCGTCAAGTCTCGGGCTGGCTAGTTTTACCGGAAAAGAAAAACAAACATGCCTGTCACCAGGTGTTCTAACTTTGGGTACTTATGCCGTATATATCTCTTATTACGGGTTACGCCACACACCCTTTGTTCTAATTTTAATACTTAAGCCGCACAATCACAACCTCTTATTTTATGGCCATGCACTCGTCCGGCTAAACCACCAAATTCCAAATACATGTGTTTTGCATAGGGAAACTTCATAAAACATCCCTCAAAACATCATAAATTATTTTACTACACCTCAAAACATCATAATTGGAAATACATCCTTTTTAAATTTTATGTACCAAAATACCCTTATTTGTGTCCATTTTTTCAGACGCGACTTGTCCATTTTTCAAGAGGCAATATGTCCATTTTTTAGGACACAATATGTAATTTTGAAAGGGTATTTTTGTATTACAAGTTTGAAAAGGATCTATTTCCAATTATGATGTTTTGAGGTGTAATAAAATAATTTATGGTGTTTTGAGGGATGTTTTATGAAGTTTCCCTTTGCATAAGCCTACAAAAGGTATGATCAATCGAATAACCAAGTCTCGGAAAAAAAAACAAAAAAACAAAACGGGCCGACATAATCCATTACAGTAATGGATCGATCGGATCGACTCAAATTTTCATTTGTCCAATAAAAATTTTGGAGTTAAATTAATGAACTGCTAGAATAAATGTACTTTATTATAGTTTATTTTGTATTTTTTAAAATCATCTTAGATTTAATAATTCGAAATAACAGCAGTGTATTATCTTCGACTTCATGAAGGAATTAATTATTTATTATACCGTATGATTTTTTTGTTTTAAAAAGAGACCAGCGATATAAATTGTTATGTGTATTTTTAGAACATATAAAAATTAGGTCTATTTTTAACAAAAGTCAAAGCTCATTAAGAAAAGTCAAAGACCATTAAGGAAAGCTCATCACCAAAGTCAAAGACCCGGGGCTGACGAACTAAGGCGTTGGCGAGGCCCGGAGTAAAAAATGTGACGAGGCGTCAAGGCGACAAGGCCGACGAGGTGACAAGCCGACGAGGCGACGAGGCGACGAGGCAACAAGGCCGACAAGGCGACAAACCGACGAGGCAACGAGGCCGACAAGGTGACAGAGCGACGAGGCAACAAGGCCGACAAAGCGACAAGTCGACGAGGCGACGCCGCCCACAAGGTGACAAGCCGACGAGGCTGACAAGGCGACGAGCCGACAAGCACCCTCGTCGTAACTTGACGAGGGCATAACTTGTAATTATTCTACACGACGAAGAGATCCGAGACCACGAACTAAACATACGGACTCATGGACAACTTGAAGATATCAAAGACGAATCAAGAAGCACCGACGACCCCTTTTGCAGGGTAAGGGGCCTCGACAATCCCCTATTGTAGAGGAGAAATTCGCAGGCCCTTGGAGGTGTAATTTCAGGGAATTCACAGGCTCCTGGAAGTGCACTTTTAGGGAATTGGCTTTCAAGTCTCACATTGCTCACGAATAGAAGGGGTTAGGGGTCCAAGCCTATGAATAACAGTCTTCCCCTCCTCATTTACACACTAACTCACAACTTTCTCCAGATCATCTCTCTAGCTTTCTCTCTCTAGAATTCGTCTACTCTTATGGGGAAAAAGACTTGAATAAAGAGGTGAGATCGTTCTAGAAGAAGAGTCTCAGCCTCGACAAGAAAGGTTGTTCGACGAGTCAACGAAGATGTCCCTCACTAGGTGGTCAACTGCGCCAACACCTGCGAGGTCGACAGAGAAGGAGGATCCCTTGTCGGGATAAGGCCCCTCGTTAGACGAGGCCACCTACCCCGACAAGGAGCACCCCTCGTCGGGATAAGACCCCTTGCAAGACGAGATCACCTACCCCGACAAGGTCGACAAGGAGCTTCCCTCGTCGGGATAAGGCCCCTCGCCAGGCGAGGCCACCTACCCCGACAAGGTCGACAAGGAGCACCCCTTAACAGGTTAGGCACCCTCGCCAACCTCGACAAAAGAGCATACCTCGTCAGGTCAAGGCTCCCGCTGTACTTCGCCAACACAAGAGAAGTTCGACAGTGAGCCCGCCAACACCAACGAGGTCGATCACGCCGGTAATACCCAGTCATCTGGCTGAGATACGTAGGCAGGCTCACCCAACTATAAGCGACGGGACACGGACCCATTCTACCCTTTTTTGCAGGTCCTCCATCGCCGTAGGAGCTCGCCAAGGAAGAAAGATCACGAAGAATCATCAAGACTAGCTCAGAGCTTCATCAAGACCGGAGTTCGCCCAGACGAGGACATTGCTAAGACAAGGACTCCGCCCCGACGAGGAGGTTTGCCAAGACGAGGAGCTTCGCCGTGCTACGAACTTCGCCACCACGAGGAGCTTCGCCTTGCTACGAACTTCGCCACCACGAGGGAAGTTCAGCGGGGAGCTTCGCCGTAGACCGGACTTCGGCCCCAAGAAGGAAGTTCGCCAAGGATTGTCAACGAGCCCGAAGACTCATCAAAGACGCGGAATCGCCTCCAGCTTTGACGATCATCAGTCAACCCACATTGACACAGCATTCAAGCATCTTTGTGTTCAGCGGGTCAATCTCAGAATCCGAACCTTGGATCCGACTCTTAAGTTAAAGTCATTTTTACGCATTAACATAAACTATACTAAAATATTATATTATATTATATATATATTTCTGACAAACTTGGAGAAGAAACTTTACTCGGAGAAGAGAAAGACGGGACAGTTCTCGTAATCGGAGTCTGAACTCTGTCTTCGGCTTCGTAACTTCGAGCTTTGACTCTTCCTTCTCTCCAAACCCTAGCTCGCCTCTGGCAGCAATGGAGGACGCTACGGCCAACAATGTCGCCCAGGCCATCTCCGTGGCCCTAGGCTGGAGCTCCCCGCCGGACTCGCGCAGGGCCGCCGTACAGTACCTCGAATCGGTATGAACGCATCTGGAAAATGCCTTCTCTCTTTCTCTGCTTTCGATGAAATGTTGGATTCCTTGAACGAAGTTTTTGTCTGTGTTCACTTTTCTGGACTATGTGGCTCGATTGTTTGAGTGAAGTAAATGTTCGCATGAGTTTCTGGATGTGGAATTCTAGGGTTCATTGCTCAACCTTGATTTTGTATTGATTATAAAGCGATGTGTTGTTTTAGTAAAGTTGTTTCTAAGAAATGTGGATGGTTGATGAATTTTCGTAATTGTTAAGTCCTTTAATCGTAAGTGATGAAGATCATAGAATGTGCAAGTATTGCGGGTTCTTGGTTGTGTAATCACTTTCGAAATCTCTTCTCGCTTTTCGCTTTGAATTGTGTTGTGTATAGCTTACCTTTGGTTTTGATTTTCCACAGGTAAAAGCTGGAGATGTGCGATTCTTGGCCAGCACATCATTCCTTTTAGTGAAGAGGGACTGGTCTTCGGAAATTCGATTGCATGCCTTTAAAATGTTGCAGGTATGCATGTAATAATATATGATAAGTGGACAAAATGATCAGAAGAAAGTCGTTTGAGAAGGAAAGTTCAACTCATTTCATAGATAAAATCTTATCTAAACGTTATGTGTCGATGCGATATCAATGCCTCTTTCTAAACCCAACATTGGTTTCTACCATTTTATAGACCATATATCAATTTGTTTGTAGAGAGCATGATTTTGGACTATGTGGCCTTTTGCAGCATTTAGTTCGGGTACGGTGGGAAGAACTAAGCGATACAGAACATAGGAACTTTGCAAACGCTGCTATTGAGTTGATGTCCGACATGGCAAATCCTTCTGAGGAATGGGCTTTGAAAAGTCAAACTGCAGCCGTTGTCGCCGAGGTTTGCGTTAAATGATCAGCAAACTCGATCAAAAGTCAACTATTGATTTTCACTATCGCTTTTTTCTTTTCTTTTCTTTTCTGTTACAGATAGTAAGAAGAGAAGTGCTCTTATGGCAAGAACTTTTTCCTTCTCTGGCTTCCATAGCCAGCAAGGGTCCTATTCAAGTATTTAATTTCTGTTACTCTGCAATTTACAACTATTATTTTATTTATGAATAATAGTATAATATGCAGATTGTTACATGTTCATTTTGCTGCCTTCAATTAGGCAGAGTTGGTTTCAATGATGCTGAGGTGGCTTCCCGAAGACATCACTGTTCACAATGAAGATTTGGAAGGTATGTAATGAAATTAGCACTGTTTATTTCATGTTTATTTCCTTCCCTATTGTCCACGCGTTTCCGTAAATGCTTTTCACATGCCTAGAAATTGGTTTGATGTTTGAACTTTGAACAGGCGATCGACGAAGGCTTTTGTTACTTGGGCTTACTGAATCTTTGCCTGAAATTCTACCTTTATTGTACACTGTACGCTTCTATCAGCACCGCATTTCAGGGTTTAGGATTTAGGGTTTAGATTGATCTTATGACTTGATTTGTTCTGCAGTTACTGGAAAGACACTTTGGAGCTGCATTAAACGAAGCAGGAAAACAACAACTGGATGCTGCAAAACAACACGCGGCGGCAGTGACAGCTACTTTGAATGCTATCAATGCATATGCTGAATGGGCCCCATTACCGGACCTTGCAAAATATGGCGTAATTCACGGGTATGAATTTCTTGTATTTTGGAGAATTTGTTGAAATCGTGGGCACGTATTGAATTTGTTAGAACATAGAGTTAGGGATTATTTTGTAGATATTAATGTGGTTGATATTACTTGAGAGTTATTATGATCATTTGTAAATAGCAGGCGAGTATAAGACGCAATCTTAACTCTGATTCTGATTAATGATATCCGCAATCATTAGCACAAAAACCTACAGATTTCTCATTTCTTTCGTCTTGTAATGACCCTCGACAGGTGTGGTTTCTTGCTTTCTTCTCCAGATTTCCGCCTTCATGCTTGTGAGTTTTTTAAGCTTGTCTCCCCAAGGTAAGCTTTTGGTCTCGCAGTGGATGTTATGTCTATTATATATATGTATATATATATTGGCCCTTACGATTTTAATTTGTATTTTGCAGGAAAAGACCCGCAGACGAGACTGCTTCTGAATTTGATTCTGCTATGACCAGTATCTTCCATACGTTGATAAATATTGCCAAAGAATTTTTAAGCAGATCATCATCAAATGCTGGAGTTATTGATGAAAAGGATATCGAGTTTGCAGAATACATATCTGAGAGTCTGCTGTTTTTGGGTACTTCAAACTTGCAATGTATTGCAAATGATGCTACAGTATTACCTCTGTATTTAGAACAGGTAAACATATATATATATATATATATATATATTTCAAGAAGTACCAGTTAGGTCTCACTGACTCATGTATGGAGTTGCTCATTTGCAGATATTTGTGCAAAATAGTAACTATAAATGTATGCCTTTATGGAGTTATCAATTTAGAAATGACGTCGATGACACGGTTGTTATGATACAACTTTCTATCTCGAAATGGGAGTTTCGCCAATCTTCAAATAACCTAATCTCCAATCTTTTTAGAGAGACTAAATTTATTTATGAATGATTATAGGCTACGATTCGCTGTAAGGTCATTTAAATTGAACACAGAATTACGATCTAATGGACCACATAGGGCCCAACCAAATTAAACCCTAAAGCATCACTAACCTCAATATAACCACTTTATTATTTTTTTGCAGATGCTTGGATTCTTTCAGCATATGAAGCTGGTACTTCATTATCAGTCTCTGCTCTTCTGGCTGGTAAGAGGAAGGGCTCGTACTAGTGGTGTAGAAATATATGAATTTAGGTGTAAATAAGCTAGAAATTGTTAACTCTAATGCTAATATGTAATATTAGTATATTTGCGGGCCGATTAATCTTAAACCATTTTCTGTCTGTACACTGCAATCTCCCTTTAGTTATCAATAAAGTCGTTGTTTCTTTTTAAGAAAAAATGTAAGTATTTGTACAACTTAGTCAGTGTCCTTATTTTGGAGAAATAAGTTTAAATTATATATCCTAAACTAATCTAAAGTGTATATATCCGAGCTAATAATTATTAAATATAACTGTTTAATATCCTACAGTTGGTACACGGCGTCAAATTTTAACATTTATAGAGGTTTTAGAAACCTGCATTTTTTGTGAAATTCATACTTTGCTATTCTCGCAGGCACTAATGAGAGACTTGATGTCAAAACCGAAAGCTACTGTTCATTCTGCTGGTGATGGATCACCTGAGGTTGATAATGAAAAGAAAAAAATCCTTAGTTTAATAACTGACGGTGTGTGCAGTGTAATTCTGGATATATCTTTCCAACGCTTGCTTAAGAAAGAGAAGGTTCTTCCTGAAATGCTACCTTCTTTTGGGTCTCTGGAGTTGTGGAGTGATGATTTTGAGGGCAAGGGAGATTTTGGCCAATACCGCTCAAAACTGGTATTTTACTGTCAGGTTTTATTTATTATTATTTAATGATGCATTTAGATTTTTTCATTAAGTAAGGGTATTATACAAATAAGTACGAGATTGAGGGTACTGATCCTATATATCGGCACCTAATCTTGATTTAGCCATCAAGTTTGATTTGTGAAAAATTCCAATTTGAGAATTTTCCCGGTCTTACTCGGATCAGAGACGGGGCTGCGTTTATCAATAAAGTTAGAATCTATATGGGTCCTATCATTAACTCTTTACAGTAGTGTACTGTATTGGAATATTCTTAAATAAGAGTCTAACTTTTTTTTCTTCTTCGTTCTTTTAAGTTTTAACAAACTAATACAACAACTTAAATAGGGTCATTGTGGTCCTGATTTTTATTTTTTTGCTTCTCATGTGATATGAATTGTCCAATTGCAGCTGGAACTGGTCAAGTTTATGACTTCCTACCAACCTTTAGTAGCTAGCGCTAAGGTTTCTGAAAAGATTGACACAATCATCAAAACCCTGTTACTTTCTTCTATGAATCCTAAGGTATGTTTGGGAACAGTTCCACTATCAGATACCCTTGCTTTAAAAGTTAGTTACTTTTAGATGTTTCATGCTCATGTTTCTTGTCTGATCTTTAGGAATTAGCTTTCATGGAAAGCATGCAATTGGCTCTGGACAGTGTTGTAAGCACAATATTTGATGGGTCAAATGAAATTGCTGGTGGGAGTATTGAAGTTCATCGTGCAGTGGGCCAAACATTTGGAGGTTTTTACTTTTTAGCCTGTTCGAACGTGTATAATACTTAGTTAAAAATAATAGTGTGCTTGGTCAAGTCAGTTGTTAATGAACTATTTTTAGGATATTATTTAATTTTCTGTCTTCGTTATTAACGCTAACCTCGTTGAAATACAATAGTCAGAAGTCATTCTAGATTAAGTAGTTGATAGATCCAAGCACCGTTATCCACACAAAATTCGGCCAATGGGAATCCTCTTTTATTTATGATGTTGCAAAGAAACTATAAACAGCCCTGATCTCTCTGAGAACAGGGTCGAACGTTCTCCAAATAATGCTGAACAAGACAAGACAAGACAAGACAAAATAAAGCATAAATCCTTGACAGCCACGAGACGGGCTCCTATAGGGGAGACCGAAACCCTAATGACCAAAGAGAGGAAAAGCCCAATATACCCTTAAAGGCATAGTTGACCAAAACACCCATAAAATTTAAAAGAAAGGAAACAACATAAAAGGATTAAACACACAATACTAAACGACCATCTTGCCGTTCTTCTGGTGAATTATGGGTCTATCAATCTTCTTCATCGTTCTATCTCAATCTTTTTTGAGAAAATTTACAGATTATCTGTTGGTTTCTTTTCTTGAAGGGTTGCTTCAACAACTTCTCTCTCTGCAATGGACCGAGCCAGCTTTTGTGGAAGTACTTGGTCATTATTTTGATGCATTAGGTCCGTTCTTAAAGTATTTCCCAGATGCAGCAGGGAGTGTTATTAATAAATTGTTTGAACTCCTAACCTCGCTCCCCTATGTTGTTAAGGTTACTATTTAGCCATTTCTTGTTCACTCATTTTTAGCCATATACAAGAGAGCTCAGATATGTATGATTTAATCTTTATTATTGCCTATCAGGATCCTGCTACAAGTCATGCTCGTCATGCAAGGTTGCAGATCTGTACATCATTTATTCGCATTGCCAAAACCGCTGACAAAAGCGTTCTGCCTCACATGAAGGTAAAGATTTTAATTATGCTTTATCGATGTTTTTAGTAATTTCAAATATTTTTTTAATTCTTTGAATTACGTTAGAGTAAATTGTGTAAGGCCCGTCCCAGCCACCTGAGTGTAATTATTGGCTAGTTTAATAAGAGAAATCAAGTAATAAAAATATGCCAATAATTCTTTAGTAAATTAGTTCAGTAGATTAGCTTAGTTTCTCTCTAAGGTTGTAGGGCGAAGAGCATAGGAAAAGAGGGTTTCACCGGTTTTAGGCTGTGATAAGATCGGTCCTTGTTTATGGAACCAAATTTACCCATGTGGAATAATGCTAATTTGTTTATTAGTTCCTCATGTAGTTTCTTATGCAGGGCATAGCAGATACTATAGGATATCTACAAGGAGAAGGTAGTTTGCTTCGTGGTGAACACAATCTTTTCGGTGAAGCATTTCTTGTGATGGCTTCTTCAGCAGGGTAGAACTTGTTTACTCAGATTACCATTTATCGTTCTTCATTTTGTTAAATCTTGGATAATTTTCTTAGTAATATTGATTTATAATTGGATTTCATATTATACTATGATAATTATACCAAATTAGTTAATGACGTATAATTGCGATGTACAAACTACTACCTTATCTTCTATTTTCTACCCTTTTGCAACCAAAATTTGATGGAAAGTTATCTACATGTGATGCAGGGTGCAACAGCAACAAGAAGTTTTGGCTTGGTTATTAAAGCCTTTTAACCAAACGTGGATACAGCCAGAGTGGCAAAACAACTTTTTGTCTGAACCTTTAGGTCTAGCTCGGTTGTGTTACGAAACACCGACTATGTGGTCAATTTTTCATACTGTGACCTTCTTCGAGAAAGCACTTAAGAGAAGTGGAATGAGAAAATCTCAGTCAAACTTGCAAAACAATCCATTAGCCTCTCCTCCCCTGCACCCAGTTGCCTCTCATCTCTCATGGATGCTACCGCCTCTTCTAAAAGTACGGCTTTTTTCCGCCATAAAGTAATCATGTTCAATTTCCTAATTTAAAATCGGTTTTCTCAAACATATATCATGTATGTTTGGATGTGTAAAATAAAGGTTTTGATAGAAAATATCTCATTGTATATCTCGGATAGGTACAAATTAAATCGCGGTTATATTTTGCATCCTTAGGCTAAAAAAAGAATAAAACACACTAATGCCGGACAGAATTCTAGACATATAATTATGTCAAACATTCAATCAATTAAGCTACTATTTTAGCCTAATATACGCATTAGTTGTCTCATCAATTAAGCTACTATTTTACCCTAATTTACGAATTAGTTGTCTCTATATCTTGAATTAACAATTCACTAACTTACTGTGTAAATATTCGGGAAATAACTTCATAAATATTTCAGTCTATAAGAATGAGATTGTCTACAGGTTGGTAGTGAAATTGTTATTTTATCAAACATATAATCTGCAGTTACTCCGCTCCATACACGCCCTCTGGAGTCCACCGGTGGCTCAAAGCCTACCCGCAGAAGTGAAAGCAGCCATGGCGATGAGCGATACCGAAAGATTCAGTCTTCTCGGTGAAGCACACCCTAAATTTTCGAAGGCTGCGTTATCTGCATCAGACGGTGCACAGGTTACCATGAGTAAGGAAGGATCCACGGAGCCAAATGAAAATGACATGCGAAATTGGTTGAATAGTGTAAGAGATAGCGGGTATGTATGGTGTGCCTTTTGTTGATTTTAAGAGGTTAATTCACTGTTTATTTTGTCTACCCTTAAACCCTAAAGAGACCTCACTAATGTTACTAGATTAAATTACTGAATAATCTTGCCTCCTTTCATTCCCTAAAGCTATTAATATAGCCAAACATTACAAATTAATGAACCAGGCCAAACCTTAAAGTATTCATTACCCAATACTTAATATAATTAAAATATCATCATTAAATAGTAACACAAACTAAATAACATGACATAATTAAATAACATAATAAAAGATAGATAAGTTCACGGCCCGTGCACTATTAATTAGTAGATCGATTAGTCCACAAGGGGATTAAATTAGGATTTGACTGCTATTTTCCTTTTATTTCTGTTTGAATATATCGAAAGCTTTCTGTCAAGCTCGGGGTGGCACAGTTCTTAAACAATTGTATGGGATGATTTTCTATACTACTTTTCTTATTGATAATTGGCAATGCATACATATATACCTGAATTCTCGACATTTACAATCTGAATTCTCAGACAAAAATAATGAAATCATGAAGCTTGATTCTAACTATCTTAATTCTTAACGCTCAATTATTATGCTAGGTACAACGTCGTGGGCTTGTCAACAACGATCGGTACTTCGTTCTACGAGTGCTCGGATATAAACTCCGTGGCTCTTGCTATGGTGGAGAACATACAGTCAATGGAGTTCAGGCACATAAGGCAGCTCATTCACTCCCTTCTTATTCCCTTACTCAAAAACTGCCCTCCAAATATGTGGGACACGTGGCTAGAAAAGCTCTTGCACCCATTGTTGCTCCACTGTCAGCAGGCTCTAACCCATTCCTGGTCAGGGCTTCTACACGAAGGAAGAGCTAAGGTTCGTTGATTAATTATATTTTAGGTTAATTAATTATGTCGTGGTATTTAATCAGCTTTTGTTATTCAAATGTTTTGTATTGGATATTCAAATGTCATATTTTGGAGCGTAACAGGTTCCAGACGCGCACGGGATATTTGCCGGTTCGGACTTGAAAGTCGAAGTGATGGAAGAAAAGCTGCTCCGAGATTTGACCAGAGAGGTTTGTGCACTTCTCGCCGCCATGGCTTCACCACACCTTAATACGGGGCTTCCCGCATTGGAGCGATCGGGGCATGTCACTCACATCAACAAATCGGTACTCAAAGACTTAGATTTGTTCTCCGCAAACTCTATGATCGGGTATGCATTAGTGCAACACTCAAAACATATTTTAGGAAAATGAAGAAAATGAACAGAAAAGTAATTGTGAAGAAACTACGTAAATTTTAAAATAATATTTTTCCTGTTCCAGCATAATAATTTTTTTTTTTTTTGCAGTTTCCTCTTGAAACACAAGAGTCTAGCGGTTCCGGCAATGCAAATATGTCTACAAGTGTTTTCATGGACTGACGGTGACTCAGTAACCAAAGTTTCTTCTTTCTGCGGTGCACTCGTTCTTCTAGCCGTACAATCAAACAACCTGGAGCTTCAAACGTTTGTCGCGAAGGATCTATTTTCCTCACTAATCCAGGGTTTAACCCACGAGTCAAACGCGTTCATCAGCACTGACCTCATCGGTCTCGCACGTGAAATATTCATCCATCTTTGTGAAAGAGATCCGTCTCCCAGACAGGTATCTGTTATCATCGCCTACTACAAATTATTTTTGTTAAAATTGCGTTTTTATTTATATTTGCTTCTCCGGAAATTTCAGATACTGCTTTCGCTCCCTTCGATCACTGCCAACGATCTGCTCGCTTTCGAAGAGGCATTGGCGAAGACGTCGAGCGCCAAAGAGCAAAAGCAACATATGAGAAGCTTGCTCTTGTCAGCCACGGGAAACAAGCTAAGAGCCCTCATCGCTCAGAAAAGCATGAACGTGATCACAAACGTTACAGGTAAAACTCTCTAAATTTGATTATTTTTGCAAGTAAGTAGTAGATTGATTTGCAATTATGCCCTCTGAATCTGTTGCGCTGCATATTTTCCCCCTTAATTTTTGCCTGCAGTTTCTCCGTGAACTGACTGTAGCAATTATCCACGTGATTAAGTAATTGAAGGATCCTCTAAAATTTCAAGCCACAATTGCACATTTTAAATATTTTTATGACGATTTTGCCCCTCAACACGAGTTTGTGCATTGCGCACGGCTTCAAAGCTGATGTAAACCATCAATTTTTATAAGATTAGGGAATTTTTTTTATAGCTTATTCTTGCTTTTGGAAATAGCCGAAAACTGATTGATCTTTTGGCTTCTATTTTCAGCGAGGTCTCGTGTTTCTCGGGTAATGGCCCCCGAAACCAAGGCAGACGAGGGGGATGTCGTCGGCCTGGCAACCATATTGGGATGAGTCAATCTTCTGATTTATTTTGTACAAAAAAAGAAAACGGAGAGAAGAAAAACCCTGATTTTTTCGATGACATCAGGTGAGTGAGGAATCAATGACTAGTTTACAATACTTGTATAAAAGCTCCAAAACTTGTGTTATTCTAATTATTATTTTTTTCTTCATATTGATTGTTGCTTTTGTATAAAGTATCACTATTATATCATATTGATATGCTTACAGATTCTTCCGAGTTTTTTTATTTTATTTATATTTATAGGAGTTCTCCTGAATATTATACATTAATCATATTAATATATCGTATTTACCCGTTTAAAGCATACGAAACTCATAATATTGTACTTGATTAAAATTTGACTATTTTCAGTTTTTTATTTTTTTTACAATTTTTAATTACATAAACTATATCAGTTTATAAAGAGATCTTAAAAATTTACTTTTTCTTACTGTATTTCGTTAACTCAGGGTCGGCCTGGCTTGTTTGAATAGTACGTATTCCCGTTTTAACTATGACACCTTGCTTTTCCATTAATAAAACGATAAAATTCGGCCATCGATAAACCAAAATACTAAAGCCGTTAAGTATCAAAAAGTTGATCCCCACGGCAGCAAAGCTGCCTTAATTTATTTATTTTTTATCAAAAAGCAGCGTTTTTATGCTTCAGTCAAACAAGTATATTGGCTCTTAGAATGGTAGCTTGGCTTCAAGAATGGTAGCTCAAAAATACAGATCAAAAGAAGATTGATTGAATTGGATTAGGTGCAAGCAAATGTAGATTTGAGAGATATTTACTTCTCATTTAAGTGATTCTCATATATAATACATGGGAGGGAGGGACTATCTATTTATAGCCTCAAAACTTGCTACTCTAGAAACTATACAGAAGCTTTTTTGGCAAAGTCTTCTCAGCAAATTTTCTCTCAAGTTAAACTTGCGAGAAACCTTTTGCGCTCGCTTCTTGGTTTGGGATCGCCTTGCGGTGTAACCACAAAACTCGGGCATTACTAGCTATGGGACCTGGTGGACCGGGTCCGGGTCCCCCTGGAGGCGGACCACCCGAGTTTTTCGGTGGCATTTGCAACGTCTTTAGTTCCTGGTAATGATAGTACTTTTTTGTGTCAGTAATTATAATGATTTTTTATTATTTAATTTGTGTGTGTTAAAATCAAACAATGACTTTTATGGATTAACCTTTCTCTCCATGAGATCGCGCCTAAGTGGTTTGCTCTTAGTTTAGATATGCATTTTGATTAAGACATTTAATTAGTATCACTTCGAGTAGATACTTTTTTTTTTCTTTCAAAAAAAAAAAAGTATCACTTCGAGTACGTAAGGATAAAGCTATGAGCTTTTTCTTGGTTTCGCTGTTAATTTTTGTTTGATGCTATGTAGTATTTGAAATTTCATTACGAATAATCTTCGAAGAACTGAAGATTATTAATGTAAGAAAAAGATGTTTCATTTATTCTATGTAGCCTTGTGCTATGATATATTAACATTCATCACTCAGTGAATTATTTCTTAATTCTCTCTTGTATTATTTGCAGCTTGAGCTTCTTGTGCTGTTGCTGGTTACTACAAGACTGCTTCGGAGGCCCACTAGGCCCGCCCGGGCCACCGGGTCCACCGGGACCGCCAGGCCCGTGATCGGCTTAACTTATTTATTTCAAGCTCAGTCCGCTTATAATAGTGTGTAATAAAGGCTATGGAGCTGATCACGTGGCGCGTTAATGTTTCTACTAATGTATTTATATTAAGTATGTTTCATTATTTCTAGCACTTCAATTGATATATATATATATATATATATATATATATATATAATGTAATGTAATGTAATACAAGTTTGGTTTCTTCAGTTTGAAAGAGCTCATGCACTTTGGTTCAGCTTTATACACGTCAGTTTGAAAATCTCCATAAATTAATACAGTGGGATCATATAATTTTATTATATATCGAGGTGATTAATTTATCGGGAAAAAACTTTGTAATATTAGTTAGAATCGAGACTATCTAAAGTACTATTTAATCGCATATTAATTTATATCGAGTATTAATTTAATGTTGTTATATATACATATACAATATAAGAACTGCATAATTTTCCTAATGAAGACTTAAAACTTACCGATTAATGTTCACTCAAATCTTAGTAAATCTCAATTTTGGGATCTAATAATAACTTATAAAATAAAGAGTGAATTTGAACTCTCAAAGTTACAGAAATGCTTACCATATAATTTATACCAATATTGCTTCGTAGTAAGATAATGAAATGTTGTGACAATTCTGATTGATAAAATATAAAACAAGTAAATTCATACACATGTGTACATACCTGTTAATTATTTCCTTTGTCTTTAAATTATGTGATAATTATTGGTTATAATTATTTTTAGTGATGGTTTCGATATTTTAATTTATTAATAATAGAAGAATTTATTAATTTATGTTTCATAGATTTCGATATTTATATTTCTTTACTAATCGGATCTGTTGTTTGAAATACAAGTTCAAAAGTAGTGAATCATAGAATAGAGCACAAAAACTCTTTTGCATGCACGTAAGGAATAATGACGATCATTTCTTCAATGGTTTGAGATTTATTTCAGTGTATATATAGTATAATCCTAAATAACATATATTAATATAGCTAGAGCTTCAAAAGAGTGACATTTGACAGGCCATAAGTACGACTACGAAGACAAAAATTTATAGTAATGAATTATAACTATTGAGAATATAATTTAAATAAATAAATAAATGATCAATAATTTGATAGATTAAGCAAACTGCATGAACACGTGTTCAACCTTTAGATTTCAAACCAATGCCATGTATATATGTGTGTGTGTGACATATATTATATATATATATATATTGACATATATATATATATATATATATATATATATGTGTGTGTGTCTGTTATTGGTTATCAACAATGCTATATATTAAATAAATGCAGGTTCCAAATATGAATTATTTCTGCATAGAAACACTACTCATGTCCATCTACTTATGAATTATTATAATTTTCTCTATATTTATTTCATGAATGTTAGGTAATATTATGCATTGACTGGTTGATATGAAAAACTAGTTGAGACTAACAAAAATAATTCATTATATTTCAATATAAATGAAATCCCCAATACTTAGCCTCTAAGGATCTTTTTTTTTCTTCAATTTGCATTGGATCTTGGTTTCTCTCTCTATAAATATAGTTAGTCAATCACATAATTTTTATTGCTTACCACACACGTCATCAAATCCGAGAAGAACTGATCGGAAAAATGCCTCCACCGCCGGGATTCCACGGCCCGCCAGGCCAGTTCGGTTGCTTCGGTCTCCTCTGTAATGGCATATGCCGGCTCTTTGCATCATGGTCAGTTTCCCAATCTACTAATATTATTATTTAGCTTGATTTAATTCACAATTTATATTTTGTAGCACATTTATGTTTACTTGTGCAAAGAAATTATTTTTTATATAAAATGTGACATAATTAGTGATGATTGATTATATGATTGGCAGTGCTTATGTCTTGTGCTGCTGCTGCCTCCTGGAGAACTGCTGTGGGCCGTTGTTTGGCGGGCCACCTGGGCCGGGAGGTCCACCGGGTCCTTTCGGCGGGCCGCCCCGGTTTTGATCAACGGGTGATCTTCTTTGGCGTGTCGAAATGTATGGTTGACCACTTGATGATGGGTTGGCCATCAAAGTCTGTTGCTAAAGCTGTTTGCAATTTGTTTCATATGCAAACTAGGATAAATAAATACGGTATTTGCGTTGTTTATGGAGATAATATAATGTGAGAGTAGTACTTTATAATTTATTTTCATGTTGAAAAATTGCTTCCAATTTTATTAATTACATGGTATTGGATCATGAGTATTTAGAGTAATCTTGAGTATAACATATAGTATTTAGACATCAATTTACCCAAAGTAAATACAAACAAAAAAATGAATTCTATAAGGTTGAATTAATCATTTGATGTGATATAGTTGACAACTTACTAGAGAATAATCAGACACCACTAGAACGACAACGTTCCGACTCAAACGACAATACCCATACAACTTATAACAATAATCGACATCACTACATTATGGAAAAAATATTTTTAAGAAACTATAGGTGTTATTTGTGAAGAAAACAAGGGGCAAAACTGGTAGATCTAAGAAGCTTTCAATCTTGTCTTCTATAGATCACAAATCTTCCAACAAACAAAATTTAGACTCTACATGTTCCCTTTCGAATCCCATGCAACACAACATTCTTCGTTTTGTACAATATGGTGTCGTGAAAAACCGGAGATCGACGCGAATAAGACCCGAAAGAGCGACAGTCTTCCTCCGAATGACGTATCTTGCATTAGAAGTAAGCATCTGCATTGACTTGAAAACGATCCAAAATAAGTCAACCATCTTCCTCCTCTTCGTCATCGTCCTCTTCCGGTGCTTCTCTCAACCACTAAAGAAAAACACAGATAAAATCAGCATAAGACATAATAGCTCAATTCTCGGGCTGAAATCAAACATATTGCCTAGAACAGGGACTTCATGCAGAAAAATTTTGCGGTAAAATAGTAATTTGTTAAACATACTTGAATGAACTTTTCGGCCTGCTTGATAAAAACTTTATCAGACTCATCGGCATCTCGTTTTTCATCGTCCCACCTCAGAATAGCATCTTCTTGTAAAATTTCTTGGTCGTACATAAGGCATAGAATCTGAAGAAGAAGAAAAATGTACAAAGCAATAAGAAAATGAATCAAGCCCCGGAATACTTCACGTAAAAAAATTAGAGCTCTTTTTGGGAAAGAAAGAACATCTTGCACCATAATAAACAATGTGAATCGTGCAGAAAGACAGTAAATTAATTTTTAAGAAAATTGTTTAGAATACTATAAAAATGTGCCGATTTAGCGCCATCAGCGCATTTACCTTTGTGAATAACGGGGCGAATTCCTTAGAAGACTCCAAACACATTTCTTCAAACTTAAGTATCACTTCGATCTGTAGAATTTCTCCCAAAAGAAAGACATGTCGTTCAGACAACAGTTTACAGAAGCTACAATGATCTACAAAACAATAAAAGGGACATCGCGTTTTTTGAATTGTTAACAAGCACAAACCTCCTCGTCTAAGTCGGTCAGGTAATATTTCAGAAGATCTTTCCATTTTGTAAAAATATTAGTTGCATTTTGAAGCAATTCACCTACAAAACAGATATATAAATAAGAAACCTTACACTATTTGACCATAAAACAGATATAATTATAAAAATTTATTCTTGTCAAATGCCATTACGGGTATTAGGGTATTATAAAAGAAAAAGTCTTACTCGGTGAATTATGTGGAGTTTCTAGTGCCAATTTTATCATTGAATAAAAAATAGCACCTCCGCAATCTGCAGCTAACATATTGTAAGCCAACCTATTACACAATTGCCGCAAAGTGGTTTGAAACAGTGATCAGAATACAGTATATCTTCAATAGGAACGATAATATATGTGAGAAATGACAATTGTACCTAGCTGAATTAACTTCTAAGATTATATTGTTAACCGTAATATTCTCCTCAACGCCCCTTTGAAATGTCCCATCCACCTGCAAATACCAGCCAACTTATGACTGCCCGTTTGTAGAGATCGCCGTCATTTATTCTCATGGCGATTACAAGTGTAACAATAGAGAAGAATAAAATGATTCTATGTATTTATATATTTCACAATATTTTTTACGTCTATATTTAGAGAGAGAGCACAACCTAAAGACTTGAGAAATCTCTAGAATATTCTATATATGGTCCCGCATTTTAGATCATCTTTGGTCTAGAGTCAGAAATCACTTTGTCACTGTGATTACCCTGAAACCCTGGAGATAAATAAGCTAATTTTACCAAACTAAATTAATGATAAGACTTAGCTTTTTCTTTCTCATTGCTTGGGGCTCGTTAAATAACCAAACATTATGACTAGAGGGCCAAGCCCAAACCATAAAACATAATTTGAAGAAATAATTTAAACATATATAAAGTCATAGTCAGTGACAAATCCTTATAAAACCAAAAAAAACAAGTTAAAATACAAATCCTACTTAATTTAAAAACAAAAAAAACAAGTTAAAATACAAATCCTAACTAAAAATAGTATTCCTAACTAATAACAAGTTAAAGTAATAGTATTCATCGGTGATTGTTAGTTACCTCTCTTTGAAAAATAACCGTATCATCCCTAGAATCATGAATGTCGTCGGCTTCTGAATCATTAGAATCGGGTTTCAACTCTCCAGAAGGTGGAAGAACACTGCCATCTTGATTAAATTCCAACTCGTCATCCATAGCAAGAGCTGCCTCTGCAATTTTATCAAGAGGAATAGGAGCGACCGAATGCTTCCATTCTTCTTCATGGCTTCCTTCGCTTAATGACCAAATATGCCCAGCGCCCCCGGCACCAAGCTGCACAGCAATATGCTCGTTGATATATAATGATGCGAAGATACAGTTCAACAAAGAAAAAAAATTCTAACTATAATCATTCTGATATCATGATTGGAAAACTGGCAGGAGAAGAAATGAGTACTTGTGAAGTTCGAAAATGAATATAAACATAACCAACCCTTTTGGTGTGTTTAATTAAAATAAGTGATTAAATTATGCGACAAATGTTATAATTAAAACCCTTTACAACGAACCTCTAGAACACTAACCCATGAAAAAAGTAAGTTTTCAGCGATCAACAACGAATTCACACAGCTTAAAGAGAGTAAGCAAGAAAAAAAAAATCGTGAATTCGATTCATAATGAGGCAACAGACAAGGTAAAAATAGAGTATGTAAAAAAAAGCTCGACTAAATGAAGAAGACACTAACCTGAGATGTAGACCAACAATGTGTCTCCAAGATTTCAGATATGAAATTCCCATTTGGCTTATCAACGGAACCAACGACCGCTGCCATTCAACAGATAGAAACAGAGAGCATAGATAAGATGCCTTATTCACCATATTACCCATCAACAAGGGAATTTAATAGCTACAAGTCAATTATCTTAAGAAAATCCTTGATAACTTAATGAATTACAACATAATGAACTCGGCACAAAAGAAATTGAGTTTTCAAAAGGACAGCTCTAATAAACATATCGGCAAGAAGTAAGAAAAACAACAATTATTTTTTAATTAAAAAAAAATATGTCGGAATAGAAGTTACGTGACAGATCAACAATCCCACTGCTATTGTCAGCATACTCAAGCTCTTCATCGCTGTCTTGTTTAATTGGCTGCTGAAATAAGGAGACTTTGGAGTATGAAGGAACAACAAACTGTTGCCCAATTACGACCTGTCGAAAAATAAAAATAAAAATAAAAATAAAATAAATATTTTATTTATTAATTAAAACAAACATAGGAGAAAAATACATATATGGATCTTAGAGATACCGGGACAAAGCACATACCTTAAAAGATAAAATTACCCCAGGTTCCAAAACCGCTCCAGATTTAACTACCACGCCGTCACATACTATAGCGTGACTTAGTTTACAGCCATCTTCAATGATGACATTATTCCATATATAGGAACCTTCTAAAGAAACGTTAGATCCAATTGTACAGTTTTCCCCGATAACCGAATTTGAAATTTGTGCATTGTTCCCAATCTTGGTGCCGTTCCCTATAACCGTAAATGGACCAATTTGTGCACTCCGTGATTGAGTTACTTCTGTAGGAATATTGAATTTGGATAACCTATCAATAGTCAATATCCAACAAGACTAAAAAATGGAAGGCAGTAAGGTAGCTTTTTATAAATGGTAAGAAATGAAAGAAAACTTTCTGGAAGGCGATCGAGCAAGAGTTTATTCACCAAATATTATAATAAGCTTGTGTTGCCAAGTACGTAGCCTATTTAGTAGATACTAACAACCCTGATATAAAGGAGCTAATACAACTAGAACATAGAATAAAATAAACAATAACACATATTTACAGGAAAGTGATTTTCTACCTGGGGCTCGATACATTCCCTGCCGGTCTAGCTTAGTTACGGAGTTCTCGGAGAACATAACATCAGGAACATATGGATACGTCCATCGCTGAATTATGTCTTTACTAATCGTGTCATAGCTTCTGAAGTTGTCTATCCTAGCCGCATAACTTGAGTGAATTTCATGCGTGAATATTTTGTAACCCATAATCTGATAAAAAGAGATAATGGCTTTGAAAAACTGTGTATCCAAATAGAAAAAATAAAAAATCATGTATAGATACCCTAAAAATGACAAGGATAGTAAGAGAGCGAGAAAAATCGTGCAAGTTTACATGAGAATGAGATACTATGATTTACGGCTAAATCATAACATGTAATAAGAAATCATATTTGCAGCTTAAAGATACCATGATACTGATATGGTCCCAAGTTGTAGGTCTCGTCAGGCGGTCAGGGGACTATCTACCTAAAACCTAGCGATAAACTATGCTAATTTAACGACTAACTTTACAAAAATTATTCGACGTCTTTCTCATTAATTTAGAATCTCTTTGATATAAGAAAAATGTGTCGGGCCCAAACCATATACTTATTTAACAAACCTTAAACGTAATTAGATAACTATAATGACCCTGATTTATTGTCGTTTCTTTCTTTACAGAAATGTTGCATGCAAACAAAGCTAGAACAAATGTACATATTACTTGTCATGGGAGTAATGATCATCTATATTTGTTCATTCGTTTGTTTCTGCGCGCAACAACATAAGCAAGTGGAAAAAATATGAGTTCCCAAAAGAAGCTTATGTGTGTTTAACAGCAACAACAAGAGTAAGAGTCGGAAACACATACATCATCAAGAAGCAATCCCTTGACAAAATGGCGCCGCAAATGTTGATAATCAAAGTTATCCGTGAAAAGACTGAGGACCTCAGGAGAGCAGATATCAATGTAGCAATCCTGCAGTTACATCCGTTATTTATTTATCTAAAGAAATCTATCAACATACGCTATATCAAACTAAAATCTTTAACCAA
Source organism: Parietaria judaica (assembly GCA_954871525.1). Taxonomy (NCBI): domain Eukaryota; kingdom Viridiplantae; phylum Streptophyta; class Magnoliopsida; order Rosales; family Urticaceae; genus Parietaria; species Parietaria judaica. Next base: position 14,261,558 of record OX940862.1, read on the forward strand.
AAAACGAGAAAATAATTCAAACTACATTAGTTGTTAGCTGTGAACTAGATACCAAATACTATCTAAGTATCAATTCATCTGATGTATTTGCACTTTGAAAAGACAAACATCAATTTGAGGAAGGTATAATAATACGCACATATATAATATATATATAAATATAAATATATGACCAATCTAATATAAATTTAATTCTGTGGGAAAGGTATAAAGAAATTACCTGCTTATCATTGTGCAAAGATATAGAAGTATTATCAGCAAGCAACAACTTATCCAAATATATTGACATTTTCGAATTGTCAACCCTTTCCTCGTAATAAAGTAGCTGCTTTGTATCGGGATCGATAGCCATGAATAGCTCCTCGGTGCCAAGTCGGGATTGATGAGTTATCTGAGAAGGCTTTGACCGTTTAGTCACCATTGTCATCACGGCATTAGTATCTTTTTTCCTTCTCTCCTTGTGTTCTTGAAGCGCCCGAGTAAGCGACATGTTGCTTATCGTATCTCCACTAATCAAAACAAAATCTCCATGGATCTTCACGAGCAGCAAAATTTTGTTCAAAATCGTATCAATAAGTTGCATTATTAACACGAGAAATATGATGTCCATTTCTTACCACGTTGCGCTCGTATATTAATCGCAGTGCATCTCCGGCACTTATGGAATTGTGCGACTCTATGGTTTGAACCGAGAAATTGGGCTGAGAAAACCACTTGGAATTCTCCAGGTAATCAATCACTTGATTCGAATGAGCGCAGCAAAACACGAAAACCTCTTCGACACCAGCGGATTCAAGCCAAGCTAAAGTGTAATCGATCATCGGAACATTTACGAGCGGCAATAACACCTTCAACGATAACCAAAAAAAAAAACTCCATGAGTACAGGGAAAAACCCAGCATTGAACATAAAATGTCCGATTTCGCAAAAATCCCAACAAAATTAAAATTTCCAATACCCATTCAATCTTTACAATAGTGAACTATAATTCCGCCATTGATGAGTCCAGATCAATAACTAGAATACTTATAAGTAATCAGTACATGTATAAGTCACTATATACGTATAAACCCTAAACACTGAGGAGAGAACGAGAGGTACCTTGGGGCGTTCGAGGGTGATCGGCCGGAAAGTGGTGGCGAAGCTATCGGCCAAGAGGACAGCCTGCAGGGGGACACGTGTCAGCTCCTCGTGATCCTCCGCAACCCTAGAAGAGCCACTCTTCTTCTGGGCACCCATTGCTGATTCCTTCCTTCTTCAGGCGAACTGAACGAAGTCAAGCACAACGACTACACAGTACCAGTGAGAATTCGGAGCTTGTAATTTCGATGAACCAAATCAATGAAGTCGATTCCTCCGATTGCTGGAGAATTTGGTTAAACCCTAATCGGAACCTGCTCTCACTCTCGGAACTTCACAAGCCATGCGAGAATAAACATTTTTAGTTTTTTTTTTTTTTTTTTTTCTTGCTCACTCGAATTTCTTTTTCTTTCTTTTTTTTTCTTTTTTTAGGATTTTAATTCATTTGGGCTAAAATGTTAAAAAACGAAATTTATTGGGTCAAAGCTTTAATAGTAAAATAGGGCCCAAAACTTGGGCCTCAATTTTGCAACTTTTGAGCCAATAATGTCATAAACAAAAAACAATATTTAGTTAACGGTCGATAAATAATAATTTTGATCAAATTATATTATTGTTTAGCTCTGATTCATGATTAATGTGCTAAATGAATACTAGTTTAACTAAAATATTTGATGATATAATAAATTTGTGTTTGGCGGTACATTATTGTATTGAAATATATGTTATGTTTTTCTTTAACATTTTATTTTTGGTTAAGTTTAAGATAGTGATTTTAATGTTTTTGAAAATATGCTTGATTGCATTTTTAAATATAACGTGAAAACATAAACCAAATATCTACTTACATATATGACTTTTGATCAATGATTAGCTTAAAACATACTTTTATAAATTTATGATTAAAATTAAAACAATAACTATCTCATTTATGCAATTTTTTAAAGAATTAAACCAAGCACTCCATATATAATGAGTACAAATACTAGATCTAGATCCCAATCACATAGTCAACATTATAATAATAAACAGTTGTACAAAATACAAATTAAATCATACGTATGGTACCAAAAATAACTATAATTAAATGCATAAGAAATCAACTTCTATGACATAGTTTAAATTAGATTATGGAAATAATTGATGCCACGCTTTCATTTTTATTTTATTTCAAAGACATGCTTATTACTATTATTATTATTATTATTATTATTATTATTATTATTATTATTATTTCACAAATTCGTATTAAAGTGTATTCACCTTAAATAATAAATAGTAATGAAAATGTACTTTTTCAAGTGATCATACATAGTTTTCTATAAATAAAATAAAGTTGATGTGATACATTTAATCGAGTCAATGAATGATGATAAAATGTTCACTTTACTTGTTTTTGGGTCTACTTGTGACATGTGATATAGTATTAAAATTAATCACACTTAAGCTCTACACTAATCCTTATTTAATCCTCTCTAAAAAAAAGGATTAGTGTAGAGGGAATTGGCTTTTGTCTATAAAATCAGCTATCATTCACATAAATTGAATAAAAAAAATATATACTGTACTGTTATATTATTTGTGTGCTCCATCTAACAAAAATCTTATTTATAGGATAGAAAATATAAAATGAAAAGGCATGGTTTAATATGTATAAATGATAGTAAATAAATTTAAACATTAAGAGTGATTTAAGTGAAAATGAAAAGTCTAAAAACAATTTCTATGGAGTTAAAAAGACAAAAGATCATCGAAAAGTAATAATATATATATAGACACAAACGTATATTCAAATAAGATATATATTCAAGTATGTTTAAAATTAGAAGCCAATACTCGTTACTAAAATACTAAATAGATCCATGGCATCGAGATGTAATAAATCAGGTTAATACTAAACTGCACTTAAATGGGAATAAATAATAACTTTAATCGAAAGAGGAAGGAACGTTTGAATGATGAATAATAATTGTATTCATTTTATGAATAATATCGTATCTTTTTCACTAGTTTTTGATTTTATTCATCGTTGTTTGCTTATCAGGTGCGGAATTTTTCGCAATTGCATTGGATCGTTCGAGGATATCTTCACATGTCACATGTTAAGAACTAACTCTTCGTTGAGTTTCATGTTTGCGACTTCGTTACTCATAAATCTGATTTCTTTGTTGTCTTAATGTTTATAGAGATTAAATTTATGTTGTAGATTTAGATAGCAAGGTAACTTGTGCTTCATTGTTGTTTTGTAAAGATTAAAATAAGATTATAATATTTGCGTTGTAATTTTCTTCAATTTTTCGAGCTTACATACGTTTTTTCTTGTTCATCAAACGTCTTATTAGGACTCTAAATTGTTTCATTGACGAAATTGAGATGTCTCACCGTGCACGATTTCGAGAATCTATATTGCCGAAGTGGTAAATCGTCTAACATGTAAGTATTGAGATCATTGCAACGATCTTGTTAGTGTCTCGTGGTGCATCTTTGTGGCATATTTTATGTTTACTGTGCTCATCGAGACCCTTTATTTATTTCTATGAGACCTTGTTTTGTTTGTTAATGGGCTCGGAGGATGAAGAAGCTAAACTTGCGCTTCACCTTCATGTAAGTACTGAGGATGAAGGTGCTAAACTATGAAGGAAGAGATTTGAATTCTTTCTCTTGTTTAGAAAAATAAGATTCTCAATTCTCTTGTTTCTCATTGTGCCATGTTACTTTAGTGAGATTTTCTTTACATATATTAAATGAATACAATTGATCTCACAATTTATGAGTGAAAATTAAAAATTAATAAAGAATTGATTCTGAGTTATATTATTTCTGATTGTGTCATGTCATTTTAGCGAGATTCTCTCTCTATATATATATATTGTATAAGGAATTGCCTTTGTCTCCTTTGTATTCATTTTATACAAAAATGTAATATTTATTTTATAATAATTACAAAACTAATATACTTTTAATTGCAATTTGATGATAGTAGTTTCTATTTTTTCTTCTTAACAAATCTTATAGAATTTAAAAATCTCTTATGTTATCATAAAGTTAAAAATCTCATAATAAGTTGTTTTTTATAATATATATATATATATATATATATATTACAAAAATTTCATCGTTATTCTTATTATTTTACAGTATAATCATTAAATCGAATCGGTATAATTAATGTGTGGGTTTGGCACAGCTTATTTAGCCTTATTTTTGTTTATAAAATAAACTTAACCGCTATTCAGGTGTTTGGCAAAATTGTTTTTCCAAAAAACACAAAATCAATTTTGAATTTTTGTACATGAATTGTAAAAGCTAGGATACGTAGCTTTTAGATCTAAAAACAAAAATACGATCTAGTCTATTTTAGTCTCTTTAGCCTAAAGAATTTTTTTTTACCAGACACTAAAACAGTTTTTGTTACCAACAACAATTGTTTTATAAAAAATTTACCAAACACCTGCTTTTTTTCTCAATAACAGATTATTTTTTAAACTAACTAAAATAAAAAATAATTTTTGTAAAAATTAAGTTGTGTCAAATAGGCTCATAATATCATTTTTTATATAAATTTTTAAAAAATCTCTATCAAATTTACCCGTATCGCTCTAGATTTTCGGCGTCTAGGACTAATGGACTAAGCTATGAATAAGGAGATTATCCCACAGTTGGATGTGGGAACGTGCTCTACCACATGGGACTACATTATCACATAGACACATACTATACACTGATGTGAGTGCAACTATATATAATTAATTAATTAATATTTATATACTCAATAATTTTTTCTTAACAATTTGTCGCCTTCCTAAACACAATAATTGAGGAGAGACAAAGGGTGACCCCTTATTATCTTTACTGATTATATTACAATTAAACAATCCAATACCATTAACCATATGATACATCCACTATTTATTATATGTCTATATATATATATATTAGTCTAGGCCAAACTATATACTCTCTCTAAATATTATTCCGAATCATATTCCCTTTTTAACGTTTATGTGATCAGCACTTCGTGTTTTTATTGTATTAAATTTAATATTTAATATTTATGTCGTGTTTTAATACACCCGTTTCAAATAAAATTAAACTAATACCAAACTTTATACCGTGCCCGGTTCAAAATAATACACCTTGTGACCCATTTAACACCTAACTTTACAAGATCCTCAAACAATGTTTTGACTGACCGACCACTCAAACTATTAAGCATACTATGTTCTTCCTTTAAGAATCTTTCTCAGTACTTCCTTGGAGTGGAGTGGACCACTTAACATAATGATTCATAATTAATGAAAAATATCTTTAATTTTCCAATATTAAATGCTGAAAATGTGGCCAGGTTTTGCGAGGGCAGAATCAAATTCCAATAGTATTTATCTTTGCATTATTTTTCATATATTTTTGCGTGGAAAATAATATTGTAAAATGTTTTTAAGTTTAAGACACTCCACGTGATTGCAACAAAAATATTGCTTGTCGTTTTTGTAAATGTTTTGGTGGTCAAATTGGCCACCTCGTGTAAAGTATAAATAACCGTGGGCTATACTCTGTATTTAGCTTTGATTTCATATTTATTTTGGGTATCAAAATGATTACGTATTCCATTTAACTTCATCTATATTTGTAATAATCACATGTTATTTTTTTTCCTTACCGTATTAGATTTGTGTTTTTTTTCCTTTCTAAATAATAATAATAATAAATATTTTACATAACATGTGAAGGTATTTTTTTCACTGCTTTTGCAATGATAAAAGCACTTTTTTTTTGGTACTTTTTTTTCTATTAAATTTATTCTTTATTGCTAACATAAAACTTTAAAATTATCATAAATAATAATATTTTTAATTTTTACACTATATTATATTTAGTAATAAAAAATATCACCTATTATAATTTAAAAATATTTATCATTACCGTTTGTCACTTGATATATTTGAGTAGATAAAAAATAATTAAAATATTTAAATATTAAAATTTAAAGCGGTATAAGTACTTAGTGTATTTTAATTAAATAATAGCAAAACGACTACTAAATGTTTGTTCAATTATAACATCATAGTCGTGCATGAGGGGAGGCGGAGTAGGCGCGTGCCTTTAGTAAAAAAACTAATCTCAAATTTACGGGGCCTAAAAAATTAAATTTAAAGCCCCCACTATCACCTAAATAGATAAAAAAAATTGAGAATCAATTAAATTAAATTAAATTTAAGGCCCCTCAAAAAAATTAATTAGTATTAATATTGCTAAAATTAAATTTAAGGGCCCCAAATAAATTAAGTTACATTGTCTATCGAAAAAGACTTGGTCGAGAAACTCAATTATGCAGACGCGTCTTATTCAAATGAGAATTTATTTATTATATAAATATTGTATATACTTTTGTATCAAAATTGATTTTTGCAATAACGTTGGTGGGCTTCTAAAATTCTCCTCATCTAGGGCCTCGAAAATTTCAGGACGGCCCTGTATAACATCATATTCAATTGTTTATTGTTCATGAGTTAAAATATAATGTCGGCGTCATGGACTTTTATTTACCTCAGAGCAAATCGTCATTAGTATAATAGCGGAGTAAATATCGTATATCTAAGTATCTAACTATATATAATGGTATATTTCAATCCGAATTATTTTATTTACATGGTTAGTACCAACTAAAATCGATGAAAACATAATTAATTTGTTAACTATAAAGATTTTATTTTACTTTATAGACATTTTCAAGCTACTATATAGTTGGAAAAATATATTACAGTAGAACTTTTATAAATTAATACTCGATAGATTAATACATCAATTAATTAATAATTTTTTCCGTTCCTGATTATATTAACTTAGTTTAATTTTTATCTCAATAAATTATTAAATTTGATAATATAATATATTTCTCTGCCCTTAATTTTATTAATTTATGGAAGTTCAACGTGATTTAAATATTTGGAAATTATCGTGAGTGGCATTAATGGGCAAAATGTTGAACCGGGTTAAACCCGGATTCGACAAAAAAAAATAAAAAACCCGGATACCGAAATATCCGGGTCCGACTTTTTCCGGAACCGGATATTTCGGTATCCGGGATAATTAAAACCTGGATATACAAATATCCGGGTTTTTTAATAAAAAAACTTTTCCCCCCAACGGCTCTTTAATCTGAGCCGTTGGATCTACGATCCAACGGCTCAGATTAAAGAGCCGTTGGGGGGCGGCAAAAGTAACGGTCAAAAATAGAGCCGTTGGAGGCAACGGATTAATTTGCAGACTGGCCCCTGAAAATAGCCGTTGGACCTCGAAAAACACCACTTTACTCGAATTCCTTCACATTTTTCCCTATAAATATCCCACTTCAACCTCATTTTTTTCACACAACTCCTTCTCTTCATCTCCAATTTTCCCAAACTCTCTCAAGCTCTCATATTTCCGAATTTACTCTATAGTTTAGCTACTTTATAATTATATAAATACTCTCTATTGTTAGTTTAATATATTGTCGTTAATATGTCGAGTGGCAACAACCGTTCTCGAGGACGTCCAGATGTCCGAGGAAAAGGACGGTCCACTATTCCGTCGCCGCGATCGGTTAATAGCGGGACAGGTTTTAGTCAACATAATTATAATGTCGGAGTTATGAATCAACACAATGTTCCCGGTTCCTCTAGCCAACCGTTACCGGTTCATGGTCAATATGGTACCGGTGGCGTCGGGCCGAACCAACAATTACTAATTTCTCAAGGTCAAGGCGGTATGTTTACTAACTTACTCAATTTTCAAGGTACAACTATTCCGGAATGGAATAGCCTTAGCAACGAGCAACAACAACAACAACATGATGTTAACCACGATGCCGAGGTACGTTTAGTTTAATTATTTTGTTTACACATACTTTAATTATTTTAGTTTAATTATTTTAGTTTAATTATTTTTTTTACACATACTTTAATTATTTTAGTTTAACTAATTAATTTAGTTTAATTAATTTAATTATTTTAGTTTAATTAATTAATTTAATTATTTTAGTTTAATTATTTTAGTTTAATTAAATAATTTGTCACGTCTCTTGAAAGTCTTAGTATGCTCTGTGGTTGCGGTTCCGACCGATCTTCCACATCAGAAACGAATTTCTTGAGATTTAATAATCATTTAATCTTATTAATTTAATTAAACTTTATATGGTTACTTAATAAGTTAAAAACCTTCAAATTTAATTTAATTCATTTATTTTAATTAATTAATTTGCCACGTCTCTTGAAAGTCTTAGTATGCTCTGTGGTTGCGGTTCCGACTGATCTTCCACATCAGAAACGAATTTCTTGAGATTTAATAATAATTTAATCATATTATTTTAATTTAACTTTATATGGTTACTTAATAAGTTAAAAAAATTAAAAAAGGTAATTTGTATGTGTAGTAATAGTTATAAAGTTCTTATTGGATTATGGTGTCTTAGAAAGATTGGTTTTTAAATAAGGTTTGCTTTGCAATCTCCTCCAAGCTAGCCTGGGAACCTCGGGGAGTTCTGTCTAGAAAAGCTTGGGCCTAAAGCGAGATCATAGTATCCTTTCCAGTCGATCTGGCCGTGGAACCTCGGGGAGTTCCGTCTAAAAGAGCTTGATAATTATTTCCACACATAAGAAATACCATTTTTAATTTTGTTAACTTTTTTATTTAACTATATCAAATTTAATTAAATTAATATGATTAATATTAATTTAATTGTAATATTTCTTCATTTTCTTGAAAATTTAATAAATGTAATTGTAATATTTCTTAATTCTTAATATGTTTTTTTAGGAAACGAGGTCGAGGAACCTACCCAACGACCCCGATGCCCAGTACGATGATGATGATGATGCAGAGGACCCGAACTACGTTCAAGGCGAGGAGGAGGAAGTTGACGAAGTTCTACCAACGCCGCCACCGCCAGCTAGACGTGGTCGTGGACGTGGACGGGCCCAACAACAACCCTTGGTTCAGGGTGAGGACGGTCGCCCCCCCCCCCCACATCCGCCGGCGAGGAAGCGAAAGAAATTAACGGGAGCGGTTTGGCAGAACGACTTCATACCCGACTACAGATACAACTACGAAACCGGCTTGGAAGATAGGTGGGGGATTTGCAAACACTGCAATGCGGAGTTTAGTGCTCACCCGAAGCACGACGGTAACAGCCGCCTAGAAGCCCACGTCAAGACCTGCTTGAAGAAAAAGCGGGCGGAGGAGGTAAGTCGCTTACCCGATGATCTTTATAGAATGTGTGTTGCTCAGTGGGTTATACGCGATGGTTTGCCTATATCGGCGCCCGAGGGAGAAGGTTTTAACGAATTGATGATGAAGGTGGCGCCGATAAACTATAGGGAAATCTCGTATTATATAAACCACGAGACAATTATCAAATTTTATAACGAGCAAAGGGCCGCTTTACAAGAAATGTTCCAACAATCTGCTTACAAAGTGTCTTTAACGTCGGATTGTTGGAAAGGCCATGCCAATGATGATTATATTACGGTCGTAGCTCACTTTATCAACGATAATTGGAAAATGGAAAAGTGTATCATAGGTTTTAGGCCTTTGAGGGTTAGGCACACATCAGTAAACCTAGCCGAGGCGATACTAGAAGTTTTGTCGGATTGGAACCTTAAGGATAGGGTAGTTTCTATTACGTTAGATAACGCAAGTGCCCACGCCAATGCCGTAGAAATAATGAAGGAAAGTTTGACCAATTTTAGGGACGATTGTTTTCATCAAAGGTGTGCGTGTCATATTATAAACTTGATAGTTCAATCCGGCTTAAAAGTTATTTCCGATAGTATCGCCAAAATTAGGAACACGATTTTGTATATACGATCATCTACTATGCGTACAGTTTCTTGGGAAGATTATTGCAGGGCTCACGGTTACCCGGTAAGAACGTTTCAACCGGATATGCCGATCCGTTGGAACTCGACCTACATGATGTTGGATGCTGTCCTACCCTACAAGGAGCTTCTTACAAACTGGATCAACAGCCTGGAACAAGAAGACCGCGAAGACATCACTCCGGACGATTGGCTCACCGCCATCCAATTCCAGGCTTTTCTACAACTTTTTAATCAAATTACTATTGATTTATCTCATGTTTACTCACCCACGTCGCAGAGAGCTTTGCCCGCTATTTTTGATATACTTTGTCATTTTGAAACCGCTAAACGTAATGCTTTATTTACCGATGTACTAACCCCAATGATTGCAAAGTTTCAGAGTTATTGGAGTCCTGAAAACCTCCCATTTCTATACTGTGCCGCTGTGATCGTGGATCCGACACTTAAGCTTTCCAGGCTGCAGGAGGTCTTAAATTGCATGCAAGAAATCACGGGGGAGGCCTACATGACGCACAATTACTTCGATGCGGATCAGAAGATGAAGGCTCTTTACCAAGAGTACGAGCAAAAATATAACTACATCGAAGATCAGTGGGAGGAAACGAATCAACAACAACCACAAACTCAAGTAATTTTTTAACTTTATTTCTTAAGATTAATTATTTTTATTTCCTAACATTACTCTAAACTTTAATATTTTTGGTTCAATATAGGGCGGACGCGGGGGCGGTGGTTCACAATCACCATACGTGTACAATCACCGTTTATTCTACAACCTTACGGCTATTGGGCGCGGCAATGCATCTACTTCTTCACCGTCTTCACAAGGAAGTGGCGGTTCGGGATCTCGAGTTCTTGGTCGACGTCAACGACGACACAACATCGACGAGTACGCCCGATTCTGCAACCTTCCTCCGACACCGTGCCCAAATGAAGGCCTCGACATTCTTCAATGGTGGCACGCAAATCGATCGGAGTATCCGGTCTTATCCTTGTTGGCTCGTGACATTCTCACCATCCCGGTCTCAACGGTATCATCGGAGGCGGCATTCTCAATGGCCGGAAGGATGTTAGAGCCTCGCCGCAAGTCTACAAAATCATTGATGGTCGAGATCCTTATGCTTTCGAGAGATTGGATTATGGCCAAGAAACGACAACAAGAAAACGATATGTACGACCGAGAATTGGCGAATTACTTTTCACAGATTCAAATGTAATTCGTTTTCAATTGTTCGTTTTCTTATTGTACTTTGAACTTGTAACTTCGTTTGCCGTTGTAGTTGTACTTTCCCGTACCTTCGAGTTTGTTGAATAAAGACACATATTTATTTTCTTTTGTTTTGTTGTTGTATGTTTTATTTATCTCATAATTATTTTTTAAATATTTCAAACACTTAAAATAATTTTAAAATTTTATTTTTTCAAAACCGAACTTAATTACCAAATGTTTAGATTTAATCAAGTAAACGAAACGAGGACTAAACAATAAATAACAATAAATAACACAATTAAAAATTAAAAAAAAAGATACAAAACCCGGAACCGGATATATCCGGGTTTTTTTTTTCCCGGACCCGGATATATCCGGTTCCGGGTTTTACTAAAAAAAAAATAAAATTTTCCGACCGGAGGGGTAAAACCCCTACATTTTGGGGACTAAGTGGCATCAACATCAAAGTCATGATTCATGAGAGACTGACTCTGATATTGAATAGATAAAGCCAATCCACCATTCCACCTGTAAGAACCTCCTCCAACCATACTATTTCAGCTCAATTATTTATTTATAATTATTATTGGTTTGTTTCTATCATGATAACTTAAGTGATCAAAATATAAAATCATTATTGTGTTTATGGTAAAATCGATTTTTCAATAAAAATAATTGCAATATGGCAAAAATCTAAATCAGAAATCTAAATCTGATTCGACATGTGTCTTCTTGACAGCACATGAAATTTTCATTTTTGTGTACCTATATTCTCTTAAAAATAATAAATTATTATATACTTTAAAAAAAGAGCAGAAAATGTAACATTATGCTCAACATTCATTCAATTTATTGTTTTAAATGAATAATCTATTTGTTTTGCAACTCATTAGTTTTTTTCTTTTTAATTTTTATACGTATATTCATTCTCGTGAAGGGTTTTAGAATACACCTATGGTTTTGTTATAAATATTTTTCGCTCAAATTATTTTATAATTTTCACTCCGTATTATTTTGTGTATATACTTATATACATCATAAATAGATGAAAATAAATATAACTTTGTGCATATGACATAATAAATTATTTGATGCATTAGATCATTTAGTATACTAAAAAATATCGTATTTCTTAACACATTTCTTTAAACTATTTATAAATACGAGATTATATGAGAATTATATAAACAGAAATATACAATTATATACCAAACAGTTATTGATAGTTTGAAACAACAACAAAGGTTTATTACATTACAATTATAAAATTGAAACTGTTTGAATTAACTACCAAATAGATCCATAATTATTCAATTATATATATATATATATATATATATATATATAAGATAGAATATCACGAGTCACAGCCGTCCTATTGTGAAACTCACTTTGCAATTACCTCCGTAAAATAAATAAAAAATAATCATAATTTTTTAATAAATCATGTATTTTTGCCCGAGTTAACATTGTTAAAAACTGAAACTCACGGTGCAAAGTGTCAAACAATTATAGTTGAAGAATATTTTGGCTAATAATTATTTTTTATATATAAATAACACTTAACACTTAACTGATACTACAATAAGTTTTCACGTAGTGATACCGAGGGACCCCAAATGAATATATATATATATATATATATATATGTGTGTTATTCGTTTAACATTGAAATTTAATTTTATAATTACAAAAGGGGCCCCGAAATTGATCTTCGCCAAAAGCCCCGACAAACTCGGGGTCGGCCCTGCTTATTTTATTTGCTGTCAACTTTTGTAATTCATCAGTCTCGTATTTGAATGGAACAATTAATACAACTTTTACGTAGGAGTCTGAAGTTGACAAAAATATCAAGAATTATATACGCAATAACAATAATTGCAACGAGTCTAATTTTGAAGTTTGAAGTGCATTGAGGTTTCTTGGTAAGCAAGAAACGTATTAACATCTCATTAGAGAAATATTCAAATTCATTGAATATTGTACTACTAATAAAAGATTTTATTTATTTTATCGAGTCGTTGCGCGCACTCTCATATGTCAATCGATATTTATAAATGGTTTCAATGTTGACCAACCATAATTAAATTACGAATTGCATAAATTATAAAACTTTATTAATGATTGAGCATGCTTATTCATATATTTATTCCAATGAAATCAATCACCTAGCTTTACGGTTGTAATTTATAGCTTTTATATTTAGTTACACGTGATTTATGTCTATTAATTTGACTCTAGCTTGTATCTTTTTTCATGAAATAATTATGAATAAAAAGTTATGTGTATCAAGTTCAACAATATTGTATCATATCATGTGATGTCTATCGTCTTATACTATGTATCATGTAGATGACAAAAGTATATGTATCAATGATACATATATATTATATATATACATAATACATATATACAGTATCATGTGATATATATATATTTATTAATTACGCATTAGGGAGGTAATTTGATAGAAAAAAAATTCAAACAATAACTTTTAATAATTTGTGATCGAATCCATATAGTTGATTACTTGATTTAAAATTACGAATAAGCGTGACCGACCACCGAACCGTCCGAAAACTAATATACGTTTAATTAATATACGATATTGAGCTCACAATATTATAATTATTTAAAAATAATTTGAAAGTCATAGATAAAATTATTTCATATATAACATATGAATATCTGATATTTCACGAATCACGAGTATAGAAATCACTGATAATGATCATATTGTTGGCTGAAATCATGAAAGTAACAAGAAAGTGGAGACATATATGAATAAAGTATGTATTAAAAAAAAAGATAGTGGAAAATATACAAGTAATACTTTTCGCTGGTTAATGCCCAATTAATCCATCTCTGACGATCAAAGACCCGAGATTTTCGTAATTTAACATGCTAAAAATATACGTAACTTATGAAGATTTTAACCGTTTCTATGAGTAAAATTAAAGTTTGTTTTTACCTATTACGCTGAGTTTTTAAGTGCTAATGTAATTAAATTTTGAATTTACCTAGTGAGATTTTGTAGTTTCAACTTTAATTAAAAAAGTATTAGACATAATAGTAAGAATCTCCTTCTAATTTAGACAACCTTTAAAATATCAACGACGAGAAAAGTGTACGTAAACATGTACACTGATTATGTATGGATTAATTTGCAAATAAAATTGTATTTTAAGGGATATCCATAATTGTATTATAAATATACAATCTTGCAGTATATGTGTGTATTCCTAATATTTTTACAGCAAGAGTATTAAAATACCACAAAACAATGTTAAGATCTAATTTCGTCCATGTCAAATTAATGTTTGCTAAGCTAGAAACATGCGCACATCTTTATTATAATACAAGTCTCGAATATTTAATGTACTCAAAGTGTAATTATTGACGTACACGTGTCAGTCGTGTAACAAAATTTAACGAAACAAATATAAAATTGAACTTCGAGAATGTTTTGTAGCTATTGGCATAGCTTATTTAACCTTGTTTTTGTTTTTAGAATAAACTAAATTACTTTATATGTGTTTGGCAAAATTATTAAAAAAAAAACACAAAAACAATTTTATATTTTTGTACATGAGTCGTAAAAGCTAAGATTCAAAGTTTTTTTTTTCATTAAAACAAAAACAAATTTTTGAAAGTTTATTTTAGCCTTTTTACCCTAAATATATTTAGTTTATCAAACTCTAAATCAACTTTGTTACTAACCACAACTGTTTTATAATTAATTTATCAAACACCTGTCAGTTTTTTTTTGCTAAAAACATGATTTTTCTTTTCTTTTCAAAAACTAAAATTAAAGCATTAATTAAAAAAAAAAGCTATGCAAACATTTTATTAAGTACTATTGCTGTTAAAAAGAGAGAAATTATAAATATGCCTCCAAATATTTGCCACTTTTAGTATAGGATTTGATACTTATGCTGCAAATATTCTTTATTTTTAATAAGAAAAATTTAAAATGTAAAAGTAATTTTCAATATTTTATGTCAAATCTATTTTTCTCAATGATAAATTACTCAGAGACATCACTTTAAATCAAACAATAAGAAAACAAATAGCGCGGGTGCCTGAGTCAACTGAGGCTCCACGTTGCAGCACAGCCACCGTCAGATGCAACTATGATTCACGCACAACCATCCAACGGACGAAGTTCTCACTCCCATAAAATACCCTAGACCGCGCTGCAGTGGATCAGACCATCCAACGGACGCTATTTCCCGCACGCTGAACTACCGTAGAGCGCGCCGCAGAGGATGAAACACCCTGGCCAGTTCCATTCTTCTCGCTCCAATTGTCCCGTATCAAACGCACGTCTCTCTTTCTCTCTCTCTCTCTCCTCACATCTCTGTTTCTCCAAACACTTGCTTCGATTTTTTGTCTGTATTTTTCGATTTTCCCAAAATACCCCTTATTTATACGAATTTGGTCCCTTCGTTTTCACTTTCAGTTATTCTAGAACTCGCATGGTGGCCTCGAGCTGAGAAGACCTCTTCCTTCATTCGCTCCGAGATCGTTTCGGAATTCGCTTTCGTTCCGAGCTTGATCTGAATCTCGCGGCGTCGCTTCGGTGTTTGATTCAGAATTGAAATTCGGAGCTTCGTGCAGTGGCTTGGTATCGTTGCATGTCGCTTCGAATCGCTTCTTCGGTGAGTTTCTCTCTTCTTCTTCTTTTTTTGGTTTTTAAGTGTTTGAATTGGAGTCGTGATCGGTTTGCTTGCTAGGAAAGTGCGAGAAAGTTCGTGATTTTACGGCTTCTCGTGTCTTTATTTTCTGGAATTTTCTATTGGTTGGAGAACTCACTGTAGTGTTTCGTTTGTAATATAGTGTATTTATACGTATATCATTCGCTTTATGCATTTATCTCTGCAATTTGATTGATAGACAAGAGCTTGATTTTGTTCGTTTTTTTTTTCTTCATCATGAAGACGATTTTTTCGTCCTGATTGCAGGGTTTTTGCAGTTTTATGAGATCTAGAAGTTTGTGGAATGGACAGTTCGGAAAGATAGATTCAGAGGAGATCAGTGTTTAAGTGTATCTTGATTTTCAGTGCTTTGTTTGTTCTATATAGCTGATTTGCATCGATTACGACTAAGTTGATTGGAGAAGACTTGTTTTCGATGGCTGAGGTTTTGGGCTCTGCGGTTTCGAAGTTACAAATGGTTAATGCTTCTGATCACGCCTCAGTGGTTTCTATGAACCTCTTCGTGGCTCTCCTTTGTGCCTGCATTGTGATCGGTCATCTTCTCGAGGAGAATAGATGGATGAACGAGTCAATCACGGCGCTTTTGATAGTGCGTTCCTTGAAACCCATTTGAAAATTTAAGAAATTGAGATGTTTTTTTATATGTACAATGGAGGCTTACTTGAGTTAGGATTGTGTTGTTGGCAGGGCTTGTGCACGGGAGTTGTAATTCTGCTGATTACTAAGGGAAAGAACTCGCACCTCCTTGTCTTCAGCGAGGATCTCTTCTTTATATATCTCTTGCCTCCGATTATATTCAATGCAGGGTAAGTTCCATTAATGTTGCTCTGTTTTGGTTATGCGAAAAATTGGGGTATCGACGGTGATGCATAATCTTAACTTTCTGTTCTATATTTTTCTTTTCCTTTTCTAATAGAGGAAAAGTAATGCATAGGTCTCACCAACTCTTATAATGAACTCTGATTAGTTCCGCGCTTAGAATAATTCTCATATTACGAATTTATCAACGGCGGTTTCAACTTTTTTTCTTCTTCTTCTTTCTTCTTTTTCTTCTTTGCTATCGAGTAAATTTTCACGTGGCAATGATGAATTTCCCCTTTATTCTCGATATGCTTAAAGTTAAATGGATGTGTAACTTAGTTCTTGTTCTCCATTCAGCTTTCAGGTGAAAAAGAAACAATTCTTCGTCAATTTTATCACTATCATGCTGTTCGGCGCTATCGGGACACTGATATCTTGTGCCATAATAGCATTCGGTATATCTACAGTCTTATAATGTATGCAATATTGAAGCTTCATAGTGCGAGTTCTATGTGATCACTTTGCAATTGGGATGTTTCATGCAGGTGTTACTCAGCTTTTCAAGAAAATGGATGTCGGTTCTCTTGAAATGGGCGATTATTTAGGTAAATTTTTTTTGGCTTATTTACGAGTTATATTGAGATCCATTACACTTCTGAATTCTGATTGTACAATTTTATCTACGATTCGCAGCTATTGGAGCTATTTTTGCCGCAACAGATTCTGTATGCACATTGCAGGTAATTTTGATTAGTGTTGCTACATTGGTAAAACAATTAAATCATCAAATTAGTATTAATAAATGTTGCTTGTTGATCAAAACAATGGAACACGTAATATTTTTGAAGATTCTAAGTTTTTGATTGGTGAAGATTCTCAGCCAGGACGAGACACCCTTGCTCTACAGTCTCGTCTTCGGAGAGGGCGTTGTCAACGATGCTACTTCAGTGGTGCTTTTCAATGCCATCCAGAGCTTTGATTTAACTCAAATCAACTCCTCATCGGCGTTTCAATTCCTTGGCAGCTTTCTATATTTATTTTCTGCAAGCACTTTTCTAGGAGTGGTGGTAAGTTTTAGTTTCTTTGCCAGTCATAACTCATAATTGGCTCAATAGTTAAAACTATATCGTAGTATGAGTTCTTTCTGTTCCTTGCAGAGTGGGCTACTTAGTGCTTACATCATCAAAAAGTTGTATTTTGGCAGGTAATTTATAAATAAAATTATGTTAGTTACCATTTTCTCAATAATTTTAACAGTTTGAGAATTTATTGAGGTTAATTCCTATTTACAGGCACTCTACCGACCGTGAAGTTGCTCTTATGATGCTCATGGCATACCTATCATATATGCTGGCTGAAGTAAGTTTATATGATCACCGTCTTTAAAAGTTCCGTGTGACCACAACACTGTCTTTGAAGCCTGATATCACATTTGCCTTCTTTTGGTTGAGTTTGTTTACGCTGGCTGAGAGTTTATTTATTTTCCAGCTGTTGAATTTGAGCGGCATTCTCACCGTTTTCTTTTGTGGGATTGTCATGTCTCATTACACATGGCACAATGTGACTGAAAGTTCAAGAGTCACTACAAAGTATCCATCTAACCATTACTCTGTTCCTTTTTGATACACCACGTCAGTTCAAACCTAAATTTGAGTTTTATATTTTACAGGCATGCGTTCGCGACATTGTCATTTGTTGCCGAGATATTTATTTTTCTTTATGTCGGTATGGACGCGTTGGATATTGAAAAATGGAGATTTGTGAGTGACAGGTATGTCCGCATTCTCTGCACTCGATTCTGTCTCCCTGTTTAAGTAAAAGAAAAAATGATTTTGTCAGTGTACCTTCTGAACTTAGCCTGTTGTCCCAGTCAACTCTGAAATATTTGAAAGTTTCTTATATAAATTTGTCAATTGAAACAATTCCCCCCAATCTTTTAAAAAACTAATGATTCTTGTAAAATTTAAAGTCACGTTCAGCGTAGTAATAAAAAGAAAAGTTTAAAGGGGGAAACTCCGAGTTCAGGGGATATGGCTTCACATTAATTGTAAAAGGACCCAATTAGTTGATCTAATATTGCTTAACATTTGCAGCCCCGGAACGTCAGTGGGAGTGAGTTCAATACTGTTGGGTTTGCTTATGGTTGGAAGAGCGGCTTTTGTTTTCCCCTTATCCTTTATCTCTAACTTAACGAAAAAAAACCCGCACCAAAAACTCAGCTGGAGGGAGCAAGTAAATTTTCTATTCCCTTTTATGGCTTTATATTTTTACTAAATTATCTTTTATTGACTCTTGATTTTTTTTATTACTCTAGGTGGTTATATGGTGGGCTGGTCTTATGAGAGGTGCTGTGTCTGTGGCACTTGCTTATAATCAGGTAATGTACCGATATCATCATAGCTTTGGAAGTTAACCCAGTGGGAGAACTAGGCTAGAAATCTAGGGGACAGATAAACCTTGGGAAGAATTATCAATTAAGAAGAAATGAGGATAAAAATTTGAAAAAAAAAAAAAAACATTTTAAGGGTAAAAATTGAAAAAAATAAAAATTTGGGGTAAAAAATTGAGAAGTAAAATATTGGGCACTGATGATTTGTATTATGTAGATGATCTAATCCGATTACTAATTATACTTATTACTTCTTTCTTACACAGTTTACAAGGTTAGGGCACACGACATTGCGAGCAAATGCTATCATGATCACTAGTACGATAACCGTTGTTCTGTTCAGTACTATGGTAAGACATCTCTCTCTCTCTCTCTCTCTCTCTATCCAGCTTTGGCTTTTTTCTTGTCTGGATTTTTACAGATCGGCATTAGTTGTGCGAAAATCTCGTAAAGGGAGCCGTGTTTCTCGATTTCCAAAATCAAGTCTGCAATATTTGGTTAAAACACAATCTTCATTTGAAAATGTAACCGTTAAAATGATACATCCAAGCCTCGTTTGAAAACGTCATAAAACGGAACTCAATTAGAAAATACATAGCTAAACTAAACCATGCGTAAATGATAACTAACTGTAAGATCTAAATTCCCGAAATGAATTAATCTTACTTGTCCTTCCTGAGTTCGTCACTTACACGGCTCACTTCCTGGGCCCATGTTCGGGGTTCCTTTTTTGGTATACCAAGAAGGCACCCGTGAAAATCTGGTTGATTTTTCTGATACATATTATTCTTAGCAATACGACGAATTGGCTTTCGTTTAGCTGTGAAGTAGCGTCTTAAGGTGGAAAGTGTTAGGAGGGAAAAAGGCAGAAATTAAATCATTAGGGGCAGATTAGTCTTTTGGGTAGGATTAGGGTTAATTCCAGTTTGTTTCTAATCAGTAATCAATATTATTTTAATATTGCTTAGGTATTTGGGTTGATGACGAAACCGCTCATAAGGCTACTACTACCACAACCGAAACACACGACCAGCATGTTATCGGACCCGTCGACCCCGAAATCAATGTTGAACCCACTTCTCAGCGGGCTGGACTCCGAAGCTGATCTCGGGCTCGGCATGCCCGATGTGCCCCGGCCCGGCAGCATCCGCGCTCTGCTCAGCACTCCTACCCGCTCCGTCCACCGTTACTGGCGCAAGTTCGACGACTCCTTTATGCGTCCAATGTTCGGCGGCCGCGGCTTCGTGCCCTTCGTTCCCGGCTCGCCCACCGAGCGAAACCCTCCGCCGCCACAATGGCAGTGAGGACCGCGTCGAACGAAAAACTGTATAATAGTTTTGTAATTTATGGTTATTTGGCGAAACTTGAGGGCTAATTTTTTGTGGTACTTTTGGTGCTTTGGGAGAAGGCACAGGCACATATGCTTGTTATTATGATGTGTATTGAGTTATTGTATAGTATATAATTAACACTCTCATTAGTTTGTTCGTGATTATATTTGTAATTTAACGTTGCTTGCTACAATTTTTTTTTGTTAATTCATGTATTTTTCTTATCAAGTGTTGAATTGACACAGCTCGGGATCTCGTTCTCGTTCTCGTTCTTGTTAATTCATGTACTTTTTTGTTCAATGCTATCGAACTTACTTAAAGCTAGTAACTGGCGTCGATATCAACCCCCTTCATTCTTCTAGAGCATGTATTGTGTAATACTAGCCTAGCTTATTATTCCCTGCCCGTCAGCCCAATTCCCGAGCCAATGTTCGCCAGTTCCGGAGCGGCTAAACCATGTAGGGAATAGATTCTGACGCGAGATGTAAAATGAAAAAATAAACGAATATAAAAACAAAAAACTGTAAAGACAACTATTCAGATATCTACACTTAAATTATTTTCGTTTATATGTTTATTCAAGATTTACAAACTTCCGATCATAAAATTGAATCATGAAAGAGCCTATAAGTAATTCGTGCTTACGATTTCACAGCGACTAAACTAAGTAAACCGAGCTACTAGAAGTCATAGCTCCTATAATTTAGCATCTAATCTCTCCACCTTGAAGTGAGAGTTCAAAACTACAATAAAAAAAAGCTGACAATAAAATCGTCCTAGTAGTAGACGAGATTATATCGCAATTCCGCTACATATGGAAGGTATTGCGCTGGGAAAGCATTTCATATCCACCGCTGGAGGGCAACGGCCTCTCGGTCTGACCGGCCACTCGTAGAGGGTCCCCCCCGGGGTGATACACTGAGGACACACGCGGGCTAGGGATCCCGCTTCCGTACCGCTCGTCCAAATCCCTGATACGCTCAGCGGAGATGGAGGAGGTCACTGCCGCGTAGCGAGCGCTGCTCAGGCGCGGATCCTCTGGGATATAAGCGTTGGACGAGCCAAAACCCGAGTTCATACTGGAGGGTCTGGGAGAGTTTTGGGGCCACTGGCCCGATATAGGAGCCGACGGCTGATAACGCGATGGTGTCTCAGCGGAGAACCGTGCAGCCTCGCCCTCTAGAAACCCTAGCGGCCGACGATACATCGTGTGAGCCTCCATCGCCGGTGGTGCTCCTTCCCAATACTCCGCTCCTCTTCTCTCGGGCAAGTTGAATGGCGGCCTGTGGTGCATAGGAGAAGCCATGGAGTAGTCCCTGGCTGGAGGAATTGAAGTGTTTGCCCTTGTGGGTGGTCCCGTCCAGGGACGCTTGTTTCCGAAATGGGGGTTTCTTGGCGGCGCTACGGTTTGGGGGTTCGGGCGTTTGTTCGAGTCGGGCTTTGGGGGGTTCGGATTCAGCACCTTCTCTTTACCGCCCCTCTGATCCTGAAGAAACTCGATGCGGTCTTTGATATTCTTCGGGGAGTAATTCAGGTGGTTCTCTACTATGCATCTTACCACTACTCTCAGAGCAGCGATTTCCTTCTTCATTGCGTCATCCTGTGTGGACGTAAAATCAGCGTTGAAACGGTTTAGCTCTTTTCAATGGAGGTGTGTAAATCGAAGCAAACAAAACGCAAGTGTACCTTCTTAGAAGAATTCTCAGTAACTTTCTTGACCTCTTCCACATGGTTTTGAAGGAGCGGTACCGGCGGAAACTCATTAACCAATCCAAAAGCGTGAATGAATCGGACAGCGTCGACGATTTTGTTTATTGAAATGAGAACCTTGATGAAATCTGAGATATCAAACACACGAGAAAACAATGCAATTTTTTCAAAGCTTCCCTAGAAAATATCAGCAAGGATTCATTTTAGAGTTTGTGCCCGAGTCTGTTTTTCTTAGCACGGCCCATTTTTACCTTCACAATGCGACATGATGCCTTTTAAAAAATTGGCGATTTACTTTTAATTGAACCTAAGTCCTAACCACCATTTTTGTTTCGCTCAACACTTTCCGAATTCGATTTTCCGCGTAAAATTCCTAAATCGTGTTCTTTCTATACATTTAGAACACAGTTGCTTGGCCAAACCTCAAGGCTTATATGTAAATGGCGTTTTGAACTTAATTAAACCTAGCCACTATTTCCCCCTCCCCCTGAATTAGTTTCCCCCATAGAATACCCGAGTCGTTTTCTCTTCGTGTTCAAATTCGTAACCCTAAATGCTAACCATTTCGTGTCCGATTCACGTTATAATCATTAATCAGAAATACCATTGCTTTGCAAGATCTCCAGGCTAACTAAACCTACCCGTCATTTATTCTTCTCGCTCTCTCGCCTCTATCCTAAGAATTCTCGACAATACCAAATTTCTTCTCCTTTTCTCGAATTAGATTTCCACCTAGAATTCCTGAGTCGTTTTCTCATTACATTCGTAGCTATCTGGTGTTCGATAAAAAGCCCTAAACCCCAAACCCTCGACCCCCGACTCTAACAGACATATGATGGATAATCGCATGAATTGCACTCTGAAGAACAATGTACATTGATCCAGTGACCATAAAATCCGAGTAATTTTCGAAGAAAACTCACCGGAAGCTTTGTTGGACAATCCCAGAGACTGAAACAATTCCAGAGCTTGCTTTCGCATAACAATGTTGGCCATCAGATTCAGGACATCAGCCTCCTCGAACTCGCCGACGAGACCAAACACGTCGAGAACCATCAGGAACCCTAGAACCTCCGGCGAGTTATCCACCTCCAGAGTGATCTTCTGCCGCCACTCCTTCGCAACCCCGATCGCCTCCGCCCTCACCTCGCAGCCGATCTCCGGCTTCCTCCTCCCGAACTCCTCCACCAGAACCACGAAGTTCTTCCTCAGCGCGTTGAGCTCGTAATCGACGGTCGACCCGTTGAGCGACTTCGGATCCGGCCGCCGGAGCTCCGACACCGCCCAGAGCACGAGCCTTCCGGGAGTGCTCTCCGCCACGAGCGCGTCGCAGAGCTCCGTGCGGATCACGACGCGGTTCTTCTCGCGCTCCCTCAGGAGCTTCGCGAGCTTGCCCACGTTGACAGGCTTAAACACTTTGACAGGGGCGGCGCTAGGGTTCGAGAGAGGCGCGGGAGTGTCTCCTCCTCCTCCGCCAGCGGTGGCGGCGGGGCTAGGGTTCGGGAGAGGCGCGGGAGTGTCTCCTCCTCCTCTTCCAGCGGTGGCGGCGGGGCTAGGGTTTCGGAGGTGGGCCTGAATGGAATTGCTGATGGAGTGGAGGTGGTCCTCGAGGTCCTGCCATTGGAGGGTGAAGGTGGCGACGGCGGAGGCGTGGGACTTGAGGAGGTCGAAGGCCTTGCGGATTTGAGGAGGTTCTCCGAGCTCCGAGGAGGGGTCTTCCATGGCGGTCGAGGACATTGTTGGAGAGGGATTGATGAGCGTATCGTGGTCTGTAAAGTTTTTAAAGAAGCGGGGCAAATGTGCACACACAGCAAAGTAACTGGGCCTAAACCGGAAATACAATGAGAAAGGGCGAGAACAGATTTTCATGTCGCTTTTCCTCTCATACAACATTCATGTTCAATGGTTGAACATGAAATTAAATGGGGCGTTTAGTAATGGTCTCCAACACCAATTTTTTGTTTTGGTTTCAAACAGTGTCATATTGGTTTCACAGGCCACGTTTACTTGTCAGCTGTCTCTGTTTTTCGAGACTGATCTTCTTTATCTCGATCTTACAAAATAAAAAACCGTAATAATATTATCATTCTATAATTATTATATAATAATAAGATATAACAATGAAATTAACTCATACAATAAATTATTATAAATTATTTATATAAAATTATATATTTTAATGATTTTACTATCATATTAACAAATATACTAAAATTATGTATATTATTAAATACTAATTTACTTGTAGAAACTGAATATTTACTACTTTATATTTTATTAGTTAAACATGTAATTAGAGTCATGAAATATGAATATTTTTTATATAATGGCAAATATTTTTTAGACATTGTATTAATATATATTACTTCAAATAAAACATACTTTTTTTAGTGATATAAATTGTGTTTTATTGTATTTTTTTCATTTAAATTCAATCACAGATTAACAAAAGACTAACCAAACAGTGTTTCAAAAACCAAACTCTCAAACTAATTTGATAAACTAAACTCTCAGACTGATTTCCCAAACCAAATTGTAAAACTGGTTTCCCAAACTAATTTAACCAAACGCCACCAAAATCTCCCTAAACTAATATATTTAAAATTGTTTTTTTTATTATTTTATTGAGGTTACGAAATTGAATAATAATTTACAACAATTTAGATCATACAAATAAATTGTTGTTAATCGAGGTTATTAATTTTTTGAATATTAGTTCAATGAAATTGTAGTGTACAAATTTTCTAATCTTATATGTTATGGCAAGTTACTCTATGAGTTTAAATAAAATAAAACAAATGATAATTTGTTTGCAAAATATGACTTAGTCGAATTTTTTCTTTCCAATTGTTGAATAAAAAAAATAGAGAAAGATAATAACTTATAAAGATGCCTTAAAAGAATTTTCCTTGTTTATAAAAGTAGATTTTTTGGGTAATTTTTTAAAGGAGAATATGGCAATGTTTCTAAACGTGTCGTTTTCAACTGCCAACAACAGGAAAATAAAGAGTGCAGCTTTCCATTTGTTTCCAACTTTCCATTATAAAGGGAGCAAGAAGAGAGTGGGAATATCTTATAAATTCGTGTCGTCTAGAAACAAAACGACAAGTTCTGCATTATTATATTTGTCTTGACATGAGCCGGTTTTGAATCCTCCACTTCAAGGATAAAATTCGATATCAACCATATAAATTAAAACTATTATAATTGTTTGTGTACATTTTTTTAATCAATGTAAAACGACCGCGTTCATTTACATTAAATACGACAGAAAGTTAGAAGCCAAAACACATGTCGTTTTCAAGAAACGATAACTTTGCAAAAGTCAATTTTACCCTTTGACATAAACATGCATGCCAATTGAACAAAAACACTATTACCGTACATACTGCTACAAATGAATTTAAAAGTTGGGAAAGAAATGGTTCAAGAACACAACATTTTTTTGGGGAATATATCTGCAAATCATTTTAGATACTATGGGCTAAAATTGTTTATATCAAAGATAATGGAAAATAAGCATAGTAATTATTTTAAAGATAAACAAATACGCAGACATAGTCAAATCACTGATATTATGTTAAACGAATTCTCCCCAAACAAAGAACATAACTTCAAACAAAACATCAAACTGATTCAACCAAACATACTCTTATTATTTATCTCACTCTCTTATTAAGATATCCGAGGCGCTTATAGTTCAACTTTCGGGGTTCACGTTGGAAAATAACCTAATATCCATCTGAATTGCATTTTCCACCGCGCCCGTCTAGTAGTGATGTTTTTCATCCTTGGAGGCCAATAATACCTGGACAAGAAGAACATTAAGAGAACAGTGTATCATGAAAAGGGACTAAAGATTAAACTCAGATTAATGGAGTCAGCAGCTTATTAACTCACCGCAAGCGATTCGCCCGCCTGCATTACCGGTAGTTTTGCTCAACTCGTGTCCACCTATGCATTATCAAAAGAAACCAATTGTTTCGTTACAGTGTTATAAATCAAACAAAAATAGCACTGAAAGTAAATAGAGAGCAAAACAGGGATTTTGCATGGAAATCCAATTTGAAAAGAAAACCACTAACCGTGAGAAGAAATCTACTATGATCGAAAAAAATGTTATAATGGATGAGAATGATGCCTAGGATTAAGAAACTAAACGCTATTACAGTTGAACCTCCATAATTAATATTGTTGGGACCGCATAATATTATTATAGTATCGAGGTTCAACTGTACATAAATGCCATAATCCAAAAGGTCCTAAATATCCAATAAAATATGTTGCACTGCGACACTAGAAACGGGCGGGCCAAAAAATGGACTCGGGTCACAATCAAATGTGAATAGAATAAGGTGTGAGCTATGAACTCAGCAATTGTCCCTCTGATCGATGAAATATAAATAACAATGGAGAACCACTAGAGAAGGCTGAGTTTTACAATAAAGGTTAATATATTACCCTTTCCCAAGTCATCAGGGTCGGCATGGACCACAACAGCACGGCCAATGATGGAATTCGGTCCAGAGAGAGGGATCTACAGAAATTAAACGATCTAATCAGAAAAGAGGAGCTATAATTTCAAAACGAAACACTGTGAACCACATGCGGACAAAGAATTCCAAAAAGAAAGTAAAATGAGACAAAGTCTTACGTTGCTGTCAATAATTGTGAAGCATGCTTTTCCTGAAACAAAGAAAGTAAATGTTGAATCCGTTGTTTTGAAAAGTAATGCAAAATTTCTTGTGAAAAGACGTGCTTGTGTGAAAGGAAAATGAATCATATTAATTACCATCGTCACCAACAGTGAGGTTTCCCAAGTCACCAGCATGGCGAGTCTCATCCTCAGGAGCACCGTGCTCTTTCCCAGCAGGATTGAAATGGGGTCCTACAATAATAAGCTTTATAATTAGATCAATCAAAAAGATAATAAGTAACGACTTATAGGGAATCATACCTTAGTATAATTAACGAGGCAATTCCCTAAATGCATACACACTGTAATCTAGAAAACTAAACTACAATATTATCCCT
The DNA here is from genome assembly GCA_954871525.1 of Parietaria judaica. Classification (NCBI taxonomy): domain Eukaryota; kingdom Viridiplantae; phylum Streptophyta; class Magnoliopsida; order Rosales; family Urticaceae; genus Parietaria; species Parietaria judaica. The sequence continues at coordinate 14,288,692 of OX940862.1, forward strand.
AATTTCAAGGTATCAAAGAGCGGTTTTTAGAGTTGTATTTTTTTCGTCATTAAATCAAAACATTTCCAATAAAGCATTAGTGAGGTCTACGTACCAGTTGACATGCACCCATTTGTGGTGTCTCCGAGTGAGTGAATGTGGAAACCATGGAGACCCGGCTTAAGGCCAGAAATCTCTCCCGTGACTGTGGTCGGCCCTGAAAAGGAAATACAACCAAAACGACTAAATTTCGAAACACCATCACCTTTAATAAGCATTAAACAAAACCCAGAGCTGACTTTGTTCTAATACTTACCACTTCCTTCCTGAGCGAAGTAGATAGTTCCGGAAACACCCTCACTGGAGTTGAGAACAGCAACGCCCTTTGCCATCTTTCTATGTGATCTGAAGAACACGGGTTCGAATTCAGCTCATCAGAATTTTTTTTGAAGATAAAACAAACACAAACAAATATGTCTGCTATTTACAAGTTCCACAAATGCAAAAATAACATAAAAAATCGAAATAAGTTCTAAATTTCAGACGCGCAATCCAACATGGTTTCCCTTTGAAGATAAAACAAACACAAACAAATATGTCTGCTATTTACAAGTTCCACAAATGCAAAAATAACATAAAAAATCGAAATAAGTTCTAAATTTCAGACGCGCAATCCAACATGGTTTCCCAACAAGATCAACTGACTAACATATTCAAAATCCAATTTGACAAGAAAATAGAAGGAAATCAAATGTCAAACAAATCGTTATTACATCACTCTCATCTAACCCAATTTAAAAACGAGCAATAATTATTATATAAAAAAAAAAATCTAGCAAATCGCTACTAAACGAAGATTGAGGAAGATACTGAAAAAACATCACAGAAATCCAAGAACAACCTGAGCTGAGCAATACTTCCAGAATCCAGATCAAGAAAAACCATGAACATAATCAATCAATCAATCAATCGCAAGATACTACAAATCCAAACATGAATTAAGATTACTGAGTAGCTACTACGAGAGAAGAATCGAGCTCTCACCTCAGAGCACCCCCACAGCAAAAATCCTTGAGAGAGAAAGTAGAGAGAGAGAGAGAAGCAAATCCGAAATTCTCATCGGAAATGGGTTTTGACCGCTTTTATAATAGAATAGTCCGATGCCAGAGAGTGGACTCAAGAGAGATTGGATTCACGTGTCTGATTTTTTGCGGAATTTACTAAAGTAACCTCACACCAACCCGCTGAAACCATGGTCCTTATGGTCATTTCAGCATTAAAAGTGTGGTTGTTGAGGACGTGTCGTTTGGTGGGGTGGGCAATATCATAAATGTGAAGGGAACTTTGAGCCCACTTAGGCCCAAATCTTAAGTTCCAGTGATGTGGCAAGGAAAGTGAATTTAATAGTTTAGAGAATAATACAAATTAACGAATAATTGTGGTAAAAGTATTTAAAGTTATAAAAAATAATGTGATACATTCTCAAACTTTTAATTTTGATTGGTTAAGTCTAATGTATCGATTAACATTAAGTTCTTTTTACACATGTATCTTAGCACTTATTGTTTTCACATATTGAATTCTTTTCTGTTACATACTTTAGCTTAAGGAATACAAGTGTAAATGGAAAATATTAACGGATACACATAGGAAGGAAATCGAAGAACCAGTGAGAAAGGTAAATTTCATTTCTTTAGAGTTATTGAAAAGTTAGTAATGTATTGCACTAGTTTGAAAAACTTTTAGTACTTTTATCACAATTGACGACGTGACATACTAGTTATTATTTAGTGCCGTTTAATACTAGTAATAATAAATGCTTAGAATGCTGAGTAATGAGTATACATGTAGTTTTTCGATGGAAAGTCAACTTTCTTTTTTGTTTAGCGTTAAAGATGGGAATTTTGTAGCGTAAGTGGTCAAAGTTGGCGGTGATTGTATTATTAAGGAGAAGATGTGTCACCCACACATATATATATATATATATATATATATTTGTTTTGTGGTCAAATTCAGTGTAGTCTTTCTCTTTCGTAGGATAGAGACCGTAAGTGTAACTCAAATTTATGATAGGTTAACTAGATATAAATAGAATTTTCTGATATTATTTTTTAAATTTTAAGTACTATTGTCACAAAAAAGTAAAAAGTTAATACTTAAACCGCAAAATCCGTAAACATTATATAGCCCGTCGTCTTGTAATAAAATGACTAGAGAAGAGCAATCAACATGGAGCAACACATTTGATGAAATCTTCTCGACATTGCGCCTCAAAATACACACCAGTCGTAGTATATTCGGTATCTCTAATATAAAAAAGAATGAAAGAATTCAAAGACAAAAGTCAAAGTTGTATCAGAAATCAGATTTGTGGCTGGTTTCAAGATCAAACTCAAGCTCTTTGCGAGATTGTTCCCACAGTTGGGTTTCAATTCCTAGCTTCCTCAGCTCCACAAGCCCGCGCTCAACTGCTCAAACAAAGTCAACGCAAATTCACACAAGATAATCACTAAACGGCGAAACCGGAGCCCGAAACTAGCTTTTAGCTTCTTTTTTTCTTCTTCTTCTTCTTGTTGTGTGTGCGGCCAAATCTCGTTTTTTCTTTATTGTTTTGCTTCCCAAAACCGGGCCTGGTCCCCCTTCCAATTCCGAGAAAGTAACCGGGGCAAACAACATGATCGGACCAAAATACGGGTTTGATTTTTCTTCAAAAAATTTAGTTATAAGTAAACAAAAACAAAAAAACAAATCAAAATAAATATGACTAAATTCAAATATTATAGATGTAGGCCTAGAATAGAACTTTAAAAGCTAAATCTATAATACGTCTGGCCCGGTTTTTTTAAGCCTCGGTCCAGTCCCGGTAGTGTGCGGTGTAATATAGAAATACAAACATACCATCAACAGCATCGTGTGAAGTGGGTTGTTTAGGATCATGGGTGACCCAGAATTGCAAACGCTCCTCTGCTATGTCTTGTTCAACTTCATGTTTCTTCGCTCTTCTCCACAAATACATAAGCCAAGCCTAAAGTTTGTTAACTTATTAGTTTCTTTTAATCATTTGAAATATGAGTGTGTCATCAAACATGCATCACCTTCTTGAAAACAACATTCTCCGACTCCTCTTTACTCAATTCTGCAACCAAAAAAATAATAAATTCAATCTCACTTTCAACATATTTCTATGATATACAAATTGCAATGCTGAATCGTTTCAGTTTATTACCAAATGCTTCTAGTTGTCCATCAATTGGTAGCTTCAGGTCATCCACACCACCCTGAACTGTACAAGGAATATATATTCATGCAATATATATATATATATAGTTTACATTAAATTGGTAATAAAACAGAGCAAAGACAAAAAAATTATAATGAAATAAATACAATAAATCAGTAATATTGTGTTTTGAGTTTAAGGCGCCAACTTTTAGCCGTCATGTTTGATTACTGGAAAATTTCTAAGAGTTTCATGTATCAATAAAGAGCTCTCGTTTTTCTTTGATCATCGGTTGGATCCAATCAGAACATAATTACTGGGCTAACTGTTACCTGATAGAAAAGATCTTGTGGAGTTTGAGAGTCGGCGTAGCGCCATTGCAAGCATCACCGCTTCCTCGACCTTGAGCAAAGCGAGTTCCCGCATACCCTTCTCGACCAGAAGCATGTTTTCGATGCTTTCGTCGACGGGAAGTTCGTCGACATCTCTTGGCTCACTCTCTTTATCATCTACACCATCACAAACTGATCACCAAATATACAAAATAATATCAGGTCCAATTAGCCTCTCATTTGGACTTATTTTTTGTTCGGCGAGCTATAAAAAAAAGTCCAAATTTGTGATACGTGCTAAAATCGATCTCGGAAAATAGGAGCTTGGGCAACCTTTACCAAACCTAAACTCTTTTCCTTTTTGAGTGAGATTAATTTTTATGATGGTTATTGGCTAACTCTTTCATTAGCTTTAAACTCTCTTAAATAGAGTAAGGATAAAAATCTACCTGATCTAATTAAACCTCAAAACATAACTAACCAGACTAATTAAACCTTAAATATAAACAATCAAACTCTACGCGTAATCTAATAAATAGAACGAAATTAACCGCTCTAGTCCTAAATACCTAGACGAAATGTAAGTCTTACTCTCGTCATCTTTGGCTTTTTGTCCAGCTGATAACATAAACTCAACAGGTGAAGGGGCTAAAGACGACCAATATTCATATCTATCTTTGGCAATCTCTGGGTGAACACCTGCCAAATTAGAAAGAAGAAAAGACTTTCAGGCCAAAAATGACCAATAAGCTTATCATTTTATAAAGATTTAGTAGCTTTACCAAGTTCAACACACAAACTCCAATACCGAGCAAGCCAACACCTCTTCAGAACAACCTCTTCCTGTCAAAGAAACCATTATTATTATTATTATTATCAAAATGAGAAATTTGAAAGCTGAAATGGATTGAAGTTACACAAACCATCTCTTCCTTGCTAAGAATCATTCTTTGCGTCGTCCTTCGAAGCGATCGCAGCTCGCTTTCTGCTTCATGGAGACTCTCCAATGCCGATGCCGCCTCATCCCTCGCCACCTAACAATAGCCACCGTGGCCAAAGAATGACACTTTTTAAATAGCTGAAATAGCTAGAGAAGAACATGTATGATAAGTCATAGAACAAAAGCTCTGAATTTTTAGTTATAATACCTCGGCTTCTGTCCTGAGCGCAACAATCTCGTGGTTCAAGCCACTCCTTCCAGTTTCCGCTACCCTAAGAGCGGCCTGACGAAGAACACTGTTCATAAAGTCTCTTCCATGGACTTGATTTGAAGCTGGCTTATGTGTATATTGATCACTATTGAGGTGAGAATATTAGAGCAAGTTTCTGTACAAACCTCTCTTTGCTGTATAGCTGCTTCTTTTCTGATGAGCAAACAAACAAAAACAAGAACTAGTTAAAAAAAAATAAAAAAAATTATATCAATATCATCAAACAGTGTTTAAAATCGGCAAACGCAAACCAACTCGCAATCTCGAGGATGAAACGGGCATACCATAGGCCTTTTGTAAGATTTTTAAAAACAGTACCGATGGATAAACCGCAAACCGTTGAGTATAGCGGTCTTAAGGGTTATGATGCAGTTTTTATGGGATTATATTCGGTTTTTAGAGTTTTATGGAGCATGCAGGTAACTTGCTGTTTATTTACGGTATTTGGTGATACGGCAACTGAGTGTGGCGATTTTAACCCACATACCGGCATCGTCCCCCGGTTTTTTAAAACACTAATTTGAACAGTGAAGCTTACTTGTTAAGCAGGCGTGCTTCTAACGTCACGCCTTCTCCGAGATTAGCAACCTTTAACCAAAAAAAGAAAAGAAAAGAGGTGTTAACGGAGATAAAATTCTCATTAGCACTAATACAATGAGCAAATCCAAATCCAAATGTTGTGAGCTTAATTACCTGTTTCTCCAACTGCCTAGCTCTTGCCTCTGCTTCCTCAGACCTCTCTTCTGCAAGTCGGAGCTAATAAAACACACATCAAAATGGATTTTCAAATTAACTTACAAACATTGATCAGGACTTTACACATCATTTGAGTATATGTATATGTATAATGAATTACTGAAATTTTTGGCATCACCTTTTCAAGTAGACTCTCATTTTCTTCCTGAAGCATGTCAAGCTGCAATAATGTCAAACTCATCAAAACAGAATCTCCAAAATATATGTATACATATGTGTATATACATTCGGTATACCTCATCTTGTAGAACTGAAGAAGCTCGCTGATTATTCCCACTACTCTCTCTCAAGTTCATACTCAAATCCATCGACAACCTGCTCATACACATCACACACATATATAGATTCAAGCAGCAATCATGGAGGAACCAAAACAGCAGCATAGAAACGTGATTATATATGCATAGCTCACCTTTTGTCTCGCCCAACATGTACATCCGCGGGAATCGCCGGCGGCGGCGGCTTCAGCGATATCGCGACGCTCGCCGGAACCATCGGCACCGTCTTCACCCCCAAATGCGGTCGTACGAACGACCGCGCCAACGGAGGCTGAACCTGCTCCGCCGAGACCTGCGGCGACCACCGCGACGAGGTCGAGCGACCTGAGCTAGGCTGCTCATGGATGGAGCTGTTTGGCTGCGACGAGTGCAGGTCCGTGGAATTCGTGGACTTGAGATTCGAATAAGAGGAGTTCGAAACGATGGAGGACGATGATGGAGCGGACGACAGTTTCTCCAAACTGTTGAGAGACGACGAGAGTCTCTGACCAGAGATCGGCCTGGAGATCGGAGATTGCTCATGGTTTGAGCTCCGAACAGTCTGATGATAACCAGAAGGACGCCATTGAAGAGTAAGTTTAGAGCTTAAGCTTTGACGACATTGTACAGTACCGGTAACGGTTAGATACCGGTTTCCGGTATTGGTTTAAAGCCGAGTCTGCGGTTTTAAATAAAATATTAATTTATCCAGATTTTATTCTATGTATCGATCATCGAAAAATCCCTGGTTTTTTTACCGGTTCTAGCGTCTTTACTAAAAATAAGTTCTTGAAAAATACCGATCAAGAAACTGGTGTCATATTTATAAAAACCGGATAAACCGAGAACGATACTAAAATATCTCAAAACGGTCCGGGTTTCTCCGAATTTAGTACCATGGGGGAGCGAGAGCGATGCGCTCTTCCGGAAGCAGCGGCCCCGCCGTAGTAGTCGTAGATGAGGTCGTCCTCTCCGTCTCCGTCACCACCATCCCCGTCGTCGGCCGACTGGTGCGCCATCACATGCGCCAGCCGCTGCGCCGCCGCCGCTGCCCGGGCGTTCTGCGTCCTCCTCGTCCCGGAGCCGGCGGATCCCGACCTGACGTGGCGGTTGAGCGGCGACGGAGACAGGGCCGACACGGCCGTCGGCGAAGCGGGCGTCCCCGGCGTCCCGGTGCTGCCGCTGTTCTGCTTGGAGTATAGCATGGCCTGTCTGTTTCGGAAGTCCATGGATGCTGCGCGAAAAGGTCGTTGGTTGTGAGTGGTGGTTAATTGCTTGCAGTGCAAGCAATAACTCGCTTAGGCCATCTACTTCATGGAGCTTCCATTACTGCTTTGTCTGCCATTTTTGGATCTTAATTGAGCTTGAATTTCGAATTTGTTTTTGTGTCTTCTTTCGAAGGATCCGAGTGTTGAGGGAAATGGAGGGTTTGGCGTTGATTAGGCCACGTTTGGTTGAATTGGTTTCTTTTAAGGCATTAATCACCTAAATTATCGTTTTTTTGTAGTAACCCACACAAGGTAATTTTTTCTCTCTCACTTTGTCCATGCAAATTGTTTATCAAACAATAAAATATAGTTAAATTTGAGGTTAATAGAGGTGTAAATACCTATGTTTGATTATGCAATATGTAAAAAAAAAAATGCACTACCAATTTTTCAAATATTTATTATTTCGCTTCTCACCTAAGTACCGTTCATTTTTCAATTGCTTTAACCAAACTAGTGGACCAACACCGCGCTTCGCGCGGTGATGATAAAAAATTATTTTTATCTGTAAGAATTACAAACTCTTACTTCGATTGTAAGTTGTAAATGGAAGACCGCTATCATTCAACCAAGCAATTCTTTAATTTTTTCATTTAATTTTTTTATTCAAATGATAACATCGAAATATAAATTATTGAAAATATACGAATGAAGTATTTACTATCAATGAAGTATTTACTATCAGTTTGCACATACTATTTTTGTTTACGAATATATATATATATATATAAAGTAAAATAAACGTGGATTTAAAAAACAACAATTTTCACCTTATTCTTTTTTCTCTTTTTTTAAAAATTATTTTTAATTACCAAAAATTTACACGCATTCATATAATCAAAATGAATAATTTTTTTTGAAGATGTATTACTACGGAAATTTTACACTACTTAAACACTTCAATTCCTTTAAAAATTACATACAATTACACCCATATGTATAACACAAATTTTTACATACATTAAGTTAAAAATGCATCCATCAATCAAACATTCATAAAATATTAGTTGGTTTCTTGCTTCTTTTTTTAAAATTATTATTGGTTCACTTCTTTCTTTGTGTAAGGGTGAACAAAAGAAACCATTAACCAAAATTTTGACTGAAAATTGATTGAACCGATGCCCTATTAAATCGTAAACCGAAAAAAGCAGTTAGAAACTGAATACACCAAAAAATAACCGAATCCATGGAGAAGATTAAAATAGGATTTTTCGATTATTTTGATATGAAATCCGTAACCAAATGTCTGATTATACCGCTTTATAAATAAATCTTATGATTTATATTTTCTATCTGTAATTGTCACATTTTTCACAATGTCGAAAATATTTTTTTATTCACTCCCTTTCCCAACTATTATATTCTAGCAACATATGTTTATTGATGCCGTTGTCGATGGTAAGAACTTGAAACTTAGATGTTAGAACCGATAAAAACTTAATAATTATTTTTATTAGTCATCTTTTGAGTTATCACTTCCTGCTTTAATATTGGACAAACTTATAAGAACTCTATGAATATTATTTATGTAATATTAAAGCGGTAAATGTGGTAAATGAAAACCGATATTAAAGCACCCTAAAACAAATACTGATTATATGTAAGATGTATTCGGTTTTCATTATAAGAATACCGAAATGCACTATAAGATTTTTTCATTTTTATTTATTTGTTTGTAATTTCTTTGAAACAGTTCAATAATTTGAGAAAAAGAATGGAAGATTATATCCTGACTTAAAGAATGGAATATTATATCATAGTCATTGTGAAGTGCACAGATAATTCGTATATGAAATCAGGAATAAGAATTGCATGATGTGTTAACAAAAATATTCGAATGAAATATTACTCTAGAAGCCATAAATAACTACTTTACATTAAAAATCATCACTTCTTCAACAATAAAGATAAATTCTCCCTGATATATGTTCTTTGACGAACTCAAAAGAGTGGAAGCACATCCTAAAACTCAAAGCTCACTAACAACTGAAAAATGACAGTATTCGAGGATCGACACCGTGAGATTGGGAGTTACCATGGGAAAGAGGCTCAATGTCGAGGCAGGATGGAGGTCGAGCACGTTTCCCTAACCAACATATAGAATAACAAATTAATATTTTCTTTTTATAATTAAAATATCTCGTGATATATCAAATAATCCAGATATTTGATTACAAAAACTTTAAAATATAAATAAATTATTTTGAACAAATTATTAAAAAATCTACGATGCTTGGAAATGATGTAATGTTCCCATTATTCCATAAGCTGATCCTCGTTAGAAAGTGGCATGTGCTTTGGTCCAACGGCTCGAGTAACTCACTCTCTTTTATTAGCCTCTTAGAGAGCATTAACCATTTATTCCTTATTACTAACTGAGAAAATTAAAAATATGCACAACTTACTCAACTTAAGAAATAAATATGTATATACTGGAAAAAGAAAAAGAAAAAGAAAAAGAAAAAGTCTACCCTTAGAAGCAATGAATTCATGTAAAAGTAAGTCAAGAACAAAAGTATGCTTAAAATACATATAGTATTGATTAATTAATGGCATAAATATAGTACATCTCTAAAGGATTTGGGAGAAGGCAAATTGCATTGCTCACCGTAGGCACAAAAGAGATTGCAAGTCATCATGGTGGTTATTCTCCTCAAAGTAAGTGCGGCTAACGGTAATTAGTGGAAACCAAGAATAAGGTTAGTATCAATAGGCAAAACCTTCAAGGTGCAAATATAAAATAATCCATAGGCGTCTACGAAGAAAAATCGTGTTGTTCTTAATAGTTCATGCTGAAACGAAATTCCCAAAAAATAAATCAAGGTTAAACTATGAAATTGTAAGAATAAAATTTAAGAGTTAAATATTCGTGTTTTCTTTCGGAAGTCTTGATACCTATCATCTTTAAGGACATACAAAATGATTTTTAAAAGCCATATCAACCCACAAAATTAATCACTCTTTCTAGTTAAAACTCAAGCATATAATGGACACATAGTAGATAATATCTGATGACGATAATTTGAACGTAATAATGTAAAAGAAAACGTGTAAAATAGTTGAATAGCTATAAAAAAAAAAACTTTCAAAGCGACTTACCGCATTAGTGGCTTCGGTCTGTCGAAGTAGTTGCGCGCTATTGTGGTGCATAAGCGAAAGGGTCAGCGTGTTTGTGGGTACATAGTAGTCACGGGCGTCGGAATTTTGTACAGAGAAAACTCTCGCAGGGACACACATAATCTGGGAAGTGAATAGTAAATGGCTCGCATGGTGAGTCAAAGGATTAACTACCATTGAACTTTTATTTTCATAAAAAAGTATTACGAACATTGCAGTTGCTAAAAGCTTAAATTCAGAAACCCCATTACATGACTTCCAAATCATATAACCTGCCAAAATTATATCAAAATCTAAATAACTTATTAGAGAAAAAAGAGTAAATTTAAATCTAATAAGTACTATGAATATTTGGATCATATGAATAGCTTAAAATGAGTGATTAGAGTAAGCAGTAGAATATATTGTTTTTCTTCTCTAACAATGTTATTTCAAATGAACTAATGTTACGATGGTAAAAAAATATACTTTAAATGAATTATGGACAGTTGACGGTTTGTTCATGACTTAAAGCGAAACTATTAATGAAAAGATATGATCATGATTATAAAAAGACGATGGATGCATAAAACATACCAAGAAGTAGGGTGAACATTACCTCGAAGTGATTCTTGTTTGTAACTACTTATCGTCGCTTCAGAGGATTCGAGTCATCAGCATCAAGAGTCGATTTCACATAGAATAAGTGGGATTCCATCAGCATATCGATAAAACTTTTGCATCGCGAGTCTTAAGTAATGGTGACGAAGAGAATGCGATATTCAGAGCGAGCCGAAATTAAGGGAGTTCATGAAGCAGTGACAACATAAATACATGCTTAGTGGTTTGATTTCCAGATTTCCTCTTCTACCCTCTTTTAAAAAGTTCTTTTTTTTTATATACATTAGATATAATTTTTCCCAAATAGCAGAGCCAAACATTGATACCCTTCGAATATTGAAATCTCGACAGTTCGAAAGGCCTTATTGCCCTACTACAGCCCTCAACCGAAACGCTCCTCTTCAAGCCAAAATAAATACGAAATTCTAAATGTATATAAAATTCAATCCAACGCCAGCCAATAAATTCAAATCATTCCACATTCAATCAAAACGGAAAAATCAATCCCTGCTACTCAACTTATAATTAGATAAAAGTGTTAATAATTATATAAAAAATTACATTGCCAAATAGAAGTTAAACTCAAGGCAATGGAGATGAAACCACTGAGAATCCAAGACTCAGATAAAGATTGTAGACGCTATAGTCTAGTCAATGTCGAAGAATGGTGAAGATGAAGCCGAGTGTCGCGCTGCAGTGCGAGATTTGGATCGACGCCGCAGAAGGCTCATGAAGACCGATGACAATCTAGAATAAGAGAGGAATGGTTGTGAGTATAGAGGAAGTGGTGTGAAGTTTGAAGAAAGAAAGACACGTTATAGAGAAATCAATAAAAAAATCTTTTAACGTTTTGTCGATTTAAAGTGGTAAGAGATATATTCTTTGAATACAACAACTTTTTGGTCTCTGATTTTGGTAACGCAATATTCAATTATCATTATAAAGATGAATTTTGGTCTGAGATGACAGAAAATCACATACCTAACAAACTCTCTTCTGGGTTTTGTAGCTCCAACAACATTGATGACACCGTAATGACAACTTTGGAGGCATGAATAGAGTTCCTATTCAGAAATTTATAAATAAAAAAAGTAATCCATTGTTACTGATAAGTTGAAATATATCATTAAAATATTAAATGTAAGCGCTCAATGTCATTAAAATGAAAAGATTAAACGTGGGAACTTACCAATTGTACTTGAGAACGACTCTAAAACAACAGTTGGTGAAGCAACTGGGCCAAATGCGATGAGCTGATTTTGAATTACTGATTTATTTCTCAAATCAACCTGCACCAGAAATGGGATTGATATTTATAAATTAAAAGAGTGATAAAATTAGGGCTTGTTATTGAAGACTAAAAATTAGTGTCTAATAAATTTGCGTCATTTTATATTATTGATAGAACATACAAGAACAGAGCAACGAAACACTCATATGGCCTCGATAAACGGTACAACGACCCCAACAAACCGAAAAGCAAAAACACTCTGATCAAAGCAAATCGGAAGCGAACTGCGATGAACAAATGAAACCACATTCCCGTCAGAAACTTTTCACCAATCAATCCAAAAGCAAAAAAAATCACAATATCAAAGGTGGTAAACCAAAAACAAAACAATGTTGAGATACCTTACCTGTTTGATCTTCCACGAACATCAATGTAGATCGAATCACGTCAGAGAATAAGAAATTGAGTGAGCTTCGGTCATCGGATTATTTATATATATATATATATATATATATATATATATATAGAGAGAGAGAGAGAAACACGAACATAAATTGTAAATTCTAGTAAGCGATTTATCGTATCATTCGTTGCAAGTCAATTTCATGTAATATACGAAGATGAAAATTAGAAATGTTCAGTTTTCCAGTATTACATCGATCCAGATAACATATTTTTTTTTTAATTTTTCTCAAATTATTAAAAACGTAAATCTAGTTAAATCCTAATTTTAGAGTCATTATCTAGTACCAAACCTACCAAACAGAAGAAGAATAAGAAAAAGCATCAACACAAAGAACAGAGCAAAGATACACTCACATCCAAAGGCTCCGATATTCTCGTCTGAAGCAAAGCAGAACAGAGATATAAAACGCTCCAAGAAAAGAAAATCGAAAGCAAACTGGAAACAACAAATCAAACTAAATTCCGATCAAAACCTCACAAAGCGACCCAAAATAACAAACTCGATTCAGCCCCAACTAAACACTGTTGAAATAATTCGGAACCAAATATCAGCACATAGAGATGGGAAAAGATACAAATGGCAGAATGCCGCCAGTCTCAAATAAAAAATCGAACAAAAAATTAAAAAATAAAATAAAAATCGTTTAGATACATTACATATAGATTGGTGTTTTTTTAGACCTGTGTTTATTTTGAAAATTGGTGTTTTTTTAGACCCGTGTTATTTTCACTATACATATATATATATATATTAATATATATATATAAATTCGTAAACAAAAAATAGAACTTGCTGAACTGAAAATGACAACAATATCCTGCCATATGAATCTCAGGTAGTTTCGGAATGACAATTGTGTGAAAACCACAAAATAAAAAGATTTATTTCTTGCTTTTAGTTTTATACCTATTTCATATTATAACTTACAAAAGATTAGAAAAAACCGAAAAACAAAAGAAAAGAAAACACTGGAAAAAAAAAACCAAAGCAACCGCGTAAATTAAATCAGGAATTACCTCGAAGTGTTGGTGAGTACTTATTTTTTTGTAGAGATTCATGTCGCTATCATGGGAGAGGTTTGCCGTCTCTATCCAAGATTTTGAAAGTGCGATTAGAAGCGCCCTCAGTAAATTTGAGCACAAAGTTCTCATTCCATTCTGGTTTTAATTCATTTTCCTTCCATTTTCAACCAGATTAACTGATATCGAATATACTAAGTTTCTTGTTCCATTAAGGCATCAAGCTTGTGATAGACTTGACCTGATCCTACATTACTGATTTTCTGCTGCTGAGATCGGCAACACATTATAATATAAGGATCAATATTTGCTGCAAAAAAAAAATCACAACAAACAGACAAAGCAAATATGGAATACTTATACATATATTAATTCAAAAACACTGGAAAATGACATATTTTTGTGTTTGCAACAAATCGAATACAACATCAGCCCAATCATCGTTATCAAATTTTCCCGATAATCAAATAATTAGGACGATCCAAAACCATAATAAAAAATCACAATAAAAGAAATTTAAACTCATATGTAAAATTAGCGCTGTAAAGAAAATTTTGAATACATTAAAAAAATTAAAAAATCATTGATAGAAACTTTCAAAATAACTGACCAGCGACGGTGGTCTCCGAGAAGTCGACACATGTTTAGCATCGTAGGGAAAACTCACATCAAACTGACGGAGTAGCAGCAGGCTTTGAACGTCCGAGAAGTCGTCCGATTTGTTGAAGAGTAAACAGATGAATTTCGGCGACAATATCAAAATCCAGCAACTGGATATACAACTCAAGCCGTAGGCCCTTTTTGTTTGGCTTACATTGACTACAGCCACCAACTCGATGTATCTTCATGCATTGAGGCGGAGACAAAATTAAAATGAAGATGGAAAAAAAAAAGAGACAGATTTACAGAAACTAAAGAGAGAGAAAGAGTTGTTGCAATTGGTATCGAAACCGAATCAGTCACTGCGTTTGGATTCGAGGATTAACATCAGAAATTACCTTAGAGTGTCGGCAAAATATTTTGCTGGAGTCGAAATCGTCCGAGAGATTCACCGTCACTGAGGGAAAAGGAAAGACTCCATGAGGAAGGGAGATTGGAGCGGTTGGAGGGGAAAAAAGAAACTCTCAGATTAAAGGGAATGAGAGCAGTTAAGACGCCGAAATGGCGTGTCTATTGGGAAAATATATGGAAACCAACACTGAGGAGACGCTCCTCTTGGGAAGAGGAGATGCTTTGCCTCACAAGAAGACACGACGACCGAATAAGATGTTTAGTTTACTTTAATTAAAAAACAATTCAAATAAAGGAGAAAAAAGAATGGGGTCTAAAAAATGTGTTTTTGAAGCCTGATATTATTTTGCTTTTATATATATATAGATTATGAGTGTCATTAATGTTGACGTGGTTTCCCACCTCAATCAGCCAAGTGTGACTTGTGAGCGTATGATATTTTTGAATGGAACAATTTGGTGGAATTCGATCTCTCGCGTTGTAAGCTCACGATTCACTCACGATATATATATATACGTATATAAGCAATATTAATGAGACGAGGAGTTTTTTTATAGAGGTTCGTCCCAAAGCGGTAGTTGACTACTTCCTCTGTTAGTTTATTGCGACAATGAACATGGACGGATAGCTA
Source organism: Parietaria judaica (assembly GCA_954871525.1). Taxonomy (NCBI): domain Eukaryota; kingdom Viridiplantae; phylum Streptophyta; class Magnoliopsida; order Rosales; family Urticaceae; genus Parietaria; species Parietaria judaica. Next base: position 14,303,790 of record OX940862.1, read on the forward strand.
CAGGCAGCTAGATCACGTCTAAGAATGGAAAGGAATAGAGAAGGGGAGAAAGAATACAATAAGATCTCAAATGGACAAGAATGCCGGGTAGAATCTCTTCAGTGTATTCTCTCGAGGTTGCAAGTATGCGTGTGTGTTGATCTGAGCTTGAGCTTGACATTTATAGGCTTCAATTCTTCCCGTTGGACTTCCAGGAATCGAGGGGTCTTCACTCTGTGCTGACCGGGTTGAATGGACGACCTTGCTACACGTGTCCCATGACTTCATTCTCGTCGTCGTGTTTGAATTATGCCCGTTGGAGGCTTGACTCCGTGCTCCTGGTCTTCCGTCTGAATTTGAAATGGGATGCCGGGTAGAGAATATGACGACTCTACCCTCGTCTTTCTGGACTGATGTCGAATGGATATTGGGCCTTAGAACTCATTGGGCCGAGTAGCCTGTATCCGTTGGTTTTGGTCTGATCGAGAATCTCATTGGGCTTCTCAAATGGGCTTTTACGAATACCAGTTTATTTCTTTAAAGCCTTTTATCATGGTTTGTAAATTTAATTAATTCACAACCTTAGCACTTTATGTCATATTAAATAATGACGAATTTGTACATCAACAGTTAATAAGATTCACCCTTTCTTTAACAAAATTATGAGTGTGTTATTATTTAAATTCACCTTTCCTCTAAAATAACGTATGTGTCCAATAATTAACGACGCATCTAAATTCTATTGAATCAATAAAAAAAAATGAGTAGAATTTTGGAAATGAACAAAACAACAAACATCGAAAATTTCGATCGTGAAAATAAGGAACATCTTAAGCTAAACTTTGAAAGGTAAATCTATGCCCCCACAAATTACAAAATAAAAACATTCGATACACTGCTATTAAACTACCAATGTTCCAAGCGAAACAACGGTACCTAAATAAATATTAAATTATAAAAGCAAAAAACGACAGGAAGAATTCCTAGAGCAAGAAATCAATAAACGACAATAGTTGAAGAAACATGATGAAAACGTGTAATAGCTACACCATTCCCAATATGTATCTACCTAATCAATTTAAATCCCCAATTACCAAACCTAGGGTTAGTGACCTGACATTTAGCCCCAATTCTTCCCCAAATTTCCATTTCCTCTCCTTTGATGCCAAGAAAATGCGCGGACTCGAAGAAATTCTCGCGCAGCCGGGTCTCCACGTCGCTCCTCTCGCGCAGGGCTCGAACACCACCATGACGGAGGGAGATTCGGATCCCAGAATCTACAACTGGATCACGGAGTGCCATGGATTCTGGCACAATGCGACTCTGATCGCGGCGTCGCTCCTGTTCGTCCTCTACTTAGGTTTTCAGGCTAGGAAGAGCTTCCCCAAGCTCTCCCATGGCCGATCGCACATCATGATCGCCTACTACGCGTCTCTCTGGCTCGTCAGCTTGCTCAATCTCGCTTGGTGCCTCTTTCAGGTTAAACATAACTTCCTTGCTTTTGTTGTAAAATATGGTGAGATACAAGGATATTTTCGTTGTTTGATTGAAGTTATAGCATTGTATCGGTATGATTAAGGTGTTCAAGATTGGATATTCTAGAGCCGTGTACAAAAGGCTATTGAAACTGAAATTTCTGCGAGTTTCATGTTTGGAAATTGGATGTGCATTTTTTCTTGTGTTTATGTTTGTCATTTGGATGCTGGAAGAGCTGACTCTAGTTCCTTTCGGTTTCGATGTTCTATCTGTGAGCGGGTTTGTGTGTTGTTTTGGGTAATTCATAAAGAACCAGATGTGTTGGAACTAATAGTTTTCGCTATCGATTAATGTTTAGCGGAGGGGTTTCGAATGATCGTTTAGTAGTAAGTATCTTTACATGTTTGTTATACTCTGGAAATAAGATTGCGCTGGGAATTTTCTTGATTAGATTCTTATAATCAAGTTTGGTGCTGTATTGTTGGACACTGATTGAGACTTTTTGATTTCCGAATGAGATTAGTTTGACTCGATTTGCAGATATGGGAGTGCACTGCCGGGAAAGAACTCGCTTGGAATATTTTATCTTTGTTTACCGCTTCCGGGATGCTATTTCTGGAAGTAAGCTTGCTGGCGTTTTTGTTTCAAGGAAATTATTCAAGCGGAATAGAAGCTTTGACATGGACTTTTGCTGTCTCGGGGATCGCAGTTGGTCTGGATATAGTTCTCAAGGTACCTCGTTTGATTTTCTGTTAAACGATATGGATTTTCTTTCATTTTAAGAAATGCTTTTCTTAGTTACGCTGACAACAAAACATATTCTATTGACACATTCCCTGGCTATGACTCCTTTTGCAGGCGATCTATGTCTTTATTCTCGGGATTCCAATATTCGTTGATAGCAGTTCTGAAGTGCACCGGATGAAGTGGGGCCTGTTGATCGTTCACAAGCTTGTTCTAACTGCAGTTTATGGTGTCATATTGTACATGTATAACTCCAAGTGGAGAGAAAGATTACCGGGTATGGCCGTTCGGATATTCTTCTTTATAGTTTTTACATTAGTTTTTGCAGTTCTACGGAATCTAAATTTCTTGCTCTGTTCATATGTTTGCAGCACGACCTGCATTCTACAAATATACCGCCATCATGTTCTCGTTAAATGCAATAGTGTTGTTTGCTTGTGTACTTACTGAGAACGGGGCGGGATTCGGATTCTGGTAGTTCACAATCAGTTTTTAGAACTAAACCAAACCTAGTTTTTATTTTGCAAGTTCTAAAGCGGTCTTCTCGATTTCCAAATCTCAATGCAGGTTATATGGCGCTACAAATGTCTGCTATCACGTGTTCTATCTTCCTCTAATATACGTGACGTTCTTGGCCGACTTTTTCCAGGTCGGTATTCATCAAAACACTAGATTGTCTTCTGTTATATTTACTCATTCCATTTTTCTTCATGTAACACAGGAGGAAGGTTTGCAATTGGAAAATGCTTACTACTCGGAGATGAAGGACGCTGGTTTTTTCGACACGGATTGGGAATGACAGATGAAGATCGCCCTCCGAATCATGCAACGGCATAGTTCGTTAATTGTCTGTAAATAATAGTGGATATTTTTGTAAAATTGCTTGAAGGTATACCCTTTTTCATCCATATTGTGACTGCAAAATCATAGTTTTAGTTTGGTTTTGCAGTTGTAAAACTTAGCCAATCTGTCTCCTTGGATAAAATTAGACATTGGATTGATGAACTCAAATGTAAACATTTTTAGTTTCAAAATTGTCTAAAATTATGTATACATTGATTGTTGGTGAACTTTTCTATGTTAAAACTTAAAACGACTATGTGATATATTTAAAAAGAATATATGCAATTGCTGTCTAAAAGACTAAAACGAAGCTTATTTGTAAAAAGTCGTCAATTTTTTTTTTTTCGAAATCCATGTTCGTAACCTACATTTTAATATAAATAAAAATTATCGGCCAGCCGGCCGTTGGCTAGGTTTACCTACTACGATCTGTCCAAATTGATATTGTTAATTATGAAAAAATAAAACAGAACGACATCCAATTGGTCGTCGTTTGTTAAACGTTGTCGTTTTGGCTGAGACGGTAACGGTTGGTTACCGCGAAAAGGAGTTCATCAAAGTGGAGCACAGTGGTCACTCTCTCTACCACTTGAGCTCCAACAAGATCTTCGATTAGGGTTAGGGTTTCCAATTTCGCCCCCAATCTGCTCGGAGCTTCGATTTTCCGGTTCGCCTCTCTCCTCTGATGCGAAGAAAATGCGCGGTCTCGAGGAGATCCTCTCGCCGCCGGCTCTGCAGATCGCTCCGCTCGCCCAACGCGCGAACATGATCCGGACGGTGGGGGATCCGAGCCCCGGAATGCACGGCTGGTTCGCGGAGTGCCATGGCTTCTGGCACAACGCGGCTCTGGTCGCGGCCTCGCTCGCCTTCGTCCTCTACCTAGGGTTTCAGGCGAAGCAGAGCTTCCCCAAGCTCTCCCGTGGACGATCGCACGTGATGACCGCTTACTACGCCTGCCTTTGGCTTGCCAGCCTGCTCAATCTCGTGTGGTGCATTTTCCAGGTTCGCCGCCATTTCCGTTTCACTCTCTTGCCAAGTTGTGAACTTTTTGGATAGCGTGTTGGTGAATTTAGCTTGGTTTCGTGTTGTTTGGGACTATTTATAGTGATTTGGTACTGTGTTTGGTGTTAAAGTCATTGTTTGGACTTTGATCACTGTACTTGCTATATAAGTTTGGTCTATATCTCTATCTTTCCAATTGGTAGCTAAAATAATGAAAAAAATTGTGTTTTGTGCTTGATATTGTATAGATTCTGCCAGCATGTTGCTATTATTTTTCGTGTTGGTGTTTATCTTGAATTGATTTGGTGCTGAATGACACAATTGCGATAGATATAAGAATTCAAAAGACATGGTTCGGATTTAAGAGGCGGGTAGCAAGGTTGATCTCGTTCCAGATGCAAATGTGGTTTAGCTGTTTGAGGAAATCTAGATCTGTTTATATAGTTTGGACTCCTTTTTTTTTTTTTTTTTTTTTTTTTTCTTTTGACGTCTCTGGTAGTATTTAAGTTAAAGCAAGGTTTAGTAACGTATTTTTGAGGTGCGCCTCTTGTGGATGAGGCGTGCTTGAGGTACCCGCCATATGAGGCATTCTTAGGCTTACTGATCAGAGGAAAATCGGGTTTTCACCCAATTTTCTAAGCCCGGTAGATTTTTTTAGACTAGGGTTTTTAATAATGGTTTGTGAACCTTGGATATCCCACGCATGTGTTTATGTTCTCTACTATCTCGAAATAAGAGACGCTTCATATATGATGTTTTTCATGAAGCTGCTTTTGGGTTACCATGGTTGATCTTGGAAACCTATCAAATTTTTCGATCTTTAAGCTGAGATCAATTTGAATTACTTTCTAACACAGACATGGGAATGCTCTCCTGGGAAAGAACAAGCATGGAACTTATTATCTTTATTCACCTCGTCGGGGATGCTGTTTTTGGAAGTAAGCTTGCTGGCATTTTTATTCCAAGGAAACAATGCCAGTGGGTTAGAAGTTTTGACCCGGACCTTTGCCATATCGGGAATTGTTGTTGGTCTCGACATAGTTCTCAAGGTATCTCGCGGATTTTCAGTAAACTATACTTCTCATTTTCACAAGAAAATACCAACGTTATACAGATTTCTTTTGTCCATCTTTTGTTGTCAAAAGAGAAAATGATGAGTTGGTATCTAATAAAGCTTTGTTCTTTTTCAGGCAGTTTACGTGTTTATACTTGGGATCCCGATATTCAACGATAGCAATTCTGAGATGCATCGAATGAAGTGGTGCCTGTGGATAATTCACAAGCTTGTGCTCACTGCAGTTTATGGAGTCATCGTGTACATGTACAACTCCAAGTGGATTGAAAAATTACCAGGTAAGCTCAATTCTTTATTTGTTTTATTTCGCTTTGAGTTTCCGGAATAAATGACTTCTCTTGTTCATGGTATATGTGTGCATTTTGCCTACTCCGTTTATTAATTAAAAAACTAAAGGATTTAAATTGAAATTAGGGGGAGAAGTATAATTTTCACAATTTATTTGATTTTAAAATAATTTATGGCAGCTTATTATTTATATATTTTTTTAAATAAATGTTGTATTTGCCCCTGAATAATAGAATTCTATAAACTCTTTATTAAATAAAAGAAAAAGAGATCATATTCGCTACAACTTCTTGATTACTCAGGTTATGTTCTCCGTTTTCTGATCTCTTTTTTTCGCTAGCAATGACCATTTGTGCCAAAAATACACTTTTATTTTTCAACAATTGGAAGTTGGCCAACATCAATCTACGTTTGTTTAATCTGTTCTTACTCTGCAGCAAGACCTGCGTTCTACAGATATACGGCGATCATGTTCGCGTTCAATGCCGTAGCGCTATTTTCTTGTTTTCTTACCGGGAGCGGTGCTAAATTTGGATTCTGGTAAATCCACATTGCTCTTTCTGACCTAAAAAGTTTCCATGTCAACCGATTTCCTGCTTAATCTTCGACTCTAAACTATCTTTTACGTTTCCATTTTCGATGCAGGCTATACGGCGCAAGTATCGTCTGCTACCACGTGCTTTATCTTCCTCTTATATACGTGACGTTTTTGGCCGACTTTTTCAAGGTCAGTGTTTTCATTTCCAATATTCACATCTCTCGTATCCGACTTTAGTTTTTTCTTTGCTTCTTATAATTATATCTTGGTTTATAAAGGATGAAGGCTTGCAACTGGAGAACGCGTATTACTCGGAGATGAAAGACGCCGGCTTCTTCGACACTGATTGGGAATGAATGATGCTCAACGAAACCCGATCATACGGTTTGGTAATTGAATCTTCATGTAATATGTAAAAAGAATAATAAAATAATGGCTTTTTGCCATATGCTCGATTGTAAGAAAATAATGTCGTGCTTTTAGTTTGCATTCAATGTCGCAATGACAATAATGTTGTAAATTGGTGAACGTAAGTGTACAATAATTAATAAGGCTCTTAAGGCTAATAGCCAATTTGAAACATAGGTTTTGCAAAATAGCCAAATTTTGGTTAATTTTGTAAACTAACCAATTAACCATTTAAGTGAAATTCTAATTACATTCTTACCCTTAATAATTAAATACGAAATTAAAAATAAATAAAAATTAACAGCGTAATTTGTGGGTGATTAATCTGAAAAAAAAAATAATTACATTAATTAAGAATAATCTCATTAATTAAGTATCGATATATTGATTGGAATTGGTATTTATTTGGTAACAATAAATTTCAACCAATATTTGAATTTTAAAATATAAATCTGTATATGCATGTATATTTGGCGTTAAAGTTGGCATTAATTTGGGTATTCATAATTTGAGTTCCTATTTTGTAGTCTAATATATTTTCTAAATTATTTATTATTGATAAACAGTTGACAATTGAAACCTAACCTCATAAACACGTCAAATGACATGAGTTGCATTAACGTGAATTAACAACGTAGACAAATATGTATGTTGCATTAACGTGAAATAGCAACGTGAATCAACGAACATTAACACAGTGAATTAACGAACATTATGAACACGAGTTTTTTGTTTTTTTATCGGAGCAAGAATACTCGTCGTTGAGTAATACATATTTGATAAAGTCATATTACAAACATTAATATGAATTCCTTGATCAAATTAACTATATTATAAACATTAGCGCATGTACATTTTATGAATGGTTTATGAATTGACTAATAAGTGGCAAACTAATATCATGTACACCAAAATCAAATCGCAAAATCAGTAAGCAAAAATACATTTCAAAATTCAAAACACAAAAATTGAATAGTTTTCTCTACATTCACCGGCAACAAATGCACTCCTGAGTTTCGACGAACAACGATTTCAATCAATCCTCTGTCGGGGACTTGTTTTGACAAAACACTGCAAGAACCAACGATCAAACTATTAAGATAAACCTAAATAAACATGAATAATCCAAAATAAATACAAAACAAACGTGAATTAAAACGAATTAACACAATATTAACATGAATAAACTAGACGATAATAAGACACTTTTTAACCCGTTAACCTATGTTAATCCATCAACAACAATGATTCAGAATTCAGAAACAAGAAACACATAAAAGCGTATCTTAACAGAGACATTAACATGAATCGACAGAAATCTGCCATGATTAAAGAAGATTAAACAAGAATTAGCACGAATATACAGTGTATTAAACGAGAACTTACAGTTTTTGCCACTTATTCTTTCGCGAGTTCCACGTCGTTCGGAGGAGGCGACTTCAACCGTAGCGACAACGGCGAAGGACGGGGCGACTTCAAGCGTAGCTACGACGGCGAAGGACGGGGTGACTTCAAGCGCAGCGACGACGGCGATGAACGGGGCGACTTCAAGCGTAGCGACGACGGTGAAGGACGGGGCGACTCCATTGATGGCGTTCGGAGCTTGGCACTCGCAGAGGTGGTGAAAACAGAGGTGAAGGTGAAGACGGCGTCGTTCGGAGGACGCGACTTCAAGCGTAGCGACGACAGCGAAGGACGGGGCAACTTCAAGCGTAGCGACGACGGCGAAGGACGAGGCGACTCCATTGATGGCGTTCGGAGCTTGGCGCTTGCAGAGGTGGTGGAAACATAGGTGAAGACGAAGGCAAGCCGTCGAACTCCGGTCGTTAAGGGTGGTGAAATCATCGGTGGAGCGCCTTCATTGTGAAATGTCGAAACCCTAGCTTCCAAGAGATCTGAGTTTCAACGTGAGAGGAAAACTAGAGAATAAATCAAGAGAGAGAAAATACAAAACATTATCCTAATTAATAGCAAAAGAGGTTACAATCAAAGATTTAGTCTCATAATATGAAATCCACATTAATAGGTGATTAGATTTAAACGTGATTAGCTAAAAAAATTAAATTTTTAATTAAATTTAAATGTAATCAGTTACCATGATTTGTGCTGATAAGGTTAATTACCATTTTAATTAATTACGAAAATAATAATTTAAATTGATTAGTTAAAGGGTATTCTAAGAATAAAATTGAATTTAATATGCCACCTCATGTTAATTGGCTAGTTTACAAAATTAACCAAAGTTTGGCTATTTTGCTAAACCTACGTTTCAATCTGGCTATTTGGTGCAATTTCTCAATTAATAATTTGTGTACTTTTCATAATTGTCCAAAATTTCAAAAGTTTTAAAACATGGTTTATTCTTGTGCAGCTATTATTATACGACCTTCCCCTTTGTTTATTATCATTATCAAACCCATCACAAATACATATGATCGAACCATAAAAAATGAGGTTAAAATAGTACTTATAAACTAGAAATAATTGTGATATAAGTACCTAAAATAATTTGAAATAGCACGGCTAAACTTGTAAACGGCGCTTAATAAAAATCTAAAGTCTTTAAAAAAAACATTTTCAATTTGTTCCGTCTCATGTGTCATAACAACAGTTCATTCACGCGTGCCCCTCACATCAATGGTAAGTTCAAAATTGAGATAAACGAATGTTAATTTAGAACAAATGCGTGTAAATAACGTAATATTAACGGAAAGACATGAGACGGTACCGACTAAAAATGTCCATTGTACACTACATACTAACAAGCAGTTAATTGAATAATTTCTTCTCAGTAGTTAAAGCTTGAAATAACTAACATGACCATTGAATATACCGTAATGTTTAAACATACATGTTTTTCGAAGCCAGAGATTCTAGAATCTAGATAATTAGAAATAGAAATTCCGAATCCGGACTTCCAATTCTGAAAATAAGCGGAGCCAGAATTGTAGATTCCGGAACACTCTATTCTCTGGAGCATAAGTGTTGGAACTTGTAATACAAGTAATGAAATTTTATGATTTGCATTGTATACCTCTCTTTCACAAAGAGTCCCACATGGGTTGGAGACATGAATTTGGAATGGTTTATAAACCAATGGATTGAGCTAAGGACTTGGGCCCTTAGGGTCATAGGATTTTGTGGATGAGGGATGACTCACCCAAATGCATCACCGAACTACCACACACGCGCCCTCGGACGTGGCGAGGCGAGGTGCGGTGTGGTGCGTGCGTACGTTGAGTATTCTGGTGCAAACATAATTCTTTTTGCCGAAAAGTTAATTGGTATTTTTGCCGAAATTAAAACTTTAATTACTTTTGCCGAAATTAATTTTGCAAAAATTATTTTCTGACGTGGAAAAGATTCAGTCCTACGCGTTTGGTTTGGTCAGTCCACGAACCCCACTTTCTCTCCACGTTCATTTTTCTTCCCGTTATTTTTCTGAGCGTTATTTTCATAACGTAAACATTTTTCTTCAGCTATAAATACACTGGTTCTCGTTTTTCACATCTAAAAATCGCAGAGCTATATACAGTATTCCGAGCAAAATATTCCGAGGGTTTGAGTGATTCCGATCGATACCGAGTGCGACCTAGTCCGCGACTCAGCCTTCCCGGAGTTTTACGCTAACCTTTGTTTTGCAGGTACCCGAGTTTCGAAGTACGCAGCGACGAAGTATCCACAGGCGACAACAATAAGCATTAATTTCAAGATCAATATCAAAGCTTCACGATTATGTGTGTATATATATTTTATAATGTTATTATTCTAATATTTAAAATTCCTCGACAGTGTTTACGCCATCATCAACTGGAACTGAACTGATTCACTTAACAAATGCTAAGACAAACCGCTTGAACAGACACTCTTCATTTTAGAAGAAATACAAAAAACCCTAAACAACACAACTAAAGAGTTTTAAAGGCATAATATTTAAGTTCCATCAATAACACACAAGCTAAAATATGACTTCAGATTGTTACTCATGAGAGCTGAGAATGTTTCTCCTAACCGTTTTGGTTGACTAGCTTCTCGATGAGGTCGGCTGCGTCCTGAACGGTAGCGATGGTCTGGGCGCTCTCCTCTTCCACGGAGATCCCGAACTCCTCCTCAAGTCCCATCACGATCTCGACCTAAGTGCCAAAACGACATCGAATCGTTATAACTCAAGATCGATGCTCATATACAAAGAGTGTGGAGTAATTTGTAAAATACCGTGTCGAGCGAATCGGCTCCAAGCTCAGCGAATGCTGACTTGCCCGTAACGTCAGTTCCTTCCGGCAGAGCCAACTGTTTCTTGACGAGACCGCAAACCTTCTCCAGGGTTTCTGGCTTCGCCTGAAAATGGGCATTTAACAAAAAACATATAAATCAAGCATATAAAATCACCGGCTCATGTCATATTTTGGGAAGCAAACGAAAACACAGCATCGGACCCGGATGATAACTTACAGCGCATGAAACCCGGAGGCGAGCAAAGCGTTGCCTTGAACTTCCAAAAGCAGAGAGAGAAACCAAACTCTGACCCTTGATACTTGAGGTTGCCTGATGTACAGTGAAAACAATTAGCCTCAATACAATCAATAGTACAAAATTGAACAAGCAATCGATCACATACAATCACTATCGAATCTTCATCACACATCAATATCACTTCAAATAATGTGTATTCGAATAATCTAAACATACAAACTCGATGAAACTGATTCACGTTCCCACACTACACAGCAAGTTATCAGCCAAAAAAAATTCAATGCACAGCTAATATACACATATTCAAAGATCGGAAACTAAAAACATGCAAATCCATAAACAGAAGCTTCAGAGCTTCGGATCTTCGTCACAAACCACGTATAATCAATAGCATTTCCAATCAGTTCAGAAAAAATGCATAAGAACTCAGACCATTCAACACCGAATCGAATCGGATCAAAACCTAGACAACACAGAACAGATCGACAGAAAAGGAGCGAGGCGTACCAAGCTCCGGTGGAGCTGAGCGGGGCGAGATCGGATGGAGACTGAAGCTGCCGTAACTGCCGCCATGGGAGGAGAGAGAGAGAGAGAGACGGAGATTACGAAGCAGAGGAGAGAGAAAGCTGGAAGGGTAGAGAGAGAAAGAGAGAGGGAGGGGGTATTTATAGGATCGCGAAGCTTGTGAGCTGTGAAGTGATTCGCGAGAACTGTCAGGCCAAGGGTTTTTCGTGTTTACAAGTGGGACATTCAGATCCTGCTTCACACGTGTCACTCACGTGACTCGCACGTGCACCCATGCATAGCTGGGCTGGGCTTTCGATTTCATCAGTTTTGGGCCGGTGGTTATGGGCTTGGCTTGCACTGAAATATAATATTATTATTAAATATTTTTTTTCTTTATAAAGGACGTGCGGTGAAAGAAAATATACAGTAGAACCTCTATAAATTAATACTCGATAAATTAATAGTCGCGATTAAATAATATTTTTTTCCGGTCCCGACTCAGGCCCAACTAGCTAAATTAATAATTCGCTAAATTTATAAGATGATAATTTTTTAAAAAAGTATATAGGTCTGAAGTGATATATAAATTAATAATTAAATATAAACAATTACTTAAATAATTAGAAGATCACTATAAATAAAATATAACATAAAAAGCTATAAAATCACATTAAATAAAAAGATAACATTATATCACTAATCATGTAGTTTTCTAAAAATCTTATCTGTAATAATTATTATAACTTTAATCATCACTATTCTAATAAGCTATTGCTATTACTCTTTAATTTCATTGAGCTCTTTAATATTTTTGATATTGGTAATCTAATAAAATCTTTTTAAATTATAATAGTCTCTCTTGATATTCTTAATATTAATATTTTAATATTCTCGATATAATAAATTGAAATATTTTTTATAATACAGATGTTTATATAATTGTTGTTTATTAATATTTTTTCATATTAATGTATAAATTAATAAATTATTAATTTATATGTTAATTAATCATCCGATAAGATAATATTTTTTGCCGGTCCAAACCGTATTAATTTATATAGGTTCTAGTGTAATTTGTTTATTAAAATTTTACGGAGGTGATAAATATGGAATAGAGATATGCCTAATGTTTAGACATTACTATAGAAATTCAAAATCCACAAGCTCCGTATTCGGATTTTTTCTGAACTAAAAATATAATTTTCTTATTAAAAAAATAGTATAATGTATTTTAGTGTCTGAATGTAAGCCAATGGATCTTAAATCCAAGTAAATTTGAAATGCTGAATAGAAAAAAGAAAAAAAATCATAAATTCATAACCAGAATTTGGTAGAAAGTAAGAAAAATTGAAAACAAAACTCGGAGCAAAAAACCATTTTATTGAAATATTTAATCTTAAAATACACTGAAAAATACATTAAAAAAATCTTTTAATAGTATTAAAGTAATTTAGCTTTTCATATACACGTATTTAGGAATTAGAGTACTTGTCATCTAAAATGGGATTAGACTTTTAACCGAATATTATTGACAGAAACTAATTAGCATGTATTTCAGATGAAATATTATTTCATTTGAAAAAACTAACCACCTACTATAAATACTTTACCACCATAAAAGGCATAAACTAGGACGTTTAATTTACATGCTTAATTTTAAACATGGGTGAGGTGAGAACGTAATTTTCATTGCGAGAGAGAAGGTTATATAGGACTGTGACAATAATTTCCACAAATATTGATGGCATTCACATTATTGCCCACAAAGAAGAGAGTGATACTAATCTTTTCTTTATATTTTATTTTCTCATAATTTGGTGAGTGTTGTTGAGAAAGACCACATGGTAAGTTTAATTGAAGGAAAAGCTTTGGACAGTGACTTCTTATTTTTTGTTGATAAAAATGGCACAAATTTGTTGGTATTTAATTCATTCACCTACTTGGAGAGATGTGTTGTTTCCTTTCCCTTTCATGGCTATGCCTATAAGAACTTTAAATCTTCTATGTTGAAAAGAAAGAATCAGCCAAGCGATTGCTTTCATTTTAATCTTGTCTGTACTTGTATTCATATGGTGCAAGTTGCATACATATATATATATATATATATATATATATATATATATATATATATATATATTGTGTTAAAAGATTTTTGACCTAAACCTCTAAATTCGAAAACGAAATAGCAAGACAAAATAAAAGTAAACACAGAGAATTATAATGGTTCACCCACGATATAAGAATTAGTACATCCACTTGCTATTTGCAAACACCATTCAATATGACCTCCACCAAAATTGTTCGAGTTACACCTTCAATCTCGTTTTCTCTCGTTTGTGCTACACCATACTTTGATGGCAGCTACATGCATACAAGCCTCAAGAATACAATGTGTAAACATTTGCTCAGGTCGATCAATCTTGACATCTCTACTTCCGGTCTTCGTAGCATTTCTGATTATAATATACTTCACACTCAACATATAAATGTGAAGCCTTATATGATGCGAAAAGTTAATTTACTATCATCTATTGGTCATATTTCTTAATGTTGGTATTGGATTGATAAAACATACCCCTTGATATATTTTTAGTAAATATTACGAGATAACTTATGATTAGTCTCAAATCTCAAATTTATTAAGAGATCTTTCACTTATGCTCGAAGAAAGCCACACTGACATAAAGATACATATATCAACACTAAGTTATGTCAAAAATTAAAATTATCCATCCAAACAACAAAAAGATAAAAGATGTGTACCAACAAGCATTATGTAATCTCTAAAACATGTGTAACAAAAAAAGTGTCAATTGATCTAATCTAAACAATTTTACTAGTTTTTAAGTAATATTAAAATTGGTAAACATATAACCTTTTCTTTTTCTATGTTTTGTATTTGAACGAGATAATAATTTGTGTTTGTTACTTTTAATTAGCCGGAATATGCAAGTAATGTTCTTTTACGTATAAGAAAAAGTATAACTTTAGGAATTGAGCATTAAATCTCCGTCTCAAACTGTTGATTAACAGTTACAAAATGTTGCATGCGACATTCTATTTCTAATACAGGTTTCTGGTATCGTAGGATTTAATGAAAATAGATAACTAAGTGGTCCAATGCAATGGTCGACAGTATGAAATTTTCTTCTTCAAATCCCATTTAATCCTTATTACTTAATTCGATGAACAATATTGGCAAATAAAATATACTTATAGATGATTTTTCACTATTTATCAGTGAATTCTAAATAAGAAATTACACAATTATATGCATACAAAGAGTGACGTAGCTAGACGCTTATTTCAGGCGAAACACATAGCATATTTTAATCGATTTTTTTAGATACTAAACAAACAAAAATTATAAACAATTATATTAAAGCGATTATAGACATATAATAGATAATATTATTTTTCGAAGGATAGTAAAATAAATTTATTGAGTCAGAAAATGAGAGGAAATGAGAAGAATCGTATCAAATACTGAATAATATATTTTTGTTTTAAGCGAGCGTATACACGTGCACTCACTGATGCAGATGTAGTTCTGTCAGTCTGTGCAGAACTACTATCATTATTCAAGAAAAGGTTATGCAGCTATTTACAAATATGAGTAAAGATCGATAAGTCCATAATTATTTGTATTTACGTACTTTATTTCATTTAGTGACAATACATAGTTGTACTTTTGTCATTTAGCAGGCAATTATATTTCCTTAGATGGTCCATACAATGCAAATAGTAAGTTTGAGTCTTTGACCCAAAAATATATTATTGTGCATTGTCTTTGAATCTTTTTTCAGTTATTTGGTGAATTATAATTCCAATAAATAATAAATATTAAGTTTGTGCATCCTTCAACTGCTTAAATAAATAATATGTATTTTTGTTATGGGCAGCACGAAATGATGCGTGCAAAAAGAGGAGCCATTAAACTTTCTAAGTTAAATGGTACACAACTTACAATATTGTTTAACTTCTGTGTGTGTTTCAAAATAGAAGTGAAAAAAGTGAGTATAAATCTGAATATATATAAAAAATTGTTAACGGAGACACATGAATTAAAAAAGCAATAACGCAAATGTCACGGCTTTAAGTATATATTCGATCGTAATTTAAAATTTAGAAATATGTTACAATATTTTGAGTAAATGTAAGTATTTTTGCCGCATTATTATAATTTTTAGCAATCAGACATATTATTATTATTAATATTCTTTTTCTTTTTCTTTATATTGCACTATAAGTAATGTTGTAAATAAAATATCCGGATAATCATATATCCGGGTAAAAATCCAAAAAAAATCTCGGATATTTCCGGATACAGATGTTATGGATCCGGTTAAAAAAAACTTATTTTTCTTTTGTCCAATCCAAACCGTTGGTATTTTTAATCTGACGACTTTGATTGGTCAATTTTAGGAGCTAAAAATAAAGTTAACAAAATTAAAAACTGGAATCGGATTTCTAATTATGAAAAAAGGTTCGTAAAAAATTTTATGTTCCAATTTTATTTGAAAAAAATAAACCCATTACCAGATACCGAATTTGTTACCATAGGTTTAATAATAAGTATTAAGAGATCAATGAATATTGCCTTTTCCTCTTGCGGCCATAGATTATGATGTGTAATGAGCAATGGAATAAAATACTGTTGAGTGGTTTCTTCATTAGTTCTTTAGTGAATTGCCTTTCTTTTGGTCTTGAAAAAACAATAGTTTTAGATAGTTTCCTAGCAAAATAGTCATTCTAATGGTCAATTCATTTAGGAATTAACAAAACGTAATTTGTAATATTTTCTATTTGCAGATCATGCTAGCACATGCGACATTTTTTTTTCTTATAGAATACGAATAATAAAAAACTACAATATAGTCATTGAATAACTTGTAATTTAATGCTTGAGTGTATACTACTTTTCATAATTAAATTTTAATTTTAATAGGGTCATTTCATTGTTAGAATAGGAACAAATATCTTATGAGCAGAATCTAAGGCACGTAATTAATTTTTCAATGAGACATTTTTTTTTCTTATTGACTTTGATATGTGTGATAATCGATTTTTAATAAGGTGGACTTTCGTAGTTAATAAGAAATTAGAAGTTTCTCCTAGTCCGAATTGCACAATTAGTGCTGTTTACTTTTGCGTACTAAACTTTTTCAAAATAATATGGACCTTTTAAAAGTTGTTAATTGTGAAAGTTTGTATTTTTCGGTTTTTTTTTTTATATATTTATTAACGTCAGATCATACAATCTGAAATGCTTAATATAAAAAATTTCAAAACATGAAAATAAAATAAGTAATTTCAATTTTACATTTGTAAAAAACATGAAAATATAGGTGCTTCTTTTTGGGGGCTAAAGTCATTTTAAATAATATAGTTGTCCAAAATATCTAAATATTACTGGACAGACTTTCTTTTTTCTTAGCTATTTAAATTTTAAAGCTAAACCAGGACCGTTTACCTTCTTGAATTTAAATATTTCTTATTCAAATTTCCATCCATAGGGAAATATATTTAGTTTTTATATATAATTCAGTAGCTCTTATTTAGTTAAACCGTGACAACTATTTAAATGCTAACTCTTATTAACATCGATCAGTCGATTTCGATGTTATCAAGAAGCCTGTGATCTGGCATAATTTTCTAATTTTTTATCATATAAATTTAATATACGTCATAAAAACTTATTCTTAAATTTGGTACCATAGGATTTCATACATATAATTAGACAATGTCAATGTATTTATATAAATATAAATATTTGAAAAAGCACATATATTATCTAACTATATAACAAATCTATTTTATTTCGGAACTACTAGTTGGTTTTTATTTTGTTTGGTTTTTATCTAACTATATAAAAAGTTGGAATATAAATTTTCATTATCATTATATAAATATAAATATAAATATATTTATAAAAAAAAACATTTGCTTTATTACAGCTCTTTTAACTTGAGCCGTTAGGTCTTTGATAATGGATAAATATAAGTAGATGAATACTAAAATGAAACTATGAAAGAAGAGATAAAATTTTTTCGTTTTCATGTTTTCAAACCCAAATTAGTGACACCAACGAAATAAGAATAAATAATTCAAATTGTTTCAAAAATATAAAAATTAAAATAAAGTTTATCAGGAAAATGTCCATTTCACTTCGAAAAAAATATTTCAAAAAATTACCCAAAAACTACTTATTCTATAACAGTGAAATGGGTAGTTTTGAGTAATTTTTTAAAAAAATTGTACAACATGAGTATTTCGTATAAATCCCTTTAAAATAAAACGAAAAGCATCTCGATTCCCCATCTCAAAAATGAAGGGAGGCCGGAGGGGGAGGCTGCACTGCAACTAAGACGGCCTTGGGCGAGATTGCCGAGAGTCACTCTTGATAGGAGAGACACATCGAGCGCGTTGAGAGTCGGCAACGGACCACACGAACGATTATTTGAGATTATTTTCTTGACCTGGTCCTAGTCTTCGGTATCTCCGAATTCAAACCCATCTTCGGTATCTCCGAATTCAAACCCATATCCACCGATTTTAAATTGGTAAACTAGTTATAAAATAGGAATTTTTTTTGGTATGGACGGAACATGCAGCCCCGTTCCTCATTATTAAAAAATACTCGTTTTGAAACAAAACCCGACCCGCCGCGCACACCGCGATTATAACCCGACCCGATCAAGAATGAGCAGCAGGTGCAACTAACGTCACCTTACTCGTTTCGCTTTCAGATCTCTTCTCTGCTCTACTGAATCACCTCTTTCCTCTGTCTCTCTCTGCAGATCACCAAATCCTCTCTCTCTGATCCTAGGGTTTGGTTCCTCACTGAGCTTGAATTTCCGGTACCACCCAATCCTCTACCTTATTTTTAATACCATCCAACCTCTCCGCACTCCCTCGGATACGGAATCTTCACGCCATAGCTTTGATTCCTGTTCAAGTCTTCCTTCCACCTCTCTCTGCTCCTTATATGTATCACAAGCCATTCTCACTTCGAGGAGGTCATCGAATTCGCACCAACTGTCCTCCGATCGCGAGTCAGCGTTGAATCGGTGGTTTGACTGCCCCAAGCTGAATCCGCGGCTACTACAAGTAATTTTTCCGCATTTGAATTCTGAATTCCGAGATTGCTGATCTTATCGTCTCGGGCATTGTGCTTGATTAGCGAGAAATACTCTTCAAATACAGTGATTTGTGTCTCTTGGGATCCAGGGAACGAAGAAGAAGCCTTTTGATTGTGCCTTTAATTCATGTTGGTCCCCTAAAAGTTTTTCTTTATTGGAATCGCTTCAAAAAAAAAAACAAAACAATTTCCTAATTAATTAATTAATTAATTTATTTAATGCCTGCTGATCTCTACGACTTCCTCACCTTACTGTAGGTCGGCAGTTTTATCATGCGCGTGCGTGCACGCACTGCATTAATTATTTTATTATTATGCAAGATTTTTTTTTCAATTTTTTTTTCCCATTGACATATGTAATATATATATATATATATATCATTTTCTTGTGCAGGATCAAGTGGATTTGGTTCATCAGTTTGAAAGCCAAAAACAGAGGGGGTTTTGGGTTGGGTTCTCATAGCTCAAGGAAATGAGTAGACTTTTGGAAATTCAACCTAAGGAACTGAGATTCACCGGTGAGTTCATGATTGTTATTTATCATTGCTGTTTTTGATCTTGTGGTTTGATTTGGTCGTTGCCCATCTAGCATCTTAATTGTCTTTGCAATTATTACAAGCTCTTTACATATTTTTCTTTTACTGTTTTTATGGATTAAGTGATTGATTATAGTGGACCATAGTTTTCTATCTTATTTGCATAAAGGATTTTCAGACAGGATGTTTTGTTTTCGTCTCTTTACCCTTTTTTTTTTTGTGGGTTTCATTTGTCTGTAGATTGTTCTTATGTAAGTCGATATTGTTCATCTTTCAAGGGCATTTTTAATGAATATTGGTATGAACTTTGCCATGTGATGTCACTGGGTTGATTGATTTTATGTCGTTTCTTTTCCGCAGTTGAGTTAAAGAAGCAAAGCTCGTGCTCAGTTCGGGTTACCAATATCACCAACTATTATGTTGCTTTCAAGGTATTTACTGCTCTTCCTAAGATGGATATCTCGTACTTGAACACGGATGAGGTATGTATAGAGGTCTCAGTGTGGTTTTCGGGTCTTTTTGCAGGTTAAAACCACCTCGCCGAAGAGATACTGCGTGCGACCCAATGTGGGTATCGTCATGCCAAATTCATCTTGTGATTTTACAGGTTATGCATCTTGCTAATTAATTTTAATAAAATGTTGACACACCGTAATTATAGCGTTATAATCATATGTATCTTCTCGTTGTGTAGTCATGATGCAAATATTGAAAACGGGTGATATGGACTGCAAAGACAAGTTCTTAATCCAGAGCACAACGGTATCTGCTGAAACAACTGACGAGGACATTACAGCTAGCATGGTAAATCTTTTGGAGGATTTTTAGTTTCATGAATTCCGCTTGATAGGATTTTTTTAATCGTGTTTGATTTGTCTTCTGATTTCTCAATGTTGTTATTGGCAGTTTGTCAAAGATAGTGGAAACTACGTAGAGGAGAAAAAACTTAAAGTGGTTCTCAGTAGTCCTATTGATTCGCCAACGCTATCACCAATTAACGGAAACTTGAGCCACGGGCTGGGCCGTGAAACTTCTTTTCAGAGAGATCAATTTGTAAATGGAGCTGAGATCCCATCCAAGCCTCACACGGTTAGTGCTCTGTTCATTGTTTTAAAATCTGTACAATGACCACTTCTTAATTGTCTTGTGGGTGTTATTTGCGTTTCATAATGAGTTTGGAAGGGCACTATTAGAGGTGAAACCGGTGTTTCAGCTGCAGTTCTTCTATTCTTGAATGAAAATCTGTATATTTTGTTACGGGTTTAACAGAAGATTTTATATCCTTAAATTTAATTAAGAAAAATGAGTTAATGAATACTAATTACTAAGGATTTCTCATAAACATGTCCAGATAATGTTCAGTATCTTGCTTTCATTTTGGACTAAAACCCAAAACCAGTAATAAAACAAACTCGTGTCTTTTTTCCTTCTCTTACCAAACTAACTGAATATTTTGGTTAATCAGTTTCGGTGATTTGGTTTTTGGCGTAATACTAGGTTTTTGGGTAGAAATTTTCGCTCCTAGACTCTATTGAGCTGTCGATGTAAATGTTCAATGACTTTAATACTGTACTAAAATGTTGCATTCAACCAATACTGGAAAAATTTCCAAAAATCTGAAACTTTTGCCGTTCTTTATTTAGACTACTCAGGTTACTGAGGAGAGAGAGGAGCCTGTACTTGTGAACATCAAGGAGTCAAAGGTAATAGAGGAAAAAAAACTCAAGCCAACGAAGAGTGTATTGTTTAAGCTAGATGCAGATTTAGAGGAATCAAAGCTCGAAAAGGACTTGAAGGACTTGGAACCACCTAAATATGTAGAGGAACTGAAGCTAGAAAAGAACATGAAGGACTTGGAACCATCTAGATATGCAGAGGAATCAAAACCCGCTAAGAGGAGAGAGGAATCGAAGCCTGCATTTGTTTCAGCAGAGGTGAAGGCCACAAATGGTGAAGCGGAACCGCGAATATCAAAGGACGAAGAAGAATCGAAACCCGCGAAGAACGTAATTGATATGAAGCCTGCGAAGCATGAAGAAATCGTAGTGGAGCCGAAATCTTTTCACGAGGAGTTGAAGCCTGCGAAGTATGAAGAAATTGTAGCGAGACCGAGATCTTTCCACGAGGAGTTTAAGCCGGAAACGGAAGCACAATTTAAAATTTCAAAGGAGAAAGAGGACTGTTATGAACCGGGATTTCGCAACAAGGATTTCGAGTTAGTCAAAGATGTTGAAGACATTAAATATAAGCTAAGCGAATTTGAACTAAAGCTCTCTAAGGTTAGTCATTACACAAATAATATATATATACACATTATATATAATTAAGATATTAATCTTTATAATGGCATGGTTTTTTCACTTGTAGGCTGAATCCAGTATTTTGAAGCTGATGACTGAGAGGAACTCGAACATCGAAGAGAGAAAAGTTCTGCAGGAGAAATATGTAAAAATTCTCAGCCCAATAAATATTTCAGTGTTTCCTAGATTTCGTTTAATGCTATGCTATAAAGTCATGACCTATTCGTCTAATCTCAAATGAGAAACAAAAAAAAAAAAAGAAGCTACGATTAGCAAATAGTTCAAATTCAATGCTTGATCATGAAACGTTCGAACGTTTGACTTTTGAGTATTTTCCATTGCAGGCGGAGTTGAGCAAACGAGGCGTAAAGACGGTGCAAGTAGGGTTTCCTCTCCTTTTCGTTTGCATGGTTGCACTCACGAGCATTGTTCTCGGGTACAGGTTACACGCTTGACGAGTCATAATACGTAGGAAGATACGGATATAAGTATAAATATAAGTATATGGAAATCTCTTCGTCTCTTAGTGGGAAGAAAGGAAGGGAACATTATGTTATATATGTTTGGAGGCAAATCAGTGTTACTACTTTTGTGTATGCCCATTTTTGAGCTGCTCAAGAACACATTACATGTAAAGATGTTTTCTTTTTGTGAGATTTGATATATTATGCTTCGATTGAGGACTGGAAAATGGAAATATTATAGATTGGAAATGTTTATTCAGAGGTTGATATATGAAGATTTGTGGTTGTTATAGCGTCATTTCAAATGCTTATCGGCTCATTGCCTAATGCTTTGACGAAAAATACAAATATATTATGTTTTACCTAAAAAAAATTGTGGAATAATTATCAGATGAGATTAATGTACTTCGAATTATTGTGAAACAAATTGGATGATCGTTGCGTATAAGTTAAAATTTATGTCAAAAAAATTTCGATTTTCTTTTTCAGAGTATTGCGTTCATTTCATATAAATTTGAGGGAGTATCAATGTTAATTACATTCAAGGGAAATATATATAAAGGAAACGACCAATTTTAGACCTGTTACTCCTCTAACCTTCCGAAACGACAAGAGCTCGAAACGACGGATTTTTTTCTGAGGATAAAACAATTTGATTTTTATAAAACGACAATGTGCATGGTGGATGAGAGAACAATATGCTGGTGACTAGTCCGCTTAACAAACAATTAACTACTTATACCGATGTCCCAAAGAAATCAAACGACATGATCTAATAAAAACGACAAGATCTTCCTACGCGAGCGAGATTCAGTCTTTCCTCTCTCCGTCGATTTTCTTGCAGAGAGAGGGAGATGGGGGGGAGAGAAGTGTCAGAGAGCTGCGTGGACAGTCTCCTGACGGAGATGGTGTCGACCTACTCCAACCATTTCTACGCCTCCAAGCCCGATCTCGCCGCCCGCACCATCGAAGCCATCGGCTTCCAGGTCGGTCACCAGCTCTCCGAACGGTAACCAAACCCTCGATCCATCTTCTCTTGGATCTCGATTTCTCCGCGCCCACGGTCAATTTCTATGGCTTTTCTAGGTACACGATGGATCGGCCTCGCTTCAGCGATCACCTCGAGGCCATCAAGTTCATCTGCAAGGACTTCTGGTCCGAGCTCTTCAAGAAGCAGATTGACAACTTGAAGACCAACCACAGGGTAATTTCTCGCTCATTCCAACACTTGAATCCAACTCCATGCGCTTCATTGTTGCTTGAAATGAATTATCGGTGTTGCTGAATTTTTGTTGGCGTATTGTAGGGTACGTTCGTGTTGCAAGATTCTCGGTTTCGCTGGCTCTCGCGTGTCTCAACCGTCGACGCGTCTGAGAACGGAGGGGCCTCTACGGAGAATGGCGAGGGCTCGGCGGAGAGCAAGGCGGCGCAACTCACGAGTATGCATCTCTATTTCCCTTGCGGAATCATCCGTGGAGCGCTCTCCAACTTGGGCATTCCCTGCGCCGTTTCCGCCGATATCTCGAGCCTCCCTGCTTGTGAGTTGTTCTCTCTATACATATCAAGACTAGGCAGTATTTTTTTCTGGGTAGTTCTACATTGCATCCATAGATATGTTTCCACTCACCTCGAGTAATCTCAGGCTAGCTTGAATGCTTTATGAATAGCTAAAGGTGGTTGGAATCCTCATCGTCTTCGATGATTTCCTTATCGAGAGTTTCGATGTTGATCGTGACCTATATCCATCAGTTTATGCATAACAATTGCTCTCTCTTTTTGTATGCCACTAATGAAATTAGAATGAACTAGCGTGTATGCGTCCGAGGCCGAGCGCTTCCCTCTTAAGGAAGGGGTGGCGTGGTATTCCACAGAGATAGGTTTACATTTGTGGCGCACTTTACGTGCGTTGGACGTAAATTGACAACTTTAATGTTGGGGGCTACTTTGGCTGCTCGACTGCTCTAGTTTTTGCAGCCTCAGCGGTCTATTTTTGCCGTACATCTTTCCATTCAAATAATTGGTAGCAGCCTCCCCTTATTTTACTGATAGGTGCATTTTCCTCTAAACGTTTTTTGGGCACTTTGGCCCTCAAATTTTCATTTGTGTATGTCTTTGCATTCTGAACTTCATTTTGGTGCAAAATACTGTCAGATTAGCTAAATGGTTAAGAGTTTTTAATTATTGCCTTATGTCATTAGGGGTATTTTACATTATGGAGTTATGGTTTCTTAATCCTACTTGTAGGACGTATTATAGATTTATCCATTATGTTTGATGAGTGAAATTCCTTACTTGACATTATTGGGTGAGTTTTCTCGGGTTAACTTTTGAATTGGAGACTGGGGTTCTGTTTATCAGTAAAGTGTTCTTATATATATTGGATATCTATCCGGGTCGGATCTTGTCGTATACCTCCTAATAGAGTTGTATGTTGCACCAAAATAAAAGTTCATCGGACAAATTTTATCATAGTTTAAGATTCAAGCAGCAAGGTGCACCTAATTAAAGTTTGGTGGACAAAGCGCTCCAATTTAAGGGGCATTGCCGCCAATTAAATTTATCATTTTGTTGTAAAATGAAAACACAATATTAAAAACTGAAATACTCAACCGCGCTCGAGCATTATCAATCTTTTCCATCCTTTTCACCCTTCCTAATGTAACAATTGCACACCCATTTACTCGTTATTCCTTCTGTATGTAATTTCACGTTTGTTTTAACCCGTATGCTATGCTATCCTCTTTAACGTTTACGGGACGTTCTTATGCAGGCTCATTTGTGATTCGTATAAAGGCCTGACTTCAAGATTTATGCTGAAACAGTTTGCTCACAGGTTTGTATTTGAATCATTCGATGCTTCACTTCACGTCACTTGGAAAGTCTTTGAGCCAATTTTAGGTCACACTAGTTATTTAGAGTGTGATTTTCCTGCTATTGTAAAGGCTCTATAATGCTAAAGAGCACATTGTACCCTCTCGGATTTATTATTTATTTCTTTGTTCTTCCATAACAGTGCTGTTTGTGATTCAAATGAAGAAACATGTTGTAGAAGAGAGCACTAGACAAAGAAAGGGTAGCTTTTTGCAGGAAACTTATAACTTCATCGTTGTAATATGTAAAGAAAAGAATTGCTGCTATGAGTTTGAGATTTAAGTCATTGATCCTTTACTTAATTTTTGAAACTATAGTTTATACCATTTTGTTAGGGCAATCACTTCCGAAGACCCCCGACTTTGCATTTGTGTCTCAGTGAGGCCCGTGATATCGCAAAATGACTAAACAGAGTTAATTCCCTCCCACAAGCCAATATTTTGAGTTCTCAAGGGCTTGGCCGTCGGCAAGTCCCCATTTTATAAACCTTGGCTAGAACTAAGAAATTAGGATCCTAAGATATGTTCAATATTATATCATATCCTCGGTCGATTGAAATGAGTCAATGACTACAATAGATTTAAGTCATTGATGCTTAACTTAATTTGAAGGCTACCAACGAAAAGTTTATCATTTATCTTCGAAATTGACGTGATAATATGACTTTGGTGGCGAGAAAACATGGTGATCTTTTATCACTACAAATATGAGTGTTCTTCCGTACTTTAATTCAAACTCTTTGTCGACAGTTCAAAGTCGTTTGCTGATATATATATATGCGTTTGAGACTATAATATACTTTAAGTTTTTGGTGTCTCACTCAAGGTTCAACTTACCGATGTTACCGATAAACCGATTACCGTTTTCGACGGATTAATCGATAGCTTACCGATTAACCGACAGAAAACCTATAATACTGTAGCTTACCGATTACCGATACTTTTCGATGATTATCGACGGATTATCGATACTTTTCGACAGAAAACTTATAAAATATTTTGATAATATCATACCACAAAACATATGTTAAATTATTAAGTGTATATGTATATTATTAATATTAGTTGAAGTGTATAATATTAAATGAATATACATATTAAGTGTATATGTATGTTAGGTGAAGTTAATACGTATGTTAAGTGTATAATATTATTTGAAGTGTGTAATATTAAGTTAAATTATTAAGTGAAGTGTATGTGTATGTTAAGTGTGAATGTGTGATATTAGTTGAATAACAAAAAGTCCCACATTGATAGATGACAAGAGTTTGTTGATGTTTATATACCAAATATTAGGGACAAGGGCTTGGGCCCTTTGGGTCATAGGATTTTGTGGATGGGGAGGACTCACACAAATGTTACACCACCACACACGCGCGCCGCCGACCGAACGGACGGGCGTGAGGTGGCGAGGTGGGGTGGGGTGCTCATGTGTAAGTATAATTATTTTTGCCAAAAGTTTAATTCAATTTATTTATTTAACCGAAAAGTCACTATTTTTTACACGCATTTTGTCGAAAATCGGTTGGAAAAGGTTTTATCGAAAAGCTCGATAATCGTCGAAAAGTATATAAAAACGATAAGTATTACAACCGGCAACTTACCGGTAACTATCGAAAAGACCGAAAATCGACGATTATCGTCGAAAATGCGAACCTTGGTCTCACTATCTCACTCTCATTTCTCAAAAATGTTCTATTGGATTCTATTTTAAGTGATCTCAAATTCTATTCTAAAAATCAAGTAGAAAGTTTGTCGGCGTCGCCACACACAATTTTTATGGGATAGTTGTGGTAAGGGTACTCAAACTTTGACGGCAAAAGAAAAGAAAAAATCGATAAAAGTAGTCAAAATAAATAAATATGAAAAAATGTATTTTTTTTTCGTCCAATTTTTCTACGGACATTAGTCACTTCGTTAGCATAGCACTATTTAACATACCTAAAATACGTATATATGGCCTAGCTAGTATCTAGTTGTTGTTAAGGTCAGATTTTGTCAAATCTCTCCTTAACACTATCCGGTGTCGTTTATGAAACAAACGACATAAAATAGGAGCAAGATCACTTGAAGATTCCAGGCCCATCAGAAGATAGGGTGAATTAAGGCCCAGCGAGCAAAGCCCATAAGAAGTCATCATCTGACAGAGCCAGCCCAAGACCTTATCGCGACAAGAGAAGTTCATCGAGAAAGAAGCTCATCGGGAAAGCCAAATCGAATTAAAAGAAGAAACTATTCGAGATCGCGAGGAAAGAGGAAGGCCAGCTCATTCAGTTGAAGATTTTGTGAGATATCCAACGCAAATAAGGGAGGTCAATAACGATCACGGCGAAACAGAAGGAAACCCTAGCATGATTCGTGGGAACAATCTAGAAGATCCTCAAACCTATAAATATGCATGTAAACTCAGTGTAATTTTTTCAGTATCCAATATATCGTGAGTTAGAGAGAGTTATTCTCGAGCCTTTGAGTTTGCTTATTCGTAGTATTCTCAATCTCTCAAGGATCATAGTGTGTAGCCTTCGATTGTCCGAGCTATTAAACGGAAGAAACCGGGTCCTCTCGGAATCACAATAAATCAAAGATATTCATATTTCATAATTATTTGTGTTATTTCGATTATCTTTGTGACTGCAAGGCGGTAAAAATCGCCCTCTACAATTGTCAAACATATTCTTTCATTTGAATTCGACAAAAAATATTAAACCAAAAAAATCATCTTGCCTCATATTTGTTGGCTTCGAATATTACTGGCACCATTCATGAAAAATTTGAACAAAATCTAGTTTTCACTTTAGACTTTTGGGGACTCAGTTAGTCAAAGTTTAAGTACTTTTACCGCAATTATATTTTTTAAAACAGTGATTGCTGCTGTTTTGTTCAGATTTTGAAAGTAGAGTTTGCAGAAGAAGACAAGGGTCATTGGCTTTTCGAATCACTTGAGAAATCCTTGCCTGTTAACCTCGTCAACACTCAAGAGCCACATCTCTCTCTCTCTCTCTCTCTCTCTCTCTCTGCGTGTACATAACTACATATATATATATACTATATCTCCATCTCAACATCTTGGATAATGTCGGCGAATCCATTAATGGAGTACATACTTGATTCTTTCGAGAACGTTTCGAGCTTCATTCGAACTCGTCTCTCCATTCACAACGATTCCCAGTCACCGAAGCGGAATCCTCTCCTCTCCTCGTCTCAGTTCTCCAATCTCAGCCCTGCGAGCGCCGACTCTCACTCTTTCCGTCCCAAACACCCGGTCAAGGTATCTATTTTCACACTGTTTGCTTGCTTAATCTCTGCTTTGATTCTGCCCGATCAGCTTGTTAGTGTCACTGCTTGTTTGGTTCGCTTGCTGCTTGATAAAAGTCCTGACTGACTCAGCATGATTGAGTTTAACGAAAATTGAGCTCAGCGGTGGGCCCAAGGCTCGAACTTACGGGCCCGCGTTTCGTGGGCGCAGGCAGCTCGTACCCACTGCGGGTTGAGCTGCTCGGGCGGGCCGTAGCTTATGAGTGAGCGGATTTCGTCTACCGCAAAAAAAAAATCTATCTAAACTAACTTATAATAAAAATAAAATAAAATTGGGGATGGGTTGAGCTGGCGGGTTTTACCTGTCGCGGATGGGCAACTTGCGCCCGGGTGCAAGCTCGGGAAGATTTTAATGTAGCTAGAATGTGAAAATATATACTTAAGTACCATGTCTATGTTCTTTAAAAGGTACATGTAGATGATATATATATATATATATATATATATATTATTGTTACTGACATTCAAGACAAGCGTTTCGGTAGAACATACAAAAGGCGGATCACTCGTCCGGGGTCGAGCGGAACAAAGGGCGCATAAGTCTTTTCTTTGTCGTTTATGATTTTTTTAGTCGTATGAAGTCAAAATAAAGAACCTTTAAATAGCCTCAAGTGTACAGAGGGAGGTATGCAGAGTTTGAGTCTAGGTTCCCTTGATGGGATTTGGAAAGAAACTCTGTAACGTGTGAGGGTTTGAGTGTGTTCTTGGTGTTCATCGCCATTGATGAATTGAAGCTCGAAGTTCTGTGAATGTTCATCTTGTCGAGGCTTGCAATTTGGTGTGTGAAGAAATTGTGAGTGCAGGAAACGGAAGGAAGCGAACACGGCGCGCGGAGCGTGGAACTTTGTGAGGACAACTCCGCCGATCACGAGATCAAGATTTCGGGAACGTAACAATTATATGTGTGTGTTTGTAACGAACAGTAACCTTAAATGTTATATAAATTCTCCCCATAAGTTAGGGAAAGTTAGATTCAAGCTATTATAAAATATTAAAAATCAGATAGATTGCCATGCATTAGTGTAGATATTTGAATGGTATTCATATAAAATCATGACGACTAATAAACCATCTAATCTCTCATATTTCTCTATACTTTTTGTTCGGAAAACACCGGAATACCGGAGTAAGAAACCATTTATGTCATGAGGGTTGCGCTATCGTTTCATAATTCATATGATTGAGCTTCTTAAGTTTACCCTTTGACTGACCATAGTGATCCACTATTATTATGCGGATTCACATATATGATACATTCATTACAATTAGCAAAATGTACTTTCTTCGAGTGTTTTGCGGATCGATACTTAACTGCTTGCAAAACGGATTGGATTAGTAAAAGCCTAAAGATAACTTTTCTTGAAGGGAAATTCCGATGGACCCGTTTCAAAGGAAGAGCTCGGCAGGGCTTCATGGACTTTTCTTCACACTCTCGCTGCTAGGGTATTCTCTTTTTGTTCACCTTTTTTTTTCCTTCTACCAAGGGATTCGCTCAATCCGTTTAATTGCCGCCTGGGGTGTATAGTGTATACGATAGGATATAGATACACCAATATACTACAAACCCAATAGTATGTGGTGTGCCTTTATTTTGGTTAATGAAGACTTGTTTTTGGCGCTCCAAGTTTGTTGGAAAGTACTGATTTATCTTTTCTTTTGGTTTCTCTTAGCTTATTTAAGCACTTGTTTTGGTGATTAATCTGAAAATGGACCATTAAAAGCATGTGCTTTTTTCGTTGTTGGATTGTGAATCTGTTTCAGTATCCGGAGAAACCATCAAGGCAACAGAAGAAGGACGCTAAAGAATTGGTAAGATACAGTTTCCCACTTTGAATATCCACGATGGTCGAAAAATTGGATATCACGACACGGATAATCGAGCCTTTTCAACTTTATTCATTCATAAAAATAATGAAAATAGAAGTATTCGTGAATCTTACTTTTCTACTTAGCGTGTTTAGTTAGCTGATATTTATTTATTATGATGACCCGAAGATGGCGATACTATCGCGGATGTACCCTTGCAAAGAGTGTGCAGATCACTTCAAAGAAATTTTAAGGTAAAATATCTACTGGTTGTTTACTGTTATTTCTTCATTTGTTGGCTATGATTTTTTTTCTTCTTTTTCCACAATTGGAAGAGTATGATTTTAGATTTCTTGCATTTAGCAATGCACTTTTGCTGCCAATTTTCAAATGGAGGATGTTTTTTACCTTGTTTTCGCTCCTTTCAACCACGTTATTGGCCGTTTTGACCACGTGGCGACAAAATTGACCTATAGTGCCTTGGTTTTTTGCATTGTTGAACACTTTTTGTGACAATTTAGTGTTTGTTGTTAACTCTTTGAAGTTCTAGCTCATATGTGGTCGGAAGGGACAATAACGTGAAACTTTACGGTAGAGAATTAATGGAAAAACTTTAGTACTTACCCCAAACTTTTTATTATCATTGGAAACACTTGTAACCAAAAAAATCGAGAATCTAATATGTGAGTATTTT
Source organism: Parietaria judaica (assembly GCA_954871525.1). Lineage (NCBI taxonomy): Eukaryota > Viridiplantae > Streptophyta > Magnoliopsida > Rosales > Urticaceae > Parietaria > Parietaria judaica. The sequence goes on from OX940862.1 coordinate 14,334,249, forward strand.
TGCTGCAAATATCCTTAGTGGTAGTAAAATTGATGTCATATGAATTTTTTAAGTCTTTCAATTTTGAGACGAAAAAAAATAAAATAAAAAAAATTGACAAGTTTTTTATTGCAAAATAAAATTGCTCCCAAGTAATCTTCTTCAACTAATTAAGCAAGAAATTCACAGCATCTTCGCAAGTTTTCTTTTTATTGTCTCACATTCTTATTTACAGAGAAAACCCTGTACAAGTTGGATCCCATGCCGAATTCTCTCAGTGGCTCTGTTATGTGCATAATCTTGTTAACAGAAGGTAGTTTGAACTTAGCCTTTTTCTTGGACTAGATACTGCATAAAAAAATTTATAACTCTCCGGGTTCATTCTAATCTTTGTACATCGGTTGCAGCCTTGGCAAACCAGTGTTTCCCTTGGAGCGGATTGAAGCGAGGTGGGGCAAGTCCGAGTGCGAAAACCGTGAGTGTGATGTTCTTGGAGACAAGCTAGAATTTCCAAATGGTCCGCGATAACGAGGGCCAATTGATGACACTACTATATATCGCACATTACAATTATATATATATATATGTGTGTGTGTGTGTAACATATGCTGTTGTACCATATTGTTGAAAATCTTGTAAATGTCGGGAACAAATCAGCACCGGGTCTAGTTTTCCGAAAACTAGTTTTTCTAATGCTAATAAGGAACCAAAAAATGTTATCGGATTGGTAATTGATGTTATGTTCGCTTATTCTATAATATCTTTTGGAAAGAAAAAAAAAAGTGACATGTAAGGGAAAAAATAAATTACTATGAACTTTTATTCCTTCACCTAAAATAATGATAAAAAAAAAAAGAGTTTCAGATATTATGAATTGAATTTACCACTCGTTCAATCAAGTGGTCAAGTTTGTGTCTTTTGGTGATGCTGTTTAATGTTTAATGGTTTTTATTTTTATGCTTCATTTTGAATTTCAATGTAACTTTATTTCTAATCGGTCATTAATTAAAGCTATAAAGATGAAATCTTCAATTAAAGCTTGCTTTTCAACCTTGTCAATATAAATGGGTCTTTGATTAATGAAAGTTGCAAACTTGAAGTTTCCAAATAGAGAAGCTTTTCAACCTTGTTATATATTTTACCCTCAGAAGTTGCTCAACAAAAAGAAAACTGAAAATATAATTGCATCACAATTTTTTAATTGTTGATTCAAAATTAGAATCGAGTTTTTTCTATCCCGTCAAATATTAATTGTTTTCTGAAAGTTATTTTTTTATAAATACAAAATATAAAAAAATATCTCTATGCCGCTTGTTAGTTTGTTGTTAGTTACTTTACTTGTATTGTACGACTACATATTCGTTTACTTTTATTTTATTATTATTATTATTTTAAAGAACAACTCAATCACATTGAAAGCTAAGAAAATCACAATAAATTCATCATCATGACATCATGTTTTTTTTTTTTTTTAAAGATGTTCATCATCATGTTCTTGACTGACAGTGGTAAATCAAATATATCATTTTGCTGACAAAAAAGTGTAATTAATTCTGTAAACAACAATTCACAAAGCTAAAAAGCTGATTTTTTTTCCTTGCCAAATAAGTTCTCGGATTTTGAATTGAATATTTATATCCAATTTTTTTATTTATTATAAACTAAAATAAATGGGAACTATTTTCAATTCACTCAGGGCGACACAAGTATTTAAATTTTATTTTTAAAGATTTTTTAGATATATTTTTTATTTATTTTGTCATTTGATGAATATTATTATCATTATGTTATTACAGAATCGTTTATTTTTAGATCTACTAATTTCTCTAAGTGTAGTCAAGGTCGTACATGAGGGGAGACGGAGTAAGCCCCGCTTATAATAAAAGGCCTAAACAATATAATTTAAGGGTCTCAAAATCATTATAAATTAAATTGAGTGATTTAGCTGCATTATTTGAAAAATATATAGTAAAAAAATTGGTTATATATATTTTTTGAAACAATTTAGTTATATATTTAACTAATACTTCTGTCTCAAAAAGATATTTTCGTTTTTTATTCTATTTTTATTTTGGTGAATATTATTATAGTTTAGTAGTATTATTAGTCGTATTTTGTGTCTTCATGTTAGGACACTGAATTTCTTTTAAAAGGATGAGTTTATAAAAGAAGTTTTGTGTTATTTATGTCATAAATCGGTGGTGTAATTATGTAGCTACTGGATAGCTTACGAGTTATGTAGTAGGCTATTGTGTTGTAGTGCTACTTATTGTTGTTACTATTTATGTGTTTCACTTTCTTTTTTTGTCTTTTTTTGTTATTTAGGGATACGAATACGACTACTAAAGTTGTTGTATCACTAAAGTCAGAAGTGAACCCCTTCATTTTCCACTTTTCAAGTTTTCATAGTCAACTACACTTGGTCTTGTTTGATAGTTAATTTTTCTTTTAAAGTATTTTTTATAATTATAGTTTAATAAGTTAATATAATTGTTTTCAAATAACTCTTTGATACATATTTTTATTTTTATGAATAACAAAAAAATTGGTATATTATTCTTTTTTCTTTCTTTTCATTAAAAAATATTAATGATATAAAATATAATTACAAACATAAAATATAATGCAAGTCGCATATAATAATAAGCTTACACAATAATCGTTGTGGATCGTGACTCCATAAAGAGAATACAGAAAATAAAATAGATTATAACAAAACACACTTCTTCAATTTGTTCATTAAAAACAAAATTATTAAGTGATTTTAAAAAAAAAGCTATGTACAGTAATTCTCCGAACAATTTATTCTTTTCTTTTTCCTACTATTTCCACATAAAAAAGTGAAAAAAAAAATATTGCAATTACTTACCAAATAGGACTCTTGTTATTTTTTTAGAGAAATCGTAGCTATTGACCATATTATTATGTTTAGATTGTATTTTATCAAACGTATGATTATAATTTCTAAAATAACCAATCAATATGATATGGCATTAAAAACTGATTTCTCATTACCTATATTACCCCTAAGCTTATTATTTAGGGATTAATTGTTTAAAATATGTAAACATTAATTAATAACTAATCTAACGTGTATAATAGTACCACGTATAATGAATATTCAACGTACTATTTGGTAAAGTTCCATGATTATAGGTAATTTTATTTTAAAATCTGCTAAAACCAGCTGTACGCCAATGGAGATATTCAAGGAAGAGAATTTAAAAAATAAACGCAGCAGTGCTCTCTCTCTCTCTCTCTCTCTCTCTCTCTCGGATTGATTCAAATCGCGGCGGGATACGGCGGCGAAGTCGGGGGTGATGGTGGTGACGGTGATGCCAGAGTCGTCCGCGAAGGAGGTGCTGGCGTGTTTCCGAACGAAGTGCGGGGCCGCAAACGCCATTACCGTCTTGCTTTGCAGCCAACTGACGGAGGTGTATGGCGCCAGCGGCGTGGAGGAGTACGCGGCGGCGTTCCACGAGATTTTTCGCAGGTGGATGAACTCGATTTCGGTGCTCCACATGCCGAAGCAAGACGTCGTCGGCGACATCGTGATAGAGCTCCACTGCGTAATAACAGTGAAGAAGGCATGGATGGCGAGAAAGTGAAGCCACGGACGGAGCAATGTGAGAACGACATGGAATATGAGAACGTTGCGAAGCGCGGAGAATCTCGGAACGAGAAAAATGTCACAAATTCGTGTTAATTTGGTTTATTTATGTTTGTTAATTTGTGTAAATGTTTGTTAATTCGTTTAAATACAGTTATTTGTGTTTTTTTTATATATTTTGGAAATAATTCTTCTTTAATACACTGTACATTCATCTTAATGTTTGTTAATTAGTATTAATCTGATTTATTTATGTTTGTTAATTATTGTTTATACGGTTTATAACGTTTATTAATTTGTGTTAATTCACCTCTAATTTAATCACAATATTATTTATTATTCAATTTTTTTTTGAAGAACATGCGTTATAGCAGTTGTTATTTGTTAATTAAGAAAGATATACTGCTTTGAAAAATAAATTTTCAACAATCAGTGTGTTAATCATCGAGGAAGCTAGTTTTTAGGCTCTTAATTGGCAAAATCAAAGCAATTAGTTAAACCACTAATTACGTGAGTTTGAATGCATTTTTGAAATTGATTTGCATATTAAATTAATATGGTTATTAAAAAGTAAATAGTTTTTATTATTAACAATATAAAGGTTAATTTCGTCATTTTATACCGGTTAATGTGGTTTATTGGCTATGCCACAAAATTAACTAAACAGTGGCTATTTTGACAATTTTAAACGTTTAAAAGGTTAATTAGCCTAAGTTCCCTTTTTTTTATTTACAAATAACCCAGAACTTCTTTAATTTTTTAAGTGTTCAAAAAAGGTGTAAGAATATGTCAATTATTGGAGACTTATCCACCAAAAGTTTAGAATCCCCAAAATATTGTTATATTCTCGTTCTGTCGAACTGAATATAATTTTTTTTATGGTCCTCGAACTTATAAATATGAATCTGTTTTGTGTTCATCGTTTTATAAAGCAAGGTACGTAGAGAAACTTTCAGGTATAATCTAATACTGTTTAGAGTAAAAACACAAGTGAAATACTTATAATAATATGAATATAATATACTAATAAATACTAATAAGCTCTAATCATATCATTATTTCTTTTTCTAACTTCTTGAATTGATAGAGGAAATGAAAAATCATCAGGTTATTTGGATCAACGTTTAACAATACATTGATGGAGTTTTTCTAAAATTTTAAACTTATGAAATTGTGCTCGTCGCATTTTACGGCTATATCAACGGGATTTTCATAAAATGATAGTATCCAGATAATTTCGTTTTTATATTCCAAAAAAAAAAACAAAAAAACTATAGAGATTTTGATTAAAATTTCACTTACAATTTAATTTTAGTTACGGATGTTAAAAAGTAATAAAATGCAATTACATAGGAGCTGGTTTTCGCCCCCTTCGGAAACTATTTATTATAAAAGCCTTAGTTTATACTTGTATCCCACAACAGTCAACAACTTTGTTGCTCTATCTAGTTTCTGCATGCTTTTCGTGCAAAACTGAACACATTCTCTTTTTAAGCTTAGGTCCCCACCTTATCCTTATTTTACTTATGGAAATCTATTTAAAAAGTGTGAATAAAAACATTCATAAACAAAAAATAAAAAAATTAAATACCGTTATCGATAGAAAATCATTGTCGCTATATCACGAATTATTTTTCCGGACAAACTAAAGTTTATAGAAACATTAAATAAAAGCATCATAAATAAGCAACAGTATAACACAAAGTAATCATAAATATTATGCAAGAGTAGAATATCGATAAATTTATCTTCGACTAATTAATATGCTTTAATTTTAATATATATTATTATTAAATTTAATATTCGATCAAATAATATATACAAGTATTAATGAAGGATATTAAAAATTTACAATGCCGTGGTAAAAGTAGCACAATTGTTGGCATGAATGAACACACTACTACACTAGATGACAAAATATATGAATTATGTTGACCACAAAACACACGGAAAGATCACCATCACCAAACGATCGCCTGACTGCTGATTCCTTAAAAAAAAAAAAATACTCCTCTTAATTCCTACAGCTTAGTAAAGTAATTGCAGAGATGACCTTGAACTCTATATGATGGTCTAGTTAGCCCTCTTAATTCTTCTTATTTACATTGTAGGAATAAATATTTCTAGGACTTCAAAACATTGCTGGCTATTTCTTATTTTTTTTACGTTTAGGAATAATGACTAAGTCATTTGTTTTGTTGTATCGATCTTATTTGGTAATATGTTCTGTTTTTAAATCGACTAAGCACGTGCTTTCAAATAATTTAATATTTAATATTTATTGTATGTTAGGAATAAATAAGTATTACATTATAAAAGTATAAAGTTAAAATTAGAGGACAAATTTCACAAATATCCAAAGTTGAGGGGTATTATCGCCACTGATGTAAAAGTTTCCTTCTTCTTCATGCAATTGTTTTCTTTGCAACTCTGAAATAGTACACAGCGCAGTCACAGAGTGTTCTCTTCTTCTTCTTCACTAAGCTTCTCTCTCTGTAATGCCCAATAAATATATATATATATATATGAAAAATAAAAGAAATCAGCAAAAGAAAAAAAAAGGAATAAGGATGAAAAAAAAAAAAAAAACGTGTCATCAGATTGAAAATAATCTCTCTCTCTCTCCTCCCTCGACCTCTCCCCCTCTCTCTCTCTATTTTTCGTTTTCCCTTTTGCCTGAAACTTCAAAACCTCATATCTTCTTCTCTGTAACTCCGATTAACGCATATTTGGTACCGTTGGAGAGCTCGTGACGAGACGAAGCTGTTGATAGGTGGATTGTGGTCGGAAGTCGCAGGTTTTGGCCGGAATAGTTACGGTAAGTTCCGGTTGCAAGTTTGTAAATTTACTCCGAAATAGTTCGATTTTGGAAAATCTAACACCGGATTCGTGTTCGGGAGACCTATTAGTGTTCGGTGGAGGTGTTTCTCGCCGTCGCCGCCGTCAACCACCGTCGCCGGTCGCCGGAGTTTGTCGCCGATCTGGAAATTAGATTAGGGTTTTTGAAGCCCTCGTCGAGGAGATCGAAAGCCCTCAATCGGAATTGTCATCGGACTTCCGGTAAGCTCGAATTTCCTCGCCCTAGTTTCTGATTTTAGATGATCAAATTGAGTATGTTCTGGGCTTTGATTGATGAAATTGACCTCGCCGTTGTGTTTAGAATAGTCGGATTAGGCTAGGATAGGTATTACATTGTCGAATTGATGCCCGTTTTACTGCCTCGTTTTGCGTACCCGACGAGAATTCGGCCCGGGTTAAATTTAAGCGTATCGGGTTTTCAATTGACAATTTGAAGTCCAATCCTAGTGACATTTTGACTTATGAATGGTATCGGTATATCATTAAAACATATTGTCATTCTGTGCTAGCCTCGGAGATTGTGCGAATCGTACCGCCCGTCTCAGACAGTATATCGGAAGCTTAAATTATTGATCATAGAACTCAAGGCCAAGACGAACCCGCATCTTCGACATGCTAGTCAATTAGTCAAAGTTTCCACGGATTGAGGTAGGGGCTATTACCTTTTCTCGCTATTTAAAATGAACGTAGAAACTAACGTTTTAATGAAGATTGAACCGGATAGGTTAAAATTGGAATTATAAAATATTATTTTAATTGATGAATAAAAATTAATGTTATGATTGTCGTCGCTTGATAGCGAGGCAGAGAACCAGGTATGGTTGCATCGGATTGATGCTTGTTATATATTTTATGTTTATGATTACGTCGTGATGACGTATGTTGATATGGTACCCGCTTCGGGCGGATGATGATTATTATGATATTGGTACCCGCTTCGGGAGGATGATGTGATTGGAGCTGCTGACGAGCAGCTGGCTACTGCGCAGTAGGCCGGATATGATTATGGATATGAATATGATTGGTGACCCAAAAGTCAACATTTCGACCCATGGCGAACTGGCCGTCTTTGGTGGTGATTAGGATCCCGAGTCGAGGGCGAGTTACGGTTAGGGACTTCTAGTCCACCTGTGCTCGTGCCTTGATGACTCGATGGGATATAGTGGAGTAAAGGCGCGAGCTGACTCGGCATGGACCACCGAAATGATTTGACTTTTGTGGAGAAATTTATTTATTTATTTCATTGTTGAAAAGGGTTAAAATGATAATAAAATGATTTGATGATGACGTTTAATTTATTTAATTGGAATTTGATTAATAAAGGTTCGGTAAAGAGAATCGGTAATAGATTCCCTACTGAGCATGTGGTGCTCACCCCTTCCATATACATTTTTTTTTCCCTTCTCAGTTATAGGTGGTGTTCAGTGTCAGACTCCGGATGAGGAGTAGACCGGTTTGGGAGATCGAAGTGTTTCTTCTATTAAATCCACGTTTTAGAGTTCGTCGAGGTGGATTTCATATTTGTGTTGATCTTTCTATTTCGAAATTGTAATGAATTAAATGAAGGATATATGTGATGGTGGTATTTTGCATTTCATATTTTTTTATGGTGTTGTATAAACTGTGGTCGTTTGTGTTTGTTTTGTCGTTTTAAGTCACATGGGCAGAAACTACATGTTTGATGACGTGGATGTTGAAAAGTCAAAGTTTATCATTTATAAAGTGATGTGTCATTGACTGGTCCAAGTTTGAAAAGTCGTTGCTTTTGTTTTATTCTACTAACCCCCATTTAGGGGCGTTACAGTTTGGTATCAGAGCCTAGGTTACGACACCTAGGGTACAACGCCATAAATTTATTTATTTTCATTGTTTTTTTTTGGGTCGTGTTTTATTTTGTATCACCATCCATTATCTTGACATTTTAATCTTTTTACAGTTGATCAACATGGTCCGAAATTCCTTAAGTAATCCTGATCTGCGTCCCTAATTCGATAATGATTAAATGGTTGCCGTATATGTTGTGCAACAAGTCGCACAAATTCTAAATTATATTCCTGAATGAATGAGAACCATAAGGATTATGTGATGTAATTCCCTCCAAAGTTTGAAGGCTTTCCCCGATGCGGTTATTGCTAAAAGTGATTGAGAAGAATTTGAAGTGTTTGATTACGATAAGATATTGTGTAAGTTTTGCCACCGACCTTTTGAAGACCCAGCTGCGTAACTGTGGAAAATGTATCCAGATGATATCGGAGTAGATAAACCAACGTGGTCAAAATATGTTATTGCGTTCATGGTGTGTTATGCTTTAAAGGATTATTGTTTTAACAATATCAATGAATTCTCCCAGTTAACTGAATATATGACTGTGGTCGAGTATCACGCAAAGTGTGTGAAATTGTCACGTTGTGATCCCGATGTCGCAATTATCCTGAATTTAGAATGGTGAAATTTTGGCAAAAATTATATGCACAATAGGTTCTTGAGACCCTAGCGCCATAGTGGTTCTTTGATTTATCAGAACTTGTTGTCTCAGCCAAAATCATCTGAGGCTTGTATTATTCTTTTAGATTTGTGCACTCATATAGGAAATTGCCAAAAGCTTTTATGATATGCAAGTCTTGTAAGCCTGTCAATGAGGGAAGTAAATTCTCATTTGACGTAATCATTCTTCATATGATCGAGTTTGACGTAACATTGGAAATGAATTTATTGGAGAAGTACCGTGGTACAGTAGGCTGCTACAAAATATATGGCACCCTTAGAAAAAAAAAAAAATTAGCATGTTAATATGGCCTCGTAATTTTATCTTGATGTCTCTTCTTGGAGGAAAGTTGAATTTTGAAGGGTCAGGAGTTAATTGTGCCATCGAAGGTGTGAGGCAAAGTGCAATCAACCCGCACATCCCCATAGTACAATATCTTGAAGATGTGTTTTCATCGGAGCTTTTAGGATTTCCTCCAGATCGTGGATTGGGTTTGGCATTAACCTAGTTCCTGGGAGTTTTCCGATTTCTATGGCTCATTATCGTATGGCTGCAGCAGAATTGGCAGAATTGAGGAAGCAATTAGACGATTTGTTGAGTAAAAGGTTTATCTGGCGGAGTGCATCCCCGTGGGGAGCGCTGGTGTTATCCGCTAAGAAAACTGATGGTAGTTTACGCTTTTGTGAGGACTACCGATAGCTCAACAATATAACGATCAAGAATAAATGTCCTTTATCGCGCATTGATGACTTATTCGACCAATTGGAAGGATGCAAATACTTCTCAAAAATAGATTTGCGGTTGGGTTACCACCAATTGAAGATTCGAGATACCGACATTCCGAAGACAGTGTTTTGTACACGATATGGTCACTTTGAGTTCACGGGTATGCCTTTTGGTTTAACGAACGCTCCAGCAGCGTTTATGGACTTGATGAATAGAGTTTTCCGACCATACTTGGATCGATTCGTTGTTGTCTTCATTGACGACATACTTATCTATTCAAGAACCTTAGAAGAACACGCGGAACATTTGCGGATTGTTTTGCAGACTTTGCGGGACCATCGTTTATACGCGAAGAAAGAAAAATGCGAATTCTGGATGACTAAAGTGAAGTTCTTAGGCCACGTGACCTCTCAAGAAGGTATTGTCATAGACCGTTAGAGATTGAAGATATCTTAGACTTGAGGCAACCAAGAATGTGGTAAAAAAAAAATCCGAAGCTTCCTAGAGCTTACGGGTTATTACAGAAAGTTCGTGGAGAATTTTTCAAAGATTGGTGCGCTGATAAGCAAGCTTACTAGAAAAGATGTTCAGTTCAGTTGGGATGACAGATGTGAAGAGTCTTTTCAGAATTGAAACGATGATTGGCGAGTGCTCTTGTCCTTGTTGTTCCCAATGTAGATGAAGTGTTTACAGTGTATGCAGATGCATATCGAAATGGACTTGGCTATGTGCTCATGCAATAAGGGAGAGTGGTAGCATATGAGTCTCGGCAGCTGAAGCCGCACAGACTAAATTATCCTACCCATGACCTGGGAGCTAGCAGCAGTGATATTTACACTTATAAATTTGTGTTGTCATCTTTACGTCTCAAGATTCGAGATATTCACTGATCATCAAAGTCTCAAGTATTTGTTCACGCAGAGAGACTTGAATCGGCGATAACGAATATGGGTGGAGTATATGGAAGATTATGAATTTAGTCTACATTATCACCCAGGAAAAGCAAATGTGGTGGTCGATGCATTGAGTCGGAAGAACCATGGTTTGGTTGCTTCTCTGAACTTGGAGCCATGGAAAAGATCAGTTACCATTGGCGATTATAATTTAGAATTCCATAGCGACGGGTATAAAGCATGTGCGTATAACGTCATAGCCGTTCCATCAATGGTGCTCCAAGTTAGACAAAGTCAGTGGAACGATGAAACATTACAAGAGATATGGAATCGATTACAAGCTGGAGAACAACTTGAAGGATAGAGTGTGGGAGTCGATGGATTTTTATTGTACACAGGAAGGCTTGCGGTAGCTGATGATGCTACACTACGAAGAGCCATCTTACATTAAGTTCATCGTTCCAATTTTTCTATTCACCTAGGGAGTACGAAGATGTACCAAGATCTGAAGAGGCAATATTATTGGTACAAAATGAAATTCGATGCGGCGATGTTCTTGAAGAGATGTCCAGATTTCCAAATGGTCAAAGCAGAGTATTAGAAACCTAACGGGGAGCTCAGGCCACTGAAAATACCCGAGTGAAAATGGGTTGCATCACTATGGACTTCGTTTTGGGGTTTCCTCGGACTCGAGGTGGACATGATGCAGTGTGGGTGATCGTTGATAGATTGTCAAAATCAGCCCAGTTTTTAACCATTCGGACATGTTACAAGGTTCCGAAACTCTGTAAACTATATGTGGAAAAGATAGTAAAGCTTTATGGAGTCCCTATCTCAATAGTTTCTGACCGAGACCCTCGTTTCACTTCAAAGTTTTGGAAAGGCTTGCAAAATGAGATGGGAACTGAATTACATTTTAGCACAGCTTTCCACCCTCAGACCGATGGCCAATCAGAGCGAGTAATTCAAATTTTAGAAGACATGCTTCGAGCGTGCGCCTTGGACTTTGGCGGAAAGTGGAAGGAACAGCTACCCTTCGTTGAGTTTGCATACAACAGCAGCTTTCAAGCCAGTATCGGTATGGCACCGTATGAGGCCTTATATGGCAGACCTTGTCGCTCGCCTATTTGTTGGGCTGAGTACGAAGATCGGGTTGTCCTTGGGCCATCGTATATAAGAGAAACTACTGAAGCAGTTCAGCTTATTCGGGAGAAACTAAAGACTGCTCAAAGTCGTCAGAAGAGTTATGCGGATCGAAGACGAAGGCCACTAGAATTCATGGTTGGAGACTTTGTGTTTCTCAAGGTCACACCCATGCGAGGTGTTTCTCGTTTCGGAATCAAAGGGAAGTTAGCTCCTCGATTTACAGGTCCATTTGAAATAATAGAGCGAGTTGGACCACTTGCTTACAAACTGGACCTACCTCCGCAACTGTCTCATGTATACAATGTGTTCCACGTGTCGATGTTGAGGAGGTATGAACCTAGTCCCCAACAAGTCATCGTTTGGTCAGAGATTCCTATTCAGGAGAATGTGACATACGAAGAACAACCTATCCAAATCTTAGAACGCGAAGTCAAGGTTCTTCGTCGTCGAGAAATTCCTTTAGTCAAATTGATGTGGCAACATCATGAAGCAAGAGAGGCTACATGGGAGTTGGAGTCAGATATGAGAAGAAAGTATCCTTATTTGTTCGAGAGAAACCCTAGCTAAAATTTCGAGGACGAAATTTTTAAAGGAGGGGAGTATTGTAATGCCCAATAAATATATATATATATATATGAAAAATAAAAGAAATCAGCAAAAGAAAAAAAAAGGGATAAGGATGAAAAAAAAAAAAAAAAACGTGTCATCAGATTGAAAATAATCTCTCTCTCTCCTCCCTCGACCTCTCCCCCTCTCTCTCTCTATTTTTCGTTTTCCCTTTTGCCTGAAACTTCAAAACCTCATATCTTCTTCTCTGTAACTCCGATTAACGCATATTTGGTACCGTTGGAGAGCTCGTGACGAGACGAAGCTGTTGATAGGTGGATTGTGGTCGGAAGTCGCAGGTTTTGGCCGGAATAGTTACGGTAAGTTCCGGTTGCAAGTTTGTAAATTTACTCCGAAATAGTTCGATTTTGGAAAATCTAACACCGGATTCGTGTTCGGGAGACCTATTAGTGTTCGGTGGAGGTGTTTCTCGCCGTCGCCGCCGTCAACCACCGTCGCCGGTCGCCGGAGTTTGTCGCCGATCTGGAAATTAGATTAGGGTTTTTGAAGCCCTCGTCGAGGAGATCGAAAGCCCTCAATCGGAATTGTCATCGGACTTCCGGTAAGCTCGAATTTCCTCGCCCTAGTTTCTGATTTTAGATGATCAAATTGAGTATGTTCTGGGCTTTGATTGATGAAATTGACCTCGCCGTTGTGTTTAGAATAGTCGGATTAGGCTAGGATAGGTATTACATTGTCGAATTGATGCCCGTTTTACTGCCTCGTTTTGCGTACCCGACGAGAATTCGGCCCGGGTTAAATTTAAGCGTATCGGGTTTTCAATTGACAATTTGAAGTCCAATCCTAGTGACATTTTGACTTATGAATGGTATCGGTATATCATTAAAACATATTGTCATTCTGTGCTAGCCTCGGAGATTGTGCGAATCGTACCGCCCGTCTCAGACAGTATATCGGAAGCTTAAATTATTGATCATAGAACTCAAGGCCAAGACGAACCCGCATCTTCGACATGCTAGTCAATTAGTCAAAGTTTCCACGGATTGAGGTAGGGGCTATTACCTTTTCTCGCTATTTAAAATGAACGTAGAAACTAACGTTTTAATGAAGATTGAACCGGATAGGTTAAAATTGGAATTATAAAATATTATTTTAATTGATGAATAAAAATTAATGTTATGATTGTCGTCGCTTGATAGCGAGGCAGAGAACCAGGTATGGTTGCATCGGATTGATGCTTGTTATATATTTTATGTTTATGATTACGTCGTGATGACGTATGTTGATATGGTACCCGCTTCGGGCGGATGATGATTATTATGATATTGGTACCCGCTTCGGGAGGATGATGTGATTGGAGCTGCTGACGAGCAGCTGGCTACTGCGCAGTAGGCCGGATATGATTATGGATATGAATATGATTGGTGACCCAAAAGTCAACATTTCGACCCATGGCGAACTGGCCGTCTTTGGTGGTGATTAGGATCCCGAGTCGAGGGCGAGTTACGGTTAGGGACTTCTAGTCCACCTGTGCTCGTGCCTTGATGACTCGATGGGATATAGTGGAGTAAAGGCGCGAGCTGACTCGGCATGGACCACCGAAATGATTTGACTTTTGTGGAGAAATTTATTTATTTATTTCATTGTTGAAAAGGGTTAAAATGATAATAAAATGATTTGATGATGACGTTTAATTTATTTAATTGGAATTTGATTAATAAAGGTTCGGTAAAGAGAATCGGTAATAGATTCCCTACTGAGCATGTGGTGCTCACCCCTTCCATATACATTTTTTTTTCCCTTCTCAGTTATAGGTGGTGTTCAGTGTCAGACTCCGGATGAGGAGTAGACCGGTTTGGGAGATCGAAGTGTTTCTTCTATTAAATCCACGTTTTAGAGTTCGTCGAGGTGGATTTCATATTTGTGTTGATCTTTCTATTTCGAAATTGTAATGAATTAAATGAAGGATATATGTGATGGTGGTATTTTGCATTTCATATTTTTTTATGGTGTTGTATAAACTGTGGTCGTTTGTGTTTGTTTTGTCGTTTTAAGTCACATGGGCAGAAACTACATGTTTGATGACGTGGATGTTGAAAAGTCAAAGTTTATCATTTATAAAGTGATGTGTCATTGACTGGTCCAAGTTTGAAAAGTCGTTGCTTTTGTTTTATTCTACTAACCCCCATTTAGGGCGTTACACTCTCTCTCTCTGAGTGATCGTCTTCTCACCGATGGAGAAGACCGTTGCCTCTGGTTCGGGAAACTTGGAGCTCAAGCAATCGGAGGTCTTCAAGGCGTGGGACGACTTCCATGACTCAATGCGGAGAACGACCCAGGCCTGGCTCGAGAGCCTCTCGGAGCGCGAGAAGGCCGTGGCTTCCAGAGAAGAGCAAATGGAGGCCAGAGAGTCGCGATTCGAAGCCGACTTCTCGTCGAGGAAATTTCAGCTGCAGCGCATTGAGAGATCGATGGAAGAGAAGGTGTACGAGGTTGCAGAAAGAGACGAGGACCTTCAATCGCTGGAATCTTCGATACAGAAGCGTCGTGAAGATCTCGCGCTGGTTGAGGAGTCTGTTGCTGAGAAGAAAGAGGAGTTTGAGAGATTGGAGAACGAGTTCTCGGCGATGACGCGACGGGCAGAGCGGAAAGTCCCCTCGATCCGAAAGACGGTGCGTGGGTACGTTACGAAGATGTCGAAGAAGCTTCAGAGCTCGATCGTGAAGCGGAGAAAGGAAGCGGAGCTGAGAGAAGCGCAATGGGAGAGCGATATTAAAGCGAAGGAGGAGAAGCTTCGCGCCATTGCGAACAACATTGCGCGATGCTCGGATGAACTCAGGCTGCAAGAAGAACGGCTTGAGATTGTGCGGAAACAAGCGCAATCAATGTGTAACGCTTTCGATACATGTCGGGAAGAGTTCGAGCTGAAAGAGATGAAAATTGATGGTTTGTTGAAGACACTCGAAGAAGTTGAAGCCCAAGAGACCAACGCAGAATCTCTTCAAAATCCGATCAATGCTTTCCTTGGTGAAGCCCGAGAGATCAGCGCGGGATCTCTTCGAAAATCGCCCGAGGAACATTTCCTTGGACTTCAAACAGAGGAGAGGCAGTTCAGGGAAGGAGCGAGTGAGCTCGAATTGAGACGAGAAGAGTGTAGCTCTTCTCGGAAATCGATGGAAGTGAGACCGGCTCAAGTAAAGATTGAGTCTCTGGAACAACCTCACACCATCACTTCAACAGTTCCAATCACTAATGCAGAGATATCATACATGCAGTATCTCTTGAAATTACAGTCAGAGAAGGACAATTTTGGCAACGAAGTGTACGGTATTCTCCGAGCGTCGAGCAACCCTGAAGAGTTTGTGCTACGCGCAATGGAGGGCTTGTATCCTTTGCAATCGAGTGGCGAAGCGGAGGAGTCCAATGTGAGGATTGTTAGGATAAATTGCATCCTGTTGCTCGAGATGTTGAAGGAAGTCGCGCCTCAGATCAACTCGCAGGTGAAAGTTCAAGCAGTGAAGTTGGTAAACGACTGGGTTTCTCGGTCTAAGCTGACGGAAATAGATTATTTGGAGGCGTTCAGGTTCATTCAATTGATAAAGAGTTACAGTTTGACCTCGGAAATCGATTCAAATGATGTTTTCGGCTTCCTCGATGCTGCTGGTCAGCATGGACTATCATTCCAGCTGCGACAAGCTGTTTCAACGACCAATCGATCCTCCGGTAAGTTTCGGGAAATCTCAGTTTCTTAAGTTTTCCATTAGAGTTTTGAGGATTTTATGTTCTTTCAAAGCAGAAGTTAAGAGTGTTCTGTGTTTTATATGTTAGTTGCATATAGAAGATTGTGTCATTGAAGTTTATGTTTACAAATTGATTATAGTACTCTTGCATAATGTTTATAATCTTAATTCAAACTATTACAGGTCTTGAAATGGTAATGTGATTATATTGATTGGATGTTACAAAATTTAAATAAACGATGCGCTAAAATTTGTAAATCACAACTAGTCTTTCTTAATCCGTTTTTTTACAGCTGTCCCGAGAATCGCAAATGCTGCCGAGGATTTGATGGCTGATCTTACTACAAGCTTCTTGAACGCTCCGTGGAGTGTTGTTCATGTCAAGATCCAAAATTTTCTCAGAACGTCGCCTGATCCTGCGAGCCGTGTCTTATGCTTCGTCGAAAACTCTTTATCCCAGGATTGCAAAACGGGGTATTTAGATGTCGGATCGAAGTTTATGTCCCATTACGTGAGCCTCTTTGAGCAGCTGTTGAAAATCTCACCTCTAATAATTCAACCCCGCGTCAGAGCCTATGCGATGAAGCTCGCAGTTGATTGGAATGAGAAAATTCGAACAACGAGCGTAACTTCTTGGGACGTACTTGCATTTCTCCATTTCCTTCGTACGTATAGGCTGTTATCTTTGTACGAAGGTGCTGAAATTTTGAGCATGTTGGAGAAAATAGCTCAGAATGATGAAGCTTTGAGAGACTGCAATGACGGGTTTCTTGGTACGTTTCCGATAACATTGTTTATATCTTTTTTCGGGAATTCGATAACATTGTTTATATCAATTGTAGTCAGTTGTAAAAAAAAAATTAGTGTTCTGTTTTCTGTTTAATTAATTTTAGCTTTGTTAACTTACAAAATGCCAGACGAAATATTGAAGTACATTGCTCATTCCCGGGAAGGGAAACATGCCCAAAGTCCAACGTGCAAGAAGTGAGGTCACTCGGCTATTTCTCACCAAGCGGAATCGGACTTTAGGAGAACCAAACCTCCCCAAAAGGCCCCTTCGAGTTGTCAGCCGGATCCGTCTCTGATGTCAAGGTTCCGTTCGATACTACTTATGGCACGAGTTTTCCTAGTTCTGATGCTCCGAGTTGAGAGTTGAAATTAGTTAGAAATCCAAGTATGATGGTATTTTAATTAAATTAAAATACTTAATCTAAAGACTTTGATACCGTCATATTGAATATATCCAAAAAATTATTTTTATATCAACTATTATAAATTATGCATATATTTCGTTAGTACCGCCTCATTCCCCTTTCTGCTTTTTAGGTCGCAACCGACTCTTTCGCTGAAGCAACTAGCAAGTGTGGCACATGCCTTAAGTTAAGGCTCGTAATTTTAATATATTTAAGGTTAAATAAATGGCCTCAAAATTGAAATATTGATCTCTAGGTATTTTTGTCGTCATTAACCCTTATTATTTTTATCAATTACCCCACAACTTCCTAAATCTTACCCCGTAATTAAGCTGTAAAAATATGTACATTTTTTTAGGTTTATCCACCAAAATTTAGACTCCCCATATTATTTACTTGTACGTACTATAGAACTGAATGTACAAATTTGTGTAACGTCCTCGAAATTTGAATATGAATAAGTTTTGTGCATGTACATTATTTTTAAAAAAAGGTATTTATAGAGAAATGCTTAGGTAAAATCTAATAGTGTTTATAGTAAATACATTATTATGGATATAGTATACTACTAGCTACGTAAGATTTTTTTTTCTTTCGAACTTCTTGAATTGATAGAGTAAAAATGAAAAATCATCATTTTATTTAGATCAGTTTCTACGAATACAATGCTGGTGTCTTTATAAGATTTTAAACCGGTATTTATTAAATAATAGTATTCATCATAATTATTAATTATATTAAAAATATAAATCACTTACAAATAAATTTAATTGAGGTAATTTTTTATATTAATTTGTTTTTTATTTTTACCAAAAAAAAAATTCTTATAAAGATTTTGATTTTTTTTTACTGAAAATCAGAAGTTTATAGACTTTTCGCCAAAATTTCACATAAATTTTGATTTTATTATTTATATTAAATAATTTAAAACAAAAAATTACAGCATCTGGCTTTCGACCTCTGGGCTGCCAGTTGCTTCTGAATACTATTATTAGAAAAACCCTATTTTTCTACATGTTTTTTTCATGCAAAAGTGAACAGATTCTATATTTAGGTTTGGTCCCCACCTTGAATTTATTTCACTTTTGGAAATCTATTTAAAAAAAACATTTGAAAACAATAGTGATCAAATTCTCTATTTTATGAGTATTACGGAGTGGTTTTATACTTTAAAAATATTTATATAAGTAATTTTGACAAATTTAATTTCATATAAAAATAAGACTTTCAGATTGAATTTTTGAATCAAGTGTAAGGTAGAGTTACAATTTTGCATAAAATTAAGGTATCTTATTTTTATTTTATTCAAAAAACATTTAACGTATAGTTATTACTTTCTTTCATTAATTTATTCATTGCTTGCCGAGGGAAGACAAACAGTTACACGTAGTTAATCATTTTCTCAACATTGAGGGAGGGCTATAAACACATAGAACCTGTGTCTTTAACTCAATGTCATGTCAGATTGAAAATTTTAGAATCAAACAATTTTTTCTAAAGCATTTATTAACTCATTATTATTTATATCTATACACTACTGTACTAGAACTAGAACTAGTAAATAAAAAGAATATCAGCCGCATAAACATCAAAACGAGTTTTATAATGCCGTTTTTGTTTTAAAATGTCGTTTTTGTCGATAAAACCGTTGCCCTTTTTGAAGATCATCGATGAATTTCGAGGATTATCGATGAAAAACTAATAAAATTATAATTTATCGTTGCCTAAAGTTATCGAAGATTATCGACACTTATCGAAGATTATTAATGAAAAACCACTAAAATAATTTTAAGAATATATTTACTAAGTTTACATATTTAAATAAATACTGTCTCACTCTCAGTATGCAAATACTCAAACAAAATATTATCATACTCAAATAAAATCATGTCATACTAAAATAGGTTTTTTTGCACTAAAGGTACTTTTGCCAAAAATTGTTGAAAAATGCATTTTTTTAAGGTATCCAATTTTTTGTTATTTTTAATTTTTATACTGTTATTATGAATAATCGATTGGCATGAAATATTTGCCGATGAATACTAGCAAGACGGATAATCGACGAATATCGAAAAAAAATCTAACCTTGCATACAAAATATTTAAATTCAACATTATATATTTAGTATTTGTTTTAATAAGATAAAACATTAATATTTTTCTCTCGCACATACATTGTGCATGTCCAGTGTACTAAATTGTCCTGAAAAGGTACATATTTATAACATATATATATATATAATTAATCTTTTGTCAAACTAAAATAAAACAAAACAGTAGGTATTTTGACCAGAGAACACACAGAAAGATCACCAACACCAGTCCACCACCAAAAAAACCTCTCCACAGCGATAACCTGATTCCTCAGAAAATATTCCTCTTTTCCAAATTTTTGGTTAAAGTACTTACGGAGATGACCTTGAACTTTATATGATGGTCTAGTTATCCTTCTAAATTTCAACTTTTGGCATAAATTCTCCTTATATTTTTCTAACTGTATGCAGCAAGCACAACTTGATTTGATGATACCTTTCTTTATCTACATTGTAATTTTGTAGATATAAATATTTCTGGCTATTTTATTTTGTACTCTTAGAAATAATGTGAATTATTAAAATTTTATATATAGACTATAAGTATTACATTTTAAAAGATGTTTCGACTTTCTGGCGTAATTAAAATTAAGAGGACGAATTTCATAAATATCCAAAGTTCAGGGGTATTACTGTCAACCTCTGTAAGAGTCTCTTCAATCTTCAATCTCCATGCATGTACAGTACACAGTGTTCTCCTCTTGACTGTTCGACTTCTTCTTCTTCTTCTTCTTCGCTTCTCCTCTTGACTGTTGCCATTGTAGATTGCTAGGGCTTCTTCTTCTTGACTGCTCCATCCTCTGGTATTTATTATCTCTCGCCCATGGAGAAGACCGTTGCCTCTGTTTCGGCAAACTTGGAGCTCAAGCATTCGGAGGTCTTCAAGGCGTGGGACGACTTGCAGAAGCTCCATGATTCAACGCGGAGAACGACCCAGGCCTGGCTCGAGAGCCTCTCGGAGCGCGAGAAGGCCGTGGCTTCCAGAGAAGAGCGAGTCGAAGCCGATCTCTCGAGGCGGAAGAAGGAGGCGGAGTTGAGAGAAGCGCAAATTGAAGCGAAGGAGGAGAAGCTTCACGCCATTGCGCAATCACTGAAGAACGCGATCGATAAATGCTCGAAAGAGTTTGAGCTGAGAGAGAAGAAGATTGAAGTTATGTTGAAGACACTCCAGGAAAAGGAGATGTCATGTGATTTAAAGGTCGAGGAAGCTCGTTTGATCCACAATGAGGTCAATGCTTGCCTCGAAGAAGTCGAATCCCGGGAGAAGAAGGCGGAATCTCTTCGAAAATCGCTGGAGGAACATTCCCTGAGACTTCGAACAGAGGAGAGGCAGTTCAGGGAAAGAGCGAGCGAGCTCGAATTGAGACGGGAAGAGTGTAGCTCCTCCCGGAAATCGTCGGAAGTACTGAGGCCGGGCGCTCAAGTAAAGCGTGAGGCTCCGCAACAAGCTCACACCAACACTCCAACAGTTCCTATCTCAAAGGAAGATATCTTAAATATGCAGTATCTCTTGAACTGTCAATCACAGAAGCACGATTCCGTTTGCAACACCGAAGCTTACAAAATTCTCCGAGCGTCGAGCGATCCTCAAGGGTTCGTGTTAGGCGCAATGGAAAGCTTTTATCCTTCGCAATCGAGTGGAGAACCGAAGGAGTTTGATGCGAGGATTGTTAGGAGGACCTGCATCCTCTTGCTAGAGAAGTTAACGAAGGTCATGCCTCAGATCAACTCTCAGGTGAGAATTCAAGCACTGAAGTTGGTAAATGACTGGCTTTCTCGGTCTAGGCTGACGGAAATGGACTATTTGGAGGCGTCGGGGATCGTTCAATTGATAAAAAGCTACGGTTTGGCGTCGGAAGTCAATTCAAATGATCTTTGCCGCCTTTCTCGATGGTGCTGGCCACCTTGGATTGTCATCCCAGCTGCGTCAAGCCGTTTCAACGACCAATCAACCCTCCGGTAACCTTCTGAAAATCTCAGTTTCTTAAGTTTTCCTCTAGATATTGATTTCAGTATACCTGCTGAATTTTGCATAGTGTATCATAATCTTAATTAAAACTATTACAAGACCTAAAATGGTAATGTGATTATAAATTTAAATAAACGGCGTGCTATATCTATATATTACAACTTGTCTTTCTTAATCTGTTTTTTACAGCTGTCCCGAGAATCAAATATGCTGCAGAGAATTTGATGGCTGATCTTACTGCAAGCTTTTGGAACGACCATTGGAGTGTTGTCCATGTCAAGATCCAAAATTTTCTCCGAACTTCGCCAGATCCTGCGATTCGCGTCTTAGATTTTGTCAAAAGTTCTTTATCCCAGAATTTACTTGCCGGATCGAAGTTTATGACCAATTGCGTAAATCTCTTCGAGCAGCTGTTGAAAATCTCACCTGTAATTCAACCCTGTGTCGGAGACTATGCGATGAAGCTCGCAGTTGATTGGAATGAGAAAATTCAAACAACGAGCGTAGCTTCTTGGGATGTACTTGCATTTCTGCAATTCCTTCACACATACAAGCTGTTTTCTTTTTATGACAATGCTGGAATTATGAGCATGTTGGAAATAATATCTCAGAATGACGAAGCTCGAAGAGAATGCAATGACGGGCTTCTTGGTACGTTTCTGAAAACATTGTTTATACTCTTTTTTTTTTTCTTTGGGAATCACTACTTTATCTTTCCATTAGAATTTTTTACATCAAAATTTGTCAATTGCCAAAATTCTTAGTGTTTTGTTTTCTGTTTTATTACGTTTAGCTTTGTTAACTTACATCCATGAATCCAGGTTTCGTTGACAATCTCATTCAAAGGAAGAAGCCTATCGACGCCGTAAATTTGATTTACGCGTTTAATCTAACCGACAAGTTCTCACCAATTTCAATATTGAAAGATTACTTGACATATATGGGTTATCCTTCAAAAGAGAAAAATCTCAAAGAAAAGACTATCGCTGAACAGGTACCACACAAAAAACCCTTAAATACCCTTGATATGTTGCGTTTTGCTTCTTCAATTCCGAATCCTCCCATGGTTGTTGCTTGTAGGAGAAGGCGACCGATGAAGAGATAGCAACTTTTGAAAATCTGAGAAAATGCGTTATAGAACATGCTCCCGCATTGTCACAAATTCAAATGGACAAAATATTGTATCACATTGCTTATCTCCGGCAAAGGAAACATGCCCAGTTTCCGACATGCAAGAAGCGATGTCATTCAGATATTTCTCACCAAGCTGAACCGGACTTGAGGAGAAACAAACTTCCACATAAGGCCCCTTCAATTTGCCCGCCTGGTTCCGTCTCTCATGTCGAGGTTCTATTCGATACTACTTATGACACGACTTTTTGTAGTTCTGATGCGCCTAGTTGAGCGTTGAAATTAACTTGTACTGTCTTAGATAGACTTAGTTAGGACGTGGTTTTGTGTAACAGTATAGTCTAGGTCAGCTTTTGTGTATAGTTATATTAGGAATCATGTCTAGGTCTATCCTTTAACCAAAGGATTAAGTTATATACAATTTTTAGGAACTGTTTATGTAATATTTAGTATACTCAATGGATTTATCCCTTCTTAATCATATTTAAAATACATTTTTATTTTCTTATCTAGTTTCTTTTACCATTTGAATTCGAGGAAAAAAATTGAAAGAAATATATCACCTTATATTTGTTGATTTTGAATAAGGCTGGATCCTTTTTTTACAAAATTTATTGCAGGAAAGTAAACCGCATGAAGATGAGGAAGAGGAGGACGAGATCCACCCTCAATCCGAATTCTCGATCGGTGAGGACGTAGCGACCCAATCGGTCCATGGTTCATTGGGAGGTTCTCAACCCGTAGGATCACGGCATGAAACCAATGAAGGATTGGTCAGCGGAGCCCGCAAGACGACATTACCGTTCGGTAGGAAGCCGACGGCCGAAGTATGGAATTTCTTCGTCGAGACTCGGTGGATTGACGAGAACAAAGTGCGACACAGGACAGCTACATGCAGAAAATGTGGAAGTATTATTGATGCTCAGTCAAGTAAAGGTACGGGAAAGCTTCACAATCACAGGAAAAAATGCTTTCCCACCGATGATCCCAACGAGGTAAGTGAGTCCCAGGTGTATAAATTTTATTTTCATCTTCGTTTTCATTTTGTTTTTCTATCATATTAGATCCGAGGCATGCGGAAACTCCTAGGTATATAATTGCACGAATTGTAATAATTTAGGTATATTGTATGCTGATTTTACTAAAATAATGAAGCTTTCAATCTTTTGTTTAGTGAGTATGAGCGGATGTTCCGGCAGTTTAACCCACCAGAAGAGCAGGTCGGTAAATGGCAACTCTGTCAAAGGGATGAAGAGCAACTCTTTCAATCTTATGGTTGTTGCTTGCAGGAGAAGGCGACCAATGAAGAGATCGCAGATCTTGAAGATGTGAGAAACTGTGTTATAGAACACGCTCCCGCATCGAATCACATTGCTTATCTTCGGTAACGAAAACATGCCCAAAATCCGACGTGCAAGAAGCAAGGTCACTTGGCTATTTTTCTCCCAAGTGGAGTCGGACATTAGGAGAACCAAACATCCCCTTAGGTCCCTTCGAGTTGCGCGCCGGGTTACGTCTCCTATGTAGAGGTTCCATTCAATCCTCCGGGTGACACAGACTTTTCGTAGTTCTGATGCTTCTAGTTGACACTAACTTAATACCGCCTTAGTTAGACTTAGTTACGAGGTAGCTAGGTTTGTGTAGGAAGTGCCATGTCTCAGATTAACAGATATGTCTAGGATTTGCTTTGCTCGGTGGTGTACTTCGCTCGTGATTATTGACGGAACGCGGTATGTTTGGGGGTGGCTAATTTTCACCCGACTGAGCCTTGCTATAGTTGTAGTTACTGTAATATATATAAGGACACCAATAGAGAGTATTAGAGAATATTGAGATAATAGAATAGATAATTATAGTGTGTTTGTGTATTTCATGTTATATAATAAAAAGACATAACTTTAAAGAGAACAAATACAATAAAATTTAAGTAAAAAGTATAAGAGGTAAGAGACATGTATCCATGTATCTTGAAGTTACTATCATAAATACAAAAGGTCGTCCAATAAAAATACTCATAAACTAAGTTCTATTTTTTTTTTATTTTTTTTTTTATGTTTTCAATAGGTGTTATAAGTGTGAATATGTGACTGAGTGTATCTATTTTAGCATTCATTATCTCTTTTTATAGAAACTCGTCATGGGGACCAAGGCATTCATTATTTGTGTGTGTCTCTATATATGTTTAATTGGAATTGTACCTAACTGAGCAAATTATTTTTGAATGAACCTAAAAAGTTAGTTTCAAACTCAAGAAATGTTTTCTCATTTTAAAGGGAGGGTTTGATCGGAGATACTATTTTTGTCTCGGTTTTGCAAAGTGGACTCACGATGAGACTTTTACTGGAAATTAGAGATTTGTTTTTTTTTTTTTGTTACGTTACGATGACGAAATACATCATCATCTTATTCTGATGCATCATAATCTTTGTCTAAATTCCGATGTATGAAACTTTCAAACACATTTCGTTATCCTATTCCTATGTAAGAAAAAAATCTTTCTATGAGGTAATTAAAGGACGCCTTTGCCAGTAATTTATAGTCGAGGAAATATTATTCTGTGTATTATAAGGTTCATTTTGATGTTTTGTCGCATCCAAATCTTGCTCTTGAATATTGATTGATGATAAATGTAATCCTCGAATATAATTTACATGTTATACGATTGATGATATATATATATATATATATATTCTTGCATTTCTTTTAATCCTTGCTTCATGAGATGATATTAGTTTTTGTTTAACGATATTTGGTGGAGAACAATCATGTGCAATTAGAGTAGCTTTTCAACCTTATCAATATAAATGGAATCTTTGATTAATAAAAGTTGCAACTTTGAAGTCTCTAATTCGAGAAGCTATTCAACCTCAATAGGGTCTTTGATTAATGAAAGTTGCAAGCTTGAAATATCCGGTTCGAGTAGTTTTTCAACCGTGTTAAATCAAGAAGTTGTTCTACAAAAAGATAAGCTATAAATATAAGGGTTAATAGGACTAGGAGAGCTGCGGGTGGCGACGACTGACACCGAGTCGCGACGACTGACAAGGCATCGCGACGAATCGCGACGCGCGGGTTTGAGTCGCGACGATTCGCGACGCGCGTGTTTAATCGCGATTCCTTCCCTCTCTCTTCCCCCTCTCTCTTGCTGTCTCACGTTCTCTCTCTCTTGCTGTCTCACGTTCTCTCTCTCTCTGCCATCGCGACGTCTGCAATGGCGACTTTCGGCGACTGAGTCGCGACGGCTCGCGAAGACGCGAGTTTCAGCTCTAAGTAGGAACACAAATATTAGATTTTTGACAAGTGTGACGCTATATTTTTAACAATACATTTTTGTCGAAAAATAAATACTAGATACTTGAGTAAGTGTCAGACTGTCAATGGTGTATTACTATTATTTATTTTCAGCGGCAATAGTATCGAATGTTTGACCAAGTGTACTGATATTTATTATTATGGGCACAAGTACCAATAAGAGCCCGTGGTTAACACTTAACATGAAGCCCGCTTGACAAAAGCTCCATCATCCCTTTTAATTTAAATAAAATAGAAAGATTAGAAGAAAAAACTCATTTATCTATAATAATATACAATAAAGTTATAATAAATTAATATTTAAATTTATTCTCTTATTAATTTCTCTTTTTTTGAATAAGTGACTCTCGACTCGAATAACATAGTTACGTAACTACAGTAACACAAATGTAACAAAAAGTACATTTGTATCTAAGTATATTAGTAATTACAATTACAATTACAATTACGATTTTAAATATACAGTTACACTTTCGTATTTAAAATTTCAGTTGGGTAAAATACAATTATCGAATTGCATTTTTGTATTTACATTTACAATTGCAGTTTCGTGGCTTCAGTTTCGTAATTACAAATCGAAAATTAATACATTCATTTACAAATTAAGAAAATACTAACGTAAATAAATAAGGAGTGATATAATTGTTCATAAATCAATTAATTTGGTGATTTTAAACTTTTAATTACTATTAATATGTTTAGGTAATTTTAAAAAAAAGTTGAAACAAAATAGGCATGTGCCTCGTTTAACCCTTATTTAATTACTATATTAGAAGAGATTTTATAATTCTTTCAAAAAAAAGAAGAGATTTTATAACTAATTGAACGAAGAAACTTGCTTTAAACTTTAAAGAGTGTCTTCTACTCAAAAAGTTGTATAAGTAGGGTTCCTTCAAATTCGGCAATACTTTGAAGTTTGAATGAACTCACTGTGTTTGAAAAAGTATATTAATTATTTTGACCAGAAACACACGAAAAAGATTCAGCATCCACCAAATAAACCTCTTCTCTAAAACCCAGTAAAATAATTGCAGAAATGACCTTGAACTTTATATGATGGTCTAGCTATCCCTATTAATTTTAATTTTTGGCACAAATTCACCTTATGCTTTTTCAATTGTATGCAGTATGCACAACTTGTCTTGAAGATACCTTTATCTAATTTATAACTATGTCTTTCCTAATTGTGGGACTCAATTAAATATTTAATTATTTATGGTTATTTTTGTAAATACAGTTCAAGTGCTTTTTAAATAAGTATTACATTTTAATAGTATAAATTTTTGCCTCAATTATTATTTGAAGGACACATTTCATAAATATAAAAAATTCAGGGGCATTAGTGTCAACTTCTGCAAAAGTAGTACTCTTCTTCAGAATCGTTTACTCTGCAATGAAGTGAAATGAAATAGTACACAGTGCCTTCTTCTTCTTCTTCGCTAAGCTTTTGCAGTCTCTCCCTTCGGTTTTCGTGATTCTCCTTCATCATCTTGACTGGTTCCTTCGTCTCATCGCTTATGGAGAAGACCGTTGCCTCTGGTTTGGAAGACTTGGACCTCAAGCAATCGGAGGTCTTCAAGTCCTGGAAAGAGCTCAGCTCGCAGGCTTCGAGCGTCCTCGCATTTACTCTTCAATGGGACGACTTGCAGAACCACTTCGATTCGACTCGGAGAACGCTCCAGGCCGGCCTCCAGAGCCTCTCCGAGCGCGAGAAGGCCGTGGCTTCCAGAGAAGAGGCAGTGGAGGCCAGAGAGTCGCGACTCGAAGCCGAGTTCTCGTCGACGAAGAACCGTTTGGAGAGCATGGAGAAATTGATCGAAGGTAGAGGCGAGTACCTTCAATCGCTGGAATCTTCGATACAGGAGCATCGTGAAGGGCTTGACGCCGAGGAGAGGAAGCTCGCGTCTGTTCGGAACTCAGTTGCCGAGAAAAATGAGGAATTCGAGTGCTTGAAGAACTCCGTGGAATGGCTCGAGCGCGAGATTTCGGTGTTGA
Source organism: Parietaria judaica (assembly GCA_954871525.1). Lineage (NCBI taxonomy): Eukaryota > Viridiplantae > Streptophyta > Magnoliopsida > Rosales > Urticaceae > Parietaria > Parietaria judaica. The sequence goes on from OX940862.1 coordinate 14,361,946, forward strand.
AGCTGCGGGTTAAACGGAAGTCCAAAGCAGCCCAGTCGATCCATGAGACGTTGAGAGCGTACAGAGACAACATTGAGCTCGAAAACCGGACGTTCCAGGCGCTTCGGAGCTCAATTGAGGATCGGAAGAAGGAAGCAGAGTTGAAGGAAGCGCAGCTCAGAGCATTACAGGTGTCATTGAATAAAGATATTAAATCGAAGGAGGAGAAGCTTAACATGATTGACAGCGCGATTGTGCGACGCTCAATCGAACTTGAGCTGAAAGAGAAACAACTCGAGTGTGTGCAGAGCGAAGTGAAATCAAACGAGGAGATCGTTGCTTCTCTGAAGAACACGATCGAGGAATGCTCGAATGAGCTCGAGATTTTGCAAAGGGAAGCCAAACGGAGAGAGGATAGCTTTTTTTCCATGAAGAAATCGGTGGAACAATGTGCTCAAGAGTTTGAGCTGAAACAGAAGAAAATGGAGGGTTTGTTGAAGAAACTTGAAGCCACAGATACGCTATGCGAGGTAAAGATTAAAGAAGCTCATTTGATCCGTAATAAGGTCAATTCTTGCCTCGAAGTAGTTGAGACGCGAGATAAAGAGATAGAAACGCTTCGAAAATCGCTCAATGCTTGCCTCAGTGAAGTTGAAGCCAGAGAGATCAACGTAGAATCTCTTCGAAAATCACTCGAGGAACATGCCTGTAGACTTCAAACAGAGGAGAGGCTTTTAAGGGAAAGAGTGAGTGAATTTGAATTGAGGCAGAAGGAGTGTAGCTCGTCTCAAAAATCGACCGGAGTGAGACCAGTTCAAGTAAAGATTGAGTCTTTGGAACAAGCTCACACCAACACTTCAATGGTTCCCATCACAAAGGAGGGATTATACATGCAGTATCTCTTGAACGTTCAATTACAGAAGCACGATTCTGTTTGCAACGAAGCATACGATATTCTCCGAGCATCGAGCAATCCAGCAGAGTTTGTGTTAGGCGCAATGGAGGGCTTCTATCCTTCGCAATCGAGTGTAGAAGCGAAGGAGTTTGATGTGAGGATTGTTAGGAGGAGTTGCATCCTCTTGCTGGAGAAGCTAACGGAGGTCGCGCCACAGATAACCTCACAAGCGAAAGATCTAGCACTGAAGTTGGCCAATGATTGGATTTCTCAGTCTAAGCTGGCTGGTATAGATTATTTGGAGGCCTTGGGGATTGTTCAATTGATAAATAGCTATGGTTTGGCGTCGGAAGTTAATTCAAATGATTTTTGTCGCCTTCTCGATGCTGTTGGCCAGCATGGACTGCCATCCCAGCTGCGTCAAGCTGTTTCCGACAAAGCCTCCGGTAAGAACTCGAAAGTCTCAGATTTTTAAATTTTCTATAAGACATGAAGGTTTTGTAGGTACGAAAAGTTATGAATAAAATGAATCTTTTCTTTCAAAGAAAAAGTTTTTGGTTTGATCACATTAAGGTAATATCTGGCTATAGAAAACTGTGTTGTTGAAGTTTATGTCGGTGGTTATTCGAATTTTCTTAACGTATCTTGAAATAGTAATGTGATTATATTGATTGGATGATGTTATAAATTTAAAGACGCTGAAATTTGTTTATTACAACGATTGATGTCTTTCTTAATTCGTTGTTATAAATTCTGCAGAGAATTTGCTAACTGATCTTAGCACAAGTTTTTCGAACGATCCGTTGAGTGTTGTTTGTGTCAAGATTCAGAATTTTCTCAGAACGTCGCCAGATCCTGCGAGCCATGTCTTAGACTTCGTTGAAAGTTATTTATCCCAGGATTGGAGAATCGGATATTTAGTTATCGGAACGAAGTTTATGACCCATTACGTGAGCCTCTTTGAGCAGCTGTTGAAAATCTCACCTCTAGTTCAACCCCGTGTCAGAGACTATGCGATGAAGATCGCAGCTGATTGGAATGAGAAAATTCAAACAAGCGTAACCTCTTGGGAAGTACTTGCATTTCTGCAATTCCTTCACACATATAGGTTGTTTTCTTCGTATGACAATGTTGCAATTTTGAGCATGTTGGAGATGATATCCCGGAATGATGAAGTTCTAAGAAAATGCAAGGCTCTCAGTTTTGCAGAAGCAATTCCTGGTATGTTTCGAAAACGTTGTTTATATGCTCCATTTCTTTTTCGGGAATCATTACTTCATCTTTCCATGAGAATGTCCGATATCAGGTTTTGTCAATTGTCAAAATTGTCAGTGTTCTGTTTTCTGTTATGTGTATTGTTACCTTTAGCTTTGTTAACTAACAACAACTCCATGAACTCAGGTTTCATCCAGAAACTCGTTCAAAGGAAGAAGCTCGCCGACTCTGTCAATCTTATTTATGCGTTTAATTTAACCGACAAATTCTCACCAATTTCATTATTGAGAAATTACTTGACATATATGACTGATCCTTCAAACAACAAAAGACTCAAAGAAAAGACGATCGAAGAACAGGTACGGCACGAAAAGCACTTATTTGAGATATTGCGTTCTGCTCCTTCGATTCCGAATCCTCTCATGGTTGTTGCTTGCAGGAGAAGACAACCGATGAAGAGATCGCAGCTTTGGAAAATGTGAGAAACTGTGTTATAAAGCATGCTCCCGCGCTATCAAAGATTTCAGCGGATGAAATATCGGATCACATTGCTTATCTTTGGCGACGGAAACATGCCCTCTCTCCGACGTGCAAGAAGCGAGGTCACTCGGCTATTTCTCACCAACCGGAATCAGACTGTAGGAAAAACAAACTTGCCCAAAAGGCTCGTTCGAGTTGGTCACCGAGTTCTGTCTCTCATGTGGAGGTTCCGTTTGATATTACTTATGACACGGCTTTTCCTAGTTCCGATGCTCCCAGTTGAAAGTTGAAACTAACTTACTACTGTCTTAGATAGATTTAGTTAGAACGTGGTTTGTGTACATGTTACAATATAGTCTAGGTTAGCTTTTGTGAATAATTATATAGGAATCATGTCTAGGTCTAACTTTGAACCAAAGGATTAAGTTATATACATGTTTACGACTCCGTTCAAACAGATTATGGAGCAATGATGTCACAATATGTAGTAATAATGGGTATGCTTACTACTATCAGTATACTCCAAGGATTGACCCTTCTTAATCATATTCAAGTCCTTGTTTAGTTATTTAACATCTTCTTTCATTTCATTTGAATTCAACAAAAATAAGTCGGATGGAAGATATGTCACCTTATATTTATTAATCTGGGGTGAATACCTTTGCCACTAATTTTTTTCTCTACTTTTAACTCATGTCATCGCAGTTAGTTAAAGTCAAAGTACTTTTGCTACAATTATAAAACTAAAATAATAATTAAGAGTAATAGCGATACCGAATATTATGTTGTACATGCTTAGCGCAACAGATGACTTGATAAACGAGTCTTGTTTTAATAATATATTTTAAATTTTATAATTTTCTCGGTTTGCCGGATTTTCATATTTAGCATTTAGTTAAAAAAGAAAAGAAAAGTAAACTTCGGTTAATGTATCCAATGTTTGATCTTCTGCGAATTATGTACCCAATGTTTATTTTTAGTGGCTAATGTATCCAATGTTTTGTGTTTTCCGTTAGTTGACCGGTAGAGAGTTATCCTCCTCTATATGCACACTTTTTGTATTTTTGACATAACTCACTCTTTTTTTGTCCAAATTTTATGCATGACCTATGGTTGGAAAGACAAGAGATAGATCTACAACTTTTATGTTTTAAGTTTTGTAAAATAAATTTTATAAAAATACGAAATTTCAAATACAACGTAAAATTGGACGTAAGTTTAATGCAAAATATTTGTTTCGAAATTTTTTTACCATAATTAATGACTTTTATGATAAAACGTAAAACTAATAAGTTGTAGATAAATATTTTATCTTTCCAGCGGATGTTTATTTATAAATTTTGGACAAAAGATGAGTAAGTTATGCAAAAAATATGAAAGATTATTTCACATCACATATTTCATATTTTTGGCATAACTCACTCGTTTTTTATCCAAAATTTATAAATAAACACCCGTTAGAAAGATAATATTTATCTACAAATTTTTAGTTTTACGTTTCACCATATAAAGTCATTAAATATATTAAAATTTGCTCAAAACAAATATTTTGTATTAAACTAACGTCTAATTTTACGTTGTATTTGAAATTTCGTATTTTTCTAAAACTTACTTTACAAACCTTAAAACAAAAAAGTTGTAGATCTATCTCTTATCTTTCTAACCATAGGTCGTGCATAAAATTTGGACAAAAAATGAGTGAGTTATGTCAAAAATACGAAAAGTGTACATGTAGAGGATGATAACTCTCTAACGGTCAACTAACGGAAAACACGAAAATATCTAACAGATCAAACATTGGGCATTAGCCACCAAAAATAAACATTGATTACATAATTCGCAAAAGATCAAACATTAGATACATTAGCCGCAGTTTAAAAAAAAACATAATTCATCTGTTACTTCACGATAGTTATATAATTTAATATAAGAAAAACCCATGAAATGCCCAAAAATCACTTAAGGTTTAAGGGAATTGCTCATAGTTTCAAACAATTCATTTATACCCATTTTAAAAATATATTGGACCATATTAACCTTGATCTTAATTATATTTATTTATTTTCGTATTTAATTATTTATTATATATTTATTTTCGAAATTAAATTAATCATCCTTAAATTTTGGTTGAAAACTTCCCCTATTAATTAGGTTATCATTTAATTTTGTTATTTTGACCCAAAATTTAATATTACTCTCTCTCTCTCTTTCCCACTCTCCCTCTCACGTCTCTCTCTCTCTCTCTCTCTCTCTCTCTCTCTCTCTCTCTCTCTCTCTCTCTCTCTCTCTCTCGCTCTCTCTCGTCGGATTGACCACCATCGCCGGATTCGGGCCGAGAGCGCGACAACTTCGTGCGTGGCTTCGACGACCGTGGTCGCGGTTGCCGAGGAGGCGGTCGCCCTCCATCGCGCCTCCTTCCTCCGTCGCGGTCGCCCTCCGTCGCGCATCCTTCCTCCATTGCTCTCCGTCGCGGCGCGATGATCCTTTCCACGTAATCGTAACTGTAAATTTATTTACAGTTTTCTGTATATATGTTTACAGTTTTAAGGTAATATATTTGATTTTTGTAAATGATTTTACGATATTTTGAAGTGATAATTTCTCTTAGAGGGGCAATATATTTTGTAACTGGATTTACACGCTTTTTGTAAATGTTTTTACACTTATTTGGAGTTATTTTACACAAATTTGCATTTATGGATATGTATATGAAATTTTAAAATCTTGTCAACAGATTTGTAAACAGATTTACATAAAATAAGGCAAAACGAAAACCAAATTTCGTAAATAGATTTACATAAAATGAGGAGAAACGAAAACCAAGTTTTGTAAACAGATTTACATAAAATGAGACAGAAGGAAAACCAAGTTTTGTAAACAGATTTACACATAATGAGGCATAACGAAAACCAAGTTTCGTAAACAAATTTACATAAAATTAAGCAAACGAAAATAAGGTTTCATAAATAAAAATTCGAAATAAATATAGATTAATAGGAAAATAAATTTTAGATTTTAATCGTTAAAATAGAGAATATTAAAAGTGATTTGTTAGAGCTAATAAAAAATAATACTAATTAATAGGGGAGATTTGTTTTTAATTAATTTATTCAATTTGCTACATTTGAGGAAAAATTTATTTTTTATTTTAATTTAAAAAACGAATTATAATTAAATGTGGTTTAAAAATTAGAAGGGTAATTTAGTCCATATTTCAATTTGTTGGTAGTTATGATTTCCATAATTAGAAATGGGCATTTTTTTTAAACCTTGAGCCACAAATGGGCATTTGCCTCATTTACCCTTTAATATATTAATTTTACTCGGTTAACAAAGTAATCGGGCGTAATTCAACTGTTCTGATTGCTTGTAAACTAATAGGCGACATGTTGTCACATTTTGTGTATAAAGGGTATTTCTGTCATAAATCAAAATTTATGGGACAAATTGCACGAATATGCAAAGTTTGGTGTCGCTCAACGCTCATATTATTTGCAAATCGTTTTCGTTCTCTGCATCGCATATTGTTGTCTTCTCCATTACATTTTTGCAGTCTCTCTCTCTCCCTCTCCCATGGTAGATTCTAGGGTTTCGTCTTCTTCTTCTCCAACTTGACTGTTCTCTGACTCTGAGTCTTCTTGCGATTCCCCTGTGCTCGATCGTCGATGGAGAAGACCGTTTCCTCTGGTTTTGAAGACTTGGAGCTCAAGCAATCGGAGGTCTTCAAGTCCTGGAAAGATCTCAGCTCGCAGGCTTCGAACGTCCTCGCATTTACTCTTCAATGGGACGAATTGCAGAACCACTTCGATTCGACTCGGAGAACGCTCCAGGCCGGCCTCCAGAGCCTCTCCGAGCGCGAGAAGGCCGTGGCTTCCAGAGAAGAGGCAGTGGAGGCCCGAGAGTCGCGATTCGAAGCCGAGTTCTGGTCGAAGAAGAGCCACTTGGAGAGCGTTGAGAAATTGATCGAAGAACAGTCGAATGTGATTGCATGTAGAGGTTTGCACCTTCAGTCGCTGGAATCTGCGATGCAGGAGCGTCGTGAAGAGCTTGACGTCGGGGAGAGGCAGCTCGCGTCGATTCAGAGCTCGATCGAGGAGCGGAAGAAGGAAGCGGAGTTGAGAGAAGCGCAATGGGAGAAAGCCATTAAATCGAAGGAGGAGAAGCTTCATGCCGTTGCGGGCGCCATTGCGCGATGCTGGAATGAATTCGAGCTTAAAGAGGAGAGCTTTGTTTCTCTAAAGAAGTCTGCGGATCACCGTTCTAACGAGTTAGACACGCGAGAGAGGCGAATCGAAGCTTTGTTGCAGATGCTTCAAGCAAAGGAGGCAATAATATACGTGCAGTATCACTTGAGATTGCAGTTACAAAAGCTCGATTCCGTTTGCAACGAAGTGTACGGTATCCTCCGAGCGTCGAGCAATCCCGCAGAGTTCATCTTAGACGCAATAGACGGCTTTAATCCTTGGAACACCACGGAGTTTGACATGACCGTTGTTAGGAGGAGTCGCATCCTCTTGCTCGAGAAGCTAGCGGAGGTCGCGCCCGAGATCAACTCACAAGTGAAAGGCCAAGCATTGAAGTTGGCGAATGACTGGATTTCTCGGTCTAAGCGGGCGGAAATGGATTATTTGGAGGCGTCGGGGATCGTTCTCTTGATAAACAGCTACGGTTTGGCCTCGGAAGTCGATTCAAATGATCTTTGCCGCCTTCTCGATGCCGTTGGCCAGCATCAACTGTGATCCCAGCCGCGTCTAGTCGTTTCAACTTCCGAACAAGTCTCCGGTAAAATTTAATTAAACGATGCGCCGAAATTTGTTCATTACGACGATAGTCTTTCTTTAATGGGAATCAAGGATTATACATATTGAAAACGCCCAATTTTAGGCGATAATCTTGATTAGAATTTAAACAATCCAAAACTATAACTGCATGGTACAGGAATATCTATCTACAATTACGCACAATTTGAACCTTCATATCTATAATTACGCAAAGAAACAGATGATATCTAATTGCTACTTATTGGTACAAATATTAACATATATCTCTAATACTCTCGGAAATAAGAAAAAAAATTCACATTTAGTTGTCTAAATCAAACCCAAATCTGGATGCATGAGCAGTCGTGGTAGTCGGAAACTGAGAAGAAGACTGTGGCAGAAATTCGATAATTGATTTTTTTTCAGTTCAGAGATTCATCGTCGTAAGATCTTTTTTATTTGCCTAATGTTGTTCTCTTATACGTGGCTCTGCTCCAAAGAGAGTCTTGATATACGTGGCTGTTTTTTTTATTTTTTTATTTTTATTTACTTAACATGGCTGTTTTATTTTATTATTTTGATTTAATTTATTATCTCTATTTGGTCTTCAATAATCAATATGTTACATGTCGTTGGATCTCTATAAAAAAATAGAAATGTAATGTCTTTTTTACTTGTCTTCGTTAAATTGTATCATGATTTTTAAATTTATTTATGATATAAAAATAATTTATGATTTACATTTACCACGTTTAAATAAAAAAATATATTATTTTATTGCGGGCCCAAAATTTTCATTTCGCCTAGAGCCCCGCGTGTGTACACGTTTTAGTGTAACTCTAAGAGTGCAGGTACATGTACGCGTTTTAGAATATAAAAATCTCAATGGTAAATTAAATACTTACTATTGTCTAATTTTTTTTAGTACACACTCATCAAATTAAATTATTTAACTACTTATTGTGACAATTTAAGACAAAAATAACTTTATAGTCTATCTCTCTCTTTTTTCCACTCTGCCGTTTCTCTATATCTTTTTACTTGTTACTATAATTATTTATAAAATTTTACTTTTCCTATATACAAAATTTTAAAACTTCATAATTTTAATTTTATAACTCCAATTGATTAATAAAAATTAACGTAAAAAAACTTGTGAAGAGAATAATACAATAGTAAGTGAGAAGATATAGTTTTGAAGTATTTTGAAATAATATATTTTATGAATTACATATATATAATTTTTTTTTGAAAGACGTATATATAACTAAATTTACTTACATGTAACTTTTTAAGGGTAAGGGCGGTAGCCGGTAGGAAAGTTAAATCGATTTTAGTTCCTTATTTGTTATATTAATTTTTGTAACGATAATACTATATTATGCTTATTTTTGTTTACAAATAGGGCCGCCCTCGAGGTCGTCGTTTTTAGTCGGGGCCCTAGGCTATGTAAAATTTTAGAGTCTTTAAAGTATTTAAAAATCAAATTTTATTTATATTTAATTAAGTATACAACAATATATCTAATAAAATTGAGGCCCTTAAAATTACGAGGCCATAGGCGCCCGCCTTGCTCGCCTATAGCCAGGGCCGGCCCTGTTTACAAATATAATATATTTAACTTACTATATTAAGAGACATGTTATAATTAATTAACAAAGGGATAATAGCGACAAAAGTGGCCAAAGTTAAGCAAAGTGTGCAAATAAATGGCCAAACCGATTTAATATCGGCATAGCCAAAGTTTACCAAACCGTGGACAGTACAAATTCCATTCATTTCAAGTCAACGCCGTTTGCCACGTCATTTCCACAAGTGTTGAGTTTTGGCCACTTATTTGCACACTCGGCCTATCTTTAGCCACTTTTGCTGCTATTATCCCTTATTTTTTACGTTCCAAAGTATTTTTTAGGGTTTATCTAGATTTTTCTTCTTCTTAAGATTTGACTAAAACTTGATTTTTGAAATAACTGATTCCGTTTTTTATATTTAGAACGCTGAATGTCACTCTCAATTTTGAAAACATTAATATGTGTTATCGGTTTCACATGTAATTTACGATCATAGGATTTGACATAAAACCTCTATATATTTAATTGTTAGGGACCATTATATTTTTTTAAAGAAATTAGTACGAAATACCCATTTAGCCACAAGTTTTTTTTTATTCAAATTACTCATTGTGTGTTTTAAAATGTATTAAAATAGGTATGTTTTAAAAAGTTTGCACAAAATAAAAATTTCGTTAATAATGTTGGCCTAACATTGTTAGTTAGAGCCGAGACTAAAATCGAGACTTTTTTACATTATTTAATTAAGATTATTCATTTTATGAAATTTTATTGTACCATGTTAGGAAATTTTATTGTATTCAACGAAATTTCATAAAATTAATAATCTTAATAAAATAATGTAAAAAGGTCTCGATTTTAGTGTCAGCTCTAACTAACAATGTTAGGCCAACATTATCAACGAAATTTTTATTTTGTACAAATTTATTAAAACATACATATTTTAGTACATTTTAATACACACAATGAGTAATTAAAAAAACAAAAAACTTGTGGCTAAATGGGTATTTCGTACCAATTCCTTTAAAATAATCTAATGGTCCCTAACAATTAAGTATATAGAGGTTTTATGTCAAATCTTATGATCGTAAATTACATGTGAAATCGATAACACGTTTTAATGTTTTTAAAATTGAGAGTGATATTCAGCGTTCTAAATTTAAGAAACGGAATCAGTTCTTTCGGAAATCATGTTTTAGTCAAATCTTAAGAAAAACAAAAAAACAAAAAAAAAATATAGATAAACACTAAAAATACTTTGGAACGTAAAAAAAATTAAGGGATAATAGCGGCAAAAGTGGCTAAAGTTAGGCCGAGTGTGCAAATAAGTGGCCAGAGCTCAACACTTGTGGAAATGACGTGGCAAACGGCGTTGACTTGAAATGGATGGAATTTGTACTGTCCACGATTTGGTAAACTTTAGCTACTTATGCCGATATTAAATCAGTTTGGCTACTTATTTGCACAATTGACCTTGACCATTTTGTCGCTATTATCCCATTAACAAATAAACTTGATAATGCTTTAAATAGTGTCTTTTACAGCTATACTCAAGGGATTATAAAAGTAGTGTTACTCCAAATTTGGTAATGCTTTGGCTTTGAATGAACAGAGCAGACATATATTAATTATTTTGACCAGAAAACACACGAAAAGATTCAGCATCCACCAAATCAACCTCTTTTCTAAAACTCAGACAAATAATTGCAGAACTGACCTTGGACTTTATATGACGGTCTAGTTATCCCTACGAATCTTATTTTTTTTGGCACAAATTCACCCTATGTTTTTTAATTGTATGCTCTATGAAGCACGACTTGTCTTGACGATACCTTTATCCAATTTATAATTTTGAATTTTCCTAGTTGTGGGACTTCAATAGAATATATCGATCTCGTTCGGTAATTATCTTCGATTTTTCACGTGCTTTTTAAATTATTTAGTATTTCTCGTTCGGTAATACTATTACATTTTAAAAGTATAAATGATGTTTCTGCCTTAGTTATAATTTGAAGGACACATTTGATAAATATCAAAAGTTCAGGGGTATTAGTGTCAACTCCTGCAATAGTTGTTCTCTGTCTTCATGCAATCGGTTTACTCTGCAAAAATAGTACACAGTGTTTTCTTCTTCTTCTTCGGTAAGCTTTTGCGGTCTCTCTCTTCCACAGCAGACTGTTAGGGTTTCGTGATTCTCCTTCCACAGAGTGATCGTCTTCTTCAGCCTGACTGGTTCTTCGTCTCATCGCCGATGGAGAGGACCGTTGCCGCTGATTTGGAAGACTTGGAGCTCAAGCAATCGGAGGTCTTCAAGTCGTGGAAAGAGCTCAACTCGCAAGCTTCGAATGTTCTCGCATTTACTCTTCAATGGGACGGCTTGCAGAAGCACTTCGATTCGGCTAGGAAAACGCTCCAGACCGGGCTCGAGAGCCTCTCCGAGCGCGAGAAGGCCGTAGCTTCGAGAGAGGAGCAAGTGAAGGCCAGAGAGTCGCGCTTCAAAGCCGATTTAACTTTGAAGACGATTCAGTTGAAGCTCATTGAGAAATCGATCGTAGATAGAGGTGAGTACCTTCAGTCGCTGGAATCTTCGATACAGGAGCATCGTGAAGGGCTTGACGCCGAGGAGAGGAAGCTCGCGTCGGTTCAGAAGTCAGTTTCCGAGAAAAATGAGGAGTTCGAGCGCTTGAATAACTCCGTGGAATGGCTCGAGCACAAATTTTCGGTGTTGAAACTGCGGTTCAAACGGAAGTCCAAAGCAACCGAGTCGATTCAGGAGACGTTGAGAGCGTACAAAGACGACATTGAGCTCGAAAACCGGACGTTCCAGGCGCTTCGGAGCTCGGTTGAGGACCGGAAGAGGGAAGCAGAGTTGAAAGAAGCGCAACTCAGAGCTTTCCAGGTTTCATTGGATAAATGTAATGAAGATATTAAATCGAAGGAGGAGAAGCTCAACAAGATTGAGAACGTGATTGTGCTATGCTGGAACGAGCTCAAGCTGAAAGCGAAACAACTCGAGTCTGCGCAAAGCGAACCAAGATCGAAAGAGGAGTTCGTCGTTTCTCTGAAGAACACGATCGCGGAATGCTCGAAAGAACTCGAATTAAAAGAAAAACAAATCGAGCTTGTGACAAGCAAAGCGGAATCGAAAGGGGAGATCGTTGCTTCTCTGGAGAACAAGATTGCGGAATGCTCGAATGAGCTTGAGAAGGCCAACGAGCGGCTCGAGTCTGTGCAAAGGGAGGCGAAACTGAGAGAGGATAGTTTTTTTCCCCTGAAGAAATCGGTAGAACAATGTGCTCAAGAGTTTGAGCGGAAAGAGAAGAAAATGGAGGGGTTGATGAAGAAATTTGAGGCCACAGAAATGTCGTGCGAGGTGAAAATTAAAGAAGCTCATTTGATGTATTATAAGGTCAAGGATTTCCTGGAAGAAGTTAATGCCCGAGATAACGTCGTAGAATTGCTTCGAAGATCGCTCAATGTTTGCCTCAGTGAAGTTGAAGCCAGAGAGAACATCGTGGAATCTCTACGAAAATCGGTCGAGGAACATTCCCTTCGACTTCAAACAGAGGAGAGGCTGTTAAGGGAAAGAGTTCGTGAGTTTGAATCAAGGCAGAGCGAGCCTTGCTCATCTAGGAAATCAACCGAAGCGAGATCGGTTCAAGTGAAGATTGAGCCTTTGGAACAAGCTCATGCGAACACTTCAACAGTTCCAATCACGAATGAGGGATTAAACATGCAGTTGATCTTGAACTTGCAGTTACAGAAGCATGATTCTGTTTGCAGAGAAGCTTACAATATTCTCCGAGCATCTAGCAATCCTGCAGAGTTTGTGTTAGGAGCAATGGAGGGCTTCTATCCTTCACAATCGAGCGGAGAAGCGGAGGAGTTTGATGTGAGGATTGTTAGGAGAAGTTGCATCCTGTTGCTCGAGAAGCTAACGGAGTTCGTGCCTCGAATCAACTCACAAGTGAAAGACAAAGCATTGAAGTTGGCGAATGATTGGATTTCTCGGTCTAAGCAGACGGAAATGGATTATTTGGAGGCGGCGGGGATTGTTCAACTGATAAATAGCTACGGTCTGGCCTCGGAAGTCGATTCAAATGATCGTCGGCGCCTTCTCAATGCCGTTGGCCAGTATGGACTGTCATCCGAGCTGCGTCAAGCCGTTGCGACTTCCGATCAAGCTTGTGGTAAGCTTCTGAAAAACTATATACTTAAGAAGTCGAAAATCTCAGTGTATTGAAGATTATTTAGGTACTTAATATTATAAATAAAATGATTCTGTTCTTTAAAAGAAAAAGTTAAGTTTTTGTTTTGATCACTTTGACCTATTACTAAAGTCATGCTTTGGGCCATTAAATTATTTACTGCTGTTTTTCTATATGTTTTTTTTCTTCATATATATATATATTTATCATATGAATGCAGAAAGAAAATTGTGTTAATGAAGTTTATGTTGGTCATTTAATGTTAACTAGAACTGTTACAGGTCCTAATATGGTAATGTGATTATATTATTCGATTATGTTCTCGTTTATTGATTGGATGGTGTTATAGATTTAAATCAATGACGCGCTAAAATTCGTTTATTGCAATGATAGTCCTTCATAATAAACCTTTTTTTTTTACAGCTGTATCTCGAATCGAAATAGCTGCCAAGAATTTGCTGGCTGATCTTGCCACAAGCTTTTCGAATGACCCATGGAGTGTCGTTCATGTCAAGATCTTAAAGTTTCTCGAAACGTCGCCAGATCCCGCGTGCCATGTGTTATACTTCATTGAAAGTTCCTTTTCTCAAAATTGGCAGACAGGGAATTTAGCTATGGGATCGAAGTTTATGAACCATTGCGTTTGCCTCTTTGAGCAGCTTCTGAAAATCTCACCGCCAATCCAACCTCGCGTAACAGACTATGCGATGAAGCTCGCAGTCGAATGGAAAGGAAAAATTCAAACAGCGAGCGAAATTTCTTGGGATATACATGCCTTTCTGCAATTCCTACACACATATGGATTGTTTTCAAGGAAGAGATTATGCAATGAAGCTCTAGGAGAATGCAACGCTCTTGGTTTTCCTGATGAAATCCTTGGTGCGTTTCCGAAATGTTGTTCTTATGCTCCTTTCTTTTTCGGGGGTCATTACTTTATCTTTCCATTTAAATTTTCAGTATTAATTTTCTTGATTAGGTGATAAAATGTTAGCATTAGTTTACTTATCAAATATTCTAGGTTTACCGCCATCTATTTTTGTCAATTGTCATTTAAAAAAAAAAAAACTGTTTTATAAATGTATATGTATGCTCCAAAATGAGGTTTAGCTTGTAGGCAACGATAGCTAGAGCTGTGATGTAGATGTTTCCACTTTGACGGTGGTAGTGGCCGGAGCTCTGCGATGATGGCTTGAGCTCTGATGAAGGTTTTGGCTGGGGTGGTAATCAGAGATTTTGCAGTGGTGTTCTTTTTTAAATCTCAAACCAAAAGCATTCTTTGATTATATGAACGATTTACGAAAAAAGCTAACCAAGTAATCTTTCATGTTTTATTTGTTACCTTTTAGCTTTCTTAACTTGAAACAATTCAATGAACGTAGGTTTCATCCAGAATCTTATTGAAATGAAGAAGCCCGTGGATGCCGTCAATCTTATTTATGCGTTGAATCTAACCGACAAGTTTTCACCGGTATCGGTATTGAGAAGTTACCTGAAAGATATGACTGATCCTTCCAGGAAGAAATATCTCAAAGAAAAGACTATCGAAGAACAGGTACCACATGAAAAGCCCTTAAATTCTTTTGAGATTTTACACTCTGCTTCTTCAATTTTGAATCCTCTCATGGTTGCTTGTAGGAGAAGGCAACCGAAGAAGAGATCGCTGCTCTTGAAAATGTGAGCATCTGCGTCAATGACCACGCTCCCACATTGTCCAAAATTCCAGTGGACCAAATATTGAAACGCATTACCTATTTACGGCAACGGAAAGATGCCCAAACTCAGGACCGCAGGAAACAAATTCCGACGTGCAAAAAGCGAGTTCACTCGGCTATTTCTCACCAATCGGAGTCAGACTCTAGAAAAAACAAACTTGCCCAAAAGGCCCCTTCAAGTTGCCCATCGGATTCCGTCTCTCACGTCGAGGTTCCATTCGATACTCCCCATGACACTACTTATCGTAGCTCTGATGCGCCTAGTTGAACTAACTAATACTTAGAATAGACTTAGTTAGGAGGTGTTGTGCAGTATTTAGGGTTTGGGCTTTCGTGTATATTTAAGAATAATGTCTATGTCTAACCTTTATTTTGTATATTTGTCCATATATAGCTTTTAACTTCATTGACTGTGGTCTTGTTTTTATGAAGCCATTTTATTGTTAGGATTTTGTAGTTTTAAAAGAAGATTTCATTTTTGCAAGATATCATTGAGGGCCCAAAACAGAGAGAAAATTACATATGGTTGTGACAGTCATAATCCATAGAGACTAGAAGTCAATAAGGTTGTAAATTTTGCAATCTCACTATGCTTAGGTAAGACATTTAGCTATTGAGAACGGTCCAAAGACTACGTCAGTACGACCAATGACACACTTAATGAGGCCGTCCAGTAACGAGATGCGCCGTATTTTTGGTTGTTCATCCGCTAGAACTTCAACATTAGGCGTGCTTAACGTAGAGTAATTCAAGATGAGTGGATAGAACCGACCCTGAAAATGTTACATAAAGGGACATGGCGATCAAAGTGTGTTTAAAAGAATTGATAAAAGAATTTAATGAAGAGAGGACAACATGGCTATACTAATATGATAAGTAATAAAATTTGTTGAAAGATGAAAAACAATAAGCAAATAAAAGAATGTTATACCATGAACTTTATCTACCATTTATACAGTTTAAGCTTTCTGCACTTTTGTTTTTATGGTCAGGCTAGTTTCTGTGCTTTGCTTTTTGGGAAACAATTTCAAAAAAATAATATAAAAAAAATCTTAAGCTTTTACTTGTTTGAGAATGTGAATAATGAATTAATGGTTACCATATTGTACAAGGTTTTTAAAGAGGTATTTGCTGTAATTCAATATCAAGATATATATATATTCAAGTCTTGAATTGTGCTGATTTAAATATCAATATCGCCGAATTTCCCTTTTTAATTGACTTGCTAGTTATTAATATTATACTTGAAGATCTCATTATGTAATATACATGGAAAAAAATATAAATTTAACAATTTTGATATCTAATCAGCACAATAATTCAAAAAATGTAATTTTTTTTTTTATATTTTAATCTTTCGGAAAAAACCTAATAAACCAAATGTACACTTTTCTCAATAAATTTGGCTTATATTTCTCATAAAAAAAATAAGAAAAAAGATCTCACACAATCCCCACTCCTCCACGTACCCAATTTTTTTGACCGATTGACCAAACTACCCTTCCACCTCTCTCCACACGTCCCCATTAAATTAGGGGCATGAAAGTAAAACCATCTTCGTTTGAAACTATCCGATAACTGTTTCCTTAAAAAGCTCCTCAATTATTGCGAGTCAAAATATTATAATAATTTCCGGTCCCTTTTCGAAACTCCTGTTCGCCGCATCGCTATAAATACCGAATCAGCCCTCTCTGTTTTTCACTCCCACTTCGCACTCTCTCCCACGCTAGGGTTTCGCGACATCGCTTAGGGTTTCTCCGATTCCTGGATCGTCTCTGGTTTGATTCGGTTCGATCTCTCTCGTTCGCTCGCTCGCTCATGGCGAGCAAGGTCGCTTCCGATTTGGAAGTCGTGGACTTGAAGCAGTCGAATCTGTTCAAGGCCTACGAAGAACTGCACTCTCAGGCTTCGAGGGTCATGGTGTTCAGTCTCCAATGGAAGGACTTGGAGAAACACTTTGAACTCTCTCGGGAATCGCTCCGGACTGGGCTCCAGCGCCTTTCGGAGCGAGAGAAAGCCGTGGTTTCCAGGGAGAGGGAAGTGGAGGCTAGAGAGTTGCGGTTCGAATCGGAATTCTCGTCGAAGCAGAATCACTTGGCGCGGATGGAGAAATTGATCGGGGAGCGAGTCGAAGAGATTACCAACCTGCAATCTCTGATTCAGGAGAATGTCGAAGACCTGGAAGCCAAGAGGGGGCACTGCGCTTCGGTTCAGATGGCGATTGTGCAGCGGCACGAGGAGTTGGGTCGTCTGCAGGACTGTATCGGGGAGGAAGAAGCGAAGAATGAACGCGTGAAGAGTTTCGTCAAACGGGCAGAAGAAAAATTGTTGTCGTTGGAGCGACGGGTGAAGCAAAAATCGTGTGAAGCCGAGACGAAGGAGAAGGAAGTGGATTCGATACGGAAGATGTGGAGACGGTGCAAAGATGACATTGAGTCGAACGAGAAGACACTCCAGGCGCTTCGGAGGTCGGTCGAGGAGGGGAAGAAGGAGGTCGAGTCGCAAGAAAAATGTATAAGGGATTGCTGTCTTATAATTAACCAATGTGAAAAAGACATTAAATCGAGGGAGGAGAAGTATAATACAATCAAGAACTCGATTCTTGAACGCGCGAATGAACTCGCTTTGAAAGAAAAGCGACTTGAATTAGTGCAGAGGGAAACAAAACTGAAAGAGGAGAACTTCGTTTCTCTGAAAAATTCGATGGACCGATGCGCTAAAGCGTTTGATCGGAAAGAGCGGGAAATTCAGGTTTTGTTGAAGTTTGTTGAAGAAAAAGAGAAGTCTTGCGAGTCAAGACATGAAGAAGCTCACTTGATCGAAAGTAGGGTAAATACTTGCCTCAAAGAAGTAGAATCCAGAGAGATCAAAGTTGAGGCTCTTCAAGAATTGGTGCAGAAAGATTCTCTTGACCTTCAAACAAAAGAGAGGCAGTTTAGGGAAAGCGTACGCGAATTTGAACTGAGACAGAGAGATTCCAACTCGTCTCGAAAAGCAACTGAAGTGAAGATTGAGCCTGTGGAAC
Source organism: Parietaria judaica (assembly GCA_954871525.1). Lineage (NCBI taxonomy): Eukaryota > Viridiplantae > Streptophyta > Magnoliopsida > Rosales > Urticaceae > Parietaria > Parietaria judaica. Next base: position 14,379,791 of record OX940862.1, read on the forward strand.
GTGTCGAAGCCAACACTTCCATTGTTCCTCCACCGCCGTGTAACCAGAAAGTAGACGCGCGCGATGGAAAAAACATGCAGTTGATCCTGAACTTGCAATTACAGAAGCATGATATAGCATGCAACGAAGCGTATGGCATTCTCCGAGCATCGAGCGATCCTGCAAAGTTTGTGTTAGAGGCAATGGAGGGGTTTTATCCTTCGGAATCGAAAACGAAAGAGTTTGATGTGAGAATTATTAGGAGAAGTTGCATTCTCTTGTTAGAGAAGCTAATGGAACTCGCGCCTCAGATCAACTCAAAAGTGAAAGACGAAGCAAAGAATTTGGCAAACGATTGGATTGCTAAGTCTAAGCTTGGCGAGACGAATTATTTGGAGGCCTCGGGGATTGTTCAATTGGTAAACAGCTACGGTTTGGCTTCAGAAGTCAATTTGAATGACTTTTGCCGTCTTCTTGATTCTGTTGGCCGGCATGGAGAGTCATTGGAACTGCGTCAAGCGCTTTCGAATTCCGATCAAGCATTGGGTAAGCTTCAAAAAGTAGTCTATCAAATTTATTATTCATGTATATGGTTTGATCACTTCTACAGATATTTAAGTCACTTTTTTTGCCAATAATTAATTTGATGTTGTGCAATACTCCATTGATGTCTGATATTTAGCAAACTTATTCCCAGAGAATGCATGTAGAAAATTGTGTAATCAATGTTTATGTTGTCTTATTTCCAAAGATTCGTTGGTTACGTGTTTATCGATGTTTCAATGAGTTTTCCAGTATTTACACTGCACTAGTATTTATTTTTTGCAAGACCAGTCTTTTCTTAATCCGATTTTTTTTTTTTTTTTTTTTTACAGTTGTACATAATAATGAAAATGCTGCAGCGAGTTCGCTCGCTAATCTCATGACTAGCCTTTCGCATGTTCCGCTGAGTGATGTTCATGTCAAGATTTCAAAGTTTCTTGAAACATTACCGGATCCCGCAAGCCACGTCTTAGCCTACATTGGAAGCCTTTTCTCTCAAAATTGGAATACCGGGTACTTAGCCACGGAATATAGTATTATGAGGCATTGTGTTTGCCTCTTCGAGCAGTTGTTGAGAATCTCACAGCAAATTCAAACTCATGTGAGCGACTGTGCGAAGAAGCTTGCAATTCAGTGGAATGGAAAAATTCAAATTAATTGTGAATCGCCTTGGTATATATTTGCGTTTCTGCAATTCCTTCACACGTACGGATTGTTTACGTGGTTTGACAATACTAGAATTCTTAAGTTTTTGAAGATAATTTCTCTGTCTGAAGATAAATTAAGATTTTGCCGGGCTCTTAGTTTTGCTGACACGATTCCTGGTAGGTTTCCGAAATTACTTACTTCAATCGCAGTTTTTGGTGTTCCTTAATATATATATTTTAAAAAAAAAAAAAAAAAGTTTTGTTATGACTGATTACTTCTCTATAAATCCAGGTTTTATTCAGAATCTCATTCAAAGGAGGAACCCTGTAGATGCGGTCCGGCTTATTTATGCATTTAATTTAAACAACAACGGCCAATTCTCTCCGGTTTCAATTTTGAATAGCTACGTCAATGACGTGAAGTATTCTTCTAACGGAAAAAAACTCAAGGGGAAGACAGTCGAAGAAAAGGTATCGTAAGAAAAGCCCCAAAATTCTTTTGAAATGTTACTATCCGCTTCTCTGAATGAAAATTACTTACTCCGTCGTTTCGCTTGCAGGAGAAGGCAACAAACGAAGAGATTGCGGCTCTAGAATCTGTGATAAGATGTGTCCGAGATTACGCTCCCAGATTGCAAGGGATTCCGGTGGGCCAATTATCAAACCGAATTGGTCATCTCCACAAAATAAAGAAGCAGAGGCGAGAAGCGCAACAATCTTGCCTGGTCAAAACTCAGCAAGAGCAAAAACCGCACCAAGACAAGCCTAATCATGTGATGAAGAAGCGAGGCCACGAGGCTCTTCATCACCAATGCGAGCCACGTAACGGGAGATTCAAATTTCAACGCACATCCACGGCGAGTGATAGACTACATCCCGCACCGGTGGCCTTTGAGGTTCCAATTAATCCTTCCTCTGGCATAGCTTCAGTTCAATGTGGTTACAGTGGAAGCAAGAGCATGGGTTTTCCTAATCTTGATGGTCCTAGGCACTGCTAACTTAAAAATTAAACTAATAGTTAGTAATTTTGTTTAGGACATAATATGTCATAGATTAATAGTATAGGGCGTAACTTTGTGTAGATTTTACCTCGAACCATAATCATTAAAAATGCATATCTTTTGACTGTGTGGACTCGGAGAAGTTCAATGTGAATAGTGGCTTACTAGTTTATTATTTAAGAATTATTGCATATAAAAACATAATATTAACTTTGTTTTGAAAATATTGGTATTAAATTATTTTTTGGTATTAAAGTGAGTGTATGGTTTCCTTGGAGTGTTTTTACTCATAGTATGGAAATATCTTCTATTATCTTGATTTTTTTTTTTACTATAATTCTAAAGATTTGACTTTTCAAAATAGAATAAAAATGCGAAGGTTTCAGATGCCCACGGAAATCGTGGGCTTGCCGTGAGCATGCCTTCTTTTGGCATTACCGGCTGGATTTCGCCCATAACCCGTTGTATTATCTTACCAATGGGTTGTTCACGGATAAACGATAAAGACCCTAAGGATTCTTAAAACTCACCATAATCCGACATTCCCTTTATAAATTTAATAATAATAAAAAAAAAACAGAGCGTTAGACCATTCTATTCTTGTAACGCAGTTAACTTATTCGTTAACTCTGGCCACGTGGGCTACGTGGGCTGTTGACAGTATAATTTTTGCCACGTGGATGAGCCTAATTAGGGCTTTAATTCGTTGTTTTGTCGTAAGCGAGGATGATATGGGTTCGTCCACGTGGTAAAAAATTGCTATGTCAACAAATCACGTTTGTCAACGTGACCAAAGTTTACGGGTAAGTTTTCTGTTTTACGAGAATGGAATGGTCAACGCCCCAAATATGACTTTGAATACTTTTGCCACCACTTTTAGACTTCGGGTACACGAGAGGTTCTTTGACCAAACTTTGAGTATTTTTGGCGTTATTAACCCTTTTAATTAATTAGTACTTTGATTTTTTTGTTTTATTGAGCCTCAAGCAGTATTTATTTTATTAATGGAAATGAGACGAAATGTTATTTTTTGTCAAATTTTTTCTTTCAAAACTACTTAATTGTGAGAGTATTCCGATGTTATACTTGTAAAATTGATCTGGGGAAATTGGTGTTAGTATTTACGTACTTACAATACGCGTTGAAATACTCATAAAATTTGACCATATTATTATCATCATTGGTGTTTTAAACCTTCAAAATTCTATGTTAAAATATATTTCGACATCTTAAAACATATCTGTTTTGTGTTTAAATGAATGAGAGAAATTAATGAAGAGCATACCATTAAATCAGCAATTGCAAAAGCAAAATATTATTACTTGGGCCCAAAAGTTAAGTTACTTTCTAGAAATTCCGCCTATGCACTTGTATTGAATTGTTCGATAATTTTTTTATTAATATTTATATTCTAATGGATACGGTCAAATTTGACACTAAACTGCTTCGAAGTTCCAACTTAAATCCCATTTCCAAAGTATTTATATTTTAACTAATTATGGCGATAGGGTTCCAACGTAAAAAAAAAATGATAAGAAAGGTATTTAAAGTCAACACAATACAAAAATAACATATTTTTTTATTGAATGCAAATGAGAAAAGTTAAATCATGATGATCATAAATGTGTATCTTAAATATAATCTTATGTAAAAAAAAAAAACCAATAATCGTAAAAGTATTAAACGAAAATATGCTTTCATTTGTTGATATTGATTGTGAGTACGTTTGCCCCTTTTATTAATTTAAGCTTTTATCACCTCAATAGGTCAATATTTGAGTATTTATATGTAACTATTTTTAATTGAAATTATAAATTTAACTAATACGTTCTTCGAAAATTGAGTGTTTTTTTTTAAATACGAAAATTGAGTGTTGAAATGTCAATATTGACAAACGCGGGTGAAAAATCTACGGATGGTACTGAAAGTCTATTATTATTAATAATAATTTAATAATAATAATAATAATAATAATTAATAGTCCCATAAATTTATTATTTATTATTTTATTTCTCTCTAGTTTTGCATCTATTTTTTTAGTTAATTTAATAAAATTTTGGACGTGCCAAGTACATATTACTTTTGAGAAAAGTCAGAAAGAATGAAAGTTCTTAATAAAACATCCAAAAATTTGTAAAGTAATCACTTTCATATTAAAAAAAAATATATTTTAAACCCCGATTCGTGTATGGAACATTAGCGGCACAGACGTTAAAAGTGTTTGAAATGTAACGTTAAGTACTCATTTTTTATTTTAACCGAACAAATATTAACATATTTTGCTCACAAACAACTCTAAAAAAAAGTACATATCAATGACTTAAGAGAAATATTAATATTTATCCGTTTAAACTAAAAGATAAATATTTAACGTTATTTTTTAAAATTATTTTTGATATTTATGTCACGAATAACCAGTGTTTTAAATTTAATTATTTTGAGTATTTTTCGGGATTATATATCCCTTAAAAAAAGAATCAAATAAATAGGCTTTCAGTCCTAGGAAATGCAAAAAGCGCCATATTCCATCAATAAAGATATTATTTTCTTCCTAGTCAAGTTCCTGATCTTGTCGTTTTGTTAGAGAAGACAAAGGTCAACTACATCTTCTCTACATTCTCCGTCAACGATCGTCCAGACGTACGATGGCTAGTTCGGGATCTCCGGCGAAGCTGCTGGATTTCATGAGCGAGGCTTCGCGTGAGCACGAAAAGCTGTGTCAGAGCATCCGTCGAGAGCTCGAGCTCTACGGCGAGCCAGAGAAGCTGGTCCTCGGCGCTGTCCAGGGAAACTTCTTCCGCGAGAGCGCAAGCAAGAGGAGCTGCGTGCTTCTGTTGGAGCAGCTGGCGAGTTTGCGGCCGAGGATCTCGCCGGCGGTGAAGGCGGACGCCGCGAGCTTGGCGCGCCGGTGGAGGCTCGAAATCGGGGGGAAAGGGCGTAATGGGGTTTTGGAGGTGATGGGGTTTTGCCTCCTCTTGGGGGCTTACGATCTCGTTGATGAATTCGAAGGCGGCGAAATCTCGAGTGCTCTTCGGAGTATTGGCGGGCCTGTCGGAGATCGTGAGGTGGCTGATACCGATCCGGGTATGCTTGATCGAGAAATTTGGTTGCCCGATACGGCTTTTGAGTATTTGAACTTGTATCTTAATTTGAAGAACATGGAAAATGATGCTTGTGCCGTAAGCAATCTAATAATTTTAGCCTTGACAATTTTGTTTGTTTGTTTGTTTGTTTTTGTTTTGATAATCTTGGTATTCGGGTACACCCGACTAGTATCCACAGGGTTCGGGCATTATCGACCGGAAGAATACTTAATTAGGCATGTATATCATCTTTGCTAGATTTGAATGCATTTAGCTATGGAGATTTGAGTTATGAAACTAACTTTCTAATTTAAGGTTGTTCTATTTAGCAAGTTTTATTTTTTTGTCGAATCTTTCTCGATGTGGAAGTTGATTCAACCTCTTTCTGATCAGTGGGCATTTGCCTTGAGTCTCAAGAAAAGTCAGCAGAGCGGTCGTTGGCGGAAGATGTGGAGTTCGTCAACCAGATAGCTTCTGCGTTCACCGATCCCTTCGACGCACTCAAGTCTTTCTGTATCGGAATGGATGGGAAGAACTTGAAATTGTTTCTCTATCATTACGTGGAAGATCACAATTCATGGAGCGATGCAACCCGTGATGCTCTAAGCCATGCTTCAGATCCAGCGAAGCTCGTTTTGGGCGCTATACCGGGGTTTCTACGCACACAACCGGAGTTCCAAAAGAGCCTGTCAATCGTCAAAAACAGAAAATGCAGCATTCTTCTGTTGGAACAGCTGTTGATCTTGTCCCCTCCAATTAGTCCCGACGTGAGAGATGAAGCTTTGAAGATCGCTGATGATTGGGGATCGAATTTGGGACAGGTTTATCAGCCGCCGCTAATTGTGTACGGATTTCTGCTTTTCGTAGCGGTCTACGGATGCAAATCCAAGTATGAGGATGATGAGCTTCTTCGGCTTTTGGGAATCGCTAGCCAGTATACGACGACCTCAGGATTATGTCGAGCCCTTGGCTTAGCAGATAAATCTCAATGTGAGACTCAACATCTGAAATTTCTTTGCAATCTACGGAACAATTTTTTTGGGTTGTTTCTTGACATGATAGAGTAAGGAATTGGCAGGGTTACATTCTTGTTCGGAATCCGGTTTTCGAACACGGAACGGATATCCGGTGGGAAGGGAAACCGTAGCCGGTACTCCCTAAAATCGTTTCAAAAGCTGGTTTCTGTTGAAACCCGAGTATATGATTTTATCCTCCTAAAAGAATGGTTTCGGTTAAAAACCGGCACTAAAGCACTGAATAGCGGTTGAAACTCGAATAATTCTCCTGAAAGAAGAAAAGCTTAGAATATTCCGGTGTACAACATGCACCGAGAGGAATGGCAATGGTTGTTCGGTTTTAAAACATGAATTCTGATGAAACCAGTGATTTAACAGGTGTTATCCAAAGTCTGATCCACAAGGCTATGTTGCTCGAGGCTGTTGACAATGTGTTCGCGTATAATCTCACGGAAAAGTTTGAACCGACGCGTCTGCTGAGGGGCTATTTGACTTACTCCAAGAAAAGAATTTACAAGAAACAAAGCAAGTCGGGGCTAAAGAAGGTACTTATATCGTAATTTTTGGATCTTTGTTGCATGTTTTTTAGACTAATTCAGTTTGTGTCGGTTTTATTACAGAATACCACGATAGACAAAGAAATAACATCTGTAAGGACTGTGATTAATTATATTATAAAACACAAACTTGAAGCAAGTTATCCTCTGAAAGATCTCGAGGAACAAATTATCAAGCTGGAGAGAGAGAAGGTGCAAACAAATGATGCTGCACCGGTGAAAAAGACGAAAGCACAGAAGACAAACATGAAATTATCATCCGGTAAAATCTTACTCATACCTCATTTCTTCCTAGTTATGAATATTGCGTGCTAATTTCAAGTCATCAATTTAACAATTAATTCAATCGGATTCGTTATAAAATATCCGTTTTGCTCTTCGTTTACTTCGGTTATGTAATATTCGAGCTTTTAAGTAGGATTTTTCAAAATAATAATTCATATGTAGAACACCATTGGTATATATCTCAACCTTTTTGTCGACTTCCTAATATATCTATTTTGTTCACTTTTGGTGAATTCTCAGCAAGCAATATCCCGATTTCACAAGACACCGATGAAAGATCTCCGAACGACGTATTAGGAAAGGACATTCAAGCATCTTCTCAAGTGCATGTAGAAGATGCACTGAAATCTTCATCTTCGCCTTTTTTCGTCGATACGGATGGACAGGTTTTGAGACATTTTCTCTACGACCATTTAAATGATCATGATTCATTAAGCTGCGAGGTTTCTGATACGATAGAACGCAATTATGACCCGGCTAAGCTAGTTCTGAACTCAATTCCGAGATGTCTGTATCAATCTGACCCCGAAGTTGATAAGGGCGTAATGGTGAATAAACTCAGAAAGAGAGGGATTCTTCTGCTTGAGAAATTGCTGGCCATGTGCCCTAACATCAGCCCTAATTTACAGAAAGATGCTCAAAACATGGCTCATAAGTGGATGGCTTATACGAGACAGAAGTGTAAGAGTACTCCTTTGAATGCTTACGGGCTCGTGCATTTCATAGCAGCATATGAACTCGTTTCTTGTTACAAAGCGGAAGAGCTTCTTGGGATTCTAACAATGGCAAATGGGCACAAAGTGTCTCCCGGTTTATGTCGGAGTCTTGACTTGACTGAAAAAATCGTCGGTGAGGAACATTTTAAACTCAATTTTGGTTTAACTACTAAATTCGGATCTTGGTGAAATGTCTAATATCTTGTTCTTGATTGTTCTCCGACAGTTCTTATAAATAATCTCATAAAGAAGACTCTGATTGTTGAGGCTATCGAGCATATATTTGCGTTCAAGTTGGTGGATTTGTTCCCGCCAGCAAAACTCTTGAAGGAGTATCTTGAGAGCTCGAAGAAGATAACACACAAGAATGGAGCGAAATTTCCTTCGAATAAGGTAATGGCTTCCTTTAACTACAAGTTACAAGTCTGTATGGCTTGCGATTAAGAGGTGAACCTATGTTACCATTAGACCGTACATGAAGCCTTACATGCGTAAGAATTTTTTATTTTAAGAAAAAAGTATTAAGGTTTGTATTTTAGCACTGCACATGACAGTTTTCGTGTGTAAGAGTTAAGGCAAAACGGCATTTAGGCCATATATTAAGGGTATTCTGATAATTTTCTGTTAATTAAGGTAATATGGATTATCCATTGGGAAAATTAAGGCACTCGTCTTGAATATTAGGCCATTTATTGCTTCGTTTTGTTGATTTTGCCTTTTTGTTTATCTAATTGGAATAATTTTAGTATCAATTTATTGGTTCTATTATGCTGACACTTCCCCAATGATTTATTTTTTTTATATATCAGGTTTTAAAGAAAGAAATAGCTGCTGCAAAAAACGTAATGATATGCATTGCTAAGCATAATCTCGATTGGGAATACCCGCTTGCGGATGTTGAGGAACACATCGCCGAGCTGGAAAGGCAGAAGATGCGCAGAAAAGAGTCCAAAAAGTCGGTATCTTCTCAGCCTGCTATGGAGTGAATGCTTAGTTGCTTGAGTGGCAAGAAAAGAACTCAAATAGCTCAAGGATGATTGTTTTGAATGCTAAGCTAATAGGCTTTGGATGATTTTGGTGCATTTATTAAGTTGTTAATAATAAGAAGAGAGGAGTTAATTGACTTCTATAATTGGAAGTTAGGAACTTCGTATATAAGAATTTTCAAGTCAAATTATATACTGCGTTTCTGTTTATCCATGAAGTTGGATGGTAAATTGTGATTCATTCAGAAAGTTAAGCACTATTAATATTAAATAAATCAGAGAAATTAATTAAGAATGTACCAGGCCGTCAAGCAATGGCGAAAGTATTATATGTTTATTCGGGGCGGGACAATCTCGGAAAGCCGACTTCCTTGAAGTTATGGTTAACGGTACATATAGTTTCGCCACTCAATTCTATCTTGGGGTGAACAAAATTTTGTTTGTTAATTGTACTCACCAACTTAATGGAGCAAAATGATGGACAATTTATTTTTGTAATTTTGTCTACTCTATCCACTGATTAGATAAAAATTTAAATGTGTCATAAAGTATTCAACACATATTACTATGCTATGCTGCCATTAACCGTACTAATATTAACTTTTATATATAAAATATAAGATAATCGCGGTAAAACTTCTCAAAACCTGACCAATCGAAGCGGTATTAGTCTAAAGTGAAAAAATAACGGAAAAAACACTCCTTAAAATCAACAAATGTAAAGCAGCACATCGTTCGTTCATTTTTCTCATTGAATTTAAATGAGAAGATATACTAAATAGTTAGATGATCATATAAATGCGCATCATAGGTATTATTCAATCGCACTATTTTACAAAATTGACCAGCATTCGTCAAAAGAATTGGATAAAAAATGCATCGTCTCACATTTTTTGACTCCGTATACCTTTACCGTTATTATTCACTTCAAATCTCTACTTTTTTTAATCGGTCAAAATTGAAATACTTTTGCCGCGATTATTCAATAGAAGCAATTGGCGCGCCAAAAGTTTGTACGGTATGTTTGCTGCCCTTAGGTCGTTTTTGCTCCTTCCTTCCCAACACCTCTTTTTAATTATTTAATAATCAAAATCATAAACACTGGTCAATCCAAAGTCTCCACCAAAATCCCTTTACCAAATTCCACTCTTCGACTGCTCAAAGCCCACATCCGAAGGAGATCGAGAGAAAGAAACATGGCTGATTCTGGGAATCTGTTGGATTCTCTGACCGAGTCTTCAGTTGAGCAAGAGAAGCTTTGTGAGGAGATTCGCCGAGCGCTCGAGCTGTCCGAGGACCCGGGGAAGCTTGTTCTTGACGCTGTCCGCAACTTTCACGGCGAGAGCGTGGGTGATGCGAGGAAGAGAAGTTGCGTGGTTTTGTTGGAGCAGTTGGCGAGGCTGCGACCGGGGGTCGCGCCGGCGGTGAAGGCGGAGGCGGCGAGCTTGGCGCGCCGATGGAGGGTTGAGATCCGGGAGAAGGGGCGAAATGGGGTTTTGGAGGTGATGGGGTTTTGCCTTCTCTTGGGGGCTTATGATTTGTTCGATGAATTCGATGGCGGCGAATTCTCGAGTGTTCTTCGGAGTTTCGGGAGTCGGGGGAGGCAAGCCGGAGCTGAGGAATCGGGCCAGGTGATCGGTATGTTGCTTGCTTGCTTTGATTGATTAATTTTCAAGAATTTATCTCTTGCACATGACATTTTTCGTGGCTTACTCTGTGTTTGATCTACTCTGTCTCGTTAGCGAGCACTAGATTTGCTTCTCAAGAAAATAGTTCCGACCGATCTTTGGAAGCCCAATTAGAGTTGGTAAACCAGATAGCTTCTTCGTTCTTGAGTCACTTTGACGCGCTCCAGTGTTTTTGCGTCGATATGAACGGGAATAACTTGAAGTTGTTTCTCTGTGAGTATTTGGGCACACATGATTGGAGCACCGAGCTCCGTGATGCTCTAAAACAGGCACCGGATCCAGCGAAGCTCGTTTTGGACGCAATGCCTGGTTTTCTAACTCCACAATCTGGGTCCCATAAGATTCTATCGAGAAGCAAGGTTCGGAAGAGCTGCATTCTTCTGTTGGAACAACTAATGGCCGTTTCGCCCGAAATTAGTCCTAGTGTGAGAAAAGAAGCTTTGACGTTGGCAAGTGAGAGGGGATCCAATATCGGGCAGATGTATCAAAGTCCCGTATTTGCTTACGGGTTTCTTCTTTATTTAGCAGTTTATGGAATATTCGCAAATTACAAGGAAGATGAGCTTCTGGGTCTTTTGGAAATTGCTAATCAATATAAAGCATTTCCGAAGTTATGTCGGCTCCTCGGGTTAGATGACAAAGTAGAAGGTAAAACATCGTAATACGCAATTTCAATGCCTAAATTACTAATCCTTTATTATTGTAAAACAACATTCTTTGTACTTATGAATGGTTTTTGTGTGGCAGTTCTAATTCGAGCTCTGATCGAAAAGTCTATGTTCCTTGACGCTGTTGACTACGTCTATGCATATGATCTAATGGGAAAGTTCCCGCCAGTTCGTCTTTTGAAGGATCATTTAAATCTTTCAAAGCAGAGAATCGACGAGAAAGCGGACAAATCTAGCATACAGCAGGTTCTTGTTTTACATTGGTTCTTTTATTACGTTTTCTCACGCTGCTAATTTGCAAAATAACAACTCTGAGCTTGAACTTTTCTTACAAATCAGACCGCAGACAAAGAAATTGCTGTAATCAAGACTATAATCAAATACATTTCTAAATTCAGACTTGAATCGGAATATCCATTGAAGGAGCTCCAGAAACAGATGTCAGAGGTGGTGAAAAAGAAAAAGCTAAAAGTTAATCAGATTGCTAATGTGGCAGTTACTTCTGATTCGTGTGGTGAGAATGTTTGTTTATAATTTCGGATTTATAATGCTATAATTTTTTTGAAGCAAACACGTAGTTATATAAATGTTGAACTTGAAATTCATTTCCGTTTGTAATCTGATCCCTGCCGCGGGTCTGTATCGTAATCCCGTATTATTACCAAAATTGACTAAGAAGGTAAGGCCATAGTATGAGACGAGTTCTTGTGAACCACCATTAAAGTCGAACATCATGCTCACCTGCGTTATAAGGCCGGACTTGATAATAGTCAGAATGGTGGTGTGTTGTATATGATCCTACATTGCTTATTACTGATTATTATTAGACATGATCGCATGTTTTTTCGTGTACTCATGTATAATTAGTGCTTATATTATGAATGTACAGCAGGCGTTAAAGCCGATGTCGAACAATCTTTAAACAAAGATTTAAAGCTAGACAACCAGGCCCAAGTAAAGGTCAAACCATCTCTAAAGGAGGATCCAAAGTTAGACGACCAATCCGAATTAAGGTGTGAACCGTCTCAGAATGAAGGTCCAAAGTTAGAAAACCAAGCCCGAGCAAAGGTTGAACCATCTTCAAAGGAAGAGATGAAGTCGGAGAATCAAGTGGAGAAGGCGTGCAATGAAGACTCCTCGCCCTTGACAAGTCGTTGGCCTCGTCTTGAATCGTTATGCGCCAGTATTTACGGAAATGGCTTAAGCTTTTTCTCACGTAAGCAGACGGAAGTGGATTCCTTGGGCGATCTTAATTCCTTTTGTTTCAAAATGGATGGTAAGAGTCTTAGAATGTTCCTTTACGACCACGTGGACGGCCCATATCCTGATCGAAACGCGGTTTGTGATGCCTTAAAATATGCGCCGGATCCAGCGAAACTCGTTTTGGACGTAATGCGGGGATTTCTACACTCGCATCTAGAATTCGATGAGAGTCTGTCGTTGGACAAAGTCAGGAGAAGCCAGATTCTCCTGCTAGAGCAACTGATTATCGTTTCCCCTCATGTTGGCTTTCTAGTGAAAGAGGAAGCTCTGACGATGGCAAACGAGTGGAGGGAAAATCTGGGGATAAATCATAGGGTTCCTTCAGTCGTGTACGGATTTCTGCTCTTTATCGCAGCATATGAACTCGTGTCGAACTATGACGTGGAAGAGCTTCTCGGCCTTTTACTGGCTGCAAATTATCACAAAGCGACTTCTAGTTTGGCTCGGATCCTTGGCCTGGAAAATAAAGTTTTTGGTGAGCACTTAATATCAAATAACATTTTCTCAAGTTTGTATATATATATATATATTTAAGTGTGGATATATGTTCTTGTTTGTCTTTGATCACAAGTTTGAAGTTCCCAATATCCATATTGTTTGAGATATTACTAACTAAACTTTGTTTATTGAAAAACGCAGGCGATAAAACACATAAACAACTGCAAGAAGCTTAATCACCGGCATTAAGATGTACACGCGCGAATCTGAATATCCGCGTAAAGATCTCGATCGAGCTTGAAAATCAGGGCATGACAATTTTAGTAATCTTGAAGATCTAGACTATATTCCACAATATGATAAATAGTGAGTTTGTAAATGAAAATTGCACCCCAACTTTAGTAAATGACTTCCTTAATGTTTATTACTAATTTGCAATGCATGACATATTTTTATTGCCTTTGCCAACAAAGAAAGACATAACATTTGCGAGAAGAAAAAATTATATGCAGAGCCGGCTCTCGCTATTAGGAGGGAGGCCAAATTTTACGGGACTCACAAAAATATATTTTATATGTTGTGATTTAAACTTGTAAAATACACTAAATTTATAATTTATAAATAAATTTAATGTAAAGAAAATAAAAATAAGAAAAACTCACTAAATGCCCAAAAGTGAAAAAAAAATAATTTCAAACTATAATTAGGGTTGACAATTTCATCATATTAATTACAATTTCACTTAATAATTATTTGTTTCTTTTTTTTTTGTTTGTATTTTCTCTCTTTCCTGAATATAGTTACATAAATTATTTTTAGGGCATTATAGCGTGATAGCCAAATAAGAAGTTGATATTTGCTAAATAGTCAACTTTTAGTTTATATTTATCCATAGTCAATTAACCATGTTAATGAATATAAAATGACTTATATACCCTTAAATATTATATTTATACATTCTAATTTTAATATCTAATTAAATCTAACGATACTCTGCTCCACTAATTCAACATACGAATTTTCATTTTAATATTAAATTAAATATGAAAATAACAATTGAAATTGAAAATCCCTGAAATTAGGGAATACAACCATTTCAGCTTCTATTTAAGGCGATTTTTGAACCACGTTATTAACCGTTGGTACTTGGGTTTATTTCGAATCTTCTTTTATTAACAGTTGGTAGGTTTATTTTGAATATGTGTTTATTAACTTATTTCGATTCCTGGTATATTAACATGGTTTATTAACGGTTGGTAGGTTTATTTTGAATCAACGTTTATTAACTTATTTCGATTCTTGGTAATTAACCGTTGGTATATTAACATGGTTTATTAACAGTTGGTAGGTTTATTTTGATCTGCGTTTATTAACTTATTTCGATTCTTGGTATATTAACATTATTAACTGTTGGTACTTGGGTTTATTCCATCGCTGGAGCCATTGTACACCTCCTAGTGCGACTCGGACCGTTATGGTTCGAAGTTGGATCGACGTCGACGTCGGCGTCGGCATCAGAGAGAATTGACAAGGATTAACGACAAGAAGTAATTGAGGATTTAAACATGCAAATTAATGGATGAACGAAATAGATTTAGGGGTTCAACCTCATCCAGGTTAGTCGAAGCATGACGCTTCTCCTTGACGACGTCAGAGACAACGACGACGGATCCTTGGGAGCCATGGATTGGGAGCACCGGCATGGACCGACAACAAGCTTATTGGGAGCCATGGTTTTCTTGCTTTGATGGTAGAGAGAGAGTGAGAGAGAGAGAGAAGAGAGAGAGAGAGATATATATATGGAGATATTCAAAATTTCAGTTAATCCCACAAAATTTGCATATTTAATTTTAAATTTATTAAAGCAATAAAACATAAATCAAAAGGACAAATTTGGAATGGAATTTGTATTGAAAACTCCACATCATCAAACATGGTTATTTCTTAAAAGAAAATCAAACGTTGGCTAAAATGCAATTTCAATATTTGGATTTGGCTATTAGAAGCAATTTTTCTTATTTTTAATTGTAAATATAGTTATTTTTTAATAATTATATTTATTCATTATTTTTTCTGGATTTGTATTTAAATCGTAAATATAGTTACGTAAAAATAGTAAATATAGTTATCTAAAAATACAGAATCGTAAATATAGTTGCGCAAATATAATTACAAACTTGTAAATATAGTTACTTACAAAAAAATAGGATTTTAATTAATTTTTGAAAATTTGATTAACAAATAAAAAACGTATAAACCTTATAAATTGGAAAATATTATATTTAACTCAATTAAAGAGATAGTAGATCAATTATGTATTTAGCTATTTTAAAGAAAAATTAAAGAGTAATTATTTACATTATACATAATTTTTGAATTAATTTTTCGCACTTAAACATAATTTTTGAATTAATTATTTTTAAGAAAAATATTGAAAATTAAATAATGAATATATTGAAAATAAAGAGTAATCAATTATTAATATTGCTACATTTAAGGAAAAAATTGTTTTTGATTTTATTAAAAAAATTGAATAATTATTTACATTTAATCTAATTTTAGAATTAATTTTACAAGTCAAAAATTTAAATGGCATAATGGTCCATATTTCAATTAGTTGGTGGTTTTGATTACCGTTAGCATTTTTTCTAAACCTTGAGTCTCAAATGGGCATTTGGCTCATTTACCTAAAAAAATATATGGCGCGCCACCGACAGAATCGAACTCGCAAAAACCTCAAATCGAAAGTGAAACAACTCCAAATCGCAAATCCGTAGATTATGCTCGCCTCCAAATCGCTTCGTCATATGCATTGGTAAATATACTCTTGAATCGGATTACCCGCTTAAGATTAGCTATGGAATGAGCTGAACTCAGTTACTTGTTTTTGTTGGCACAGAAAAACAATTGAGAAGATACAGTAAGTCGTAGCTGTATTTTATATGCATTAATATCAAGTGTCTAAAGAATACTATTAAAAGCTAATTTTTCAGATTAGGCGTTAAAGTGTCGATTTTGAAATACGTGGATATTTAATAAAATAAAATAAAAAGGACATGTCTTATCTTTCAAACTAATATTTAATATCTTAGGGTTATTGACAGCTTAAGTATTTGTACTTTGATTAAAGAGGCGGCCTAAGCCTTGTGAGAAATAGCGGCGAAAATTCCCAAAGTCAACAGAATTGAGGCGGCACATATTTTCGTCTATAATTTTTTTTACGGACTTCGGTCATATGCTATGTGGTATGACGGATGTTGGACAAAATTATATAGTCAACTTAAATACTTAATGTCACGTGACATTTGACTAACATCCGTAAAAAAATAGATGGAAATATGTGTCGCCATACTTATGTCATTATTTTTCCACTTTAGATTTATGATGTCTTAGTTGATCAAAGTTTATGTACTTCTGCCGCCAATATCCCATAGTTTTAATATTGTAAAAGGCGCCAAAAGACCTTTAAAAGTCGTTTCTCATACTTTTTAGTACCTTCATTGTTAAGTAAGTTGTTATTTTATAATGAAAAACAACATATCAAAAGAAAGAGAAAACGGAAACACAAGTCAACGATCGATCGTCTCAAACATATGGAATCCAGAGAGAGAAAGAGCCTACGAAGTTGAGCAACATGGCTCTTTCGGGATCCCCGGTCCGGCTGTTGGAGTCGATGAGCCGGTCTTCGTTTGAGCAGGAAAAATCGCGTGAGAGCGTCCGTCGTACGCTCGAGCAGTCCGAGGAGCCAGCAAAGTTGGTGCTTGACGCTGTTGGGAATTTCTTCCGTGAGAATGTGAGAAGGAGAAGCTGTGTGGTTCTATTGGAACAGTTGGCGAGTTTGCGACCAGGGATTTCTCCGGCGGTGAAGGTGGAGGCGGCGAGCTTGGCACGTCAATGGAGGCTCAAAATCGGAGAGGAAGGGCAAAATGGTGTTTTGGAGGTCATGGGATTTTTGCTCCTCTTGGGTGCTTACGATCTGGTTGATGAATTCGATAGCGGCGAAATCTTGAGTGCTCTTCGGAATTTCGGGAATCCGGCAAGGCGGGTCGGAAATGATGAATCTGCGGTAGTTATTGGCTTAAATGCTAACGGTCTAGGTATGTCTGTTGACTTAGTCTCTTAGCTATTGTTTAAAAGGATACTAGCGGAAAAAATACCTGATTTCAACGAAAAAAATATATTTACTTAAGTTCAAAAATTGATGGTAAAAATTCCTACTTTATCAAATTATAGTGACACCCAACAATACTTAACTTCATACCCATGTTTAAACTTTGACGGCAAATAGATGGAGACACAGAAACCTAATTTTAGGTATTTTTGTTGTCAACTTTTAAAGATAGGTGTTTTAAAGTGTAAATATCATTGGAGTAAAGTACTTTTATCGCACTTAACTCAAAAAAATATTGTGCCTTGCGTGACGTGGCAATGATACATCAGTTATGCCACATGGCCTTTAATAGTGTTAAGATTGGCTAGGTTAGGTATTTTTAAAGTCAAATTTTTAACTTATGTATTATTAAGCTGCAATTCTCGTTGAAGATAGGTATTTTAGCCGCTATTATCCCTTGTTTAAAATTTAAATAATGGATTTTTGTATTGGTTGGCATGTCACTGAATTCTCAAGAATGAAGGTCGTTCATTGTTGAATGTCTCCATGAAACTCATTGTCATCAAATTTAATATAAAGTTATCATCTAGAAATCGATAAAAAATAGGCTAAAGACCTCTCTTGGGATTTTTGTGCAAACCATACTCTTATTGGCCCCACCGCTAAGAAACTTGAAGAGTGTCGAAGGAGGGTATGGATTGCAATGAAATCCTACTTAATAAGGTTATTCTTGCAAAACAAAAAAACTTTAGAAATATGTATAAGAAATGATAAATATACCCAAGTCGCGTAAAAGTGTAGGGTCTATGTTTTTTAACAGGATATTCTCATTCATCACGTGTTATTTACACGCCTTTTATTAATGTCTTTTTTCAAATCAATAAGGATAGGGATACAAAACACGTCACTATAAACTAACGCGAGTGTATTCACGCCCTATGCTTTTACTCAACTTGGATTATTTTACAATTGAAACTTGAATACATAACTGCTATTTTCGTCTAAATTTGAGTTCGTTTATGCCGCTATTATCCCTCGGTGTAGTTATCTAACGTCTACTCCGTGTTGGAATTGTTATGTCTGGTTAGCAAACAGCAACGTTGGTTCTCAAACTTTGAAAGAAGAACTAGATTTAATTCACATGATAGCTACTGCAAATAACAGCGATTATGAGGCGCTTGAATGTCTCTGCATCGATATGAACGGGAACAACTTGAAGCTGTTCCTTCATGAGTACTTGGGCTCCCACGATTGGAGTACCGAGCTCGGTGTTGCTCTAAAACACGCTTCGGATCCCGCAAAGCTCGTACTCAACACATTACCCGGTTTTCTAAGCCCGCAACCCGAGGCTCATAAGACTCTGTTGAAAGCTAGAGTTCAAACACACAGCATTCTTCTGTTGGAACAACTTCTGGCTATGTCACCGTCACCGTCAATTAACCCCGACATCAGGGAAGAAGCTTCGAAAATGGCGAGTCTCACGGGAAGAAAATTAAAACAGATGTATAAAAGCCCCGTGATCGCATACGGATATCTACTTTTTGTAGCAAGTTATAGAAGAGAATCAAAGTACAAGGAATATGACCTCTTTCGCCTTTTGGTACTTGCTAATCGGTATAAAGCAAATCCGCAATTATGCGGGGCCCTCGGTTTCGCACGCAAAGCAGAAGGTAGAATATTAAACTTTTTATTCGGGGCTTCTTGTAATATAGTTTAAATCTGTTGTTACTGGTTTATGTATGACAGATCTGGTTCGAATTCTTATCAACGAGAATGAGGACGGAGCCGTTGACTATATTCATGCGTATAACCTGACGGGAATGTTCCAGCCAGTTCGTTTCCTGAAAGATCATTTGAACTTTGTTAAGCGGGGAATCGATAAGCGGAGATACAAACTCAGTTTACAACAGGTACTTGTTTTTATATGTTCTTATCTTCTTCTTTTTCTTTTCTTGAGTTCTTTTTTTTTAAACTGATCAGGCTGCAGATGAAGAAATATATGTTATCAGAACTATTTTGGAATACATTGTTAAATACAAACTTGAATCAGAATATCCAAAAGAGGAGCTTGAGAAACAAATATCGGAGCTCGAAAACATGAAAAATCTACAAGCTCGTCAAGACACTAACGTGCCAATCGCTCCTGTATCCGACAGTGAGCACACTAAAACTTTAACTTGCGCAACAAGAAAATTCCGAAGCGCGATTGTGATTACCTTTTTTTAGTGTTTACCTATAGTTTGGTAACACCATAGAAGGCTACTATAATGATTCAAATTATTTCTTATGTTTTGATTGTACAGAAAACTTTCTAGTTGATGCCCAAGTAACGGTTGAACCATCTTCGAACGAAGATCCGAAGTCGGACGACCAAACCAAAGTGAAGGTTGAACCATCTCCGAAGGAAGATCCGAAGTTAGGCGACCAAACCGAAGTGAAGGTTGAACATCCGATTCCGGAGAAAGATTCGAACTTAGACAACAAAGCTCTATTAAAGGGTGAACCATCTCCAAAAGAAGAACCAAAGTTCGAAACGCGAGCTCAAGTAAAGGGCGTCCCATATCGGAAGAAGTCTTCCGCATTCAAAAACCAAGCTCAAGTAAAAGGCGAATCAGATCAGAAGAAGTCTTCCACGTTAGAAAAGCAAACTCAAGTAAAGGGAGAACCACATCATAAGAAGTCATCAACGTTCGAAAACCAAGCTCAAGCAAAGGGCGAACCATCTCCGAAGAAGTCTCCCATGTTGGAAAAACAAGCTCAAGAAAAAGGCGAACCACATCAAAGGAAGTCTTCTACGCCCGAAAACCAAGCTCAACTTAAGGAAGAACTATATCAGAAGAAATCTTCCATGTCACAAAACCAAGCTCAAGTAAAGGGCGTACCATATTGGAAAAAGTTGTCCAAGTTCGACGACCAAACCCAAGTGAAGGCTAAACTATTGACAAAGAAAGATTCAAAGTCAGACAACCAAGCCAAAGTAATGGCTGAACCATCTCTAAAGGAAGATCCAAATTTAGGCAACCAAGCACAAGTTAAGGTGGAACCATTTCCAAAGGAATATTCAGAGTTGAACAACCAAGCGACGAAGGTTAAATCATCTTCGGAGGACAAGAGAGAATCCGAGAATCGAGTAGAGAATTTGAGCGATAAAGATTCCTTGTCAATATCCACGAGCCGCTGGCCTCGTTTGGGGTCACTATGTGCTAGTATTTATGGAAAGGGCTTGTTCTTGTTGTCGCGTAAGGACAGAAAGGAAGTGAGCGCGTCGGCTTATCCATTCATCAGCCCGTCACCGGAGCTCAAATCCTTTTGTGCCAACATGGATGGGAGGACCATGAGAGTGTTCCTTTACGACCACATGGAAGATCAAGATCTTCTTCAAGACGCACTTCGTGAAATCTTGACATGTGTGTTGGATCCAGCAAAACTCGTTTTTGATGCAATGCCCGGATTTTTGGACTCGGATTTAGAGTTCAATAAGTGTCTTTCATTGGACAAAATCGCTAATAGCCGAATTCTACTGCTAGAGCAACTAAGTATCATTTCCCCGGAAATTAGCCCCTGCTTGAAAGAGGAGTCTCAGAAGATGGCAAATGAGTGGAGGGAAAATTTGGGGAAAATGCATGCGGCTCCGTCGAATGTGTACGGATTTCTCCTATTTATTGCAGCGTATGGTCTCGTGTCTAACTATGAGGTTAACGGGCTTCTCGGGCTTTTACTGCGAGCGAACTACCACCAAGCGACACCTAGTTTATGTCGGATGCTTCGCTTGCAAATTGATGACGTTTCAGGCGAGCACATAATCCTAGAATGAAATTTTATTTTTTAGTATATCATATATTCCTCAATCAACCTCATCTTGGTGATTGCTTCTCAGTTCTTATCCAAAATCTCAAACAAGACGATCTTCCGCTTGAGGCTATCGAGCACGTTTATGAGTTTGAATTGACGAGTAAGTTTCGGCCAGTACGTCTTCTGAAGTACGGTCTGCACGCGAGACCAAGAGGCGCAACCAACTTGCCTTCGGAAGATGTAACATTCTCTTTTAGCTTGGATCGTATCGGTTTAAATTTTGTGTGGTATTTTGATGACTTTGCTCATTGAAATTGGTAGGTCATTGACAGAAAATTAGCTGCTGCGAAAAGGTTTATGGTCTGCATTAAGAAGTTCAAGCTTGAACCGGATATCCCGCGTGAAGATCTTGAGAAATATATAACCGAGCTTGAAAGTCACAAGGTGAATATAAGCAATGCTAACACCGCGAAGTTCGCATCTCTTCCGTGACACCGCGAAGTTCATACCTCCTTCCGTGCAGGTCAATGAAGCTCTCAATGCTAAGAAATAAAAACTCTTGAATGATCATTTTTTGTAAAATAAAATAAATATATATATATATATATGTGTGTTTTCATAGAATTGTCTGAAATTATGGCTTTCTAGGCAAATATATGTAATGTGAGTGAGTGAGATTATTGCAATGTTGTCTAAATTTTATTGCTGTATTTACATAAATAATTGCTATATATGAAGATTCTGATTTGTCACTTCTAATTTATAGAATTCATTTTATTCTGCCATGGCCAAAACAGAGTAATAGAAAGTTTATAATTTCAATAATATTTGTGAAAGCAAATATGTATTATTGTAGTAGGTTTGTGTTCCAAAAATGCTTATTTGGGGAAAAAAATTATTCCATTCTTGAAAAGGTTAAAAAATGAGTAAATTTTATTTGGGGGTGTTTGGAAGACATTTTCAAAACAGATTTTCATTTTTTGTCAAAATATTAAATCAAAAAGGGTGATAAAAAGTAATTGATTAATATTTTGATAAAATATTTTCTAATTTTTTTTTTTATTTCTACTACTTTACATACAAATATAAAAACAAAAAAAAGTGTTTTGATTTTGTGTTTTTATATGTTCCGGAAAAAAAAAAGACTTAAAAATGTAAGGAACTAGTAGGAAGAGCAAAAAGGTCATATTCTGACAAAAAGTGCTATTTTCGATCAATAATTTAAATAAATATATTCTTCCTAGGTAACTTCCTTCTGAAGTTCCTTCATCATTATTATTAGGGATATTTCGGCAAAAGTATTACTTTTTACGTGGTATATTATAAATTTCATTTTACAGTAGTACAAAATACAAATTTAAAAAACCAGAACTGATTCTGTTAGTTCTAAATTAAAATTTTATCTGATAAAAATTCCGGGAAAAAAAATAGGTGGTATTTTTGCCACAGATATCTGTTATTATTAATGGGCGCCAAAAAAGAAAGTCGTTTCTGCTTCTTCTTCCCAACATAAAGAAGACTTCAACAGTCTCTCTAAGAAGACTTCTTTACCATTTCTTTCTTTTCCACAGAAAGTAAACCCCAAATCGCGATCATCCTAGCTAGTTCGGGATCTACCATGGCGAAGTTGCTGGATTTCATGAGCGAGTCTTTGTCTCATCACGAAAAGCTGTGCGACACTGCTCGTCAACAACTCGAGTCGTCCGAGGATCCAGGAAAGTTGGTCCTTGATTTCTTCTGCGAGAACGCCGAGCAGAGTAATGTCAGAAAAAGGAGCTCTGTGCTTCTGTTGGAGCAGTTGGCGAGTTTGCGGCCGAGGATTTCGCCGGCGGTGAAGGCGGAGGCGGCGAGCTTGGCGCGCCGATGGGGAGTTGAAATCGGGGGGAAAGGGCATAATGGGGTTTTGGATGTGATGGCATTCTTGCTCCTCGTAAGGGCTTATGATCTGGTTGATGAATTCGATCACGGCGAAATCTCGAGTGTTCTTCGGGATTTCGGGAATCCGGCTACGCCGGTCGGAATTGAGGAATCTTGTTCACTTGCTAACGATCCTGGTATGTTTGTTGATTCAATTTCTTTTGCCACTGTTTGAAATTGAATAATGTAGTGAGTCTTGTAGGGAGTTTAGCATTTTTCCCTTTTAGGTATTTTTGCCGTCAATCTTTGAAGTTAGGTATTAAAGGGCAATTTTCGTCAAAGTTACGTATTTGTGCCGCTATTATATAATGGATATTTGTATATGTTGGTATGTCACTGGATATTCAAGAATGGAAGTTGTTTCATTGTTGAATGTCTCCTTGTAATTATCTACCTAAAAACTCATATATTATCATGTAGAAATCTGTATAATCATCTAATGTCTACTCCGTGTTTGAATCGTTATGTCTGGTTAGCGAGCAGCAGCGTCGTTTCTCAACAAAAGCGTCCCGATCGAACTTTGAAAGAAGAATTAGAATTTGTCAACCAGATAGCTTCTTCATTCACAAGCCACTTTGACGCACTCACGTGTTTCTGTGTCGACATGAACGGGAACAACTTAAAGTTGTTCCTCTACGAGTACTTGGGCTCGCACGATTGGAGTACCGAGCTGCGTGATGCTCTGAAACAGGCTTCGGATCCAGCGAAGCTCGTTTTGGACACAATGGCCGGTTTTCTAAGTCCGCAGCTTGAGTCCCATAAGAGTCTTTCGAAAGATAGGGTTCGAACGAGCTCCATTCTTCTGTTGGAACAACTTATGGCCATTTCGCCGAAGGTTAATCCTAGCTTGAAAGAGGAGGCTTTCAAGCTCGCAAGCCATAGGGGATCGAATTTCGCACAGATGTATCAGAGCCCCGTGATTGCGTACGGATTTCTGCTTTTCGTAGCGATTTATAAAATAAAATCAAAGTTCAAGGTACATGAGCTCTACGGCCTCTTGGTAGTTGCTAGTCGGTATAAAGCACATCCACGTTTATGCAAGGCCCTCGGTTTTGCACGCAAAGCAGAAGGTAGATCATCGAAATAACTGAATAAGCAATTGCATTGTTCAATTCATTAGCTTTCGCTTATATTTTTTTTTTCTTTTATGAATTGAATATTAAACTCTTTGATCTGTATATGATATTCTTTGTGAATTCCCGTATTTATTATGTATGGCAGATCTTATTCAAATTCTTATCCGAAAGAAGGTGTTGCTTGGTGCCGTTGACTATGTCTATGCACATGACTTGGTCGGAAAGTTCCTGCCAGTTAATCTTCTGAAGGATCATTTAGAACTTCTTAAGCAAAGAACTGATGAGCAAAGAGAAAAACAGAACTCACAACAGGTACATGCTTTATATATATATATATATATATATATATATATATATATGTATACGTATATATTTTTCGCTTGTCAAAACCTGAACTCGAGTCTGAACTCTGCTTCCCGATCAGGCTGCAGATGAAGAAATAGTCGGTATTAGGACTGTGGTCGAATACATTGTTAAATACAAACTTGAATCAGAATATCCCCCAGAGGAGCTTGAGAAACAAATCTTGGAGCTGGAAAAGAAGAAAAATCTAGAAGTTCATCAAATTACGAATGCGACATTCCCTCCTGTGTCCCTCGGTAAGTGATCGTGAAGACAATAGAAGTGTTTTTGAAATGTGAATTAAATGCCATCATTTAATATTTTCTCAATTTTTTTTTTTTTTTTTTGTTTAACTTGTGATTGTACAGCTAGAACTAAAGTTGATGCCCAAGTAAAGGCTAAACCATCTCGAAAGGGAGATCCAAAGCTAGACAACCAAGCTCGGGTCAAGGTTCAACCATCTCCGAAAGAAGATCCGAATCTAGAAAACCAAGCTCGGGTGGTTGAACCATCTCCAAAGGACTATCCAAAGCTAGACAAGCAAGCTCGGGTGAAGATAGAGCCTTCTGGAAAGGAAGATCCGAATCTAGACAACCAAGCTGGGGTGAAGGTTCAACCATCTCCAAAGGAAGATCTGGATCAAGATAACCGAGCTCAGATGAACATTGAACCCTCTCCAAAGGAAGATCCAACAGTAGACAATCAAGATCGGGTCAAGGTTCAACCATCTCCAAAGGAAGATCCAAAGATAGAAAACCAAGCTCGGGTGAAGGTCGAACATCCAATTCAAAGGAAAGATCCGAAGTTAGAAAACCAAGTGGAAGTAAAGGTTGAACCACCTCCTAAAAATTATTCAAAGTTCGAAAACCAAGCGAGTAAGGTTGAATCATCCACGAGCCTTTGGCCTCGTTTTGAATCATTATGTACGAGTGTTTTTGGAAAGGGGTTGAATCTGTTGTCACGTAAGGACGAGAAGGAAGTGGATTTTCTGGCTTCTCCGTCCACCAGCCTGCGGCCCGAGCTCAAGTCATTTTGTGCCAACATGGATGGGAAGAGCTTGACAATGTTCCTGTATGACCACATGGACGATCATGACCTTCAAAACTCGATCCACAATGCCTTAAAACATGCAATGGATCCAGCAAAGCTAGTTTTGGATGCAATGCCCGGAAATCTGCATTCAACTCTAGGGTTCGATAAGAGTTTGTCGTTGGACAAAGTAAGAAATAGCCGAATTCTGTTGCTAGAGCAACTTAATATCATTTCTCCACATATTAGCCTCGGTGTGCAAGACGAAGCTCAGAAGATGGCGAATGATTGGAGGGAAATGGATGCGGCTCCTTCGAACGTATACGGTTTTTTGCTCTTTATTGCATTGTACGGACTCGTGTCTAACTACGAGGTGGACGAGCTTCTCAATCTTTTATTGTCTGCAAATTACCACAAAGCGACTCCTAGTTTGTGTCGGATTCTTGGCCTGCAAAACAAAGTGGCAGGTGTGCGCGTTATTCTATCTTAACTTTACTTAAGTTTGTGGGGATATAACGCTGAATCAGGATTTCGTCTTGTTGTTTTTTCGACAGATCTTATAAGAAATCTCATACAAAAGAATCTTATTCTCGAGGCTATTGAACATATATACGAGTTTGAATTGTTGGACGAGTTCAGGCCTGTCGACCTTCTGAAGTACCATATGTACGCCATGAGAGGAATCTTCTGCACCAACAAGCTGCATTCGAAAGATGTAACTTTCTTTTTTCACATAACATATGCGTTTTAAATTTTGCGTGTTCTCTGAACTTTCCGAATTGATAAAATTGAAAAACAGGACTTCAACAGGGAAATAGCTGCTACGAGAAGGTTTACGGACTGCATCAAGAAGTACAAGCTTGAATCACAATACCCGTTTGGAGATCTCGAGAAGTATAAAAACGAGCTGGAAATCAGAAGACGAGTATAAGAATTAAGAAATGCTGATACCGCAAAGTTCATGTCTCCTTTGAATGCTGAAGCTTCTTCAGGCATCTCAAGCTCTCATTGTTAAGCAAAGAATTCTTGGATCTTTAGTACTTTTGGTTGCAATATAGTTTTTTTTTTTTTATGTTGCTCAAGCGTAAATTTGTAAGCAAATATATGTACGTATTAAGAAAAAAAGAATGTGTACATATTAAAAAAAATGTCTGACATTATGACTATGTACGCAAATATTTTAAAAAGATTTAGCAGATATTAAAAAAGTATGCTCAAACGCTGTGATACTATAAAATAATATTGTGAAGATTCTGATTTGTCACTCCTATTAATTTACGAGAATTCATTAATTTCATTAAATTTCTTCGACGTACATTATATAAGGTTTATAGTTTATTGAATTTAATATTTGTTAAAGTAAAAATGTATCTTTGTGTAGTAGGTTTGTGCTCTAAATATGCATATTTGCTGCAAAACTCTCATCTAGTCTTGAAATGGTGCCTTACTTTTTGTCGTTTTTCCAGTCAAATTTGACTTAAATCACATCTCTATTTTTACTCCGGCTTATATTTGTTAAATCTGATAGAAAAATAAAACATAAGTGGATATATTCATGTGTATATAGCTGGAATGGTTTCTGACTAATAAAAAAAAAAAAGAGCGAATTTAGTTATTATTATAATTTTTGTAATAAAAAATATACGGAAAAAAGTGAAAAATATTATCCGTAGATTTTTGTAATCTTGTAAGCATAAGTAAAAATTTATTTCGACCCTCGTCTATATTTATCAATATATTGGTAATAATGACCCAAAATCAAAAGATTATTCCACATTTTCAACTATTCGTGTATGCCACATAATCAAAAGATTTTTTTTTTTGGTAGTCCTTAGCATCATAGATAATACATTATAATTACACTTATTACAAAAAAGTTAGATGATGCTAAATAGACATATTTTGTCGTTTTTTATTTATTAATGTCCACTTGTCCCTTCTTTTTTTTCTTTGCAAATTGTAAGAGTAAGAAAATATATAATATAGACTTGAATATGAATTGAGAAAAATTAATCATGTTCTTTAATTAACCAATCGAATCTCTTAAACTTTCTTAATATAATATGGGTTTCATTTCCATTTTTCATAAATAATTCATACAATGACTTCATTTATTTGGCCTTTTCAAACAAATTGATTTATATAAAAAAATCTGCTATTAAAAATTAAATTACGTGGCACTTATGCAGCTTCCCGTCGCTGCTTACTAGTGGAACACGCAACGTAATCGATTCGCCGCATGCGTACACGTGGCGAGATGCTAGTGGTTATGTGGTCCAGTCTGAGTCATAGTATATCAGAATTTTTCCAACAAACAAAAAAATTAAAGTCGTTGAAGTCTATTTTGATGATCAAATCTATGGTTAAGACTCAACATTTTTATTTATTTTTTTGTTTTAAATAATAGTTAGCAACTTGAAATTTGTTTTTATTGTAATTTTCTGTTTTTTTATATATAAAAAAATTATCTCTAATAATATTCTTAATATAATATAAAAAAATCAGTTCACTATATTTTATTTAAGTAACACATTAACTCGCATTAAAAAATCATGTGAAATACCGAGAACGCAATTTCACATATTACTCGAATATAATTTTTCAATTAAGCACTCGACATATTCAAAATACTAAATTAATAGACTAACGATAAAACAATCAATAACCTTATTTTTCATGAATCGTTAGGATCGGATTATTAAGTAAAAAAAATAATGAAAGACTCATATAAATCGAGTGTTCCGTAAAAATTAAACGATTTTTCGTGAATTTAACTTTAGAAAGATGATAATTTAAAAAAAAAATACTACAATTATGTCGTGCTCATTTGAGATCGTTTTGTAATGAGCAATCTCTCAACTACATTGTACTGTAGTACATTATTATATGCCACGTTTAAATTAATAGCTTAATAATAAAATATTTTAATTTTTATTTATATTATTTTGAACTTCGTTGCTTTCTTTCCGCTCAAGTGTCAGCTCAGATAAGAATCGAGTTAACTTTGCGAGATTTTAGACATCATAGCTAAAAAAAACTGGTTTTCAGTGAATGAAATTATAGTATCTTATAATATAATAATATTGTCCTTTAAAATGATGAATAGTCACGATAATAAAGTGGGATTAAATCCTAGCCAGAATGCCAGATACATGTACATATAAATGTAATATAATAAAGTTGCATATCAACTAGATGTTTCATATCAGCTTGAAAACAACACCTGAAACAATGATCGTCACAGATTTGATATTGTCCTTGTTATATGCAAACAAGAACCGAAAAGATCTTATCTATCAAATTTGTTTGAGACCTAAAATTTCGACAATCAATTTTAAAAGAGTAAATGATCTACATGGCCAAAAACTACAATATTCGTGTACATATATTACTTTAACACTAGCTTGTGAAAACTGAAGGTCGAATTTGCAAATTCGATGACATAGAGATGAATTACGGAGCTAATATAGTAGTTGAATTCGTGTACGTATTCTATATAAACACATACATAAATATAATCTAAGAGTTTAGTCAATGTGGGATTTTTTTATCCACGACAATCAATTCATATATTGTACGTCTTTCAAAAACAATTGTCATTTCGTAAAATGTAGAAATAATACGCTACTTTTTAAAAAAATACAAGAGCAGTAATGCTAAAAATTAAAATTCAAAAAAAAAAATTACGTGAACGTGCACAATTTAAGGGTATTATCGTCAATTACCCTAATAGAATAGAACACTATGACGTGAAAGTTTGAACTTTGAACAAACAAACAAACCAAAAATTGGTGGCCCTTTGTTTGAGAGAGAAGATAAGTGTTAGAAATTATAAACCATTGAAGAGACATAGCATTCATTCATTATATGACTCTGCCATGTGGCTGTTTTTCCCACGAGTACTATCAATTAGGGGTGAGCATGAGTTGGGTTGGGCCGTTCCGATGCTTTTTATGGACCCGACTCAATAATTTCGGGTTCCTAAAAGAAAAAAGCCCAATCCAACCCAAAAATTTTTAATGCCCAAACCAAACCGACCCGATAAAAACCGGGTTGGGTTGGTTTGGGTCGCCATGGCCCGATTAATTAAAATTTAATCTTATATAACCAAAAATAATATGAAAAAATGCATCAATGTAACTCAAAGTTTAAGTAAAAATACCCCAAATAAATTTAATCAAACAAACATACACTAAACAATGTAAAACATGAAAATGGGAGATTGAATGGTCTTTAATTGTAAATAAAGTTGAGA
Organism: Parietaria judaica; assembly: GCA_954871525.1. Classification (NCBI taxonomy): domain Eukaryota; kingdom Viridiplantae; phylum Streptophyta; class Magnoliopsida; order Rosales; family Urticaceae; genus Parietaria; species Parietaria judaica. Next base: position 14,409,183 of record OX940862.1, read on the forward strand.
ATGAAAAATTTTAAAAGACTAAAGATTACACTACTTGAATAAAAAATAATATGAAATCTATATTTATTATATTGGTCGGGTCGGAGACCCCGACCCAAGATTTTGGATCCGACCCCCGACCCGAATAATAGTCGGGTCCGGCCCGATCCGACCCAATTGAGCGAGTTAGATTGGGGTCGAGTCTCTAACGAATTGAGTTGGGCCATCGGGTTAGGTCTAAAATGTTCACCCCTACTATCAATAATGTGCATTCTACAATACATACAAGCTCACACTTATTGATAGCCACAAGTACACTAATACAATCTCTTTTTATATTAATCTCACTTTTTAACTATCATGAATATTTGTTTCTCATCAAAATAACAAAATTATATAGTCTTAACAGAATTAATTTATAAAAGAGTGATAAAATAAACTTGTGATGAGTCGTTCTAGTAAACTTGCAATAAAATAAACTTGACGATTTTTCCGCTTGTATTCAATTATCCCAAAAATAAAAAATAAAAACCTCTTCATGTTATGGTTCAATTTTTCCGGGGTTGTTTGGGATATGTAAATAGTTAGTAATTTACAATAATTTTTTTGCCTTTTTAAATTGGAACAGTGACGGATTCACAGTACAATGCTTGATTATAATAATAATAAAACCAATGATGCAATTCTTATCGTCATGTTTTGTGTCATCTATAGTATTAATAATACACTAATTACAAACCCCATTATTAAAAGTTCAAAAGAACGTGGATGACGTTAATAAATAAATTATATAATAAGATACTAATGATCTCATATTGTTTAGTGATGATATTATGAGGATCATGACATGTTGATTTCTGATTTCTTCCTTTGTCTTCTCATCACCTACACGTACTCAAGAATATAGCCTTCCTTACTTAATTCCTTTTCTTTGATAAATCAATAATGTCACTTAAATTAATTAAATTATGTTTGATCCTAGCTTAGGAAAATGTAATAAATTACACTTATAAATTGATAATATATATAATAGTTTTCTTCGTAAAAAAAAATATAAGTCTCACCTCTCGCTTAATAAATTAACGATTCGTTGTGAATGTAACATGAAATCATTCAATGTTACTGACGGTCGTGAATGGGCGTTGAGCAAAAGCCGGCTCTATTGTAGTATTATCGTCTTCAACGTCACCATCTTCATTTTCCATGATGTCATTGAATAAAATTAGATACACTTCATGATAAATCGTGTTAATTCGCTATGGTTTGAATTAATTACTTCTAGCCATATAATCAAATATACAATTTTCTATGAGCAGATCATAATATATATGTATATAATAATGCACAATATAAATGTGTATTATATCTCGAAATAAATCTTGATAATGACAGAAGAAATAATTTTGATCATAATAAAATGTTGTACTGAAATCCTATTGTGACGCGTAATGTATACCACTGGTTTATAAAACAAAATATATTTAAAAAAAATCACCATTATCATCTCTAAATATGAACGGAATTTGTTTTCTTCTGAATGAATGTTTATTTTGATCCGCTTGCAATATATACCACGAATTTATTGGGAATTTATTTTTTGTATTTAGTTAGAACCATACGTTACATTCATATAGCAAATATATATTATAATTGAAATGGAAAATAAATATTGATGAATTGAGTCATAATCAATTTCCTTTTTAAAGGAATCACAACGTCGCTGTCGTTGGAGGCTTGACCTACCGGAGTTGCCAAAAGTCATTAACCAAGAAACTTCATAATCGAAGCCGTTTTGTGAGTAAAAGATTAAACGCCTTTAAATTAATCTACTTTCTTGCATGGCCTTTTCAACGTCCAAAAGCCAACATGATCACACATCACCATACATATATATGTATGTATATGTATAGCACAAAGAGAACTTATAAGCCTCTCACTCTCACAGTCTCACTCTATCTCCTCCTCTCGGTCTCTCTCACCATCCCCCACAACACCGGCGAACGTCCGCCTCCTCGGAATTTCGAGTAATAATTTTCTCTCGTTTTGGAAATTGTACTTGAGTTTATATGGTGTGATATATATGTATATACACATAAATATATATATATATATATATATATATATATCAATTTCAATTTGCGTGATATTCTTTATCTCAATTTTTAGCTTTCACTATCTTGGTACTGATTACTTTGCCACAAACTATAGGTATAATATATATGCATATATCTATATATATATATGTATATTATGCTTGTAATTAATGCTTTCTCTTCTTTTTCCCAATTTCCCGTAACTCCATTTTGATTTGATGATCTGAATTTGCAGCTGAAAAATGTGTGGAATATTGGCCGTTCTGCTGTGCTCCGATGACTCGCAGGCCAAAAGAGTTCGCGTCCTCGAGCTCTCTCGCAGGCAATTATTGCATTTTTTCGCTATTACGTATATACGAACACTATCTGCACGAGAACGACAAAATCTCACGACACCACTCACTTTATTTTTCGTTAAAAGTAACGGCAACTTGACGGAAGAATTACACACAGACAAAAGTAGAAGTCATATCATAGACCAAGACCACGAATTATATACTGTTCTATTGGCATTGATATGATTGTGACATTGATATGGTCTCACTCTCTTTCATTTAATCGTACACGTACCGAAGCAAAGACGATAAGTATATATCAATCATTAAAGTTCAAATTACAATCATGTAGAAAAGGTGGTCCCAAAAATTTAAAGCATCACTGTAAAAAAAATTTGCCAGTAAAATAAAAATAAAAATCTAGGGTTATAAATATTAAATAAAATGGTCAATGTAAATATTGAATGGTACTTTTGTTTGTGTAGATTGAACCACCGTGGTCCAGACTGGAGTGGGCTGTACCAGCACGGAGACTGCTTTTTGGCTCACCAAAGGCTCGCTATCGTTGACCCCGCTTCTGGCGACCAACCTCTCTTCAATGAAGACAAGTCCGTCGTCGTCACGGTAACTTCCCGTCGCACCGCTTTTATTAGATACATCTAGATTGTACGTTTATAGTGCTTATAATATAATAATTCTCAATTCGACACCTTTTTTTAATTTAGAGGTGGATCCGAGACTAAATATTGGATTTTGGCAATTTACACCATAGTGGTAGTTTTCCGAGCCTTCTAAAACCATAACCGGTTTTGTAAAAGCCCGGCCTGGCCAATACTATTTTTTAATTAGAAAAATCAGACAGATTTGTAAATTAAAAGAAAAGAAAAAAACTTCATAAATCAAATAATGAATATAGTCTAAACATTTTTAATAATAAAAAAAACATGATTTGCTCTATAAAATAACACAATATAAGCTAAAGTTATATAAATTCAGGCCGAAAACCGAGCCGGCCTGGTGTTTGAAAGCCTCCGCCCGGTTCTCGGTTCTCTGACTAAAACTATCATTAAGGATTAGGAGGAGAGGTAGATCCTTATCTCCGATGTGACGTGAAAGCAGGTGAATGGAGAGATCTACAACCATGAGCAACTCAGGAAGCAGCTTCCCCACCACAACTTCAGGACTGGAAGTGACTGTGAAGTCATTGCCCACTTGGTCAGTCCTCTCTCTCTCTATATATATACACACACATGTATCTATACGTCAACGACGTTATCCAATCATGTTTCACGTGTGTCATGTATAGTACGAGGAACACGGGGAGGACTTCGTGGACATGCTCGACGGCATCTTCGCATTTGTTCTGCTCGACACTCGCGACAACACCTTCGTCGCCGCTCGTGACGCCATCGGAGTCGCTCCTCTCTACATTGGCTGGGGGCAAGATGGTAATCTACCTTCCTGTCTTCCTCTTTGGCTGTGTGAAGATTGAAGGAATGAATGAATGCGGTTTGTGATTCAGGTTCCGTCTGGATATCGTCGGAGCTGAAGGGGCTGAACGACGACTGCGAGCACTTCGAGGTGTTTCCGCCGGGGCACTTGTACTCCAGCAAGAACGGCGGCTTCAAGCGGTGGTACAACCCGCCCTGGTTCTCCGAGGTCGTCCCGTCCGTCCCGTACGACCCACTTGTTCTGAGAAGCGCTTTTGAGAAGGTAAGTCTTTAGGTCATTTCTGCTACAGTGAAGCTGGGATCCGGACCCGGGATTTTGACAGTTTCTTTTCTCAAACTATGTCTTTCAGCAATTGAAAAACGATCTCCCGGTCCCAGTTTTGTAAAAATGTGATTTTTGAAATCGGTAATAAATGTAGGATGAGAAACTCCTGAAATCCTACGGCCGGTATTCGTTGACATTATCCCGAGTTGAGATTGATCTGCTGTCCTAATCTCTTTTCAGGCTGTGATCAAGAGGCTTATGACTGATGTGCCCTTCGGCGTCCTCCTGTCCGGTGGCTTGGACTCTTCGCTCGTCGCCTCGATCACCGCCAGGCACTTGGCCGGAACAAAAGCCGGCAAGCAATGGGGCGCACAGCTCCACTCCTTTTGCGTCGGCCTCGAGGTGAAAGTCTTTCCCGAATAAGAACATTTAACTTGTAAATTATTTGTCGAAAATTTGAGACGAAAATCAAGTACTGAACCAATCTTCATTTGTCTGAGCAGGGCTCGCCGGATTTGAAGGCTGCGAAAGAAGTGGCCGAATATCTAGGCACGCTTCACACCGAGTTCTACTTCACCGTTCAGGTAACAAATCGCTAAAAAAAGGACAATCAAGTAGCTCCGGCCCGGTTTCGTCTAAAAACCGGGCTTTATGCCAAATTAAGGGCCTGGACCAGGCAGAGTAAAATGAAAACATAGTGCTGGCCCATTTCTCGGTTTTGGTATAATTTATTTAGATTAAATTGGTTTTTTATTTGGTCTTTTTTAATGTTCTATTTGAATTTTGTATTAAATTTATTATTTGATTTGAATGTACTTTATCGGTTATTTCGTATTTCATTTTACCCTTTAGTTAACTATTCAATAAACATATTTTCAAAAATCCGACTAGTCCAGGTGCGGCCTGGTTCCTTGCTTCAAACCCATTTTTCAGAAAATTAGGACCGGGCCGGGGAAAGGAAAAAACAAACAAACTAAAATCCCGTATTTAGGTCTCGGTTTGAATGCCTATTGGTGAATGGTGCTTGATTTAAAATGTAACAGGACGGAATTGATGCTATCGAGGAAGTGATCTACCACATCGAGACCTACGACGTGACCACCATCAGGGCCAGCACGCCCATGTTCCTCATGTCTCGTAAGATCAAGTCGCTCGGAGTAAAGATGGTTATTTCCGGCGAAGGCTCCGACGAGATCTTCGGAGGATACTTGTACTTCCACAAGGCTCCCAACAAGGAAGAGTTCCACAAGGAGACTTGCCGCAAGGTAGAGTACTATACATATTCGCGAACAATGACTCCTTGATTGCTTCACAAAAGTCCGGTAATCTAGTAAATATTTTCGATTAAGGAAAGAAAATGTAGATAATTTTAGTAGTTGTAGGAGTCTAATACGTGATCTCAACAATTCTCGTTGGTCCAATTCTGTTACTAACCCATAAACTGTCATCGAGGAAGTCATGTACGACAAAAAGCGAATATTTTGTGTCACGTGCTACATTTTGAAATTCCGAACAATATTACTGCCAAAAATCGAAGCTATAAGTTCATATCGGAAAATACACCGACACGTAAACATGGCGGTGTACAGATTAAGGCGCTGCATCAGTACGATTGCTTGAGGGCGAACAAGTCGACGTCGGCTTGGGGGTTGGAGGCTCGAGTGCCTTTCTTGGACAAGGAATTCATCAACACTGCCATGTCTATTGACCCACAATACAAGATGGTAACAACATGAGGTTTTTTTTTTTTTTTTTGTCATTTTTATTCTTTGTTTTGGCTTAACATTCTAGCTGTTTTGTAGATAAACAAGGCAGAAGGAAAGATCGAGAAATGGGTGCTTAGGAAAGCCTTTGATGATGAGGAAAAACCATATCTTCCGAAGGTATATGTTAAACATATCATGATTTTTATTTTTTGGAAATTAAGGGTAAAAATTGGACCGGTAGTTGGTATTTTTAATCTTTTTTTTTATTGCTTATACCGGCATTTGTAAAAAAAAAATAGAAATTTTTAGGATTAAAATCGGTATTGAGACCGTAAATGTCGGATTAAAACCATGACATCTCTACTGGTCTTATAAAGTAAAAAGTAGATGTCTGATATGATATCTCACAAAGTGATCGTGCATCTCAAGTAGCTCGACACTCAAGAAACACAAAGTAAAAAATAAAGCTTCGAATAATATAAATAAAAGATATATGAGTTTACATATCAACGACAATTAACTAAATGTAAAATTATCTTTCAAACATATAACTTCTATATACAAAGAGAATTAAAATATCTAATTTATCTATTGTACCAAATCTAGTTACTCGTTTACGTACTTTGTTTTTCTTCTTCAAAGAATTGAAGTAATAACATATCTTAAGTCTAAACTAGTTCAAAGCAATTAATGAAAGAGTAAAAGCTGAAACCGAAAAAGTACAAAATATTATTCAAAGAAACCAAATAAAGAAACCGATTCTGAATTTACCGGTTTCCATTACTCAAACCCGTTTTGCAGTTCCCGATGTTTTAAACCATAACTAAAATTTTACCCATCGACAAATTTTATCGCCATAAAAAATCCTTTTAATAAGTTTGAATATTCTACACTTGGCAGCACATTCTGTACAGACAAAAGGAGCAATTCAGTGACGGAGTTGGCTACAGCTGGATCGACGGACTCAAAGCTCATACTAATCGACACGTACACTAAAAATCCGAATTTCCTTTCTGAAAGAGACCAATGTCGAGGAAACTTGCGCAACAAGGCACTGATGAATTTATTTTGACAGGTGAGCGATCGGATGATGCTCAACGCACAGAAGATATTCCCCCACAACACTCCCACCTCCAAAGAAGCCTACTATTACCGAACCATCTTCGAGCGCCTTTTCCCTCAAGTAATTACCGAAACCCGAGCTTGGAACCGCATTTTTAATATTCTATATCAACTTCGTTTTTATAATTTATACGCGGTTATCAATTTAAATCTTATATGTGGTATCAGCACGACATTAGTGCAATTGGCACGTCAAAATCATGTGTTTCAAATTTGTAATTATGAATTTTGGCGTATCAGTCATTTTTATAATTATGGATTTTATTGATAATCATGTATTTCAATTTATTTAATTACAAGTTACCAATATTGAATTAATCTTAGCGTTTGAATGATATTCTTGCACTGTTTTGTCACGCAGAACTCGGCCAGGCAGACTGTTCCAGGTGGTGCGAGCATCGCGTGCAGCACAGCTAAGGCCATCGAGTGGGACGCGTCCTGGTCAAAGAATCTCGACCCCTCGGGCAGGGCTTTGCTCGGAGTCCACGTGTCGGACTACGACAAGTCAGCCTCCAAAAGCGCGGCGGTTATTCAGCCGGAGATCATCAACGACGTGCCCCAAATTTCGGTGGCTACTCCGGAAGTGGCATTCCTAGGATAGGAACATCCGGAATCGACATCAATAAATTTGAGAAAGAATCACGAGACACGTTTATGTGTAAGGCCCGTTTGAGGCTACCGCAAGTGAGATAAAGACTCTATCTTGACTTGTCGTGTATGTATCTATTTAAACTATAGAACCACAAACTTGTGCTTTGGTATTTTGGCTTATAAATAGCATGGCCAATATAATGCATTTTCTATAGATTATATATAATGCATTTTCTATTGTTGTATTGTTATGTATATCTCTCTTTTAAGTTTTAATACAAGTTAGAGACTTTTTTTTTGGTACATATAAGTTAGAGACTTTCTCTTGGTATCAAGATATGTTTTTATAATCTCGATTCTTGCCCTCACAAACTCTTCTCATTCTTTTCTCTTCTTGACTCATAAATCTATTCTACTTTCGAAAAGTAATATAATCTATTTATATGTCTAATAGTCGCTTTAATATAGTTGTTTATAATTTTTGTTTGTTTACGTATTTGAAAAGAAGGAAAAAATCAATTGAAATATGCTCTATGCTTCGCGTGAAATGAAAGTTGGACTACACCAATAAAGCCAAACGAAAAGAGAATGAGCTAAATTTTTAGTTCTCTCTCAGACAGATGTCATCGTTCACAAAAACGAAATAAAATTCGAGTATCTGAATAAAAAATTTAACGTCATGAATCATGATGACATTGCTATTTGATAAATTAAATGACATGACAATTCACAGCAACCAAAAGTTTCTCATCGGATTCTTCCACTTAACTAATCTATAAAAGTGATTTAAAATGCTTTAAAAAAAGTGATTAAAAAAACAAAAAAAAACTAATCTATAAAAGTTGCTGTGAAATGGCCATCAGAGAGGGTTGGACGTAGGTTATAAATTTCGAGACTAAATGTGAACTTTTTTATTATTATTATTATTTTTAAAGTGAAAGAAGATTGAATGTAAACTTTAATGGGACAATATATTCGGGGTAAAATTTGAAAAACATGTACGTTACGGTTAGATATTTGTATGTTATTTATATTGATTGTTAACTGAGGGTATTTTTTTTTAAGTATGTGTTTGTCATTGATTGTGTTTTATATATTGAGGGTTTTTTTTTTCATTTATTTGTACAGGTAGAGTTCAGATGAACACTCAATATTTTGCTTTTGAAATTTTTCATATTAAATATATTAATTTAAAGCATATATATCATTGACATAGATTTTTGTTAGAGCTACGATACTCCATCAGCAACCCTATGGACGAATTACAAGGATGCACATTGACCGATTGACTCTGGAGATGAACAAGCACACCCACTCACCAAATATCAAGGGAATTAGTTTGTAACTTTTATATATATTATTTATTTTCTTTTAATATCAGTTGCACAATAATAGCAACAAACTTGTATGTATATATATCCTTTCCCACTTGTGTAATCGACATCATTATTAATCAATAAAGTTCTCATTTTATCATGGTATCAGAGCATTGATAAAAGTCCATTGAACGACCTTGCATCTCAGCCATGTCTAGCGAAGATATGTCGGTGACTGTTCCAGAAAAATCTAATTCTTCGGTGGCCGTTTCGGGCAAATTCAACCCGTATGATATGCATTACTCCGATAGTCTTTCTACTGTCCTCGTTACGCCTCTTCTAAAGGGTGATAATTATGGATCTTGGAATCGTGCTGTCACAATGGCCCTACGAGCAAAAAATAAATATATTTTTGTTGACTGTTCCTTGCCGATGCCAACTGAAGAATATGAAATCGGTAACTGGCAACGCTGCAACGATCTTGTTGGTAGCTGGATACTCAATTCTGTCTCTCAAGAAATCAGGCCAAGCATCCTCTATTCTACAACTGCTGCTCAAATATGGTCAGATCTCAAGGAGCGTTTTTCTCAATCAAATGCGCCTAAAATTTATCAGTTAAAACACTCCATATCTGCTCTCAAACAAGAAGGTATGACAGTTTCGTTGTATTTTACCCAACTCAAATTTCTTTGGGATGATTAAATAGTATTGTTTCGGTTATCCTGTGTACCTGCGGAAACGGAAAAACTGTCATTGAACAACAAAATCAGGATCGCGCCATGGAGTTCCTTCAAGGACTCCATGATAGTTTCTTTGCGATTCGAAGTCAAATTCTTCTCATGGAACCTTTTCCATCCAGTCAACGTATCTATAATCTCATGCGCCAAGAAGAAAAACAACAAGAATTGAATGTCCAATCAGCTCCCGCTATCGAATCTGCTGCTCTTAAAATATCAAAAGCACCATATCACGGTGTACCCAGAACACCGTACAACGGAGCATCAAAAAGGCAACGTCCGTATTGTGATTATTGTAGCCGACACGGCCACACTCGAGACAAATGTTTCCAGTTACATGGCTTCCCAAACAAACAAGGAAAACATATCGAGCATGGACCAACTCCAATTGTTGCCACAACCAATCAACTAACATGCGATCAATACAACAAATTGCTTGCGCTCTTAGCCAAAGACAATCCTGCTGCACCTTCGGCTAATTTAGCAGGACCGTTCGAGCAAGAAGACGATTGGTCTGGGTAATCTTCATCACGGTCTCTACTACTTGGATGATGCTCCTGTTTTGAATTCTGTTTTTCCCATTTTTTCTTTTCAACTTCCAAATAAATTTGATCTTTGGCATTCACGCCTTGGTCACCCTAGTTCTTCTCGTTTCAAGTTTCTTGTTAATAAATTTCCGGATATATCCGCCAATAAAGATTTTATTTGTGATGTTTGCCCACAAGCTAAACAATGTCGTGATTCTTTTCCGCAAAGTATATGTCGTTCATCTATGTGTTTTGAATTACTTCACGTCGATATTTGGGGACCATTTAGTGTTCCTTCTAAAAATGGTTCACGTTTCTTTCTCACTATTGTTGATGATTATTCAAGATGCACTTGGGTATATTTAATGAAAAACAAGTCTCAAACTTTTCATATGATGACACATTTTTGTAATCAAGTTAATCGCCAATTTAAACAATCTATATCTGTTATTCATTCTGGCAAAGGTGGTGTTTTTATTCCACAACTTCAAGTATTTAGATCCGACAACGGTACTGAATTTCTTTCATCTGATTTTCAAAATTGGTTTAATGGGATAATTCACCAACGAAGCTGCATCACCACTCCCCAACAAAATGGGATTGTGGAACGAAAACATCGACACTTACTTGACATCGCTCGATCATTGCGTTTTCAAGCTAATCTTCCTCTTTCATTTTCGGGAGAATGTATTCTCACTGCTGCGTTTCTCATTAATAAATTACCGGCACGTATTCTTAACTTTAAATCTCCTCATGAATTGTTATTCGGAAAAGCTCACACTTATTCTTCTTTACGTGTATTTGGTTGTTTATGTTTCGCCAAAAATATGCATATTAAAAATAAATTTGATGCACGAGGTAAACCATACATCTTTGTTGGTTATCCTTATGGTAAAAAAGGATATCACCTTTATGATCCATATACACAGTGCATAATAGTCTCCCGTGATGTGATTTTTCATGAATATATCTTCCCATTTAAAGATATTCCGCATCGTCCTACTAGTGAGATTTCCATCACACCCTTAAACGATGATTTAGAGACAACTCCAACATTATCCCAAATGTATCATGGTCCCATAATGGTCCATCAGTATGACTCGTCCGGACATTTGACTCGTCCGGATATTCAATACAATACGCCGTTAATAATCTTAGATAATTTATGCAAAATCCTCATTCTTCTTATCTCGATGCTGCACATCGGGTCTTGCGCTACCTTAAAGGCTCCATAGGGAATGGGCTTTTTCTTTCGGCATCTAGTTCTTTATCTGTCGTTGGTTATGCTGATTCTGATTGTGTTGGTTGCCCCGTCACTCGCCGCTCTACTACCGGTTATTTTACAATGCTCGGTTCTTGCCCTATTTCATGGAAATCAAAGAAACAACCTACTGTTTCTCGATCATCCGCTGAAGCCGAGTATCGTTCTCTAGCCGCGCTTACTGCTGAAATACAATGGCTTCATTCAATTTTATCTGAACTTGGCTTTCCACCGTCTGCACCAATAACGGTTCATTGCGATAGTCAGGCTGCTCTTCACATTGCCGCGAATCCCGTCTTCCATGAACGAACTAAACACATTGAAATAGATTGTCATTTCGTTCGAGAAAAGATTCTCTCTGGGCTTATTGTTCCATCTTATCTTCGCTCTCGAGATCAACTAGCGGATATCTTCACAAAACCACTCGGTGCTAATAATTTCCACCGCCTAGTTTGCAAGTTGGGCGTGATCGATATTTCTCTCCCGGCTCCAACTTGACGGGGGGTGTTAGAGCTACGATACTCCATCAACAACCATATGGACGAATTACAAGGATGCACATTGTCGATTGACTCTGGAGATGAACAAGCACACCCACTCACCAAATATCAAGGGAATTAGTTTGTAACTTTTATATATATTATTTATTTTCTTTTAATATCAGTTGCACAATAATAGCAACAAACTTGTATGTATATATATCCTTTCCCACTTGTGTAATCGACATCATTATTAATCAATAAAGTTCTCATTTTATCAATTTTAGAAGGGAAAAAAAAAAATCAAAAGCTAACAGTAAATTTACGATTTTAGGTATTTAATTAGCGTAAGTAATGCTTAAAAAGGTATAAATTGTTGTTTTATAATTTCCACGAATACAAATAAATCTATATTAAAATTTTATTGTTCTAGAGAAAAAGGGGCAGTTATTTTCATGAGCTCGAGTCTTATTATGTTATCGTTTGATTGCCGCTATCTTATACATTCATAAGTCGTTACTTTTGATGTCGTAATTTGACAAACTTATTAATATAAAATTATAAACATTGTATATACACATATACATATTAATGCCCGTCTTCATATTTAAGTTATTGTCTTTGTCTTACTGGTTTTGTCAACTTTATGTAGAAATTTATTAAAAAAAACCCTGCCATTAATACAATCCGTCAGGCGTTAACAAAGTCGTTACATATATTTTTTTTCTTTAGACTATTAGTCAAAAATCAAATACAATTTATTTTTGATAAATGCTATCAATATTAATTGTGTCAATAAAATGACAGTGTTAGTTATTAATTTTTATTTTTTTATTTTTACTTTTAATAAACTTTTGAAAGAAGAGATAAGATTTAACAATGGATCCATACTTAGCTGTGTTGTAGAATCAGGGCCGTGTCTGAGATTTTCAAGGCCCCGGACGAGGAGAAATTTTGGGAGACCCTACCGTAACTGAAGATTTTAATATTGATGCAAAATTATATAAAATATTTATATAATAAATAAATTCTTGTTCAAATATGATGTCTGTTTTAGAAGCAAAAATACTAATCAACTCTATATAATCAAGTTTCTTGATCATGTCTTTTTTTGATAGACAATGTAGCTAAATTACTCAATCTATCTTGTGATATTGTAACATTATGCCAATCATTAAAGTCTTTTTCAACTAATTGACCCTCCTATTACTAATTAGCAAACAACTTACAATAGAAAAAAAATATCTTATAGAGATTTGAATAAACCCTTCAATTTATGTCTTTCTTTGCCCCGTTGGGTAAAGCTAGCGAATAATGAAACGAATAGAAACACCTATCAGAGTCATCTTTAGGAAATATTATATTAACGTTTCCTTGAGGACCTTTTTCAACCACAAAATTTACGAGCTTTTGATTTATTGGATTCCAATTTGCAGGGTCCTCTTTTGTTAAAACAAAAGTGGCGTGTATAACTTTCATCATCATTCTCATTCTCACTCATAGCTTTAACAAATTCTTCATTCTCATTCACATTTTCATTCGTAGCTTGACTGATTTTTTCATTCTCGTTCATATCGTTATTCTCATTTCCATTCCTATTCTGATCAATTTCTTCATTCTCATTAAAATCCTCTTTCTCACTCGATGGTTGACCCGCTTGTTCATTTCGACCACTAACACAGCCATAATTACTTCCCTTAAAATACTAATGATGAGAACTAAATTGACATTCCTATGAACTTTTTTTTTTTCTTCAATTTCTCCTTTCAATTCCCCCCCCCCCCCCCCCCCCAAGTGATGAGGTGGCACAATATACAAACAAGAATTGAGGTTTTCTAACTTTTAAGCATAGAGTTTCTTGGTAGTTTTATTCTTCCATATCATGAGGCAATTAGTTCCACGTATATATTCCCCACTAATACATTAACATTTCTATTAGTATGAGTTAATGTCACAATTTATTTCATGCGTTAACAAAAGTATCCACATCAAATTTTAACATGTTATCATAACATAAATATTCTTAAATACTCAAAAGTACTAAAATGTAATGCTTATTTACCGAAAATATTTATATAAACAAATACTAAGATTATTAGGAAAAATATGATCATATTCATTAAAAGATCGTCACGACACTATACAATAAAATTGAGCAACTACTATATTTGATGTTTATATGTGTTTATTACAATACACAATCATATTGACTCAAGATTCAAGAACGTATGCCAATGGACTCAAGCATGTGTCAATAACACTTAATTTTATTTATTTTTTCCTTAATGTTTCATTTAATTACTTCAACGTATGCATATTGGACTCAAACACATGTCACATAATTTTGTTTATACATCTATATCTATATCTACATATAAAATGAGAATTTTTGAGTAATGAGGTGTCACAATACACAATCAAGAATTGAGGTTTCTTAATTTTTTAGACTTTGAACTTCTTGATAGTTTAATTCTTCTTAACCATGGGACAATAAGAAATGTCTCTTCCTATCCAAATATTTATTTCCCACTAACACATTAACTGATTTATTTTTGTGAGTTAATTTCACAGTTTATTCCACGCGTTAATCATGTCACAATTAATATAAAGACTTTTAGTATCTCTCTAAGAAAAGCAAACGATTATTACTGCAACACTTTTCTTCATCAATTATCTATTTTATTTCATATTATTTGTTTATTTATATGTAATAAACGCACAAATTTTTTTGTAAGCATGAAGTTGTAGGAGATTGGCCTCTTCCAATTCTAATTAAACCTTGATGAATATTTTTCACAATAAAATCAAATAACTATTGTAACTCCCATTTCATATAATTGGTCTTTATATACTAATATTGTTCATTGCATAAAATTTGTTATTCTCATTTTTTATATTTTATTTTATGCCAACGTTGCCAATGAAAGCAAGGGGTTTTTATAAGCTTATGCTAATTTTCAAGATTTATTCCGTCCAAGATAAAGTCGTCACATTTTCGGTAAGTTTCTTATTTCTCGGAATTTGGGTTCATATTTTTCGATGAGTTTGATTTGATTTTTGGGCATTGTTTATCATTTTTTTTTTATTTTTAGGGAGATTTCTTCTATCAAGAATAAGGTTTCGCATTTCCGGTAAGTTTATTTTTTTTAATTTGTGAGTTTGATTTGATTTATGGGTATTATTTTTCCTTTTGTTAACATTCAAGGGGATTTCTACTATCAAGAATAAGGTCGTTGCATTTCCGGTAAGTTTTTTATTTCCCGGAGTTTGGTTTCAATTTTTACGGCGAGTTTTATTTGATTTTGTGCATTGGTTTTTCGTTTGTTGATTTTTCAGTGGTATTTCTTCAATCAAGAAATATATCGTTCCATTCTTGGTTAGTTTCTTTTCCTCTTTTTGTTGATTTTTCATGGGGATTTATTCAATGAATATAGTACGTTTTTTTCTTCAATTTTGTTGGTGGCGCACGTGATTCTAGCAGGGGTGTTACATTTCGATCGATTTCGATGTAGCTATTTTCGATCGTGGGAAATCTATGCAGTTGGAAACGTATGTCTAATATAATGGACACCAATATTTTTTCCTGTGTTTATTATTGTATTGTTAAGCTTTTGGTTTCTGATTATGCATGTATGCTCGGTAGTTTAAATGATCGTTCTTTGCTTTCTATGTTGCTTGCTATCATGTTTCTGATGGTGGAATTCCAAGCCCTTTCCATATTTGCCAAAAATATTGTAAGACTGCATTAATGGGTTTTGTTTAGATTTAGTATCAAATAAATATATTTGCATATCTTTCCATTAAAATCTGTTGACAAATATATAACCATTTTGGGTGGTGTGATTGTATTTCAAGTGAGTTCGTATATATTATGTTCAAAATTAGATGTATTTGTAGGACTCTTTTCCGATTCAAATTATTGGTCAGAATTCTCTACAACAAACAAAATGATATAACGTATCAATACAAGTCAATAAGAATTAAGATGCAACTAATTTGCTATTCAGAAGACAATTTATAGTTAAAATATTACATACTTTTCTTTTTTATAACACAATATATATATATATATATATATATATATATATATATCTCGTAATCCATAGATTTTAATTCACATTTTAGGTTTCTTAAATTATCTTTATTTAGTTCTTATTTCATTTTTTTGTTGTTCTTATTTTTTTCTAATCGAGGCACTAATTTCAACGTAAAACTTTAAATGTTATGAATGTATCAAAATGTGGAAAGAGCAAATGAATCCTTTTGGATAATGTTTTATTGTCTTTGGATAAGAACGTGTCAAATAAGATTGTGTCAAGATGTCCAATAGTCCCTCTCTCAATATTGAAATTCAATTTTTTTTTATTCTTCACCTATTTTATTGTTTTAGTATTAATATAAAATCGATTCAATATAATTTATTTTATCAATTTTGAACAGACTATTCTATTCTTATATTGTTCGTCAATTCTTTTTGTAAATAATATTTAGTTGTAATTATTTTTTCAAATATTACAATATAGATTAGTTATTTACTCATGTTTAACATTTGACGATAATATTACTTAGATATACTTATATTTAATGTAATTATTTCGATTATAACACAATTTATATTAACTTATTCAATATTTTTAAATTAAACGAGTGATTTTCTCGCCACCGCACGGAGCGCGGTGCCGTCCACTACTTCCTATAAATACACAAGAAAAAAAAAATTCCATTTGATTTTGCATCATTTCGCCTACTGCATACTATTATTCTCGATATATCCAGAAAGCATCAAAATGAAAAACAATGATAGCAACTAGCAAGCCCCCTAAAAAAAATAGTAATCAATCACAAGGGAACTATGGGATATATAGAGAACAAACAATCAAAGGAATTAATATTATAACAAAAAAGGGGATTCAATGCCATGAGAAAATTGAATGAGTATAGTGATAACTAGGGTCTAATTATTTTTAAAGACCCAAATATTAAAGTGAAGTGATTTTAATTTTTTTTTTGGAGTCTTAAATTTAATTTAAGTGATTTTAATAATAAAAAATAATAATTTAAGTGACTTGGGGACTTTTAAATTTATTTTTTTGGAGCCTTTAAATTTATTTTACTAAAGGCGCGTGGGTGTAATCCGCCTACCCTCCGGCACGGCGACGTGCTAAATTATAATTCAGTATATATAGTACACACCAAAAATAATATAAATTATGAACGCCATATCTAAGCATACATTTTAAGCAATATATATACTTGTATTGGAGTGTAAAAGCAAACACGTATTACTCAACGAGTGCCATGAACGAACATAGTTGCAACTTGCAAGTTGGAACATTTATAGAGAAAAAGTCATAATAAATTAATAATCACGTGACTTAGCAAATTATCATTCTGCTTCATAGTTAATAGACATTAGACCAGGCACCAAGAAATAATAATATTCGTTCTCACTGATGGAATAATAAGACATTTGCGGCAAAAGTATTACAAAATGTCTTTCTATACGCGGTATATTCAAAATTTCATTTTATCGTGACAAAGTTTCAAAAACAAAAATGTTACCCTGAGCTTTATAATTTATTTATCATGAAAGAAGTTCTACAAAAAAAAATTTGCCACGACAAAATAAAATATGACATATAAGAAAATACTCTGTGCTACTTTACCGCAAATATTCCTATGTATAAAATATATAATTATTATATTGGTATTCCTAGTCACCATTTTGTACATTAACATCGTGATGTTTTACTAATTGAAACATCGTCCTACGATCCTATCCCTTTTATGCAGAGGCAACGGTGCTATAATTTTTAGCCGGAAGGGCAATTGAGCACAACTCTAGAAGTTGAGGGGGGGAGTTATTTATGAATGGAGATGACTGACGTGGCTTTGAAAATTGGCTATACAAGAGGTCGCTGACGTGGAAAGTCATAAACAAACAAAAGATCAGAAGTCCGACTCGTGCATGATGACGTGTAAAGACCAATTGGGTCAGTCCTACGTGCGGCTATATAGGATTTTATTATTATTTTTATTTTTGGATTTTAAGCTTTTGTTGAAAACTTGAAATATTATAATACAAAATTTTCAATTATAGGTCAAAGCTCAAGGGGGTTTATAAATGACATCTTTAACTAGGGGTGAAAGCGGAACCGAGAATCGGGAAATTAGTTGTTTTTGGTACTTATTCTAAAAGTTCGGGATTTTTATTTTCGGTACCGGTTCCCGGTTCCGGTTGTAAATTTCCCTATTTTTTTAAAAACCGGAACCGGTACCGGGAAAAAGTAAGAAAAGATTCGTGAAAAAATTTGGCACTAACACGAGACAAAAAATAATGGCCGAAACAAAAACTTAACACAAGACAAAAATTAATGGTCGAAAAAAAAACTTAACATGAGACATAGATTTTGCTTGCGAGTGAAATCTTCTAGTTGGAAGACAAAGACATGTAATCGACGATAGAGGGTTCTCGGCGAAGAGAAGAATATGACGTCACGATGGATGAGAGAGGGAGAAAAAGATATTGAAAGGGTCGAGAAAGGAAAACGGTAAATATTAAACCCCAAATAACGAAAAAATACGCATAGTTTAAGTCATAAAAAACGACATATAACCCAAAAATTACAATAAGCATACAAAATATTTAAAAACAACATACTATGATAACATCTAAAACTACATGTAATTTAAAACCAGAACCGGTACCAAAAATCGGGAAATTTTACTTATGGTTTCGGTTCCAGTTCCCAGTTCCATAAACCGTGAACCGGGAAGTACCGGTTCCCAGTTTAGAACTAAATATCCCTTATTTTTTTTAAAACCGTTCCGGGACCGGTACCGAAACCTGGACAAAACCGGGAAACGGTTGCAAAATTTTCACCCCTATCTTTAACTATTTTAATTTTCAAACAGTTAAGTTTTGTTATTTATTTGACTAGAAATATTGGTTAAGCTTAAGCCACCAATATCCCTACATATAAATAAATTATAATATATCCAGCAAGTTATTGCAACTGTCTGATATAAGCTTTTATTCATAAATTTACAATCTAAAACCCTAAACCGCTAAAAGAAATAATTAAAACAAAAACGTTCAAAAAAAAAATAGAAATCATATCAGGAATAGAAATTTGCTTTAAACTCTCTGATCTGACCATTGACGATACACATTTCAGCTTCGCGCCAGGTAAGAAAGGGACGAGCCTTCTAACTTCTTCTTTATGAATAAAGAAACCATTTTTATTGATTTCCCGATTTTTTTTTTGACAGAATTTCCCGATTTCTTTATTCATTTTTATATACATGAAATCTTGTCGTGTCCCTGTTTTGGCCGAGAACTATTAGAATATTCTGGTCAAGTTGCTCTTGCGTTTTGGCTTAGAAAATCGTTTGGTGAGAAATCATTGTTGTATATTATAAAATATACTTGCAAAATTATTCATAAATTGTGACGCGGAAATGAGTTGGAGCCACTTGGCTTATAGGTCGATGGTGATTTGGGAAAAAGACGTGCAAAAGTCACTTGATTTTGGAGCCCTCGCAGCATCAAAATCATGAATATTGCCTTATTTTTCAACATTTATTGTCAACGAAATTTAATAAATTTCTCAAAACCCATTTCGAAAGATTCGATATTTAAAACTGGGATTTTCTCAAAATCTTGGTTGAGTGGATAAATCTGGTTGTATAAATGGGGCAAAAAGACATGCTTGAAAAGGGAAATCTTCCATGGCCCTCCATGTTTGAAGAGTCAAGACATTGAAAATGGATTAATTTCACTCTTTGACATCTTAACTTAAAAGGAAAAAAATAAAATAAAGAAGAAGAAGAAGAAGAAGAAGAAGAAGAAGAAGAGAATCTTTGGTTTGTGAATTAGACTAAATTGAAACTCACAACGCACGTTTCTTTGTGTCTTCACCTACCCCCAAATCCTTCACATGCTTGAGGGTTGGAACTTAACCCAAACATGGAATATTCAATTTCCCATATTTATTTTTATTTACCCTTTTCTTCAAAAGTTTCAGTCTTATCCATTTATCTACCTTTTTTTTTTTGGCTCAACCAACCCCCCACCAACTTCCATTGTATAAAATTAAGCCATTTCTTGCATTGTATAGCAAGTTGGATTCTTTACACTTTGTATATTTAGTAGCTATTTTCTTCTACATTGTAGTGTGCTTTTGGTTAGAAGAAGAAAGAGTGTTTGGCAATGAGGAAAATCTCAACCATGGTTTGTGCTCCTCTCACGGCTCACTCCGTTGAGCAATTGGTGAGCCAAATGCACGAGGCCAAGCAGCAAGGAGCTGACCTGGTTGAGATCAGATTGGACTGCATCGAGAATCTCGAGCCCCGAAAAGCCCTCGAAACCGTCCTTCGCAACAAATCACTGCCCGTGATTATCGTGTTCCGGTAAGTTCTCGGTTTCTTTCTAGTGTATTGGTGTGTCAATGTCGTGGCAAAGCGTGAATGTGAAGCCTCCTTTTGGTTAATGGTTTCAGGGGAATGCAGCATGGCGGTTCGTACGAAGGCGAGGAGGAGTATCGAGTGGAGACGCTTTGTTTAGCGTTAGAGTTAGGAGCGGATTACGTCGAATTCGATCTTGAGGTACAATGCTGCTTAAAAACTCCTCGAGTTTAATTGAAAATAAATATTTCCATTCACTGTCCCGCACTAAAAACCGTGACCGGGAGTTCCCGGTTCATGGTATTACATAAAAAAAATATCGGTTTTCTAATTTCTCGTGCGTTTTTAGGTCGCTTCTAAGCTTATGGAAGAAAACAGAATACATCAGAATGATAGACACAACAGAATCATTGTATCTTGCTACGAAAACGGTTCGACCCCTACAGAAGAGGAAATGAGCTACACTATAGCCAGAATGCAATCTACCGGCGCTGACATCATCAAGCTCGTGATCAACGCTGCCGACATCACGGAGTTACCGAGAATTTTCCATCTACTATCTTGCTGCCAGGTCTGACTTTTTAGTTTTGAATTTCTCAATGTTTGATTGCAGATTACTCTTGAACATGTTGTAATATGCTTTTGAATTTTCAGACTCCTCTCATTGCATACTCTTCTGGAGAGAGAGGCCTAATCAGCCAGATACTGTCGCCGAAATATGGCGGCTTTTTAGTGTATGGATCAATAGAAGGCGACTCTGTCCCGGGTTTACCAACCTTAGCCAGCCTCAGAGAAGCCTATAAAATTAAACAAATAAACGAGGAGACTAAAGTTTTTGGGCTCATCTCCAAGCCCGTTGGCCACAGCAAAGGCCCGTTGCTGCACAATCCCGTCTTCAGGCACGCGAACTTCAACGGAGTTTATGTTCCGATGTACGTCGACGATCTCAACAAGTTCTTCAGCGTTTATCCTAGCCCGGACTTTGTCGGATTCAGGTACATATATCCTATATTAAAGGCGTAATATTATATAGAAGCTCTAATCTTAAGTGTTGATTAACATGTATTTTGCTGGGGTTTTTAGTGTTGGAATTCCGTACAAAGAAGCTGCCATCGGGTGCTGCGATGAAGTACATCCGCTTGCCGAGGTTGGATCAATTTTCGGTTTCGAATTTCCTCTGTAGAAAAAATTGATTATAACGTAGTAAAATATATATATGAGTTTTCTAATTTATTTAACATTTTTTTTTTCATATTTTTTCAGTCTATAGCAGCTACGAATACGATAATAAGGCGGCCTGGAGATGGAGAGCTGATCGGTTACAACACGGACTGTGAGGCTGCAATAACTGCAATAGAGGACGCTCTAATCAAAGGCACGCCCAAAATTTTCCCGGATTATTATTATTATTACTTTTTATATTTTTGTGTTTTTTGGGATTTAGAGCAAGAAACTTGTGTGGCATGAAAGAGCATTTTTCCCAATTTTTAAATATATATTTTTATTCGTCTTTTGACTCGGAACTTTTTAAATGTGACAGAGTACACTTATGGAGATACGAATATGATGTCCCCGCTTAACGGCAAGATGTTTGTGCTGGTCGGTGCTGGAGGCGCTGGCCGAGCGCTGGCATTCGGGGCCAAAGTTAGAGGAGTCCGAGTGGTCGTTTTCGACATTGATTATGGTATGCAAACGAAGAAATGTTTTATATGCTAAGAAGAGTTAAAAATTGGTGTTTGAAGATTTAAGTGAGGATTAGATCTGAATAATTTATTTTATTGATTAAAATAAAATATTTATATAAAGAATGTTACACAACAAAAAATATACCTCAAATATACACATTTGAATTATTTATGCTAACAAATGTTTTCCTGATTTTTCTTCTTTGGTTCAAAAAGATCGAGCGAAATCACTCGCTTGTGCTGTGAACGGCGAAGCAAGGCTTTTCGAAGATTTGCCGGTTTTCCAGCCGGAGAAAGGAGCAATCCTTGCCAATGCGACGCCGATCGGAATGCATCCAAACACAGATCGAATTCCCGTATCAGAGGTCCTTTTCTTTCTTAATTACTACGTTTTTTTAATCAAATTTAGCTTCTTTATTGAGATGGATTTTGTTATTTTTTCGCTTATAGGCGAGCTTGAGAGACTATCAATTAGTGTTCGACTCGGTTTACACGCCTCGAAAAACCCGGTTATTGAAAGAATCAGAAGCCGCAGGCGCTGTCACTGTCAGCGGCGTTGAGATGTTTCTCCGGCAGGCCATTGGTCAGTTCAAACTCTTCACGGGTACTGGACAAGGTAAATTATATATTTATTTTGTCACTTCTATACATACATAACACATTATATGGTTTTTTATATAATTTTCCTGATGTTGCAGCTCCGGTGGAATTGATGCGTGAGATTATATGGAACAAGTTTTAATGCTGTGGAATTAAAGAAAATATCAATAAATTTGTAAAGTATTATGTAACATTTATAAACTGCATATAATTCGGTATGCAGATTCAATTCATTATTAAAGTTCAATGCCAATATCAATAACCTTCATGAGTTCATGTGATCGGGTTTTTTTCATCTTTATATTTAAGTAAATGAATAAATAAACAGTATAATAAAATTACGAAAATAGAAGCGTGTTGAAATAACCGTTCGTCATATTGAACCTCATAAACGACAATATATTATATATACCAAAACGTACAACACGATTTAAGATTATAGGCACTAAAAGAAGGGAAATAAAATAATAAAACAAAACAATAGTGGGAAAAAGAACAAAAAACCTATGATTGGTACTTAATAATAGTATAGAGACTATAGAGACTATTGTGACAAAATGAAGTATTTTGACTAGAAATCTCAAACAAAGTTATTTTTTACAAAATACACACTAATCGTAGGCGTCGCGTATTACTTACTAATTGCTTGAAATACAGTAGCGAAGTCAAACTCCGTCAATATGATGTCACCGTGATGACACCGTGGTGAGAATAGTAAAGAAAGATACGGGTCGTTTTTAAAGTTTCTGTTGCACTTAAAGTCTTAATATGATATTTTCATTCCACCCATACGGATCCAACCATTAATTGCCATGCGTCCAAAAAGGTATTGACCTCGAAAATTCCTAACTTAAGGTACTTTCGTTACAATTGAGTCTTTTATAATCTTAATTTTGATGTCCATGCTCTCTTTCGTCCAACTCCTCTCCGCCTTTCTAATTACACTAAGTGCCAAACACCTTCTCGTCGCGAGCTCTAAATTTGGCCGTTGACCATATGCTTCTTGTATTCGATCCTTCAACAATATAATATAAATTATAATGCTTTATTAATTAACTAATGAAATAATCGGACAAAAATGTTTAATTTTTAGTCAATGGGAACCGCATGGATCCAAAGACTAAGCTTTTGTTCGTTAACGCTAATTGCCTTTGACTTGACAATTTCATGTCACCTGCTTACCGCGCGTCATTTTTTTTTATGATTTTAATGAAATAAATAATACATTTTTTTATTTTTAATATAAGAATTCCCAAATGAAGAAACACAAATGGTCTTCTATTACGTAAGTATTGTAACTATATATATATATATATATATATATATATACACGCACACCTAACTCACCAACCCCAAAACCCAAAACCAAGTTTCTCTCACCTAACTCCGCCATTAAAATCTGTTGTCAGAGTGATCCACTTCCTCCTCTTCGACCTCCAAGCTCAGCCTCAGGCAAGCAAGACTCTCAGAACAAGGCAAAGATGACTCTTAGTAGCAGCTTCCCGGTTCAAATTCTTCTCTCTCTCGTGATCTTCACGTTTCCATTGATATATTCACTTCGATTTGGTTCTGCGTTTTGATTGATCCGCATTTATATGAATACGATTTTCGCTATTTGATTAGATTTCATAATCGCTAGCAAGAATTTTTCTGTTCTGCTCATTTATATATAGAATTCTCATTTTGGCTGATTGTAAGTCAATGAGCTCATTGAAGATTTTGATTTCGAAGTCAGCCCATGGTCAACGATTCAACTTGAGTCCATACTGATTGCCGCCACGTGCGTTGACTGTATTCTGCTTGTAGCTGCGTAGCTCTGAGCTCCAAAACGACAGTGAGATTAGAAGAAACTCGACGATGATCTGCGCGCCGGCGATGGCAGAATCTGTCGGTGAGATGGTCGATCAGATGAGGAGGGCGAAGGATTTGGGCGCGGACCTCGTCGAGATTCGGGTTGACTTCTTGAAGAACTTCAGACCGAGAGAGGATCTTGAGATTCTTATCAGAGAGTGCCCTTTGCCAACTCTCGTCACTTACAGGTACGCCAAGGAAGGGCAGGAATGTCTTTGATATTAAGGGTATTTCGGTCTTTCCTTCGCTTCTGTCAATAGGGTTAGGACAAGACACAAGTCGATTACTTTCCCTTTGCAAGTTCGGTATAATGTTGGTAAATTATCGTCGGTCAATTTGTGATTGTTTCGTGTTTGTTTGGTATTCCGGACTGTATCATGTATGTTTATATAGATATATATGTACGTGCATGAATCTTCCTTTATGGGTGATCTATGCCTAGACCTGTGTGGGAAGGCGGTCAGTACGAAGGTGACGAGAAAAAGCGCCAAGAGGCATTGCTCATAGCCTCGGAAGTCGGGGCTGATTACATCGATATTGAGCTGAAGGTAGTGATTCAAAAACAAAACCAATCACATTGTACAATCAAACTTCCTAAAGTGATGAAAAATGTATGTAACTTTCTTTATCGAAGGTAGCGGACGAGTTTTTCAACACCCTGCAATGGAATAAGCCACGCGAGACCAAAGTTATAGTATCGTCGCATAATTACCAAAAGACCCCTTCTGTGGAGGAACTAAGTGAGCTCGTGGCCAGAATTCAGGCCACCGGAGCTGATATAGTGAAGATTGCCACAACCGCCGTGGACATCTGCGACTGTGCAAGCATGTTTCACATGCTCGTGCATTGCCAAGTAAGTTTCCGATGAATGGTAATTCAAAACATTTGTACTAAGCGCAAATGTCGCCGATTTACATGATTAACAAGTCCAGCGCGCTGCTTATATTTGTCTGTGCTGAAGCCACAAAGATCTGTCATGTTCAAGTACAACTATCAAAAATTGGGAAACCACAATCGCACAAATCAAAACATACTTGGAACATTTTCGGTAATGACGGACCTTCAGCCATGCCAACAGTGGCCTTGGCCCCTCCAAGTTTTCTGAAAATTACTTTAAAGCTTCCATATTATTTTAAAAATTTGTGCATTTTCAATACTTTCTTGGCTGTTCTAAATTTTTACTCGTGGTTCCGAATCCTTATAATATCTTATTATGAAACTTCAGGTGCCAATCATTGGTCTTGTTATGGGCGAGAAAGGTCTGATCGCACGCGTTCTCACAGCAAAATTTGGCGGATTTCTCACTTTTGGCTCACTTGAAGCGGGATTTGTATCAGCTCCCGGGCAACCAACTATATCAGAATTGTTGGATTTGTACAACTTTAGGCAAATAGGATCCGATACCAAAGTACATGGTGTGATCGGAAACCCGACTGGTCACAGTAAAAGCCCTCATCTCTACAATGCAGCATTCAAATCCATCTGCTTCAATGGGACGTATTTGCCATTGCTGGTTGACAATGTCGCAAGCTTCCTAGAAACTTACTCTTCACCAGATTTTGTTGGATTTAGGTGAAAAATCAGAAGCTTCAGAAAAAACATGATGTGAAGCGGGCAATAATATGTTTATCTTTCTGAACAGCTTCACCATTCCGCACAAAATGGCCGGTCTCAACGCCTGCGACGAAGTCGATCCGATCGCTAAGGTTTGCCATCTTTTCTCGATGAGTTTTCGCTTCTTTTGCCCCGAATCGATCACCATGATCTTATTTTCCAGGAGATTGGAGCGATTAGCTGCATGATCAAGAGTCAAAACGACGGGAAACTGGTGGGCTACAACATAGATTACCTCGGAGCTATCGCAGCCATTGAGGATGGCCTGCGAGGTGATCGGTTTCGTATAAACATCCATCGTTGTCATTTAGTATCTAAAAAAGTATTCTACTACAGAGTTGCAGGGCATCAATTACGTGCCCGAAGCTTCTCTCTTGGATGGGAAGATGTTCGTCGTCATTGGAGGCGGTGGCACCGCGAAGGCGCTCGCTTTTGGCGCGAAAGAGAAGGGAGCGAGGGTTGTTATAGCCAACCGAACGTTTCGTAAGAATCTCCACGTTGTCACATTCTTTTTTCCAATCTGGTTCATCATCTGATCACTGCTATACAAATAGAATGAACCCCATTGTTTTTGCTCAAACTCTGTGTTTAATCTTAGAGAAAGCCGTTGAGCTAGCAAGTAAAGTTGGGGGCAAGGCAATCACTTTGGCGGAGCTGGAAAATTTCTGCCCGGAAGAAGGGATGATTCTCGCCAATGCGACACCCGTCGGGATGGAACCGAGCATCGAAGACACACCCTTAAATAAGGTTTCTTCGCTCACAAGTTTCGTTTGAATAATGTATGAGTTTGATCAAGTGTATTGTTTTTTTTTGGGGGTATTAAGCAGAAAGCTTTGGGAAACTATTGCCTGGTATTCGATGCAATCTACACGCCGAAGCTGACGAGGCTTTTGAAAGAAGCGCGGGAATGTGGCCACGGTTTATGGCACGGAAATGTTCATCAACCAAGCGTTTGTGCAATTTGAAAAATTTACTGGCTCGCCTGGTTAGTTCACCGATTAAACATATATTTCTAGAAATCCAACACAAAATATCTATAAATGTAAAGAGAAAACGAAACATGAATTTTATGTGGAAACTTAATCTGGGAAGAAAAACGGGCATAGGAGATGATCACCAAATATAACAATAGCGGAGAGAGAGGGAGAAAATATAATTAGCCCTAAAACGTCAATTACATAAAAATGATTGACAGTTTTTACTTATTATCGAAAGATCGAACCCGCATTTTTGTAAAAAAAAATCAAAGAAATTTGAATACCCGATATTGGAGTACAAAAAGTGCCACATACAGTAGTTGGTAATTCGGTTACGGTAAAATTGGTATTTTAACTGCATTTACCATTCCGGTCCCGGAAGCCAGATTATCAAACTCATACTTCTGACATTGAACATAAAAAAATCCTAATACAACATCACGCTGACAAAATTGATATATATATATAATTATAAATGTCTCATACTGTTTATCTACTTCTTCATTATTATATTATTTTATTGATCAAAACAGTAACACTAATGTAATTTATAGTCTTTCGGTGAAGTTAGTCTAAAAATAATGATCACTGATTCTCATATTTCTATGATGTATCAACTCATATATTTGTTAATTTTTTTTGAAGTAATATATATATATATATACACTGTTAGTTCTTCGGTTATTTTTTTATTACAATACAATATCATTTATATTTGATTCCCGTGTCTTTGCATTGCAGCACCAAAGCAATTGATGAGGGATGTCTTGCAGAAAAACACATAAGATGGAATTTGCATTTAAGTCCCTCCAGATTCACATATATTCATATTGCGACCCCTGATTCTTTTTTTTTTATTCCTATTTTGCTCGTACATTATATTCCCACAACTTTTTTATACAAGGAATGTGGGCATAGTGTTCATTTTCCCCCCCTCAGTGGATTGGTCTTTGGCCAAATACAGTTATACATTTTTTAGTCAAATTTCAACTGATTTTCTTTTTTGGTAGGCTATATAAAAATACAGAATAACTGAATAACAAATACTAATTTTCAATTTTTTGTGCCAATTGTCAAATAATTTGAACTTTGACTACAAAATTTATAACTGTATTAGTGTATTTGGCCATGTGCCAACTGTCAACTATAGAAATCCAGCTATCTTTCAGTGTGTGTGATTTGTTATATTCCAATTATTCATTCAAATTAAGTGGATTAGTTAACAAATAAGTGTGATATTTCTATTAATTAAAATTTGAAGGAAAAAAAAAAGGTGAGAATATTATAATTTTGCTATGATTTACAAAAGTCTAAAAGGGAAAATGATATTGAATAGAAATAAACAATAGTATAACAATATTTTATAATTTTAATTCGATATCATACAATCATATTCATTGATGTGAGATATTTATAATCCACAAATTTTGTTCTTACGTTCAAATTCTACGTAATAGAAAACAAAATAATAGTGTCTAGAGTGGTGTAAATATAGTGCATAACAGACATCTTTTTTAACCCGGACCCGGACTGTCCGAGTCCGTATGTTTTTATATAATTTTCTGGGTTTAAAATGGCATTTAAAAAAATAATAATTTCCCGGCCCTGGATCAGACCAATTCCGCTTTCTTTTATGGACACGGATCAGTCCGAGATTTTTTTTTTTTTTAATATGGGTTCCGGGTTAGGTTTTGACTGAATATTTACAGGACTAGGTCTAGGTTTACATAAATAAAGAATCTAATAACAAACAAGTCTTCCAAAAAAGTAAATTGAGCCCCCAAAAAAATGTTGTACAAACTTTTTCATCCATTTTCAATATATTATAAAAACAAAAATTAAGCAATAAATCTTTTTAATCTTGTTTATCCTAAGCTTTTGATATTGCTATTATCGAGTTATAATATAATTCGATATATATTTGTAAGTACTAGATTGATTGTACCATCTATTATAAGATTCTATTTATATTATGGAATCTCTTGAGTTCTTCATCCTCACAATTGAAAATTTATTTTAAGTGCTATATAATTTTTTTTTATTTCTTTCCAATATCAAAGGTGTAAAATTCGAAATATCAATAAATGCGAAATTTAAAATGTTTGAATCCTAAGGTGAAATAGTTTACATGAAGGGAGCAAATAGCAAATTAATAAAGTAAATTCAACGTAAGAAAATCAAGAAGCTAGCCAATGGCCCAATAATAAGAGAGCGTCTCCCGGCGAGTTTCTAGATAATTCCAAACCCCTCAGATCTGACAACTTGCAATTTGGTTCCTATTATTTTGTATAATTTGCACATTCCCCCCTAAATTGATTGGCATGTGCACAATATGTCCAATAAACTTAGATTTTAGCGCAAATGTACATGGTAAGCTTAGTTGATTGTTTATGAACTCATTTAAGCTAATTTATGGAGTGAGTTCTAGTGTTCTACACAGTACATACACGCATCATTATACCCTTTGGCAGGGGTGAAATATTTATCCGCCATCCGCTGATCGCAACCGTATCCTATTCGCTCCGCTACGAAATATTCGCATTTTTATCCAATTTTAATCAATCGCTTAATATGGTTATGGATATCCTTTTCAGAATTGGATTGGTTAATGGTTATATTTTTTAATTTAAATTGGATATCCGCTTTAACCGCAATCAGATTTTAAATATAAAAATAATAAATTAAATATATATTATATATAAATATTTTTATTTTATTTTATTAGTGCTATCGGTGGATTGGATTGTCCCTTATATTAACCTAGGTATGTCATATTCCTACTATGTCCATTGTTGTTTAAATATAGTATTTATTATAATTCAGATTTCATCTTGGCTTTTTAATAATCGTTTGTATTCATATTTGTATCTTTAGAATATGTAGCTAATATTCTAGTGTTAGACCATATGATTTTGTGGTCTTTTATGTCATACAAATATAGTTTGGTACTTTAGTTATTTATGAAATATTATTTATTATATTTTTGAATGTTTATGTTTCACTATTCTTACTATATTTTTATGTATGATGTATTTATTTTTTCACTAACAAAATTAATTGGATAATATCCGATATCCGCCTTAAATTAACCAATTCGATCCGCTAACTGCTAACCGCTAACCGCATTTAAATTGGATAATCGAAAATAAAAATGGTTAATGGATACATTTATTTTATATCCACATATGTGGATACGGTTAGTCAACATGCCCATATCTTATCCTATCCTATCCACTTTCACCCCTACCCTTTGGCATAGGCTTGGTTGTGGGTTCCTATTTATCAGCATTCTAAGTCTGGAAGTTCGGAATATTAATGTCCTTTTTAATGTCAAATTATACTATAACTATGTTATAACAGTCGCAATTCGCAAACATGTATTTGATATATAGATAGTCGAATATTACGATGAACACTATTCTTTCACGACCATTTATTTTTTAAATTAAAAAAAACTCATAATCATTTATTGCCTCTTATTTCGTTTCGCTTATACTTTTGTAGCTCATATTCATAGCTTTAAAAGATCGAAAAATCCAAAATATAGAGAACAAAAAATATTACACAAAAAAACAAAAAAAAACCTAGAGAGGCACTATGTAGACCGACAAGACTCAAATACGAGACGACGAGCCCATCTCCGGCAATCGCTAGGGCTGTAACCGGAGCGCGTATCCGGTTTTTTGGAACTACCCGTATTCGAATCTGATTTTTCGGGTATTCAAAAATCACTACCCGTATCCAGATCCGAAAATCTGGATACCTATTTTCAAAACCCTGTTTAATTACCCGTATCCGGTTTTGATATCCGGATTCAGATATTATCTGGATATCCGGAATTCTACCCGGATCCGAATTAGAAAAAGAAAAAAAAGAAGTTAAAACGTATGTCTCATTTCTCAACCACCATAAAAACCGTACATATGTTGACATTGTCTCAACTAACAACCACCAAAAAACAGTACAAATCATTACATATGAAAATAAAAATGAAATGTCGACTCGAAGCGAGAGTGAGTACTGAGTATTGACTATTGAGACTTGAGTAACCCTAAAGATTGAATTAAAAAAATATAAAATGAAAATAAACCGGGTTTAAAACCGGATACGGGTATCCGAATTTTTAAATAACAAAACCCGTATCCATAATCGGATCTAAATTTTAAAATCGAATACGGATGAGGATGCGAGTTTAAAACCGGATACCGGGTTTTCGTTACAGTCCTACTACGAGCCCCATCCAATAGCAACATAAGCAAAATAGGAAACATTTACTCAAAATGAATTTTAGAGGGGCACTTTGACGCAAATCGACGAGTTGAGGGGGGCAAAAGTGCAAATGTTTGACATTTTTGGTTCCCCCAGAAAAGAGAAACCTAAAAGAGCAATTTTAGAGAAAGCAAGGGGCCAAGTTTCAGAACCCTCCCTCCCCAAATCTTCTCCAAATTTTCCCTTCCCGCTCTCCATTTTCCCTCTCTTTCTCGCCCACTTTCTCTCTACCCAAACAGCACCTCAAGCCTCTACCGACTCCATTTCCCTCCAGCTTTCTCGGATTTCAACCCACTCTCTCTTCGCCGCGCGGTAATTACTCTCCATCTACTGCTTTCTTTTCCAGAATCTGCTCTCGCTTTCGTGATTAATCCCAACTCTAGGGCCTCTATACTTTGTTTTTGTTGTGTTTGTGTGTGTGTGTGTGTATATATTGTGCTTGGTGTTTTCGGGAAATGCATGTCTTCAATCGTGTCTTTCGATTGCGTTTGGATCTGCGAGCTGACGTTTTTCTGCTTCTCAGCAGGCGAGAATGAGTTGATGCCACTCGAAATTTTCACGGGACATAGCTGGAAGCTTTTGCTGAAAGGTTAGTGTTCTGTATGTATGTAGAGATATAGATGTGTTTTGGGTGAAAAACTGAATCATTGAAGTCTGAGATATGTTCGTTGATTTGAAAACTCGTTTGAATTTGCCCATGTTTTGAATCAGGACGAATGGTGAAAGGTCAGATTGGTTAATCTTAGCGTGGTGTCAGTTTTGACCATAATTCGATGATGGAGTGCAACAAAGAGGAGGCCCTCAGGGCAATGGAGATTGCGGAGAAGAGGATGCAGGGGGAAGATTTTGTAGGAGCTCGGAAGTTTGCGGAAAAGGCGCAGCGGTTGTATCCGGATCTCGAGAATATTTCCCGGCTTCTTACGGTGTGCGAAGTCCACTGCTCTTCGCTGATCAAGATCGGAGGCAAGGATAATGACTGGTACAAAATTCTCAATCTTAATCCAACGGTTGACGAGGCAACCATCAAGAAGCAATACCGGAAGCTCGCTCTGCAGTTACACCCTGACAAGAACAAGTTTGCGGGTGCTGAGGCGGCTTTCAAGCTGATTTGCGATGCAAACAGGGTGCTTTCGGATCAGGCAAGCCGCGTTCCTTTTGACCGAAAGTACAGAGATTTGGCCCGAAGTACATCGTCAAAGACACAGGCAAATGGACGGAGCCATAATGGTGTTCCTGAGATTTTTCGGCAACGGAGCAATCCGCCGACACAACAGGAAACCCGGACGTTTTGGACTTATTGTTCGTTCTGCGGTGCGAATTACCAATATTTTATAGGATGCATGAACTTGCTGGTGGCTTGTCAGAAGTGCCACAACGAGTTTGTTGCCAATGAAATCAGTCCTGACACTTTGAACCAACAAAAGGTTCCGATTCCGAAGCAGCGGCCGCAAGCCGAGAAGGCAAAGAGCCCCCTTAAAAGAACTGCAACGCCTTCTAAAGCTCCGAACCCGAAACCTGAGGAAGCAAAAGCTGCTAAGGTTAATCTGGAGAATGGAGACGTGAAAGCAGAAGTGCAAGGGACCGAAAAGTCCAAACCCAGTACTGCGAACCCTGAGAAACCCGAATCTTCAAAAGCTGTTCCCAAAAAGAGAGGTAGAAAGCGAATTGTTGAATCTTCTGATAGTGAGGATTTTGAAGAAAAAAGGGACGGGTCTTCTCAATCAAATGGCCTTTGCCGTCGAAGATCAGCGAGGCAAAAGCAGAATGTTTCTTATCAGGAATTCTTACGCGGCGATGATGATTTCGGGAATAAGCGAAAACGGTCCAAGGCTAGCAAATCATCGACTGTTGAAGATTCCAGTTTTCCCGAGTCAAAGGAAGAACAAATGTCAGATCATCACGAAGAAAAGTCCGAGACCGATACCAGCTCGGAGTCAACCTCAAACGAAGAGGCAGTTCCGGATAGTTTCCCGTATCCTGATCCCGAATTTCACGATTTCGATGGGGACAAGAGAGCCTCGTGTTTCGCCACTGGTCAAGTGTGGGCCACATTTGATACAGAAGAATCCATGCCGAGATTCTATGCATACATCAAGACTGTTATCTCTGCTCAATCCATGCTGACGATCACATGGCTCGAAGCCTATCCAAATAAACCGAATGAGATCAGGTGGTGTGATGCAGGATTACCAACAGCTTGCGGTAGATTTGAATTTGGGAGCAATGACGACGTGTCTTATGGCACATGTTCTCATCAGGTGCAGCATAATATAACCAAATTCAGGAATAAGAAAATTTTCTTGGTATATCCCAGAAAAGGAGAAACTTGGGCCATATATCAAAACTGGGATATTCAGTGGAGTTCCGACCCCGAAAAGCACAAGCCCTTCAAATACGACTATGTCGAAATCCTTTCCGACTTTGATGAGGAATTTGGTGCCAATGTCGCTTATTTAGAGAGAGTAAAGGGGTTTGTCAGTCTGTTTCGGCGTAACGGAGTTCGGTCATTTCGAATTCCTCTTGCTGATATATATCAATTCTCCCACCAAGTTCCTTCGCACCAAATGACGGGTAAGGAAAGACACGGGGTTCCCGAAGGATCTTTCGAATTCGATCCCGCTTCTTTACCCTCGTCTTTCTTCGACGGCAGCGATCTTGATGATGTTAAAAAGGATGACGAAAGCATCAATGGCGAAGAAGCTACTGTGTCCGAGGAGGTTCCATTACCGAGAAAATCTCCAAGAAAAGTTGGTAAGGACGCCTCAAAGAATCCCACTCCCTCGAAGAGAAGTGTGGCAGCGCCTCAAAGTCAGACCAACGAGAAGTTCAGCAGCCCGAAAAAGCCGGAGAGTAAACCTGAAGCAGAGGCCTTGAATCTCAGGCGATCACCTAGAGACGCAAACAAAAATAAAAGCGAGGCTGCAAATGGGAATTTCACAAAAGAAAAGAAGCCAACCAAGCAAACAAACTTGGAAAAAAGTTCAATCGCACAATTATTCCACAAATACGCCCCTGGGAATTCCAACGTTCCAAAATCACCTGGAAAATCTAGTGATAAATTGTCACAGCCAGAAAGCTTTGACTTTTCGAAGCTGAAGTTGAAGGAGAGTTTCAAGGTCAACCAGATCTGGGCAATGCCTACGAACGGCGACTTATTCCCCAAAACTTATGGTCAGATCAGTAGCCTCTTGTTCACCCCTGAATTCCGGATTTTCGTCAAGTTGCTCGATCAAAGCTCATCGCCCAAGGGCTCAAAAGATCCCGTTTCTTGTGGAATCTTCAAAGTCAAAGACGACGTATCCATAGCTTTCCCACTCTCCAGTTTTTCCCACTGCGTAAGCGCCGTTCCCGACAACAAAAAGCAGAGTTTCTCGATATACCCTCGAAAAGGCGAGATCTGGGCTCTGTACAAGAGCCACAACACAGACTCGACTTGCCCTAATCCGAGCAAGGGCGAGTGCGACATTGTTGAGGTGGTGGAAGAGGGCAAGAAGGGGAGGAAGGTAATTTTCCTGTCGCAGGAGGCAGGGTCTAAAACCCTGTTCAGTGCTCCGAGGATCCAGCGGTCAAAGTCCGGCGTGGTGGAGATTCCGAACACAGAGATCGCCAGATTCTCTCATCAGATTCCGGCGGTGAAACACGCCAGCTGTTGGGATCTCGACCCGGCGTCGACCCCTGAAGTGTAGTTTGTCGTTGGCACAAGTTTTCAGTTTTTATGCTCTCTTTTTGTTAGTGATGTTGTAGCCAAGATGGTCATTGTATGAATCGGTATAGTCATCAAAACAGAAATGCATGAACTTTGTTTCATGCTCTTAACACATCTTTGGTAGCAACGAGCTGCATTCTATAAAATACCGAGAGTACTCCGAAAAAATATGTATTATCGGTTGCCGAGTCATCACTTTGTTTCATAGGCTTTGTTTTTCGGTCAAGAATCATCGCTTAGGATTTTAAACGGAAAATTATCTCCCGTCAAAACTAGTCGTGTTCATATAGTTGAGATTTGTGGAGAATTAAAAAAAAATCGATTGGTATAATTCCCCCATGGACTCCAAATATGTTCTGGCTAAATTAAAAACGTTGATTTTGTAAGGGTGAAAGCAGCACCGGTAATAAAAAAAGAAATAGTACTTTTTTTTCTAATTTGATGCCGAAAACATAACTTATCCCAATCCCGTTTCGAAAACTTCAATTTTTAATGTTGATAACCCGGTGACGCACAAAATTCTCAATTTTATGTTTCATCTTTTTTTTTTAATGGATTTTATGTTTCATCTTTCAACGGGGACAGAATGTAGGACAAAAATCATCAACAGAAAATGTGTAAATTTAACACATCTACGTTGTTAGAGATGGCAGCAAATACCACAGGAGAATCCGGAGCTCTCTTTGTTACGTTGTGTGTTAGTACATAAAAAAAAAAAAAAAATCGACTTATATAATAATATAGTATAATATAATATCCTTATAAAATATAGTATTCTGATATTATATTTATTATTATTTACATGTTATATATTAGTAAATAGTAATACCAAAACACGCTTTTTCGAGCATACACTTCTCGGTCCTAAGCTTTCGAGCTTCTCATGAGCAATCGGTAAACTCACTCTTCTTCTCCTTCCTTGAATTGCTACGCAAGAAATCAATGGCTCTTTCTCTTTCTCTTCTAGTGCTTGTTCCAGTTGCCCTCTAATGAGGAAGTCGTGCTCTAGCTTTTTGCCCATCACATGTTCGACGTAATGTCTCATACATGTTTTGGTCCCAGGTTAGAGGTGAATGCACTTGGACTCTTTCCCGCGAGTGGGTTCATTCATTGTAACGGAAACATATCATGTTGAAGCGGGTTTTGCAGAAAGCGTGCCACAGCGAGATATGCCAAAGTTTCCATGTCCGCTCGGTCGGTTTTCACAGCGGACAGGTAATAGATCGAATCAATATACAGTTATCGATGGAGGAAGGGCGAAACCCGTTAAGGGTATTTCGGTCAGTTCACATGTTTGGTCCGCCTAATAGGCGCCCGCCCATGTTGGGGGCTGAACGGGGTTTATATGGTTTCTTAGGAGAGTGTTCGATCTTGCTCTCGGAGGAAAGGTCGGTTTGTTATTTGTTATTCACTCCTAGTGAAGCGAAAAAGGAAATTCATCACTTTGGTGAATTCCCTTTGGCCAAAATTTGTGTTTGATTGACATTTACCTCAATCCCGGATCCTACTTAGTTGTTTTTTTTTTCTTCCCTTTCTTGAAGAACAGTTTAAGATCAGTTCTTCACTATTGGATCAATGTGGAGGAAAGGGCTTGCGGACTTCTCTTTTCGCTTTTATAGGTCGTTAAGCGTGTTTTAACGTGGGATTCGTGTTCATACTTTGTTAAATATACGAACGCTTTTGTAACTATTAATGGTCTGAGAGATATTAGAAAACGGATTGCTTGAAAGTTGCCTAAAGAAAAGACCAAAAATGAAAGTTCGAGGGTCACTCAGAATTCCCGTCAACAGTGTCTGATAATATTTCAAGTTTTGTTCTCTCATTCTCCTAAGATTCGGTTTACACCAAGCTCTGTCTAACATTACGAACTTTGAAGGTTAATTCCTCACCGAGAAGCTTCTTCGGAGTGGAGGATTTCCTCGACGATGACAATAGCAGGCCGTACACCTACAAGAAGGAAAAGCGGTCAAAGAATCCTAAAAAGCACACGTCCTTCAAGCAGCGGACCGAGGCCTACATGGTGCCCTTCACGCTTGATGTTCTAATCTCGAAGCGGTTCGTGACGGCGTCTCTGACTCACCGGGTGACGAGCAAGCAGGTGGCAGTGGCCGGCACGAACTCGAAGGACATTAAGGCAGTGCTGAAGTCGCGCTCGGACGTGCCGGCATGCTTGGCCGTGGGCAGGATTCTGGCCGAGCGGGCCAAAGAGGCTGACGTCTTCACAGCCTCATACACTCCGAGGGAACGCGACAGGTTCGAAGGGAAGATCAGGGCCGTTGTTCAGTCCATCATCGACAACGGGATCGACATTAAGGTCTCTCTTGAGTGATTAATTGGAAATGTGTGGAACATAGGAGGTTTGGGCTGTGAAGTTCCTCTTTGGGAGGACTATTTATTTGATATGTCTCTAGTTTTTATGTAATTTTGATTACAGAACTTGGCCAAGTTTATGTATATGCAATTAGCTCGGTAGCCCGAAAACCGACCCGCAAACTTTTTCTTCTTGGCCCGGTTTAGAATTTTTTATAGGCTATTTTATATCAAATTTATGATTTTTGTATTTTTCACAACTTCATTTCTATTGTAATTTCATGAAAAATTGACCGACAATTAGAAAACTATAGAATATGAGATATAAGTATAAATGTATGATTCATAAAGTTGCAAATAGAATACCAGTATCTACTATATTTTTATAAGTTTGAAAAAAAACATAGTTATTAATGTAGAGAATAA
This sequence comes from Parietaria judaica, assembly GCA_954871525.1. Lineage (NCBI taxonomy): Eukaryota > Viridiplantae > Streptophyta > Magnoliopsida > Rosales > Urticaceae > Parietaria > Parietaria judaica. Next base: position 14,446,829 of record OX940862.1, read on the forward strand.
TGGGAATATATACTCAATTTTTTATTTTATATTTTTTCATTCAAAGTATTATATGAAATTAAAAATATTTATTTAATTTAATTGGTGTGTTAATATGTTAAGGAGATTTTACTTTTATATGTACTCAGTTATTTTATTATTTTGCAGAAATATATCATCTATATTTAAAAGTGTACTTTAATTTAATTTTTTACTTCTCTTTATTTTAATTTTTCAAAAATTTAAAAACTTCACTTGTTTTGATGTTTAACATAATTACACTCTAGTTTTATTTCTGACAAGCATCGTATAATTTATAATATTATCAATCGTTAAAAAAATATAAAGAGTAACACTGTTTATTTTACACCTAAAAACACACACACACACACACACATATATATATATATATATATATTTTTAAATAGAGTATCTTAAGAAATAAAAAGTACATATAACGTATAAAAAAGAATGTGTCCATATATAAAAGAGAAAAAAAGAAAATCTAAATAAAAAATTTGTACTACTTGAGTTGTGGAGGCCTAATTTAGGTTAATTTATTTTTATTTAGGGTTATTACCGGCATATGTTCATGTTCTTTTGCAAACATCCGACTTATGTTCCTGTTCTTTTTTTTTTTCGCAGCATATATTCCGTAAGTCTTAAAACGTACTCAAAGTCAACCTTCGTTAACAGTTCCGTCTATGTCCGTTAATTTTGCCATGGGTCACGCCCTTAAGATTGGCATATGTTCCCGTTCTTTTGCAAATATCCGACTTATGTTCCTGTCTTTTTTTGTTTAGCGGCATATATTCCATTAGTCTTAAAACACACTCAAATTTAACCTCTATTAATACTCCCGTCTATATCCGTTTGTTTTTTGCCACGTGTGATGTACACCTCGACAAACCATCTTCACCAACTGGTTCGAGCAGAGCCCGAGTTTCACATCCTTGCAACGCTAGGTATATATTCTAGAGATGATAATATATGAGAATAAATTATAAAAAAATATTAGCGAGTAAATTCAAAATACATATCGATGTGCTATTGAATTTGACGAGCATCAGCTTATCTCTTTTGTCCAAATTTTGTTCTTGATATCCTGTAAATAGAAAACGTTAGTGATTCCCGAGACGCGTTGGAATCTCTCCTTAAAGCTTGATTCGCCCCATCTACGTGCTTGAGTTTCGTTAGGCAATTAGCTTGCCAGGATATAATCAGTCAACCCCAAAATTCGTAACATTTCAAAGTTCGCTAGGGAAGTAAGACTCTTTGAACTCCGTTACCCAAAGACTCATAACATAAAACAATGGAAAGCTATAAAAAATTAAAATTATAGAGTGAAAAATTAATGGGAATCAAATTATTAATATCTAGATAGCTTTCAAAACTTCGTTTTGAAGAAAGTGTTCAACTCAGGTGTTCAACGTCTCGACCCACTTGACGCTATCTCAATTTTATTTTCATTGCAATATTTTCACACACTTCGGAGACAGGTCATTGATGGATTTACTATAGCCATCGGTCATGGTGATCCCAACCTCAGTCGACTAGAACCTCCTTTGTGTTTTTACTGCTTCTGCCCAATGCCAATTCTCCTCGGCACCGAACCCTCCCACGACGGAAGCTCGCGGGTGTCGGTGAGAACCGTGGTTTTGTGGCAATTTGATTGGTTAGTGCTTTGGTTAGGGTTGGTAATTAAAGATTTGAGAGCTTGTTAGAAACAGAGATCAAAGACTTCCACGACGAAAGAGGATTTCAAGTTTAAAAAGGAAGATCAATTCTACATCGATGAGAGAATGAAGATTTTAAACAAAATGAGTAATTCTATTGTTTAAAAATAATTAGTATCATCTAAAATGATACTTTAATCGTCTAAAAAAATATTATTAAGAAAATAAAAATTGATTTTTTTTTACTTTTTTTTTAAATGATAAAAAAATCATAAATAGAAAGAACGGGAACATAAGTAGGATATTTGCAAAAGAACGGGAACATATGCCGGTATTAAGGGCGTGACAAACTAACGGGCATAGACGAAAGTGTTAACGGAGGTTGACTTTGAGTACGTTTTAAGACTTATGGAATATATGCCGCGAAAAAAAAAGAACAGGAACATAAGTCGAATATTTGCAAAATAACAGGAACATATGTCGGTAATAACTCTTTTATTTATTTATTTGTTTTTGTAGTGGAATTCTTAGCTTATTCTAAAAGATAGGATTCTTAACTTTTAATTTATTCTAAAAATAAAAACAAAGTTCTTAGCTTATTTTAGTCTTTTTATTATTATATATTTATTTTATTAGTCGTTAATTAATTTTTTGTTAGCAACAACAACAGTTCTGTAAACAGTTTATCAAATATCTAACAATTTTTTTAAAGAAAATAATGTATAAAAATTGAATTTTTTAACAGGTGGCGTTAACAACTAAGATTAATAAGTGTAGACTGTAGAGAAAGAAAAGAAAACTAAACTAAACTATGCTCGAACTGATTTAAAGAAAAATCAAACTTGAATTAGCAATTACCATGCAGGCCCTGCCCTTGAGTAATAAGACACAAGGTTCAACTTACCGAACTTGCCGATAAATCGCTTGCCGTTATCGACGGATTAATCGATAACTTACCGGATTATCGACGAAAAACTAATAATACTGTAGCTTACCGATTACTGATCTTTTCGATGATTATCGACGGATTATCGACACTTATCGAGGATTATCGATGAAAAATCACTAAAATATTTTTAAAAATATATTTACTAAGTTTATAATGTTGATTAAATAATAAAAATGCCAAAAATAAAATCCTTTCATACTTAAATATAGGTAAATAAAATATAGTCTCACTCTCACATATGTAAATAAAATAATTGAAAAGTGCAAAATTTCTTGAAAAATACATATTTTTGTTATTTTTCAAGATGTTTGTCGATTTTCGGCAAAAATCATGAAAAAGTACTGACATGGCCGTCTTACCGATAACTACCGACAATACGGATAATCGAAGATTATCGAAGATAATCGTGGAAAAGTCGAACCTCGATAAGACATAAGCTATATCTATCTTCCTCGTTCCTTTTCGCCACGAATATCTCGAGTCATCGCCTTTTCCCCAAATCTTCGACCTCTCTAGGTAAGCCTTCTCTCTCAATTTTTTCTGATTCCTGATTCCGACCGGCCAATTTTGTTGCCGGCCGATCTGTACTGACAAATTGATTAGGTTTCTGTTCGGAAATCCCTTTTCTGAGAAATTGAATTTTGATTTTGAAGTGTCGGGATTAGGTTTGGGATTTCTAATCGCTGCACTGCAAACCCTCTTGTGGGAATTGAAATTTCGGGATTCGGTTTTGGAGTTCGAATCACTGAGCTGAAATCCCTGATAGCGTTTTGTTGTTTAGGTTAGTGTGAAATACGCCATTATCCTGGTAATTTGGGCTTTGCTTTTTCTCTGTCTCTGTATTCACCTCGATCTCTATTCTCGCTTGTTCGAATCAGCCGCTGAACTCGACTTCGGTCAGGTAAGATATCTTTGATAGATGTTTGTGGGACCTTGTTGGTTTTTGAAGAAATTTTATGATCCATTTACAGTTTCAGTAATTTGAAATGAATCGGGGAATGTGTATTAGCTTGTAGAATTCTTTAGATGAACTATGTGGAAGCTATGATAGAGATTGCGAAAAGGTTGATCGCTCTTTCATGGCTGTAATTAGCTTCACCTAATCCTTGAATTGCTCTAATCACTTCATATGGTGATTTGTAATCGCAAAGCTTGCTATTATCGTAAGCTTGAAATGGGTTCTAAACGTTTGATGCCTTCTCGATGAGTTTGAAGAGGAAGCAGACTAACTTTTCCTTTCCTTTATTTACCGCTCTCTTCTGGAATATAGCCTCCAGAAGAGCATAAGCGGAGTGGGTTGATCTGAACATGTGCCTAAACGAGGGCAGTGTTTTTGTTGACTTTTAAAACAAGTGCTAAAACGTATTTTTTGGGATGGCTTTAGCGTTTGCTTGCTTGATCATGGAAGAAGAAGATAGCAACAGAGACATGGATGACAAGGAAACCGACTCTTCAGATGAACTGAGTCCGGTCCCGACTGAAATTATCACAGAACCGATGGAGCCTCCTAAAGAAGCGGTGTCCCTCGAGGGAACTGATTATTCTGAAGAACTATTAGATGAAGCAACAGAGGTTCCTGAGGAGGAAAGTAAATTATCAGAGCCGCTTGCTGAAGCGTCTGATGGCGCAGAAGAGGATATTCCTTTGGACGTATCCGATAATTTAAATTTGCCTGAAAAGAAAACTCCGAAGTCTTTGAAGGCTAAATCGAAGATCGCAAAGAAGTCTGTGGCTGTAATTGGAGCCACGAAGGCGCTCGGTCCGCAGAAGAAAGTGAATAACAAGAAGAAGGTACTACAGGGAAACAAGCAAGGTGGTGGCAGTGGCCAGGGCGTTAAGAAGCAGATTTCAAGGCAAGAAAACCAGAGTGATGCTTCCAAAACGAACGAGGTTGTGATGGGTACATCAGGAAATACCCAGCAAAAGGTTGAGAAAGGAGAAGCAAGTGGCATGGAAAAAGAGAACCAAGATGGGATTGTCGTCAAAGAAGAGCCTGCCGAGAAGAGCCCTCAAGCCCAGAAGAATAATGGAACAGAAACGAGCCAGCAAAAAAGGAAGAGAGGAAGGAAGCGTCCAAGGAAGACGGAGAACAAAGAAGAGGATGAGAAGGCAGCTAAGAAGTCTCCTATTCAGAAGAAGAAAGCCAACTTACCGGACCAGAACCAAAAGAATAAGGAGAATGAAGCGGAAGCGGAAGCAGATAAGAAGTCTCCAGTTCAGAAGAAGAAGGCAAACTTACCTGATCCGAAACGAAAGAATAAGGAAGTTGTGCCAGACCAGAATGTAAATAACATGAAGAAGAAAGAAAAGGGCGAGGAAGCGGACAAGAAGTCTCCAACTCTGAAGAAGAAAACAGACTGTGATGGTCTGATCTTCATGTGCAATGGAAAGACAAAGCCAGATTGTTTCCGCTACCGTGTCATGGGCATTTCAATTACTAAGAAAGATATCGTAACGAGTATCAAGCGTGGAATGAAGCTTTTTCTCTACGATTTTGATCTTAAGCTCTTATATGGGATATATAGGGCAAGCGCTGTCGGTGGAGTCAAACTTGAGCCCAAAGCTTTTAATGGGGCCTTTCCTGCTCAGGTCTAAGCCCTAATATTTATATCTAAATTTATACATAAATACTTGCTTTTTATGTATATTTATAGATATAGATATATCTATAGATCTACATGAATACTCGTTTTTTTGTGTTAACAATTTAAGAATTTCCAGGTGCGATTTGAGGTGCACAAGGACTGCCTTCCACTGCCTGAGAGTGTTTTCAAGACAGCGATAAAGGAAAACTACAATGGTGCAAAGAAATTCAAAACAGAACTTACTTCTGCTCAAGTAAGCATCTTTCTTGGTTTGAAACCTCGCTCAATACCCAGATTTTAGTGATATCCGAAACCGGAACCGGGAATCTGGTTGCAAAACCCACAACCGGATTTTAGAGGTTGCAAAGTCGGGGAGTTTTAGAGAATGGGCATGAATAGCAGAATATTAGAAGGTTTAGGGACTAAGGGTTTTTTTCTTCGTTACTTTGAGTTTTAACTATTGATGGCTATATAAAATTTCAAAGTTTCAAAAACTTCATTGTCGGTGAAATGCGGGTTTCAAGAACCTAACCTACTAGTCATTTCCGAGCTCTCGCATCCTCAAAATAGGAATCCCGGGACTGCTTTTCCAACCTGCTTCCGGTTTTACCCGATGGTTTTGCGTATTTGCAGTTAGCTTAAAACGGGTTTTTGAGAACCGGATCCAGATTTGATTTCACCCCTACATCTCTCTCTTATTTACCATCTCTGTTATCGTTAATTCATAACCCCTACATTTCTGTCTTATTACTATATACCGTCTCGATTATCACTATATGAAGTGGACACATAATGTAATTTCGCTCAAATTACACATCCTCGTCTCAGGTCAAGAAACTTATGAAGCTCTTCCGACCCGCTGAAATCCACAATTCTGTGATTTCGCGCTCCACGGTGGTGGAACCATCACCAACCCGGGATAGAACCCGGAAGTCGGATAAAAAACCCCTTCCAGTCACTGTGAAAAAAGGGGAATCATCCACTATCCGGGAGAAGAAACCCAAAGATTCATTGCGCAGTGAGGACTCCCGGAAACCGCGTCCACGTGAACGGGACCATGGTTACAGCCACCGTGAGGCTCGGCGAGAACCAAACCCCCATAATCACATGTACATCTCCGAGAAGGATTACCGCACATGGGGTCTCCGGGGAGGAGAGAGGAGAAACCCGTCCCCTCCGCCCCGCCGACCGGACCTGCACCCTGTGTTATTCCGGCGAGATTACCAAATCGACCTTCCCCCACCCTCTAGGGAACCTCTATACCAAAACGAGAGAGAATATCACGATGCCACCCTCAGGCGTGAGGTCTTACGCGTACCGATACCTGTTCCAGCACCGGCTTTGGCTTTCGACCCGTACGAGAAGGATCTCTACTATTCTCGCTACTACCGTGGCGGCTTGGCCTTGGAATCGTATAACCCTACTCCGCTTCCAAGGAGGGAGGAGATTCTTCCGGAACCTTCTTACCCGGTCGAAAGGAGAGAGTCGTATTTTGCTGAGGCTGACCGGAGAAGAGATTCATATCTCCCAGAGGCCGATCGCAGAAGAGAATCTTATCTTCCGGAAACTGATCGGGGGAGAGAGGCTGACCAGTTGGACAGGTTGTACTCGAGATACGCACCAGATGCTCAGCCAAGTTACCACCGTACTTATACTGCGGCTCGGCACGAAGACCCATACGTGCTGACCACCTCCCGCTACACTGATGCTGCTTCGTACTTGTACCGCTGATCGAGCCAGGTTTCTCATGACTTTGCCTTTTCCGGATTTCGCATCTGTTTCGCGGTTGGACTTAAATTGTGGCTTTATGTTTCCGTGGTTTCAAGACACGGAGTGTTGTGTTAGCTTCTTTTCCAACTAGTCTAATCGACGGTATAATGTTATAATAACTTGAAGATGGTTTTAAAATAATGACGTCATTATATTACCATTTAGTTTTTATTTGCTGAAATGGTTTACTCTAATGCCATTATTTAGTTTTCTTGACGAACAAGTCTGGGGATGAGATTTAAACATTAGACTCATAAAATGAACTAGATGTTTGTTATTAAATTGTCGTACACGTAGTACACGTAGTAAAACGATACCGTTTGACCGCGGTGATCAGGTAGGATTTGAAATCTGGTCACGGATTTATCCAAGACTATCTAAATTCGAACTGGATGCTTTATCCCGGTTCCAATTTGGGTATAATTGGATACACGTTTGATGAACAAGTTTTCAGTCCGTCGAGCATTTGGCGTGCTGCCAGTGGCGGAACCAGGATTCGGAGACCGGGGGGTTTAATTTTTCTTTTCCATTAAATTTAATTTTTTGGGGGTGGTTTATGTAAAGAAGTTTATAGTATTTTGGTCCTTTTAGTGCAATTTTCAAAACTTTGGGGGTGGTTTCAACCACCCCACACCATAACGTACGTCCGCCAATGCGTGCTGCTGCTCGAGAATGCAAGTCCGAGGGTAATCGGGTTTCGGTGGGCTCTTCCGGTTCTACTATGATTACGAAATTGAACATGGTGTAGTGATATAAAATAACCCTTTCTACTCAGGGTTGCGAGATCATATTCGTTTTTTTGGTACCGTGCTCGTTCTCAATTTCTCATCTTTTCCGCTGATCCTTACTGTCGAGCTACGGAGCTGCTGTCCTCGTGAACTCGTTGGGTTCTCTATCAAAGAACGTGGAAAGCATTTTTAAAGCAACAGTCAATGAATTTTATGCATTAAATAAATTATTTCTTCTAATATTCTGTTTATATATATATATATATTAAAAATAAATTAATTTCTAAACACAGCCAAGTTCAGTGAAGAAATGATTTTAGAGTGTTAGTTCGGTGGTAACTTCCACGCTGAAACTTGGTTCTTGTTTATCATACTCATACCAGTCAAAACGTGTATCGTTCTGTTGCGACTGTTCTTCACAATTATTTTTCTAAATATTTTTTTTTCTAGGAAAATGTTTTTTTTTTCTTTTCTTCGCGCAATACAATACTCTTTTTCTTTTGTGCAACTCGTGATGATAATGGTTAGCCAACTTGAGCAAAAAGTACTCCAACAGTATTTCTTAGAAAACGTCCTCCGACTACGTACCTAATCAAGATCGAAACCGGAATACAAGCCGGAAGTTCAAGAGACCGGGAGCTAAGGATCGAAACCGGAATACAAGCCGGAAGTTCAAGAGACCGGGAGCTGGGCTAGGCTGGTCTTTGGATGTTTCGTCTCGGTTCTCAACTTCTTGACAGAAACGAACTTTATTTTGGGATGAAAATCCGCATTGGAGGATCAAGACTTTAGTGTCAAAGTAAAGGCGCAAGGTTGTATATTCAGAATTAGCTACGATAAATGTGTTGTAATGCTACTAGTCTTTAAATATGTTTGAGTAATCAATATTCATATTACTACAAGTCAGTCAGATTGTGGAAGTGCAGTGAAATATTCACATAATAATGTGGATAAGGCTATTTTTCTCTTGTATGGTACGAAGACTTGACTATGTATTCTTTCTTATCTACACATTTAAAGTATGGAGAACTTTCTCTTCATATTTTTGTTTATTTATAATTATGACGACGGCTTTGAACTCTTAACACCATAAAGATAGAGATTCCATCCTCGTAGAAACACCTCGATGCGGGTCATGGTGTGCACAAGTTTAAAATGTAGTGTGAATTTGTGCTAAAAAAATAAAGTTAGAGGAGAATTGCACCAATATATAAGTTCAAGGGCATTATACATCAGTTACTTTTATTGATTTTGAATAAAAGAGTCGGGACTCAGGAGGGCAATTATTTCGAAGATTGGGGAGTTCTTATTTTGGCCAAAATAATACAGTGTTCTACTTTTGCCAAGATATAGTAATATTCTTCATTAATGCCTTTATTTCCATTTTCTACATTGAGTACCAGATGTGAAATAAATGCGCGTGGGGACCTAAGACTCAAAAATGGAATTTATTGCAATTTTTCCATAGTTAGATTATTCATCATTAATGTTTTTATACACTAGTTTGTATTTGAAATTCTATATAGATTACCCGAAATGAAATGTAAATACGAGCGGGGACCTAAAGCTTAAAGAATCGAAACATAAATTTGTTTACTTTTGCCGTTTAAAATTAAGTTATTAATTGTTCATTAATGTTATTATTTAGAATTTTCTACATAGATTACCCGAATTGAAATGTAAATACAAGTGGGGACTCGAACCTTAAAACTGGAATTTGTCACTTTTGCATGGAAAAGCTTTGAAAAATCTATTACAAATATATATATATATATATATATATATATATGTATATCAATTTAGAAAACCAAAATTGTTTTTAAAAAATAATGTAAGTACTGTTGCACTGTAATTTTTAGATTTTTTGTGTGACATGATTGAACTCAACATCTCACGAATGTTTAAAAGCTTGGCCGTTGAGACTATACTACCTTATTATTACTAATAAATATTAAATACGTGTTAGTTAATAAGTTATATGAATAATAATTTATTAATGTTATTAAAAAAAGCATGCATGCATCACGAGTATTTAACCAATACTCTAAAAGGAAAGAGCGATAACAACTATTTCAAACTTCAAATATTATTCAAACAAACTTTTCGTCATACACAAATGTTATGTCACATTATTCACGTGAAGGATTTCAATAGAAAAGAAGAAAAAAAAAATCAACAGTAATAAGATATGAAATACTGTATTTATGTTACCATTAATGAAGATATATTCATTGTCTTTGATTTACGGTCGAAGTAAAAATATATACAGTGTTATAGTCCTTAAGAATTTGTATAATCCCTTATAAACATAGCATATAATCTTGAATAAATATAAAAAAAAATCAATGAGATCATTATCGAATTTCAAGAATAACTAAAAATAATTTAGGAAAATTAAGCTAAGCAATCACGTATTAATTGAACGCGCTTAAGAGTTAATAAAACCCACGTTCCTTGCCGTAAAAATAATTGAACGCGCTTAATTAAATCAAATGTAACAAATTTTCTTTTAATAAAATATTAATAATCCTAACCTAAGATTTACACGAGCATCAAACACGATCTTTTCAACTTCCCTTATGCTAATAACACGTATATTTGCTCCCCAAATAAATAAAAAATAAACAATATACCCCTTAATCATACTTACCAAATGAACTAATTTTGCAAAAAATAAACCGAAGCGTTGTCCTCCACGTTTCCCATTTATAATCTAGGAACAATTGAAGTAAAAGTACCTAAATTCTAATCAACTAGAGAGGAGAGTACCTAATTTATTTTTATAACGGGCTAAAGTACCCAAATGAAATAAAAACGTATGGCGACTAGCTATTTTTGTCGAACTATCGATTCTTCGACTAGCGTTGTAATCCGTTTTGGCTTCATATCTAGGATGTACGTACATTGGTTAAAAAAGTGAAAAAAAAAGGAGAAATAAAAGAGGAGTTGTCACGTGACAAATCTGAACGAAACATATATTATGATTTATGGTCCAATACTTGTATTTCATTTGCGTACTTCGTTCATAAAAATAAAAAAAGTGAACAGCCTCCTCTACAATTTTTCTACAACTTAATAAATACTTTTACCTCAATATTCTTGTATATATAGATCATATAGTAATATATGGAAGTCGTTCTTCTTCCCCACAATTTCTGAGATTTTCTCTCATATTTTCCTTCCACAACGCAAAGCTCAAGAATCTTAGATATTCAAACGCGCCATTCTGTTACTCTTTATAAATAGCCAATATATCACCTCAATTCTCAAAATCTTTTTAATTATAAATTAATTAATTCTTATATTTATATCAGAGACTGAGTGTTTTATTTTTTGAATTCTCAGTTTTATTCATCGTTCTTATCGAAACCACGCGGTTTCTGTTTGGCTGATCGTGACTGATATAACGAGAGCTTTAGAGAGAGAAAGTAGATGGGGAATTGCTTCTCGGATGTCAAGGGAGGGAGGCAGGGGATCGGTGGACCCACCGGCGCGGCCGCGGCGGCGAATTCCGGCGGCGGCGGCGGAGAAGGAAGAAACGACGCCGTGGAGCATTTCTACGCGACTCGCGGACAATTCGCTCTCTGCACATACCTCGAGGTACCATTCTGCATTCTTCTCGACGATTTTCTGCGTCGTTTTCCTCGATTCTCACTCCGGCGACCAATCTCGCCGTCGATTCCTCTTCAAATTTTGCCGGTTTTTTTGTGCGAAATTAATGGTGAAGAAATGCGATCTCTCTTTTCGGTTTCGTGACTTTCTTTCTTTCTTTCGATATTAATTTATGGTGTTTGTGAAATTGCGCGTGAAAACGATATTTCTTGTCGTTTCTGAAAGGAACAAATGTGATTATTCTACTAATTTCTTGTCGTTTTTTCGTCTTGGTCTCTTTCTTTAATTCGTCTCTGTGAGTTGACTTAGAATGCTGAAATAATTTGAACTCTTCTTTCTGCAGCTATCTTTTGCAGCAAGTAACTTGCTAGATCTTGACGTGACCTCCAAGGTATTGAGTTTTCTGTTCAAATCGTTCCGAATCGTGCGGTGGGCAGCGGGAATAGTGGAACTAATTGTATGTATATTTATGTTTCAGAGCGATCCGATGGCTGTTGTTTACGTTCAGAAGCCGGACGGTAAACTCGAGGAGTTGGGTCGCACCGAAGTAGTGCAGAACAGCTTGAATCCCGCGTGGATTAACAAAGTTCAAATTGCGTATCAGTTCGAAATTGTGCAGTTAATGATGTATGCCTTTTTCAACTTGACCTTTTTTATTTAACCTTTTCTTCTATACCCTTTGAATTTATGCTTACTTGCATTTTCCTCCCTTGTTGTTTTATGTTTTTCATCCATATCCAGATTTCACGTGTATGATGTTGACACAAAATATCACAATATACCTACCAAGGTATTAAGATTTCAACTGTAAATTTTTACATGAAAGTGCATTTAGATCATTTGATTTCATCATCAATCGAACTCTTTTTATATTTCTTCGTTTTTCGGAAATAATATGTATTTTACGAAAATAAAACCAGTCGCTTACCTCAGTCTTTGTGACTTACCTCTGCAGATGCTGAAGCTGCAAGATCAAGATTTTCTCGGAGAGTGTCGATGTTATCTTTCAGAGGTACTTACGCCTAGGGATTAGTTAATTTAATGACGGTTTGTTTCTTTTTTATGTATTTTACGTTCATAATACGATATTTTATGTGGGTTTTTTTTTTTCCGCAGATTGTGACCAAACACACCCGGAGTGTGACTCTAAATCTAGGTGGCAAAACTGGAAACGCTGGTGGGTTGAGAAACTTAGGATCACTCACTATCCATTCTGAAGAAACGGTCGCTTCAAAAAGCGTCGTAGAAATAACGTTCCGTTGCACTAACTTGGATAACAAGGATCTATTTTCCAAAAGTGTATGTATTGGGAATTTTCTTGTGGATTAAAGTTTTCATTTATGGTTATCATGTCCAATCTTTTTAACTTCTTTGATTATGTTTCTTTGCTTTTAGGATCCATTCTTGAGGGTTTCGAGAATTGTGGAGACAGGATCTTCAGTTCCAATCTGCAAGACTGAAGTGATTGACAATGATTTGAATCCGATTTGGAAACCTGTTTGTCTTAGTATGCAACAGTTTGTTAACAAGGTAGTTTATCGATGTTAATTAATATAATTTTTTGTATAATTTATATATGATTTTTAAGTACTGATTAAAGTTTTAACGCAATGCAGGATAACCCGCTGGTTATTGAGTGTTTTGATTTCAATAGCAGCGGCAATCACGAACTTATCGGGTAACTACCTCAAACAAACTTTTTTTTTATACATTATGATCTTGAAAAGGAACTAATCATTTGAAAGTTTTAATTAAATAGGAAATTAAAGAATATGTCAGTGGCGCAGCTGGAAAAGCTTTACAAAGAAAGAACCGGCGCGAATTTCGTTTATCCATCAGCTAGTCATGGGTCTGATAAGGTGATAATCCTGAATTAAAAAAAATATATGTTAATATTTTTTTGGTTATTATCGATTATTTACGGCTCGTTCTTTTTGTATAAATGTGGAATTTAGGTTCTAAAGGGTCAGCTGTTTGTGGAACAATTTCAAGAGAAGCAACAGTTCAGTTTTCTTGACTACATTTCCAGTGGATTTGAGCTCAATTTTATGGTTGCGGTTGATTTCACCGGTAAATAAACATTTTCCTTTAAATTTTAAAACATTATATAAGTTTTGGCTAATCCTTTTAATGAATCTTTTGCAGCATCAAATGGAAATCCCCGAGATCCGAGCTCTCTGCACTACATCGATCCTTCTGGTCGTTTGAATTCTTATCAGAAGGTATTATAATTATTTCATGAGACTAGCTGAGAGGCTTTACATAAGAACTTGTATCCTCGTGACATTGTAGCAAGGCAATGTACCGTTTTGACTCCAAACACTTTGTTAATGGATAATGGTGATTGCAGGCAATAATGGAAGTCGGAGAAGTGATTCAGTTTTATGATTCAGATAGGCGCTTCCCGGCTTGGGGCTTTGGAGGTAGAAAACGCGATGGCACCATTTCACACTGCTTTAACTTGAGTGGAGACGAATACGCTTTTGAGGTAAATATTTTTAAAAAAATAATCTAAAGACGTTAGATTCACATCCTCAAGTTTCATGTATGTTCTTGAAAACCTTATTTTAGATCATATGGTTTGAATTTTCTGAGTCTTTAAGATGTATATAGTGTAAAACTATATACAGACTTACGGATCAACCATTTCGGAACTTTACACGTTTATTACTACAAACTCATAAACATAACACTCTCTTTAAATAATATAAAATCAGGTCGACGGAGTTGAAGGCATAATGGCTGCTTATGCAAATGCTCTGCACAATGTATCTCTGGCAGGCCCCACTTTGTTCGGTCAAATATTCAACAGGGCTGCTCAAATCGCCGGCGAGTCACTCGCGCACCATGCCAACAAGTATTTCGTGTTGCTTGTAATCACGGTAATGACGAAGACGATGCGACTTTTCTTGTCTTATGATGAACTTATTAATTAGAGCATATATAATTTATTTGTAATATGTTCTCTTTTTCTCTTCATTTCATTAGAATTTGTTTTATGTAGGATGGGGTATTGACTGACCTTCAAGAGACGATAGATGCTTTGGTTAAGGCATCGGATCTTCCCCTCTCGATTCTCCTCGTCGGAGTCGGAGGCGCCGACTTCAAACAGATGGAGGTACTTTTGACGACTTTAACCAATATTCCAATCTGATCTTCTCCCGTTAAGTGTCTGAAAAGTGGCATTGCGATGCAGATTCTCGACGCTGACAATGGCCACCGATTAGAGAGTGCCACGGGCCGCGTGGCTACGCGCGACATTGTGCAGTTTGTACCCATCAGAGAAGTCCACAGTGAGTCATATATACTCGAATTACCGTTTAACTCAGTCGGCTTAGTATTTGATCTTATAGAAAGCTCTAATCTCTCGACATAAAAAACACTCACCTTTGTTGTCATAAATACGGGGAACCCGGAATTTCGATTTTCTCGTTTTAAATTCCAAATAAATTTGGTGAGAAAAAGTGATAATCCAACTGCATGAAAAGATACGTGAGCTTTTCCTATAAATCCCACAAACTATTTTATTTAATAATTATAATATTAATGTGAAATATGATAATTAAAAAGTGGTCATATAATATAATATGATATTAATGTTGGTGTAAATAAAAAAAATAGGTGGAAGAAAGTCGATAGTTGAGGCGCTATTGGAAGAGCTGCCAGGCCAGTTTTTGACGCACGTGCGCAGCCGAGGCATCAAGCCATGCAACATCCACGTGCCGCCAAACATGGCTTCGTCGTAGCAACTGAAATGGGTCACGTGTTGGAAGAATAGTCAAAAGCATGATGTCATCATTATCGGGTCGTAGGATTAAGTTCTGTGCAGTTTCTTTTTACTACTTAATGTCATTTGTATTCACAGAAAACGGTGTCCATTTTCACCGTGTAACAAATGACATGGGAACTAAATATAATTAGTTTGCAAAACTAATACTATGTTGTCGTTTATGTTCTTGAACGAGAATTCTTTGTTTGACCAACCAATGATAATATAGTGTGTTACCAGCGGCTTAAATAACATTAAGACTTTTGCCGCCAAAATAGGTTATAGTAAAAAAAAATAAAGTGTCTACGGAAAAAAGTTTTATTTGGATATATATACACATAGCTAAAAATACACCCAATAGGAAATATAGAAGAACCTCATTTAGTTATTATTCAACAATACGTAATACAGCTCAATACTAGTATTTGTTGAAGCAGATCATCACTTGGACGCTATTTTTTTTAAAAAGCGCAATCAATTATATTGAAAGAAATCTTAAAGACACTGATATTTGATACAAGATAATGTACAAGCTGGATCTTGCCAACTACATTGTTTTACGGTTTTTCCGGACGAAAAGGATATGTCTGCTGAAACTCACATTTAACGGCTTCGTTGGTAGACAAAAAGCGATAACCGGACAGAATGCCAAACAGCTTACTAGTTAGTGTCTGTGGCGATCTTTGTCCCTCGAAGAGTACGAACCGTGGTAGTCGCGATCTGCAGTATAGCAAAAGTTGTCAGGTGCTTATGTGGGTATTTCGGACGACGATAATACAATAAATATTTAGTCCAAAGAGTTATAAACCTATCTTTGAAATAATCTATAATGGAAAAATAATTATATAGAAATTTAAGAAATGCCCATTTTGTGTAAAAAGTTTTAAAAAAATGCCCATACGTGAGAGTAAAAAATACACACAGTGGGCATTTTTCTTAAACCTTTGACACAAAATGGGCATTTTTTAAAATAACCCATAATTATATGTATACAATTATAATAGTACATAAATTTACAAACCTCTCGACGAGTGATGTCTTGATTTGTCAGCATATCCTCCTGCGTTTTAACATAAGAAATCTTATAAGATACATGGTACGGTCGAGAAGTAAATGTCAGTGAGTGATGAGAATATAATTTATGTAACGAGCAATTTAATAGAGAACCTGAATCTTTTGCTCTATCCTTCGAACGATGTGATCGGCTCTTAGCCCTATCTCTGTCTCTGTCGATTTCATCCCTTTCTCTTTCTCGGTCAGATTCTCTACCCCGATCACGATCCCGTGACTTTGTCCTGACCCTCTCTCTCTCCCTTTCTCTTTCCTTTGACCTGTCACCGTTGACTTCTGTCCTTCGCTCGGGCTTGGATTTCTGCATAGCCTCTGCTTCTGAGGCTATGTTCTTCGATTCCTCATCACTTCTCCTTGGCTCCTTCGGCTTTTCTGAAGCCAGATTGATTTCACTTGATCCAGAATCAGCTGCAACAGTCTTGTTAACAGCGACATCGCCATTGGCTGGAGAGCTATTCTGTGGAACTTCCTGAAAAATGAGGATATCAATTAAAATTCATGTTGTAATTGATATAATTTCAGAAATAGTTTAGATCCGGAGTACTTACTACCACTTCCACGGGAATATATAAATATATGACCCTCCTTTAGTTTGTAATTTTATTCTAATATGTGATAGAGAATACTATATGACCGGATGTGTCTATGTAGTTAATAAGTGACATTTCTATTTCTACACTGAATGCCTGATAAAAATAAAAAATGAAACGTAAGCAAATAAGTAAATGTTTTTTTTTTTTTTTTCAAAAATAAAGGCGCTTCCAGTTTGACAATTCCCGAAAAATATTCTACTATTTTTTACGGTGAGTTTCATACATTTTCAGTTAATATATGGTTCTATTATTAATATGCCGACTAGGGTTTTTTCTCTATTTCTTTTGTAGTGGGATGGCCGATTAAGCACCAATGATTGAGACGGTCTTAAAGCATTGTGTTGCTTGTCACAGCCAAAAAAAAGTAACGGCAGTAGCAAGACAGACAAATAAATGAAGACTTTAGCTCTTGGTAATTTTATTATAAAACAACACAAGCAAACAAACAAACAAAAGCTAACCTTTTGAAGTGGCTGAGAATGTGAATCACGCAATTTGTTGGAAAATGAGAACGAATCGTCCTTACATACTGGTATATATTGCGATTTAGGAAGACTGTAAAGATGAGCGAGAACTCTGCAAACTTCATCGATTCCAGATTTATCAGCATCGAACATCTTCCACCATGGCGGGTTCTCGGGAAGAGGAACTTGAAACCTACGGGCAGCAGCATATACAACCCCACAAGCCACCACCTCACTCTTGAAACGAACACATAATGTAGTTCGCAAGCTACCGCCAAAAAAAAAATATCGAGTTGGTTATAACTTGAGTAAATCAGTGAAAATATTACTACCAGCATCACAGACCAGAAAGGTAATCGACGCCCCTACTCTACGGCCTACGCATTTATATAATTATTTTTTTATATATCAATTTTTATATATCAAATGGAAAATATTGAAAACTCTTTTTTATCGTAGAAAGAGAGATGGGTTGATCGGGGATGTACCTATCATTTGCCAGATTCCAAGCCTCTTGCTTTAGTTCTTCAGGTGTTCCAAGCGTAACGAGGTAATTTGATATGAACTTATGTGGATGCTCAACATGACAAATGAAACCCATCTCTTTCAATATATGCCTTTCTGTTCTACTCAACTCCATCTTCAATTCCGCGTATTTCTGACAAAGAAAAGAAAAGTTGTACTCAAATGAAGCTTTATAAAGTATGACTGCCTAACTCTAACATCGTTCCAAGCAGAACCGACGCAATCAGTAAACTCCATATGAACCAAGTACCTTTGAAAATGAGTCCAAATACTCTATGGGCAAGTTCTCCCTCCTGCACTCCATTCTGTGAAATACAACTATCACTTGTCGAGCTTTTCTCGGGCACTCCTCGAGCTTCGATGCCAGCCAAACACAACTAGCAGCAACTTTCTGCACAATAGTTACTCGCATAAATCTCAGATTATGTTGAAATAATTGGGAATTGAACGCCAAAATAAATATATACTGAGAGTACATTAATCATCAATCTAAAATCAAGTCAAGCCAAGTGATTTTCAATTTGCTAAACTTCGAAAACAGCCACGAACTTCAAAACATTCATCAAATTCTCTTTCGAAGATCAGTACAGTCGAGGATTCCAAACAAAAGAGCTAAAAAAAGTAAGGTTACAGTACAGAAACGAACCTTGACATTGAAGCGAGCAAACGACTTCTTGCAATAGAAACGATGGAAGATAACTTGCCCGGTCGCCATTACAGCTTGAGGTCTGCAAGAAACGATCAAATCAAATCCAAAAACAAATTGCGCAAAGCAATTCCAACAGCAACAACAACGAAAGCTTACAGTCGGAGCAAAATCCCGCTCTCCTGAATGAGATCGCAGCCATAGATTCTGAGAGTGGTCTCGGTGGCTTCATCGATTCCGTCTTTCCTGGAAGGAGAATCCTGAAGCACCTCGTCCGTGAGGTAGAATGTATCTATAGCCGTGTATATCATCTTCAAGCTCCGAAACCCTAGAACATCAAGAAATCGTGTCGAAGAGAACCAGAGAGAGTCGACGCGAAGAGATCAGCAGAAATCAAATGGGAACAGTAACAATGGTCTGCTCTATAAAAACGACATGAAATCCAGTATACGACAATGAAAAGTGGAGCTTCATCAGAACGACGAAAGTGTTTGTTAAACGACAGGGATACCGAGACGTGGCTTACTTATATGAAAATATTTTGGGTTATTAACGGCAAAAATACCCAAGCTGTTCACAAATAGGACGGCATATAGTCAACTCAAAGAAACTGTTACAAAAGTACTAAAATTTACCTGTTTTAGCGGATCGGTAGGCTTCATCCATTTTTTTCATTCTTTTTTTCTCTGTCTGTCAGCGATTACGTCAACAACGCAAATCGTGATGCAATTGAGGAGATGAACTAAGAATTTCTAGACAGAAAGTGAGAAGGAAAATAAGAATTTGCGTTATTAATGTTCAAAGAAAATATTTTTACATCCAAATTTATTTGATGTTCGTGTTTAGATCGTTTGAGTTAATTTGTTTTATATGTTGTTAGACGTCTATGAGATACAAGACATGGGATTTTGCAATAGAAAGAAGAAGAAAAAACGTGCGACACCTAACAATTTATATCATCAATTACAAAATAAAACGGATAACGATTTCAGTATTGGAACAAAGACCTTTTTTTTTATGTATCGGACGGTTAAGGTCAACGGCCACAAGATACGGCACTAGATTCGGTTTTTCAATATTTAGGTACAAATTTACCAACTGGCATGAGAAACAATATCAAACTCTTCCCTTCGAAAACCGATTAACAGAAAATATCTACAAAAAAAAAAAAAAAAGTAAAAAACTTAAGGCCTTCAAAGACGACCATGTAATCCCAATGAAGTGTACATCTATACGTTAATTAAATGTGGCCTGTAAATATCATCGGCATTTACAACAAGAATGGTCGGAAACTCAGCCGTGCTTCAGTTTGGTCGCTGAAAATGCGGATCTACTGGAAAGGGGAAAGATGATCTCGCAGAAGTTCCTCAAGTATCCTCTGTCGTATACGTTGTTAACGGCTACATCGACATCTACATCTTGCCGACGTGATCTCCAAAAGAGGACTCTGCATTTTCTCTCCGAAGGCTGCGCTTCGGTGCCGATTCCGTCGAAGCTTGCTCTGAGAGCTGCCGCGCTGGCTCTTGTTTCGCGTATCTTCTTCTGCCAAACTATGTGTTCATGCCATTTGAAAGTCTGGTTCCAGAAGAAGAAAAAAAATATGAATTCTCAAATTTTGTTAGGGTTTACTTATATTTAGCAGTGGTCCTCCCTTACTTTTTCCCCGGTATACTTTTCCTCTGAATCTTATTTTGGTGCACTTTGCCTCTTGAATCTTAATTTGTACCGCAGTTCACCCCTCAGCTTGTATAATATCAATGAAATATCCCGTCTTTTTTTGGTGGGTATTTAAAACAAAAATAAAAGATCAGGGGCAACTTGCACCGTAAGACAAAATTAGGAGGAAATTACCGCCTAATACTCTACAAGAAGTGAGAAGCTAACCCAAAAGCAATCGATTTTCATCTTTATGTTGGTTTCATTTCGTTTTTCTTTTGCTAAACCGGAAAGATATCACAGCAACTAGATTTGTTTTGGAAGAGAAAAAGTGCATGGAATCGTTGCACTTTTTCTATGTTTCAAACGATAAATCAGATCTAAACAACAAACTAATCATTCTACGTCCTACTTCTAAGCTCTAACAATCCGAAATTACAACTGAACATAGATAAAGCTAGGAGTTAAACCTCATTGGTGGTAGTGTTTGTGAGACAAAGTTTGGCGTGGTAAGCGAAGAACCCCGCTAATAGCAACGAAACTATCGCGAGAAACACCAAAAGAAGAATTTGAGTGTTGTAGGAACTCAGCAACCACTGTTACCAAAAAAAAATCAAGAAATATGAAGGAAAAAATTTCTTCTCGATAAATCAGCACCGGCATAAAGAGAATGCACATCACCTGTACAATGTGTGGGGCTAAACTCCGGAAATTATTGTCAATACCGTAATAAACTGCACCAAAAAAACATGTTAAATCTTTGTCCAAATGCAACTAACTTTCAACTAAGTCTCACGGAAAGAAGCATATATAGTTACCAGTTAAAATATATACAACTTTTAATTCTTTCATCCGACCAGCGACAATAAGCCAAAGAGCAACTGATCCATACACGCAAATTAAAAAATGCCTGAAAATAAAGAGGACAAGTATGAAAATCGCGTCACATTAAATCACCGTAATAAGATTGGGAAATGTACTTATCGCTCACCATAAAAGAAACGCCATGAAGTAATGATTATTCCTCTCGCCGATACAATTATTCTGCAATAGCGATAACCTTTAAGTAGAAACTAGGAACCAAAGAATAAAACCGAAGAAGCTCCAATAAAGTATCTCAGACAAAAAGATAGTTTTTAGAGGTTCCACACCATCCATCCACAATGATGGTCAAACCGAGCAACACAACGACCACATATGCCACAGTGCTTCGACCTAGCCGGTCTAAAAACGGAAACAGACGCAGAAACAAAATTTATCAGCCTACATTCTAAATCAAATTATATTTAACAGGGTGCATAAACGAAGCAAGACGACTAACTTGGGAAGTTTGCAAGTGGGACATTCTTTCTCCAAATAAATAACATTGTCGTAAGGATAAGCAGCGAGGTACTGAGAAACGTTCTCGGGTTTGATTGTTCCCGGATCAGAAAAGCTCGTCAAGATAAATAGCAAAACGCCGATAGCCACTGCCAACAGGCTCGTGTACCTTCATGAGACACCACGATTTCATAATAAAAATATTCGCAAAAAAAGAAAGATGACATTTCGCTCAAGGGAAATTACCGGTGAAATCCGCCAAGATAATATCCGGGGATATAGCTGAAGGAGGACTTTGCAATGAGGAAATATGTACCCCCAATTATGCCCAGATATAATACCTGTAACATGAAATAGAAATTCACAAACATTCAATCGAAAATTCATGTTCAAGATTGATCAATCGACTTCACCAATGTCACTAAGTTCAATATATGTAAATATATTGCAAATTCACATACATATGTATACCTGAAGAATGGGATTGGGACGATCGCAACAGAAGTACTCGACGGAGTATACAGCCTTCGTGCCTTTGGGACCGAACACGAACCCTATGAATCTCCTTCGGGGAGAAAAACGAAATTCGGAATTCATTTGCAAGAAGATCGAGATTGAAACGACGAACAGAGGAAGGGGAGATTTAGGCATACACGAAGTAATCGTAGGCGCCGAAGCTGAGAAAATGGTGGAAGCGCTGGATTGGAGTGCCGTGGAAGATGGCCCAATGGCCGCAGAGGAAGGCAACCACGACCAAGAGCGTCACGATTCCATGGCAGACGAGAATCCACTGCACCGCCATAGCCTCCAACCTCCGATTCTCACGATCAACGCAGAATCAATTCAACGAGAGAGAGAGAGAGAGTGAGAGAGAGAGAGAGAGAGAGAGAGTCTCGTTGCTCTGGTTTGGTCGCTCCGTTTTGGTATCAGTTGACTGTATAGTACAAACGACAAACTGTAAGTTTTTGTTAGGGTTATTAGCGGCAAAAGTACCAAATCTTTAAAGCAAGACATGTTTCAAGTACTCTTCTTGTTACGGGTAAAGTACCAAAAATAAATAAATAAAGTATGCCGCAAGTATTTCGTCGCTTTCGTTCACCTTCCGTCTGTAGGCGAAAATTAAAAATCTAATAAGTAAATAGATTTGTGTAATTTTAGGTATATATAAATCTATAAAAAAATAAAAAAATAAAAAGGTTTGAGATTATCATTTTTCAAGAGCTTGCTTTTAGAAAAGTGTATCATTTTTAACAGTAGTCTTAATCTAATTATGTTACTTCTGCATATTTTAAAGTATCTTTCACTTTATTATATAAAATAATCTCATTTTAATTTGTAATTAACATTGCGGTTAGATCTTTCAAAAGAATAGTATAGTAAGCTTAAGACATAATGAATTAAAAGTAAAGATGTTATCATCATACCAATTTGAAGCAAAAAATAATTTACCAGACACAAAAATAAGCTAAATTACATCAAGGTGAAGTCAATTTACACTGAATAGTGAAGGAGTTTGTAGAGACACAATGCAGAGAAAAAACTCAAATATATATATTTATATGCAAAAAAAAATTGTGACCTTAATTTTTTATCTTGAAATTTTAGTGGCCGTAAGCCACTGCCTATTCTGCCTTGCCTCGAGGCCGGCTCTGTAGTCAGAGATCTTCGATGTTAATGGTGTCCTCGATGGTCTGAATACAAGAGGCTACCGATTTCCCGGCCTTCATGGCATCGGCTAGCTTGGCCCGTGCAGCCTCGTGACGCCGCAGAAGCATGACGGTGTTTAGCACGGACCACCGCACCTGAGAATCGGCTTTCTTCTGCGTGAATCCCAGTCCTTTCAGCACCAAATCCAACTGTTCCCCACACATGAACTCAAACTCTTTAGCAGCACCCCTCATCTCATTCTAATTAGTTTAGATTTCGAATTTTTTACCTCTAAAAACTTTGGCAATAACGGCCCTGAACTTTTTAAGAAAGACCGATTTGCCTCTAACCATTTATCTGTGACAGCCTTATACTTTGCAAAATGCATCTGCCTCAGAGACCTTAAATACGTGGTAAAATTATCCCACGCAAATCAAAATTGCCAAAAATGCCCTCAAGTGACGACTTTTTCAAAGGGTAAGGAGACATCTGCTACATTTTTAGGGGTAAAGAAGGTAGCCACAAATAAAAAATCAGTGTGCCAATTGCTCCCTCTAGGAGAATTTATGACAGTTACTCCAATTTTTATTTTAATGAATAAAGACATAAAAAAAATTGTATTTACAGACTTCATTAAGTGGTAAAAATGTATTCTTTTGGTTTTAACTTATGTCAACCATATTATTAATAACAATTTGATCATTAATTCAGGAGATAATATGTTGTAAAAACCAAATTGAGCTAACAAATGCAGGATCTCCCTAAGAACTATTGACCAAAATAACCTTGTTTATGTCAGCGAGGCCTCCCTCGGCATAGCCAAAAAGCAGGTACTCCGTCGCTACCCCAGCCAGCGCTATGCACGAGAATCTGTTTAGCGTCTGAAACATTTAAAGCATGAGATTCGAAAGCTTCGGAAATGACAAAGTTCCATTTCGTCGTGACAAGGGTCTATAACGTACCGTCGCTGAAACTTTTCCTCCGCTGACCTGCACTGCCAAAGCATGTATCAGAAAAACGCAGCAGATGACGAAACGAGAATTGTTTGACGACAAAGTGTTTCGACAAAGGCACTTACTTCTTCGAGGAATTCGAAGTCCACGAAAGCCGTTCCGGCTTGGACGTTGAGAGAGCCTTCTTTGCGCAGCGCTTCCAGGCTGGAGAGAGTGTACCCCTTCGGCAGAATCCCGACCAAATAGGCAATCAGAAAATGCCCGGCTTCATGCTGTTCTTTTTTCGTAACCGCGATTAGTGCATTGCCTTATACGACGCCAAATAAGGAGAGAGAGATCTTGCCTGAATGACCCTGTTGTGGTACTTCTCACTGAAGGTGTGACCAATTGTATCAATGATCAAGCCACTAAGTCCTCCATTATAGCCCACCTGAGAATTTAAGAACAGGGAAATATTTGATCAATTAATTCAAAATTGAGTTTATACTTGTGCCTGTGCACTTTAGTTGTTTAGGTTAACCCATTTCAAGTTATTTAATCAGGCTAGTAGATTATGTTTCAAGCATAAAATGAGTCACTTGTAGGAATATTTGCGGCTAAAATACCCAAAAGATTAGTAAAAGTGACGGAATATTCCACTTCTTCTCTTTGTCGCGGTGCATATTCCTAATGTCGTCAAGAGTGAATTTCCTAAGTAACTATTAGTAATAGGTATGTTACGTATGTATATGTAGTATGTACGGATTTATACTTTTAGCAACATTGGGAATATATGCCAGGAAAAAAAAAAGTGGAATACCGGCCACTTTCACCTATTTTTTTATTTTCTTTTACCGCAAATATCACTCTTTTCATAAATAAAAATGAAAAGAATGATATTATGTTGTGTGATAGAATGTGCTTCAGTTACACATAAACTATTTCTATTCTAACAGTTATCATCTGATCTGATCTGATCATGAAGAAATCAAAAAACAATTTCTTGTGACAATAAAACATTAAACTACTTTTATGAAAAATGATGTTTTTTGTGGCTAATTCAAATCTGGCCGAGGATTACCGCGTCAAGAGTCCAGAGAAAGAGCACGGCGACAGAGATATAGAAAGCCTGCTGCGGGCTGAGAGCGAACACGTTCCATGTCAGAACGCCTCCTGCCGCGGCGGCGAGCTGGAGGTTGCGCTCTATGGCGCCGAGGGTCGTGTCAACGGGAGACAGAAGCGACGCCGTCTCTATGCCGTTCAGCTTCAGCTCGTCCAACGTGTACAGCCTCTGCGGCACCTGAAAAGAACGACACAGCAAATTCCAATTTCATCACTTACATATTGAATCATGGATTCCAAATGCTAACTGTGTAGGACAGCAATTTACCTGCCTGGCGGCACCGAAGCAGCGGAGGCCGCCGGGCTTGCTCCGCAACTCGTTGATGAGCGAGAGGGCCGACCTATCGTCTCCCTTGCCCAGCTCTTCGTCCACCTTCTCCAAAACTCTGTGCCTCTCGGACGAGCAGCATTTGACCACACCAGATGAAGGAAAGCTGAGTGACCCTGCAAACTGAAGCATTACTTACGCTCAAGTGTTCACCTTCTTAACCATTGCGGCAACGCTAAGTTTGGGGTTTGAAATGCTGCTTTTCTTCGGTCTCGCTAGCTCGCGGCTCGCTCAGTGTCACACAAAGTGGATAAAATATTAAAATGTCATTGCTGTGCTCAAGTGTCACTTTCAACTCCAATTTTTATTTTATTTTTTAAGAAAGACGCTAGTTTTTTTTACACACTAAGAAAGAAAAAAGAAGCGCGATTCCATGGTTTAAACAATTTTCACGTGAAGTACACAAAATCCGTTTGCTAATGATATTGAATTATTTTGGCCCACACCAACACAAGACTTCATTAGAACTTCATTTTGGTTTTAAAACTCGTCATAATCGTGAAATTTTAACACCATTTTATTTTCAAGATTCACGAACTCGTAATTTGAAACCGAATTATTAAAAGGACACTCCAACGTGCTAATTTTGCAGTACCGATACACAGTTTTAGAGTCCCATTGAAGCTGCTCTAAAAGCTCACGGCAGTGACTCTTGGCACATATAATTTGTTTGACCTTTTTTTTCAATAAAGTTCAAAACTATGATAGAAAAAGAATCTGTATGGAGCCAGGCTATCATAGGTTAAATCTAGAAAACGCATGAGTAAAGAATAGCAAACAACCCATCGAAAGTTAATTAATGAATCCATATACCAAACAAGCTTCTGAATTCTGATTATTTAGTAAATAATTGTTAATCAGCTTTGACTAACTTCCAACCACGAGATGATTTAGAGTCCGGACATGATAAAATTAATCGGCAACACCACAAAGTTGATAATTGAACATAAGGCTTAAAAGTTAGAAGTTGGAATCAAGACATCACAGAACTAGATTATTATGAAGTGTCACAGATTAAATCCCAAAGGCTAATATAATCGATTCCAAGAGTCAACAAAGAAAACACTAACAGATAATCGAATCCAGATATGTTACAGCTGTAGCGAATGGCAAAAAAGGAACCAAGGATAAACACCCCTAAAACTCTTGAGAAGCAGACCCAATGTCGCCCTTGCCCTTGCCAACCTTCTTGGGCAGGAGAGTCTGGTGGATGTTCGGCAAAACTCCGCCATTGGCGATGGTCACCATGCCCAGAAGCTTGCTCAGCTCCTCATCGTTCCTCACCGCCAGCTGGATATGCCTCGGGACAATGCGGTTCTTCTTGTTGTCTCTCGCAGCGTTTCCAGCAAGTTCCAAAACCTAATTCACAGAAATACCCAAATCAGCAATCAATCATGCATATGTGCTTGCGGAATAAATGGAATTGAAACATAAGAAACAGCGAATCGTTAGTCTTAATTTTAAATAACATGTAAACTGGAGAAACCACTGAAATCGAGTGAACGAAACTCTCAAAGTGCTATCAAATACCAGAATCATAATCAAGTAAAGCGTCAGATTAACGAATCGTATCTAGATCATTACCTCGGCAGCGAGATACTCGAGGACGGCGGAGAGGTAGACCGGAGCTCCGGCTCCGACACGCTCGGCGTACTTCCCGGCCTTCAAAAACCTCGCAATACGACCGACCGGGAACTGAAGACCGGCCTTCGACGACCTCGACACCGACTTCGAGGCCTTGGGCTTGCCTCGGCCTCCCTTGGTCGATCCAGCGGCGTTGGAACTCATCCTCGAGATCGGAGAGGAGCTTCGAAGAATCGAAACGGAGGAAGAGCAAACCCTAGCCCTAGAACACTCGAGAAGAGAGGTTTTGGCGCGTGGAGAGAAATGGAGAATTTTGAGTGGAGAGAAAAGAGCGCTTTGCTACTTATAGATGGCGAATCTGCGCTCTGATTGGTCGAGAGCGGTGCGCGAGGATTGCCAGCGTGGCAGAAACTCTCTGAATCGCGGGAAACTTTTCATTTTCGTTTTGGCTTTCTTTTCTGAGAGCTTTCGCGGGTGGTTTGTCTTAAACGACACTCGCTAATGTCTTGCACACGACGTGTCGTTGATAAACTAGTGAGTTATTGGTGGGTTTGGGCCCTCATTTAAAAGGAATGTGCGTAAATGCTCCTTTGTTTCCGATTTTGAGCGGAGTAACTTTTTTTTTTTTATGTAGATATAGCAGCAATGGTTGTTCGGAATAACTTATTCCATTATGGATTTCGTGTCCAAAATTATCAAAATATATTTCAATATTATTAAAACTTATAACTATATTTGCGTTGTTTTAGAGTATACCAAATAATGGCACTGTAGATCATACTTGTGGTTTTAAAAAATTACCAGAAACGTAACGACTGTGACCTTGTGTGAATATGTTTAAAACAATCGATTAGGGCATGCAATCGAAATGAGATTATCGTAAAACTTATAAGGAATAGTTGGTCTTCATCGCTTAAGTTCCTTACCTTTATTCCCTCACAGTTTGGCTTTTTTAGCGATGACGTTTCATCGACGAGGTTTCGTCAATGAGGCTTCATCTATGAAGCTTCACCGATGGGGTTTGTGTTGATAGATGCATCTTCATTGACAAACCTCTTTATTATTTCACGTAATTACCTTTGTCGCCTACCTTCTTTGTTGATCCATAGGCTTATCCTCGTTCTTTCTTTGACTTTTTTCTTCATTAATCCCTTTGACTTTGTTAATGGGCATCGATCTCGGCATTAGGCTCCTTTTCCCAAAGCCCATTTCTACAAACGACATATATAGATTTCGTCGTATCAATGTCAATTGACATGGACCGAATCGTACCTCAACAATCATCTCAAAAAAATTGAATCGAGTTTTTAACTAGTTTGCACCAGTCGGAAACCACGTCAAAACTAACAAGTAAAGTTTGGTGTTTGTGTAAATTACTCTAATGTATTAGTTCAAAAATCTTCGATTTTCATAGTAAAAATTGACTACGGGCTGAATTATGGTTAAGAGGAAAAGACTTTAGAAACAGACAAAAGCATGCAGAAGAAGACAAAAGATAATTTACCCTTTCTAAAATAATAAATAAATATTAGACAATATTAGAGTTAGACTTAGAGGTGTTAGGTTTTGGACCACGTTTTAAAAAGTAATATGAGAATATAGAAAGAAACTGTTGCAAGTATTTGACCCAACACTAATGGTTCCAAAGTGGGGTGAAAGGAAAATAGTGCAGGGCCTGAGCTGAGCCTGAGTGAGAGTAGGGTAAGAAGAGGAAAGTGATTTGTGCCTCACTCACTCACAGTCACACCCTGCTTGCTTCGTTCATGAATCATTCATTCATGCTTTTACTTGCTTCCTTCCTTCCACATCAAGATATTTTCCCATCTACTTCTCCACTTATACCCTCCTATTATTAGCTACCATTCATTTACATTCTCCTCATTGTAATTTTAATAAAATCGTAATCCCACCCGAAAATCCCATCACGACGCCAAATACAGAAGAGCCGTCCAATCGGCCTAGCTAGTAGCTTGGTACAGCAATCGAGCCAATTTCATAATTATTGTTTTTGAAATTCTCGTGATAGAACACTAATTTTATTATTGATGGTTAAATTAAGGATACACGGCATGGAAGAAGCCGTTTTAGATATAAATGTGAAGATCGAAACCATGATGTTTAAAATGGGCGATCAAAATTTAGTGTTTAGTTGTATAATTTGTTGTAAATGTATTGAAGGGGTTCTACACCAAAGCATATCTTAAGAAATAACAATGTATTAAAGAGAGAGAAAGAGACCAAAATTGTATTTTTATTTACGTTTTCACAATGTATTCAATTTATTTGTATGGTTGGTTGGAATATATACACGTACGAATTTAAGCTAGTGGACATGGCCAAAAGTGATATTAAATACAAAGTGGGGGAAAATAGGAAAGGCATAATAAATATTGGCAAGGCCAAAAATATAAAGCGTGAAGTACGTACAAACTACAAAAGAGTGTGTACAAAAAGCGTACGTTAGCCACGAGACTTACTTCTTGTCCTTTTGTATTCAATGTAATGTGTCTTTATTTTCGAATTATCAATTTATTTTTGGCTTATTGTTTTCAATCATCATGATTAATACCTAAACAATTTGTGAAATCCAATTTAATATACGTAGAGATCGACCTTTTTTGGTGAAACAATTTATCACCAAAATGTAGTACGTTTTTATAGAGTATCTAAAGTTGTGTCTAGTGTTCTTCAAAAAAGAAAAAAAGCTATGTCTAGTGGTAGCAACATGAATATATAATATATTGTTGGTTTTTGGACTTTGGAATGCTAACACACAAAATTATTTTTTAATTTTAATTAAAGGGGTAAAAAAGAAGTCCATGTAAAAGAAGAAAAACATTACATTAATGACTATTATTTTGATCGAAATTAGGGAAAACATATAATAGCCTTATATGGACTAAGAAATTGTGATTAGTTACAGTAATTTTAAAAATGTACAAATTGTTATATTGAATTTATATAATAAACATGACTTATTATTTGATAAGTGTTATAAGAAAGTATTTTCATTTTTTTTCTCAAGTAAAAAGGAACCACAAAAAAAGGAGTAGATAAGTGACATTTATGTGAATTAGCTGTATAATAAATAATTATAAAATATCGGTCATATTTTTTTTTTTCATGTATAATTTTTTATTTAATTCGGAGTAAATGATCGTTCAACAGAGTTAAGAGTCAGACCTTTTTATAGGGACCCTGTTTGTTGCCCAATGAATATTACTACTACTAGTACCTTCCACCATTTGTCCATTTATTATATTTCTCTTTTTTCTGTTTAGTTAATTATGATTTAAAGATCATTAAATATTATATATGTAGTCCTTAAAATTAAATGAACATATATCATAAGAGGTCCTTCATCTTGTATACATGTCCTTACATATCTCTCTCATTCCTTAAAAGTTAAAATGACTACATTACAGTGACTTTGTAGTTTTGTTTTTATGTAGTCTTTTTAAACAATTATATAAACATCTAATTCATAACATCTTACGCTAATATATAAGGGAGTGAATCATTAAAACTTGTGTTTAATTTACTAAAATACAAAGGTATAATTTATTAACATCTTTTCCAAAATATATATTTTTTAATTTGTATTTTTTTAGGTAATATGTTAATCTCAAATAGCATATTTTTTCTTCTTTATTTGAACTCTAACTGTGTCCCGCGCCCAGGCGACAATTCCCGCCCATGCTTGTGCAACACTCATCAAACTCACCTTGACCAATCAACCTTCAATGCAGAGTCGGCCATGAATTCGTCATTTTTTTATCGGGGCCTTAAGTTAAATAATTGTTTGGGGCGCTTAAAATATTTAAAAATTTATTATTTTTTAATTAGATACACAATAATATATAAATAAATAATTTGAAACTTTTAAAATTTAAAGGATCGAGGCGTCGACTTTTTTCGTGTACAGACAAATTGTGTAGTTCGACTTACATTACAATTCCGAACCACTAAGATGTCCAAAAATGTAAGTGCGAGATTCGTTAGATATTCTCTTCATACAGAAATAGATATTCCGTCCAAGATTGCATCTTGAATTTAAGGTGCAACATAAAGGAGGAAAATAAAATTAAGTGTTTGATATAATTATTTAAAATAAATAAGTGGTTAGATAAAGAATTTTGTTATAAAACAGGGCTGTCCATGGATATTTGTCCAAATTGTATCCATGAAAAACTCTCACACAAGCATACACACATAAAAGGATAAAAATACAAACAATAAACAAGAACAATAATGAGAAATAATTAATGAAGTTAATTTATAGATAAGTGGGTCCCACTCAAATAGTGTTTTCTTTCGGCAGATCACTTTGTCCTTTATTCATCGCACTTTAACCTTTTGTCCTCTCTCTCTTTTATTGTATAATAATATTAATATTTATTTATTATTATATTATATGTCTCCGATAATTTGAGCCATTTATCTCTTCTTCTCTGCTCAACCCAGATTCAAGGACTTACATACAATACACCGATACATACAGCGAGACACAGAGAGAGAGACGAGCGAAACTGGTCGGAGATGCTTCGGAGAACTCTGGCTTCGTAGCGATTGATCTTGGAAGAGAGTCCGACTGTTTGAGCTTGCGATTAGGAAGATCTTGGGATTCTCGATTTGCGCTTGTTAGGGTTTCGGATTTGGGGGAATCTATGAGAGACCGGTTTTAATGGCTGGAAGCAACGAAGTCAACTTGAGCGAGTCCAAGGTATGGTGCTGCTTGTTTGAATTCGAGCTCTGCTGTTGATTTGTTTTGTTTTTTGTTTTTTTGGGGTTTGTACCTTGCGTTGCGTGCGACGTGTTTGTTTCTTACTGGATTTTTGAGTTTCTGGTTATGGCGTTCGGAATTTCTGATTGTGGCGTTGCTGTTTGTTTTGATTGTTGAGAGTTCGATTCTTGCTATTTTGGGTTTCTTTGGTTATTTCGAATACTGTTTCTGCTATTAGGGTTATGAGTATGAACAAATCATGGTTCTGTCAAAGCATGATTTTCGCTTATGTTTCGAGAGCTTCGTTGATTCTGCAATTTCTGAGTATCTTTAGGATTCGTTTCGCCTCATCTGTGTTTCTTTAACCCGAATCTGCAGAGGGTGGTTCCACTGAACACATGGGTCCTGATCTCCAACTTCAAGCTAGCTTACAATCTCCTGCGCCGCCCCGACGGGACTTTCAACCGCCACCTGGCAGAGTTTCTTGACCGGAAGGTCCCTGCGAACGCGCTCGCCGTGGACGGGGTCTATTCGTTTGATGTCATCATCGACCGTGAGAGCAGTCTTCTCAGCAGAATATACCGTCCGCTCAACGCTGAGGCGCCTCGCACGAGCGTCGTTGACCTTGAGAAGCCTGTGATCTTGGAGATCTTGCCTGTTATAATCTTCTTTCATGGTGGGAGTTTTGCACACTCCTCTGCAAACAGTGCTATATACGACACTCTGTGCCGGAGACTAGTGGGTATCTGCAAGGCTGTGGTCGTCTCGGTAAATTACCGCCGCGCCCCTGAAAACCGGTTCCCTTGTGCTTACGACGATGGATGGACGGCACTCAAATGGGTGAACTCGAGATCGTGGCTCAAAAGCAAGAAAGATTCGAAAGTTCATATCTACTTGGCGGGCGATAGTTCTGGAGGAAACATCGTGCATCATGTTGCTTTAAGAGCTATGGAATCTGGAATTGAAGTGTTGGGGAATATTCTGCTGAATCCCATGTTTGGCGGGCAGGAAAGAACTGAGTCGGAGATGAGACTTGACGGGAAATATTTCGTCACGCTTCTGGATCGGGACTGGTATTGGAGGGCTTTTCTTCCCGAAGGAGAAGACAGAGACCACCCAGCTTGTAACCCTTTCGGTCCACGTGGCAAAGAGCTTGAAGGCGTCAAGTTTCCGAAAAGCCTCGTCGTAGTGGCAGGTTTGGATCTTATTCAGGATTGGCAATTGGCTTATGCGAAAGGGCTTGAGAAAGCTAACCAAGAAGTAAAGCTTCTGTACTTGGAGAAGGCGACGATCGGTTTCTACCTGTTGCCCAATAATGATCACTTCTACACCGTGATGGACGTGATTAGTAGCTTTGTGAGCTCTGACAACGAATAGAATCTGACTTACCATTCCCAACAGGCAGCTATATATCTACGAAAGCTTTGACTTTTCGCCCGAGGTAATCAAGGGATGCTTTTTTTTTTCTTCTTCGTTTTCCTCTTGTAGTTTGTAATGTTGTGTAGTAATACCGTGCTAATTCCGGATCTAGCATATAGCTAGATTCTTCATGCTTTTGTGTCCAAAGGTTTATGGATTCGGGTAAATTTCTGCTGTTTGACTAAGTTTAGCAACTCCCACAAGATAATCGAGATTGCCCATCTGTTGACTTTTGCCTTTTGGGATTCAGTGAAGATCTTGATCTTGTGGGGGTACATTTGCTTGCTGCCTGGCTAATATATAGATATAGATATATATAGATATATAGACATGGATGTAAACACAGCCATGGGATTGTAATCTCTGTAATGTTGATAAATATATATATGTATGTCTTGATGATATAAAAGGTTTGCTTGTGGTTAAATTTCTCTTTGTGTAAATGGAGAACATTGAATGTACTCTCTTATGAACCCTGTTTTGTTGTATGGTTTGGCTGTGTGGTCATTTTTGGCATATTATCCTTTTGTACGTTGTGTGCCACAACAATGACAGCCACAAAGCCGTTCGAGCATATTACAACCTCTTGTCGTATATATACACACTCTATGTATATAAATTTTGTGGGGTCTTTGATACATTAGGGTTTATTTCTCTGCCCTAACCATTATTGCATTCATGGATAAAGCTTCAAGCTCCAGGCTTGATTGAGCAAGTAAGGGTAAGACAAGAATTGGTAGATCAATGGAGTTCAAAACTTCAATAATGTGTATGAAAAACGTGTATATTTTTGGATAATGACGTTTCGCAAACAATATATTTGAATACGGACATAAAAGCAGATGTGAATGTAAACAAAATGATGGTGAATATTTATGTGAAATTTATTTGGGAGGAAAATCACGGATATCATTGAATAAATATAACGGAAGAGGGGGGAGAGAGAGAGTGGCGACTATAAGTAGTAAGATTAAAAACGGATCGGATCTCAAAATAGGAGAAATTAAAAACGGACCGGGTCTCAAAATAGGAGAAATCAAGAAATTTTTTGAGAATGATCCATATATTCTCAATTGTGAGCTTAAAATTGCTCGTCCCTACAATCCAAAACTTGTAGAACCTTAGTTTTGACAAGAGAAGAAGATGGTTCCTTTGGAGTCGGAGAAGTTGTGTCAAAAGTGGTGGTTGACTGATTTTGCATTATAGGCTTGCCAAGTTGCTTTCACAATCATTTTTATATTTCACGACAATAGTTAGCAACAGCTAAGCCTGTAAAACGACATCAAAGCTTTTGTTTTGTTTGATTCCCCAACTTTTCCAATATACTAACAAAAAGATACCTCATGACCTCCATACATTACTAATATCTCTTGTATATTTTATCATTTCTTTTCGACCAGATTCCCATCCACAGATTCGATACACGAACCAAAATGGGTCCCCTGTATTTTCGATGGGGTACACTTTTCTCAGTGCCTTCAATTATCTTCTCTCTTCTACCACAACACACACATATATATATATATGTATATATATTCTGCATATAATAGTTACAGTTTGCACCACGCCAAGTATTCATTGCATGCATAACTAATTTCTCACAAGTATTCATTGCTCAACTAATTTCACGTTTTAAAGTACAGAAATTGCATGCATTAGTTTAATTTGCACTACCAATTGTATAGAACATTAGAACCTATCTAGAAGAAGTGTCAACTGTGTCGGGTTGGCCCAAGCCCCACCTGCCCGCTCCATTTAAAAAAAAAAAACACAGCTCAAGCCCACCCACCCGTAATATAAAGGCCAGGTTCAATGGGCCGGCCCAGTTGACACATCTGCCTTGATTATATTTTCTCTTGATAGCAAAACCAAATCTACAGGTAATAATAGGGAGCATACTAGCAAACAAGTGGTCACTGATCATCAACTAACTTCACGTTATAGCAGCGAAACAGACAAAATTTGCTTGCATTGAATCTAAGCCAAGAGAGTGTTTACTAGCAAACAAGCCCAATTTGCATCATCAGCATATAGTTTCTTCTTCACTGCTCCTAGGCTTAACCAACACGTAAAGAAGCGTCGAATCTAAACCAAAAATTCAGGTAGAACAACAGACACTAGAACATCAAAACAAAGCTCATTACCTATAGAACTAGAAATTATTGTATCAACTATCAAGTAGTAACCTTGATTAGCTTGTTAGCGACCCCGAATACTGCAACCTTCACATCAGCGTTGCCCCTTCGCCACGTACGCCACCGAAGCCGCTGCAAAGAGAGTCGTCGCCGACGAGACCAGAGCCCAAATGCTCTTCTTCCGATTCGCCTCAGCCGTTGACTGCTTCAGGGCTTCGACCTGTGCTTTCAGGACTTCCATGGCCTTCTCCTTCTCGCTGAAAGCCCTCTGAATCGCTTCAAGCTCTGAAAAGTACGGCGAGACTTCCTCATTGTGCTTCTCCTTGCTTAAGCTAGCCCCTTCCACGCCAGAGACCATCTTCTTCAGCTTAGTCATTGCCCGCTCGGAGTTGACCTTTGCTGAATCTGCTTTCTCTCTCCATTGTTGCGTTCTTCTCTCAGCCTCGACCAATCTCTCATTGGCTGAGTCTCTCTCCTTCTCCAACTCTGCAGTTTTTTTAGCAACTCTCTTATTCTCTTCCCTCAGCGAGCTCAATTCTTTGACGATCTCCTCGACACTCTTCTCCTTCTCCGAAACAGAAGACTTCAAGACTTCGACGGTCTTCCTCGCCTCTAACAGAGCGTCTGTTTCCCGCTTCAGCACTTTCTGGAGACGACCGAGCTCCAAAACCATCTTTGAGTTCTTCTGTTCTTCAGCAAGCAAGATTTCCCTCAGTTTGCCCACTTCACCTTTCAACACAGCAATCTCATCGTCTTGGTTCGTGTTCTCATTTTTCAACAAGACAAACTCGTGGGTTTGCTCTTCGATGAGCGTCTCCTTCTCCGAAAGGACCCGCTTCAAGAACTCGACATTGTTCTTTTCCTCTACGAGAGAGTTTCGAGCAGTCTCGCTTTCTTTCGTTGCACGTTCGAGGGCATTCTTTAAGGACTCAGCTTTGGAGATCAGCTTCTCGTTCTTTTCCTGTTCGTCTCTGCATGAGTTACGTGACTCGAATAGCGCATCTCTGAGCTCGCCTACCTCATTACTCAGCTTGCTGGTCTCCGTCTCTAGGGAGACCCTAGCTTCCTCGACCTGTGATTTCTCACGAACGAGTTTTTCAATTTTTGCCACCTTCTCATTTGCTTCGGATGAGCTACTCTTCCACTGGGCCACAGCTTCGCTCAATTCGAACTCCAGCTTCTCAATAAGCTTCTCCTTCTCAGCCTTCGCGCTCCTCAACAATTCGATCTCCGACTCCATTGCACTGACTTTTTCGGCGATGAACATCTCCATCTCCGAGTTCTTCATCTGCAGGGCCTGCAAATCCGCCCTCAAACCCGAAGCAACCTCGCTCTCAGCTCCCAATTCGTTCTCCAAGGCGCCGATCCTCACCTCTAATTCACTCTTCTCCTTCGAAGATCTGTTGTTCTGCGCCTTCAAACCGTCGATTACGAAGTCCAAATCCTTCAATTCCGTCGCAATCGAACGGTTATCTTTCTCCAGGCGCTTGACCGCTTCCTCTCCGGCTTCTTTCTCCAGCACAAGCCCTTCGCACTTCGCTCTCAGCTTCTCAGCCTCTTCCCTCACCAGCCTCTCTCTTTCCTTCAAGCTCGCGAGCTCGCTCATCCACGAATCTCTCTCTTCACAAACCCTTACCAGCTTCTCCTTCTCCATTTCCAGGTTCCGAAAAAGCTCGTTCTTCTCCGTCTCCAGAGACTCCACCAAGCCAGCCTCGGTCTTCTGAGCCTCGGACTCACGCAGCTGAGCCAACTCGGCCTCGAGCGACTTCTTCTCCCGCTCGAGAGCTTCGATCTGGTCCCTCCCGGCGGCGGTCTGCTTGATGAGCTTTTCGTTGAAGGACTTGAGCATCTTGAGCTGCTCGGAGGAGTCGTCCATGGCGGAGAAGGGAGGGGCGATGGTGACGGCGGATTCCGAGGTCTGGCGATGGAGGGGAAGGTGGGGAGTGGGTTCGGAAGCTGGTTGGACTTGGACCTTCTTTGATTGGTTGGAGGAGGGCTTCTTTTTGGCCATTTTCTTGGAGAAAGTGAAGGTGATTGGCAGGCACTGTGTGGCTATGGCGGTTCGTGGGGACTAGGGTTTCGTGGAAGCTGATGGTGAGGATTTGAAGAGCCGAGATTGAGACTTCCTAGAAACGGACAAAGCAGTGCGTTTGGGGGGATGAGCCCAAAATTCAAATTATGGGTCTACACTCAGGGCATTCTCGGTACTCCTTATGTACGCCCTCATTAGAATGAGGGTATTTTGGGTTTTTCCGTATTCAATTTGAATTTAGGCCGTCTATTGGATGAGGGTATCTTTGGCACTTCACTTATTGGTGGAGGGTATTATTGGTAGGTTTCTTGTGTATGGTAATGGTACTGTTGAATAATAATGAATGAGGGTGTCCTGGCGGAGGGTATTTTCGGTAGTTTAAAAGTAAAATTGATTTGATGGGTTTACTGAGTGAAGATATTTTCTGACTAGAGTAAGTGCGTAAGTGACGATCGTTTTGGTTTCAAGATAAGTTAGGTATGCTGGCACGATGTGGTGATGACACGTGGACTTGTGTCAAAACTGCGGGAAATGCTTCTTCATATTTTAGGAGGAAAAAAAATCTGCTAGATATGAGAATGTGTCGCTTCTTTATCTCAATGTCGTTTACTATTTTTTGAATGGGGTGTGTCGTTTTGCTATCTCATTGTGTCGTTTGGAGTGTTGTTTTCCAAATATGTCTTATTTTTTTGGGATAATAGCGGCATAAGTCCTCAACCTTTACTCAACTGGGGCGGCATAGCCCCAACCTCATTTAATAGCGGTATAAGTACCAAAAGATGATTTCCGTCCATATTTGACTAACGGAAGTAGTCAACGTTTGCGTGGTCAGTTTCTCGTCAACGTGGACGCCACATAATTCAACATGTCACCATACATGTCATCCTCGCGTCATCAAATTTAATGCAAAATTAATTGAATCCCTCCATCAGCCTTAATTTTGCATTAAATTTGATGACACGAGGATGACGTGTATGGTGACATGTCGGATTACGTGTCGTCCACGTTGACGAGAAGCTGACCGCGCAAACGTTGACTACTTTCGTTAGTCAAATATGGACGGAAATCATCTTTTGGTACTTATACCGCTATTAAATGGGGTTGGGGCTATGCCGCCCCAGTTGAGTAAAGGTTGAGGACTTATGCCGCTATTATCCCTATTTTTTTTTGCAGAAGTTTGCGTAACGATTAATATTCGAAAATATATAAAACAATGGTTATGAATTTAGGTCGGACGGTAGAATGGGCATATGAGCAGGACGACGAAGATTCACATTCAGTCGGGTTATGAGATGATTAAAGTTCTCAACTTCGTCTCTATTTTCGATATTCATTGGGGTGGGGTTGAGTGGGCATATGAGCGGGGACATACGAAGATTCCCATTCATTCGGTCGGGTTATGAGGTGATTAAAGTTCTCAATGGTAAGTCTGTCCCTATTTTTTTATATTCATCGATCAGCTACTCGGAATTGGAAGGAATCCACTATCTCTAATACTCATTGATTAGCTACTCGGATCGAGTCTTTAGTTTTTTGCTTCAATCCGAAAGGTTGTATAGAAATCACGCATGATCTGAATAAATGCTTAAATAAGTCAAAAAAATTATTATTTGGCTGAAGTATGTTCTGCCAAGTGCCGAGTTTTTGCTTTTGAATGATTCTCGTTGTTATAGGAGAATCTTGCCCCTTGTTCAGACCGCTTGTTTGGTTGTTGTCAATGATAATTTGATGTGGAATACTTTTCCCTTCCGACCCGCACTCGTTTGGGAAGGTTTAATGAGGTTTTTTTTTTTTTAAGATAGATTAATAAAATACTCCTCAATAAGAATTATGCATCGATTTGTTTTTCACTTATAAATTATACATATTTAACAATTGATCATTCACATATATATATATATATATATATATATATATATGGTATAATATAATACGGTGCATCTTTAAAGAATACGTTATTTAATGTGGTAAACTGTATCATTGCATGAGCACTGAGATGCACGAACTTATTTAATAGAGCAAGATGCATGGAATAGAACAACTCTCCATTGTGCTATATATGCAAGTTTGCAACTAATTAATCAATGGCTCCATACCCAATAGTGGTTAACACTTTCACCCTTATTTTTCGAAATTTGTTTATCACACCCTCTATTGTTAAGTTTCGCATAAATATATCATTTATTTTTTAAAATACTTAAAATATATTCTCTAAGCATAATTTAGCAAATACATCCTCTATTTTTCTATTTTTTTTGTTAATTTATTTCATAAAGAAACTACAATCTCTGAAATTGACACTGATATTTGAAATATATAAATATATTTTTGTTGTAAAAAATTCTAAAATTATGTATTATGGGTAATTCTTGATTTTTAAATAAAATAAATGAAGAGTATTACGTCATGACTCACGAGATATCTGTAGGATAAGTACTCAATCTTATACTATATATGCGAGACAACATATTTTCAACCTCGTTATTAAGGCCACAAAACAGTGTTTATATTCAATTTCGTTCATGCCGAGTTAATATATATATCAAACTAGAGATACGTGTGTAAGTCTCAAGATTAACAAAAGTGCTGCATGATTTATGTTTTGTTGAGTTTAATCATAGGCATACACGGGTCTCTTGTGTGATCGATCCAAATGAGATATTAAGGGAATACGACGTCTAACATTGTTTTGTGGTATTTGGATACTATTGTCGCTAAAAAGGAGAACGAAAATATATCAATGCACTTAGTAAATGATTGAGTACTTACGCCACAAATATCCTTACTTTTTTATTCTATCCTCCACTCTCTGCAAGAAACAAGAAAATAAAAATACCCTTTTTGATAAACTCAAAATTGTAACGGAATCAGTTCAGAATCTCTCCATCTCTCTCTCTCCAATTAATAGAGAGAATTCCTCTTTTTGGTAGCTCTTAAACATCGAGAATCCATGCAATTATTGTTAGTTCTTACCTTTCTTGTCTCTCAATAACACCCTCGTTTGTCATCTTCTTCGAGTTCTATGAATCAAACTAAGAAGGTAAATACAATATTCTATCACGTTTTTAAGGCAAATATTTATTTATTTTGTTGATATATGTCGGAAGTTCTCGTGTCTACATTTCATCAATCAATTGCTTTGGTTATTTAAAATGCAGATGGTGTATTTGAAGAGATCGGCGCTGATATGGATCACAATCGCGACGGTGATAGTGCTTCTCCCGGAAACGACGACGAGCAATGCTTCAACAGAGGCTCGACCACGGCGTATAATCGTCGATACCGACGTGGACACGGACGACGTTTTCGCACTCCTATACCTATTGAAGCAGGACAGGACGGAGTTCGATTTGCAGGTCAGTTTGTATAATTATTTTCATTCATAACTATAAATTTTGCCAATAAAGCTATTTGTATTCATCGAGTGTATGTTTGAACCTCGAAATACAATGTTCAAGTCATGAATACCAAAAGTTAAAAAGCGCTTGTCTCATGAATTTATTTTATTAGATACTTATCGAGTTCTTGGTAGAATAGGCCGTTAGATTTACGATTTTGGTATAATTAGTAGTACGTAAGAAGTCAACTAAGAGAGTTGTCATTTTTTTACGGTTTCTACTCTTTATTTAATACTTTTTTTTTTCTTCTCTCGGATTTCATTTTATTTCCATTAAGGTTTCTACTGTTTAAGAACCTGCAATTTATCTGTAAAAGTCTTGCAAAATCCAAAAAAAAAAAAAAAAATCATATCATACAAATTTTGAAAAAGACAACCCCATAAGCCCAAAAATTTCCCAAAAAACCATAAGAACCTCATTACAAAACTTATAGAACCCCAATGCCCATCAAATTCCCACAAATGCCCAAAGAAAAAATATACTTAAAAAAAAATCAAAATAATATAGTTGAAGTCAATATATTAAATTCATTGGCAAAAGTCTTTTTCTTTTTGAATGGGGTGACACTATCGGCCAATGTTACAATGCACTCTCGCATGACTTAGATATATTCAGACTCAGTGTAAGAACAAGTGACACTAATGGCTAAGTTTACAATATGTAAAGGGGCACTCATATGAGTCTTATGAGGGTTTGAACCCATAACCTCTTGAAGAAAGGAATAGTGGAGATACTACGAGGCCAAGCAAAAAATTCAATAAAAGATGATAAAACTCCGTAACTCTTATAAAATGATTAATATTTATAATTACACTTACATTGTCTAAATACGTTTATTTTGCAAAATATTTGCTAATTTTTGGTATACCAATAAAATATTATCGGTACAATATCACTTACAAAAACTTCATTAATAAACACGTCAATGATATCGATACTAGAAACAATATGTTTGATGTATGATATGAATAGGCGATTACAATAAATGCAAATGGATGGAGTGATAGTGGGCACGCAGTGAATCACGTGTACGACATTCTCTTCATGATGGGGCGTGATGACATTCCCGTCGGCGTTGGCGGCGAAGGAGCCATTCTTCCCAACTCCACGATTCTTCCCAATGTTGGTGGATATCTTCCCATCATTGACCAGGTTTCTATCTATCACCAACTTTATCTTCTAAAACTACTACACCTTTGACTTTTTACTTATGGGCTCCACTATTACAAGAGATTCACGAATTTGACTATTTCCTTCCATTATTAAAAAATAATAGTGTCAAATTCATCGGCTCGTCTTATAATCGCAAAGTTTTTAGTGATTTAGTTTCCACTCGAGAATTAACATCTTGGTGAGTTGCTTTGTGGAGGATTTTCTTTATATAGTCTCATTATCTCATACCATGATGGGTTTGTAAAATTTAGTCCTATATAATATGCGTGTGTGTAAATAAGTGATATATTTAATTTTTTATATCTTTGTGTATGAATATCATAGTGTATGTCTTTCTTTATTGACTTTCTTATGACTAGTGGTCAAAGGCCAAATAAGAAGTCAACGTTAGTCATGATAACGGGTTGAATGCTTTCGAAGATTGTGCTTATCGCATTACTTTTCAAATTTCAACAATGCCACGACACTTAGATCAAGTGACAAAAACTGTTTGTCATCATTGGGGATAAAATGAGCACTAAATCATACAAACAATATAAAAACTAAATTTTAGTCTATTTCATATACTCAAAGTATATAAAGACACGACATTCAAAATGCTTCAATTTAGTTAATTAATTATCGATTTCACATCAAATACTTATAATCTATACCTAATCACTTATGATTTATCAACAAATTTTGATACTTCATATTCAAATAATTATTGGCAGAGTCGGACCGGGTCTGAAGGGGAATAAAGTAGGCCGCGCCTATTGTGATTAATCAAGTCTAAATTTAAAGGCTCTTACATATTTTATAGATATATTTTGTTTGTAAATTATTTATATAAAAAATATATGATGGAGAATTTCGAGTATACGAATTTGATTACTACTTACTTTTAAAAATGCATGACACATTTAATTATAAAATATTTTTTTATATTATCATATTAAAATTTAATTATGACAGGCTCTTAAAATTATTCTTCGTTTAAAGAAGTGATAAACTCAAAACCAAATTTGATTATAGGAAATTGTACCAATACTCATTTTGTGTCAAACTTTTTATAAAACTACTCATAATGGATAATTTTTTAAAAGGTTTACAAAAAATGGATATTTCGTTAATGAGCCCATTGATTATTGGTGATAGATTTTATCGAGTCTTTGATTAACAATAACATATATTTGAGAGATAAGATAATATTTATATTCTTATGAAACCCTTTCTTGGTGAATGTCACTCTCGATTAAATCCATATTTATTTTGAAATATATGTATATTGTGTACGGGTCAATGCTATAGTGCAATTCCCATTTTACTAGACCAAGTGATGATAAATTATTGCATTTAATTTATTATTATAACGATTAGTGTCGTCCTGCCGACTTACAAAAAGCACGTGGACTAGTGTGTATATATATACAGGGGCAGATTTAGCGAGGGTCGAGCGGGGACGACCGCCCCCACTTGATTTGAAACCGTGATTTTTAATAAATAAGTATATACAGTTTTATCAATATATATGAAATATATCATAAAAAAAAAGTTAATACTTTGGTGTAGTGGTTATTTGAGTATGATTTTAACTCTCCCTCTTTGAAGACAAAGGTTCAATTCTCATCAACTTTTCTTTTTAAAATATTTTATGATCTCTTTTATTAACCATCTGTAATATAAAGATTCTTTTATCATACATTAAGTTATAATCTTTGTATAATTGTATCACTAAATATTTTATCGATTATTAAAAATTAATTATAAAATATTATATTTATTATATTATATTCTAAAATTTCGACTTAATTTTTTTTTGCCCCCTCTTGGCAAAA
Source organism: Parietaria judaica (assembly GCA_954871525.1). Taxonomy (NCBI): domain Eukaryota; kingdom Viridiplantae; phylum Streptophyta; class Magnoliopsida; order Rosales; family Urticaceae; genus Parietaria; species Parietaria judaica. The sequence goes on from OX940862.1 coordinate 14,490,482, forward strand.
TCTTGGCTCCGCCTCTGTATATACATATATATATATATATATATATATATATAAATAAGACTCACACATGCGAAAATTGGCAGGGAAGATGGACAAGTGGTGAGTGCAGATACAGACAGTCAATACCAATGGGTCGTAACGGTCGTCTTGCTGTTAATTCTAACTTTGGCCTTCGACGATCATTTCTTCCTCAGGTACTGCTAGATTATAGATAGATTTATAAGTATATCACTAAATAAATTTTGATATATATTGTTGAGCATTCATTCAATTCTCGCACGGAATACGAATGAGATTAATATCGAAACAAAAATATAACGAAACCGAAAAAATAACTACAAGAAAGAAGACACCAATTTATAGTACCTGCTACTATGTATTTTGTTATAAGATGCGAGGATTATATTTCAAAATCCGGTTAACCTAAAAAAGCATAAATGACACGAGAAGATTTTACTTCGTTCGGTATTTCTTTTTATTCCAAAAAGAAAAGATTGTCGCACCATTTCACTATAACTCGATAACTATTCGCTAACTCAATTAAAGACATAATACTCGTTTTATGATTTCTCTCCAATCGAAAAATAAGCAATAATCAACCTATCCTTGCGAAAATAATTTCCATTGACGAATTTGATGCGAGTACTTGTTGTAACCGTTTTTCTCTCATAAAGTTACAATTTCTAATCAGTATTTTTTTAATGAATAACTACGCTTCACGTCACCATATCAATTTGAGAGATATATAGTCAAACAAACCAATATATGTATCCATATTCATATGTGTGTGTATTGTATAGGGCGAAAGGAGCTACAAGCCCATGGAGCAAACCACGGCGCAGCAGGTGCTGATCGACGCGGTTTCGGCGGGTCCATTGAGCGTGTTTCTGTTCGGGGCCCACACAAACTTGGCCATCTTTCTCATGAGCCATCCTCACCTGAAGAAAAACGTGGAGCACATCTACGCCATGGGCGGCGCTGTGGAGGCAACAAGCTCCGACGGGATGATCGGGAATCTGTTCCCTGATGACACCAATCCTTTTGCCGAGTTCAACATCTTTGCCGACCCTTTCGCCGCCTACACGGTAATACACATTTATTTTATATATTTATATACACATATGTTCATTCTTTTAATGTAAGTATTTTTATACAAATGGTTATTTTTTTATTTTTTTTTTGAAGGAATTTTTATACAAATGGTTGTTATAGAAAATAGCTAGAATGATTTGCATAACTTGGAAGCTATATAGCATTAAGAAAATTTTAAATAGCTTAACATAATAATGAAATATGCACGTATGGAATTCTTAAAATTAATTGTACCTTTTCTTTAATATTAGTCATAGCGTTTTTATTTTTTTATTTTACAGCATATATAACTATTTTATTAGGTTTTAAGAATGTAGATGGAAAATGATATTTTCTAATGTATTGTTCAATATTGCGAGTTATCTACAAAACCAGTACATAACTCCTAACAGTTCAAAACCGAATAAATTTTGGTTTTCTATAACACTGGTCATGATACCGATCGAAAAAACAGATTTCTTAAAAAATTAGTACAAGTATAGGAGCTGTAAAATTTGTACAAAACCAGGAGCTGGACTTAAATACCTCAAAATATTTGTTCCCGCTTCATTATTGATTATTTTGTTTATATATATGGGTGAAGATAGGTTTTGCATTCTGGGATTCCGATAACTTTGGTGCCACTAGACGCGACAAAGACAATTCCGGTGGACCAGAGCTTGTTCGATGCCTTTGAGAAGAGCCAAGCGACAGTCGAGGCACAATATTGTTTCCAGTCCTTGAAAATGGCTCGCGACACGTGGATGGCTGATAACTTTTACGAGGTATAAATATTATATAGTAATTTATTAATTATAAATGATTAGATAATTGATTTATTTGAGTTATTAAACTTATAAATGTGGATGTGCGAATTTGACTCATTCGTTCGAGAGATACCGAAAAAATAATGAATGTTCGGATTTAGCCTCTATATGCTAGAAATACTAGACAACCCTTCCTTTATAATTTGGTTAATTAAATTTAGTCCTATGATGACCGTCATAGAAATTTAGAGATTTTTCTAATATATCAAAGATTAAAACTTTAAAATCATTTTAGGGTCTTTTTTTAAGTTAAAGATATCTCTTTGTTATTTTTCGGATAATAATTTTACATTAAGAAATCATAAATTTTATGTTAACGGACATTTAAAGAACCAAATCCACACTAAAATTACAAAGTAGCGGTCATTATTTTGCCAACGGATAGGCCAAGCCCGTATACCAAAATCATGAAAGCTAGCTCGTTCATTTCCGCTATTTTATAAACGAGGAGTTCAAATCTACTCATGGTCATAAAAGGAACTCGATTTCGATTTATTCTATTGACGAGTTCATGCGAATGAATAATAATATTATTACGCATGGGGCATGCAGCAATATTGCATGTGGGACTCGTTCATGGTGGGCGTGGCGTTGTCGGAGATGCGCGACGGAGTGAATGAATTTGCAGAGATGGAGTATGCGAACATCACAGTCGTCACTTCCAATGAGCCTTATGGTGTATCAGATGGCTCCAACCCTATGCTTGCTAGGTTTGGAGTCAACAAAACTGGGGTTCACTCGGGTCACGTTCAGATGGGCATGCAAGATCAGTTTTGCATAGTCAAGGGGCAGAAAGGCAAATGCCAGGTTTGTAATACTAAGGTTTTTTTTTTTCTTTTTCTTTCTCGGTTTACTCTTGTTTTTTATATTTTAAGGGATATTTGCCGCGAAAATATCAAAAGATAAGTGAAAGTGGAGTGAAAGAGGGAAAGCTCAAGTGGCGTCAAACCCTTGTGACACTATTTTCTTTTCAGAACACTTATAATTATTCTTTCTTTTACCACCATACTTCTAGGTATTTTCCCCATAAATATCCTTTACTACAATTTGAACTCAATTTTTGATCCATTACAAAAATATAATTTCAAGATTATTTTATACTACATATGATGTCATCTATTTCTAATATGGGCCTCGGCGCATCGCCCCCCACTATTTAAAAATTTAGTTAAAAATCCCCCAAGTTTCTTACAAAGTTGAAAACATTAGGCATAAGTTTGAGAACTTTTATATTTTTCGTCGTTCCCCTATTTTTTTTTATCCCCGTTCCGTGCGTTTATCAAATATGTGAAGTGTTATTTCTTTACTATATATATATATTTATGGTTAATTTTTGTAAATAAAATCTTGATAAAATATATTCTTAAAAATCTAGTTTATATATATTCTTGGCTTCTTGCTACCACTTGAAATAACCGAATAATTCATTATTGCATGACTTGTTGACATAGGATGGTTATACAAAGAAGACGAGTGGCGATGAAGCAGTGAGAGTTGTTATTGCTACAAAAGCTAAGCCAAATAGCGATCCCAATAGCTCGCTTCGCAAACAATTCTACAAGAGTTTCTTAGACGTAAGTAATAATAATTAGTTTTAATATACACTTGCTAATCTTGTGCAATTAACGATTCATATTTCATATATCATTAATGTGATTTTAATATACTCAGAACTCGTGATTCGTGAACTTTACATATTGGTGCACTTTGTTTTATAAAAATGTAAGTCGTTGTCTTCACGTTAAAGATGACAAAAAATATTAACTTGTGTAAAACAAAAGAGCTTTTTGACGATAACATGTAACTTTTCCGTGGCCTCAATATTTAAGCAGCCACGGAAAAGTTTTACGTAATATAATACATTGTATTTTCAAGTTTGAAATACACAAAACTTATACCAAACTTTATTAATATTTTACACTTCAAAATATTAATAAGATTGATGGTAATTAGGGTTGTATTTAATAATAAGATTGAGCATGATGCAGGTGATGAACAGAGAAGCTGAAAGTGGGAGATTCAACATACGAACGCAATTCCCATACTACCAAGAAAACCTCATCAAACCCTTCTTCGGGAAGCGACTCAGAGGAAAACCTGTCGTTTTCGACATGGACATGAGTGCTGGCGATTTCATATCGCTTATTTATCTCTTGAAATTGCCCCTCGAGCTCATTGACCTCAAGGTACGTATACCAATTGTTTCTCTGCTTGTCGTTTGATTCTGATATTGGTCTTTGTGTTCTTGTGTCGTTTATGAGTGGGCATATGCCCACTGGAGTGGTTTTTTATTTATTTATAAGGTGGCTCTATCGGCTAAGATTGCAAGTGCTCGCATTGTAAGATATATTGGCATTGTTAGAAAAAGATGACACTATTAACCGCATGCATCGTTGGTCAAGATTATATATATACGCAAACAAGCTTGGTTTTTATTTAGAGTTTCAATTGAGAAGTTTATTTATAGAATAATAACGGTAAAGAATTCAAGTTGTGATCAACTGTGCCAACCGATACTTAATTATTCTTAGTGGAAAAAGTATCAAAATCAGTAAAACAACAGTTCTATCCAATTTTATTATTTCTTGTGAAAAGGAATGAACTCATATAATTAAATAATAATAAAGAAAGATTTAAAGTAAAATTATGTGGAGATGACACATCATGCCGGCATGTCCTTTCTTTAAATTTTTTTTTAACAAAATTGAACAATCCCTTAATGACTAATGCGTCCATACTCCATAGTAAAAAGAACATAAATAACCCTCAATAGTCAATATAATTGACTACAGCTCAAATACTTTTGTTACTATTATTCATTCATTTACTACACTATCGTCGAGTAATTCTCGTCAAAGCTGTCGTTTATTAGATTTTCTCGTTGTCTTGTGCCAATTTATTATTGTTTTTCGCTATGACAGTTATTTATTTTTGTCGTTTTTACTGATTTTCAGTGTTTTTGTTTGTATAAAAGTTTGTTGTAAAAACAAACTTCTGTTGATTGATTATGCGTTTTGTCGTTTACAAATGTTGTCGTTTATAAGTTACTGACAATTATTGTGGATTAGGAGGTTATATTGTCGTTTTCTATGTTCTCCAACACTAAAAGAGAGAATACGTATTTGTTTTGTTAAGTTGTAAATTCCAAAAAAATTGTTCACTGATAATCCATTTGTTGTCGTTTACCGAATTTTGTCGTTTATATATTCACTGTAGTTGCGGATTAAGAGGTCTTTTTTAGTTTCTTATTATTTGATTGTCGTTTATAAAGAGAAATACACGTGACTGGGGCAGGGAGTTCTGGTGAGTGGAAACGGGTGGGCGAGCGCAGCCACGGTGAACGTAGTGTACGACGTGCTCCATATGCTGGGGCGTGATGACATACCTGTCGGCCTCGGGGATGTATTCGCAACGGGCCAAGCCTTCGCCAATTTCCCCGTGCTGGGCGGCTGCGATTATACGAAATTCATTCCCAACGGCCGCGGCGGCTTCTTAGACTCCGACACTCTCTACGGTCTCGCCCGTCACTTACCTCGCAGCCCTCGAATGTATAGTACCTTCCCTTAACATCATGTCTTCTTTTTAACTTCAATAAGACGCTGACTATTTTCAAGAAATACCTTATTAAAAAAAAATTGAGCAATGATCCAAGGCCCCCTTGTAGTAGGAAAAATTTTATTTATTAAATTTTTCAAAAAAAGCCAAAAGCTCTTTAAAAACATTAACATTATTTTGCGTAAAAGCCATTTTACACTAATATCAAATTTAGTACAGCAATTAATACCGAATTTTCCGTTTGTCAAGTATAAATGCGATATTGTGCATTCAAACTCAAAAAACTGCTCCGAATTTGTTTTTTTAGTAACTAAGTTAATTGGTTCTTTTGGGTTGCAGATATACAGCGGAGAACTCGGTAAAATTCGGAGCCCCGAGAGACACGGAACACCCGGAACTCAGACAACCGTCGGCCTTAGACGTTTGGAACTCAATTGCAAACTCACAAAATTCAGGAGATAAGATCACCATATTAACCAACGGTCCATTGACGAATTTAGCACAGATTATAAATACCTCCGAAAACACAACTACTTCACTAATCAAGGTTAGTGTCTTCCTTCCCTCAAAAAAAAAAATGTTAGTGTCTTCCTTGCGTATTAAGGATGAAACATGAACCGAGGACCGGTACTTAGAGCCTTTCTAGTCTCAGTCTTGATCCAGTCTCGATTTTTGGTATTTCCAAATTTGATATCAATGTCCGGTGCTAAATTTGTAAAAACCAATTATTTTCTTCGATAACCTTTACCAGGATCTAAACAAACCGGTATTTTATCATTTTTTTAATCTAGTGATAGGGAGATAGAGAGATAGGACGAGTAAAAATGATATTATATATTGGGATATTTGTTAACAAATCGAAAACAGGTCCAAAATTGATTTTACAAATATTTTAAAACACTAATAAAAAATTGTTTTTTCTTAATGATAGGAAAAACACAAATCAATATTTACATGCTCCGGGTTTGTTAAAGCCGGTTTCGGTTCCAAAAACCAGTGGCAATAAATGCAGGTTCTCGATTTTTTTTACTTTTTTACTTTTATTATTTTTATCATATAGTACCGAATTATGAAATCTTGTACGAATATTCAATCTACGAACCAGTACCGGGATCATTTTAACACAAGAATTATAAGCATAATCAAACAACAACCTGGCCTGATTATTTTCTCTAGGAAGTCTATATCGTCGGAGGCCACATCACGGGGCGTGGCAACAGCAACGAGAGAGGAAACCTCTTCACCGTCCCTTGGAACGAGTTTGCCGAATGGAACATGTTCCTCGATCCTTTGGCTGCGAAGGCGGTTTTCGAGTCGAAAGTGAAGGTGACACTGATCCCGTTGCAGGCACGGAGGCAAGTCAGCTCTTTCTCAAAGATTCTATGGCAATTGAACCACGCAAACAACACTCCCGAAGCCGCCTTTGTGCAGCTTCTTCTCCGCGAACTGAGCCGGCTTCGGGGCAAGGATGACAAGTATCTTCATGTGGTACGTCACGCTCATTCATTTCATTTTCTTTCTTCTTATAAATGGACAATGATTGTGGTTATTTTTAAAAAATTATGTGACCCAAATACCTTTTGTTTTGTTATGTCACGCTCATTCAGTTCTTTGTCTTTCCTTATTGAACGATAGTGTTAATTTAACAAAATACAAAATTTGTGTGACCCAAATCCGTTTCTTTGGGTATGTCACGTTCATTGATTTCGATTTGTTTGGCCCCCTTTTTTAAAAGCTTGTGGTGTAAATATAACCATTATTCCGAAAATTCTTATATGTATAATGTAACATAATGGATTTAATATATTTAAATCCGTTTATTTTTTATTCAGAAATTCTTGTACGTGTCGCGAAAACCGTTTTCTGTCCGATTTAAATTCACGGTGTAAAAAAAATAATATAACTTTGTAAATCTCTAGTAGTAGAGAAACTAGAGATTTACAAATTAATCCTATAATCCTAAAAAAAAATAGTAGTAGAGAAACGGGTCGATTGACAAATTAATACTATAATTCCGGATTACAATTTTTCTTTTGTAACGGATTAGTGTTAAATAAACGTCATACTGAAATTCTCATAATGTATCATGTGTTATGTATTAAAATACACACACAAAACTATTTCATAAACTTCTATAAAATGTACTATTACCGATTTTCAACAATTTTGAATTATTTCAGGACACATTTTTGGGAGAAATTATTGGTGCAGTGGTGGTGGCAACTGAAAACCAGTCCCATATAGAGGCATCATTCGAATCCAAGCCTCTCAAGGTGTTGGCAGGCACAAGACATAGGTCAAAAATTGGACAAATTGTAGTTGATGAAAGTGGAGGAAAGAGGATTAGGGTTTTGAAGAGTGTGAATGAGAGGGCATATTATGAGAATATTGGTGATTTATTGGGTGAAGAGAAGCAAAGTGCAGTGATTGGAAGCTTTGAGGATCAGAAGAGAGCTTGGAATGGGCAAGCAAAGAAGAGCAGTGATGATGATGACATTGTTTATCAGTCGATTGAGATCTACCTATTGCTTGGATCAATTGCCATTGTTTTATTGATTTTTATTTGTGTTGGAAACAAAGTCATCAAGAAATAGTTTTTTTTTTTTTTTTGTTTTGTTTTGTGATTAAGTTAGAAATAAACAAGGGAGGAAAAATTGAGTTTGTACAATTTCATTTTCATTTTACAGAAATGCTAAAAATACATTACACTATATACATATATTGTATATGACCTTTTTGACAGGTTTGTATCGTAGTCTTGTTGTGGTGCGATATAATCATATTGGATATGTTGGAGGTTAATAATAACTCAATTCTCATTTAATTTTTGTCCCCATTCTTGCACGTAATTTTTTATATATATATATTTAATTTCTTTAAAAAGAAAAGAAATTGGTATACAGTCCCACGAGCTGTATTAAGTTTCTTTGAGATGATCAATAAAAGATATAATTAAGGTGAAAATATCTAAAGTTATTCAAAATAACACAACATATTCTCAAATCTTTCAAATGCATTAAAATTGTAGTGTTTTTGATAGCTTTCACCCATATATTTTTATTACAAATTGTAATAAATGCCCATTTTGTGTAAAATGTTTAAGGAAAATACCCATCTGTGAGAGTAAAAATACACACAGTGAGTATTTTTCTTAAACATTTTACACAAAATGGGTATTTTTTAAAATAACCCTATTTTTATTACATGTTAGTTTGTTTGTTTGTTTATGTCTACAACTCATATTAACACATTTGTTTTTCACGTTTGAAACATCCACACATGTAATAAATGAGACAAAATTTGACGACTTTAAGTATTTAATCAGCGTAATTAAAAAACTTCAAAATATCTTATGTCATTTTGAATAACTTTAAATAGTTATACTGCAAATATATCCGTTAATAGAACAATATATAACATAGACATGGAAATGGAATTATGCAAAGAACTAAAGATATCGCTTGATCTTGATCTACTATAACTATATATACATTATACATACATGTAACGCACGTACTGAATCTTTATGTACATGCATGTATATGTAAAGCAATTCAAGACTTATAATTAATGTTAGGTGATTTGCAAAATCATAATCATATCGCACCTAATCACTACACCAACTAACTAAAACTATAATTTATTACATATATAATTCATAGTGCAATATAATTTATTAAATATTTATCACTATAATAATAATAATAATGTATATTTATTTATTAGATGATGAAATTATTGAAAGCATGAGCAATATCGTTAAAAGTTGTACTTTTGGCCGATGATCTCATTTTATCTTTGGAGAAAGAAACGACAACCATCACAATTATCAAGAAAGTTGACCTCTCTCTTTAAAATGAGGACATGTTCACTGTATGTAACTGAAATCATCCTTGTGATCCATGATATTTCATTTTTTAACGTTGGCTTTTTTTGCTCTTATTTATTTATTTAAAGTACCACATGACACATGTAATACATGCCGACATATGGTTTTCCCTTCTTGTTATATATATATATAATGTTGCAACCACATATAATTATTCACAACGAATGGTCGGTGACCCTTTTATTTTTATAATTCGACCAAGACTTTGGGGGGCAAGAATTATTATTATTTCTAAATGACTTATATAATTCACAAGACTCGAGAAATTCAGAGCCGGATAATTATACTTCAAATCAAATCACTTTGTTATCAAGAATGTAAATATACCATAGAGAAGTTTGCTGTTAATATATGTATTTTATTTTATTTTTAGTTATTAGAGGAATATACCTTACGAAAAGGTTTTGTCACATTTCTGATGTCTGGGGTAAAACTTGAAAGAAATTCAAACTCGAGGGGTATCTATTCAATCTATATATTTAGTATACTCTTATATTGACGTAAAGCTATGTGTGAGTAATGGTCATAATCAAGGTGTTTTTTTTTTTAAATTTTTTAATTTTTTTTTAGAGAGAGATTCGAAAGAGAAGTAGGATCAATGATTAAGAGGTGAAAATACTATATTCAATTTTCAACCATATCGCATTACTGATTAAATATATCAAAACAAAAAGATAACATGATAATCTAAATTAAAGGGTCTTTGTGGTCCTAAATTATACTTGGCAAATTGATAGACGTTTATCGTAAATTTGCACAACCACCCCTATTATTTTTGTTGCCAAAGTCGTGTGTGTGTGTGTATATATATATATATATGTGTGTGTGTGTGTGTGTGTGTGTGTGTATTTCTATATTTAATTATTTATCTTTTGCTATATTCTCGGTGACGTTAACATGTGCTTGATTAGAGAATCTCTAGTCAAGGATGGATAAACATTATAGTTTGATTAAATAATTAATGACACTCATTATAATTTACGTATCACAAGGCAGGTTATGCAATATGTGATTTAAATAGTTTTTTTTTTCTTTCTAATTTATGATTAGTCTCATAAATTTATCAATAACAACATGGGCCAACTATTGTTTCGGCTAATTTAGTTTAAGTAGAAGATGAACGCTCGGAGTTTGTATATATAACGGAATAAAAGTTCGTAGGTGTTAGGTTCACGTCCAAATAACATTAATTTATACTTTAAAAAGAAATAAAAATGACACAAGAGTTTACAAAAGAAACTTATATGGATTAGAGAGCTAACAAATCTGAAGTTCTCTCAAATAATACTATCTTTGATATATAAAGAAATCAAATTCGAATGCGAAAGATAACCTAAATAACTAAATTATACATCCTATGTTAAACAAATTATTTGATTAATGTTGGAAAATGCATAGAAGGACCAAAATAAACCAAGAAAAATTGAAGAGATCATAAAATTTATTCACACTACTTCTGTGCTTACAATTGATCATATATAACTGATAAAGCTAAGAGTTCACATAAGCTCATAATAAGAAATAAAGAAGAAAAAAAAAATCAAAGATAGTAATGAATATTATACTACTCATCATGACCAAGGCAATGTGGATATCATAAATTCATTTGGTCAACCATGCTTTTATATTATCATCGTTGTCATCATTGTTGTCATCATCCGCGCTCTGGCCAACTGTGATTTCTTTTTTACATCGGAAACAACGATCATGCGCCCGACACCTCGCTCTCCAACTACATTACAAAACGACTAGTTAAGTTTAAGATTTTGTAAAATATTTATATAAACATACTATATATATATATATATATATATGTAATCTTGCTAACCTTAAATAAGGTTTGAAGCTTGTTCTTCACCAGGAAATACTCGTGCTTCACTTGTTGCAGGCATTTAAAACACCTAAGTACATTGCAACATACTTTCTCAATCACACATACTATGAAGGATGAACTTACATATTATATATAGATAATTTTATAATCTTTTTAACGCCATAAATTTGAAGGAAATTAATTTGCACTGAGATTCTGAGTTTATGATAAACGGACCCTTCAATGTTCTGAGCCTCACAGAAACTACGGAATACAACGCAGACTCTTTGAACTCTCTGAGCTCCAATGCTGGTTTATCACCACAAAATTTCAAACTTATTAATTAATTAAAAAAATACTATTACAAAAGATGAAAACGGAAAGTTAAAAGACTTAAATATATACATAGCATATATATATATATACATACTGATATTTCTAAATATTTCAAGCATGGAATTGTGAACATAAATCTTATGTTATACTTATACATATGTATATCAGTATATATATGTATATGCCTCAACATTGACAATACATGAAGGTTTACTTGATATATTAGTGGAATTTTTTGTCTTGACTTGATACGTCTAGATTTATTTATATAATTAAATATATATATTATACAACATACTGAATTTAGGACTAATTATATATAATAAAAAAATCTTATTTAGAAAAAATGAAAATAGTAAAAAATAATAATAATTACCTTGAGCTGCTTCCCTTCAACTGGTGAACATGAGAATCCACTTTCCTAAAATCTTTCTGCTCCCTGATGCACCCAATTTTTGCTAAGAAACCACACAAATTGTATACATAATATATATATATATAGAGAGTCATAGAGACTCACAGAGCTTTGACTAATTCTTGAAGAAGCCTCTCAGAATCATCAAAGAAGAGAGAGACAACTTCAACCACAAAGTCTGGGTTGCTCTCATCTTGCAGCTGCTGAAGCTGGTTAAATTGATCATCCAGAAACCCCTATACACACACACACATATATAATAAATATACTAACAAAAGCATATATATATATATATAATACAGAAGCTGCAGATTTATAATCACCTCATTGAACAGTGAAGCTGTGTAGTCTTCCAACTTCTTCTGGGCCAAATGATTAGCCATTGAAATTAGCACTATCTATCTCCTTTCTCTCTCTCTCTCTTCTTCTTCTTAGATCTTCAATGAGGTAAAAAATAATTGGAACTAGGTTGAGATTTGAGAACAATATGAGGAATATAATATGAGTATTTAATAATACCAAGATTCCCTGGCCCTTTGATGGTGTGGGCTAAATCTAATTACAAATATTATATTATATTATATATTATTATTAGCATATATACAGTGCATGATGACAAACAGCAATAAAGTCAGGCCTTTGTTACATTTGACTGGAATATATTTTGTCATTTTGTCTTTTTTTTTTTTTTTTTTGAAGTTTGGTCATATTCCAGCAAATCAGTTTGAGACTTAAGTTAAAGGACTCAAACTTATCACAACAACATCCAAAACCCCACATCATTATATATATATACATATAGTTTCATTTTTTACTAGAGTTTTTTTTTTTCTTCCTTTAAATATTATTGCTCTCTATCTCCACAGAAATAAAACACTATAAAGCAGTAGAGAACTTCGAATGATCTTTCCGATTACCTCAGAAAATGCTTAGATCCCACATTTTTACACTTAATTTTTTCATTATTTTTTTAATTACATATTTTAGTTTAATGGGTAATCTCTCTCTTTCTCATATATAGTATCACAATTTTAATATTATTCTTGGCCCTAGTTCTGTTTTTCTATTTGTTTTCTTTCTCCAAGTTACATAGCTATACAAATATAGTATATCATATATGCATAAAATGCGTGCTTGGTAAAGGGAATAGTGCACATGAAGAAGATTTAGCAATGTGAACGCGTGATTAATAAATACAAACAATTACACAACTTCTTCCACATCGTACGTGCTCTTATTGGTTTGACTGACTATAATTAATGGTGGGACTCATGTGGTGTGGTAAATTACTTACGAGTTTATATAATATTATATATTGAGGGAACATATTGTAACGCAAATATTCATGTGGGTGATAAAGATGTAACTTTCACGAGAGAGGACGTTACATCCTAATCACTTGTAATTTTCTGGTCGGGTATTTCATTCATTTGTCTTTTCTATAGTATCAATTCCAATAAAAGAAAAAAAGAAAAAAAAGAAGAGGAAATTCAGTAATAAACATTAACACACACACAAACATATATAATATTATAAAATGAATTATCTCGAAGAATTGATAAAATATGGCTAGGCCTGGAATAATAAGATTTACATCGCCAGTTTTTCTTCAATTAAAAAAAAAAGATTATTTTTATTTTTTAGAGTAGTTATAAAAAAAATTATATTCTTAATTATTGTGATTAATTATAATATATGAACTTAACTAATTACCCTAATTTTAAAAAAAATCATTTTTATAAGTTTCCATCTTAGAATATTCCCGCATACCACGACGGGCCGTGGAACTACGGGGGTTAGAACCCCTCCCTTTTCCCTAATTTATTTTTACTCATTAGTTTGTATTTAAGTTTATCAAAATAATAAATTAATCTAAATAAAGATGCAAACCTATCTTCTCTTAATGAATTTTTTTTTTGTTATTGAGTGACATATTAGTCAATATTATATGTACTTACATTACAAATTGAATATTATATAGTGTGGGAGTAACTAGCAATATCATTCAAAATTACATATTCAAAATTACATATATTGTATATGTAATTTTTTTCGTCTCGTCTCGATGGATGTAGTGAATTTATCATTAAGCTAAACAAAATAACAAAATTAGTTTTATCCTTTTAAGCTTAATCACAATTATTCTAGTACTGCTTGGATATGGTCTTTAACAGAAGCGCCATTAAAATCAATATTTCCATTAAAAAAATATCGAGATACATGGATTTTTATTTGAAGTTTCCACGCTAAAAAAAACATAATTCATTATCATTTTTCACGTACTATATTCCTCCTATATCTACATATAAATATGCTTTTTATCCTTTGAAGATTCTTGGTGACGATTGGGTGAGTGTTGATTTTTGGTGTTGGTGTGTGATTGGATAAACTTTGTGGAAACTCATAGCGACAATAATTTCCCCCAAAAGACATGTCCCACAATGGCCGATAAACTCTCGTCCTTTGAACTTATCCTCAACTTCTTCTTTTCCTTTTTTCACTTTTTATTTTTTATTATTCTCTTCAACAACTTGATTTTTTTTTAAATACGGCGCTATCGGTCAAGATTACAATCTCGCATCACTAGATATATTATGTGTAAAAGTAAGTGACACAATTGACCAAGTTTATAAATATGTAAAGGGAAAACTCATTTGGTCCCATTAAATTTCAAACCCGTAACATATTGATTGTATAACCTCTCTCAAATTCAGTTATGGAACAATACATGATCTCAACTTTGAATGTTTCATGATTTAAAGCTCAAGGCCATCTATAGAGCTCATACATCAACCTATGATCGATCACTTGTGAGACGTTTTTTCAAGGATTTCCACGCGGCAGAATTTCGGCATTTATTCTCGTGCATATTTTAGTGCAAATTCGTCTATTAAAATAGATTATTGACACTTATGCGAATCGTTGTAGTTTGTTTAATTTTTAATAGAATCGATCCATATTTTCATGAAATAAGCTTTATATTATAATGTTATTCTTTTGCTGTCATAGTTCACTCGTGATTGCAGCAGAGCAACGTGCACCTAAAAATTCATTGAAAAAAATTATATGTCTATTTAAAAATAATTTATGAATGTTATATGCTACAACTTAATCAATCATATAAATGAAGAGAGGCTTGTAGATCAGTGGCAACAACCATTTCAACAACTTCTTTTTTTCTTTTTTCTTTGAAAATGCAGTAGCGGTCTATTTCAATTATTTAATTTCAGTGTTGCTATATTTATTTTATTTTATTGATTTTAAGCTTAATTTCAGATAAGAAATGGTCAGGTTATTTTAGATTTTTTTTTTCCTTATATGCTTCGATATGACGAGTTTACAGAAATGTCCTCGACAAGGCTAATTACAACCACACGATTCTTAAAAACAATACTAAAACCGATTAGATAACTACAAATTTCTTTTTTACTCAGCTTGAAACTCAAGCTAACCCCTTTGCTTTTCTTTAGTGTAATTAAAGTAAGTCATGATAATTTTGGAATTTATATTAAACATACACGTATTCCTCATAGTTCATATAACAGTCTTTAATGACATCAGAATTGGATTTCGACAATATTTTGTGTCCTTCGAATTCAATTACCGCCAAAAAATGATTTAAAATACACAACACTTATCAGTATAAAATGTCAGTAAATATAAGGTAAGAAATGTTCGCTCAGAAATGCAGTGCATGCAGCAACATAAACGACACAGAAGTACTCATTGTCTTTGTCGTTTTGAAAGTTAAGCCTCAAAATTAGCATAATTGGCTAACATGCCTCCTTAATTTTACACGTTGGTGTCATTTTCTCCACAAAACTAAAATTTTGGCACGAAATGCTCCTAATGCTTTCAAAATTTAGCGCCTTCAGGTTTAAAATGACGTAATAATGTTAATTTATTATTTGTACACTACATATGACTTTTCGAAGGTATTTTTGTTGGTTAATTATCGAGCAAGACCAGTGTCACAGGGTAATTATTCGACTAAGTATTTAAACTAAATTCCCTATGCGGCGCCGAATCTTCCCAATGATCCGACCAGCCTTATGCGGATAATAACGATGATCAAACTTAAAGTAAGCACTCACGACACAATAATCTTACGGGGCACACCCCAACCAAAGCTTTATTATTAATCGTAAGCAAAGGACTAAGAAACTCTAAAGCCTAAAGCCTATACTCGAATTTCCCTCTAAGTCTGAATGAATAAAATAGCCAACATGGCTTAGTATTTATAGAGTATGCTAAGAAATCCTAATCCTACTCGAAATCCTCTTCATGGGCGTGATCTTATCTTCAAGAATTCTCCTTGGATGCGTTATCTTTAAGCCAGGCGCAATCTTCGCTTGATGGCGTGTGCGATCCGCGTGGAAGCTTCCCAAAACGTGTGGGTGACGCTGACCGAAACCGCGTGGGTGAGGCTGGCTGCCTCGCGCGGGTGACGCGCGCTGCGTGACCGCATGGGTGATGCGCCCCTTGCTGCCCGCGCGCACTCGCTGCCCGGATGGCGCGTCTTCTCGCGAATGGGCCTGGCAGTCCATTAGCTTGGCCCGTGGACTTGGCTTTTCTCTAACGCTCCCTTGGCGCCCGTGTAGGATTTTTCCCGCTTCTCAAATACTTTGCTCGGCCCACCGAGGCTTTTCTCGCGCTAGGCCTCGTACCTTGCGCTTGGGAGACTTGGTGAGTCTCCCTCCCGTGCGCCACAGCGCCCGGGCCCCTTTATCGGACTAAAGGGGTGTGACAAACTCTCCCCCGCCAGTTTGAGCCGACGCCCTCGTCGGGTTAGAGTTGAGGTACTCCCTCACTTGATCTTCAAACTGCCAAAGGTTGATGTCACGCTCCCATGTCGCCTCTGATTCTTCGCTGCCCTCCCACTGAACTAAGAATTCCACTCTTCTATTCCGCTTGCTTTCTCCCTTTGATCGGCGGTCTAGGATTCTGTGCACGTTCTTCTCGAATTCCACGCGCACGGTCGAGGGACCGCGCTTAACTTGTTGTCGGTTTGGATCCTCGTGAAATGGCTTCAAGAAGCTGACGTGAAAAGTCGGGTGGATGTTCATCTGGGGAGGTAAGTCGAGTCTGTAGGAGACATTCCCAACTTTCCTCACAACTTCGAACGGTCCGTCGTATCTCTGAATCAGGGCCTTGTGGTAACGGCGATCCGTCACTTTCTTCCAAATCTGCGGAGTCAATTTGAGTAACACTCTGTCACCCACTTTGAACTCGAGAGCTCGTCGGTTCTTGTCCGCATACTTCTTCATTCTTCGTTGGGCCTTAGCTAGGCTGTCCCGGGCCTGTTCAAGCAGTTCTTGCTGTTCTCGGGCATAGCGGTACGCCGGAGGGCTGATGCCCTGGGATTTGCTCTTGGCTACGTCAAGTGGCACCAACGGTTGTCGTCCGAACACTAACTCTGCTGGACTCATCTGCGTCGCTGAAGACTTGTGCAGGTTGTAGGAGAATTGGGCTACATCGAGTAGCTCGAGCCAATTCTTCTGACTCGCGGTAACGTAATGCCGCAAGTATTCCTCCAGCAAGGCATTCACTCGCTCAGTCTGGCCATCTGTTTGCGGGTGGTGTGCTGTGGAAAATTTCAACTCGGAACCCATCAATGTAAATAAATAGGTCCAGAACTTACCGGTAAATCGAGCGTCGCGATCGCTAACTATGTCCTTCGGTAAGCCAAACACTTTCACGATGTGTTTGAAAAAGAGCTCCGCTGTCACTTCCGCGGTGCATACTTTGGGGGCCGCTATAAATACCCCGTACTTGGAGAATCTGTCCACCACTACGAGAATCGAGCCCTTCCCGCTAATCTTCGGAAAACCCACGATGAAATCCATGGAGACCGAATGCCATGGTACCTCGGGTATCGGTAGTGGTTGAAGAAGACCAGCCTGCTTCTTTCTCTCCGTTTTGTCTAGTTGGCACACTAGACAAGTTTTGACGTGCATCTCGACGTCTTCTTCCATCTTCGGCCAGTAATAGTGTCGGGACAGTAATGCCATCATCCTTGCCACACCTGGATGTCCCGCCCACTGTGGATCGTGCGTCTCTCGCAATAACTCGCGTCGTAATGTGCCTTTTGGGACGAATAGTCTTCCTCCCCGCGCAAAGAGAAGATCGCCCTCGATCCAGTACTTGCGGACTAGCCCCTCTGCCACTTGCTTTTTCAGCTCGGTGTAGGTAGCATCCTTATCCGCGAAAGCTTTTACCCTGCTTTCAAAATCAGAATCAATGGAGGTTAGAGCATTCACGTACTCGAGCACGTTCTTCCGGCTGAGGGCGTCCGCTACACGGTTCTCCACGCCCGGTTTGTGTATCCACTCGAACACGAACTCTGCGAGGTACTCCTGCCACCTGGCTTGTTTGGGTGATAACTTCTTCTGTGTCTGGAAGTAGGTGTTGGCCACATTGTCCGTCATGACAACGAACTTTGTGCCCAGCAGGTAATGTCGCCATAGTTCGAGGCAGTGGATCACCGCCGTCATCTCCTTCTCGTGTGCCGAGTAACGCTGCTCCGCATCCTTAAGTTTCCGACTCTCATAAGCGATAGGGTGTCCCTCCTGGACTAAAACCCCACCGATAGCTCTGTCTGAAGCATCTGTATGGACCTCGAACGGTAAGTCAAAACGAGGTAATTTGAGAACGGGTTCTGAGGTTACCGCTTTTTTCACCCAGTCGAAGGCTTTCTGACATTGCTCCGTCCATTCCCACTTTTTGAGCTTCTTTAGTAGGTCGGTTAGAGCGCTAACGTGCTTTGAATAGTCCTTCATAAATTTGCGGTAGTAGTTCGCTAATCCGAGAAACGACCGAAGTTCCGGAACGTTCGTCGGTTCCTCCCATTCCACAATTGCCGTGATCTTCCGTTCGTCCATCCGAATCTGCCCCGCGCTGATCCGGTGCCCTAAAAACATGATCTCTGTTCGGCAAAATTCGCACTTCTCCCTTTTGACGTAGAGCTTGTTTTCTCTAAGGCGTGAGAAAACCCGTCGCAGGTGTCCTAAGTGCTCGTCCAGCGTCCTGCTGTAGATCACGATGTCGTCTAGGTAGACGACGACGAACTCATCGAGAAACTCATAGAGCACGTCGTTCATCAGATTACAAAACGTAGCAGGGGCATTAGTCAGTCCAAACGGCATTACCAGAAATTCGTAAGAACCGTACCTCGTAACGCATGTCGTCTTCGGTTCGTCGCCCTTTGCTATCCGGACTTGCCAATATCCGGACCGGAGGTCGAGTTTGGTGAAGATGGTGGCTCCTGACAGTCGGTCAAATAAGTCTGTCACATTCGGGACCGGGTACTTGTTCTTCACCGTGACCTTGTTCAGCGCTCTGTAATCGATGCACATTCGGAGACTCCCGTCTTGCTTCCTCTGAAACAGCACCGGTGCTCCGTAGGGTGCCTTTGAAGGCCGTAGATAACCTGCCTCGAGCAGCTCATCCAGTTGTTTCCTCAGTTCCGCCAACTCCAATGGCGACATCCGGTAGGGGGCTCGTGCGGGAGGCATCGCTCCGGGCTCGAGCTCAATCCTGTGATCAATACCTCTCTCCGGGGGAAGGACCTTTGGTAAGGCCGAGGGCATGATGTCCTGAAAGTCCTCGAGAACATCCAAGACGTCGGCTGGGATCTCTTCATCCTTGTCCATCTCTGAGATTTCCACCAAGGTAGCTAACATCGAGACTTCGCCTTTCTTCAAACCTGCCTTAAACTGTGCTGCCGATTGCAGCAAGGGTTCCTTCCTTTTCACTTCCCCGTCGTATTGCCCCTGGATGAATTGAGGGCACTTCTCGTCGTAGAACATTATCCCACCGAGGTGGGGGATAACTCCGGCTTTCGCTTGCAGATAAAACTCGAGACCCAAGATGAGTTCAAAATCGTCTAAGGGAAAGACTATGAATCGGCACTCACCTTGCCACTTGCCCATCTTGAGGAGGGCTTTGGTCGCCCCTTGAGCCGGTTTGGCTCCCGTGTTTACGGCCTTGATGTGGGTCGCACTCTTCGTCGTGGAGAGTCCGAGTCTGTCTGCTACTGATTGCGAAACGAAGTTGTCTGTGGCTCCTGTGTCCGCCATTGCTCGTACTGGCTTCCCTGCCAGTGTCACGTCGAAGTAGAGTAATCCTCGTCGAGCAGGGGCTTGAACCGTCATGGCGTTGAGTGACTGGAGCATGTTCATTCGAGGAGGTGTTTCTTCGCTTCCTTCAAGTGCTGGGTCTTCGGCGATGAGAGCGGTAAGCTTTTGTCTCCTCGGGCACTCCCGAGCAGCGTGAGGGCCTTCACAAAGGAAACAGGCGAATCCTGTCTTGTTGTTCTTCGAAGGTGCTTTCGGCCTCGAAGATCCCTCGTCGTGTCGCTTTTCCCATCGGGGGTTCTTCAGCTTCCCCTTCCGGTTCTCATCCCGAGCCTTCCGACCATCGGTCTGGTTAGAAGGTGGCCCGTACTTGAAGTCGACTAGTCCGTCTGCCGCTGCGATAGCGCCTTGCAAATCTCGGACATTCTGTCGCCTCAGTTCGGTTTGAGCCCAGTTCTGCAGACCTGAAAGAAAATTGAAAAGCTTGTCTTCGTCTGACATGTTCTTGATGTCGAGCATTAGCGAGCTGAATTCCTTCACGTATTCCCGAACGGATCCCGTCTGTCTCAGCTTCTTCAAGGCATCCCTTGCAAGCCAAGCTGCGTTGAGCGGTAGGAATTGCGTCTTCAGTTCCGTCTTGAGGTCTTCCCACGTCGTGATCTCCCTCCCGTCCGGATTAGTCGCATCATCAGTTAAGCGTGTGCGCCACCAAAGCTTGGCATCGCCTTGGAGGTACATACTGGTGATGGTTACTTTGTCCTCAGGGTCGACGTGGGCGGCTTTGAAGTACTGCTCCATGTCCCAGAGGAAGTTCTCCAGCTCCTTTGCGTTGCGGGTGCCGCTGAAGTACTTCGGGTCAGGGACCTTCACTTTGGAGCTGCCTCCTTTGTTGCCGTCATTCGTTGGGTTTGCCAATAACCTGCGAATTAACCTCATATCGGAATCCAGGTCAAGAAAACGATCAGAGAGAACCTTGGAGAGGTCATCCATGCGGTCGCTGGTTTCGTCTTGAGCGGCCTTGATGATCTGCCTTAACTCCTTGTTCTCCTCGGTAAGAATCTCCACTTGATCCTTGAGCGTCTTGAGCTGGTTCACCAAAGATGGTGCGTCGGGAATTGGTTCGCCCACCAATTCTTGAATCGTGTTGACTCGCTGATCTAGCGCGGCCACCGTCGTCACCATCGTGACAACGATGAAGTCTTCAAGCTCTGATACCACTTGTCACAGGGTAATTTTTCGACTAAGTATTTAAACTAAATTCCCTATGCGGCGCCGAATCTTCCCAAGGATCCGACCAGCCTTATGCGGATAATAACGATGATCAAACTTAAAGTAAGCACTCACGACACAATAATCTTACGGGGCACACCCCAACCAAAGCTTTATTATTAATCGTAAGCAAAGGACTAAGAAACTCTAAAGCCTAAAGCCTATACTCGAATTTCCCTCTAAGTCTGAATGAATAAAATAGCCAACATGGCTTAGTATTTATAGAGTATGCTAAGAAATCCTAATCCTACTCGAAATCCTCTTCATGGGCGTGATCTTATCTTCAAGAATTCTCCTTGGATGCGTTATCTTTAAGCCAGGCGCAATCTTCGCTTGATGGCGTGTGCAATCCGCGTGGAAGCTTCCCAAAACGTGTGGGTGACGCTGACCGAAACCGCGTGGGTGAGGTTGGCTGCCTCGCGCGGGTGACGCGCGCTGCGTGACCGCATGGGTGATGCGCCCCTTGCTGCCCGCGCGCACTCGCTGCCCGGATGGCGCGTCTTCTCGCGAATGGGCCTGGCAGTCCATTAGCTTGGCCCGTGGACTTGGCTTTTCTCTAACGCTCCCTTGGCGCCCGTGTAGGATTTTTCCCGCTTCTCAAATACTTTGCTCGGCCCACCGAGGCTTTTCTCGCGCTAGGCCTCGTACTTTGCGCTTGGGAGACTTGGTGAGTCTCCCTCCCGTGCGCCACAGCGCCCGGGCCCCTTTATCGGACTAAAGGGGTGTGACAACCAGTATATACTAGACTGTGAGAGTATTGTGCAACAAATAATGAATGTAATTAGACAAAAACTGTTAATAAAAGTCCCACGAGTTTGAAAAAAATTAATAAAATTAGTAAAAACACCATCAAACAAGTCATGCATTGCACATTATAAATTTTTAAAAAAAAATTGTCATTTTTAACGAATAATAGACAATGTACTAATTTTTTTGAAAGTACACGAGTGTTGCGGTAATAAAAAACTAGATTAAATTAATTGAACAAAATTTACCGACACATGCAAAGTTCAGGGGCTCCTCAAAATTATTGGAAAATTCTTGATGAGTTTGACAAACTTCTAGTTGCCAGTTTGTCACCTCTCTCTTTCATATACAGATATGTATACAACACATGATATATATACTCGCTAATTTGAAGAAGCTCTCTTGTTTTGCAAGAGATTGAAAGGAAAGGACCACTTGATCATCGACGTTGACACGAACGGTATATATCTAATATCCATACATACATAACAAGTACAAGCATAGATATAGCGATGTGTTGTACATATATTTGGGGGTCCATTTTTGTTGCAAAATGGTAGGGCACAAAGCTACAACTCTGAGGGATCTTCGGGTATCCAAGGCCATGAAATGCTGCTACAATACTCTCTCTCTCTCTCTCTCTCTCTCTCTCTCTCTCAACTTTTAGCTGATGTAGTGATGTATCAACTTGACCAGTCGCGATCTCCTCGGCCAAACATAAACATGCATGCGTGCTTGTTTCAAGCAGCATGTGATGTCACATTATTATTATTATTTGACCCTGAGGTGTATATATTTATAAATATATATATATATATATATATATGTATATATACTGTTTTGATATCAGTAGTCCACAAGAAATCTAATGCATCTAGTTAATCTCTCTCTACCATCAATCCACTAATTTTCAGTTCTAATACTAAATAGATTCATTAAGCACGGATCATGATACAATAACAAAACACAAATAGATCTCTAAAACCTCGTGTGAAGGCACGATTAATTAGGGGATACAATTCGTGTCTCGTGTCGTGTTGTGCTTAAATCATTCTTAAATAATTTTATATAGACTCAGGCCCACCCCATTTATTAACCGTCTATGAAGATTAGACCCAAACTTACCATGGTTAATAATCGTGTTTATCATGTCTACATATTTAACTTATCTTCTATGTTTGGTTCGCCTCATACGAACTTCTATTTATAATAACTACAATTAAGTCACATTTTTGCGTCGACGTATCTAAAATCTTTTATTTTTCATAAAAATGACAATGGTGCACAACCTTTGGGGCGCCGTGGCTCATATAGAACGTGACACTCAGCGTTGGGGTGTAGCGTATCGGGATACGTGGCATTGTGCTGTCTGAGCAGTTTCATACTTCCACCGTATCGTAGCCGTTTCAATTCCAAATGAGTCGTTCGATAGCTCACTTTAAAATCACAAAACTTTCAAAATGTACTTGATATAATTTGGTGAAAGTTTATGATTTATTATTCTTCATCCTTTTATTTAAAGAATGGATATATGTTACACAGTAGGAAAGAATTCATGCAATTCCAAGCAAATGATTTCTACTGTAAGGTTTGAATATACAACATTTACATTGAAGAAGAAGAAGACCAAGGAATTTAATTACAAAGAACAAGAGGTTGTTGCCTCAGAAGACTATGATCAGCCCCACAAAGCTTATACCGTTTCTTGTATCATCATCAATCAATCAAATCAGTCAGTAGTACCGTTTCTCGCAAGGGAAATAACCCGAAATTTCTAATTAGAATTTTCCACTCAGAATGTTTCAAAAGCGAGAGAATTTCCAGTCCGCCGAGGAAAAATCGATACTACTATCCTGCAATGGGACCGCCAAAGGAGAAAAAGACGAAACACAACAAAAGTGAGTTCGATGTACCGGAAATTCAAAAGTGACAGTGAATAAAAACAAGCTAGGAATATAACGGTGTCAAACATTGACAAGAATATCATCAGTTATTACCTTCATCATTGACAAGAATATAAGCCGCCCATGAAACACAAAGCCGCATTTTGGTAACAGTTTCTAAACCGTGCTTCTTGGTTTTGGTTTCAAATTTTGAAAACAAAACACGAAACGCTGTTTGGTTCGGAAGTTTTTAAAACCAAACTTCTTTGGTTTTCAATATAATGTGAAGGAGACAAAAGATCAAGAACAAGAATGGCGGGTTAGCAGGTTTTTAAGTTCTCACCTTCCTCGGAGAAAGCAAACACGCCCCCAAGTAGGTCATCACTGTCTCCCTCCTCTTCGCTTTTCTCCTTAGCTTCCATGTCAGCGCTGACCTCAGCAGACTCAGGTGAGAGGGTTGTAGCCGAAGCTTTGCAATACCCCTCCTGGAAAAACTGCTCAAAATCCGGCCCGTCGTCGAGGATATTCATACTCATATCAGAACGGCTTGAGCTCCCGTTTGAGCCTCCTTCCCCGCCGTTCTCTGACTGAACCCCTTTTGCGCCCATCAAAGGAGACGAGCCGTTCGATAGATCCGAGGTAGATAGTGTTGGTGAAAACGGAACTAAATGTTTGTTTGAACTTAGCTTCTGTACAGTGGATGGTATAATAGATCTCCCCATTTTTACTCCGTCACTGTAGTTGGGAGATTTTAATGGGTATGTATCCCCGGAAGATCCTGTAAAAAAATTGCGAGTGATTGAATTTGTTGATCCGCTAAACGATCAAAAAATAAATCATATTCATAAATTTAACCCCGGATTTTACAGATAGGACCCGAACAATAGTGCAGCAAACTTATCCTAGCTGCCTATAATGCAAACGACAATACCCAAAGCGACGTTTCATTATAGATATAAATTAAGACAAGCATAAAAGGAAACATGAATCAACCCCCAATAAGCTACCAATCAACCACCAATCAAGTGGGTTCTACTTCGATCATCTACTTAGCAACAATACCCAGTGTTTTGCATTTTTAACCCTTTGAAATTTCAGGAAACAAACACACAGATCTATCCGAGATTCTACTTACCAGCATCCGAGTGTTCTGATGAGCCACTTGATGACGGCAACTTAGCATGAAAGATGACAGTATTCTCTGGGAACTTTTCTTTCGCTTCGTGAGAATCAAGCGACGACTGTGAGCCGGCAAGGCTTCTGCAGATCCGTACACAGATTGATTTATAATTACGATATTCAAACGAAACAGCCATTGATAACTACCAATATAATCAGGTACTATCTTCCACATTCACATGTAAGATATCCTAAGATATATATTGGTCGATTTATATTGTTGGAATCCAATTATAAAAAGGTACCTGTCGCCCCAATGGGACTGCATCGTGTGGAAATGATCAAAAACCGGCAAAAGATCCTTTCTCTTGATTTCAACCTCATGAACGGGAATCTTCTCTATTTCAATCTCCCCACCAGATTGATCTTCCGACAGAGTCTCCTCATAACCCTTTGGCGGGCTCATTGTGAAAGAATATATCTAATACAAAAGTCAAGGAGTCACAAATCGTAACTGGTGATAAAAGAATAAAATAACAACATATATACCTTTGACTTTTGCCAGATTGGAATCCTTCCCGAGTTTATCTGAACCTCCGCATTTGACAAATACAAATGGGACCGTTCCTGAGGCCTTGTTATGGACTCCTGGTCCCTAATATCACCTTCTTCGGAATCAGAAGTGTCCATAACCATCTCCGAAGATTTTGGTTTTTTAACAGTAATCCCCGAAATGCACTCTTCTCGCTCGGGCCAATCAGTCCCACGACAAACGTCCCACCACTGAAGGGGTTCCACCTTCACCCTTAACTCTTCGTCTTGTGACTGAACCGAAGGGCTCGAGTTTGACCCGGTTCTGGAGCCGTTATCCCCCGCTTCTCCGCCCACCGAAGGAAGCAACGTGTACTGGATGACATGACCTGAAGGGCTGTAAGCCAAAAGGTGCTCCAAAGAGTTTCGCTTTGAATTATTAGGCTGCAAATCGTGAGGCACACAGCTGTGGAATACGGTGGTCAGGGCGCCAGATGGCAGAAGCGCCTTCCCAGCTGCAGATGATGCCACGTTGCTCACCGTGTTAAGCCACCCGGAGCTGTTGTTCTTCACTCTGCTGACCACTGAGAGGGTGACAGGTGGTGGTGGCAGCGGGGAAGAAGACTGGGGGTTCATGGTGAATGATGGAGTCGACCACCATGGGAGCGATATTACTGGCAGAAGAGAAGGCCCGTCCGCGTGAGAATTCTGCATTTGAAGTACAGTTTCACCGCCGAAAGGAGAGAGTACAAAGATGTGGCAAGTCCCTCTCGATGAAACGATGGCAACCCATTGGCTATATGGACTAAAGCAGATGTCTTGGATCACCTATGATCATAAAAAAAATGGAGAAAAAGGAAGTCATTAATAAAAGGAAAATACATCACTGTAGAGTAGAGAGGAGATGAGTATTTTTTAAACTTCTACTTGTTAGTTTCACAATATCACATAACCAAAACATATAGTACTAGAATAAAAAAATTTACAATTAATCAAAAGGATTCATCTATGAATTTGCACAAGGTTATACAGAATACAGGACATACAGCGGATGTCATCCCACGGTGAAGCTTGTAAAGGTGCACATGAGAAGAACTCCAATCATAACTTTGATTGCCCGATCCAATGTGAGAAGAGGAAGGCATGATTCGGAATATATTAATATTGTTTCCGTGAACTGAGGCCGTAACAAGAATTGTACCACTTGGGTCAAAACAAAGTGCAGAAATCGGACTGGTATGTGCTCGAAACTGCGAGACAACCGCTCTAGAAACAAAATCTTGTACCACGACCTGAGCCATATACGCATAAGCACAATTTATTCCTTAAAATTCCAATCAATGCTTCATAATAATTAGAATTAAGACCCTGTTAATTGTAAAAGACTAACCATTCCGGCGCTATCCGATTCCGCTCCTCGGCTTACTTTCCAAGCACCATTTGACGGAATTGGTGAGCCGGAACCATCGGGTATGAGTTCTTGATAGTACTTAGACAAAGTTTTATAACCCTTGTCACCGAGATTTAATAACCCAGCAGCTAAGTGCTTACTAGATTCCTTCGCATATCGTGCCACCATATTCCCATTTCCGGGAGAGGTTGATGGGCTGACACCTGGCGGAGTGAGGCTTTGCGGGCTTAAGCGCCCCATATTTGATTGCAATGGGTTGTTAGAAGCATATGCCCACCATCTAGGGCCCACGGCCATGGGCCCACACCCAATATTAATATCCATTCCTTGGATCCCCAGCTGTGGGACTGGATAAGTGAGAACACTGAATTTGTTCTCAAGGGTAACAGCATCAAAGCAGTATATCTGTAGAGATCACGGAAGCGAGAAATTGTTAAATCGGCAATATTTAAAGTATCTGATTATAATAGTATTGATGATCCGATTATAAAAGATTATGTTGTAATGATAAAAATTAAAATTGTATCATAGGATATAGTGAT
The DNA here is from genome assembly GCA_954871525.1 of Parietaria judaica. Taxonomy (NCBI): domain Eukaryota; kingdom Viridiplantae; phylum Streptophyta; class Magnoliopsida; order Rosales; family Urticaceae; genus Parietaria; species Parietaria judaica. Next base: position 14,517,965 of record OX940862.1, read on the forward strand.
CACTGATCAGAACTTATACTTAGAAGTTAGAACTATGTAGATTGATCCATAATATACATGTACATATTCTGTAATCTCTATATCTTGCACCGAATATTGAAAAAACCATCGCCAAAAACAAACCCATTTTTTTTTATGTTAAAACCTGAAATATGTTCGAACTATTGACTCGTATGCTATGACAACAACATGAAATCAAATCAAATTCTCGAAAATATTCTGAATAAAGGAAAAAAAAAACATTATCCGTAACACTTACTTGTGATGCGAGACCCACAGCCACTATTTGAGGACTGCATCGAACCATATATACAGTCGAGCGAAATCTCAGAACATGGACGTAATTATGCGATCTCAGGGAGTAAAACCGAACAGCGGTTGGGGCATAAACGACATTCGCAATTTGATGTTCAACATGGCCATTTCTGGCCACCCCATCTCTGCCACTTGGCATCATCACCCCCGAGCTCTTGCTATCCTCACATGCAACAACCAAAAGTAAGGGATGCGATGATCTGAATCCCTCACCTTCCTTGGATTTGGCAGGCTCCGGCTGCATCTGCAGAAACGTGACTGGATCGTCGCGTTTTGATACAAGCTCTCCCACATTTGAGGCGTCTTCAACGTCGAGGACTTGAAAGCCATTGGTGTAACCGAGTAAGAGAACGTGCTTGAACGAAGATGGACCGAGCTCTAGCCTGCCAAACGAAGAATACAGCACCTGTTTGGCCACAACACATCAAACATCAAGTTATACACATAGTTGCTATCGAAATAAAGATATAATCACTTCCTTGATTACAACTTAAAGAATAACCAACATCGATCCCTTAGCAGCTACCCTTTTATTCAAATTACTCTTTATAAGGAAAAACCAGTAAAAAGCTACATAATTGTATTCCACATTAAACCCAGATAGATTGTATTCCATATATTTATATTCTAATCCATGTAACTCCTAAAAGCCGGGAAAAAGCCGAAAATGAACTTTAAGATCCTAATTTTCTTTTTAGCATTGGGCTTGCGATCATAATTGTCTTATATGTCAATGCTGAACTTAGGAACTTCCAAATGATAAAAATCACTGCTTCCAAAAATGGAAACCACGAGAATTAGCAAACAATGGAAATTGCACAAAGCACACCAATCGACATTACTTTCATCTAGCTAAGCCGAAGCTCTCAACTTCAAACAAACCGAATCCAATCGAATCACAGCATCGAAACCCATTTCACCCAATTCACTCCGATGCAAGCAAATAAATCACTTCACATTCCATTCCCTCGATTCGCGATCAACACTGACACCAAATCCTACAATCCGGCGATTCCGAAATCGAAACGCGAACGAAACCTAGAGATTCGTGCGAGGAAATCCGAAGGAAAACCCCAACCTGGTCTTTGTGGGCCTGGGGGTCGCCGGAGATGGAGGCGGCGACGGAGGCGCTTGCTGAGCGGACGCCGGACGAGGCGGTCTTGATGCAGGACGAGATGAACCTGAGGGAATTGGGAAGAAATTTGCTGTTGTTGTTGTTGTTGTTGTTATTAGTCTTGTTGTGGTTGTTCTTCATAGTCAGAGTCCCGGAGAGTCGCCGGAAAAGTGGTCTCCTCCGCGGAGGCGATCGGGAGCAAAAGCATATAGAGGGTCGCCGGAGAGTTGGCCGTGGTCGCGGTGGTTGACGATGGCTTGGCTTCTTCGCTCGAGTTTTGACCTTAGGAGAGAGAGAGAGAGAGAGAGGAGAGAGAAGACGGTTCGTTTCTGTTTGTAGTGGAACTGTGTTTTCTTTTTTCATTTTTATTTATTGCGTCGTGAAGAGACTCTCCGTTAATTGCACTGTAAGAAAGCTCGAAATGTCAATTTAGTCCTCCGACCTTTTGGGTAATGTCACGCCAAGTCCCTCTTTTTCTCTTATCCCGTTTTCAGAACTGGTGAGTTTTTTTGGGCTCGAAATTCGAAATGCTTGAGGTGCTTTTACCGATACGCCCCTGGTAATTGACGCGGACTCTGAAATTTTTGAGAGCTGAAATCGGATTACAAATACGTGTTTAAAATTGATTATGTAAAAATAATATTTTCGTATTATAAATTTTCACGTTTGAATTGGTATTTATCGATTTGGCGAGTAGTCGGCACTGATAATATTTATCGATTAAACGCCGATTTCTATATTAAATTTTAGAAGTAGATATGATAAAATTAGTGTTGTCCGGATTGGTAAAATGATCAATTAAACCTCAATTTTATGTATTAATTTTAAAAATAAATATAATAAAATCGGTGTTGTCGAAACTGCACCCGTTAATCCGTCTGAACAGTCTTGATACAGGTCGTGGACAGCCAGTGCCCGCTAAAGAGATGTCTAATTCTTTAAAATATGAAATAACATAAGTAAATATAAAAACGACAAGTTGTCTACCCCAAATCTGTGTGGGCGACCGGGCGGTTTTGCCCACCGAGTAACGGCCAACCACTGCCTATGGGTCCCGATAAATACGGAGATCTGTTCCTATTTTGTTATATTGAAATACATTATTTAAAAAAAAAAACGATACTGAAAACAGAGAATCGGTATAAGAGTTTCGTGCCTGGAATCTATTATTAAATATAAAAAAAAAAAATCAAATTGGAGAAAACAAATAATAAAGGATATCCGGAATTGGCTGAAGAATAAAGATGATTTTTAAGTTGACACGCTTCGAAATAATAAATGTCGTTATAATGACACATATAAAGAAGAACATGTCAAATTCGTACATGCACCCGTGTATATTGGAACTTCACATTTATGTCCCAAATAGTAAAAGATCCTTCTGTTCTACAGAAATACAATTTTCACAAGGCCTTCATCAAGGGTATCAAAAGCTCTATTGAAAAGAAAAACAAAAAAACAAAAAACAAAAAATTATATACAAATTATTTATACAATAATAAAGTATAAACACATAAAAACGTGTCGTTTGAGGTTCTTCACCTTCAGATCTAGGTACAGAGAATATTCGAATACTCTATTGGATGAATAAGTAATCAATTGATATTTTATTTTGTCTGGGCTTTGGACTTGTCGAGTTACATTACATATATGAGAGTATCCATGCAAATATTACGAAGTATGGGGGCACCAGAGACACTTTTGAAAAGTCTGGGGAGGCGAACGAAATGAAGTGAAAACGTGAGGGATAAACTACGGAAAAATAGGGAACATTGGTTACGTTACGACAAGGCATGAGAATATCTTAAAACAGATGCCCAACTTGAAGACGCTTCATTCTTTTTTTATTTTCTTTTTTTCTTTCAATCATATATACATAATTACATATAATATATACATATATAGGTTACTAAATAAAAGGCCCAAATGGAAACCCATGTGTTAAAGCGACAATACAATAATATATGTAAACGTCATCAAAGCTTGACCGGTATATAGCTAGCTTACAAACGACAGTACCTTAGAAAAACGACAACCACAACATGGTAAACTTCTTTAGAGGTAGGTAGAGGGAACATTTGTCAGCCTTAGTTGCCATTACTGAGGGAATGACGGAGAACAAGAGATGTTAAAAAATATCGTAATTAAATTAAAATTGAGTTAGCGTTGAGTGGGTCGAACACTCGAGACGAACGCTCTCTTCAATTTTTGGGATTTGTTCCACGTTACTTAAAATGATCATATTGATTATCAGCGTTACTAAAAATTGAATTCAATTTATTACATTTTAAATAAATTGCAATTTATTATTTAACTTTTTATAATTTATTGTAACTCAATTCTTTGTCTCCCTTCGATATCTATAAATTGACGGTGACCCCGAGCTCATTCAATATACCATTGCAAAATCGTCTTCCAAAATCTCTCTAGATACTTTGAGTTTGTTTTTTTTTTACTCCACAAATTCAATTTTCATAACTTCTTAATGTTTATTTGTCGTGAGTCTTTGGGTAAGGGAGTACAAGAAGTTATAATTCACAGACAGACTTTGAAGTGCTACGAAGTTCGCGGTTTTCCCATTATATCATGGGAAGTTTATCGCTTAATGAACCTCAAGCACATAGAGTATATGAATCAAGTTTTAAGGAGAGCGTCCATCGCGTCTCGAGAATCACTAAAGTTTTTATATTCAATAGGATATCATTAACATTTTTCAGATAAAAGCAACAAGCTGACGCTCATCAAATTAAAAACAAAGCATAAACGACAATATCCCTGGATAAGGCCATATGACGCTCACAATACGTAATTATCATAATTTATTAGAGAATAATATATATTTTTTGAAAATTATAAAAAATTAATATCATGGCGTAAACTCAATAAAAATAAAAAAATTTAATTTTTCCAAAATTTGTGATTTTGGATTTAAGAAAGTACGAAATAGAAAGGGAAAAAAAACCCAAATTACCAGTTCTTAATTTAACCAGAACCGGAAATGATAAAAATTAGAGAAATTGTTCCTAATAGCCAAATCCAAATGTTGAAATTGCATTTTAGCCAACGTTTGATTTTTTTTTTTAAATAGCCATGTTTGATGATGTGGACTTTTTAACACAAATTCCATTCCAAATTTGCCCTTTTGATTTATGTTTTATTGTTTTAATAAATTTACAATTAAATATACAAATTTTGTGGGATTAATTAAATTTTTGAATCTCCCCATCGATCTCTTCTTTCTCTTTCTCTCAACCATCAAAGCCAAGAAATCCATGGCTCCCAATAAACTTGTTGTCGGTCCATGTCAGTGCTCCCAATCCATGGCTCCCAAAGATCCTTGTGGTTGTCTCTGACGTCGTCAAGGAAAAGCGCCATGCTTCGACTAACTTGATAGAGGTTAATCCCTAAATCCATCTTGTCGTTAATCTTTGTCAATTCTCTCTGATGTCGACGCCGACGCCGATCCAGCTTCGATCCATAAGCATCGGAGTCGCTCCAGGAGACGTACAGTGGCTCCATGGAATAAACTCAAGTACCAACGGTTAATAACGTTAATACACCAACGGTTAATTACGTTAATATACCAACGGTTATTAACGTTAATATACCAAGAGTCGAAATAAGTTAATAAACACAGATTCAAAGTAAACCTACAAAACTGTTAATAAACCATGTTAATATACCAACAGTTAATATACCAAGAATCGAAAGTTAATAAAAGCAGATTCGAAATAAACCTACCAACTGTTAATAAAACCAGATTCGAAATAAACCCAAGTATCAACAGTTAATAACGTGATTCGAAAATCACCGTGAATGGAAGCTGGAATGGTTCCATTCCCTAATTTTCAGGGATTTTCATATCAAATTTTCATTGCTGAATTAGTGGAACAAAATATCGTTAATTATAATTAGATATTAAAATCAGAAAGTATATATATATATATATATATAATATTTAAGGGTATATAAATCATTTTATTTTCATTAACATGGTTAATTGGCTATGGATAAATATAAACCAAAAATTAATTATTTAATAAATATAAACTTTCTATTTGGCTATTACGCTATAATGTCCTAAAAATTAAAGAACAATTAAGAAATTCATATTTAATTTATCTACCAATATATATAGAATTAGTCACGCTTGTTGTAAACTAGTAATATATGCTACCGACAATGATATAATAATAAAATAATACTATCCATTATCCAATATCCATAAGCTTTAGTACAACTTCAAAGTTTAAAACTAAAAAAAAAAAGGCGAAACAAAATCTAAACGACAACGAAGCGAAGAGCCGACAAGTCGTCGTTTTCCAATATTGTTTTCCATGGAACTTGAAGAACTGGAGCTTTCAATTGCCATGGAAAACAACATCGATTTTGACCTAATCTCCTCCAAAACTGTACTACCGAGCTTCACGAACTGAAGGCGACCTCTCTGTGCTTGTTGAGATCGTTCAGGAACTTGGTGGAATGGTATCCATGCGCGTCCACGAGCTCCTCCGAGTGCGATCTCTGGACCAGCATTTTCCTCCTCTCGCGCGCGCTCTGGGAAGCGTTTCCGTCGCCTTTGAGCAGCACAACCACCTGCGAATTCGACCTCGTTACAACCCAATTCGCTTTCTCGAGAAGTTTTTCGAAATGCTTGCCTGAGAAATCCTTGGTCGAAGCAGAGGGGAGTGTTCGATGCAGAGGGAAGCAGTCAAAGCCATGCGATCCATCTCTTCGGGGACGAAGTGCCCGCCGAGAGCCGGGTCAACGAGCTTCTCCATGTCGTTGTTGTCGAGCAATGGCTTCGCCTGAAATCGGAGGATGAGCAGCACGAAAGAGACGCAGAATCGGGAAATTTTCAGTTGCGGTTTTTACCCAAATTACGAGGCTTTGTTGTTGATGATCCAGGGCAGGACGCCCGGTAATGAGCTCTAGGAGAACTACCCCGAATGAGTAGACGTCGGTTTTGTCGTCGACGATCCCGTGCATGAAGTATTCGGGAGCGAAGTACCTGCGGAAAAAAAAACCCTGAGGTTCCGTAATCTGTAAAGTGTAAACGATGTTATTACGAAAGGAAGGCTTTCGCTCAACGTACCCGAACGTGCCTTCGAATTTAGAGACGGTGAGGTGAGAGCAATGTTTCGGAAGCCATTTCGCGAGCCCGAAATCACAAATCTGAAATACGTCAACATCAGAACGGTTCTTGCTTTGGTGTAGAATTTGAAGAAGAAGAAGAAGAAATGTACCTGAGGGTCGAAATCCTTTGTGAGCAGAATGTTGTCGGGTTTGATGTCTCGGTGAATGATTCGCTTCACGCAACTCTCGTGAAGGTAGTGAAGGCCGTTTGCGGTTCCTACAGCGATTTTGTACCTGTGTCTCCAACTGATCACGGTGTCCTTCGAACCTGATTGACCATTTCCAAGGAAGTAACTTTAGTAATTCTCGAACCCGAAAGGAGATATTGAATCAAGAACGTGATTTTCCCGAGAAAGCGATGAGCAAACCGTGGAGGAGAGATCCTAAGCTCCCGAGCGGCGAGAGCATGAAAACGAGGTGCATGCCTCCTTCGACGCAGCTGCCGAGGAGTTTAGCAGTGTTGTAGTGTTTTACATGAGCTATGACACCGAGTTCTGCCAAAAAGCTCGAGGTTTTCTCCTCCGGTGTCCCTTTTGTCAACGTCTTCACTGCCACGAGCTGTCCCTCTTTCAGGCAGCCTCTATAGACATCGGCAAAGCCTCCACGGCCAATCAGATTCTCTAAACCAAAAAGAAACCACATATCAAACACCTCAACGAAGAGCAAACACGACCGATCAGATTCTCTAAAACAAAGAACAAACACGGAAAATCTTTTTTTTTTTTTTCTTTGACCGAAGAATAACCACATACCTAGACAAATACAAAATGAAGAACAAACACGGAGAAGGAAGAAAAAAAAATTAGAGCTCTAAACCGAATAGTGACCACAGATCAATACAAACACATCGGACAAACCGGGTGATCAAATTCTCTAAACAAAAATCTGATTCCTAAACCGATCAGTGACCACAGATCAATACAAACACCTCAACGAAGAACAAACCCGCGTGATCAAATTATCTAAAACAAAGAACAAACACGTAAAACCCAATTCCTATACCGAACAGTGACCACGGATCAATCAAACACATCAACGAAGAATAATCCCGGGTGATCAAATTCTCCAAAGCACAGAACAAACATGTAAAAAAACCCAATTCCTAAACTCAAACACATCTACGAAGAATAAACCCGGGTGATCAAATTCTCCAAAACACAGAACAAACACGTACAAAACCCGATTAGAGACCGCAGATGAATACAAACAGCTGAACGAAGAACAAACCCGCGTGATCAAATTCTCGAAAAACACGATTCCTGAGCCGAACAGTTGAATGCAAAGAGAAAAGCAGCGAAGAAGAAGAAGATACCCGGGCTGAAGTTGTTGGTGGCAGCCTCTAAATCGTGGATGGTGAAGCTGATGAGGGAGGTCTTGAAGTCGAAGAAGGTGCAGAAGAGCGGGTCCTCTCTGGCGCTCTTGCTCTTGCCCATGAAGTTCCTGAGCCTCGTGGGCGGGAACGAGGCCAGTCTCTGGACGGACTTGGCCTTCCACATCTTGAGAAGCTTCCCCCACTGGAAGACGCCATTGGAGGAGGAGGACGAGGACCTCCCTCTGGTGCTGCTCCCACTCTCGGAGAATCTCGCCCACGCGTCCAGAACTCCCCTCGGAGACAGAATATCTTTCTCCTTCTCCATCTCTCGCCAACATCTCAAACCTCTGAGATTACTCTCCATTCTAACTGCCCATGGAGCGTTATTATAGCGACAAGCTATTTTTAGTGCTGCACTCTTGACTCTCTTTACTATATTTATCTTCTGGTCCTTCAAATTCTTCAAACCCCTAACAATCTTCACATTTTAGAAAATGGTTGCTTCCTACGTTCTTCGTTCTTCAACTTATTTATAAAGGGCACAAGTATTTGAAAACATAAAAGTTGACATTTGTACAAAACACAATATACATTAGAAATTAAAAGAAAAAATAAATAAAAATTAAAAATACGTTGAAAATAAATAACAAAAGACAATACAATAGCTAAGCTAATATTCTATAAGATTCGTGCCGTATCCTCCAAAGCCGGTAAAATATTGAGAATATTAATCATAATTAAGAGATGGTGATGAGATTACTGTCATGCAAAACCTCTTTTGCATAATTTTTACTTCTTCTCATTCATTATATAATAATATTTTATTTTATTTTTCTTTGATTATTTTAATTTCCAATGTATTATCTTATTTCACATATCTTTTTCGATTGTTGCTTAAAAGATGATTTACTTCCTTCTTCAATATTGCCAATTTCAGACAACATTATAAGACTAGCGTAAACGTAGTTCATGTGGTGTTGTGGGACCCACAAAATCGTGACATGACATTCCGACGTGGCATTTAACACGACTTTCTATTACAATACCATAAATGAGTGACATTATAGGGTTTGTCAATAAAATTTAACATAAGTGTTTATATGCAATATTTGGATACGTTTTGAGGAGTTTTGTGTGCTCTCTTTTTGGAAGTTTATGCATCTCATGTAGTCGAGAGAATCGGTTTTTATGATCACCAACTCTAAGAAGCGGTTCTTTAATATTATTTTATAATATAATTATATTCCAATTATATATGTGTAATAGGTACATAATGATCACATAAAGACACAATTAAGTAAATATTGTACCACTTGCTTAGCTAGCTCATGCGATAACTAACCCTTTATTTATCTTTATGAACATATAATCTACTTGTTGTTGGTGCAGTGGTAAAGGGCAATGATCTCACATTACATTTCACGAGCAAGCTATCAACTTTTTAGCATTAGGATCTAAATAATGTTTAAGACACTTTTATAATTAGTGGAGGAAGTACCGGCGGAGTTAGTGTAGAGGTGAGGGTATACGCGTGCAACATAATTACCGGAGTATATCTAAACGACTCATATTCAAGTCTTATTTTCAACAAAGTATATAATATTTTTGTTTTTTTTTCTTTCCGTGCTTATCTAAGTTTTTTTTTTCCTTCTTTTAAAACGTGCTTAACGCGAGGTTGAACTCTGACTACTACATCACAGAGGATAAATATCCTCATAAGTGAATTTTATGCTCTTAATTTTATTTTGTAAAAGAATATTTCGTGTGCTGAAAAGGCATTTAATGGAAATAAATAATTTTAATAAAAGAATTTTCGCCAATTATTCTTGAATTTAATTATGAATATTTGGATTATTGCTTTTATGAAAACCACAAAAAGTAATTTAACTAATTAATATATAGTATAGGTAATTTTCAGTTGATCTTGCCTCTCTTGCAAGCAGGCCCTTTAGTTTTGTTTTTTTAGCATAAATAGCACAAAAAAAATTCTATGATTCTATCTATTATCTAAGGTAAAATTTAGAGTAAGAAAATATTGCGTTAATAAATCGTATAACATTAAAAGTAAAATGTAAGTATTTGCACGTGGATTAAAACACTGAATGTCGTTGCTCTTTCGGTGTCTTTTCAGTGTTATCACTCTGCCTTTGCAGTCTCATTTATTAAGCCAACACGATAATATCGAGAGGGAAAAATATCATGATGGTAAATTATATATATATATAATATAATATGTTAAACATGTAAGTTGTCAGAAATAAAATTGGACCCAAGAAATAGCTTAGATTTAAAATCTAGCTCATATTTAATTTCTCAAAGGATTTGAAGCCAGCTAGTAAAATATATAGGTCTTAGCGCTTAGCTCGGACCCGAAAGAAAAAAAAAACTCGAAAATAAAATTTAGTGTCGAAAGTCGAAACATAAATTTATTGGTAACAAAATACAATAATTACGGTAAATTAAGACTAACACGAGCAATAATCGCACAACATGCAATTTCATTTTTTAATTTAACGTTTTAGCAACGGTACTAATGATTATACCATATTTTTTAATAATACAGTTATTTTTATTATTTATTGAGGTCTGAAGTAAGAAACCAAAAATGTTTAAGTAAAACATACATACGGGAAAATACTAATAACGAACTTGATATTTAGTTGTTATTTTCTAGTTTAATAAATTGTCATGGTTATGTTTTAGATGTGTTATTTATAAAATTATAAAGTCTCGTACTTAACTTAGTGTTACATTAAGATTTTTATACATATTAATGCCATAACCCATTGTTTATTTGTCATTAGGATTTGAAAGAAATAGAAAATGTGATTACAAGAGCAAAAAAATTAAAAAAAATTGTAACATTTATTAAATACATCCAAAATCTAAATCGACTGTCTTACAGGTCAACGGAATTTAATATTAATTATGGCAGTCGTGCGACAATTGTTGGGTCCATTTATAACACAAACGATTCGATTTGGTAAGCGCCCACGTGTGGTATTGAATATTAATGGCATTACATTACATTTTTGGCATTAAGAGACGTTTGCTATATAATTTGACTTACACTGAAAAATGCATTTAGATTTAGTTTATAGTATAAAACATAATTAGGCAAATCGTACTCGGGATGCGATTTTGTACGAAAGACGAACCCGATAAAATTCATAAGCGTTATATATTGCCGACTGATAAATATAAATATGAAATTTATTCAACCTGGAGGTGTTTTTCTATTTTTATTTTTATGGTAATTAGAGTTGGCACAAGCTAATATGTCAAAAACCATGGCCAGATGGGAATTTTCGGGCATTGACGCAAACGACATGTCGTCAAGCCTCTGCGATGATCTCCCGTAAGCAATTGAAATAGTTATGTCGGATCATATATGATATGTGTTATACGTAGAAATGAAGCTTAGATTCATTAAAAGTGAACACAATATGAATATATTAGGAATAGGATGATTGAGAGATATCCATGTTTCAAATATAAATTCCTCATTGAAATATAAAGTGTTCTAAATTCTAATAATTTGGTCTGGGTTTTGCCATCATGGGAAACTAGATATTTTATGCGCTTTATAAAAACTAAAGGTGGTGAAGTTGGGCCAACTAATTTCCTGATATAATTGAGTTTCTTTTTAAAGATTTTTATATTATTATTATTATTATAAGAAAAGCACTGTTAAAAAATTTCATCAAGTTATCAAACCCTCGGGTAACTGCGGGCAAAAATCGGACTAGATAAGGAATGATATCCTAAAATTGTTTTAGATCTTGATATTTGACCAAAAATCTTATATATATATGTTTTTCCAAAATAAAAAATAGAAAATTCATGTACTCTTACATAATTCGCCAAAACCTTTTCAAAATTTTATGTTAGTATCCATAAATTGGAATTGCGAGCGATTTCTGGTAAGCGGTATCTAAAATATCGGTTTCAATGATTGTACCTTCCTTCGTTTATGCTGTTTGGTTTAATAGTTTTTACTTTGTATTGTAGTACTTTGTAGAGAATATCTATTATATATATAGTATTATATCCACACATGTAGAAAGTGAGAGAGAGCAAGAGAGAGAAAATGAGAGAAGAAAGTGCAGAGAAAATAGTTTTGCTTATTAGTTCCAGAAAAGAAAAGCTCAGCAACAATGAAGGGCAAGGCAGTTCCGGGAGTAGTAGTATCGAAGAGCGCTCATCGTCGTCGACTTGGTTTACTTTTACTTTCGCCATCTTTCTCGGCACTTTTTCGGTCTCTCTTGGCTGCTTTGCCGTCGGAAATATGGTACTCACTGTGCTCAATTTTCACGTTGTATACATGAAAGAAATGATATACTTCCATTCCATAATGTTGCGTATAATATTTAATGTAGGGTTCTTAAGGGTAATAGCCAATCTTGAAAGTGGATTTAGCAAAATAGTCAAATTTTGGTTAATTTTGTAAACTAGCCAATTAACCATTTAAGTGAATATCTAATTACATTATTACCCTTAATAATTAAAAACGAAATTAAAAATAAATACATATTAACCACGTAATTTGTGGGTTATTAATCTGAAAAAATCAATGACATTAATTATGAATAATTATATTAATTAAAAATTCATTTATTTTCATTAATTAAAAATATTGCTATTAATTGAAATAACTATAAATATGGTAACAACCAAAACCAAACTTTTTTTATATATAATTCAAATTTTAAATTCAAAAAATTTATATAATTTTCGGATTTATTTTTTTTCAAAAAATATCAACAAATTAAAGACGCGAATTAACGTAAATTAACAACGAATCATAATAAATTAACATCGAATTAACGTAAATTAACAACGAATTTACAATGAATTAACAACGAATTTACGTTAATTTACGTAAATTAACAACGAATTTACAATGAATTAACAACGAATTTACGTTAATTCGTAAATTAACAACGAATTAACGTAAATTAACAACGAATCAACGTAAATTAACAGGCCTCAACATGAGGCGTCGAAGATAGAGCTGCCGACTTTGGTCCCGACGAGGTGTTCGAGGCTGATGCCGTTGTACGGCCTCACGCCGACCTCAATCAGGCCGTCGCGGACGCCAAGCTGCCACGCCTTGGTGTATTCGTAATACACCATCACTTCCAATGGCGATTCGCCTCGTCATCACCACCATCACTTGCCTGCGAGATCGCCGCTTCAGAGGCACAATCTGGGCTCGACTCCCATGCCCAACACCTCCGATCAAAACCCTAGGCCAAGATCCAGCTCCGAAAACCGTCGCCGGAGGCAGCTCGACATGGAACATACCTTGACGTCCTCCAATGGCGAGATTCAACCTCCCCAGGCTCAGATTCAGAGCTCCGAGGTCGCGTTCGAGCAAATCCCTCTCTCGACTCTTCGAAGACAGAGGTCGACTCTTCGAGCAAATTCGTTTGACATGGCTTGAAAAATGGAGCAATGATGCACTGGTTCCACCGGGTGAAGCTAAGAGTGCGGAACGATGAAGCCGGCGATCGAGAGCTGCTCGGCGGGGGGAGAACGATCTGCAATAAACAAAATTTAACAATGAGGTGGGAGGGAGGTGGAAGAAGGATCTGCAGTTTTGGAGGGGATAAAGCCAACGTTCCTCAAATCCTATTTTGAGGTTGATTTTGAAAAAAATGACGATTCTTTTTTTGGCATATATTCATAGCTTATAGAACCTGATTAATAGGAAAGCACGTATTTTTTAAGAACCTGCTGATTCTCTTTTTGTATCCTAATTAATAGGAAAGATTTGGTCCTAGTCAATATAACTTAACCATTTACACGTGTTATTATATAACCTGATTTATATTATTTTTTTCTTTTTTTTAATTAAATGAAAAGTAATCAATTACCATGATTTGTGCTGATAAGATTAATTACCATTTTAATTAATTACGAAAATAATAATTTAAATTGATTAATTAAAGGGTATTTTAGGATTAAAAATTGAATTTAATATGCCACCTCATGTTAATTGGCTAGTTTACAAAATTAACCAAAATTTGGCTATTTTGCTAAACCTATGTTTCATATTGACTATTTGGTGCAATTTCTGTTTAATGTATGGTTTTCAGGTTGGCTTTTCTTCGCCTTCAGAGTCTGGAATCTTAACTGAGCTTGGTCTTACTTTATCAGAGGTACGATATCTTTGTATATTATTATTATTATAATTTAAAATATAAATAATTTATAAAATTAATAAATTTATGTACATTTTTTCCCTTTTTATTTGGCCGCATCAAACTGTTATTGGCCACTAAAACCAGCCATAACGACCAGGTTTTTCCGACAAAAACATGGCCGCGACATTCCCTCTCTCGGTTCAAGTTAAAAATAAAAAAATAAAAAAAATTGCAGCACGAGATTACCGTCCGTTGGCCAGGTTTATAACATAATTAAGTCACAGTCAGTTATCCGAATCAAGCCTTGGCTTCTCTTAATTCTTAAAAATTAACTTGTAAAAGCAAGTTTTCTATGACAAGGACAATAAATTAATTTTGAGCTGATCATAAATTGTACTGTAAATGTGTAGTACTCGATTTTTGTTTCAATCTACCTCGCTGGAGCGATTTTCGGAGCGATCTGGACCGGGAAATTTGCCGATCTGGTTGGTCGGAGAGGTGTAAGTGTAATATTTTTCATGATGAACTCTAATTTTTTTTAGACATTCCTTAAAAAAATGTGCTAACTGAATCTGATAAAATACAGGCTCTGCTCGTTGTGAATGTAATCTGCGTCGCAGGGTGGCTCGTGATCGCATTCTCGCAGGTTTCTTAGACAAATTCTCTTCCGGTTTTCTTGTTCGATTTGTCGTAAATCCTCAATTTTGTCTACAATGCTTCTTACAAGGGTGCGTTGTGGCTCGATGCTGGAAGATTCTTGCTCGGATTCGGAATCGGCCTTAGTACTTATGGGGTAATTAAGTAATGTGGAATTTCCCAATATAAAGAGTTAACTGAATTTGTGCTAAGTTTTATTTGTTGAGTTTAGGCTGTTATATATGTCGCCGAAATCATCCCCCCGAACATCAGAGGAACGGTTATGTCAGCCGTGATGGTACGCATCTAGACTCCGTAACGGTGACACTGATCTTCTTCGATGCTGAATATTCGATTGTCCTACAATCGTATTTATTTTTACTACAGTTGCTCGTGAGCTGTGGCAAAGCTTTCTTTTTCCTCATTGGCCCGCTGATCAGCTGGCGGAACCTGGCGCTATTAGGTCGAAATATAATCTTGTTCGCATGTTTTTATGAATATTCCGCCGACAAAAACTCACCGATACAGCGACAGTTGCGGTTTCTTGCAGGGATTATTCCGTTTTTGTTGCAGTTTCTGTGCCTGCTCTTCGCTCCCGAGTCTCCCAGATGGTTGGTGAGTGATGATATAATCGTATAAATTTTTATTTTAATCTCTCTACTTATTGTATATAGATACATGAAGATTGTATTAATCTCCTTGATCAGATGAAAATTGGCAAAGCCGGAGACTGCGAAAAGACTCTAAGGCGCATCAGGGGCGCAGGGGTTGATACGTCTCAAGAGCTAGCCGCGATCAAAGTAACGGCTTCCTTAATTGATCTTTTTTTTTTCTTTTCCGAATCATATGATGGCGATAAGCAATGATTTATGCGATGTGACAGGACTACTCGGAATATTCCATAAGGGTCTCGGGTGACGGAGTTCTAGCTCTATTCCAGAGAAAGTACCGGCATTCCCTCATTGTAAGCCGATAGATTTTTACGCAAATGTTGACTTTTTAGCATCTATGTTCTCTTGTAAGACATACCGGTTTCAGATCGGAGTAGGCCTCGTGGCGCTTCAACAATTCGGAGGCTTCAGCGGGGTCATTTTCTACACGAGCTCAATCTTCGAATCCGCAGGTAAATTCACGAAAAATCCTAATTGAGAATGTTGTGAAACTTGGCTCGAAGATTCATTATCCATGTTGATGGCAGGTTTTTCGGGTAAGATAGGGAGCATCGCAGGTAAAGCCGTCTTGAACGCCCGGTAAAATACGTTCTTGTTGTGTTTTCTGAGAAGCGCCTTATCCGACAGGTTGTGTCGTCGATAGCAGCAGTGTGTATCGTGGATAAATTCGGACGACGACCGCTTTTACTGGTAAAGGAAGGTGTGAAGTTATGTTGAATTTGGTTGCGAAATGTGACTCAAATGATCTTATTATTTATTTTCAGATATCTTCAGTTGGTACATGTTTTGCTTGCTTCATCATTGGATTGTCCTTTTCATTTCAGGTTCCTTCTCATATATTTATTTATTTATTTATTATTATTATTATTATTATTATTATACCGGCATAATCATCTAATATTAAAAAAAAAATTATGGCATAAGCCCAGTAGTTTTTTTCTTTTTTCATGGTACAAAGCTCCCGATGTCTATTATTTTACTTCTTTCTAAAATTCTGTCCATTTTTTCAATGAATTTAACAGAATTTTGGATGTTTCACTTCTGAAAAAATTCATATATTTTTCTTTTATCTTGTACTAACGGGACTTTAAGAAAAGAGGATAAAATTTTGAAGAGAAACAAAGTAGTGGACATTGGGAACTTTGCCGAGAAAACAATTTTTTTAATCTACACCACTATAAAATCAAAATATTACAAGTACTTAAGTATGCAAAACTCAACTAGTACTTATAAGCAGAGTCTCCATTCGGGCGAGCAGATTAGTCCTCTTTTGGCTCTTGCTGGCATATTGGTAATTCTACCTGACCAAAGTTTAATTAAGAGTAATTGGCATGTTCACCCACTAAACCTTTTTTACTTGTGCCTAATTGATCTCTAAACTCAGATTTTGCCATAACACCCCCCTAAACTCATTATTTTGATGCATCAATCAAACTCCATTCTATTTATTCTCAAAATTCGGATCACGGTGGTCAAAGATAGAAAAGGAGTTCAATGCACCGGAATCTCAAGAATTACCGTAAATCGATTATAGAACACCAAAAAAATAGTTCATGCCAGAATCTGAATTTGAGGACCATTTGTGCACATGTTAAAAAGTTTTCAGGGTCAAAAGTGAGAATGTGTTGCCATAGTAACCTTATTTAATTAATCATACCTCATTTACTCTTATCAAATTATACTTTCACTAATTTAGATAAATAAAAATAATATGAGAAATATAGATGCATATGGGGCTTTTCAGCTTAGGCATGGAAGGCATACCAATTATCATCTCTTCAGAGGTAGGCTTCAAATACTAATTCATGTTTTATTATTTTTACTTATATTAGTGTTATGAGAAATGAAAATTTAGTGATGAATATATACATATATATATATATATGGTTTGTTTAGATATATCCAATAAATATAAAAGGTGCAGCTGGAAGTATTGTGAATGTGGTTTCCTTGGGTGGTGGTTGGATTGTTTCCATCACTTTCAACTTCATGTTTTCATGGAGTTCCCCAGGTGAGGCTTTGTTCCATCATCATCATTATTATCATTATTATTATTATTATTATTATTATTAATATTATTATTATTATTATTATTATTATTAAAATGGTACGGAATACTTATCTTTGTGTCAAAATACACATAATGGGCAGTTTTTAAAAAAATTTGACACAAAATGGACATTTTCATTAACCCTTTTATTATTATTATTTGAAAAAATGTTTTATTTTTTTACTTACTTAGAGCAGCTAATCAATATTCAAGTAACCCCATCCCAAGTTTAATAATTTATTGAAAAATATTATATTAACGAAAGGACATAACGGATATAAAAATATAACAAAATAACTCATCTCAGTTTCAAAAGGAACCGAAAACATCAAATCACGATTAGTTATTACCGGTACTGCTTATCACTTTGTATGATACTATGATATGCTCCACTTAATATTTTTTTAACAATTTGCTATCTAAGCTTATCATATTATGAACCCGCGAAGTATTTTATTTCAGTTTGTTATCTAAGTTTGTAGTTTTATAACAATTTTCTCTTTTAAACTTGTTTTATTATATTAATTTACTAATTTAATATTTGATATGTATCGAATGCATTCCCTTTCGATAAAATATCAATAATTTCCCGTTCAATTTTAAAGTAAAAATCATCATTTTCAATAACATAAAAAAATGACGAGTATTGAGGCTTCGAATAGTAAATGCGGGAAAGTCGAAAAAGACTATATATATATTAGTAATGTCCCTTTATTAATTTATCTCCAACTACTGAAAGTACTTATGATTTGTGCTTATTTATTTGCAGGTACATTTTTTATATTCGCAGCAGTTTGTGGTGCAAATGTTATGTTCATATGGAAGATGGTGCCGGAGACCAAGGGACGAAGCTTAGAAGACATTCAAGCATCTATCGTTCAATAAATCTATAAAAACCATGTGTTATTTTGCTTAAACAAAACCTTTATTTTGTCATTTAATTGCTCTATTCCAGAAAAAGTACCGGCATTGCCTCGTCGTAAGCCGATAGATTTTTACGCAAATGTCAGACTTGTAAGCATCTATGTCTCTAGTAAGACAATCAAGTTCAGATCGGAGTAATCAAAAATTAAAATAGTAAGTATCCGCATTGTATATACATCACTATTAACAAGTACTAATACAACTACATATATCCAAAGTTTAATTAAGAGTAATTGGCATGTTCACCCACTAAACTTTTTTTACTTGTGCTTGAGTAACACATTCCCATTATTCCTTTATTTTCAATATTTGAGAATTGGACCCTAGCTAGATATATTTTAAATTTAAAATAATTTTATCAGGAGAAAGAAAGAAAGAAATCATGTGAAATAAAATAGAAAACATATTTTTTTATGTAAATTTCAAAGCGTAAAAAACATGATTCTAAATTCGTTTTCTAAATACATAAACAAAATTTAGAATTTGAATTTAAAAAACATAACCAAACGGACTCATTAAACTATGTTTTTTTTTAGAAAATCATTAGGCTCTATAATTCTTATTTCTAAATGAATAAATAAATTAAATAGCGTAGCAAAACTCTCGGTTCTGATGTCCCTAAATTACATACACTTTACATGTATATACGGGCTACAATTAAAATTCACGACTCACGAGAGTTGATATTCATAATCATATACCAACCTTGGACCGTTGGACGTCACGAAAACTTCCAAAATATGGTTAGGATTGGTTGACTGTTGGTAATATAAATCAATTATTAATTAAATGACACGTGGCCGAAAACGACGATTTCCTATGACCTATCAGCTGGGCCCACGAGAATCCATGGGCCGGGTCCCAGGTAGGATCCGAAACGAATTTAAGAGTAGGGAGAGTGAGAGTATAAATACTAAACTTTAAACCGAAGGACATCACTCGCTCTCGCTCGTAAACTTCTTCGTTTCTCTCTCTCTCTCTCAAGCTTCTCTCCGACGAGCGAAGATGTTGAGCCGTGATACAATTCGCACCATCGTCGGGATCATCGGTAAGTATATTCATTGTAGTATATGTATACATAATACATATATGTATTTATATATGCATGTGCGTGCGATTGAATGCGTATGGTTCTGGTCTGTATTTTTCTTCTTATTTCTGAATCGTTCATGGCGAAAGAGTTGTCTACTATCATCACATCGTTTCTCGATTTTTAATTTAATTTTATTTTAAAGTAATCTGTTGAATCTGTTTTCATCTTCTCGCTCTGTGCACTGATAAACAGTGCAGAGCTTAGTCCAGATTATAAATAAATAAAAAATTAGTTGCGTCGATGAACGAATCTCCATTGTTGATTGCGTTTCTCTATAGCTTTATATAATCAATGATTCATATTTTTCTTCTTCTTCTTCTTCTTCTTCTTCTTTTCCGTTTGTTTGTTTGTTTTTTTTTTTTTTTTTTTTTGTAACAATATTTTGATTCACTCTCTATATTATTTTGGCAGGGAATGTCGTTTCCTTTGGGCTCTTCGCTTCCCCAGTGTAACCTCTCTCTCTCTCTAATATATATTATATTATTATATATATGTATGAGGAATTTTATTTTCTTGTTAAGCGGAAAATAGACCATGCATACATATATCATTAATTCCAATTTTTTTTATTTTTTTCATAATTCCATAAAATTTAATGACGATTTATCTTGTTCTCATAATGATGATCTTATCTCCTTGAATATAATATTAATATCCAAGAAAGGAAATCATATGGGAGAGAAAAAAACAAATTTAATCACACATTAAAACTCCCATTATCTTAGCTTATTTGTTGGAGTGATTTAATTACAGTACAGTCCACGAGCATTGTACTTCTTTATGCTAACATATAGATATACGCAAATAAATGTATATATGGCAGAAAAAATATTCCCACACGTACAATTGTTTTTTCCGTAACAAACTAGTGATGTACGGGTGTTCGCATTAACCACGGAACGACTGTTATATTTTTTTATATATTTATATATATATATAACTAAAGATATTAAAAGCATAAAAAGTGGATTTCAGTTTTCCTTAATAACAGAAGACAATCAAATCTGGACAAATAGATAGCCTAATAAACTTGTTGCGCAAGTATGAAGTATCTAACAATAAATACATAATTTATTTTTCTTATTTTATTTTACAATTCATATTTTCTGTATAGTTGATCGTGTTTAACTTATTTTCGAGACGCGTGCCTATTATTGCTTTTAGGGAAATTATTTTTTTCCTTTTAATTTAATTTGGGAAAGGCATGAGAAAGAGATTAAGAATTTTAATCGCCCATATACGCTTTCCATTATTTTAGCTTATTTATTGCAATAACTTAATTACTAGCGTAACCCCATGCATTGCATTTCTTTAATTATGACCTACCCTAGTGAGTCCCCACAAGCTTTAAGTTGTTCAAAATTAACCTTAAAATTGTATTTATTTATCATTTTTATCTTTGAACTAATAAAAAAAATACCTTTCTACTCATAGTTACACATTATTTTTACTGATGTCATATAGTTTACTCAGTGATGTCTCTTCTAGCTATATATATATATATAACGTGTGAAAAACAATGGTTTTGATTATTTATAATGATAACATGTGACGTGTCAGCCCGACATTCTACCGTATCTACAAGAAGAAGTCCGTTGAGGAGTTCAGCGCCATCCCGTACATGGCAACCGTTCTGAACTGCATCCTGTGGGTCTTCTACGGGATCATCCACCCCAACAGCATCCTCGTCGCCACCATCAATGGCATCGGACTCGTCATCGAGCTCGCCTACCTTGCCATTTTCTTCGCCTTCGCCGACTCCAAGAAGCGTGTAAGTTGAACCTCGTAATGCACTCTCATTAATTCATGTCTAGAATATTAACACTATATCGTGCTAATAACCTGTGTTTGTACATTGTGATCAGAAAGTTGTCGTGTTTACATTAGCGGGAGAAATCGTGTTCGTCGCCGCAGTCGTTATGTTGACGCTTTTGGGATTCCACGATGTGACGACGAGGTCGTTGGTTCTCGGGGTTGTGTGCGACGTTTTCAACATTCTTATGTACGCCTCGCCGCTAGTTGTCATGGTTAGTCTCTCTACTATACAAGCCAACTACACTAATAATTTTTGCTTGTTTTTTTAATTAGTCAACTTTAATTAGAGGGTCAGCGAATCAGGAAATTTTAAATGTCCGGATTCATCAAACTTTCATTTTGTGAAGGAAAAAAAAAAGGATTCTGAGACAAACAAAATCATTTTTTTTTTAAAAAGAATCCCTCGGAGGATAAATTTACCGGACGAAACATATAACATTGGAGTTCATTTGAATTTTCGTTTTATTATTTAATTACTTTAATTAAAACCGGAGAAATAACAAATCCTCCTCGTCTCGGTTAATCAAATTGTTTAATTTATAGAAGAAGAATAAAAAGAACTCAAATCACTGTAAAGCGAAAAAAGCGCAAACCAAATATGTTTTCCATTTCTTGTCGATCTGGCATCGGAATTCCGACTTGGTCTTGGATTGAATTGTACAGAATAAGGTGATCAAAACGAAGAGCGTGGAGTTCATGCCGTTCTGGCTCTCGCTCACCAACTTCCTCAACGCTTGCATCTGGACCGCCTTTGCCCTAATCAGATTTGATATCTACGTCTTGGTAAGTCAAATCTGATCATATCTCAAGCATTTATATATGTATGTATATCTGGGTTATCTCTTAGTTTAATCTTTTTTATTTATTGTTCATAGATAAGCAATGGTCTCGGTACACTCTCCGGCGCCATCCAGTTGATCTTGTACATGTCCTTCCGCAAGTCGACGCCCAAGAAGCCGAGCGAGGTTGAGCTCTCAGACGCCGCCAACGTCGTCTAATTTTTTTTTTTTAGTTAGGTATTAGGGTTTACTTTTACGCAGCATGTGGATTCAAGGATTTGTTTTTGTCAGGTTTTTTCATTTTTGGTTTTGAATTGCTGTAAATATTCCATCCCGGCATATTGCGTGCTGTTTTTGTGGATTATCATTTTTAATTCTTAATTGAAATTTAGGTTTATTTTTCACTTCTTTGTGTCTTCAAAATTCTTCAATAAAATCAGATAATAATCAGAAGGTCTAACATAAAATCATAGGTTTACAAGCTGAGTACAGTTAAGTGGTGAGCCCCAGTGCCAGTTCGGGCCGGGCGAGCCCAAAGGATTTACGGCCGTGCCCATGCCCAAAAAAACACGTAAGGTTTATGAAAAATGCCCATAATTTCAAAAAACTATTTTATACCCATTAATAAATTATTCTGAACCATTTTATCCTTAATTATAGTTTTTAATTTTTGTTTTATTTATTTATTAATATTTTTAATTCGAAAATTTTAAAATAACAATTATGACGGTTGACTCAGCCATTAATTATCATATTTAATTTTAAAAATATTTTATAATTAATTCAAATTTAAAACCACTTTCTCTCTTTATCACACACACGTTTCTCTTCTCTCTCTCTACGATATTTAGCTATTTATAAGGAAACTAAACGATTTTATGTATTTAGCTATTTTTAAGGAAAGAAATTCGTTTTAACAGTAAATAATACGATGAAAATATTTGAAATTTAATTAAGGGATGTTTAGAATCAATTATGCATACATTTACAAATTTAATTAAGAAATTTGTATATATATTTACACATGATGTTTTGAATCAAATTGAATATTGGTTTTTTACTAATTTTTATCGTAATTTCTTATGATGTTAGGATATGATAATATCAATTGTATATATATTTACCATTAAGTACAGTAAACAAATCATAATTTACGTAATTTAAGTATTGGTATATATGTATACAATTTTTGGTAATTTAATTTACAGTTTGATATTGGTATATATATATACCGAATTCATGTTGATTTTTACGACTTGCACAAACATTCACCGTACTAAGTATTGGTAAATAATATACAATTTTGGTAATTAAAATTACAGGTTGATATTGGACGATTTATGTAAATATGGGATGATGAATAGTAAATATAGTTACGTAAAAATACAGAATCGTAAATTTAGAATCGTAAATATATTTACGTAATTTTAGTTACATAAAAACACATGATCGTAAATATAGATACATAAAAATACAAAATCGTAAATATAATTACAGATTCGTAAATTCAGTTACGTAAAAAAAAGGTTGAAATAATAGGATTTCTATTTTTGAAAATTTGATTAACAAATAAAATATCGTGAAAATAAGATTTTGTTTTGAATAGTAAAATAGGGTGGATTAAACGTGATTTGAAAATAACATGATTAATAGGGGATATTTGTTTTTAATTTATTCAGTCTGCTATATTTAAGGAAAATTTTTATTTTTTATTTTAATTAAAAAAACAAATTTATGATTAAACATGATTAAAATTTTAATCAAAATTTTAATCGTTTCAAATGCTAAATAGTAGGGATTTTTATTTGTATTTTAATTATGGATGGATAAATATAGTCAGTTATTATTTGCTACATTTTAGGAGAAAAACTGTTTTGATTCAAATCCAACGTAGTTAAACAGAATATTTATTTAATTATAATTAATTAAATAAAACACGTCATTTTTTACACTTCATTAAAAAAAACACGCCAAATTTTAAGAGGGTATATTGGTCTACAATTTATTTTGTTGGTGGTTATTTTTACCAAAAATAGAAATGGGCATTTTTCTTAAACGTTGTGTTACAAATGGACATTTCTTTCATTTACCCTATTTTTATTCTGGATATAAGCTTAACTGCGCATAAGAAGCAGATACATAATTATTTTAATATGCAATTTGATATGTATCTTAGTTATGTTTTGCTCTTATTAAATTATATTAATTCTACGTTGCTTCTTCGAAAGCTCTTAACTTTAACTTCTACCAATAATCATGTATATATACAACATAAAAATTTGGATCCAAAACTTTAAGAATCGTTTTTTTTTTCTTTCTTCAAAAAAGTGCTATACTATATTTTCAATTTCATATCTTATAAGTTATAAATATGTCGTTCATGAATATATATGTATAATTATATATATATATATATGAGCCATTTGATACTTCAAAATATAAATCTAGACCATCATGCAGAACGACCAGAACGAACACTTATTTTTATGATTCTTATCATTCTTACATGTTGTCTATTTTCATGCATTTTTATCTTGTTGCTACGTTTCTAGTCTACAGAGAAAATATAACACATAATGAAGGGTCGACTTCACGGGCCGACCTCTCGAGAAATATCACATTACAGCCCCTTTTAAGATAGATATGGACGGCTGGGCCGGGCCGACCTCTCGAGAAAATCACATTACGGCCCATTTTAAGATAGATATGGACGCCTGGGCCGGGCCTATCGGAAACAGAAGATATGCTCACCGTATGGCGTACTGTATAGTGTAAATTCACTTTTTCTTTAATTTTATCTTTTCTTTGCTCGAAAATTCAACTTTTCAGTTATCATTTCATTATTATTACTTAATCTATGTCACTACACTAGTGTCGTTTATTGACGTTACAAAACGACAACCACGTTAAGCAAAAATGGTCAATAATCTAACAACATATCAAACCATGAAACCAATAAGTCTTTTAATGTGTCTGAACTTTATATAACAGTTCTATCTATATATATATACATACATATATATATTATGTAAATATAGGCTCATCGAATTGCTTTGGTCAGTCTTTTGACTTTCCGATATATGGTCAGTTATAAATTATATCAAGTGCATGAATATCGCGATGCTTTTTATTATAAATATCTATGATGACGATACAATTCGGAGAATGAATGATTTCATAATTAACAGAAAATAATGAAATCAAATAATGTATCAAGGGTTGGTACTTGGACGGTAAAGGGTATATTGGTACTATTCCAATCATGATTTAATTGCAACTTTATAAGCTTTTCAGTTTATACTATTAAAGAAAAAGTGAGTGTATTTCGTGTTTTAAAGTATAACTAATTAACTATAAACTATAAATATTAGTTTGATTTTCCATCCGTTAAAACAAATTGTATACAGATAATATGAAAAATGGCACCGTTGCGCCTTAGTCGTGTAAATACATGACGCGAGAATTCAAAAAACTTGATTACCAAATCGGGAAAAGTCAGTATTAAAATATTTAATTCCTTTATTTTGAGGTGAGTATAAATTTCTAATTTTGAATTTCAAATATGATATTTTATTCCCTTTTTTTTATTATTGTTAATTAATTTTGAGTACTATCTATTGTATAGAGAATAATTATAATCTTATTATGATATATATATATATATATATATATATATATGGAAACATGCTGAATTGATTTGACATTTTTAATGAGGCTCTATTATTAAGATTTAAGACATGGGCATCGCAGACTTTCGATATGAATTAATATACGAACCTAAATGGCTAATTCATTATATATTGAAATATATATATATATATATATATATATATATTATAATTATATGGATTAATTATGGATAATGTGGTTGTATTAAACTGTTAATGATCTGATTTTAATGGTCTTTCGTGAATGGTCCCACATTAATCATTATAGAGTGTCAAGCGCATAAAACAAAGCTTTCACAATATTAATACTTTCGTTCAAAAGAAAAGAAAAGAAGAATTACTTTTTACAATTATATGTATATATAAAGCCATAAAGGCAATTTGGATTTTTGAAGCTGAGGTGTCCAAAAAGGGGTTGGTGAATTCGGATAAGTTTCAACAAATTAAATTCTTCTTGAAAGCAATAGCTCAACAGGCAATCTTTAATTATTATTTTTTAAATTAGCATTTCTATTGATAATCAGGACATATTATTTGGTATATCCTTTTTCTTATAGCAAAGTTTTATTTGCACATCAATGAATTAATATTGTAGAGGAATGATGTAGATGTGCATATACATGAACTAGAGAGGAATACTATATCGATTTCCTAATTTAGGAACCTACATAATCATTAGTTGTGTTCTGGTCGAAGATTCGGAAAATTGGAACAAGACATTAGATTAATTAATCATTATCATAATATAATCAACTGTATATAAAATTGTTTTTGGCAAATTATTTTTATGAGTTATGTTCACGTCTTGTTGAAGCTAAACCACTTGTATTTGACTAAGAATTAATTGTGAAAAATGAAAGAATTTATTCTCATTATATCGGCTTACTAATTTATCATTTATTTGCATAATTTATGAATTATAATGCCAATTTAATTAGTAAGAGGGATATTTATATGTATTCACTGCTTTAATTTATTTATTTTATATCTGCAAGAGAAGTATATAAGTTTTGAAATATAAAATATAAAAAGAAAAATAAAATAATTTATCGAACACTCAATTTCAATTTCAGTTGTCAATTATTGCCTAGGGACTAAAAAAACACGCACACACAAGGAAATGGACAATTTTTTATTTTTTTATTTTTTAGTTTTTTCTTGATAATTTATAAATACTTATGAATGATAATATTTCAGGTAAAGATTGACGATTTTAGTAAGCTTATTTATAATTCTTTTGTTTTTACCCTCCAAAAAACAAATAGTCTGCAATCCCGACACTCTATGTGCCTATCGTTGTTCATATTTTGTCCAAATCCCGATTGGGTCATGGGGCGAGCCATGGAGCGGTCTTTTTTTTCACGGGTAGAATATATAATTCAATCTAGTATAACTAACTGTCAAGACTGACTCGGCCCACAAAAGACGAATCAGAATGAATTGAATTTGGATAAAAAAGCACAAACCCGATCTAATATTATTTGTAGAATCGGGATTAAAGCAACCCACGAAAAACGGTCCGGACCAAGTTCACCCGGCTTATTTTTACAAGTTGGGCCAACCCCGCCTATAATTGACACCATTATTTTTATTTGTTTACCATCTTATATATCCAATAATAAATCTTCCTAATTCCATTAACCATTTAATTATAATTTGGTTGTTTGTATAGGCATCATGATCACCAACCATAAATTTTGCCCACTTAATTGACCAAAGGTAAAAATTCAAACCTTTTTTACCTCACGTTTGACCAACCATATATATATATATTCATGATTAGATTAGAAATTTGAATATTTATTTGGAAGTTGAAACTCGAGATTCTCAATACAATATAAACTCACCACACAAACGAATAATTGCAAAATTGTAGAGTTTACCCAAAATCGTGCATAAGAGGTCCAAATCCAAATAAATGGTCAATTGTACTTTGTCTGAATTTTGAAATCGTGCTGAAAAGGTCCAAAATACAAATATACAGTCAACTATTTAATTTCTCTATTTAGTTGATTAATTATAAAAATATATTCGATGACTCGTCCATTTATTGCCCGATCAGTAAGAGATAAAAAGATTAGTATCCAATTTGACATGTGTTTAGTAATCATATCATAAGAAATCTGCAATCTGCCTAGCATAAAAAGTTAGGTCCCACATTTTTTTTTGGCATTATTGCCCCAAGACTGTATGTTTGATAAATTTTACTCATGACGACCTTTTTACATCAATGCCCCCTCTATTTTCCAAAGTAACAAATTACCCACTCGATGATAAAATGATATAAAAATGTATTAAAAAATGCGTGCAACACAATACTTACTCAAAGATATATTTCTTAATCAATTTGTTATCGATATTAATATAGAAATCCGTGAGAGTATTTTACGAAACAATCAATGCGATGGCGGAACAAGGATTTTAGTCCATACGAAACACTAACTAGTTAAAATTTATATCCACGCTACCATTTGAAGTGATTAATTTTCATAAATAAAGTGATGACTGCGACAAAAAATGAAACTTTTGCCAAATTTTCATTGAGATATCAAAATCATACTATTAAAAAAAAAACTAAATTTATTTGATATAATTAAGAAACGAGTGAACACATGCCCTCACTCTCACTCGTGTATATGTAGTTCCGTCCCTGAGTCAATGAATTTATAAGATAGAAGTCTCAAAATACGGTCAACAAAATAAAAATTAATGAACATATTTCCATATAAGTAGCGAGCACAATGATAATTTTATAAGGCATATGGGCATTAGTATCAAAAACCAAATGTCAATGTTAAACTAGACCAAACGGTATAGTTGAGGGGCGTTAGTTGCAATTATTATATATTGTGTCGCACACGTTTCATTAGTAAAATAGCAAGTGAATCCGAGGCTCGAAGGCTTTATAACTGTTGGAATGGATCACCAATCCACTCCCATTTTCTTGTCTCCCACCAAACTCTTCTATTCATTTTGATCACAGACCCCCCAACTTTTCAAATCACTTATACATACACAGATAGATACACACAGAGAGAGAAATGGAGAGAGACATGGAAGAGAGACTGGTGGTGAGAAGAGCAAAGAACGACGAGGAGGCAAACAGGGAAGAAGAATCCGCAGCCACGCTGGTCGTCGTGTTCAGCACCATCGTCGCGCTCTTAGGCTCCCTCTGCGCCGGCTGCGTCGTAAGCGTCACATTTTCTTCTTTTTCTTCCGGTTTTTTTATTTCCGCACGTTACTTGAATTTTGATCTTTGAGGCGGAAGGTTCAAGCGCTCGTTTTTTTCGGTTTTAGATTGGATACTCGTCGCCGGCGGAGACGGGAATCATGGAGGAATTGAACCTCTCCCTTGCAGCTGTATGTCTTTCCTTAAATTTTTTAGTTTGATTGACTGAGTTTTTATTTATTTATATATTGAAGTTGAATTCTCTGGAGTTCATTGACTGAGTTTTATTTGGCTCTTGGTGAATGGATTTTGCAGTACTCTGTTTTCGGTTCGATGGTGACCGTCGGGGGAATGATCGGCGGGTTTGTGAACGGAAAACTGGCTGATCTCGCCGGTAGGAAAGCGGTAAGTACGAATATCAGTGGCGGAAAAATCATATGGATTTTGGGGCGGACAAAATTAGAAGGGGTAAAAATAAATATAAAACAGAGTAAAATTGTAAAATATATTTTTTCAGAAAGATAAGAAAATATAACTTATTTATTTTCTGTCAAAACCATGACTGTAGCGCCAAATTCGGGGACTGAGTCCGGGCCATTCGTATAATTTTTTATTTTATTTTTTATAGTCCATTCTTCAAGTGCATTATTTTTTCAGCTGAATAATTCGACCATTTCTGTGTGTAATAGGCTAATAGCAAAAATAAATAAATAAATAAATAAATAAATAAATAAATAAAGAGCAAAGAAAGATGATATATACCGGTCCCACACAGTTAACTCTTTATGAGAGATGTATTTGATTTTAATAATAGCGACAAATTAAAAAAAAAAAAAAAGACAAATGTAAGTTCTTTTAATTTGAGTTGTCAAAATTGCCACATATGTCAATTTTAACTTTTTAAAATTTATTCCAGGATTAATCACTAGATGACTACAGACTATATAGTATCTTTTATTAACTATGTACCTTGACCATGTAACACAAATTAATGCTCAATATTCATTTTATTTTATAATATTAAGGTCAATAAATTCTAATTTATTATACCATTTTTGTTTTCTCATTTGAATTGAACAGACAATGTGGTTCTCAGAGATACTGAGCACAGTTGGGTGGCTTGCAATTGCTTATGCAAAGGTTCTGACTTTTTTTTTTTCTCTTTTAATTAAAGATAATAATTAACTTATAGTAATAATTGTTATTATTTCTAATTATATTTTACCATTTTTTTTGAAAATTGTATCAAATACTTATTTTATATTTTTCTTTGGCAGAATGCTTGGTGGCTTGACATTGGAAGACTGTTGCTAGGCGTTGGAAATGGGCTTATTTGCTACGTGGTAATT
Organism: Parietaria judaica; assembly: GCA_954871525.1. NCBI lineage: Eukaryota > Viridiplantae > Streptophyta > Magnoliopsida > Rosales > Urticaceae > Parietaria > Parietaria judaica. Next base: position 14,548,145 of record OX940862.1, read on the forward strand.
GATTGTGATTAGTGCCGTAAATATTTGATTTCAGATTCCGGAACGGTATTTATTAAATAATGGATAATTAATTTAGATTGTCGGATCAAAATTAATTATCCATTAAAGAATTGTTTTATTTTTAAAAAAGGAACTATTTTTTTTTCATAACCCGGATTTTAAAAATTCACACTGATATATATTTTTATTTTTGTATAATTCTAAAGAATAACATTTTTTTTTTGTTATTCTAAGGTTCCTGTGTACATTGCTGAGATAACTCCAAAGGAAATTAGGGGAAAATTTACCTCTGCTTATCAGGTACTTTCTTTTTTAATAATAATAATTATTAGTATCTGTTCACTGTTCTTCAATCTCCTTATTAGTTTCAATAATTATGTGCAAAAACCTGATTTTTTCTTAAACGAGACAGTTGACACTTTGCTGCGGGATTTCACTCATGTACTTTATCGGGAATGCCGTTAATTGGCGCGTTTTGGCTCTGATTGGTAAATATTTTATTCGGTTTTAGTTTGACCGGAAAGATAAAAAAAAATTGTGCTAATTGTTATTTTTTACATGTATTTTCAGGTGCAATTCCATCATTGTTGCAAATTATAGGACTATTCTTCATTCCTGAGTCTCCTAGATGGCTGGTAAGTCCATCAAGACTAAATCCGAGTTTTTTCTTTCTTTCTTTCTTTTTCATCGAGCCGGAAGTCACTCGTCTCGTGGCCCGTCCCAATTTTATTAATTAATAATGATTTAATCTGTCTTAAAATTATCATTCCTACATATCGTAGTTTATTGACGATGTTTATGCAGGCGAAAGTTGGGAAATACAAAGAGATCTCGGCGGCGCTGCAGCGTCTAAGGGGTAAAAATGCTGATATTTCAGGCGAAGCAGCGGATATAATTGTAAGAAACATTATTTTTTTAATTGCTCTCTTAGGCTAATTCTAACTAACAAGAGAACAATTGAACTGAAAATTACGATTTCTCCATGTAATGGCAGGATTATACAGAGACATTTCAGCTTAGCTCGGGAAGCATTTTCGAGTTGTTCCAACGACGATACGCTCTTGCTCTTACCGTGAGTCAATTTAACCCTTAAATATCATGAGATTGCTTGAGAATTATTATGCTTTTTTTCTTGAGAGTTCTTAAGTTTTCTTCGTTTTGCTTGTAAATTATTTTGTTTAGATTGGCATTGGGCTGATGGCGCTGCAACAGTTTGCCGGAAATGTGGCGATTATTTCCTATGCCGGCTCGATCTTTAGAGATGCTGGTTAGGCAAACAACTTGGTCTTCGAACAAAAAAAGAAGAAGACATATTTTATTCGATACACGTAATCTAAAAATGGTTTGTGTTTCACAGGCTTTTCGGTGAGTGTCGGAACGATATCAATGGCCGTTCTTCAGGTAATAACAGTACGGATCTTACGATTTTGAATTTCCTGAAAAGGGTTTCTAAAAACGGTCTTGTTTTCGGTTCCAGATTCCGGCTGTTGTGATGGGTGTGCTTCTAACTGATAGAATCGGAAGGAGGCCACTGCTGATGGTAAAAACCGCGTTTTCTCTCTTTGTCTCGATTTCAACTTACCATTGAAAAGACTATGTAATTTAGAAGAGAGTGGCACAAATTTGTACAGATTTCTGCGTCGGGGATGTGCTTTTGCTGCGTCGTTCTCGGCATTTCGTTCTTACTTCCGGTACCGAATCTTTCTTCAAACACGCCAATTTTATTTCTTTACATACAAAATAATTTGTACACACTAACAATTTGGTTTATGATGTCTCAGGATCTTGAACAATTGAAACACCTCACCCCCATATTGGTTTTTCTCGGAATACAGGTATTTATTTAACTACACACTTTTTTTTAAACCGGAAATCTCGCGTCTCATGACACCGTCACTAAAAAAAATACGCGCTTAGTTAATATATGAACTATTTTTTCTTTTTCTAATTTCAGGGCTACGGAATTTTTTTCGTAATGGGAATGGCGGGATTGCCATGGGTTATAATGTCGGAGGTAATTTCTTTTTCAAAATTATGTAGAAAATTTTCTGTTGTATATTACATTATACCAAATAATAAATCAATGATTGATTTAAATTTTATTTTTTAAAAAACAGATATTTCCTATCAACGTTAAAGGGTCAGCTGGGAGCCTTGTGACTATGGCTAATTGGTCATGTTCTTGGATTGTTACAATTTCTTTCAATTTCATGTTTCAATGGAGCTCCTCAGGTATATATTTTATTATTTATTTATTTTTAGTTAGTTTTTCATTTTATTAGCCTCTCTGAAATGTGCGGATTTGATCCGTTTTATTTATTTATTCGTGTAATTAGCCATCATGATAGATGTGCGGTTTTATCCATCCGTTCTAGAAATAGTGAAAATAGTCCGAAACAAACAAAATTTTAATTTAGCAGATTTATCATATTTAAAGTATTTAGGGTTTTTAAATTTTGCTAAATAATATATTTTTTAAATATGTTCATAATTAAGACATTCATTTTTTTAATCATTAATTGACAGTCAAGGGTCCAATTCACACAAATCATACCAGAGAGGTCATTTTCGCTATTTTTGAAACTAATGGACCGATCCCGACATATCTCATAAATAATTAAGAGAAACTAATAACGGCAATAACTGTTATTTATTTCACTTGTCTATTTTTAATTCGTTGGAGCGTTAACACTGTTTTTCTTGATTGCAGGCACGTTTTTCACGTTTGCAGCTGTTTCCGGGGCCGCGGTTCTTTTTGTGGCGAAGCTAGTGCCGGAGACTAAAGGGCGGAGTTTGGAGGAAATACAAGCCGCATTGGCACATTTTCTTCAATAGTCAGAAACATGTGTATGTGCCGAAATTGGTCAGATGACTTTTGTCATTAAACAATCAAAAAAGAAAATAAATATAAATATAAATTGAATCAATTTGTATATAATTAAAAGCCTTTTCAATTACGTCAATGATCGCTTTAGATAAGTGCAAGATTAGATCGAGATCTCTTTTGGTATGAAAAATATCACTCTCGTATTTTCAAAAATAAAAAAATATTACCTCGTGCTTAATTAAGTAACGATATCATTAGGGTCCAACCTCTTAGAGTTAAATCGTTTATTTATTTCAATAAACGTGTAAATGAAACTATGAAAGTAGCTTTTGAGCTACCAAACAATTTTCGTTCATGACTAGTAGCGTGGCACGCTATACAATTTTCCATCGAATATTACTAAATTAAATGAAAATTTTATTTTGAAAAAATGAACAATTCTTTGGAGCCGAGTTGATTAAAAAATCGTAGGATGATGTCCTTAATTAGGGTTCGCCCTATTTATAGGAGAGCAAGATCGGTGTTTTGAATTCTCAAATTTAATGGTCCCAATTTATATAATTATTTATACTTTAATTACATGTAAAAATAAACTTTAAATATTTTAAGAGCTCAAGAAATATAATTACATTAAGACCCCGACAAAACGTGATAAATTCAAATCCGACCCTACAACCGATCAAGATATTGTAGTTTTTCAAACACCACAACTCTTTCCATATGACATTTTATTAGCAGGATATTATCATCCCAGTAAAAAAAAAATCGTCTACGGTTTTTATTTCTGTTATATATTAGCATACTTAGAAGCTGACAAGCTGTGATCTAAATTCTGAGTTGAAACTATTTGATTAATGTTTCTTTGGAATTGGGCACTTCATCTAGTATTTGATAATGATACTTTGTTAGGAAAATAGGAGAGTGAGTGACTGATAGTCATTTGACTTAAAAAATTATAATTATAACATTTTATATTTGAGTGCAAGTAATCTGGAATTTAACTGTAATAATTAAAAAAACTAGTCAATTCGAAACGAGTTTTTAATATCATTTATGTCCAATCTCACCTACCACTTGAATGAAGTAGACTTGTAATATTCCACTTGTCAATATTTTATCCCAAAAATACTAATTATATTATTTTAAGGGGATCCCTACAAGCAAAATATTTATTATTATTTTTATTATTATTATTAACACTACATTATCTCAAATTTTCAGTAGCGTTGATTGAAAACTCAAAGTCGTGAAATTTGCATTAAATAAAAAATACAAATAATAGTTTAATAGAACTTTATTGATGAAATGATGTCCATACTCCATCCATTACATTTGTGGCAGCGACAATATTTATAGTTATTATTGTGCAGCTGAATGAAAATAAATAGTGTATTATAGATACAAACTAATGCCTTGTATATTGGTGAGTGGGTGCACTTTGGTCAAAGTCAATCATCTTCATCTTCAGTCAATTGCTTCCTTGTTGTATCTATTCTAGTGCAATATGATCGCTGATGAGTAGCTCAGTAACAATTTTCACAACCTTGAATATCTCATCACCGCAATTGAACGCTTGCACATATATCATGATATTTTGAAAACTTTTGGTACTTTTTTTCACAATTATATATATATTTTTAATTCATTTGTACAGCCTCGCCCTCATCCTAATTCCTAGATTCTAAATGATGATTACACAAACTGACTAACAAATCCACTTTTCTGAATGTAGCACTCCATCTCCTTCTAAGTTTAAAAACGACATTCCCCTGCGAGCATTTGGTGTCCTATTTATGGAGAGCTAATTTGTCGTTTATAACTCAAACAACATTCTTGAAATACAGCGTCGTTTCACTAGACTAGCGAAATACCTATATACGTAGATTGTCGTTTATTTTTCTTTTTAAAAATATCATTTTATTAAAGTCACTGCCACTCTGTCGTCTATCTTTACGCATCCATCTTTTTGGAACATCAATTACAATGTACAATTTTCCATAAACCAAATGTAAATTCGACTCCATGACATCAATAATCAACTTTATTTTTTCAGATAGGGGCCAAAAAAAAATGTACGATCAAATTTTAATTAAAAAAATTAATCATGTCAATTTAGTATTATCGAAAGTATACTCGATAACAAATTGAAACGATAAAAGCACAAGTAAAATCTGAATATTAAGATATAATCAGGACTAAGGTATTAAATTTCTCAAATATCCATCGGCATGCTCATTGAAAATCTTTTTTTCGAGGATATGCGAAACGATATATTCATCGGCATATCCATCGATTCAGGGGCGTAGCCACACGCGTATCAGAGTATGCACGTGCGTACCCTCAGACAAAAAAAATGTTGGATGTTCGTCTCTTAAGAAGGAGGCGTCGACCTAGAGACGTATGAAGCTTTTTCTTACTGTATTCAATTCATTGCAAATGATATAACAGGGAATAGGGAGAGTTTGCATCGATAACGTAAAAAGTAGGGTCAGACTACTTTCTTATTTATTTTTTTAGCCAAGTTATATTATATTTCATAGGAAAAAAATTGAACTTGAGTGGGACCCATTTTTTCCTATCCTCGTTTCAATTCAACATAGAAAGTCAGCATATCAAGTATACCTAAATATTTTAAGTTATTTGTGAATTAATTTTTTAGTTAATTTTGTAAAAAATAAAATTATCTCTTTCAAATCACACTCATGAATTTAAAATTTTAATTTTTGAGGTAAATTTAAATATTAGTTTATGAATATCTCGTTTTCATGCTAAATAAAAATAAATAAATTTTGTTTTGTATTAAATTTCGTTTTTCTTGTGGTCTTATATCTATTATGCTTTAATATATTTGTGGTTTTTTTTTTATGGTTTAAGACTGAGATTATGTGTGATTTTTATGGTTTAAGACTATGATTTATGTGGGTTTTTATGATATATTTAGTATTTTATAATTATTATTTTTTAATATTATTACATTGTGTAAAGCCATATCGTAATGTTGCTATTTTTACACATTTGATATATAAATTAATAATTCATCATAAACAAATATATTAATAATTACAGTAGAATCTCTATAAATTAATACTCGATAAATTAGTATTCGCGATTTAAAAAATATTTTTGTCCGGTCCCAACCGGGCCTAACTAGCTAAATTAATAATTCACTAAATTTATAAGATAATAATTTTTTTAGAAAGTATATAGGTTCCAAGTGATATATAAATTAATAATACAACATAAAAAATATATTAATAATTATCAAATCACTATAAATAAAATATAACATAAATTAGTATGAAATCACGTTAAATACAAAGATAACATTACATCACTAATCTATGTAGTCTTCTTAAAATATGATCTTATATCTCTAATTATCGCTCCTCTAGGAAGCTATTTGTTATTCATCTTTAATATCATTGGGTTATTTAATATTTTGACATTGGTAATCTAATAAAATATTTTTAAATCATAGTCTCTCTTGATATCCTTAATCTCGATATAATAAATTGAAATAATTTGTTGTTATTAAAGATGTTAATTATCGTTGATAAATAATTTTTTCTTCGTTAATGTGTATATTAATAAATTATTAATTTATATGTTAATTAATAATTCGATTAAATATTTTTTTTACCGAGACAAATATTATTAATTTATAGAAGTTCTACTGTATATTGTGCTTCCCTTGAATTGACATCCTGGCTACGCCACTGCATCGATTTACCTATGAGATACCAATCGACAAACAATATATCCATAAAATGAAAAATGCGAAACGACATCGGCAAGCGGTATTTAAAACCTTGATCAGGACCAGGTAGAATAGAAGTGTTTTTTTTTTTTAATTTAAAAATAATAGTGCTGCGCATTATAATTATATTTATAAATTATAACTTTTAGTCTTTATTAGTCTCTAGCCTATATTTATCATAATTTTATTGATTCTTAGTTTGAAAACTTATCCCCGTTAGATTGATTAATGCTTTCGAAACATCAGTTTTTAGCGATAAATGTGGTTACAAAAATACGATTTTATTATTGTCGAATATCGAAATTAGATAAATACATTATTCTGCTTTACGAAATATATCATTTTGCTTTTCCTTAAAAAATTATAGAATCCTTGAGTGAATTTTTATAACTCGAATCGAATGTATTCATTTCATACAGAAGCGTTAAATATATAATTAAGAAAATCACAAACACAACCAGAGCTTAAGAAAAGATTCTAATCATTAATAAATAATGAGGAAAACGACAAATTTGATGACACGACAAGCACAACCAACAACTTCCTCGTCCACTTCACTTGTTCTCACAGCTCGATTCTCAGGCGTTTTGGGCGAACATGGAGTCCCACAGCATTGAAGATCAACGACATCCTCTGCTCACGCACCGAACGACCGGAACCGGCCACAGCGGCGACGAGAACGACGAGGCATCGTCCTCTGTCGGAGCCACGGTGGTGCTCACCACTTTGGTCGCCGTGTCCGGATCCTATGTCTTCGGTTCTGCAGTGAGTACAGATCAGAACTTTGAGATGAAATCCTAGCCGTTGGATCGACTGACCGTTGTGTTTTGCAGGTGGGATATTCCTCTCCGGCTCAAACCGGAATAGTTGACGAACTTGGACTCACTGTGGCACAGGTTTTTTCTTCTCTCTTTCTGTCTTTCATCTTAATTGTTGCGGGGTAATCGGAATCCGTTTTCTTGGTCCGGCCCATTACAAAGCTTCGCAAACGGGGCAGGGGCGGACCTGGGATACAAATCAGGAGTTAAGAGTTATAAAGTGAAAAAGAAAAAAAGAAAGGTCAAATTTGGAAAAGATATAATTTTGTTTTTTAAAAACATTTTGTAGAAGTTTAGAGGGACTACAGCCCCGTTACGTTGCATGTCTTTCCCGTCCCTGTTCGGAGACAACATGAATTTTGTTGGTTATTTAGTGGAGCTAGAAGCGGAGGGATATGGCCGATACCGTTGGGAGTTTAGGGGCTTCCCCTGCGGTATCGACCTTTTCAATTGTATCTTTTCGTAATTAGCGCTTTTTTAGAGGATTGTCATCGTTGTCATTTATCTTTTTCGCATTCTTTCCAGTGTTGTAACTTCTTTTATTTTTTCGATTATACTTGATTCTTCTCTTCTGACAATTTTTTGTTATGAAATTAGATTTTCAGGCCGATTTTTCTTTTCGTTGCGTGTTTGCGTTTGATTTATAACACTTTTTTTATGCAGTATTCACTTTTCGGTTCAATATTGACGATTGGAGCAATGGTCGGTGCTATAATAAGTGGGAAGTTAGCTGATTATATTGGCAGAAGAGGTGTAAGTTAACTATATTTTCTCATTTATATCATAACATTTACGCAAATATATTGATTATATATATATGAGCAGACAATGGGCGTTTCAGAGATCTTCTGCATTGTGGGATGGCTTTGTATAGTTTTCGCCAAGGTTTGTTTCTTTCATCAAAGATTCGGCCCGATATGTATTTTGGATTAAGGATTTTATCCTATCCTAATCCGCGACTTTAGGCTTTGACATTACTGTCGTCGCGCTTTCTTCACTAGCGAATTGACATTTATTTCTGTGGTTTTCTCGCCAAATCGAGTTTCCTGTGCTCGTTTTCGGAGGAGATATTACTTAGTAAATTTTAGAGTTTGGTTTGTTGAAAGGTTTCTTGGTGGCTTGACTTTGGAAGGCTTCTAGTTGGATGTGGAATGGGGCTTCTATCTTATGTGGTAATACTGAGTTTTGAGTTCATGTCTGTTTATTTTTTAAAAGTTGTCCAAATAAATTAATTTGATGCTCTGTGCATTTTAATTGGTAAAATATCAGGTACCGGTCTATATCGCAGAGATCACGCCAAAGGATTTTCGAGGCGCGTTCACAACAGTTCATCAGGTAACTAAGAGCAGCCTGTCTAGAAAAACCAGAAAGCCGATTCTGAGTACCGAAGACGGACGACCCTTTCTGAACAATTGGGTCCAAATCCGTTAAACAAGTTTAAAGTCCAATAAAACATATTAGGTCTTCAGTTTTCGGTTTGCATTTTTTGAGAACTGGTTTCATAGGCTCATTTTGTAAAGAAAGTGTCAAACGGGGTTCAAAACCGAATTTTGGTCTTACATCGGTTTTACGTTTTAGGTCCGAAACTGTAAAAACCAAAGAACATGGTCTATGTCTTTTTAATAGTAAAACCAATACCGAAAACCTTATTATACGTGCCATCTGACAATCTGTAGTTCCACAGCTGATGATATGTTGTGGTGTGTCGCTGACGTACCTCATCGGGGCTTTTGTGAACTGGCGGACCTTGGCTCTTCTCGGTAGCTTCTCTTTTTCAACGAGGCTCTCCATTATCGCCGTTTGTACTGCTTTACTGGATTTTGGCTTCTGGTTCTCTTATTTTCAGGAATAGTTCCGTGTTTAGTACAGCTTCTTGGTCTGTTTTTCATTCCCGAGTCACCGAGATGGCTGGTTAGAACTAGTGTTTAAATTCATATTTTGATGAATTAATGGTCAGTTTTTCGACTATATGAAGCGTTGTCGTGACTTTGCAGGCTAAGATCGGCCATGAAAGCGAGAGCAAAGCTGCTTTGCAGCGACTTAGAGGGCCGAGTGTAAATATATCTTGTGAAATAGCCGAAATCCGAGTAAGCTTTGAACTGAAACTTAATCTATTCTCAATTCTATTTCATATTAACATTTTCTAATACTACTTGTTTTACGATGCAATAAGGATTACACGGAGACTCTCAGACGGCTCTCTGAATCAAACATTCTTGACCTGTTCCAATGGCGATACGCCCGTTCGCTCATTGTTAGAATCGTCACTTAAATTATTATTCATACCTGAAAACAGTTTCATTTCCGGTAACTTGTCGTTGACATTTCGTAAATGGTTAGGTCGGAGTAGGCTTGATGGTTCTGCAGCAATTTGGAGGTGTCAACGCAATTGTATTCTACGCCAGCGCTATTTTCATTTCGGCCGGTTTGTGCCTTTCCGATCAGAATTATTTTTTTCATATTTGATAAATCGCTTTAATATATTTTAGTTAAGAATATTAGGTTTGTGACAGGTTTTTCTGGTAGTGTTGGTACTATAGCAATGGTTTGTGTTCAGGTTAGTCTTTTTCTCTCATTCTCTTCCGATTCCAATCTCGACTTCCCGGCGTCTCTTTGCTCTTACGACGAACTTTGAACGCTCTTCGACAGGTTCCGATGACAGCTTTAGGAGTAGTTTTGATGGATAAATCCGGACGAAGACCTCTTCTTTTGGTAAATTACTACTAGCGAAGAAATCTTCACGTAAATTTCTTGATTTGCCGATTTATATTACTCTGCTTATGCTCTCAGGTGTCGTCGGCCGGAACATGTTTAGGCTGCTTTCTTGTCGGATTGTCGTTCATCTTTCAGGTCTTGTAATTTTCTTCTTCTTTGATTTGCTCATTTCTTATGATATATATATACAACACACATATATATTTTCATTTACTGACTTTTGTTGTGCAGGATTCTACACATTGGAAGGAGGTCACTCCAGTTTTAGCACTTGTTGGAGTATTGGTAACCAAATTATGAATAATTCTTCTTAGTTTTTTATTTTTATTTTTACAATTAAATACGATTTAAAAGTGTATTAATTCTTATTATAATTATATATATGCAAACCAGGTGTACACTGGATCTTTCTCACTAGGTATGGGAGGAATTCCTTGGGTTATAATGTCAGAGGTAGGATTCTCTCCTTAATCTTATGATGCTATATATTGTTGCAGTTTGCCCCCTCAACTTTCCTTTTGGTAGCAATGCCCCCTGTAGTTTCAAAAACTACGTGTTAATCTTTGCGCATCATCAGTCTTATTATTTTTTTCCAAACTCGCAGACTTTCATCTTCACAGTTCTTGATTAAGCATAGTAGTTAATTGCTTTCCAACCGTCTCGTAATCAAGTATATTAGTTAATTAAATGCATTCGAGCAAGTTAGTAAACAGTACTTAGTCATTTTTAACATGTAAAAAGGTAATAAATTGAGCTGCTTTTTGAAAGTAGGGATCTGATTGATCAAGAGATCAAAGTTCAAGGGGCATTACTGCAAATTACTCTATTATATTTCCATGTTCTACTTCTGATAATGATCATGAGAATTAATAAAAATATAATTTTCCAATTATCAGATATTTCCAATAAACATGAAGGGCTCAGCAGGGAGCCTAGTGACACTTGTCAGTTGGTTAGGCTCTTGGATTGTCTCCCTTGCTTTTAACTTCTTCATGGACTTGAGCTCAGCAGGTACTCTTTCCATTGTTTTCTTTCTTTCTTTCTTCCGGCGGGGCAGGCCCGGCCCCGCCGCCCAAGCACTAGGCAGTAGGGGCCGCCGTCCAAGGCCCTATAATTATAGAGGCCCCTGTTTATTTTAATAATTAAGGGATTCCGAAGAGACATAACTGCCACGTCGAGACGTATCGGATTTTATGTGATCTGATCTTTGCAGGAATATTCTTAGCGTTTTCGATCATCTGTGGGTTGACCGTCGTGTTCGTGGCGAAATTGGTGCCGGAGACGAAGGGGCGGACACTAGAAGAAATACAAGCCTCGCTGAATCCAATTTTGGAAAAATAGTTAACCGCAATCACGGCGAGATTCGGCAGATCATTAACATTTCATGTCGTTTCCTCCATGTGAGATTTTTAGTCCTCTTTTCCTTCTGTTCACATGTGATATTTTTATATTTAATTCTGCTTCTAACATTTCATGTTGTTTCCCCATAATATTTCATGTCGTTTTCTCAATAAAGTTTTTCGATTTAAATTGTAAAGGGGGTAATTTGATAATATTAAACAAAACAAAAAATAATCTAGGTGTACAATATGCATGATTTATAATTCTACTGGAAAAATTGTTGCCTTAGACAAAGGGAACAAGCTATGATCAAAGTTGGTGAGATTGGCATTGACGCACTTGAATCTGATTAATTATTAAACCTAATTGTTTTCAACAACTTTCATAATTAGCTTTGAACTCCTTCAATTATTATTTAAAAAAATAGAGGAAATGATATTCCTATTTATACACATCGGATTGAAGATAAAACGCAATAAAACTTGGATTCTATAAGTAAAAGGGTTATTTTTTCATATCAAAATAGTGATACATATAATTTACTATCTTCTCCTATATACTTTTTCAGATTTTCCCTCTAAGAATAATTGAGAATCATGAACAACTTGATTTTATTCTCTTGCAAATGAAGTATATAAATACAAACGTGATATGACTAGCTACTGAACTAAAAAGGAAGTAAATAACCTAAAGCTATAAAGACAAATATCACTACAACTATTAATTAAATATATAGCCATTAATATGATATATTTACACAGCTAACTAATTCCCTAGAATAAAGCCTAATGAATATTACAATATAAATCCCACTGATTGTGGATAATAATTGTAGGACGTAATATGTCAATACCCCCCTTCAAGTTGGAGGTGGGAAGGAGATATCTTGAACACCCAACTTGCCCAATAGTCGATGGAATGCGTCGGCGCCTAATGGTTTCGTGAAGATATCTGCCAATTGATTGTTCGAACGTATAAAAGATGGTGTAATAAGACCAGATTGAATTTTTTCACGAACAAAATGACAATCAAGCTCAATATGTTTGGTTCGTTCGTGAAATACAGGGTTAGAGGCGATATGAATTGCTGCTTGGCTATCACAATGTACGAAAATAGGTTGTGTAATCGGAAAACCAAGATCATTGAGAAGATAAGACAACCATTGTAATTCCGACGTGAGTGCAGCGAGAGAGCGATATTCGGCTTCAGCAGATGAGCGAGATACAGTATGTTGTTTCTTGGTTTTCCATGAAACAGGACTAGATCCAAGCATGATGAAATAACCTGTAGTGGAGCGGCGGATTGTGGGACAACCAGCCCAATCAGAGTCGGAATATCCAACTAAAGAGAGAGAGCTAGATTTAGGAAGCAATAAACCCTTGCCAACAGTTCCTTTCAGATAGCGGAGAACGCAATTAGCGGCATCGAGGTGAGCAGAATGCGGAGTTTGCATGAACTGGCTAAGGGTATTAACTGCATATTGAATATCAGGTCGAGTGACTGTGAGATAAAGAAGACGTCCCACAAGACGACGATAAACAGTCGGATCGGGAAGAGGACTACCATCTGTTGGTCGCAAGTGAAGGCGTTGTTCCATAGGAAACGCTGACGGTCTAGAGCCAGTCATACCGGAATCAGATAAAATATCGAGAACATATTTGCGTTGACATAAGAAAATCCCTTTGTTAGATCGTGAAACTTCGATTCCTAAGAAGTAACGAAGAGTACCAAGATCCTTGATATAGAAAGATTGAGCAAGGAAATTTTTAACCTTAGAAATAAAATTGTCATTGTTACCGGTAATTATGATATCGTCGACATAGACGAGAATAAAAACAGAAGTACTTCCGCGGTGATATGTGAAAAGACTGTAATCAGAAACTGATTGGTGAAAACCGCGCTTGATGAGAGTTGATGAAAATTTAGAAAACCATTGTCGAGAGACTTGTTTGAGTCCATAAATTGACTTGTGTAATTTACAGACTCGAGTGTCACCACTAGAAGAGAATCCAGGGGGAGGTTTCATGTAAACTTCTTCATCAAGATTTCCTTGGAGAAACGCATTGTTGACATCAAGTTGATGGAGAGGCCAATTTTTAATTGCAGCAATAGAGAGAAGAAGCCGTACAGTAACGAGTTTAGCAACTGGTGCAAACGTATCATGATAATCAATGCCTTCAACTTGAGTGTATCCTTTGGCAACAAGGCGAGCTTTATAACGTTCAATTGTACCGTCAGATCGGTATTTGATTTTGTACACCCATTTACATCCGATAGGAATTTTATTGGGTGGAAGAGAACAAAGAGACCATGTTTTGTTGATTTCAAGGGCATCGATTTCACTTTTCATAGCCTCGCGCCATTTTTCAGATTTCATGGCTTGAGAATAAGATCTTGGTTCCTCGTTGTGGATGATGTTTGAAAGAAAAGCTTGATGGGTGTCGTTAAAACACGATAAAGAGAAATATTTGTTTTAAGGAAAATTAGTAGAAGATGAGACATGATTACATATATAATCATTGAGATAATGAGGTGGACGACGAATGCGACGTGGAGATGAATGGTCGGATAGCGGCTGATTTTCTTCCGTTTGATAGACATCTCTAGATGGAGATGGACAATGAATAGGATTTGAGAGAGATGGAACAACTTCGGGCAAATTTTCTGTGATTGAATTCATAGCGTCCGATGAAACATCATTGATTGTGGGCTTGGGAGAATCGATAATTTCATCATCATTAAGAGGTGTGATTGAAATAGGTTGACTAGGCGGCGAAGAAGGTATATCGCGATATGGAAAAGTAGATTCATGAAATATTACATCACGAGAAACGTAAATATTTTTTGTTTTCATGTCATAAATACGATATCCTTTTTGTACAAAAAGGTAGCCAACAAAAATTCCAGGTTTAGCCCGTTCATCAAATTTATGATTAATGTGCATATTTTTTGCGGAACATAGACAACCGAAAACCCGTAAGGAAGTGTAAGAGGGAGTAGTACCGAGTAAAATTTGATGAGGTGATCGATAGTCCAGCACCAGAGTAGGAAGTTTGTTTATGATAAAAATTGCAGTAAGAATACATTCGCCCCAAAAAGAGAGTGGTAAATTGGCCTGAAAACGTAAGGCTCGAACGACATCGAGGAGATGACGATGTTTCCTTTCAACAATACCATTTTGTTGGGGAGTTCCAACGCAACTACGTTGGTGAATAATCCCATTGTTATGGAACCAAGTTTGCATTTGTTTAGATAAGAATTCAGTCCCATTATCAGAACGAATTGTTTGCAATTGAGGAAGAAAAACTCCTCCATTTCCGGAATAAATTTTTGATATGTTTGTGTTGAATTGCCGATTTATTTGATTAAAAAAATGAGTTAACATGTGAAAAGTTTCAGATTTAGCTTTCATCAAATAAACCCAAGTACAACGAGAATAATCATCGACAATAGTTAAAAAATAGCGCGAACCATTATGAGATGGTATAGAAAATGCACCCCAAATATCAACATGTAATAATTCAAAATAGTGTGAAGAACGTGTAATACTTTGAGGGAAAGAGAGACGAGATTGTTTGGCCCGTGGACATACATCGCAAACGAATTCTTTTGAAGAAATACTAACATTGAGATAGTTTTTAACAATAAATTGAAAACGAGAAGTTGATGGGTGGCCAAGTCTAGAATGCCATACATCAAATTTATTACACTTTTGAAAGGAAAGAGCAGAATTTAAAACTGAAGCATCAGTAAGATAATAAAGTCCATGACGTGCATTACCCCGACCAATCGTCCTTTTCGTCGCTCGGTCCTGAAAAACACAATCATATTCGGAAAAATTAACATCACAATTACTTGACTTCGTAAATTGTGAAACCGAGAGTAAATTGAATTTGAAAGATGGAATACAGAAAACATTCCGAAGTATAATTGTTGAAGAATAATGAACAGTGCCTATGTGAGTCACAGGCGCTTGAGAGCCATCAGGCATTTGGACCAATAATTTGTATTGAACAGAGGTATATGTAGAAAATAAAGACAACGATGTGCTTATATGATTTGTGGCTCCAGAATCAATAATCCAAAAGGGAAAAGAACAAGTTAAAATTGTACCTGCAAGATGAGCGGATGGTCCATCAGATTCTCCTTTAGCCAGAAGTGCCAAGATTTTGTTGTACTGCTCAGATGTCAATGGCGGTGGCAAGACAACGGGAGTGGCCGGAGACGGAGCTGATCGTTTTCCTTTGTCGGGATATCCATGAATTTGGAAGCATGTTGCAAGAGTGTGACCATGTTTATTACAGTGGTCACAAAAGGGGCGTTGTCGTTTTCCAGGGTGACGCAATGGTGGTTTGAAAGTGTGAAGAGCAGCGGAATCGACAGTAGGATTCGATCGAATATTGATTTCTTGTTGTTTTTCTTCTTGACGCACTAAATTATAGATGCGTTGAACAGAGGGAAAAGGCTCCATTAAGAGGATTTGGCTGCGAACCGATGAGAAGTTATCATGAAGTCCTTGCAAGAACTCCATGGCACGATCTTGGTGTTGTTGATCAATGATGCTTTTAGCATTACCACAAATACATGGAGGAATTGGGAGAATAGAAGTGAGTTCATCCCACAATGACTTAAGTTGTGTGAAATATGAAGATACAGACATACCTTCTTGTTTCAAGGCAGTGATGGATAATTTTAATTGATATATTTTAGGTGCATTTGATTGAGAAAAACGCTCCTTTAGATCGATCCATATTTGTGCTGCAGTGTCAGCATACAAGATACTCGGACGAATGTCCGGAGAGACAGAATTAAGAATCCAACTACTTACGAGATCATTACAACGCTCCCAATGAGGAATATCTCCTTTTTCCTTTGGAATGAGAAGCGATCCATCGACGAAACCCAATTTATTTTTTGCTCGAAGTGCCATGGTGATAGCGCGGCTCCAGGGTCCATAATTGTCGCCTGTTAAGGGTGGAGAAACAAGAACAATAGATGGACTATCAGAGTGATGAATGGTATAAGGCTCTGTTTTGATGGGCGATGGTGTTTGGTTTGGGGCGTCGGAAGTCGTAATATCAGTAGACATGGTGAAAGGAGAAAAATGATTGGATTTTTTGCTAAGTGAATATTTTTCCACGCTCTGATACCATGAGAATCATGAACAACTTGATTTTATTCTATTGCAAATGAAGTATATAAATACAAACGTGATATGACTAGCTACTGAACTAAAAAGGAAGTAAATAACCTAAAGCTATAAAGACAAATATCACTACAGCTATTAATTAAATATATAGCCATTAATATGATATATTTACACAGCTAACTAATTCCCTAGAATAAAGCCTAATGAATATTACAATATAAATCCCACTGATTGTGGATAATAATTGTAGGACGTAATATGTCAATAATAATATTAAGAACTAAACTCTTTTATTAAGCTTCGTAATAATCTCTAATCTGTCATATATATATTGACCAGAGTAAAATACCTTCTAGTAAGTCACATGATACGCACAAGTTTATATTTTTCGATCACTTTTTACATTGAGCGACTAAAGTTTACTTACTCGCACCAATTTCGGACAGCTAATGGTTCGCCGATTCTGAGGTCACCGATAATAAGCCTAACCCCAGTGATAGGGAAGGCATGGCTGAGTACTGACAAGTTTTCTGGTAGACAATATAAGAGAAAGACACACATAAATGAAGTAAAAACAAAGAGCTCGCACGATCCAAAACTGCATTGGCAAGCCCTCAAGCAAAACCAAGCTTAGTTAGGTCAAACATGTATCCTTGTTAACAAATGCACTTGATCCACATGGTGTGTGTGTTCCTTGAACCTCACGAGTTTGGCCTAACCTTGTCTACCAATTCTACAATCTCCCTCACGCTATTCTAACCTCGAAATATATGCACAACTTTGCTCTTAGGTACCTTTTTTTGAGTAATTGACATATATGCCCTTGAACTTTTAGCCGTAATGTTCGTTTGTAAATTAGCACAATGCCCCCGAGGCGTACATACATGGCGCCATGGCGGAAAAGTTTACTTTCGTAGGACTAGTACATGACGTACTTGAATATATTTTTGTGAAATATTTGTTACCAAACGAGATCAAAATACTAGTTCGTATATGAGAAAATTGTCGAACAATCAAATAATACAATAAACAAATAAGTGTTGAAATGCTTTAGAGAAATTGATCAAATTACTTTCAAATAAATCATGTGATGTTCATGTTATAGTACATAATTAAAGGAAATTATGCTACATTTTAGTTTTAAGAGGTAAAGTCATGAGTTCACAATAGGCATTGGTGAAAAATTACTCTCTAGATCTCTCTCTTTCTATTTTTTTTACAGAATTAAACCTTCAATTATTCATAACAACAAATATATACATTCGAAGCATGATTACTAATTTATATATAAGTATCTTTAAGGTATAGAAATTTAAATTAGGCATTGAACTAATTTTTTTCTCTTTTGATAAGTAGAGGGGTTTATTTGTGAAAATACACAATATATGATACATTAAGCTAAATTCCCATGTATTAATGACCTAAATCCCACATGATACATTTACACTATAAAATCCCTTTCTCTAATATACATCATGCATATACACTATATATTAATCATCCAGCTATTCCGTCATTGATATTCCCATGGCGGAACCGCCAACTCTGGTTCCGGTCAAGAAGCGCGGGGGCTCGGGCCACCCCGTCCGGCAAACCCTAGCGAGCGCCGCCAACCTAGCAAACCTCCTCCCGACTGGCACAGTTTTAGCGTTCCAGACTTTCGCGCCGTCCTTCTCCAACAACGGCCAGTGCGGCGTCTCCAACAAATACCTAACCGCGGCCCTCACCGCCGTCTGCGCGGTCTTCTGCCTCCTCTCTTCGTTCACCGACGCCTTCGTCGACTCGCGCGGGAAGCTGCACTACGGCCTGGCCACGTGGCGAGGGCTCTACATCTTCGACGGGGACGGTGACGACGAGAAGGTGGAGCTGGAGAGGTTCAAGCTGAGGTTCGTTGACTTTGTGCATGCGTTCGTGTCGTTGACCATGTTCTTGGTGTTCGCTCTGAGTGACTCGGATGTGCAGAGCTGTTATTTTCCTGAGGTTGGGAGTGACCTGAGATCGCTCTTCATGAACTTGCCTTTGGGTGTTGGAGCTTTCTGTAGCTTTCTCTTCACCATTTTTCCTACTACACGTAGAGGAATTGGTTTGAATTAACTAATATATATACATATAAATAAGTGTCGTTTAAGTAATAAGTACTCTCTTCATCATTCAGATTCAATACGTGGTTTAATATATGTATTACATAATATAAACATATAACGAGTCCCGAGTTTAAAAGATAAGCAACCAATAATTTTGGAGTCCTTTTCGAAATATATATATATATATTACATATACATATACATATATATATATATATATAACGAATCCCGAGTTTAGAAAGTAAGTAATGAATAATTTGGGAGTCTTTGTCGAAACGTTTTTAAGGTTTTTTATTTTATTTTATTTTATTTAAAGTTTGAGCTTGTAATGTCTACATATATATTGTTCTGAAATTATGAAATTCTATGAAAATAATATATCAATTATCTTTTAGTTTGTTTTTCTTTTACAGAAGTGTGATTTCCTTACTTTTTTCGGCTTTTTGTAGATATGAAGGGGACCAAAGATTTATTTGTTATTCTATCGGCCAAAATAATATGTTTATTGTCTAATATTTTGTTTCTAACTTTGTATTATGTAGCTTATGATGTATGTCACATATATTTTGATAATTAATTTTTAATGTAAAATATTATTCGTTTGAAAACATGTGAGACGTAATCAATTACAAACACCAATTTCACAATTTCGCCTATCTATTCACAATTTTGCCGGACGGTCTTATTGCTCTATTCCTAAACCCCACCAAAATTAAAAAAAAAAAAGTCGAATAATATTGTGTCGCAGTGTGAATCTTCAAAAAGGGATTAGCCTTCAAAACTATATCTATGATATATGTATGTATACAAATATAAAGAGATGAGAAGTTTGTGGTTGATATGAACTCATCATCTATCACCACTGCAGTTCCGATTTACGTCACGCTTTTCTTGAAAACTATACCATTATTAGGCATTGGTTTGTTTGAATAACAATTCGAAATTTAGAACAATGCAATATATATATATATATATATATCTAATTATATATATATAGACAAACATATATCTTTCTTTGTATGTGACCCCTACAAAGTCTTTGTTCTTTTTTGCGTAAAAAAGTATTTTCAATTTGATGTTGCATCATTAATCCATGAAGTCAATGAAACGAATAGTAGCCACTCAAATACTTTTGGTCCTCATGATAAGACTATATCATTTATCATTAATGAATGATTTTTTTTTTTTTGTGATTTGATTGGTGCTAAAACTAAGAATTACGTACTCGGGATTAGATTTTAATTTGACCGAAAACGAAAATCTCACAGTGAAGCGAGGAGTTTTCTCTTTGGTCGCTCGTTTTGCCGGCGGCAAATCCCTCTGTCACTGTCAACATACTGAAACTTGGTTAAGAGTTTAATTAGACCGCTATTAATCTTCTTAATTAAGGTCCACTTTATAATAAAGCAAAAAAAGTCAAATCCAATGTGACAAGCTGCAATAGATCCCTCAACCAAGTGAAACTTACAGAACTCTAAGTGATTTCTCAGAAGGAACTAGAACTTTCTATTTCATATGATTTCTATTAATGTCAATAATTGTATAAGATATATTTGGTATCATATGTTGAATAAAATAACTTTCTTTTTCGAAAAATCTTATGCTTATTAATTATCATAAATTATATCATACATGGACCTGATGGCACAGCAATGTCACAATCAAGAGAAAGCTATGCATATTTACCCCACATGTTGGTGGACACCCCCATATAAATATAACACCATAAGCTAAAATCAGATTGGTTCCTAATATTAGATCCAAATATATTCTTAATATTACGAAGGGTAAAAGTTATATATAATATTTAAGATAATTATAAAAGTTATATATTCTTAATATATGGAACAATTAAAAGTATATAAAATTCTGACATGATTCAATTTAACAGTGAATGACTATTATATTCACTTAAATTTAACAGTGAATGACTATCATATCCACTCGCTCTTCTCACTAAGAATGTTTAACATTATTCAATTATCTAAATTATAGAGTTGTAATTATATTAACATGCAGAAGAAACCAAAGCACAGAAAAAATCATCAACTTGTTCATTTATAATTATATATCATCGAATATGAACAAAATAACCCATTACATTAGTTTGAAACAAATATCTGTTTGAAATAATAATGATATTATTTTATACATGCATACGTGAGTTATGTAACGGTCCTATAACAAATCAGGAATAATTCATAGAAAAAATGTTACATCAAGATTCCCCATTTATGCATCATTGCATCTTCCAAGAATATCCTTGCTATGTCACCAAAATATCACCATATTATTAACCAAGCAAGAGTCAACACATAATGCTTTCTTTTTTCTTTTTCATGAACTCAAAGCGTACTTTCAGTACGTAACATATGATTTTCCACTTCATACGACACCAAAAGCAAGCTAATGTTTATAACAAATAATTAGTTAAAATATATAAACATAGTTTATATATATATATATATATATAAGTCTTGTGTTTATTTTTGTTACGTGTTCGTTACCACATTCTTAGGACCAAAAATAAATTAAAAAAAAAAAACTATACAAAGACCATATGGATAATCCTGACTCCTAGTCAAATATATGTTTTTTTTTTAAATGATATACATATACATAAAATATGAGATAATTTCGGGTCGTTGAAGTTTGAAGTTTGGATAATGATCAAGAATAAGAAAATCAATATTTAATTATATTTAAATGATATACCCGACAGGGAAGCGATTAAATTAAGAACAAATCAAAACCGAAAGCCAGCCATATATCTTCAAATTAAACCAAGGCCAAGCCAACCCAACACGGGTAAATCAATATATTACTATAATTACCACAAAAATACCTCAAATTATTCAAATCACCGCTATATAATTTTAAAAAAATAATAACCACACTAATTAAATACTATATTTCTATTTTCAATTAATTTTTTCCTTTATGTCTCAATTAAAATCGAGTTTTATTCACGAACAAAAAAACGAAAATTTAAGAATGGAATGCATAATTTTGAATAACTGTAGGTAGTTTTACCGCGATTAACAAAAGAAAAAGAAATAAAGAAAAAAGAGGTGAGGATATTAACGAAGATCCATGGGACCCGGTAATAGTGTGAGTCCAGCTCATTCGTTTTTGCCTCGCTGGCAGTGCCTTCACCATTCTCTCCCCTATCTTCCCCCTGCGGATATTATTAATACCCTCATCTCCCAGCTCTTCACTTTCTTTCATTTTCTTTTTCTTTTTCTTTATTTATGTCAGAAAATAATAAAGAGAGAAAGACAAAATCGCCACCATGCTCATCACCACCTTCCTCTCTCTACACACAGCTCTCTGCCTCTCCCTCTCCTTCCTCCTCCTCCTCCTCAACAAGCTCTTCTCCCCAATACTCATGATCTCCTTCTGGCGCACCAGCTTCAATCCGCCCCGGGATCGCGACCGCGACCGGGACAAGCAGATTTGGTCCAAGGGCCTAATCGGCCTCGTCGCTTCCGATTCCGCCACCCGGGCCCGCTCCTCCAACGTGGTGGAGTCGACGTCGGCGGCCGCGAAGCCTCCCAAGGACCCCGGGGGGATCGGCTTCATCGACGAAATTGGCGGGGGGGTTGACGGGCTCATGTCCTGCACCGAGAGCCTCGGGTTCGAGAGCTCCGACGAGAGGCGGCTCGATGACGATGAGGAAGAGGTGGCGGTCGATCCGAAGCCGCTGAGGAGCTCGAAGCTGAGCGAGAAGCGGCGGAGGGCGTCGGGGGAGAGGAAGTTCCCGCCGCCGATTTCATCGCTGAACCGGAACGGGCAGCCGAGCTTCTTCTTGCGGCCGGTGAGGAAGGACGGCCGGTTGGAGCTCACGGAGGTGAGGATCAACCGCCCGGAGATTCTCCGGGCCACCCGGGGAGACGGGCGGTTGAGGCTGCACCTCATCCGAGACGACGACGAAAACGACAACGACGAGAATTGCATCAGAGAAGAATCCGAAGAGCAAGAAGACGACAATGACAGTAACGTAGAAAAAGAAAGAGAATTAGAGAAGAGAGAATCGGTCGCCGGAGGGGAAGAGTGGAGGTTTCCGGCGAGTTCTCCCGGCGAGGAAGGGTTCCGGCGGTGTCAACAGAATCTGCAAGCTCACCACCACGCTGTGTGGAGACAAAGCCACCCAGTGAGGAGGTTACACGTGGCGGTCTGAGGAGGTTACATACGACGTCGTTTTTGTACATAATAAGCTCCTTCTCACTCGCGCCTATATAGTTTCTCGATTCTCATACATACATATATATTATATATATAATGTGCAACAAAAAACCAGTGTCAATTTTGTTTCGAATATTTTGGAGAGTTGAAATGGTCGGTCGATGCTTGTTAATCCCAATGAAGAGTTTTCGAAGTTCGATGGATAGCTGTGGAGCTCTGCACAAACAGACAACACTATTTTATTATTAATATTATTTCGAGATAATGGACTACACTCGAAGAAAATTATACACATAAAAATTATTTACTAAATAATAATAATAATAATAATCTAATGTGATTAAATATAGGGCTTTGTGTTTTTTTATATTCTTCATCGGGATTGATAAACTTGGTTTGTTCTTTGCATACACACACACGGCACACCATTATCTCAGGCTCAGCGACATTAATTATTTTTTTTAAGTGTTTGATAGAGTACGGAATGATATCAGCAAAGTCGGTTGTCAGTATTGCCTACAAATGATTAGCTGTGTTCGCTTTTAATAAACATCATATCCCAATGTCTATTTATGGTACTATCCTATGTTTTAATAACCATAATTTATTATATATAATCAATCATTAGATGCTAAGTTCAATGATTTATTTTCATAAATCTTGTATTTTATTTATTTATATTCCAATTTCGTTTTTAACTACCCGCGCCAATAACGACTAAATGCATCAATAGAAATGAGTCGACTAAACTCGGTGACGAGTAGAGAAGGAGGTGGATTTTTATTATTATTATTTGACATTAATTTTAATTTAAAATAATCAGTTTTTTTTTTTTAATTCCTCTAATTAATTAACTGAATAATGACATGTGAACTTACCAGCTAAGGAAAAGCTGGCCTTACTCTAAATTTTCCCGTGAAAATTTGAGGTTTGGTAAACAGTGTCCTACCTATAAAAAGCTTTAATCAAAGGAAAGCCCTGACACGTGGCTCGCTCGTATTGGAGATTGACACACACGTATATAAGTTAATAAGGATAAGAGATGAGTATGTATGTGAAAGCATAGTCAACTTGGAAAAGTAACGGAAAGGGACGTAAAAGCATTTTTCTTGTGGATTTTTAGTATGGTTGATGATAATTTCTAATTTTGGAGGCTGAGAAAAATTAAAAAAAATAGTTACAGGTAATAATTTAATTTATTTTTTTGGTAAAGTCCATGATGTCTAATTTATAGGCTGTCTTTATCTTCATAAATTGAAATGTTCCAAAACTACAGTCTCGAATATTGGCTGTAAGCTGCTTATTTATAGAATAAAAAGCATATTTTCTGTTTTTCATTTTTAACCATAAATGCTATTATTAAAGGGCGCTTTGGATAAATAGCTAAATCTGAAAGTGTGTTTAGCAAAATAGCCAAACTTTGATTAATTTTGTAAACTAGCCAATTAACCATTTAAATGGATTTCTAATTACATTCTTACCCTTTAATAATAAAAAACGAAATTAAAAATAAATACAAATTAACCACGTAATTTGTGGGTTAATCTGAAAAAATCAATGACATTTATTATGAATAATTTAATTAATTATGAATTCATTTATTTTCATTAATTGAAAATATTGCTATTAATTGAAATAGCTATTAATATGGTAACAACCAAAACCAAACCCCCTTTTTGTGTATAATTCAAATTTTAAATTCAAAACATTTATATAATTTTCGGATTTATTTTTTTAAAAAAATATCAACACATTAAAGACGCTAATTAACGTAAATAAACAACGAATCAACGTAAATTAACATCGAATTAACGTAAATTAAGAACGAATTTACAATGAATTAACAACGAATTTACATTAATTTACGTAAATTAACAACGAATTTACAATGAATTAACAACGAATTTACGTTAATTCGTAAATTAACAACGAATTAACACAAATTAACAACGAATCAACGTAAATTAACAGGCCTCCGACGTGAAGGCCTCGGCTGGCGAGTCGGCAGCGGCGGCGGTGTTGGTTGAGCCGGTCTCAAGGGAGGCGAGGAATCCGTCCTGCGCCATGACATCGCCGGAGCTCCGAGCCGGCGACAGAAGCCTCGAAGCCGAGAGAGAGGCGGCTGAAGCTGCTATCGCTGCTCATGGAGCTGCTCTGGCCACTCGAATTGGCTGTGCCTAAGCTGAGATTGTCGCAGTCGGAGATACGCCCGAATCCAAGCTCTAACATTGTAGACCAAGCTCCCAAGCCAATGATCCTTCACCGCTGCTCTCTCTCTTCGGAGAAAACAAGGCAGTACTTATGGTGGGTGTTCTTCGAATAGGATCGAGTGGAAAAGCTGGAGCTTTTCGAGTTGTAATAGCTGGGTAAAGACAAAAAGGCTAAGAGGGAAGCTCTTTTCTATTTTGCCCTTCACCACCATGCACTCTCGAGGACCGCCATTAAAGCAAAAGCTCTGTGACAAAAGAGAGAAATGAATGGCCGATTTGAATGCAGCGTCAGGCTTTTCAGGCCGGGGCTGAGAAATTAGGGTTTCCAAACAGAGAAACG
Organism: Parietaria judaica; assembly: GCA_954871525.1. Classification (NCBI taxonomy): domain Eukaryota; kingdom Viridiplantae; phylum Streptophyta; class Magnoliopsida; order Rosales; family Urticaceae; genus Parietaria; species Parietaria judaica. The sequence goes on from OX940862.1 coordinate 14,573,571, forward strand.
AGCTCGTACGTGCGCAGAGAGAAAGTCTCTGATCTCTGGTTTTCGTAGAGAGAGAAAGAATGGAAGAGAGAGACAGAGGGGTATCGATGGAAGAGAGAGAGAGAATGATTCAAATTGACTATTAAATTTCTAAATTTGTGTATAATTAATTAAGCTTGATTTGTGCTGATTTTTTTTAATTAATTACGAAAATTATAATTAAAATGATTAATTAAAGAGTATTATAGAGATAAAAAATGTTATTAAAATGCCACCTCATGTTAATTGGCTAGTTTACAAAATTAACCAAAGTTTGGCTATTTTACTAATTCTATGTTTCAATTTAGCTATTTGGTGCAATTACTCATTATTAAACTTCTCTTTGTTTTTTGTTTTTTAAATGGCGAACTTCTCTTTTTAAAAGTGCAAGTAAAAGTAAATTTATTGGCCATGCTTTATATGAATAATTAAAGGGATAGTATATTTTTAACATTATTTTTCTAATTATATTTTTGCATAACATTTTTATCATGTAAAAAATATTATATATCATTTTTCTTTTTACTTTTTTATATAATCTTTATTTCAATTCTTTTTTATTTTTAACTTTAATATTTCAACTTGATAGTTTCCCGCGTGTGTGAGATAGAGATTTACATAAACTAATGATAACTCATAAGTATACAAATTTAATTTAAATCTTTCTCCCTCTATATCGATTAGTACTTTTCTCTCATCATTTTTTATTTTATTTTTATCCTTTCAAAATGTACGATATAGAAACTTTTTAATATATTATTTTGTTAACATATTTAAGGAAGAAGTCAAATGTTAACATTTAGAATACAAGAGTTTGACTAAAATGAGTTATTAGCTAGCTAAGTCGGACTCGTAAGTGGCATTACAATTTATAATCTTTCTGTTTCATAACTACTTTCTAAAACAAGTCTTTTTGCCTTTGCAAGAGTGGATACAGTACATGATACATCAATCACAGTGTTAAGAAATGATTGACACAATCTAACTTATTTATGCTAATTCAAGCAACATAATTAACATATATATTAATGGATTGAAAACCATTTTTGTATATTCATTACGCTCTACTTAACTATATCGTTAATGTAGTACCAAGTCTTTCCATTAGTGCCGTTTCTGACCGTGGCTTTTCACCTCTTTTGCTGAAATTTATCCCTTTTTTAACAATCGCACACTTGTAGTTTCCTTTCCACAATGAACGATTGAGCGGAAATACGTATGTATGTATTTATTTATTATTCCTTTCACAAAAAATAATGCTGAAAATATTCGTCTCGTTTTAATTCTTTCAGTGATTTCATCACGATGGTGGCAAAAGAAGCATAATCACGCGCGCTCAAGGGAGATTCACGGTCGTTTGCATGTATATAATCAGTCGTCTAAATGAAGCTATACAAAAAATGAAATAAGAAAACGTCGACAGCAGGGTTCGAACCTGCGCGGGCGAAGCCCAACAGATTTCAAGTCTGTCTCCTTAACCACTCGGACATATCGACATCTGTGACCACTGGGAACATAAATTGATATAATCATATATTTTTGAATCCAACGTATAAATCGCAACTTCGTTAGTTGTGTTACACATTCATTATCTGTGATATTTTATTCCACTGTAAATGATTAGATTTATTATAATATCGGTCCCTTCAAACATGATATTTTTAGAGGTGGCATATAATTTTTTGTTGGAACTTGGAAGTTGCTCGTAATTTAATATCCTCAAAATATCGTATAGCGATTCAAGGTCAAACCCGAATAAAATATCTCGATTAAAAAAAGATGTTTTATGAATACAGTATATTTAATATATAACTGGATATTAAATTAATATTCACTAGGGGATGTAGCTCATATGGTAGAGCGCTCGCTTCGCATGCGAGAGGCACGGGGTTCGATTCCCCGCATCTCCAGCACTACAAAAAACGTAATATTATTTTTATCTTTATTTTCCTTTAGTCTTATTTTAAATGGAAATAATTATTCCAATATGCTCTCTTCTTTATTTTACTTTGTAAATTAAATGCGAAATTCTACTTTCTTTCAAGACGTAATTTAAGTAGCACATCTTCTTTGTCATGGTCTTTAAAAAATTTGGCAATTAGCAAGGAATAAATCATGAACATACTACAAAAAACGTAATATTATTTTTATCTTTATTTTCCTTTAGTCTTATTTTAAATGGAAATAATTATTCCAATATGCTCTCTTCTTTATTTTACTTTGTAAATTAAATGCGAAATTCTACTTTCTTTCAAGAAAGCACGTAATTTAAGTAGCACATCTTCTTTGTCATGGTCTTTAAAAAATTTGGCAATTAGCAAGGAATAAATCATGAACATACTTTCAAGTTTCAACACACATTTTACTTATTTATTATATCTTTTTACTTATTTATATATAAGTTTTCTCTCTTTTTCTTTAAAGTAATAAAATAATATTGCAAAGTTCAACTTTGAAAGTAAGAAAAAAAACCAGATATATAATATAATTAGCACATTAATGTAAGATAAGTTGGAACCAACTAAGACAATATATTATATTCTTCTTTCACTATTGAAGGGAACATGAATACACGTATTAAGTTGGGGCAAATTATAAAAAATTATTTCATTTATCATTACACAACACGACCGACACTAATATACTCATCAATATATTAATTTTCCATTTTGTAATAACCAATTTGTACACCATGTAACGCAAGCCTTGATTGAAGTAATCAATTCATCAATGAAGTAATCAAATTATTTATTTATTTAATTGAAGTTAAGTTTTTAGAAGTGATTCTTTTTTTTATGCCCATTCAAATACCAAAATAAAAAGGTAGGAAAAATATTTGACTAACGAAAATCAATCTTGTTCAATTATGGCCAAAGGGTTTTCTTGTTCGACATTTATGTCTTTTTTCTTTTTCTTTCGCTCGTTCGATGGCCTTAGCTGGTTCAAGTTGAACATTAAAAGGACCAACTTGACGGTTGATAATATAATAATAAGAGAAAATAATAAGAAATGTATCTAAATGTAAATAAAATTAAGAATATGTACGTAAGTTTGATTTGTAAAACTAAAATACTCGCGTACATAATAATATTATGTATCATAATAAAATTAAGAAATGTATCCAAATGTAAACTAAAATGCTCAAGTTCTATTTATAAAAATTAAAAGACTCAAGTAACATAAAAGCATAAGACTTGTATTATTTTACATCCTCTCATTAGTTTTAGTTTGTAATGAAGTTTCATCGTATCATTATTTATCACATGTAATTATAAAAGCGTGCAATTAAATATGGTAAATGAAAATTTTGTTAAACAAGCATATAAACTAAGGGGAAGAGGTAGAAAGAAAACACAATGTTTATAACGTTATTCCGATGTCAAAATCAAACGAGTAAAACTAGTAATTTTGGGATTTATAGCTATCCCACTCACTCTGCCTGGAGGTTTGCAAAAAGACTTATTCTTACTTATACAACATAATTTCGGGATTACTTACAGTTTGATTAAAAATAAAAAAGAAATTAGTTTAGGATTACGCAGTTTAATTGATAATACACCAGTTTCTTTCCAGAATCCACACACGACACGCTAGAAAGAGTATAAATTCAGATACAGCCATCAATTACCATTCCCCAAACCCATCTTCTTCCATTTCACCATCTCTCGAATCCCACCCAAACAACCCAAAACCCTCAGATTCAGATTCAGATTCAGATTCAGATCCCGTAAAAGGAATGTCCCCATTGCACGGATGCAATGGGAGAGTCGGCCTCCTTCCCAAACGGATCATCCTCATGCGCCACGGCGAGTCGGAGGGCAACCTCGACGGCGCCGCCTACACCACCACGCCCGACCACCGCATCCCCCTCACCGCCGCCGGGATCGCGCAGGCGCGCCGCGCCGGGGAGCGCCTCCGCGCCGCGATCGCCGGCGAGGAGTCTTCCGAAGCGTGGCGGGTCTACTTCTACGTGTCGCCGTACGAGCGGACGCGGTCGACGCTGCGGGAGGCGGGGCGGGCGTTCTCGCGGCGCCGCGTGGTGGGCGTGCGAGAGGAGTGCCGCGTAAGGGAGCAGGACTTCGGGAACTTCCAGGTGGAGGAGAGGATGTGCCTCACCAAGAAGGCACGGGAGCGGTTCGGCCGGTTCTTCTACCGGTTTCCCGAGGGCGAGTCGGCTGCCGACGTTTTCGATCGCGTTTCGAGTACGTTTTGTTTCGCTCTCTTGCCGTTTTTGTAATTTATAATGTAGTTGTCAAACAAGAAAAGCTGGAGCGTTTTGAGGTATTTTGCTCAAAATCCCGGTTTCACGGGAATTTTCGGAATCGCGGTATCAGTTTAAACCAGTTTTTTACCGGTTTTTAATAGCTAAATAATAATAAGTAAAAATGTTACAAACCAAAATATATTATAAATAATAAAAAGAAAAACCGAGGCAAGTAATTTACCGGTTTCTGGTTTGTAAGAACGTTTTTCATTAAAAAAAACCGTAACCGACACCATTAATCCGATAATGGTACTAGTTAATTCAGCCTTGTTGATCGCCGTATTCTTAAATGTTCAGGTTTCCTCGAATCTCTATGGAGAGACATCGACACGAACAGGCTTCACCAGGACACGCCGGACCTCAACTTCGTGATCGTCTCGCACGGGCTGACCCTGCGAGTCTTCCTCATGAAGTGGTTTAAGTGGACGGTCGAGCAGTTTGAGCAGCTCAACAATTTCGGTAACTGCGAGTTTCGGGTGATGCAGCTGGGCGACGGGGGAGAGTACAGCCTGGCGATCCATCACTCCGAGGAGGAGATGCTCCAATGGGGCCTCTCACCTGAGATGATTGAAGACCAGAAGTGGCGAGCCTCGTCCAACCGGGGCGATTGGAATGAGAAGTGCCCTTGGTACCTTGACGCGTTCTTCGATCATTTTGCCGATTCCGATGACAACGTAGGCGATGAGATCGACGAAGAGTGTGTCCCGCCAAATTAATTTATAATTCCGTTTCCGTGTGCCCGGGTTAGATTATTGGATTGCGTTGACTTGATCTGCATTAAATTGACTGTTGTATAGAGTAGTTAGTAGATGTTCATAGCTACTTTGAGATAACGAAAATGAAAATTATCAAGAACAGAGTTAGAGTTGATTGTGAAGATTATTGTAATTTTGATTATGAATACGCTTGTTAGTTTTTCCTTCTAAGATATGTTACGTGCGGTGATGCCCCTTGAACTTTTCCCAGTCATATACTTTGCCCCTAAATTTTAGTTTTTGACAGAAATGTCCTCTTGAACGATTATAAAGATAGCAAGTTGCTCAAAGACGGAAAGCAATAACGAGATGATAACATGTGCATAGCACAACACATGATTATATTTGGGTACTTTCGTCCATTTTATTATTTTCTCCGGTTATTGAGACTCTTATCTTACTTTTTTTTCTTCTAGTTTTCTTCGTAATAGTCTCGTAATCAAATATATTGATCCCGTCACGTAAGTAAATATTTTGTCCACTTCAAAAGTTTAGGGGGCAATAATGCCAAAAATATAAAATTCAGAGGGGCATTATTGCCAATTATTAAATAAATCAAACCCAACTAACTTCAAATTTATTGTCACATTGGAGAAAAACAGTGAAATATATACGAGAAAAAACAACAAAAGAATTTGCAGTAACTCATTTCAAGTTCCAAGTTAAAGAGGATCTTCTTCTAATCACACATTTGCAAAGCAAGCTATTATTGCCGCTTTCTTTGAAACTTCCATTGAGACCATTGACAAACTTGTAAATAAAGCAAGTGATGTTCATGAATTCAGTTTCCTGTTATAAACCCACCCGAGCTCCCGAGCCCGTTCTTCCCAAAGCGCCGAAAGCCTGCGCTCCTCCACGAGTAGCGCTTCGGCTCGCTCCCTCGCTCCCTCGCAAGTCTCGACCCCGGCATTGCACTTCTCCGCTTCACTCTGGTAGTGCGAGGACGCTGTCTTCGCGTGCGAAATCAAGGCCCCGGTGTGCTCAAACGTCTCGTTGGCAACGGTTTTACGCAGATCGAGCTCTTCCACCGTGAGAGTCGTTAAGTCCTTTCTCATTTCCTCGTTCAGTTCCGGCACGTCTTTACCGCAGTCTGCAACACAAAGGGCAACGAAGAAAACAACATTTACAAAACTAAAGCGAAGGCTTTCATGGCGCAAGAGTTCGAATCTTATGAGAACCCGGCACAAAGTAAAATGTGGACGCCGGAGAGATAAGCCGACCTGCAAGTGTGCTATTCGAGAATCCTGTGACATAAATCCATGAGAATTGAGTGTCAATAAACAATCTTTTTTCTCCAGAAGTCGAATCACATAACAACGGCGAAAAAAGTAAACCAAATAACGACGCTCGGGAAGAACCGTGTTTATGTTCTGCTCGGGAACAACTGAAATTCTAAACTTAGAGAACTGAATTACTCTAATTAGAGTTAACTGGGATCTAAGGAGGGATTCAATCGCCATTAATGGCCGGAGAATCACAGTGTTCAATTATTTGAGTTTCAAAAGTCTTGTTCTATTTGATTTCTCACAAACCGAGAAAAACTTCCATCTTGAAACTTCAGTTCTCCACGAACAGAAAATCTTAAGAAAGATCATCATCAACAGTCAACAGTTAGTAATGGCGAAAAATGCGAACCTGATGGCATCATAGGAAACAAGCTCTCAGAAGAGCAATCGCAGAGACACGGCGAGCACAAGCCCAGAGCCTCCGAGCTCTCCTTCAATGGCCTGAACCGAATCAGCTTCAATGTATACCCAACCAAGCACACACAGAACACTATTAACACAGTCCTCGACACTGCGCGACTGCAGACTCCATTGTCTGCCCAATTCGCCATCTGTTTGGCTCTCTCGAAACCGACAAAACCCTAACCTATATATATATAAATATAATATAACCGCAAATGACTGTTGATTGGGTGATCAAGCTTCTTCAGAACGCTTTAATGGCTTCTTTTTTCTGGGAATGCGTGAAGCAGTGTTGATTTGTCGCAGGAGATTGGTGAGAAATGAGTTAAATTTTCCGGGAAAATGGAGAGGGAGGTTGTGATCCCGAGAAAGTTGGGAAGATTTTATAGGTTTTGTTGGAGAAAGAAGAAGCACTCAACTTATAAAGCAGATTCTCCAACGAATTTCGCTGATGAAATCATTATTTTTTGCTTTTTCTTTTTCCTTTTTTTGATTTTTGAGGAAAATGATTGTGTTGGTTTCTCGGTGAAGATTGGTTTCTGGAATTTCGAATCAGCCAATTAGAGTTCTTTGTGTAAAAATAATTGAGTAACTTTTATTTTATAGAAATATACTTTGTTAAAATAATTGAAATATATCAACAAAGTGCATATTTATTTCTTTTTTAATAAGATCATTTTTATTTTTTATGAAATTAATTAAGAATATTAAATGAAATTATAAAGAGCACATTTTGTCAGTTTTCTTTTACGTCTTTTTTTTCAAAAAAATAATAATATTGGAGGGCATAAAATGATAAGTGTCCTTTGATAATATATGGATGTGAATTGAATTGATGAGCTCATTTTGTCTTGATGATGGACCCACTCAATTTACTGCTATGCTATGATTTTTATTTCTTGTTTTGAACTTTATACTTGAAATACTGATTTCTCTATCTAGACGGTTCTAATTTTAAAGGTAAAGCTAATCATTATTTCTATTATATTTCAAAGCTATACATATATATGTAAATTAGTTATAATCAGCCAATCACTTACTAAAAGAGAACATTTCATCAAAAGTAACATGAGAAATCATATTTACAAGTTTAACTGTATAGTATTACAGGAAATTGTAGTTAATTAGTACTGTTTTTATGACACAACAAAATCTATTAATTTTTTTTTTCTTTAACTGAAAGACTGTTGACTGTCAGTCTGTCACGATCAGCAATAATACTTATTGAAAAAAGATGATAATTATTGGCTAAAAATGATGTATTTTCAAAGCAACAATAATTTTAGTAAATAAAATATTGAAAGAGACTCTTTAGTATAGATTATCAGCATACCACCCGAACCGGAATGGGGCTTTTATTTTCCGCTTGAAACACAGAAAATAAAAGTGATAAAAACGGTAAAAATATCTAATTTATGATTAAATGCATTGATGAATATCCATAGATATTTTATGATTAAATGAATTGACGAATATCCAATCTTTTTGTAGCTGGAAATTTTTAAAACAATCCCATTTAATTTTATTAAAAAATTATTAATGGACCATACATTTTTTTTAATATTAATGGAGAATGTGTCAAAGAACATTTGACTTTAATTTTATTTTTGTTATTATTTATTTTAATAATACGTATAGAAAAACGTGTTAAAAAAAAAAGGAAGGAGAGGCAAAGCAACTGTTTTACTAAAATTGAGAACTTTTTTCCCATTACAAAAAGAACATAGGTACCTAATATCTTGGGTATTTTCATCCGTATTATCTCAGTTATTTAAACCTAAGATCTTGTAATACAAAAGTGGGGTTTATTGCCAAATAATAAACATAGTATGAGATTCAAAATTCAAATCATATAAAAAGAAATCAAATTAAATAAAGGCTATCGAGTACTGCAAATCCAGCAGCAACACCACCTTCATCTGATGAAGATACCTTGGTTCTCATCAGATACCCACTCTCTTCATTCATTATCACCTTCTCTTTGTTCCTGCAAATACCAACCAGCAGTAACTTACAGCACAAGAAAGGAAGGGCAAACTAGGAATTTAGCCTCTTATATCTAATTTAGATACTCTCTCGTCTTTTTCTATGTCTTAGTTTCCTTAAGGGTAAACAGTAACTGGCAGTAAGTAACGCCCCTGAATTTTGCTTGTTCGTGCGATTTTCAACGCCCCCTAAGCATTCAAAGAGTAGCTTTGCCGTGCTCTCTAAGGAAAAGACAGCTTTTTGTGTGATCCGAAGAATTTTTTTGTCAACAAGTCTCTCTGACTACCGAATCGTGTGTAACCTAATATCTCCTTACCTTTTGTTGATTTGCACTAAAAAAGTTGGTTTTATATTTTCTGTTTGGGGAAGCTGTAAATATAGACTTTAAATACCTCAAGTAAGTTCCATATATTCCGAGTTCTGATATTGCTTCGTCTTTGTGACAAATCCCGTCTCGCAATAAAAATGTGGAAGACACTTTTGGGAAGATCCTTTGCATGAGAATGAACGCGGCGTTTTCTTCAGTACCTTCCTTCTGAAGTCTCTTCAGAGTTTCCCTCACATCGTTGCCATAAATATTGTTTCCTAGTTCAAAGAAAGAAAGAATAAAAAATCTTTGCCAAACAGAAACATTATATATAATAAAAAAATTTAAAAAACTTGGAAAGCTAAGTACCTCCTCCTTCTCTTTGAGGTTTCATGACAAACAATTCCGGTTTCTCGATAGCTTTCTTAACAATATCAGTCTCATCCAAACTCCATAATCCTGCGAAGCATTTCCTCAGTTTTGCAATATCCTCTTTGTTGTCGAGAAACCTGAACCGCGAAACAAAACAAAACAAAAAATCGTAATTTTCACGTTATACACTTCAAAGTAATTGGCAGTAATCCCCTTAAATTTCAATCATAGGTGCACTTTGTCCCTAAGTTTTTATTTAGTGCACTTTTCCCGAAACTAAATAGTTAATGCAAAATAATCCTAATTTATGAAACAATTCATTATCCACGGGACATTGTTACTCGGAAGGGGCAAGCTACACCAACGAACAAATTTAAGGGTGCAATGTGTACGAAACCATGTAGCTGTCTCACGCTTCTGTTCAGTTCATTTAGCTAGGCTCGTCATCATCTATCTAATAATCATCACAACTACTGGATTGATATATTGTATCGATCCCAGAGATATACCTCTCAAGTACGTCGGGCTTCGCGAGTTCTTGTTGAATCTTCTTTGAGCCCACTAGATGATAAGATATTGATGGACACTTCGTAGCAGACGACTGTTCAATGAGAAGCCTCGCTTTCCACTCCTGAGTTAAAACGACCTTGATATGTCAAATTCATACCAATAAAAGAAAGAAAAGAAAAACATAGAACCCAAAGAACATATAGATCATATTCAAACATTTACACTAAAAGAAAAAAATAACTTAATAAAAAATTACATACTGATTCAGAAGGATAGTCATTTGGTGTATACCCGGCTCTGAAATAGACAACTGTAATTGCTTGGCCATCGCTGCAAATCCAATACATTTAGGCACTTCAGTTTGAACTTTCATAATTAAAATAATAATTAATAAAATATGAACAAACATCACGTACACTAGCAGTGTTCCATCGTCATGAAGCTTTCCCTCGGCTTCAATTTCAGCCAAAGTTTTACGAATGCTTCTAATATTATGTGTGTCATAAAGTTTAGGAAAATACAACTGATAAACTTTGATAAATAGTTCTTCCGAAACATTTCTTTAGACACGAAATCAAAGTGAAAAGGATATCTCTCTTTCAGAACCGAAGAAAGCCAGTGTTGGTCATACATGTTCCGTTCATTAGCTTGAACCACAAACATGATTGAAGCCCTAGGAATATAAAAAAAAAGCTTGTAAATATAAATATAATAAGCTCATAAGATAAACAGACACAAAAAAAAATCATTTAAAAAAATTAATTAGTGAAATCTGACCTTGGATTTTGATTTTCGGTCCAAGCTTTTGCCAATGCATCTGCAAACTGACTGACAGCTGTGTTTCTGGGAATTCTTTCAGAATCTAACTGAAGAAACTCTTTGTAATTATCAAGTAAACTCCTGAAAAATTCCATAGATTATTCAAATATAAGCAACAACTTAAATTATAAAGTTGAAGAAGCTTTTATCGAAGGTCAATTTCAGCTTCTATATTAGAGTATCATCAAGAACATCTCATAAATAAAGAGAAGTCAAGCTCCGAAACAACTTAGAAGACCCTAAAGCAGTTAAAATAAACCTGTGAAGCTCAGTGACGAGACAACTAAGACCCGGAAATGAAGACGCAACGGTGTTCATCTCTATTTGCAGGAGACTCGTAGTTTGTTCATCAAGCATATAATCCGAGCGATGCAAACCCAATCGTATTTCCTATTTACAAATTAAAAAAGGCTGCATTATTCTCATGATCAACTAATTACGATTAACCACATGAAAGAATTTGACAGTTTATACCATTACGTAGCTACCTCTTTTTTGTTCAGCACTAGCATTTTGGAATGAATGTCAAGAAGTCTTGAAGTAAATTCATCTGTCTTTCTAGTTCTAAAGATTCAGAGATGGTATTGGTAAGGTTATCAATATAAACCCGAAAAGATTCATAAGAACATAAAATAGTACAAGGACATGTAAAAACGGCTTAATAGGCAAGCTCACCTGGATAGTGAATCCTGAATAAATTTTGCATCCAAACTCACTCTATCGACGAGTTCGTTAAATATAGGAGCAACCTCGCAGGCTTGTTTCCAGTGACTCTCAGGAAATGGCATCGGCAACAGGGAAAACGGGACGTGAACCAAGCCAACACCCGGAACTTTTCCAGATCTCTGTATTTCATCAAACCCGAAAAACCATAACTATCCAAATGATAAGTTTCATTGAGCAGGGTTCAAAAAGCATCCTTGAATGATAAGCTACACAGATTATCAAGCTCGAGTAAGCCTAATATCAGCCATTGTAATTCCTAATGCTTTCAAGATACGGATATTTTCGGCATAAGTACCTAGAAAGTAGTGTTTTGGCGGCACTACGATTTGGGTGGCTCTGTCAGTTCCCAATACTCAATTTGGCCAATGCCCAATACAGAGATATACTTTTGAATCCAATCCTATATATATATATATATATATATATAATACAGAGAGAGAGAGAGCACCTGAGAAGATTTGTCGCCGACTAGAAGTCCATGAAGAGAGCTCCAAACAAGAGCATCGTAGACCATCTTCTCCACCAGATTGTCATCAATCCCATGAATATCCACCGCAGATTTCATCACTGATCCCTCTAGGGTTTGCGCGAGTTCACCAGACTTCGACATGATCCTGATGGGTTTCCGAGCACGGGTGCGAGGGATACGGACAGCGAGAGAATCGTGGAAGCCGAGAGAAGTGTTGAAATTGGATGAAAATGGCGATTGGGATTGAGAGAGAGATTCGGAAGCAGCGGCTATGAGGAGGGAATGAGATTGGAAGCTGAGATTGAGAAGCACCCATGATTCGAGCCTCATTTCATGGCAGCTTCCGAACAAACCTCCTTTCCACTTCCAACCAATCCATGATTTCTAATTTCATTTCTATTTATTTTGTATTTTCTTGTAAGATTTATTACTTTATTTTAGCCCTTTAAAAATATAGTAATTATCTATCTGTTTTGACTTAATTTTATGCGGCATATGTACCTAAATTAGTGTATAATAATTAGCATAACAGTTTTAGTGCGAACAAGACTTGTCCAATTTTTATTATTATTCTTTTTGTATGAGTTGATTTTATTTGTTGCTAGATGTTTTTGAAGATTTCAAGTTTTGATCGAGAATAAGACTACTCTTGAATTACGGGCCTTTATATTCTTTTAGTGGTTTTTTTTTATGATCGGAGAGGTACTATATTACGTACGGGAGACTATTCTTGGTGCCAAGGTTGATTGATAAAAAAAAATTATATTTCTGAAAACGATATATTCATTAAGGATCATGAAGAAAAAACTTGAGATTTAGTGTCTAGTCGTTAAATTTGAGATTGGTTAGATGAAATTATAGCGTAAAACAATTTTTTAGTTTGTCTCTGATATTATTAAATAAAAAATATAGTGCTGATCACACTCGATGCCAATGTTCACTTTCCATTTGGAGATGGAGTTTTCGGTAATAATGTTTATGAACGAACATTCGGTTGTCCATCCCTAATTTTATACTTTCAGGGATTATTTTCAACTCAAAATGAAAAAAAAAAAAATGTATTTCATTACTTATAAAAATACTAATAGTAATGAAGCTTACATTTTTTTATTTTTTTATTTATAAAAAAACTTATAGTAATGAAGTAAACATTTTTTATTTTTTTATTCAGATTTTACACTATTATGATATTATAATTTTTGGCAAATATAAAAATTTAATAGGACACTTCTTTTATTATAATAATGATTTCCATATCTCCGTATAATATGTTAGTTTTATTTGGTAGAAATTGTTTTCATATTTCAACATAACAATTAATACTTGACAAGAAAGTGGACGGCATAATTTATCGTTATACTATAGAAGATATTTTAAAATTTTGTTGCTAAAGTTGTAAATGGATTGTGGAAATTTCCTTGAAAGTCAAATTACTATACAGCACATAAAAAATGTGCTTTTATAATAAACATATAAATTCCTTGAAAATCTCACTTTTTTTCTCAAACATCATCGTGGTAGTTGGAAAATAGATTGCATTCGTTACACGATATTAATGAGATTTGCATGCAAAATATTAAAAAAAGAAATATAATATTTGGACGTAAATTCTTATTAATATATATACCCTTTAGACATAACATCCACATTCATTAATACACCAAAGTAGGTCAATGAGATCATTCATCCAAATCCAATGAATGTATGGTAAAAAAAAGTACCACATAAGAAGACTTCTCAAAAGACTAACCTAATTCCCTTGGACCAACGCTAAAAGCAAAAAAATGAAATACAAACATGTGTTTTTAGGGTAACAATTTTCTATGTTGCATGACTCGAACCTTGTTGACTTTGCTATTCTACTCGGGTTGACGAGTACGAGACGCGCTAGCCTCGGGTGAGGCTGCACTTCTGTTTATTGCTTGGCCCAGCGTGACCGTCTTCATTGATTGCGCTTTCAGAATATTCATGAAAAACTCGAGCACGCTTCCGAACATCCAAGATATTGGTTGGAATCTATACCCTCCGAACTCCATTGTTGTTGAAGATTTGTTTTGAAGAGAGTAAGCTCAATGAGACATGCATTGCAATTTGCAAGAGACCGCCCTATATATAGCAATTATGGAAGCTAAAATAATAATAATTTTTTTATTAATTATGTTGCAAGCTTGGTAGAGTAAGTTGGTAAGTGTATTTATTGGATTTTGTCAGAAGATACTTTAAGATTAGATAAGTAGTGGAGTCAAAAAGCTTTGTTAATATTATCTTTTTATTTAATAAGCTGAGTCTCAAACACATGCATTCATTTGTTCTTGGCTAACGGGTCGATGGTCGAGTATTTGATCTTGTACGAATATATGTGAAATTTGCGATTCAAGCTCGAGCGTCGTGACTAGTACTATTGGCTAAATGGTATATGGGCAAACCTAATGACGGATTTATGATTAATTAGCCTCCTAGTACATAACGCCTCCTCGGAATTTTATCTTACATCTGCCGTTGGGAAAACAACAAACGAGTCTGTGGGTTGACGGGTTTTATTTTATTTTATCCCGGACAGACAAAACTCTCGTCTGCCTAGAATCTCGAGACGATAGAGCCGAGCCAAATGACTTCCGCCCATCTCTCCTTCACTACTCAAGGACTATAAAATACAAAAGAAACCCTTCGAACTTGGAAGAGAAGTTTTTTTTAATGTTTTCATTCAGGCACGTTTAGTAGCAGTGTCAGCCATAACCGACAAACCCTTCAATCCAAAGAAAGCATTCATTCTTTGCTTTCTTTAGATAACAAGTGTAACACCGAAGCAAAGCTTCATTTATATATATATATATACAAGAATTATTATCAAGAGAGACAGTTCCTAGGATCATTGTTCGAAACAGTTCGTGATCGAACCGATTTCAAACCAATACGGAAATCTTTCGATCGTTATGTTCTTGAAAATGTTCATCACTTAATCTATAATGAAAACTACTCGAAGAAAAGAATAATACCAGCTTGCGATTAATCTTCAACTTGAGTTCGCCGATTCACCAAACGTTGAGAGAGAGTGAGTGTTCTTTTTTCTCTGTGAGAGTGTGACATGGTATTTGTAAAGCAGATAATGGAAATTCTACTCTCATAAGGTCTTATATAATCGACACGAGAGGTGCTTGGATTTGACTTTTAACATTTAGGTCAAAAGTATTTGATAATCATATTTCACTCTATCAAACTCATACTAAAAAATGGCTACCATGCACCATATTTGTCATCTATTATTCCGTTTCTCTCTTAATTTTTTTTACTATATAGGTCTATTATTATGATCAAAAAATTTAATCTTATATCGTACATAAAAGCCATTTTAAATGAGATACAATTTGGAGCCACGTAACTTGAAGAGATCTTTAACTATTTTGTTAGCTTGGTGCATTTATACATGGCAAAATGGTTTTATAGGGATCTTTTTACCAAATACCTGGACGGTTGCCCGCAAAAAAAATAAAAAAATAAAATAAAAAAATCAAGTGTATGAGGCTATGAGCAACCCTATGTACGACACTCTTCAAAACTTGTAAGAATTTCACGTTTTATTTAATTCTATACTATAAATTTTGACTGCCACTTCTTTTGTAAAATTTGAAATTAATAAAAATTTTGGCTTTTTGAAGGAGAAAAACATATTTATATGATTATATACAAATCTTAACACTTTTGTATGATTTCCTTATAATATATCTATATACATTTAACAAATAGGTTTCATTTGATATATTTATTTAGCACTAACATGCCATTGTAATAAATAACAATACTAAATAAATAGAATAAATTCACAATATAATTCAGATGTCAAGTCCCATTTAGTGGTTAGCTATCCTATACCTGATTTTTTTTTTTTGAAGTATTTGTTAAAATATTAAGAGGCTTGAATATGTTATTTATAAAATTTCACCAATATATTGTGTTAATAGAACTCTTTGATTATCCATATATAGATACTATAGTTGGAAAAAAAAACGTATTTTAAATGTATCATTCTCATGAAATTCTTTTTAAAAACTTAAATAAAATGAAAAAACAAAAAACAAATTATATATGAAACAAACACAACTATTTTAGTGAGCTGCTAAATATTAGAAAATCGATATTCGACATACGCCTTAAGTGTAAAATTACAGGCCGTAGACCGGCTAATTGTCGTCTGGGCGCTTGGGCATGCAATGCGAAACTTAAGTTCGAACAAAAATATTAAATTCTTAATAAAAACCCTTTGTAAATTAAATGATATCTTTATTCATCAATAAACCAATAAGATTCATGAGATTTTACTCTCTTTTTTTCTTTCTTTCTTTTATCTCTTTTCTGAGCAAAATCGAATGAAGAAATAGTACAAAGAAACATAATTACTTCCTCACCAAAATAGAGAAGAAAAATTCCTATACAAATGATCAAATTAACAAACAAAAAAACAATTTTTCTAATAAACGATACTCCAATTTATAACTGCTACATAAAACCCGTAATACTTAAAGCATTAAATTGCATAATTAGTTGTTTCGTAACAAAATAACACATTGCTCTAGTCACTTAAATCTGAATTATCTGATAAGCAATCATTTGAAAATGAATAACAATTTATTCCTGTATTTTTTCTTGTATGAGCGCTTTTGACCGGAACTCTCTCGACTGGTTTGTCGAACTCGACTGACTCCAACATAAACACCAACATGGCCATAAAAACCTTGAACACGCCTCGGAAGATCCAAACTATTGGTCGCAGTATGTACCCCATGAAGTCCATTTTTGATATATCTGCAAAATAAATACGAAATAAATACACGAATTACTATGAAATATGGGCGGGATCGAAATTTCGGATGGGTTGGGTAAATATAATTAAGAATTCAAGATGAAAATTTTGAAAATTTAAAAAGTTAAAATTTAAAATTATAATAAATAAAATTAAATTGTGAATATTTTTACAAATTTAGAGGGATCGTTTGAAGTAGCTATCTTCTCTTTCTATAGCCGCCCCTAACTAACGAACCCTTCAATGGAAATAATTGACATAAAAGAAAGTTTTGTGTGTGTATATATATGTAGATATATGTAGTTATATTTGATCTGATATATAAGGTTTAAGAGAAAGTTCACAGGCTCGATATTGTTATTAAAGCGATTTCAATAATAACGAAAGATGAAGGCTTCAAATCCCACGAAAATAGCTCGGATCTCAATTAAATTTGCATTCAAAAGAACCAAAAGAACCAAAATATGGGAATGCGATATAGTTTTTTCATCCTCATACGAATGTCAAATTACATTCTTGATAATATTTATCAGATTAAAACTATGTTGCGAAACAAAAGAATTATACCTTGCGATCCTTTAATTTGAATTCACCGATATCGTTATGCTGATATGAGAGAGAGAGAGAGAGAGAGAGAGAGAGAGAGAGAGAGAGAGTATTTATAAGCGGATTATATACGATCTTATTCCGATGGAAAATTACTAACCCTAATTAGCCGAATCAAACAAGTTTAAGTTCTCATAAAGTCGACACGTGGCGACTCTTTCTGCCTTATCCATAAATCAATCTCTCTAATATCTAATTATTATTATTATTTATAATTTTGAATGTAAAACTCTAATTAAACAAAATTGTAAATAGACTTATTATTAATCCAAAAAGTGTACCACTTTGTTAGCATGATCATGGTATTGGTCATGATGAATGATGATGATATAGTATAATGGGGATATATTTGGGACATAAATACCCAATTTTTGTTCAAATTCAAGACCTAAAGATAGTGTTAAAGTCTTGTTACGTCAAACTAATGTCTTTTAAATTAGAGACATGCCACACGTATGTATTGAATTTAATAAAAGTGTTGAATAATTGATGTTTTCAGACTTTAATGATAGATATATACACATTTCTTTCGTGTAAAAAAATCCTTAGCGAGATCAAATTGTTTTGTGGCCTTTAAATACTATTATTGCTAAAAAATGAGATTGACCATATTCCGATTAGTACAAGACTCGACACCTATGCCACAAATATCTTGTTACAATACTATATTTGTATATATATATATATATATATATATATCATGATTTTACACAAATAAAAATCACCATATCATTTATGTAACATATTCCCACTAACCACGTAAATGCATGCAATATATATTCTACTTTGCATTAATAATAGATATAGATGAAGTAAAATGAATGAACCAAAAGAAATAGACATTAAAGACCAACACTTACTGGAGTTGATGAATAACATCAACTGCCTTTGGAATTCACAAGCTCATCGGTCCTCACTTCAAGATTCGACGGCGCCTTCAGAATCGGTCGCAGAGGCTTCGCTTCGTCTTCTTCATTCTTAGGGAACGAGCTCGATTTATCGAAAGACTTGCTCTTTCGCCTTCTCTTCGCGGCCTCGTACAGATCTTCCACTCTGTCGTTTATGCTCACCATTTTCTTAGGCGCCTTTGATTCCTCCTCTGCTCGTAGTTCTTTTTCTTTCTCGAGCAACGAACGCAGAGACGATGAAGAGAAAGAAGAAGACGGGTCGGATCGTTTTTTAGAATCGACCTTCTCTGACCAAATAATTTTAGTGTCTGCTTTAGCGTCAGTGGTTGGATTCGGATAACCGAGAACCGTTTTCTTGACGGCTTGTTTGGCAAGGATTTTCGAGATGCATTCGAAGAGCCTCTGACAAAACCCTAGGCATTTGATCTCGTTTCCCTCCATTGTTGATTTCTTTTTTGTAAAATAATGTTACATACTCCTCTAAGGGCATCTCCAATAGAGAAAGTAAAGAGAAAACGGCTTTAGGATTGCATTGATATTTGATACCATTCTTCAGAAGTATTATTTATATGGTAACTTGAAAGCAAGAATTTCTTTTGGAAAGAAGCAAAATACACAAGACATTGCTTGGAAGAATGGTGTAACTATCACTATCAAATAGTTATCTCTAGCGCAAACTAAAGCAAGTAAGAATCATTGCTGGTTTTGGATCTCGGCCTGAATCGGTGTCGATTTTTTTTTCTTTTTCCCTTCAATTCCGAAATTGAGACCGACTCTGTCTGGTTTTAAAAAACCTAAAGAATCAAAATTGTATTGAAGAAACCCATTCTTCAAAACCCATTGCACGATCACGATTTCGCCCTTGTAGAAAAACACCGATAATACAAAGAATAATAACCTCTCAGGTGAAAGGATGTGCGGATTTGGCATCTCCGTTACAAGTACGACTAGCGTAACAGGGTTGATTCCACATGAAAATAATTCTGTAATTTTGTAACATAGGAGCCAAATCTACACGTTGCCTCTTACATCGAGGGGCCAAGATAGCTAATTAATTTGAAGCAAAAGCTTAAATTTCGAGAGAGAAAAAAAAAACGCACAGATTAGAATTGTCGGAAACGGGAATAATAAAGCTACTTTTATTGGTCACAATCGCAAATTCTATAGAACTTAATGGTCACATAAGTAAATTGTCCTCGTTTATGCCAAAATATAATCGAAGATTAATGACCTTTTTATTCCTAATTATCTTTGGCTGCTGTCGTTTACATAATTGGGGACAAAATTTTATTTTTGTTAATATGAATACGGGCAAACGAGCAGCTAAATTAAAGATTGATTCGGCCACAGAGACGCCAGAAAGCTCCGGGATGGAACATAGACTTCTCAAATACCCAGATATCTTTAACAAGAACCTGTACAAAACAAAATAATTAGTTGAAACTTGGACAAAAAGCAAGTTTTGAAATATACGAGGATGATTTCAACTTTTCAAGTACATGCAATGTACCTCCTTCGATTTATCTCCGGCAACGACTTTACCATTTAAATCGTACGCTTCAAATTTCTGTAAACCAAACGAAATTGTTTTGTAATTGAATGGTTTTCAACTGAGTAATCAATTAAATCATGTTGCAGAGGAACAATTATTTACCTGCTTCGAAATGAACTCAATTGTGAGTTGTATAAACACCTTCTTCAAGTCATTTCGATCAACTCCAATCTTTACAACAAAAAACAACCAAACAATGAAAGTTTCGAATTTTAAAATCTCGTAAAATTGCACCTTTTTTTTAGAACTACCGAGAACCATAAATTCATGTAACAATTCATCCCTTCTGCAAATTATCCTAAATTTACTCCTTCAAGAAAATAATATTTATGTGAGTCTGCAATGTATTTGACTTCTTTTTTTTTTTTCTCTTCATAGCTATACATACAATGCAATCACGGATTGATGATGATGCTAATCATGTATTACTTCGACAAACGAAAAGAAAATTCTCTATTTTTATGGAGAATGATAAACGTGTCGGTAATTATAATTTTGAGATAAATAAAGACTTACCAGGCGAGCTCTGAGAGTCCGCATCTTAACAATTGGTGCAACCAATTCCCAGTGGACTTTACTCCATACGGACTCTCTCTGCTTTATTTCATTCTTCAGGGCCTGAAAATCAAGGGACGGAAATGTTCTGAGCTTGGATGCTTTTCAGTTAGAGTAATTCCCCCTGATTTTTTATTTTCTACAGCAAAGCCTCCTAAACTTTCAAAAAGTAGCACATTGCTCCTATGCTAAAAAATTGGCAGAAAGTGTTAACTTGTCAACATGACTTAGTCGAGAGAATTTGTTATCATTTAATTACTAAACGAGAATAATATAGTAGATTATGAGACTATTCGAAAGCAATTAGCAAATCAGGTTCTCGAAGAAAAGTTAGATGAAAGTCGCATAAATTGGAAAAAAAATAACGAAAATTAAATTCACGAAGATACCCTATAATAAGAGATGTGCTGCGCACATGTTATCATTTGTCGTTGAACACCTAGGGGCAATGGGCAAAGTACACCAACGAACAAGGTTCAGGGGCAATACTGCCAATGGCTCTTAGTTATGCGAAGTCTTGATAGTCAAAGAGTAATGTAGAAATATAAAGCCAGGGAGTCTATTGTTAATAGCATTTGTATTTCGTAAGTTATTGTAGTTGTAGACTTGTAGCTAATTAGGAAGAAGTACAGAATCGAATTCAAAGTTATTTTTATTTTAATCGATTTATAAACAGCTGAATATCTTAGTATAAGATGTAACCTAGTAATTGATTACTGATAAGTGACAGCATAAAATCACTATCCAAAACCTACAGATATTCATGCAGAAACGAAAAAAATAATACGCTATGTATATAACGTTATCTACGGAGTTAATAGATGAGAAGCATACAGAGTACATATTATCTGTCACCACTTTTCGTAATAGACTCTTCTCTCCATTTGCGATCAGAATGTTAATCTGTAAGAGTTCAGGTACATAAATCAGTTGAAGCTTATGAGTAAAATGAACTAAAATCGGAGAAGACAAGTCTCCTCTTCACTAAAAACATTGATCTTTTTACGGTCTAACCTCTTTGTATATGTTAGCAGCCTCTTTGTAGAATAACTTCTTTGAGTGTCCAGATTTTCTTAACTTTGCAATGGCATATGCGCTTTTAAGCTGCAATGAATTATTTGAAAATATTGCTTTAATATTTGATTTCTTCCAAAGGTTAATAGCTATTAATAAGAACACAAATGAAAAAAAGCCAACCCATAAATCTACTTAAAGCATATCATCACCTCGAACTTTATCTCCTCTTTTGTTCTTCTCCAACCAGTTCTCGTAAACCATCTGATACGAAAAAAATAAAAATAGGGAGTTATTAACTTATAAGTAACCATGTAATTTATGTAAGAAAGGTCAACATAAACTCGGGGTGTGATAAGAATCAACGAATAGAATCATCAAAAGAATCCACTTGATACAAAGAATCGAACTTATAATATAACTCACTTAATACAGAACTAACCTTCGCCAGAACGGCATTTTTTCACGAGGAGCATAAGGTTCATAAACAAATCCAGGACTTGTCATAGATACTTTAAGAGCCCCCTGCAAACATGTCAATAATTCGTATCATAACGCAGGTTTGTCTCCCACATAATTGTTTGAACCGGGATGTGATGCTTCGCAAAACAATGCAATGTTATTTTATTTTCTCAGCAACATCGTTTTTTACAGAATTAAAAGCCGATATACACTCAAATTGACACAGAAATAAAATCGGAGTAACCACATTTACAGGAGTTTTGTTTTCTCGCAGAGATGCTTAGAGATTTGATCAAGATCATCATCTAATTCACAACAAAAGAAGGCAAATTCAACCGAAAAAGAACAATAATGAAAACGTACCATTTTCTGTGCTTGAGCGGGAATATTTGCTTGTGATGAAGCCAACCTAGTGTCATTCTTGAAGATTTCTAACTCGGAAGCCTAATACAATCAATTACGAAACTAAATTGAACGAACAATAACTTTGCAAAAAAAGAAAAAAAAAAAGATTAATCATGAAATGAATCCTTTCCTAAACTTACTATTGAAGATTGAAGCGTTCCGGTGCTTCGAGGAGTCCATGGAAGCGCATTTTCACCTTTGAATGAGAACGTCGACATATTCCTATGATTAACTTCAGGAACTTCTGCCAAAACCATTTTTATAGATATCAAACATAATATCACATTATTTGACCATGAAATTGAAAAAAGATAATGAGATAAGGCATTACCATTTGGAATGCCATTTGAGCTGCTTAACGAGCTTCCAAATCTGAAAGTTCAAAGAATGCTAAAATGAAATATAATACAAATTCGTTTCCGCTTCGTTGCCTAGAAAACGAAGAAGAGAAGCGAAGCTTCCACAGAAATGAAGATCTCAGAGTTTCGAATATCGTAATCTGAATCAAATTCATACATTTCTGGGAACTACACTCACATATAAGACGATCGGTGAATCTGAGAGCTCCGATACAGAGCTCGAATCGAGTGCAGGTTTCTCAAAGCCATCGCATTCAATCACAGAATCTTCGAGGTTCAGATTCGGATTCGAGTTTCAGAGATTATGAAGAATGAGATTGCACGGAGGTTTTTGGTGCTTTTTCGTATCAAGGGTTTAAGGAAGAATAGTGAGTGAGTCATGCGTGGCAGCTCCATGAGAGATGATGGATCTGTGGGCCTCTCTCGAACCGAATAAATGGGCTTTTCTCGAACCGTAACAGCTGTCAGACAGAACGGCATGTCGTTTCTTGTTCGTTGTCCATTTGTCAGAAAAAAAGAAGAATAAAATGAGTTGTCGTTTGTTGGCTTATGTTATTAGGTTGACTGTCGTTTAAACCACTTTCCCCTCGTTAAAAATTCAATGGCACGTCGTATTTTGTCTAGTATTCAAAGGCTACACCGCTACAGAAAAAGGTCTAAGTCTAATTTCATCAATATTGAATGAACGTCTGTTGAGCAAACGCGTACTTCTCGAGTTTAATAAAAGTGTTTAATTAATTGATGTTTTCAGAGTTTAATCGTAGACTTACTCATGTCCCTCGGATAATAGACCTAAACCAGACATGGAAAAAATTAGACTTTGACATTGTTTTGTGACTTTTTGATACTATCGGTGCAAAAAAATAAAATAAAAATCTATTGGGTTAGAATAAAATTAGGTACTTATGTTGTAAATATCCAATTTTAAAACCATTAAATTATTATGCGTATGATATCTTCCAATTGAAGTAAGGAAACTATTCCTAATAATTTTCACTCTTTAAATTAGCACACGGTTTTTATCACAGTATGGATGCAAGTTATATAACCTTTACACAGTGAAAAAAAAAATCAAAGAACAAACCAACCAAAAAATAATATGTATACTTTCTCTCAGCTTCATTCAAGGATTTGGATCCAGTGACGCGCCGCTTGGTGACGCCGGAGCGTACGGGACGAATCCCCGGCCGCCGAAGACCGGCCTCATGAATTTGTCGTCAAATTTTCTCCAGAAATAGTGAACCGTCGTTGTCGGATTTCTCATCAGAACCCCGAGCCGGCTTCTTTTGGGCTCTACCTCTTCGCTTTCCGGCTCGAACGACTCGTTGTTTTCAATGAAGAGAAGCCGGAGATCTTCCAGGCTCGGTGTATCTCTGGCGTCGGAGATGGCAGGTTTTAAGTGCCTTAGTAGAACCGCCCCGATTAATGGCTTTGTTATCGAGCCGAACACCTGTTTGGATAGCGGGAAAATCAGTTTAAAAATTTGTTAAGATTCCATGTTAGAAAGACGAATGGACTTAATAACGTTTATAAGGTCATGGGCTACTACACTAACTCTCGATTGGTTTTGAGATGGAATCTCGTGATACATAACATGTTATCAAAGTCAAACGGACAACGGTCCAAAAATATTGAGCCCCGAGTTAAGATAAGTGGGCCCAAAGAGCCACCGTTTTGAAAGGACGCGTTAAATGACAAAGGCGTTGAACAAGATTTACAAAGTCACGGGTTACTACTTTGATTGTCAATTGTATTACGATGAAATTGTGCTACATAAAACAAGTGAAGTTCGTCCATGAAAGATCGTAACCGAACATGAGAACGTACCACGGTGCTGAACAGAACAACAATAATGGTGCAGGTGAAGAGCAAAGCGTTGTCTTTTGACGACGAGTCCTCGGAGTCGGATTCTGCAAACTGAGAATTTTGGAAATTTTGAGTCATTTTACGTGTCCATCAGAGAAAAGACCTGATCTTGGAGGGGTAAATATGTGGGCCAAGAACTACGCTTACGGCGCTGTAAGACAAGGCGATAGTAACAGCTCCTCTTATTAAACCGGCCCACCAGATGATGAACTGCGATACAAATCGTTAATAGAGGGTTCGTTAATGAGCTGCGATGCCTGAAAGTTGAAACCATACCTGTTTCTTGAACTCAATCTTTGTGTTGTCTCTTCTCTGAGCGCAGTTTCTGATGTTGGCAATCGGGAACACAAACGCAGCCCTTCCGAGCAGTACCAACACAAACAATGTCGAGCTCACAGCTAGGAATGTTCCCACACTGAATAGGAAAGAAAGTTATTATAAGAAAACATGTCTGAGAATAAAAGTTTGGTTATGATGTCAGATATTATCATTAACTCTTTTGACAGCATATTATTATTAATCCAGCATATATTATTTCTTTTTGTACAATATCAGCAAAAAAAATTGTCAACTAGCAGTTTTTGCTTTCATAATACGAAGATCACCTCGAGCTACTCTTTCGCCACGTGTCGATGTCCAATGCGTCCATGCCAACATAGAGAAAGATGAAGGTTTCGGCGATGAATGACATTGTAGCGAACGCGTGCCTAAAACACACAGCGGTAACAAAACTTCAGCACAAGCTTTGTAGAGATATTCAAGTACTTATGTTTCAATTATTTGTAGAAAAAAATATCACTTTGTCGTTATCCTCGAGCTTTCGGTCACGTTGTGCCATGTGTAATGCGACATGACAATGCCGCAGAAGAAAATCGTCATAATTCCACTGAGATTGAAAAGCTGCAACAAGAACACATTATCAATTTTAGTATTGAACCGGAACTTCCAAAGTTTAATTTTAGACCTGTCCGTATCTACTACCTCTGCCAACATGTATGACAAATAAGCCATGAGCATCATGAGGGCGACTTCCCGATCCGTAGAATGCCTGTCAATTCATAACGTAACAGTGAGTACAATCTTAACATAAAAATAAAAAATCAAAAGACAGTTTCGAAAATTTATGTGTCAGCAATTTGATTACTTGACAGCCTCTGAAGCACTCATCCTACCTTCCAATGTAGAGAGATTTTATGATAAATGCACTTATAAGACCAGCCTGAAACAGAAAAGAGACCACTCTTGGGCTTAAAACTCATATTGTTTGAATTATAACAAGTGTAATTGGCAATATTGGCCCCCTGAACTTATAATTTTGACAGAAACGCCCCTTTACACTTTGAAAAATAGCAGATTTCCCCGTACGTGATAAAAAAATGACTGAAGATGTTAACTTGTATTCGCCAATGAGTTAGGACTATATTAAAGCAATCAATGAGCTTGGTTTCTCGAAGAACTGTTAATGTGTTGCGCACAAATTAACACTTTCCGCCATTTTTAATGATTCGGAGGCAATATGCTACTTTCTTAAAGTAAAGGGGAATAGTTGCCAAAAACTAAAGTTCAAGAAGAAAAAAAAAAGTACACGAACCGAGACATTTGTTTGAATTTATCTCATAAGAAATGAATTTAACCGATAAATAACTTACTGCAACACCGAGAGCCGTACTTGTGAAGAAGAGGTAAAGGAAAGTCCAGAACAGCTTCAAAGCCGTACCGGCGTTGATGTCGCTGAAGTCTAGCGATTGAACCGAGTAGTAAAGCACGATGGAGGTGGCGTCGTTCACCACTCCTTCTCCGAAGACTATACTGTACAGAAATGGCGTCTCGTCTTGACTGAGAACCTTTCGACAGGAAAATAATCACTTCTCAGCTTCCAATTTCACCTCCAACATCATGTGTAAATTTACATTGATTATGCAATAGTACCTGTAATGTACAAACTGAATCCGTTGCGGAGAGTATTGCACCGACAGCTGCGTAAGAAAGCAGAAATCGGTCATGTTTGAACATCATTCAAAAGAACAAAATTGCGTATTCATTTTAGTCACCTAAGTAGTCCTTGACGCCCAACGACGAGATTCCGATTCTTTTGAACAGCAAAAAAGCGCCTGCAAATTTGAATTTAAGGAAAGGCCTCGGAATTAGTATTTTTTTTCGAGTCAGGATGATTGTAAAATGTTGAGTCGATACGGATCTCACCGGTGGATATGATGCAGAATGAAATCACTGTTCCGACCACGCCAAACAGCAATATGGTTGTGAAATTCTTGAAGAACTGCTTCTTCTTGACCTGGAAACTGACGCCAAATCGTAAAGACAATCAGTCCGAACAAACTCCGATTCCGTTTCTCTGTTTTATAGAATTGGAGCAACCGAAGTCGAACTCAAAAGATCAAATAGTTTTCCGAAAAAGACTAAATATCGGTAAGGATCCCGAAGTTGAGCTTCGAGCATACCCGGCGTTGAAGATGATCGGAGGAAGCAAATAGAGGAAGAACAAATCCTCGCTAAAATTCAAAAGCCGCGAGCTGTAGCCTTTGTTCACTAGCAGCACGATCCCTCCGGCGCACAATCCCTGCGTACAAACACACCTCAGTCTCTCACGAAAAAACAATCAAACAAGAACCGACCACCCGAACTCTCCCGTGGAACGAAAATAGAAATTAACCGTCGCGCAATCGTCGATTCTCCATCAAGATACTCGATATACTGTGGTCCGTGGCCGACCTAACCTTCGGACGAGAACCATCATCAGACCAGATTTGAGATCTGGCTATGGAGGATCCAGAACATAGCCTTACAGAAATAGCTGTTGACTACCTTAACTAACAATTTAACTACTATTATTACCAGAAGAAGCGAGGTGATCGACTCGTTAGCCCAGCGATTCTCCTCGAGAAGATGGCCGACGATGATGCAAGCGCAGAGGAGCGCGAAGAACACCGTGAGAGCGACCACCGTGCTCGTGTCGAGAATCGAGGACGAGGACCGCAGAATTTGCCGATGCGCCAATTCTTCGAAGATCGCCATTTTCGCAGCCTCCATAGCTGTGCTCGGGATTCGGAGTTTCGTAGAGAAACACAGGATTGTTCTTCGGATTCTGAAGCCTTTAAATACCAAAATCAGTGTCTGTTTTCTCATGTCATGGTCGTTAGCAGAATTGTGGAGGGAAGAATGGTAGTTGAACTGGGCTCGGATCCTCTACATCCGTACCTATCTTTGGGACGCTGCAGCACCTCTGTTGCCTATCGCGCTGAGGTGTCAGCCCCTGATTGGTTGTGCCGAAATCAGAGATTTAAGTGGGGGTTCTTATTTATTCATATATTTATAAATTAATATATGTGACAACACGCAGCAAATGGTCTGTTGGACTCAATTACGGGCACAAAATTCTTAAAAAGGCAATGAAGTAGGAGATTAAAAAAATATTATAATAATTGTATTAGGTTACACGCATTTAAATCCAGTTATCATGCCAAGGTGCTATATATCTGAAATTTTTGGAATTTGTTCAAAATAACTCATGAATTTTTAATTTTTAAACTATATATCTTAAATTTTTGTTTTATCTTTAATTATATTTAATCAGCCCCAAATGTAAGCAATTTTTTACCCTAAATGTAACTAACTATAGCTTTAAATTTTTTTTCTTTGAGGAAAACTTATAGTTTTAAAGTTACATAAGTTATATAAATATTTACGGACAAAGAGGTTTTCAAACGAAAGCAATATGCACTATTTTTTTAAAACAATTAATAGCAAGGTTAAACTGCGGCTAATGTACTTATTGTTTGATTTTGTGCGGATTATGTACCCAATGTTTATTTTCGGCGGCTAATGTACTTAATGTTTGATCCGTTAGATATTTTTGGGTTTTCCGTCAGTTGACCGTTAGAGAGTTATCCTCCTCTATATGACACTTTTCGTATTTTTGACATAACTCACTCATATTTTGTCCAAATTTTATGCACAACCTATGGTTGGAAAAGATAAGAGATAGATCTACAACTTTGATTATTTAAGTTTTGTAAAATAAGTTTTAAAAAATACGAAATTTCAAGTACAACGTAAAATTGGACATTAGTTTGATGCAAAATATTTGTTTTAAGCAAATTTTAATATGCTTAATGACTTCTTATGATAAAACGTAAAAGAAAAAAGTTGTAGATAAATATTTTATCTTTCCAACGAGTGTTTATTTATAAAATTTGGATAAAAAATGAGTGAGTTATGCCAAAAATATGAAATATTATTTCACATCACATCTTTCATATTTTTGGCATAACTCACTCATTTTTTGTCAAAAATGTATAAATAAATACCCGTTGGAAAGATAAAACATTTATATACAACTTTTTTCTTATAAGTTACATCATAAAAAAGTCATTGAGTATATTAAAATCTGCTCGAAACAAATATTTTGCATTAAATTAATGTCCTTTTTTATGTTATATTAGAAATTTCGTATTTTTATCAAACTTATTTTACAAAACTTAAAACAGCAAAGTTGTAGATCTATCTCTTATCTTTTCAACCATAGGTCGTGCATAAAATTTGGACAAAAAATGAGTGAGTTATATCAAAAATACGAAAAGTGTACATATAGAGGAGGATAACTCTCTAACGGTCAACTAACGGAAAACCCAAAATATATCTAACGGATCAAACATTGGGTACATTAGCCGCTGAAAATAAACATTGAGTACATAATCATCACAAAATCAAACATTAGATACATTAGCCGCAGTTTATAACTATTAGCAACTATATAGTCCTAATGATACTGTGTATATATCATTATATAAATGTAAGAAAATCACATTTATAGAATATAAATAAGTATCTTAATTTGATTAAATATGTCACGATCACGAAGCCAAATTTTTAATTGATGGGGTTGAAGTTACATATTATTAAAGTGAATAACCAAGTATCATTATAGCAGTATATCTATTTTGGTTTCATATAAATATATATATATATATATATATATCTTATCATTAAAATATATCTCATCTTTTAAAATCTATATATATATATATATGGAGAGATAGAAGTCATTGGCTCGTACTCTTCTCCTCTTGATCGCTTGACCCTAACCTTCTCCTCTCGATCATTCGACGCAGTATATTTTAGTCTTTTATTTATTTATAAACCCTACAAGATCATGAATAATTTAGTCTAATCTAGCCTAAATTCAGATTCGACAGGAGGAGCATTGGATCTTCAATTCGGACGATCTTTCTACACAGGTTAGTCGAATTATTTTTTTTGTTTTTGGATTATTTATGTGGATAGTTATTGATTGACATGTTAAGTATTTTCTATTCTGATTTTGTGTTGATTGTGGTGTTTTCGGTGATGTTGATTTATTGATTAATTGTTCTCTTATTTTTGCAGTCGACATGGCAATGTACCTTCCTGAAGACATTGTGCTCTTTGAGATCCTGACGAAATTGCCGGTGAAGTCTCTGATGAGATTCAAGTGTGTCTCCAAAACTTGGAAGACTTGCATCTCTGGAGACCGTTACTTCATCGACGGCCATCGAAGGCAATTACAATATTCTGAGGACATTCCAGCGACAATCATATTATACCACAAGAAGATAGATGACACAGGACTTGACGCCAAAGATATACAACTGGGGCCACAAACAATGGTGGTGCTCTCCGAGCACTTCTCGATAGTGTCGGAAGTCGACATATCGTACTTGATCGAAGAAAACGGCCCTATCAACTTCGCAGGCTCCTGCGAAGGCTTGGTTTGTGTGACATGTGACGAGTTCCCAGAGCGAATGTTGCTCTGGAACCCGGCGACGCGGCAGCTGAGGCAGCTTCCGTGCCCACCAAATAATAGTGACCTTTGGTGCGTTGGGTTTGGAGTGGATGACGTAAGCGGGGACTGGAAGATTGTCTTCTTATCCTTGGAGTACGACCATGAGTTTCCCGAAGAGTCGCCGGCCGTGAGTGCTCATGTGTTCGCCAAGAGTGACACTGTTTGGCGAAACTGCGGGGTATCGGGAATAAAAGGAAATCCTAAAGGTAACAAAGAGGAGACCCCAACTTCGGCAGCTGGGGCTTTGCATTGGAAATTCGTGGCCAGCGACGGGATTGAAAATATTCTATCGTTCGACCTGAACAGTGAGGTGCTCAGGTTCGGGAACCGGCCAGACTGTGACTCCTTCAACATTTGCAAGTGGGGGTCTTCGTTGGCGGCATTCACACGCGACTATGACGATGATGGCAAGGTAGAGTCGCGCTATCTGAGTGTGGCTTCACCTGCCTCTTTCGGCGAGGGTCTAAGTTGGAGTAAGCTTCTGAAGCTCACACCGCTGGAGTGTGATCGGTCATTTTCGATTTGGAGGGAGCAACTTCTGATGTCGCGTTGGGATGATGGTATTTTCGTGTTGTTTGTGGCGGATCCTAAAGCCCGTAACGAAGCGAGCAACCTCAAACAAGTCCGCTTTCATTTCGACATGTACCGTGATGGATTCTTAGATGTCCATGATTACGTCTCTACCATCATTCCAGTCTTTTGATATTTTCTTTAAGAAAAAAATAATCATTTTTTACTGTCCAAATATAGTTTAATTGTTTTTAATAACTGGATTGAACTTACTATGTCTTGAATTTATATACTCTTTAAAACCATAAGCAATTTTAAGTTTCATTTTATTTAAAAAATTGAATCATAAAGAAGATTAATAAAATATTCACATTATCAAGAGGAATAATAAAATCTGAAAAATGCGGTGAAAAAAAAAATTATGCATGTCGGTCACACTTGGATGATTTTGAATCGTCCTCGTTACAAATAATGGCAAAACAAAGCCCCTTATATTTTTTTTTTAAGAATTTCAGGAAGTTGAATTTGGTTATTCTAGGATGACATCAAAATGTATTATAATATACATATTTTCTTATTACAATATTTTTTAATTCAGCCTATGGATTCTTTGTATGTTGGTCTAAGCCGGCACAAAGAAAAATGTTTGCGAGAAGATAGATCGCAAGGACATACACACAAAACCAATATTAGAAATTCATCTACACCGCTACGGTCGGTCAACCGTCGACTGTGGCAGTGCATTTCTTTGTTGGGTTTTAACCCGAGATCGAAATACACCGAAGCAAAGAGCCGAAAATGGAACAAATTCGCACTCTGTTTTACTCACTTTGAAGAAACGTGAGGAGAGAAATAAATATAATCAGATAATAATATGGAACAATCTTCTTTGTATTTCTTTCTGAATAAAACATAGTGCTAGCTATTTATACACATAAATAATTGACTAAATTAGAAAATAATTTTCAGCATTCTTTTCTTGGTGGAGTCGTGTTGAAGTCACCACCCATTTAACAGAGCGCACGCGGTTGTGCACCCGATCACCTCGCTCGCGGCCTTCGCATTTCACTTATCTCAGTTGCAAATTATAATATATTATTTGAGTTTTAGAGCTATGCAAATTATTATTTTTAGTTTGCAAACCTTAGCTAATTAAATGATTAGGCTATATATTATATACACACACAGGGAAAATGGCAGCATAAATACTTAAAGTTTTTGAAAATTGAAATTAAGTTCTCTTTTTTTTTTTTTTTGTGGAAAAAGTTTTCAAACTTTTATTTTGTGTATTCCGTCATATTTTCTTCTAGAACCACACTATGTGTCACGTTTTTAAATTCGTTAAATATACCATTGTTTATCATTGATAAATTAGTTTCATTTTTTTAAATGAAAAATGATATATTTAATAGGTTTAAAAACGTGACACGTGATGTGGTTCGAGCAGAAACATGACAGGAGACACGAAATAAAAATTTGGTAATTTTTGACACCCAAAAAAAAAAAAAAAAACTTAATGTCAACCTTTTCAAATACTTTATATATTAAAAATATAAATTCCTGGAGGCTGGAACCCTTTTCACCCCTTCACAATTCTCTCCGTCATTCGACTCAGACTCTTCCTCAATCCGCCTCCTTGCCTGTCCCAACATCTTTCTGCACAGCACAGGTTAGTAGATTTGGTTTTTATTTTTATTATTATTTTTGTTATAGTTAACTATTGATTGATATGTTAAGTTTGTTTATTTTGCTGAGATTTTTTTAATCTTATTTTTGGTCATGATTGAGTGCTCGCTCTACTGTATCTCGATTATATATTTTGATCTTTCGATCTTGGGTGCATTTTCTTTCGATTTATTGATTTTATTAGTTTTTTTTTGTAATTTCTTAGTGCCGGTCGACATGGCAACGGTCCTTCCGGAAGACCTGCTGTTCTTTCAGATCTTAGCGAAATTGCCGGTGAAATCTCTGATGAGGTTCAAGTGCGTCTCCAAAAAGTGGATGACTCGCATCTCCGGCGACCGTTCCTTTATTGACGCCCACCTAAGACTACAGCAGCATTCGGCAATCATATTATACGACGATTTCATAGACTATGAGCAACGTTTTATGGAAAAAATGGTGTTAGGTCTAGACTTAGACCCGGAAGACATTGAACAGCCACCTCCACCACAAACAGTTAGGGTGTTCTCCGAGCAGTTCTCGGAGGTGAAGAAAGTAGACTTGTCGTACTTGATCGAGGAATACGGCCATATCGAATCCACCATCTCCTGCCAAGGCTTGGTCTGCCTGACGTTCGACGAATTTCCAGAGCGACTTGTGTTGTGGAACCCGGCGACTCGGCAGCGGAGGCTGCTTCCAAGCCCGGCGGACTGTAACAGACTTTGGGGGGTGGGTATCGGATTGGACGAGGCGAGCGGGGACTGGAAGGTAGTCCGCTTATGCATGGAGTCAGACGACCCGAGCACCGAGGCTCTCGATGAGTCTCCGGTGTGTGCTCACGTGCTCACCAAAGGCAGTACAGTTTGGAGAGACGGTGGAGTCTCAGGAATAGAAGGAACTTTTCGCTACAGAGGGATGATCCCGGTAGCGGCAGCCGGGGCTCTGAATTGGAACTTTTTCCCTGGCCACTTCATCAATGGTGAGACCAACATCGAAGGCATACTGTCATTCGACCTTACCAATGAGGTGTTCCGGTTTGCGAACGGCCCTGGCCCTGAAGAATTCACCCTCTGCAGCTGGAGGTCTTCGCTGGCGGCACTCACGTACAACGGCGGCCAGTCGACGACTCTGAGCGTGGCGTCGCCTTCTTTATGTGGCGACGGGCTGACTTGGAGTAAGCTTATGGAATTCAACCTAAGGGTGAAATATGTTTGGAGGGAGCATTATTTGTTGTACGAGATGGTGAGTAGATATTTTACGTTGCTGTTGATGGACCCCGAAGTCCCCGGGGAAGTGAGGAACCTCAGACAACACGTCCGTGCTAGTGATCCAATATTCGAGATCTGTGATTACGTGGCCAGCATCATGTCTGTGTTTTGAATTTTGATGTCTCACAAAACTCTGTTTTCTTTTTACGTCCATGTATGGTTTTTGTTTTCCCTGTGTGAATGTAATTTACGATGTTTTCGGCTAGACGTCGCAATTTATTTTATGTTTTATCAGTGGATTGCAACATACTTTGTGCGGTGACAACAGATAGCTTATATGAATAATTATTCGTTATATTATGTTTCTAATCTAGCCATTAGAATATAAAAAATAGAATATTGAGATATGCTAACACCATTTAATCGTATATGTGATGAAAAATAAAAATCTCAGTCTAATTTTGTAAATTAAATTCTTCTACTAACATAACTTACAAGATCAGTCATAAGATAAAACCGATCTTAGTAAAAAATTACAACAAATATGTTCACGTGTGCTAGAAGAGTTTTTGCCGACCAGTATTTTCGTTCAATTTTTCGTTCAAATATGTGGCCTTACCTCGTAGTTCAATGCCGACCAGTATTTTCGTTAGTTAAATGCCGACCAGTATTTTCATTCAGAATTATTATTTTTCAAGAGGTAGAGTAAATAAAATAAATGAATATAACATCTGTAGAAAGTGATAAGAATTTATTTCACCAATGATATCTTAAGTTTGAATTGATTTTTATTTGTCAAAAGACTAGTTGTATGCGATTTTGATAATCCTCTCTTGATTTTTTTTTTGTACACTCATATTTTCATTTACATTATTACGAACCCCATTTCTTATAAAAACATTCACAAATTTATAATAAAAATGGAAGGTAGCTTTTTCATACTTTTACCGATATCCCTTTTCCAATCAATTCATAAGTTTCAAACACAAATTATAATTTTGCATTAATCTTCTTCGTTATCTTTCTTTCCCTGTAATTTCATTCAAATTCCAAATGGACCCTTACAATATAAAGATTGGATATGATCTCGTAGATTGATCTCAATTCAAAAATCAGATTGCAACAATAGGCTCTAGACACCGTCATGAATCCCTCTTCCCTCTAAAATATATCCGCAACTGCAAAAAAAAAAGAAAAAAAAAAAGAGGAAAATAACCTGAAACACAAGACCAAATTGTTACTCAGAAGCAGAGATGGATTAAGCTCATGATGATTAAAGAGAAGCCAAAGCTAGTTATCGGTCAACAAAATAACAAACCCGCAGAGACAGCTATAGAACAGTCATCGATATAGCAGCAGAACGAAGCTTCGTGCCTTCATCGTTCCACTTCGACTGTGGGGCGGTTGCTCCAGCAACGATTGCCTTGATAAACAGAGAATTTGTTTTCAATAGACATCAAAATCACGGGAATGACGTACTACATATATATAAATCTTTCAGTTTATAAAGAGAGGACAGACCTTTCCACCGTTGACAGCGGCAACAAGTGCTACATGCTGTTGACCATTACCGAATTCGTAGAAGTAATAAGTCCTGTAATCGAATCGAGCACGTGGACAAGATTTATGAGAGGTAATTAATACATATTTCCGATTCAAATAATATAGCTCTTTATAGTATACACTTAATTACGGTTTTCCTTTGAATACAAAATTGCGATAACTTACCTGAAGCCTTCATCTTCCTTTATTTTAATTGTTCGTGCAGAATATAAAGACGATGCCACTGCATTGCCACATTTTGGATTTAGGTATCATCATTTTTAAAGTAAAACTCTGTTGATGGAAAATTCGGTGAATAATCAAGTCTTGGCGGAACAAATATTTAGACTAGAGATATACCGGGGACAAATATTTTTGCAGCTTCCTTCAAGGAACCTAAATCTGTTATGTCCTGTGCCTGTCCGTAAGTAAACAATATCAATACAGAACAACAAGCATAATACAAAAAAATACCAAAAAATTGACGGCCCTGTACCTCTAAAAACGTGATTTTGAGTTGATTGGTGGGTTTAATGATGACACTTACAACCTCGGAGCTGTACCAGCAACACCCGGAAATAAAATTAAACACCGATCACCGGTACGATTACAGCTTACATATATAATAAAACATAATAAGAAAGACCAAGAAACCAGACATTACAAGAAGTGAAATCACAATCCATGAACGCTTCATTACCCGTCAGAAGATGCGAATCGCGCTGCATAAGTCTTCGGCTTTACCTTATCTCCGTAAAGAGACGATCCAGCATTGTAATCCTGACAAAATCACAAATGAATCACAAAATTTCTTCAAAAGTCTTTCGAATTGGGAAGTATAAAATTTTGTATGTGCAAAGAAAGTAGCTTCAAGCTGATAATCGACAAACCAAATGATCTGAAATATACAAACGAAGAAGAATATGGTGTCTAACAATGGATATAAATCGCAATTCTATGATCACCTCAGGCTCCATGATGTCCTGGAACTCAGGAGGGACGCGAATGGAGAACCCATCGCCGTAAAACCGGAACCACGATTTCGTGTTGACGATGCCGGCGAGCGTCGACTTCGCCGGTTTCTCCGGCGCCGGAGATTCTGCGGCGGCGAGAGAATCTCCAACTGGCCGCTGTTGCGTGGCTATGGAGGCGAGAAAGAGCGAGCTGGTTCGGAGAACCAGGTGCCTTCTGCAAATGGCGGAGAGAGTCGGAGTTCTGGGTACGTTGGTGCTAGGGTTAGGGTTCGGAGGGGGAAGAGAGAGAGAGAGGAGAATGGCCATGGGAGAGAGAGTGACGAAGCTGGTTGTTCGTCATTGCTTTTGCTCAAGCTCGGAAAGCA
This sequence comes from Parietaria judaica, assembly GCA_954871525.1. Taxonomy (NCBI): domain Eukaryota; kingdom Viridiplantae; phylum Streptophyta; class Magnoliopsida; order Rosales; family Urticaceae; genus Parietaria; species Parietaria judaica. The sequence continues at coordinate 14,610,110 of OX940862.1, forward strand.
GAGAGATAATGTCAAGATTGTGTTGTCTGTGTGCTCTACTCAGAGTCAAGTCAAAACAATGTCGTTTTTGGAACTCATATCCTTTCGGAAATTAGTGTCGTTTCTTTGAAGCTCGTTATAAGTGTAATTAATAATTATTGGTAGACTGACATGTTATTCTTATTTGATAGGTTTATCTTTTTATATTATCCAAATGGTTAATTACAAACCATTTCATTTTGGCTATACAATTTTTTTTGCATTATTTATAGAGTTACAAATTATAATTATAATTGACTAAATAGACAAATATATAAGGCGTATTTCCGCATTAAGGGACCAACTTAACTCGGCTCAAGTTGATGTGTGGTGAAGAATGGCGAGCCTAATATATGATTCAACTTCCTACTACTAAAGTCATTGTCATGTGCTTGGCCTTCTACGTGTTCACAAAGTAGAGCTCATACACCACTTTGCCGGCGTTTTTAACGTCCGGTAATACTTCGCATAAACCAGAAGATACGTTGGCCGTACAAAATACAGAACCCGGTCGAATCAAAGAACTCATCGAGTTGGTAGATTCGTTGATAATTGCGTTGTTGATTTGTACTTAGCAAGATTGATCCCAAACCCATAATTGATCAACAAAGGTTCAAATTTCTTGTATTTATCAATAGGATAGCCTAGTGATAATTCCACATCACCTCTAAAGTGGAGGTTGTGGGTTCGATCTCCACTGCTGTCTTGAAAAATATATATATATATATATATATATATATATATATATATATAAATAAATAAATAAATGTACATAGCCTTATCATACATTAAATGTCGTTTATTGTGATTCGACATGAAATAGATAAAACGACAGCATAAAGACATTTGATTGTTTGGCCAAAAATACCCTCGTAGCTTTTCCATGGTGGATAAAACACTATACGTTATCCATATTCAAATCGGACAAACAAAACAAATCCAAGCCACCCAAAAACCATGAAACTGGAACTCTCATGGTTCGCCATTGCTGAGAGTTAAGCTCTTTCTCTTTCTTCAATGGATACGCTTCTCTCTTCTCAAACCCTCTTCCCTCTCTCAAACCACAAAGCCAGTGCTTCACTGTCCAGATCAAGCGCGGCATCGCTTCGGAATCCCGTCGTCGTTTCGAGCCTCAAAAAGCAGCAGAGTTTTCCGTCGCTGAAGCTTTCTCCGGCGATACCCCGAGAATGGATTTCTAACACGCAAAAGGGCTTGGCGGCTCTGGCTCTCTCGCTGGCGCTTAATTTTTCTCCGGTGATCTTCTCCAGCGACGCTGCGTTGGCCTCCGAGTTCAATGTGCTCAACGACGGCCCGCCAAAGGACACGTACGTGGTGGACGACGCCGGAGTTTTGAGCCGTGTGACGAGATCGGACTTGAAGAGGCTGCTCGCCGATTTGGAGAGCAGGAAGAATATCCGCATCAACTTCATCACTGTCAGAAAGCTCACGGTAAGTCCTGCTCAATTTCGTCTCTTTTACTCCGACATCAACGGAATCGAAGATCGCCATTGTAGTAAGCTTTGGCTTTCTCACAGATGGTATAATTTTTAGAAGCTATCCAAGATCTTCACATACATGTTTGCTTATCATCAAGAACAAAATATGTAATTAGGGTCGCGAATCTTGAACCAAATCGAACGAGACGGGTTATGAGCAAACATTATACTTGTTCTGTTTTGCTGTTAACATTGATGTGCTGTACTAAAACATTTGTGTTGTGGCAATGTGATTCCAGAGCAAAGCCGACGCGTTTGAGTACGCCGACCAAGTACTGGAGCGGTGGTACCCGACCCTCGAAGATGGCGACAACAAGGGCATCGTCGTCCTCGTCACCAGCCAGAAAGAAGGCGCCATCACGGGCGGTCCATCATTCATCAAAGCCGTCGGAGAGAACATCCTCGACGCCACCGTGTCCGAGAATCTTCCCGGTACCTTCCCTTTCCCCTCTCTTTAGCACCAAAAAAGCTCACGACACTAAAAATTCTAAAACGGCAAAAACGTCTTTTCAATCCCAGTCTTGGCTACGGACGAGAAGTACAACGAGGCCATTTACAGCAGCGCAAAGCGCCTCGTCGCCGCCGTGGACGGGCTGCCAGACCCAGGCGGGCCCCAGGTGAAGGACAGCAAGAGGGAGTCCAACTTCAAGAGCCGGGAAGAGACAGACGAGAAGCGAGGCCAGTTCTCGCTCGTCGTTGGAGGGTTGCTCGTCATCGCCTTCGTCGTTCCGATGGCACAGTATTACGCTTATGTCTCGAAGAAATGAATGAGGATATGGCTAATAAGATTGGTCCATGTACATTTTTTCCTGTAAATTTCTTGTTCATGTGTATCGACGATGTTATAATTATGATATTGATTGAGGAGAGGTTTTGTCAAGTATATATAAACTACTCAAAAAGTTTGGACTTGTTTTTTTTTTTTTTTTCACCAAACAAACCATCTAATGTCTTGTCTTAATGCAATCTTGCAAATATGGTATAAAAAAATAAGAAACAGCATACGTTTCTGAAAAAATCCCCGAATCCGTTTTTTTTTAATATATTAAACTCCTTTTTTTTATTAGTTATTTATAATTGTAATTTAATATGGACTGTCATATGTAAATCTGTCCGTTGAATTTAATTTACATTTTCATAGAAAACTAATTTAAAAAAAAAAAAAAACAGAACCAGAAATTTTTGCCATAATTTGCAAAAACCGTACCCACCGTTTTTTATAGCCCTAGACTTATGTTTCTCAAGTCGATTGGTTTACAAGTGGAGTAGCTGGAAAAGACGGGCCGGTTACGATCTAACGGCTATGCTCGATCGACGCCTTAGTATATAGCCATGTTATGAACACAAGTCATTAAGAGAGAAAATCGGAAGTCATAAGAGTGGAAGTCTTAAGAGTGAGAATTTCTTGGAAACTTCTCTCCGGAATCGCTGCAAATTCCGAGACGGATAAATTGGAAAGCGGGAATGTAGGCAAGTGACCGAGAACTCTCGAGTTTGTAATTGTTTTTTTATTTTAACAGATTTTTGATTGACAATCTCCAACCCTTTAAATATGCAGAGGTACCGAACTACGTTAACGATCTATTAACTCCTCGTGTTCATTTACTTTTGTTGTTCTCGAGATTGGATCAGATCGGGTTTCAGATTAGGGTTCTAAAACCAATGTTAAACGACAAATTATGGCACGAATTTTGGCTTCAGGGCAATAAAGATTCATTTGTTAGAACTTCTTTTGGTTCAATAGCTTGGAGTTACTTAGTACATATTTGATGATACACCACAATATAATTCAGAACTTGAGCTTCAGAAGGAAAGGCATTTCGTCCGAGAAAGGCGGATCAGAGAACTTCCCCGTAAGTATCTGAGAAGAAACAAACCGGTTCGCTGCCTCTGTATAGTGAATCCCGTCCCAGTTGATGTAATCGGAGCTGTCATCGCATCCTTTTGCGGTGACCGATGTTCCGTTCAAGATCTGCGTTTGTCCACAAGAAACCCTAGAATCGTAATTAAATGGCGGTCCCCCGGAGCCGCAGCAAGCCATGATCGGCTGCTCAAATCCTGCAGATAAGATCAAACATGAGGACAAGAGCTTGGAACTGTGCTCGTTGAACAGAGAAGAACTTTAGCACTAACCGTATTTTGAGAAGTTCGCAATGAGATTGGACTTGATTGAGAAGATATCGACGTATGTGACGTTCGCGTCAGGATACTGACCCTGAAGCTTTTTGCAGAGAGCGTGGAGCTGGAGATTGAACAGCCTCGCGGCTTGGTTGTGCGCGCTCACACACCCCGCTGCATCGAGCTTCGACGGCTCCGTCCCGAATTTGACGACATTCTGCGTCAAACACCCGACCGGACCGGTGTTGTGGATCCAGAAGTACCTAGCGCCATTGTCGTACAGCCTCTGAGGAAGCAGCAAAGCCAGTGAAAAAAATGAAGAAAGTGGCCAGTTTCTCATTAGTACTATTACCTGCAGATCAGTATGCACTCTACGAATCCGGATACCATTTGTTCTTTTTCTTTTTTTAATTCGCAGCCGGAACTCCAGTTCCGGATTTCTAAAAAAATTCAGTAACATATATATATATAAATAACAGCTAGTTAATCTAAATCCTCGGATCGAGTTTCAAGTTCAACATTAGCCATTTATTTATAATTAAGAAAACAGAATCCGAAAATGGTAGTTCTGGAAAAGCGACCGAGAAACAGTTTCCTTTTTCCAGAACCGGAATCCAAATATTCTAAATTTTTCATTTTTATTTTTTGGAACAGGAAATAACTCCCGTTGTGTTTTTTTCCAGTACGGAAAGGGTACTTCCAGTTCCGTATTACAGAAAAGGAAGAAAAAAATCACATTCGGAGTTTCCGGATCCTCATATTTACAGCAAGTTGTAAAATCTGACCTTTATCCCAGTTTCGAAGTCGGCCAAAGTTGACGGTAATGACGCGACGACCTGATCAAACGTTTTGGAGTAAAACGCGCCAGCGATGTCATTCTGTCCGATGTCGAACATGTAAAGCCCGTTCTCGAAATACTCCTTCTCCGGTAGATATTTAGCAAACTTTCTTCCTAAGTTGATTAAAAAAAACATATTAATCCTCTCCATATTGAAAAAAAAAAGAACAAAAGAACTTTATGAACAACAAACCTTTCTCCAGAAACTCCAGAACCCGGGATTTGAACCGCAGAAATTGAGAGACCTGAACACCAAACGAAAACTGACTAATTGAGTCAGCCGTCGCCGGGAGGATCCTTGATCCGGCTGTCGCGAAGTTGCATCCTTTCCGGAAGCTCGGCGCGCCGACCGAATCCAGATACGCGTTGAGAAACGGCAGGTCCATCGCGTCCACTTCATCATTTTAACCACAGAAGAAAAAAAAATCTAACTCAGAGAAAATTAAGCTATATAAACAGAGCAGAACAGAGTAAAGCAGAGCACAATGTACAGAGAAAATCGACAATGAGCCTTCCGTCGCAGTATCTCCCGGTCGGGGAATCGAAGTAGCTGTGTCCATAGGGAGTATTAATGCTTTCAATCCCGGCGGAGACGAGATCGCCGGTGTCGGAGTTGGAATCACCGAAGTTGAACACGGCGGGGAAGTTGAAGTGGACGGAATCGGATAAAGAAACGAAGGCGGCGAAGGCGAGAATGAGAAGAACCCGAGCCTTGGAAGCCATGGGTAAGTAAGAGCAGGGGATTTATGTTTGTTGGTGCTTCAAGGCTTGAATATGTTAGAGGCACCAGCAATGACAACAGCTTTGTGGGCCCAACACTGTCAGTTTGTTAGGCTATTATCAAACTTTGCTTTCAGTTATGGGGAAAAAGTTGATTAAAGCTACAGACTAGTTAGCAGTATTGCAGTCGGTTTGGACCCGCAGCCTATGCCCGCACCCGGGGGGGGGGGGGGGGGGGGGGGGGTTCACCCAAAAAATATCTGGAGACGGATTGTCTGTCCTTAGACTTGGGGCGGGATTTGCCCTCCCAAAATTTTCCGCGAGATGGGCAACCCGGGCAGGGGTTACCGGTGAGCGAAAAATCGCGGGTGGGTCTAGTTAGCAGTCATGCCCCTTAAGTTGTATGTGTATAATTTCAGCCTTTAAATTTAAGTTTTAGGAATAATGTTCTCTAATTTTTATTTATTTCTTACTTTATTAAATAGCAAATAGCCACAGACGAATTAAAAAAAAAATTAATGTAAACAATACCGACTTACTTCAATTATTATTATTATATATATATATATATATATTTTGTATTAGTAATAGAAGGATATCATTTATCAATATGTTAGATTGTGGAACAATAGTGAAGCAATTAAAGCGTTAAATCATCGAATAAATGTTGGGGTAAATTTGACAAATATTAATAATAAAAAAATGATGATAATACCTTAATTAATTCACTGGTTGAATGATGGGGCAAGTTAATTTTGTTATAATTTAATGCATATGCATGCCTAAATTTTATTACCAAAATGCACATACGATCAGTGTTCATGAGGCACATATGCCATTGCCAACTACTCTTAGTTAAAACTTAAAATATAGAATAATAGAAAACAACCTTTTTGGTAATAAATTATGCAAATAACTATATTTCAAGTTCCTATATCAGTAAAAGAATTATTAAGTTTAGATAAGGCTAAGAACCTTGACCACTTGAACTTTAACCGTTTAAGTCCAACGTTTAAACCCTCGTGACACCAACTACTAGAAAGATACTAATGAGTTGAGAAATTTACTGAGAAGGTCTACTAAGAGACGGCCATCGCAAAACCTTCCGTTCGGGGATTTGAAGTACAGCTCGCCGTATGGCGCCTCCAAACGGCCGCCGAGGCCGGAAACGAGCTCGCCAGTGTCAGAGTTCGAGTCTCCGAAGTTGAAAACCGCCGGGAAATTGAACACCGTGGAATCCACCACCGCGTAGGGCAGCAACAGGACGAGAAACGCAGTGACAATGTGGAGGAACATTATTGTCACGTGAATACAACAGAACGAAGACGTTGATATTCACGTGTGTGATAATATGGGAATGTTTTGGAGGTATTTATGCCACCTGACCTGTTGCTTTGAAATGTGGGAAGGCAAAACGAGAGTAAAGCAAGGTTTTATTATTTATTTATGGATTGACCATTAAGCCCTCGCATTGTTTGATTGGCTCAAGGGTGCGTTAGGCGATAGCGTATCTAATATTGACTTTTTTAGGTCTGTGGCTGATACGATGATTTAGGGGAGGGAATTAGGGGGGTATTGTGTCGGGTAATTATATGGAAGGGGCAGATTTGATATTTTTGGAAAATGATGGGACTGAAAATATCATGGTTGGCAAGCAATGGGTAAAATTTCCTTACACGGATGTGCTTAAAACGCTGATACGTAAATGGGAATGTTGTGTTTGAAAAGAGTATTGCTGAAAACGTGAGACGACATGACGTTTCACATGAATAAGTATACGTTAAATGAAGAAGAATTCTTTTACATGTTATTAAATTTTTTGTATTTTTATAGATGCTTAAATTAAACCTATAATTTTTTGACGGTAAAGTTTCAATGTCTTAGACCGGCAGTGGCAGAGACAAAGTAAGATAAAAATGGAATCATCAAGTGCTCGTTTTTTTTTCTCTCTCACTATTTTGTATATCTTCAATATGTTAGTTTATAATGGCATAAACTCAATTTATGTGTTTTTTTTTTTTTACGTTAAAAGTTATCAATTTTTTAGGCCGACAATGGCAGGGAAAAAGTTAGATTTACGAATAGAATTCTCAAGTACTCGCAATTGGTTTTTTATATTATGTATTTCTTCAAAATGCCGCTAACAAATTTTTCTCTCCTTAAGAAGTGACACGTGTCTGAGACCTAAGACCTAATGACATTAAAAAAAAATTAAATCAAGTGGACAAATTTAATCATATCCAGTAAGACTTTAAATTTCATTCTATATTATATTGCACGTGTCATTAGTCCAATCCTTTTGCTTTGTAGGAACTACTGTGATAACAAACTTTGATGAGCAACAAAATAGTAAAAAATTAGAAATTTGATCGTAAAAAGGAAATATGCTACATGAAAATGAAAACTTTGAAAACTTATGCCCTATTGACCCTTGAAAACATAAAAATAAGATATTAGAAACATTGAATGATATGTCGTTTTGTTATAAACGACAAAAATACTTCAAAAGAAAAACGACACGTATTTCACGCAGCAAATCTGTGAGACGACAGAAGAAGAAAAAACAGCTTAAACCCTCGTAAATCGTATCGGAAGAGAATCAACAATGGCGGAACACGAGCTGAACCCGTCGGAGCCTCCGTGCCTGAACCTGCTCGCAGCTTTCCTCGCCATGGAACCCACGCCCTCACTCATCGCATTAGCCAGGTTGCTAAGCTCCCCGAGCTTAATTTGTTCGTCGTCTATGTCTTACTCCGACTTTTGATAGGAGATCCTCTCTTCGTTTGCTTCTGATGTGTTAGGGTTTGTGGAAAAGGTTCAGTCACGGAGTCGGTTCAGAGGTTCATTTGGAGACATTGCATAACTGAAACCGTAAGATTGCAGATTCATGGCTTCCATTTTTGTTGTGCTTAAAGCTTGGTCGCGTGATCGTTGGTTGATCGCAGAGTGGGAAGTTTCATGATCCGTATGTGAAGAACTTTCTGAAGAAGCTGATTAGCGATGCTGAGCTGAACTCTTGTCCGGTTATCGATGAAATATACGAATGTTATGCTCATTACATGGCTTCCTTGAAGGTATAACAAAGAATTGAGACTTTTGTTTTGGTTGCTAACATTATATATTGTGTTGGTTTGGCTGATTTATTATGAATTTTGCGTGTAATGTGTTTGAAGGACGATTTTGCGGGGAAGGAAATTCCAAGGGTCGTCAAACGCATTTCGTTTCTTTTTCCCGATGGTGAGAATGAAACCGTGATTTTGTAGCATCATTTGCAGTCTTTTTTGCTCTTGTTGCTGATAGTGTAATTTTTTTTTTCCTTCAGAATGTTCGGAACTTTCAAGTTGTCCCAAGTCAAAGAAACTGGTGATTCCGCTCCAAAGCTCTCTGAACATGCTCGAAGGAGATACCGGGTTTGATTTATTGTTGCTCGTCGATACATGATCAACCATGTTAATCTAATAACTTTTTTTTATCTTCTTATGAAGTTGTCTTTTTTTCTTCTTTAGGTGTTCGGTTTGGCCATCGAGCCTTTATTTGTCGGAGTTTATACTCTCTTTTCCAGAGCTATTCTCTAACAAATCGTGTTTTGAGGTAATGGTATTCAATTACATTTTGGCTGCATTGTGCTGATTAATTTTGCTGACTATATTGTGATTTCACTTCCGCTCGAGCCATTAGATTATTGTTTGTTTCTGGCTTTCTGATTTTTCGGTTTCCGATTCCTGGTGCTGAGTTATGAAGTTTTTGTTTGGCTTCACAAACTAGAACAGGTTGGCTCAGGAGTGGGTTTAGTTGGAATTTGCCTTGCCCACGTAAAAGCCTCCAAGGTATATTCTCAAATTAAGTGTTTGCTTCAATTGTAAAGGTGAGATGACAACTCAAATATGAAAACACAAGGGTATTGAAAGAAAAAAAAAATCAGGTAAATTTATAACCTTTTCTTTACCAGTTTGGTGGGGACCCGGACTACAACCATCTTCGGACTGTACGTCCGTCCGCCCCTTAATCACATACATTATTGCTTGTTTGATTTAGGTGGTACTAAGTGACGGTGACATGTCAACGCTAGCAAACATGAAGTTTAATTTGGAGTCAAATAGCTTGGGTGTTTTAACTGCTATAAAGAACGCTACTGATGATCCGAGTAAGGTAAATCATTCAACTGTCATTCAAACTTTGTGGCTAAGAGATTGAATGAAAAACGGAACTTCGTTGCCTGAAAATTGATAAATCATAGAAACAATGCAGGTGAAGTGCATATATCTTCCTTGGGAATCTGCAGAAGAGGGACAGCTTCAGAGTTATATGCCTGACATAATGTGAGTATCGTTTTTGTGAATAGTGTTAATTTCAAAGCATTTGACACAAATGCCCCTTAAAATTTTCTCGTTGGTGCATTTCCCTCTAAATTTTAAAGAGCATTCAGCATAGCTAGCCATCTCGGCATTATTTTGATGCACTGTTACCTGAATTTTGGTGGAAAATACCTCGTTTCTACCATAAAACTGATATGTGACCTTACTAACGTAAAAAAGAGAGTATATTTTTATTTTCTTACTATATTCAGTAATATTATAGATAATAATTTTTCCCTTGATAATATCATGTATGTAGATAATATTTTTCTATAAAATTTATAAAAGATGTGTGAATTATGGCCCAAAATAAAATTCAGGGGCTAATTTTGAATTCTGCTGAAATTGTCTAGGGACTATGGATGAACCCATGAGATCATTTTGTGAGTTTGACTATAATTATCATTTGCGTCGTTTAATCGATTGGCTAGGCATAAGTACCAGAATCAGCGTGCTAATTCATCTCTTCTCATCGTTCAGCTTAGGTGCCGATGTGATTTACGATCCTCTATGCCTCCCTCATCTCGTTCGATTACTCAAAACCCTTCTGAAGATTTCTCGTCCCAACATAGCAAAAAACGACATCCAAGGCTCTTCACTCGAGGACATTCGTATCACAGATGAGTTCAAAACGCCAGAAACCAATCTTGCTTCGAGATTAGGATCGAGGAAAGGTCCGGTGGCGCTTATAGCGTCGGTGATTCGCAACATCGACACATTCAGTTGCTTTCGTGAGTTGGTTGAAGCGGCAAGCCTTACCATGACGGACATTTCTGAAATGATCAAGCCTGTCAATCTGCTTGCTTACATGCAATCGTACGATGGACCGGATATACGTCTATTTATGATCTCTTATTCATGATTTCTTTTACTTCCCTTCAAATTATCCAGAGCAAATTATTTATATATATATTTTTACGAATTACATCAATCTTCGTTTGTCAACGGATACCGAACATGTTAAGTGTTGTTGCACTTGTATGTTATTGTACTGTTTTTATAAAATTTTATAAAAATATGTAAGATATATTATTAATAATCTTAAAGATTATATGTTATATCATAAGTCTCACATCTATTTCATACTAATTTTTTCTCCACAATTGGCTGCTAAGCACTGAGATTTTTAATCCCACATCGATTTATGAAAGAGCAATTTATTAGACAAGGAACTTTATATACAAACAATTATTAATAACACAATTGTCTTATTTAAGGAAACTTTAGTTCCCATGAACTCTTTCTCACTAAAAATTAATGTCATAAACACATGTTATGAAGTCAATAGCAAAGATAGGAATAAAGAGACAAGACAAATGGGAATAATAATGATAGATTGAAAATAGTAATCAAGAATTAATTGTAATGGTTAGTGACAAAAATGTAAAGAAACGAGATTAAGCAGTTAATTATCATAAACCATAAAGAACCCTCCAGGCTAGTTATCTAGCTAGTAAACTAGTAAAAATTACTCTAAAACACAGTTAAGAATTATCAATCTTGCCTTCATTTTTGTTATTAAATCCATTTTTGTATTACTTAAAGTTTGTTGATGGTTGATCCGAGAGTGAGATGCATATATGCGTACTTTCCTCGCTATTTTTTCACTTTAGATCTATGTCACCTCAGTTGATAAAAAAATTTAGTACATATGTTACCAATTACCCTTGAAAATTAACGAAGTTTAGGTGAATCAAAATAGAGAATATAAAAAACTTTTATTGTATATTTTTTTAAAGTATGTCACTGCAAAAAGAATATTTATGGCAAAACACCCACAAGTTACTCATATTTTTCTTTATTTTTTTGTCAAGGCAAAAATTTACAATTTATAGAAAGTGTTTCCGTAAAGTACTTAATTTCATTCAATTTAATGTCTTTTGTAAAGTGTCATGTTACACGTTCTAAGTGGTCCATATTAATATATACAGTGGGTTTCATTATTTGATTTGCAAAAATATTAAGTAGTTATGCCGTAATTAGTCCATAAAATAAACGATATTTGATAAACTCGAGGGAAATACTATTTTCCACTCTTCCGTAACACTCTGTGGTGCTGACGATCGGGGCAGAAGGAAGGAGCTCCGAAGTAGAGAGAGACGTCACTCCTTTCCAGTGCTGAAATCGCCGATTGAAAATGTCGGAGCTCCGAGATGTGGAGCTCATCCATGCATGGTCTCCTCCGAGATCGCTCAGTACTTGCCTCATGTACTCCTTCGCACAGGTCTCTCTCCCCTCGATTCCTCGATTTCCATTTCGTAAACCGATAGTTCCAGGATCTTGATTTGTATGTATCTATGTGCCTTTCTAATTTCGAATTGATTTCTGGTTGAAGATTCATTTTTCTCTAGGATTTTTCTTCAAGGCTTGATTAAAAGATCGATCTCTTGCTATTTTCATTCGGTTATTATGATTGTATAAAACTAGATATATACCTTGAATCTTACTGGATATGTATTCGTATTTTCACTCATCTGAGAATGGTTTTTGTGAAGTTTCGTGTTTATTAGCACTAGTTCTTCAAACTCGGTTCTTGTCTGCTAATGCAAGCTTTGTAATTTTCTTTGGGATTTTACTCAGAGAGACGATATGGAAGTGCTCGACGAGCCGCTGTATGCAAATTATCTTCGGGTGACGGGTCGTGACAGGCCGTATAGAGAGGAACTGCTCTCGAAAGTCGTATGTTGCTGAAAGTTGCCTTATTTTTTTTAATCTGAAACAGGAACATATACGACTTTCTTACTGGTTTTCTTTTCACTCGATAATTGTCTTTTCTTATTTATCTTTGATTGCTAAAGTTATATCTGGGTTTCCCGTCTTGAATTTATTCTCTCAATGTGTAGGAAGCCGATGGAGATAAGGTTATAAAAGAGGCCATTTTCGCCCCGGGAGAAAAGAAATACAGATTCTGTAAGGTCAGGAGAGATAGTATAAAAACATGATATTTGCGTTTTGAAAACGACCATTCTGTAAAGGTTTCTGATTTAGCTTCAAGTTGACGAAATCGCATTTCAAGCTTTGGATTCTTAAAACCAACTTTAGAATTCTTAGTCATCTTATCCTCGAGAGTTGGAATAGCAGTTTGTTTTGACTAATTATATTTCTCAAGATTTTGTATCAGAAGTGACTAACGTGATGAATTCGTGCCTTTTTCGTGCGTTTTGTTTCGCATGCCGCAGCATATTGCTAAGCACTGGGTGCCTGGCTTGTCTAGTGATTTACTGAAGAAAGGAAAGCATTTCTTGTTGATAAGGAACCCACTTGATATTTTGGTGAGTTGTTATGATTTTAGTCTTTTATACAAATCATTTGTATATTATCCCAAGTTAATATATTTTGAAATTTCTCTACCAGCCATCCTTTGACAAGGTGGTGCCTCCGTCGTTTCTTGAGCTAGGTTTTGCGGAGCTGATAGGCCTACACGGTGAGCTCTCAGCGTTGGGAAAGCCCCCACCAGTAATTGATTCAGAAGAACTCCGAAAAAACCCCGAAGTATTTAATTTCTCCGCTGTTGAATGATACATTCACATGATTCTATGATTTTAAATTGTTAGTAGTTATGGAGTTTACTTTTGGTCACTTCTGTTCGTTTTTATGCAGGCGACGTTGCGTGGGCTTTGTGAGGAATTAGACATTCCATTTCAAGCTGCAATGCTCAAGTTAGTATAGGATATTTCTCAAGTTTTTTTTCTTCTTCAAGTTGATAGCATCAAATTAAATATTCCATTTTCGACATTGAAAAATCAACATATACTGTATGCAGTACAATTATAAATATTCATCTTCACTCATATGACATGTTTTGTCCCGGACACTATACAGATGGGACGCTGGTCCAAAACCGATAGATGGCATATGGGCTCCTTGGTGGTATAAAAATGTACATAAATCGACTGGTTTCCAAACACCGAAGAAGTATCCCGTGGTATGCCATTTTTGATGATTTGACTCCAAAGCTCCATATTTATAAGCTTTGGATTCTTTCCGTAACATGCATCGCAAATATAGGAACACAGATAGATTACAAAGTTAAGGTAGTTGAGCAAACAGGGCTTTAAAGAGTTGACTTTCTTCGCATGGTCAGCCATTTCCGATGTCTCTGTACGATGTGCTGGAGCAAAGTCAGCCTTTATACAACTTGCTTCGTCGTCATTGCAAGCAGAAATCAAACCTCCTGAAGTCCCCCTTGCCCACTCCCGATCTCCCGGTCCCTGCCAATGAGAAGCTACTAGCTTGGGTGGGTGATCAGATGCTTCCGCGTGACAGTGCAAAGGTATCTTACAATTGCATATATTATGTATTTATTATCTCTACAGTTAAATAGTATAATTAAAGCTTATTAGATGATAAACTTACATTGAGATTAGTTAGGGTAATTATGATTATTTTGAAATTAGTAGATGAGTCATGGAAAAGTTACTTTCTAATTTTAATTTCTTCACTGTCATGTTCTTAAGGTTTCTGTGTTCGACTCTATTGTCCAAGGAGGAGATTCGGTTTGGGAGGGACTCCGAGTTTACAATGGAAAGATATTCAAGCTTGAGGATCATTTGGATAGGTCAGTGAAAAGAAAAACTTAGATATTTTAATAGTAAATACACTTCAAGGATCCCGTAACGAATCAAATTATTTTTCCATGTTGCAGATTATTTGACTCGGCAAAGGCGTTGGCTTTCAACAACGTGCCGACACGCGAAGAGGTAGTGATTTTGTTTCGGAAATCGGCACTCGGCTCTATCAGAAGTTAGTGATCATCCTCATAAGCTATTTGACAAGAGCAGGTGAAAGAAGCCATCTTCAGAACTCTTATACGGAATGGGATGTTCAACAATTCACACATTCGTCTAAGTCTTACCCGTGGAAAGAAGGTATTTGATATGCATAACTAACATTGTAATTATATATATATATTGAATTCATAGATCAGATATAACATAACGTTTAGTGCTGTTACTGGACTGAAGATATCATTTTCCTATGCAACAGCACGGAATTTTTATAATGTATATATTCAAATGAAACAACCTTTTGAAATATATTTATGTTTTGTTTTGTTTTGTACTCTGATAATGTCTTAATTCTGATCATGAAAGTATTTGTATTTTCCCAGGTTACTTCGGGAATGAGTCCAGAATTCAATCTCTATGGTTGCACACTAATCGGTAAATGGGCATAGTTACATATTGATCAATGGGATGATGATTTTATTTGGATATGTTTCTCAGAATTATTTTAGTGTTCTAAACTTGCTTTCCAAGGAACATAAAGATGCTGTTCTGAAAATGTTCCATGTTTTTTTTAAAAGGTTACTTGTAAGTCCATTTCTTGGTGATTACTTATGCTTATAAATTTAAAAAATTAGAAGGAAAAAGAAAACATCGAAACCTGTTTCGTGGCAATGGACTGAGGTTAAGTGTTATGGGATTTTAACAATTCTTGCCAAAACAACGAAGAGTATAAAATCCTCCCTTAAATACATTTCCGCAAGTCCGGATCTTAATATTATTTCCTAACCATAACATGTATGTTTGCTCAATATTTGTAAATTATTTGTGCAGTTCTTCCTGAGTGGAAACCCCCAGTCTATGACAATACACACGGTATAATGCTGGTAACAGCTACTACTCGCCGTAATTCACCAAATGTAAGATACTTTTATCTCATTAGTTTCTTTTGTAGACCTATTTGCTCATTTTAAGCAAAATAAAAGGATTATAGACCTACTTGTGTGGAATATTCTGTAGTAACCATTGCATAATGTTGCAGAGATTTGACACATACATTGATTGATTCCATTGACTAAGGGTTTTCTTTTTCTTCTCTATTTTCAGAACTTGGATTCTAAGATTCACCACAATAATCTCCTCAATAATATTCTTGCAAAGGTATTGTTTATTCTGCATAAAAGTTTCTTATATACCTAAGGATAGTTGATACACCAGTGATAACCACTGACTCGAACCTTTCGATGTAATTCATTTCAACTTTTAATATGTAGAATGCCTGGTCATCAAAACTCGGGTCATTAATATGAATGCACATATATAGACGAGGGTATTTCTGTGATTTCCTCGTCTTGATTTTGATATGGCATATTGGATAGTGCAGATAGAAGGCAATAATGCAAATGCCGGTGATGCAATCATGCTCGACAAAGATGGTTATGTGTCGGAAACAAATGCTACAAACATCGTGAGCTTCTCTCTTTGTAGTATTTTTGTCATTTCATTTGAAGTATAGGAAAATCATTCTCAATAAACGATGAGATCGAGTTATGCATAGAAAAATAATGCTCTATAAATTAGAATCGTTGAAATCATTCTTTCTGTATGCAGTTTCTGGTAAAGAAAGGCCGTGTGTTGACACCTCATGCTGATTATTGTCTTCCGGGAATTACCCGAGCTACTGTAAGCTTTTTCATTCTCTTATTTCATCGATGTCTCTAATGGATGAACCCTTTTTACGCCTTTTTAATTCTATGGTATTTTTTTAGGTTATGGAGCTCGTCGTACAAGAGAAGTTAGTCTTGGAGGAGCGTAGAATCAGCCTTTCTGAGTTCCACACTGCAGATGAGGTTTTTAAATAATTCAATCATCACATAAAATAATCATAATCTAAATTCCAAAGTCCAACCAATGATCAATAATTCTATCATAAAAAATAATTAAAAAAATAATAAAACTGAAAGCATAGTCCTTCTATAACATTTCAGACAAACTATATAGATTACATAATGCCATCGATAATAGTAGGAACATTGTGCCATGCAGGTATGGACCACTGGGACTATGGGAGAACTCACTCCGGTAAGAGCCGATACTCTTCTCGGTCAAAATTTCATTACAAACACATACATAAGTAATTGATCATAATCAGGCAAAGAAAAATCGATGTTAAAAGGTAATACTAATGTCATCTTAAGTTCTAGGTCTATAGATCAGTCAAAACCGATTAAGACATGGCACGCACATGGGCACGAAATTACACACGTACCTATAATATTAGTTCATCTGTAGCTTGAAACCAATAGTTGAGCATTTCGATTTCTTGTCATTTTGGTTATCAGGTTGTGAAGATTGACGGCCGTGTGGTTGGAGACGGGAAAGTGGGACCAGTGACGCAACAATTGCAAAACGCTTATAAAAAGCTGACGAAAGATTCAGGAGTGCCCATACCAACATATCCGGGAATTTTGTAAGATCAATCTAAAATATGTGATTTCTCACCTCACATGTGAGATTCATAGCCTTGACAATGAATTGTTTGAATAAAGAAGCAATACTCATCAAATTTTGAAGCTTGGAATATCTGCAAGAATGTTAATAAAGGACATGGCGGATTGATGTCCATTATTCTTTTATTTTATTTTTTTGGTAGAGTGCGCTTTTTTTTTTCCTTCAGTTTTTTATATCGTGGGATTTGAATTGTACATCTCAAGAATCTCAAGAATACAAGTTCAAATACTCAACCACTGAGCTAGCTCTTATTGATACGTCGATCATCGCTTGATTTCAACGTTCACGTATAACAATTGTTGTACAAGCAAAACGGAAAGTATTGATGCGGATGTCTTCGGTTTAATTTCGTTTCAATGCTACTAATTGTTGCTTTCTTTTTCGACTTCTATAATAGCTTGTCTAACATGTAGATTGTAATATACTTTTAAAAAGATATAAAAAAAAATAAAAAATTATCGTGTTGTTTGTTTTCCTCTCCTTTGTTTAGCTGTCGTATAAACATTTTTGCGTTTCCCACTTCATTGTCGTATCTTTTTCGCTTTCGTTGATGATTTTGTTGTCGTTTATTAAGCCATTGTCTTCAAAGCTCTCAAGATATAATTCTCAATTCTTAATTGGCCAAAATTCATCAATCCTAAAAGGCATTTCGTAAACAAATAAAACATGCAGCGTTGCTCAAAACTAATTTTAACGAGAGCTGTCAATCACGCATTCAATTAGTTTTAAAAGTCGATTAACCACGTCGCTCCGTCATTAACGACGTGTACAAAGACTTCAACACCAAATAAAATATATTTATAAAAGACGCATTATAGTAGATATTGAAAATTTCACCCGTAAAAAAGTTAAATTTATACTGCCATTAAAATTAAAATATTAAATACTTATATCGCTGTTAACCCGTTTCTATACGTATACGTCGAATATCTTTTCAAAGAGGACCTAACCAGGTATAATAGTATAATTATACCTAAGAAGATATCTAATAGTACAATTATGTGTACAAAATTCAGAGTATTTGTTTAAATTGTTTGGATATTCTAAATATTTTATTAATAAGTAGGCACAAGCTTTCGTGTGGAATGCACACTCTCTCATTAGTTTACAATAAATGTGTATGATATTGCAGCTTCCACAATCTCTAAAGAAACACTATTTTTATGCAAGTCCAATGTGCTCTCTTTTGGTAAGGCTCTTTGATTCCTTTATATATGTAGAGTGTGGAATGCACATTTCTCTTAGCTTTCCCTACATATGATCATCCCTATTAGTGCTTGCCTAATCACAATCTCACTAATTAATTCTAATCACTAATTGATACTACGTTGCATGAACCGTGATATAACAAGCTATATCCATTTTGAGCAGAAAACATAACTAACCCCCTAATATATGGAAGCGTGTCTTGTATATCAAGCCTTCATGTTAAGATTAAGGTTTGAAAATAACGGCGGTTTCACGGGTTTTAGAGCTTCATAGCACTGGGCGGATTTACGATACAAATTTCAGTAGTCTAAGTATTGCAGGATAGCTAGTTAAGCATAATTAATAAAAAAAAAAATTGGTAAAATTGAAGAAGAAAAAAATTTGAACGTTTTCCAAAATTTTAAGGGGAATACAACTCTCTTTACAATATACATAGATTCGCAAGACTCTTGTTGCAAATTATTCATCGGTATACCGATAAAATCGGAATTATCATTATGTGAAACATAAGAGCCTATAAAACTCGTATAAACCAATGCGCAAAAAAAAAAAAAAAAAAAAAAAAAAAAAAAAAACTCGTATAAACCATGATATGATATAGATTATAGACTATATGAGAAGCTAGTGTCAAGTATTATAGAGTATTTTTTGAGATAATGGGTGAGAAAGTTACTTGTAAATTTTGACAACTATCAATAAAAAGCAAGCAACACTTCCATGCTTAGTGCTTTCCACATAAACCCACCTCTCTTCCATGCCAATATTTGCACCCTCGTTCTATATAAATACTCTCAAACATGGCGTGTGTTCACCACAAGCATTACTAAACAATCAAATCCTTCTATTCAAACATATCCACTTCCCCCTTTGAAACACTCCATGGCTTCACTTCAAGCTCAAGACAGAACCTCCAACTTCCAAGTCGAAATCCCGGTCCGCAACCCTAAACCGGCGGAGCAGAAAGAGCCCGAAACCGACGGCTCCAACGAAATCTTCCAGAGGGCGCAGTGGCTCCGGGCCGCCATGCTTGGCGCCAACGACGGGCTCGTCACGGTGGCGTCCCTTATGATGGGTGTTGGCTCCGTTAAGAAGGACGTCAAGGCCATGCTCCTCGCTGGCTTTGCCGGCCTCGTCGCCGGGGCCTGCAGCATGGCTATCGGCGAGTTTGTCTCGGTCTACACCCAGTACGACATCGAGGTGGCGCAGATGAAGCGGAAGGCCGAAGCCGGGTCGGAGGCGGGCCAGAAGGAGTCTCTCCCGAACCCTCTGCAGGCGGCGATGGCATCAGCGTTGGCATTCTCGGCGGGGGCAGCAGCACCGCTGCTGGCGGCTGCGTTCATAAGCGAGCACAGGCTGAGGATGGGGGTGGTGGCGGCGGTGGCCAGTGTGGTGCTCGTAGCGTTCGGGGCGGGGGGAGCGGTGATTGGCCGGACTCCGGCGGCGAAGTCGTGCGCTCGGGTTTTGATCGGCGGGTGGATGGCCATGGCGATCACGTTCGGGCTGACCAAGTTGATCGGCTCGACCGGTCTTGAAATGTGAATTTCATGTGTTTTGAAGCTCCATGCATTAAAAAGGTTTTGGACTTGGGAGTAAGAAAAACACTTGGGTTGTAACTTATAACTAAAGAAGCCAATATAACAAACAAAACAAGATTGGCATTTCCTCCTAGTCACGTGACACTCGTGCTACGACTATTTAAGTCATTACTAAGAGGTACGTGCAAATTAGACCCCTCAATTTATACAAAATAAATGGCAGAAGTAAATTAACAACATAGTAAAACGAT
Organism: Parietaria judaica; assembly: GCA_954871525.1. NCBI lineage: Eukaryota > Viridiplantae > Streptophyta > Magnoliopsida > Rosales > Urticaceae > Parietaria > Parietaria judaica. The sequence continues at coordinate 14,629,885 of OX940862.1, forward strand.
TTTTAATTAAATAAATATAATATGTTTTACTTTTTAAGTCAAATATACTATTGTTTTTTCATCAAATAATAATCTAAACTAATACATATATTTCAAGTAGAAAAAATATTAAATTTCATATTAATTGACACTCAAAAAGCCAATCCACAAAAAAAAAAAAAATCTATTTATTTCTAAAACAAAGGGTCATCTACACCAAAAGGCCTAAAACAATACTGTTTCTACAATTTTCATAACGGAAAGTTGAAATCCACATATTGGACCAATCCTGTGTTATGCTTCACGAAAGGGGAAAAAATGAAAATATGGTCATAGCTACAGAAAATGATGAGAACAACGTAAGATAAGCACGACATACAAAACTAAATTGAAAAATGCAAAAGATAAATATATGAAGGGATCAACATGTGAATGAACGAAGAAGAAGAAGAAGATCATGTATTAATAAGTGTGATTAGTAAGAGCAAGATAACAGATTACTACTGAAACTGAACACACTTCTTTCAGATGCAGCAAACTTCCAAAGCCTCGTTCGCATAGCAAATCTTTAAGTCTCATAACTTGCAGACAAGCTGCGGTTTTTTTGCCCGTATCTTCGAACCAGAGCACAATTTTTTTGTTTGTTTGAAACCATGCATGACCAATTAGCAACAAAGAAACCCAATCAAGTACCCAAAAGAACCATAACTAGCCAAGCTTCCTGCCAAAGAGTTTCATAAAATTAATAAAGCCATAAAAAACAAAGCACAAAAATATCATGCATAAGAATCGAGAGCAAGATGTTACCAGCTTTACTCCCTTTTCTTAGTAAGATACCGGAAACCGGGTAGCTAAAACGGGCATTCTAAGACCACTTCTTCCCAAAGAAAAGGACCAGACTCCGACCAACCGAATCCTCCTCGGGATATCTAACCCAAATCGACTTTTCCACTCCGCCACTGCCTATGGAGATAGTCAACGGGAACCGGGTAGCAATTAAATGAACTTGACAACGCATACCGAACCGGGTAGCAATCAAATGAACTCGACAACGCACAGAGGCAAGAGGAATCAAGCACCAGCAGAATCGCAATTGAGTACACGACCAGAATTGAACAAACCACGTGTCAAGCAAGCATAAGATCGCACGGAACGAAAACTTCAAATTCAGCATTTTAGCAACAAAAACAGTCGAATACTTGCGCCAAGTTCGCATTTCAAGTACTGGTTTACTACAGCGATTCTCCAACATAAATCATCACAAGAACACATCTTGGGCGAAACAAAACTCCACACTTCGTCAACTGCCACAGCGAGCCCGACAGTTCCAGTAGTTCATAAGCTGTAAGAACATAACAAAAATAAATTTCCATGACTACCCAAGTTATTATTGATTTATTGTAATAAAGAAAGGGCTAAGCATGTATTATCACAGACAAACTTCATGAGTACTCAAGTTTCTATTGGTTTATTGTAATGAAAAAAGGGTTAAGCATGTAATATCACGGTACAAACTACCATTAGTATCCAATTAAGTGAAGTAACAGGTATAAGGAGCAAACGCACCATCTCTAGAAGCAATTACGATCCTGATCGGAAACCTCCTCCCGAGCTCCGACGCTCGTACGGCCCAGATCGATCACGATTAGAACGATCGCGATCGCGATCGCCACCCTCCCTACTACGCCCTCCAGACCTATCTCCATTCCGATCGGGCCCATAACGACTTCCTCCACCACCACCGCTGCTATACTTATCGTCTCTACTGCCATAACGACTTCCACCCCTTCCTCCATCACCGGAAGGACACTCCCGAGCAAAATGCCCAGGTTTCCCACACTTGAAGCAATCCCCGCCACCCCCGCCACCGCCACCCCGGCCGGAGTCCCTGCCCCGATCCCTTCCACGGTCACGGTTCCGGTCACCATCATAATCCCTACCAGAACCCTGGTTAGGCTGAGCCTTGTCCACGGTAATAGTCCGTCCATCCAAATCCATTCCGTTCATTGCTTCAATCGCTTCATCCATACCCTTCTGGTCATCAAAGGTAACAAACCCGAAACCGCGCGATCGCCCAGAGACTTTATCAAGTACAACCTGCAAACAAAACAAGTATATCAAAGCTTCATATAGTTGTGAATGGGACCTCCTCCGGAAAGTACTCAAAGAGATAATAAATATTAGGACTTCAGAATATACAGATGCCAAACCCTAAACTAAATAAAATCAACGATTACCTTGGCGTCGACGAGCTTGCCGTACTTCTCGAAAGCGTCTCTAAGCCCTCTATCGTTGGTCGCCCAAGCTAGGCCACCAATGAAGCAACGGTACTCCATTTCTTCCCCCATCAGTCAAACTACAATCAAAGAATTTCTCTTTTTATTAGCATAAACCGGAATCTCGCTACGATATCATAAACCCTAGGAGCATAATTCAAACCCAATCCGCAAAATACAAAGATTCAGCTATATACAAAACATATTCAGATCTGAAGCTAACAATACAAGTGAAAAATACTATAAAAATCATAGACGATAGATAAATAAAAACGAAATCCATTGCCGAAACATCAAAACAACGAAAAATGAACAAGAGAGAGAGAGAGAGACGGCGTACCAGGAAGTGAAATGGTCAGTAAACGATTCGACGATTATCCACGGAGAGAAAGAGCAGAACAAGTGCGAAGAAGAAGAAGAAGAAGAAGAAGAAGAGGTTAATTGGGGCGAAGCAGACGATCACAGAGGAGAGGCACTTGACTACTTGCTGTGGGACAACAGACCAGGTCAACTCGGGTACCGCGTCGATTCTCGACTTTGACCCGACCCGGTAAACGGCCTTCTGACACAAATACCCTGAACTTTGCTATTCGTGCACATTATCTTTGGAATTTTTGATTTTTGACAGAAATATCCTTCGTGAGCATGAACATTGTTTTCTTTCTACGAGCGAATAGGTGTGCAAACACGTGAGTTTCGATTTTTAGGAATTATATTTCTCATTCTTTCAAGTAACTAACTGCATAACTCAAGTGTAGCTGAAAATGCACTTAAATGGTACTACTTTATTTTTTGCAAATTTTCGAAATGAAAATCCGACTATATAATGCGTGTTAAATCAAGGAATCGTTTGGATATCACTTATATTGACTCAAATACCAGTATAAACTCGATTCCTCAAAATATTTTTAATTTAAAGATATTTTTATAAGGTTGTATCTTCTTATTTAGTATTTTTATTACTTCATACTTTAATGTTAGTAAAATATGTAGTATTATAACATGCTATTTTTTATTATTAAAAAAATGTTTTATTTAATTTCACGTCTGGAATTTATTTAAACTTTTAAAATTCAAACTCAAATTTTATTTCTCAAAACTCGACATCTAATTCCAGTTTTTTTTTATCCGCTTTCACCCCTAGCTGCAAGGAGGGTGTCACAGTCTTAAGCGGGCACACCCGCAAGGTAAGTCTGTTAACCAAGTGAGTCATCCACACGTTTGTCGCCATCGTTGGTTTCACCATGCCTTGAGTTCATCAGGAGAGCGGCTTCAGCTCCCGACCAGCACTACGCCACATGTAATGGGATGGCAAGTCCCGAGACCTGCCGTAGTCGCCTAGCCCTTCGTTACCGAAGCCCACCTAATCTACCCTTACACTTCGACATTCTACCTGGATTTAACCTAGCGATGGTTTCCCCGACAAGACTTGTCCCACCCCAGTCCTACCCTGGCTTTAGGGTTGTGACAGAGGGTGTGCCAATTGTATATTGTTACTTATTTGTAATGTCAATTTCTAGTGATTTGAATTTTTGATGAATTCTCAATATGCTCAAAGAAAGCAGCATTAAATAAATACGCTAATCAAAACGTAAAGCACTAAATGGATCACTCATCAGATCACGCTTATTTGTGAATATAATTTGAGGTTTACTTATTGGTACACGTTGCACTTGCAGTATATTCGTAATAATTTGCGGTTAACTTATTGGTACCGGGTATACTCATCAATTTGTGGGTATTCATTAGTATCGATTTTTGAAATTAGAAAAACTTCATCTATATACTCGTTGCACTTGTAGTACATTCGTAAATAAAATGCGAACGATCTACGATTTACGAGCATTTGAACTTAGTCGATTCATCGTGCCTTAGTGCCTTTTTTTCTTCTTCTTCTAGTTCTAACTAATGTATAAGAATGAGCCCACTATATGGACTCAGCTAATGGTGCTCTGACTCTAACAGCGTCTAAAACGATCGAGAGAATAGGTTCACAATTTGACCGAAAAATCTTGCCAACTTTGTGCAACGCCTTAATTTTTTTAATAAAATATTTACACAACTCGGTCTTTTATACGACTTCTATAAATATCACTTGTTTCATCAACTATTGACACCATTCACCAAAAATTCTACCAAAATTCTCTACATGTTTTCTTACCAAATGAATTCTCAAGGCTCTCAAAGCTCTCGTGAAGTGCGCACCGTCGATACTATATTGATGGAGGCATCGGCGCTCGAGAGATTGGTGGAGTTACGGGAGACGGAGCTAAACGATCGGAGGATGACAAAGCTTATGGATTACTTTGTGATGGACACTTTGTGTATGACTCCAAATCAATAGAAAAATCATGAATATTTGTGTACGTATATTAAGAAGAATTATATATAATTATAATTACTATGTTTTCATTGTTATGAATTGTTTAATTTGAAATAAATTTATTTTAATATTTAGTGTTTATTTTGAATTTGGTACAATTAAAATATCGTGTAATGGTTATTTATACTAATTTATATATTATGTTTATGTAGAAGATCTTGACCCATTTAATTTATAATTTTGTTTGACCCATTAAACTCATTTAAATAAATTTGTATATCACTAAAGAAATTAATTTATTTTTTACTCATCTAACCTAATACAAGAAGCTCACAAAAATAATTTAATAATGCGACCAATTAGTTATAATATAGTTTCATTAAAACATAATATAATTACTCTAAAAAAAACACAACCACCGCATGGCCATGATCAAGCCAAGGGCATCATCAAGAACTCGCGCACTCCGTAAGACATGGCCATCGTAAGCAACCCTACGATTGCTGCGAAGACCCCGAACGGTAGCAGCGCCACAATGGCGACTGCCGCCACCACCGGAGTCCTCAACTCCATCCTCAGCCCAAACGCGTGTGCCAACGCGGCAGCAAGCACTGGTGGTGCCGTTCCCGCTGCGTATGCCAGCCCTGCTGCCGCCACCCCCCGCCAACATTTCTGGCAGCCTTTCCACGAGCAGGCATCCGTACGGGCGCTCAAGGCCTTGGAGAGGGCTCCCCTGAGCAGGGTTATTAAGCCGATAGGGAGCATGACGGCGTTGCCGTAAAGGATCATCATCGTCGCCGTATAGCCGAGCCCCAAAAAGTAATGTTTTAGCATGAGCCGATATATGCCGTCGTCATAGCCGGACCTTTTGTTAAGCAGAGGCATATTGAGGGTAGCGGAATCCATTCCGTCGAGAATTTGTATATCTACAGGTTGATGGAATGATGGTGTGTGAGAGAGAGACACCGAATGTGGTTTGTGCACTCCTACGCCTATGTATTTAATAGAGGAAGAAAAAGGTTAAAAGTGTTATATAATATGTAATAATGCTCTACAAGTGCAGCCATAAATGTGCCACCATTTTATCTTTTACCATATATGATATATACTCTTATTAGGAGGTGAATAAATCAAGAACTTTCACATGTTTAAAGTCTTCATCACAATTAACTAAGCTTGTTTGGCCTAGTGTTAGCTCCACTACTCCTCTGTCAAAGAGGTCATAGATTCAAATCCTCATGGGACTCAAACGAGTGACCCTTTACATATTGTAAACTTGGTTATTAGTGTCATTTGTTCTTATACTGAGTATATCGAAGTCATGCGAGAGTGCATTGAAACATTAGCCGATAGTGTCACCCCATTAAAAAAAAATCTTCATCACAATTCACATCATATTCATTATATTCCTAGCATCAATTCTTCTCGCCACATTTTCTCAATAATTTTTATAAAAGCAGTGAGTTTTACAACACAAAGCATTTTTTCATACTTTGATCGATGCATTTCCTACTTAAAAACAAGCATTTATGATTTCAATTTTCCAATGGACGTAAGGCTACATACATAGTGATAGTACATACTACATACAACATTCTAAATAAAAGCTAATGAAAAAATAGATATTTGCGGTGTAAAGACCTCATGTTTTACACTTTGTTGCAGGCTTATTTCCAATACTTTTTTTACCACCATAAAGATCCAATTTTAAGTGCATCAAAAATACCGCCGAGAGCGTCGAGTATACATCGCCAACACTGCGCCGAGAACACTGAGAACGCCGACACTGCCGAGAATACGTCACCAACACCATCGAGAATACCGAGTGCATATCTGACTCCACCGAGTAAGTCACTAACATCGTCGACAATGCTGAGTACATCGTCGCCCCCCGTCTGAGAATGCCGAGGACGCACCAATACCGCCGAGCATACTTTGCCGACATTGCCGAGAACGCCAAGTATGTCGCCATTACCACCAGGTATACGTCGTTGATACCTTATACTTAAAGTTTACTGTTTATTTAGTGACGGAAACTCAAAATTGGAAAAAGAAAATATAACATTAAGTTTACTGTAAAGTAAGTGATATAATTACATCACATCTTTCAGCTAAAAATCATCGTTAGTTTTCAAGTTTTTGTGCTAATATTTTGCTTCATTTTTTAAGAATATTTAGAAGAAAAAAAAATTGTGTTAGTTAAAAATGTGAATATTTGACTCAATTCGGAGTTAAAAAAGTCTACTTATTTTCACATTTTTTTTTATATATTAAGAAAACTAAAGGAATTAATTATAAAAAAAGATGGATATGTGCAAACTTCGCAACTTTGTGAGCAGATGTAAAGTTTCAGCACCAAAAGCTTTTTTCCAACATCCAACTACTCACCGAACAATGGACTTTTTCTACTCCTCTTTAATCCAAGATGAGCTTTATTTTGATGCTACAATACTTTCTTCTTCTTTTTTTCTATTTTTTTTTTTTTGTGGTGTGAGGATGTGTTATACACACACCGTGACCGTGGAGTCATGAGGAAGCTGAGGGAAAATAGAGGACGTGTTAGAGGATCGACAATGTGCACCAGTGAGTGTACATGCGTACGCTAAACAAAAAAATATTTTTCAATATTTGATTCTAACTCTTCTCATTCCCCTTTCCTTCTTGACTCGATAAATTTATTCAACTATTTTTGGAAAAGTAATATTATCTATTTATAAGTCTAATAGTCGATTTAATATAGTTATTTATAAATTTGTTTGTTTACGTATTTGAAAAAAAGAAGTTACGACATGTTTTGTGCTTCGCCTAAAATAAAAATATTACTATGCCACTGGAAATCGATCATACATATAAACCAGGGGCTGAAAACAGAAACCAGAAAGCAAAAATAGAGGGCAAATATTTCAAAGTTAGTGTATTGCACTAAATGCCATTAACTCTATCGGAAGAACGATGACGTTGGAACGTATCAAATTACACCATGAATCATTATTATATACTATTAATGTTGTGTAAATATTGATTATGAGTTATACATACGTTAGCTTTTATAACAAACATACTTATTATGGATATGCATAAATGACTAATGCATGGCCAATCCACGCAGCTTTGATAAGGACCCAAAAAATACTTTTGAGTTGTTTATGCCATGGTTTCAAATATGTATATGCCGATGAGAAACCATAACCTCTATTTACGAGCATGCCAATAGGTAACATTAAATATTTACGAGCACGCCAATGTGTAACAAATTCATCGACAATTTTTTTTTAAAAGCATGCCGCATACCACTAATATCGATGAGATTTTACGGGTATGCAACATACCGACTGATTTTTAAAAAAATAATTTTGAGTATTTCAACAATATTTTTATATAAGTTTAAATAACCTACTAACTAAGAAATTACACTCATAATAAAACATCTTAATAGAATCATAGAAGTCATAACATAGTCATACTACAAATAAAATGGAGTCATAGAAATCACAACATAACATAGCACAGACTAAGTGCCACGTAGAGGCGAGTTAATGGCCTTGACGGAAAAGTGACGGATTTAATGATCAACGCATGTTGGAGATTTTTTCCGACGGTTTCAAAGGTTGGATGCATGCTACCCGTTTACTAAAAGATTGTGCATACATCGTTAACACCGTCGAGAACCCGAGTGCATATGATGTTTATGAAAATGACAACCTACAAAAACTTGTTCACATCTCTCCAATAAAACGACACCCAGTCCACAGTTTAGGTGCAGCTAATCAACAAAACGACATAGAGTAATGTAAGTGAAAAACGACAGCTTAAAAAAACTAGATACAGCTATATTTTGTTCCTTTCACAACCGTAGCAGATTTCAACCAAGGCTTCAAACATTTTTTTGGTCATTCGTAATCATGTACAGTAGATCTTTACCAATCAATAACACCCTTTGTGTAATGTCTATTATGCCCCTGGCAGACCACTAAAATCTGTCAGCTTTCGCGGGAGGGTTTTGCAGCTTCATCGTTCTTCGCAGTGACTCGGAAGGTTGAACTCGCAGTGAGCTCGAGCTCCGAGTCTTGAATCGGAGAAGATGTGGTATCTCTGCGTGTTCTACCACAGATTGCTGGACTACAGGAAATCCGAGGTCGAGGCTTTGGCTCAGCTCTTCGGACCTCACGACGACCAACACCACTCGCACTCGCTAAACCTAAACTCCGAGAACCGCCATTACTGCCGCTTGCAATGGAAGCTTCCCAAGTACCACGGCGAAGACTCCCCCTTCCACCTCGTCAACCTTCCATCCGAAGATCTCGCCCGCAAAATCGCCAATCGGAGTGAGCCAGAGATGAATGAAACCAGTGTTTGTGAAGCTGTCGATTTTGATTCTGTCTTGTTCTTTAGGTATACTGGTGAAGGGAATGTACGAGCTCTGGGGAGAAGGAGAGAGCTACGAGGAGCTGGAGGAGTCCATTACGAGCTACGCGGAGGAGCGAAAGCTGCCGTACTTGGAACCAGGAAGCACCTTCAAGGTTTATGTCGATACCTTCGGGAAAGCTCTGAGCCTTGAAGAACAAACTCGACGCATCAAGAGCCTAACTTACATTCCGTTCCAGGTTAGCCATGGCTTCTCTTTGATTGAAGTTTAGCTTTTCAGATTTGAACACGATCATGTAGATTTTCTTGTTGAAGGTCTGATGGATGTTTTCCGCAGGGTCGAGTCGACTTGAAAACCCCGGAACACAAGTTTTGGCTGATGGAAACCGATGACTACGGAGTGAACAACGGGCTTCCGCCGATAGTTGGAAGAAGGATCTTTTTCGGTCGGGAGATCGGCGGTGCCGACAGAAAACTCCTTCCGACTTATCAGTTAAAAAGCCGGAACTATCTGGGCCCAACCGCCATGGACGCAGAAATGGCTTTGTTAATGGCCAACCATGCACTGGCGACTCCGGGGAAGCTTGTGTATGACCCGTTTGTGGGCACCGGAAGCATTCTCGTTGCCGCTGCCCATTTTGGTGCAGTGACTATGGTCTGTATTCTCTCTTCTCTGTCAATTATGTCGTTTTGGGAGTCATTGTTTCGAGTTAATTTAGTTGATTTAATTAATGGACGGTTCTGACTGATTTAATTTGTTCAGGGTGCAGATATTGATATTAGGGTAATACGCGACGGCCGTGGTCCCGACTGTAACGTCTGGAGCAACTTCAAGCAAGTGAGTCTACTTGACAATACTTTTTTTTGTGTTTAAAAATTGAATATTCTGTTGTTGCTGTAAATCGTTCAATCTAACAAGGATCGATTTATACTCGAACATTCTTGTTATGAAGATACGATTCAGACTTCTTTTTTAGAAGCAAAGTTGTTTATTTTCCATGTCTTAATGCAGTATGGATTACCAGAACCAGTTGCGTTGCTAAGGGCGGATAACAATCTTCCTCCATGGCGACCTGGTTTAAAAGAGGTAATCTGCTCGTTCTTTTCTGCCGCGTAAAACAATGAAATTGCAACAAAAGCTATACAAGTATTCCTTCTTCCTAGATAATTGTTATAGGAAACCTGCTTGCATAACACTCATGGTGAACAACCATGTAATTGTAAGTTGTGTTAAAACGTAACACCGGTGTAATGTACTGTTTTTTCTTTCTAGTCTACAAACACCGGTGTAATTTACTTTACTTCAAACAAAGTTCTAAGCAAACGAAAAAGGCCTCGGTTTCCATTGTTCTTTCACAGATCTATTCCTGCTATATGTTCATATCACGTCCCTGTAACAACAGGGAAATGACCTGAGGCCTCGTCGGGTTTTGTGGGAATCTCTGAATAATCCACTCCACGAGTCAATTTTCTATGGATACACTTATCTAGGAAATAATAATATATATTATAGATAGTAAAAAAATCTATTCCTGCAAATTATATTTTACATTTTCTACAGTCTTTCCTAATCTTATCATTTCTTGTGCAGATGTTCGACGCCATAATCTGCGACCCTCCTTATGGAGTCCGAGCCGGAGGACGCAAATCCGGGGGCCGTAAAATACTGAAGGGCACGGTGAGCCCTTACACTGTTCCTGACGACAAGAGAGCCGATCACATTCCTTCAACCGGGGCCTACAGTTTAGTGGAGTGCGTGCACGATCTGCTCGATCTCGCAGCCAATATGCTCGTGATAGGTGGTAGGCTCGTGTACTTCTACCCGGTGCTGAGAGAAGAAGACTATGCAGAGGTCCAATTCCCGGAGCACCCGTGCTTCAAGCTCGTTTCTTCTTCCGAGCAGATTCTGAGCTCGAGGTACAGTCGGGTTTTGCTGACTATGGTCAAGATTGGGGAGTATACTGAGGAAATTGCAGAGGCGGCTAGGGTTAAGCACGCGGATTTCAAAGAGAACCATTTGAAATGGTTAGAAGAGGGAAACCTTCATTCGGGTGTTTTTAGTCCCGAGAGTTTGAATTCGTCCGGTGACGATAAATCGAGCAAGGAAGCGAAATCCAAGTACCGGGGAAAGTACGTGTAGGGTCAATCGAGCTTTGATGATGATTCTGGGGATTATGGTACAGAATTCCGGTTCTAGGGCTACGTGATTCAAATTTTGAGTAGCATGGGTTGAGCATTTTACGGACCCGTGGAAGCTTAGTGGCGACTAGCGATAGTAAACAAAGATGTGGAAGCTCTGTTAACTAATAGCTAACGTTTGAATTTCGCATTAGTACGATGAATTGGTTAAGACTGTACAATCAGTGCGGTGTTTTATTAATCATTACCGGAAATTTCTCTGGTGATTTGATAGTTTTAGCTAAATATTATCAAGAATTTGAGGCAAAAAGAGCTCCGACTGTGATTGCTATGGTTATATCATGGCTTCTAGTAACGTGTTTCTCTAAGCATTTTGAACAGACTACTAATTTTACTAATGCTATTTCTCAAGTCAAATTCTCTAACCTCAATAAGTTTTTCAATAATAATAGTAAAAAACACGTAGGTTTTCAATAATAGTATTAGTAATGTAGGTTTTCAGTTTACTAATGCCTTCCAAACCCGACTGGGGCCCGGTCCTCATTCGAAAAATACTAAAATTGAGGCGGTCTAATTCTTAAAAACATCGGCCCAATCCTGATTCCTATCAAAACGGGCCCCGGATAAGTACAAGCTTAGCAGCCAAAAATAATCAATCCTAGATGTCGCGGAATAATTGATCCCGCACGCACACGCACGCACGGCACTTGCCATGTCAGGCCACGGAAACGGCTCTAGCCCCCAACAAGCCCGCATCAAGCGTCTAAGCTTCGGGACCAGCCCAACAGCCACCAATTATATGGACATCACTCCGAAGCTGGGCCTTTGGTTTGGGCCTGAAGGGTGAAAGGCCCAGTTGGAGCCCCGAGATTCAAATTTCAAACCTTGGCGGCGACCCACGTGTCCCTCTTCACTATCCGTTGCTCTTAGTCTTCGTTCCCTACTCTCTCTTCATCTTCCTCGTAGCTCACCGATCTCGCCTACCGAACCAGGAATCATTTCAGTTCCATGTACAAATCTTTCACCATTTCAGGTTGCTCTTCGAATTTGAAAACTTGGTTTCTGAGCATTTTCGGATCGCTGAAAAAACAAGTATGGTTTCGGTTTTTGGGTCTAGTTTGATTTGATTTGGTTAATCTTCTATTGGGATTTTTAGGATCCGAAGTAGCTTTTACTTTCCAATTAATATCGAGTTATATACAGCTGTGCTTGGTGTTGGATTGGATTGGATTGGATTGAATGAACTTTTTTTTGCGGGGTTTGGATCGAAGTTTTAAAAATCTAATCTGGTTCAAGCTCTAATGGGAAGTAGAGATAGCTACTCAAGTCAGATAATTTGTATGTAAATCAATGTATTTTGAATTATATGAACTGTTTTTAGTACTGAAATTGCTTGCGGAAGCACTAGGTAGTTGTACTCATTACAATTTAACAAAGAAACTGAACAAGTAAGCTTGATTGTCACTGGTTCAGCGATCGGGGTTCATGCTAGAATATCGAAGGAATGACTATATCGGTGTGTAGAAGCTATGAGAAGCTCGTTGAGTTTGCTTAGAGTGAAGCTGTAAAGCGTAGTGATCCTGTGGAGCCGAACAAATGTTAACGCCGAGACGCCATGGTTGGCAGCGGCCTCTCCACCCTTTGCAGGTACCCTAACAATCAATTTGACGACTCATTTTTTTTCTTCTTTTCATTTCCGGTGTAAACCCGTTCTATTTTGTTGTTAATTGTGTTTTCGCAAATGTTGCAGATCGTGGGAGCAGCGATTTTCAGTTTCCTTGTGGTCTCCTTCTACGTTTTCCTGGGACTTTTCCTTGGAAACCGAACTGCAGAAATTACAGTCACGACACTCTTCACCGTTGTGGTAATCTGATGACGCGAAAAACCGAACTTAATATTGCTCTTCCACTTTGTGTGAAATTACCCATCAAGGTTCAATCTTTTAATTTAACTGCACGTCGTTTTCAGTGTGTCTCGGTAATGCTGCTATTTATAAGATGCACAGCGATCGACCCGACCGATAGAACACGGTTAAGGAAGAAGCAGAAGGGAAATGGCAAAGGTAATCTAAACTACGGTAGGATTTTGGGTGAACTTGTGATGCGGATGTTTCGGAGGCTGGAGAGGAAGATTCTTCAGCGGCTGATTCGACGGAAGTATGTTGATCCATGGAAGACCAACAATGGCAGCTTTGCCTCCGATCATTTGGACCCGTTTCTGCCATTCCCGATGGTTTTTAACCTCAAAGACGACGCTGACATCACCAATCCCGACCCACTGGACGGCCAAAACGAGATCTCGTTCTGTCCAATGTGTGATTTCGAGGTCAAAAAACGCAGCAAGCACTGCCGTACTTGCAACCGCTGTGTCGAAGGCTTCGATCACCATTGCAGGGTTCGTTTTTCTTTCTTTCTGCTTATTTTGTTCTGCTATTTCGTTTCTGTTAATATCTGTCTCTCTTTTATCCAGTGGCTGAACAACTGTGTCGGGAAAAGAAACTACACGACGTTCATCCTTCTCATGGTTTTCGTTCTGCTAATGGTTAGTTCAATTAGCTTACTTTCTTCTTCCCCAAGTTATAATTCCAAGATCGGGATTTTAGCTTGACACGAGTTTTACTTCCGCGATTTCAGCTTCTCATGGAGGCCGGAACTGCTATAGCCATTTTTGTCCGCTGCTTTACTGATAAATCTGGAATCGAGCGGGAGCTGAAGCATAGGCTTTACATTAATTTTCCGAGAGAAGTTCTTGCCACGATCTCCGTTAAGTTCTAAAACTCTACTTTTGTAGAAACTTGGCTTCCACCTGTAAATACAAAAAAATTGCTTACAACTGAAATTACTTGCAGGTTTTGTTGTTCTTGATGACGTCTTATGGGTCGGCAGCACTAGGACAGCTTTTCTTCTTTCACGTGATTCTCATACGCAAGGTAACGCTTAGATCGTATTGTCACTTTTTCTGTAAGAGTTGTGGAATTTGCTTTAAACCCGATTCGGTTTTGCAGGGGATAAGAACTTACGACTACATTATGGCGATGAAGGAAGAGAACGAGTCCATGGAATTGGATCCATTCGAAGACGATGAGTCGGATATCTCTTCAGACGAAAGCGTGGATTTCGATTCACCCGAAAAGCCGACATTTGTTTCCCGATTCTTACGCCGAGGACAGGGACAGAATCAGGTAAATCTCAAACCATTTTTCAGTATCAATACCAGCTTCGGAACTTAATGATGAACCTTTACTGTCTTTCTATGGCCAGAATCATAGAAAGTTATCGATCAGGATTGAAGGAGATCCCAAGCCGTCACAGCTGACGAACAAGCCGGCTCTTCGGGTCAGCATTGACCCGTGGAGGCTGATCAAGCTGAGCAAAGACAAAGCTCTTCGAGCCGCCGAGAAAGCGAGAGAGAGGATCGGAAAACAGAAGCTGGCGCCCCTGAAACCACTGCCGCTGGAGACGAAGCGCGGGCCGTTAACGATGTTACCTGAGACGGGCTCTGGTGAGACGCCTCTCCTGAAGGCCGGCCGTGTAGGTTCGCCCGAGACGTTCTCCAGCCCGAGACGGCGGTTCTCCGGCGTTGTGCCGTCTCCCCAGGGCAAGTACAGGAGCAATTTCGACTTGAAGTTGACGGACGTGTCGAAGGAGCTCGAAACGTACATCTCAAGGCAGGTTTTGTGCTCTGTTCTGAAGGAGGATGGGACTCATTCATCACCAAGATGAGTTCTTTGTCTGTTTTTTTCCGATAGATTGTTTAAAATTCCAATCTTTGAGAAGTTATTTTCTCTGCTCAATGTATTATCAACACATGCTTGTAAAAAAATTGGATTTCTATTTATCAAAAAGAAAATTATTTATCCTCGTGGCTTTCCGGGTTTGATTCCTTTTTTTTTTTCCCTTCTAAAAATTGATTTAAAATATGATGTCTTTCAATAGCTTATCAAAAAAATCTTGTTCTTTATAGGAAACTCTTTTACTTCGGGATATTAGTTAATTTTTTTTTATTAATTCTATTTATATTGAAGTTCTTAACGAGCTCTCCAATTCCATGTTAATATATCATATTTTTCGCAAAAATTGTGATTCAAACAATCGTGTGTGTGTGTATACATATATATATAAGAACAACACTCGTATCGTTTATTTATATATTTATATATTGTATAATAAACACCTCACTAGCCTTTATAAGAGTAGCATTCCATGCAAATCCAAGGTTTTCAAGAAGAAAAAATAAAATAAAGTGTAATATTTAATTTTCTTTGCATAGGGAAGTTACAGGGCAGTGTTCTAGTATAGAAAAATTTGGGACAAAAAAAAAACAATTGGAAAACTGTAAGGACCAAAAAGATATATATTTCCAATGCATCAAATTCAATATGTAATTAACAGCTATTCTCTATAAAGAAGAGATTTGGATTGCTCAACGGCCTCAACGTTTCAAATGTGGCGTTTTTCCATATCGACAAGGGCTCTCTCGCTCGTTCAACTGAGTTTCTTAACACGTGTCTCAAACCTCCGACGAGTACTAATCAAAAGAATGCGTTTCCCAGAAAATCCTGAAAGCAGATCATACGATAATCCAAACCGAGATATACACCATGTATCAGAAGATGAAAAGATACGCGAACAAGTAAAGATACGAACAGAGTTTAACCGAATATAGATATGACTTACTGATTTTTCTTATAGGGGAAGAAGTGGTGCTTTCTCTTCGTAATCAGTGTGACGTGTAGCCTGAACAAGAAAATTGTGTTTATTCAAATTGGAAATACTAGAAATTTCAAAGAACAAATGTTAGTAAAAAATAAGCGTTAACGGAGCTAGGAAACAGTTTGGAAATTTCCAAAGAACAACTGAAAGTGTTTGGTTTCCTTACATCCTCATTTGCCCCGGCTGCTATATTCAGGAAGCGAGCGTCCTTTGACCTGAAAATACGCGAAATAAAGCTCAGCTTCAATGTCAGACAATTATTATTTAATTATATAATTTATAAATAAGTACCAAACAGCGTTATGCAATTATCTACAAACCAACTTTGCAGATGAGACAAAGACAATTAACATATTACTAGTGCAAGCACACACCTTTGATTATTCTGGTTGTCAAGCATTTCCACATTTCCGTTTATCGGTTCTTCTTTAGCCTTCGAAAGAGGTGAAAAAAACTGTACGAAAGTACAATTTTTCATTAAAATCAAGCATGCAATCTAAGAAACAAAGAAAATAATCTCTCATTTCAACTCTTGCTCGTATCTCAAAATAACCTGATGCATTGATATGAAGACGATAGAGATCCCTAGGAGGAAGTTCATTGTTATCTTATGACCAAACAACGCTGCAGATCCAAAACCCGTAAAGATAGTGGCAACAGTAGACGAGTACTTTTTCAAAATTGTATCTGCAAAAGATTTGATCGAAAAAAAATAAACAAAAATGTTAATATAATTAGGAAGAACCACATTTAACCGAGAGTAGGCCACCTATACCCATATTATACATGATCCTGATATATATTCTCTTATGCCTGTATATGTATAGAGAGAGAAAGAGAGAGGGGTGAGAGATAGATTACCTGCATACTTGAAAAAGAACGACGATAAAATTCCTTGAGCGGCATTGTTGCAAATCAAAAGAATGGTAGCCTTTGAGTGTCCTTCTAGTAAGTCCAAGTTACCCGGACCTTAAGAAAACATAGACGATAAGTAAATTACAAACCCGAACCAATCCACTGATATATTCACTGTGAATAACAAAACAGTTTTCATAATAAATTACAAATCAAGTTGATTCATTAGAAATTTTCGGTAATAATTTCCGGACGTCCTAAAAAGTTTACGTGTTCATACCATTAAAAACAGCCATTCCGAGAATTGCAAGCAAGTTAAATATGGCTCCATAACCGTAGAGAAACAGGTTCTGCAAAAAAGAGGACGTGAAGCTCTTGCAAGAATTTAATTAAGAGTAATATAAATCACTTGAACATCTCGAGAATGTTACCTGTAGGTATATACTGGTATCAAATTGGCTCTTCAGAGCATACTCATTGTAGACAGATGCCAGTGATGGGACCGTGATCTGTAAACAATAAACAAATAAATGAAAGCTTTAAAACCTAACAAAAGTAATTAAAAAAAAAGGTAGCCGGTGTCTGATGAGGACCCAAAACCCGCAGGAACCATTCTTAAGACCAGTTTAAACAGTCCTGGCCCTCAAAAACTGGATTTTGATGTTTCTAGTTTCCGGTGTAAAATTGTCCCCCTAAAATCTTGTTAGTCATATGCTTAGAAGCTTAAAAGGGTAAAAAAAAAAAGGTTCAATCTATTAGGGTTACTTCAGATAATTGTTGGAAAGAAAACCACAATTCATATTTCATACACATCAGTCACTTTGCGACGTAATTTTTTTATACTTACAAATATGAAGGTGTACAAGTAAGCCGCTGTTGAGATGGGAAGGCCGAGAGCGGAATTTCCATCAGGCATAGACTTTAGCTGATTGACACTGATTCCGATAAGCAAAAGAGCGAGTGCTTCCCACTGTTACACAACACAGAACAAGAAATAAAATAAACGTCACACCTAAAGGTACGACAAAACATATGAACTTCCGAAAACAATATGAATAGCTCATAAATAATTTATTCTCCAAAGTCCAAACTAACCTGAATGATGGAGAACCGCCGCCTCATTATGAATTTTAAAAGAACAGCAATGACCAAAACCTGCATGACATTTGAAGTCAAAAAGAGTATAAAAAGAATGAACTAATCTATGGAGTATATAGGTCCCGCAATCAAAATCCAAGAGAAACAAGAATATGTTACGTTAAACACCTCCTCGGTCTCTAATTTGAGAGTTAGACCGAGAAAACTTTCTCAATGATGTTCAATAGGAAATCCGCTAATCAAACATGCATGACGATTAATGAATTATAAATGCTTTATACCCCTAATACCTACTTAATGAAAATAGACTAGTAAATACCTAAATACATAATTATTTTTATACAAATAAAGTCTAGCATCAGCGCACATGAAATAGAACAACCCCTCAATTTCGATAATGATGAGAGAAACAAAGAATCAGATGAAGACATATGTTCGGGTTATAGTTTAAGGTACCTTCAGGTTGCTAAGCATCTTTACTGTTGCAGGGTTAAAATAAAGCTGCAACACAATCAATGGAATCAGCATTGTTAGAATTGGTCCTAGTGAAGTATTAATAGCCATTAAAATTATAGGTGAAATGTTTTACCTGCATGGTGAACTTTAAATAATTATTAATAGCATAAAGAAAAGCGGGAACGGCGAGAAGCACATTGTTTCGAGCTGCCTGCAAGAGGGAAGCAAAAAAAAAATTTAGAGATCTTGCAATCAGAGATTTTTACATTTCTATAACACAACCCTCTGCATATTACAGTCAGAGATTCACTCACACTGTGTATTCATCTCTTATTAAATTTATATTTGCAATTTTGTACTATACTACTACTGACAGCTATATTAAGTTAATAACTACTATATATAAAGATATATCTTGCTAGGAAAAAATAAAAAGCAATCTCACAACAAGCCACTTAGAAGACAAAAACCCCAAAAAATCCAGATACCCAGACCGTTTTCACCCATTGCAAATAGTTTAAATCACACAACTATCCCGCAAGAGATTTTTGAAAAACTTTCAGCAACATTTCTTTCTCATCTCACCTGTACAAATGTAGACATGGAGAGAAGAGATTTCTCCCCAACTTTCTTATTCCGAGCCTGTAAAACGAATCAACATCTTAGCATTAGCATGAAAGCATTTAATTTGTCGAGTATTACATGTATGTATAGTTTACCTGGATCAACAGCATTACGATAGCAAAAACAACTTTTGTTACTTCGGTCAGAAAATTAACACTTATAGGACTGAACTTGAATTTCCCATCCACCTTAGACATATAGACCAAAAGAGGCTGCAGAAACAAGAAATAACACATTTCAGAAAGAAAAACTCGAAATTATATAACTTCTACAGCTGTATGGAACTTTTGTTTACGCCAATGCTACCACTGGATTACAACTTTTTTCTAAATTATTAATTACCAAAGCGTTAAACTAGCATAGTATTATAGAACTTCAATCAAACATTACCTGTAGACCAACGAGCATACAGTCTCCGACAACCAAAAGGACATTAAGTATTCGTGTCTTGGAAGAAACGATATTTCTATGTCGGTCATATGCCCGAGACACGGTTTTTGAACTCGGAGACAACAGTTTTGAGCGGCAAACATTGCACTCTATCATCCCGTTCATCCAGCTGTGCGCTGGATCCCACTATAAATCTGCATTTTCAATAAGATCGAGACTCTTAGATCAAACCCGAGTAGTATTTCAAACATATAGATACATGCAAACTTCTTATACATAAAAAATGCACACACTGCCATTGCAAGTGATGTGTTTCTCCATTAAAACAATCCTTGCAATACTCGACGACTCATAATCTCTAGCACTAGATCAACAAAACTATGCAATCTACACACACAAAGGATCGACACGGCAAATCACTCTGCAAACGCAAAAAATGTGGGAGCGTCACACTAACGCATCTGAATACAACGCGAGGCACAAAATCAACACGAACTATCAACTACTCCAGCCAGCTACACATAATCCAAATCCAATAATATCGGAGATCTTCCAACCAGAATTCGCCATTTTTTTTCAAAAATCTCGCGAATTCGCAGCTGAAACAACCAAAAGAGCTCGTATCCGCGACACCTAACACGAATCCTTAGCCAAAAACACGAGAAATGAAAAGAGGAAAGATCGATTCGGAGAAGAGAAATACCGAGTCGAGAAATTCCGCACGAGCTGGCACGATAGGAAGCAGATCTCGGTGTTGCCGCGAGGAGAAGTCAGGCAATCGTCGGTGAGGAGAGAGAGAGAGTGGGCAATGGAGTTGGGTGAGATCAGAGTGTAAGCACCAGAAATTTGGCAGCAGAGAGCGGAGGAAGAAGATGAATCTCGTCAAGCTTTTTATATTTTTCAAAGTCCACCGATTTTAATTCTTATTATTTTAATGTTTTGTTAATTAATAAACTTTATAATATATATCACCCACATAAGCGATTGAGGAAATTATGGTGTTACTTTTCCATACATAGAAATAGAATCGAACAATTTATTTTAGGGTTAAAATAAAGCAAGTCTCAACTCTCAAATATTTTTATTTTTTAGACGAAATGAATTTAAACATTATTTTTTAATATTTAAAATTTTATTTTTGTATTAGAGTTTATAATTTGTAATTAAATTAATAAAATTTTAGATGTACTATTAAAAAAATCACTATTTGTAGAGTGGTTGGAAATGATATGTGTGTTCAAGACGTAATAAGATATCAAAAAAATTATTATATCAAATAAAAAAGGGTTAATCCCGGCAAAAGTACCGTTACTTTCAAAAAGTGGACCAATAAATACCAATTCTTTTTATTGCCCGGAAAAAGTTCCAAATCTTTAATTTTGTGTCCTTATTGGTACCTCGGAAAAAAAAAGCGTCCACCACTGTTAATCATGCCACCGATACAAAATTTTATTCACATTTTCGGAGTAAATTAGCCATCGGAAAGTTGGACGATCAAAGATAATAGTGGATATATACTCAAAAGGGAGAAAAATTACTTTTTAATTCTACGCCGAAAACGGCATAATCCATGGTTTGAAATTTTCACGAAAGTGATATGAATAAACAAAACAAGAGAATCGGAACTTTATTCGGGTAAAAAAAAGCATTGAAATACAAAACCAAAACTTTGACGTGGCGTGAGTAACGTTGGAGGAAAAAAAATTACGGAGGTAACTATAGGGACACAAAACTAAAGAATTGGAACTTTGTCCGGACAAAAAGAAAATTAAATCTTATTGGTCCGTTATTTGAAAGTACTGGTACTTTTGCCGGGATTAACCCAATAAAAAATTATGCTGTAAAATAACGAATATCAACAATTTAATCGTGATAAGATATAAATATTAGTAATTTAATTGTGATTCTTAAAAAAGAAAGTATTGAAAAGGAAAAATATTAAGTAATTATGTCTCATATATATTATATGCAAAATATGTATACGCATAAAAGAGTGAGGGAAATCAAAATATATTTATCATTATATAATTAAAGTTAGAAATAAGATACAGTTTTTGAAGAGTATAGTATTTAATTCTTCAATTATCAAAACAGTATAGAATAGTTTGCTGTGAATTTAAGATTATATATATATATATTGATCGAGAGAAAGGTGGGCGTGTTATGGAGCAGTGATGTAACGTCGCTACCAATCGTGTAAACTAAAAAAACAAAAAAAAACAAAAATAATCCTTTTGTCAAACGTGTTCTTTCTTTCTTAAGTGGGATTTCTCTATAATATGTTTATATATGTGATGGAAAAATAATTTAGTGGTGTTTTCGAAAAAAAAAATGTGGAAAGAACAAAATAAGCACAATGTTTGACTTTGAACCAAGGTTTAAAAACCTCGGAATTTTCCTTTATATATAGTAAAAAAAAAAACTCGGAATTCCTATGTATACTTGTGAGTTGTGTCACGTGGTAAACCTATTGGTACGAGTGAACAAAAGAAACTTGTTAAGGTCGGATTTCGTCCAATCCCTCCTTAACACTATTCGTTTCGTTTGTCCCGAAAACGACGTGAAATGGAGGCAAAGGAATTCGTTGACCATGATTCAACGAAAGAGATACATCCTCGAATCTCGAGGAAGTATCTTCCGTCCGAGGAAGTGGCTGCGGGGAAGGTGCTCGGGGAAGGGTCCCCGATGAAAGCCCCCCGAGGAGAACGTTTGAGGGCGCTCCTCAGATAAGGTGCTCGGGAAGACGCTCGGAGAAGCATGCTCGAGGAAGACAACCGAAGAAGCCACTCACGTGAGAAGTTCAAGGAGTCTAAGGGAGAGCTAGCGAAGGCGCGTCGGAAGAGCACGTCCTGACCTCATTAAATGCAGTAAAGAGATGGTCGGGAAATTTGATAAAAGGGAGGTCGTACGCGCACTACCTGAGCGGATTGATCTCAGGGCGTGGCAGGCGACAACGTTAGTGGGAGTGCGTCTTCTTGCTCTTGCAGAGAATGTCAGTGAGGGCCACAACACTTTTCAGAAGAGGGACCACATAAGAATCATCCAAGGGAACCAAGTCCTAGCTAGGGCAACTCGCCAATAAATAGAAAGAGAAATGATCATTGTAAATGATCGGATCCTGAGTATTCCCAAGAAGAGAAAGAGAGAGAAAGAAAGAGTGAGAAACGTGTAAACAAAAGTTAATCGATAGAAAAATACAAGAAGAATTCAGAGTAATTTTGATCGTTCTCATATTGTTGATTCTTAACACTAAAGAGGAAAAATTCGGACTCCTTTCGATAAACTCGGGGAGATAATCCTCGTGACTGTTTGTTGGTATTTTTACCCTCAACAAAACTGATAACCGAATTTCAACCAAGAATCGATCAAACCGATACCGATTAAACCGCAACCACTATTAAAGCAATTAAAACCGAATATACTGATAAAAAAACCGAACACCGAATTAGGTTAAAACGGGGTTTTCGGTTTTAATGTGAAGACCGCAATCGCTTACCCAATTCTACCGCTTTAACTAAATCTAATATTACCTAATATTTATTATATTCAATTTATCATATCTATCAACACATCAAAAAGATTTTTCTTATCTAACCTCTCGGTGTAATATTGTGTAATTATTAGTATTTAGTAATCCATTAATTTAAAATAATTTATAATATTAACATTTAGTATAATGTTTATGTGTAATATTAGTAGTTCATTTATGGAGATGTGGATATTAATTTAAAAGCGGTAAATATGGGTAAAAAATCGATAATACCGCAACCGAACACCGAATACCGATTATACAGTAAATGCGGTTTTCATCTTTAATAATAGGGCATTCGATATCATTTCTAAAATACCAAAATGTGGTATTCGGTCTATTATTTGTCAAAAACCGCACCGAATACCCGCTTGTTCACCCCTACCTATTGGGGCGGATTTTTTTTTTCGATAACTCTCTTTTAACATTATACTTTTTTAATATATTTTAACCTTCAAATTCATTTTTTTTTTTACTAAAAAAACTGTATAGTATCTTCAAATTTTTTTTCATATAATTTCTGTAAATGTTATATTTTTTTTTTATTCATTTACAATAAACTTGAGAATTTCCCTTACGAAAAAATAAACTTGAAAATGAGAACGTTATAAAATAGACGAAACAAATAAACACCATAAGCAGTACAATTAATAGCATAAATGCATACTTGAAAATTAAAGAAAGCCTAAACAAGATAGTTGGCGAAAATTTCAAAAAAAATTGAATTTTGTGACCCAAAAATATTGCCAAAATCATTAAACCTCGTTTCAAAATTATGAGTTAGTTTTTATGTGACCGTTTTCCCTTCAAAATGCTAATAGCATGTCGTTTCTTTGTTACATTTGTCCCATTATTCTATAAATGTCGAGTTTTTTTTTTTTTTTAGAAGACCATTCATCCCGAATCTGATAAAATATGACCTTTAATTCACAGAATCGTCATGTCAAAGTTGCCACTGATGGAAAGGCATAGCGGTGCAAATGTGTCGTGTAACTCAGTGGCGGAACCAAAAAATACTCCCGATGGGGCCTGGGGGCTAGATTTAAAATTTGACTAAAAATCATACTTGGAGGGACTGATGTTAAAATTTTAGAGAAAATCAGGGGGGTTAAGTTAAAATTTTATATGAATTTACACTAAAAAAATTAAAACTGGGTATAATAGCACAAAAATAAAAATAGAAGGGGGGACTCAAGCCCCTATTGGTCACAAGGTGCTTCCGCCTTTGGTAACTTTGAGCGGGCGGCATTAGGGTAGTTTTTTAGTTAAAGATGGAGGCTGAGATCTTATTGAGTGAATTTGAATTCCAACTAGGTTAACACCCAAAGAACACAAAGTAAGAACCGAGGCTTGTAATAATATAAATGCGGGCGGCATTAGGGTTGATATACATGGATCATGAATATATAATGGTTTAAGAAAATATAATATACACATTCATTTATTTTTCAAAAAGTTAAGATTCGGATATTATTTTAAAATTTCTTTTATAACGACGTCGTAAATTATACAGCATTGAGATTTATCTACAAAAATATTACTGTGTACAGTGTACTTAAAATATCTAAGTGCTAATTTATAGGGTAAACTGCGGCTAATGTACCTAATGTTTATTTTTGGTGGCTAATGTACCCAATGTTTGATCTGTTAGATATTTTTGTGTTTTCCGTTAGTTGACCGCTAGAGAGTTATCCTCTTCTATATGCACACTTTTTGTATTTTTGACATAACTCACTCATTTTTTGTCCAAATATTATGCATGACCTATGGTTGGAAAGAAAAGAGATAGATCTACAACTTTTATGTTTTAAGTTTTGTAACAAAGTTTTCGAAACATACGAAATTTCAAATACAACGTAAAATTGGACGTAAGTTTAATGCAAAATATTTGTCTTGAGAAAATTTTACTATACTTAATGACTTTTTATGATGAAATGTAAAACTAAAAAGTTATAGATAAATATTTTATCTTTCCAGCGGATGTTTATTTATAAATTTTGGACAAAAGATGAGTAATTTATGCCAAAAATATGAATGATTATTTCACATCACATATTTCATATTTTTGGCATAACTCACTCGTTTTTTATCCAAAATTTATAAATAAACACTCGTTAAAAAGATAAAAAATATATCTACAAATTTTTAGTTTCACATTTCACCATATAAAGTCATTAAATGTATTAAAATTTGCTTGAAACAAATATTATGTATTAAACTAACGTCTAATTTTACGTTGTATTTGAAATTTCATATTTTTCTAAAACTTATTTTACAAAACTTAAAACAACAAAGGTGTAGATCTATCTCTTATCTTTCTAACCATAGGTCGTGCATAAAATTTGGACAAAAAATGAGTGAGTTATGTCAAAAATACGAAAAGTGTACATGTAGATGAGGATAACTCTCTAACGATCAACTAACGAAAAATACGAAAATATCTAACAGATCAAACATTAGGTACATTAGCCACCAAAAATAAATATTAGATACATCATTTGCAAAATATCAAACATTAAGTACATTAGCCGCATTTTACCTTAATTTATAAGATATTTCATTGAATATATACAGTTGGCTTTGGTATTGGGTGCTACTATTTACTTTTCAGCTCATTTTGTCCACGTAATGTCTTTTAATTGGATTCTTTATTTCGTCAATGCATTTTTTTTACTTATTTTTTATGTGCTTTCATGACAAAAATGTCAAGTAGTGATGGAAATTAATATCTTTCCATGTTTATTTAATTTGGTATAGTGTTATACCATTTTATAAATAAAACAAAGACAGAAACACCATTATATCCTAATAAATTAGGATAAACTGTAATTATAACCATATATTTTACCGATAAATTTAGATTTTAAGCATTGTTGTTTACTTAAAAACTTTAGTCAATAACATTCAATCTTAATCAGTTAATAGTTCTGACTTCATATAAAGGAGTTGAGATTTTATTACATATCTTGATTCTGTGTTAATTGTCCTTAGTTTTTTTTAATGTCTTTAATAATTATTTGCAAATTATATTTCTGTGAAATTTAGCATTCACTTTCTTAAATTATCTTGATAAACTATTTAGAAATAAAATGTTATAATTATGAAGTGACAATTTTTTCACGATTTATGCTGACCGACAATTTTTCCACGTGCCCGTGATACATGAATTTAGGTTGAAATGTGGATTGCAAAATTATCATAATACAAGTTACCATTATGCTTTTCATTTTCGTGACTTTAAAGTTTAAACATATGCAATCAGATGTATATCATGTATTAAATTAAATGAATTGTTTTTTATGAAAATAAATGTGCATATATATATATATATTAATTGTTATAAATAAAAACTTAAATATCACTTTTGAAATGGCTTGACTTAGTTGACTTGGTTCAAAATCTTTGATAGCCAAGTGGTACATAACAATTGGTCTCATTCTAATGCTCTACCAAACCGACAAGAGCACGTCAACTTATAATTTTCTTTCATTTTATAGAGGCATATAATTGTAAAGGGAAATTTGAAATATGTATATATATATATTACGTCATTATATTTTTTAAAGATGCAAATTTAAAGTACTAGATTATAATTTGATGACTTAAACTTGTAAGCCTCCATTTCTACTCGATAATACGACACTGTCCGTTTTGACTATGATCCTCACAATTTGCCTCTAACGATTTTCTTCAAAAACAATTTATATTTGTGCATCACTTTAAAGTAATTGTTCATGATTAAATCTTTTGAAGTTATTTTGTCGTAAAGGCACAGACACGACAATATGATGTGACTCATTTACACACAATTAAAAAAATAATACGTCCTTTAAATAAGTTAAAAGACTTATGCTCAATTAATAAATAAATCGGGCGTGTGAGTCGCATCTTTTAAGATAGATTGTATGAGTTTGGATCTATATAAAAGTAAATTAATATATGCATGAACACAATAAAAACACGAATTGTTATTTTTAAAGTAATGCATCTACATTTCAATTATATAAGAGTTTTAGAAAATAAACCCGAGCAAAACGGTACGGCATAGACCCAAAAGCAGACCATACCAAATTGAGTATAAAAAAAAAAAACCCGCCAAACAACTCAAAGAGACCAGCCAATCTATATTATCCTTAAAATAAAAAGAAATGAACCGCTAATATTAATAAATTTGACAACTTGGTTTATGATGCTTTTACTCTATTAATTGATTTTTCCAATTCTCATAGCTACTCTTGCAAATACAGATCGAACTTTCACCAAAATGGAGTTGACCCAGAGTAATGATTGTGAATTCGTTTTTAGCGATTATAATAAATAAACAAATAAATAATGTGTCGGTGGCAACTCCAACATGTCGTCGAGGGTGAGATATTTCTAAGAAGAAAATGTAAAAATGAATAATCTTCTTTCTCGCAAATAGATATATAGAAAAGATTCATAAGAAAGTGCGACATTTAAGGTTAAATAAATTGACACTATTTCTCCAATTATGTCTATGTCAAAAGACAGAACTGCTTCTGCTGGGCATTATGTGGACCACTTTGTACGAGACATTCGCTGCCTTCATGCTATTTTTATTGTTTTATATGTCACGTTATTTCATTATGAGCAAGGGACGTTTTTATATCAATTTATTTCATTCCGTGCTTTCAAAATGTTGGGCTAATTAGTTTGTCAATGGGTTAGTAGGTGTTAGATGCCTCTTACATGAGTTTATGACATAGCAATAAGTAATTTACAGCTATTAAAGGAAATAAAGTTGTTCGTACTTTGGCTCGTAACGGTTGTGTGGCGCGGTATAGATATTCTGTTTATTGGTTTCTAGTTTTCTATCGGAATTTGTATAAAATATAAACTATTAAGATTAAATAACGTGAATATCGCATATGTTAATTGTGTTAAAGGCGTTCATTTAGTGTTGGTAGTAAAATATATTTTGTTTATCGGTTTCTAGTTTTCTTTCGAAATTTGCATAGATAAAAATCGTTAAGATGAAATAAAACTAATATTGCATATGTTAATCGTGTTATTGTTATTGTTTGGTTGTCTTTTTGCTTCATGCTTAGTACCAAATCGTGATATAGCTTGTGTTTGCAAATTTCAAATATCACTTGTCGTTACAATTTTCTTCCGCAAGTAAAGAAAATATGAATAAATTTTAGATAAAATTACGAAACACGTAATTTTTGGCTATCCTAAATATTTTTTTTGAAAATGTCATTCTTCCAATTGATGGAATCATTTGTAATAATTCTAAGGCATGTTGTTAAATTGAGTTAAGGATAATGTAATTAGAAAAAACAAAAATCTTACACTAAGTAGAAAACCTCGGACAATACTTTTTTCATTTTTTTCAAAAGGTACAAATAGACACCTTTTCATTTTATTTTTTTCACGTGTACAAAACACATAAACATACAAACACGAACACACACACACACAAAAAAAGACAAAACACATTACACATATATAATTCATCTTCGTGAATTTCCTACCGACAAGTAATACACAGAAAACTTGCCAAAGAATTTTTTTTTTGATAGTTTTGGCACAAAACTTTTGGGACATAGATAATTGTACATTTAACAATACGGAAAAAAAAGTCATGGTTTCCATATGATTTGGCTTTTTTATTCCCCTACGATATTGTAGATGTATCATATTTTCTATGCTATAATATCAATTGTATAATTTATTTATTTTTCTTACTTGCAAATTGTGTCCAAGTAACATGCTTTATATACTCTTTTTTATTTTTTGAAAGATTCATTCAAATATTTCTACAAAGCAGTCTTTCTGTGAATCTTAAACTCCATAATTTCTGCCTAAGAAAAGCTCATCTTTCCCTCGTGTATGCATGCATGACAAGAAAAGAATCATATGAACTTTGACGACAACAACGTCTCCTTTATTTTTAAATCGTAGCACAATGCCCCGCAAATGACAAACATATGATTTGTTAACGATATTTTCAGCAATTTTTTTTTTTTTTTTTTAAATCTTATGAGACTTTTATCTCAATATTTCGTGAATAACTAACTAGACTCATTGACTGTTCCAGATATCTCATAAATTTAGTTTACTGATGTTATAGGGTGCAATGTGCTACATTTGCAAAGTTTGGAGAGCATTACTGCCAAAAAATTAAAGTTCATGGAGCAAGTTGCACCAACACGCAAAGTTTATTTGCTCTTTGTCCACGAAAATACTGCAAATTCTTTGAAATTACAGAAGATAATAACTATATTATAAAATTATAATTTCTCTTACTATTTTACACTTCGAGCTATGACTGGCGTACATGAATCAATAAACGGCGGTGCTTCAATCATACCGCAGCGGCCTTGAGAGAAAGGAAGTCGGAGATCTTGCCGGTGTAGAAATCGGGTTTAATCGTGTTGTTGGGACTATTGAGCATTTCCAAAGTTGTCACGCCTAATAAGATATTAAAAACACTTCTTTAGTAACATTTTGAAGGGGAAAAATAAAATTAGAGGTAAAGCGCACAAGAAAATAACCCGAAAGGACGAGAAGAGTTTTGCAGCCGCCGTTTTGTCCGAACAGAATGTCGGTGTCTAATCTGTCCCCGACCATGCAGATCTGTGACTTCTCAATCCCGAATCTATACATCGAAGTTATTCAAAGGGATCAATTTCGGATCTCTTTCATTTAATGAGATAGAAGCGTAAATGTTTTGGGAATTACGTGTTTGCTAAGTAATCCATCATAAACGTCGAGGGTTTTCCAACAACGATCGGCTCGCGTTGAGTTGACCCAGCGAGAGCACCGTTCATGGAGCCACCACCTGAAAATCAATATAATGTAGAGTTGCTTTAGAATGAATAATATAAAAGCGTAATTGGCTGTAATCCCCCTCTGAATTTTACTTATTCGTGTAGTTTGTTTCTCCAATTTTTTCTTATGTCTTTCTTCCCTCTTAACTTCCATTTTGGTGTATTCTAAGGCTTCAACTTTTATTTTAGAGCATCTAGCCCCTTAAATTTTTATTTAGTAGAAAGTAATCTATCAGATCTTATACTATCAATATAAATATTTCTTCACAATGTTGCATGAAAGTACAAAAGCCACATATGCATAATTTTTTTTATTATAAATTTTTAATATACTAGGGGTACTCTGCACTAAAATAAGATTCCATGCAACAACATTGATATATCAGAGGGGATCAAAGTGCATCAAAATTAAAAGGTGGGAGGCAAACTGTACCAACGATTAAATTGAGGGGAGATTAGTGCCAACTAATCTAGAGAACATGATGAGAGCTTGTAAATTCCGAGTAAACAGAGGACAACCAATTATTAATTCACTGAGTAATTTATTCTTTGTTCTTAAATATATCTACAAAGCATTCAATAGTGTTTATAAGGGGCATAATGGGCATTTTTTCATAAGGAGCCAGCAAAAAACAATGTACAAATAAAGGTTAGAGCTGAACCTGCCCATTCCTGAGCATCTGTGAGATGGGTCACCGCATCGCGGTTTGTTGCAATGAAAAGACACCCGGGATTTTCCCGTATACAGAGTGTTCCATACCTGAAATTGAATCAGCATATAGTAAGGAGTCACATTAAAAGTTATATGTCTACTTTGCTCGTACAAAATTAAAAAATAAAAATAAAACTGACTAGATTGATTAGGCATAAATAAAGCATACTTTTAAGAGAGGAGGAACTTACTGAATTTTGTAGTAGTTGAAATAACGGTCAAATCCTACGACAACAGCCCCGACCTATAAAAACATTAAATAAACTTCAATCATGAAAAATAGATCATTTGCACCTAGGTTTGGGTTATAATGAAAACATACATCCTTATCGTGCTCCATCAGATACCCGGCTTTCAGCTCAATCTTCTTGTCACCGTCTTCCTGTTATTCAAGAAACATGAAAAAGACAGCAGGTCATCCCTTGACAAAAATTTGCAGCTAGATTCTTCAAAAAAAAAAAAAAAATTTGCAGCCAGTAGAATGTATTTGGTTAAACTTTTAAGGAGTCGTCTTTCTCGAGTTGATCATGAAACTTCGTAAAGAGGATAAAAGGGATAAATAAATTAGAGAGTAATTAGAGACTATGATACTTCCTCCAATATGTCATTAACTATATTGCAGGCATGGATCCTTTACCGGTCCACCAAGGTGTTGAAATCCGGCGATATCAAGCTCCTTTAAAATCCCTTCCTCGCCGATCACATAAACCTAAAACCGCATCCACAATGAGTGAAGGATGTAATTAAACGGAAGAAGAATGCAATGATCTTGTTTTACGACATTAAACAATAGAAGATTAACATTTTTTTTCATGATCATATAAGCACAAAGAAAGTGACCGGATTTAATATAATAGGCAAAATGGTGAGATCATTTTTATTTGAAGCAAGATTTGCTTTCTTAATCACCTTTTTATCTTTTGGGAAGTCGATCGACTTCAAGTAAGCCGCAGCAGCAAAAGACGATGCAAAAATCTCCTCCTGAAAGCATTTCGCCGCGGTTAACATTATTATACAGTGCAGTCCACCACAATAAAAATTCTATATACTAAATAAATAAATATATATAAACCTCTCCAACAGTCAAGCCAAGAGACTCAAACTTCTTCCCGTATTGCTTCCTAGACTTCGTCGAATTGTTGGTAACAAATACTAATCTTTTCCCCTGAAATAATCAAAATCAACAAACTTTTTTTCTGTCAGAATATCTTAGAACTGAGTACTGAGCTTAGAGTATTCAATACAATGTCGAAACGAAATAATAACCGGACACATTTTAAATTGAAAAATATCAGCCGCAAATCGCGAGAACAAACCTTTGCTCGAAGCAAATCAAGGGTTTCGGGGACTCCACTAATTAGTTTATCACCTTTCCATATAACCCCTGCATATATAATTAAACACATTTCAACATAATAATCACAGAGACACAACTCAAACCAGAAACTTAATTGGACACAACTTATCGAGAATTACTCGAAAAAATAGGGCATGCCTGTTTTCTACACTGATTTAAAAAAAAAAAAAAACCGAAAAGACATAAAACATAGTCCAAACTTCAAATAACACATGAAATAAGGCTAGGATAAAATTATAAATCATAAAACTATAATTATAATGACAATAAAACCAGAACCGGGCTTTCGGAGCCAGATTTTCAGGACGAATTCGGGCCTGGATGGCTTCGAGGCCGAAATTAATTTTCAGCCTGACCCAAAATCAATAGCCTTCTCAATTCTTTGCACACAACATTTCAATCGGATTTAACCCCATGTCATTATAATGAGTTTATGAACTTTTCAATATTACCATAATGTATATACATATAAGGTGTAAAAGAGAGTGAAGTTTGGGGGGATTGACCATCGCAGTCGAAGATGAAGGTCTCGACCGAGTCGATGAGCTCGTCGGCGTTGACCAGTGGCTGAGCCGAGGCCCGAGCTGCGAAGCCTTCCATCTTCGTCCTCGACTCATTAGAGCTCCATGAAACGCGGGAGAAATGTGGACCAGAGCCGAAAGCGACGCGCGTTGTGAAGGCCGAAAGCCCGGGCGAAGATTTGGTCGCAGAGAGTGCAGAGACTGAGACTGAAGCTGTGGCTATGGCTGCTCTGCTCAGCATATCTCTCTCTCTCTCTCTTCTCTGTTTCTCTCTCTTCTTCTGTTTTGGAGACGAAACGCTTTTGGTCGTTTCAGGCCGTTGGCTTCTCTGGAAGAGGGTCTGCCGTGTGCTGACGTGGCATGCATGAGTGGTTGAGTAGCTTCCTTCATTTTATCACTTATGCGGTTATGCCTTCGAATTTTGATATCATATATTTATTTCATGTACATAAAAATAAGGGTTAATTGCGGCAATAATACACAACCTTTGGTCAAGAGGGGTTTTAGGTCCCCAACCTTTTAAAGTGTGGGCAAAAATACACAACGTTTGTTGAATGTAAAATCCGTTGGTCCTTCCGTTAGGGATGTTAACTTCTGCTGACGTGGCATCATTAAACTGCCAAATGGATTGCCAATTTGTAATATTAATTACATAACCTAATTAATAAGAATAAATTTAAATATGTTAATTATGATTCAAAAAATAAATTAAAACTTTAAATTAACGAGCAATACTTATTTAACGCGTAGCTCATTTTTAAACTCGTGCTTCAATATTATTCACATCTTTACTATGTCATTTTTTTAAATTACAATTGTTTTCAATAATCGGTCGTTTTTTCAAAATTCTAGTCGTTTCTAATAAACCGTCGTTATGTAATCTTTGCAATTTTGTCGTGTTTAATAATCCGTCGTTTTTCAAAAAATTTACTCATGTTCAAATGAAGAGCCTGTTAGATTTTTAAGGGGAGTAAAACTTATTTATTTAATCTAAAGTATTAATTTTTTTGAATCATAATTAAAATACGATTAAATTTGTTCTTATTAATTAAATTATACAATTAATATTACAAGTTGGCAGTCCATTTGACAGTTTAACGATGCCACATCAGCAGAATTTAACATCTCTAACGGAAGGACCAACGGATTTACATTTAACAAATGTTGTGTATTTTTGCCCACACTTTGAAAGGTTGGGGACCTAAACCCCTCTTGACCAAAGGTTGTGCATTATTGCCGCTATTAACCCTAAAAATAAATAAAAATTATGTTCGAGCCAACGATTTTCTCGAGAGTCAATTACTCTATTTAGATTAGAGAGAAATTGGCACTCTAATTTATTATTTTCCGATGAAAAACTAACAAAATACAACTCTGAACTCTGAAGTATGCTCAAAATAGCGTGAATTACGTTAAATTTCGTGAGCCATGGTCCATAATTGTAAAATGGCATTTGATGACGTTATGCACAAAGCCAAATCGATGAAGTTTGGCCTGAGTATGATGAATCTTGACGTTTAGATAAAAGGCAGACGTGCTATTAGTAAGTTAATGAAGTTTAGTTCTAATAATTAGATTCTTATAATTGAGTTCTAGAAGAGAAGAAAAAGGTGCATATATTTCTAGATAGACTACAACGAAGATACGGTAGATTAACCCTAAGAATGAAGGACCGTGAGAGTACGTACTCTTGCGAATAAGTTTATGTTAGCTGTTAATTTGAAATATTTTAGAACCTGTTCGAATAAAGAAGCAGAGTTTATTGTTATTGGAGGATAATTCAAATTCGAATTCTTAGATCGGATTGTGTTGGATCGTGTGATCGAGAGTTGATTTGCCCATTCAAAAAAAAAAAAAAAAGAGTTGATTTGTATGTTATATCAAATTGCGGACAATATCTTTGATATATTTTTAATAATTTTTATATTAAATTTAAATGATATGAATTGCATTGGCTCAAGTGACGACGCAAATAATGGAGATACATTGTTTTATTTTCATGCTCTTTATTATATTCTTATTTTTTTGGTTTATCGGTTTATTTTGTAATAGATTAAATATAATAAGAAATTAAGCGTTGGTAAATAACGTTTGATGCGTCAACAAACATTGATGCCCCAAAACATACATTTTAAAGTCCTTGTTGAGTGGTCAAAACGAAGAAACAAAACTGCGTACACACTATTTTTACTGTATATATATGTCTATATATATACTTGTATATATATATTGTAGCTATGAAAAGATTAGGCTGAAATTAAGCAGAAAAATTATGCTTAATTGAGTTGAAATCCTTGATTAAGAAAAGCCCCCGTAACCCAAAGCTTCAAATTGGGCAGATTGATCTGTAATTCCTGCTCATCGCACTCTTTCACCTGTAATATTTCCAAAAAAAAATAATAATCTTAATATTATATAATGATCAACACACGGCTTTACGTAAAGATGAAAGGATGTTATTACGTTGAGAGTAAATGTGAGAACATATTGGTGGGAATCAGTGGAGGCCAAGTTGGAGGTTTGAACGTTGAAGCTCGTGAGAGACTCGAGAGCTTTGTACAGCGATACGGCTGTTCCTTCTCCATTGTTGCACACGACCTTCACGTAGAACCCTCTCTCTTCCACTTGAAACATCTCCATCTATGTATAATTATATATATATATATATATATATATATATATATATATACATATTAGAGTTTGTGAAAGAAATCCTTTTTGCCTGAAGCTTTGTGGTGCGACGTATAAGTATTTAAACATTTTGAGAGTTTTTTGTGGTGGAATCGGATGGCTCGTACGTACATGGACCTTTGAAAATTAAACCCGCTTAGGATTTTAATTACGTGTATTTCATAACTAATATAAATAACCTTTGTTTTTTTTTTCTTGACATAACATATATTCATAAGTTTTGCGCTTCGGAATAAAATTAATGGATATTTTGAGCGTTAAATGTGTTGGAAGTGAAAAAATCGGGTACGTGAACCTTTCAAAAAATTGGGCCCGATTCAAAATTTTTATATCATGTACGTTTTACGGTAATTAACTTTGTATAATATATATATATATATATATATAACGATCGCCCTTGAATCTTCACTCGTTTATGTGTTTGAGTTCAATTCCTATAACACTAAAAAACCCTAGCTGTCACATTTTTATCTTTTCACGTTCTTTCTCCATCTCCACCATTTCGGACATTAATCGTGATCTTCTTCTTAAATTTGTTTCTTGCGTACCGTGTTTTTAATTAAAAAAAATTATATTAGTTATACATAATATGGTTTTTGATTCTTGATTACATGTAATTAAATAGAGCTAGAGCACATAATTAGTTTCAACTTTCAAGTGAGTATGAGCACCTGAACGATGGTCTTGGGCAGTGGTAAAGAGGTGGGTTTAGACGAAGCTTTGGTCTTGTTGGCGGTTTGATGATCATCTGTAAACCCTAGTTCGGACCTCTCTGCTTCGTCTAGAGAAGCTTGGAGGCTCTCGATCTCAGCTTTCAGCTTCTTTGCCTGAGCCTGCAGATCCTCTACGTACACCACTGCGTCTCCTACTATGGACGCCTTGTCCATCTATAAACATATATATATGTATATATATATATATATTATTATAAAATTGTACACGAAAACGCAGTACCCAAAGATAATCAACGTAATGAGTATGCTAATAATTCAAATATCTTTGGGATCTTTTCACTTTCACCTCAAAATTAATTTTCAATATAATTAATAATTATCAATATATATAGAAGATTTGAAATATGGACCCGGATAATCTTTTTTTTTTTTTTTTTTTTTTAATCTCAGCAGTTGGATTTTCGATATGATGGTTGAGTAAAAGAAGGACCTGATATTCAGGGTCTATTTAGACCGAGATTATCCAAGTTCGTATTTTGTCGGAAGTCGGTAACCAAAATATTATATATGGATACATAACTCTAATTAATTGACGTGTATGTATATATATGTGTATGGTACCATAAAAAAATAGCTCATATATATAGACGAAACGAAATTGCTAATTTCAATTAGGAAAAAAAAAAGTGGTCACAAATCTAGACAAGCCAGTAAGAACACTTCAAATCATAACCTAGATACAGAATAATAATAATATATATTTATATTAAACTCATAAGCTATTTGAGTTGGTATGTTGATGTATATTGGTAGTACAAATATTTTGTCGCTTGTGTGAGGTACTGCAAACCAACCAATTATCCATGGACATTCTCGCCACTACTACGGTCAATTGCTTATAAAAATAAAACTATAGTCTAAATATAATGTATCATAAATCAATTTGTAACAAAATAAATTAAAAATCAATACCTTAGTTATTTTAGGAACGAGCGAGCGCAATGCATAGAGCTTCTCCTTCATTCGGCCTCTCCTGCGCCGCTCCGAGATCAGAGTCCGTGACCGGTCAACCTTCGACCGCTTTGTGTTGTTCGCCTCCGACGAGTCTTCGTCATCATGTTCGTCCTCATTTTCCTCGCCGGCCATCACGATCTCACCATCGAAACCCGGCAATGCTTCGTGAAGACAGGAGAACACGGTGTTAGGATTTGGTGGCAGCAAAACAACGTCGTTGTTGTTGACGTCATTAGTCTCGGGGATCAAACCGGGAAAGATGTGGTCGCTGCCGGCAAAACAGCTGTTGATGAGGTCGTCAGCGTAGCCGAAGCTCGGGACTACGTCGGTTTCGCCACGGATTAGGTCGACGAACTGGTCGAAGTTTGCGTCGGCGATGAAGTCATAGAGCTCGAAGGCGTCGTCCGTGTTCTTCAAACTATCCATTCGAAAGTTCTCTTCGTTTTAATCTTGTTACAATGAGATATATATAGCTCGAGTCTTAAGGCGATCATATATAAATATATATTAATTATAGAGTAAGAAAGTGATCATACATATATATAAATACAAATAAATAATACTCTCAAAAATCAATATTATAATTTATAATTCCTCTTGCTTAATTGTCACGTATATAGTTAATGTGTGTTGACGTGGTTTCCCGATCAATCAGTCAAGTGTGACTTGTGAGTGTATGATATTTTTGAATAGAACAATTTGGTGGAATTCGATCTCTCACGTTGCAAGCTCACGATTCACTCACGATATATGTATACGTATATAAGCAATATAAATGAGACGATGAGTTTTTTTATAGAGGTTCGTCCCAAGGCGGTAGTTGACCACTTCCTCTGTTAGTTTATTGCGACAATGAACATGGACGGATAGCTACAGGCAGCTAGGTCACGTTTACGGATAGAAATGAATAGAGAAGGAGGGAAAGAATACAACAGGATCTCAAATAGACAAGAATGCCGTATAGAATCTTTTTAGTGTATTCTCTCGAAGTTGCAAGTATGCGTGTGTGTTGATCTGAGCTCGAGCTTGATATTTATAGGCTTCAATTCTTCCCGTTGGTCTTCCAGGAATCGAGGGGTCTTCTCTCCGTGCTGACCGGGTTGAATGGACGACCTTGCTACACGTGTCCCATGACTTCGTTCTCGTCGTCGTGTTTAAATTATGCCCGTTGGAGGCTTGACTCCGTGCTCCAGTCTTCCGTCTGAATTTGAAATGGGATGCCGGGTAGAGAATATGACGACTCTACCCTCGTCTTTCTGGATTGCTGTCGAATGGATATTGGGCCTTAGAACCCTCTGGGCCGAGTAGCCTTGTATCCGTTGGTTTTGGTCTGATTGAGAATCTCATTGGGCTTCTCAATTGGGCTTTTACGAATACCAATTTGTTTCTTTAAAGCCTTCTATCATGATTTGTAAATTTAATTAATTCACAACCTTAACACTTTATGTCATATTAAATAATGACGAATTTGTACATCAACAGTGTGCACCTGCGAAAGAGTGATAAAATGACCAGATAATAATATTTACATAATTATATGTACACATATATGTGTGTATTAGAAGTAAGAGATTATTATATTAATTAATGATGATGATGGTGATCATTAACGTAATTAAATAGAGTGGGAAAGGAATCATGAAGCACTATGACGTGGGAAATAGTATTATTTTTAGGGTTTTATGAGTTATAGCCATGAACGAGTTGACAAGGTTATTTTGTGATGGATTCAGATAACTAGCTTAGTCGGCGTTTAATGAGTAATTGATATTCGATATATAATAATCCTTATGGAAATTTACTAAAGCTTTTGATATTGAAAGGTGTATATAAAAATGGTTAATAATTAATATATATATGAGCTAATTAGTTTCATGACGATCATAAATGATGAGCGGTGCCTTGTTCAGATGAATCTTGGTGATTTATTTTAACGTATTTATTAATCTTGGTGTGAAAGGTATCAAATAGCAATAAAATAACGTTTAAATTAAACGATTGATCTTAAGTAGATGAAATGAAAGGATGATTTAGAAGCAAAAAACAAACCAAAATGGCAAAGCTCCCAAAAAGTTTATTAAAATTTGGCTTTATATGATACAAGTTTATCTACTTAATTCTCTCTTTTCTTCTAATGTCTGTCATCAATGACAAATCTTCGAGTATGATAGTTGTTATGGGTATTTTTCGAAGCCTAGAAAAATTATGGCCCAGCCCAAAAAACCTACCCAAAAGGCTTAAAAGACTAAAAAAGTCCACATATACGACCTGGGCCCACCGCAAAAAAGTCAGCGGGACTCGGCGCCAAAAGTCAAAGGAGCTCGGCTCAAAAAGTCAACCTAAAAAGTCAACGGGACTCGGCCCGAATAAAGACAGTAAAAGTTTTGTTACTTTTACCACAAAAGGGCTTTAAATTAATTAAAAGCACCGCGCACCGCGCACCGCGCACCGAGCACCGCGTACCACAAAAGGGCTTTAAATTAATTAAAAGCACCGCGCACCGCGCACCGAGCACCGCGCACCGCGCACCGAGCACCGCGCACCGCGCAAGCAATATCATAATTGCTCAGGGGCCCATCAAAGTAATTATTAATTACTAAGAGGTCCCTGCATCCTTCTATAAATAGAATCTCCTTTCAATCAAAACGGTAACTTCAACAACTCAGATCAACCCACAAAAAACGCTGTAAAGCAATTAAACCTCCGTTTTCCATTCTCTTAAATATCCCGACTTAAATACCCGACTAATGTTGAGCGTCGGAGGTGGATACGGAGGCACCCCCTCCGTACCCCCTTAAAAGTTCACGTTTATTTCATTATTTCAGCAAGATATACGGAGACGGAGTTCTGGAAGATATTTCCGGCTTATCAAGAAATACCAATCAAGCTTCAAGACCCCCTTTGACTGTCAAGAGGTCATTGGGCCCGGCCCAAAATAAAGACTTGGGCCGCTTTAAGTGTTGATCCATTTTTCGGCATTAACATTTTGGCGCTAGAAGGAGGGGCTCGTCAAAATTCAAGCCTCGAGTCCCTACCAGCACGTTCAACAGTCCCATACTCAGTCTCAACCGGCCCTCGGACATTACCGGTCCGTAAGAATCGCCGCCCACAGTCAAGTTCAA
The DNA here is from genome assembly GCA_954871525.1 of Parietaria judaica. NCBI lineage: Eukaryota > Viridiplantae > Streptophyta > Magnoliopsida > Rosales > Urticaceae > Parietaria > Parietaria judaica. The sequence continues at coordinate 14,669,519 of OX940862.1, forward strand.
ATCGTCACATGTCATTCCAGTCACCGCCATCCTCGCTGGGTGGCCAAAGGTCTTACACAGGCCAGCTCAAGGCGAAACCCCCGGCAAAGGAGGCGACTCAGCTTCTCGCAGATTACGCACGCAGATCAGCCAAGATCGTCATGACTCACAACCTTCGCCTATTTTTTAGGCTCAATTGCTAAGGAAGAAAGCCCTTTCACCATCGCCGGAAGCTCGCAACACCGAGCAAGAAATCGTTGCTCGCCCAAGAGCCACTTTTGCTTTTACTGCTCGTCAGACCCAAATCGCACCTCGCCGGGGCCGGCGTGGCCTCCTCCGAGCAGCCCAGATTGCGAAATCGCCTCCCCAGATCTTCCACGGGCCAAAGGCTGCGATCCCGACCACCGCACGCGCGCCTACCGACGAAGCACTCTCGTCGTCTCCCAAAATCTTCGAATGCTCAGATCTGGACCGAGGAAGTCTTCGCTCGATTAAACCCAACGAAGTCGCCTAAGCATCGCCAACCCCCGACGCGAACCGCGACTCCCGTCGCTAAAAGGAGGCCAAACGCCTCTAGACTTCGTGGAGAGCTTCCACGCGCCTCGTCTCCGCCCAAGCTTGCCGCAGTCAATCGTTGCGGAAACACCGCTCGCGCACGTAGAAGACCCCGGAAAGGGAAGAGCACGGCAATCAGAGGAAGGAGAAGACTCCCGTCCCTTCGTTCGTCAGGAGAGAGAAAATCAAAGAAAGAAAGAAAAAGGAGCACTGTACATGCGTCAGAAAACAAAAGAAAAACAAAAATAATATAATATATTATATTAATTCGATGCACAGAGAGTCAGAGACACAAAAAGAAAAGTGTTATGTAATATACACTAAAGAAAATATGGGAATATGATCAGACTTAATAATATGATATAAATATACTATTCATAAAATAAGATATGTATTTATAAAGTGCCTATTTTTGGGAGAAAGCATGAAACTCCACAACAGACAAGTCTAATCCCGAAAACGACGCCAGAGGCTCATCAGGGAGAGACAACGGTCAAAGTCAAAATTCCAAAGACGACGCCAGAGGCTCATCAGGAAAAGACGCCAGTCATAGTCCAAATCCCGAAGACGACGATCAGAAGCTCGTCAGGGAGAGATGATTGTCGAAGTCCGAAGCTCAAAGAAGACGCCAAAGGCTCAACAGGGTAAAACGAGCAAAGTCTAAAGCTTCAAGACGACGCCAAAGACCCATCAGGGAAAGACGACGGTCAAAGTCAAAATTCCGAAGACAACGCTAAAGGCTCATCAGGGAAAGACGAGTGAAGTCCGAAGCCCGAAGACAACGTCAAAGGCTCATCAGGAAAGCACGAAGTCTGAAGCCCAAAAATGACGCGAAAGGCTCATCAGGGAAAGACGACAGACAAAGTCCGATACCCAACGACGACGCCGGAGGCTCATTAGGGAAAATCAACGAACAAAGTCTAAAGCCCAAAGACGACGCCAAAGGCTCACAAAGGAAAGACAAAGTTTGAATCCCGAAGATGACGCCAAAAGCTCAACAGGGTAAACGACGAACAAAGTCTAAAGCCCGAAGACGATGCCAAAGACTCATTAGGGAAAGACAACTGTCAAAGTCCGACGCCCGATGGTGACGTCATAGGCTCATCAGGAGAAGACGCCGGTCATAGTCCAAATCCCGAAGACGACGATCAGAAGCTCGTCAGGGAGAGATGATTGTCGAAGTCCGAAGCTCAAAGAAGACGCCAAAGGCTCAACAGGGTAAACGACGAACAAAGTCTAAAGCCCGAAGACGATGCCAAAGACTCATTAGGGAAAGACAACTGTCAAAGTCCGACGCCCGATGGTGACGTCATAGGCTCATCAGGAGAAGACGCCGGTCATAGCCCAAATCCCGAAGACGACGATCAAAAGCTCGTCAGGAAGAAATGACGGTCAAAATCCGAAGCTCAAAGAAGACGCCAAAGGCTCAACAGGATAAAAGGAGCAAAGTATAAAGCCCGAAGACGACGCTAAAGGCTCATCAGGGAAAGACAGGTGAAGTCCGAAGCCCGAAGACAACGTCAAAGGCTCATCAGGGAAAGACGAAGTCTGAAGCCCGAAGACGATGCCAAAGGTTCAACAGAATGAAACGACGAGTGAAGTCGAAAACCTGGGTACGACTCAAAAGGCTCACCAGGAAAATCAAAGACAGAGTCAAAAATCCGACAATGGCGCAGAAGGCTCATCAAGACAATACAATGACCAAAGTTGGAAGCTCAAAGATGATGCCCGGGGCCTGATCCGTTTACTACGGCGATCAAAGTTCAACAACCTCGAAGAACAAATCAGTCGCTTCGATGACCACAAAGCTACATGGTCGAAATTAGAACCGCGAAAACGAAGCAAACAAATAAGAATGAAAACAAAGCCGTGAAAGGTCGAATCTCAATCCCGCCAACTCAGGCAGCAAAGCCGAGAATGGCCGGATCTAAATCCCACCTACTCAGGAAACAAAAACAAACCGAGAAATAAGACGCTAAGGCGCAAAACTCGGTAAGACGCTACGTCGCGAAGGACCAGGAAATAAGAAGCTAAGGCGCAAAACCTGGCAAAATACCGAGAAGCAAGACGCTAAAGCGCGACCGGAAAAATGAGAAAGTAAGACGCTAAGGCGCAAAATCTGGCGAATACAAACCGAAAAATAAGACGCTAAGGCGCGAAACTCGGTAAGACGCTACGTCGCGAAGGACCAGGAAATAAGAAGCTAAGGCGCAAAACCTGGCAAAATACCGAGAAGCAAGACGCTAAAGCGCGACCGGAAAAATGAGAAAGTAAGACGCTAAGGCGCAAAATCTGGCGAATACAAACCGAAAAATAAGACGCTAAGGCGCGAAACTCGGTAAGACGCTACGGCGCGAAGGACCAGGAAATAAGAAGCTAAGGCGCAAAACCTGGCAAAATACCGAGAAGCAAGACGCTAAAGCGCGACCGAAAAAATGATAAAGATAAGACGTTACGGCGCGAAGGACCAGGAAGTAAGACGCTAAGGCGCAAAATCTGGCGAATACAAACCGAAAAATAAGACGCTAAGGCGCGAAACTCGGTAAGACAGTACGGCGCGAAAGACCAGAAGGTAAGACGCTAAGGCGCAAAATCTGGCGAATACAAACCGAGAAATAAGACGCTAAGGCGCAAAACTCGGTAAGACGCTACGGCGCGAAGGACCAGAAAATAAGAAGCTAAGGCGCAAAACCTGGCAAAATACCGAGAAGCAAGACGCTAAAGCGCAACCGGAAAAATGAGAAAGTAAGACGCTAAGGCGCAAAATCTGGCGAATACAAACCGAAAAATAAGACGCTAAGGCGCGAAACTCGGTAAAACGATACAGCGCGAAAGACCAGAAGGTAAGACGCTAAGGCGCAAAATCTGGCGAATACAAACCGAGAAATAAGACGCTAAGGCGCAAAACTCGGTAAGACGCTACGGCGCGAAGGACCAGGAAATAAGAAGCTAAGGCGCAAAACCTGGCAAAATACCGAGAAGCAAGACGGTAAAGCGCGACCGGAAAAATGATAAAGATAAGACGTTACGGCGCGAAGGACCAGGAAGTAAGACGCTAAAGGCGCGGCCGAAAAAATGATAAAGATAAGACGCAAAGGCGCAAAGGCCGGGAGGTTGATACATTTAGTCGCAAACTCCGACAAAAGACCAAAACAACTTGTCTTCAAAAGTTCAAAATCATAAGACGCCCAGGCGCAAACACTGGCAGAAGCTCAAAACACAAAAGACACCCCAGCATGTCCAAGTTCTAAAAAAAAGCTCTCATGCTCACCCTTTTCCAGAAAAAACTGTAAGGTTATCTCTGGAACGCCCCTATCAGCGTACATGGAATGTTGCCCCTTGGGACGCCCCCATATATCTTTAAAAGGGCAGATTGAAAAATCCCGCAACTTAAGGGAAATAGTTTTTCGCAAGGCGAAGCCATCCAAAAAACTGGGGGGTTAATGTTATGGGTATTTTTCGAAGCCTAGAAAAATTATGGCCCAGCCCAAAAAACCTGCCCAAAAGGCTTAAAAGACTAAAAAAGTCCACATATACGACCTGGGCCCACCGCAAAAAAGTCAGCGGGACTCGGCGCCAAAAGTCAAAGGAGCTCGGCTCAAAAAGTCAACCTAAAAAGTCAACGGGACTCGGCCCGAATAAAGACAGTAAAAGTTTTGTTACTTTTACCACAAAAGGGCTTTAAATTAATTAAAAGCACCGCGCACCGCGCACCGCGCACCGAGCACCGCGCACCGCGCAAGCAATATCATAATTGCTCAGGGGCCCATCAAAGTAATTATTAATTACTAAGAGGTCCCTGCATCCTTCTATAAATAGAAGCTCATTTCAATCAAAACGGTAACTTCAACAACTCAGATCAACCCACAAAAAACGCTGTAAAGCAATAAAACCTCCGTTTTCCATTCTCTTAAATATCCCGACTTAAATACCCGACTAATGTTGAGCGTCGGAGGTGGATACGGAGGCACCCCCTCCGTACCCCCTTAAAAGTTCACGTTTATTTCATTATTTCAGCAAGATATACGGAGACGGAGTTCTGGAAGATATTTCCGGCTTATCAAGAAATACCAATCAAGCTTCAAGACCCCCTTTGACTGTCAAGAGGTCATTGGGCCCGGCCCAAAATAAAGACTTGGGCCGCTTTAAGTGTTGATCCATTTTTCGGCATTAACAATAGTTATCCCACTTAATTAATTATTCAAGTAACTAAACTTCCTCAGTCCCCATCTGAATACTTTACTATACTTGATTAGTTAATATTTTTAAACATAAGTAACTAATGAGCATGTTGTAATCGAAAATTTAAAATCAATATTAACGTTTGACCATTTTCTTGTCACCTTGCCAGGTCTCATAGAACTTATCAGCAATATATAGTAGATTACTCCATGAAAAAATAAATAAAAAAATTATACATCTCTTCTCTTTGGGTTTTTTTTTTTCTTTTCTTTTATTGTCATGAAGAAAATAATTTTTTAGCTTAACCGAAAAATTAGTTCAATTTATTCAACTACTTAAGCTGTCTTTTGCCGTTTTGACACCGAATATGAGTCTAAATGACTGTTAAAATAAAGATGAAAAGTATGTGACATATAGTCAATTTTCTTACACAAAAATAGCAACAAAAAGTCGAGTTATTACATCTATATGTTAGCTAATTACACTTTTATTAATTTAAGATGCAAAATCTCACTAAATGAATTCGAATCCCAATAATTAATTACACTTAAATACTTGTAAGAGCTATACTCCAGGACATACATAAAGAAGCAGAAAAGAATATATAATCATATAAGTTTTAAGGGTAAATTTCGGTTAATGTACTCAATGTTTGATCGGCTGCGGATTATGTACCTTATCCTTATTACTGACGGCTGATGTACCCAAACTTGATTCCGTTAGATTTTTTTCGTGTTTTCCGTCACTTGACCGTAAGTGATTCATTCTCTATCTGTATAGTTTTCGTATTTTTTTGCATAAATCACTCATTACTTGTCCAAATTTTATGAAACACCTATGATTGAAAAGTTAAGAAATAGATCTACACTTTTGTGTTTTAAGTTTTGTAAACAAAGCTCAATAAAAATATGAAAGTTCAACCATAACGTAAAACTGGACATTAGTGTAATGTAAAATATTTATTTCGAGTAAATTTTAACACACTTAATGATTTGTAGATAAATCTTTTATCTTTCCAATGATAGTTTATTTATAAATTTTGGACAAAAAATGAGTAAGTTATGCCAAAAATACGAACGATTTTTTCACATTACATCTTTCATATTTTTGGCATAAATCACTCATTTTTTGGCCAAAATTTATAAATATATTACCATTGGAAAGATAAAATATTCTCTTTATCTTTGTAGTTTTACTTTTCATTATAAAAAGTCATTAAGTATATTAAAATTTGCTCGAAACAAATATTTTGTATTAAACTAATGTCCAGTTTTACGTTTCAATTGAAATTTCATATTTTTTTAAATTTTTTTTTACAAAACTTAAAACACCAAAGTTGTAGATCCATCTCTTCTCTTTCCAGCCGTAGCTCATGCATAAAATTTGGACAAATGAGTGAGTTATGTCAAAAATACAAAAAAATGTAAATATAGTGGAGGAATCACTCGCTGGCGGTCAAGTGACGAAAAACTCGAAAAAAATCTAATGGAATCAAGTTTTGGTACATTAATCGTTAAAAATAAATATTTGGTACATAATCCGTAGCCGATCAAACATTGGGCACATTAACTGCAGTTTACCCAAGTTTTAATTATAAGGAGAAAATATCACGTTATGTTTCCTGTATTTCATTGAAATACATAGGTTTCTTTGTTAAATTGTATATCTTTTTATTTTCTAAAAACATTTATAAAAAAAAAATTAAAATATCATCAGATTTCATCAACGAATCTCAACAATATCGTAACCATTTTTGGAAAACCAAAAGTCCACGTGAAACTTCTGATATAATCAAATTCAAGGATGTTTAACTTTAAAGTTTAAGCTTATATTATTTCCAAAATAAAATATTTCAAGTGACTCAGTGAGAGTGAAGTAAGAAGGAATATTGTGCATGCATGCTCTACGCATCATAATACCTCTTATATTCTTATAATTCCATGCCGTAGCAAAACCTCTGTTGCGTCACATTATTCAGTTCAGCATCTAAATAACTTTCACACACAGATATATTAACGCATTTAATAATTTGGTGATATCTGATGGTGAATGAAAAAGAAGGACTATTTATGAAGATATATATAAATATATGTGTACATATATATATATATCTTCATTATAATTTAGTGATCGAAGAATACAAAATGGTTTAAAAGCTAGGCGTGCAAAGCGAAGTGCAAGATTGCAACATGGTGCATTGGCCACATGACAGTTGACTCAATCCACACTTCATTAATCTTGTTGGCATACAAAGCCCCAAAAATTATGTACTAATTAATCATTAACTCATAATAATCAAGAAATAGACCTTATATTAACATTCATTTGTGTCATGATATTTATATTTTGCTTTTGTTGTGCATTGATCGCCGATAGAGTCACTCATATTCACCGATCAATGCACGTGTTTCACTTAAAATATTTATCATTTTATTTTTCTAATAGAAATGTAATTAGCTGGAGAGTGATTTACTTATGTTCTGTTAAGTATCATGATGTTCCACCTCAAAACCAATTGGCAATGAGGGGAGTAACCCATGACCTTTTAAACTTTGCTAAGTCCCCATGTCTTTTTCAAGACGGTGGCTCTTTGGCTCACTCGTCTCGGGCCGAATCCTTTTTTTTTTTGGACCGGTGCTCGTTTGAGCTTAATGAGCTCTGATACCATGTGAAGTATCACGAGGTTCCACCTCAAAACCAATTGGCAATGAGGGGAGTAACCCATGACCTTTTATACCTTGCTAAGTCCCCATTTCCTTTCCATGTGGGACTCAACATGTTCAATGCTAGTCTTCACAAAGTCTTTCACCTTATTCAGGACCACCCGTGCCTTTCCCCCCTATATTTTAAACCAATTTAAGGGTCGAAAAAGAATACATACAAACGTAATACCTCTTAATATTGTCTCAAATTGTTTTTCTTTTCTTTCTACCTATTAGACCTTGAAAATATTATCTAAATGGTTGTGTATTTTTTATTCGTAAATTAATGAACTTTTTTGTTGATTATGCACTTGCAAGCCAAATTTGTATCACCCAAATCTAAACTAGTATCGACGACTTAGCTACAAATCATCCACATCTCGTCGAAGTCCCCAACATCTTATTTGCTCATTAAATATCACTATAGCATTATATTATATCGCCGATATCGGTTTTCCGACTATCACTCGCCAAAATACTGCGGCAACTCGAATTCTGCTTTAGATCATTCCATGTCGTATAGATACTATTCAATAATTTTCCATATATATATTTGGAAGCTTTGGACCATCGTATAGATTAGAGTGATCATAATTACCTGTAATGGATGATGTATATGTGTCGGACCCGTATTAAATATATGAAAGATTTATTACTTAGTGATGAAAGTATGTAAAAACCGATTCTTATCATGAATGTTCCAGAATTCAGAAATTAGAGACGTGCCGATAACAAGATCTAATGTTTGGGCTTTCGCTCACCCACCTCTACCGGTATCAGAGCATTTACGCACCTCGCCCGCCCATTGAATGATCCAATGTTTTCGAAGTATAGATGTGGAGCATTCATGACTAAGAATCAATTTTTCCCTATTTTCATCACTAGGTAATGAATTTACACTTAAATAATAGGACTTTTAGACAAAAAATGAAGGGGGTGAATCGATCAAAGAGAAAATAATTATAAATCATCACTACTGTAGGCTAAGAGAAAATGTGGTCAGTTGTGAAGTCTAATTCATCTGAACATTTATGAAAACCTTATATTTATAAAACAAAAAAAGAGGGCGTGACAAAGATAAAAAAAAATACAAAAACTCCGAGCGATTTATCATAAAGATTTACAAACGACAAGTGAATGTACATCTCACTCTTAAAGTGAACCGTCTTCCCTTTATTTTTATTTATCGCGTTGCTTGATATTTGTTTTTAAGTTAAAGGACTCACTCTAAAAACTTAATGGGCCTTGGTAGGCCACATTATAAATGGGTTAAATTAACTAATTTAGTTAGTGAACGGCCCAAAGTTTTGGGAAGGAGCAACCAGTGACATCCATCCCATAAATAAACCCATAATCATAGGCCACAAAAAACAATTTTTTTTAATTAGTTACCTTTTAATTTCATTTTTTTTTGTAATTCCTAAATGAAAAAAATAGGGTAACTCCTATAAAATTTCAGCTTAACCTCCTATTCGATATAATTTTCGGCAAAAATAACCCCATTGAGGTGTTTTTGGTCACACTTTGAGGCCAAAAAATAAAGTCCATAGATTTTACTTTTTTTAGAGAGAAGTGAATAAGACTCAAAATAACATGATCATGATCCAATGCATTGTTTTAGTTTCAAGTTTCTATTGTTATAATCTTCTTCTTCTTTTTTTCAACTCTTGTTGCTTATCCAATATGCCTAGATTATATGCTGATCTTCCAAGCTTATTAAATTCAAATCTGATAAAATAATATATAAGCTGACAGAATATAGTTTGACATATAGTAGTGCTATTATTTTATATAAGCACGAAACCTAATCAAGTTTATCAACTAAATTAATTTTAATTTCCCCGTGGTAGATAATGATACGTCCGAAATTATATAAAATCCACATCTATATATATTATTCCAATAACGATATTGACAAACTATATATTTTTATTTTTTATTTTACTTTATCCAATCATTAAATGATAAAGCAAAATATGCATTGAATTCATCAGATATAGTTGAATAAGAAGGTCAATAGATAATTATATAGTTTAATAATATTGAATAATCTCTTAAACTAGGGACAATTAAAGGCTGATTTGAATTCAAATCCTTCATTGAGAAGAGACCCCACGACCCAAAGCTTCAAATTTGGCAAGTTTATGTCCCTCACACCATCTTTCACCTGGAAGAAAATAAAACAATAAGATAAATAATTATGTTTTGAAAATATTTAATTTGTGAAATATTATTTATTTCTTACCCTGAGAGTGACAGTGAGCTCAAACCGGTCCGTTGCACAGGTCAAATTAGAGCTTTGAATGGTGAAGCTTGTAAGCGATTCAAGAACCTTATACATCGAAGCTGCTATTCCTTCTCCTTTATTGCATGCTAATCTCAAGTAGAACCCTCTTTCCTCTACTTGAAACACGTCCATCTGAATTAACAAATATATAATTAACTCACACACACATAATATATATATATATACTCTTATATGTACTCTTAATATGTCATATAGTAAAACTAAAGTATCTTATTACTTTCTTTATGAACGAGAACGTAAGTATAATCCTCTAAGTATACGGATTCGATCGGGATATTCCGAATTTGATATTTTTTATTAAAAGAAATAGTATGGACGGTATAGATAGAGTCAATGGTCCAGATTACCTACTCGTTATTTAAGAATATATGAATAATTGTGTATTCTGACGGGCTGAATCCCGTCGAGATTCAGGCTCCAGAAAATGGCTATGTCTCAAAATGCTAATTAATTTGGACCGTCGGCGGAAACAGTGGTTCATATTAACTAAAAAAACCCTAATTAAGAGTATGTACCTGAATGACGTATTTGGAAAGCATAAGGTGATTAGAGTTGGTGAGAATATTAGGTTTGAAAATAGTAGTGGGTGGTTTGTAACGTTGATCTTGATGAGTTTGGCCAACCAACGAAGCTTCAAGCCCTCCGATCTCCTCTTTCAGCTTGCTCGCCTGCGTTTGCAGCTCCTTCACGTACCGAACTGCATCCCCCACAATCGAAGCCTTGTCCATCTATACATATATATATGTATATAGTTATAACATGTATCATCAATATGAATGCTTCAATAAAATGAGTAGCTAGCATAACATATCAATGAAAAACATATATACCTTGGTTATGTTGGGAACCAAAGAGCGCAACGCATAGAGCTTCTCCTTCATCTTTCCCCTCCTCCTCCTCTCCGAGATTAATGTCTTGGACCGGTCGGCCTTCGACTTGGCCGTGCTCGTGTTGGTCTCTGAACCCTCTTGCCGGTCCGAGCTTTCCTCCTCCTCGTCGTCCTCATCTTCGTTGTCGTCCGCTTCTAGGGTTTGCTCGCGACGGTCGTGAGTACTATCGCCTCTCGTCTCATGGTGGTCGTTGGAGGCGCTCAAAAGACCTGTCACGGCGTTGAAATCGCCAAACATGTCGCCCTGGTCGAGCACTAGTGTGGGATCGAAGCAGCCAGTGATGAAGTCACGGTCGAACCCGGGGAACTGGCCTTCGCCCTCACCGCGAATCAGGCTCACGAAATGATCGATGTCGTTGACGTTGTTGGCATCGTCAAAGAAATCGAGCAGCTCGAATTCAGTCACGCTGGGGATTTGGCCTGAATTCGGTAGCGATGAGTCCATTTTGTACATTAAAATTTTGCCCTAATTTTCCACTCTCTTTTTTATAAGTTTTGTAGTCAAAGTATAAATAACAATGATTCAAGGCCGTAGTATGCTTCTTTGTACCTTTTGATCTGTCCTTTTATAGGTATCAAATCAAACTATATATCATAATATATAGAGTAAACGACGGCTAATGTACCCAATGTTTGATCTTCTGCGGATTATGTACCCAATTTTTATTTTCAGCAGCCAATGTACCCAACATTTGATCCGTTAGATATTTTCGTGGTTTTCGTCACTTGACCGTTAGAGAGTTATCCTCCTTTATATGTACACTTTTCGTATTTTTGACATAACTCACTCATTTTTTGTCCAAATTTTATGCACGACCTATGGTTGGAAAGATAAGATATAGATCTACAACTTTTGTGTTTTAAGTTTTGTGTAAAATCAGTTTTAGAAAATACGAAATTTCAAATACAACGTAAAAATGGACATTAGTTTAATGCAAAATATTTGTTTCGAGCAAATTTTAATATACTTAATGATTTTTTATGATGAAATGTAAAAGTAAAAAGTTATAGATAAATATTTTATCTTTCTAACGGGTGTTTATTTATAAATTTTGGACAAAAATGAGTGAGTTATGGATGTAAAATAATCTTTCATATTTTTAGCATAACTCACTCATTTTTTGTCCAAAATTTATAAATAAACACCCATTAGAAAATTAAACGATTTTGGTATATGAATTCAGCACTTTTACAGTTAACTAGCAGAAAATTAAACAATTTTCTACGTTAGAAAAATATTTAGAGGTTTTTCTCAGTTAATGATATTTTATATCACCAAATAATTTTTTTAAATATTCTTAAATTAGAAAAATCAATAAATTTCCGGTAATTAATCAACAATACTCGTACCGAAATCATAAACAAGTGGCCATTCCCGCTATTTATTGGCGGAAAAAGTCAAATCAAACTCAAAATCATAAAAGATGAGTCCTATTCGTTATTTGTATAAAAAGAAGAGGTTAAATTCAAACATTTATAGTAAAGGAAGGGCTAATAGCTCTAATCTATTATGTGTGTGTTTGGTTCGGCTTAAAGTGTCCTCTTTTTGTTTCAAAAATAAACTAAATTATTTTTCAAGTGTTTGGTAATATTATTTTTACAAAAAAACACAAAAACGATTTTAGATCTGTGTACATGAGTCGTAAAAGCTAGGAGTCGTAGTTTTTGATTTTTTCTAAAAATAAAAATACAATTTTAATCCGTTTTAGTCTTTTTAGCTTAAATAATTTATTTAATAAACGATAAATCAATTTTTGTTACCAACAACAATTTTTTATAAATAGTTTACTAAAATCTGTCAATTTTTTAGAAAAATATATTTTTTAAACTAAATTAATTTTTTTTTAATTAAGTTGTGTTAAACAGATCCAAGATCTCTGTAGCTCTTTATAGTCATACAAATACATATATATAGTAATAGTACTATATGTAAGCATCTATGTTTGCATTGTGAAATAGAATAATAGAACGTTTAGGTAAACTTTCGAGCTAAGTGAAAAGCATGTAATTCTAAATAATGGATAGTATTAATTTCTTCAAATTGTTTCATTTCTCAGATACAATGTATCAATCACTATTGATTGACATTTATATTTGGGTCACATCAAACTTGTGCATATACAAGCAATTCTATTCGTCACAACACGGTTTCATACGTATATATATTATTTAATATTTAAATACCCATTTTTAAATTTCTTGAATGTGATGCAAGTGAAAGGATTACATTTTTTAATTGTAATTTGATTTAGAATATGGTGAATAATTAGTAAAATACCTACTTTGCTTTCGAATTTTGACCTACCCCAGATACATTCTGATTAGGGCAAGAGTTGGGAATGCTAATTATATAATATAATTAGTTGCACAATTAATTTAAATAAGAAAGCAAGTAAATGGCTAATTCTCATTAATTTTTCATATAACTATAAACTAATAATTGAATTGAGTATTTGACTCAAGATAGTTATTCCACACTGCCTTTTAGATGTCATTTTTAATTTTTTCAACTTTATTTTACGTGGGAAATAACTGGATTATATATATTAATTACCGTTGGTCAAACTCAAAAGAGGAAAGACATGATATTGAATAAACTATTTTTAACTCCATATGACCATATGTATAAGATAACATCTAAAACTTTATATTTAAATAGCTTATTGTTTTCTTGCCCAGGATTGCTGGAAAATATAAATTATAAAGTGGAAAAATTCCCACTTGTCCACATGCAACTTGATAAAGAATTATTTGCTTTCACGTTTTACGCAAATTTCAGCCACATATATACCAAAATAATTTAAATAATATAATTTAGGGATAATAGCGGCAAAAGTGGCCAAAGTTAGGCCAAGTGGGCAAATAAGTGGCCAAACCGATTTAATATCGGCATAAGTAGCCAAAGTTTACCAAACCGTGGACAGTACAAATTCCATCCATTTCATGTCAACACCGTTAGTCCCGGCTCTAACTAACAATGAGGCCAAAATTATTAACGAGATTATCACTTTTTTTACAATGTTTTTAAAACACTACCCATTTTGGTACATTTTAATACACAAAATGAGTAATATTTTTAAAAATATATTGTGGCTAAATGGGTATTTCCTTAAACAAAATTTTGGGTCTCTAACAATTGAATATATCTCAATAAAACAATATTACAAAGTCTCGATTTTAGCCTCGACTCTAACTAACAATGTTAGGCCAACATTATTAACGAAATTTTTATTTTGTACAAACGTATTAAAACATACATATTTTAGTTCATTTTAATACACACAATGAGTAATTAAAAAAAAAAAACTTGTGGCTAAATGGGTATTTTTGCTTATGGCAATATTTTTATATTTATTAGAGAAGTTTTTTGTGCTATTGATGTTGATATATTGTTTTTATTGTTCATGTAACATTTTTGAAGTTCATATAGTGTTCTTGATATTCATATATTATTTTTAATGTTGATTTTAGTATTGGTCTTCTTGATGTTCATATCATGTTTTCATATATTGACCTAAAATCTCAAACCAATTGAAAAAATAACGATTTTAGCGCTGACGTGGCTAACGGCGTTGACATGAAATGGATGGAATTTGTACTGTCCACGGTTTGGTAAACTTTGGCTACTTATGCCGATATTAAATCGGTTTGGCCACTTATTTGCACACTTGGCCTAACTTTGGCCACTTTTGCCGCTATTATCCCTATAATTTAAGCATAGTGACTAATATATATTTGCCGGTTTATGTAACTAGTAGAAATTACTCTAAGTATTTCTCAAAATTGTGTGCCGACTCAATTTAGATTAGAGTTCATACTTTATTTTTAACTTATTATGACGATTTCGGTACATATCCGTAATACTAGATTCTTAATTTACTATTGCGGAACCATAAAACCGGCAAGTAGACACCGGGTATAATGTTCCAAATCAGCTTCATGCGTAAATTTTTACATAAAACAATTATCTTGAAGAAGATTTCTTGTAATATATAATTTGTTACATGCGGTTATAAGTTCATCGCTTAAAATTTTATAATTTTGCATATTTTACGATTTTGATACATGAAATAAAAACTATATATGTTTTAAGTGTCTTTGATTACTATCGCATTCCTCCGCACAAATTTGAAACTGAATCATGTAACACGTGATTTTTTCATTAGATAAATAAAAATTTACGTCTTTAACAACATATACTCAGTCTAGATTTCTCTAAAAAAATAAACAAATATTTTACAAATATGATTAATAACGGCTTAAGTACACAATATTTTTATTTTTTTCATGGCATAATAAAATTTTCTCAATTAAAGTCGCAATGTTCATTACTCTGTTACTCTAAATTTCTGACCAATTTTTTCAATTGAATTAGATCTACCGATAAGTCTTGGACGCTTGTCATTTCTGAAGGCGATAAAATTTTGTTAACTATCACATCTAAAAAAATCATAGAAAAAAATTTAATAAATAATGAACATTATTATTTTTTATCGTGAAAAAAAAAGTTTATACCATACAAAAAACAAAAGATTCCATTCTTATACCGATATTATCTCTTAAACCCTAAAAGTATGAAGAAAAAAAAAGTTCTCTTATTAATGTTTTTTCGCAATTTTGAAAAAAAATATGTTTTCTTATGAATGTTTTTTGCAATTTGACTTCATGGAAGAATTCAATTCGTACATGATTTCATTGTTAAATTAAAAAAATACTCTTCCGTTGAAATAAAAAATCAATAATTAGAAGATTCGGATCTCAAACAAATCCATTTGCTAAAATTAAAATAATTGCTAATATTATAATCAATAAGTGTGCGAAACACAAACTGAAGCGTGTCATACATAAGCCTATGTCGTAACAATTGACATTTGGCATTGTTGAATTAATTTAACACGTTTTTAAAACCACTTAATATGCATGACACGTGTCTAAACGTGTATAAATCAAGAGATGCGTGCTTTACTACTAAAAACTGTAATAAATAATTATCTGTGATTAAATTCATTAAAATAATTAACTATAGAAGCCTGAAATTATGATGATAGATTCAATGAACTTTAATGAAAAATATTTGGAGTTCTGGTCGTGAAAACTACTTACTTAGCATATGCTCTTAGTTGACTCACACTCTCTAATAAGAACAAATTAGGAAAACGACACTTTCAGCTCTATTTTATTGTCTCAAATCTTTAGCAACACCTGTCAAATCTTCCTACAAATATTTAAATAAAGAATTTATTTAATGTAATTTACTAATAGCTTTTTATAATGATAACTAGATAAAATTTCCGTAACCAATAAATGGATGATACCATATGACTATGATTTATGTGACAGACAAACAACTCATAGATGAAAACACAACTCAATTCTGTAAAAGATTATATAAATAACCATATTTAATATTTGATATACGGCAACATTAAATGAAAATATACAGAAAAGAATAATATATACAGCAGCTCAAAACGGTTGTGAAAATAAAAATTACATTACTACAAAAGAGAAAAGACTTTAGTCATAAAATGTAAATCTAGTGGCATATTTCAGTTAATCAGGTTAACATTGTTGTATAGTTACTATAGGCGTGACACTGTACAATATTAGAATAGGACTTAAAGTCTTGTTAAGTCCTAGTACCCGAACAGGATATCGACGGAGCAGGATTTCCCGTCTGTCCGCGGGTTCGGAAGTTAAAAGCCTGAACCCTGAGCCGGTAATATTCCGGAAGTTGATATACCTAGAGCTAAGTACACCCGACAGGAAAGTGGTACCTGAGCTGAGTCTGTGTAAGTCTATAAATAAGCTATGGAGTCTGTTGTAAGATTCATTTCATGCAAATTCAAGCAATGTATGGAGCAAGAGCAATAAAGAAAGATAGCTTGAAAGAGAGAAGAGCGAGTGAGAATGAGAACTCAAAGTTTAATAACTCTGTCAATAATTTAAGAAAGTTTGATTATGATCTCACTAAATTTATAGATTGTTGAATCTCATGTTCGTGGATGTTTAAGTGGCGGAGCTACGATTTCTATTTAGGAAGCCTAAGATAATTTTAATAATTTTTTAAATATAATTTTTTAATTTTTTTAACAAATAAATAACAACTGTTCACGAGTAACATTGCAACATTTATTAAAAGACAAATCGATAATGTTACTTTAAGTTTAAATAATATGAAGTTGATTTTTAATTTTTAATTTTTTAAAAATATATTATAATAGATTCTCGTCACTAGAAATAAAAATATATTTCTCAACGACCATGTTTTGACACATTTTAATATTTATTACTTTTGAAAGAATTAAGAACAATAAAAAAGAAAGAACCAAATTGAAGAAAAAAATTATAATAATAAAATAGTTATTATATGCTGAAACTCGGTAGAAATGTGATTAAAAGGAGAAAAAAAAAACGTAATATAATAATGTGTTGCGATCTGAAATGAACAATTTTTTAACACTATTTTCACAAAAAATATATATTATTTAAAATTTTACCACTAAAAATATAAGGATTATAACTCACTATATTGCAGTATTTTGCCATTACGTTTTTTAAAAAGTACATACTTAGTTGGTGTTGGGAGTCGATCCTAGATCTTTTTAAAAGGAAGACTTTGAAATCAATGCAAATATCAACATTACTAAATGCTCATTACATGCTCATTCAATTATTCAACTGACTGTTCATATTTTATACATAACATCTGCACTTTTTATGTTCTTATTTTAAAATATATATTTTTTACGCGCCATTTTTAAGGTTGTATCCGAGCATACACTCGCCTCTATATAGCTCCACCCCTGGTTTGGATCATGATTGTAATGCCCCGACATGCCTTTGACGTTCCTTTAATATGATGTCTGATTACGTAGGGACGGTAGGATGTATTAGGTTCTTCAATGTCAATTCTGGATAAAAATGAAAGTATTTTCCTCAAAAAAATTTAGGGTTAATTGCGGCAAAATTACCCAACCTTTGGTCAAATTCTCTGTTGTGTATACAACCTCCGTAATGGCGGCAAAAGTACCTAAACTTAGCATTTGGGAGTTGACCTAGAATATCTATCTACGTGGCAATCAATCTTTGGCATGTGGCATGCCACATGGCACTTGGCTGCCACGTGGCATGCCACGTATTTATTATTTTATTTAAAAAAATTAAAACATATATTTAAAAAAAAATTAAACGAAACTATTTTTGTTTTTTAAACAAAATTATTTTTTATTTTTATTTTTAATATTTTTTAATAATAGAAAATAAAGAATATTTAAATTTAAATATTCATTATTGGTTATAATTTTATTTTTAAAAAAGTGGGTAGAACGAATTAATTTTCACCGCTTACGGTTCACTTGAACTCCGTTTTCGGTCCGGTTCACGCGTCGAATAAAATTGTTTAATATGTTTAATAATAATAACTAATAAACATATACATAATGTTTAAAAAGTCAAGACATAATTATATACACACCACTTATTCAAAAACAAAAATAGTAGTCATATAAATATTTAATGAAAAATTACTTTTATTTGTTTGCATGATATTTTTTTGTGTTTGCATTTTAGAATAAGAATAATTGTTTAATATTTTTTTTATTTATATATTATTCTTTTTTAAAAAAATTTATTGTTAAATAATCATATGATTATTATTGGTTATTATTATTAAACATATTAAGCGATTTCGTTTCACCCGTAAACCGGATTGGAGGCAGAGCTTAAGTGAACCGTGAACGGAGATTTTTTTCTTTATTTTTTCGTTTGATCCACTTTTCTAAAATGAATAATTATATTTAAATATTCATTATTAATTTTTATGGAAAAATAAATTTATTTTTAAAAATAATTAAAAAGTTTTTTTTAAAAAAATAATTAAAAAAAATATTTAATTTTTTTTAATAAAATAATAATTACGTGGCATGCCACGTGGCATGCCAAGTGGCATGTGGCATGCCACGTGGCAAAGACTGATTGCCACATAGATAGATATTCTCGGCCAACTCCCAAATGCTAAGTTTGGGTACTTTTTCCACCATTTCCTATGGCATTTCTCGTCAACAATTTAATCCTTGCATATTTTTGCATGAGAACTCTTGTTATATTCAAATTCCAATATATAAGCCCTAAAATCATTATTTTTTCAATTGGTTCGAAATTTTAGGTCATAAACAATGTAAAATAAAGAAATGCTATAGGAAATACATTTCCTATGGCATTTCTCGTCAACAATTTAATCCTTGCATATTTTTGCATGAGAACGCTTGTAATATTAAAATTCCAATGTATAAGCCCTACAATCATTATTTTTTCAATTGGTTCAAAATTTAAGGTTGTGAAAAATGTAAAATAAAGAAATGCTATAGGAAATGCTATAACATTTCCTATGCATTTCACATCAACAATTTATTCCTTACATATTTTTGCATGAGAACTCTTGTTATATTAAAATTCCAATGTATAAGCCCTAAAATCATTATTTTTTCAATTGGTTCGAAATTTTAGGTCGTAAACAATGTAAAATAAAGAAATGCTATAGGAAATGCTATAGTATAGCATTTCCTATGGCATTTCTCGTCAACAATTTAATCCTTGCATATTTTTGCATGAGAACGCTTGTAATTTTAAAATTCCAATGTATAAGCCCTAAAATCATTATTTTTTCAATTGGTTTGAAATTTAAGGTTGTCAAAAATGTAAAATAAAGATATGCTATAGGAAATACTATAGCATTTCCTATAGCATTTCTCGTCCACAATTTAATCGTGGCATATGTTTGCATGAGAACGCTTGTAATATTAAAATTCCAATGTATAAGCCCTAAAATCATTATTTTTTCAATTGGTTTGAAATTTAAGGTTGTAAAAATGTAAAATAAAGATATGCTATATGAAATGCTATATGAAATGCTATGGCATTTCTCGTCAACAATTTAATCCTTGTATATTTTTGCATGAGAACTCTTGTTATATTCAAACTCCAATGTATCACCCCTAAAATCATAATTTTTTAAATTGGTTCGAAATTTTAGGTCTTTAACAATGTAAAATAAAGAAATGCTATATGAAATGCTATAGCATTTCCTTTGGCATTTTTCGTCCACAATTTAATCCTTGCATATTTTTGCATGAGAACGCTTGTAATATTAAAACTCCAATGTATAAGCCCTAAAATCATTATTTTTTCAATTGGTTCGAAATTTTAGGTTGTAAACAATGTAAAATAAAGAACTGGTATAGGATATGATATAGCATTTCCTATCGCATTTTTCGTCAACAATTTAATCCTTGCATATTTATGCATCAGAACTCTTGCTATATTCAAATTTCAATGTATAAGCCCTAAAATCATTCTTTATTCAATTGGTTCGCAATTTTAGGTCGTAAACAATGTAAAATAAAGAAATGCTATACGAAATGCTATAACATTTCCTATGGCATATCTCGTCATCAACTTAATCCTTGCATATTTTTGCATGAGAACGCATGTAATATTAATATTCCAATGTATAAGCCATAAAATCATTGTTTTTTCAATTGGTTTAAAATTTTAGTTGTAAACAATGTAAAATAAAGAAATGCTATAGGAAATGCTATAACATTTCCTATGGCATTTCTCGTCAACAATTTAATCCATGCATATTTTTGCATCAGAATTCTTGTTAAATTCAAATTCCTATGTACAAGCCCTAAAATCATTATTTTTTCAATTGGTTCAAAATTTTAGGTCGTAAACAATATAAAATAAAGAAATGCTATAGGAAATGCTATAGCATTTCCTGTGGCATTTCTCGTCAACAATTTAATTCTTGCATATTTTTGCATGAGAACGCTTGTAATATTAAAACTCCAATGTATAAGCGCTAAAATCATTATTTTTCAATTGGTTCGAAATTTTAGGTGGTAAACAATGTAAAATAAAGAACTAGTATCGGAAAAACTATAACATTTCTTATCGCATTTCTCGTCAACAATTTAATCCTTGCATATTTTTGCATCAGAACTCTTATTATATTCAAATTCCAATGTATAAGCCCTAAAATCATTCTTTTTTCAATTGGTTCGAAATTTTAGGTTGTAAACAATGTAAAATAAAGAAATGCTATAGGAAATGCTTACGGCATTTTTCGTCAACAATTTAATCCTTGTATATTTTTGCATGTGAACTCTTGTTAAATTCAAATTCCTATGTACAAGCCCTAAAATCATTATTTTTTCAATTGGTTCTAAATTATAGGTTGTAAACAATGTAAAATAAAGAAATGCTATAGGAAATTCTATAGCATTTCCTATGGAATTTCTCGTCAACAATTTAATCCTTGCATATTTTTGCATGAGAACGGTTGTAATATTCAAATTCCAATGTATAAGCCCTAAAATCATTATTTTTTCAATTGGTTTGAAATTTTAGGTCGTAAACAATGTAAATTAAATAAATGCTATAGGAAATGCTATAGCATTTCCTATGGAATTTCTCGTTAACAATTTAATCCTTGCATATTTTTGCATAAGAACTCTTGTTATATTCATATTCCAAGGTATAAGCCCTAAAATCGTTATTTTTTCTATTGGTTCAAAATTTTAGGTTGTAAACAAGGTAAAATAAAGAAATGCTATAGGAAATGCTAGCATTTCCTATGGAATTTCTCATCAACAATTTAATCCTTGCATATTTTTGCATGAGAACACTTGTAATATAAAAATTCCAAAGTATAAGCCCTAAAATCATTAATTTTTCAATTGGTTCGAAATTTTAGGTTGTAAACAATGTAAAATAAAGAAATGCTATAGGAAATGCTATAGCATTTCCTATGGCATTTCTCGTTAACAATTCAATCCTTGTATATTTTGCATGAAAACTCTTGTTATATTCAAATTTCAATGTATAAGCCCTAAAATCGTTATTTTTTCAATTGGTTCGAAATTTTAGGTTGTAAACAATGTAAAATAAGGAAATGTTAGCATTTCCTATGGCATTTCTCGTCAGCAATTTAATCATTGTATATTTTTGCATAAGAACTCTTGTTAGATTCAAATTCCAATATATAAGCCCTAAAATCATTAATTTTTCAATTAGTTCGAAATTTTAGGTCGTAAGAAAAGTAAAATGAAGAAATGCTATAGCATTTCCTATGGCATTTCTCGTCATCAATTTAATCCTTGTATATTTTTCCATGAGAACGCTTGTAATATTAAAATTCTAATGTATAAGCCTTAAAATCATTATTTTTTCAATTGGTTCGAAATTATAGGTTGTAAACAATGTAAAATAAAGAAATGTTGTAGGAAATGCTAGCATTTCCTATGGCTTTTCTCGTCAACAATTTAATCCTTGCATATTTTTCTATGAGAACGCGTGTAATATTAAAATTCCAATGTATAATCCCAAAAATCATTATTTTTTCAATTGGTTCAAAATTTTAGGTTGTAAACAATGTAAAATAAAGAAATGCTATAACATTTCCTATGGCATTTCTCGTTAACAATTCAATCCTTATATACAGCAGAGAATTTAATCAAAGGTTGCGTATTTTCGCCGCAATTAACCCTTTTTTTTATAGCCAATTCGGCCATACCATTACCAATGTCCTCAAAGAAAATGCCAATCATTTTTCCGTTTACTTATATTATAAGGTATTTTTAGGTTAGTTTGATCATTAAGGTAAGGTTCTTATATTTGATTATATATCCGCTTTAAGGTTTAAACTAATAATATAATTTTTTGTCAACATAATTAAAATTACACAATTACATTTATTATTTTTAGTTATTTATCGTTTTTGAACTTTCCATTCATTTCAGCAATATTACATGTATTGGGTTTGTCTGTCATATATGTAGAATGGCCTTTTTTAATGAAAAAAGAAGTCCACTTTAATTTTTTCAGTCAGTTGGCTATTCCAAACAATGCCCAAACTAAAGCTTAAAACGTTTGGGTTCAACAAATTTGCAATATTTTGATCTTTTGAAGTTTTTAAATGAACAAATCACACTTTGAATTTTGTATTTTGTTATGTTGCAATTCCGTCAATTTTATAAAATGAATTTCTCAAAAGTAATAATAATTAATATGAACTCTTTTCTCTTTAATTATTTTCTGCAATTGAATGCGTCATTTGACCGATTCATATACAATAATCGGTTAATTAAAAAAATTTAATAGAAAGAAAGTTGAAATTAGTAGTAGTGCATTAAGAACCCGCAAGCCAAGTTGACGTCACAGGCACGCGAGTGACTAATAGTATCAATCACTTGTTTTACTAGTTACGTCGTCTCGTCTCGCTCCGGAACATGTTAGGTACTTCAACTTGCCTCATATTTTTAATTTATTTTATTTTTACTACTATTAGTTTGATCAAATCAAATGACACTTTCAATTGTAAATACTGAATACTACTTTGTGACTTGTGGTTGTTTTGATTTTAGAATAAAAATTTTTGCTCTTATAACTTTACATTATTTAACATACTGTTTGTATCATTTTTATTTGTCAAAACTCAAAAGTCTTTCTCTAGATAATTTGAAAAGAAAAATGATTCTCTTATTTTTTGGGGCTGAAACCAGAACCGGGAATCGGGAATTTGAATATTTTTTGTCCCTGTCCCGGAAAAACCGGGACACAGTTTTCTGTCCCGATTTTGGTTTTGATTCTGAAAAGTCCTTGTTTTTTATTTAAATCAGAACAGGGACCGGGACCAGGACACCAATTAAAATCCCAATTTTTTAGGACCAAAATTCGGGACAGAAACCGGGAAAAATCCGGGACAAAATCCAAGATAGAAACATGAAAATTACCAAATCCGAGTAAATACCAAATCCGAGTAAAACCGAGTAAATCCAAAACGTAAAATACGAAATCCGAGTACAAAGCAAAATACAAAATAAACAAATGCAAGATCTGAGTTCACGTCGTGAACTTAACAATACCAAATTCAAATCTCAGTGCAAAAAACAGAGTCTAAAATGCTAAATAGTAGATACCGAGTACAAACAAATTATTTCTTATAACAAAACAACATATAAGAAATGACGTGTTAAATAAAATACCGTGTAATGACTGAAAAATAAATGACATGTTAAAATAATGGGCTGAAAAAAATAAAATAATAGATTAAGAACATAATAGTAAACGACTTAAAAGAAATGACATGCTAAAAAACGACAAACTTATAACAAAACGACATAAAACCGGAACCGGGACAAGAAAAACGGGAATTTCATATTTTGAATTGGTTTTGGTTTTGGTTTTTCAAACCGGAACCAGGACGTCCCTTTTTAGGTTATACTAAAAAGAAAAAACTGATTTTTTGCCAAAAACAGTTCGGTACCGGGACCAGAACCGGGACAAAAACGGGAACCGAGTACAAATTTTCACCCCTACTTATTTTATATGTATTTCCTTTCGATTATAAACCAATAAAAATATCAATATGACAGTAAGTCACGAGATCATTCCGTGATAAATTAACTGTAAATAATATGATAAGATTAATATCTTAATCCAAGTGCCTAGTTAATTACATGCAGACAAAACAGGACACGCATGTAAACAAACATCACAATTTCCAAGTGAAAATCTATAACACATTTCTCATTTCTCAACTATTTATTTATTTAATTTTGAAAGAATCAATTTTTTCCTTCAAAAACATAATACCAAGGTTCGACTTATCCTCGATTATCGTCGATAATCGTCGATAATCGAGCTTGCCCATACTCACCGATAAAAAATCCACACCATTAGTTGTCGTCTTGAACATTTATCGACGATTATCGGGAAAAGAGATAAATCTTTTCCAAGCGATTATCGCTTTTCTCAGTGTAAAAAATAGGCACTTATCCGTGAAAAAAAAAAATTAATATTGGGGGTATAAATAGTCATTTTTCGACGAAAATCCATTCCAAACCCTAATTTCTCCCTCTTTTCTCCGCCTCCAAGCCAAACTTTGGTGATTCTCGCGATAATCGGACTGGTAAGCACATGGATAATCCATCTTTTTACTTGTTTTCCACGATTATCATTATAATGGGCAAAAGTATGTAAAGTTTTTATTCACCCATTTTCACCGAATTTTTTCAGTTTATTTCAAACTTTTTGGTAGATCTAGGACTTATTTAGGTTGATGTATATGAATCATGCGTTTTTTCTTTGATATTTGTTCATTTTCACGATTTTTAGAAGATTTGAATGAGTTCCAAAAGTAAGAGTTCATTGTTATGAAGAGTTGTGTTTAGAAATGAGTAAAGATTGGTACTTTTGTAATTTTGAGATATTTTTTTGCATTATCATGAATATATCTTGATTAAAAGTTGTTTCCATGCCTTGATTTGTGATTATCTTGTTAGAGTTAAGTGAAATTCGGATTATTATCATTGTTAGGTAAAAGTATATAAAGTTTTGAAATTAGAACTTTGCTAAAAATATAATTTATACGTTTTTTTTTGTTGATTTATGGTTTGAGGATAAAGTATACAGAGACTGTGAATTTTTAGGGATTTTTCGGTGAATTTTTGAGGCAGATTTGAATGCTTATTTGGGTTTTTTCAAAATTGCGGCAAAAGTTTTGAAGTTGATCCTTTTGTTGTTCGTTAAGTATTCTACTCATTTTTTTGAGTATTTTCGTTCATTAAATATTTTTTAAAATAATAATATGATTTTTTGGTGTAATTTTTTTTCAGATTTGACGAGAATTCGGATTTCTTGATAATTTCGGTAAAAGTTATTGAAGTTTCTATTTTGTGATTTGTGAGGTAATGTACTCATTTTTTTGAGTTTTTTCATTCATGAAATATTTTTTGAAATATTAATCTGAATTTTTGGTATAATTTATTTTCAGAGTTGACGAAAATTCGAACTTCATCTTAATTGCGGCAAAACTACTCGAAGTTTTGGTTTCGTGATTTGTGAGGTTATGTACTCATTTTTTGGGGTGTTTTCATTCATTGTATATTTTTGGAAATATTAATCTGAGTTTTTGGTGTGATTTATTTTCAGATTTGACTGTTTTTCGGAATTGCGGCAAAAGTTATCAAAGTTTGTATTCTCGTGATTTATCCGGTAATCTACTGACTTTTCTTGCTGTTAGCTTTCATTAAATGTTTATTTCTACGATATTTTATTGTTTTGGTGGGATTTAATTTATTTTTTTAGGTAAAATTGTTTTTGACGGCAAAAGTACATAAAGTTTGCATTCAATATATTTTTTTAACTATTTGCGTAATATTTCTTGCTGTTTAGGTTGAAAATGAGTAAGGACAAACTTGCGAGGCAGCATTGCACTCCCTATGGGGATTCGAGCAACAATTCGGGTTTCAAGTGCAACTATTGTGGGAAAGAGATTAGGGGAGGCGGAATAACGAGAATGAAAAAACATTTGGCCGGCGTCGACAAGAACAAAAATGTCGCGCCGTGCACAGAGGTCCCCAACGACGTGCGTAACCTCATCAGGGAGTCTTTGCTGAGTACCCAAAAGAAGAAGCAGAAGAAACATGATATTGAGGTTAACATACGGGAGAATATTTTGCACAGCGTGGGCGATTCTTCCAGTGATGACGAGGCCGCCCCTGTGGACGTTGAAAAAGAAGTGGCAAGGGTAATGAAGAGAACACGTAAGGAGGCAGCGGCCCAACAATGGACAGAGGACCAGACAAGAGGAGGCGCAAGTGCTTCCGGTCCCGCCACCGCCCCTGCATTGTTCGATAGGCCTTCGGGAAAACAAAGAAGGGTCGACTTGATGTTTTTACCGAAGACCATTTTGAAGGTGGGCAAGGCGATAGCGAAATACCTGATCCACAAAGGGGTTCCGTGGTGCCACGCAGATGATCTTCACTTCCACAATATGTTGTTCTGCGTAGCCCAAGCAGGTAAATTAATTTATGATTTTATTTTTATTTCATTTCTGATTTTTGATTTCGTATTATTAATATTTAATAATGAATTTACAATTGTAGGCGTCGGATGCCCGTATCCCTCGTCGAAGGATATCGGCAAGCGATAATCCGTCGATAATTTACAATAGTATTATTAGTTTTCCGTCGATAATCCGATAATCCGTCGATTAATCCGTCGATAACGGCAAGCGATTTATCGGTTATCTCGATAAGGTGAACCTTGCATAATACTGCCAAAAGCAATAAAGCATAACAGACAGATGCTAGAATGGGAAAAAATAAATATGAAACAAATAAAAAATGACATAAAAAGCAAAGGCCAGTAATTACCCCTGATAATAACATGTGAGAAACAGAACAAAAGGCAAGGGTTAGATTGCATTGTTAGGGTTAGAAAGAAAGAGACAAAAGAAAAGTGAATAATTATAAAGGGATAATAGCGATATAAGTCCTCAACCTTTACTCAACTGGGGCGGCATAGCCCCAACCTCATTTAATAGCGTTATAAGTACCAAAAGATGATTTCCGTCCATATTTGACTAACGGAAGTAGTCAATGTTTGCATGGTCAGCTTCTCGTCAACGTTGACGCCACGTAATCGACATGTCACCATACATGTCATCCTCCACACCATTAATTTTGCATTAAATTTGAATCCCTCCATCACCACATGCGAGGGCAATGGTTCGAATCCCTCCATCACTATTAATTTTGCATTAAATTTGATGACACGAGGATGACGTGTGTGGTGACATGTCGGATTACGTGGCGTCCACGTTGACGAGAAGCTGACTACGCAAACGTTGACTACTTCCGTTAGTCAAATATAGACGGAAATAATCTTTTGGTACTCATACCGCTATTAAATGAGGTTGGGGCTTTGCCGCCCCAGTTGAGTAAAGGTTGAGGACTTATGCCGCTATTATCCCAATTATAAAAGCATATATGTCTTTGCGTTATATGTCTCTGATTATTAGGTACAATTGGACATATATAATCCTGCAGATCTTGCTAATTATTTACAATCTATGATCTATTATATATATAAAAAAAATATAGAGTAATAGTCCCAAACTTTGTATGGTGGGTTTGTCCCCGGAATTCTAATATTTGACACTAATACTCCCAAAAAATAGTACAAAACTATGCATTAAAAAGACAAAATATGTCAAACTTTTGTGACTTACCGGAAGAAAAAAAAATTTGTCAATTGATTACCAAACGATATTACTATACTAAACTATAAGAGTATAAGATATTCATAAATGGTTGAGATGAAAATCCCATGGAGTTGTTAAAAAACTATAAAACTGAATTAAAAAAAAATACTCTCATATATGTCATATACAAATTAATATTTTCTTGTTATTTTTAAACGAAAGTAATATAATTTTGAAGTGGAGGATAATCACAAGAAAATTTTTAAACTTTGACCAGCTGCAACATGGGTACAAAGTGAACAAATAAAATAAAATAGTACCAAAATACTCAAAATAAAAATATATGAGGTGACACGATCTTTTGTCTGTTTTTTTACGAACGCTGGTCAATTTCTTAGCGTTGTGCTATTTATACTTTATAAGATGCACAATTATAAATCTATCATCTTTTCTCATTTGAATTGGACTAAAAATATATCACCTCACATTTGTTGATTTTCGATATACCTAATGTCATTTTAAGCCGTGCCGGTTTAATTGGTAAAAAATTAATTACTTTTATTGTGATTACCCTTAATAACCATAGGGGAAATTGGTATAAGAAAAGCTACAATTCAAGGGACAAACATAGTACCCTAACTCAAAGTAAGTGGGATTATTGTCAATCACACAAATATATATGTTCAAAGATTTTGATTCACCATATAAGTGGTGTACGTATTTTGTTGAATGCTTATGGGGTCATTCAGAGGAAGCATGTTTCCAAATCCAAACATGCTGGTTTTTGTGCCTGAAATGAAATAACAAGGTGGGTCCAACTATTTATAATTAGATTAATACTTTGACTTGGTAGGTCAACATTATGTATTAATTTGATGAATTCAAATTGTGCGGAAATTGGAGTAATTTCCTTGGAATGCAAATTAATGAATTATTGCCTTGGGATGGTAATTGTCACTGCTCATTTATTTACCTAAAAAATACCAAGAAGACAAGCCTTTTGACCTTAGGCAGTTAGGCTATTACCATCCAAATCAACAATAATAGTGGCTGATTACTATTATGATTATAAGATTTAACTCTACCTTGAGCAGTGAGCTTTGTTGTTTTCAAACTAGAAAGCTTTTATCTTTAGGTGCGTTTATGTTTCAATTGATAGAAGATTTCACCATTTTATATATACTTGATGTGATTCTAATTTTGAATATATTGACTTGAAACTAACAGCTTTTTCTCTAAAAAATCAAGTTAATTAACATAAATATTAGTTAATGAAATTATCAGTCTATTATTACCAGCTTTTCTTGGCAAGTCAAAAGAGGTGAACAAAGAGAATATAAAAAAGATGAAAGTGTATTAATTAAAGTGATAGCGAGGAAGGAACAGTGACTAAACGATGGAAGCCACATTTGGTGGAACGTGAAGAGAGAAGAGTGAATGAATGAAAAGTGAAAACTAAGCTCACTCAACTGCCAAAAGAAAAGACAAAGGAATCATCACTATCAGTATTTATGTGTTTTTTGCTGGAAAATCACTCTCAGTATTTAATACCTACGTTGGCTTGGGTGGATGTGATGCGTCACACTCTCACACCAATGATAAGACGCTCATCAAAGTTTTACTACACAACACAATGCCCTTTTCCTTTCAGTGATATTGATATGATATGATGATTCTATAAATTTACCCATATCATATGGCTATGGAGATTCCATATCTTTAAGTTCTTGAAAAATGCAGCATAGAAATTGATTTTGAATCGGAAATAATGGATCTTGAGTTTTGAAAAATACATGTTGCCCGCGCTTAGCAAAAAGGCACCACACGGGAGTGTCTGCCCGTTGCAAGTGAAAATTTTAAATTTCAATAGAATAATTCAGATTTATTAACAGTGAAATAGTGAAAATGAAATTTATGTATTTTTTAGAAAATAAAAATCGAATTCTAAGTCGGGAATATTAAATCAGGATTCCTCAGTAATATTTACCTTTGAGTAAGCTCTAAGTTTTGTGTATGAATATATCAACATTATATAATTGTGAATTGTGATATCAAATAAAGTAGGAGACAGAGAGAGGAGTGCTTGGGTATTTTTGGTAGGAAAAGTTCCGGTCTTCAAGGACTACTTACTATTTTGCTTTGCTCTGTCAAAAAAAGCAAAGAAAAAGTGAACAAAAAGTAAAATAGTAACACTATTCCCAAAATAAATAAATAAATAATAATGGCTCTACTGTTCAAAACATCTCAATTTATTCCGTCACCAACTATATATTAAGCACTCAATATCTATGTATAATTTGAGAACCTCTCAAAAGGCGAAAAAGGCCTAGAATCCGAGCAACGTATTAAAGATGTCTCACACGTGAAGACAGCTTTTGGGCGTTCCATGGCCATATGTCCCGAGCACTTCTCTTAAACGAAGATATAATCTGTCCAATGCATTATTATGACAAACATGCAACCACTGTTTTTTACTGTTTATTTAGTTGCAATCCACTTGCAAGTTTAATTTACGGGTACATCAAAAATATAACGGGAATATCAATGAGTTTTGGTGAGATTATTTAAATGAAAATTGTACGAAATACTCATTTTTGTGTCAAACTTTTTAAGAAATATTCATTTGTGAGAGTAAAAAAAACACACAATGAGTAGTTTTTAAAAATGTTTGACACAAATTGAGTATTTCGTTCATCATCAACTCTTTTTTAAAATCAATACCAATTATACCATTTTTTATTTTTATAAGTACATCGATAATTTTTTCATAAAAATTATATTACTTAAAATTTGAAAACAAAATCATAATCTACTATGTCTATAATAATAATAACTTTCATTTTTTTTTAAAATGAGGTCTTTATCAAAGATCGAATTGAATAAAAGACAATTTTGAAAAAAAAAATATTATATTAAAACTCAAGTCAAAAGAGAATTGGTGGGTAACTGCTTATGATGATTTCTTTTTATTGTATACATAATAAAGGGTCAAACGAAACCAAGAACAAAGACAAATATATATAATATAATATATATATACGTAAGTAGCCAAGTAAAGTTTCATCAACAAAATCTCCACTACAACATAAAATATGGTGTAACGTTTACTAAAAAAAATTAAGTCCATGGGGCTTGTTTGACTTTTAATTTATCAAAAAAGGTTAACTTTTTTGCCTCGAATGAAGAGAGTCAAAAGGACCCTTTTGAATAGAGAATCAGTTTCACCTGCTCACTTAGAAACTTATGAGAAAGAAGTGGAGAGCTTCACAAAGCAAATGTCAATTTCTAAAAAAGTCTCATGAAATAATAACTGTACATTTAAGTTAACAACCTCACTTCACAATCACATAATCCTTCCTAAAAAAAAAAAATTACCGTATCCATTTCCCTTTTTCGTTTATCTACAACGATCGATCTGGATTAATTAATCTATTATTATTTCAAAGAACACCAATTCTAGTTCCTTTTTACTCATGAAAAAAATAATAAAATCCAAAAAATCCAATATATAAAAAAAGGAAAACTGGCGATGGCTTGCCCTCAGGTTCCTGTGCCCGGTTACCCCCTCAAAACGGGTTATCCACGGTTTACCCCGGGTTTAAAACCCTGAGAAAAGTAGATAAGATCTCCATTGAAAAACTAACCCAAAAACTGACTCCTTTCGTACTGAGCTCTCAAATAGTAGTTGGTCCATTAGGGACCACTCTCTAGCTAACCCCACCTTCGCTTTTACCACAATTGCAAACCCAATATTTAAATTTAAATTAAATATACAACAAAACACATTCCACTAACGCGCCTAAAAAGATTTTTCATCATTTGAAAATTCAAACAAAAGCTCCTAAACATTGACAGAGATCATCTCCTACACTGTTTTACACAATGAACAAAAAGAACTCTTATCTCTTGAGTCTTGACAATGGCGTCCCTACGAGCTGCCGACTGTGGCCAAGTGGTATGGCGCTTTCGACTGGATTATAACCCGAGCTCCCGAAGCAAGTCTGTTCGACGAAGAAACTCAAATGTCAAAAAACACGTTATAGATTATAAGACACTGAAATCTGATCGGGTTTGAAGTGAATTACTCAA
Source organism: Parietaria judaica (assembly GCA_954871525.1). Lineage (NCBI taxonomy): Eukaryota > Viridiplantae > Streptophyta > Magnoliopsida > Rosales > Urticaceae > Parietaria > Parietaria judaica. The sequence continues at coordinate 14,701,276 of OX940862.1, forward strand.
CTTTCTTCGATTTTGATGATGTTATCGTCTCGGAAGGAATCCACCCTATTTGATTCGATTCTGGACGAAGAAGACAGCTCGGTTAGTCTTCTACTAGTGGTGCCAGAAATGCTCGGTGAAATGGTTTTTGAGCCCTCGACCAAGTCGGATGAGTTTCTCGGTCTATCGGAAATGGGAGATCTCATGGATTCGCTGCGCGGTTGCTTTGTTAGTGAGACCTTGATTGATCTCGGTATGCATTTTGACCGTCCGGAAGTTGACTCTTCTTTGTCCTCGATCGTATCCAATTGCTTGTTACTACTCCTGTTTTGAATAATGCAGCATGTAAAAAAGGGTTCGTAAAAAGCAGTGTAATTTTTGCTGAATTACGGTTTGATTGACCTAAAATCCGAATGACTTCGGATTGGGTCCCTAGGCCAAATCCCTCCGTTTCCACCACATAGTCCCGATATATCAAATTAAAATGTCACGCTACGAGGCTTGAAACGGAGCAGGATACACACAAAACAGATTCAGGTCGCTAACTCTAACAAGATACAACACAATTATTAACACAAAGGACCAAAGAATCATATCTATGAGGAAAAAAAGGCATGAAGTTGATTATAGAATTGATATATTAGGGATCACACTAACCTATCAGCATTATAGGAAGATGAGCGCTTCAAAGATGAATGCGCCTCTTGTTTGAGCATTTTAGTCTCGATCAAGCTTCCACTGAAGTATTCTTTGTCTTCCAACCTCAAGCCCATGAACTTCGGATTTTCAGCGAGGCAATCGAGCTCCCCCATGATCATTGATGTCGAGAACAACGGGGAAGAGAACTTCGAATGGGATAATCTCGGCTTGTAATTTGGAATCAGACCGAAACTATGGTCCTTCACCGAAATTGACCCACAAGATATGAGTTGCATCAAGACGTTCGTGGCCTTGAGCCGGGCATTGTTCGGCATTGGAAGGTCTTCCTCCTCGAGAATCCTGAAACTGTTCATCTTACTAGCATCGGCTCTGATAAGAGACTCCAATGTCTCGGTTTTTCCGCCAGAGGAAGAAGCGCTCGATGTGGAAGGAGGAGGTGAAACTGATTCGCTGCAGATCTCGGAGCTCTCTTTAGCTCTTGTGGTCCGGCTCGGGTAACTCTCGCTGGTATCCGGCTCCACTGATCCATCATCGGTGGAGACGCCTCTGGTGCAAGTCTCCCGGGGCTTCAATCGTCCTGCATTATCTTCTGTTTGCGTTGACGCATCGGCCAATCCGTCATTCTTGTAAATCTTGTACTCAGTCAAGCTCAGGGAATTCGCCCAGGAAGAATTCTTGCCAGTTCTGGACTCCGGGGAAACTCCACAAGAGCCCGGTCTCCCGAGTGGAGGAGAGAATTCCTCGTCCGGAGAATGCTTCGCGTCTTTCCCGTTATGGCTCGACGAGGACGAAGAGTCTTCTTGGCTCCTTGAAGTGGCGGGTTCCGGCAATTGTTTCAGATTCTGCGCTTTCACATTGGCAATTGGGCTGAATCGCTCTGAGTCAAGACAGTTTCAGATTTCAGCATCGGGTTTCGTTTCAGATAAATCGACGAATTTGAGAACGAAGAACAAATCTATAGCGCTAAAAACGGACCTGAATTAGATTCTTCGAAGAGCTCAGAGCCTTTGAGAACATATTCGTTTCCATGAGCTGGTTGGATCAGATCATCTTCACAGAGATCATGCCAAACAAATCCATTCTTATAGCTTCTGCAATAAGCCAAACACAAAATCTCCAGTCTCCAAACGAAAGAACCGTCAAAAACAAATCGACATTGAAATCGAACTCTCACCTCTTGGAAGACCACGAGTACATGGAAGCCATTCCTCTCCCTCGCAGAACATTAAGCCTCTCAATCACATCTGCGAACGACATCAGACACAAAAAAAAGCTCCTCAAAAACCAAATCCTCTTCAAACTCGTCCCACGAAACCTCAAACGGAAGAGCAATCAATCAATCACCTCTGAGGTAAAGACCATCGGTAGAGGAGAGAGGAACCTCCATGAAATGAGGGTGTTCGAGCTGGCGATTTCTGCAGAGGTAGTACACCACCGGAAGCTTCCGATTCTTCTGGAACTTGGGCGATTTCTCAGTCCAAACCTTCGCTCTCTCAGGACTCACCTGCCTGAAATTCTTCATCCTCGCCTCCATTATCGAATTCGAACCAAAAATAATAAATATATGAATCACTAGTCCTTGTTCGAATCTAGCTTCGAGCAAGAAGAACTGGAACAATCTCTGTGTGGAAGAGAAAAAGCGACGTCGTTTGAGAGCTTTGTCTGAGAAAAGCTCAGAGAGAGAGAGAGAATGAATCGAAGAAGAAGAAGAAGAAAACGCCCGAATTTAATGCGAAGCAGAGAAAATGAGAGAGCTCTGAAGTCAGAGGCGAGTGAGTGAGCTCGGTGCTTTTTGACTATTATGTCCCTAGTGTGATTTCGCGCAATATGTTCTGTTAGGGGCCTTACAGTAATTTACGAGTAGCGACGAGAAAAACGACAATTGTTGGCTCATCATTTGAGTCGAAATCGAATACACAAGCAAATCATTCATGCCATGTTCTCGTCTCTCTCTTTTTACAAATATAACTGATTCTCTCTCTCTTTCTCAAATTAATCTTTTTATGTTTCGCCCCTTAACTTTAACATTAGGAGTACTTTCCTCCGTGAAATTTAATTTTTAGCACCAACACCTCTTATACTTTAGAAGTAGAGTAGTAGACGTATATAGCCCTTTACGAGTAAAATATGATGAAAAATATTAAATTATGTAAGTATAATTTTTCTCTAATACAATAGGTTTATACATTAATAATTCTTGCATAATAATCTCATAATCGAATATATTTGTATCATTCCGTAATTAATTGATAATGGGCGAACAAGTTAATTTTTTTTTTTTCAGGGGTATAGTGTTAAAACTAATTAAGTGTGTAGACGAAAATTGACCTAACATGAAAGTTGAGGGGAAATTTTAATCAAGATAATGCGTGGCTTGGATTTTCAACAATCACGTGGTTTTGGGGGGTATCTAAAGTTGAAAAGGAAGAGTAATTATGAAGTGAAAAGTGAGGGGAATTCTCACTGTTAATTTATCTTTCTTTTTCTCTGCAACTTATTTGAGACAAGTAATGATATTAATAGTAATTCTTAGTTCGGTACACTCAACTACACTGCTGTATGATGTATCGTGTTGTTGACAAATACTACACGATATATACGTGCATGCATGTGACCATCAGGTACAATTTATTATTAACCATTATACCAAATTTTTTAATGTAAGTTACTTACATAATTAAATATATATATATATATATTTATATCTTGCATTTGGTGGAGCTATTGAAATATATAGGGTTACATAGAGACCGTGGAGCAATATATTAACATAGAATAGGCCAACCAAAGTGTGAGATCCTTGAATTAATGATGCCACCGATCGAGCAATATTACTTGTCTGTGAGAAGTATTTATGAGCAAATGATTTGCTGCTTATCTGCCCAACTATACCCATCATGCCCATTCCAGCTCATCACATTTCTAACTCGTGCAAAATCTTAATTAAACTCCAAGCTTCTCTTCAAATTTGATGCTCTAAAGTAATTAATAAATAAATTCATTCATCGAAAAGCTCTCAAGTCTTGAGTGTTGACATTGATTGAATTAGGTCAATGCTTGAACAAAGCAGTTGAGGTGAATCGGCGACATCAAGTCAAACAGAGAGGTTGGTCAAAGAGTCTTAAAAAATCACAAAAAGTTATTTATTTTAGGGATAATAGCGGCAAAAGTGGCCAAAGTTAGGCCAAGTGTGCAAATAAGTAGCCAAACTGATTTAATATCGGCATAAGTAGCCAAAGTTTACCAAACCGTGGACAGTACAAATTCCATCCATTTCAAGTCAACGCCGTTTGCCACGTCATTTCCACAAGTGTTGAGCTTTGGCCATTTATTTGCACACTCGACCTAACGTTAGTCACTTTTGCCGCTATTATCCCTTATTTTTTTACGTTCCAAAGTATTTTTTAGCGTTTATCTAGATTTTTTGTTTGTTTTTTTTTTTCTTAAGATTTGACTAAAACTTGATTTCCGAAAGAACTGATTCCGTTTCTTAAATTTAGAACGCTGAATATCACTCTCAATTTTGAAAACATCAAAATGTGTTATCGATTTCAGATGTAATTTACGATCATAGGATTTGACTGACATAAAACCTCTATATACATAATTGTTAGGGACCATTAGATTATTTTAAAGGAATTGGTACGAAATACCCATTTAGCCACAAGTTTTTTTATTTATTTTAAATTACTCATTGTGTGTATTAAAATGTACTAAAATATGTATGTTTTAATAAGTTTGTATAAAATAAAAATTTCGTTAATAATGTTGGCCTAACATTGTTAGTTAGAGCTGAGACTAAAATCGAGACCTTTTTACATTATTTTATTAAGATTATTAATTTTATGAAATTTCATAAATACAATAAAATTTTCTAACATGGTACAATAAAATTTCATAAAATTAATAATCTTAATAAAATAATGTTAAAAAGTCTCGATTTTAGTCTCGGCTCTAACTAACAATGTTAAACCAACATTATTAACAAAATTTTTATTCTGTACAAACTTTTTAAAACATACCTATTTTAGTACATTTTAAAACACACAATGAGTAATTTGAATAAAAAAAACTTGTGGCTAAATGGATATTTCGTACCAATTCTTTTAAAAAAATCTAATGGTCCCTAACAATTAAATATATAGAGGTTTTATGTCAAATCCTATGATCGTAAATTACATGTGAAACCGATAACACATATTAATGTTTTCAAAAATTAAGAGTGATATTCAGCGTTCTAAATATAAAAAACGAAATCAGTTATTTCGGAAATCAAGTTTTAGTCAAATCTTAAGAAAAAGAAAAAAAAACAACAAAAAAAAATCTAGATAAACCCTAAAAAATATTTTGGAACGTAAAAAAATAAGGGATAATAGCGGCAAAAGTGGCTAAAGTTAAGCCGAGTGTGCAAATAAGTGGCCAAAACTCAACACTTGTGGAAATGACGTGGCAAACGGCGTTGACTTGAAATGGATGGAATTTGTACTATCCACGGTTTGGTAAACTTTGACTACTTATGCCGATATTAAATCGGTTTGGCCACTTATTTGCACACTTGGCTTAACTTTGGCCACTTTTGTTACTATTATCCCTTTATTTTAATGTATTGGAAATGTGAGATTTCAACAATAAGGTTATGGCGTGTTAATTAAACTTGTTTATTAGTTAGTTCAGTTGAAGTAAGTTCTGAAAAATGGTGAAATTGTATATCTGAAACATGGATAATGATTAAAATTTCATTTTGTTACATCAGAAATCTGGTTAATCCGGATTATGGATTTAACCCGAATAGATTTAATCCAGGTTTTGAGGTTGGAAAATCCAAAATGTTACGTGAATACTATGCTACTACTAGTTCTAAGCAGTGGCGGAAGCAGGGGGGTGGGCAGGGGTGTTGAAACCACCCCCTTAATTTCTTTTTTTGTACTTTTTTACCCCAGTTTTATTTTTTTATTATTATTTTATCCTTAAATTTCACTAAAATTTAATCTTAGCCACCCCCGAATATAATTTCTAGTTCCGCCACTGGTTCTAAGACTTTATAAATTATAATGAACTATATACTGTGATTAATAATAATATATTGTATTTACCTTTTTCTATGATGTATATTTCTCATTTGCGATTAAAATCAGTTTTTAACAGAAGTTGTAAAAATCCGGTTATTATCTCAAAATTGTGTTTTCTAAGACTCAGTGGCGGAGCCAGGATTTTAATTTAGGTGGTGCCTTATATGTATATTTTTAAATCAATCATACAATTAACAACAATCAATAATAACATTGTAACCTCTCTACATATAAAGAAATATATATAACGACTTACCCTAGTAAAATAAGACGCAACGTTTTTATTTTCGAAAGTATTGGATCATAAATTTATCGTTGGTAAAAATATAAATATCCAATTGACTGGTACTCAATACAAAATTAATTTATCTATATTTTTTATGTATAACATTTTTAATAATATAGTAGGCAAGTATAAAAATGTATCTATATATTTTAGTAACTGAAAAGAAATAAACAAAAAAAAAATTAAAGAAATAAAAAAAATATAAAAATATGACTAGCCCAAGACTTGAACTCAAGTCCTCTCTCTTAAAAAGAGAGATTTAAGAAAAACACTTTGCCAGTTGGACTGAATGATCTTTGACTTCTTAATATAGGCTCATGAAATATTATAATAATATATATATATTTTTTTGCTTAAACACTATTATTTTAATATTTTTTACGTTTTCAAGTGGTGCCCGAGCGTACACTGGGCCCTACATAGCTACGCCACTGCTAAGACTCACTTCTGTGTTATACAAATTATGAAAAATACATATATATATATATATATATATATATGAAAATCGAAAAATCGAGATTTAGGTTCCAGATTCTGAAAGCAAAATCGGGTTTTGGTCTTGCTTGAGCTCCCCCGTTTAGTTAAACTATACAAGAATGATAGCGACCCAATAGATAAGATAAGATAGCCAACAAAGAGATGAGAGGAAAAGTAAATTTATAATATTTAGCAAAAATACAAAAATATCAACTCGGTCGCACATGGTTACAGAGTACAGACAGTGACCAGTGACCACACACCTTAAAACGACACAATTTCGAACCCAACAAGAGCTTCATGGTGCCAAATTGACAAGTCGTTTCAACACATTGGACTATCTTTGGGTCTTATTACTTATTAGTAATAATAATGCCTTCAATATACGACTGACTTTTGGTTCCTCTTGAGCCAATTTAGTGTGAGTGTAATCTTCTGTTCTTTTTTTTATATATAATTAAGATCTTCATTGAATATTTTGTAAAGATATAAAAATTGCATAGCCCGTTTGATCTTTCTTGACTGTCCATATTAATAATAAAACTAAAGAAATGTAAATGAGAACTCATCTAGAGGCTACGAAGAACTGTTTGGACCGCGGTCCCTTATTGCTTCATGGGACGAGCAACCGCTGCACCCCAACCCGTGTTCATCTAAATTGCGGGACGGATCCGGATTTGCCTTGACTGGATATGATAGATTCATGAGAAATGCCACTATTTATAGCCAAGCATAATATTCATTGGGGAGAATTTAATGTCCAATAATGAATGAAATAGCTGTTCCCGTTGGCTGAGGCAAATAGTTGTACGTGCCAATATTTATTGCCCATTAATTACATTTTAATAGAATTGCTCTCGCAAGTATCCATCCAGCCAAATTAATTTAGGAATAATTAGCTAAAAATATCAAAAGTTAATTACAAATTTAAGCTTTCAATTGGGCTGAAAAAATATCAAATTCGTCAAATTTGCATTATCGAATAGTTCCGCCCATCTCATCATGTATCTCTATTGATGTTATCTACACAAATTTTACGATTTTTAATATTATTGAACGCAATTATATATATTTATTGTTATTTTCAAAGACATGATTTTTTTTTTTTACGAATTACATCATTTATACCTTAACTTTTACTCTTTCCAAAACTAACGTGTGCACATATTATTCCCTAAAAACGTTTTTAGCAGTTTGCCAAAAATATTTGGCACTTTGTTTTTCTAAATGGGACTAATATTATCTGTCAAGGTTACAATGCAATCTCGCATTACTATTCAGTGTAAGAACATGTGTCATTATTGGTCGAGTTTACATATGTAAATCGGGCACTCATTTTAGTATCACGTGGTTTGAACTTGTAAACTCTTGAAGTACACTTTGTCGGTTTTTTTTGTGAAAGATCCACACTATAACAAATAGTTGTTTAGACAACTGCAAATCACAGTCGTGTTCATAATTTACTGATTTAGATGTCTTAAATCTTAGCAATCATATATCTCCATTAACATGTAAGTTTGTGTTCATAATTTAGGAGATTTGATGTGATTTTCCTCTCTTTAATTTAAAACAACATGGTTTAGCTTCAAAAAATTAAACTCCGTGTTTAATCTTATTTTGTTTTTCATATTTGAGTGGGTCAACGTGAAATGTAATGTGACCAAAGTACATGTCTTACTATGGACAAGGTCGCAGATATCGTTATCGAAAAATTAATGGTTCGCTTTTATGACTTTATTGATGTTTTTTCCCATAAACAATGAGTTTAACAATAAGATATTTATAAATAAAATCTTAATGATTTGTCGACGACTTTCTATATAAATATATTTACGATGTAAGTAAATATTATAATGCAATATTTATTGTATAAAATAATATTGAAATACAGTATAAAATAATTGTATTGATATGATATGTCTTTTATTATTGATAAACCTTTGGTATTTTATCGAGTTTGGGAGGATTCATTGGTTTTTTTCATTTTATGCTCGAATGTTAATAAATTATAGTCGGTAACCCCCAAAAAAATAATAAAATGGTAACGGTTATCGTGAATTCGTGATTGTTAAATAGGCACCCACCGATTTGTAATTAAGAGGCCGTTAATTCCGAAAAAGTTAAAAACCTGATTGAGACCCAATAACAGAGAGGTCTCACTCTTGTTTTTTTGTTTTAAAGCAAACATTGTCGTAGCCTAGCCTCTCGGCAATCTTAACGACATGAGTTGACCTTTTCAACGGTAACACATCTTTAATCAGTTAGTTGATCTAGTAAAGAGAATGTAACATCTGATGCTTTATTTGTCTTATATATGGGTTAGAATATGGCGATCACCGTTTGGCATAGAACCATGAACCGGAAAACGACATATAAAATGAATTAAAAAACAACAATGATTAAAACAAGTACAGCATAAATTGAGAGTAAGCAACAAGGTTTAACAACGGTATAAGTATCTTAAGATTGTAATTTTTATAGAGGTATAAGTGGTATAATTATAAACCTATTCTTTTACGCACAGTGTTCTCAACGTTCACTTTCACTATATTGCTTATATATTGTTAAATAAACAAAATTATAAGTGTGCCGTTAACAAAAAGATTGTACTGTGCCACGTCATCAGTCAAAAACTGTCCTTTTATATAGATATAGATTATCTCTTTCCGAAAAGTGAAATGCGTTGAAAACTTAACGGTATATTTAAAAATTTGGCGGGATATTATTGGAGGGAAGCAAAATCGTAAAAGTAAAGTACATCAATTTACACAAAAATAATCAATTTTTGTTTACAATAATACACTTGATAAAACATATTATGTCAAATACAAATATTTACCATTGTTTCGCTGAGCGTGTTATTTTTCTCAGATTCTTCATGAAACTTGTTATTCTTATCATCATTTTCTTCACGAGGAAGGATTATATCTCTAATCTTCATTTAGATTTCTGCAAAAAAAAGATTAATAGACTATTTGCCTATTGAGCTTTCAAGTTACGTAACTTACCACACCAATTACGAGACTGTTTCATCTTATTGGAGACCTTAAACGGTTGCCCAACTCGTCTGGTGACAACATTCACCGATTCCGTAATTTGTTGGTAAACGGGAAAACTCGTCCGATTCGGAAAACATGAGCAAGCGAGTGAGTCAAAGAAAAATAAATAAAAATTCCCGACATGCGTTGACTCGACCAAAACCCTTCCCGCCATTTCCTTCTGTACTCTCTCTTCTTCTTCGTCTCTCCAAAATCGCCATTTCTCTGTAATTGATGCTCAAGCTTCGTCCATGCCATTGCTTTCACCGATTCCCTGCACTCTCCCTCTTCCTCGCCTCCAAACCCTTCCCCGTAACCCTACCCGTCGCCCTCTCCCGCCGAAACCCTAACCCCCAATTCCGTTTTCTCGCAATGTCCTCGCGACCCTCCGCCTTCGACGCGCTCATGTCCGGCGCACGCGCCGCCGCCAAGAAGAAGTCCGCCCAGCCGCCATCTTCGCCCAAGAAGCGCAAGTCGCCGGAGTCGAAACCGTCGCCGGCTCCCGTTGAACCCGAGGTGAAAACGGAGGAAATTGTCACTGCGGCTGCTCCTCAGCCGGCGGCGAAGAAGGTGTGCATTGCCGAGGACACTGTGGTGCCGTTGAAGAGCAAAATTGCGCTGTTGAAGAGGAAGGCCGGGGATTTCGATCCCGATCTGGTTGCAAGCTGGAAGGAGGGGGAGAAAGTGCCGTTTCTGTTTATTGCGCTGGCGTTCGACTTGATCGCGAACGAGAGTGGTCGGATTGCGATCACGGACATCATCTGCAACATGTTGAGGACGGTCATTCGCACCACACCGGAGGATTTGGTGGCCGTGGTTTACCTGTCGGCGAATCGTATTGCTCCGGCGCACGAGGGGATCGAGCTCGGGATTGGGGACGCTTCGGTTATCAAGGCGCTTGCTGAAGCTTGCGGGAGGACAGAAGCTCAGGTTAAGAAACAGTACAAGGTATTCCATTTTCTGGGCTCAAAATGTGGAACTTGATAGTGGATAGATGTTATTGTTTGAGCTTTGAAGCTAGATAATAATGGAGCTTCGAGTTTGTATTGCTATATGGTTTGCGATTACATTATTGATCATTGCTCTTGAGCTTGTAGGAATTGGGTGATTTGGGTCTTGTTGCAAAGGCGAGCCGTTCTTCGCAAACCATGATGCGAAAGCCTGCTCCTTTAACCGCTGTCAAGGTTTTTGATACGTTTCGGCTCATTGCTAAGGTGACATTCTACAATTCTTTAACCTATTACTGTATCGGCTCGATTTATCAGCTCAGTTGATGTGTTACGATACATTTTAACGTACTTGTTGCTTCTCGATTAATAGGAATCTGGGAAGGATAGTCAAGAGAAGAAGAAGAATCACATCAAGGCACTTCTTGTTGCTGCCACTGATTGTGAACCTCAATACTTAATTCGATTGCTACAGGTTATAATATTTCATGTTTGAAACCCAATTTACGTTTTTTTCTTTACTAGAGTACGAAACTTAGTATCTAAATTCTCAGGCAAAATTGCGAATTGGATTGGCCGAGCAAACTTTATTAGCTGCATTAGGACAAGCTGCAGTTTATAGTGAAAATAATTCAAGCCCTGCAAAGATTCAATCTCCTCTAGAAGAGGTACTGATAAGCCTTCAAACACGTATTCGTATTATATAATTATAATATATACCATTGTATAAGAGCACGGATATTTATCTATCTTGTTCTTTGTCACTATGTTTGTATCAGGCTGTAAAGATTGTTAAACAAGTGTACTCTGTTCTTCCCGTTTATGACAAAATTATCACTGCACTTCTGAGCGACGGTGTGTGGAATCTTCCAAAGACGTGCAATTTTACTCCAGGTGTTCCAGTTGGGCCCATGCTAGCGAAGCCCACTAAAGGGGTTTCTGAGATTGTTCAAAAGTTTCAGGATACCGAATACACTTGTGAATACAAGTACGACGGTGAACGTGCTCAGGTAAAGCGAGACTATATAGTATATTAATAAATGAAATTTTGTTACTGAATGTATTCATGTGTATTAGTTTTTCTTGCGTTCAGATTCATTACTTGGAAGATGGTACAGTTGAGATTTACAGTCGAAATGCTGAACGAAACACGGGAAAATTTCCTGACGTTGTTGCTACAGTTTCGAGGTAGACTTCTGTACAATTTATTTAGTAGCATGTCATCTACGTTAATCATGTTTATTCTGTTTATAGAAATCTCTTGTTATTTTAAATCATTTAATTATGTTATGTTCTATTATGCTTAGGGTTTTTTCATTCAAGGCTCAACCTGGACCAGTAACTGTGATATTTGGCTTATTAGAAGCGTCCTAAACTCTGAGACCTTAGGTATTGCTAAATAGATTCGTTTAGTTAGTTAGCTTAATTTCACTCTAGGGTTTTAGGGTAGAAACAGTACGGAGAAAGTGTTTTATTGTTCTTTGATGATACATGTTAGACTAATGGCTAATAATATCATATTCTCATTGCTGCTAATATTTAGTGTCACCTTGCAGATTAAAGAAGCCATCTGTAAAGTCATTTGTTTTAGATTGTGAGCTTGTTGCTTATAACCGTGAAAAACAAAAAATTCTTCCGTTCCAGGCATGTCTTCCAAAAAAATTATATCTTTCGTACTATCCAGTAAGTTGTATCTTTTACAAAATAATTTAATGGCAGATATTGAGCACCCGAGCACGGAAAAATGTGGTGATGAGCGATATAAAGGTTGAGGTTTGCATCTACGCATTTGATATGCTGTATCTTAACGGTCGATCGCTTATCCAAGACGAACTAAAAATTCGCAGAGAGGTGTGGCCTCTTTCTTTATTTCTCAGTATCTCAAGTCACGTTTACCTTATGACAATCTATTCATTGTCTATAACTGTTGATAACAATAGACCTCGATTCCGTGTCAATCTTATGAAGTTCCGAAATTGTAATTTTTTTTTTTCTGCAGTGTCTTTATGATTCTTTTGAAGAAGAAGTTGGATATTTGAAGCTGGCCACTGCAATAACTTCGAATGATATTGAAGAAATACAAAAGTTTCTTGATGCAGCTGTTGAGGCCAGGTACTTCATAACTGGATTTTTAGTATAAAAAAATGTTTGTCTGGAATACTCTTCTATGTTTTTGTTTTTATTTTTATCAACTCATTGGTTTTACAGCTGTGAAGGCTTGATTATCAAAACATTAAATAAGGATGCTACATATGAGCCATCAAGGCGCTCTCTTAATTGGCTTAAATTGAAGAAAGATTACATGGATAGGTCAGTGAAATCTGGGTTTAATACTTTTTAACTGTACAAATCTGTTGAGCATTTCTGAAATTGTATTGCTGCTTGATCTGCAGTATCGGAGACTCATTAGATTTGGTGCCCATTGCTGCTTTCCATGGCCGTGGGAAGCGTGTAGGTAAGACTTCATATTTTAAGTTTTATATAATGACCTGTTATGTATTTGAAATGTTGCTTTCGAATCCATAAGATTAAGTTGTACAGAACCCTTGAAATTTTAATTTGTCGTTTTTCAGGTGTTTATGGTGCGTTCCTCCTAGCGTGTTATGACAGTAACAACGAAGAGTTCCAGAGCATCTGTAAAATTGGTGAGTGAAGCATGTTGAATTATCATGATGGTTTCTTTCAATGACTGAACATAAAGTAATCATTGTGATCTTAGGCACGGGATTTTCTGAAGCAATGCTGGAAGAGCGCTCCACAAGTCTCCGGTCTAAAGTGATCCCAGCGCCGAAGGTAAAAAATCTCTATCTCGTATGTTCTGTTAGGGGTATAATTTTTACATCTGAAACAGAATACAATTAATGGACAAACCAGTTTTAATAATAATAATAATAATAATAATAATAATAATAATTATAATAATAATAATAGTAATAATAATAATAATAATAATAATAATAATAAAAATAATAATAATAATAATAATAAAAATAATAATAATAATAATAATAATAAAAATAATAATAATAATAATAATAATAAAAAAAATAAAAAAAAATGGAATCTGAAAGTCTATTCTGTTTTGGTTTCAAATTGTCCATATACAAGAACAGAATACCAGTTTCACTCCTAATTTTTTTGCTCATGCTAAATTTTAACACTCATATCTATTTTCGTCATTGCAGTCGTACTATCGTTTTGGAGACACTATAAGCCCAGATGTATGGTTTGAACCCACAGAGGTAACAAAATTGTGTTTTTACGACAACCTATTTGATAATCTCTCCTTATAATTTACCAGAGAAATATTTTGATTCTTTTGCGATAGGAATTGATTATTTTCCGTTTGTTTTTTATTTCTTTCTTTCTTTCTTGTCTTCAGGTTTGGGAAGTGAAAGCTGCAGACTTGACCATTAGTCCCGTTCATCGTGCTGGAATCGGCATTGTTGATCCTGCAAAGGTTCAATAAGCATTTCGATTTGTTATTTTCTGACCATTTTGCTTTTCTTTTTCATTTAAGAATTTATTTTCTATCTTTAGAAAAAATTTGTGCGATGCAAAGTTGGTTTATTATATATCTGATTTATTTTATATGTTGAAACTTTTATAGGGGATTTCACTTCGGTTCCCGCGTCTTGTTCGGTTGCGAGAAGACAAGACTCCGGAGCAAGCCTCTTCGTCTGAGCAGGTTAGGGCATCTCATAAACACATCAATCCTCTTATTTATATAAAAAAGAATACTGTTACTTTGATTCTATGGTTTGAATATATCTTTTAAAAACACGACAGAAGAATAGAGCTGCACGAACGGAAAACAGAAACGGAAATAAATAAAAACAGATGTAATTCTGGATTCCGTATCTCATCTCTAGTAAAGAATAGACTAGTATTGCTGTAGGACTTCCTATAAATTCCGAAGGCGGCTTACCGTATCTGAAGAAATTCAAAACTGCTTGCCTAAATTAGTTGAAGGAAATAGAACTATTTAAAGCGAGATCTCAATCATTCTAGTGAAACTGAAAACGATGTTCATATGCATTGAAAATCTGATTCTTAGGTCGCGGACATGTACAATGCTCAAAGCCACAATCAATCAAACAACAAAAACAAAAACGACGACGAAGACGATTAAGAATCTCACATCTCGAGATTCCTTTGTGGTACGTACTGCTGATGCTTGCTTACAGTCAAACATGCATGAATGAGGATTGCAACTCTGTAATTTGACATGTTCACCTGTAAATTAGCAACAATTACTGTGGAAGAAAACTATTTAATTGAATAATTGCTAATTATTTAGGGCAAAAGATGAGTAGAGTGAAATGTGGACCACACACGTTTCGAACTTAGGTTGTCTTGTTTGTTCTTGTTAGCTTCAAGTACTGTATAATGTATATCAGCTAGGATTATTGTTTGCTTTTATTATTTGTATTATTTCACAAATTTTGGGTGGCTTGTCGTTTTCGTTTTGGAAAGGCAGGTAAAATATTGTTGGATATTTTTGTTGCAAAGTAATACAGAAAAATTCTGGTATAAACAGAAATTTATCGACCGGGATAGGAATTATTTTTATAAGTCCCGTTTCTTTCCGGACCCAAATTCCGGAGCTGTACTTTTTTTTTTAATATCGTTGGGTGATGAAAATGAGCAGAGTCAGTCCAATCGGTTGCATATTCAAGCAAGTTATGATTTGAGTAGTTGAATGTCTTAGGTTCATGGATTTATACCTAATCGTCTTAATATGAGTGAGTTGTGATCTGTAATGAATCAATTTTTTTTTTCCGTTTTGTTTCAATAAACAAAATACAGTATTTAGCGTTATTTGACTCTCCTGTCCGTATCAAGTACGTATGTATTTGGCCTCTCCATTATAATAATTGCGGAAACAGCCCCTCAAATATGATTTACGTGTGGATACGACTCCTTTTGTAAGAACGTGTTAAATTGAATTCTAAATAAAATGAATGCACAAAATAAGGATTTTCTTTTTCTTTCTTTTGAACGGAGTAAATGCCATATCCTGATATCCACACCAAAATAATAATTGAAAAGCTACATATTTTGCTATTTTCATTAGACAGAGGCTAAATTTATACATAATAATAGAGGGGCTTACTCAAAAATAAAATAAAAAAGAAAGTCCGGGGTCCTATTTATTGGGTAATAAGGGAATGAGAGGACGTTTGAGAGATGATTTGGAGTCTCAATTGAAGCCACCTTCAACCTGCAAATCTAAGTGGAATCATAAAGTCCTTTCTTTTAAATTTTGGTGTGTACTGAACAGTTTCATTATCAAATTTAGTCTAAAAATATCTAGATATTTTGGATAAGTTAACTATTTGTTTATAGTATGAAATTGTGCGATTGAGCATTGATGCATAAACATTGTAAATACGGACAAAATACCGGATCCGGGTCTGTAAGTTGCAATCCGGATGAGAACATGCCTGTTTTCATTTTATATTCACCTTCGAGTCATTAAACTTTGGATTTTTCGCATCGGTTACAGCAATTCCCTCTTTTATATATTTATAATTTAAAAAATTGAAAAAAAAAACAACTGCAACAGTCAACTCACGATGCGGCCAGCAAGTGCAGCGGAAGCCGGAAGGCTTTGCCGGATGCCTAACATTATCAAATAGATATAATATTAGTTTTAACCAAAGTTTCAAATACCTTAACCAATTAACCGATGAAAAATTGATGGCTCGATTTTACTGATTTATCCATGAATAACGGGTTTAGTCACATGTTTTTCTAGAAAATTAAATTTACAGACAAATAATTTTTTCCCGGTATGATTTTACGGGTGAATAAGTAACCTGTGAAGGGTTTATCGTGATCTAATATTGAGACACTACCATGCGGACTCGTTAAAGGGCTCCACCAAAATATTCTATCTTGTTTCCCGTATTCATAGTGCCAGATTTAATTGGTTTTATTGTTTCATTTAGTTCCCATTTTGTTTGTAATGTATTTCACTGTGTTTACATCTCCGACTGGCTACATTTTTCTGGAACTTTGACCCCATTTATGCTTTGATTATATTCAGATCATAGGGCTCTTAAATAATAACATTAATGTCACGCGGTATTCTACAAGTTTCATATCGATATTAATCTCAAGACTATATAGTATGAAAAGACATGATTCGACTAAAAAAATACATGCATTGTGTCACTTGTGATAAATAGAGTGAGATTAATGTATAGTTCTTTTCACATTGTCCCATCCTAATTTGGGAAAGAAAAGGTAAAAGGACAAAAGTTTAAATTCTTGATTATTACTATGGTTGAGACAAAGTCATGATGGATCAGTTTGGATTAACTATTACTAAACACTCTTAATCATTGGTTTAATACTTTAATTTTAACTGTTTGGTAGTTTCTCACGTTCTCTTAGACAAGACAATCTTATCAGCAACAAATATAAAATCTTATTGGTCTGCAATTTCTCATGTTACTCTAGAATCTAGATAGATACTGTTTACCACAAATTACCTGAAAGTTTAATTTACGAGTACACCTCGAGCGGGACAAGTATATTAATAGGGTTTAGTATATTTTAAAAACTAATTCTAAGTTTCTCAAAATCTGATATTAATTTTGTCATTTGATTTTGGGGGTGTACAACAAAATTGACGAGTACCTATAAAGATACAGTTTTCACTGTTAAAAAAAAAGTCAAAATTCAAAAACAATATCATATATTTTTGGTACAATTTTTTTTCTTTCAATTTCTTACTAATATGTTTTGAGGGATATAAATGATGAAAACATTGAAGATAGTATAATGTTTTTTTGTATAGATCGAATTCGTTTTAAAATATATTTAAGAATATGGCCCATTATTTAATCTAATATTTACCCGTATTCATGCCAAAATAAGGTTATTATAGGTATAGCGCATAGGTATACTGGGGTGGGGGTTTTTAAATCCTTTACAGTACACCATCTCCAGTGAGATGATAGAATACCAAAATAATATTTATTACACCTAACTTCAGTTAATGAGACGGCATAAATCCCACCATTTTGGTGGTTTGATGCTCTGTTTATGATATTAGAGCAATAAATACTAAAATAGTGTAATTCTTCCATCAAATTCATCCAAAGAGACTAACAATATAAACCATAATTTTTTAAACTGCTTTTGTTTTATTAAACTTTTGTTTTTCCACAACCAAAAAATTATGGTTCCGGATTTGGGCACTAGTTTCCGGTTTCTTCACTATATCTGCGGGGCTAGTCATGCAGATGGACTGTTAAATCGAGTCTGAAGAGAAAAATAAACTAAAGAGTGGCTCTTGGAAAAGCATTTATTGGTTTCTTTAGTCCCTTCTCTTGCATTCCCACAGGTCTGTCTATTATGCATTTTTAGTCAACTCAGAAGGGTGCTTTGCAGTATTGAAATGCCATTGGCAAGTTAGATTCCATTGTATTATTTGTTCCACTTTAGAGACATAAAGGTTCAGGGCTTCAAGAAAGCATAAGCAAGTTAAGTGGGGTTAGATACTTAATTAATCAACTAAACTAAAGCTAAGAGAGCATGGAAAAACAAGAAAAGGGTTTTACTGAATTTTGCATTACACTAAGTGGGCAAAATGGAAGGAAAATAACACATGACATTAGACTTAAACAGTCTCTTTTTTTCTTTACTCCTTAAAGACTTGGAAAATAATTAATGATACAATCACAATTCACACACCAGTAAGCAGATCCTAATCCTGATTTGTGGGATCCACTAAACCAAAAACAAGCAAAAGAGTCTCTTGAATGATTAAAGGAAACCCTTTTTTGGTTGTTGGCCTCACCCAACAACTCTACACCCATTTCTTTCAAAATCATTTTGAGGTGATTTCTCTCTCTCTCTCAACATTACATACACACACATACACACTGCTGCACACTAGAGAATCTCTTACAAACTCTTACTAAGTTACTATCCCGAGAATCGGGTGGTGCGATCTTACCACCACTAATGCAACGGAGTTCATTGAGCAACAATAGTACAAAAAAGTTACTACCAAAGTTGCAATTTGTTACACCCCACAACTAAGTTGGAGAAAAATCAAGGACCCTCATTTCACCTCATTGAGCAAAAGGGGAATTAAAAAAAAAAACCTAAAATATTGAAAATCCCCACACAAAATCAAGCTCTTGTAGGAAGAAAAAAAAGGCCTAAAATAATAGTAAAGCTCTCTTTTTTGCTCCTCCTACTTAGTCAATATCTGTGATTGGTTCATTGCTCTCTAGAACAAGAAGCTCTCTGTACAAAAAATGCTAGATCAGTCAAAACCCTTCTTCATCATGATCATCACAGTCATCTCTTAGTCCTACTGATATATATATATATATAATTATCTGTGATTAAGGTGAAGATAATATTGATTAGCTCAATGGAGAACAACCCTTTGGAACTTGGCCTCCGTGAGAGTCTCTGACCCTTCATCGTTGACCCTCTTCCGGTTGACCCTCCCGCAGTAATCGTGGTGGAGAGCTTGCGGGGACGAAGCGATGGTGACGGGTGGGATCTCGAACGACTCGAGAGGCGGCGGCGGGTGGCGCCACTGCGGCAGCGGGCCGGCCAGGAGCAGGGTCTGCAGCAGCGGGCCGGCTTTCATCACGGCCTGCAGGAGCTTCCCTTTCTCGGGCAGCGGCTTCTCGACGAGAATCTCCATCGAGGCGTCGGAGAGGCTCGGCAGCGGCAGCGGCGGCGGCTTCGGGTCGGCCGAGGCGGGCGAGGAGACGATGCTCTCCTCGCAGTCCGAGGACGAGAAGCCGCGGGGCTCGTCCTCGACGCTGGAGATCCCGGAGCTGTTCTGGTGGAGGAGGAGCTTCTCGAGGAGGAGCCTCTGGCATTTGTCGTGGGCATCGTCCCTCTCCTTCATGGCTTTGGTCAGCATTTCGTTGAGGTGGATCAGCTGGTCGTCCTTCTTCCTCAGCTCGTCCTGGACCGCCATTTTCATCTGCTCGAGCTCCAGCTTCGTGTACCAGAGCGAGCTTCGAAGCTCGTCTTCCACACTCTGAAGGTTAAAGAAAATGTCAGAATTGTTCCCACATTGAAGTTATATCGAAGAGAGAAACTCCATGGACACATTGGCTTACCTTTCCTGGGTAGTAACAGCCCATGCCCATGAGGCCGAGAAGAGGGTTACGTTGAGTTTCCATGTTCATGGTATTGCTTAAGCGGAGAGAGAGAGAGAGAGAGATGAGAAGTGGGGTTTTGGAGAGGTTGGATGGGTTCTTATAGGAAAAGCAGAGTACTATGTTGTTCACTTGTCACTGTTGTCTGTTACTTTTGTTGCTCATCAGTTACTTCTTAGTATTTACAGACAGAGGAGAGGAGAGGAGAGGAGAGGAGAGGAGAGGTTAAATGAATGCACTAAACGCCAAAAGCCTACCAAGCACCCTACTCTCTTCTCTAGTCTCTACGTATAAAATAGGGAAAACATCGGCATAAGTATTGAGAGTCTTTGAAAAATTGACATTTAAGTTTTCATTTTTTTTGGATGACAAAGTTGTCAAACTTTTATTTTGTGTATTCCTTCATATTTTTTTGTCCCAAAAATTTTGCCACGTGTCACATTTTTTTAACCCATTAAATATACTATTTTTAATTAAAAACAATTAAATTGATTTATTAATGATAAATAGAGGTATATTAATGGATTTAAAAACGTGACACGTACCATGATTTTGGACGACACTATAATGGAATACACCACATAAGAGTTTGGAAGTTTTCGCCACAAAAAAAAATAAAAAAAAATAGGAACTTAATATCAACTTTTCAAAAACTTTGGGTATTTATGCCCCCATTTTCACTATAAAATATAACAAGTTCAAATCTAAATACATTTAGGGATCATAAAGTACCCAATGTTAATAGCAGCAGAATTTTTCTAATTGTTTTTTGTGGAAGTTCCTAATGTTAGCATTAATAGTGGCAGAAGTTCTTAATTTCTTTTCACGATAAAAGTATTCAATCTCTTTTTTTCTTCGGCAAAAGTTCTTAAAGTTATCATTTTTTCTTCTCCAATGAATTCCAATCGTATTTTTAACAAAAACACGTTAAAAAAATGGCATTAAGTATCTGGTTTTTTTAATTTGGTACTAAAATAAATGCATAACTTACTAGGTAAACGCATCAAGTACTTATGCTGATTTTAACTTTTTTTGTTATCAATATGGATGAAATTTATTATAGAAGGAAAAAAATTGATAATGAGAACTTCTTAGCGTGAAAAAAATAGATACTTTCGCTGCTATACATGATGACATTAAAAATATTTACCGAATAAAATTAAAAACTTTCACCGTTGTTATATAGGAACTTGACCTGGTGCATCGGTCACGGCAGCCGCAAGCTGCTATACACTTCATAAGTAAAGTATAGACTATGTTGTTTATCAGTGTTTGGGATGTTACCGATGAAAAATCAATGACTCGATTTTACTACTTAATCAATAGCAGGTTTTACACATGAGTTTTTTGAAAATAATTAAATTGTATCCTATTGTTATAATTTATCTGTTTGTTACACTGTAATATTTATATGCATAACGATTATAATATATCTAAAATGTGTGTGAATGGATCAATTTTATGAAAAAGTAAAAAGTCTATAAAGTAATGTAATTTTGAAAAAAATTGAGAGAGAAAAAATCCCACATAAACAAGTAATGAAACAATTTAAAAAATTAAAGATATAAATAAAGATTTGTGGTTGCATTGAGCATTTGTGCACTTCATGGGAAGTTCTCCCATACCAACGACATTACGAAGACAATCGAAAACTTGGAAAATTTATGTTGAATTCACTTAAAATGTCGGGTATTCGTTAGAAGTCTGTAACTACAAACTCTGAAAATTTATATTTACTCCGCTAAATCTCAAATTTAATTTTTTTTCTTCAATAATTAATTCAAGTTATATTTACGCCGCTGTTTTAAATTTCTCCGCCTATAATATTCAATATTCATATTCTAGATCGGACGGTAATCCATTTTTATAGCCATTTGGAATAGTGACATTATAAATATTAATTTTAAGATGGAAAAATGGCCCTTTCTCTCTCTAAAGACCGGGTCTTTCTCTCTCTCTCTATAAGAAGAACTAGTCTCTAGTCTAGTATAGTGCAGATTCTAGTGTTTATAAGAGACTTAAATCTCAGCGATAAAAGCGGGAGATACAATGAAGAGTCTACTATGTTTTTTTGGGGTTTTACTATTTAAGCCACTTGTATACGTTTCTTTATATGGACGTATTAGTATTTAGTAGAAATATACCATGATAATAAGCCAAATTTTGTGAAAAAGACTCCCACTTTCTCCCTCAAATATTATATTAATCAATTATCATAGTGGAATTACGCTGGATTAGGAGAAATTGATTAAATGATTAAATAATTTATTGGATTATATAATGTAAATTTGATATCGACATAAGTACTTAATGTTCTAATTTTCGTAGTGGCGTAAACCTTCTCATCTTTTATTCTCACGATCAACATTCCTAAATCTAATATCCACCATTTTATTTTATTTTCAAAATTCCGTTTACTTTTCTACTTGATATCAACATAACATTAACAAAAAGTGCTAAAAAATTTACAAGTAAGCAAAATAATTGATTTTGAAACTTCGGTTGTGAAAAAAAATATTGAGTTCATATTTCTATATAAAAAAAATAACTATTTATGCCATTATTTTATTTGTGGTGTTTGTTGAAAAATAATTTCAAATATCTTTACCTTTGTTCTGTAGAAATGGCAAAAAGATATTCCATCACTCCATAACTAATTCTTATTGGTGTTAATTTGTATCTTAAAGTGTTTTTGATAATTGTCTAAAGATAGGATATGCATTCAGCCATTCACACCTCACGAGTATTTGTCTAAAAGATTGTGTTGATGCAGAAAAATGCTTCAATCCATTAGCGGCCCAATTGTTCGTGTTGGGCCGGGCTTAGCGTCGTCTTGTGGATCTTGGCAGAAATTCCACTAAGTCGGGCCCCTCGTCCTGAATTGTGGGCCCAGGCTCGTGTCCCCAGGCTATACCCTCAGCCGCGCAATAGACTGGGGGGACAGACTGGACACCGCGTAGAACTGGTCCTATCAGGCGGGCCAAGAACCGAGTAGGAATTTCACCAGGGCTTCCGCTTTCGTTGGATTTTTCTCTTCCGGGACATGACAAAATAACACCGCGGTCAGGGAGAAACGAGGGTTTTGCCCCCCGATTCACCTCCGACGCTCAACATTAGCGGGGTATTTGAGTGAATATCGGTTTTTGGAAGTCTCGAGAGACTTTTGGGAGCTTTTGAGGCGTTTCCCAAGTGTTTGCTTGAGTGAAAATTGTGTTGTGTTTTGAGGAGATCCGAGCTCCTATTTATAGGAAAAAACCCGGATCTTGTTTTGAATTTATCTCTTCATCCGGGAGGCCCCCGGGGAAAAATTATATGTTTTTCTGACTCCCCGGGATGTGTCCGATCCATTGCCGAAAGAATCTCGGAGATCGGAGCAACGACGCGCCCTCACGCGCGGCCGGAAGGCGGCGGACTCAGCAAACTTTGGCTCCAAGTTTTGCTGACTCAGCGTCCACGTGTCACGCTGCGGTTGGCCGAGGCGTTTCCCTCGCGCCCAGTGGCGTGTTGACATGTGGCTGGGTCAGCTTTGACCCTTGTGGGCCCTGCAGAGGGGCGATGGGGCCCACCCGGAGGTCCCGGAGGGCCCTCGGAGGCCTCGGGTGGTCCCCGAGGCTGATTTTCGCAAACTTTATGTCGTTTTTGAGTGTTTTTATATTTTTGAGATCATCGGGACCCTTTGTTTTTCAAAAACGGACCTCCGGTGAATATTTTGGTAAAAAATAAGTTTATTTAATAAAGAAATAATTAATTAAATAATTTTCCTTCATTAAATAACCTTTACAAAATTATCCCATAACAGATTGTATTTATTTATACTTTTAACACAAACTTTTGATTTTTGAAGAGGAAGAAAAGAAGCTATATAGCAAAGAAACTTTTTCTTATAAAAGAAGAAATGGACTAATAAATTTTAATCATGCACAATGAGTTAGATGAATGTATTGTTGTTCATACATACGATACCGTATTCACTACTCAACTATAGACTTTACCGACGGCCGGCCGTGTCTTTCCACGACCTTACATTGCACAAGCCCATGCTCGCAGCCACCTCTTCTGGGCACTTTGTGGCCATCCACACCTTATTATGTATTTATATAGTTATTTAGTATTTACAATTAATGAAGAAAATAAAATTAATAAACTACTTTGAAAAATTTATCATAAGTTACAATGCTTACTTGTATTCATAATATTTTCCAATCCACCCTATATACGTAACATATATATATATATATATATATATATATATATATATATATTTATCTAGAAGACAGTATAGTAAGATATGCGCGTTAATCCGTATCAACTATGCTATAATTATCCCTTTTACTTTTCCGTATTGAATGTGTTCTCCTAGAGCATCTCTTCTTTGTTATTCTATTATTTTCCTCTTCTTATAGTTAAATAATTAAGTCTAATTTGAGATTAATACCTGCCAAATTACTTATCTTGTTTTGACAAACTTTTGCATTGCACGTGGGCTGCCTCAATTTCCAGAATTTTCAAACTTTTATTGCTTGATTCTATTAATTTCAAATACAAATGATTAATGTCACATTATATAGGTCTCAATTATGAGAACATTTGTTCTCAAACCAATTTGTACGTATGTATGAAGTTAGAAAAAGACCCTTCCACAAACCCTAGTTTAATTAATTAACGTTTTATTAAATAGAGGAGGACCCGCTTTCCATTCCGGATAAAACCGGTTCCGTTTTTCCTTATTTAAAATTACCAATTTTGAATTTCAATGTGGACCGTCGGATATACACGGTCCAACTAAATATGTACTATTAAAATTAATAAAAATTAAATATCTAAAAATGATATATAGGACATGATGTAACCATATCATTTTTCTTTTACATTTTATATGAGCGAAGTCTCTTGTGAAAATTAAACAGCTTACTATACTTGATGTCTAATAAGGTTGAAGTAAACTACGAAGTAATCTAAAGGTACTATTATTAGGTAAGATTCTTTAACTTTCTATTTTGAAATTTGATTAAAAATGTTATAATATTTGATTAAAAAACATATGATTCGGTATACTGTCGTTTAATGTTTCATCTATTTTCTGTTGTCTGTGGAATATTAATCCTCTCATATTCTATTATATACACTCAATAATTCATCACTCTCCAACTTTACCGGTATTTGCAAATAAATGTACTTAATTATAATATAGTTTTGTTAGGTAGTACACGTACGCAACTTCCATAATTCTGTAAATTTCATGAACACATAAACTTTAATGCTATGACATCAATTTTTATTTTATTGTTCAGCCAATAAAGAATATTAAATATTTGACTTTTGAATCCCAATTATTTAAGTTATTTATTTATTTATCGAGCTATGTGAAACTTAAAGTTAGCATTTTTCACTATTTGCTCAAGCTTCAACATATAAAACAATTATGTATACATATTTAATATTAATACTATTTGTGTTTTAGTCTTTTTTTTTTTTTTTGAAGTCCTTGCATTTGTTTTGATATGATATGATAATTTATCTAGTTTGTTTGCAATACGATAGTGATACATCATAAGGTTTTAAACCTTGAAAGGGTTAAGAAAGGTCTCAGAAAAAGAAAACTACAAACCCCATTATACTGTATAGTTTGACTAAAATCATTTTATAAGTCAAGTTTTTTCCCATTAAAAAAAAGGAAATGTTTTACAAGACATTCTTAATTATGTTTTTTTTTTTTTTTTTTTTACGTTTGCTTCGTAAAATTAATATATCGCGATTTTGCATCCTCATCTCTTATCCTTATATAAAGTAGCCAGATCATGTTGTATATTTGTCTTATATAGTCTTTTACAATATAGTAGTACTCCCAAAGGGTGAATTTATAACAAAGACAGAAATAAAAGTAAAAAAGAAAATGTTATAATAAGAATCAAAATATGAAGTCAATATATAACTACGTAAAGATCACAAAATGCAGATTGGGACAAAATAAAAATAAAAAAATTAATTTTTTGACATCAATTAAAAAATAAAATAAAAAATACAAATGAGAAGCTTACATTCGGAAGAAAAAAAAAGTGAAGAAGGAAAAGTCTGATTAATGTGTGATAGAGATAATACTAATCTTGAACAAGATCTTGTACTCATCTTTGACTTGAAGAATGTCTGCATGTGCCTTCATGTGCTGAGCAACGACCCAAAAAGTTATGAAATTTTATTATAGATCCCAATAATATTAAGTTTATATATGTATATAGCAAATTATAATTCCCAAAACTCAACTAACTGTGTTCATATTTATGGGGTCAACCTAAGCAGCTTCAATTAGTCAGCAAAAGGTGCTATGAACCAAACTTTCCCACCAATATATATGTGTGTATATATATATATATTGATAAGGACCCGTCTTTTAATAGACCACAAAGTCATGTGCGTAGGAAAGGAGAGAGGCTTCCATTTGACTAATTCAAGACTCGCTCACTCCTACCATTTGGAATATACGTGTGGTAGCTAGAAAAAGCTCACACTATGATGTATTTATAGTGGCATACTGCTGTATTTATAATGTATGTATGTATCACAACGACGTAGGGTTTATCTTGTACAGATTTGAGTACATATTTTGTCGCATATGATGTGTATCATCTCGTAATATTGTAAAATTTATGTCTCCAATTGATTGGCTAGTAGAATTGCTCAACTGAAGTTTTAGACGGGAAAGGAAGTTATGATATATTATATCTGGAAGACTTGCTATATATTTACATGTTAGTTAGATGGATTAGTGATGGTTAATGTGAGATTATGTAAGATTAGATACTGATTCTAGTCTCCCGAGCTATAACAAAAGTTTGTTTAGATTAGGGTAAACTGCGGCTAATGTACTTAATGTTTGATCTTCTGCGGATTATGTACCCAATATTTATTTTTGGCGGCTAATGTACCCAATGTTTGATTCGTTAGATATTTTTCGTGTTTCCGCCACTTGACCGTTACAGAGTGATTCCTCCTCTATATGTACACTTTTCGTATTTTTGACATAACTCACTAATTTTTTGTCCAAATTTTATGCACGACCTATGGTTGGAAAGATAAGAGATAGATATACAACTTTGGTGTTTTAAGTTTTGTAAAAACAAATTTTGAATAATATGAAATTTTAATTACAACGTAAATCTGGACATTAGTTTAATGCAAAATATTTGTTTCCAACAAATTTTAATATACTTAATGACTTTTTTTGACGAATCGTAAAACTAAAAGTTGTAGATCAATTTTTTATCTTTTCATCGGGTGTTTATTTATAAATTTTAGACAAAAAATGAGCGAGTTATGCCAAAAATATGAAAGATTATTTCACATCACATCTTTCATATTTTTGGCACACCTCACTCATTTTTTGTCCAAAATTTATAAATAAGCATCCTTTAGAAAGATAAAATATTTATCTATAACTTTTTACTTTTACGTTTCATCAAAAGTCATTCAGTATATTAAAATTAGCTCGAAATAAATATTTTGCAATAAACTAATGTCTAGTTGTACGTTGTATTTTCCTAAAACTGATTTTACAAAACTTAAAACACTAAAGTTGTAGATCTATCTATTATCTTTCTAACCATAGGTCGTGCATAAAATTTGGACAAAAAATGAGTGAGTTATTTCAAAAATACGAAAAGCGAGCATATATAGGAGGATCTCTCTAACGGTCAACTGACAAAAAACGCAAAAATATCTAACGGATCAAACATTGGGTATATTAGCCGCCAAAAAAAACATTCGGTATATAATCCGCAGAAGATCAAACATTGGGTACATTAACCACAGTTTACCCTTTAGATTAATTAAGATATGAATCATTTATGTTAGACTTTGTTAGGTGTTTTATTATGTTTTAAAAAGTAGTTTTGTGGTGTTTTGAATTTTTATGTACCCGGTACCCTGGAAGTTTTTAATGCTAGAGAGAGAATCAATACAAAAATTATTAAAACAATCTTATTCACTCGTAGAAAGGTAACAGAGAGGGGCTCGGGTTAAACAAAACCGTTGTTAAAATTCTTGGATTTTTTTTTTCCTTTCTGGAGAAGCATATGTTGTCATTGGTCATTGACTCATAACTCATTGCTTGTCCCGAGAGAGAAATTGCCCGACGAGTACGTACATGTATGATTGAAACATTTTGAGTCTCTTTTTAATTTAGAATTCAGAGCTAGCTAGCGAACCAAATAAAAAAAAAATGTGTATCATCTCAGATTTGTTTTACCACGATTTGGAATTTTGGATTTGGAATAATCCTTTCAGTTATTACAGTTATTGTCAAGATTGGAAAAAAAAAATACTTATTTTGGAACCTTTGATATAAGAATAACTACATGTTTTTGCGTTGATATTATATTGATACAAAGATGGATGAATAGTACAAAGCGTGGTTCATGAAGAGAGCAAACATGTATGTTTTATGTCAAAACATTTGACAACGCGTAGCTCGTGTGTGTCTATTGATGATGAGGGTGGAAGAACAAATGTTTCCCACCAAAAGCTTGACAATATTATATATATATATATATATTAATGTATTTGGCCCTTCTTTTCTATTTACTTTTGTTTTTTTGTTTTGAAGTCGTGTGAGTCAGTGGAGCTAAGTTTTTTTAGGGTTTGTCGTTTTTATTTCATTTTCTCTCTAGCATTTGTTTCTATTAGTTGTCTATTAACTTCCTTTGATATGACTTCGTTTGTCATCTCCTTCTTTTAGATTTTTTTTAGCGAAAGTAAAGTTTGGTTGCATTTGCTATAAATAATAAATATTGTCTTAATAATTGGCTGTGCATGGATCAAATCGCTAAAAGATTATGATTGAGTGCCATTGTGTGAATTCCTCTAATTTTCAAGGATGCCAAAGTGTTGAGCTTTTGGAAAATAAAAATGAAGTATAAATAAATTATTTTAGATAAATAAATTAAATTCCAAAAGGATGGGTATTGGGGCGCCGATGCTTTATGTCCCATCTAAAGGTGCGATTATAATTAAAGCATTATGTTTTAACTTTATGATAATTAAATGTCGTACATTATCCTACTAGCTAGTGGTTAATTTGTTTTAAGAATTTAACCTCTTTGATAATATATTACTATTATTATTATTTATAGGACATTTGGCAACTTAATTTTCCCACCATTTCTTCGAACCAAGAAAAAGCGTATACATTTGGGGTTTTAACTTTTTCAATATATATGTCGTTCAACATTTACCCCGAAAATACTCAAATTCTTACATAATTTAGACATGGACCCGTCTTGTATTTCTAAAAGTAAAAAGATAAAAAAATTATATATGAATTTTGTATGTCATAGACGTAGAAATAACACATATTTTAAAAGCAATAAAGCTTGTCCATCTCCCTCCTATATTTATATTTCATTTATGACAAGAAAAAAAATATTAGACAAAATCTCAGAGTATATATGTAGGTTTTACAAGAACTAACTAATTCTACCGAACTCCATTAAATGTAACGACATGTTTTAGTTGTAATTCCTTTAATATATGAGACCCAGATGCTACAAATTCAATGCAAATAAATAAAGGCTTTTACACTAAAACATATCAGAACGCGAAAAATAAGTAATTAATAACGTGACGGTTGAGACAGTCATAATTAGAAGCAACCATATCAATATGTACAGTTAATAAAGAAGATGACAGAAGAAAGAATGCGATATGATTAATATGATGAATAATATGAAATGAAGATAATCTTTTTCCAGGCTTGTTGTAATATATTCAGTTATGAAATGATTAAATTGGATCATGAGTGTTCGTTATTCGTTATAATCTCAAACCTACATTATGCACTATCATTCCTTGAAGCCTGCCAATACCGTTTTCGATTAATCATGTATTTTTTTTTTAAATTTAAATATTATAATTTGTCTCTAATAGTGAATTGGGTAGCTTCAAAAACAATTAAGTGTCACTACTTAGTGTTTAAAATATATAGTAGTTTACTTTAATCAAAGTAACACTTATATGCCAAAAGCATTAAGGAATCTCCAGTTAATTATTTGTGATGATTCTGAGAAAAAGAAATGCTCTTCTTCATGTTAACAAATAAAAATGGGTGTGGGCATTATGTCGATTTATATATTGCAAACGACACTAGTGTTGATAGACTTTTTCGCGGTTTTGCGATGTTGGACTTTGTATTTTATTATCGGATTCATTATACTCTTAATTTCTTTTCAACTCTATATTTTTTTTTTTAAAGTTCGGTCGACGGTCTTTGCATATTTGTATTGGGACGGAAGGGAGTTCATGCTAATGTCGAACTAAGGAACAAGATCTTTAAACCTTATCAACGAAAGTATATCAAAAGATTGTTGTCTCTGCTGCGATGTTAAGAAGACATATTCAAGAGGAATCTTTATATTTGCGTTATTTAAATTATCATTGTAATTGATCTCTTGTTGGAACTTTATTCTATTGGGTTAATCTTCATAAGTTTTCTACTTAATTAGATTACCGACAATTAATTTTGCGAATTGCGTTACCGAAAATATTCTTGCACGCCTCTAGCTATTGATTTGTTTAATGTTGTCATTGTTTACTTTGATTAACCGGATAATCATTGAGATCTGATTTTACAATATATTAAAATAATTTATGTAAAAAATAACACTACTATATATGCAAATATTTATGTTAGGCCCTTCAAGCATGTTTTGAAATAGTAGATTAAACATAATCCAAATTATCAACATAATTATCATTCTAACTGTAGTCAGTATTATATTGATTCAACCAAAGGGCAATTTATATAAATTTACCAAGAGAGAATATATATAATATAATAGAATCCAAAATAGTATTGGAGCTAAATCTATTAGCAAAGTGTAGAAAATCTTCAGCGAAGTGTTCCTCACAGACAAAAAGAAGAGACAAGATGTATCATTACGATATTACTTTTACCAACATGACCATGCATTATGGTACAATATTACAATACGTGTGTTTTACTACAAGACAAATATAAAAAGATTATATGTAAATACTATTATAAGCAGTAATTAAATATGATGTAGAATATATTTCGAGGGACCCACCTCCATGATATTGCATGGGAGGGCCCTACATTATCCCACTTGTAATTTGCAATACCCTCTCAATCAAACATGCTTTGAATTTGCGCAAAAAAAAAAAAAAAAAAAAACTTATGATACTGTTGGCAATATGGAGATCATAATTTTATGTTTCTAGTGTCTTCTAATAAATTGATCCTATATTAACTTACAATGTCATCAAGCATGAAATATGCTAGCAATATTTTGAAACAAAAAAAGAGAAGAAACCAAAGATTATAATTGAAGATTCTCCCACCTGGAATAGATATTTTGAGGAAGTATATATAACTTTTTACCTTTTTTAGGAATAAATCAAAATTCCATAACAAGATTTTCGTTTAGGGTTTTGAACATCGTATTTGAATCGCTCTAAAGCCCCTGGACACGTGATAGCACATTGGCTAAACTAGGGTTTTTTGGCCAAAAAAAAGAGAAGTAACGATTCTATGCTATATAGTTTTTTTTTTTTTTTTTGAGGATAATTATAGTACAGTCATATGAACCAAATCCACTCTTAAGTTGATAAAGAAACATTGAGGTTTATTGAAAAGAAGTAACGAATTTCTTTTGGGACAGTTAGGGTTTTTATTGAGACAAAGTAAAGGGTACAAGAAACTCTTGTTTAAATAAGATTATGGCATTTTTTTGACTCTCTCCTTTTCATACCTGAGCTTTATATTACTTTGGTTGGAGCATTATCCTTGTATAACACGAAAACGACATCGAATTTCTGTACGGATTTTGTATGTGTAATTATTGCATGCTTGCTCTTTAATCTTTATTACTTTTTTTTTTATATATACTTGTATAATGCTAATATATTTGCTTAATAATATTGAGATATATCAATATTATTTTATATAATGGCCGGATAATGAATTATAATATATGTATTTATATATAGTGTAAAATGCTCGTCGGCAACTCGCAAAATTGGATCGTCAAATCTATTGTCTTTAATATATATGCTTGGCATCCTAGCCCTTGCTATAAGTAAGTAAGGCCCGCGCTTCGTGCTCTCAAATTTAAATTTTAAAATTACTTTTAAATGCTTTAAGCGTTTCGTTTAGAGCCTTAATCACATAGCACGACAAACTCAGTGCCGATTTTTTTTTCCGGTACACCCATGGTTGATATAAGTGTTTGAGTATAAAAAATCTCACAATATTGATTGTAAATAGTAAGTCATAAGAATCGATCCTTTGTTATTTTAAGGTTGTTTGTGTTGTGTACATATATTCTTAGTTTGCTTAGTGAACAAGCTAGCATTAACATACACCATTAATCTTGCTTGAAGCATATACTTTGCAGCCAAGTCTAGTAATTACACGCAAGAGAAAATTAGGTCAAACTCTAAATATTAACGTTACATGCATTAAAAATTTGTATTTAGATACTCTAGGATCATGATAAGATAGTGAGTGATGCTACGTTTCTTATATAATTATGTAATAATATATCTCTACAACAACCTAGCTATAAATTATCATAGAAATAAAGAATTTTATATTGGTTATTAATTATTATTAGCATTTTAAATTAACCGTGTATAATGCGGATGTTCACGTGCCTGTCTTTATTAAGATGTAACATAACAGCAAAAATCGACAAACAATATCCAATTTACGTAAGGAAAACATTAATTTTACGAAATATTATTGATAAATGCATAGACGTGTCTATCTTTATAACCATGAAACAAAATTTATAAATCACCTTAGTTAGTCACTTTACATTAGTGCATGTGCATAATTTTAAAATTTCTGAGAGTTTTTTTTTTCTTCAAATCAAAAGGGATATCCAAATTCAAAACTTGTTATCTGAAATTAAAAAGTTTCACTCCGAATTAAAAATTTGAAAAATAAAATTTTCAACCCTCATAGAAGAAGAAGAAAAAAAATTGAATGGCAATTTACGTGTACCGCTGAATATGATAGTTCGAATAACTTAGTCATTTAAAAAATTAAGATTAAAAATCGTATAATTTCAAAGAGTACATTACAATCACGGATTAAAACCAATAATAATTGGAGCTTGAATTTTGATTCCGACTTTTCCGAATATTTACATATCATATGTGCAAGTAACAATGGCATGATTGAGTTTTGAATAAATAAATAAATAAAAAGTCGAAAAGAATTTAACCATATGTAGTAAACACTAGACAACAATATTTTGTGTATAAATATTAGGGAATACCCGAAGATTCAATTGAAATTGGATCACAAAAACAAAAAGTTATTGATCAAGGCTTCACGAAGTGGGGTCCCAACGGCTAATACCTGTCCCCTCCTAAATCATGGATGCCATCTTTAATTTAACCGTGTGGGCTCCATTTTCACAAACAAACCTACATTCAAATATTCCAAAAGTTTTCATTTTTTGGTATTTAATAAATAAATGTTTGGGTCAATTGATACCTTCTTTAGGTGGGTCGTCAATTTCATTAATCATGTCATGTTTATTTTGGAGATCTTTTGGAATCCCAAGCGGTCGTTATATCATAAAAAAGTTAAAGCTCCAACTAAGTTTATTTTATATTCATTAGCTCTAATAATTATTATTACTATATCGATCCCAAAATAAATAAAGCCTTGAGAAACTATTATTTATTTCTTTCTTTATTATTGAGCTCGGAATAGAAATTTAGGAGCTCGAGACTTAAGTAGTTCCTAACTTCGGAAAAAAATCATATCATTTTATATCACATAGAGTTCAATGAATCTCATTTTTTAAATTATATTATATTAGAATTTAAATTTTCATATATAGTATAAAATTAGCTTTTTTTCATTATAGGAATATTCAATGTATTTGCTTATATTTTATAACTTGATGTATTTCCACATTTATATAATGCAACATATTTTTGGCTGCTACGTAATTTTTAGCATGATGAATATTATTATTTTTTAACTGTATTATAACTATTCTGAAATAATGCACATGTATGAGATGAAAAGTAGATTAAGATGAGAGCACTTGGGAGAAAATTATTGACTGAAAATAAAATAATTTTGCGCACGATGACAATTGACACAGTTCTTTATTTAAAGTTATAATGTCGTTTCGTTCTATTTAATATTCGTATCAAAAAATAAATATATATATATATATATATATATTGATATATAACGCGGTTTTAAGGTCTCGAAATCTAACAAAATGACGGCTAATTTGTCCTTATATCCAAACCCTTGCATGTGAGCCTCACTCGTGTTTAATCAGAATCGTCCACGTGGCCAAATCATGGTCGTTTATTTTCGATAAATTAAAAAATACAAAAAAAAAACAAAGATCATAGTTTCGTGCATAGGGATTTGTGGAGCCCATCTCATGATCCTATTGCTCGTCGCCTCTTCCTTTCTTTATTATGTTTAAATATTATGCTTATTAAGATGATGCATTTTTAACTAGGGTTTGAAAATTTTGATTATGAAGCCAAATCCCAATCTCGGTCCGGTATCTTACGCGTAAAAATTTCATTTTCAAAGATCGAGCTTGCTTTTAGTTTTTAAATCGAGAATCAGGCTCGGTCTTAGCCTGATTTTTTTAGTACTATTTATTGATTTTTTTAACCATTATGTTTTCAAGATTTTTCATATATTATTTGAAATTTAAACTATCTTACTAATCTATTTAAATGTATGTAAAAAAAAAAAATTCAAAGTACAACTTTTCTTTCTTCTTCTCTTTAATAAACTATATATTAGAACACATTTAGTTCGATTTCGACTCCTAAAATTTTGGAAACCAATTTAAGATGACGCCCACAATTTTTAATAATCGCGAAAAATCGAGACCGCGGAAGAAAAAGACCAAAATTTGGGACCAGTTTCCTCAAAAGTGCAGGTGAAATCTGATTCCAATATAAAATGTCTCATCGAAGATTAGAAATGAAGATGAAATTCTAGGGACCATCTAGTTTGCAAGTGTTATGATTAATCATAGCATTGGATTTGATATGATAGCCATCATATTACCTTAAAAATAAAATTATGTCCATTGAAATCACTTATCTCATTAATTAAATATATCAAATACCATAAGGTAAAAAATAAAAATAAAGGTTAGCATGACCCCACACGGTTTATCACGTCAAGGTTATTTTTATAATTATAATCTTTTGTGGATGAATCTTATAAGATAGTGACCACCAAGGATTTTCTTGTCTTAGCCTAATAAGTTGAGCTCACATGGCTGATGAGCGCATGAATTTTCTAGTAGATCTTATCAAATATATTTTTTTTGGACAAAAAAAGTTTGCTTGGTTGAATCATGTAAAGATATATCTTTTAAAAGTGATATATATATATATATATGTATGTATTAGGGTTAGGGTCAAGGTTGTGTTTGATCATGCATGTAGGGACATAGTTGACGGTTGCTATTAAAGTGTCTCTTTAAGTAACGAGAAATATATTTGTGGCTCTTCGGATTGGCCTAGAAGAAACACCTACTTTTGTTATTTACTCATTTATGGGGTTTTTTTACTTATTTCTTTGTTTATTTGAAAGATGATGAGAGAAAAATTGCAATAATTGAAGCCACTCACCTAGTTCAGGAGTAGCTATAATGTTGTCGGTGTTATTATTCTGTACTGAACACAAATTTAATTTGTATGGTCTACTTATTACAAGTATTGTGTAGTTCCTTTGATGAGGCCCAATTCTTTGAAGGCCTAATTTGGATAGGTCATAGTTTTTAATTTAGATGTTCGATTTAGGCGAATAATAGATCAAATCCAAAGTCTTGACGATATCTACGTGTTTATGTCGAAAGTCGACTTCAAAAGGCCCAGAAATTGATGCCCGAACTTATGAATTTGCACATGAATCAACAGGTGTTTGATTGAGTTTTGATTAGTATCCATACGCGAATCAACGATCGAAGATTTTTCATTTTCCCCCAAATTTCCGCAAAATCACTTTGCATCTCCTAATATGCAAGATTCTCACGTGGGGTTTGTACTCGGAATGGTTAGATACTAGTGTATCAGCGTCCATTTACTAATATGTAAGATTATAACTTGGAGGAATAATGAAGAAAAGAATAACGACAAACAGTTTATTAAAACGACGTTTGAATAGAACAATGATGGAAACGACGAAACTGAAAACGACATTATTGGTAAATGAGTATGTTACTATCAAACATTGAATGCTATAAAACCAAAAGAAAAGTAACAAAAGTGAAAGACATCTAAAACGACAAAATTAAAAGAAACGAACATAAATCTCAACCTAACGACACATCGTATCGGATGATAATATTAATTGGCACCACACAACGATGGAGGAATAACGCATCCTAGGATAGAGGCAGGGTCAGGGCCGAAGGAAGGCGGCATGCTCGGCCCTGACAAAAAGCGAGTAAAGTGGGCACTCGGGCTCTCAATTTTTATGGGCCCTAATTTTATGAGATATACTATTGTCTACTT
Organism: Parietaria judaica; assembly: GCA_954871525.1. Lineage (NCBI taxonomy): Eukaryota > Viridiplantae > Streptophyta > Magnoliopsida > Rosales > Urticaceae > Parietaria > Parietaria judaica. The sequence goes on from OX940862.1 coordinate 14,737,414, forward strand.
CATTAAATATATATATAAAAAAAAAATTAAATACTTTAAGGCCCCCAAAATTTACTTAGCCTATTGCCCCGATTAAAAACAACGAAGGCATGGCCTTGGAAGGCAAAGTAGGCAAACGCCTACCGTTAAAAAGAAAAAATCAAACTTAAGAGTAAAAAAATTCAATGCAAAGGCCCATAATTGCTTTTTTTCCCCCTCTAATTTTCTCACCTTCCTCCTTTATACGCTCTCAAATATGTTTCAATTTTGTTTCACTTTTATTTATTTATTATTTGATAGGGGTCCGTTGAATCGAAAATGATCGCCATTCTACTCGTGTTCAACCCGAACTCTCCTGTCAACTTGGGGGATCAACCCAATTGACTTCCCCGTGACTGTTCTTATGTATCCACAATAATGACATCTAAGCCCGGTAAAAGAACTGCGCCAAAAAAAAAAAGAGATTCAAAACAACTATGAAAAAGGAAAAACAAAATGTTAAAAAACAGTTATATAATAGAAGGTAAACGACACAGTGTCAGAATTAATTATTCCTAAATGAAAGATATCATCAAGCATTTGTTGAACATTTGAGTAAGTAATTGTTTAAGAAATTACATAAAAACCCCTCACCTAATACTTTCCATTGCAAGTTAAGGCTTCGATTATAATTAGCTATTAAGTACATAGCATGTCAAATTCATGTAATGCAATGTCAATAAATATTACACAAACTAATAAATAATACTAAATATTACTATTATTACATGGAGAGTCGCATTACGTCATCATTCACTTCTTCTCATTTTGACATTGAGAGGGACCTCTTTGTAGGACTGAACCTTCACAGCTGCTCGGCGTGACGGTCTTCCGATAGAAGATCTTCTCGGCACGACGTGTTCGTCATTTCCAAATGGACCGTGAAGCGTTTGACTGCATTTGTTGGCTTCAATATTAGCGTACTCGATCTCAAAAAAGTTGTCTTTCGCTACTCTTCCGTGAGATTTGAACCTCGCGGATTGCCTCTTCAAATTGTGCCTGGAACATAGGCCAAAACAACATGTAAATCACGAAAGCGTTAATATAAGCCTATTTGAACTGATGATTACATTGTTCATCGCCATAATTAGAATTCCTAGCCATTACCTTTGTCGGCTTGTCGCTGTATCGTTGAAATGTGACTTTTTCACAAATCATAACAGATGTTTATGACTCATTAACGAAACACCATTGACTCTCTTATACTGTTTCCATGCATGTTTTTTTGTGTTGATCTTCTCATATATCATAGAGAATGAATTTTTATGAGAATGTAACAAAAGCAAATCGAAACCGGTAAACCGGAAGTATAAGAGAGTGTTTGGCTTATGAACCTTTTGTTTTCGAGCTTCTCTCTGTCTTCTGATTTCCGGGTAGTTGTGGAAGCTCCCATAGCTGTAAATTCAAGTAGAGGTTTTAACATCAAAAATTGACGAACAATTAAAACAAAATAAGATGTGAAAGTTTTAAATGTTCGAATTTTACATTTACTTCTTGCAGTGCGTTTTTTGTGGTAAGTTCGAGCACTCTCGTTGCAATCGGTATCGGTATCTATATCCATAGCAGTTTCATCTCTCTCCTTCACTCACAAACAATTATGATGAGGTTGAGTAAATTATAAGTTAGCTTTGACTCATAAACCAAATTGTTAAAAATGAGAATGAAAAAGAGTTAGCATTTAACAACCTGATGACAAGTCTGAAAATTTTCTTCTGTTTTTATTCCCTGCAAATTTCTGGACAGTTATGATATGAAATACAAGTGAAAGTAAAATGACACAATTTAGCGGCAAGGGAATTTGAACTGACCATGAGAATATTACGAACTATAGTGAGAAAATTTGGCTGAATTACTAAATTTTAATACTCAACTGTATTACGCATTGGCCGGGCCGAAATACTCAAACCTTATAACTCTTATCGCGTTGCATTCTATCAGATTGAGTTGTAAAACCTAGTCTACCCTGGGGTCGAAGGAGCAAATTTTTATCAAAGACTCTAAATGAGGCTATCTTAGGTATTTCACATGTTCTATGGTGTAGCCCGAAGGGAAATCAAGAGGAGAAGAGTTGTAACTACAGAACTTCAATCGGATTATAGTGAAGAAAATTTGCAGACGGCAAGTGGACATACCTCCTAAACAGGAAGCGGCCCACTATAATTCCTGGTATTATCTCTTATTTTTCGTTTATAACTTTCATTCTTTGATTTAGATTAGACTTTAATCCTATCAAAAAATTCATGTCTTCCTTCGGTTTTATTTTATTGAATTTCCGGAAGTGTAAAAGTGTAAACTCTTACCTCTTGTCTCATATTCTTGACTTTGAGTAGTGCTTCCTTGCACAGGAGCTCATGTTGAAGTCCTTTTACCTGAAATAATCACAATATTCAAATATCAAACTAAAATGATCCTACAAGGTAATTGAACTCAAGAACTCTCACTCAGAATCTTAGGTTCAACTGATCAATTACCTTGTCTCTTCCCACATTAATTTCCTGCAAAAACAAAATTAAAAAGTCAACACCTTGAACGTTGATTTCCATAACTTTCGACGTAGATGAATCACAATCGAAAAAATAAAAATAAAAAAATAACTAACCGCTAACATGAGGCTATTGGATTGAGCAAGATTCCAATTCTGAAGCTGCAACTTCTGAATATTCACTCGCAGATTCCGGAGCTCAGCTCTACTCAATTCGATTATTTGACTACCGAATTCAATTAAGACAAACAACCCGAATTTTCATTAGAATAGACTCGCTAATTTTTCGCATTTTCTCCATGAACCTTGCACCTCAAGAACCCTAATTGGCCTAATTCACTGATTCAAATGAAGAAAGACATAAACCAAAGGATACTTTCTTTCGGATAGAAGCTTCAACAGAATCCTCCTTTCCTGAATCACAATTTCGAATCAGTAAATTCGACACTCGAAAAACGTAAGAAGAAACAAAGAGGCGAGCCCAAAATTTGTACCTTGACTAGTTGGTCAACGCAACTCTTGTCGACCTCGTTCATCTCCGGCAACTTCTCCTCATGGCTTGTGACCTTCACAGTCTGCAAGTTCGTTATATCGGACAGCTTCTTCAGAACCTTGTTCCCGAACGAAGCTCGCCTCGCCATTCTTGCGCTCTCCATACTCGCTCCAGGAAATCCAAGCCCTAAATTACGATTCGCAAAACGATTTCTCCTACGAAATTGAAAAAGATTCCGAAGAAAGAATCTAGGGATTTGGCGGCAGGTTGGGAATTTAACGGTTTTGCTTTTTCTTCTTTTTTTCTGGGGAAGATCAGAAAGAGAAACGAAAAGGAAAAGCGAAAGAGGGAAGAACGTAGGTTCGGGTGTCAACGGATCTCCGAAGCGGAGTTCCGAGCCTAGTTTAAAATGTCCTGAGTTGAGCTGGGATATCCGAACCTAGTAAAGCGTCGTCAAATTCAAACCCCGTTCGCTCCATTTGTGAAGTCTCTTTCTTCTTATTTATAGTCTTTACACTTTAAAGGTGTTCTTTGGAAATTCCTTATAATGTTTCACTTTTTAAAGTATAAATTAATATGAATATCTGATTAAAGCTAATTAGTTAAAGTTATTTTTATCGTATAATGTTGTAAATTTTATTGTTTATTGAAAACGGTACTTTGTTCTTGAGAACAAAATCATTGTATCGTGTACTGCATGCATGGATGTGTAGAACAATCTAATTCTTTTTTGTTTTGAACAGTCTAATCATATGTACATTGTGTGTGTTCAATATTAGTGTACATGTTTCAAGTTCCAGGGGAAATGAAACGACACGATCATTATATCACGTATGTGACGTGACATGACACATCAACAACATATTATGTGACATCAAAAAAATATCTTATTATATTTTAATTAATGCTTTTTTTCGTCAATTATTATACTTTTAAGTACTAAAGTGGAACTGTAATCGAAATTAATATTATTATATTTTTTTGCAATTATCCTTGCAAAGTAAATTAAAGTTGATAACAAGTTAAGTGTTAACATTGACGGTGAACTATTTTAGCCCCAGCTATTGCACTTGCTTAGCTTACAAGCTATCTTGTTGCACTATATTGTAATTTGCAATACAAAGATTTTCAGAGAGAAGAGCAAATATAGGATAAAATAAATACATAAATAACTCTCTCTAATCTCTATCATATATGTTGTTAAAATCTGGCAGCTCCTTGTAGAAGGAAAGAAGCCTTGTTCCGGATCTGAAACGAAATCAACGGATTAATCAAAGACTACTTAAAGAGTAATTTGGAGTGAAGAAAAAACAAACAAGCTCAGTGTTTGTACCTTGGGTGCAAACGCCCTCAAGTCCGTACTGGCGATTAAGCAGGAACAGTTTCTAAGATATAGCCCCCACATTTCTTTCCAAACCGGCTCGCGCTCTAAGAGATTATTGGACAAAAACCAATTCTCGGACAAGACCAGGTAGACGTACACCTTGAAAAGATCACAGCTCCTTTCTTTCAAATTTATCGCTATCAGCGATTTCAAGACGTCATCACCAGCGGCCTGTGGACACATTTAGTCATCAAAACCAACGATGGGCACAGGGTGTAAAGAAATGAAAATGGTTTTAAGCCCAGGTTCTATGATGATTACAAGCAACCATGAACTAATTTTTTTTAAGTCAGATTTTATAGAAATAAACTAATTTTGAAAGCTATATTTAACATAAAATAATTTGTTTCAGAAAAAAAAAAAGAGTTAAAAAAGACTTAATAAATTACAAATAAACGCCGATTATCAAGGTTACAAAATAATAATGAAAAACACGAACAATTTGTATGTTTGACTAAAGCTGCAAACGGTTTCAGTCAGTAACACACTGGTCACATGTTTAAAAATATATATATACATATATATTCTAGTTAGTCAATTTCCCGTGATCTATATTACGTAGTAAAAGTTGGTTCCTGGAAATGAACAAAGAAGCTACAACGACCTAAGAGTAAGCTAGTTGCAAGATTCACTATTCATAGACGAAAAAAGATACAGAAACTTACCTTGTCCCCAAAGAAACCAAGAAGAATTTGATAGGCAAGAACACTTCTCAAATGCTTGCAGCGATCATCAACTCCCGATACACTTTCTACCATCCTTATGCAGTTCAAGTCTTTAGGTACTCTGTATGATAATCACCGCCAAAAACACGGAAAAAAAAAAGTGAAGTACATTCCTAAATGACAGTTTTAGTAAACCACAACGATAAATAATTAAAGTCTATGATAATTTAAACTGTTGACCTGCTTGCAAGACATTTTGCTATTTTGTCGCATCCAAATTTCCATTCTTCGTCTGTAAAATAACCGATGAGTGATTGCATGCACTCGTACAGAATTACTGATAGGCCCTGAAGCTGGCGGTCTATAAAAAGACAAATAATGACTTCGAGTAAGTCTTCCGCTTCTGAGGCTGAAAAAACAGACCACTTTCTCCTGTAGTATGAACACATTAAACATCCAAACAGATGCAAGTTTAAAACTCATAAGCGAGAGTTAAATTCATGACTTGCCTTATTTGACAAGAAAAGGTCACAACTCTGATCCACAATCTAATGTTTTGTGGTGGCCCACCACAGCATGAATCTACAAGAAAAATTGGAAAGTAATCTGAGACGATCATACGCTAACATATGAGGACTCGTGGTGCATGAAAGCAATGCCTTACATGATATCAACTGAATGACACTAAAAAAAGCACTTCTGCTCTATATTGGTACTTTTTATGTAAAAATGCCCTAAATTGGAAAGGGGACTTACCGGGATTACAAGCGCCTGCATCAGACAAGAAGACATATCCATAGACTTCAAGAGCTTCTCTTAGCTCTTGATAGGTGGGACACCAATCAATTTTAACTAACTGTAGAATGCAGAGAGATCTTGTTATGGATGTACTATAGCGATTAAATTTAACGGGGCACTCGACAATTAAACATTTTGGTCCAAAGTATGTAAAACAACAATAGAAATACCTCTTTTGAAGATGCTAGAACAGAGCACCAGAAGTTACAGGCTGATGTTCTTAGTTCCTCTTTCGGTGAATACAACACTACGAAAACAGAATGTAACTAAGAATAAAAACATGAAACAAAGATAGTATGATGTAAACGACGGAAATGAACTAACTCACTCAAGTCAGAGGCCCATTTGGCTATTGACTCTTCTAAGTGACCACTTATTCGAACCAATTTCCAAAGCCAGCCACACATTAATAATCCTTCAATAATCGAGCCACCTGACAGAAGAAATGACAAAGAAAGGACAAGCGAAGCACGGGATTTAGCTGCTCGAAAGAAATGCTTATGAGAAGAAAAATCAATGAAATTTGACACTAACCACTCTCTGAAGAAAGTTCAACAAGAGTATTGACTTCATTGTTCATGAAAGACTGCAAAAGACTACAGTTCTCCAGCCCGGGAGTGGCTATAGGAGGCAATGATCTCTGCAAATACGTCAACAAATGAGGCACCAACCGGAAAATTACGAAACTAAATCTAGCATTACGGATCACAGTTCAAACCTGGCCTCCGAAAAGCGGAATGCCCCACAACGAAGCATCTTCTTCGCCACCGATTTTGTTCACCTGCGCAGATGAACCAATGAAAACCTAAGAAAGAGAACCAAGAACGATACAGTAATATGAAGATCTATCTACCTGGACCTGGCACTGATCGACCAGCTTGGACAAAGAAACTTCTTTGGAATCCAGTACTTCGTCCGAATTGCGGCTCTTCGATTCTTTCGTACGGCGAGCTTCCTTCTCAAGATTCTTGCTTTGCTCATTGTAAAAATCAGCCAAAAGCTCGTCCAACCCAATCACCTTCTTCCTGATCGTCCATCAGAAATCACAGCCATTTCTCAGAGAAAAATCAAACACCGTTTCATCTCAATGAATAATGAAAACATAACTCTGCGATAACCTAGACACTGATGGTGCCCGAAGATAAACCCTAGACAAATCATATGTGAAGCGAAGAACCTTTTCTTAGAAAGCATAGGTGAGCGGACCAGTGGATCTTCGAGCTCGAAGTCATCGAGTTCTTCGTTGCCCGCCATTTTTGTGGGCGAGCTCTGAATCGCAGACCTTGGAGCGCCAAACTTCAAAATGCTACGCCTTTAGGTTTATTTATACGAAGCGGTTTTAACTTATAAGAAGGAAATCAATTTCATTTTCAAACGCATATAATCACAAAATTTATAAATTTATTATTTCTTTCTTTCCACTTTATTTTTTGCGACTTGCTAGATTTTTTTACTGTTACCGCCGTACACTGTGCTGGCAATTGAAAAAAAAAAAAGTTAATCGCATAATAAGTCCTCAACGCTAGGTTAATTGGAGGCATAGTTCCAAAATCATTCAATACTGGTAAAATAAAAAATGAGTTCGGTCCACGTTCGGTCCATGTTAAGCTGAAGGGTGTTAGTCAAACGTGTCACATGCCAATCAAACATTCACGAGGCATTGTAACCTGATGTCCATGTGGCATTTTAAAATATTCTTTTAAATTTTTTTTATATATTTTTAATGCCACATTGACGTTTTAATTTTACTTTAGAAAATATATTAAAATATCACGTGAACATCAGTTGATGTGGCATTGCCACGTGGACATTTAATCGCCATGTGAGACGTTTGATTAACCGCAGTCAATTTAACATGCTGGGAACTCACTTTTAATATGTTTGCCCTTATTACATAGATTCGAGTCATGGCGCCCCAAGGTTAGGGACTTATGCCGGGATTAACCAAAAAATGTTTTCAACTTTCTCTAGAGACGATTTATCGTAAATCCACCTTCAATTTCACGTTAATTTTCTTATGATATAAAAATTCCATACATTAAATATATTGTTTGCAAAACAGAATCTTCACCAAATATAATTTTCATTTTGTTCTCTTTTTAAAAAATAATACCAATCAAACATTATTTGAAAACATATCAAATATTTTTTTGAGTTATTGTACAAAATGCTCATTTTGTGTCAAAAGTTTAAGAAAAATGCCCATTGTGTGTTTTTTTTTACTCTCACGCATGGGCATTTTTCTTAAACATTTGACACAAAATGGACATTTCTTACAATTATTATAAATCTTTTATAATTTATCTCATGAAATATATATATATATATATACACACACACGAGAACACCTAAAAAAAACTCTACCAAATAGGCTTAATTATTAGAGATCCAACAAAAACGTAAAGTCCACGCGCTCAATTTTGGATATTCGCAATTTTATTTTCTGTTTTACTTTATTTTTCCATTTTAATTCTTTTTTTTCCCTTAATTAATCCGTTTTAATTTATTTGTTTCTTTTTTAGTTATTAGTCTCCTTGATGCTTGCTTAGGACTTATTTCCCTTTAAATATAATTGTATAAGTTGTAATTTAAATTTTGATGAGATAGAAAAAGTCGATATTTTATGTTGTAAACTTTGCGTTTTTCTCGTTTGTCCAACTCGGTCTGTGACTTTCAATCACGGGGCTGTCCCGAGTGGCTTATCCCATGTACTAGACGGGACTTAGTTCCGATTTGCTAATGATATATGAATATGCTATAAAAAAAAATAACTTTGCGTTTTTCTCATTTTCTTATACTGTCGCTCTCCATCCCCTATATTATAATTTGATATATGTTTATAGTAGTAAATATTATTAGTATATAAACAATTATTTCAATGGTTTAACTTTTTATGTTGCTTTGATATCAATCGTATATATACTGAATTATTGATAGTTATCGAAAACCGAATTTGATTGAGATATGGATAGGCAAGATACAATGACCAAAAAAACCTATTGGGTTGACTTTTGAGTCCATCAGTGATGGACCATTACACTCACATTTTCCACTCAATTGTGCGGCACAGCACTTAATCACAAGTTTTTAATTATGTATCGAATACAACTACTTTATTTCAAAATATAATTTTTTCATATAAATTACAAAAAATTGTTCCTGAAAGCATGAAAAAATAAATCATTAAATAGAAAGTGTTAACACTTAAAACTGAAACCTTAAACTTAAATGCTTGTAAATTAAGGTACCTAATATATACACTCTTATCCGATTTTTGGGACTACCATTATCCGTTTATTTCCTAAAACTACCCTCACTTAATAGCCGGTGCCGGTGCCAATGCCGGAGCCGCCGTAGAGTCGGTGCCGTTTTCTGCAGCCTCCCTAGCCTCCCGGAACTTCTTATAAATATCCCCTCTGTAGAACTCCTTCGTTCTGTACACCAAGGCAAGCGTAACAATGGCCCCGAAAAATGTCACGGCGGCGAGGATCGAGAACGACATCTTATAGCAGTCTTTTCCCAGGCAGATCAGCTCCTTCACTGACTCTCTCCCCAGGCCCTGCCTCGCGAGCTGCTTCAGCGCCTCGTTGTCGTAGAGAACTCCGGCGACTCTCACGTTGAGAATGTAGGACCCGAGCGGGCTCGCCAGCTGGCCGCAGTTGAAGAGTGTGGAGAAATATTTCAGCCCGAAGAGCTCGGAGATGATGGCAAAGAGCAGCGGCAGCTGCGCGCCGAAGGAGAAGCCGATGATGATGGAGGCGACGTAGACTGAGCCCGGGAAGGGGAAGGCGATGAAGAGGTGGCCGACGCACGAGAGGAGCAGCACGATCGTCATCATCAGCGGCCGCGGGAACTTGCACTTCACAAGCAGGATCTCAGACACGAAGCCGGCAAACACCCGCCCGAAGTAGTTCCATATGCTGACGAGCGACACGAACGACTTTATCGTCTTCGCTGGGTAAGCGAGCGATTCCCCTATCTGCCCGAGATTGTCCACCGCGGTGAGGCTCGTTCCGAGCCCGCAGAGTGTGGCGAGGAAGAGGATGAGCATGTCCACGCTCAGCAACGCCTGGAGGATCGTGTAGTCCTCGCCACGCGGGGGCGTGTTGAACACCGTCAGAAAGCACGATCTCTCCTTCGTGGTCGGAGCCGCCACAACCGCGGGAGCCATCTTCTCTTGCTCTTTCGTCGTTACTGTCTGCTTCGGGTCAAGCGAATTCAAGTCGTTCCAGATCGTGAACTCTTCCCGGATGGCGATCACCAGCGGGACGAAGATCAGGACGCAAACAACGGTCATGCAGGCCGCGTACATGGCATGGGAGAACGTGGCTTGCTTCTCGGCGACAGTCACGCCCAAGAGGAACAAAGCAAGGACGATCGACACGTAGAGGAAGTTGTAGAACACGCGGAGCTCGTCGCGCTGCCGCCGCCCCGGCTTGAGTTCCCTGATCGTGTAGACGAACACAACCGAGAGCGCGGCGGGGAGCCACGCAATCAGTAGGATGAGCGACTTCGAATCGTCGCCGTATATCGCCAGATAGAACTGCGTCATGACGGCGCCGCTGAGGCCGACAAAGCCCTTTAGGAGGCCGATCATGATGCCGCGGCTCTCGGGGAAGTTCTTGACGCAGGTGGCGAGCGCGCCGGTGTTGGCAAAGTTCTGCGAGTTGGCGCCGACGCAGATGTAGAGGCACATCTGCCAGACCGCGGGGCGGGCGATCTTGCCGGTGACGGCGAGCCAGATCATGAAGTAGCCGGCGAAGTTCAGGGCCGAGCCGACGAGGAGGACGAACCAGGTGGGCGTGACCTCGGCGAGGAGGCCGGAGAGGACGCCGATGTTGGCGCCGAGGTCCTTGAAGAAGCCGATGAGGTTGAGCGTCTGCTGGTCGTAGCCAAGCGAGGCCTTGATGTCCTTGGAGTAGACGCCGAAGAGGTACGTGGCTCCGGCGCCGAACATGATGAGGAAGGACGCGAACACCGTGAACCACCGGCCATTGATGACGTGGGCGGCGAAGCGCAGGGACTCGGCCGCCATTGATGGGAGGAGATCGGTACGTGAGAGGATTATATTATCGCCATGGGAGAGCGAGATTGAGGGCTTGAATTAGTAGGTTTTCGTTGGAAGGTTTCTAATCTCATGAAACCGATTAAGGAGTTATATAGGGCATGAATTAAGAGCGATAATCTTGTATTGCTGTTATCTTTGGATAATTAATTACGGATAAAGATGAAGAAGATTTCTAATTAGTTTGATTCGCGAAAATCTTATTTGTTTTTGTTTGTTTTTTTACGCCCTATTTAGGATTTAATATTCGTTTTATAGATTTAAGAAAACAGAAAAAATAACCGCTTTCTTAATTTATTAATATTATATCATTTTGCTAACTTATCACACGTACGATATGATTCGCTTTTCTATACGAGTTTACCGCTTGAATTTAGGATCTTATATTATTTTACGGTTTCTACCTACCAGCTAATATTTTAAATATTTGTAACATTTTTTTAATTATTTATATACGTAGCAAATCTTCCCTACTTATTATATATTTTTTAACCATATTTTTTTAAAGATAGTGATAAAATCATTATTTTTCAATAAATATGAGAAGAATCTATGATATAAGGCAATTTTGATTTAACAGAAATTCCGAAAGAACTTTAGTAGATTTAGCTAAAATATCATGGATAATCATAATTATTTCAACTATTTTTTAATTCTTCCGGAGTTACATGGTCTCGGTCAAGATACTCACTGGTTTTTCTTCTGCCGAGGTCAAAGGCACACATTGATGTGAACTTGGAGTTTTGCTATTTTTAGATATGGAAAATTAATCAAATGTGAATTAAAAATAAATAAAAGACCCACGACGACGTAACGACGATAAGTAAACTAGCTATTATGATGTTCCGGATAGCCAAACACTAGATCACTGTAATTTTAGTTACGAAAAAATTTAATTTAGAAATCAAAATTAAGATACAGACTTTATGTTATAGATTAATTAAAAAATGATTTCTCTTCGATTAATTCGCACACTATAAAGATAAGTAGAGAGCAAATTTTATTATTATATATTATATATAATTCTCGTTGCTCGCTAATTTATACCGATATAATTTTCGAGGATTCCTCGATTAGTAACGAAATCCCCTTCACGAGTTTCAAAAAAAGTGAAAACCTTTTCTCTATTATTTCTTCCTTCGCTCATTTATGATTCCGATCAATATATTCGTGGTGGGTGTTATTTTCAGATTGAAAACAAATATATATTAATTTGTAACTTTACGTGGTGACATCAAATAGAGAAGACAACTATTAAGATCAAGAAATGAGACAAAAGTCTAAAGTTCCAACTCTACACAGCTATATTAATATCCAAGGTCATCGCACGCATACAAATTCGACCATATATATATATATATAATATTAGAAAGGTGAGCACTGAGTACTGTGTACTGACCAACCAGTGGATCGAGAATTGAGCAATAGATGAGGCTCTTCTTGCAATTTTTTAGTTCTGGTCCTGGAGGGATAATATCAACCACTTGACGTCCATCCGATGCATCCACTATGGTTATTTCGTATCCCCCTTTTTCTTTTCGTATTATTTTGCTTACTATACCAGCCGCTGTAGCATTATAAACATTATTGTTACTCTTGCTCCCGTCAGGATAAATCTGGCCCCTTCCCCTGTTCCCGCCCACGTATATAGGATATTTTAAGAAGTGAACGTCTTTATTAGTCGTGGGGTCCGGGGAAAGAATAGGAAAGGTGATTTCACTATATTTTTGACCAGAAACGGGACCTATCACAAGAATATTTTTTTTAGTAGGGCGATAACTCTGAAAAGACAGATTGCCCATCTTTTCTTTAATCTCGGGCGAAATACGATGGGGGGGGGGATAATTCAAACCCCCCGTTGACCGCCCTCAAGTCAAGACTAGAACGAAGGTGGAGCCTTACTTTATTCCTTCACCCGTGAGGCAGAAGCGCCCCCTGTTTCAAAGAGAGGAGGACGGGTTATTCACATTTCATTTGATGGTCAGAGGCGATTTGAAAGCTAAGCAGTGGTAGACCTCATACAATAACTGTCCTAGCTCTACCGTATCTTTTGTTTCATTTCTTCTGGAACAATCACAAACACTTTTTTGATTATGGATCTACTAAAAAATTCTTAACAATATATATATTATTCTGAAAAAATACGAAAAAAAAAAGAAACTTTGAACTTGAGTTATGAGAGTACAAATTACAAATACAACTAATTTTTTTAGTTGGGAAATCATATGATGATAAAGAAAGCAAATTCTTGGTCTAATTGAGTTGATGATTTTAGGGGGATATATTTGACATTAGAATTTGATACATCAACAATTTTCTTGAGCCGTACGAGGAGAAAACTTCTTAAATCGGATAGTCTCGAAAGCCGTGTTCATCAATTAATTTATCACTCATCACCTGACACGTGAAGACCAATGCTTGGAACAGAAACAGAGCATTGCCTATATTATTCAATAAAAGAGTGAACCCAATTGCTAAAAAAACACGAATGAGAAACGAAATTCGATATTATGAAGAAGCATTACGGAATTTAAAGAGAGAAAGCAACACATGAGGTTCTCTATGAAATGAAACACATGAGGCTTTGCTAGTCAAAGAAAAGAAATAAAATCAAGACGTCAACGGCTACCAATCATACTTTTATTTTTTATCACCAAAATTAGTTAATACATTTATTTACAAATATAGTTTGTATGAAAATTAACAATAGAATACTCAAAACATTGAGTATATAATTTTCATGAAACAATACGGTTGGAACTTGTTTTAGGAGTAATGAAATTTTTGTTTTGCATGGCTTTTTTCTCTTTCATGGAGTCTCATATTGGTTGGGTACACGTGTTTAGAATGGTTTATAAACTAAAGAATTGAGAGATTGATCTCTTTACCCTAATTTTGTGTCACACAATTTTGTGGAAGTGAGAGGATTTACCCAAATGCAGCACCACTCCCCGCACGCGCGCCGCCGACCGACCGGACTTGATGTTCCTGTTGGTTTTCCTTTGCAATTCCACAACGTTAATATTCCCCCAGGCTATAAATAGAGAGCTTTGGTTCTCGTGGGAGCGACCTTTGTGTTTGCATGTACTGTGACGTGGTTTCGCACACCAACAGTCATGTGAGTTGTGAATGGGATTTCGATTTGAAGATCCTAAGATTTTTGTGGATCCATTACTTCAGATGATGACACACGAATAGTAGAGAGCAAGGAAAATAAATAACACCAGAGTTTTTTTAGAGAGATTCGTCCCAATGCGGTAGTTGACTACGTCATCTGTACGTTTATTGCTTTGAAAAGATGATCAATCAGAACCACAAGCCAATTCCTGATAGATCGAAAACGAAAGACAAACACTCTGAAAACACGAAATCTCACAGACTCTTTTCTCTTAATGGTGGATGCTTGCGTGCGTGTAAAGGGACTGTCTTATTACTTTTATAGACGTTTGGTTATCGCCCGTTGGAAGTGTACGTTGGTGATGGCTTCGAGTTCGGGCTCTGACCTGCTGCCGAGCTGACACGTGGGCCACGTTCTGCGAGATTTGTGTAGTGGTGGACTTTGACTCGTCATCGTGGGGTTTGAATATAGATCGTGGCGATCTTTCTGGTCGGGCTTCGGAGGTTTGAATTGAGGTGGTTGACTTGGTCAGCTCGTGCTTGGATCCTTTTTCTTACTTCTGCTCGGATGCTTTGCTCTGCTTCTGCTTGGGTCCCTTTGTGACAATCTCTGTTCGGGAGGAGCTTTGGGCATTTTGGATTTTAACCAAGTGTTGAGTTTCTTGGATAAGTTGGACTTTTTCTGCTCGGGATTTTTCCTTTGAGAAATTCTGTCCGGACTTCTTTTGAGCATATTCTGCTCAGGGTGAGATTTTTTGCCTTCTGGGCTTTTAGCTCTGCTCGGGCCCGAACACAATTAAGTGTCTGATGGGCCTCTGGGCTTTGTATGTCATAAGCCCAATTACATGAATATTCGATTATATTCATAACTTGGGCCTTAATCAATTTAAACTATAAATTTAATTAATGACCTCATAATTCCGATGAAGGAACGAATTTGCACATCAACAGGTTCCGGAGTTTGTTTTTCGCAGCGACGACGTACACACAGGCGACAACAAATACTTAACTTTCTTTTTGGATCAAATGAACAACAAGTATAATCACACTCCAAGCAGAAATGAGACCAGTGATTTTTTTTACCGTTTTCATAAGTATTTTATCATATATTTTTAGAATTAATAAAGCGGTGTATAATTTCGACCGTAGCTATCTCCCTTATTATTTAATAAATAGAAATTTTGGTTATGGAAGACATAATTATGAATTCTAATTCCGGTTTTGTATAACCGGAACTTAGGGGATTGAGAATTTCCAATTTACACCATGAATAGTGAATGTAATAAGGATAAGGTGGTCCGACTATTTATAGTTATTTTGTTTGACAAATGAGAAATCAATGAAATCCGAATAACTGAGAGTTCTGATCGGGCGTTGTTCTAAAGATGTTAATATTAATATGCAACATATCTTCCCCCATTTAATTTTCTTGACAATCTATATATATATAAAAGCAAAATATCAAGTTGATGACATGTCACAATGAAAAACAAGAGATTCTCTATTCCTATTTTTTCATATTTTTATTTTATTTTTTACACAAATATTTGATATCACATTTATGTATATTCGCATTGATTTTTTTTATTTTTTTTTAGTAAAAGATGGAGGCCCGACATCTCGCAATGTGATCTCGAATCCCAACTAGGTTGGCACCTAAAAACACAAAGTAAGAAACGGGGCTCTAGATAAGATAAATAAAAAGCATCACAGTTTACAAAGATATAGAAAGAGACGAGAACTAACAAAACCTAATATCTCTCTCTAACAAATAATCTGAGTAACATTCATATTATTGTATTGATTAGTCTTACATAATACTATATAATGTCAAGCGCAGCAGTAGGCATATCAATGTGCGGAAAGGAAAATAGAAAGTCACCAATTTAAGTTTTATTAAGTCTTACTAATGGGGGTTCTTCAATGCGCCTTGAGGAAAATGAAGAGTCCCAACTTAATTATGAGAAATAAGATACTCATGGATATTATATATGGATCACAATTTTATTCTCTTAACATATTCATTCAACTAATCGACGTTTTTTGTTTCTTTTTCTTTTCAGAGAGTGGGGTAGCTTGGCTGAGCGTCTTCAATAGTGTGTCATATTCACGTAACTTCTTTCATATTTTTATTTGCTTCTATTATCAGTTGTATATTATTCTCATTTTTTACAAAATAATTGTCTCCCTGTAATTGTGATTTATTGTCGCAGTAACGAAGAGTCTTACATGTGTTTTTGTTTTTCCAAATGAATTTTGCAGTGTAAATTCTTATGGCTTTTCTTTGATGAATCTCAGAACACTTCGTCATCGGAAAAATATTTTGCAGGTCAGGGATACGACTATTTTGTGTGTTAGTGTATATAAAAGACTTCTGCTATTTCCTATTTTTTTATATGTATATAACAATCATTAATTTGTTATTTTTTTTGTTTACAACAATATTTATGTGGTACCTTAGGAAGAGGTGGGCAACACATTTTTGAAAGTCGATTTTGTAAAGAAACGTTTAGGTACTGATTTTTTACTTAAAGAAAATTGATTTTGTTATAGCATTAGAATTTAGAAGACTCTATGAATAAATAAATATAAAGAAATGACATGAATTTAGAAAACAGAACGTTTACGTAATGAATTTTGACTTATAAAAAATTTATTTTGTTACAGCTTTAGAATTTAGATATTGTATGAATAAATATATATATATATATATATATATATATAAACGATATGAATTTAAAAGTTTGATTTTTGTCATCTTTGGGTTATGATGATACAACGCAATAGTACCTTATGCAATCAAGTTGAGTTGTTTGAGATTTAAGTGTCAATTACTTATTCTGACTCCCTTTTAACTGAGTCCGAAGCAAGGGATACGCCAATAAATCTTGGCTTGGACAGAGAGTGTGTTAAATGGAGGAAATTTGAAATTCAATTTTCGATAATAGAGGTTTTTAGAGATAGAAAAGCACCATTAAAAAAAAAGATAGACAAGTTAAATCTTTAAGATATATTTTTAGTTTATTGGCTGTTTTATGCAAGCTTTATTATATATATGCAGTTGCTTTTTTTTTTCTTCTTAAGTTTTTTCATGTGTTCTATAAAAGATAATCACCCATTTAATGTATTTATATTTCTATGCATGGAATTGTTATATATTATTAATGCTATGTTAATATTAGGTATGTTAGCTTTATAACATAACTTAAATGCTTGGAAATCCGACGTCTTGATGTGATATCGGAAGCGTTCATGCCTTTCAAACGGTTATTTTATTATAAGCCCATTGATAGTTTCATTTACCCGGAAAAAAAAAAGAAAAAAAAAAAGAATACTCTTTGCATTCTACAAAACGCTATAAATAAAACATAGATATAAACTTGCGATTTTTATGAATGTGCTTGCTTGTGGAGAATGTGTCCCAACAAGATTCAAAATTATCCGTAGTGGATTATAATTTCTTTGAGTATAGTTTGTTTTCCCGCCTTCCAATGTAGGTTGTTCTAAAATATTTATCCATAATATGTTAGACTATCAATATTTATATCCTATATTTAACTATTATTATGTACTACACTCTTAGTTTCGTTGAATGGGTTGTACAACTAACTTAGCAAAATTGTAGCATAGTTTGAATTAGATGATCTTGGTTTGTCTCCTTAAGATTTATTTATTTTTGTTTGTATTAATTTAAGTGCTCAGTGAAAACCTTCACATTTGATTAACTCAAATACATAATTTAATTAATAGGTTTAAGTGATAAAAAAAACTAAACATTAAATATGTAAAAAAAGTCATATCGATAGAATGGTATTTGGATTAATTTGGTCAATATCATTCAAGTTTTGAATTAATTTGGTCAAATATGATTAAGTATGTTATTTTCCTTGCATTTAAAACGTTGAACCTTATGTCGTTCCCGATTTAGTTCAAGTTATCAAATTTGGATTATTAAAGTGTTATCGAGACTTTTGGTTCTTAGGAATTAGCTTATTCATTTTTTAAGGTTACAAAATAGTAAATAAGTGGTGATTAGCCCATCACATTGTTTGTAATTTATTCAAGATTTGGATTAAAAAAATGACAGCAAATTACAAATTTTATTTACAAATCCACTTTCTACATATAAAAAAAAACTACACTTTTGAAGGCTAATCACTTTTGATGGTACAAGTCTTCAATCACACATGCATGTGTGTTCATCTTTTGATGCGTCCATATTTCGTTATTGTCTTATGATTTTTTATATAACAAGGTATCTATCGTAATTACTCTTGAAATATGTATATTTAAAAAGCTTGAGGGCACTTTTGATGGTAAAAGTCTTCAATCACACATGTAGGTGTGTTCATATTTTGATGCGCCCATCTTTTGTTATTGTCTTATGATTTTTTACATAAGTAAGATATCTATCGTAATTTCTCTGGAAATATGTATATTTAAAAAGACTGAGGGCATAAAATGAATAAGCGTCAACTTGGTTTTCAACTATGATTGTGTTTCCACACTTAAACATTTTTTTTAGTGAAGTCGTATGCATATATAATTATTTTGGTCGTATTTAAAAAATATTTGCATGTAAGCTAAGTTTTTTTTTTTTTTTTTTGGTGTGTGTGGAAGTTACGCTTTTACTTTTTTTTTAATCTCTTTTTGTTACATTATTTAGTTACTAATTACCTTAAATAGTAAACCAATCATTTTATCTAAGCTTATAAACAATAAGTTTTATTTTCATTTTATTATTCGCCTATTCACAATTTTTCTAATTTAATTATGCATCGACAACAATTATAACAACAACATGAATCGATAACAAAAACATGAATCAATGATAACTTTTTTCAGCAAACGATAAATAAATTCGATATGAATGTCAATTTTTCTATTAAAATGTACAATATTATTAATAAAAATAGAAAAAAATTATATTAAAAAAATTAAAAATACACAATAAATTAAAATTTAACCAATGGTAAATATTTTCATCAAAATTTATTGATATATTTTATTGCTACCGCGCGAAGCGCAGTGCAAGTATACTAGTATGAAATAAGAAGTCGTATAGCATATTTATGATTACATTGTAAGCCTCTGCCTAGTGCCAAAGAGAGTGTGTGAAATAAGTCTTTCACATCTGAATTATTCTCTTGCCGAGGAAAAAATCGACTTACTATACGTATAATTATTCCCTGTTTGATTATCCATTTGAAAACGAGGGTAGTGCTTGTTAAATGATTGCAATGAGATGTGCAAAAGTTTACTAAAAAAATCACGTTGGTGAATGAAGAGAATAGAAAAGTGTCTTTGGGTGTATTGTAGTATCTTTTTTTTTCTTTCTCTCTTCAATTATACTTGATTTTGCACTATACCTTATTATTGTATGTGACTTTTTACTTTGCATTATGTATGTTATTATATTTTATATTTTAATGATGTTTAAAAAATTAAATTTTTTGAAAGAAAAAAAAAAGAGAAAAATCTACCAAACATATTTTCCATTTTTACAGTTTTTTAAATAAAAAACAAAAATATGTACCTAACAATTATTTCAAAACGACTACAATAATTTATTATACTACAATTATAAAGATCTCAAAAATAAAAATAAAAGTTTTTGGGTTGATAACCAAACATGCCCTAATAGAACTACTCAAGATAATTAAAGATGCGTAAATTTGTGTAGATATCCTCCAAAGTTGTGAAAATTATTTTTTATTTTTTTATTTATGTTTTTATCTAAGTTTACAATAGAATACTATTCGCCCGCACTAATATAGCAATACGAAGACCTTTCCCGCAAAATAAATTAAATTAAAATACTAATAATTTAAATATTTTTGTGTCCGTAAATTTAGATTTATCGAGTAACAAAACTCCAAGTCTTAAAACTACCAATGAAATATGAACAATGATCCAGCCTTTCTTCGTTTGGGCTCTATTCAAATCTATAACTCAAAATCACAAGAAGGCCCAATAGCAAGCCTAAATTCTCGGGACTTTAGATTTAATTATAAAACAGGCTATTTTTATTTTTATTTTTTTATGAAGCTGCTGGGGATCTGTAATTAAAATGATATTTGGTAGTTTGAGATAATTCCAACTCTTTATGTTTTCTCTCATTGTGAAACCTGGTTCGGGTACCGGTCTCAGACATTTTTAAAATAACAAAAAAAAAATTAGGGACTAGGGCAGGTCTAATTTTTGAAGAAAATGTAAAATAGTGTATGTAACATAAAAATGAAACAAAAATTTAAAAGATAAAATTATTTAATTGTATTAATTTTGGAATGAGAGAATCCAATAATAAAATTATTTTTAAAATAGAATGACATGGCATCGACATGCGAAGACATCATACCCAAAAACTATTAAATGTTAATGATCTTGGTTGACCTAATATCAGTAGGTACAAGTTTTAAGTAACAAATAAAAAGACTAAAACAGACCAATTAAGACGATTCCCGGCTTCTTAAACAAAAAAATATCAATTTTTTTTAACTCGAAATAAGGCCGGAATAGGTCAACATTATCGCATTTCGCCCTTGCTTGTCACGTGCACACAAAAAACATTGCATTAAGGGCTCAAACTTTGTTTGTATTGCCAAATAATAAAAAAAAAAATGCATAGCCAATCGGCTAATAATGCAGCCTCCTATGCATGTGCTAGCATGGGACCAATGGCCCCAAAATGCCTTGCCCTTTTAGGCTCCCAACCCCAATTGTGGGGGATGTCCTCCGCGCTCGAGACGTGTACCACCATATTCTAAGGATTCGAATGGTATGTGGAGAAAAGAATATTAATGTGCATAGTCTCATGAACATGACACATGGGCTTTGTCTATGTGTATCCCCATTTATGAATTGAATGTTAATGCAATTATTGTTTAGTGTATATATAGTATATTTGTGCTTGCTTTTGGCCCTAATTTGATTGGGTTTTAGGCCTTTTGGGACATGTAGGTTGGTTTGTGTTGTGGGTTTTGAATTTTATTGGTGTGTGAAAGTGACACAACTATATTGGGGTCATTTACAAGGTGGTCCCTACTTCTTTATTAGCCCAACCCTTTTTTTTTCCTTTGAAAAATAGACCAATTGTGTTATTGTTTTTTTCTTTCTACTTTTTGAGCACTATATTAATGAGTAATTAACATAAATCCCCTTAAATTTAGGCTTGGCAATTCGTAATCGTGTTCAGTCTTACAAGTTTTTTATTTATTTTATGTAGATTCAGACTCGCTTTATTTAATATTCGTGTTGAAAGATGAGATGCAAATCCTCCTAATTTACTAGCCGTGTTTATTGTGTATATCTATTTAAGCTCACTTAACAAAATCATGTATTTTTAAAATGATATTTTTGGTAAATTTACATTAATTTATTCAATTACATTATGTTAAGATTTTAAAATTTACTATTTAATCGTGTTCGACACGGATGGACCCGGATCCATTTATGGTAGACCCAAACCCATTTAAATCGTGTCATGATCGTTTTCGTATTTCGTATCCGGCCACAAATTGCTACCTCTACCTAAATTTCGTAATTCTACGCAGTTTACTTTCTGAATATTAGTTTACAGTCAATAGTTACTCGTTGAAGTTCAAAATGACATGGAGAATCTTAAATTGTGTGGATACATGATTTACTTTTTAAGATATTTGCATCAATTAATTACCTGGAGATAGTTCCCTCAATTTATAAATGTGTCGTGGACGAGCTTTATTCTTCGATTTTTGTTCGTTTAGGGTGAAATATGTTAGATTTTTATTGTATAAGGGGCATTACTGCTACAAAATAAAGCTGGAGTGATAAAATGCACAAACGGGCAAAGTTCGGGAGGCATTAGTGTCCACTGTCCAGTACTCTATGCTAATAGTATCTCCTTTATATATTTATTCTGTTTAGGGTACGATATTGATGGAAAATTAAATAAGCAATTATTGGTAATCACAAAATAGTGGTCTGCTTTTGTTTTGCTAACTTAGTAGGCTAATTTGCTTAATATAGCTGCATATGATCATTAAACATCCCTAATAGAAATTAGTACAAAAACACTACTAAACTTTCACAAATATGTGTTTTTTATGATGTTGTTTTGCCTATTTTTAGAAGGCAAGCGGTGCAACAATTCAATAATATGTGTGTAATATAATTATTTTGTTTAATATTAATTGCAATAACTAGAGATGCAACCACCTTTTTCCTACTTTGATTCATGCATCATCTCTCGATAAAGGATACAAAGTATAGCGCTGCAATATCTTCAATAATTATTGATCTTGTGAGTTGTGTGTAATACAATTTCGTTAATCAATGCTCTTTTCATTCATGAATCATTATATACACCTACAATATTTAATTGTATATTTTTTTAACATGACTCTTTCACATTCCAAAAGATATAAATATGTTGCTAGTTGCTACGTTTACCGAAGTCGAATATAAGTTTTTTACTTGTAGTAGTCAAATACTTTATCACCAGTATCATTTTTTAAAATAGGGCACTTTTAATATATTGGGAACCAATATTATCGAATCTGTCATGTTTACTGTTTTTAAAAATTAGTAATTATCTATTCAAGTATGGTATGATAGCGGTTTATAGTTATAAACAAGTATCTAACAGCACTGAATACTTGTTGTAATCCATACTAGTATGGAACTTGATCATAATATGAAAAATCACAATTCGAAGGAAAACAAAAAACAAAAAAACTCAAGTAATGGTGAGTAGGTTTTGGTTTCAACCTTTAAAGTGTGTTATTCCGACGAGGACCTCGGATTCCTTTGGTGGGGGTGGTTTGCTAACCTCCTAACGGGTGATACCTACGGATTGAATGAGCACGGTCGACAGATACAAGATCCTCGCGACAAATGTTGAGGCAGACGTTGGCACATGTATGTGAACTGCGTACAACGCAATGTGAGCATAATGTTACACAAGCCGAGGAAACGAAGTCAACAACCAATAATAGAGATCCAACTTACATCATTTAGGCATCTCCATCAATATTTTACTTGACAATAAAATCCATATAAATATTTATAAAGGTCGATAATTTGCCAAGGAAGGAAGTTTGATTGGCAGAGAGTGAGTGCAAAGCAAACAACTTATCCAAAGTGTGACAAAATTAAGCAATTCTCTAATTCTTGGCATCAATCATTGTTTTGGTTTCTGTCCATATAAGTAACTCTCTCTCTCTCTCTCTCTCTCTCTCTCTCTCTCTCTCTCTCTCTCTCTCTCTCTCTCTCTCTCTCTCTCTCTCTCTCTCTCTCTCTCTCTCTCTCTCTCTCTCCAGTCTCCAATAATGAATCAAACGACAGGTCACACTTACATTTAGAGCATAAAAACAGCCATTTCCTTATTGTCTTTTGTTGCGTGGGACATGTCTCATTGTGTTGACTGTTGACCTTTATTATATTTTTATTTTTCAAATTGGCTACTTGTGATTTGTGCTTAATAATCACTTCAACTAAAAAAAAAAAGAAGTCCAATATTAATACCTTTAAATCTAGGGTTTTGGTACTCATTCTCGTCTCGTTATATCGTTATCGCTCTCATTTTTCTGATAATCACTTCCTCAAGCTCAAGTTTATTTTCTTCTTTGGTTAGCTAATAAATCATTAGACATTCAACTTGTATCAGTTGAGACAACAATAATTTGAAGGATTAAGGTGATCGGTGATGCCCAAAAAGAAAACGGGCGGATATTTACGAGGATCAATTCGAGAAAGAAGGAGAAAACACCAAAGAGAAAAACCGTAAAGAAAAGACACCCGAGAAAGGATAATTATTTTTTATATAAATAATTAAATAAAAGATCATCAATCTCTTCACTTGTTAGTTGGAAAGTCCCTTTATTCAGTGATTCCGTGAATGCTCAATTTCTTCTTTTCCCATTTGGGTCAAGAGCTTCCTTTTTTTCACTTTTATTTTTTGCAAATAATGGAATGATTTTTCGCAGCAATTTATGAACAAGAAATAGTTTATTTGGTCAACATTTATAATAAACAACGTTACGCTGAAAAAAATAATGGGGAGAGGGGAAGAATGTCGATAAATGACCTTACATGCCCTCAATGATTCATGTGATTGCACATGAAGCTTAGATCTCTTTGAATACAAACAAGTTAAGGTATATCATAATCATTAGCGCAAAATATCTAATTGTTCAGGAATATGAGAAACATGATTTTATTTTATTTGTTTTTAAATAAAAAGTGAGTGTAGATTCAAAAAAAATTGAACTCTCATATTTACATGATTAATGTCTAGGAGCTATTTTCAAGCATAAGGGGTGGTTCACACAAGTAAAGAAAATTAAGGGTGTTGTACTGTGATTCAACATAAGAGCTATTTTTAATTGTATTATGGCTATTTTCTCTCACTATTAAAAAACACATGGGTATTTGAGGCAGTATTACCTAAAATTAAAACAGCAATAGAGTGCCCTTAAAATTATTTAAGGATAAAAGTATATGATATAAGTAAAACACAAAGATTGTTATTTTCACATAAGTTATTCAATAGGACACATATGATCAAAACTAAAAGTAACAAAAAACTAAATATATGAAAATAAATATTAAACGGATTATTAGTTTCTGTATAATCTTCATAAATTAATAATTACTGGGACCTCTAAAATATTATATCATCGATATTAATAATTTGGTGATTACTAATTTAACATGTTAATCCTGAGACAGAGGCGAACACATTGTGATGTAACTAAAACTATTCATTTCAGAAGGGAAACTTGAGAAAATGGCTCAAAAAAATACCATAATTGAACTTTTGAACACATTTAAAAAAAAAATCAATGTTTCTAAACTTTGTCCAATTTCAAACGATTTTACCCCTGATTAATTAACTCCTAAATTGTCCATAAATTATCAAAAAACGTCCCCAAATCTAAATTATTGTCCCCAAATTTTGAAGAAATTGTCCCAAGATGGGATAATTTAAAAAATGTCCCTAAATTACCAAAAGATGTCCCTTAAATTCACCAAAAAATGTCCCTAAATTACCAAAAATTATCCCCTAAATTTAAATTACTGTCCACCCGGATTATAAGAAACTGTCCCAAGAATTTTAATTGTACAACCTCCCCAATGTTAATCAGGGGTAAAATCATCTGAAATTGGGTAAAGTTTAGAAACATTGATTTTTTTAAATTTGTTCAAAAATTCAATTATAGTATTTTTTTGAACCATTTTCTCAAATTTCCTTTTCACAAAGTTCTCCTCGAATACCAAATTAAAGACTTGATCTTTGTTTGTTACATTCTAACTCAAGCAAAAAGTATATGCAATTACGCAAATAACCTTTCATTCATTAAAATTGCTTGAAGGCTAAAAAGAAAAGGTAAATGATATTATTATTAGTTGAATCATGGGAGCATGAGTGAGTAGAAAGGTAAGTGTGACCCACCTAATAATGATGATACCAAATCTAACTTAACCAAAAGTTTCATTTGTTTAGTTCCTTGCTTATCAACTAAGCTTATTATCTGTGAAGCGCCACAATCTCATGTCCTATTTCATTGGCCTCTAGTCTACAAGAGATCAATAGCATATCAACAACAACCACTACTATTATTTTAACATTAATAAGTTTCACTTTTTTTTTTTTTTTTTTTTGCATAGAATATTGACAAGGTTGAGATTCAATAATTAAGTCTTAAAGTAATTCTTGCTTTGGCATTGTAAAGTTTGGCAACAACATTAAACTAAATAAAAAATAATAGTGGCTAGAATATTTTAGTTTAATAAAACAGTAAGTCCGTTTAGACGAAGTTATTATGCAACGTTTTAAAACAGTAACTCGAAACTCTTATTACTATTTTCATAAAATAAAGCAGTAAGTCCGTTTAGACGAAGTTATTATGAAACGTTTTAAAACAGCAACTCGATACTCTTATTACTCTTAAAACTAGATTTAAAATACTCTAGCCACAACATTAAACTAATAAGAAATAAAACAGTAAGTCTTCTCTATAACGTTTTTTAAATTTAGACGAAGTTATTGTCTTACTCAAATTTAATAAATTTTGCACTAAAAATTAACTTGAATATCCACCGATATAGTTTATTATAACTCGATACTCTTATTACTATTTTCATAAAATAAAATATGTCATAAGCTTCTTTAAGTTATTGTCAACTAAAAAAATATTTGTTTTTATTTTTGTCAATATTCTAAATAAATTAAATAATTATCATAGGTCACTCTTTTAACAGTCTCTTCGGTCATAAGTTTTAGGCGTGCTGGATGAGAACAACATTCAAAATATGAGTTGAGAAACAAAACTAAAGTTTCATGTTTTCATGTACAGATTTTATTTGACGATTAGGGTTGGTCCCATCAATTTATATTATTAATCATTTTTCATAATTATTAAGTGGTTGCTAAGCTCAGCCAAGCACTAATTTCCAATGCTGAAACCACACGTATAAGCTATAGTGAGGCATGATTGAAATTGTAGAGGCGTGTGAATAACGCAATACGCCATATTTCTACTAATACTCTTATTGTGGTATTTATTCTATTAATTAATAATAATGGTTGAATTAAGCTCACCCTTCTTGATAATGCTTAACCCTCCTAAAACATCCAAAAATCAATTCAAATTTAATGATGATTAGACTAGCTCCTCCAAACAATTCCCTTGATGATAATCCATACTTATCTCAATGCTTAACGCATAATTAATTAAATAATTAAATCAACTACGGTCTTTAGACAAGGACCACTCATTTAATCAAGTAAATAATTATTCCGCTTATGTGAAAGTATTGGAGTAACAAACAAGTTTTGTTTTTATATATACCTAACTATTTCGTGATCAAACAATGTCTTGAAAAATGGCAAACTAGTGATTTTTTTGTATAAGTTTTTGTAGGTAACTACAAAAAATTCCCTATTGGCATCACGCATCGTTGACTAACATTATAAGTCTATATTTACTCAATTTATATATTTTTTTATTGATATTTTGCTAAAAATAGTAATAATAATAATTTGGTTTCCAGATATATCATGTTTTTCTTTGCTACTCATAACTCAAAAGTAACAAAATCTTACCGTGCACGAGACTCATTCAATGCCATCACATCAATTATCATATACTTGCCGTCCGCGACTAAAAAAAGAGAACGAATAACATTTTAATTGAACATAAAAGTTAAACGATATAAATTAGGATTTGGTTATTTGTGGATAAAGTAATTAATCTAGTTTATTTATAGCAGATGAGTTTTTTTAACACAGGTTTTTAGATAAAAGTCATTGTGTACCATAAGAAGTGAACGAGTTAGATGAATTTGTCGTATGTAAACGGAATGATCATTTGAAACATTATTTTGAATTTCACATGTCAATTTGTTATTATATATATTTTTAAATAGAAGACGGAGGGTTTAATTTTTTATAATCAACCTGAATTCCAACATGACTGGTTTTCCTAATTTCTTTAGGAAACCAAAATTAATTTATGTTTCCTCTTCCATTATATGTTGGGTTATGTTCAAATAGTACTTTTTTTAATAATTATTTTTCCTAATTTAGATAAACGTCTTAAAAATATCTTAGCTTAATCTTGTAATCTGAATAATAAACCTGATACTGGTACCGATTATGACATTTCTGCCATAAAATTTGGAGCTAGATTTTCTGAATCCGGATTATCTAAATCCAAAAATCACGGTTTCGGATTTTTTGGCATGGAAGTCTTAACTCAAGGTGAACCTGCAGCTCGAATTTGTGAATTAAATTACATTGAGAAAATTTTATCGCTTTATTTATCAATTCATTTAAATTTATCATAGCTCAATTATGTATTGATTTTTGAAAAACCTGCACGCATAATTGGCAATGAAGTCTCAAAAGTGGGCCAATTCAAACTCGTCAATTAAATGTATTGAGAAATAACCCATCTCTCACCTCCTTCTTATTGTCTTGCATTTATCACCTCATTTATTTCATCATCATCATGATTCAGTATTAGTGAGCAGAAATAGAATTGAACTTGTTAATTTTCAATAGTCATTACTATTCAGCATTTTTCACACCATAAATAAAATCTGATTCAACAAAACTTTATTTCACATTATTGATGGCCTTTTCATGTGTTATGTGCTACTTTTGAGTCCTAATTATCTTTTTTTATCCATTTTAAGTGACTTTTAAAGATGAATTATCTGCAGTTACGCACAAAACAAACGAGCACGGAAGAATGCAAGGGTTGTCCGTGCCCGCATAAATAGTTTGCTCGTGATTTGACGGGGATTAAGTGTTCGAGTTATTTTTCAAAAGTACATTTTTAAAACGAAAAGGGTAGACGCTAAAACCTATTTAATTTTCTTGACAACTAATATATTATCAAAGATAAATATTTTTATCATGCAGATGCAAGCTGCCCGTGCTCATAGAAAAATTAGGAAGAACTCTTTTATTCTTTACTGAGTAAATTAGACACGAAAAAATAATTTTCTGCCTTCGGATATATCCAGATTTGGTCAAAACAGTTCCATAATCCGGTTTCTATTCTACGTTTACAAGCTTAATCAACGTCGAAACAAAACCGGGTGTGGATCGCTTGCGCCCGCCGAATGATCACCTCTACTTGCAGCAGTTAATACAATCTGAGCCGTGCATTGAATGAGATCTACGGTCAATATCTACTCACTGGCCAGCTGTATTTCACGGTTTCAAGATGCAATAACATCAAATAGATAAAGATGATAATAAATGACCCAACTTGACTCGATGAATAGAGAAAGATGAAGCACCAAAATATAGCTTTAGATTCTTGTGGTATTTATTGAATTGTTGATTATCGAGGCTTCTTAAGATGTGAAGAAAGTAAACTACATGTGATTGACATTATTATTATTATTTCTTTCAACACACAAAATAATGAAATATACTATACTATATGTTTCAGTATTTGATTCCAATGTTGACGATCTAAAGAAAAAGAAAAAAAGAGTCGCATTATGAAACGTATTTATATCATGTTATTATATAGTCAAAAGAGCTAAAATCAATTCAATTTCAACCCAATGTATCAAGAAGTATTTATATGTGTAGATTAAATACTCGAGGTTGTGTTTAGCCTAAATGCAATATTTTCGTTAACGTTAAATCATTTACACGCGTGTGACATAGTACTTAATCAACGCAGATGGCAGTTGACAATTTAGAGGTATAAACACTATTTTAAAAATATTTACACTTTTGCCACAGTTATCCAAAAACTATAAACGTAATAAAACAGTGAATTAAAGACAAGTTAAGAAGCATAAACACTCAACTTGACAAAGATGCCCTTCTCAAATGTTATAGAGAGACATAAGAAAGAAGGGTAGTTTGATCATTTGGGAGGAAGCGAGAGCTCCGCCGCGGTCGGTTCATCTCCATCAGCATGTGAGCTTTGTGACCGTTCTTACTCGTCTCTCTTTCCAACACTGAAATTCTATCTTCCAAAAACCATTATTCTTTGCTCTTTAATTATTTGTTTTTAGCTTTACACCACAAGATTAGCTCATACCCTTTTCATACAACCATGTGATTACTAAATTTAAATATCCAAATCTTTTTTTTTTTGTTCCAACTAGTCAATAATTAATAATATTCATGTTCATCATATTCTTGATAATAATTTGCAGCAATGCCCCTGGATTCAGCATCTGAGAGAAGTTTACCGGTTGGATTTTACTTCTTTGTAGCAATGCACCCCATATTTTGTGCTATACTCTATGATTTAAAATTCACGTAACATTTTGCTACTAAGGAAAACTTATAATACGAACGCATAATTTTTTTAAATATGGGTGTTTGTGCTTTTACAATAACAAAGCTTATTAAATAATTCAAGGTATTTTTGGTTAAAAACCATTTGAATAAGTTATCCATTAAGCATAATTATTATTTTATTCTTTTTCATTTTTAACGGGTTAAAAATAATAATTACTTGTTATAAATATAGAGGGGCATTTATGTACAACTATTGAAAATCTAGGTGGTGATGTAGCAGCGAAATTATAATGAAACCGAAGTAAGATAAATAACGTTATTCTGATGGTCGAACTGTGATCATTGTTTCGGCGCAAAAATACTCGCCACTTAATCACCTATTGATTCACGCATAGATTCGGGGCATCAAAATTGCGCTCTCACAAGAATTGAATTTGAAGAAATACAGAGGTTCCAAATTTTCATTATCAACGGAAGAATCACAAAACAAAGCAAGACATTATAAAAAGTCTTCTATTTCCCGAAATATAAACAAGAATCACGACAGATGGAAAACAAATAAGTTCCAAATTTTCATTATCAACGGAAGAATCACAAAACAAAGCAAGACATTATAAGAAGTCTTCTATTTCCCGAAATATAAACAAGAATCACCACAAATGGAAAACAAATAATGCCATTGGAAGATTGATAGAAGATTCACGTTTAATTTGCAATCTTTCAGTCCACGATTCACGACATTAGGGGAGCAATCATCTTTTTTTTTTTTTTTTTTTTTTATCCACGATTCACGATATTAGGGGAGCAATCATCTTAATTACACTATTCTTGACCTTCTCCTCCTTATTATCAATCAATATCACGCCTATATTAATATTTTAATAGCATCGGCATTACTTAAAGGCGAGACGCCAAGGAAATGCCTCAAACAAACTCCAATCTTCGTTCCCACTTCTCTCCCTCACCAAAACCCGAAAGCTTCTCTCCAACTACTCATCATCTCCCTCGCCTCGCCTTCTTTAAATGAGAGACATCCATGGAGGCGCTGAAGAGAGCCCCCTCCAAGAACAGAGGGTTCTACGTCAGAATGAAGCTCCACCATAAGAGGCCCGCCTTCTTCTTCAGGCACTACAAATGGCTCCTATGGCTCTCCCTCACCTTCTACTTCCTCGCCCCGTACCTCGTCAACAACCAAAGCCACGCCACCAAGCCCTTCTCCTCCTCGCGCCCACTGAAGACCCACCTCTCCTCCGCCTCGCGAGCCCTCGTCGAGGAAACGCCGCCGCCGTTTGACGGCGTCAGGGTCTTCGTCTACGACCTCCCGCCGAGGTTCAACGCGGCGTGGCTCGCGAACGCGCGGTGCGAGCGCCACCTCTTCGCCGCCGAGGTGGCCCTGCACCGCGCGCTGCTGAGGAGCCGCGCGCGCGCGCTCGACCCGCGCGACGCCGACTTCTTCTTCGTCCCCGTGTACGTGTCGTGCAACTTCAGCGCCGTCAACGGCTTCCCGGCGATCGGCCACGCGCGGCGGCTCATGGCCGACGCCGTCGAGCTCGTCTCGACGGAGTTTCCGTTCTGGAACCGGTCCAGGGGAGCAGACCATCTCTTCGTGGCTTCCCACGATTTCGGGTCGTGCTTTCACACCATGGTGAGAATCTGAAGAGATTCTTTTGTTCTTTTCGTTGATGGGATTTTTTTCTGACCTTTTTTTTTTTCAGGAGAGCTCGGCGATCAGGGATGGAATACCGGGATTCTTGAAGGGGTCGATAATATTGCAGACGTTCGGGGTGAAGGGGAAGCACGCGTGTCAGGAGGCGGAGCACGTGGTGATCCCGCCGTACGTATCGCCGGCGAGTGTACGGACGACGCTGGAGAGAGCTCCGGCGAAGGGTCGCCGGGATATCTTCGCCTTCTTTCGGGGGAAGATGGAGGTTCACCCCAAGAATATTAGTGGCCGCTTTTACAGCAAGTAAGGAGCTATTAATGACGTAATTAATTTTGTGATTTAATTATAGTTGGGTGATCAAAACTCAAAAGCCTTTTATTTTATTTATTAAGTTATTAAATGAAATAGATTAAATTAACTTATGAGAATTAATCTTTCAATTAATCATATAGGATAGCTATGATTTTTTTTTTGAAAGTAAATGAAATAAAGAAATTTTTTCTTGTTAGTTAAAATGTCATGCAAAGAGCCCTCAGATAATCACATAAGAAGAGTTGTTTTGGATAATATGAAAAATTTATAAAGACGACTTGTTTAAGTTTACCAAAACATATTATTTATTTATGATAACAATAAGGTCAACCTCAAAATAGCTCTTAATATCTTCGGTTTTGCTTAAATACCCTTGAAGTTTCCAATTCTCACGTTCGTGGACCTATTGTGTAATTTCAGGAAAGTAAGGACGGAGATTTGGCGGAAGTACAACGGCGACCGACGGTTCTACCTGCGGAGGCAGCGGTTCGCTGGTTACCAGTCCGAGATCGCGCGGTCGATTTTCTGCCTGTGCCCGCTTGGGTGGGCCCCGTGGAGCCCTAGGCTTGTTGAATCTGTTGCTCTAGGCTGCGTGCCGGTAATAATCGCAGACGGTATCCGGTTGCCTTTCCCCGAGGCCGTTCCGTGGCCGGACATTTCCCTCACGATGGGGGAAAGGGACGTGGGGAAGCTGGGCGCCATCTTGGACCACGTGGCAGCCACCAACCTCTCCGCCATACAACGGAACCTCAGAGACCCCGCTGTCTCGCGGGCTCTACTCTTTAACAGCGAGCTCCAATACGGGGACGCCACGTGGCAGATTATATCCTCGCTGTCGGACAAGCTGGATAGGTCCTCTCGTCGCTCGGGTGTTTCAATCCAATGAGGAAACGCCACGTGTGAACTTGCCTGGTGGGCGACAGCTTGGTTTGTGAATGTCAGGAGTGGGGCCCACCGGAAGCCGTGGACATGTGAGCTTACTGCTGAGTTGGCGCCACGGGATTGGTCGCTTTCGCGGTGTTCCATAAAGAATATAATCATCCCGATGGACCATACATACAGTCGCATCTATACAATTTTTGTAGTGTACACAGCTGTATATTATGATATAATTGTTTTTGTATATTATGTGAAAAGAATTCTTTATAATAATCTTAGATTGTTACGGTTAATATAAAATTAATTATATTCTCCTTCTTTGTAAGGAACATAGAAAAGGGTAGTTTTCTAATACAAGTATGGAAGGCTTTGTTGGAAAGGGTGAGGAGTTATTAGTATTATATAATTTTTAAATGGTGGTTTATTTATGTGGAAAAGATGAAACTTTAGGGGGGAAAAGGTAAAAAAAAGAAAGTGGTGAATAGAAAAATGTGAAAGTGGAAATAGAAAAATGATTTATGTGAAAGGGGACAAGACAAGTATTAATAGACGAGCCGAGGTGCGCCAGCTGCAGTGTGTCAGAGCTGCTTGGATTTATTATTTATTTGTTTAAATTAATTACTCAGATGAATAATTGAATTGGGTCGGTACTGGTACTGGTACTGGTGTCAGCGGTCACGGATACGATAAGAGCTAATTATTAACTCAAATAATAATATATTTATTTATATATAACAATAAAAGCAAATGAAATGATCATACACACTCGAATTGGATGGGAGTTTGGTATTTTGAATAGTGGTGGGCTTATTATATTCAATGTTAATATATTGGATGAGAAATAAGAGGAAGTTGGGCTATACTTGTTGTTATCAGTGGTGAGTACCGAATAAATAAATAAAGAATACTAACACTAACCGTTGGTGTTGTATGATTCATTGAAGATTTATACATATACAATACAAAACTTATAGAATAAATACGCCAAGCGATTATTTGTAAAATATTGCCGTTACAAACTTGTTCCCTGAACTTGTTTCTTATAAATTACATGCGATAAACTGATAAAATTGAAGAATAAATATTTCTTTGGTACAAGAAACTTACTCATGATGTTATTATTTATTAGCGGTAAACTTAATTATGCTGTTTAGAAATGAAGCGGTAATAAATTTATTTAAAAAAACTTGTAAGTTCATCTTTGTTGGCGGTGGTAGACCTCATTCATTTTCTATTAGTTTTTTTGTTATTATTTCTGCCAGTGATGACGTGAACACGTAAACAAAATGTTATTAACGAGATGAATTGAGAATTCGAGAGATAAACTGAAAAAGAACATAAAAATTTACATTGTTGACGTTCTAAGAATTTGTTTATACATCCAGATTTATTTTGATGTTCTTAGATTTGATAATTTCGGTTTATTTGTTTAAATTTGTTGTTGAAGTAATCATTTACGAAAATAGTAAAAAAAACGAACATATATAAGTGAATGAGGCCACTAATCCGCCAAAAATAAATTAACTCTTTGCAGCCTCATTTTTAAATGAACGAGGAACTTTTAACGCTAATAACACTTATTATTACAGTAAAAAGTTGTGAGATTTGATTTCCATAAAATGGTATTCTGCTCATGTTTAATTCGGCTGTCGTTTTTAAGATAAGCCCAATGTGGAAAATATGAAATTTTGTTGTCGTTTTGTTTCTCTTTACGAAGCAAATAATCACATGGTTTCATCGAGTCGTTGTTAGAAAGTTACTCGCCTGATTGTTTTATAAACAGCAATATAACAAATTGTCGTTCATTTATTTGAAAATGAAATAATAATAAAAAATTCCGACCTGCCGGATTCGAACCAGCGACCTAAGGATGCCTGTTATCCAACTACAGTCCTCCGCTCTACCAACTGAGCTAAGGTCGGTTCGTTGTGAAATAATGAACTTACTAAATATAATTTGAACTATTACTCTATGTAACAAGGGAATATAAGAATCTTGTTTTCATTACTTTGATTTTTTTATTTATTTTCAAAACATTAAAAAAATATAGTATAAAATTGTGTTTTTTTCTTTCTTTATATATTATTTAAATTTATGATAATATATCCTCTAAATTTCCACTGTTTTTGAAAAATAGGGGTTATTTTATATTAGTGACGCCTTGTTTTACTTGGTTATTGTCATGACCATAAGAGGATAAAATTGGGTTTTATACTTCAAATTTAAACATTCACACATCATATAATATGAGAGCTCTACATTTAATACAACAAATACATCACTTTTCTTGTATGTATATATATTATGATTTATGACGATATTGTTGGATGAAAATTTCCTTAACCAGAAAAGTGCTTTTAACTTATTGAGTTATCCGTTTATCTGTAGTTTCTCATTGGATTTCCTATGTCGTTTTTATTAAATTTGGTGTGTTTTCAGATTTTGTACTTAGCTAAACCTCTAAACATGAGTTGAAACTCACGATTTTTCAATTCCATTATTAGCTTCTTATGCTATGCGATTCACATGAAAGAAATGACTATAGTACAATTGACCACTAATACTTGGTGGGTGTAAACGTGGAAAAGTTAAGCCAAAATGATGTTAATTTGCACAATCATAAAAGTCATTTTAAGTTTGTAATTATAATGATTCTCAATTTCTCATAAAGAAACGAAATCAGCTTAGGAACTTAGACTTAATTAGTATGATTGACGGAACTTGGAACTTTTTTTTTTTTAATTACTCAAAATTTTCTTATGGTTTTATTTCTACTTATAATAATGCTTACTTGACCTTCTTAAAGTATAAGTGGCTTCTAAGAATCAAGAATGTATTATATTTGTAAATTACATTGGCCAGCGTATGCTTATATATGGGAAGGTATATTAATATTATACAGAAAAGTTAATTGGTAAATTTTCTTTTTGACATCTTCATAGTCTTGCAGTGCTGTTTGGCACATGTGAACTGTGAAGTATTCTGAAGAAACAATTTTGCAATACAAAGAGACAAATTGCCAATCCCACTTTGTTATATTCTCTAGTTGAAGCTCTTGTGAACCACCAAGAGTTCTACATGATATGCTTCACATGTGCAACATCAAACCTTCCCTTCCAAAATCACAGACAAGGTTAAATGTAGCTCACGTGTGTGAAGATAATAATAGTAATAATAATAATTATAATAATTCCATAACCTCTTTAAGAAAGAAGCCAAAAGAAAAATTCGAAACAATAAGTTGCAAAAATATTCTACAAACTTCCTCTTTGGCACCTAGTCAAAAGCCAAAGACACTATTATTTTCTTCTATTATTTCTTTCTATCCCCGTATGGCCGTATCATAACCACTATATCGACTTCCATTGCGGTAAAAACCATATAATGTTCGTGGTGAAGTCGATACTTACTTATTCGGAATAGTCATTAAATCGATTTAAAGGAATAATCAATATTCGTTAAGTTATGTTTGTTTTTTTCAAACGTAAATAATTAGATACATTATCCATAAATTGTGTCAACTAAACATCACATTTATTATGTGTTTAAGTAAAGAAAAAATCGAAATAAAAGATGCAAAAATGTTCTCCATAATTTCCTCTTTGGCACCAAGTCAAAACAGACACCAATCGATAACCAAAGACAACATTCTTTTGTTCCATTTCTTCTTTTGGGTATTACAAGTATATATATCACACAATTATTAGATATACTATTTAAAACAAAGACAAATTAACAAAAAACAAAAGACTCAATCATGACAACACAAATAAAGCCAAAGTTTAATCACTTAACAAATCATATAGTGGCCTCGGACGCTCAACTAATCTTTCACCTAGTTTTCCCATCTCAAGACCCACCACCCAATTTTTTTTATATATTGTTTTTATAAACCAATCCAATAATACAGAAATAAAAAACTATATTTTGTAAAATATTTATTGATTTTATTTAGCACTCGGGTATGAGCGAGTGGTCTCTCTTGGGGTCACGGCAATAGTCATACACCATGTAGTTGCTCTTCACCCACTGCATGGCCGAAATCTGCTGGCGGCTCAGCCCCGGTGAGCCGCTAGGAGATGCGGAGGGTGGGCGGCACGAGGCGGGCCCGTCCGCAGTGCACCCGCCGAGCTGGAAATTCTTGTACCGGCCGATGAAGGGCTGGTATTTGTAGTCGGCTTTGTACTTTCCGTCCTCCGTCGCCCACGAGGAGGCGTCCCATATCGACCCGTATGCCCACATGGGGCGAGTCGGAAATGTCGCGTCGCTCTTTCTGGGGTACCGCCTAATCGGCACATCGTCCACGAAAAATCTGCAAGGTAGGGTACGAATATTGTAAATTACGAAAACCAACTACCTAGCTAGGATATAACTTATAAGTATAAAGATATAGCATAATCTAAGCTATTATAATATTTCAAATAAGTCCAAGATTAGAATTTGTATAAATTGGATAACTTTGACTTAATTTACAATAGCTATGAGTATGAGATAAAAGTGAGGTTATTTTAGTAATGAAACTAGGGTCCATGAAATCTAATATTAACTATAAAGCATTATTAGTCGTCAGAAATAGATTTGGCATGGGGTCCATTTTGATCGACCATTTGTTTTTTATTTGTTTTCTCTAGAATCTAGATAGATCCAAAAGTAATGAAACTATATTTAAAAAAACTAATTTTTTATTTTAATATATAATAAAGGGTGTACTAATTAATTTCAACAATATACGTTACGTAAGTAATCCTAATAATTAAAAAGCAGCACATGAAATTTCGCAATACAACCGTACGTAAAAGCTATATGTAATTATATATACTTATTACATACATAAATATTTGGAAATACACAGATTCTTTTTGGTTAAAGATAAAAGCTAAATTACTTTCTACAAAATTTTATCGTATATATCTCAAGGGGTGTCATAACTTGAACCTTTTTATAATTAATAAACCACACATGCATGCATTTTTACTACACAACCAACGTACGTAAGAAGATATATATATATATATATATAATATAGTAATGGCTCACATGATTTCCGTAGGGTTCCAGAGAATGGCGTAGTCATGGAAGTCCTGAGTGGGATCGAACCAGAGATGAATCTTGACCTCTCTTCCGATGATCTTCCCATCTCCACTTCCTCTGATGTACACATTCGTCTGCAACGTGTATGGCTTATCCGGGGTCGTCCCCAAGAACTCAATGTCGATCTCGTCGTGATTCCCGGGATGGTCCTCGTTGTTCGAAAGCTGTCCATTACGTCCCAACTCAGTATTATTAATAGCCCAACAAAATATCATCAACAAAATTGAGAATGAAAACTATACATATATATATATATATACTGATATAAGTTTATATATGTACTTACGTAGAAGGAAGTGATAACTCCTGCCGTGTAACCAGGGTGGAGCTTCACTGAGGTGCCGAAGAACCCTGATCTGTACGGATGAAGCGACTTGAATCCACTTCCTGTTTATTAAATAATTAATTTAAATACCCTTCTATTTAAATATGTACTAATTAACAATTAATGAGGCTATATTATAGGCAAACAGCGGCAATTTAAAGTATTTGAAAGTTTACTGTTACGGATCGTCAATAAAATTCCGAATGGACAACATAGTTAAGGGTAAAATATGACAGTCAAATTCATAGGTAAATTTTCTATAAATTAAACTTTTCTGATTAGTATTTTTTTAAGAGTTTGACGGATCTAAAACTTCTTTGAGTTACGTGATATATTTTTGAAATATAAGATTTCAGCCTCATGCTACAAAAAATAAAATTAAAATATCGACTAGCTCAATTGTTAGAGTATTTGAACTTAATTCGTATTATTGATATACAAGTTCAAAAGGCTTTTAACTCACTAAAATAAGACACTATACTAATTAACGACTACTTAAGAAGCATCGAGCGTTATTATGATTAGTGCGAAGCGAGGGACCTGAGCTTCGATCAAGCCAAATGGTCAACTGTCCGTGGTCAACGCTCTGGTGCTTCGGCCCCCAGAGGTTCCGGAAGCCCTGGTCGAAGGCGATGGACTCGACCCGAGAGCTCGGGTTGTACCCCGGAGAAGGCGGGTCCTGCGCAATGCCCGGAGATACGGCTAAGAAGACGAAGAGGAAGAGAAGGGATATGATGTGAGGCATATTTGGGTGCTTAAACAGAGAGGCTCTGTTTTGTTTTGGCGTCAGTGGAAGAGAAGAGTAGAGAGTAATGAGGGTGTATCTTCTTGATTGGAGAGAAATGGCTAAAATGGGTCGGTATAAATAGGGAAAGACAAGGAGATAAGTTGGTTGATTTGTACAAGGAGACAAAAGCCATTTTCACGTCACATTTTTTGACCCTTTTTTTGCAATTATTTTTACCATTTTTTAATGCCAAAAATAAATTGGGAAAAAATGGTGAAAAGGGTCGTTCATTATTATGATCACAGTTCAGTTGGAAAAGCGAATTCGGGACCCACCATGTTGCTGAGATGGTTAAGTTTTGGGGCTATTTTTGGTGCGTGTGAACACATGAAAATCGGTTATGGTTTCCGTTTGTGGATTAGGGTTTTAATGATGAGTTGGTTCATGCAAACGTGAGGGAATTGTTTACCACGTATTCTGGGGAATCTGAATATGAAAGATCACCACGTGAGATTGTTAGCCATATGCTTGAATAATGTGAAGAATTTCTCATTTTGAGTGCATTATTAGATGTTGTCAGCGTAAGTTCGTATTCACTTCCCTATAACAGTCTTTCTTTATATACTCTTCGAGTTGACTCGAGTCTAGGCTTTCTGAATTCTTGTGTCCGAAATCGACGTGTCTCAACAACGAACCAATTCTGATTTCGTTGTGGTTTTTGTAGAAGGAATTGGATGAAATAGGCAGCCATGTTTCTTTTCGATTCGCAAAAGCTGCTGAAATTAATAAGGTCATATAATTTTTTGGTTTATAGACGTTCCATATTGTCGCTTATGAAGCTTGATTTATTATAGAACTTTGTAAAGTCGTTTTGAGGGTTTTATCGAGTATCTTGTATACATGATCTTAATTATATTCTTACTTTTTTTTTTTCTCTAAAAGTTAATATCTTAGTTATGTTTCCTGATGAGATACAAGATTGATATGTACTTAAATTTGTTTTATTAGAACTTATTTAATTGAGATCTGCGTAGGGTACTAGAGATAAGTCAAGAGACATAAACCAATATTCAGTGACCGCCTACACTTTATTTTTTGCATATGAATATGATTGGGACTGTTCTGAACCCAGCTACGACTTTGTCAAGTCGATCGACCTTGACAAAGAAAAAGATGTCAAGTCGATCCACCTAGAAATTTGAATGAATAACATGTTATAACACGAAACTCAAACGAGAGTTAAGAAAAAGATACGATAATTTTTACGTGGAAATTCAATTTGAAAAGAAAATCAAGGGCTGGGACCAAAAATACTAAGTATATTGCTCATGATCAGTGGATTATCAGTAAATTCGGTCCATTATTGTCCTTGATAATATATATATGTTACAAGAGAAAACAACAACCTTGACCTACCATGCACCAACAGTTTGTACGAAACTGCAAGCTCAATGTTGAAGTTTGACAAATTACATACGAGCGATGTTAATTAAGATTATAGTACAGTTAAGAATATGATTTACGTTGAGTGTGTTTTATTAGTGTATATTATTATAGTCAGTGGTTTAAATCAAGTGCAACACGTTCATGAATTATCGGAGCTAACAAGATCTAACTTAGTTTAAATATAATAACCAATGTCTAGGTATCATATTCTTTGGTGACAAGTGGAACATGTGCATGAATAATCGGAAGCTAATTTGATTGAATTAAGTTAAATTAATTCCTCTATTTATTTTTTATTTTCCATAAAATACGCTGAATAACCGGATATGTTGCCTATTCATGTAGTCGAGCTGCTTAATTAGTTTGAAATGTTGTCATATCAATAAGGGAGACTAAAAAAATAATAGGTAATGACATATTATTTTATGGAGAAATTTGCTTTCATATACTTTCTATTTTTAAAGTTGTCAAAATATATTTTTATTTTTATTTTTAAAAACAACTATGATATATACTTTTAAAGTGTATTTAGCTAAGTTAGTTATAAATTTGGATCAAATTTAGTCTTCAAACCCCCAAAATTCTCATTATTTAAGGTTTTTATTATTATTTTAATATAGCTTCTAGTTTTAATTTCAACTAAAACATATATTTTATTTTAAAAACTAAATGATTAATACTAGATAATTTTACCATCTAGTTTTTTGAAGGAAATAAATTCATTAATATTAGGGCCTTAAATCACCCCGCACATACACATCGAGCCACTCCGGGCAATTGCAAGACCAAAAGTCCGAAGTCCCCGCGGGGATACGAGATTTTGCTAACGCGTTTGCAACCTCGTTACATAGTCT
This sequence comes from Parietaria judaica, assembly GCA_954871525.1. Taxonomy (NCBI): domain Eukaryota; kingdom Viridiplantae; phylum Streptophyta; class Magnoliopsida; order Rosales; family Urticaceae; genus Parietaria; species Parietaria judaica. The sequence goes on from OX940862.1 coordinate 14,778,493, forward strand.
AGGGATCCACCGAATCTTTCCCGTCGGCGCCACTTTCTTAAGCAAGCCTTCAATGCTCAAAACAGAGTTATGGTAAAAATAATAGCGTAAACATGAAATAACAAAATAACACAAACGAACTGGCGTCTAAAAAAATAACGTAAATTACGAGCGAACAGAGTTGCAACCAAGACACCGGATATAAAACGTGAACTGCTGTCAGTGCCGAGGGGTCAAATTAAGACACAATGACGGTGATGATGAGGGAAGACGATTACGAGGTCGAGAGAAAATAGTAGTCAAATTTTACGTTTTAGTCATTATTTATTTTGTTTTAAAAGTATATATCTAAACTATCTTTGAAAAGAGAAAGTATAGTTTGTTTGTTTGTTTTTTTTTTTTTGAGGGATAGAAAGTATAGTTTGTATGAATAATAAAATTAAAAGCAAAAGATATAAAAAAATAATTGTTCTATCATAAATGCAGAGAGCCTGCAAATTTCTCCGAGAATATTGTCAATTTCCACCGCCCATGAATTTCGTTACACCAGCGAATCAAACATTAATTTTGGTCCAAATATTCAGAGACAGTTTATCCACGCAAATTCTGCATTAGCCGATTTTTCAGACTAAACTTATATTCAATTTGGACTTATTAATATATCCATCAACTCATCAACGCAAATTAACATTATAAACTTCTTGCGAGCAAATAATAAAAGAAAAATCACAAATATAAACATGGGCTTGACTGATTTCTTTTTATATATATATTTGTGATTAATTACTTCTCTGAATACTGATCAATTACTTCATATGCGTCGTTAAGTTATAAGATACTAAATCCGACATAATTTTGAATTTATAATGTGATTTAGCAATTACTTTATAAATTCATTATTAATTTATTTTCATGTTAGGTTATTAAATTAATCTTCGAAAGTAACTAATGTATGCAGACATATTATCCTTACACGTACCGTCCCATGAAACGATTGATCTTGTAATGACATTCTATTCATATGCCAAAAAGGCAAAAACGTTTCAAATTGATGTCTTGCATATATTTAGCATGTGATAGCTGATATTTCAGACTAATTAAATACAGAAAAATACAAGTAAATGAGTATATACTATATACAACAACATATGTATTAGAATTAGACAAAGAGTGTGTTGGACTATAATAAGTCACAATATGAGTGGCCTACGTGATTAATTGCATATCAGTTTAATCAGCTTTGCCTGCCGACAAGCTAATCAATGTAAATAATACTCTATAGAAAAGTACCTACACTTTCGCCATTTCTAATCATTGATTTTTATTATATTTGACTGCATTTAAAATATACTATTACATTCCATTAAATATGGGTTCGTTAATTGTATATCGTTGAGTTTGCATACTCAAATATATAGAAGAATACCTTTTCGGTATTTTACTGTTGATATTTTGATATTCGCTCAACCTAGGTTACAATGATTTGTTATCCTTGTATTTAGGTGAAAATAGATAAAGCACTTCGTCTTCCATATGATCATTCTTCTCTTTAACCACATCGTCTTTGTAATTAGTTAATTAGCCTTTGCGAATATAATTAATTAATTGGCTGAAAAGAGAACAACGCACGTCGCACACACAGATATGAATCTTCTTCGCGTTGTTGTCTCCTTGTAACAAGCCCGGTGTATTCCTTGTGGATTTCTCGAGTAAATATCGATTCTTCAAGAGTCATATTTTCTCCTCTGTGGATCGGTCTAGGAAATGTCATCCTTACTTTTTGTTAGGGGTGAAATCGGGTCGGCCACTTGGTTTTTTTAAGGTACCCAGTTCCCGGATTCAAAAACCGGGTATCTAAAAATTGATACCAAAAAACCCGGTATTCGAAAACCGGGTATTTAGTTTTTGATAAACATTGTCTCATAAATAAAAACATACATCTATTGTCTTAAAATTAAAATGCATAAAAGTACATAGTCTCACGGTACTTTCTTCGTTTCCGCCATTGTTTCTTCATCTCGCGCATCAAGCATCATCAACTTCAATTACAAACATATGATATAACAAGTAAATAAAAAAAGTATTACAAGTCAAATAAACATGAGATAAATCAAATTAAATGAAATTAAAGGAAAATAAAAAGTTTAAGAAAATGGGTATTAAACCGGGTACCCGGTTTCTATCATTTTAATACCTAGTACCTGTACCCGGTTCTAAAACCGGGTACGGGTACCCAAATCTGGAATCCGGATTTGGATTCGGTTTTTACCCGGTTTTCGGGTTTTATTTTCAGCCCTAATTCTCATACCTTATTAATCGATATCTAATAGTTTAAATTAAAAAATTTATTATTTAAGACGAGTAAATGGGATCAGAATAACATAATATACTTAAGAGTAAATATCATGTCATAAATAGATAAAATCGTACAACAAATGTAACTCTTTTATACTGTTATATATATATATATTATATAGCATGTTTTATATTTGTACATATAAAACTACATGCTGTGAAGGATTCATAGATTTTACAAAACTAGGGCATATCTTGACTCATAATATGTTATATATAATTTTCATTGCATGAATTTAATTTTGTCATGAAAACTGTGGTTTGACAAAATCCCCATAAGGCGCGATATTTGATCATACTATTAACATATATTTATAATATATAGATTTCATATATAATATTATGTAATTAAATTGAAATCCGAGAAGATATCTAATTGACAAGAAATATATCTACTTTATAGAGTTGGTCATATTTAATCATAAATCTTTCGTCGCTTCTCAAGCATTCAATAATATTATTAGCTAATACAAAAACACTTTTAATAAGACTAAAGATTAAATTATATGGCAGTATCTTTTTTGGCGTCATCAAATTTCTTTAATTTATTATTGTATCATTGCTAATTAATTATATATATATAATTTATATACATACAAGATAAGAACACAACGAGCTAAAGATTATCGTTTGTATAGCAATATTGTGGATAAGAATAAGACACAAAATTAGAAATTAATATTGAACTAATTAAGTGGAGAATATCGCCATAATCAATACATTAATGAATGGATATGATTTGTAATGGATGAAATTTATGAACTCAATTATTTTCAGAACAAGCCAAATATTAGATGGGATTGAAAGAATGTAAAGAATATATATATTCAATGTCTCTGAATATTATTCATGCAGTTACATATGAAAGCAATGAATAATTATCACATCCATTCAATTATGGCTATTAATTATTAAATTATTATTCCTTAATCTTAGGTAGGTAGAGTGATTAGTAATAACTAAACCATGTTTAAGGATATCCTAGTGCTTTATTTTTCACTAAATGGTTCGATACAGCGTTTTAATTGAGGTCAAGTACTCGCTAAATAAATAAACCTAACAAGTTAATTAAGAAATATATCTTTATTGCGCGATCTCTAGTTAATTAATTTATATGCTCTCATAAAACAAACTAAATGTAACATGTAATAAAATTCAGAATTACATAGAAAACACGATAAAATGTATGTTACATATCATCTTACCGACGGCGTATGTATATGTTTCCGTCAAAATTGTTGTTACTTGTCGTGACTCGACCAAGTTATTCTCGAAAAGAAGGACGCCGAAAGAACCATTTCATATCATTATTAAGTTAGAACGGAGCATAACCACGTTATGATGGAGGGGTTTGAAACTCTCTTCTAAATCTTAAATTTAAACGTAACTAATTAATGTATTACAACATTATATTATATTTTAAAATTAATACATTAATTAATATATCATATTTTTAAATCTAAACTTAATTAGTCATATAATTAACTCAGCTCCCCTCAAAATTTTTAATTCAGTTCCTAACTCCCTTAATTAAAACTTCTAGTTCCGCCGGTGTATGACTTAAAAATAGTACAAACATAATTTCACAATATATTGAAATCTCTTGGAGTCGGTTAAGGAAAATCAGAACTTGTGTACATAATATCTATGCATCAAGCTCAAGCGTGTGGAAGATGACCGGCATGTGCAAGTGTCGTTTTTATACACCAATAATCAAAGACATATTTTCAACGATATAGAAAAGAAAAAAACTATATTTAGTTATCATATGTGCAGCTTAATTATGGTGACACTTCTGAACTCAAAATATACAGCCTATAGGAATAGGAATCATATATATTTGCAGCTACCGACACTATTTCATGCTCGATCGATGTGAAATATATTAAGCCAATGGTGTAATTAGAATTAGTAGTGAAATTAAATATACGAGAGTGACATAAGGTATATATATATTATATGATATCCACTAGATTTTCTAAAAATATATCAGTAGATACACGCTAGCTCTTTTTCTTCCTTCATGACAGAGACTGATGAATGATTATATAGTATTCGTGTGCTTATAATTTACCGAACAGCCTAAGGTTTTCATGTCATATATAATATCTATATATATTTTTGTTTTGAAATATATATATTGTATACTATATATAGTATGCTGCATAGTGTTCTGTTCTCTCAATATATATATGCACGTAGACATATATATTGTGTAGTCAGAAGGACGTGTTTGGAAATAAATAATATTGCCTATAGGCTATAACAAGAGATACAAAGTGCACGAATTTGAATTTGGGGCATGCATGACATAATTTTTTTTTTATCAATGATGAATAATTGTAATCATAAGGTAAATTTAATTAACATCGCTAAAGATATGCAACGTCTATAACCAACGATAATCTGAGAAATCCGAATTAGCTATCATAATATCAAGAGATTGAAAAAATACAAAGATATATCGCAAGAAATTTCTAACAAACTTGAGATAAATCGTACTACATAATTTAACTGTAATCACACTTATGCCTCACGCAATTAGCCAACACAAAAATAGTGAGCCCGTTTCTTTACCATTATTTTTTTTGTTATAACCATTAAAGAACGACTTGTTTTTTTTTTTTTTTTAAACTAGAACGACTTGTTATGTTAAGCGAGTATATTGGTATATCATATTGATATAGAAACTATTAAATTGTCTAATGGTTTTTACGAAATTTAGACTAGCATACATAGTATGACTATAAACAAGTTATTCAGGTTTTATTTATCTTGATTCATATTTTGTGAATGCAAATGCCTACTCATTTGTTTTAAATGAGAGTTATTTACGGCGAAAGTCACTATTTTAATGTCCATTACCATGTTTCAGTCATACATACCTAATCTCAATTTTTGATGGAAAAAATTACTAATACTGCGTTTTTGTTGTAGATCTCTCTCTCTCTCTCTCCCTCCCAAACAGTCAAGGTTGACGATTTGTGCATAATAAACCTTTAAAATAGCATAATGTTAGTAATTTTTGCCGTCAAGAATTATGTTTAGGTACAGAGCCGGCCCAATATTTTCGGGGGCCTTGGGCGAATAATTTCTTAATAATAATATACTTGCACAACGTACTATGCTTAAATACAAATATTTATTGTTGCTCCACGAAATATATTTTTTTCTTGATTTTTCTAGTAAGTATGTTATTGTTCTTGATTTTTCAAGTTTCATTACTTACAACACAAACAAGGAGACCTCTTTCATCTAATCTTATAAGCATTCTTCTACATTATATAATATTGGGGGCCTTTAAATATTGGGGGCCTTGGGCGGTCGCCCAACTCGCCCACCTATCGGGCCGGCTCTGTTTAGGTATTTACCTGCAACTCTTCGGCCAGCCTCGTAAGTTCGTAACATTCTCCGCCAATAGTTTTTAATTAATTCAAATATTATATCACAGTAAAGAATCATGGGCCGATTCTTTCAACAAAAGAAAAAAAAAGAATCATGGGCCAATAATTGGACAACACTGAGTCCTAAATAGGCTTCTTCATGGATTTTTTATGGGCTTTCAGTAGTCCTAAAAGCCTTTTATTTATTTATTTTCTGAATTAAAAAAAAAATTGCGGATTTACGAAGAACAAGTTGACTAGTGTGTTTTGAAGAATTGACGAACCACTTTCCCTTTGGAATTCGATTTTGCGTACAAAGATTTCATCGAATCTTCCTAGATCGAAGCAAACAGAGATAATCAGATCCAAACCCAATCTCTGTACGAGGTGAAGGATGGAGAAGATGATGAACATTCTTAAGCCGAAGGCGAATCCGCAGCAACAATTGCGAGATTGGCAGCGCAAGCTTCGCCAAGAGTGTCGCAACATCGAGCGCCAGCTTCGAGGTGGTTAATTATTGTATTTAATTTGAAGAATTCGTTTTCGATTTCCTCAAATCGTCCATGGATTTTGATTCGTTGGTTTGAACTTTGAATTGCAGATATTGAGAGAGAAGAGAGGAATGTGCAGAAAGCGATCAAAGAGGCCGCGAAGAGAAACGACATGGTTTCTGCCAAGGTATTTTTGCTTCTTCATTCAGTGTTTTTGTCAGCATTTTGTCTGAATTTTGTTATGGGCTTGTTTGAAAGCTCTTAAATTTAGCAGAAAATTGATTATATTTTCTGATCACTCATTAGTTAGTCAAGTTGTTTGATTTAGACTATGAATTTGTTGTTGGGGTTGGTCACCAAAATCCATTTTGTTGGCCCGACCCATTTCCAGCTTTGCGGTGCAACATATTTTTTCGGTTATTGTGGAGGGTCTGTGTTGGAATTAGGCTGATAGGTCGGATTTTGAACTAGGGCTTTTATCTAATTTGCGTTTTTAGGGTTAATGAAAACCTAATCGTCGTCATATTATATTGAACACACTCTCCGACTCCTCCTTTGTAACACTTTAAATTTAGTAAAATTCTTATCTTTTGTTCGTGGTTTCCTTCCGTTGCTATTTTTTCGGTTGATTTATAACATACAGCTTCTAAGTTGATCCGTATAAACAAATGCTTTTGTTGCGATGCTTAGGCTACTTGATGAGTTCGGTATTTAGGTTTCGGCGGCTTTCGCAGATTATATTTTGAAATGTTCTTTTACGCGTCTGATGTTCCGCCCCTGCTATTTTCGTTAGGCACTTGCGAGAGAACTTGTTAGGTCTAGGAAAACTGTGAATCGTCTTCACGAAAACAGAGCCCAAATGAATTCAATATCGATGCACCTCGGAGAAAGTGTTGGTAAGAGGTTTTAAACATTTTTGCTTATTGATTAGTTCTGCTAATGCCACATCGTCACATACATGAACGAAATGGTTTCTCGGTTCCTTGCAGCCATTTCCCGAACGGTGGGTCATCTGTCGAAGAGCTCGGAGGTTATGAAACTTGTCAATAATCTCATGAAGGCTCCGGAGGTGGCTGCCACTATGCAAGAATTCAGCAAGGAAATGACCAAGGTACCCTTTCTCGGTTAATCCTTTACTTAATGATGCAAGTAATACTTCTAAATAATCACATTACGTCATGAATTTCACATCTTGAAGAGAAGCAATAATTTTTTTATTATATGCACATGTTGACGCATTTTCGTATAAACTGGACACCCAATCATAAATTTCAGCATAATTTGCGGCTATGCCCTCATAACTTATCATGTGTCCCAGTTTCCCCTTTCAAGTTATAAATTGTTGCTCTAGTTCCTAGACGAATGCATAGTTGACTGTTTCCGTCAAAATTTGAATCATCTGTAATGGACATACCGATTCCTAGGGGAAAACTTGTACCTATTATTTATCAAAAGCAATAGCATGTGCGATCAAGCAGAAAATTACTATAGCTTTACTGCTAGCAAACTTAGGGAGAGAACTGTGATAAAAAAAAAAAAAAGTTCAGGGGGTGTAGTAGTAAATTATTCTTAACTTTAATCACTTTGCTTTTTATTTTAATAACCTCCGCTCACCTGTCTCCAGGCCGGAGTTATTGAGGAAATGGTGAACGACGCCGTAGACTCAGCGTTGGATTCTGATGACATAGAGGACGAGATCGACGAAGAGGTCGACAAGGTTCTGACCGCCATTGCCGGCGAGACTTCCGCTCAGCTTCCGGATGCCGTTCGGAAGGAGAGGATCAAACAACCGGCGGTGACATCATCGGCCGCCCGAGATGAGGTATACACAATATTACAATACTGCCATGGCCTAGCATTTTACCCGCCTTTTGTCTATCTAATTGCGTTTGCTTTGTGTCCTCAGGAAGAGCCGATCGCTGAGGGCGTTGATGACGAGGACGAGATGGAGGCGATCCGAGCCCGACTCGCCAAGGTTAGGTCATAGGCCGAGTCTCTCGGCCATTTTGAGACTGTTACACTGACAAGAGGAGCGTGAAGAAGAAAAATCTAGTGTATATGAAAAGCGGTTTGACGAATGTAACTTAAGGGCATAACACACCACGCATCTATTTAAATGTGTTATTTTGAGCTTGCCTTTTATGGTAAATTTCATTATTGAATATAAAGTATGATAGAAAAATGATGATCGTGTCTTGTTTATAAAATCCTCTGTTTATTTTTATCAGATACCTCGTAATTCTTATCAGCTGTGAACTATCAACCCTTAATTGGGGTGAAATCGACTTTAGGCCCTTTTTTTTGGGCTCAGTCTCGGTTGAAGTTTTAAACAGGATCCCGTCCGAATTTCAAAAAGCCCTTAAAAAAAAAGAATAAAAAACCCCCCAAACTCGGGCCAAGTTTCTGATTTTTCGACAAAAATGCCAGGTTTCAAACTTGAACGGGATCTCAAAGCCAAAACTTTCACCCTTTCAGTTCAGCTCATACAAAATTTCATCTTGGAGGACTTGATATGATATATATATATATATATATATATATATATTAAAACAATTTAACTCACAGACCAATTTGATCCGACTAAAATGCAAAGCCTTTATAATAATGTAATTGGTTCATCTAAGCCAATGTGGAATAGTTCTTGTTCAAGATCTCACAATATGGTGTTGCCTAACCTCTCACGCCTCATTGCCAATGCTCCCTCTATTCTGGGTAAAAGGCCAATTTTGGGGCTGCAAAAAAAAGAGGCTAACTTCTCCAAAAAAGTTATGAAAATCGGCAAAAAAACAGTAACATATTTGGGGCTGGAACAAAAAAGGCTCGTCACATTTTGGCGATTACAAAAATAAAGGAGTATATTCATCTCACATTAATAATAATAATAAAATAGATTTGATTTCTGTTCTTTTATTTTATTTTTTTGAGGGAAATGTCAATTAGCTAGGATTTTAATGCGGAAAATAAGTCATGACCATTAAATTTATAGTATATATCTCTCATATTTAATGTCTTATCTATATAGCAATATTTATTTATATCCATAAGAAGTCATGATATAGTTTTATTCAAGTGTCACTTACGTTCATTAACCAACCAAGATGACACCAAATTGTTACATAGAGGTTGTATAATTAAATAGAGATTAATTAGGACCCTAGTGATCTAGACAAAAAAGCACAATTATTTATAGACACAATAAATACGGAATAATTTATTTAACATTGCGTTATGTATAACAAACTGTTATCGATATTTAGTATGTTTCTAGTGAAGAAGTGACGTGGACGTGGAAGGCATTGATGTCTCACACGCAAGAATACCTTCCATTAATTTATTGACATTAAGCATCTTAATCCTTTTACTCTACTCAAACCCTTAATTATTCTTAGTATAGTCAATAAGACCAAGACACTAAACTCTTCATTTAATATGAGGAAAAAACTAGGTTCACACTTCACACAACGGTTAAAATCAGATTTGGAAATCAACAAGCTATCATCTAGATAGGCTAAATTAGCCATCTATTTCTAAGTAAAAAAATAAACTTACAGAATATAAATCTCATGTGAATTAACTAATTAATGTGCATACCATTTTTATCACATTGCAAGAAATGATGAATTAATGGGATACATCAGCGACTCGAGTACCTAGTTTTGTAGCAAGTGTGCCGACATATTCCTAATCTATATTTCAGAGCAATAGTACGCAAAACCCACAAAACATTATTGAGTTTAAATTATGTCCATGTCAAGTGAATATATATTTGAGCTAGAGAATTTCGAATAATTTGTGTTTTTGAAGTTTAATCGTAGACCTACATGCATCCCTCAAATAACAAACTCTAAGTGGATCAATGTGGACGAAATCGACATTGTTTTGTAGCCTTTTGGTACTGTTGCTGCTAAAAGTAGATATTGAGAATATGTCAATGAACGTAATACAAGTTTGAGTACTTATAACGTAAATATGGCTAAATTAATTCACACCTTCAAGAATATTCACCTTTACTATAATTTGATTCATGCATTTTGCATTTTGGTAAGGTTTCAAAAAAAAAAGGACTTTACAAAATGAGGACAAAGGTTTGGTTTTGGAAGGACCTAATAAAACGAGACTGAGACTAAAAACAGGCTATAAACTCGGTATATCCGGTTCTCGATTTTACCCTTACACGAATCGAAGGATTTGTAGAAATAAAACCAAGCATGTTATTATTATACAATAATTATTAGACAACATTACATGTGTTGATAATTAGGCTTTAACTTAATCATCAACAAAGTATTTGGTATGAAGCAGTGCGATTCAAAGTTGCATGTTCGAAGGTTTAGGCTTTTGGGATTCATTGCTTGCAAGCAAAGAATCCCTTGTCGATGAGCTTTTGCTGTCTACTTTCTTCCTTCCATTCACAGGCTTGAACCGAAAATAAGTTTGAAGACAAATCTATTTCACGAGAATCACAATCCTCATTGCAGAAAAAACCTACGTAGAAACAAATTGAATGTGAGAAATACGTTTCAATTCTTACGTAACTTATCAATATAGCCACATATAAAGGCACTTTGACGTGTATTTTATACTCAAAGCTTCTAAATGAATTCGAAAAAGAAAAATAACAATTATATAGGCAATAATCACCTTTAAGCTATGCGTATTGGTGTAGTTTTATTCACATTAGCATAGTTTCTACATGTTAAAAAATTTAATTTTTTTTACTTGGACCATGTGAACAACACAATACGTAATATATTATCAACATTATCAATTATCTCCAATTGTCATACATTCGAAGTGCATAACTAGATTCATTGTTTGCTTCATAATAATATCGTATTCTAGTATATTGATCTTGTCTGATAGTTAATAAGATACAATACATTTAAATAAATAATGTGTTACACACAAATTGGCATTTTTTTCTTCATTTTTCTTTAACGTTTAAGAGCATTAAGCTACTTTATGGATGAATAGGGAGTATTTTGCCGAATATTTAAGTTTACAGAAGAAGATACACAGAAATACAAAATCCAAGGACCATTTATGCCAATTACTGAAAAAGATTACAAGAACAAGAAGACCTAACGCAAGCCTCGATTACACAGCACGTTACCTTGTTGTATTGATCGTTATCAACATGTCTCTGTAAACGCTTCCTAATTAAAATTTTAGTGATAAAAATAGATAATGATAATCACACACAATATGACATATAACGAATAACTTATAATGGACAAATGTTTTTAAGCAATACAAAATCAAAGCAGTTTTACTTAACTTTGATCTAAATCTCAACTTCCACGTCGCTCTCCTATACATCACGTTTTTGCTTAAAGCAAAAAACGAAACCGAAATTATATATATATATATATATAATATAATTACCCCATAATGTAGAGATAAAAAGAAATAAAATAAAATAAAATTAACAATGACCGTTATAAAGCTACAATATGAAAACCAACATTATAAATTGATTAAATTCCCACACATTTCTTTCAAAAAAATCTAAAGCAAGAACTATGGAATCTCCATTTTCTCTCTTCCTTTCTCTTTTCATTGTCGTTTTTTTCGTGCCATTATTTTCATCAGCAAAGCCAGACGATCAGAGTAGTAATCTAGGCTTGTCTTTGAGCAATGCTTATTTCCCGAAGCTCCAAGCCGAGAAGCTCATAGCGGGGCTCAATCTCTTCCCCGACGACGAGATTAACGTCGCACCCCACGAGTTCCGGTCCTGCGCAGACGCGGAGAAGAAGATCGTCGAAAAGCGATTCGAGTTGCCCGTGGCGGGGAGTCCCGGGCCCTCAGTGAAAGAGCTCGGGCACCATGCCGGCTATTACAAGCTCCAACATTCTAAGGCTGCAAGGTACCGTAATTAATTTCATATTATTATTAGTGAATAGTCGGTTTTTTGGATAGGTTGGCGTTTTTCAACTACACATAGATGTCCATAACATAGCATTTTTTTTAATTATGGAGAAAAATATTATTTGTAAACAAATTTACTTTCTCCCCCCGGGTTCTCTGTACTTATCTCAATATCCGGCACATCATGAAAGTTTGAACCATGTATCTCGAGGATGTAATTTCGGACTTTCAATTACAGCCCGAACTCGTTTTTTTATGATATATATTAAAATGATCGATTACCTGAACTAGTTTTGATCTTTTTCGCAGGATGTTCTACTTGTTCTTCGAGTCGAGAAATAACAAGAAGGACCCGCTCGTAATTTGGCTAACCGGTGGGCCCGGGTGTAGCAGTGAACTTGCTGTGTTTTATGAAAATGGTCCTTTCCAAATTGCCAACAATTTATCTCTTGTTTGGAATGACTTTGGCTGGGACAAGGTTTTTTACTTTTAACCCTTTTATTTTTAATTCCTTGGGACTTTTTTTTCCCTCAAATATTTGGTAAGCCAATTAAAATCAATGTCTTCTTCTACTAGGCTTCAAACCTTCTCTATGTGGACCAACCGACAGGCACGGGTTTCAGCTACACCTCCGACGAGACCGATATTCGCCACAACGAAGAAGGCGTTAGCAACGACTTGTACGACTTTTTGCAGGTACAAATTTTTACATGTTCAACACTCTGTTTGATGAAATTATTTATGTTTGGCTAAACATGTTGAGTTTATATGTTTCAGGCATTTTTCGCGGAGCATCCTCAGTATGCCAAAAACGAGTTCTACATCACCGGAGAATCTTACGCCGGTCACTACATTCCCGCTTTTGCGTCTCGAGTGCACCGAGGAAACAAAGAGAAGGAAGGGATTCATATCAACTTCAAGGTAATTATAGCCAGATTCGTCAATATCATCTCGGTTTGAAATTGCTGAATTTATGAAAATCTCTTGTGTTTGAGCAGGGATTTGCTATCGGAAACGGGCTGACAAATCCGGAGATTCAGTACAAGGCGTACACTGACTATGCTCTGGACATGAAGTTGATTAGTAAAAACGATCACGACGAGATTAACAAGATGATTCCGCCGTGCGAGCAGGCCATCAAAGCTTGTGGTTACTCTCTTTGACACCTTCCATAATATTTTTTACACTAATAATTAACTTTTCCCGGCCGTATCGTTTTTTACCGCTTAAACTCTTATCAATTTGCCTCCTAAACTTATACTACAGGCGCTGAAGGCGGAGATGCTTGTGAAACTTCATACGTTGTTTGCAACAACATATTCAACAACGTCATGAGTGTCGTGGGCGAGGCAAACGTAAGAGAACTCAACAAAACCGTTTTCGTTTTTATGTACGAATATGAACTCGATTTCATACTTAACACTTCTTCGTTTTTGTCGTCGATGTGCAGTACTACGATGTAAGGAAGAAATGCGAGGGGAGCTTGTGCTACGACTTCTCGAACATGGAGAGGTTTCTGAACGAGAAATCTGTAAGAAACGCCCTTGGAGTTGGGAACATCGACTTCGTGTCTTGCAGTTCGACGGTGTATGAAGCCATGGTTATGGACTGGATGAGAAATCTCGAGGTCGGTATCCCCGCCCTTCTCGAGGACGGGATCAAGGTGCTTATCTATGCTGGAGAGTATGATCTGATATGTAATTGGCTCGGTAAGTCTCTTTTGACCTCAAATCGAATGAAGATCATCCTCTTTGCAGTCGGGTTTAGTAATTCCCGAAATTCGGTCCATGAAATCAAGTTTTTTTTTTGCGGAATTCGGTAAAGTAATTTTTTTTTACCCAAATTTAGTTAGCAATCAGTAAACCCGATTGAAAAACAGTCAAACCGGATCAAATCCAATTCAAAATCGGTTAACATGTCCAAATAATAAAAACATGTTAGCAATGATGTCTTGACAATCCAAACTTAAATAGCTATTTCATTTTTTTTTTAAATCCGAATTATTAAGTTTTGATTATGAACCAGTGAACCGGTTTTACCTAAAACCGTAACCAACACACAATATTGTTTGATAACCGGTTTCAGTTAGCTGTGATTTACTTTTGGATTCTAAATTCGGGAATGAGTTTATTTTTGGTCAATTCAGTCGGCTATTATTCCGATCACCTTTGTAGGTTTTTTTTTTGCCCGAGGCAAGTCTTACTCATTATCATATTTGTCTATTTGGTAGGAAATTCGAGATGGGTCCACGCAATGGAATGGTCCGGTCAGAAGAAATTTGCATCTTCACCCATCGTCCCCTTCAAGGTCGACGGTTCGGAAGCAGGATTGCTCAAAGCCCACGGCCCCCTCACTTTCCTCAGGGTACAATTTTCCTCTCTCGCAGTCCTTTTTGGGTGTGCTCGTGAAATACCAGATCGTAAAATCTTGTGGTGTGAAATTAAATTACAGGTTCACGATGCTGGGCACATGGTTCCGATGGACCAACCTAAGGCCGCGCTGGAGATGCTAAGGACGTGGATGCAAGGGAAACTAGCCGGAGATGAATCCGAGGACAGAATTTCACCACAGTGAAGCTTGTTCAAATTCCCTAGTTATTGGATCCAAACAAGGCCTAATAAAAAAGAGCAGTTCTTAGTTCTAAAGAACCTAAATATTTATCACTAGTTTTTGTTCATGACTTTGTAAAGTTATTCTATAATATACCAATGCTTCCAAGATCTTAACTATTTCAATTACCGAATTTTGTCGAGATTTTGGTCAACATAAATTACCGAATTTTCAGCTAGATTTAGTGATATATTGATACTTCGACAAGTTAGCGAGATCTAAGTACCAACGACATACCGAGATTTTGGCGGTATCTCATAGAACGGAATGGTATATTAAGGATTATTTACCGATAACGTCAAAATACCGCTACGCGGGCAATATATTCTGATATTTTGACGAGATGCCAAGATTTTGACAGTTTTTCATGATATAAAATGGTATATTAACCGAGAAGCTCAAATTACCGAAATACCGACGATATATACTGATATTCTGACGAGATACCAACATTTTGACGAGATGAGGATTTAAACACCGACGAAATTGGACGGGATACCGAGATTTCCGCAATACATTGTCGATTTATTACCGATAATCTAAAAATAACGAAATACCGACTATATAATATCGCAAAAATCGTAGGTACGTCAATCCTTGGTAATGAAATAGCTGAAGCAGTATATAATTCTTGAAATATCTTTCAATGATTTGTGACTCCATAGATTTCCTTGAGCGTTTCAATGGCAGGTCGAAACCCTGACCTCAAAGGAACCACCTGGGACAGACGGAGATGCTGAGCGTTCCCGCTTTTCGGCCTCGCCAACGTCACTTTCATCATTTCCCCCACGAGAATCTCACTACTCGCACGAGCTGTATCGTTAAATCGATGCCACAAAACCCATTAGATCTTGAACATAAACCCTCGATTCTGAACAATGAAGGTTTTCGCTTACCAGCGAAAGGGTGAATCTTGGCGAAGTCGAAGAACTCGTCGGCCGAGCAGCCGAAGAGAGCCTTGGCTGCTCGGTCGAAGCAGACCGCGGTGAAGACCTTCGTGTCCGACGCCACAGACATCTGAGGGAAGAGACGAAAGCAGTTTGGGTTATGGAAGCTAGGGTTTCAGCGTGGAGGGGAGGGAGAGGATGAGTACGAGGATGCGGAAGAGGCGCTTGGCTTTGGAGGAATCGAAAGCGCAGGAGTTGCAGAGAGAGTTGGGATTCTCCGGGAGAGTCTTCTCGCAGAGCGAGCAGACTCTGTAGCAGAAGCTGCTCTCGTCGATCGCCATGAGCGTGCACATCATCGTCGTTGGATTCTCAATCTCCATTGTTGCGCTCTCTCTCTCTCTCTCTCTCTCCTAAAACTGAAACTACTGTTTGCTGTTATTTTGCTTTGGTGTCGTTTACTATATCGTTGTCGTTTAAGAAAGATATGTCGTTTCAGGTGTGCTGTTGATTTCTCAAAGAAATATTTACGGGGTAAATACTCAAATCTTTTACAAGTGATTAAGTTTACCAAAAATAATACCAAAATGCAAAAAACAATATCGTGGTTTAATTTTGTATATGTCGAGTTAAAGTTTGTTAAGTTGGAAACAATCGTACATCTGTAGTTGAATTAAAATGTTTTTTTTTTCAAGTTTAATTGTATAAATATACGTGTCTCATGTACGAAAAATTAATAGAACGTGGACAAATGAAAAAAAATGCCTACGCATTTTGTATAGGGATAATAGCGGCATAATTCCTCAACCTTTACTCAACTGGGGCGGCATAGCCCCAACCCCATTTAATAGCGGCGAAAGTAACAAAAGTTAGTTTCCATCCAAATTTTACTAAAAGATGTTAACTTGGCCACGTCATTGTTACTCAGTCGCCCTGTCATCCACCACGTAAGCATGCAGCCACGTCATTAGGCAAGAAAAATTCGTTTTAATTTTCGGCGAAGGTGGGATTCGCAAGAAGATATCGCATGATTAGATATTTTTCTTGCCTAATTCCGTGGCTGCATGATTACGTGGGGGATGACATGGCATCTGAAAAACAGTGACGTGACAAAGTTAACTTCTGTTAGAAAAATTTGGATGAAAATCATCTTTTATTACTTTTGCCGCTATTAAATGGGGTTGGGGTTATGCCGCCCCAGTTGATTAAAGGTTGAGGATTTATGCCGCTATTATCCCTTTTGTATAAAAATATATACTTATTTTCAAATTTTATTTTAATATTATATTCATAATCTTGTATTATCCTTATTTCGACTTCACAGTTGTTATCTTTCGCAACTTCAAAAAATATAATTTTTTAATATTTCAATAACCACTGTTGAAAAGTTATCGTTGGATAGACCAACCAAACATCGTCAACCTTAAGTAATTTGCCTACTTTCCCGTTACACTTATCAAGTTATCTTATAAATAAACTATTGCAAAACTTTCCTATCGATTAGTTATGGACCATAAAAGTCTCATTTCAGGGATGTTTTAGTTAAATTTTTAGCTCGAAAGACAGTAGCGCACAAGTCGATAAATTAAAGGGTGGGAATGTGCAAATATTTTTTTTCCGTCTTTGGCCCGTATATAATTCATGTCGTTTTTGCTCATAGTGTTCCGGCAGTCCATGAAGAACAGAAGACTAACTTCCAGGCTTCGACACTGATTCGTGATCAAATCGGCATCCTCAACCTCTACAGTACATCAATGGAGTCTGAAAGGTATCGTTATACAATTAAGCTTGTTTCGTGATTTTTGTTTTTCTAATTTGTGTACTGATTTAGGTTGAACTTGCCCACTACCTTTTCCATGAGCTTAGAAGTCATGGGCCATGAATTAGAGTTCGCTCAGGTATGCACAACTGATGATTTTTTTGCATTTTTTTTCGTATTTTCTGGTTTGCTCAATGCTCTTCATCGTTGATTTTCGGATTCTATTACTTTCTGGTTGGGTTGCTCAGTGTTCTTCGTTTTTTTTTTATTGAATTTAATTGTTTTCTGGCATGATCAATGTTTTTCGTTGTTGATTCGCATCTTCGTTTTTCGCCTTTAACGGTTTTTTACTTTTCGATGCTCTGACTATCTGATGCCTGTGAATGTTCTTAGGAATATCAGTCATATTACCGTCCTGATTAAGAAATCTTGTCCTCGTCGGTGCAGGATCCGAACTCTAAGCATCTGGGGACGACCGTTTGGGATGCATCGCTCGTATTTGCCAAATTTCTAGTAACAACTATTATCCATTGAAATGCTATTTTGATGCTCTTCGTGTTAATGTTGCGCTGCAATTTGTCTTTGCGTGCCGTGAAGCGTCTGACGTTATGTTCGTTTGCAAATTCTCATCTCTTAGTTATCAACCCGGTTTTGTAGGAAAGGAATAGCAGAAGAGGAAAGTTCAGCCTATCTAAACTCAAAGGGAAACGAGTTATCGAGCTTGGAGCTGGATGTGGAGTAGCCGGGTTTGGTGAGTCCTGTTTCAATTAAAGGTGATTAATTATTCAAGGAAAAAAAGTTTATTAGTAACAGAAAAACCTTAATATCAAGTTTTTTTTGGCGGGATTCTTAACATATATTCGAAAACCGGTGTTAAAAGCGATCCAGGTATTGGCATCCAGTGTTCGATACTGTTTTTTTTTTTTTTTTTTTAAAACCGGTTTTAAGTGTCTAGAGATTTTACAGGGTCTTTTTGGTACAGGATTTTTAATTTATAGGTCACTACAAACTCATTTCTTATTTTTAGGATACAAAAAACGGATTTCGTGAAGGAAAACTGGTTCAGGGTTTATCTCTCGGACACCGGCTATATGCTTCCAGTTTGAAAATAAAAAAATAAAAAAAATGCTGTTATATAATCTTTCCGCTTGAAACTAGATTTGATTTATTGCTTCTTTTTTTAGGAATGGCATTACTCGGATGTGATGTGGTTATGACGGACCAATTAGAGGTTTTGCCATTACTGAGGAGAAACGTAGAACGCAACACTTCAAGGATTAAGCAACTGAGTCCTGGTATTTTCTTCAGTTATTCGTGGTTTGCATTCTCTGTTCGGTCATCTACAATCTAAACCGGGAATTTGTGTTCGTAGATTCATTTGGTTCCATCAAGGTTGCAGAGTTAAGTTGGGGAAATGAGGATAACATAAGAGCCTGTGATCCTCCATTTGACTACATCATTGGCACCGATGTTGTAAGTTAGTTAAGATCTTTCTACTCGTTATACCAATTCTCGAATATAACATACTTGGATTGGAATTCCAAATAATTGCCGATATTTCCAACTATCAATGATGATAAAGAATTAATTAATTTGGATTTAAGGTTTATGCAGAACACCTTTTAGAGCCGCTGTTGCAGACAATATTTGCACTATCGGGGCCGAAAACTACGATAATGGTACGAAACCCTACTTTTCCTCTGGATTCAGAATTTCCGTAAAGATTATTTCGGGGATTTTGTTTCGGGTTCAATTTGTTTCCTCAAAATTTATTAAAGGTGGGGTATGAAATCCGTTCCACCACCGTCCACGAGCAAATGATGAACATGTGGAAAAGAAACTTTGAGGTGAAAACCGTTCCAAGTTCCAAGGTATGTCTTCTGTTTTGCCACTTTTATGAGTGAAAAGACATGAAAGTTTCAACTTTACCTAAGTAAATAATTAATCGTATAAGCCCATCGGTAGATATTCAATAATTATGTGTTATTCCGCGGCTTGTGGCTTGTATTTACCTACTTGAATTATTGGCAGTTATGCCCCATGAACCTTGCTCATTGGTGCACTTTGCCCCTAAACTTTAGTTTTTGGCAGTAATGCCCCATGAACCTTGTATTTACCTACTTGAATTATTCAATAAACAAGTTAACATTTGTCGTCAAATTTTTAACGCATAGAGGGCAATTCATAACTTTCTAAAAGTTTAGGGACTTTACTATCAATTACTACTCTAATTTGCACTGACCAGTGACCACATCACTTGTTCCAGATGGATGACACTTACCAACATCCAAGCATTCAAGTTTATATTATGGGAATGAAGCAGCAACTAGCAAGTAGAACCACAGAAAGTACTTCAACAGCCGTTGATGAAGAAAACGGAGAAGAAAATAACGAAGAAGAACAACCAAGAGCATGTACCGTAGAAAACTTGTCCCAAAAAACGGATGAGAAAATCGAAGAAGGTGATAGAGATCCAGGTGAGGACGGAACTGAAGATGGCGAGACAGAGACGAAACTCCCGAAAGAGGCACTCAGTGAATGGGAAGCCAGAAGATACGGTTCCGAGGCTGCTCGGCTTCTGCAAGACATCAAAATCAGCTGATGCGAGAGTTGATTCCATGTTTTTTTTTTTGGTATGATGTTTTTTTTTATTATTATTTAATAGAACCATATACACAACTTGAAACATTTTAGAACATATTGAAATTCTGAATTAATTTCATTGGCTTTCAATTATCTTTATAAAATACTAGTATATGAATATGTACTCCAAGTAGGCTTGAAATTTGACAAATAAATCGTTTATTGTTTAATGATTGGGCGAGAAATTATTACAAAATAATGGTTCAAGAGTTCCTCGAGAACTCCGACAACACGACAAGTGTACGAGCCATATGAAATATGATAACGGTTTCTATCCCCGAAATCTACATTATGTTTATCTGCGAATTGTTGACAACTGGTTGAATAAGTTCAGTGCCGTTAAACCGTCGATCTCTGCTAGAACTGGACACGCCGTCATCGCCAGAGAAGCGGTCCATGTGAATTCCGAGGAAGGAAACAAGCGGTTCGGCCCGGGACTTGCAAATGACAAGCCTTAGAAACCGAGACTTCACAGTCTGAAACCTAAGCAGCCTCTGATACCCCACCGTGGTCCCATCAGCCACATTTCTCCACTCCCCGTCTCCGTCCTCGACAATCTCAACCCGGAACTCGGCGATCCTCTGACCCATCTGAATCGGCTCTTGAACTCTCACGACATTGAAAGTCACTGATTCTTGAAGATCAATATACAAAATCCATTCAGCCTGGCCCCCCTCGGGCGCCCAATACGTCGAAAGGCCTTCTTCGAGGACGTTGTAGGGATTGAAACGGGAGTCCCCGTCGCCCCTCGTGCTGCTCCCGCGGATCAGCGCGTTCGAGGCCAGGTTGCGAGAGAATATGGAGTTTCTGAGCTCAGAGAACTCTCGGAGAACTTCAATGTCTTCGGGCGATATCAGGCCCGAAGAGTTCGGAGGCACATTGAGCAGCAAGAGGCAGTTCCTCCCCGCGGATTTGTAGTAAATGTCAAGAAGCGTTTGCGCCGATTTCGGAGCCTCCGACGGATGCCAAAACCAGCCCGGCCTGATGGAGACGTCGCACTCCGCGGGGACCCAATCGTGCCCAGCCGGATCTCCCTGTTGCGAGTACCTGTTCGATAAACCGATCACCAATCGCGAACTCGTCCAAATCAACCGAATTGGGGAGAGAAACGGAATCAGCAAACTCACTGAGGATCGGTGCCGCCGATCTTGGCATTGGAGCAGTTGAAAGGGGACCAGCAAGTCACCCCGGCCACACCGGCCTCGTCCCCAATCCACCGGGCACCGGGACCGGCATCGGAGAATATCACCGCCCCGGGCTGAAGCTGGCGAACGAGGCCGAACCACGACTCGAAGAAGTACTCCATGTCCTTCTCCCCCTCCCCCTTGGCGCCGTCCAACCACACCTCCGCGACATCTCCGTATCTGAAATTCACCGAACCCGGTTAATCCCGAGATCGAAATCCCGTAATACTTTACACGGTATCAGAGTCCACTGAGCTCGATCGACCTCGTGAGCAATTCGGTCATCTGACCAACGTAGAACTCGTTGTACTCCAAAGTCCGTCCGTACGATTGCTCGTGCCGATCCCAGGGAGAGAGGTAGAGCCCGAGCCCGAGCCCGGCGTCGGTCGCCGCCGACGCCAGGTCAGCAACCACGTCGCCGGTGCCGGCGCGCCAGGAGGAGGATCGGACGGAGTAGTCGGTGTAGTCGGACGGCCAGAGGCAGAAGCCGTCGTGGTGCTTGGCGGTGAGGATGACGCGCGAGAACCCCGCCTCCTTGGCGACCCGGACCCACTGCGCGGCGTCGAGCTGGGTCGGGTTAAATACGGTCGGGTCGGCGTGGCCCGTGCCCCACTCGGAGTCGGTGAAGGTGTTGGGGCCGAAGTGGAGGAACATGGCGATACTGCCCTCCTGCCATCGGAGCTGGGAGGCGGAGGGCAGGGGCAAAATGGGAAGAGGCGGAGGGACTCTGGCTGAAGAGAGTGAGGAAAGTAGAAGAAGATAGAGTGAGAGAGAATGGTGGCTCCGATGAAGGGACGTCCTCTTCTTCTTCTTCATGATGGCTCCCTCCGATGACCCAGAGCTGGGCTCTTTATTAAATTAAAGAGAATACTTTATCCATATTTAATCATTCGGTTATATTTCTGTTTTATGATACAATATTTCTTGTGTTAGTACCAAATAAACCTTTACCCTACTAGAGGTTAGGTATGAACATAAAATATTTTTCGCAAAAAAACATCGGAAATCTTACAAAAGAGTTAGATATATGCAAAATTACAGTCATTTTAAAAAGTGATGAACTAAATAAAATAAAAAAGATAAGTTGAATGAAGGGCTTTTAGAATTGATTGCCATAAAATAATAAATACATAAGAAAAGATATATAGCAGCATATTATAATTAGAATTTAATTGTTTTTATTTGGTAAAAAAAATAGTTATTTATTATCACGTTTTAAAAAAAGAATTGATACTTGTAACATAAATATTATTTTGTTGTATTATCAGGTATCTGAGAGCAAAGTTACAAAAGCCTAGAACAAGTAAACATTCCATTTCCAACAAGAAGAGAACGAGACTTTTAAAGTACGACAAAGTATTCATGTCAAGACAATTACAGTTCCAATAAAATATGGTAATTTATTAATTTTGATCGAGTATTAGTATTACAAATCTAAACTTTTAACTTTAATTTTTTCTTTCAATTTACTAAAGATTTGACGAAAATTTTCTCAGTATAGTCGTCCAATCGGTTATTAAATTACAACAACACGATCGATAATACTCATAAAACCAAACGTCGTTTTCGGTCATAGCATCTTAAACATTGATGTTCTATGATTGTTGATGAACTTAGGAACACAGTTTAGGATAGTAGATAAACTGCCACAAGCTATGTTAAAAAATGTGAAAAAGACTTAGAGCTAGTTGTGTAGTTGAATATTTCAAAAATGTTTGCCGTAAATCATCAAAATGTGAAAACGACAACATAGAGACCATAGTTTTAGGAAAATAAAAATCATGGAAATATGAAATTATGATCATATACAATGAAAGATTGAATGAAAAGGAGAAATGTGTAATTTATAGGACATGAAAATGAGATCGTGATGTGAAATACGACATTAATGACATAATCATACTGTAAATAAAAAACCCTAATAAAATATAGATTGCCAAGTAAACGATAAAAACTGAACAAAAACGTATAAAAACGACAAACAGATTATGCCCATCCTCTAAAATATCAATTACAACGGTGACATTTGAGAACGACAACAGAAGATCTTGCGAAGAGAAGAAACGACAATGCTGAGATATGAATCGTATGATGTTGATTGTTGAGATGATGACCTTAAATTTTAGTTTGTAGCTAGGAAATGAATTCACAGTAAGGCCAAAGAGGATTAGATATATAACTTACAAAGGATGATATAAATAGAAAATGAAGAAATTATAAGATAGATGATTTGTACGAAATACGAAGTATATAGAAAATTCGACGAAGATAAAACCATGGAAAATAAAGACAGAAGGCATATAAATGTTTTGAAGTAAATTGTGTGTAGTTTGGTCATAATCAATTTATTTAAAAACAAAGTCAAATAATTAAACTCTTTGTTTTGAAGTTAAGATATAGATTACGACTTTTCAATTCTCGAGTAGATAAAAAGCACGAAAATAGAAGAAATCTCTTGAAATTTCAACAAAAAAAATCATCGAAACACTTGTGTTCGGATTTAGGCTATTGCTTGTTTATTTTAAGTTCAAATTGAATTATTTAACTAAATTTTAAATTATAACATAGATATATACATTTTAAGTAGTTTAAAGGATTTGTTTGATAAAGAACTTCGTTTTTTTAAATATTAAATTAGATTGAGTTGTAATATAGTATTTTTATCATATTTTTAAATTGCTGCTTGATAAATTATTTAGTTTTTCATTTTCTTATCTCCAAAAGATAACATGTATTGACGAAGAGACGATAGAAAAGGGTCATCCGTGAATAGATGATGAGTCGTCTTCGATGGGCGAATGTTCTCCGCAAAGGGGCGATGATGGTAATCAGCGAAAGAGATGTCAATGAAGGGTTGACGCATGCATTGTCGGAAAGGCGAAGGTCAAAAAATGATTGAAAATATATATATAATTATTCGGACAAAACACCTAATTTGTAATATACCTGTTTGAATCGTGGTTCGAAAATCCCGATAAACTCTGGGCTTGCCTTCTGCCGTCGTACCGGAGTTATCGAACCTAATCCCAATATTAGAGTTGAATTTTCACAAATTAAATAGGTTTGTTAAGTGTGAGAGCGACATTTGGAAAAGATGTGAGGTTTGCTTCCTTAACTACTCCCGTGCTGCTAAAGTAATCGACAAATGACCAATTTGCATTATTTGAGTTGACACCTTCTAAACCTCTCATTCTCATTCTCAAAGCGTCAAAGTCAACCACTCCTTCAAAAACTTAATTAAAAGTTTCTCATATTTTTCGTGCATTAAAGTCAAGTAATCAGATTCCAAAAGTCCATGATTTGACTGCACTAATCAATCTAATTGTCTCGTCTTCAGTGTCTCACAGCACTAATCCCACTCTCTAATAAGCTCAACTATGTGATTAATCAACACATCTTTCTATTCACCTTAATCAAACTACATTGCCGAACTTAATATTATTATTAACAAAATTTCATTTCAAGAAATTAAAATTAGAATC
Organism: Parietaria judaica; assembly: GCA_954871525.1. NCBI lineage: Eukaryota > Viridiplantae > Streptophyta > Magnoliopsida > Rosales > Urticaceae > Parietaria > Parietaria judaica. Next base: position 14,803,131 of record OX940862.1, read on the forward strand.
TACAATTTCATAAATTTTAGTCAATTGGCCCCTAAGCTACATAATAAAAATGTTGGTCACAAGCTCTGTGACAAGCAAGCTTGACTTTGTCTGTGAGTCACGGACGCTACACTTGACTCAGCCTATCGGGATTGACTTTCAGTCAACACCCGAGGACAGGAATCAAACCTCACACTCTATATAAGTCTCATCGGTGAAGCGGTTATGATCAACCCAGAAATAACAGAATCACAACGACTTAGAGAGAGAGCCAAACAGATTCTAGAGAGAGAGACTCTGAGAGGATCTTAGAGAGAGAAACCCGTGGAGTGCCAGGAAAGCTCTGAAGAATCACCGGAGAAGAAGGACGCGGTGGAACGCGACGGAGAATCACGACGGAGACGAAGGCGACGTACAGTGCTTCGAGTTTCTCAGAGGTGGTCATCGCGGCGTCATGGATCTTCTTCAAGGTTGGTGATTCGTCTCTATCTCCGTGGATCGGTTGAGAAACCCAAGGGAATCGTACGGGGATTGTACGTGGTGGGTTAACCGTAAAGAGAGAGTCTGTACAGTCGGGAATCGACCAAGACGGTGTCGCCGGAGGAGTGTGACGGAGTTAGCCGTGGGTCAGAGAGGTTCGCCGAAGAGAGACGACGGAGAAGAGACCGAGCAAGGGCCACGACGGGGAGTATCAAAGATTGAGTCTTGGTCAGAATCAGAGAGTCATCGAACTTCAGAAGAGAAGAAGAAGCTGTGATCGACAAGGCGTGTTTAGCTCTTTACGAAAAGGGGTATCGTTGTAGAAAGGGTGTATTTCTGGGGAAAGTACCCATCTTTGAGACTTTTGTACAAACCTTGTGTGTTGTGTATAAATAAAGTAGATTCTTGTCCACTGTTATTAGTTTGTCATAATTCCGCAACTTTTGCCTTCTTCAAGAAGTGAATCTTGACCGGGTTGTTGGTGAAATCCCAACAAGTGGTATCAGAGCAAGGAACGTCGTCGAACCGTGGACGGGTTCGTCGAAGGATCAAGAACCGGATATCAAGATGTCAGGGGCAAAGTATGACATGGAAAAGTTCACTGGAAAGAATGACTTTGGTCTCTGGAAAATGAAGATGAGGGCGATGATGGTTCAACAGGGAGTGGATGTGGCTCTTCGCGACGAGAAGGATTTGCCGAAGTTCTCGTCCGATGAGAGGAAAGAGGAGATTTTCCAGAAGGCACATAGTGCTCTGATTTTGAGCCTCGATGATCGTGTCCTGGGGGAAATCACCGAGGAAACCACTGCCCGAGAGATTTGGCTTAAGCTCGATGAGCTGTATAACACGAGAAGTCTCAACAGCCGGCTTGTGCTCAAGAAGAGATTGTACTCGTTCAAGATGCCACCGGGGAAATCCTTTGAAGATCATTATGATGACTTCAAGAGGATCATCTTGGATCTCGAGAACTGCAAAGTCAAGATCGAGGGAGAAGACAAGGCATTGTTGTTGCTTGGTTCTCTCCCCGACGACTATGAAATCCTCTACGACATTCTGGTCTTCGGAAAGGAAACCCTTACCGTCGGTCAGGTTACCGACGCGATAAAGGGTAAGCTTGAGAAGAACAAGTTCGTCAAGCCGGATCGAGGAGGAGAGAGTCTCTCGATGAACCGAGGAAGACCAGAGAAGAGGGATAAGGCGAACTGGACGCCATCGGACAGATCAGTTTCGAGAACGAGGAGCTTCAAGTGTTATCATTGCGACAAGGAGGGGCACATGAAGAGAAACTGCCCAGAACTAAACGCCAATAGACCCTTTGATAAGAACCGGAAATCAGAGGCGGCATGCTCGACGCAGTACACATTGGAAGTGGATATGCCCGAGGTGCTAAACGTCTCGACGGGAGTTGTGCCAACAGCATGGATCCTGGATTCAGGAACCTCTTTGCACATGAGTGGAGTGAGAAGGTGGTTCGAAGAGTTTCAGGAAGACGATGGGGGAAAGTCAGTCTCCAGGGGCACCGAAGAGTGTTGCTCGGTAGGTGGAGTTGGCACCATCAAGTTGAAACTCGAAGATGGGTCATCGAGGACCCTGAACCAGGTTAGATTCGTACCCAACCTTAAGCGAAATTTCATCTCACTTGGAATGCTTGAGGATTTGGGGTATGAATGGAAAACAGTGAAGAGTGGCTTGGAAGTTACGATGGGCGGAAAGCTGTTTCTCAGCGCTTATCGGAAGAATGGGATTTATATCCTACGAGGAGCTACGGCCGATAAGAAGGGTTTTTCGTTCGAGGTGGAGCAACCCGAAGAGGCTTATCAAGAAATCTCATCGCGAGGATGGATTCCCGATAAGATGCCAAAACTAATGAAGGAAGTTCCGATGACTGGAATTCCCGATGAGGTGTCGAGAATCCCCGATGAGGTTTTTCGACAATGTGGTCCAGCGATGAGAAGTGTCCGAAGAGGTAGGTCCGATGAGCTTACCCGAACACACGTTCACGACAAGGTCTCGCGACGAGACTTCAAAAATAAGGCACTCGAGCAAGCTGCTCGAATAGGGACCACGAAGAGGGCTGTTCGGAAACCCGACGAGAAGAACCAAAGGAGCCGCGACGAGAAGCGTCGCGATGACTTCCTCGAAGAAGAGGAACAGCGAGCAGCGGCAAGGCAAGCTAAAAGCGATGACGAGAAAGACGATGAGCTAGCCCAGAATAAGGAAGAGCGAGGAGATAGCACAGCGACGAGGAGTTCCGCTGGTGATGAATCTTCGACAAGCACTCTCAACACAGAGGATTGGCGAGAAGCCATGAAGAAGCTCTCCAGGGTTATCGAGGAAACCTTGGCTATGGAGCGAAGAGGAATGAAGACAAGGTATCTTCAAGAAGAGGGCCAGGATACTTCATCGCAGCACAAAGAGAAGACCTCGACGGGAAAAGAGGTGCGTTTTGTGGCTGAAATTGAAGTGGCTAAGGAAGGCTTTCGGAGCAAAGCTATCATCGAAGATTTCGATGAGGAAGAAGACCTGTTCGGGGTTTGTGGTCTCAAACTCGAACAGGAAGGCGATGGTGGAGGTTGCCCGAGCTTCTAAGCTCGGGGTGACAAGGCTGATGAAGAGTTAGCGTCAGAGACTCAAGGTGGAGATTGTTGGTCACAAGCTCTGTGACAAGCAAGCTTGACTTTGTCTGTGAGTCACGGACGCTACACTTGACTCAGCCTATCGGGATTGACTTTCAGTCAACACCCGAGGACAGGAATCAAACCTCACACTCTATATAAGTCTCATCGGTGAAGCGGTTATGATCAACCCAGAAATAACAGAATCACCACGACTTAGAGAGAGAGCCAAACAGATTCTAGAGAGAGAGACTCTGAGAGGATCTTAGAGAGAGAAACCCGTGGAGTGCCAGGAAAGCTCTGAAGAATCACCGGAGAAGAAGGACGCGGTGGAACGCGACGGAGAATCACGACGGAGACGAAGGCGACGTACAGTGCTTCGAGTTTCTCAGAGGTGGTCATCGCGGCGTCATGGATCTTCTTCAAGGTTGGTGATTCGTCTCTATCTCCGTGGATCGGTTGAGAAACCCAAGGGAATCGTACGGGGATTGTACGTGGTGGGTTAACCGTAAAGAGAGAGTCTGTACAGTCGGGAATCGACCAAGACGGTGTCGCCGGAGGAGTGTGACGGAGTTAGCCGTGGGTCAGAGAGGTTCGCCGAAGAGAGACGACGGAGAAGAGACAGAGCAAGGGCCACGACGGGGAGTATCAAAGATTGAGTCTTGGTCAGAATCAGAGAGTCATCGAACTTCAGAAGAGAAGAAGAAGCTGTGATCGACAAGGCGTGTTTAGCTCTTTACGAAAAGGGGTATCGTTGTAGAAAGGGTGTATTTCTGGGGAAAGTACCCATCTTTGAGACTTTTGTACAAACCTTGTGTGTTGTGTATAAATAAAGTAGATTCTTGTCCACTGTTATTAGTTTGTCATAATTCCGCAACTTTTGCCTTCTTCAAGAAGTGAATCTTGACCGGGTTGTTGGTGAAATCCCAACAAAAAATATAATTATGTGTATATAGTACGTGAATATTCTCACTAATGTTTTTAAGTCGAAATTTGACTAGATTGCGTTTAAGTGAACTATAATAAATCGTAATTATTGTGAGAAATACCCTAATACCCTAAACCTCTGTCGAGCTTGAGTTCAAAATTCAAATGTCTTATTCTTCCTACTGAATAAGCTTTCATCGTTTATGTTTATCTTCTAGAAGTGTTATCAATAATAATAAAGCTATAATGGGCACATATTAATCCACAAATGTCAAATTTATCAACCAAGAACTAAAATACAATATGTGTATATATATATATATATATATATATATATATATATAAGTAGGCCTAGATGGGTAATTTGGTAATTAGAAGGCTCCTCTCTGCAATTAGACTGATTGATTGATACTCTCTCTCTGTTATCTGATCCAGACTCTACGAACAAAACCCACACGATCGTTTACAACTTCGCTTAATGTTTTTTTTCTTTTTGAAACTATAACTTCGCTTAATCAACCACGCCTTCTAATATCACGTGCAGTACACGCTCCCGTACATAAGAAGACACGTGTCCTTATGGAGAGCAACGCGCTTCGGAGTAGCACAAATCCTGGGAACTCGCTGCGTGGACACGTTTCGAGCAGCCGGGGAGTGGACGAACTTTGATGGCGATGTTTTGTTTTCTCCATGCGCGGCTAGTGACATCAATGTTGACGTTACAAGCTTTGACTTTTTACACTAATTTGTAATTACACTATTCGTTTTTTACTTACTTTATTTTTCACAATGTGAAACGGCAGGTAGTGATTACAAATATATCGTCGTATGGAATCTGAACGACGTTGAAATAAGTATGTTTTTTTAACAAACTTTTGAATCACACAAAAAGTTCCAATTTTAATAACAAATTATGTAAAATATGAAGATTTAGAAGCTACGTTGAGTAGATTTTAAATTTAGAAAAACAAAATGATGTACATCGTGGACTGAATTCTTGTATATAATGTTATTTTACGACTTAGCTATTTTAAGATTCATCGGCTATAAGACGTAAGAACCCAATATCTTGTTTTCTTGTTATTTATTGATTCACTTTCCGTGTTAATTATCTTTCTTTTTTTACAAGACAAACCATATATCAATTATGTAATTAATCAACAATAGCATATAGCATATTATAATTTGGTTTCTATCATCTTTTTTTATAAAGGATATATGAATATATATTTTTATCAATTTTGCACTTGAATTTATTACCTCCTTTTACACACGAGAACCATCTTCACAAAAAAAAAAATAATAATAATATGATGCAGAACACCAAAAAAACTTATTATAGAACTTCTGTAACAAATATCTTTAATTACATTATTACGTATAGATGTTTTAATAGTACACTATATAATACATATACATAGTGTAATGTGCGGTTGAGTTATAATTATATAGTCCTAGACCTAGATAGTCCACACATAATTTTTTTAGAGGAAGCACTACACTGCACGTGTAACAAGGAGCGAAGTCAAGAATTATCGTAAGGGAGTAAGGGAGCAAAAATAACATCGATTTACATCTCTTTAGAGGGTTACCGTTAATAGAGTCGGCCTTAAAATAATGGGGGCCTAAGCAAAAATAAATTTTTTAAGACCCTCTAGTTATACAATTTTATATATCACAAATATTAAACATGTACTACATTATAATAAATAAATATGGCAAACTAAAATAAAATTTAGGACCCTTTAACAATCACGTAAATATGTTGTTGTTTTTTTATAAATAAATATGTTGTTAATATATACAAGTCTTAAAAAATAATAAACAAGTAATAAAAGAATCCTTATTTTTTTTTCTCAACTTCAACTTACGACATCGTTTTCAAACCGAATATACTTCTTCTTCCTCGTAAATTTATTTTATTTATCATTTACTTGAGAATTCGGTGTCGCTTATTCTCAAAGAAAAACACTACACATGTAAAATACACTAAACAAGAAAAAGTAGACTCAAAGTCCAAAAAATAAGTACATAAATATGAAATTAGACAATCTAGAGAAAAAAAAAAAGACTCGGTTTAAATTTTAAGGGGGCGAATTCGATCTTCCGAGATGAACTTAAACGGTTAGACTGACAAGTAGGGGCGGCTACCCCAAGTCATCATAATGTGGCCTCGCCGAGGCACTTGTGCACTCGCACGTGCCTACACCGAAATTGATAGATTTTCATCACCAAGCTTAGTTGTTGCTATCTTAATTTATTTTGTTGATAAATCATGTAAGTTTTCCCATGAATAACACAACGATGAAAGAAAAGCATCATAACAATAGATTAAATACTTTTGATTTACCAAAATAAACACCTACCCTTCCTACCCTTCTCTGTAATTATACAACTGAAATGACATTATATATATATATACTCAATAAAATGTTATGATTTATTAAATATTTACAGAACCTCATATATGTATTTTGTTGGAAGTATATCCTAAATGTTTAGTTTGCCAATATACAGATGTAATATTTTATTTTTTGATAAAATAAGCATTAAGTTTTTGCAACGTATTTAACAATATCGGCGCTGCACTCGATGATCTCAAAGGTGTCTGTGACGTACTTGGCGGTGTCGAGGGCGCACCCGGTCGCGAGTATACATCATCGACATCAAGAACGCCGATTGTGTATCGTCAATATCGCCGAGTATGTCACCGATAACATAAAAAACGTCGAGTGTGTCACCGTTACAGCCGAGTATGTCACCGATACCGTCGAGAACACAAAATATGTTGCCAACACGGCCGAGTACGTTATCAATCATATATTTATTTCTTTGATAATTGATTTAAAATATTTTTTCATTTTATTTTTAAAATATTTTTATTCATTAATTTTTAAACATTAGAATATAGCTTTTTTTTGAATTTTAATTGTTTATACGGTGCTTCCTTTGAAGCAGAAAGCTGGCTCCGTCGCTGCTCGCCGTTGCATGTAACGAGATAATTGTTAATAAACTATGAATAACAATTCATTTTTTCTCAAAAGATTCGTAGTCGTATAATATCATAGATTTTAAAAAAAAATATGGTCATAAGTTGAGAAAGATTTAAAGTGTATTGTTTTCTCTTTGTGCAGGTTCTAACTCTCACATTTAATTTTTTTTTTATTATCTTTATGCTATTTTTGCTACATGCATATTTGGGCCCCCCTGCTTTCCTTATATATATATATTTATAAATATTTAATTGCATATTGTTATTTAAAAAAAATAAATTGTAATCAGTATCTAAAGACCAGAAAATAATATCAAGGACCAATTTTGTCTATGTCGAGTTAACTGCGTGTATATGTTATACTTGAGAGTTGAGACATGTCTACATATTATTTATTCAATTAATTTCTAAATATATATTCAAGATGTCCATTAAATTTGTGACATTTACTTGACATGGATTATTTGAATTGTACCTTTTTGCGGTCTCGAGTATAGTTGTCATTAAAGAAGATTGAAAATGTACAGATATACTTGGTATAAAGTTAGGTACTTATGGCACAAATCTCCATTATTATAAGGACATAAAGACATATATTAACTCATGAGAAATAATTGTAGCATATGATCTGGAACGAAAATGATTGCCTCGCAAAGTAGATATAGATCTGTATATGTAGCAAAGGTCAACTAAAATGGTACACCAAACTAATTATTAGATATGACGTGTGTGTATATCGACTATGTATAATCGTATATAGTAACCATATATACAAATACAGTACAGAGTACACATTATATACACGACATACGTGTATTGAAATTACAATAAATAAATCGCCCATTTATGTTGAATCGTATGCCTTGAAATTACAATAAATAAATCGCCCATTTATGTTGATGATTCACTTTGTAATACGTGCATGGATACATTTATTAGTACGTTTACGCATGGATATATTTTGTTATATATAATTTGGATTTAGGTACATTGTGTATATATATTGTTTTGACTCTAATTATATTGTTTAAATTTAATCACATAATTTATTAAAATTTTATGTGTATTTTTATAGTAAATAGTAGATCGTGGTGGTATATTTCTAAATTAAATTTACGACAGCACTGTATTTTTATTTGAAGATAACAATAACAGTGAATTTTTGCATACTAAATTTGTAAAATATTTCTCTAATAAAATGAATACAACAGACATAATTGAAAGCCACACGTGAGAGTCAACCAAAGTAAAATTATTGAAGCAATCCAAAAGAAGACAAAGGAAAACAGAAAAGTCACTTCGTGACCTATTTAGTCTTTCATCCATTGCTTTTAGGAATAAATCTATGCATATATTATATACCATTTATAAATATAAGATTATTTTATTTCAGTCGATTAAGTTTAGCATAGAATAATTTAAGTATTAAAGCTTTCACACATTTCAACGAAAATTAGCTCAATGCATGACTTTCACAAAATGGCATTTATTTACTCAGTTATTTATTATTAGTTTTTATCATTAAAAAAACTATATACCCATACTTTTTGTATCTAGCGTAATTGTTCATTTACATATCAAAGTCTCGAAGCAAGTTGATCCGCTCAGAATTTTGCATTATCTATATATAAAAAAAACGTTATATATATATGCAGGAATTAAATTTCTGTTAAATTTTATTAATAAATATAATAGGTTCAAAAAAAATATATGAAACATTACAAAATTGCTGCAAAATGAGACGATACCAACTCATTATGAGGCGATATCGCCCCACACAATGATTATAACGGTCTTATTTCACAATGACACAATTTAAGATATGTGATGCGTATTTTTCGGAGCGTATAAAAATTTAGCCCCAAAGGAAAATGCACCAAAAATGCCAAAAACAAATAAAGCCCAAAAAATCAACTTTGACCTATTTTGGAAAAGTCAACCAAAACCGGTCAAAAAAGCCGATTGGGCTCTACTTGGAAAAGTCAAAAGAGTTGACTCAGAAGGTCAACCGGAAAAGTCAACAAAATCCATCAAGAAAGTCAATAGTCCGACCCGGTAAAAGACGAGTATGATCCGTCTAAAAAATTTGCCTTTGGGGGTTGTCGCGACCCCCGAAGGCAAAATTCATGCATTTTAGGGTTGCGGCGACCCCCAAGGCTAAAATTCATGCCTTCGGGAGTCGATGCGCCCCCGGAAGGCATGAATTCAAACTCCGCGTCCTCTATAAATACGAGGGTACCCCTGCCACAGTCGCTAAGCACTCGCGAAGCCAAAAAACCTACATTTCCTGTTTATTCATAATTTTCGACTCAAATACTCGACTAATGTTGCGCGTCGGAGCGGGCGACAAATGACTCCACCTCTGTTCCCCTCTAGAATTCACGTTTTTTAATCTTTTTACAGGAACGGAGGCAGGTCATGCAGGGAAGATTTTTGGCCCATCAAGACCGAGGATCAAGCTTGAAAGCCCGGTTCCACCGTCATGCGGACATCGGGCCCGGCCCAAAATCAAGACATGGGCCTCATTCAATTTAATCGATTTTTAGACATTACTAGATCACTATCGTTTCATATCGCTATAAGATTCTCGCAACGCACAAATTTCACGTGTTTCATAATTTTCACATACCAATTTTTTTTCTTCTAAATATTTATGGGGATTTGCTTTCCCAAATTACGTGTCCTATAAGAGAAAATAGCATCAAACTAAAAAATAAAAATAAAAATTGGATAGGACTTCACATAATTGAGAAGTCTACGTACTATATGAAGACACTAGTTAAAGCGAAGTCTAAGTACTTCACACTTTAAAAACACTACTTAAAGAGGAGTCAAGTACTCTACAAAAGACATTGGTTTCATTTCATATATAGACAAGCACGTTTTTTCTTTTTCTTTTTCTTTTTTTATTTTGGTGTCACAAAGCAATGACTACGTAAATCCAAAAAGGGTTCATCTTTGTATGCCCCAAAAAATCAATTAGCCATAGGATCGTATTTGATATATTATGCCTTTAGCTAGGGCTCTAATATTCCTACACTTTGAAACCCAAGCGTCCTATATAATGAAGCGTATATATATGACTATATATCAACATGCATGTTTTGAGATCTCGCTTGCCTATGCTAACAAGTTAAAGTTAGGCAATAGCTATGTTTGTGATGCGTCAACGCCAATTTCCAAAAGATGGCATTGATTAGTCACGACTCTCAAACACACCTGAATCATATTCATCACTTTAATTATAATATATATAAAGCATCTCGATGGGCCCATATCTAAGTGTGATCATTCTCATCAGTTACTACGATAAGGGTACATTTTCATGCACAGTACTTGAGGATATGATCAGAAGAACTATTGCTCATGATGATGATGAGTAGTGTTTGCGAATGGTCATTCACTCACGCTTCAATGATATTCCAAAGAGAAAGAAAAAATAAAAGACAGAAGACTTGATAAGAGCTAATTTATGGTGATGATGATGATCTACGATGTGTAGCACAATTCGATTCCACGCTATGAAATCTTTGGAAAGAGTGGTTGTACTTGTTCAGGTATCATCAGATCATCAGATGGCCTCTTCAATTTAATTTTATTCCCTCTTCATATATTTATATATGCTATTCCCTGATCTTAAGTGGTAAATTATACATGTTGCTTCTTTTAGATGAATAATATTTCATATTATTAACTTTATTCGACTATATAATCGGATGAGTAGCTTTTTATAGTTCGAGAAAACATCATAATCTTAATAATAAAATTAAAAAACAAACAAAGAAATTTGTACACATTTTACGGAAAACCCTAATTTAGGAAGCTATGATAGAAAAATAGAGGTATAACGGTAGAAAGAAATAAAGTCTAAACTCTAAAAAGATAAATGACACGTGTTAATATTAAGTTAATGGGTTAATTGCGGCATAAATACCTACCTTATGGTCAAAGTTGTTGTCATGTATCCAACCTCAAAAAAATACGGTGATACTACCCAACAAATTGTTTTGAGGCCAATATCGATATTTCTTTTTCCGTTGATTTGAGTCACGTGTATGCCTTCTTTGCCATGTGTTTGCTGCATTTTTTAACATTTTCATTTGTTTTGCTTCTTCCATTATAATTCTTTACCCACTATACTTAAAAACCGAGGATTTAAATCCATGGTTAAAATCTAATATTTATAATTAAACATTTATATTATATAATTAAACATTTATATTTCAATAGTATTTTAGTTCTCAGCCTAAAACATAGGTTTTTTTTTTTACCCTGAAGTGATGGAAAAGGAAATAGCGATACTAATCAACCCTTCAATTTTTATTATTTTTCAAAATTGGGTATGTGCTATCAACTTTGACCATAAGTTGAGTATTTATGTGGCAATTAATCCTAATTAATTAATTTCTTAAACACTCATCTTATGTTCCTTAATTAATCCAACCGGTCAAAACCATGGGGGCAAGTCTCCGAACCGGCCTCATCCCTTTGCTTCTGCTAATTAACCCCACAAAATTTTATTAATAATAATGTCGGAAGCAAAGTTACGGAATATTTAAAAGCGTTAAAAAAAATATATATATTCAGGTCACAAACTGTAACAATATAAAATATGGTACACATTCTTAAATATTAGAGTCAATAAATTTTAAGCTAATATAGTTATGATAAAAATATTTTTATATATTGTGGGCAACATATATACTAGCTTATAAGAGAAAACGTCAAAATTTATGATGCGTGAACTACTATAGTATATAGCAATCAATTCAAAACCCTGATGGAAATATATGTATACTTGGAAAGACTTTTTTCCCGTGAGAAGAAAAAGAGTGAGAAAAAGGGTTTAATTTGGGCAACCAAACATGAATGAGTTGGAAAGTTCCATTGTCTTAACCAATAATTAACACTCCGATTAACAAATATCTTGTTTTGCCTGTCCTTTTGACTTGTGTGTGTCTCTCTTTCTCTCTCTCTATCCCATAAAACAAAACAAAAAAAGTGAAATAATAATAATAAAATATTTTTCAGTACCTTCCAAAACTATGTCCTACTCCTATTAGTATTTCAAAGGCATCACAAGGCACACACTACTGCCTATTTCTCCTCCTCCCAAAAGTGAACAACACCTTTTGCTTCTGGATATATCCAAGAGATTATTAGAGGAGAGAGAGAGAGAATATGGGAAGAGCTCCTTGTTGTGACAAAGCGAACGTGAAGAAGGGTCCATGGTCTCCTGAAGAAGACGCAAAGCTTAAGGACTACATTGAGAAGTATGGAACTGGTGGAAATTGGATTGCTCTTCCTCAGAAAGTTGGTAAGAACATCATTAACTCTCTCTTTGTCCCTTTCTCTCTCTCTCTCTCTCTCTCTATGATATGTATATATATATATATATATGTTTGTGTTTTGGTAATGATTTGTGGGGTGATCAGGGCTGAAGAGGTGCGGGAAAAGCTGCAGGCTAAGGTGGCTGAACTATCTAAGGCCAAACATAAAACATGGAGAGTTCTCTGATGAGGAAGACAGAATCATCTGCACTTTGTTTGCCAATATTGGAAGCCGGTAATTTATTTATACATATATATATATATATATTATATATGTTAATCATTTCTACTTGATGACCAAAGGCCAAAGCTATTAAATTTCAACATTTTACTTTATTTGGTAAGGATACACAAACAATAATATATCTTCCTTTCATTATTTTATTATATCTTTTCGATAAATGATAGCTAATGTAATGATGCAGCAATTAAGATCGACCCAAATGAAAGGAAACAATCCTAGGAAAGAGAAAGCATAAACAACCATATTGTATTCTAGGTTTTTAAAAGAAAACGATCTAGGGTTTTTTCATGCTATATATGTTATGTTTGGATGATTGGATCTAATATCATGAATTAAGTGGTGAAAAACTCAGTTTAGTTTGTATTTTTCTTGTTAATTACTTGATTAAATTATTTGCGATTTGTTAGGACTTGAATACATTTGTTAATTATTGCAGGTGGTCAATTATAGCTGCTCAACTTCCAGGCAGGACTGACAATGATATCAAGAACTATTGGAACACCAAGCTCAAGAAGAAGCTCATGAGTGTTGTTCATAACAGCAACAATCCTTCATACAATAATATTATTCACCATAAGAAATTTATAGCCAATAATCCATCAACATTCACCCAAAACCCTAGTACCACCGATCTCCATGAAAGCTGCACATCTTCTACACACTCTTCTTTCTCACTATCCTATCAAGCACCCCTTCTCTTGCCCTCCTCATATTACAATACTGCCCCTAGATCTTTCTCATTAGGGTTAGAACAAACACAGCATCATGCTAATGTGTCCAACAATTTCTCAAACCCTAGTATCTCTTCTTATCTCAACTTTCAAGGTGTTGGTCATAACTCTGTGCAGTACTATTATCCTCATGGTAAGGACTCCATTAATGGCGCTACAAGTAACGCTTTCATGTTCGGAAGCAGATCGAGCGAAGGAAGTTGCAGTACTTCCTCTGATGGAAGCTGCAATTACCAGATGATCAAGCAGGACCAGGAAATGGGGTTTCAGTATCGCCAAGGAAGCTTCATGGGAATGCTTAACAGCAATGTCAATGGCAATGTAATCGCAGATAATATGGATGATCACGATCGGTACAGCAATGTCAACCTCATGTGGGGATCAACAACCCCATTGAACGATCAAGATGATCATCGTGTTAAGCAGATGATGATTAGTGATGCGTCTAACGATTATGTGTTGTTTAATGTTGATGAAAACAAGACGCAAGAGAATAAGGTTGTGTACTTTTAGTGCCCGTAATATATCTACTAGACTTCTTCTACTTCCGATGAATAATATATTTGTTCGCTAGACTTATATATATGTATAATATTTGTGTATACTGACTTGCTGTAAGTGATATCAGAGAGATTTGATGGGGTAAGTAAGGTGCGTAATGTATTCGTGTGGTAGGGAAATAAAAGGGTTTTGAGAGAGAGAGAGAGAGAGAGAGAGTTTTGATGAGGTGAGACAAATTCTATTCTTGACAGTACATGGGTAAAGCTACTTTTAATTTAGTGCATTTCTTTTTGAAATCTGGAGTTACATATTGATGATGAACAGAGTGACGATCATGATATGATATTAATAATATGTATATTGTTGTACGGTCATCAACAATAATTAATGAAGATAGAAACAATATATATATTAATTAACTTGTTACATATATCACCTTCATCCAACAGCAAGGCATGTACAAACAAACCATGAATGCACTTACATTTACATATATATATATATCTTCTTTATTTGCTCACATATTTTTTTAACTTTTTTGGCAGTGACGGTGCATAAACACCTAGTGGAGAGCAAATGATCAGCAAAATCCTCATATATAAGTTTTTTGCTAATTAAGCACTAATTAATTTTTTAAAAAAATGTTTAAGTCCCAATCAATAGTTTTTTTTTTCTATTGGTTTTTCCACAAAAATGATAATTATTATATTGGTGTGGGATATATTATCGTGAGAATCTTTTACAGGGACCAAGTCAGACTTTGGAAAATTGTTCACCAAAGAAACTTGAAGAAAAGTATATTTGATGCTGGAAATTTTTGGAGCTTTGTGGCTCAAGGAATTAAATATTTTAGTTCTTTGCATTATCATAATATATAATAATCCCAATGTACATGTAGAGAGAGGTTGATGAGTATAATATTGTGTAGAACCCTAGGAGCCCATGAAGCGCATATTTCATTGTCTGTCGGCAACGATGATCGACAATAATAGTATTTTGTACATAACACAATTATATATATATATAATCAAATCTTTTAATTATTATATGCATGTGTGTATAATGAGATAGTGAAGTTATGAATTATAAGCTATAAATTATGAGTTAGGGTTTGGTCCTCTTGGTTGCTTAATTACTTAACAAATGATGAAAATAAATTATGAAATAGATTATTGCAAACTCGTGTCCGAATAGCGATACATCCATATCTTTCTAAAAGTGATAAAAGAATTATATTTTTGCTCGAAGTTTTAAATTATGCCTCATCTTGAAAGATTCTTTAATCATCAATCACACATATCCTTAACCGAATAATGTTACTCGATGTTAATAATTAGCACCAACATTGACAAGCGATTTCCGATGGAGTAAATATAGAGGAGCTTATATTAAATAGTGCAATTGATTTATATATATATATATATATATATATATAAAGATTAAGATTTTAAATTGTAAAAAAGAAAGATATATTTTTTAAGTAAAAGATAGAGGCCCGATATCTCACGATGTGATCTCGAATCCCAACTAGGTTGGTACTCAAATATATATATATATTATATATTACTATAAAAAAGAAAGATAAAATTTGAACATAATTTAAGACTTGTAAAGATAACACACCATTTGAGGTGCTTTTGGGATCCGCCATTAAACACAAACATAGATTTTATGTAAAAAAAAATACATAAAAGAAATTAGTTAGTTAATGATTTCATATTGATATTGGCTAATTTATAGTTTAGAAGCTTAATTTTTTTTCTTCCTTGTTTCAAAATTATCAAATATATATAGTTTGAAAAATTGACTAACAACTCTTTCATGTTTTGTTATGCAGTGGAGACTGTTGCATATTAGCTTTGTCACTTATTTATTCAAATATTGACATTATTTTCTAAAATAAAGATGTGTAACTCGTTTATTAGGATATATTTTTGAGCTGACACAATCGATCAAAACTACAAGTACTCGCATTAATTTTTTAATATTAATATATATAAGTAATTTCCGCGTCTAGTTGAGATTGAACTAATAGCTTTTATTAGGCCAAAAAATATATTTTTTTTAAAAGGAAATTAAGAACTCTTATTTATTGTTCAAAGCATATTAGCATACGTTACTCAATCATAACTATATTAATGTTTTGACTTTGATGTAACTTAGCCAATATGCTACGTAGTAGCTTAAGTAAATATTTAAACGTTCGGTTGCTTCGAAGTTAGAAGTTAGAACACATCATATTACAGCTAATTTCAAACAAATATTTGACCTATAGAAAATATGTTAGGGTCCAAGTTCAAATAAGAAGTAGAACATAAAAATTAAAAGTAAATGAAATAAGTTGATAAGCTTGTAGTGGTTTCTTTATTTTTCTCATATGAGGAAATTAAAATTGGATGGAAGATTTTCTTATTAATTAAGGAGATGTCTGAAAAAGGGCATGAAAAACATATAGTGGCTATATAAATTATGTTATTAAATTTGATAAATATTTAAAAGAAGTGACAGGGAATCCCGTTGGGAATGACACTCCCAGTTGCCTCCAAAATTACATGATTCATATTTCATAACATCTCTGTCATCCTATGTCTGTCTCATTATATATGTATAATATAATGTAAGATAATTAATTAAGTATAATTGACAGCTAAACAGATTGCTAATTAAGCTTTATCTTTACAATAATAGAATTATAGGTTGAGTAATTAAATAGTGTAACTCTTTGGGGAATGTCTTTTCCTTAGGAGTAAGGTCAAAAGCTGCGTGGAACTTGTTGTCAGACAAGTCTGACTATAGAAATCATTTAACTTACTTTCCCAATTGTTTTCTTTAATTAAAAATAATATAATGTTTTGGGATGATCTGTTGCTTATCAAAGGCCAGGAAAAAACAATTTGAAAGAGAGAGAGAAAAAAAAAACACACAAAGTCCATAATCAAGATAACAATTCTTTCAATCTTCCTATTAATATTGAATAAATAATCATAGTAATCAATACATATATATATATACATATTTAATAAGAGCATTGAGTTTTGAGTAGGGTCTTTATTATACATATCGGTTTTCCTAAAAATCAATTGTAATGTATTGTTGATCAAAAAGGTTAGAGATCATAGAAACAACAATACCATTGCTTCCGGTTCCGGTATTTAAAAACAGATAAACATGAGGTTAACTGGTTAAGTATTGTTGATCAATATGGATTCCTTTCGATTAGCGGATAGCAGTTAATTATCTCACCCCGACTTAAACTTTGGCTACTTGTCTTTGTCGATTTTCCGCAAACTACAAATACAATGGATGCTTTTGCACCATTTTCTATTATTTATCTATAAATTGTTGGTATGTCTTATTATATGCTCTACATTGAGACTCGTTGAACTCGGAATCTCTATCGATTTAATACGTTCACTTAAAAAAAATAAAAATAAAAACGACTTATTTCTAGAAGATATAAATTCGTCAACTCTGTCCAAGGTGGATGATTAATTATATCGAGCATTGACCACATAGTATACTACCCCATTCCCATGAGTGATTCCGATGGATTAGGTTGTTTCTTGTTGAATTTTACTTCCATGGAAAACAATATTGTAAGCTTACGTCAAGACCCTAAGCCCTAATTCCATTACAAAATAGCTTAGGTTATGGGCTACCTTGCGACAAGGCTGACTCGTAGATATACCAAGATTTGGCCTGGCCACATTTAAAGCATCACTCAACAAGACTCTTATGATCAGGAATAATATTTATTTAAAAAAAAAAAAAGAAAAAAAAAAAGGTGACTTGCTCGAGTTTACATTACACAACAGTCACAGTCATAGCCATTAGCCATAGCCATAGCCATAGGGAGGTGATGAAGAGACAAGCTTTCAAGGTTTGAAGGAGAAAGCAATCCGAGCTTCAGAGCCGAGTGTCTGCACCAAATCGAGGGTAGAGATGAAGATATTCTTTCTTTTTATGCTCATTGAGCTCTTCATTTAATACGAAAAGTACACTCACACACTAAATATATATATATACATATTGAATTGATATATGAAGATTACAATATGAAGGGAACCCTTTTGAATAAATTATGAGTAAGATGCTTTAATTATAAAATAAATCCACCATCAGAAAATAATATGACTTGCCATTCAAAAAAAAAAAAAAATCATATGATTTGTAGATATATGTAGCTCCTCTCCATTCAATATATAGAGACAAAGTGATAATCAAAGGTTTTTTTTTTTTTTCTTCTACGAGTCTAGTCATTTTCAACTTTAAAAAAAATATAAATTGATTGTTTTCAATTAAGATAATTAAGTCTCAAGTATCTTCATGATATAACTACGCTATTCCTCTGTCACATAAGCTTGATTAACAAAAAAAATTGGGTTAGGTTCCTGCGAGGGTGACTCGCAGCTTATGAAAATCGATGGGGAGAATGAAATTTCTATATTTCAACAAACTTTTTAAGAAATTTAGCAAGTGAAAATGCCCCAATGAGGCCATTTTTAAGGTCTATTTGTCAAAAGTTGTAGTGAACCAAGTGATAAGTTTGCACCATAGAAATTAAGATTTTGTAGGTAAAGCTCTGAAAGTGTCGTTTCTCATGACAAACATCGTTTTGAGCTATCTCCAAAGCCTACCCTAACGACAAAGTTTTCAAGTATTTTCCAATTAAGATTTTAAGCTTAAAGAACTATTTATAGGATATGAAGATAACTACCAGAAAGCTAGTTTTCGAAGCCAAAATTTGGTCAATGGATGAAACCAAGGTCAAATGATCTCCAAACGACGCTAATTAAGTTAAAGACTGAACAAAGGATAAGCCCTAATCGGCCCCCGTGAAGAGCGCCTAGAGACTAGACCGGAACCCTAGTGACAATAAACCATTAATTCCCAAGACTAATAGCAAAACTAAAAGGAACAGAACAGACGCACAAACAAAAATAAAAACACCTTAACCTACAAGACTTAATGACCATCTTGCCCTTTTTTTTTACGGCAATAGATAATAATAGATGATCTATCATTACACTATAAGTATTTATAACTCGTCATGTGACGATTCTTCACAATGCAGACTAAGAAATCATGGCAACGATTATCTTCGGGAAGAAAACACATTAAATCAAAGAAAAAAAAAAGAATCCAAACTTACATGAAGAGTCTTAAGTAGCAGCGGCTGTAATTTGGCTAATGGTTTTAAGATCAAATATCTCAATCCAGTAGCCATCAGGATCCTTCACGAATGCAACCCCCTTCATTTTCCCTGCAATTACAACATGACGATGGGTCCTCAAAATTCATCTTCTCTATCAAAAGGACAATTGGTAAAAAATACACCTTTGAAGTTTGCTCATTGGTGCACTTTTTTCCCCGGATTTTAGTAATACATTATTACCCACTATGCGTTAATATGCACGCTACACTTGACTTGTTTCGGGGTGGTTTACTCCATTTTGTTCTTTTACTCAAAATCTTGTGGCATTTTCGTCTAAATATGCCTTGAATAAGTGGTTTCATAGATTGTTTCAATGTAGTCCTAGAGTCTACTATATTAAACTCGTTTGGAATTAGTTCATCAAACGTGTTGCGCACAAGTTTGTCATTTTTCACGTGAAAAAAGATAATGTGCTCTTTTTTTTTCTTCTAAGTATAGAGGGTACAGGGAAAGCTGTGCCATAATGCAAGGTCGGGCGATGTGGGGATTAAGCTGAGCCCGTTATAAAGTATATAGTGAGATCATGAGATGCCTTACCATCATCAGGCTTTTTAACGAATTCCACCCCTAGATTTTCAAATCTCTCGCAAGCCTTGTATGTGTCATCGACAGTGATGCCAATATGTCCTGAATAATGAATTAAGAGTAAAACAAGAAGTATAAATAGCTTAAAAAGGCTTGACCCAATTGGTCTCATTCAAATACTTCAAGTAGTTCTAAGAAATCGATGCAATAGCAATGCCGAACCGTGTCTACACAGCCAGAGCAGGGCCCTCCTTTCTATATTATTGGGTACCGTCACAGAAGAACTTGTAATGTCTATGACATGTGATAATTCAGAAACAATATTCACTTACCGAAATAAGCGCGAGAATTATGTTTTTTGGACTTACCAAAACCACGAGGTTCTGCATTCCCATTGTGGTACCCTTTAAATTCTGGATCAGTTTCAGTACCCCAGTTGCTGCAAAAAAATTATTTGACAATCATTTTCTTTTGCAAAAAAATGAAGCCGAGCCCCAAACACAAAAGAAAAAGCATAAAAAATGTTATGCTTACTGCGTTAATTCAATAGTAGCCTTACGACTAAAAGTCCACACCGTTCGGTCAACTGCATCGGCTGGAGCGGATGCAGGGTCCTGTGATGAAAATATTTATGTTCATAAATCTTGAACCGAAAGCAAGTCGGGACCTTCCAGAAAGTTAAAATTCGAGCTTTCAATTAAAGGCCTAAAGATTTTATCTAGTCGACTACAAGAGGATTGAAGCAGCAGGCATTATCTACTAAATAAAACTGCGGAAAACGCACCGGACAATGTTGCTGGCCAAATTCTTATAACTATAGATCAGGTAAGAAACTCCGATGATTATGAATTTATGTTAGATGGGTAGATTGAATGCCGTAAACACTTACCTCATAGCCCATAAAGTACAGAGTAAACTTCATCTCCGGGAAATCCAGCCTCTTCAGTAACCTGGAATTGCCAAAAACTTATCATCAACTAGTCATGAAATTAAGTGAAATAAACAAACCAAGAGTGCTTTCAGTCACGATTTATTAGCGATGATGATAATCCATATGAACACTACTATATATATACATATGTCTTACGTCATTCCAAGCACACGGGAATAGAAGTCAAGGCTGACTTTTGGGTCCTTAATTCGGTACATCTGCCAAGGAAAACAAGTGAGCGATTGATCGAATTCAGTTGATGGATCATTCGATTCTGTAACAACATTGAGTCGAGAAACAAAAAGCATCAATTGACTCACAGTTTGTTGCATCAAGTAGCCTTTGGTAGCTTCGTCGGGAGGAGAAGCCTGAAGGCCCGGATTGTTGGCCGGCGATTCCTTCGGCTCGGACGCCATCGAAAACAACCGAAATCGCTTCGCAACCTGAAGCACAAATTGAAAAGCTAGGTGTGTAAACAGCTATAGATAGTTTCGTAGAGTGGAAGCTGAATCGGAGACCTCGGGCTTGGGGGTGGCGGAGTGCAAACGAAATGGAGAAGAAAAGAAGTGAGATTTGGAGGAGAGACGGAGAAGAGAGAGACGAGAGAGAGTGGCGGTGATCGAGGAAGAAGACGCCATTGATGGAGATGGATTACCTTTGATTGAGTGTGAGTGAGAGAGATTGGAAGACGCTAAGCTCGGAGCTGAGAGAGAGAGTCTGCTGCTGATTGTCGTTGGAATTCGGAGGCCTCGTAATGGGCCCACCTTGCCATTTATATGTGGGCCTTCGTTGGGCCTCCACTCAAGCTACAAATAAAGGGAATGGGAGATTACGTGCGTTACTTTTCAAGGTCATAGTAGATAGTACATTACTGTAATCGTTAAATTAATATTCTTGATAAAAAAAAAAATGAAAAATTTATGGTCCCGAACACTATTTTTCACTTTATTTTTAGTAAACAGTTAATTTTCTCCAAACTAACTCTATTTCTCACTCTATTTTTCACTCTATATTTATCCTCTATATCTCTTATTTATACTTGTACTCCTATATTTTTTTAAAAATTACTTTTGACATAACTTAGAACTTAGAAGAATTATCATCTAATGCAATTGTATTTTGCACTGTTATATAATGTAATTGGGTTTTGTATGTATTTCAAATGTAATTGTTTTTATATTAATTTTTATTATAATTGTGTTTTTTTGCGAATGTCATTGATGTATTTGAAAATGTTGTCCTCTAAATTATATGAAATAATTATTTTATATAAGTTGTTGGGGGGTATTTTTGTAAAAGAATATTAATAAAGAAATATTATTTAAATAATCATTTCTTTATTAATTAAATCATATTTAACACCAAACTGCCCTCCGGAGGCCCGTTTTTGCAAAACAAAGTGTCCCGGTGTTCCTAAAAATATGAAAACACCCAAAAAAAACATAAAATTTATGGAAAACGGACGCGGGACGTGTTCGGGAGCGAAAAACACTCCGGAACACTTTATTAGGGCCCACAAGGTGCAGCCCCCTCCCAGATCGCGCCACGTGGCAGCGAAGTGACCACCACACGCCTGGCACACGCCCGCCACATCAACGCCCACTTGTGGGTAGCCATTCGCAGGCTGACACGTGGAGGGCCCGGATGAGCCCGATTTGCGCGCTGCTCACCTTTTCTGCGCGTGGGGAAGCGTGAAAAGTCCGATCGGCGATCCGACGGCGGCGATGGATTCCTCTTTTCCCGGGGACCAATCTGCATATATAATATTGCCCGGGGGCTTCCCGGAATAATATTATATTGCACCTAGACCCCTGGATCCTATTATAAATAGAAGCTCAGTTCAGTTGAAACGGTATGACTTCGAAACTCACTCGAGTTCTCTCGATTCTCTCTCTACTCCCTATAAACTCGCCTCCCCTCAAACACCGTTCTAATGTTGAGCGTCGGAGGTGAATCAGGGGGTAACCCCCCCTGTTTCCCTTGACCTCGGGTGTTCCCTTTTTTCAGGTCCGGAAAGTGAGAAATTTACAAAAGCGGAAGCCCTGGGGAAATTCTTACAAGGTCCTCGACTCGCCTGATAGGTCCCGTTCTACGCTGTGTCCAGCCTATCTCCAGTCCACTGCGCGGCTGTGTGTATTGTCTGGGGACACGTAACGGGACCCACAATTCAGGTCGTAGGCTCGACCTGAGGGAATTTCTCTAAGATCCGAACGACAGAGGGATCACTCTAAGAGGAACCCCTGGAGAAGATCCTGGGCAGGTTCGAGACCCCACCTACCCTTGTTCTAAGCTCTGCGCGGCACAGGTTCTGTCTCCTAGTCCATGTATCTCTTAAAGATACCACGACTCTGCGGACAGTTCCACCGGCCCGGACTTAAACAAGCCATATCAGGTGGAGAGTCTAACCCCCCAGGGTTCACTTCCTGGTCGAACGCACTCCCCCATTCGCTGGTACCCCCGATTCGCGTGGCCTCCAAACCTGTAACCCGGCCTTGTCCATTCCAGGCCCTGCGGTAACAGGTAGTGAGTGACCCGGATCGCCTGGACCCCGAACGGAAAAGAGGCTTTCGAATCTAGAAGTGCCAGGGACACCTACTCAGGGTCCTCATATCGGTCAACTAAAAACTCACTCAAAGGTCAGCAGGCTACCACCCAAGGTCAACGGAGTCCCATCAAAACCACAAATAGAGGGGGAAAATCAGCCACCCACACGACTAGGCCAACCAAGGCCCACCTAAAAGTCAACAAAAGCCCGCCACGTCAACGAACGACATTGGGCCAGGCCCAAAATCCACAACTTGGGCCTCAACAGTGTTTGATCCAAAAAACGGCATCAACATTTTGGCGCTAGAAGGAGGGGCTCACGAGTCTAAGCCTCGAGTCCCTACCAGCACACTCGACCACCACGGTCGCCATACATTACACTTGTTGCGACCGAGCCACCACGAGCCCGGATTCGCACCAACAAACACCGCCGCATCATTGCCGGTCACCAAGCTCCATATATATATATACATATACTTCTCAAATATATATATATATATAGATGTATCCCTTTATCATATGTATATAAAAGAAAAAGAGGAGAAAGCCTCCTGATCGAAAAAGAAAGAAAAAAAAATAAAAAATTCCTGATCGTTGAAGGAAGAGAAAAAAAAAAAAAAGAGGAAAGAGAAAAGAAAAAGCAGGTCTTCACAATACCGCTTTATTATCTCTACACTGCGAAATTTATCGCGGCGCGAACCTCTTGTACTGCGCCCGGCACCACTGAGAACACCTCAAAAGAATTTCGGTCACGCCTACAGCTCAGATTTCCTCTCAGCCGTCTCACGGACCACGCCTCCTACTCTTTCAGAAGATGTCAGTCAACCTCTCGGACGACGCCACACGTGGACCCACTGGGGACGCTAACCAGGGCACCAGTGCACGGAGCCCTGCTCAAAATCAGCCGGGAATGAACAATCCCGGGGATATCGCAGACGACGCACGATTATTGCGACTGGAGAATAGTTTCTTTCGATTGGCGGGGTTGATCTCCAGGCACCTGGGGATCAACCACGTCATCGATGACATCCTTGGCGGAGACGGGTCCTCAGATACGGAACCGACACAAAGAAATAATCTTGAGGCACAGAGGCAACGCGCCTTGGAAGACGCCCAATCACAAGGGCCAACAGAGTCTCAATCAACCACGAGGTCTCACATCCTTCATCTCTCTCCAAACACCCTGGCACCCCAAAACGAGGTGGCAGCCGTCGCGCCACACCCGATGGCGGCCTCGTTGATCATTCCAGAATGGAAGAACGAACTCGAAGCACTCAAAAAGGAGATACGAGAACTCGCCGCCGCCAACGGTTCAAGTCCAATCATGCGAAGCATGCTCGAAGGAATCATATCCCCCCTCGCCGACCATGTGTTGGCGGAAGCAATTGCAGGAGATCTCAACTCCCTACCAAGCTTCGTCTATGACGGAAACAGCGATCCGACATACCACTTGGTCCGATATCAGACCACGATGCAACTGAAGAAATGCTCCGATTCCACAATGTGTCAAGCATTTTGCCTCACCCTCATAGGCCCGGCCTTTGAATGGTATCAACGACTCCCGAAGCGCTCTATCAATTCCTTCGAAGAGCTGAAAAAGAGTTTCCTCTCTCGATTATCATGCTCGCTGACACGAGGAAGGGAGAAGTCCTATCTGTGGACGCTCAAGCAACGGGAAAACGAATCCCTCCAGACGTACCTGAAAAGGTTCGTTGAAGAAGCGAACAAGGTCGCCAGCTACACCGATGATGATGCCATCACCGCTGTGATTGACGGTCTTCCAGTGAGCGACTTCGCCCGATCTCTTGTAAAAAAGAGACCAACCTCCATGGCGGAGCTGATGGCACGAGCCACACGAGACATTTCGGTCGAGGAATACTTCGACAACCGAAGACAAGTGGATCGAGAAACTCGACGTCTAAACGACGACGAATCTCGGAGGAAGAAACGCCAATCAGGCCCGTCGCCAGACCTCGAAGACCGGTCTGGAAAACGATCTCGGGGTGACCTCACGCCGCTGACCGCCTCTCCCGCAGCAATCCTGAAACTTCATGAGGAAAAGTTCGTCCGTCCCCCACCAATACCGGAGAACGCCAGGCGGAACCCGAACAAATATTGCGAGTTCCACCAAGAAGTCGGACACTCCACCTCTGAATGTTGGCAGTTGAAGCGACAGATTGAGAACCTAATCAAAGAAGGTCAACTCGAGAAGTATGTGTCGGGAAAGGCTGTCGACAGCGACACGTCATCCGGCTAGCCTCCTAAGGCCGCCAGGAAATCACCGGCCACATCTCTCTGAGTAAACCCGTACCTTGCCTTTTTATTTACTTAATACCAAGAAGTACCCTTGAAAGTACACTGATCTTGTAAAAAGTGCTCCCTGAAGCACAAGCTTTTGCTTTTTCAGCATTGTATAAAAAGAGCTCTCACGCTCACCCTTTTGCGAAAAAAAAGATATGGCAGGTTATCTCTTGGAACAAACACTGCGCAGACATGAATGGGAGGTCGTTTCAAAGGGACACGTACTCCGCGCACACGAAAACTTGGCTGGCAGGTCATCTCTGGGACACCCCCGTGCACACACGGCAGGTCATCCTCGGGTAAACCCCCACAATCGTTAGAGCGTGTGACGAGGAGGGACCTGATGAGACACCTGTTGGACATGTGTCCTTAAACAAGCTGTTTTAAACCCATTTGTAAAAGATTATGACTTGTCATTGAATAAAGATAATACTTATTATGTTAATCTTATTATAGTTTCTGGTAGAGTTAAATAGAATGTTTGATCCATAGTTCATAATGGAATGCAATTATGTTATTATCATCACACCCAAGTCAATGTGAGGAAGAATTGATAATCATAATAAATGAACTTAAATTGTCCGTGACCTGATTAACTGGGTGGGAGCCCATTAATCGGATAAGGTCATTAATGTGACTAAGTGATATAATCCTATTCTGGATTAAGTGTGTGTCACACTCACTAGAAGTGCATTAAGTATGAAGTGTCTTCATACTGGATTGGACCTGACTTAAACTCCGGAAGTTATCATATAAGACCGTCACTGATAACTTGGAGTTGAGTCACTAGTAGATGATCAAATGGATATTCGATCTAAGTCCTGAGTGATCTTGAGTCTGAGCTGCTGGCTTGATTGTTCTTTGATTTAACCGTTAAAGAACACGAAATATTACCGCTGTTCCCAACACTATTATTTTGGGAACATGATAGTCAGTAGTGAAGGTAGCTTGATCATAGATATGGGCATCACACAGCTCTATTCAAAGTCAAGATGATTCCCTTGATTGTCGATGGTGAGAAGTGAGATTTACCCATGGCCAGCTTATGACTCGTAATCATAAGTGGGTTGCTCATAATATTACCGACTGAGTTAAGGATGAAAAATGCACTGAGGGGCAATACGGTAATACCGCCTGCTCATGTGTGGATCATCAAGTGAAAGATCAATAACCCGAATTTGATTGTATCAATGGACACCTTGCTATAAAAGGGAATAATATATACTGTATCACTAAAGAGTGCAGCCTCGGGTTTATAGTGGAATAACACCGAGGTTAACGAACTTCTAGCAATTCGTTTGAGCTTAAGTGATATGGGTCCATGGTCCCCAGGATAGCTCCGGAACGGATGATACGTACGTGATTAAATATACGTTTGTTTAATCATTTGACGGGATTTATAAAACTGAAGTCTGTGTCAGATTTCGGATAGTTTTACCGCGGCAAAAGTACCAAAGTTTGGTACCAGAAATTTAACTGTCAAAAGATGAATGAATTGAATTTTGTCATCAACTGGAAAGTTGTAGAAAATTTAATTCTGTGCAATTTATCTTTTTGAACCGAGTCAATCCGACTGACGGTTTGTGATTTATAGATTTAATGAGTTTAACCTAAAGTTTCGGGTTGCATTAATTAAATCACGTGTCACAAATAAAATGGTGGGTTTGTCCCACGACATTTTAATGTGTGATATGAGAGAGAAGAAATTATAATATAATTTAATTATTTGGATTTAATTATTAATAGGATTTATTCCGGATTATTAATAATTAATTAATAATTAATAGATTTATATTATATATAATTAATATATATTTGAGAGGTCGCACGCAACGTTTGAGCGTGACCGAAAAATACATGGAAATTGTTTTGTAACAATTAAATTCGTGTGTTTTTTTATATATATATATTAATAATATATATATATATATATATATATATATAAAAAGAAGAAAGGATGCTGACCTGGGAGTGCGTGCCAAGCCATGTACGCGTGAATTGGTTATGCAATTATTGTATAATTGCAGGATAAGTACCTATTGTTTAGGTACTTGAGATAAAATCCTGAAATTAATTTAATCCATTGGATCGGTCTAGATTTAATCTTCACCGTTGGATTAGGAATTAATTTATTATATAAATAAAAAGGGATTTCGAATTTTAGACTTGTTTATCAAGTCTTGGTATTTGAATTTTCCCTAATTAATTTAATCCATTGGATTGGTTTAAGATTTAATCTTGACCATTGGATTGGAAATTAATATTTTATTTATTTAAAAGGGGATTTCGAAATTAATAAATAATGATAAGCTTGGTGACCAAGTTTGGTGGTTGAGAGAATCTCTCAGTCAATCTTATCCATTGGATCAATCTAGATTTAATCTGGACTGTTGGATTAGGTTTAATTATTATTTAATTTCGAAATTAATTCCCTGGATTAATCTGAGCCATTGGTTTTCGACCAATCAGATGATCCGGATGGAGGGAATTTCTCTCAGGTGGTTGGAATTGAACTCTATAAATAGAGAGCTCATTCCACACTTTTCTTGACACCTCAGAGCTCAAAATTTCGTGACCCCTTATTAGGGGATGCGAAAATTGACTCTTCTCTCTCCCCCCGGTTCGGCTTTGTGAGATCTTTTCTCCGGTAGCTTCAAAAGAACCATCAGTTAAATATTTGTCAGAGTCCTATCATCGAAGCCCACGCTTCGGTACGAGGATTCCAGGATAATATCCCGGAAGATCACGGGAGTTTCCCTAGCACCGGCGGAGCCCTGCCAAAGTCAGAACGCACAGCCGGAAGTCGTCAATGAGGTACGGCCTTATGCATTGGGTCAATAAATGCAAAATTTCTTTTATTGTATTTATTTATTTTCCATAGACATTAGATTTAATAATGTTGTTATGAAATTAATTATGATAATTAAATTGCCAATTATTTATCCGATCGCTTTATCCAAATTACTCGATGTCAGTACGTCGTTACGGAGTAACTATTCCGACTTAAAATTATTTTTTAAAAGTTACCCGGACGAACTGATGAGAGCGGAATATTCGAGGTAATTTGGACGGGACGTTAAAAGTATTTTTTATGAATTTGCAATCAAAGCTATTTCGTTATTTTTCAAGGAAAATTGGCATATTAGCAGATCCGATTTCCAATAAATGGCGTCGGAGCTATATCCAATTTCCAACAACACCCTCATAAACGGAAGCACAGGTTTTTCCCGGAACACCCCCATACCTCTTCACATAAAAAAAAGAGCTCTCATGCTCACCCTTTTGTTACGAAAAAAGAAAATATGAAAGGCCATCTCTCAGGAGAACTCCTAAAAACGTGAATGGGGGGTTATTTCGAAAGAACACCGACTCCGCACACGCAAAAACATCGCTGGCAGGTCATCCCTGAGACACCCCCGTGCACACACGGCAGGTGATCTACGGGGAAACCCCCACGCGACCGTGAAAGCGTACGACGGTAAGGTAACTAACGGAACACCCTCATGAACGTAAACAGAGTGTTCATCCCAGAGACGCCACCGTACATCTTTCCGAAAAGTGAATGCCAAAAATCCCCCTACGAGCAAAGATAGTTTTCCACAAGGCAAAGCCTTCCGCAAAACTGGGGGGGTTAATGTTGGGGGGTATTTTTGTAAAAGAATATTAATAAAGAAATATTATTTAAATAATCATTTCTTTATTAATTAAATCATATTTAACACCAAACTGCCATCCGGAGGCCCGTTTTTGCAAAACA
This sequence comes from Parietaria judaica, assembly GCA_954871525.1. NCBI lineage: Eukaryota > Viridiplantae > Streptophyta > Magnoliopsida > Rosales > Urticaceae > Parietaria > Parietaria judaica. The sequence goes on from OX940862.1 coordinate 14,832,203, forward strand.
AAGTGTCCCGGTGTTCCTAAAAATATGAAAACACCCAAAAAGGACATAAAATTTATGGAAAACGGACGCGGGACGTGTTCGGGAGCGAAAAACACTCCGGAACACTTTATTGGGGCCCACAAGGTGCAGCCCCCTCCCAGATCGCGCCACGTGGCAGCGAAGTGACCACCACACGCCTGGCACACGCCACATCAACGCCCACTTGTGGGCAGCCATTCGCAGGCTGACACGTGGAGGGCCCGGATGAGCCCGATTTGCGCGCTGCTCACCTTTTCTGCGCGTGGGGAAGCGTGAAAAGTCCGATCGGCGATCCGACGGCGGCGATGGATTCCTCTTTTCCCGGGGACCAATATGCATATATAATATTGCCCGGGGGCTTCCCGGAATATTATTATATTGCACCTAGACCCCTGGATCCTATTATAAATAGAAGCTCAGTTCAGTTGAAACGGTATGACTTCGAAACTCACTCGAGTTCTCTCGATTCTCTCTCTACTCCCTATAAACTCGCCTCCCCTCAAACACCGTTCTAATGTTGAGCGCCGGAGGTGAATCTGGGGGTAACCCCCCCTGTTTCCCTTGACCTCGGGTGTTCCCTTTTTTCAGGTCCGGAAAGTGAGAAATTTACAAAAGCGGAAGCCCTGGGGAAATTCTTACAAGGTCCTCGACTCGCCTGATAGGTCCCGTTCTACGCTGTGTCCAGCCTATCTCCAGTCCACTGCGCGGCTGTGTGTATTGTCTGGGGACACGTAACGGGACCCACAATTCAGGTCGTAGGCTCGACCTGAGGGAATTTCTCTAAGATCCGAACGACAGAGGGATCACTTTAAGAGGAACCCCTGGAGAAGATCCTGGGCAGGTTCGAGACCCCACCTACCCTTGTTCTAAGCTCTGCGCGGCACAAGTACTGTCTCCTAGTCCCTGTATCTCTTAAAGATACCACGACTCTGCGGACAGTTCCACCGGCCCGGACTTAAACAAGCCATATCAGGTGGAGAGTCTAACCCCCCAGGGTTCACTTCCTGGTCGAACACACTCCCCCATTCGCTGGTACCCCCGATTCGCGTGGCCTCCAAACCTGTAACCCGGCCTTGTCCATTCCAGGCCCTGCGGTAACAGGTAGTGAGTGACCCGGATCGCCTGGACCCCGAACGGAAAAGAGGCTTTCGAATCTAGAAGTGCCAGGGACACCTACTCAGGGTCCTCATATCGGTCAACTAAAAACTCACTCAAAGGTCAGCAGGCTACCACCCAAGGTCAACGGAGTCCCATCAAAACCACAAATAGAGGGGGAAAATCAGCCACCCACACGACTAGGCCAACCAAGGCCCACCTAAAAGTCAACAAAAGCCCGCCACGTCAACGAACGACATTGGGCCAGGCCCAAAATCCACAACTTGGGCCTCAACAGTGTTTGATCCAAAAAACGGCATCAAAATAAGTTAAATACTGTTACTCTCATAAATAATTTTTTATGTAAATAATTACTATTACTAAATAATATTAGGGGTAAATATCAAATAATTTTATAAACTATAGATACTTAATTATTATATAAATTATGAAGGACTAAAAAATAAAAAATAAAAAAAATTAGCGCAGGGAAAAGTAAAATGTCAAATGTAGCGCTTCACAATTGCACAACACCATTCTACGTTACAAAAGCGTGAGAATTAAAGGTCCACTGGATCAGAAACTTAATAATTGAGCTTATTATAGAGCTCGAGTGGAGTTGTGAAATAGACATATCTGTGAAGATGCGGACTACCTGCACCTGGACAGAAAGACCCTATGAAGCTTCACTGTTCCCTGGGATTGGCTTTGCCCTTAAACAACATTACCAAACTATTCTTTAATAAATTGATATATTTGATGAATAAATTTCTCTAGTTTTAAATTTTAATAATATTAATTATTTAAATTTAACTATCTTTTTTAGTATCATGTTAATTTAGTTTTTTTTTTAATTTATGCCGCAAATATCTTGGATAAAAATGAGTTGGATTGACCGTCCTCACTTTTTCTGCCCGCCATGAGCTTTGATCGTCCACTTCTTTTTTTCTTTGCATGTGAGCGATGATTAGACTCGGGCGCAAATTGCCCATTTTACTGGGATATCTGGACGAGTAAAATTTGCTCGTCTAATTCAGTAACAAATATTTTTTTTTTCTTTAAGCGTCTCATGTTAGCTCATCTCCAGATAGACGTGAGCAACTCACCCCGCACCGAGGGCGGGTGTGGACTACTCACGCCCGACCGTAGCCCGCGCCCTGCGGAACACGGGTCCAATCGGTTGGACTGGGTCAGCTCATAATCCATTAAAAAGTATATATTTAAATGTAGTGAAATGTGAAAGAGTCTTTATCAATTAAAAAAGAAAGTCTAGTGAGAAAATTTCTTATAAAGTATATACTCTGTAGCCTATGGTCAGATTAATTTTCTTTCTCTTTTAGCTTAATATATATATATATATATATATATATATAATTTATCTTTATCCAAGTATGTTGTTCGACTTCCTGTTGCGTGTACATATCTTCAAACTCTGGAACTGATCAAACAACCTGCTTTAATTATCCTTGGATCTTAACCGAGCTTCATTAATGTAATCCTTTTTTGTTTTCACTCTCACCTTCAAGATCCAAAAAAATAAAATAAAGAAACTAATCATTGCGATCTATCTCCTTGAAGAACACCGAGCCAGAGCTTTGATTCGTGTGCTCCCTTCATCTACATAACCCAGACCACCAAAGCATCCACCTCCAAACCCTAACAATGGCGAAATCCGGCTTCGGAAGCGACGGCGTTTTCCGGTCCCTCAGGCCACCGCTAGTCCTTCCCGAAGACCCCAACCTCTCTCTCGTCTCCTTCCTCTTCAGAAACTCCTCCTCTCATCCCCACAAACCAGCCCTGATCGACACCGATTCTTCGGAAACCCTCACTTTCTCTCAGCTCAGGGAGCTCTCAGCAAGGCTGGCGAACTCGTTCCTCGCCATGGGAGTGGCCAAGAACGACGTCGTTTTGATTTTCGCGCCGAATTCGGCCCGGTTCCTGGCGTGCTTCGTCGGGGCCGTGGCCGCCGGGGCGATCGTCACGACGGCGAACCCGCTCTACACCGTCCCCGAGCTGGCGAAGCAGGTGAAGGACGCGAGGCCCAGATTGATCGTGACAGTGGCTCCGCTCTGGGAGAAGGTGAAGGGCTTCGGTCTCCCGGCGATCATTCTCTCGCCTGCGGGTTCGGAATTATTCCCGCGAGAGGCGGTGTCGTTCGAAGAATTCGCGAACCTCGCCGGCTCCCGGACCGAGTTTCCGGAGGTGGAAGTGAGGCAGGACGACACCGCCGTGCTGCTGTACTCGTCGGGGACGACCGGGATGAGCAAAGGCGTCGTTCTTACTCACAGGTGTCGGAATTCGTCATCTTTCTTTTTCGAAAAAATCCGGATCCAGTAAATCTAGCAGAAAAAGAAAAACGGAATCTTAATTCTTGATTAGATAATTAATTAGTTAAATTATTTAATTAATTAGCTGTTATACTTATCATTAAAACTTGAAACAGAAAAAGCAACTTTAAATTTACCACATAGACAGCATGAGTTATATGAGTTTTTCATTTTATTCACATCTGAGGTCTTGCACATTTTTAATATAAAAGAAATCTTTTATAACTTTAAACTTTAACATTAATATACAATGAATTGTTTGATTATAATAATATTAATACTCTTAATTCTATCCTAACAATACTCGTAAGCACATTAATCAATTATCATCACAACTTTTGACACATAATATTACAATAGTAACTAAGCTTAAGGCATGCTCAACTTTACTTTGTATATAATTTATTTCAAGATACTTTTGTTACTTATTACCGAGAAAGATCAAAATATAAGACTATTTTGATATAATTAATGAATTTAGTTGTTCACCAATACGATAAAATCCTACAAAATTAGAGACGTATAATAGAATTAATGCAAATACTCTCATAAAAAAAAAGTTGTAAATATAATTAAGGGATAAATTACTTTAAGAGACAAAGTTCAGGGGCATTACCGGTAATTAGTCTTGATTTAATTATATGAAATTATGAATGTCTTGTGTGAAACAACAAGCAGGAACTTCATTGCGGCGTCTACTATGATGAGCATGGACCAGGACCTCGCCGGGGAAATGCACAACGTCTTCCTCTGCGTGTTGCCCATGTTCCACGTCTTCGGCCTCGTCGTCATCTCCTTCTCCCAGCTGCAGAGGGGCAACGCCGTCGTCTCCATGGCGCGCTTCGACCTCGCCAAAATCCTCGGCGCCGTCGAGCGCTACCGTGTTACGCATCTATGGGTGGTGCCGCCCATCCTGCTCGCTCTCGTGAAGAGCAGTATCGTCGGGAACTACGACTTGTCGTCACTGAGGCAAATCGGGTCCGGCGCGGCGCCGTTGGGGAAAGAGTTGATGGAGGAGTGTTCCCAGATTGTCCCTCAAGTATTCATTGCTCAGGTACTCATCAAAAGTTCTGCTTAGTGTTCTTCACTAAGCTTTGTTTAATTTAGTGAAAAAATATTCTTATAAATTTTAGGGGTATTTTTGTAATTCTAACCTTAATTTTATATTTTTTTCTTTGTACAATCACAACAAAAGCTAAAAAATTAACCTGTATCAGTATTGGTTACTAAAACTTTAATGCAATCCATAAACTAGCATTTTTACAACACTTTCGATAAAATAAACACCCATACTTCACTATCTTGTAGGACAAACACTAGAAATCATTTTAGGACGATTAAAAAGTTAATTTCTCAATTATGAGAATTCCGGGATTATTTTGGCAAATAGTAAAGTATGAACGATTATTTAATGTTATTACTAAAGTGTGAAGTGTTTTGTGTTACTAGACTTTTTAATGTTATGTAGTTAAAATGCGTTTTCATATTGAGATGATTACAAATTATCATCTCACCATGGTACCATATTAAGGGGTATTTGTGCAAATATCTTCGGAATTATGTGTCAAGCTTGAATGGGCCTAAGTTATTTGTTACTTCAGGGGTACGGTATGACAGAGACTTGTGGAATCATCTCCGTAGAAAACCCCAATGGAACGAAGAGAAATTCAGGCTCGTCGGGAACGCTCGTTTCAGGCGTCGAAGCCAAGATTGTGAGCGTTGAGACGTCAAAGCCTCTCCCTCCGACGCAGCTTGGGGAGATATGCGTCCGAGGGCCTAATATGATGCGAGGTGTGCTCAACATGTTACCAATATAATCATCATTTTTTTTAAAAGATATATGTGGTGTATATAGTGTGAATACCAAATGTTTTGGACAGGCTACTTTAACAATCCTGAGGCAACCCGGTTGACGATCGAGAAGAATGGGTGGGTCCACACAGGAGATCTTGGATACATTGACGAAGACGGACATGTTTTCGTTGTTGACCGGATAAAAGAGCTCATCAAGTACAAAGGTTTCCAGGTAAATGCGTTGACCGGATATTAGACATAAAAGGTACAAGCATAACCCGGTAGTCCCTCCTGATTTTATCTGCGACCATTATCCAGGTGGCTCCGGCCGAGCTTGAAGGGCTACTCATCTCTCACCCTGAGATATTAGACGCTGTTGTCATCCCGTAAGTTCAAAATCCAAAATTACCTCACCATTTTCGCTTTGACACCAGCTTCACTCCGTTTATAAACAATGCATTACTCAATCTTTCCCTACAGGTTTCCCGACGTTGAAGCCGGCGAAGTTCCTGTGGCGTACGTTGTTCGCTCTTCGAACAGCTCGCTGACTGAAAACGACGTCAGAAAATTCATCGCCGACCAGGTAACGAGAATGTCAAAGGTTTAGCTTTCAATCGAGATCTTGTCATGAGAGCAAAGTGACGTCATTTCGTTCTTCTTTACGCAGGTTGCGCCGTTCAAGAGGTTACGGGAAGTGACGTTCATAAACAGCGTCCCCAAGTCCGCCTCCGGCAAAATCCTCAGAAGAGAGCTTATTCAGAAAGTTCGCTCCAAAGTATAAAGAAGCATATCGCTTTGCTGTAATTGAGAAACGTTGTAACTAATTCTTTTCAACTATTGGAATGCAATTAAGTTTAATAAGCAGACTCAATCATCTTACTCAAGTAACAAATTTCGGTTTGTTCAAGGCAAATTAAACATTTGTGGGAAAAAAAGAGTGGAATTTTTGCCTTTCTTTACATATCTTTAGCATTAAAATTTAACTAAGATTTACGATTTTGACAACATTAAATATATCCCTTAACGTATAAAGATTAATACGATTCATTATAGAGAGTTAAAATCCGTTAAACAAATATCTGATAAATTAATAACTTTGATAAAATAAATTTTTATACAGTCGGGATTTTAAGTAGCATAACTAAATTATCCCTCTATAAATGAATAACTTCGATGATATAATTTTTTAAAAAATGGTCTCAATAGTAATAGTTTATACATGTTTATGTAATTTTATTAAAGTTTAAACTATTACTTAATATATATGATTTAAAAACAGTGAAAATAGTTTTCATTTATCATAAATTTTAAATTTAATTTTTTTAGAAAAAAAAAACTGTTGGTGAATTATTTGAATAACTATTGATGAATTAATAGTTATTTCCTCGAAGTTTCTCTATTATATATTATCATATGACAATCAATATAAAGATTATAATTATATATTAACGAAATTATGAAAAATTATACAACAGAAAAATATTGTGAGTAAAATTTTAGATGATATAGTGTACAGTATTAGTGAATAAAAGAAATCGTAAAATGAATTTTTTTTACCGATAACTGATCAAATCGATTGCAATTAAACCGCAACCGCTATTAAAGCGGTTAGAACTAATATACCGAGAAAAAAACGAATACCTGAATTAATTTAAAATAGGGTTTTTTAATTTTAATGTTAAAACTGCAACCGTTTACACGGTTATACTAATTTAACTAAATCTAATATTATGCCTTATTATTTTCTATGGACCATACCTATTGACACGTTAAAAAGATTTTTGTTATCTATTCTCTTATTTGTAATATTGTGTTATATTACTACTTAGTAGTTTATTTACATGTAATATTATGTAATATTTGTAGTCAGTTTATGTAGACGTAGATATTAAAAGCGGTAAATGTGGGCAAAAAATCGATATTAATATCGCAACCGAACACTGAATACCGATTATATGAAAAATGCGGTTTTCATCTTAAAAATAAGATATTCGATTATCATTATTAAAATACAGAAATACTTTATTGGGTCTATTATTTTCAAAAACCGCACCGAATATCCACCGTTCACCCCTAATATATATATACAGTAAAGTTGGAGAAATAATCGATAAATAAATAAAGTACAAAAAAAAAAAAAAACTATATTTTCCAAAACGACCGCAGAGTCGTCGTTTCGTGAACCATAGAAGGGCAGAAGAGTAATTACAGCTCTTTCAATCTGGTAGCAAACCCTAGAGCTTTATGTGATCTAAAAACCCGAAAGCTTCTCTCTCTCTTCGCCGTTTCAGGGTTTATTCATCTTCGTTCTCTCTGCGCTCTGCTTCCACTTCTCTCTCTACAATCAAAGGTACGATCTCGATTCTCCATTGATCACCGATCCATAGCTTCCATGTCATTCTATCTACCTGAATTTATTCATCATCTCAAACTTGCAAACTTCCCTGTTACTGTACTGGAATCTCGTCCATGTTGGTCGTCTATGTGTTTTTTTAGCTTGGAATTATGCTGATTTTGATTCTGGTGGCGTAGATTGATCATCCTAACTGTTGATTTAGTCGAATATCTCATTCAAATTCTGATGTTTGGCTTAATTCGTGTAATCGTTCTTTCCAACGTATTTTTCGTTGCGATCAGAGTGGCTTACATATTGTTTCCGTATTGAAAACGCCTCTGTATCGAGTTGAATTTTCTACGTTTTTTTTTCGTTTATCGGGTCATATCGATGTTCATGTATGATAGGCTTTCGATTGGCTGTATTGCATCCAAAAGCTTTGGTGATTTCATTTTTTTTTCGAGCAATTTTAATTCGTAAATAATTTGATTAGGCTAAAGCAGCAATCTTGGGTATTTCTGAATGTATTACATAATTTACATGTGAATGTACTGCGTGTAATCTAGAATGTTATGAATTTGCCATTGAAACTCTCGAAGATTGCCCATTGCTAATGAATTAATGTATGAATATAAGAAGCAATTAGGAAATAAACCCAGACACTCAGATTCATTCAGCTTCAAATTTTTTGGTTATTGCCAGTCAATGTCCGATTCAATAAACACTTATGCAACGGTCACAATTTTCTCCACCCAGTTATGCAAGAATTACATAAGATTTGGTGTTGATTGTCTTTCATCAGTTTCAACATATACTAGTTTCGATAGAGATTTTCTATGGCGATGACAATGACAATGGAATAAACCTTTTGATTTGACGGGAATATTGTTGGGTTGTTCAGGATGGAGTCTCAGGTGAAGCACGCCGTGGTGGTGAAAGTGATGGGGCGAACAGGGTCGAGGGGTCAGGTGACTCAAGTGAGAGTGAAGTTTCTCGACGACCAGAACCGTTTCATCATGAGGAACGTCAAGGGACCCGTCAGGGAGGGCGACATCCTCACCCTCCTCGAGTCCGAGCGCGAGGCTCGCAGACTTCGTTGATTCGTTTTTTCCGCAGAAAGAGCTCTCCTCATGGTGCTACTCTTATTCGACAGTTGTTTCTTTTTAGATTGATGCGACGATGGCTATTTGTAATGGAGCTTTTCAAATTTTGGGTTGGAATAGTTGAGACTTTCTATGGAATAGTGTTTATTTTATTTCAGTTCTTCTAGTGGCGTGTCTTGGTAACAACATTGTTTTACCATCTATATGAAATCTAAATCGATTTAAACTTAAGAAAAAATGCAGTTTTAGTTGTTGTGAACAATTTCAAATTTTTAAGTGTTCGTATGAAGGTATTTTCTAGAACAAAGTTACAAAATAAACGTTTATATTTGTATAGATTTTTCTAATGGAGATATTTTATTTTTTAACTACCAAGTAGAACTAGAAGTATTTAATTAACTTACCATCCTAACAAAATATGGACCAATATGCCAATCGATAGAGTCAATATGCCGAATGATTTCATACCCTTTTTAAGTTTTGCATAATATTTCATTTGTTTTTTCATACAATTCCATAATTGAGTCTAGATAATATTCACAATTGAACATCTAGCGTTCATCCACTTGAGTAAGATTCGAAATTCTTGAATATTTTCCATTAGATCATCAACATCAATTCTTAAAATACCTTCAAAACACAATAATACAATATGATATGAGTCATTTAAAGACTGGATATTACATATGGAGATCGCAATTTTGTAATCCTATTATAGTGAGCATTACCAAATATACATCTGAATATATAGGACATACGATACATTGTACTTGTACGCATGATATTTTGTACGTATCTACAAGGATGTATTCAAGAATATTAAACTTTCCTCAAGGCGTTACAGATCGAAGTTTGTAGAAAGCTTGAAAAATCATCTATACCGGATTTCCCGGGTGGCTCGATCGTAAAGACTATAGAGTACCTGCTCAACAAATCATAACATGCGGCACATAGGCACAAAACCGCGATGGCATAAAACACGTTTGCGGGACACTAACATAGATGATGTACCTATAAGAAACTCGAAAACCAAGTTTGAATATAAAATAATCACCCATAATGACCCGGAAATTCTGGCCGGGAGACTTGCAACACCATGTCGCAGGCTAGATCCAACCACCGCGGGAAGAAAACCGAGAAGAAAAAAAGAAGAGAATTACAAGAAAAGTGAGAGAGAACAAAAAAGGGGCAAGTCCGAGATTCGATCGAATGGTTGAAGTAGGGTTTCTCATGGCTTAGGTATTACATGAAATTGAGTCAGAGCCAATTAGATGAGAGAGTACTCCAGCAGATCTAAACGGCCACGAGTTCCCGTGACATAAGCCGGGGATGAATGATGATTCGTAACATGACCCGGTAAGGGCTTCGACGGCCGGTTAGATTGGACTTCGCAACATCTTTCTCTTTATTACCTTTTTTTTTTTCTTTTTCTGATCAGACCCTAAATTTTTCATAAATTAAACAAGAGGAAGTAGTAATATAATATGTAGAAAATCATTCTAGAATTCAGTCATGGTTACAGAAGAAAGGGACAAAAATAAAAACCTAAAGCATATACATGTGATGTATATATTGTATGTACTAGTTTCTAATTTATATTAAATATTAGTTCTGAAAACCAACGCAAAATAAATAGAAAGAGTAGTACTATAGGATTAAATATAGTGTATAAGTTATATATAACCTTGGTTGATTAGTTCATGTGATGGTTGAGTGATGAAGGTGAGCTTTGCATTATTAGAAGAACCAACATGGCATTCACCTGCGGCTATACCTGCACCTCTTTCAACAACAACGAGCTCCCCATATATACACATGCAGTAGAGATGCTCAGGGTTTGAAGGTGCAGGTGCAAACGCAGATGAAGGCGACATATTGTAGTACATACATATCATCTGCTTCCTAGGCTATATATCAGTCACTAGTGTATACATAAACATATATACATAAGATTGTCTGAAGTCTGAATGCAAATCTCTGAGATTTATAAGCAGGTTATCTATGGAGGTTGGAAGAGAGAGAGAGATATATATCAAAAGATAGAAAAATTATCAAAGCTTTCTATCCGGGCCCCCCGCTCCCACTGCATATGCAAACATTTTTCCTTTGTTTTTTTTTTTTCTCTACCCTGGGAGACCAAGTAGGCCCGCGGCTATCGTAAAAAAAAAGTCCCTAATTGTTTCAAGAAACTCAATTAAAAGTTATCATAATAACTTTATCTATCGAATTTTCGATAAAAATGAGAAATTCGTTTATAGAAATTTGATTAGTACTTTTGTCTCTAAAATCAATGACACGTCATATATTAATTATATATTATTATATACCTCTTGAATCCGTTTGTACTATGTAGGTGCATGTTATGGCTCACTAGCTTACTCGAGTCTTTGCGATCGGTTTTCTTTCGAGTAACTAGATCTAGGTAAAGAGGTCAATTTTTTTTTGTTCTAGAACTCACGATCGAAGTGGACATAGGTCGAAGATCGTATTCTAATGATCGCTGCTGTTACTATTTTGATGTTGAATCAATAAGTAATATATAGGGATAATAGCGGCAAAAGTGGCTAAAGTTAGGCCAAGTGTGCAAATAAGTAGCCAAACTGATTTAATATCGGCATAAGTAGTCAAAGTTTACCAAACCGTGGACAGTACAAATTCCATCCATTTTAAGTCAACGCCGTTTGCCACGTCATTTCCACAAGTGTTGAGCTTTGGCCACTTATTTGCACACGCGGCCTAACTTTAGCCACTTTTGCCGCTATTATCCCTTTTTTTTTACGTTGCAAAGTATTTTTTAGCGTTTATCTAGATTTTTTTTTGTTTTTTCTTTTTCTTAAGATTTGACTAAAACTTGATTTCCGAAAGAACTGATTCCGTTTCTTAACGCTGAATATTACTCTCAATTTTGAAAACATTAAAATGTGTTATCGATTTCACATGTAATTTACGATCATATGATTTGACATAAAACCTCTATATACTTAATCGTTAGGGGCCATTAGATTATTTTAAAGGATTTGGTACGAAATACCCATTTAGCCACAAGTTTTTTTTCTTTTTTAATTACTCATTGTGTGTATTAAAATGTACTAAAATATGTATGTTTTAATATGTTTGTACAAAATAAAAATTTCGTTAATAATGTTGGCCAAACATTTTTAGTTAAAGCTGAGACTAAAATCGAGACCTTTTTACATTATTTTATTAAGATTATTAATTTTATGAAATTTCGTTAAATACAATAAAATTTCCTAACATGGTACAATAAAATTTCATAAAATTAATAATCTTAATAAAATAATGTAAAAAAGTCTCAATTTTAGTCTCGGCTCTAACTAACAATGTTAGGCCAACATTATTAACAAAAAATTTATTTTGTACAAACTTTTTAAAACATACTTATTTTAGTACATTTTAAAACACACAATGAGTAATTTGAATAAAAAAAACTTGTGGCTAAATGGGTATTTCGTACCAATTCCTTTAAAAAATCTAATGGTCCCTAACAATTAAATATATAGAGGTTTTATGTAAAATCCTATGATCGTAAATTACATGTGAAACCGATAACACATATTAATGTTTTCAAAATTGAGAGTGATATTCAGCGTTCTAAATATAAAAAACGGAATCAGTTATTTTGAAAATCAAGCTTCAGTCAAATCTTAAGAAAAATAAAAAAAATTAACGAAAAAAATCTAGATAAACCCTAAAAAATACTTTGGAACGTAAAAAAAAGAGGGATAATAGCGGCAAAAGTGGCTAAAGTTAGGCCGAGTGTGCAAATAAGTGGCCAAAACTCAACACTTGTGGAAATGACGTGGCAAACGGCGTTGACTTGAAATGGATGGAATTTATACTGTCCACGGTTTGGTAAACTTTGGCTACTTATGCCGATATTAAATCAGTTTGGTCACTTATTTGCACACTTGGCTTAACTTTGGCCACTTTTGCCGCTATTAACGACTTTGATACATAAAACTTAGGTACTCTCAATATATATATATATATATATATATATATATATATATATATATATATATATATATATATATATATATATATATATATGGAAAACAACTCAGATGGCACCCAAAAAATTGCTTGGTAGGTCCATTATTCCTCCAAAATAGTACTCGATCGCTGTATGTGTCTGACTCTGTCCTAAGTTCCTAACAAGGAGCGATGGTGCCACGTGATCTCACGCCCCAAATCACGTGGGATTTGACGTCTAGGCTAATGGTACCTCGCCACGTGTGTTAATGCTGATCGTTTTAGGCTAAGGAGCGCGTGGTTGTGTAGTGCAAATGCAATGACAATCAAATGATTCAGAACCACAAACCGCTTGTCACTCAAAGTTAAAAGCCCTTTTATTCGCGGTAAAAGCATATGAAATTTGGTCAACCTAAGTGGCATGCATACAATGTTTATTTTCAGCCAAAAGAGTGTTTAAAATTAGCAAAACCAGAACGGAATTTATATATAACTTTTTTTTCCAACGGTAAAAATATATTTAAAAAAATTTAAAAACATGAATGCGTTATTTAATTTCTTTCACGCCTTTATAACGTCTAGGGATATCGTCGGTCTATCTTGATGTCCAAAATGTTTAGTTGATATCATACTGAATATTTTTTAAACTAATTAAAATGAGCTCATTTATATTTTGATTTGAAAGACGCGCACTGCGTTCGGTTCGAAATGCATGGTTTTTAGTATGTCTCTAGATAGGCCCCCACTAGTCCGGCTAGATAGAGAGCGTTCTTTCCGGCGAGAAGAGGGTCCTGCCCTACGGGCTACGGGCAGGCATCTCCTGCAACGCAAGCTGCAATATTGTTCTCCACCACCCAAAGAAGCAAAAGATTCGAGAGTCCTGGTGGAAAATACATGCATATATAGATAGTGATCTAATGACAAAGGCCAACAACGTAAGCTTGGGGCGGAGCCGTATGATGCAGAAGTCGCAAAAGACGTTCCGTGAGAACGGAGTGGCTACCGACCAACCATCACCGGTCAATTCAGCTTTGGGGCTACCCCTTACTCTCGGTGCCATCAGTGTTTCGCCTTTTTTTTTCTTTTCTTTTTTTTTATAGAGTTTAATCTCCAAATATCCCTTGGTCATCATAGCGCTACATGTATTGATGTTAATGAGTTAACAAAGCGTAAACGGAAAATAACCATCCCATAATATTATCTTTTTTAATTTCGTATACTTTCGTCGTTGAAAAAAAAAATTATATACACATCATCCCAGTTTTTAAAACTTTATATACATTTCCCATATTGAAAATAAACATTGTATATATACCAAGTTTACGTAACCTTTTTTATACCTTTGTCACTGAGAATATATATTATATACCTGTCGTCTCCATTGATCAAGTCATCAAACTTTATATATATTTGCCGTAAATATATATGAGCTAATGAGCAGACTTGTCTCGTCCCCTCATAAGTCATAAGTGATATCTCTACATTATATATATATATATATATATATATGCACACATTATATATATTATAGTTATTTTTATGGAAGCTAATTAGCCTAAACTTAAGATATAACCTTTTAAAGTAGCTATTTAAGAATAATTAAATAACCAGCTGTTCGGATGTGAGTCATGTGACCCTTTTGCATAACGATCAATTTTAAAAGAAGCTTGACAAAAATGTAACTTGCGTTTGAAAGTTAGTCTTCAGTGTGTCGTTTTTCAAGCGTAATACACTCCTCATATCTCATAAGCATTCATAGGGCCAAAATGGAATTCGTTGTCGAATATTTTTAACCTTAAAGCTTTCTAACACATGAACCTTTTTTAATCTTTTTTACGTTAGAAGTTAGAACTAAACTAACATGTGACTACTTTATTTTTATTATTTTAATAAGGGCGACACTATCGTCAAGGTTACAATGCACTCTCGCATAATTATTAGATATATTCATTGTAATAACATGCATTTGTGTCCCATTAGGTTTGAACCCGTGAGCTCTTGGAGACGTATGTAGTGGAGTTTTCACTAGGCCAAACAAGTGACAATTTTATTAGATGGATAGATTTTTACCAATCAATTTGGCTTTTCCCAAGTACAGCCTGAATTACTTTACATTATTTAATGACATTGCCTTCAGGCGTTAATAGATCATGCCCCGAAGATCATGTCATTGAATAAAAACTATTTTTGATTGTTAAGGGTTATCAATAAGCAATTTGCACTCTTGATATTTTTCTAAAAAAAAATCATCTTGTATTTTTTTATTCAATTCAACCATGCAATTTAATTCGTCGAAATTTGTATTTTGAGTGGATCAGTGGCATGACATGTTATGCTAGTTTTTTAGTGGCTTTTTCACCAGCCTTTAAAAGGCCTGGCCCATTCATCGTACAAGCCCAAAAGGCCCTATACGTGCCTTAGAGTTTTTCCCCTGTTTTATTTATAAAATATAGTGTTAAATCTTTACCCTATAAAAATTAGTCACTTAATTCAGTTTTGAATAATAAGTTAAACGGTAAACAAAATGACATACTTGATCTAAAGATTTCGTTAGTATACTGTATACCCATATCCCGTCGATATACCCTTGACCGATCTTCGGACTCTGAAATAGATATACCATATTCTAAGTCTTAAAAAACTCGGATTAAAAATGAAATACCCTCATTTTTATGTGAACAAAAAATGCTCTACAAGTATTATAATGTTCTTACAGATTTCGAACCAAAATTGATTCACACGAATTTATTTACTTTTCTTTCACCTACTCAAACACTTATGAAACATGGTAGCAAAAACCAATAATAATATTTATGGTTGAAAAATTGAAAGGCAGACATTGAAAAATGAGTAGTTAAGAGCGAAGTGAATGAAATGGACCAAGATTTGGAGACTTATTTCATTCACGTCCTTACCATTTTCCAACAAAAAGCCAGCGCAATCATACACGCATTTATAGACCAAGTTAACAGCCTGTTCATTTAATTTAATAAACAACAGAACAGTTTAATTAATTAATCAAACACTTTGCATTTTCTAACCGCTTCACAAACCAAGCATTTTCCAACTAAAACACCATCACTCATTTTCCTCATTATTCAAAGCCCACCTCTCAATTTCTTATTGATTTCACGAGCAGAAAGTATTTAAGGATTGTATAATGGAATCTCAATTCTTTTGGAAGTTTCTTATACATTAGAAAATTGACATGTTCACACTTCACATAATTATCCAGAACTAAATTATTAAGTATTCGATTCAATATTTTTTTTTTTGTGTAATCGTGTTATAGGCCCATTCTTTACGTTTTATAAATAGTTGAAATTAGTTTTTCTTAATAATAAAAGTGTGGATCAGGCCCTCCGTTCTACATATAACGAAAATAAGTATTTCTTTATGATTTTTGTATATATTTGATTCTCTTAAATAAATAACAACTAGTGATTTAAAAAAAAAAATCGAAGATATATTTGTCATTTCAACAAATTAATTTTTTTTTTGTTAATTAGCACTTAAAAGTCAAATATACACCAAGATCATAGAAAGTATCGACTCTCTTTTTTTTCAATCCTAAAGAGGGTGATGGGAGAGTATGTCATTACGGAAAAGGATGCATAAATTAGAATCGGAATACGGGAATTTTACATGGTCTCGGTCCCTTTTAATGAGCTAAGTACTTCACAAAATTTTCAATATTTTTTGTTGTTGTTGCAGACATTACAAAAATAAAACAACATTTTTTTGTTGGTTCTCGGAAGAACTATCGTTTTACTACGCGTTTTCTGATGTTACTTAGAACTTTATAGTTTTTCTCTTCTTAATTTTCATAACCAAACAATTGAATACAAAAGAGAATATTTATTTTTAGAAGAATTTGTAGAAACAACTCGTTAATTTCTACGAATAAAGGTGATGTGCTTGCGGGCACTGATATGATAATTGGTGATTACAGATTTGTTGTTACGTGAATCTCATCTCATGTCATGGTATTAACTTTGAACTTGTAATGCACAATATAGACTTATTTCTAGAACTTTCAAGTGCTATTTTATTAAAAAAGTATATAAGCGAGAATTACTTCCAACAAAAATAAGAATGTACGTATGCTCACTAATGTAAATCTTAAAAAAAAAAAGTGGTCACATTTTTGCTCTTTAATTTCACAGAAGTAAGATAATAAAAAGAAAATAGTGGCGAAAGTAGATGAATATTTGAGACAGAAAGAGCCAAAGAGAAAGCGCCTCTTTATAGGGTTGGACACGGACACCCACCTCCACAGCCCACACGCGAAGTTTCTCTGCGCCCACTACTATACTCTCTCAAACTATTACTCTCTACTTTTTTATATCGTCTTATATATACATCACACGATTCACACCTTGAATTTTTATCAACTTTTTTCCCATGAGTTTATAAACTTATATCAATTTGTCCAGCTCTTTTTCTTTTGCACTACACTTTGAATATGTATCAATATGCATTGTTTGTATGAAAAATTAAATCTTCTCTGTTAAGTACCTTCAGTAATAAAAATGAAAATGAAGAGTTTTTTTTTTTTTTTTTTTTTTTTATAAAAAAACTAGTTCATGATAATCTCAGATTAATTCAAAAGATAAAGGAAATGTGATATATTAGAAACCTTTAAAAAGTGATGATAATTATTTTTTTTTTAAAGAAAAAAGGGATGATAATTAAAAAGTGAAATGTGATATTATATTAGAAACGGTATAAAGGTTAATCCCGGCAAAAGTACCAATACTTTCAAATAACGGACCAATAAGTTCAAATAACGGACCAATAAGTACCTCTCTAAAAAAAATTATCCTCCAACGTTACTCACGCCACGTAAAAGTTTTGGTCTAGTATTCCAATGCTTTTTTTACCCGAATAAAGTTCAAATTCTCTTGTTTTGTCTCCTCATATAACTTTCGTGAAAATTCCAAACCATGGATTATGCCGTTTTCGGTGTTGAATTAGAAAGTAATTTTTCTCCCTTTTAAGTACATATCCACAATGGCTAATTTACTCCAGAAATGATGATAAAATTTTGTAACAGTGGCATGATTAACAATGGAGGACGATTTTTTTTTCCGGAGGTACCAATAGGGACACAAAACTAAAGAATTGGAACTTTGTCCGGGCAATAAAAAGAATTGGTATTTATTGGTCCACTTTTTGAAAGTATTGGTACTTTTGCCGGAATCAACCTTTATTTTAATAGTTGATATAAATCGATATCATGCTCACGTGCATGCAATGCAATGTATGCAGCATCATATATACACGGCATCATGACATGAGTATATGAGCATCAGTCATCTCTTCTCTGGCCCCCATTTAATTACATTTACCTCGCAACAACACCACTATTTCTATTCCTTACATTTCAATTTTAAAAACATATATATATCTATATATATATATATATACAACGGTGTTTGATGAAACAAGGTTCACCTTTAGGCTTAAACCCAGGCACCACCACCATTGCCGTACCACTTCCAAGCTTCCTCCTCCTTTAAATACCCAAACCCTCTTCTTCTTCTCTTCATTTCTCCTCCAGCTCTGCTTCACTCACCATGGGAGAGGCGAGTCTTTCCTCTCCGACCTCGAGCTCTGCTCCTTTGCCTCACTTGACCTCTCTCTTCTTGTTTCCAAATGCAGAAGAAGAACGACGCCGCCGAGAAGAAGAAGAAGAAGGAAGACGACCCGATCACCGTCGTCCTCAAGATCGACATGCACTGCGAGGGCTGCGCTTCCAAAATCGTCAAGGCTGTTCGCGGCTTCGATGGTGAGTTACCACATTCTTCTCCATGCTCAGGCTCTGCATGTGTCTGGGATACCAATGGCGCCAGATTCACAGATCGCTGTCGATGTT
The DNA here is from genome assembly GCA_954871525.1 of Parietaria judaica. Lineage (NCBI taxonomy): Eukaryota > Viridiplantae > Streptophyta > Magnoliopsida > Rosales > Urticaceae > Parietaria > Parietaria judaica. Next base: position 14,850,746 of record OX940862.1, read on the forward strand.
CTTGTTTTTTACTGCTGATTTCTGATTCTGAAACGATACTGGTCCCCTGTGCCTGTGGCTATGGCTCCTCTGTCTTTCATTCCATTTCCAAACCTCCATTGTCTCTTCTTACTTCTTACTGTACCGTACGCGAAGCAAATCTGATGAAACTGAACTGTGTTGTTGCGTGGTGTTTCGCCGGAGAAGGCGTCGACGCCGCGAAGACCGATTTCGGCGCCAACAAGCTCTCCGTGATCGGGAAGCTCGATCCGGCGAAGCTCCGGGAGAAGCTCGCCGAGAAGATGAAGAGGAAGGTCGACCTGATCTCGCCGCAGCCGAGCAAGAAGGACGGCGGCGACGCCAAAAACGACAACGACAAGAAGAGCAAGCCCGAAGGAAACGACAAAAAGAGCAAGCCCGACGAGAAGAAGCCCAAGGAGAAACAGGTTGGTACTACGAGATTTTCCCATGGCGCCCCCTAACGTGCGCCGGTCTCGGCGCGGCACACGTTAGCGCATCCCCGCTAATCGTAACTTAATTAAGACACAACTTAGTTTGATTAATATTATACTAATTAATCACGATTATTTTTATTAATCTCACTTTTGGACTTTGGATTAAACAATGGTGTAGATTCCGGTGAGCACGGCGGTTTTCAAGCTGAGGCTGCACTGCGAAGGCTGCATCACGAAGATTCGCAAAACCGTTACCAAAACCAAAGGTAATATCGAAATTACGTTTTCCGGGAAAAAAACGGAACCAGAATTTCTGTTTCGTCGTTTACAAGAGTGTTTTTTCTGTGATTTCAGGGTTCAACGACATGTCAATGGACAAGCAGAAGGACGCGGTGACGGTGGTGGGGTCGATGGACATGAAGGCTCTGGCGGAGGCACTGGCGGAGAAGCTGAAGAGGCCGGTCGAGATCGTCCCGCCCAAGAAGGATAAGGACTCCGGGGAGAAGGACGGGGCGAAAGGCGACAATGCCGGCGGGGGGAAGAAGAAGGGCAGTGGTGGTGGCGGGGGCGGGGAGGGGAACAAGATGGAGGAGAGCAGGATGGAGTACGTGGGGCTGCCGGTTTCCGGATTCGGGTACGGGCCAGGGCCAGGGTTCGATCCCGGATTTGGATTCGGGTACGGGCCCGGCTACGGTTACATGCCGATGCCGGGGTACGGGGTTCACCAGCCCCACGCGCCGCAGATGTTCAGCGATGAGAACCCGAACGCTTGCTCGGTGATGTGACGGGGTTTAGGGGTTAAGGAGGTCGATAGTGGAAGAAATTGTAAATAAGAGGGAAGAGAGGGGTAGATAGTGCAATTTTTTGTTGGGTTGGGGTCCTTTTACATCACACGGAAAATTGTTGGGTTGTTCTTTAATTTGATCTACTAGTAGTCTAGTCTAGTTGGTTCGTTGTTTTATTTTCTGTTTCTGTTGAATTTTTAATACCCAATATCCAGTTGGTTAAATGTTCTTTTGCATCTTTTTTTAAAACAATAATTATTTTGTTTAATTACGAGAGTTTAACATGTGTTATAATTTCGTAATAGATGAATTTTATGACTAATGAATTTGGAATTAAAATGACCGCTATTTAAAAAATTAAAATTATAACTCTGAAATTAAGAGTATGTTAATATCAAATTATAAGGTAAAAACTTGCATAAAAACCTAAATATAAAATGAGGAGCCTTTAATAATATTTTCCCAAATTACAAAACAAAAGTGGACGGATATACTGACCCAAATTGTAAATATATAGGTACTTATGCCATGATTAATTTTTATGACATATTAAAATTTAAACCTCATACATTCCGTTTGAAATTGGGTAAGCAGCCACTTGGTTGACATTAGTGTAAAGACTAAAATGTCCCTTAGCTGGCGGTGACGTGTCAAAGCCACATAGATAAGGACGTGTCACTGAAGTCGCATTCACTCACCCCACCCAACCCCACGTATATCCCTCGAACTCACATTATTATATTCCATAAAAATTCCAAGATATTATTATAAAATTATAATATATGGTTATATTAAATAAAATGAAAAAAGTGAATGCAGATCTGGAATATTCGTCAAATATCTTTATTATTTTTCTTTGCTTTGGTCTTGGCTTATCTAGCTAGTAAATGAATAATATAAGACCTACCATTAAACGCCATGTTTTGTTTGTTGTTTCCTTTGGCCTTGATTATATCCTACTTAACCCTGTGAGTAAATAAATAAAACCCTAATAATTAATTTTACAAAATAAATTCCTTTTTTTTTTTGTTTAAAATTCAAAGGCTCATAGAGTTTGGGTGAAATTAATCAACCTTGTTCTTGGAATTTACCTATCTAGCAAAAGCTTAACCTACGAAATTATTTTAATTTAATTATTCTTGATAATTGATAGACTTACTTTCTTCATAATTTTACAACAACAAAAATGTACGATTTTTTTTTTACATTTAAAAAAAAAACTCAAAAGGTCATATAATAATATATGAAGCAAGGGTACACCGTACACTGTATATATATTATATATATATATATGCTTAGGTTAGCAGCCCCACCTGTAGCAGATAACAAAAGCAGAATTGCAGCAATAATAAACAACGTAGTATGTATGTACGCACCAAACTCTCTCAACGGATTTTTGCAGGCCAAATGCAAACCGCTTTTTTAATTATTATTATTGTCGTGGGACATATAAAGCAACGATTTATTTATTACTTACAATTAGAGCTGCAGCTCACAACTAATATGGAGCCATCGCGACACTCGCGACGGGGAAGAGGACTTCGCGACGGCTCGCGATGGGGAGGTGAAAATCGCGATGATTCGCGATGGGGTTCAGTCGTCACGATCCCTCTCTCTCTCTCGCTCAACGTCGCGACCCTCGGCATCACGACGGGAGTGTTGGCGATTTCCGGCGATTCCGTCGCGACGGGTCGCGAAGTCGTCAGTTTCAGCTCTACTTACAATACTGAAATACATCCGAATTAGGGTATATATATTCATATTATTTTACTAATAGTCTATTAAATTATTCTACTTACAAATTTATATTACTTACTTAAATCTATAATAAATTTTATCTTTGTTTAACAACGACAACTTAGGTCCAAACTCACTATTGAAATTTAATCCGGGACAGAGTATTATTGATTTTTAATCTCTTAGAGCAAAAAAATTATACTCTTTTATCTGATTTTTTAAAATATTTCGAAGCCTTGTTTATAAAAACTCAATTTGTGTTCCGAAAAGTGGATCAAAACCGGGGCAACGAAACAATAGAAACCACCAACTACTTCGCGAGTAAGCAAGGAGATGATGAGATCCAATAAAGTCAATCCACGGCCTCAACGACGAGCTTTATTTACGCCAAAATAATTCCAACACATACACAATCAATAATTGAAGAAAAGGAGGGTTTCAAAGTGATGAATTAGTAGTGGAGAAGTCATTGAGAGAAAGTGGGACCTAAAATTATATGGATTTTGGACACGACGAAGCGAAGAATCGTTGAATTTGAGAGATAATACCAAGTTGACACACCTTAGTGTCCCCATAATAGCCTTATAGTCTTCGCTACATGATCTCCTTAAGATTTGAGTATACAACCACATTTCCTCACATAATAGCCAACACTTCTTTATGTTACATTGAATATATATACAACATTATTTCCTCCTCAGCGGTTGAACGAGGAATTAATCTTTTTGTAAAAATTAAATTTAAGAGCTCAGGCACGCTACGGCTAGCCAAACAGGTAGACCGTAAATCACGAATACGTGATTTTTAAACCAATACACTCAATTGTTGTCTTACTAAAGTTACATAAACCGCAAACTGCAATGAAACCTCATAAATTTACATAATAACTTTTTAAAAAAAATCAAAACTCAACAATACTATTATTGTTATGATAATATTTAGTTTACTCAGCGGTTGTGGTTTATAAAAATCTTACAAAAACCCATCAGTCTTCCTATTGCATTCATTGTATACCCGTAAATTAGAATTGTGGCCAGTTTATAGTTTTGGAGTCATTTGAACATTGGATATTAGCACTAGAAAAAATTAGAGGGTGGTTTTCATTTTTCACCCCACGAGCCTTAAGTTCGCTTTTGGTTCCTAGAGATGTTGATGTGCGTTGGTGCAAATAGGGGTATTTGCCTTCAAGGTTTGAAGTTTGAACTTTGAAGTTTGAACTTGAAGTACAAAATCAGGGGTAAAATGTAGAGAAATACAAAGCTAGAGGTCAAATAAGAACAGAATAGAAATTAAAGGGATCTAATAGTCATAGAACTCAAAGTAGGGGCAGCTTTTGTAGTGGACGTTTAAGGCTCTGTAATAAGTGAACAAAAAAGCACATAAAATCAAATCAGAGAGAATGGAATTTGCTTCTCGCAGTCTAATACGTTAACAGTACACAACTGCTCATCCACTACAACCTTACCATTTCTTTACTTTACTTACAAAAATATAAATTAATAATTTTAAATTCAAGATTTAGATGAAAAAAATTAAAAATTAAAAATTAAAAAATTAAAAAGGGTTTTAATTTCTATGATAAAAAATTTAAAAATAAAAAATAAAATAAAACATCTCACTTCAGTTCAGATTGAATACTTCAGAATTCAGATTAACAATACCACACGAGCTTGGTAAGTGCAATTATAGCACCCAATGTCATAATTACAAAGAGAATTTTCGTCGGTCTTAAAAGCAATTAAACAACATCATAGTACTACTATAGCCAATGCAATTGCTCTAATTATTGTGCATTACATCAATTAAAATGACAAGCTACTTGGGCTTTGTATTTTACTTTGTAAATCTCGCACTATCTTCACTTAATTTCACGTATTAGTAACTAAATACTACTTAGTTTACCGTTATCTATCTATCTATATATACGTATTCTCAAAGTAAAACCGAGTCCAACTTTTTTGTTTTGTTTCAATGCCCGAAAATCAAAATTAGATTCCGAATATTATAAAATTAAGATTTAGAACTAATTCCGCAAGTACTGAAAATGTAGGTTTTGAATTTTGTGCATTAAATTTTCATTACGAATTTTGATTTGGCATGAATGCAATATGGTCTATGTATGTATAAGATGGTTATCATCCACATGCCCATGTCATTCCGTTTCATGGCATGCCATGCCATGCCATGCCATGCATAAATCATCCCTTTTCCCTTAAGTTTGTCACCTACTCACCTTTAGAAGGCCACATGAACCTTCCATAAAGGGTGGGGGGAGAATGGAAAAAAGGGCAAAAACAAATGCACTTTTCTAAAATGAATATCTTATATATTGGATGACAATATTTTCCTTTTGGCAACTACCAAATCATTAATAATTAATTTATACATTTTAGCAAATTCCAAATTTTTATTTAATGGCTAAATTAATAAGAAAATACATGTGTCGGCAACTAAGAGCAATTCATCTACAAGGAAAATGATAGAATATTTCAAATTAAATAAAGGACTTAGTGATAGTCAAACTTCATTGAAAATATGTGTTTTTTTTTGTGTTTGTGTGTTCTATTTATATAAATAATTATATAAAAAAAAAAACATGTAGAAATAGTTGTGAATATTTCTTCATCTTTTTTTTTGTTATTTGTTTTGTTTTGTTTTTGTGTGTATTAGAATTGGAATACATGAGAACATGAGATTCTAAATGCATGTGATGAAAGGGTTTCTTTGGAATCTTCTCTTTTCATTCTTCTTCCTATGAAAGTGATGATTGCATGAGCTCGACCTCATGAGAGTCCTACGGTGGACGCATGCATGGAGCAAAAGATAAATGAAAAAGAACGAAAGGGGAAAACTTTATTTTTTACATACAAGAATAAGTTCTTTTTCACATATACAAATATATAATAAAATAAGAGCAAAAGAGAGAATGATAAAGAAAGGTGAAACTTTTTTTTAGATATAAGAAAAAATATTTTACATATATGTATAGAAATATGTAATATGAAACTTTTTTTTTTACGTATAAAAAAGTTATTTTGCATATAATATGTATATATATATATAAAAATATTTAGCTTTTCAAACCAATTGACTTTCCAAAGCATTGCTTTTTTTCTTTTTTCTTTTACCTTTTCTCCCTTTTTTGCTGAAAACCACTAACATATGTTTATCTTTTATCCTTGACTCTCATGGGTCTAGTTCAAATAAGATGATTATGCCCAATTGGGATCACATTAATTAAATTGAATGTTTTATCAATATTTTCTTTTTTGGAATCAATAATGCAACTTGAGTCATGATGATGGATTGAGGAATGACAAGAGCAGAGATTCTTTGGAGTACACTGAAAGAACTAATTAGTTAATGCATTGAATTTGACATTTTAAAATTTTGGATCCTCGGAAAATAATCACCAAAATTTAAGGAGATGAATGTGACATAAATCATGTCTCTTAGGTTCTTCCGAGTTGAACTATGGAATCTTCGAGCTTGCTTGAGCTTTGGAGTTTCTTGAAATCCAAAAAGAGCCCATTAAAAAATTTACACTAGTCGTTTTATTTAATGAGCTATCAGGTATTTATTCAAAAATAAATAAAAAAATATAAAAATAAGAATAAGAACTAAAACTAGGAAAAGTTGCCAAAATTTTGGGGCACGCCGCTAAAATGAGAAGAACGACACGAAAATGATACTATTTCGCTGCTATTTTCCAATTTTTCAGGTCATGTTGTTCGAAAACTAATGGGTCAAGAAGATTCATCCTTAGCGTATCGTTTAAAGCTAAAAATGACAAAAATTTCACCGAAATCCCATCAAAATGAGTGAAGAAGATTCATCCTTAACTTATAGGGAAATAAAAAGAAATGACTCGTGTAAATTAGTACCACTAAAGTGTGTGTAGCTTTTTGGCTAAAATTATAGTTCCATTACGTGATATACCATATAATATAAGAAATGATTTAACATCCAACTTTCTCTACTCTTCATATGCAACCAAAAAGATAAAAAGGCATAACGTAGGTAAAGTCATATAGATGAGTACTTATACTTTTTTTCTTTTCTTTAAAGTCGTGTAACTCATAATAGAATAAACAAGCACATTAGATATTGTTATCTTCTTCTTGAATTTACTTCCTCTATGGCTTTATGAATTATGTGGTTTTCCGAGGCTTAAGCATAAATTTGGACTAAGTAGTAAGCAATAGTTTGAGCCTCTTTGATTTGATGGCCAATGATAATTTATATTTGTCTAACTGGAAAACCAAAACCACATGTGATATCTTTACAAACACAATCAACGTGAAAATTGTGTTTTGCGGACCAATTTTTGCCCGATTTTGCATCGAGGCGAAATCGGGCTACATAGCTAAATTGGATTGAACCAACTTGGCAATTTCCGGTTGATCTCGACTTGAAACTTGATTTTAGAATAGCTCACTAAACTATATCAGACTGGAGAGAACAAAAGTTTGGCATTAAGTTCCATTTTGCACCTCTAAGAAGAGTATTACAAATGGACGGGGTTTGAACCGGAAAATATTGGCTAAAGTAATATTTTTTTACTTTTCATATTTCTTATTGTCCTTGCATATATATCTTTATTCACTATAGAGATATTCATAATTCACGAGTTTAGTACCATACTATTATTATCCTTCGACTTTATTTTCCCATGCTTTTTCCCTCACTTCGTTAAAAACGAGTTCATATAGTGTTACTCAACTTTCTTTCTTTTCCACTTAAAAAGGAAGGTATGGTCAGTTAATGATGTACATATTATTATTTTTATTTATTTATAAAAGCTAGCCATTACGTGAATAAATAAATACATCAAAGAGACTGTTTATTTCTTTGTAATATATACTTTTTAAGGTTTGTTTCAGCTTTTATTTTTCAACTTTTTCTCCTCGTGTTTTCACATCGACATTCCATTTTTTTTTTATAAAAAAAAAAAAGGGATAATAGAGGCAAAAATGGCTAAAGTTGGACTAAGTGTGTAAATAAGTGGCCAAAATGATTTAATATCGGCATAAATATCCAAAGTTTTCCAAACCATGGCGTGTATAAATTCCACCCACTCCAACCCAACGCCCGTTAAGCGATTTAACAAAAAATGCATTACAAAGTGCATTATCAAATACATTAAGACTGCTTGCATAACATATTAGCACAAAATACATTAACGGGTGTTGGGTTGGAGTGATAGAATTTGTACTCGCCACGGTTTAGAAAACTTTAGATATTTATGCCGATATTAAATCTTTTTGGCCACTTATTTGCACACTTCCACCTCACTTTGGCCACTTTTGCCCTATTAACAAAAACTTGATCTCTTATAACAAAAAAGCTTAAAACTTATTCTCCTCCTTCATCATGTATAGTAATAAATTATAATAAAATAATTTACAATAACTTAAAGTCTTAAACCAAGGTTCAAGGTGCCGCCAACATTCACCGATTTGCTGCCGGTGCGCCCGGGAAGCTACTTTACCGCTGTTAGGAGACTGGTCACCTGTCAATTTACCCTTGAATTTAATTGCCGGCAACAACGATCTGCTTTTAGAAAGTAACACGTTGTCATTTACGTTTATAATACAATGATAATTGCGAGTTGACGCATAACACATAAGTAATTGTAAGTTAAGTTTTTTTTTCAGTTAATTAATATAATCAATCACAAAACTATTGTGAAACAAACAATAAGTCAAGTTATTCATAATTTGTTAAGATGAATGCCAAATAAAATTAGAAAAAAAAATGATACAATTAATGAAATTACACTCAAACAAGTCACGTACAACGCATGTTAAAAATCTCCCGTCGTTTTTTTTACACATCAAAGGAAATCTGTTAATTTTTTAAGTATAAGGGGCATGGATGTTATAAACATAAAATGTAGGGGGCCATTAAACATGTTAACTAATTCAGCTAAAATTGATTGATGATGCCGTGACTAAGAAGTTAATGTTGTTACAGATAGACAAGATGTGTCTCTTATTAATTATCATAAATCAACTTCATAATATATGTATAGAGAGAGAGATATATTCAACATTTCACACTCAAAGAAGTTAATACGATCTTTAACTCTTTGAAAAGCTTAGCAACGGCAGGTAAGTGTAGGCCCAATGTCTATGATGAGACTGTGACTGAATCTAGCACAAACACTCGAAGATTGAGTGTGAGATTTACCAAGCAAATAAATTTGCATAACTACAAACTTTCAACCATAGGACCAACACATTTATTAAGATTATTTATATTTGCGTGAACAACATTTTCATTACCTTCATCTCTCTTATCTTCACATAGATGATAGATGTAGGACCCTTTTGAATATATTGTTGTTTTTGTGTTTGAATTGATACTATGAAATATCTTAATAGTAAGGTATTAATTTGAACACTATGATTATAATCCAAAGGATAATTGGGGTCTAAATACCACAGTCTCAGCCTTAAGTGCACTTATTTACTTATATTACCAATGTGACACGGTTTTTAGCTGTCATTTTGACAATTAAAGCCGGAGTACCTGGGTATGGTTATAGAAGTGAAACTTAAGTACTTTTACCGCATCTAAAGTCTAAAACAATGTCCCATGTGCGGACGTTGCAACATGGTTTAAAGTTTAAACATGCAACACCATATTAATATCTTGTTATACTTTGTATTAGTGTTTAAAAACCATCATACTACCTTGTTCTACTAATACATAGTGTTTTTTAACTATACAAACGCTTGGAAGAAAAATAAGGCAGAAAGAATTTGCACCGAAACTACGTTACAAGCCCGGCCCGGACGGATTCTCTTCGTCCCCATCGAGAACGAGCTTGACCCCGTTGTTCTTGAGCGAATTGACGATGGCCCAGATCTTTGTCCGGTTCTTGAAGCCCTTCTTCTCGACCTCCTTCTGCACGTCCACGTGGATCCCTCTCCCGTGCCCTTCTTCAAGCCCTTCGACTCTAAGCCGCATTGCCAGAACCTCTCCGACGACGCTTGCCGCCTTCGCGTTGCATGATCGCCCACACTCCAGCGAGTTCTTGATGGAGTGCTCCACGGTCGACGACGTAGCGACGATCCGCCCGTTGTTCCGGTCCACCACGTTCGCGGTGATGTACTTCAGCGAGATGAAAAGACGCAGCACGTAGCGTTTCAGAACCGTCATTCTTCGAGAATAAACACTCCATCAGACTGGTTAAATCCGGTTTTGAAATAAGCAAAGATTGTAAGACATGTCATTGAATAAGAACTATATTTCCTGACATGTCATAAGTGAATAAGAATTATATTTACTGCTGTTATTACCTAATTTTTACCGGAAAAATGCTATAAAATGGTGGCCTATAAATAAACAAAATTAATATATTTTGTGTACAGGGCATTAAATAGATTCTATTAATATATCAAATGCTGTATTCATAGCTTATTCAACAAGTTATCATCATTTTTTTTACTGTGATCGATAGAAGCATGTATGATACAAATAAATGCGGCAAAAATACAAAAATTTGTTCAAAATAGCGGAGCATATAAACAGGCTTCTAATTCCCAAAATCGTAATATTTATGTTTTTTATTGCAGTTGTCCCATGTGTCCCCGTTAACGTTAAGTTATTTACACGGTTACGCCTCAAATATATCATTGTTTTAAAAAACGATACTGAGGCGCGCCTCAGCGAGGCGTGGGGTTTTAACGTTATGAGGCTTACGCCTCCGAGATAGAATGAAGGCGTACGCCCTGAGATACGCCTCAAATTTTGATTCGTGCGCCTTGAGGCAAGTCAGGGCGGTGACTTCTGTTGTTTTACTCTATTTATTTTCTTTTAATTAATTGGGCTTTTCTAAAAGCCCCACGTATCATATTAAAAAGCATATTATAATATATCAAGTCAGATAATGATTTGATTTAAATACGTGTCATAAGAAGTAAAATCCCTACTATATAATAAAAAAATAGACTCCCTTGCGTCATTCTTTGGACTGCCTCCTTCTGCTTCCTCAATCACTAAGTTCTCAGTTCTTTCTTTTTCTGGTTGAACGTGATGTTATTATATTTTTTTTAAAAATGAATGCCAATAACTAGAGAATGAGGACGCAGAGGAGGATAGTGAAGATGAGTCTAGTTATTGAGAATTTGAGATGTCTTATCATGTTTTTTCTCTTAAGTTTCTAAGTTTTTGAGTGTTAAGTTTTAGATGACTTAATAATTTTGAGGATTATGATATATTTAAGAACTTGTTATATCCATTTTATTTTTATATTATTTTAAAATAATTAAATCATATTTATTAAGGCTTACGCCTTGAAGCACGGCGAGAAATCGCCTCGAGGCTTAAATACGTTTTTCTAAACATTGAAATATATCACTAATTTTTTCCCGTGTTCGTCTCATGTTAACGGTAAGTACAAAATGTAAGAAAAAAAAGGGTTAGTGTGAGCCCTGAGGCGTGCAAGTATCGTTTACGAGACACGGGATGAAACTCAGGCCCGGCCCAAGCACTGGGCAGCTTGGGCCAACGCCCTAGTGAGAAATAAAACAAGTCACTTCCATTCGTAACGACATACATCATAGAAGCAGAGCACACAATGCATCACTAAGATATCCTAAGTTCCTAACACGCATCACCATGCTTGAAACTTAAACCGGAACACTTCCAATCCAAATACCCCAAACAAGAGAGCAAAATCTCAGACCTTTGGACTTGTCCACGAACAAGACTTCTTCGGTCGGGACGGCAGAGATTGAGCCGCCGGAGAGAGCGTCGTCGTCGATGTCTTCGGTGCTGATATTGGCCCGCCACGCCTTCTTTCCCGTCTCCTCGCTGGTCAAACCCTAATTCGAGCTTGCAGATGTCTGTCAGTTAATCTGTTTCAAAGGAGTGTTAAAGATACGATAAGCCAGGCCCGGCCCAAGCACTGGGTTGGCCCAAGGCCTCTTATTGAGAAATAATTGAACAATTCGTATTTTAAGCCCATCTAAAAAAAAGAACTCAGTAAAGAATATCTACAAGTTGTGATACAAATTCTGAAAAGTAGGCCCTCTCTCATATTTTATTGGTTAACTTCTCTTGTTCTGCCATATTATACAATTTTTTAATTTAATATTTCTTATTCAGTTCCATACCTTAATTCTCTTATTCCCTAAATTATTAGTGAAGAGTTTAAAAAAAAACTTAAAACATAAATACTATCTTTTCGGTTTTACATTAGATAATTTACTTATTCATAGAAAATTTATTTTCATTTTTCTATAGTAAATATTCTCTTTGTTATCTATATATATATATATATATATATAAACAATTAAAATTATTCTCTTATAGTGTACACGAGGTATATAACCCGCGCGTTGCGGTTTTTTTTTTCTTAGCAAAGAGAAATTTTGATAGTTTAATATTTTTTTATTCGTATGGTATTAAAGCTATTTGATTTTTATTTTATGTTGTTATTCAATTTTTTTAAGTTTAACTACATGGTATTTATATGTAATTAGACACAAAGAGTAGTATACGTAATAAAAGTATCATTTCTTAAAGAAATACATTATTTACATCTGGTAAAATATTATTACAATATTCCTTTCGAAAAAGAAGTTTGTATGATTTAGATCAAATAAAAGATATTTACATTATCGATTTAAAAAAAAAAAGTATTTCTCATAAATATATATACAAATATATACATACACACATGCATTATTCTATTAATAAGACTTGGGCATATATTTAAAAAGTGTTATACTTTGTTTGGTTGACTTCTGTTGCTGCAAAATCAAATTCATATAGCTCTTATAAGTATCACGGATTCATCAAATTATATATATTTGTAAACAATTTAATGCAGTATTGCAAGTAATAGTATACTTAAAAAAAGATTGTCAGATGAGATTATCAAACAGTATACTAGCAAATGTGCTATGCACATCCGTTCTTTTGCGCCTATTTAATAAGTAACAGCAATGAATAATAATCATTGTTTATGTTGTTTTATTTATTTTCTACTACTTTATATATTCAAGTGAGATTGTCAAACAATATATGAAACAAATATATTTAATATCGTTGTTTATATCGCTGAGATTATCAGTTAATAGAATAGTAAGAGGAAATTGATAACTAAAATGTTTATATTTCATTGAGTGATTTTATCAAACAGTATAGTTTCATCAATTCCAAAATTAAAAAATAATACACTTTGTCATATTTCCATTTCATTAACCACAATAAAACAGTGTAAAAGTCAATTAATTTCAAACACTGACAATTCAAGCAAAGAATACGAAATGAATAATCTCACATAACCATCAACACAGAGGAAGAGATAGAAAAAAAAAAACTACGCTTGAAAGCTTTAAGGATAAGATCAACAAATGGATTGAGAAACAGAGACCTACATACCTCCTCCAATGGAGATTCAAGTGTGCGTCTTGAACTGATAATCTGAGTTTTTTTTTCCAGTTAACCTCAACGTACATCGTCGAGGGAAGTTCGGCGAGAAAGATAGTGTGTGAGAGGTGAAGAAAATAGTCGAGATAAGCAAAGAAAAAAGTATATGAAATGCAAAGAGTAGTCTATTAATGTGTTGTATAAGTTTTATTATATCGTATAGCTCCTACAATACTGTAATCCAATAGCTCCTGCAATATTGTATTGCAGACTCCCAAAAAAAGTCTCATATTAATGATTCGCCCAAGGCCCCAAAAAGGGTTGGGCCGGCCCTGATGAAACTTAACGAAAAACACGAATTTAAATAGCAATTAACAACTTAGGAATAGGCCGCGCGATTCAACATTTAAAATATGAGGGTATATGACAATGATGTATTATTAAAAGAGTAAGGCGGTAGATTATCCGGTAGTAAATATGAACCGGTCTTATGGCTATTTCATCGAACAGCTGGTGGGCATAGCGAGAACACGCTTAGAATGACTGAACTCGCTGATGAATTGATGATTAAACACATTTGTTTGGATAATGAAGTGCAAAAGCACGAAGCATCAACCGACGACGAGAAAGCTCGCGACTCACCTTGCGGAGGCTGAGAGAGAAGTCTGCCACAGACCCAGAGCAGAGACGACGAGTCGTAGAGCCTCTCAGGATGATCTGGGAGTTTTTGCTTATCCAATTTGGTTTCTACTTTCTATCACTTAAATTTTCGTCCGTTTTTAGTACAGTAATCCGGTTACGGATTGATATTGGATTAAAAAGGCACAAGTACATAATATTTTCTTTTTAATTTTATGGAATGCCTAAAATTTAACAAGTTTTTTAAAATAGTGACAATTTTATTAGAAAATATTTGTGCTATTTAATATGAAAAGAAAGACAAACGGTAATTAAGATTAATTTTTTTTTCTAAGATTAAATTTTCTTTTTCATGAAAATTATTAGAATTAAATTTTATATAGACACATATTAATATATGATTTTTATTATTTAATTTGTCTGGACCAATGTATTAAATTTCTCTGCCCATTGAATTTTTTTTTTCGAGGATATGCGAAACGATATATCCATCGGCATATCCATCGACATACCTTTTAAGATACTCATCGACAAACGATATATCCGTAAAATGAAAAATACGAAACGATATCGGCAAGCGATATTTAAAAACCTTGGTCTAGACTAAGGAGACGAATTATTTTGTAAAAACATAAAAGATAATACTGAAAGATACATTGGGCAAAATTTTGACTATATTTTCTCTACAAGAATGTGAGGAAATGTAAACGGGTGAGAGATCAGATGTGACATGTGAATTTGGGCTACAAATCTCATGGATTAAATATTCAATTGGGCCAATGAGTTTGGGTCTCAAAACGTTTATCTGCTAGTTTTGAACGGATTTTTCTATTTGAGTTCCCCCCCCCCCCCCCCCCCCCCCCCTCAAAAAAAAAAAAGTTTTATTTTAATTTAAAATGTCGTTTTTGTCGATAAATGGTTTCTCTTTTTTTATGATTATCGATGAATTTTCGAGGATTATCGATAGAAAATTACTAAATCTGTAGCTTATCGTCATCGAAACTTATCAAGGATTATCGATGAAAAACAACTAAAATGTTTTAAGAATATATTTACTAAGTTTACAAAACATATATAAATAAAAAAATAATCTCACTCCCACACATGTAAATACTTAAATAAAATCATGTTATACTAAAACAAATGTAAATAAAACCATTCCATGCTTAAACTTAAACATAAGAAAATAAAAATAAGATTGAAAGATACTACATAATTACTATTTGGCTTTGTGGAGAAGTCCCACACTGAACAAATAAAAATGAATGAAAAAAACACATTTGTTTGAATTTGGAAAGTTTCACATTGAACAAATACAAATAAAACAATAACTAGTATATAAATAACAATCCTTATTTCAAAATCCAAGCAACTCAACTTATATATCTTGATAGTACTTGGCTATGAACGCATCGTATTTGCTCTCGTAGGAAAACCAATTTTTAACACTTTCCGTTAATCATTTTAACCCGTTAAATGCTTGGTATAGAAACTACGAGATAGTGCTTCGCGATTTAGGGATTAAAATAAGTAAATGTGGTATAAATACACATTACTAAGAATTTTGAAGTTCATTTTTTGTTTAAAATATCGTTTAATTAGAGTTGTTTTGCTTAAAATGGGAAGAAGACTCAGTTTAGGTCATGGGAAGTTATATTTTTTTCCTTGAAAGTACTTTTGTTGAAAATTATTGAAAATTGCATTTTTTTTCTTCTGAAAAGTACCTTTTTTTACACGGTTTTATGAATAATCGATTTACATGAATATTTGCCGATGAGTACTGGCCACACGGATAAGAGATTATTATCGAGGATAATCGATGAAATTCAAACCCTTTTAAGAAGAACAAGCGACATATTTTGCAAAACCATAGTCTCATTGAGACCACTATTATACAATTTAGAACATAGCATTGTTAAAATGATTAATTCATTTCATGTTACAGTTATAATACTCGGCCCAATTGATTGTGTATACCCAATACTTTATTTTCTTCGCCTTTTTACCGTTGGATTTTCTATTTTTTTTTTTTTTATACAGAATAGCTGCCTAATTTTTTTAGTACGATCGAGCCTTGAGCTTCAAAATTCTGTACCTCATCGGCTTGGCCGCTTCGGCAATTTGAGCCAACCCGTATGCCTAGCTCTGTCTAAAGTCTAAAAGATAATTACAATAGAACTTTATTAAATTAATAATTTTGATACGATAAGTGAAACACTTATGATTAATTTTCTTTCTTCGATAAATTAATAAATTTAATAAAAAAATAAAATTCTTCAATCTTAATAATATTAATTAATTAAGGTTTTGTATAAATTTTTAACTATTCAAAAGTGAAAAGCAAGGGCCTATGGCCCGAACACAGGCCATAACAGAACGACAATGTATTACACCGAGCTAAAGCACTGCCTCTTTTGGGCCCAAACACTTGGCCCATAATGAAAACGACACCGTATCATACCGACCTAGAGTACTGCCTCTTTTGACTGAATGGAATTCATAGCACACACGCAAACTCAACAAATGCCCTAACCAAGTCCCTCCCCTTTCGCCACGTGGTAGCCACTCGCCCTATAAATACTCCCTCCACTTCCCCTTCCCAAACCCTCTTCGACCCTCGCTTGCCTTGGGTTGCAATTCCTCCTCATCGACCACAACCAGGAGCACCCACCACCCAGATCTCACCAACCCTAGATCCCACCGCCATCGCCCACCTCCCGTCCCTCGATCTCGCAAGGTCCGGATTGCGAAGCCTTTTCTCGGTTCGATTTCGGATTTCCACCTTCTCGCGGTTCCTGATTTGGTTTTCTAGGGTTTTTTTCGATTGGAGCAGCTTGTAAGGATGGTTTCGGACGCGAGCAAGAAGAAGGCGGCGCAGAAGAAGGCCGCGGCGGCGGCCAAGCGGGGAGGCAAAGCGGCGGCGTCTGCCTCTTCAAAGGCGGCGGCGGAGTCACAGAACGGCGCTGATAAGCTCGCAGATGGGGTTGAGGCGCTCATGATTTCCGATCGGACCTGCACTGGCGTGCTCTGCTCGCATCCTCTTTCCAGAGATATTCGCGTAAGTCTCAGAGCTCAATATGGCTAGGGTTTGGATTAGTGTTAGGTTGAGACGATTATGTTTGATTTTTCAGGACAGTGCTTGAAATTTCGTGAATATTTGTAGTTAGTTTTGGCGTAAGATGGATTTTCGATCTAGTCTGTTATTGCATCTGTGCTTCGGAATTGAATGGGGATTTACTTTTGCTCCAATTTTTTTGTTCTCGTATGGAATTTTTTTGTATTTGATTCTTATTTTTATAACTTATAGTTTATGTTTCTTAATCATTCTCATTAAGCTTTTTATACCATATTTGAAAATCCCTATAATTCAACTTTGAAGTGATAGATTGAAGTTATCTACGGTTGGTACTTGGGATATAAAACTAATTTATCTTGACATTGCAGATAGAGTCTTTATCCGTCACGTTCCATGGACATGATCTCATCGTGGACTCTGAACTCGAGCTTAATTATGGCAGGTTTGGCACATCATCCTAGTATCAGCTGAATTTTCTGATGAATTATGGTATATTTGAGTCTGATGATTTTGTTGTTATAACTTGTCAGACGGTATGGTTTGCTCGGACTTAACGGGTGCGGGAAGTCAACTCTTTTGACTGCTATCGGGATGCGGGAGCTTCCTATTCCAGACCATATGGATATCTACCACTTGACTCGAGAAATTGATGCTTCGGACATGTCTTCACTCGAGGCTGTTATTAGCTGTGACGAGGAGAGGATAAAGTTAGAAAAAGAAGCTGAAATGTTGGGCGCTCAAGTTGGTCAATGTCTATAAATAATGTGCTTTTAGACCTCGAGTACCTTTGAATTTCTAGCTAATATTTTTTTTGGCTTCCTTACCTATTTTGAATCTAGGAGGATGGAGGCGGGGAACAGCTGGAGCGCGTTTATGAGCGTTTAGAAGCTATGGACGCGGCCACGGCTGAGAAACGTGCCGCTGAAATATTGTTTGGACTTGGTTTTACCAAGCAGATGCAGGCGAAGAAGACTCGGGATTTCTCCGGTGGATGGAGAATGAGAATTGCGTTGGCTAGGGCACTATTTATCAACCCAACAATTCTGTTGCTTGATGAGCCTACAAATCATCTCGGTAAGCAATACTTATAACGCAAAAGCAGCGTAGTTTTTGTTTTAGGTGTTTCCCATTTGAGTTGTTTTATTAGTATTCTTGCGATAATAAATTATATATATGTATGGTGAAAGAAATATGATATGTATACTATTAAAATATTCTTTATGTTTGGGTTGCTTTAAGTTTTTATTTTTAGTATCAGCAGCGCCAGGTTGTTTTTCTAGTTCATAGTTTGCTCTACCATGGTTCATTATTTCTTGGATTTATTTTAGTATAATTCTATATACGTGTGCAGACCTGGAAGCATGTGTCTGGCTAGAGGAGATGCTGAAGAACTTCGAGCGTATTCTGGTGGTGGTGTCGCACTCCCAAGATTTTCTGAATGGAGTTTGCACGAACATCATCCACATGCAGAGCAAGAAGCTCAAAATCTACTCTGGAAATTATGACCAGTATGTCCAGACCCGTTCGGAGCTGGAGGAGAACCAGATGAAGCAGTACAAGTGGGAGCAGGAACAGATCGCTAACATGAAGGAGTACATTGCTCGATTTGGTCACGGGTCTGCTAAATTGGCCCGTCAGGCACAGAGCAAAGAGAAAACGTTAGCCAAGATGGAACGAGGTGGTCTCACCGAGAAGGTCGCTAGAGACCACGTTTTGGTGTTCCGCTTCGTTGACGTTGGAAAGCTTCCGCCACCTGTTCTCCAATTCGTCGAGGTCTCATTCGGGTACACGCCGGAGAATCTCATCTACAAGAACATTGACTTTGGTGTTGACCTCGACTCTCGAATTGCACTCGTGGGTCCTAACGGCGCTGGGAAAAGCACGCTCTTGAAATTAATGACCGGCGAGCTCGTTCCGAATGACGGCATGGTGCGGCGTCACAACCACTTGAGGATCGCGCAGTACCACCAGCATCTGACGGAGAAGCTCGACATGGAGATGTCGGCTTTGCTCTACATGATCCGTGAGTACCCCGGAAACGAGGAGGAGAAGATGAGAGCGGCGATCGGGAGATTCGGGCTCACTGGCAAGGCCCAGGTCATGCCCATGAAGAATCTCTCCGACGGCCAACGGAGTAGGGTCATCTTCGCCTGGCTGGCGTTCCGGCAGCCGCAGATGCTCCTTCTCGACGAGCCAACCAACCATTTGGATATCGAGACGATCGATTCGCTCGCGGAGGCGCTGAAGGAGTGGGACGGGGGTTTGGTTCTGGTGAGCCACGATTTCCGGCTCATCAACCAGGTGGCGAAGGAGATCTGGGTGTGCGAGAACTTGAAGGTGACGAAGTGGGGAGGCGATATTATGGATTTCAAGCGGCACCTGAAGAAGAAGGCGGGTTTATCCGAATGAGAGGTTGGTATTTCCGACTCGGACTGAGCCGCGCATTAGATTACGAGGAGGTTGTAAAGATTTTGCAGGCTGTGTCTTATTAATTTAGAGGCCAATACGAACGCTCCTACACAACAGGGCACATATTCTAATGCTCTGTGAGTGTGTCTCATTATTATTTTTATATTCTCAGGTGTCGTTTTTTCTTTTCTATTTGTTATTATTATTATTAGCAGCCAAGTGGTTGGTGTGGACTGTTGTACACTCGCTTGACGTTTTTGCATTACTGAACTAATACACTTTTACTTTTGAGTGCATAAGTTAATCTTCTTTCTTCTATTTAAACTTAGAGGTTCAACATGTATGCTTTACATATATAATAAGCGACTCATACTTGTGTCCTCCTTATAGTTTGGGACTTTAAACCGTCGGTCTCGGGCTTCTGGGAGCCTAGACCCCTTTCATTCCCACAGCTCTTTCTGCAGTGAATGCTATTTTGAACAACAAAAAGGAAAAGGCTAAAGGAAAAGAAAAGAATAAAAAATGATTTGTTTGTATTCTGTTTTTTGCAATTAGATTTGGATTTAGTGTTATTCATGACGTGAACTCGGATTTTGCATTTGGTGTTTTGAATTTGTACTTAGATTTCGTATTTTGAATTTGTACTCAGTCTCGGATTTGGTAATTTTCATTTTGGATTGGATTTTTATTTTCTTTCTCATTTACTGACCTGAATTTTGTCACGGATTTTTCCCGATTTTTGTCTTGATTTTCAGACCTAAAAAAATCAGGATTTTTATATGCGTTTCAAATCTGGTTCTGAAAAAAAACCAAGAATTTTCCGAACCGGAACTAATTCCAACTAATTCCAGGACATGATAACTATGTCTCGGTTTTTCTGAGTTAGGGTCAAAAAATGGCAAAATTCTCGGTTCTTGGTTCCGCTTTCACCCCTAGTTCTACAAGGCTCTAATCCCTAAGAAACCCTATAATCTTAGCTCTCGATGAAGTGGTTAGTATGACTTTCTCTGTTCTTGATTCGATTGGTTTCTAAGAATCTTGGTATAAAAAAGTGGAGGAAATTGTTTTTAAACTCTATTTTTTTACCATTATAAACATGATTTTTGATGTAAGAGTACTATTACATTTTTATTGTATTTTAGTACAAAATTTAAAATAATCTTTATATGCCACATGTCATAATACACAAAGATTTTACTCTTTTCTTATTTCTCTTATCGTTTATAAAATAATATGACATTTATACAATAGGGACAATAGCGGGGGGATTATTAAATGTTATATATATATAGATATATATAAATATAAAAGAGAGAGGTGAGATCCACGCAAACGTGAACAACTTAAAACACGTAGCTTGACACTTAACAGAATAAAAATTGAGTATATATGAAAGGGTATTTTTTTTTTACATTATTTATCTTTGTTGCAATAAGAAAGAATGAGAGTACAAGTTATATTTTGAGTAATTTATGAATAATTTGCTTGTAATTTTGTTTCTACTAACTCTTATATTGTGAAAAAATTTCTTTGCTTATACAAATATATATATCGATCTCAATTTAGACGTAATAGAAGTATTTTAAAATTCTAATATTGTCATTTTTTTTAAGTAGTTTCATAGTTATATTGACTTTCTCGCTATGCATTATTTTGTCTAGGATTACGAGACAAGACTATCTGGTTTATAAAATGCCAGCAAGTCGGCAAATAAATATAGGATATATCGTACACATCATGCACGACTCAAGTTGAGCGTGCTAGATTTTATCTTTAATGATTGTAGCAAGTGCGTGAGAATTACTTACTGTATGGTAAAAAAATAAAATTGGAACCCTATTTCACAAGGAATCTAGATAAAATAATTACAGATATTTTGAAGTACTTATTGGAGTCAATGAACCTTACCATTAACGTACGTGTATGAGATTAATACTCTGTCCTATAATTTACGGACACAACACCTTTCAATCTCTGTCTGATTGGTCATCAATGCTAAAGACAAAATGGTCGAACATACGATATTCGGTATTTTTTAGGTTTACAATTACGGTTAATAACGGAGTAAGTTACTCAAACGAAAATAATGTTAAATCGAAAAAAATGGACAAAATTATAGAGTCGGAGCAGAATAATAGACATTCGTAACTTCAAACTTGAAAAAAAAAATTGATTTATATATCGGCAGAAAAATCACAATATTAAGTAGTTATACCGTGATTGACCCTTAAAATTTATACTAACTTGATATATTCTTATGAAGTCACAGAGAATTACTTAAATTATATTATGATTCATGTGACAATTATACGTTTACATTTTTTTTCCTTTATTCTATGATGCACCCGTTTCCTCAACAACCTTCCAAACTTTTAGGAACTTTCCCCCCTTCATGCTAGAAGCAAGAAAATCCAAGTTATACATATACACACATGTATATACATATACATCATTCCAGATTTCCATCGAATTGGGTCCAAACTGAAACGTTGATACTTTGCATCCGTACGAGCACAGCATTGTTACATTAATCAACAATGTAACATATGATTTGCTAGTACTTCTTATATATTTAAACATATGTATATTTATATAGCATATAAGCAACGGAGAACGGACCATATGATCAAAGGGCAGAAGATGTTAGCCAAAAACTATTATAGGGTAATAGTAAGTTCAAGAGATCGACTAACTCATTTCTTGGTCCCAAAAATAGCTAGAAACAATGAATGCTGCGACGATACACATGAAACCACCAAAAGTCCAATGCTCATCATCATCATCATATTCAGTAGCTCTGTACCATAGAATTCCACGGGCCCCACAATATCGGCACCGACGGAGATTCCTCGTCCGACGAGCTAGTCTCGCCCCACCGCCGCCCGTCCTCGGCGAGGATCTTCTCGAGCTCGCAGGGCCGACACAGCACGACAAGCGCGCCTTTCCCTTCGAAGCCGAACTCCTCTGCCGCCATCTCAAGCAATTTCTGGAACGTCGGATGGGCCAGGCACCGAAGCGGCACCACGAACCGCTTCGGCCCCTCCAAGCCGCCTGCTGCGATCACCGCAAAGTGGCCCTCCTTCACATCGTTCGGGACCGGTGAGGGTCTCGGCTTCACCAGCGACAGTCCCTTCTGGAGCTTTTCGGCTAGGGTTACCGTCTTTTTCTTGCCGTTGGTCAGAGAAGAAGCTCTTGACTTTGCCATTTTGTTGTGTTGAACTTGAAGTGTTGTTACTTTTGCTATATATATATATATACATGAGTGTTTTTATGGTTTGTGGGATAAGGTTTGACATATTATACAGCTTGCAAAAAAGGAAATAAATAATATATAAAAAGATGAAAGTCAAATTAAAAGAAATGAGTTAAGAAAAGACATGGTCTTGTTGAATTGTAGAGAGAAGGCTTAAAGTTAATGTGACCATTGCATGTGAGTGGGCTCTCTAGGACTTGTAACCCTCGAAACGTCTCTTCTGTCGTTTTGAGCTTCTATAATGATTATAATAATTGTAAGAAAAAAGTGAATTAGATATGATTAGAAATGATTTGTCAATTTGGTTACTGAATTGTCCTCTCATATTTTGCATGTGTCTTATTACGTGTATAACAAATGACACGTACGTATTTTGTCATACATAAATATTATTTAACGTGGTGATGAATCGATGATTAATATTTATAAAGTAATGCCTATATAACACATGTTTAAGGTTTGGGGAGTTTCTTGTAAGGTTGATTATCTTTTTTCAAGATGTGAAAGGACAATATTAGTGTCATAGTGTGTATAAGTTGTTTAATATTCATGTGCATTACGAGATCTAGTTAGTTTGATCAATCATCCAAGACATATATGATATATTCTGCTTAATTAACCACTAAAGTAGTTGAAGTTTACTTTGTAATATGTTCTCAATGATATTTTAATCGTCTAATAAAAAGGAATTTCCGTTAACTATCTCTTTTATATATAGGTTTGTTGTGTGAGTGGTCGGATTCTTGACGAGTTGTATGAAATTGTACAAAGTAGTACCACGTACATGTGTGTGTACCTTGAAACCGATGTAATATATAAAATGTAGCATAACTTGATCATGTGCAACTATTACGTGTCATCGTATCAATCGTGTAATATCTTATAGCTACATATTGATTCGTATCCACTTGGGTTTTCGACGTATTACTTTCTTTTACCAGAAGATAACAAATCATGTTGCATGTTAACCTTTATGTTTCGTGGACCTCCATAAATGCATATTCGATCGTACTACTTATTTAACCATCGACTCATGGTGCCTTGTGCTTTGCATTATCGCATACATACAATATACATATGTATATATATAAATATAGAAAAATAGTGACATAGAGATATTCAAAGTTAAAGTCGTATTTCCAAAAATAAAAAGTAGTACCAATAATGCCTAATGTAGAAAAGTGAAGCTTCGTAGGTTTTTTTTTTTTTAATGCATCACTACGCAAACGTTACCATGTGTGACGTTGTGACAATGTCATGCTATATATTACCACGTTTCAGCTCAATTTCGATGTTTTGGCTACGTGTATCACTCAAGATATTTGATTGGTGGATCGAAAAATATATTTGACTTGACTTTCGGTAAATGAGCTGTAGTTTGATTGATCTAAATGATCTCCGAGTGGCTCTTGATTTAGAAATACTATACATATGATGTTAAGAGTATCCACTTGTACTAAGCATGAAAGAGAGACGCCACATAAAGACAATATTAATAGCTGAATACAATAACTATGTACCTTTCGAAGCGTACGAACTAATAATTACTTATTAGGGTTATAAAAATAACATTATTATAGTGGTCCTCGAAAAAGCTTACAATATGCTTCCTGATTGTTCACCGTCGTATATGTATACGATACATATAAGTAATAATACATTATAATTTACGAAAAAAAGAAACAACTTTTACATTTCTATATAATATCTATATATATATATATATTGTTTTTCTTTAATTTATATGATGGAAAAAGACTCTTCACTGATTCAGTATTTATACAGATCAAACGATAGGTTGTAGTACACTAGCCCACACACGACACACCCATACGTATATCAATAGCTATATACGTATATATATATATATTACCTCTTTGAGTATATATATATATATATATATATATATATATATATATATATGGTTTACCTCTTTGAGAAAGAAAGATCCAGTTTTTCATTGCATATAAATAATTCACTGTATTTTATGACATATTTTCTGTTTTTTTTTTAATATAGTTAGATTGGTCCCATGAGGACATGAGTATTTCAATGATCAACGCGGTTTAACAAACTGGTTATTACGGCATAAATAGTTTGTTTCATCATGTGGTCCATATATATGGGGTTTCAAAATTTGACATGATCACAATCTGACATCAAAATATTCCACTAATTGTAAGTTCATCCTGGTCCCGCCATTGCACCGTGCATGGCGAATTTGCACGATAGTCTCTCAAAAATCGACATGCATAAACATAGAGATTTGCACAACAGCTCAATAAACCGGCTAACTAAGAATTTGCAAGTCGGTTTTCGTAAATAGATGTAATTTGCTCGTTGCACCACGATAAAGTTTGAGCTACCGATCTGTTCCCACATTAAGGGAATAACTACATTACTAAAAAAAAAGTCCGCACAGATGGTCATGGTCCATGGACATGAACTATAGAAAGGGCAAAAGTGCAAAAAGTATATATTTTCTTTTCACTTTTAGAGGTGTAGGGTTCGGGAGTTAGCTGTCACAAATAAGATATTTTGAGAAGAAAACGACCAAAACAGCTTTTTCAGATAAAAGTTTGAAGGAAGTGGGCTCTTTGGCAGTCATGTTTTTCTAACCCTGTGAACAAGAACATGCATGGTTTCCGATAAGAGATATAATCGTTGAACTATTCAATGTTAACGAACCTGTACATGTCCATATTAATTAACTCTATACATAATATCTCCCTGTCTCTCTATATAATATATGATGATGATGATGATCGTGCATGTATACATACAGATGTATTATACTGCATTTAATGAATGCTCAAGAGTACTTTGGAACTATATATTCCCGTACTCATATTTTGTTGGAGCGGTCGCTATAATACACACATATACATGCAATTCTTCACTTGTATTTCTCTTAGTTTCCAGCTATATATAATAGTGATGTTATAATCTCTATTCGGTTTTTAGTTTGAATAATTCGAACATATGATCATAAGATCACAAATCAAAGCTTTTAACTCTTCAAGTTGAGTAACTCTCAAAACGTCGAGTGACCACATCCACGTGACGCTTATCGGGTCAAATTGTAAACATATAAATAACCTTTTTGACAACATTTTACTAATATTGGTTGAAAAAAAAAACCCGCCACATTTACCCATATTCAAAGTACTTTTGCCGCAAATTTTTTTTAAGTAAAGTATATTTTTATAATAAGGTTGAAATTTAACACGAATTTTTTTAAATTCGTATGATGCGTGTTATAAGTATATTTATGTCATGCATATATCCCAACTATATATATGTAATTATTTCAGTTTTTCAGACATTTTATTTCTAACATAATTAACAATATAATAATAATATATGTAAACGACTTTGCAAGTTTAAAATGCACCACCTATATCTTTAATAAAATAGTTATTGCAAGGTAGATTAATATCTATAAAGTATAAAGTACTAAAAATGTATATTTGGTAATTAAATATCTATATTTTATTTGTGGCCTCCCACTTTGTCATCAATGTATTTGAATATTTTATTTGGTTAGTACCATTTAATACTTTCCAGGAGCAGTATAAGAAAATAAAATTTTACAGAAAATAACAGTTTTATTAATATGTAAATAAATCATAAGAGAGGGGGTTGTATAAAATAATTATAATTTTGAAGTATTTTTTTAATTAATAAATAGTCTTTATAACAATTTGATATCCTTCATAATTGTTTGTTGTATCTCATCACAATATTTCCTGCTTCATGTGCAGGCTGCTTGTAGCACCATAGTAGGCATATTTACCGACAAAATACAAGACGTCTCTTCAAGAAACTAATAAATAAATAAATAAATAAATAAATAATAAAGTTTCCAGGTGTTTTAAAAATTCATCATAATGTTTTCTTCTAATATAATAATAGTTTGATAGTATGATTGTACTATCATTACAATTCCTACATTATGAATTATGATACCTCGACATATTTTATTCAAGTAGTTAAGTAATTATATTTGCTAGAAATGTATTTCTAATTATGTAATTAGTAATATTTTTACGTATTATAAAAATAGGTTAGAGATGATTAAATGATAGAAGTATAATAATATATGTCTAATCATAATATTGTTTTTTGCAACATCTCTAACAGATTTTTTGGTCCTATTTATTTTTTCTTGATGGAGGCATGGAGCTAAGGTACTTCGAAATTTCCCTTTAAAGAATTGATATTAATATTGGTCCCACAAAATTCAATATATAGCTGTCAGGTTTGAGTGTCATGTATTATTTAGTATTATCTATAAATAAACAGAAACATATATGCAATAATTTTTATTTTTTTTGCTGATCTTCTCATTACTGCCTTCCATTTTTAAATTTTAATTATTTATATATATAAAAAAAAAAACCGAAATCTCTAATCATCAGTCTCTTCCAAATCAGGCGTTATTACATTTTACATTTTCTAGTTAGCGGAGTACCCTCCTCGCTGGTGGCTCGTCCGCACGCGCGGTTTAGTTAACTTGTCGGTTAGAAGTTATATAAAATTTCTATTATAAAAACAACACCCATAAATATGTAAATACTTAGAGTCTTAGACACTACTTAAAAAAAAAAAAGTAGAACGTAAAATATATAGATGCATAGCTTCTCATTTTAAACGTTTGTAGATACCAGTAAAACATAAAATAGGATTTCAGAAGAAGATACATTGTATCATTTTTGTATTCTTTTATTTACAAGTATGTAATAGAATCTCGTTTAAGTATAATCAATAAATTATTAGCTTCGGTAATATAATGTATGATCCCGATTCAATTACTAATACGATAAATTATCTTTCTATAAAATAACAATTTTGATATTAAAATAAAATTCTCTAATTCCAACCATATTAATTTATAAAATTCTATGTATGTAAAAGATATTTCTAATGCATTTTAAATCTTAACAATGGGGTAAAAATTACACGCGCTTAGAATATTACGTGACTATATATATATAATAATAAATGTTTCGGAGATTTTTAGAAATAGCTACCTAAAATATCTAAAGAAATAAGATGATTGGCTGTGGACCGTATACACATATTTTGTGTTGTATACAAAAGCGTGTTAAGGGTAAGAAGAGCCTGTGGCTCTTGAATTATTATAGCAAAAAGTAGATAGTGTTGACACGGTATCACCAGTTTTCTCATGTATTCCTCCTCATTAACGTGCCTAATATATATACACTTTAGACATACTGATATACGCATCTTGGAAGATTAGGTCTTGTTTGGATTTTTTGTCCTAGAAAATGGGTTATATTTTATTAACAACGTTATGCAAAAAGAAAAGAAAAAAATCATTATTAAGTATCGACTCGTTTTTTCGTCAATTTTAAGAGGATGGGGAGAATATGCAATTGGGTGAAAACGTCGGGGATCGAGAAGTTAACTCGAGATGACTTCGGATCTTTGCAGCCAGATTCTTCTAGTCCAAACCTATAACGTAGTAGTTCCGACCTTTGTAGACCCTTTTCCCAGTGCCACATAATGAGAAAATAGATCATTAATATAAAAAAATGCGGCTACCATGTCCATTAGCCCTTAAGTCATTAGCCTTCTCTAAGGGTGATGACTTTTCCATAGTCATCTTTATCGATGGGAGTCATTGAAGTGATGAGTGTTTGAACTTAATTTTCGGCCTTAAGCCAAAAGAATTGGCTTAGGGTTGAGTGTTTACCGAAAATTATCCGAGAGTGCCCCGCCTTTGCCTCGTGGAATCGTTGGCTCTTGGAATCTACTACCGGAAGGTACTCGGGGTGCTACAAGGATCTGATCGTTCCTAGGATGTTTCGTCGAGGCTAGTACGGGAAGCGGCACCGCCAATAAATATAATCAGAGGCTACAACTATTCTAGGTGCCGATTATAGTTTGCGGCAGTGTCTAGTTTTTCGCACTTCTCGGGATAATACCGCATCAAATTTGATAATCGGCGCTAAATGTGACATTGGGGTAGTTTTTTACACCCCTATTTGAGCTGTGAATGGTCGATAAAAAGGTTGAAAACATTAGTGAAGCGTAAAACCCAATAATCTTAGGCCCAAATGAGATGTGAGTGATTTGCATTTATTTCCTTTTTCGGGTAAAGAATTTAGTTCCCTAGCCACGAAACTGTAATTTGCTATCAAAATATAGACAGAGACCAATAGAAACTTGTCGTATATGTCTATCTATATACATAACTACACTAGTAGTTTAACATTTACAATCAAAATATAGAAATGTTTTTATTTATTTTATATATATCTTATATTTTTTAATTTGTTTATTTTTAAAGTAAAAATAATATTAAATTTTAGCATAGTGCTATAAAAAAAAAAAAGAATTTCCGAGAAAATGATATTTTAAGGAAAAATACATTTACATTTATGATTATGTTTTTTTTTTGTTTAATGTTTTAAGTTCTTTTGTTAAATTCTTTGTACTTGTTTTATTTTTTAAAAACTTTTTTAGTTATTTTGTTGCATTATTTTTTTTAGAAGAGAGAAATTGATTATAAATGTAAATTTTATAAAATAAAATAAAAAACCTAAAATGAAGTGACACGTAGCATTACCACGTGGTATGTGAAAAACTTAAAATGCCATGCTACTTGATCCCAGGTGGGATTGGAAAATTTTGTAAAAAATAGGAGAAAATTTAATTTATGGTACTTTTATGGCTAATTTTTCACTTTAGTGTATGCCGGTTCAATAAGTTAAAATTTGAGTACATATGCCACCAATACTCTATTTGAAATGCATAGACATTTAGTGTGTTAGCTCAAAAGCATCCCTTGTCAACAATCATGATGTTCAAGTAAAACAGTTGTAGCATCTAATAAATGGATATCAACTTATAAATTGATCGAAGAAAACCTCCGCTTTTCAACTGTGTACAATATTATTATTGAAATACAATATATTAATACTGCTTGAACAATACTACGAGGAATAGAAGTTTGAAGTTTGAACATCGTATGTTTCTTGACGATTTATGAGATTTCACCCGCAAGTTTTAATTTGCACAAAGCCACAAACCGTTCACATGTATTGTCACTTTGCTATATATTCACTTTTTTTTTTATTATTATTAAAGGGTTTTTGTTAACATTCTTTACCAAACTTGAACATTTTCTGTTGTCTATTTTTGCTCAAACTTTTTTCGTACTGTGAAAACTAAACCTTAACGTTCGTTTTAAGCAGCCATCGAAACTTCATCTAAGGTCATTCATCCGTTATATTATTGTAACGCCGGGTATAGTATCGATAATACCTAGTTTTATATACTTTTCGCACTTCATACCGGTATTCAAAATTTGATAATCATAAGCGACAGTACCATAAGACATACTTGTGTGATTAACGGAAAATAAGAGATATTTACCCAATTAATGCACTAATTAATTACAGTTTACATATATCCATGTTACCATAATTTCATTAAACATCAGAGACATTTAATTTAAATGCACATAAATTTAACAGGAGATAGGAACTTTAAAGGCTAATTTTGAACAATTTTTAGAATCGAAATGGTGTTATACACTACAACAAATGATAACTCTTAGACATTAAATAAGTCTACCTGGCCTGAAATTTCAGCCCTTAACAAGGCCAAAATCGAAAATTAAACAAAGGATGAATTCCGAATTTGAATAACAAGTGTTTCATCAGTAAAGATATGAAGATTCAGGGGCTACAAAACAAAGTATCTCAAAGATCTCCGCTTCCGCAAGAGGCATAGATATATATACAGGTGACACGGACACATCACGTAGTGACGCCAACGGAGTCGGAATCTACCTGATCGTGACGAACTTGTTTGTGCCGTGTCTCGCCCAGTGGGTCCTTAGGTCAATAGGGTTAGCAAAATTGTAGCCCTCGGCAGCGAGCTTCTCCAACACCTTCTTGAAAGCGCCTTGGCTCATTTTCCTACCAGCTATTCTTGCTCCACGGCGTTTGGTGCTCATCGGCAGAGGGTAAACCGACACGTTAGTCGTGCAGCAGGCAGATTGCCACCCGCCGCATCCCCACCGGTAGCACTGCTGCGGAGCTCCGGTGCACGAACAAACCGGGATTGGAATTCCGGAAATATCCATGTCAATCCCGTTGATCACCACCTCCAAACTCTTCTTTGGAGGTTTCAAACGCGGTACCGAAGGGTTTCCATTTTCCTTTGGTTTCCTCGGCTTCTTGGCTTTAGGGGTTTTCGGGGTACCACCGTTCTGTCGTTTCTTTACCGGCCCAGTTTCTTTAGTAACAGGGACGGGCTCTTCCACTCTGTTGACCCTCTCGTCTCTGGAAACTTCTGGCGGCTGCAGCATCTGGAGGGAGTGGGGTCCAGAAGTTTCCGGAAGAACAGCGTAGCTCGGATTCGCGGGAAGCATGTTCAGAAACTTCTCCCGCTGGTTGACCCACGTGTCTCTTCCGTAGTTCATGGGGACAGGGTTATCGGAAACGACGCAGTCCCTGGGATGGTACGTCCCGTTGGCAGTAACCATGACGGTGGTAGGGTCACGTCCGGGGAGAAACGCCTTGGTGTCGCGCTCGGCCATGCTCGACATGAGCTGAAGGCCGAGATGATGCCCTTTAAACGTCGGCGGCTCGTAGTAGCCCCAGTTGCGCATGTTCAGGGCGTCGTCGTCCATCGCAGCTACAAAACACAAACCCAGTCGGGAATTCCGAAGATGGTCACGTTTTGAATCGAGTATTTAATGTCATGATTCGAATGGTAAGCACAAACATGCAGCGTTCGATGACAACCCACAGCTTCCCAGCCATGCAAAAGGGACAAAATCAAATCCCCACCCTGTTCAAACACCATGAAATTACACAACTCGAACCCAATTCGGAGATCTAACACAACGCCGAAATTGTTCAGAGAAAAAGCCCCAAAACAAAGCCTAGACTTTTGGGATCTGGGTTTCAGCAGAATCACAAAAGAATCTCCAATGCAAGCACCAAATCGGAGAATTTCGAGATCTACGATTAAAGGCAAGGTTCCAGATCTACATTTCCCAAACCAAATTAGGGTTTGTTTCGGAATCTGAGACCCGATCTGAGGTCCGGAATCTCAGATCTGCAAATGAAAAACTCAAACAGATCCAGGAATTGCAGTCCCGGCTTCACGAAGTATACATGTACGAGAATGCAAGAATAAATTGACAGGTTTAACAGTACAAAGGACCCATATATTCAAAAAAAATATGAGAGAGAGAGAGAGCGAGAGAGAGAGAGAGAGAGATGAGAGAGAAAAACTTACTTAGGTGGGTGTAAACGGCTCTTTAGGGTTTTGCCCTTCTGGAGAGAGGAGAGAGAAACCTGAGAGAGAGAGAGGAGAGAGGAGAGAGAAATCTGTGAGAAAGAAAGAAGAGGAGAGAGGAGAGAGGAGAGAGGAGAGAGAGAGAAGCTAAAAATGGGGTATCTATCAAAACAAGTAGTTGTCACTTTTTTTAAAATAAGGAAAAATCTAAGCATTTAATTAATTAACACTTTTTCATTTTTAATTTTAATTAACACCATATATAACAACAAATTCCCCAATTCTTATCTTCTTCGATTTAAATGTCTTTTTCTTATTCTATTTGAGGCGCCACTTTCCCTTTATTCTATTCTTTTGTTTTCTTGTTCATTTGTTGGTCTTATTATTACCTTGCTTATCCAAACTCTCTCTCTATATGTATACACATATATAATAATTCTATAAATTCACATTGCATTGTCTAAATACACTATACTCAAATCATATAATCATAGTACTCATGTGTCTCTCATGCATTTACAAAGTTAATGAGGCTTTGTTAGTGGAATGTCCTTGTTCATGACTTGACGTCATGCAATGAGATATGTCCTTAATAGGTCTTTTTGAGACTTTGTTAGGAGAAAAATGTACGAAGATAACAATGAAATTGGCTATGATCAAAGGATATAAAAATAATTAAGCTTTGGCCTAACAATGAATCTACTATTCATCACCAAAAAAAAAACAATGAATCTACTATATAATTGTTCGACAGGTTCTGAGTTTAATTTTAAAAAGACTGAAAAATTATATAAATATTTAGTTATTAGCTAATATTATCAGTTGTTCTTCTACTCCTTATATATATCATTTTATTTTTTTTGTTATTAGTAGTGTGAGTCAATTTTTTTTTTTAAAAGTCAAGCTTTGAGTTATTTACTCAAACATTAAACCCAAAATCTTATGATAAAATATGATCATATAGTGATCATTCTCGCACCCTTAAATAAAAGGATCGTTGTTAAAAGGGAACCAAGAGATAAGAGGCTTCTATTATTTTAGCTTTCATAGTATTTGGATGTAAATACAAGAGGAACTATACCGATTCTCACTTCGAAAAATTCAGAACCATAATCAATAAATTCAATGGTCCAGATGATTTATTTTGTTTTGAAACTAACAACAAATATTAAGAAATATTACATCCGAAAACCGAAATCCAAAAAAATTACGGCGAAGAGGACGGGAATGGAGTCTCGCATTTACAATTACACAACTAATGGTGATAGACTTATACGCGTGCTGGACCCACCATTACTACAATTTTTTATTTAGAGTTTGTAAAAATATCGAAAAAAAATTAATGTATTTTTTATTCAATTTTTTGCATTAATTAATGTATTTTTTTTATATAGTTATCCATCTATTTAATAACGTTTTTCATATTAATTTTTAAAAATAAAATAATAAAGAATATATGACTCATATTTGTTGACTATAATAGTTACTTATACCGCTATTTTTTTTTACTTTGGACTAATCAAAATTGAAGTAGTTATAATACCACGATTATCCTTTTGAACTTTTATGTGCAGGTTGAGTTCAGCTTGAGCTTGATCTTACACCATTGTTTCATTCATCTTATAGTCGTCTCTCTCTCCGGTGAGCTCCCTGGTGCTTCGTTTCTCTGGTAATTCTATTTAAATCAGAGCTTTTATGAATCGAAATTTCCATTTCTTCGAAGATTCCGTGGTTACTTGAATCGTGTTTCTGGCACAAACCCAATGTTTTATCATGAAAACTAGATCGTTCATATGATAGTTCTGGGTAAATGTTTATAAGCATGTGTTTTGAATCTGGAATCTGTACCCACCTTCTGTTTGATAAAATGCCTAAATAAGACTTGTATTGCAAATTATCATATTGTTTTATAATTATTTGCTTTGAGTGATATGTCATCTTCTTGGTTCAGATAAGTATAGTCTCCTCGCGATTGCCCATGCTTTCGATCCAGCCTCAAAGAACTCGTTAATCAGTTCATTTTGTTGGCTGATCGCGCATTTCCAAAACCGACTTTAACTCTGTAATTAAGTTAGGTCTAGATTTCCTCAACTCTGAAGAAACATTCGTAGTTTCATGTTTTTGTGCTTGCTGGTGTATCAGATTTGATCGGCATGGATTCCGAGGCTGCGAAAACTGCCCGAGAGTCCCTGGAACTGGCGTTTCACATGTCGAATATACTTGAGACGGGGCTTGATCGCCACACTCTCTCCGTGCTTATCGCCCTGTGTGATTTGGGATTGAACCCCGAGGCTTTGGCTGCTGTTGTGAAGGAACTCCGAAGGGAAACCTTGTCGCCTTCTTCCGCCCCGTCTGCTTTGACTTAAACAGGTTTCTGCTCTCATCTTTGTGTTTAATCGATTGCTGCTACTTTTAGCATTCAACGGAAATGTAGATCGTATTTGTCTTCGAAGAAAGTTTGAAGTAGATAGAAGGGTTAATGGTTGCATATATATACCCAATTTTTTTTTCTTTAATGGCATATATACCCATTTTCAACGGCGTTCTCTCATTTTCTTCGAAGGTACTTCATTGGAAAACAAAGTGGCATTTAACACCGTTAAGAATGAATGAATTTTTCAAAATCCAGAGTAAAACACAACTTGGGTATATATGCCATTGCCATTGAAGAAAAAACTTGGGTCTAGCTGCAGTTAAGTACAACTTGAGTATATATGCCACTATTAACCTAGATAGAATAATAAACTTTGAAGAAACTTCGAATTTTTCTTTTACTAACAAAAATAAGGGAAAATATTTTTCAAATGCATTATGTTCTAAAGTTGCAGCTTTACTAGATATGATTGATTATTAGTCTTGGCTTGCATTGCAAGTTAAGTTTCGGTTCTATGAATAAAGATGCTTTTACAAGATAGCAATCATAATCTAACTAGAAGAAATAAAATGTTGTTACTTTATTACATCGATTATATATTATATTTTTGCTCGGTTGTTACACCAATTATATAGTCGGTGATATCTCCTTCTCTGATTGTTTGCATTACAAAACCTTGCAGATTTCAGTTCGGCGACGGCGAGACTGAGAACGATATTTTAATTTTGTACTTTATCCGGGATTTGAATTTTAAACGAGAACGATATGTTTTGTTATTGAATTTACAGTTGCTTTATTCATGTGATTGACGTTGTTAATATACCTTGAAATTCAAACGAGACTTGATACCCTATGAAGTGTACAGTTTCAATTGGAACAATGTCTTTGAGGATTGCATTTTCACTTTTATCCTGTATAGGAAAATTTAGCTCCTTACTCCACTGTTTCATATAATTTATGTTAGCTTCACTTTAATCAGGAGGTGTTAAAATACATGAGTTTATTTCCAACTATTTCACCATTTTGCTTTGAACTCTAATCTTTGGAACTTATCTGCATTTTTAACTTAAATCATTTTGTCAAAGTCCCGCAGAGTGCTTGCATTTGCACGGCGATTATAAAACGACATTCAATAATACGATGGAAGATGATTTGTTTCAAAACCGTTCCGATTGTGTAGTACTACGCTTTGAAATCGCATGCTTGTATCCAGTAGATTTACGTAGAACTCGAGCGTGAGATTGCAGTTCCCGTTAATTTGCGATGGGCACATAAGTTGTCCTATGAGAAAAATTGAATGACCTATTTGATGCGCTTGCCATTTCCGTCCAAGGTTGGAGACATGTCAAAGCCCCCACTCCATACAAAAGGCCGTGCAGGAATTTCCCCGCGCCGCGACAAATTTTTTCCAATTTTAACGGGCTTTTAAAGTGTTCTTGTGAAATGACCATACAGCCCTTTGGATGAGCTTGTGATGTTAATTCTGAATGAACTAAACGAGGAAACTTCATGATAAGGGAGATTTCAAGGTATCGAAAACAAACTTAATTTAAAGCCTGCATTATTCTCTTCAGTACATCACATCATATCAATCCCAAACAAAAATAAAATTAGTAAGAAACCCTCAACATCAACATGCCTTTATTCCATCTAAAGTATGAAGAAGAACGAAACAATTCGAAATAGCTGTTAACAGCAACAGCAACGTAAAGCCATGAGCTGCTTGGACTCGTACCTCGAGAGCGCCGGTGTCGCTACCCCTTTTTACTCAGATGGTGCTTGAACAACGATGCCATCTCAATCTTCACAAGTTTATAATAAAATATTAAGAAATTGAAACTGCGAGAACAATGGTGTAATGACATGAGTGAGGTATAAAAAATAGCTTACAGCGGTGAGAGCTGTTTCGGAGCCTTTATTGCCAGATTTGCCACCAGCTCGGTTGAGAGCCTGCTCCATCGTCTCGCACGTCAGAACCCCGAAAATGCAGGGAACCCCTACACCATGTACCGTTTCAATCATATAAATCATATAGCAACACACGCATCAAGTTTGCATTTCGAAACAAAAACCTGAATTAATTCCGGCAGAAAGCACGCCAGACGCCGCAGAATTAGCCACCGCCTCGTAGTGCGTCGTATCCCCTCTTATCTACTCGTTATCAAATGTGAAATACCAACGTTGTTTCTTATTAGCTTTGTGATAAACGAGAGAAGAAAAGGACGAAGAACGAAGCTTACCACAGCGCCGATACACAAGACAGCGTCATAATCGCCAGACTTGGCGAGCGTCGAGGCAACCACGCCGATTTCGAAACTACCAGGAACCCACACGACCTGGTTGGACTCGATAGTTATTTTCATTTGATCGGAGAATACAAGAGTAGTGACAAATGAAAAGAGAGCATACCGATATATCCTCGTCGGCAACAGAATAGGCCTTGAAAGTGGCCAAAGCTCCATCGAGAAGCGGTCTGGTGATTATCTCGTTGAATCTGGCCACAACCTAACAAAATGACACTACTAAATACATTCCCCGTTTAAAAGCGAAATTGGAAGGGAAAAGTGGAGAGTAGCTGACCACAGCAAAACGAAAGCCGTGAGCATTGGTCGGAGAGCCAACGATATGGCGAACGGCGGAAGCACGACAGGCAAGGGCGGAAGAACGATGAGAATAACGAAATCTCTTAGAATTGAGAGTCAGAGGCTTCACTTCCAAAATGGAATTGACTTTGATTTTAGGAACGGGAATGGGTTTCTGAGAGCCGACCAAGCGCCCTTCGCCTCCTAAACATGCGGACACTGCCCTTCCCGTTGTTGCTGCCATTTCCAATAGATAATCACCTGTCATGCACAAGTACTTCTATTATGTTCGGTTTTCGTAGACACTGCTTGACGCATTATTTTACAGTTCACAAAATACACAGTTAATAAACGAATATTAAATTTGACATCTACTTCTTTCACATCAATCATCTTTTTATGACATCCATGTAGTGTTTAGGGGTGAAACCACAAACCAGATCCAGCAACTTATCAAAATATCAGGAGTTCAAAACATGGTCCCGATTTGTCTAACACTCCCGGGATAGTAAAAAAACCCGGAAGTTATTGGTTTTAGACAGATAATTCGATTGACAAAACCTTAATATGACAATGTAACATCAAATTCAGCAATTCATAGTTCAAAGTTAAAAATCGACAATTCTAAAACAATTTAAAAGAGATAATATAATACAATGCAATAATGCTGTAGTGTGATAATACAACATAAGATTCAGCTATAAACAGTTCAAGATGAAGACGAAGATGACCCAAATTGCGGAGGGTGGCGTCGAGGGCTCGGAAGAGAAAATGTGAGACCCAGAAACACTGTTAAACATCAACGTTTTCGACTAATTTCAGCTACTGATGAGCTAGTACTTATCACTGAGCAAATGACCCAAAAAAAAAAACGAAAAAAAAATACATCTTTAAGCATATCAGATAGTTGGGAATTTCAATTGTAGAACTTTTAAGCATATCAGCACTTAAACCCTATCGATGATGACTTGTTCAAACATTTATCTAGTGAAAGATCATCACTTTTGAATTTCGTTTTCTCTATACTGTTCACTTCTTAACAAGTTTCAAAGGGTCATTCAATGTCTTTATAATGACTTGAAAACAATCTAAGCTCGGTGATTTGCAGTCTCAACAGAGTGTCCAATAGTGATTTGGTGCTGAATTCAAGCATTGGAATCCAAGAGACAAACATCTAATCTGGAACCAAAAGTTCTTTGAGGCTGGATTAACGAGTTCTTTGAGGCTGGATCGAAAGCATGGGCAATCGCGAGGAGACTATACTTATCTGAACCAAGAAGATGACATATCACTCAAAGCAAATAATTATAAAACAATATGATAATTTGCAATACAAGTCTTATTTAGGCATTTTATCAAACAGAAGGTGGGTACAGATTCCAGATTCAAAACACATGCTTATAAACATTTACCCAGAACTATCATATGAACGATCTAGTTTTCATGATAAAACATTGGGTTTGTGCCAGAAACACGATTCAAGTAACCACGGAATCTTCGAAGAAATGGAAATTTCGATTCATAAAAGCTCTGATTTAAATAGAATTACCAGAGAAACGAAGCACCAGGGAGCTCACCGGAGAGAGAGACGACTATAAGATGAATGAAACAATGGTGTAAGATCAAGCTCAAGCTGAACTCAACCTGCACATAAAAGTTCAAAAGGATAATCGTGGTATTATAACTACTTCAATTTTGATTAGTCCAAAGTAAAAAAAAAATAGCGGTATAAGTAACTATTATAGTCAACAAATATGAGTCATATATTCTTTATTATTTTATTTTTTAAAAATTAATATGAAAAACGTTATTAAATAGATGGATAACTATATAAAAAAAAATACATTAATTTATGCAAAAAATTGAATAAAAAATACATTAATTTTTTTCGATATTTTTATAAAATCTAAATAAAAAATTGTAGTAATGGTGGGTCC
Organism: Parietaria judaica; assembly: GCA_954871525.1. NCBI lineage: Eukaryota > Viridiplantae > Streptophyta > Magnoliopsida > Rosales > Urticaceae > Parietaria > Parietaria judaica. The sequence goes on from OX940862.1 coordinate 14,889,640, forward strand.
AGCACGCGTATAAGTCTATCACCATTAGTTGTGTAATTGTAAATGCGAGACTCCATTCCCGTCCTCTTCGCCTTAATTTTTTTGGATTTCGGTTTCGGATGTAATATTTCTTAATATTTGTCGTTAGTTTCAAAACAAAATAAATCATCTGGACCATTGAATTTATTGATTATGGTTCTGAATTTTTCGAAGTGAGAATCGGTATAGTTCCTCTTGTATTTACATCCAAATACTATGAAAGCTAAAATAATAGAAGCCTCTTATCTCTTGGTTCCCTTTTAACAACGATCCTTTTATTTAAGGGTGCGAGAATGATCACTATATGATCATATTTTATCATAAGATTTTGGGTTTAATGTTGGAGTCAAAAACTCCAAGCTAATTTCATGGTGTTTGAACAGGGTGGGGATTTGATTTTGTCCCTTTTGCATGGCTGGGAAGCTGTGGGTTGTCATCGAACGCTGCATGTTTGTGCTTACCATTCGAATCATGACATTAAATACTCGATTCAAAACGTGACCATCTTCGGAATTAATCATTAGGAGAAAAAACAAAATGATAAATATAAGTTTTTGAAATAAATAAAAGAAGCATCGACGAATTAGCTATTTTGATCAATGAATATTGGAAGGTCCAAATCTTGTACATAACATATCCTCCATTGCTGACGTATGCTTACTTTAACTCAAGAACTAGACTAACCTATCAATGCAATGACGTAAATTGATGTTAGTATTTATTCACTAATTATCTACATTATTATGTACTGAAATTCGTATCCCCTAAACTCTTTTGGACTATACTATATATTCCTTTCGCCATTCACAAGCAGAGAAGAGCGTAGAAAACGAGAGGTATGAAAGCATTATCGAGTTGCGTCGTGTATGCCTCGAGCATACCACTCGCCGTGACGGCAGTGATGAGAGAAAGCCAATGCTGCAAAAACAAAAACGAAAAGATTAGCCATAAATTAACCCCAAAACAAACATGATGCAACGAGTAACTGAGACCAATGTCCTTGAATTTGTACGTTGATGCAGTTTCGAATAAGACATACCTCTGTGACGACATATCCGGTTGAAGCCAAGACGGGGAGCAAAACCGAGCACGTTACCAGAACAGATGTGATTCCGGCTGCAGTGCCTTCAATGGTTTTCTCTGCAACGTGGATCGTGTCCACAAAAAGTCAACCTCCTTAGAAGGAAGTGTAGGAAAAGTCAACAAAGTAGGTAGAGAAAGATATACTCACTGCCCGATTTGCTCCATCTGAGGACGCCATACTTGTAGCCCACCATTGATGCCTGAATAAAAAGCATAATAAAACCGATATTAAAACATAATGATTACCAGATAGGGAACAATATTGAAACCATACAAAAAATAAACACATGCGTAAGTAAGCCAACCGTAATCACCAAAACGATGTTTACGGATACTCTTTTTATGCAACAAAAATACATGTTCAATAAAATTAAAAAAATGCTTGTAAATGCACCATTGTGTCACCAATCCCGAGACTCAAAATCCCAGCAAAAGGGGCAAGAGGACGATCATTGAACCCGGAAGACATCCAAATGGGAAGTGCACACCCCAAAAGAAGTGAGAAGTGGCTGCAGAAGAACAGAATAACCGTCAAAAATCATAATTAAGAAGTTGAGGTGCTGGTGATATATGTTTTAAGATTCTAAGCTGTAAAGACTAAGGAAAGCTTGGAAAAGCATAATTCACCTGACAATTAGAATATCAGAATCACGATGATCGGTGAAGGCATTCATGAACTGGTGCACAAGTTGACCCAAAGGCCAAATTCTCCATACCTGACTAAAATATGGTTATACAAATGAACTATGATAAAATGAACGCCCAAGAATCTATGATGCTTCTAAAAAAACAAAGAGAAGATGATATCGATCCTATATTTTCCTAAAACTAGATTCGAAGAGTTATTTTTGTTCGTAGAGAAAAGTAATGGGGTGATGAAAGTAATTTCACTTACTCGAATAATTTCCAAGACCATGAACACTCCTAGTGCTGCACCAAAGGCTAGATCAAGAAAAGCCGGCTAGAAACAAGCAATAAGATAATTTATGTCAGAATAACCCCGAACCAGTACTGATGAGTCGGTCACAGCAGAAAGAGAACAGTAATTGGCTCCGTTCCCCACTCAATTTTACCATCTGTGCACTTAATATTAGTGCACTTTTCTCCTTGAGTTTTTATTTTAGAGCAGAATACCCTCTCTATTATAAAAGTTATAGCAAATTATTACCTAAATGATTTTACTAAGGGCAAAGCGATTATTAGCATGATGTGAGAATAGAAAACTATACTTCACCGAACAGTGTCACATGGATAACAATGTGCATTAGTTTTATATGAAAGCAGGGGGCACCGTTAAGTAAATGTACAGGGGCCAAAGTTAAAGAAAATGAAATTTTAGGGGGCAACTTTTAGCAAAATGAAATTTCAAGAGGAAAAGTACAAAAAAATGAAATTTTAGAGTTTGGGGAGCCAATTTCACCAATGAGTACAATTACCCAAAATATATGGGACGTGAAAAAGAAAAACGTCGAAATCACAAACCTGGTAGACAAGAGCAGGAAGAAACATTAAAACAGCCATAAGGTGGTAATACTTTCTGAGAAGGATTCTCTCAATCTTGCTACTCTTTGAGATGCTATAAAATCTCACAACTGATGCACTTATCACGGTCACCCAATACATGCATAACGATAATCTCTTAACGGGTTCCGAAAAAACAAAAGAAATTACCCTGTAAGCAGTAATTGGCAACTGTAAGAAACTAATCCAAAGATAACTTGTTTAAATTGAAAGAAATTTCAACAGCATAGTTGACAATACCATAGCAATGGATGCACATTGAAATCGTGCACGAACTGCATCCATGTTGGCACAACAATAACAATGACAAATGCAAGAGCAGAGAAGAATATTAGAGATTTCCCAATCTCGTTGTTGGTTCTCGATGCGACATGCTTGCTTAAAGAGCGTTCCCATAACTGAAGCACAAATTTGAAGACAGATGGAAAAAGAAGAAGGCCTAGCAACATTCCCTGCACACAGGAGCATACTATTTCTTCTTTATATGATTACAATTATATGCATGAGGAAAATGAAATAGTTTTAATGCGATCCCACGTCAAGAGAGAATGGGGTCGGTTGATGGTTTAGAAAACCACAACAGATTTATTCCTTACAAGCCGGGTTTTAGGGGTAAGTTCTATTCATGGGCTTTATCTCTAAGTGCGGTCCTAGTATCGGACGGGTTCATATCACAAACCTGAACAATAATACCAATCTCACTTCTTTGACTTCCATAGCGGACCATCTTTTCAGAAATCAACAACCTAGATGCCTGTTTGATGTCACATAATATATCAATAACCCAGAATTTCCAGAAAAATAAAATAAAACATTCTGATAAAACAAACCTTTGCTATAGTAAAAGCCAACATATCTCCTAAATAGAGAACGAGACCCGACGTGACCAAAAGTGCTTCACCTGACATTGACATCAATTTAATTAGAATGCAGAAGAAAAAACAAATAAAGACCATCAGAGAGAAAGAAAAAAAAATCCTGAAATGCAAAGCCGTCAAACAGTGGGACGCAATGGCGAAGAAATGCAAGTAAGTAAATTAGACCCGAAAAAAAATTAAAGAAAAAAACAGTGGTGGAATATTTACCAATGGAAGAGCATGATGGAAAGGTACTAAGAAGATGCTGTATTAATTTTACAGCAGCGAATCCATGGAAAAGCATCCACAGTAACTTTAAAGTTGTATTATATCCTGGAAATATACAAGTAAACAGAGCTTCAGAATGCGACGTGTTAACTTCAAAAGGGGGAAAGGGCGTTTGATAAGGTTTCTACTCACCAGATAGAGATATCGAACCAAGAGAAACACTGCAAAGCGCAATGTACAAGACTATGCAGCTTAAACTGAACTTTGAATGCCAACGACCACTACGGACTTTCTCGTCCCTCGTTGAAGGCCATATTTTCACACAGAGAAGTACGAGCACACCGAGGCAACATGCTGACGTTGCCCAGTACTGCATCGTTAAGTGTTCAAACTCTACATAGTGAAGAAAAGGGTATGCATTCTCATCAGTTATCTATAGAATGAACGGGTATGAGGCAAAAATGCACAAGAAATCCGAACTTTCTGGACCAGTTTCCTAACTAAAAGCCTAACTGAAAGATTTAAGTGCAAATCAAACTAACAACACTATTCATCGAGTTTGTACCTTCAATTTGAATTTCCTTCAAGGCGACGGCCCTGGACATCTGTAGAAGCTTCGACAGCATAAGCGCTGGCAGCGAAACCGCCCCCAGAAGTACGCCTGACGAAGCCCCGGGCCTGAGATGCATGAATCAGTAATTTGATCTTTCTCTAATCCCCTCCTAAAGCCATGCCCCAACTTTGCAACAGGGCGCTAAAATTGTAGCCTAAAAACTCGAGATTTAATTGAATTTCAAAATTGAATTCAACAGAACGTATCGTGAATCAATCGCAGGAATAACGGAAGATGCGCTAAAGATTCAAGGAAGAAATTCCAACCTGGTGTTGAAATCGGCGATGGAGTCTGAAGAGTCAGCCCGGACATCGATGGCCAAAGCGGCGAGGGAGAGAAGCGAGAGAGCGAGGGCATGGCAGAGGAGAGAGGGCGAGGATGAAGAGAGCGCGAAGAAGACGACGCGAGCCACGAAGAGGAGCACCACGGTCCGCTCGCCGTTCAGCAGCGACGCCATTGCAGAGCTTCAGATCGAAATCAGAGGGAGAAGCGAATCAAACCTCCTCGGGTTTATGAACCACCTGCCACGCCCATTCTCAATCACGCTTCTCAAGAAAACCTAAACCAAATCAAATCAAACTAAACTAAACTTTCCTTCATAATCAAGCAACATTTTATGGGAAGAAAATCGGAAAATCAGATAAAGGATTTCGGTAACACGTGATCAGTGAGCTGTTGCGTATTTGGGCCGATTCTTGCACGGAATTAAACGCGGAATTAATATAGAATCATACATTCAAACAAATAAACAAAAGATAAAAGAAATTGACACACCAATTTTGGAGAGTGGTTCGGCCGAAGATCAAAACCCGATCTTCGGCGTTACATCCACTCTTTGCTCCGGCGAAATCACCCGGAACGATGCACTAGGATATCGTCTTCTTTACAACCCTCATACTCTCTCTTTACATTTTGATTCACAACTCTCTCAGAGTAGAAGAAGAAGAAGAACAACTGGGAAGAACAATCGTAGAGAGAAAAAACCCTAACCCTAGAAAAAACCATACTCTCCTAAGAACCACCATTAGAGAACTCAAACACTATCTCAGAGAAAACCCACGAGCACCTCTTGCTCTCTGTCCCTTTCTCTAATGAAGAAGACAATGAAGTGATATAGCCAATGGGGCTTTTAATCTTTGCCGTCCGATTAACCTCGCCATCAACGGATATGATCGACCCTTGCTCCAAGTATAAAACGACGTGTCGTTTCTGCTCCTCTTGTCGTTTTTCGGCTTAATGGGCTGGGCTTCAAATACTAACAATCTCCACCTTGAAGACCATCCTCAAATCATCATCCTTCGCTAGTTCAGTAGCTCCACCGTGATACTTAAAAGAACGTTTAGAGCCATATATGGCGATTATAGACGAGGCGGGTGCGATTCCGACAAGCTAGGGTCGCTAAGACCAGTCAGGATCAATTCCGGCGAGTAGTGTGCAATTCTGCGACGAGCCGATGTGTTGATTTCGAGCTGCTTCGATTTGACCAGGTTAGGGTTTCTAATTTAGGGGAAAATTATTTAGGCGAGTAAAATCGATTCTTTGTAAAAAATAATATTAACTTCTCTAGTCTCTGCCTTATAAATTCTGAATCTGTTCTAGAATATGTTTCTGATTTCACGAGTAGTTTTCAAATTTGAATTTTCTGTTATAATATAATGAAACCTGTGATTGATGATTGCGATTGTATGTAATTCAAGTTTTTTTTTTTCATTGTTCATGGACTCTACGATATTGTCTGTGAACTGATTAATCTGTCTTTGTTCAAACCTTTGCTCATAATTATTGTCTTGTATTGGTCTTCTTTAATTGATGGCTTGTTTCTTGTATATAATTTGTTGATTGGGTTCTCCATATATATATATATATATATATATATATATTTAATCTTTATAACATGTGGTGATTTATTCATAGATTCTTTGATTATACTGGGAATTTAATTGTCACTTGTTCATGAATTTTATTGTCTCTAATATGGAAACTTAAACATGTGATATAGCTATCTTGAAATTTTCTGATTCGTATCGAAAATTTGATTAAAGAAGAAGCTGATGTTGTTAAAACCTGTTATTTGGTTTTTGTTATAATTATTGTGAGATTGGTTTGTGAATCTAATTGTTTTTGTCGCATTGTTTAATCTGTGCTCTAGAAATTGTGTTGTCCAATTATGTCCTTGATGAAATAAAATATTATTTAGGTATAAATGTTAAAGCATGTGAGTAAAGCTTGTCTCTGTTATTGAGAAATGTAGTTTGGTTACAGTTAATCGTATGCTTTGGATAATCGTACCTAGGTTCAAAAATTATAATCTTGACACACAATATTCGTTCAAGTTTGTGGTTTCTTATATGATACATTGATCTGTTAAATGAATGTAAATAGGATAATGTAGATATTGAAAATGAAATATTTTTCCTAGGTTTCTGTGATAGTTATATTCATTAAGATAGATTCCATGCTTGCATGTGTGCCTCTGGTTTTCATGCAAATATTAGAAATGATTGCTAGCACGTTCATGTCTCTATTGCTATGAATCTACTTGGGATCTAAATTGTTATTTCTATTTTTGTTATATCTACGGGTTATGATTTACTTATCAATAAATTCGTGAAAGAACATTTTGCTAACTAACCTTTCTAGTGAATAAAACTGTTTGTGGCAGTTTGGCTTTGTGTTGTGAGGATGTTTTTTTTTTTTCCTCTTGGTATAGAATTTGAAATGTGTTAAGATATTTTTCAGATTTGGTAATTCAAGAAAAGAAAAAAAAAAATGAATGATAAGACTTATTCTCATGCTTGAATTTCGGTCATTTGTGAATCTATAATGATTGTAATTATAATATTGACTTGTTCGAATCCTATTGATTGCTTGAGTGATGTGTCTCAGTTTATACAATTAATTAACTCATGTTTATTGTTTTTTGAGGATTAAAAAAAAAAAATGGATTTTGTGATTCACATGTATGATAATCTTTATTTGGGTTGGCCGGTTCAATAATTTGTGTGAATAGTCTATTTTCGTTAGAAGGTGAATTCCCATGTTGACAATTTTGTTTGTAGGATAATGATCATTGGATTACCTAAGAATTAGGATAAAATATGATCAGGTTACAAATTATTTGTCTTGGGCTATTCTATTTTTTTCTTCTTCCTCATGTGTATGATAAATGCTAGCCAGAAAGGTAAAGTTAGAATTCATTTAGAGACTAGGAAATGTTATTCTTGATATGCGGAAATTTTGAGTCTATAAAATTACATGTCCTTAATGTGTTAATGTTGTTTAAGACATGATATGAGTCTTAGTATGCATGTATAGGGAAAATATTCATAATGTTCTATTTTATACACATTATATGGGTTCTTTTGCTCTTCTCTGTGTTTTTTCTTTGGATATGGATAACCCTATGTTGTGAGTTCCTGATATGATCTTTGCTTCGTATACGGCGATTGACAATCGGTCTGGTCATTGTAAATAGTCCACGTATTGTCTTAGATCTAGGTAAATAGGTCTGAATAGTATGCGATTCTTTAGGGTTTTAATGATTTTTCGAAGGTGTTAAATTGAAAGTGAGTTAGATAATAAGTCTGTGAATTCGTGTATGGTCGATGATGCTTGTCGATTGTGGTTGATGTGTATTCTCCATAGATTTATGCGATTCAGATTTTGTTTTGTTGAATCCTTGATTAATGTGTATGTGACATTGGTATAGAACTGAATGTTTTTGTGCATGGTGACTCTGATTGTATTTTTCTGTGACTCGTGATTGTTGAATCTAACTGTGAAACATAATAGTTAGAAGATCTGCTTAATTTGACAAATTCTAAGGTTTTTTTTGACAAATCCTTAAAATTTATAAGCTTTGTAGATTTTATTCATTATATGAAAAGAAAAAACCTTAGATGTTATTCATTTGGACTGAACGGGGATTTAAAATTTGTGATATTTTTATGATGTGGTCTGTTAGAACATATACGTGTCATCCTTATTGTCTTTGGGTGTGCAACATCTAAATAGGGGATTTTTACCATGTATTCTCCTAGTGTGTTCTCTTAGGATCATCTTAGCATAAAGGGTATAAGTTTATGGGAAAAGGAGGGGATAGTAAGTAAGTTCTTTCCCATGTTGATCGTCTAGCGGAGAGGAAAGGAAACCTAGAGTAGATAAAACCTATTTCCTAGAGTAGAGAAAACCCTATCCGTGGGAACCTCGTTCAAGGAGGAGTCTTTGTTCGAGGTGGAGTCCTTGAGTGTTATTTTGAGTAAGGGTTTTATAAAGTCTTGCATACCCAAACGGGTGGCTGTAGTGAGCTTGTGGTATAGCAACATACCGGGTGTTTTAAGTTGTTCAGGTCAAGGAGTTTCTAACCTTGAGAGAGTTAGATGTAAGTTTCTAGCCTAGAGAGTTAGATGTCAACCATTGTTTAGCTTGTGCCTGTAAGATAGAAACTGTCCGGTTTTATTAATGTTGTTCAAGCCGGGGATACTAACTAGGGTGAGTTAGTATGACTACATTTAGAGCCAGAGATTGGATAAAGAGCGGTTAGGCGATCTTTCCGGGGAAAATCCTATGCAGATTTTGTGTGATCGGTTTTTTGGTTAGTTGGTCTTGTGGTTGAGACCAATTATTGGTAAACCGTTCTTGTGGTTCAGTAGATGAACTTCGTACTTTCTCGGGGAGGATTAGATCTGTTTTTAGCAGCGGGTTTATGGTTTTAAACTATGGATAGCATGATGAATTGTTAGGTTAAAAAATTAGACTCGGGAATACTTTTTTAAACCTAGGATTAGACGGTTGTACAATGTAGTGATTAGACGTAATCCTAGTTTTGTATAATAGCTAGACTAGACGGTGGTTAGTGTATGTGATTAGACGTAATCTCTACATTGTTATATGTTGCTAGTTTAGAGGATTTGTCTAGGTTTATTCAGAGATTTTTTGATTTTTTGATTTGATAATTCCCGTTTAGAGTCTGTTTCCCTATGTCATTATTAATTATATATGCTATGTGTTATCATTGAACCGAAATTCGGTATATGATGGCTGCTTGTGAATTTTCAGATTTGATTATGAATAACATTGGACTGCATTTATGTGATTATTACTGTTTGAGACAGTTTATTATTTATGAGATACTTGGTACGTTTGATCTTGTTTGGTATGGTGTTTTGATTATGCAGGAGGTTAATACTTGCAAGTACCAACCAGAACAGAAGATAAACTATCGGTGCGTATTTCAAGTTAAAAAAAAAAAAGCAAGGATGGCGAAATACCCGTAAACAATGCACTTAGGAGTCCGATTCATATTAGAGTGAGGGTTGTAAAGAAGACGATATCCTAGTGCATCGTTCCGGGTGATTTCGCCGGAGCAAAGAGTGGATGTAACGCCGAAGATCGGGTTTTGATCTTCGGCCGAACCACTCTCCAAAATTGGTGTGTCAATTTCTTTTATCTTTTGTTTATTTGTTTGAATGTATGATTCTATATTAATTCCGCGTTTAATTCCGTGCAAGAATCGGCCCAAATACGCAACATGAGCAAACATTAAGAAGAAGACAAAACGAGAAATGAAGATCGGAAAAACCTGGAGGAGAGAGCAGTCGGACATGGTCAACCAAATTCCATCGAAACCCGAAGATCATTCAACGAAGGTAAGCGTATAGCTCACAAAATATCACATCTTTCCAAGAAAATTATAAAACCGCGTTAGAATCAAGCGCGCACACGTGGAAAATTACTCAATAATTAATATATATATATATATATATATAATTAGAGTTAATAGTGGCATTAATTAACTATTAAGTAATTAATATTTTGAAATTTTACACTGACATGAATTTTATTTTTTCGGTGACTAATATTTTTTATGTTTATTATTTTGCTTCTCTCTAAATTTTTTATTCTATTTTTTCCGTGACTGATAATTTTTATGTTTATTATTTTATTTCTATCTAAAAAAAATTCTTCTATTTTTTCAATCGATTTAGCATAGAAAACTTGTCGTATTTTGTTAAAAATTATAATTTTTTTAGGAGAAATAAAATAATGAACATATGAAATTTTTTTGGCCTTAATTTTTAAGAGCTTAACCCTTATTCACAAAAATCAAATAATTATGGTAAGTTGTAGGGTTAGGCTGGCTACTAATAGTTTGTAGATGAATTAATTACTTAAAATAATCAACGCTAATATCAAATCAGCAAGTTATCAAATATATTTCAAGTAATATTGAATCTTCAGAAATTGGATAGTTCAATGCTTTATTAAGTCTTATTAATAAGCTTCGTTAAAAAAAAAAAAAAAGTCTTATAAGCAGTGAAATCACAAACAACGACAACAATACAGAAATGGGAATAAAACGACAGGAAATATAAACGACGTCAGACGGATATCTAAACGACAGGAAATACAATACAGATAATCAAATAATTAAGGAATAATGATGGCAGAAGTACTAATCTTTTCTTCAAATGTGGCGACAAGTCCCTTTTTTTTATTCAGCGGTTAAAGTACTAGAACTATAATATTAGTATGCCACAGCCCACAAATACGTTGCCAAATAATCTTTTTATTTTGAGCTTCCGGGTATAACTGATTAAAAAGTATATTTTTGGGAGTCAAAATGATAAAATAATAATAAATTTTGAATAGAAAATTTAGATTACTGCTAGTAAAGCAAAAAAAAAAAGTATTTTGAGCTTGACAGGTAACAAATAACGGGTAGTTTAAGTGAATTTGAGATTGGTAGTACTAGTAGAAGAAACTTCACTCGCATCACATTGGGTACTTCTCCCTCACAAAATAAAAAGATTAGGATGCCAATTTTTTTACACTTTTGGGAGCTTATCAATTTTGTTTCTAGATAATAGACAGATATACACTCGAATGATTTAATATATGATGAAAAATATTGACGGTTCTTTCACGTGTCTTGCTTAAGTCGTCTCCTACCTAATACTACTTTCTATATGTAAGAAAAAACGAAACAACATTCTTCAATATGGACTTTATACTCATATACAACGTCATCTTTTGCATGAGTATACTTTCGTACACAAACCGAGGAATATTATATATATATATATATATTCTTTTGCTGAATTAGAATTATATATGAAATAAAATTACTAAATATTATAAGATTCCTAATGTAATTTAATATATTATGTATAAATTGTACTTTATTAAATATCAGCTCAAATCAGTGACTTATAACATGTATAAATTGTAATTTTATTTACTCTTAAAATAAAAATAAAATAAATTATGTCATAACCAGAAGTTTAAGAGAGAGAGAGTAATTTAAATACTCTAAAGGATATAGGAACAAAAATGTAAGTTCAATTTTGTTTTGGAATAATACATATTGGTCATAGATGATCACAACGTGATCACGTGATGATTCATGAAGAGCTCAAAAATAGTAAATGGTAGACTTTTCAATACCGAGTCTTGTCCTAATCATATCAATAACAAAATGTTTCGCCAATAGAATTCCACCAGTATTCGTGGATCCAATTCCTCCATACACATCAAACTCATATATATGTATGTATTATATACACACACACATGAAGCCTACCTAAGCTCTCTAGCCACCAACAATGTCGGATCATAATAACCAAAAGCCTCACGCGATCTTCTTTCCCTACCCGCTGCAAGGTCACGTGATCCCGGCCGTCCACCTGGCGATCAAGCTCGCCACCAAGGGCTTCACCGTGACCTTCGTCAACACCGAAGCCATCCACCACCGTGCCGCCCAGGCCCACCCCGGCGTCGACTACGACCCTTTCGCCGGCTTAGGGCTTGACATAAAGTACCGCACGGTGTCTGACGGGTTTCCCGTGGAGTTTGACCGTTCGGTGAACCACGACGAGTTCATGGAGTCGCTGCTGAGTGACTTCTCGGGCCGTGTTGAGGGCGCTGTGGCGGGGATCATGGCGGGGGAGGAGGAGGGGTCGCGGCCGACGTGTTTGATCGCGGACACGTTCTTCGTGTGGCCGTTGGAGGTGGCGAAGAAGTTTGGCTTGATCTGCATTTCGTTCTGGACGGAACCGGCTTTGGTGCTCTCTCTTTATTTTCATTTGGATCTTCTCAGGAAAAACGGTCATTTTGATTGCCAAGGTAGTACGTAATTTTTTAATTGAATGTGTATGCCCTAGAGTGGAATTTTTCGAACGGGGTAAAATCGGTACTATGAGATAAAAAATAAAATAAAAAATAAAAAAACGAGGGAAGATTCACAGGTACTGGTCAAAAAACTACTATCATATAAAAACCGTGGGAACATTTACCCTGTGTCGGTTTAGAAATTGTTATTATGAGATTAACTATATCCTGAAAACTGAGATTTGGACTAAAAAAACCTCAAAGTACGGGTTCGGTTTTAGGAGACCGGAATCACAATTGAAAATATCTGAAAACTCAGATTAGGACTAAAAACTAAGATCGAAAGTACCGGAAAAACTAAGATTAGGACCTAAAAACCCTCAAAATACGGGTTCAGTTGTAGGAGAGGAGCGGTATCACAATTGAAAACATCAAGAAAACTGAGATTAGGAGTAAAACCCTCAAAACACGGGTTCGGTTTTAGGAGACCGGTATCACAATTGAAAATAGTGGAAAACTGAGATTATGATTAAAAAAAACTAAAAATGCTGGTTTTTTTAGGAAACCAGTTTCACAATTTAAAGTACCAGAAAGCTGAGATTAAGACTAGAAAAACCTCAAAATATACGGTCCCGTGTCCCGGTTTCACCCGTGAAATATTATTTTTGATTTTACCAGATATCCGGGACGACCCAATAGACTACATCCCAGGAGTAAGCTCCATGGAGCCAAAGGACATGATGTCGTATCTCCAAGATACCGACACCACGTCCGTGGTCCACCGGATCATCTTCCGCGCCTTTGCCGACGCCCAAGCCGCCGACTTCATCCTCTGCAACACCATCGAAGATCTTGAGCCCCGCACCATCCGAGCCCTCCAAGCCAACCAGCCCTTCTACGCCGTCGGCCCTATCTTCCCGGCCGCAGGCCCTTCCGCCCCCACTAGCCTCTGGCCCGAGTCCGACTGCACCAAATGGCTCGACGCCCAACCCCCGGGCTCCGTCCTCTACATCTCCTTCGGAAGCTACGCGCACATCTCCCGCCGAGACCTCGCCGAGATCGCCGAGGGGATATCGCGTAGCGGAGCGCGCTTTATCTGGGTGCTCCGGCCGGACATCGTCGAAGACGACGCTGGAGACCCGCTTCCGGTGGGGTTCCGGGAGGAGACGCTCCAGCGAGGGGTGATCGTGCCGTGGTGCTGCCAAACGGCGGTGCTTGCGCACCGGGCGGTCGGGGGGTTCCTAACGCACTGCGGCTGGAACTCAATTCTCGAGAGCGTGTGGCACCACGTGCCGCTGCTGTGCTTCCCTCTGCTCACTGACCAATTCACTAACAGAAAGTTGGTGGTTGATGATTGGAAGATTGGTGACAGTTTGGGGAGTCAAGGGCTGGTCAAGGGGAGTGACGTGGCAGAGAAGATAGAGCAACTCATGCACGGGGAATTAGGGTTTGAATGTAGGAAAGCAATTCAAGAAGTGAAACTCACGTTGGAGACTGCATTGAGTCCCAATGGATCCTCAGTGAAAAATTTGGAACAATTCATCACTGATATTAGGAATGAGATCAGAAAATAATACAATGTTTCTAGATTATGTGAACTGAATCCGGTTATTTTTTTACATGTTCTGTAGCTTCGCAATGCGATATAAATTTATCGGATAAGCTTAGTGACCGGGGCATTCTGTAATTGTCTTTTAGAATCAACCAGCTTGACCCTTTTTTTTTTTCCAACCATAATGAATTTTTCTCTTCAACTAAAGAGCTATTCTTTCTATATCGAATTTCTATATAAAATTTCTAAAATACCATTCAAGTTCACGGTGATAATAGTATTTTTTGGTATTTCTGGTTATATACCATACAAACATGATAGCAGAGCTCAAATTCGTTAATTATGCAGAACCCGAATATAAACCGGTAACTTACTGGGGCAATCACAACAAGACGACATGAAAATGGCCTTAAATTATATTACACTTTTGTCATTCACATAGTTGCCATTACAAAATTCGCCGAGCCGGAACCAGCCCGACGTGATAGTAAACAGACAAAAGCTCGGCACTACATTTCATTCATCTGGTGTTGTTCGTGTTCTGATTACAGCGAAGTAATTTACGCACGGACGAGTTCTTACCGATCTGAAAGTAAAGCAGGACGAACACAAAGAGGCGATAGCTCGCCGCCATGAGAAACAGAACCAGCAGATTCTCCCACTTGGAGTTGCTGTCGGGAGAGATGTCATAAGCGCTTCGGATCGCCTGAATTCCTGATATCGTCCTCACTTGCCCAACTGGAAATGACGTTCCTAAGTACTCGTTCTCGAGGAGACCCTGTAACATGAACATTAAATCAAGCGAGGAAGGAACATATTTGACTTAGATATGGATAATGATTTGTGATGCTAAGCAAATGAGTAAAAATTGATGGGTCAACGAGATGAGATAAATTTATGAGTGTTCTTTGCCTGTATAGAGTAGGTGTGAAATGCGATATAGGAGATTGGATATGTCCATGCGGGTCCCGGCAACGAGCTTCGGAGTCTGAAGTATCCCGCTGAGAGCATCATTATCACCTGAAAACGGGTACATCATTAGCTATACTGGATTTGATTGATTATCTGTAATTAGTGATAAATTAGTCAATTACAATGGATGGAGCTAATTTGTTATATTCCCTTAAGTTAAGGTTCTTCTGTCAATAATGGCTGTGATGTTCTGGTGAAGAAGTCAACAATCACTTCTAAACGGAAAAGGGTTAAGTTGGTCTTTTAGGCTGAATTAGATACGTCCTTAATTGTCTTTCATATTTAATTAAGATACAGGGTTGTTTTTGTAATAATTAAGGGAGAACAGGGTAACCCCCTAATCCCTTATGATAGGCACCTAGGCCTAGGGGGCTCCTGGCATTTGATTTCGGTTTTAACACTCTTGCACCTTTTGGAGAGCTTGGGTCGAAGGAACTGCAGTTTGTTTGATATACGGAGCACTTTATCAATAGGAGTATCAGGGAATTCATCGCTTTGTTGAATTTCTCGTTCGCTTGTGGTATTACTTTGGCTTCGGCACTTATCACCCAACAATTAATTATTGAGAAAAACAAAAACAAAAAAAAAGTGTGTTTTTGCCATTGAGAAAAGAGAACTCACTTGTATGGAAACCAGAGTGAGGACGCTCCAGAAAACGTCTTTCCAGAGAGAGGTGATGGCGAGCACGAGCCCTTCGTTGACCAAGAGGCACATGAAGAAGTTCAGCACGAAGTACATCAACAAGCTGAATTCATCTCGCAATCCGACGAGGAAATAAAAGACGAGGCTCGATGAAATGGAGATGAGAAAGAGGAAGGGGATGCTCGAGAAAAGCTGCCCAAATAAAAACACAAACACACCCGAATGCTGGTTTGATTCTTCACTAGCCATTATCTAAAGAGGAAGAAATCACTCGATCAGATATCCCTAATCTACTCGTTAATCATCGGAAAAAAAAAAAGAAAAAAAGTTCTTATGCCGCTTAAACAGAAAGATACCGGTGCATTTAGGCATACCTTAATTTCTTTCATAAGTGCAGGCACTCCAGCAATACTTAGAAGGGCTGTGAATGAGACGAACACAAAAATAGCGGCAACTCTTGTCTGCATTATGCGAATAAACAAAGAAAGTGTCAATAAGTGCACCACAATTACAAGATTTCTAGGACCGATAAACCCCGGAAAGATAGTCAATGAGAAACAAGAAGACTTTATTGATAAACGTAACCGAACAACACAAACCCAGCCTCCTGTGAATTGGTGATGTTCAATTGTAGAAAATACAAACAAAACATAATAGCCCCTAAGCCTACCTAGGCGCCTATAAGACTAACAAGACCCTGATTCCAATTATTTTTTTTACTTAAATACCCCTAAGAACATAAGTAATCGAAAGTACTATAAAGGCAATTTAAATTGCCATGAGAGATGCACAATGTATCAGATCAAACATGATACAGTCTGATAGTTGCGAAGAAACTTACTACAACTGAAGACAACGAATGCCCTAAGCCTGAAAAGGCGGTTCCGATACAGAGCGTGAGAAGCATATAAAGAACGAGACGAAGCCAATAATATTTCCATTCCCTCGACATGATCAACAGGGATCTCCACGTCAAAACAGTTATTCGTGTAGCAGTTCCCGCCTTTCCCTTCCTTTTGAGAATTGGGCCTTCCTGTACAACAATACTTTCATCATGAAAATTCAACATAAAAAACATAAAACGGAAATAAAATGAAAAGTAAATAAGCTAAGACCTTCTCCGTGAGTCTCAAAATCATAGTTTCTACTGAAGCAGCATCGGCTGACGACTTATATGTGGCTTCAAGGGTCCGTATTGCGACAGCAGTATCCATGTTCACCGACGAAAAGTCGCCATGGTCATCCTATAAGTAGTATTAGTATATCATACTTAAGTTTTTGCTCTCAATATTTTTTCAAAAGAATATTATACTTAAATTTGGAAGCAAATTGAACCCTCACTGCATTATTTACGGCCCAATAACAAAATAATAGAGTAATATATTCAGCCTCTTAAACAAAGGTAAAGGAAAAAAATTGAACTTAGATAGTAAAAGATCTGAACTGATAAAAAAAAGATTACCTGCCAGTTTTTACACATTGCGATGATCCTGTCAAAGTCCGTATTTATCGCGCGTAAAAAATGATCAGAGGGGCTTTGCATGATCGGGCAAGGAAATCCAGCATTGGAGAAGTGCTATATCATCCAGATTTGCATGAGTCAGTCTCCAAGCAGCTCAAATTGGAGCACAAGAATCTCGAAACTCTTAAATTAGTTAATTAACGTAGGGCCGGAGTAGAAATACAAGATTAACGATAACACTTTATTGATAAACGAAATCTCTCTAAACGTGACGGCTAAACCTAGATTAGGCGCCTATAAATAAATAAAATAAATTCAAATTATACCTGCAAGCAAGCCAATGTTTCCCCAAAAAACAAGGTGTTGCCGTTTGAAAGCAAGCAAATCCGGTCGAAAAGGCCAAACACTTCCGTGCTGCTTTGGCAGATGGTGAACAGAAGCGTGCATCCCATGCTGGCGAGTTTCTTCAATGTAACCATCATCAGGAGAGCAGAGACACTGAAGAAAGATAGAAAAATGACTTCTTAAGTCTCAGCTACAAAGCTGTACTATAGATTTTAGTAATTAGCGGCCGTCTCCCTTCAGTTTTAATAATCGATGACCTTTCCCCCTGAATTTAGTTTTGGTACAACATACCCCTACTTGGTTTGGGGGTATTCTCCCCTGAAATGGAGTCTAAGGGGAAAAGTGCAACACAAATGGAAATTTAAAATCCAAGGGATAAAATCATAAAATGCAAAAAATGAGTGAAATCGAGTCACTCAGAAAAATCGAATAACTAAGAGTATTTGGCAGCAACCACCCTTCAGAATTACTCATTGATGCATCTTGCTTATTTACTCGTGAACTAAGAGTATCACTCACGGTACATTTCGGGCCCCGAAAAGTTTAGCTTAGTGCAGAATACCCCTTTACATAAAGGGGTGTTTTGCATCATAATGAAAGTTTAGGAGGCAAAATGAACAATAAAAAATATTAGAGGGAAGAAAGCACCACATCAACATTCTTGGGATACAATGCACCAGTAAACAAAAAATCAGGGGCAGGATAAGGACTACGGACCTGTCAAGGTGGTATAGAGGCTCGTCGATAAACAAGACGTGAGGCCTCATCACAAGCTCTCGGGCGATGCTGAGACGCCTTCTCTCACCACTAGGCAGGCCCTTCATATAGCAATGCCCGCCAATAAGCTTGTTGGCATAATCACCGAGAGACATGGCAACGATGGCATCTTCGACCACGTTCTTCTTTCTACAGAAGAAACCTGGAAGCTGAAGCAGCGCCGAGTAGTACAGAAATTCTCGTACCGTGAGAGAACCAATCAGAGTTGTTTCCCTCTCAACGAAGCCCTGCAATTAGGGAAAAAAATATGAAGTTGCATAGCTCAAATTTCAAAATAGATGAATAGAATACAGAGCCCAATTTTTCGCCTTTACTTGCACGAGGGCTTAACTTTACGAAAGAAAAAAACAAAACAACTGAAACAAGCGTCCTTATATGGGAGATTTCTGAGACCGAGGTATGAGTAATTTTACTTATGATGTATAGGCAGTTTAGATTTTTCCCCGTTCAAATCATGTCATCATAAACTTTGATAATGAAGTTACGTTTTACTTTCGTGAACGTAACTGACTTAACAACTGAAACTAGAGTGCTTAAATGGGAAATTGCTGAAACAGAGGTAACAGAAATTAACGGAAGTAGAAGAGAAATTTACGTATGATCCATATGGCATTTGGAATTTCGCCCCGTTAACAAACACGTCACCATAAACTTTGGCTGAAGGAGGCAATCTTCCTGAACCACAGAGATAAACCGTAACGTCAGATTCCCATGCATTAAAAAACGAGTTCATATGCGCTTAGAAAATGCAAAACAAAAATAGAATACCTGAAAGAGCTCGTAAAAGCGTGGACTTCCCCGATTTGGGAGGACCCATTATTACTGTCATTGTGCCGGGCAACGCATAACCGGTTGAGCTCTTCACCACCTTATCAGAGTATTTCCTTTTCCCCTTAATAGTGATGGTCAAATCTTTCCAAACGATCGAAGCTCCGGCCATCTTTCTCGTCAACACCGCTCCCTCCGGCAACGGCGGCGATGCAAACGACTGGCTGTTGAGCTTAGAGAGAGAAGGCGAAGCCGGAGTTCCGGCATTAATGGAGTCAGCCCCTTCATCAACCCTTATGTCTATATCGGTATCTTCCCAATCCGGAGAATCTTCGAACGAAATCGGCTGTCTGAGCGAACCGGGTTTCCTCAAGTAGAAGAAGTTACTTGAGGGAACACGGCTTGCCGGACTACTAGCCGAGGACGACGAAGACCGATAATTATCGGATTGCGACTGTATCTCCTCCATTTCCCGCCTCTCAGCTCTAACCAAAGCTCATCAGAAGACTACTTATGCAATGCTTCAAAACCCTAGAATCATGAAAAGAAAGCTATTCATTCTTCATGAATGAGAGTGTTCAATGCAAATTAAGAACCATGAAAGCATTACCATAATAATGGCTATTTTCAAAGTCATTATCATTGAGGTATATACAATCAAGCCATGAAAATAAATACTGAAAATAAAAAAAGAAGCAGCAATGGACAAAGGAACATTAAATGCTCAAGGACACAAACCCATTTCTCCTCTGCAAAATTCAGATAAATCCAAACCCTAAACTCAACCAAAAACCAGAAAAAATCAAAGCTTTGTCCATTGGGTCCCAAGAAAATGAAAGAATAACTATGTAAATATATATATATATATATCGTTCTTCACTGAACACTACTGAATACCTGGAAAGTGCAGGAGGTGGGATCTGAGCGATGGTGAAGCAAGGTCGGAGAAGAGTGAGTGAGACTGTGAGTGAAGTGTGAAAGCGGTGGTGGAGAGAGAGTATATATATATGACCCGTTTTCTTCGGGTTCGAGAATGAAGATGGTAACTTTATCTTTTTGCTTTAGTAAGATGGTCAGTCTTTGAATTGGGATGTAATCATTTTAGCTTGCGACTTCGGCATCTTCCAACGCTCTTTATTTCTTTTCATTTCTCTCGCTCCCATTCTAATATAATTTTTTTTGGTTCTTAAGGGTAATAGCCAATTTTAAAATTGGGTTTAGCAAAATAGCCAAATTTTTGTTAATTTTGTAAACTAGCCAATTAATCATTTAAGTGAATTTCTAATTACATTATTACCCTTAATAATTAAAAACGAAATTAAAAATAAATACAAATTAACCACGTAATTTATGGGTTATTAATCTGAAAAAATCAATGACATTAATTATGAATAATTATATTAATTAAAAATTCATTTATTTTCATTAATTAAAAATATTGCTATTAATTGAAATAGCTATAAATATGATAACAACCAAAACCTAACATTTTTTTTATATAATTCAAATTTTAAATTCAAAAAATTTATATAATTTTCGGATTTATTTTTTTTCAAAAAATATCAACAAATTAAAGACGCGAATTAACGTAAATCAACAACGAATCATAATAAATTAACATCGAATTAACGTAATTTAACAACGAATTTACAATGAATTAACAACGCATTTATGTTAATTTACGTAAATTAACAACGAATTTACAATGAATTAACAATGAATTTACGTTAATTCGTAAATTAACAACGAATTAACGTAAATTAACAACGAATCAACGTAATCTCATCGTCGTTGGAGGCGCCGGAGCCGGCGGTGCTGCTCCCCCTCGGAGACGGGGATCCCAACAGCCTAAGAAAAAGGTCTTGCCCTCGGCGCTCCCTTCCTCAACCTCGCCGGAATCGTCGTTGTCGTCGGCCAAGTCCTCGTAGAACCCGACGAGCTCGTTGTCGGGCTGAAGCGCAGCGTTGGGGGAGGATCTGGGTGGGGCTTGGGCGGCGTCTCGCAGACGCAGTCGTCGTCATGGTGGAAGAAATGAACATAGGTGATCTCGGTGTCGGCGAAGCTCACCCGGCGAGCGCGCTTCCTCTTGATGCGCAGGGACCTTCGCTGCGAGGGATCTCGTCGGGGACCTTCGACGCCATGGATTGCTCGGAGAAAATGAACATGGCCATGGCGATGGGCAGCAGAGACAGGGACCGAGATCGCGAGCTTCTCATCCCCGTCGCCGACTCCGCCTCCGCCCATGGCGCCGCCGCCGAGCCCTTCTCCTCCGCCCATGGCGCCGCCGCCGAGCCCTCCTCCTCTTCCTTCTCCCGTTTGTTGTGGGCGAATCGGAGAAGCCTCGAAGCCGAGAGAGAGAGAGAGAGAGAGAGAGAGAGAGGGGGGGGGGATCGATGGAAATATTCAAATTGGCTATTAAATTCCTAAATTTGTGCATAATTAATTAAGCTTGATTTGTGCAGATTTTTTTAAATTAATTACGAAAATTATAATTAAAATGTTTAATTAAAGGGTATTATAGAGATAAAAAATGTTATTAAAATGACACCTCATGTTAATTGGCTAGTTTACAAAATTAACCAAAGTTTGGCTATTTCGTTAATCCTATGTTTCAATTTGGTTATTTGGTGCAATTTTTTTTTTTTTTTTTGTGACCCATTCTAATATAATTCGTGATAGTATTCTCTTACACATTTGTCTTTCACAAATAAGGGATAATAGCGGCATAAGTCATCAACCTTTACTCAACTGGGGCGGCATAGCCCCAACCTCATTTAATAGCGGTATAAGTACTAAAAGATGATTTTCGTCCATATTTGACTAACGGAAGTAGTCAACGTTTGCGCGGTCAGCTTCTCGTCAACGTGGACGCCACGTAATCCGACATGTCACCATACATGTCATCCTCGCGTCATCAAATTTAATGCAAAATTAATTGAATCCCTCCGTCACCCTTAATTTTGCATTAAATTTGATGACACGAGGATGACGTGTATGGTGACATGTCGGATTACGTGGCGTCCACGTTGACGAGAAGCTGACCGCGCAAACGTTGACTACTTCCGTTAGTCAAATATGGACGGAAATCATCTTTTGGTACTTATACCACTATTAAATGGGGTTGGGGCTATGCCGCCCCAGTTGAGTAAAGGTTGAGGACATATGCCGCTATTATCCCCACAAATAATGTTCTGTTTTTGTCTACTTTTTTTATTTTTAAATATATACTTTTAAGTTTAGAGAGGAATTAAAAAAATTATTACACCCGCTAATTGTTAATATTCAAAACTCTAAAACTATCTTCTATTCGCGATTTTAGAATTTTATTTTTATAACCTTTAATTTTATAGTTAAGAATTTAAAATTTGACTTATAAAGTATAAACTAAACTTTCCTGTTTTAGATTCTACTACTTTTATAGCCATAGTATATTTTGTCCCTAATTGATCAAATTATTTTCCTAGGATGAAATAAGGTCATTGATAAAAATTGCGGCAAATATACCTAATTTTTGGTCAAACTGCCTCTCGGGTACCCAACTATTAAAAATGACGGCAAAAATACCCAACCTGCATTGGCAGTGAGTTTGGCATGAAAACGTTAATTTTTTTGTTTAAATTCGTCATTTGGCCGTTAGCGGCAAAAATACCCAACCTTTTAAAAAAATATATTTTAAATATTTTAAATTTTTCTTTTTCTTTTTCTTTTATTGATTAGTGATAATTACTTGAATTCCAAATATGTACATGGACTAACACAAAAGTTAGTCAAAACATCTATTGATTTCTTAATGTGCTTGTATAAGCTACATTTGGTACTAAAAATCTTATTATTATGAGAAATTTTAAACATAATGGTGCGGGTATTTTAAGTAATTGAAAAGGGTTTTGAGAATAGGTATCTGGATTTCTGGGTATCTGGATTTCCGGGTATCCGGGTATCGGATTTCCGAGTATCTGGATTTCTGGATATCCGGATTTCCGGATCCGGATACGGGTAGTGATTTTTGGATACCCAAAAAACCGGATCCGGATACGGGTAGCTAAAAAGAAACGGATAACCGCTCCGGTTACAGCCCTAATTACCATTTTCATTGGTAATTGACCGTTTTAGATCGAATTAATACAGTCAATTATTGTTTCTGTATTGGAAAAAAATGGCTTAAGAATATATGCCAGTAAAAAAAATATTATCAATAATCAATAGGCTTGGTTATAATAATTGGCTAAAAGACCTCCCTTGGGATCCCATTAAAATGCACACCCTTAAATACCCCTGCTAAGAAATATGAATAGTGCCGAAGGAAGCTATGAAACACACTGAAAAACCACTTATGGTCATTCTCCATAAAATAAAAAACCCTTATCGAAGGCCGATCCAACACCGCAAACCACGTCCTCATCGGAGGCCGGACGCGCCCTCACAGGCGCCGTTTATGACGGACGCGCTACTTCACGCGCGCGCCTTTGCTTACGTCATCAGGCTGATGTAAGTCATTCTAAGGGCGCATGAGGAGGGCAAGACACGCGTGGTGGCTCGTGCAGGGCATGTGGGGCCGCCCGAGGTGCTCCCGGCCCACTTTAAGGGTTCCGGGAGCGTTTTGAGACCATTTGTTGCAAACTTTTTGACTTTTGATAATATTTTTTTACTGACATATATTCTTAAGTCATTTTTTTCAATACAGTGACAATAATTGACAGTATTAATTTGATCTAAAATGGTCAAATACCAATGAAAATGATAATTAGGGCTGTAACCGGAGCGATTATCCGATTTTTTTGAACTACCCGTATCCGGATTTGGTTTTTCGGGTCTCCGAAAATCACTACCCGTATCCGGATACCCAGAAATCCAGATACCTATTTTCAAAACCTTGTTCAATTACTTAAAATACCCGTAACATTATGTTTAAAATTTCTCATAATAATAAGATTTTTATCACCAAATGTAGCTTATACAAGAACATTAATAAATCAATAGATGTTTTGACTAACTTTTGTGTTATTCTATGTATTTGGAATTCAAGTAATTATCACTAATCAAGTAAAGAAAAAATAAATAATTTTTTTAAAAAATTTATTAATTAATTTTTAAAAGGTTGGGTATTTTTGCCGCTAACGGCCACATGAGGGATGTTAACGGAAAAATTAACGTTTTCATGCCAAAGTCACGGTCAACGTAGGTTGGGTATTTTTGCCGCCAGTTTTAAAGGTTGGGTACCCAAGAGACAGTTTGACTAAAGGTTTTGTATTTTTGCCGTAATTTTCCCTTTATTAATTAATATTATTACCTGATGAATTATGATATCACATTATTTTGGAGTAATAAATAATTTTGTTGAAATAATTTCAGATTGAATAAAATAAATAACTCGGCCTCTCTTATTTATGAGAACTGTCAATCAACTCACCCTTACAATCAATCACATAAGCTAGTCATTTCCGTGTCGTTTCTGAGAAATATAAAAATAAAAATAAAACCAAGTAGTAATACGACATCTAATAGAAGATAGCCCACAGAAGCCTGGTCGACTAATCGATGCAACAAAGCCCATTACGATCAAGTTTCACAAAAAAGCCCATCAAATTTCAAAACATAGTCAATTTACAAAGGAGCAACTTCTTAGAAATACAGGGAAAATAGCGGTGAAAACCGGTTCGTTTGTTGCAATTAAATAACTAAAATCGATTTTCGGAGTTAAAAATATTCAAATGTAGAAATATAGTTACAGATACAAGTGCAACTTTCGTAAATTAATAATGTGAAGATCGAATAATTTAATTATATAATCGAGTTTATTAATTTATCGAGTATTATTAATAGTTTAATGGTGTTCTGCATAGCCGAGACTGAAATGTACATATATAGTATTAATTTAACGTATTGCTTTTGAAAAGAAAAATGTGATATCACACTTTAAAGTCTGATCATTTTATTTACCCGTCGTAAATAAATGCCTCTATCTTTCTTCGATATATCTTTCTTCTAAGTCATTCTACCAATATTTTTTTTTTATCAAAAGTTATAGCATGTCTTCTTAAAATGAATGAAAATGAATATCAAAGACGCTCAATGCCAAGGACGATAATTGGCCTAACTCACGTCGATGCGACTAATTTTGTAATTCTGGTTCAGTCTTTTCCCGAAACAAGAAAAATCATAACCGAAATTCCGGTTTCGATAATTACCATGTTGAGACTATACAACAAATTCGTGCACAAAACAAAACTAACCGTCCACACACTAGACATAAATCGGGTTGGTGAATTACTTCACACTAGAGTTCACTTCATAAAAAATGCAACCACTTTTCAATATTTAATTATTAGTAATTACACCTTCAAGGCAATAAATTGCTCATTAAATTACTACAAAGAATATTCAATGAATCGACAAAAGATAATTAGAAATACAAAATTATATATATTGTGTTGCATTTTTTATATCATATATTGTGGTAATACATGCAAAAATACATACCATTTACTATAAATCACGCTTTAATTACTTCCCATGCAATATTTGTGGGTTCAAAACTTTTTCCATCTCGGTTTACATTACCAAATAATACAACATTAAAACGAATAAATCAATAAATAAATAAATCCCTTGGTCATGTATATAATAACCAAAGATTTATATATATATTTCATATCTTTCTCACTCCGACAGAAACCATGCATGCACGCACGCCATTTACAAGGGAGGCCGAGGCCGTAATTACCACTTTATCCAACTCTTAGCCGTCAAGGTTTTGTGGCGGGAACGGCGACCGTTTTACAACCGGCCGAACCGAGCGGGTGATAGTTGACGAACCGGCTCGGGGCCGAGGCGTGCCTGAACCCTTTCGGCAAGCAGCCCTTGAATTCCCTGCCGGCGCCAGCTGCTTCATGGCGCCCTAGCCGAGGCCTAAGGCTGACGTAGCCCGCATCGACCTCTGCTGCCAACGGCCTGACCACCGTGCTCGGCGCACTGGACGGGATCTTCCTTCCGGCGATGGACACATGGCAAGACGACACCAACAAGAACACAACACAGATCACCATCAAATTCTGCACCGACATGTTTGTGTGTATGGAATTATGGCTTGTGGAATATGGTATATGTAGGGGTTTGTTATATATGTGTGTATATATATATATAGATATATATTGAGAGCGTGTGATTGTTTAATGTTGAGGTGAAAAGAGAAGGGTTTGTTCTTAAATAGGCTCGTGAATTTGGTGAGGGATTTGGGCACAGCTCATTGGGTTCGAGGCATTAGTGAGGATGGTGTGGTGGGTGTTACGTTTCATGCTATTTATTTATTTTAATTAAAGAGATAATTGCGGCATAAATACCTCATATTTATTCAGAGATTCCCAATATTTTTTACCGGCATAAAGACCAATGTTATATTTTATGTATAACTTTGAGTCTCCCGTCACTTAATGATTAGTAACTTTAAGTCTGTGTTAAGTAAATGACACGTGTCAACGTTATATTTTTGTCAGATACTTGAAGTATTACCAGGATTCCATAGTTCAACCGCTATTATATGATGACATTGGACATGTGTTTGATAATTGATACTTAACATAAACTTAACGTATACAGAAAATAAAATATTAAGTATTTATGCTGGCAAAAAAAAGTTAGGTTTATGTGCTTCCAACAAAGTGCAAAACATGGGCTTTTATGCCGCAAATATCTTTTAATTAAATAACAACTTGGTATATAGTTGAAAGGAGAAAAAGATGGTGATGATGAGAATGCCCGTGAGTTAAATTTGTGTCAAATAGTGTCAATTAATTGACTTTGTATTTTCGGATCTGCGTGCATTTATGGAGTTCATCAAATGGGGTTTCTATCTTTACTTGCATGGATCGATTTGGTCATGTGATGTGTGCTTTTGGAGGAAATTATTCAAGGAGGAATTTATGTGAGAGTGGAAAAAAATACTTCACACGTATGTGTAGTCCTAATTGGAGTTGACAAAGATATATTATTCAATTAAAAGGGTATTTGCGGAATAATTATCCGTATTTTCAATCTAAAGGCCACAAAACAAAGTCTAATTTTTTCTGCGTCTAGTTGACATGAGTTAAATCAAAACTCGAATACTTCTCTAATTCAATACAAGTGTTAAATATTTAATGTTTTTAATTTTAATCGTTATATAGTATATGTGTGTCTTGTGTGTACGGCCTTTAACGGGACATTAACGAAATTAGGTTTCAATATTGTTTTGTGATATTTGTGTATTTTTTTCTTTTTATTTATTTATCTATTTATTTATTTGATTAGTCTTAAATCGTGTATTATTTGAAATTTAGAATGATGTTTATCATTTGTTTTGAATGTGTTTTTTTGACTATTCAATTCCTACTTTTGGAAACCGAGATAGGGATTGACCTAGTTTAGAACATTCGAACCCGATTTTTTTTATTTTGAATGGGGTGGCACTATCGGCCAATGTTACAATCCACTCTCGCATGATTTAGATATACTCAGTGTAAGAATATGTAGCACTAATGACCAAGTTTATAATTATGTAAATGGGGAACTCATTTGAGTCCCATGAAAGTTTGAACCCATAACTTCTTGGATAGAGAAGTAGTGAAGTTACCACAAAGCC
This sequence comes from Parietaria judaica, assembly GCA_954871525.1. NCBI lineage: Eukaryota > Viridiplantae > Streptophyta > Magnoliopsida > Rosales > Urticaceae > Parietaria > Parietaria judaica. The sequence goes on from OX940862.1 coordinate 14,917,204, forward strand.
AAACAAGCTTGGTTACATTCCAACCCGATTATAGAAGGTCCAATAAACCAAAATCGAGCCACATCCCAATTCCGAGTCCTAGTTTCACCCTTAAAAAAAATCTAATGGCTTCAATCACGAGACGATATAGGCTAGCTATATATGAATTGAGTGTTGGTTACCGTTTCATGAATAGCTTGACTGAATTTTCCAATTAATTAACATGAATAATGTCAGGGCAATTAGGAAGCAAGCACCCATATATATCAGAATAATTAAATCTATTTATTTATGTCATAAAGGCAAATAAATTGTTTATGGGAAAGGAATTGATGCTTCTGCCTTATAGTTTTTAATGCTTATGCTTGTTCCTTGATGAATTGGTAGGCTTGCAATTTCACTTGAAACTAAAAACTACACAAATTTAATAATATCTACCGCCATAAAAACTTAATTATATAATTAATAGAAATTATATATACACCAACTATATAGTACTATACTTACCCGCAGTTAGGTTTTACCACCATGCATGCACACACTAATATAGAAAGCTCTGTGATTTTGGTGTTGTTAATTATTAATGGATAGATGTAGAACATTAATTCTTTACATTATATATGTTTCGAGTATATAGATATACTGATATAGTATTTACTACCATATATTTATTACTATCTTGGCTTCTTCGATGAACACATGCATTAAATGCCGAAGGGAATTAAGGAGACAGTATAGTGAATGACATACATGAAGTTCGGTTTATAGAAGCAGATAAATTGTGTGCATATTTAATATATCTTTCAGATATATAATTATATATATAATAATATTTATGTGTGTGTGAGTGTATGTGTATTATTGTTAGAAAAACAGAAGTTAAGGTTAAAGATTTGAGGCTTGGAATATCAATTGTTCTCCTAACAGTAAATTTGGGGTGACGAAGGATAAACAAAGACCAATAAATATATTATAATTAATAATTAATAATATTTCAAAGCGTAATTAGGGTGACGAACGATAAACAAGACGTCATTGAACTACTTGTTTGAAGTTGAACTAGTTCAATAATGCATTATTTTTTCTTCTCGAATGTACAAAGTTACACTCATCATAAATATTATTATAGACGTCTACACAATTAAAAGAAAATAGACAAAGTTATGATTTACAATGATACATAGCGAGAAAATTACTTGAAGTGGCTGCGAAAATTAGTCATGGCCATTTATCCGTTAAACATGATTTTTATAGCGGTAGATACAGGCCTACAGCAAAAGGAAAACGGTTGCCAATTCACGGCGAGGCACTTCCGGCCGCCGGCCTCCAACTAAATCTGCTTAAAAACCGTCTTTTCATAAATCATAAATCATAAATTCATAATACACCGATAGTGTCATAACTTCAGCTAAATTACACGTTGCCACCAAATTAAAATGATAAGTTAGATGTTAAATCACAAGACAACCAATTTTCTTATTGAATTACGGGCAATTGCCAAAAGCTTATAAAACTCAATTGCAGGCACATTCATGTCTATGTTAATTAATATTTATTTCTCACCAAACATTTATATTTCATTTGATTGTGGGACTTATTTTGCAATAAAATTGTCATGTCTTGTCATATTCTTGGAATTAAATCGTAGCTTATGGGTTGTGCTAAATTTTCTCGCAAAAAGGTATGTAATCTTTGATTTTTTTTCTCCCATTATTATTAGTACAAAGTCATTAATATATAGATGGAAATATTAGCCAATGTCTTTTAAGATTTGTGGATGTGACCATATATTAATTTGTGGATCTTCCCTGAAAAGTAATATACGAAGAAAGAAGGTGACGTATTCACTCACATATTTCATATTTTAATATATATTCACTCATATATATTAATTCAGTATTGCTGTTACGGTGTATTATCTAAATATTAACTATTAAGGCACTTGAATACATAGAAAGTATGAAGAATTCTACGCATATAGAGACAATAATCCCCTTAATATTTGAAAATTATGATATTTTAAGAGATATTTCAAAATAATGATGGGGAAAATGTATATTTATCTAATAAATCCACTTACTTTACCCCTGACCTGAAGATTTTTGACGTTCTATAGAGATCCTAGCTTCTGCAATGAATATTCAAGTCTTATTTTCTTACATCAAAGATAAGCTTATGTTCTTCTGCTAGTATCTATACGCTATGTCAGCATCCAAGATTTAAGTTAATTGAACTAAAAAAGAGGATATAATAAAAAAATATCAAAATTATAAATGAAAAATTATATTAAGATACGAAAAAATATCATATTTTAAATATGAGGTAATTTTGATATTAATCGTCCTTTTCATTGTCAATTAAACAAACTTACTGAATTTTAAAATTGAGAAAATAAATAAAAATGTTTTAAGATTTAATTATTTTAGTCAAGGTTATTTTGTTATAAAATCAAATAATAATTTCAAAATATTCTTAAATTAGAGAAATTATTAAGTTTTATAGTAATTAACGGTCAAAAATTAATAAACACCTCATAGGGGTCAATGGTGCCAATTTATTTTTTAAATAACGGGTAATTAATAAAGACTGTTCGATCTGTTCAAAATATATATTTTCTTTATAGAATAAAAAAATTGAATTTCTGCCCAACTTTTCCCCGGACGGTAAATTCGTCGGAACTAAAAAATCGGAATTCCGCATCCGGTTATACCCACATGATTAATGAATGGCAAATCCGCAATAAATGGGAAAGTGGTTGGCAAAACCGGTAGTAGCTTGGGTTGAAAGGCGTAGCGAAGGATAAGGAAGTGGTGGAATCTCTGTATTGAAACTATGAAGCTCGCTCTTCACCAATCGCCATTTGCTTCCTTCTCCAAGTGTAAGCTCAACTTCTTCATTTATTGCCAACAACTCCTCAAACTTCTCTTGTTGCTCAATACTAGCTATAATCGCAGCATATTTTTTTATTGAGATCTTTAAGGAGGAAGGTCTGCGATGTAATGGGTTCTCTTTCATTATTGATTATTGAGTCAGGGTATTTGTTTATGATTTGTTCCTCCAATAATTTTAGGTGTAGAAGGAATAAGATTACCCACCCGAATTCATGTTGAAATTTAATATATTAACTCATCTTAGGCTCTGGGAATGATGATTCTTTCTGGTTTGTTGGGTAAAGGGGAAGGTAAGTTTTTAAGAAAGACGGTAATTTTAGTTTTTATCCACTTCCAAAGTGAGTTATTATGTAGATAGGGGTAGATAATTGGAATATTTACGGCATAAGTATTTAATTTATATTTATATTTAGCACCGACATATTCTTAATTTCATTAGTATTCAAAAACCCCGAGTGTCGAGTAAGTATCTCACTGGGATACTATTACCGTTAAAAAAATAGATTGAGAATAACCCGAAACACTTAGTACAATTAAGTACTTTATGTCACAAATATCCTTATAGTATTTACATGTGGAGTAATTAGCGTTAACGCCTTTGAACTTTGCGTTTTTTTCTCTCTGAGCTTTTGTTATTGACAACAATTTCTCCTATCTTTCAAAAGGTAGCACATTGTCTCGTACACGTAAAATAATACCGTTTACTTGTACACATTACATAAAACATCCTCTAATCAGTCATGTGTCGCACACAAATTATTGATTTTTTTGTTATTGTATAAGGCGTAGAGGGCATGTGCTGCTTTATGGTAATTAAAGAACATTGCTACCCGAATTTAAATTTTGAAAGAATATATGCACCAACCTAAAAAGCTCAGGGGTATTTTCGCCAATTACTCTGGATTATTTTACCCACTTCTAAAGTGAGTTACTAGTTTAGTTTTGTGCGGTAGATATCTTAGTTTCACATTCATTTTGGATATAAACACAAGCCTTCAAGTATATAGAGACACATTTGATTTTAGGTGGGAATTGACATAAATGTACGTACCATGATATAAGATACATACTATATATGGTTGTTCGATTTATTTATTTACTTTTATTTTTACTATCCTTTTGGTGACTTGATTTAAGTTGAATTATATTCAAGACATTTCACATGTATCTTGCTTGGGTACATTCTGACTGTACTATGTATCTAGTATATAACATGTGAAAGATGGCCACTTCATAATTTGCAAAACTTTAGAGGTGAATTATTTTATAACTATATAATACATTAATAAATATAGTCAGAAACATGCAACTTGTAACAAATTATATTAATTAATACTTTCAAATATCTCTGAACGTAAAATTTACTCCATGAACTTTAAAATTAAGCGGCAATAGAGCATTTTTTTTATTTTAAATACAGGGGGTAATATGCTTCTTTCTAAAAGTTCAGGTGGTATTTCTGCCAAAAATTAAAATGTTAAGAAGTAAAGTTCACCATAAACAAAGATGTATTGTAAATCTTTTCGACATTGTCATAACTTTGTCACACTTGATGAGTGCTATCCAAGAAATCATGGTTTTTAATGGTATTAATCCACTCACTTCATTTATGGCTTCACTTTTTTCTTTTGGGACATATAAATAGTAGAGAATACAAAACATAACACAACATGTTGAAATTAGGCTCTTCATGGAGGCTGTTTTTGGCCATTGGATTGATGGGTTCTTATCCACGTGCTATTGCTCTCAGTTGATACAAAGCCCGAATTAGAGCACGGAAAAAGAGTGTCCGTCGTGACTCGTGGCCTCCCCGAAACAGCGGCTTCTGTGGCGGTTGCAGCCACAATTGTTGGAGCAGCCACCACAATTCTGTTGCGGAGAAATGAGGCAACCAAGGCAGCGGAGGTAATTTATCCCCAAAATTTACGAAGACGCTTTTAATAAACTCGAATTCCGAGTATTGGTGTTAAGATAAAGCCAACTTCGCAAAACTATATATAGAAGATGATCTTTAGAAGTATTAATTATAGACATGTTACTTCATATAATATAATATTGTTGCATTACAAATTTGAGTAATTAGCTAAAATGCTCCTTCAGTTTTGGTAACTGGTGCATTTTTCCAATGATTAATGTTTTCGTACAAAATACCCCTACTCGGTGGGGGTATTCTCCACTAAAACGAAAGTTCAAGGGGAAAAGAGCACCCCAAATGAAATTTGTGCGTAAAGCGTAAAAAATATAAAATTCAGGGTAATGTAAAATGCCCAAAATGAGTGAATTCACGGGGGATTATCACCAATTACTTTCAAACTTGCCGGATTTGAGCGCTGGTAAAGACATTCAAATATTACATGTTTGCCTGTTTTTCTCAAAGCTTAGGTGCCCATGAAAACGTGCGAAGGCTGTGGCGGCTCCGGGATATGCCCCGAATGCAAAGGCGAAGGCTTCGTGGTTAAGAGGCTGTCAGAGCAGAGCGCCGAGAGGGCGAGACTGACGGCCAAGAACATGGCCACTCGATACACCGCAGCGTGAGTCCCTCTCAGAGATCTTTAATTATATTAACATTTAATTAATAATGTTTACATTAATACACTAAATTCTTCTTCTCAGGCTTCCGAAGAAATGGAGCTATTGTACAAAATGCTCTTCTGCCAGGTCGTGTAATGCTTGTGGTGGTGTTGGCAAGATAGCCATCTAATTTTTCTGTGTGATGATCTTGATCAGATCGGGAAAGATTTTATTGTTTCATGAACTTGATTATTATTAATCCAATCGATCAAATGTTTTGTGATGAAAATATGTGTATATGAGCTCTTTTGTGATAATGAAGATGAATGTGAAGCTGAAGATGATGAAACACATTCTTCAAATTATAGAGTGAGCTTGGTATTATGTACTAGACATGGGCCGGGATTGGACAAGAAACCAGTCCGGTCCGGTCTGGCTGAAAATTTTGGGAAATTTTTATTGTTTAGCAAATTAGTTTTAAAAAATTATGTTTACACGTGTTTTTAAAAGTTTAAAAAATATTACTTGTAAACACATGGTAAGTAAGAATAAGTTAAGATTTAAAATGACTTAAAAATGTAAATATCGCTCTTAAAACGATCAACAATTTTCTCAAAGAAAATTTTCACTATGTTTTTTTATTTACCAATAATGATGAGGCTGGATCTTTTTTTTTCTTTTTTTGTTTTTTAAACGGGAATGACACTATCGGCCAAGGTTACAATACACTATCGCATTATTAGATATATTCAGTGTAATAACAAGTGACACTATTGACCAAGTTTACATATGTGTAAAGGGGGCACTCTTTTGAGTCTCAAAAGATTTGACCCTATGACCTCATGAATACGTATGTAGTGGTGTTACCACTAGGCCAAACAAGTTTGATTTTTATAACAGTAATGAGGTTGGATCTCTTTGATAAGCTTTCATTCAATGGTGCAAGGTATAATTTCCAAAGGTCGTATATCTAATCGAATCTTGAGATTGAGACGATAGCTACACTACAAGGACTTGCTCATCCTGATTTTGACTATAAGATCCAGCTGTTTTCGTGTGACTCAAAAGTGTTTTTGTTTGTGTGTCAGTTTTATCTTTTTTTATTATTATTATTATTCTTTTATGTCGTTTTGCATTAGACAATCATAGATGTTTTTTTTTTGTCTATGAGAGAATTTCGAATTTGATGTTCAATTTCTATCGCTTTGTGTGTGAATCTTCAAGTGTTGAAGAGCTTGCGATTGACAATTGGGCGCGACCACATCCGAGCTTGTTCGTGTGTGTTTTTCGCGTTCTCTTTATTAATTATAATATTGTGTGTTAAATACCTTATAACTAATAATAAAATTAAGGGTAAATTCGTGGTGCCCTGGAGGACTGGCTCGTCACCGAGGACAAATGTCCTAAAACTTTATCTACTTATTTATTAATGAAAAATTAAATATCCCCCAAAACCAAGGAAAAATAGTTAATTAAACCCTGACTAAAGGCCAAATCACATGATATCATCTTGGGTTAAGAAACATTAATCATCACGACACGACGACCTTAATCTAATATCACAACTTGTTTCAAACAAAGTAATATCTCTTGCGCATAAATATATATATATATATACTAATTTCTAAAGAACTACTTTGAATATTCATGCATATTCTTCTATCTAAAGTCCAAACCAAGTTGTTGTAGCCCTAATGCCTAACATGTCCCTACAGGCTACAACTTGATTAGTCAACCCTATATATGACGCAATGATTTAGAGATTCTTTGTAATATTAAAACCAAATGGTTTCAAATTTCAATAATTGGATACCATGACGTGGAATATATAGAATTAGTAACATGCTTGCATATGCTAAATTGAAATTAATGTGCCTAATTATCCCAATCTGGCAACTAACCATTTGTTAGTAGCTTAAAATATGTTCTCAGAGTTTCCTTCAATCACGGCCTTACTACAAATATATAGTTTTAATTTAGAACAATTTAGAATCTGTACTTGTTGGTTTATGCAAAACAAAAGTCAACTATGTATCGATGACCTCACACTTCTGAGATTTTAATAAAGGAATTTTATTTTATATATCTTCTATTTTGAGCTTTTTTACAAACATATCCTTCAATTATTAAAAATAACTACATATACTTTCAGAGTATATTTATTTTTTTATTTTTATACCCAACCGGCCTCCACCATTTTATTTTTAAATATGAATTTCTCCTTATTCATAATTTTAGAATTTTAGTTTTATATGCTCTCGAATTTTATTTTTGAAATAAAATATAATATACTTTTAAAAACCAAAATGTTATTAGCGGCCAATTTAAGGAATTTTGGATAATTTAAGTAACAAGTAAATGAAAAAAAAATAATAGAGAGTTGTATTTTCAAGTTCTGCTTACAATATTTTTTTTGCAAAAACAAAATAAATATAGAGTACATAAAAAAAAAATCTTTTTATAATACAACTTGGTTTAGTTTTATTAATATGCAATCTATTGAAGCTAACCAGCTAAAATATAGGGTTACTTCATTTGTACTAGTAAATATATCCCAAGATTTATTATGTTATTAAAAAAATAAATGTTGGTAGATCCCAAAGCTTAATTAAAATACGAATACATATTCTCTCATTTATTTAATATCTACAGAATCCTACATTTACATGACTAGCTTGACGATTTCTTAATGTGCTTATGGGCATGTGCATTACTTATTATAATAAGAACAATTAAATTACTGTATTTGTAAATTATCTTCTCTTAATGGTGATCACGAACAAGATCACCAACCATGTTCTCCAGATTTTTAATCCTTGAAAACAGAGCTACCGCTAGAAAATTAGTCGCGTTTACTATGATATTAACTCATAAGATTTGTTCTCCCAGGGCGGACCCAGGATTACATGTCGGGAGTAGCGAACTCTAAACAAAATTAATTATTCTTAATAATTTTTTCATAGTCCGCAAAAAAAAAAATCTTATAAAAACACTCTAATTAAATAGTGATTTTTTAACAATTAAATATAACTTTTAATAATTATTTTTGTGAGTATTGATCAAATCAGGTCCCGTTAATTTTAAAAATTGTGAATAACTTTTTTTGACAATAAATACATTTTATTTTTAATTATACATATACCTCGGTAGTTACATGAAGAAAAAAAAATATTTTAACTTTATAAGTATTACTGTATATTATTACGGGATGTATAAAGTATTAATAAAAAAAATCCATTTATATTCATTAGATAAAATCAGTGAAAACATTAATAAAAACCATCATATATGAAAAAAAAAATAGGTGTAAACAAGTAGATAAAATTAATAAAAATAAAAAAGTTAAATTGGGGTAAAAGGTAGGTTCTGACTCTAATCATTTGCCAATGTGATTATTTTTATTTAAAATGTTAATATAAAACTGTCATTGAAAAGTGAGAAAGCGAAATACAGCGGGTAATGGGGGTGACTGTGACAGGCAAGGTATTAAATTTCTCGAATATCCATCGGCATGCCCATCAATTTTTTTTTCTTCGAGGATATGCGAAACGATATATCCATCGTCATATCCATCGATTTACATATGAGATACCAATCGACATGCGATATATCCATAAAATGAAAAGTGCAAAACGACATCGGCAAGCGGTATGTAAAACTTTGGTGACAGGCAGTGGGGGTGACATTCTAAGGAAGGGTGGTATTCTAAGAAGAGAGGTAAAGATTTAGGCTTCTTTTTTCTTTTTATATCTAAAATACCAACACATATATAGAATTTTTTAGAAATGTGGGGGTGACATCAGCCATCCCCAATTACACGTGGGTCCGCCCCTGTGTTCAACAATTTTCACACAATTAATTATGTATGTTATTGTTAGAAGGTATAGATGACTATTACAATTTAATGATACATATACATCATTCTTATGTATAAATTAATAATTTCCAAATTTATAAGTAAGATGTGATATGAATTTATTAATAACATAATCATAATTGAGAGAGAGAGACAACGTTTCTTGCTCTCCCGCGACAAGCAAATAAGAGAAGCTAACTCCAGACGAAATTGCTAAATTTATACGAAATCCTGTCAATAAAGAGTAATTGAACTAGTTGAGCATTCGAACTTGTCCTTAATATTGTGAATATCGGAGTTCAAGTTTTGAACTCCCCTTAATATTGTGAATATCTTAAATCAAAGCTGTTGGATTTTAATTCAAGGTTATGTAAGCCGGTTGATACGTAAAAAACTGAGAAAATGAATTGACAGAATTTTGGTAATGAGTTTACTCAAATTATCAAAATAGAAATATAATACAAATATTATCTTATCTCTTATGTACCCTATAAATAGAATAGATATCCGAATTTTAAACTCTCGTAAAAAACTTAATTATTTTTTAAAAAGAACCCGTGAAAGTAGTGTTTTGGAAGAAGACGAGGAAGAGCACCACGCCAAAAGATCTACCTTTTTAGCCGTCCAAAGAACTTGGAAGTTGGGAACAAGTAGAGACAAAAGTGGGTCCACAAAACGTTATTGGATATCACAGTCGATCTCTTTCGTAGAGCAAAAACGATTTAAAATAAAACAAAGCAAGCCATCAATGACACGACAAACTTTAATTGGCCACTGATTTTTCTTTTAGACTAAAGCACTTATCTTGGTCGATACTTCAACTTTCATTTTCTCTTACGGCTGCTTCACTCAATGAGCTTCAACAGTCAAACACTCATTTCATATTTTCCATATAAAGTAACGGTTGATATACATATACTTTCTTACTTTCAAAGATTTCAATCACTACATTACTTGAATCTTTCTCTCTACGTGCATTTAGGATTATACATGCATCATATGATTCTGCCTTGATTTCTTCTCTTTAATTTTTTCGTTAAATTTTTTTGTTTCCAAACCTTTTATTAATTCGGGTATCTAGAGCTTAAAAATCTCATCCTGTCATGTTCTTTTTCGTGATGCAACTATAGTTGGTATTCGTGCGCGAATCAACGGTTTAAAAATATATCATAATTGAATATTATTCATGAGCGAAATAATAAGTTACCGAAGAAGCTTTGGTTGACTTGATTATGGTCGAATTGACAATCGGGATTTTGTTTCGAGTTTTTTCCGAAGCTCCGGCTGCATTCATCATTTTATATGAATCTTTGACAGCTTCAATAATGCACACACAAATATCATATAATATAGGATATAATATATATATATATATATATATATATATATATATATATTCTTTCACGCTGATGTATACGAATGATAATATACCATTTAATTCACTAAAGTACTTATTAGGTTTGCTTTCAGTAATACAAAGTCAACTTTCCATAAACTACTTGAAGTAACGATCGAATCCGTGTTCCCATGAATCATCGGCCTCTAACCAATGATTTGATCATAATATTATAGAATCTTTCATGTCTTTCACTGATGTATATCGAATACAATTATATGTATCGACATTTTAATATATATGTCATGACAATCTTTCTCTTTTATATAAAACTATGTATGGCATTTTAATTTGAAGTGTGGTGTAGGAATATTATATACTAAAAAAAATAGACTGTAATCGAAGATTTATTCAGAGTATGTACGTAAAAAAAAAAAAAATCAATATTGTCATAATTGGCAACTTATATTTATACTGATAGTGAAATTTGATTATTACATAATTTTTTGTCTAGGGTAGCCGAAAACTCACTCAATTAGGGCTTTGACAACCGGAAACTCACTCGAAGCTCTTTCTTTATCAACAATAATATCATTTTTTTTTCATTAACACAACAAAAACATCCTTTCTATTCAGGATATATATTGATATACACAATAAAACACTCAAATATTCCTCTAAAAGAGTACATTTCAGAACTTCGATCAAAGTTCATAAAGCAGCGGATAATGGAAGCAAACTTTCAAAAGAAATAACATATTATAATTAGAACACATTAGGCGTTGTGTGAGGGAGTGGTATTGGGCGGGGTAGTCGCGTTGGCGACGCGGCGGCCGCGCTCGGAGCGGCTGTTCTCGGCGAACTTGACGCTGTTCTGGTGGAGTCCCTTTTGCTGCTCCTCGTTGGTCCACTCGGAGACGTAGTAATTCTCTTCGGTGGACTTGACAACGTCCTTGGAGGCCGGGAAGAACATGCTGCCCCACTGCGGGAAGTGCACGAGACACACCGGAAGCGTGCATGCTACAATCATCACTCCCATCAAGGAGAGCCCCGTTGCAGTGGAGAACTGCGACGTCGAGAAGAAGACAAGCTGGGTCAGCCCTGACCCAAAGTTGCCGCCTGCGCCGGTCAAGCCAGAGATGACGCCGAGGGAGCGACGGGAAACGAAGGGGATGATGCCGAAGGTGGCTCCGCACGCGGCCTGCGCGCCGAGGGAGAAGAGGATCATCGCGAAGACAGCGATGGGGAGTGTGTTGGCGAGGCCCAGCCAGATGCAGAAGGCTCCGCCGGCAGTCTGGAGGATCCACAGCGTCCACAGCCTGCCTCTCATCCCGAAACGCCGTCCCGCTAAGTCCGACGCCCACCCGCCGAACGGCCGGGCAAACAGGTTCGCCATCCCGAACGAAGCCGCGATGATGCCCGCAGTGTGTAGCTTAAGGTTGAACCTGTCACATCATTGTATCCATTAGCGTTGGATGATGGAATTATTGACCATGCTAGAATGTAGAAAGTAGAAGCCACAACTGCTACGTTATCATCTATTTGGCTTATAACTATTTGACCATCAACAAATTCAAAGGTTTAGATTTTAGTGCATGTCCTATATAGTATCGTTGTCCGTCTTTCTGTACAAACAAGCGTAACGTAAACGTACCAAATTAATAACTAGAACTAGTCTAATTAAGTATACAAAGAGTTGGTGAGAAACTGAGAAATAATATATTATTACCTGTCAAAGAAGTATTCAGCGATGACGTTATCAGTGGAAAGCTCAACTCCCATGGAGTATCCATAGAGAAGCACAAATATCCACGTCCTGTAGTTCGTCACTGCGTACCACAACACCTGAAATCATACGACTTAATCAGAACACAAAGTAATACGTACAAAAACATGAAGTACTTAAGAGAGCAGAAGAGTTAGTTACCTTGGAGAACTTGTCCTTGGCCATTTCTCCCGACTTCTGGAGGGCCGCAAGGTTGCCGTCTGGGAGGTCCTGCCCGAGGGTCAGCACGAGGATGCCCATCACCACGTGCATCCAGCCAGGGATGAAGAAGGCCAGGCGCCATGCTGTGAACGGAGTGGCTCCGGCGCGGCGGATGATCTCGTATACAACGGGCATGAGGAGTTGGGTTGCGCCGCCACCCATGTTCCCCCACCCAGCAGCGGTGCCGTTGACGAGGCCGATGATCTTGCTGTTGAACATGGTGCTCATCCAGTACTGGCACGACACGAACGTCGCAAGGGAGAAACCGATCATGAATCGCACGGCGATGTAGCCTCCCGCATCTGCAACAAATGACATGCAGAAGACGGTAGGCGCCGAGAGCATGACGAGGAAGGCACAGCCATAACGGGGCCCCAGAAGGTCGCACACCGCCCCCATCACCAGCCTCGAGAAAATACTTCCCGACACAGAAGCCACTCCCGCGTTCCCCACGTCCACCTTCGTCAGGTTCAGGTTGTCCCTGATGATTGGGACCAGTGGTGCCGCCGCGAACGTCGACACGAAGCACGTGAAGAACGAGATCCACGACAGGTGGAACGTCCGCATGTGCGGCGCCCCCATCGAAAGCAGCTTGAACACCTTCGCCTTGTGCTCCGAGTCCACCGGCAGCGAGAACTTGGCCGTCGTGTCCGTGGGGACGATTGGGGACGCCACCGAGAAGGCGAAGGTCTGCTCCCTCCCGGTGACACCGTGCATGGAGCTCCCTGGATCCCCCGCGCCCTCTTCGCTCTGATGAGCCATACCTACAATTGGCTTGGCTTGTAGGAGAAATGGAAAAGAGAAGCTAGGTAAAGCTTAAAGCAGTGACTGTTGAAGCTCTGTGTTTATGATGAAATTATGAAGACTTTAAGGGCATTATATATAGTATTTCAACTCATTAGGGTTAGTGTCACATAATTATTATAAGGTATATAATTAATAAATTACCGTTGACATTGTCACATATATAGATGCAAAGAGAGATTCATTCATATGTCCCAACTTGTGTGAGATTGAATTGAATAATATCCATTTTGCCGCATCTACTATTAAGGTTGAAATGACTCGTTGTGTTCCCCAAAGGATAACCATTTGATTTGTTTAAATTTATTAAATCAACGGTTTATAATCTATGTACCATTTTTACAGTTATTATTTATAATTCATATACATTTTTCTTTTGTATCATGATTACAACAAATTATAGCATTTGTATTGTAAATTAACTGTAATTTGCTTACGTACGTAATATGCAGCTGCAAGGCTGTAACACTAAAACTAACACATGTATATAGTTAAGTGGCAGATTTAACCTTGTGGTTAAATTATATACTCCTATAGTAAGTTTTGGCTGTATTATATATATTTTTATTGAATAAATTTCACTGCATATTTTCTTCTTTTTTATACTTTATTTTCAATTTTGAAAAAAAAAAAACCTTCAAAGTGTACTATAGTTTCATTTTTATTCCCTCTCGTTTTCTAATTAAAAAAAAAATCCAAAATAGCCTGTAATTCATAAATTTAATTTTTTTGATATATATATATACTATCCCACTATTCTCTCTTCTTTTTTTCTTTTACAAAAAATTCCAAAAAAGCAAAGTATAGCACTTTTAGCAGTTTTTTTTTTATATAAAATTAAGTAAAAATTTAGATAAATAAAGGATGGTATACCTTTTTTCAAATTTTCATTGAAAAAAGGTATATCTGTGTAAAAATTGCAAAAGAGGGTATTAAAAGAAAAAAAAATTCTTTATTAGTAAGTTGCATAAATTGGGAAATTTTCTAATTTTGTAGGATCATAATGACTCACTTGCTTTTCAAAGGGTATCTACTAGACATAGCTAAGAGTTATAAGTTGATAAAACGTGTATTGATGGATGATGGATCAATAAATGACATGATTCGAATATAAAAGTCCAAGTAGAATATTCATCCATTGACTTTATTCAGGCAGCAATTAAACAGTATAATCAATGAATATATATATATATATATATACATACATATTTGATAACTTTTAGTTTACTCAATAATTCAGGAATTTTCAACTTAGAACATAATTTTCTACCATAGGGACAGTGGCTTTGAACAAGTGGATGAAGTATATTTGATTAAACATCTTATTTTAGGTATGCAAATATAATTGTACAGCTGACTATAATATGGAAAATAAATAAAGTTTCAAACAACCAATAGAGATGATTCAATTTCACGAGTGAGAGATGACATATATATAAGGATTAGATTTCCTTTAAAAAAACTAATAGGTGTTTTTGATCATAAATCATATGTTCTCAATCATGTTGTAAGTTGGTATAAAGTACGAAAGCCACAAATTACGAAAATATTTAATTTCTTTTAAAAGAAAAAGAAAAAAGTTGTAAAAATACGAGTTGTTATTGCACATTATATAGTGTTCTACATCCTAGTTAAAATTAAGCCTCTGGCCTCAACTTGCTCGATCTAGTTTCGCCAATATATACACACACGTATGTACATATATATTCATGATTGATATGACTTTGTCATGCATATTGTTCTTAACTTCTTATAATAAAATATTTTATACATAGACGTCATCAGTTGGAAAATTTATCATAGGATCTTGCGTGTCTTCCCTCATTATATAATATATATAGTTATAATAATATGTACGTGTGTACATATATACTTATGTATATGTATAATTGTATATAATATGGCAGTATTAGTATAGCAGGAACTTACGAAAAGTCAATGAGGAGCCAGCGAGAGCATGTAATATATTTAGTGATGTCATCGTTAAACATCGTTCTCAGAAGCAACTTTTTAGGGTTTGGAGATGTCCCACTAAACTCCAAACTTTTAGGTCAATCTTTGCTTTTGTCTTGTTTTGCTTTGTTTTTCCAATAAAACATGCCAAGTAGTTGCTCATTTGATGACGATGATGACCATCGTTGCTTGCCAAGAATGCATAATAAAAACAAATATGTAATATTAAAGAAAAAATTGCCCATTATATTCTTCACATTTCTTTTTAGAAATGTTTTATTACACTACCATTTTACCGGACACTCACAATATATACCTTTTAAATGTACTTTGAAAATTACAATTTATAATTTAAATGATTTTTTTAATTAATTTAAATTTAAATATTCATTTATCATTAAATCTCCAAAACTTGTCATCTTCTTCCCCCAACACGCCACGCTTCATCGCTTCACCTCTCACCGTCGCCCGTGCATGGGCTCCTCACACAGTCACACTGCCAGCTCATACCGCGTTATTCTTTTTTTCTATTCTGTATTTGGTTGTATTATTATTTATGACTTATTCTTTTCAATTTGTTGTATTGTGACTTATTTGTCTTAGTATTTATTTGTAAATAATTGGTGTTTGCAATAATATTTTAGTTTTTCGAAAACTAGAGGTATATATAAGCAAAAGTCTTAAAATGCTGAATAAAAACAAATTTTGAGTTTTTCAAAATATAGAGATCAAGGGTATGAAACAGAAAGTTAATTAAAATTTGATGGTATATTAGTTGCTATTAAAAAAAAGAGGGTATATATGTAGAGAAACAAAAAATATATAAAAACAAATAAATAGCAATTATTGTATCAAACCATCGCGTACCCTTTGGGTCGCTCTTAGAGTTCTTTTCGGACAAATTGACAGCGATAGTGACTTGGTTCCTTGTTTGAGTTGATTTTTGATGAATTAAATTGGAAACTAACAAGGCTCTGTATTTTTTAATAGCTCGTGGCATGAACTAATTAATTTCTTGCAATTGACTTGTGTATATATATGCATATATTATTTTGTGTAATGCATTAGTAATTCAAAGACTATATCTTTTTGAAAATAAACTAATATAAAGAAAAGTAAGATACATAGTTATAGTATATATATAAACATATATAAGACATTGCACTTATTGGTTAACAACAAGGAAAGTGGTAGATAAGGATGTTTGCTGATATTATATGTGCTGTGTGCACATGTTTGCGTCATCTCTATGTGCGCATATAATATACATATCTATTTTTAATGTTGAATAATTTGTAATTGTCCATTAAATTCCAAACTTTCTTTTTTTAACCTCATTCCTATTGGTAATAAAGCAATTAATATATATATATATATATTAATTTTATGCCCGAGAAAAAATGTTGTTTGTTTGACAGTATTTTCTGCGACTTACATGTTTAAGGAGTATGAAAATTCTGAACTCGATATTAATGAAACTTTGTTTCGTGATATATATATAATCTTTAACATTTATTTGTTAAATTGGCCTCTCCATTGAACCCATATCAGGAACTATTTTTTTATATGTAAACTCAAACATGATATGTGTAGACCAAGTTTGATCAACGGTTTTTTTTATTATTATTATTGATCAAGTTTTTTTAAGTAAACTATATTGATTTTAATTGTAATTAAGAGATCTATATATATGACTTTTTCAAGGTTTATATATAAAAATAGTTTTGAATTCCTTATAAATGTTACATTTGAAATCACACCACACATTGTAAATAAATTTCTCGCGCTTCCGCACTTTTGTACTTGACCTAGACCTCGGATCCGGGTATCGTCCTCATCGTCCATGTGGGACCGGTGGAACCGACGGTATTCTTCTTCTTCTTTCCACATTCATATTTTCATAATACCTTGTCAGATGGAAATTAACCGAGAGAGAAGATAGACGGAGCAAGAAATGACATTTTTGGCATAAAAAATCTAAACATACGCCTTAAATGTAAATATTATAGAAATTGAGATTTTTTTTATTTTTTTTTCGAATTAGTAAAATTATAAGGAAATTCGCATAAAAAAAGAAGTTAAAATGTGCAGCAAGGTGAGTCTCTAATCCAACGGCGTTGCAATTGCTGGTGATGTTATCATGATCACGATATTATCTTTCAAATCTACGGAAGATCAGCAGATATAATAATCATGAATTAGCATATCCGTTTGGCTAATTTAAACTTGAATTCTGAATACAAAATAAAATTGATTATTTTTTAGGGACAATCACGGCAAAAGTATCCAAAATTTTACCAAGTGACGTGGCAAGGGTCTATAATAAAAATAATGATAGAAGTACCTAAAGTCGCCAAATATGAAACGACACATTTTTTCGTACAATTTTAATATAGAAGCTAGTCCATTTTTCAAAATATCGCTATTATGTCATACTTAAGATGCACATTTTTCTAGCATCTTCTCTCATTTAAGTTTAAAAATAAATGTTTATTAACTTTATGTACTTTTGCCGTTATTTTTTTTCTTTGAACCTTTGTTTTCTTAGTTGGTCAAAGCTTTAGTAGTTTTGCCGTCCTTTTTATAATAATTCTGATATCTATCAGCTTAAGCAATGATATATAAATTAATAAAGTCTTCGCTTCTACCTTAAAATAGTCAAAAAAATTTATCATGATAAAGCTTGTTTTCTGTTTGGTTTCATCTAGGGGTGCAAATAAAACCCGGAAATACGGGTTTTAAACCGCATCCGGACCGGAACCGTATTTAAAATAAACCGGAACCGTATTAATCCGGATTAAACCGGAACTGGTTTATTAAAAAACCGCATCCGGATTAAACCGGTTCCGGGTACCGGATTTAGAGAATAAAAAACCCGGTACCCGCATAGTAGCTTACTAAAACCCGGTTATTAAATATATACATAAAGATATTTAGAATTTTCATACCAAAAAAAATACATATTGAATTTCTATCAAGAGAAATATTCATTTATTTGTTTCTCATCGAACTCCAAACTAATGTTGTAGATTAATCATTTGTTTCTTCTAGTCCAAATTGATATAATTTTTTTCCTCTCATAATACTAATAGTACAAAACATTACATGTATTTATTATGTTAATTACATAATATTTTTTGTAAGTATATATTTTATGTTTATGATATAGTTTGATTTTTTAATTTTGGCTATAATTACTCCAATTTTTTGTTTAAATATAAAATTTAGGTTCTAATCCGTATTATAACCCCGAACCGGATTTTAAAACCGAAGACGGATAAAAATCCGGATCCGGGTTTTTAAACCAGTTTTTTTTGTTTTAAAACCGGGTTTTAACCCGGATCCAGATTTTCGAGGTTTTATGTAAAAATATCAGGATCCAGGTTTCAATTTAAAAAAATCCGGATTCCGGATCCGGTAGCGGGTATGGCAAAAAATCCGGGTACCCGGTCCGCTTGCACCCCTTTCATCAATTAGATTATGTCGGTTGCTAGATAAAACTTAAAGTGATTATGTGTCGGAATTGTATGTGCGCCATTGCAACTATAAGTATATTGTAAGATACTAACGACTATTTAATTGTATTCGTTACACAAATTTATTTATTTACTAATTTTTTTAGTACTGAAAACTGATGGACCGGTTTTATACCGGGTAATCAAGTACCTTTACTTGTGGTTTATGAGTTTAATTCATAGGTTGAATGAGTAAGCAATATTATTAATCTTGGAAAAAGAAAAGTGGAAACCGAGCCCTTGTACGGATAAAACAATGCCCCAACACCGAGCAAGTCGCGTGCCGGCGCTCCAGCGCGCGCCCGAGTAGCGGCCCGACGCTGTTATGTAAAAAATACAGAATTTAATTGGGGAATTAATTCGGCGTCGAAAGATATTAGTCAAAGAAAAAAAGAAACAGAAAAAAGTTCGAGATTCATTGGGCTTGAAGATTGCAGCCGAGAATCGACGGTGAGTAAGGTTGGAGTCGAAAAACGACCACTTCTTTCCATTTGAATAAAATTGTTCTATGCAATTTTATATTTTTATGACGCATATTCATGAGGAGTATGATCCGAACTTTTTCTATTGCCTATGTTGGATCAAATTATTCGAGTCATTTATTAATTTTATTCTGTGTTTGATGCTTTCAATTACACAACCACTGGTTGATTACAATGATATGCCTAATTTTTTTGGAAGAGAGAATGCCGTCATATTTGAATGGAATAACGTATGATTAAAATAAATATTTAGAAATGGTAAGAAATGTCCATTTTGTGTAAGAGGTTTTAAAAAAATGCCTATGTATGAGAGCAAAAAATACACACGGTGTGCATTTTTCTTAAACTCTTAACACAAAATGAGCATTTTTTTAAAATAACCCTAAAATATTTGAGAAGAATATACTTGGAATGTGACATACGTAACCTGAATAAAATGAATAATTACTTCAAGTTATGTCGCATACAGGAGTATAGTGGTTGATTGAATTAATAGCAAGAGTTTTTAGTTAGATCCATTAAAAAAATATATATATCAACAAGTCATTGAAAAAGTTATGACAGAGATATACATGAAACTAAATTAGTGAAATTACATTTACGGTAAAGTTTATTTCTAAGTTCTATCAGTAGTTCTTCATTCCGTATGCTCTTGTATTTTGTTAATATCATATTATGTCAGCTAGATTCTTCTATAACAAAATAAATTTATTTGTTTCGATAAAATTAGATTGACAAAATAATTATACTTGGAATCAAGACTCTGTTATATTATTTGTTTCGATTTGCGGTAGAAAACCCACAACGAACACAGTTCATAAGAATTCGATCAAAAGAAAAACAGTGAAGAGATCAAATTACACTTGAGCTTGCCAAGTTCGACTCCATGGAATTAAAGGAGCTCATTTAAAGCAAAAATTTTTATTGAAAACAACCCACAATTAACTATAAATTAATCATGAGGAGCAAATCATTTGCGTTCTACAATCGGCCATGACATGAACATGACGTGTATGTGTGTGTATGTATATGTATAAAATACATACATATCAGACGTGGGTGGGCGTGGTGTTGGGCGGGGTGGCTGCGCTTGCGACACGGCGACCGCGCTCGGAGCGGCTGTTCTCGGCGAACTTGACGCTGTTCTGGTGGAGTCCCTTTTGCTGCTCGTCGTTGGTCCACTCGGAGACGTAGTAATTCTCTTCGGTGGACTTGACGGCGTCCTTGGAGGGTGGGAAGAACATGCTGCCCCACTGCGGGAAGTGGACGAGAGTCACTGGAAGCGTGCAAGCCACGATCATCACGCCCATCAGGGAGAGCCCCGTGGCCGTGGAGAATTGCGACGTTGAGAAAAAGACAAGCTGGGTCAGCCCCGACCCGAAGTTTCCGCCGGCACCAGTCATGCCGGAGATAACTCCGAGGGAGCGACGGGAAATGAAAGGGATGATGCCGAAGGTGGCTCCACAGGCGGCCTGTGCACCGATGGAGAAGAGGATCATTGCAAAAACGGCGATGGGGAGTGTGTTGGCGCGGCCCAGCCAGATGCAGAAGGCTCCGCCGGCGGTCTGGAGGATCCAGAGTGTCCACAGCCTGCCTCTCATCCCAAAGTTCCGTCCCGCTACGTCCGACGCCCACCCTCCGAAGGGACGGGCCACCAGGTTCGCCATCCCGAACGACGCTGCGATTATGCCGGCTGTGTGTAGCTTCAGGTTGAACCTGTCATCAATATATCCAATTAGTAAAAAATCACTCATTAGAGAAATCTCTGCCTACAATTCAAAAGTAACACATGACCATATTTAACATGTCCTATCAACATGGTGATTATATAAACTAGTACTCCTTTTGAGATTATTATAAGTTTCATAAAACATATTAATTTAGATTAGTTTTAGCTTAATAATGTAAAAAACAATCGATAAACATATATACGAGTATATTAAGGTATGATCTTAGAAACTTTGTTCTTTAACAAAACCCTAAGTAATACTTAACTATGATATAATTAAATTACTGGATACCAATCAATTGGAATTTAATATATATATATGTATGTGTGTGTATATATATATATATATTACCTGTCAAAGAAGTACTCAGCGATGACGTTATCAGTGGAAAGCTCAACTCCCATGGAGTATCCGTAGAGAAGCACAAATATCCACGTTCTGTAGTTGGTCACTGCGTACCATAACACCTGAAATCATACACCTTGTAATGTTCAGAACATATGTAATAATATATATATATAAATGATATGAAGAGAGTAAAAAAGAGTTACGTACATTGGAGAACTTGTCCTTGGCAACTTCTCCCGACTTCTGGAGGGCGGCGAGGTTGCCGTCTGGGAGGTCCTGCCCGAGGGTCAGCACGAGGATGCCCATTACCACGTGCATCCACCCTGGGATGAAGAAGGCCAGGCGCCACGCCGTGAACGGGGTGGCTCCAGCGCGTCGGATAAGCTCGTAGACAAGCGGCATGAGGAGTTGGGTTGCGCCGCCACCCATGTTCCCCCACCCGGCGGCGGTGCCGTTGACGAGGCCAATGATCTTGCTGTTGAACATGGTGCTCATCCAGTACTGGCACGACACGAACGTCGCAAGGGAGAATCCGATCATGAACCGCACGGCGATGTAGCCCCCCGCATCCGCAACAAATGACATGCAGAAGACGGTGGGCGCCGAGAGCATGACGAGGAAGGCGCAGCCATAGCGGGGCCCCAGAAGATCGCACACTGCCCCCATCACCAGCCTCGAGAAAATACTCCCCGACACTGAAGCCACGCCCGCATTCCCCACATCCACCTTCGTAAGGTTCAGGTTGTCCCTAATGATCGGAACCAGAGGCGCAGCCGCAAACGTCGACACGAAGCACGTGAAGAACGAGATCCACGACAAGTGGAACGTCCTCATGTGTGGCGCCCCCACCGAAAACAGCTTGAACACCTTTGCCTTGTGCTCCGAGTCCACCGGCAGCGAGAACTTGGCCGTCGTGTCTGTGGGGACAATTGGCGATGCCACCGAGAAAGCAAAGCTCTGCTCCCTCCCGGTGACGCCATGCATGGAGCTCCCTGGATCCCCCACGCCTTCTTCGCCCTGACGAGCCATACCTACTTTATATTAGCTTGTTTTTGAGTAAAAGAAAAAAAGAGAGACTAAGTATAGCACTAGGCAATGACTGTTGAAACTTTGTGTTTGTGATGAAGTTAGGAAGAGTTTAAGGGTATTATATATAGTTTTCATGTATGGTGTTTCTAAGCATATGTTAGGGTTAGGGCGCATATAGGCGTTGACATTTAAGAGTCTCTCCGAAGAGCCAATTTGATTTTTGATCACTAGATTTTCAACGCTTTTGTTGAGGACTTATAAGTAGTGAAGAACATTAAGAACAACAAAAATATTAATGTTCACAACTAATTGATAAAGAATATTCATTTCGCCGCATCTACTGTGATTAAGGAACAAAGACTCGTCGAATATCCCAAAGGCTAATTAGTAAGACGTTTCAATATAACTTGTTTAATATATATATTATAAATGTGATCACTTCGGTAAGCGATTCACAGGCAGTGAGATCTATTTAATTACCAGCTCATTATGACATAATAGTTTAATCATAGATTATAAGCCCAATTTAATCACTTGGGTGTGTTTTAATTAATAGTTTTTCACAAGTATTTATGAAGCCTAAAACCTAGATATGTACTTGTACGTGCTTTATAAACCAATTTAATAAATTAGGTTTTCCTTAAATATTTATCGTTGTTCACAATACAAGTCATGTACTTGTGCTTATTAATTATTATAGGTACGTCTAATTAATGATAAGCACAATGAATTAGTAATTATAATATATATATATATATATATATATATTATTGCGCACGATCTATGTAAAATAGAACAATATTCTATCAATAAATTTTAAAAATAACAAACAAGGTTATGAATGTAAGTTCTAAATGAGTCTATTTACGACTTACGAGTATTTATTAGAGTTGAATTTGCAAACTAGACAAGAGTTAATTAATTGATCATCCCCTACAACTCTTCTTCTATAAAGGAGACTTTTGTTTTTGACGTGAATTAATATTTTAGGGTTTGATCAGTAGTATTGGACCATTCTCCACAGCATTGGGATAAGCAGTGTTTTTTTTTCTTCTTCTCTGACTTGTAAATGAAATATACATTAATATAAGCAGTCTGATATGTAAGTATATATATATCGATTGATAATTTAAATATAAGAACCCTTATGTATGTATATTTTCCACTTGTTCCAATTCAATGCTATATATCTGTCAAATCTATAGAGACCTCAATGATAGTTTTAACTTTTAACCTTTTATTATTCCTGGAAATTAATATACATAGAGGTCGACTAACTTGGGTTTAACATGTTATGGTTGGCCTTTCATGTATATATAATTTATTTATTTTCACCTTTGCGTCATCTCGTAGTTTTATTATATGTTTCTATACCTATAGCATGCCACTTATTTTATACAACGTAATTTGCTTTTTATATACCCTCTATTTTTATTTTTATTTTTACAAAAAATGTATTTATTTTTTAAAACGACTGAAATATTCCCTCTATTAATTAGTGTATGTTGGCAATACTATACTCTATTTTTTTTCAGTCCGATTTCTTACAAAAGCTAAAATCTCTAAAATTGGCGGTTAGTAATATTTTAATTAAAAAAACATATGGTGTATTTTCGTTAAAAGTAAAACTCAAGGTATAAAAACAAATTTGTAAACTTGTTCATAGCAAACAATTTTGGGCTCTTGAAAGAAAAAGAAAAAAAACGAGGGTGTTATAAAATGAAACAAGAGTACATTGTAATGATATGTTTTTATGAAAATTGAAAATAAAAGATATTTAAAAGCAAAGTTCACATTTATTTTATACAATTTATTGTTGGAATGAAATAAATTATTATGCATTTCACAAATTCACATTGTATGCCTTGCATTGGTGATATAGGTAGCGAGTTTAGAAAAGTCAACCGAGAGACAATTGCGATTAATTAATTGATAATCTTTATCATCCCCAAATATATAGTATATAATTTTTTTGCCTGTTAACAATGGCAAAAACAAAAACAAAAAAACAAAAAAAAAACACAAGTTGTTATTGATGACAACGATGACGTTGATATTGTGAGTTTAAGCTTGACTTAGCTCAACTCATATCAGAGATTTCCCCACCAGGGATTTCCCCACCAGAGCTTTCCCTAGCAGAGAAGAGCCCGACCAGAGATCCTTCCTAGCAGGAGTTCTCCCACCAGAGAACTTCCCACCAGAGATGGGTCCAACCAGAGAATCCTCTTAGCAGGAATGGACCCGACCAGGAATGCTCCTACCAGAAGAACTCCTAGCAGGAGTTCCACGAGCAGAAAGAGAGCCTAACAGCCCTGCTAGGAACATACGACCAGAAGCCAAACTTGAGGAGCAAGTCTGGAGATACGATACGATTTGGTTTCCTGATTTTGTTAGGATTCGGTTGTAAATTGTAAATATAAGATTGCATCTATCTTAGGAAATTTTAGCTAGGGTTTTGTTTTTCTGGTCTCCTATAAATACTAGTGTTAGTGCTTAAATTTTTGTAACTCCATTATTGAAAATTGCGATTTGCGATTTCGATTAATCAGAGAAGCTTTTATCTCAAAGTTTTCTTGCTTTCTTTTTCTTTTGTTCTTCGTATTCTTTTCTTGGCAGATCCATTCCCAATGGGAACCAACAGATATCTTAGTTGCTTGTGGCCTCCTTCGTATGAAAGGAACAAACCTATATATTATTGAATTGTTTACTCGTCAACTGAGATTAATTTAGGGATGTTTCGAGTTTATTAGTGGTTACTCGTCAAAATTTTGTCGTGTGCATAATGCTTGCGTCTTTTTATATATATTATTCGGGTCAACTATTATCCACCATCACTAGTAAAAATATGTCGTTCAATCACTGTTAAAAACAATGCTTGAAACCTTAGCGCACAATTCTAAGGAGTGGGTCATCTTCTTTCCAAAAAATTTCAAGGGTGTGTATAAGCTAGTTATGGGCCTCTCTAAGAGAGAACCTTTAAAGGAATCATGTTCCCTCTTTAGATCGGACATCCATGTTACCCACACATATCGCAAGATGGGAATTTCAATATGGTACATGATTTACCGATGTGACTTTTTGCCCCTACTAGTTACAAATAAAAGCATGATACTTAACAAAAAAAGAGGCCAACAAAGTTAATGTATAAGTTTGATTCTTGTTATCAATTTACGATTTTTAATGATATATTTTTAAGTACGTGTTATCATTATATGAGCTATTATCATCACTCACACTTCTTTTATGAAGAATATGAGGATTTGACAGAAATAATGGAATACCCCTTTTTTATGCGTTTGGAACTAGTTGGTCAAATACATTGGAATAAAAAGGCTAAATCCGCGAGTCCCTAACTAAAAAAAAAAAAAGGACAAGTATATAGTATTCTAATGTCTTCGTAAAATAATAATAAAAAAAGGATAATAGTATGTATGTATGCATGCATGCATGCCGAGTTTATGATCGGGGCCAGAAAAAATATGTTATGTGTATGTATATACATCAAGTATGTGCGAATGTATGTAATTTATCCTTCCGCAAGCTCTAGATTTTGTGCGCGTATTTCAATCCAAGGGTTTTGCATTAATATGACGATTTATTGCTCGAATTGTTAAAAAAAAAAAAAAATTGTTTCCAAAGTGAGAGAAGGAAGCTGTACTTTCGGGACTTTTCTTGATTTCTATAAGAGTTATTAGCTTCTGGCGTCATGCTTAGTGATCCAAGTGTGAAATACATTACTTTAATTTCAACACAAGTGTACGACTATTACTTAATATACTGTTTAACTTAAAGTGTGAAATACATTACTTTAATTTCAACACAAGTGTACGACTATTAATTCAATATTTCTTTAAGTATATGATGCAACTCCACTAATACATGAAACAATGAGTTGGAAGGAAATTGTCCCGTGTAGAGTTGAAAACTACTAATAAAATAAACAACCATTAATATGATGATTCAACAAAATTTTATATTCCTTGTCATCATAAAACCTCAATTATCTACTTATTACTTGATTTACAACTTCTCACTTTCTCTAGTCTATCCGGTCCCTTTTTATTTACTAACTAGTAAATAAAAATGTTATACAAAAATGACTCGAACTCTGTTCGGTATCGGCCTAGTCCCACAACATGGCTCTTACATTTAGAAGGGTTGAAAAATCAAGACTTAGACGAAAAGATATGACGAAACTTCGGTACATGATCGTGGTTTAAGCGCCACAATAATTAAGGAATTTTTTTTCTTACCTTATTTAATATACCAAATTACCAATGAGTAACAACATTTATTAATTGGCAATCTTATCTCTAACAATATTCTTTATTTGCAATGCATACACGATTCCAACACACAATCTTCTTAATTATGTTTAATCTAGCAACCTTTCATGACTTCTATACTTCTATAATTATTTAATGGGGTAATATTGGCAAAAGTAGCTAACTTGTTGTGTTTGTTTCATTTATATGGAATGCGATTTAATCCTGGCAATAGTATTTAAAGTTTGCTAAATCATCTCAATTGTAAATTTCCATCCACTTAATAGTATTTAAAGTCTGCTCGAGCATTGTGAGAATAAAGAGGGACAAGGAGTGGGTCCTACGCATTAAAGAAAAAAAATATATTAAGTAATAAATTAAGATATTTTAATAAAAAAAAGAGAAAAAAATAATTAAAAATAACGTGGTTGTCCACTTGGAACCCCACGTGGCAGTTAACGCAGCCACGTCACCATTTGACTAATAGAGTTAAAGTTAAGTGGATGAAAATTTGTGATTGAAACGATTTAGCAAACTTTGAATACTATTGCCAGGATTAAATCGCATTGGCCATATAAATGGTACAAACACAAAAAGTTGGCTACTTTTGCCAATATTACCCCTTATTTAATTAATACAACCTTATATATGTCCAGAGCCGTACGGTCCATAAATTTATCCATCCAATTCCAGACGAAATAGGCGAAGATTTAGTGATGTAATTTGTACAGCTCGTATATATACATATAAACATATATATGTATATATGTATATATATACATATACATATATATTAACGTATTGATAAGTCAATGCGCTATGCAATTTCTAATGATTTGTCGGTCCATTTGAGATGGTTCGTCTTTAAAACCCCATATAAATAAGGGTCGTGAAATAAGATTAAGAACAGTTTCATGTATAATTAATAAACTATTTATAGTTACAAGCGACGACTTTTAGAGTAATTTAGACACAATTTATTTATTCAAGTTATGGCGTCAGCTGATAAGAGATATAATTATATCGAATCATTTAGAGTTCCTCGCATTAAAGAATTCCTAATAATTGATTGGATGATTAACAATTAATTATGATCATTTTATTGATAGCGTTGTCAGCAACGCCGTTGAATTAGAGATCTGGCCGTACATTTTACTTTTTTTAGGAATTTGTCGAATATTTAGTAATCTTATATTCTATTTTCGTGTTGAATATATTATATGTGCAAAATGGTGACATCTCTGCTATTTCATGTATAACCTGTATATAGTATATATGCATACACACACGCATGCATAGTATAGGTGAAATAATAACCGCGCGAAAACTAATCCATGAACCGAAACGAATGAGATCGAATTTGAAAAAACTAATCAATATCAATTATCTTTTATATAATTTTGGTTTAAAACTGAGTTTGCATTTTGAGAATGATAAAAGCGATCAAATTGTGCTTTTTTATTTTGCAACGTGAACCGAAAACCGCACGAGTAAAAAAATAAGTGATATTGATAAATATTAGTATATTTGATCCTGATCATTTGTATACACTTAAGGTGATGCAGGAAATGAGAGTATGTATAATTGGCAAATAAGTTCCCTTGATTCACGCTTCGGATTTATTCACACTTCGGTCTTATTATATGGGATTATCTTCATTTAATTTTATTTATTTTGATTTAGTTATAACCATATATATAATATATAGGAATATTAGTTATAAAATTTATGGCTTTTGTTGGGTTTTTCTTATAGTATAAAATCACTAAATTACTTTATTAGAATAATTAGTGGTAAAAGTATATATTTCAACACTTATAAAAACTAAATTACTCAAAGTGGTAAATATTAATACCTAATGTTTGATTTTCTGCGGATCATGTACCTAATGTTTATTTTCGGCGGCTAATGTACTCAATGTTTAATCCGTTAGATATTTTTGGGTTTTCCGTCAGTCGACCGTTAGAGAGTTATTCTCCTCTATACGTACACTTTTCGTATTTTTGACATAACTCACTCATTTTTTGTCCAAATTTTATCCAAGACCTATGGTTGGAAATATAAGAGATAGATCTACAACTTTGATGTTTTAAGTTTTGTAAAATTAGTTTAAAGAAATACGAAATTTCAAATACAACGTAAAACTGGACATTAGTTTAATACAAAATATTTATTTCGAGCAAATTTTAATATACTTAATGACTTTTTATGATGAAACGTAAAATCCAAAAGTTGTAGATAAATGCTTTATCTTTCCAACGTTTGTTTATTTATAAATATTTGACAAATAATGAGTGAGTTATGCCAAAAATATGAAAGATGTGATGTGAAATAATATTTCATATTTTTGGCATAACTCACTCGTTTTTTATCCAAAATTTATAAATAAACACCCGTTGGAAATATAGAACATTTATCTACAATTTTATGCTTTTATGTTTCATCATAAAAAGTCATTAAGTATATTAAAATTTACTCGAAACAAATATTTTGCATTAAACTAATGTCCAGTTTTACGTTGTACTTGAAATTCCGTATTTTTTTAAAACTGATTTTAGAAAATTAAAACAGCAAAGTTGTAGATCTACCTCCTATCTTTCCAACCATAGGTCTTGCATAAAATTTGGACAAAAAATGAGTGAGTTATGTCAAACATACGAAAAACGTACATATAGAGGAGGATAACTCTCTAACGGTCAACTGACGGAAAACCCAAAAATATCTAACGGATCAAACATTAGGTACATTAGCCATCGAAAATAAACATTGGGTACATAATCCACAAAAAATCAAACATTAAGTACATTAGCCGCAGTTTACCATTCTATTTTTCATTAGAAATAGTACAATAAAAAAGCTATCCTCTCAACAATTCATTTATTACTTCGTGTGTCATAACGATATTAAGTAACTCTATATTGTCAAACAAAAACAGCATTTTTTTTCTAGGGTATAAAGTACAATGTATCATGTATATATGCTCAACGGATAAGAATGAAGGTTCACTTAAGAATTTTTTAATTAATTTAATCAACACAAACAAATATATAGGTGCATGAAAAAAGACGCAAACATGTGCACATATACACATACATTATATCAGCCAACACTCTTATCCACCGCTTTCCTTGTTGTTAACCGATCAGCGCAAGGACTTATATATATACATACACATACACCATATATATACATATATTAATATTTGGTGTTTATTTTCAAAGGGATAGTGGAGGTTTTTTGAATTATTTAGTGCGTTACACAAAACGATATATACATATACATATATTTATATTTATATATAGATAAGTCAATTGCAGGAAAGTAAACGAAAGTAAACAGTGTATTTTTCTTAATTACTTGATAAAGCATAAGCTCTTAAACAATTATAGAAATATAATTTTCCAATTCATTAATTATCCGAAAATCAACTCCAACTAGGAACCAAGTCATTGTACAAATATCAACTCGTGCAAATAAGTAAGGGTTCTAGTCATTTTAAACAAATTTAAATTTAAATAACGGATGACACGAAAATAAGAATATAATAAAATTCAGTTACAACACTATTATAGCATAAAATGTATGATTTATGAATTTAATGCGTGTTACAACTCGTTTTAAGATTAATTATGTGTCAAATTTATATTGATTATTCTATAAATTACGTAATTAGTTTTTTAACTGTTATATTATTATAATTATAACGAAGCCATCCGAAAATAAATATACACAAAGAACTCTAAGAGCTGGTGAAAGGGTATGTAAACATATATAATGTATATATTATATTTCACATTCGTGTTTATACAGTCTTGTAAGCAAATTGATCGTCATCAGATTGTTAACAACTAGTTAATTAGCATGTACTGATTATGTTAGCAAAAACAGACAAAAGTAAAGATTGACCTAAGAGTTTGGAGTTCCGTGGGCCATTCAAACCCTATAAATAAGTGGCTTCTTAGTTCTCTTTTATAACGATGTTTAATGATGACCTCACTAATATATATATATATATATATATATATATATGTTTGCTTGCTCTTCGTTGACATTTTGCACGTTATAATATATCTATATATATATATATCTAATAATAATAATAATAATAATATTCATAATAATTGATATCTCTATAATTGAGGGAAGCCACACAAGACTATGCGAGTTTTTTTTTTCTTTTAAATGATGACGTCCATACAAAGATCTTATTTTATTTATAAAGACAATTTGCACTTTTGAAGCGCATATTATTGACAGTTTTATTAAATTAATTGCTTAACCGTAACTAAAAACTATAACTTTATGGCGGAGCCAGCCCTTTGGCTCATCTGAAATACTAGTTATATAAATTTTATCGAGTTAATATAAAAGACATCTAATTTTTTATGTTTTATTTATGGGTTTATATTTTATATCTTTATAAGTGAGTCAAAACTCATAATATTAGTGAGTAAATGTGCGATCAATTTATTGCTCAATTTACCTATCATGTTCTGCAGTATATCAAGAGAAACAACATAGCAACAAAATCCTAACTAAGCTTTCTATAATAGTTCTTAAAGAATAAGAAACTAAAACATAACATATAAATAATAAGATATAAATCTCAATATTTCATGCATAAAACAAAGGAAATGTCTAGAAAATCTCATTGTGTTCCACGATAAAATTTGCCGACTTAAGCAACAAAAATACAAAATCACTTTATTTTTATTTTTCCTTTTTAATATTTGAGCGTACGTACGAGCATACACTCGTGCGTATGTAGCTCCACGTTTTAGAAAGGAAAGACATTTACGATCTAACAATTTATATAACCGTGGTAATATTGGATCAAGTAATTAGTTAGAAGACATGTATAATTAAGAATGATAAGAGAGAAAAATCTTGAAACGTAGAGAGAGTCCTTTGAGAAAACTACTCTAATTATTAGAGATTCACTGTGATGTAGTTGTTCGTCGCCTATTTTTTCAATAATTTTATTGTTTTAATGTAAAATTGAAACTTAATTTTTCGGGTGTGTTATGAATACTTTATTTAGTGAATGATAATTTAGAAAATTCTCATGTACTTTTTTTATTTAATTTGAGATCGAAAAAATTGTATTTGAAAGTTCTTATTACAATGTAAGCAACAAGTAATGTGATCTTATACTGAGAGCGAACTATTAAAACTATCTAGTATTAGTTTTTCTCCTTTGACCTATTTTTTGTTTTTTAATTTAGTTGATTAGGGATTAGTCCAATATCCATGGGATCAATAACTTTAAATTAGTCAAATGTACACCGTCGTTAATGGTAGAAAACCTATGCGTATACAGGTTCTTAAATTTCTTAAGTACACGAAATTGTTATCAAGAACATTCCCACCAAATGTGCATTGTATTTCATTGAATTATTGCCACATAAAGTCAATGGATGAATATTCTAATCAGAATATATTGATCAATAAGTATATTTCATCGATACACGTTCTATTAACTAAAAACCCACCAATTAGCTAGGCTCTGGAAAAATAAGTGGGTCATTACTATCCTACGAAAATATTATTAATTTTTATCTTTATATGTGCAAGTGAATTCTCTTTCCTTGCCGTAACCAAAACATACTAAATAAATTTGATATTTAAATTTTAAACACAAGCTTATATAAATGTTACATATACTTGGTTTTGGTTAAGTTTTCGATAGAAGATGAGTATACAATAATTGGGATTAAATATTAATTACCAAATGGTGATTAATTGCTCATTGTTCAACAAAATGAGATTGCATAATCTCATCCGTCGATTAAGCCTTGTTGTCCGGTCTAATTCAATTAAACTATTAAAAATGAAAGACATTGCAATGGTTATCCTTTGGGGAGCACGACGAGTCATTTCCACCTAAATAGTATGCGGCAAAATGAATATTATTCGTTGCAAATGCAATTAGCTTAATTATATATTCAAATAAATTTCACACAAGTTGGGAAAGCTGAATCTCTATGTGAGAATGTCAACGGCTAATAATTACAATATGCCTTGGATGACACTTAAGAAGAACCCTAATGAGTTGAAACTTGAAAACGCCTATATATAATACCCCTAAACTCCTCATAACTTCATCACTTAAACACAAAGCTTCACTACTCACTGCCTAGAGCTACTACTTAGTCTCTCTTTTGCCCTTTTCCTTTAGTTGGTATGGCTCATCAGAGCGGAGAAGGCGTGGGGGATCCGGGGAGCTCCATGCATGGTGTCACCGGGAGGGAGCAGAGCTTCGCCTTCTCGGTTGCATCGCCCATTGTTCCCACGGATACGACGGCCAAGTTCTCGCTGCCGGTCGACTCCGAGCATAAGGCAAAGGTGTTCAAGCTGTTTTCAGTGGGGGCCCCGCACATGAGGACGTTCCACCTGTCGTGGATCTCGTTCTTCACGTGCTTCGTGTCGACGTTTGCGGCTGCGCCGCTGGTGCCGATCATCAGGGACAATCTGAACCTGACGAAGGTGGACGTGGGGAATGCGGGGGTGGCTTCAGTGTCGGGGAGCATTTTCTCGAGGCTGGTGATGGGGGCGGTGTGCGACCTTCTGGGGCCCCGCTATGGCTGCGCCTTCCTCGTCATGCTCTCGGCGCCCACTGTCTTCTGTATGTCATTTGTTGCGGATGCGGGAGGCTACATTGCCGTGCGGTTCATGATTGGATTCTCCCTTGCGACGTTCGTTTCGTGCCAGTACTGGATGAGCACCATGTTCAACAGCAAGATCATCGGCCTCGTCAACGGGACCGCAGCCGGGTGGGGAAACATGGGTGGCGGCGCAACCCAACTCCTCATGCCACTCGTCTACGAAATCATCCGCCGCGCAGGGGCCACCCCGTTCACGGCATGGCGGCTTGCATTCTTCATCCCCGGGTGGATGCACGTGGTGATGGGAATCCTCGTGCTGACCCTCGGGCAGGACCTCCCGGACGGCAACCTCGCCGCCCTCCAGAAGTCGGGAGAAGTCGCTAAGGACAAGTTTTCCAACGTAAGCTACTATTCTTTCACTCTCTTTATATAATCTTTTTGTATATTTAAATGAGTTCTGATCATTACAAGGTGTATGTTTTCAGGTGTTGTGGTACGCAGTGACCAACTACAGAACGTGGATATTTGTGCTTCTCTATGGATACTCCATGGGAGTCGAGCTTTCCACTGATAACGTCATCGCTGAGTACTTCTTTGACAGGTAGTGAGTCAGACAGTGCTTTCACTAATGAATTGATAAGCTCGTAGTAGTTGTTGACTTGTTGTTACTAATGGATACAATGATACAGGTTCAACCTGAAGCTACACACTGCGGGCATCATCGCAGCGTCGTTCGGGATGGCGAACCTCGTGGCACGTCCATTCGGCGGTTGGGCGTCGGACGTAGCGGGGCGGCATTTCGGGATGAGAGGCAGGCTGTGGACTCTGTGGATCCTCCAGACTGCCGGAGGTGCCTTCTGCATCTGGTTGGGCCGAGCCAACTCGCTCCCCATCGCCATCTTCGCGATGATCCTCTTCTCCATCGGCGCTCAGGCCGCGTGCGGCGCCACCTTCGGCATCATCCCCTTCATTTCCCGACGCTCCCTCGGAGTCATCTCCGGTATGACTGGTGCCGGAGGAAATTTTGGGTCGGGGCTGACCCAGCTTGTCTTCTTCTCGACGTCACAATTCTCCACAGCCACGGGGCTCTCCCTGATGGGCGTGATGATCGTGGGCTGCACGCTTCCGGTGTGTCTCGTGCACTTCCCGCAGTGGGGCAGCATGTTCTTCCCGCCCTCCAAGGACGCCGTTAAGTCCACCGAAGAGAACTACTACGTCTCCGAGTGGACCAGCGACGAGCAGCAAAAGGGACTCCACCAGAACAGCGTCAAGTTCGCCGAGAACAGCCGCTCTGAGCGCGGTCGCCGTGTTGCCAACGCAGCCACCCCGCCCAACACCACGCCTTCTCACAACGCCTGATATCCACACACTGTCACATAAATAGCAAACATATTGGTGCAATATGTATTGTTTTTTGTGATTTTTTTTTTTTACAAAGTTTGCTGTTTTATCCGCTTGAACTTTGATCGAAGTTCTGTACTTTGCTCTTTTTTTAGGTTAGTGTTGAGTATGAGCACTTTTGTTGTGTATATTATTGTATATCCTGAATAAAGGGTACGATTCGTAGTTCTCGCTTGGTAATGAAGATTTAAAAATTACTGTGAAATTTTATTTGCTTAAAATTAAAGCAAATTATATGTGAATTTATTATTTTATTTCATAGAAAAATTTATAATAAACAAAAAAAACCTATTTTTTTTTAAAAAAAAATTAGATTTTTTCTATTCAAAATAGAGTTAACAACTTTGAAAACTCTAGTAAAAATACATAATAAAAAAATCCGGACGCTTGGCAAAGCCACTGGAAACCTTCGATCTTTATCTAACCAAACCGGGTTTATGATTTATGAAGCACTTTACTGGAATAATTACAAAATAATATTTGAAGCGGACTGGGGCATTAGGAGTTAACAGAGTTGGGACATGACAAAGCAATTGCAGTATAATAGAGTTTAACATTATATCCTCGTCACAAAATTGCATTTCGTTGACTCTCATGAAGATATTAAAAACAAAATTCTAATCCTATTTGTTTAAGAGGGATCAGTACAACCGTACAGGTTCACCACTAAGGATTATTACAATTAAATGTTTTTTTTTTTAATTTCAACTTCAAGTGATGATACATGATAAACATTGCCAATTAAAGCTCCTCAATGAACTAAATTACTTTATGTTGTCGTCTTTAAATCCGCGGGAGGGGAGTAAAAAATTACCGAACCCTTCGGCCGTTGTAATCCGATAATATCATAGAAGAACTACAGAGCCTTCCTCTAGATCAAATCAGAAGTATTATGATCGAACACTAATCTTGCATTACAAGAAAAAGAAGAGAGGATTAAAAAAAATAACACATTTAAATACTCTTATATGTTAAAACTTCAAATTTTATGCTCAATAGATCGACCTAGAAAACTCAAAACCCCGTCTCGGCCATTCAAAATATACCTCTATGTATGTTGGATTGTGGTGACGATATATTATATAACAATGGACAAGTACACATGTATGATTTTCTCGTAACGATACTAACAAATAACGAGATCGCAATCCCGGGGCTGTATCATACATGTTTCATTCAGAGCCCAGAAAGTCATCCATCAACATTGAAATCACCAATTACCCTTCTTAAGTTTCAATTTCATCATCATCAAATGACTGGTGAATCATGACCAAACACAATTCACCAGTTGAATATGTATGTATAAACAGTTTATATATTATATTATATATATATATGATATACCCTCCAAACTATCCACATTGAAGTCTTGAAAAATAAGGTCTTCAATAAAGGGTGGCTTCTATTTCACCCAACGGGTATCAACTACCAATGGTTTCTCAACACTACTCTCACTATTACCTGTCATACCCTAACTCCCCCTTCTTCCGACCGGTTTGTAAAGCACGACGGTGACATACTTCGCACGAAACCGGTGAGTGAGCCCTAACGCGACCACCGATCTCGGGGCCTCCCGGTTTTCGATGTAGAGATGGTTCAAAAGCGAGCTGTTAGGGTTCGGAAGAGACCCTTCCTCGTCTCGGCTCGTGGGGCAGCCGAGGACCGAGTGCTGCAGATGAGGCGGAATGCTAGGCGGATCCCGACCTTCGTCCTCGTTCCCGGGAAACACACTGTTGTAGCTTGACTCCGGCGATTTCGGGACTTCGAATCCAACTACGGTCACTTCCTCTTCCTACAGAAAGATCTTCAGTGAGAGAAATTGCTTGGATTTGGAAGATGAGACGAGGAAGAACTTATGACTTACGTGATCTTTGCCGCATTGGTTGTTCATGTTTGAATATCGAAGTAAGCCAGGAAACTGACCTGCCATATAAAAAATAAAGGGAAAAAAAAACCGTTGCATTAGAATTGTTACGTCAAATGTCGATATTTGTGTAACGAAAGTAATATAGGAAACAAAGCCTGTTTTAATCATGAATTTTTGAAATTTTTGGTAGATGAATATGATGATGCATATGGTACGTAAAAGTGTATTGACAGACCCAAGCCACCAAAAGAGACTAGAAGGGATGGGAATTCATCGATTTAGCGAATCTCGGTTAACCTATATTAAACTTGCAATGGAATAACAAGAATAACGAGTGATCGTTCCTTTTAGAGCACAGCTCTGCCTAATGATGTCTTAAAGCAATTGGCTTAAGCAAAACGTAAGAGGCTAAACAATTCCCCAAAGTGATACCTAATGTCATGAAATATCATAATTGACCCTAATGACACTAGTTAAAGGGAAAAGACAGAAATGGACATGAGTAATGACACTATTGTCCTTCTTTCTCTTCCTACATGTTAGGATCGGCTTAACATATATCCTGCAATTTGTTGAAAATTTCACAAAGCAGTAAAAGACTCGGGAATCTAGTTTTCCATTCGAATGATTATACCTTCTGACACAGAACTAAATCAAATAGAAGCTACCGAGAAGAAATCAAGTAAAATCTTGACTCATTTCCTTGCAATTAGTCACCGGAAAATAGAATTTGTGAGGTTTAAAATAACGCCATGGTGAAATATTTTTCTCTCATTAGATATGGTTTTTTTCGTATCACATATGTGTGCAATCATGCAAAAAATTCCAAGAGAGAACATTTTAGAGCATGTTTGAAGAAGCAAAAAGAGCTTCATACAACAAGTCTCACAAATTTCAAAATCAACAACCGGACATAATGACGAAAACCAACTAACTCGGAATAGCCTTAGCTTTCAGCATATGACTCAGAACAGCCTATAATAAAGTATGAAGTTCTAGGTACAGTTATTACCTAATTTAAAATCTCATAAACGTTTAACCTATAAGGTCACTGTTCGGTAGTTAGGACCGGATATGCCTATTACAACTTTAATAAATTTGAAAAGTAAAATTGTTAAGGAATGTGAAGAACCAGAGTTAAAATAATTCCTTAAAATCTTTACACTAAGTACAGGGGAGTCCTATAACCGTATCATAAATTAAGGGCTTCATGTCTATCGAGAATTTTACTCTTCAGATTTCATTTTTCAATTTGTCTCACAACTCACAGTATTCGATTAATAGTCGACCGGGCAAAAATCCTCGTAGACTGAAAATAGTAAAGTCAAATAAGGCCGTATTGATCCTAATCGTTACAGTATCTTCAGAGCAGAAAAGGTATGTAACATTAATAAATTGCATAAACCTAACCGTTACGGTATCCATGTATATCTTGGAAAAAGATTTGTATCTGGAACTATGCTTGCGGTATGATTCCTCTAGTCTGAACTCATATGAAGTAAATAAACAAAGCCAAATTGTATCCAATATTAATTACAAACCGTTCATGAAGCATTTTCCTCTTGAATAAGCGTTATCGTGAATGAGAACTGAAACTCTTTGATTACATAACAGAACCCTGTTAAAACTTAGAACGTAAATATCACGAGCCGGAAAGTAACTAGAAAATGACTCATTTCTCTGGTTTAAAACGGTAAAAAAAAAAATATTAGAAGCCAAAACGAACCTGGAAATTAAAACGAACCTAAACCGATCCTCGTAAAGAGCCCAGACCCAAAGAGTCCTCAAGAAATGAACATTCAAATAAATATATACACATGCAGATATTCATATCCTCCATCAAACTATCAGAAATCAAAACCAATGAATGGTTATTCATTAAAAGTAATGTACTTTCACAGAATCGTTAAACGCTGAAAATGTCACCGAAAGATCGCATTTTTATCGAAATACAGAAAATATACCTGATAGGATTTGAGCTCTGAAGCTTCAATCTCAACTCAATCGCTCGTCGGCACCAAATTCCTTTCAAAACAAAACCCAATTCCACAGAAATAATCAATTGATTAGCGAACGAGTTACAGCAATCATAAACCCTACCTCTGCAAGAAAAACCCCCTGTTTTTGAAAATACCCAAATCAAAACCAAAAGGAATGTAATTCAGAGCAAAATGACGATACCCAGAAGCGATTTCAAAGAAACAGAAGAAGAAAAGAAAAGGAATAGACGTGACCCAGTGAATTTGCTTACCAGAAAACGAAAAAGAGAGAGTTGTTCAGACGTCAAGCGACTGTATCATGGAAATATGGAAGACGCATATGTATGTGCGAGTGTGTGTTATGTATGTACGTCTCTCTTTGGTTGTGTACGTTTCTTTTGAAAGGGAAAAAGAAAACGTATTACCAGTAAGTAATCATGTCATGCCTTATGAGGCTCCAATCCATGTCCTTAAAGACGAACCCAAATTGCCAATAAGCATACCAAAAAGGAAAAAACATTATTACAAAATAAAAAGAAATGAAAAGAAAAGACTATGGTGCAAGTCACTAGTCATGGTTCGAATTTTTCACGATTATTTGTATTGCTGGTTGTCATCTACAAATATTCCGTACCAATTGATTATTCGTAAAAACAGTGTAAAAATAATATAAAAAATTGGTATATTTTAAATAGTTTACATTTTTCAACAATTTTCGGCGAAAGTAAATTCAATGACATGATTTTATTTACATTTATTTGATTATGTGACATGATTTTATTTGAGTATTTATATATGTGAGGGTGAGACTATATTTTATTTACATATGTAAACTTAGTAAATATATTATTAAAACTATTTTAGTGGTTTTTCATCGATAATACTCGATACATGATAATTCATCGATAATTCTCGATAAGTGTCGGTAACAATTAGCTACATGTTTATTATTTTTCCATCGATAAACCTCGAAAATTCATCGATAATCTTCAAAAACAACAAGGGATTTATCAGCAGAAACGACATTTGAACCATGGTTCAAGTCTTCCAGAGTCCAGCGATCACCTGAAACCCATCAATATATTCGTCGGTTGTCCGTATTTAATGCAAAATTTTAGCAGATAATTTTTTTACATTGTAAATTTTAAAAGTATTAGTTAAATTGATATAAAAAAATAATACTTTAAATATTGTGATATCTATAATTATACATATCGATTATCAACATATCTATAAAATTTGATTAACAGTAACACAATTAACTATTGGTTTTGAGCTCTATCAAATTTCTAAATAATCTCATGATTAATAAATATACACGTAAAATTAAATTATCGAGTTTTTAAACCTTGGTGTCATGTAATGGATGTTCAAAGTTCAAACGCAAAGTTAAAGATGATGTCAGTTGGCACACTTGAAGATATTAATAATTTTGTTTTTTTGGGACGAATATATTCATATATATATATATACACACACACATTATACAGATTACAGAATATAGCTGAACAAGACTAATGATCAAGTAAAGTGAAAAAGTGGTTGCAAGAAGAAAAAAAAAGTAAAGTGAAAAAGCAAATAGCCAATCTTAATCTTGAAGTTCTTTCCCGACACAATCTCATCATTTAATTTATAGTAAATACAATGATTAATTATGTGTTAGATATAATTTATTAGAACTTCTTAGGGTCAATTGAATTACCAGACTAGATTAAATAAATCAAATTATAGTATTTTTTTACTTCAATTCGTTCGAATAATTGTCGGAGAAAGTACTTAATCGTATACTAAATGTGCTGATACATTTTCAATCTTTTTCTAATCGGTCACACAAAAAATAGCGAGGTCTAATTAATTCATGTTCAACAAAAGTGTCAAGTGTGTCTACAATTAAATTCTAAAAATATCAATTATTTAATAGAGAGATATGAATGTATCTAGCTTAAAACACATCTTAACTCAACAAGAACGAATCGGATCTCAACACTACTAAAAAGAGAGAGAAAGAACATACATAAGCACAATTGATAGAAGTAGGTATTTATACAACAAATATCCCCAAAATTCATACACATGTGAAAATGGTTGAATTTTCAATTTATAAATTGTTGTATGATTTGTTAATGACAATGAGCAAACATTCGTGATTATTAATTTTTTAGAAAAATAAAAAATAAAGATGACAATTAAATCCCTATACATTGGCACCAAATAGGTGACAAATTAAATCCCTTTTTTCCAATAACCGTGGCAAAATTGGGAAATACTAATTGGCACTTTCTTTGGTTTGGAAGATTGCTCCAATGGGAAAGTGAAAAGTGGACTAAAACGAACTTGTGGTTCACATTTCATGCTATATTCCACGTGGAAACAGATGATTGGCTTATAGCATATCAGTGTGGCACCTACCACTTTCCACTTCACCCTATACTATTTTCGATTTTGTGAATGTAACAAAATCTTTGTGCGATTTGAAAGTTAAACATTTCCATTAGTTACTAAAGTTGAAATATATACTTAAATCTATTTTTGTACTATGTATTTTTTTTTAATATCGAAAATTTATTTTGAGAATTTTCAGCTCGATCACCTTTTAGATTTGATTTTTATACCAACTAATTTTACTTAGGTGAATATATTCATTTATTTTCAACAGCAGCCTAGATAAGGTTAAAACTTAGAAGGCCCCATATTCCGCATTTATTACAGCGTGATTATGTTTTTTTTTTTTTTTTACCTTTAATTGATATTATAGAATATAAAGATAAGTAGAATGATAAACGAAGTAAAATTAAAACAAAACCCCAAAGTTAATAGTAACAGTATCATAGATTAATTAAGAATATATTGATTATATTTAAATTACGATCTGCGTTGGGACCCGCATTTTTTACGCCTCGGTTCAGCCTTGTTTCACAAAAGAGCCCGGTTCGTGGGGTAAATCAGACAAGAGTCGGAATGGGACTGCGCGAAAACCAAATTTTATTATTTTGTTATAAACGTTGGAGATTTTAGGGCATTGTCTAGTTGTATCTTTGATGCAGAAGCTTAGAGAATTTAAATCAAAATTACTTTTGCAACTACTTTTATATATATATATATATATATATATGTATTAAGTAAAGTTATACTATAAACAAAAAAATTCATATTAAAATTAGAGAAGGCCCAACCGTTGATAGAGTAAACTTGGCCCATTGCTTTAAGTAATATAATATTTCAATTTTTTTTAAGAAAATAAATTAAATGTTTCAAGTACCTAATTGTGATAAAAGTACCTAAATTTATTTATGTGCGGCATAATTTCAAGTTTTGATACCCGAGAATACATTTTCAATATCATGCGTTTTTTTCTCTATATATCTCCAGCAGGTTAAGTCTATGCCACGTATTTAGCATGAGATATATCAAACAGATGAAAAAAAAATATATATTTACTTTTGAGCTGTACGCGTGGAAAAAAATCAACATTAATGATGATACATGGGGAAAAAATCAATCAAAAATACAAAAACGATCTTAATTCTAAGTATTTATTCTTTACAGTTGAAAAAAATTAGATTAATCCGCGTAGTAATTTGGATACTTATGTTGCAAGTATTACTTATTTTTTTACATTGTTCTAATAATTTATTATTTTGCTATATATATGTTTGTCTCTTAACTTATTATACGCTGAAATTTCATTTGTGCTTATATAATTTATTATATACATTTTATATGTATTATAAACAAAAGCTATTTATCAAAACATACAATCAAGCTAATTGTGTAAAAAAAAAAGGTATAATTGATTAACAAAATATCGGCAAAAACAACAAATTGGCAAGAAAATTATTGGTGGGCAAAAACAACAGAATATATAATTCATGTGTATTGTCATAAATTAATAAAAAACAATCGAGTGCCAAAAGAATATATATATATATAACTAATTATCCATTTCCAAAAAGATTATGATCCATTATTTGGTGGCGGCCTAAGAATATATCAGTGCATCAATGAGAGCGAATCGTGTAATAATTAAGATGAATCAGTAACGCTTACCACTTAAATAGTTTAAAAATATATAGAAAATGTTCTTGTCCTATAAGAATTAAATTTTCAAATTAACATTATTGGTTAACTACACTAGTGATTCAATTTAGATATAATAAGATCAGCATATTAGTTGTAAACTTTTTAGGTGTCCGGTGTCCTTATCGTTTTTGTGTTTCTTTGACCGATGATTAGTTTTTATAGATGGAAAAATGTTTAGATATGTACCTTTTTCTTTTTGTTCATAGATGCAGGGAGAATAATTTATAATTTAAGTCTAAAAACTTATTCTATACATTTGTTTAGCTGATATTAATAATCAACTTTTGACTACACTTGTTTATATGATCTGTTTTCCTAATCGAAGCGCTTTATATTAAAAAAAAAAAAAAAAATCGGAAGTAAACTTATGATATAATCGTTTTACAAAATTAGGGACTACCAGCTATATGCCGACACAAATATGTTCTGCGTATTAATTGTGATCAAGTTTGAAATAATAATTATTGGATTAATCCTTAATGAATGCATGTGAATAGTGAATACTGTATGTTACAAAATTCAATATTAATTGGGATATTTCTACTTATTAGATATTCTGTTGTAGATAGAAACGACGCATCTTTCAAACTAACTTCTGTGATACCTAATGAAAAGAAGTTGAACAGATTTGCGTTGAATAAAATATGCAAGTAATTCTCTCATAGGTTCTTTTTACATGTATTGATTGAAAGTAGTATATATATAAATTAATCTCTAAATTTATCTACATTGAGTATGTATTGAATATTTTTTTCATTAATAAAGATTGTTTTTCATTGTTTCGATCCTATCATTCAATGTGAACAATAATTAAATTCTATGAAAGAGTCAGTTCCTCAATATCCAAAGCACAAACAAATGGTTTAATTAGTTTCGTTAATCCGGCCAAGGCGTTGTATATCTTCTCGGTTTCTGGATGCCTCTCGTCCAACGAATAGAACTCGACCACGCTGCCACGTGCCTCGATTAAGCTACACGCCGGCAATTTTTTGAACCCAGTTTCCCTCATCGCAACTTTCACTCTTGCCACGTCTTTCCACCTCCCGAGATCACTATATATGTTGGATAAAACGACGTAATTAGCCGGATTATTCGGCTCGAGTTGAATGAGTTGTTCAAGTGCGACCTCAGCAAGGTCAACGTTCTTGTAAGTCTTGCAAGCTCCTAACAAAGCGGCCCAAATAACGGCATCAGCTTCAAAGGGCATTTTCGTTACGAAGTTCATGGCTTGATCAAAGTGACCGGCTCGAGCCAGAAGATCAACGATGCAACCGTAATGCTCGATGTGAGGAACAATATGTTCGTCTATCATCGATTGGAAATACGACAACCCATTTTCAACTAACCCGAGATGTGCACAAGCGCTCAAAACGCCGACGTATGTGATATTGTCAGGCTTTTCTCGAGAATTTTTCATCTGCGAAAAGTAATTCAGGGCTTCGTTTCCACGCCCGTGCATTGCCAAGCCGCAAATGATCGAGTTCCACGAGATTATGTCTTTCGAAGCCATGTTCTTAAACACGTCGATCGCGCTCTCTATAACCCCACATTTGGCGTACATGTCGATCAAAGCGTTCCCCACAAAAACGTTTCGTTTATACCCAACACTGTCGGCATATATATGCGTCCATTTGCCTAAATCAAGAGCGCCTAATCGTGCACAAGCGGTCAACATGTTGACTAACGTTGCATCATTAGGAGGGACAATTTTCTCGTCTAGCATCATTTTGAACGAAGAAAGAACCTCCAAAAACCGTCCGCTATGAGCGTAACCTCCGATCAAAGCGTTCCAAGAAAAAATATTCTTCTCGGGAATTTCCCCAAACAATTTCTCACATGCTTCGA
Source organism: Parietaria judaica (assembly GCA_954871525.1). Taxonomy (NCBI): domain Eukaryota; kingdom Viridiplantae; phylum Streptophyta; class Magnoliopsida; order Rosales; family Urticaceae; genus Parietaria; species Parietaria judaica. Next base: position 14,961,667 of record OX940862.1, read on the forward strand.
CGTCACCGTTTTTTGCGTAACCGTTCATCATCGTGTTCCAACACATAACGTCCCGCTTCGGCATTTTATCGAAGAGCGATCGCGCATTTTTCATATCCCCTAGCTTGATGTAACCTGAAACGACAATATTCCATAAAACAACATCGCGCTCGGGAGCCAAATCGAAAAGGATACGCGCCGAGACGATGTCTTGACACGATATGTACGCGTTGATCATTGAAGTCCAAGCAATGACGTTCTTCTCGGACATTTCAGCAAATACCCTGTAAGCGGCTGTGATAACTCTCCCGTTAGCGTACATGTCGATCAACGACGTGCCGACGTAAGAGTTAGCTCGAAATCCATTCTTTATCAACGCGCAATGTATCTCTTCGCCTTCAAGCAACGCATCGGTTTTCACGCACGATTTGATCACAACCGGGTAAGTGAAGCAATTCGGCGTCACATCGCCGCTGTTCATTGCACAAAACAAGAGTAGAGCTTCTCTGTTCCTCCCGCTCTTCGCGTAACCTCGGAACATGGCGTTCCATAGCGGAACATTGGGGCCGGGAATTCGATCGAACACCTTGCGGGCATAATCCATGTGCTTTAAATCCGCACACGCTGATACCATTCTGGGGGTGACATAGTCGTTGTGTTGAAAACCATTGAGGAGGATCTGAGCGTGGATTTGGTGAAGCGGGCTTGAGGCCTTGCATGACTGCAAGAGCGAGATAAGCCCTTCTTCGAGAAGCCTGTGAGGCGCTTTATGCCGCAGAGACTGAAAAACCTTCGCTATCTTTGCTAGGAGATGGAATATATGGGTCGACGGAGAGAGATGTCGAGCCAAGCACTCAAGTCAAATAGCTATGGCGATAGAAGGCTGCAAATTGCATGGACAAAAGTACGATATAATATAAATTTTCGTCATATCTTCCTGTGAGGAAATTTCGCAAACAGATTGCGTGCAAAACGTGATATCCATCCATATCACGTTATGGAAGGAAAGAAAGAAAGAAAAAAAGAGACAAAAATTGCCAAACTGGGTTCGTTTGTATTGATCATTGTATGAATCCATTATAGCGAAATCATAGAGTTTCGATTCAGAGAAAGAGAAGATGAATGAAGGTACCTTGTGAGAATCAAGCGTTGGAGCTGAGAGACAGCTCCGAAAGCGAACGGCGAAGGAGAGAGGAGGAAGGCAAGACTCGGAGAGGCTGCGAAGAGGAACTTAGGATGGAATGCTAAAAACCTAAAAACGACAATTTTACAGCAGAACGACATTAAACCGGAACCAGGATCAAAAAAACCGGGAATTCCAGATTTTGATCTGGTCTTGATTCTGGGTTTTCAAACCGCAAACCGGGACGTTCCATTTTAGGTTACGGTAAAAGAAATTTGATTGCTTACTAAAAATGGTCCAGTACCGGTACCGGCACCAGGAAAAAACCGAATACAAAAATTTCAGCCCTAGCTGTGTGTGTTGTTTTGTACATTTAAATATAGTTGGGTATATGAACCAAAGCTCATTTATTTTTGAACAAAATGCCCAAAACTATTTATGGTAATGAAAACTAACAACTAATTGAAATATGAACCAATATACTCCTTATCATTTACATTTGACAATAATTATTGGCATTAATATTTTTATTTGAATATAAATAAGATCGATTTAAATTTTAAAAAATTAATTTAATTTAATTTAATTTAATTATTGGCATTAAATTTTTTTCCTTAAACAATCGTAATAGTTTTTTCTTAAAAAATTCCTCAATTATTCGTATTAGATTATTAGTTGCTTTCAAAATATTATTATCCCTTTTAACAAGTATTAGAACGATTTGAAATTTGAAAATCAAAATTTGAATTTTTTTTATTATTTCAACTCTTTTTTTTTTCTTCATAATAATGGTTCCTATTCATGAAATAAAAACCAATCCTGTAAATATAAGATTTCAACCACAATAATACGTGTAGTTAATTGTAAATATAGTTACGAAATTACAATAAAGATGTAGTAATAAAATTGTAAATTTATTTACGATTCATTAACATGTTGTTTACGAGCGTCCGTAGGATTTTCAACCACGGTAGTACGTGAAGTAAACTATAAAGCTAGTTACGAAATCTCATTAAAGATGTAGTTATAAAACTGAAAGTATATCTACGAAGTTTAAAAAAACTTTAAATATATTAACGAACCTATGACGGCGAACGAGAAACGGCGAACCTCCTCAAGCAAACGAGCGACAAATGACGGCGACCGAGAAACGACGAACAAACGACGGCGAACCTCCGCGAGCGAACGAGCGAAGCTTGGCGACAATGAACGAACGGCGCCGCAAACGGAGAAGGAAGGCAGCAACCGGCGTCCACAGATGGTGAATGAAAGGGGGACAACGGTGAAAGTGAGTGAATGAACAGAGAAATGATATAATCATTTGACAAAATCAGGGACGAACCCGCCATATAACGACACAAATAGAAATTGCAGAAGCTTATTAATGTCACCAAACGGATGTTGTTCTACATATTAATTGTGATCAAGTTTGAGATAATAATCAATGGATTAATCCTTAATGAATACATGTGAATAGTGAATAATATATGTGACAAAAATCAAGATTAATTGGGATTTTTCTAGTTATTAGATATTCTATTGTAGATGGAGACGACGCATCTTTTAAACTTAACTTCTTTGATACGTAATGAAACGAAGTTGAATAGAATTGCGTGGGGAAAAAAAATCATATGTCAGATAAAGGCTCTTTATTATGTTATAATTTAATGATCACATTACTTTTTGAGGTGGTGGAATATGACAATTTATTTTCTATTTAATTTGATACAAAAATCAACATATTTACATGGAAGAGAACAATGTCATTCATTAATCATATTTGACACATAAATTTATCGTGTTATCCGTGCCCTACCGGTTTATTCTTAGTAACCTAGTCTGATCTTAGTATAAAAGTGACTTTTTTTTTACTCATTTAACTTAACTAATATTGTCAAATAATTTAATAATTCAACACAATAAATAATGTAATTCACAATTTCGGGAAGAACAATTCAGTAATATACAAAAAACAAGTTTATAAAAATAGGACTTAAAAAATCAGCACCTAAAAAGGTCGCAAGCAACAAAAAAAGAGACAAAATGTTAAGGAGAGAAAGACCCTTCAGAAAAATAAAAGTAACAACAATTACTTCATTAAAAAAATACTATGGAGCAATTTACGCAATTCTTTGTTAATATTCCGCAGTAATGAACATATGTTCTATCTTCTAGCATATGTATATATACATATTTGTTTGCAGCTTTATATTTAGAATATTATTCAAGTGTTTGTTTGTTGATTTCTTTCCCACGTTACTAAAGAACGAGAAGAAAAAAAAATTCTCTAGATTCGTGTTGTCAAGCACTAAATCAATTAAATATAGTTCTATCTATGCCGATCAACAAAAGACAGATGGAGAAACAAAACAAAGTTTTTTAATTTATTATCAATAAAGAGACAAGATTCCTAATCCGTAATTATTTTCTTAAGATTTCCCCTAATTAAAGTATATATGATTAGATAAAGGATATCACTTTTAATTAGCTTATGACGACGATAATTATACTTTAATTAGCACAAAAGTGTTATAATAATATTATGTACGAGGACATCGCGGCGGATTAAGTGCATTGGTAGTTGGTACTAGGTTTGTCACAGCAGAAGAACATGATTAACAAATATGCGAGAGAGCGAGCGAGCCATGTGAGATTCCATAATTGTTACCTGTTAAGATAAAATTATTTCAATAATTAAAGTCTAGATTTGGGACCGACTTCGATCACGACATCAATAGAAACAATATGTATTAATAATGCATTAGTGTGTCTAAGTGAATCTCTAAGCTTAGTATAATAGTAGGGTTATATAAATCAACTAATCAAGTGCTATTGATTTAAGAATATTCTATTAAAGAATATGACGACTCAATTAACTCCTTGAGTCATAGGATAAGTTCTGTGATGCCACGCGATTAGGTCTTGCTGAATCGCCGGACTGATGTTTTGAGAAGTAGATCGAATGCGCTCGATCTTGACAACTTTTAGCTTTAATAATTTTCTTAGCTTATTAAATTTAATTATCTTGTTTTCCATTTCAACAATATATGTTGTCTTTTCAATTTAGTCTTCTGTCTCATGTGTGCTCGTTCCTTTATTTGTTTTGAGAAAATTAGCCTCTGTATATATTTGGTTACTCTAGTTGTAATTTCTAGTAATATATATTGATGAAAGAAAATTTGGCTAATGTTTGTTTGAGAACGTTGATTCGTCTTTCTTATAATGCGAGTTTATATAATTGTCAGCATCATTTATATATGGCCAAATATGTTGATTTATATGGTGATAAACCTACTTCTCAAAATAATATGAGATCATCTTTGAGGTAGATCCGAGCAAAAACGCGCATTTTAGGCCCAAATGTATGGTGTTACTATATATAAAACCTCTACATATTCTTGGGATTAATTGATATTTATTTGGCTATATTGTATATTCCAAGGTACATACGAGTTTTTTTTTTTTAGTGTACGTAGTGACATTTGAAAGTTTAATGTTCAACCATTCAAGCATTTGAGTTGTAACTTTTTCCTAAGTAAATTAAATATCTTCCACACTTTTCCATAGGATTTTAGGTTGAACGGTAATGAATGTGAACTTTAGGGTTTAGGTATAATACTTATATTTTCCAGTTAGTTTTTGGTAGACTTATTGAAAGTCGAAACCATTTTCTATGTAAACATTTATTGGAACTAATTTACACGTATATAATTGGGTTCTTATTTTTCATCATTTTTTTTCTCTCGATTTGCATGATCATATTTTAAATGAATTTCTTATCAGGCAAAAGTTTGGCCTCATACAGCGCAAATTAGGTGTAGGTTTTAGTTCTGCTCTCTCTCTGTCTCTCTCATGCATGGATGAACACTTGAAGAGTAGTGACGTAATTTTCAACTTCCTTGCGAACGTCATAGAAGATGCACATGAAAGAGAAATAACTATATGACACACCAACCAATGGAAAGTTTGGAAGGAAATAATAATTTTTATGTGTAATTATTATCTAATGTCCCTTTTTTCTCTGAGTATTGAAAGAGAAAGAGCCTTGGGGCACATACAATAGAGATGTCTATAACGAATGCACATAAATTGGCCACGAAGATGCAGAGAGTGTGTAAAGCGTGTAACTTTTTAATGCTCCAAATTCTTATGCGAGTCACATTCCATGTTGTATATAATCTGAATTTTCGGGATATATATTTGTAGAAAATAATTCCATACGCGTCTTCATCGATATTTCTGTATTATTAATCTTTGCCGTCTCATCTCAAATTTATATAATTAAACGCGACTGAAATTAGCATAAACTGCATGCATGTGCGTGCACGTGAACATGCGTATGTATTTCTCTATAAATTACATACGTACTTAGTAAATTTGAGAGAGGATATTTATTTTTAGAGTTGAATATGAGCATATATTTCTCTATAGATGAATTTGAGAGAGGATTGATATTTGTTACCACTACTACATGTGTGGGCTTTTCCGTTCTAGAAAGTAACAATAGTCGTTCTTATATAATTTTAGTGGTCCTCCGTTTAGAAGCATAAATGAACAATTCTTTATGATTTTTGTGTAAATTTTGTCTTTTACCTGTATTTACAAATTTATGTTAATTAGTATGTTAGTAAAATCTGCATCAAAATCATAATAAGAAAGGCCATTTATGCTATTAGTAGAATGGAGTAGTCAAATCCGCACATCTATCATAAAAGAAGAGCTATTTATTTTTAATTTTTTAAGGATGGGTTGAATATGCACATTTTCTATAAATAAGAAACCAAAAAGGCAAAATATCAACTCCTATAATATATTGCTATTAGAAATATATGCAGCATAAGTACTCGTAAAATAGAGTATATTTTCTCATCGGTTGAGTACGTAGTGGCATGATTTAGTGGCTCCGTGAATTTTCGTTAATTAGTTTTCGGACTTCTGACTAAGTAAATGTGTGCGACACATTGGCTGTATCGTCAAATACCATACTCGTGATAAATAAACAATAATATTATACCCTATCAAAATACTATTTTATGAATACCTATTATTTCACAAATATCGCCTTGTAATTAGTACTAGTTTTGCAGTATTTATGGGCCCAAGCCGTCCAGGTATACTGGTCCCAAAAATATATGAATGAGAGTAGAAGATAAATGGTGTGGAAATAATCCATCCACATTGTTTTTATTTTGGTCTCATATATTTAATCATGGTAATGTTTTTAAAGTCCTAAAGGACAAAAGCAAGAAAAAAAGGAGAAAAAAAAAAGATCAATAATAAATATATAGCTTATAGAGTTGATGATTCCGATTGATAGTGATCAATGATCATCATCTATGTATATTAGATTTTGACAAATTTAAAGGACAAAAGAAAAAAAAAAAGCAATAAGAAATATATATCTTATAGAGTTGATGATTCCGATTGATAGTGATCATTTTTCATGTATATTAGTTTTTGACAAGATATAATGATTAAATAACTATTTTTTTAATAGGGTGGCACTATCGGAAATCGGTCAAGGTTACAATGCACTCTCGCATTAATTAGATATATTCAGTAAGAACAGGTGGCAGTAATGGCCAAGTTTATAATAATGTAAAGAGGGCACTCATTTGAGACCATGAGGGTTTGAACCCTGACTTATTGAATAGAGGAGTGGTGGAGTTGTCACTTGACCAAACAAGCTTGGTTAAATAACTATTATTCTTCGCCAATAATTAAAACAGCAACAACCATATAGTTTGCAAGTTTATGAGATGATAAAAAGAAATCTATTGCAAAATCTTGTATATATAATTTTAAGAGAACGTGGTTTTCACAAAGTTTGTCTTTTCTTCAAAATAAATTTGATAAAGATTGGCCTTATAGTAATAAACTTTTTTTTATTTGTTTATAATCTAGAGTAAAATTTCCAAGATATCAACATAATACTAAAAAAAATTTGTTTAATTTGGTTCCAATAAATTTTTATTATATTAAGAAGAAAAAAAAGTATAGATCGTGGATCAATACTTAATTTTACGTTCTCTCTCTTTATATATATATATATATATATATATATATATATATATATATTATCAGTGACAGTACTGCAATTCAACATTTTCAATATATCAATAGAGGAAGACTACCCCGGTCAAGGATACCATCGATTAGAGAAAGAAGAAAAGTATAATAATACTCATGAATTATATGTGGGGGAGCCTGGAGATGCTTGAAATATGATTTTCTTCTGAAATATGATGATTGATTGTATATAGTATATGTATATATGTATATATATATATAGAAATTAGAGTATATAAATTACTCTATCAATAAATTGGTTCGTAATAAGATTCTTATCTAATAATTGTTTTTTTTTTAACTAATAAAAGTTAAATTTTGCCCAACAACAAAAAACACAAACACGTCTTGAAAAAAAAAAAAATTAATTAATTGCTCTAAGGTCCTCAGACCCTCCTATATATAGGAAACAAAACTCTCTACACTAAAAAAACTTTATTTTTCCATCTTTCTCTTTTCCGGCTTAAATACTCGGCTATGTTGAGCGTCATACGTGGATACAGAGGCATCCGCTCCATGTCCCTTGACCTTGATGTTTCTTGTATTTTTCAAAGACGAAGGCGGATGAGCTGGCTAGCGAGACGGCACGGGAGGAATCCCCGGAGGATTCCTCAGAGGTCGTAAAATCAAGGTTCGAGCACCGATCTGCCCGTGTAACGGAGGTTCTGGTTCTTAGTGGTCACTGATCAAATCCCGAGTCCGGTCTTATCCCTTAGGTGGGAGCCCCTGATTTCATTGGTAACGGGTCGGAGGACCAGGCTCTAAAGTCTAAACTATCCGATAAACGGAAGTCCCAATTCTCGAGTTCTTTGAGTCAAAGCCCCAAGCTCAAGAAAGTCAACAAACGACGATGACCCGGCTCAAAATCAAGAGCTCCGGTACCACAATGTAGATATATTTTAGGCATCTAACACTAATTCTCTTCCTACAACTACTTAATGTTTATTATTTAAGCTATACGAAATTAAAAATGTTTATGTTAGACATTTTAAAAATATTATATAATGTTTATCTGTACAAATTTTTGTTACATACATATATTACTTATAAAAATATATAATCTGGGGATTGTTTTTATTTATGTTTTTTTATTTCCACATTAAGATTCGGGTGGCCTTTCAATGGCTTCAAAACCAGCCCACATCAACATCACAACCAGTACTATTAAATACTTAATCCATTAGAGACATGCGTAATTATCAGTGATTACGTATTGATGAGTAATTAGCTAATTATGAAACGCATTAATGCACAATTAAAAATTGATTATAAGTTTATGCCATATATCTTTCATATGAGAATTCAATAATTAAGATCACTAATGCACCGAGGAAGTCTCATTACTAAATTTGTGTAAATCATTCAAGTGCCTCTTGACATTATTGTCCACATAAATTGCTTTGATTTTATTAATTAGCAATAATATATTTATCAACATGTTTTAGTCTTGAGGTGCTTTGATTTGGGGCAGAATTAGTCTCTAATTAAAAAAAATAAAGTATATCTCATGAGCGGAACTAGAATTTGGAGTTCGGGGTGGCTGATTTAATTTTTTAGTGTAAACAGAAGGGGATTATTTGTAAATTTTTTTAAAAAAGAATGCTAAAAATGATCAATTAAAAAAATTGAGGTGGTTGGAAGTTGGAACCACACCACACTCAAAGCTATGGTATATCTTATGTCAATGTTCCCTCATATACTGCTATTTTGTCAATAAGCAGCTCTCTGCTAATTTGATGAAAAATATGGATTATATTTTAAAAATATAATTTTGAGATATATCTTGAGGGATATATTAGAACTTCCTTTAATATTTTTGCTTAACATAAGTCTTTGTATAAACTTTTTTTTAAACTAAAGTTATCCTTGTATCAGATGTTTTTTTTACTACTCTTCTCACTAATTAAAAGATAAATTTGTATTTTACTTATCTTTTTAAATTATCTTAAATTTTACGTAAATATTTTAACTTTTTTTTGTTTTTTGTAAAATCTATTTTACAATTTCTTTTTCCATTTACTCTCCCTCTCAGTATTACTGCCATTTTTAGTTTTGTAGACCTCATTATTCATAGATCTCAAAAGCTCGTCTTGCAATAATATTATTAAAAATGATGATTTTACCCATCAAATTTACCAACCAATCGTTATTATTAAACAAAAAGTTGGTATAGTTCAGGGGTTTATGCGATTCATTAAAATACAAAATCAAAAAGAAAAAAAAAATAGAAAAATAGTTCAGTGAAAAATATAACAGAAAATGATTAGTTGACAGTTGACACGACAAACTTATATAAATAAATATAAAAGAGTGCACTGTGACAATTTAATATATAAAATGGTAAGTTCAATTAGTGATATTTAGATTTTAGACTACGTCTAATGCTTAATGATATATTACAAGAGCTCTATAAGTTAAGAAATGGCTGTAGTAAACTATATTTATCTAAGTTTGTTTATATCTCTATGTAAAAAAAAAAAACGTGGCTCTGTTCAAATAACACCATTAATAATGTTTTTCAATTTATATTTTGCAATTTCCTTCGCTCCGAGGATATCATTTGTTACCACTGTCCACCTCCCTGAATATACAACTCTTAAAAACATTATATTGAAGAAAAAAAAACTAAATTTTTAATATGTTTAAATAAATAAATAAAAATTACGTCAGATTAAAATTATTTTGTACCACTCACAGTAATCCTGCAAATGTGGGAGGGCACGGATATCCGTGCCCTCTATTTTTTTTATTTTTTTTTGTCGGAGTCGGATTTATCCGAGTCCGGATTTTCTCGGTCCCGGATTAATCCGACTCCGTGTTTTTTTTAAATATATTTTTTAAAAAATTGCGTTATAGTCCTTTTATTTAAAAAAAATGTTGTAGAGTTCTTGTACACGGGTTTAGAGTTCGAAATTCAAATTATAGTTTACGGTTTTTACGGTTTTGAGATTCAAATTTCAAATTTCATGTAGGATATAAACATAGAGATATATAAATAACGGGCCTCGTTAAAACCTCTCCAAGTCCCCCAAAAGGGTGCGGCTCGGGCGAGGAAAGAGCGCCCTAAGATTTTTATTTATATTATAAAATAAAGCAAATACAAATGTCATAAAATTACAAAGTACAAACCGATTACTCCGGGTTTGCCACATTAAGCTCGTTGAAATAGTCTAACAACTCGTTGTCTACCATTTGATTATCTTGCGTTCGCTTTTCGGCCAAAATCCAATCCTTGGAAAGCATAAGGATTTCGACCAAAAACGCCTTCAATAGGCGTGCGTCGAGCCTCCAATAGGCGTCCCGCCAATGAGAAAGCCGCTTCCGATGACACCGTGGAGACCGGAACGGTGAGGATGTCGCGAGCCACCAATGATAAAACCGGGTACTCAAGACGATTTACGCGCCACCATTCAAGTATGTCGAGGCCTTCGTCGGGACACGGTGCCGGTGGAAGGTTGCAAAAGACGTCGTACTCGTTGATTCTTCGGCGGTTTGTTCTTCGGGGACGACGACCTCCGGAACTCCCGCTATGTTGTGACGTTGACGCCGGACTTGAAACCGTTGATGATCCTCCGTGCCCGCCGGTATGAGTTAGGTTGTAAAACACCCGATGCGTCGAAACATAGGGCGCTCCGGGTGCGTTGCTCGGGGGCGGCGTCGGGACGTGTTCCGTGTCTCCTTCTTGCTCCATGTCGTCGTAATACTTCGTCTCGTACTCCTTGTAAAGAAGCCTCATCTTCAATTCCGCGTCGGGATAGTCTTCGTCAAGGTATGGATCTCCCGTCAATTGTTGCATCATAGCCAAGATCGCCTGCAATTTACCGAGCTTTAGTGTAGGATCTATGATAATAGCCGCGCAAAACAAAAATGGAATATGTTTCCAATAAACCCTAAATTTTTCAATCATCGGTGTCAAAACATTTGCAAATAAAGGGTTTTGTTTTGCTTTATCAAAATGAACAATAATATCAAAAATGCAAGCTAAAGCTAAATGAGATGTGGGTTTGTAAACATGAGATAAAGTAACGGTAATAGTGTAAAAAAGGGATAGAAAAGCCTGGAATTGGATAGCCATCATCCAATCGGATTCGTCGAGGTAGTCGTCCACGTGTCTGAACTCTTGTCCGTTGATCCAGTTCGTCACTAGCTCCTTGTACGGTATGACCGCCTCCAACATCAAGTAGGTAGAGTTCCACCGGATAGGCATATCCGGGGAGAACACTCGCTCCGCTTTGTGGTATTCCCTGCAATATGCTAACCAAGATTCCGTGCGCATAGTAGATGATCGTATGTACATAATGGCACTCCTAATTCTATCTATGCTCGGCGAAATAATATTTAACCCCGTTTGAACTATCAAATTGATAATATGGCATGCACATCTTTGATGGAAATAATCGGCCCTAAAATTGTCAAGACTATCCTTTAACACATCAACGGTAATGTTGTGGGGGCTAGCATTATCTAATGTGATTGAAACTACCCTATTGCTAAGGTTCCAAAATGTCAACACATTCAATATAGCCTCGGCAATGTTAACCCCGATATGCCTAACACGCATGGGTTTAAATCCTAAAATACGCTTTTCTAATTTCCAATCATCGTTAATAAAATGAGCTACAACGGAAATATAATCATCGTTAGCGTGACCTTTCCAAGAATCCGATGTTAAAGCAAACTTGTACGACGCTTGTTGAAATAATTTGTCTAGCTCAACTCTTTGTTCATCATAATATTGAATTATTGTCTCTCTAGTTACATGACGCGAGACGTACCGGTAGTTTATCGGGGCGATGAATGCTAAAAACTCGTTCAAACCATCACCCTCGGAAAACGATATCGGTAAACCATCGCGTATGATAAATCTAGCGAGAGCTTTCCTATAAATGAGATCGGATAAGCGACTTACCTCCTCCACTTTCTTACGCTTTCGGCATAGCAAGGCGTGATCTCGGATGTGCCTTGAGTTTTTGGATCGACCTGCCTTGAGTTTTTTTCTTTCTATTATATTACTAATAGTTACTAATAGTTACTTACGATGTGCCTTGAGTTTTTGGATCGGCCGGCTTTATTTCTCCGCAAGTTCGACATTTTCCGAATCTTTCCTCCTTTCCTGTAGTAGGATTAAGAATATAAAGTAAGAAAAAGTCATTTCGCCATACCGGAGATGTTAGGTTCTTCCTCTTCCTCGGTTTTGGCGGTGGCGGGTTTGCCGGCGGCGGAATAGGAGGCCGACTAGAACCACGAGGCCGACCACGAGCTCGGACCGGCGGCGGCGGTGGAAGAATTTCGTCCTCCTCTTCGACGTCGTCCTCCTCTTCGTCGTCGTCCTCATCGTCGTCGTCGTCGTCCCCGCCTTCAAGACCTTCGTAATTTGGATCGTCGTCTCTTCCGTCGTTCATGTTCATCGATCCCGAAACTTCTCGGTTTTGGGCATCGTACGCCTCTTGCTCGCTCGACCATTCCGGAATATTTCCTGTAGCATTTTGAAGCAAGTTAGTAAAACCACCAAATTGTTGACCATAAATTACCGGAACCATGGCATGAGGTTGAATTTGTGGCGATGGTAGACTAGAGGAACCCGGAGCATTTTGTTGGTAAACAGCGCCATAATATGTATGTTGTATTTGTTGTTGTTGTACCGGCGGAGTTGGATGCGAGATACTATTAACCGACCCGGTTTCGGAACCGGCCCGTCCTTTTCCTCGGCGATCATTTCGGCCTCGAGAACGGTTATCGGAACTCGACATTATAACTAAAATAAACTATAATATAACTAAACTATATAATATAATAGATATTATAACTAAAATAAGTGTATTAATATAACTATAAGATAAGAAAACTATAGCTTAAGATCGGATTTTTTGAGAGCTTGGGCGAGTTGAGAGAGTAAGAGAAGAAGAGAGTGAGTTGTGTGAAAAAAATGAGGGAGAAGTGTGATTTTTATAGGGAAATTTTGGAGAGAATCGAGTAAGTGGTGTATTAATCACCAACGGATTTATTTGCAGGGTCCTTTCTGCAAAATCAGAAAGTTTTTTGGGAAAAACAAAAAAGAGCCGTTGCCCAACGGTCGACTCATCTGGGCCGTCCACGCGCTTCATCCAACGGCTGGAAAAAAAGAGCCGTTACACGAAATTAATTTTTTTTTAAATTGTCGGAGCCGGATTAATCCGGCTCCGTGTTTTGTCGGAGGCGGAGCTCCGACTCCGTAAAAAAAAAAAAATGGAGGGTCCTAGAGATTTTGTATCTTAAATCTGCAACTTTATCGGAAATCTGACTAGTGATCGTCACCGCGCCACCGCAATATACGGGACACACCATTAATACGAAACTTGAGATTAGGTTTTATTTTTTATTCTACGTAGAGTAGAGTGAATTAATCTAAATTTTGATATAGTACAACATTTCTTGAATATTCCAATTGCAACTCGTGTGAGATGATGGGTCCCCAACGCGGCAACGCCCATTTTCACGTGCGTCCGTACACAACTCTCTTCAAATTGCGCTTTCCATTGGCTTCTCTCCACGTGAAAGCCCTCCCCACATAAACCCTACTTTGTATTTACACTTATGTATGCATGTATTTATAATATATATAGAGATTGATTGATATATGATTCACTCCCATCATTCTTTTTTAACTTTTTGCGAAGGTAAAACCAAAAAATATGGCACATATGGGGACTCACATGATCTCTAAATCGTCCTTATATACGCGTATTCATATGCTTGTGGTTCATGATTTTTTAAAATCTCTCGATATATAGGTATATAATATTATTATTAGGACGTACACATTTTTTTTTTTTGTGGGGCAAGGTGAATAGTAATTATTTGAATGCAACAGAAAATAATGGGGGCAAACCGTACACGAGAAAAAGTTGAGGCCCTTGCTCGAAGAAAGTGTTCGGAAAATAATACAATGTTCCAATAAGACAAATTAGCGAAAAGAGAACGAGAAAAGAAAAGAAAAGAAAAAACCTCGAATATAAGGCATATGACTGTTTTTCTGTGTTTCAACGAGATGACTAATGAGATAATTAACTCAATTGAACGGTCAGTAGTAGAACTAAGTCCAAATGTATGTTACGTGAAGATGAGGTACATTAAAACATGTATAATTTATCGAAGTTCTAATGAATTATAGTAAGTTGGCTAAGAAAATGTAACTTGGAACACTCAAATTGGTCTTCAAGATTCCCTAGCTAGCAACACTAGCTTATTAACCATCTGATTACAAAAGATATTATATATCAACATATGTAGCCTATGATTTTATATTTGGATTATCTGGAGATCTACCATCTTAAGAATATAGTCTGGCTTATAACTATTAGTAATATAATAGAAAGAAAAAAACTACATATAAATAAAAATACAAATTGATCAGATGACTCATTAAGATTAATATACAGATAAGGTATCTAAATATGCTTGTCCGGATATAAATTATAAAATACTAGGTAATGAAACAGTGCAAAAATATATATTTATTTACTGGGAAGATCAAGCCATGATTTAATGTATTTAAAACATTGTAATACACAAATATTAAAGTTGGATTAACACGCTCCTTACTGCCATGGATGTTTATGTTGTCAATATTAGGGACAATTAATTATTAATAATAAGTAAAGTTATATAACTGTAAACTAATTTGATTAACATGTTGAAATTAGTGATATAAAATGGTTCCATATGATCGTATTATTGCGATCCACATGCTTAGGCAATTAATTTCTCTAATTAATTTATTGCTGATCAATAATTCTGTCAATAATAAAAGAACTTAATTATGAAACTTGTATATAAATTAGTAAATTCATGACCAACAGTACTATATAAACTATAAATCCTATATATGAAGGGTAAAGGTGGAAAAAAGAATTTTAAATAAGTTAATATTGTTTTGTTCATTTGTTTAATGTCGCTTAAAAATTAGATTATAAAAGTCTTTAATCGGTATACTACATATATTGTTTCTAATATTTACAAAAATATTGAAAGAATTAATTTGATATTTTTTATTTGTAATACTTATAATTTTTTTTACGAAAACTATCGAATTAAAAGGAGAGCTGAACAATATTTATTGTTTGGTATGCATCATTGTCTTATCTTATCCTGACTCTTATGCAATTATATTCCTCCATATCTCATTTAAACATAATTTGTGTTCATTTTTTATTTTATTTTTTATTTTTATTTTCCTACTATAGGAATATCATAATTACTTGTTAATTTATAAGTTTGCAGCTATGCAAATATATTTATCGTGTAACAATATCTAACTGAGACTCAATATATATACATATACACATATAATAATAAATTGTATATATATGATATAAATATCGAAGTAAGTGATCAATTATAACTTGCTTGAACTTAAATACACTGTCAAAGAAATAAATCTTCACATTATAGCAAATCATCATTAATTTTTCACTCTTTTTGTATAAGCTACAGTTTTAACATTTTTAATTTTTAATCTAATTTTTTTTAAATATAAAAAGCATGAAAATGATATTTATAAGGGCATAAAGTTAATGATCTTCACTTTAATCCTGCTAAAAATTATTAAGAAAAATAGGTTTATATTCTCTTATGAATACGTGTTTTCCACCAAAATACATATATACTGCAATCTCTTATATGTAACTAAAATTAGGAACTATATTTAAATAAATGTGAGATATAAATGTTTTGTTTTGCTTCGAGTAAAAAAAAATCACAATCTTCAATTCTATATTAATCACTACCAGAAAACAGCTCCATAGTGACGACATTTGTCGTGGCTAAATGTTAAAATGTCGTCGATGAAGGCCTATTGGCTATTGCGACGTGGTGTCGTGACTAGTTAAGTAGTGAAAAATAATATTGTATTACGACGACAAAGTTGTCGTGGCTATTAGAGTTCGTTATAGTGATGACACTGTCGACTGTCGTCACTATAGGTCATACAATATTTTTTTTTAAATTGAGTTATAGTGACGACCTTGTCGTCACTTTACAACTCGTTCTTTCAGTTTTTTACAATATTATTTTATTTTAATATTATTAAAATTACAAAAGAAACTAATAATTATTTCATTTCTAAAAATAAGCTTGACAAAAGTCATTAACAATAACATAAAACCGATAAAAGTTTTAGTCGATTACGCACAAAAGAGTCGGTAATACATACAATAAAATCAGGAAATACATACACTAGTTATTGTCTAAATTGAAATTACCTTCATCATTCCCATCATTTTCTTCGGGTTGAACTGAGTTTGTCGCTGCCGGCATTGGTGTTGGCGATGGTTGTTGTCCCGGCATCGGTGTTGGCAATGGTTGTTGTCCCGGCATTGTCATAAATGGCAATTGACCGTTCGGATTCCTAGCCAAATAATCTCTAAACAGAACCTCTAGAGAAGCCATGTACTCGTTGTAGCCCGGTATCGGAGGTGGAAGCGGGACAATTGTGTTGGTAGAGTTGAAGGTCTGGCTTGAGAACTCGATTCTAAAGCATACGCTCCCTTCAATTTGTGTCTGCGACGCCTGTTGTAGCCTCGCCGAACACCAAAACATTTATATTTCACATATATGTGCGTATTTTCTTAACTCTTTCAAATCAAAAGAAAAAAACAATATTACTCCGATAATTATCAATAAAATACCAATATCAATCACAATTTATATTTTATAATTAGAACAAAGACTTAGAAGTATTTCCCTTCTTTCTGGTAATCATAATATAGTTCTCTTATATATATATATATATATATATATATATATATATATATATCAATTTTTTTCTTCTGGCAATCATAATTCATTACTCATATTCGATTATTATTGGCTGTACTATACATTAATATTTGAGGACCCAATTTTTTCAAAGTTTGTTTTTTTATTAGTGATGATTTTTTAAGTTATGGTTAGAAATTGAACTGAGAAAAAGAAAGGACAATATAAAGTTATATACATATAAATATATACACTTGCCACGTCAAATTGTACGGACGAGACCCCACTTCAGGTATGTGCCTGACTGTCACCTTTACATAATAATCACATCTCTCTCTCTCTTATTAATATGTGAAATTTAACAAATTATTACTTGAATATTTGTTTCAAATCTCGATAGATAAAATATAAAATTTCCATGGAATCTAGTTAGAAGAAAAAACAGTTGAATTAAACGTTTTAATGATATTTAGAGGCAGAGCTTAGGCATATTATAAGTTAAAAAACTTGATTCCAATTGAATATTTCATTTACATTTATATTTTTGAAATTTCTAACCTTCTTTATAAATTCAAATTGTTAAAACTAAACTAAGTATTCTAAGACTTATAAGTCACTTATATCAATAATTTTTTCTTAATAAAAAATTATATATATATATATGTATATATATAAAGAGTACTGAAGATTATTTTTGAAAATTCCCGCTAGCAAATCACATAAAAATGAGAGCTTCTAAAATGCTCAAACTTCTTGGGTAATTAGGAGAAATGAAAACATCAATGTAATTAAAAGAAATAAATAAAAAACTCACATTCCTTTTTCTCATTTTAACACTGTTGTGGAAAAATCTCTAGTAAGTGGTTATCCGGTTTTTTTACCGCATACCTCCCCGGTCTATTAAATCCACAATGAAAATGTATTATTGGTTCATTAGCTACGATGCAAATTAAAATATTTTATATGATCTAAAATCCTAATTAGACGTAGTAACTATTTTCTCACCAAAATGAAGAGAAGCATAATATGCATTCCATGTCAAATTAAGCTTCATTATACATATTCATATGTACTAATCTTGACTAGGCGATAATTATATCGGCGTAAAAACTCAAGAAATTATGCATATGCGCAATCATATTGTGCGCAAGAATTCAGAAACTTGCGAACAATCATTGTACATATTTTTGAGAAACTCGACAAATTAGCCCCATAACTTCGAAAGAAAGGGTGCCCCCCTACAAAAAGTTCTAAATGAAAAATACATGGGAGCTGAATACGATTTAATCGATGCCATACTCCCAAGTAAAGCTTGAACGACCTTCAACAAAAGGGTACATGTACCCAAAAGCGACACGGTTAAGTAGGTAGAGAATAACTAGGGGCGCCAAGCAACTCTCTCTAAGGAACTCGACAAAATATATAGCCCCGTAACTTCGGGAAAAGGGGTGTCTCCTCACAAAAGGTTCCGCATGAAAAGTACATGGGGGCTTAATACGATTTAAAAAATAATCGGTTAGGTCCCCCTCAATATCAATTGATAAACGGAAACTTTATGATACTTCACACCCGGATTTTTTTTTAAAAAAAGTAGTTAACCTCAAGATAAAATTTTGAACACAACAGACAAGAAGACGATGGTAGTAACTCGGGGCACGTAAATAGTACTAATAATACAGCTCAGCCTAGCCAATGATAAAGCCAAGACAGTGAGAGATCAGACAAACCAATAAAATTTCGGGTCACCCGTGTATATATATATCACCAACCAAGCTCACTCTCTTCATACTTCACATGACCACACCTTTTCTAACCATCTTTCTCTCTCTTTCCTCTCTCTCTTGACCTTAGTCTTTTGCTTTAGTGAGACCTGGATCTTCTTCTCCCACTTCTCTCCCTTTTCTCCATCTTCTTCTTTGCCTTTTGAATCATCTTCTCTTCATCAAAAACCCAAAACGCTTCTTCAATCAAGATGCAATCTTTTTCAAACCACACACACTCATATATTTATATATATATGATATTGTTTGAGAAACTTAAAGTTCTTGAGATAATAGAATAAGAAACCCCTAAAAAATAATAGTAGGGTTTTTCCTCATTTCAGGGTTCTTTTTTGTGTTTCTCTGAAGAAAGCATATTCTACCTTCTGGGGCTAAAACAGTCTTTCGAAGTAATCACTTCACGTGTTCCCAGCCAATCGCGGGACGACACGTCCTCCGAATCCCGTGGGCTTGCAGCTCATTTTGCAGATACTTCAACACTCTGACAACATCTCTGAACTCTCCCTCTCTCTCCTCTCTTATTTCTCTCTCTTATCGGTTTTTGATACATCTTTGGGTTTCTGTAAATGGGGTTGAGAGATTCGTCTGCATCGGAATGATGCGTGCATGGAAAACAAGGGCTTTGTTTGGCAGTCGTTGTTTGCGGGCGTAGCATCATCAAGATTCACATGCAAATCCTAACTTATTTGCCAACTGAGAATCTTGATGATGCTGCATCGGCAATAATTGATGACTAATTATCCCGAAACCCTAAGGATATATAATTTCTTTGATCTTCACAGCTCCGTATAGCCTCAGGTGGGTCTTCCTCTATTTTTTTTATATATATATATAAGCAGATCTGTGTGTATTCTGGTGGAGAAATCTGTGCTTTGGAATGTTAAAAATGGCATCTTTTCAGCGAGTTTCTGATCGATGTGTGAGAGAGAATATTCTCTATATAGTAACAAACAAAAAGCATTAGGTTAATTTTTTTTTTCTACTTTCCTTAATGTTTTTTTTCTTCTTCAGATCCATAGATGTGTTGACTTTCTGTATTGACTCAGATCTTTTACCCCCTTTTGATCATCCTCTTTATTTTCCCTCAGAAGCTTGAATTGATTAGCATTATGAAGCTAAGAAGAAGAAGAAAGGTGAGATCTAATTTCTGGTATCTTTGGTAGAAATGATAATGGTGTGAAAATAAGGTTAATTGGATAGTTTCATTAATGGGGTTTGAAGATATTGCAGTTTTTTTTTTTTTTTTGTCATTCTAATTTCCACCAACTTTTGTTTTCATTCCACAAGTGGTTAAAATAATATTGATTGTTTATGGACAATTTTGCCAGTTGAATAAGTAGATCATTGAAAACTGGAACTCTTTTTATTCTTTAATTAGTTATATTTCTTTATATGTTACTTGTTTTCTGTTTTCATCAGGAGAGAAATATACAATATTTAATAGTGTTAAAATTGCCAAGTTTTTCACTGACATGCATGTTCTTGTGTGTTTGGCAATATTACTATTAGTCATAAGTCACACATCAGTCTTTGTGGTGGACCAACCTTGAGAGACATCATTCCAACTCATTCATCTCTCTCTCATATTGCTCTTCAATAATAGTACCCGAAAGCAGAGAAAAATCTCCCAAGAAAATTATTTCTCTTCAAAATCAATATATATATATAAATAATATTAGTGTCTTCATTATTAGTGACAATGATAATACAGTTGAGTTCGAAGACATATTGGAGATCTGTGTGCCTCCATCACTATCTAAGCCCTTCTTATTAAGCATATATTGCTCTTCCCAATTTGGGTATATTTTTAATGAAACCTATCATTATAGGATCGGTCTAAAAGCTTTTGCTCTATTAACATGATATATATATATATACGCAATTCTTAATTGTCTGGCCATGTGATCTTTGATGACTTATTTGAATTACATAATATAGGGAATAGGTTTTTGTATATAAATATCATGAATTGAAAAGCATAGTACATACATAGTACATATTACTCACACTTATTGATTATGTAATTTAATTGTATATATATGGAATATTTCTGTATTTATGATCTCTAATCAAGTTATCAACATTCATTTGTAAGGTATAATTACTTTCACTCATACAGATATGTATTTAATAAGATAGATTCAATACGTTATATTTTCATATATCTTTATATAATGCATGTGTTGAAAGGTTATAAATCACTTATATTCAACCAAATTATGGATTGTTTGGCTATATATTAACAAACAAGACTACTACTTTTTCAGGTTGCTATATATTCTAGCTTAAGTCATGAATATTCTATGTTTATCTATGTTGTGATGAGTTTTTCAAACCTTCTGTTGTTATAGTTAACTTATATTCTAGCGAACAATAAATAAGTATAATTGATACATATTTTATTTTCCTTGACCATATTATGTATACTTTGTCATATCATGTGAAATGGACAAGTACTAATCATGAAATATTTCATGCTTTGAATCATCAATTATATCAAATCAAATGTCACCTTGATCATCTTTTGAACCTATATTCTTCCTATATATCTATGAGCTTTTGATGATAGATTTGCTGGATTCCAATTCCATTTATTTCTTGTATGCTACTTGTTTATGAGGTACACCAATTACATACAATATCTACATAAAAAAAATTTATAAATATGATCAAATTAAGTCATGGTTGAAATTGAAATTTGAATCCAACTACTATTAGGACCTAGCTAGTGTTCTCCATCTAAGCAATTAAACTTTTGACTTCTAATTTGTAGTCGTTTATCTAGTTGAACAATAATTAACCAATAACTTTTGATGTTACTTGACATATATAAAGATTATAATTACGATATTCGGTGTTCCAATCATATAATATTTCCGACAATCTTTTAGTATATCATGAGGTTTGAACTTTGCACTTGAAAGGACGGAATAGATGTTTAACCATTGAAGGTATGTCATTTTACCTTTTTTAGTACTATCATTGAATTTTAATACATTAGCATAAAAATTTGCTTTCATTGGTAATATAAGATCAATATCTCCTTTAATTGTTGCTCCTACTTTCATTATAACTGTTATTTCCATATCCCTAGTTAATTTCACGGAATATTATTTTATGGTAATATAACTTATTGGACTTTGAACATGTGTTGACTATTTGACTATTTGACTATTATAACTGAATTGACTATTTGATTCCAAAAAAAAAAGTACATATCGACTCTATTCATCAATATAGATTTTGATGTAAGGCTGTTTACAAAACAGTGCTAATAAAAATCTGTTGTACGATTTCTCCTAGCTACATGGGCATTAATGACTTATATGAGCTTCCGCAAAACATGAATAGATATGGCTTGAAGTATTGCTCACTTAGGCCATCTCGAAATATAAATCTTATTTAGTGTTCGAAATTCACCATTTCGGCGAAGTACTTTACGGTATACACCAAATTTTGCATTATTATTATTGGTTACTTAAAGTTAATAACAAAAAATAGAGTGACATTGTAGCACTACATTAAATGATGTGATTTTTGGAGTCTCATTGAAGAGGCATGCTTGAAGTTAAGTATAACCGATTCCACCCAGAGAATAATATTACGCGTTAATTACAAGGATTTGTATATCCTCAGTTGGTAGAATGATTTTCTCTAGGATTTCCTAGTGAAGATCTCAAATCCAGATGATCAAGGAAGATGATAGCTCTTGATCTCTTGGAAAATTAGAGCAGTATGAAAAACTCAAGCCTACGGTCTTATATATATAACCCAATTGTCGAGGTTTAAATCGATTGTCTTTACTATATATTAAAAACCCTTTAGTTAAAGCAATTATTCATCGTTGTTGAAGACGAAAAATGACGTTTGTTACTTGTTGAAGAACGAGTATCTTGTAGAAATCGAAGATTGAAGAATTTGACATTAAAGTTCATATTCTAATATCAATGAGGATATCCCTTTATGCTTCTAGTCATATTGATATATAGTTGTATTCATCTATTGTATTCATATGGGTGTGTGTCTGCTAGCCGTAAGGTATCCACAAGAGATAATCGTGAATCGTGTTACACAAAAATCTTGGTACCGTTACCCTCTTACTCATGTTTTTTAGTTCTATTTTATGCCTATTTCTGTCCCAATAATATATATTTCAATAAGCATAAAAAATATGAGTTTAAATAATGTTTATAAATTATTAACAATTGATATATATATATATGTATATATATATATATGATAAAGTTACATTAAAAAATTAAGATAGAAATGAACTCCAGTACCCTTCATTACTATATTTAGCATAGATACACATAAAAATTTATAAATGTGCATGTATGTATATATATATATATATATATATATATATATATATCAACACATTCTACATATGGTTTGAAAATTTTGTGTGTTTATATATATATATATATAAATATATATATAAAAACATATAATCCCGGTGGATTAACAGCGAAGATTAGTTTGGATGATATGTTCTCGCTACTTAAAGAAAATGCTACTAATAATTCAGCTTATAATCTTGTTAAGAAATAATTATAAAAATCAAAGTGATATATAGAATATAGATTATACTTTCTTTCTAGTATTATGCATGAAGTCATAAACTGTTTAAAATATATATGTAATGAATGCTCATCAAGACCAGATTTCTCATGTAAATAAGAGCCTGCCTTGCATGTGAATATCAAAAGTTGTGGGGCTAGCCAAAAGAATTAATAAATGTGATATATATATATATATATATATATATGTGTGTGTGTGTGTGAATTCAAAACTATATGTTACTATGCTACATGTCTCTAACTATATCACAACTCACAATAGTCGACCTTTTGAAATCTCTACTTCTCAAGTCATTGTCTAAATTCTAAACCGTTTTTTCCCACATTACGACCTTGTATCAATGTATTTTATGTTTTATCCCTATATTAATATAATGGAAAAGAGATTTGAGTATCATTCACGAATTATAAAAATCATATAACAATAAACTAATATGTGTAACCTTCACCTAAAACTTTACTCTCTTTTTTTTTAACTCCAAAATAAAATAAAAAATACTTGTAGCATACCCATATTCTTGCGAATCTATCACTTAACGGGAGTCCAACGTCCTGATCGGCCACATTTTTGTTGGGTAAAAGCTCGGATACCACTTATAATACTGGTTAATGTTGAAAAGATCATGACGATGAGATCATAGGGTTCAAAAGAGAATATATATATATATATATATATATATATATATAAAAAAGAAGAAGTAGTTATGGTCCCAAGCTTTTATATTTTGGGTACAAGAGTGGTCCAATTGCAGTGATGAAAGCCAGTTTTGAGATGGCCAAGTGGGAGACATGCAAGTGAAATTAACTCACCATTGATCTTGGGACCCCATGCACGTGAACGAGTCGGACTACTTTCGAATCCAACTAAATACTATACATATACTTCTGATTCAATCTTTCTAATTACGTAGTTGAATAACTGATCAAAAGCTACAAGGTCTATATGAGGTAATCAGGTAAAGTAATAAACACAATATCAACTTCCATTTTTTTTATCAGTGTGAATAACTTTTTTTTTTTTTTGGAAAAACTCTTTCATGAGTTTTAAAAGTGGATGAATGAATATAATTTGACCACATTGTTTCTATTTAAAATGGATTTTTTTTTCTTACTGTAATTTACTCAAGAAGTCGGTGTTTCATAAACAAAGTTGGCGCTAATTGTCTTTTTAAAACAAACTTTTAACAGTCCCTTCCATTAAACTTTGAGGGAAAAGTGGAAAATATTAGAAAACATTATTCTTAATATAATTTAAGGAATTTCGTTCATTTATTTATATTTGGTGATTTTAACCCTTCAAATTTTTTCATCATCGTCATTTCATTTTAACCCCAATTAATTGAATACAGTACTAATTTACTCTTGAAAATTAGTAAATATTAACTCTACCATTTTAACTTCTAAATAAAATTTGTATCAGAGGTGATGTCGTATACGGGCAAATATCGAATTCTGGGTCGGTATTTCTGATTCCTGAAAAAAAAAATTCAGAATTATGATTTCTGGATCCAGATTTTTCAGGTTTTTCTTTTTATTTTTTAAAAATATATGATAGTAAAAATGAAATCGGGTAGAATATTCTAAATCTGGATAAATCTGAAATCAAAACTTATGCTTTCGAATTTTACCTAAAAAATATATGAAACTCAGTCATACAGTATAATCTAAGGTTAATCTAAAAGAATTAATGCCATTATGATTTTTGAGGGATCATTCGCTCATTCATTCCCTCATCGTGTGGAACATTGAAGCAAAAACTCTAAAATATAGGTGGAACCAATATTTAATTTTGAACATTTCAGTACTTAATATATTATTTACTATTCGTCTATCGAGTTCTTATGATCGATACCCGAAGTTATCAATCTACCGCGAATAATAATAGATAAATTTGTAAAGACGTTTTTAGCGTTGTATTTAGATTATGACATATTAAGCCTAAACGATAGAAAAATATAGCGGGTGCGGAAAAGTAAAGGAACACCAAACCAATCAAGCTTGGCCTAGTGGTAACATCACTACACCTCCATTTAAGAGGTCACGGGTTCGAAACCTCGTGAGACTCAAAAGATTTCCCCATTAAGATATATGTAAACTTGGCCAATAGTGTCACCTGTTCTTACACTGAATATATCCAGTAATGCGACAGTGCATTGTAACCTTGGCCGATAGCGCCACCCCATTCAAAAAAAAATAAAAAAATAAAGGAACACCAATACTTTTTGTCACACCAACAACTTTGTCATCCAGCACGTGAACTCTTCATGATAACAAGATCCCCTTGCACCTATCAGCTACGAACGTCCTATCCTTCTCCACTTCACTCATGAATTGATGATTGCCTTCTCCTGATGGTTTTTCTCAAAATGTATCTTTAAGAGATGTCGAAATGTGACCTCATCGAGGACTAATAGGAGATTTCCATGAATATCTTTATGTCTTGATGACGCAAATCAGCTCCTTGATTCTCTCCTCAAATGATCAATAATGTATGATGATCTTCATTTAATTAAGCACAATATTCTTCATTAATTTTAGGGAGAGGTCGACTCAATCACTCTTTAATTGAGGATGTGCACGAATCTAGACATGTGCGACTTTGAGACTTTCCTAAGATAACTTCTAAGTGTCTTGATCTGTCAAACTTTTGATGAATAAACCAATATGTAAACATTAATAATTGATAAGCTATAATAGAAATTTAACAAAACTTTATGTTGGGATTATATTATTAACTTACTACCCAAATATAGTCTCTCTTTCTTTTCCATATGTTTTCGTTGTTTCTTTTGTCTTTTTATATTATTATTAACTTACTACCCAAATATAGTCTCTCTTTTTTTTATATTATATTATTAACTTACTACCCAAATATAGTCTCTCTTTCATTTCCATATGTTTTCGTTGTTTCTTTTTTTTTTTTTTTAGAGTAGTACAATAAATAGGCTCTATAAAATAGTGTTTGCATATCTGTTTCTATTGAATTTACTGAATTATTTTGTTACTCAGTACTTAGTACAATTCATCATTTCACGTCCAGACTCAGACTGTTTGTCGTCAAATTGAGTATGATCATCACATTGCGTGTTGGAATGGTGGGGACTATTTAAAGAAAACATAATGTGTTGAAAACCATATAGTGAATCGTGATCATCATTCACTTTAAGCTTGCTTTTTTTCTTTTGTCATTAAAATGAGAATTTAGCATATATATTCTATAGTAGCGTGTATATATATGTATGTACGATTCTCAATTAAGTAGTATTTTGATATTTAATTGAATCTATAATCTTCTCTCTCACTATTGCCATAATCTTCTCTCTCCCTATCTCTCACTATTGCCTGTCTATATACAATATACGGTGAAATTAAGTTGGAAAATATATATATTGTTGAGTTTGAAGCCTAATCTACACCGAAGTCTAATCTATTACGCATTATATAGCGAGGGTATTTTAGACTTTTCACACGGGTTATTTGCTATAGGTTTATTTTTCGCTTAAAAGGCTTGTAGCCGTCATTAGTGCGTTTTTTGTAGCACAAACTGAGAGATGCGAGATTGAGAGTGTAACCAAAAACTCTGATTGAGAGATTGACAGTGGATCAAGATTTACAAGCGGCAAGTAGACGTACCTCTTACACTGGGAGCGAACCACTATAATTCTGGTGGCGATTTCAATTTTGTTTTATCGCTTTTATCGTTTTTGCCTAACATGTATATATACATAAATATATATAATCTTTAAGCAATGCAGTTAAGTACGTAAAATCAATTAATATCAATAAACGTCTTTCTTTAAATGGTTATATATGTAGTGTTTTCTTTGTTTAAATTTAGTATTAAAATTCCCACTAATGGCCAAATAAATGTGATTTAATTATTTCTTCGTAGATATTGGAGTTCATTTGGATTTTGGATCATGATAGTGCACGTAGAAACTTCTAAATAAATCACATTCATCTTGGAATCAATAAGAGCATCTCATCCATTTTTTATACATTAACATTTAACATGAATTTGATCAAGACTAAATACCAATTTCAAAGTTAGCAACGCAGAATTCCGTGTAGTACTAAAATTCACTCGTACTTTCAGTTTTTGACTAAATATTATTTCCCGTTTTATTTCTACTTCACAAAATTCAAGACCAAGAAAGGCTAGAGTGTATAAATTAAGTATTTTAATTGTAATATTGTATGTACATAAAAGGAATATTAACACTTTCCTTTTAGGAGAAAAGCAAAATCATGATGTCCCTGCGTTTTTTCCACTATAACTTGAAAGGTCTCTTTCATACGACTTACAACCAAATATTATAAACATATAATATTAATATATTTAAATAATATCATTTTATTATATTTTATGACACTGTTATAAGGACGGTCCGTACACATCTTATCGATGTAATCGTGGGTGATGATCAGAAGTAGAGCCTCTGCGAGGGACAACACTACATAGACATGTACACTATATAGACAATAGTCATAGACATTTATATAGATACATTCACAATGTACATTTATATCACATGCAGACATACCAAACCTTGTTGAAACCGTACAAAAAAAGCACTATACTGTCTGTGAGCTATACAGAATCGTAGATAGATTAGATTTGGATACTCATCAACATGCTTTAAGAAGATCTACCTCTTAAGAATAAGGTTACTATTTATGGTCAGTCATCGTATGTATCATATACAGTACGTAGAGAAGATCATAAATATAACTTGGGAAAACCTAGGGCTTGCTTTGATGATACTCATGATAGCATAGCTTACGTGTTTGATTTTCGTCTTTGCAATGTTACACCAAATACTTGTTCCTCTACCATATGCATGTCGTTGTCAAGCTAATGAATTCATGTTATTGCTTGAAAAAGTAACGAGCACAAAAGACAAAACCTATTTTATGAGACTCAAATGAGTTCGATAATAAGTGTGAAACTAAGGCGAGTCTTAGTTTCGGTAAGCCATGGCATGCCGGAAAATTTTAGGGACGCTTTGTTTTACAAAATACCGATGGAATAAAAACTCTGTAAACACTGATGAGAACACTCAAATTCTTCCCTAATTCTATTAAAACTCGACGTCTAAAAATTATAATAAAATCATGATAGATGAATTCTTAGTGGAAAATTGAGCGAGACTTATTGCTTTGCTCTAAAATTTTGTTTTTTGTCCAAACTCGTCGTCTATGTTTTCAAATCAGTAGTTTTTCATTTTAAGTCTCGTCCTCTATTCTTAAGAGAATATTTATCGTTTTGTATATGTACGACGTAAATATATAATAATAATATTATAGAATATATATAATATTAATATAGTTTTTTAAAAAATATTTGAAAAAAAACAGTTTTATTAATACAGTTAAAACCGTGTTAAATTAACAATAATCTCGATTAACTTATACTTGTCCCGTCCCGACTCTAAAGATTAATGCTATTAAATTAATACTCGATAAATAATAATTTCTATCAAATTATTTAATACATTTTTGTTAAGTAGTATAATTTTACCTATAATGTTTTCAATTTAATTAAATATTTAAATGTAATTTCAATTTCTACCGATCTCGAAGAGAAATGGAGCTATTTCGGTAAAGCCCATATATTTTTTATACTTCAAGCCCAATTCTTTAGGCCCAAACAATTGCAGCCCAGAAAGATTACCTGATCCAATTTCTTTGGGTCGTTCAACCCGACCCGACCCGTTTGTCTTCAACCCGTCCTCAACTTCGTCACCGCTTTCGAGCTTCGACCTCTCTGAGGCAAGCCGCGACAGAGACAGACAACAACCATGTCCGTTCGAGCTCAGCAATGTCAATCCGAACCATCGTCAGAAACCTCAAGACCGTGCAATCTCTCAACGCATCGAAGCCGTACACTCAGATCATCAACGCCATCGCCAGAAACCCGACCCGAATCGCCGCCACCGAGCTCCTCTCCGACCTCGACCTCCACACTCTCAACCTCGTACTCTCCGACCCGGCGATCAGACCCTCGAAGTGTCTGAAACTCTTCGAATTCGTCGTCAAGAACCAGTCTTCGGTCTCCTTCGAGCCCGACCTTCGCACCCGTTTGACCGTCGTTTACAGGCTCGTCAAGGCACGGAGCCATCTCCAGGCAGAGAGTCTCTTCTCGTCAATCGATTCTCCGTTTCTTGCCATCGCTTCCATGGCTGAGGAATTGTGCGAGGAGACGACCTTCAAGGCCAAGCTTTTCGATTTCATGATAAGGGTCTTCTCGGAACACGGAAGATTCGACGAGGTTTCGGAGGCTTTTCGTTACGCGAAGAACAGTGGGATTGAGATTGACGAGAGGACTTGCACTTCGCACTTGCTCGCTCTCAAGAGAGATGACAGGGTTGACCAGGCCGTTGACTTTTTTGACCAGATGGTTGACTCGGGTTTGAAGGTTTCTGAGTACTCGTTGAGCGTAATCGTTGATGGGTTGTGCTCTAATGGAGAGATTAAGAAGAGCAGAGAGTTGGTGCAGGAGATGATCTGTAAAGGCGCGAAAGCGAACATTGTGACATTCAATACAATGTTGAAGAGTTGTGCTCAGAGATGGGACTTTGTGGAGTTGGATTTAGTCTTGCTTTTGATGAGAAAGGGAAGTGTGGGATTCAATCTCGACACGTACGGGATTTTGATCGAGGGGTTCTCAAGTTTCGGGAAAATTGAGGAGGCACGGAAATTGGTTCGTGAAATGCACGAACACGGCTTGAAAGTTAGTGTGAGTTTGTACAATTTGATTATCAGAGGCTGCATGAAAACGGGTTGTGCGGTGATTGCACGCTCGGTGTTCGACGAAATGTCTGACAGGGATGTGCCGCCGAATGGTGACACGTATTGGGCGGTGATTTCGTGCTTTTGCAAGGTGGGGGATATGGATAAGGCGATGGGGGTGGTGAGTGCAATGCAGAGGAGAGGGATTGAAGTGGACGGGCCTATTCTAGGTGCGTTGATCGGCGGTTTTTGCGAGAAGGGCATGATTTGCGAAGCTCATCGGTTGCTTCTCGTTGCGCAGATGAGAGGGTTTAGTGCCGATTCGCGGGTGATTGAGAGGATAGCAATCGGGTTGTTTGGGTTGGATCGAGAAGCCGAGGGCAAGAGGCTCTTGAGCGTGATGGTGAAAAGAGGTGCAAAGCTTGAATGGCCTAGAGACAAAGGTTGAAAATAATGGGGTTTGTGAATGATTATAGCAGTAAATTGTGTTGTTCTTAATTCATTGATCTTTCAGAAACTGTACATAGAGAGGGGAAGGAAAAAAAAAACTTAAAATTCCAGTCGCATATTATATTTGAAGCAATTAAAAAAGTACTTAGCACCTAACTTCGTGTATTTGTGACTGTGCATTTGTCTCATGAATTTTTATTTTCTTGGAATCAATTCTGTACGTAACACGATTTTAATAGATATATGAATCTAGTTTTATCTTTTAGTTTGTAATATTCACTTTCGAGACTATGTTACTACTTGAAGAATGGGAGCCCTGCTAAAAAGAATAATCAAGGGGCAAATATGAACTAATATGAAAAATCAAGGGGCTAATTAACTACTAGATATGAAAATAAAGACAAGAAAATGACTTTCTGTAACGGGATATAGATCATTAAGCACATGTGATCATCGTCTATAAAGCACTGTACACACGGGGATCAGCCAAATACATAACAGCCCCTCCAACGAAACCCCAAAGAAAAGTAAAATAACATTAGCATTCCCTCACACAAGCCCCGGCTCTCGAGGAGGCCCGGAAAGCATGGCCTCGCTCAAAATGGAGCCATGTTTCCCGAGAGCCGGGATGCTGTGGGAGCGCCTTCTGCCTTTGAAACTGCTCGGGGAGGGCGGTCTTGTCTCTTTTCTCTCAGTGATTAGAGAGGAGTAAGAGCAAGGCGGTTCGGAGGACAAGGGCATGCTTTTGGTGCGGACAAAATGGTCCGTGTTCCGTCTCCGAGATGATTGCTCGCCGGAAACCGGAGTTATCTTGTCCTTGGCTTCTTCTTCGTCTTCCGACCAGTACCCATTGTCCATACCGTCCTGCATCGCCAGATCGTCATACTCTTCGTCCGATTTGGTTGATTGCTCATCCACTGAGCCCACCTGTATTATTTTTGAAAAATAATATAAGTTATTCTATTCAGCAATAACTAATATTAATCTAGAGTAATTATACACAACACCCCTTCATATTTTAAAGCTAATGCATTTCATCTCCTAATTAATTTTGTATACTTTGCCCACTGAACTTTCACCAATAATACAGGCTGACCCCAAACTACTTATTTTGGTGCAGACTCGCCCCTATATTGTGGGGGTATTACTTCCCAAAATAAAAACTCAAAGGGAATATATGCATCATGATAAAAGTGGACCAAAAAAAATATTCAGGAGTCACTTTGCCATGTTATAAAAAAATAAAAAATAAAAGAAATTCCAATCAATTTAAAATAATAAAATTATCAAGTGACTATCCGCTCTATTATACCTCTTCAGCAAGGTGTTTGTCATCATCGTCGCTGAAATCCTCGTCACTGCCGGCCTCGGGCTGATTGTCAACTTCTTCATCACTTCCATCAACTGATAATTCCTCCTTCAGCTAAAGAAGAAGACAATAACCAATAAAAAAAAACATGTACAGACTAATTTTTTTTTTTAAATGATTTTAATATGTATTGAGTTTTTCACCTCCTTCGAATGAGCCTCGGGCATCCTCGGCGAGCTGCAGCCGGAAGAGTAATACTTACTACCAGTTTCTAGCCCCTCGGGTCTCGACTCATCGATGCTCCCAGCATGGCTGGTCCCACCATCACTAGGCCAAGCACTAATCCCATAAAGCCCGAATTGAAGATTCACTTGCTCGGCCTTACCGATCTGTTCCCCGTTGCTCAACAAAGGCTTCCCATTTACGTCAACGGCTTCAATAGGCCAAGCCTTCGCCACAGACCCATCGGTGTTCACGAGAGTAACTAAATGCCTCGACGAACCTTGTCTCTGAATCAGCTGAAACATTCCCTTCGAGCTGAGAGAGTTCGCCGCACACTGATTTCGGTACTCCTCATCAACTAAAGCGACTGTGTTAGTTGTCTGGTCGTAGAGTGATTCCCCAGCCTCGCGTCTTCGAAGGGAACTGAATACTGTTGCATGTATTGCTGCCACACTCTTATCGACGTTAGTGTTATTAATTTTGGGAACGAGATGCTTGTCGGCTCGCTTGCAAAGATAGTCCTGGATTGTTCTGATGTTACGAATGTACTTCACGTATTTATTCTTGGCTGGATCGAGCGTCATGTACTTTGCACGGACTGCAAATCGTTCCAAGTGTTTTTCCTCGTTCGCGATGTATATCATAAATGGTATGATGGAAGGGTGTTTCTTCATCAGACCCATCTGCAGAATAACAATGAAATTTAATTCCAACGCAGATATATAAAAATATAATCACGTAATGCAATAAAGAACTATAATATTTTACGAACCACGAAATTAAGGCTCAAGTGAACACCCTCAACGACCACCGACTCTTTCCTTTCCTCCCACGAAGTGATGAGCCGATCGAGACTGTCAATGACCATCTCACTCTGTGCCTTGTAACCTTCAACAGCCATCTGCTTTCGACTGAGCAACTCAATAGCAGAAGAAAAAACTTCCGACTTTCTGTTATCGGTGGAGAACCCGTCCACTACTTCCTCCTTGGGAATGGCACGTGATGTTCCGGCCAACTTCACGGCTTTCCTATTAGACTTTGCTTCTGCGACAGCCACGGGATCCAAGAATTCCCCCGCATGATAGGTTGAAGCCCATAGAAGAGGATTTTGCTTCTCGTCCACGAAGCTTCTCATCATGTGCCGAATCGAGTCCGTTGATATCACCGTCGTTATTCCCAATCTGCTACCCTGTAATATTACAAAGGTGAAAGCTATTAAAACGTGTCGGACAAGAGAACATTAATCTGAAAGCGTATAGCTAGGCTTTCACAAGGTAAAAAACTAGGCTCTAAAAGCATACAACTCGGAATTAATGAAATTAAATACCAGTAACGCGGACAAAGTAGATTTGCCACAGCCACTAGTGCCACACAACAAGACAGTTACAGATTCCTTCTTTTCTCGGATTCTGCAGCGACGAAATACCATAGCCTTTAAGTAAATAAGAAAACGTGCACGTAAAGTGAGAAGTAAAAAAAAAAAGGTAAGACTCATGAGGCTTCAAAGCCAGTTCGACTACATTAACAAGAGAGGGATTGTTCATCTGAAACTATGCATTGAATTAACTACTGCTTGTCAAATGAAACATAATAAATCTTCCAAAGAAGCTCGCAGTTTAATAAAATCATGTACGCGATATCGAGGTATAGAGAGATCGGATCTATACCTGCATGCCAATATCAGGTCAGCCCTCTGGTTGGGACCAACATACTTGTATTCCGCCAAAGCACCGCAAACAATGTTTAGGAACATCTCTCTCATAACGACAACGGTTGTTCGCCTTTTATACAATTCAAAGGGTATACTCCTATCGGCTTTTGCCGAAGCAAACAGGTCTGCGGTTTCCGATTGTCCTGTTGAAGCATTCGAATCTGAATTATCTTTCCCATCAACGGAACTTCCGTTCCTGCTTAACTCAAACACTCTCTGGCTTATCTGTAAACACGAAAACCTCTAGTATAAGCACGGTATCACATCTAACAGTAATGAAAAGAACCAATTTTGACCAAAACAATGCGTCAACAAATTCAAAATAGAGTCAGCATTTTGAGTTGAAAGGGTCGTTCCTGTTCAACAAAAATCAGCAGCTTCACAAATAGCCATGGATATTTGAAACGAATTCTTTGAGAGCGACAGATTTTCTTATCAAATTCGATGATTTCAAGAGCCTTCGTTGACCAAAAAGAGAGCGGAAGAACCATTCAACGAGATTACGTAACCATTAAGACTTGAAACAGTGAAAATTCAGAACCTCCTGAAACTACGTTACCATGCAAATCCAGATCCGAAACCAAAAAACCCACAAAATTTCTCGATTCTCATTGAATTTCCCCAAACGAAAACCTAACGCGACGATCATCGACTGCACTAAGAATTAATCTAAAGAAGCTTGCCTTGAATGCATGGCGAGCTTTGCAGCCCATAAGCTGCAAGGTGCTCTGAAGAACAGACCGCGTGTATCGAAACGACTCCTTCCCTTTCTCTCTCTTGTCCTCTTCGTCCACCACCACTACGTACAGCAACTTCGTAACATCCGCCATCTTCTCCGCTCTGCAAATCCGCAAAAAAAAAAAAAATCTGCTTCGAATCAGGAAGCGCAATCGCGCGAAAGAGAAGAGACGCAATGCAGGACTTACGGCAATGCGATCGGAGTCAGGGGAGAGGGAAAGCAAGCGCTAGGGTTCGAAAAGGAAGCGCCATTTTTGAAGAGGAAGATCTGAGTCGAGCATTGGGAATCGTCCTCGTCGTCCTCGTCGCGCCTGTCGCCTGGCTAGGCCTCCACGCAGCGCGCAGAGCGACGCACAGACAGACACGCACTCTCTCTCTCCTCTCCTCTCTCTCTCTGTCTGTCTCTTTCCGCGTCTCTCTCCTCTCTGAGTAAATTACGAAACTGACCCTGGCGGGGAGCGGAGTACGAGCTCTGCGTGGGTTGCGGCAGGGTTAATATAGGGGAAACCGGCGAGGACTTGGAGTTGGAACGGGGTCAAGCCTCCGTGGGACCCACTTATGGGATCTTAAATATGAAATATGAATAGATAAATATTATTTTTCCTTTCGGTTTTTATTTTTTTTATTTTTTAGAGTGTGTTTCCGTGATAACCGCAATGGATTTATTTTTCTTAATTTGGACATTTTAATATTGATGATATCTAATTCTACAGATTGAATTAGTTTGTTATAAAAGGGCATTTTATTTATACTATAAATATAATATTTAGAGAAATTATTATGATAACTATATTGTTCTCTATTCGGATGATCAGTAATAATTGAAAATTTTAATTGCATCACTTTTTATTCCAGAAAAATGTAAGACTTCGCCACTACCGAGTTTTTTTTTTTTGTCATTTCAATTAGTCCTGTAAATATAGAACAGAACTCGGATCCGGAAAAATCCGGAACCGGATTTTCTGATTCCGGATTTATTCCGGAAAGCAAAATCTGGTTCCGGATTTTGTTCTGTTTTTTTTTTTAACATATAAATTATAAAGTATAAACCGGTTTGATTTCAATTCAAAAATTATTCAGTATATATATATATATAGTCATTCTGCATTTTTTTTTTCAAAATTATGGATGTATTCTTTAATAAAGTAATATTATTGTCTAAAATTATATTTACTCGCATTATAAAATATATTCATAATGTTAAAACAAGCTGGTATAGTTCGGTTGAATTCTTAATTTTTTTAATATAAAGCATAGAAATAAATTAATCTAATCAATTAGATCTTTATTTGTTTATTCTGATCAAATAATAATGTTCAAATTAAATAGTTATTATTATAATTTAATAAAACTGACATAATTAAGACAAAATTTTGAACATTGGATGAAAAAAAGAAAAAGAAAAAAAGATCTTTAAATCCAAGTCTATTTAGTATTTTTCCATATCAAAATGTAAAAACAAAACTTCGGAGTCTCATACCCACATTGTTTGTTACTTTGTTTGTTGTAATGTTGATAATATCAACACCTTACGCGGAGGTTAAACCGTTAAAGTAAGAAACTGCACACTTATACGTATTTGTAAAAAAAAACAGCTTAAATATTTGAGCACTTGAATTACTAAAATATGAAATCATGTTCAGATATTTGAAAAATAAAAACAAGATAAAAAGAAATTATTGAATTATATTTGCTCGTATCAGTTTATTTGGACTAATTAAGTATTGAATTGATGCCTTGGCAGTTGGGAATTAGCATTGACTTGGAAATTGAGGTGGTCAAATGTTAGAAGAACCACAAATTAATGCCTTAATCTCATTTTCTTATTGAAAAAGGATTATTATAATTTGTGCGTTATTATATTTCTAGAGAAAGAAAAAAAAAAGCACAATAAGGATCTAAGCATTTAAAATGCCAACTAACTTATTGGCTCCTAAATTAACGACTTTAACTAATCTTGATTTTGTTGCCCAATATTTTATACATTATGGACATGTCATCAAACTATTATATTGGTCTTCCCCTTCCCTACGCACGCTTAATTTTATTATTATATTCTTTTTCGCATTATATTTATATACAATAGATATTTTAGGAGACTAAAGTAAATAAAAATTACGTGTGAGAGCCTTTGATTACATTCATATCAATTATGATCGAAAATAAGTGCAATTAACAAAATTTGTGTAAAAAATAATTGCGCTCGTCAATTTTTTTTTTACAAATAAATTACTGAAAATTCGAGTATTTGAAGTTTCGAACACTTCATCCTAATACAATCTTATTTTAACTCTATTTGCTAAAAACAATTCAATCTCAGAGTTGATATAACTTTGTGGCATAAGTATTCAAAGATTTGGGATTCGACCTATATGGGCTCACATGAGTAAATGTGTTGATTCACGGTATTGATTATGGAATCATTATTTTGTTCTTTATTTTTCATTTATTTTGTTCTTTATTTTTCATTCGATAGTTATAAGTTTCTCGTCGATTAAATTTCATATACGAGATATACATTAATGAGTGTATATTCTCTTCTCTATATATATAAAAGAGAATTCGACCTCTCCTCCACACACAAGAGAGAGATCGAATTTCCCAACATTCCCGAGAGTCTTTGTCCATTTCCAATCGTCGATAAGGAATTAGTATTCCGATTCGGTGATTTCCGTTCTAGAGAGAAGTTTCGTTAGCGACGTGGTGAACTACTTAGAGGCCGAACACTTGAGTGGCTTGTGATCGATGGAGCAACGAGGAGCAAAACGGTGGTGGCATGGAGCTAAACGATGGAGACGGTTAAATCTCTGATATTGACTCGGAGATCCGGTTCGTGATAAAATACAAGGATTCGTCTAAATAATTTATTATCGAGGATTTTCGGAATTTCAGCTTTCGGTGATAAAGTTACATTATTTGAGACCTATGTATTAGATAACCTTACGTATCAACAACTTAATTTGAAATGTTAAGGATTCGTGTCATGACTTGATCAACAAAATAAAAAGAATTGTATAGCAAGTATTCAATAAGTTTGCACGTTAATATTTGACCAAGAATCACATGCAGATGTAGCGATGTGCTATTTTGTTCACACTTTAAAATATAATGAAACTGAGCATAGTTGCAGTTACCCATCTTAACTTTGAAATAACAGGTTAATCTTTTTAACTTTGTATTTTTTGACATTTTAGGTGCGGAATTTTGAAAATAATACAAATACACTTGTGTGTATTGAGAAGGTTGGGATGTTATTTTCAAACTTGACAGACTAGCTGCAACTCAAAGCTCGAAGATGCTGACGCCAATTACTTTTAAAAAAGTAAATTATTACTTTTTTTTTTTTTTTATCGAATTACTTACTGATTCTAAGTATGTTATATACGAGATACGGATTTCAGTCTCTTAAAACTTTTGCCATAAAATATAGATCTAAACTTATTGAATTCGCCTGAATATTCTATAAAAGTTTTGGATTCACCTGAAACAAGAATGTTATACCATATTCTCATATCTTAAACTGCACTTTAATATCGTAAATCTGATTCATTAAATCATGATTCCTCGAAAATCTAAGCAGTTTAATACAAAGGAATTAAAGAAGAAAAAATCATAAATTTTAGCTTCAATATTTTCCAAAATTAAAATCAAATCAAAACCCCAAATTTATCAACCTAAAGAACATAGAAAACTTTACTTGATTAAAATATCAATTCCCCAAATTGTCTACTTGGTAGAAAAATACAAAACGCACGTGAAAACCGTTGACCAGTCAATGGCATAGATGGGATAAAAGGGAAAGTGGAAGGGTGTTTGAGTCTTTCCCGAGCTAGAACGAGGTTTTGGCGTTATAACTTAAAAATAAAAGGGATAATAGCGGTATAAGTCCTCAACTTTTATTCAATTGGGGCGGTATAGCCTCAATCCTATTTAATAGCGGTATATGTATCAAAAAATGATTTTCGTTCATATTTGACTAACGGAAGTAGTCAACGTTTGCGTGGTCAGCTTCTCATCAACATGGACGCCACGTAATCCGACATGTCACCATACACGTCATCCTCGCGTCATCAAATTTGATGCAATCGCCATTAATTTTGCATTAAATTTGATGACGCGACGCGAGGATGACATGTATGGTGACATGTCGGATTACGTGGTGTCCACGTTGACGAGAAGCTGACCACGCAAACGTTGACTACTTCCGTTAGTCAAATATGGACGGAAATTATCTTTTGATACTTATATCGCTATTAAATGAGGTTGGGACTATGCTGCTCCAGTTGAGTAAAGATTGAGAACTTATGCCGCTATTATCCCAAAATAAAACCATTCACTCCAACTCCCTCACACGTGTAGTCTTCACTCCCACACGTGTAGCCTTCGACAATGCCAACACGACAATACAACACACGTGTTCAGCATGCTCTGTCAGCAAAAGTGCTAAAACGACACGAAACTCAAACAGGTTAATGCCAAAATTGTTTGTTACTTCAAAACTTATCGTTTTATTTTTCATTTATTTTTAGGTTTCTTTAATAAGATAATGAAATGGTCGAGGCACGCGAGTCAAGACTCGAGACTTTGGATTTTCCGTCCAAATTTGATATTTAATTTTATTGTCTGCTCTGAGTTATACGGAAAAAAAAAAACTGAAGCAATTTGGCATTTAATTCTAAGGATTCAAATATTGGCACTTATTTAAAAAAAAAAATGTAATTTCGACGAGTCACTGATTTATCGATAAGGTTTAAACATTTATGACAAAAGTTTTTATATTATATATTTATGAGTTATAGTGTAATTTTATATAAATAATACCTGTAAATTATTATAAATATAGAGTTACAATTATAATTTAATTGGAATATTTTACTTATCGTGACGTGGAGAATGTGTTCTAAAAAAGCCTAGATGAAAAAAAGTCATGCATGAAGATCTAGGCTCGGTACTCAGGCTCCTCGCGGGGATTATCGCCTCAAATATTCATTTTTGTCTGTTTTTGAGCTATAGACCACATTTTTGTTGCACATATTAATTTGCGGTTTTTTAGTGGCATATCAGTGACGATCCTCAGTTTTGGAAAAAACGACAACAATATATGTAGGTATTTAAACCGCATACCTTAAAATCAAGGGCATACAGGCTTTCGGCGTGCCCACGACATCCGTCGGTTTTTAAAACCGTTAGAATTTTTAAAACCATAATTTTTAACGATATCCATAGGCTTAGTATTATTACTGTTAATAAAATAATTACAAACTAATTCTTTTTATTCGGGAACGGAACTTAGCAAGTTAGCATAACTCATAGGAGACCGCTACTCTTGATTACTTTTGCACTTTATTTTTTAATTTGGTGGCACTATCGGCCAAGATTACATGTACTCACATTAGAAGATATTTGTCATTGAAAGAACAACCGGCACTATTGGCCGCAAGCGTTATCGGCCAGATTACAAATATTATGCTATTTCTGCGTCTCAAGGGATCAAACTCAATACCTCATGAAAGAGTCGTATTATAGTGAGTCTACCACTAAGCAAAACAAACTTAGTTTTAATTTTACACTTTATTAAATACATGTGACTACGAAGAAAAAATAAATTGAACTAAGACTAATACATTAGAATTGGCTCTTTATAAACGGTTAATACATGTCTTTTGGATGATTTTTTTTTTTTTACCTCTTTATTCTAGATTCTTAGTTTTTTTTTTGTTTTTTTTTTTTATAGATTCTAGATTCCTAGTTTTTTTTTTAATAGATTCTAAATTCCTAATTTCGTCTACGCATTTATTGTTGCTAAAAATCAAAATCAACCACTAAGTCTAAATACTAGTTCCGTTTAAAAGACTCAATAATTTTTTAACAATGACATGAGTACACTTGGAATACAACTAGCAAATTCGATAAGTAGAATAGGATTTCAAACAATGTTATAACATAAACATAATATATGAAGATGGAATGTTTACCACCTCTGTGGAATGATTGACACGACACGTCATATAACTAATTTAACAGAAACAATTACATTGTGAATTGAGTATTGACTATTGACTTATAAATTGAGAAAAATCAGGGATCCACATAAAAATACAAAAAAAAAATGTAACTTATCCTCTAAATGTTGTATTCATCCATGTTCCAAATGTGAATCTTAATATTACAAATGTGAATGAAAATGAAAGATAATTTTTCTCGAAATATGGACAAATAGGAGCTCACCCAAAAGCCATAGACGTCAGAACATATACGAGTCAAAGTCTCGAAGTAATAGATTAATTTGAGTTTATTATTTTATAATATAGTTTTTGTTAATAATTTAGTGATTATTGAATAATATCCATGTAGATATTGGAATGTTTGAAGATTAAGGTGCTGTTTGGTAGACAACTTAAACTGTTTTTGTTTTCTTTATTCATAATTTTATAGTTGTAGTGTAAAAGACTTTTGCAGTTGTTTTGAAATAACTGTTTGGTACACATTTCTGTTTTTTATTTTTTTAAAATAAAACAACAGAATAATTGTTTGGAATTCGATTTGATTTTTTCTTGAAAAATTAAATATTTAATACATTAATAAAATATAAAAATATTATTACATTAATAATATAATAACATAAATATCATGTTTAACATATCAAAGCTATATACTATATAGTCTAAATAATCAGGTTTAACATGCATCAAAAGTAAAATATCTCATGCATTTTATTCTATTATTTTTCACGAACAGTATATTAAACATAGTATTCGCGTGAATTGTATATTCACGACAATAGGTCGTCCGCATTCATTTTTCTAGAGTCATCACACAAGTAATTTATGTCCCAACATCACATAGATCAAGTCAGATTCGGCATCGGCACCGGCACCGGTGTCGCAGTTAGCTTTGGTGACTCAGTTGACATCGAGATTTTGAAGGTTCAATGGTGAAGTTTAAAGGTGAAAATTTGGTATCCGTTTTTCGGTTTTGTCTCTGTTCCGGTACCAATCCCAGATCGATTTAAAAAAAAAATCCAAGAAATTTAATATAAACCCAAGAACTGGTACTTCTTGGTTCCCATTTTTAGAACTGAGAACCATAAACGATGCCCTAAACAAATATTCCCCGATTTTTGGTACCGGTTTTGATTTTAAACTACATGTCATTTTTTTAGTTAGTGAATTTTAAACTTTTATTGTCGTTTTTATACTATTTGTTATTTTTAATTTTTAATTTTGAAAAATACATGTGGTTTTTAAGACAAACACTTTTAAAACCGAAATCGGTACAAAAATAAAATTCCCGATTTTTTCTTCGGAACATGAACGAAAAAAAAAAAAGAGTTATTTCCCGGTTCCCGGTTCTAATTTTACTCCTAATGAAGTCGATAGAAATAAGGAGTGATGAAAGAAAAAACTGAGTGAAAAAAACAGAAAACAACAAAAATCTGTATTTGAAAATCCTTAAGAAAAACAGAATAAAACTTGAAATGTTTTAGAGTTCAGTTTGATGAGTTACATACCAAACAGTCATTTATTTTTCTCAGTGTAACTGTACAAGTTAGAAAACTAAAAAATTGTTTTCAAGTTATGTTCCAAACACAGCCTAAGTCACTTCACATGTCCCATCGCATCTTTGGGCTGTCCACATTTGAAAGTCAAACGCTTGTAATATTGACGTAAATAAGCAGACTTTCGACTTGGAGGACCAATTCTTCCCATTTTTCACAAATTCTATTCAAAAATGGTTTTCCACTATGAATAATTTAGCACTATATCTGAAGATTTCTGATTTTTTTTTCTTTTCTTTTCTAGTTTAGGTGGGATTGGTTTTAACTTATGACCATGATATAAGCTTTAATTGAAAAGTTTGGCAACTAGTTGCCGTGCCCGTGTATGTATGGGCGATTCTTGCGAGAACAATTCCGTCTAATCCGTGTTTGTCTAGGGCGGCAACAGGGGCTATACCGCACATATATTTTTTTATAAATAATAAACAACGGGTTGCTTATCTTATCTGAGAAGAGTGGGCGGGTTTTGTCTCTCCTATTCATCTATATGAGCGGGCAAATTATGTCGAGGTCCATTTTGGCTGCTAGTTGCCTACATTTTTCATCAAAAGAAAAAAGTGAGTTACATGATAATCAACTGTGCCAAGTACTTTCTTTTAATTTTAGAGTAATGTTATTGATCACGATTATCGCATTCGCATTTGGTTAAGATTTTACTATACAGTCATAACTACGTTTTGAAGAGTTCAAGTAGAGTTACTTTATTTATTTCTCAAAGCTTGAAGATTTCAAAGTAATATAGAATTATACGTATATCATGGGCCACTAGGTACCGAAAATATCCATCACTCTTTTGAGTCTTCTATGTTGCGCATGGTTTTCACAAATACACTTATATGGGGCCGATACCACAAAAATGTCACATGATTTCAATCAGAAGATAAAGACAGAGGAAATTTCAAAATAAAAAAGAACGAAAAGGACATCAAGTATCATATTATATATATAAAACGCAAAGTAGATTCCATTTCAGAATCTGTTTTCCAGTAATGTAATGAAAAGGAATCTCATTCCTCACCTGTCTCTGGGCATAGTTAGGCTCACAATTAATTGGGTAATTATTATTGGTTCTTTTTCATGTGAAAGCTACTTTTCTCAGCTTCTTTTTTTGATCATGACTCATCCCTTTTTTTTTTAATAGAAAAAACTTATTCATAGCCTCTTTATTTGTTTATCAAAACACAATTTTGATCAACATTATACTTGGAATATCCGTTACTCCAATAAATTTTTGCTCAACTTTTTTTTTTGTCTTTGGCAATATATTTGTGAAATATTCATGGAAAAGGGAATCGGAATAATTGACGATTTTGTTGGCCTTTATTAAAGTAGTGCAAGGTTAATAATTCTCCAAAGTACACACTCTTCTTCTTTATCACATGCAAAAAAAAATATTAAAATTGAGGAGCTTGATCTTGATGCTTATTAACGAAGTTGAG
Organism: Parietaria judaica; assembly: GCA_954871525.1. Classification (NCBI taxonomy): domain Eukaryota; kingdom Viridiplantae; phylum Streptophyta; class Magnoliopsida; order Rosales; family Urticaceae; genus Parietaria; species Parietaria judaica. The sequence goes on from OX940862.1 coordinate 15,005,096, forward strand.
TGATAAACGCCAAAAGGGAAAATTAGAGGAACTATGATGCCTATATTAAGAATTCAGGGTTCTGATATACTACTTATCCTAAAATTTGAGGTTTTTTTTGGAAGATTATTACTGCATGATAATTTTGATGGATTTTAAACTAGCAAAACCTGGTAGGTCGAGCTTGATGGGAAAAGTCTCATTCGTGAACATCTCTATAACTTACTATAAAAGATTCTTTTTTTAAAAAAGCTCTTACAAAGTTGAAAAAACTAAACTAATAATCGTTACAAAAAAAAAAAAAAAAAGAGTCCGTAAAAATAAGGGAATTTGGTATTTACATATTTATGAAAAATTATGACCATTTTTTTTTGTATAGAAGTAAATTTATAAATTCGTGAATTTTTATAAAAACATTCGTTGATGTTATATTATTTTTAGAAATAGTTTAACATTAAAAAAAATAATTAAATATGAAAAACAACTTTACTCCTAAACTAACATTATTTTACTTCCAATTCTTATAGACTACTTTTTTTCAAAATGACCCAACTAAAATATTCATAATCAAACTCATCAGCGTACTCGTAAAATCGGACTATCGGCATCAACATTTTTTCACTTGTGTCATGGTAAGTTTGATTCACAATTGCCAGTTCATACCTCACTTGAACACTCGAAAAGAAGAGAGAACTGTGGATAAAATTTAGACTAAATAACACGAAATCTCATTCCGCAAATGACGCAAAATTTCACAAAATTTGCAAGAATGAAAGCCGCGATTCATTTGATTTTGAACCTATGGCTACAAAGCTCATACTCTCATTCTCCTTTTACCTATTTTCCTTCTAGTTAACAACCATTTATCGTATTCTTAATCTTCCCATCGCTCTTGCTAAAATTATCGCATTTCGTTGATCAAATTCTTGGAGCTGTACCACAAGAACGAAACGAGATTCAGATTGCAAATCGAATTTCTAAATCTTTTTTTTTTCAGACATTAATTAATAATTACCTCCACCAATTGTTGCCTCAGGCATTCGCTCAATTGAGTATTTGTGCTGTGTGAGATACATGATTGGCACGCCGGGAATCTGTGAAGCACACAAGAGAACGGTTCATATAAATGTAATCTCGGCATTCCATGCAAAGCCAAAATATTATTTAATTTATTACTGATTATGTATCGTACCTTCCGGATTCTTCGCTTCAAATCTCGATCACAAGTCGCAACGATGTAGCACTTATGCTGTTATAAACACAGTAAATTTAGTTATAACGAGATGATTCGTTTATATCTTAATTCCCTAGTCTAGTCCGGTTAAGGTAAGATGTGAATGAGGTATAAACCTCTCACAACTATTTATGAATCTGCGTATGTTGTTTGAGCCGCATCAAGATTTTCTACAAGGAAGTTTCCAAGGGAATGGTACGCTTAATTTATTTTGTTATGAGTTATTATGTTATTTTTAAGGTCATTTATGTTTTAAGCATTAATGGTTTTTTTTTTATGAGTTGCAATAAGGGAATGATTAGGAAACCTAATCGCTCCTGTATAGTCATGCATAGGGCTTTGTGACGTGGTTACATTTTGTTTTGTCATTTTAACTCTCGAATGAATAGTCATTTGGTTTATTGTTGATTCAATAAAGTATTTGGTATTCATCTTTGGTGAATAAAGTTGACTTAAGCATTCTTAACACTGCGTTTCCTACCGGGTTCCTATAGAAAAGCCTAAATCAAGGAGTTTCATAATCATACCTGGGTAACTCTATCAACAAGACAGTCATCAGCATAGGTTCCTTTGTGAATACACGGTAATCTCTCGAAACGAGGATCCTTGGCAATCCTTAACGTAGAAGATACCAATTTCACACATTAAGTCATAAACGAAAAATAACAACAGGCTAGATTCGTTTGATATGAAGCGGCTATCATAGAGCAAAACATATGCTAAAATACAAATGAACAATGAGTAATGTATTTATGTTCATTTAAAGGTAATGGTAAACTTAGAAGCTTTTCCCCTTGTAGTTTTCCTCTCAGCTATCCCTAAAATGTTAAAAGTAAAATTCCGTCTTCGTCTAACACAACAACCGGAAATGAATTCTATTGGCTAAGATTCTCAGAGACATGCACCCAAAACCAACATAGTAAGAACAGCGAAAGATTCATATAGAGAGCCATACCTTAGGGCAACACGATACTTTTGACCCAACTTCTCAAGCTCGGCCATTACACAGTCGGTGATGCAAGGCGTGCCTATAATTCATAAAGAAATAACTATTACATGCTAATTTTTTTTTTTAAAAGGTTATTTACTTTTCAGTTTCTGCGTCTCTCACAGAATATGAACTACTTTAACTGACTACGAAACAAATATAGGTGAATTATTTAAGAAAAAAATGTTTACGATTCTCACTCTCAGTAATATATATGAATACATATAAACCACTACGGCACTACCGACTGTAATCTTGCAATTGGCAAGATAAATTGAGTATATATATGCCTTACAATCTGATATGAGTAAAAAAAAATGCATCATAACTCTTATTTTTCCCAAGCTTACGAAAATACCCTTATTCTAATCAGTCAATCTCAATGTTGTGGAGAGTTATGGGGCATATCTTTCATTTAAACCCGATTACGAAGCATATCTACTCAGTTTTCCAATTGGCAATTAACATGTCCAAATCTAAGTATAGAACACAAAAACAAAACTATGCACCATTAAACGAAAAACCGTAATTCAAAGCTTACATTTTGCATACAAGCAGTCCATCATACCCTTCTCCAGGTCCAACTACAGAAAACGAGAGATTTATATAAGCACATTGACAGACTTGTAATCAAGGAGCTTCAAGTTGTTGAGCATATAGCAAAACCAATAACAAATTACTTTGTTCTGGATGGAGAAATTGATGAAATTGGTGTCGACCAAAACCCGATAAGGCGGTCCTAACGCAGTGTTGTGCTTAAAGAAGAGCGCCGATGAAACATTTGGCCTGAATTTCGCACACCAAACGTCAATTCAGAAGCAATTTTTAAGCTCCGAAATTCGGACATGGCAGAAGAAAAAAACTCAGCAAGTTCTACGAACACTTACACGTTTCTCGGAAGATTCTTTTTCGTAAGGTCCTTCTTATTAGGGTTTAGAACTTCCTCCTTATAGCTGAAATTCAAACCATTACACCATTATACACACACATATAGATACATATAATTCGAAAAAGTAAACAACAAGATATGCGACAATGGAAGAATCAAGAGCTTACTTTTTAATCGCTTTGGAGGTGACGATCTTCTTCATAACGGCAAATTTCGGTCCTTTCTTTTTGGCCTTACCCATCTTTCTCTCTCGAACGGGATTCAGATTGCACAATACGCGGACTGGAATTTTCTCGGGAAAATTTATCGAATTTTCTGGGGAAAACGGGGTTTCTCAGGGTTTAGCTAGACTGTGAAACTGCTTCTGGTTGTTTCGCATAAGAGAGAGACGAAGCTGACGTCAGCGCTAGGGCTTATTTGGGCTTTAATCAGTTAATGGGCCTACTTGGACTTTTAAACTCTCAAAATGGGCCGTGCATGGGAGTATTTAATATTAGTTTACTTATTTAAATTTTAAATAAGGGATTTAAAAAAAAAACTATTATTAATTTTCGTAGATAATATCATGTCATGTAAAAAATAAACCAATTCTGCTGTTAAATATTTATTACGGATAGAAGTGTATTTGATAAAATAATTATTTTTTAGAAATATTAATTTTAAATATCAATTCTTTATTAATAAATTTAATAAAAGTATTTTTTTGGGGGTTTATGATATTTTATGGAGTTCCGTAGGGTTTTGGGGCTTTTAATAAAACTAACGTGTTCGATTTAATTATAAGTAACAAAACTAAGTAAAAAAATAGGGAGTTATCTGCGGATTTTTATAGAACATAATAATTTTGTAAGTCGTGGTAATTATAATATAACCAACTTTCTCTATTGTTATACACTCTTATAATAAGGCCGTAAATTGTGGAGCAAACTCTTATGAGATTTTTAGGGAGTTCCATAGGGTTTGGGGATTTTTAATACAATTACAATATTCAATTTAATTTAAAGTGAAAAAGGTATAAGTCACGGGCTTTCTGTAGTTTTTGTTGTGTGTGTGTGTGTCTGAAGTTTCTATAAAGTTATTTGTGGATTTTCATAAACAACCAAATAATTTTGTAAATCGTGGCCGTAATTTTTTGAACTACTTATTTAATTATAATAAGCTTTCTCTATCTGTTATAATCTTAAGGTCGTAAATTGTGGAGCAAACTAATATATAGTTACCTATTTTATCTTCCCACCCTTATAAAGAAGACCATATATACGCACTTTAAGCGTATAATACATATTAAAGCCATATATAATAGAGATAGTTTCTTATTCTTTCGGGATGGCTTTGAACTGCGAATGACGAAAGTTTTCTGCACCGCCTCCGTAGCCCCCTTTACTCGCTTAGGCGACGGTGTACAGAGGACGACAGATGCGGTCTAGAAAATCTTCGTCTCGAGCAAATCCGCACTGCAATATCGCTTCGGAGATTCGTTCTTGTTCTCCCAATTTCGGTAGTTTTATTTATATTAAACTAACGTTTTTTTTAATCTCTGGTTGTCTGTTTTACATACCAGAGTACGTGCATGCATGATAATTGTTTTATTTTTAATCTTGAAATCTTACATATTTGAATTAATTACTTCATTTGAAGAACTATAGAAAGTTATGACTTATCTAAGGGTAAAACCGAGACCCGGATTGAGCAATTTTTAAATCCGGTTGCGGTTAAACCGGCCTCCACCAGGCCCAATCCAACTTAGAAAATACCAACGTTTATGGGACTGAAACAAGGATTTAATTTTTATTTTTTTTTTTCTGATCCAGATTTACATCAGCCTCCGAAATCAGCACTGCTTTATTTAAGGAAAAAGAAAAAGGTTTTTTGGGACCAAAAAAATGAGATTTTAGCAATTTTTCGCACGGACTAGTCAAACCTGCCGCTATTAAAAATAAACCAGTTTTAATGGTACTAAAAACCAAAATTTTAGCCATTTTTTGGCCTGGTCATAGTTAAAAACCTCCTAAAACCAATCCTAGTTGTGGTTACACAAAGAAGCTTGTTTTTTAAACCGAAAACCAGGATTTCGTTATATTTTTTCAGGTCATTTTCCTGGAATTTTAGCACTTTTTTTTTGGCTTAAGGTAACCAAGCCAATGTAATACAAATTCCAAATGAATCAACATCACGATTTAATCACATGAAATTAAGCGAATGTTACAATATTATACTTCTTAAGCAAGAATCAATTATTGATATTATTAGTGTTCCCTAAGTGAGTCCATACAAAAAGATATGCCCATTGGACTTGCCTAGCTTCCCTAACACTCTCCACAGCCCAACAGGCTTCAACAGCTATCTCAATCTCGCACCTCGCTTACTTTTCGCGGCTTACACGGTGAGGCCTTGGGGGGCGCCGGCCACAGGGGCCTTGGGCTTGGCCTTCTCCACCACGATAGCCTGAGTCGTCAGCACCATCCCGGCCACGGAGGCCGAGTTCTGGAGCGCGCATCTCGTCACCTTTGCGGGGTCGATCACACCGACGTCAACGAGGTTCTCGTACTTGTCGGTCATCGCGTTGTAGCCGAACTCCCAGTCCCCGGCCTTGATCTTCTCCACCACCACTTCGCCTTCGACTCCCGCGTTTTGGGCAATCAGAGCGGCGGGTGACACCAACGCCTGAACCAAAAGTTGGGATCGTATCAAGCAAAAGAATCAAGAAGTGACATTCACGTGTAATAATTAGCAGCAATGCCCCTCCACTTTTTACATTGGTGCACCCTGCCCACTTAACTATATTTTGGTGTAAATACATCTTTTGGTGTTACAAAATTGACACACTACACTTATATTTTTATTTTTATACTACACTTTAAAAATATTACAAGTAATAATTTAATTTAATAAAGATAAAAAGAGGCAGTGCACTAATAAGAAGTTAATGAGGCATAATACTATAAAATACAAGGGGGGGTCAAAGTGCACCAAAGAATAAAGTTGAGGGGAATTTGTGCCAATTACTCATTCAAATAAGGACCAATAATATTTCGAAACTCTATTTCTGAACAAGTGTGACATGATAATACCATGAAAATATGATGGAAAGGAGCAAGGAGATACCTTCTGCACTATATCGGCACCGAGGCGCTCATCGTGATCCTCAATACCTTCCTTAATGGCAGGGATGATGGTTGAGAGGTGTACCAATGCAGCACCACCGCCGGGGACGATCCCCTCCTCAATGGCGGCAAATGTGGCGTTCTTGGCATCCTCAATGCGAAGTTTGCGGTCCTCAAGCTCGGACTCTGTGGCGGCTCCGACCTTGATGACAGCCACTCCTCCCGACAATTTGGCGATTCTCTCAGCTAGTTTCTCTGAGTCGTAAACGGAATCGGTTTCGGCCAATTCCTTTTTCAACTGGGCAACCCTTGTTTGCAACTCGTCCTTCGATGCAGCATCGGCGATGATGGTGGTGGAGTCCTTGCTGATTGTCACCTTCCTTGCAAAACCGAGCTGTTCGACTGTGGTGCTCTCAATCAGCAAACCTAGGTCGTTCGCCTGAAATTCAGCTCCTGGAAGACGAAGACCGAGAAATTAAATAAGATGACTGCAACTTAATTTAGGGTAATATTTCCACCAAAAATACATAGCCGAAAAAATTAAAAATCTACATAAAAAAATGTGTCTAATGAAAAATCAGTTGAATAACTACTACAGGCACCAGTTTTGGTCTTGATTAAACACCAAGCTGAAATACCAATATCGTTTACAAACATTCGGAAGTCGGATCATGATAATTTGTAGCTTAATAATCATATATGAACTAATTTCTTTGATTTTATGATAAAAAAGAAGAAGATAATTTGTAAGTAACCAAGACTCGTTTCTCACTTAGAAACCGAGTTGAAGATAAAAACGTTTCATAAATGAGTTTTTGATACAGAGAAGTATACATCTAGCATACCTGTCATAATGGCAATATCTTGTAGAAGAGCTTTTCTCCTCTCACCAAATCCGGGAGCCTTGATGGCAGCAACGTTGACTATGCCCCGCAGCTTGTTCACGACAAGGGTTGCCAAAGCCTCACCCGTGACATCCTCGGCAATAATGATCAACGGGGATCTCAATTGTGTGGTTTTCTCCAACAAGGGAATTATGTCCTTGATAGCTGTAATCTTCTGGTCGGTAACCAAGATCCTAGCGTTTTCGAATTCGACAATCAATTTCTCCGGGTTGGTAACGAATTGTGGGGAAATATAACCTCTGTCAATCTATATACAGCACCGAAACACCAAACAACTGTTTCAGTACATTGAAAGGTATACGGACGGAATAACAAAATAAGGGTTCGTAGTAGACAAAAACTAACCTCCATTCCTTCTTCAACTTCAACAGTGGTCTCAAACGAGGACGAAGACTCAATGGACAGAACACCGTCGGGGCCGACCTTGTCAATGGCATCAGCAATCATCGCTCCAATGAGATCGTCGTTGCCAGCAGAAATGGTGGCAACAGCTGCAATGCATCAAGTCCGTTTTCAAAATCAATTGTGCAGTTTAACCACGAAACTAATTAAAATAAAAGAATTGCCAATTACCTTTGATATCATCACGGCCCTTGACCGGCCTAGCCTTCTTCTCCAACTCCTCGATCAAACCCACAACGGTTTTGTCAATACCTCTCTTAAGCGACACGGGATTCGCACCCGAGGTAACACTCAAAAGCCCCAACTTGATAATCTCCCTGGCGAGAACCGACGCAGTTGTTGTTCCGTCACCAGCAGAGTCGTTGGTCTTGCTCGCAACCTTCATCCCCAAAATTGAATATTAATCAGGAAAAACACTTCAACGGAGAAACTCAATTATTGACAGAAAAAGCAATTGCCATATCAATCCAACCTCTCTAATGAGAGCAGCACCGGCGTTCTCCATGGCGTCGGGAAGCTCAATCGCACGGGCAATCGTCACTCCGTCATTGACAACCTTCGGGCTACCGAACTCATCCAACACAACATTCCTCCCTGAACAAAAAGCATCAGCTCCGGCGCCCAAACAAACCGCGAAGACGACGAAACAAGACCAATGCGGTTCACTTACCCCTCGGACCAAGCGTGAGTCCGACGGCATCGGCAAGCTTATCGATACCGGCCTGAAGTGCAGCCCTGGATTTCTGGTCAAACGCTATCTCCTTAGCGTTGGCCTTCACGACGAAGCGCCGGCTCGAGGTCCTGTAGCTCAGCCTGCTGCTCTGCGAGTCGATGCTCCTCCTCAAGCTCTGCCACCAAACGGCATTCAATCAGACGCAATGCACGATAATTATGGCTTCAAATGCATCGCATTTCTATACAGTTAAAGTGAAGTAGTACCTGCTTGGGGGAGCAGAAGATGGAAGCGGAGGAGAGAGCATTGGTGGACGCCATGAACAGAAGCTCAGAGACTTGTGAGGTTTGCAAGAGAAATGGAAGAAGATAAGAGAGGTATAGTTAGGGTTTAGCTATATGGTTGGCGAGCGTATTCCAGAAGATTCTTCCTTCGTTTCTGTCTTGTCTGAAACCTTCCAGTATCAACGCTCACTTTTTTGGGCCCAAATCCATAATGGGCCCGGTTAAGCTTGTTGGGCCTTTTTCAAGACTCGGCCCAATTTTTGTGTGAATAGTAAATGTTGTGATAATCGACTTTAATTAGAGAACTAGTTCGTACAAGTTGTTTATTTTCCTACTCTTCTTGTTTGATGTGATGGTTATGAATGAATATAGAAGTGGGAGTATAATGCAATACAACGTCAACAATCCATAATATAGTAGATTTATTAATGGTTTACTTTTTTTGTAAATCCCCAAGGAGTAAGTAATTTATGAGAGGCTAATTCTAAATAAGGGGTGATTAATTTGGGAAAGACTTTGTTAAGTTTAAATAAATATAAAATATCTAAATACTTATAGATTAAAATGAAAGTTAGAACAAATTTTGAATATATTTTATAAGTTGGATTGGACTAAAGTCTTATTTGGAATACTATAGGTTTACTAATAATTTGCTTAATATAACGATACTTCATACAATAGATCATAATTATTCCGTGATTTTATTTGAATTTTCAGTTTGAACTGGACCCTATTATTCTTAAGCTCTTGACGACGCCGGTTCGATTATTCTTCGGCTCTCTCGATGACACCGGTGATCATAGTAAACAAGCGCATGGAAGGGAGATTCACGGCGAAGAACACCGGCAGCTGCATGAAGATGGAATTATTATGTAATTTGTATTACATAGAAGAGATATTAATTAGCATTTCCTCCTCTTTAATTGGTCAAAGACCTAGTCATGAAAGATTAAAAATGAGAATTAATTGGTTTTGGAGCCAAATGAAGAAAGTGAAACCAAAATATGCCATCATTTGAGAGCGTTACAGTGCAGTGCTTCCAAGCATTTAAGCACACTCCATAAGAATCCACAAGTGACAACCAAACCACAGGTTTCCTCGCTGACCAAGCATTTAAAACTCCTTTTCCATCTCCTATATAATCGAACTCGAACCGGAGAATATTTCAAGATTTTCCGAGTAAAAAATGCAGCCGTCCCGTGAGAGAACCCACCTGGCGAAGAGCGCTCTCCCCGACAAGAGCCGCCATAAGAAAGTGGACGGGCGAGATTGCCGCGTCCGTCTCCCGACTATGTGTGCAGCGCGTGTTTTTCAGCTGACCCGAGAGCTCGGCCACAAAACTGATGGTCAGACTATAGAGTGGCTTCTGCAGCATGCTCAGCTCCCGCCGGAAAGTGCAGCCACGGCCAGCTGTCCTGTTCCTGGCAATGCTTCCGCGACTGCTCCAACCGGAGCGGACGCCATTGCTCGCGATGGAGAGAGAGTATGCGAGAAAAGAGAACCGTCGGACTTCGACGATATTCTGAACGACTTCGGTGTGAAATTTACGGCTCATGAGATTGCGATTCTGCGAGAACTCACGTCTGAACTAGAGGAGGAAGATCAAAAGAAAGAGTAGATTTTTTTTCGAAGCGTTTTCGCTTCTGATCTGTTAAAGCATTGTTTCGAGGTTTAACTTTTTTGCTGATATACTTGTCGTCTTAACTAGTTGAGTTGAATCAATTCGTTTTTGCGGAGTTCCTGATTAAAAGAGAAATTTTATTCTCTAGATAATAGCAATGTGACAGTTACATCTTCGAACATTTTCGAATTCTGAACACAGAATGTACTAACATGTAAATATAATTTATTAGTAGATGCTTTATGGCATATGCTTAGGCGAGTTAGCAGCAGTTTGTTCATTCGCTTGCGACTTCTGCAAGTCCGAACTAATACGAGGTCGTCTCAGCAAATTTGTCGGTTTCCTCAATCACTGAAGTTCGTCGACGGGCTCCAAGTTCTGCTCCTGTACAATCCACCTCTTCTTCTTTTTCTTCTTCTTTGTTGTCGTCACATCAGATGTCGGTAAATCTAGACGTAAACCAGAAATATGCATTTTCATAAGCAAAATTTATGTTACCGGATCAGTCTCGTCAAAAAGTTTGACGTGCTTGTTCAATATTGGTTTCATTAATCACAGTTGCGATTTAAAAAAAAATGGAGAAAAAGTTAGAAAGAAAAGACAGTTACCTCCTTCGGGATAAATCGAGTTGTAATGCACTTCTGCCCAGAAGCTCAAGCAAATAACTGCAAAACACCGCAAATTGATCCCAAATATATCTAAAACATTGCAAAAAGTTTCCGAAATTTGGAAATGTTAAGGTAGTTCGAAACTGAAATCATTCAGAAGTTTTCTCCAGTTCATCTCATACAATCTCGTCTCATCTTCATTATTGAAAGAAAAACACAGGATTTCGAATTCAGATTGAGTATTACTCTTACCTTTTCTTGACTTTTCCGCGTTAGGAAGAATCTCGATGTAGCAGGTTTCCTTGAAAGAAGTCATGACAAATATTTTGACTCCATACTGCACGAGATCGTGAACGCGAATTACATTACCTAAAGCTAAAGAAAAATCAATATGACCAAAAATCAAATCAAATAGATCCAATGAAGAATATAATTTTAGATATATTTAGTCGTAAACCCGTAGTGTATAGATAAACGTATAATGTTGCTAAAGCATACCGAGTCTGCAGCAGCCTGTAGCGTGACATGATCACCCCATTCGCCGTTCCTATTAAATTAGTAACAAAGCGAAGCAAAAGTTAGGTTGAATTAAATCATTTGAAGATACATAAAGTTAAATGAGAAGCGTTTACTTTGACATCTTCTCCAAATAATCTCGGTAAGCCATGGGAACGTATCCTTCGTACATCTCCGGATATGACTTGAGCTGATCTTTCAAGGAAATGACGCAAAAAACAAGTTAAATACGAGGCACTTTCACGGTAAAAAGCCGCAGTTAAGTCAGAATACCTGGTTTACGATTTGTTGTCTCACAAACTTATGGTGCTCGGTAGTGCGATAAAATTGATCTGATAGAGCACGGAACTGGCAAATTTGCAGGATTGGAAATAAGATACGTGTAAACATTTGATATCTTAAGGCTAAAATAAACAATATATTAAATTCATAAAATGACTGGAAGAGGGTATGATATTAACCTGGCAGTTACCATCCCCGGGAACTTTGCGTTCGACCCATTTCCATAATTGCAACCTAATTATGAAGAAAGCCATTACTAGACATTACGATTTTGCAAAGTTAGGCAAGAAAAATGAAAAACGCTTCATCCGATAGTTTGTAACGGTGAAGTTTCTTTGCTATTACTAGGCCGATAAATTTTCTGCATTACGAAACAAACCGGAAAAGATTCAAGATCGAATGCTAAAAAACGGCACCTGTCTAGAAGCCTCTGATGATCCAGAGTTGCTTCATCAACCGAGGGTATTTCACCATTGATTCTAGGAACATGCTGCAACAACCAGCAACACAAAAACAACATACAAGTCTCAGAAAGCCGAGCACACACCTCGGAAACATTCATACAAACCCGCCTCTCGGTACATTAAAAACCCGGAACCGAAAAAACGCAACTCAAATCAGTCCCCGGTTTGTTCAACACACAAGGAATTCGTCACTGACTTCATTTCACCATTGAATTCCCAGATTACAATGACATATGATCTTACTGAAACCGAAATTGAAAAGGAAACAAACTCCATTGATGCAAACTTACAGGAATGGGAACCATCTGGTTCAACCTCTTGCCCACTTCTCCATCTAGAGCAAACTCATCATCGATGAGCCCCAGCGAGTACAGCCACTCCTCAGGGCTCGACGGTTCGCTCTCTCCATCCCCTGCAAAACCTCCAAACTCAGAATCATCAACCCCCCGAAACCCTAACCAACCGGAACCCCCGAGCCCAGCCACTACCAGATCCGTAATTCCCGACGGACCGGCCCGGCTCCGACCACTCCCGCGAGAAATCCGCGCCACTCTCGGGCCCCTCCAGCATTGCGAGCTGAGAGAGCTCCTCCTGGAGAGCGTGGGCGATGACCTCGTCGTTCTCGACGTTCCTGGCGTTATCCGAATCCGAAGCGAAGGCTTCGAAGTAGCGGTAATCGAGAGCGACGCCATTGTTGTTGCTGCCTCCATCGTCGTGATCTTGAATCACGGTCCCGAGGTATCCGCAATTGGAGTAAGGGTCGCAATCGAACAACTGAAGACCCCACCGAACCACATCAGGATCTTGCTCGTAGCTGAGCATCCCCAACAACTATATTATAATATATATATTTATGTATGTATAGCTTTGTGCAAAAGATCAATCAAGTATTAGTAGCTCCATCGCCAACTTTTTCTGTGAAAAACTTAAGAACTTTTCTTACATTCTCCCAAGATCTTCACTGAGAATAAGAATGCAAATATATATTATATATAATGGAAGAAGAACAGAGAGAAAAGCTCGCATACAATATTCGATTCGAACAAATGGTCCACATCCGATTTAGACAGAATGTAGAAATATAAAATAATAAAGGAAATAACTTCTTGGGGGGTGTAAATGTAATTATAAATTTAAGTAATTGGCACTCGTGCCCCCGAATTTTCATGTTGGTGTGGTTTCCTCTTTTAAAATTACGTTTTAGCACTAGTAAGTAGCAAGTACCAATGTACCGTACCACCATTCTACTTGGTTACTTACCCAGCAAAAATAAAATAAAATACTACCATTTTACTTTCAAATAATAGTAGGGATAGTAACGGTAAAATTCTCAAATTATATTCAGTTGTGTTGGCAAGCACTCATGGACTCGAAGTTCAAATGCCGGCAAACCGCAAATTGACCACAAGCTTTATTTTTGTAAGATTTTGAAAAACTACAAAGACCACAAAACCAATGGGTAAACCATGTAATTTTTTTCTTTCTAACAATAGTATTTAAAATTACATTTACAAGTGAGATATATTATTATGTGGGTTTTATGCGATTTGCGTTTATGTGCGATTTTTAATAAAATGACAACCTATAGTGTCGGTTTTAAACCACATACGTAACTCTAATTTGTGGTCCACCCATGGCACACCCCGGTTTTTAAAACCTATATGTACGCATGTTCATTAATTTTTTTTAACAGAAAATGATCGAAGATATCATATTATTGAATTTGGCACTTTTTTCTAATTATATACAAATTTGGATATCTGCCGGGGTACTAGATTACAGCTTAGATAGCTTTATGACTATTTGTTCCAAAATAATACATAAGCGTCAAACAACAACAAAAATACTACTTGATTGAAATAAGTCATGTATTGGTGGCTAAAAATAAACGGAGCATTTCTGTCATGAAAATAAAACTGAGAGGATAAACTACACAAAAGTAAAAAGTTGAAGGCCAGGAATTATTATTATTATATAAGACGTGGAATGAAATGAGAAAAAAGGGGGGGAATATATCGGGTAAAGCAGAATCGAGACGCCACGAGAGAATGGAAACGAATAAGACGGACGTCACGAGGTGGTTTTTATTTTATTTTTAATAGTTATTATTTAAATAATATCATATTTTGGCGTTGAGTGGGTAATTATTCAGAGCTTTCACTGTTTCTTGAGCTCCGTTCTCCGATATATTCTCTTCACAGCCCAATCTTTTTGGGGTTTCTTGTCTTTTCTTTTTTATTTAAATGTAACTTAATTATAAATATATTTCTTTGTTTTATGCCATATTCTCTGATAAAATATCTTCGTAGAATCGTACTGGTACGGTACGACCTTGACTTGACACAAGTTGTGCCGTTGTCAAGTCAAGAGAGTTGGCTCGGCTCCGGGAAAGGTTTCCCCTCAACGTTTTGAATTTTATACATATGATTATAGACGATCGGATGTTAAACTCTAGAACCTAAAAAAAATGGTGGGATACACATTTTAAGAGTTAAACTAGGGGTGTGCGGATATCCGGTTTTTCGGAATTATCCGAATCCCGATCCGAATTTCATGTGTTAACTACTTTTCCGCATTTATAAAGTTAGACATTTTTTTTTACTTACAGGTTAATATGACACACAGAATTTCAGAATTCCGATATAAATTCGGGACCATAAAGTTATGGTTTCGAATTTAACCGGATCCAGTTTAAATATGAAAAAATCCAAAACCATAAAATTTTTAGTCTAAATAAAAAAAAAGATTCATTTTTTCTATTGTCCAATATGAACTTTTTACGTTTTCGATCAACGACCAAATTTCAAAACTAATAAAAAAATTAGGGTATGAAACCAGAACCGAATATTTAGTTATGAAAAGAAAAAAAAATCATGATATAGAGTTCCGTATAAAACCTTGGTTTCAAAAAATCCAAAACCAAAAAATTATGATTCTATTTTTTACCCATTTTTTGCAAAACAGTTATATCGTAATTACAAGATTACCTATATGTGATTAGATCAGACTATGGGTGCAAATAATACCCGAAAACTGAGTAATTATCCGGAATCGAATCCGTATCCGGATTTAAAAACCAAAACCGAAATTGTATCCTAATTCCAGTTCCGGTTCCGGGTACCCGTATCCGCATTCAAAACCGGTTACGGGTACTGGGTAGTAAAATTAAAAAAACCAGGTACCCGGTTTCTTACCCTGTTTTAGTTTTTTTTTTTTTAATGTTAATTTAATTTTTAGGGTTAGTCTTTAGGGCTCGACTTCATTTTCACTCCCGCCTCCCTCGCATCTCGCCAACTTCATTTCCTTCCCCGACTTCAGGTTCTCGCCGACGCCGGTAAGCCCTACCTTTTCTTCCAAAACCCTTTTTTTCTCTTACTTCTCCAAACTCTCATACGTCTTCATTTCATTCTCTTCGTCTCCCATACTTCGCTCGTTTCGTCAATGTGTGTCCGCCTCTCTCCGACAATGACAACAACATTGGTGACCTCAATCTTTGAAGCAACCCTTTCAGTGAATCGAGTTTTCTCTCATTCCGACAGTACATTTTTTTATCCATATTTTTATGCAAAAACGGGTACCGGGTAAAATCCGAGTACCCGGGTCCGGTTCCCAAAACCGGGTATCGGGTATTGGTACCGGGTATCAAAATACAGATACCCGGATTTTGGATACCGGTTTCGGGTATCAATTTTTGGATACCCGGATTCTGGTTCTGGGTACCGGGTACCTCAAAAAAACTGGGGACCCTACCCGGTTGCACCCCTAGATCAGACTATACTCGTTATTTAATAGAAAGTATCACTTTAACAACAGAATAACATCTCAAATAAACGTACACTAGTTTATTGCCAAGGCACGATGATTAATGACGGTAAAAATATATAAAGTTTGCTCAAAGAACCTCTCGTGTATTTAAAATTTAAAAGTGGTGAAAAAAGTATCCAAAGTAATATTTGGGGACCGGACTACTCCATTTTCGTAACGCATTTAACTTACCCATCAATTATGGCTACCTGGACAAACGTGAATTGCTGACATGACAATTATGTTGCCATGTGGACGAGTCCAATTAGAGGTTTAATTCGTTATTTTGTCGTAAACAAGGTTGATGTGGGCTCATCCACGTGGCAACAAATTGCTACTTCAGCAACCAACGTTTGTCCACGTGGCTACAGTTAACAGGTAAGTTAAGTGCGTTGTGAGAATGAAAAGGTTAGCACCCCAAGTGTGACTTTTGGGTACATGAGAGGTTCTTTGACTAAACTTCAAATATTTTCGCCGTCATTAGCCCTTTATTAATATTATCTTCCTACGTCGTTCATTCTTTTACGTCGTTTTACAATAATGTCGTTTTCACCAATTTTAAATATTTCAATGTCGTTTCTCACATCCAACTTTTATTATTAACATCAACAATTATAATATAAACACTTTAACAAACGCCTCTCATTTTTGTTTTTATATATATAAAAAAACTGAATCTAAATTCACTTTAAAAAGGGGAAATAAGGGCATAAGTAGACAAAGTTTTTGAAAAATGGACATTAAATTCCCATTTTTTAGTGGCTAAAGCTGTAAACTCTTATTTTGTATATTCCTTCATATCTTCGTCACATTTTAAAACCTATTAAATATATTATTGTTTATCATTGATAAATCAGTTTATTTTTAATTAAAAATGGTATATTTACTAGGTTTTAAAACGTGACATATGACACGATTCTTGACGAAAATGTGACTCAATACACAAAATAAGAGTTTGGCAACTTTCACCATAAAAGAAGAATGAGAATTTAATGTCAACTTTTTAAAAACTTTTAGTACTTATGCCGTTGTATTCCCTTTTAAGAAAATAAAGACACGCCAAACATTGCCCAAGTCAAGTCAAGTATATATGGATGAATGTGTGTAGTGCATATATATAAATAGAGTGGGAAATCCGAAGGTGGAAATTCTCTCTCCTTCCACGATGTTCGCCATTTCTCCCTCCCCGCCATTTCTTTCGTCCCCGAAAAACCAGAACCTCCATTCCAATCCCCAATCGAATCTCCACCGAATCTCTCTTCGCGCTTTGCGCATTCTACTTCGCCGCTCTCTTCTCACCCGCACCGAGCTCGAGATCGCTCCCCGGCGCCGGCCACCATGGGCGCAAGCAAGGCCTGTCTCGCCGTTGCTGCGGTGATCTTCGTGCACGCGCTCGGAAGCTCAGCCCAGGACCTGCAAAACCCCGCTTCGATCGACCTCTTCTCGGACCTCATCAACAGCCAGATCAAGAACTTCACCTCCGAATTCAAGGACGACATCGAAAAGAACTTCGGATTCTGCATCACCGACGTGTAGGTCTTGCTTGCTTCCGATTGATTTCATTGTTAGCTGGTTCATTCATTCATGGGTTTGTGCTCTGTGATGATTGTTCAGGGACGCTGATTATAACGATGCCTTCAATTTCTCCAAAGATATGGGGTTTATCACCGCTTGCACTAAGAAACGGAGAGGTACGGTATCGTAATTCCTCGTCGCTTATGTGGAATTTCCTTGCTCTCTAAAATCGGATTTTAATGAGTAATCGATTTTCATTTGGGTCTGAAATTTTGCTCTAATTCCTAGGTTTAGGTTTAGGTAGAAATACTGAACTTCATAGTTGAAGTTTCATGATAACTGATAAGGTATTGGAGACTTGTCCTAGTAATTCCTTGGCTCGTATGGCGATTACACGTTCTTTACTTGCGTAACAAGTTACTGCATTGCTTAGCGGTTTCTGTTAAGTTAATGTCTCTATTTTTCTGTGTTATTTCTATTTGAACTCTATCTCTTACAAGTTCAAATGCTGAACCACGCAAAGTTATTACTAGAAATGTAATGTTACATTATACTCTGTAGCAAGTTACTGCGTTGCTTGGCGTTATTTTTTATTTTTATAGTTGAACATATTTTATTTAACTTTTTTTGGGTGTCAACCTTGCATCTCTAACGTTTAATATAAACTTAACGTCATATATACAATGTTACTAAGCATTATCATTGCCGTCTTGCAAAACATTTTACACTTAGCATTTATATCAAACTTACCAATTTTTTAGCGAATTTATAGTCATTTTTTGCTTGGTTTAAAATACAGATATTATGCAGCGGATATGCACTGCAGCGGAAATAAAGTTCTACTTCAACGGCTTCTTCTCAGGTGTGGGAACGAAGAGGACAAACTATTTGAAGCCTAATAAAAACTGTAATTTGTCCTCGTGGGTTGACGGGTGTGAGCCTGGGTGGGCTTGCAGTGCGGGTTCTGGTAAAAAGATTGATTTGAAAAATGCAAACGACATGCCGTACAGAACCAGTGAATGTGATATGTGCTGCGAGGGTTTCTTCTGCCCACACGGTCTTACTTGCATGATCCGTAAGTAAATTATAAATCTGCAAACCTATTTGACTATGATGGTTTCCGAAGATAGTTTAAGTTATGTACATTCTCGGAGCCTTTTCAATACATTAAACATAATTTACTCTCCACTTTAATCTAGGCCTGGACAGGATAATCGAAAAACCTAACTCGAGGACCGAAGGCTAACCGAATAATAAGGTCCAAGCCTCAAAAGAGAGTTTTCGGTCCAACACCACATATGGTTTTTCGGTATTCGATTTTAAATTTGTAAATCAGTACCGAAATCTCATTTGTGCCAAAAACCTATTTAATTTCAATTTAACATGGTAACCTAATAAACCAATTATTATTTTTCACCTATTAATTAACCTAATAATCTTTTTATGCATTATAACAGATGAATAAATAAAAAAATATTTAGGATGTAGATAAATATTTCATATGATACATTTTTTATACAAAACTCTGCTCCAAAAAATATATATAGTGCAATCGGTTTCAGGTTCAGAAAAACAAGGTCTTTGGTTTCCAAATATAATAAACCGAAATATAGCATCTGGCTTTTTTAAATTGTAAAAGCCGATACGGAAGACCATTTTTCTGACTCCATATGTGCTGTTTTTGATGAAGCTTGTCCTTTGGGTTCTTACTGCCCACTAGCGAAGCTCAATAAAGGCACTGGTGTTTGTGATCCGTAAGTTCATATTTATTCGAAACTTCTGTTCTTTTTTTTTTCTTCTGTTCTTTCATATGATTCTGTATTTATGAGGACAATGTTCAGGTATCACTATCAGCTACCTCCAGGACAGGGGAACCACACGTGTGGAGGAGCCGACACGTGGGCAGACATATTGAGTACTAGCGAGGTATTTTGCTCGGCGGGATCGTACTGTCCGTCTACCGTCAAAAAATTGCCTTGCACTAGTGGGTATTGATAATTATCCCGAATCTCCTTGCACTTATCTATATTTACTTTTAATTTTTTGTTCATTTACAACTTCTTAATTGCGACAAAAACGAATCTTGTACTAATGGCGTCTTATGTTCATTGCAGACATTACTGCAGGACGGGTTCTGTTTCGCAGCAAGGTAATTTGTTTTTCGAATATTTTAACAACTTGATACAGACCGGGACCGAGCCACTCTAGAGAGATTAAGTTAGATACAAAAAATTATTGGTTCAAGATCATTTGAATTAGAAAATGTGACAGGTTTATAGACAGGTCGAAACGATACAACAAAGTCTGCTTAAAACGACAAAAAAAAAAAAAAAGTAAATTAAATGACTTAATGTAGATGCTAATTGTTATGATTAAAAAGCAATAAGATAACGTTGGTTGGTCGAAGCCTTACATCTTGATTCCTTGTTACCGAAGAAAGCATTAGAAACAATCAAATATATGATCCATGGCATTCATTTGTTTTTTTCTTAAGAACTTGGTGTTTGATACAAACTAGTGATGATTCCGGATGAACTATTTCAGAGTGTTTCAAGCTGGCAAGTTGCGAGGCAAGATCAGCAAATCAAAACATCTCTGCCTATGGTGTGATGCTTTTTGTGAGTGGCGTTTACTTCAACTAAAAGATCCAATTAAAAGCTTCAATTACTGATTAATGGCTGTTAACTATATTGTGGACTAGGCTGGGTTAGGTTTTTTCTTCGTCATTATATTTAACTGCTCTGATCAAGTTCTCGCAACACGAGAGAGAAGGCAAGCAAAATCTCGAGAAAAGGCTGTCAAAAGCGTGCGAGAAACCGCACAAGCGCGCGAGAAATGGAAAATGGCAAAAGACACTGCAAAGAAACATGTGAATGGGCTACAGACGCAGCTCTCGCGCACGTTCTCCCGTAAAAAGTCCACGAGACAGGACGGGATCATAAAAAGCTTTGGACTCGCCCGATTCGGAAACGATTTCTCTTTGCCTCCTCTTCCGGTGCAAGATCCCGGGCCATCGGCTTCAGGTGCATCAACGTCGGGAGACAAGGGAAAGCAGAAAATGAACCTCGTGAATATCATAAACGACATCGAACAGAACCCAAACAGCCACGAAGGGTTCAATGTTCAAATTGGGGATAAAAATATCAAGAAGCACGCGCCGAAAGGGAAGGCTATGAACACCGATAGCCAGATTTTTGAGTTCGCATACGGTCAGATCGAGAAAGAGAAGGCGTTGCAGGAGCAGAACAAGAACCTGACTTTTTCAGGTGTGATTAAAATGGCGAGCGATACCGATCCTGTGAAGAAGAGGCCTACGATTGAGGTTGCTTTTAAGGATCTGACTCTGACTCTAAAAGGGAAAAATAAGCATCTCATGAGGTGTGTGACGGGGAAGATATCTCCAGGACGAGTTTCGGCCGTGATGGGCCCATCCGGGGCCGGGAAAACAACATTCCTCTCGGCTTTGGCAGGGAAAGTAACAGGGTGCACCAGGAGCGGCATGATTCTTATCAATGGGAAGAATGAGTCGATTCACTCGTACAAGAAAATCATCGGATTTGTGCCGCAAGATGACATCGTGCATGGAAATTTGACAGTAGAGGAGAATCTCTGGTTCAGTGCTCGATGCAGGTATTTGCAGATACACAAGGCTCTAGTTATTATGTCATATCAACACACATTTTCTAGGAAACTTCTGTCGTTTGAAAAGAAAAATCATATTTATCATGTCATTCACTCTTCCTGATATTTTAATTATTAACAGAGTACTAGTTATACTTTAAGGCACATGCGATGTTCATGCTAGTGAATCATTATAATAAAAATTTGTTCTTGTAGACTTCTTCAAATGATTTCATGGCCTAAACTTCTATTTTATTCACAGGTTTTTTAATGGCTCTTTTATCCCTTGGTATGCCTCTTATCAGGTTTCTGTTTATTGCAGACTTCCAGCAAACCTATCAAAACCAGACAAAGTGCTAGTTGTTGAGAGAGTGATCGAGTGTCTGGGCCTTCAGCATGTGCGGGATTCCCTTGTGGGGACGGTAGAGAAGCGGGGAATCTCTGGCGGACAAAGGAAGCGAGTCAATGTGGGGCTCGAAATGGTTATGGAACCTTCACTTCTGATTCTGGACGAACCCACTTCGGGTTTGGATAGCTCGTCTTCTAATTTGCTCCTCAAAGCATTGAGGCGTGAGGCTCTTGAGGGAGTCAACATTTGCATGGTTGTTCACCAACCAAGGTAATAATGTTACGAATGTAACAATGTCCTGTAAAAAAGTACAGAACGCAAAATCTTGTGGCCTAATCAATGACGGCACATACTCAAACTTCTCTCTTTTACAGCTACACCTTGTTCCGAATGTTCGACGACCTGATACTTCTAGCCAAAGGAGGGCTCACGGTGTACCACGGGCCGGCGAAGAAAGTGGAAGAGTACTTCTCGGGAATGGGGATCGTGGTTCCGGAGCGTGTGAACCCCCCAGACTATTTCATCGACATTCTGGAGGGAATGGTGAAGCCAAAAGCGAGCACGGGTGTAAACTACAAGCAGCTTCCGGTGCGATGGATGCTTCACAATGGCTACCAAGTCCCCTTGGATATGCTTCAGAGCGCCGAAGGTATGGCGGCGTCAGCAAGCGATAACTCCGCTCATGGTGGAAATGCGGCTAATGCCGATTTGGAGGGGCAGTCTTTTGCTGGAGAGTTGTGGCAGGACATGAAGTGTAATGTTGAGCTGAAGAAGGATACGATACAACATAATTTTTTGAAGTCAAACGACTTATCGAAGCGGATCACCGCCGGGCGGCTTCAGCAGTATAAATACTTCCTTGGCAGGTAAACCATGAGTAAAACAGAAAATAGAGAGCAATAGGATAATAAGAGAGGGCAACACGCGGGTCCCGGCAGTCCACGATTGAATCTTTTTTTTTCTGTTTAACTATTTCTTATTATACTAACTATATATTCACGGGCTTAGTGAATTTCTTTTCTAACTATTTGCTATTTAAGTCGTCTGTTTTTTCAAAACATGTCTTCCCATTTCCATCAGCGAAGGCCAGGGCCCGCCTGTCCGAATTGGGCGCTGCCGGAATATACAACTCTACATGTTCTGTTTAACACTGAAGAGGCTCTCTTCTTGATTATAGTGTGTTTGTGTTTTGCTTCTGAGTTGCATTGGGATTGTGTATCTTGCAACTTTATTTGGTGTCTGATGGAATGCAGGGTCGGTAAGCAACGGCTACGAGAAGCTAGGCCTCAAGCCATCGATTTTCTGATCCTCTTGCTCGCCGGTATCTGCTTAGGAACGCTTGCTAAAGTGAGCGATGAAACATTCGGGTCGCTAGGTTACACTTATACTGTCATAGCCGTTTGTAAGCTTCTCTCCTCATTTCTTGGTTGGTGTTTATTATTCTGCGTTTCGTCTTCTCATTATCGATTCTTCTTTTCCGACCTCAGCGCTTTTGTGCAAGATTTCGGCTTTGAGATCGTTCGCGCTGGACAAGTTACACTACTGGAGAGAGAGTGCTTCGGGGATGAGCAGCTTGGCCTACTTTCTCTCGAAAGATACCGTTGATCATTTCAACACGCTCATCAAGCCCCTTGTTTATCTCTCTATGTTCTACTTCTTCAACAACCCGAGATCGTCCGTGACCGACAATTACTTAGTTTTGGTCAGCCTCGTTTACTGTGTAACTGGCATAGCGTACGCCTTGGCCATCTTTCTCGATCCTGGACCTGCTCAACTGGTGAGCATTTCACTATTTTGATAGGGACTGGGTAGACATCAATCATGAACTAACCAAACTTCAATGAAGAGACAAATTCCCGATAATCTTAAGGAGTAAATAAAACAGAAAAGCAAACAAAGCAGGTCTTCCTCGAGAACACGACTCGAGGTTCCCTAAAAATGTAGGAGACATAAAGCCAAGACATAACCCCAATCTCTAATTCGAGAGTTAGACCGGGAAAACTCTCTACGATGTTCAGTAGGAGATTCCACTAATCAAGCAGGGTGGCTAAACCTGGATTAGGCATCTATATATAGGATTAAAAACCCTAATCCATATTTATTGTAAATTACCTGAAATAACATAAGAGAATGTAAAAATATATAATTGAAATTCTGTTTCCGGGTCTAATATCTTTGCTTCGATAAACGAGAGAAAAGACGGCTGTTTCCTATGAGCTTGTTGCGATGTTTGCATTCATATATAAGTACCTTTTCAGCAGTTTACCACCCTGAAATTAAGATGGTAGCAATTGCCTATTGATCGTTTAAAACTTTGACGGTTTCTGTCGAATTCAAATTCTTAAGACAAACGCTTGCACATGCTAGTCTTTAGATGTAAATATTTTGATTTATATTTAAGAAATGTCTCAAAGACCAACTGAATAAAATGACCCTTTGACCGTTTTACCCTCGCTTCCGTCTCGCAGTGGTCGGTGCTTCTTCCGGTGGTCCTGACCCTCATCGCAACCAACACCAACGACAACAAATACGTCAGCGTTCTCTCCGATTTGTGCTACACCAAATGGGCATTAGAAGCTTTCGTGATAGCAAATGCCAAAAGGTCTCGACAAACTCTTTATAACTCACTCACGCCACATTTCTCTCTTTCGTGATATAATCATATGCATTGTTCGTTTCAGATACTCGGGAGTGTGGCTAATCACGAGGTGCGGCTCGCTCATGGAAAACGGCTACGATCTCAACAACTGGTATCGATGTCTCATCTTGTTATCGGCCACAGGCATTCTCAGTCGAGCCATCGCGTACTTCTGCATGGTGACCTTCCAAAAGAAGTAACCGGTTTCAACCATCCATTACCGTATGTAAGTGGATAGAGATGTTTCTGTCCCGAAAGCATTCTCAGCTCTCGAGTTCAGAAATGGACATGTCGTTGCACAGAAGATATCAGAATCAAACAAGAACAGTTTAGGTACTGACAAAGTTGTACGATATTTGGAATTAGAGACGGTTTATAGGAGAAAGTTTTGTATGTAAGCTTGTCTATTATAGGACTAAAAAACGAATTAGAAGATCGAATTAATTCGATCATATATTTTGTAAATAGTTACTGAGCGAGATCGATATAAAGTTATAGACCAGTGTGAAGCAATCAGATGATCAATTTCCCGAAGATATGTTGTGTCGGAAATTTCACAAAGTTTGGTTATTGTTTTTAATAAATGTCTTAAAATAAGTCACATGTGGGACATAAACTCACACATATGTCTTAAAATAAGTCACATGTGGGACATAAACTCACACATATCATCCTTTTTCATCAAGGGTAAATATACTAGTTTCTAAATAATTTTTCTGCAAAAAAAAGTCCAGAATGCATTAATGGCATAAACAAATATTCAGCCTGCAAATTACACATGCAGTAAGTCAATTACTTGCTTTCTCTTACTACTATAATAACCTTTTATAAATTAATATGGCTGAGAAAACAGAATTTTATTATGTTATCGGGAGAAAAATTAATTTTATATATATAAGTTTATTATAAAAAGGGTAAACTGCGGCTAATGTACCCAATGTTTGATCGGTTACGGGTTATATACCCAATGTTTATTTTTGACAGTTAATGTACCCAATATTTATTTTTGACAGTTAATGTACCCAAATTTTTTCGTGTTTTTTCGTCACTTGACCGTTAACAAGTGATTCCTCCTCTATATGTACAGTTTTTATATTTTTGGCATAACTCACTCATTTTTTGTCTTTTTTTTTTTGCACGACCTGCGGTTAGAAAGATAAAAGATATATCTACAACTTTGGTCTTTTAAGTTTTGTCAAAAAAAGTTTAAAAAAATACGAATTACAGCGTAAAACTTGACATTAGTGTAATGCAAAA
The DNA here is from genome assembly GCA_954871525.1 of Parietaria judaica. NCBI lineage: Eukaryota > Viridiplantae > Streptophyta > Magnoliopsida > Rosales > Urticaceae > Parietaria > Parietaria judaica. The sequence goes on from OX940862.1 coordinate 15,030,229, forward strand.
TATTTGTTTCGAGCAAATTTTAATATACCTAATGAATTTTTCTGATGTAATGTAAAACTAAAACATTGTAGATAAATCTTTTATCTTTCTACCGGTAGTTTATTTATAAACTTTGGACAAAAAATGAGTAAATTATTCCAAAAATACGAAAGATTTTTTCACATCACGTCTTTTATATTTTTAGCATAACTCACTCATTCTTTGTCTAAAATTTATAAATAAACATTGTTGGAAAGATAAAGATTTATCTACAACTTTTTAGTTTTATATTTCATCATAAAAATTATTAAGTACATTAAAATTTACTCGAAACAAATATCTTGCATTAAACTAATATCCAATTTGAATTTTTTTTTATCTTTTTTTTACAAAACTTAAAACTCTAAAGTTGTATATCTATCTCTTATCTTTCTAACCGTATGTCGTGCATAAAATTTGGACAAAAAAAAAAGAGTGAGTTATGTCAAAAATACAAAAAATGTACATATAAGGAGGAATCACTCACTGACGGTTAAGTGATAGAAAACACCAAAAAACTAACGGAATCAAGTTTAAGTGTCGTCGAAAATAAACATTGAATACATAATCCACAGCCAATCAAATATTGCGTATATTAAGCGCAGTTTACCCTTATAAAAATTATTATCTTATCTCGATTATTAATATTATTAATTTATTTATTATAGAGTTTACCGTGTATATTATCTTAGGCCTTTACCATTAAAGTCACACTCACTCACACGTCTACATACATTACATACGTATAAATATATATGAATATATATATATAGATAGTTCATAATTCATATTATATAAACACGAAGGTGAGTATATATACAGAGAGAGTATGAAATCCAAAGGTTGAAATTAAGAGCATTCTCTCTCCTCCCACGATGTTCGCCATCTCTCTCTCCCCGCCATTTCTTTCTTTCCCAAAAAACCAGAACCTCCATTCCAATCCCCAATCTCCATTCTCTCTCCGTCGAATCTCCATTCATGCTCTGCGCATTCCTCTCCGCCGTATCGGCCTCGAGATCGCTCCCCGGCCTAGCCTCCCCACATTCTCCGGCGACCGGCGTCGGCCACCATGAGCGCGACCAAGGTCTGTCTCGCCATTGCTGCGGCGATCCTCGTGCACGCGCTCGGAAGCTCAGCCCAAGACCTAGAAAATCCCGCTTCGCTCGACCTCTTCTCGGAGCTCATCAACAACCAGATCAAGAACTTCACCTCCGAATTCAAGGGGGACATCAAAAAACACTTCGGATTCTGCATCACCGACGTGTAGGTCTTGCTTGCTTCCGATTGATTTCATTGTTAGCTGGTTCATTCATTCATTCATGGTTTTGTGCTCTGTGATGGTTGTTCAGGGACGCTGATTATAACGATGCCTTCAATTTCTCGAAAGATATGGGGTTTATCACCGCTTGCACTAAGAAACGGAGAGGTAAGATATGAGGTCCCTAATGTTAAATTGATATGACTAATCGATTGTTGATTGGGTTTAGATTAATCTTGCTCAATATTCTTAAGTTTAGGTAGAAATTAAAAATAAAAAAAATTATTTCTGAAGTTTCATTATAGGGCATTAGAGACTTGCTCGCTCTAGTAATTCCCTAACTTTTAGCTCGGAATGCGGTTACATATTCTTACTTGCGTGACAAGTTAATGCGTTGCTTAGCAATTTTTGTTAAGTGAATATCTTTCTTGTGTTATTTGGACTTGAACCCTCTCACTTACAAGTTCAAATGCTCAACCACTTGAACTAGCGTTATAATTGAAATTACATTAGGCTTGTTCTAGTAATTCCCCAACACTTCGATCCAATTTCAGTTATATATTCTTTACTTCCGTGACAACTTACTGTGTTGCTTAGCGTTATATTTTCATATTTCATAGCTAGATTTTTTATAATTATTGCGCATGATCATCGCCGCCTTACAAATCTTTTACACTTAGCATCTATATCTAACTTATCAATTTTTTAGGGAATTTAATGTCATTTTTTGGTTTGTTTAAAATACAGATATTATGCAGCGGTTATGCACAGCAGCGGAAATAAAATTCTATTTCAACAGCTTCTTCTCAGGTGTGGGAACGAAGAGGACAAACTATTTGAAGCCTAATAAAAACTGTAATTTGTCCTCGTGGGTTGACGGGTGTGAGCCTGGGTGGGCTTGCAGTGCGGGTTCTGGTAAAAAGATTGACTTGAAAAATGCAAACGACATGCCGTACAGAACCAGTGAATGTGATATGTGCTGCGAGGGTTTCTTCTGTCCGCACGGTCTTACTTGCATGATACGTGAGTAAATTCTTAATTTTCAACCTTTTTTTTATCTATAATGGTTTCCGAAAATAGTTTAAGTTCTTATTATGTAGATTGTAGGAAAATTTTCACTACAGCAAACACAATTTACTCTCCACTCTAATCTAGGCCTATGCAAGATAATTGAAAAACCTAATTCGAGGGCGAATACTAACCCAATAGCACCACATATGGTCTTTGTTATTCAATTTGCACTTTGTAAGCCGTTATCATAGTCTCATTTGTGCCGAATACCTATTTAATTTTACTTAAACATTGTAGCCTAATAATCTATTTTTTATTCTCTCACCTATCAGTTAAACTAATAATCTTTTTATGCATTATTACAGATGAATAAATAAACAATATTAAGGGTGATGATAAAAAAATTCATATTATTATTTTTATACTAACACTCGCTTCCAATATATATATATATAATATGCAGCTCGGTTTCAAGTCCAAAAAACAAGGTCTTTGGTTTCCAAATATAATAAAACCGAAAAATAGAGTCTAGGTCTCTTAAATTGTAAAAGCCGATACTGAAGACCGTGTTACTGACTCCATTGTGCTGTTCTTGATGAAGCTTGTCCATTGGGTTCTTACTGCCCATTAGCGAAGCTCAATAAAGGCACTGGTGTTTGTGATCCGTAAGTTCATATGTATTTGAAACTTCTGTCCTTTTTTCTTCTGTTTCTTTCATATGATTCTGTATTTATGAGGAGAATGTTCAGGTATCACTATCAGCTACCTCCAGGAAAGGGGAACCACACGTGTGGAGGAGCCGATACTTGGGCGGACATATTGAGTTCTAGCGAGGTGTTCTGCTCGGCGGGATCGTACTGTCCGTCTACTGTCAAAAAATTACCTTGCACTAGTGGGTATTGATAATTATCCCGAAACTCCTTGCACTTATCGATATCAATTTTTAATTTTTTGTTCATTTACGACTTCGTTATTGCAACAAAAATGAATCCTATCCTTTACTAATGGCGTCTTATGTTCATTCTCTTTGCAGACATTACTGCAGGACGGGTTCTGTTTCGCAGCAAGGTAATTTTGTTTTTCGAATATTTAACAACTTTATTCAGACGGGAGAAGTCTCCCTAATCTAAGCTAGGGAAATATGACCCATTTATAGGCAGGCCGAAACGATACAGACCAAGTCTGCTTAAAACCACATAAACCAAACGATATATTTTAAAAGACATTCTATAGATACTAATTTAAAACGACTAAAGTTGGTCCAAGCCCATAAGTTGCCTGCACATCATGATTACTTCTACGGTAAGACTTACCGAAGAAGGCATGCATAACACAACTTCACAAAATGAGTAGATACAAGCAAATATGCCTATTTGTTATTTTTTTTAAGAAGCTGGTGCTTGATGCGAACTAGTGATAATTCCGGATTAACTATTTCAGAGTGTTTCAAGATGGCAACTTGCGAGGCAAGATCAGCAAATCAAAACATCTCTGCCTATGGTGTTATGCTTTTTGTGAGTGGCGTTTACCTCATTTAAAAGATTCAATTATTGATTAATGCGGTTCAACATGTTCTGATTGACCTTTCTTGTGAACTAGGCTGGGTTAGGTTTTTTCTTCCTCATTATATTCAACTGTTCCGATCAAGTCCTCGCGACGCGAGAGAGACGGCAAGCAAAATCCCGAGAAAAGGCTTTCCAAAGCGTGCGAGAAACCGCACAAGCTCGCGAGAAATGGAAAATTGCGAAAGACAATGCAAAGAAACAGGTGAACGGGTTACAGGCACAGATCTCGCGCACGTTCTCTCGCAAAAAGTCTACGAAGGACGGGATCATGAAAAGCTTAGGACTCGCCCGATTTGGAAACGACTCCTCTTTGCCTCCTCTTCCGGTGCAAGATCCCGGGCCATCGACAGCGGGAGCATCGACGTCGAGAGACAAGGGAAAGCAGAAAATGAACCTCGTGAATATCATAAACGACATCGAACAGAACCCAAACAGCCACGAAGGATTCAATGTCCAAATCGGGGACAAAAACATTAAAAAGCATGCGCCGAAAGGGAAGGACTTGCATGCCAATAGCCGGATATTCAAAAAAGTTTACAGTCAGATCGAGAGGGAGAAGGTGTTGCAGGAGCAGAACAAGAACTTGACCTTTTCTGGGGTCATTAAAATGGCGAGTGACACCGATCCTGTGAAGAAGAGGCCTACGATTGAGGTTGCTTTTAAGGATCTGACTCTGACTCTAAAAGGAAAAAATAAGCATCTTATGAGGTGTGTGACGGGAAAGATATCGCCTGGGCGAGTTTCGGCTGTGATGGGCCCGTCCGGGGCCGGGAAAACAACGTTCCTCTCAGCTTTGGCCGGGAAAGTAACAGGGTGCACCAGGAGCGGCATGATTCTTATCAATGGGAAGAATGAGTCGATTCACTCGTACAAGAAAATCATCGGGTTTGTGCCGCAAGATGACATCGTGCATGGAAATTTGACGGTAGAGGAGAATCTCTGGTTCAGTGCTCGATGCAGGTATTCGCAGATACACAAGGCTATAGTTATCATGCCATATATTATTAATACACATTTTCTAGGAAACTGTTGTCATTTGAAAAGAAAGATCATATCAATCATGACATAACAGAATGTCATGTTGTCGCAGTTTCTCCCATATATGTATTAATTAGCATACTATTAGTTAAACTTTTAATAATAGCAATGTTCATGCTAGTAAATATATGATGGTTTTTCACTAAACAGTAATATGTGCATTGCACATGACTTAAATTTTGATAGCAACAGTCGAGTCGATTTGTTAACGAATTGAAATAGGGAAAAACTTTCAGCAGTATGACAAATTCCGAGGTGTCGCTAATGATTATTATTATTTTTTATTTTTTATTTTGCTAGTCAATTATTATAATAAAATTTGGTTCTGTGGACTTATTCAAATGATTTCATAGCCTGAACTTTTATTTTATTCACAGCTTTCTTAAACTCTTTTATCCCCTTAGTTATCTGTTCCATGTGTCTCTTATCGGGTTTCTGTTAATTGTAGACTTTCAGCAGACCTATCAAAAGCAGACAAAGTGCTAGTTGTTGAGAGAGTGATCGAGTGCCTAGGACTTCAGCATGTGCGGGATTCCCTTGTGGGGACGGTAGAGAAGCGGGGAATCTCCGGCGGACAACGGAAACGAGTCAATGTGGGGCTTGAAATGGTTATGGAACCTTCACTTTTGATTCTGGACGAACCCACTTCGGGTTTGGATAGCTCGTCTTCTAATTTGCTTCTCAAAGCATTGAGGCGTGAGGCTCTTGAAGGAGTCAACATTTGCATGGTTGTTCACCAACCAAGGTACTAAATAATCACAGTCAAGAATATCATTTGCATGGTTGTTCTCTCGTTATTTTTTTTCATTTTATCTTCAGTTGTTACATTGTTTTATTAACCTGTGAGTTGGGGCATACGCGTCTCTATTACCTGAGATGACGATACGTTCTCAAACTTGTCTCTCTTTTACAGCTACACCTTGTTCGGAATGTTCGACGACTTGATACTTCTAGCCAAAGGAGGACACACGGTATACCACGGGCCGGCGAAGAAAGTTGAAGAGTACTTCTCGGGAATGGGGATCGTGGTTCCAGAGCGTGTGAACCCTCCGGATTATTTCATCGACATTCTGGAAGGAATGGTGAAGCCAAACGCGAGCACGGGTGTGAACTACAGGCAGCTTCCGGTGAGATGGATGCTTCACAATGGCTACCATGTCCCCATGGATATGCTTCAGAGTGCCGAAGGCATGGCGGCTTCAGCGAGCGAGAACTCCGCTCATGGCGGAAACGCAGCGAACGCCGATTCGGAGGGGCAGTCTTTTGCCGGCGAGTTGTGGCAGGACATGAAGTGTAATGTCGAGCTGAAGAAAGACACGATACAGCATAATTTTTTGAAGTCGTACGACTTGTCGAAGCGGATCACCGCCGGGCGGCTTCTACAGTATAAATACTTCCTTGGCAGGTAAACAATGAGTAAAATAGAGAATGGAGAGTAATAAGATAACAAGTCCTCGTATTTAGAGTTGACAATCACTTATAAGAATTGAGAACATTCTTAAAGATGTACAACTAATGTGAGGCTCCCTCAAAAAAAAAAAAAAAAAAACTAATGTGAGGGCAGCAAGCAGGTCCAGGTGGTTTGCGATTGAATCCGTTTTTCCCGTTTAACTATTTCGTATCAATTATTCTAACTATTTTTATTCACAAACTTAATGATTTTTTTTTTATATCTTTTTGTTATTTAATTGGTTTGTTTTTATAAACAACATGTAGAGTTGTATATTCCAGTTTCCCCAGCGCCCAAAACAGAACATGTAGAGTTGTATATTCCGCCTGTCCGTATTTAGCGCTGGGGAAACCGGAATTTACAACTCTACATGTTCTGTTTAACACTGAAGAGCTCTCCTCATGTGTTTTGCTTCTGAGTTGCATTGAGATTGTCTATCTTGCAACTTTATTTGGTGTCTGATGGAATGCAGGGTCGGTAAGCAACGGCTACGAGAAGCTAGGCCTCAAGCTATCGATTTTCTGATCCTCTTGCTTGCCGGTATCTGCTTAGGAACGCTTGCTAAAGTGAGCGATGAAACATTTGGGTCGCTAGGTTACACTTATACTGTCATAGCCGTTTGTAAGTTTCTCTCCTCATTTCTAATTTGGTGTTTATTATGCTGCGTTTCGTCTTCTGATTATCGATTCTTCTGTTCCGACCTCAGCCCTTTTGTGCAAGATCTCGGCTTTGAGATCGTTCGCGCTGGACAAGTTACACTACTGGAGAGAGAGCGCTTCGGGGATGAGCAGTTTGGCCTACTTTCTCTCGAAAGACACCGTCGATCATTTCAACACGCTCATCAAGCCCCTCGTTTATCTCTCCATGTTCTACTTCTTCAACAACCCGAGATCGTCCGTGACTGACAATTACTTAGTTTTGGTCAGCCTCGTTTACTGTGTAACTGGCATAGCGTATGCCTTGGCCATCTTTCTTGAACCCGGACCCGCTCAACTGGTGAGCATTTTACTATTTTGATAGGAACTGGGGTAGACATAACACACGAACTAACGAAACTTCAGTGAAGTGACGAATTCCCTATAATTTTACCAAGTAAATTAAACTGAAGAACAAATGAACGGCAGTACCTTTGAGAACCTGACCCGAGCTCTCTCTAAAAACGTAGGAGACATAAATCCAAGAGAAATGAGATACTTTATTGATAAACGCAATCTCGGATTCTAATTCTAGAGTTAGACCAGTAAAACTCTCCACTGATGTTCAGTAGGAAATTCAACTAGTCAAGCAGGACGGTTAAACCTAGATTAGGCATCTAAATAGATAAGTAAACTATTCCCGTGTATAACATCATTTCTCCCGTGTCGCAATGTAGCGTTTATTATTCTGTACTTTTTGAGCAGTTAACCACCCTGAAAGTGAAGAAGGTAGCAATTTCCTATAGATCGTTATTCTGACGGTTTACGTCAAATGCAAATTCTATGAACACATGCACATGCGAGTCTTTAGAAGTAAATCGTCATTTTAAATTATATTTGAGAGTTGTCTTAAAGACCAACCAAATTAGATGACCCTTTCCCTTTGACCATTTTGTCCTTGCTTCTGTCTCACAGTGGTCGGTTCTTCTTCCGGTGGTCCTGACGCTCATCGCAACCAACACCAACGACAACAAATACGTTGACGTTCTCTCCGACTTGTGCTACACCAAATGGGCATTGGAAGCTTTCGTGATCGCAAACGCCAAAAGGTTTCGACAAATTCATCATAACTCACTCGCACCACGTGTCTCTCTTCTCTGATCTAACCGTATTCGTTGTTCGTTTCAGATACTCGGGAGTGTGGCTAATCACGAGGTGCGGCTCGCTCATGGAAAATGGCTACGATCTCAACCACTGGTATCGATGTCTCATTTTGTTATCTGCCACCGGCATTCTCAGCCGAGCCGTCGCGTACTTCTGCATGGTGACCTTCCAAAAGAAGTAACCGGTTTGAACTAGTCGTTGCTGTACATAACTGGATAGAGATTACGATTCTGTCCCAAATCTCAGCTCTCGAGCTGAGAAAACGACATGTCGTTTCACAGAAGATATCAGAGTCAAACGCAGAACAAGTTAGGTAGTGACAAGGTTGTAAGGACATTTTGAAATCCGAGAAGGTATATATAGGAGAAAATTTTGTATGTAAGCTTGTTTATTAATAGTTTCTTTTTTCTCTTTTGTAGCGTTAATTTTTACGGGTATATTCTTAAATCATAACGAGAAATTGACATTTTAGCCCCTTATCAAAAAATAATAAAAAATGTAAATATACGCGCAGCACATAACTCATTTTAAGGTTTTTTTAAACTTCCTACTAAGTCTTGTAAAAAAAAAAAAAAAATTGCATGTTTGCTGTTAAAAATTACAACTCTTTAGATAATTTTTTCGTTCATTTTCCGTACCGAATCTCATAGTGTCTTAATTTCTTAAATATAAAGTTATATGTATCTTTGTATTATCTTTATAGGAGTTTTAAGTGGATCTATTTGTACTTGAAAAGAATAAATTATGGATTTTTTTTTTTTTTGCAAGGTATTTGATTTTGATCGATTTCTGTCCATTTTTGTCCAATAATTTCCTTAATAATTTTAGACACAGACTAAAACAGAAATATAAATTTTGGTCAGCACTGAAAGTTTTATTATCGATACTTTGTCACTATAAAAATATATTGGACTTATGTCGCTCCGATTAATTTAATATTTTTGTCGCTATTTTCCTCAACCAACATACAAACTAGACGAGTGTATAATAATAATAATAATAATATTTACGAAAAGAATAGGAAAATTTGATTTTGAATTTACTATTAATTCTCAAAATAATCCATCAACTTTTGTAATTGTAATTGTGAAAACTATCTTTACAGGATATTGATAATTCTGAAAATATTATCCTAAATTTTAGACACAAATAATTTAGAAAAAAAAAATCAATTATAAAATTGTATAGCCTAGATTTTAGAGGTTCAGTTTGAAAAATTATGATAAATATCATAAGCTATTTTTTTCAAATTTCTTAAAAAAAATTTATTGAGCAAACTTAATTAGAGGTTCCAATTTCCAATATAAAAACAAAATAAAAGGAAAACGTCAAAAAGCAGACAAACTGTGAACCCTAGTTCTCCAAATTTCATCTCTCTTCTCTCCTCCGAACTTCTTCTGACTCGCAATTCGTGAGCTTTTCATCTCCGCCAATTTTCTCCATCCTTATCTGCGCTTATTTATCCTCCTTCTTCTTCTGGTTTTAATGGCTGATTTCTTTTCTCTTTTCGAAACAGGACTTGTCTCTGCCTTGGATCATTGCGGTTGAGATTCCAGACCATTCCAAATAGCTTCTACCTCGTAAACAGGTAAAATTCAACATGAATTTGATTTATTAGCGATCTATGTGCTCCGATTTTTGTTCTGAGCTTGAAATTAAGACGATTGAATGTCGGAGCCTGCTTCTGTTTGATAAGCCGTTAGTTTTACGTGAAATTTGAATAGTTCATCAAGAGAATCGGACAAACAAAATGATTTAGGTTGAAGAAGACTCTTGATTTTCCTCTAGTATGGTGGAATTCACATGGCTTTGAGAGTTGATTGATAGTTCCAACACGTGTGAAGTTATTAAGAACGGTTTCTTATCGCGTATTGGCTGATTCTATTAGGGTCTAAATTAGGATAATTATGGTTTAATCCTTGTTCATGCTTTTCTAAGTTTTATAATTTCCATACTAGGAGGATTTTATGAATGATATTTGGGGACTAAAAAGTGAGTTTTTTAGAATACAGGAACTAGATATTAGGTATAATAATAAGGAAACCGGGACCCGGGTTTGGTCTATTAATAACTCGAACAGGGGATTTTTCTTTTTTCTTTCTTTCTGGGCATAAGGGCAATGTTGGGAAGAGGGGGGGTTTCGGACGGGTACGAGGTCGGCTCAAAGAGACAAAGAATGATGGATCCAAATCCCTACTTCGCAGTGACCAATACCTTTCAACAGCCTTACAGCTATGGTGACAGTGGCTTTCAGAGGCCCTCGTTCCCGGTGGTTCGCCTCCGAGGGCTTCCTTTCGACTGCTCAGATGTCGACATCTTCAAATTCTTTGCCGGATTGGACATTGCCGATGTGTTTTTGGTCAACAAAAAGGGCCGATTCTCCGGCGAGGCCTTCGTCGTCTTTTCCGGTCCTATGCAGGTCGACTTCGCGCTTCGGCGCGACCGCATGAGCATGGGCCGCAGGTATGTGGAGATCTTCCGGTGCAAGAGGCAGGATTACTACCACGCGGTTGCGGCTGAAGTGAACCACGTTGAGAATTATGACGACAACAACAACGATTATCACAGAAGCCCTCCTCCTCCTAAACCGAAGCAGAAGAGGATCAGCGAGAAGGAACGCTCGGCGGAGTGCACGGAGATTGTGAAGATGCGCGGGCTCCCGTTTTCGGTTTCGAAGCCGGACATTTCCGAGTTTTTCGGGGAGTTTAAGGTGGTGCAAGACGGGATTCATATTGTTTGTCGCCCGGACGGGAAAGCTACAGGCGAGGCGTATGTTGAGTTTGCTTCTGTTGACGAGGCTAAAAGGGCAATGTCGAAAGATAAGATGACGATCGGGTCAAGGTACGTTGAGCTGTTTCCGTCGACGCCTGATGAGGCTCGGCGTGCCGAGTCCAGGTCCCGCCAGTGAAAATCCGGCTACTTTTGATGAGCTGTATCTCTTTTCTTTAGATTGATTGTTAGAAATAGTGATGGGTGCATGGGCTACTTTTGGTGCTATAGCTATTTCTTGTTTTTGTTTATGAAGTCTGGATATTGAACAATTGGTGTTGGACTTTCAATACATGTTATATTTGGATGTGCAGAAATGGAATAAGTAATTTTATCTTAATATTAATTAATGCCCCTTGAACCTTCTACACTGGTATGCCTTGCCCCAGAATTTTAATTTGTTAGAGAATTACCCTTGTACTTCTAAAGAGCAGCACATTAATAATCGAAATACATTAAATCTATTGGATTATGAGTATTTAGCGATCAATATGTCTGGTTGTTCTTTGAATGTTTGAGATGAAATATTCATACAGATTGAAGATAATCAATAGAATTGATGAGCATGTCTTCAAACTTGTTGCATACAAAGTAACAAAACACTCCTTATTTTAAGAACAATAAAAATATGCTAGTTTTTAAAGATGTAGGAGCATTGGTATATAAAAATAAAAAAGCTCAAGGGGTAAAATGCATATTATCAAGCAAAGTAGAACACTATTTTTGCAAGGTAATGATTTAATGAACGAAAATGGATTTCACTAAAAGACGTTGAAATCGTTAAGTTGAGGAGCCTTTTTGTGTGGCATTGAGTACCGACTACCAACACCAAGCATTCTTACCTTACCTACTTAAAAAGAAAGATAAAGACCTTCTCTCTAAACAAGGAAAATGGAAATGTAATTTATAAAATCCTAAGTAAAGCCTCCAATCCATGCCTCACTGTCTTTGCGGGGTTAAGAATATCAGAGCTCACTCCAAAATTTGTGAATTCCTGAAAGTCAAAACAATGTTGTCAGAATATATATATAAAATAGATATATACGAGTACAAAATTGCAAGGTCATGAATTTCATGGAAATTATAGGCTACCTTAAAGTGTAGAACTCTAAAAGTAGAAGCTTCATCTCCAAACCGTGTCGCCCATGAACTTAAGAGCCGGAACGCCCCGTATCTCCACGTCCACCATCGGGGACTGAATAACGCTCAAACGGGCCAGTCCCGGCTCGTTTTGGATCATTGCTATTGCCCGCATCTGATCCTGTAATCTCAAACTTCTTTTTATTTGGGGATCATAAAAGAAAGAAAGGAAGAAAATTACAGGACCATATGACAACTTCTTTTTTGTTTATGGAATAAACTAGAGAGCAATTAATCGAGCTGATCTTTCCTTCGAGAGCAATGCCCCGACTATCCAATCATGTTCAATAGCAGGATCAAATGCGTGGGTCGGGGTGGCCCACCGGAAACACAAGTTCCCATGTTTTTTTCCCCCGAATTATGGAAGTAAATATGCTTTTAGTTTTTAAGAGAACAGAAAGAAAATATAAGAACTACCTTTCTTTTAACTGAGCAGAACTTGCAGACCGATGCAGATTCCGGTAGAACCTGATTGACAACAAGCCTTCGGACCGGAACATTCTCTTCCGTTAAAGATTTTTCCAATCTCGACGACTCGTTTATCGCCATAACCTTCACAAGAGGGAAGTAAAAGGGTTCAGCGTAGCTCAAGAAACTTTGTTTCTACTGTTAAACAGAAAGAAGCGGAAAAGACTGAATGTTTACCGTTGGAATTGTAACGATTATAAACTCTGTTGTTAACGGGTTACGGAAAAGGTCTCTCACTTGAGCCATCTTCTCCTTCAGTTCCTCCAGCTTGCTTGTGTCTAACTACAAAACAAATATGTTATGCTCAAGATAAAATAAATTCATATATAATAAAATAATAATAGCAAATAAATAAAATATTAAAAAGATAGAAAATGAACGAGCTTACAGCATTCTCTTGTGGTTTTTGCTTCCCAAAAACAGATTTGAGAGATGAAACTGCTGAAGATAACTTCTTTAGCTTCATTATGTAAAGCACGTCATTAGCAGAGCTTAATCGAGTAACTCAAATTTGTCCAAAAACGAGATTGAGAACTTATTCCAGAAATTCTTAATAATTCACAATAATGCATTTACTATTATTCAGATAATTTATATTATTAACCCATAATGCTTAAATACACTTAAGGCTTGTATGGGCTAATATGTATTAGACTAAATTACATAGAAATAAGCAATACATTACAGTGATGAATTAAGAACTAATAGACTAAATAAATATTACAAATTAAAATACCTAAAATACCCCTATGGAAAGAAAATACAATTGAATGACATAATAATAAGGGCCTGACATGTATAACATTTTGTGGATGATTAGATCAGTGGTTTGTGAGCTACCTTTAACATTTTGCTGACAGACGAGTCCACAAAGTCGGGCATCGAAAGTAGCCGAAGCATATGACCCTTCACACAAAAATTTACAGATAAAGCTATATGAAATGAAATCAAGAAACTGCACTTGAAGAAACTGTGAACAATGAAGTAACTTACCGTGGGGGCAGTATCGAAAACTATACGAGTAAACATACTGTATTGTTGTGACTCAACAAATTGCATGACCTGAAAATAAGAAGGCGAATATGAATGATCAATAATTGAATGAAAGGGCAAACAAATAACTCAGTTTAATAGAGATTACACGCCTTCTGAATCGCAATAGCTTCATCGAAACCGGGTGGAAGACTGTCCAATAACTCTCCCACATTAAGATCCCCAAACTATGACAAACAATTCAGGAAAGAAAAAAAAAACACATAAAAAAATTGTATATAAGCAAAAAATAATGAATAAGTGTAAGACAGCCGGTTATTATCTATCGGAGACAGAAGAGCAAATAATTAATTTAGAATTTAATTAACGCCCGCAGTTTTCGTTTATTTAAGTTGTAAGGTATAATTTTCTAATCCCTTAGATATTATTCATTTCAACTTCAAGAACATCCATTGGAGAGTGCATGTCTTGCTCTCGAAGGAAGGCATTATTTGATTATTTCGGTGATTGCAATGAAGAATCTGGGAATTCGTCACATCGGTGATTCCCATTGGCTTTTCGTGTTCGTTATCCATTAGATTCCAATCAACAAACTGATTATACGAAAGACATTTATACTATGTAAGACATGGTCAATGATGAATTACTATTTAACATGGCCAACCAAATTACAGTACGGCTTCGAACGCAGAAGAAAACATAAACTCAATAATAATTCTCGGAAAGTTGCGAAAATGAATCACCTGGTCAGCAAGCATCCCCAGGCCCATATTATTCATCGCATCTTTAAGATTTCCGCCTTTATCTTCAGCCACTGCACGGATTTCCTCTCTGCTCTTCTCGGGGCTTATCTACCCACAGAACAAGAAATTTACATAAGCAAATGATCATAAATTGCTTCATGTTCATATAAATGATAACATATAGCTTCACTGCAATACCTCAAGTGCATACAATGGAGAATCAACCCCTTGAACAGGTACAAGGCTTCCACCAGTCAGATCCTAGATACCGAAAAACGTAACAAACGGTTAGACCTTTACTTATTACCAACTAAATCAATCTTTTTATTTGGGTCTTTAGGGGGCGTTTTTGGTAGTTTGTAATAAGTTGGGATATCAGACGCATATCATGAGAGAAGACAGAATGTGAGTTTTAGCATATTGTCTATAACGTCCTTTGGGAGAGCTAGGCTACATTTCCAGTTCGGTTTATATATTCAACAAAAATATCGGGAATTCATCTCCAGTAAATTTCCGTTGATTTGTGCTTAATTCTATCCGGGGTCCTATCATAAACACAGCAAATATACATCGAAAAAAGCTGAATAAACATTTGACTAGGCGTATTTCGCTTGAGAAGAAACCTGTGAGAACGAGTCACTGAGAGAGTGAGCCGGGTCGGTGGAGACCACCATTGTTGGGTGTCCGTGGTTTGCAAACTTCACAGCGAGTGAAGCAGCACAGCTTGTCTTCCCAACACCTCCTTTCCCACACAGCATGTAATATTTCTTGTGGGTCCCACCAAGCATCTCATCAAAATTACCAGAACTTCCAACGACACGAGACTCTGCTAGATCAGACACTGATCTCACTGCATCACATCCTCAACATCATTAAATATTTAAATTAGCAAACCTAATCATGCTAATGTTAAAAAAATACGGGATTCCGCATACATGTTTGAAAAAATCCGGGAAAAACCAACTCCAAGAGCTCCGGTTCCAATTAAGAAAACAAACCCGCGTCTTCCATAACCAAATTCCGGATTTCGAACTTTAAATGTTGAAATGTCTAATTAATTTGGACGGTCAGATGTCAAATACCCGTAACTTAGCATAGAAAGATAAAAAGGGAATTCATATTTCGAAATTCCGGTTCTGGATTCCGGGTTTTCGGCATCATACGAATACTATAGTAAGAAAGTAAAACAGGCTTTTGGGATTCCTCACATTTAGCGTAAACTTCAGATACACCCGAGAGACCAATTGGGCATTTCTCTTTTCATACACACAAGCATCATATGCAGCTTCAGAGACCGACAACATTATCGACTCTGATAGCTGAAACAATGGTGATAAATAAAAACAAGGGCTCTACCTTGGAAGGGTTTTGCAGAGAGTGAAGTGAAGAAGCTCGAATGGTGGTTTCTGCATTTGTGAAGCAAGGCTGCAATGGCGGTTCTCATTTTCTGCGAGACTTGATCGTAAGAAGTTCGAAGTTAATCGACCTGCGATGATCATTCAACAGAGCAACTATAAAACGACATAAGTCTTTAAGAAAGACGATAAAACGGGGACTAGAGAAATTACCGAAGACTCTGTTTATCGAAGACCGCGTTGTTCTTTGCTATAGAATTTGTATTTTCAGATTCTATTCATTTGTTCGGAAAAACCTATTTTAAGTTTAAATGAGCTTATTAATTTTGTATTATTTTAACATATTAATTTTAGTCGGGTTGTCTGCTTTTGGCTCGGTATTCGCCTGGTTTCAATTTTCTAAAAATTAAGGGTTTTTTTTTTTTCAATATCCGGGACCAAAATGGGGTCCCGCAAGCGTACCGGATGCCGACCTGACTACAATTTTAATAATAACGCTTGCAATATGAAAAATTATGAAGAATAAGAAAACATTTTGTACCCTCCAAATTGCACGTGTATAACAAGCATAATTTTGATTTATCTCGTGAGTCTCATTTTTTTATTTTTTAAGTGGTAAGTGGTTGGGATTCAACATCACATTACGAGATGTCAGACCTCCATAGTTTATTACTGAAAAGAAATGAAGAAAAAAAAAACCGCATAGTTCTGCTCACCTAAAACGGACGCAAACGGGTAAGACAAGGGCCGGTTTGGACTAAGTTGGTGTAGGCTCAGCCTTAAGCCCAACGCTAATTAATCTAATTTGGGGCCCACTAATAAAACCAAACTCGATGTTCGAATATAACCTTCGTGCACTGGGCTGTTTAATTCTTCACTGGGCCCATTAACAAATACAAAACTTTTAAGTGAATCACTTTCTATGTGCAGTGGGCTGTACTTGTTATTTCCTTCTTAATTGTTAAATAATTTGGTCTTCCTTCTTTCTATTTCATAGTCATGTTGTGACATATTTTTTATTTTTTCATTTATTTCTCAACGACGGAGTAAATTTTGTCAAATAATTTTATTGATTTTGCCTTTTTTTTTTCTTTGTCGTTTGGCTAATCTCAATTTTTTTTATAAATTTTCACAAGATTTTACATATATATTTTACATGTAAAATACTAAATGTTTTATCTATTAATACTTTGCATCAAAATTCAATAAAGTTATTTAATTAACGGCCCCCAAATTTTACGTTCCTAGGGCCATATAAAACTCAACGCCCCTAGGTAAGACTAGCACCGAAACCAAAAAAATTAAAAAAGAGTTCAAACAAGGTTATTGCGGTTTATCGATTCGAAGGGGTAAACAAGCACCCGGTCTGCGGCTCAACGACAACGGGTATTCAAGCTAATTACTTTATATATACATGTACATATATAAACAAGATATTTACATGTGTCAAAAACTCAAAATTACTAGAAATCTATTTTTTTTTTCTTACCATGTCTTCACTTAGCTAAAATGACAAATAGTAATAATAAACAAGATATTTACTGTGTGTCAAAATTAAAGGTCACATTAAAGATAGGTAGTTGACCGTTAAAACGTCACACATAATTGTTTCACCAATAACTATACCCTCCCATTATAAATAGTATATATAATATATATGAACACACACAAGTATATATGTATATGATCTTGTTAAGTCATGAGTCACTGACCATACAACCCACGATTGCAAGCTACGTCAAGCCTCTCTCTCTCTCTCTCTCTCTCTCTCTCTCTCTCTCTCTCTCTCTCTCTCTCTCTCTCTCTCATGTCCCACTCAAACCAACGAATACATCCGAAGAGGAAACCAAACCCATCAGAAAGCTCTATCTCACCTTCCCAATCTCTCCACCATGAAACCTCTCCCAAAAGCTCCATTTCAAAATCAAACCCTCGTTTAATTAACACCAATATAATTAATGGCTACGACACGTCAAGAACAAGTAGTAGTAGTAGTTGCGATGATCCCTTTGGCTCCAAGTTAGGTTTAGGCCAATCCTCTTATAACTATAAACGACGACAACAATGCTTTGCGCTTCTACAAAGCCTCTTCACCAAGAAGCACTTGCTCAACTACCTCGTCACCCCTTGCTTCTCGTGCTTCGCCGCCTTCCAGCCTCACCATTTTCCCGGTGCAGCAGCAGCTCCGTTCATGGCCAGCCCGTTCGTAGCCAGCTCGGTTGCCAGAGATTTCTCGCCCGTGGTGAGTACTATTTTTATTTGTATCTTAAAAACACAAGTCCAATGCTCAACGACTTGAACTAGTCTTATCTACGAAAAAGTTGGATTTGTGAAATTTGATTTTTTTTTTAATAAATTGTTTGGACTTAATTATTGTCGGATTATTCTTGATGTAGAGAAACAAGAAGCTACTTGGGCAGCTAAAGAGAGATGAGCTTGAGAGAGAGGTATATATAAGTGGTTTTTGAAAGCTTAATTATTGTATATTTTGCATGCATTTTGATGTTAGAAAACAAAAATTGAACTATGGGAGAAATTTGTTAAATATAGTAGAACATCGTTAAATTAATATATGATAAATTAATAACTTTGATAAAATAATATCTTGTCTGATTTCAATAAACAATAACATCACTAAATATTTCCTCGATAAATCAATACCTTTAATAGTATAATATGTTCTTATTTGATCCCAACAATATTAATTTATAAAGTTTCTACTATATATGAAACGATATTCGTGTTTGTTTCGATGTGTATAATAACCGTAGTGTAGTACGGTTTTGTATATGATATATAGTTTTTACGTCCATATATATACATATAGAGAATCAAGATATATAACCTTTGGTTCAATGTTCAAATATATATATGGTTATTTTTGCTCTTTGTATACAAAAGGATAAAGAATGTGTATGGTTCTTGATATTTGAATAATTTTTGTTATAAGATTCTAAGAATTCTAGCTTATGAATAATCAATTTAGACCCTTTTCAATGCATTTGGATATCTTTTGAAATACATTTTAGTTGGCGCCATTTCGTTACCTTATTCAACATTAATATATTTGTTTGACTACGTGAAGTCTAAGATGTTAGTTTCTTTTGTACAACCTCAGAGACTATCTAGCCATTACCATAAAAGTGATCTTAATAAATGATCATCATAATCAATACTTGTATGCCTAATTACAAACATGGAAAGAGTACTAGATTCATGCAAATGGTATGTTGATTAATAAATTTGATTTTAATGAGCCATTAATGCAATAGGTCTCTATGCTTCAAAACATGTTACATCAAGAAGAAAAAGTGCACCAAGTTTTGGATCACGTTCACAACAATCAACCCAATGCCTCTCCTATGACTATCCCAAACTTTCTTCCCACAAAGGTAAATTTATTCTTTCTTCATGACTTGTTTATTTGACATTAATGTACATAATGTCAACAAAATTAAAATGCTATTAATCTTTGTAAAAGACCATATATATGTTAAATGTCTCTTGCTATATATTACAATTGGTTATACTTTACAGACTAATTTATTATAAGTGATGTACTTTAAGTGTTGTAAATCGAACACAAA
This sequence comes from Parietaria judaica, assembly GCA_954871525.1. NCBI lineage: Eukaryota > Viridiplantae > Streptophyta > Magnoliopsida > Rosales > Urticaceae > Parietaria > Parietaria judaica. The sequence continues at coordinate 15,049,423 of OX940862.1, forward strand.
ACAACAACGAAGGTGAGACGGGATAATTAACGACACATGAATTTTATGTGGAAACTCAATTATAGAAAGAAATATTTTTTTTAGTATAATTGAAATTTGTTAGTGGCGAATCGAGACTCAAGAGAGAGAAAGAGAGCAAATAATAAATATGGTCAACGTTAAATCCAAATATAAAAGCTTTAACCCGTTAGATTCATACCATATGGATTGGCCCTCGATCGATCTGATCCCTTCGCTTTGATCACTATATTTATATAAGAAAAATATCGAGTATAAAAGTATATCGTACGGCAAATAATAGATACGGATCACAAACTCAATTATACAATTATACAATTAAGGGTAGACTAATCATTTTAGTGTTTTCTATATTTTGTTACTTTTATACATTTTTTATGTAAATCCCTTTTCTTTGCTTGGTTTGAACATAATAGCATTTAATATCCTTTATGAGTACAAAACTTGCCTATGAATAGCATAAAAGTTGACCACCATTTCAGACATACTTACTCAATGAGAGACAAAGAAGTTAATTTTGCAGCCTAATGTCCCTTGACGCAGCTAAAATTCAAGTGTTTTTGGACGAGATATTTGGCCTAGACAAGGCTAGTTTTGACTTTTGACCAAAAAACTAACACCTAACTAGTTCAATTCTCAGACCAAGGAGCTCCTAGCAGAACTAGCCATGGTCGAAGGCGAGGTAGCGAAACTCGAGGGGCAGATCGGCCAATTAAAACTCGGCCTCAAACACGAAAAGGAAACCAATGACGTGTCGAAAGCGAAGCAATGGCGGTATGGATCTCCGATCCGCTCGGTTTGCAACCCTTCATCGTTCACATTTCCGACGCCTACGCACAACGGTGCACAAAACGGAAGGGCAGGATTTGAGGCCAAGTCATTGCATTTCATAAGTAAAGCCATAAAAGGCGATTATAGTCCGAGAGACTTCACCCCAAGTGAGAGAAGAGGAAACTTCAAGGCATTTGGTGAGAAAGAGAACTACTTTTATGAAGAGAAAATGCACGAAAGGGTTCCGAAAAGAAGTGGGATTCTGAAGCCGTCTTCTCCGATGCGCGACCACAGAAATCCGTCTCCGAAGGTACGATCATAAAATGATTTTACCATTATAAACATAAAGCTTAATCTTTGGATTTCATCTCCAATATGTTAATCTCAGCCAACGCGAAATCCCGGGATTTCGTCGGACACTCCCCCAAAACCGGTCTCGATGACGGTCAATTCAGAAGAGAACATCCAGAATTGGCATCCCAACAAGCTCTCCGAGGAGATCATGAAGTGTCTGAATTTCATCTACATAAGGCTTCTCCGAACAACAAGGCAAATGGAGCTAGAGAAGTCGGGACCGACCACTCGGTCTCTGAACCCTTCTCTGAGCTCGAGAAGCTTCCGAGTAGAGGCCGGATCGAACTCAAAGGAATCGAGGCAACGAGATCCGTACGGGATCTTCGACGAGGAAGAGTGTCTCCCGAGGGACATCGGTCCGTACAAGAACTTGGTCATCTTCACCGCGAGCTCCATGGACCCGAAATGCATATCGAGCCCTAGCTCCGTTCCCCTCCTTCGAAAACTAAGGTACGAAAAAAGTAACACAAACTGTCTTTCGTTCTCGAAATTTCATCGATATAACCGCAGTTACTCGTCGCAGGCTTTTGATGAACAATCTCCAAACAGTGGAGTTGAAGAGCTTGACATACCCGCAGAAGCTAGCTTTCTGGATCAACATGTACAATGCTTGCATCATGCATGTATATACTGTGGAAAACAGCTTTTCCCTTCTTTCCTGTTTCGATTTAGACCACAAAATTATCGCTCGACGCCCTCGGTATTACTATTAATCCCGCGTTTTTGCTTATCTTCTTTAGGGATTTCTTCAATACGGAGTACCGTCTACCCCGGAGAAATTACACACCTTGATTAACAAGGTACTGCCAATCAGAGAGAAACCATTAAATTCTACTAACAAGGCATTTCTGCAACAATTAATTTAGGGGTGAAACTGTAACCGGACTCCGGATTTTTAAACTTTCAGCCAAAAATCTGCGCACGAAATCTGTATATCCGCCACTGACTAGTTTTCCGGGCTTTCCAAAACCAGCCCCGGGTCCCTCTATTTAAGCCCTGAATTTAACCGGAACCGGTATTCAAACCGGACTCCGGGACAAAATCTTCACCCCTACAAGCAACAACTAATATGAGTCCTCTTGAATTGATTAAATCAGGCGATGCTCAACATTGGAGGCAACATCATCAACGCTCAAGCCATTGAGCATTACATTCTCAGAAAATCGCAACCTCCGAACACAAACGCCGGCGAAAGCGGCGAGAAGGAGGCGATCGTCCGCGAGCTCTACGGCCTCGACACCGCCGAGCCCAACGTCACGTTCGCGCTCTGCTGCGGAACTCGCTCCTCCCCCGCGGTAACAACCAAACCCTAAGACTCCATTTCCGGTAATCTCCCTGATCAAACGGCGAAGCTGACTTCTGGTTTGTGAACTCGCCGGAGCAGGTGAGGACGTACACGGCGGAGGGCGTGGCGGCGGAGCTGGAGCGGTCGAAGGTGGAGTTCCTTCAGGCGTCGGTCATGGTCACCGCCTCCAAGAAGATCGCCTTGCCGGAGCTGCTCCTCAGGAACGCGCTCGACTTCGCGGCCAGCGGAGAGCTCTTGATCGAGTGGGTCTGCCACAGCTTGCCGACTTCGGGGACTCTGAGGAAGTCCATCGTCGATTGCTTCAGGAATTCCGGCAGAGTCTCCGGCGCGATCTCGCCGGAGAAGCTGGATTACGATTACGAGTTCCAATACATTTTGGCTATATGAAATGGAACTCTTATTTTTTTTTGTTATTGGCGGTATAAGTATTTAAACTTTGATAGATTAAGGCGATTTTAGTTTAATGTGAAAAAAATAGTGGTAAAAATATCTGAAGCCAACAAAAGTGAAGCGATGCATATTTCTGTCTATTTTTTTTATGGACATTGATCAGATGCCATTTGATATGTCGAATATCAGACAAAATTGAGGCAACGCGTGGCATTTGATTAATAACCGTCAAAAAATAGATGAAAATATGTGTCACTTCAATTTTATCGACTTTAAGTATTTTAATCGCAGTTTCTTTCTCTTTAAGTTAAGACCTATGTTGCCTTAATCCAATTAAAGATTAAGTAATTAAATCGTCAATAAGATTATACAGTATGTTTTAACACGATAATATCCCAATGTATATTTTGCAATGATATGATTTATTTTTTCAATTATTTTGAAACGGCAAATTCAATGTTGATTAACTCTCGTGTTCTGATACTATATTAAATATTTCAAATACATTATTTACCAACTAATGGATCAAATAAGGAGACAACAACCTAATTTTTTTGTTTGAAATGAATTTAGAAAGAAAGAAAAAAATACTAGGATTAATTTAATTTTAGTGCTTTGTTTAGCTTGTTTAATTTCTCTTCACTAATTTTCGAGTTTGTGATTTGCATTATTAAGTTTGATGCATAATTTTAGGGAACAACTTTGTATTGTAATATTTTTTTTATTTGTATATTGAACAAAAAACGGAAAGTTCAGAATCCGAATCCCATTTAAAATCTGAATATCCTATATTTCGAAATGAAAATTTAAAACATAAACAGCAATTCAATTATCAAGAAACTGAATTTAAAAATGTTGGATCTTTTACTCTTTACAAGCCTAAATGAAAGGGTTTCTTTATGGTGCTGGTGCACGTGTGTGTGATTGACTAGGTTAAAGAATCACTTTGTCTCGTATGGTTCATTAACCATTGGTCAATTTGTAGAGTGGTCTGTTGAGTTGGAAACAAACGGTCACACCGTTAGAAGTCAAATACATTACCAATAATACCTATCTGATCCTTTAAATTTTAATCAAATATTTCAATATACAAGGATATATAAAAGTACTATAAAACATGTTCAAGCAAGCACTGTGATTAATAGTTATGGGTCAATATTTGGATTAAAACAACCCGACTCAAAAACCGTATACTTTGTATATATTTTTTTAGTCAATTATAACATTGAAAACTAAATATACGTATATATGTATTATATCATTCAGAGTATAAAAAAACAATTATGCCTAATATTGGCTAGTCATCAGCGACATGTTAATAATAATAAAAAAAGTCATTTGTTTGGATGGAGGAGTCAAATCTAAAATAAAGTTTCATTAAAAAAAATCTAAAATAAAGTTTTCAGTGCTATCAAAATATATCGACTAACTTATCAAATTGTATGATATTAAAATTAATTAAGACCTTTAGTTAACACTCAAGATCAAGAGCCATTGTGTAAGTAGTTTAGTTAAACAAGTTCAAATCAAACAGAGACGCTCCCTCTTAGAAGTCATACCATAAAGGCATAAAGGTATGCTTCTTCGACCCAAAAATAATTATCAATAACAGTACTAATTATATCTATATTCTTTTAAATTTTCATCTATTTTTAACATTAATAATTTATTATAACAAAATAATTTTTATTTATTTAAACTAAATATAAAACACATACATGCAATTTTGAAAATAAATAATTTATTTGAAAATACGTCAAAATAGATCTTTCACCTATCATCAGATCCCTCTTTCACAAACTTTACAACGTTAATTTTTATAAGTCAATTGAAGTTTTAAAACTAAATTTATAAATTTTAAATTTTATATATAAAAATAATAAAAACGTGTAATGCAGAGAAAATATAGTAAAAAGAAGAAGATAAAAAAGACATAAATAGATTAGTGAAATAATTAATATTTTAATAAAAAAATTCTACATAACTTAAAATTTTGATAATTTTATCTAATATAGTTATTTGCACCTCAAAATTATTCCTTATACTTCCCGCCATAATTTCTTTATATATTCTTTATATATAAGTCAATCGAAGTTTTAAAATTAAATTTATAAAATTTTGAGTTTTATATATAAAAATGGTAAAAACGTGTAATACGGAGAACATATATTTGAAAAAAAGATAAAAAGGCATAAATAGATTAATGATATAATAAACATTTTAATAAAAAAATTATACATAAATTAATATTTTGATAATTTTATCTCATAAATCATTCAATATATATATATATATATTTCCCGCCAAAATTTCCTTACATTTTGTGCCACATCTTTCGTTATCAATACCTCGTACGAAGTGTCAACGGATTAAAAACAAATCAATTTCAGCTAACCAACACTTAAATCACTAATTAATTAATTCCCACATTTAGCGTGCCGCTTCGGGCTCTGGAAAAAAATAAATAAGAGCAAGAGATCGAATCCCGACCGTCGATCTGCACTAGTGGACCCCACAAAAGTCCTCCGCGACAGACTTCAAAGCAAAAAGACAGGAAAGGGTCTACAGTCTGATTCTGACCTGTCACACAAAACCATTTCTCTCCCACGCGCTCCTTCTCACGCGCTCGGACGCCAAACGCCGCTCATAAATGCTCACTCTCTCTCTCGCTCACTAGTCACTCACTCACCACTTTCCCTCCCTTTCCTTTCCCTTTCTCTCTCCTCTCTTTGAGCTTTTCGGTGCCTGAAATTCTCTCTCCGAGCTCAAGCTTTGAAGCCATGGCAATGTGGTAGCCTCTCTTCTTCGCTTCCTCAGGAGAAAGGATCAGCTCTCTCACTCTGATTCTGCTGAACTGTGGACCATTTTTCTCGTCGCCTCGGTTATTGCATGGAGGTACTTTTGCCGGTTTTTCCCTTCTTTTTTTAGTATATGATATCGAATCCTGTATCTTTTGTTTGACATTGCTGATATATTCTCAGTTTGAGCTTGAACATCTGTACTTTTCTTTATTTTTTTTAATTTTCGTTCAATTTTTTTCTCCTTATGGTGATTCATGATCTAGGCGAACAATTTGTGTTTTTCAGTTTGTGAGATTGTGCATGTCGTTTTCCTCTGGGTTGAACTGATTAAAATGGATTTCGTAACGGTCGCTATTGTGTAAGACATTCAAGGGGCGATTTTTTTTTTTTTTTTGGTGAGAACCGAGAATGCAGATATCATATGAGTAAAAAGAGAGAATAAGACATGAACAATGTGAAATTTGTTGACAATGTGTTTATGGAATGTGGGTTTGGTGCGAAATTGAGCGAGCTAAGGCTTGTTGATGCGATTTAGTGAATATGGTATATGCCTATTGACTGGAATTATGTGAAGTTATGATATATAAGGTGTAGAGTCCTTACAATTCTTAGGAGTTTTATGGTAGTAAGGTGTTTTTTTGCTTAGCTGTCGTTGCTTGAATTTCCCGGTTATGTTGCGAACGTTACTTGATAGTGCTAGCGTCATTAGATATTTATCACCAGTAATTAGGAAGATATTGAGTTTATTTAAATGTTGTTCTTTAACTAGTTTGCTGTACGTGTTTATATGACTAATATTCAAAGATCCCATCTTTGCCTTAAGTATAAAACGGTTATGATGCGCGGAGCTTAAGTCTTATTTTTTTCTATGCAGCTTGTACATAGGAGCTTCTAAATCAACCTCGTTTCGCCTTCACTTGAAACTTTATTGCACACCGAAGTCTTAACATTTGCAAGCATGTTCACCTGTAAACCATATGAGGTAAATTTTATTCTTTTCATGCTAGCAACTTGGCAATAACTATGTCACCATTCTTTTTATTTGCAACTCTTGTTTTGTGTGGGTAATTATCTAACTATTTTATTACTGTGAAATTCGATTATTAAAAGTTATTTACGGTTTCCTCTATGGCCTTGATCCATCTTAACAGATTGTGCTATCTTGTTGTTATTTTTCTATCGTTAGATGTTAATTATGTCGTTTAAGTTGTGATAAATTTGTAGTTTCATACTTGAAAAAATAGAATAAGGAACATGATACACCTAATATAACTCGATTAAGTAAAAAACAGGCTTTCCGAAAAGTAAAGATAGGGATAACAAATATAAATAAAGTTGAGCTGAAGTGTGGTTATTAATTTGGATTGGACTTTTCAACTTAGTACAATTGTAAAGGTTATAATTCTTCTGTTTTATTTAAAGACCTACCAATCTTTCTCAAAGCTGTCATTTTCAAGAAACAGTCATGGGTAAGACTTGAGTACAGGATGTTGCTTGCTTCATATGAATTTACGGGTTCTTAAATGACACCCAGTTGTTTTAGTACAGATTTTAAAATGTATATTTTCTGTCTATATAGTTAGCTTATCATTCTTCCACAAAGCCGTCATTCGACAAAAGATGGTCATGGGGGCTGAAGTTCAATAGGATGTTTCTTCTGTAATATGTTTTTCTTATTAAATTCTTATAGGAACCACTCTACCGTGGTGAGTTCAATAAGCTAGTAAATCCCCATGTTTTTTAATCAATTAATAAATTACCATAGAAACGGTCTTTGCTTTGAGTGTAAGAGCATAACTCTCCCAATGATGTTCAGTTGTAATTTTCCGCTAATCAAACATGCCGTTATTCCTAACAGTGAGTGCCTATATAAGCTTAGACATCATTTATTAACATCTAGACCTAAAATGTCCCGAATGGAAAATACGAGTAACATAATTATGCGGGTCTAACAAATTCATGATTATTTTACATAAATTCTCGATTGACATCCAATTATCCGCAAAGACTTTCTTATGTACAGTTTTGTGAATTCATTTGTCACTTGGAGATTCTTGTCTGAAGTGATTTCGTAACAATTTTACCTGACTGCTCTGTAGGTCGACTCAGATATGCCTATCTTTCCCTCCTCCGAGGATGAACCTGTTGGCCTCGATCATTTCTTAGTAGAACCTAGATGTAAAGAAGACTGGGTTAGTGGTCTTCTCGATCTGGATGCCTTACAAATAGAGAAATGCTTCAATATTGAAGATATTACAAGCACTTTTGATTATGATCACGTTAAACTTGATACTGGTACGTTTAACTTCCTCTTTTTTAATTCATTAAACACATTCTCTATATTTATTTGCAATAGACCATGTGCTGCGTGTTTGTACATCTTCCTTTATTTTCATGCAACTATGAATTCGTGTTGCCAATCATCTTTATTTTTCTTTGAGAATCGGTCTGTCTGCATAGCTAAGAATTTGTGTGCTAATTATGAATAGGTTTGACCTTGCCAATGCTTCCTGGATTTGAAAGCCAAATTTCTTTAATCATGTCCAATATCTTGTATTTGTTAGAAAATTCTTAAGTTTTAAGTGTTCTCATGCAGATGAAGTTTATCGTCCACATTATAAAGGAGAAGATAAAGTCTCTGAGGTATGCTCTTTTTGTTTTTGTTTTTTCTCATCTCGATTTGTCTCTCTCATCTCATCGTCCGCAATATACGTATGTGTATATATATATATATATGTATGAGTGTGCATGTTTGAGAGGATTTAATGTTGGGCAAGACTGAATAGTGTTTATTTGTACTTTTTTAAATGTCCTTTCAACCCTATTTTCAACAAGCCTCAGCGAAGCTGTGCATTTTGTTTGACCTAAATTATTGTCATTGATTCTCTGGTTAGAGGTATTTTAGGTATATGGTGGTTAACAAAGGGTGTATAAGACTATGTAAGGCTCATCCTCAGAAAGTTGTCAAGTTGATTAGTGAAATTTTTACTATTGAACATCGTTGTACGATTTTTCCAGTCTAACTCTTGAATTGAGATCGGATTACGCATTATGCTAGCTCGTTTTCTCCAAATGTACCATCCCTTTTAACCACACCAGCAAACTTGCTTGCTCTTTACAATTCTCAATATAATTCTCTCTCTTGATTCATAGATATCATCCGAGACGTCACAAGGAATCAGTACTATGGTGCATGGAGGAAATAATTTTGGTAAGTTGCCTTGGAAATTTTTACTCATTTAAACTAGTTTCATATAATGCCCTCCACTCTATGCAGATGCCCAACATACTGACGATGCTGGCAATTTGGTTTTTGGGTCACATAAAGAATCTTGTGCGGGAAATACTGTTTTCGAGAACAAATGCCGAGGCATCCACAAAAAAGAGTCTAAAGATGAGGAGACACATCTTTCCGTACTAACCAACACAAACAACCATGATTATTCCGTAGGATTTGAAACAATGTCTGCAAATGAAATCCTTAACATCGACAACAAGTGGGCTAGTAGAAACAATTTTTACAGCCTGCAAAATTACGCCGAATTAGACAGCAGCCTGAATCTTATGAAATGCGAAGTGTTTTCCGATGAAAATGAAGATAAAACTGCACTTTCATCCTTTGATGAGTACTCCGAAAGTATCTCATTAAAGCATCAAAAAAAGTCTCATGACCAACTGTTAAAAAGGAAGAAGATTGAAAGTTCTGAATCATCGATGACCTCAACTTCTGATCGTGGCAAAGTTGAAGTATCTTGCTTGGACGATGAAGAAAAAGGCAAGCTGCTTGTCTCGCCAAAGAGGTCTCGGAAACCACCCAAAAGATACATTGAAGAATCACTTGAGTATGAATTCAAACCGCTTCATAAAAAATGTGGAGTTGGAAAAAAGTCAAAGGACAGGCTACAAGATAGATATCCGAAGCTCAAGTGGCACAAGGAATTTCACGGAGAGCAAGTAGTGTACGAGGACGACTCTTTTAACGTAGGGTGCATTCAAGTTCCGTTCGGTCTTCCTATGGAGAAAGAGAAACCAAAGAAACCCAAACAATCACCGGTACGATTATGCATAGAATTGCTTATCTACAAATGTTTCAAGTTCCTAAAATAGTCTTATTTCAGGTCTCCGAAAATCACAAAGACAACAGAGTTATAAGCTCCTCCGAGAAGCTTGCTATAGTGCCTCTGTTTGTGGAATCTCAAGAAGACATTTCCGAGGATGAGTCTGTTTTGAGGAGTTCTACACCGAAAGGAAACAGTCGGCGAAAACGCCACATTTCATGGACGCCTGAAGAAGTGGTGAAGCTCGTCGATGGCGTCTCTCAGTGTGGAGTCGGAAGATGGACTGAAATCAAAAGATTACTCTTCTCATCATCTTCTCATCGTACATCAGTAGATCTGAAGGTACATTTCAACCATTCCATTTTTCCGTTTTTGCCCTTGTGTCCACGGTTTTGAACACTTCTTTTCTGTGGGACTTTAGGACAAATGGCGAAATCTTCTACGGGCAAGCTGTACCCAATCCCAGATCAAGGAGAAGGTAGAGCAAGGGCGTAAGCAGTCGTCGAATTATGTCTCGGAGTCGATCTTGTGGCGCGTGAGAGAGCTGTCGATGATCTACCCGTATCCGAGGGAAACCCGGGAAAGTCAAAGGTCAAAGGTCTCGTGCACGAATGTATCGTCTTTCCCGACCGGAAGCTCTAACACATTGGTCCCGCTGTCCACAGTCGTCTGACACTGGCGGGTTTTTTTTTTTTTTTTTTTGAAGTAAGCATGAGAGTTTGTGAGATCATCGGTGTCTATATCTTATAAACTTGTGTGTAGCTAGAGAGATCATTAGGATTAGTTGGCATTTACATGTAGCAATTATTATATCATATGATTCTTCTTCAATGCATGGCGTTATATCATATTATATCATATAATTCTTCTTCTATCGTGCATGGCTTTTCTCACCATTTCTAATTGGAAAATACCATCATTGTTCAATTTCCACGTCTGGCTATGTTTGTGATTTGAATTTGAATAGGCGCGGTTTTTGGAGCGAAACTGGCATCGGGTACCGGGCTTTTAACCTTGGTCCTATCTTGGACTCAATGTTGAAAATTTCAGTTTTCTTTTCAACCAGCACAAATAACTGGCTGGACCAAGCTGGCTTAAGTTTCGAATTTTTTTTTATCTTATAAATTAGTTACCTGTAAGTGAAAATATATTAACAGAGAACCTGGAAATCTAAATTTTAATAAATTTTAAAATATAATAATCGGCTTTATTCTCTTGGAAAAGAATTATTGCAGCTTTTGACAACGTTTATATTGATGGGAGGGACAATGATAAGTAATTTTGAGTTCTATGATATTCACTATCATGATATACTATAGCAAAATAATGATATATGCATATGGGGGACTATGTTGGACCAATGATTGGAATTTGGAATAATTTTAAGAAAAGAGGTTGCTAAAAATAATGTTGAAAAATAGACATTAAAATACTATTATTTATGGTTTATATGGAAATATTAGATCATTGAAATGGTTGCTTCGTACTCGTGAGGTCAAAAGACCATCTCAAATTGTCAGTCTGTTACAACGGTTGTGCCCTTCGCCACCATGCACGCGGTAGCTGCAGCCGCCGCCGCAAGAAAACAATTTATTCGTAACGTAAATAAATAGTCGGAGACTGAGCACAGCTCATTAAAGAAGTAAAAATCAAACAGAGATAAGAAAAGATCTAAATTGTTTTATTTTACGATCTTATGAACTGATCTGACATAAACAATTCCGACACCGTATCTCTCTTGCCACGTCAATTTAAGAAAAATAACACAACAAACACCCTCTCATACTGAGCCAAAGACACCAAGATATTGGTCGGAGCTTGGAACTGTCGGACCATGACACACTCCAGAGAAAACGAAACACAAACATTAAGGTACTTTATGCCGGAAATATCTCTATATATAAACTACAAACATTCCTTCATCGTTGAGCCCAAAGACATCGAAATACTCGGACCACGACATGGACTCCAATTCCAAATACATCTTTGAGACAGTCCCTGCCATGCGCCCCATGCCGGGCCACCTCGCTCGCGCACGCGCTCCCGTCTGTTTATAAAAACAATTAGAGAGATTGTGTGTGACTGCACAAGAGAATCAGTGAAAATGTTAAGGGGGTATTATAGCACCTTGGCATTTCAGAACTTTGGAGCATTTTGAGTCTCATGAATTTGTGCTTGCTTCTGCCTCTGGAACTTCAGTAATTTCTGCAGACAGAGGCAATATTCCTTCCTTAACAAGATGTAGATCGAAAAAGAACCGGAATCAGAGATCAAATAACGCACTCTTAGTGACGTCGACTCCACCTTCCGCAGCAGCAGTTCCTGTTTTGCAACACACTACATGGCGAAAGAAGAGATAGAGGCTTTGTCAGGATGTGTGAGTGCAGCAAGAAATGTACGAAGCTTCCCTTTTGAATTCGTACCTTGTTTATTAAAGTAGTAAAGTTTCTGCAAAGTGGAGTTGATATTGCCATCCCAATGCTTCTCTTCCCGTAGTCCAACTCTTTGAAATGAAGTAAGAACACCATAGACATGAGGGTACAAATTTTGAAAAGAAAAGACATCTTCATCCCTTGACAGCGAGTTCCTCCAAATTTGGGAATACCAATGTGCAATTCCCTGTCTGGAAACACGCGAGTTTTGGTAAGCAAACGACTCCCAAAGTTCTCAGCTCATTGAATGCAATCTCGCCCTCTCCCGGAGCATCGCCTATCACTTCAGTCATGCTTTCACATTCACTTACGATCAACCCTCTCAGTTTTGGCATGCTTCTAGCAGTCGAAGGCGCAAACAAAACTTCAAAACACTTTCGCCGCAATTATGACGAAAACCGAAATACCTTCAAATCTGCAAATAAACTAAAGAAAAAAATCACATTAATATTTAAAAAAATATTTAATAAATGAAAACACCCAAAAAATGAGTAGATTACCTCACAAAATACGAAAGATAAACTTGCAATATTTTTGCCGCAGTTATAAGAAAAACCGAATTATCTTAAAATCTGCAAATAAACTACAAAAAAAAAATCAGATTAATATTTCAAAAAATATTTAATAAACAAAAAAACCTCAAAAAATGAATAGATTACTTCACAGATCACAAAAAGTAAACTTTGAATACTTTTCCCATAATTATTAAGAAATCCAAATTATACCTCAAATCTGCCTAAAAATTGACCGAAGTGCAAGACCAGTATTTTCATAATTTATTACTCAACTATATACATAAAAAAAAATTGATTAAATAACTATAAAAATAAACTTTGAATACTTTTCCCATAATTATTAAGAAATCCGAATTATACCTTAAATCTGCCTAAAAATTGACCGAAGTGCAAGACCAGTATTTCCGTAATTTATTATTCAACTATATACATAAAAAATTGATTAAATAACTATAAAACTTAAAAAATATATGAATTTCATATTTTTTACATTAAAAAACCTAAAAATATAGTAATCTTGATATATTTAATCTAAATCCAACAAAATAATTACAAATAAAGTCATGGAAACAACTTTTCATCAATATATATTCATAAAAATGCAAAAAAACAAAAAAAAAAAAACTCAAAATCATAAAAGTGACAATCTTTATCCATCTCTAAACATAACTCATGAACAACTAACTCTTTGTTTTTGTAACTTATGCAAATCATCTCAAAATTGTGAAAATCAGTAAATTATCAAATAAAAATTGCAAGAAACATATATATCTATGATTATAACTCTTAAATATACTCAAAAACTCAAAAAAAATTGGAAAAATTCGGTGAAAAATGCTTAAAACAAAACTTTGCAAACTTTTGCCACATAAACGATTATCACTTAAAAGCACAAGATCAACCGAAAAGACCCTCATTTTTACACTACAATTTCCGATAATCGATTGGAGAAGGTTTTATCGATAAGGTCGATTATCGTCGAAAAACTTATAAAACGATAATTGTTATAAGCGGCAACTTACCAGTAAACATCGGTAAGACCGATAATTTGCGATAATCGTCGAAAATGCGAACCTTGAGTTAAGTTACACAAATACTATAAATAAATATAAGAAGATAAACCCTATAATAAAGATAAAAATTCATTACAAAATTAATATATACACAAAAATACCGAGTTCGAATAACCTAAAATTTGGTTTTCAATTTTTGAACTCTTAAACCCGAAATTCGGATCCGGTTTAATCTAGATGTAAATTTTGAAAATTGAATGAACTCAATGTACCAATTTTAATCCGATGCAGACATGCAGTCTTTCTAAAAGCGAATTTGGTGGTCTAATGATTGATTTAAAGACCGCATTTTTCATATATTTTTAATCCTATCTGTAGTCGTATAAGGGTTATAACTCATAACTATTTTTTTTGCATGGTAAGTTAACTTTTTTCTTTCTTTCTATTTTCACTAAAAAAATTAAACTAACTCCTAGAAATTTAAATCCTAGTTCGGCCACCCAACTCATTAAATGTTAAGTCTTGAGTTCAAAATTTTCAAATAACAAGGCAATTTGAATAGGCAAAGCAATAACTTGGTTAACTTCTTTATGCAAATTTGGCAATTTTTTACTCCACTTTCTGAAGAAAGAAAAAAAAAAACATTCACGGGATTCTAGAATAGACCTGCCAAATTGCGTTGACTAAAAAGTCAACTTTCATATGTGGTCAAATTGTAAAGATAATAATAAAGCTGTGGAGCAGAAGTCAAACTGGTATACCTAATAAAAAAAGCTGGACTTGATCAAAGCGAGGGCTTTTGGTCATGCTTAGTTTTATTTTTAATCACCTCATTGAGCAAGTTGCTAATTGCCTTTCTGGGTTACGGAATTATGTAGGTATATCTCGATCAGAATTTGTAATTTCGGAAATGAGATTAAATAGTTAAATAAAAAGCGCAAAGATCTTTATTCCAAATATTCAATTACAAATAATATTTCAATTACAAATAATATAGTTTTCTCTTTCCTTCAATTTGAAGGTACGAGAAAGTATTTATAAGCGAGATTACCAATTACAATCGTGGATTTTCGGGAGATCATCCGAACGTGAATCAAAATTCTTCTCTTTTCCGCGCTATTTTTAATGTGTTCTTAACAATTTAATCCTTACATTCTTCTAATTATTTGAAATTTTCGGTCATGCGAAACCAACATTCTCCGCTTTTAGCTTTTATCAGATCGAGGTTTTATTGAGCTGAGCTTTAAATAGATTCGGACCAATCGGTCAATTCTATATAGAGCTTTTACCAATATACGGTTCGTCATTTCTTAAGTTGTAACGACGAAATCGTCCCGCTACACAACTTACTGATTTTTTATTTTTTATTTTATTTATATATATAAGGATCTTTGGATTTCAGTCTTACCCCTGTGTTGACTCGAACTCAATAACTCTAATGTCTTAAGTTATATACTTGTTACCACTAGACTAAACACAAACACATGTTACACATCTTGTCTGAGGTTTTGTTTTCTTAAAATAAATAAGACGTGCCATAATCATTCTTAGAATGTCCCTACATATACAAGTTACAACTCGGATGTCGGAACTCGAATTAACCAACTGGGGACCCACAAACTATCAAGAACTATTAAATATATATATCGCTACCATATAATGTATAAACAATTGATACAATTTTTTATTTCAATATTTCATGGCCTCACCCAGATACGTCTTAATCTAATTCAATTAACCCCTAAAAATGTATCTCTCTTGCCACGTCACTCCTCACCAACTCGGAATATTACCACCCGAAACATCTGTCGGAGACATGTTGCGATTTCGACCTAAATACATAAACAAAATTAAAAATGACATTCGAGATTTTAGTAACTCACTTTATATTAAGGTTTTCGTAACGGTTTTTATGAATTAGGCTTTACAACTCAACAAAATACAAATTATATATTTTTTCCGTAAAAATATCTCTCTGAAGTATGAATATTCCGTCTATCGCGGAGCCAAAGACGCCGAGATATCAGTCGGAGCTCGGAAACTCTCGGACCAAGACATGGACTCCAAATACAGCTTGGACACCTTCCCTGCCACGCGCCCCATGCCGGGCCGCCTCGCGGGGTCCTCGCGCACGCACTCCAGCGCCACAGCCACCAGCTTCTCGACCACCTCCACCGGAAACGAGTCCCTCAGCCTCCCGTCCACCCACCGCCTCACCCCACCGCTCCCCACCGCCGCCGCCGCTGAATCCACCACCGAAGCCCTCACAAATTCCCCCCTCTCCTTGTCGAACCAGCACCTCTCCGCCTCCGCGCCCGAGATCAGCTCCAACACCACCACCCCGAAAGCGTACACGTCGCTCTCCCGCCTCGCCGCCCCGCTCCGCCGCGTCTCCGGCGCCACGTACCCCATAACCCCCTCAAACCGAGCGCTCTCGCCTCCCGGCTCTCCCACCTCGCCGCAGAGCTGCGCAGCTCCAAAGTGGCAGATCCGGGCGTGGAGGTCGTCGGTGACGACGATGCTCGAGCTCCTGATGCGGTTGTGAACGAATTCTTCGGCGAGGCCGGTCTTGTTGTGGATGTAGTCGAGGCCGTGCGCGACGTCGGCGGCGATCCGGATCCTCGAGGTCCAGCTCGAGAGGACAGTGAAATTGGGGTTTCTAGGGTTCCGGAGGCAGTCGGCGAGGCTGGCGCCGGCGACGAAGTCGTAGACGAGGAAGATGTGGTCGGAGGAGATGGAAGCGCCGAGGAGTTTGACGACGGAGGTGTGGTGGCTCCGGAAGATGACGGCGAGGCGTTGGCTGAGCTCCGGCGCGGTCATCTTCCTCCGGAATTTGCGCTGGAAGACGATGGCGTCCTTGCCGCGGAGGACGCAGCGCCACGACTGGGACTTGGAGCTCGGCCTGTAGCGCTTGGCGAGGAAGTTGTTGGTGGCGGCGGAGATCTCCTTGAAGTCGTAGACGTGGGGATTCTCCGGGAGGCTCTCGCGGAGGCTGGAGAGGGAGGTTCGGCTCGCGACGGAGGCGGCGCCGGAGGAAAGCTTGAAGCTCGAATCGGAAGTGTACGCGCCGTCTCTGGTGGAGGCGCTGGAGGTGGAGGCCTCGCCGGAGACGTGTTTGCGGTTGGACTCGGAGGGGTGGGTCCGAGGCGTGGGCTCGGCGGCGTGGGTGGCCATTTTGGACTTACACATGCGGATTCGAGGGTGGTGGGATGGGGGCGGCGGAGAGGCGGTGGCTCCGGCGGCGCATGATAGAGCTCCGGGAGACAGAGAGAGAGAGAGCGAGAGAGAGATAGTTGGAATCAACACGAAGTGTTTGGGAAGGAAGGCGGTATTACAAGTTGATCGAATGCGCGTAGGATGAGAAAAAGCGTTTTGGATTTTTTATTTCATTATTTAATTCAATTTAATTTAATTTAATTAAAAGCTTACTCACGGTTAATGTTATTTACTCCGATCTCAATCCTCCATATAAAACGTGGGGCCAATTTATTATTTATTATTAGTTTTTCCAACACTTCTCTGAGTTTTTCTTCACTTTATTTTGAGTCACGGTTTTGATTTTGAGATCCCAGACTTACCAGTTTTCACGAGTCTGGCTCCAATTTCTTATTTAAAAAAATACACTACACTGTCTAAAAGTGATAAACTTTCGGTTTATAGTGTTTTGATAGTTTAAAACTGTTTAATCCTAAGTTGAAACCGGGATTTTTGTTTTACACCAATATTTCTTGGGCTTAACCGAGCTTAACCGGCTTTAAACCAATATTTATAGTCGTCCCGATTTAGAGCTGGCAAAGACAATTGTTGAACAATTCATGTACCTGTTATCGGTTCTTGACTTTTTTTTTCTTTATAGAATCGGGAACGGGTGGATATTTGAAAATTGGAACACTTAAAAATTGAAATGGAGTAGAAAAATCGTTTGAATTCCAGTTCACGGACCCTATTCAAACCTAATAAAATGAACCAACTAAAAATTCATGGTTTAGACCTTTTTTTTCTTATTATCTTTTTGCGCGCTTTTTGTTTTGTTTTTTATTTTGACGTATTTTTTTAGTACATATATTATACTACTTTTTCTTTTTGCAATATGGTCTACTCTTTTTTTTTTTTTTTTTTTATGTGATACGAGGTTCAGTAACATGAATATAACATGTGCATAATTAATTACGATGCTATGACATCAGCTTACTTGACGCAATTGCATACTCGAGCCTTTTCTATCATGAAAATCCGTGAGATTTAATTACTGTTTATAAATTCCAGTACAGTATTTATGTTCACCATAGTTACTTATGTTTTGACTATATTACAATTTACACACGTGTGAAGTGATCCAACATTTCTCTTTTTTTCACACGCATTGACTTATTTATTATATGTGTATATTTCTGACAACGGTTTCATGGACAAAAAACTTGGAAGATAATTTGGATAGAATAAGAGAGTGAATTATCTTATTTGATGAACATGGAATAATGTTCGTGGAGCCAAGCCAACTATGTCTCCTTCATGTAGCTGGAACAGATATGCTATTATAATTATGATAAACTATTTTTAATTATATATAAATAAAATAAAATAAATCTTAATTATCATTAGTCTTTTTCTTTAGAGAAACGACTAATAGATCGCCAATTATGTCGTCTTCCAATTCGCCAAAAGAGTTCTTGATCGCATTGCCATGTCATCTCCAACCGAGCTAATGAATATAGTTTCATAATTTTCACTTAAGCACATTAGCTTTCTAAATAAACAAGCAAAAGTTATGGACACTGATTATATAGTGAACCAAATTTTCGAATGCTAAAAATTAAATAACAAATAATATGAGTGCAAATCATCCAACACTTTTCTTTCTTTCTTTCTTTCTTTCTTTTTCATATATTACTTGGACAAAAAATGCTAACTAATTTCTCATAATTTTCTTCAAATTCCAAACACAGCTATGGAAGTAAATTTCCTTCATTTTCCCGCTAAAATTACATATATTCTTTCTCTAAATTTGTTTTCCCATAAAAAATTAAGGTTCCAAGCAAAGCTTTAAGATAACTTGTAAGTGGTTGGAGTTTAGATTTGGGATCACTAATTTGAAATTTTGATAAAACTATTTGACATCTTTCATGCTAAAGACTTTCTCCATCACCATCCCCTGACTCCGTGCCTAGCATCGCCATGCCGCCTCCCAAAACTGTGACTCGTTATGTCTATGCTCTGAGCTCCGACATACTCGACCTTGTTCCCGCCCTCTTCACAGAACCCCGTCGACCTCGCCACGACACTCTGTTTCTGAAGATTGCAGTACTACTTGTTTGGATATTAATCTGATAATTATCTAAGTCTCTCTTCAATATTAAATTTATGAAAAAGCTGGAAAGTATTCAGAAGGATCATATTAATCCATTTATCTGATGCCGAAGCTGATACAATTTACTTATTATGATGGCTGTTTAGAAAACAAAATGTATACTTTGTAATCGGAAATAGGAGGTATAAAAGCAATATTGTAAAATTGTAAAATAAACAGTTATTTGGATTTTCAAAAATTAAAATGATGAATATATATATATATATATATATATAATTGAACCTCTATAAATTAATAAGGTCGGGACCGGAGAAATTTATTATATTATCGAGTTTATTAATTTATCGAGGTAAAAATTTAACTACGTTAGTACAAGTCGAGACCGGAAAAAAGTATTAATTAATCGAGTATTAATTTATAGAGGTTCTACTATATATATATATATAAATAAAAATAAGCTAAGTACATTTTTGTATACTTTTGTTATTTTAAAAAACACAGCCATATAAAAATAAACTCGAACATATTCTTTCAATTCAATGACATTGCTAACTAGTAAACTATTTGGAAGTTTGGGAAAAGAAATATGCACAAACATGGTTTATCAGTTCATACGACGCAGTGAAGCTTTTTCAATATGGAGTTGATATCACCATCCAAATGCGAATCAATTTTTTAAAGGGAAAAAGAAAATAAGAATTAACATCTTACTATCTCCATCAAAAAACGAGGAATATTAATCTTGGAATCCTTTTTCATGTTTCGTCTCGAAATGTGACAGTTGCGAAGCCAAGATCTTCAATTTTCCACAATTATCCATAATTAAGTCAAACCAAGGGAAATCAAACTCCGAGATTATCTATGGAGATTCTTTCGCACGGGCAATGATTCTTGCATTTGACTGCAATCTTCTATTTCAATTGATCGCCACTTGGGAAGATTTTTCATTTAATCGCGTAAAATGCCTCTTGCCTTGAGCGGGACCAGGATTGCCATGACTGCTCCTGTCAAGGGTTAAGTTTATTTTCAGTGGATAAATAAAATTCCATCTTGAAGATGCAAATCACCTCCATGATTCTCTCAACTAATAAGCAATAATGCGCAATAATCCTTATTAACAACCGCGCAATATTCTTCATTCAATGTATGGAGAGGTCGACTCAATCACTCTTTGATTGAGGATGACTTTCTTGAAATATCTTCCAGTTGTCATGACAGCAGGCATGTCAAAACTTACCATAAATAGGCAAATCACAAACACGATAAAATAATAATCATTAATAGAAAATCATGTTTCAAGAAACTCTCTCTTTGGCAATTTATGGCACAACTGATTTCAGAAAATCGCAGAGAACTTCAGGCACGGATCATGCAGAGCAGCATGCAGGATGACATCTGTTGTCATGGCAGCGGAGACAACATCATAATTTGAGTACTTGTAAACTTGCATAAAATGTTAGTGGTCGTGAAGATAATCTGAAAGCATTTCAACCACATCATGCAACAAACAACCATCCATTCAAACAAAATCATAACAAACATTCAAAATCATACAACAAACATGTCTTAGTGATGCATGAGGTTGAAACTGATTAAAATAAAAGGCTAAAAATGCAGGCAGTATTGTGATCTCTCCTTCTTCGACCAGGAATTTCCGAAGGGGGACCGACTCAAACGAGTTCTAGGATGAGCAATATTGAGGCGATCCTTCCTTGTAATCATCATCGTCACTGATGGCCTTCTTCTTTGCTGGAGGAGCAACTTCTTCTTCACAGGTAGATTCTTCGTCAGAGACTTCGTCATCGTCTTCTTCATCAGCATTGTCGTCAGCAGATTCCTTGTTGTCCTCGTTGTCATCATCTTGGTTGTCCTCCGTGAACTAATAATGAGTAAGTTATTTGGAAATTTGGAAAAAGAAATATGTAGAAACTTGGTTTATCAGTTCATACCGATGAGTAGTGAAGCTTTTGCACAGTGAAGTTGATATCACCATCCCAATGCATGTCTTTAGCTCCTTCCATTAAATAATGAATAGAACGAGGATCATCAGAGGTATACTTAAAATCAATATTTATCCCTGTAAATATCCCTCTGAGCTTCGGTGTTGTCACTACAGCAGAGAAACTCTGCATCTCAGAGCACTCACGTACAATAAATTTTACCAAACTCGGAAATGCCAATGTGTAGCTCCCAGAGTGGAAACTAACGAGTTTTGGTAAGTCAGCAAGTACCAGATTTCTTAGTTTACTAAAAACAATCTTGCTTTTTTCTAACGCATCACCTATAACTTCAGTCATGTTCTTGCATCCAGCTACGACAAGCAATTCTAGTTGTGGCAAGCTTTTGGCTGTCGAAGGGTCAAACAAGCTCCCAGTGAAGCCACATTTCACCACAAATAAAATAGTCAAATATTTAAAAGATGCCAAAGATGGGAAGAAAAAGCGCTTCAAATATGGCAATTCGTCGACCCTTTCAATGTGGTCTCCTGAGTCAGACACATCCAAGGACTCATGGATCACCATTGGGAAAGTAACCTGCTCAAATATACATTGATGAAGCTCAGAGTATGTTAAAACTAATTTGAAGACTGTAAAAGGAAATAGTTTTACAGAGCCGTCAATTATATAATGTAGGGCGACACAATTTTTTCGAAGGTAAAAAAGAAAAGAAGAGGTGAATCATAAATATCTTACCGTCTCCATCGCAACAAGAGGAGTTTTGATGCGGGCATCGGAAGTTGATAGTTGCGAAGCCAAGATCTTCACATTGTAACAATTATTCAGAATTAAACTGCTAAGAGAAGGCCAATTCGAAGTATGCAAGTCGGGATAGAGACATTTAAGCTCTGGCAAGTTGGTTAGACTCAACCGGTTTAAACGACGGAAGTCAAACTTCAAGATTAACTCAGGAGATTCTTTCTCAGAAGCAATGATTTCTTGCACTTGATTGCAATCTCTAATATTAACATATTTAAGCTCGAGGAGATCTTTCGCATATGATGCAGGAAACAAGCTTTTAAGACTGTGACATCCAGTCACATCAACTATTTCGAGTTTTGGCAAACTAAAACTTGGACTTCCGGATTGAGGATTTGCCGACATATTATGTGAAAACAACTTTATTAGAGCGTTACAACGTCCGATTGTTATCGTTTCCAATTCGCCAAAAGAGCCTGGGATGAGCTCTTGATCACCTTGCCAAATCATCTCCAACTTATCCAATAAATCAAATCTCATTTCTTTCAATCTTGGAAATGCCACCTGCATATGTCCCAATATTTTATTGATCAACAATTATGAGCTAATATTACAGCAATCACAATTTAAAAAAGTACCCTAATGCTTAAAAACGAATTGAAGTATATTAAAATAAGGGATATATTTACGGCAAAAAAAACCCAAAATTGATCGGCAAAAAAGGATCCAAACTTCTATTTTTTTTGCGGCATAAAGACCCAATGTTTCAAAAAGTGTCATTTGTTCTTTTTCATCTCCTTCAAGCATTACCGTCATTAGTAAATTCACAGTTGCCGTCTCTACACTAGCAAATAGAAACTAAAAAATGACGCAAATATCCCTTAAACTAATACCAAGTCTAAAAAAACACTGACAAAGCTAATATATTGTGTAAATATAGCACAGCGACTGTCTATATATGTGTTTTGTTTCTTTTCAAATAGACTATATAAACGGAGATTAAAAAAATGTAAAGATAATTAGGAGAATTGAACAACCAATTCATTATGTTGAGACACAAAGAAGAAAAAGGCAAGGAAAGGATAAAGTTGAGTTAATCTTACCTTTTCCATGAGAAACAGGGGAGCATTTGCGGAAATGGTAGCCTCTCTCATATTCTCTCGGAAGCTCGACATTTGTGAAGCCAACATCTTCACTTTGCCACATAAATGCAGTGTGAGCTCACCAAGAGCAGGGAATTCACAACAATGCAGGTCGTGGTAGATACATTCGAGCTCGGGAAAGTTGCTTATGTACAATTTGCTCAATCGAGGGAACACAAACTTAGGGACTATTTCTTCTGATCCTTCCTCCTTCGCAATGAGTTCCCGTAATTGAGGACAACACGTTAAATCAATTGATTCAAGTTCGAAAAGCTTTTTCGCAACTGATGTCGGAAACAAGTTTATCAGACTCGAACAATAAAACACTTTTACTTTCTTGAGTTTATTGAACGTCGTGAAAGTTCCTGCTAACTGTGGACATTGTTGATCCTTATAGCTCAGCACGTGCTTGAGTTTTTGTAAACCCGATAAAGTCAAAGAGCGTATAGGGCAATTTAATATGATCTCTTTGCAAGCTATCGGGTTTTGGATTTCAATCACTTCTTCCATCATATCGCAATCCTCAACATGCAAGTTTGTTAGGCTGTGGAGTCTTCCTAGCATAATAGACGAGCAAACTCTGGTCAACTTCTTACAGTTGTCAATTTCAAGCTCTTCCAGTTTAGAAAAGGAATTATCTGACACGAGTTCATGTTCACCGTCTAGCCATATCATCTCCAAGCTATCAAGCTTCTTAAGACTCAATTCAGATAGAGCAGGAAATGCAACCTGCAATGACATTACTACTGTTATTACGGGAGTATAAATCATATCGACGCGCTTTGAAGAATGGAATATAGATTACCTTATGATGGAAAAGTGGCACGCGGTCACAACCTATAACATCTGCATTTGCTAGCCCGCCATCTCTTGTTTTCGCCGCCGGTGATCCAGCAAAAAATTGCTTGAAATTTGGTAGAGAGTCCAAAATCATTGAAGTCATTCGAATGAATACTATTTTGTCAGTTTCCACAACGCTGTTAGGTCTCTGCATCTCAAATACCTCTTCCACCTTAGCGCAATTTTCTATTTTTAACGCTGTCAAGCTCCCAAGATTTCCAAGTAAAGTATGTGAAAACAGCTTTTCTAGAGCGTCACAATATTTGATGGTAAGCCATTCCAATTCGCCAAAAGAGCCTCGAGTGAGTTCTTGCTCGCTTTGCCATAACATTTCCAAATGATCTAATTCACGTAGATCAATTTTCTTTAGTTTGGGAAACGTAACCTGCATGCATATATATATATATTGGATTTATTAGTTACGAAGTTAAGCCAGTATAGTACTCAAAGGAGAACAAGTTTTGGAACATATATCCAATCTTCTAAGTGAAATATATTAGGAAACATTATGAATATTTATAATGTTACAAAAAAAAACCAATTCCGTGACGTCTTGCTATGTGCCCCGGATTATTAAACTCGAAACGGGAATATGGAAATATCAGCCAACATTCACAAACTTAATCTCTGAGAGATCAAGAGTTTTTGAATGTTGATTGGTTGCTTTTCTCATTAACTTAACCTCTATTGAATAGAGCAAAGATTACAATCTATCGGCCGGACCGGGCCGGACCGGGCCCGACCTAATTAAACCTTATAACATAAATAACCAATATAATTAAATAACCGCTAACGATATAGTTAAAGAACCTAAGGACACAACTAATAAATATAAACGACATATTCAAACAACGACGTAATATAAATATCCTAATTGATTTAATTAAATACAACACTAATAAAAAATAAATGACCCAACTCTAAAACACCATGAATCCTAATTACTCGGGATGTATCACGTCGCTGTAGTAGTAAAAAAGAAGTTCATCAAACACATACCAACAATTTTAATATAGATGAATATAGAAAGAAAAGTTATGTTATTCGTCAATTCGCTAAAATTTGTTGAGATGATCATACCACGTTTATGTCAATGCAGAACAGAGGAGCACTGCTTGATAGCTGTGAAGCCAAGATCTTCACTTTTCCACACTTTTCCAATGTGAGTTCACCAAGATAAGGCCATTCGCTACAATGCCGATTGCGGTAGAAACTTTGGAGCTCCGGAAGTTTGTAAAAGTACAAAGAGCTTAATCGAGGGAACACAAACGTAGAGACTATCTCTGATGCTCCTTCTTCTTCTGCAATAATTTCCTGGAGTTGATCACAGTCTACTAATCGAATTGATTCTAGTTCGAGAAGAGCTTTTGCAACCGACGCTGGAAACAAGCTTTTCAGACTTGAACACTTGGTTACTTCTATTTTCTCGAGTTTACGGAAACTCGCTGAAGCACTTGGACACTTGGACACTAGAACATTGCTATCTAACGCTTCAAGTTTCAGTATCTTCAGAGCGGGGAACGCAACCTGCAAAGTTTGTTGTTATTATTGAGAAAAGTGAATATACACAGATTTAACAGTTAGCAATACACATTGATTTGTCAAATAAGAGAGCTTTTAAGTCCAGAATAAAACTTACATTGTGATGGAAAAGAGGCAAGTGGCCGTCATCACCATGTAATCCAACGTAAAACGGCTTGAGCTTCGGGAGACGTTTAAGTTTGACAGTGTGTAGCCGAGGAAATTCAATCACCTCATCACCACTATTGATGTTCATAAAGATACATTCCAAAGCCTCACAATCAAACACTTTGAGTTTTTCCAATCCTGGAAAGGAAAACGAAACGGGAAATAGATTCTTCAACGCATGACATCGTCGAACATCAACCACTCTTAGTTTTGCCAGATTTTTTGGTGAGAGATTACCGCCATTGCAGATAGTTACTAGGTTTTCCAAATCCGCAAGATACAATTTCACCAAGTTCCGGAAAAAGCTCATGCTACTAGATCTGTATGTATTGATGACATATCCAACTGTTTGAATATCATGCATCGTCAAAACTTTTAGGTCACCTTCCTCCCCTAATTCCTCAGAAAACGAATTCTTGATATTCGTGTTGTTCATGGACAAGTTCTCAGACCTGTTTATTAGCTGTTTTAAGCAACTCCGCTCAAGCAGACTATCATTGACTTCTTCAAGAATCAATGATCTTGAAAACCTTTCTTTACCCCTGAAACGGTGATTCACTTGAGATGATATGCATAATTGGAAAATTTCTAACTTATCAACGAAGAACTCATCTGGTAGAACGTTGTCGGCATTTAGAATGTCCAAATACAAAGTGGTAATATGCGGCAGCTCCTCTAGTTCGGTCAGGCGTGCATTACTAAAGGTTTCATCCGTAAGGGACGCCCAACAAGTAAAGTGAGCCCCTGTAACGGATAATTCTTCTAAACGTTTAAAGCTTGATATGACACCAGCTTCAATCACTTCCAGTTTCTCGCAGTAACTTAAATCCAAAGACAACAGGCGTTTCAAGTTCTGTAGTTCTTTTGGCACCATCTTAAAACTTGATCAGACAAATCCAGAAACTCTAAGCATTTCAACTGTCCAATAGACGTTATATCCCCCACTGAGCTATCAATACAAGTTAGTGTTTTGAGATTACCCAAGAAACAAAAGCTAGATAAGCTTGCAAGATTCAAATCCACATTCTTCAAACCCAAAACTTTCAGATCTCTAACCAATTCAAAAAATTGGTTAGAGATTTTTGACTCGGAGCGATACTCTTGAGACAGAGAAAACATTTGTAGCTTTGGGCATGGCAATCTTTCCGGAATCATATTGTTGGAAGAACTTAGAGAAATAACTGTCGAGTCTTCAAGCTAATTGTTGTTAATCCTTTCGTCTAACTCCTCACTGTTTCTTATGAAGTACACGTGTCTATCTTTAGAAGCGATTGATAGGATAACGTCGCGAGTGACATCATGCATCCTTACATTATTGTCGTCGTTGCCGTCAAGCAATAAAGAAGATGATTTCAGAGTCTCAACCAAATGAGAGACCCTATTTCGCGCATCTTTGATCTTCCTGATACCATGAAAGAATCTTAATCCCATACAGTACCTCAACAATACATCAACGTTGATTTCTTCATCATCTTTGTGGATACTGCAGAGCACCAACAGTGACTTAGCTTCTTCACTCTGCAAAAAGTCGTAACTCCATCGGATAACAGAGTAAACTTCTTTCTCCACTCCTTTGATGTTAGCCGGGTTTGACGTTCTTAGCTCTTGCCAGGCATCCTCCCAAATGGAAAGGCTTTTGTCCTTTAATGCTTTTGCGACAATTGAAATCGCGAGTGGCAGCCCCGCACATTTTCGCAAGATCTTTTTCTTCACGGTTTGAAACTCCTGCTCTTTTGCTAGATCCCCCGCAATCTGGTCAAATAGATCAGTTGCTTCGACTTCTGATAAAACTCCAAGATTAAAACTTCTATCAGCACTCATTTCGTTGCACAACACGTCTTGAGATCTAGAGGTCAATAATATCTTGCACTCATTTTGATCATTAGTGAAGAATATTCCGATATCCTCTAAATCGAGCTTACTCCAGACGTCATCTATAATTATAAGTATCTTCTTCTCGCTACTTAGCCGCTCTCGTAGCCGCTTCGCCCTCAATGCCACTGTATTCTCATTCAACTCGAGACCTAGAGTTTCCGCAACTTCTTCTTGAATGTTTCGGTAGTCTGGACTTTGGGAGATAGTAGTGAGAACTACGTGGGTGAACAAGTTTTCAGTCTTCCCGTGGCTCGCAATTGCTTGAACGAGCATAGTTTTTCCCACCCCACCCATACCCCAAACGCCAACTGTACGGACGCGGACATCTTTGAGTGCTTCCATGATCTCTTCAAACACATGTGCTCTTGTCTCGAAGTCTTCGTAGCCCTTGATCTTCAGAGAATTGCTCGGAGGAAGACGATAGGAAACCTTGCCTAAAGTTTTTGCTTGTTCGACCGTAGCTGCAATAACATCGACAGTTTTCTTGGCTTCTTTGCTCAACTTATACCGCTTGATCAGCCTTGAAAAAGATACGCGAGCAAAACAATTGTTTGCATGAACTTCATCTCCTGGTAACAATTTCGCAGCCTCTCCGAGATCGAATCCACTTTGTTCAGCCAGTGCTGGACATCTCCTTCGATTATCCCGCAGTTATTTCTCGCCTCAGAGACAGAGTGGTCTACTCTCTCTTTGGCAAGCTTCAAATCCTCGATTTGAGTTCTGAGGTTTTCTACATTTGTTTTGTAGGAAAAGCAGTAGCCGATCTGACGGCCAACCGCATTCACGGTATTCTCGGCAATTGTTTCAGCAATCGAAGTGCCGATTCCGATAAGGCATTCCATATTGCGATTGACACTGGGAAAATAAGAAAGCATCAAGATAAATTTTTTATAGTGAGTGATCAGATTAGAAACCATTAGGAAAATAAAATGTGAATACGACTTGCTGTGTGGTACACTATTTCATAACAGTTTTCGTGTTTTCTCACTTTTACAATAACTTTTAGCAATTAGCGAATGATGTGTTTGTTTTGTAACTCATCGGATTTAACTCCAAAATTTTTTAATTTCTACTATTATGTTTTAATTGAGGGTTTCCAAATACAGCTTCAAGTCATTTTGTGTTTTTTTACTCTGAATGTTTCTTCTATTTCTGTCTTCTCGTCCGTCGACCTCACCATAGACCATCAAGTCCCGACTGCAACGCTGACGGTGATCAACTTAGCCCACCGATGTTGAGTGCGACTGTGACACTGACGAGTAACGCCGATCAACTTCGCCACCGACCCGACCAACCTCCCAAAGCCGTCACTCCCAACCCCTGCTTTCTTCCAAATCTTCTTTTTCTAATTGTGTTTGTTATTATTTATGTTTTACTGTGATGGAAAATATTTGACTGGTGGTTAAATGACATGAATTCTTTTTATTCTAATTTATGATGTATTGAAGGTCTCTTTCAAAATGTGTCACGTGGCACTTAACAGAAGTCATTTAACAGATAAAATTTGTTGAATTCCCAATGACTAGAAAATTATGATATGTGTCAGTTCGATTAGATCCTAACAGAATGCAACATTATGTTAATAGGACTCCAAGGTAGGAAAATAAGAGATAGTTAACAAGTTTAAGCTGTGGCGTAGCTAGAAATGTTAACTAGAGAGGACTAATTCAAAAAAAATAAACTACTTGATTTAAGCTACAAAATTCTAAATTTAGAGGAGTCGAAGAAATACCCAAGAGCGAGGTTTCGACCTAAGACCGAACAGGGTAAGGGTTCACCAGCGGTGGCAAATTAGACTGATGGCAACAGACTGCGATGGAGTTACTCAGCAACGAGATTGATGAACCAAACAATCTGAAAAAAATCCACGGAAAACAATGAATGAAATACAGAAGCGAACCGAGTGTGACTTAGATGTTTGAAATAGCATAATATGTAAGCGTCTAATCCATTTTTTGTTTTGAAGAAAACGGTTTTCCTCCACCCTAAGTAGGATCTCTTAATATATATATCTATATATATATATATATAGCAAAGACGCTAATTTAAGTACTTACAAGCTATGTTCCGAATAGACATGATTTTCTGAAGAGTGCGGCTCGCAAGTTTAGCGGATATCAACGCTGCTCCAAATCAAACAGTAGATAGAATACATTTGAGCACAACAAATATAAATAACTCAGATTTTGAATGAGGTCAAATTCAGAGCATACCATTTTTTTTTTTGGCTTGGATTACAAATTTGGATCCAGTTTTTTTTTCTCTTTTTTTTTTTTTTGTCCTTTTCTTCTTTTTAAACTAAATAGAGTGATGAAAACAGGAAGCGAAGCTTGAAACACTGTTCTTTGCGAAGCTGAAGAGTTGTTTGGCGCCAATGTTACTGGTTTAGATCGAAAAATCACAGATACATATTATTAATGAAAAATTTAACCGAGAGGGCAATGCAACAATCAACTAAATTCAACTCATATATTAAGTAACAAGATTTAAATGTAGAGGTGTTGAAGGAATACCCAATAGCGAGGTTTCGACTAACGAGCAGGTAAGGGCTCACCGGCAGTGGCAACTTTAGACTGCTTTGCAAGCGGATTGATGAACCAAACAGTCTGAAACTATGAATGAAAAAGATATATTAACATTGTTTCAATCCTACTAAACTAAGAATGAAAGCGAATAACCAATGTACAAAAAACCTCGTTAAATTAATACTCGATAAATTAATAACTTCGATAATATAACACTTTTTTTGTGGTCTCGACTCTAATTAGCATGATTAAATTTTCCCTCGATAAAATAATTAAATTCTCTAATCTCAACAATATTAATTTATAAAGGTTTTATTGTAATTCACATTTTGAAATAGCATAACATGTTTAGCACATTGATCAAACAATCTTTTGTTTTAAAGAACTACATGCTGGAGACAACGGTTTTCCTGTGCCAAAAGTAAGATCTCTTAGTATTTGTTTTATAAGCAAATACAGTCTTAAGCACTTACAAGCTACGTTTCGAATAGACGAGATTTTCTGTAGAGCGGCTCGCAAGTTTAAGGATGTCCGCCCTGCTCGAAATCAAAGAGCAATTAGAAAATAAAGTAAGTTAGAACATTTGAGCACAATTAATATAACTATAAGATTATTAATATAATTAAGCAAGATGGATTAAAGAGCATGCCTTTTTTTTGGCCTGGATTATGGATCCAGTTTTTTTTTTTTTCTTTCTTCTTCCTTAAAGTTACTAGAGAGGGTAAAAAGAGAGATGAAAACAAGAAGCGAAGCTTGAAACACTGTTCTCTGCGAAGCTGATGTTGAGAAGCTGGAGAGTTCTTGAGCGCCAATCTCACTTGTTTGGATTGAAATGAAAACAAAGATGGCGATCCAAAATTTCTCTACCAGCAGCGAAATATTATTAATAAAAAAATTAAAAAGAAAATTTGGTAAGAAATAATGCAGCAAGTTTAGGATAATCACGTGGATGCTAGCTGCTAATTATCATTTAATGTTGGATCATCACTAATAACATCACGATATATTGTGTCGTGTTTAGCAATTAGCGCTGGAACTGGAGATAATTTAATACATACACATGAGCATTTTATATAGTTGTTGACTTTCTGTTACAATAATATGGATTAGAGATAATTGCAGTAAAAGTACACAAAATATTTTCAAAATAACAAGGCATAATTTCAAGTTTTCTATTGCGCTTATTTAATACCCCAAGTCGTGAAATTTGTGTTTCGATTGACTTTTTCCAATATACTACCGTTAACGTTAATTCATTGACACGTATCTGCGTCAAACTAAAGTATACAGCATGAGAATCTTAAAAACTATGAAGAAAAAAAATCGTCTTTATAATTTAAGTTGAGCAAGTGTAAAAAAACTCAACATTAATAGAAGACGTATAATGGAGCCAAACGAAAGCGCAACTATCACTATATTTAAGTCTAACCTTGGTATTTAATCACCAAAATTGAAAACTTGGGAATATCACTATATTTAATGAAATTTCGATTACTTTTGCCATAATTATCCTAAAGATCTTATGACAATTAAAGAAACAAAACCCCTCTCGGTCAATGAAAAAATGACGAAAACAAATGACGTCATTGGTATTTTTAATTTAATTATAAAAATAAATAATAAAGAACAGCATCCTAGACCTAGTGTTCGTTGCCTCACCAGCATACTATTTATTTTAATTTGACTTATAGTTTATAATGCAAGTGTGGTACTTTAATACTAATAAGAAACTAAGACATCGGAATTAAATTGAAGTCTAGAGGCGTCACGTCTCACGTGGAATGGGGAGGGCCGGCCCACAAATTACTTGGCCCGCCAAAGCCCACGAGGCAGGCTTTGGAAGAAAAATCAAGTGCTCAATGGGATAGCCAATTACCGGCACCTTCCATGGAATATTGCCACGCCACAGTAATAATGCGCGGGAATTTGTGGAAGCACATCAGCTCTTTGCAGATTTCTGGTGACGCGGAACCTGGTGCTGAGGCCGCCTCACCTTGCTTAGACCTTTTAATTTTATTTTGTTTTAAAAAATAAAAATAATAAACTTTGCAGAATGCTACAGAAGTCGACCATCAAGGCCTTGCGGCATTCCGCAGATTAGAATAAGTTTGCGCGGCAACGAAATGCAAAGGAACTCCCGTGAGGTTTTTGACTAAAGCTACATAAGTACCAATATATTTAATTAAAATTAAAGACAATAATCTCAAAAGTACTCAATATTTTACAAAATTGCAGAAAAGATACACAATCTTTTTTTTTCATACGTACTACTATTAACAAAAAATTTAAAATAGACTTAAGAATCTAGTTTTTTAATGGATAACTGCAGCAAAGCTGCAAAAGTATCAAGAAATACCTAATAGTGTGTGGCATATTCAAATTTTCATTTTTTTTCATGGCAAAAGTTCCGAAACAAACAAATGATCCTCTCAAGTTTCAACCGGTAGTTTCAATTTTAAATTGTTACCCTGCCCCTAACGCACACTCCATAGTATTTAAAAGTTTATTAAAAATAAAAAGTCGCATATTCTCGATTTAATTTGTATAAGATGAATGTTTTAAAACTTTAAAAGTTATCTTCCACTTCCATTAATACTCATGTCTTTAACCAAGTATGTATTTTGGGCTATGTATGTAAATGATACGTGTCCCCTCTTTACACACGTAAATTTGGTCAATAATATCACATATTCTTACACTAAATATATCAAAGGTACTTTATAACATTGACCAATTGTGTCAGTCTTATTTTAAATGTATTTTACCATTAGTCACAATCATAAATTGTCAAGTGTGTGTGACTTTCTTTGATCGGTGGATATTGCTTCCGGTCAAAAGGAGAATGCTCAAAAACTTTGTTACGGCCTATAGCTCTAACACGAGATCCGATAATAACACTCTAGTGTTAAGGGGTCCGTCAAAATTGTGACTTGCTCCAGCTGAAAAGTAATTAAAGTGTTTCGACTTTCGATAAATTAGCTTATTGGAGGAAACCTCAATTGTATTATTCCAAATGATAGTATAACAGTGGGCATTTCATGAGTAATTTAGACCCAAAAAAAAAGGCACAAGTCAATATCATTTAATTGACGGACTAAAAAGCAAGTCCACCACACTTTGAAAATTTATCAATATGACAAGCAAATCATTTGTTATATCATGAACTTTAATGAAGCGAGTTAGAAATTCATTTCATTACGTTAAAAGTTGGTAACTCAAAATTTATTTTCGTATTAAAAGTTTGTCGATGTATTTTTTTTACGGGAAATTTTGAGCATTATATAGAGGAAAGACATGAACATAGTGAGTTTTAAAGCTAGTTACTAGTTAGTTACATGAATTCATGATTTTCATTGAAAAACTTCTAGTAATTAGAATTTACTGTTAATTGCACATATAGATAATATAGTGAATTCCTCTCTCGTAGTGATTGTTTCCCTCTAGACCCGAGTTATAAAGTTAAATCCATGTATCCATAGATCTTTTTAGTCATAATTTATAACATACTTGTTATTGTCACCCTAAATATCGCAAGTCAAATATCCCTTAAATTTCTCCTTATCGATTAAATAAAAGAACAATTAACTTGAAAATGTTAGTGGTCAATAGAAAAATGAGAATAGTTATCTAATGGTGGTGGAATACTTGGGAGTATTTCAACCAAAAACTCACTACGGTCAATATCGTTTACTTGACTGACCAAAAAGCAAGTCCACCACTTTGAAAATTCATGCATTCCCACTAGGAAATCGACTTTTTCATAAATAAAAAATAAAACAATAATGTTAATGTACTAATACTAAATGTAAATATATACAGAGCCATAGATAAATTTTCATAAATAATATAAAGATAATTTATTTACTTTAACGTAAGTTTGTAACCCAAATTTATTTTTGTGTCTCTAGAATTACTGATGTATTTTTTACTAAATATTTTGAAAATTCTCGGTGAGAACACATAATGTTTATATAATTAATTATAGAGTTGCCTGAAATTTTAGGATTATAGTGAATTTTTCTTTAAAAAAAAAAATAAAAGGTTTTTTAACTTAAATTTACGTCGATTTATCTTTATGCTCGTTGCTATCTCCGATTTATTACCTACTTGTTACCCTAATCACAACTCACAAGTCAACTTTTTGTTGTTTACAAAGTCAAAATTACACTCATGAACTAAATTATAGTTCCAAAAACCCTATAAAAATAATGTTTCTTAACAATTCGTCACACAACATAAAATACAAAAAATGGCCGACTCATTAGTGAAACTGCTCATACAGTTTCTTTCCCTAACCCTAATCACTATGCCTCTTCTCTCTCACGCATCTTCCTGCAACGGCCCTTGCCAAACCCTAGACGACTGTGACGGCCAGCTCATCTGCATCGGTAGCACGTGCAACGACGACCCCGACACCGGAACCCACATCTGCCGCCAGAGCACCGGCGGCGGAGCGTGTCAGCAGGAAGGCACTCTCACATGCGATGGAACCGCCTACCCGACCTACACGTGCTCGCCACCCGTCACCTCCTCCACACCGGCGAAGCTGACTAACAATGACTTCAGCGAGGGCGGCGACGGGGGCGGCCGTCGGAGTGCGACGACAGCTACCACCCCAACAGCGAGCGCTCGTGGTGGCGCTCTCCACTGGCTGGTACGACGGCGGGTCGAGGTGTGGGAACTCGGTGAGGATCAGAGCGGGCAACGGGAGAAGCGTCGTGGCGAGGGTGGTGGACGAGTGCGACTCCATGAGAGGGTGCGATGAGGAGCACGCGGGGCAGCCGCCGTGCCGCAATAACATCGTCGATGGTTCGAACGCCGTGTGGGACGCTCTGGGGCTCAACACGGACGACGGCGTTGTGGACGTGACATGGGCCATGGCTTAGCTAGCTACGTTCGATATACGTTTGGCCTTGTATAAGTGCATTATTGTGAGCTTTTCTATTGAGGAGAATAAAAGATTCTGTTATTGATATTTGATATATATAAATGAAGAAAATAAAATAAAAAATAACGTTGACGGTTGATGTATAAAATAAAGTATCAATAGCGGCATAAACCCAATTTTTTATTATTCCTTTTGTGGTTTAAGTCCATTTTTTTTCACGGCATCTTTTTTTAAGGGTTCTTAAGAGTAATAGCCAATTTTGAAAGTGAATTTAGCAAAATAGCAAAACTTTGGTTAATTTTGTAAACTAGCTAATTAACCATTTAAGTGAATTTCTAATTACATTCTTACCCTTAATAATAAAAAAACAAAATTAAAAATAAATACAAATTAACCACGTAATTTGTGGGTTATTAATCTGAAAAAATCAATGACATTTATTATGAATAATTATATTAATTATGAATTCATTTATTTTCATTAATTAAAAATATTGCTATTAATTGAAATAGCTATTAATATGGTAACAACCAAAACCAAACCCCTTTTTTTGTAAAATTCAAATTTTAAATTCAAAACATTCATATAATTTTTGGATTTATTTTTTTAAAAAAAATATCAACAAATTAAAGACGCTAATTAACGTAAATCAACAACGAATCAACGTAAATTCACATCGAATTAACGTAAATTAACAATGAATTTACAATGAATTAACAACGAATTTACGTTAATTTACGTAAATTAACAACGAATTTACAATGAATTAACAACGAATTTACGTTAATTCGTAAATTAACAACGAATTAACGTAAATTACCAACGAATCAACGTAAATTAACAATCAAAAATATTATTCATACTCAAATTTAAATACAATAATCAAATATTTTAAATACAAAAAATAATCTCTCTCTTTCCCGTAAGACCGCCAAAGTTTTGCCGTCGATCGACATGGCCTCGTTATTTCCGAGCGAGTGCTCCGATGGAGGAGCTCCTTCGCGCGCGACGGGGGCAGCGAATTCTCATCGTCGTTGGAGGCGCGCGGAGCCGGCGGTGCTGCTCCCTCCCGGAGACGGGGATCCCAACAGCCTAAAAAAAAGGTCTTGCCCTCGGCGCTCCCTTCCTCATCCTCGCCGGAATCGTCGTTGTCGTCGGCCAAGTCCCCGTAGAACCCGACGAGCTCTTTGTCGGGCTGCAGCGCAGCGTTGGGGGAGGATCTGGGGCGGGGCTTGGGCGGCGTCTCGCTGCGTTGGGGGAGGATCTGGGGCGGGGCTTGGGCGGCGTCTCGCTGCGTTGGGGGAGGATCTGGGGCGGGGCTTGGGCGGTGTCTCGCTGCGTTGGGGGAGGATCTGGGGCGGGGCTTGGGCGGCGTCTCGCTGCGATGGGATCTCGTCGGGGACCTTCGACTCGCTGCGAGGGATCTCGTCGGAGACCTTCGACGGGATGGATTGCTCGGAGAAGATGAACAGAGAGAGATAGAGGGATTTGCTCAGAGAAGATCGAGAGAGAGAGAGAGAGAGAGAGAGAGAGAGAGAGAGAGGGAGGGGGGGGGGAACGATAAAATGATTCAAATTGGTTATTAAATTCCTAAATTTGTGCATAATTAATTAAGCTTGATTTGTGCTGATTTTTTTAATTAATTACGAAATTTATAATTAAAATGATTAATTAAAGGGTATTACAGGGATAAAAAATATTATTAAAATGTCACCTCATGTTAATTGGCTAGTTTACAAAATTAACCAAAGTTTGGCTATTTTGCTAAACCTATGTTTCAATTTGGCTATTTTGTGCAATTTCTCTTTTTTTTAATCTCTTATAAAATTTCATCCACTTAATATTAAAGTCTTGTCACTATTTGGGTCGAATTCGGTTTCAGTCCTAAAGAGGTCCATGAAAGGGCCCTCTCGGCCCAAGAATGATACAAGTGCAAGAAGAGGGCTCAAGAAGCGGTGTCCAGCCCGTGAGAGGAACTAATAAAATAAAATCCATATTCTTCACCAGTTTCAGTTTCAGGTCGCAGTTCAAACTTCAAAGCCAATCAGTCGAGGGTCAGAGCAACTAATAAATGCTGAAAATGTAGACAAAGAAATAAAATAAAATAGTAAAAACGACAACAAAGGAAGTCAAGCGACATTAAGTAGAAGAGCAAATAAATAATAAAGGCAAAAAAACTGGACACTACTCTACAAAATTTCTTAACCGACTGCGTTACGTTGATATAGGGTTTGGCACACAGCACACTGCACAGCATTAATTATTCCGAAATAACAACAAATTTAGAAAATTGAATTATAGATCTAGAAAGGAATGTGAACTCGTGTTGTTAGTGATGTTGCGGAAGCTAGCTCAGATTTTTTATTTTTTATTCGTGTATGAATATCAATGGGGATCAAACTTGGAAATCTCTATGTACACAAAATTAAGAAGAAGAAAAAAATCAAGGTCTATTCTAATTACTATTTGCCCAAATATCACTTAAAATGTGCCTTATTTAAAATTTAAACCATTCAACCTGATCAGAACCCTCAAACGAAAAATGAAGACAAAACAAAACCGACATGAAACTTACAATTGTTAAGAATTTTTCAAGTCTCAAGTAATATATATATATATATATATATATATATATATGTTTGTGTGTGTGATAGTAGCTAAATTTGAATCCGAATCAAAAGTTACTGCCCATATTGCCAGCGTGTCTAAAATATTGGAAAAAACTTCAATAGTTGTCTGATCAAGGATCAAGTTTTTCTTGATATTCCATGTTTCAATAGTAATCGATTTTTTTTCAAAACTTTCTCTTATTCCTTTATATTTTCTCATGGAAAAGTTACAGGCCGAAATCCATCTATTTGAGCAGAATCCTATATACAGTAGAACTTAGTTAAAATAATGCTCGATAAATTAAAAACCTCGATAAAATAATACTTTTATCTGGTCTCAATCCTAACTAACATTACTATTTTTCCCTCAATATATTAATAACTTGATAATATAATAACAAAACTCTTTGATCTCAACGATATTTAATTAAGGGTTATTTTAAAAAATGCCCATTTTGTGTCAAAGGTTTAAAAAAAATGTCCATTGTGTGTATTTTATACTCTCACACATTGGCATTTTTCTTAAACCTATTACATAAAATGGGAATTTCTTACAATTTCTATTTAATAATTAAATAAATGAGATTCTAATATACGTTCCGTCCTCAACTTTAGCAGCCATGCATGCATAGACTCCTTTTTGCTTCCAATTGTCTATAGTATATATTAATAACCTATATATAAAGCTACGGATAATCTACAACATTACACTATATAAGCACCTCATGTTTTACCTCCTAACCATCACAATTATATACTTTATCACCAAATTAAACGTGATCAACATGGCTCGCTCACGTACGTTGACCTCTCTTTCCTTCGCAATCGCCACCATCATCCTCATGAGCACGATCGATCTCCCTTCCACGTCCCACGCCATCTCCACGTGCAACGGCCCGTGCCGTGACCTCAACGACTGCGACGGCCAGCTCATCTGCATCAACGGCCGCTGCAACGATGACCCCAACATCGGCACCCGCATCTGCCAGAGATCCTCCCCGCCGCCGCCATCGCCATCACCTGGTGGCAATGTTTGCCGACAGCAAGGCACTCTCGTTTGCGGTGGAACTTCCTACCCGACCTACCGTTGCTCGCCACCTGTCACGTCCTCCACGCCGGCAAAGCTGACCAACAACGACTTCAGCGAGGGCGGGGACGGCGGCGGTGCCTCGTCTTGCACCGGGAGGTTCCACCGGGTGGTTCGCTGGCCGGTCGAGGTGTGGGAAGACAATAAATGTAACGCCCCTATATGGGGGTTAGTAGAATAAGACAAAGACAACAACTATTCAAACTTGGATTGATCAATGACACATCATCATTCAACTGATACCGTTGAATATTCAACGCCCACGTCAACAAATACATAACTTTTGCCCATAGGACTTAAAACGACAATACAACATAAACGACCATAGTTTATACAACACCATAAAACGACAGTTACAAAGTACCACCATCACAAATATCCTTAATTTAATCCTTTACATTTTCGAAATAAAAGATCAACTAAAAATACGAAATTAACCACGACGAACATGTAGACTTCCTGAATCAAACTACTCCTCTTCCGGAGTCTGATACTGAACACCACCTGAAGCTGGAAAGAAAAAGATGTATATGGAAGGGGTGAGCACCACAAGCTCAGTAGGGAATCTATTACCAATTCTCTTTACCGAACCTTTATTAGTCAAATTTCGATTAACTAAATTAAATGACACCATAAACCATTTATTCATCATTTTCTCACTTTCAACAATAAAACAGATAAATAAATATACTCCACAAAAGTCAAATCATTTCGGTGGTCCATGCCGAGTCAGCTCGCGCCTTTTCTCCACTATATCCCATCGAGTCCTCAAGGCACGAGCACAGGTGGACTAGAAGTCCCTAACCGTAACTCGCCCTCGACTCGGGATCCTAATCACCACCAAAGACGGCCAGTTCGCCATGGGTCGAAATGTTGACTTTTGGGTCCAATCACATCCATATCCATATCCATATCCATATCCGGCCTACTGCGCAGTAGCCAGCTGCTCGTCAGCAGCTCATCCGCCCGAAGCGGGTACCATATCATATTAATCATCATCCGCCCGAAGCGGGAACCATAACATATAATCATCATCCGCCCGAAGCGGGTACCATATCAACATACGTCATCCTGACGTAATCATAAACATAAAATATAACAAGCATCAATCTGATGCAACTATACCTGGTATCTAGCCTCGCTATCAAGCGACGACTATTATAGCATTAATTTTATTAATTATCAATCATTACATTAAATCCAATTTTAACCTATCCGGTTCAATCTTCATTAAAGTGTTGGTTTCTACATCCTTTTTAAATAGCGAGAAAAGGTAATAGCCCCTACCTCGATTTGTGGAAACTTGATCGATTGAATAGCTAGTCGAAGATGCGGTTCTTCTTGGCCTTGAGATTGATGATTAGAGACTTCGGGATCTGTTGAACTATTCAAGACGGGTGGTTCGGGCAACACGGTTATCGAGGCGACCACGGGACGACTATCCGTGCCAGCTATAACACCGATACCATCCATAAGTCAAATACTACTAAGATTGGAATTTAACCTGTCAATTGAAAACCCGATACACTGAAATTTAACCCGGGCCGAATTCCCGTCGGGCACGCAAAACGAGGCAGCAAAACGGGCATCAATTTGACAAATTTATACTTCTCCTAGCTTAATTTAATTGTTCTAAACGCAATGGCGAGGTCAATTTCATCAATCAAGGCCCAGAATATACCTAATTTTATCATCTCAAAATCAGAAACTAGGGCAAGAAAATTCGAGCTCACCGAGAGTCCGATGACAATTCCGATTGAGGGCTTTCGATCTCATCGGCGAGAGCTTCAAAACCCCTCAATAAATTTCAGGATCGGAAAATGACGTGGCGGTCGACGGCGGCGACCGGCGACGGCGACGGCGAGGTGGCAGCTCCAACAAACTCTACTAACCTTCGTGAACCCGGTTCCGGTGTTAGTTTTCTC
Organism: Parietaria judaica; assembly: GCA_954871525.1. Taxonomy (NCBI): domain Eukaryota; kingdom Viridiplantae; phylum Streptophyta; class Magnoliopsida; order Rosales; family Urticaceae; genus Parietaria; species Parietaria judaica. The sequence goes on from OX940862.1 coordinate 15,089,665, forward strand.
AAATTCAAACCCAAACGAAAAAGATCTAGAGCTAAAAACCGAACCTTCCGGCGACTATTTCGGCTAAACGCCGTCACGTATGGTTGTAATCCGCCCATCATCTTGTTCGCCCTCTCGAGAGCTTTCCGGCGATACCAAAATCTCGTTGATCGGAGCTCCGGTGACGGAGTTATGAAGCTTTGAATATTTTGATGGGAGAGAAAGGATAGAGAGGAGAGAGAGGGAGGTGATGCCGAGAAGAAAGAGAAAAAAAAGGAGAGGGGCTGGAGATGGTTTATTCGAACCACTCTCTGACTTTTTTATATATATATATATATATATATATATATATATTAAACAAGGTTTTACAATAAAGATCACGGCGAGGAACGGCCGTAGCACGACGGCGAAGGTGGTCGATGAGTGCGACTCGATGGTGGGCTGCGACGTCGAGCACGCCGGGCAGCCGCCATGCAAGAACAACATCGTGGACGGCTCGGACGCCGTGTGGAGTGCCCTAGGGCTTGATAAGAACGTTGGTATTGTTGACGTCACTTGGTCCGTTGTCTGATTATCAAAGTAAACTAAGACAGTTATTAGAATAATTATGATGAAGTGAATCTTTTTCCTTCACATATAAATAAGCTTACGATCGATATCCTAGCTATCCGTTATAAGCAATTATATGTCTCAATTACTAATTATAAATTATAACTCATCAATATACTATATATATGTGCCTATTATATAGTAATGATATGATTAAGTTTTTTAATAATGCAAACTAATTAAGATTATTGTAGAAGAGACATAGCTTCATTTATTTATGAGTGAATAAAAATTGATAAATGAATAAATAAATAAATAAATAAGCTAGCATGGTTTTAGACCTCAATCCCATATGTAGTATATTATATTGAGGTATTATATTGTTCGGATTTTGACCTCAATGCTCAATCCCAATAAAAAACGAAAAAATGGAAGAGATGAAATTAAAAATAACACTAGAAATGATAGCGTAGAAATGACGTTCACGTGATCGCTTGCAATCTAATCGACTATAATTTAATTTCCATCTATATCCCACATGGCACCGGCCTTGTGCTAAGGCAATGAGGCAATAACCTTAGGCCCATTTTTATTTTATTTTATTTTTTGTCTTTTTTAACCTTACATGTAAGTGCTCTAAAATCTTATCTAAAGGCCCAAAATTTAGACTTCGCCTCGTGCCTCCAGATCGTCAGGGCCGGCCATGATCCCACGTATAATATAAAGGCCACAAAAGCTTGAAACTCAAGCTCTTAATGATGTGTGGAGGATATGACCACACTAATATTTTGAAGCAGCAATGCATTTAACCATTCATTTCAATCTTCATGAATGTAGTTATTACATATCTATGACTATATGCTTTACATTTTCCATTGACGCGTCCGGTAATTAATAGAGGCTGAAAAATACCTTTGCGCATGGAAGAATTGTCATAAACCAAACAGAAAATGGTAACAAAATGACACGTCACCCCAATTGCAATTGCCACATCATTACACAAAATGAATAATAACTTAAAGATAATTGTCGCGAAGGAAATAAGTATATGAGTGCACCAATGGTGATAACATGGGGAGATATACTGCAAATATATATGAAACAAAACGACATCGAATGCCAAAGTTGGAACGACAACTGGCACAACAAGAAAACGACATGAAACTTGAGAGACATGTAGTAAGGAAAATCTACTAGATAAGCCCAGGTTATAAGGCAACGAAATATATAATAAGTCAATGAAATCTAGGGTGAAACAGAAACCGGGTATAGGTGAAATTTTCGCCCTTGGTCACATAATTCTGTGATTCAAAAAATTGTCCCGGTCATGTCTCATAAAAACCCAAGTTTTGTAAAACTGGGAGCAACTAGCAAAAAAGGGCAAGATCATGCAACTTTGGAAATATTTTAGTTTTCTTAATAATGGGCATTTTTATTTTTATTGACCATATATCAAACGGCATAGTCAAGGTTTTATTTATTTATTTAAAAATTGTCTTTCCCTTCTGGTTCAATAAAAATATGTGAGTAAACAAAAACTGACATATAATTCTTGTATTAGATAAAGACCAATTTGTCGAACCATTGGAAATTCAATTTAATACACTCTATTAGTATCTTAATGCCCATTACCTCGTCAAGGATTTGATTCATCACTGATCATTCTTATCTTAGATTTATCACTACCAACATGACTATTTATATTAATGTGACTTGTCTTTTATCATACAAACTATAGATATACGTAAGCTTGACCAATAAGAAAAAGGATAGTAATAAAAATTGTATATAATTATTGATTTGACATTAACTGTATCTGATCTGAACGTTGCTTTCATTTTTCTCAACGAATAAAATGTGAATGTGATAGACGGTCTTGGTCATTTAGCTTTTTAATCAAACTCTACTGATTATTTTTCTCTCTACTTCCATTTGTGTCATATTTAATTATATTAATTAGGCTTAGGAAATAATTAACCGCTTTGTTTAGTTGTTTGATCTTATCATCGTTGGGAGAGTCTTGGTCATGTTTTCGAATGAGCATATATGATTATCCGGAAATTCACCGCTTTGGTGAATTTCTTTGACTTGAAAATTGGATTTGTCTTGTTGATTGCGTTTAGATACCGGATCTTATCATCATGTAATTATCATTTTCCATAATAGAGTTTGTTTTAGATGAATAAATAAATAATCTTCCCTTTATTTCCTCTTTTTGTGGCATTTTTTTCTTTTGTTTATTTGAGGACTCGAACATGGGAAAATAAGAGATAAATATCAAAATAAACTAAGTTATAACATTTGAAAAAATGTATCACAATTTATATAAACAAATTCAGAATGACAATAGAAATGAAAAATTGCAATAAAATAAAATAAAAAAAACTCAATATTAATAAAAACACGTGGGGTGGAACTAATTGAATGCAAAAAGTTCGTTACTTTTGAGTATTTAGGCACCACAATTGAAATTTTAAAAACACTCAACTTATCTTAAGAAAACTAAATATTTTTGTCACAGTAAATCCTATTATATGACATGTTAAAAAAAGAAAACCCTCTCGATCAATTAAAAAAATGACGAAAACAAGTGACATCGTACTTTTTTATTAAATAATAAAAAGAATTAGCATCTTTTTATTAGTTCCATTCCATATTAGTATTTAGTGTCTGTTGCCCGGTCAAGGATTGATTGATCATTCTTATATTTGATCCATCACTACCAACATGACTGTTATTTTAATTTGACTTGTATTTAGTAATGGAATGTGTGGTACTGTAATACTATATGAAATTAAAACATACAGCTTGAACCTATTAATACCGGGCCCCAAAAAATTGGGCGGGTGAGTTTTGGCCGACTAGCTAACTTGACTCCTCTAAATTTCTAATAGCAATAAACAACATCTCGGAGAAAGAAAATATAAAATTAGCGAGCTTATATATGACATGTAAGTATATTATTTGGCATTTAACGGTATCTCAATTAACCATGCTACACGTGCATCAGAGAGTACACATGTTGTAATATCTAGATTTAATAAAAAATAAATAAAATTAAAATTTTCGAGTGTCCGCTTGCTTTCTTCTCTCTCTCCCTCTCGATGCTCCTCCTCCGGCAACTCCGCTCGTGAGATCAGCCTCCAACATCATAGGCCCCTACTACCGACGCGAAGAATAATTTGGGATTATAGTATTATTACACAAGGGTATACGGTTCGTCTTAAATGAAAGTCTCGCATATTATATTTAATTTATATATATTAATATATGTCAACTTACCCTAGGCTATATCATTCCACTACATAAGGCACATTATGCTTTGCGTTCTAACCATCACAAATATTTCACGATTATACACCATCAACAAAACACCAACATGGCTCGCTCTCGTACGTTGACCTCTCTTTCCTTCGCATTGATTGCCACCATCATCGTCATCATCCATCTCCCTTCCACGCCCCACGCCATCTCCACGTGCAACGGCCCGTGCCGCGACCTCAACGACTGCGACGGCCAGCTCATCTGCATCAACGGCCGCTGCAACGACGACCCCGACATCGGCACCCAAATATGTCGGAGATCCCCGCCACCGCCACCACCTAGTGGCGACGTTTGCCGCCAGCAAGGCACTCTCGTTTGTGACGGAACAGCCTACCCGACCTACCGGTGCTCGCCACCTGTCACGTCCTCCACGCCGGCAAAGTTGACCAACAACGACTTCAGCGAGGGCGGGGACGGCGGCGGCGCCTCGTCGTGCGACGGGAAGTTCCACTCGAATTCGGAGCGGATCGTGGCGCTGTCCACCGGGTGGTTTGCTGGCCGGTCGAGGTGCGGGAAGACGATAAGGATAACGGCAAGGAATGGTCGGAGCACGACGGCGAAAGTGGTCGATGAATGCGACTCGATGGTGGGCTGCGACGCCGAGCACGCCGGGCAACCGCCATGCAAGAATAACATCGTCGACGGCTCGGACGCCGTGTGGAAAGCCCTGGGGCTTGACACGGACGTTGGCATTGTTGACGTCACTTGGTCAGACCAAGCTAGTCTGATGAAGTTGAAGTTGAACTACGACAGTTAGAATAAATGGTGAAGTGAATAATTTCCCGTCACATACGAATAAGTCAACGAGCTTCTATAAGCTGTAAACAATTGTCTGTCATAAATTACTAAATATGCGTCGCTGATCAGTATTCTATAGTCTATATAATATATATATATATATATATAGAATATATATTAAAGATAATCCTTGACTAACGATAATCAAATAATCCTAATTAAATTCAGATAAGGCTTATCCTCATAACCTGAATGAAGCTTTACAGTTTAACATATATTTGCATATCAATAGTAATACAAGTAGATGTATTGACTAATTTTAAAATATATTCAATGTTAATGTCTGTATCATAGATAACAGGATAAACGACAATGAATTTGTGGGGTGTTAGCCTATCGGATGTAAACGACAAGAAATTCGATAATAGAGGAATTGAAAGAAAAAAAATATTAAATATATTAAAATCTAAATACCCCAGTATTAAAAAAAGAGAACATGGAATTAGATAATGGCAGAGGGTGTACATTGAATTGGGTGATAACGAATTCAAAAACGACACAAGATATAAAACGACAAGACAGTTGATATAAAACAAAACATTTGCAATTCAGATAAAGCAGATAATTCGATAGAATCCAGTAATGTCTTAATAAATTAAGAGTTACTTGCGGATAAAATACCAATCTTTAAAGAATATTGCACTAAAATTCCTATTTATCGAACTTTGACCATACAGAATTCTTACCGTTACAAAATTGTAGCAATGTAACAGCAGGTGGTACCGTTCGCGTCCAAAATTTTCGCCACCTGACATTCTAATCAGTACTTCCACCACAAATAACCCAAAAAATTAAAGAGAGAAACCTCAATACTAAGAACGACAGAGCTAGATGTCAGAAAAACGACAGAAACTAAAACGCAATGAACATTGTTTCAAGTTTCAGATGTTTCAATAACAAAGAAATAAGACAGAGTATAAATTTTGCAAAATAAAATTGATAAATTTGTAAAACTGAAAACGACATGAAACATATAACAACTGATATTCATCTGAGGAAACTTAAATGATTAAGTATGAGTAAACGTAAATAATTCAATTGAAAGAAATGAAACAAACATAAAATTAAGGAAATTCGTACAAGAATGAATGTATAAAACAAAAAATGAAACGACATAGATTATGAAAGTTGAAACGACCACTGATACAATAAGAAACGACATGGAACTTAGAGACATGTAAAAAAAATCTACTAGATTAAAAGAAAACTGTTATAAGGCAACAAAAACTTAGTCAATGAAAACTAGGTTGAAACAAGAACTAGTATTAAGGTCTGATCTAGTTCTGTTTCTCCATGCTTTCAAATATTATCCCGGGATTTGCTCAGAAAACTCAATTTATTAATTTTTTTTTTGTTTTGGACCGAAATCGGAACTGGCGACGGATCTTTATCCGGATTAGAAACGCAAGAAACATATAGGAAGCCTTAGGTCAACCCCAATGGGACAGGATACATGCATAATGGCATTTTTTTGACACCCAACCACACGGCAAAAGTTGCACCACTTTGGTGCAACACGTCAATTGTGAATAGTATCCCACCAAATTTGGTGGGGTACTATTCACCATGCCAAATACACTTTTTGGTTTTTTTTTTTTAATTTTTAATTTTATTTTTGTAATTGTATTATGTATGTAATAAGTAATATATGTTAGTGTATTTGTAGTTAATATGTGTAATATAAATATGATATGTGCATTTGTTATTTGTGCATTTTATTTTTAAAACCTAAAATTTATAATATTCTACATATAATATTTAAATTGATTAAAGACACGCCTAACAAGTTTTAATTAAAACATTAATCACTTAATATACTTGAATTACAAAATTAAAATCAAACACACACAAATTACATAGAAAATAAAAGCAATAACATAGTTCTAAAATATATAACATAAACATAAAATAATAATATAAAACCGGGAAAATTATTTCGGGTTCCATTAAGATAATTATAATATTGAGTTAAATCTTCTCGGTCATTTAATTTGCGAACCACGACCCTAATCTTGTGCTTGTTCTCCTTCGCTTCATTTACTTGATAAGTTCGGTATTGAGATCCTTGATATTGGGAAGGTTCCCGGCCTCCTTCTTTACATTGGGAGGTTTGTGCTTGCATTATTTTTTCTCTTTTCTTTTCAATGTGCGCACGTATCGCTGGATCGGGGATAGAACTTAAATCCATGAATAAGAGAATCTTTACTTTAATATTATAATAATAGAGAATATTATTTTTGGTGTGAAATTTGGTATTGTAGTTGGGTTTGAACAAAAAATTAGTGTTAAAATCACATTTAAATGGTGTAATTTTGACACTAAAATTGTTTGATGGTTAGGGTTGCTCTTAGCCCACATTAAAATGTATTGCTGAGTGGTGACTAGTACATTACTTTATATATTTTAATCGCGCAACTTTGATACATAATCAAACTCATAGATTGCTCAAAACTTAATTAGGCTGTATTTATTTTCGTATCAAATATTTTGGAGGTTGAGATCTATACAGAGCCCATATTTATATAGAATATATAGATACATAATTACATATCATATATACATCGTGGAGGTAGGTACAAATTACAATCAAGGAATTAAATTTCTCGAATATCCATCGGCATGCCTACTGAATTTTTTTTTTCCGAGGATATGCGAAACGATATATCCATCGACATATCCATCGATTTACCTATAAGATACTAATCGACAAGCGATATATTCGTAAAATAAAAAGTGTGAAACGACATCATCAAGCAAGCGGCATTTAAACCTTGGGTACAATAGAAAACACAAAATTGTTCTTCTGAGTTCTGAGGATGGCAGCGTTCTTGTTGACCTAGAATTGTACGAATATTTTAATCACTTCAGTATAAATGACTATAAATATATTGATCTAAACAAAATATATTATGCATTTGTATTTTTTATGTATTTAAATGACTGATGCATGTGTACGTGAATGGTCAATGGTCCTGGGTCCTGACCCTCAACAGAATCCCATCATAATATATAAAATCAATTAATGAATAACACGAAGTGACACACACAAAAAAAAATTCTCATAAAATAAAATGCAAAAAAGTATAGGCTTAGAATTAGCATAGAAATGACTAATTTTGGTACACAAAAAGATGCTCATAGCCATGCCCTGCAATATGCAATGATCGTTGAGGTTCATAGATCTATAGGCTTCTCTAATTTCTAGCTAAATATAAATACGCCTTACTTTAATTTGCAATGATTTGAGAAAGCTAATTGTTTTTTTTTTTATTATATTATTTCGAAGGAACTTCTTTTCAAGCTATCATACTTTACTTACCACAGTGAAACTGAAAGATGAATACGTGAGTATTCATTAATTGCCACTTTTAGACGAAAATAAAGTTTTATACCATGTCGATGTCTACACGTATGTACATCGTTTTCTTTTTTGCTAATATAATTTATAATAATAATTAATATTTTAAGGCTAATCATGATGTTTTTTTTTTAACCCATTACATTTTTTCGAAAACCCTTTTAGAAATCATTCGTCGCCATAAAAGTTTGTCCGACTGATTTCTTATAAGATACAAACACTAAGAGATTGAGTAATGGTTTCTGACCGGTCGGGTGTGTGAGTGTGAGGGAGCGGTTAGACGAAGTTTTGTCGATGCAAAGGCACCGAAATGAAACTCTGTAAAACACGGGAGCTATGACTTCAATCAATTCCTTAAACTCAGACACTGTCTCCGGATTTGAGTTGAACAGTACGATCTTTCCTCTATCTATTGAGAAATTCTCGTGCTTCGTAACGAGAAAAATCCTCTTTCTTTGGCTCCGGTCTTGAAAACCGGTATAGTTCGAAACAAAGAACTATCGCGAGCCCCCATTATTCCAGGAAATTTCAATGAAATGCTCACTTTTCTACGGAAATCCTATCTTGTTAGGCTAGATTTTTCAGATTTTGAATTTATGGTTCTTTTGAAGGTTTTCTTATATGTTTTATTAAATTTCTGTTTGGGTTAATTTTAATATATAATTCTGGTGGATTATTGTTAATTTAATTGTTATCTTCAAATATGCTAATTTATAATTAATTTCTTTAATATTTTTGAAGATCTTCATATAGAATTGTTGATGCTCTTGAATTCTTTATAATGATTTATTGATATTGAATCATTGATTAGTGCTTTTTTGTTAATTATATTTGTTGATTCATTAATCAATTAATCATTAATTAATTTAGGATTTAAGCTTATATTTTAGGGTTTTATCTTTTACTCTTCCACCAATATTTTTGTGGGCATGTCCGTAAAATTTATGCAACATTTGCGACTTGTGTCATGCTCATTTTTTTATTTTTTGTAGAATTTTTTTTATTGATACGTGGCATGTTCATAAAATAAAGGGACTGAAATGTGTAGAAAACTAATATTAAATTATGATTCAAAATACCATAAAAAAAAAATTATGATTCAAAATTTCAAACATCCGAATTAAATAGATTAGCCAGTAAAGAAATATACTCATATAGTCGAAGGGTAATTATGTCATTTGGACAATTTCAAGATAAAATGGCAAATTCATAATATCGTCTAAAAGATTAAAACAATGCCCTAAGAGCTATTTACATTTAGATAAAGGCATGCCCTACTGAGACATGATGTAGTGACGTCATCGACAGAAGGGCTATCGTCATGCTCAGATTGTTCCTTTTGCAGCATTAATTATAAGTAACCATAATCATATCAATTAGTAAATAAAAAATCTAAATTAATTTAATTTTTATCTCCTATTGTATTGACCCACAAAATATAAAATATGGTTACAACTTACACCCTACATGAAAATAAACGCATACGTATCAATCTTAAAGTACGTGGCGCATAGCGATATTTTGTATATTACACGGTGTCGAGCTTCCCGCCCCACGCCCGATATGAATGTTGTCGGTCGAAAAAACGATCGAAGTAACACTATAATTACTAGCCGATGGAGATCTAGTATTATACAAATTTTAAATTTAGAGTTTAAGATTCAGTAAATATTCATAGATTATCAATAGACACGTAAAGTAATTAATTGACAGGTATGTAATATTTTTCTACAAAATTTAGTATTTAAGGTTTAAGAATCATCAGCAAATATTCATCGTGAAATCAGTCAATTAATATATTATTATTAACAATTTATAGATATAGAGATCTTAAGTCTTAACCCTTGATATTGAAAATAATAATTTCGAATGAAAAGAAAATAATATAAAATATAATTGTATAGGAATAGGCTATAATTGTGAGGGTCAAATCAAACAAGACTGGACATAAAATGAGCAGATATTGATATTGGATTGGATGGTAACTACGAATCCAAATCAACTTGGACTGATTCAAATATTTCCTTACAACTTGACATTTCGTCACATCCTCTCTGCCAGCCAATACTTTCTTTGTTTTATTCGATTATAATCAATTAATATCATTGGGGTTTTATTCATTGCTTGAATTGCAAAATATAATTAGAGTATTTTATGCAAAAATTTTAGGGGAAAAAATAATTTGCACGTATTCTCTATATTTTAACGTACATTTTATGTAATAGTTTTTTACAAATAGCGGTATGTATCGGTATTTTATCATATCTTATTCGCCGTGTTTGTTTGTTTATTAGCTTAATTGGTCAATAATTAGGAACTAACATTTCTTTTGAAGGACAATATGAATGTTTGAGATGAGAGAAATTTATTTTTTGCCGAACTGAATTAGGGTATTAATTTAACATGTTTTTGGTAAATTTACATTTTTAGAGATAGAATTATTCAATTAGAAATTTAGAATCTAATATGATAAGACTTTTGGAAGGGAAATAAATGTCCTGATCATCTTAATCTATTCTTGACAGAATATTCCCTGATGGTATGTTTTGCGTATATCAGTGATTACATCTTCTTCACTTAATCACTATATGTCAATGTGTGAGTCAAAATAAATAAATAAATAAATAAATAAATAATTAGAGAGTGTATGAGATTAATAGGTAAACAATTACAGGGGAGCCCCATGCAAGTGGGTCCCAGGGCTTTGAATGTGACACGTCATGAAATGACAAGCTCATCATAGAGGTTCCCTTGTCCCATCACTTTTTTCCATGAAGTTAAATAGATAGAACCTTTTTCCTTAAGTGAAAATTAAAGTCTAAAATCACACACATAGTCCCAATTTCAAACGTAAATTAAAAGGGTAGGGGCTTATAATAAATTCTAGGGTTAATGGCGGGGTAAATATCAAAAGTTCAGTAAAAAAAACTCCTCATGTAACTAAAGTCTAAAAGCAATGGCAAAAGTAAAAAGTTATATTTGAGATATTGACCACTCTATTCTCGTAATGCAACTAACTTACATCTAATTGTGATCACGTGGACAAACGTGAGTTGTTAACATAATAATTTGTTGCCATGTGTGTGAGCTCGCATCAGCCTCGTTTAAGACTAAACAACGAATTAAACCCCTAATTAGGTATCGTGGGGTCGTACACATGGCAAAAAATTATTATGTTAGCAACCCACGTTTGTCCATATGACTAGAGTTAACGAGTAAGTTAACTGTGTTACAAAAAAAAGTAATCAACGTCTCAAATGAGATTTTAGATACTTTTGTCATCACTTTTAAACTTTAAGTACATAATGAGTTCTTTTATAAAAAATTATATATTTTCATCGTCATTAACTATGTTTTTCAACCATTTATATTTTTAAATCAAGATTAAATAGTTTATATTAAAAAAGAAAATATAATACATAAGTATTTTATTAAAAAAATATTATTTTCACTCCGAGACTATAACTTTACCGTCTAGATTTTAATTGGATTTAATTTAGAGAACGAAATTAGGTTTCAATGTGTAATTTACGCATCTCACAAAAATTAGGGTTCGAGCTTCTTTTCATAGATTCTTATTAAATTGATCAGAGATATAAAAAAAATGTTTTCCTTTTAAAACTATATGTATAAATTTTGTTTATTTATTATTCGTACATACATTGTATATTAAAAAAATGTGTCATTTATTATTTGAAGTATTTTCTTGACTTCTGTGAAAATATATATATATACATATAAATTTTCTTGACACACAATTTTCAAGGCAAAAGTAACCAAAGAAGAAGTATCAGTGTATGTCTATCACTATTCACTTTCACTATCGGTCTCCCACAGAATACGCGGCATATCAAAACCAAAGGCCGAGATTCCTCCACGTATCATAATCTGCCACAGTATAGAAACAGAGGGACCTACGTGGGTCTCCAGCTACAAACACAGAGCTCTATCTTTACTTCTGATTGGACCGTCGACCAGTTGGCGCTAATATCCATGCACAAACCCCACACCAGCCGTCCGATCAAGAGCATCGGACGGCTGTCCGAGCCCCTTCAGTGCCGCCGAGGACCGTCAGATCATCTGACGGAGAGAGTGATCCGACGGTAGGGATGAGGAGCCGTACGATGGTAGTCATGGTTATACTGAAGCTTCTGGTTTTATGGGAAATCGGAGAAGATGAGTTCTCATTATCTCAAGGTGAAGTTATACTATCTTCAGTTATTGCATGTGTGGTCGGGCTCTTAATCAATGATGGAACTCAGCTAATCGGAAGGGGACACGTGGGAGTGGGACCTTTCCTCTTAGTCGTTTTCACGTTGTGAAATTGTTGAACCTTAACAAAATGAACAGAACTCTCTTCGTCGTTGATGCATGAAGATAGACGAGGAGATTATGAGGAAGAGCGAGACAAAAAAAACGTAATATTAAATTAAATATATTCGCCGTCAAATTTCGATCATAAAAATTAGAGTATTAAATATAAACATCATCGTAAAAGCTAAATAATGTGAAAACCGAGGGATAGTTTTGAAGTTTTTGTACACAATCCTCTATCGTTTCACAGTAAATATATATATTGAAAAAATTGAAGCCAAACATATTCTTAAAATATTTTGTCAGTTTTACTTACAAAACTAAATACAATTATGCAAATATAAATAATATAAAAAACACTTTCACACGCTACTTATTAAAAATATACCACTACGTCTACAGCCATGGTATAATATTAGTGCTATCATTTATTTCATCTAATTATTAATGTATTTGTAACTTTCTATGATACTTTTTCATTTCTCAAAATAGTACTCTCTAATCTACAGCTAATAAGAAACTAAAATTCTCTGAGCTAGTGTGCTTGTGGTCATAAATATATATAGTGCGTGTTTTATTTTTGCTTTATTTTTTTTTTGTATGATTTTTTAATTATTAACTCATAATTTAATACAAAATACTAATGACTGAATTTAGTAAGGACCATTGGGGAAACTTAAAAATAAAAAATCCCGAGACACGTATTAGAAAGTTGTAGGACGTTGGCAACGTATATATATATTGAGATGGCTCATGGCTTGAAATGTTGCGGTGAAAATAGGAAATCGTGAATATTAATGAAAATTGAAATTAATTTTGGAAAAAAATATTAAAAGAGCTGTAATGCATTTACGAGACAGAAGGATAGGAGTACGGAAAGGTGTATAGTGAGATCCAACAAGCTCACAAAAAGCATAGGAAATGCGTATATACGTTAAAAATTTAACAGTATGGTAATAATAAAATTATATTTAAATATCCAATTAAAATTAATATATGTACATATTCATCAATTTATTATCACTGACTTAGAAGGTAATTATTTTACTTTCCGAGTATAAGTGTAGCCCATTTCCTTTGATGAAAGTAGATAACTTATAACTCACGGTAAAAGAAATAAAATGATCAACTAATATCATACGTTGTCTTAGTACAATCGCAAATGTGGAATCAAATCAAGTAGCGAAGTTTACAAGAAATCCAAAATATAATGAAATATCCATCGAAAAGTAGCACTATTTTGTATATAAGGGGCGGAGTCAAGGGGGGCGGAGTCATTTAGCAACACTTGTTATGATTATAGTATTTTTATTCATGGTATTTTTTAAATTTTTTAATTATAGGTAATACTAAAACGATTACAACTTACAAAACTAGAGAATAAAAACCTCAATCAATTTAAGACGTGCAAAGTTTTAAATATTAGAAAAAAATTATATTAATATTTTGAGAACGTAACATATAGATTTCCAATCATATAGAGATTCTAATTAACTATTTTCATGAACCAAAAGTTCATAAAAAATAGTTATAATGCAATGTCTAATAGTAGTTTCATTGTCTTGTTTTATTATGAAATTTATAGCCAATTAATTTTCGCCCCCTCTAAGTCAGAGTTCTGGCTCCGCCCCTACTATTTACCATGCAAATAATTAAATGAAAACAAATCACCATAACAGCACATTATTTTTTAGATTTGTTGCGTAAAATTGCCTTGACTTGTAATTTATACGCGGTGAAGTATTTTGTATGGCGGTTTTAGTTATTGTGGAAAAGTCTAATTATTTAAGAAACAAATCTCAAAATAAAAATTATTCAAATTTTTCTGCCACGCACCAAAAATTCCAAAGTTTGAAATTGGAAAATTATTTTGAAAGAACAATAATAAATAAAAAGAATTAAGATCAAATACGATTTATAAGCATGAATATACACGATACAAAACACGTATACAATAAACTAGCACATGTCAAAGTAACTTATGAACATGAATACATAATGCAACTTATGATCGTAAATATTAATACATAAAAACAAAAACCGAACTAAAACATATGCACAATGGTTAAAAGTTTCAGCTAGGGGTGAGCATGGGTTGGGTTGGGCCGCCCCGACACTTTTTATGGACCCGACCCGATCACCTCGGGTTCCTAAAAAAAAGCCCGATCCGACCCAAATTTTTTTTAATGCCCGAATCAAACCGACCCGATAAAAATCGGGTTGGGTTGGTTTGGATCGCCATGGCCCGATTCAATTAAAATTAACTCTTATATAACAAAAAATAATATGAAAAAAATACATTAATGTAACTCAAAATTCAAGTAAAAATACCCCAAACTAATTTAATCATACAAACATACTCTAAACTAGTCCCCAAAATGTATGATAAAAATCATACCAATCGGATTTTTTTTTTACCAAAACCCGGACACGGATATATCCGGGTCCGGAAAAAAATAATCCCGGATATATCCGGTTCCGGGTTTTGTTATTTTTATATATTTTAATTCAATCTATTTTCTGGGCCGTTGATCTTGATGATCCAACGGCCCAGATCAAAAGTTTTTTTTTTTTTAAAAAAACCCCGGATATTTTGATATCCGGGTTACGTAATATCCGGATACGGATATATCCGGATACGGATATATCCGTATCCGGGTTTTTTTTTATAAAAAAAATGGGTATCCGGGTTTAATCCGGTTGGAGATTTTGGGCATTACTCTAAACAATGTAAAACATGAAAATGAGAGATTGAACGGTCTTTGAATGTAAATAAATTTGAGAATGAGAAATATTTAAAGACTAAAGATTGCACTACTTGAATAAAAATTAATATGAAATATATATTAATTATATTGGTCGGGTCGGAGACCCCGACCCGACCCAAGGTTTTGGACCCGACACCGACCCGAATAATGGTCGGGTCCGGTTGATCCGACCCAATTTTGAGCGGGTTAGATTGGGCGGGTTAGATTGGGGTCGGGTCTCTAACGGATTGGGTTGGGCCATCGGGTTGGGTCTAAAATGCTCACCCCTAGTTTCAGCATTAAACAAAAAAACAGTCCGAACACTTGCTCGGAACACATATTTACACTCAAAATTTACCAATCGATAAAAATGTAGAAGAAGCATATTAGACATTCTAACACTGAAGTTTGTACGTTATATTTTTTGAGATTTGCCAGAAAACAAAATCTAAATGGCAAAGAAATAAGAATGCCATCCCCACTTAAGATTCATTATGGCGCCAAAATTGTTTTCTGCTATCACAATACAACGACTTACGGCCTTATCGCTACTACTATTGTGATGTGAGCGGTTCAAATTGGTCACATTTCCTGCGGAGATCCCAAGTCTCCAAGTGGGCTCTCTTGTCCACCCGCGACCTTGACTTGCGAAGAAGAGATGTGTAAAAAAAAAAATAGTGAAATAAGCTACGAAAAATACTAAATTTTCCGAGGAACCATTGTGTCAATCTCTACGTTTTCATCTTTCTTACCCGTATTAAAAAATCATCTTTTTTTTTTTTTACTCATGCAAATTTTATATTACTTGGTACTTATTAATTAATGCTATCTGATATATATAAGGAATTGTAGGGTAAACAATTACAAATATTGAAAGGTTTTTCATTGGAAGAAAATACTATAACGGTAATTCTGGTCCGCTAATGCTTCTTTCTTTTCAATCGAATGCTAATGACTTAAGTAAAGTTAAGAGATTATCTCGGTATAAGTATTAATCTTTGATAAGATCATATAACAATAACAAGGCTTTATATAGAAGTGCCTAAATCTAACAAACATAGAAGTGCCTAATGTTTTTGACAGACGTTGATATTTTTTTTAGTATTTTTTTTATTTGAATTTGACAGAAAAATATATCATCTCCTAATCTGTTGATTTGAAATATTTTTAACACATTTTTTACTTTACTTTTCAGTTAGTCTAAATTAAATATTTTGACCACGTTTATTATAGAAATCAAAATAGCAAAGGTATTCTTTATTATGTCACTGTGACAGTGGACTGTGGTGGAGCATAAACTCTATAAAAAATGACGTCATTATTCTCTCGATCATCATACAATTAAAAAGACGTCATTTTTCTTTGCCTCTTTGGGTCACCATAATTAATCTAGACAAAAAAATATTATTAAATAGTAACTGAAGATTGGAGCAAACAGTGGAACAGTAGTAGTAGTAGTAATACAGTACTGACGGCGTCTCTCGTCACCGTTAACTAAAACGTGGAAACGAAATATCAACACGTCTTTCTCAAAAAGCTGAGAGCCACACGCTCTTTCTCAACTTTTCAGCACTGATGAACATTTAATTTAATTACCAATATTTCTTCTTCTTCTCCAAAAATCATTATTTTATTAATATTATCGACAATTATTGCGTTTCAGCTTCTGAACAGTGTCATGTATATGTATCTATCTATCTACATATCACTTCACACCTTCAAAGTCACTCTCTTTCTCTCTTCCCTCTTCTCGAATTCTTACATACATAATTAGATATTATGCTTTCTGAGATTACCCTTTCGTTTTCATCGCAAGGTAATCATGGATCATGTGTTTATGTTGCTATAATTATGCTTGATAAGTGTTTGTCATCTGGGTTTCGACGCACTGTTCGTGAAACGACTTGTGTGAATGATAATGGCTCGAGGAAGGCGACAATATAGATGGATATTTGGTCGCTCGGATCGAACCGTATGTTACTGTTTTTCTACAGTGTCCTCCATTACTGGATCTCTGTGTCTGTTCGTGTGCTCAATCGAAGTCGAGGCTTTCTTTGTTTGTTTGATCATATATATATATATTCTTCTCACGTTGAGATATATAGATATTAGGGTTTCAATTTCCAGATCAAGCAAGGTCGAGTTTGCGTTTGATTTCGATGGTAATCTTATCTTATGTTGTGGCTTTTTGTGATTTTTGAGAAGTTTTGGGTTCAATAATAAATTTGTTAAATCTTGCCGACAATTTTTTTTCTACTGTTATTTTGAATTGTTGTTATATATATATATATTATAATTTTATTATTGAAGCTAAGAAAAAGAAGCGTGAATTAGATGGTCGTGATTTAAGGTCGAAGTCTATATTAATTATTTATTTCATTCTGGTCAATATCAAATATCTCTTTCTATGATCATTAAATTCATAGGGTTTATATATTAAATTCCTAGATAAATCATGTACGTACTTTTGTTGTAGTTAACGTTCGTATAAGAACTGAGAAGCTGAATCTTTTATATGTCTATATATGTACATATGTATATTAAATTATATTGTCGGAATCTCAAAACTCATGAATCGGTTTGATTTGCAGGAATTTAATATAAACGTAATGCTCAAGTGGATTCATTTGGTTGCTACTATGAAGAAATGAGCTCGTAAAATACACACATATATACCTCTTGCTTGACTTAAGTTCGACTATTTGTTGCGAAAATGGAGACGAGCGGATTTAGGCCCGACCATCACCACCATCACCCGTCTCACGTGCCGCAGCAGAGCCGGCGGGACAAGCTGCGAGTCCAACACGGGCTCAATTCGGAGCCAATCTCTCATCATTTGGAAAGTTTATCAAACACTTTGGATCATCAGTTCACTCTCCACCAAGACCACGACGATCATAATGCTCGAAGCGCTAGGCCCTCCCACGGTTTCCTCTACGAACAACCTGGTTTTGTATCTTCGGAAATCCTTGGTATGCATCAACATAGAAATGGTCTGGCGTATCAAGACCTGGGTGGCTCGACAGCTGTGTCGGATGGGGCTCACGGCTTCATGGTTAATTGGAGTCGAGGCCTCAGCGGTAATACTACAACGCAGGCCTTTGATAATTGGCCGGCCGAGACAAGTTTTGGGCTCGGTGATGCAAATAATATGGCGGTGTTAAAGCCAAGAAGCGGCGTAGCGCAGCCCTCGTTGGCCAATGTTGCGTCTGGTCAGATTATGAGTCATGATGTTGGGGAGAAATATTACCTAGAGAATATGAATTTAGCCACTCCTTGTAGAGCAGGCTCTCATATCAACTATCGAAACAATGACATTATGCAAGAACAAGTAGTAACTGTGGCTTCAGCGGGTGGCGCGATCCGATCAGAAAATGAGCTCGCTCTTCTTCCGTTTAGTTTCGCGAATCTCGACAATCATCACCAGAATTGGAATAGTAGCACCAGTACTAGTTCTGATCAACTTGGTAATTTCGGCTGCAGCACCGCGAAAAAGAGGGATGGCGATTACTTAAGGACGACCATTGTCAACGATACAAACTTGCAAGGCTTGTCTCTATCACTCTCATCGATCAATTCGCAATCCTCATTGCCCAATGTAGCTCGTGTTTCGGTCGAACAAACCTCATCGGGCTCGGATGAAGACATGCCAGAGCCCGGTGCAATACCGAAGCCATCCATAATAAGCAAGAGTGCGTGCGGGAAGTCGCTCCAAGACATAGTTGGGGTTTCATCCAGTGTTTTTAGGAGCACAGCAGGACCTTTAGGGCCGTTCACCGGATACGCCACAATCCTGAAAAACTCGAGATTTTTGCAGCCAGCTCAGCAGCTCTTGGAAGAGTTATGCGGGTCAAGCAAGAGTAGCACTACTAGCTACAGTTGTGATGTTAACTCCGAACGGTTTTCGGGAGAAACCGGGCCGTCGATTTCTGCTTCTGGTCACAGTCATGATAACGAGATGAATCGAAGCGGGCTTTACAATGACCATCAACTGCTAGTCAACAATAAGGGAAATCATAGCCTTAACAAGAATAACAATTCTTGTGCTTCATCTTCGACTTTTTACGGATCGAATGAGATCAAAAGCGGTGATCACGGAGGAGTAGGAAGCAATGTTTCGTTTGAATCAGGCTCTTCTCGGCCGGATCAAGTCCAACAGAAGAAGGCCAAGCTACTAGTCATGCAAGAAGAGGTAGGCTCATTTCTAACAGTATTTTGTCGTTTTTCAAATTAAAATGACTCTTTAAATTTGTGGTGGCTTTATATCTTAATTACATTAATATGTTCTAGGCAATATATATATATATATATATATATATATATATATATATATGTATTCTTTGGTAGATTAGCTTGTAATGCACGGTAGTTGAAATATGCTAGGTTTTTGTAATACATGTTTTATGAAGTGTTTTTCTTAGAAAGAAGTTATTTGTCCTAATATTAATATATATATGTAAATGTGTGTTTGTGCGGGATAATTACCGTTTCGAAGTTGTGTTTTAGGAAGGCATAGTCCCGTAGTGTACACCCAATGTAATGATAGAATGTGTTCTTAGTACCCAATCTGAACACTAACGTGAATTAACGGAATAACATAAATCTATAACGCCACCCGAAACACTACTTTTATGTATACTTATATGCTTTGGTAATGTTTTTGGTATGAAGATATAAATAGAGATATAGCAATTCTTTGCATTTTTGTAAACAATTTATGGCAGTATATATATGTGCCCTACACAATAGGCACTCTTTAGAGTTAGGTTGAATTTACTTGGCATTTACTACTAGTCCTACTGGCTACTACCTCAACTATGATAGTATTAGTAATACCATTTTTTTTTATTTAAACCATTAATTATGTTATTATATCCAATGTCCACACCTATGACTATAATACCATTATATTTTACAACTTTAAGACTTTTTTTGTAAACTTTTCGTATATCTCACTCACGGGGATCGAACCCCGAGCGATACAAGTTCAGAGTATTAATACTATAATTGTACACACGACACATGTTTATACATGTATATCAATATTTATTATGTGATATATACCATTTAAATGAAAAGTAATAACAATATTTTATAACAATATTCTATTTTCAATTGGACACAAACTGCTTTGTCATTTCTTATACCTTTGATATGGATCTACTTTTTTACATTGCCATTAGATCGTAATAATTCGATAGTAAATTGCCAAGTTTGAATAAATGAGTTGAAGAATTAATTAATTAGATTATTTATCGTTGAGCTTTTAATTAGATTATTTATCGTTGAGCTTTCAATATTTCCGAAAGAATCTAGCTACTCAAAAACAACTGGTGCCATATGGCTTCTATATATTTAATATATTCAACTTTTTATTTTTATATTGTATATGGTTAAGATTATGACATATATTGTTGGTGTATTTTTGGGGCAATGATATGTCGATTGTGACAATCTAACTTGACATTTTATGCAAAAACGAAATGATTATGTTCTGCTTGTCAGTTTCTCATGCAAATATATACTCTGCAGGTATATATCTCTTTATTTTGTGTGTGTGTGTATATATATATATATATATATATATATATATAATGCATTTAAGTTCAAACTTTGCTCAGAAACAGGCGTCTGAAATATTATTATTGCTATTATTTTATTGTTGTTTTTGCTTGTGTAAGTTTTTTCAAATTCGAATGACTTGTAGGCATTGTAATATATGCATTATATTTGTAAAATAAAATATTAATATAATTGCAAAGATTGACATATCTGATTTGCCCTGAGAAATAGAACATAGCTCTCTTGAACCACAGACAGGAATATCTTTATGACCCACCTTTTCGTTAGACAAGCTCTTAAAGCCTTTACATTTTGTAGGGTCCTTCATTTCAATCTGGGCTTTCAATTTAACAGTGTACACCACTTGTAATACACATATATACATATATATATATATATTTATATATATCAGCAAAACCAAATAGTTTGTCACTCTTGGAATGGCCAAAGGCCATGTCATTATTGTGTGGGGGGTAAAATGAAGTAAATTCTAACCCAAACATCACTTTCATGTCTCATTTAGCAAAATCAATTCACTGTTAAGCTTTCCTAATTTATCCGCAATCACGGCGGCTTGATTGTTAGCCCCGCATCTTTGTCATTATTAGGGGTATTTTAGGTAGTTTAGGTCTTGGGTAAATGAAGGGTGTTCAATGTTAGGTTAGCCTTGATGCGAGAGTTTCAATTATCGTTTAAGTGTTCTTGTTTCGGTTTGATTGTTGGCTCATTTCAAGTATCACGCACCATGCGGTTTGGTCAATGATTCTAAATCGTGATTGTCGGTTTGATTTGTCTTCAATCAGGTCGGCAGGAAGTACAAGCAATACAAGCAGCAAATGAATATGGTGGTTTCCTCTTTTGAATCGGTGGCGGGTCTCAGCTCGGCCACTCCCTACATTGCCTTGGCGCTCAAGGCGGTGGCGAGGCACTTCCGCTGCCTGAAGAGCGCGATAGCGGAGCAGCTCGGCCACGCCAAGCGGGCTTTAGGAGAGGAGGATCTCACGGGCCCCACGAGGCTCAAGTACATGGAGCAAAACCTCCAGAAGCAAAGCAAGCCCGCTGGGACCCACGCGGCCTGTCCTGATCCCCAACAGCACCACATCTGGCGGCCCCAGAGAGGCCTGCCCGAACGCTCTGTGGCCGTCCTCCGAGCTTGGCTCTTCGAGCACTTTCTTCACCCGTAAGGATTTTTTTTTTCTAGTCATGAAAAGTAGTATTTTTCAGTGACAAAATAATGAACGTGTCTATTCAGGTACCCAACGGATTCGGACAAGCACATGTTAGCCACACAAACCGGCCTAACTCGGAACCAGGTGGGTCAATTTTTTAATTTTCCATGAACTTTGTCTTCGAATTTATTTTCGAAAAAGTAGGATTATCTTTGTTTACTAGTTACATCATAATGAGTCAAATAATGCAATGTCATATTGTTTGCAGGTATCAAACTGGTTCATCAATGCCCGCGTTCGTGTTTGGAAGCCGATGGTCGAAGAAATACACACGCTTGAGACCAAAGGCTTGAGCAGCACAGATCAAGGTGATAGCAAGCTCAACGACAATGGGAACACTCCGGCAAGCAAGCATGGATTGAGCGCCGTGTTTCTCAGTAGCAAGCAGTCGGAGTTTTCTGGTTCGGGAAACTACAACTCCGAGGGCGATAACAGGCCCGAGCTCTATGGTGGCTCCGGTCAGCTCGAGCAGAGTCAGGAAAAGAGATCAAGGTTGGAATGCCAATCTCTAGCCCAGATGGGCAATATGGCTGGTGCTGTTGTGCAGGGTTTCGTGCCATATAATCGGAACGGGCTCGAGGTCTGGAGCCGAGCCGAGCAATGATATTAGTAGGTGAAGAAAAAGTGAAGTTGTGGACACATTTTCATGTTACTATATATGTTTATATATATATATATATTAATCCTTATTATACTGGTGGATAAAGTTCCACATTATTCAATCGAATATATATCTTAAGAGGGCCAGTAAACTATGCCGTGAATGATCTTAGTTTAGTGTAGGGATTATGGTCAATTTTGATTTTGAGATGAATTAGACCTCAAATTGTTTATTTAGTTGGTTGTGAGTTCGATCGAAGTATGGTTTTTTATTTTATTTTTTTCTCTAAATGATTTTTGGACCACATGAAAAGAAAGTATGAAAGAAATGTAAAAATAATAGAATATGCTTAAAGGATTGTGTTAATCATCTTTTACGTTTTTTTTATGGTCTTTAAGTTAGTTATCTTTTTTTTTTAGTTTAATTTTATCTTTAATGAGGGTAGAGTGGCTTGCATATACTCTTTAAAATCAGTCTTACAATTTACTTAGGCGTTTAATAATATTGATTGTTTTGGGAGCTTAAACAATTTGTTAAATTTTTTTAGAAGTAAGAAAGTGATATAAAAAAAAGTAAGAGTAAAACTTCGATCGATTAATAACCTCGAGTAAATAATAAATTTGTCTGGTCCCGATTCAGCCTTACAAATTAAATTAATAATTTGCGAACTTTATAAGATAAAGATGATTAAAAGTATATAGGTCTCGGTTGATATATAAATTAATACTTTAATATATATATATATATATTTATGTATTCATAACATTGGTATAACTAGTTATGAAACTATTTTAAGTTAAAAAAGACATAGTACACTAATTAATTAATTATGTAGTGTTTTTAATACATGATTACTTAGTTATCTAAATATTCCTGAAATTTATGTCTTCTTCAACTTTAACTTTAAACTTCCACGAAAGTCTGTAAAAAAAAATATTTAGAGTAATTGTTGCTACAATTGATTCATTGCATGAAGCAAGTTCCATTTTGATGCAAATTTTGCGTATGTTATTATCTTAAAAGATTTAATTTCCTTAAAGATGCCAATATGCATTCTTTTTCTAATTATTTTATAACTTGAACGAATGCATATCTTGCTTTCAGATGTGTACGTATTATAAAAACCAATACCAATGAAAAACCGCAACCTCCATTTTACTGATTTGTCTATAGGTAACGAAATTTACCGATGAGTTCTTTGAGAGAAAAAAAAAATGTAGACTGGCAGCTAAAGCGACCGATCAAGTTTTACGAGAAAACCGCGAATAGACGGATTTTTTTTCCAAAAAATATAAGTTACGATTGTAGTTTTGCTATGTAAATGTAGATTACAATTATAATTTTATCACAAAATAAAGAAAATAGTTACAATTTGATATAATATCTAATAATTAATGGGATTGTGTTTCGCATATATGATATATTACATACTCTCTCTTCTTTCAATTTTTTCCATTTTTTCCTCTCTTCTCTTAACATTTTTTTGTTGTTGTAAAAAATGGGGTAAACCGCTATCGCAAGAAAGTTACCGAAAAATCAAAATTTAAGAAATATCGAGGGCATGCCGAGAGAAATCGGGACATTTATAAATTACATATATATAATATTAATTTGTGTATAAAATAATATAAAAACATATAAAGAGAAAGAGGCAAAGAACACATCTATAGAAGGATTCTGTAGCAGAACCTCAAAAACACACATAACCTGCACATAGGTAACAGGTTAAGGAAATACAACAGTACACATGCATTCTAAACAAGTATACATAGACCTTGACTTGTTCATAAGATCATTAAGACCTACTTATAGAGCTATATTATATGCATTGATCATCACATAACAACATTTAGAATATTACCCACTTCCATTTTCATTGCCCATGTATTTACCAAAGTCCTTCCTAGGAATTGTGTGGTGATTGCCCTCACTGCTCTTGCGATACTCATACTTGACATCATCTTCTCCATTAATGCCATCATCATCAAGCTTCCTCGAATGATCACCATGCAACGTCTCAGCCACCATGGAATTCCTTCTCACTCCAAGGCTAGAAACCACCATTGTCAGCACCAAAACACTCACCACCAAAAGCTTCATTACTCTTGATCACTCTTGAGCAAGACCTAATTAAAGCCTATAAGAGATGAACATATTAATTAGAACATAAATAACATGACTTATATAAAGATATGTAATACTAATTGGTAATATATAAATTCTTACCCTA
Organism: Parietaria judaica; assembly: GCA_954871525.1. Classification (NCBI taxonomy): domain Eukaryota; kingdom Viridiplantae; phylum Streptophyta; class Magnoliopsida; order Rosales; family Urticaceae; genus Parietaria; species Parietaria judaica. The sequence continues at coordinate 15,114,356 of OX940862.1, forward strand.
TAATAGAGAGGATTTCCAAAAGGGAAAAGGGAGTGTCACTTTTGTGATTTGAAGGAGAAAGTGCAAGCCAAAGAGGTATTTATAGAAGCATATGGTTGAGGACATTTTTGGTGGTCATTGTGATCTCACATTCTCCATTAAACCGAGGCAAAGATAAGTGGGCTTTTTACATTGTCTCAATGGCAATGATGAAGCTTATTGAAAGTTCATTTTCTTTCTTTACCTCTCCTTATTCATTGGTGCAACAATAGGGAATCCGCACCAAAATTATTTATTACTATAAAAAGAAAAAGAAAAAAAAGATGGAGCTTATATATATATATATATATAAGATATTTGCGGTATAAGTATTTAATTTTGTAAATGTGCACTGACACATTTCTGATATTCTTTTAGCGGCAAAGCACTCAGGGGCCAGGCCACAAAAAAAATATCGATGTCCTAGTTTTATTCATGTTCGGTTAAGTGGTTTTTACACAAGAGACACATGTGTGTATGATTAAACTTCGAAAATATTAATCATTCAACATATCTACTAAACTAGAGATGTATACACGTCATTCTAACTTAACCGATATTATTAACTCGAGATGGAGGGAATTGGATTTAGAAAATGTTTTGTGCCCCCCTTTAATTTACTATGACTGTCGAAAAAGAAATTGAAAAAGGGCTGGGTATATGATCGGGTACTTATACCAAAAAATATTCACACTATATATAATGGAGGTCAGTCAACGATATAAAATAAGTGACATGAATTTCACTTGATTATGCCAACACAATTGCTTGCAAGTTGCAAACGAAGCACCAAGTAAATATTCCTTTCTGTAAATTTCTATCAAGCATTTATTTTAATTTGTTAATTACTTTAATTTTTTTTTCCTTACCTGTAATTAGTGAGCACTGGATTAATTGTCTCTGCTCTAGACTCTTGAGTGCAAATTTTATTAAGAAGTACAACTTGTCCACCACTATTTTATGTCTCAATTTTTGTCTTCCTTAAATTATTTTTACTGGACTCACTAATCTCTTGCCCCGTCTCAAATTTATTAATAAATACCTCATTTATATGTCAAGAAAATTAATTTTGAGTATAAAATAATAATATTATAAATAATAAATAATTGCGTCGAGAATGTGAGAGAGATATATTAGGGAGCACTGAACTTCCATGGCATGAATTTTTCTTGAAGCTTTATTATAGTTAATTATAGCGTCCTACCATTTAGACCAAATGATCATGCTAATCTCTATTTCGATTATCGAGTCACACAATAATATTGATTTATTCCGATTATCGGCCAATAACACGAAAGAAAAGGCTAAATGGCTTGGATAAGAAGAGAATAGTGACACGATAGACACGCTATAAAAAATCTATTAAGGTTCACCTTTAGAGAATTATTTATAAACATAAATATCTTGAATACAGATAGCACGAATGCAATGGAGTCATATTATATCAGTATGTTTCTTTTGTTCCATTCCCTTCTTCGATGCACAAATGAGGTATCTAGATAAGCTTGCAAAAATACATAAATAATTAAGCATTCAAATATGATCATCAAACACATATAATAGAATATCCGTCGTATCTTTCTTGATAGAAATAATTAAAAAATAGCATTAGATGGGGCCCCAATTATTATAACTTTTTATTGTTAGCGTGAGTTATTTATGTAGATACCTCGAACAGTACTTGGGACTCAACTTTGTCTTCGGTTTTAAACTAGTTTGTGGTCTTCCTTGACTTTCTGTGAGTTGCACAATCTCCTTTGGTCCTTCTTTGACGTGGCTGCTAGCTTGGCATGGTCATATTGGAGCACTTGGGCTGAAATTCTATAAATTCAAAATGTTTGTCGGGTCGGGCTTTAGAGGATTTCCAACCCGATTCGCCAATTTCTCGAGTTTTATTTAATATAAACAAATTGTCATTGATGTTCGGTAAGGATAAACAAAATAGCACACCAACAATTTCATTAAAATCCATGTGCCAATTTAAAGAACTAGCAGAAGACAATCATATTTGCAATAGAAATGACCAAGTAGCTTTGTAAGATACAAATTAATGAAACTGAAAACTATAGGTTAATGAATTCGAATTCAAAACGTCTTATATATATATATATATACACATACGTAAAAATAAACTTAGTCTTGACTCGAGGTTGGTTTCAAATTCAAAACCTCCTCATTTATATATTCCTATAAATAAACTTAGCTAGGCTTTACCATAAATTAAATTATTGAATTTATTGCCCCAGGTATGCATGATCATACAATGACTCTTTGACTTTCACTAAAATATCTCTTGGGTCATGAACAGTGACTTGAGTCTCTCTTCCTTTCTTCTCTTTTTCTCTTCATCATTTTTTTTTTTCTCTCTAAATTCCAATGTTGTCAAAAAGTTAAATGTTCACGTTGATACCTCATGTTCATGTATCTGGCAATTCTTTCGTATACATATTTTGCATAGTTTGAACTTTGAAGTGTGTTTAGGCGGTTTTGATTTAAAATCCAAAGTTTAAATTTTTTGAATTTTTTTCTCTCACGATTTTCACCCAATTTTTGAGACTGCATGAAGGTTAAAAAAAACATTTGCATGATTGTTGCTCAATACATTGTTGAGTGTGAAGCCTAATCTACATTGTTGAGAGTGTAATCAGATTCTCCGATTTAGAGATTGATAGTGGATCGAGATTTACAAGCGGCAAGTGGACGTGCTAATATCGTTTTTGCCCTAACATACAACAAAGATGAGAAAGACAATACACAGAAATGAATTGAAAACCCAAATCAATAAAAGACTAATAACACGTGTGATAGAGAAATGAAAAAAACACATAATATATGTAGTACTAACTACTAACCCACATGACTTAACCTTTTTTTAATAGACTAAAATCTGCAACTATATTTATATATATATATATGTATATTATATAATATATGTATATGTACACAATGATTTTATACATATGCACGTATGACGTATTTATATGTAGCAAATTAAGATGAGCAAAAAAATATTAAATAATGATAAGCCATAATCGCCTTTATTGAAGAAAATGGATAAGAAGACAATACGAGGCTCAAAATAAAGGAAACATACTAACAATTATGAACCCTAACGAACGTAAAAAAAAAAAACAAAAGGCTAGGCATGAAGAAAGAAAACACGCAAAATGTGTAGTACTTCAAGGGTGGCAGAGTTTCTGGAGATAGTAAGGGTATTGGGTGGATTTGCGCATCCCTTCGGGGAGGAGCGGGCGGATGCAGCCGTCGAACTCGCCGAGCTTCAGCGCGCAGCAGGCGGGCCCCATGCCGTCCCAGAGCGTGCCCTTGGCAAACTCCGCAGCCATTTCGTCTCTGCACGGCTTCACTTTGGTCTTGTAGTCAGTGGCCGCCGCACACTTCTTGGCGAAATCGGGATCGGGCCCGAACCGCCTCCACCAGCCCCACGAGTGCGCCTCGTGGCTCAGGAGCGCCACGCAGAGGACGGCAATCAACAGCGTCTTCGACGTATTCATTGTTTGAGGCTCTCTGGAAAGTGAAGCTCAATTAGAGTATTTTGGTTTGAGAGCGTGTGGATTTCTTCTCTCGGTTGGAAGATTTTATACTGTGAGGTGAGGGGATTTTTATTATTATCAAGAGAATTTTTTTTCATAGTCCTCTAATTTTATTTTTCATAAAAATATTCCCTTCATTTAAAATAAACCCAAAAACTACGCCCTCTGAACCTATTTTGACAATCTATACTAGTGTTTTTTTTTTTTATATAATTAATTTCATAAGCGGATTAGAATTCTTAAAAATTGAAGATGCATCATAAATGAAATTAGAGGGTATATATAATAAAATTTTAAAATAACTAATAAGGGGCAGTTTTGAAGGCATATTTTCATATTTTTGTTTAAAAGACGATGTATTTTTGCGAATATTAAAAATAGTGTATATAGAAGCAAATTCATAAAATTAAATTGCCAAAAATATGTAAATACTTATTTATTTGCGAAATTACAAAATAAGACGTATATGGTCGGATTGACTGCGGATAATAAGGTGTATTTGTTACGTTTCTGGAGATATTGAAATTCGGTTTAATATTTATTGAGAGACTGTTGACTATTATTTCAATTTCAAAAATGATTTTGAATAGTTCAATTTGATAAGAATTAGTTGAAAAGTTTAGTTATTTTTAAGTAATGGAGGCTCAACATCTGTTACATTTTTTTTTTTAATTATAGCCAAAAATATCAAACGAAGAGTTATCAGTGATAGTTGGAGAGAAATGTACCTCTTTGGAGATCGTAATATATATATATATATATATATATATATATCATTTTTTGTTGTTATAATCACTCTAAAGTTATAAACAATCTTAACCAAACAAATTTCCAAAGCTAAAAAACACTTCGAGAAGAAAGCTAAAATATAGCAAAAAGTCAAATATATCCCCATTTTTCTCAACCGTATAACTTACACACTATATCCACTAATCCACACTTCTGAGAAGTACTCTGTATATAACACGGAGGAGAAAACGAATCACACACTATTCGGAGTTTAAACACTAAACCCGAATTCACTTTTGCTTGTCGGAGCAATGAATTTTAAGTCGAAGCTGTTGGCGATGGCCGTCCTGTTCTTGGCGCTCTTCTGCCAGGAGGCGCACTCGTGGGGCTGGGACTGGCGGTGATTCGGGCCATGGAGGCCGGTCAGGGCCGGCCCTAACTTTGGAGAGGCCCTAAGCGAGATAAATTAATGAGGCTCTTAAGACCTTAGTAGAAAAATTATAAATATATATGTATATTATTTTTAAAATGTGATAAAATAAATTATACATAAAAAAACCCAAAAACAAAAATCATTCCTGATTATTTTCTTTTCATAAAAAGTAGATGAGAAAGTTTAAAAACTATAAATAGAGGCAGCATCATATCATCCATGAAATAATTGTTACACTATATTAAAGATACATTTATAAGATAATCTTTGCACAATTGAAAAATAATATTTAGTCAGAAAATAGAGAAAATATATTATTTTCGTCTATATTTGCCAATAAGAATTGGAATTTATGACTCTCAAGGGGATAAGATGGTCAATTGAGTAGGATGTTGGATGGTGAATACGGGAAAGTGGGCTAGGGGTATATAATATGGCAGTGACGTGGTTGATTCTTCGAGAGTACACTTATTAAGGTTAAAATAGTTATCTAATATGGACCCTATATGTAAGATTTTGAGGCCCTTTTCTAGTGCAAAAATTACAATAATTGTGAGGCCCTAGGCCCAAGCCTAGTTGGCCTGGCCCAAGGGCCGGCTCTGAGGCCGGTCATCGATCCCGACTTCGCAGCAAAGTGCGCGGCGGCTACTGACTTCATCACCAAGGTAAAGCCGTGCAGAGAGGAAGTGGCTGCGCAGTTTGCCAAGGGCACGCTCTGGAGCGGCATGGGGCCCGCCTGCTGTGCGTTCAAGCTCGGTGAGTTTTACGGCATCCGCCCGCGCCTTCCTGGCGCGTTGCGCAACTCCACCGCATACCCTCCCTATCTCCCACAAACTGTGCCACCATTGAAGAATTAATTATCAATAGGTTTCAAGTTTTTGTTTCCTTTTACATTCATGTAATTATGGTTCTTTTTCATGTTCATTTATTTGCTTCAATAAAGGCGGTTATGGCTTATGATCATCAAATACTTTGTGCACTTGTCTTTACTATAATGTGGTATTCGCAAAAAAAAAATTCATTAGAAAGAGCATCGAAAACTTTGTTATGCTAATTGCATGGACTATTAACAAAAACGAAACGAGATAATGTGGCGTTACTTATATAAATCCTTACTATTTTTTGTTATATTACAACGACTATTATTTTCACGGTAAAAATCGCTACCGATTAAGCGTTTAATATCTGCATAGCAATGTTGGAACATTTTTTGTTATTATTGGATTTATTTCTTTGTGTTCGAATAAAATTGAATAAAAAATACTAAGAGAATTGGCTCCATTTGAATAGTTTTGTTGTTAATTCTTATTTTATTTTTACTTTAGATTATCTAGTAGAAATTTGATTTTTCAAATTTATGAGGATTATATTTCATTTTGTCAAAAAGCGGTTTAAAACCGAATTTAAAACCTATCTACCGATAATTGGTAAAATTGATTTTTAATTTCAATAGCGGCAATGGGTTTTAAAAATTAAAAAACCAAAAATTACTATAATTTATATAAATATGTTATGAAAACTGATTTTAATAATCATTTGATCACCCCAGTTATTGGTCCTTATTACTATCATTAGGTTTCATGCTCCGGAGGTTTATCATATTATATATGTCATTATATGCATGGATTTATGTGACATTAAACAATAAACACTACTAATTAAAGCTTGTTAAATTAGAACATGTGTTAATTGTATTGGTAAAAAGTTGAAAGGAAACTAGTAAACAGTGAAATCCCAAATACCTGAGGATATGTACTGATCAAATCGGAGCTCAAGGCATAAGCAAACCTCGGAGAAAAATGTGGATACTCAATTAATTAATAATCTTGATATTACGATAAATTTATGTCGCTCCTTATTACAAACTTATCAAGATGATGAGTTTTTTTTTTCATGTAATTTATATCTGGATTATAGGATTTGATTCTTGTGATTTGTCGCCTTGTTAGCAAGTAAAATCTCCTCAAAATATTATAATTTTGTAAAAATTAATATCCTCGAAGTAATTATACTTTTGTCTTGCGTGGAGTGAATACATTTTATAAGATTTTACTAATTAGGAAAATGATTGATATAAAATACTTTGGTGGTATATATATATATATATATATATATATTCATTCTTATACAACTCTTTCTTTAAGACCCAAATGAATTTATTTTGTAATGGTCAATTTTTTCTTTGTGAAAATAAAATTCATCCTCAAAAGTTAAATTAAACCCTTGTTAGCTGCTATATATATATTTCAAAATTACTTTTCAATAATATATGTTCATGTATAAATCTTTAACCTCGCGTTTAAATTTATATAGACGCATGGCTGTGTTCAAAGGGAGGCGGAGTAGACTTGCTTGTATAGTAAAAAAAATATATATTAGACACCTAAAAAAATAAATTTAAAAGCTCCATAATAACGTTTTTCGATCAATTTAGAGACATACCAGAGGCGGAGCGGGGTCGGCCGCCCCCACAGAATAACCTTTTCAATTCAAATTTATTCATATTTATTATAAATATACATGTAAAGCATAAACATAGCATTTGTAACTCGAATGTCGCTACGGTGTAGTGGAATTTTGTTACTCTTAAAGCTGCTCTATAAGATACATTGTTAAAATCTTATGGTCTTTTGTACTTTACTTAATAATAAGTATATATAGTAAAATAATTACAACTTATAAAACTAGAGAATAAATACCACCAATTAATAATTTAAGACGTGTAAAATTTTAAATATTGTAGAAAGAAATTATATTAATATTTTGAGAACGTAACATGTAGAATTCTAATCATATAGAGGCCATAATGAACTTTTTCATAAACCGAAAGTTCATAAATAAAAATAGTTATAATGCATGTATAATAATAGTTTCAGTGTATCATTTTATTTTGAAATTTATGATCTATTAACTTTCGCCCACTCTTAGTCAAAATGATTACTCCAACCCCACACATACCTATTATGTAGTCGAATGATATATTATGTAGTCGAGCCAAAACAAAATAATAATATAAGAAGCACCTGCGTAAACTTTGCCACAAAAATATATTAAAGAAAATTATGTTACTTAACAAATATTTCAGGGAAGGTTTTCGAATAAAAAATTAAAAATAAAAATCCGAAAGAGATACTAATCGTGAACCCTAATGAAAACAACAAAGTATATTAATATTTACGAGTTTATTGGGGCAAGTTAATCATCCATGTTCTTCAATTTCTAGCACTTACATACGTAAAAGCAACGCTGCTACGTATTTTCACCGTGAAAAAATCACTGCAAATTGAAACAAAAACGAAACATCAACGTGAACAAAAAAAAAAGTAAGTTAATTTGATATTTTGGTAAACCTCCATGAACGATGAATAGAAGAATGATTTAATTAGAAGCTCAATCTCTTAATATTTATTTTAAACAAAGAGAAGTGCACAGAATATTAAATCATTATAAGCCATGATCGCCTTTTTTGAAACAAAAAACTTAAAAACCAAAAGCTAAAGAAAAATAGATAATGAACCCTATTAAATAATAAAAAAAAAAAACTAGGCTTAAAAACTACTACTTCAATGGTGGCAGAGCTTCTCGAGGTAGTGAGGGTAGGCGGTGGAATTGCGCATGCTTTCGGGGAGACGCGGGCGGATGCAGCCGTCGAACTCGCCGAGCTTTAGCGCGCAGCAGGCGGGCCCCATGCCGCTCCAGAGCGTGCCCTTGGCGAACTGCGCAGCCACTTCATCTCTGCATGGCTTCACCTTGGTGTTGAAGTCTGTGGCCGCCGTGCACTTCTTCACGAAGTCGGGGTCGGTGACGGGCTTCCACGGCCCGAACCGGCGCCATCCCCAGCCCCACGCCTGCGCCTCGTGGCTGACGAGCGCCAAGCACAGCACGGCCATCAAGAAAGCCTTGGAGGTATTCATCGCTGTGATTCTTCGAAGCGTAAGACTCTAGGTTTTTTTTTTTTGGAATCTGAGAGTGTGTGTGCAGTGTGGAGTGTGGTGGATTTATTTATAGTATTCAGATCAAACCCTTTCAGTCGAACATTTAGCTAGATTATTGATTTATTTAAGGTTTAGTGCGGAAAAAAATGAACAAAAATATGTCGATTTGTTTTTATTTATTGATATTTGGTGTGAAGATTTGTTTAATCGCTCCATTCTGTTATATGTATGTGAAATAGATTAAGGTATGTTTAGGTTTCTGATTTTTTTATTTATTTTTAATCCGATTGATTTGATTCAAAATTTAACTAGGTACCATTTATGGAGAAAATATAATGGGAAAATGTGTGTTGGTGTGTGTGTTTTTTTTTTACCGGAATCGTTCCGTACTTTTCCCATCCAGTATTTTTTATTCTATTTTATAACAGTTATTTATTAAGATTTACTTAGGTTTAAGTAAAATAATTTTTTAAAACTGGGATTAGGAATCTGATATATCCGATTTTAAAAATTGCAACTGATAATTAGTTTAGTTTAGTTTTTTCTTTTTAAATTTTCTAATAAATAGTTGACTCGCTGTTGATTTTTTTATTTTTTTCATTTAACCTTCTACTTTTTAAAATTATTATCTAAGGTTGATTGAAATTTGAAACAAGCCTTGGTATATAACTAGCATGTACATTATACATACATATGTATGTGGTATCCGAATCATGATTCGAAATCCGATTCCATAAAATTTGAGCCCGAGAAAGTATTTGTGTCGCACAAACAATAATACGACAGGATATTTATTTAGAGTCGTAAAGGAAGTATAATTTCACACGTAATCCCCCAACGTTTCGAAATGACCCGAATAACCCCAAAACTTTGACATTAAGCCTCTCCATCACCTCCTCCCTCAGCTCAGCTGCTCCGCGCCGCCACAGAGGAACCTCCCCTTCTCTCTCTCTCGGTAAGTATTCCATAGCTGATTCTTACGAAGCTCTGCAACTACAAACCTAATATATTTTTCTGTTTTTGGTTCTTGCTTGGATCGTTTCTTGATTTTGAAATTAGTTTTGGGTTTTCGATAAGATGATTGTTGGGTATTGATAAATTCTTGCGGGGAATTGGTTGTTTAAGTTTGCTTTGTTAAGTAGTTGTGGTGAATTGAGATTTTTAGCTGTTTGTGTTGCGGATTAGGGATTTGGGATTTTCGCCGTTCGCCTTCGCTCTTCAGGGCGGTAGGGACGTCAACTTTGAGGAAAGTTGACTAAGATGGTTGTCAAAAGTCAACGTCGTTTCATCCATCCTAACTCGCTTGCTTGTAAAATATGCAGGTCCGATTTCATCTATTCCCTCTCTGTCTTGATCCATCGGTATGGGAACTCCGGAGACCTCGAGAGAGCCATGCCCGGATCGGATCCTCGATGACATCGGCGGCGCCTTCGGCATGGGCGCCGTGGGCGGCTCGGCGTTCCACTTCCTGAAGGGAGTCTACAACTCGCCGCAGGGCACGCGCCTCGCCGGCGGTTCCCAGGCCGTGCGGATGAACGCGCCGCGCGTGGGCGGCAGCTTCGCCGTGTGGGGCGGGCTCTTCTCGGCCTTCGACTGCACGATGGTGTACGTCCGGCAGAAGGAGGATCCCTGGAACTCCATCATCGCCGGCGCCGCCACGGGCGGCTTCCTCCAGATGCGGCAGGGCCCCGCTGCCTCCGCCCGCTCCGCTCTCTTCGGCGGCGTCCTGCTGGCCCTGATCGAAGGGGCTGGAATCATGCTGAACAAGGTGCTCAGCCAGCAGCAGCAGGTCCCCATCATGATCGAAGAGCCTCCGCCCAACGTGGGAGCCATCCCGGGGTTTCCATCGGGCCCGTTCTCGGGCCGATTGCCGCCTCAGCAGGCTCAGGAGGTGGCAGTGGCCTCGGCTCAAGCGAGCAGCTCTGAATCGGGGGGCTCGTGGTTGGGGGGATGGTTCGGGGGGAAGAAGGAGCCGGAGCCGGCCAGCAGCGGGAGCGAGACAAAGGTCTTGGAGAGCTTTGACGCACCACCAGTGCCAAACTTCGAGTACAAGTGATAGCTTGAGCTGGGTACGTAAGCTTTCGGAGGGAAGGGTTGTGGCAGGATCGGAATTAGGGTTTGGCAGAAATAATTATACAACCATAAATTTGGAGTGTGCGAATCTATATGCTGATTTTGTTGAATCAGTGTTGTTGCTTCTGTCTGCTTTCGAGTCTTGAATTGACTTCTTATATATGTGCATAATTTTGATACACATTTTTGTAGTATAGCTATCCTTAATGAATGGAGTGCCTGTGGAAAATAGCATTTTTCGTAATACGATTATGAGAATCATGTGCTACTTAAAGTTTGTATCATTTTTTTACTTTTTTTTCTTAACCAGATATAAAAACACTAATTAAAAAATTTAGTGAGAAAACCGTGCATTTTGGTCTATAATAGCCCGGAAAGCTACGATCGGGCTGAAAAAAACTCAAACGGCCCAACATGAATTTCAGCCTTTATATGTGTCTTCCAAAGTGTCAATAAATACTTTCATTACAGGCGGGTCGGATCCAAAACCCGACCCGGTCCATTGACACCCGTAGGTTTATTCCAGTCCAACGATGGCCGTGGTCACTGTGCAAAGTCACCATCCTCCATTTTCAGTGCATTCGCCGGCAAAACCCCACCATTCATGGCTTGCGCCGCCTATTCCGCCGCCGCCACCGCCTTCACCGGCCACCACAGCCGACTCGCCTCGCTCGCCTTCACCCACTCTTCTCATCCTCATCCAAACCTCCGCCTCTCTCCTCAAACGCTCAGAATCCGCCCAATCTCCCACTCCATCAGAACCTTCCCCAATTTCTCCGCAACAAAATCATCTCTCGCCATCTCCGAAGAAGAAGACGAAGCGGCGAAGGTGGTGGTCCTGGTGATCGGCGGCGGCGGGCGGGAGCACGCGCTCTGCCACGCGCTGAAGCGCTCCGCCTCCTGCGAGGCCGTACTCTGCGCGCCGGGGAACCCCGGCATTTCCGCCGCGGGCGACGCCGCGTGCGTCTCCGGTCTCGACATCGCGGACAGCTCCGCTGTCGTGGCCTTCTGCCGCGAACGGAACGTGGGGCTCGTCGTGGTAGGGCCCGAGGCTCCGCTCGTGGCGGGGCTCGTGAACGACCTCACCGCGGCGGCGATCCCGGCTTTCGGGCCGACGGCGGAGGCGGCTGCGTTGGAGGGGTCGAAGAATTTCATGAAGAGCCTCTGCGATAAGTATGGGATTCCCACTGCCAAGGTTTGATTTCGCTTCGCTTTATTTGCTGCTCAAAAATGATCGTAAAGTTTTGTGCTTTGGTGATGTTAGACAGTAGTGAACTCCTTCAAGCCGAGTAAAAGGCTCTGTTTGATTCGTTTTTTCGGTTCATCGAAAACGGAAACCACGAGCTTCGAGTTCTTATTCGGTGCCTGCTTCTTTGTGATCGATGCAGTACCGAGCATTTACGGACCCATCCGCGGCCAAGCAATACATACAAGAGCAAGGAGCGCCCATCGTCATCAAAGCCGACGGCTTGGCCGCCGGAAAAGGAGTTATTGTAGCTATGTCGTTAGACGAGGCTTACGACGCCGTTGATTCAATGCTCGTCGACGGAGACTTTGGCTCGGCGGGTTGCCGTGTCATTGTAGAGGAGTTTCTAGAAGGCGAAGAGGCGTCGTTCTTTGCCTTGGTGGACGGAGAAAATGCGATTGCGCTGGAATCTGCTCAGGACCATAAGCGGGTCGGGGACGGCGACACGGGGCCCAATACTGGCGGAATGGGGGCTTATTCCCCGGCACCGGTGCTAACCAAAGAGCTTGAAGACGTGGTTATGAAGTCTATAATCGCTCCCACAGTGAAAGGAATGGCGGCCGAGGGTTGCAAGTTTGTCGGGGTTCTGTACGCCGGTCTCATGATTGAGAAGCGGTCTGGCTTGCCGAAGCTGATCGAGTACAATGTCCGGTTTGGAGATCCAGAATGTCAGGTATGCTTTCATGTCCACGTGTTCTTAGACCCTTATTATTATCATAGTAGTTAGATAATTACTTGTCTCTGTGTCGATTGCAATGCTTGGAACTTAGATTTTTATTTTTCTTCCGAAGTTCATCCGTATCAATGTTGTGTCGGTTTGACCGCGGATGCAGCATTGAGCATCGAAACGGTGTCAAACTAGGTTGAGCAGCCGAAACAGTTTCGGTATATAATTAATATGGAAAAATATTTTTTAGTAAAAAAAATATATGCTTTCCTTAATCATTTTCATGAGATACTAGTGGCGTAAATACCTATTTTTTTTATTTTATTTTTTTCGAATCATGACAGGTGCTGATGTTCCGACTAGAGTCCGATCTAGCACAAGTCCTCCTCGCCGCTTGCAGAGGAGACCTTAGCGGGGTTTCCCTGAGCTGGTCTCCCGGCTCTGCCATGGTAGTCGTCATGGCAAGCAACGGCTACCCGGGTACTTATCAGAAGGGAACTCTAATAAAAAACCTTGACAAAGCCGAGCAAGTTGCGCCGTCAGTGAAGGTATTTCACGCTGGGACTGGCCTAGACTCGGAGGGAAACTTTGTGGCCTCCGGAGGGCGAGTCCTTGGGGTCACCGCCCTCGGTAAGGACCTTGAGGAAGCGAGGGACCGAGCTTATCTAGCTGTTGAGCAAGTCAACTGGCCCGGAGGCTTCTATCGAGGGGATATCGGATGGAGAGCTCTTTCTCCGAAACTGGTTGAAACAAAAGGGTGAAGATCACCCTGCAATTTTGGTAGGTGACGAGAATGGAACACCGATGATGAGTGCTTAGGTCGTTGAGTTCCAAAAAGGAATTGATTTACATTACAGAGGCGTTTAGCAAATAATTCTGAAGTAGTCGTTATTGTGTTGTAATCTATATAAAAGAAAATTAATTATGCTAATATGGAAAAGAAGGTACAAGTTTTTTGTAATGAGAAAAATATTGTTACTGATTATTCATCAAGGAAGAAGTAATGCCACGTGAAAAAGGGTTAAAAATGAGTCGAATGCTCTGTATTGTCCGCCTCTCAACCTCCGACGCCTCACTCTGACTCGCTCTTCTTCCCATTTCGGTGGAGAGAAGCCGTTGCTGCTTCTTTGTCGTCACGGATGCACTGAGTTCGTATACATCTTTTCTAGGATTTGTTTCCTTGATTTAGACATGGGAAAAGCATATATGTTTCTCTGAAATTGAAATATTTACATACAAATATTACTGGAGAAACCTTTTTTCAAGATTGGAATGGCATGTAAAGAGGAATGCTATAAATAATGAGATTCACTCAACTCAATAGACACCAACAAACACATGAAGAACAATAATACTCTCTATATTTCATCTATGTATTCATTCTAATATATTGTGATTATGCTTCTCAGCAAAAGTCTCGCTTTATTTCACAACAGTCAACATTTCATAATACATTATTTTCAGCTCATGGCATGGGTACATAACTATAGCATACCCCCATTTATATACACATGATGATACATGACCATGCTATATACTACACTCACTAGCTCGATCATAAACAATATACAAGGCTAGAATTAGGATATAATTAGTTATAATAAGAGCAGAATTACAAAGTTCTATCAGTAAGTAGTTATATCTATATATATATATATCCTCGTCATGATCTCAGATGCATATAATAGCTATGCATTTATATTTTGTAGTTATATTATGATAATCATAGAATGGCAGCGAGTATAAACTTGAGCTTTAGCCATTGCCGGTATCACCTCCATTTTCATCACCTCCATGGCTATTGAAGTCCTGCCTAGGGATGTAGTGGTGGTTATTCACACCACTTCCTTGGTACCCTACTTCGACTTTCTCACTGTCGTCGTCAACCGGCCGAGCGCTGAGGTGTCGGTGCTCGTGCATGTTCGTTTCGAGCTCCGGCAGCCACGAAGTCTTCACGTTTATCCCCGAGCACGAGCTCATCATCACCATCACCACTAGGGCAACAACAACCAGAACCAAGCTCCTCATCTTTGCCCTATATTATTATACGAAACCCTAGAAATTGAAAAGAGAGAACACGTGATAAGTTAATTGTAAAATATGATAATTAGTATTTTATTTTGGAAATAAGAAGAGATTATAAGAAGGTTTACTTACTGGATAATATTGATTGAGGCTTGATCTATATGAGAAAGAAGGAGAAGAATAGAGAGTTATTTATATTGAGGCAAAGAGGTGGCTTAATTTAGGTTTTTGAGGGGTGAATGTGTGAGATTTTATTTGTTGATGGGGTCTCCACCAAATGAAGGAATAATTAGTGGCAGCCCCATTTCTTTAAAGTTTAATGCAAATCAAAGCATAATAATGGCAACTAATTATGAACGTTTAGACTTTTTGGCTGAAGTGTCTGGTTTAGTGCTTGAAAATAGGAAATATCCACCGAATATCAACAGTTTCGTAGGGTTGACAAAAGTCAACCAAGCTCAATCTAGCACCTTGTCCCCTGTTGCACTTGCATTATAATTGTTGTAATAAAATATTATCATATATGTACACATAGAAATATACTAAAACCTGATGAACGTGTGCAAAAGTGGTGTTGCAATTCTGATTCAAACATGTACAAATTACTAATATGTTTAGTATCTTTGAGAGTCTACGTTGAATGAGGTTTTCCGAATCTTCCGCTGCCATCTCAACATAAAGATTTTCAAGATCTCCGGGTACTCCGCACAATAAAAGAAAGATCGATTTATTCGGTGCAAATTATTGCTCAAAAATTTACTTTTCAGTTTTTATTTGCAATTTTGAGGAAGTTATTAGTGCATTTATCAGAAAATATTTACTTGTCAATCATGGAATATTTAACCTTCCTCTAAATCGAGCATTTCATATTGTATCCACAATATGCTCAAGGCGTTGTAGGGCTTTCTCGTCGTAGTCGTGGATTATCGATAGACTGTTATGAGATCGTACCTTTGAAGGAGTTACATAACTTCATTTCAGAAGCAAGTTAAACTACCTGTCTAATCTAGTTAAATATAATTTTTTGGTTTAATACAAGTTGAACTAGGGGTGTAAACAAAACCTGAAAATGCAAGTTTAAAACTGCATCTGAACCCTAACCGTATTTTAAATAAAAAAAAACAGAACCGAATTAATCCGGGTTAAACCGGAACCGATTTACTAAAAACCCGCATCCTGATTAAACCGGATCCGGGTCCCGAATTTAGAGAATAATAACCCCGGAACCCGGTTAGTAGGTTACTAAAACCCGCTTATTAAATATATATATATATAAATATTTAGAATTTTTTATTTTTACCCAAAAGTACCTTATTATTTCTCTAAGTGGATTAGTCATGTTTTAGTACAAATTGATGTCGTTTTATTTACCCCAAAATGATGTCGTTGAATGTTTTTGAGCTATGTATAGCAATCTGTAGCAATCCGGATGTTTTTTTGTGCTATATATAGCAATCCGGATGTGTAGCAAGATGATTAACTATGTTTAGCGATGTGGATGTTTAAGATATAGTATGATATATGAACTTTGATTATAATTATTTCAAGTTTTTTTAAAATATAAATTCAAGTTCAAATACGAGTTATTACACAAAATTTTATTTTAAAATTAAAATTGTATGAAATCCGGATCCGGGGTAAACCCGGATTTTCGTTACAAAAACCGGTTTTTAACCTGGAACCGGATTCATGGTTTTTTTATAAATTAAAAAAATCCGGATCCGGGTTTCAATATCAAGAAACCCTGATTCCGGATCCGGGTACCGGGTATGAAGAAAAAAAAACGGGTACCCGGCCCACTTTCACCCCTAAGTTGAACTATCATTTCTTGGATAAATATAATTTTACGGATATATAGTCAAGCTAAGGAGGTCATTCGTATAAGTTTACGGATAATTATTAGTATGTTTAGTATTTAGTCATGTATATGCGTATATGTGTGTGTAATTTATCTATTCTCAAATAAGAGCGAGTTGTATGGAAAAGTTAGTGCCACAAGCGCATGTGATTTGTGAAGTGGCGTGATTTAGAATGAGACACATTGATTTGGCAATGCTTTTCTAAAGGATAATTGATTACTAAATTAATGATTGCTATGTTTCTTAGGCATATTATTAATGGAGTCACGATTTATATCAACTTGCAACCCAAATGTGACACTTTTCATTCCAATCCCGTTACGTTTCCAATCGACGCCAATTGATTTAGTAAACCACAAATGAAATGACCAGTGTGACGTTTATTCACTCACATATATATAATTATATACACTCATACAATAGTAGTAAGAATCCCCTCCATTAAATTGATGACTTCTCATAAACTAATGTGAGTCTATAACTTGTACGTTAACCGAAGTAATTTTAGGAGGTCGTCCATTCTAAAACTTAAGTAATCACGTTTAGTTTTAGAGTGCTTTTTTTTCTTCTTTTAACTGCCTAAAATAATTTAGATATTACTAACATATATACTATAAGCCATTTTTCTTAAGTATTTTCAACCATACAGTCACGTATATCTATGATTTTAGACAATTGTGTATATGGCATTTGCATATTACTAGTGTTGAATGTAATCTCATGTCATAATTTAATTGTCATAATTTAATTGGTGAGGAAGGAAAATAAATTTTCACTAGTTAACCCTATAATATACCATCTAAGTTTCATAGCGATTGTGTGTGGATGTATTTGTGTATTTATATAATCCGAGATAAAATATATACTAAGATCGAATCTTGCAAGCGCATCCCAATAATGCAAACTATATTAATTAATTCCAGCAATGCAAAGCGGTGTAAACTGTAAAGTACAATCGTGCAAAGTTTGCGCGAAACGTTTTAATCTAACATTTCTGCAGACATGCACGAAAACATTAACTCGGCGCAGCGAGCTAGTGTGTACCTTGCAAGCTTAAAAACTGGAATGAAAATTCCAAAATTAATTCCCTAAATCTTTTCACCAGCCAAAACTTCAAACTTTAAAATTGAATTCAAAACCGTTTAAACAAATTTCAAATTATGCAACGCATTCATGAAGATCAAACACACGTTACAATGTACATAAAACACGCGTGCATGCACGCACACGCATATATATTAACTTAACGTATGAACATCAGACACATTATTATAAATATCCAATTTTTCCCCAAATTAAAGTTTTAGTCTTCTTTTTTTTTACCTAGAACTTCAAACACATAAAGACTTTACCAACATAAACAACAAACAAACAAAAACCATAAATAAATAAATAAATAAATAATTGAAAGAAAAAAAAAACATGAAGGAAGAGTTTACAAATTTTACTGAAAATTTCAATTTGAACTGAAAAGTGCCGTTTTGAAGGCCTAAAAAAAACCCATGGCGTCACAATAAATCTTGCTTGGAATTTCGTTTCCACCAAAAATTCATTCCTGTGAAAAAATAATATTGGAGGAAAATGAGAGAAAATCGAAAGGAAGAGAAATGAGAGTTTTAAAGTACTGAAGAAAAAAGGAAAAAAAAAAAGTTCAAATGATGAAACGTAGAGTGGATATTTTAAACAAAAACACGGAAGATTAGACGACAATCTTGCAAAACAACATGCAAAAAGCACGCCTCGCAGCGGCTACGTGGGGAATGCAAGACGGTTGCACTTCGGTTTTTGCTTTGGTGTTTTCTCTCTTTGAAGATTTATATTTTATAGCAATATCTTTGTGACTAAAAGTCTAAAACACGTCATTATAGAATCCCATTAAAAAAGAGTCAAAGACTATGCTAATAAATTGATAATAACTGAATTGTTTCAATGATATCAAATTATTGTCATCCAGTTTTGGTATAACAATTTAACGGTTTCAAATTAAATATATGGCCGTACTGTATGCATATGTAAATTGAACAGCTTTCACAAGACATTTATAATTGTATACAGTGAGTTTTCACACATATGTTTAGTAAACAGTACACACACATATATTCATTAGGCTAAAATAGGGAAAGAATCCCTTAAAACGTCGGTTATAAGCCACTCGGGGCAATCAATATATGTATATACACATATATATATGTATATAAATATATACATATATATACATATAATTTAAACGATCAAACCCATGAAATAAGGTACACACATATGTGTATATATATATATATATATAATCCACTAGGCATTTGTTAGAGCAAATACATAGCTATTTATAGTAAAATAAGTAACTACTGAACTGCCCAGATATCATTTGCAGGCCATATAAAGCCTAAACCATTAGTTATACTATATAGATTATAGATAGAGTTAATATCCAGAGCCGTGAACCCAATCCTGGCGAACCCGATCGCGTTATTCTTTGTCGAAAATGCTTGTTTGGACTCCGTTATGTTGGTGCTTTGAAAGACCGATTCCGATAATTTCAACTACATGTGCTGGTCTCAGCATCACGAAGGCCGGCTTCGTTGCTTGATCGAGGGTTCTAGGTTTCGGGTTTTGAGGTTAAGACTGATTAATCATGAGCGCAACGGGTGAAACGCCTCGAAGGTCAGCTCCGTTGTGTGCTTGATGACGTCGAGGGTCGGAGTTGGTGATAACAATGGCGGCAAACGAGTAGAGCTCGTAAAGGTCGAGAGATTTTTGACGGAGACTAAGACGGCGAGAAGGGTCAACATCGATGAGTGGGCCATATTATCAGGGTTTTATGGTTTAATTAAGTGAAAGAATATATGTTATAAGTATTAACTATGGAAGTTATAATGAGATTTAAATTCTTCTAAGAAAAGTAAATGGGCATTAATTACGAACATTTTGATTCGTAGGCAACATCTATCTACGTATGTTTCATTGGGATAATGCGTAGGCCACATTGATTGATGAGTATATAACATATAGGGTTATTACTGGAAAAACAAGGACGCCATAGTCTATGGCCCATAGAGCTAACTTACGAAACCATGATAAAAGTACTTAAATTTTTATTTTATTTTTGGGAATTGGTAGACCTTATGCATTTTTCTGCAAATATTTTTACGTCAACGGAAATCAAACAAATAAATTATTCGAACGATTAAACCCATGAATATCAAAATAAAATGGTAAGTAAACACAAATTCTTTGAACATCAACAATACAAATTCCTATTTTCCTTCTCACTTTCTCTCTCGAATTACCAGTTCATCTCTTTAATTTAGTGTTGCGATTTCCGTTGACGTCATGTCATTGATGGATATAGTACTAACGAAAAAGTGACTAATGTCTATGGATTTACCAAAAAAGGGGAACACTGATATTTTAGCTACTGTTTTTTTTCTCTCTCTTTTGCCACCTTATTTTTTAAACAACTTAGGTACTTTTGCCAAAAATAATCTAATAGATGAAAATATTTGATTTTCTTTCGCTTTCGCATTTTCTAAAACTTATTTTTTGCTGACAAAAATAAATCTAATTCTTACTTGAAATACGATATATTATTGTTCATTTTCAATTCTTTTTCCCGTGTAACTAAATGAAATTATTACAATAAGGAAAATAATCGAGCATAATTTTTAAAAATCATGAAGATATTAATTTTGAAATTTGAAAGTGGGATTTTTTTCTTTCTTTCTTATTTCGGATCTACCGTAGTGAATATGTAACTACTAAATATATACTCAGATATAATCTAGAACTATTTAATGGTTTATGGTTTCTAAATACTTTATAGATATTGCATTGAATTTATTGTCGAGCTTATTAAATATATGTTTAAGTTGGCCAACCTATATGGTTGTGTTTTATCATAATCTATGGTTTATTTGCCTTTATTAGTTACTAGCTATACGTTGAAACGGAACGATTAGTACTCTCTCGAATTACTGGAACTTAACCGACGTTCAATTATTTTTCTTTCTAAAACACCCAAAGCTTAAGAGTGCTTTTGGATCAGTTCAAAGAATTTAATGAATCATATTCAATTATTTAAGAAACGTGTTTGTTAAAAAATAAGCATAATGTACGCACGTATTTTTTTTTACTAATGCTTATTGTCCATTGCGTCTTAAAAATTAATTTAAATTAAGCAATGTACATTTAGTGGTGATGTTATCTTAGTTACATATGTTATTTTCAAGAGTTACTCCTTTGTGATAATGGGAGCATATATTGATATTGGATTGGTTAAAATTTATTATAATAATAAAATATTACCTCAGAGAAATATTAATTTATCAAACTTTAACTTATAAAAAAGTTATTCTATTAGGCCTCTATTTAGTTAGTTAGAGTTTGTTAGAACTTAGAACGTAACTTATTGTAGATAGCTAGGCTTGTCCATTATTAAAAAAAATAGATTATCAATTATTCCACATTTCATTTAACTGTGTATTACTATAGACTCGATTTGAAAATTATATATAGAAAGAAAGCGGATACACGAGATCGCTCAATTCCGTTAAATGAATGAGAAATTATTTAAAGAGTAGCAGACACCTTTTAACCGACGGTTAAAGTTTCGGATCGCCATGATAAACAAATTGATCCCATCCTTTAAAAATAGTTATATAAAATTAATATATAACATCCAAAACCGGCAATAACTAAACCGTCCAAAATCTAAAAATTACTTAGCAAGGTTTAAAAGGTCATGGGTTACTCCCCTCATTGCCAATTGGCTTTGAGGTGGAACCTCATGATACTTCACTTGGTATCAGAGCCCATTAAGCTCAAACGAGCACCGGTCAAAAAAAAAAAAAAAGGATTCGGCCCGAGACGAGTGAGCCAAAGAGCCACCGTCTCGAGGGGGCATGTTGAGTCCCACATGAAAAAGACATGGGGACTTAGCAAGGTTTAAAAAGTCATGGGTTACTCCCCTTATTGCCAATTGGATTTGAGGTGGAACCTCATGATACTTCACTAAATTAAACTGTCCTGATCAATCGACAGCTAAAACATATAATTTAAACTTCACATAGTAAATTAAAAGTCGATTACGTTATTAGGTTCATATATATATATATATACACACACATAATTCATAAATGTCTAAGAGTAAAGACTGGTATGTTAGTTTTTCGATCGGACATATCCTGATAGCTACGCAAATCAACTTCTATATACATTCTTATCCGTGAATAAATTATACTATATATGAGTTCAACGTACCTTTAACGGACATTTATAATTATACATCAAGTGCTTTCATATATATATAGTAAACATTACACATAGTAACTTGGCACGTACGGTTATACATACGAGTATACAGTCCACTAGGCATTTATTATAGATACATTAACTAGTATAAGTAATATATTGAGCTGCCTAGCTTTCATATGAAACCCTAATTTTATCTTCTTCTTTTTCAGTGTTCATTGTTGACCCCCTCCGTCTCCAAGAGCTTGGAGCAACGTCGTAGTTCCAACCCCCAAGCGCACATCCAGTTCCACACCTAAATCCGCCACCGCTGAAGCGACCGGGTCCTCTGGATCTTGTTGCTGGAGCGTCATCGATAGTTCAGGTTTTGAGGCTGATGATGATTCTGTTGCCGTGAAAGGTGGCACCGTTGGTTGCTCGACACCGCAGCTCGGAGTGGACGCGGGCGAACGAATGGAGCTCGTAAAGGTCAGGAGATTGACCAGCATCGAAGCTCCAAGACTTTCCATATGGGCCTCCCGCTGCGACAGGTGAAATTTCCAAACGGTGGGCTCCTGGGCTTGCTCGATGGTCGAGGTAGGGTTTACGGCTGCTCTGAAGCCTCCCCCTTGTGCTTGGTCTAACACTGCGAAGGCCGGCTTCTGTGCTAGCTCGATGGTCGAGCGTTTGGTGGCTATTGATTGCTTGACGTTGAAGCTCGGAGTGGACGCGGGCGAACAAATGGAGCTCGCAAAGGTCAGGAGATTGGCGATGGAGACTGAGGCGACGAGAAGGGTCAGCAAAGATGAGTAAGCCATGTTTGGTTTGCGATAAGGTGATGATTAGGGTTTGTAATTTTGGTATGATAATATACAGTGCTTATATAGCGCAAGAAGTGGTCATAATAATCAACTGTGGAAGTTAATGAGATTTAAATTCTTCTTGAAAAAAATAAACTAGGGCATTAATTGGATACACCCTAGTGAATATATGTAGTTACTTAATATACTAAACTATAACCTAAATACTTAATTACCGGTTGATGGTTATAAATTAATAAAATATACTCACCTATAAACCTAAATACCAACTTATATATACTTTATAAATATTGCACTTCATTGTCCTAGCTTATTAAATATATCTTTAAGTTGGTCTTCATATATGGTTGATAGTTTATCCTGTGTAATTGTTTTATTATTATTATTATTATCATGTACGTCGTGTATTTTTATTAAAACTTATTTGTGTCAATTTTTTTTATTGTTTTTATTCGCCTTTAGTTACTATCTGCTTCAATATTGTAATTTTCTGAAGTACAGAAAGTGTTAGACCGAAGCTTAATTGTCTATGTAAAAAGTCAAACACTCGAGCGAGGAAACAATTGCTCTCTGTAAATTACTGGTACGTATTTCTTCTGCCATTCAAACATGCTCAAAATTTATTTTGTCCTACCGAAAATTATATCAATTTTTTGTTCTATATGTCTTTGGATAACTAGATAACAAATTTGTGTCTGATAATAATGTCGTTGTCCGTGTAGAGGACACATCATAAGCTATGAATGAGCTATAAATTGATCTTAGAAAATTGTACACATTTACAAGCGTTGTTAGAAAATTGCAGCATTAATTATAATTTATGAGGTATGTTTTAAACTCTATGATATGTCTTGAGATACATACATAGAATACATATCATTAGTAATTATTTGATTTTTCTTTCCCTATCTCAAATGGCTACTTTTCTTTTTCTTAATATATCAT
This sequence comes from Parietaria judaica, assembly GCA_954871525.1. Taxonomy (NCBI): domain Eukaryota; kingdom Viridiplantae; phylum Streptophyta; class Magnoliopsida; order Rosales; family Urticaceae; genus Parietaria; species Parietaria judaica. The sequence goes on from OX940862.1 coordinate 15,137,881, forward strand.
AAGCTAATTTGCAGCTACTAAATTTAGCCCTAATCGGAGTCTTGCCAAACCTATAAGGATCAATACTTTCTAAATATTACACTTAATAATTAGCGTTACGTAAATATAATTATATGTTTAGGGTTGTCCAACCAACCTAATGATGGTTTAGTTCAGTAATTGTTTAGTTATTTATTCACCTTTAGCTACAAACGTATAGTAATTTTATTTAGGGTTAATAGCGGCAATAATGCACAATCTTTGGTCAAGAGAGGTTTTAGGTCCCCAACCTTTCAAAGTGTGGGAAAAAATACACAACCTTTTTAAATGTAAAATCCGTTGGTCCTTCCGTTAGGGATGTTAAATTTTGCTGATGTGGCATCGTTAAACTGCCAAATGGACTGCCAACTTGTAATATTAATTGTATAATTTAATTAATAAGAACAAATTAAATCGTATTTTAATTATGATTCAAAAAAATTAATACTTTAAATTAAATAAATAAGTTTTACTCCCCCTAAAAATCTAACAGGCTCTTCATTTGAACATGAGTAATTTTTTTGAAAAACGACGGATTATTAAACACGACAAAATTGCAAATATTACATAACGAAGGTTTATTAGAAACGACTAGAATTTTGAAAAAACGACCGATTATTGAAAACAATTGTAATTTAAAAAAATGACATAGTAAAGATGTGAATAATATTGAAGCACGAGTTCAAAAATAAGAACTACGCGTTAAATAAGTATTGCTCGTTAATTTAAAGTTTTAATTTATTTTTGGAATCATAAATAAAATATTTAAATTTATTCTTATTAATTAGGTTATGTAATTAATATTACAAATTGGCAATTCATTTGGCAGTTTAACGATGCCACGTCAGTAGAAGTTAACATCCCTAACGGAAGGACCAACAGATTTTACATTCAACAAACGTTGTGTATTTTTTCCCACACTTTGAAAGGTTGGGGACCTAAAACCCCTCTTGACCAAAGGTTATGCATTATTGCCGCAATTAACCCTTTTATATACTAAAACTGGATACTTCGGTTTTCTTTGTTTGAATAGTGGCGGTGGTACTATTGGTCAAGCTAATTATAATGCACTCTCGTAATACTAGATATATTCGATGTAAGAACATGTGGTACTATTGGCCAAGTTTACATGTGTAAAGGCAGTGGCGGAGCCAAGATTTCTATTCAGGTGAAGTCTTAAGATAAAGCTTTAACGATTTTTTTTTTCTAAGTAAATTCTTATTTTTTTTTTTTTCAATTTTTCAAGCATATAACTCACATTATAACATCTACTAAAAAATAGATAATGTTACCTAGTACAAAATACGACGTCGTATTTTTTTATCTTTTAAAAGTAGACATACAATATTTTGTATGCAATATCATAGTCCGACGTTATACATTCAATACTTGTTATACAATATCATAGTCTCACGTTGTGACCGGCCTTAGGCGGTATATATTTTGAAGCTCGGAATATAATTTTTTTATTAAATACAATAAAAGATTGTTTTTTATATTATGATGAATAGAATTTGTAAAAGTGATATATAATAATATACTATAAATAGACATTTGAAATGATATTTATACAATTACAAAAATAACAATTATATATGCTTACATAATTAATTTCAATTGATGGGTAGTGTATAAACCTAGTTCAAAAGAACGTAAATATTAATTTATTTTTATAATTAATTTTAATATGCATCGCGTCATATTTTTTGACTTAACATATTATTACCTAATTATCCTATCATAAAAATCTAAATTTAAAGTGGTAAAAAAATAAATTGTAGAAATAAAACATTAATTGGACTTCTTACCAAGCTTAACATCTTTGTGCGCCAACTCAATGTGATAGGTTTGAAAATTTGAGGTGCAGCCCAGACTTCAAATGTCATAATGTGGCTACGCCACCACTGTGTAAAGGTGACACTCAGTTACGTCTCATAAGGTTTGAACCGAGGAACTCTTGGAAGTGTGTAGTAAAGTTATCACTAGACCAAACAAGCTTTGTTGATACTTTGCTTATTTTATAGCGTAATATTTTGATTTTTTGTGTCGATTTCCTCATTTGTATATTTGTTATTTAATTAATTAATTAATATTTTGCATAAATTTAAATAGGTAAAATAATAAATGCTTATTTGAGAGCCGGTAATAAGTAAGAAAACCAAGAAGTGCCGTTTTGAAAGCATAAAACGATAAATTTGGCGGAAAAAAAAATCATCATGGTATTCTCTCGATCAAGGTTTGAATGCCGTTTTTGCTGATAAATAGTTTGCCGTTATCGACGGATTAATCGATTGCCGATGGATTTATCGATGGAAAACCTATAAAATTTATCGTTTGCCGTTACCGAAACTTATCAAACTTATCGATGGGTTAATCGGTTATCGATAGATTTATCGATGGAAAACTTATAAAATATTTTCATATATATTTTCATACATAAAATATTTTCATAACATAAAACTAAATGTACTTTTTCCGCAATAATTGAAAAACGTCAAATTACAAAACAAATAATTTCAGAATCACAATATCAGAATTATATACAATCATACGAAGTGAAGTTACATATAAAAAAACGAAAAAATAGCTCAATTTAAGCAATTTCCAAAAATATTTACTTTTGCCGCAATAAGGTTGCAATTCGGGAAAACGTCAAATTAAAAAATAATTATTTCAACCTCACATTTTATAAGTTATATAAAATCTTATAAAATGATTTTACATAAAAATAAAGACTAACTAGTTTAACTTTACCAATTTCCAAAAATATGTGTTTTTGCCGCAATAAGATAATAATTCAGAAAAACATCAAATTATAAAAATAATTATGTCAAACTAACAATTTCCTAATATATAAAATGTTACAAAATGAAATTAAATAAAAAAAATAAAATATATCTCAAATTCATTATTGTTAGGAAAATTGCTACTTTTGTTGCAATTGCAATTATAAATAGTTTGCATAAACCCTTAAATATAACCCAAATTTGCAAAAAAATCACACAAACCATCTTAATTCATCTATATTCCATCATATACTTTTAAGAAAATCAATTTCAAGTACAACATTTGATTGAAAATGTAAAATGTACAATTAAACTAATAAGAAACTCAAAATTTAACTTTCATTCAACCTAATAGCTTTCTAACTAACTACTACAAATATATAATAAAAGTGTGAAAATTTGACATGATTCATACATATACAACATTTATACTTCAAAACACTCAAGATCCACTAAAAAAAACCCTAAAAACACCTTTAAATTGTTAAATTAAAATAAGTTGGAACTTCTGCTGCAATAAAGAAAATTTATACCAGAGTTGACTTATCGTTTTTGACCGAAAAGTAGCTTGCTTTTCGAGAAAATACACTTGATAAGTTTGAGAGATAACTAACTTGCTTTTCTAATCGAAAAATCGCGATAAGTATAAAAAGATAACGATTAGAGGAGATAAGTTATCGAGAAGTGGTTTTCAGCGATTAATCGTTCGATTATCGCTCGATTATCGCGAAAATTGAATCAATGCTCTCGATATACTAGATTTTTTGTCGGTTTTATGAGCTTTCACGGACCGTTTGTTCTATATGGGCAACCGGACAATCGATATTTAATTAAAAAAATTATGAACGAAATCGTGCCGGCAATAAAAAAAAAAAAAAAAAAAAACATATGCTTAGCGTTGCACAACATACTTTCTTTCAGATAGAAGCTGTAAGGCCAAATAATATATTTATAAGAATTTAAAAAAAAATGGCACACCGAATTTTAAACAACAAACTTAAATAAAATAATTAGAGAATCGGAATCATATTATCAAGACCATCTACAATTCGACAAACATCTTGCGGATTTTTTTAAATTTTCAAATACGCTGATTAAATTCACCAAAATTATGAAATTTACGCTTTAGATTAGGTTTGCCTATATGTATTTGTTAACATATGTCATTTAGTATGTATGTCTCAATTTGAAGTATTTAACTTGAATGATCTAAAATCGTGAAAAAAATCCGTGTTAATTTGAGTTGTACTGGTATTAATAACTCGACATTAATAGTGGATACATGAGACGAAATCAATCGCACGACCTTATATATTCAATCAAGACAATTAAAAGTTTGGGGATGTGCTCTGGTAAAAATAACTTGAATAATTTTCTCCCAGTTATCCCAGTTACAAATATCAACTATTATAGCTAGATCTCCTTTCATGCATGTGACTGCACCATCATGGAGATGACTTTAATAACATCATGCATGGACGGCCTTTTCGTATCATCGTCCTCTTCCGAGCACGCCTTGCCCAAAACCGCCAAGCACCAGGCCTCAGCTAAGGAATAGTCCTTCAAACGAGGGTCCACGAACCTCCTCAGCCGCTCGAAGCACTCGCCTTCGCCGGCCCCACTTCCGAGAAAGCTTAACCCTCTCGGGTCTGGCTCCCCGCGGCCTGAGATTAGCTCGAGAAGAAAAGTCCCGAGCGCGGACACATCATCCCTCTCGGAGGCGGCTCCGGGCGCGACTGGTCCGAGCTTGGCCTGGGAATCGGCGGTGAGGAAGATGCCCTCACAGCCGATGCTCCCGTGTGCGTAGGACGGGAAGATGCAGCAGTGGAGGTAGTGCAGCCCCGTTGCCACGTCGAAGGCGATCCGCGCGCGCTGCGGCCAGTCGAGCTCGGACAACCGCTCCCTCAGGTAGCCATTCTCGGGGTGCTCGAAGACTAAGTAAGTCGAATTAGAGCCCTCCACGTGGCAGAAGCCGAGAAGCTTGACGATGTTGACGTGGTTGATTCTCGAGTGCACATCGATGATCCGGCGAGCTTCGTTGTATCCCATCTTCTTGATCATAGCTCTCCGACCATCTTCCATTATCCCCACGTAGTTGTACAGTTGAACGGAGCCAATTAACTTGTTCTCATCGGAAAAATCACGCGTTGCACGCGTGATCTCTTCGACGGTGTAGCTTGCAAGAGAAACTTCTATCCCAGCGAGAAGATCCGGCGACAAGCACACAGCTGTGTAGGGCTTATAACTAGTACTATCGCCCTTCCATTTCTTCAAACCTTTCACGTACAAAGTGCCGAGACCGATCACTGCCGCGATCAAAACCGAAATCACAATAACCGAGCCTACAATAAACATGTTCGCTTTCTCCAATTTTTGAACGCTAATCGTTGGAAGAAAGCCCACACTCGGAGGCGGAGAATTCGGGAAGTTCCGGTTAATGACAGGCTCAGATCTCACCGGAATTAAAACAGTAGTGGACGGATAAACAGTTGGTTCATTCTCCAATCGATTAATGTCCCATAAATCTTGCGGGGAGACATTGAACTTCGCACTCACTACGATCGGCTCGTCGCCCTCAACGAAAGGGTACGTGACGAGGTACTTAAATCCCCTCCGTCGCGAGAAATCATCGGGACACGCGCACTTCAACGGCACACGAAGAGATAAATTATCGGCCTGTTCATTTGTCTCGGCCAGTGTGTTCACCGTCACGAGCCCCTCGAAAACCCGACACGCCACGCGGACGAGCGAGGTGGGCCCCGAGGCGTTGTAGAGGACATCTGCGCTGAAGAAGCCACCCGAGCAGGCACACACGACCGGGACGAGAATTTCTCTCCCCGGCCCGAGCGGCTCCGAGGTTGACGTGAGGCCGTTCGAGCGGAGGACCGCGTCCAGGGGCACATTGAAGAGGGACGAGATGTTCGCGACGGTGTCGAAGCGTTTGTTGGCTCTGTAGACTAAGAACGTTTTGCATGGAGATTTGGGTCCGGTGCATGTGTACTTCGAGCCCGGATTGCTTTGACCCAAATCACACTCCCTTCGATCGTAATATTGCTGAGAAAAGACCAAATTAAAGCAAAGAAATGAAGCCACGAAAAATCGGAGATAATATTCCATGGTTTTGGTGATTAAACACTTGATTAGATCTTATCAAACTCATTAGTTCCACTTTGATTAACTATTGAAAGGGAAAAAAAAAGGGCACCTAAAATCAGTGATGAAACAAGAAAGCAACTTGAAGAGCCGGCCAAAACGCTAAGGCGAGCTTAAATTAGAATATTAGACAGTTGGTCAAAGTTCGTTTTTAAAATATTTGCAGCATAAGTACCCTTCAGTCGTGCAAATGGCTGATTCTTAAAATTTAAAAGTCACAGTAAGGGTTCCCAAGACGTAAATATAAATATATATATATATATATGTATATATATTAGGGTAGATAGACATACATATGTTATATATTCATTAGGTAGACATACATATGTTATATACAGCAAAATTGTACCTAAAATGAAATATAAATATATATGTCTAATGAATGGAAATATATACCTGCATATAGCGACTGCGACTCCTATAGTTTTTTGCTGTACTTTCTATTAGACAATTCCAAATATTTTACTCCAATATATTCAATAGTCAGTAACAACAATTTTCGATAAACCAAAACAAAAAACGACAAAAGTATAGTAACATCGAGAAAACAGAAATCAAAGAGTTGACTGTTTTATTATATGTGTGAAATGAGATTAAAAGAAAAAGGGTAAACTCCGGCTAATGTACCCAATGTTTGATAGATTTTGGATTATGTACCCAATGTTTATTTTCGACGGCTAATGTATCCAAACTTTATTCTGTTAGATTTTTTCGTATTTCGGTCACTTGACCGTTAGTGAGTGATTACGTACAGTTTTTTTATTTTTGGCATAACTCACTCATTTTTTGTCCAAAATTTATGCACGACCTATGGTTGGAAATATAAAAGATAGATCCACAATTTTGGTGTTTTAAGTTTTGTAAACACAAGCTCAAAAAAATACAAAATTTCAATTACAATGTAAAATTGGACATTAGTGTAACGTAAAATATTTGTTTCGAGCAAATTTTAATATACCTAATGACTTTTTATGATGAAACATAAAACTTAAAAGTTGTATATAAACATTTTATCTTTCCAACGGTAGTTTATTAATAAATTTTGGACAATAAATGAGTGAGTTATGCCAAAAATATGAAAAATGTGATGTGCAAAAAGTTTTCATATTTTTGGCATAACTCACTCATTTATTGTCCAAAATTTATAAACAAACTACCGTTGGAAAGATAAAATATTTATCTACAACTTTTAAGTTTTATGTTTCATAAAAAAAGTCATTAAGTATATTAAAATTTGCTGGAAACAAATATTTTGCATTACACTAATGTCCAGTTTTACATAGTAATTGAAATTTTGTATTTTTTAAACTTTATTTTTACAAAACTTACAACATAAAAGTTGTAGGTATATCTCTTATCTTTCCAACCATAGGTCGTGCATAAATTTTTGACAAAAAATGAGTGAATTATGCCAAAAATAAAAAAACTTTACATAATCACTCGTTGACGGTAAAGTAACGGAAACATGAAAAAATCTAACGGAATAAAGTTTGGGTACATTAGCCGTTGAAAATAAATATTGGATACATAATCCAAAATCTATCAAACATTGAGTACATTAGCCGGAGTTTACCCGAAGAAACAATGTATATTATGAAAGGACAACTTTTATGGAAAAGGATCGATCGATGGCACGTGTGAAGGGAAACGACAACATTCATGAAAGGACTTATTAGTTTATAATATAAAGGTTTATAAATTGAAACTAATATTATTTTAACCGACAAATGTAACATCCCTCATAAACGACAATTAAATGGAGACGACCATAAAGTTAAAACCCAAAAACGACAATTATCTCAACTACCTCGTTGGGGTATTCGATTTTTTTGATAAAAGATAACATATTAAAAAAAAATTGGGTGTAAATTCCAAGTTCTAATAATGTTGATGATTACAAACAATTTAAGGGATTTTTTTTCTTTTTCTTTTTGTAAGATTATAAAGTAAACTATTGTTTCTTGAATTTTATAGATTTTTTTTTTCTGAACCTATTTGCAATCCGAACATAATTTTTTTATTTTCGCGTTTTATCATCACTCATACGTTATGTGTAAAACTTTATTCATCAGCCAGGCCTTTTCTAAGATTGAGCATGCTATATGTGGAGTTCTTATGTGGAGCTGTTTAAGAAAAAAGAAAAAAAAAAAGACATGACCTCTTGAAAAGTTTATCAAAATGTGTATGTGAAGACTGAAGAGAAGTACCTAAGAAGGACTCGTGCTAAATACAGCCTAGCTCATTACGACTTACGAGATACTTTTTTACTATAAGAGAAAAAGTAGGTTAAACTTATTACAATGATCATGATCAATAAATATATGCACGAAGAATATACAATTTCATTCAATTATATGTTTCATTTAGGTACAATTGATTTCTAATAAATGGCCTTTGTTATGAATTTCCTTGCCATTATAAAATCATGATATGATGATACAGTGCAACTTTTCATTCAGACATAATGAAGCTTTCAAGTGAATCTGGTGGAGAATCCTCCAAATTTTCTCTTACGTCATGAATTTCCGATTGAGATCTCTTATCTAATATGTACTGCTCTATTTATTTGGATCATATATAGAGGGACCGAAAAGTACAAATAATTAACGTTACATTAGTGTATATAATTGACTAGGCCCAACCTAGAGACGAGTCATTGCCGTTTTGGAGCATTTTAAGAGGCGTTCACGCTGGATTTATCTTTTTGAGGTCATAACTTTTGATTCGGGTGTTAGAATTAGACTTACAATGTACCGAATAATTTAACAACGTGAAGGCTTGCTCCAAACACGTTAAACTTTAGTGTGTTGCATGTCATTTCCTATTTGTCGTATTGGTTTAAGGTTTCTTTGGTTAGATTGTTTAACTCTAAACCCCTCTTTCGCTAGTTTTAAGCTAGACTTTCAATTTAATTATTTCGCCCAATTTCGCATTCTTGTAATTTTCTATAATTAATCTAGAACTCGTTTGCAAATCAATAAGTGTATGAAGAATCTTAATTGAAATTCATGCATAAAACAATAAAGTTATGGAAGAATCTCTTATAAAATTCCGGTGTGATGATAACAATTGGAATTGTTCGTGTTTCTTCGAACTTCCGCTAGATCAATTACACCCGGACTCGTAAAGTGCCTCGGTGTAAGATATATGCAGATCCAGAAATTTCTATGTCCTGATCTGGTCACTTCCTTATCGCACGAATCATTTTACAGCTATATGTCATTATGAATCATAATTAGCTTCTTAATTAAGACAAACCAACCAACTCCTAATTAATTGCTGTCATCTATATTCTCACCAAATGCTCCTTTTTGTTGTCAAAGTGGTATAACTACACAAATATATGTGTGTGTGTGTATTTATATAAGAAGCTCACTTCCACTAATTTTTCATTACTCTCAAAGCTCTCACTTGTGGGCTTATATCCACCAAAAAGAAATCTCTCAAGAAGAGTGACACAAGAGGAAATGGGAAAGCTTGAGATGTCTCAAAACTTATTTTATGGTTTATTAACCTTACTTGTAATCTTTTCATGCCATGCAACAGCGCAAGAAGTCGGTAAGAAATTATATATATATATATACATACATACATATATATATAAACAAATTACATTTTGATGACAATGTCAAGTATGTAATCATTAATCCTTCTACTTATTAAAACCACACATTTTGATGACAATGTATATTAATTGTGTTTAATATTTGGATGATTTTAGAGGACGAGGGTGGTTTTGATTACTCAGACTTGGGGATGCGGGGTCCCGGCCGGTGGGGCGAAATCCGGCCAGAATGGGGCATGTGCAACAACGGGACGATGCAGTCGCCGATCGACTTGTTGGATCAGAGGGTTCAGATAGTCTCGTATTTGCAAAATCTTCAGAGGAATTACAGGCCTTCTAATGCCACTCTCAAGAATAGAGGTCATGATATTATGGTAAGTCAATATATAAGAACAAAATGGTGCCAAAAATGTGGGAGAAAATTAGAGAAGTATAAAAATATGAGCAATTAATTATCACTCTTTAGTCGACAATTTTTATTCTTCGAAAATTGAATGGACTTTTCAGTAGGTATGATTTTAGTGACGTAATAGTTGCTTTGAAAAGTTGGTACCTTTTTTTGGCAATATTTAATGTATGAGAAGATAATATGATTAATTATTAGCCATTGATGTAGATCTTGCACTCACTATATAGTTTTGCAGTATTGGAGTGTTTTGGACCATTACTTATATATTTTCAGTTTAAATAATATACTTCTGAAAAATTAATTTACGGATTTTTTTTCATGGTTACATAATATATTAAGTCACAAAAATCTTAACCACTATAAAAAGGAATAATTACAGTAAAACTACCTAAGATTCTTCTAAATTGTGTGACATATTTGCAAATTTTCTATTGCGTTGAATAAATATATTTTGTTTTTATTGTTTACGTCGCATTGTATCTCGTTTAATTCTTAGTTTTTTATATATGTGTACACCTTAGATTAATTAACACTCATGTTTTTATATTTTGATATTTTCCATGGTAACAGTTCAAGTTGCCAGCATATGAAGCAACTAATCGAAAATGAAAATTTAACGATTTTTTAGAACTAGACGACTGTATATTGAAAATTTAAATTTGCGCACTCTTCCGCAGTTATCCCTAAGATAAAAAAAAGAAGTTAATTAATACATTTTTTCACGAATTATTTTTGACAAAATAATGAATTTAAATTTGATGCGCCTTCACCAAGAAATAATACCTTTGCGAAGTCTTATAATAATAACTTGTTATAATTTTGTGCAGTTGAGATGGAATTCTACAGATTCTGGGCATCTCTTAATGAATGGCACTCAGTATGTGCTCCATCAATGCCATTGGCACTCGCCTTCCGAGCACACCATTAACGGCAAGAAATTCGATCTCGAATTGCACCTCGTTCACCAGAGCCTCCCGGGCCAGATCGTCGTCATCGGGATCTTGTATCGAGTCGGGAATCACTCTGATCCGTTCTTGGCATCGGTAATAAAACCAGCTACATTGTTTGAGATATAGTATTTTAAAAACAATCCATACAAATTCTTAACTAGTATTTGTCCACGGATAATATTTTTCGGATCTAAATTGTGTAGGTGGAGCAACATTTGGCGGCCATGGCGAATCTGACGGTTGTCACCGGCCAAGAACAGACCGGTCTTGGCATAGTCGATCCGACGATGATAAGATTTCGAAGCCGGAGATACTACCGATACGTCGGCTCTCTCACAGTTCCTCCTTGCACTCAAGATGTGGTGTGGATTGTTGTACAACAGGTACTTTATTTATTTCAGTTTAAATTATCTTATGAATATGTGTATAACCGGCTAAGGTCTTTGTTAAGAGTATCATATATTCATTAGAAAAATCATCATTTTTTTTTTGTTTTGGGCAGATAAGGAGTGTCACACAGCAACAGGTGAATTTGCTACGACTTGCTGTGCGTGATGTAAGTTCAATAATGGTGATTTTTATTTTTATTATTTTCTTTATATATAAATCTGAATAAGCAATCGTCATTTCAATTTTTTTTGGTATTTTTAAAATTAATCATCGCAATATATAAAACTTGGGGCATTATAGCCAAATAGCCAAACTTCAAACACTAATTAGCCAAATAGCCAATGTTTTAATTAATATTGCCAAATAGTCAATTAACTACATTAATAAATCACGAAAGACCGTATTACTCTTTTATTAACGTGTATTAACGTTTATTAACTAAGTTAATTTGTTTAAAATTTTAATCATAATTTTTTATTTTTAAACAAATTAACTTAGCTAATACACGTTAATACACGTTAAAAGGGTATTATAGGTATACAATATTTTATTATACAAGTAAATATTCTTATTTTTAAGAAAAAATAACTTAGTTAATTAATGTTAATACACGTTAATTTTGACTATTTTGCAAAGAAAAAAGAAATGTTAGCTATTTGGCTCATCAAACGTTTCAATTTGGTTATCTCATGCAATATCTCTTAAACTTGTACCAAACTATTTTTTTATTCCAAGCTAACCAAAATTTGACGGGCCTTCTGACCAATTTGTAGTCGTTTTAGAAAGTCGGATTTCATGAAGTCTTATGAAAAGAAAAGAAAAAACCTAAAAATCTTTTGTGTTATGATTTATTATTCGAATGAACAATACTAAACTTAAAACGATTGAGTTATAAAAAATATTAGAAGTTGAAGACTTCCAAACTTTCAGACACATTGTCTGAAAATATTTGACGGTTCTTATTGTTATTTTTTGACACGTGTCATAAAATCGGACTTTTTTTTCTTCACACGAGGGACAATTTGAGTATATTTGTCATAATTCAGTAATTTTAAGTTTAAAATTGTCATTTTAAAGTTACTCCTATACTTTATTTTTTAGCTTAATGAATCGAAAACAGATATATCTTATAGAGAAATTATGGAGTTTAATTTGAATTATTTAAAGTATGACTTAATATATATTTTTGCAGGGCTCGGAGATTAATGCGAGACCGTTGCAACTAAAACATGGTCGATCTGTGCAGCTATGCGAAGATGAAGAAATCAGAAGAAACTGATATATTTATACAGATTAATAATCATGTTTATATAATATATGTTCCATCGGATCGCCTGTGTGCTCGATTTTGTGTATTAATGTACAACCCTATAATAAAATTAATTGTATCATTTTTAACAAAGAGTTATTGTTATAGATAAAATTATTATCTTGAGATTTTTTTTTGTCATTAATCTAGGAACCTATTAATCGTGCTTTTGTAAGCTATTATATGTAGGTTTTCTTTTTTTTTGAGGAGTATTATATATGCTTATAAAGTATAAACATATATATATATTAAAAATATATAACCTTAATAATAGTATATATAATATGAATTATTGTAGACGTAAATATGGGGAGTCGAAAAAGTATAACCTTGAAAAAGTTAAACACAATATAATTTATGGTAGAAATTATTTTATGGAGTTTTTTTCCAAAAAAAAATAAATTGTTTTCTACTTTTTATTTACAATATTTTTCTTCTTCTATTCCTTAGTGTTTCATAATTTTAAAAATTATTCTTTTAGATTTTTGGGTAAAAAAATGCCTTCACATAATGTTTATGACAATTTATGGTAACATTTATTACCGTTTATAATAACGTTTATGACAATTTATGATAATATTTATGACCGTGTACGACAAATATCGGTTATTTTTTAACCAAAAAAATTTAAAAAAAAATTGTAATCAATTTTGAAAACTTGAGAGAATCATAAAAAAAGAAAAAATAAAGTTCCCTTCAAAAATCATCCACTGTTATGATAATATTTAGGGATAATAGCGGCATAAGTCCTCAACCTTTACTCAACTAGGGCGGCATAGCCCTAACCTCATTTAATAGCGGTATAAGTACCAAAATATGATTTTCATCCATATTTGACTAACAGAAGTAGTCAACGTTTGCGTGGTCAGCTTCTCGTCAACGTGGACGCCACGTAATCCGACATGTCACCATACATGTCATCCTCGCGTCATCAAATTTAATGCAAAATTAATGGCGATTGCATTAAATTTGATGACGCGAGGATGACGTGTATGGTGACATGTCGGATTACATGGCGTCCATGTTGATGAGAAGCTGACCACGCAAACGTTGACTACTTCCGTTAGTCAAATATGGACGGAAATCATCTTTTGATACTTATACCGCTATTAAATGAGGTTGGGGCTATGCCGCCTCAGTTAAGTAAAGGTTAAGGACTTATGCCGCTATTATCCATAATATTTATAACAAAATAATTAGTGCTATTTAGTTTTTAATTGCTTCTCTCTCTCTTGACTGACAGAACAGAACTGAAAAAAGGACAAGAGGCCTCCCTCAATCACTAGGGAAGTGGGAGAACAGTGTCTTCACACGAAGTACCAAACCAAACCAGACCAATGCATACACTAACAACAGGAGGGATGCAAAATCCATGAAAGTGGGGATTTTCCAGGAAAGTTTCAGTCTTGAGAGACCAAAGCTTGAAGATCTTCACTTGCTTTCTTGTAAGATTCTTTTTGGCACTCTCTCTTGCGTAACAATGGTTTTGTTTCTGCTCTAAGAAATGGGTCTGTTTCTGTTTTTCGATTGGAATTAGTTTGAGTACGTAGCTAGATTCACATTGCATTCAACGCATCAGTTTCTGGGTTTCTGAGTTTTTGTTTGTTTGTTTTGTTATGCACATTTTCTGGTGTTCTTCTAGATTTTCATTCAGTTCTATGAAATGTTCTTTGCTCTGTTTTCAGATGTGTCATATTCACTTAGTGAGTTTTTGTCGCTCTAGACATTTTGGGCAATCCTCTTATAATAACATTGGGTATTATTACCGCCAGAAAAAATATATTTAACTAACCCATAAATACCCACTTCATCTAATGTGGGTACTTATGCCGTGTTGTACTGTTTATCAATTGACTCTAAACTTTTTTTAATATTGAAGTTATCCCTCAATATCATTTTGTCCCTTGAATTTTCTTTTGTGTCAATTCATTTTCCTTAATTTATCAATATGTATTAGCTTTCTCTTGAATTTTGCATTTGCTCCATACTGTATTATTAAATATGATGAATTTTCCTTGAAAATTTAACGCACAATTCGTAAATATTTAACGAAAATGGAGCATTTCATAAAATTTAACGCAAAATTCGTAAATATATATCGAAAATGGAGCATTTCATACCGATTATACATGAAGTAAAATTAATAAGTTAATAAATTTAAGAGGTAATTAAATAACAAATTCGATGCAAAAAGTTAAGAAAACAATAGAGTGATGATTGGAAAAAAAAAAAAGTAAATATCTTTGGAATGTGATTTTAGTATTACAATACTTGTAGTAAAACGACAGAAATTCCTAATAAACGACATCGTTTCATCACTGAAGTTCATCGTTTCGTGCCAAACAGAATTTCTAACTCCGATTCTTCGCGTGCACATCTATGCGAAGCAATCTCGATATATATATATATATATATATATATATATATATATATATATATATATATATACACTCCATAGCCAAAACCAGACGAAGCTCGTCGGAGATTAGGGTTTATAGGTCGAGAATCGGCGATTCTCCGTCCATGCATGCAATCGTAGCCATTTGGTTTCCATTTCCGTGCATTTCCCATCGCAACTCGGCCGATTAGGGTTCCGAAACTCGCCGCATTGAGTCGGGAGTCGGTTCGCGCGGCTCTGGTTTAGGGGTTATGGTAACCGGAAGTCGATCAGGTCGCAGGGGAGCTAAGGAGGACGACGATGCCGAGTGTAAGAGCAAGAACAGGAGCGATATAGGCGTGAGCCCGTCGGGCTCCGACACGAGTGCGCTGCGACGGTCGACTAGGGAGACGGTGTCGGCGAGGAAAGAGGTGGGAACTCCGTCCCCGTCGCCGAGTCGGAAATCAGAGCGGGTTGTGAAGCTGACGGCGAATACGCCGTCACCGGGAGGGAAGGCGGGGAAGCAATTGTCGCCGAGTCCTCTTCGGCGGTCTGACAGGGTTAAGGGCTCGTCGTCGAGTTCCCCCGGAGAGAAAAAGGCGAGCAAGAGCCCGAACGCGGAGGCGAAGAAGCGGAATACGGTGAAGGAGAAGATTGTTTCGCTACTGAACTCGGAGACCGAAGAAGTTCAGAGCCCAGATGTACGGCCTGTGAGGAAGACCGAGAAAACAGCCAAGTTCAAGGCTTTGCTCAAGAAGAAGCTTGCAAAAAAAGGTAATTTATGTTCCTTAGCTTGCTATTTCAATCTTCAAGCCATTGTTGTAGTGCTGTCTAGTCATAGATTATCAGGAGCATTGTTATCTCGAGCTGTTTTGTTTATGATTTTGGATAACCAGGAAAAAAGAAGAAGAAACACGTTCAAGATTTGAAGAGTGCGGATATGAAGGATCCGATTGTTTTGGAGGCTGGATTTCGCACCCCCACCAAGGAATTAGAGAAAGAAAGTGATGGTGGGAATGTACAGTCGAGCCCGGGTATGAAGCCTGGTTGTATGGAGGCAAATTTCGAGGCTGAAAACGATCATTTGGCGCCGCCGGCTGATTGGCTGACTGTAAATCTCGATATTGGACCTGAGAATGTACTTGTAAATTGCTCAGAAGTGGAGAAAGAGAAGGAATCTGCGGAACAGATTGGCCTGAAAAGTGGGCAGGGAACGGTATCGTCTAGCAGGAAAAGAATCATGCTTGATGCGGGCTCTGATACATCTGAAGCAGCTGCAAGTAAAAGAGTCTGCACCACGCCGTTGCCATCAATTGAGAAACTGAGGTATTTATTAATTGCTAAACCACTTGTTTGTAAATCTTAATCTAATTGTTCTTCGTAGGAAATCGTTTTTAAAACAGACCACTTTCACCTTTGCTGAGAACGTGTCATTGACATAAAAGAGAACGTTTGAAGAGAATATACAACGAAATGTCAAGCTACTTTACGATACCCAAATCGTTGTATTTTGATGTCTGAACTCTGCAATTTCATTTAGTAGAGTTAAACTTATAACTAGCTGCGCATATTTTCAGCGTTGATCTGGAGTCAAGAGAAACGCTTTCTTCTTGCAACGCTGAGGTCTGGTTTTTCATTCCTCGTTATTTTTTCACCGTTCTTTGCCATTAACTTCTGGTTTTTGGTAGTCGAAGTCCCTTACTTATTAGATTTTGTGCTATACTCTAAATTTTTATGTCTTAATTTTCGTGGGAAATAATTTCTCAAGATATTAAGATAATGGAAAAAGTTGAAAAAAAGGAAAATAAAGTAGATTTCCATCGGGCCCGTTCTCGGGCCGATTGCCGCCTCAGCAGGCTCAGGAGGTGGCAGTGGCCTCGGCTCAAGCGAGCAGCTCTGAATCGGGGGGCTCGTGGTTGGGGGGATGGTTCGGGGGGAAGAAGGAGCCGGAGCCGGCCAGCAGCGGGAGCGAGACAAAGGTCTTGGAGAGCTTTGACGCACCACCAGTGCCAAACTTCGAGTACAAGTGATAGCTTGAGCTGGGTACGTAAGCTTTCGGAGGGAAGGGTTGTGGCAGGATCGGAATTAGGGTTTGGCAGAAATAATTATACAACCATAAATTTGGAGTGTGCGAATCTATATGCTGATTTTGTTGAATCAGTGTTGTTGCTTCTGTCTGCTTTCGAGTCTTGAATTGACTTCTTATATATGTGCATAATTTTGATACACATTTTTGTAGTATAGCTATCCTTAATGAATGGAGTGCCTGTGGAAAATAGCATTTTTCGTAATACGATTATGAGAATCATGTGCTACTTAAAGTTTGTATCATTTTTTTACTTTTTTTTCTTAACCAGATATAAAAACACTAATTAAAAAATTTAGTGAGAAAACCGTGCATTTTGGTCTATAATAGCCCGGAAAGCTACGATCGGGCTGAAAAAAACTCAAACGGCCCAACATGAATTTCAGCCTTTATATGTGTCTTCCAAAGTGTCAATAAATACTTTCATTACAGGCGGGTCGGATCCAAAACCCGACCCGGTCCATTGACACCCGTAGGTTTATTCCAGTCCAACGATGGCCGTGGTCACTGTGCAAAGTCACCATCCTCCATTTTCAGTGCATTCGCCGGCAAAACCCCACCATTCATGGCTTGCGCCGCCTATTCCGCCGCCGCCACCGCCTTCACCGGCCACCACAGCCGACTCGCCTCGCTCGCCTTCACCCACTCTTCTCATCCTCATCCAAACCTCCGCCTCTCTCCTCAAACGCTCAGAATCCGCCCAATCTCCCACTCCATCAGAACCTTCCCCAATTTCTCCGCAACAAAATCATCTCTCGCCATCTCCGAAGAAGAAGACGAAGCGGCGAAGGTGGTGGTCCTGGTGATCGGCGGCGGCGGGCGGGAGCACGCGCTCTGCCACGCGCTGAAGCGCTCCGCCTCCTGCGAGGCCGTACTCTGCGCGCCGGGGAACCCCGGCATTTCCGCCGCGGGCGACGCCGCGTGCGTCTCCGGTCTCGACATCGCGGACAGCTCCGCTGTCGTGGCCTTCTGCCGCGAACGGAACGTGGGGCTCGTCGTGGTAGGGCCCGAGGCTCCGCTCGTGGCGGGGCTCGTGAACGACCTCACCGCGGCGGCGATCCCGGCTTTCGGGCCGACGGCGGAGGCGGCTGCGTTGGAGGGGTCGAAGAATTTCATGAAGAGCCTCTGCGATAAGTATGGGATTCCCACTGCCAAGGTTTGATTTCGCTTCGCTTTATTTGCTGCTCAAAAATGATCGTAAAGTTTTGTGCTTTGGTGATGTTAGACAGTAGTGAACTCCTTCAAGCCGAGTAAAAGGCTCTGTTTGATTCGTTTTTTCGGTTCATCGAAAACGGAAACCACGAGCTTCGAGTTCTTATTCGGTGCCTGCTTCTTTGTGATCGATGCAGTACCGAGCATTTACGGACCCATCCGCGGCCAAGCAATACATACAAGAGCAAGGAGCGCCCATCGTCATCAAAGCCGACGGCTTGGCCGCCGGAAAAGGAGTTATTGTAGCTATGTCGTTAGACGAGGCTTACGACGCCGTTGATTCAATGCTCGTCGACGGAGACTTTGGCTCGGCGGGTTGCCGTGTCATTGTAGAGGAGTTTCTAGAAGGCGAAGAGGCGTCGTTCTTTGCCTTGGTGGACGGAGAAAATGCGATTGCGCTGGAATCTGCTCAGGACCATAAGCGGGTCGGGGACGGCGACACGGGGCCCAATACTGGCGGAATGGGGGCTTATTCCCCGGCACCGGTGCTAACCAAAGAGCTTGAAGACGTGGTTATGAAGTCTATAATCGCTCCCACAGTGAAAGGAATGGCGGCCGAGGGTTGCAAGTTTGTCGGGGTTCTGTACGCCGGTCTCATGATTGAGAAGCGGTCTGGCTTGCCGAAGCTGATCGAGTACAATGTCCGGTTTGGAGATCCAGAATGTCAGGTATGCTTTCATGTCCACGTGTTCTTAGACCCTTATTATTATCATAGTAGTTAGATAATTACTTGTCTCTGTGTCGATTGCAATGCTTGGAACTTAGATTTTTATTTTTCTTCCGAAGTTCATCCGTATCAATGTTGTGTCGGTTTGACCGCGGATGCAGCATTGAGCATCGAAACGGTGTCAAACTAGGTTGAGCAGCCGAAACAGTTTCGGTATATAATTAATATGGAAAAATATTTTTTAGTAAAAAAAATATATGCTTTCCTTAATCATTTTCATGAGATACTAGTGGCGTAAATACCTATTTTTTTTATTTTATTTTTTTCGAATCATGACAGGTGCTGATGTTCCGACTAGAGTCCGATCTAGCACAAGTCCTCCTCGCCGCTTGCAGAGGAGACCTTAGCGGGGTTTCCCTGAGCTGGTCTCCCGGCTCTGCCATGGTAGTCGTCATGGCAAGCAACGGCTACCCGGGTACTTATCAGAAGGGAACTCTAATAAAAAACCTTGACAAAGCCGAGCAAGTTGCGCCGTCAGTGAAGGTATTTCACGCTGGGACTGGCCTAGACTCGGAGGGAAACTTTGTGGCCTCCGGAGGGCGAGTCCTTGGGGTCACCGCCCTCGGTAAGGACCTTGAGGAAGCGAGGGACCGAGCTTATCTAGCTGTTGAGCAAGTCAACTGGCCCGGAGGCTTCTATCGAGGGGATATCGGATGGAGAGCTCTTTCTCCGAAACTGGTTGAAACAAAAGGGTGAAGATCACCCTGCAATTTTGGTAGGTGACGAGAATGGAACACCGATGATGAGTGCTTAGGTCGTTGAGTTCCAAAAAGGAATTGATTTACATTACAGAGGCGTTTAGCAAATAATTCTGAAGTAGTCGTTATTGTGTTGTAATCTATATAAAAGAAAATTAATTATGCTAATATGGAAAAGAAGGTACAAGTTTTTTGTAATGAGAAAAATATTGTTACTGATTATTCATCAAGGAAGAAGTAATGCCACGTGAAAAAGGGTTAAAAATGAGTCGAATGCTCTGTATTGTCCGCCTCTCAACCTCCGACGCCTCACTCTGACTCGCTCTTCTTCCCATTTCGGTGGAGAGAAGCCGTTGCTGCTTCTTTGTCGTCACGGATGCACTGAGTTCGTATACATCTTTTCTAGGATTTGTTTCCTTGATTTAGACATGGGAAAAGCATATATGTTTCTCTGAAATTGAAATATTTACATACAAATATTACTGGAGAAACCTTTTTTCAAGATTGGAATGGCATGTAAAGAGGAATGCTATAAATAATGAGATTCACTCAACTCAATAGACACCAACAAACACATGAAGAACAATAATACTCTCTATATTTCATCTATGTATTCATTCTAATATATTGTGATTATGCTTCTCAGCAAAAGTCTCGCTTTATTTCACAACAGTCAACATTTCATAATACATTATTTTCAGCTCATGGCATGGGTACATAACTATAGCATACCCCCATTTATATACACATGATGATACATGACCATGCTATATACTACACTCACTAGCTCGATCATAAACAATATACAAGGCTAGAATTAGGATATAATTAGTTATAATAAGAGCAGAATTACAAAGTTCTATCAGTAAGTAGTTATATCTATATATATATATATCCTCGTCATGATCTCAGATGCATATAATAGCTATGCATTTATATTTTGTAGTTATATTATGATAATCATAGAATGGCAGCGAGTATAAACTTGAGCTTTAGCCATTGCCGGTATCACCTCCATTTTCATCACCTCCATGGCTATTGAAGTCCTGCCTAGGGATGTAGTGGTGGTTATTCACACCACTTCCTTGGTACCCTACTTCGACTTTCTCACTGTCGTCGTCAACCGGCCGAGCGCTGAGGTGTCGGTGCTCGTGCATGTTCGTTTCGAGCTCCGGCAGCCACGAAGTCTTCACGTTTATCCCCGAGCACGAGCTCATCATCACCATCACCACTAGGGCAACAACAACCAGAACCAAGCTCCTCATCTTTGCCCTATATTATTATACGAAACCCTAGAAATTGAAAAGAGAGAACACGTGATAAGTTAATTGTAAAATATGATAATTAGTATTTTATTTTGGAAATAAGAAGAGATTATAAGAAGGTTTACTTACTGGATAATATTGATTGAGGCTTGATCTATATGAGAAAGAAGGAGAAGAATAGAGAGTTATTTATATTGAGGCAAAGAGGTGGCTTAATTTAGGTTTTTGAGGGGTGAATGTGTGAGATTTTATTTGTTGATGGGGTCTCCACCAAATGAAGGAATAATTAGTGGCAGCCCCATTTCTTTAAAGTTTAATGCAAATCAAAGCATAATAATGGCAACTAATTATGAACGTTTAGACTTTTTGGCTGAAGTGTCTGGTTTAGTGCTTGAAAATAGGAAATATCCACCGAATATCAACAGTTTCGTAGGGTTGACAAAAGTCAACCAAGCTCAATCTAGCACCTTGTCCCCTGTTGCACTTGCATTATAATTGTTGTAATAAAATATTATCATATATGTACACATAGAAATATACTAAAACCTGATGAACGTGTGCAAAAGTGGTGTTGCAATTCTGATTCAAACATGTACAAATTACTAATATGTTTAGTATCTTTGAGAGTCTACGTTGAATGAGGTTTTCCGAATCTTCCGCTGCCATCTCAACATAAAGATTTTCAAGATCTCCGGGTACTCCGCACAATAAAAGAAAGATCGATTTATTCGGTGCAAATTATTGCTCAAAAATTTACTTTTCAGTTTTTATTTGCAATTTTGAGGAAGTTATTAGTGCATTTATCAGAAAATATTTACTTGTCAATCATGGAATATTTAACCTTCCTCTAAATCGAGCATTTCATATTGTATCCACAATATGCTCAAGGCGTTGTAGGGCTTTCTCGTCGTAGTCGTGGATTATCGATAGACTGTTATGAGATCGTACCTTTGAAGGAGTTACATAACTTCATTTCAGAAGCAAGTTAAACTACCTGTCTAATCTAGTTAAATATAATTTTTTGGTTTAATACAAGTTGAACTAGGGGTGTAAACAAAACCTGAAAATGCAAGTTTAAAACTGCATCTGAACCCTAACCGTATTTTAAATAAAAAAAAACAGAACCGAATTAATCCGGGTTAAACCGGAACCGATTTACTAAAAACCCGCATCCTGATTAAACCGGATCCGGGTCCCGAATTTAGAGAATAATAACCCCGGAACCCGGTTAGTAGGTTACTAAAACCCGCTTATTAAATATATATATATATAAATATTTAGAATTTTTTATTTTTACCCAAAAGTACCTTATTATTTCTCTAAGTGGATTAGTCATGTTTTAGTACAAATTGATGTCGTTTTATTTACCCCAAAATGATGTCGTTGAATGTTTTTGAGCTATGTATAGCAATCTGTAGCAATCCGGATGTTTTTTTGTGCTATATATAGCAATCCGGATGTGTAGCAAGATGATTAACTATGTTTAGCGATGTGGATGTTTAAGATATAGTATGATATATGAACTTTGATTATAATTATTTCAAGTTTTTTTAAAATATAAATTCAAGTTCAAATACGAGTTATTACACAAAATTTTATTTTAAAATTAAAATTGTATGAAATCCGGATCCGGGGTAAACCCGGATTTTCGTTACAAAAACCGGTTTTTAACCTGGAACCGGATTCATGGTTTTTTTATAAATTAAAAAAATCCGGATCCGGGTTTCAATATCAAGAAACCCTGATTCCGGATCCGGGTACCGGGTATGAAGAAAAAAAAACGGGTACCCGGCCCACTTTCACCCCTAAGTTGAACTATCATTTCTTGGATAAATATAATTTTACGGATATATAGTCAAGCTAAGGAGGTCATTCGTATAAGTTTACGGATAATTATTAGTATGTTTAGTATTTAGTCATGTATATGCGTATATGTGTGTGTAATTTATCTATTCTCAAATAAGAGCGAGTTGTATGGAAAAGTTAGTGCCACAAGCGCATGTGATTTGTGAAGTGGCGTGATTTAGAATGAGACACATTGATTTGGCAATGCTTTTCTAAAGGATAATTGATTACTAAATTAATGATTGCTATGTTTCTTAGGCATATTATTAATGGAGTCACGATTTATATCAACTTGCAACCCAAATGTGACACTTTTCATTCCAATCCCGTTACGTTTCCAATCGACGCCAATTGATTTAGTAAACCACAAATGAAATGACCAGTGTGACGTTTATTCACTCACATATATATAATTATATACACTCATACAATAGTAGTAAGAATCCCCTCCATTAAATTGATGACTTCTCATAAACTAATGTGAGTCTATAACTTGTACGTTAACCGAAGTAATTTTAGGAGGTCGTCCATTCTAAAACTTAAGTAATCACGTTTAGTTTTAGAGTGCTTTTTTTTCTTCTTTTAACTGCCTAAAATAATTTAGATATTACTAACATATATACTATAAGCCATTTTTCTTAAGTATTTTCAACCATACAGTCACGTATATCTATGATTTTAGACAATTGTGTATATGGCATTTGCATATTACTAGTGTTGAATGTAATCTCATGTCATAATTTAATTGTCATAATTTAATTGGTGAGGAAGGAAAATAAATTTTCACTAGTTAACCCTATAATATACCATCTAAGTTTCATAGCGATTGTGTGTGGATGTATTTGTGTATTTATATAATCCGAGATAAAATATATACTAAGATCGAATCTTGCAAGCGCATCCCAATAATGCAAACTATATTAATTAATTCCAGCAATGCAAAGCGGTGTAAACTGTAAAGTACAATCGTGCAAAGTTTGCGCGAAACGTTTTAATCTAACATTTCTGCAGACATGCACGAAAACATTAACTCGGCGCAGCGAGCTAGTGTGTACCTTGCAAGCTTAAAAACTGGAATGAAAATTCCAAAATTAATTCCCTAAATCTTTTCACCAGCCAAAACTTCAAACTTTAAAATTGAATTCAAAACCGTTTAAACAAATTTCAAATTATGCAACGCATTCATGAAGATCAAACACACGTTACAATGTACATAAAACACGCGTGCATGCACGCACACGCATATATATTAACTTAACGTATGAACATCAGACACATTATTATAAATATCCAATTTTTCCCCAAATTAAAGTTTTAGTCTTCTTTTTTTTTACCTAGAACTTCAAACACATAAAGACTTTACCAACATAAACAACAAACAAACAAAAACCATAAATAAATAAATAAATAAATAATTGAAAGAAAAAAAAAACATGAAGGAAGAGTTTACAAATTTTACTGAAAATTTCAATTTGAACTGAAAAGTGCCGTTTTGAAGGCCTAAAAAAAACCCATGGCGTCACAATAAATCTTGCTTGGAATTTCGTTTCCACCAAAAATTCATTCCTGTGAAAAAATAATATTGGAGGAAAATGAGAGAAAATCGAAAGGAAGAGAAATGAGAGTTTTAAAGTACTGAAGAAAAAAGGAAAAAAAAAAAGTTCAAATGATGAAACGTAGAGTGGATATTTTAAACAAAAACACGGAAGATTAGACGACAATCTTGCAAAACAACATGCAAAAAGCACGCCTCGCAGCGGCTACGTGGGGAATGCAAGACGGTTGCACTTCGGTTTTTGCTTTGGTGTTTTCTCTCTTTGAAGATTTATATTTTATAGCAATATCTTTGTGACTAAAAGTCTAAAACACGTCATTATAGAATCCCATTAAAAAAGAGTCAAAGACTATGCTAATAAATTGATAATAACTGAATTGTTTCAATGATATCAAATTATTGTCATCCAGTTTTGGTATAACAATTTAACGGTTTCAAATTAAATATATGGCCGTACTGTATGCATATGTAAATTGAACAGCTTTCACAAGACATTTATAATTGTATACAGTGAGTTTTCACACATATGTTTAGTAAACAGTACACACACATATATTCATTAGGCTAAAATAGGGAAAGAATCCCTTAAAACGTCGGTTATAAGCCACTCGGGGCAATCAATATATGTATATACACATATATATATGTATATAAATATATACATATATATACATATAATTTAAACGATCAAACCCATGAAATAAGGTACACACATATGTGTATATATATATATATATATAATCCACTAGGCATTTGTTAGAGCAAATACATAGCTATTTATAGTAAAATAAGTAACTACTGAACTGCCCAGATATCATTTGCAGGCCATATAAAGCCTAAACCATTAGTTATACTATATAGATTATAGATAGAGTTAATATCCAGAGCCGTGAACCCAATCCTGGCGAACCCGATCGCGTTATTCTTTGTCGAAAATGCTTGTTTGGACTCCGTTATGTTGGTGCTTTGAAAGACCGATTCCGATAATTTCAACTACATGTGCTGGTCTCAGCATCACGAAGGCCGGCTTCGTTGCTTGATCGAGGGTTCTAGGTTTCGGGTTTTGAGGTTAAGACTGATTAATCATGAGCGCAACGGGTGAAACGCCTCGAAGGTCAGCTCCGTTGTGTGCTTGATGACGTCGAGGGTCGGAGTTGGTGATAACAATGGCGGCAAACGAGTAGAGCTCGTAAAGGTCGAGAGATTTTTGACGGAGACTAAGACGGCGAGAAGGGTCAACATCGATGAGTGGGCCATATTATCAGGGTTTTATGGTTTAATTAAGTGAAAGAATATATGTTATAAGTATTAACTATGGAAGTTATAATGAGATTTAAATTCTTCTAAGAAAAGTAAATGGGCATTAATTACGAACATTTTGATTCGTAGGCAACATCTATCTACGTATGTTTCATTGGGATAATGCGTAGGCCACATTGATTGATGAGTATATAACATATAGGGTTATTACTGGAAAAACAAGGACGCCATAGTCTATGGCCCATAGAGCTAACTTACGAAACCATGATAAAAGTACTTAAATTTTTATTTTATTTTTGGGAATTGGTAGACCTTATGCATTTTTCTGCAAATATTTTTACGTCAACGGAAATCAAACAAATAAATTATTCGAACGATTAAACCCATGAATATCAAAATAAAATGGTAAGTAAACACAAATTCTTTGAACATCAACAATACAAATTCCTATTTTCCTTCTCACTTTCTCTCTCGAATTACCAGTTCATCTCTTTAATTTAGTGTTGCGATTTCCGTTGACGTCATGTCATTGATGGATATAGTACTAACGAAAAAGTGACTAATGTCTATGGATTTACCAAAAAAGGGGAACACTGATATTTTAGCTACTGTTTTTTTTCTCTCTCTTTTGCCACCTTATTTTTTAAACAACTTAGGTACTTTTGCCAAAAATAATCTAATAGATGAAAATATTTGATTTTCTTTCGCTTTCGCATTTTCTAAAACTTATTTTTTGCTGACAAAAATAAATCTAATTCTTACTTGAAATACGATATATTATTGTTCATTTTCAATTCTTTTTCCCGTGTAACTAAATGAAATTATTACAATAAGGAAAATAATCGAGCATAATTTTTAAAAATCATGAAGATATTAATTTTGAAATTTGAAAGTGGGATTTTTTTCTTTCTTTCTTATTTCGGATCTACCGTAGTGAATATGTAACTACTAAATATATACTCAGATATAATCTAGAACTATTTAATGGTTTATGGTTTCTAAATACTTTATAGATATTGCATTGAATTTATTGTCGAGCTTATTAAATATATGTTTAAGTTGGCCAACCTATATGGTTGTGTTTTATCATAATCTATGGTTTATTTGCCTTTATTAGTTACTAGCTATACGTTGAAACGGAACGATTAGTACTCTCTCGAATTACTGGAACTTAACCGACGTTCAATTATTTTTCTTTCTAAAACACCCAAAGCTTAAGAGTGCTTTTGGATCAGTTCAAAGAATTTAATGAATCATATTCAATTATTTAAGAAACGTGTTTGTTAAAAAATAAGCATAATGTACGCACGTATTTTTTTTTACTAATGCTTATTGTCCATTGCGTCTTAAAAATTAATTTAAATTAAGCAATGTACATTTAGTGGTGATGTTATCTTAGTTACATATGTTATTTTCAAGAGTTACTCCTTTGTGATAATGGGAGCATATATTGATATTGGATTGGTTAAAATTTATTATAATAATAAAATATTACCTCAGAGAAATATTAATTTATCAAACTTTAACTTATAAAAAAGTTATTCTATTAGGCCTCTATTTAGTTAGTTAGAGTTTGTTAGAACTTAGAACGTAACTTATTGTAGATAGCTAGGCTTGTCCATTATTAAAAAAAATAGATTATCAATTATTCCACATTTCATTTAACTGTGTATTACTATAGACTCGATTTGAAAATTATATATAGAAAGAAAGCGGATACACGAGATCGCTCAATTCCGTTAAATGAATGAGAAATTATTTAAAGAGTAGCAGACACCTTTTAACCGACGGTTAAAGTTTCGGATCGCCATGATAAACAAATTGATCCCATCCTTTAAAAATAGTTATATAAAATTAATATATAACATCCAAAACCGGCAATAACTAAACCGTCCAAAATCTAAAAATTACTTAGCAAGGTTTAAAAGGTCATGGGTTACTCCCCTCATTGCCAATTGGCTTTGAGGTGGAACCTCATGATACTTCACTTGGTATCAGAGCCCATTAAGCTCAAACGAGCACCGGTCAAAAAAAAAAAAAAAGGATTCGGCCCGAGACGAGTGAGCCAAAGAGCCACCGTCTCGAGGGGGCATGTTGAGTCCCACATGAAAAAGACATGGGGACTTAGCAAGGTTTAAAAAGTCATGGGTTACTCCCCTTATTGCCAATTGGATTTGAGGTGGAACCTCATGATACTTCACTAAATTAAACTGTCCTGATCAATCGACAGCTAAAACATATAATTTAAACTTCACATAGTAAATTAAAAGTCGATTACGTTATTAGGTTCATATATATATATATATACACACACATAATTCATAAATGTCTAAGAGTAAAGACTGGTATGTTAGTTTTTCGATCGGACATATCCTGATAGCTACGCAAATCAACTTCTATATACATTCTTATCCGTGAATAAATTATACTATATATGAGTTCAACGTACCTTTAACGGACATTTATAATTATACATCAAGTGCTTTCATATATATATAGTAAACATTACACATAGTAACTTGGCACGTACGGTTATACATACGAGTATACAGTCCACTAGGCATTTATTATAGATACATTAACTAGTATAAGTAATATATTGAGCTGCCTAGCTTTCATATGAAACCCTAATTTTATCTTCTTCTTTTTCAGTGTTCATTGTTGACCCCCTCCGTCTCCAAGAGCTTGGAGCAACGTCGTAGTTCCAACCCCCAAGCGCACATCCAGTTCCACACCTAAATCCGCCACCGCTGAAGCGACCGGGTCCTCTGGATCTTGTTGCTGGAGCGTCATCGATAGTTCAGGTTTTGAGGCTGATGATGATTCTGTTGCCGTGAAAGGTGGCACCGTTGGTTGCTCGACACCGCAGCTCGGAGTGGACGCGGGCGAACGAATGGAGCTCGTAAAGGTCAGGAGATTGACCAGCATCGAAGCTCCAAGACTTTCCATATGGGCCTCCCGCTGCGACAGGTGAAATTTCCAAACGGTGGGCTCCTGGGCTTGCTCGATGGTCGAGGTAGGGTTTACGGCTGCTCTGAAGCCTCCCCCTTGTGCTTGGTCTAACACTGCGAAGGCCGGCTTCTGTGCTAGCTCGATGGTCGAGCGTTTGGTGGCTATTGATTGCTTGACGTTGAAGCTCGGAGTGGACGCGGGCGAACAAATGGAGCTCGCAAAGGTCAGGAGATTGGCGATGGAGACTGAGGCGACGAGAAGGGTCAGCAAAGATGAGTAAGCCATGTTTGGTTTGCGATAAGGTGATGATTAGGGTTTGTAATTTTGGTATGATAATATACAGTGCTTATATAGCGCAAGAAGTGGTCATAATAATCAACTGTGGAAGTTAATGAGATTTAAATTCTTCTTGAAAAAAATAAACTAGGGCATTAATTGGATACACCCTAGTGAATATATGTAGTTACTTAATATACTAAACTATAACCTAAATACTTAATTACCGGTTGATGGTTATAAATTAATAAAATATACTCACCTATAAACCTAAATACCAACTTATATATACTTTATAAATATTGCACTTCATTGTCCTAGCTTATTAAATATATCTTTAAGTTGGTCTTCATATATGGTTGATAGTTTATCCTGTGTAATTGTTTTATTATTATTATTATTATCATGTACGTCGTGTATTTTTATTAAAACTTATTTGTGTCAATTTTTTTTATTGTTTTTATTCGCCTTTAGTTACTATCTGCTTCAATATTGTAATTTTCTGAAGTACAGAAAGTGTTAGACCGAAGCTTAATTGTCTATGTAAAAAGTCAAACACTCGAGCGAGGAAACAATTGCTCTCTGTAAATTACTGGTACGTATTTCTTCTGCCATTCAAACATGCTCAAAATTTATTTTGTCCTACCGAAAATTATATCAATTTTTTGTTCTATATGTCTTTGGATAACTAGATAACAAATTTGTGTCTGATAATAATGTCGTTGTCCGTGTAGAGGACACATCATAAGCTATGAATGAGCTATAAATTGATCTTAGAAAATTGTACACATTTACAAGCGTTGTTAGAAAATTGCAGCATTAATTATAATTTATGAGGTATGTTTTAAACTCTATGATATGTCTTGAGATACATACATAGAATACATATCATTAGTAATTATTTGATTTTTCTTTCCCTATCTCAAATGGCTACTTTTCTTTTTCTTAATATATCATAAGCTAATTTGCAGCTACTAAATTTAGCCCTAATCGGAGTCTTGCCAAACCTATAAGGATCAATACTTTCTAAATATTACACTTAATAATTAGCGTTACGTAAATATAATTATATGTTTAGGGTTGTCCAACCAACCTAATGATGGTTTAGTTCAGTAATTGTTTAGTTATTTATTCACCTTTAGCTACAAACGTATAGTAATTTTATTTAGGGTTAATAGCGGCAATAATGCACAATCTTTGGTCAAGAGAGGTTTTAGGTCCCCAACCTTTCAAAGTGTGGGAAAAAATACACAACCTTTTTAAATGTAAAATCCGTTGGTCCTTCCGTTAGGGATGTTAAATTTTGCTGATGTGGCATCGTTAAACTGCCAAATGGACTGCCAACTTGTAATATTAATTGTATAATTTAATTAATAAGAACAAATTAAATCGTATTTTAATTATGATTCAAAAAAATTAATACTTTAAATTAAATAAATAAGTTTTACTCCCCCTAAAAATCTAACAGGCTCTTCATTTGAACATGAGTAATTTTTTTGAAAAACGACGGATTATTAAACACGACAAAATTGCAAATATTACATAACGAAGGTTTATTAGAAACGACTAGAATTTTGAAAAAACGACCGATTATTGAAAACAATTGTAATTTAAAAAAATGACATAGTAAAGATGTGAATAATATTGAAGCACGAGTTCAAAAATAAGAACTACGCGTTAAATAAGTATTGCTCGTTAATTTAAAGTTTTAATTTATTTTTGGAATCATAAATAAAATATTTAAATTTATTCTTATTAATTAGGTTATGTAATTAATATTACAAATTGGCAATTCATTTGGCAGTTTAACGATGCCACGTCAGTAGAAGTTAACATCCCTAACGGAAGGACCAACAGATTTTACATTCAACAAACGTTGTGTATTTTTTCCCACACTTTGAAAGGTTGGGGACCTAAAACCCCTCTTGACCAAAGGTTATGCATTATTGCCGCAATTAACCCTTTTATATACTAAAACTGGATACTTCGGTTTTCTTTGTTTGAATAGTGGCGGTGGTACTATTGGTCAAGCTAATTATAATGCACTCTCGTAATACTAGATATATTCGATGTAAGAACATGTGGTACTATTGGCCAAGTTTACATGTGTAAAGGCAGTGGCGGAGCCAAGATTTCTATTCAGGTGAAGTCTTAAGATAAAGCTTTAACGATTTTTTTTTTCTAAGTAAATTCTTATTTTTTTTTTTTTCAATTTTTCAAGCATATAACTCACATTATAACATCTACTAAAAAATAGATAATGTTACCTAGTACAAAATACGACGTCGTATTTTTTTATCTTTTAAAAGTAGACATACAATATTTTGTATGCAATATCATAGTCCGACGTTATACATTCAATACTTGTTATACAATATCATAGTCTCACGTTGTGACCGGCCTTAGGCGGTATATATTTTGAAGCTCGGAATATAATTTTTTTATTAAATACAATAAAAGATTGTTTTTTATATTATGATGAATAGAATTTGTAAAAGTGATATATAATAATATACTATAAATAGACATTTGAAATGATATTTATACAATTACAAAAATAACAATTATATATGCTTACATAATTAATTTCAATTGATGGGTAGTGTATAAACCTAGTTCAAAAGAACGTAAATATTAATTTATTTTTATAATTAATTTTAATATGCATCGCGTCATATTTTTTGACTTAACATATTATTACCTAATTATCCTATCATAAAAATCTAAATTTAAAGTGGTAAAAAAATAAATTGTAGAAATAAAACATTAATTGGACTTCTTACCAAGCTTAACATCTTTGTGCGCCAACTCAATGTGATAGGTTTGAAAATTTGAGGTGCAGCCCAGACTTCAAATGTCATAATGTGGCTACGCCACCACTGTGTAAAGGTGACACTCAGTTACGTCTCATAAGGTTTGAACCGAGGAACTCTTGGAAGTGTGTAGTAAAGTTATCACTAGACCAAACAAGCTTTGTTGATACTTTGCTTATTTTATAGCGTAATATTTTGATTTTTTGTGTCGATTTCCTCATTTGTATATTTGTTATTTAATTAATTAATTAATATTTTGCATAAATTTAAATAGGTAAAATAATAAATGCTTATTTGAGAGCCGGTAATAAGTAAGAAAACCAAGAAGTGCCGTTTTGAAAGCATAAAACGATAAATTTGGCGGAAAAAAAAATCATCATGGTATTCTCTCGATCAAGGTTTGAATGCCGTTTTTGCTGATAAATAGTTTGCCGTTATCGACGGATTAATCGATTGCCGATGGATTTATCGATGGAAAACCTATAAAATTTATCGTTTGCCGTTACCGAAACTTATCAAACTTATCGATGGGTTAATCGGTTATCGATAGATTTATCGATGGAAAACTTATAAAATATTTTCATATATATTTTCATACATAAAATATTTTCATAACATAAAACTAAATGTACTTTTTCCGCAATAATTGAAAAACGTCAAATTACAAAACAAATAATTTCAGAATCACAATATCAGAATTATATACAATCATACGAAGTGAAGTTACATATAAAAAAACGAAAAAATAGCTCAATTTAAGCAATTTCCAAAAATATTTACTTTTGCCGCAATAAGGTTGCAATTCGGGAAAACGTCAAATTAAAAAATAATTATTTCAACCTCACATTTTATAAGTTATATAAAATCTTATAAAATGATTTTACATAAAAATAAAGACTAACTAGTTTAACTTTACCAATTTCCAAAAATATGTGTTTTTGCCGCAATAAGATAATAATTCAGAAAAACATCAAATTATAAAAATAATTATGTCAAACTAACAATTTCCTAATATATAAAATGTTACAAAATGAAATTAAATAAAAAAAATAAAATATATCTCAAATTCATTATTGTTAGGAAAATTGCTACTTTTGTTGCAATTGCAATTATAAATAGTTTGCATAAACCCTTAAATATAACCCAAATTTGCAAAAAAATCACACAAACCATCTTAATTCATCTATATTCCATCATATACTTTTAAGAAAATCAATTTCAAGTACAACATTTGATTGAAAATGTAAAATGTACAATTAAACTAATAAGAAACTCAAAATTTAACTTTCATTCAACCTAATAGCTTTCTAACTAACTACTACAAATATATAATAAAAGTGTGAAAATTTGACATGATTCATACATATACAACATTTATACTTCAAAACACTCAAGATCCACTAAAAAAAACCCTAAAAACACCTTTAAATTGTTAAATTAAAATAAGTTGGAACTTCTGCTGCAATAAAGAAAATTTATACCAGAGTTGACTTATCGTTTTTGACCGAAAAGTAGCTTGCTTTTCGAGAAAATACACTTGATAAGTTTGAGAGATAACTAACTTGCTTTTCTAATCGAAAAATCGCGATAAGTATAAAAAGATAACGATTAGAGGAGATAAGTTATCGAGAAGTGGTTTTCAGCGATTAATCGTTCGATTATCGCTCGATTATCGCGAAAATTGAATCAATGCTCTCGATATACTAGATTTTTTGTCGGTTTTATGAGCTTTCACGGACCGTTTGTTCTATATGGGCAACCGGACAATCGATATTTAATTAAAAAAATTATGAACGAAATCGTGCCGGCAATAAAAAAAAAAAAAAAAAAAAACATATGCTTAGCGTTGCACAACATACTTTCTTTCAGATAGAAGCTGTAAGGCCAAATAATATATTTATAAGAATTTAAAAAAAAATGGCACACCGAATTTTAAACAACAAACTTAAATAAAATAATTAGAGAATCGGAATCATATTATCAAGACCATCTACAATTCGACAAACATCTTGCGGATTTTTTTAAATTTTCAAATACGCTGATTAAATTCACCAAAATTATGAAATTTACGCTTTAGATTAGGTTTGCCTATATGTATTTGTTAACATATGTCATTTAGTATGTATGTCTCAATTTGAAGTATTTAACTTGAATGATCTAAAATCGTGAAAAAAATCCGTGTTAATTTGAGTTGTACTGGTATTAATAACTCGACATTAATAGTGGATACATGAGACGAAATCAATCGCACGACCTTATATATTCAATCAAGACAATTAAAAGTTTGGGGATGTGCTCTGGTAAAAATAACTTGAATAATTTTCTCCCAGTTATCCCAGTTACAAATATCAACTATTATAGCTAGATCTCCTTTCATGCATGTGACTGCACCATCATGGAGATGACTTTAATAACATCATGCATGGACGGCCTTTTCGTATCATCGTCCTCTTCCGAGCACGCCTTGCCCAAAACCGCCAAGCACCAGGCCTCAGCTAAGGAATAGTCCTTCAAACGAGGGTCCACGAACCTCCTCAGCCGCTCGAAGCACTCGCCTTCGCCGGCCCCACTTCCGAGAAAGCTTAACCCTCTCGGGTCTGGCTCCCCGCGGCCTGAGATTAGCTCGAGAAGAAAAGTCCCGAGCGCGGACACATCATCCCTCTCGGAGGCGGCTCCGGGCGCGACTGGTCCGAGCTTGGCCTGGGAATCGGCGGTGAGGAAGATGCCCTCACAGCCGATGCTCCCGTGTGCGTAGGACGGGAAGATGCAGCAGTGGAGGTAGTGCAGCCCCGTTGCCACGTCGAAGGCGATCCGCGCGCGCTGCGGCCAGTCGAGCTCGGACAACCGCTCCCTCAGGTAGCCATTCTCGGGGTGCTCGAAGACTAAGTAAGTCGAATTAGAGCCCTCCACGTGGCAGAAGCCGAGAAGCTTGACGATGTTGACGTGGTTGATTCTCGAGTGCACATCGATGATCCGGCGAGCTTCGTTGTATCCCATCTTCTTGATCATAGCTCTCCGACCATCTTCCATTATCCCCACGTAGTTGTACAGTTGAACGGAGCCAATTAACTTGTTCTCATCGGAAAAATCACGCGTTGCACGCGTGATCTCTTCGACGGTGTAGCTTGCAAGAGAAACTTCTATCCCAGCGAGAAGATCCGGCGACAAGCACACAGCTGTGTAGGGCTTATAACTAGTACTATCGCCCTTCCATTTCTTCAAACCTTTCACGTACAAAGTGCCGAGACCGATCACTGCCGCGATCAAAACCGAAATCACAATAACCGAGCCTACAATAAACATGTTCGCTTTCTCCAATTTTTGAACGCTAATCGTTGGAAGAAAGCCCACACTCGGAGGCGGAGAATTCGGGAAGTTCCGGTTAATGACAGGCTCAGATCTCACCGGAATTAAAACAGTAGTGGACGGATAAACAGTTGGTTCATTCTCCAATCGATTAATGTCCCATAAATCTTGCGGGGAGACATTGAACTTCGCACTCACTACGATCGGCTCGTCGCCCTCAACGAAAGGGTACGTGACGAGGTACTTAAATCCCCTCCGTCGCGAGAAATCATCGGGACACGCGCACTTCAACGGCACACGAAGAGATAAATTATCGGCCTGTTCATTTGTCTCGGCCAGTGTGTTCACCGTCACGAGCCCCTCGAAAACCCGACACGCCACGCGGACGAGCGAGGTGGGCCCCGAGGCGTTGTAGAGGACATCTGCGCTGAAGAAGCCACCCGAGCAGGCACACACGACCGGGACGAGAATTTCTCTCCCCGGCCCGAGCGGCTCCGAGGTTGACGTGAGGCCGTTCGAGCGGAGGACCGCGTCCAGGGGCACATTGAAGAGGGACGAGATGTTCGCGACGGTGTCGAAGCGTTTGTTGGCTCTGTAGACTAAGAACGTTTTGCATGGAGATTTGGGTCCGGTGCATGTGTACTTCGAGCCCGGATTGCTTTGACCCAAATCACACTCCCTTCGATCGTAATATTGCTGAGAAAAGACCAAATTAAAGCAAAGAAATGAAGCCACGAAAAATCGGAGATAATATTCCATGGTTTTGGTGATTAAACACTTGATTAGATCTTATCAAACTCATTAGTTCCACTTTGATTAACTATTGAAAGGGAAAAAAAAAGGGCACCTAAAATCAGTGATGAAACAAGAAAGCAACTTGAAGAGCCGGCCAAAACGCTAAGGCGAGCTTAAATTAGAATATTAGACAGTTGGTCAAAGTTCGTTTTTAAAATATTTGCAGCATAAGTACCCTTCAGTCGTGCAAATGGCTGATTCTTAAAATTTAAAAGTCACAGTAAGGGTTCCCAAGACGTAAATATAAATATATATATATATATATGTATATATATTAGGGTAGATAGACATACATATGTTATATATTCATTAGGTAGACATACATATGTTATATACAGCAAAATTGTACCTAAAATGAAATATAAATATATATGTCTAATGAATGGAAATATATACCTGCATATAGCGACTGCGACTCCTATAGTTTTTTGCTGTACTTTCTATTAGACAATTCCAAATATTTTACTCCAATATATTCAATAGTCAGTAACAACAATTTTCGATAAACCAAAACAAAAAACGACAAAAGTATAGTAACATCGAGAAAACAGAAATCAAAGAGTTGACTGTTTTATTATATGTGTGAAATGAGATTAAAAGAAAAAGGGTAAACTCCGGCTAATGTACCCAATGTTTGATAGATTTTGGATTATGTACCCAATGTTTATTTTCGACGGCTAATGTATCCAAACTTTATTCTGTTAGATTTTTTCGTATTTCGGTCACTTGACCGTTAGTGAGTGATTACGTACAGTTTTTTTATTTTTGGCATAACTCACTCATTTTTTGTCCAAAATTTATGCACGACCTATGGTTGGAAATATAAAAGATAGATCCACAATTTTGGTGTTTTAAGTTTTGTAAACACAAGCTCAAAAAAATACAAAATTTCAATTACAATGTAAAATTGGACATTAGTGTAACGTAAAATATTTGTTTCGAGCAAATTTTAATATACCTAATGACTTTTTATGATGAAACATAAAACTTAAAAGTTGTATATAAACATTTTATCTTTCCAACGGTAGTTTATTAATAAATTTTGGACAATAAATGAGTGAGTTATGCCAAAAATATGAAAAATGTGATGTGCAAAAAGTTTTCATATTTTTGGCATAACTCACTCATTTATTGTCCAAAATTTATAAACAAACTACCGTTGGAAAGATAAAATATTTATCTACAACTTTTAAGTTTTATGTTTCATAAAAAAAGTCATTAAGTATATTAAAATTTGCTGGAAACAAATATTTTGCATTACACTAATGTCCAGTTTTACATAGTAATTGAAATTTTGTATTTTTTAAACTTTATTTTTACAAAACTTACAACATAAAAGTTGTAGGTATATCTCTTATCTTTCCAACCATAGGTCGTGCATAAATTTTTGACAAAAAATGAGTGAATTATGCCAAAAATAAAAAAACTTTACATAATCACTCGTTGACGGTAAAGTAACGGAAACATGAAAAAATCTAACGGAATAAAGTTTGGGTACATTAGCCGTTGAAAATAAATATTGGATACATAATCCAAAATCTATCAAACATTGAGTACATTAGCCGGAGTTTACCCGAAGAAACAATGTATATTATGAAAGGACAACTTTTATGGAAAAGGATCGATCGATGGCACGTGTGAAGGGAAACGACAACATTCATGAAAGGACTTATTAGTTTATAATATAAAGGTTTATAAATTGAAACTAATATTATTTTAACCGACAAATGTAACATCCCTCATAAACGACAATTAAATGGAGACGACCATAAAGTTAAAACCCAAAAACGACAATTATCTCAACTACCTCGTTGGGGTATTCGATTTTTTTGATAAAAGATAACATATTAAAAAAAAATTGGGTGTAAATTCCAAGTTCTAATAATGTTGATGATTACAAACAATTTAAGGGATTTTTTTTCTTTTTCTTTTTGTAAGATTATAAAGTAAACTATTGTTTCTTGAATTTTATAGATTTTTTTTTTCTGAACCTATTTGCAATCCGAACATAATTTTTTTATTTTCGCGTTTTATCATCACTCATACGTTATGTGTAAAACTTTATTCATCAGCCAGGCCTTTTCTAAGATTGAGCATGCTATATGTGGAGTTCTTATGTGGAGCTGTTTAAGAAAAAAGAAAAAAAAAAAGACATGACCTCTTGAAAAGTTTATCAAAATGTGTATGTGAAGACTGAAGAGAAGTACCTAAGAAGGACTCGTGCTAAATACAGCCTAGCTCATTACGACTTACGAGATACTTTTTTACTATAAGAGAAAAAGTAGGTTAAACTTATTACAATGATCATGATCAATAAATATATGCACGAAGAATATACAATTTCATTCAATTATATGTTTCATTTAGGTACAATTGATTTCTAATAAATGGCCTTTGTTATGAATTTCCTTGCCATTATAAAATCATGATATGATGATACAGTGCAACTTTTCATTCAGACATAATGAAGCTTTCAAGTGAATCTGGTGGAGAATCCTCCAAATTTTCTCTTACGTCATGAATTTCCGATTGAGATCTCTTATCTAATATGTACTGCTCTATTTATTTGGATCATATATAGAGGGACCGAAAAGTACAAATAATTAACGTTACATTAGTGTATATAATTGACTAGGCCCAACCTAGAGACGAGTCATTGCCGTTTTGGAGCATTTTAAGAGGCGTTCACGCTGGATTTATCTTTTTGAGGTCATAACTTTTGATTCGGGTGTTAGAATTAGACTTACAATGTACCGAATAATTTAACAACGTGAAGGCTTGCTCCAAACACGTTAAACTTTAGTGTGTTGCATGTCATTTCCTATTTGTCGTATTGGTTTAAGGTTTCTTTGGTTAGATTGTTTAACTCTAAACCCCTCTTTCGCTAGTTTTAAGCTAGACTTTCAATTTAATTATTTCGCCCAATTTCGCATTCTTGTAATTTTCTATAATTAATCTAGAACTCGTTTGCAAATCAATAAGTGTATGAAGAATCTTAATTGAAATTCATGCATAAAACAATAAAGTTATGGAAGAATCTCTTATAAAATTCCGGTGTGATGATAACAATTGGAATTGTTCGTGTTTCTTCGAACTTCCGCTAGATCAATTACACCCGGACTCGTAAAGTGCCTCGGTGTAAGATATATGCAGATCCAGAAATTTCTATGTCCTGATCTGGTCACTTCCTTATCGCACGAATCATTTTACAGCTATATGTCATTATGAATCATAATTAGCTTCTTAATTAAGACAAACCAACCAACTCCTAATTAATTGCTGTCATCTATATTCTCACCAAATGCTCCTTTTTGTTGTCAAAGTGGTATAACTACACAAATATATGTGTGTGTGTGTATTTATATAAGAAGCTCACTTCCACTAATTTTTCATTACTCTCAAAGCTCTCACTTGTGGGCTTATATCCACCAAAAAGAAATCTCTCAAGAAGAGTGACACAAGAGGAAATGGGAAAGCTTGAGATGTCTCAAAACTTATTTTATGGTTTATTAACCTTACTTGTAATCTTTTCATGCCATGCAACAGCGCAAGAAGTCGGTAAGAAATTATATATATATATATACATACATACATATATATATAAACAAATTACATTTTGATGACAATGTCAAGTATGTAATCATTAATCCTTCTACTTATTAAAACCACACATTTTGATGACAATGTATATTAATTGTGTTTAATATTTGGATGATTTTAGAGGACGAGGGTGGTTTTGATTACTCAGACTTGGGGATGCGGGGTCCCGGCCGGTGGGGCGAAATCCGGCCAGAATGGGGCATGTGCAACAACGGGACGATGCAGTCGCCGATCGACTTGTTGGATCAGAGGGTTCAGATAGTCTCGTATTTGCAAAATCTTCAGAGGAATTACAGGCCTTCTAATGCCACTCTCAAGAATAGAGGTCATGATATTATGGTAAGTCAATATATAAGAACAAAATGGTGCCAAAAATGTGGGAGAAAATTAGAGAAGTATAAAAATATGAGCAATTAATTATCACTCTTTAGTCGACAATTTTTATTCTTCGAAAATTGAATGGACTTTTCAGTAGGTATGATTTTAGTGACGTAATAGTTGCTTTGAAAAGTTGGTACCTTTTTTTGGCAATATTTAATGTATGAGAAGATAATATGATTAATTATTAGCCATTGATGTAGATCTTGCACTCACTATATAGTTTTGCAGTATTGGAGTGTTTTGGACCATTACTTATATATTTTCAGTTTAAATAATATACTTCTGAAAAATTAATTTACGGATTTTTTTTCATGGTTACATAATATATTAAGTCACAAAAATCTTAACCACTATAAAAAGGAATAATTACAGTAAAACTACCTAAGATTCTTCTAAATTGTGTGACATATTTGCAAATTTTCTATTGCGTTGAATAAATATATTTTGTTTTTATTGTTTACGTCGCATTGTATCTCGTTTAATTCTTAGTTTTTTATATATGTGTACACCTTAGATTAATTAACACTCATGTTTTTATATTTTGATATTTTCCATGGTAACAGTTCAAGTTGCCAGCATATGAAGCAACTAATCGAAAATGAAAATTTAACGATTTTTTAGAACTAGACGACTGTATATTGAAAATTTAAATTTGCGCACTCTTCCGCAGTTATCCCTAAGATAAAAAAAAGAAGTTAATTAATACATTTTTTCACGAATTATTTTTGACAAAATAATGAATTTAAATTTGATGCGCCTTCACCAAGAAATAATACCTTTGCGAAGTCTTATAATAATAACTTGTTATAATTTTGTGCAGTTGAGATGGAATTCTACAGATTCTGGGCATCTCTTAATGAATGGCACTCAGTATGTGCTCCATCAATGCCATTGGCACTCGCCTTCCGAGCACACCATTAACGGCAAGAAATTCGATCTCGAATTGCACCTCGTTCACCAGAGCCTCCCGGGCCAGATCGTCGTCATCGGGATCTTGTATCGAGTCGGGAATCACTCTGATCCGTTCTTGGCATCGGTAATAAAACCAGCTACATTGTTTGAGATATAGTATTTTAAAAACAATCCATACAAATTCTTAACTAGTATTTGTCCACGGATAATATTTTTCGGATCTAAATTGTGTAGGTGGAGCAACATTTGGCGGCCATGGCGAATCTGACGGTTGTCACCGGCCAAGAACAGACCGGTCTTGGCATAGTCGATCCGACGATGATAAGATTTCGAAGCCGGAGATACTACCGATACGTCGGCTCTCTCACAGTTCCTCCTTGCACTCAAGATGTGGTGTGGATTGTTGTACAACAGGTACTTTATTTATTTCAGTTTAAATTATCTTATGAATATGTGTATAACCGGCTAAGGTCTTTGTTAAGAGTATCATATATTCATTAGAAAAATCATCATTTTTTTTTTGTTTTGGGCAGATAAGGAGTGTCACACAGCAACAGGTGAATTTGCTACGACTTGCTGTGCGTGATGTAAGTTCAATAATGGTGATTTTTATTTTTATTATTTTCTTTATATATAAATCTGAATAAGCAATCGTCATTTCAATTTTTTTTGGTATTTTTAAAATTAATCATCGCAATATATAAAACTTGGGGCATTATAGCCAAATAGCCAAACTTCAAACACTAATTAGCCAAATAGCCAATGTTTTAATTAATATTGCCAAATAGTCAATTAACTACATTAATAAATCACGAAAGACCGTATTACTCTTTTATTAACGTGTATTAACGTTTATTAACTAAGTTAATTTGTTTAAAATTTTAATCATAATTTTTTATTTTTAAACAAATTAACTTAGCTAATACACGTTAATACACGTTAAAAGGGTATTATAGGTATACAATATTTTATTATACAAGTAAATATTCTTATTTTTAAGAAAAAATAACTTAGTTAATTAATGTTAATACACGTTAATTTTGACTATTTTGCAAAGAAAAAAGAAATGTTAGCTATTTGGCTCATCAAACGTTTCAATTTGGTTATCTCATGCAATATCTCTTAAACTTGTACCAAACTATTTTTTTATTCCAAGCTAACCAAAATTTGACGGGCCTTCTGACCAATTTGTAGTCGTTTTAGAAAGTCGGATTTCATGAAGTCTTATGAAAAGAAAAGAAAAAACCTAAAAATCTTTTGTGTTATGATTTATTATTCGAATGAACAATACTAAACTTAAAACGATTGAGTTATAAAAAATATTAGAAGTTGAAGACTTCCAAACTTTCAGACACATTGTCTGAAAATATTTGACGGTTCTTATTGTTATTTTTTGACACGTGTCATAAAATCGGACTTTTTTTTCTTCACACGAGGGACAATTTGAGTATATTTGTCATAATTCAGTAATTTTAAGTTTAAAATTGTCATTTTAAAGTTACTCCTATACTTTATTTTTTAGCTTAATGAATCGAAAACAGATATATCTTATAGAGAAATTATGGAGTTTAATTTGAATTATTTAAAGTATGACTTAATATATATTTTTGCAGGGCTCGGAGATTAATGCGAGACCGTTGCAACTAAAACATGGTCGATCTGTGCAGCTATGCGAAGATGAAGAAATCAGAAGAAACTGATATATTTATACAGATTAATAATCATGTTTATATAATATATGTTCCATCGGATCGCCTGTGTGCTCGATTTTGTGTATTAATGTACAACCCTATAATAAAATTAATTGTATCATTTTTAACAAAGAGTTATTGTTATAGATAAAATTATTATCTTGAGATTTTTTTTTGTCATTAATCTAGGAACCTATTAATCGTGCTTTTGTAAGCTATTATATGTAGGTTTTCTTTTTTTTTGAGGAGTATTATATATGCTTATAAAGTATAAACATATATATATATTAAAAATATATAACCTTAATAATAGTATATATAATATGAATTATTGTAGACGTAAATATGGGGAGTCGAAAAAGTATAACCTTGAAAAAGTTAAACACAATATAATTTATGGTAGAAATTATTTTATGGAGTTTTTTTCCAAAAAAAAATAAATTGTTTTCTACTTTTTATTTACAATATTTTTCTTCTTCTATTCCTTAGTGTTTCATAATTTTAAAAATTATTCTTTTAGATTTTTGGGTAAAAAAATGCCTTCACATAATGTTTATGACAATTTATGGTAACATTTATTACCGTTTATAATAACGTTTATGACAATTTATGATAATATTTATGACCGTGTACGACAAATATCGGTTATTTTTTAACCAAAAAAATTTAAAAAAAAATTGTAATCAATTTTGAAAACTTGAGAGAATCATAAAAAAAAGAAAAAATAAAGTTCCCTTCAAAAATCATCCACTGTTATGATAATATTTAGGGATAATAGCGGCATAAGTCCTCAACCTTTACTCAACTAGGGCGGCATAGCCCTAACCTCATTTAATAGCGGTATAAGTACCAAAATATGATTTTCATCCATATTTGACTAACAGAAGTAGTCAACGTTTGCGTGGTCAGCTTCTCGTCAACGTGGACGCCACGTAATCCGACATGTCACCATACATGTCATCCTCGCGTCATCAAATTTAATGCAAAATTAATGGCGATTGCATTAAATTTGATGACGCGAGGATGACGTGTATGGTGACATGTCGGATTACATGGCGTCCATGTTGATGAGAAGCTGACCACGCAAACGTTGACTACTTCCGTTAGTCAAATATGGACGGAAATCATCTTTTGATACTTATACCGCTATTAAATGAGGTTGGGGCTATGCCGCCTCAGTTAAGTAAAGGTTAAGGACTTATGCCGCTATTATCCATAATATTTATAACAAAATAATTAGTGCTATTTAGTTTTTAATTGCTTCTCTCTCTCTTGACTGACAGAACAGAACTGAAAAAAGGACAAGAGGCCTCCCTCAATCACTAGGGAAGTGGGAGAACAGTGTCTTCACACGAAGTACCAAACCAAACCAGACCAATGCATACACTAACAACAGGAGGGATGCAAAATCCATGAAAGTGGGGATTTTCCAGGAAAGTTTCAGTCTTGAGAGACCAAAGCTTGAAGAT
Organism: Parietaria judaica; assembly: GCA_954871525.1. Lineage (NCBI taxonomy): Eukaryota > Viridiplantae > Streptophyta > Magnoliopsida > Rosales > Urticaceae > Parietaria > Parietaria judaica. The sequence continues at coordinate 15,181,681 of OX940862.1, forward strand.
CTTCACTTGCTTTCTTGTAAGATTCTTTTTGGCACTCTCTCTTGCGTAACAATGGTTTTGTTTCTGCTCTAAGAAATGGGTCTGTTTCTGTTTTTCGATTGGAATTAGTTTGAGTACGTAGCTAGATTCACATTGCATTCAACGCATCAGTTTCTGGGTTTCTGAGTTTTTGTTTGTTTGTTTTGTTATGCACATTTTCTGGTGTTCTTCTAGATTTTCATTCAGTTCTATGAAATGTTCTTTGCTCTGTTTTCAGATGTGTCATATTCACTTAGTGAGTTTTTGTCGCTCTAGACATTTTGGGCAATCCTCTTATAATAACATTGGGTATTATTACCGCCAGAAAAAATATATTTAACTAACCCATAAATACCCACTTCATCTAATGTGGGTACTTATGCCGTGTTGTACTGTTTATCAATTGACTCTAAACTTTTTTTAATATTGAAGTTATCCCTCAATATCATTTTGTCCCTTGAATTTTCTTTTGTGTCAATTCATTTTCCTTAATTTATCAATATGTATTAGCTTTCTCTTGAATTTTGCATTTGCTCCATACTGTATTATTAAATATGATGAATTTTCCTTGAAAATTTAACGCACAATTCGTAAATATTTAACGAAAATGGAGCATTTCATAAAATTTAACGCAAAATTCGTAAATATATATCGAAAATGGAGCATTTCATACCGATTATACATGAAGTAAAATTAATAAGTTAATAAATTTAAGAGGTAATTAAATAACAAATTCGATGCAAAAAGTTAAGAAAACAATAGAGTGATGATTGGAAAAAAAAAAAAGTAAATATCTTTGGAATGTGATTTTAGTATTACAATACTTGTAGTAAAACGACAGAAATTCCTAATAAACGACATCGTTTCATCACTGAAGTTCATCGTTTCGTGCCAAACAGAATTTCTAACTCCGATTCTTCGCGTGCACATCTATGCGAAGCAATCTCGATATATATATATATATATATATATATATATATATATATATATATATAAACTCCATAGCCAAAACCAGACGAAGCTCGTCGGAGATTAGGGTTTATAGGTCGAGAATCGGCGATTCTCCGTCCATGCATGCAATCGTAGCCATTTGGTTTCCATTTCCGTGCATTTCCCATCGCAACTCGGCCGATTAGGGTTCCGAAACTCGCCGCATTGAGTCGGGAGTCGGTTCGCGCGGCTCTGGTTTAGGGGTTATGGTAACCGGAAGTCGATCAGGTCGCAGGGGAGCTAAGGAGGACGACGATGCCGAGTGTAAGAGCAAGAACAGGAGCGATATAGGCGTGAGCCCGTCGGGCTCCGACACGAGTGCGCTGCGACGGTCGACTAGGGAGACGGTGTCGGCGAGGAAAGAGGTGGGAACTCCGTCCCCGTCGCCGAGTCGGAAATCAGAGCGGGTTGTGAAGCTGACGGCGAATACGCCGTCACCGGGAGGGAAGGCGGGGAAGCAATTGTCGCCGAGTCCTCTTCGGCGGTCTGACAGGGTTAAGGGCTCGTCGTCGAGTTCCCCCGGAGAGAAAAAGGCGAGCAAGAGCCCGAACGCGGAGGCGAAGAAGCGGAATACGGTGAAGGAGAAGATTGTTTCGCTACTGAACTCGGAGACCGAAGAAGTTCAGAGCCCAGATGTACGGCCTGTGAGGAAGACCGAGAAAACAGCCAAGTTCAAGGCTTTGCTCAAGAAGAAGCTTGCAAAAAAAGGTAATTTATGTTCCTTAGCTTGCTATTTCAATCTTCAAGCCATTGTTGTAGTGCTGTCTAGTCATAGATTATCAGGAGCATTGTTATCTCGAGCTGTTTTGTTTATGATTTTGGATAACCAGGAAAAAAGAAGAAGAAACACGTTCAAGATTTGAAGAGTGCGGATATGAAGGATCCGATTGTTTTGGAGGCTGGATTTCGCACCCCCACCAAGGAATTAGAGAAAGAAAGTGATGGTGGGAATGTACAGTCGAGCCCGGGTATGAAGCCTGGTTGTATGGAGGCAAATTTCGAGGCTGAAAACGATCATTTGGCGCCGCCGGCTGATTGGCTGACTGTAAATCTCGATATTGGACCTGAGAATGTACTTGTAAATTGCTCAGAAGTGGAGAAAGAGAAGGAATCTGCGGAACAGATTGGCCTGAAAAGTGGGCAGGGAACGGTATCGTCTAGCAGGAAAAGAATCATGCTTGATGCGGGCTCTGATACATCTGAAGCAGCTGCAAGTAAAAGAGTCTGCACCACGCCGTTGCCATCAATTGAGAAACTGAGGTATTTATTAATTGCTAAACCACTTGTTTGTAAATCTTAATCTAATTGTTCTTCGTAGGAAATCGTTTTTAAAACAGACCACTTTCACCTTTGCTGAGAACGTGTCATTGACATAAAAGAGAACGTTTGAAGAGAATATACAACGAAATGTCAAGCTACTTTACGATACCCAAATCGTTGTATTTTGATGTCTGAACTCTGCAATTTCATTTAGTAGAGTTAAACTTATAACTAGCTGCGCATATTTTCAGCGTTGATCTGGAGTCAAGAGAAACGCTTTCTTCTTGCAACGCTGAGGTCTGGTTTTTCATTCCTCGTTATTTTTTCACCGTTCTTTGCCATTAACTTCTGGTTTTTGGTAGTCGAAGTCCCTTACTTATTAGATTTTGTGCTATACTCTAAATTTTTATGTCTTAATTTTCGTGGGAAATAATTTCTCAAGATATTAAGATAATGGAAAAAGTTGAAAAAAAGGAAAATAAAGTAGATTTACATTATTTGGGTGAGTATTAATTTTGGTTGATAACTATTTTAGTTGATTGCCGTCGTTTCTTTCGTTGGATTGCATTAGGATAGAGGAGAACAAGAAGCCAGTGTTGCTGAGAAATGCGACAACTTAAAGCAGATAAACGAATCTCTTGTGAATCTTCAAACAGTTGATGACCAAAATACATGTTTCACATGCAAGCGTGGAGGAAAGCTGTTGTGAGTTCCCGTTACTATTTGCATTAAGATTCTTGCACCGCTCTTCAATAACCTAAATTAAGTGGTAGTTAGTCTGTGATAGCTTATAGTTCATTGGTAGTATCTGTACTAATTGGGATTTAAACACCAGGTGCTGTGAGGGAAGAGGCTGCACAAAGAGCTTTCATCTTTCTTGTTTAGATCCTCCCATGGAAGAAGATCCTCTTGGAGTTTGGCACTGCCTCGATTGTGTCAAGAAAAAGTTGGAATTTGGTGTGTACTCGGTTTCCAATGGAATAGAGTCGATCTGGGATTCTAAGGAAGACAGCATGTTAGATGTCAATGGTATGGAAAGTTATTTCGGTCTTTGATTTTTAATATTTTACCAATTCTATTATTTCTAAATAACTTTTTTTTGGATTCTAGGATTGACCAAAGAAAGGTGCTTCTTTGTTAAGTACAAAGGCCTGTCACATATTCACAATAATTGGATTCCGGAAAGTAAGCTGCTACTTGAAGCCCCGTCACTTGCGAAATCGAACAGAAAAAGCCAGGTCCGTAATCCTTGAAAACTGCTTGTCTATACAAAAAAATGTACATATAGTCGTGCATGCTATTTATTTTCCTTAATTAACGTTGCTCTAACTTTGTTTTGGTTCACATTTTATATTTAACAGCTTGATCGTGCAACTTAGTAACATTTTATTTTTACTTAACAACTCCATGAGAGGAAATGAAGCAATTTTAGGGAATCTGGTATCTATATGGTCTCGTTTTCATTTTTTCTTAATAGCCAAAATTACGGGGAAACTGATGATAAATCCACATGGTCACTAATTACTTCTATAATGGTTTTTTTAATCTTCAGGCTGTAAGTTGGAAGCAAGAATGGACTGTACCTCATCGTTTATTGCAGAAACGATTGTCGGGAAAAAATGTAGAAGCCTGTTGTGAGTGGCTTGTGAAGTGGCGTGGTCTTAATTATGAGCATGCCTCTTGGGAATTGGACAACTCTTCTATTTTTAATTCCCCCGAAGGTCAATCTCTTGTGAAGGACTACGAAAATCGACGCAAAAGGGTGAATAAGGCTTTTAACTTTATAAGACACTATTGTTGTTAGTGCTTGCTAGTTTTTAAAATTGATTGATAATGCTAGTGTTAATCTTAATTTTCTTGTAGATTACCGAGCGGAATAACTGTTCGTCTGAGAAATCATCACAGTCTGGAAGATTGCATGCATCAGATAATAATCAGGATTATGTCAACAGGCTGCATGAATTTTGGCGCAAAACCCAGAATGCAGTTGTTATTAATGAACATGCCAATGTATGGAATTTCGTTTCGGCTAATCAAATTCCCTTTTATTTATCTTTTTTTCCTGTCATATGTATTTATATATCTGTTTTACAGGAAAGAATCTCAAAGGTGATTTCACTTGTCCAATCATTTCAGACCAATCATTGTGGGCCATTTCTCATCATCGCATGCGCATCATCAACCGTGCTTCGTTCATGGGATGATGAGTTTCTTCAGTTGGCACCTTCTCTTAATGCTGTGGTATACAGTGGAAACATAAATCTTAGAAAAAGTGTACGAAATGTGGAATTTCCGTACATGCAAGCTCTTATTACGACCCTTGAAATTATAAATGAGGTATTTTTATTTTTTAGCAAAATCCTAGCAGTTAAATTTGTTAAGAGCTCCGAGACTTATTTTATTTTTCCCGATTGTGCAGGATCTGAACGTCTTGAGGAACATACAGTGGGAACTAATTATAACCGATGAGCTCCCAAGTAATAATATATCTTCATATTGTGCCCAAATCAAGGTTTTGACCAGGAAAAGAAAGCTTCTTGTTGTCAGCTCTCAACTGAAGGTTTTATTTCACTCTCTTCCGTCTTTTTATTTATTTATTTCAGTTTATTGGTTGATTTAAATGATACCAAGAGACGACTAAAATTAAAATATGTTATTTTCTTTTATTCCGTATCCTAAGACGACTTTTTAGTTTGTAATTTACTAATTTCAGTATTTTAATTAAAGAGAATCGCTATTCTATCTTTCACTTTTCCAATTGGTTTCTTGAGCTATTTTACGGATATGGCAGGAAAATACTGCTGATTACAGTAACTTGTTGTCTCTGCTTGAAGAGCATAACGATTCCCCAAATAGTGGATCAATTGACAACATTGCGACATTGAAAGAGAAGCTTTCAAAGCATATTGTATGTCGTTGGAAGCCAGATTTCTCAAGATTCAAAGAGTATTGGGTTCCGATACAGATGTCGAATCTTCAGGTTGAGCAGTATTGTGCCACTCTGATCCGATATGCCGGCATACTTTGCTCTGCTAACAAGCACGATTCTGCTGGAGCACTCCGTGACGTTCTAAGATTAAGCCGAAAGGTCTCTATTTACTTATTATGGCTTCTTTGCTAATCAAATGACTCGTCTCTTATCTAAATGTGTCTCGTTTGATAAATAAAATCAAGTAAATGTGCGTAAGAAAAAAACTGTCATGTATATAAATAAAATCAAGTAATTGTGTGTATGAAAAAACGGTCATGTAGTTAAAAACCTAAAACATCATCATTCCTTGAACTTACCGCCGTGTATTGTTTTTCACCTTTAAACTTTTTAGGTTGTAATACTATTACATCTTCCTCTCAACGTTAAGGACTTTTTTTGTTCCTTTCTATTTTTAAAAAATTACGACGATTTTGCATTCGGAAACAGAAACGGTGATTTATTGGGGGGAAAGTTGAAATTGTTTAAAACTGTTAAAAAAAAGGTTTATTATTGTCGAACTGATATGGAGTGAAAGTTCAGCGGGACAGATAATATTTATTCTCATAAACTATGTCTGATTTAAACTATTGGCATCTCTATGGTCTTCTATTTCAAATTATATTAATTTCTACTTGATGTTTTTGTTGGCAGTGCTGTGATCATCCATACATCGTGGACGTGAATACCCCTGAAGTTCTTTCTAAGACCATGCACATATCGGAGTATTTAGAGTTTGGAATAAAAGCAAGTGGCAAGTTTCAATTCCTCGATGTGATGCTTATGGAGATGAAGAAGCAAGGCTTAAGAGTGCTCATCCTTTTTCATGTACATCACTGTCTGGTATTTTTTCCTCTGATTTGTAAATAATCTACTCGAGGATTTATGTGTGTGCAAATTAAGCGAAGAGGAGGAGAAATATTCTCTGATATTATTTATTTAACGAAGGTATATGTACATATAGCGTCTAGAACCGACAATTGGTCAACTGGGTTTTAGTGATACAAGTAATAACCTTCTATAAACATCTCGATGCCTAAGATACAAGACTAATATATGTAGGTCGGAAATAATAATCTAGTCGTAAACTAATCACACTAGCTGTACAATCTTTAGTAAAATTTGTGTTTTCTCTTATCCATGTTTTGTTTTCAGTTTTCTTTTTGTTTTACCAGAAAGCTTATACACAATGGTGTGTGTTTATTGTGTTTTTTTACTTGTTAATTAAGATGTGAATAAATTAATACTTCCAGATATGTGTTTTTATTCTGACTATTGAATTAAATAACTGTAAAAGGAGTTGGGAAAAGACTCCATAGGAGATATTTTGGACGATCACCTGCGCCAGAAATTTGGACCGAATTCTTTCGAACGTGTTGAGACGGGAATCCAACCTGCTAAGAAACAGACAGCTCTCAACAAATTCAACAACAAGGAGAATGGTCGATTCGTGTTCTTGCTCGAAGCCCGTGCTTGTCTTCCCAGCATAAAACTATCGTCTATTGATATGGTCATAATATTTGGCAGTGACTGGAACCCGATGAACGACATGAGAGCGTTGCAAAAGATCAGTCTCGATTCGACGCCAGAACGAATACCCGTATTTCGATTATACACGACTTTTACGTTGGAAGAAAATATTTTAAGCTTAGCAAAGCAAGGGAGAATTATCGAGAGCAACGTGCAAAACAGAGTTTGGAGTACCAGTCACATGCTTTTAATGTGGGGTGCCTCACATCAATTTCAGACACTGGATAAGTTCCACCGCGATAATACAAATTTATCCTCTCCAAGGGAATTGATAAATAGCACGTCTTCAAAAGAATCAGTTAAGGAGATTTTGCAAATAATATCTTCCGATGAGCCAAAGAGCTCTTCGATTGTTTTGACCGTCGAAAAAGTTGGAGGAGCTTACCAATCGGGTTTTTCTTTACCGGGAGAGCTAGAAAATAAAGGCTTGGATGAGGGAAAGCCACATATTTTTTGGACGAAATTGCTCGGAGGAAAACATTTTCAGTGGAAATATCTTTCTTGTTCCTCTCAGAGGAACCGAAAAAAAGTAAAGTACTGTGAAACAGATTCCGCGAGCAACGAAACTAGCAGCGAAGTAGTCAAGAAGCGGAAAAAGGTTGTAAAAGAAGGTTAGTATCTGATTTTGATACGAAATTTTGTGTTCCTAAAATCATTTTGTTATTTTTCTGAAACCAGCTCGTGTTTTCTAGGGGATCTTGGGACTGATTCCTCGCCGAGGTCGCCTGCTTCCAGAAACAGACCTGAAAATGAAGATTCCGTTTCTACTTCTCATCCATTGGGTGATGTCTCGGACGTACGTCGGAACTACAAATTTGATACTGAGGAGCGCAGGGAATTGCGTGAAACACAAAACAGTCTTCATCTTTCCTTGAAGCCGGGGATATTAGAACTTTGCAAGCTATTTAAACTCACGGTAGGAATTTTTTTAGTATGATCTTCCTCTTACCCTATTCTTCAATATAAAACTTTGATGTAAGATTGTCGATTCTGGTCATATTAGATGCACTTATTTTGGTATTTTAGATTCATTTCTTCAATAATCTTTTTATTTTTTATCTTCGCGTGCAGGAAAATGCTGAGGTTTTGGCTGTGGAGTTTCTTGAATATATGCTGAATAACCATCTTGTCGAGTCGGACTCACCAGCAACAGTAGAGTCTTTTCAGATATCAGTGGTAAGAACCCTGATAAGTTCAAAATCTAATACTTGCTTGAACTACAGCTTAAGTTTTTCTAAAAACCTCAATACATAATTGATTAGTCCGTGTATGTCAGAATCGATATTCATTCCACTAAAATTTGGTATTATGATGTCATTTTTTACTATGTAAGCATATACTCATATACGTTTATGTGATTGCATTCATGTATTGTCAAGATTACGTTCATATATGTAATTATAAGTGCCTTTTTCAGTGTTGGACTGCGGCTTCTATGATGAACCTGAGGATTGATCACCGAGAATCGGTAGCCCTAGCAAGGCAGCATCTGAACTTCAAATGCAGAACAGAAGAAGCAGAATTTGCGTATTCTATGGTTAAGTGCTTCAAGTCAATCTTCAATTACCGAACCGGAAAACTCCCGGCGGATTTTCTACCCTCTTCAGACCTGACACCAGAACTATCTTTAGCGGAGACTGACGTTTGCAAGTCTATAAACCAAATCCGGAAGAAATCTGATAAGAAGCTGAGTAAACTCATAGAGAATCAAGAGGAAGAGAAGAAGAAGTTGATGAGCTCGTACGAGGGGGAGAAGCTGCGGATCGAGAACACACTGAGGAAGGAGAAAGTCGTGATAGGTGCTTGCTTTGAGGATTGCATGTCGATGAGGTTGGACAAACTTAAGTTGGCGGATAGATCTGCTGCTAAGGGGTTGCAAGATCTTGAGAATAAGAGAAACGAGTCGCTAAAGGATCTTGAGGTTAAGCACGTGGCTGCAAGAATATTGATTCAGAAACGTGGGGCCCGCTGGGTGGAATCGATCAAAGAGTGGGCGCGTAGAGAGCTTTTTGGCAAGACATACGTCGGTTCAACTTGTCATTGGCTGGAACCGGAGGCTGAAGAAGTGACTCTTGATGGCACCGACAATCATGTCTCCGGTGATGAACAGCTCCCGGTGGGTACGGCCATAAATGTGCCGGAGAAGGATGCCCAACCAGAAGTCGTGGTGATTCAAGTCTCCTCCGATGAGGAAATGAACCCTAATTCTGGGTGTGAACTTTCTGTAAATGACCAAATTACTGACGTGATGTCAGAAAGTGCAGATGATCTAAAAAATGAAGAGACCGGTGAAATTCCAGCTCAGCAGGATAGAGAGAATGCTGCAGAGGGAGAAGCCCATTCATCAGTGCCTGAAGCTTCTCAAAGGGTTGATCATAATACCGAAAATAATTGTGAAATGCCAGCGCAGCAGGACATAGTGCATGCTGCAGATGGAGAAACTGTATCATCAGTGCCCGAATCTTCTCAAATGGTTGATCGTAATACTGAAGAGATCGGTGAAATTTCAGCTCTGCAGGATAGAGAGAATGCTCCAGAGGGAGAAGCCCGTTCATCAGTGCCTGAATCTTCTCAAAGGGTTGATTATAATACCGAAAATAACTGTGAAATGCCAGCTCAGCAGGACATAGTGCATGCTGCAGATGGAGAAACTGTATCATCGGTGCCCGAATCTTCTCAAATGGTTGATCGTAATACTGAAGAGGGTGAAATTCCAGCTCCCCAGGATAGAGAGAATGCCGCAGAGGGAGAAGCCCTTTCATCAGTGCCTGAATCTTCTCAAGGGGTTGATCATAATACGGCAAATAATTGTGAAATGCCAGCTCAGCAGGACAGAGTGAATGCTGCAGACGGAGAAAATGTATCATCAGTGCCTGAATCCTCTCAAATGGTTGATCATAATACTGAAGAGACCGGTGAAGTGCCAGCTCAGCTGGACAAACTGAACGCCGCTGATGGAGAAACTCCGTCATCCGTGCCCGAATCTTTTGAAAAGGTTGATCGTATTACTGAAGCGGGCAGTGAAATGGTAGCTGAGAAGGAAGTGAATGCTGATGCAGAGGCTCATCAGGAGTCGCCTCATGTAGCCTCGTCCTCTGCTATGCCCGCAACCGCATTGGATGATAGCAATGTGGTGCCACCTGATCAGGTATGTCTCGGCTTAGATAGTTTGTCCATTTTTAATATTGATATTTTGTATATCATCATCTATAATGCTAGACGATTCATTTAGATTTTACGGTAGATGTCATGTGATATAGGTAAAAGTTAAACATGATCGATCGTTGCATTAGCCAACAAATATTTAGTCGGTAGAAATTAAGCAGATTAAATATTAGTTGTTAATAGGTTACATAATGACCGATTAGTGAATCATTAATTTTAAGGGCCTTCTAAACCCTAGTGACAATAATTAATGCACCAAACAAAGCTTAACTCTCTCTGTTTATTAATTAATCAATCGCTGAAAATGTAGTTGTCGCTACCCACGTCTAAATTTATAATTATTTTTAATTTTTTCTGTAAATATTTAGTTGAAAACTATATAAAGAATGACGAGGTTTGAATATCTCTCTTCTGCCATCTTTAATCAATTTCCTAAGCTCTTTCCGAAACGTTCTGATTTTTTCAGCCGGTACAAGAGACTGAAGCACAACTTCAAGATGCCCCAACACCGACATTATCCTCACAAGCCGAAAACCTTGCGGTCCCACCATCTGGTGCCACTCTGACAGAAGAAATTGAACGGCCGAGAGATGATCAAGTTCCGATTGCTCAGATAGTTTCTAATCAACCGATCATGTCGTTAAATCCGCCGGTATCACTTCGCAGCGATATCATCCCTTCTGGGCCGTCAGGACAGATTCCTCCCTCCTCGAGGCCCATGTCAAATGCTCGAGAATTCAACAACCGCTTGCCACTAGCAAGCTTTCCCGTTGGACCCTCCTTGCTGCCTTCCGCCCCCAACCCGTTTCAGAGGGAATGTGATAAATTAAACAGGGAATACGAAAACATCAGGAAAATTCACGATGCTATGGTTTGTCCCACTTCTTGAATTCTTTTAATCTTTTTAATTATTTTATTTCGCTGACTCTATTTTCTTGGTCTATGCAGAATCTTCAACTAGAACCTGACTACCAGAAGGAGTTAAGCGAGTTTCTGGAGCAACTCAACAAGAAGTATGAGCTCAAGAAGCGCGAGCTGGGTTCTAGTTTCTCGGTTAAAACGAGGGAATATAAAGAACGCCTTACCGCAGTGTTGACTAGCCAGCAGTTGGCCGATGCGTTCCAGATTAGATGTACGGACAACAAGCAATCCGGTAGAGCAGTAATGCAACAAGGTGCAAATAGTAATTTCACTCAGTACCCAATTCAGCCCCCAACCCAGCAAAATGCACCGAGGAATCGTCACGTCTCTCCAGCACCGGAACAAACTCCACCAACCACTTTCATCCAGGTACCTCCTACAATTCAGCCATCTACCCAACAAAACACACCAAGGCGTCATCACATCACTCCGGCTCCGATACCGGAAAGGACCCAGCCGTCCAATTCTGTTCAGGTACCTCGTACAACTCAGCCACCTACGCAACAAAATGCAGCAAGGCTTCATCACATCTCTGTGGCTTCGGTACCCGAACGGACCCCGCCAACCACTTCCGTTCAGGTACCTACCCAACAGAATGCCCCAAGGCTTCATCACATCTCCACGAATCCGGTCCCAGAACGGACCCCGCCGAACACATCCTTTCAGGTACCTCGTGTCGCCACTCTTCCCGTACCGGCGACTCCCCAGACAAGAGCCACGAGACCACCTCTTATCGGATCGCTGTCGTCGTATGCCAACTCAACCCAACAAAGTAGTGGTGGGCTTCGTTCCCGACCGCCGCATCTCCGGGGAACTTCATCAACACTTCCCTCTTTACCAATAGCGTCTCAATTACTGCCCCATCCCCCAATTTCCGCGGAGATTCCGGTCATTCCCATCTATGTTTCAGATGCGCCTCGTAGGGCCGACCGAGGCTCTGCAGGAAGATTGAACGACGTAGTTTGTTTGTCTGACGACGACTAGGTGGCTTTTCCTGATAGGATTAGACTTTAGAGTGCCCATTTTTTGAAAATCATCATTAAATACAGTGCGTGTATATAGTATATACTATGGTATATATAGTATCATAAGCTAGTAAAGACCTTACTCACCTCCCACAACATACCAATAGCAAGCTACTATTAATATTATCAAAGTTTTTTTAGTGGATAAAAATTAATATAAAAAAAAAACCTTACATAAAGCTTCTAATTTAAAATTCAAAAAAATAAATAAAAAATCATGGGCATTGTACGATTAGAAAAATTGAACGCATTATAAACAATGAAAATTTGAAAAGTAAGCTGAAATTTATGACACCAAAATTATGTACGCCATTCATGTTACTTTCCATCTAATTAGGAATTCAACTTCAAACTTAGACTTTGAATGTTAATTAGAATATAAAAAATGGTATTTTGTTTATGTCCAAATCCACTACCTCTTTTTTTCATTTTTTATTTTACACAAACTTCTTCCTTGTGTGTGATAGCTTTTGAATTTGCATTTTAGTCAAAATCTTACATAATCCATATATATTTTAGTGTATGGACTGTCATATATAATCAGCATATTTTTATTCATAATATTTTCCCTTGCATATCTAGTAACATAATACCAGATTTTTATCTTCTTTTTTTTACCACTTCGAAATTTTTTTACCCTTCTGAATCGAACCAGGTCCTCGTTCAAGTTCCGAAAAGTCAAGTTCTTCTAAACCAAGAATCAGGCCTCTCCGGTCCGGTAAATCTACACTGAGTTTTAACATGTTTCGAAAACATTCAAAAAAATTAATAGACTTAATCTGAACTTAAAATATATCTTACATAAATCATTAAAGATATAGAAGTATATTAAATCATTTTAAAGAAAATCAGACCAGTTTGGTTTTTGAAAGACTCGCTTCGGTTAGGTCTCTTTTCGGGGCCGGCTTCGCCCAAAATCAAAATTTGGAGACAAAAACTTTCTCCACTGTTTACTGTTATTTTATTCAACATGGCATTCAAAGAAAGAGAATTGGAAGTGGTCAGTTAAAGGCACATTTTTAAAAAGAAATATAAACAAAATTACTAAAAAAAAGATAGAGCCTGTATAAATTCACTATGTGTTGAAGTGTTTGTTTTGTTTTCTTATTCTTGTATTGATTGATATCACAAGATAAGTAAGAACAAAAAATAAAAGGCCAACCAATAGTAGTAATTTTCTGAAGATTTATAAATACGAAATCGGTGAATTTTTTTAGAATAATGCGAAATAAACGAAGCAAATAAATTTAAAACAAATAAGAATAAAGACTTCATGACTGGGCAGTGTCTCGATGGCATGAAGTTCCAAGACTATTTGTTTCCTTTCCGGTCCCGAGCCTCCAAGAAAGCGAGGGTTGTGACGTCGGGATAAGATGTTTACCGAATTTTTGGTCAATTTAGTTTCAAATGTGTTTAGGGTTAATCAGATCCTTATTTAATTATCATGAAATGAGTTTGTGTCTTATATTTTACTCATCATATGCTTTTACGTACAACTAAGCAACCAATTTTGACAACTATCATGTATATTATATAGGGTTATTACGGGCAAAAGCATCCAAGTTGTTCGAAATAGGGCGGCGTAGAGCCAACTTAAAATAGTTATGGCAAAAGTATCTAAGTTCACCTTTTTTTGTGAATTAATAGACCTCATTTTTGTTAGTTTTTATTACTATTTCCGTTAGTGATGACATCAACAACACAAATAGCAGTGCTATTGAGGAGATGAACTTGGAATTCTAGAGAGAAAATGAGAAGAAAAAAATAAGAATTTGCATTGTGTTTCTTTAGGGAAGAATTTGTGTCGTGATGTTCAAAGAACTTGAATTTACATACAAGTTTATTTTGATGTTCGTGGGTTCAATCGTTTGAGTTTATTTATTTCATTTGCGTTGACATCATCACTAACGGAAATAATAATAAAAAAAACTAACAAAAAAAATAGATGAGGTCTACTGATTCACCAAATAAAAGTGAATTTGAATACTTTTGCCACAACTTTTTGAAAGTTGGCTCTATGTCGTCCTATTTCCGAACAACTTGGGTACCTTTACCTGTAATAACCGTATTGTATATATATATATATAAATATCTCAGCAAATATAATATAAGTATCACAAACTTATATATAGACCTTAATTTGTTTAAAACTTTATATTGTTCATGCATCACACCCTGTCATGGCGTAGCCCATATATATATATATATATATATATATATATATATATATATATATATATATATATCGAAATTTCAAGCTTAGCTTAACCTTAATAATGATCTCTTTTTTCTATGTTTCTCTCATCTTATGTCATGCAATATCTCTTTATCCACGTCAATATATATTATAGAAAACTCCGAAATACATAATTAGCACATGACCCCATCACAATGAGGATTTTTGTTATTTACACCACTCTTTAAAAAAGTATGCCTAACTACTCCCTTGAACATGAACAAATTACCCACTCTCGTATGCACGTTATTTTTTTATTTATTATTTTTTTATACTGAACTGACATTATTGATCAAGATTTTTTTTTTTTGAGGGAATGTGTGCTCGTATTATAAGATATATTCGCACTGTATGAACATGTGGCATTACTGGCCGCAATTTCATTCATATACAATTCATGCGTCTCGTTGGTATCGAATCCAAGATCTCTCGTGGAGTCGTGTACTGTGTTTAGTAGGCCAAACAAACTTAGTTCTCATAATATTGATATGCACGCTTTTAATTTTGTAATTTAGCCTTATTTAAAATTGTATTTAAATGATGTTAGTGTTAATATGTAACAGAAAATTAAATGATGTTAATATTTAACAAAAACTGATTTTGACTGGGCTCTTAGGGGATAATAGACAAAATTATTGTCTAATCAGGAATATAATACAGCGTTGGACTGGAGGTGAGCAGTCAAATATATATTATTGGCAAAACAAAATACTTGCCTAATAGGGATTTTTTATTCTTATGATAAAATTTTGAGAAAATAGCTCCATAAACATCTTTTAAGTCATTCAAAGTTAAAAGTTAATATTCCTAAATTTAAAAGTTGTAACAAAAATATTAAAGTTTTAAAAACTACGAATCTATTCTTTTTTTATACCATCACTGTCAAGACGTTAAATGACACGAATGACGCATTGATGATGCTACATTATGACCGCATTTCAACTATTTTTTTATTTTTTTATTTTATGTTTTTTCAACATGAACCACCAATTTAGTCAAATTTTCATGTTCTGAAACATTACAGTTGTGAAGGAAAAGATCTTTGGTTGTACACATTAGTAATACATGGAATTTTGATTGAAAATGGTAATGACGTAGTATTATTAACGTTTCACACGAGACATTTAACGTATGGGTAGTGACGACATTAAAGAAGGCCTAACAAATTTTGACTTCTTAACACTTTAGGTAATTTTAAGGGTATATACGCTGTTGTTTTCTCTAAAATTAATTTAACTTGCTGGCTTTTTAAAAGAAAAATTATGACGTAAGAAATCAAATTTCTTTATGTGTTTTTTGAATCGTAAGAGGCTAAGATTTTGCAATACATGAATTGAACTCATATGGTATAATGCCTCTCTGGCTATATAATAAAAATGTCAATAGATCACACTTCATGAAGTTATATTATATATTATAATATATATAGGTTCAATTCTTTAATTCAAAAGCTGTTATTCCCCATAAGAAAACATGAAACCAAAGCGACCCAACATAGTGGATTCTTTTAACTTCTTTTGAGACCAAAATGATTTAGTATTTTATGGTCTTACCTCATCGTGATTAATTATAATATAAGTATCTAAATTAAATATTTGGTCTGTTTAAACAAATAGGGTTTCAGCACGAGTATTGTTTACTATAAATTAATTATATTATGAATTAGGATCCATTCCATTATATATCAACTAAGCTCCTATACTTTTGGCGGGGCTACCATTACATTGTTTATTTTCTTTTACTTCTCTTTTGATTATAATCTGTATCTTGTTCTTAAAATTGCCATACTTTTTGAAGCAAGTCAACATTAAAAGGCAGGAAAAGAAGGCTTTAATACCAAGGAAAACACCCCATTCATATTGTCTTTCACTTTTAATTAGGGCCATAATATACCTCTTATTAAGGTAGGGATTAATGGGTAAATGAATATTGTCTGATATATACTTAATTTAAGATAAGAAATACATTAGACATATACATGTGATCATATACACGAGTGAGTAACTTGGTCCTCAATTGGTTTTTACTAATATTATTGCCATAAAACCGAAAGCAACGATACCGAGGTAAAAACTATTCTAACCAATTTCTTAATTTTAGGTTTTTATTTTAGTTCACTATGTATATGACAAAATAAAAGCTATATATTGGTAGTAATTTATTTAATTTTTTCTTACATTAAAAAGGCAACGAGTACCATTTAGCTAAAAAGGGCGGCGATTTCTTGCGCATTTGTCGATTTTTAAATAAAACAAAAAAATGTGACAGTGAATTATTCGCATGTTAATGTTTTTATTTTATTTTAAGTTTTGGTTTTTTTATTATTATTATTTACACCCTTAACGAGCATGAAAAATATTTGAGTAAATTATGAAAAGAAATACTTTTTATAATTGTGGCATTAAATCTCCAATTTTATTGTTATTAACAAAGCATACACATGCAATAGGCTCTTGAAAAAAGAAAACTATATATATATATATATATATGTATATATATACACACACACACAAAGTGAAGTAGGGTCGTATTTTAATAAAATAAAAAAATCATGCAAAATTTTGACTATATGGTTTTATGGTGTGTGAAATTGATTTAATCAAAGAAACATATAATAGTAAAAGTCCCTGCAAAAGCTTTCATGCTATGACTAGATCACGTAGATTTCCATAATTTTTGCAAGCAAGTACGACACTTTTCTTTTTCTTTTGCTTTATACTTATAGACTAGCTAGGTTTACCCTATAGTTTGTGAATTCAGTAAATAAATATTAGTTACATACTTGTAGTTTATAAATAAATAAATAACTTTGCTTCGCATCTTCTTTCTTCGAGTATTCGCCTTGACTCGCTCATTTTTAACGCTATCTGCAAAAGGAGGATGAATAAGTTGAACCCTAGCAACTTTTGCCCACCTATTAAACATTTATTTAATTCGTTATCAAAGATCTATGCTTTTATAGTATTGAATTGATAAACATATTTTTGGTCAAGTCATGGATTAAAAAATGTGACATTATTTTTTTACTGGAGGGATCAGGATATTTTCTCAATGTATAGGCATTATTAACTTCAGTTACATACATATACAATTACTCAAGTTTCAACTTACCGAACTTGTCGATAAATCGCTTGCCGTCTCGACGGATCAATCGATAATTTACTGGATTATCGACGGAAAACTAATAATACTGTAGCTTACCGATTACCGATCTTTTCGATGATTATCGACGGATTATCGACACTTATCGAGGATTATCGATGAAAAATCACTAAAACATTTTTAAGAATATATTTACTAAGTATATAATGTTGATAAAAACATTAAAAACGCCAAAAATAGAATCCTTTCATACTTAAACATAGGTAAATAAAATATAGTCTCACTCTCACATATGTAAATAAAATCATCGAAAAGTGCAAAATTTCTTGAAAAATACATATTCTTGTTATTTTTTAAGATGTTTGCCAATTTTCGAAGATTATCGAAGATAATCGTGGAAAAATCGAACCTTGCAATTACTACCTCTACATCTCGTTGGAATCAAATTCAAGACTGCTCGTAGAATCGTGTAGTGAGCTCATCGCTAAGTAAAACAAGCTTGGGATCATTTCTCTTCCGCAAAAAATATTTGTTATTGATTTAAGCTTCCGAGTTTCACAACATTTTTTTTGCAATATTCTGCGAGGTTTTTGTATATAGACGTACAAGAAAAATTTGGAAGTGTTTTGAAACAATCACATGTGATTTGGTGTTAAATATTCATATGTGTTTTTCGTGGGACCTATGATTGCTATATATATGGATAAGGATTTGACGAAACAAACACAAAGCATGTTATATTATTTGCAAGTTGCAAGAGCTTGCCCTATTATCGAAGTTAAATTCTTGATTTACAACGCTCGAAGAATCTTCACTGTTTTGTTAGGGTCCATGGGAAACACTCCAATTGGCTCCATCTCAATACTCACATTTCATATTATAATATAACTCATTTTTAAATATTAACGAGCTAAACACCACTAAATTTTAACATTAGATAATAAAATGCTATGAACTCAAAACATAAAGTATTTTTGCGCAAATCTCCCATCTAAAGTGATTATACATCGTCACATATTATGGGGTATAATAGATAAAATATTTATGAAAATAAATTGCTACGGGACTCGAGCAGAGGGCGCGGCTGACCATTCCCGTCAGCCTCTTTATCAAAACAAAAACAAAAATAATGTTTTTTATATTTAGAAATAACGTAAGGCCAAAAAATTGGGAACGAGTTGACCGTTCTTATTATCAAAACGGGCGGCTGGCCTAATTATTTCCAAAGGCTGGATAATCAGTGGCATTACGAATATGCCCGCCGTAGCATTACTTGTCCAAGAATAGTTACTACTGTCGTAAATAGATATTGTAGATTGTTCTTGTTTCTTGTTCTCGGGTTTTTGTCGGACTTAAAACATTTTTATTTGTTAATTAGTTATCAAACAAAGGTCATTACACTAGATTATGGACTATTTTGAATTAATTAAAGAATTAAACCTCGAATAACTATGCTAATTACAATAGTCTAAACAAAATAAATTCACAAGTTGATGTTTTCTTTCATTTTTTGACCTTTTTGAGGTTGCTACTTGGAAGAATATGAGGTACAAATACCAAAACTTAAAATTTAAGAGCCCAAATACACCAACATGTAAAAGTTAACATAAATCTAGATGACTAATAATGTTGATAAACTTGCTATATTATAAAGTTTTTTTACAAGTCATAATTACTTTGAGTTGTTATATGATAAATTAGCAGTGGTTTTTTCTTTCTTATTTAATTGTTAATACAATAAAACAATTTTTTTTTACAAATATAGTATCTGAAAAAAGCTAACATAACAGAATCTTAAGCCTATGCTCCTGTCAATATAACGTGTATTAGACTAGCTAATTAATCATAACATGTCCTTTAATACGACAAATAATCAAATAAATAAAATCACTAGTTATATTTATTAAAAAAAAAACTAAAAAAACTCATGCACGTGCATCAGATACCACATTGTCGCTCACGTGTTTGTATTTCCCACATTTTTAATTAATAAACGACTTATAATTATAATTAATTTGGCACCGCCCAAAAAGTTAATTTCTTTCAAGCGAAAACAAAGTATTAAAATAATTTTATTTAGTAATTAGAGTACCAATAATACAGCAATAAACAGCTCACAATATAAACCATATTATTGGATTAAACGAATCATAAATAGTCAAAGCAAAGGCAAAATCAAAGTGATATAGAATAAGAATAACGTTACTATTAATAAATATGAAAAGATAGAGATTTGTTTTGACCGAGTTGCTTCCAAATCTTTGAAGTAACAATAAAGACAAAGCAGTATTCAACGCAGGAAGTCTGAATTTATTCAACCACAAATTAATGAAAATGACTTTTGAGCAATTTTATGTTTTTTATTTTTATTTTTATTTTTATTTTTATTTATTGCTAATTTTATTTGATCAATGTTGTATAACTATGTAGCAGGATTCTAAATTTCGTTAGTTTTCGACAAGTACCCGGTTTTTCTGACCTAGTGGAAGTACATCCAAGAATGGAGAGAAGTATTTAATCTAAGAAGAGCACTAATTTTATTTTATAATCTATATATATATATAAAAGGAGAGTTTTCACAATCTTACATGGCATGTTGAGAATAGAGATATTCTTCATTCCTATTTTCTCACATTCTCTATTTTTAAAAATAAAAATCGTGTCTCATTCAATTGGAATTGGAAGTGGATTTAAATGCATTTTAGATGACAGAGAATAGTATTTAAGTTGTTATTAAAAAATAACAGTTCTTAAAAAATTATTTCTCATTCAATTGCTTATTTATTTTACATGCATAAATATATACACGTTATTATTTGATTGTGAATAATGAAAATGACAAGAGTTTCTTATTAATTTGTTTATAACTCTCATTCAATTGAAAGTGGAGTTTAAATGCATTCAAATTCAAATCTATATGGATAATCAAGAATTTCTTATTAGTTATGTTTACAATTTTTTTGTATGCATAATGCATTAGTATATCTATCCACACAGTCCTTCATCGTCCATGGATTAATAATATTTTTGTTTTTACCAAGAATCCCAAGTGACTTATTTGGTATCCATGATTCATCTTTTATGTATCAACAAAATAACAATCAATGTTTGGTTTACGTTTTAACATAACAACACTTAAAAGTTTGGTGTATTTATTCATTCGTTAGAGAATTCTAAAGGGTATATTCCATTCCAAACCAATATTAAAAAGACAACAGATCAAGCTTTTATGCATCTTTCTTGGTGTAAAGAGCTTGGGATTTCTCCTCCGTCATAGCATTTTTTTTTCTGCGCATTGTCATTCTAACTATGTTGCAGCCTCAACAGGTCGTTCGCTTTCTCCATCGCAGTGCGCTAACCTCCTTCGCTGTATTTGGTAGCACATTGTTGTTGGGTTGTTCGTCGTTGCAACATCACTCGGTCGGACAACATGATGCTGTCTCGAAATCTTTGCCGCTTTGATTCGTGGCTTTGAAGCTCCACTATATCCTCGATGCCAATGTCCATATCAATATTACACTACGGGAAAAATGCGATGATATAAATATGTATATTTCGAAACAACGTTGACACATTCCAATGGCCTCAATTGTGACCATCCGCGATTCTTTTTATGGTGACAGTTTAAACCTTTGCTTCAATTGCTTGAGGTCTTCTTGAATATCTAATGGTATGTCAAATTCACCTTACCATTTATATTTTATATCACATATTGCTTATTTGCTTCAATCATATATCATTTGCATCAATTTCTTACTCAAAACATGTAATTTGGTTGTCCATAGGAAGATTTTTCATTTTTTTATCACTGTATTATTTTATTTCTATATTTTTTGGTTAACTTTTACATCTAACATTTTTTTTATGTTACAATGTTGTTTTTTCAGGTTATGAAACTTCGAAGCAACTTAATACTGAAAAGAATGTGTGACATTATTTTTTTTAGTTAGTAATCAGCTTGAATTTTATACTTTCAAAATAAAAGTCACAACACGATGATAAATAAAATCTTCTTATTTTTGCCAATTTTACTTTCTATAGTACTCTTTTTTTGTGTGTGTAGTTTTTCGTTCCTTTAGATAAATAGAGATTATGAAGAGAAAAAAAGTGTGATGTGAACTTCTTAATGTGTTCTTAATTATTTTGAAATAAGTACTTTAACATAAAAAGTATATACTTTGATGTGAACTATTGATGTTAATTATTATATGGAAAAAGATTATATAATAAAAAAATATGCTTTATTTCTCGACATAAGAAAAAGCCAACGTAACAATTATTTTTACAGTTTTTACGATTCGTGATTTATGGATAAGCGTGGATCGCCGAAGATTATTACAAACTATTGTACTCTTCTTCTCATTCTTCTTCTTTTGTGTGTGTAGTTTTTCGTTCTTTTAGATAAATAGAGAATTTGAAGACAAAAGTGTGATGTGAACTTTTTAATGTCTTTCTTAACTATTTTGAAGTGAATACTTCAATATAAAAAGTATATACTTTGATGTGAACTATTACTGTTACTTATTATATGGAAAAGATTATAATAGAAAATATGCTTTATTTCTCGACATAAGAAAAAGCCAACACAACAATTTTTTACATTTGTTTTCTCGGCTTAAGAGAGTCACAGGGACAAGAGAAAACAAATGACAAAGCTTTATCAGGTACATATATTCATTATACTTCCTATTTTGTTTTGACTCGATAGAGATGAATAAATGAATTAAGAGGCATGCACAACACATGTAATAAAGATGGTCTCTTTGCGTATACAATTATTATAATTAAAATATGTATACATTTATAAATCACATAATATGTAGAGTCCCTACAAACAGGGGCGGATTTATTGAGGGCCGAGGGGGGACGGCCGCCCCCACTTGATTCAAATCCGTGATTTTTAATGAATAAATATATACAGTTTTATTAATATATATTAAATGTACCATAACCAAACAAAGTTATTACTTTGGTGTAGTGGCTATTTTTTAAATCTCCATCTTTGAAGACCAAGGTTCAATTCTCATCAACTTCATTTTTTTAACATTTATTAACATTTATGATCTATATTATTAATCATCTCTTAATATAAAGATTCTTTTATTATACACTAAGTTATAATTTTTGTAATTGTATAATTGTATCACTAAATATTTTATCGATTATTTAAAATTAATTATAAAAATATTTTAATTATTATATTATATTCTAAAAATTCCGATTTATTTTTTTTGCCCCCTCTTGGCAAAATCCTGGCTCCGCCCCTGCCTACAAAGGCATCAATGAATCATCTATACGAACAAGATTTTGTAGCAGAAGCAATAAGATGGTCACGAGTTGGGATTTGAGGTCATCAAATTTATTCCACGGAATTATGTACCATTTTATTTTTTATTTTTTTCAATCTTAAATGAAATTACAGTCGTTGAAGTCTATTTCATTGTTTGTTACCCTAATTGATTATGTTTATGCATATATCTCTTATATCTTAATTTCAATTGTATGCATATATGATTATTATATTCATTCAGGTTTCTTTCATCTTCTTTACTTACCTACACACTTTTGAGCATGGTCTTATATATTCCCTTTTTAAATATATTTTTGCGTTGTATTAATTTTATTTTTTAATCAACGAGCAAGATAAGGGTATTGAACATTTCTTTTGTTTCTCAAAAATTTAATTATATTGTACATTATATATGAACTGATTATATTGTACATTATATTTTACTTTACTACGTCAATTTCCAAAATCTCTATCAGCTTATATATTGAAGACAAGTTAATCGAGCTAAATATCATTTTACACAAAATTCTATCCTTAGAAAGTTACAATGACAACTAAAATTTCTTGATAATAAAGTAAACACGTTGACATGTTTCATACACAATTACATATTACTTATGTAATTATTCTAATTACAACATAAAATCTAAAAAAAGAGAGTAATTTCTTCATCAAATTCGATATTTTTTAATTTTATTTATTTATTTATTTAGCTATTGGTAATATAAATACATGTTCTTAATTGTTCATAAATTTCTCTATAATTTTAGTGGACTAACCGTTATTTCTATTGCAATGTTACAATAAGATTAATGACTTAATTTAATATTTTTATTGAAATTTAAAAATAATACTACACCCACCACCGTGCGAAGCGCGGTGCCGTCCACTAGTTGTAGATAAAGAAGAAAATATACTACATTGTTGAGATGGAGCCCAAAAACAAAGAGAAGATTATAACTTACCAACCACGTTATCTATTAATTTTTTTTACGCCGAAACTCCGTTACAAATTAAAAAAAAATAACTGTAAAAAATAAAATATGATAGACTAAGAGAGCAAATTTTGATTTCACATAAACTATATAAAAAAATAACGTGCATTTTGTTCTTCGTCAAGTAAAATAAAAACAGCTTTAAACGTCATGTGACAAGTTGATATGTTGTGATATGACACGTGCCTTTTTATATTAATTACTATAAAAAAATACGTGATTTTGATGGTATTTACACTTTGATATCGACATCCAACTATGTTCAGCATGTCACGTGACGTGACATAACACGTCAGCATATTACGTGTTTAAAAGTGTTTTCCTATATTTGGTAAAACAAAGTATTTTCACTATCAATTTTTAAAGTAAAATGTAAAATACAATTTCAACAATAAAAAAAGGTTTTTGTTTCTTTCGTTATTACCCTTTTATCTAAAATCCTTTGCCCGGGAGCAAGTGGAACACGTGTAATAATTAGATTAGATTTATCTTTCAGATAATAAATTAGAGGCATTTGAAATAACTTAGTGATAGGTCTGAATTATTAATGCAAATAAATAAGCTTGTTGTGATTTCACCTTCCAAACCGAACTCGTCATCATCATTATATTTAAAATGAAAATTGTTTGAGAATATATATAGTTTTTGTTGTTATATAGTCATAGGTGGCTAACAACTATACAACTTACAATCAAGTGAATTTAGCTATTCCTAGTGGAGATGGTGGACAGTTTTAATTTAATGGACCACCTCAAAGAAGCAAATATCTTTCAAACTGAATAGCATAAAATATGCCTCAATTAATCTTACAAATAATACTTATACAATTAATCATCTTAGCTTTATTTATGTAAAAAAGAAAGAAAAAAAAAGAGGTTCATTACTAGGCCATGGACGGGCTAAACCGGAATTTGAATCGGATCACGTCTGGCTTTTCAATCTGACACAATAGAGATATGAGTATAGAGGACACATTAAAAAATACATACTTAAATCAAGATAATACATATATATATATATATATATATATATATTTTAGAGCGAATATATATAATAAAAAAAACTAAACAAAAGATTTAGAAACTGAGAGGCTAAGACTCTATATTAGTTAAGCGTAGCTCTATCTACACGGCCAAGCCTGAGCTAAAATTTATGCAGGTGTAGCTCAATATGTCATATTCTATGTAGTCCGGATCTAATTCAGCCTACTTTATGGACATAGACGGGCTGATTCACTTGACATCTCTTTTTCGCTAAATTGATACATATATATTAGAGTACCAAACTTTGGTAGTTGCTTAGTAATAAGCTCTCTAATAAGACACATAGATAGATACAGATATGGCAATATTCGAGTAACTAGTATAATCCTTGAAATAGCTGAAGAGCAATTTAAGTTACTATTATCTAAACTTGGCAAACTAATCACGATCGAATTCAATCGTGTTAGGTGGATGTTATAAACTCTACCGAAAATCTCGATATTCCATTACCAAAAATAAATAATAAGAAACCATTTATTGGTGAGAAATAACTTAAAGTTCATAACTTCATATTCATGAATGGGCAAAGAAAATTTCAATTTTGTTTTATTATTTCATCTTAATTCTTCATATATATAGTTATAAATTTTTGCATTCAAAGTGAATTTCATTCTAGTAATCGACTCATTTATATTGCGATCCGAATTGATACATAAATGTTTGAATGATAATAAAAACATTAAACATGCACAATGGACCAAAATGTCAAAGGTTTATACTTTTATAGTATTGATTATTAATTGAATGGCTATAAAGTAAAACCATGTTTCTTGTTCAACTGTTTCCACACATATCTCGTACTCGTAGTGTGACAACCTGACAATTAAAAAAAAAAACTAAATACATAAAGAAAGGGTAATTGACACCAATCTTCCTTGAACTATGTATGTTGTTCGTTTTGATACATAAACTTTAGTTTTTTAGAACAATGGCACACATACTTCCAAAAATAGCACATTGCGACCTCTTTTTACGAAAGAAATTTGAACTTTGCATCTTGACAGATTTGGAATATCTACTAAATGGTCTCCGGTCTCAATTTTACTCGTCAAAAGACATGAATTCTATTATAGGCGCATGTATATCAGTATATCGATCTCGATAATCCAAGTTGAAACTCAATAAGTATTTATAATTTATCGCATCGAAAAAAATAAATAAGTATTTATTTTAAATGAGAGTTTTCAAATTGCAAAAGCAAATGCCGAAGATTCATCGTCATTTCACTATATCAAAGACCTTGTTTTTATTAAATTGGACTCTGTTATTTGGTTCATCCGTTGTACTTTTAACTTTTTTCATCCATAAATTATCAATTACAAAAAATAAAGGAATATTGTTTGTCTTTAACTTACGTTATAGCTTGTACCATACATATGTATTATACAGGTTGTACGTAGTCATATGTTGACTAACTATTAACGTATATAACTTCCATCAATTCTCATTGAAAATTGAATCAAGTAATTTTTTAAATGAAAGTTGACTACGTACCACCTGTATAATAACTATATATATACAGTACAACCTGTATATAGATCCCACCAACCCCCATAAAAAAAAACTAAATGAAGATTTTTTTTTTATAAATATTTTTTGTTTTAATATGACTACACACAACCTATATTATAGCTCTATATGTATGAGTTTAGTAAACCACCTGTATACAAAATCCACCAACCGAGTAAAAAAAAACACAAAATAAAGTAGTTTTATTAAATGACTGTTTTCAAAATATGACTACGTACAACCTGTATAATAAATATATAAGCACGTTACAACCTGTATATATATACCACCAACCACATAGAAATTAAATTAAGTAATTTGTTTAAATGTGAGTTTTTACAATATGCCTACCTACAACATGTATGTCAACCACAAACGTATGATAAAACTTGTATATGGATCCCATCAACCCCACTAATAACTAAATTAAGTAAATCTTTTAAAATAAATATTTCGAAATGCAAACCGAATATCCAATCCGTCTTATTTGACCGAACAACTTATTTTATTTTATTTGATAAAATTAGATCATATCGTCCATTTTGTAGCGTCTTCCCTCTTTCTTCATTAACAAATCTTTGGTCAACCATTGAAATTACTTCCGAGAAATTCCAGTATTGCAATTAACACACACAAGTTAATAAGAGAACATTATTGCGAAAAATCAGAACTCAAAGAGCAAACCGTACCGTGTCTAAAGTTCGGGGGTATCAGTGAAAAATAGTCGAAAAGAAATCCAAAAGAAAAAAAATTATAAATATTAAATATAATAATAACAAACAAACTTCACCATCATCCTCTCCCCCTCTCTCTCTCTCTCTCTAAAAAAAGGTCAAAAACCCGCCATTTGCGAATCTCTCTCTCTCTCCAATGGAGTTTTCAAGCTTTTTCGCTCCAACACTTAGCACCTCCATGGCTTACAAGTCGACGACCAACTTCTGATTTTCCTTTCCTTTCCTTCTTCTTTCAATCCAGGCTTCGGTTTAGCTCTCTGGTTCGGAGAAGAGAAGCGAGAATGGGGAGTAAATGGAGGAAAGCGAAGCTCGCTTTAGGTCTCAACAGCTGCCTCTACGTCCCTCAAACCTCGGACGAGACCTCCTCGCCGTCGACCGCCGCCGTTTCTTCCGCCACACACTCCGACGCCGTTTCGCAGCAGTCCTCCGCGGTTTCTCAGGCGGATCACCGCCCTCCGACCACTCCGACGCCCTCTTCCTCCGGCCTCCGCTTGTCCAGAAGCGGAACCAAATCCTCCAAGGTTCGAAAACCTAAATTCCTCGCTATACGATTCTTGTTTTGGTTTGTGATGCTTGATTAGTTTGATTTCTTTCTGATTAATCGGTGTATCGATGATCATGTTGATGATGATTCGTGTGTTGTTGGACTGATTTTTTATTGATATTGCTTGTCAATTGCCATGGTGCTTAGTTAGGACATGTTTGGGAGAGAGAGAGGGAGTAAAGTGGGACTAGTCTTCTTCTCTTGAGGGACCATTGTCCTTCCTTTCCTTTGGCTTATTGATAAAGTAAATTCAATGCATTACCTACTGTACCTTTCCTTTTTATCTTGCCTTGAAAGGGCAAAAAGTGGCGTGTCTGGTCAGCACCATTGCACTCTGTATCTATCTATACATATGTATATATATATTCTTTTGATGGTGAATTCGTAAAGGGAAGTGAATGAATTGGGAAGTCGTAGTAGAGAGAGCAATTATTCATGCCCATCTTTTGATGAGCTTTGGTTGCTTCGCCAGCCCTTTGAAAAATCCATCATTGACGAGAGTTGCTTCAATCTTGATTACTCTTCTTTCTTTACTTTTTAAAAGTCACCCCTTTGATGGATTCCTGCTAATTCCCACTATGCCCTCTCTTGTAGTTTGACCATTTAAGGGTCTGACTTCCTTTTCCTTGCTTGCTTAGCTGGTTTACCGAGAAGGGTCATCATAATTCATAATAAATCACAATATTCAAGTATATGCTTACAGTGATGATTCCTCGGTTTTGGTGTTCGATTTATTATTGCCTTGTTCATCTTTTAAGGCATTAGACCAGTTCTTCCAGTATTGTCAGCGTATGTGTTACAGAATGTTTGTACATCCAAGAATCTTGAATATTAAAATATTAATATTATCAAGGACTTGATCACGTTGCCTTTTTTTTTTCTTCTTCTTGGCTTAAACTTTTTGAGATATTTTACTTTACGTTCTGGCAAAATGTTTGTAATCGGACCTAGTCTCCTATGAATATAGGGAATTTTGAATTAAAGCTGGGTTATTTATTTATTAATAAACCCATTGCACGTTAGATGTGATAATTTTATTACGTGTTTTGTTCTTTAAGCGTACGTGAATGATTATGGCCTTTGGTGTGTTAATATTTTGTGGCTTAAGATAAACAAATATTAATATTTTGTTATAAATGTCAGTAAGAGCGCCTTACTAGCTTTTCTTTCCTAACTGCAGAAAACGTGTGCAATATGCCTCGCCACCATGAAACCCGGCCAGGGCCACGCCATCTTCACCGCAGAGTGCTCTCACTCGTTCCACTTCCATTGCATCACTTCCAACGTCAAACACGGGAACCAAATCTGCCCGGTTTGTCGTGCGAAGTGGAAAGAGATTCCGTTTCAGAATCCTTCGCCCAATCTCTCCAACTTACCAAATCCGAGACTCAACACCGCTGGGTGGCCCGCCGATGACGCGTGGATGACTGTTCTACGACGGATTCCTTCCCCTCGCACGGACTCTGCTCGGCAAATTGCTTCGCTGTTTCACGCCCCTGAGCCTAACATTTTCAATGACGACGAACTTCTTGATTCAAACACCCTGATTAATGACCAACCCATAACTATGGCTCATCCAGCTCGAAGCAGCCATGTTCAGATGGTGGAAGTCAACACATATCCCGAGGTCTCTGCCATTTCGAGATCGACCGCTCGGAGTGATTTCACGGTGTTGATCAACCTCAAGGCACCGTTCATCACAGCACGGGATGACGGGATTCCAGAATTGGAAAATCCCCGTACTCCTGTGGATCTCGTTACAGTGCTGGACGTCAGTGGAAGCATGGCAGGCACGAAGCTCGCGCTGCTGAAACGGGCGATGGGGTTCGTGGTGCAGAATCTCGGCCCGTCCGATCGGCTCTGCGTCATCGCCTTCTCCTCCACGGCTCGCCGTCTCTTCCCTCTCCGTCGCATGACCGAGAGCGGAAGGCAAGAGGCGTTACAGGCTGTGAATTCTCTGGTCTCTAATGGCGGCACGAACATCGCTGAAGCCCTGAGAAAAGGTGCGAAGGTGTTATCGGATCGGACGTGTAAGAACCCGGTTGGGAGTATCATACTCCTTTCTGACGGACAAGACACGTACACTGTCACCGGCCCCGGTGGGAACAACGCGCGTGTGAATTATCAGTCTCTCCTCCCTGAGGCCATATATCGGAATAACGAAGTCACCGGCCAGACAATCCCGGTTCACGCCTTTGGGTTCGGTGCTGACCACGATGCTTCCTCCATGCACTCCATATCCGAAAACTCCGGAGGCACGTTTTCTTTCATCGAGGCCGAGAGCGTGATTCAGGATGCCTTTGCACAGTGCATTGGAGGGCTCCTCAGCGTGGTAGTGCAAGAGCTTCACATTGAAATTGACTCCATTCACCCCAATTCCCAAATCGGCTCGATAAAATCCGGAAGCTATTCCACATTAATGTCAAATGATTCCCGAGCCGGATCCATCCATGTTGGCGACCTGTACGCTGAAGAAGAGCGGGATTTTCTCGTCTCGGTCACTGTCCCTGCTGACGAGTCTGCTTCCGAGACTTCACTCCTCAATGTCCAGTGTCTCTTCCTAGACCCAACCACGAAAGAAATGGTTTCCCAAGTATCCACAGGGGTGAAGATCCAGCGGCCAGAAATAGCTTCGGAGCAGGTGGTGTCGAAAGAAGTAGACCGTCAGAGAAACCGGATCCGAGCCGCGGAGGCGATGGCAGAGGCAAGAACGGCGGCGGAGAATGGTGACCTGGCCGGAGCAGTGTTGATCCTGGAGAACTGTCGGAGGGCTCTGTTGGAGAGCCCATCGGCCCAGAACGAAGATAAGCTGTGCTCGGCACTCTGCGCGGAGCTGAAGGAGATGCAGGACAGGATGGCTAACCGTCGCGTATACGAGGAATCTGGGCGAGCCTATGTCTTGTCGGGTTTGAGCTCACACTCGTGGCAGAGAGCGACAGCACGTGGCGATTCAACCGACAGCACGACCCTCCTCCAGAGTTACCAAACCCCGTCGATGGTCGACATGGTGTCTCGGTCGCAGACCATGGTTTTCGGCAACCCGCCTCGGCCCAGTCTCCAGCCCACACAGTCGTTCCCGGCCCGAAATAGGACGAGGTAAAGGAAAAACCGAAACTCGAAAGACGATTTGGTTGACTTATTTTTATTTTTTGTCAGTTTTGCTTATGGTGCTTTTTTTGGGTAAGTGGGGGGGTGGGGGATAGAACAAGAGATAGAGAAAGGGGTTTTTTTGACGTTATGGAAAAATGGTGGGGGTATATTTTCCTTGGTTTTGGTATTGTAAATGGTGAATAAGAAATTTGGAGGGGTGGAAATGGTGAAAACAATTGTGCAAAAGGGAGAGGGGAGAAGTGGAATGGTGTACATAAGCTCTGCTTTTTTAATTTTTGGATAATTTTATCGTTCTTGAGAAGATGGGGGTATAGAAATGTGATTGTGGGGATAATTTGGGGGTGAATTTTTCACTTTTGTTTTATGACTTTTATGCTCCCGAATCCTTTACCTAATTGTTATATTCAAGTTTAGCATAAACTTCTATTCTTCCTCTGATTTCCATATATTTTGTGCTAGTTATTTTCAAGTTCTAGACCAATCTTTATTTCCGTCATAGTTTCAAAGTTCCTCGAGGCCACGTGTTGAAAAAAAAAAAAAAAAAAAAAACGCTGTGGCATACACCCCCGATACCGGTTTACACTTCCTGCAAGTAAAGAAGTTTTTTTAAAAAGAGCCTGAAACGGATTTCTATTTCATAAATCGTACGTTTCCGTGCGCCTTGCCCTTGAGGCTTACGCCTTGGGTGCCAAGGTAAAACGGTTCAGTTTTGGGTTTTGTCTTTAAAACCTTGAAATATAAGATAATTCATGTTCATACAACACTATATCAACTTCATGTTTATACAACATGTTAGTCAAGATTTAATAATCTCAAACCCAAAGATGATGTCGTTTTCAGAGAGCGTCCCACAAAGTTGAAACAATGTTGCATTATGAATAGCCCAAAACTAAATAAATATTTATGGTGATCTATTCTATTCAAAAGCGTCGGTGGAATATATATGAAAAAGTGCACTCTACCGACTAATACTATACTATATGATTCAGCTTCACATTCTTTGACTTGTTGCATTAACATTCTATTTCAATTATTAAATAGCCGAAACTCGGGATTCACTGCAATCTTCGATCATTGATTCACGTCTAATATTAATCGTCGATCTTTCCATAACTTGTTAATTTCGACTGAGAAATTCTAAGTTTGAGAGCATGATAATCACTATTGTTTTCGGGAGCACGAAACTGAAAAAGAATTAAGAAACTCGAGATTCTTGATTCACAAGTCTGCCTCCGCAAACAAGCTAAAATCATAATATGAAAACAAATTATGTTATGAAACTTGTTTAAACAATATTTTTGAGCCTCCGGACTAAGTATCGTCTAGATTTTGATTTCGTACGTTGTAAGTCCAATTTAAATATCCGAAAAATTTACGACCCGTTCTTTGCCACACTTTGCTTGTTAGAGATTTGGCCTCATAGATCTATCATCTTTGCATTATTGACCAAAAATAAATAAATTATCCGTTGAAAATGACAATGACTTCTGGTACTTGAACTGTTGTACATTGCACTTGAGTGTTTTTTGTTCAAACATGTTCCAACTAGGATACACTGTTGCATTTAAAGTACATCAATCTTAAAAGCCATTAATTGGGTTGAAAATAGTTTAGAAATCACCCTTTCACTTTTTTTTTCCTTTCTAAAAACAATAATTACAATTCATGGTCTACGGTGCCAACATAATTAGAGATTGTACCCGCGACGGTAAAAGAAAATTTGTGACCGCTTTTTTTTTATCTTTTCCGGAGCTAAGTCCCCAGACTTACGCAGTTTTTATGGTAAATCTTATTGTGATTGACAACATTTAACGTTGCTAAAGGTTTAGAGATTGTGTTGACCATTACTTAGCTTCTCGAGATTAGTTTTGTATATGACTTACTAGCCAGTATGAAATTGTGTAGCCCATTACAAAATAATATTCATGCATATATGAAGATTGTGAGACTTGAGACCAACTATATCCCAATCAATTAAAAGTCAACGATCATAATTACTAATTAACACTGATGGTGGTTATAGATCTCGAATTACATATATAATACATATAATATAATTATTGTTTTCAACTTTCACAACCTCATAATTCAATAAAAATTATTGACACTATTGCCCTTTGAACTTTGTATATGGTGCAGCTTGCCCCTCAATTATATATATATATATATATATATATATATAATTATTGAGAAACTAATTATTGAGCAATGGCTTTATATAATTATTGAGAAACTAACATTGCACAAATTAAATGAATTTCTAAAATTATATAGCTTATTAAATATTATTTTAATCAATTTTATTATTTTTGTTAGATCTTAAAAACTAATTGTTGATGCAGAAAAATGGATCACACACTGTAGTGGCCCAATTGCTCGTGTTGGACCAGGCCCAATGTCGCTTGTAGACTTTTGTGAAATTAGGGATTGGGCCTCTGGCACCTCAAAGTCATTCGGGCCCTTTTTCCAACACGGGACCTGATTCAGGGCCGCACACTACCTGATCACAGGTTCGGGCACCACACTAATCAGGTCTCCACGTGGAAAAGATAGCCGAATTGACTTTAAGATGAACCCTGGCGGATAACACCCCCGGCCTGCGTCATCAGTTTAGATCCGGGTCCTGCGCTCTATCCCTAGCGCCAGTATATCCGGGAGAGATATAAAGGCCAAAAGATAGGACGAGAACCACGCCGATCCCAATCCTAGACAGGGAGGGTCGTATATCGTGCCAGAATTTTCTCCAGAGCTTCCGCTTCAGCCGAATTTCTCACCCTCGGAACCTGACAAAATAACACCCGAGATCAGGGCAAAACGAGGGTTTTACCCCCCGATTCACCTCCGACGCTCAACATTAGCGAGATATATGAGTGTGGATGGTTTTGAGAGGGTTTGGAGAGAGTTTTTGAGGTGTATTTCCGGGTAAAAAATCGCTTGGTTTGAATGAATCCCGAGCTCCCTATTTATAGGAAATACCCGAGGACCATTTTGCTATTATCTCTCCATCCGGAAGGCCCCCGAGGTAATTTTATATAGTTTTTTGCATCCTCGGGACGTGGCCGATCCAACACCGCAAAAATAACGGCCATCAGAGTTGAGACGCGCCCACACGCGCGGCCGGAAGACGGCGGGGTCATTTGGCGCGTTGGGGGGCCAGGGCTGACGTCAGCAGCTGGGCCAGGCCCTGCGTCGCCGCCTGCGTGGCGCGCTGGGATTGGCTGCGTGGTCCTCCTCGCGTCCAATGGGTGGCCGCCACGTGGCGAAGTCAAAGATGCCCCTTGGGGGCTTGCAGCGACGAGGTCAGCGTCCCTTGGGGCTCATGGGGCCCGCCTGGTGCTGGGCAGTGTCTCTTGGGAGCCGTGGGGCCCGCTTGGAGAATTCTCGGAGGGCCCCGGGTCTTCCCGGGGGCCGTTTTTCGCAAACTTTATATCGTTTTTGGGTATTTTTATATTTTTGGGATCATCTGGACACTTTGTTTTGCGAGAACGGGACTCCGAAGAGAAATTTGATTTTGGGCTTGATTTACTTTAATTAAAAATAAATCATTTTAATTAAAGGTAAATCATTTTAATTAGAGATAAATCATTTTAATTAAAATCAAATGATTTTCTTTTAATTAAACCGTAAAATCATTAATCTCGCAAAAACCCGTAACGGGGTTGATTTATTTTAATTAAAAACAAATCATTTTAATTGAAGATAAATAATTTTAATTAGAGATAAATCATTTTAATTAGAGATAAATCATTTTAATTAAAATGAAATGATTTTCTCTCAATTAAACCGTAAGATTACTGATCCCGTAAAGACCCGTAACACTAATCATTTTAAATAATTTGACTAGTTAATTATTATATAACAGTCTCGTGATCTAAGTATATTAATCCTATTTGATAATTAATTTATAAGAATAAATAGGAAAATGCAAGACAATTAAAATTTAGGAGCCATTCTTTCAATTTCAATTACTATAAACTTTTTATTCAATTTTTCACGGTAAAAATAGCTTCCGCGGCAAAAGTATGTACAAGTTATCGGATTACACTTTCGTTTATGTATTGCCACGTCACTAGTATCCCCACTTTTATATGTATTTTTTCTCCCTCTTGAAATAACAACCCAAACAAATTAAAAAATAGTTATAAAATTTCTTTACCATCATTTAATCAGATATTTTAAATTAATGTTATGATTATACCGAAAAAGCGATCTTGATTTGCGGACAGTAATTAAGATTAAATAATATCTAAACGCAATCAGACTAATCCCAAGTTTCACTCTCCAAAGACCCTGGCTCTGGGCCCCACCTCCTCCCTCTCACGTGCCCCACCGCCACGTCAGCGCCGGGTCCACTCTCGAGCCCGCCTTGGGAAACCAAACTCTCTCTCTCTCTCTCTCTCTCTCTCTCGTCACAGAGCGAGCTTTACTTGACAATGGCGTTGCACTGCATTTTCAGCAGTGAAGCTCCATAGTATTCTCTGTCTCAGCTGGACCAGATCTCGTTACCTTGATTTGATACATCAATCTGCATGCCTGTTATATATACATATATATATATGTGTGTATATTGTATAATGTGCATCGCTGAGCTTGAAAACGAGAGAAAAGAATCTGCGGTGGGTCTCTGCAGATGAACAGTCGTGGAAGAAAAGCAGTGACATCTCTCATCCAGGTACTTCTTCGAAGCCTTTGATTCATGAATTTTTCACGATCTCTGTGCGATACAAGA
This sequence comes from Parietaria judaica, assembly GCA_954871525.1. NCBI lineage: Eukaryota > Viridiplantae > Streptophyta > Magnoliopsida > Rosales > Urticaceae > Parietaria > Parietaria judaica. The sequence continues at coordinate 15,216,851 of OX940862.1, forward strand.
GAAGGTTTATCGAAATTTAGCTCAGAGACATTCATCGTCTTCGCTAATGGTGATAATTTTTGAAAAAATTGCTGATTTCGCAAAATCAAGAAGGAAAAAACAAGGGAAATGTGACGTCATCGTTTCGTTTTTTTGTGTGTGTAAAAGTATGATTAATTATTGGACGGCTGTGATCGTTCGGATCACACACAGATTGCCGACGGAGACTTTGAATTCGGCTGGCCCACCGTGATGTTAGACTATAATATATATATATATATATATATATATATATATATATTTTGCAGAGTTTCTGAATGGTCCTATGTATGTATCTTTGAAGCCAAGTCTGGTAATTTATAGCCGTTACCATGGTCCATAACTCCATATATTAGTATGACACATGTATGTTTTATTATACCTGCAAAAGTGAACATTAAGTTATATATGATATGTGTGTGAGGATTATATAAAGTTGATTTAGAGAGGTACAGTTTTGGACCCACATGACTTAGGAGAGTGAGAACAAAAGATAAATAAGTCACTAACAATGATTAGCTTCATGAAACAAGTATTTGATAATGAGGATTAGATATGGAGATGGTTGAGGAGTCACTCTCATATTGGCAAAATGCTCATTTCAAATAGGTTGTTGATAATATAATATATTATATTATGAGTGTCTCTTTGAATCCAATCACTCTTTTTCCTCCTAATTTGCCATCACATGACTGTTCTGCTATTCCCAATTTGATACTGATTCTATCATTCTCACAAGTATTGCTTATTGGAGTCATCTCTATCATTAACATTGCCACTTTAAGGTGTGTTTTGAATTTTTTTAGCATCTTAAAATGCTTGTTTCTTGCTGCTTTTCTTATTGGGTGTGCGATTAGGGGAATAATTTGGGTTTTTAACCGTTGTGTTTGATTAGTTGAAGTTACTACGTTTCCCGGTCTACCTCTCGGATGAGAGTCCGGGGCTACGTTTATCGGTAAAATGCACTAGTAATTTCTCTTTAGTTTCTAGTGTGGGTTCTATCATGTTTCTTTGCTTGCCTCGATCGAGTTTATCAGTTTTTAACTTCTTGAAATGTTGTTTCTTGCTCGTTTTCTTATTGGGTATTCTAAAAAGTGTTATGCTAAACCCGTCAATAGGAAATAATTCTATGATTTTACATTTTATTACTGCTTTAAGTCATTCGGATTATTAGGGGTGTTCTTTACTGAGAGCCGTAGGACGATCATGTTTGATTAGTGGAATTCTTTACTAATCGCCATTGGACGAGTTTCCCGGTCTAATTGAATTAGGGTCCGGAGCTACGTTTCTCAATTTCTCGTTTTTAGTTCTAGTGCTGAAAAATAGTTCTGATTGAGAAAGAAAGAAATGTTTTTAGCCAGCTGGTTATCTAAATGAATGAATGAAAGATTGGGCATTTACAAGTTTGGTGAATGATGTTTTCAATGGGCCTAAATCTTTATGCCATGTCCTTTCAAAATTATATTAAAAATTAAATAAATAGTTTTGTGATTGTGATGCTTAATGATTGGGCCTGGTGTGGCCCATTGTTCCCTTGTGTGTGTGTTTGATGCAACTACAATGCATTATTGCTCTTCAATGGTTTAACCAACTGTGCTTGTGTATCTTACTCCAGTGCATTTATATATGTTTATTTTTGTCTTATTCTTTCATGTAACACAACAACTACTTCTAACTATTAGATGGATTTCCTAAGACAGCATATACCAATCTTTAATATGTTGGAACGTTTTGCGATATGTATGATAGGACTCGGAATAGAATCCAGGGGAAGACTGGAACACGTTATTGATAAACGAAATCCCGATCTTCCTGATGTTTGATAGGAAATTTTACTAATCAAATACGAAGGCCAAACCTAGATTAGGCGCCTTAATGTAGGATTAGAAACTCTAATCTCATTATTATGATAGACACTAAATACCCCTAATGATGAAACTGTATAAATGCATAATTAAATAAACATAAATGAAGTCTAACAATGTAATCAAGGTTTCTTCTTAACTGAATTGCAGTAGATTGAGAGTTTTCCAAGAGTTTGTTGATCAACTTATTATATTGTATCTACCTAATATACAGTATTTATGAACTTATTTGTTTTCTGATATTATAGCTTGTCTATCTGTATCTTTGATGTCAAAAGGGCATTAAATTCAAGATTCAGCACAGCTTATTGTGTTTTTTGTTTGTTTGTTTCCTTGAGTGTATGTTTGACTCATTTATATGCCGAACCATTACTTATTTTTCTATATTTCATTTTGTCCACTTGTGTGATTCTCTAGCTTCTAGACTGAAATATGTTTTATTTTAAAATATACTATATAGTTTTAATTTTTAAAACTATTATATTTGGATGATGGAGTTATGAGGTTCTGATTCCTCAATAGGATACACAGACTGGACTGAAGGAGCTGAAGTCAGGAAACTCTAGTTGTGAACCTGTTTCTCTAATGGTAATTTATTATGGCAATTATGCCCTCTGCATTTTTCTATGCTTCATTTTCACACGTGTACTCGCTTTTCATCTTGGTTCTAATTTTCATTAAGATATTCTTTCGGTGCATACGACGAACAGGTCGGATTAGATGAAGCTCCACGCAGAAGTTATCATCACCGGTCTCATCAGCTTCATTTGGATTCAGCAATGTTTTTGTGGTTAGTATAAGAAGATGCAACATTGAAAAATAATTCTCAGACTGTTGTTGTAATTTTTAATCTAACACTTATGTTTTGATTCTTGCGGGTGAAGACGGGATTTCGCAGACGGTCGGCGTAAGGGACTGGACGTGCAAATGCTCGCCTTCGTATCAAGGAAATCAAAGCTATATAATTGGATCTAACTGTTCCACATCCTGTGGCTGCACTCAGGGTAAGCTTTTTGTGTAGTCTGTGAATTCGAAGCATGTACTTCACGCAAACATGCTTGGTGATGTATATATAAATAAATAGTAGTATTTGATGTTTATTTTGTATAACATTTCTCTAGATTCTGGAAGTATTTGGACGTGTATATGCCCCGCTAACGGCCTTCCGAAAGTTGCAGCTGGTGGCCAGTTTACCAACTGTTTCGCAGCATGTAACTGTACATTCGGTATTTACACTCTATCGTCCCTATATATGTATATATATATATATATATATTTCATAGGATTTGTGTACTAAGCAGCTTTTTTGGCATATTATGATTTCTTCTTGATAGGAAGTCTCGGTGAAGCAGAGCCTTCGAAAGCTCACATCTCAAGTAAAGCTGTCGTCGTTATTCTATTACTATGCATCATAATCACAACCCTTGCGTTTCTATGCTCGGTTTCATGCTACTTCTATCGAAGAGACAAATCGGCTTTTCAACTGCCGATGTTCTCACCGGACAGAGAAACGAGTTTCAATAGCGATGCAAATTTAATCAGCCGAAGGAGTAACTCACTGCTGGAACCTAAGATCGTTTCGAGTTCTCCTGTTGACCACATCAAAGGTCGGTGTAAATGTTCCAATCCTTCTAATTTGTTTCTTCAAAATCCCGTTGTAACTCGGTTTGATCACAGGGTGCTTTTATACGAGCTCATCTTGCATAACGGGGCGGCAAAAAGAAACAATCCGTGGAGCCATTCTTCAATTTTCGTATTCTGAATTGCATGAAGCCACCGAGAATTTTTCAGATTCTAATCTCATCGGAGTCGGCGGTAGTAGTTACGTTTATTGTGGCAAGCTAAGAGACGGAAAGACGGTGGCGATAAAACGATTAAAATCTCAGAAAGGGCCTGATGAACATTCTCTGTTCTTGACAGAGGTAACTGTTAGACCTTTAATTATTAAGTCTTACGTTTTTAGGGGCAAATTGGGTTGTTTAAGTTAAGTAATTAGGGGCATTTTGTGGGAGTTTGTAAGAAGTACCTAATCCTTATCTTAGGTGTCTATCCCCAGGGGAGACGGTACACTGGTCGTGTTCTCGAAAGAACGACTGCGATGTTTATGTTTTCGTACTATCTATCTAATAAGATAATCGGGCACTCTTCACTTTTATAATTTTTGTGTACATGTTAGTAGAAACAAATACTGAGATATTTATATATATGTTTTCTCAGATCGAGTTGTTATCCAGACTGAATCACTGCCACGTCGTACCTCTCCTCGGTTACTGCTCCGAATCCCGAGGGAAACGTGCTGAGAGGTTACTGATATTTGAGTTCATCCAGAATGGGAATCTTCGAGATTGCTTAGATGGAACCTCAGGGAAAATACTTGACTGGACATCTCGTGTTGCCATCGCCATTGGAGCAGCGAGAGGATTGGAGTATCTCCATGAAGCAGCCGCTCCGAGAATCCTTCACCGAGATGTCAAATCTACCAACATTCTTCTCGACGGAGAGTGGCAAGCAAAGGTCGGAAACCCGAACCTTTAGATTTTTTCTTTAATCAAGAATGTTAAATTATGATGGAATATATTAGAGTTTTGGAATTATTTTATCGCTGCGCAGATCACTGATCTCGGTATGGCAAAGCACTTGCGAGCCGATGGAATCTCCAGCAATTCCAATTCTCCGGTAAGAATGGAAGGGACTTTCGGCTATTTTGCTCCGGAGTATGCAATTATCGGAAGAGCTTCTCTCAAATCAGATGTCTTTAGCTTCGGAGTGGTACTTCTCAAGCTTATCACGGGCCAAAAACCGATCCAGAAACGGAGTGGAAAAGTAGAAGAAAGCCTCGTCATATGGGTATGTACAGATTTATTATTTACAGATTCGAATCCTTGAATATTTGTGAATGCAAGTAGACCAGTGACGATGTTGTTTTAACATGGCCGTCGTCTTCTTCCAGGCTACGCCCCGTTTACTGGACAGCCGACGAAGAATAATCCCAGAGTTGTCAGATCCAAAGTTGGACGGGAAATTCCCCGAGGAAGAAATGCAGATAATGGCATACTTGGCGAAAGAATGTCTATTGCTCGATCCAGAGGCTAGACCGACGATGGGTGAGGTGGTTCAAATCCTGTCCACCATTGCGCCCAAGAGATCCAGAAGGACCAATATTTCTATAAATTTTTCCCAGGTATACATATATAATTCCGTTTTCTTCAACTACACGTTACCAGAGCTGTCAAAATTTCATCCGTTTTGCGTACATAGAATTCCATTTTCATTTTGTACCGTAAATGGTTTTCCGTTTTTTTCTTGTATTTTATTCTAAACTATTTTGGAAATATCGTTTTATATTTATATAAGTTGAAAAGAAATCTCATAAATACCGTAAGTTAAAATATAAAATATAAAATTTATTAATATAAACTTACAAGCTAAAAATATACACAAAAATTCAAAACATCAGGATGTAAGTTTAAAATTAATTAAGAATTAATACGAACAGAACATGGAAAACAGAATGCCGTTTCTGTGAAAAGATTGGAAATAGTATTCCGTTTCTGTTCGTTTTCTGAAGAATTCTGTTTTTCAACTTTTTCTGTGCCATGCAAGTTTTGTTCTTTTTTTTTTTAAGTATCTATGCATGAACAAACCAGTGACACTTTGCCTCGTAAATCCGTCAAATCATTTTCGTTTTTATTTCGTGCAGAGATCGTCGAGTTATATCGCGCGCAGCGAAGAGTGTGTAGAGGCGCCGGACTGCAGCGATGTTCCGCAACCGTACAACCAATGCACACCAAGTTTCGAAGAAAGTGCGGAGGAGCTGAAGCAGGTCGTCTCCTGCAGTGGGCCACCTAGGTGCCCTGCTCCATTAGAGGTCGATCGCACTCTTTCTGCCAAGCCCGGTGGCGAGAAAAAGGTTTCAGCCGAGTGCATGGAGAGGTTGGTGCTCTTGGCGTCAAAGGCTAGGAGCTGGCGCGCCCCGGACGACGAGATCGTGGACTTAACCGAGCCTCGCTTTGAATCTTTCTGCATGGGAAACGCTCGTCCCCAATAAAACCGCAAACTGCTTTGTAATTAGCGATCAAGATGACCTAAAAGTTCACCGGAGAGGCTGAGACTTAGATTGCTGTTGTAATTTTGTTTTTAGTTTTTTTCTTTTTTACTTCATGGAGTTTTGTTGTTATTATTTTTTTTCCTTAATGTAAAGAAAGGACTTGTAGAAATCTCAAACTTACCCTTGGAATTTTTGGAAAAGAAATTAAAGTTTTAGATATATTTGTTATTTTTTTATATGATATTTCAGACCGTGTTTTAACTTTTCTTAAAAAATAATACCGTTATACACGGGCTAGCTCAAAATACAAATTTCAGTCAGGGCTAATTATTAAATGCGAAGGGTGAAAAAAAAAATATTTTTAATTTCGAACCCCTTTTGTCTGTTACATATGTTGTGCTTACACGATTCGTCTCAAAAGAACGGGTAGTAATATAAATAAGGATAAATGAGGCAAATGCCATTTGTGGCTCAAGGTTTTTAAAAAATGCCCATTTCTAATTATGGAAATCATAATTACCAACAAATTAAAATATGGACTAAATTGCCCTTCTAATTTTTAAACCACGTTTAATTATAATTCGTTTTTTGAATTAAAATAATAATAAAAAATTTCCTCAAATGTAGCAAATTGAATAAATTAATTAAAAATAAATCTCCCCTATTAATTAGTATTATTTTTTATTAGCTCTAACAAATCACTTTTAATATTCCCTATTTTAACGATTAAAATCTAAAATTTATTTTCCTATTAATCTATATTTATTTCGAATTTTTATTTATGAAACTTGATTTTCGTTTGCTTAATTTTATGTAAATTTGTTTACGAAACTTGGTTTTCGTTATGCCTCATTATGTGTAAATCTATTCACAAAACTTGGTTTTCCTTCTGCCTTATTTTATGTAAATCTGTTTACAAAACTTGGTTTTCGTTTCTCCTCATTTTATGTAAATCTATTAACGAAATTTGGTTTTCGTTATGCCTCATTTTATGTAAATCTGTTGACAAGATTTTAAAATTTCATATACATATCCATAAATGCAAATTTGTGTAAAATAACTCCAAAAAAGTGTAAAAACATTTACAAAAAGCGTGTAAATCCAGTTACAAAAATATTTCCCCTCTAAGAGAAATTATCACTTCAAAATATCGTAAAATCATTTACAAAAATCAAATATATTACCTTAAAACTGTAAACATATATACAGAAAACTGTAAATAAATTTACAGTTACGATTGTGTGGAAAGGATCATCGCGCCGCGACGGAGAGCGATGGAGGAAGGATGCACGACGGAGGGCGACCGCGACGGAGGAAGGAGGCGCGATGGAGGGCGACCACGACGGAGGCCACGACCGCCTCCTCGGCAACTGCGACAATGGTCGCCTCCTCGGCAACCGCGACCACGGTCGCCGAAGCCACGCCCGAAGTTGCCGCGCTCTCGGCCCGAATCCGGCGATGGTGGTCAATCCGAAGAGAGAGAGAGAGAGAGAGAGAGAGATATTTAATTTTTGGGTCAAAATAACAAAATTAAATGATAACCTAATTAATGGGGGAAGTTTTCAACCAAAATTTAAGGATAATTAATTTAATTTCGAAAATAAATATATAATAAATAATTAAATACGAAAATAAATAAATATAATTAAGATCAGGGTTAATATGGTCCAATATAAGTGAATTGTTTGAAACTATGGGCAATTCCCTTAAACCTTAAGTGATTTTTGGGCATTTCATGAGTTTTTCTTATAAATAAAAATAAATAAACGTAAGTGAAATAGGACACAAGTGAAAATAAATACAGTAAAATCTCGATAAGTTAATAACTTCGCTAATTTTGAATACTCGCGACTTTAATTAATGTTTTTAAATTTTTTATCTCAAGAATATTAATTTATGAAAATTCTACCGTAACACCGTCTAAATGAAAGACGACAAATGATGTGACGAAAAACAACAGAAAAACGACAGAGAAACACAAATTCAAATTACAAGTTGTTCATAGAAGGCATGTGCATGAGAAGTCTTTCTAAGTCGACCTGCAGGTCCAAGTTTAAACGCTGACTTTTGAGGGCTTGACTCCACAACCATCAGTCTTAGTTTTAACAATTGCAAAATCTTTCTTTACATTTAAACAATTTTAATATGCCCTTCTGTCATGTACAAATTCACTTATATTATATATATATATATATATATATATATCGATTTAACCCCGTTTGCATGTCACAACCAAACTTTGTGACAAAAAAATATAACATCATTCTTAAATTGAGATCTCTGTAAAATTGTACTGGTTAGTGTGTTCCATGAATTTTTGAAGAGTGAATTGCAATAACACCCTTAAATTTTAAGTGTTGGTGTACTTTTACGTATGAACTCTAGTTTTTAGAAGCAAAGGCTCTAATTTATACTAAAAAAGAAAAAGAAGGCACATTGCTCCGTTGAAAATGAAGCAAAATACTAATTAACTTGCGGGTGACACATGAACTATCCATATTTAAAAATTGTTTTAAAAGGAAGTCCGACGATATTAAAAAATTAATATAATTCATTAAAATTAAAAAATATTCTCAAGAAAATCATGTATTGGAAAAAGTTCAAGTTTTCGGTACTTTTTTAACGAGCTTTTGTGAGCAAAGTGTTACTTATATGCCAAAAAAAAAATTAAAATTCAGGAGACAAACCGCACCAAATACGAAATTTGGGGAGGAAATGTGCCAGTTACTCAATCTTTAATTAAGATCTCTAGGCAGTTAGTTTAGTATTTGCGAATGATTAATGAAGATGATATTAGTCAACTAAATTTTGGAGAATGGTAGATCAAAAATACACTACAGTACATCTATATAAAACCATAACTAACCATATACCCATTGCTTCTGTTAATGTGGTTGGATCAAACTTTTTTCTCTTGATCTCCGGAAATGAATCCGCAGCCGACCGAGCCGCTGCTCACTCCGGCCCCGCAAGACGGAGGGTTTTGGGAACCATGGTGAGTATAGAATATTATTATCTCTCCATTTCATTATTTTCTTTTAGTGACTGAAATAGTATATTTGTGAATTTACAATTTCATTTTTTTTTGTAGTGTTTGGTTTCTATGCTGCTGTGGTATGTTCAGAAGCTGCTTTCCTCCACTGTTTGAGCCTATTCCACCTCCCATCTAAATATATATATAGAAATGGTAAGAAATGCCCATCATGTGTCAAAGATTTAAAAAAAATGTCCATGTGTGAGAGTAAAAAATACACATATTGAGCATTTTTCTTAAACCTTTGACACAAAATGAGCATTTTTTAAAATAACTCATATATATATTATCTCTTTCCCATGTTTGTAGCAAAAATATTACTTGACTTGTGCATTTAATTTAATTTATTTTTAAAACTGAGTTTGTTCTGCTTGTACTTCATTTATTTGTACTATAATATAACTTGAATATATATACGAAAAAAGGAAAATAACTTGAATTTTAGGCATGAAACCTGAGCGGGTACCCGATTTTTTTGGACTATCCGGTACCCAAATCCGGAATCCGGATATTTAAAAATATGATATCCGAATCCAAATCCGGACCCGTAATCCGGATACCCAAAAACCCGGATTCGGGTATGTAACTCAATCTGGATTTTTAACCGGATCAGATTTTTATTTCTTTTAAAAACGTACATTGTCTGAAGTCTTAATCGTCATCGAAACCGTATAAATCTAATACTATCTGCAAAGTTTTGCATCCAAACTGATAATGAAAAATAAAAAGTGTAGATCCAACTCTTATACTATCTGAACCGAGTAGATGAAACCCTAAAAAATTTAAAGGAAAAAAATTAAAATAAACCGGAGATTAAAACCGGGTACCAAATATCCGATCCTAAAAAAATAAACCATGTATCCTAAGCCGGTTCTAATCCGGATCCGGATTTTAACCCGTTTTCCGAGTTTTATTTCATTTTCACCCTTACATAATATAGTCAATACTTTTTTTTTTTCTCAATTAAAATACATTTTCAAGACGTGGGCTTCAATTATTAAAACTTCTCACCAGTTTTCATTTTATTTATGTGTAGCGTATTTCAATATCGAAACTTGACAAACTAACTAGATATATTTCTGGTTTTATTGTTTACGATTTACACATTATTATTTTAGGATTCTTTCTGATTTATTTTTATTTATTTGTAGTGTATTTGAAAATAAAAAGTTGTCGAAATAACTCTCTATATATAGTTTATTATTTGCCAAAATAATCCTCAAGTTTTTATGATTAAAAGAATTAATCTTTGACCTGTAGTATCAGCTTCACGACTTCTACAAATAAGACCATATCTAAAAAACGACAGTGAAAAACAAATAAGACCATCTAATATATTCATTATGTAGCACAAAATTACATAGCACAAGTGAAAAACGACATATGATGTGACAAAATAGGACAACGCGTTTTTTTATTTTTTCTTTATGTTACTCTTAAAAAAAGTAATCTCATTGACTTGTATGTAGGGGCGGACTTAGGAATTCAAATCAAGGGTAACGGTACACTAATATATAATATACGATATTAATATATGTGATTGTATTAGAAAAAATAGTTTACTAGCAAGTTTAAGTTAATATTTAATTTTTCCTGATTCTCTTTCCGAAAATAGTTAGTTGAAACTTTTATCAAATACTATATTTTTATCGTAACGAATATGATTTGCATATTTGTAGCAAAACATATATTAATGCACTAAGCACAAATTATCACACATGTATTGACACGTATATATGTGCAATTAAGGAGATATACGGGATCCTTATAATGAGGTGACTTTGTTTTATTTTTTGGCGATTATAAATAGCTTTTTTTTTTTTTTTATCATAAATAAAAAAGAATAATTAGATTTTGTTGAGATTTTGGGGGTGACATAAGCCACCCCCAATGCCAATTGGCCTTGACTTACAAGTTTAACCTTAGTTTTTAAAGAAAAACTTCATAAAACATCTCTTAAAACACCATAAATTATTTTATTATATCTCAAAATATCATAATTAGAAATACATCATTTAAAAGTGATGGCAAAAATACTCAAAGTCGCATTTTGGGAGTTGACCACTCCATTCTCGTAACGCCGTTAACTTACCCTTCTTTAACGCTAGCCACGTGGATCATGGACAAACGTGAGTTGCTGACATAACATTTTTTGCCGCGTGGACGAGCTCACATCAGTCTCATTTATGACAAAACAACGAATGAAATTATGAACCCCTAATTAAAACTATTTAATAAAACTAATTAAACCCCTAATGATTACACTTTACAAAACAGATTGGTCCACGTGGCCAGAGTTAACGGGGGTCATGAGAATGGAGTGGTCAGCTCCCTAAATGCGACTTTGGATATTTTTTTCATCACTTTTAAACTTTGGGTACACGAGAGATTCTTTAACCAAACTTTGGTATTTTTTCCGTCAAAATATAAAATAAGCCATCTCGTTGACCTGTATGTTTATGTTCAAACCTGTCATAGTTTAAGCTTAGTTTCCAAATAATTAATGAATTTACAAATGATTAATGAGATGTTCATACAATAAATAGTAAGTCAACTAAGATGTGGAGAATGGTAGATATAGCTAATGTATATCATATAATACACATATGTTTAACACCATAAATATCAAACCTATACTCGTGTTCCCATGGAGTGAATACCCCTGACCGAGCCGCTACTCCCTCCGACACCGCACGACGGAGAGTTTCGGGAATCACGGTGAGGAAAAATATCTTCCCTATCTTGACAATTTATTTTTGAAATATGTACCTTTCTGAAACCAAAATTTTATATTCAAAATTTTCTTCTCCATGTGCAGTGTGTGATTTCCTCCACTGTTTGAGCCTATTGCACCTTCCATATATGTACTCTTATTTCTGATGTTACATTCGAATTTGACATATTTGTAGCAATAATATTACTTGTGCATTTATTTAGTTTTAGAAACTGAGTTTGTTCTTTTTGTTTCGTTGTCTTTGTTCAATAATGGTTTTTATTTATTTTTTTCAATCCAAACATAAAAGCAAGGTTCAACTTATCGATGTTACCGATAAACCGATTATCGTTTTCGACGGATTAATCGATAACTTACCGATTAACCGACAAAAAACCTATAATACTGTAGCTTACCGATTACTGATACTTTTCGATGATTATCGACGGATTATCGATACTTTTCGACAGAAAACTTATAAAATATTTTGATAATATCATACCTCTAATACAAATCATAGATAATGTCATACACACACATATATAATGTCATACACACATAGTCTAACAAGTCTCAACTATCAAATACAAAGTCTAATATAGTAATATCTCAAACTCAAACACATAATAGAAAGAAGTGCGTGTATAGAAATAATACTTAACAGTCAATCTCCAACCTCAAAAGAACGACGATCTCCTATGGGCTTCCATAATACCCGAGGCACCACTTGATTCAAAATGCATGTTGCAATATGTCCTCCAAAACAAGCCATGTGGTTCGAAGTGCATACGGAAGTTACTCACATGGTAATCATATGTGTGTTGCTCCGTAAACACGCCACGAGATGGATACTGGGGATGCGCCCACACTCTGTTATCGAGCACAGGGTGCGGAGTAGCAAATTGAGTGCTCACGGAAGTACCCATCGACATCGTCTCAAAGTTCCCGGACAGCTCGTCGACGGGGTTCTCGCTCTGAGATAGATAGTCACTGCCCAAGTAGAATCCATAAGCAGAAGATGTGTCATCTTGTTGTTGAGGAGAGTGTTGGTCACCGTACTGTCGGTCGGGAATGTATCCCATGTTGGCAGGGTCGTAGTTCAGGTCGCCTCGATATGTATCACCTGTTTTGTAAACAAATTAGTTGACATTCATATATACATGTAATCAGCAAAATTAAAATAGTAATAATCACATGTACCTCTCTGGCGGCCACCCATTGTTTTCCTTGAAGTGCGCTGAGCTCCGCTACGATGATTTCGAACAAGCGATACACCATTCCCATCGTCGAATGCACCTCGGTGTCGATGAGTCTACACCCCTTCACGGTCTCTTGGATGCTCGGCCTTTTCCCGATGTCGTGAAACATCAAGTCGATGCAGTGGGCAGCGCACGGTGTCTAGTACAAATTGTACTTCTCCATCAAATCGGTGCCAACTTTTTTGTAAGCCGCGGCTTTGTCGGTCATAATTTGCACCACGTTATGCGGGCCGATCTCCTCAATCACTGCATAAAATATCCTGGCCAAGTAATGCGCATAAATTAGGTTACCTGCTTCGGCTACGCAAAACAACATGTTGTGGAAAAGAATATCATCGACGTGGCACCACGGAATCCCTTTGTGGATTATGTATTTGGCTATCGCCTTCCCGACCTTCAAAATTGTCTTCGGTAAAAACATTAAATCGACCCTTTTCTGTTTTTTCGAAGGCCTGTCGAACAGCGCCGAGGCAGTGGCGGGACCGGCGCTGCTTGCGCCGCCTCCGGCCTGGTCTTCTTCCCATTGTTTGGCCGCTGCCTCTTGACGGGATTTCTTTATTTGCCGTGCCACTTCTCTTTCAACGTCCACAGGCACGGTCTCGTCGTCTTCATCAGAAGAACCCTCGGCCCTCTGGTAAATATTTTTCCATATATTAACTGCTAAATCGTGCCTCTTCTGCTTTTTCTTCTGGTAACTCCGCATAGTATCCCTGATGAGGTACCGCACATCGTTCGGGACTTCGGTACACGGCGCTACATTTTTGTTCTTATCATTGGCGGCCAAATGTTGTTTCATTCTGGTGATCCCGCCACCCTGATCTCTTTCCCGCAGTAGTTGCACTTGAAACCGGAGTTGTTGCTCGGATACATATATGGAGTGCAATGCTCCCTCGCAATGTTGTCTTTACTCATTTACAAAGTTCAACCTAACCAAAGAGACTAGTTAAAAAAATCCTCGAGAAACAAATTAAATTCCACCAAAGTACCACATTATTGTAGGAATGAATATTTTATAAAAGCTGACAGCAAGAAATCACGACCAGATAAACTTGAAGACTTTCGCCGCAATTAAGACAAAAACCGGAATGTCGTCAAATCAGCCAAAAATTTACCTCAAAATATCATACTAAGATTTCCAAAAATATTTAATAAAGGAAAACACCCAAAAAATGAGTACATTACCGAGAAAATCAAGAAAGATAAACTTCAAACACTTTCGCCGCAATTAAGACAAAAACCAGAATGTCGTCAAATCTGCAAAAAATTTACCTCAAAAAATCAGACTAAGATTTCCAAAAATATTTAATAAATGAAAACACCCAGAAAAATGAGTACATTACCGAGAAAATCTCGAAAGATAAACTTCCCCACACTTTCGCCGTAATTAAGATAAAAACCGAAATGTCGTAAACTCTGCAAAAAATTTACCTCAAAAAATCAGATTAATATTTTAAAAAATAATTAATAAAGGAAAATACCCAAAAAAAATGAGTACATTGCCTTGAAAATCACAAAAGCTAAACTTCAAACACTTTCGCCGCAATTATGACAAAAACCGAAATACCATCAAATCTGCAAATAAAATACACCAAAAAATCACATTAATATTTCAAAAAAAATTAATAAAGGAAACACCAAAAAAAATAAGTATATTACCTTGCAAAACACGCAAGATAAACTTGCAATACTTTTGCCGCAGTTATACGTAAAACCGAATTATCGTCAAATCTGCAAAATTTTTACAAAAAAAAATTAGATTAATATTTCAAAAAATATTTAATAAACGAAATACCCCTAAAAATTAATAGATTGCTTCTTAAAACACAAAAAGTAAATTTTGAATACTTTTGCCATAATTATTGAAAAATCCGAATTAAGCCTCCAATTTGCCTACAAATTGACCCAATTACATAAAAAATTTTACAATAATTTATTATTCAACTATATACATAAAAAAAATTGATTAAATAGCTCTAAAACATAAACAATATGAATCTCTATAATATTTACATAAAAAACCTAAAGCATATTGTAATCTTGATATATTTCATCTAAATCCAACAAAATAATTACAAATAAAGTCATGGAAACAAGTTTTCAACAACATATGTTCATAAAAATGCAAGAAAATAACTCAAAATCCCAAAGTGCCAACCTTTTTTAATCTCCAAACGTAAACTCATGAGTAACTCACCCTTTGTTTTTCTAACTTATGCCAATCATCTCAAATTCGTGTAAAATAAGTAAATATCAATGAACAATTGTAAGAAACACATAGATCTATGATTATAACTCCTAAATATACCAAAAAGTTCAAAAAAAAATTGGACAAATTCGGTGTAAAAAGCTTAAAATCAAACTTTGCAAACTTTTGCCACACAAACAATTTTCATTGAAAAGCTTGAGATTGGCCGAAAAGAGGAGACTTACCAGCTCGAAAATCGCCGAGAAGTATAAGATTTGGGCTGTCGGAGGCGAGAAGAGGCGAGAACCCTAGGTTATGGTCGAAATTCGGCGAAATGAGGTATATATATTTGCCCTAAATCTTTTTTTAATTGCAACGAAAAGACCCTTTTTTTTAACGTGTTTTACCGATAATCGACTGGTAACTGGTTTATCAAAAAGGCTGATAATCGTCGAAAAATAGATAAAACGGTAAGTATTATAGCCGGTAACTTACCAGTAACTACCGGTAAGCTCGATAATCGACGATTATCGTTGGTAAGTCGAACCTTGCATAATAGTACTATTTATTTTTTTCAAGCAGAATAATGTTGCAAAAAAATAAAAATTTCTCAACATCAATCTAAAACATAATTCTAAAATTTTCACTCTCAGTTTACCAAAGCAGATGAAATATCAAAACACCGACACCATGCTTTCGACGTAATCGTAGGGTTCAATAACAAAACTACAATATTTGGGTAGTTCAATGCTCCTCTCAAGGTCTCGAGCTTTGAGGTCAACCAATAACATGTTGCTCTCCCCCAAAGGTTTTACGCGGTATATTATAAATTGGTCTCCCCACACCAATCTCCACCACTCTCCCAACGCCAACTTGAATTTCAGAAGCTTATTCCAACGCCGAACTCCGCCAGAGTACTTTGACTCCCACATAATCATCTCGATTTGAATATGATCTGTGAATGCAACGAGTGAATCGTTCCACTTGCCAAGGAAAAGGGTGTTGTCGGCACTTCCAGGCCCGTCGAATAATTGAAGCACCTCGTCCCGCAAGTCGAAGGACACAATGTGCTGCTTGGATTCAGTTACAACCGCCCAATGAAGAGCCTTGTCCACCACTACCGAGCTTTGTACCCAATTTGGTTCGTCTAATATTTTCAAGGACCCACTATCTCTCCACACAGTTCCGTTTTTGGTAAACACTTGTGTGCACAGCAACAACTCTTCTTCATGTGACGTCCTGCGTGTACCTAACCGGACGACCTTGTACTCCTTTCTCGTGACGTCAAATCCGAAACCTAATTTGCCCATGTCAAAAGAGATAGTCGGATTGGCTGCTGGCATCGGAAGCTCTCTCAGCTGCCGAGTCAATGGGTTCCAAAGCATGACTTGCATGTTTTTGTAAAGTAGGCATACCAAGCCGTTACAGGAGCCCATGATATCGGGGTATATGTTGTCTCTGTAGAGATACGACACATCGATTTGTGTCGCCTTCGACGTCTGGCTGGAGATCAGCACCATCATGTTTTTATAATTGCTCCATCCGATGGCGATTGGGCCGGCTCTAATCTGTCGACTGATCAGATGAGCTTCAATGAATGTCGAGTTGCCAGAGATACGAGTCTTCCAGCTTTTAGAGACGCTCATGAATCTGATAATAGATTTTCCCGGTAGTTTCGATAGGATCTCATGGATCACAAGGTCTTCGGGAAGCTTCGATGTGTGTTGATCCTCCATTATTACGGAGTCATCTTGAAAACCTTCCATAGCTAAATAGTTTTGACATTCTTGAACTGCATGTTGAAAAGACAAATAGGCTTAAACAACACAACGAGAGAGGAGTTCATGAACAATAGCTTTGTAGGTTAAAAATACTGAATCTAAATCGAAAACAGTGAAGTTTTCATGATAATTATCCGTGAGGAACTAGTTATATCGCATCAACGAAACTCGCGTCAAGAACGGACAAGGAATTTACCACACAGATCAAGAGAAGCCTTGGCGGCGACGGAGAAGTCGATGGAGACCAAGAGTTTGGGAGCCTAGAAACAGCGTATAATATTTTTAATACGATTGTACTGTGGTATAGACGTATAATATATTTATAGTACGTATCACAAAAAAATAAACAAACTAATCCCTGATATTGTGGTTTGAGGATTTGCGTATTTTACAATACGTACGTGTATGATCTTTAAATATATATAATCCTAATTTCGTTCAATTGTTTTAAATAATTTTAATTTGTAAAAAATAATATGGACACGAATACATTACGTAATTTGTTAGCTTAGAAAGTACCTCTTTTCATATGTTTATTTATAACTGTCAATCAATTAATTATAGGTATAAGAACATTAATTGAAGCTGTTTAAGATAGTAAATTTAAACGTGTTAGTAATTTAAAAATATATATATTTGCTTGATATATGATATTACGTGTGAAAATAGAATACTTATTCAATAATTATATCTCGTTCAAATCATCAACATATATGAGTTTATGGGCTTATTAGCAAAAGCCTCAATGAAAATCAAACTATTTAAAAAAATACTCAAGGTTTACATAATCTGTATTATACTCATTTTATATTTTGTTTTCTCTAATTACCCTCAAACTCTAACTCTGTCTTTTCTCCTCTCGAGCTCTCCTTCTCTCTCAAGCCCTAACTCTGCGTTTTCCCCCTATCGAGCTCTCCTCTGCGTTTTCTCTCTCGAGCTCTCCTCAAATCGTGAGACCTAACCCGCGTTTTCTCTCTCGAGCTCTCCTCTGCAAATCGCGAGCCCTAACTTGCGTTTTCTCTCTCAAGCTCCTTCTCTGCAATAGTTTGATTTGAGCTCCTCGCGACGATCTCCTTCCCCGAGCTCCTTCGACGGTGGAGGACGGGCTATTCAAGTCCTTCGACGAGATCGTGAGGAGGCAGTTGGATCCCATTTGGCACACTCTCGGCAAGAAGACCAAGCAGCTCGTCTCCGATTACCTCGTAAGGTGAGATCAATTGCTTGCTTAAAAGGTGTGTGCCTTGAGGCTGTTTTGCTCCTCTTCGGATTGACCATTTGGACGCAATTTGACATATTTTCTCACTTTTCAAAGTTTCAAACACATTCAGTCTCGATACTTTACCTGAAAATAGGACATTATATCTGTTGATTTGCGATTATATGGCCTAATCTATCATCATTAAACCTGAAAATAAGACATTATACACTATATAGATATATATACAGTTTGGAGTGAAGTAAATAGATGATCACATCCTTCTTAACCTTAAAAATTAAGAACCAATTTACAGCTATCACCAAACAAAACTTTTCCATTAACATGTATACACAATTATACAAACTCATCAAAGTAACATACAGTGCAAATGCTCGTATATAATATATATATATATGACGATGTCCCTAAAGAATTCATGATTATCATCTTCATTGAACTTGTATTTATTTATCATCCCTCGACGTGCTATTTCACTTATGTAATTACAATTATAAGTATAACTCTTATATGTAACTGTAGTTCAATTATACAGGGCAATTTCATGTACAATTCTATCACCCAACATATATGTGTGGGTTAACTTCTAGAAGTATAGATTTATCTTCCTAATTTGACACTAAGTGTGCATTATTGTAGGTATGAAATCGAAAAGACGTGGCGATTTAGCAAAGGCGGCGTCCTCTAGCCCGAAAATGAAGTCGAAACACCCATCGACGAAGAAAGATAGTCATTAACATGTTCGAACATTGGGTCTTTGACCAATTTGTTTCCTTTATTTTTTTTCCTTTTAAACTCTTATGACTATTACCTTTACTTTTCGGATTACATGTGTTTAAATAGAAGCATAAAGAATTGATGTTACATAATTAAGACATAAGTGTAACTCCTGTTACATAAGTGTAACTTCGATTACAAAAGTATAACATCGGTTACAAAAATTGTTTTAATACTTCCAAATTAATTCCAATAAAGTAAAAACATTAAATTATTATTTCAAGAAATATATTAAAATTTAATTCCATAATGAATACACTTTAATATCGTCACTTACACGTTATATCAAACTTTGGGTATTTATGCCGTGACAAAAAATTCAACTTGACCACTGTCCAAAAAATTCAGCTCAACCCCGTTCTAAAAAAGTCAACTCGACCCCGGTCTGAAAAATTCAAATCACCCCGTTCCAAATTCCGTAAGTGACGTGTAAGTGTAAATGACGTGGCGATAGACTAACGGATGTTAAGTTTGACTGGACGGAATAAGTGTTTGCCACAGATTGACCGAGTTTGGCTACTTTAGCCGCTATAAATCCTGTTTGGACCTTTATTGACATAAATCATGAAAGTTTAGCTACTTTAGCCGCTATTATCCCTTGAATGTTGAAGCTTATACAGAATAATGGACTAGCTTAGCTCGATGATCGCGCTCTAAATAAGCTCTATCTAACTATTTATAAGCAAATAAAAAATTAACGGGACTCCTAAAGAGTCTCCACGTTCCTAATAAGTTATAACTATTTCGGATGCTCCCACGAAGCACTACACTACGCCATAACTCAACGCGCGTATGGCTTTATCGTACAAAGTATTCGAACAAACAACCCACAAAGTCAAGATTAACTCTCACGTAATTATTCAATAAGCCCTAGATTAATTTTCAACACCAAGTCAAGATTAAAAAACCACAAGTGGCAAAGAAAACTTAGAACCAATGAGAGTAGAGTTCACGAACTATAGCTTTCAGGGTTTCAGATGCAGAATCATGATCAATCAATAACCTAATGTAAATATTTGACGTGTAATCATAACTAGTGAAAAAAAAAAGACACCGCACGATAAACTATCGTTCAAAATTTTGCTTAAAAAACATTTTAATTTAAACTATACCATTTGATTGTTAGTTTTAAAACGAAATATTTAGAACACCAAACTTTACGAATTGCTTACGTTGGTAATATTTTATTTTTTTATTAGCTATGACAAAGTACATATTTGAAACTTGTTTAAAATTATAAAATATATTAGATAAAATACTTTCTTCAAAATAAATGTTCACTTTAAAGAGATTGTTGAAATATGTTAGGAAATTGGCTGAACGACCATCTATCAATATTAATAATCGGTTTCGAATATAGTTAGGCTACTTATCTAAGCCAACCTATATATTCTTTCATTTAAAAGAATGAGTTATAGAATCTTAAAAAAAAAAAAAAAAAACTATATCATAAATATTAGATTCATTATGTATTTTTTTTTTTTTGCATTGCCTTAGAATCAACTGAAAATCGGTAACATAATAATAAAATCAGTCAATCCAAAAATATACTAAAATTCGGGAAAATAGATATAACCGCGGAGCAGAGGGAAAGAGGGCGGTGGTTCCAAGAGGAACACGTCGGGAACTCAGTGAGCAATGGCGTAACCACGGTGGGGGTCGGGCCAGGTTCGTTGGCAACCAATGGGTTGGCGTGTCCTCAGTTTCAGATTCGTCTAGATCTTGTTAATCCGTTTGATTCCGCATCATTACTTACATCTGCTAGGTCACAACTGCACATGAGCACGTAATTCGTTGACTTCATATTGTTTCGCAGTAGCCTCAACAAAAGTGTCTTGAACGGCTCGCTTCTTCGGTGTCATTGCACAGAAACGAGTTGCTTTGATACCAACTGATGTAGATCGAGCTACGAATAAGAAAAGAACGCGTCTATGCCAGAAGTTAATCTCGACTTGTTCAAGCAATGAAGCTCGAGATTTTTTTGAAACAACACCTAAAAAGTGAATGAAATAAAGCAGCCCCATAATAAACTAGGGTCCAAAACTGAAAAGGAAACGACAATAAAAAGGGCAACAAATGCCACAAATCTCGAAAGTTAAAAGGAAAGCAATAAACAAAAATAAAGGCACATATAATTGAAAATAAAGAGTCCAAGACCGTGTAGAATCTCTTGAGATTGAGATCAATTCTTTCCTTTGCGGTGTCACGCTTCCAAAAAAAACAAGCCTGATGATATCGACATCAGTTATCGACAGGACCGGCCTTACCCAAGACTACTAATAAAAATTGCTTATTAGTAGTCTTCGGCAGGGCTGACTTAACCTTTTTCTGAGCTTTGGACAAAGAATTGATATGAAGCTTTTTTGGGGCCTGCAATATTAGAATGTAGGATTTACACGTTATTGGATTGTAAAAGTTATTCTATGACAACGACCGAAGGGCTCCATCGATAAACTGCATTTTACATTTAAAGGGTTGACACAAATGTTTTTCATTCTATTTAACATTATCAGTAGTTGTAGAATATTGCAGTACCTATGCATTAATTTATGAACATGTATAAGTCATTTGTTCCAGTACGTTATTGCAGGATCTATGAAATGATTTATTATAAATTGACTTAAGTATTTAACATTCACGAATGTTCTTGAGCAATGGACAACTCCGTCAGCCTCGACTCCCACTACTCCAACAACTGAAGTCACGTTTTCGCCAAGCGCACTACCTCAGCATTCACACAGAATGCGGAGCTCTCCTCGCTCTGATAGTAGAGAACTTAGAAATCCATGTTCGCATGCATGACATCTACTGCAATGTTCGTTGCCATTGCACAAAAACGAGTGACTTTGATACCAATTGATGTAGATCGAGCTACGAATAACAAAAGAACGTGTCTATGCGAGAAGTAAATATCGACTTGTTCAAGCAATGAAGCTCGAGATTTTTCTAAAACAACACACAAAAACTGAATGAAACAAAGCAGCCCCAAAATAAACAAGGGTCCGAAACTGAAAAGGAAACAACAATAAAAAGGGCAACAAATGCCACAAATCCCAAAAGTTTTAAAGGGAAGCAATAAACGAAAATAAAGGCACATATATAACTGCAAATGAAGAGTCCAAAATCGTGTAGAATCTCCCGGGATTGTGATCAATTCTTTCCTTTGCGGTCTCACGCTTCCAAAAAAGCAACTCTTAGGATATCGGCATCAGTCATCGATAGGGCTAGCCCTGCCCATGACTACTAATAATAATAATTGTTTATTAGTAGTCTTCGTTAGGGTTAGCTCAACCAATTTCAAGGGTTCGGTCGAAGAATTAATATGAAGATTTTTTTGGGGCCTGTAATAATGGAATGTAGGATTTACACGTTATTGGATTGTAAAAGTTATGCTATGACAACGACCGAAGGGCTCCTGCGATAAACTGCATTTTGCATTTAAAGGGTTGACACAAATGTTTTTCATTCTATTTAACATTATCAGTAGTTGTACACTATTGCATTACCTATGCATTAATTTATGAACATGTATAACTCATTTTTTCCAGTATGTTACTGCAGGAGCTATGAAATAATTTATTATAAAACAATAAAAATTGACTTCAAGTATTTAATATTTAACGATTTGCTTAAAATTTACCACAAATATCTTCCATGGGGACGTCGGCAACGATCGTTGTAGGAGGGCTCAACCTTCATGAATGTTCTTGAGCAAGGAATAACTCCGGTATAGTCTCTGTCCTCCATTAGCATATGCAGCCTCGACCCCCACTACTCCAGCAACTAAAGTCGCCTCTTCGCCAAGCGCATTACCTCGACATTCACACAGAATGTGGAGCTCTCCTCGCTCGGATAGTAGAGAACTTCGAAATCATTGTCATTTTTCTTTGCATTCACTGCCGTATTGAACTCGTTCAGTCTCGGTTTTTACCTCTTACGCGCTTCCGAACTCCAATGCCAATTATCTCGGTTCCCGGAACCTTGACAAATACGATCGAATCATTCCACGTGATCATTCGCATTGACAAAGTGTGTCTAACCTGTGCTGATGGTGTAACGTGGCCTAGACCTACCCCTCCCGTCGGAACGTTGCAGCAGCTCTACAAGGTCCATGGGTGGTTGTTGACATCAAGAGTGCGTAAATTGTCGGTGCTCTCCTTAAGGCGTTCTAAGGGTCCGTGAGAGTCGGTGGGAATGAAAGAGTGTGGGCACCATCGGGGTCGCACATTGACAGAACCTTCATATAGGTGACGACGTCCATCCGGCGGGGGGAGCTTGGTGTTGATAACGCCTTTTACGGTTTTGTCCCGGCAAAAGCCTAATCCTTTAGAAGACCGAATGACTCCTGCGATAAGCTGTATTTTACATTTAAAAAGTTGACACAATATTCTTCATTCTATTTTACACTATCACTAGTTTACACTATTGCAGTACCTATGCATTAATTTATGAACATGTATAGCTCATTTGTTCCAGTATGTTATCGCAGGAGCTATGAAATGATTTATTATAAAACAATAAAAGTTGACTTCAAGTATTTAACATTTGACAATTTGCTAAGAACTTACGACAACACTATTCTATGGGAACGTCGGCCAGCGATCGTTGTAAGGCTCCATTTTCACGAATATTCTTGAACAATGAACAACTGCGGCAGCGTCTTTGTCCTCCATCAACGTCTTAAGTCTCGACTCCCACTACTCCAACTTAAGCCTCAACATTATTCCATGCATGTATGTATGTTAATAGAATAAAAAGTTGTGAATTGGGTGACTCCATATTGAAACATTTCAACATGGCGTGACATATTTGGTCTTTACGTTCATAAAATATGTGCATATGTATATATATGTGTACACATGTATCTATGTAACTATTTATATCGGTTACAAATGATACCTAATGTATATATATGTGTAATTTATTATGCTTAAATTTGAGTTAGTTGTGCAATTGATTTACTAATTCATTACTCCATTTCAATTTCTTTGTTGGGTTAACAAGTCATCATCTAATAACTAAGTATAGACAGAAAAATATAATAAACTAGAACCAGAAAATAGTTTAAACAAAAAAAAAACTAATAATTAAGTAAATAGGTGTCTTACAGTCTTAAGTCTAAACGAACCTCATGAACAATTTCCAAAAAAAAAAAAACGAACTTTATATATATATATATATATATATATATATATATAATGTTCTTCACGTGTGCAGGTATACATATACATGTAGTCAAGTACGTATGTAAATATGGACCATGTTAAGTTTTTTTTTTTTTTTTTTTTTTTTGGAAATGGACCATGTTAAGTGTTAACCGCTATAAATTACCGGAATTGGCCTCAAAATAGTCAGTACACACATAATAGTATAATACACATAAATTGTTCTATGAGTAGATCACTATATCTTTGTGTCGAAAATGTGTATATATATATATGTATATACATTGATAGATTTGCATGCACTTAAAATAAGGATCACCAAGGTTAATTTTGTTATTCTTATACTATCTTGGGCAAATATAGAAAGGGGCTTGGAATTTCATCTGAAGCATAATAGCAAGCAACATAAAATTCAAAGAATGATCACTTGAAGCCTTAAACCATCGGTCATAGATGCATCGTCAATTCATCACAAAAAGCTTTAGTATACGATGAAAAACACAAGAAAAAACACTGGTTTCCAATATATTAGACATCCAACCACCAACTAGAATTTTCACGGTCGAAAATAACTACATTGAAATCGATGGAAATATCCCTACGATCGAATATCCATGCAAAAAAAAAAAAAAAAAATCAAATTTAATATCCCTTTGATATATTCACGCAAAAATAAAAACATCAAATATCCCTTTGATAAAAAAAAAATAGCACTGGAAACTGAACGATTTATTTCTTGATTAAAGAGATACATTGAAAAATAAACAAAAGAAATTTTTTTTTACACAAAATGAAATATAACTCACAGAAGAAGCTGAAACGAAGA
Source organism: Parietaria judaica (assembly GCA_954871525.1). Classification (NCBI taxonomy): domain Eukaryota; kingdom Viridiplantae; phylum Streptophyta; class Magnoliopsida; order Rosales; family Urticaceae; genus Parietaria; species Parietaria judaica. The sequence continues at coordinate 15,241,738 of OX940862.1, forward strand.
AACTCTAATTAATGGTAATTTATCATGCCATTTATGCCCTCTGCATTTTTCTATGCTTCATTTTCACAAATTGAGAAAATGAATTCACTATTAACGAAAAAGAAAGTCCCGGCAATGAAGAGTTGGTGAGAAAAAAGATAAATGATGGCTGCATTAATCAATTTCTAGAAAGCTACGTTATGAAATTCTTCAATGTGAAAGGTTCTTAATCATATATAATCCTTCAAATATCATGAGGCACTGTGTAGAAGTTCGGAATTGACCAAGCTATAAATACGAATTCAGGCATGTATATACTAACATGATTCTAGTTTTTATTACGTAACTTTGAATTGACTAGTTTATCGGATTACTAAGAATACCCAACACAAAGTAATTAATGAATGGCATATTGGGAATTTCAAATGTATTTTAGTTTTCTATTGAATGCGAAGAATTGAAAAAAAATAAAATTAAAACTTTTGTGTTTTTCTAAATTTGAGTTCTTAAGAAAACACGATTTGATGACCCAAGCCTAGCATTTGTCCACGAATCAATAGAAGAAGGAATGTTCCCCATCGGATATTTGTGCGCCGAATCAACGGTCCTACTTCGACTATCTCAGTAACATCATCTTTCTGTTTCAGTTCCCGTTTATAATTTCGCTGCTACATCATAAGTCTCTTGCAAATATACAACCATGCGCATCGGGCGGGCTTGGGCATTCCGAAGCCCTATCCCGCCCACTTTTTATGCTTTTAACTTTTAAACATTTTTAAAATTGTTTACATGTGCTATAATAAACCTTTTTTTCTTTTTTTCTAACCATTGATTTCAACTTAAACGACATGTCGTATCTCCTTCTCGTAAAGAAGGATAAAACGACATGTCGTGTTTATCGGAATAAGGTTTACAAAGAAGGGTTTTAGTAAGGAAAAAGCGAAGAAGAAGAAGAGAGAGAGAGAGAGAATCGGCGTCAATGGCGGCCAAAGGTGGAGCAGCTCCGACCACGTACCCTCTCTCGCTGAACAAGAGCAAGCCAAGAAAACCCACTTCGGTGAACGACGGCATCGATTGGGTCCGACCCGACGGTCGCGGCTTCCACTATTGTAGACCTGCTTGTACGTTCTCCTTCTCCATCTCCGTTGATGGTTCTTCCCTGGTTATATATAAGCCAGGTTTCATGGAGGTCTGGGTGTTCATGGCAGTTTTCAGGACTGGTGCTGTAAATGCCGCTTCAGGATCTGCTTACGCAGAGTTCGGCAACACGAAGGTCATCGTCTCCGTGTAAGCCCTTTTCTCTCTCACCGATTAAGCTTAAAAATGTTTAGCTCTAGCCGTTGATGGAAGCCTCGTCGCTTCAGATTCGGGCCCAGAGAGAGCAAGAAGGCGATGCTGTACAGCGACACCGGACGGTTGAACTGTAGTGTCAGCTTTACGACTTTCGCCACCCCGGTGCGAGGCAATGTAAGCCGAGCTTCCACCATTGTTAACGTTCGCTTTGTATCGATTGCGAGTTTGATTCTGATTTGGGTTTCCTCTGTGTTAGGGGTCGGAGAACAAGGAGCTCTCTTCGACGCTGTACAAGGCGTTGGAAGGGGCGATCATATTGGAGAGCTTCCCCAAAACAACGGTGGACGTGTTTGCGCTTGTGTTGGAATCCGGAGGCAGTAAGTTTATAATTCCATATTCTCGCGTTGATTTTGTAAGATAGAAAGTTTATTGACGGGAAGATTGTTCACTTACGCGTTTTGATACTCTTTTGTTAGCATATGATTACGGATTTTTACTTGTGCCTCGAAGTGCTTAAATTTTTTGTCACATTTTAGGCTATAGAGAGAATTGTCTTTGATTGATAGAATAGCTACTGAGGGTATTGTTGAGGAAAAGTTCCCGGACTTGCGATCCTTGAACTGCAGAATCGCTAGAGTTTTGAATTTTTTTCGCTCCCGGTTTCTGACTCTTCTTTCTATCCCTATTTTCTTTGTCCTAAATCAGTTACGGTTTTTCTTTTCTAGAGGTAATTGCGCCTGTAATTGTTGTTTTATTGAGTTTACTATTTGGGTGGGGAACAATTATTATATACCCGTGATCACTTATCGTAGGAAGAAGGGAGAGATGGTCATTTCATTTTGCTAGGCTAATCCTTTTATGTCTTTTCTGTCATTTATTTTATTAAGGGTCGTGCGGTCAATTATGTCATTAAGGGTATTTTGGTCATTTCTTTGCTTGGCCTCGGTGGCCGAACTTTGCTTTTGAAACCTATCGAATTACTTGTACAATGCCTGCTTTTTATATAATCTCTTACTTCACATTTAAAAGGGGACTTCTCGGTGAAGTCTAGAATTTCCTTGTAGAACGTTAACGTATTCGTATTAACGATGTTTAATGGTGCTTATAGGACAAATTAATGGAGATGATTCCTCATAAACAAATTTAGTTTATAATAATTATATAATGTTTCAGTCTTTTTAATCAATGGAAGGAATTGGATGTTGAATATGATGATCATTAATCATATAGATACTTGTACGAGTCTTTCCGACATATATATATTAAAACTAAATGTTCTTACTATGATTTCAGGATGTTGAAAATAATGTAAATCTTTTGTTTCATGTTTTATTTCAGGTGATCTTCCGGTTATAATCTCGTGTGCGAGTGTCGCGTTAGCAGATGCAGGAATAATGATGTATGACCTAGTCACTTCCGTCTCCTTGGTATGTAACTATATTGATACATATATATATATATATATATATATAAACAACTATGTACTTGATCTTTTCATGCTCTTTCTTCAAGATCACTGCCTTTAACAATCACAAGAACATTAAAATAATGAATCCGAATTCGAGTTTATCACACTTTTCGTGTCTATAGTCTGCATTGGGGAAAAATCTCGTGATTGACCCGACACTAGAAGAGGAAAGCGGCCAAGACGGAAGCCTAACACTCACCTGTATGCCGTCCCGGTATGAGGTCACTCAGTTGACTATCACCGGGGAGTGGTCAACCGCAAAAATCAACGAGGTTAGACTTTGAATCGACAGCGCATCATATTTTGATATCAGTTTTTATTTTTTATTTTTACATATATCGGTTTGTGAACAGGGAATGAAGCTGTGCCTCGACGCATGCTTGAAGCTCGTCGAGATCATGCGATCGTGTTTGAAAGAAGCTGCTTCTGCTTCGGAGGAATAGTCTCCAAGCCAATTTTGCTATAATTTTACGACTCTTTTTCCTGGACTGAGATTCTCTTGTTGTATATAAGAATTAGAATTGATCATTCTAGTTGTTTTCCTGTAATATTGGATTGTTATCCCTTTTAGTTGTTTAATTGAATATTGGGCATTTATATCACACAAAGATTTCTCAGGTTAAATTATTTTGCAGAGTAAAGTTTTGATGAACAAATAAAAGCGTAAATCAAGTTCAAAACGGTAAAAACCGAATGCAAATTAAAAAAGTTGTTTGACAGTCTCATTACTAATTGTTAAATTTTTCATGACCTTTTGGTTTCGACTCTATTTGGTATAAAAACGTCTTTTTCCCCTCAATCTCGAATTCGGCAAAGCCATGAGAACGGGCTGTCGTGATGTTCCCTTGCGGGAGTATCGTGCCTATTCTTTATAGGGGACACGGTACCTAGTCTCTCCTTTTTCTTCATTTACAAGTATGATATCAACTCAGAAAATAAAAATAGAATAATAGAACGGGCGGACAAGTTTGTCTGTGGTGAAAAGCCGAGCGCAGGCTGCCCGCACCCATTTCGAATTCGATCACAGGCGCCCACTGCCCGTGGTCATCTGCAGATCTAGGACACTGAGTCAATTTTGCTTGCATGTTTTATTATGAAGTTATAGGCCAAAGTTAGGCGTTGCAGAGCGTGTGGGGTCGTTAACACGTGTAGAGGAGACCTCAGGATCCTGAAGGGTCCCACTATTGAGGGTCACATATACAATATATATAGAGATACAGAGTGTTATCGATGAACATTGGCATTGGGTGAGCAAGCAATATGAATAATTGTATCACATCCATTGTCTCATTGTTGTGCATAGTAACACCAAACAACAATTATTAAACTTTGTATCCCTCGATTTGTTCCAACACACATTTTAGTTTTTGAAAAGGGTTAGGCTGATAATCGTGAATTCGGGGTCGGATGTATATGATATGGTTTACGGATAATACATTACTACATATCTATATATAGCTTTTGTAGCTCAATTTCGAGAATAAAAAGATTAGAGAAAACCTTTTTTCGTTTTACTTCAAGAGTAGTTTCTTTCACTAACAAAATAAATCCAAAATTTCAAAGATTTTTCTTTCTCTCGAAGTGTGTACGTTCTCGTATTGTCGTTATAAAACCAAAGGGATTTGTCTTGTATAAACCTCTTGAGAATATGTCAGTCTACAAAAACATAATGATTTGCACGAAATTATTTTACGTAGAAGCCTAATGTCTGAAGAGAATCACATATAGAGAAAGTGAATTCACTATGATAAAAACGAAAGTCTTAATAGTGGACAGCTAGAGAGAAAAAGATAAATAATGCCTAGGTTAATCAACTCCTAAAAGCTTCTCTATGAATTTTTTTTAATGTGAAAGGTCATCCACCATATAATCCTTATATCTCATCGTAGAAGTTCGGAATTGACCAAGCTGTAAACATGGATTCGGGCATGTGTATATTCACGATTGTAGTTTTTATTGAATTGTGAAGCTTAATTTATAAAAATAGCTAGGAAGACTCAAAACATAATAAAGTTTTAAATGTTTATTATTTAGCAAATATTATCTTGGAAACTTTATAAGTATTTTGGTTTGCCCTAATTTTTGTGTCACAACTCATGGACACCCAACTTTTCAATTAAAGCAATTGCGGGATTAAGATATTTGTATTAAGAAAAAGTCTAAAATGGACTATAGTGAAGAAGATCAGCAAGATGTCTGTTTTGAGGGCGAGTCACTATAATCTTCTAATTTTATTTATAATGTTCGTTTTAATAATTTGTTTTTCAATTTATGATTTAGGTATAATCCCACATTATATATATATAAAGAGGGTAATTAATGTATGTATAAATGAACATAGGCTAAAGTGAGACAAGGTAGTAAAGCATTAGTTGTCACTTTGCTTTTCTTTGACCATTTATGGTTTTTATTTCACATCACAAGTTGCCCTTTACAAACGTACATCCGTATAGAAGCATAATCATACCATAATAAATACCAATTATTTGCTTAATTAAATGGACCAAAAGAAGAAGTGACAACTAAACCTAATTACTCTATTATGGCAAATTGGCAATTGAATAGAGACGGTGCTTTATATCCACATTCTTATAGTTAGGCCTATCCGAATCTATTATGCTAAATAAAACATCGAATAAATTGTTTAAATGTTCATTTAATTGAATTAAAGAGCTCAGATCTCACTATTAGACAACTTGCAAATTTAAATGGCCAAGTTCTATGGATCATGCATAGAATTCCAGGACCATTGCGTGGATTCCAAGTCAACAACTAGGTCTAAATTTGTTTGAACTTGTTGGGAATTTTTTTTTTAATATTCCCTTAAACTCTTTTGATAATTTATATTGTTTTGCCTTATTTTTCTCCATTACCATCTATTTGAAAAAGATTTTTTTTTTTAAGTGTGTTCCAAAAAATTAACATAAATAATAAAAGATAAACTAAAGTATAATTGTGAGAAGTTACAGATGTTCCTCAATTTATCTTCTTTTTTTAAATAGAAATTGCAAAGACCTGCAACGTTTTATCACCAATTGAACGGAACTATTATTTTGTTGATTTTGATATTTTTCTTAGTAGTATAAAGAGAATTTGAGTACTACCGATGCTGTTTACTGCAACTTTATATACGTTTGCCGCAATTACCTCTTAAAAAGATTGATAGACATAAAACTGTAACTTTAACCGTAAATGATTTTTGTATAAATTAGATGCCATTACTATTCTCTGATGTGGCATGAATATTTTAACAAAATAACTGTCCCACATGTGAAATCATTCAGGGTTTTTTTTTTTTTTGTCTATATAAAAAATTGCAAACATCACTTTTATTTTTCTTTGATACGGCGTATGATAGGAATTAGGATCACATTCAAGCTTTTAATAAAGTAATAATTGGACCTCAATTCTCATGACCTATATTTAATCTGGTCCACAATCTCTAAAACGGCAATTAAAGAAAATACATGTGGAACAAACACTCTAGTACACACAATAGGACAAAATAAAATATCATTTGATGGGAAATCAAGACAATTTTGCAATTTAAAGTTGACACTTTATGACTGCGTAATTTCATTTCTGGCTTTGCCGTCCAGCTCAAGGTAAAGAGGTATTTTTAAAATGTAAAATGAATAAAAAAATAAAAAAAAAAACACGTACGTAAGGAAAAAAATGGCTGAAATATTATAGTACAACAATAGATATTTGTGACATAAATATTTAAATAAAAAGAAATATATAATATTATATTTCATATTTTATTTTGTCTTAACGTATAAGCTTAATATTGCTTACACTTAACTACACTAAATCTTAATATTGTCAAAATTGTTGTTTCTATACCACGTATCAATATAATTTTTGGATTTACATTTGTGACAAATGACGTGACAAAACAAGATATAAAATATTTATGGAGTTTTTCACTCTATTTAAGTGTATTTTTTCCCTAAAATTCCCAATACAACATCAGTAAAAACGCAAGAAAAATATTGAAGAATTTGAATGGTTATAAAGTTCTCAATGTAATAATGGAGATTAGAAAGTCCTACGCTTAAGTTAGTCAAAACTCAAAAGTAATACAATGTCAACCGAAAAGGGAGGTGATTGAAAAGTGCCTCGTCTTAACTTTGTCGGAATATGATAATAGGAAAATTTGTAGGCAACTATTCAATTAGCAAACAATATCTCAAGACAATAAAAAAAAAATCTCATAAAATTTAAAAAAATATAAAAATTCACGAAAAGAATATTTTGTGCATACATGTATTACGTGCTTCAAATTTTGCTTTTGCTTTTTATTCATTTTTTTTAATCTTTGAACTATTTTATGGTTCTATGTTTATTATTTTTCTCTCTATACTTAATTATCAAAAGATGAATTGTTCACCAAACAACGAAATTGAAATGGAGTGATGGATATTCACACGCGTTTGGGCCAATTGCATAGCTAATTGAACGTTAAACATAATAAATAAACACACCCGAATAATATTATATATATATGTGTATATATAATTATATATTACGTGCCATCTGTTACCGATATAAATGTCTACATAGATTCATGCACGCATATGCACATATTTTATGTACATATATAAAGACCAAATATGTCACGCCATGTTGAAATGTTTCAGCACGGGGTCACCAATTAACGACTTGCTCTTCCATTAATGTGTGTGTGGATATAATTATATATATTTTATATATGTGTGTGATATATATATATATATATATATATATATATATGTGTGTGTGTGTGATTTGTGAACCTCTTTGACATATTATGAATATTCCGTACACTTGAATCATTTTCTTCCACAAGTATAAAGCGTACGCGCCTCCTAATCTTGAGATGAGATACAAAAAAGGATAATTATATATAGTAATGATTAGTGTAATATCACTAATACAATTGCTATGTGTTTTGCTTTCTTTAATCGGACAAAAAAAAAAGTGAATTGGGAAACCTAAATAATTAGTATAACTATTATAGCTATAATGAATTGATTAATTGTTGTTATTTTCTAATAACAAAAAATAGAAGCCCGAAGAACTTGATCCAATCAAATTTTCCGCATAAAAAACACAAAGTAACGTCCCATCGCATTTTTAACAACTCTCTTAAAGTACAATCATCTTTTTACGGGCAACTTTTTTTCTCCCGTTAGCCGAAGAATGAGGAAAGGTAAGTATTCAAGATTTACCCAAATATTTAAGGTCACTATTTATTCTTAAAGTTAGTTGATATCGTTATATAAAGATTGATGCCCACTTAAGCTTTAGCAACAGGTCTCATTTCACCTTCTAAAGTATTAGGTCAATTTTCAAAAGTAATTTCATTAGCAGATCTAAATCTGTTCTCGGACTTCTCGAAGTAAATTATGGATACGAACCCAAATTATATATATATAAAAAAAGTGATTTTACTCCAAACATTCTCTAAAGTTTCTCCTTATTAAAAGATTATATAATAAAAACTCCATTTACTAGGAATATGATCTCATTTTATTTGAAAATCTGATTCAGAGTTCAGCTTTAATGTTAATTTAATATTGACGATCTGGAAGTTGGAACTTCATTCTAAAGAGGACAACTTTTTAATGCTTGAATACTTTCTTTTTCAAATTGATTAGGTAATATAGGAATTAATTACTGAAATTGAGTTACTGAGTCTGAGTGTAACCCCTCCGTACAAGCAGGAAAAAGTACATCTGTTAGGATTCCATGTTCTTTAAAACAAGCATCTCACTTAGTCAACTCATTTCTTGGATCATTACATTATCAACTTATACAGTTAATTAATTACTGAAAATAAATAAATAAATGTGACAATAAATACACTTGATCATAACCCTCCAATCAATAAACCAAACAGACAAATAAATTAATAAATAACTCAAAATCTTCACCTTTGGAGCCATCTCTTTGGACAGATTTCTATGGCTTTGTCTGTGTCTTTATTGATTGTGTCAATCATGCTTTAGATTGTGGCTACATCAATATTTCTATACTCATCTATTGATCCTTATATTTTATGTAGTATAATTTTGATGAATTAATATTTTAAAGATCAAATATATTTGTTATATTATTGAGATGATTAATTTATTAAGTATTAATTTAATATGTTAATTTTGAGTCGATTTAATCAAATACTTAATTAATGAGGTTCGAATGTATTGACAAATCACAAAATGGTATTTCTTTCCTCAAACAATGAATTATAATTTGGTATATTAGCGACATAAAAATCTAATATTTATAATTTTGAATCGACATACACTTTTTTTTTATGGATTAAATTTTCACGTTGATTTAAGTGTGTTTTCAATACCCACAATGTGGTATCATTTCGTCGATGGAGGCAATATTCAACAATGAGTACTTATGCCGCTAAATAACCTTATAATTTATTAAACATACAAATATATTGCTCCCATTATACTCTCTTATTTTGATCTCTTTTTCATATTTATCGAATGATTAGTGATCCGTAAAGCTTAGAAGATATAAGCAGAATCAAGACATTGATATTGACGAATCAACAAAGCTTGGACTTTTCTAGCCCCAAAAGTGTCACTTTCTTTGGTGAAAGCTCTTTTCATTTCTTAATTTCTTTTTTTAATTGATCTTTTATTCATTTCCAATTATTAATTTCATCTTATTATCCAATCCATACATTATAGTATTACACACACATATATACAAATATAAATTAGTTTAATAAGTCTTACACCCACACCCCAAATTTCAGAGACTCAATGTAAACAAATAAAAAAGTCAACTTACTAATCTCTGTCACACACACACATGTATATATATATATATGTTTAAAACAGATCTTTATGAGTTTGTAAATCTCAATATTTAAAGGCATTGGTCACATGTTTCGCTCCACTTTTTGGGTTGTTTCTGGTTTGATCTTTTTTCTCTGTTTCACATGACTCCTCTGTTCTTCTTGTGGCTTGGGATTCATGCTTTGTCACTCTCACCATGATTCAAACACTCCATACATAATCTCTCTTGGCCTGACAAAAACCCGAATCGTAGCTCTTGAAAGCTGACAAAAAAACCCGGCGCAAATGGGGTACGGAAATTCGAGATCTGTCAGGTAAACTACTGTCTTTTCCCGAGTCTTGTTTGAACGTCGTGGACTCTGATATCATGTTAAGTATTTGCGAGTTTCATCTCAAAGTCAATTGTGCGGGAAAAAAAAAATTGTGCAGATTTCAAGATGAATTCGAACCGCACAAGCTCGGGAAAGTCAATGGCGACGTCGAAGAAGCGACGAAGCTCAAGTACTTGCCAATGAGCGATGAACCGAAAGAGGCTGCGGTGCGGAGAGGGACGTCGCTGAAGGCGAAGGTGCTGTCGCGGGTGTTCTCCGAGGACTACGAGAGGGTGAAGAGGAAGATTCTCGACCCGCGAGGCCACTCAATCCGGCGGTGGAACAAGATCTTCCTCGTCACGTGCCTCGTCTCGCTCTTCGTCGACCCGCTCTTCTTCTACCTCCCGATTGTGCGGGGGGAGACGTGCATCGACATCAGCCTCCGCCTCGAGGTCGCCCTCACAGCCGTTAGATCCATCGCGGACGTGTTCTACATTGTTCAGATTTTGATCCGGTTCCGCACGGCTTACATAGCACCGTCGTCGAGAGTGTTCGGGAGAGGCGAGCTCGTGATCGACACGGGGAAGATCGCGAGGCGGTATTTACGGCATACCTTCTGGGTTGACCTCCTTGCAGCCCTGCCTCTTCCTCAGGTAGGCATTGTCGGTTTTGCTGTCGTTTGAGCTTTGGATTGAGAGGTTATGGAAAATAAGGTGTCGTTTGTATTGTTTTTCAGGTTTTGATTTGGATTGTGATCCCGAATCTTAGCGGCTCGACGATGACGAATACGAAGAACGTTCTGCGGTTTATCTTGATTTTTCAGTACCTGCCGCGGCTTTTTCTTATTTTCCCGCTGTCGGCGCAGATTGTTAAGGCCACCGGGGTCGTGACGGAGACGGCTTGGGCCGGGGCGGCCTACAATCTCATCCTCTACATGTTGGCAAGCCATGTAAGTCCTCTTTTTTCTTTTTTACCACTTCTGCTTCATTAAAAATAGATGAATTCATTGGGAATTTATCAGTAATTATGTGCCTATACAATTTTGTTTACTAGTTCACTTTGCAAAAGAAAATTATTGATGCACTTTGCATCTAAAGTTTCATTTATGGTGCAAATTGTCCCAGAAAATATTATATCAGAAAAATTATAAGCTAAAAATGCACTATATATAATGAACTTCAAATGTTAAATTACAATTGCAAGCAAAATTAATAAAAAGGATTGATTGCCAACTACTCATAGTATTGTGGACCAGAAAAATTGGGACGGCTTATCTCAGTCTCAAGAAAAAAAAGAAAAAAAAAAACTATGGTAAACGTAGGTTATAATCTTGTCATGTAACAACATGAGCTAAACAAAATTGGCATAATTGGTCATCGACATTTTGGACGGGCAAGCCACGGTTGACCTGCGTATCTCGCCCTTTAAGTGGGCGCGAGCAACCTGCACCCAGGAAGATCTTACACTCAAGTTGCCGCATCCGTTCAAATAATTAAAACGGATTTTTTTAATTTATTTTCAAACTTCTTTTGCATTTTCAACTAATTTGAAAAAATAATTGAAGATCAAGTGGATGGTTAATTGAGCCCGGGTTGGGCAACATGCACTTGTTCCTGAGCAAACACGGGCGAAACGGGCAATGGGCACGAGCAACCCACATCAAGCTCATCAATGATATGAATTTTTTTGGCATTGAGTTTGTTTCTCCCATTGAATCTGTTTTTGTTGTAATGGAGAGAAGGTGTTGGGAGCTTGTTGGTACCTTCTAGCGATAGAAAGACAAGAGGCGTGTTGGAGAAGCGTGTGTGACTTGGAGCAGCCGACGTGCGAGTATGGCTACTTTGACTGCGACATGGTGAAGCAGTCCAACAGGCAAGCTTGGTATCTCTCAAGCAATGTCACTTCTCTGTGCGACCCAGCCAACGGCTTCTACCCCTTCGGCATATATGGCGATGCTCTCACATTCGGTGTCACGATCGCTCTTTTCTTCAACAAATACTTCTACTGCCTCTGGTGGGGCCTAAGAAATCTCAGGTGAGTTCTTTATCTTCGTGTTTTCATAATTTTCCCGCTAGAGAAGTGACATTGTGGTTCGTGGGCAGCATGCGCCCACTGCGGGCTCGTTGTTGGTTCCCAAGGCCTGGGCATAGGGTTATACCTGCCTAGAAATATTCTACGGGTTGGGCATCATATATGCCTATGCGCACTACGGGTGCGAGCTGCCCGCACCCAACAAAAAGGTTGGATGGGCAGGCCCGCTCATACCTTGCCGTACCATTTGGAGGATACTAATTTCTGTTAAGTTTTTAGACCAGAATCTAGGTAAAGGATTTTACTTGCCCATATATCGTGTATGAGTGGGCAGCCCATGCCCATGGCCGTTGAGCCGCCGGCAACAAAAAGGTTGGACAGGCAGGCTCGCCGATGGCCCGCTCGTCCCATTTGAAGGACACTAGTTTTCATCAATTTTAGGCAAATTCCCATTAATACATACATTTATGATTACTATACAACTAATTAGTACTAGTACTGGCGTTGATTGTGGCTTAAATTAATAGAGTTTTTAAGTACTAGAAAATAAAATTGCTTCACTTCATTGAATTGCATAAAAATAATTAGAGAGAAAACTAAGGCTACACCACTAATTAAACAATATCATAGGTTATACATTATAATTACTCCTGTATTTATTATAATCTGAAAAATATATTCTAACTTTGATACGTATTTATATATACTAATTTAAGTATGTGTTTATGCAGCTCTATAATTGTATCTTGATTTCCATAGTTATATTGCAGTTGTATACGATATAGTAATTATACTTCAGAATTACTCTGTTTTTTATAACGGTCTTATTGTTAAATTTTGCAGTTCCTTGGGACAGAATCTTTCGACAAGCACTTTCGTTGGGGAAATCACGTTCGCGATAATTATCGCAACCGTGGGGCTCGTTCTCTTCGCCTTGCTCATCGGCAACATGCAAGTGAGTGCAACGTTCCAATAGCAGAATTGAGTATTTGAACTTCTATCTTTAAATTGAAACATTCAAGAAAACATAAAAGAATTTCTCACACGTAAATATATAATGAGCATTTCGGTCCTCTAAATAAAACCCTGATGATAGACTTGAAAGCGCAGACGTACCTACAATCGACAACCGTCCGATTGGAAGAGTGGCGGATCCGACGGAGGGACACGGAGCAGTGGATGCACCACCGGCAGCTTCCTCCGGAGCTGAGAGAGTCCGTGAGGAAATACGATCAATACAAGTGGGTCGCTACGAGAGGCGTCGACGAAGAGTTTCTTCTCAACGGCTTACCGATGGATCTAAGAAGAGATATCAAGCGCCATCTTTGTCTCGACCTTGTCCGACGAGTAAGTTCTTGTGTTTTTTATTTTTATTTTAAATAATGTCGTTTCAGACCTAAAAAAATAAAAAATTGTATGATCATCTTTGTTTTTATTTTAATTTTAATCGTGTTTGATTTATAGCATTTTTTTTTAAATAATTTTTGTATGTCTTGATAAAAAAAAAATTGTTCAAATATTTTCAGGTTCCGTTGTTTGACCAGATGGACGAGAGAATGCTGGACGCGATATGCGAGCGGCTGAAGCCAGCGCTGTGCACGGAGGGCACGTTCCTCGTGCGCGAAGCCGACCCGGTCAACGAGATGCTCTTCATCATCCGCGGCCACCTCGACTCCTGCACCACCAACGGCGGCCGCACCGGCTTCTTCAACTCCTGCCGCGTCGGCCCGGGTGACTTCTGCGGCGAGGAGCTGCTCACGTGGGCGCTTGACCCCCGCCCCAGCGTTGTCCTCCCCTCATCGACCCGCACCGTCAAGGCCAACTCCGAGGTCGAGGCCTTCGCCCTCGTTGCAGAAGATCTTAAGTTCGTCGCCTCCCAGTTCCGGCGCCTCCACAGCAAGCAGCTCCGCCACAAGTTCCGGTTCTACTCCCACCAGTGGCGCCTCTGGTCCGCCTGCTTCATTCAGGCCGCTTGGCGCCGGCACGTGCGTCGCAGAGAGGTGGCCGAGCTTCGGGCCTGCGGGAGCCCGCCTGCAGCCCCCGTACCTATAAGAAAGATATTTCAAGAAAAGGAAGGGCTTTCCGACCAGCCCAAGACCCGAAAGCCCGCACACAAGCACACCGGGCCAGAGTCGGGGCCCGTCAGGTCCCTGCAGAAGCCGACGGAGCCCGATTTCTCGGTTTGCGAAGAGTAATAGGTCAAGTAGATGTGGCACGAGCCCGGTCAACAAGTCAACTCTTGATTCTAGGTTTTTGTAGAGCCAAGAGAAGAATTCTGGTGCTGAAGATATTCGCCAGAATTATATATAATCTAAAATTTGTTTGAGAACAGGTTTAGTTTACATGTTGTATATTATTTTAAATTGTTAAGGTTTTTAAAATATATTTTTATTTTGTAAATTTTATTCAGTTTATAGAGTTATTGTTCTTTTTATTTTGTAATATCATATGATATAAAACTTTACGTGAAATATTGAGGTGCGACAAAGAATTTCTTGATTGACCATTTGATTTGTTTTCTTCACTTAATTAGGTCAAATTTCAAACCGTTACGAAACTAAAGGAACGCAAAACTCACTAACTCTAAAAATAAATAAGTTTTCTGAAAACGTTCTTCTTTTTGTGTGTAACTGAAGATGTATTTATATATAAGAATGCATTCATATTGGGTATGTTTAAGATATTATAAAGTTTTTGTCTCATATTAATTATTTGTTCAATGGTTAATTTTGATATCTGCAGTAGTTTTTATATGTATGCTCCATTTATCTAAGTTCAAAAAAAAAAAAAAAAAAGGAACAGTATGATTTTATATTTTTATATAATGCACTTTGGGCTCAAACCCCAAACTATCATAGGCTAAGATTTCAGTTAATACCCAATGGGCTAGGTGTGATACTATAATAATATAAGGAAAACTTCATAAAACATCCCTCAAAACACCATAAATTATTTTATTACACCTCAAAACATCATAATTGGAAAAACATCCTTTTTAAATTTTATGTACCAAAATACCCTTTCAAAATATACATATTGTGTCCTGAAAAATGGACATATTGCCTCCTGAAAATGGACAAGTCGCGTCCGAAAAAATGGACACAACTAAGGGTATTTTGGTACATAAAATTTAAAAAAGATGTATTTCCAATTATGATGTTTTGAGGTGTAATAAAATAATTTATGGTGTTTTGAGGGATGTTTTATGAAGTTTCCCTAATATAATGGTTAAGAACAATGTCAATACTTTTTAAGGGAGACTAGCCTTTAAACGGTATAAGTATCTAAGAGTATCTGATGCTTGGCCGATATATATTTACGAACTTTTTCTTTCAAGAGAGATGCTCCCAAGGAAATAAAAATACACAATTTTCTGTTGATTCATATTTTTTACCGGTTAGTCCACATCCGTTAGTTGCCATATAAGTAATAACGTGTGAAATTTAAAGTGAAAACGGAAGAAGTTCTTGAGGTTTGTCATTCATTTGAATGAATTTACATTCTATAAATCCTAGTTTCTTATATTAAAAAGATGATATTTGTGTGAATAAGTATGTCCCTGATATTCTGTCAAAAAAAAAAAGTGTGTCCCTAATATTTATTAAAAACTACCAAGGATGACAAAATAACCTTAAAATAATGATAATAATAATAAACTGAAATTCAATTCTCCAAAATCAGCATATAGCCGAAAAGATAAGAAAGAAGATATAACAAACTTATGCCTTCTCCAAAGTTAGAATAGAACATGTTTTCCACTGTCCCCTAAAGGAGAAAGAACAAAAAGAAAAGTTAATTACATATGTTAAACTCTTCTCAAGAAGTTCCAAGTCCAAAGGAATAATACTATATAAATTACCAAAAGATAGCCTTAGACACTTGAAAAGGAAACTAAGAACTAGTTTCACTGAAGTCCTAGGCACTTCGGGAGCCATAATATTTGACCTATTCAAAGTTTATTAAGTTTTGAACACGTACCATTTTTTAATTTTTCTTTTTCATTGATTTTCTTTTTCTTTTTCTTCTTGTAGCTTTGAAGGGTAAAATGTCTATCTTCTAGTAAAAGGGACAAAAGCACAAACGTAAGCTTTGTTTACCTCTCAAGAAAAGAATTTCATTGGCCTTTTTGACCCACGTATCTAGGGATTGGCGAGGCCTTTAATGGATTTATGGGCACCATTGTGGTCTCAACTTTGCGACATTCTTGGCATGGGCTCGACAGAAATTGCTCATGAGGATATATCACATTCTTTTCTTAGTATTTATCCCTTTAGTAATGCCTTCTGAGATTCAAATGTATTTAGGCATAATGGTAATCTAGTTTGACACTTACACGTGGACGTGGTTCGGTACCGTTAAAAAAGAAATACGTAGTTTACGGGTTTTTCACTACTTGCAGTTTGTGTCTTCATAAAAATAATAACTAATAACAAAATTGTATAAAAACAGTTAGAGCTGTGCTAGTTTTATGAATTAAGTTAGTCGATTATGGTTGTATAAATAGAGTAATTTTTTTTTAGAAAAATGGGTTGTATATCAGAAAAATAAAATACTTACTATAAAATAATATTTGAGAGTACATTGTAAAAGAACAAGTTGATGCTTTTGCAAGAAATCAACAATAAGAAATAGAAGGATTATTTTCTTGCGCAAAATAGAGGGATGAGTAGGACGGAGCATATTGAGCCCATAACGGTGTATGTCTTCGAAACTTTTTTAGAATGTTTAAAATAGCAAAATTTTTAAATTTAGTTTTTTTTAATATTACCGTTAATATTTTTAGATTTTTACCTTTTTTAAAATACTTATTCAGCTCTGCAACGATACTTGGTACTCTCGAAATTTGTATCTTAAATACGCCCGCGATACGGCGGGACCGGATGATAGACGAAAAATGGGGTCGAGTTGAGTGGGTGGTGGACATATTCGTCCTATTAACCTTCAAAAAGAGAGACAGCATAATGAAAGAGAGAAACAAAAACTGTGTCCCAATTGGGCATAGTCAGAGTCACCACGTCCCTCGTAGAGGGCACATTTCCTACTTTTAAGGGACATGTCATGGGGCCATTCCATAGTAGTCACACAACTCATAAGTCACAACCCAACTTCCCTTTGGTGTGAGTCTAGTCATTTCCTCGTGGACCCTACTTTGACAATTTGGGCATTTAAGAGATACAAAAATATATTAGTGAAGAACAATAAGTAAATACATTAGTACATTACATGTACATCATCACATGAATCATGAATCAGTTGTGTAAACTCACTTCAAGATTCTCTAATCTCTAGTCTTGAGTAACATTAAATTATTTATATTTCTAATATTAGTTCATTGTGATTGCAGCTAATAATGTCAACATGTTTAAACACTACAAATTTATCTTGTAATGTAAAGACTTGTAATCTTGACCAACAGAGTCACCCTATTAAATAAGATAGTGGTCTAAACTTTATAAACACCAAATGAAACAATGTTTTGAGGGTAAATGAGGGAAATGCCCATTTGTGGCTCAAGGTTTTAAATTTTGCCCATTTCTAATTATGGTAACTCTAACCACCAACAGATTAAAATGTGGACTAATATGCCATTCCAATTAACTCACATTAATTTTAATTTCGTTTTTTAATTTAAATTAAAAAATTAAACTTTTCTTAAATATAGCAGACTAAATAAATTAAAATAAATCTTGCTTATTTTAACATTAAACAAATATTACTCGAATTATTCTTACCTAATTTAACGTTTGTAAAAAATCCTAATTTTAATTTTGGGTTAATTGCGGCAAAAATACTCAACCATTGTCAATATTCTCCGATAGGTACCCAACCTTAATAAACGTAGGCAAAAGTACCCAACGTCACACTTTTGTCGCCGACCAACTAACGCTGTTAGACACTGCCTACGTGGCTGTTAGGCTATCTCATGTGGAATGCCATGTGGCCAAAGGTTGGGTACTTTTACCGCCATGTGGCCAAAGGTTGGGTACTTTTACCGCCACGTAGCATTTAAAAAAAATTAATTTTTCTTTCCCGTTAGCCAATGTGTTTTTTTTACGTATATCAAACATGATCAAATAATTTTATAAAATATGTACTTATAATTTTTTTTTTTAAATAATCAAATAATTACTTAAAATTATTAGTTTTAATTTATTTAAAAAGAAAATATTTCCCGTGGCACATATTTTTATTTTTATTTTTTATATATGTTAAATATAATCAAATAATTTTATAAAAAAATATTTTTATAAAAAAATATTTTTTTCTTGCAGGAATAATTTATGATTTTTGAATAGATTATATTAAAATTTTGAAACTAAAACATTGTATATAATATCACAGGCATATTAATATTAAAATTAAGGCATGATATGATTTTTGAAGACATATAACATATATGAAACTAAGGCATGATTAAAACAAATAATTGTATCAAATACGGTTCAAACTGAATTTAAACCGAAAGTTTGGTGATTGGTAAAAATTATATTTAACCTTATTTAATTTTTTTTGAAGTGAAAAAAGAAAAACTAAAATATACGTTAAGGTTTATTTGTACCAACCGCATATAACCAACCACATGTTTTTATCACGATCTATTA
This sequence comes from Parietaria judaica, assembly GCA_954871525.1. Taxonomy (NCBI): domain Eukaryota; kingdom Viridiplantae; phylum Streptophyta; class Magnoliopsida; order Rosales; family Urticaceae; genus Parietaria; species Parietaria judaica. The sequence continues at coordinate 15,260,228 of OX940862.1, forward strand.
AATATTGGGTTAATTGTGGCAAAAAAGAAAAACTAAAATATGTTATTTTTCTGTTTTCACTTTAAAACAAAAAATTATAAGGTTAAACATAATTTTTACCAATAACCAAACTTTCGGTTTAAATTTAGTTTGAACCGTATTTGATATAATTATTTGTTTTAATCATGCCTTAGTTTCATATATGTTATATGTCTTCAAAATAATATCATGCCTTGATTTTAATATTAAAATGCCCGTGATATTATATACAATAATGTTTTAGTTTAAAGTTTTAAATATAATCTATTAAAAAATTATAAATTATTCCTATAAGAAAAAAATATTTTTTTTTTATAAAAACATATTTTATAATTTTTTTTATTACATTTAACATGTGTAAAAAAATAAGAATAAAAATATGTGCCACGGGAAAGATTTTCTTTTTTAAATAAATTAAAACTAATAATTTTTAGTAATTATTTGATTATTAAAAAAAAACATATTTTTTTATAAGTACATATTTTATAAAATTATTTGATCCTTTCGATATGCGTAAAAATTAAAAATATATTGGCTAACGGGAAAGAAAAATTAAAAAAAATTGTTATTTTTTAAATGCTACGTGACGGCAAAAGTACCCAACCTTTGGCCACGTGGCGGCAAAAGTACCCAACCTTTGGTCACGTGGCATTCCACATGAGACACCCTAACGGCCACGTAGGCAGTGTCTAATGGCGTTAGTTGGTCGGCGACAAAAGTGTGACGTTGGGTATTTTTGCCTACGTTTATTGAGGTTGGGTACCTATCGGAGAATATTGACAAAGGTTGGGTATTTTTGCCGCAATTAACCCTTCAATTTTTGAATCCCTATTAATCAATATTTTAAAAATAAAATTTCAAATTATTTCTTTGTATTTTATGAATCTGTAATTATATTTATATAACTATATTTACAATTCTTTATTTACAGTTAATAAATTCACGAAATTTCAATAAAGCTATAGTTATAAAACTGTAAATATAGTTACGATATTTCAATGTAACAATGAAATTGTACAAAGCTTGTAAAATATTTACAAAGTTATTTTTGTAACTACAGCTACGAATCCGTAACTATAAATACAAAATTTTAATTACAAATATGAAATTGTAAAACCATTTACAAAAATCATTAACTGCATAAAACAGTATAACCATTTACAAAACAGTATAAACATTACCGTAAACAGATTTACATTCGCAAACATTTACAAAACTTGGTAAAACTATTTACAAAAAATATTACCAATCCAAAATCGTGTAAACCCATTTACAAAAATAAAAAATCTTACCGTGTTTAATCCGGCGAGCAATAGAGGAAGGATGCGCGACGGAGGGCGAGTGAGGAAGGAGGTGAGACAGATGAACGAGGCGCGATGGAGGGCGACCGCGACGGAGGCCACAGTCGCCTCCTCGGCCGCCGCGCCCACCGAATCCATGTCCGAAGTCGCCGCGCTCTCGGCCCGAATCCGGCGATGGTGGTCAATTCGACGTGAGAAGTCGATAGAGAGAGAGAGAGAGAGATCTGACGTGAGGGAGAGAGAATAGAAATATTTAATTTTGGGTCAAAGTAACAAAGTTAAATGATAACCTAATTAATAAGGGAAATTTTCAACCAAAATTTTAGGGATAATTCAATTACAAAAACTAAAATATATAATAAATAAATATAATTAAAATCATGGTTAATATGGTCCAAAATATTTTTCAAATGGGTATAAATGAATTGTTTGAAAGTATGAGCAATTCCCTCAAACCTCAGGTGATTTTTGGGTGGGTTTTTCTATCTTTTAATTGTTTGTGCATTTATTTTCTTGTCTCTTACATTTAGGGTTGACAAATTAAAGTTTATTTTTTGTTCTTTTTCCCCTAATTTTATATAGATTCGTATTCGATCCTTACATATATAGTCATATATTATTTATTTTGCATTCAACACGATTAGAAGCAAATCTATTTAAAATAATTTTTAACTTTATTGCATGGTATTGTAACCGTACGTGTGTCGTTTGTCCTTAATTTTTTAGACGTATACTTAAATTCTTGATACGACATTCGAAATTTCAAGTTGAGTTGACAAAGCCGCGTTCATTGGCGTTCATTAAATCTCTATTTATTAAGATAAATGTCCTATATTTTGACTATTTGAGCTAATTGATCGATTTACCTGCCTTGTACAACGATATAATGTCCTGTATTCATTTTTTTTTTCTCACTTAAAACTAACATGTCCCATTAAAATGTTCATTCATTTAGAATGAGCCGGATCCAACAATTTTAAATCGTTAATTCATTTTATTTTAACGAACCCTGATATCACGTAGTTAAATATTATAAGCACTGCTATATCTTATTATTATTATTATTATTATTATTATTATTATTATTATTATTATTATTATTAGTCTTACAACTTAACACACCAAGGCATGGAAATTTCCAAATATTAAATGGCTGTCTCCTTTTTGGAAAGCAGTGGAACAAGTTGAACTCACGGATAAGCTAATATCACTTTAATACAAATATACAGTCCTCATTAAATGGCTATTAAATATAAATATTAGTAATCTAGGCTACTTTTATTGACATATTAATTGTAGGACCAAAAATAAACTATATGCATTTCCGATTCTAAAACTTGTCGCCCCCAGAATAAGAAATATTCGGGTTTTCAGTTTTACACTCAATTTTTATCATATAAAATGGTGGCCCATGCACCTATTATCTCCGTCATTCCATCACACTTCCGATGGAAAAAAATATTTACCGCGGAAATCTTCAAGTCAAGATACCGACGTTATCGATGAAAAATTGATAATAAAATTTTGATATTTTTGATAATAGTACTGAGGCAAAAAAAAGACCCTATATCTCTTACCGGGGACGAACTATTCCGTACTTCCGGGATACTTAAACTCTACACCTTAAAATACAAATTAAAATACACAAAATATCCATATTTTCAAGCGACTGTTTAAAGATAAAGAAAAGAACCATATATATGTACCTAATATGGTAAATGAGGAAAATGACTTTTTGTGTTATTTTGGCTCATGATTAGTATAAATTCATTCCTACTCAGCTTATGAATGGCATGGTCGTCAGTCGTCACACTCACATCTACAACTAAAGTCGACAAGAAGCAGACCACTTAAATGTAACGTTTTTACTATGTGTGTTTTCTTTATGCTTAATACATTGGAAACCACTAAAGATTCGTCACCCTCGATATACATGATATATCATATATGTTTATATAAATATTTGCAGCATAAGTACTCAATCTTATACTAAATTTGCCGACATATTTTCAACCTTTTTTAGCAGCAATATACAATGAAACCTCTATAAATTAATTGTATTGAGACCGGAATATTTTATTATATTATCGAGGTAAAAATTAGTCATGTTAATTAGAGTCGGGATCATATAAAAATACTTATTTTATCGACATAATTAATATATCGAGTATAGATTTAACGAGGTTCTACTGTATATAATAACCCAAAATCTACATATTAGGGTCCAATTGGGTAGATGTTCTTTGAAGGTGTGCAAATGATGAGAGGCGCATAAATTTACAATTAAACTCCAAAAATATCAATTATTTACTGATATTAAATTAAGACACAAACGTGTGTTCCTAAATTTAAATGACAATAACTCGACCTGAAATGTATCGGACAACGACATTATTTTTTGACCTTTGAGTACTGTTATTATTAAAAGAGAATTAGAACATATATAACAAGATACATGGACACGATTTTATACATATGCCACAAGATTGTATATATGCGTTGTCTTTAGGACTAGGGTCAAAGCACAATCAATTAGGAGTTAAGCCTATCATGCAACACTTTGACATGCTAATATTATAAATATGTAAGAGAATTAATAAAACTAGCTCGAGGTTCATAATTAGTGATTGGTATTAGGTCACTATATGATTAGACACTGGAACCACTAACAAAGTGACCCCAAAACTCCAACCATATATATATGCGGTTTAGTTTACTTTTATAGTGACACATACTTATTGCACGGCTTTATAAATGTGAAGTACCACTCTATTGGAACCCTAATTATTGCACAACACAGTACACAACTCTACTTTTTTTTTTTTTTTTTTTCTTTTTAAACAAAAACTTACTTTTTTCTCACACAAAAATATAGCTATGTATCTGTTGGGTAATAGAATGCAAATCATTACCGAGTTTAATTAACGTGTATTACGTTTAGCATTTGTAATTAACATGTGGTCATAATTAATATATCAACGACTCCGCATTGGACTAAGGCACACGAAGCATGTGCTTGGTCTTCAATTTTTTTTTAATAAAATTGTTCACTATAAGAAAGGGTTTAAGAATAAAATGAAGACACTCCATATATAATTTTAGAGAAGTACTATTATATATATAAAGATTTTTTTGGATTATCGCCTAGGATCTTCCCCGACTAGGAGTCGGAGTCGTATACACGCTAGTTGCACGTGTTGGGTATCCCTCCTATTTGGAGGCCCAACAATGTGGGTTATTTATGACCCATTGATTTATGTACCCGGCCATGAAGCCTAGGTCATAAATGACTTAGATGAGATGAAGACATTCAAGAGTGAACAAGAGAGAGAAAACAAGAGAAAGAGAGCAAATTTGCGGTTTCCGTCCAGTTTCGTCGACCCTCAAGAAAATCATCACTGCACATTCGTCCACCGTTGTATCGTCGTGAATTTTGTACATAACGTTCCTATGACATAGAGGTACGTTCTGAACGGTGGAGATGTGAGAACGTTTGTGAGAACGTTTTTCACAAGTTCTTCTCTTGCTTGTTGTTGTAATCCGAGATTGGTGTTCGATCTTGATGATGATGATGTATATGCCTCTAGTTTTATCTAGGGAAGACTTCGTTTGTACCTCACTCTTGGTCTTGATTATAGTGGATTTTAAGCGGCCTACGGGTCCCGTGGTTTTTTACCTCCGTTTTCGGGGTTTTTCCATGCTAAATTGTCTCGTGTTCGTGGTTGTGTTTCGATTATTATCGCCTTCATATTTCAGCGGCTATTAGGAGATATTGAGATTCCGTTGCGTTGCGCTTTCTCCCAACAACACGTAGGTGTAAGATTCGAAACAATGAAATAAAGGAGAATATAGCAATGCTGGCTAGGGTTATTTCATCTTCCAAAGTCAACTCTATTAAAAATTGATGAATTAATATAACTCAAATTTCAATATTTGTTTAAAAAAAGAGTGTGAATAAGCCATATGTGTCTTTGTGTAATGTACTATAGTATTATACAGTATACACAATATGATATAATATTATATATATGAATGATTTATGACTATATCTTTGAGAAGTTGACTTACTGGCGTGAGGTTAATCATTGGGCATGCAGGGCTCGGTCTGAGTCTTGACTCAAAACCACGATTTCTCTTTTTATCGTGATTTGGGCGATCTAATTAACGGCTTTCATAATTAAGGCCATAATCTCACTAAGTACGATTTTCTGTGATCTAGAATGGTATAAATTTATCAGATATAAATTTATTATCTTAATGGAAGATCAGTCAGTATATAGGAGTTAATTATCTTAGTCGTTTTTTTTAATACATTTTCTCTATTATTGTAATTCTACGATTATAATGAATTCTCCTCCTTTTCTTCTTCTTTTTCTTTTCTCTCAAATTTAGTAATTTCACGTTAAATTTTATATGTACATTCATTTTAATTATTTTCTAATTATATTGTGCTTAATACCGGCGTGAGTACTCAATATTTTGATTCTTTTAGTGATATGAACCTTTTTCTTCACGGCTTAAATTCCTATTCTCCACTATTTGTCTCTCTCTAAAAAATTATTTATCAATTGATTTAACTGAATTTTGAATGTATTATTATACTTTTTATTTTCTAGTACTGACATGATTTTCAAGGTAGATAAATTTCATAGAGAAATATATATTAAACATTTAAAACTTTTGTTGTACGTGAAAAAAGATTAATTTATTCTACTAAAAATAAAAAATTAAGTACTTATGATCCTATAAACCCTTATTTTTATATATAGAAATAACAATTCAAGAAGTGATGTCACGACTCACGAGAGTACCGAGGAATTTAGGAACCACCGGCACCGAGCAGCTTCACTTGTAAAAGAACATACTTTTTGAAGGTTCTTTATCTCAGGTGCGCATTATCTTCTATTGCCTTTGACAGCACTAGTTTTTTTTCATTTACTATTTTTGGATTTTTATTGAAATATATTGTTTAATTTCTCAATATCTGTTCAAGATGCATGATTTGAAAACTACGTGAAAAACCTATTCTGTTCTTTATGTTGTTCTTGCTGAAAGAGTATTAAAAAAGATTTAATTATCAGCATCTACGATCAATATATTGGAAAGGGCAATATCTTACTCGATTCAGCGAAGACGACATCTATAGCAACCCAAAAATAAGACACCACACTTATTTTCGACAAAATGTTTAATCTTTTTCAGTTTTGTAGTTTTATAATTTAATTAATTAACCTACGACGACGACGACGACGGTGGCGACGACAACAATGTCATCGCTACAAGCTTTGAGACGGGTTGGTTTAGGCTTAACTTTAATTAAACATGCATTAGAAGTCCCACGTTAAATGTGATGGTACTTTTATGCTAGTCAATGACCTCTTAAAAAGTTTCTCAAGAAACGTTAGAGTAGCAACTATTCGAACAATTGCGAAACATTAGACGACTGCTCGTTAGAGTTTTAGTCGCCAAGTTGTTGTTGTTTTTTTTTTTAATTTAAAAGCATCTGAATTCATAGAGCATAGCTAGTCTCAATGTAGAACGTATATTCTGAATTCTACTTATTCGGAGTTCCATAGACCAACCCTAACGAATTAAAAATATATTATATCACAAAATAAAGTGCAGAAAAACTGAACGAATATATACTTATATGTATATAATTGCTGATTGATTTATATTTTGCACACATGCAGAGTACTGTTGTACTGGGAGAGTCTAAGGAAAAATTAGGAAAATGTGGTAGATTAATAGTACTGTAGATTCAAAAGTGAATGAATTCTGAACATGTCGAAGGATTTCTTTTCTCTCGATATTCCAAAAGAAACTCTTACTAGCGTATGTATCATAATTAAGTGTGATATGAAACAGTAATTATGTTCTATTCATATTATAATATAATATATATATATAATCACCGCCGCTCAGATCATTAATCTAAAAGCATGGTAAGTTGTGCAATATATATATATATATTATATCATGTAGGAATACTGAGAGAGAGAGAGAGATAAGTTGAATGAGAGCCCCGACCCAATCAGTGATATGTAACCGACATATGCCCGGCCTCCATTAGGTGAGATGATTGGACCTGGACGAGTCCAAAATCATGAGCCATGAAAGTAAGATATGATAAGTTGTGTAGTCTCACAATGAGTGCAATGATTTATAAGATAATATATTTTGTGATAACATATTGCCCTAAAAATAAAAGTATGCCGTCATAATATGTGTATTAATGAATTATTGAAGCATAATAATAAACGGGAGGAAAAAAGTAGCCTAGTATATATTAACGTAATCGAGACATACATTCTCTGGAAATTAATTGATTTATTGATGAGCATCAGTCGGTGGTCACTTTTTCACCCTTTTTGGTCCACATTCGAACAATTTATTTGTCAAAAAAGCCACTCCTTAGCCCATCCTTATTAATTTCGAATTCTTTTCAACTGTTTTTGACCCTCTTTCTACATAATCACTTTTATTATATTTAGTGAATATTTTTAATGCTATAATGAAAATGCCTTGTCATGGAACAAATGGTATGAATAAAAATATGTTTACTAATAATTATATCACTTGTCTCTTTACGTGCTTGATATTTTAGGCGATTTTACTGTGTGTTGATATACTTGTCGTGACATCTTTCCCAACATCGTTAGTATCCGATTTCAATAGGCATAAAATAAACACATTTTTATGACTTTGTTCTCGCATGTCTTGAAGAGAACAGCTTTAACGAGATATGAAAAGTGAAAAAAGAAAATGAGATATTGTATCTTACAGATTTACAGCATTGATATTAGATATTAATTTCTATATTGCAAGTGAAAATATAATAAATTAAAGCTTAATGAAAGAGAGTTTATGGAAGCATGATACCACACCATGTCGAAAAATGACACTAGTAGTGAAAAAAACGAGTTAACAAGCAAAAACTCAGTTCTTCGTCCCCTCAAGTCTAACCTCTTGGTCAAATTCCATCATTTAAAGCAAGGCTTTTTAATTTAAAATCAACTTCATATTATATCATCAATTTTTGAGTATTTCATTGCTTTTTGTAAGCCAAATTCTGGTTCTGTCACCGCTTCATTTTTTTACTGCTTTTAAATTGATAATTTATGATATCTTTCTATTATTGAGTTAAATTTTAATGGAAAACAAAAATTCGAACTCTAAAAAGAAACTAGCTAAACATAAACCGAAGATCAATTCAACTAAAAAATGGTTCTATCGATCTATAAAGTAAACACATTGAAGCTGTTGGAACGTAGGTCATGTCGGATAGCTCAAATTAGTTTAAGAAAAAATAAGTGTTTTGAATAAAACTATAAATTAGTGGCTATGAGTTAATTTGTCAAAGAGGGACATATGAAATGAATGAAAAGCAATACAGTCACGTCGAGAACTTATAAATCACATTTCTTTTAATTTGTCGCAGAGTACAAAAGCAAGTTGTTTGAGTTTGAGTTTGAGCTATTTAATTTTAAGAAACAACCGACAAGATTTTGACATCGCACCCGAAGAACTCATCGAGTGTACTTTCAATTTTATAACAATATGCCCTTATTTTAAAAACACACATTATATATATAAAGATGAGAAGAAAATTATGGACCTTGCGGGGAAAATAACAGGTCATATGTTTATGCGAGAATGGTATAAAAGTAAGAAACAAATAAACAGTACTACAAATATCACAATAGAAGGGAATGGATGGAAAAAAAATTTTGATAAAAATGAGATAAATGCCAATTTGTGACTCAAAGTTTTTTTTTTAAAAATGCTCAAACCTATTTTTGGTAATCAAAATCACCAACTAATTGAAATATGGACCAATATACTTTTTTTTTACGTGTGGGGAAGTTAATTATTTGAATCAATTAAATAAAAATAAAAGTCATTCCTTAAATGTAGCTAAATAAAATAACTGCAATTCCTTAATTACTTTAAAATATTTTCTCCCTATGAATCAGTATTCAAACGAATTGGTAGTTTTTATTCGCCATTTATTTTATTGTAATTTAAGTTATGAATTTATAATTGTAAATCATTGTACCTATAATTGTAATTTAAATTACGAATTTATACATGTAATTGTAATTTAAGTTACGAATTTATAATAGTAAATCACTATACATGTAATTTGTAATTTAAGTTACAAATTTATAATTTAAATTACGAATTTATAATAGTAAATCACTATACGTGTAATTGTAATTTAAGTTACGAATTTGTAAATCTTATAGACTAGAATTATATTAACTAATGTGTTATCATGTTTTAAACTTGTATTCGATGTTAAGTTATGAATTTATACATGTAATTATAATTTAAGTTACTAATTTATAATAGTAAATTACTATACCTGTAAATTACAGTTTAAGTTAAGAATTTGTAAATCGTATAGACTAGAGAGATAAAAAAAAAATCAAACAGGCAAGGAGAAAATAATGGATAGTAAAAAAAAGTCCATACCAATTAATGCAAATCGTTTTAAATTATTTTATTTTCAAAAAATAACATAATATTGTAATTAAGAGGTGGAAGTTTTCAACCACAATTATAGGAAAAAATAATTTCAAAATTAAAATATATTATTAATAATAATTAAACGAAAATTAATATAGATAACTAATATTAAGGGTAATATGGTCCAAAATTTTTTATTAGCAGGTATAAATCAATTTTATGAAATTATTGACATTTCTCTTAACTTTTAAGTGTTTTTTGAGCATTTAGTGGATTTTCTAAATAAAAAATAAGAACGAAAAAGTTGATGAAAATTCTGAAAACAGTTGCCGATTTGTCTTGGAAGTCAATAAATGCAAATTCCTTTTGCATGGCACGCATCAATTAGATTATAGTTTTCTTATTAATATATGTGAGATTAGTATCACAAAACAAGAATAACTCTTAAAAGCTAGTATGAAAACCCTAAAAGACAATTCAAAAGCTGTTTCGGATGCATAATAATATGCCTTCATATATTAACTATATATATATATATATATATATAAGTTATTACGTACATATATATATATATATAATCTTCTTTATGTCATTATCTTCTAAGACATCATCAACCTAGTCTTTAGTTTGTTAAGTATTCCATTGGCATAAAGTGGTCCAAACACAGCGTTTTCAAAGAAGAAAGATGTGCGGTTTGGCCTAATTCATGTTGATTTCAAATATAAAAACGACGTTGAAAGAGATATATGTATGCCTTATCGTAAACTAAGTTTAAGCCTCCGTCAAGAGCTAAGCTAATAAGATGTTCTTGCACATGATATTCCTGCATTAAAGTTGACTATATATATATACACACATATATCAACTTTATTTACTGTTCATATCCAGATTATATAAGTAACTCTTGACCATGATTGAATGTTTGACTAAATCATCCAAAGCAAGCTTCCTGTAGCTGTCGGAATTATTTGTAACTCAAGAATTCCTGCTAATAATTACACTTAATGATCTCAATAATGACGGAATTGACTTAAGTGGCGGATTCATGTTATAAAATTTAAAAAATATATAAGTTTAGCACATATGGAGTGAAAATTTTGAAAAATATGAAAACTTAGGGAGACAATCTGTGTGTATATATATGTACATAATACATTTATACCATAAACGTGTATCCGGACCGGCCGGTTTACTATGATCATTTGAATTCGAAGTGATGATGAAATAATCAAATTGATCAGTTATATATTTTTAAAGTAATACAATGTTTATGTCATTTATATATAGTATTTTCACGAACCAAACTATATAATCATGAAATTATGTCCAAAAAAAATTATAGAGCTATAATGTATAGATAAAAACGTGACCCCCTTTTTTTAGAAAGACAAAACGTGACTTAGGTAGGATTGTCTATTAAGTGGAACTTAGGGATGGGCAATAATATTAATAATAAGTTAATAATTATTATAAATTGGCCTGGTTCATTATAATCATAGTCTCTTCAAATTATATAGTTAGTGTCGCACAAAATTGGATGTGGTGGAGAATTAGAAACAATTTGGTATGTTATGATCAGTTATCACTTATCTCTGAGTGGATATTCCACTATAAAATAGTGGAACGCTTTATATATATATGTGTGTATCTATATATATGTGTGTATATAAAAGAATTCATGATTACGACTTAAAAATAATTGCTATTATTTTATTTTACAACGAGAGGCTTCTCCAACTAACAAGGCTATTCAGGCTTAAATGGTGCAGGGACTTTATTAAAAGAGAGTTTACGTATGATTTCGCCCGCCAAGTTGAAATAATGATCAAAAGAGCCCTTACTTTAATTAATATATAGCAAGCTATATTTGACTAACTCTTGATATTGATTATTCTTTGAATAATATTCCATACTAGAACTTTTATTCATGTTTGACTAATATAAATGCTCAAAGAACTAGATATAGATGGAATGTTGCAATAGTAATAATTAATTGCTACAGCACTATACTTGACTTTTTAATAATTTATAAAGGAAATGTTCTTTATCACTGTTCATACCCAAAAAAAAAATACAAATGTGATGATTATTCCTTGAAAATTCAAGGCTTGAATCGCAAAAAAAAAAAAAAAAAAAAACTTGTCAAAACAATAAATAATGTAACAACCGTATACAAGACTAAGACAACATCCAGAAAGTTGTAACTAGTCCAAGAGTTAAACTCAAGTTTCTCTTTAGAAAAACACTTTTGTCAATCGGACTGAATGCATCATGACTTTCTATTTAGGCTCATAAAATATTATAATGATGTATACAATATTTATTTTTATTTTGCTCAAACATTATTATTTTAATATTTTTTTACGTTTTTAGGTAGTGCCGTACGTACACTAGACTCCACATAGCTTCGCCTTAGATCATAATCTTAGTTCCGTTTTATTCAAGTAGTTGGTTATGTAACTAACTGCACTTAGCCAATATTTGAAACTTAAGTCAACAACAGAATACTCAGAGCTCTCGTATTGGTGTAAAATTATCAATTTATCATCACATGATTACATCATACTCAAGTTTGTGCTTGCGTGTGAGTACAATACAGATATATGCACATAGCTAGATATAGCTCATATACATACTAATCATTACTATTCTCGTGAGATTATTCGTAGGTTTGAAGAAGAAAGCGATTTTTTTTAAAAATTTAGATAAAGAAAGCTAGCCTCTCATACAGATATTTCCCGCATAAGTACCTATTTTTAATTATAAACATCTTTCCAATCTTTTTAGCAGAAGTTGCCCAAATCACAAAATAATATCAAGGTCTATGATTAAATTCCAACGTAAAACATTAATCATTTTACACTTTTATTAAGCAAGAGACATATATATGTATTTTTTACTTAATAAATGTTAACTCGGTATGAATTAAATTAGTCTTTGAAATTATCATATTTGACCTTTAAGTTTTTTGGTATATATATATATATATATATATATATATATATATATATAAGAAGAAGATTGAAACGGCTATCTCTATTACAAAATTTGATACTTACGCCATAAATAACCCCACTTTATATACTTCGAGTTGAGACCAGACCAAATGAACCATGATATATAATATATATAACCCTCGAAAAGAGAACACTTTATTAATCTTATCCATATAAGCTAAGCACTCAAACGTATTGTGCAAATTATAGTCGGAATATGAACAAATGGGAGGTTTTTTTTTTCTTTTTCTTTTTTTTTCTTTTATTCCTTTTGTCTTTCGTGGAATAAGAACGAATGTTTGTAAAAAATTTCTCATACTTAATTGTTGATTGTGAAGATTGTGAAGCCTACACGAAAATATTATAGAGAGTACCCAACACAAAACAATCAAGCTAACTTTGTAGCATAAAAGAAAAAAGAGACGGGATTGAGAGTGAAACTAAAAACTTTGATCGAGAGATTGATAGCGAATCGAGATTTATTTCAAGCGATAAATGGACATACATCCTACACAGAGAGCGAACCACTATTAATTTTAGTGTTAATTTTATTTTATTTTATTTTACTTGTATCATTTTTTTAATTTAGAGTTTAAGAAAATTTCTAACCTGCATGAACTTGATTATCTTTAATATTATTTGTTCAAACATTGTACAAGTCTATATCATTTCTAAGGTATTATAATTTGTATTTATATTACTCTTTTGCCGTCTAATTTATTGTGTTTAGACTGAGAAAATACCTTATATATAATTATATATTATATACACTATATATATTTATTTAGTAGAAACCATTTTGGGACCATCAATGCGTGGATATATATAGCGTATAGCATAAATGTATAAATAACCAATTTTTGTCTACCTCCATTTCGATATAGTATTTTGCATGTGTCTATTGCTCATTGGTTATATAACACATATACACGTATTATCATTTATCATACATATCTAACTTATAAACAAATAAACAAATAAATGAAAAGAGGTAGATGCCACTGAATTGTACTGGTATCACTTTCTAGAGAAGGTAATTATGGCCTGATACACAACACGTTAACGCATACATGTCCATAACCAATGTTTCTGCGGGGAAGGACACGTGTCATCAAGGGACGCTTCCCAAGCTTATCCTCTGAGACTCTTTATCTTTCAACTATATTTTGAATGATCAATATTCAATGTCGTATTCAACTTTGATATCGTTTTTCAACCGCGAGTCCACTGTATGTGTGTGTAATATACATATATAATATAATATCATATATAATGTGTGTGCAATTTGCGATGAAGGTGACAAAGGGGGTTTCGTCTCACTTGCAAAATATTTTAACAATTTTTTTTCTCTTTCGAAATTGGGCCTTGTACTTTGTAAATAATAAGAAAGTACTCCTTCCATAAACCATATTAGATAAATTATTATTCCTTAAATAAATTTAATGACTTAATACAAAATAGAATTCACTTCCTACTTATCCATAAATTTGTGTAATACATACATATATATATGTATATGTATATGTATATGTTTATACTCAAAGTTGGGGAATATATCCGAACTAGTCTCTTCCTAATCATATGCACGTTTACATACTCATTTATAATTTTTCTCGGATTTAGAAATATTGACCATATACTACGGGATTATAGCTCTCTCCAAATTTTTAGAAGAAAAAAGAAGTTTAAAAGTCTTCTTAAATGTATATATTTCATTTTTTAATCATTATTCGGCATTTACTCTCTCAAGTTGTATTCGATGTCCGCCATAAGATGCAAGCGTTCCAACAACTAAAAATATCTACTATACAATATATCATCACATGTGGTAATTAGGTATTTAATATTCACACATATATATTGTAACGTAAAGTACTACTCTATTGAATTAACGATACGTTCTTTTAGAGACTTTCTAAAATGTCATCTATTTAGGACAATTCTATGCCAAACACGTTTAATTTAGAATATTTATGAATAAATTATCAAAAAGAAGATGGACATTATTACATAAGTATAATACTAGTTAAATTTTTTAAGTCTCTTAAATTATTACTTATTAGTCTCATACCTGTATGATCTCAAATAACCATACAATTCTACAACGACGAAAATACACTAGTGTCATCCTGGGCCAAGGCCCCTGCAACAATTTCTTATATATATACCAAGGTGTCAAATTTTGAGAATTTCGGTCGAAATTCGGGTCGAAATTCGTTTTGAAGAGAACACCGAAACGACATTCTTACCCTTTCGCTGTCGTTTTACCATTTTTCGGGAAATTCCAAACGACATTCGTTTGTCATGCCTCTTGTCGTTTTTATGCTGTAAAACGACGAAATCAGCTTCGAATTTCGGTAAAAGCTAGGGTTTTCAATTCTTTCCCATTTCTCGCCGAAAGAGTGCCTCGCATGCCCATTTCCTCTCGACTTTCCACCCGACTTCCCACCCTCGCTCGCCAGATCTTCCATTTTTTCGCCAACTACCGAGAGGTATTCCACTGGAAATCCGATCGTTTGCTTGTATTTTTTACCAAATTTCGTTTTAGATTTTAATTAGATTAGGGTTCCGATTTTTGAGGGTTTTTTTTCTTTGGGCTTGATTTTAGAGTAATTACTTGTGGATATCTTGATTAATATGAGGTAAACTACTCTATTTACTTATATTAGTACGTTTTTTAAGATTTTAATTGTTGAAAATCGAATTTGATATGTGTTGTTGAATCTTGTATGAATGTTTGTGTTCTTGTTCAATTTGTTCAACTTATGATTATAAATTTTATTTGTTCAATTTGTTATTATGTTAGATTGATTCATAAACTTGTTGTTCAATTTAGTTACTAATTTTAATATGTTAGATTATGTTTTAATGTTTTATTATGTTAGATTTGAATGTTTGATTAATTAATTAAGTTTATTGATTCATTTTAAATTTTAATGAATTGATTGATTAAGTGAAATTGGTTATTCGATTTTTGATTATAATTGTTTGTAATCTTGATTATTAATTATAGGTGAGAATTGAGATATGCCACCCGTCGATCCCGCCAGGGAGCATTGTACTCCAGTTGGCGCTAGATTCCAATGTAATTATTGTGGACATGTGATAAAGGGTGGTGGCATCACGCGGATGAAGCACCACATCGCGGGGAACGATCCAAAAAAAAACACTAGACCGTGCCCAAATGCACCGCCGGAGGCGAGAGACGTTTGTCGGGGCGTTCTCGGGAAGTTTCGAGAGAAAAAAGAGAACGATAACAAGATGGAAGAGATTGTTAGGCGCCAGATACGCTCCAACCTTGCAGGGGTCCCGGCCGAGGTGTACGAGAGATATCAGGAGATACGAGATGAAATAGATTCAGAGGATGAGGCCACGGAGAACGCGATTACGCGCATAAAAAATAAAGCTAGACGACAAGCGGCAGCCGACAGATTCCTTTTGGAACAATGCCCGCACGTCGCAGGCGCTGTGCCAGGTGACTCGTCATCCTCTCGACCGACCTCGTCGCCGGTGATTCCGTCGTCCTTCTCACACTTGAAGAAGGATAAGTCGAAACAAAAGAAGTTGCCGTCAATGATTCTCCCCCAAATTATTGACCGAGTGTGCCATAACTTGAGTAAGTTCTTTATTCACGAAGGCGTGTCGTTCAGAAAAGCGAAGTCGCCACACTTCTTGAATATGACGGATAGCATCGCAGAAGCAGGTCCAGGTTGTCCTATGCCCACGCCCTACGAAATTTCAGAGAAGTATTTGCCCTTAGAGGTGGCGGCTGCCGATCGGATGATAGAAGAGGCTCGAAAGATTTGGGCAGAAAACGGGTGCACCGTCATGTCAGACGGTTGGACGGGTCCAACCAATCTTTCGATCATTAACATCATGGTCTACTCGGCGGGGAAAACGGTCTTCCTGAAGTCCATCAACGCTTCAGACAAGATCAAGAACTCAGAGTACCTCTTCCAGGTCTTGAAGGAAGTCATACACGAGGTCGGTCCTGCGAACGTAGTCCAGCTCGTTACCGATAACGGATCGGCTTACGTAAAAGCCGGTAAGTTATTGATGAAAAAGTTCCACATCTACTGGACCCCATGTGCTTCCCATTGCATGGACCTCATGTTTGAGGATCTTGGGAAACGTGACCTCATCAAGATCCCGGTGGACCAGGCAAGGTCAATTGTGAAGTTCATTTATAACCACACCATCGTCCTAGACTACATGCGGAAGACGACGAGATGCGAACTCCTCCGCCCCGGCGCCACGCGTTTTGCCACAAATTACCTGACGGTGAAAAGTGTGAAGGATAACAAAGCTGGCCTCCGCCAAATGTTCAGTTCTCCGTGGTGGGCCGAAAGCTCCTGGAAAAGGACGGCAAAAGGGCAAGCTGTCGAGGATTTGTTAATGTCCTCAAAGTTTTGGGAGGGCATTGACAATTGTATCCAGATATACGACCCCATGTATTTGGCATTACGCTTCACCGACGCGGAGATACACCCCACCATGGGCATGATGTACCGGGTATACGACTTGCTGCACAGCAAGCTCAAGAGCCTCAGAGGCCGGGGTTGAGCCGTCAACATCGTGCACAGGCGATGGAAGGACCAACTCTGTCATCCGCTACACGAGGTTGCCCATTGGTTGAATCCCAATCTACCTTAGGCGAATTCTAATTACAGTTCACTCTTGCAGCCGATTGGTGGATCATGTTTGGCGGAGAGTGTCCGACTCTCCAGAAGTTAGCCGTCCGGGTCTTGTCGCAGACCATTTCTTCCTCGGCGTGTGAGCGCAACTGGAGCACTTTTGCGCTAGTTCACACAAAAGAAAGGAATCGGCTGGCGTACAAAAGGATAGCCGACCTAGTGAAGTGCATCTACAACACCAAGTTAGCAATCCGGGATACTGTGGCTGCCCATAAAAACCCCAAGTTCACTGATCCGTTCGATTGGATCACGGCTGCAATGGACAATACCGGTTCTACCAACGATCGTGAGATTTTGGAGTGGGTATCAGAGACACACCTCGATGATGAACTTGGGAACCCTGATCCCGAGGTTGCTGCTGCGGCGGAGGAGCAGGGCACAAACGTTCTTGAGACGCTTCGCACCCACGTGAACCCAAGAATAGGTGAGGATGACATATTTGATTGTACATCCACAGGAAACTCACCGACGGGCGGCGAATCTCCGACGGGTTCTTTACCTCATTCAGGTGATTCTCCGAAAGGCTCCCATGACGGAGGAGGAGGTGGAGGAATCACCGGTGGTTATGTCGCAGACCCAGACCCCTATGGTGATGGCCGTACAGCGGAATACTACGGTGATGTGGGTTCGCACGGTGGATCATCCCACGGCAGGACGACTACCTCGTCGCATGGGTTATTTCACCCGGCTTTCTTTGAGACTACGCCTAGTGCCCAGCCGCCACGTGATGAGTATTATGATGCGAACCAAAACTTTGATCGTTACTTTGATAGCTTCTGGCTAGGCGCGCCGCGGTCTCCTTCGCCGCCGCGGTCGACCGACATCGACAGTTTGTCATCTAGATTCGAAGTAATGTCATTCTGTACGTCAGGCGACGCTATCCGGGCACCCACTGGTGAAGTTATACAACGTCCAGCGATTCGTCAATATGTGGAGTTCCCTATTCTCAACACGATCGTCGGTTTAGACCAGCACAACTACGAATCTCATGTTCAGACGTACGTAGCCAACTACTCCTCCATGATGTCGTGGTATGATTACTGCTCTTACCAGACTGTGCAGCCTCACATTTTCCAACAGCCACCTTCATCGAGCTTCTTTTGAGTTTTCTATCACTTTGTCTTTATCAGTGTGTACCGTACTCTACTACTCTATGGTTATGTGTATTTGTACTTCTTAGTCTATGACTTTACTATTAGTGTGTTATGACTTATGAACTTATGATGAGTGTGTACTAAACTCTATGGTGTCATATTTATTATTTGAATATGTTTTTGTGGTTATGTGTCATATTTATTAAATAGGTAATTTAGAAATTAATAATTCAATACCATATAAAAATATAGTTGGAATTTGGAAATACTGAAATATTTTTTACAGAATATCCGTCGGCATATCCATCGGCAAGCGGTATGCCCATTCGAAAAATGCGGTAAATCCGGTAAACGACATGCCCTTTTTTTACCATTTGCCCATCGACATACCCATCGGCAAGCGATATATCCGTAAAACGAAAAATTCGAAACGAAAACGGCAAGCGGCATTTTAAACCTTGATATATACTATAGGCTCAACTTTTAGTATATTATTTTAATGAGAAGCCCAAGTGGCCCCCACACACCACTCTTTCATCTTTCCAAGTGGCCCCCAACCCCATTATTTAAATGTTTTCCTCAATATTCTAATGTCATGGTACTCGCTAATTTTTTGTTTCCTTTAGTTTGATAGTAATCCCTAATTTGATATTATAAAAAAAATTATGGCCTCCCAACTCAAAATTTCTAGTTCCGTCACTGCAGTTTCATATCTGCACTCTTTCGAGAACGTTTCATTAACTTGTCCTGTTGTCCAAGCGATACCGGATTATATACATCCTATTTTTTCTTTACGTGATAATAGTACGTAAGAGTAGCAAGGCCTCAAACATTTAAACATGTGGGTATTAAATATAAATGAGTAGGCGAAGACATGCATGCACGTAATTGCGATAGAGAAACATCGATCACATGACACCATACACCACCTCTAGCTCTGTTATACCTAGCTAGTGGCAGTCTACACCACAACGGTTTAATTCTATCCTTAGAAAGAGCAAGAAAATATTTAATTCTAAAATTTAGAATTCATGAATCACATTTTGATACTGTTGTTTATGACTGATATATGGAATTATGAGTGACATGCTTTGACTCTGCTCATTCATACTTTTTTGTCTCATCATCATCCCGCTCATATACATGAATTACTACTTGCATTTTTATTTATATGGACACACATATATTCACGAGTCACGACAAGATAAAATAACAGACATGCATTTATTTCGGTCACAAAAAACAGTTATATTTAGAGAGTTATTACACACACTTACTATACTTACAAGCAAATTATTACCTACTATAATATGCATGCAAGAAATTTTTTCTAATTTAATATAGGGTTAATATCTGGCGTAGTACCCAATTAATAACATTTTCAGTAGTTTTGTGATTTCATAAGTTTGAGAAAGAAAAAAATGGTCAAAGTCAACTATTTTGTTTTTCCTAAAATTCTATTATTAATTAATTATTAAAGTCAAATCCAATAATCGAAAACAGGAAAAAAAAATCAAAATCAAAATCTCTAAAAGTTGCAGGTTTTCAAAATTTTAATGGAATACTCAAAATTTTGTTAAATTTATTAAAAAAGAAAAAATATAAAATTATAAAAAGGAGTAAAATATTAGACATTGGACACATTTTGGCCGCTGAAAAAATAAAAGTTACCGCCATCACAAAAATATCAAAACATTGAGTAGTTACGCCGCTATTAACCTTTTATTATATGTATACATAGTACATACGTATATATCATGTATAATTAGCGCAGTTTTGATGAGAAGTATACTATAGATTATATAGATGGAGAAAGAAACAAGAAAGTAATGATGCGTAGGACAACTAGTATAGACTCTATAGAGGAGGTAGGGTTAGGGACATCACGGTTTGGTCGAAATGAGAGTGAGAAATGTGTGGTGAAATGTCCATGTATATTAATCTTAATAACATTTTATATTAAATGTTTCCTATGGCTATGCACACTACAGCTTTGTCAAGCCGAAGAAGGTGGTTGAGCTTCCATATAATATGGGCTCATATCTGACCATCACCACACATAAATCTATGTCTATATCTATTTAGATCAATCTATAGCTAGATTACATATATATATATATATATATATATATATATATTAACTCAATCAGTTTGTAACAATTTATTTGATAAAGGCAGACACCATTTCAAACTTTTCACGTATTTTCCTTGCATGCATGCACGATCGACAAGCATCGTGTTGTATAGAAACAAAAATAGCATTTCATATATACATAAGATAGATGACAATTATACATGTGAACAAGTTTTATTTTTATTTTTAATTCTAATTTAAAATGTAGGAGTGGATAGCTTGATCTTGATGTAATTTCATATCACAATTGACTTCGACAAGTTACGTAAATGATCAACTGCTTTGAAAAGTATTCGCGAACACTATATACAAATATTTGTGGCTCTAGTTTATCTGATAACTATAATAGTATCATTGGAAATAAAATACAAAATGTGTAGGACTATAATTATAATGAGAACGCGTTTTTCATAGTTGTGAGTCATGATTTGGACGAAGTAGTATACGGTTCCATATAGGGAATAACTGAAAATAAGACTTGATCTCTATTATTATCTATGCCAAAATGTCTTCATTAATTAATAATGGTGGGTCTAATTATCTAAGCCAGCTTGAGCTTTCCAAATTTTCTGCTTCGTGGTAACGCACTAAAACCCTAATTTGTGAGCATTATTAATTGCATCAACTTCTAAGTAGTTGTATATTTCATGAACATAAATTGCAATTTTGCCCAATTTTTAAAATTGATATCCTTTCGAAAGGAGAAATTTACACTATTTGCAAGAAGGAGAAGAAAACCATCGTGCGAAGTAGCTTTGCTTGGTGAGTTTCTTACCAATGCACCGTATTTTCGTACTTTGTGATACCGTTTTTGAGGTACCGTATCGTGCAATTCCTTATGTTTTCGTGCAATTCCTTATGTTTTCTCTTTGCAGTGATGGTATCGAGGAACTTTTTTTAGTCCGTCATGCAATCTCTATTTTCAACCAATTTATTAAAAATGAAACCTACATATTCACATAGTGTAATTTTTTTTGTTAAAATCTTTAATGAGATCAGAGCATGAATTTACCATAGCCTTTTGGTGTTAAGATAAAATTTTAATTTATGTGTAAATTTTGGCACAAATTGTAAATATATATATATATATATATTATATAGATTAATATAGGGCATACTGATGTAAAGTTAAAGTTTAAGAAAGAAAAAAAAAAAGTGACATACAACAATAAATGAAAATTGACTTAAATTCTTACACTATAGAGTAGTAAGTTGAGAATATTCTAAATATAACGACAAATTGAATCAATTACACTGGTGTTTTTAGTAGATGTCCCTGCCACGGAAGCACCGAATACCACACAATTGAAAATGAAAATAATAATATTAATAACACAAAAAAGAAATTTTTAATTTGCTTTGGTGGGGTACTATAGGTATAGTCTATAAGTATAAAGCATAAACTATAAAGATAAAATTGAAAGGATAATCGCGGCAAAAATATTAAAGCGGCATGAGTTTAAAATAATAAAGAAAACGGCAAAAGCAAGTAAAATCAACGCCTCACATTTTTCTCTTCAAGGTTTTACCAAATTCAGATGAGAACAGATGTTAAATAATTCACGAGTACATAAATGTATACATGAGGTATGATTTGATAGCACTATGCTATTTAAATAGACAAACTTCCGTAAAAAAAATTGGAAAAAAAATATATCACCTTACATTTATTGACTTTACGTAAGTTTATCGGTATTTTTTCAGTTTGGACTTTTGTCGCTTCATTTGGTCAAAACGTTTGTACTCTTACTGAAATTATCACGAAAATAAATATGGAAAATATGCGTTTAACTTTTAAATAGCTACACAAAATAAACTTTGATTGCCCATGAAGGGTAAGATAAATGACTATTTGCGCGTGCCAAATATATGTGTGTATGATATATACACATATATATATATATATATATATATATATATATATATATATATATATAATGCATGCCTTGTGTGTATATAAATACATGTCTCTCTCTATGTGCAGACAGACACATCCTCACGAACCTCTCTCTCAAAAGTGTGGGTCACCAAGCTCGGCATATTTGCAAACTTCTTCTCTGCTACACAAAACCAGAGGAGAGAGAGAGAGAGAGAGAGAGAGAGAGAGAGAGAGAGAGAGAGAGAGAGAGAGAGATGGGAGAGATTGAGAAAGAAATGAAGACAGTGTCGAAATTCAAGAGAATATGTGTCTTCTGTGGAAGCAGCCCAGGCAACAAAAGCAGCTACAAGGAGGCTGCTATCGACCTCGCCAACGTATTGGTAATGCCCGTCCCGTGTTTTTATCGCCCGCCCGCCCCGAATCTAAGACGGGCAACTCGTCTTGTTTATTCTTCTTCCTTCTCTCCATAAATTTTTCCTCTTTTTTTTTGTGTGTGTGTGTCTCCAATGAACTTGGAGAATCCATGTTGGCTTTTTCTCTCTCTTTCTTGGACAATTATTAATTAAATTCAAAATTCCCAACTGGGTTCTTCATGAAATTCAATTTGGAATATTGTAAAGTCATGTTTTCTTATGTATTTATTTTTGTTGTGTGAAAGGTTTCAAGAGACATTGATTTGGTTTACGGAGGAGGAAGTGTGGGCTTGATGGGTTTGGTTTCACAAGCAGTCTATGATGGTGGTCGTCATGTCATTGGGTAATTATATTTATATATATTAATTATAAGTATATAGTATTATACACATGTATATTAATTTAATTTATGGAAGGTTTTTTCATATAATTTATAAATTAATTCTTGTTTGTTATTGTCGTGTAGAATCATACCGAAGACTCTCATGCCCAGAGAGGTATGTTCTCTCTGCTGTGAAACCGATTAATGAAAGTTAAAAGTATTTTACTACAATATATATATATATATATATGTATATTGGAAGTAGGTTAATTATCTAGAATTATTTTTCATTTTTGTTAATACTTTTATTTATTTATTTGAAAGGAGGCTTTTTTCTTGTTCATCTTGTGGTCTCTGTATTCTGTAACTCTGTTTATACATGAAGCTCTACTTTCTACCTCACATTTGTTATCTTTTTTAATATTAAAAATAATATTGATTTTATCATGGCATGATGAGTTTATGATAATTCTAATGTTTTGTATTTACGTTTATTAAATTTTACATATTTATGCACTACAGATTTAGTAATAAAAAAAATGAGGTAAGTGTTTATTTTTTTCACACTTCTCTTTTTTTTCTTTCTCTAAATTACTAATTTCCTTCTCTTCAAAATATCAATGCAAATCAAGATAAAATCAGGGTGTAATGTATCAGCTTTATATAATGAAAGTAATGATTTTATTATTTATTAATTTACAAGAGTTGCATATTTTATTTTTTGACATTTGACCGAGCCAAGCCCACCACTCCAAACAACTCATCATTTCTTCCCCTCTCTCTGCATTCTAATCATTTTATTTTCTACTACTTTTTTTTTTTTACATATTAAAATACCGGCCAGTAGATAGTGCTGTTGGATTGCGGATTCCGGTTTTATATATAAACCGGATTTTGGATTTGGGGTTTTTCAAAACTTAGGAATCCCGGTTTCGGATTCCTTATCTAAGTGATATTTTTTCTAACTACATAACGGTTAGTTAATTTAGATCATCAGATACTATGTTAATGCGATTAATAAACATTGTATAAATTAATTACTAAAAGACTCATATATTAGATTCCGATTTATTTTGATTTCAAATTCTGCTTTTAAATTTTTTATATAAGTGATTGGATTCGAATTCACTTAACGAAATTATATATAAGCGAATAATTTTGAATTATTTATATAATTAATATAACGCTTAACTAATCTAGATTTTCGGATACTTTGTTTTTATTTCATTATTAAAAAACACTAAAAAAAATATTGATGATGACTTTCTTGATTCCTTCCTTGTGCATAGTAATTTTCAAAATATGATTGTTGTATATTCTTTGTGTTATATATTATATTAATTTATTGAATGAATGAATAATGGTTTAACTGGACGAGTTTTCAGATAACTGGGGAGACAGTAGGGGAAGTGAAGGCAGTGGCAGATATGCACCAAAGAAAAGCAGAGATGGCTAAGCAGTCTGATGCTTTTATTGCCTTACCTGGTTTGTTTTCTACACCATTCTCTTACAAATTAATACATATATGATATATATATATATTTAATTTCATCATTATAATTATATATATAGAACCAGCCGACTCATTCCACGGCCAAATGTCCGGAAGGCCGTAAATATCTTTTTTAAACATAAAGGTTTACTAGGAAACGCATAGCCACAAAAATCTATACCTATTGTTTTCGTGCTGAAAAAAAGAACTAGGGATAAACGGACCTTTTATTTTTAAGAGCGTTAGAACTTACCTTAAAAGGCCCGTTTATCTAAGTGATATTTTTTAACTATATAACACTCTTAAAGATTAGAGGCCCGTTTCTCTCTAGCTCATTTTGCAGCTCGAAACTGTAAGTGTAAATTTTTGTGGCTATGCGTTTCGTAGTAAAATCTGGTCGTGATAAGTTTTCATGATTATTCAATCAGGTTTAGATAATAATTTTTTTTTGGATATAGTCCTTAAAATATTAGAATATCATTATGGAAAAATATCTAAACCACCAAATTCTAGACCCGACTTTTTTTTTCTTTCAAATAGTTGATTGAATTTATCAATTTTTTTTCCTCTAAAATAATTGATAGAAGTGTTAAGATTTTAAGAGTATGATTGATAAGCAATATTTCAAGCCATAAGAGAATTATTTTTGCGTGTAACATTCCTAGAATGGTAAAGACTGGAGGCATATATGAAATTGGAAAAAGTTGTTTGATTCCCTTTTACCCATAAAAGGTATCATTTAGACCTTTCAACAAAATTCTTTTTTCACTAAAGAAGAACATGTTTTAAGGTTTTTCAAAAACATTGCCTGCTTCCAAAAGTCAACTACTTCTGTTGACCCACCATGCAGTGCACTTGAAAAGGCTATTAAAAGCCAATTAAAAAAAAAACAAAAAAAGTTGACCCACTAATTTTTTTCGTCTAATAAAAGAAATTAAATGATTTATTTGAGAATATTCCATAAATATGTGTATTTTATCAAGACATATATGTGTTTTTGGGTCCATCAAGCCTGGCCCTCTTTATCTAGTATCTTAGAAATACATTATTTTTCCTATCTTTAAGAAGATAAGGGTTCTGTCACCATAAATCTTACCAATAAAAATGAGAAGAAAATCAAAGTATGGGTTTTGAGTGGACTACTGAGATGATAAACTACTATTGGGATTGTGAGATTAGAAATTGAGTGTGACACGTTTGGTGTATGGCCTAAAAGTCTCAAACGGACCACAAAAATATAACAGCTAAAAGAAAATAATAAAAAAATATTTTAATCAACTCATAATTTTATTTTTGTATCTTGTTCATACATAACTCTGCTATTTATAATACGAGGTCGAAATAAATAAATAAAGTTGTAAATTGGATTCCGGAATGGGAAAATTACAGGCTGGGCCTGGGCCGGCTCAGCCACACCGCTAATCTTATTTACATAATTATCTATATTAATTATGTAACATGTTATCAATTGTGTATAATGTACATTGTTTCACTTTCTACTTTCTATATACTCTCTTTTTGAGCCCAAACTGCAATATAAATTGTCAGTACCCAGAAAAAGGTAAATGAATCATAAAGGTTTGGGCTTGATATACCTAACTAAGAATTTAAAATTAGCCCACGCAGTTCTAGCCTGGGCTCTATTTGGCCCAAATTGTTGGGCTATTTGTTGCTACCTTATAATCCATTCAGACATGTTAACTATATTTATGAAGCAGAATTCACAAGCATTATAGAAAAATCAAACCCCAAAAATGGAAGAGGCTCTACCATTTTGTTATCATAACTATTAATACCGAAAAATTGTACTTTTTTTGTTTTTATTTTTAGCTGAAAACCGCATTATTTAGATTGAAAACTAATTTAAATTCAGTTTGAAGCTGGTTTCAATTGCATTATAAAAAATAAAATAAAAAAGATTTAATAAAAATACATTAAACCCCCCAAGTCCCTGCCATTACACTTATATTTTAAACAACAAAAAGAAATAACTGCAATGCAACCAACTACCTCCCCTTCCCTATTGTACATATTTATAAATTTGGGAATTCATTTATTTAGTTTTGATAAATTCATGGTCGGTTTTATTTTTTACACAACTAATGTATATAGCTTTATTGTTTGTTTAGCGAGAGATAATTTAAATACATTTCTTATAGTTTTAATGTATAATATAAAATACAAGGAAGAGCTGACCCTTTTTAATTTTGCGACTTGTGAAGGTGGTTATGGGACTCTTGAAGAGCTTCTTGAAGTGATAACTTGGGCTCAGCTTGGAATCCATGACAAACCGGTAATTAAAAAAAAAAAACCTTGTACGATCATATGAACTTTCTATATTTTATATATTAAAAATAAATGTATGCTGATTGGAATTTTGCAGGTGGGTTTGTTGAATGTGGATGGGTATTACAACTCATTGTTGTCGTTCATCGACAAAGCAGTGGAAGAAGGCTTCATTTGCCCTAGCGCACGCCACATCCTCGTCTCTTCTCCTTCTCCAAAGGAGTTAGTCAAGAAAATGGAGGTACTTTAAAACTTCAATAATAATCATTTTATTTTAAGTAACTACAAGTCGGAACCATCTCCCGGCACGTAGCAATTTTTTTTTTTTTGGGTCCGGGCTAAATTTTTCGGGCTTTCCAAACCCAACTAGGATCTAATTTTTTGGTTTCAAAAGGCTTGGTTAGTTTTTGGCTATGGAGCAAGTGGCCTTTTTTGGACCCGATCCCGATAATTTGAGCGTTTTGAAATTGTGGTCGGTTCGAGTCCTAGACCATAAAACTTATGATTATTTTATAACTTTTGAACTAGGCCGAGACCAATTTAAAATCAAGCCAGTTTGATTTTTAAAATATATTTTTATTAATTAGTTTGTTAAAGATAAAAAAAAAATGGATTTTGCACCCATTTCCAAAAATGTTTCATAATACAAAAACAAAATAAAATAAATTCAAATAACATAAAAACGTAGATTTCAAATATTACATAAATAAAATTAAAATAAAACTCTAAAGTACTAAAACAATAGACTCGGACCAGTTCTCGATTTTCGCCAAAATAAAAAATAAAAAAGGTCATTCGGCTGAAACCGAACTAAAGCGTACCAAAACCAGCCTAGCGGACCGTAATTTTAACGTATTATAAATGAAATAAATATCTTAGATTGACCCTTTTTCGTTCAATGTTTATACTTTAGGAATATTTTCCGCGCCATGAAAGAGTTGCTTCACAGCTTAGCTGGGAGATTGAACAATTAGAGTACTCTCCCAAGCTGGACATCTCAAGGTGATTATGAGAGAAGTATCTCAGCATTTGGGCATGGAAAAGTGTAGCCCACTGGTTATAAAAAGGACTAATTTTAGGTGACTAAAAAACCATTGTTAAATTTCAATTGTTTTTTAAATTTTAATTTTATAATGTTGTTGCCCATATGCCACTTCTGTTAATGTAAAACCCTATTCAGAAGAAGGTTGACTTTTCCTTATGTAGATTTGATGCCTCTCTTTTTGCATAGTTTGTGCTCTATTCTCTAGAGTTAGTCAATGAACCAAATGAAGGAAAAAGTGTTGCCCTGATTTTGTGCTGAAAAAAGTGTACATATTTTTATTAATAATATAACTTTTACTAGTTGTCAATGATTAAAAGTGCACATTCACTCACGTTACATTGTAACTCATATGCTTATTATGTCAAGAAGTGATTGTAGAGGGCGATTTTTACCGCCTTGCAGTCACAAGGAAAACCGTAAAGAACGCAATAAAATATATACACGATTATTCCCTGATTTATTTATCCCGATAGGACTCGGTTTTTCCCGTTTATTAGCTTGGACAATCGAAGAATAATGATAAGGATATGATTTGATGCCGCACCACGCCGTTCTCGACGAGGCTGCCTACGTACCCGGCGAACCAGGATCAGGTCATCACGTAGTTCAATGGGTTTTGGCTTGATGAGCTCCTTCTTCTTCTTCTCTGTTTCGTTGGTTTTCTTCTCTTTTTCTCTTCTCTTCTTTCTCCTCTCTTTCTTTCTTCTCTTCTTGGCTGAATGTCTCCCGGCTGATTTTCTTGGATCCCCTCTTAATGAGGTTTCTTTTATTATTTATAGGGTTAGGGTTGATTGAGCCTTTTCACTTTGGGCTTTTCTGCGAATTGGGCCTTTCTTCATGAGTTAAGCCTTTCCTCACAAACTGGGCTTTTATGTTGACTACGGTCAACATATTTCTTGCCTCTATTCGACGTCGTTTTTGGGCCGTAATGGCACGCCTTATGTTAAGGATGGATTTGACGAAATCTGACATCAACAGTTAGTCCCCCGTTTTATCAAGTGTGAAACACTTGGTAAAATGTAGAGAAAAACTTCATTACTTCCGATCTGAATCGACGCTCCTAATGATAGGAATCATCGATCATGTTGTCGCTCGGTGGTGCTCTCCGGTAATAATACCCATAGTATGTGATAACGTGGCTAGGAGTCGTCGGGTAGGAGCTTTGACTTTACGATATCGGCGATGAGAGGGTTGACAACTCTCTCGGGTAGCCGATGGTCTCGCCAATGTTTAGCGGTGTTTGACTTCTCACGAGCTCAACGAGGTAGGCTTCTACGGATTCCTTGAACGAAGGGAATGGGATTACTACTTGGACCGATGCCACTTTCTCCGTAGATCCTTGCTATGAACTCGGCCCTCGTGATATGCGATGAGCCTGTCGACTTCAATGGAGATGATGGTTTTAAGGGAGCAGCGTGAACGCTCCAATAGTGTGAACTCGACTTGGGAGTGTGAAAAAGAGTTGGTGTGGTAAATGACTTCTAGGGGCAGAGACTGTTGCGCTTATCGATGCGGTATTTGACTCCTCGATCCCTGTGTCATCAGAGGAAGCGTACTTCTCTTGGTGCGAGCTCTTCTCGTCGTTCGTCGGAACAGCTCCTTGTCGTCACCATGTCGTGGATTTCGTCATTCTTTCTTTCATTACTATCCATCTATTTTCAAATTCCTCCTCGCAGGTTGATGAGACTTGTCACGATTCTTGTCTGTTGAGATACCCTGAGGGCGTGCTAGCCTCGTTTCTTAATGAGAGCGATGGGCACTTTGTCATCATCGAAGATTTCTTGAAAAATCTGATAAGGCGTATCACCGCCACGCTCTCCGAGGACCCAAACGATGAGGCTTTCCGAGCACACGACAAGTTTGGAATCTCTGAGCCGGTAGGGGCTCCTTCGGGTATTTCTGCTCGAGTTCATGAGGCAAGACCCCAAGTATTATTCCACGGTGGAGAGGCTTCTTATGGATGTCCTAGTTGAGAGCGCGGAATTCGTCATAGAGCAAGTCGCCGACAAAGTTGTTCGGGATGATTGAACTTCCTCTATTTCCTTTTGTAAATTATTTTGTGGCTGCAATGTATCAATCAGGATTTGCGCCGGAGCGGCTTTGTATTTTTCCGGGGTATGCGCACTAGCGTCTTACGTACCAGGCTTTTGTGCGCCGGAGCGACTTTGTAGTTTGCCGGGGTATGCGTCGTAGCGTGTTACGTACCGGGCTTTGTGCGCCGGAGCGGCTTTGTAGTTTGCCGGGGTATGCGCCGTAGCGTGTTACGTACCGGGCTTTGTGCGCCGGAGCGGCTTTGTATTTTCTTTGATTTGTCGGCGATGAGCTTGTCGGTATGCACCGGGCTCTGTCGCGATGAAGTGCTTGGCACTGATTTGTCGGCGATGAGCTTGTCGGTATGCACCGGGCTCTGTCGCGATGTATCGATCGGAATTTGCGCCGGAGCGGCTTTGTATTTTCTTTGATTTGTCGGCGATGAGCTTGTCGGTATGCACCGGGCTCTGTCGCTATGTATCGATCGGAATTTGCGCCGGAGCGGCTTTGTATTTTCTTTGATTTGTCGGCGATGAGCTTGTCGGTATGCACCGGGCTCTGTCGCGATGAAGTGCTTGGCACTGATTTGTTTTTGTTGGCCCATTTGCCGTAGTAGTGTCTTTTGTATGCTTGGCCCATTTGCCGTAGTAGTTTCTTTTGTATGCTTGGCCCATTTGCCATAGTAGTTTGTATGTTGGCCCATTTGCCGTAGTAGTTTCTTTTGTATGTTGGCCCATTTGCCATAGTAGTTTGTGATATTCGGCGATGAGCTTGTCGGTATGCACCGGGCTCTGTCGCGATGTATCAATCAAGATTTGCGCCGGAGCGGCTTTGTATTTTTTTGGGTATGCGCCGTAGCGTCTTACGTACCAAGCTGTGCGCCGGAGCGGCTTTGTAGTTTGCAGGGGTGTGCGCCGTAGCAGCTTATGTACCCAGCTGTGCGCCGGAGCGGCTTTGTTTGGTATATCAGGCATTTTTGCCGTTTTGGGCTTGGTCGGTACCCTAAATGTATATATATATATATTTTTTCTCGGCACTCTCGCCGGTTTCTTTATAATTTTGTAAATATATGTATATTGTTACCTTTTTTTTTGCGATGAGGTCAGCCAACTTCGTCGCCGATTTTGCGCCTTGGTTAGGATAAACCTCGTCGTGTCTGCATCAAACTTCGGTTTTATGAGGGTCGTCATCGTCGAGCGCGTCTCAATCAGATCTCCTCGAAATGTTGGTAATGGCGTCTCCGTTGATGATTTCCCGGTGGAGGCGAGCTTTCTTTGATGACGAGCTGTCTGGTGACGAGCTCTTTTTGGTGACGATCTTCTATTGGTGATGAGCTCTTCGAGCTCCTCCTTCATGAGCTCCTCGAGGTCTTCTCTGTGATGAGCTCCTCGAGGTCTTCTCCTTCGTGATGAGCTCATCGAGTTTCTCCTCGTCGTGATGAGCTCTTCGAGATGAGCTCCTCGAGCTTTCCTCTTCGTGATAAGCTCTTCGAGTTTTCCTCTTCGTGATGAGCTCATCGAGCTCCTCCCTTCGTGATAAGCTCTTCGAGCTTCCCTCTTCGTGACAAGCTCTTCGTGATGAGCTCTTCGAAGTGAGCTCCTCGAGCTTTCCTCTTCGTGATAAGCTCTTCGTGATGAGCTCTTCGAGCTTTCCTCTTCGTGATGAGCTCGTCGAGCTCCTCCCTTCGTGACAAGCTCTTCGTGATGAGCTCTTCGAGATGAGCTCCTCGAGCTTTCCTCTTCGTGACAAGCTCTTCGTGATGAGCTCTTCGAGATGAGCTCCTCGAGCTGTCCTCTTCGTGACAAGCTCTTCGTGATGAGCTCTTCGAGATGAGCTCCTCGAGCTTTCCTCTTCGTGACAAGCTCTTCGTGATGAGCTCTTCGAGATGAGCTCCTCGAGCTGTCCTCTTCGTGACAAGCTCTTCGTGATGAGCTCCTCGAGCTTTCCTCTTCGTGACAAGCTCTTCGTGATGAGCTCTTCGAGATGAGATCCTCGAGCTTTCCTCTTCGTGACAAGCTCTTCGTGATGAGCTCTTCGAGATGAGCTCCTCGAGCTTTCCTCTTCGTGACAAGCTCTTCGTGATGAGCTCTTCGAGATGAGCTCCTCGAGCTGTCCTCTTCGTGACAAGTTCTTCGTGATGAGCTCTTCGAGATGAGCTCCTCGAGCTGTCCTCTTCGTGACAAGCTCTTCGTGATGAGCTCTTCGAGATGAGCTCCTCGAGCTGTCCTCTTCGTGACAAGCTCTTTCAACCTCTGTAACTTTCTCCTCGAGCGTTCGTTTTAAGCAAATGACCTATCAAATCGAAGCTCAAGACATAATCTTCGAGAAAAATTAGAAATCACGTGTAGATGATAAATAGAAACGAGAATATGGTCCGAAGAGCAGAGGGCGACGAGCAGGCGTTTGACGAAGCCGTCGTCCTCGGTGACGAATCTTCCGGCGTCCATAACTTCTGCCTCGAGCATCCGATAGAGGCGAATGACCTGTCAAATCGAAGCTCAAGACATAATATTCAAGAATAATTAGGAATTATGTTTAGATGATAAATAACGACGAGGATATGGTCCAAAGAGTGACGGGCGACGAGCAGGCGTTTTACGAAGTCGTCGTCCTCGGCGACCAATCTTCCGACGTCTATAACTTCTGCCTCGAGCATCCGATAGAGGCGAATGACGGGCGACGAGCAGGCGTTTGACGAAGCCGTCATCCTCGGTGACCAATCTTCCGGCGTCCATAACTTCTGCCTTGAGCATCCGATAGAGGCGAATGACGGGCGACGAGCAGGCGTTTGACGAAGCCGTCATCCTCGGTGACCAATCTTCCGGCGTCCATAACTTCTGCCTTGAGCATCCGATAGAGGCGAATGACCCGTCAAATTGAAGCTCAAGACATGGCCTATAAGAAAACACTAAAAAAAAGACACAATTTTATTTATCAAACGTAAAGACGAGATCAGCGCTCGGTGCTGTCGTTATCGTCGTCAGTCGTCTTCTCTTCGAGTTCCTGGCTGTGAGCTAGAGAAAAACTAAGCCCCTCGGTGGGCGCCAAACTGTAGAGGGCGATTTTTACCGCCTTGCAGTCACAAGGAAAACCGTAAAGAACGCAATAAAATATATACACGATTATTCCCTGATTTATTTATCCCGATAGGACTCGGTTTTTCCCGTTTATTAGCTTGGACAATCGAAGAATAATGATAAGGATATGATTTGATGCCGCACCACGCCGTTCTCGACGAGGCTGCCTACGTACCCGGCGAACCAGGATCAGGTCATCACGTAGTTCAATGGGTTTTGGCTTGATGAGCTCCTTCTTCTTCTTCTCTGTTTCGTTGGTTTTCTTCTCTTTTTCTCTTCTCTTCTTTCTCCTCTCTTTCTTTCTTCTCTTCTTGGCTGAATGTCTCCCGGCTGATTTTCTTGGATCCCCTCTTAATGAGGTTTCTTTTATTATTTATAGGGTTTGGGTTGATTGAGCCTTTTCACTTTGGGCTTTTCTGCGAATTGGGCCTTTCTTCATGAGTTAAGCCTTTCCTCACAAACTGGGCTTTTATGTTGACTACGGTCAACATATTTCTTGCCTCTATTCGACGTCGTTTTTGGGCCGTAATGGCACGCCTTATGTTAAGGATGGATTTGACGAAATCTGACATCAACCGTGATATTTATGATATTGATCCTAGTGATAATATAGAAATTAATACATTTATAATATGAATGGTTCAATTTATTGATTCAAGTGGGCTACTATGAGATTGTCACTGTATCATAAATTCCTAATGTTTGACTGGATTTTGTAAATTGCATTCTTGTGTTGTGATCAAAATTATCACTATAGAATAATGATTCTAGATCTACATAGGCATAACCATAGCATTTTATTTTCCGGACTTCTAATAGTAGTAATCAAGTTTGTTTGACTTAGCGATCTTCGAATCGATCTCAACAAGACGGAAAAGTAAAATATGTATGTAACCTTGCCCATTAGTGCACCTAATTAAAAAAGAAAAAAAGAAGTTGATAGTAGTTTATAATCAAGACCAAGTGAGAGTTGACTCGGGCAATTCTGAGGCCGCTGAATTTGCCGCTCGAAATTTGAGAACGATCCGTCTATCTTTAGATTATTTTTAGTTTAGCTATACCGTTAATAGAATACAAAAATAGTAACTATCATAAATTTTGAAATTCGTGGGATTTATATATAGGTATATAAATTTGTGTCGACCAAGCCGAACCAAAAGCGTTTTGAAGTCAATTTCGATCAAATGCAAAGTTGTCTGTGTTCTTAGAAATTGCCTCTAAAAAACATGTGACAATGCCTTGATAAAAGGCACATATCAGTTATAACTCCACTCACAAGTACAAAAGAAAAAAGAGAACACTAATTAAGACCCCATTTTCACATTGACTTTATCTATCAAAAACCTATAAAATAATGAATAATAATAGAAGGTTGATCTCCACATCAAGACTCTTATATTTTAAGACTTCATTTTATATCATAAATAAAATTATTGAGCACTTTATTTTCATTTGGTGGTCCATTTTATAATTAGCTGCTGATTTAATTGATGATGTGGCTCCCATTAGATCTTCTTTTCCGCTGAGCCAAAATTCCCCAACATTTTAAAATGGAGTAATCATTACAAAAATACTCACACTTTGATCAAATGAGACCGTAAGAGTTCAAACTGAAAAAATAACGGTAAGAGGAATTAAAGTCAGCAAATATGAGGTGTTATATTTTTTTCATCCAATTTTTCAGCGGAAATCAAATAAAAGAAGACGGTAGATAAGTGGATGAGTACATAAATGTATAACTTAAGTAAAATTCAATAGCACTATGTTAAAAAATTGATCAACATCTATAAAAAATGTACAAAAAAACGCAATGCTTCGTATGTGTTTATTTGGTATATTTTTGCTGATATTTTTCGCTTTAGATTAGTGATGCTTCAGTTGATCAAAATTTGAATATTTTTACTGTAAATGCCAACTTTTGCCTGCCAATTGCCAAAAACTTGGTCATTTCTTCAGTCAAACCGTCCAAGTGCACTTGATTATTAACGAATATATACATCTTTCTTATACACAATTTCTGACCCTAAGAATGTCAGAGAGGTGATTTACACCGTTGACTTATTTCCGGGGGTTTTAGATTTTGACCCCTAAAGAAACTTTTTTAGCTTATAAATAAAGATAATTTCACATAGCTTTTTTGATATTTTGCATGAAAATATACGCTATTTCTTGAATTGTTATTTAAGAATCGGTAATTAAAATTTGAAAGTTTCACGTAAGCCTTGTTTGACGTCTATGTTCTCAGAACAAGGTTGATTTTCTTTTTTCCTTTTGAGTTAATTTTCAAAAAACTAATTCAAAATCAATGGCTTTTAACTTAATTAAATTATTTAATTTAAATTAGTTTTGTTAATCATCACCCTGAAATCATAACTTTAACATAACCCTAAACCTTAAATCATAACCGCGATCAACCCTAAAATCATATCCACATAGGCTCACTGTTGTGCTGGAGGACTTCTCCGTGGCCAACACTTCGGCCGTATTCCTGAGGTGCAAACTACTCCTCATTAAGATGATGATAATTAATTATTATTATTATTATTATTATTATTATTATAATTATAGTTACCAATAATAACTATCATAAACATGCATAGAGGACAAAACGACATTCCAAAGGCTAGCATGCATGTGAAATGTGATAGATTGATATGTACATTTTTTTTTTTTTTTTTAACTCTATGTTTAATTGCCTTCTGACTTTGAATAACATGGCACGTGGACAAGTTAATTTTGATTGGAGTTTCACAATTATTATGATTATTGTTTACAATGGTATATAAAATTAAGTAACATGGGTTAATAAATTTTCCAACTTGATTTGATGAAGTGAATCTATGACTTCTACGAATTCCTTGAATAAGTTATCCACTTGTATTTTTGACAGAAGATATATATATAT
The DNA here is from genome assembly GCA_954871525.1 of Parietaria judaica. NCBI lineage: Eukaryota > Viridiplantae > Streptophyta > Magnoliopsida > Rosales > Urticaceae > Parietaria > Parietaria judaica. The sequence continues at coordinate 15,296,387 of OX940862.1, forward strand.
ATATATATATATATATGTATGTAATGTCTTTAATGTATATTACCACTTGAACAAACTTGATTGTTTTAACTCTCTCTAAGTTATTCATGAAAGTTTACGTATTATAGAGAAACCAAACAAATAATAGGATCGAGAAGACAAACTTATTGCACCAATATGAAACATAAATTATAAATTATTATAACTCCATGATTTTGAACAAGGGGGTTACACAGTAGTGCAGTACACAGGTCAGTTGAATATTTCTTTTATATAAAATCATTTTTATTTCTACTTAAAGAAAAGTATACAATATATATATATATATATTATAAGGGGTGAAATTTTATCTTATTATTTGTTTGAATACTAGTTCTCTATTTCTTATTTCAGAAACCATACGTTATTTGAAAAGCCAGGAGGACTACTGTATTAAGTCAGTAAGATGTAACTACCGGTTCGGCGGTTCCAGCTTCTATTATATAAATGCTAGGGGTGAACAAACGAGTCTTCGGTTCAGTTTTCATACTTATTTATATAGATTACCGCATTTTCGGTTTTTTAAATTTTAGAACCGAAAGCTGCGCTATTGAAGTTTAAAACCAATTTTACCAATTACCGATATATCGATTTTAAATTCGGTTTAAATTCGGTTTTTACCGCATTTTTATGGAACACAATATAATCATCATATTTTTTTAAAGTCAAATTAGTACTACATAATCTAAAGTATAAAAAAAGAACTAATTGATGGAATAATTTAATTAGAGTCAATTTCTCTTGACATTTACTTATTCTTATTCAAACGGAAGAAATAATTGTACTTACAACAAAAATTGTTCAAAATAAAATAAGATTGAATGAATCAATGAATGAGAAAACTCTTGCCAAAACATTGTTATATAGATATTGAATGCTAAAAGTCCTACTTTTATCTATTTTTAAATATACAAATTTATTATCGGGTTAATCGGTAATCGGTAGCGGTTTTTACCGTGAAACTCGTAACCGCTACCATTTAGCAAAAAGCGGTAGCGGTTTAAACCGCATCTTTTGGTATTTCAAAAAAAGCATAAATTTTCGGTAATGAAAAAATCGGTAAATTAATAAATTTTCACCAATAGAAGTAGTTGACCTTTGAGCGTTGTAAGTGTAATCTTTTTCTCATGATCATTCAATTGGTGAAGTCAATAATATATATATATATATATATATATATATATATATATATATATATATATATATATATATATATATATATATATATACACTTTTGTTCCAGATGGCCAATATTCAGCCCATGGTTTATACATGCAACTTACAAGTACTCATTACAGCTTCAATTATCTATCTCAAATTCTCAATGATCTTCAATTACGAGAAGGTGATTGATTATATAACAAACGTTCGTTAACCACAAAATGAGAAAAAGTGTGTATTTATGATATAAATGTTATTTATAATCGTTACATGCGCATCCTAAAATTGCTAGTATTGTGTAAGAAAGATGAAACTATTTTCTGTAACATAACAAAAAAAGAAAGTGCAATGATCGATGATCTATTGCGCTAATGAGAGAAGGAGATTGTCTCATGAACCTTTTTTAATATAATTTTAATTTATTTATTCTATATCATATTACTTCTTGAAATAAAAGATGGAACGCTTGAGTTTCAAAGAGAATGACATTTAGAAAGCGCAAAATAAGAGACATGAGGAGAAAATTTTGTGTTTTTACTTTTGTATGTAAACATTTCATTATAAGATAATTGAGATAAATAAAAATTCAGATACTAACAGAGATAATAAGTTAGTAGGGATTATGAACTTCACTCTAAAATATAGGGTTAATGACGGCGAAAATACTCAAAGTTTGGTCAAAAAATCCCTCGTGTACCCAAAGTTTAAAATTGGTGGCAAAAATACCCAAAATCATATTTGAGGAGTTGACCACTCCATTTTTGTAATCTTGTTAACTTACCTGTTAACTCTGGCCACATGGGAAAACGTGGGTTACTGACATAACAATTTTTTTCACGTTGACAAGCTCATATCAGCCTCATTTACGATAAAACAATGAATTAAAACACTAATTAATACTATTTAATACGACTAATTGAACCCTAATGATTAAGCTTAACAAAACAGATTTGTCCACGTGGCCAGAGTTAACGAGTAAGTTAAGGCAATACGAGAATGGAGTGGTCAACTTCCCAAATACGACTTTGAGTATTTTGCCACCACTTTAGAATTTTAGGTACACGAGGGGTTCATTGACCAAACTTTAGGTATTTTTGCCGTTATTAACCCTAAAATATATTATATTGAAAAAAAATCGTTGCAAAAGTTGCACATAGTTAAAAGTTTCTCAAGCATGCATTAATATAAGTAAAAATCACTTTGAATTTCACTACATTTTTCTAATTTTCCATTTTAATAATAATAATAATTATATAAATAAAAACACTTTGAATTTCCCTCATTATACATCAAATTTTAAAAGCAATAAATATTTCTTATGTATTGTATATACTGTTTCTTGTTCAACTTGTTCTAGTTGGGCAGAAATGCACTAATATTTCACTACGTGATCTTCAAAAAAATGTATTTCAAGACTAGAAAAGTCAAAATGTACGCTTTCTACACGTATCTTCATAAATGATATTTTCGTACTCGTTTGTCTAGGAAGCACTCAAATATTCCCTTTTATCTTTTTTCTGCACAATATATGTATATATATATATATATATATATACACACACATATAAATTTAAGCAATGCGAAGCTTGGATTCTATGCATTGTAGCTTATTTTGCTCAAGAAGAAAAGGCTTCAGCGTTATTCATTTCAACATTATACTTCTATTTGGACCAAGGTATAAATCTTTTCTTATGTTCTATTTTTAATTAACGTGTACACACTTAATCACTATATTATTATATAAATAATGTACATTGGGAATTGGGGTTTGACGAAGTTAGTGGAATCACAATACGAAGCTTTGATTTATAAATACAAATTTGTACTATATTTTATTAATTGGGATTTGTGTTTTCATTACTATTTGCTAATATAATTTTCATTCAATAAGATAAAGAATACTTTACGGAATTCCCGCATATCACTACCATGATTCGCTTCTGGCTAGTTCTTGATCAATAAAAACAATTCACTTTTTTTGGTGCATTTTGTCCATAATTTTTTTTTTTTTTGGAACTTTTCTCTCTGCTGAATATGCATGTATTATTCATAAAGATTAATATGTGTTATTGAGTACACATTCATAATTTTGTCATTCTTTGACGTGTAGAGGACAATTATGGTATATTTTGAAATAACGGGGGTATTGTTACCACAAACTAAAGATAAGGCCCTGAAAAAGCAAACATGTTAATAATCGTATAATTGAGGATGAGGGGTGCCCAAAACGCAAGGGTAGCCCTTTGGGGCGCCAACAAAGACGGCTTTTAATTGGCGTCTATGGTGTGTTAGAAATCATGCATTTATTTATTATTATTTAGTGAATGTAACGCGTTGATCATCATCATATCATATACTTAAACAATTAATATTTTCTCCTTTCTACATATTTAATGTCATATAGTTACTCTAAGCTCTTTTCCCATGTGACACCCTTTAATTTCATCATGCATTTTCCTAATAATTAATTTCTAATTATTTATTTTTCTTATTTTCACTTAGATACAACTATATAAGCCCTTTAGTCATCACTTTACCCTAACAACATTTGATCCAAACGCCCCCCTCTCTCTATATATATATAGTATATATACACACACACACACATATATCTCCTTTCACTTTCCACTTATCTCATTCTCAAACGAAGATTTGAATCAAATCCGTGTTGTTATGTATGTCAAAATCATTGAAAACCCTAGCTAACGAGATATATAGCACATCAAACCTCAAAAAACTCGTTTGATCAACACATGTTTGGTCCAACACCACAATAACAAACTATACCTCTCATTCTTTTGCAGGCTCGTGATAATACCTCTCATTCATCAATAGATACACGTATAGATACACATTCTTCCTTCTCTGATCATCTCTTCCGATGATGGGATTGGGGCGGCAGTCCGGCATGAGATCGAGTGGAGAGTACATCGAGGGAATGCTCAACGACTACGTCATCAACGCCGGCGGAAAGTCGAAGCTCAAGAGGGCGAAGAGCACGTCGGCCCGGCTCGTGACGTGCCTCACGTGCCTGCAGTTTGCCTTCGCCATCTACGCAACCTTTCTCCTCTACTACATGAGCCCCGCCATAGACCTCCGAAGTACCAAGCCCGACTTTGCGTGGGCCACGCGCATTGCGCAGAACTGGAAGAGCCTCGTTCTCACCACCTCGCCCCACGTGATCGGCCGCTACCAGGACTCGGCCAACTCGCTGGTACTTCCGGACATGATGCTCCAGACCCCAGCGGCGGTCCTCCCGATCGCGCAGGTCTGCGAGCACGAGAAAATCGAGTTCGAGCAGAAGAAGTCGAATGACGCAACGATGATCAAACTCAAGCGAGAGCTCTACGACGAGATTTTGAACTTTCAAAAGAAGTCCGTCGGCACGGAGACTCTCTTGGAGCTTTTGGCTATGAAGTCAAAGTGGGACATAAAGAAACCTAGTTCGAGAAAACCTAAAATCACGGTTTTGCTTAACCATTTCAAGAGGAAAACTCTATGCGCTCAGCTTGACTCTCTTCTCCACCAAACCCTAGGGTTTCACCATGCTTGGGTTCTCTCCTTCGGAAGCCCGAACGAGGCTTCGCTGCGGAGCATTGTCGAGAGCTACAACGACTCTCGTGTCAGCTTCATCAGCTCGAGCTACGACTTCAAGTACTACGGTAGGTTTCAGATGGCGCTTCAGACCGAGGCGGATCTCGTTTACGTGCTCGATGACGACATGATTCCTGGTCGGAGGATGTTAGAGATTCTGTCCCACGTAGCCGGGACAGAGAAGTACGGAAATGCGGTTCTGGGAAGCATTGGCCGGATCCTACCATTCCGGCAGAAGGACTTCACGTTCCCGAGTTACCGAAAGTTCCGGTCGAAGGAGGCTGGGCTTTACCTGCCCGACCCAGCATACGACATCACGGTTGATCGGATTGTGCAGGTTGATTTTCTCTCGAGCTCGTGGTTCTTGTCCGCTGAACTCGTACGAACGCTCTTCATCGAGACGCCCTTCACTTTCGCCACCGGTGAAGATCTCCATCTAAGGTAAGTTATTCTATATCAATTCTCTATATGTATATATTTAAAAAAAAAAATAGTACCCTAAAGTAGTTTTATCAACTTAAAAATCAGTCAAAAATAGCTAAGTCTTACTAATTTTTTAGTCATTAATTTGTGTTTTTATAATTATAGTAAATACTTCCAATTTTAAATTTTTTTGGTTATATGGTCATGAAAATTAGTAATAATTTCATAAAATAGAGTGCATGGATTAAAAAATTAAATTGGGATTTGTGATTTGATTTTACAAAATATGGGGCTAACTTTAGGGATATGGTCTAGCTATGAGGTGATTAATTGCTCAATCTTTGAGTATAATTGGCTTAAATAATAGTAATTAACATTAAAATATAAATATATGTCTAATTTCTTATGTGTTCTTACCTTCGTTAGTAATCATATGTCCTCGGCATGTGTAAGCACCTAATTTTTAGGTCAATTTGATAGTAATTAAATAACTAAAATTTGGTCTCGAAAAGCTGAATTTGAGCAATTTTTTTATATGTGTTGTTCAAAAACAACTCATCATTCAGATTATTACTTCATTCTCACTCGAATCAGATTATATTTAATCCACCTATGATCTTTAGAGAAGACCCATCTTAGATTCATATCATCTTTGATTAAGTTTTAAGGCCATATTTGATAATAAATAGTTCATCGAAGAGAACAATAATAATACAACTTAAACATTTTCTTAGAAATTTGTAAATATGCTATAAGTGATTTATTTAGCTAATAATATCTTGGTTTGCTCAACTTTGTAAATTAAAAAAAAAAACACTTTATCTATTCAAATAAAAATAGTATAAATTAATACATATAGTACTAATAACATTGTATGGTTTGTTTGTGGTATTATATTATAGATTATTAAGCTTCTGTCATTTTATTCTTCAAATTCCACTAATATTAATTTATAATCATCTACAATATCACAAGACAGACTTCAGATTCCTTGTATCACTAAGACACACATCAAGTTTGAATGATTAATTATTAATTTTTGCCAAACATTAAGGTTTGGACCAAACCCATTTAACCAACTAGAAAACTTACTGCTTCAAATGCACATGAAACAAACAAAGCCTCACCAAACCCACTTAAACACGCATATTATAGATTTAATCTGATTTTTAATATAAAATTCAGTTATAAATTTTGCAACAAAAGATGATTTTAACTCTGATCAGCAATAACAAAAATGAATTTTTTTACCAACAAACTATGAGAAGGCATAATTTTATGTAGAATTTGTGGATAAAGTTCTCAAACTCATCTTTAATTTCTTATAGATAAGTTTTTGAACTCGAGTTTTGGCGGCTAGAATCCTCAAAATTATCAGTTTCTAACTATTAGGTCCTTCGCCATGAGCATTGACCATTAAGTGGCACGTGGCGTCCATTTATTACCGTAACATGAGATTTAAAAAAAATTGTAACGTATTTTCGATCATAATGAATTATTTGCTCCGCTCATAGTTTTCTTATTAGATTGTATTTCAAGGTAATTCAATGAGAGCTATAATTTTATTTTTTATGCAGCTACCAACTCCAGAAGTACAGGAACGCAGGCTCGTTCGTTCTCCCGGTGGACCCAAAGGACAAGGAGACATGGGGCGACAGCGAGCACCGGCTCGCCTATGTGGCGGAGACGACGGTCATCTTCAAAGACGTTGTCCAAGTACGCGACGACCAATGGTGGAAGGCTCTCTCCACGGGCTACATCACGCAATGGGCCGCCATGTACCCCCAGAAGATCGACGCGCTCTTCTACGCGCACTCCGTCGCCGAGGTCCGTGCCCTAGCACCGCTTCTCGCCAAGTTCCGAGCCACCACCGGGAAAAAAGCCTACCTGGCGGTCTCGGGCGGACGGTTTTGCCCATGCGAGGCAGCTGCAGGGGCGCTCGGGTGGCCCAAGGCGGTTTGCCGGGAGAGGCGCTTCAAGATCTTCGACCTTGACGTTGGGGCGCTCTCGGGGGCGCTTTCGGACTCGGAGGTGCCCGTTGTGCAGAGCGTGTACGCGGGCGTGAAGGGGCTGCTCAGGATTCATAGGCCGAGCGTGGTGGTGGCCGTGGACGACGTTGACTCTCACGTTAGGAAGGCTCTGAAGATGGCTTCGGAGGCTGATGCCAATGTTACCACTGCGCTTGTGCTATTGCCTAGGGTTTCGGTTAACAAGGTTCTTTGGATGGCTGATCTTCGCCCGACAGCTTTGCCAAGTAAGGATCATTTTATTCATACAAAAATAAATAAAAAATTGAGAAATCATAACCGTATATATTAAAAATCGTTGTTGTTATTTCCTTATAAAATCATAACTGTTAGAAATGAGTTAAGATCGAAAGCGTCTTGAATCACGCATCAAACCAGCAGCATAATAATTCCTTTGACGTTGCAGATTGGAACAGGATGCGAATCTCCGTCAACATCATCACCCAAAACCGCGCCGGCTCCCTGACCCGCCTCCTGAACTCGCTGAAATCCGCGCACTACCTCGGGGACGAAATCCCAATCAGCTTCAACATGGACAGCCGCGTGGACGAGCCCACACTCCGCCTCGTCGAATCCTTCGCCTGGCCCCACGGCGCTAAGACCATCCGCCGCCGCATCATCCAGGGCGGCCTCATCCGGGCTGTCAGCGAGAGCTGGTTCCCCGCCTCCGACCACGACTTCGGCCTCCTCCTCGAGGACGACATCGAGGTCTCCCCCTACTACTACCTCTGGGCCAAATACGCCCTCCTTGCCTACCACTACGACCCGCAAGTCTCCCTCCCCGAGCTCGCCTCCGTCTCTCTCTACACCCCGAAGATCGTCGAGGTCGTCAAGGAGCGCCCCAAGTGGAACGCTACGGCCTTCTTCGGCGCACGCGGGCACCCCAACACGCCCTACCTCCACCAGCTTCCCTGCAGCTGGGGCGCGCTCTTCTTCCCGAAGCAGTGGCGCGAGTTCTATGTCTACATGAACGCCCGGTACACGGAAGATGCAAAGGCGAACACCGTGCAGATCCCGAAGTCGCGGACCAACGGGTGGCAGGCGTCATGGAAGAAGTTCCTCATCGACATGATGTACCTCCGCGGCTACGTCACGCTCTACCCGAACTTCCCCGGACAGGCGAGCTTCTCCACCAACCACATGGAGCCCGGGGCGCACATCAGCGCCAGAGACAACGTGGTGCGCCACGACAAGGGCGACTTCGAGGTGCCGCTGCTGAAGGCTGACTTCACGCCGCTGCTTCCGAGCGGGAAGATGCCGCCGGCGTCGCGGCTGCCCTCACTCAACCTCTTCAACCAACCCGTGTCACTCAAGGGGCTCAAGGCAGCGGGCGCGCAGCTCGGGCAAGACGTGCTGCGTTGCAACAACGCCACCGAGATCGTGGCTGTCGACCACCACACTGGGCTGCCCGCGCGGTGTGCGAAATTCTAAGTGAGCGCGGTGTGCGATTCGTTATTCTTTTCTTCTTTGGACGCGTCGAGGGGATCGAAAAATGAGTCTCTTCTTGTTCTTCTCTTATGTTGTAATTGATGTTGTAATACTGCCCAAAGTGGCTCTCTGATTTTCTAATGAAAAAAAAAAATAAAAAAATTAAATGTTCAAATTCGATTTGATCCATCTCAAGAACAGTAAATTAAACGAACACGACGATATTTTTTGTGCCGCTACCTGACTGCGTATTGATATTTGTCAATCAAAGATCCGTTGTAACTTGTAATTACTCTGACAAGTATGTTGTAACTTGTAATTACTCTCGGTGGGCGGTCGTGAGGTCCTCGTCAAGGCGGTTGTAGCTATGTTGTAGCTAAAAGGCCATTTTTTCAACCAAGGCTTTGGATTTAAATTAAACGCATAAAATGAAACAATCAAAGAAAGAAAGAAAAAAATGACATCAACTCAAAATAAGTAAAGTTGATTGCAGCATGGGCAACCCGTGTCCCGCAATACTAATCGGGCACAGATTGCCCATGCCCACGAAAAACTTAGGGCCTGCCGGGAGCACATCAAGAAGAGCTCTAAGTATAAAGAGATGGCATTAAAAGTGGCACGTAAACTAAATATGTAGTTGAGCAAACTCTATATTAGTAATAATTAAAAAAGTATGATAAACAAAAGAGTTTGATTCATCACCCTAACACCAACTTAAATCAACAATGTGTCTGTCGTAATAGCCTTACACAGCAAGAAGAGAGGTGGTATGTAAAATTCACACATACCGATTGACAAGGGGACTCACAAACAACATAACTTGTCAGTGTCAGATATGATATTCAATCTTTTTTTCCTTTACATATAAAAAAAAAACAAACCAAATTAGACTCTTTAAAATTTATTTGTTTGAGTTCATTGCTTTGCTTGTGTGTGAATATCTATTAAGCAGTTAAATATATTACTTGGAATTATTAAGTTATTATTTGGAATTAGATCCTCTTTTCTCTCATCATTTAGCGGCAGGGGCAATTCCGTCATAAATTATGTAATGGACTCTTCTGTTTGGCCATGGTCAGACTGACCAATCACCGAGCATCAAAGTCCCTGGCTAAAAGTACAAACGGGTGCACGGTCGACTTCATGCCGCAGCCAGGTGATGCCACCTCATCAACCGCGAACACCGAAAACGACGTCGTATCGAAGCCGCTGGGAAATTCAAAAACAAAACGCGGGGGCAATTCGGTCATTATGAAAATATGGCACACGTACTTATTTCCCAGTTCAAGGCCTCTCTCTTCTGGTTCGGTGTTGGTGAAACTCTCTCTCTCTGCTTCGATCGGAAAAAAAAGCTCGTAAGTTTCGAAAACCTAGCGTATTCAGCGATTGTTCTTGTTGCTCGATTCGTTTCTGTTCGATTTAGCCCCGATTGCTCTGCTCTGAAGCTTCATTTTCAGTGTTCCTATGGAGATTTTTGGTAAATTTTTGGTATCGCGCTGGTTCTTTCCTTATCGGAATTCGCAATGTAGTTTTTTTTTTTTTTGTCAATTCGATTCTGTATTTCGTTTCATGATTTCGAAAAGGTTGAGTTTACGAGCCTTTGATTGGCGATTTGGATTAAAAAAAAAAAGTTCATTTTGTGTTTGTGTGTGTGTGTATTCGTGTGTACTTATTTTGTTGTATAGATCAACTGGTCGTCTATGTTTGTAGCTTTCAAATGGCGTATTTGTGTTTGGATGTCATCCCTGGGCGTTAATTCGAAGTACACTCTTTTGGTTGGTGAAATATGATTAGGGAAGTGAAAAGATAAACACTAATGGGGGTATCGGTTGAGCAATTAAATCCTATGCCGATAAATGGTGTAGAATGTATGCTAAACGAAATATCCGTTTTTAAAATAGATTTTCCGTTGTTTTGATTTCAGGTCGTTCACACGGATATTCGATTTACCGATAGTGTTTATTACGTTGCGAGGAATTTGATTTGTTCTTCGGAGCCATTGACCGTAAAACTACACCAAATATGGGGAACTTACACCGCAGGTACATCATATTCATTTTATTTCTTTCTTTCTTATTATTGTTCTTGATAAGATGCAGGACATTACCACTAATGCTATCTGTAGTTCATAAATAATTGTTGTCCTCTATTCCGCAGTGGAATGCTTAAAAAATCAAGTGATGGTGCGAGGATTTTAGTCGCTACTATTCTGGGAATTGTCTTTGGATTTTTTGTTGGCATGTCTTTTCCATCTGTTTCTCTAACCAAGGTATGTCTGTCATAGTTAATATGTTGTTGCATCAATTATGGACCTATATATCTGCTTGATTTTTCTTAAAATTTTCAGATTAACCTACCTTCAAGCCTTATGTCATCTCTTGATGTAGCCATCACTGACATACATAGATCCTCTTCCAGAAAACGTCTTGATAGTGAACCAGACAATGGCCATAAGGTAACCAATTGTTCACTTTGATTGCTTCATTATACGTTGGTATAATTTATACGAAGTTAACTCAAATTAAGAGAGCATAAGGACTAAAATATGTATCTACCCGTTAAAATAACACCGTAAGGATTAGTGCTCTTCCATAGCCACCCGTTAAAAATGCAAATTTAGTAAATATTTCCGAACTATTATACTAATTTTCAAGAGGCAATGCTATCTGCACAAAATGATTCTTTTTCTTGCCGTAATTTGTCTGTAGTGCTTTTGGTTTATCCTATTCCCATTTGCTATTGTTTTTGCATAATTTATGACTTTAATCATGTTTGGTGATTATAGTAGCACTAAGCTGATTGCTATGTTCTCCCAGATATATGCCTCAACAAATCCACGTGGCGCTGAATTACTACCTCCAGGGATCGTTGAGTCAGAATCTGATTTATATTTGCGCAGATTATGGGGTGAACCTAGTGAGGTATAATTTAATAATTTATGGGTAAAACCTGGTAAAATCCATTGAGAAGCACGCATTTCCAGTTTCTTCGTGTCTGTATATATCGTAGAGAGTGTACCAAGAAAATTTCCATGATGGCAATTCTGTTTTATGCTGTTTGAAATTTGCAGGACCTGAAGATAAAGCCAAAGTATTTGGTAACGTTTACAGTTGGCATTGCACAGAAAAATAATATTAACACTGCAGTAAAAAAGGTTCTAAAACTTGGCCATTCATTATGTTTGTCGTTGGTATTTAACGACTCGTGATCAGGAAAGGATACTGATGTTTATTCTCTTTTGGTAGTTCTCCGAGGACTTTATGATTATGCTCTTCCACTATGATGGCCACGTTACCGAGTGGGATGAGTTTGAATGGTCAAAGACTGCGATTCATGTTAGCGTTAAGAAACAAACAAAATGGTAAAAAAAAATTAATTCATTTAATTTCTGCAGTTCAAACCCGTTTCTAGTACTTAATTTGAATAATTTTGTCACACTGATACTATTCTGTGTGCTGAAGGTGGTATGCAAAGAGGTTTTTGCATCCTGATATTGTAGCAGCATATGAATATATTTTCATATGGGACGAAGATCTTGGAGTCGAGCATTTCAATGGCGACAAGTATGTTTATTCTTACCCTTCATTAGTGATGTCACTTAAAATAATTTTCCTTATTGTCCGTGTGTATTTACAAGGTACATTGAGTTAGTAAAGAAACACGGGTTAGACATCTCACAACCCGGTCTTGAGCCAAATAATGGTTTGACGTGGCAGATGACAAAGAGGAGGGGCGACCGAGAAGTTCATAAGTGAGAATCTTACCCTACTCTAAGCGGCCTTAAAAGATCGCTTGTTTTACTTATATATGGTGTGAAATGGAGGTTTAGTAGTACAATTATTATTTATCTCTAATGTCATAGAACATCAACTTGAGTAAAACTTATTTTAACATAACTGGCAGCTAATAGACCAATAAGGGAAAAAGAATTCACTCTATTCTTAAATAAATATATTTTAGCTTTCCTATATTTCCACATTAACTTGATACTTTTATGCTCTACAGGGATACAGAGGAGAAACCAGGCTGGTGCAGCGACCCTCATCTTCCTCCTTGCGCTGCGTATTTCTCTCGTTTTTATCTTTCTATGCTAATGATAAGGCTTGCATATGTTTACACTTTACACCATCTGTAGCTACTGAATTTTAAGAGTCTAAAGTTTGCAGAAATGATCCTAAGATTGAGAACTTTTGGCACAAATGGCCCTTCTGGTATATGTTTATATGCCTAAATGGCCTCTCAAAATCAGAAAATTTTACATGTAGCCCGTATAATCCTAATTTGTAGCACGCTTAACGCTTTTTGTTGCTAGATGAAATATGATAGAAAATATTGAAGTTCATTTAAAGTTGACACTTGACAGTTCCTCTATGAATTTTTCCAGGTTTGTGGAAATTATGGCGCCTGTATTTTCTCGGGAGGCTTGGCGATGTGTGTGGAATATGATTCAGGTATGGTACAGTTAGAATTGCAATATGTTTACTTGCGTAGAAGACATACCACTATAATATTTAAATTTGAACAATTTTGCACCACCAATCTCTCATTGGGTGTTCGTTTTCTTTCTATTGTTTATAACCAAAATATTTAATGGATGGTTGCAGAATGATTTGGTGCACGGCTGGGGATTGGATTTCGCTCTTCGAAGATGCGTAGAGGTCAGTATAATTTTTCTCACTTTTAGACAAAATCAATAGTATGTTCCCTTCTCTATATGATTCATTCCTTGTTATTTGCAGCCTGCACATGAAAAAATCGGTGTGGTGGATTCACAGTGGATTGTTCATCAAGTAATACCGTCCCTCGGTAGTCAGGCAAGTTTAAGTCAATATCTGCAATGCATTTACTTACGATTTTGTGTCGCAAAACACATTGGAAATGCGTATTACACATTTAAGTAGTGTGATGGGAAACCGTTTCATTATATCGTCTGTTTTATTAAATATTCACATCCTGTAATTGTCTTATGTGTTTTCAGGGTCAGTCCGAGAAGGGAAAAGCCCCGTGGGAAGGGGTAAGTACATTCTAGAAACTCGATGAGATTCAATACTAAAATTTCGACCACTTGCATATCGTTTAAGCTCCAACTTAGCTCATCTATTTGCTTATAAAATAGAGAGATAGTAATTTACTAGTCACGACCCTTGAACTTTTTACTGCATTACCGCAGTTTCATCCATGTAAAACCAATTGATGTTTTTGGCGGAAACTGATTATATTTTCAAAGTTTGGGGGAAGGAAACTAATCCGACAAGATCGGATGGAACCGCTGATAATTACTCTTAAATATAATGATAGAAAAATCGGCTATTTTGTTTTCTTGATTTAGCTGTATAATTTCGTTATTTGGGTTGGGTCGGTCATTGGTACAGGTGAGAGCAAGGTGCCGAAGCGAGTGGACTGAATTCCAGTCGCGCCTCAACAACGCGGACAAAGCCTACCTTGCTCATACCAAGAAGGATTAGTTCCTCTCGATCAACACGAGTTTTCTCCTCGTTTTTGTACATGCTTGTTTCGCCTTTTCTCCGGGGCCCGATTTAGTTCCTTCTTTACCAGCTCCATAGCCCTATTATTACCTTTTATTTCCTATTCTTTAATTATTATGTAGCTTAGTTTGCATATAAGAAAGAGAGTTTTTTTTTTTTTTTTTTTTAACTTTTATCACGCCAGTTTTGCCTCGTTGAAACAATTTTAAGAAGTGTTTGTTAGCTTGCGCTTGTATTATGGTGGTAAGTGGGAATAGTTACGGTCACTTTTGTACAGATCAGGCACGCTATTTACTAGACAGAACCTAAACTACCACTTTAATATTTTATATTACTGTTTTAGTCCCTCTTTTCTTTTCTTTTTATAATGAATTTCAAGGTTGTAGTTTGGTCGGTGACATGTGATGCAAAACGAGTTGGTGTATGTGTGAGTGAACTGTGAAGCGTGATTCGTGCAGTGTCTTTATTCCGAAGGTTTAAAGTGTAATCAGTTCAAAAGTACGGACATTAAAAATTGAATACTCACTTATCATTCGATAGCGGTGTTTTACTATAGTATATAAATAAATTGAACGTTGAACTCCATTTATCACATATAAATAGAGAATAATATTTATGTTGTATTGATCTCTATTTATATAATAATTATAATGTTTATTAGTTATTAGTTTCTATCTTTATCATCATTTTCTATTTTTATAATTATGTAAAATGAAACTTTATAGTATATCTGTATATAAATTAATGTTTTAACTGTATTTGGAAATAACAATACTTTTGAACTTTTAGAATAATGCTTTTAATTCTTTAAAAAAAAAACAATGCTTTAATGATCTGGACAATTTTTTTATGTTAATTATCGATGATGGCGTCAATTTTGGCTGTCAATGTGAGGTGCTAAGTGCTAACTAATGCTCTATAAAGTAGACTTTATATGAACTTCTACCGTGAAATAATATTTTTTTTAAATTAAACTTAAAGTATGTATGTATACTTTACCAATGGTATCAGAGGCGAAAGCACCTACATACAAGCGTTAAAAGGGTTTAAAACCCCGTAAAAATACTTCAAGTGTTTTTTCGTGTTATTTTTTTAACAGTTGCAAGTTAACACCCTTTATCTTCGTTAAAAGTTTATACCGACTCCCCTAAGCGTAGATCCTCGTTCCGGCAACGGACGGATTTTGTATCGAGAAAAATGATGAATCAGTCGTTGTTGGTATGCCCATGTCTTTGGAGGTCATCAAATGATTAAGAAAAAAGCTGACACCATAATAATGCCATATATAATATAAGACGATCCAAACATGAGACCTCGTTTATACTTTATATTATACGAGATAAATACTAAAATTATTCTATGCCTAAATATGATTCAATTTGGCATGGAAAGCGACTTTTGGCTCAAGTCCAACCACTATTTGTTCTAGGAGCTCAATATATATAATCCTATGCAAAACAAAAACAGAAGAAAATAAAATAATTTGGAGTGAGATTTAAGATTTCTTCAACACCAAACACTAATTGCTTACCGCATAAGATTTCTATACCTCACTCATGTTGAATAAACCTCTTAGCTTACCTTCCTGCCTTACCGCATAAGATTAATCAATATATACATACATACATATATAATTATATATATATATATGTATCTATGGTTCTCCAAAATAGTTAGATAATTGTTCGTATTCATTTCTGCACCATTAAATCTATAACGATAATGACAATGTCGCTGTTTCTCTTCAAGATGGACAATTTTTGCACCAATTTTTTGCCGGGATTCTGATAGGCGTTCCCGAACATCTTTTTAACCGAGGCATCAAATCGGACAATACTCTTATGATTAATTATAGATTGGGAGTAGTCAAATGCAAAAGCTCCTAAAATGTCACATTCACCTTCTTTGGAGTCAACACGGAAGAGAATCAAACTCAAATACTTGAAATTAACTAATAAACCAAGCAACACAAGCCTTGGTGACTAAATCGTTTTAATTATACAAAGCAAACTTGTGACACAATTATATAATACAACAAACGACACTATTTTTAATGTATGCTTTGATCACAACCAAACACAAACATGATTAAATTTAACCTATAGTTGGAGGGTCAACAAAAATATAATTAACCCCAATGATTTAAATATATTGCGACCAACGCCTTTACTCTCAACAAACTCAAAGGCCCAAGTGTTTGGCACCAACCGCCAAAATAAACCTTCAAAAATAAAATGCCCACACATAGACCTTCATTCCCTCACAAGTAATCTCACCCCGAATCCCGCCGGCGAATCCACCTTCATCGCCCAGAGAAACCCGGAAGCAATTTTTCCGGGAGTTCTCGGACGTCGGAGTGATCGCAGTGAAGTTCCACTAGACACGTATTCAAGTAAACAAGGTATGACATATATGTAGTATAATTTTAGTGAAGCTAAGAAGTTAATATTTTTTTTTTCTTCGAATAATTGAATTAATTTTGCTAGTGAAATTGGAAAACAATGAAGATGGGAGAAATGTCGAGGTTCCAAATGGGAGTAATTGGAGCGCTGTCTCTGTCGGTGGCTTCTTCAGTCTCCATTGTCATCTGCAACAAAGCTCTCATGAGCAATCTTGGTTTCCCATTCGGTATATATAATATATATTTTACATATATATATACACACACACATTACTTATATAATGTTATTTCCAAAGTGTAAAGACGATTTTAATCGCATCAACTGAAGATAATTATGCGAAGAAAATGCTGTGAGAAGATCCCACTTTAAAGAGATTTATACGGTTATCGGTTACTCGCTAATTGTCAACTGATTTTGAGTAGGGCTGAAACTCAGACCGTGTATCATATTTGCATTTTTTTAGTCGGGTTTCGGCTTTCTGCGACTTTGAAAGCCATTGGTTCATGATTTTTGGGTCGGTCCGATGTTTTTTAAAGGACTAGACCAAAATCTAGACCGTGAGTCTTGAAATATTTCAAATTTTTAGTAAATGATAGTAAACTCGATATTTTTACACCATTTTTTAATATTACTAGAATAAGGAAAGAAAAAGTATATATTCAATTCAAACAAATTTGGTAAACACATTGAACTCAAACCGCACTGGAAACTGTTTTTCTGTCTCTCCCGGGTCTCGGGTTCTCAAATTTTGTTTTATCTTTTGTTGAAAAAATACGAAGTTAAGGCAAAAAAATTCATCCCTACTAAAAAAACAAACGTAATATGATACTTTAACAATGATATCGGGGTGATTTCAGCGACGACGCTGACGAGCTGGCACTTGATGGTGACATACTGCACGCTCCACGTGGCGCAACGGCTGAACTTGTTCGAGAACAAGTCGATCGACATGAAGACAGTGACTCTCTTCGGCATCCTCAACGGCGTCTCCATCGGCCTGCTCAACTTGAGCCTCGGCTTCAACTCCATCGGCTTCTACCAGGTGTCGTCGTCATCGCCGTCCTACTACTGATTTACTTAATGATCAAATTAATGCTAAAATTTTTATATACATTGAATTTGCAGATGACCAAGCTTGCAATTATACCCTTCACTGTGTTGGTTGAGACTCTTTTCCTCAAGAAACAATTCAGGTTATTTAACGTCGATTTGAGAGCAATTCTTCATGATTATATAGGATATAATATTTAAAACTTGTGACAGCAAAATAAATTATAAAAATAGTCTTAATTAAATAGGATAAAGTTTATACATATTAAGTTTCACATTATATTAATACATTATGAGCAATAAAATTGAATCACTTTAATTGGGTTGCAATCAATTTACAATTACAGTAAAATAACTTATTAACTCCATTATACTCAATAGACAGCACAAACAACCCCCAATTTATATCATTAAATTAAGTGATTCAGCAAATTATATATTATATATAATCATCTAAAATTCCGGTTCCGGATTTAATTTTAAATAATTTTTTTTTTTAGTAATTTCAATAATAGTTTTATTTTTTTATAAGTCCGGATCAATATGCGACGGCCCATATTAATTCAATTTTTTTTATGTGTGAAACTAAAAAAAAAAGTCATATACATAATTAAAAGAGCATTGTCAATTTTTATTTTTATTTTTATTTTTAAGAAAAAAAAGCTTCTCAACATAAACAAATTAGCAATGCAATTAACGTCAAACAGTTGCATAACAAATGCACTGCTTATCCGACGATTTTCAAGAGAATCAATCACTATAAATTACAGCATTAATTACATATGTATATTGTATATATATAATATCGTCGTTTCTTCTTATGTGGGGTATTTTATTTAATTTAATATAATTGCAGCCGAAAAATAAAATTGTCACTGTTTGTATTACTGGTGGGAGTTGGGATTGCCTCAGTGACAGATCTTCAGCTCAACCTCCTTGGCACTCTCATCTCTCTTCTCGCCATCATCACCACATGCGCTGGCCAAATTGTATCCTTTTTTTTTTATATCTCTAACTTTTTATTTAATGAAATTGGATTAAGCCTTAATTAAGTAATGTATCAGCTAACCAACACTATTCAGAAGAGGATGAACGTGACCTCAACGCAGCTGCTGTACCAGTCGGCGCCGTTCCAAGCGGCCATTCTGTTCGTTTCGGGGCCGGTCGTCGATCAGCTTCTCACCAAGAGGAATGTCTTTGCTTATCAATATACCACCATAGTCTTGGTAATCAATAATCTCTTTTACCTTAATAATGAATTGAAAATTTTTAGTAAATTATTATGTCCCCACGATCGAGAAGCTTCAAAACGGGTCGAACCAAAATTCGGATTTGAATCACACGTTCTGATTTTGGAGTAATCCGTGTAGATTTACAGAAGCATGAAAATACATATAAAAACATGTATAAACATAACAACGTCATTGAACATGCTTATGTCTGGCTTTATATATATATAGATATAGATATAGATTTAGATATAATTAATTGAATTTATCACTTTGTATCAAATTACCAAATGAATTTATCATGTTATATCATAATGCTTTAACTATTGTTTTCTAAAATTAATTTGCCCTTTAAATTTATACTTTTTATGAGTTTTCTTTTCATCTCTTTTATTGATTGATTTGCTGCCTCAATTTTTATATGTACGTATCAAATTCTTAATTAATTTCAGAGCAAAATCATCATTTCTAATAGTACGAAGGAAAAAATTGACGAGCTTTGAGACTTCGTGGATGATGAAAATCGAGAAGCCAACAAAGGCAATACCGAGATATATATAGATAAAATTATAAGAGAGAAAACTCTGATTTTATTTAGCTCTTAAGTTATAAACTTAGCGGTTATTATTCTTAAAAAAACAAAATTATTAATTTTTTTATATATATGCAGGGTTTTATCATCTTGTCGTGCATCATAGCGGTATCGGTGAACTTCAGCACGTTCTTGGTGATCGGGAAGACGTCTCCGGTGACGTACCAAGTGTTGGGGCATCTGAAGACTTGCCTTGTCCTTGCGTTTGGGTACACGCTGCTTCACGACCCTTTCACCCACCGGAACATCATTGGCATCTCTGTGGCCATGCTTGGCATGGCTTTGTATTCCTTCTTTTGCAGCCAAGAACACAACAAGAAGCTCCTCCAAGGAGACCTCTCTGCCTCCCAGGTACCCCAATTTACAATAACACGTTACACGGATGCGGGCGTAGAATCACCCGAATTTTCCAAATACGTTCCAATATTATTCATTTATATTCAATTTCTGTCGCCAACGAAGATGATCTAGTTATGTTTGATACTTGTGGTTTGCTAATATTAACTACTGATTCTATTATCTGAACTTTGGGTTATAATTTTTATAATATAGTAAAAAAAAATCAATTTATTGATTTAGAATTAAAATGTAACATTTAAATTGTATTGGAATCAGACCATATGTATTTATATATTTTTGGTCATTGAAGTCCAGCTGTTTATAGAAAGTATGCTATTAAACTAATGATCATCATATACCTACACAATAATCTTATGACAAATATACTCTCAAGTCACTTTAATTAATCACAATTTAATCACATACTTAGAAAGAAAGAAAAAAATCATTGCATGCATGACCATAATTAAATGATGGGTATAGAAATAATTATCCAACATTTTTTGCTAGAAAAAGGGTCTAATTTTAATGTAATAATTTATATATTGTGTTTGGTGATAGATAAAGGATAAGGATACAAGTCCACTTTTGGGAGGGAAGATCCAAGACAAGGAAGGCCATGAAGTTAAGAAATCAACCAAAGACTCTCTTGTGTGACTTGTATACTTTTGTTATCAAAATAGCTAGACTTTTGATTTAAGGTTTTTCTTTTTTCCATTGTGTTACACTCTTTGTATCTTGTGTCTTCATTCATGAAATCATTGATGGGTGTATAAAATGAGTCTCCATTTTTTTGGAAATAAATTGAAGAGATTTCAATACCTACCAAAGTGGCCTGAGATATATAATTAAAGTAGGCCGACGGTCGGCAATCTCATTTTGTAGGTAAATACCGCAAATTCGTAACCATTAAATTTTTTTAAAGTAAAAATTAATTGAGAAAGGAACTCGTTGTTCTAGTTCGCGGACCTAGTTTTGGCGGAAAAGTCTAGCCGTGAGCAATTCTCATAGCCAGATTTGAACGGGTTTGATTAATTGCGATAATACAAACTCATTACCACATAACTGTTCTTATGAGTGGAAAGACAAAGTAAAATTTGCATCAGCCAGATAAGAGGGATTATTAACAGAAAAATAAAAGATGAACTTGTGAAACGACATAAAAACAGATATACGACATTAAATAAGATCAGAATTAATGGGTGACGAGGAAAACGACGTAAATATGCAACCAAAATCGACAAAGGACACTGTGATGACAAATCATCGAGAGACCTCATGATATCTATGGAACGACAATAAAAAAAAATAAAAAACCTAACGAATAAAGAATATACAACTGCAAACGACAAGTGAAATGCATAAACATTACATAAACATTGCATACTAATAAGTTAATATTAAATAATTTTTAAGTTAGTATGTCGGTTTTGGGGTATTCGTTCCAAATAAGTCTTTAATGTCGATTTTTAAAATGCGTAACAGGATATCAAAAAAATATTATGGTCTTATTAGTCGAAGGAATTTATTTTATAAATTTGATATCAACGAAATATCGGTTTTTAAAATATTCGATAACAAGGCATTAGATCTTTTGGTACATGTTGAGCGCAATATATAATAAACACACAAGAGAAATGCAAGAATGACGTGTGATAACATGCTTCACAAGAAAATAAATAAAAAAGTCAAAAAAACAATAAAATGATTGGAAGGCGGAAAAAAATTGCTCTATTTTTCTAATTAAAAGACGATTAAGGGAAATATTCAACCACAAAAACGATGGAAAAAGTAAAACAATATGACAACAAAAGTAAAACGAACACGCGATAAAACCGCAAATCAACAGTCAAATTAAAACAACAACAAAAGTAAAATGAACACGAGATAAAATCGCAAATCAACAGTCAAATTTAAACGACAACAAGAATAAAACACAATAATTGAAAATTGTCAAAAAAAATAAATATCTTGTTTAATCATATGATATCATGTTAATTACTTCTATCTCCTACACTCAGGGCTAGTCGGATTTGAAAACCTAATAAATAGACAACATTCGAACAAGTTGGTTTACTTTCAAATACTTATAGACTTTAGTCAACCAATAATAAAATATTAATTACCATATAATAAAAGTTCATGTCAAATATTCTTTTTAGCTTCTTTAATTAGAATTGTCGGTCGAAGGCTATGTATCGATCTAGGCTGGCCCAATCCTGCATATTTTCATATGGCACGGCCTGCAATATCAACTTGCCTCAGCCGAGCTCCAATGAAGCTCAGCTGTAGAATTCGGACAATCCCAACATCAGTTCCACTGTTTTTTTTTTATTTATTATTATTTTGTTTCTCAGTGTATAAAGCAAAGTTCAACTTTTTCACGATTATCTTCGATAATCTTCAATTATCCGTCTTGCCGGTAGTTATCGGCAAGACGGCCATGCCAGTACTTTTTTATGATTTTTGTTGAAAATCGACAAACATCTTGAAAAATAATAAAAATATGGTATTTTTCAAGAATTTTACAGTTTTCGATGATTTTATTGAGTATTTACATATGTGAGAGTGAGACTATATTATTTACCTATGTTTGAGTATGAAATGATTTTATTTCTGACATTTTTAATATTTTATTTTATTTATTATTATTTTGTTTCTCAGTGTATAAAGCTTCGGAGGAAAATGGCGAGCTGAGAAGTGCCGGGGAATCCATGAGTCAAACGTTTCCGTTGACTCCTTCGATGGGGCAGCCTTGGTGGCCACAAAGATTCTGGAAACTCTTATTAAGCAATACATTATTATCTAAGATATCATTAATATCAACCCAACTCTTAAGCTTTATATATTTTAACTTAATTTTTAAATACTAAATGTCCACTATTAGGCTAGAAAATGATATTTGCCTAAATATCAGATATCCTATAGAGTAGCCAATTAGTTTATGACACTTGACAATTTTTGACATTTTAATGTGAATTATTAGTATAAAAATAGTCAAAGAAATATTGGAATAAGGACACGTATAGTAGGTATTGTCAAAGAACACTAATGGTTGCCCATTTGACAGCTAATTATAGTCTAATTTGAACACTATAAAAGGCCAAGGGTGAGAATGGCAATACTTTTTTTTATAGAGAATATTAATTATTATTATTATTAACTTAATTTATTGGTTTGCACTGCAGATGGTTGGTGAGAAATAAATGCTATAACTCAATCATGGAAGGAATTAAAATCATTAGGCTTATGATGCTAAACATGATGCTGAATTTTATGATTATACATTAAAATAAATGTCTTTTAATTTCTTTAATAATTCGCCTCCTGATATTTCTAATATTGAAAAAAAAATAGTTTCAATAGTAGAAAAGTGAAGCTTTACGATTTCATAGATTTGTGAAGACCGAATTTTTTTTAAAGAAAATACCAAAACGAATACCGAGAAATACGGAAAAAGAAGGAAAATACAAAATTGTCTATAAATTTGGTAGACTTATAAATATATAATAAAAATGAGGATCAAAGTGAGACACAATAAATATTCAAGAGGGTGAACGTGAATTAATATAGAAAAACTAGAGGAACAAATCGATACATAATTATAAATCAAGAGGGTATTACAAACATTTACTCTAAAAATAAAGTGAGATTAATCATAAATCCTTAATAAATTATGTTAGAGAGGCATAATAAGACTCTCTCTCATAGCAACATAAAGTATATCTGTACACAGATTAGTGTAATGCATCAATTACGCGAAAATTAATAAGTGAAGAATGCTAGGTATAGAACTTATTAAAAGCCTGGCCGCTCTTTTCTTCTTCTTCTTCTTCTTGCGACCGGTATCGGTGTTCGGATTATTACAAAGTATCAATTTTGGTATCGATTTAGTTTTTTTTTTTTTTACCTTTTTATTAGTTGAAAGTAAAATAAATGAAGTGATATTTTAAAAGAGAATTCGAGATTTTACGTTTTTTTAACGTATAAAAAAATTAATTAAATTTGCTTTTCTATAAATAACTAATTAATATTTACATATATGTTGCTATATCAAATATTCATTGATTATTAATTTTTAAAAATTTTAAGTAAACCTCATATCAGTATACATTTATACATTTAACTCCAATAAAATCTGGGGCGGAACAAGGATTTACATCTAAAGGGGGCTAGATTTATTATTTATTTATTTTTGTCAAAATTTATATTTAAAAGGTTATAATTAGATTTTTAATAACAAAAATAGAAGGGGGTGGTTTAAACCCTACCCCTTGCATATGCCCCTACGTAAAATTGAACCAATTTGGTTATTATTCGTATTCTGAGATCTTAAACCTTAATTAGAATATTATATACGAAGAAGAGAAAAAAAATACGCTATGTGTTAAATAAATCGAATAAAGAATATATAACTACTTAGCTTAAAATAATAGATCTTTTTTGTAGTGATGGCGATTGCTTTTGATAGGGTCATATGGCCCTTCAACTTGGACTGTATGAATCTCAGTCGTAAGTTACGTTAATAATAGAAGTTAGAATTGAATTATATATTTTTATAGTCAAAACTTTAAAAATAATAAAATAATAAATTTTTATAATTGATGATTAAAGTATTAGTTGTTGGTAGTTCCAAATAGCACTATTAATTTTCTAATATATGAAAACAAAACGTTAGATAGAAGGAGAAACCGTACACATAATTTAATTCGCCTGCATATATATCGACACACATATAGAGACATGTATATGTACATATAGTTGTTTTGATTCTATTAAATTTATAAATGAGTAAAAAGTAAAGTGAAATCTTCAATGAACCGCAGACACCAAATTCCAAATATTGCTTGCATTATTATTTATTCAAGGATTACCAGTTACCACTTAGCACTAAGTGAGAAGTACCCTCCACCACAAAACCCTAGTTATTACCAAATCCAACTTCTCTAAGTTCATAAATTATAAAGATTATAATTAGTCACTCAATTCAACGCATGCATGCATGCATGCACGCACGTAATTCAACGAGCCACGTTAATTTACATTATTGTAACATATACATATATGATATATTTATTAAAGAGAAAATAAAATGTGGTCCAAAAGTAAAGAGATCTAAATTCTTTTGAGGAACCCAAAAGGGCAAGTATATAATTGATGTTTCCATGCTTGTTTCCTCTTTGTTTTTCTTTTTCCTATCACACAAACACAAGCAACCAAAAAGAGAAGTTATATGAATGATTATTAGTTATTTAATCATATATAGTGGACGGTGATTTTGATTGTACATGCATGCGAAATCAATACAACAAACTTGCATTATTGCCTTTTCCTAAGTACACAAATACATGTGAAACCATGCAGTGCCATTCATGTGTTTTTCAATCCCTTGCCTATTCATAAATCCGAAGTAGAGTAGCCTATAGACACGACATTTATCGTCACGACATTTTAATCGTCGATACACGCTGCTTGCTAATATACAAAAAAAAAAAAAAAGTTATTTGTTTATTATTTTCTAGACATATAGAGACGATATTCAGTACAAGTCGCGAGTATTATAACCCCTTACGCAAATGGTTTTGTGCCAGCTAAATAATTTAGCTGTGGACAAAGTCATTTTTTGAGATCAAAACTTTAGGGTGAGAAACTTCACTGATACATAGAAAATGGAGGAAAAGTTTTAGCTATAATTGGAGGGTTTATCGCGTCATCTTTATAGAGTAAAAACGATTTTCAACAGCTTTAAGTTTTTTTTCCTCTTCAGCTCGACACTCTCATTTCTCTTTCACTCATTTATTTGAGCATGTTCTCTTCGCCGTCCATCAACCACCTCTTGCCTTAATTCGCGATATCTTAGTGTTGTGTTGCTAGGCCGCGAAACTCCCACATATGTTAGTGTCGCAATCACGGTGTGTTTCATATTATTTAACCTCACCTCAAACCCTTAACATATCAATTTCCATACATTGCACTCCACGTTCCACCTTAATCTCAACCTCAACCTCAAGACGAAAGTCTTCACTATAGGTGTAGTTTCTTGTAAGTAATCAAGCTGATAAAATTTTGAAGGTATATATATTTAGGTATTTCACACACGCATTTACCCTAACTTTTTATTTTTATTTTTAATATATATTGGCTTCTGATGACTTTTTAAAGGACTTGTAAGTTGTAACACAAAGAGAGATTGAGAGTAAGAAAGTTGAAATACAATGAGGTAGTCCAAGTTTCCGATCTATTATAGTGAAAGCGATTTGGAAGCGGTTTGTATAAATTTCAAACTGTGTTGCTTCCGCAATAACTTTGAGTGTAACTATTAATTTTCGCTATATTTTGAAATCGCTTTTTATTTGAATTATGGCTTAAACATATATAAATTATTCAACTTTTGGGTAATAAAACGTTGAGCTTGTATGTAAGAGTCACCGTCCCCTATAATACTTAAGAGCCAATGTGTTTTTGTTTTTTTGGGTAAATATTATTATTGCGATTTATTTATGGGTTATGTCTCTTAATTTAAGCCAAAAGTTAATTACGTATTAGCACTAATTCATGCCATGTGATTGCATCCTATAAATAAACCTAGTACGCATATATATAACGGTATAATTAATTAACAACTACTACACTATAATTCCAAAATTAATTAAAAAGTAATTAGATAAGCATCTCATTAAATATACTTAATTTAATTTTGTTGGAATATGTACCAATAATGGTGATCAATTGTTCAAGTTGTTCCACAAAGTACAAAATAATAAAATTAACACAGTGAAAACTGCACAAATATATTCAACCAAATGAGTAATCTATTAGTGTGCTTGTTGTAAGTTGTAACTATCATTATCACTTTGGTAATAAAAAATTAATAAAAAAATAAAAAAACTATCGTTGTCGCTCATTTTTTTGTGCATTTTGGATCATTTATTTACGTTCTTAAGTCCCAAAAAAATTATAGTATAGTTCTAAAAAAATGTCTACCAGATGTTTCTTGAAGTCTATTAGATTTTTACTTTTTCAATTTTGTTTTTACTTTTTTTATTAAATGTAATAATATTTATTGAATGTAGACTGTCTGATTTAGATCCAACTATTAATTTTTTTTTTAAATAATTTGTAAAAATATAAAAATACAAAATCATAAATGATAGATTTTGAAGAAAAATAAAACATAAGAAAAATTCTAATATTTTTCAAAATGAGAAAAACGGAACCGGATTCTGGTCCTAATCATCGTATTTAAACTAGCAATATGTTTCTCATGGTCACTTTTGTTTTAGTGTTTTCAAATGTCCCTCTTAGCCAATAGGGCCACCTTAATCCTACATTATTATCATATAATTAGTCTGATTCAATTTAATTATTCAATTAGTTTTCATTATAAGGTTCCTTCTGACACGCGCCATCGTAAACAAATCAACTTGATTTGTCACTTGGGAATCAAATTTAGCAAAAAAATCAGATACAACAAAAACATTCTTGAAGTAATAAAATATAATTTAATTAATTAAAATATAATTATCTCTTAAACTTTAGATCCAACGAATAACAATTAACAACTGCTTTGAAATTCTCCACTAACTTGTGCAAATCGCTATTCTTTCACACTAGTTGTTACCTGTAGCTTAATTACGGAAATGCCCTCAATCAGGATACGACAACAAGAAGAAGAAACATGCTACTATTAAGTATTAAAGTACGATGAATGTGGCTTCACATTTTATAATTAGAGTATTAAATTTAGACCACTGATTTTTAAAGTAATGTATATATTAATATGTGGGTTTTATATACAATGTTAAGGGAGTTTTTCTTTTTATATACGTTTTTATTATTCTATTTGTTAAAATATACTTTATTAAAAAAAAACTACATATACTCTTAAAGTGTTTTTTTAATTTCATATTCATACTCTTTCATCATTTTTATTTTTGAAAAATCTATATTTTCCTTTATTTATAATCTTAGATTTTATTTTTATTTTTTATAAATACTCGTAGTATCCTTTTATTTCTTCTTCAAAAAGCCAATATGATACAATCATCAGTTTTTTTCTATCTATTTTTATTGAAAATACAGTGGTATAAAAAAATTCCTCAATGCTAATAATTGAATATTTATTTTGTATCATTTACTTCTCTTTTAATATATGTACAATATCTAATACATTGCGTTGAAGAAGTTGCTTGCATTTATGAAAAACATATCAACAACTTGGCGTTAATTTGTGGGTCATAGTATGCAGAATAAATTAATACCCTAAACAGTCCTAAGATAAAATAATAATTATAGGCTAGTAATATTAAGTCCTCGTCTTTAGATGAGCCTATAATAATCTATGGAAATTGGAAACACATATATTGATGTACACTCATTAGTTATTAGGAAAAATAGCCACGTAATACTCATTCTTTAAAAAGTTGTCACTATTTTTTTTAATGATCAAACTCTTATCTTGTACATTCGTTAATATTTTCGTTCAGGATCGCATTACGTGTCACTTTTTAAACTCATTAAACACATAATTATTTATTATTGATAAATCAGTTTAATTTTTAAATAAAAAGAGTATTTTAATGGGTTTAAAAACGTAACACGTGATGCGGTTCGTGGCAAAAACATGATGGAAGACACAAAATAAGTGTTTTAAAACTTTCGACACCTAAAAAATAAAGAATGGGAACTTAATGTCAAATTTTCAAGGCGACTTTGAGGACCTATGCTGCCATTTTCCCCGATTATTACTTTATAATCTTGTTTCTATGTATAGTTTATTATTAAAAAATCGAGGCAACACTGTTGTATAGTAAATAAATAGTAACAAAAATCTTCAAAGTCAACAAAATAGAAGCGGCATATTTCTCTGCATTTTTTTTACGGACGGTGATCTATTTTTTAACATAACGACATTTAATCATACATAAATACACATTTATGTACTCATTTAACTTCATAGTGCATTCTCTCATTTATGTGGCATTACATTTGTTGAGTTACAATTTTTTATCGCTATTTTTTATTTTTTGTCGCTTCAATTAATCAAAGTCTGAATACTTTCGCCGCGATAATATTTTTTGCCACTTATTTGACATATAAAGCTGGCATAATTTTATTTTTATAAGATAGTAAATAGACTTTTATTTTTCGACAAAAGAAGATAAACGTATAGCTTAAGCCACCCACGTGACCAAATCAGCATTACTAATACTATAATCTTTTTACTTAATATAAATTCACTTAAATGCTTGAATAAAAATAATAATCTCACTAAAAACATAAAGAGGGAGAAAAGCAGATCACTTCAAAATAAAATAAATAGATATCACTTAAATTAATTATGTAATTGATTAATTAAAAAGACTCAAGAATTTGTCCGCCATGAAAAAAAGAAAAATAAAAGAAAGGAAAAGTGTCACACACTCAACGGAATGCAGGGGCAGAAAGGTAATTACCCTCCCCTGTCAAGCTTTTGTCTCTTCTTCTTTTATATGAACCAATTCAGTTTCGTTTTAACAGAGAAGAGAGAGAGAGAGAATCAGAGAATCCTACGATTCCAAGAACGAACAGTGATTCTCTCGATTCCTTAGCTGGTCTCAGAGGAGACGAGGATCGCCATTTTCGATCGTAGAAGAAGAAGTGGAGCGAGAGCGGAGAACCAGAGCGAGCGAGTGATCCAACAGTCGTGCTGTTGCATGGAATCGTGAGGTTTTGCTGGTGTGATTTGTTCGAGGAATCGAGAGTCGTCGGAAATGGCTTCGTCGCAGTCGGAGGGGAGAATGGAAGGCTGGCTGTACCTGGTTCGCTCCAATCGGATTGGCTTGCAGTACTCCAGGAAGAGGTACTTCGTCCTCGACGGTCACCATCTCCGCAGCTTCAAGTCAGTTCCGACTTCGAATGACGAGGTTCGCTTCGCTTTCTTTGCTTCCATTTTGACTTCACTGTGATTGTTTAGACCAGAGCAGAGACAGACGCCATTAATGGCTGTGTGGTTGAAACTTGGATTTGCGTTTACGTTTTTCAGGAACCTGTAAAAAGCGCCGTTGTAGATTCCTGCATCCGCGTCACGGATAATGGTCGAGAGAGCATTCACAGAAAAGTATGGACTTTCAATCTACTCAATCGTGCCTTCCTGCTCTTGTATACACTGTGAATGTAACAATCAGTTGTTGATTCAATGTTCAGGTCTTCTTCTTGTTCACTCTGCATAATACTTCCAATCACAATGACCGGCTCAAGGTGCGGTTTCTATCGCTAGATCGATCGTTTCTAGTTAGAATATTATATATACATTGTTTCAATTTTTGCGACGTGTTTTCCGTGAATTCTTAGTTGGGAGCGAGCAGTCCCGAGGAAGCTGCAAGGTGGATTCATTCCTTTCAAGATGCAGCTTTAGAGGTTTCGAAATCATCAGTTTCGGTAATCGTCAACCAAACTGATTGAATTTATTCTAATGCGTCTGCTTGTATGCAGGGTGGTCGAAATCTTGGAGATGATTTGTTCACTTGCTCAAAGAGAAAATTGCAATCATTTAGGTATATAGATCATCTTTGTCAACTATTCTTCGTTAACGTTACGTGTATAGCATGTTTTCTTTCCGTTGATTATCGAACGATTTCTTAACCCTTTTACATTCAATATCACTGTATAATGTCTAACCCTTGTATTTAAAAAAAAAAAATCATTATCATTTCTGTATGCAGTTACTTGCTTTGAATTTGAGAAGTTATTTTATCTATGTAGATTGGGTGGATCTAGCAGGACAAGCCGCATTGACTCTATAGATTGGACTACTTGTTCTTCTACCCAAGCGGATCTAATGACATCTGACGTTATTGCTCCTTCCCCTTGGACGATATTCGGTTGTCAAAACGGTAAGAATTGAAACAGAGACAGATAGTTTTAGCAAGCTGAAGCTCTTTTGGAGAACTTAATCTCTCTCAATCTTTTTTTAGGTCTAAGATTATTTAAAGAAGCAAAAGACGGAGATTCGCACGGAAAGGTAAGTGGGTTATATTTGTCACAAGTTGGTTCTAATTTCTAAAGTGTTAAATTTTTTATCTGATGTCTTCATATCTTTGAGCAGTGGGATGACCATCCGGCTATTATGGCTGTCGGTGTGGTTGATGGAACTTCAGAAGCCATATTTCAAACACTTATTTCGCTCGGTCCCTCAAGATCACAGTAAGTTTATTAAGCATAACTAGTCTTCTTTATATTTTCTTTACTCAGAGACATTATTTAGTTCCACTTTGAAGACAGAGCCTCCAAAAAAAAATAAAAAATCTTAGACCTTAATATCATCACTAGTCAAGCTTATAGACTTAGTTACTCTCTTCCTTTGGAAGTTCCATAACTATATATTATAGCTAATTTACATATAGAATGAAGCTCCGAGCTTGAATACCCTGTACCAAAAGCCCTGTATAGAATTATTAAGTAATTAGTAATTACTAATTATTGTCATTAGCTGGTAAACCTTTGAACCTAAGCTCGTCGAGGAAAAGACAAGTGTAAATGAAGGAGTTTCTAGCCAAATTGTTCTAATGCAATGCCTTCCATGCTGGAATTTAATTTGGAATGTTCTTATCTTAATATGCACTATCAAATAAAAAACTATACATATGAATAATGAGGTACTATAAAAAGTATATATATAGAGAACTTTTTTCATGCTCTCCCCTGAGCTAATGGACTAGAAATATAGCTCAATATCAATCAAGCGCTTTACTTTATTTCAACCCCGAATTTATGCAAACATCAATCATCTGATATTTCTGCTGCGTTGAAAATTAACTTTACAACTATACCGTTTAGGTGGGATTTTTGCTTCTACAAAGGAAATGTGGTTGAGCATCTTGATGGCCACACAGATATTATTCATAAGCAGTTGTATAGCGATTGGTTACCGTGGTTAGTTCCGAATCTCAGATGTGAAATACAATTCCTATGAGAAGTAGCTATTTATTAATCTCATAATAAATTGCAGGGGAATGCAACGACGAGATTTGTTATTGCGCCGTTATTGGCGACGAGAGGAGGATGGGACTTATGGTAATTCATCTTTATGGAGCAGTTCTCTATGTGAAAAAAATCTAATTTTGTCTGAAATTAACTTCTTTTTGCTTGTCATGTCACAGTTATTCTCTACCATTCTGTGTGTCACAAGAAGTGCCCCTCTCAGAAAGGCTATGTTCGTGCCTGCCTTAAAAGTAACGTATGCTTAGAAATTAAAATATTATCATCAAATTCTGTGAAAATATTGGTGTTCATCAGTAATGTATGAAGTGAAATATGTATTGGTCTTAGTAATAATATAATGGACGTAAAGTGAGAACACAAAATGCACTTCTGCAGATAAACCAGATCTACACTGAATAGATATTTATGCATACAACAAAATGATAAACAAAATCAGAAGAGAAAAGTACACTATCAAGAGAGATTAACAGGGAATTTCCACCTTATAAAACCAGTTTCTAGATATTTCATATACATATATCTATATATGCTTTAAATTTAATTTTGAATATTTTTGCAGGTGGAGGATATGTTATATCACCGGTGAACCAAGGCACACAATCAGTTGTGAAGCACATGCTTGCTATAGATTGGAGATCCTGGAAATCGTATTTGCGGACTTCTTCAGCTAGGGCTATCACCATACGGATGCTTGGTAGAGTTGCCGGTAAACTTTACTTCTCTTAGCCAGTTTTATATATTTATATATTGTATATGTCCATCTCATGAATATATTCATTGATTTTTTATTAAATATTTCGGTAACAGCATTACGGGAGTTATTTAAAGCAAAACAAGGTTACCCTTCATCTGAATTTTCATCTGGAGAGCTGACAAGAAATATCTCATTGCATCAAAATGTGGGCGGCGGTGGAAGCAACAGGGGTTGTACAGCTGAAGAAGTGGATAAAGCGCCTTCGGAACACGATATCCTTGTTAGTCTGAATGACCCTGCTGACGAGTTCTTCGATGTTCCTGAACCGTCAGATTGTGATCCGTCAGAAGCCGAGTGGGTTGACTTCGGCTCAGAGATGAACTCACAGGTAAATGAGGTCACTTTCATAGTACTTTTTATCTCCAATTTATAGAAGAAAAAAAAAATGGTTCAGTATGATGAAAATTGGTAAACATAGTTACAAGTGCTTGGAAACTAAATAATTACTGAATAATAATTAATATAATTGGCTACAATATATAGTGTAGGATATCTATTTATATTATTGATCCTAGGACTGTAGTTTATTTAAACAGAGAAACTTATCCATGCCGTCCCTAAATTCTAGGAACTTCTTATATTAAGACCAAAGGAAAAACAAAAATGGATTGCACGTAGAACTCCTCTTCAGTCATTTTATTTTATTTTATTTTTAGTTCACTTGTCTTACGGCTTTGATCGTTGCAGGATCCATGTCAGCCAAAATTGTCGACTGCGGCTGGATTCGTGAAGAAATTGCATGGCTATGCAGGTCAATTTCTCAATTTTATTAGCTAAAAACTAATCAATTTATATAGAATATAATATATATAAATTCTAATGATGTCTAACTTAATTCTACAGTACAAAAGAGGGGGTACGTTGACTTACAAGATATGTCAATGGAGGACAATAGTGCCCTGTGCTCTTACGGGTCAACTCTTCCAAAAGATCCAACTTGCAATTCACCTTGCAGTTGGTCAACGTCTGATCCCTCTACCTTTCTAATACGTGGAAAAAGCTATCTCGACGACCGTCAGAAAGTAACTCCTAAAACATCAGTTTTTGTAATTGCTTGTTGTAGAAGACTACTTCTATGTTGTATTCAATATATTCAATCTGTTTTTGTATGTAAAAAATAATTTTCTTCTTCTTTAATAGGTTAAGGCTAAAGGCACCTTAATGCAAATGGTCGCTGCTGATTGGTTGAGATCCGACAAGCGTGAAGATGATCTCGGAGGCCGTCCCGGAAGCATTGTTCAGGTTTCACATTTTCTTATTATACATTTTACATTCTTCTATAATTTCTTCTTTATATATGTATATATCATGTTTAACTTTACAAATTTTCCTTTGCAGAAATATGCAGCACAAGGCGGGCCTGAGTTCTTCTTCATAGTTAACATACAGGTAGAACTCGGATTCCGTGTTTTGTCTATACAAATATGAATACTTTCTCTCATATGATATCAGAGATTATCGTCTAATATTACTATTATTTGTCAGGTCCCTGGTTCAACAACCTACAGCCTGGCGTTATACTATATGATGAATACTCACCTAGAAGATTCGCCGTTACTTGAGAGTTTCGTCAAAGGCGATGATGCATTCAGAAACTCGAGATTTAAACTCATACCATATATATCCAAGGTAAGAAATGGTTGTGAATTTTTGTGCGGTTCTACAGTATATATATATCTCTTTATAAAATTGTATTTCTATCAACATATTTCAAGTTTTTATTAACTTGATGCTCGTTTTCCAGGGTTCATGGATTGTTAAGCAAAGCGTGGGAAAGAAAGCGTGCCTCATCGGTCAAGCTCTCGAAATGAATTATTTCCATGGGAAAAACTACTTGGAGGTAAATGTTAGACCAATTATTACGTATAGGAGAAGCCGATAAGGGCAAAATAGTAATTCAGCCTATGTTTTAGAGGATTCCCACTGACCTGTTGTTTTCCGTATATATTGTTTGGTTTAAGAAGGAATAGAACAGCAAACTAACTTTCTACGGATGTCAAATATAACAGAATTTGAGAAAACACGTTGGGACTCGGTAAAATTAAATAAAGATCATATATTAATTAGGATTAGACGATTAGTAATTAATTTGAAATTCTGATGTTTGTGTTGATTCAGCTCGGAATTGATATCGGGTCATCGACGGTTGCAAGGGGTGTGGTGAGTCTGGTGCTTGGATACCTTAACAATCTGGTTATTGAGATGGCATTCTTGGTCCAGGTAAATCTTCTGATTATCATCATAACTGAAACTAAAAACCCCTCAAATTTATTCATTAGTACAGTTTTCCCCCACAAACTTTGTTTTGTGCACTTTGCTCTAAATTTCATTCTGGTGCAGTCTGTCTGTCGAATTTTTATTTAAATGCAGAATACTCACTCTTACTATATACCTGACTTTATGAAAGAGAAAATTATTATTAAAAATTAATATATAATCTTTCCACTAATAATTGACACGCGTATAACGCTTTGTGTTAATATTATAAACGAAAAGAATATTTTGCACTGAAATGAGAGTTCGAGGGGCAAAGTGCACGGATGAAAGTTCATGGCGCAAAATGCACTAAAATAATTGTTCAGTTTACGAAAATAAATTTTAAAAAAGCGAAGCGCAGAAAAATTCAACTTGGAGACCGAATTGCAGTAATGCAAAAAACTTTAAGGTGTTCGACACAAATTACTCTTAAAGTAATTAGATATTTTAAAACTTCCTCAAAAAAATTACCCGCTATGCTTTTTCTAAACATCTCGATAATATTTTGCTCAGGCAAACACGCCGGAGGAGCTGCCGGAGTATCTGCTCGGGACGTGCCGGCTTAATCACCTCGACGTGGCCAAGTCGGTTTTGGTGACGCAATAACTATTAATCACGCCGTCCAAGCTCCATAATCATATCTCCAACATTTAAAATGATTGAAAGAATGATATGTCCCGATTCATGATCAACCCATTAAAACGTGGGTCATATTTGCTCACTCAAAAATTATGTGGGTCATATATATACATGCGTTTTGATCTGCAAGCAAGGTTTGTAGAGCTCATTCTTTGATTCAAATTGAAAGTGGCGCCAATTTATTGTGGTGTAGATATCTAATGGATGGACAATCAACCTTTGTATAGAATATAGATTACGGTTTTGTTTATTATCTTGTATTTTGGGATTTTCTATATTAGCTCCAAACCTATCGTGTAGTTCAAAATCTGCTCTACTCTATCTCCAAACTATTAAGTTGTCAACATAAATTTTATGTTAGAAAAATAGCTTGCAAGAACAGGTACATTATTGGCCAAGTTTACAATAATGTAAGTGTAATTAGCGGCATAAGTGGTCAAGGTTTTTGAATTTCCTTAGGCATGATGCCAATGCCTAAAAACGACGGCAAAAGTCCTCAATGTGCATTAATCACTCTAATCACAAAATTTCATCCAACTAATTGGATGGATGTTAGTCAACTGATGATGTGGCAGTGTTGACCGCCACGGGGACAACCACATGGCATGCCACGTCATTTTTAATTTTTTATTTGTTTCCACATCATTTTTTTCGCAATTCTTTAACCTGACCCACTTTTCTTTCCACTTTCTCTCACGTTGCCACGTGTCCATTCTTTATTTCCCACACTATGACATGTGTCATCCAAATAACTAGCAA
Organism: Parietaria judaica; assembly: GCA_954871525.1. Lineage (NCBI taxonomy): Eukaryota > Viridiplantae > Streptophyta > Magnoliopsida > Rosales > Urticaceae > Parietaria > Parietaria judaica. The sequence goes on from OX940862.1 coordinate 15,332,526, forward strand.
TTTTTTTTTTTTTTGCATTTAAAAGGTTGAAACCCAAAGCCCAAAGAAACAAAACACTAAACCACCGAAGTTATTTGGTGACAAATTGTAATGAATATAACAATTTAAATAGCAAACATATTAAGAGATTATCAAGATAAGTATAATCTTGTAATCCACATTATCTAAAGTTTGGTTTTATATAGTTGGACTTTATCAAGATAAGTACAAAATTTCTAAACAATCAAAAGGGTTTACGTTAGTCGAGTCACATTATTCATTTTATTAAATTTCTATAGATTTATGATCATCATGTTTATTAACTAATCATAATAAGCTAGTTACAGTAGATATGCTAAACTCATTTAATTTATTTAATTAGTCGTGATATTGTTAATAAATAGATAAATTTATTTCATATTTATTTTACTTTATTAAATTGTCATAATTAAGATGTAAGTATTTAAAACTCTTAAGTAGGATAATATTTATAATTTTAGTAGTATTTTCAGCAACTACCCGAAAATAAACTTATAAGTAGAATAATATTCACAACTTTAGTAGTATTTTCAACCACTACCCAAAAAATGACGGATAATAATCGAAAAGATATCTCACATATTAATGGATATGTTTGCTATTTAAGTTGTTATATCCATGGGCGGATTTATTGAGGGCCGAGGGGGGACGGCCGCCCCCACTTGATTCAAATCCGTGATTTTTAATGAATAAATATATACAGTTTTATTAATATATATATTAAATGTATCATAAAAAACAAAGTTAATACTCTGGTGTAGTGGCTATTTTTTAAATCTCCATCTTTGAAGACCAAGGTTCAATTCTCATCAACTTCATTTTTTTAACATTTATTAACATTTATGATCTATATTACTAATCATCTCTTAATATAAAGATTCTTTTATTATACACTAAGTTATAATTTTTGTAATTGAATAATTGTATCACTAAATATTTTATCGATTATTTAAAATTAATTATAAAAATATTTTATTTATTATATTATATTCTAAAAATTCCGGTTTAATTTTTTTCGCCCCCTCTTGGCAAAATCCTGGCTCCGCCCATATCCATTACATTTTGAAACCAAATACCTTTGATGTAGTAATTTAGTGCTTTGTTTATCTGGGTTTGGTCATGGTTCCAAAATACAAATACAAAATATTTTGATTACTTATTTGGATGACACGTGGGACAGCTTAGGAGAGAGAGAGAGAGAGAGAGAGAGAGAGAGAGAGTGTGTACACGTGGCAACATGGGAGAGAGCGAGAAAATAAGTAGTCCTCGTAAAAAAATTAAAAATAAAATAAAAAAGACGTGGCAAATTTTTTTTTAAAAGACGACATGGCGTGCCACGTAGATGTCCGCATGTCAGTCAACACTGCCACATCATCATTTGACTAACAACCATCCAATTAGTTGGATGGAATTTTGTGATTAGAGTGATTAGTGCACATTGGGGACTTTTGCCGTCGTTTTTGGGCATTGGCATCATGCCTAAGGAAATTCGAAAACATTGACCACTTATGCCGCTAATTACCCATAATGTAAAGGGGGCACTCATTTGAGACCCATGAGGGTTTGAACCCATGACCTCTTAAATAGAGGAGTGGTGGGGTTACCACTTGGCCAAGCAAGCTTGGTTGAAAAATAGTTTGCTTTTAGTGGTTTGATATGTTAAAATTTGACGAGAAGTAATTACATAGATTAGATTTGGCGTTTAAATGTTACTTAAAGCGTTTAAAATTTACTATTGAACATTAACTACGAATTCTAACTCTTTGTTTATTTTAAGTCGAGGCTATGTAAATTGACGATAGCTTCGATTTTATTTGACACATCACAATTTTTTTAAAAAATGGAAGTCTTGCTTTTTGTATTGAATTTGTTTATTTTATATAGACAAATTCAAAACTTCTTGTTGTTTTGTTGTCCGAGTCTAGTCTTAATATTTACTTAATGGAGGAAATTTGTCCATGAAGTTCGAAGTGCTACAAAATATAAGTCGTCGTTTTATATTATAAAAAAACTAACATCACCCAATCCCAAACGCATCGGTAAAAAGTGTTGAGCGAACTTAAAAAGAATATCTTATAATAATTTTGAGATTCGTTCTCAACTTAAAAAATAAATCAAGAATATTGAAAATTTTCATTTTTCTTCGATCATCACTTCATTAGTATATAAGTGAAAACTCGGTCAAAAATCATTTGATGCTTCCTAGTCTAATATATATATATATATATATATATAACTTCAGTTTGTATGACTCAAACTGAAGTTTGAAAGAAATTGTTCCCCATTTTACTAATTTTCAATAAGTATGCCCTAAAGTGTTTGGTTTAAAGCGTCTAAAAATTTGTAGACAATTTTTTATGTATAATTTTTAAACTAAAACTGTTTAGCTATAAGAATAAAAGTGATTAAATAAAAGAATAAAAGTGTAAATCGATTATTTTGAAAAATTATCTATTTGAAAAATAAAAGTATTTAATTTAAAGACTAAAAATATTTGAGGCATTTCAAATGGAGAATAATTTCTTTCAAATTTATATTTTGAGACACACAAACTCAAGTTTATATAATATTCCATTATATATACTGATTATATAGCAAAGCATCTTAGCTTTGTGATTTGGAGGTCGCTATCCACCAGTTTCATTGGGAATTGAATTTGGCTCCACACTTTCAAGTCAAAAGTTACTTTCTTTAAAGAGTAAAAATCCAAATTTCCAAGTTTGCACCTCAAAGAGAGAAATGGTGTATTAGGCGTCGTTTCAATAGATCTTAATTATCGGATATAGTAATTAATATTTGGATTTGCTTCTACTTTTTATACATTTAGTACTTATAAAAAGTAATAGTATAGACATATTTATTTATGACTATATTTTGGCCTAATCCACTTTTGAGATTACACATTTATGATTTACACATAACTTTATTATAAATCCATTTTTTGGAAGATCAGCAATAAATAAAAATCCCAAGAATCTCTCAAACATATGTATACACTTTTGGCTGTAGTGTAAAGATAATATCTTTAGTGATAACTTTTGGTTGTGAAATTATCTAATTAAAACATCCACCTCTTAATGTGGATCTATGTTGCCTATTCAATCTGTTTTTTGTAAATATCAATATCGAATAATCTATTTTCTTCCTCTTAAATTCAAAAACCTATTGTTCAATGATAATTCTAATTTTATCATTTAAAATCGATTATAATCGCATATTGAGAAAAACTAAATGTCACTAAAAATATTTTTCCAAACCTAAACGACTATTAGAATGGCTGTTACTTTTACTTAAACTTAGGTATATTTGCCGCTATTAAATAAAACTATATAAACCTAAACTCTCCAATCAAATGGAAAGAAAGCAAACAGAACAGAAACAAGAAAATCCAGGAAGATAGAGGAGTGTTCGTTTCCCGGGAAAATCTAAGCCCCCAAATCCCGACTGTTTGTTTGGTCGCCCAGAAAATTATTGCTTCCCAATACTTTCCCGAGAAAATCTCGTGCTTGGTTCGCCGTGCGCGGGTGTTTCCTCGGTCGGATCGTCTCTCATTGCCTCGCGAAAGCTTTTGGCCTTTGTCTGCCACAATCCGCCATCTTTTTTCTGGAGCTCCGAGCTCAAGATTTCGCCTTCACCCGATTTCGAGCTCTTTAGGTCAGAGAAATCTAGCTCCTCATCTGATTCCCTGCGATTTCTCCCATTTCCTTCGTTATTTTCATTGGTTTGTCGAGCTTTCGATTCATTTGGCGAAGATCCTAGCTCGTGGAGTCTCATTTCTGCTTCTTTTTTTTCCATGGAAATCTTATTTTCCGAGAAAGTGAGCTGTTTGGTTGGATCATGTGTTTCGGCTCACTAGTGCTAATAGCTCCACTTTTCACTGAACTTTTTGAACAATTTTTTCTTTTTCTTTTTCTCTGAAGGTGATGAGTTTATCTCTAGTTGATAATAGCTTTGCTTTTTTCCCAAAGCTATGGAGTTTTCTTTCGTTGAAGCTGACGATTGGGTTTTCATTGTTCTGTAACTGTTGGGTGTTGAATGATTTTTCCTTCTCTGTTGATGGTGATCAGGTTTTGGTTACTTGTTGGAGTAGGAAATAAGGTCTATGGAGGCGGCGAAAACTCTCTCGACGCTTCTTTTGCTTCTCGGTTCGGGTATGTATTCGTTAAGCGTTCTTCGGCAATCATTTTCTACAATTATGCTTTTATGTATGGCAGGGTATCGATCTCTGATGTATTGCGAGTCCAGATTGTAGTTCCGGTTTTTTACCGACACCGTACTCTTTAATTCATTGATTTTTGTTCTGCATGTATGTTTCTCCAACGCGTAAACAGTCGCTCTACTCGGCAATGCCTCGTCTTTTAAGGACGATTTAGAACACTGTGAAAGTGTTGTCCAGAAATGGGCATTTTCCTCCCTCGAAGATGAAGTCAAAGAAGACAAGCACACTTTGCAAGATCTGCTTTTCTTTCTCCATGTCCCCAGAACCGGAGGCCGGACTTATTTTCATTGGTAATACCGCAAATATAGGATTATATGTGTGTGCGTTTTTTACTAATGAATTTATATGTGTGTGTTTTTGAACTGCAGTTTCCTTAGACAGTTGTATCCCGATTCTTTAGAATGCCCCCGTTCTTATGACAAGCTGCGGTTTGATCCAAGGTTAGTATCTTCCCTTTTCTCTATTCATTGCTGGATTAAATTTTCTATTTAGCGAATATTACATGTAAAATTTTGCAGCAGTTAAGCTACCAAGTATTATTTTGAATATTTGATTACAAAATAATTCTATGCAGAAAAAAGAAGTGCAGATTGTTGGTAAACCATGATGACTATAGTATGATGTCCAAACTTCCAAAGCAGAGAACATCAGTTGTGACAATTCTCAGAGATCCCGTTGACCGTGTATTTAGCACTTATGAGTTTTCAGTTGAAGTAGCAGCTCGGTTTCTGATTCATCCTAACTTAACTTCTGCCACAAGAATGACTGGGCGTTTGCGTGCTAAAGTCAACAGTGTGAGCACACTGGATATCTGGCCATGGAAGTATTTGGTTCCTTGGATGAGAGAAGACCTTTTCGCTCGTGTATGTTTGTTTATATTTTTGTGTCTCAATGAATCTCCAATGGATGGAATTTTGTTCTAAAACATATCACTTTTACTGTTTTCGATAGAGGGATAATAGAAGAAGCAAGGGAATCAACGTAATCAGGCGGACCGATCCGTATGTCATGCCGGAGATTGTTATGCCCTTACAAGAATACATTCAAGAGCCTATTGCTCATGAAATCATTCATAATGGAGCGACTTTTCAGGTACCTACCCATGTTTGATGTTGTGATTTTTTTGGACTTCTATTTTTAGACGTGATGCTTTTCATTTCTCAGAGACTGAAGATAATTGAGAATATGGAGAACTTTTTTTTTTTTTTTACGATTATAATACGGCAAACACCTTGATTTATATACAAACGAGAAAATTGAATAAATTTATAAGTCTGTGCAGTTATCAATTCGGTATAAATCAAAATCACTATGTCTTACTAATTCCTATCTAATGAAGGAAGATATGCCGAAATTGAGCCTAGTATTTGATCTTGTTTCTTAAAGGTTGCAGGATTGACAAACAACTCCTACACGCCGGAATCGCACACAGTACGCCACTGTGTTCAAAAGTATGAGGCTCTTGGTGATCTTGTGCTTCAAGTTGCAAAGGTAATATGATAGGACTTGAAATCGAAATCCAAGAGAAAAAAAAAAAAAAAAAACCTTTATTGATAAATGAAACCCTGGTCTCTAATTCGAGAGTTAGACCGGAAAAACTCTTTCAATTATGTTTAATCGGAATTCGGAAAACTCAACTAATCAAACATGACGGCGAACCCTAACAGTGAGCGCTTAATACGCGTAAATACCCTTTATTGACTCTAGAAATACCTAATATACCCCTAATGAAAGAAAATACAGTTAACGACATAATAGTGCAGGTCTAATACCAGCATTTATTTGTCTCTAGTCTCTACGAAAAAGGTGATTAGGTTAATGCTTTGAGTGGTACTGGTGAACTCTGCATTTTATTTTCTCATCCCCTTTGATATTAATAATTATGATAAGGATTTTTCAAAATTTGCAGAGAAGATTAGACAATATGCTGTATGTTGGTCTCACTGAAGAACACAGAGAATCTGCCACCATGTTTGCAGATGTAGTTGGCTCCCAAGTTATTTCGCAGCTCCGAGCATCTGCGCCAACCTCGAAGAGCACTACTTCCAACACTTCAGGTCTTAATTTTAATTTATTATGAGCGTTCTCTTTGTAGAAAACACCATATAATTTTAGTTTATTTTTTAGGCTTCAAATAGGAAAGAACTTACGAAATGGAGGATCAAATATAGACAAAAATACAAAGTCGGGGGAAGGGTGATGCTGTCATATTATATCTAGGTTGAAAATAAGTTAAACAACAAGGGAACCAAATGAGCAACTAACGCTATATCGATAATCACTAAAAATTTAGTGCACATTATTCCCATATTATCTACGAAAATCAATTTTAGAGGTTCCTTCTACCCTTCGCTTTATACTCCTGCCCCTACATGGCCTTCCAATTTGTACTAAGCTATAAAAGTATGTATGTAAATAAAACAATTTGACGATAGGAACTAGCATTTTGAGTGTCCGTTCTATACCGTTTTAATAAACTTAACTCGAGCAATGAGCACGACTTGGTGAATATATATGCGCAACTTTAGGTCTTTATGAACAAAATGGAATTTGGATAGCGTCCACTTCGAGTTTATACCGAGGTCTAAATGATCATATTTTGCATTACAAAGTTTTAGGTGCTTCTTTTTTACCCAACCATCAAATGAAAATGTAAATACACCATAAGATAGGGTAGGTTCCATTTTACAAATTGCAAGTAAATCAAATACATCTGCTCGTGCTGCAGAGCAAAGGTCGTCGAATTCAGATGTAACAACCAATAACAATTCCCAAAAGGTGATTACGAAATGTTTCTCATCCTAAATCAAATGTGTGCTGATCGATCGTCTTTGAGTAACTTTCGTACCACAATTTTCTTGTGTTGCAGAAGGGCACACCGGACCAAAACGCTAGCAACATCGTATTCATCGATGAACCAGTAAAAAAAAATGTAATAACTCCGCTTCCGCCTATCAGATGAAACGAGACGTGATTTGTTCCTCTATTTCAAATTGATTTTTTTTCTTTTTCATTCTAACTCTACATTAGATGACCGTCGGTGAACTTATGGATGCTTATGGAAGATGCATATCGAATTTACGAAACACCCAAGCAAAACGGCGCACCACGTCTTTGAAGAAAATCTCACCAGCAAACTTCACAAAAGAGGTATATTCCTCAAAATCGTGATTTTTGCTTACATTGTTTTATGATTTTTACATTCTATGTTGTAAACATGCTCTTTAGTTGTATAGTCATGCAAAAAATCGTGATTCTTGCTTACATTGTTTTATAATTTTATATTCTATATTGATTGTAAACATGCTCTTTAGTTGTATAGTCATGCAAATATGACCATAGTCTCATTCAGTTGTAAATACGTTTAATTACTTAGCTGAAGAGTATGTTACAGTTATAGCATATATCTGCCGATGAGACTGCTAAAGTGTGAAAGTTTCACTGGGAATCGGAAACGGAAAATTCCGGTGTTTAAACAAAATCATCTGAGGGATTTTTAAACCGGGTTTCCAACCAACGTTTTTATCCACACCAAAATTCGGTTACAGTTGTTTTTAGGCTTTTCCTTTAAAATAAAAAAAGGATCCTAGAGCCAAATTAAACACCGGCCAGATAATAATTTAATTATTAAAACTTAAAAGAAGACATGGTTGTGCTTTATAATTCTTGAATAGAAGAAATTTGCTTTCGATATTAAAATGGTCAAGAACCCCAACCGGAATACCGGTTTCACCCTACAGTTAAACATCAAATTACTTATCTTCATTTGCTCAAGAAATAAATCCGTTTTATTTTTCTTACATCTCGAATATTTCGTAATTCAACAGGCCCGTCACCATGTATCTGAAGCAATCCTTCAAGAGATACGATCGCTTAACCACCTTGACATGGAGCTCTATAAATATGCCCAGGAATTATTTGCAAAGCAACATACGCACTTGATGCATAATACTATCAACACCGTAAGTTTCTATCTGAATTTAATTATTTCGAATCGATATTATGGATTTTCGTGGAACTTTTATTGCATTCGGGATATCTAGGCATTTTTTTATTTTGAAATTTCGAGGCATCCTAATACAGCCTGAGAATGCAATCTCGTAACGGGAGCCATGGTAACAAAATGATTAACACAAGTGTCCCACAAAAGCCGAACCTCTCGTCTAATAGACATTAAACTTAAGTGGTTGGTAGCTGATTTTACATAATGAGAATAATCTATTTATATGTAGGTCATGAAATTACAACCGGGATTTTCTTGACGAGATTTTTCTTTATTGCAACAAATAAACTTAATCATTGAACAATAAACCGTGTAACTTAAATTGCATTATTACACCTTAATTACGAAAATAAATAAACCTAGCTGGGCGACATCCCAACCATTACAGGTCCGACCCATCTACCGACTGCGCGTTACGATTTCTTCTTTGATAACTCTTCTCCAAGAAGAGATGTAATCAACTTATGGACGATAAAGATAACATGTCTACTAATAATAGACGCTATCTTTATAAACTTATCATTTTGGTTCCTTTTTTGTCAAAATAATTTCTGATCCAGTATATAATGAACACAGTTCATATATTGTTTTCGTTATTTCTTCCCAAAACATTGCATGCACTGAAAGTTTCTGATATGACTGTTTCTTGGTTTATATTTTTGCTCATTTTTCTCTCATCAGAGATGCTTATAATAGCATATTTCAACTTCAACTTTAAAAGAAAATTATATAAGTATAAAAATTCCTTATCTCTTGCCATAAATGAAGGCTAGTCTCGTCACATGGTATGTTACAAAACCTTAGATTGGTATGTCGTGAATTAGGTTTCTATGTATAGGTATATCATTCTCTGCATTTGTACACAATCTAGAAGATGACATTAATTACATTTGCCTATATAGAGAGTAAAGACTATTGAAGCCATGCCTTCGTTTCTTATTCATTAAAAACTATGAGTAATTGACACTTACGCCCCCGAACTTTATTTTTAATGCCTTGCCTCTCTAAGTTAAAAATGACGGAAATTTTTTAATTTGTGCGTAACACGTGATTCGTTAGAGGATCAATTTGGTTTGAACTCTTATCTTGATAGTTCTTGAATAACTAGACCAGTCAATTGGTGGTCTCATAATCTCATATATTGATCTCGTTTGGTAATTAATTGACAAAAATAATATTTTAGTAAATAATAGACAGTTTCTAAAAAAACTATTGGCCGGTACGATAACCTGCATTTTCTTTTCATATTGTTTTTTTTTTGCAGGAAAAATTGAAGAACATACTCATCAATTCATACGGTATCTCTTATTGGAATTTTGTAACTATAAGCTCGGTCATCGTCTTATTCGCTGTCTTACTTATGCTTGTAAATGCTCGAAGAAGAACTTCGAAAGTTAAAATATGATCTCTTTTGTAATCATAGAACTGCAGGATTATAGACAAAGAGTTGTTTACCAAAAGAGGTAAGAAAATTGCGCCATATTTTTGTACTTATGTTACCGAAGCTCGAAACTCTAGGGCCATTATCAACATTTCATCTCCGAGCTTTGAGAAATTTTGCGTGTTTGACTTTGAATTAGCGGTATGTTTATAAAGAACATTCTAAAGTCAAAACGTTAAATTGGAATCGACCATGTTGTGACAAGTTCTACATATTTGGCTTTTGACTTGTGGTCTGCTTTTTAGAACATTCCAAAGTAAAAAAAAAAAGTCAAACCGAAATTGATCACGTTGTGATTTTAGAGCATAAGATGCTGTGAAATATTTTCTGACATGAAATGTTACATATCATCTTCGTATTTTTTTACTTTTTTTTTTGTTGTAAAAATAGTTAATTATTCTTTTGGTACTTTTATCGATTTTTATGGATTTTTATGTTCTGAAGTGTAAATAATTCATGAATGAATGTTTGTTCCCAAATCACAACATAGGGCGCGGTACTTCCGATCATTGCTCAGTCGAGCGTGTCTTCCATTATAGGCCGGAAAATATCATCATCTCTCAAGTCTTATAAATTTTACGGGTTGAAGTGTAAATGCCATTATTCATCAATGAAAAGATAACATTTTCCAAATCACAACATAGTATCAGAATTCTTGAAAAATATATCTCTCGAGTCTTATACAGGTAAATGTCATAATTCATGAATGAAACTATAACTTCTCCAAATCATTAATTTTTTAAAATATTTTTTATTTTGGGTTTGAAAAGATGTCGATGTCGTGAAAATAAATGCAGAGGCATTAGAAGTTGCGTGTAGGTGTTGCCAAAATGGAGATATAGCAAAGAAAGAAAGCTCAAGAATCAAGATTGATAGTGGCGAAGAGTTTTGTCGGTCAAGCCAAGCCAATGCATTATGCAATATGCAATATGCAATATGCAATGTGGAAATGAAAAGAGTTGAAGAGAGAGAGAGATGTGGATTTTGTTGCCATTTTTCCTCACACCATGTGCTTATTGGACCCATCACTCCAACATCATACGTGCTCTCTCTTTTCAACTCAATATCCATTGGGCGTTCCAATATAATTCTATTGCTGCATCTCTCTCTCTCTCTTTTTTTTTTATTACTGTACTTTTCAAGCAATGATGCCTCTAAATTTTGTATCTTGATATATTTTTTCTCCGATGTTAAATATAATATGCAAAATATTGCTTACTTACGATGTATATTTTTTTGTCAATTGATTACCGAATGAAATCAATATGATAGATTACAGGACAATTCAAGAAAAGAAAAAAAAAACACAATCGACAAAAATATACTGAAACAAGTCATGTGGTAGAAATAGCATAAATTTAATTAATCTCATTACTTTTTAACGAGCAATGAGCAACATAATATAATATATATACACGAGACATTGTTTATGGAAACTAAAGTTTAAAAGGCAAATTTGATGCCGAGGTCAGGTCACAACCGTTGCCTTCTTAGAGGCTCGGGACCGAGAAGAAAATAATTAGTCTCGGGATTTCATGCCATCAAAATGTTGCTCAGCTCAAAGACGATTTATTCTTGCTTATTTTAGCTTTATATCTTTAGTTAAGTTCGCCTATTTATTACCGTAATTTGGGTGCTTGTTGTTTTTTGTCGTTTATTTCTTTTTTGCTTTTGGACTATATTTCCTTCATATTGGAGCAAGAGGGATAACTAAATTTTAGTGTTGATTGATTTAGAAAATTCGAGTTTCTAGCTTGTTCAATAAAATTCATCGATTTCATATCGTTCGGGCTACATCAATTGGTATCAGAGCTTGAAAAAACCGAATTTAGTTGTTGAATTAGAGAAAAATGAAACCGAGCTTCATAACTTGTTCAAGAAAGTTCATCGTTTCGTGTTGTTCGGCTCTACGTCCAAATTACACAACAAAATCCAAAGAAACATTACTTATCAACTACTCTTCTTTGGTGTGACTTGATGGGGCAAAAATATGTGCATAGAGAAGAGAAGCCAATGTAGAACTTGGACAAAACAAAGAAAACGTCAAAGAATTTCCATGCAAGAAAGATTTCAAGCCCTTTGAGAATGAGATGCATAACGGATTATTTTGTATATTTTCTTAGCAAGAATACAAATACTTTGTATCTGCTCATTTTTTTAAATAATTAAAAAAAATGGATTCAAATTACAGAAAAGGCCAAGATCTGCTTTCTTGCAAGATCTATAAGAACGTGATTAAAGTCGTCTCTCCAAATGAAATATATTAGAGAGTTTTTATTAACTATTATTAATTACCTTTAAGTAACGGCTTCACAGAGGTTGGGCCAGCTTGGCATTTATTTAAACTATTTTATAGCAAAGCTAACTTTTTATTATTATTGCCCTCTTTTTTTATATCTATAATGTAATTGTAATGTGCCTTAGTTGTCAAATTACACATTAGATGGGGTTCTTTTTTTTTTTTTTTCTCTTTCTTTTTTCATACCGTGCATATATACCCCTTGCCTTCATAATACGTTTCATTTGATCTTTTCTTTCATAAATGTTTCCTTTGAACTACCCCAAAGTTAACTTTTTGGGGTTTATTTTTATTCATAGTAAATTTTGGCATTTTTTTTTAATCTAAAACGATAATTTGTTTCGATATATATAAATTATGGTCTTTTTTTTTTAATAATAATGGTTAATTAATTTAGACAGTCAATTTTTACAATCAAAATCTTAGCTCGAATTTTTTTTTCTTTCGAAATGTAGTATTCTGTTATTTTACTTCCTTAAAATGATGTCTAATCTATCAAGACAGAAATCATGATTCAACGATTCAAATATAGTATACCCAAAAAATTAAGAATTAAAATTTGAATATAGTATACCGAATTTATCATAATTTACTCGAGACGGGAATTTTACCTTATGAAATATTAGTCTAATTTTTTTTAGAAAAGTACAATTTTATTTTATTTTATTTCAAATACTATAACAAACTTCACTTTATTATTTTACTTCGCTTGCTCATATAATACGGTCAATGTGAGATAATAATTTTCATTAAGTCCCGTGTATACTTAATCGGTTAATTTACATTGTTTGTTTAGGTGAGAAAGTGACAAACTAAACAATTAGATATCCCCATTACTTTATGATCAACGTTATGATTTTATTATATTGACAATTGACAATTAATAATTACTCTATTGTAATTAGAATTTTATAACTATATCAATAAATACAATCTTCACTAAGTTCAGTTTATATGTAAATATCCAAAACTCAACACAAAATATCAAACTATTCCTTAATTTCAATATATAATTTGACTTAGCTCTTAATTTAAAATCAAATTGACATAAGAAACAAGAACAAAAATATAATGAATTTTTTTAAATTATTTTTTTCTTTCTAAAAACTGCATAATCATAATTCCGATTCCTGATTTTTAGAAACTGTGTATGCTGTGATTTTTTTTTATGAGTATATATATATATATATAGTATACACTATCATAATTTGCTTTTAATAATAATAATAATAAAATATTCATTTAGGTTCAAATTTACGCAAGTTTCCGTATTAACAAAATTTAATTTGAGTATACACTAAAAATTACTATCTAATTTAATTTGACACTAAAATATAACTTTAAACTCAAATATACCATAAAACACATTTTAATCCAAAATAATAAATAATAAATCTTATAAATTTTCTTAACTTTTCCTAAAAATTACCGTGTAATCAAAACTCCAATCCCGGATTAATTAGGATATCGACTCTTAACCCGGTTATCGATATTTAGATTTACTTACTCCCCCCATATTAACCCGAACACCTTCCGCGCAAAACTACAAAATACGGCGTAAAAATTAATTAAATAATATTTTAAAAAAATATTATTAAAAGAATTACACTGTCGTGAAACTAAGGGTGTGTTTGTTTGCATTAAGATTCAGACGTCTGAATCTTTTAATGCACATCTGAATATTAAGATCTTACATCTGGATCTGAATGCTTGAAAATTAAAGTCTGTTTGTTTTTTAAGATCTGAATGCAGATCTGAATGTAATTTTATTTTCTAATTTGTACTATACTTATTTAAAAAATTAATATTTAAGATACTTTTTTAAATACTATGAAATATAATATTAAATATAGTATTAATTTTTAAATTAATCAAAATATTTATAATAACATGATTAATATTTCATAAGAGCATTTATTTTTTTAATTAAGTTTTATTAGATAATATTATTAAGTAAAATTATTATTTTGTGACAAAATTTTAAAAATTCCTATCATAAATAAATATTAAGATAATATGTTAAATATTATAAAATATAAATATATGATATAATATTAATTTTTAAACTAATCAATTGTTAGGATTTTATTCACGTCATTAAGTAATATTATATAAAATTTTAATACGAAATAATTAGTAGAAATTATTTATTATTAAAATAAATCCCTAATTTGAAAATTTATTTTTTGAATAAACGTATCCATAATTTTTTTTGAATTAATTTATTATTTAGTTAATTATTTATTTAATAAATTATTATTATTTTTAATTTAGTTAATTTATTTATTAAAAAACGAATTTCATAGTTTTTTAAAAAGCATCAAAACTATATCTTCCCACTTATCATTGGATTCGTCTCGTCGCAACCTTTCCGATGATGTATTATATGAGTCAATCCGATGCTCGGAAAAAAAATTATGGAGTTTTGAAGTTTTGAGGAGGAGAGAGAAAAATATAATAATAAAAAATTAATAACTTGGCCAAACAGACATAAGATATAACGTGAGAAATAGAGAAAATGAGATAAGATGTGGACAAATAATGAGAATAGAGAGAAAAATAATAGGTTTTAATATCATTCAGATTGAGTTTCACATCTGACCGAATAAGTGGTCATTCAGACTTATTAAGAGGTTTTAAAATAAAAAAATAAATGCACTTAATAGCCCTGCATCTGACCGATTCAGATTCAGATGTTTATTAATTGCAAACAAACACACCCTAAATGTACAATTAGTCTCAAAATATTTGATCTGAATCTAATTGTCGGTGATATGTACGTATTGGCGAGGGAAGAAAGTCAGTTCCACGTGAGCAGTCAACGCCCGCGCACCAATCGCGCACGAGGCACCGCGGATCAACGGCTGTTAGGCGCGTAGGGAGGGAGCGCACCGTAGGATCCCGTGAGGCGTCGCGCAGGATAGCAAATGCCGCGATGCAAGAAAACCTAAATTGTTCAGACATTGAAAATCCCTTCTTCTCTCTCCATCGCGCACAAAGCTCTTCGCTGTCTGACACCGACGATTCCACCGGCGATCTGAGCTCGAATCGGAGCAATGTCGGAGCTCTCCAAGCTTCTCTCCTGCTGAATTTCGCTCCCAGGTTAGCCTCCGCGCCTTTCGCCTCTCGCATTTCGGTTCTAGGTTTCCCAGAAGCTCCTTCGCGTCTGTAATTTCTGTCTCGGGGTTTGATATCGTCGACGATTTCGAAGAATTCCGGTTTCTGGATTTTGCCCCATTATTCGTCGATTTTGTCAGTGAAGACTGGGGAAATGCTCGACAATGGTGGATATGTTCTCGGTTTTCGGAAACTCGGACGAATTTCGCTGTGTGAAACTGAAAATCGTGTTGCTCGAACTAAAAAATGCTCAATTTTGGGGGGAAATGCTCAACAATGGTGAATGCGTTGATTTTGTCATGCGAAAATTGAAAACCATGTTCCTTAGCTTACAGAGATACTCAAAATTATATTATTTTGGATAATTCTAGTATCTTCTAGAATATTCCAAGTCTTTTTCAAATCGTTTGAACGCTTGGATGATTTGTTGCTCAAAATAAGTGTAATCTGTTACCAATTAGGATAGTATCAAAGAAATTTCGTCATGAAATCCATTAGATTACGTAGATATTTGACTTGTATTTCCATAATCATTCTTCTCTCCTTAAAAAAATTGTAATTAATGCATGCGTTTTTCCTTCTCATTACGCATTTGAAATTGACCATTGCTCTTTTGCGTGCTCTTGTTCAGGCTCTCAGTGATTTTGACATGGTTGACTCGGTGGATTACGATGTAGATCCAAAGGACTATCTCGATTTCTTCGATTTCCCGCTCGAAGACATCGATGGAAGCTCCGACAAGGATTTCTGGAACGGCATGCAGTCGCTTGAACTCCCGTCTGATATGTCAATGTGCTTCTCTTCTGGGCTTTGCGGTGGGATTCAAAACGATTTCAACGATAATAAAAACATCTCTATGTCGGTAAGTTCATTTTCCATGTATGTATGCTCCTATATGTATGTATATATATATATATATATTCATGTGTATATCTCCATCATTCGCGTTCTATAGTCTCTGTTCTGTTTAGACTGTTGGGTATTTTTTTCTTATTCGATATTATGACTTAGCTTAAAACTATGATTGTGACACATGTCGTGGTTTGAAATTTTCTATTGACCCGATCATACTTACATAATATATAGATACACTTTCAAAATTCCACTTTTGAATATGTATGTATGTTGGAATTCTGTCACTTCCCAATCTATTGTGATACACATAAGAATTAGGTCTTTTTATTCGTCTGATAGAGTTCCATGAATCACTTTGTGATCGATTAAACTGTAAATATGCACATGCGCAAAAAGATTTGGTGATTCTTTCTAACATTTTTTGAATTCAATCTGTTTACTCTGTGATCTCGATTTAGTAGTTTGAAACGCTCTCCGCGTAGTTGTTATCACTGTAACGGGATTATCTTGTTACTTTTAACCGAGGCAATTGCAAAAGATTATAACTTTGTCTGATAGCTGAACCTCAACCTCCATTGTTGTTCAGTACGACAGAACTTGCCGACCAAACGAGTTCCCAAGCGGCGCCGGAGCTGTGCTCAGTGATGACTCCTCCTCCGACGTCAAACCCACACACTTATTCAAAAGCTCCAGCCCAGTCTCGATCCTCGAGAGCACTAGCTCCTGCTTCACCGAAAACCCGAGACCAACCGCCGCCGTCCCGGCAAAACGAGCGCGAACAAAACGTTCCCGATCCCGCCCCTCGAATTTCACCAAGCTCCACACCCTGCCCCTCGTCTGGGCGGCGAAATCCTTTGCCTCCGAAACGGCAACCCTCCTATCCGGCAAGAGCGCCCCGAAGAAGAAACGCGTTCCTCCCCTTCTGTCCCCGCCTGTCTCCAGCGACTCGGGGCCTTCTGGCGAGGGGAAGCGGTGCACGCACTGCGAGGTTACGAGCACCCCGCAGTGGCGGGAGGGCCCAATGGGGCCAAAGACGCTGTGCAACGCATGCGGGGTGCGGTTCCGCTCCGGGCGGCTCTTCCCGGAGTATCGGCCAGCGGCAAGCCCGACGTTCGTCGCCTCAGTGCACTCAAACTCCCACAAGAAAGTCGTCGAGATGCGGAGCAAGGCCGAGCGCGGCGACGGTGACGGGCGGGCGGGCGTGCAGCTTTATTGTCGTTCGCAGGCGGGAGACTCGGTTTGGCAGCTGATTGTTTGATTATATTATATTTGATGGTAGAACAGTCTTAATTCAGAGCTTTGTCTTGTCTCTTCTTGTTTCGTTTATCAAAAGTGAGGTTGATTTTACGTTTGTTTAGTGCAGTAATGGTAGCAATTAGCATAATTAATATAGGTTGATTAGCAGTAATCACGTTTCGATTTTACTAGGTGATCATTTCATGATGCACTTTATTTTTATATTCAATTAAATTTTCTGGTGCATTTGCTATTAGAGGATTCTTTGCACTAAATTATGGTCAAAATTGCATTAAAAATGAAGGTGATATTCGTCCAGATGTATGTACTTGCTTGGTAACAATGTATTATTAGACGGTAAATATATTAATAGAGGGTATTTGCGGTACAAGTATCCAATTTTATACTAAGTTTTTTTTTTCTTATTTTTTCTAGTAGCATCAGTTTTGAAAGGTCACAAAACATCGTCATGCTCTAATTATCTAATTGAACTCTAAAAATATATATTATTAAATTAAAGATTTACATACGTGTTTCTAGGTTATTAGAAGTTAATTAAACTTGGAGCTGTTGGAATCAAAACCGTCACTGTTTTTGTGGTTTTAGAGTGATATTGAATTTGCAGCTGACCAACGAGATTAAGAATATATTCAAACATTTAAAATTTAGTACTTATGTTTTTTTTTTAAAGCAGCTTTTTTGCCGTGGGGATCTGACCCATAACCTCCAATTTGAGGATATTTCAGATTCTACAAATGTTGAAACTTGAATATATCTACCGTCAAAAAAGTAACCACATTAATAATATCATTTGAAATAATTTTAAATATATATTTAAAGCTAATAATTTAAAAATATTAAAAGACCAAAAACGTAACAAAACAAGATTAAGAGAGATTAATGCAGAGTTGAATTACTTTCAGACTTCAGAGCAGAGGGATGAGACTAACAACTATTATTTTTTCTAATAATAATAATAATAATAATAATAATAATAATAATAATAATAATTATTATTATTATTATTATTATTATTATTATATAAATGACGTACTATATTATATAATTCCATTAACCTAAGATTGTCGGACCATTTTTATATAAATGATGTGATTGTATATTATATGCGATTCTTATGTTTCTCAGTGAGGACCACTCGCGAAAGAGACCAACGAACTTGATAGTGTTTATCATTTAATGATCAATTCATTAACAATTTTGTGTCACCCAAATGTTTTATTTTTCATTATAATATATGGTCCAAAATTAATTGATGGATCTTGAGTTAGACAAGAATAAGAAAATGGGTTTGACTAGAACATGTCACAGTTGCCACGTCACAAATTTATGAAGATGTTTTATGATATTGTTTTAGGTTGTTTACAACTAATTAATGCGTTTCAGTTGGATGGTGGAGAATTTTTGTTACAAAATAATATAATATTGATTTATTTTTGTATTTTTAAGTGAGTGAACAGTGCACATTGCCAACTAAACCTCCTCCCTACTTTTATTGACATAAAATTTTAATCAGTCTCCAAATTATGTTTTGGATATTTTTGATTGGATCATCCACTTCATAAAATAAATATTTATTACACTATTAAATCTATATTTCTATCTTTATATAATTCATGATTTTGTAAAGAAGTTATTGGAACAATATAAAATATATTAAATTAGGATATTCGTATTGTTGTTTTGCTCTTAAAGAAGAACTTTAAGTAAAAAAAAAAAAAAAAAAAAACCTTTTTAAAATTTGACGGAATTGTTGTATAAAGAGAAAAATACAAAGTAATTAAGGAGCGTAATATAATTATTTTACAAAATAGGGAACTATATAAGTACAAAATTGTGATGTGAGAAGCGTTAATGAATGTTTGTCTTTTGTATATAAAAATGGTATAACAGTAAGCAAGTAATTAAGCACATGATGTCCCTCGGGCCTTGACAATAATTGCTCATCTAATTAGCAAATGAGATCTGATAAGTAAGTTGGAAAATTCAGTGAACGTGAGAATTAGTTGATTCAAAATCCAATAATGTAAGTCACATGATTTCTCTCTCTATAATTGGATCACTCCATAACCATTTGCTCTCACTCTCTTGGAATTGCATGTGCTCTTTGCTACCTTCATCCAACCACCATTGCCAAGCTTCAAATTCAAACTACTTTCTTTTCTTTTGGAAAAATGTTTTTGACAATTTTGACTATGTCCATAATTTTGTATTTACCGCAAATGACTACATTGCTCTCTTAATTTTGTATTTTTATCTTCATGTAGTCATTTTTTTCAGTTATATAACAATTTTAAAATTTGAAGGTTTCACTTTATACCCCTATATAAAGGAGTCGAGCGGTTGTTCTCGTTGTCCGCAACCGTCGCAAGGAGATTCGCAATAGATTAAGATTCACGAAGACTTGCTCCTTATTTTTTGTTTGGTTTCATATGTATATTTTTATTATAGCTCCATATTTATACTAGTTTTTGTCATTTTTCATCATTTTTGTTTCTTGGGTGTCAATCTTTGAGATTCTAGTTCGGCGTACGGAAATACAACCTCCATCGCTTAATTTAAAATAATAATAAAATTAAGATGATCGTTAGTGATAATAGTTTTCTCATCGTAAAAACTGAAAAAACTATTTTAATTGAAAATGGTTTTCATTATTTACTTCAGTTGACATCTTGTTAAAACTATTTGATCCTTTATAGATCTTATATTTTATGGTATAGTTACATAAAGAGCGACCCTGAGAGAAGCACATTTGTTGTGAATTAAGCTAATTACAATCTCCTGTCGTTCGTAATGCGTGTGCAAAATCATATCAACTCGATAATCCAACTGAATTCGATTAAGCTCAACTGAAATCTGACTATTTGATTAGACCAACACAAAAGCGGTTTGATCCAAATCGTGCACACCTTTAAATTTACATGTTAACACTTTGATAAAGAAGCTATTGAAACTCGCATTCTCAAGTGCCGGGATCAGTGTTGAACGTTTTCACTTTCGTAATAGAATGCGTTACCTAGAAGATATGTCGGAGAGATGAATGGAAAAAATATGAAATATCGTTGTATTTCAAAAAGACAATCAAAATTATTGAGAAAAAAACAACATATTATGCATGTAGAGATAAACTTTGATTAGGAGTGAATTATATTTATAGTTTTGAAAAATGTTGGTGTACGACTCTCTTACAAACGACATAATGTTTAGCTTATAAAAACATGTCGTTTAGGATCAAGACATCAACCTTGTTGATGTACAAAACAATAGATCTTCTGTTGCAAATTATAGCTATAATAGTTGAAAAAGACCAATACTTGATTTTTTCATCATAAATGACAAACAATGAATTTCAATGTAATACAACATATTAATAAACCTATCTTCTATTCCGAACAAATTAATATTTTATACAAATTTCTTCCGATTCTTGCAAGAATCCACCAGAATAAACATCAAAATATATTCAGAAAACAACGGAATAAGGAAACACTAAACATCTACTCTTTGCTTTGGCGAAAATATCAAAAAATCATGCACTAAACATCCAAAAATCATGCTCACAGTTCTAACAACCATCGGAAAACCAAACAGAAAGAGGCTGAAAAAGAGATAGTGGTAGTCGTTGAATCGAGCTTTATTTGACGGTCCAAATTTGTCCAAGCTTGAGTAGAAAACGACACGACGTTTCGCTTCCCTTAGGCTCTTAAGTGTACTTCACATATCCAAAATGTTCCTCAAAACAGAAGGAAAAATAAACCTATCATATGGTAATTTCGGCGTGTCGATCTCCACATTGTCACTATAAATATATTTTTTGAAATGTTTGAAGCAGTTGTATTATTAAAGTAAATAAAGGGTTGGTAAATTTATTGTAATTTCATTCTATGAAATCGTCAACAAAAAAAAAAAAAAAAAAAAATTAATAAGAAAATTGTACAACTTTATAGACTAAATGTGTTTATTGTACAAATGAGTCAAGGACTCAGCTTTTAAACATCGCATAATTGGGCTTAAACCCACTTTCAAAGCCCAACACTATCCAAGAACTGGGCCTTTATTACGT
The DNA here is from genome assembly GCA_954871525.1 of Parietaria judaica. Lineage (NCBI taxonomy): Eukaryota > Viridiplantae > Streptophyta > Magnoliopsida > Rosales > Urticaceae > Parietaria > Parietaria judaica. Next base: position 15,353,795 of record OX940862.1, read on the forward strand.
ACTTTTTTATTTTTTATTTTACTATAACGAGAGAAACAGAAAACAAAGAAAAAAAAAACTATATAAGTACTAGTTTTTTTCCTGTTATTTTCTTTTGGACTTTCTTAGCTTAAAAGTTATTTGGTTTCAATGGCATATATAGAACATATGGAATCTAAAAAAGTCGAGAAAAAACAAAAGCATTTTAGTCTAGCAAGGAAGACAACTGCCGGCATGCCCGATTGCCCACACCCACCCATGGGACAAAATATAGTTTTTTTTTTTTCTTATTCCAAGGAATGGGACAAGCCTGATCGAATTGGCCGTGAGTTGTGAGTTGTGACCAAGACAGGACCAGCCCGGACTCGAATCTTGGGAGACGCATTATTCAGTATTATTATAGATTGTATTGATATTGGATTATTCGATCGAGATTTTTATAACTTCAGCCAAAATTTTGAATTTTAGAGGTTGCAATTCACTATTTTTTTTTTATTTTTTTTTTTTAAATTCCGGCAATCAGTTTCTTCTGTCCGGTTGTTGATCGCCACCAAGCAACCGAAATTCATCGGGTTTAATTAGGTACTAAAACCGTGGTTACAATACCACGAATGAATAACAAATAATAAAAACATGTCTAAACTCTAAACAACTCGTTTATGCATGTTTAAATGTTTTATGACGTTAATCTCATGCAAAATATTTTTATTGTTGATTTAAAAAAATGTCCACTTGACGTGCCCTTTTAAATTTGTACAAGTTTCATTTTGGGTCTAAAATTTGGTGCCCATGCTTTTGTTTTGTACGTAGAACATGCTTTTCCATCTAAAATTTCTTGTTGCAAAAGTAGATCGTTTATGACTTTAATACATCGTCAATAATTACACTCGACTTTTTTCCTTTTTCATTGCGTACCTCAACTCTTGCAATTATTTCATTTATTCAATCTTGGGACATTGATCTTTTGTTGAAGGAATAAATGTTGCCAAACCTAAAATAAATATTAAAAAAAATGTCAAAGTAAATACTCTATTATATCCTACTCTCAATTGTCTATTTATTTCTCAAGTCATGGTGTGAATTTGGCAAACAAAGGACATTCATTTTCCACCACTTATTATGATTAGACACGATTTTATGATGTTTGCCATAAAGTGAGCAATTGGCATAAATAAAGACAAATTTTACTTTGACTCTTCAAATTCAATTGAGTTTATATTTTTAAAAAAATTCACTAAATGCCCAAAATACACCTAAAGTTTATAAGAAATGCCCATAGTTTTATAAAATTATTTTATACCCATTAATAATCTTGTTTGGACCATATTACCCTTAATATTAGTTATAAATATTAATTTTTGTTTCATAATTATTAATAATATATTATAATTTCGGAATAATTTACTCCTATAATTATGGTTAACAACTTCCAACTCTTAATTACAATATTATGTTACTTTTTAAAAACATTAAATAATTTTACAATAATTTGCATTAAATTGGTATATCTTTCTCTGGTTTACCGACCTTTCATTCTCTCTCTCCAAAATTCTCAGACTCTTCCTTCTCCCTCCTCGATTGTTCACCCTTCATCACGCCGTCGCGTAGCTTCCGGTCGCCTCGCGTCGTCATGTAGCTTCCCGCCGTATCTCGTTGCCTCTATCACCTCTCCTTCGCCTTATCATCTCTGATTAAATTCACGATGAGGCTGCGACCCATCCATACGCCGCCGGCATAAGAGCTTCCCGCTGGCGACCGGACCTCACCATCCCCTCCCCCCCACCTCGGCCCGACGTTCCTGTCGCTCTGTAACAGCAACAACAATCAACCTTTTCGGTATTTCGCCGGCATCGCTCCGGCGCCGTCTCCGGCGATCCGCTTATCGAAGTTGGAGACGGCGATGTCAGAGAGCGAGGCTGCTTCACAAGCGTTCCATTTGGTAATTATATACTTAGTCATAATTATATTTGTGTATTTGTAATTATAGTTACGAAATTATAGTTTCGTAACTATATATACGTATTTGTAATTATAGTTACGTAATTATAGTAATGTAATCGTAGTTTCGTAATTACAATTTTTTCGTGATTAAAGCTTCGTAACTACATATACGTATTCGTGACTATAGTTACGTAATTGTAGTTTCGTAAGTTCAGTTTCGTAATTATAATTTTGAAAACTATTATTACAATTTCGTAATTACATTTACCACTACGATTAAGTGTATGTTGTCTTACTATTTAACAAACCACTACAATTTTCGTTTTTGTTGTTATTATTTTTTAACTTTGTTTTACGACATTTTAAGAACGATAATAATCATTCTTTAATTAAAAGAATATTTCAAATCTTCCTATTAATTAGGTTGACTAATTATTCTACGTTTTAAGGTATTTGAACAATAAATTAGTTATTTTCAATGCTATATTTAATTAACATAATTTTAATTAATTCAAAAAGATTTTATTTAATTTAATCGACATTTTAAAATTGTAATTAATAATTTTAAAAAAATACGTTATTTATCATATCCACACGTCAAAAAAAGAGGAAGGTTATATTGATCCATATTTCAATTAGTTGGTGATTTTAATTACCAAAAATATATTTGGGCATTTTTTTGAAACCTTGAGTCACAAATGGGCATTTGGCTCATTTACCCTTATTTTTGGATTAAACCTTAATTGAGAATTAATATTCAATTGGGTTTATGTTCTCAAATGTTAATTTAATCGAGTACATTAATGTATTATTAATTATGAATTATGAATTATATTATACAATTTTAATATATATGCATAAATGAATTGAGTTATTTAAAGATTACCAATATGTTACACAACAACGGGCCTACGTGACTTATAAACAAACTCTATCTCACACGCTCTCTCTACTCTCTCACTTGTCGTCGGTCTCCCTCTCTAGTTCAGAATGTATAATGGTCCCTTCCCTCGAGATCATGTTGTCCATCATTGATCTTTCCCTAGCTCATCTCGCATGATTGAGATCATTCCGTTCCAATTCACTTTTTTCCGCAAAATTCACGCAACAAAAGTAACGATAATCTCTGTGTTATAGCTAATGTAATTATAGAGTCAATGAAAACCATCAGTATTTCATATTGATATTTGAATGTTGCCAATTTCTGAGAGTCCGCAAAATCTTTCAGTACTTTGAATATCGTATAAATGCATGAATACTGTTAAATTAAGTATTTGAACTTATTTGAACCAAAATTCTTTCAAAATTGTACAATTTATCAATTGTTCATCTATTGTTTCATTTTCTTTTATCTCTATTTTTTTTTCCACCAAAACTCCAATCTCTATAATTCACAAATAGGTTATAGTAAAAATATGAAAACCAAAAATTCAATCTCTATAATTGACAGATAATTTAGTAAAAATATGAATACAGTAACTTTGACAAATTGTTTGAGGTGTTTTTAGCAAAGTTTTAAAAACTCCGACTTGCCTTCTGCATGCTCTCAATATGTCTAAATATTTTTGTTTATCGACATACCTTTTAGCACTAACCGTTTACCCATTTAAAAAAATAAAAAACTAAAAACGAAGTAGAAAACTTAGGGGAAATCAATAAAGTGTGAGAAGTGAGAAAAAAAAAAATAGATGTAATCATATCACAATCATAACCCTTATTTGATATACAACTACAATGGTGGCTTATAGCCATATAATAAAAAAATATTTGTAATTTATATTTTCCAAAAAATTCATCGGGAAACCCATCAGTTTGTGATTTAGCCGTAAAATATGATCAGTAACTTGATCTATCGGCAACCTTTTTCTGAAAAACCAACAGAAAAATTCTTTATCCGTCGATAAACTCATAAAGTAAGGCTATGTTTTTTTTATCTGTTTTCGTATTTAGAACCTTAATTATTGAAATATTAAAGGTTTTTTTTCTTTTCTTTCATTGCAAAACTTAAAGCTAAAACATACCTGCATATGTGTCTTACCTTCAAAATAAAAAATAGAATCACATGTTTTGAACTTAAAACATCTTAGCAGCATTAGCACATGTGATTTTGCTTACTAAATAAATATTATGGAAAATTGTAATCGTATCCTAACTAACAATCTTCCAATTTTCTTCTATATTTATATTTTGAGCCTTTGTTTCTTGATGTTTTTCTTTATTTATTTTGAAGGGTTAATTAGTTACACTCTTTTTAAGTCCTTTCTTTGGTTCTTTTTGTTCCTTGATATAAAGGTATAATTCAAAAATTGAAAATAAACTAGTAACTTAATAAAAAAAATTAAGTAATAAACGAGTTATCAATTCATAACAATATATTCTGTAAAAAAAAATTAAGTAATAAATGAGTTATCAATTCATTTCTGTTTCTTAAAAAAAATTCATTTCTGTCATAACAACATAAAATATTTTATTTTATTTTTTTGTAAAAAAAGAAGAAGATAGAATCCAATTCCAAACTCATTGCATAAATGTGTCGATCGATGGTGAACGATCTGAACCATACACGTGTCTTATCATCCATGATCCAAAAGATTCAACCACCTCCTAATGTGGAGAACAGAACACAGCGACAGAGATTCCTGGGCTGATCCGTCAAGTGGAGCCCACACCAAAAGCTAGGTCTGTAACATCACGTCACGTTCAGAAATTGCGATTAACCACGTGGACGGCTATGATCTATACACGTGGCAGTGACGCAGTCCACCAAGTCACCTGCTAGCTCGTGTTCACGGAATTGTCTCTAGCTGTTTAAGGTGTGCCACGCTGGCAGGAGCACAAGACTTAAAGTGCGCAGTTGGGTGCACGTTAGCGTGGGGGTGTAGGGTATAGGCGTGATGCGATGATGAAAGACATTACATTGCAGGTGCTAATCCAGAGAGTCTGACTCTCACCTTTTTTTATTAATTTTTATTTTTATGAATAATTTTTTGAGAAAGTGATAGTCGAGTGTAAATTGTCCCTTTTTTGGGGTCAAACTGCAGTAATTTGGTCCCATTTAATTTATAACTGATTTTTTTTTTAAATACTTATATACTATTCTAATTAGTGGAAGTGGAACAATCAGCCCTCTAAATTCCAATTCAAGTACCAACCAAACTTGAGTTGTAAACTCACTACAATGAGACTCTTCCATGAAGTTTTGGATTCGATCCATTGAGATGCAGAAATTGCGTAATATATGTAATTTTAGTTGATAGAGCCTGCGGCCAAAATTTTAGACAAAATTAAAAAGAAAAAATGGGACAAAATTCGAGAGGAAATGACAAAATTTTAAATACTAAGTCCAAATTATCAAAAACAAATACTTAATATAAAATCCAAAACATAAAAACATAATCTAAGATGTTATCAAGACATAAATAACACTATTATATAATTTAACTTTTAAAATATATATCAATATTCAAAACCCGAACGAGGAACAAAAACTTAGAATTTAAGATGTTGTTCCGATTCTGATTCTCAGTTATCAAATCATGAACTAAGACGTCATTGTTTTTTGTTTAAAACCAAATTTCTAGTTTTTTCTACAAAAGATTTGTAACATGTACCAGAATAGGGAAAAAAAAACTTATATTCAACTTTTCCAACTTAATATCGATGAAAAACCAGTAATTCAAAATAACATATATATCTCTTTCAGTGTTTGCACTAAACTAATCATATATAAGTGGTATTGAAAGTTCTACGACTCCTTCAAAGAAGTCGAGTTTTTGTCCACGTGTTGACGATAAAGCTTTAGATAACCGATGTGTTTTCACCGATCTTTGTTATGAAGAAAGTAAATGACGGATGGGGCCGCCTCATTTAGATAAACGAAATTGGAATTATATTGAGTTAAAAACGATAGCCGAGCACAGAAAGACATATAAGTGTCAACCTTTTAAACAAAAGTGGCACAAACTTCCAAAGAGTTATTGAAGCCACAGAACAGATAAAAATGTTTTATAATACATAATTTAATAAAAATGTTTGCAACGAATGACCCTTTGTTTACAAGATGGAATCAAGATGTTCATGTGGATGATATCGAAGGTGGAAGTTCCTAATAAGTTGTAGATCAAGGTGTGCCAGTAAATGATGGAATCCCGTTCACAACCGCAACTCGAAATGCCCGACGATTACATACGGACTTTAGAGATTTTATTACCAATTTTTTCATGATGTGTATGTAGTAAAAATATGATTGTCTCTAACTTGTATGATTATGTAGTACTTGTGTTTTATATAATTAAATGTTTGTATTATTGATGTTATTATATTTGTTCTAGTAAAGTATTAAAAATGTTTAAAAGTAAAAAAATATAAAAATAAAAAACGAAATCAGTCACCAAACAGTTATTTTGTTTTTCATTATCTGAATAAAAATAAAATGAAATTTGTACTAAATAATTATTTAAAATCAACTGTAAAGATATTTTACAGTACAATTAGAAAACTATCATCCAATTAAAGGCCCCCCCCCCCCCCCCCGCGCGCTTTTTTTTCAAATCTTATTACTCAAGCTCATGATAAGCCCCCAACACTTTTGTATAAACTACGTTAAGTTTTGAGTCTCCTCTCTCTCCGATTCATGATTTCGTCTATGGTTGAACGAGTTTAATTCAAACAATAATTGACGCTTTAGTTAACGAGGAGTAGAATGCACATGGACTTTACTATAAAATCCGAAATATTACCATAAATGTCAAGTATTATTATGTGCATAAGATCAATTTCCATAGAATTGGTTATAGCCTTAACAGTATTACAAATAAAAATAACCATCATGAACATGTGACAAGAGAATATATCCAAATTGGACCAATTGGTAAAGATTCTAACCATCTAATCTTAATTTCACATCACAAATTTAATATTTATTGCTGATTTCCGAAAGAACAAAATTCCATATGGAAATACATTACTACAATTTATATCTTCTACCCAAAACCAATTAAGGAGCTGGTTTTGATGAATAATCTACCAAATTATATACATATATATGTATTATGTATATAATGAAATTATATACAGCCTCAGGACGTCAGCAGTATATTATATATAATATATTTATATTATTAAAAAAAACAAGTGGTGAAAATTCGTGTCGTTTAATGACCGATCAATGGATTATCATCACCATTGTCCATAGGCAACTTGATTTATATTTAATAAACAAAGCTAATATTTTTGGATACTAAATAAATCACACAGCTTGGAAAAAATGATTAGGAAGCCAAAGCCTATTTATTGAGCAAAAATGAGTGTTTAAAAAATTAAAAGAGGCTCTATATCTTTGTCGTATGAGCAGGTAATTTAATTATTTTGCAGAATTTAATTCAAATACTTAATTATGTCAAACAGGTTGTATTGATTCTGAAGTTATATGTCTGCATTGATGTAGTTACTTCACCATCTCATAATGATAGGAAAAAGTGAAATATTTACTCTACAGTATTGTCTTTTGGGGACCTCTTTCTATTATTTCTTATTCTATACCAATATATATTTATATATACAATATATATTGTTCAAATATTTGCATTTGGGAAGATTCATTATCTAGTGATGAATTAGGGTTCAATTCGAAACTTGGTTGTAATCTTTTAGCTTTCCAACTATAGTTCGTTCATGAAATTTGGACAAAAAATGGGTGAGTTATGCCAAAAATACAAAAACTACACAATTTATCTCTGAGCTCGGAGTTATCAACTCCGAACTCAGCGTCCAAAGTCGGTGTTAGAACCTTCGAATTCGGTCTTTGAAATCCCGACTTTGGTATTAGCAATCTTCTACGTCAAAATTTGACTTCAGAACTCCTAACACTGACTTTTCGGGGATAAACGTCGACCTCGGAGATAGTAACGCCGAATTCGAACATACTAACTTTTTAGTAGATTTGCACATTTTCGTATTTTTGGCATAACTCACTCGTGTTGTGCTCAAAATTTATAAATAAAAACACATGTTTATATGAAGCATTTGAATGTGGCCTTAGAAACTGTCTCGCGTAAAAGAGCTCCTATAGAACATTTTTTTTAATCTGATATGAGTAACACGAGTAACATTTGGTGATGAAGCGAAAAGCTCAAGTAACTGAAGGCATGCCGAAGGTAACTCGCGGTTTTAGAACCTTGAGCTCCGGTACTCACCGAAAAACCGCAAAAACTAAGACATTGGTAGGTAATTTACAAAATAGAAGGTTCTTACTCAACTCAAAAGTAAATTTGTATATTTACAATATGTGAAAAAAGAAAGAAAGGAAAAAAAAAATCAACTAGTGAGTGTGACTCTTTTAACCTATATGTCAAGCAAACCCTTCAAAAATGCAGACGGTGAAATTAGCCATTTGACCGAAACTTCAAATTTCAATGACCATGTGTCTATAGTTGTTATTTTTGCCGAAAATGTTCAAAATATTTGTGCAAGTTTCCAAATCCGAATAAAACAAACAAGCACACCAAGTCACCAAGTATTTGAGCTATATATATATATGTGTGTGTGTGTAGGCTTCAAAGACTAATTACTAATTAGCGGCCAAATTAATTACACAACTTGATCCACCGAGCTATAGCTATCGATTCCTAATTACAGCAAACTTAGTAGTAAACCACCCGTAAATTCAACTTACAGCTACAAATAAATATCTAATATAAAATGAAGGAAAACTACAAATGATCTTTCCGGTCCGGTAGATTTTTGAGTGTAGACAACAAATAAATAAGGAATCGATTTTCAACAGAAGTTGTCAAACCCATGAAAACAGTCAATACTTACGATACACGATCCACTAATGTCGTCATATGTCAAAAATTTAATCGTGTGAATGATAAATAAAAAAAATTAATCAAATGAACGATAAATTTATTTTACACGCCTTTTTACAAGATGCAAAAAATTGAGTTATTTTTATATATTTAGAAGGTGAACAAACCAAAGGCCGAAAGCACACTCAAGGTTGGTGGGGTTGAAACCACCCAAAAAAAAAATAGTGTCATTATGGTATAGTTTTATATAATTTTAGTGTAAATACATATAAAATTTTACCTCAATCCCCCTAAAGTTTCTCTAAAATGTATATATATAACCCCTCCAAGTGTAATTTTTGACAAAAAAAAATTAAATCTAACCCCCCCGAAATGAAATTCCTGGTTCCGTCACTGGCTGGAACAAACCTCGCACTAATTGTGCTCGGGTCAGACAACCGGTGCCCGTTGTTCAACCGATGCTCAACCGTGTGGCCGATACTAATAGTCGGTGATTGGACATAAATAAAACAGTGACAAGTTCCAATCGACCTAGTTGTCTCATGTTTGTCATATTCAGTAATTCATAACAGTAATTAATATGGTCAATTGGTCTTAGAAAAAGGCTAGACGTGTCCACATAAATGTGCACATAAATATTAAACGTGTGACATTTTCTTTGATTGGTTTATTTTTATGTATTAATTTTCGGCCGGTTATTAATTTTAATTTGAATGTTCGTGGCTAAATATAGCATATTGTACAAGAAATAATAGACCAAATAAAGAGTGAAAATGAGGCCACCACTAAATGTGAAAAATGCTACCCTACAACTACAAGCCTGATTTAGGCCTACCCCTAACCTAAACAAATTATCACATGCCAATGCATACTTTGCTGTATAATTTAGCACTGTCTCTTCTTTCTTTTTATTATCTATTGTGGTTCTTAATTTTATCAACCAATTAGAGACCATTTTTAGGATTTAAAATATCTTCGATAATAGTTTATTATATCTGATTATTTCTTTTCAGCACCTACTAATAATTTATTCGTGCTAATCTTTATCTTTATTTTTTTTATTTTTATTTTATCGATCATCGACTTATATATCCATTAATTTTAATGTAAGAAAATTATAATCGTGAATATTGGAGTATTTACCCACCGAGTTTGGCAAAAAAATTTCTATAGATTACTCAATTCCCTAAGTTATCTGTCTCTTGCGGCAAAAGTAACAAAGTATTATGTTTATGATTGAGAAAAGAGTTTGTGACTTATTTATTTACATATTTCTGTGTATGTGAGTATTTATTATATGCTATGACTGAGATATTGACTATTGAGACTATTTATTTAATCTATTTGTGTATTAAATTTTTGTTAATATATGATTAAGTTATAATTATGAAATAATTTTTTTTTTTGTGTTTTAGACGCACTATATAAAAGTTGAGTATATACTCTAAAAAAATATATTTTATACATTATCAAAAAATCCATTGATAACCGATTAGTTTGTCGATAACTATAATCTACACTTTTAGTCGTTACCAAACGATAAATTTATAACCAAAAGATATGTCTGTCAATAACGGTAACTGATTTATCGGTAAAAATTGATACGCAGAATCTATTTTATACAACCGTTACAGAATTCAAAAACCGATAATCACTTTAAGGTTCCAATTTATGAGTCTCTGAGAGATTTTCGTAAGAATGGAATATTATGTCAATCTCATTTTACAGATATGCCAATAAACAATAGATATAGATTTCTTATTGTCAATGGATACCCACATGCGGAAGTTATACAAAGGGGTGGGTTCAAAGCTCAAACCCCTTTTAAATAAAATATTGTACATTTGTAACTCAATTTTGTTTTTATGTAAATTCTTAATTTTCAATAAAAATAATAATAGAACTCCTATCATAATTTATCTTATCGTAATTTTTGATAAAAGTTATTGAGCCTCTAGTTCTGTCACTACGTATATACATATAACATGCATTCTATTTCGAACATTTAACTGCAATTATTTCTAATAATTTATACCTAAGTAAGCAAAACAAGTGATTAAAATGCCGTAAAATAAAACGAAGTAACAATTTCACTATTTCAGTATACTACCGAAAAGTTGATAAGGCATATAAACTTTTTATTAACTTACTACTTGGCCAAAATGCTGATTAGGATTAGGAACCATCCAATATAAAAGAGGTTAGTACTGATAAAGTATCAAATATTTAAAAATAACAGCAAATTAGTACTCAGTCGTCAGTCCACTCCACTTTCTCTCATTAAGCAAACACGTTTCACAATTATGTATTTTCAATTTTTTTTTTCTTATGTGATTATACAAAACTAATAAAATTAGAAATCTCAAACCAGAATTTTCTGAAATATTCAAATTATAAATTGAACATAAAAAAACTACTGAAAAGAGTAAAAAAAAAAAAAGGAAAAGCCAAAAGAAAATACCCATTGCATTATTTTCTTACCTTTTTTTTGTTAGTTTATAATTTCAATTTTAAGCTTTTCTGCCATCAAAATATAATTTTTCCACCATAAATCGAATCTATGTTCCCTAATACGGATAAGCCAAATTAATTATTAATCATTACAAAAAACAAAATGAGAAGAAAGAAAGAAAGATACTTCCAAAACAAAATAAAAAATCACTAGGCCTCGACAATCGAAATTCTAACACAATATATATATATATATATATATATATTAAAAAATAGACAAAAAATGATTTAATTTATATTATTACATTACATATTACAAGTTACAACCACGCCTATATCCGAAGATACATGTCTTTTTTTCAGTTTTAAAAATACAAACTCCCGTTCTTTTTTATTTTTAGGGAATAACCGTTATTTACTTTTTCAACCGTTATATCCTTTTATTCACTCAAATAGAGAAAATATCCACTAATGTTGAAAAGTTTCAGCATTGAGCATCGGCATAATTAAAATATAAATAAATAATAAAATAAAAAGTAATGACTCATAGTTCACTGCCACTCTCGCAGTCGTCCTCCTCGTCCCACCTAGAGCTGCACACGAGCCAATCGCGACCGATCGCGATTAAAGTCGCCAAAATCGCGAGTTGGCCGGTCGCGATGCGTCGTGGCGTGCCTGGTCGCGATGCGTCGCGACGTGGTCGCGATTTAGCGAGGAAGGACCAAAAAAAAGGCTGCGGCAAAAGTTATTTTTTGTTTCCAATGTTTAATTTTATTAGTTTTTATCCGAATTTAAGTATTAAATTATGTAAACTTATTATTTAAACTTTATTTATTTCAAAATTAATATTTTAGTATGTTATTATTGTGTAACATATTATTAATTTTAAATTATAAGTTAATTTTTAAGTTGTAATATATGTTAATAAGTATGTACGTGTACCATATTAATAATTATTAAAATTCTAAAACAAATAAGTAAATATGATAAAACAAGATATTAAAAAAAAGTTGTATTATTCATTGTGAATATTACAATATGGTGGAAGAAGTTGTAAATATTCAGTGTAAATATTACAAGATGCCTCACTAAAACATCTCTCGTAAAACCCTCCTTAGGGACATAAAACCAAGAGAGGAATAATTGTGGTGGGTGAAGTGGGTGAATAATTGTGAGGAGAAAGTGGGTGAAAAAATATTGAAATTTGAAATTTTAGGGTTGGAATTCGAGTAAAGTGGGTAATAATTGTGGTTGGGGAATAAAATTCGGGTAAAAAGTGTGTTATTTATGCCCCAAAAGGACAAAATCACGCGGATCGCTGACGTGGCAAGATCTGGACCGTCGATCGCTTCACGCGGATCACGCCCTGACGCGTCGCGACCAGAGCCCGAGATCGCGACGCGTCGCGACTTTTGCCGCGTGAATCGCGACGCGTCGCGACTGGCACTGTATGCGTCGCGACGCGTCGCGTCGTCACTGGCGACGTCGTTTGCTCGGCTCTAGTCCCACCCGACCATAAAATGGCCGATCCCACCAACTTTTTGTTCCAACTCACTCTCGATTCAGCGCGTATCAAACACGTCCAATGAATTCCTCAACTGAGTCTGAAAGTCTGAAACCGACGCAGCGCGTGCGATACACTTTGGCTTGGAGAACGTAGCGAGTGTGTATAGGGAGTAACCAACGATTTATTAAGTTTTTTTTTTTTTTTTTTGAAGGCAGCTTTGCTGCAATGGGGATCGAACCCACAACCTCCACTTTGGAGGTGGTGTGGAATTACCACTAGGCTATCCTAGCAACCACAACGATTTATTAAGTTAAAAAAGAAGTATGTCTGCTCTGATTTCAGAGTCCCTCCAAAAACCATTACTAACATTAATACATACATTATCATATTTTATTATTTATAATTCTATACATATTACATACTATATACATACTTCTGAATTCTGATCAATAGGCTACACTCATAATGATTTTTGTTATAAAATTGATTCTAGCATATTTTATACATATTGTGTATATATTCTAAATATTATATTAATGTTTCATAAACATTTTATATTGATTCATGAATATCTCATACACATTATATTTTTGTTATAACTTATGAACATAATGAATAATTAAATGATTAAATTCATTTCATTAGATACATATACAATAGTTAAATAAATATATTTTTTCTTCCAAAAAATTCGTCAATAAACCCGTAGATCATTGAGTTACCCGCAACATGTTACTGGTAATTTTATTTATCATTGAGTTACCCGCAACATTGGTAAACCCGTTACTCATCAGTAAACAATAAAATAAAATCAACGATCCTTCAACGATAACAATATTTGAAACATTGCTCACGACATACATGATAACAACACTAATTTTAAGAAGAGATAATCACGATAAAAGTACTGAATTTTTTATTAAGTGAAGCGGCCAGGGTTCAAAGTCAACAAATATGAAGCGAAACCTCTTTCATTCTAATTTTACGGGTTGATCAACATTGTATCATAATACTATTAAATAATAGATACAGTGTTGATTAAACTATCTAGTAAATTTTCTCCTTCAGATTCGGAAATCAATTATCGTCTCATTTTGTTTATTTTTACGTTATTTTTTCACTTGGAACTCTTTAACGTCTTAATTTGTCAAACGTTTTAGGCAGTTATACCGCAATTATAGTGGGCTGCGAGATGAGACTTAGACTTGGGTTAGTCTCTCAATGAATCACGAGAATTTGGCTAATATATCGCGGCGACACGATAAGCCGAGGTGTAGTGAAACTCGGGGAGAGTGAGAGAGAGGAGAGAGAATTAATATTTCAGATCTGAGAAGAGAAAGGAGAAAGATAAGAAGACAAATTCAGGTAAGAGAAGAGAAGGACATGGTCTTGAAAGCGAAGCTCGCTTGCTTTTAAACTCTCTGATTATCAACTTCCCTTTTCCTTCGCTTCTCCCAGTGATTCCAGCAACATCTTTTGGGCCTTTTCGAAAAGGTTTGACTTGTTTTTTTTTTTTTAGTTTATTTCTTGATCTCGTTCGCAGCATTTACTCTACGGAAATCATCAAGACTTGTTTGGATCAGTCATCACTTGTTGAACTCAAGATCATATATATACACACATATTTGTACACATATAGTTTTGGGTACGAAGCTCGAAGACGAAGGAAATGGGTCATGAGAAAAGCTTGGATCCCCAGCTATGGCAGGCCTGCGCCGGAGGCATGGTCAACATCCCTCCGGTGAACTCCAAGGTCTATTACTTCCCCCAAGGCCACGCCGAGCACGCCCAGGCCCACCTCGACTTCCCCGCCAGAATCCCGGCCTTCGTCCTCTCCCGCGTCGCCGCCGTCAGGTTCATGGCCGATCCCGAGACCGATGAAGTCTTCGCCAAGATGCGGCTCGTCCCGTTGCCCCGTGGTGATCTCGAGCTCGACGAGGACGACGAGGGAGATGGTGGGGGCGATGCGGGCGAGAAGCCGGCTTCGTTCGCGAAGACGCTGACTCAGTCGGACGCAAACAACGGCGGGGGGTTCTCGGTTCCGAGGTACTGCGCGGAGACCATCTTCCCGCGGCTGGACTACACTGCGGATCCGCCGGTTCAGAATGTGACGGCGAAGGACGTCCATGGCGGCGTGTGGAAGTTCCGGCATATCTACAGAGGGACGCCACGGCGGCATTTGCTGACCACTGGGTGGAGCAACTTCGTCAACCAGAAGAAGCTCGTCGCCGGGGATTCGATCGTGTTCCTGAGGACGGAGACGGGGGAGATCTGCGTCGGGATCCGGCGCGCCAAGAGGGGGGTAGGCGAGACCCATTGCGGGTGGAACAACAGCCACGGCGGATTCTCGATGCTGCTGAGGGAGGACGACATCAAGACGGGCCGAGGCGGAGGCCCTAGAGTGAGGCCCGAGTCGGTCATTGAGGCGGCAGCTCGGGCGGCCAATGGGCAGCCGTTCGATGTTGTGTACTATCCCCGGCTGAGCACGCCGGAGTTCTGCGTGAAGGCAGCGGCAGTGAAGGCGGCGATGAGGGTCCAGTGGTGCCCCGGGACGAGATTCAAGATGGCCTTCGAGACTGAGGACTCCTCCCGGATCAGTTGGTTCATGGGCACGGTGAGCTCCGTCCAATGTGCCGACCGAAGCCGCTGGCCTCAGTCGCCGTGGCGGCTACTCCAGGTTGCGTGGGACGAGCCGGATCTGCTGCAGAACGTGAAGCGGGTCAACCCGTGGCTGATCGAGTCTGTCTCGAACATGCCCATCATCCACCTCTCGTCCTTCTCGCCGCCGCGGAAGAAGTTGCGACTGCCGCAGCACCCCGACTTCGCCCTCGATGGCCAGTTTCAGGCGCCGGTGCCGTTCTTCGGGCCCGGCAGCCCCTTGTGTTACCTCCCCAACAACAACGCCCCTGCAGGCATACAGGGAGCCAGGCATGCTCTTTTCGGAATTACCCTTTCCGATCTCCACCTCAGCACCAATACCACCTCCCACCGGCCGCTCCCGTACAATTTCGAGCTGGCAAACCAGCATTCCCAACTCGCCAATACCCATGCAAGCTCCGGCGAGAATTTGTCCTGCGTGCTCACAATGGGAAATTCTAGCCAAAGCCCGGAAAAACCTGATGGCGTGAAGAGGCACCAGTTTATCCTCTTCGGAAAACCGATTCTCACCGAGCAGCAAATCTCCGGTAACGCTTCCAGCGACTCAGTCTCTCAGGTTTCCAGCGGAAAATTCCCGGCAGATTCCGGGATTGCTGAATTCGGACTGGACATCGGACATTGCAAGGTTTTCATGGAATCGGAAGATGTTGGAAGAACTCTCGATCTCACTGTTCTGAGCTCGTACGAGGAGCTCTACATGAGGTTGGCTATCATGTTCGGAATGGAAAGCTCGGTTATGGCGAGCCATGTTCTTTACCATGACACGACCGGAGCTCTCAAACAAACCGGGGACGAACCGTTCAGGTATCTTTACGCGCCCAAACCCCTTTCTCTTACTCAATTTTATGACAATATCTTTCTTGAATTATTAATTGTCCTGTTCCGTGCTGTTCCGATTGCAGCGAGTTTAGTAAGACGGCGAAACGGCTTACCATTGTGGTCAATTCCGGCAGCAAGAACATCGGAAGGTAAGTAGAAACTTAAAAAGATTCTCTTCGCGTTACATGCATGTCCTAAATTTATTTAAGTAAAACCGTGGTAACTAAACGACGTGTACGGTTAAATAAGTTACGGCGCAACGGATTTGTTAGCATTATGTTATTTAGATCGACTTTTCGTGTTTCGCAGGACATGGATCACCGGGACACGGAACGCAGAGAGCGGGCTAGGCGCGTCGAACAAGGCGGGTCCTCTGAGCATCTTCGCGTGATCTCGGCTCGGTTCTGACTAGAATTGTCAGAGGATTGAAGGACAGTTACGAAGAAAGTGTTTAATCTTAATGTAGTTGAAACTCCATGTTTTGTTTTCCACGTCATCTGATTCTGGAATTATGTGTACAGATCGTTGTTCTTTCTATGTGTGTTATGTTTGAGACTAATTTCCACTATTTGAATTCCAACACTCTGCTTCGGAACTAAACTACAGTTCCAAGTATTTGTCTTTCGGATTTTTAATTTTATTTCGGCTTTGGCATTTTTATATGTTAATCAACTTCTTTAGCCAATTTTCGGTTTGCGAAACACAAACTTCATTTCAATGGTTGAATTGAAACCAGGGTTCGGGAAACCTTCAATGCCTGCCGGAAACCCGCTGATAGCCTGCCTGCCGGAAAATGGTAGCGTTTTCTGCTTATCGCAACTCGTAAGATCTACAAATACCGTTGTTCATGAACTTAGGAAAATGACATCCATAGCTTGATATTATAGAGTGAGTTGGTAACTAGTGAAGATTATTCTAGTTTATAATTTATTACTGCTTAAAATATTGTCAAAAAAAAAAAATAGAACCTTATGAAGTGGATATGTTTGCAATAATTTATTTTTTAAAAGGAAAGATTAATAATAATTTACGATAGGGACTAAAGTGTCTTTTACCATACTGACTCTCTCTAGTCTCTACCGGCGATTTGGCATTTACTGGTTGATTTTTTTCACTTGGCCTTTGCTAATGCTCATATAGCGATTTAACCTACTCGGTGTCAGGGGTGAAAAGGTAAAAACTTAAATATGTTTTTTGTTTGTTTGTTCTAGTGTGCTTTATTTAGACGAGTCTTTAATTTGATCAGAGTGAGTGAATGACCCAACACAATAACAAAACAAGGACTTGGCTCTTGAGTTTTGTCCAATTATTCCATGGAATTTATGGAGACTACAATACAAGCACTTTACTGACTAATAATAAGTCTCCATAAACACTTCCCTGAGGCCTGAGCTTTCAAAGAATTTAATTAATCTTTATTATATTTTTTTTGTACTTAATTGCTTGACCAAGCTATGAGAATAAAAGTTAAATATTATTATGAAGGTGATTTTTATCAAATCAATAAATATTATTATGGCGGAAATCCATAGTTTAATCAAACTAATACCAAAAAATCTATTTTAGCAATTTAGTAATGATTTATTATAATGATTTCTTATGAATCAACATAATAATGATTCCGCAATAATTACAATTCACTTAAAATGAAGTTCATGCGATCTAATATAAATACACTTTGTTATATATGCGTGTCCCCATAAATTAGTGTATTAATTATGTATACTATGTACTTTTAGTAGTATATAGTTAATTAGTTATATACTATAATATAATCCAAATAAAAATTAAATTATTATAAAAAGTGAGTTGTACAGAGAAAGAGAGCATTGGGATCTGAGGTTCCAAAAACATGATGAAGCAATGACGTCACTGTTCCGGCACTTTCACACCCAACCTGGATCTGGTCCCTTCCTTCTTCTGGTCCCTTCTCTTTTTAACTTGTTCATAATTTGCTGGGGATTATAAATATCTACATTATTAATTATTATTGGTATGAGATGGGGTGATTTTTTTTTGAATGGGTGAAACTATCGGCTAAGGTTACAATGCACTCTCGCATGACTTAGATATATTCATTGTAAGAATAGGTGACACTATTGGCCAAGTTTACAATAATGTAAAGGGGGCACTCATTTGAGACCCATGAGGGTTTGAACCCATGACCTCTTGAATAGAGGAGTGGTGGAGTTACCACTTGGTTAAATTTTTTTATTTTATTTTATTTTGTTTTATTTTTTTTAATGGGTCCTTCCTTATAAGTTAAAAACTATTTTATTTTATTTTTTGTTTGAAAAATTCAATAACTAGCTAGTAACAACAAGTTACCTATTTGAGTTACTAGTTCCGGTTTCATAAATTTATACATGAGTTATTTTGTTGCTTTACTTTGTTAAATGGTAACAGTATCTAAATTGGTATCATTTAGTGTCATAGATAATATGGCACTGGCACATTAAAAAATTATAATTATAAAATATCAAACTCCAAATATCTAATAGCTATGTAGTAACTACTAAATAGTATGTAATAGTATATAAACTGTAGTCTGAATTCTAAAGTGTTGTAGTTGAATAATTAAGTCAAAATGTGAAATAATGAATAAGAATTATTTTTCAGTATTTTTAATTTAATTTCAAGTCCATTAAAATAATAAAATAAAATAAAAACACATAACAAACACGAGTAGGTCCAATCTTCTATGTGTGACGAGATACATGTAATTTGGTTAAATAATGAAAGAAACAACACGCACGTGCAATCTTGCACATGTGCCGCCGTTTGGGTGGCCGGGCATTTTGTCGTGCTTCTGTTTTAGACTCTTGACTTTGATTATTTCATTACAAAGAAATTGTTAAATACAAATTGTTTATATATTTGTGTAACATTAACACAAACGGCCTATATATGATTTAGATTGTCGCTTTTTAACAAACAAAAAATACAAACAAACAAACTTCCTCAAGAACACTGGCGTTTTCTTTTTAATGGAAAAGTTAACATATAATAATAATTTGATTCAATATAATTTAAGAGTATATGATATGAAGAGACTTTGATATTTCCTCCCACCTATTCCCTCTTTATTAAGTAAGTTTCGGCACTTTCTTATTAATTTTGCATCAGTTAGATTATTAATTTGTTCATAAGATATTATCTGAAAATCTCTCACAACTTTATGAATCAATTACTCTCTTAACAAATTGAAATCTCGTCTCTAAATTCTCGTTATATCTCTTTGGATAAACACTTCCATGAATACAAGAGATTTAAACTCAATTTGTACTATGTAATTAATTAATCACTGAATTTGTTATTCTTATTATTTTTATAATGAAGCATGGAAATTAGCAAGCGTGAACTGTAATGCAATTAAATTAAAATTTAAACAGATTTTATAAGATCCCTCTTAGACAAATCTTAAATGAATCTTTGGCTTATCCATGGAAGTAAGTGAGAAATGAGTCAAATGGTCAAAGATTTTGAAGTAAGTGTAGATTAAATTGTTTAAATGAACATTTTTCCAACACATTCATTACTTCCTCCATGTTTTCAGTTCACAAACTTATGCAATGGGATTCGAGATCTCCTTCATTGGGATTAAGTTTCTTGTGTTTTATCTTCATTTAATTTGATTTATTCACCAAGTTTGTCAAGTATTTAAAGCATATCGATTGAATGAACCATTCAATTTTCTATGCAAATTAATACAACTGTAATCTCTCACAAATTGAAGTGTGTTGAGTGATTAATAAGTGATCTCTCTTTCTTATGCACAATAATTTATGGGCATTTAAACGTTGTGCCATTTTTTGCATGCATTCAATGGAAGCACTTAAAAGGGTAGGGTTTGAATGATAGCGTTAATGAATAAGCTTATTTAAAACATGAAAGACAAAAAAATATATTTAAAAAAATGTAAAAAAAATTTATGAAACGACATTATATTTGTGTATACGACAACTAATATAGCAGGGACGTATCTTCAAAAGATCAAAATTATTTCATATGGCTCGTGAAAAAACGAGATGTCGTTAAGTATCGACAAACACCAACTTTGATAGAGCGACCCATTGGACCGGGGCGAGAAATGGCGGGCTAACACTTAATGTTGATGCCGCTTGGGAAGAGTCGTCAGGCCGGGCTGCACTTGCTGCCGTCGTGCGAGATCACATGGGATCGGTGTTGGGGGTCGCGGCCTCCGAGATGGAGCATGTTGATTCGGCTCTTACCGGGGAATGTCTTGCGATAAGGCATGGTCTCCAATTCGCACATGAGAGAGGATGGAATATCTCAATCATGGAATCGGATTGCTTACGCGCAACTCAAATGACGAAGAATGGGGAGAGCCATGGTCTTCAAGGGCCTATTTTGACGGACATCCGCTCGTTAGCCCAAACGATGGGGCTGCCCGGGGAGTGTCGTTGGATCCCGAGAAGTTGTAATGAGGTAGCACACGTAGCCGCAAAACAACGCCTTTTATTTTTGTCGTCCGATGTATCGTGCTTGGGTTGCCCGGAGTGGCTTGTAGACACCGCTTCAAAGGACCTTTGTCCCTAATTTCTAATGAAATAGTTTCTATTTTCCCTAAAAAAAAAAAAGGAATCAAAAGTTCAATAGCGTAATAAACATAGTGATGAAGCGGAAGCTCGGATTTTGTTTCAATTTACGATCTTTTTGCTTACGAAAGTCAATTATCAATTCTGACAAGATGTGCTTGGTCTACTGGTAACAAGTACATCACTTAAGACATTAGAGGTCTTGAGTTCGAGTCACCGTAAGAGTAAGAGTGAAATCCAAAGATCCTCATATATATATATATATAATAATAATAAATAAATAAAAAAAGTCAATTATCAATTCTTCCTCAACATTTTGATTCGATAACATAAATCTTAAGACATCAAAGTCACAATCCTCTTTGGCACGAATTTGGGAGAAAGCAATGGCGCATAAGGCTCTAGTCCTCACGACACAAAATGATGCTTAAATAGTTTTATCCATAAAATCATGAATAAAACAACAAGAAAAAAAAAAGGACATGAAACTAGTGCTTGACACTCGTTTAAACAACGTAGAAAATGATAATAAAGCCCATCTTGATGTAGGTATTGTCAAGACATACAATTTGGTATGTTGTAAGCATAGTTCTAACCAGTGGCAACTAGTGGTGTAGCTAGACTTTTATTTTATCCGAAGCATACTGTACATTGTGTATTTTTGTTCTAACATAAATAACGACAATCACATAAGAATATTAAAATAACGCAAAAAAACATAACTATATTGAATGTCTTTCTCCTAGATCAGTCCGAGTACTCAAAGGATTGCTAATTTTTTTCACCTGTCGACGGACCAGATTGGTCGGAAGTGGAATCCGACACCTTTTTAAAATATTTTAATATTATTGTAATAATTTCTTGTCAAATAAATATTGTGAGTCCAATTATCAAATAATTAAGTCTAAATAAACCCCTTTAAATCCTAATATTTCAATAAACCCCAAATCCAAATAAGTTCAAATAAACCTTAAATCGTAAATACTTCCTAAATCCTAAATACCCTTTTTTATATATTATTTTTACAATAATACCCTTTATACTATCAACCTTGTTTTTTTATTCTTCCAATAATTAATAATACATCACCTCTGCAGTAATATTTCACACATTCTTCACTAATATTTCACTTCTGCAACAACGTGAACATAGTTTTTTTAACGGTGAGAGGATGTATCGTCACTGAGGACGCCGACAAACACCGAGAGCGATGGACGCCGAAAATGCCAAGAACACCGAAGACCGATGGACGCCGAGAGCAAAGGACGCCGAGAATGCCAAAACCACCAAGAGTGATGGACGCCGAAAAATCCCGAGAAAACCGAGAGTGATGAACGTCGAGAATGCCGAGAACACCGAGAGTGATGGACGCTTAAGAGAAACGCACAGAACGTCGAGATCGATAAAAGTTGCAGCGTCGATCAGAAGTTGCCGAGAATGCCATAGTTACAGTACACGAGAGAGAAAAGGGAGAGGAAGAAGGGTCGATTTTTTGTTATTTAAAAAAATATATATATATTGAGCATACGCACGCACGCTCATGATACTGTCCCTCCGCCCATGGTTCTAACCACTGCCGGCCTTGAGCTAAGGCGAGTAAGGCTATTGCCTTAGGCCCAACTTTTTTTGCGTTTTTCAACACTGCATCAAAGAGCCCAAAATATGATTTTTAGGGCCCAAATGTTAACCTAAACAAGGCTTACGGTTTACTTCGCCTCGGGCCCTTCAGACCACAAGGCCGGCACTGCTTCTAACCAAGGTTTAAAATCTCGCTTGCCGATGTCGTTTTGTATTTTTCATTTTACGGATATATCGCTTGTCGATGGGAAAATCGTAAAAAAAAAAGGACTGCATGCCGATGGGGTTTTCGACGGATATTTTGTAAGAAATATTTGAGTATTTAAGCAAGATATTTATATAGGTTCAAACTACATATTTAATAAATACAAGACATAATTGTATACCACAACACATTTGTAACTTAAATATGTAGGTGAGATGTATAATATTAAGTCAAATTATAATGTGAAGTGAATATGTATGTTAATTAAGTGTGTAATATTAAGTGAATATGCATGTCAACAAATTTAATATTAGTTGAAGTGTATAATATTAAATGAACATGTATATTAAGTGTATATGTATGTTAGGTGAAGTTAATATGAATGTTAAGAGTGTAATATTAGTTGAAGTGTATAATATTAAGTTAAAATTATTAGGTGAAGTGTATTTGTATGTTAAGTGTCAATGTGTGATATTAGTTCAATAACAAAAAGTCTCACATTGATAGATGACAAGAGATGGGTGATGTTTATGATATACTAAATATTAGAAACAATGGCTTGGGCCCTCTGAGTCACAGCATTTTTTGGATGGGGGAGGACTGACACAAATGTTACTCCCAAAAACGAAAAACGAAAAACAATATTCCATTCACGTGCCCATGCGAATTTCGCGTCGAAACAACGAGGCTTTCGTTTCGTCACAAAAATATTTCTGGGAATTTTGCCAAGGAGCATCCAGTTCGGTTTCCCACAGTCAGTTATTAAAATCTAAGGACCAACAAGGTTTTGATTTTTTAGAAATGAGAAAAATGCATAATTATTTTTTATATTTTTTAAAGAAGAATACCAATTATCTCAATCCTCAAAGGTTAAGGCACAATTTTAACCAATTTTAAATCTAGGGGCGAACCAAGGTCCGTTATTGCATGGCAACCGATCAATTATTTTGAAAGATCGGGAATATTCGTTCATTCCTTCAGATCGAGCTCCTGAAAACATGGGATATGAAGACATCCTCAACACTTATATAAAGCTTCATTGTAATTTGTAGAGCATTACTCTCTTCTACTAATACTCTTTCGCACTGTTCTGCTAATAAAATATCGAGGACGTAGCCATTAAAGACTTAGCGTGAATGTCGTAAGCCAAATAGAAACTACCCAACTATGTAAAATCATCAACCAATTAAACAAGAGTTATTTATAAATTCAATTAAATTTGGTATTGAACACGGGAATGTCTCGTGACTATTTGACCTTTTCCACCATTTTTTTATTACCAAAACGACATTTATATCAAAGAACGACATTATACTAAGTAAGTCACACTCCTAGGTCCCCTAGGGCCTAGACTAGAGTATTTAAGAATCTCAAAGAATGATAGCATCTCCTAGAAAACGACATCATAGCAAATTTACAAAGATTATAAACGACAGAAATATAAACGACATACATAAGAGATAATAGAGACCATACATTAATATTAGAAGAAGTGTAATAATTATTGGTTGTATTAAGGGTTTTCTCTCGCTGATCTAAGGAATTTTCTATTAAATCACAACAAAATGAGAAGTCACTTTAAGTTGTCGTGTAAACCACTCAAAGAGCTTAGTATATAACACTAATTTTGCACGATTGGTCAAGAATTTCGACGTGCAAATATTTAGCACAACAATTTTCTTTACCATCATGCAACGTCACATTTCATCTTTTCACTTTACACGCCGAGTTTTGAGGAGTCACGAAGCTCTAAATTTTAAACCTTGAACCTTAGCATTATTAAGAGCATAAATTATAAAATTTAATTATTTTGAAGTTTAAGCGGGAAAAACGCGAATGGTCCCATAAGATGCATTTGTCCCTTTTTGAATTGTGATCGTAATTTAAAAATTGTTGGAATACAAAAAATATTACGACGTGAATCATGCATAAATAAATATTTTTTTTCTTCATATATAGTGTTTCGAGCATCTCAAATGATGTTTGCTCTGCACAAGACATTTGTGACGAACGAACATAGGCAAAAACAAATATTTCTAGAAACGTTCGGCCACTAGGGTCCCTACGTCTACGCTCCCGGTCGCGAGCCAGCGGTACCGACGAGGGTGGCGGTGCGAGAGTATTTAGAAATGTATGAAAATAATTTTAATTTTGTGGATATGACATTTTAAATCTTTTGATGAACTGTCTCATTAAATATATTTATTAACATTCTCTCAAAAATGTATTAGGTAATAAATATGGATTTTATGAACTGCAAAAATTATTTCAATATAATTATAAAATTTAAAACACAAAAACAGAACACATCTTTCCCGCACTCATATTTTCTTCACAACTTTTTTTGTCTTATTAAAACACTTAATGGGCCTTAATGATTTAATTCTAACACGTACGTAATCTAGGATATAATATTATATTTTGTCTTATTAAAACACTTAATGGGCCTTAATGATTTAATTCTAACACGTACGTAATCTAGGATATAATATTATATTTTGTCTTATTAAAACACTTAATGGGCCTTAATGATTTAATTAACACGTACGTAATCTAGGATATGATATTATAAAGTTAAATTACCTGCTAATTTTAACTAATTGAAGTTTTGAATATTCCAAGTCAAACTTAATGTCGTTAGTTATTCACTCGAAATCATGTTACGTTGATCAAAGTCGAACGTACACAATAAATTAATGAGGTAAAAATAAAGCTTATTTTGCTTGAAATAACCATTATTGTTAAACATATCGAACAATAAATGACTAATAAATGTATAACCTACTAAGCATTTATTGACTTGTTCTTTTTTTCTCTAATTGACTGCTGATCAACAACATGTGAAACGCTTCTTAAAAAAAAAACAAAAAAAACATGTGAACTTTTTTTTTTTCCGATTTCAATTTCAAGTCTCAAATGATTTATATATTTTACGTTGTATTTTGAGTTGCATGTCTTTATTATTTTGTAGGGTTAATCCCGGTAAACGTACCAATACTTTTAAATAATGGATCAATAAGTTTCAATTTTTTTTTTCGTCCGGACAAAGTTCCAATTCTTTAGTTTTGTGTTCCTATAGGTACCTCCGTAAAAAAAACTTCCTCCACCGTTACTCATGCTACGTCAAAGTTTTGGTTTTGTATTCCAATGTTTTTTTTACCCAAATAAAGTTCCAATTCTCTTGTTTTGTCTCCTCATATCACTTTCGTGAAAATTTCAAATCATGGATTATGCCGTTTTCGGCGTTGAATTAAAAAGTAATTTTTCTCCCTTTTAAGTACATATCCACAATTATCTTTGATCGTCCAACTTTCCGATGGCTACTTTACTCCGAAAATGTGGATAAAATTTTGTAATGGTGGCATGATTAACAGTAGAGGACAATTTTTTTTTTTCGGAGGTACCTATAGGGACACAAAACTAAAGAATTGAAACTTTGTCCTGACAAAAAAAATTGAAACTTATTGGTCCATTATTTGAAAGTATTGATACTTTTTCCGGGATTAACCCTTATTTGTATGACCTCATCTTATCCTACTGTGCAAAACGACAATATTCTTTCGTCTTGCATATAAGACAAATACTAATATTACTAAGTCGAAAAATAAGTTTCAAACATAGAAAATAGTCAAATACCACGTTTATTGGAGGGAAATTAAATGCTACTTTGGTCTTTGAAAGCAAATACAGTATTACTTTCTTTCTCTTTTTCTTCTATTTGTTTTGTTGAATTACGTAAAAATTATAATCATTTCATATAATTATAGACTTAAATTTCATTACCTTAAAACTAATCAATCTCATTATTGTTTAATGAGTTATTGTCTAGGACATATATTCTTTAAAAATGTGAGCGATTTTTTGAGAGACAAACAAACTCTTACGCAAAATACACTAATTTGCCACCTCATAAAAACACCCCAAAATCAAATTAAAGATAAGGAAAAAAAAAATATATACAATAATAAGAAATTTGGTCACAAATTCCATCAAGTTACGACATAGCCTTTTTTATATAAAAAAAAAAACCTATTTTAAAGCCACAATTGGTGTTTTATCCTCTTCTTTCTTTGAATTCAAAAAATATATGTATTCAAGTGTCTTATGGTCTGCTAGGTATTTAAAAAATTTCAAAAATAAAAAATAAAATAGAACTATTTTTTTAAATAAAATATATGAGTTTTAAATTAATGCTTTATTAGAAATATTGTTCCTTTATTTACTCGATTAAATTTTCTTCAGTTTCTGTACTTTTACATTTAAATAATGCTACCGAATGATTAATATTGCGTTGAAATCACACATACATTTGTGAGAAAATAAAGGAGTAGATAATAAGGCTGAAATTTTTGTAATGGCTTTCGGTTTTGTTCCGTTGTTGGTCATTGAACGTTTGTAAAAAAATTGAAAATTTAGTTTTAAAACAAGAAACTGGGACGTAACCTTTAATTTTCAGCTTTTTGTTTCCTTTCTGGTTTATAAGTTATGTTTGAATATTATTATTGGGAAATATACCTTCAAGTTTCAAAAAACAGATAAAGTATACCATCAAGGTCTATTTTGTTTTCGTTTATATACCTTCTCTAAAACATGTAACTTTTAAAAAACTCAAAATTACTCCTTATTAACAATTTATGAAATTTTTATATTTCATCTACTTCATTTTTCACAGAATATATCAATTTTATTTTTAAATTGTGTAAATAAATAGTTAAAAAAAATAGGAAGATGAAGGGTAAAATTATCAAATCATACATCAAAGATATATTTTAACCGTTTTTGAAACATTTTTGTCAAAAATTAAAATTAAGGATTTAAAAAGCAAATCTTGCTTTATTATTTAATCCAAGTCCAAGGAATTGGTCAAAACCCAAGACACCTGAGAGCAACATGGTTTTAACAAACCAGCTGATTTTGCGATTAGATTAGGTTTTCTAATAATAATAATAAGGAGAAAGAAAACCACACACACTGAGTGTATTTTGTCTTTTCTCAGTCATTCGCTGGTCTGCGATTCCTCCTTGGCCTTCGCTACCTCATTTTTCGACAGCATCACTTTCGCTTCTGGGTTTATTTATGCTTTGATTTCTCTCGTTCACTTTTCTAAATTCTCAAACGCATGCAATAATTTCCAAACGCGACATGCAAATACTCCTCTGATTCCACGTACAAGCTCTCTCTCGTTTATGTTTATCGAATACGATTGCAATTCTTTTTCCCTTTTTCTTTTCCTTTTATTTTTCGTCGAATTCTGTGTTGTTGTTCGTAAAAAAAAAAAAAAAAATGGTAGAAATTATACATGCATTGGATGATCGGACGGTACAAAATGTTTGAGGTTTCTAGAGAAAGACACACAATTCGATCGTTAGTTTTTTTTGCCTCTGATTGTCAGGCGATGGAGAAAAACCCTACAATGGCGACGACGAGCTTGGACACTGAGCTATGGCGGGCGTGCGCGGGTCGGACGGTCAGCATTCTGAAGCAGAACTCCCATGTCTGCTACTTCCCGCAGGGCCACGCCGAGAACGCCGTTTGCTCCGACGAACTCGCCGCCTCGCTAGGGCTTCCTCCGTTTCTCCCGTGCCGTGTCACCGCCGTGAAGCTCGAAGTGGACAAGGATACCGACGAGGTCTTCGAGAGGATTAGGCTCGTGCCTCTCCGCGCCTGCGAGGAGAATAGGCGCCTTGAAGACGGCGGCGAGGGATCGTCGGCGGCGGCTGGGGATGTTCCGTCACACGGGAAGGTGCTGACGCAATCGGACGCCAACAATGGCGGCGGCTTCTCCGTGCCGCGGGACTGCGCGGGCGCAATCTTCCCGGCGCTGGACTACAATGCGGAGCCGCCGGTGCAGTTGTTGTGCGCACGCGACGCCCTCGGGAAGAAGTGGGAGTTCCGACACATTTATCGGGGCACGCCGCGGCGACATTTGCTCACCTCCGGCTGGAGCACCTTCGTCAACAAGAAGAGCCTCATCGCCAGGGACATGATCCTGTTTGTTAAGAAATCAGACGGGGAAATCGGCGTCGGGATTCGGAGAGGGCAGAGGAGGGATGGGCGGAGCAGGGTTGAGGAGTTCACAAAGGCGGTGAAGGCTGCGGCGAACGGAGACGAGTTTGAAGTGCTGTACTACCCGCGCGAGGGGGCCTCCGAGTTTTGCGTGAAGACGTCGGCTGTGAGAGAGGCGGGACGGAAAGGGTTTAGCGTAAATTCGAAGGTGAAGATTTGCGTGGAGTACGAGGTCGCTTCTCGTGTGAAGTCGTGCTCGGGAACCGTGGAGGCGGTGCGGGCCTTCGACTCGGTCCACTGGCCAACCTCGCCATGGAGGATCCTTCAGGTACTCACTGCTGCTTGTTGTATCTTGTCTTGTTCTGTTTGTTGAGTGTCAGCTGCTATTCAATTTTATTCAATGAGCAAAGGAGTTTTTCAGTCATTAAATATTGTCTCGCTGTGGCATTATGGTTTAGATATATGTTTCACGGTAAGTTTGAACGATCGCCGATAGCCCCGGATTTTTTTGGCAATCGGCACCGTTACTGGTAGGCTTAAACGAAAATTTCGCCAATACGCTTATTATACGAAATAGATAGTATAGTTGTGATTAACAATATTGCAACGGATTTCCTAAGCATGATTGCTTTTATTGTGCTTTTTGGCCTTTACAGTTGGACATAATCAAGCTAATGTTCTTTGTTTCTTTCTTAATTCGATGCTCAAAAACGTCAATTACTAGATCAAATTAGCTTCATTTAAACTCTGGTAATTGGATTGCAGGTGGGATGGGATGACGGTAAAGATACACATCAAAATCTGCAACATGTTAGCCCGTGGATGATCGAGGCCGTCGAGGGGACAACGATGTATTCCGACTTAGCCAATTTGCCGTTTTCACTGCCAAGAAAGAGGCTGCAGCTACCAGAGTTCCCCCAATTTGCTGGGCCACTTTCCATCCCCGAGCCCCACAACGGCTCGTTGCGCATTTTTACCAACAATACTCCTGTTACAAGCATACAGGGAGCCAGGCATTTTCCCAGCAGTACCTCTATACCGGAGATCCCGTTAGGATACATTCCCATTATTCCGCAGCCGATGAACAATTCCACAGTCACTAGCGAGTCCACTGGGGTCGATGCCACCGAAAAAAAGGACTATTTCCTACTCTTTGGTAAGAAAATACCTTATCCACAGCAACAAGCAAGCCCGTCTAACTATTCTAGCGATGTCGTTGATGCGGGTGCGGAGAGAGAGAACTCAGTTGAAAACGGCCCGGAAATCACTGCTGAAGCTGCAGCTTTACCGTGCTCGATGATCATGGAATCCAAGTGTCTCGGTTTGAAAATCAACCTCACGCTTTTACGATCATACGAGGATCTGCACAATATCCTTTTCGATGTGTTTAACGTAAAAAGATTTGATTTGTTGCGCGATGCTACATACCAAAACGATGATGGTTTGACGTTTAATCTAACCGAAGACTTACGGTTCAGGTATATGCTCTTCAGTAATCTATATATATCTTAGCTTCATTACACTTTACATGCTCTCTTTAATCGTTGTTCTTGCAGTGATTTTGCGAATTCGGCTCGGAAGCTGATGATTTCAGCTCCGTCGAACACCGAGGACGACACTGTTTGAAGGTAAGGTTTTCTTGCACGATTACAATATGATATTGAATTTGATATTTTTTTGGGGGGCTCTGTCTTTGTCAGGATTGGTAGCGGAAACGGCCTCGTTGACAATCCGATCCGGCTAGACAATGTTGCGAGTACCCGAACTTTAGGTTTCTGTTCGCTTTTTATATTTTAGAGTATGTAGCGATTAGTTTCTGACTGCTTCAAGATTTTGTAAGAATTTGACGTAGCCTTTTCTTGTAACCCTTCAAATTATTCATCTACTATTACGTGTTTCGGCCAAAGGATATTGCCACAAAATAGTTATAATAGGATTTATAATTACATTAAGAAATTACATATTATCAGCTCCATCCATTATGCGACCAGAAATCAATGTTACATTAAATTAGTGAAATATCTATACTAATCCAATTATAATTAATTCATTAATGTCATCCACATAAATAAATTTAGATTCTCAATTCAATAGATATTCTACCAATATGCTTATTAGTCTTTAATCTCGATCTTCAGCTAAAAATTTCATAATTTTTTTAATATATCACAAAAAACTCTTTTATAATCTTTCAAGGCCCCTTCTAAAATCGCGTCTTGGGATAAGAACTTTGATTACATTTTTCTATAAAAATTTCATCGATTTGCAATTTAACTATCGGTTCCTATATTTATAATTTTTTAATACACTCATTGATTTTTTTATTTACTTATCTGTACGTTTTTTAAAATTCTTACGGAAATTCGATAAACCTTAGTTTGCATTTGCGAATATATAATTAAACGTGAATGAGTGACATGTCATTTGACTTTTGAATTTGTACGCAAGAATGTCAAAACTCACGTACATTTATAGTTTTGATTCTATAGTGTCGGAACATGTCACAATTAGCTAGGAGTTGCCTCATCATCTCATCCTAAAACTACTACAATAATATATATATATATATATATATATATATATATATATATATATTATTGTGATAAAATAAGACGAACATAAATAGCAGTCAAAGCATAGAATATTCTCGAATCATCTTAAAAAGTAAAGATTTCTAACATGAACCAAGAAGTATTGTCAAGAATTGTCCTTCAATTGAAAATCATGTCAAAGTGATCGAGTTTTGTTCTTCAATACCATTTCGAAGAGAATCGAACATATTAATTATGTGTAAAAATAATATATATTCATGAATGTAAAATTATGATATTAAAAATTTGGTTAAATTTTTTAATATTTGAATGCCCCAAGTTTCCAAAAGACACATCTACTACTTATTGGTGAATGATGTACATTATAAAATATTAATTAATTTTATAATTTTGAAATTTTGACTTAGTGATATGTATACTAATTAATAAATATTCCAAGTCATATTAAATATGTAATATTATGAAATCGTGTTATATTATGTTTCATTCCCGACGAGCATATAATAAATGAAGCGAGAGTAAATGGCTTCTCATTCTCAACGTCAATAACATAGTTTCATGTTTATTGATCATATATCCATCAATAAATTACTTGTAAATGAATGAAATCTCAAGCTTTTATTGACTTATTTTTTCCTAATTTAATGCTGATCAACATGTGAAAACTTGTTGTCGGATTCAAGTCTAACGTATATGTTTGTCTTTTCAGGTGTATAATACGTAAAAACCACAGCCATGCATACATATACATATATATATATATATATATATATGGTCCTAAAAATAAGTAAAAATTGTGAGGCTTAGGTCTTCTCTAAGCCAAGGAGATTGTATAAATACGCACAAAGAGAAGGAGGAAAGAAGAAGAAGAAGAAGAAGAAGGCTTGTTGCGACACCGAAAGCAATGGCCTCTCTTCTCCGGGCTCTGGCGCTCGCGCTTATGTTCGCCGTCTCCCATGTGTCGGCGCACAGCTTCCCTGCACCAGCGTTGGAGTACCATGGTGGTCCTGTCGTCTCCGGCAGCCTCGACATCTCGCTACTCTTTTACGGCCGCGTAGGGCGCGTGCAGAAGAACACCATCCGCAGCTTCCTCAAGTCCCTCAACAGCGCCGACCGCGGGGAGAAGCCGACCGTGGCGTCGTGGTGGAGCATGGTGGAGAGCTACCAGAAGCACGCATACGGGCGGCGTATGCGGGGCGCCCGGAAGATCAGGGTGCGAGTGGGAAGCGTGGTGACGGACACATCCTACTCGGTCGGGAAGGTCCTGACCACGGACTTCATACGCATGCTGGTGGACAAGGCAGTGCAGGGGCGGCGCAACACCCTGGCAGTGATCGTGTCGGACCGGCAGGTGACGGTGCAGGAGATGTGCACAGGGCGGTGTGCGCAGCACGGGACATTCGGACGGCAGGGATACGTGGTTGTAGGGAACCCCGAGACAGAATGCCCTGGGGCGTGCGCTTGGCCGTTCCATCGTGCTGACGGTGGCCCTCAGGGTGCGTTACTGCAGCCGCCGAGCGGCAACCTTGGGGCCGACGCGATGGTCATGTCATTGGCGGCGGGGCTTGCGGATGCAGTGGCCAACCCGATCGGGCAGGGCTTCACGGGGTTTGGTGGACGGGACGCAGGCATGGTTTCAGCCGGGACAGCATGCTGGGGAATGTTCGGAAGCGGGGCGTTCCCGGGGTACACGGGGAAGATCGAGGTGGACCGACGGACGGGCGGGGCGTTCAATGCGCACGGGATCAAGGCGCACAAGTTCCTCCTCCCGGCCGTCTGGAACCCGGCCACCTCCTCTTGTTGGACTCCCTTTTAAGTTGTCCAGAATCTTTTTCTTCTTCACTTGTTACTGCAATGTCTCCGCAATTTTTTGTGTTCCAATCCTACTAGCTATTATTATATGATTTTTTGCCTCAGTTTTTGGGTCTTTATTTATTCTATAAATTGAGTAATCTACGCAAATGCCCTCGAACTTAAACAATTACACAAATTCCCCTTGAACTGGTAAGCATGTATATATACCAATGTCACATAAATACCCACTAAATTCACTTTTTTGTGTAAAAAAATTACTATACTTTTGGATTAATCTTGTATACTTCTATGATTTAACTTTGAAATCCTCAAGTACCCAAAACTTCTATTATATTATAGAATTAAATGTGCCTTTTAACTTAACAAATGTTAACTAGAAACAGATGAAATTGGACAAAGATATTGCTTTGTAAAGAACAATTGCCGCTAATAAATAAATTGAAAATATATGGACACAATTGATATAAAATATGTATTTAAATTAGGGGTGTACAAAAAAGACCCTAAACCGAATTTAAAACCGATAACATTAATTTATCAATTTTTTCACTACCGAAAATTTATGCTTTTTTTGAAATACCGAAAGAGGCGGTTTAAACCGCTACCGCTTTTTGCTAAATGGTAGCGGTTACGGGTTTCACGGTAAAAACCGCTACCGATTACCGATTAACCCGATATTAAATTTGTATGTTTTTATACATTTAAAAGTAGATGAATATAAGACTTTTAGCATTCAATATCTATATAACAATGTTTTGGCATGGATTTTCTCATTCATTGATTCATTTAATCTTATTTTATTTTGAACAATTTTTGTTATTAGTGTAATTATTCTTCCCATTTGAATAATTATGAGTAAATGTCAAGAGAATTGACTCTATTTGAATTTTATACCTTAGATTGTGTAGTACTAATTTGATTTTTCAAAAATATGATGATTACATTGCGTTTCATAAAAATGCGGTTAAAACCGAATTTAAACCGAATTTAATACCGATATATCGGTAATTGGTAAAATTGGTTTTAAACTTCAATAGTGCGGCTTTCGGTTTTAAAATTAGAAAACCCAAAAATGCGGTAATCTATATAAATAAATATGAAAACCAAACCGAAGACTCGTTTCTTCACCCCTAATTTAAATGCCACACGTAGTTGTATTTATTGGATTATTTTTCTAATTAAATGCTGATGAGCCACATCACATGTGATAATTCTTGTAGTTTTCAACCCCTTTGCGAGAAAGAAAGAATGTAAAATCTCGCACTATTTATACTTCTGATTCTACGAAACATGTCATTATTGCCTCATCCAAATCTGTCTTTTCATGCATATAATAATTTGCTATTATATACATATATAGAGAGAACAACACAAGTAAGAGAGTAGTTGCACCATAAATGTCTAAAGTAAATCAAAATTTACAGGTAAGTTTCCTTTTTTTATCCGCGCGACAAGGTACTTAATAATACTACTAAAATTGTGATTTTTTAAATTCAATCTTTTATGGCATAAATACCCAATGTAGTTTTTCTAAGCATGAGTACCAATCTCTTTTTCACTGCATAAGTACCCAAAACCGCTAAAATTGTGTTTTTTCTAACAAAAAGTAAATAAATAAAAATTACAATGAAAAATAATTATCCCTAACGAACTGGCTTTGAAGGCATAGGGACGAATAAAATAAAAACGTAATTTTTGGAATATTAGGTATTTATATAGCGATGGCTCGACTCAGCTGATCTCTCCGCATAGCAAAAATCTCACCCATCTGGATTCTAATACCGCATAAAAAAGACTTTGGGCATTTATGACATTTAAATTTATAGTTCTTATCCAGCAACTATTTTGTTGAAAACAAAATAATTGCCAAAATAACTATTTCGAATATATAATGGCGAAATTCGTTCAAATCAAATTTGACAAAAGTCAATATGTTATGTTTATTGCTGGTCTGTGTTAAAAAAATAAAATTATATAAATAAATAAACAGAGATAATCCAACATCATTAAATTTTGAAATATTTTATACGTACGTGAGCAAAAACAATAATTATTTTCCTCTAAAAAAAAAAACAATTGTCCTTCAACTTTGATTATGTCTCCTCATTTAAAGCACGTGTGCAAAAGAATCAATTACACATAAATTGAATCTTTGAAATAAAAACAATGATTGTTTGTTGTACTTTGTAATTGCTTTTACCGGTTCTTTTTTAAATATTTAAAATTTGGGTAAACCGTGGCTAATATACTTAATGTTTTAGTTTTTTTTTAATTATGTACCCAAAGTTTTTTTTTGGTGGCTATTATACTCAAAGTTTATTCCGTTAACGCCAAACGTACCCACCGTTAAATCTCGGTTAATCCTCCCTACGTGGCACACATGTCGCTCCCACATCATTCTATCCTACCACGTCATCCTTGCGGCTAAAGTACCCAATGTTTCAAACATTTGCGGCTAAAGTACCTAATGTTTTTTAAAAAATTGAACTTCTCGAGTGACTTATTTAGATCGATTTTTGGGTTGACTTTTTTACACGGGACTCGGGTTGACTTTTCGGGCCGAGCTCTGTATATACAATATATATAAACTGTATATATATACAATATATTAATTTATATATTTAGTATAGTATATTAAGTTTATACATAATATAAAGTATACTTTATATTATATATAAACCGAATAAATATATAATATAAAGGCCCCTATAATAACCTCCATGCGTTAAAAAATAGCCAATAATTATTACATTGACTTACTTTCGTATGTATATATGTTCATCAATTAATTGTCAAACCGAATAAATATATTAGATAATAAGATTACTGTGAAACGATCAACAAAATTCAGTGTTGTGAATGGCGATCTTGAGGCGCGCCTCAGTGAGGCGGTGAGGCAAAAAGCCTCAAGGCGTACGCCTTGCCGTGGAAGACTGAGGCGTGCGCCTCGGTCACCGCCTCAGGAGTTTTTTTAACGCCTCAGTTATACGCCTCAAAGCGTTCTGCGTTAACTTTTCTTTTTTTAGTATCTTTTTTTTATTTGTTTGCAGTTTTAACGGGATACAATATATTAATATTTATTATAATATCTATTTTTATGCTAATATTTACTCTGTTACCTATTTTTATGCTAATATTTACTCTGTTACCTATTTTAATGCTAACAACCTATAATATATTAATATATTAACGAGATACAATATATTAATATTATATATTAATAATTATATTGTATTTATCAAGGCTATACGCCTTGAGGCACGGCGAGAAAACGCCTCGAGGCTTAAATACGTTATTCACAACATTGACAAAATTATTTATTTACGAATCATTAAGATGAAAGTCCCACAAGATTAGAGAACATTGATAGAAATACCCTCGTGGATGAAGTGCACCAACGAGCAAAGTTAATTGAGAAATTTGTGTCAACTGTCAATTACTATTTAATTTTAAAGTAATATTATGAACTAAATTGGAGAATTTGTTGGGTTTTAATATTGTCAGGACACAGGGCTCCTTAGAGGGACACCCTTAGGTGGAAATGGCCTCCTTGATGATCCAATGACCTGAGAGTAATGTGATTCTCAAGCTTTTGGTACTTCGACGAAACAAAGTCCTAAAAATTAGACACAAAAGTTGGGTACTTCGACGAAACAAAGTCCTAAAAATTATCCGAATTCGAGGAAAAAAAAGTTCTGTATTTTGAATTTATTTGAATATCCGGTTTGTTTTGTCTGGATTTTTTTGACAATTTGAACAAAAACTTGCCCGATATGTATCCTATTTTGGCATGAAAATCCCGAAGTTCCTAACGATATTTCCCCGAATTCCTGATAATTTGGATAGAAATTTGTCCGATTTCACTACACATTTCTAAAGATTATATAGGTATGTATCCCATGGCTATAACCAACTGTAAAATCTAGTGATCAAATTGTCAAGTAGCGGGTTATGGAAGGTTACTTAGTCATGTTTCTTAAAATCTAGTAATGGAAAAGAAAACTTTAAACAATGAATAGATATTTATTCATGTTGAATCAAAGACAAATTTTGATCAAGTGTATCTGCAAATTACTAAATTCTATCATTTTACTTGCGTCTATCCAAAGTTAAAAATTGTAATTCCGACAAATTACCGATGCTCCAATTTACCGGTACGACGTCTTAACATACCAATGCTGATTTCTGCTATCATATTTAAAATAATAAAATAATAGATAAAAATCGCCCTTGAGGCGCCATAAACAATGAAATTTGACAAAGATAAATACCTCATGACGGAACGGCGAGTCTGGCTCGTTCTTGTCGTTCCGCACTTAAAATCAACCCATCGCGATTATTTTTTCACTAAACCATCAGTTTTATATACAAGAACTCAAAACCATAACTTGGAACAGCTGAGAATAATCCAGCTTAGAATATTTATAAAAAAAAAAAAACAATTTGACTAAAATGAGACTCAAAAGTCAAAACTAATATTATACTTTTGCGTCCAGATTCAAAAATGATGAATTCAACTCCAACATTAGGTGTCAACAGAGACTACGCCCAAAATTAAAAAGATCAAAAGGGGATAATATTCCCAAATAAGTACCAAAGAAATAAAAATGAAACCTTAAAAATAATTAACAACAGTTATTAATATTCATATCAATACATAAAGACAGAAATAGGCACAACCTACCATTACTGTACACGCCATCTCCTCCGCTCCGTCCGATTACTCGAGCACGGCAACTTCTTGATCGACGCGCCAATAATTGGCGTCGTTGAACTCCTTCACCCCGGCGCCGTCCTCCTCCGATGAATTCTCCTTCTCCTGCACCTTCCTCTTCAGCGGGCCCGCCTCCCCAACGATCCCCTCCTTCAGTGCCTGCTCCATCGCCTTCTCCGTGCCTTCCGGCTCCACCCCCACGAACTCCACGTCCTCCTCGAACAACGAGGGCACCGCCGTCGTTGGCGATCCCTCGGCTGCCGGAGAGCCGTTGGGGAGCGCAGCCGCCTCCTCGCTGGGGCTGCAAGCGTCGGAGTCCACGAACGGGTTGACGCTCGAGCCGCCAACTTGCAAATCAAGGGAGTCGCCCCATCCCACCCACTCAGGAAGAGGCCGCGTGTCGCCGAGCGGGTCATCCTCGTTTTCCGGTGTGTCAAACTGGAAGAATCCCGCATCATTGGGCTGTGGCGAGGGCTCGGCTTGGTGCTCCATGGGGTCGCTGCCGCCGTCGGCGGATGTGGACGGGTTGACGGAGTCTTTGGTTGCGGTGAGGTCGTCGTCGTCTTCTCCGACCACAACCTCGTCGTCGCTGCTGCTGTTTCCGCCGTTTGTGGTTCCGTTCAAGTTCACGTCTTCCATGATCTCCAAAGGGGACGTTCCCACAGGTTCGACTCTATCGTCTTGGAACGCGAACCAATTGGAATTCGTGAATAGACTGCTGCACAAGTGTATAGAAGAAATTTTTAGGGCGACATCGACTCGAGCTGAGAATTCTTACAAGTTACAACCCTAAAGCGGTTGTAAGACCTTACTATTAAATCTTTACTGTGGAAAGGGGTAGACATTGAAACAAATTTACAGTTATTGTACTGAGAACAGTTTTTACTACATACTAAAAACTCTTTAATCCAGTGATCAGTATGGAATGTTTTGAAGAAAATTCGCCTTGAAAACGAGACCGACCAATTTCGTAATATTTTAAAGCCAGTGAAAAAAGTACAAGCTGAGATAGTCAAACTGAAACAACTCACCTTCCTTGATCATCACCAAGTCTAAGAGACGATATGACAACCTCAGCGGATTCATCATCAAAGTAGACATCCTGTATTTTTATAATATATATCAGAATACGATCTCGGTACGACAAAATTGTAAACAGAAAAAGTCGACCACGAAGTTACCTCATCATCGCGATCAAGAGCTTGGTCCTACAGAGTAAATAATTTATATTAAGTCCCAAAACAGACTAAAAGCTTTTATATCCTCCATAAACCATAGGTTATATTAATACATACCTCTTCCGCATCGTCATTCCCGTATATTTTATACCTAAAAGCTTGGCTAAGGTTATTCGCCAAAGCTGCTACATCGTAGTCACGGTCAGCAAGATCATCCTCATCACTGTCTCTTGTTCTATCATGCAGTGCAGTAGGTCGCCTGCATAGCAATGACACCCCCACAAAGGCCATCAACAAATTATATAAAAATCACGGAGAAAGAAACAAAACGTACAACTTATTTAATACTGAGAATGCCGACTACAAATTTTAAATCTTTTCAGCTGTAAGCAAGGGAAGTAAAGAATAAAGTACAATATGCCTATTACATAGATTATTCAGAAAGATGAGCTTCCGATTTTGAAAAAAGTTTGTCTATATCTGTATTGTAATTTGACAAGACCCAAAATCGGTTCTTGAAACGGGAGCGTTGTAGAATCTTCACCGAGCTCAATATTTCCTCTTTTGGGAGCGTTTTAACTTTGTGAATGATTATCGGCTATCTCTTCCATTAGCATATGGTCTATTAAATAAACCAAACGTTACTACCTAATGGACCAGACCCGACCGGGCCCGTTCTAATCAAACCTTAAAAACATATAAAACCAAACTCTAAACGCAATATATAGCCGAATAATATTATTAAACAACTCTCAACTAGTCCTAAATGTTACTCCATATATAACAAGATTGCTACTACAAGGATTATAAAAATAAATTCAGAATGCAAGTATGACAAAGAAGGCACTATACAGAAGAATCAAATGGTAACATTTTTGACATACCCACAAGCCCATCTGTAGACATTCTCAACTGTGTTACGCTCTTGCAAGGTTGTTGTCTGCCACTCATCCCATTCAGCGTTTTCCTAAACAAGAGACTCATGTTTCTCAGAATATAATTCTAAGAAAATTCCACAACTTTTGACAACCCAACCCAAGGATATTGAAACAAAATAATAAATTATGAATAAGCTTTGCACAATTAATCCACAATTACTATCAGCCGAAAAAACTCTCTCTTAATATCAACTACAAATATGGACAGCATACAATTAGGATGTTATATATCAGAGCACTCGTAATGGAAAGAAATAAAATGCAAGACACAAGGGGCAAAATGTGTGAATGAAATAAAAATTCAGAATGCCATTGTCAATCAACAGTAACTCTACGTGGAGCTGGCCAGCGGTCACTCCGTGAAGTCGTTGTTTTATTTATATAAGAAAAAAATGAATATCAAGAGAGGTGGGGACATCCCACAAATTTGGAAATCCACGACTTCCAAGGAAAGCCGAGGGTTGATGTTGTGCTTCTGCGGACTGCTCCGGCATGGCAATCCGCAGAGCATGCCGCCAATGGCCATGCCATTTGCCAGCTCTAATTCTCTACAGTAAGAAAAGGGCAAAACACACACCTGAAAATAGGCTTGGATGCGACCCTGGCTATTCCTCAACTGAACAAGCTTATTACAAATCCGGGTGATGTGTCCAATGTTCCCGGCCTGAGATGCCCTTTTCCCGGGAGCGGGAATTGTTGGCTGTGTGGTCAAGCAAATTTAAAAATAATCATATCTGGAATTTAATCATCATCACAATCATTGAG
Organism: Parietaria judaica; assembly: GCA_954871525.1. NCBI lineage: Eukaryota > Viridiplantae > Streptophyta > Magnoliopsida > Rosales > Urticaceae > Parietaria > Parietaria judaica. Next base: position 15,394,269 of record OX940862.1, read on the forward strand.
CCCATAGCAGAAATTACCTTGCTCCCATCACCAGAGATAGTAGGATTCTTATCAGCTTGGAGAAGCTTTCCGATCAGATCATTCTCTCGGAGAAGGTGATAAACAATGTCATCGCTCTTGCTCTCTAAGCATGACATTATAATACTCTCTATATGATGGTGCACTGCATTATTGTATGGATACCTGTATTGATCAGATAACAGATCAGTAAAATTAAATGCCTCTTGAAACAAGACTTCACACAAATTAATTACAGAAATGGACAGTTTAAAGCTCACTCAAAGAAAAGATTGATGACTCTTGTGATGATCCCGGACTTCACTAACTCTTGTTCCGCAGCTTCATTAGCGGATCTCAACAGAACAGCAATGAATTCAACAACCTGAAAGATTTAAGAAGCAATTTAAAGACAATGGATCAAATTTATCACAAGAGTTTAATTTGTCTAGTTAAAGTTATTATGTGCAGCCACTGATGCCAATATTTTGATAGGAACCAGGATCGAAACCACAAACGAAACAAACACAATTCAGCCAACGGAAATGCATCAAGGTAATGAAATTGGAATCCATTTTTTCCTTTATATAGAACAAATGATAATCCAAACTTTCCCTCCAGAGCAAAGTCGAACAGTCTCCACATAATGCTAAGGGAATAAAGCATAAAAAGCTATAGAGATCCTAAGCTATGTGCCTATAGACCCGCCACACGATTGCTGATGACAAAAATGCGAAAATGGCCAAATATCCTTAATGACATAAATGAGAAAGACATAAAAAGGGTTAACTATGCAAGACTGCCCCTACCACAACATTAGGTAATGATAGCGGGCCTATCACATTTTCCATGTGCATTACTCCAGTTCCAACGGTATGACATGTTATCATTATTTTTCATATATTACGATGATTATAATAAAAGCAGATTATACCAACCTTCAACCGATGCTTTCCAAGAGGAGGCTTCAACTCTCCATATGTTGTGGGCAAAACCTTCTCGTCAGATGAAACATCTAAAAGAGTTAACAAGTCGCCTACAAAGTGAAAAAAATTCCAGTTTTTGAGATCTACCAATGGAATTAACAGCAAAATCCGCCTACAGCTAGACCAGGAAATAATTGGTGATCCATTTTTCTACTTTAAATTTGTATACAACAAAAAGTAATATCACACAAGAAAACTCATCCAACTTCCCATCTATTGCACGCCAGTCAACAGTCAATTAAACCAGTAACGTCACAGGAAAGTGGAAACTATTCCTAATCACCGAATAATACTTTGCAGTTTGCCTACTCCGCATAAAAAATATTGCAAACTTAGATAGGATTCCCAAAAGGATCCATTAACAGGGTATAGACAAAATATGATCAAGATTTAAGAATAAATATAATTTATAAATCAATACAAAACCTCACCAAATCTTGGGAGCATCGCGCCCAAAGTTTCGGGATTGACTGGGATTGATGTTTCATACATATGTTGGCTACGAAAAGAGTGAAACAGGGAAGAAGAACCCATGTATCTTTTCGGATCCAACAAAGATATACAAACAGAAAGGGAATGCACAAGACCCGACTTCGAATGTGAATCTTCCAAAGCATGAGCAAAAATCCTTGCTACGTAACTGCATGCAATATAACAATCAACAAAAATTAGATTAAAGTTAAATCTAAGAAAATGTGGGAAAAGGTGTTAATAAATGAAACAAAACTACCTTGGGCTACAAAGTTTAACGGCCAAAGGTGATGGTGCATTTCGAGTAATAGCACATAGTGTTTCAGCAGCATTAGCGTGAACTTCCGGAGGGCACTGATGTAAAACAAAAAGTGGTTGCAGGATAAGAAGAAACAGTAAATTGGACAACTTTATGTTCACTCCTTTGTTTGCAGCTCATTCAATTCATTAAGTTTTCCAATAACAATAAGAATAATTGTCTTCGATTAAAAAATTATAATTGTGGGTCGTGTAAGGTTCAATTATACTACAACTCTGCAAAAGATATCCATTTCATTCATCACTTACCGAAGGGCTCAATTTGTCGATAATCATTTCTAGCAAATTACTTTCAGCCAGCCATTGCATCACATCCATAAAATTAGGATATACATGGTCATCAGCACCTACAAGTCGAACTAAAACCTGTAGAATTGACATTGCCCATGTTAAAACAAACAAAAAAAAAAACTAAGCTTTGGTGTAATAAAATTGAGAGAAGAAGAAAAATCCAGTTACCTCCATGATAGAAGTAATTCCTATCAAATCAACTAATTGGCGGAAGACTTCCTGATGAGCCTGAAAGATTAAGGATATCATCCAGTATCCTAAACAAATAGAACGCACTGGTTGAAACTTTAAAGTACGTATACTCACTTGGACATAATTCATAAGCGGGACCGTCTTTCGTATCATCAGACACACAACAACCTGAAATGCAGCAAAACAACATAAAGCACCAATATTATAATGCTTAAATCAATGTATCAAACATTATGAATCAGTATGTAACTAACCTTGCTAAAGTACCCAGCCAGCAACGCACTATGAGGGCGATTGGGCTCCAAAAAGGAGAAGAGTATATCCATGAGCTGAAATCAGCACAATGGGGAGATGTTATCGACATGAGGTAAAGTAAAACTTTGCACTTTAAAATCTGTATTCATCTTGAGGTTATGAGCAATAAAATTACAAACCTCCTCTTCCTCCACCAAAGTCTTCAAGATAACATCAATTTCACAAGTAAAAATCTCACAGGAAATGAATGGGAACCTAATATCAATTTTATTTCCAATAAATAATCAGATGAATTGATACAAACTTAAAACGTCTATTCATATTAAAAAACAAAGATTAATTTAACCCGAATTCCATACTTGAAGGCCCTTTTGCTCTCAGCATCCTCTGGAGGTTCTTCCACAATATATCTCAGCAGTTGTTCTACCTGAGCTCTATCTCTCAAACTGAAACCAGAAATGATTATGAGTACTGATTTCAGATAAAGCAATAACAGAACACTCTCTAGTCTCGGCGAAGGACGGTCGGGAATTACAAATTAATGAGGCGACTGTTAAGGGCTTTGCACTCTTGGATTATTTCCTCTTCATCAAGAAGCTCCTCCAAAGAGAAATTCTCCTTGTCTAGCACCGACTCGACCTGCACAAAGAAGCGGACACGGTCAGGAAGCCTAAAAAGTCAACCAGACGCATGTTTCTGCACATTTCAGCACCTATAAGCTCAAGTTAGGACGTAGAGCTATTCAAAATCCCGTTGACTAAGAAATGCCCGAATCATAACTGATTAAGAGAAACACAATGATACGATTAGTCCCAACTCTGATTACTCTTCACATTTCCCCAATCAATCAATCAATCAATAAACAACTGTGTTTCCCAGCCCTACAATACATATTGGCATCGATGTAACATGTACTCGCTGCTCGCAACAACACAGCTCGAATCCAATAATCCGAAGCCAAAACCCCTCAATTTCGTTACCTCCAACGCCAAACAGATTGACAAGTTCATCGAACCAAAAGAAAAAAAGCAAAAACCACTAACATCCAAACACAAACGCACGATCCTCCAATTTCCACGACGAGCTTAATTCAACGCTCTGACCGAGAAAACCGATACGAATTTCAAGCCGTAATCGATAGTAACACTCACCGGAGAGGAGGTGGAGAGAGTCGTGAGCTTCCAAAACATGGCGACCGAGCGCGATTCTGCGGAGCGGCAGGCGAGAGAGGTGGCTGGCTAGATCTGCGAACCCTACCGAAGCTTGCAGTCAATCTATGGCTCCTCCCGAGCGCGAAGACTGAACACTCGAGAAGGCGGTTTTGGAGCTCGAAACCCTAATTTCGAAATGTAGAGAGAGAGAGGAGAGTGACCGTGAAGATCGAGAGAGAAAGAGATCTTGCAATACATACAGCGAAAATAATACGAAAATGAATAACAATATATATATATATATATATATTTACTTATAAATATTAAATATAAATATATGGATCGTAAACTATAATACAAACGATTTCTTCCGCAATTCCTCGCCGATGATGATGATGATCATGATGTATGTGATGTGTGATCTCCTCCGAGGTTTTGATCCGGTGCGACGCGCTCAGGGCTCGATGATGCACGTGCGGGTCAAACATCTGAAAGTCAACCCGCTCTGCTCCATGGATGGCCATGGCTATTTTAGCTCAAGAGCTTGCTTTGGATTTACAACCTCGAAGTGATTTTTATTGCATGGATTTGAAATAACATAGAACGAGAGAAGTAAAAGATTTGCATGGAAACTCGATTCGAGAAAGAATGAAAAATCGAGGAGCGTTGGAGGAATTCATCGTCTGCAAACTGAGTTACAGTGACGACGGACGAGAAGGTTGAGAAAAATAAGAACGATTAGGTTAATAGTCCTTAAATGGTAATGTGTAAAAATAATAATAGTTGCAAGATTATTTTCTTAATGACTAAAAGAATTTAATATATTTTAATGTGGAAACTCGATTCGAATAAGAAATAAACTGAGTATGAGCAGATGAGAAAACTCATCGTCTTCAAACTCAGTTATAACGGTGACGAAGAAAGATGAAAACGACTAGCAAGTAACCCTAAAAGGGAAACAAGGTAAAATAGTTATAGTTGCGTGATCGTTGTCTTAATATTTTGAATGAAAATTAATTTGAAAGAAAACAACCATGAGCAGATAAGAAAAATTATCATCGTTATACTGAGTTACAATAATAAAAGAGGGCAGAGAAAATGAGAACTGCTAAGTTACGAACCCTAATATGAAAATTAGGTACAGTAGTTATAAGAGCATGATCATCGTCCTAATGGTTAAAGAAATTAATATTTATTGTATAGACTCAAATCAATAAAAGAATGATAATAAAAAGAGAAAAAAATTGAGGAGAAGATTCATCGTTTCCAAATTGAGTTTAAGATCGTACAGATGGCGATGGAAAATGGGAATGACTAGGTTATCAAACCTAAAATATAAATAAAGCATATTCTTATTGCGAACTACGTTATTGGGCCCCATGTCATTATCTTAATGAGTTGACAAATTTAATATATTTTAGAATTTTTGTTAAAATATATTAAATAATTACAAGATACGTCGGTTATTTATGCCATATAAGAAATTGATAATAATATATATTAATGTTCTGTCTCCAAAAAATCAATTTTTTTTAATAATAATATTACCACTTTGTTTTAACTTTATAATAATAATAATTTTGTACTTTGTTTCACTTTTATAAATTTATAAATATACTCTCTTTTTCATTTTCTTCACTCAAATACTCTTTAACGCTCCATCGCTCCCAATGCTTCATTCCTTTCTTTTGCTCATTCATTTTTCGCTATGTGATTTTCTCAACTTAGCAAATAGAAAACTTAAATCGTGCGACTTCCTTTTTTTCCTTTTTTTTAATTTGATATTTTATTCCATATTTCCATTGGTTTTTTTTATTGCTAGGGCTCTCTCCCGTTGTCGAGGTCCTCGTCAAGCAATAGCTCATATGGTTGGATCCTCATGGGATTTAACAACTTACAGCAAATCGAGATCCAACAATCACATTATGCTTCTTCATACGAGTACAACTATTTTTTTAATGGGGTGACACTATCGGCCAAGATTACAATGCACTATCGCATTAGTAGATATGTTAAGTGTAAGAACATGTAACATTATTGACCAAGTTACATATATGTAAATGAGGCACTCTTTTGAGTTTGAGTCCCGTGAGGTTTGAACCCGTGACCTTATGAATATGAGTGTAGTGATGTTACCGCTATGCCAAACAAGCTTGGTTATGAGTACAACTAATTTAACGGTGCAATAATTATTAAAAAAAAAATCAGCCATTATATATCTATGTTATCCGTCAAAAGTAAATCACCAAATATTAAATCAATGTAACCTGATTTTCAAGTCGGAGATTTTGAATTCCTGTTCCGCCAGAATAACCAAAAACCAAATCAAACATATATTTTGTTGTGGCTTACTTAAATTCTGATGCTTTTTTTCGCAGCAGACAAAGTCAAAGATGTTGTACCACGTAATTGCAACTTTACGCACCAATAAATTATCGTCAAGTCAACGACGTCGTTTAGCAGAAGAACAAACGAAACGACACGCGGTTAGCTCAGCCGATCCGAAATGTCGTTTGGCATTACGGTCACGTACCACATGGCATCGGGATGGTCATGACTCATGCGAATTCCAACAGAGATGAGATTAATGTTCATGCTGTGTAATTTTCAGTTTCCGATAATACCCCCAGCTCATAATTTTAAATGACATATGACATGTGAGAAAGTAGTGTTGTAATTTTCAAAAAAAGAAAGTAGTGTTGTATTAATTTTGGCGTTACGTGCGATTTCTCTAGAAAAAATAGTGGATGCATATATAAAGTATAAACATACATATATACTTCTTTTTTATAAAATTATGAATATTATATTATATAGAAAAAGTAAGGAATTTAAAATGAGAGGTTGTGCCCACAATCTAAAAGCCTATGACCCTTTACTAGGGTCACTTTATTATAGAGCACACCATTAACTTGAAGAATTATATAAAAAATAAGCGGGAAAACTATTTGATTAAAAAATTTAAATAAGAAAAATAAGTGTCATCAGCACATCGTTTTTTATACGACAAAATATTTTTTTTATATGAATTATTTGTTAAGATTTTGAGCAAATACGTGACATTTGATTGGTCAACCGTGTTATTGTAATATGAGAATCTCATAATGAGATGAGGCTTGTATTAAATAATCTACAATTTTATGCGCAATGGAATGCTATACTATATATATGGCAACGATGGTGATATGCATGAGAAAATAAAATGTTTGTTTTAAATAAAGTAAACATAAGTTGTTTATGAATTTTAGGCGGAGAAAAATATATATTACAATTGATGATATCATTTACAATAATATCAACCAGGGACGTAGCCAGACTTTCATTTCAGCTGGAACACAAAATATATTTTTAATCGATTTTTTTAAATATGAAAATATAAAATGAAGAACAATATTGAAGCTTTTATTAAAATTATAAAAATATAACGTTACTTTTGAAAGTATTGTAGAATATATTTATCGGGTCAAAAATGAATAAAAGTCTAAAGGCTGGTCATTTTTTACTCGTAAACCACATAAGTTTTTTTTTTTTTTGCATTAATCACAATTAATGAAAATCAACTGTTATTTTTTTTTTGTTCAATTTCATTCGAGTCATCGAAACACTAAATTTCTCACTTATCACTTACATAGTTGGGCTTGTAACAATGTTAGTTTCGAGTTTTGCTCGTTTGAGAATTCTCAAATCTTTTTTCAAGAAGCTTTGTTTAATGAAATTGAATTATAGTGTTTAGGCGCTCTTTCCTTGCATGAGTTACACCTGCTTAGGAGTCTCAGAGAGTTTTAACTAGTCCCCTCCCCTCCATATTTTCAAAAGAATAACAACAGATGAATAATTTTTCTAAGTGAGTGTATTCACGTACATTCATTGGTGCACACGTAACTTTGTCACGTTAACAACAATCTATAAAGTAAAATATTACATACGAATGACCATGTAAAATCTCAACATTATTGATATTCTTTTAAAATTGATAGTCATTGTTTACGTTAATGATACAGCCACGTAATCATATGAGTTTATAATAACCAAGGGAAAATTTATATTTCACATGGACATATACTTCCATTTTATAATACTCAATTTCATTTTGAATTAGTTCTTAAATTAGTTCAATTTGGTATTCAAATTATTTTAATTCTAAAATCTTAAAAAGATTACAATTAGTTCATCCTAGCATGATACATGCTACATTTGGCTTGACATCAAGTGAAAATCACCCTTTAGTTATTTTATTATTATTATATAAGCTTATCTTAAATTAACCTCATTTATTTCTCAAGTGTCAAGTCTCGGACAAAATATTAAATTCGAAAATTGAGATTATATTGAGCAATAAACAATTGAATAAATAATCGACTTGACGTTTGTTTACTTTTGACCGCCGTCTTATGACTGACTATTCGACATCCTCAAAATCAAATCATATCATATTTATTAAATTATAAAGTTACAAAATTCATCAATACAAGACATTAATGTCTTCCAGGAAACTAGACACATGTATTTATGGTAAAAATAATAGCCACTAGTCCTATATTTTTTGTATATATATAAACACTTCAAAGATACGTATGGCACGCATATGTATTAGATATTATCATTATGTAAAAAAAGTGAAATAAAAAAAATATTCGAGGTGTACAAGTATAAGTATATATTAATATAACCATTATAGCTGCCAAGCGATTTAATCGCTGAAAAAAAAACTTGCCGATTAATCATTAATGTACTTCTTTTTATTATTTCAGTATTATGTAATAAACATAAACTTCTTCTAATTAATAACTATCGGATCACACAATTTATCATATAATTTTTTTATTATTAAAAAATCCAAACAACACATTGCACTTGGACCGCACGAGGCCGAAATTTCGAACAATTCATCGTGACATTAAAATAAAATTAAAAAAACTGAAAAACACAAATTAACTTCTCTAGTTCACTCACTTGTTCGTTGACACTTAATCGGGATATCTTAAACCTGTTTCCAAACGGACTTGGCAAACGACAACATAAGGTAGGTACAAGTCCACACTCGTATCGTATAACTATTATATTTATAACCCAGAAGAAACCAGTCATTTCTGGTTCAACCAATCACTGAGGCGCGTGGTCGAGCAGATACCTAAGAGAGCGCGTGAAACTCTGAAAAAGTACCAACCCAAACTCTTCAATCATCATCACCGAGTCATCTCCTAACCCCCATTTTCTCACCGTCTCTCAACTTTCTCGGGAACCAAACACGCACGAGAAAAACAGATCAAATTCCCACCGAGATCGAGACGAAGATTCCTCCCCAAAATCTCGCTGTCTCTGAAGCTAGCTAGGGCTCCTCCTACCGAATCGGACCCACGAATCGCAGCTGAGGATTCGTCCCCAATCGAAGCTCGTCGATTCGGCGCTGTTTGGCTCCCGAGAAGAAGAGAATCAAACGAAGAACCACAAGAGGTACTGAACCAAGACTCTTTCATCACTCGTGTGTCGCGTTGATCATTAGTCAATTCGTCTGATCGGGGCATCAAACGCAGGGTTTAGGCAGCGATGAATTGAATCGGAGGATTTTGTTTGGGAGAGATGAATGTGAGCCACGCCTCGGTCCATCCAGCGGAGGACGCGCCGACTACGGACGGAGCGAACGCTGCTGCGGCGGCAGCGCCGAGGGTGCGGATGAAGGACGTGCAGGGCATGCCGGGGACTCCGGGCGGCCTCGTCTTGCGCGCGGGCCAGTTCTTCTTCGCCGCCTCCGCCCTCGTCGTCATGGCCACCACCAGCGATTTCCCCTCCGTCACTGCCTTCTGGTAACGCTTTCAGTGTCTTCCATTAGGTGAATTAGAGATTGAACTAGTGGCAATAGAGTGCGTCTTTTGGGGAGAAAGATCAAATTCGAACAGCTATTTCTAGGATTGATAGTTCAAGACATGCTATGTTGCTAATCTGAGAAACAATGTAGAGATTATTGGACCCAGAAAAGCCATAAATACTAGAATTGAAGGATGTCTTAATTTGGAAAAGATTCAGACAAGCTAAATATAGGCTCTTCTTCTCCTAGTTATGGCCCAAAATAGATCTTTAGCGTTTTAGAGTCGAGTGTGGGGATGATACGAATTGGTTATAATTTTATGGAATAATAGGGGCAAAAGTACCAATTCTTACACCATATGTAGCTGCATGTCACAAAACCTTTTTTTAGCGGATAGTGAACCAACACTCTAGAATCTGTTGCACGATACCCGGCGACGTCCCGGCGACGTTTGGTTACGGAACGTGGACGGAAGCGTTTCGGGCAAGTGTTGGTATTTTAACCACTGAAAAAAATGGAAATGGCACTATTATCCCACGTATTGGGCTACAGATTCTATAGTCTTGGTGCAAGTATTGGTATTTTTCCGGCTATTATCCATTTTTGTTGTGCATTTTTTTTGTCCCTCTCAGTAACACAAACAGATGGGATCTAATTACAGAAGTTGTGTTTAAATGAAAATTGAGCTTCCACAACAATGTATGTATTATAAAAGGGATTTATTTGAATGAGATATACTTAGATATGCCTGATATTTATTCTTACAGAAAAAGAAAAAAGAAAAAAACTTGATATTTTGCGGAGCTTAATTCTAAAGAATAATTTGTTCTTTAAATTGCCTGATTGCTAGTATGAAATGTCTCTATGCTGAAGGGGACTAAACATAGCTCTACGAATTAAGAACTCCCCAAACTTGATAAGCCCAGGTAGAGTATACTCACATGATGTGACTAATTATGATCCAAGTAGGAGAATTTATACAGATTGACTCTTGCGTCAGAGTTTGTGATCCAAATCCATTTTCAAGGCCCGACGATTCCCAAACTTTGCTTTATATGACATATAATTATTTCGAAAATTTTCGGGGCTTTGTGCTGAAATCATCAGGATTGGGTCGTCAAGACCTTTCGGCTCAATTGATTTGAGATTAGGCCTTTTTTTTTTACCATTATGTACGATTTTAGGTTTAATTGTTATTGCTATCGCATTCATTTTTCCTTCGCAATTGCATTTCTTCGATCATAGTGGATTGAGACCTTTGCCCGTAGTTTTATTCCAAATTGAGCTTCCCCATAAAAAAAATCCCGTGTCATTTTCTTTACTTTCATTACTTGATATTCTAACAAGTTATTAGAAATAGTCACATTTCTGAAGTTATCAAAATGATAAAAGATATATAATCTAATATAGTTTGCTCTTGAAATGCCTATACTAATTATCAGTGGTAGAGAGTATGCTATATATTAATCACTGAGTTTGGTGTAGACCACAAAAAGAATATAAACTTAAAACATTTCTGGTTAATTTTGAAGAAAGCCTGCACCTCATAGAACTCATAACCAAGTTTATGTGTATTTACGCTTGAAAATCGCCCACTTCGCGGATTTAGATTCAAGTGAACAAGTGAATAGTTCCTTACTACATACGTATAATCTAATTGCTAGAGTTTGTGACCCCAATGCGTTTTCTTGGCCCAATCCGTCTGTAGCATCGCTGTACGACATAGCTCATCGGATCCCGTGGCCCAATGGTCGTTTAAGATTAAGACTTCTATACAATCGTTGTTTTAAGATTAAATAAAATTAACCATAATTTATCTTTGTACACTTTATCTCTCCTCAATTTGTCACACTTTTCGATCATAGTAAATTTCTTCACCTCTGCCCGTGTTTTTTTTTTCTTTCCTCGATTGGGTTTCCCTTTATAATTTCTATGTCTATTGATCTTTACGTTCGTTGCTATTGTGTGTTTGATTTATAACTCTAAATATATATTTTTTTTTGCATAACAGCTATCTCGTAGCCGCTGCTGGCTTAAATTGTTTGTGGAGCTTCTCATTAGCCATTGTTGACGTCTATGCTCTTTTAGTGAGACGGTCTTTGCAGAATCCACGCCTTGTCTGCTTCTTCACCATCGGCGACGGGGTAAGAGTCTCATACAAGAAATGTATTTATCTATTTTTTGCAATTTAATTGGTCATCATATAATAATTTGTTTCCGTTTCTCGTCGCAGATGACGTCCACTCTTACCTTCGCTGCAGCGTGTGCTTCTGCAGGCATAACCGTTCTAATAGACAACGACCTCGGAAGCTGTTCTCGAAACCATTGTGTCCAATTTGAAACGGCCACAGCCTTGGCGTTTATAACGTGGTTCGCTTCTTTACCTTCTTTTCTCTTGAATTTTTGGTCATTGGCGTCGAGATCATAATGAACGACATGGACAAAACCCGAAGAAAAGTTGGAAAGAGCAGTGTGAATCCCATAATTTACATGCGCATTGTAATTTTGTGTATAGCGTCCAGTGACGGAACTGGGAATATATTCTTCCAAACCCGGGATCGAAATTGGTTGAGGATTTTGGCTTAGTTGGAAATATTATAGGGGACATTTTTTTATTACATTATTGTGTGCAAATATACAATGAAAATGTTATATTTCTTCGCGAGTTCAAGTTTCCGACACCGGTTTCCATGTTCTTTTGGTAAATTTTGTCTGTTTTTAGTTGTTGAAGTAATTGCAAATGAATTGACTATTTATCCATTGCTTCACAGATCATTTGTGATTTCGTAGAAGGATAAATATGTAAATATTCACAAATTTGATCTCAGTTTTCCAAGAGATTGCCTCTAATCAATCGCCTTCCTCTTCAAAAGTGTAGACGTTAATTCCAGATGGCTAGATACGACATCTAATGGCTGCCTAAAGCGACAATATTTAGACGTAAACGACATAATAATGAACCTAATATTATGAACTTGCAAATTAACACTATTTCAATTTATTTTAGTATTTTGTTTCTTTGTTATCTTACTCGTTGTAATTTACTAACTGCTGTTATAATAGGTCGTAGACAACGATATTCGAACTCCCGGTACTGATTGAAAATAGATGATATGAATATAAATTTGAGGATCTTTGGATTTCGCTCTTACCCTCACGGTGACTCGAACTCAGGACCTCTAATGTCCTAAGTGATGTACTTGTTACCACTAGGCCAAACGACAAGGAAAGAAAAAGAAAAAAAAAATTACTTCAAAACATTTATAAAACCAAAAGTAGGGCGACCTAAAATTCAAAGCAAAAAAAGGTAACATCATTTCAACACATTTATTTCGATTAAAAAATAACATGTGGAAGAACAATACCAACACTTTGACGAGATCATCACACACACAAACACACAGAGAGAGAATAGTGTCCTTGTTTACAATTAAATACACACCAACCAACCAACATAAATAAACCCCAACTAATGAAATAAATTCACAAATTTGAACATTAATGTTGTCACATATTAAGATCTCTCTGGTTTTCTCTCATGTTCATCATTTTATTCCCAACTCAGTAAAAAATACGTCAAAACAATTTATGTCACAAAAATTATCATAATAATAATATATATATTTCATTTCACGCATGCGCGCACAGATAAGCATATGTCCATATTATGTCGCGCATTTAATGCCAAAGGACTAGGCTTTTTGCTCTTTTTTATTTTTTAAATTTAATTTACATGTGAATGGAACTTTATATACGATCGATCTTACTATAAAACTATGTGTGTGTCAGATTTGATTCTTCTTTTTTTTCTAATCATCATTGCATTTCAAAGCTTTTCCCTCCCATGATCATGTCCCACCACAAACATATGTTATATGTATGTGTAAATTTCTTCTTGTAGTGCGAAAATATTGGTATTCAGCAAAACAGAACAATGATTATTTTTTGTTAACAAAACGTCAATGGATCGTCAAAATTTATATTTAAAAATGTTAATAGAAGGACTTGTATCATTTCCTACATACAATTTTTTATTTTTATTTTTCATTATTTATATTAATTATTTGAGTGCCTCTATTATTAACATTTATCAAAGATATTAATAGAGAGTGATGGAGCTACCGCTTTACTGAATTTCAGTAAAAAAAAATCACGACAAAAAGAACTTATGTACATGTCGATGCACTTGATTGAGATTTGGATTCGCTTGTTCGGTATCACTTGAAAAATATTAAAAATAGTATTGATTTTAAGCCTGGAAATTAGCTTTTACTCTTCATTTAAAGCCTGTTAAACTCTGAGAATTAATAAAATAAATATATGAAGAAAAACACACTGTAGAGTAGACAGGGGTGCAACCGGGTAGGGTACCCGGTTTTTTTGAGGTACTCGGTACCCGGAACCGGAATCCGGGTATCCGAAAATTGATACCCGAAACCGGTATCCGAAATCCGGGTACCCGGAAATCCGGGTACCTGGTTTCCGGGTATCTATATTTCGATACCCGGTAACCGGTTTTGGGAACCGGATCCGGGTACCCGGTTTTTACCCGGTACCCGTTTTAAAAATATATATATATTATTTAAAAAACAAAACATACATTCATCTTAAAGAAAATTGTATAAAAAAATAATCAACGCATCGAGCATAAAAAAAAGAGAGTCCAAAATGCATAAAAAATAGTCTCGCGCATCAAGCATAAAGAAAACATAGTCCCGCGCATCAAGCATAACATATTACCGCGCAAAAAAGAAAAGAAAAGAAAAACAGTCTCGAGAACCCCGAGAGGCAGAGATGGAGGGGGGAGACTAAGTCACAAAAGGTTAATTACATGGAATAAAAAGGGCCAAGCACAAACCCTAAAAATTTAAAATATCATAAAAATAAAAAAAAAATCGGGTAGTAAAATCGGGTACCGAGTACCCGGTTTTTTTATTTTTAATACCCGGTACCCGTATCCGGTTTTGAATCCGGATAAGGGTACCCGGAACCGGAATCCGGATCCGGTTCTGGTTCCGGTTTTTAAATCCGGATACCGATTCGGTTCCGGATAATTACCCGGATTCCGGGTATATTATTTGCACCCCTACTGTAGAGAAGGCAAAAAGATTATCATACATTTGGAAATATATATATTTAATTATTGCAAAGGACGCCTTCGAAAATCTATAATACAGATATATTAAATGTGTTTGGTGTTTCATTTTCAAGTGTTATTATTAAAAAGCAAACATACATATTATATGTTTACTGTATAATTTCCATATTTCCTTTAGCATAGGGTAAAGTTTTATGTTGCTAATAGTAATGGGAGAGATCATTGAGTTTGACTCTGTTTTGAAAGACCAATTAGTTGATAATTAGACATGATCATTGCTCTCTTAAGGACTAAACTCTAATATCTGGAGGAAAAACAAGACTATATATATAGATGACAAGGTGCCATGGCCCCTTAATTTTACAAACTTAAAAGATGAATTCTTTTTAAATAATAATAAAAAAAATTGAAAAAAGAAAAATCAAAGCAAAGCATAGGAATAAAATTATATGCACCATAAATATCCGCTACAAGCTTTACACAAAAAATAAAACTACACCAATGCGTGAAATAGGCTATGCAACTCAATGTCGGCCTCTCCAAAACTTAAACTCTTTATAAACATGTTCTGGTTTCTTTATTAGAGAGAAAGTAATAAAATCAAGATGATGAAAAGAAAAAAAAAACATTAAGAAGGTTGATTAATGTGCAAAATAAAAATGTAATGATAAGATCACGATAATCTTGGAATTGTTCCTCACCAACACTGCAAAAAGTGCTTCTCTTTTCCATTACGTTTGGCACCAAATAAATCATGACTCAATTTTTGTTTTGGTCGGAATTTATTAAAAAGCAAGCTTACTTTTATTACCTAAAAACAACCATTTTAATGGAGATAATCGTTACTTGACATCATTACATTATACACATGACGACTCTTAAAAATTCAAAATATAAGTCCAACGTTATTCAAGTTGACTTTGCTACATTTACAATCTATGCATTAAAAGTAAGTCCCTTTTTGAAGAGTTTCTAATTCAAGAAAATAGTCATCATATTATTATGGGTTTATTAGCAAATTTTTAGTTAATTTAATTTATAATTATGCTTCTAGATGCAAATCAAACGACAAAAGAATGGGACAAAGAAGAAAAGACAGACACAATTTGCCCGAAGTTGAAGCAATGAGCTTTGTCAATTGTCATATCAGATTCATTAAATGCAGTTTCTCCAACAAACTAATGAAAAGGAATTCAATTTGCAATCAATGAATCGGTTAGGGTTCAAATTTATGACCCCGCCAACCCGGGTTTTAACCCATTCCCGCCCAATTTTAGTCCAAGCAGACTTTAATAAACCGTGCCCCGAGCCGGGCTGTTTAAACTGATAAAACAGTATATTAGTCAAATTGTGATTTTAACGGATCAGTATCTGTTTTTAAAAAAATATTTTTCAGAGACAACCCTTCTTAAAACCGGGACCAAACATCTAGAATTTGCTAAGCCTTCGCCACCAAGCGGATCCTTTATATTCTCACGGTACAACCAGACATTCTATGGAAGGAAAGGCTGCTACAAATCTCCAATTGTAGGAAGACAAAAAAGTAAGATTTCATTTAGAAAGGGAGAGATTCATTCAAATAATTTACAATGAGAAAACCAAAGAGAGAAAACTGTATTCTAAATACAAAATTAAATTAAATTAATAAAATTCCAAACAAGAGGCGGGGATAACACAAAACTGGTTTCTTTTCTTCTTTCATGCTTGTTCTACATTCTTCTAAATTGCCCCCCCAAAAAAAAAAAAACAAAAAACGAAAAGTCAATCACACAAAAGACCAGTTTACAAAAGAGAAGGCGAGACAGTGGACATCGTTATTGTCTTCCGAAGCGTGCACTTTCCACGCAACGCCTTGCTCGTACGACGCGTGGCGTCCCATCGTCGACATGCAGATCCCAGCCTGCAGATACGCGAGTCCCTGCTCGGAGAAGAAACAGATGAGAATCCCTGCGCGGTAATAATCTTGGGAAACAAAGTTTCTTCTCGGTAAAGTAACAAGCTTACCTCCTGCATCAATTTGGAGAAGTCAGTGCACAACGCCTTACGTCCGGGCTCGTCGAAGATCTTATCCAACGTGATGTCTTGTAAAGCCACTAGTGTAGTCTCGAGCATATCGAGCCCGGCCTGGTTTGCGAAGATGAAAACCGGCTGCGCCTGTTGATCCACATGAACACGTGTTAGGAAACACTATTCCATAATTAATTTTGGAAAGCTAACTAGCCTACACACTTGCTAGTAGATGCGAACAAAAGACTATTTAACGGATGGAAAGAAATTGGTGATGTGAATTGTAAGTACCTTTAATGAGCAACACAAAATGGCATCTTGGTGTTGCCACAGATGCTTTAACACAGAATCACCAGCCAACGAATCGGATCTCACCAATTCCGACGTAGTATAGTAACTGAAGAGTAAATACACAAGGAGAACAATTAAAAACCGATCCTACAAGCACCAAGAAAAAATCAATACAACAATCAACTTGCCTATAGCTTTGGCAGATCCAGTTAGCTAGTGTAAGTGCTTCCGGAGAGCCTTGGGAGAGCTTAGGCCCCACACCGCCACTCAGCCCCGATGGCGATATGGCCATCGCGACTCTTTGCACCGAAGATATGACACTACGGACGTACTGGCGTGCCATTGTGGCCACATTATCCTCTAGGCTCGTCTCAAAGGGAAACTGGAAGGCAATGGTCAGCAACGAGCGAGCATTTTGAGAGGACGATAAATCTCCAGTGCCAATCATCGTCGCGGGTCCTACTTCTAGACTGGAGGTAAGGTCCAGTGTCCGATGCGAGGGTATGGCGTCTTTCATGTCTGACTGTATTAACAAGTAATTAAACAAAAGTGTAAATACTTATGGTTTAATGTTCTGAAATATAAGGAGTTTTGTAGGGAATTTTCAGCTTACGTAAGTGAAAATTCTACAGAACGAACAAAACACTTGTGTTGAAGCAAGAAAATAAAGCTGACATGGCAGAAATGCAAGTAGACACGTGACTCAACTGATTTAGATTCCAACGGGATGATGCGGAAACCAGAGGGAAGTAAAGGAGCATCATCTGGAAACATTTCATCGATTGGAGCAAACACGAGTTCCGAACAGGCACCCAAAGCATTATCATCAACTCCACTGCAAATCTGCCAAAACAAAAACACATAATTTTCAGAAATTTTGAACTAACATGTAGAATTCCAACATGCTGCTTGTGCTTAATTTTTAACAAGGCAATGGCAATAAAAACAAAATATTGAACTAGCACCTGTAATAAATGAATATCCCTCGACAAAAAGGCGTCTTCCTGTGCAAGTGAATGGCCTTCAAGTCGAACAACTTCTAGCAACTGGAATACAAGTAGATAATTATAAGAACCGCGAAAGTTATTGACTTGGGAAAGATGAGAAGCAATGACTTTACCTCTTCATGCTCTATAGTGTGGCCAAGAGGCATGATAATTTGGCTACCAGTGAACCGGGTGGGCCTCATCCCTGGATATGCATACGAGCCAGCTTTGAGTGCAGCGGCAGTGTAGCCATCAACATTAAAATCAGCCCACTCCGACCGATGTTCCCTTAAAAACCGAACCAGGACAGCAGGAGGAACATTCTGGTCCATAAACACAAAATATTTATTACAGCCGAAAACGAAATTTAAAGCCATATAACT